>OY728164.1:562540798-572540798 GCA_963277665.1 Viscum album | reverse complement strand
TAGAAAATTCTTTAGAAATAAAAGAGTGGGTGGATCTAGAATCAAATAAAACATTTTCTACTTTAGAGTAGATATTAAGTGTACCTCTCACCACTTCGTTGTCGTACTCCACATCGCCGATAGTAATTGCATGTGACTTTACTTTGTCTTTGGCCTTAAGAGTTTGTTGATGTAAGTCATCATAATCAACCCTTGGATTTTGGAATTTATTAGCATAATGCCCCATATCCTTTCACTTGAAACATTGAAGTGTAGTTGGTTCATTCTATGTATCCCTTCCTTTTTTTGCATCATTAGACATCTTCTTCCCATTATTTCGACATTCAATTGACCGATGACCTTCTTTTACACACTTATAACATTTTCTTGTCCCCTTAAGACAATTTCCTCCATGTTTCTTTCCACACTTTGAGCATAAGGGAAAACTCATCTTCTTTTCAGTGTGGTCTTTAGATTTTCCTTTGAATTCAATTTTCCTCTTCTTATCAAACCCATGTGACTGATGAGTTACACCAATCTTCATCTAAACCTTGAGAGCACATCGAACAATTTCCTCATATCTATTGAAGTCCCTTATGGATAACACACTTCGAAGACTTGGTTTTAAGCCACTAAAGAATCAATCGATCTTACTCTCAGGTTGGATAATAATTCCGGAAGCGTACCTTGAAAGTCTTGTAAAATTTTCATCATAGGTACCAATGGATTCATCATCCTTTTTCTTCAGTTCAAGAAACTCCTTCTCCATCTTTGTTCGAAGAATACGAGGGAAATACTTATTGAAAAATAAGTTCTTGAACTCGTCCCATTCCATGGACTCAATTTCATTCCTTTTCCTCGTATTCTTAATAAGATTCCACCATTGATCAGCATCACCTTCCAAACGATACACTGCTAAGATGAATTTATCATGTTCAGAACATTGAAGAACTGAAAATATCTTTTTAGTGGTACTGATCCATTGTTCAGCCACTAATGGATTAGAAGACCCGCTGAATGAAGGTGGACGCTGCCTCATGAAGGATTCAACAGAATGTTGCTCCTTCCTTTGCTCATTTGGAAGTCCTGCATGATTCATAGCGTGAGAAAGTTGTGTGAGAATGGCTACAATATTTTTCATTCCAGCTCCCATATCGTTTGGTTGCTCAGGGGAACAATCATTGCATTTCCCATCGCATTCCGCATTAACACGGTTCCTTCAAGTTCCAGCCATTGACTAAAACCAAGAAGAATAGTGTTAGCAACACTAATTATAAAAGGAAAACCACATAATCAAGAACAAAATTTTACACTTAAGTTCTTATCATAGGTTGTTCATGGCAATTTCTAAAACACTAAGATTGTGTTTTATGCTTAGACTTATCCTTAGGGTTCTTACTAAGGCTTTCACGTCCTAGTTTCCAAAGGTTGACTATACCTTTCCTCTGATACCAACTATAAAGACCCATACTTTACATACATGGTTAATATATCAAAATTTAATCATACTTATTACAACATATAACAAAACCATGATAGGACTATATAGTTATAGTGTCTTTAGAAACTGGGAAACATAAACAACTAGTTCATAAAGTATTTACACTGTCTCCCATTTATTTCATCATATCTATAGTCCCTTTTTGTCATATCTTACTTAACAACCTTAACATACAAAAAGGTGATCTCAAATTCTCAGTAAGGGTAAACAAAAGAAATATCAATCACATCATATTCATAAAAACATAACATTTTGGAAATCTTACCTTGCAAAAGAGATCATAATTTCATAACATGGGATAAATCATGGTAGTGAAATGTAATCCCAATAACTTAAAACATGAAACTTTGTGGCATACACACATAATAATAGAGAATCATTTCTTATTAGTCAAGACTCATTGCCAAGATTATCTTAGTGGACAAAGTCCATTTCTGAACCGAGTTCACTCCTCGTTTCAGTCCTGTTTCACTGAACCGGTTTAACCTGCAGTTCTAGCCATGTCTATCTCATGAGATATAAAATATTTACCCAATTCATTGGAGGGAGATATAGGTCCCACCCATCTCATAATGATACCATTATTATGTGTTCCACAAAATCATAAACCATATATCATAGCATAACCCATGTAATAAAAATGGGAATCTTAAACATCGTGACATCATAAAACAATTCATATAAGATAAAGGAATTCATAAAACTATTTTCATCACAACATAATCAAATCAATATAATAATAGGGAAATAAACATAACCCTTTATTATCTTATATGGAAAATAATTTTGATAAAACACTTGAACTCCATTCTTGAGGAAAATATCCTTTCTACTTCAAAAACATTTTTCCATTCTTAACATGTCATATAATATTGAACTAAAAGAAGTTAATTAAAAATAAACTTGAAAAAATGTAAAGGAAGATTCTTGGAAATAATGTTTTAAAAATCCCTTCATTCCATATAAGTTAAAAAAACATTCTTCTCGTACTTTTTTTGGAAAAGTCAAAAAGTACCTCGTACGAAAAACGACAAAAGATTCCTTTCATATCTTTTACTAAAAACTCACCGAAGGGTAAAATTGGATTTAAATAATTGTAGGAGGATATATATAATATTACATATTGAGGAAACATGGATTTTTATGATAAATATTCCCCAATAAATTCTGAAGTATAAACAATCTCGGATAAAAATTGAGATTGCGAGATTGTCCTTTACCTTAGGTCTGATTTGCTTTGTAAGTGTCCGAAACTCCTGTATAATGATTTAAATAATGTTATTGACTTATTCCATAATCATAATTATTGTTATGATATCATATATGGTCATATTCTTAGCTTCTTATTAGTAATATTTCATTACTACTTGTTATTCGGGTGTTTATTACTTTTTTTCTTATGCGTGTTTTGTTGAATAAATTCTTATTATACTCTTTAGGTTATAGATACCTCATTTCCAGAATGTTATTAGTGTACTATATATCATATTTATTCATTAAATTCATTTATATAATCATTATGCAATGAAGATCATGTAGAATGAATCACATCACATCATGGAGACGGTATTCCGTACGTACACACGAGCGATGATATCGTTCCCATGATCGTGGAATTATATTGGAGTGTATGTATACTATTTTAGAATCAATAACACATTAAAATAATCATATATAGTTATTTATTTGCACCATTATACCCATCCAAGTAAGGTGGTGGTGGAAAATAGATTACACCAGGACGTGGAGACGGTATTCCGTACGTACGCACGTGCGGTGATTTCATTTTCCGTAGGATGGATAGATGGTGAAATAGGGTTGTTTCATACTTATAATAACATATAAGTATATGAGTGATACTGATGTTATTAATTCATAATGAAACAACTAAAGAAGAAGAAGTGGAAGAAGAAATAAAGTTGAAAGAATGGGTAACGGACATTACCTCTTCTTTGAAGCGCCTCTTTGAGACCTCCTCTTAGGGCACTAAAATTGGTCTTTGAAAAAGACCAGGACCTCTAGGATGTTTCTAGGGAAGTGGGGGAGTGAAATGGGCCGGGATTGTCCGAGATTGAAGGCTCAAATTGGTGTGAGTAGGATAGGGAGGAGGTTCCCTTTTATAAGGGAGGAGAGGGGCACCTTTGGAAATATAAGAAATATTAGTTTATTATAAACTTATCTTCGGTTTCAAAAGGTCCAAAAATCATTAAATATGAAGATAAGATGACTCATGGTCGTAATAAAATCATCAAATCATAATTGGACATGTTTTGGAAAATATTTTAATCATTATAATCTTATTTATTTAAATCATTTATTAAGGAGGTAAATACTTCATCATTATTGTGTCATAAATAATTTAATTTATTTGGTGTCTAAAAATTATAAAAAAAAATATATCATTATGTAAGAAATATTTTTAGATTTCCAATGAATATTTATAGTTGAAAATAAAATTTATATAACCCCTTATAAAAATTAATTACTAAAAGATTTTTGTTAATGTCAATTTTGTCTTTACATTAAATTAATTAATCCAAATTGTCATTGTCACTACCAAGTGGCTCAATGGGTCCCAAAATTGACTCAAAGATGCCCATGGTTGGCCACTACTCATCCAATAAGGTTAGGACAAGTTTCAATGTAATTTTTAATTGTTATAATATTCTTTTAACCTTGAATTACCCTATTTACCTTTAACCATAGTAAATAAAAATTACCGTAGTTACTATTCATAATATCAAAAAAAATAAAATTAACCTATTAACATAATTTGAAACCGCTGATTCCAAATATGGAATCCATTTTTCAAAATTAAAAACACAGAAGTTGCAGTAATTAATTTAAAATTAATTTCGTTGTTAAGCAAACGGGTTCTAAAAGTTAAAACATTGCCAAAGATTGAAATGCTTTTACCTATGAATTCAATGTAAAATTAATGTTAATGACATAAATTATATTAAATGGTAAAAATATATTCTATTTATACTTTAAAAACATTACATATTATAATTTAACCATATAAGGTATTGCGATGAAAAAAGTTGTTTTTTATTAAAATATAGCGTGTTTTTACTATTCATTAAAATATGAAAGTTATCAAAATAATATGAAAATTTAATCCAAAGTAAATTTTTATATCCTGATTCTAAATTATAATTTTATTTTGTCAAATTTAACTTATAAACTTTTCAAAAACTAGATTTAAAGTGTGCGCGCCATCAAAAGGCGGTAAAACTGCATTTTTTGAAAAATACTTCTTTTATCCAAAAAAACTGATTTTGTTTTCATACCTCATTCTAGAAAATGTATAAGATGAGTTATAATGATATAAAATTCAAAATTCAGTTAATACTATTCATAACGGCTAGTTTATAATATTATAATAATAAATTGTTGTTTAGTGAAACTCAGTATTGCGTGCTACACACGCTATCGAGGAAGGTCGCGATTGCGTGTAACGCAAGCCAAGCTAGTGTTGTGTGCAGGGGAAGATTCTTTTGCGTATAACATATTACATAAAAAATATATAATTCTCATAAAATATCAGGGAGTTACAAAAAATCATATAAATGACATTTATATATACTTTTATCCTTTAATTGAATAATTTTAGGAGTAATATAACAATGATGTTGACAAATATGATGCATCTACTGTGACAATGTCTAAAATCCATTCTTCTTTAACATGGCCCATTAATGAATTTCATGTACATGGGAACTTATCTAGTTGAAACACTCAAACTTGTTTGGATTTTCCAGTCTGCAACTTTGATTTTGATCCTGAATGACTAACTTACACTAAAAATGGTTCTTATTATGTCATCATATATTTTGGTTGGACAAATCAAAATTAAATGGAATCATTAATCATAGACCATATCTAAAGTTACAAACAAGTTTAGAAATATTGGTACAACTAGTAAATATTGAAATTGAATTTGGGAATCTCTGTTATTTTAGAGGACAATAGGAAACAAGTTTTAAGTATATCATCAATTGAAATTAGAGCACAACAATGGAAGAAAAAAGTATATTTATAAAACTTTCATATTGGGAATTTAATTTGTTGCATCAAAATATTTATTTTATTCATATTGAGAATATTTTTTTAAAAAAATTGATATTCAAAATACTTAATGAGCATGAAAAATCAAAGGACCATCTTAATACTCAAGAGGACTTAAAATCAATGTATATAAAGAGTGATCTATGGCTAGATGTGAATGTAAAGTTTTTTATTTTAACTTTTAAAATCAAACGTATGAATAAATATATATTCCTTTAAATATTAAAAAATTTGAAAGTACTTGATGCGTATTCAAGTAACATTTGAAGATGTGATTACTTAAAGCATCATAGGTTATAGGGAACACAAATTCATGGTTGTCATATTTTTATAGAGAAGTTACTACCTTTGGAATTGCAAAAATTATTACCTGAAAAGTAAAATGTAGTTGTAATATATTTATGAATATTCTTGAGGAAACCATGTGAAAAATATTACACAACCAATTGAGATTTAAAAGCTTTAGAGAATAATTGCACTGAATCTTTTTTTGATGGAGATGGTCATTCCCCAACCATTTTTTACTGTCATGATGTATTTAATAGTGAATTTTGTCTTGGAAACTAAATTAGAAGATCCCTTAAATTATCAATGGATATATCCAATTAAGAGGTAATTTATTTATATGTTTTTCTTATTAATTAAACCATTCTTTACAATTCATTACATAAATAGTTAATTATGTAACCTTCATTTTTTTATAGATACATTTCTCATATGAATCCTTGTGTGAAAAATAAAGTTCAATTAGAAGGATCTATTTCTGAAGGTTTCCTGATAGATTAGTGCCATACCTTTTTTTCTTGATATTTATATGGTATTGAGAAAATATTCATTAAAGTTGGATATGTATTGATGAAATATCTACTCAATATCAACCTGATAGAAAATCAAAAAAAAACCTATTATAGGCTAAACAGTTGAGAGGAACTAAAATATTACACTGATATGATTGAAATATTTACAATAACATAGATATGTGCTAAAATATATTTAATTTTAGATCCATTCATTAAAGAGTCAATGAAAAAAACATAAGTGCATGAGAATATGAGCATGGAATGAGACAGATATAACAAAAGTTGTTAATAAAGACCTGGCAGAATGATTTGCACATTGTATAAATATATAAATACTATAATTCATATATATTATGTTGAAATATATATTATATAAATTTAATAATTTATATTAATTTTTATTGACCCCGAATACTGATATTCTAGACAAATTGCCTAAATATTGGAATTTTTTAGCTCGAGGACCACTAAGAAGGATAAGAAATTCAACACTTACAATTTGAATGGATTAAAATTTCATACAGTCGATTGGAAATAAGGTTTAAAAATATTTAATTGTTTTATATTAATAGTTTATAAACTGGGATACTATGGAATTTTCGATGATATTATCGAATTAAACTACCACAATCATGTTTTAGTGGTTTTATTCAAATTAAATTAGGACAACATTACTAGGGGTATTAAAAATATTCCTTACAATTTACTTATATGAACCTCTCTCGCTTAATGGATATTGGTGACTATGAATAACATGACCTATATATCTTTTCATTGCAAGTGAAAATGGTATATTATTTGGAAGATGTAGTGGATTAAGGGTGGGGTGTAGTTGTGCACACAAAACAAGGAGAATTTTATCATATGGATGATGAAGTGGAAGAATTACCTTGTGACATTAAATCCCATAAATGAAAAAAAAATTGTTTTTTTGTGATGATATTGAGAATATTGATCTTACAAGGGTGGATTAATTATAATAAGTAATGATATAGAATAATGATGATATTATTGAAATAGAAAATGATTGTATGTCCAGTCATTAATTTACTTATCAACTATCTATGTATCATATTTTTTTGCACCATGAATCTGTTTTCATATTTAAATTTATTTTTATGAATGAATTGTTAAATAATCAGAAACTAAATGTTATAAATGTTTTCAAATATACATTTTGAATTTTTTTTTACATTTTTAAATGATATGAATAATGAGGAAAATGATCTAGTGACAGGATTTAGTTGGCACAATATGGTTTTCTATCCATCTATATATCATCAAAAGTTCCTGATTTTCCCTCACAAACTGTATTTGGAAATCCCTATGGTTCCCTCCTAAAAACATCTGAAATTCCCTCTAGCTCCCCCTAATGGTATCTTATATTCCCTATATCTCCCTCCCAATATCATTTATAATACTTCTTTTATATTCATAAAGTTTCCTTGGTAATGTTCATGCATTGAGGGAGAAGGTGGTCACTTTAATTGCCTCATGGAGATATTAGAGGCTCATGACTATTTGTGTAACATTTAATATAAAAAACATTTATTTTTTGTATACTAATAGCTTAATTTTTCCTAAAAGATATAGATTATAATGTTAGAGAGGAAAATACTGATTGTCCAGGACTATGAAATCATAATTACATGAAGATAATTGTACCATTTGAAAGTTTTGGGGTCCCAATATAGGATTTTGTGGGATTATTTGGTTAGATATTGGGTTAATTGGCTTGTGACCAAGTAACCCTTCCCATTGAGATTATGCTGATTATTTAACAAAGTTAGTAGTTAAATTTCACAATTCAATACTCATTTAGAACACAAAGTTTTATTACTTTTAAATTGAAATATAAATATAAATCTCAGTTTAATTATCAAATAAATTATATTAAAGATTCTATAAGAAGGGAGTAGAGATGAATATGGAGTTGATTGTCACTCATCGGGAGGTATTCATAAGGATTTATATTTAACTCCATCTTGGTGATGTTTTTGTATAACTAAACTATGTATTTAAAACTTATTTTGTTTAATTAAACACATACGAACATGTACCTTGTTTTGTTTATTAATCAAAATAATCTCATCACTCATTCGTATGATATCGAATAAACTATTTTACAATACAAGTATGTTGTATATATGGTGTATAGTATCGTTTAGGTGACCCTTCATTTCCAAAAGGTATTTTTTCATGGCTCGATGATTTTTAAATTTCATTATTTTGAACTTTTATACTCATTTTTAAATTCTAAATTGTTATGAAGAAAGGTTAGGGTGATTTCATTCTTTCAAAATGTGAATTAATTTTTATAATTATTTATATTATTTATAATATGGAGTTTAAGTTGAAATTTATTTGTATTAAAGGAGTGATACGTGAAATTGTTTTCATGAAATTTGTGAGGATCGGTTAGTTTGAGTTCCATATATATTGAAAACTTATAATTCCATATTGAGTCACATGTAAGATAACTAAATAGTCATATTATGACATGGTTTAATGTTTTTTGGTAGTAAATTTTTTTTTTGGATTGTTGAGTTATTAAATATCCATATTATTATTACTATTAATTATTTAATGAATTTATTAGGTTGTTAAACTTTATAGAAAATTTTCTATAATATTTCGTAAAATAATTATATTATAAATGAATTGATAGTGGTAGTTTTTTATTGGTTTAATTGAAAAATTTTATGCTTTTTTCACTATAAAATTTTCATCATTTTTATGGGGGATTAAATTTTTTTTATACTGCAATAACTATCATTGATTTAAACCTAC
The DNA here is from genome assembly GCA_963277665.1 of Viscum album. NCBI lineage: Eukaryota > Viridiplantae > Streptophyta > Magnoliopsida > Santalales > Viscaceae > Viscum > Viscum album. The sequence continues at coordinate 572,531,657 of OY728164.1, read as the reverse complement.
ACTAGAGTAATAATTTATTAGTGGTTAAACTATCACTAAAAGTGGTTTTCATATAGAGGTGGTTTAAATAACCATTATTTGATACTCAAAAACTCAAACATAAGACTACAACTAAAAATGTATAATCCATCCTGAAGGGAATATGTCATGACATTTTAATAGATACCCCATGAAATTTGGAAAAAATTCATGAAATATTTCCTAACACCACATCTAGTGGAGGTTTCTTAGAATTTCTACAAAATGACTTGGAGGTGGTTTAAAACTGTCGTTATCAACACATTTTCCAATAGTGAATAGATATAAGTGTTTGTTTTAGAAGTTTTATAGAAAATTTAATTTATCAAAGAGTTCCAATAAATTTTTTGTGTTGAATTAACCAAGTTAATATCAAGGGTCGAATACTTTCAAAATAATTGGAATAACTTGGAGGTGATTATTGAGTAAATATGAGTTCAGGATTTCAGGATTGGGGAGTACACTCAATAGATTATGAAATTATGAGTTAATGTAGTTGGAAATGCTTCTTAACTAAATAACTTTATATAATTTGACCAATCCCTCATTAAGGTTATGATAAGGGAAATGTGGATATTTTCCACTAGAATGTCTATAAAATAAGATATTCTAAATCCGATGGGGAGGGATATCAGGATTTGATAAAATAGTGTGAGAATAATAAATAAAATATATTACATCCCATTTTGGTAATGAATATAAATTAATAAAACATGATTTTATTTTGTTGTAGAAAATAGAAAGTAATTCAACCTCAGTATTAATCAATTGATCGATATTATAGAAAGATAGTCTCTTGAATGGTGTGAACTTACAATAGTGGTACAGGTGCTTACACATTATACTATTCAAAGATTATATGTCCTATATGATAGAGTCACATGTTATAAATAAAATACCCTCTAAGAAGGATATTAATTAGGATCATACAATCTTCTAAAACAATGTAGATGATTCATTAGATGCCCAATTCCTTAGGTTATTGTCTATGTCTAGTCAACTCTAGAATTTTCATGAGAACATGGATGTATACATCATGTTGTCCCATCTCTATGATCTTTATTAGGGTAAATCTATAAATAAGAGGAATGAGATATCCAAGGCACTTTTCAAGTGAAATCTTGGAGAAGGTGCACTATATATCCCACATGTAGTCAAGATGATCAGATATATTAAGTGTATAGAAATTCTAGGTTTCAAACTACCCAATAATTGTGCATCAACATTATACTTGTGTCGCTACCTCAGATATTCTCTATTTTTATTGTGAATTTAAATATGAAAAATATTTAGAATATTCCCTCAGATCTTCTAACTCTAATTATCTAAGAAGATAAGGATATGAATTATGAAAAACCAACAATCCTTATGGTGAAAAAGATGAAGGGAAATGCAAAAAAAAAACTAATTCTAACACAAATTCTAATACTTCTTTGTAATTCTCTTCTAAGAGAAGGAAGATAAAGAGGTGAGCTAAGGAATAAGATACATAATTTTCTACATATATCCATAAGGCCCAATAAAATAATAACTACATCTTATTAAATAATCCTAAGAAAGATTCAAGTGAATTTTTTATTGAATATAACATCCTTATTTCTAGAATTTTACTATTGGATACATCTTGTGGTGATCACATTTGTATCCAAATGGAGGAAAAAATTATATTCATAATTGTTTATATATGTTATGTGGATATTTAAAAAACTAATGGATAAATCCTTGTTACAATTTATATTGAAGACTACAACCTTCCTTTACCAATATGATTGATTATTGTATTAAATAATTTTTATTATGTGCCTAGTGTTACCAATAAAAAATTATATCCACATTGAGTTAATATAAAGATGGATTTATATTCATGTTTTAACATATGAGTTGCTACTTTTATAAATATATCATATGTTATGGTATGATAAATTTGAATAATATCCTTTTTGTTTTAGAATACAAAACCCAAGTGTTGAAAATAAATAACAAATCAAGTTATCATGACTTATATCACACCCATTAGTGGCTTAAAAATATTATTTATATAAATGAGAAGCATTTGAAAAAGCTATATCAAGATGGGTATTTAGATTATTTTGAACTAAAACCAATTTATATATGTCACATTTTTTACAAGGAAAAATAATCAAACATTTATTTATTGTAAATGGTGTAAGGGATATAGATTTTATTAAATTAGTTCACACAAATGTGTGCGGATATTTTCTAGTTAAATCTAGAGGTGGATACTCTTACTTCATAATTTTTATAGATAACTTTAGTAGAAATAGATATATATTTTTTATGAGGTATAAGTATGATTCCTTTGATAAATTTAAGGAATACATGTATGAAGTATAGAATAATCTTGGTAAGAAGATAAAACAATTCCAATTAGATCAATATTTAGAATATCTTAACCAAGAGTGCATCTGTTTTATAAGGGGGTTTTGGATTTTATCTCAATACACTCTTCCTTACACACCACAGTAGAATGGTGTTAGTGAAAGGATGAATTACACCTTATTAGATGTGGTAAGATCATTTATTAGTCATGTAGGTCCTCCATTATCCCTTTGAGGTTTGAATTATAGACTACAATATACACACTAAACCAAGTGCTAACTATAATGAAAAATGGAATCCCATGTGAGTTATGATGTGGGAGGAAATATGTGTTGTCAAATTTATATGTATGGGGATGTAAAGTTTTTTTTAAGGTTATCTATGGAAACAAACTTTCATATCGATAAACTAATTACATATTTATAGGATATACCAAGGAAATAATGGGATATTATCTATATAAACCTTCAAATAGAAGGGAATAGTGGAAAGACATACCATATTCCATGAGAGGGAGAACATATTCAAAAGATATTGTAGAAGTAAGACCATGTTTGATAAATTTGATCCTCAAGATATGGAATAGTTGGAACATGAAAGATTTCTATAAGGACCCATGTAAGGGGTAGTTTGATAGACATAAGTATTGTGTAGGAGCAAAATGAGGTTAGATAACTAGAGAGATATGGTTTTCTAGCCACTGAGGATGGTGAATCATCATTAGTTTATAATGATGAACCTATTACCTATAAGAAAGTAATAAGAAACTCAAAAGTTATGAATTGTAAAGAATACATGAATTATAAAATGGATTACAAGTACCATAACCAATATTGGGTTTTAGTAGATCCTACCTTGGATGTAAATCTTGTTGGTTTAAAATGGGTATTCAATATGAAAATGAACATGGATAGTAATGTAACAACATAAGTAAATTTAAAATAAAATCAATTTCATTCTTTATTATTATTCATTAATTAGATTTTATATATTTATATTCATTATAAGAATATTAAGTAAATTTTTAATGAAAAAGGAAATAGTTTTATCCTTATTAAATACATTTTCATGTATTATAAGGTTTTATTTAAATTAATAATTTAAAAATTTTAGGATTTTAATTTGAAAAAATTAAATTCACTTTTTAAATCATCATATCAAAATTACCTTTGGGTGAAATTTTTATATTTTTCTGAAAAGATCGAATTTTCAGTGAATAGTGAAAAATATCATTTTTTGTAAAATTGTAATTTATTTTCATTATAATAATAATTTTATATTAAATTAACATAATTTCCCTTTAAATAGAAATAATATAATTAATTAAAAATAAATCACCATTATAACTTATTTTTGTATTAGTTCATTTTTTGGATTAAAAATGGATTTTTCTAAAAATTGATTTCTGTTGCGCTTTTCATTTTTACCTTAAATTAATTTTTACCAATTATATAAATTTAATATTGAAAAATTAATTCCATATTCTGAATCTATAGGTCTAATTTTTTTAAATATGTCCCTTTTATTTTTTTCCATTATGAATAGAAACCGTTGTAAATATTCGTCACCTAAGGGTAAATCGGGTAATTATGCTTAAGAATAATGTGAAAATTCCAAAAAATATTCCTAAAACTTGTATTTATTTTATTGGATAATTTTTTTAGGCCATTTTAATTAAATTTTTTAAAATTTGGAAATTTTTTTCAACTTTCCGTTGATAATGACGGTAATATGATTTTAAATAAGAATAAAAAAAATGTCACTCTATTTATTTTAATATATATAATTTTTTGATAAGGATAAAAAGAGATTATGTTTAATTATAAATTTTTATTTTAAATATAAATGGTTTTTTATCATGTAAATTTATTTTTAATTTGTATTTATGAAATAATTACCTTAAATGTTTGTGCAATGCCGACACAGTGCTTGTGAAAGCAATAGAAAATTCAAGTAAATTATTTTAAAACTCTAAAAGTACCATTTTTTGGATGATTTATAGTGTTCTAGAAATTTTATAGATATATTTTACATATTAGGGATGTTTTAAAATTTTATATCTTAATTCCATTTTTATCTCAAAGACTTTAAATTCTGATTAAATGAATAGTTTCAAAATTTACATTATTGATATTTTATAATAAAAAATATTTTATTAAATGAATTAAAATTCATAAAAATATTATATTAAGATAAATTAATGGGATATGTTTTATAATATCAACCATGATTCATTTATGGGTCACTTTTATTTTATAGTGACTTTCTAAACTCCTATAATGTAAAAAACTTTGATTCCACGGTAGTCGTCAAAAGGGTTAATGAAGGTTAAAACAAAGTGATAAGGGTAAAAACATCACCTAAAATTGTCAAATTTTTTATGATATTATTTCAACTAATAATTATAAATACTCAAAATATATCAATTTGGTTCCATTTTTTCATGAAAATTAATTTAAATTAATTAAATACTTTATATAATTCCAATAGTGCCCCTCCCCTCACTTATAAAAGGGCACCTCCTATCCTCTATTCCTCGCATAATTTGAGTACTATATTTATGACATTAACTACCCAAAATCTCACCAAATTAATTCCATATGTATTGGTATAAATAAAATACAAACTAAAAAGTCTTAAGGTGCAAGCCAAAGAGGTAATTTAAAGATAAGGTATAAGTCCTAACCAACCTATTCAAAGTTTATTACTTCTTCCACCTCCTTCAAATCTTATTTAACTATGATGAAATAATAAAAAAAGTATATTGAATATACTATAATTTTATTATTATTGTATTCAAATATTTTTTTATCTCCTTTTACATTCTATGGGAAATTAAAACATAACTCTTGTGTGCTTGTGGATTACCATCTCCATGAAGTGATGTGTTTCATTTTCCATCACCACCACTCAATTATTTTTATAGTAATGTATTTATTATATATATATATATTATTCATAATTTTTTTATCATTATAAAAATATAATGTATCATATATTTTCATTCTCTCCCATTCGTTGGAAAATGATAACATTATTCATGCGTATGTGTGGATTACCACCTCCACAAAACATTGTGATTCATTTTTGTTTTAAACATTACATGGATGATTATAAAATTGTTTTTAATGTATAAATATTATTATTTTTTCATTATTATCTAGAAATTATGGAACAATGACTCTTTTTACCATGTCCAACCTACCGAAGCTATTTTGGGATTATGAACCAAACATATCTAAAACATCTGACGTAAATATAATAGATTATATAACTAAATAAACATAGTAAAAAATGATATAAAAAGGTTAATATTAAATATTTAATGATCATGAAAAATTTTCTTAATAATTTTAATAATTAACATAAGTTAGTTATTCACGAAGATAAATAATATACATGATTATTTTAACTGTAGATAAGGGACTTTCATTTTAAAAATTCTCTTTAAAACTTTTTCTTACAACACTTCTTACATATCCATTCCATTTTATTTTAAATGTTTCAAGAAATTTATTATTTATGATTCAATAGTTTCTAAATTTCATTTTATATGATATTTTACTCTCTTTAAAATGGTTAAAAATGAATATTTGTAATATATTCTATATGGGTCACTTTTGACTCTTTTTACCAAAGTGTAAAAGAATGTTTTTATTTAACATATATGGAATGAAATTAATTTACCATCATAATTAATTTTATTTTATTTTAATCTTCCCTTAAAAAATTTCATGGTTATTTTCAAATAAAACCATTTTTATAATATTTTATGAATTTTTCATTTTAAAGAGTTTTCAATATAAAAGGGAATTTTCCCTATTTTTATGTGAAAATTGATAGTTTTTAGTTTATGGGTTCAAAATATTTTTTTGAGAGGTTTAATATTAAAAGGTAAAAGTTTAGTTTTTTTTATAATATGGTAATTTATCATTATAGATGATGATTGGTTGGCCTGATATAGCTTATATGAAGGGTGAGCCCAATATATCATATATGATAGGTGATCCCGGTATAGCTCTCAAATAACTTGGGTAATGTTCCATGTATTGAAAGGTAATAAATCTAGAGTTAACCAAGGAATTTTCTCCTATATATTTATCTAGACTCTAATTATTTATGACATGATTTTAACACGGGTTATGAATATAATGCTCTCAGTTTTATATAAGGGCTTCTATTTTATTTTTATGGGTTTTAAAGGATTTCTTTGATAAAAAAGTTTATTTTTCATTTGGATATGATTTATTTTATATGCTGAATGACTAATATGGAAATGGTAAAAAAATTATGGGTTTTCATTTTTTTCACTAAACTAATAGACTTATTTCTTTTATATCTCTCACTATGTATTTTTTTCTCATACCACAATTTCAAATGATATTCACAAGTTTCAAGGATGAGTATGGATAAAGAAGAAATCAAGTTGAAAGTCATGAAGATTTTTCCTGAAAATAAAACATATTTTATTTTAAAATTTTACATTATAGAAAAATTGATTCTAAATATAAGTGTCTACTTTTTATGTATGGGTTTCTTATTTAAGATTTATGACCTAATTATCTAAAAATATAAACCTAAAAGGTATATGAGAATTTAATAAAGTAAAGTATAGTCGAAATACACCATATTAAATAATGTTTTAAGGTTTATTCCTTATATATGATTTTAGAGTGAAGGTTTAGATAAATTTAGAGGTTAGAATAATATTACTAAAATAACCATAAAATATTCAAATTTATGCTTATGTCGAAATGATATAGCATTTAAATATTATCATATTTATTTAACTAATCTATGTCTATTTAGAATTATTTTCTATATATGAATTTGGGAAACTGATGTGGGAAGGTATCAAGAGGACAATATACTTACAAATCACTATCATGGAATGGTTGAAATTAGAACTGAGTAGTTTGTTGTAGTATTAGATCAATTGATGCATGCTATAAATGATAGTTTCATCCATGTTTCTCCAGATACTATTCCCAATAATGAAATAGATATAGATGAAGTATATTCTTATACATCATACTGATAAGAGGATTTACTTATGGATGTTTTTTTCCATTCATGAAGGATTGAAGGGAAAAATATTTTGGGGACTTTTCAACCCCTATCAACAAGAAGATAAAGAATCACAAAGACCACTACCACCATCCCAAAACTATTTTGACAATGTAAATAAGGAATATGGGTGTTCCATAGGGAGATATAGTACATATATTTAGGGGAACCTTGTCTAAAAATTTCCCTTAACTCTAACCCCTCAGAGGTGGGTTAACTATTGGAAGTTTTGAAAAAGAGAGACTATGCGAGAACCCCAGTTCTCAATGCCAAGATGATATCATAATTTACAAAGATTGTAAAGGATAAAAAAATAATAATAAGGAAATACTTGGATATAATACCTTGACATTGGAGGAATGGCATATTCTTGATCAGGGGATATATCCTGAGAATCTCAACTTAGAATAGATGGTGTAGTACACCTCACAACTCTATGTCTTGTTCCAATATTTTTTCCTTCGTTTGAAATGGTGTAATTTATAGAGACAAATAATTTTATTACAATAATTTTAGAGGTATATGTCACCTCACACCCAAAATCTTATATCATATACATAACATAGAAGTACCTGGTCGACCTGGTTGTGTAGACTACGCAGTGATGGATGGTTCTGTTTTGGATATTTGGTTGTCTGCTTGCTGTAGTACTTTATCATTTTGTGAGGTTTACCAATTTTCCCCAAAAGCGGGTTTTTCTAAAAAATGAAATAAAATTTTATTTTTTTAGTGGTGGATTCTATGTTAGAGAGAAACCATCTTTACTACATAGGATCATGTTGATAGTTGATCATTTTATAAAACAACACCCTTTAGATTTTAGTGGTTTCTTGGATCCAGTGGTAGTTGAAGGATGGATCAATACTCTAGAAAATATATTTGATGTCTTGGGATATATGGAACATTAAAAGTTATCTCTATCCATTTATCTTTCTAAAGGTAAATCTAATCGATGTAGGTCTTTGGTTAATAATTTCAAAGAGATAGAAGAGATTTATTCCATGGTATGAGATACATTTAAGAATATTTTTCTAGATAAATATTTCCTTAAGTCCATTTGACTCAGTATAGAGAAGCAATTATTTGAATTATGACAAGTGGAAGATTTAGTATCCAAGTATGAATAAATTTTAAAATATTGTCTAGGTTTAACATCTTGAACTAGGTGCCACACATCGGTGCCCCAAGTTGGTTGGTCACATGGCCTCAAGCACACCCCCCCCCCCCAATACTCTAGAGGTTGTCGAATAGCAGTGAGGGTCTGATAAGTCATTCATGGGGAGAATATATGCTCCTTTATAATAGTAATAATAGTAACACAATAGTGAAAACAATAAACAATAGAGGAAGAAATATATATAACAATAACCAACACCAATATATCATGGTAATCAAACCAGGGAATTCAATATCCAATTAAAGTGGAAGCATGACATGCTAATGTATGTGTAAAGTGTCAAAAAGAAAACTGAAAATAAAGACACCAAAAACACCCAATAAGATCCCAAACCATGTCCAGTTCCCTCATCCAAACTCCATACCAAAACTATCCATATAACATAGGGAATTTTCCCTTAACCTATCCTACAACAATAAAGTCTATTCAGGCACAGATCAGGTAGCTATAATTGGGTGTGAATACAACCCAGTAGGCCACCAACAATGTTGTATAAAACAATATCCAGTACAAAATAGTGTATGAAGTTGTGTAAATAAATAATTACAATACATAATTAAATAGTTATCACATTATAAATTAATCTTTATTTAACCACAAAATCCTCGGGTTCTCGTAGACACCTATATCTCAATACCTGCTTCAGTCTGTGCTGGAGTTTGAACTATCACAAAGGGATGTCATGAGTTTTATTATCCATGTTACCATTCATATTTTTACAAATGAATGATCATGTTACCATTAATTAATTCACACAATTTAATGACCTTGTTACCATTCTTTATTTCACAAATTAATGACCATGTTACTATTTATTAATTCATAGATTTAAATTACCATATTACCATTATTTATTTCACAAATTATTGACCATGTTACCATTCACTAATTTACACATTTAAATTACCATGTTAGAATTATTATTTTCACAAATTAATGACCATGTTACTATTCATTAATTCACACATTTGAATGACCATATTACCATTCTTATTTTCAAAAATGAATGACCATGTTACCATCGATTATTTCACATATGAATGAACATGTTACTATTCATTAATTTACATATTTTAATGACCATATTACCACTCAACATTTTGTATTACATATATCATAACAACCCAATTTTACATATATCTCAACTACCCATTAATTAATTCAATAAGTAATTAATCCTTTCACAATATTAATATTCAATAATTAATTCACTAATTAATTCTCGAATTCATCACATCAATATCACACAATCAATTTCCATAGATAATTACACCCAAATCCCATTATTTCACAATTCTAAAATTAATTCACCAAATTAATTAATTCTATTATGAAATTCAATTTCTACACAAATCTATAAATTCTACAATTTTCATGCACAAAATCAAAATTACATCTATGGGATTTGAAAATTAGGCCACCTACCATTAACTGAAGATCTAACAGCATTTCCAATGGTGATAACCCATGATGAAAGATATAGATGGTTTCCTAGAGGTTCCTAAATCAAGGTTGACAATGATCAATGCCAACAATGCAAGTTCACCAAGTGATTTTACCACCAATAGTAGGATTAAAAGGAATGGAAAGAAGAAATCCAACCCCAAAGAATTTCCAAGGATTTATTTCATGAACGAGACATTCGAAAGGGGTTTTTTCACTCTCAAATTTATAGGAGAGTCACCCTAGGTCAAAAGGATAAATGATACAATGGGTTACATAAAAAACATTTTCATAACCAATTTAAAACTGTAGGTCGGGCATTTACATGACATGTAAGTCAGTTATGTGTCATATAATTATTTTTAAAGGTTTTTGATGAAAAATTACTCACCTAAAATTGTTGTAATTAAAACCCATGAACAATTATAAAATATTTAATACCCTTAGATGATGTGTAAATGTTATGTAGTTTAGTTTCATCCCATTTTCCCTTCAAAGCCTCTCAACTCACCAGAAATCCATTTTTTAACACTTATCCCATTTTTACCCATACTTCATTAATTCGAACAATAATACATCTCAGAAATTTAGGTCATTTTCCCCCAAAAATTATCTCTTTATCTAAACAATATTGTCCCACTAATGTTTAAATGAAAAATAACTTAGAGATAAAAGTTCCTAAAAAAGACGGGATCTTACAATCTCCCCACCTTATAAAATCTAGTCCTTGAGCTTTAATTCCATGCATCTCTAAGATTTCGAGTCAAAAAGATTGGGCCACTTAGCCTACATATATACTTACCTTTCCCAGGTTTTCTCCTACAAATGCCCATGTTGAAACAATACACGAACTATTTACACGGTATTTCCCCACAACACTTTCTCACTACGATCCTACACACGCATAAAATGCTCCTAAAAGGATGAATCTATCTCAATATAAACATCATCTACCTTGATCACAAGATAAGTTTCAGGATGATACTCTCGAAGTTGTGATACATAAAAAATTTCACGCATATCCCCATATTTTTTTAGAAGAGCTAATCGGTACGCCACCAGTCTGATTATATCCACTACCTCAAACGGTTCAACGAACCTGGGTGCCCACATTCCCTAATTATGTATACTATGGTGACCCATCATAGATGAAACCCTAAGGAATACATGATCATACAATGTAAACTCTAGGGTTAATCTCCATATGTTAGCATATGAATTCTTCCTACTTTGAATCATTTCCATATGTTTTTGAATTATCTGAACTATTATGATGTCCTATGCACGAGACTTGATCCGTGCAACTCTGACTCACCAACTTCTATCTAGAATACAAGTAATCTATATGGAGTTTCATAAAAAACCTCATATGGTTCTATCTATATAGTTTCTTGATAACCATTTTTGTAGGAATACTCTACTAAATCCAAGTGCTTATCACAAGATACTCCAAAGTCAAGAACATATTTCTGCAGCATATCCTCAAGAACCTATATAGTACAATACGACTACCCATCTATCTATGGGTGTAAATCCATACTCAATAATAACTGTGTAACAAGAAATTTCTCTAAGCCCTGTCAGAATCATGAAGTAAAAAAAGTGAGTCACGGTCTGAAACTATTGTTTGTGGAACCCTATATAGAAAAAATATCTCCCTAACATAAAAATGCCACAGCCGATCCACTGAGAAAGTTTCTTGTATAGGAAAGAAATGTTCTACTTTCATCATTTGATCCACTACAACCCAGATATCTTCATTCATCCTTAGCTTCATTGAGAGACCCACCACAAAGTTCATTTTCACATCATACCACTTCCATTTCAGAATAGGTAATGAATATAGAAATCCTCCAGGTCATTGATGCTCTTCTATCACCTACTAAAAGGTGTAGCATCATGTCACAAAACCTAATATATTCTTTTTCATTACCATCCACCAAAACATTCATCATAGGTCACAGTACATATTTTCACACATGGATGTACTACCCACTTCGGGGAATGAAATTCCTACATGAGCTCATCTCGCATGCTCATAGGAATAATAACAAGATTCCTGACATGGATGATCTTGTCCTCATCTATTATCCAATATGAAGGTGACTCCCCACCTTCATGGTTTTCCCTCATAGATAAATATTTTGGATCCTCATACTACCTGTATCGGATCCATCTCAAAAGCATATAATCTACTATAACTAATATAAGATCCATATGATCTTGACTCTCCTATACCACCACATGCATATAAACCAGTAAATACATCATATTCCACTTAGCACTGGACTCCTGAACTATCTAAGTTTTATTCTTCATACAAAAATTGTTATCCACACTGGTTCCCTTCCCTAGAATATATGATATCTCAAAAATTTAAATGTTGCATATACTCAACCCATCTCTTCTATTGAAGATTAAAATCTTACTATGAGAAGATATACATTAATCTCTTGTGATTGGTAAATACCATAAACTTTTCGCCCAAAATATGATGTCACCAATACTTAAAATCATAAACCACTACTTCTAGCTTGATTTCATACGTAGGATATTTCCTTTCATATGTCCTTAGATTCTGAGGCCCATATACCACAACTCAATCTCCCTGCATCAACATAGATCCAAGTAAAATTCTAAAATCATCATAACACACTGTATAATTCTCACCAGGCTTAGGAAGGATCTAGATTTGTACTGATCTCAAACGCTTCTTCAAATCCTAGAAGTCACCCTTACAAGATTCCTTCCATTCAATCATTACCCACTTCTTGGTCAGACCCTAAATTGGTTCTTCCAAAAGGGAAAAGTCCTGGATGAATCGCCAATAATATCTAGCTAACCCTAGAAATCTATGGATATTGAACACATTTTTGGGATTCACCCAAGAAACCAATTCCAGAACCTTCTATGGGTCCACTGAATCACCTTCCATTGAGATGATGTGTCCTAATAAGTGTACTTGATCGATCCAAAATTATAACTTAGATAACATGGAATATAGTTGATGCTATCTCAGTGTACTCAGGATGATGCCAAGATGTTGGGCATTAACATCATGAGTCTTGGAGTGCACTAAGATTTCATCCACGAACACCACAAGAAATAGATCCATGTACAGATGAAAGATCCTATTCTTCAATGCCATAAACAATACTACTGAATTCATCAATCCAAAAATATGAACTCATATAAGCTATACCTGCTTTTGAAATAAGTCCTCAGTATATCAAAATTCATAACTCTTAGCTGATAATAACCTAATATCAAGTTGATCTTCAAGAACACAAAATATCCTTTTAAATGGTCAAAAAATCCGTTGATACATTGAAGAGGATATTGGTTCTTCACAGTTATCTAGTTAAACTTATAATAATCAATTCACAGGCACAAACTCCCATCATCCTTCTTTGAAAGCAACATAGGTGACCCCTAAGGCAATGTACTCAAACAGATAAATGTTTTATCCTCCAACTCCTCCAGCTGATTCTTGAGCTCTTGAAGATCTATCAGTGACATTTTTTATGGTGGAATAGATACTAGCTCAGCCCCCAATATGATATCAATATTGAATTCCACATATCTCTCAGGTAGTAATCCTGATAAGTCTTCAGGAAACACATCATGAAACTGTCCCACTACTTGTATAGCATCGTTAGCCATATCCACCTTTTGTACTCTCAACAAGAATCATTTTAGAGTAATGTATCTCTAATTACAAACACAGATCTTAGGAATTAATCATATATTTATCACATTTACATAATTTAAAAACACAACAGTTCACAATAAGTCTTTTCCCCACATCTCACCACACGGTAAAAACTGAGGCACTATCACTGCCCTAAAACATCCTACACCTAGGACTTAATTCTCAAAGGGTATTCTCATCAATCAATTTTCTCATTTAGATACCAAATTATTCACTTTATTTAATCATTTATACATTTATAATTTCATATTAGGCATCATTTTCAATTCAATTGAACAAGCCAAGAAAATAGATTATGTTCAACAACTTAACCAAAATCCCAAAATCCTTTTTCTCGTATGTACTTAAACTGATGCATGTCACAGAATAATACTGAGTGCCAAAAATTATTAATGGAGACTAAAATATCATTCCATTCTAGTCCATGATTCAATTCTCATAAAATATAAAAAAAATCACACCATAAACCAAGTGCATCACTTAAGGTGAAATAACATCTAACTATAAAAAAACAACAATTACAACAATCCCACCCTGAGTACTTGGGTTTTCCCACATACATGGGTTTTCAACTCCCGTGCATTGGCTCATTACCAAGGCTCGAATCTTCCTAGTATCATATATTTCCTTTCCTAAATATTAATAAAAAACAAAAATAAATGAAACTGCTTTGATATCATTTGGTAATGTCCTAGACTAGGTGCCACACATCAGTACCTCGATTTGGTTGGTCACATGACCTCAAGTGTGCCTCCACGTACGCCCTAGGCTACCGACTAGTACGGTGGTTCTGATAAGTCATTCATGGGGAGAATATACCCTCTTTGATCAGAGTAACACATAAGAGGAAATAATAAACAATAGTGGAAGTAATATATGTAACAATAAACAACACCAATATCTCATGGTATTCAAAGCAGGAAATAAAATATCCAATTAAAGAGGAAACATTCCATGCTAATGTATGTTTCAATTTTCAAAAATGAAAACATAAAATAAATACATTGAAAACTCCAAATCATATCTTTAACCACATTTTGTTCCCTAAACCAAGCTCCATCCCAAAACTTGCCATCTAATATAGGGACTTTTCCCTTAACCTATTCTGCAACAATGAAGTCAATCCAGGTACTGATCAGGAAGCCTGAATAGGGTGTGAGTAAAAATCAGTAGGCCACCACCAATGGTGTATAAAACAATATCCAATAAAAAATAGTGTATAAAATTGTATAAATAAATAATTACAATTAATTAATAAATTGTTATCACATTATCAATTAATCATTATTTTACCAAATAAACCTCGGGTTCTCATAGATACCCATATTGCTTCAGCCTGTTCCGGATTCTGAACTATTCCCAAGGGATGTCACGAGTTTGAATTTCCATGTTACGATTCTTATTTTCAAAAATGAATGACCATGTTACCATTCATTAATTCACACAATTGAATAACCATGTTACCATTATTTATTTCATAAATTAATGACCATGATATAATTTATTAATTCAAACATTAGAATGACTATGTTACCATTGTTTATTTCACAAATGAATGACCATGTTACCATTTTTTAATTATCATATTTGAATGACCATGTTACCATTCTTATTTTCATAAATTAATGACCTTGTTACCATTCATTAATTCACGCATTTGAATGAACATGTTACCATTTTATTTTCACAAATTAATGATCATGTTACCATTCATTAATTCACACATTTTAATGACCATGTTACCACTATTTATTTCATAAATGAATTCCTATATTACAATTAATTAATTCACACAATTGAATGACCATGTTACTATTCGCCAATTACTATTACATATATCATAATAACACAATATTAAAAATATCTCAAATTCCCATTAGTTAATTCAATAATTAATTAATCCTTTCTCAATATCAGCATTCAATAATTAATTCACCAATTAATTATCTAATTAATCACATAAATGTCACACAATCAATTTCCATAGCTAATTATCCACAAATCCCACATTTTCAAAATTATATAATTAATTAATTACACAAATTAATTAATTCTAAAGGGTAATTTAATTTCTAAACAAATCTATAAAATCCACAATTTTCATGCACAAAATAAAAATTAGGACTATGAGATTTGAAAATTATACCACCTACCATTAACCAAATATACAACAATATTCCCTATGGACAATGCCCCCGAGAAAATATATAGATGGTTTATTAAAGGTTCCTAGATAAAGGTTGACCAAGATAAAAACCAATAATGCAAGTTCACCAAGGGATTTTACAACCAAGGGTTGGATTAAAAGGAAAGGAAAGAATAAATCCAACCATGAATACTTACCAGGGATTGATCATATGAACAATACATCCAAAAGAGGTTTTGGTACTCTAAAATTTCCTAGAGATTCTCCCCAGGTTGAGAGGAGAAAGACTGCAATGGGTTCCATAAAAAATCAGCCACACAACAACTTTAAAACTATTGGTAAGGAATTTACACAGTGTATAATTTAGTTTCACATCGTGTAATTATATTTAAATTTTTTTACTAAAACATTCATCACCTAATATTGTTATTATTAAAACCCATGAATAATTAGACAATTAGTAATACCCTTACATGGTGTGTAAATGTTCTGTAGTTTAGTTTCATCCAATTTTCCCTTCAAAGCATTTCAACTCACCACGAACCCATTTTTTAACACTTAACCCATTTATACCCAAACTCCTTTAATCCAAACAAGCATACATTCCCAAACATTAGGTCATTTTCTCTAATAAAGGATCTCCATATTTGAACAATATTGGGCCACTAAGGTTCAAATAAAAAAGAACTTAGAGAGAAACGTACCTAAAAAATATGGGATCTTAGATTAGGTACACAATGAATTTTAATTGGGACCTTGATACTAAAATTAATATATTTTACTTGGTATTGAAACTAAGTTTACAAAGTGAATTGGCTTCCTGTGAATTTAAAATTTATGAGAACGTTTTTCATTGTGCTAATAAAGTTGAGTTGTAGTTTTCTAATAATTATGTTCCTTGAGATGAAAAGATTAAGAGTGGTCAAGTTGTAAAGTAATGAAGAAGTATTCAACTAAGAAATATATGTTGGGAGTTTTTTGTTATTTTATTATATTTTATGTTTTGGATATTACAATTCCAAAAAAAATTATTTTTTTATGTTAATCATTTTTTACTAGATCATTTTATTTTTATTATATCTTGACTCAGAGTGATTGTAATTTCATAAATCATATTTCATACAAAATATAATAATTTTATATACATTTAAGTTAATTGGACCAATTATTGATTTATATGTTTAAGTATTCTAAAAAATCCTCAAATATTATGTTATCTAGTTACCGCATTTTGATATTTCAAGTGACTGCATGTTGAAATTTCAAAGAAAAAATATGAGAAATTTCAATTGAATACATGATGAAATTTCAAGTAATCACTTGACATTAAATCAAGTGACCACATGTTATAATATTCTCACAATCAGTATATCAATCGTAAGACTAATTGAATCGATTGCAAGACTACTTTAACTGATTATATGATATGAAAACATGGTAAGTTAACCAAATTAAAGGATTATACCTTATAGTCGCATGGCTCTCAAAGTTAGTTCATTAGTTTAATCATTTTTTTTGAAAGATAAAATTTTGAGAATGCTTTCATTTTCACTATGTGTGATAATATGATTTAGTACATGCTTATATTAATTATTTTAAGTAATTTATTAATTAATAAAATTCATAAATATTATATAAAATTAATGAAATGTGTTTTTTAAATATTTTAATTAGTTTTGAATTTTATTTAATTTACTCTTTATTCATGGTATACAAAAATTTTATTTTTTAAAATATTTATGTTTTTATATTCTGAGTTGATTTATTTGTGTTATTATTTTCTATATTAATATTTAGTGCCTTACAATTATTCAAACTTATTTTTTATTATTTAATTAATTATAATTAAATTTTAACTAATTACCCACTACTTGAAGTTAGAAAGTATTTAGGAATATAAATTTAACAGTCAAACTATTTTATGATATTTATGGAATTATTTAAGACCATTTTATGGAGTCCTTGAATTATTTAATGTGTTATTAAAATTTATTTTAATTATTATTTATGTTTTAAATTCAATATTTCTTTGTTATGATTATTTTATTTCTATAATTTTATCTCTCCAAGATAACTATATATTTTTATTTTTAATTAATTTACCCTTTTAGATTTGGGTTGTTATTTTTTACAGATCCTATTTAAGGGCTTCAGGAGGCATTTAAAGTAGATAAGAGTTATGAGAACATGAAATTTTGAGAAAAAAAATAGATTTACTCTAAACATTGAGGTTTTTTACAATCCATGTTCTATGTGATCAAATTTTCATCTATTTTATAATACTTCAAGTGATAAATAAAAGCTTCTATGACTTCTACTACTTCCTTGATGAGACATCTTGATAAATTTATCAAGAACTAGAACATGTAATTTATTTATTTATTTTATATTTAATCCTAGACTCTTATGTCTATAACACTACTTCCCATCTCTCATATGTTATCTCACTTTATATTTATACTTTTACATGAAAAATAATTTTCATTCCTCGAGTTTTGACTCCCAGATTCTAAAGTCAAGACCATTCAGGTTGTGACTCCTACTGTATAGATTTAGTGTTATAATTGGGTTATGAATCCCCATATAAAAGATAGGCGTCTATGTGGTGGGTGGTAAGTGTTTGGTGGGGTGAGGGGAAGGTCGCGGGGTTAATTCCTTGGGTCTGTGTGTTTACTTTCATTTGTTTCCTTGTGTTTTATTCCACAGTGGTGGATGTAACCTACCTTATATTTATAATTCCACTAGAAAAATTAGGTTTTAATTAGGTTATGACCGCCCTTAAAAAATTATTATAGTGCATAATGTACCACTTTTTCAGTAGAGAGATATAATAGTAACCTAAGTCCATTTTGGAGAGAACCATTATAAAAATTACCTATGTTCATTAATTTATTTTTATACTATAAATTAACCTTTTTAAATAACATTTATAATAATTTTATTTGGTAAAAAATTAATCTAGTCTATTAACCACCCTCTAGACCATCTTCCATATTCATATTCGGCCTAATAATAGGTATCAAATGGTGTTCCCCTTAGAATTTATCTGATTATTCTAGAGTTTTGTATTGTCCTCATTTTTAAGTTATATTATTATTTATAATAACCTATTCCTAGACCTTACACTTTAAGGATAATGAATCCATAATATGGAAGGAATGAATTTAAACAATGGATGGATTCCTCAAAATCCACCTCACTTTGATGGTAACAATTATGGTTATTCCAAATCAAGAATGGGGGTATACCTCAAGTAGTTAAGCACATAAAACTGGTTGATCATGGTAAAACCATATAAATTACCATAATCTAACTCGGATACTCTTATAGGGAATAATTCTTCTAAATAAATTTTGAATTACAAAGTATTAAATATTTTATATTATGTTATTAACATAAGTGTTTTTAGTCATGTGTTTACATGTATGGTTGACCATGAGATTTGGAATATCTTACAAGTTACTCACCTCAGCTCAGACAAGATGATTGAAACCAAACTCGTAATGCTTCAAGATAAGAACCAATATTTTATGATGGGTAAAGATGAAAGTGTCAATCAAATGTTTCACTGATTCACAAGCATAGTGAATGAAATGGATTCCCTTGGATAAAATTTATATAACCCCATAATTTATGAAATATTACTAAGATCACTACCCAATAAATGGAATTCAAAGAAGGTTGTGATCGATGAAAGTAATAATTTCAAAGGATACACATTGAATGAACTCATCAGATAACTTATTCAATAAAAACATGAATTGAAGAATATCATGGAAGAAGAGACCTCAAATAAGAAATTTATTGCTTTCAAATCATATATAAATTTTATTTCTAAATATTCTAAATCTGAGTCATAAGAAAGTGACAAAAAATAAATTGTGAATATAAGAAAATAATTTTATAATTCATTGAAGATAAATAAAAATTTCAAGAAGAATCCAAGTAAATAAGAAAACAATGATCGAAAATAAAAAAATGTTACTGCATTTAGGCAAGATGTAATCTATTACGAATGTTTAAATAAGGGACATATCAAACTTGACTATCCAATATTGATGTAAGAATGTAGATATAAAAAATACAAGAAATAATTGAAATGTTATTATCATGATAGATGGAGATTCACCAAAGAATATGATTCAAGTGATGAATCTAAAAGTGATAAAGAATTAACCAACCTCTTTTTGATGGTAGAAAATAAAAATGAGTTATGTAATGATTTTTTATTATAGTTATTATTCAGATAGTTATGGTTATAACTTTGATGAGTTGTATAAATAAAATAAAAAACTTCAAAAGGATGTTTTAAGAGTTACCTAGTTGTATATAGAACTAAAATAAGAAAATAAGAGGCTTATCTTGGAAAGTAGGAAATTAAATTAAGTTAATTATTCTATTATATATGAAATAAAAAATTCTAGTTCATGTTATAAAGGTAAGGTCTGTAAAGATTTTGAGT
Source organism: Viscum album (assembly GCA_963277665.1). Taxonomy (NCBI): domain Eukaryota; kingdom Viridiplantae; phylum Streptophyta; class Magnoliopsida; order Santalales; family Viscaceae; genus Viscum; species Viscum album. Next base: position 572,511,292 of record OY728164.1, on the reverse strand, counting down.
CTATTCAAATGGAGAATGATAATATTAAATAAGAAATTGTCAGCTTAAAAGGGATGTTATCTAATTTTTTCCCTGGAATGAAAAAAAAATGAAAAATTATATCTATGATGAAACCAAATAAATATAAAACTGGTTTTTGTTATAATCCATAGATTCTTATGTTATAAAAAACTATTTTTTAAAATTTTATGCTAAAAAGGATTCTTATATTATATGATTTAAATGTTTTATGCAAGGAAATTATGCTAATGAATGTTATATTATATTTCCTCAATATCTTGGCTATATTATATCTTTTATTTCAAATGATTTATCTAATTAAAATAAATGTTTTAAATCTATTTGAGTAACTAAGAATTTTATTTCAAACCTAGATGAACCCAAAATATCTTGTGTACCAAAATTGTTCTTTGTATACTTTATCTTTTCATGATAGCCACCTTAAGAAACTCATGGACACATGGTACATGGACCATGGATGTTCTAGACACATGAGTGGGGACCTATCAAATATTATCTCTTATACCAAATTCGGTGGAGATTTTTTCACTTTTAGAGATATATCTAAAGGAATGGTTAAGGGACTTAGTGAAGTAACTATTTCTAATGTTATTTTAATTTATAAAGTTTTATATGTTAAAGGTTTGAAACATAACTTAATTGTTATATAAAAATCATGTGATGATAGTATGTATGGTTAATTTGATGATAATAAATTGTTAGTTTTTAAAAATGAAAATTTTTTATTTTATGAAAATAGAAAAGATAATATTTTTTATTAATTTATCCGATCTATTTAATAAAAATGTTAATTATCTTAATTATATAGAAGCAGATGATTTTCTTTGTCATAGAAGGCTTGTACATTCTCATTTATAAATGATACAAAAAATATACAAGTATGTAAATGTTGGAGATTTAGCCAAGTCAAAGGTAAGAAAAGATTTTGTTTTTGATTTGTGTCTAAGAGGTAAGAAACGTAAGAAATATTTCAAATATATCAATCATGTTTTGACTTATATAACTATTTAATTATTACATCTCAATTTATTTGGACTAAAGAAAAATTCTAGTTTAAGTGGAAATAAATATTTTTTTGTTATTATTGATTTATTTTGTAGATTTTCATGATTTTATTTTTTGTCTCATAATAATTGAACCTTATATTTATTTATTTATTTTTAAGATAGTTTTAAATATGAAAGGTTTTTTAATATTTTCTATTTTAAGTGATAAGGGTGGTGAATTTAATAAAATTTTTTATATATATTTTAAAGGAAATTATTATGCTCATAATTTTTCTATGCCTAAAACACCACAATAAAATGGGTTTGCATTATAGAAAAATGCTACTATTCAAGAGATAGATCTACCTACGCTTATAGAATATAATTTATCAAAATATTTTGGGCAGAATCTGTTCATATTTCTTACAATGTTTTTTAATAGAATTTATATTAGACCTCTTTATAAATAAAATCCCTTATGAATTATTTAATAGTATAAAAAAGGTCGGTTATTTTAATGTTTTTAGTTGTAAAGTTTTTTCTTTAATATAAAGGATAATTTATATAAGTTTTATTCTCAAAATGTTGAAGGTTTATTTCATGGTTATTCTTCTAACAATAAATATCATAGATTTTGTAATTAGTATGCCATGACTATTAAGGAATCTATGCATATAAATTTTAAGGAATCTTATGATGTTTAGAAATATTTTTTGGAAAATATTGAAGATAATTTTAGGGATTTTAATTTTGAAAGATAAAAACATCTTGATAATGTTTTTATTTAGTAAGATAAAAATAATTCACAATCTGATCCTTGATCTTGAAAGATTCATAAAGATCGTACTATTGAAAATATGATCAGTAATGTTGGTTATAGTATGAGAACCCAAAAACTTTCCTTTAGAATCATTTACTAATTCTAAATTTTTCTTATTATGTCCCTAATGATGTTTTAGATTGTTTGAATGATGCTAATTAGATTATTGTTATACAAGATGAACTTAATAATTTTTCTAGAAATAATTCTTGGACTTTAGTTGAACACTATATAGACAAGAAAGTTATTATAACTAAATATATTTTTTAAAATAAAATAGATGAATATGATAAATTTGATAAAAAAAGAAATATATGTTTATCAAGGATATTTTCAAGAAGAAGGTAAACATTTTGAGGAATACATTTTTGCATGTTTCTCTTATTGAATCGATTTGAATTTTATTATATTTTTCCACTTTTCAAGGTTTTAAGTTATTTTAAATGGATATTAAAAGTGAGTTTTTAAATGGTTTTATTTCTGAAGAATTTTATATTTCTCAACCCCAGAATTTTGAATATAAAAAATTTTATAATCATGTTTTTAAGTTATAAAAATCTTTATATTTTCTTAATCAAGCACCTCATTCTTGGTATGATAGACTGACATTATTTTTATTGAAAAATGATTTTTTCAAAGGTAAAGATGATCCTATTTTGTTTATTAAAACGATTTATAATGATATTTTAATTATTTAAATATATGTATATGATATTTTTTTATATTCAAATAATTTAATTTGTAAAGAGTTTTCAAATATGTTAGTAAGTGAGTTTTAAACGATTCATATAAGATGATTTAAATTATTTATAGGAATTTAAATTTTTAAAAGAAATTATGGAATACTTTTGAGTCAATTCAAATATGATAAATATTTTATCAAAAATTTTGGTCTTGATACTTGTAAATATTTTAAAATCGATAGAAGTATTAATTATAATTATATTTTTATGTTTTGAAAAAATTTGTTGATTCTAAATTATTTAGAGGCATGATTGAAAGTTTATTGTGTTTAACTACTTTTACACTTGATATAATGTTTAGTATTTTTTATGTTCTATATTTCAATTAGATCCTAAGGAATATCACTTAAAGTTTATTAATTTTTTCTTACAAGTGTTAAAGGAATTGTTAATTATGTATTATTTTATTCTATAAAATATTGATTTAATCAGTTACTCTAACTTTGATTTTGGAGGATGTCAACTTGATAGAAAAAACACCTTAGGTAAATGTCACATTCTCAGTAATAATTTAGTTACTTAGAGTTTAAGAAAACAAATTTGTATTGTTTTGTTAACTTCTAAATGTGAGTATATCTCATTTGTATCATATTAATCTTAATCTTTATGAAACTTTTTATGACTATGGTTTTAATTTTGAAAATATTCCTATTTATTATAATAATTATTTTATTATTTCTATTTCAAATAACCATATAATGAATTCTAGAACAAAGAATATATATATTTACCTTCATTTCATTTGATATTATTTTAATTAAGGTGAAATTATTATTGAATATATTCTAACTAGAAACCAACTAGTAGATATTTTAACCACACCGTTGGATTTCATAAAATTTGAGAAAATGAAATTTGAGCTTGGTATGTTTGAAATTTAGTTTGAAAATTTTATATTAATTTTTATTTTAACTTACCTTAATATTCATTTATTAAGGGGGAGTTTTTATTATTATAATCTAAAGTTTTTCAAAAAAAATTAACTATTTTTTATATTTTGTAATATTTTCCTTTTGAAAAACTTCAAAAAGTTGGAGAATTTTATGAAATATTATTTTAATTTTTTAATTTTCAAAAAAAGGTGAGTCCCTTGGGGGTTTTTTGTTCTTTTTCTATATTTTTTGTTTTGAATATTTTGGTGCCTAGATCATCAGGTGTTGTGAAAAACAAGGTAAATTTGAACCTTTTTTGGTCCCAATAGTGTTTTAGGGGAAAATGTAAATTTCTCGTATAATATGATTTCAGATAAATTTTCTAACCACTCTGTTAGTCATGAAATTTGGTTCTTAACCTAAGGAAAGAGTTTGGTGCAAATATGTGTTGTTTGAATTTTCACAAAATTTTTAATATTTAATTAATTATATATTAATTTATTCATGCATGTTCATTCAGTATTATTTTTTAAAAGGATCTTCAAATTGAGATTCCATCTTCATAATTGATTTCTAAGTAGGGTTTTTTTCCTAGGTGAGGCATAACCCTGCATTAGGTTTCGGGGTCAGGCCCGAGCCCCCTTTTATTTTTTATTTTTTATTTTATTTTTTCCTTTTCCTTTTTTATTTTTTATTTTTTTACATATTTTTATTTTTCTTGTAATGTAATCCCCCATGGAATTCCATTAATGTGAATAATATATGGAGATGGAGAGAATAGAGAAAGAGAGGGAGAAGAGGAGGTTCCATCTAGGATCTCAGTTCGCGCCGAATCATCATGTGGTAGCTGCTGATTGCAGATCAGTGAAAAGATTTGGTGGTTTCTACCCAGTGGTAGTCCTATTTTATATTTTTTTCCAAAAAATACCATATTATAGTTGTTTTTAATTCTTAATACTATTTATGGGTTGTTTGGGACACCTAGTGGGTTGATCTGGTAGTTTCATGGAGAAAACTGATGTTTCATGTCATTTTGGGATTCCTGCTCCGGGAACCCATATACACAGTATGTAGTTCATAAGAACATAAAATATTTTTTATTCATGTTAATAGATGATAATGTTTTGTGGAATACACACCATGTTCCTAGGTAACATTCCATGTAGAGATGGCTCAGGGTATGCTGGGGTCACATGGTTGTGTATGGTACATGGCCAGAGCTCATGCGGGGTACACAGCCAGTGGTTGTGTATTGTGTTTAGACAGACCTGATGTGGGGGTACATGGTTAGATAAATGGTTGGAGATAATATATGGGGTGAACTCTATGTATGTATGGTATATACCGTGTAATTTTACATTGTACGCGCTATGTAATTTGGCAGTGTACATGCCGAGTGGGGATGGGTGTATGGGTTAGTACCCATGTCGGGGAACACAACATGAATAAAGAGTCAAATGCCATGTACTTTGGAAAATTACATGCCAATAGTCTTGAGTCACAATACTAGGGGGGCTATGCAGGTACACACCATGTACCTGGAGTGCATGTCATGTACTTTCCCTACCCTGGGGTTTTTCCTATTTTTTACCCTAGAGTTTTAATTGGCCTTATGAGTAGTAAATTCTAAGCATTTTTTTCACATAGATCTAAATGGTGATATCCTTTCAATGATTTTTGACTATCTAGATTGTGTTTTTGACTATGAGAGTTCATTGAGAGTATTTTTTTTATGGTGGTTTCAGATTCTTCCAGGGGTTGGGTTGTGAGCTGTGATGCTTATATGTGGGAGTGAGATCGTTAGTTGGATGTGGATTTGGGATGTTGGATAGTGTTTTTAGAGGTTATTTTTAATATATCCTAGAAGGTGGGATCAATTATTATCTTTTAGGATATCTGGGTTTTTTCCTACATGTTGGGAAAAATTGCTTGAGGTTAGTGTTTTTGAGGTTTAGCTCTTCGGTTTGGAGACTATAGCTGCTAGAGACTTTGGGCTATGTTGATTCCTTTTGTTGGTGGTTACAAGTGAGTGTAATTATGCTTCTGATATGAGTTTGAGGGACTCTTGAGGATTTCCTTATAGAATAGTTTTTGATCAAATGATTTGGGTTTTTCATAGTATACTTTTTAGAATACTTGTATGGCATGTTTTGTTTTAGCTTGTACTGAGGAACCCATGGGTATGATCTCCCATTTTTTATGTGCTAATGAGGATCATTGGGGATGCCCCTATTTATGATATTATTCTTCTGGATTCCTATTAAAAAAATTTTTGGTCTATGACCATTTGGAGGCCATTGAGGGTTATTTGGGATGTTTCAGCATTGGCCATATCCTGTGATTCTAGATGAGTTAGAATAACCTCTCGTAGGGTGTCTTTTTCTTAATGTGGTTATTAGGTAGATTGAGTTTATTTCTATGGGTGTGGCCTGAGTGCTTGGGTGTAGTAGTGCAGTCCCGTAGTGTATTTCACTATATGTAGTGTTCCTAGGTACTGTGTGAGCACCGAGTTTGGTTTGACCCTAAGTTCATAATGGAGAGCTTGTGATGGATACCTTGTTGGATGCTAAGATCTAGGGTGCTAAGAGAGGCCTCATGTTTTTTTGGATGATATTTTATTGTCACTTCTAGTTAAACCATTTTGATAGTGGGTTTGAGTTTGGATTATCCCACGTTCTATTGGCATGTGGCCATAATGTTTGCGGCAATTTCTGCTCAGGACTATGGTTTGAATATGAGACCCTTGAAATATCTTGGATTGGGAATTGGTCGTGAGTGTGATCTGGTTCTCTCCTCTGTTATCTAGTTGTTCTTAGTTGGGAATAAATATCTAATGGAAAATCTATATGAGTCAAAACCACATATAGTTGAGTTTTATTCCTGACTAGTGTGTCTTTAGGATCATGAGATACAGAGGCACTCATAGTGTGGGTTTTTTGTACCATGGATTATTTGTAATCCTAGGGTTATGGGTGCTTTATGTTCTCAGTTTTTGTTGTACCTATGAGAAATTTTTTTGGGTCCATGTTGGTACCCATGGGACATTTTTTTTAGTCTGTATCTAGTTCCTGATTCATTCTATAGGACCTTCTAGATTTACAGGTTCTCTAGTGAACATTCTAGATGTTACTGTTTCCAGTTTGGATCATGTCATTTGAGTCTTGGTACCCGATAAATGTTTTTTTCATGTGTATTCTTATGGTTATTACATGGGATCCAAATTTCATGATTATTGTGTTTAGAAGCCTTGGATCTCCTATGTAGATCTAGAAGACTCACCGGTTTTCAGGTGGCTAGGTGTGCCACCTACTGTAAATCCTCTTGAAGGGTCTAGAGCGTGGGTAGATTTACCATAGGTGTCTAGCTAGAACCTGTTGTTTTTATTATTTATTGTGTTTGTTTTTCCCTCTTTCCAATTGTTTATTTTATGCCATATTTTCTTTAGTTTTCATATAGTATGTGCATATCACATGTGCATGCACTTGTTATGATAAGAGATTTATAGGTTCACTATTTTTGGTGGCCTACTGAGATTTATTTCTCATCCCTTGTTCATGGACTTAAGTGTGAGTGTAGACCTTGTTTCTTATTTTAGGTTGGATCATAGGTTTCATCATGGTTAGGTCTGAGGTACATTGTTTCTTGATTGAGTAGAGCCACTCGTGTGGAGTCTCAAGATCAGGCTGGTGTAGCTCAAGCACCATTGAGACTGAGTATGTGGTTTAGTTTGGCATTGGTAGTAGATATTATTGTATTTTACTTTTATTTTTTTTATTTTTTTTTAGTTGGACTATTGGGTGACCAACTATATTATATTTTTCATGATTTGATTTTATATTCATTCTATTTTTTATAGCATTCTTTGTTTCATTTTATTTATTATTCATTCTCTAATGTTGATCCCTATGTATGGATTTTTGGGTATTTTACAATGTAATTACACACAGAAAAGAGGTTATAGTCTCCCTACATCACCTTTTAGACCCTCTTCATTGGTCGACAGCCTCTATTATTTTAAGAGGAATTATTAAGGCTATGTGGAAATCCAAGTCAGGTGATATGTCAGGTCGAACTGGGATGGTTTGTTACAAAATGGCATCAAAGGTTTTTGTTTTTTTGTTTTTTGATTTGGGGAGTTGGTAGAAAATTGGTCTTAAAATGTGTCTGAACTTGTGATGGATATTAGACTGTTGTATCATGAAAACCTTTTCTGATATGAATTCTAAGTTACCAGGGCATGGGATTTCTATTCTTGGTATTATTTTGTATGGTTTCATGAATTAAAATAGTGTGATTCACTTGAGATTGTGGATTAATGGTTTATTCTGGTTTTTGGATCTTATCTTGCAGGTGAGAGTTCAGTGTTCATACATCATTATAGGCATGTAGCATTCACATGAAATCTTCATATATGTGTTTTTTTACAATTTATTTTCTTCTAATGTTAGGTCATGTGGATTTTGTGGTGAGAGGTTCACCAGTGTTAGAGATACGGTCCCTTAGATAGGGGATTCATGGAGACCTGTGTTGGTTGGAATTGGTCTATGAGTGTCATGTTGGTGGATTTATGAGAGAAAGGATGCTTGATGCAAGTTTCCTTGAGTTTGTGGTTCCCCTGAAGTCTCAGGTTTATTCTTCTTAGGAGGGATCTATTTTTTCCATGTGTTATCTATCGAGTCTTGTGGTGGGGCCCATGTGACAACTAAAACTGCTGACTTGGGTGGGTGTGGTGGTTCTTCCTTGGTGGGGCTTTTGGGAACTTCACTAGGTTATAGTTTGTCATTAGGATGCTTGGTGTTTGATAAGTGAAGTATTTCGAGTGCTCCCTATCTCGTGGATGGCTTGAGAGGGAAGGTTTGATTTCACCCCTGGCCCTGATATTTTTTATTGTTGTGCCTTTGTAATAATGGTGAGAGTGTGGTTAGGTGCTTCTGGTTTTGGATCAATGCCCATGTGGAGGGTGGTCGGTGGTTTTAGGTAGCTTATCATAGTTTCTTTAGGGATTATCCCATGTGAGTATGAGTCATTTTGTATGCTTAAGGAGCGGAGTAAGGAAAGACTTATTGTGGGTAGTTCACCATAGGCTATTGGAGGTCATGATCCTTGTTTAAGTGGTTTTTTCAACTGCATTTTGTGTAGGTTATCATGATTTTTCTCAGGTGTGAGTGGTTTGGATATGTTTATCCATTATGTTCGGTGATGGACATATCGTGGGATGTGTGGTTTTTTGTTGGGAATTAGGGAGAAGATAAGGATAATAATGTGGTGGGGAGCATCATATTGGACAATGTTGAATGTATCACATGTGGGGAGAGAGTTGTGGATATTTTAAGATAGATTATTAGACAATCAAGATTACATCGGTTGCACCAGTGCTTTGGGGAGAACATGGTTGTTGGTTATCCAATAAGGCTTCTAGGGGTGAGAAGCTTTTGTGGTGGGGATTTTGTGATGAACCACATCATCATGGGTTGTTAATATTAAGGTAAATTGAACCTTTTTTATAGGAGTGTTTCCAAGGAAAAATGAAAATTAATACAACAAGGTGATATTGGATAATTTTTCTGACCACTACCTTATTCTTGAAATAGGGTGTTTACCTTACGACAAAATTTTGATGGAAATATGAGTCATTTAAATTTTGAGGAATGTTTAATATTTAATTAACTATATAATGATTAATTCATATGTTTTCAATATTTCATATTTTTTAAATGGATCGTTGGATTGAAATTTGATCTCTTCTATTAAGTATGGAGTGGGTTGTTCTTCCTAGGCGAGGCATAACCTTTCGTCCGGCATTGGGGTTGGACCCAAGCCCCATTTTATTTTATTTTTTCATTTTCTTTTTCCTTTTTTCCTTTTTTTCATTTTTTTCCTTTATCTTTTAACATATTCCCTTGGGGTATTCTCTTCACACATATGAGAGGGATAAAGATAAAATAGGGATTGGGAGAATATGAGGTATTATTGTGGAGCTTGGGTCGCGCCGGATCGTCATGCAGCAGCTGTGGATCACGGATTAATGTGAAGCTTCAGTGGTTTCTTCCTGGAGGTCGGATCATTTTATTTTTTTCCTAAAACCCTCATAGAATAGTTTATTTATGTTTTAATCCTATTTATGGGTTTTTTGAGACCCATAGTTGGTCGATCTTGGATTTTCAAAGAGAAAACAGGCATTTCAAGCTATTTTGGTATTCCCATTCAGGCAATCTGTGTACAGGGAATGTAGCTCAGAGTAACACACACTATGTGTTATTCCTATTTAGGGTCTATGGTTTTTTGGTTACTACACTCCATGTGCCTAGGTCACACGCTATGTAGCAGTGGCTTAGGGTGTCTTGGCAGCACATGCCCATGTAGAGTACATGACTAGAGCCCATGTGGGGTACATGGCCAAGCGATGTGTATTGTATTTAGATAGACCCTATGTGGGGGTACATGGATGGGGATCCTGTCTGGAGTGCACACCGTGTATGGTAAGTACATGTTTCCTAATTCAGTGGTGTACACACCCAGTGGGGATGGGTACATGGGCTAGTACCAATGTAGGGGTACACACCATGTACAAGGAGGTACACACCATGATCTTTGGAAAAGTACACACTGAGTGACCTAAGGCTCATGGACATGGTGACCAATGTGGGTATACTAAGTGTACCTAGATTGAACACCATGTACGTTCCCTGCCCTTGGCCATTTTTCTTATTTTTTACCCTTGAGTAAGAATTAGACTTGTGAGTAGTCCATTATGATAATTTTTCTATGTAAATCATGATGGTTATATTCTTACAGTGTTTATAAATCATTTTGATGGTGTTTTATAGTGTTAGAGTTTAGTAGGAGGATTTATTTATGGTAGTTATAGATTCCTCCTAGGGGTTGGGCGGTGAGTTACGAGGCCCTTGTGATGGTGTGAGATTGCTACTTCGTCATGGCCTATAGATATTAGGAAGTTTTTTCAATGGTTATTTTAGATAGATATCGAAATTCTGGATCAATTAGTATCTATGAGGATATATTGGTTTGTCCCGGCATGTTGGGATCAATTTCTTGAGGTTAATGTAGTTGAGGTTTAGCTATTGAGTTTAAAGACCAGAGCTACTAGAGCCTCCGTACTGTGTTGATTGCTTAAATTAATGGTTACTTTAAGGTTCCATTGTGATTCTAGGATTATTATGATATAATCTTGAGGATTGCATTATGGTATAGTTTTTGATCAAGTGATCAACAATTTATATAGTCGGCTATTGAGAATGCATGTATGGCATGTTTTGTTTTGTCTTGTGTTGAGGAACCCTTGGGGATGGTCTAATACTTTTGAGGTGGTCATAAGGACCATTGTGAATGCCCCTATTAGAAGGTTTGTTCTTTTGGATGATTATTTGGATTGTTAATGGATGAGAAACATTTGGAGGCCACTGAGCACAATTTAGTATTTTTTTTAGCATTGGGCGTGTCCGATGCTTTTGGATGAGCTAAAGATACCCCTCATAGGGTGTCTTTCTCTTGATATGGCCTTTGGGATAATTATGGTTGTTTTTATGGGTATAGCCCAAGTGTTTGTGTGATTTAGGGGAGTACCATGGTAGACATCACTTTATGTTGTGGCCTCTAGAACTGTGTGATCCTCGAGTTTGTTTTAACCCTGAGGTAGGTCGTGTAGAATCCATTGTGGATTCCTTATTAGATGCTAAGATCCATGGTGCTGAGATAGGCCCTATGTTTTTTTGGCCTAGAGTTGGTTGGAACTGGAAGTTCATTTGTTCATAGGATGGGTTTGATGTTGGTTTATCCCATGTTCTGTTGACCTTTTTCCATGAGGTTTGAAGTAGTTTCTGATCATGACTATAGTTTTATGAGGAGACCCTTAGGATATCTATGATTGGGCAGTATCCCTAAGTGTGGTCTATTTTTATCCTCCATTATCTGGATATTTTTATTTGGGAATAGAGAGATAATGGACAATATGGATGAGTGAAACCCCCATCTAGTTGAGTGATAGTTCTGAATAATGTGGATTTGGGCTCGTCAGATGCCAAGAAACTCACAGAGTGGGTTCTGTGTAATATTGATTCTTTGTGCTACTAGTGTCATGGATTCATTATGCTCTTGGTTTTTATAGTGCCTGTGAGAATTTTTTGGGTCTATTTTGGAACCCATGGGACTTTTTTTGGGTCTATATCTGGTACCCAATTCGTTTTTAAAGAACTTCAGTACTGATAGGTTCTCTAGTGGTCAGCCTAGATGTTTATGTCATCAGTTCAGATCATGCCATTAGAGTTATTGTGCTTGGTAGATGAATTTTTTCATGTGAATCCTATGGTTAAAACATGGGGTTTGACTTTCATGACTATTATGTTTTGGAATCTTGGATATCTTTTATAGATCTAGAAGACACGTTGATTTTCATGTGCCTGGGTGATACACGTGCTATAAATCCTTTAGTAGGGGCTAGAGTGGGAGTAGATTTACCACGGGTGTCATGTTAGAACCCACTAGTTGTCTTATTTATTCTATTTTCCCCCTTTTATAGTTGTTTATTTTTTTCCAGTTACTGTTATTTTTTGACTAGGATGATCATATCATGTGTGCATGCACTTGTTGTAATAGCATATTTATAGGTTCACTATTGGGGTGGCATACTGAGAATTATTTATCACCCGCTTTATATGCACCTCAATGTGTGTGCAGACCTTATGTTTAATTTTAGGTTGGATCATAGGTTGTGTGATGATTAAGGATGAGACCCAGTGTTTCTTGATCAAGCAAAGCTACTCATTGTAGTCTCAGGATTAAGATAGTGCAGCTCGAGCATCATGGAGACTGAGTATGTGGTTTGGATCAACATTGAAATTAGATCTAATTGTATTTTAATTTTATCTTTTTTATTTTGTATACGTGGTTGGCCTAGTAGGAGACAGAATTTTGTATGTTTTTCATGCTTTGAGTCTATATGCTACATTACATTTATTATAGAATTATTTGTTTGAGTTTATTTATTTTGAGTTTTGTGATGTTGATCCATGTGTATGGATATTTGTTTATTTTACACTTTTATTTCTCTCTGACCATAGGGTATAGTCTCTCCACTACACATTTTATACCCTCACCACTATTATAAATCCTTTGGAATTCATGGAGGCACACTTGATACCTTGTGGTGAGCCAAATCGGGTGACATGTTAGGTCGACCCAGGATGGTTCTTTTCAAATATTACAATTCCTCAAACAATATTTGAGTTTCTATTTTAATCATTTTCTTCTTCTAGAAATTATATTTTACTAGAACATTGTATTTTTATTATATTTTGATTTATAGTGTTTGGAATTTCATAACCCATATTTCATAAAAAAATATAATAAGTTTATCCATATTTAAGTTAAATAGAGAAATTTCTAATTCATATGTTCAAATAGTCTAAAAATCACTAAATCTTATATTATCTACTTACCGCATGTTAATATTTTGACTAACTTCATGATGAAATTTCAAGTTACCACATAATGAAATTTAAAGTCACTCTATGTTGACCTTTTAAGTAAATGCATGTAGAAATTTCAAAGTGATCAAATAATGAAATTTCAAGTGATCGCATGATGAGATTTCAAGTGATCACATGATATTATATCAAGTGACCATACATTATAATATTCTCACGATCATTATACTAACCACAAGACTATTTGAACCAACCATAAGACTACTTGAAGAAACTGCATGTTATGATGACATAGTAAGTTAATCGACCTCAAGGATTTTACCTCATGAAAAATCATCGCTCATGGTTTGTTCATTACTTTAATTATTTTTTATGAAATCTGAAACACTAAGAATTCTATTTTATATTATTTTTTACAATATTTTTTACTACATTATTATATTAATTATTTTAAGTAATTTATTGATTTATAAGATTCATATATATTATAAAAAATCCATGTATAGTGTTTTTAAAATATTTTTATCATTTTAAAATATTATTTAATTTACTCTTTATTCTTGCATATACAAACGCTATTTTTTTAATATTTAAGTTTTTTTATTCTGTGTTGATTTTTTATGTTATTATTTCCTAAATTAAAATTTAGTGACTTAAATTTTATTCCAACATATTTTTTGGTATTTAATAAAGTCTAATTAAATTTTAATTGATTGTACTCTACTTGAAATTAGAATGTATTTTGAAATTTGAATTTAAACATCAAACTATTTTATGATATTAATGGAATTTATTTGGCCTAACTTTATAGTGTTTGTTTGAATTATTTAATGGTTAAGTCACATTGGTTTTAATTAGTATTTTATTTTTGAATACAATTTTTTTGTTACGATTATTCTGGAACGCTAATTTTCTATCTCCTGGATAATTATATAGTATGAATTTGAATCACTTTACCTGATTGGAGATTGTCTTGTTATTTTTACAGATCCCATTTAAAGGATTCAAGAGGCATTCAAAGTAGATAAGAGTTATGGAAACACAAACTTTTGAGAAACAAAATATCCTCACTCCAAACTTTGAAGTGTTTTATAAACCATGTCTTATGCGATCAACTTTTCATCTTTTGGATAGTCCTTCAATTACTGAATGAAAAAATCTCTGAATTATACTACTTCCTTGTAGAGGCATCTTGATACATTAATAAAGAACCAACACCTATGCTTTATTTAGTTACTCTTTATTTTGTCTTGGTCTCTTGTGTCTATAACACTATTTATCATCTCTCACATGTTCTCTTGCTTTCTGCTTGTGATTTTACATGAAAAATAATTTTCTTTCCTTAGGTTGTGACTCCCATATTCTAAAGTTAGGATCGTTCAGGTTGTGACTCCCACTATCTAAATCCATGGTTGTAATTAGGTTGTGACTCCCCATATAAAAGTAATGTGTCTTTTGGTTTATAATTCCACTAGAAAAAGTAGGTTGTAATTAGGTTATGACCCCCATTCAGTGCATAATGTATCTCTAACTAAGTAGAGAGGTATAAGAGCAGACTAAGTAAACTATTGACTAAAATACTATAAAATTTACCTATGTTATTTTATTTATTTTTTCACTAAAAACTATCCTTTTAATTAACATTGATAATGATTTTATTTTGTTAAAAAATTTAATCTAGTCTATTCAACCCCCTATCCATCTGTCATTTTTTCATCAAACCTAAAAATTTTGAGGTAATCCCCCAACATGTTCCAAGTGTGGTAAAAAACATTTCATGTAATATTTCACTGGATATGGAAGGTGTTACTAGTGTGGTACATTTTCTCTTAGGGCTCATGGCTACAAAGAAAATATTCCTGAACAATCCAAGAATGGGGTAATGAATAGTCATCAAATCGTGATATGTTTCAATTGCAATAAGTTGGATAATTATGCTAATTTTTATCTCATTCTAGTTACATAGAGTGGGAATCATTGGAATTGAAAACAAAATTTTCTGGAAAAATTATTTTCCATAATTATGATTGATGTTGGGTTGTCTAATAAAGTGGGGACATGTAAATTTCTAGTTTATTTTAATTTTGTAGATTCCGTGTTTGACTCTAGAACTTCACATTCCTTTACTTATAATAAATTTACAAGTAAAATGGGAATATAACCTCATGAAAGGAATATGGAACTTTGTATGAAAACTATGGGTGGAATTATTAAAATAAAAAATAATTATAGGAATCTTCAAACTATTATTAGTGGTATAGTCTTTACTACAAATCTTATTGAATTCCCATAGTAGAGTTTGATATTATTTTGGAGAAGAATTGATTTTTACTCTATCATGCTAAGATAGATTATAGAGCTAATAAAATTATATTCAATGATTTTATACCTTTGATAACATATCAAGAAGTTAATAAATTTATTAGATATTGAATTGAATATTACATAGCTTATATTTTCGAAAATAATGAAATTGTTTAGATTAGTAATGCATCGGTTGTAAATTAATATATAAATTTATTTTCTGATGATTTTCCTAGTTTATTCCTAATTGAGAGGTTGAGTTTATTATTGATTTAGTGCTGTATGATATTCCAATTTCAAAAACCCCTTATCGAATGTCTCAAGTAGAACTTATAGAATTCAAAAAGTAGTTGTAGGAGCTTTTTAATCAATGATTCATTAATTATAGAACTTCACCATGGGGTGATCCTATTTTTTTGTTAAAAATAAATATGGTTCAATTATATTTTTTTTACTTATAGATCCATGAATAAAATCACTATTAATAATAAGTATCAATTGCCTCATATCAAGGATTTGTACGATTATCTCACAGGATTGTGGTATTTTTCAAAGATTGATCTTAGATCTGAGTTCCATCAGTTGAATATGAAGAGTTAATATATTACAAAGATAGTGTTTTAGACTAGATGTGGATGTTATGAGTTTGTGGTTATTCCCTTTGGGTTATCTAATGCACCATATGTATTCATGGATTTTATTAATAGAGTTTTCCATGACTATTTTGATAAGTTTATGGTTATTTTTATTAATGATATTTTGGTATATTCTAAAATTCATGAGGATCATAAAATACACCTAAAGATTATTTTACAAACTTTAAAAAAAGATATATGGTACATGTTAATTTTTGTTAGAACGGATTTATTTCATAAAGAATATTTCTTTAAAATATGGAATAACTATTGAACCTACTAAAAATAAAGTTTTTAAAGAATGGAAAATACCTAAAAATGTCACATAAAATCTTATTTTTCAAGGATTAGTGAGTTTCTACTTGTGATTTTTTGAAACATTTGTTCGATTATCAATCCCACTGACTAAGTTAACTCAAAAAGGAGTTAAATTTATCAGGATAAAAGAGTGTGATGATTGTTTCTAGAAAGTAAAAAAAAATATTATAGAATGATCTACGTTTGGACCTTCCCTCTAGAAATGGTGAAATTTTCATCTACATTGATGCTTCATTGAAGGTACTTGGTTATGTTCAGAAACTGAATGATCAGGTAATTTCTTATGATTCACATCAATTGAAACCTCATGAGTTAAATTATCCTAAACATGATCTAGAATTATTATTGTGGTTTTTGATTTAAAAATATATAGGTTTCATTTATAGGTATAAAGTGTGAAATATATAATGATCATAAAATTTTCCAGCATATATTCTGTTAGAAATAGTTAAATATGAGGTTGATAAAATGTTTTGAACTAATAAAGGATTATGATTTCATGATTCATTACCAAAGAGGAAAAGAAAACAATGTAGTTGATGATTTGAGTTTAAATTATAATGAATAATTAACCATGATACATATGGAACATGACCTTTTGGTTAATGATTTTATGATTGATGGTTTGGAAATTGTGAATGCAGAAACTTCCTCTATTTTATTTTAGGTTTCAGTGCATTTTTCATTTTTAGATAGAATTGATAAATATTAAATGTAAGATCATGAATTGAAATTTATGGTGTAACTAGTAAAGAAAAGTAAGTTACCCAAATTTAACATCGACAAGGAAGGTGTTTTGAGATTTTGAACAATGTTGTGTGTGCCAACTATATCCTAGTTAAAAAAGGAATTATTGAGTAAAGCTCACAGCTCTCCCTTTTTTATTCATCTAGATAGTACTAATATGTATAAATTCCTTCATGAGTATTACTGGTGGGATGGAATGAATAAAGATATTTTAGAATTTACCAAGAAATGTTTTATTTTTCAATAGGATAAATATAAATGAAATTATCAAATGGGATGCTTCAACATTTTATAGTATCAGAGTGGATACGGGAAAATATATCTATGGATTTTGTGGTGTTATTTATAAATAAATCTTATGGTAATAATGTGATTTGGGTTATTATTGATCAAATAAATAAATCTTCAAATTTCATTCCTATTTCAGATAAAATTTATTTAGATCATCTTTATCAAATATATATCAAGAAGATAGTAACTATGACCCCAGGTTGACTTATAACTTTTGGAAAGGCCTTCATAAGTTGTTAGAAACATAATTAAATTATAGTACAAGTTTTCATCCACAATCTGATGGATAATCAGGGAAAACAATTTGGACTTTGAAGATATAATCTGATATTTTTAAGTGGATTATGATGGAATTTGGGATCAACAACATTTGTTTAGTTTAATTTTCTTATAATAACAGTTTTAATTTTAGTATTCATATGAAACCTTTTGAGGAATTATATATAAAGTTGTGTCTGACTCCAAATTTCTTGGATGAAGTAGGAAAACAGAATATGTTAGGAACAATTTTGGAAGAATAAATGATTAATAAGGTTAATATGATTCAATAACATAGGATGATGTCATGTAGTAGGTATAAAATTTATATCGATAACCAAAGGAACTATCTTTCATTCGTGGTAGGAATTTGTGTCTTTCTTAAAGTATCACCATGGAAAGGTTTTATGTGTTTTGGTAAAAAAAAAGGGAAGTTAATTTTGTAGTTAATTAGAAAATATGAAATCTTAGAGAAAGTTGTATCAATTTCCAATTGAGTGGCCTTGCCTCCAAGTTTATATTAGGTTCTTGATGTGTTTCAGGTTTCATTATTAATAAAATATGTGTCGGATGTATCTCATGTTTTTTAGATATGATGTAATTTATTTATAAGAAAACCATTGTTATGAGGAATATCCATTATATATTCTTTAATGTTGTGAGAAAGTATTTTGGAATAATTTTATTCATCAAGTTGAGTTTTTTTGTAAAACCCATATGGTTGAAGAAGCAACATGAGAATCATAAAATGTTCAGAAGTAAAATATCCCCACTTTTTTAAGTAACGAATAAAATTACAAAGAAGTAATTAAAAAAAAGAGGAAAAATTAAACAAACTAGGTAGAGTTAATATAAAATCAATTTCATTCCTTATAAATTTTCATTAATTATATTTTATATAATTATATTCATTATAAGAATATTAAGTAATTTTTCAATCAAAAAGGACATAGTTTTATTCTTATTAAATTGATTTTCATGTATTTTGAGGTTTTATTTGAAAGGATAATTTATATATTTTAGAATTATAATTTGAAATAATGAAATTAATTTTTTATATCATAATATCAACATTATATTAGGATGAAATTTTAGGATTTTTTTGAAATGATTGATTTTTCAGTGAAAAGTTAAAAATACCAATTTTTTGAAAAACATTCATTTATTTTCATTATAATTACCATTTAATCATAAATTAACAAAATAATACTTTAATTATAAATAATATAATTAATTACATAGTAATCGTTATTATACGTTATTTCTGTATAGTTTATTTTTGGTCTTAAAAACACATTTATCTAAAAAATATTTTTCATTTTTTTTTTGTGTTTTTATCTTAAATTAACTTATACCACATATAAAAATTGAATCATGAAATATGGATTACATATTTTGAATAATAAATTCCAAATTTGGAAAATAGTTCCCCTTTATTTTTTTCATTATGAATAGTAACCTCTATAAATATTCGTCATATAGGTAAGGGTAAATCGATTAATTAATGTTACAAATAATATGATAAAGCCTAAAAATCTCCCTCAAACTTGTATTTATTTTATTTTATAATTGTTTTTCAACCATGAAAACAAAATTTTAGAAAATTTTGAAATTTTAGAAAATTTTGAAATTTCATACCATCTTCCTTTGATAATAGCTTTAATATAATTTCAAATAAGAATAAAAACAAAATGCCACTCTCTTTATTTTAATATATATAATTCTTTTCATAGGGATAAAATTAAGTTATGTTTGATTTTAAAATTTTATTTTAAAAACAAATGGTTTTTTTAAAATGTAACATTTAGTTATTTTTTAGTGATGAAATAATTACCTTAAATTCATACGTAATGCTGACATAGTGTTTGTGAAAGTAATAAAAAAATCAAATAAATGATTTTAAATACTCTAGAAGTAATACTTTTGGGGTGATTTATTTTTTCACAAGAATTTTATAGATATATATATATAACATATTATTGATTTTTTAAAATTTTATTTTCAAATAAAATTTTTATCCTGATGAATTTAAAGTCAAATTAAATGAATAGTACCCAAAAATGGCATTAATGATATTTTATAATAAAAAAAATTTATAAAGTGATTTAAAATTCATAAAAAAGTTATCTTAGGGAAATTAAATGGTATATTTCTTATAATATCATAAATGGTATATTTATGTGTCACTTTTCCATTTATAGTTAATTTCTTAACTCTTATAGTGTAAAAAACTTTGATACTATGGTAATCATGAAAAGGGTTAACTAGGTGTTAAAACAAAGAGGTAAGGGTGAAAACATCACCTAAACATGTGAAAATTTTATTTTATGATATTATTTCGAATAAAACTCATCATATATTCAAAAATATTTGTTTTTTTGTATTTTTCCATGAAAATTAATTTATATTAATTTAATAGTTTAAGTAACACCACCCTCTTCTCACTTATATAATAGAACCTCCACTCCTCTATTAATTGCATGATTTGAGCAGTCTAGATTTCCCAATACCTACCCAAACCTATCCTAAAATTTTATACCCATTTTATAGATTTTCTAGTCTCACCAAAAGACAAAACGTAGAAGGCTTAAGGTTCAAGCCAAAGAAGTCATCTGAGGAGAAGGTTTGAGTCCTAACCGACCTATTTAATGTTTATTTATTCTTACAACTACTTAAAATATTCTTTAAAAATGATTAAATAATAAAATAGTTATCATAAATATAATTAAATGTTATTATGATTATTTTACAACCTCTTTTAATAACCTTTTCTACCCTATGGTAAATGAAAACATCACTCTTGCGTACATGTTGATTACGACCTCTATGAAGTGTTGTGTTTCGTTTTCCATCACTACCACTCATGGATATTTATAATGATGTATTTGATGTATATATATGATATTAATGTTGTTATTATAATTATTTAAATATAATATATCATCTATTTTCTTACCCTTCCATTCATTGGAAAATTATAACATCATTCATGCATATGTGTGGATTACCACCTCTAAGAAGCGATGTGATTCATTTTTCCTAAAAACATTTCATATATGGTAGTAAAATTATTTTTAATGCATAAAAATTATTATTATTTTATGATTATAATTTTTTAAATGATGGAATAATGAATATTTTGATTACAATAAACCTACCGAAGTTATTTTTGGATTATGAATCGAATGTCCCTAAAATGTATGACATAAACTTTACTGATATTGTAACTAAGTAAAATATGGTAATAAATTGTATAAAAGGGATATTAATAATTAAATGAAAATTAAATATTTTATTAATCAATTAAATAATTAACCTAAGTTTATTATTTATGAATATAAAGAATGTATGTCATAATTTATACATGATTTAAGTGAGTTTCTTTGATAAATACTCTTCAAATGTTTCCCTTCTAAATATTTTTCTTCCATGTCCTTGTTATTTTAAATTTTTCAAGAAAATTATTATTTATGATTCAATGGCTTCTAAATTTCATTTTATACCACATTTTAATTTATTTACAATTTTTTTAAAATGAATATTTTTAATGTTTTCCATAAGAGTCACTTTTAACTATTTTTACCAAAGTGTAAAATAATGTTTTTATTTAACATATATAACATGAATGGAATTTAAAATCATTTTGAATTTTAATTTATTTTAAGCTTACATTAATTATTTCTTGATTATTATAAAATGAAATCACTTCCACATTATTTTTTTAAATTTTTCATATTAAATAGTTTTCAAGAGAAAGGGGAATTTCCCCTTTTTTTATGTGAAAATGAAAATTTTTTTATTATGGGTTCAAAAGATTTATTCAAGGTATTTGTGATAACAAATTTGTAATCGTAAAAAATATTATGATATAGTACTTGAGAATTATAGATGATGAAGAGTGAGACCGATACAACTTATACAACAGGTTAAACTGATACAACTTATATGATGGGTGATCCCAATATAGCTCTCCAATGCATTGGGTAGTGTTTCTTATCTTCAAAGTAAAGAAGTTGGGAGTTAATTAGGGAGGTTTATTTTATAGATTTAACTGGGCTCTAGTTATTTTGGACATGATTTTAATATGGGTAATGAATATAATTCTCTATGTTTCCTAAAAGGGTTTATATTTTCTTATTATGGGTTTTAAAGGTTTTATTTAATAAAAAAGTTTATTTTACATTTGGATATTATTTATTTTATATGATCAAATAATATTTTATAAAAGTTCAAAATTATATAGGTTTTCATGTTTTTCAATGGACTAATATGTATTTTTATTTTATATCTCTTATTGATCTTTTTGTTATCATCTAACATTTTGAAATTTTTTTCACATGGTTTAAGGATGAGCAAGGATAAAGAAGAATTTAAGTTTAAAGTATTGATTATTTTTCATGAAAATAAAATGAATTTTATTTTAAAATTTTTATAGTGTGGAAAAAATGGATACTAAGTGAAAGTTTTCTCTTTCTATGAATGGTTTTTTATGAATGAGTTAGTACCAGATTATCTAAAACTCTAAACCTAAAAGGTTTATTGGAATACAAAAAAGTGAATTATATTATAAAGACAACAGATTATATATTGTTTTAAGGTTGGATCCTTATAGGTAAATTCATTACATAAAGAATTTCTGGTTTCTAAAGGGTTTAAGAAAAATCAAGTAATTGATTATGATGAAACCTATTAACCAGTTGCTTACATTAGAATTTTTATTGTCATAGAAACTTACCAGGATCATGAGATTTGGAAAATGGATTTCGATATAGCCTTCCTTAATTGGATCCTTATGGAAGATTTATATGTGACGTAACTTAAAGAGTTTGTGAATACAAAGGATTCTAATAAGATATGAAAGTTATAGAGATCTATTTATGGGTTGCGGAAAGAATTTATATCCTAGATCATTCATCTAGATGAATCCCTAAGAAAGTTTGGTTTCATAAAGAATGATTTTTAACCCTATTTCTATAAAAGGTGTGTTGGGAGTATAATAATTTTCCTTGAAGTATATGTTGATGATATATTACTGATGGGAAATGAGATATCGGTATTATGTTTAATTAAGACGTGGTCCAATAAATAATTCTTTATGAAGGAATTAGGTGAAACCACTTACATTATTTGGATCAAGATCCAACATGGTAGATCCAAGAGGTTTCTTGTAAGGACCCAATTTTTTTATTAATATTGTTTTCCTGAATAAATTTGTGTTTTATTATATTATATAATATTATACCCATACAAAATATAGAGAAACCAACAAAGGAATTATTTTCATTACTAAATATTATTACATTAATCATCAATGAAACCAATTAAAATTAAAATCATTACAATATAAAAAAAATATAATATAGAAGCTAAAATTGAAAACAATGGATTTCCCCAATCTATTGGAATCGTCACCTCCACTTCAAACACAACAAAGAAGAAAAATATTAGTAAACCAAGAAACATTATAGAAAATGGAAATATAGAACCTTGAGATGAATTGAGTTAAATGATTAATGAATGAATGTATAGGTATTTATAAAAGTTAAAGTGATCATTGAAATAGTAATATTATTGTTCGATTAGTAACTTGACCATTCAGAATAGTAACTAAATCATTAGGAATAGTAACATGACCGTTGGGATAGTAATTTTACCTAGAAATAATAAAATATAATAAAAATAATATTTATCATTTTTAATTTATGTAAATATAAATTTTATAATTCAAAAAAATAAATATCATGATTAAGAAACTCAAAGAAAATATAAGCACATTTTTAATAAATTGTATTTTAAAGTATTTTGTAAAAATCATTATTTTTATATTAAAAATTAAAATTACCTATTTTAGAAATTCATTTCGATAAAATTGATATAATTTTTTAAATCATCATCTTTAAATTATTCATTGGTTATTTTTTTGTAATTTTCTGAAATACTTCAAATTTCAGGTGAATAGTAAAAATGTAGTTTTTCACCTGACTGGTATATCTAACTGAAAATTAACTTTTTTATTATCAAAAAAAATTGAGGAAAAAGTATGAAACCACAAGTTCCAACATTACAACCAAATAAAAACATTTAATGGGATAACCCAGATCAAGGATATAGAATATTCCCCTCCCAAGTTATTACACCGTGATAACAAGCTGTCACCATCGCATGACCGCTCGGCTGGCTATCACATGCAGGGATGCACGGGCACGGTACTGATGGAAGAGTCATACCCTCTCGAACTTCAAAATCTAAATGGAATGCATGGGTGAAATATTCTTTCTTTGAACCACATCTGAGGTAGATACATGTAATGTGCAAGTTGCAAACACATTAAAACTTTAAAGTGAATTCGTGAAGAAGAATCGTCCAAAAATAGATCGTGAACAACAGATTCACATCCAAAGAAAAATACAAAGATACAACCAAAAACAATAGTGGATTCCTCCAAAATGAGATATCGAAATCTCCAACACCAAAACACCACACTTGCTCCTCCACCGAAGACAGTCGATCAAACTAGAATCACATGCCAAATATTCGAATCACACAGATCACCAAACATCCCAAAAAAATAGAATCATGCATAAAAAACTTGACCTTTTTCAAGAGGGAGAAGACTATTCCATTTCAACTCATCCATGCCACCACTATATCATCGACGATGTTGCCGAACCAAAGCATGCCGGAGCAGAACCTGAAACATTATCCCAGAAACTCAAACATCAGAGAGCCATCCAAAATGAAAATACAAATGAAAAAATGAAGAACAAAAAACCATCACTAGTATTTTGGAATAAATACTCACCACAATCTAGACCTAGATCCCATCACATCCATTTAGGTCACCTATGGAGACCATGCCAAACAACCCAACACACACATCGGGGGGACGAAGCACTACCCTCATACCACGGATGTTGGATCTCAGCCTATGGTCCAACACCACGCCACCATCGGAACCCTATCTAGTGAAGGTTCAGTTGGGAAATAAATTGGTTAGTAGTAGAGTGCAATGCTGAGATATCTGATCCCATGAAGTCGCACGACACCACCGCGGCAGAGGAGCCACCACTACGAGCTCACTGAGCACGAGAAGGCGAGCTGAGCCGATCTAGAATGAAGAAAGGAGGTGGAAACGAGGGGATTTAAATTATTAAAATAATTTTATTATATTAATATATGATTTATAATGTTAAAAATTTACTATTACAAGTTTTATCTTTGATATATTATTTTATTCAATATTATATTCAAAAAATACCCCTCTCCTCAGGTATAAATAACCCCTCTACCTCCCCTTGGAAAACTGATGCTCACATCCATTCCAAAGCCCAATATCTTCCCAAATCATCCATATCAATGCCCTTATAATCCTTAGGGACATTCTAGGGAAATCCAACTCTAACCACCAAGGATTTATAGTGCCATACAAGAGAAGCTGGACCAAGGATTAAGTAAGTTTCGATCCACTTATCTCTCTTTTTCATTTTCTTTTATTCTTCTCACTACTACAAAAAATTTCTTTAATGGTGTTGGACATTATCGATTCTAGAAAAAAGTACTGATAAAGGGGACCTTTATCAGTGTTAAAACAAGCACTGATAAAGGGAACCTTTTATCATCACTTTTTTTAGCACTAATAAATGATATCCTTTATTAGTTATTTTTTTATAACTGATAAAGGGTACTCTTTATTAGTGCATTATTTCTAACTCTGATAAAGGGTACCCTTTTATCAGTGCTCTTTTAGTTCCTATAAAGATCCAAATAAAATGAAATAAATAAAAAATAAAAAATAAAAATGAGTTTATTAAAAAAATTATTAATTAAATAATTTTTGATAAAAATGAATAAATTGATTATAATATGTATAAATTATAAATAAAAAACAATATATATTAAATATTCAGATATATGAAAAATAAAAATTAAGAAAATAAAAATTAAAAATAAGTAAATTGAGAAAACTTTTAAATATTTTGTTAATTAAATAATTATTGGTAATGTTAATAAATAGTATAGATTAAATATATAGATATATATATATATGAATGTATATAAATATGATTTATATAACACAAAATATTTATTCTTTATATTAAATAGTAATATATTTAGTTAATAATGTTTTATAATTAAAAATTAATATGAATTAAAAATATGGACTAATTGCATCGAGTAATGGATATAATTGAATGTAGTTTGATTTTTCAATTTAACATAGATCAAATGTGTGTTAGGTTCATTTCACATAATTAATTCATTTTTATATACAACTTACAAACACAAATATTTATATAATTAATGAAATCATATACATAAACACATACACCTAATATTTATGTAAATTTTTAAAATTTTAGTATTCATTTTATAATTTCATTATAACATGATACGTTTAATCATTAGTCACTGAAAAATTTAATTATTTCTTTTTAATTTTATTACAGTTAGGTATTAATTCATTTTTAATATGTTTTATTTTCTATTTTTTTTGGAATTTAATCAATTTCTATTATATGTTTTATATATATTTATTTACTATGTTGTAA
Source organism: Viscum album (assembly GCA_963277665.1). Taxonomy (NCBI): domain Eukaryota; kingdom Viridiplantae; phylum Streptophyta; class Magnoliopsida; order Santalales; family Viscaceae; genus Viscum; species Viscum album. Next base: position 572,485,305 of record OY728164.1, on the reverse strand, counting down.
TATTTTCAATATGTATTCATCTTTATTTCAATATATATCCATATTTTTTTAGTAATTTTTATTTAATTAATAAAACTTATCCATTTTTACAATTTTTGTTAAGGTGTACTCATTTTTAATTATTCAATTTCACTCATTTTTAACATGTATGAACTTAAGATTAAATATTCATTAATAATGTTAAAAATATATTTGTAAAAATAATTTATTATTAAATATATTTACAAATGTATATTTACTATATTTATTCATTTATATATTTATAATTATATATAAATAAATATTATTTTTTAAAATAGTAATTATATAATTATAAATAAATAATTATATATATTTAAATAATTATAAATTTATAATAAATTTATTTAAATAATGAATATATTAACGATATTTATATTTATATATATTTATTACATATATATAATTATATAAAAATATATAATTATATAAATATTATTTTTTAAAAAGTATTTATATAATTTTAAATAATTAATTATATATTTAAATATTTATAAAGTTATAATAAATATAGTTAAATAAAGAATTGATTTACTATATTTATATTTATGTATATTTATTATGTATATATAATTATATAAATATATTTTTTTTAAAAATTATATATAATTATAATTATAAACTCTTTATCACCACTTGTGTAGTAAGTGCTTATAAAAGCAATATTTATCATTTCTTTAGTGCTGATAAAGATAGATCTTTATCGGTGCTAAAAAATCACTGGTAAAGATGCCTTTTATCAGTACTAATTAATTTAGCACTGATAAAAGTGATCTTTATCAGTACCTTTTTGGAAGCATTGATAAATGTGTCTTGTTGTATTTAAATAATCATAACCAGTCGCGAACTCATCACGATATCTAAAGCTTTCCATGGAAGCCACCCTCTTTTGGCACTCCTCCTTGGTGAATCCGCCAATCTTTTTTTCCATTTATAGAAGCCGGTTAGAGGGAACCGGTACCCCAAACCGGTTTAAGGAAAACCGGAAACTTCACAAATATTCAAACAGAATTGAGAGGAATTCAAATTCAAAATTCAAACTAAATAAGGTCCAACCACGTGCCCCACCTCGATCCACGAGCTCATCACACATCAATCGTCGAGCCATGCAGTCGCCTCGAAACGTGCCACCAATCAAGTCGTCGGCAAGACATGCCGGACCGACCAGTGTTCATTACCACCGATGACTGACGAACCACCAACCATGCCACCACCTTCATGATGCCCTCCGGAGAAACAGTAGGAAAACTGCATCAACCGGAATGAAGGTGAGCTTCACCAACATCCGACAACATCACCTTCAACTGTGGCCAAGAACCAACCGCCGCAGAAGACGTCGACGCGCACCAAGAAGGACCCAGAGCGCTCTGAAGAGTATTTCATTGGAAGAACTGGTCTTACACCCATAGATCCAACCAGAAGTGCCATCAAGCATAGCCACCGTAGCAGATAGCTAACGACCATCGGGAAACATTTCCACCCCCGTCCAAAAAACACAAGAGAAAGATCCAAAAAACGTAAATCACACATTCAAAGAAACAATACACAAACCATCAAACCCTAAACCCGAGGGAGCTGGAAACTATTGCAAGAAGATGAAACCCTCCACCTAGATCCCATCGTCTCCATCCTTATCGACCTCAAGAGTCACCGTGAAACACCAACTGCCCACACCAGAACTTCAAGATTCGAGCTCTGACCAACACCACGCCACCAACGAAAACCCTATCCAGCGAAAGGAATCGTGCATTCTAGAAAGAAATGAGTGCAGGAGAGCTGGAGGAAACCCCGAAGAAACTGGGTCTGAGGAAAGGAGGTGATGAGAACCCAAGGGAAGAGGCGGCGACGAGGAGAGCACCCAAAAACCGCAATGCCCCTTATGGGCCCATCAACTCCCCCCTCCTCCTTGGTGAATCGAAGATTGAATCAAGGCTCTAATCAAGGATCGAACAATTCCAAGGCTCAAAACCAAGTCTCTAATGATTCAAGGGTCAAATGAATCCAAGGCTCAGCCTTTTTTCAAGTTTTTGATATCTCTACTTTATATCAGACAATTCAAAGCTTCAATTTAAGGTATCTTATTTTATCCTCATCCTCCTCACTCATTCATTTCTTGTTTGGTGATATCTATTTGCATGTTTTTATCACCATTATTTCCTTATCGTCGGCATATACCTATTCTCAACAATGTTTATTGGGGATGTTTGGTTGAAAGAAGACAGGGATATCGAATCTTGAGTAATATGTGTGAATCAGTGTCTATCCAAAACTCTTAGCCTCCACTCTTGAGTTCCCAAGTGATATTGGGAACAATAATTTAATTGTCAATTATTTTATCCTTACATTTGAGATGGGCCATGGACCATGCACATTTACTATATTTATATAGTGAAGTTAATTTTTATATCAAGTTTCTTTTCATTTAATTGAAAATTTATTGGTGATAAGGATCTTGATCAAGAGTTTCTTCACCTAAGCCACCATATTTTCAAGGGAATATGATCCTAAAGCGATAGGGGATTGGGTGGAGAAAATTGAGAGGATCTTTGATACCCTCAGTATTCCACTTACCATTATAGTGAAATGTGTTTCCTTTGTTCTTAAATATGTCCTACAAAAATATTATATGAGATGATGGTCCAAGCTAAATGAAATGAAAATATTGAATGAAAAGACCACTTTAGGGAAGGCCCATATTCCTCTGAACCTTACAATATCTCATCCATATATTCTAATTAAAAATTGCATGTATGTTAAGAGATAACTCTAATTTCAAGATCTCAAGTTGAAAAAAATATCCAAAACCACCTAATAGAGAATGTTCAAGAGGAAGTCTCACTAGGAGTATCCCAAGGGTTGTTTTATTTAAATATACAGTTTATTTTTTTAAAATTATTAACAATCTCCCCATTATAATTAGTAAAAAATATCCATCAATTTTATCTTTTCATCATAAAACATCTCATACCACCATTTTTTTTATGTTAGTATTTAAATGTCTCATTATCTAATATGATCAATTTTCACTACCACAAATAAATTTCTCCTTTCAAACAAAATTACTATACATTTTTACCAACCCCAAATTAGAATATTGTTTAGATAGTTCTATATACCATTGAAAAAATATAGCCATCATTGAAATGATAACCCACTCATTAATACTTCTTAAAGATCACTTCATTTTCTTCATCACGCATCTAATGAACACTATGTCTATTTTACTTTAATCCATCTATAAACAAATCATTCATTAACATTTCCTTTTATTTACAACATCTTTTAAATGAAAACAATTTATGCATATATTATATTAACAATTATTTAGGATATTTAAGTAAGACCTGATGGCTCATTTTAAAAGAGGTAGGACTATTCTTAGTTAGAGGATTGAAAGTATTAAAAGTGGGAATTATTCTATAAATATAGAATTCATATAGGTCCCAAATATTTATATATAATAACATGTCCCATAGAGACCTCTTGAATCATAGATAGGAATGTTTATTCCCCCAAAATATCACCTTCAATAGGCTACGAGTTAATAACTAGTTCCAATGGTATAATACTCCCAAATGGGAGGCATTATCACTTTTAGGGAACACAATTCAGTACAACTATCATCCTCATCAACTTCATCTTCCGAACAGTTATTATTGAAATTTTTTTCTTTATAATCACCCCCATCTCTTTTTTATTGATTGTACTTCTCTAAGCATTATTCATCCTATGGATTACTAAAGATTGGAGTATTTCAATCAACATAGGTTCTTTTCCATAAGATATGGAGGATGTGTTTCAAACCACAAAATGTAATGATAAATGTTCAGGATATGAGTTGATGAGGATGAAAGTTGTCTATAACACACCACCTTTGAATGAATTTGGAGGATAACACCTACTATAGTGAAGTAATTCTTTTCTTAAATTAAATTACCCATTTTCTTCAAAGAAGACTAAAATTATTTGAAATAATAAAATGTTGGATTTCCCTTATTAGAATTATCTATAACTTTAACTTTAATATCCTATGTGTATTTATTTATTTATTGTACAAAATTAATATTTTATGAACCCTATAGGATGGATATGAATCAAAAATGGTTAAATACTAATATTTTGACAAAAGAGTATGAATATAGAGTTAAATAGTTAGTCAAGTTTGCAATAAAGCATGCATATGAACCTTCTAAAATCCTTTATCCAGGTGTACATTATTGTTATTCAAGACAAATTGGTCTAGAAGAGTTGGAAGAACATTTGATTTTTTATGGAATATATCAGAGCTATAAATTTTGGACTAAACATGGGGAAAAACTAAACATGCACACTGATTGGGGTGATACTATGGTTTATAGATTATCTAATATGAATACGATTGTAAATGGTGATGGAGATCACATGGAATAACTAAAATGGTAATTTAATATGAACTTGATTATTTTCCAAATTAGTTTTAGAAGTTAAATAGTTGTGATAAGAGACCATTTTATACTGGTTGTACTAAATAAACAACATTTTCAGTTCTACTGAGGTTATATAATTTGAAATATGGCAGCAGATGGAGTGACACTAGCTTTATAGAACTACTTGGTCTCCTAAATGATATGATACTAGAATAAAATGAACTACCATGTCGAACATATGATTCTAAATGAATTACATGTTCAATGGGAATGATCTCTAAAAACCACATCCTTGTACCAAATGATTAATATTGTTTCTCAAAGACCTTGAATCACTCATAAAATTCCCTATGTGTGGCATGGATTGATACAAGAAAAATGAATCAAGTCCTTTGAAATATATATGGTACTTTACAATCATTCCAAATTTTATAAGACTATATGGATATCATTAAACCACAAGATAATTGATATGTCATATAAATATAAGAATTTAAAATGGGAACCTATGTCATCTAGAATATTCTCTTTAGTGGAAGAAAATTGATCATGAGTACCCTAAATTTTGAAATGATCCAAGAAAATTTCATATCATATTATCTATATATACAATAAATTATTTAGGTTTATATATTAGTACTCATAGTACATGTCTCATCATGTTGGTAAATTATAACTTACATCCATGGTTATGTAAGAAGTGTAAATACATTATGTTGTCTCTACTTATATCTAAACCAAAGAAACCCATTAATGATATTTATTCCTATTTGGATCCATTGATTGAAGATATAAAATTTATGTGGGATATAGGTGTTACAGTGTATGATGCTCATATAAGTTAAGAATTCACATTGAGATCCATGTTTTATGTAATGACTAAAAATTAACTTTTTATTATTAAATAATTTTAAGGTAAAAGTGAGAAACCATAAGTTCAAACACTAAAGGAAATCATAGAACTATTAAAGGAAAATTTAAGTATAAAAAACTTAATCATCCTACATAATTTACAGGAGATAGTGATAACCTAAGTATCTGGTTCATCCCTTAAAAGATCATTTAACTGATACGCCAAATTGTACCAACACTGAATGAATTCCTCTTGATAGATCTTCCCATGATTGAATTCCCTGGGTAGAGAATCTTTGTCTAACCACTACCACTATTACCCTCCCCTGAGTGCACTTCCTCGGTGTATGAGGTAACCATTTGAGTCTTGGGGCCTCCCTTATCTACCATTAGTAGGTTAACATCAAATTTGAGACCATTTCTAGGTCTCATAACTCCACATTTAGGACCCTCGTGAGAATTAAGATAATATGAAACACCAATGTCCTCCCCCACATCAGAACCCACTTTCTCAAAAGAATATAGCATATAAGGTAGGGGCATGCCCAGATACTTCCTCAAGTGGCTGAAGATGTCTGTCACTATTGTATTAACTTACTTTAATTCACATTGCACATCAGTTGTAGAATTTATCTTAGTACCCACACCCTCCGGCCTCTGTCCAGATGATCCTTCCTCAACACTAGACTCTAGTTACTTACCACTCCCACCTATATTTTCACCCATCTTCAAATTATGTTTCTTAAAATCGCACCTATAGACTATCATTTAATGACCCATATGCTTATAGGAAGCACAAAAATCAAACCACGATTCCCAAACAACGTGTTGTCTGTAATGAAAATATTCACCTACTATGATCCAAACATATTCGGAACACAGTCTTGATGCATCAACTTCCTCAAAAACTCAAGGGTTAAAAAATTAAAAATAGTTATGGAGTGACTATTTAAACACAAGTATCTACTTACAAAGTTCTGAAGAATTATAATAACCAAAATATTTTGAAACGGTAAAGAAATATTAGGTAAACTATCCCAAATATCCACTAATGGGGATTCATGCTTCATATAAAAATCATAAGTCCATCTAAAGTGGTAGAACCAAGATCCATTGAAGCTGTGGGGAGCACTATACTAGGATCTAATTAAATCTTCCTCCAATGAAAATTGAATTATAATATTCTTATTGTTGATCAATCCCATTTTTTACCTATCTTGTAAGTCGTGGGACCCTAAAACATACCTATATAATGAAAAAACCGAAGTTCATCACTACTTGAACTAAGAAATAAAAGTTAGATTCAGAAGGATTGATACTTCATTAAATTCCAAGATCAAAATAGGTAGGTTAGGCATCCATCAAACAAATCAGATAATTTTAGGCATAGAGAAACTTGAGGAAATGAGGGAATTATATTGGGGTTGGAAAGGGGTAGAAATAGGAATCTTTTCCCTTGAAATACATCATAGGTCCCTCTCCCGCCAGTATGGGAGGGATTGGCTCATTGGTCATCGTCATTATGAAACTGGAGCAGACATCACGGCTTCCCCCATAAGAGAACCCTCTTTGTATGGGATGACAAATAAACTCCCCACTTATGAAAATTTATCAGGATATAACATTAAAGGAATGTTGGGGTGTCCCATTTGTGAAAAAATCACACACTCAGTTCAGTTGAAACATTCCTTGAAGACCATGTTTTTAGAACATTATAAATTTTTACCTCAATAACATAAATTCCAATCCTGGATGATAGTATTCGATGGGAATATTGAACAAGGTAAAACACTATTTCCAATAACGGGTGATCAAATATTTGATAAAGTAATAGATATACACACTATTTTCAGTAAACCAATTTCAAAAAAAACTTATTATATCATGTTGGAATAAGATATCAATTTTATTTGAATTATTGTATTAGAATTCCTTATATGTCAAAAATTTTCTTAAGGTCATACATATAGAAAATAGTTTATTTGATAGTGTTATTGTCACATTAATAAATGTTCATAGAAAAAATAAATATAGAATTGAGTCTAGGTTGGACACAATTGATATAGGGATAAGGGAAGAGTTATCACTGATGAACGGTAAGGGGTAGACTTTTCTTACTCCAATATCTTACACTCTATCGAGATAAAAAAATTAATTTTTCCTTTTCCTTAATAGTGTAAAATTCTAGAGGGGTATTCATCAAATAACAATAATGTAATTTAAATGACTAATTTTAAGTTAAAAAGGATAAAATCTTCTGAATTTTATGTTTTGATTCAAGATTTAATGCATGTTGATTTCTATTACATTCTACCTCAAAATGTACAGAATACATTAACCAAAATTTTCTTCTTTTTCAAAGCTATTTGCAGCAATTTTATAGAACCACTAAAGTTTATAATCTTGAATAAGGAGGTTTTACTAATATTATTTGAATTAGAGATGTTCTTCCCACCATCATTATTTGATATAATGGTCCACTTGATGGTTCACTTGGTTAGAGAGGATAAAATATATTGTCCTATCTATTACATATGGATGTACCCCATTGAATGGTATATGAATATTTTTAAAGGGTATTTCAAGAATCAAAGTTGGCCAAAATTTAGTAGTGTAGAATGATATATTTTTGAAGAATATGTTGAATTATGTATAGATTACCTATCAGATGTTGACAATATCAGTCTCCCAAAGTCTCATCACATCAAACACCTTATGGGTGAATTGATTTTTGGAAGAGATGTTGCTACAACTACCTTGATAGAGTATGAGAAATTAAACCTTTACATTTTACATAATATTGAATATGTTGATCAATACATTTAATCCCACAATTAAATTATTAGATAATTGAATCCATTAACGACTGGAGGATGGATATAAAATACACATAATCAACAATTTATAGGATGGTTCTAATATCAAATTTATAACGAGTTATCTAAAAATTCGAATTCAATTGGTGAGAAAATTCAATGGATAACTATAGGATTGAATGAAAATGTTATAACTTACACTAGTTTGGTAATAAATGGTTATAAGTTCTATAAAAAAGAACATGATGACAACAGTATGATGAAAAAAAGTGGTGTTACTCTTTTGTAGGAAGTAATGCATATATCTACTCCCAAAGATATAAATCCAATTTATGAAAATATATCATATTTTGGCATTATCGAACAGATATATGAGTTGGATTATACAAAATTTCAAGTGCCAATTTTCTATTGTAAATGGTTTTAGAATATGAGTTTAGTGAAAGTTGATGTAATGAGCATCATGAAGGATAATTTTAGTGTGTAAGGTGAAAATGATGAGCCATTCATAATGATATCACAAGAAGTGCAAGTATTTTATGTCTTAGATACAACAAAAAAAATTGGTTGATTATCCTGTTCGCAACTAAAACAAATGTTGGGTTAGATAAAAATTCAATCATGGGTGACCCTTTAATTGGGAGATCACAATCAATTCATACCGGTCCCAATGTTGAGAATTTCTTATACATTATAGGGGACCACAAAGAGGGGATTTGGATTATTTGTAAAGGAAACAAATCCCTAAAAGCATTAAAAAAAGAAAGAGATTTAAATGAGAAGGTAAAAGTGTTTTTTAATACTCAATTTTTTCCCTAATAATATTATATTCTCTCTATTGCATTAATATAATCTAAATTAAATGTTTGACAACTCATGAAACAATGTCTTCTACACATGATGATGATACTAATCCCTAGAAAGAACAAAATATAATGAAGGAAACCCTTTGGGAATATGTATAGGTAATGTTATGATATACATTATCTATTTTAAAAATATATATATAATAAAATGTTGAAATTTTTTATTTAATGTTCATTATTCCTTGTATAGTTCATTTATTTTAGAATATTTCTATCCGTCTTTCATGCCTTTCTGCACTAAAACTTACACATCCTTCTTCTCCCTCAAAAACATTTCACCCCTATAGTGTTGTAATTTATCACTTTCTTTCAAGTTCCCTTCACTTGTCAATCATAGAGGTAACCTTGATTTTTTCATAGTAAAATCATTGTTTATAGAATTTATGTATTATTTTATATTTATGTTTAATTTATTAGTTCTTAGTATTACACATATAATAATTTCATTCTTATACAGGTGGATTATTTTTTTAGATTTGGGGTGGTTTGTTCGAAGCTGGTCATGCTCATGAGAGATTAGACTTCAATCCTGCAACTTAGATAATGAAAACCAGAAAATTTATTAAGAATGAATACAACCATCATGAAAAGGTGAATTCCAACTTCTTATTTAATTAATTGTGTCATAATTTTATCTATTATTCTTAAGTTAATTTACTTATCATATTTATCTAATATTTATTTTTTTCAGTGATCTTTTAGGAAGTCATATTTTTATTTAAACTATCTAAAATAATCTATAAAAAAAAGATAAAATGTTTCTTTCAACTAATGTTACAACACTTTCCATTTCCTTTCTTTGTTAACCTTCCAACACTATATATTTAGTCGATGTTCTTAGCCAAAAAACCTTTCTCATTTTTGAAATCCAAAAGAGTATAAGAAGATTATTTCCCATTATGTTGAATTATTGTGATATAATGAGCACATGAGATTCCTCTACTCTTTTGGATTTCAACAATGAGAAAGGTTTTTCAGCAAATAATGTCAAGCACTATAAGAAAAGTGCCTCATTGTAGCGGTTTAAACTTTTTCTATATGATTCTATGATGGTTCTATAAAACCGCCACTAAATTGGATGCTAGTATCCAACACATGGTGATTTCATCAATTTAGCGGTGATTTTTGTGAAGTGTCTTAGTAAACATATTTATCGAAGGTTCTAGTGGTTTTAACGGTGAGTTCATGTGAAAAATATGGAGTATTTAGCGGTGGTTTAAATAGATGCTATTTTTTTCATTTTTTTACATTAAAACTTCCTCTAAACCACCATAACCACCACTAAAAATAAAGAACATTTATTTAGAAGTATTATTAACGACCACCAATAAGAGAATATCAAACTATAGTGGCGGTTTAAACCACAGTGAAATATGATCCATTTCATTATCTTCAGTTTAAACCGCTGCTAAATGTATATTTAAAAGTAAAAAAATGAAGCAGATTTTATATCCTTAGTACCAATACCCAGAAACAAAACCATGTGTATATAACAGATAACAAAATAGTCTAAAGAATCTAAAAATGTTCAGTAGTCAAAAATCTATCAATGCTTCATAAAAAACCATGTATAAAGAACATATAACAGAATTATCTAAATCATAGAATCTCAACCATCTAACAATGTTTCATAGATCTAAATATATGACTTTAAACATTATATATCCAATGTCTAAGCTATAAACCTTCAAACTATATAGCACAAACTTATAATATTTATCCTTGATGCATCCTAATAAGGATGATTTATCCTAGTTCTTAGGATAACATTGTAAAAATAATTGGGTCTAATAACACTATTGATTAGTTTTAGTTTGGAATTTATGTTTGATATTGATGAACTGATTAAACATGACTCAGTAATATCATCATGCATGCATCTACAATAAAACCTATACTATAACACTTGTAAGAGGATTGTGTTTTTTCAATTCATGTTTATGATTAATATAATCATGTTATCCGGGTTTTGAAACCACATTTAATAGTGGATGAAGCATATTCCATGGAAAGTTTTTTATTTCAATAAAATTTTGCCTAGGAAATTTCTAAGTTGGGGAGAATGATGAGTATTATATAAATTGTGACTATTTAAGTATAGGGATACAACTATAATGGACCAATTAGAAATTTTCATAATTAATTATTGAAGCTGATGAGTTGGTATATTTAATATTTTATATCTCAAACATGGATATGTCTTCTAAAACAAAGGTTTGAGTTTAAACTAATTCTAGATGATAGATTCATGCTTGAGATAAATAAGTGATCCATGAGTTTTACCAGTTGGTAGTGTGTCTATGAATTCATGGTAACATGATGGAAAGGTGGTTGGTTGATTACCTAACCATTGATGAATGATGAGATTAATTATTGGAAAACATTTATGCATGAAATAACATGGTATCATTGGGATATAAGGCTATCTGATCAATAAATTAATTGAAACCCCAACTATTAAGATGAAAATATCTTAAACAAGTAAGTCTAGAGTTGATTGATTGATGCTTTAGTGATCAAATTTTGAAGGGGAGTTGAGCCTTCCATCTATGAATCATTTTAAATATGATGTGAACTTTTTGGGGTGTAACCCTTTAAACATGTACCATATAAGTATAATGAGAATTTTAGGGTGCACTGAGGTGGTTGACCCATTGTTGGACCTAGTCACACATCATCAAGAGATGTATCATCAAGGGTTATTTCAAGGGAAGTATAACATGTTTTAATGGAGCATGTATCAAATGATCTAAACAGGCCTATCAATATAATTTTTCAAAAATTTCAGGATGTTTTTATTTGTGGACCAAGAATGGGTAATGTTTAGTAATTTGGTGTACTCTTATTCTAGATTCAGTCGTTCCCGGTATATTTACACCATACTAAGTATGTTGAGAGAGTGTCTATATACCAAGATAAATAATTAAAATCAATTCCATTCTATTTAGATGAAAGGGATCCAGGAGAGTTTTACACAAGGATTGATTTATAAAAATCCTTAAGATATCGATTAAAAATGTCAAATACTAGAGGGTAACACTCGTGTGAAAGTTAGATCAGTCATTGGATGGTTATTTTAGTTTTTGAGCTTCTTGATAACTAGAAAAGGGTATTATTGTCTTTGACAATGATTTTTAGGTACTGGTTCAAATACATACTTGGGAGAAGATTGAGTCTTTGAATTAGGCTTGGGATACCTTTCTATTATCTAGGTGTTTTGGATTGGGAATGAACTAGAATGTTTTTTTGGAGTGGTGACATAAACGAGTAAGATTTGGTAAGATCAAGAGATGTCATTGGAAGTTGGTTACAAGTAGTGGTGAGCATGTTCAATGTGATATTGGGGTACCTTGGATAAAAGGTGTCAGAATATGGATTTAGAGATGTTGAATATTAAAGTTGAGTGTTCTTGAGAAAAACTCAACCAAAATCAGTTCAATGTGAGTTATTTCTAAATGTAGTATGTGGTCAGTGAGGAATCACTTCAGGCACATGGTGGGTTGAGACAAGTGTATTTTAATGGTTTCTAAGAGATTTTAAAGGAAAATATAGTGTGAAAAGTATGATCTTGGTCAATTGTATTTCAACCATTTCAACAAATTAAGTACCAGCGGTAATATCCTTCTAAGTAACATATTAAATGTGTAGGGAGCACCATTAGGACATTTAGGTCTTTCATAAATAGGAAATTCTGATAGTGGGAGTACCGCAACTCAAAATTGACCATTAAAATTTTAAATTTATTATGGATATATCTATATTCTAGTTGATAATAGGATAATTACATGATCATCTCTCTTATATATAGGCTCACTCAATGTGCTCAAGAACATAGTGGTGTAGTTCCCAATTTGGATCTCCATCATCTTCTAAGTGTTATTCTCCCATATAGTGATGGTGTGTGGCCAAAATAGGCTCACCTACCATCTAGGGAACACGCCTCAAAGGATATATTTTGATAAGTGATCATTCCCATGTTTTGAATGTGGTCAATGGTCGACCCATCATTTTTGGGACCCATCCTTGAATGACACATCTATGGGGCTTGTGTCTCCAACATGAATAAAATGAATCGAATAAACAACATAATAGTTAGTCCAAAATAATAATATACACATCCAAACGTAACTCAAATGAAACTATTAAATATATCTAGCTTTCATATAGTACATAGATTACTTAATATTCCACCAACTTCACAATTCACAAATTCTAGACTCACTACCTTACTAAATCATCAAGCTATATCAAATTCCAATGCCTTTATCAAACATGGGGAATCATGAAAATGTTGGGTCATGAAAATTTTAGGTGACTACACTCTGCCACACATGATACATGATACATGATACATGATACATGATACATGATACATGATACATGATACATGATACATGATACATGATACATGATACATGATATGTGAACAAACCCTCTATTTCCATATTTTTCCAACATATCAACAAGACCACTAATCACTATCTGATGATGAACACTGCTTGTCAGCCTCTCTACCTCCATCTCTACTTCCTGCTACCGGCACCTATAAGTAAATTATATTGAAAATTTGATAATTTTTTATATTTATATTTAAACTTAATACCAATAATTATTTGAAAACTAAATTATTTTAAAGTTGTGTGATTTACTTGCTCACCACCCGTCATCGATGCAATATCACCAGGGACAGATCCAGCTATCTTCTGATATAAATCGACCACTGCTTTCTACAAAGTAGATATCTAAGACCCATGTTCCTGAATTTTGTTTTTCATAGAAACATAATCTCTATGAGAACCTCAAAAAAATAGGTTTAGATGTAGCTAAAATCCATGATGTCATGATAAACAACTCGGACTATAAGGGTCCCAAACCTATCTCGCGCACTCAACCAAGATGCTCCTTCCCAAGTACTTTACCAACTGGGTCATCCTGGGAGACTGAGTAGGATTTCACGGGATTAGAATCCCATAGTTATTTAATTTATACCTATAAATAAAATATCATTAGTATTAGAAGAAATATATATTAACATATTGAAAACTAATAATAAGTTATTATAATGAAAAATGAATTCATACCACAACTTCTTTGGTAGGCTCATTAACAAAACTCCCATAAGATTTTTTATGTACATCAAACCACACATCTATTCGTAATGCTTGGGGAACTAAAATCTATGAATGTATTAAACAAAGATAAATGAAAATTTTAATATATTAAACATGTAATGTTTTTTAATAAATTTTTAAACTAAGGAAAATATTACCTGAGTTGATCGACTTCTAAAAAAACTCTTTGACCCCACAGTGTGAGGGGTGATTTTCTTAGCCCGACTCAATGCATTCTTCCTTGAAAGATCCTAAAATAAATAAAATGTAATTTAATATTAATGTTTTAAATGTCATATCCTTTTCATATACAAGTATAAATGTAAAATGAGATTAATATAAATATATATATTTAAATACCATGTGCTTCCCATCACGATGTCGGTCATTAAAAACTTTCCATTACTCTCTAGGTACCCTATTGGGTACCTTTTCATACATATGTTGGGCACTCAAGGAAGTGTCATTAACATATCCCCATAATCTCCATTTAAATTCTTTCCATTTCTTTACCAAATTCATCAATTTCAACTTTTGTTCTAGCACATTAGCAACCATAAAGTAGAAAAACACATATACACAGAAATTCATTTCAAAAATATTAGAATTTAATAATATACTAAAATTCAATTACACAATAATGTATTAAAATTACCTTTATTTGTGAATAAAAAACTTCATTCTTCCAAGATGAAGGCATATGCCTCCAATCATTATATGTAATCAGAAGGGAAACCACTTATGGGGCCATCTGACGTAGAATTTGGCCATGTAATCCAACAACATTATCTGTACGGACCCCATAGGAATCAAATGGGACAACTATCTTTAGTCTTCTTAGATTCCATACATATGAACTTTTTATATTTTTCTTCATAGTTTCATTATTTCCATATTTTACAAACAAATAGTTATTATAAAAAAGATGCAATAAATTTATGCATATTAAAATTTGGACTTATAACAGTAACACTCATGTATCCCCGTGAATAACTAGGAGTGGCGACCCACTCCCTCACTACTAAGGCTGTTGAATGGGTAGTCATCAATTGAGATACTGACGTGACACTCATAGAGCGTGTGAGAGATGGTTCAGGGGGAAAACATATGGTGTTTCAGATGCTATAGGGGGGGAGAAAAATGGATGGTCATTTGTCAGTGTAGTTGATGAAACAGTATAGCACTTCCTCTTTGGCATTCATTTCATTTAATAAAATAAAATTAAATTAAGAATATATAATTTAAAAAATTTATTTAGAAAAAAAATAGAAATGAAAACAAATTCATAGTACTAACAAAAAAATATACATAACAATGATAAATAATGAACCATTTTAAATAAGGTTTTTGATTTCCTTTTTAATACAACTAGTTGTATAGAATTCTCTTGAGGATTCCATCCAAATATTTTTTGTATTTATAAAATATCCCCAAATGACATAAAATGTTCTCTAGGTCTAAAATGAAGCATCAAAGAAGGTTTTGTGCAACATATTGATATATAGTTGAAAAAGACTAAAAATACACAACATCCATGGTAAATTATGAAATGGTTGATAGGTGGAATATCATATAAAAATGGTCAAATCCAAAAGGACTATGCACATGGTGTGAGAAAATTTGAAGGCCTAACAGTCAGCTGGGCTATATAGTGTATACATAGTGGTGTGAGTGTTTCATGCTTGGGTAGGGGATTTGAGAGTTTCTTGGTGGTTATTACACAAGGGAAGTGATATCTATAATTTCTAAAAGGATACCAAAGTTGTCTTGGATTGTGGAATGAGATGTTTTAGAAATGGTATGAACCATAGTAAGTTACATGAAGGGATTATAAGGGGTTATCATTTAGAAATATACTAATTAGTGTAGGGGCATAGGAATTATACAAGATATGATATGGAAATAGACTTAGAATCTTGAAAATCCTTCAGTGAGAAGATTGGTATGTGGGAATGGGTCGAATGGACCATTATAATTCATTGGTCTTGGGTTATCGGTGTTGGTGGATTATAGAAGAGAATAGTCACTCTCTTTGTGTGTTTTTAGTGTAACTAGGAGATTATAATTGGGTGAATAGTCTCTCTTGAGTGTGGGGATCCTGAGGGAGTGAGGAGAATTCATTATACAAGTAATAATTCCTAGTGAAAGTTCATGTAAGACTTAGATAGTGTTGAAAGGGGTATGCCTTGGAGGAACTGAGTGGATTTTGGTTAGTTCATATATGTACTTTGTTCTTGGGAAGTGATGGTAAGGGGAATAAGAATCAAATGATATCAGGATAGTGAAAACCCCACGAGAGTCCAAATGAGTGATATGATCATAGGGTTATGTTGTGAATTAAGTACGGCATAAGGTTATGAGATCATTATGGATTCTAGGTTGTAGATGTTTATGTTTGAGATGTGGTTGAGGACTGGATACATAAGGATCAGAGTTTAGAGTTATATCTCTTAGGTTCTCATATTTTCTGGAGTTACATATATTTGTTTATTTATGGTATATACCTCATGTTAGTGTGGTTTATCACATATGGTAGGTTAAATATTAATATTCACTCCTCGCACCACTTCTAATAATGATCGATCAGTATGTAACTAACCATGGTACTTACCTTATACTGATATGGTTTGGCTTCTGTGGGAGGATGGAAATTGAGATACCCTCCTCAAACTACTTCTGATGTTGACTGGTGGATATGAGATGTGTCCATGGGACCCTACCTAGAGGGAATGTTTCAACTTGTGAGAGAGTTTGGATATTGATATTCTATCCTTAAATATCATGTTATATGTAATGGATTTTCGATATGATTAACATTGGCTATTTCGATAACCTTCCCTTATGATTTTTATAATTTTTAGTACTAGATATTGAAATTTAATTCTCTAATTAAACTCTAATGACTTGTGGCTATAGTAGATGTATCACTGGAATTGATTAAAACAAGTGAGGTTAAGTGTTGGGGTAACCTGGTTAGCACCTGATGACCCAACATGGATTCTAGAATACAAGTTTCAAGATGAAACCTATAAGATAATTCCCAAATGTTTCATATGATATTCATAATAAAATCAAGATTATACATGTGAAATTTAAAATACAAAAACCTAAGTAAATCACAATGAAATTAATTAATGATATAGAAACTTAATTTTTTTTATATTTACACACTAAACATTCTCTACATCATAACCATGTACATGCTTAATATGAAGAAAAATAAACACGCCCAATATTAAATTATTTTACAAGTTTAATATCAAAATAATATATTATTATAATTTATTCATATAAAAAAACATTCTTTAGAGGAACACATAATGCACCTTCAGCATGCATAATATAATTTACTATATAATCCATTTCTTTCCGTCCCCAATAAACTTAATACATGTGAAGTTCATTTAATTTGATAATGAGACTTTTAAATCAATCTATAACTACTAAGAAACAACCAATCCAATACAAAACCTCATATATAATTCACATACCAAATCCATATGCATGCATCACACATCATCACCATAGCCAGGATCATCACACAAAATATATCACACATCATCACCATAGCCACATCTCATTCTAATCGACCATTTTTTTCCAAAACCACACACTCTAAATCAAACCCAATTACCCCCACTAATGGTAAAATTTCCATAGAGACCACATGAAGCACAAAAAAAATTCATCAATCACATAAAAATATAAATGATATTTTAGAATTCACAATACCGCATTTCAAATTGAAAAAAAAACAATTCATTACATTTCATAATTATTAATATTTTTATTTTGATGTAATTATATATTTTCATTTAAATAAATAGATGAGTTCACATGAATGAACATCTAAAAAATAGTTGGTTCACATGAATGAACATAAAAAAAATAGAAAATGATAGAGAAAACGGCCAGAATAATATATCTCGATTAATGGGTATATGTTTTTGATGATCCAAGATGATAGAAACCATAATAGATATGATCAAATTAATAAAGGGGTGGTCAGCCTCAGGACCAGTGGCAAGGCTCGAGATCGGCGATGAGGCATGGTGAGGGTAGGGATTTGGGGGGTCAGGGGTCATGGAGGTTGGGGGAGTGAGGGGTTTGGGGGATAATTGTCGGGTTTTTGAAAAAAATAATAAAAGTTTTAGAGATGGGTTTTAATAAACCACTGCTAAATTATTTATTAAAAAGAACATCAGTTTAATAAAACATTGCTAAAACCCCAATTTTAAACACAAATTTTGGTGTAGTGAAGTCAATATGTCGTGTTGGAAGTTCAACAAATAAAGGCAATTTAAATCATGGTAACATTGGATATTAGAATTTTTTTAGACTTTGGGATATGTAGGAATCAACCACACCTCAATCTGACACATGGTGTAACTAGTATGACACTAATTTCTTTTTATTTAAATTTGACATTAATTTTTGAGAAAAAGAAAAAAAATACTCAAAAATGAGTAAACATTTTTATATTCTTTTTATACTTTAATACAATTATATATAAGTCATTTTTTTGTGTAGTAATTAGATGCACCTCGATCCAATACATGATGTGCTCGGTATGACTCAAAGTGTCTATTATCAGTTCAAAATAGATATTTTAGTTCAAGTGTCACTCATTGAAAAATGAGAAAATGTGCTCATATTTTCTTTATTATTTAATAAATTTAATCATAGATAATTTTTTATGTGTAGGAATTGGTCTCACTTAATTCTTATATATGATTCGATCGGTATAAGTTAAAGTGTGTGTTTCTAGTTCAAAATTACATTTTAGTAAAAAAGTAAAGTTACATACTCAAAACTGGGAAAACACATTCATATTTTTTGATACTTTAGTAAAATGATCCATAAGTAATTTTTAATGTGTATTAATCATTTAAACCTCAATATGATGCACGGTGAGACTAGTATTATAAGGCCCCAGCCTTAAACCTTACTTAATCTTGAGTTATTACAAGATTACACATTGAGGATCTTTTCGAGTTTAGAGTTTTAGAGAATTAGATCATAAAACTTTCATTACATCCCACATATAAACAAAGTGGTTACATAAAGATATTATTCTTCATTCCCATCAATGGACACACATTTAAAATAAAACATCGATTATTTCTTGACACTTCCTTGACACAATCATCATATCATGTACCTTTCCCTTGGCCTGTGAAAAACATTTCAAAAAAACTTGGGATGAGCATAAAAAGCTCAGTATGGGTTATAAAAACATGGAAAGGAAACATGAGTTCATATATACATAGGAATGAAATCATACTTTACCCATAAAACATAGTCACTTTAACATACCTCATAAAATCATGAATAAATCATAGAAATCATAATACATAAAGGTAACTTGAGGCATTCATAACATTCTTACATAGGGAGTAACCCTCTTGGTTACGTTTGGAATACCCATCACAGTATATTCCCTAAATCTCTTCAGAGAAACCTTAACGTTTCACTCCTTCACGTTACCCAATGCATTGGAGAGCTATATCGGGCTCACCCGCCCTCAGTTTATCACGGAACCACCTGTTCTTCATAAAAATGCCCAAGAACCATAACATAATCATATCACATAAAACATGAATAAAGGAAACATAACATTTCCACATTTCAATCACAGTATAACATTTTAGGATATTGAAAAAACGAATCCATTAAAAAACCATTTTCAAAACCATTTAAAAAATTTAATAAAGAGATTTTTGAATCAAAGTGTCCCATACCACCTTGAAGCTTTTAACATTTTAAACCATTAATATCCATATAAATAAATCCTTAAAACCATTTTGAAAACAGGGATATTAATAAGAAAAAATAATTAAAACATTTAAAGTGATATTTTGGTTAAAGGGGTTTTACCAAAATTAGTGACACATGAATACAATAATTGAGGAATAACATTTAGTCAGAACTTTATAAAATCATGAGAATAAATGGATTCATGATATAATACTCCAAAGGACAGTATATACACCATATAATAGTGAATTGGTGCATAACAACAATGAACCCTCAATAGAAATGTCAAATGTGATGAAATCCCTTATAAAGAAGGTATCCTTAAATTAAGGACAAATAAATCTCAAAAATATGTGTGAAAAATATAAATACACCCAATATAAGTGGATAGTAAGTGTAAAACAATAAAAGGTCATTCACACATATTCAATGGATGACATATTCAATGACTACATGTTGAACCCAAAGAAATCGAAATTGGGTTAAAAAGTTCCCTTGACAGCCTAACGGCATCACATAAAAATGAGTTGATGAGAGATAAAAAAGTGTATCTCATCACTTGGACATAAAATTTACATCAATAAGGATATATGAGAACATATCCCAACATAAAAATATGTAAATTAAAAGACCCAACAAAAGAAGTATTTTAAAAAAGAGGAGGGTGAAAGGTTCCCTTACCGACTTGGGTATCTTTCAAAACATACACCCCATGAAAGAAGAACAATAAATCATTGATGTAAATACTCATAAAGGAAATTATATTACACAAAGAGTAGAATAATGGAAGTACATACACCACTCAAAGGAAATTGTGGCAAATGTAGCATAAATCTCACGGGAATAAATGTGAGATGAAAAATCCCTTATGAAAACTCGGCAGCCTAACGGCGCCACTTAAAACATCCAAAATGGATTGATGAGAGGAAATAGGGTCTCTCATCACATCAACATAAAGTTTACAGAAATATGAATATAAAAGAACATCCCCCAACATTACAAAGAGGAGCTTAAAAGAAGTGACATAAAGGAGAGTACTTAAAAGAAAGAGAGAGGTTAGATCTCTTACGAAAATTCGGCAGCCTAACGGCACCACTCAAAACTCCAAAAATGGATTGATGAGAGGGAATAGGGTATCTCATCACATGAACATAGAAATTACAGTAATATTAATATAAAATAACATCCCAATAACAAGAAATATGAGCTTTAAAAGGAATGACATAAAAGAGTGTACTGAAGAAGAAAGAGTGGAGTAGGATCCCTTACCTCGGGTCCGACTTGACTCGATCGTTCTTTAATCTCCTGAATAATAAACTTGAGTTAATTTCTACTTCCTTAAGAACCTTTTTCAAGTTCATTATTCCTTTTATATAACTTATTACCATGTCATAAACATTATTTAATCATTTAAGTTAATAATATTTGTTTTGTCGATATTTGGTTCTTAAGTCGAAAGTGGACTTCTTACAATTACATGTTGTTCGTGTGGACAAATGTTTATTATATCCAGAATTGTATTCATGATGTAGATATCATATATGTAATATATATCCAGTACATGCATTCATTTATAACATTACATAATAATTTAGAGGTAATAAATGAAATGCACCGTTCATGGAGACGGTAAGCCGTACGTACGCATGAACGCTACTTTCATTTCTATTTCGTATTTTATAGAATGGAATAATAATGATATAAAGGTATATTATAATTCTAGTATAATATCATATATAATATCATAGTTCCATCCTTTATACGTCCCACATATGGTATTTAACAAATCAAATCACTTTGAGGGGGCGGTAGTCCGCACTTCCTTAAATGAAGATATCGCGTTTACCCATAATGGAAACCATAAAGGTATGCCCAAAATGAAAAAAACAGAAGCTTAAGGAAAACATAAACATATTATATATCATATATAAAAATAGTGATAGCATAATGGCCACCTTTGAAGGTGTTAAATGAGTATTGAACAATCATCGTTTCGGGAGGCAGAATTTCTCCATCCACGGAAACCGTATGTTCATTAACCATTTGATGTAGTTGTGTGAGAGTGTAGCTCGAATAAATATTATAACAACATCCTATTATATTGAATATACTGGTTTTGTTACAAAAGAAGTAAATAAAAAGAGTTTAGGGGGTTGGAGAAGCAAAATAAAACAAATGAACATGAGAGAATGAATTACCTTTAAAAGTGTAACTCCTTTTGATTTGAGCCTAAAGGCTTTCTTTAAAAGGATTCTGCCCAAAGGGAATCCTCTAGGATGAGGAGAGGTATGTGGAGAGAGTAAATGGGTAGGGGTTGGCCGAGCCAAAGGCTTGAGGAGTGTGTGAAATGAGGTAGAGGTGGGGGCCTTTTATAAGAGGAGAGGAGGGTCACTTTTGGAAAGTAAGAAATATTACTTTATTTGAAAATGGTTTTCGGTTTTAAAAGGTCCCACATTGATATAATTCATGGATAAGGTGATAAGGGTTCAAAATCCACCCATCCAATAAGTTTTTGACATGTGTAGTTCATACATTTTACATTATCTTTCTATTTTATTTAAATCGTCAAATAATGATGTCATCGCTGCATCATTATTATGTCATAAATAATTTAATTTATTTAATGTATAAAAATTATAAAAAAATTACTATGATGTAGGAAATATTTTCATCTTTCCAATGACTATTTATAATAAAAAATATGATCTTTATAACCCCATGTAAAAATTGTTTTCGTAAAACATTTTATGTTTGTGTCATTTTTACTTTTACATTAAATAAAAAGTTATTTATGTCATTTTCCAACCAAAGTGGATCCATGGGGTCCCCAAGTTGACCCATGGCTTGTCTTGGTCGGCCATGACACAACCAATGAGGGTAGGACATGTGTCAATCTCATCTCATTTTATTAAAGCATTATTTTTACCTTAAACTACACTAATTACCACTAATCGCGATTAAAAACTTAATAAGTTACTATTCACCAAAAAATATTTTTATCCCATTGAACCACATTTTACTTCTTAATGAAAACCATGTATGTCGGATTTTTGAAATTCATAACACAGAAGTGGTAAAATTTAATTTAAACGAAAAATCAGTTTTTTTATAAGTACCACTTAGTGGTTTCACTATTCATCAAAAATTGAAGTTTTTCAGAAAAATCCCAAAAATTCACCCTAAGATATATTTGATATTCCGAATTCAAAAATGAAGTCTATTTTAAAAAATTCAAAATATATAAGTCACATTAATTAATTTAATAATTAATTCCCGTTGTCAGAGCAAATAGCGTGTTTTTATGAAACAATAAGTATCAAAAGATTGACACTAGTTTAAGTCTGATTTCAAAGTGAAATTAATTCCAACGACCACTATTAGATTTAATGATAAAAATATATTATAATTTCACTTTAAAACCAACTAAAAATATAATCTAATCATATAAATAAATTATATTAAAAAGTGGTTTTGAATAAAAATACAACATTTTACACTATTCATCCAAAAAAATGAACTTTATCGGAAAGATACCAAAATTTTACACAAAGTAAATTTTGATATCCCAATTCTTAAGAAGAGTTTTATTTGGTCCAAAATAATGTATAAGAGTGATCAAAACTATATTTAATGACAGTTCTCCATCAAAAGGTGATAAGTGAACCTTTAGTGAAAACTAGGGCATATACGCCTAAAATTGAATTCTTTCCGTATTTTAATCCTCTATCCTTTATTGGATAAATGTAAAAACATTTAAAAAACATATATAATCATATTTTAGTTATTTCTATCCATTCCCGCCAATACAACGTCTACATGTTAACTACCATTTAAAATAATATTATTTTATTATTAGAGTGCAACGTAAGATTCCCAAGAAACTCGTTGTTGCGTATTGGGTACGCCATCGAGCATAGAATCCCCTTTAAAGTAATATTAATACTTTATTCACAAATATGGATAAATATGAAAATGTCATATTCTTTATTTACCTAGGGTGTTACAAGTATGACTCCAAGTGTGTCTTTTTATCTAAAATTGACATCAATTTTAGTAAAAAGGACAACTGGCCTACTCAAAAATGATAAAATACAATCATATTGTTTTGATACTTTAGGTAAATGGTCCATAAGTTATTTTTGAGGTTTATAAATCATACACATATCAATATGATACACTATGTTCCCGGTATGAATCAAAGTGTCTGCTATAAGTTTAAAATCAGCAGTTTAGTTCAAAAAGTGTGACTCATTGAAAACTAATAAAACCATATTTTATTTTCTTGATAATTTATTAAACCAATTCATAAATCATTTCTTATGTTTAGGAATTATTCTCATATCAAAATGATACATGATGTGATCAGTATGAGTCAAAGTGTTTTTTCCAATTTAAAATGATATTTTAGTAAAAAAGATAATTGACATTCTCAAAACTGAGCAAACACATTCAAATTGTTTTTATACTTTTAAAAAACAACTAATATGTCATTTGGGATGTGTATGACTCATTTTTACCTTAATATGACACACGGTGTGATCGTCATGGCTCTAAGTGTGTCTTTTTTTTAAATTGACATCAATTTTAGTAAAAAGGACAACTGACCTCCTCAATGATGAGAAAAAACATTTGGATTGCCTTTAAACTTTAGAAAAATGATCCATAAGTCATTTTTTATGTGTATGAAACGACTTCACCTCAATATGATACATGATGTTCCCGATATGACTCAACGTGTCCGTTATCAGTTTAAAATTGACATTTTGGTTCAAAAAGTGACACTCACTAAAAATTGAGCAAATATACTCATGTTTTCTTGAAAATTTAGGAAAAAAATAAATAATTCATTTGTGACATGTAGGAATTTGTCTCACATCAAACCGATACATGATGTGATTGTTATGAGTCAAAGTGCTATTTCCGGTTTAAAATAACATTTTAGTAAAAAAAAGTGACATACTCAAAATAGATAAAATGCTTTAGGATTGTTTTGATACATTAGTAAAACTATCCATAAGTCATCTTAGAGGTGTATAAATAATTTGAACCTCAATATAATGCACGGTGTGACCCGTATGACTCCAAGTGTGTCTTTTTATTTAAAATTGACATCAATTTTAGTAAAAAGGACAACTGGACTACTCAAAAATGATAAAACACATTCATATTGTTTTGATACTTTAGTTAAATGGTCCATAAGTTATTTTTGAGGTTTATAAATCATACACATCTCAATATGATACACTATGTTCCCGGTATGAATCAAAGTGTCTGTTATAAGTTTAAAATCAACATTTTAGTTCAAAAAGTGTCACTCATTGAAAACTAATCAAACCAGATTATATTTTCTTAATAATTTAGTAAATCGATTCATAAATCAATTTTTATGTGTAGGAATTATTCTCACATCAAAATGATACACGATGTGATCAGTATGAGTCAATGTGTTTGTTTCCAATTTAAAATGACATTTTAGTAAAAAAGATAATTGACATACTCAAAACTGAGCAAACACATTCAAATTGTTTTGATACTTTTAAAAAACAACCCATATGTCATTTAGGATGTGTATGAATCATTTTTACCTTAATATGACACACAGTGTGACCGTCATGACTCTAAGTGTGTCTTTTTTCTTAAATTGACATCAATTTTAGTAAAAAGGACAACTGACCTACTCAAAGATGAGAAAAAACATTTGGATTGCCTTGATACTTTATAAAAATGATCCATAAGTATTTTTTTATGTGTATGAATCAACTTCACCTCAATATGATACATGATGTTCCCGATATGACTCAATGTGTCCGTTATCAGTTTAAAATTGACATTCTGGGTCAAAAAGTGACACTCGCTAAAAATTGAGAAAATGTACTCATGTTTTCTTGAAAATTTAGGAAAAAAATAAATAATTCATTTGTGACATTTAGTAATTTGTCTCACATCAAACCGATACATGATTTGATTGGTATTAGTCAAAGTGCGTGTTTCCAGTTTAAAATGAAATTTTAGTAAAAAAAGTGACATACTCAAAATAGATAAAATGCATTAGGATTGTTTTGATACATTAGTAAAACTGTCCATAAGTCATTTTATAGGTGTATAAATAATCTGAACCTCAATATAATGAATAGTGTGACCAGTATGACTCCAAGTGTGTCTTTTTATTTTAAATTGACATCAACGTTAGTAAAAAGGATAATTGACCTACTCAAAACTGAGCAAACACATTCTGATTGTTCTGATACTTTATGAAAATGATCCATAAGTAATTTTTGTCATATATAAATTAATTTCACCTCAATCTAATACAATATAAGACCATTATGACTCAATGTGTATGTTATCAGTTTAAAATCAACATTTTAGTTCAAAAAGTGTAACTAACTAAAAACCAAGAAAACACACCCATATTTTCATGATAAGATAGGAAAATTATTCATAATTTTTTTTACATGTACGAATAAGTCTCATGTCAAACTGATACATGATGTGATTGGTATGAGTCAAAGTGTGCGTTTCCAATTTAAAATGGAATTTTAGTAAAAAAGAAAATTAACGTACTCGAAACCAAGAAAACACATTTGGATTGTTTTATACTTTATAAAAATTATCCATAAAGAATTTTAGATATTTAGTAATCATCCAAATCTCAATCTGATGCGCGTTATAACTGGTATGACTCCAAGTGCGTCTTTTTATTTAAAATTGACATCAATTTTAATAAAAAGGACAATCGACCAACTCAAAACCAATAAAATGCATTCTTATTGTTCTAATACATTAGTAAAATGATCCATAATTCATTTTTATTAGGTTTGAATTATCCTCACCTCAATTAGATACAAGATGTTCCCAATACGACTCAATGTGTTCGTTATCAATTTAAAATCGATATTTTAGTTCAAAAAGCATCACTCATTAAAAACCAAGAAAACACGATTGGATTGTCTTGATAATTTAGGACAATGATTAATAAGTCATTTGAGACATGTTGGAATCAATATCAAATAAAACTGACACATGATGTGACTGGTATTAGTTAAAGTGAATGTTTCTAGTTTAAAATGACATTTTAGTAAAAAAGGCTAGTGATGTACTCAAAATCAATAAAAACATTTGGATTTTTTTTATACTTTAATAAAATGATCCATAAGTCATTTAAGATTTTTATGAATCATTCACACCTCATTCTGACACACAGTGTGACAATAATGAATCCAAGTGCATCTTTTCAATATATAATTTTCATTTTAGTTTAAAATTTGTATCACATCACCAAACTCAGAAAATGATACTAGATTTTTTTCTCATCATTATATCTGTTATTACTTAATTTATTTACATATTATTTTTATCTTATACTTATTTATATTACATCATTCAGGGGAGAGGGGATAAAAAAATAAAAACCTACCTAAATGCGCACGGGGAGGCTTGAAATCGAGACCTCCCAAACACCACAATAGGATGTAACCAATTGGCTACACCTATGGGGATTTATCTTATACTTATTTGATTAATTTTCACAGATAAAATGCTTGAATATGAACAAGAAATGGTGTTATGTGTAAGAATAAATGATAACTCAATTTGATACATAGTGTTCCTGGCATAACTCAATGTTTAGTTTAAAATTGAAACTTTTTGTTAATTTATTTCTTTATATTATTACTAAAAAAATAAATTTTTTCTTATACAGGTGCATTCTTTTTCTTGAGCATTGGTTCTTATTTCAGTAATAGCAAGATTCAGGTTTAGGGTCAAAAGAAAAATGAACATTAATGTTTTTGAATGTATGTAATAAATTATACTTATGTAATTGTATAAACAAATGTTTAAAATGTCTATAATATAGTGTTTTTTCTTGTAATTATGTTCTAAATTTCATTTCTTTTAAATTCTATTTTGTTAATTGATTTTTTTGATATCTAATGGTGTTTATGGTGTTGTGGTGTGCTATTACAGTACATTGTATAGGTGATATAGTGTGATTTTACAACATGATTTAGTATGACCCTTTATCAGTGCTTTTAGAAGTATTGATAAATGGGTCCTTTATCAATTCTTTTAAAAAAATAATAAAGGATTAGTTATTTTTCAAACACTGATAAATTTACCCTTTATCAGCGCTCCTATAAGCATCGATAAAGGTCCCCTTTATCAGTGCAAAATTAAAGTGATGATAAATATTGTCCTTTTTTAGCACTTCTAAAATCATTGATAAAGGACCCCTTTATCAGTTATTTTTTAGCACTGATAAAATACTAGGGCTTTTAAACTCATTCCTGTAGTCAACGCTTCTCTAGTGGCAATAAAGGCCATTGTTACCACTGTTAAAGGCCTATATTATTATAGTGTCTCTTTCATTTTTCCACCAACCCTTTCAGAAAAAACCTTAAACAATTAATTAGGAAATAATTTAACATTATATTAATGATGTTAACCTATTTTTAGAATCATACTACTACATATATAAATTTTAAATTTCTTTTTCCCGCTCTCCCGATAATGTCTTTTCAAAGGTCGGTTAACCACTTAGAGAGACATTTACATGTCAACACATATAAAAATCATCATGGATGTTTATTATAAACTATATATAAAATATAAAAATATAATTATATTCATTATAATCTTATGGAATTAATTATACTAATTTATAAATTATATTTAAGAAAATAGAGAAATTAAATCTAAACAGGAAATTTTTAAGAAATAAATTATATCAAAATGTTTAAATTTCCTCAATAGAAATTAAGAAATACAATAAAATGATTATAATTGACAAATAATTATTTAAATTAAAATAATTTAATTTTTTATCAATGTTTTAATAAATATAAGTTTATTATTCAAGAGGTGAAAAAGTAATGAAATAAAGTGGAAATAAAGGTAAGGGGAATCTCAAACCCAAATCCTTTCTTTGGGTTAAACCTATTTCATTCCAAATTTTAGTGTTTATATTCCATTAATATTCCTTAAATATAATTTCATTGTAATTACCTCTTCTTTTTGAGGATATACATGTTTCCAACGTGGTTTTATGAAAAATTTAAGGAAATTTCCAAAAGAACTCTTCATTCCAAAGCACATCTTGAATCCTCTTGAGATTTTATCTTATTCATTCGATATTGATGATTCTTATGCCATGTATGTTTTTTCATTTTTCATTTGTGTACCCCAATATTTATTCATGAATGTATGCTTTATGGAATTCTTATAAAACCCATTCGTTTCCATGTATTGTATTATAAATATGATTTTTATACATTCTATATGGTATGCATTATTATGTAAATGTTATGATGTGATGGGTGGGCCCAAAATTATATATCCCTACAATGTATTGGTAATGGTGATTTATCTTATGAGATAATGTTCAATATTCATAAACATGATCTTATATTTTTTTACAATGATGATATTATAATTATGCATATATGTTATGCGTGATCATTATTCTAGCTTTGTTCACAACTATGTGTGGTATTTGACCACTAAGATATGATGTTTAATTTTTATGAATTTCCATATTACATGTCTTTATCCATTGTTTCCCTCATGATGTTGATGATAATACTATTCTTATGTTATTATAATGATGATTTTTATTCTCAACCATTTTATATCGATTCATGTCTATTATTCATCGTATTTCTGTACTTTTAGATCACCCCTTTCATTGATGTATATTCTTAGGTTATTAGATGTACTAAAGAGAACATGAGGTTCACTAAGAAGATAGATAATAAGTGATTAAATAATGTTTATGATTTATTATGTAAAATTTATGTATAAGACTGATTTTCCCAAGACACTAAACCTTTGGATCATGGATTTGTAATGTTATTATGTTGTTTATCATTAAAATGATATAATTGTTATATAAGAAAAATTAGGGTTTCTATAGTTGGTATTAGATCACAGTTTAGTTAATTTTGGAATTAGTATTAGAATAAAAGAGTGAAAACCATAAGTATAAGACGATGTATATGTAAAATATCCTAGAATAATCTTTTTAAAAAAGGATATACATAGGTATTTCATAAGATATGCCTTTAGATTTAATTTCCTAAAGGAATAAATTATTTATTCTTTATTGAATTTTTTTTTAACTTTTATATTTTATAAAATGGTGGGAACCAGGAGAAACTAGGTCAACAACCCATGTGGGGGATAATGAAATGATTATCCAAATTACATCTCCAATGTTATGGGAGGTGGAGTTCAAAACATTATGGTGATACTTACCCACCTATATTAGACTATGAATAATAATATGAATCATGTGGAATTTTCACCTTCACCCAACAAGGATGAACTATACATCGATTCCTTTAAATGGAAATGACCACCAATGATTAGTGGAACTTTTGATCCACTTGTCGTGGAACAGTGGGTTAAATCAATGGAGGAGATATTTTTTGTGATCCATTGTTCTAAGAAGGTGAATTTGACTCTATTTGTTTATATTTTAGATGGAGAAGCTGACCAATGGTGGGAATTTATTAATAAAACTAATAAAAGTGGTGAAATGGAAAATATAGAGTGGGAATAATTTAAGAAAAAATTTCTTACCAAGTATTTCCCTTAAACTATTCAAAAAAAATATAGAGAGAGAATTCATAGAGATGAAGAAAATGGAAGGTGAATCTATCATGGATTATGAGAAAAACCTCACCAGGATTTAAAGATATTACTAGGGTTTTGTTATTAATAAATATATTATAATAGTTATTTTCTTTAGTGGGTTAAAACCAAACTTCTAAAAGGCTCTAGAAATATGGGACTTTGGGAGTTATGAAGAAGTGGTTCGAAGAGCTCTCAATGTAGATTTGAATCTCTAAGAATGGTCCCATGGTTATGGAGATAAAAATAGAAATATTTAGTTCCAAGATAGTGGGTCAAATGATAAATTAGGATAGAGGATCCACTAACCCACATATCAAAAATGTGCGAAGAAGCATCATGGGAATTTCTTCAAAGGGATAAGGAAATGTTTCAAGTGTGGGAGATAAGGCCACCAAGCTCAAGAATATTGAAGAGATGTGAAGAAAATTGTCAACATGATGGAGGAAAGTAGTAAAATACCTAATGCACAATCTATGGTTCAATGCTTCAAATGTATGGAGAAATGGAATTATTCATTCTAGTTCACTAAACCTTAAGTCATTGAGGGTAATCAGCATTAGTAACCACAAAATCCAAAGGAGAAAGGGAAAGCTTATGTCATCACCATTGCTAAAGTGGATCATGAAAATTATTTCATACAAGTTGCACTTTATATTTACTCAAGAATAGAAAAGTTTTTATTTTATTTAAAACATTCCTTTATATACTTCAAGTTTTCTAGAACTATTGAATCAAATCCTTGATACCTTGAAGTTGATATATCAGTAAAAACACTTAATGGTGAAATCATTTAAACCCAAGTGTTAGACTCTTCTTCTATAAGAATCTGTGGAAATATTCTTCTAAAAAATCTCATAATACTTCCCTTGGTGAAATTCAATGCTATATTGGTCATGGAATGGATCTCATTATATAGATCACACATCAAATTTCAAGAAAAGGATATATCCTTTCATATTCTGAACCATCCTGTGATCCTCTAAAAATTGATGAAGATCATGAATCTCATTTTTAAAATCCCTCAATGGTGTGGGTATTTATTCCCTATAAAGAAGCATTCCTTGATCAAATGGTTGAGTCAAAGGAAGGTACCAACTGGGAGGAAATTCCCATTTTTAGTGAATAAACTGATGTATTTCCTAAATATTTACATATAAATACCCCATATTGTGAGGTAGTATTATCAATAAAGATCAAACCCATAGCTAATCCTATCTCAAAAGTCCCCTATAGGATAGCCTCTATCAAACTGAACTAGTTAAAGAATTAGTTGCAAGAGTATTTCGACAAACGGTTCATACGCCCTAGTGAATCAACTTAGGGTGTGAGTGAACTTTTTCAAGAATAAGTATGGATAAATGTTGATTTATATCAATTATTAGGAGCTCAAAAAGATCACAATAAATAATAAGTACCATCTTCGAAGGATTGATGACTTGTTCGATCAACTATGAGGAGCTCAGTACTTCTCAAAGGTGGATCTTCATTTTGGATATCATCAACTGAAGATGAAGTAGGAATATATTCAAAATACTACTTTCCGTACAAGGTATGGTCACTATGAGTTCATAGTGATTCCCTTGAGACTTACTAATTCCCCTATAATTTTCATGAATTTTATGAATAGTTTCTTTAGAGACTGCCTCAAAAATTTGTGGTAGTGTTTATCGATAACATTTTTATTTACTCCAAGAGTAAGGAGAAACATGAAGAGAAACTAAGGATTATAATGGAAACATTACGAAAGGATATAATGTATGGTAAGTTCTATAAGTGTGAATTTTGGATGTAGCAAGTTGTATACTTGGGGAATGTGATCACAAGTGATGGAATTTCAATGGACCCTTAAAAAGAGAAATAGAAAAATAGCTTAGACCCACTAGTTTCATGGAAATACATAGTTTTCTTGGCATAGCTGAGTACTACCGAAGTTTTTTGAGAAATTTCTCATGATTTTTTATCCCGCTAACTAGTTTAACAGAAAAAGGGGTAAATTATGTATGGATGGAAGAATGTGAGGAAAAATTTAAGGAGCTCAAGAAGAGGCTAATCATTGTACCTATACTCACACTACCAATAAGTGGATAAGGTTTTATGATATACAATGATGCCTTATAGAAATTATTGGGTTTTGTACTCATGAAAAATGATAAAGTGATATTCTATACCTCATGATAGTTGAAGATCCATGAGAATAAATACCCGACACATGATTTGGAGCTAATGGTTGTGATTTTTTCCTTGAAAATCTGGTGGTACTATCTATATGGTGAGAAGTGTGACATATATACTGATCAAAAGATTCTAAGTTATATATTCACATAAAAGGAGATCAACATGTTTTGAAGAATATGGTTAGATATAATCATGGATTATGACTACTTTACTCACTAACATCTAGGAAAGGCGAAAAAGGTAGTTGATGATTTTTGAAGAAAAGAACATGTCACTCTATCCATGATGCAGATGTAGAAAGACCTTATCTCCATAGAAATGAAAAGGATGGATCTATAAATCATAATGTTAGGGAATAAATCCTAGCTTTCCCAAATGACTTCCCAACCATCTATCCAAGATAATATCAAGAAGGCATAAAGGGATGATCTAGAGCTAAAAAATAAGGTGAAAGTAGTAAATGAAGGGAAGATATATGACCTTCATATCAATTATGATGGTATGATTTAGTTTGGAATGAGGATATTTATTCCTTTGTAACCTGGGATAAAGAAGGATCAATTTGGTAATGAACATAGCTCATATTTCTCCATCTATCTTGTAAGTACCAAGATGTATCATGATCTTAGAGAACAATCCTCATGGGATAACATGAAGAATAAGATTTCAGAGTATATCTCAAGGTTTTTGGTATGTCAGAATGTTAAATTAGAGCAAAATAAGTCTAAATGGATGATACAACCATTGCCTATAACCATGTGGAAATGGGAGAATTTTTTTATGGACTTTGTCACTGGTTTCCTGAAAATATCCAAATGAAACAATGCAATATGGGTTGTGGTGGATTGGCTCACCCAGACTACCCACTTTTTCACTATTTAATAAGATTTCTTGCTTGAACCACATTCCAAGATATATGTGAAGTAAGGGGTGAGGCTACATGGGGTACCACTTTTGATCATCTATGATTGTGATCCAAGGTTCACCTATAAATTTTGGAGAAGTCTTCAATATGATTTTAGTACTGAATTGAATCGCAACATGACCTATCATTCCCAAAATAATGGTCAATCTGAAAGGACTATTCATATGCTTTAGGACATGCTAAGATGTTTCTCAATGTAATTTAAAGGAGGATGGTATTTTTATCTTCTATTAGTTTAGTTCTCTTACAATAATAGGTTCCACTCAAGTATTCAAATGGATCCATATGAATCTCTTATTAGAAGATATGTAGAACTCCAACTAGTTGAGATAAATTTGGTGAATGAAATCTACTTGGACCACATCTTATGCAAGTGATGAAATACAAAGTTTAATCCATCCAACAATGTATAAAATATGCTCAGAGTCAGAAAAAAACTATTTTGACAACCATTAAAAGTACTTAGAGTTTTATGTTGTAGACAAATTTTTCCTTCGAATATAACCATGGAAGAGAGTCATTCATTTTGGAATGAAAGGGAAGCTTATCCCAAGGTACATTATCCCCCTTGAGATCTTTTATCGCATAGGATCAGTGGTATATTGGCTTTTGATTCCACCAAGTATGGATCAATTTCAAGAAGTGTTCCATGTATAACTCCTAAGGAAGTACATACTTGATCCCTCACATATGTTGAATCCAGAGGTGATACAACTAGAGAATGACCTCTCATATAAAGAAAAAATGGTGAAGATCTTAGACCATTGAGAAAAAGTTCTATACACTTTTCAAAGTGTTGCGGAGGAACCATAAGTATGAAGAGGAGACTTGGGAACTAGAGGAAATAATGAAAAAAAGTACTCTCATCTATTATCAACTAAGAATATGAGTTGAAATTTTGGGGATGAAATTTCTAAAGGGGGGAAGGATGTGATGAACCAATTTTTTAGTAATATTTATTTCATGTATAAATGTGTGTTATATTATATTGTATAATATAATACACATACAAAATATAGAGAAACCAAAAAAGACTTTATTTTCATTACTAAATACAGTTACATTAATTATAAATGAAAGAAATTAAAATTCCAAACATCACAACATGACAAAAAAATATAAAATTGAAAAGCTAAAATGGGAAAATATGGATTTCTCCAATCTACTAGAATCATCACCCCCACTGTAAACACCATAGAGAAGAAGAAAAATATTAGTAAACTAAAAAACATTACAGGGAATAGAAATATAGAAACTTGAGAGGAATTTAGATGAATAATGAGTTAATATAGAGGTATTTATATGAGGTAAAGTGACCATTAGAATAGTAATATGACCATTGTAATTGTAACCTGATTATTAAGAATAATAACATGACCGTTGTGAATAGTAACCTGACCATTGGAATAGTAATTTGAACTCAAAATAACGAATTGTAAAAAAAAATATTTATCAATATTAATTTATGTAAATATAAATTTTATAATTCCAAAAATAATAAAGATCATGATTAAGAAACTCAAAGAAAGTATAAGCACATTTTTAATAAACTTTATTTTAAATTATTTGGTAAAAAGCATTATTTTTACATTATAAATTAAAATTACCTATTTTAGAAACTATTTTTTATAAAAATAATATCATTTTTGAAATCCTCTAGTCAAAATTATCCAACGATGGGTTTTTGGTAATTTTCTTAAATACTTCAAATTTTGGGTGAATAGTAAAAATTCAATTTTTCACATAACTAGTATATCTGAAATTACATAATTCATGATGTAATAATGATATAATTATTTCTATAACTTTAGGTTCTACCATGATATATTTTATTTCATAAATGATTCATTAAAATATGATAAACTTAATTTCCAAACCTAGAAAAACTTTCCAAAACATAAAGTCAAAAGTTATTCCTTAAAATAATAATTTTTCTTTCTTTCCAATTTCTTTTTTAATAAACAATTGAATTAGAAACATAAAGGCTATTTAAAGTATTAAAATAATTATATTATATTAATATATTATTTATAATGTCCAAAATTAATTATTACAAGTTTTACCTTTGATATATTATTGTGTTCAATGGTTTATTCAAAAAATACCCCACTCCTCAAGTATATAAATAAGCCCTCTACCTACCCTTGGAAAACAACTCCTCCCATCCATTAAAAATCATAATACCTACCCAAAGACTACCTATAAATTCCATTAGAATCCTTAAGGACATTATAGTGTAATCCAACTCCTACCACCAAGGAGTTATAGTATCATGCAAGTGAAGCTACACCGAGGATTAAGTAAGTTCTGATCCACTTCTCTCCTTTTTATTTCTTCTTCCCCTTGTATTTATTTTCTCCATCGGCCATTTCAGAAAAAAAAATCTTAAAATAATTAATTAGGTGGTAATTTAATATTAAATTAATGATTTTAACCTACTGTAAGTATAATACTACTATATATATAAATTTTAACCTTCTTTTTCCAACTCTCCCAATAATGTCTTGTCAAAGGTTGGCTAACCATATATGAAGACATTTCCATGTCAACTCATATAACCATCATAATGGATGTATATTATAAAAAATATATAATATATAAACATGTAATTATATGTATTATAATCTTTTATAATTAGTTATACTATTTTATAAATTGCATTTAAGAAAATAGAGAGATCAAAGTGAAATGAGAAAGTTTTAAGAAAAACATTATATCAAAATGCTTCAATTTCATCAATGAAAATTAAGAAATAAAATAAATGATTATAATTGATAAATATTTGTATAAATGAATATAATTAACTTCTTGATCAATATTTTAATAAATATAAGTCTATAATTTAGGAGGCAGAAAAGTGATGAAATAAAGTCTGAATAATTGTAAGGGGATTCTCAAACCTAACTCCCATTATTTAGGTTATACCTATTTTATGCCAAATTTTTTTATGGTTATTTCATTAATGTTACTTAAATATAATTTAATTTTTCTTCCCTCTTCTTTTCTAGTATATACATGTTTCCAACTTGGTTTTATAAAAAATAGTAATATTTTTTAAAATAAATATTTATTCCAAAACACATATTGACTCCTCTTGAGATTGATTCTTCTTCACTCTGTATTTATTATTCTTATAACAAGTATGTTTTTCCTTTTTATTTGGGAAACCCAAAGTTTATTCATTAATGTATTATTTATAAAATTATTATAAAACCCATTCCATTCCATGGCTTATTTTATGACTACGATTGTTATACATTCTATGTGGCATGCATGATTATAAAAATGTTATGATGTGA
Organism: Viscum album; assembly: GCA_963277665.1. Classification (NCBI taxonomy): domain Eukaryota; kingdom Viridiplantae; phylum Streptophyta; class Magnoliopsida; order Santalales; family Viscaceae; genus Viscum; species Viscum album. Next base: position 572,448,445 of record OY728164.1, on the reverse strand, counting down.
TGGGTGGTCCCAAAATTATATAGCCCTCCAATTGATTGGGTAATGTGATGTATCTAATTATATAATGTTCAATATATGTGAGCACGATGCTATATTTTTTCACAATAATGATGTTATGATTATGCACAAATGTTATGTGTGAACATGATGCTAGATTTGTTCACAACTATATGTGATATTTGACCATTGAGACCGGATGTTTCATTTTTATGAAATCCCACATTCCATGCATTTTTTCATTGTTTCCATCATTATTTTGATGATAATCATATTCTTATATAATGATAATGATTATGTTTATTCTCACTTATGTTATATTGATTCATGACCCTTATTCATCCTCTTACTGGTCTTTTAGCTCTCCCCTTTCTTTTATGTATATCCTCATGTGATTACTTGTACTAAGGAGAATGTGAGGTCCCCTAAGAAGATAGAGAAGAATTAATTAATTAATTTTTATGATTTATTATGTAAAATTTATGTATAAGCCTAATTTTCCCAAGACACTAAACCTTTGGATCCTGGATTTGTAATGTTGTTATTTTATTTATATTTAAAATGATTTGATAGTGATGTAAAAAAAGTAGGGTTTCTATATTTCTTAGACTAATTCATGGTAAAAACATTTATATGGTACTGAAGAGATTTGGTTTAAAATATTCCAAGATGTGATTATTTCTAGTGTTACATGGTATAAATATCTACAAGAAAATGTGTCATCAGACACAAGAAGAGAGTTAGAGAGAGGATACGCATGAATACTTATGAATCAATGATTGGATATATCATATATGTCATGTTTTATACCAGGAATGACGTCGCATATTCCTTGATAATTGTAGGAATATTCCAATAATACATGAGAGAAAAAAATTAAACTCATATTAAGATTATCATAAAGTGTCTAAGGCATACTAAGGATATGTTCCTTATTTATGGATTACATTAGGAGCTAGTGATTAGTTAGGATATCAAATCATGATTTAGATATGTATCCTTCCTTAATGGAGGTTTTTTGAGACAAAAAATCTCAAAGAATCTAGTGTTTATTTATTATATAGTAGAGTCAGAGTATATTGAGAATTTTTTATGTAGCTAAACAAGTAGTTTGTATAATAAAATTCAACTAGGATCTTGATGTGGTTCCTAAAAGTATATATATTCTATCACACTATATTGGATAATACTATAGCAGTGGTCCTAGAAAATAAGTTGAGAACACATCAAGGAATGAAGCATATGATTCTAAAGTATCACCTCTTGAGGGATTTTTCTTAGAGGATTGAAGTCATAATAAGTTTAGTTTATATAAAAGATAATGTGGTAGACCAATTGACTAATTCCTTATCTCATTGGAAGCATGAATATCATGTGATATCTAGAGAACTTAAAGTTATTGGTAGATGGATCTAGTGTAAGTAGGAGTCTCTTAGAGTTAGTTCCTAATAACCAACTAACATTATACATTTAATTACATCTATAATCAATGACCTTGATATTAATAAATATCTTATAACATAATTATTGTTATTTTTTGTAACATTAATGTGATAATTTCCTATAATTAATTTTTCCAAAAAAGGTTATACCAATTCCCCAGTATAAATAGAACCGTAAAGTGCAATGATAATATTCTTAAACATATGTTATATGTTTGGGTGACATCCATATGAGGGGGAATATATGATGATTTTATAGAGGGTGTTAGGATCTTATAATTTATTCAGACTTCTTTTCGTGAATTTCATGCTTGGTAATATCCAAGAGGGGGGTTAAGAGAAAAAATCTGCTAATATGAATTCCACAAGTTATGTCATTGGATATTCTTATCTATGGACATGTGTATTGATCCTTATACTTGAGATTATTATTAATGTATGTCATGAATTGTACACATTTATTTATTGAAAAAAATTATGACAACATATGAACATGGAAAATTAGGATACATTACGTGCATCATAGGTGATTTGAATTAATAGATAAGATAAGAAAGTATTTTTTTACTTCCCAGATCAAAAGATGACATCTCAGGACCTTTGATAGAAATAGAACTATCTGATTAAGTCCATAGCCATGCTGATTTATCAACAAGTTAATTTCAATAATTAAATAAAATATATATTGATCGTATAGGTTGATGATATAATCATTCAAACTTCTTGATGAGATATCAACACAAAGAGATTATATTACATGGTGAGTTTCTATATGATGTTGTTTTTACTATGAAATTAACATCTTTCTCTATGGGTACCATGTCATGTTACTAGATATGAATCTTAAACTTTATGTAATGGCCCAAACCCCCCCCCCCCCCCCATGATTATTACATTACCAAAAACACAGCTCTACCATGACAGGGGCACCTTGACGGACGCACTGTTACGATGACACTGTGACGGTAGCACCGGTCACGGTGGCACCGTGACGGTGGTGCCGGTCATAGTGGTGTCATGACGGTTGCACCCTGACGGTCGCACCATGACGGCGGTGTCGTGACAGTCACACCGTGATGGTGGCGTCGTGATGGTCGCACTGTGACGGTGACGCTGTGACGGTGGCACTATGAGGGTGACACCATGGTGGTCGCACTGTGTGGACCCGACTTCTCTGCTCCCGTAACGTATCTTTTGACGTGGATTAATCTTAATACTTTTTTTAAAGTAATTTAAATCCTAAGAAACATCCCCTATGGGGGATATTAAATAACACCTTAATACCATCATGTGTAACTTCCCAAACCATGTGGGAAACCACGATCCGACTTTCAAGGCATTCAAAATCCCCATATCCCGTAACAACGGGATTTTATCTATATATCACCGAGGAAGTTTTTATTTATCTTCTTCATTTTGGAAAACTCCTCTCCTTCTCCCTGGTGTTCCTGGAGTTTCTCCCCCTTCCCGGGATTTTTGGTGTGCCTCTTCTGGAGCCTTATGCCCGTCTTAGAGTCCACGGATTTCCTCCCCTGCAGGTCGCGCATCCCATGTTCCTAACGCGGAGGTGGAGCTTCGATATTTGATCAACCAAGTAGGGATTTTTACCTTCGTCTCTCCTTTCTATGTATCATGCAGGGTGGGTACGCTACTACTTCTGTAGGAATGGATGAACCAAACATTAATGAAGATAATAAATGGACTTTTAAAGAATGAAGGGGAGGGGTGTGATCGATGATGCTTCTTTGTTTTCTCCTCTTTCATGATTAATGATTTCTGAATTGTGTGGGCTTACACCTACTGAAAATCATGGACTTTAGTTTTCTTTCTCTATGCACTAATTAACCCTTACCCCCCCCCCCCCCATGATGTTTAAATGGATTGCATTTTGGTTGTTGACCTTGTGTTGTAAAGGAAATTGGTTAATTACGTATATTCGGTTAAATAAATATAAAGCACCAGGAGCAACCCTTTTCTGTGATAACCCCGGTTAAAGCACAGTGGAATTGAAACCATGGAGTGTGTTAAATCTTTTAAATCTGAAAATACCTTCTTGGGACTGCTTTGTGTTGGTAGTAGTGGTTTGGTTGTTTTCTTCCACGGGCCGAATACGGGTGACATTATGGTTTTCTTGGATAGGGGATTAGATTGCTAGGGTGATGTGGGTGAGGATGGGATCCTCTGATGTAGCACGGTTGATGGTTGTGAATCTGGGGTTGTGGTTTCTATGCTTATATCACGAATTGGGGTGGAATCCTCTTCTGTTGTGAATCCTTTTTATCCATAGTTCTGGGGATGTGGGGGATGTATCTTGACACCTGCTTTGGTTCCAATACTTGGAGGGATCTCACATTGATGTGAATTTAAAAGAGAACTTGGTGTGAATGTTTAAATTGCTGTTGGATTTAACTTTTTTCACTAGGCTTGTGCTTGTGCCTGTTAGTTTTGCAGTAGTGAAGAATTTACTTAAACGGGTTCCCTTGCACATGAGAATAAGAATGGGTTAATTGGGAAATTGATTCTGGGAATGAGTTGTGACTCGGTTGTGAGTAGTATGCTTTCTATGAGTAGTGACTAGACTATTTGTGCTTGATTTAGGTGTGGATCCCTAGGTTGGGTTGAGTTCTTGTTACCTATATATATAATTGTAGTTCTTCTGTTTCTTATTCGCGTTGCACCCAAGTTGAGCATTTAGTTCCAAACACCCACATTTCATGGGGGAGGGTGTTTTTTCCAATACTCCTACAAGTGGCTGGTTATTAGCTCCTTTTCTGCTCCCTTTCCCAAATAGCCTAAGACTCTTTGGGCAGGATGTGAAGGCCTGAAGTCCATTATTAGCCCAAGAATCTTTGGGCAGGGTAGTTGTGGTGGTTGGCCCAGGTGTTTGCGGGCAGGTTGTTCCCCAAGTGTCATTGGGATGAGGCCCAGGTGTCTTCCGTCATGACGGTAGCTTTCTGGCCCAGGTGTCTTCGGGCATGGCAGTAGTTTTCTGGCCCAGGTGTTTGCGGGTGTGGTTATGTGTGGTTGTTGTGACCCAAGATACTGCGGGCGGGATGGTTGTTGTGGCCCAGGTGTGTGTGGGCGGGTGTGGCATTGGGACTGCAGTGAGAATGGCGAGATTGGTTCGATGCATAGGATGTCTTCAATAACCTATGGTAAAGTGTCTTGGGGTACCCAAATATCAATGTGCTATTACTATACCTTACTTGACTTGCATTATTTGGGGAGTGTGCCTTGGTGAGGCTTGGGTGGATAGTTTTTCCTTGCTAGGTGCTTTGGTTATCTCCTTTCTCAGAGGGCATTAGAATGCCTCCCCACTTGTGCACGACAGTCTTTGGTTTTCCCTACTGGGTATACTTGTATACTCACCCTATGTATATAAAACTTCTTTCAAGTTTCTAGGAGGACTTTGTGAATCGTGCAGGGCCGTACTAGCTCGGGCGTTGGGACCATTACAGTTGTTTTTTTTCTTGCTTTTGGTACCTTACCTTTGTATACACCTAGTAATTTCTGGATTTTACTTTTGCAGCATGAATATGGGAGTGGTTTTCTTTGTCTTAACTTTTACTTCAAGTTTTGGCGTTGTTGGGTTTCATCATCTTATCTCCCGATCCTATTAAATAAAAGGTTAATGCCTTCCATTTTGTGTGTGATTCTTTACCCTTGGTGCTAGTCTCCACTCTAGGACCTATTGAAGGCGGGTCTCGGGGGTCATTATCTCTCCTTCAACTTGAAGAAGGAAGGGTCTAGCAATCTGATGTCCCTTCCCTCATCTTGGTGAAGTCGGGTCATGACAGAATAGTATCAGAGGTAGGTTTGAGAGATAGGATGGAGTCTGGAGTTAGGCACAGTGAGGATTGAATGGGATGGTAGGGAAACAGTGTTGGGTGACCTTGCTGCATGAATTAGGCTAGGGAAGACCGGCTAAGACATGGGATTTTAGGTCCCCCTGTGATCCGATGCTAGGACTCTGCACCTATCGAACGACCAAGTGAGGCCACGATGATTGCAGGGTAGAGACCCTAGGAAAGGTACATGCATCATAATGACTTTTATTCTCATGTTTCATGGGTGTCTTGGGGATTCAAAATAAATAAAAAAGTCTAAGAAAATTTAAGAACAATATTCTACACAACTCGGGCTTAGGAATTCCTTGTTTACCTTGCAGCTATGGCACCTGGGAGGCGACCACAAGAAGGATGGATGATCGAGGCACAGGAGGTTGACTTGGCCGATCTAAAGAGGATAGACCGAGAGGAGGGGGATGACCAGTTGTAGAATATTCTTTGGGTTTTTTAGTGACAGACCCTCGGGAAGTATGAGGGCAACATCTCAGAGGTGGAGATGGAGAGCTAGATCGAGGAGCTAGTGATAAATTTCGTCTTGATTCGGGCTCCGACGGAGTACTGGGTTCCTTTGGTCGTCAGTCAGATGTAGGGAGCAGCGCGTCAGTGGTGGATGCTTTATCTTGGAGAGAGGAGGGAGACTAAGGTTACGTGGGCTGACTTCGAGAAGGAGTTCCGGGTAGAATTCCTCTCTTCCACAATGAAGGCTGAGAAGAGAAAGGAGCTACTCTCCCTCCAGCAGGGGAGTATGTCAGTGAGAGAGTTCGGGATCAAGTTCAAGGATCTCCTTCTCTTTTCTCCAGACCACTTTCCGGATGAGGAGTCTCGGGTGAGACATCTAGAGGAGGCACTCTGACCTTCTCTTTAGTATGTGTATGTTCCCTTTTCCTTACCGGCATACCTGGAGGTACAGAAGAAGGCTGAAGTGGTGGAGAGGATGCACACGTTGGGAGGTGTGTCACAAGAGGGGATCCAGTTGGGCCCGTCAAAGGGGAAAGTCGTCAGCAGCAGGGCTCTGGCATCAGGACCCTCTAGGTTTTGACAGGCAGGAAGCAGGCCTCAATAATTCCAGTTCTGATCCCCCAGTCCTCGCCCGTCCTTTCGGGCCCAAGACCAAGGTACTTTGTCTATGGTAGCCATGGACATTTTCAGAATCAGTGCCCGGAAAGAGTGCATTACAGCGGGGGTGGGCAGGTTCAGCGCCCACTTCTGCCACAGCAGTTTCTAGCCAGGTCCTTTCAGCAACAGTAGGGGCAGCAGGCTCCCGACCCTCCGAGGGTAGATGTTGCAAGAGGAGTCCGACCTCAGGGCGCTCTTTAGGGATCTAGACCAGGGCATGGTCGGAGAGGCGGCTGACAGCAGAAAGGCAGAGGAGCTGGGCTTGGGCAGTTTCACACTGCAGAGGCAGTAGTTCCAGCAGGGCCAGAGGTCGTTCGAGGTACAATCAGCTTGTTTAGTACTCTTGCCTATGCCTTGTTTGATACTGGAGATTCAAACTCCTTTGTTACACCCGATTTGTCCCGTGATTTGGGTTTATATGTCGAGATACTTTCATCACCTCTGGTGATGAGCACTCTAGTTGGAGGTTAGACCGACTTATCTTATGTTTTCAGAGGGTGTAGACTGATGATAGGGCTACATCAGTCTATCAGGGATCTGCTATTGTTGTCGATACAACCATACGATTTCATCCTAGGCCTTGACTGTTTGTTCTCTGTGTGTGCCAGCATTGATTGCTTCCGAGGAAGGGTTGTGTTTTCAGATTTTGACGGTCAATGTGTAACTTTCTTCGACGAGCGGGGTTGTCAGAGAAGTAGTGGGTGAGAGGATCCCCTCCTTTCCTTGTTGTCTGAACTATCAGTGGAGTCAGTAGATGCAGAAATGGTGGAAGTCCCAAGAATCATTAGTGAATTTATGGACGTATTTCATGAGGAGGTGGTGACTCTACCCCCTCGACATGATGTTGAGTTTGGGATAGACTTGCAACCTGGTGCCCGCACGATTTTGATGGCTCCCTATCGGATGGCACCTTATGAGCTGCGGGAGTTACAGATCCAAATTGACGATCTAATGAAGAAGGATTTTGTTCGGCCAAGTGTGTAACTGTGGGGTGATTCTGTGTTGTTTGCAAAGAAGGTGGATGGTGTTCTAAGGCTGTGCATAGACTATAGGAGGCTAAATTAGGTGACGATCAAGAATCTCTACCCTCTCCCTAGGATAGATGATCTCCTTGACCAATTTAGGGGAGCAGGTTGGTTCTCGAAGATCGATATGCGGTCAGGATATCACCAAGTGAGGGTGAAGGAGGGAGACATCTCAAAGACTTCCTTCAGGGGTAGATATGGGCACTTTGAATTCGTAGTCATGTCGTTCGGCATTACGAATTCTCCAAATGTGTTCATGGAACTCATGAACTCTGTATTTCGGGAGTACCTGGACCAGTTTGTAGATGTGTTTATTGACGACATCTTGATCTACTCCAGATTAGAGGAGGATCATTTTGAGCACTTGAGGACAGTTTTAGGGGTCCTACGACAGCACCGGCTCTATGGGAAGTTGTCGAAGTGCAAGTTTTGGATGCGAGAAGTGCATTTCTTTGGGCACGTGGTGTCTGACCAAGGGATAGCAGTGGACCCATCGAAGGTCAAGGCGATCGTTTCTTGGGAAGCACACAAGAACATGGAAGAGGTTCGTAGTTTCCTCGGGCTGGTAGGTTACTACCGGAGGTTTGTGCCCAACTTCTCTCGAGTTTCGGCACCTTTGATAGCCTTGACCAAAAAGAACCAAGCCTTCCTGTGGGACGAGCAGTGTGAGGCTGCCTTCAGCTATCTGAAGGAGAAGTTGGTTAGTGCCCTCATGCTGAGGTTTCCAGAAGAAGGGGCAACATATAAGGTGTTCTGTGATTCTTCAGGGAAAGGCCTCGGATGTGTGTTGATGCAGCGGCAAGGGGTAATCTCCTATAGGTCTAGGCAGTTACGTCCCCATTAGCATAACTATGCCACCAATGATTTAGAGCATGTGGAATTCGTGTTCACACTAAATCTGTGGCGGCACTACCTCACCGGGGAGAGCTTCGTGGTCGTCACCGATCATAAGATCTTGAAGTATGTCTTCTCCCAGCGGGACCTGAACTTACGACAGTGAAGGTGGATGGAATTACTTCAAGACTACGACTTCGAGATTTCCCACACCTCAGGAAAGGGGAATGTGGTGGCTGATGCTTTGGGCAAGAAGTCACAGAGGGATGTGGTCCAAGAGTTGGCAGATGCTTGGAGGGTGATGTAGGAGTTGGCTTCCCTACACCTGGATGCGAGGATGGATAGTGGGAGAGGTTGTCTGTTTTAGATGATAGTAAAGTCTTCTCTGTTACGTCAGGTAAAGGAGTCTCGGTTGGGAGACCCAGAGAGTGAGGTGATGCGTGACCAGGTTAACCAAGGAGATGCTTCAGAAGGGTGGACGGAGGATGGTCAGAATTGGGTTCTTTTTCAAGGAAAGCTATTTGTTCTAGAGGTGATGGGTGAGATAGTTCTTAGTGAGTACCAAAACTCACCCCTAGCAGTGCACCCGGGAGTTTCCAAGATGTACTGAGGCTTGAGAGGTCAGTTCTGGTGGCCCGGGGTGAAGCGGGCGATGGCAGAGTTCATGGACAAATTCTTGGTGTGTCAGCAATTGAAGGTTGAACACTGTGTTCCAGGCAGTTTGTTGCTGCCTCTGGATGTTCCCGAGTGGAAGTGGGATAACATCTCAATGGATTTCAACATGGGACTACCTAAGGATCAAGGAGTTTGTGATGCTATCTGGGTAGTGGTGGAATGGTTGACGAAGTTGGCTCACTTTATGGCGATCAAGGAGTCGGGTATAGTGGATGCCTTAGCACGAAGGTATGTGGATGAGGTGGTGCGGTTTCATGGAGTTCCGAGATCCATAGTCTCAGATAGGGATGCACAGTTTACCTCATGAGTCTGGAGAGGATTGCAGCATTATCTTGGCACCCAGCTATGTCTTAGCACTACATTCCATCCCCAGACAGATGGACAGATAGAGTGCATCATTCAGACCTTGGAGGATATGTTGCAGGCATGTGTTCTGGACTCAAGAGGATCGTGGGTGCGACACATTCCTCTAGTGGAGTTTTCCTATAATAATATCTACCACTCCACCATTGGAATGGCTCCGTTCGAAGCCCTGTACGGGAGGCCATGTCGCTCACCCGTGTGCTGGATAGAATTCATAGAGGCAGGTGTTCTTGGCCCAGAGGTGGTACAGAGTACAACAGAGAAGGTTCAGCTTATAAGAGAAGGGATGAAGGCGGCTCAGGACTGGCAAAAGTCGTATGCCGATAGTAGGAGGAGGCCCTTGGAGTTTGAGGTTGGAGACCATGTGTTCTTGAAGGTCTCTCATCGGCGTGGATAACGGAGGTTTGGTAGAGGGAGTAAGCTTTCTCCCAGATTCATCGGACCCTTCGAAGTGTTGCGGCAGGTCGGTGAAGTGGCTTATTAGCTATCGCTATCACGACCGCTACTAAGGATACATGATGTTTTCCATGTGTCCCAGCTCCATCAGTATCTACACGACGATTCACACATCCTCAACTAGGGAGATATAGATATCGAGGATGATGTGACCTTTGTGGAAAGACCAGTGAGGATTGAGGATCGTGAAGAGAAGGTTCTTAGTGGACAAACCATCATGTTGGTTCATGTATTATGGAGGCATGGTGGGCTTAAGTAGAGTACCTGAAAGAGGGAAACACAGATGTGTTCCTAGTACCCAGAGTTGTTTTGAGTTTTTATCATGTTTTTTCAGTGCTTGTTTACTATGTAATGCTTTACCTTATTGACTATGAGATGTGTAGTTCCATTTCTGTGGATGTGTGTGAAGTTTCCTAAAGGATGGGGAGGGGAGGAACTAATTCCTAGTTAAGACGCATTAAGGTAGATGCGCATAAACCTGTGCGGGCGAGTCAGTACTGTCCAAAGAAGATAGTATCTTAACATGGGGGAAGGGAAATCCCTCACCCACTTGACCATATGGTTTATCCTTTTAATTTTACATGGTTTCATGGGGGGAAGGAGCGGTAGGACGTCTGTAATTGTTTAGGAGAAAAGGTGATTCCTGTTCCGGAGAGGTTCGCTCCAGAGAGGTATCTTCTGGGGTGGTTGTTCGGACCCCCCCCCCCTCTTTCCTTTGGGTCTGGTTTTAATTCTCGAGGGTGAGAATAGTTTGAGAGGTATCTAATGTAATGGCCCAAACCCCCCTGGCCATTACTTTAACAAAAACACAGCTCCACCATGACGGTGGAACCGGTCACGGTGGCACAGTGACAGACGCACCGTAACTGTGGCACCGTGATGGTTGCACCATGATGATGGCACCCTGACGGTCGCACTGTGACAGTGACTTCATGACGGTGGCACTGTGAGGGTGACACAGTGGCGGTCGCACCGTGTGGACCTGACTTCTCCGCTCCCCTAACGTATCTTTTGACGTGGATTAATCTTAATACTTTTTTTAAAGTCATTTAAATCCCAAGAAACATCCCCGATGGGGGATATTAAATAACTCCATAATATCATCGTGTGTAACTGCCCAAACCCCATGGGAAACCACGATCCGACTTTCAAGGCGTTCAAAATCCCCATATCCCGTAACAACGGGATTTTATCTATATATCTCCAAGGAAGTTCTTCTTTCTCTTCTTCCTTTTTGCCAACTCCTCTCCTTCTCCCTGGTGCTCCAAGAGTTCCCCCCCCCCTTCCCAAGATTTGTGGTGTACCTCTGCTGGAGCCTTCTGCCCATCTTGGAGTCCATGGATTTCCTCCCCTGTAAGCCGCACATCCCCTGTTCCTGATGCAGAGTTTTTGCTTCGATCTTTGATCAACCAAGTAGGTATTTTTACCTTCGTCTCTCCTTTATGTGTATCATGCGCGGTGGGTATGCTACTGCTTCTGTTGGAATGGATGAACCAAACATTAATGAAGATAAAAAACAGACTTTTAAAGAATGAAGGGGAGGGGTGTGATCGATGATGCTGCTCTGTTTTCTCCTATGTCATGATTAATTATTTTTGAATTGTGCGGGCTTACACCTACTGAAAATCATGGTCATTGGTGGTCTTTCTCTATGAACTAATGAACCCTTACCCCCCTATGATGTTTAAATGTCTTGAATTTTGGTTTTCAACCTTGTGTTGTGAAGGAAATTGGTTAATTACGTATATTCGATTAAATAAATTGAAAGCACCAGGATCAACCCTTTTCTGTGATAACCCCGGTTAAAGAACAGTGGAATTGAAAACATGGAGTGTGTTAAATATTTTAAATCTGAAAATACCTTCTTGGGCCTGCTTTGTGTTGGTAGTTGTGGTTTGGTTGTTTTCTTCCACGGGCCGAATATGGGTGACCTTATGGTTTTCTTGGATAGGGGCTTAGATTGCTGGGGTGATGTGGGTGAGGATGGGATCCTCTGATGTGGCATGGTTGTTGGTTTCGAATCTGGGGTTGTGGTTTCTCTACTTATATCATGAATTGGGGTGGAATCCTATTATGTTGTGAAACCTTTTTAACCATAGTTCTGGGGATGTGGGGGCTGTACCTTGAAGCCTTCTTTGGTTCCAATACTTGGAGGGATCTCACTTTGATGTGAATTTACAAGAGAACTGGGTGTGAATGTTTAAATTGATGTTGGATATAACTTTTCCCCTAGGCTTGTGCTTTTTCTTGTTAGTTGACTAGTAGTGCATAATTTACTTAAATAGGATCACTTTCACATGAAAATAAGAATGGGTTTATTGGGAAATTGATTCTGGGAATGAGTTGTGACTCGGTTGTGAGTAGTATGATTTATATGAGTAGTGACTAGACTATTCGTGCTTGGGTTAGGGGTGGAGCCCTAGGTTGGGTTGAGTGCTTGTTACCTATATATATAATTGTAGTTCTTGTGTTTCTTATTCGCGCCCCACCCAAGTTGATCATTTAGTGATGAACACCCCCATTTCATGGGGGAGGGTGTTTTTCCCAACACTCCTATGAGTGGCTGGTTATTAGCTCCTTTTCTCCTCCCTTTCCCAAATAGCCCAAGACTCTTCGGGCAGGCTGTGATGGCCTGAAGTCCATTATTAGCCCAAGAATATTCAGGTAGGGTAGTTGTGGTGGTTAGCCCAGGTGTTTGCGGGTAGTTTGTTCCCCAAGTGTATTCAAGATGAGGCTCAGGTGTCTTTAGGCATGACGGTAGCTTTCTGGCCCATGTGTCTTCAGGCATGGTAGTAGTTTTCTGGCCTAGTTGTTTGAGGGCATGGTTACATGTGGTTGTTGTGTCCCATGTTTCTGCAGGCAGTATGGTTGTTGTGGCCCAGGTGCGTGCGGGCGGGTGTGGCAGTGGGACTACGGTGAGAATGGCGGGATTGGTTCGATTCATAGGATTTCTTCAATAACCAGTGGGAAAGTGGTGCGGGGTACCCAAATATCGATGTTCTATTACTATACCTTACTTGACTTGCGTTATTTGGGGAGTGTGCCTTGGTGAGGCTTGGGTGGATAGTTTTTCCTTGCTAGGTTCTTTGGTTATCTCCTTTCTCACAGGGCATTAGAATGCCTCCCCACTTGTGCATGAGAGTCTTTGGTTTTCCCTACTGGATATACTTGTATACTCACCCTACGTATATAAAACTGCTTTCAGGTTTCCAAGAGGACTTCGGAGACCGTGCAGGGCCGTACTATCTCGGGCTTTGGGACCGTTGCAGTTGTTGTTTTTCTTGCTTTTGGTACCTTACCTTTGTAGACACCTAGTACTTTATAGCTTTTACTTTTTCAGCATGCATATGGGAGTGGTTTTCTTTGTCTTTACTTTTACTTCCAGTTTTGGCATTGTTGGGTTTCATCATATTATCTCTCGATCCTATTAAATAAAAGGGCAATTCCTTCCATTTTGTGTGTGATTCTATACCCTTGGTGATAGTCGCCACTCCAGGACCTATTGAAGGCGCTTCTCGGGGGTCATTATCTCTCTTTCAACTTGAAGAAGGAAGGGTCTGGCAATCTGTTATCCCTTCCCTCATCTTGGTGAAGGCGGGTCGTGACACTTTAGTTCAGCACACCTAATCAACTAATAAATAGGCATAGAGGATACACAATAAGTGTATCCATAATATCTATTAAATTTTATTTGAATTTAATATTAGAATAAATATTATTCTATAGACTAGCAAATAATAATTATTTAGGTTATATTTTTTATATAAATTCAATCACCAGTTATTTAAAAGATTATATGTGTGATTTGAATATTAAATAAATTTGTATTCACCACTTAGTTAATATAGTATTTATTTATTTTTTGAATAAATAATATAATGATATTTATTTTTTAAAATAAATATTTATTATTCTAGTTTTGATAGATTTCTAGGAGGAATTATGTGGATGAGTTCAGGGTCCAGATGAAATGATATATTTTATTTAATATCATTTTAGTAAATATTGATTTATTTATAAAATTAAATGATATTTAAATATCCACAAGTTTTCAAACATCATAAAAAATATTAATGTTTTTATTATTATTTGATGCGGGGTTTACTTAGAATAAGAGATTATTTAAGGGACACTTTGAAATTATTAATTGTTTGACTGAAGTATACAACCCAATTTATATCATTTCTAGGGTTAATGATTTGTTGTGTACAAAATATTCTCTTGAGATAACCTACTCAGTATCAAAAAGAAATCTCTTAATAACACTCTCAAGAATGAGAGGCATTGGTCCTCCTCCTCCCTCTCAAGATTGAGAGAAATATAAAGAATCCTACAATACTAAAGGGATTATTGATGATATCAATATTGAATGATGTAAGATGGTTAGTTCTTATATGAAAGAACTAATATTTCCATCAGTGACATTTTGAGGTTTCTGGAGAATGTATAGATATTGCTTGAGAAATTTTACCTTGAATCCTACATCATAATGACGGTAGGATAAGAGGGTCAAATAAAATAATTGATAAAGAAATAATTCTAAGAGAAATTCAATTCATGATTATAAATTAATTATAAATTACATGTGAAAAGATCCTCTCTTATAATCTTATGGGGTTTATATCATGCATTTATGAGGATTCATTTGAAGAAAATGACAAAAAAAGTTGTTGGGAACGATCCCAACCACTTATTCTACAACACAAAACCTTTAAACAAGCCCATATATATACTCAATCTATCATCAATAGAACCAAAATGTAATATAAAGAACATAAATATAAATAGGTGTACCTTAATCATAGTTAAATCCATCTTCTGATCATTGATGGAGTGATATTGAATGAAATCACCTAATGATAGCCAATATAATCTTACCTCCATATAGATGAAACCAACCACTAGAATCCTTATTCATGATGAGAGGACCCACAAACTCCAAAGGTTTTCTAGAAACTTCTCCTTGAAGATAAATGGTGAACTAGTTTAAATATCATTTTGACTATGAATTTTTAGAATCGCATGCGCTCAAAAAGGAAAACATATCCCTTTAGATGAAACCATCCACTAGAATCCTTATTCATGATGAGAGGACCCACAAACTCCAAAGGTTTTCTAGAAACTTATCCTTGAAGATAAATGGTGAACTAGTTTAAATATTATTTTGACTATGAATTTTTAGAATCACATGCGCTCAAAAAGGAAAACATATCCCTTTATATAGGATTCCTTCATTTAATAAAGTGAATCAAACATTAGCTTCCATTGCATTTCATTTTACATATGTTACATCAATGTATGCCTATTGGGGTTTAATAATCATTGAATATTTCAATGACTATATCATGTATGCATATCCATAAATTAATTAATAAATTGATTTATAACCAAATAAAACCCATGTAAAATACATGGAAGTGTCCATGCATTTGATATCCTATATCTGTAATTACTTAGCCTAGGTTTCATGAATGACACCCAAGAGGGGGTCATCACATGTCCTCAGGTGCACCTCCCCATATTCCAGAGGCTTCCAACTAGTGGTGAGGGGCTAAAATAATTTTGGGGAGACTATTCCCTCATAATTAAAGCACAAGGATCATTCCAGAATCTAATAAAAATTCAGCATGACCTATCCATGTGGTGGAATAATAAAAAAATTAAGATAATAAATATGGAGCCAAGAAGTCCCCCAAAGTCTAGAATATTAAATATTAAATATTCTATATGATGTATAATAACATAAAAAATAAAAATAGTAGATAATATATATATATATATATATATTACAAGCATCATCATAAGAATATAACCATGACACATTGGTCAGTAAATATAAGAAACAATAAATAAATAGTAAACAAAATAGACTCTGGCCTAACTCACATAATCTCCATATAGTATCATTAGCCTCTACAACCTGCTAGACCCAAACCAAGTTTCTTGATCCAAATGATACTATTCTTGATATAAAACATGAAGGTCTACCCATGAACATCAAAAACCATTCCAAATAGGGAGTTTAATTCACTTATATGAAGAAAACCCACTCAAAAAAATTACACAAACTTCACATATAAACATAGGTGTTAGGTCATTGTGTTCTAACTAGGCCACCATGACTCTTGACCACACCTACTTTATCCAATGTTGGAAATATATAAATTGGAGTCACGTCATAAGAAAAATAATTAGGTAAATTCATCACCATATCAATTCCAACAATATAACAAATTCATCATGTACAACAGGTGGACTAAAGAGGGTATCTTTGTAACAACCGAAAATGTTATAAAAAATATCCTTTTGATTTAATTAAATGTATTATTAAGTAATATGGTTATAGAAAACACGTGCATTTTTTATATCCAATTGGATTTAATTGACCATTAAGAATCATTATTGTTGATAATATAGTCATTGAACAGTGATCTTATGATTAGTATAAATATAGGGTTTTATCAAATCCAATTATCATAGACAAAGGAAGAGATGACCTCAACCAGTAGGATCATACCCTATGAAGAGCATTTATCAAAGCTTCTGAGGGAGATAGAATTTTTGGACTTTTACCATGACCAATTCCAATCTGAGATCCAAAAACTTAAGTATGAGAGAAACTATTTATGGTAGAAATTCAAGCTCATCGGTTAAGTATCATATAAAAATACTTTGTGTTTTATCCCAATCTGAATTTTTCATAATTTTCTGAGAGTTGAATTTTTTGGTAAAAATTAAATATCATATAGAAATACTTTGTTTTTTATGCCATCATAATGAAAAAAAAGTGATGTAATAATTACAATAAATGGGAACCATGACCATATATATGTTTTACATTTAAAATAATTTTATTTTAATCTTATTTTATTTATTTTGTAAATCCATTATGAATCCTCCAAGACTTATAATATATTTTTGGATTTTAAAATCGTTTTTTTAAGAGTGTGACTCACCTCCACATCACCAAGGGTAGTATCTTAATATGGTAGTCCATTTTCCTCATAAAATAATAACCCCCCCCCCCCCCTTTGGAATAAACCATTGGAAAAACCCATGGGATGGTTTGTGGTTTTGGATATTTTATTATGTAGTGTCTAAAACCAAAATAATAAAGAAATCCCCTATCTTTTCCTATATAAACCCACCCAATATCCCATTTATCTTCACTAAAACTCCTTGTATCATTTCTAAACTCTTCTATTCACTCCCTTGAGTCATAAAAAGGTGACCTCGGGCTTTTAATAATCCCTTATGAAGCCTTTAGATTCACACACACTCATGTAAGGGATCCTCACCTTCCTCTCCTCCATTCAATTCAAGCACATTCTTTGAAAGTAGTATTTTTAATTTTAATTTATTATATTTTTATTAATCTAAAATAATTACTTTACATTAAAATTGATGTTATATTAATGATATATCATTTATCCTCTCTCATTTTTTCCCTTACATAATTCATTACTATGCCGAAATTTTGTAAGGGATCTTCCACTCTCCCCTTTTGTTAAGCACTTATTTTATGTTATGTATTTTACTTTTAATTTTATTATGATGGGATATGATATTAAAAATTACCCATACTTTCCATTTTTTATAAATTAATATATCTTTCTTTCACTCTCATTAACCTTCCCAAGATTCTTTATGTACACTAGTTATAATGTCGACGTTTTGTAACGATTATTTTCTCTATTCATGTTTCTTCATTACCTTATGCCTTCTATTTACAAATTTCTAATGTTGGGATATGATTTTCCAAGTACCTATTACTTACAATTTTATTTCCAAATAATTAGAGTCATTTTTATCTCATCAACCATTTTAATGAATTTTTAAGTTATTTCATTATGCTGCAAAATTTCACCGTAATTCTCTATGACAAAATAATTGGGAAGTGAATACCATACCTATTATTATTTCAATGGTATTCACCTTAATGAAAATATACTTATTTATTTGGGATTTACATATATGTATTACATATTACTTGATCATGGAATAAATTATGAATATGAATGAATCCATTCGTATGATTTATGTGGCACACTTAAGCATGAGAATGAAATGATTATGATGGGTGAGCCTAGATAGTGCTCCAATGCATTGGGTAATGTTTATTATCATGATAAATCATGTTGGGATATGGGTGTACCTGATTTATTTGTGGTAATTTTTTCATCATGAATTATTAGTGGTTAAACCTTGACATATATTTATGATTCAGTGTTTTAAGTTGTTGTCACATTTCCCATGTTATGATTATCATGCTATATCATTCCTTATTATTCATATTCCTTATATTCATCATTGATATTCATATTGTCTAACATGTATCACTTATTCCATGTCTATTTACTTCCTGTGATTTATTTCTCACCCCTTTACTATGTATGTCTCCAGGTTATCTCACACGGTTTCAAGATTGAACACATTGTGTCAAGCTTGAACATATTGTGTGGTGTAACCCTTGAATCCAGCTATGTAACGAACAACAAAGGTCAGTGAAATATTTCAAGTATATGCCATTTCTATTTGAAACACGCCATGTAGAGTGATCTATGTAACTAGTCGCATAACTAACAACACAGGCCAGTGAAGTTCGTCTAGTACACGTCGTGTAGTCTTGTTCTATGAGAACCGTGTGGCTTAGCTGTGTAAGGGGACTTGGGTAGGGGAAGACGATTCAAGTACACATCATGCGTTAGGATAACACATCCTGTGTATGGGGTGTTACATGACCTCTTTTGGAAAAAGTACACATCCATGTGAAGGCTTAAAGGAACACATCGTTTAGTGGTTATACACGTCGTGTATCCATGTTTTGAAAAAAAATTGAATGCTTTCTTTCTCATGTTCCCTTCATATACTTCTAAATTTTAGTCCTTGATAATATTGATCTAAGGTGTATGCTTGACCTTGCAGAGTCATGCCACTGAGATGTCCTCTGGTTGTATGCCAGTTATAGGGTAGTGATCAGACACCGGATATGGATGATCAAGGACTACCAGAAGATCCTCCAATTGTGACAGTCTTGGCACCAACTGTCATTCCGAACATAGGTGTTAATGCATAGTTTTGAGAGGGATTTATAAGGTTTATGCAAACCTTCTGAGGAGTACCACCTCATACCCCATCAATGGCAGAATTGATGTGGGTCTTTCAGTAGCAGCAGCATCCCACTTTCATAGGGGAAGGAGGACCTCAGGCTGTTGAGTCATGGTTAGAATCCATGCTATCAATCTTAGACTATCTGGAGACACATCCAGATAAGAGAGTGAATCTCTCTATGTATATGCTTCAAGAATATGCCAAGAGATGGTGGTATGTGATCTCACAGTCGAGACACCAACAGGTTATGGCTTGGGATTAGTTTTAGCGTACCTTCTATAACTACTTTTACCCAGAGACTTTGAGGGAGGACTGATCCTGAGAGTTCATGAGTTTAGATCACTATACTCTTTCAGTTATGGAGTATTCTTCTCGCTTTACAGAGCTAAAACACTTCACACCCATCCCCAGAGGTGATGAGTTATTCCTAGCAAGGAATTTTGAGGATGGCCTCAGGCACAACATCCGATCTTAGTTGAACGTCTTCATGTTGACTTCCATCACCTCTATAGTCAACCAAGCACTGATCATAGAGAAAAATCTAAGGAATTATAGAGTTGTGTCCCAGTTTGGCTCGGCATTTGGAGTTGGTACCCCTCTGATTGATAGTAGAAAGCATCGTAGGGAGTTTACACATGGAGATCATATTAGTTAGGATACTTCTTATGGTTTTTAAGTGGCATGCTAATAATGCATGAAGCATGGGCATACGTTGAAACATTGCCCGAGAGACCCAATGGAGTGATGATATTGTGGAAAGATAGGGAACCTTCAGCATTTCTATTAGTTTTTCTCACCAAAAGATGGTGAAAAGGGTCCTTCTATGACTCCTTGTTTAGGAGAAACACCACCAGTTTCTCATCAGTCAGTGAACTAGAGTTCTTCCGATCGTTCAATCCGAGGTTGAGGTCACGACCATGGTATCTAGTCACCAGTTTCTCATCTATAAAGTCCCCTAGTCATCTAGACATAGACTAGGGGACTTCATAGATAGACTTTCCTCCACTAGTGGATCGTTTCCGGGATGTCTTTATAGGGGAATTTTCAGGTTTTCCTCTGGAGCAAGAGGTAGACTTTTCTATTGAGCTTATTCTAGGAGTGGCACCAGTGTACATTCCTCCTTATAGGATGGCTACACCAGAGTTGAAGGAGCTCAAGAAGCATTTAGAGGAGTTTCTGGAAAAGGGTATCATTCGACCTAGTACTTCTCCTTGGGGTTTTCCTATCCTGTTTATGAAGAAGGCATATGGTACCCTACGACTTTGTGTGTATTATTGGAAGCTAAACTAGTTTATGGTCAAGAACAGATATCCCTTGTCTGGGATTGATGATCTCTTTGATCATCTTATAGGAGCCCGAGTGTTCTCGAAGATTGACTTGAGGTCTGTTTACCATTGATTTCATGTTATACCATCTGATATACCTCTTATAGCCTTTCAGAGTAGGTATGCTCTATACAAGTATGTGGTTATGCTATTCCGTCTCATGAACACACCTACAGTCTTCATGGCACTGATGAAACAATTGTTCCATCCATACTTGGATTCTTTTGTGGTGGTCTTCATGGACAATATCTTGGTGTACTCTCACACTCAACACGACCATGCCTCACATCTTGAGATCATTTTGAGTACATTGAGAGAGCATCAGTTATATGCTAAGCTCTCAAAAAGCCACTTTTGGATGGACCAAATTTACTTCTTGGGTAATGTTATCTCAAAGAAAAAAGTATTAGTAGACCTATAGAAAGTGAGGGTAGTAGTTTCTTGGGAGAATCTGAAGAAAATCTTTGAGGTGCAGAGTTTTCTAGGGATGGTTGGTTACTACAGACATTTCATATAGTACTTTTCATGCTTAGAAGCACCACTAATGGGTCTGACTAAGAAGGGTGTGAAGTACTTGTGGTTAGATTCTTGAGATTAAGCCTTTTAGGATCTGAAAGTCAGGTTGTCTTCCACATAGATACTAGTATTTCCAGAGCCAGGAAAGAGCTATATTGTGTATTGTGATGAATTAGGTATCGGGCAGGGAGTTGTTCTTATGTAGGGGGAAGGAGTCATTACGTACGGGTCTCGACAGTTGAGGCCGCATGGGAGGAATTACCTGACGCATGATCTCGAGTTGGCTATAGTTGTTCATGGTTTACACTATTGGAGACATTATCTTCTGGGAGATCATTTTGTGGTTTTCACTAACCACAAAAGTCTCAAGTATATCTTCACTCAATATGATGTGAATTTGAGACAACGAAGGTGGTTTGAGTACCTTTAGTCCTTTGAGTTTGAGCTTTCTTATATGCTTGGTAAAGGCAACATTGTGGCTGATTCGTTGAGTAAGAGGACTCATATATAGGTAGTTCAGGAGGCCAGCTGTGAGTGTTAGCTTATAGATCTTTTCTCTGAGATGCATTTGAAGGTGAACAACAGATAGGGGAAGATGTTTCTTTCATATATGGATGTTACCTATACTCTTCTTGATCAAGTTCAAATGAGGCATATATCAGATTATGAAGGCCTAGTCTTGTGGGAGATTTTGTTAGGGGTGGACCCTATTCTTGGATGGACCATAGGTGAGCATGATATCTTGCATTTCCAGGGGTGCATATGGGTGTCAGCAGACATACGAGAGGGGATGATGCAGGACTTTCATTCCTCAGTTTGGGCAATTCATCCTGGTGTCACCAAGATGTATCAAGATCTACACCGTTAGTGTTGGTGGCCAGGTATGAAGATAGATTTTGCTGGTTTTGTCATGAGGTGTTCCACCGATCAGCAGGTGAAGGTGTAGCATCAGCGACCAGTGGTTCTTTTGTAGTAGTTACCCATTCCTGAGTGGCAGTGGAATGATGTCGTAATGGACTTCGTGACAGGATTTCTGAGGTTTCCACGAGGGAATGATGCATTTTGGGTTTTCATTGACAGACTCATGAAGGTTTCTCACTTCTTATCGATCAAGGATACCTTCAGTGTTGATGGTATAGGAAGTGTTTACATCTGAGTGATTGTACGTTTACATGGAGTTCCACACTACATTGTCTCAGAAAGAGACACATGTTTTACTTCTCTGGTTGGTCAGGGTTTGAAGAGGGATTTGGGTACCCAGGTACTTATGAGTACATCTTACCACCCCTAGAAAAATGGCCAGTCTGAGCGTAGGATTCAGGTGCTTGAGGAAATTCTTTGATCATGAATTTTGGATTTTTTAGGTTTTGTGGGAGAAGTTCATACCTCTTGTGGAGTTTTCCTACAATAATATTTTTCATGAAAATATTCAGATGGCACCTTATGAGGCATTGTATAGTAGGCTATGTTGATCACCTTTATACTGGCTGGAGGTAGCAGAGGCAGCTATGCTAGGACCTCGTCTTGTCCAGGAGACCACATATCAGATATAGTTGATTTGGAAGAAGATGGCTACCACACTATCATGACAAAAGTCTTATACTGATCAGTGGAGATGACCTATGAAGTTCAAGGTTGGCGATAATGTTTTCCTATGTGTCACACCAAGGATGGGAGATAAGAGGATTAGGAGACAGGGTAATATTTCTATGAGATACTTCGGGTTATTTGAGGTTTTGGAAAGGGTCAGACCAGTTTCTTATCGGTTACATTTACCTCAGAGGTATCAGGTTATGCACAATGTCTTCCATGTTTCTCATATATGGAATTACTTCTCATACCCATCTCATGTTTTCCAACCTGAGGAGGTTGAGCTTGAGGTGTATGCCTCGTTCGAGGAGCATCCTATCTGGATTATTGATCGAAGTGTGAAGGTTCTCCATGTTTGGTTTGTTCCTCTAGTACAAGTGATATTGTAGCACGAGCGAGTATAGGATGAGACATGGGAGAGGGAGGCTGATGTACACTTTCAATGGCTAGAGTTGTTCGAGGATTCTTCTTCTACACCTCCGTGCTAGGGAAATTTGGGGAAGAATTTCTTCAAGAGGGGAAGTTTGTAAGAACCTGGATCTTATTTTCAGGTATGTATTTCTTTTTGGTTTTTTTGAGAAAATAGTTGTTTCTAGAAATTTTAGGAGTACACATCATGTACTTATATGTACACACCGTGTACCTGGTTGTTGTGGGTGACCATGTACTGGCTGGGTAACGGCCGAGTACATGGTCGTGTGTGGTGACCTAGAGACTACCTAAAGTGGAGGCTTGATAAGGCAAGTACATGATGTGTACTTTTAAAGAACATGTCATGTACTTTCTTTTTATTTCATTAAATAGACTAGGGTTGCGTCTAATCGACAGAACCCTCTTCTACTTCACCCATCTCATTTAGGAGTGACCGAATGGTGTGAATCTTCACTGAGCCCTTGAATCATCATCCATTCTCTAATTCAACCTCCTTTGGTTGTGTTGGAATCACATTGATGATTTCTCCTTTCTTCTTAAACTTCATCTCTTGATTTCTCCTCTTTCACGAGTTGTACTCGGTTGAACTTTTTCAACGTTTTTATAGATCTATGGTATTATAGAAAGATTCAAGGCCTGAGGTTCGCATATATCGATCTCACAATGTTGAGGTAGGTGGTTTGTGCCTTTATGTAGTTATTATTTGAGTTATATGTGTAGAAGTGCCCAATACCCTTGTTTGAGCTATTACGTGTTTATGGTTTTTATCCCTAATATTGCATGTTATGCCTTGTTTTTTTGGATAGAGGTTTATGATTTTGAATAGGGTTATCTTTTCCATGATATGAATGTGTTTCCCATGTTTTCATGTTATTGACTGTTTGGTCTAGTCGTTCCTATTAGGATGCTGCTTTGCTTTCCAGGCCTAGTATTGTAGGATGGAGTGATTTTTGTTTAATATGATGTAGACTATTTGGCCAAGTAGTTCTTGAGGTTTACTTTGGCTACCACATATTGTTTTTTCACGATTAACTTACACCGGGCTGTGGGAACCTGGTGTAATATACCATAGGGAGAATAGATGTAGAGGGCTTCTCCAGAGTGTCTGTTTACTTTAACATTGTGAGACCATAGGGAGGATGGACTTTTTGTTCCCTCAGAGTGTCTATAGTTCTCTCATTATGAGACCATGGAGGGAATTGGACATTTAGTGCTTCCATATAGGGTATATAGTTACCGATATGAGACCATAGGGGGGATTGACGATGAGTGCTTCCTCATATATTCTTTACTAAGATGAACCAGAGGGCTTCTTGTGTTGTTTGGTTAAACCAGAGGGGTTAGGCTATGATTACATCCCAGAGGGTTACCTATTTGTGATTATGTTCTTACTTGATATTTTAAATTGAATGCATATGAAACTGTAGTATTTTTTACTTTTGAGTACTTACTTGGTTACTTTTTATTTTTAATTATTGCCTCCATATATATTCACTGAGTTTTAGGCACATATCTTTGAGTGGTTACCTATTGGGATTCATCCCACACCCTGTTTGGGTCATGATTTTGGGCCCAAAAAGATTATATTGTTGCAGTTGTAGATAAGGGAAATCACCCTTCTACTTTAGGTACATGATTGTTGTGGAGATGGAGAGCATGGGACCAAGCTGAGTCTTGAGATCCTGCTAGAGTTTATCTGATTTCCTTTGTACTTTGGTTTATTACTATATTCCAGCATTGTGACTTTTTTGTATTCTTTCCTATACATATGTATCATGCATCATATATATATGTGATCTAGTATATTCTTCCAGTCTCCTATGGTTTACTTTTGTATGGTATTATTACTGCTTCCGCTATTTTTATCTATTTTACTTCCACTGTATTACTCTTCCAATGAGGGCATAGTTTCCCCATTATCACACCCAAGGCCCTCACTTCTAGTCGGCAACCTCTAGCATTCGGGGAAATATTCTTGAGGCCATGTGACCAATCTGGTATGGGGTGCCTCTGGCCAGCACCTGGAACTAGGATGTTACAAGTTACATGTTTGTATTACATATTACTTGATCATGAAATAAATTATGAAGATGAATGAATCCATGTCGTATGATCTATGTGGCACACTTAATCATGATAATGAAATGATTATGATGGGTGCGCCTAGATAGTGCACCAATGCATTGGGTAATGTTTAATATCATGATACATCATGTTGGGATAGGGGTGTACCTGATTTCTTTATGGTAATTTTTCCATCATGAATTCTTGGTGGTTAAACCTTGACATATGTTTATGATTCAGTATTTTAAGTTGTTGTCACATTTCCCATGTTATGATTATCATGTTATATCTTGACTTATTATTCATGTTCCTTATATTACTCATTAATATTCCTATTGTATAACACGTATCACTTATGCCATGTTTATTTACTTACTGTGATTTATTGGTCACCCCTTTATTATGTATTTATCTAGGTTATCTCATGCAGTTTCAAGTTTGAATGAGTATTTTGAGCGTGTTAAATAAGTTTTCAATAAAGCATGTTATGGATGTTTTTAATAGTGTTGTTGTATCCCATGTTCAGGATGATATGTTATGAACTAATTCCAAAAGACACTATACTTATTGATATTTGGAGTTATATTATGTGAAATTTTATATAATAAATCAAGTATTAATGTGTAATAAAAAATAAGGGTTTCCATAGTTGGTATTGGAGAAAAGGTTTAATTATTTTTGGGATTATAATTATAAAAATCCAGTAAAATCCTTAGGGATAAGACTTAGTATAAGAAAACATACCTAAATTTTGGTAAGTATATAGTAAGAGGTTTATCAATCAAATTCATCCCCTTATAGATACTACAAGTGGAAGTGGCTTAGGCACAAATGTACCTAAGAGTAGTAACTCTGACAAGGTGTTCCAGGTCTGACTCAGGGTAACTTGGTACATGAAAACGAGCCTTACATCAGACCTAGTTTGAAACTCTTGGGGTATATGATTTGATAAATTCATAATCTCATTATGAACAATTATTAAGGGAATAAAAAATATCCATAAGAATATGTGTTAGAAAATATATTATGGATAACATAGATTGAAGCCTAGAAATCCATAAGTTAAGGAAATAAATGTATTTTATAAGTTATCCCTTTAATATTATTTGATTCCCTTTTATGAGAATAATAGTTTAAAACTAATCATCCCTATTTTTCCTTTTATCCTAGACAATAACCGGAAATAGTAGGGATAGAGTAAACAATCAATGCAACAGGCAATGTGATGAATTCCCCAACGAGATGCCAAACCTGATGGGAGAAGGAATCGTGCACTTCATGAAGATACTCTCTCAGCTGACTCAGGTTATGAATAGAAACTTAGATTAGGAGGATCTTCCAAACCCCCCTAACATAGAATAACCTTCAATGAAGATCTTCATGGTAAAAACGTATCCTACTTTTAATGGATCGTCGGATCCCTTAATCGTGGAACAATGGATCAACTCTATTGAGAAGATCTTCTCCATCCTTTAATGTTCTACACAAGAGAAGGTTCTTCTTGATATTTTTTGTATGGAGGGAGAATCTGATCAGTGGTGACCATTGATCAAGAATACTAATTCTAGAGAAGAGATCAAAGCAATGGAATGGATGGAATTCTGAAAAATGTTTTTCAATAAATACTTTCCTCCCATTCTCCATCATAAAATGGAAATATATTTCCTTAATCTCAAGCAAAAAAGATGATGAATATATTAGGTAATATGAATAATAATTCACAATACTTTCATGATATGCCTCCGATTTTGTTGTTACTCGAGAATAAAAGGTTAACCGCTTCGTTGGTGGGTTAAAACCTAGTCTACAAAAGCCCTAGAAATCTGTGACTTCAATAGATATGATAAAATTGTTTGATATGCCCTCAAATTCAAAATGGAGATCATAAAATATCAAGGGTATCCTAGGGATAAGAATCCTAAAGTAAAGTTTAATTATGGAATTCCGATAGAGATATATAATGGTGCCATGAAATTTTAACATCCCACTTGTCAAATGTTCGAGAAGAATCACCCTGAAAATTACCTATGTAGAAAGAAGACATGATTTAGGCGAGGGAAGTAAGGATTCCTAGAAAATAATATATGAATGCAGAAAACAACTAATATGATAGAGGAAAATAATTCTCCAGTCAACCCTCAATGAATTTTTCATTACTATAACTATAACGAATTAGGGCACTTTGCAAACAAATTCCCTAATCCAAGAGTTTTAGAGGCAAACAACAACCTACAAAAAAGAAAGGGAAATATTTTTCCATCACTACCACTGAATTGAATCCAGAAAATGAAGTGGTGATAGGTACACTATTTATTCATTCAATAATAGATAAAATACTTTTTTATTTTGGTTCTATGAATTCCTTCATATCACAAAATCTTAGTATAACTATTCAAACACCACAAAAAATTATGGAAGTAGAGATGTAGGTGAAAATGTAAATGGAGAAATTATTGTATCCCATGTATGTGACTCCTCCCCTAACACGATTTGTAGACTAAACTTCCCAGATAACCTTATCATACTTCCTTTGGTATAATTTGATGCAATTTTGGGCATGGATTGTCTTTCCCTATATAGATCCAAGATAAATTCCATGATAAGGAAATAAATCTCTGTATGGAAAATCGTTCCCCCAATTCTGTACAAGTGCAAGGTGGAGGATGAATCTTCTTTAGCACCATCATCTCAAGAATTGATATTATTTTACTATGAGAAACCATATCTTTCTCAAATGATTAAGTATAAGGAGAGAACCATCCTCTAATACATGACTATTGTGAGGGAATATACTTATGTGTTTCTCAAGGAAGTTCATGGTCATCCTCATAACTGAGAGGTTGAATTTTCAATCTATATTATACCTAGGGAATTTTCAATATCCAAGACTCCATATAGGATGGCTGCTATGAAACTTGATGAGCTAAAGAAATGTCTATAGGAGAATATAGATAAAGGGTTTATACACCCAAGTGCTTCACTATGGAATACACCAGTCCTCTTCATCAAGAATAAGGATAGGTCAATTCGCCTTTTCCTTGATTATCATGAACTCAACAAGATCACGATAAAGAAAAAGTATCATCTACCTTAGATTGAGGACTTGTTTTATCGGTTATATAGAGCACAATACTTATTCAAGGTGGATCTTCAGTCAGGATGTTATCAAGTAAGGGTGAAGAAGGAAGATATTCCAAAGACCACTTTCCATACAAGGTATGGGAACTATTAGTTCATAGTATTCCATTCGAACTAACTAATGATCCAAAAATATTTATGTATTTGATGAATAGATTCTTCAGAGATTACCTCAAAAAAATTTGTGGTCATATGTATAGATGATATTCTAATATAATCTAAAATCAAGGAGGAGCATGAGGATCATTTGAAAATTATTCTAAAGACCTTACGTAAGGTGAATATTTTTGAAATGTATATAAAGTGTGAGTTCTAGTTAAAGGAAGTATAATTTTTTAAGAATATCATCACAATAAATGGGATATATATGGATTATTCAAATACTAAATAAATATAAGGATGTTTGAGGACAACATCTGTGACAGATATCTATGGCTTCCTTGGGTTATTCAGCTATTATCGTTGATTTTTGATAAATTTATCACAATTGTTGAACCCTCTTACCAAGATAACTCATAAGGGAGTCAAGTTTTCTTGTAATGATAAATGTGAAGAAATATTCAAGGAGTTAAAAAGGTGGATTATCACTTCCCCTATTCTCACACTACCCACAAGTGGAGAAATTTTCATAGTATTCAGCAATGCTTCGGAGAGGGGATTGAGCTGCATGTTAATAAAAAATAAAAAATTCATTGTCTAAACCTCAAGTCAGTTAAAAATTCATGAGAAAAATTATCCCACACATGATCTAGAGTTGTCATCGGTGATCTTTGATTTGCAATTTTGGCGGAATAATCTATTTGGGGATAATTATGAAATATATATGGATTACAAGATCATCAAATATATATTCACACATAAATATCTTAATATAATCCAAAAATATGGTTAGAGTTGATCGAGAACTATGATTGATAAATTCGCTACCATCCTAGGAAAGAGAATATAGTGGTAGATGACTTAAGTATAAATTATCTAGCATTTTTACCATTGATGATCACTACTACAAATCTGACCTATAGCCACGGACCTATAGCCATAGTTCTATAGGTCCGTGGCTATATCTTATATACTTCCACGTTAATATCTTCATTCGTGGATATATGCAGCAGCCCTGTTTTGTTTTTCCGAACCTATCAGGCTACTTCTCCCCCCCCCCCTCATGATTCCTCCTCCTTGTCGTGCCCTCCTCCTCCCCGAAGCCTCCTCACCGACACCTCCTCCGCGTCGCTCCCTCCTCGTCGCGCCCTCCTCACCATGCCCTCCTCCTCGCCACACCCTCCTCGCCGACGCCTCCTCGCCACGCCCTCCTCCCCGACGGCTCCTCGCCGACTCCTCCTCCGCACCGCGCCCTCCTCACCGCGCCCTCCTCCTCGTCGCGCCCTCCTCGCCGACGCCTCCTCACCACGCCCTCCTCCCTGACGCCTCCTCGCTGATGCCTCCTCCGCGCCGTGCCCTCCTCGCCGCACCCTCCTCGCCATGCCCTCCTCACACAGGTGTGTTAATGATGGGTTCTTCGATTCTTCTATTTGTCGTAGTGTTTACTTGATAATAATTCTTCGATTCTTCTATTTTATATCCCCTTCAAGCATTTTTCCTACACTCGATACTACTCGGATGGCTATAGCACTTCATCTATATTCATTTCCATGAGTTCTAATTATTGTAGAAACCATTCCATCATCTACTCTATCGAATCCAATTTCATCTCCATTATAGGATGCACTGACCATGATCCACAGACACTACCAAATCTCTAAATTAAAGCACCAAATTTGTTCTGTTTTGAACTTTAAATTTTATAAATTAATGTATATGTTTACACTTATAGGAGATGAAATTTTGGAAATCAAAGGTATTTAGTCAACAAGAAAAGAAGGGAATTTTTTTCCAATGATCTCAAATGAATAGAGAATCTACACCATTGGTGTAATAGTTCAAATTCTGTGATTTTTCTACTTAAACTTGAAAATTCACTTCTTTTTTTTAGTTGAAATAAATGGTTGGAAGTTTCATTTTAATAAATTTTGTATGCTGAAATCATCTTGTTAAATCTGTTGGTTGTTGCTTCCTTTTTTACTACCTTTGTTTATTGAAATTATGGTGTGTATGCTTATTTTAATGTTTTACTAAAAATCATTTTTGAACTTCAAATGTTAACATGCATCTACTTTAAAACCC
Organism: Viscum album; assembly: GCA_963277665.1. NCBI lineage: Eukaryota > Viridiplantae > Streptophyta > Magnoliopsida > Santalales > Viscaceae > Viscum > Viscum album. The sequence goes on along the minus strand of OY728164.1, from coordinate 572,418,332 downwards.
ATGAATATGTGTTGAAGTTGTTAATATAGTAACTAGTGGGTATCATTCATGCATTTTGTGTGATTGTTTGAACTCTATGTTCTTCATTTTTTTTGTTTTTAATATATTAGTTATATGCTTTGTTTTTAATTAGATGAAAAAATTCATTATTGTTACAAATTGATGCATATATCTAATTAATCATTTCTACCATAGGACGAGGTGGTTGGTGTTGGTTCTAATGCGGACACGTTGGCATGCAACCGACAAGCAAGGGGGAACATCCATTCTTGGTAATGGGAATCTATGTGAACTTCACTTCTCAGTTATTGGTTTTGATTAGAGTGATATTAACATATTATTTTGTTCACATGTAGTTTTACAGACATAAAATAAAAATTTAATCATAGTTTTATGGTTGCAATTCTAAAATATTTTTTATGAGCTGAATTATACGGTACTCAATTGTTGTGCTCGATATGATTGTATCACCTTCTTTATTCCATAAACCTTTTACAGTTTGATGAAGATAGGGTGCAACTGGTGATGAAATTTTTGAAGCTCTAATTTCTAATAGTAACTTTTCAAAACAAAACATTTTCCTCTCAAGTAAGCTTTGATTTGTGGTTCTTACATCTACTATTTTTGCAGGATACATGTTTGTATTCAGACACATAAACACAAATATATTTCTTATCAATTATTTATTCTCAACATAATTACTTCTGATTTATTTTGATCTTTTTTTCTTTTTTTCTTGTAGGTAAAATATAGGCTTAGGGTGAAAAAGAAATATGCACCCAAAGTACTCTTAAGGCACAATTTTGTATGATGGTAACATGTTGGTAAGTTCATTTATTTCTTTTTACCATACTACATCATGTATATTGAGAGGGGTATTTGATTTGTGGTTCTTGCATCATATATTTTGGTCTTTTGTTATATTTGTTGAAAATAGTCATTTTATGTCTTGAAGTGTTTTTGATAATATCTTCGGGATGTATTGAAGTATGATAGGGGGCTGGGTGGAGGGGGGCAGGGTGGAGGGGTGCAGGGGGCAGGGTGGAGGGGGGGAGGGGGCAGGGGGGAGGGGTGTCCGGGGGGAGGGGTTGTCCGGCAGGGGGGAGGGCTGTCCGACAGGGGGGAGGGATGTCTCGCAGGGGGGGAGGGTTGTCCAGTAGGGGGGAGGGTTGTCCAGCAGGGGGGGAGGGTTGTCCAGCAGGGGGAGGGCTGTTCAGCAGGGGGAGGGCTATCTAGCAGGGGGCAGGGGTATCCAGTAGGGGGGAGGGGTGTCCAGGCAGGGGGAGGGGCTGTCCAGCAGGGAGGGAGGGGTGTCCAGGCAGGGGGAGGGGCTGTCCAGCAGGGGGGAGGGGTGTCCAACAGTGGGGAGGTGTGTCCAGCAGGGGGGAGGGGTGTCCAACAGGGGGGGGTGTCCAGGCAGGGGGAGGGGTTGTCCAGCAGGGGGGAGGGGTGTCCAGGCAGGGGGAGGGGATGTTCAGCGGGGGGGAGGGGTGTCCAGCAGGGGGAATTAAATAGGACTTAGACTTGGTTCATGCTATGAATTCTTCCCTTATTTATGAAATTGTGGCAAGATCCCAAAACACTCCTATATATTTAACAGGGGTGAGTGGTATGTGAAAATCATCATGAAGATTCTATATACAGATGAACAAAAAATATTCTTGAGGAAAATGTTGGCTTAAGGAGTATGTCAACTCCTTTCACCACGAAATGAAATATAAAACCCTCTCATTATCCTACCATTTGTAGTTTGAGAGATTTAGTATGGTTTTCTTCTATAGAATCAAGCTGAATTGGAACAGAAACATCCAATAGAGATCTTCCCACCCTGTAATTGATTGAGTCGATGAACCGGTGTACCCTACAAATGTTGGTCCCTATAATTTCTGTATAAAGATCTTGGGTTTCACTACTTATTTTTTAGGGGTCCCCATCATGGAATCACAATGGGACACAAAATGGGTCAAATTCTTCTTTGGGTCCCCTAAACCATTGAAAATTCGAAATGTAGTGTTTCCCAAATTTAGTGGGGAAAATTCCGATCACCCCCTTTAGGGTAAGGCTTTTTTTATAGTTTTACCAATTCCCACTATACCTCTATGGATTCTAATTAATAAATTAGAGAATCAATAGTTTTTATGAGCCCTTGAGGAATGTCTAGCTGACAAGGAGCATGAATAGGTGAAACAGCAGGTAGAGTAAAATGTGGCAGCCCTGTTAGTATATGTCATGTGTAACCTATAGGGTGAGGTCTATAATGATGCTCCTAGACATGTTTTGGTTGTGTAAAAAATGTTGGGAACTCTCTATTTTCTATTTATTTATTCATGTATGTTGGTTGTTGGTACCCCATATTGATAGGATGTTTCATCTTAATTCTAGTTGTGGTAGATAACCCTCTTTGATAAGGTGCTCAAGTTGGGAGTACGAGTTGAGGGTCTTCTTATAGAATATATCCAGTAGGAACGCTACCTCAGAGAAGTTATTCAGTGATTCTTCTCAATAATTTCAAATCTTCTACCTATTGAGAAAATCATTCCTCATGTGTAAGGGGTTCAACCACTTCAGTATGTGGTTGCAATGTATCCTTAATTTTACTCTTTTCCTTGGTGGATAATATCTAAGGAGGTAATCATGGAGTGGTTGAGTGAATTCCAGATTTTAGGGAAAGCATCTGAAGGTTGTAAGAATTGGATGGTCCAAGAATTATTAAACATATAGGGAATTGTTAGCTTGTCCCCCTTAGCAATGAAGGTTGTAAGAATTGGATGGTGATCATAATTGTGCTTTACTAGAGTGACACAAGAGATGTTTTTCCAACTTCTATGAAGAGAGTGATTACCAAAGGCACGGTCAACCCTACAGGCCCTACTTCCATTTAGATTCCTCCTATACCAAGTGTATTTGGAACCAATTAGATTGGTTTAAATAAGTTTTAATTCTTCAATACAAGCTCTGAAATATCTCATTGTGGTAGCATTGGAAACATGTCCAATCTTGTCATCTGCATGTAAAATAGCATTGGAATCTCCCATTATAACCGAGGGATCTAATATAACTCTCGAAATCTCATTCATGTGTTTCCAATGAGTTCTTCGACTGATGTAACAGTAAAAAGCATAAACCATTTAACAAAAAGAGATCTGACCCTTGTTAAGGAAGGTGCAAGTGATAATTTGGTTTTCCACTCAAAAAATGGAAGGATTAGTAACATTATGATGGAAAACCAAGAAAATTATTTCAATACTAGTGATATCTTTCACAGAACATAGAAAGGAATTACCATTTTGGGAAAAAAAGAACCAGAAGTGATGTTATTAGATTTTAGCTCAGAGATTCAAATGAAATCAGGTTTCCGTTTACTCACAAGAAGCCTAAGGCAACATAATTTTCTAGGTTTGTCTAGCCCCTGGCAATTCTAGAAGAGGATAAACATCATTGTTTCTGAATGGGGGAAAGTCCCCCTTTCTGTTATTTCTCAGTTTCACTTTTTTAATTGCAGCTTCTCAACTCTCTCTTGTTGGAATGGTTGGTAGAATAAACTTGCTTTATAGTGAGCTAGATCCCCAACCTAAAATAATATTCCCTGGTTTGTAATCCTTTCATTATAGGGTATGAATCTTTTATACTGATGTTTATATGTTGAGAATGTGTGTGCTCTGACAATTGCATAGAGAGAGCAGCCTGAGAAAATCCAGCTGCAAGTCTGTCATCCATATCAACTGTTTTTAATAATTCTGAGGTAATGAACTCCAAAAGAGGGATTCATACTGCATATTTAAAGAAAAAGAGAGAATATAATCCGATGCCTCTTGGAAAACTAAGGATTCTTTAGAAAAATTACTTAGTATTTATGCACCATTAGAGTTACCAGTTTTAGCATGAACACATCCTTGGGATTCTTATTCCTCTACTAAGTCTTCCTAGGATTTACTAGTAGCAGAATTGTTATCCCAGGTGACCTCTTTTTAACATTCTTTGTATTTTTTTCTAACATAGTGTTTGGTATTAATATTTTTCCCTTTCAGAGCATCTTTCAACAACGTATTAATAGAGGATGGCTTGCAGAATTTTTGTACAATTCTGCACTTATCAGGGGGTCTATGGGGGAGGGAGGGGTGTCTGGGGGGGTCCATGGGGGGTGTCTAGGGGGGAGGGAGGGGTGTCCAGGGGGGTTTTCTAGGGGGGAGGGAGGGGTTTCCAGGGGGGTTGTCTAGGGGGAGGGGGGATGTGTAGGGGGTGCAAGGGGGGATGTGCAGGGGGGTGCAAGGGGGGATGTGCAGGGGGTGCAAGGGAAGCTATACAGGGGGGGTGGCAGGGGGCAGGGGGTGATCCTCGCATTTGGCATCTCTCAAATAAAGAGTCGTTAAACTCTTTCATTTTCTTAATCTTCACTTCCAACTGAGCATCACTGACATTCATGGATACTTTATGCAATTTCTCCAATGCATGGATCACTTTTTTAACAACATTTTCAAACACTTTTCACATAAACTCTTTGTAATTCTTCATCATCTTGAAAAAAAATTCATTGCAGGGGTGGGGGGTGTCCAAACATCCATTCTGTTATCATTATTTTGTTTTTTCTATTGCATTCTATTTTTTCATTCTGTTTTTGATTAGTTATTATTTTTGTTTGTTCTATTGCATTCTGTTTTTGTTATTTTTTTGTTTTTAAATTTATGTTGTTCTAGAAACATGAATTCTATTTTTTTCCATGTGCATCAACAATCCCCATGAAGAGATGTCAACACAATTCATCTTGTTGATGTATACAGGTGGGGAATGATATTTCTCTACCATTTCCAAACGAATAGAGGATTCCTTGAAAAGTACTAATCTCAAGTCCAGGGAAACTCCATCATCTCCAATAAAAAATAGAGGGGGCAGGTGTGATTGCATTTCTGATAAAAAGTTCTGGAATTTGAAACCGATGAATTATTCACGTGTAAAAGATTTTTGAGTTTTCAATGGCAATCTCTACCTTAGCTACTGGTAATGTTTGTGTTTTCCTGCAGGGTCTCAAGTAGGAAGTTATTGTTGATTTAGTGGAATAATGCCATGCATACAAGCGAAGAGTGGTACACTTTTTTTCATTTGATATATCAAATTTGGTTTTCCTGCACTTAGAATTTTATGTGTTATCTTGTGCTATTTTTAATCATGGCTGCTACTAGCATCTATTTAGACTTACTAGTTTGGTTCTTTATATAGGAATCCATATCCCCTATGAATGTATATCTTGAATATGGTATTTTATTCTCATGATTTTATTCTATGTAATTGAATCGTTTCTATACATAATTTCATTTTTGTTGCTATGAGGTTGAGGTAGGGTCCCTCTCCTAGCCCATTTAATTCGAGAATGTTTTAAATTGCATTTAGTTGCCTTCTTAATTTTTCATGTTTATATTAAATTGCAATTATTGAATAAGTGTTAGTTCAGATAATTGTTTCGTTTGATAAATAAGTCCTGGATTTGTAATAAAACCCCTCCAATGGAGGTGCGCTATCTGCAAAAACTCACGCCGCGGTCACGCCGCGGTCACGCCGCGGTCACGCCGCGGTCACGCCGCGGTCACGCCGCGGTCACGCCGCGGTCACGCCGCGGTCACGCCGCGGTCACGCCGCGGTCACGCCGCGGTCACGCCGCGGTCACGCCGCTGTCACGCCGCGGTCACGCCATGATTTGGCCCTGCTCCAGGACGACACCCTACGGCGGTTACTCCTCCAGGACGACACCCTGCGGCGGTCACGCCGCGGTCACGCCGTGATTTGGCCCTGCTCCAGGACGACACCCTGTGGCGGTTACTCCTCTAGGACGACACCCTGTAGCGGTCACGCCGCGGTCACGCTGTGGTCATGCTGCAGTCACACCGCGGTCACGCTGCGTTCACGCCGCAGTCACGCCGCGGTCACGCCGCGGTCACGCTGCGGTCACGCCGAGGTCACGCCGCGGTCACACCGCGGTCACGCCAGGGTCACGGCGGAGTCATGTCGCAGTCACGCCGCGTTCACGCCGCGGTCACACCGCAGTCACGCCGTGGTCATGCCGCGGTCATGCCGTGATTTGGCCCTGCTCCAGGACGACACCCTGCGGTGGTTACTCCTCCAAGATGACACCCTGAGGCGGTCACGCCGTGGTCACGCCGTGGTCACACCGCAGTCACGTTGCGGTCACGCCGCGGCCACGCCATGATTTGGCCCTGCTCCAGGACGACACCCTACGGAGGTTACTCCTCCATGACGACACCCTGCGGCGATCACGCCGCAGTCATGCCGTGATTTGGCCCTACTCCAGGACGACACCCTACGGCGGTTACTCCTCCAGGACGACACCCTGCCGCGGTCACACCGCGGTCATGCCGTGGTCATGCCGCGGTCACGCCGTGATTTGGCCCTGCTCCAGGATGACACCCTGCGGCGGTTACTCCTCCAGGACGACACCCTGCCGCGGTCACGCCGTAGTCACGCCGCGGTCACTCCGCGGTCACGCTGCGGTCACGCCGTGATTTGGCCCTGCTCCAGGACGACACCCTGCGGCGGTTACTCCTCCTTAGAGAAACATTGAATGGTTAGCTCTATAATTTTTCGTATTTCCTCATTCCTAAACTATATCTCCTCTCAGCGCTGCCACTCATCCATCTTTCCACAAAACGTGCATAGCAGGTAGTACAAAGGCTCAATTCAACTGAAAACATTTGTTTGGAATTGTCTGGAATATTTTATTGTACATGTATCACATAATATTTGTTCGGTAATTCTTATTTTTCCTCATCCTCTTCACATGTTGTCCGAACCAGATCATCCTCATCCTCTGCACATGTCGTCCGAACTGGATCAGCCTGTTGTGATGGTTCCGACAACCGTTTGACTGAATTTCACACCAAACCAATCCCTTCTAGTGACTATTTTTTGATGCACTATAAAAATCCCATGGCCAACCCACCAAAATCAAACCAGCTATTCCAGGGCCATTTCTACTCTCACTAAAAAATCCAAACTCAAGCCCTATTACAATTCCAAGCTCCTACTTCAATTTAGCCACTATGAACTCCTTCCCAGTCCCCCACCATTTTTCAATCCACCTAGGCAACCCATCCACAACTTGACCACCAATCAGGCCTACCCACCTCTCAACTTCTAAGCCACCAACCCCACATTTTCCACCAGGCATCCCACTTTAAAACCATTCCAAACCTCACCCAATTCTAACCAATTAAACGAGACCCCTTAACATTTGAAGCCCTCATCTAAATTACTGTTCCAACTCACTTATTTTAGACCCAATCACCCCTGACACTTCAGAAAAACAAGAGCAACCTACTTAAAATCCAGTCCAACTTAGTTTCCTTCATGCTTGCCCCCATGATTCCACAGCCTCACCTCAACCAAATTATTAACCACCTGGACACCTGGAAGCCACAATAGGAGAGAGAAGGTTTATAGATTTTTTTTGGTAATATTTTATTCCATTGGAAGAGAATTTGTTGGATGCTTCCACTTGTAATGAGGTACTTAATTTCCTCTCCCTCTTTCTTCCATTAAATATTAGACAGATCCTATGTAAAAAAATCATTCTCCACCTCTGGGGAAGGAAAGCCCAGCTACCGTTCTTCTGTTCTTCTTCCTACTGATGAATAAAATTCCCCAAGTATATTGGGAAAATTTTATTCATTTTTCTTCATTTACCTCTTCTTACTTACTGCTGATTTCAGCAGCCGGATTCGGTCTTTTAGCAATAGCCCATGACATCCATCCGTTGTCTAGGGGGTCCAGTGGGGGGTCTGTCCTGGGGTGTCCAGGGTCTGGGGGGCTGTCCTGGGGGGTCTGTCCATGGGGTGTCTAGGGGGTCCAGTATGGGGGGTCTGTCCTGGGGTGTCCAGGGTCTGGGGGGGAGTCTGTCCTGGGGGTCTGGGTTTGGGGGGGTAGGTTCTGGGGGGTGTCCATGGTCTGGGGGGCTGTCCAGGTTCTGGGGGGGGGTCTGTCCTGGGGTGTCTAGGGTCTGGGGGGGGTCTGTCCTGGGGTGTCCAGGGTCAGGGGGCAGGGGGCAGGGGTGTCCAGCAGGGGGAGGAGTGTCCAGCAGGGGGAGGGGCTATCCAGGCAGGGGGGAGGGGTGTCCATCATGGGGGAGGGGTGTCCAGGGGGTGGTCCAGGGGGAGGGGTGTCCAGCAGTGGTGTCTATTGCTGGTATTCTTTTTTGGACTTCAACAGATTATGCAAGGACTCGGCGAATGGTCCTTCAACAGATTATGCAAGGACTCGGCGAATGGTTCTTCCACTTCTTTCTCTTCTCCCCAAAACTATAACTCTCTCTCTCTCTCTCTATACTTCTTGCTCTCAATACAGAAATTTACCATTGTACCTTCTTGTTTTTCTCCTCTCTCAATTTTATTCCTAACAAAATGTGTGTCCTCTATTTCTATCAACCTTCAGCACACCTTCTATACATCTTCAACTTTTATTCCTTCCACCTATTTCGCAAATAATATGTTCCAAGAAATGTATGTTCTGTGTTGTTCTCAGTGGCTATAGCATGGTTATACCAATGGATGAAAATTCATCCATGGCTATATGTGTGATTTGGCCAATATTCTCTCAGGCTCCTCCTACGGAACCCTCCCCGACTCACTCCCCTCCCCCGATGCACTCCCCTCCCCGGACGACCGCGTCTCCCCCCTCCCCAGACGATAGCGCCTCCCCCGACGCCGACGGACTCCCCTCCTCTTCCGACGCACTCCCCTCCTCCCGACGACCTCTCCTCCCCAGACGACCGAGCCTCCCCCGATGGACTCCCCTCCTCCGGTCACCATTAATATATTTGAGGGATAACTTAGATTATCCCTTCATATCCATTTGGGGGAAATAAATATCATCTGATAACTGATGACCATTAATGAGAGCCTAATAATTTGCCTCATCATCAGTGAAACCTTATAAAAACAAGAAAAAGTATGATTGGATGTCTTGTGTTGGTGTGATAAAGACAACCACCTGGCCTACTCAATTAAGATTAGAATTATTAAGAATTATTTCAGTCGATCTTTTAAAATCACCATCAAAATATTTTTTCTAATACTCTTTGACATGATCCACTAAGAGGGTAGCCTCATTTGGGAAATTAACATTCAGGGGTAGTTCTTTAGGGGTGGATGTGTGTCTAGTGGGGCTGTCCAGTTGGGGCATGGGGGTTGTCCAATGGGGTGCAGGGGGTAGGGGGCAGGGGCAGGGGTGTCCAGTAGGGGGAGGGGTGTCCAGCAGGGGGAGGGGTTGTCCAAGCAGGGGGGAGGGGTGTTCGGTAGGGGGGAGGGCTGTCCAGGGGGTGTCCAGTGGGGCTGTCCAGTGGGGTTGTCCAGTTGGGGCATGGGGGCTGTCCAGTGGGGTGCAGGGGGAGCATGGGGGACTAAGGGGGCATGGGGGTGCAGGGGGGTGTTCAAGGGGGTTGTCCAGGGGGTTGCAAGGGAGTGAAAGAGGGTTGTCTAGGAACCTAATCCCATGCAGGTTAAATGCAGTGTTGTCCAGATCTGGAAAATATCATAAAACATCCCACAGATACTTCACAGGCACCAGGTATAACTATTTCACCACCTATAGATAGTGAGCATGGTGCTATAAAATCTGGTAACTCTATTTCAAATCATAATTCCAATGTTTTGTTTAATGCAGTACTACATGAAATGCAAGAAGATTTTATCTGAGGATGAGCATGTGTGACCATGATTTCACCAAGCAGTGTGTTTAGTTGATAAACAGTTTTTCTGGTAATGTTTTCCAATTTCAAATATGTTTTATTTTATTTCCATAAACATTTTATAGTTTATTATGTTTTATTTTCCAGACTTATTATATGTATGTTTTCCTAGATTACTCATATATAGCTACTTCTGAATTTTGTTTCAAGTGTTTCCCAAGTCCTACTAAGAACCTATAGTATGGGGTGGTCCTACTAAGAACCTATAACAGGGGGCCAGTGTCCAGCAGGGGTCCAGTGTTCAGCAGGGGTAAATATACAGAGGGATTCCAGTGTACAGGGGGGAGTCCAGTGTCCAATAGGGGTAAATATGATTTGGGAATCCCAAGAACTAGTTTCCAGGGGGGGAGTCATGTGTCCAGCAGGGGTACAAGGGGGATGGTAGGGGTGGGGTAGTATGGGTCCAGTGTCCAGCAGGGGTCCAGTGTCCAGCAGGGGTAAATATGCAGGGGGAGTCCAGTGTCTAGGGGGGAGGGAGGGGGTGCTGTCCAGGAAGGGGGGGTGTCCAGCAGGGGGGAGGGGTGCTAAACATGGTCTGTAAATCTGATGTAGTTCAGTCTGTTCCTGTCTTATCTCATGCTACTAAACATGTCAGAATTGGTGAATTGGTACCTGTTAAACCTGAATCTGGCAGTGCTGAAGATGTTGTGGTTATCAGATCAGATAAACTTGGTTATCAGATCAGGGGTCAGGGGTACTAGCATGGGACTGACAGGGGGCCTAGTAGGGGGCCTAGCAGGGGGCAAGGGGCCTAGCAGGGGGCAGGGGGACTAGCAGGGGCAGGGGGGATGGCAGGGGCAGGGGGGCTGGTAGGGGGATTAGCAGGGGGACTGGCAGGTGGTGGCAGGGGTGACTGGCAAGGGGCAGGGGGGGCTGGCTGGCAGGGGGTAAGCAGGGGGTTGCAGGGGGAACTAGCAGGGGGCAGGGGGCAGGGGGGCTGGCAGGGGGGTGGCAGGGGGACTAGCATGGGGCAGGGGGGGAAAGGCAGGGGGACAAGCAGGGGGTGGAAGGGGGGAGGGGTGTCCAGGCAGGGGGGAGGGGTGTCCAGGCAGGGGGAGGGGCTGTCCAGTAGGGGGAGGGGTGTCCAGGCAGGGGGAGGGGTTGTCCAGAAGGGGGGAGGGGTGTCCAGCAGGGGGGAGGGGTATCCAGGCAGGGGGGAGGGGTGTCCAGCAGGGGGGAGGGGTGTCCAGGCAGGGGGAGGGGGGGGCTAGCAGGGGGACAAGCAGGGGGTGGCAGGGGGGGACTAGCAGGGGGAAGGGGGGACTAGCAGGGGGTCTCAGGGGGAAGGGGGGACTGGCAGGGGGTGGCAGGGGGGACTGGCAGGGGGTGGCAGGTGGGGATTGGCAGGGGGGTGGTAGGGGGTGGCAGGGGGGTGGCAGGGGGTGTCCAGGGGGGTGTCCAGGGGATGTCGAGGGGGTGTCCAGGGGGTGTCGAGAAGGGGGGGGGGGGGGGGGTTGGGGGTATTTTTTATGGATTTGGACACCCTATAGCCATGGTTTAAACCGTGGCTATTGGTTTATTACCACGGTTATTAACCGTGGCTATAGACATAATGCCACGGTTTTAAACTGTGGCAATTAAGTCTGTCCGGCCTTTAGTATAGCCACGATTGTAACCGTGGCTATAGGTATACAGCCACGGTTTGAACCGTGGCTATAGCCCGAATTTCCAGTAGTGGATAATTGAAAAAGATCCAATATTCATATAATTAAATAGGATGTACATAGTAATCATAAAGAAAGGATCATCATCAATCCTTTCACAAATGATTTCTCAACTACCTCTTCTTGAAAGGTTAAAGGATGCTCAAAATGATGACAGAGAATTTAGAACAATGAGGAAACTATAAGAAAAGTTAAATCCTCAGAGTTTAATGTTAATGAAGAAGGAATTGTGAGATTGGGGTTAATACTATTTGTTCAATAAAATCATAATTTAAAGAAGGAACTATTGGATGATGCACATAGTTCTAATTTCTCTATTCACTTAGGAAACACAAATATGTATCGAGTTCTTAGAGATCACTATTTGAGGGACAACATAAATAAGGATATCTCTGAATATACGTCAAAATTATTGGTATATCAGCAAGTGAAGGATAAAAGGAAAAAGTCTAATGGGATGATGAAATTGTTACCCATACTAGAATGGAAATGGGAAAACATAACCATATAATTTGTCACTGAACTTCTGAAGACATATAAAGGAAATAATTCTATTTGGTTTATTTTGGATCATCTTATAAAGATTGCACACTTTATTGTAATTCAAGAGGATTTCTCACTGGATCAACATACACAGACATACATCATGGAAGTGGTGAGGATATGTGTAGTACCACTATCAATTATGTCTAATTGAGATCCAAGATTCACCACAAAGTTTTGGAAAATTCTCCATCATGATTTAAAGTGGAGTTGAACTTCAGTATGGATTATCACCCTCAAATTGATGGAAAATCTAAAAAAACTATAAAAACATTTGAGGACATGTTGAGAACATGCTCAATTTACTTCAAAGGAGGATGGGACCAATATATTCCTCAGGTCTAGTTCTCTTAGAATAGTAGTTTTCACTCAAGCATTCAAATATCTCCCTATGAATCCCTTTATAGGAATGGGTGAAAAATACATACATGTTAGGCTGAAGTTGGGGGATGCAAATTAATAGGTTCTAAAATGGTTATGGAAATGGTGGATAAGGTTAAAACCATTCAGTAACACATCAAAACTACTCAGAGTCAATAGAAGATCTATGATGGGAATTTTAAACAAGACCTAGAGTTTGATGTTGGAGACATGGTATTCCTACACATATCTCCATGGAATAATCTTATGATATTTGGGAAGAATAGAAATCTTAGTCCAAGGTACATCGGTACTTTTGAGATCCTTTATCGCATCATATCAGTGGCCTATCGACTAGCACTCCCACCGAACCTATCTCAAGTACATGATGTATTCCATGTATCTCTCTTGAGAAAGTACATACCAAACCCATCACATGTACTCAATCTAGAGGTGGTACCATTGGAGAATGACCTTTCTTATTAAGAGCAGCTGGAGAAGATCTTAGATTGTAGAGAAAAAGTTATATGAAATAAGACAATGCACCTTGTCCAAGTACTATAGAGAAACCACAAGTTTAAAGAAGAAATGTGGGATTTGGAGGAAGTGATGAAGTAGAGTTACCCTTATCTACTTTAGTGTGGGGAAAGAGAATTTTGAGGTGAAATTTTCTTAAGGGGGGAATATTGTAATGACCCAAACTATTATAAATAAAATTCCCCTTTTGATTTAATTAAATGTATTATTAAGTAATGTGGTTATAGAAAACACATTATTTGTTTTATATACAATTAGATTCAATTGACCATTAATAATTGTTAGCGTTGATAATATATCCATTGAAAATAGATCCCTTGATTAGTATAAATATAGGATTTTAACAAATATAATTTTCACAGGCAAAGGAAGTGATTACCTCAACCAGTAGGATCATACCCTATGAAGCCCATTTATCAAAGCTTATGAGGGAGATAGTATTTCTGGGATTTTCTCTTGACCAATTCGAATATGAGATCCAATAAGTTAAGAATGAGAAAAAATGTTTACAGGAGAAGTTCAAGCTCATTAAGATCACAGCTCAAACCATGTTCACCGAACTGCCCCATGAAAGTCCCACCATAACACACCTTACTCTTAAGACATTTTTTAGTGTATTGAAGGGATATGTAACAAGACTCGAGTAATATGAGTATATATATAATTTTTTATATAATAATTAATATATTTTCATTCTAGTATTGTTACTTTATAAATTTTTTTTATTCAATAAAACACAAATAGTATTTTGGGTTAATATTCAAATTCAATTAAGGAATATATTTTGATGAATTAATAGATTTTTGAAAAAAAAAATAATTTAATAAAATTTCACTATTAAATAATTTTTATTAAATATAAATTATCGTATAACTTTTATGAATTTAAACATAATTTTTATAAGGTTTCGAAAACTGTTAACTGTTAAAAACTCATCATTTTCAGTAAATATCTGTTATTATTTTAAAAGTGAAAAATTAAAATATTTATAAAATTATATAAATAAAATCAATTTTTTTTGGAATCATAATTTCTAAATTTTCCAATGGTTAATTTTTCATAATTTTCTAAGACGGTATAAATTTTAGGTAAAAATTAAATATCGTATAAATATACTTTATGTTTTATAACATCATAATGACCCAAAAGTGATGTAATAATTACTATAAATGGGATACACAACCAAATATATTTTTATATTTAAAATGATGTAATTTTAAGTTTATTTTATTTATTTTTTAAAGCCATTATGAATCCTCCAAGACATATAATATATTTTAAGATTTTAAAATCATTTCTTTTAGAGTGTGACTCACCTCCACATCACAAAGGGTAATATTTTAATAATTTTGGAACATGGACTCATAAAATAATAAAAAACACCCTCATTTGCTAGAAAAAATTAAAAAAAACTAGGAAATGGTTTGTGTTTTTTGATATATTATTATGTAGTGTCCAAAACCAAAATGATGAATAAATCCCCCACTTTTCTAATATAAACCCACCCAATCTCCCGTTTATCTTCACTAAAACTCCTTGTATTAGGTAAAAACTCTTACCTATACTCTCTAGAGTCCTCTAAAGGTTCCCCCAAGATTTCAAGAAGCCCCTCCCAAGACTTTGGAGTCACACACTCAATTAAGGGATCCTCACCTTCATCTCCTCCTTTCAATTCAAACACATTCTTTGAAAGTAGTCTTCTTAATTTCAATTTTTTATAATTTAATTCATTTATAACCATTTATTTACTTTAAAATTGATTTTATATGAATGATATATTATTTATACTCTCTCATTTTTACCCTTACCTATGTCTTTATTGTGCCAAAATTTCATAAGGGGTCTTCTACTCTCCTCTTTTGTTAAACACTCCTTTTATGTTATGTCTTTTAATTTTCATTTTATTATGATGGGATATGATATTACATATTAACCTTACTGTAAATTTTATTTATAAATTATGAGATATTCCTTTCACTCTCATTAAGCCTCGTATGATCATTTATATACAACCATTATCATGTCAAAGTTTCTTAAGGATTCTTTTCTCTATTCATGTTTCTTCATTACCTTATGCCATCTATTTCCAAATTTATAATGTTAGGATATTATTTTACAGGTAACTATTACTGAACATTTAATATCTAAATAATTAGAGACCCATTTTTCTCTCATCAACCGTTTTTATGAATTTTTAAGTAACGTCGTTATGATGTCGAAATGTTACCATGATTTTCTATGCCAAAAAAATGTGTAGAGAATACCATACCCATTATTATTTAAAGGTTATTCACCTTTATTCACATATAATTGTTT
Source organism: Viscum album (assembly GCA_963277665.1). NCBI lineage: Eukaryota > Viridiplantae > Streptophyta > Magnoliopsida > Santalales > Viscaceae > Viscum > Viscum album. The sequence continues at coordinate 572,403,161 of OY728164.1, read as the reverse complement.
ATTGGGGACTTAAATTCAGGTATTATACCTTCCTTTATTGTGGAATAAATTATGATGATTAATGAATCCATGTTGTATGATCTATGTAGCACACCTAAGCATGAGAATGAAATTATTATAATGGGTGCACCAAAATAGAACTCCAATGCATTAGGTAATGTTTAGTATCATGATATGTCATATTGGGATAGGGTTGAACCTGATTATATTATGGTAATTTTTCCACCATTAAGTCTTGTAGTTTTAACCTTGACCTATGTTTATGATTCAATGTTTTAATTTGTTCCCACATTTCCCATGTTATGATTATCATGTTATATCATGCCTTATTATTCATACTCCCTTTATTCCTCATTGATATGCATATTTTATAACATGTATCACTTATTCCATGTTTATTCTCTTACTATAATTTATATCTCACCCCTTTATTATGTATTCCTTGGGGTTATCCCATTCAGTTTTAAGTTCGAAGGAGTATTTTGAGCATGTTAAAGAAGTTTTCAATAAAAAATATTAAGGAATTTTTTAACAATGTTATTGTATCCCATGTTAAAGATGAAATTTAATCTACCTAATTACTAAATACACTATAATTTTCTATCTTTTGGATTGTATTATGTGTAACTTTATGTAATAAATCAAGTATTAATGTGCAATAAAATGCAGGGTTTCCATAATCTTGATAGCCAAACTCTAATGCAGGTCAAATCATCCATTCAAGGAAAGGTCCCATGGACACATCACATATCTACTAATTAACATAACACAATAAATATAAGGAGGTAATATCAATATTTATCCTCTCTCATAATTCAAACCATACCAACATTATGTAAGTCTCATGACTATTTGTATATCATGACATCACAAGAAGAGATCTGAGGTGGTATCTCAATATCCAACATATCTAACAAGTTGAATCACCCCCCTCAAGGTAGGTACCATGGAATAATACAAACCAAACAATTACTAGGTGGTTCCTATGGATATTAATATATCCAAGACTCAAAAAAAGTGATCAAAGGAGGTTAATAAAATATTTGATCTCTCACACAAATCAAACCATTATACTTTAGGGTAAATCTAATTATTTAAGTCTAACAAAAACATCACTAGGTAGATCCTATGGATAATAATAAGAATTCTCTAACCATACCCTCTCACTCTGGGTTGATTCTCAAACATATTTCATGATAAAAACAAGAAAAATTAATAAACAGTGTAAAAAAAGGTAACATTTGACCAACAACACATCGCAGGAATAAAATCACCATAGAGAGATACCTTGGATTATCCCTTACCATCCCCTCAAGTTCTCTTTCCTTAAACATATTTGAAAAGACCATGTGTATGGTTGATTATTATTGTTGTATTTTTTTCAATACATAATAATGAATAAAAATTTAATGTATGGTGAATTCCTCTATGGTTAGTGATTAATATTGGAAAGAGAAATATGGAAAGAGTTTTATAAATACTCAAGAAGTCATGTGATGATTATTGGATAATTTTTATGGAATCATTGGTTATAATTTGGTAATAAAATTATCTATAATTATTGAAGATTCCTAGAGAGATATTATGGACTCATTGGTTGTCATTTGGTAAAAACATTCTCCATGAATGGTGATAATTCCTAGAGAATTTTTATGGATTATTATAATGGCATTGGATGTCACACATAGATAATTTTATTTATCAATATAAATATTTTTTAAGTGTTCCCAAGTTCCAATACATGTTACAAATTATGACACATTTATTTACTATAAGATAAAGAATAAGTTTTTTCATGAAATTTTTGATTTTATTAAATATGTTTTGAAGTCCATGAAAAGATATGATCATATATGTTTCCAAATGTTGAAGAATAAAGAAACCATACAATACTCTATTGAATGAGGAATTTGAATAATGGACATTAAAATATTGATTTAAGTGATGTGGAGAAGAGGTTTTTAAAGCTATGAAAAATTTTCTTTTATATTTTTCATGATGTTTTTACTATAAGAAGATAAATATATGAGGAGTTGGGATTAAGAAAATTATTGAGTAAAGATTTTTAAAAGATTGGTATTTTATGAGACATTGAACAAGGTATGTGTTTATTGAATTTTATAATTATATTTATCTAAGTATATTTTGGTATTCTATATTTAAAAAATGAGTGCCAATCATGGTAGGACACTCATCCCAACTCGACTCCACACATATGAGAGGCCACCCTCAACCACATGGGGGAATCAGTCCAATAAATCCTACCATGGAAGCAAGGAGCTGGTACATTCTTGTGTTAAAGGCTGACAGAGAGGTTTACACTTAATGTCACACATAGGTATGGGTCCATGTATAAGGCTCGATAAGGAGTTCAATTATTCTAGAAGGTTAATAGGCCAGAGATAAATGTGTGTGAGTAGTTTTATGATGGTTTTGATCCCCCACGACCATCTTGAAAGGGTAGTAGTGTTTATTTTCTTATAAAGTAGCGAGAATATTCTTCTGGTTTTTTATGTGGGAAAAAATAACATTTCATGTTATTCATCCATTTTAAATTGATACCTATAAAATGTGAACATCAGATGAGTATGATCTTAGTCATATGATTGAAGTGGCACTATCATATCCTACCACCATGATGAGGAACTTCTATATTGTTGCATACAGCACTCCATGATAGTTCACCAGTTCTCAATTATCATTCTTCTAGCTATCTCTAATGATATAATTGTGGTCGGTAATGTCTATAATAATCATGCATGTCGCTTTACTTTTCATGAATGATAACTAAATGCATCTTTTCTAAGAAGATGAAATTTGTAATGATGTTATAAAGAAATAGGTGGTCATTCGTATATTTCAAATTCAATCTTATTAAAGATAGGATTGCAGTATTAACTTTATACACAAGAGAAGTTAATCTTGAAAGAATATTGTGATACCATGATTCTTGGAATGACAATAAAAGGGAAAATACAATATATAGGGTTTGAATATCATCCTCAAATGGAATAATATTTATATATTTAAAGGAAACCTTGATAGGGAATTTTGAGAGCACACCAAGGCATCACATGATAAATAGATCACTTGAACATGTGATCATTTCAGTGCCTCAGGAAGACGTTGAAAGATTTGTCATTCAAATTCATTTAAAGAGATCCCAATTATTTAGAAATTTATGGATTCCTTGACATATTATCATACTAGGATAAAGGATTTGAAACACCGCCTATATAAATAGAGTAAATCCCAGTAGTTTTATTATCTATGTCGTATGAATTATCATAAGAAAATATCATATTTAACAAAAAAAAGCAATCGCACAAATTCAATGAGGATATGTATGAATTTATCACATGTAGAATAAGAAGAATAATAATAATGAGATCCTTCAACCACTCTACTTGTGAAGAAGAAGAAGAAAGGAAGATCCTATGACCTCTTGAATTACAAATCACACACTTGGAAGTTTTTTGAATAAACTAAGAATATCACATACAATGTTATTTGAATAAGAAATATATAAATAAATCCTATGTGAACTTATGAAAATAATAAGAAGGATTGTGTCTTTTAGAAGAAAAAACCAATTAAGGTTTTTCTTAGATGGACAGTGTGTTCATACTCTCATGTTTACAAATACCTGGACAACATAAAGTAGGAGTATAATGAAAACCCATTTAGGTTTGTTCATGAAATAGTGGACCGTGGATATTTCATGAACCTATTTAAAACACATGCATGTATAAAGTGATAATATAACCAAGAAATAAGAAACAAAATTGTGAAGCATATAAAATAATAAATAATTATACTATATGTGCTAGAGTTTTTAGAAGAAGTGGAAGTTGTGTATTCCACTTATTAAAGAGTAAAAGGCCGAGGTGCATGGAATATTGTTGATAATTTTGAAATATAAGACCTTATTTGTGGGATAAGATCATTCTATTGATGCAATGTAATCCAGTGTAGTAGTGAAATCTTGTTCAATAAGTTTATGAGTATTCTTGAAGAACTAGTGGTTTGAGTATAAACAAATCCATTCAAGAACTGGTGGCACCAGTATAAATAATGTCACTCACTCATAAAAAAATTTATTTGTTCCTACATAATCATTATTTTTCAGTTATATGTGTTTTTAATCATTGAAATATAAAATGATAAAAGAATCTGTGAAGAAACCATATATTGATCACAATAAAGAGTAGGTCTTATTACCAAACCTTGTAAAAATCATTGTGTGTTGTGGTCTATTTTATTGTTTTCATTGCATGTGTATCTGAATATTAAGAGCACACATTAAGATCCATTCCCCTTAACTAGGGTATAAGTTTTAGAGTAAGAGGGGATAATTAAAAAGAAAAAACTCAGTAAGAGATGGGTACATATATTCACCCCACCTCTCAGTGTCCATGCATGACCCATCTAGGATCTAAAATATTCATGCACCTATCCCATTAACAATTGAAGTATTTACCATCCATGACTATATAGCAAACCATCAAGTCACCCAAGCCCCAACAATGCCTTGACAGCTGACTCTAGACCAAATCTACCTAAGAGGACATCCCATCCTCACTCTATGGAACCAAAAATGGTTCCATATAATACATTCCATTTTACTCATATCTATCTTCTAAGGGGTTAATTACATCAATTCAAACCCACCTGTTAACATTTATATTAAGGGGAGAACATTATCAGGACAACTCACAAACCCACATGCATGACAGTCTATAAAACCACATATAACACTAAAACATGGTAAGGGGTACCTATATAATCATGTATAATAACACAACATGAAAAAAATAATAGAAATATTAATCAAAATTATATATAAAAAACCAAGATTTATAAAATAGGTCATTTCCCATATGAGGTCAAATAGAAAAAACCAATCTCAAATCAATTCCTTTTATCTTTCCTTTAAAAACCAAGTCAAAAACTTCTTTATTAACCATTTATAAAAGGAATAACATGTCATCTTCACTCATTTTAAGCCCTTAACCAAAATCCGAAAAAAAATATTTAGAAAAATCCAAAAAAATTTAAAATACTTTTTTCAAAATTGTCCTCTAAAATTATCCCATTCATTATAAAAATACCTTTTTGATCATTTCCAAAAGGAATTAATTTTTCATAAAACCAATTTATAAATCCAAATTTAAAAATAAGACCCCATTTTCCTTGACAAACCAGCTCACGCTACTAAAAATATATATAAATAGGTCCACCAACACACGTTAGACTAAGGAACCACAAATGAACCATTTAGAAAACTATACAGTTCTTGTTGACTATTAGGCCAATATGAGCCTATCCCAATTTATAGAGAAGGATCACACAAGGAATAAATTATATTAAAAATAATCATAGTTATTGCACATGAACATAAAATTGCTAAATTGATAATAGACTCAATAATTTCAAGGTCACCTACCTCATTCAGAGGTTACAAGACTACACTCACTAAGAAACTATAGTTGATCCAACACTAATCGAAATAAATCCTATAATCTAACAAAATCACTAATTTAATATATAACTGATATAAAATAAGGAAAAATGATAAAATCATAAATAAATACTCTAGCGTATCTAGCCTTACATATGGATACTCTCTGTGATAGATGACATGAATATGTGACAATAATCTATAAAGATCTCTAAGAGGAAGGAAGGCCACAAGAGGAAATCCATAGGGTGTGAAAATTGTATTTTTGGATGAATAGAAAACAACCCTTTATATTTAATTTAACCAATTAATAGATAATTTAATAAAAATAGACATAACACCACACAATATAACCTTACCTTCCTGATGATATTCCCCCTCTAAAAACATCACAACATAACATGATGTGAACCCCTATCCAACAACATGTTTCTCCCCTTCTAGGCTATCATCCCAAATGTATGAAAACTATTGGACCCTTATGTATCTCCCCTTGAGAACAATTACATATCTACCTTTGAGAAACCTTATATATAAACCATAAAAATTTATAAATCCCAAGACCTTTATGTATGGGAACCCTTATGTATCATACCCTTATGCATCATCCATAGAAATTTCCCAAGTTTGGGACCCTTACATATCACAAGGTACTATGCTTTCCCTTAAACATCATCAACACTTGTGTATCATCCCTCAAAATTCAAAAATTCTAGGACCCTTATGTATGGACCCTTATGTATAGGGTAGAACTTAAGTATTTTAGAATCTACCATTATATATCACAAGATACTATAATTACCCTTACGTATCTAGGGAAAGAATAATGCATTACATGCACTTTCAAAAACATAACCAATTTTTGAAGAGAAACACTCTTATGTATGGGGATACCTATACATAAGAGTAACTCTCACACACTTACCCTTACATACTCGGTCTTACCGTATTCCAACCTTGCACTAGTAACCCTTACATATTACCATTATGTACAAGCTGTTCCTTATGTTTCAAGGAGTTAACCTTTACATTTCACAGGGGATTTTCGAGTTACCCTTAATTATCATTAAAAGTAAATTTACATATCAGAGATTGATTCTAACACTTAGTTAATTTAATGAATAATATATGGACCCTTATGTATTATGGTTCTAAAACATAAGAGTAAACCCTTATGTATGGTGTCCCTTACATATCATGGTACCCATACATAAGAGTAAACCCTTACACATGGTAACCCTTATGTATTAGTGTACCCATACAAAAGAGTAAACCCATACATAGTGTGAACCTTATATATAGTGGTACTCATACATAAGATTAAACCCTTATGTGTGGCGTTCTTTATGAATCAGTACTTAGACATTTTAAAAACATCAAGACCCTTATGTAGTAAAATCCTTGAATAAGGTTCTACCCATATGTAAGTGTATCCTTTTCACATAAGGACTCTTATGTATGGGGGCTTTGAATTTTTTTAACCCAAATATCTTTAAATTTTAGATCAATCATAGTCTATGACATAAACCAATCGTACCTTACAACTAAGCAACACAAATATAAAAAAAAACTTCTCTCCTACCTACTGGAACTTCTACAAAACCCTAAAAACTTACATATAAGAAAAAAAATACAAAAACTCTATAGAACCCACATTTTAAATCTCACACACAAAATTCTCCATGTTTTCACACCCATTGGTCATGGCGTGACATATTTCCTAGAGATGAAATTCTTAGCAAGGCCACCTAAAATGACTCCAATACTCACCTAAGAACTCAAAAGACCTCTCAAACCTTTGAATTCATCCAAAAATATATTCCATAGTTGTTTAAACCCTCAAAATATCAATCTGAATCCAAGTTATCAAAACATCCCATGCCCTAAGACCAAAAATTAAACTTTACCCTAAAAATAACAACCCAACAATTTGAAAATTGTTATAAACTCCCCACCATAAGTCTTATCATCCTCAATAAGCACCCGAGAATGTTTCCCAACTTCCCATCCATTAATAAAAATATAATAACACCCATTATTCTTGATTCCAAACTTCAATAGACATGGATTAATTACTAATGAATTAATCTTAGATACATCGTCCTTTTCTCAAAAATCCCTAATTTATCCTCAAAACACATAAATTGTATCTTTAAAAACACTCTCAATGTAGTTTCCACTTCAGTACATCTAATTCCATGTAACAAAACCAATCGGTCCTTTTATAGATGACATTTATTGAAAATTATCATCCTCACTATCTGACGCATCTTCACATATCTTGACCAATATTTATTAATTCCAAGAGGCATCATAGAATCATAAAATTTCCGCACCAAATTCTAAACGTGATACTTAGTGTAATTCCATGATTAGATCCTAGACCAACCAAATATATTATTATACTGTACCCACGAGTACTAATGTGTATTCATTCTAACTCACTATTTTATTACACCAAATCCCACCCCAATATTGATGTAGAAACACAAAATTCATCCAACACCACATTGAAACCCAAAATATGTTATTCACTAAGGAACTAGATAAATATGATCTATCTTCCCACCAGCATCCTGATGACATCTCGGCCATCAACCATCCAATTTCAACACATCTACAACCCTTCCAAAATGAGTAGTGCACATCCCTGACCGATTCAATGATCCCTACTATATGAGTATCTATATAATTGTATTTTCCAAACCAAAAAACCCAATATATATAGCCCATTTCCTTCCACTACTAAATGTAATGACTAGATGTGACCACCCAACTCATAACTAGTACCAACATGAAACATAAATCACTACCTATTCTTGGATTATTGGGAATTCCATTATAGACATTATTTAATTTTTTCCAACAATGAGGGTCATATCCTCCAACTACTAATCGTGTTTTATAGACTATATATCTCACCTTACACTGATCTTAAATATTAATTGACCAAATTTTTTATCATCATGCTTTTATCACTCCTCCCAAAACACACTCATCTTATCCCCAATAACTCCTGTCAAGGTACAAGCTCGTATCAATCATACAATGGTACTTTAATCCCTCACTGATGTTCATTATTTATATATATGAAACTATTTTCATCATCCTAAAAACCTCAAGACATTATGAATACATGAATCTCACTGATTAAACCATGATCACCATCATCTCACTAGAATCAATACACCCTACACTCACTATAAAGACTCTCTGATCTAAAAACCAATTTCTATAACACCTTGATCATCACCGTCACTAAATTTTGAGGTGATTCTAAACCAAAAGCATAAATCCCATGACACCAAAGGTCCAACTACCAATTCATATCTATAAATAATTTTCTCCCCACCATAAGACTATTAAGGTCAATCCCAATTGATGGTTCTCCCCGCTATAGTAATCACCTACAGAAAATTCACTTCAAGTAGTCCAAAAATAGAAGCAATAAAACTCAAATTTGGTACTAAATCCCAAAATCAATCATCCACCCCATGATCCTAAAACATATGGATCTCTTAAAAACATTAACATAGATATTTTATTCACTAATCAACCACTGAAAATAAAAGAAAATTTTTTTTATACAGGAATCAGTTTTTTTCCAATATCTGACCAAACCGGTACACACCTACCAACCTTAATTATCAATTTACAAAAAAAATATGCACTATTTGAAAACAAAATTCAAAAATCTTGGCTACTCTCATCCAAAACACTAAAATAGAACCAACTAAATTTACACAAGTACTAGTTGTTTATTGAAATAGCACAATGAATTATAAAAACATTAAAACTTACTTGTGTTTCCAAAACAACCCTTGTAATCCAAGGAATTTCCAATAAAACCAGAATCTTAAAAATCCTTATCCTATTTAGTTATTTATTTTTTTCAAAAATTGGGTTAGTTTTCAAAAACCACTTTGAAACCCTATGTCAAAAACCCTTCCTTCATATTTTCCCAAAACCTCTAAATCCCCACCCAATTTAAAATAACTATATTTTTGATCCATTTCAAGTAAAAACAACCTATAAAAAAATTTATGTACACCTCATTCCACCATACAAGTTTTATATTTAAAAAAATATTTTAAAAAAAACAAACATCTAAAAATAATTTCCCTATGGAAGAAAAAAATTACAATCAATCAAAGAAACAAACAATACCATTGAATCTGTATTAATCTAATTACCCCTTATAATGTATTTGAGAAAAAATTTATTATATTATAATTTGATTAAATTAATTATGGATCTTGATGATTTAATATGTTAAAAAACACCGCCCATGGGAGCATGTATCATATCCAAAACATGTCACTATCATGATGCATGAACAAGATCATTGGCTCTAAACCAAGCCCTATGACTCATCTCGAGCCTCATCCATTCTAAAATAGAATTATTTGTACAAAAACTTACTTATCCTAGAGTTACCAGTCTTATCATTGGACATACCTTGGAAATGTGGGTTTCAACTAAATCCAGACATGTTACCAGTATACCTCTCAATTATCAAAAACCTAACTCCACCTATAACAAAAATAATTCATAGCCCAAAATATTCTCTAATACCATTTTTTAATTACCCTACATGGTTATACCAAATAGAACATAAGTGTGGGTCATCAAAAGACCTCAGGCACACCACTTTATATGCCTAAGGCTTCCAACTAGCATTGAGGGCCTAAAACAGCCTTGGGAAGAAAATAAATAGAGATCCAATAGGTCCCCTAAAGTCTAGAATATATAATAGTAAATAGTATATATAATGAATAAAAATATAATACAACAACAATAATATAATATATATATATAACAAGAATCATCATAAGAATACTACAATGACACACTAACTGGTACATATATGGAATGTAAACTAAAAATTAAATAACATGGACTCTGACCCAAGTCACATAACCACCCTACCGATTCCTTATCATTCATAACCTACTAGACCAAAACCATGTGTTTATCTCAAAGATATACCTATTCCTAAGATAAAACATAAAGGCCTACCCATGTACATCAAAACCCATATCATATTTGTGGTTAGGGGAGATTCCAATGACCCAATAGGAATCCCAATTGCCTCAACATACTTAATATTTTTGTGATCAAATAGATATGAATGCAACACATATTGATAGTGAAAGTAATGCTTATTCAATACACCCACCTTGAAATATAAAAAAAATATTAACACACAAGAATATGTATTAGGACATTGTGTACTAACTAGGTCACCATGATAACTAACCATACCTACTTCATCTAATGTCGGTAATATTTAAATGAGAATCTCATCACAATAAATAGCATCAGGAAAAGGTATTACTATAGATAGTGTCAGTATATAATAAATACACCAGATATAACTAGAAACCTAAGGAGTGCATCTCGATAGTCAACCTCCCGCATAGGACAAACTATCCACTTAGAGAAAGGTCTCATGGCCACATCACATACGTACTAGTTAACAAACCATAAGTGATAAAAGGAGAGAATCTCAATATCCAACCTCTCACATGAGACAAAACACACCAATATGAGGTATGCCTCATGAATATTTCTATATCTTGACATCATAAGAAGAAATCTGAGGTGTACATCTCAATAGACAACATCTTGCACAAGATGAACTATCCCCGTCAGGGTAGGTCTGATATAAAAATTTGAACCATAACATCACTTGATGGGTCCCATTGATAATCATATATCTAGAATTAGAAAAATAATTGATCATATGAGGAAATAATAGTATTAAACCCCTCATACAAGTCGAACCATTCCCCCTTAGGGTGGTCATGACACAATCTGAACCATGTTGTTACTAGGTGTAAAATAACATGTAACATAATAAAAGTATAATTACATGATTTATAAAAATATTTTCACTTTATTACCTTTCTAGGATATTTCAGGTTTAGAGTTTTATATAATTAAGAAATCAATTACATAAAAAAGTGGATATTTCCACAATGTACATTTTTTCTACAAAAATTAATTCTTATGTGTATACTTTTACTTCATTCAAGACACATCTATTTGTTTTAAGATGAATCGCCATAATAAAGATATATACCTTTGTATAGTTTACTATCCATACTTAATCCATGTAAAAAATAAAAATTGTGTGATGAGAACAAAAATATCATTAATAGATATACAAAGGAAATAAACCCATTAATCCATTTCAAAATATTGAAAACCCATAAGAAATTTTTCCTATTTATATAATAAACTTTGAGCTTAAAAAATAATTTACTTGAAAATAAAATAAAATTTATTACCTAATTTTTTTATAAAGATTTTATAATCAATCATAAATGAAAAATCATAATCATGATGGTTTTTTTACAGACTTGAAATCTTTTTCTTATAAATAAATTTTTTTTCTAAAAAGGTCATAAAATTTCATTAAGTTATAATATCATTTTATTACCCAATGAAATAAAATTATTTATATAAAAACCCATTTTAAATCATATAAAAACTTGTAGGTACATTAGGATATTATCTTAACATAAGTCTTAAAATCTCCATTACAATCACCTTTACAAATGTAATAACCTAACCAGTTAATCCCAATATATATTCCCTAGAGAACGAATCATTTCCCAATGAATTGGAGGGATATATCAGATCCACCCATCATCAAAATAAATTTGAAGAACTATATCATGAATAAAATAAAATAAATCTTGAATTTCCATCATAAAAAAGATAAAACTTGGAATTTTACCCAATAAGAAAGATCACTTTCAGTTATATCATAAAAATGAGAAGAAATATCTTTTTCTTTTAATTGATTTAAAAAAACTAAAAATTCCCAAAATATTGGGAATAAAAACTTCTTAAAAACCATATAAAATTTTATAGAAATTTTGATAATGAATAATTTATATGATGTAAGGAAAAGGGTGTCATGTGGTAAAATTTAGAAAATATTTTTTTTGAATTTTTTTAAAGAAAGTAAAAAAATGACCAGTATGAAGAATATTAAAAATAATTATTTTTAAAATTTTTTAAATTAATTCAAAAATAGTTTAAAATCACTATTGAAAATATTTTTAAGTATAAATATTAATAATATTAAAACATTTAAAATAACATATACATGGAATATAAATATTTTTAAACATTTAAAAACAAGGTTTTAAATAAAAAACCCTTAACTTGAGTCCCAACTCATCATGTATATCTTTTACTTTAAGGAATAATCAACTTATATTAAATATTTAATTTATTAAGAAAATTTTTAATATTCATTTCATTATCATTATTTCTTATGTTTCATTTATTTTAATTTTTTATTTAGTTACTAAATTGATTGAGTTTACATCGAATGTTTTTAGGTCGTTTGGTTCATAATCTCAAAAATAACTTTGGTGTATTAATCGTGGTCAATAAAGGTCATGGTTTCATCATATATATAATCTTAAAAATTAAATAATTATAATTTTTATACATTAAATATATTTTTATAAACATCCATATAATGTGTTCATGAAAAATAAAATTCATCATTTCATAGAGGCGGTAGTCTGCATGTACACATGAGAGACATTTTCATTTTCTAATGGATGAGAGGGAAAGAACGCAGATAATATTTTATATTTATTGAATCATAATTATGTTATTAATATCATATATATCTATTAAATCCATCTTTATAACCAGTCGTGTGAGTTGGTAATGAAAAAAATACATCGTACATGGAAGCAGTAGTCTACACATACAAATGGACAACATTTTCATTTTTAATGGATGGAAAGGAGGTGTAAAAAGGTTATAGCATCAAAATAATAACATTTGATCAAAGTAAAGATACTTATTTCATCATATTAAAATCTGTATAAAATATTTTATTTATGTGGAAGAAGAAAGAAACTTAAATAACTTTGTTAATATTTTTATCTATTCCTTGAAAATTCTTATTTGGCTTACACCTTAAGCCTTCTTAGTTTGGTCTTTAGGTGGGAAAAGGACATATTAAACGTGTTTAAGAGAGTTTTTAAGGGATTTGGGTGGATATTTGTTGATATAGGATAATAAATGTGTGTGAATATGTGAGGAGAGGAGGTTCTCTTTTATAAGTGAGAGGATTGTCACTCTTATAAATATTAAGAATATTTAAATACAATAAATGAATTTATCAAGGAAATTAGATCAAAATTAGTATAATTTAGAATATCGGTTAAGTTAATGTTTAAATAAACTCACCCAATAAAAATAAATATATTATTTTTAGATATTTGAATCCTTACCCCTTGGTTTAACCCCTATTTAACCCTTTTAACCCTTACCATGGTGGCTAACTTTTACTATGGTAGCTTTATTTTATAACTAAAAATGAAATGGACCTCTTTAAATAATTTTAATAATATGATTCTAAAAACTGAATCCATTTTACTAGATTCAATTTCTGGAGGTGGTAAAAATTACATTTAATATAAGTACGCAAAATACAATAAATTTTTTTTTTTAAATACCTTTTATGCATAAAAATTATTTTATAGAAAAATCATGTATATAATTAATACCTATGACATTTTTTAACTTATTAATAAAAAATTTGATTCATTTTAATTTAAAAACAAATAAAATCTCAAATTTAACTTTTTAATACTTTATCAAATGAAAAGTTACGGTATTGAGAATACTGTATTTTTTACTATTCACATAAAAGTCAACTAATTTTGAAAATAAAAAAAATCTATGATAATTTTAAATTTCTGATATAAAAAATAAGTAAATTTCATTGAATTAAAATTCTAAAATTTATAATTTTAACTTTTAAATAAAACCATATAATACATGGAAATCAATTTAGTTAGAATAAAATTATTATTTTTATTGAAAAAATACATAAAATTATTATAGTGAATATGAATCCATATAATATAATCATGAATATTAATAATGTGACAACCCAAGTACTTATAGAATATTTTTTCATTTTTTTATTAAATATTTAAATTCATTATAAATGTATAATTAAATAATTGGTATTTATAAAAATTAAGGAATCTATACCAATGGAATAATAACCTAAACATTAGAATAGTAATGTGACTGCTAGGAATAGTAATCTAGCCATTAAATAATAGAATCACCTATTAAAGTATAAATAAAATTTATGTATCTCATAAATTAAAATATGATATATTTAAATCATGGAATAATTAAATAAAAATGATAAATTAAGTGTTGGTATTTTTGTGAAACATAAATGTTTACTTATAATTTTATAATTAATATAATAATTTAAGATAAGATTTATTTTCAAAAAATATATTAATAAATTAATATTTTTTTTATTTTAATTATAAGATAATTTTATGAGACCTTAATTAATTTTTCAACATATCATAAAATCATTTATAATATTAAAATTGATATTTTTTGAATAAATGATGACTTTAATTAAAAATTAAATTTATCATATTTAGAAAACTATTTTCAAAAAAATGAGTTCATTTTTTGAAATCTAAACATAAATAAATGGTTGTGGTGAATTTATGGTACTTTTCTAAAATAGTTGAATTTTTTGTGAATATTGAAATATGATAATTTATGATATTTAACAATATAAGTTAAATACATGAATTTTTTAGTCATTTTTTATGTAATACCCAATTATTTCAAACTCACATGTGATAGTTACTATACTTAGTCACAATAACCAACACTATTAATATTCTTGATCCAAAATAAAAATCAAATGAATAAAATAATCAAAAACACCCCTCTCCTCACCCAATAAATACCACCCCTCACCACCTATTCTCCTCACACATTATAAGCCTTTAATATTGTCTAAATTATTTCCAATTATATTTCTAAGCCTCTTCCACACATCCAAGACTTACTGGTCTCACCAAAAGACTAAAACCAAGTGCCTTAAGAAGGTTCTCAAGGAGATGATATTCAAGAGATAAAATACACCTTTCTCTTTTAATTTCTTTCCTTTTTTTATCCTCTCCTAACGCCCCAATAAAAAGTTGAATTATAACTCTATTATCATATATATAATGTAATTTTATTATGTTAATGGAATATACATCATCAAAACTCTTATATTCTCCTCTTATTCTAGAAAATGAAAACATCATCCGTGACATGTCAATTCACTGCCTTCATGAACAATAAGTTTTTATTTTCCATTACCACCTTCAAGTATGGTCATAAAACCATCATTATGGTTAAAATATATTTTAATATATAAATTTTTTAATTTACTATAACTTATTTATATACAAAATATTAAATAAAACTAAACTAGTTTCTGATGGTCAGAAAACTGCTAAAAATAAACCAAACATTTATCATTGATGTTAAAATCTAATGAATCATCCTCATATCAGGAAAAAATGATATATGAGATCATTTACAATTATAGAAGTATATTAATACCATTTCTTTCCACTTCTACATTTTTTCTTCCATTTGATAAGATCTCCCATAATTATACTCAAGGGAATCGACCATAAATCCATAAAATAAATGCTCATGGATTGGCAATTTTGATATTTATAACTCATCAAAATGGCCATAAATGAACTTAATAAAATTGTAATAAATAAAACATATGTTTAAAAATTTCTTAATTAAGTAATTAATGAATCTAATTTTATTATCCAGGACATTAAGTACAAGTGAAGAATGCTTTAGGACATAAGGTAAGGGACTTTATTTTTAAAAATACTTTTTTAAAGTTACAACTATTTTAATTAAAGAAATGGTTTTCTACATATAAGGAATAATTGGATTTTTTTCACTTTCATGATGCCTTATTTATTTTATGATTTCTTTACTAGTTTAAAATTTTATTTTTAAATAATTTTTTTTCATTTATAAGTGTGAATCTTCTTAAAAATGAAAAGTGATTAAAAATTGGAAAATCTATTTTTTTCAAGAATGTTTCTTTTAAGAAATATTTATGTGTTATGATCATGTTATGGTTATTCGGAATTATTATGGTGATTGGTGGTTCCGTAATAAACTAAGGGAAGGTGATCATATTATAACTCTCTAATGAATTGGGTAAAGGGACAGAGTTAACCGGTTAGGTTTCTCCTAAGAGATTATAGAAATATATTATGATGGTTATTCCAAGTGTAATCATGATGGTTACTCCCTATGTAGCTAGGAGAGATAATTTATATGTAAATTTGATATGAAAATGATACCAAAAGATAAGTTTTATGATTTATTTATTCTCTCTATGGTTTTACAATAAACATATGATTTCATAAAATAAGCTAAAGTGATTTTGTTTTATGTGAAAAAGTTATAAATATGTTAAAATGTTTTCATTCATGGACTAATAGTTTCTTTCTTACTTTATATGTCCCTTATCATGCTCTTTATACTCATCCTAAGTTTTAAAAAAATTGTAGGGTTTCTGGATGGGTAAAAGAAGAGAATAATTCAAGTTTAAATTTGTGAATTTTGTTATGGAAAGAAAAAAAATGTAAATGTTTCATATTGTTTAAAATGGATATTGAGTAGAAGTTTCTAATTTGTAATATTTGAATTTCTATGTATGAGGTTATGAAATAATTTTCTAGAAATATAAACCTAAAATATCTTTGGGAATGTATGAAAGTGAATTCTAGTTGAATTGACTAGATTATGTAATATTTAACGTGCAGTCCTTACATTTGGTAACAGAGTAAGGTTTAGATAACTTTAGGGGTTAGGATAATGTTAATAGAATTACCATAAATGATATTTACTTTATAGTTAAGTTAAAATGATATATCATTTAAATATTACCATGTTTATTCATCTAGGAAATATTTATTTAGAATGGTTTTCCATAGAAGAAATAAGGAAGCTGAAGTAGGAAGATGTTGAGAGAATGATATCCTTCTAAACCACAACCTGGAACAGTGGGAATTATAACTAAACAATTTTTTACATTAATTGACTAGTTTACATAGGATATAAATTGTGTCAACATCTATGAATGAGATCATCTAGATCAATATAATTGGAATATGTCAGTGGTGGAGCATTTTATAATGCAACACCATCCTATATTAAGTGGATCTTGTGACCCAGTGGTAGTTAAAGGGTGGACTAAAGCCCTAGAAAATATTTTTGAGGTCATGTGGTGTTCAGACCATAAAAATTATAGTATTTCTATTTACCATTTTGAGGGTGAAGCCAACTAGTGGTGTTCAATGGTCTAGAATATCAGGGTTAACAAGGATATTTATGATTCAGAATGGGGTGAATTCAAAAATATTTTCCCTGATAAATAATTTCATTAAGAGAATCAACTTAGGATGGAATGAAATTTCTTGGAAGTGAGATAGGAGGAGGATTTGGTGTCTGTATATTAAGAAAGATTCAATCAATTGTCAAGGTATGCTTCAAATTTTATCTGGGATTATCATAGAAAAATAAATCATTTTTACATAGGATTGAACCAAAAATATCAAAGGTAATTGGCTTATTATGAATTAAAAAGTTACAAAAAACTTTTTTGATGTGAAAATAAGGTATAATTTTAGTTTTTTGATGATCATGTATACTTTGAAAACCAGTATAAAAAGAGGTCTATGTGGAAGGAAAAAGGAAATAATGTGTCAAAGAAGTTTGATGGTAAGAAAATTAAGTTTTCAGTTTATGAAAATTATGGTAAAAACCCTAATGAATTCCTTTTGAAGTATATTAAGTGTTTTTGATGTGGTAATGTCATGACCCATCCCCAAGGGTATGTTCCATGACTACCCAAAGTCTTCCTTCCATAGGTCAGGGGCTCGCGACTTGCACTGGAAAGGTGTATCCCTATAATGGGAAGGCATTACCTTTAAACTTGTACAAACATGCAAGCTGAGAACAAAAAAGAAGCAACCACCAAGTAAACTGCTATAGTAAAAAGTGTAATGAAAGTAAAGGGGCTGGAATACAAGACCAATTAGGATGTACAAGTACAACTGGAATGAGAAAAATAGCTCCTAGATTATCCACTGAGGATCCTACCTAAAGGGTAGGTACAGCACACAATTAGTAGTCCTGAATCATTCCACGTCAAATGGTCCACCTCTAAGAACCATCTAGTCCTAGCTTCCTCAGCCTCGATCAACATTGTTTGTTGTCTACACAAGACACAACAAGGTGCGAGCGAAGCCCATACAGGGGTGAGTATAACAATACTCAATTGGGACCCCAAGACCCCTGAAGGTCTGCTAGAGTTCCACAAAGGAAAAACCACAAAGAAAGACCTCAATAACAAAGCACGAAGCATTCATCAAATCTACTTAGGTATATTCCCATACATATACTTAAGTTATCAATATATACTCATCTCATACATGAGGGAAGAATATCACAAAGGTAACACCACAAAGGAAAAATACCACACAGGTAACACCACGAAGGTAAAAGTACCACACAGGTAACACCATGAAGATATCACCATGAAGGTAAAAGTACAACATAGGTATCACCACAAAGGTAAAAGTAACACATAGGTATTACCATGAAGGTAAAAGACACATGTCACGCCAGGTATTAGTAAAGTATAGAAGTACAGATGACCAGTCGCGAAGTTAGATCATCTTATTCTGTCAAGAGGCACTGTTGCTGACCATACGGAGTATGACCCATACATTATCAATAGGTACTAACCCCCACAATGATCCACATAGAATCCTACCTACCTAGAGTCAATAGATACTAACCCCCAAAATGACCCACATAGAATCTAACCCACACAGATCGGTATGCGCTGACCCACACGGGATCACTTAGCGCTAACCCACACAGGATCGATGAGCGATGACCCACACAGGATTGATATGCACTGACCCACACAAGATTATTGATCGCTAAACCACACAGGATCTGACCCACACAGAATCAATGTTGACCCACACAGGATCATTCGGTACTAACCACCGTATGATCTGTCTTCAAACTCCACCTCACTTCCAGCCACTGGATCCCTGCTCAATAGCACGTTTGGGAGAACCGCTCCTCAAACCATTGGTCATAAATCAAAAGCCATAAAGCTACATGAAGAAGTATCCCAAATGACCACCATGTTGTAAGGGTTCTAATGCGACAGACGACGCGTCAATCGGATTCCAGGTCTGTGACTTATAAGCATTATAGTTCCGAGGGCCCGGTTTGATTTGGATTCAATCCAACCTAGTCGTACTACAGCTTTATATAAATCTCAAGTGGAGTATACCAAAATTATCTCCTCATTCTAAGGGTTTCATCACCATAGACAGTTCATCAAATAGACTTCTGGTCTGTTAGTTACACTCCTTTCTGAGAAACGGGGGTGATCGCACCTTAGTCCGGCCCAGCTCGGTCGGGCCCACTGGAATAAGTCAAAGGGACTGCTTCCCAAAAGGAATCCCAACACAACCAATTGAGTGTTGAATGGACACTCAGTTTTTCAGTTACGGGTATTTCTTTATCCAGGGACCAGTTGGGTCCGGGCCTGGTCCGGCTTGGTCAGACCAGATGGATGCAATGGGTCACAGGGTCCACCTGACCCCGCTCGGGTTCGTCCCACTAAGGGTCATCCCGGTTCAGTTCACAGGCCCAGCCCATGGTTTTCCAGGCCCGCCAGGTGGGGATCGGACCACCCGTATTGGTCCACCGGGCCGTGGGTTCAGCCTGGCTCACAGGCGGGTCCGGCCCACTAGGCCGCGAGTCTGGCCCGATCCACCAAAAGGCAGACCGGTCTTCCCAGCTAGCCCCATAGGTGTAGGGCCATTTTGGCCCGCTGGTGGGGCGCTGCCCCACCATGTAACGGTCAGCTGTTTTGGCTGACCGGACATCAGCCAACCCATCACGACGCGGGGGTCGGGCCTCTCTCCACCTATCGCGGATTCTAGCCATGGCCTCCTCTAGCGGCACATGACGGTGTGCCTCTTTGCCTCCGCCTTCCACGACCGGCTCGAGCTGGCCACCTTCATCACCCTTCGTCGCTTCAGCCGTGGCCCTTTCCCACCGACGACATGTGACGGTGTGCCTCACCACCTCTATGGTCAACCGGTGCCGGCCACTTTGCTGACCAATATGGCATAGTGGTGCGGCCTCCTCCTGCGGTGCGCAACGGCGTGACGCCTCCTTCATAGCCGGCATGTGCCATCGCGTTGGTGATATTCTATAGAGAACACAAGGGTAAACAATGTATTAGAGGGTCTAGGCCTTGTTTGTTTAGCCCGCACCCTCTGTGTTAGCTTTAAAACATGAGGGGGTAATAGGATTCAACAATCACTTGAAATTAAAACAAAATAAATCCCAACATCAACCAACAATATTTATTCCCAATAACGCAAGAAGAAATCATCTGTAGATCAACTAGTTAGTGAGTTGATCCATGTTCTTCATTTAGAAGAGAAGAACATGGGAAACAATAATCACACAGATTTAAACCCCTATCTCATGATCATTGGAGAATGACCTCAATTGAGGAAGAGTTATCATTCGTCATTCCTACAAAGAGCCGCCAACATTTCCTCTCAAACGTCATTCTTCGGTTCAGTATTCGGTGTCTCTCATCACCACTCATCGGAACTAGTCATGTCCTCCAAGTGTTGGGCATCGCGGCACTTTACCATAGCTTCATTACTTGGTGAATTCGTTCCAATACCTCCCCCCAAGATCCATATAAATAGGAGAGGGGAGGACGAGTAACGCCTGTGGAATTAATGGGGGTTCATTTAATAGGAACCTTCCTATTTCCAATAGATCTATTATAAGGGATTTGAGGAGTCAATCCATTTAATTTCTTAACACGTCATTGGACCTACCACTTCTGCTTGTCCATTGGAGGAAAATAAAAGAAATAAATAAAATAACGAAGTTATTTTATTATTCTTTTAAAAAGTCCAGAATCTAACATTTTATTTAGACTTACTATGGTCAAAGTTAAGTCTCTCTTAAGTGAATCTCAATGCTGAAGATTCAAGGGTGCTCTCGTATTTTCGATCCGAGAAATGTGTCAAAATATATAAAACGTTGCCCGCACGTTTATTGAACGTACCTGAAAAAAAGTTCAGAAAATTATTAACAGTCACCCTCGACCCGCATTGGTCAATGTTAGGCTCTACTGAAGGGAAAAACATCTGAACGAACTCAATGGTACTCTTGGATTTTCAATCTGAGTTACTGTTTAGAATTTATATATTTTAACAATAAAATAATTGTTACTTAGTTATTTTATTTACGGCCAAAAACTAACCTCCATAGTTTCCCCGCCCCGGTCAATGTTAGTATCTTCCTAAAGAAAGCATACTCTCACAAGCTCAGCAGTGATCTCAGATTTTTAATCTGAGTCACCATTCGTGAGTTATAAGCATATGAAAAATAAAATAACTTTATTTAATTATTTTATTTACGGTTATGCCATTTTTGGGTTTTCTCACCAGAGGCAAGTGCTGACTAAACTTAAGTCATTCCTAGGGTAAACCTATTATCATGAACTCAATGGTGCCCTCATATTTCTAATCTGGGAACCCATTTAAGATTTATTTCACTTTTTCAAGAATACCACTAACGCGTGCTATTTTAAACTTAACAATTTTTTCCAGATCATTTCAATCACTTCTGACCTCGGAATCTTGCGCCGTCAGATTTAGTGGTCATTAAATAATTCCATATAATTAAAAAATTACACGGAAATTCTGGGAGATTACATTCTCCCCACCTTAGGGCATTACATCCCCAAAATCCAAAACGAAGGCAAATAAAAAAAATGAGGATACTGAGCACGAATATGAGCCTCCCGCTCCCGTGTACTCTTCTAGAGGTTCTCGTGCTACCACAAAACTCGCACCAAAGGGATCAACCATCCACAAAGGACTTGGCCTGGTCGATTCTCTATCTCCACTGGGAAGTCCGTAAAAGTCGCCCCATCGTCAAAGTCCAACTCGCTCTAGTCGATAATGTTCGATGGATCATTCATGCATCTTCTTAGCTATGACACATAGAAAAAATTATGCACCTGGTGCATCTGTGGGGGAAAATATAGATGGTACGCCAACTCACCCACTCTTCTGAGAATCTAGAAAGTTCCAATGAACCTCATAGATAGCTTGTTTCCCCGGTTAAACCTCTTCAATCCTCATCGAGGTGAGACCCATAGGAATACATGGTCTCCCTCTTAGGACCCCAAGGCTCTCTGTCTCCTATCAACATAAGACTTCTGCTAGCTCTATGGAGTATTCACTTTATAACAAGTGAGGCATAATGGTACAAACTCCACCACTGCATCCTTCTTTCCTGGACACTAGTACTGATGTCGGAGGTCCTGGTACATCTTCGCCACTCCAGGATGTACCGTTAAAGTAGATGTATGGAACTCCCTCAAAACCTCCTCTTGAAGTGTCACTAGTACCATGGTGCATCCTCTAGAGAGAACGACGTGATCCCCACCTTCAAAAAATCCTTCAAGAGACCATCCTGAGGATATCTGAGCACATCAGGCCTAGCAGTCAACGTTCCCAAGTTGTTCCACCCGAACTCGCTAAAGAATTGGGGGAGTGACAGTCATAGACTGGAGGTAAGATGCTCCATATTTATCCACAAAGTATATCCGCAGCACGACTAGCTTCTCCGACTCCTAACTCAGCATATGTAGACCAGACCTTCTACGGAGTGTGTCAGCTACCATGTTCCCATTCCTATGATTATAGACTATCTCAATGTCATAGTTCTAGAGGAACTCTAGCAACCATCGTTGTATCAGGTTCAGGTCCTTCTGTGAGAAGATATACATGATACTTTTTTATCATAGTAAACAGTAAATTGTTTATCCATCAAGTAGTTCCACAACATCTTTAGTGAAAATACCACTATTACTAACTCCAAGTCATGGGTAGCGTAGTTCTACTCGTACTGTCTCAACTACTATGAGCAATAGGCGATCAATTCCCACTCTTACATCAGGAAACAACCTAGTCTGGTCATTGATGCATCGTAGTACACTAAAATATCCAACACCCTCTTCTGGTAGCCTTAAGATGGGGGCACTCATTAGTCTTCTCAGTCCATAGGAAAGGCTCCCCCTTCTTCGTCAAAGATGACAAGGGTGCCACAACTATCGAGAAGTCATGTACAAATCTCTAGTAGTACTCATCCAAATTAGAATTCACTCTACCTTCAAGGAGTTAGTCCTAGAAACATATTTTGTATAGATATCCCCACACTTTTCCACTACTGTTGGGAACTGGAAACTCAAAACTCATATTGCCACAATGATAAGGCTGGCTGACTCAAGAGTGATCGGCTTCACCCACCTATGCATGAGTTTATCATGTGCTTCATGGGTTTCCTTTTTTGTTGACCAATGAAAACCCCATTCCAATGTTGTAGATATATTACATCCTTTTCCCCTAAAATAGTCAATATGAGTATGCACTATGGATGTCCAGTCCATACCCAAACTAACATTGTAAGGCCTCGATGCTTCCACCAAGATGTTCCAATCAAAACTATCGCCTCAAGGGTCATAGCACACCATCTATGTAAGTTTGATTATCATGTATCCTCCCAAAGGTATCTCCAGTTGTGAGGGTCAAGTCATCAGTTTAATCAGAAACTCTAGGTCTTGACCAAGATTCATGGTAAGAAGGAATGATTGGTACCTATGTGTATTAACACGACATCTAGTAGTAGACATAGATCGTACCTCGAATCATTCCTGGAGCCCTTGGGTTACACTCCTTGACTGCTTTCAGCCACTCCCTTCCCATGTCCTATAGCTCCCGGAGCCTGGTGGGTACCACATTAGGGGGTGTAACATGCCAAAATGTATACCACCTCATATTGCTCTCCTAGCTCCACCCCCACGTCTATTTCCATATAGATTCATATGTCCCTATCACTTACTCTTCTCAAAACATTTTACATGCCCAAGTCTCTGAGACTGGTGTCAGTTTCCTACTTTCCCACTACTAATATTCACAAGTTGTATATTATCATCCAAAGAAAATTCAACCACAAAGGTTCTCTCTATAATCCTAATGTAAGTAGGAATACATAGAGGAATAGTGTTGGCTCATATGACCCTAAACACACCTTTCTCTAAGGTCATAGCCCTAAAGCAATGACCATACTATATTCATCGAATAACTAGGATGGTCGGTACGCCTCAATGAATACTTAGATACCAACATGTCATCCTACCAAAGCTATAGAAGCTCTAAGGGACACTCTCCCTTTAGCTTTTTATGGAAAGTTACCCCCTTATTTGAGGAATTTTATCAAGTTTGTACACAGAAAATTCACCTCTTTGTAAGATCAGGGTAATCTAAACCATGTCATCATCCTGTTGAGCCATGTATAAGGCTCTCTACTAGGACCTCCATCTGATCGAATGGTGCCCTGGATAGATGGAAACTCAACCACCTCCTCAAGCCAGTCCTTAGTCGCCTATGAGTCAGGCTCACCTCAGTACCTGAGGGGTATCTGTTGCTGAAATACGTGTAAGGCACTAAGCCTTCACGTGTCCTCTATCAATACCACCGGATGTAACTGATAACCAACGGGCAGTGATATAGCTGGAACACTACCTGAATGTACCATCTCGGGAAATGGTCCATATACCGAATCTTCTTCACCCTACAGAACATCCTCATGGTCATGCATTGGAAAATACTAGAATTTAGGATCACCATCTTCTCTACTAGTGTCTCAACTAGGTGGAAAACTCTAGCCACAACCTCCAGCCAGTCCTCAACCACCTGTGGGTTTGTCTCTCCTCATAACCTCGTATCTTTCTACCACTGAAACTCGTGAAATGTTCTCAGTCGGTGTGCACCCTCTGCTAGTGGGGATGGTGGCATCGACTGCCCAATGGGCGGTGGTGCTACTGGTGCACCACCTGATGGTACTATCGTCGTAAGAGGTCCCTTCACCGAAGCCTCATCGCTCGGTGGTCCGTCATCATGTAATCTCTTGGGAATCCTGGATGGCTGTCTACGTGGTGTAATACTGAGAGAAAACAGGTGTACCATGGTCACTAAGTTATACCTGGTGAGAAGACTCAAATAAATCATAAGAAAAACTTTTCAAAACACCCGAAATCAGTGTTTTTGTGCACTAAGCTGGAAATAAGAATTTAGGGTCCTAGTTTATGGATACGCTGGCCGCTGCACCAACACTGGATTCCCCAAACTAAAAACTACAGTCATAAAACATAACACTATTTCCATATAGAAAAGATAACAATCCTAGTTATTCAGCAGAACTGACTCCTTTGATACCACTTTGTCATGACTTGTCCCTCAGGGCCCGTGATGTGACTACCCCAATAATACCTTCCATAGGCCAGGGGATAGTGACTAGAACCGGAAAGGAGTATCCGTATAATGAGAAGGCACTGCCTTTAAACATGTACAAACACGCAAGACGAGAACACAAAATAAGAAACCACCAAGTAAACTGCTATAGTAAAAAGAGTGCTAAAAGTAAAGGGGCTAGAATACAAGCTCAACTGGGAAGTACAAGTATAAATAGAAAGATAAAAATAGATCCTGGATCATCCACTGAGGATCCTACCTGAAGGGTAGGTACAGCTCACGATCCATAGTCCTGAGTCATCCATGTCAAATAGTCCACCTATGAGCATCGTCCAGTCCTGGATCCCTTAGCCTCAATCAATGTTGTCCGTCATCTACACAAGACACAACAAGGTGTGAGCAAAGCCCATGCAAGGTTGATTATAACAATACTCAGTAGGGACTCTGAGACCCTCGAAGGTCTCCCAAAGTTCAACAAAGTAAAAACCACAAATCAAGACCTCAATCACAAAGCACGAAGCAGTCATCAACTCTAATTAGGTATACGCCCATACATATACATAAGTTATCAAGATATACTTGTCTCATACATGAGGGAAGAATATCACAAAGGTAACACCACAAAGGTAAAAGTACCACACATGTAACACCACGAAGATAACACCATGAAGATAACACCACGAAGGTAAAAGTACCACATAGGTTACACCATGAAGGTAAAAGTACCACATAGGTATCACCATGAAGATATCACCACAAAGGTAAAAGTACCACATAGGTATTACTATAAAGGTGAAAGACTCAGCTCACACCAAGTATTGGTGAAGTATAGAAGTATAGATGATCAATCGCAAAGCTATATCATCTTATTCTATAAACAGGCACTGTTGTTGATCATACAGAGTCTAACCCACATAGGATCGATAGGTAATAACCCCCGAAATGATCTACATAGGATTTGACCCGCCCAGAGTTGATAGTTACTAACCCCCGCAATGACCCACAAAGGATCTGACCCATTTAGGATCAGCATGCGCTGACCCACACAAGATCACTAAGCGCTGACCCACACTAGATCTGACCCACACAGGATCAGTATGTGCTAACCCACACAGGATCGATGAGCGCTAACCTACACAGGATTTGACCTATACAAGATCATTGCTGATCCACATAGGATCGCTCGGTACTAACCTTCGTATGATCTGTCTCCAACCTCCGCCTCACTGCCAACCACTGGATTATTTCCCATTAGCAAGTTTGGGAGAACCACTCTCCAAGACATTTTTCATAACTCAACTACCACGAATATCCACAAAGAAGTATCCCAAAAAACCTCCATGTCGTAAGGGTTCCAACGTGATAGACAGTGCATCAATCGGACACCCGGTCTGTGACTTATAAGCATTATCGTTTCAAGGGCCCGGTAGTATTTGAATTTGATCCAACGCATATGTACTCCAACTTTCTCTAGAACTCAAGTAGACTATACCAAAATGACTACCTCATCTTAAGGGTTTTAGCACCATAGATGGTTCTTCAGATGGACACCTGGTTTATTAATTACACCCCTTTCCATGAAACGGGGGTGATCGCACCTTGGTCCGGCCCGGCATGGTCAAGCCCACTAGAATATGTCAAATAGAAAAATTCCCAAAAGGGATCCCAATGATACTGATAGCATTTCGAACGGACACCTATTTTTTCAGTTACAGGCATTACTTTATCCGGGGACTAGTTGGGTTTCGGCCCAGTCCGACTTGGTCAGACTGACCCAACGCAACGGGTCCCAGGATCTACCTAACCCCGCTTGGGTCTCGCACACTAAGGGTGGGCTAGGTTCGGTTCAATGGCCCAGTCCATGGTTGGCCCGGGCTGTCAGGAAAGGCTCGGCCCACCGAGTCGTGGGTTCGGCCCGACCCACTGGCGGGTCTGGCCCACTGGGCCACAAGTCTGGCCTATATTAGGCCCAGTCTTCTAGAAGGTGGACCGGTCTTCCCAGCTGGCCCCGTGGGTGCAGGGATGTTTCGGCCAACCGGTGGGGCACTGTCCCACCACGTAACGATCATTTGTTTTGGCCGATTGGGGGGTCCGACAACCCGGCATGGCATGGGGGCCGCGCCGCTCTCCACCTGTCACGCCATTGAGCTATGGCCTCCTCCAGCTACGTGCGACGGTGCGCCTCTCCACCTCCACCTTCCACGGTAGGCTCGAGCCAGCCACCTTATTCACCCATCACAGCTTTGCTGCAGCCCATGCACACTGGCGGTGCACGAAGGTGTGCCACACCACCTTCTTAGTCGCCCGGTACCATCCACTCTGCTAACTGTCGTGGCATAGTGTCGTGGCCTCCTCCCGCAGCACGCGACGGAATGCCACCTCTATCGTGGTCGGCTGATGCTGTCGTACTGGTGATCTTCCACAGAGAAAGCAAGGATAAATAATGTAGTATAGGGTCCAGGCCATGTTCGTTTGGCCCTCACCCTCCACGTTAGCTTGAAAACATGGGGAAGGAATAGGATTCGACAATCACTTGAAATTATAACAAAATAAATCCCTACATCAACCTGCAATATTTATTCCCAATCTCGCAAGAATAAATCATCCACAGATTAACTAGTTGTTGATCTATATTATTTTTTTAGAAGATACGAACATGGTAAAAAATAGTCATATAGATTTAAACCCCTAACTCAAGATCGTTGGAGAAAGCCCGCGATTGAGAAAGAGTCGGCGTTCATCGTTCTCGCAAAAATCTACCAATGTTGTCACTCAAACGTCGTTCTTCAGTTCGGGATTTGGTGTTGCTTGTCATCGCTCACTGGAACTGGTCATGTCCTCCAAGTGTTGGGTGTCGTGGCACTTTACCAGAGCTTCGTCACATGGTGAAGTTATGCCAATACCTCCCCTCAAGCTCCATATAAATAGGAGAATGGGAGGATGAGTAACGCCCATTGAATTAATGGGGGTTCATTTTATAGGAACCTTCCTAATTCCAATCGCTTTGTTACAAAGGATTTGAGGAGTCAATCCACTTAATTTCTTGACACATTGTTGGACCTTCCACTGCCACTTTTCCGTTGCATGAAAAGAAAAGAAACAAATAAAATAACAAAGTTATTTTATTATTCTTTTAAAAAGTAAAAAATCTAACTTTTTCTTCAGACTTACTATAGTAAAAGTGAAGTCTCCCTTAAGAAAATCCCAGAATTGTGGTTTCAACAGTGCTCTCATATTTTCGATCTGAACAATGAGTCAAAAGTTATAAAATGATGTCTGCACGTTTACTGAATGTACCTGAAAAAAAAAGGCTCAAAAAATTATTAACAGTCACCCTCGACCCATGCCGGTCAAGGTTAGGTTCTTACTAAGGGAAATATGTCCCAACAAACTCATTTTTACTCTCGGATTTTTGATCTGAGTTACCATTTAGAAGTTATGTATTTTAATAATAAAATAATTATTACTTAATTATTTTATTTATGGCCAAAAACTAACTTCCATAGTTTCCCCATGTCGGTCAATGTTAGTATCTATATAAAGAAAACATACCCTCAGGATCTCAAACTTGGTCTTATATTTTTAATATAAGTCACTGTTTCATGAGTTATAAGCATTTAAAAAATAAAATAACTTTATTTAATTATTTTATTTATGGTTTTTCCATTTTTGGGTTTTCTCACCAGAGGCCTATGCCAACTAAAATTAAGTCGTTCCTAGGGTAAACCCATTATCCTGAATGCAATGTTGCCCTCAGATTTCTGATCTGGGCACCCATTTAAGAGTTATTCAACTTTTTCAGAAAAACCACTAACGCGTCCTATTTTAAACTTAACAATTTTTGTCAGATCATTTCGGGCTCTCTGGGCCTCAGAATCACGCACCATCAAATTTCGCGGTCTCGAAATAATTCCATATAATTAAAAAAAATAAACATAAATTCTAGGACATTGCATGTAAGTTTGGGTATATGGATTGTAATTACAATGAAAAATATAATTATAGTGGTAAGAACAATTCTGATATATAGACGGTAAAATTATTTAAATGTAATGAGATGGTTCATTATGAAAACAAGTGTCTAAAGAGGAACCCGAATGATGGAAAGTATCCAGACTATAAGAAAAATGGTGTGGTAAAATCATTTTTAACTAATTTAATAGATATTAGTCCATCCAATGAAGTGGTTTCAAGTACATTGTTTATTTACTCATATTTTCTATTTTATTGTTTGATTTGGGGTCTACACATTCTTTCACCTTTGTGAAATTTCCTGGTAAATTGTAAATTTCACATCAATAAATGAAGTCAGAACTTATGGTAAAAACACTTGGGGAAATATTAAGGAAAAAATAAATTATAATAATGTTGTTTTTGATGTATATGGAAAGAATTTACCTAAAAACCTTGTTATATTTCCCCCAGTATAATTTGATGTTATTTTGGGTATGGATTGTCTTTCTTTTTACCATACTAAGATTAATTGTATAGATAAAGAAGTTTTTTTAGAAAGAGTCTCAATTTTTATATAAGAATGACCCCATACCATTGATAATGTATCAGGAATATGAGAAACTATTAAAAGATACAAATTAATGTTATCTTGAACAAACTATTGAAAATAAAGGAATTATTCAAATTAATGATTTTTTGGAGGTAAATTTGTATCTAGATTTTTTTTCATGATGAGTTGCTTGGTATTGTACCTGATTTTTCGGTTGAGTTTACTATTTATTTATTCCCTGATTCTAAACTTATTTCAAATACCCCTTATAGAATCTCTCAAGTAAAACTTCTAGAATTGAAAAATTAGTTGCATGAGTTTATAGATAAGGGTTTCATTCATCTGAGAATTTTACCTTAGGGTGAACCTTTTTTTGTTAAAATAAAGATGCTTATATGAGGACTTGTATTTATTATAGAGAATTTAATAACATTACTATTAAGAATAAGTATCCATTTCCTCATATCGATGATTTTTTTATCGTCTCCAAGGAGAAAAATACTTTTCAAAGATAGATCTTAGGTTGGGGTATCATTATATTGAGGTGAAGTAGGATGACATTCTAAAAACAACATTCTAGACTGGATATGGGAATTATGAGTTTGTAGTTATTCCCTTTGGTTTGAAAAATTCTCATGTTGTATTTATGGATCTTATTAATAGTACATTCCATGAATATTTGGATAATTTTTTATTGTTTTCATTGATGATATTTTGGTTTATTATAAAAGTTACAAGGATCATGAAAAACATATAAGGATTGTTTGGAAAACCCTAAATGAAAATAATTTATTTGGGAAATTTAGAAAATGTTATTTTTGGTTATAAAAGATTTATTTTATTATGAACATTGTAAATAACAATGGAATAATAGTTGATCACATGAAAATAAAAGTGGTTGATGAATGGAAAGGGCCAATAAATGTTGCTGAGATTTGTATTTTTCTTATATTATTAGGCAATTAATTGTGGTTTTTTAAGAACTTCTCACAGTTATCTATGCCTCAAATTAAGTTAACACAATAAGGGGTTAAATTTATTTGGACATAAGAATGTGATGTTTTTTTAGGAACTGAAAATAAGATCGGTAAATGATTCAGTTTTTACACTACGTTCCAAAAATGGTATGTTTTTCATCTATAGTGATGCTTCTTTAAAGGGAATTGGTTTTATTCTAATGCAGAATGATTAGGTAATTTCTTATGCTTCATAGAAACTAAAACCTCATGATTTAAATTATCCCACACAAGATTTATAATTAGTATCTATGGTTTTCACTTAAAAAATTTGGAGACATCATCTATAGGGATAAAATCATGAAATATATATTGGTCATAACAATTTGAAGTATATATTCACTCAGATGAAATTGATCATGAGGAATAGAAGATGGTTGTAATTGATAAAGGATTGTGATTTCACGATCAATTACCATCATCGAAAATAAAATTAATTAAAAGATTACTTGATTCAAAAACATCATGATATATTAACCATATTATATTTAGAACATGACCCCTTGATCAAAGATTTGATGAATTTTTTGTTGGAAGTTGATGGTGCAGAAAATTCCTTTATTTTTTTAAGTTTTTAGTGAAATCGTCTCTATCAGACAGAATTAAGCAAGCACAGAAGGAAGACCATCAATTATAAAAAATGTAGAATTGGTTAAAAGGGTAAGTTTCCATATTTTATCATTGATAAAGATTTTATTTTGAGATTTGAGAAGAGATTATATATGCCTTGGGATTCAAAGTTAAAGAAAGAGTTATTAAGTGAAGCTTATAGTTCTCTATTTTTTGTTCATCCTAGAAGCACTAAGATGTATAGAGACCTTTAGGAGTATTACTGGTGGGATGGAATGAAAAGAGATATTTTTTACTTTTCCATGATATGTTTGACTTGTCAACATGTACAAGCAGAATGAAAATTTCCAAAGGGGATGTTTCAGTCTTTTCCAGTTCCATAGTGGAAATGGGAAAATATATCCATGTATTTCATTATGGTATCACCAAAAACATCTCAATGTAATAATGTGATTTGGATTATTATTGACAGACTGACTAAATATGAACAATTTCTTTCTATTCGAGATATTATATATTTGGAACATATTTCCCAACTGTACCTCAAAGAGATGGTAAGGTTATATATAGTTCCTCTCTCCATTCTCTCTTATTATGATTCTAGTTTCACTTATAACTTTTGTAAAGGCCTTCATAATTTACTGGGAACTGAATTAAATTGAAGCACTACTTTTCATTATTAATCTAATGGACAATCAGAGTTAACAATTCAGACATTGGAGGATATAATTTGATATTGTACAATGTATTTCTATGAAAGTTGGGAACAACATATATCTTTAGCTTATTTTTATTATAATAATAGTTTTCATTCTAGTATACATATGACACATTTTAAATCATTATATGAAAATTGGTGCCTAACTCTATAATTTTGGGATGAATTAGGTGAAATAAGGTTGATGGGACTATAATTGGTAGATGAAATGAAATTGAAAGTCGAGATGATTCAGTAGCACTTGAGGACTGCTCAAAGTATGTAGAAAAGTTATAAGGATGACCAAAGGAAGGATCTTTCTTTTGAGGAAGGTGATCATGTCTTTATTAAAGTTTCTCCATGGAAAAGTGTGACGTATTTTGGTATGAATGGTAAGTTAAGTCAACGGTTCATTGGACCCTATAAAATGCAGGAGAAAGTTGGATTAGTTGCCTACCGAGTGGATTTACCTTTGATTTTGTCCCAGGTGCACAATGATTTCATGTTTCAATGTTCATAAATTATGTGCTAGATTTATCTCATGTTTTGAGTACTAAATTAGTTTAGCTAGAAGATAACCTTTCTTATGAGGAGAAACCTATTCAGATTCTTAATCATACAAAGAAAGTATTATAGAATAAGTTAATTGACCAAGTTAACATTTTTTAGAGAAACCACATGGTTGAATAAGAAACATGGGAATCTGAAAATGCTATGAGAGAAAGGTATACTCACTTGTTTAATAAGTAAAAAAATTATTAGGAAACAGTTTTCAAAAGGGTTAGAGAATGCAACAACCCAGGTACTTATAGAATAATTTTTTTCATTCTATAATTAAATAGTAAAATTCATTATAAATAAATAATAAAATAAGTGGTATTTATAGAAATTAAAGATTATAAACTAATATAACAGTAACCAGGCCTTTAAAATAGTAATGTGACCATTAGGAATTGTAATCTATCCATTATAATAATAACCTTACCTATGAAAGTATAAATAAAATTTAGGTATCTCATAAATCAAAATATGATATATTTATATAATGGAATAAGTAAATAAAAATTATAAATTAAGTGTTGGTATTTTTGTGAAATATAAATGTTTATTTAAAATTTTATAATAAATATAATGATTTAAAAGAAAATTTATTTTTCATAAAATAGATTAAAAATTTAATATTTTATTTTATTTTAATTATAATATAATTTTATGAGACATTAATTAATTTTTCAAAAAGTCATAAAATCGATTATAATATTAAAATTATTATTTTTCTAATAATTATGTTTTTGATTAAAAAATAAATTTATAATATATAGAAAACTATTTTCAAAAAATGGAGTCCATTTTTTAAATCTACTTTTTAAAAAATGTTAGGGTGAATTTTTGGTATTTTTTGTAAAAATTGAATTTTTATTGAATAGTGAAATATAGTAATTTAGGACATCTAACCTTATAAGTTAAATAAAGGAATTTTTTAGTCATTTCTGATGTAATAACCCATTGTTTATAACTCAAAAGCACTAGTTATTTTACTTATTCACAAGAATCAACACTATTGATAGTCTTGATCCAAAATAATAAACAAATGAATAAAATAATCAAAACATCCCTCCCCTCTCCCTATAAAACTACCCCTCACCACCTGTTCTACTCACACCTTCTTATCCTTTAATATTTTATAAATTATTTCCAATTACCTTCTCAAGACTCTTCCCCACATAAAATACCTATTGGTATCACCAAAATACCAAAACCAAGTGCCTTAAGGAGGTTCTCAAGGAGACGATATTCGAGAGGTAAAATCCTCATTCTTTCTCTTTTAATTTATTTCATTTTCTTATCCTCTCCTCGCTTATCTAATAAAAATTTGCATGATAAATCCATTATCATATATATACTATAATGTTTTTGTGTTAATAGAATATCCATCATGAAACCTCTTCTCTTCTCCTCTTATTCTAAAAAATGAAAACATTATCCACGACGTGTCGATTCACCACCTTCATGGATGATGAGTTTTCATTTTCCCATACCACCTTCATGGCTGGTCATAAAATAATTACTATGGATAAAAAATATTTTAATATGTATTTTATAACTTTTTAATGTTTTTCAACTAATTTATATACATAATATTAAATAAAACTAAACTATTTTGTGATGGTCGGAAAAACCACTAAAGATAATCCAAATATTTATCATTAATGTTTTATCTAATGAATCATCCTCATATTAGAAAAAAAATGATATATGAGATCATTTAAAATTATGCATGTATATTAATACTATTTATTTCCACTTTTTTATTTTTTTGTCCATTTTTTAAAATCTCCCATAATTATACTCAAGGGAAACGACTATAAATCCATGAAACAAATGCTCCTAGAATGAAGATTCTGATGTGTATAACTAATTAAAATGTCCATAAATGAAATTAATAAAATGGTAATAAATAAACTATATTTGGAAAATGTTCTAAATTAAGTAATTAATGAATCTAATTTTATTATCCAGGACATTAAGTACAAGTGCATAATGCTTTCAAACATAAGGTAAGGGACTTTCTTTTTTAAAATCTTCTTTTAAAGTTACAAATCTTATTATTAAAGAGATGTTTTTTTACTCATCAGGCATAAGAATATTTTCCCATTTCCATGATTCCTTATTGATTTTATGATTCCTTTATAAGTTTATAAGTTTTTTTTCATATATTTTTTTTCATTTATTGGTGCACAGCTTCTTAAAAATGAAAAGTGATTTCAAAATGGAAAATTTATTTTACACAAGAATATTTATTTTATGTAGGATTTATGTGTGATGATAATGTTATGGTTCTTGGTCATTATTATGATTACAAGTGGTTCCATGATAAACCAAGGGTGGGTGAGCCCATTTTATCTCTCTAATGCATTGGGTAAAGATATGGAGTAAATCAGTTATGTTTCTCTTAAGAGATTATGGGAATATACTGTAAAGGTTATTCGAAGTGTGACCAATATAGTTACTCCCTATGTATCCAAGAGAGATAATTTATATGTAATAGTGATATTAAAATTATTCTATAAGTTAAATTATAGGATTTATGTATAATTTCTATGGATTTACATGAAAACTATGATTTTATAAGGTGATCTAAAGAGATTATGTTTTATGTGTAAAAGTTATCAATTTGTGAAAATCTTTTTATTCATAGACTAATGCTTTATTTTTTCCTTTTTATGTCCCTTAATAATATTTTTTTATCATCCAATGTTTTAAAAAAATTGTATGGTTTTTGGATGGTTAAAGGAAGAGAATAATTCAATTTTAAGTTTTGAAGTTTTGTTATGGAAAGAAATCACTTTTTTTCTAAAAGTTTCATATTGTGAAAAAATGGATATTGAGAAAAAGTGTCTAATTTGTAATATATGAGTTTATGTGTATGTTTTTATGACCTAATACTCTAAAACTCTAAGCCAAAAATAACTTTGAGAATGTATGGAATTGAATTCTAGTTGAATTAACTAGATTGTGTAATATTTAAGGTCGGGTCCTTACAAATATATATGATATTGATTTATTATTAAAATTAACTAGGTTGTCACATCCCACCCCCAAAATAGAGAAATATTTTCCTCACAATTTTATTCATTTTTAAACAAGTTAAGATATATTTATCACATTTTTTCTATTCAAATGTTTCTTCTTCAATCATATGGTTTTTTCATAAAACATTAACTAGGTGAATAAACTTATTCCAAAACACATACTCTCTTTGATTTGGAATATAAAATGGATTTCCTCATAAAAAATATTCTCTTTCAATTTAACTAGTTCATGGATCAAGACATGAGATATAGTAGGTACATATTTCCTTAACAATGAAACATAAAACACATGATGTACCTGAGATAAACTCAATGGTATGGATAATAGTTAAGAATATGATCCTAATTTCTATATAATTTCATATGGATTAATAAAACATGGATTTAATTATACCTTATTACTAAAATTCATCACACCATTCCATAGAGATATTTTAAGAAATTCATGATCTCCTACCTTAAATGCGAGATCTTTCCTCTGGTTATCTGCATAATTTTTCTAACTACTCTAAGATTTATTCATATAGTGTTGATTCATTTTTATCTTCTTAACCATATCTTCTACAAATTTTAGTACCAAAAATTTTCTTTCCCTAAATTCATCCCAATATTTCGAATTCCAAAACTATATTCCATATAATGACTTTAATGGTTCCATATGTATACTAGAATAAAAATAAGTATTATAATAAAGTTACACTAATGAAATTTGTTAATCCTAACTTTCTGGATAATCCAATGATTAATATTGGATAATATCCTCTAATTTTTGAATTTTTTATTCTAATTATCCATCATACTGAGAATAAAAGTTATATTAAAACTTCACTTTGTACCCAATGAATTTTGAAGTCCTTTCCAAAAAAATTGGATATAAATCTAGGATCGTGATCAAATAAAATATAGAGAAAAACTCAATGTAACCTAAATATCACTTTAAGGTAGAATTTATTAATCAAATATAATGATATGGTATCTTAAATAGGAATAAAATGCATAAATTTAGTCAAACAATCAAAAATAAAACAAACTGATGTGTTACCTTGAGATTTATTTAGGAATCCAACCATGAAATCCATGGATATATTCTCCTATTTCTATTTAGGCACTGCAAATGGATGAAGCATCCCATTAGGTAGTTTTGTCTCAAATATAACCTATTGAAAAGTTGAACATTTCATGGTAAAATCAACAATATCTTTCTTCATTCATTCCCACTAATAATATTCCTAAAGGTCTTTATACATATTAGTGCTACTAGGATAAACCCAATACGAAGATATATGATCTTCAATCAATAATTATTTCTTCAAAAAAACCCTTTGTACATAAATCAACTTTGAAAACCTTATAAAACCTTCTTTATAAAATTTAAAATCAGGAAACTTACCTTCCATACCCAATTATATTTTTTTTCTTACAGATGATGATATTATTACTGAGTATTCTTAATTATTTCTAACAAGGATGATTGTAAAAATACCTAATCCAAAAGAGAAAATATTTTTATATACACAACTTCTAATACCTTATATATTAATTCATTGATTAATGCATCATGTTCCAAAATAACATGGTTAATAATGCATTATCCTTTCAACTCAACGAATCTACTATATTTTTAGTTTTACCTGGATGATATTGAATCATGTAATTATAATCTTTTATCAATTTCAACATGCTTCTCTAACTCATGTTCATTTTTTTGGGTGAATATATAATTCAAATAATTATGATTCATATATATTTTACATTTCTCCCCATATAGAATATGCCTCTAAATTTTTAAAGCAAAAAAATCATAAATACAATCTCAAGATCATGTGTTGGATAATTCTGGTCATGGAGTTTCTATTGGTGTGAATTATATACAATTAATCGATCATATTGCATCAAGACGTAAACAAATACCTTCAATTAAGAATCACTATAAATAAATTTCTCTCCATTTATAAATATAAATTTTATATTATAGTATTAAGTAATCTTATTTTCAATTACTAGAAACATCAATCACATTCCTTTATCCAGATTAATTTAACTCCCTTTAGTGTTAAATTTCTTAGTGTGATAGATAAACGAGAAAATTTTTCAACAAAACATCATTAATAGCCCATTAATATAGAAAAATTTGAATCCCAGTGACATTTTTAGGTATCTTCCACTCTTTAACCATTTTAGTTTTACTAGGATCAATAATTATGTCATCTTTAGAAACAATATTCCTAAGGAATGAAATCTACTACAACCAAAATTTACATTAGCTAAACTTTCCGAATAACTTAGTTTATTTTAAATTATATTGAAAAATACTTAGATTTTCCTCATGATCCTCAGAAACTTTAGAATATAATAGAATGTCATCAATAAATACAACAAAAAATTTATCCAAAAACTCATAGAAAACTCTATTCATAAGGTCCATAAATATATATGGTGTATTTATTAAAACAAAGGGAATAACCAAAAAACTCATAATGGTCATACCTAGTATGAAACATTGTTCTCAGGAGGTATTATTCCTTTATTTTTAACTGATGATACCCAAATTAAGGTTAATTTTTTAAAAATATTAAGCATTGTGTATCTGATCAAACAATTCATCAATATGAGGTAACATATTCTTATTCTTAAAATTAATGTTATTTAGTGCTTTATATTCAATGGAAAGACTGATAGATCCATGCTTATTTTTAATAAAAAAAATAGGAGAGCCCTAAGATTACGTTATAGGGTGTATTAAACCCTTATCAAGAAACTATTGTAAATACCTTTTTATTTCAATTGGATCTAATGGATCTATTTAATAAGGTGGTTTTGAAATTATCTTAATGTCAGGAAATAGCTCAATAGTTAATTTTACCTACTAATCATGAATAACACCAGGAATATTATCAATAAATACATATAAAATTTCATTTACCCATAGACACATAACTAAACTAAATAATTCCTTTTTTCAATGACATGAAAGATAACTTTTACCACCATCTTTATAACACCTGGAAATTTTAAAATAAATACATTGTATTTTATAGCGTGTATGACATGAAACACAAAGAGTAGAAGGGGATATAACATCCAGATTCCCTATTATATATTTAATATTTAAAATAAAAACATTATATAGCATTAAATACATACAATACTGAGTTTATATTGCGTTACACGCAACAACGAGTTCTTTCAAAAGTTTGTGTTACACACAAGATCGGGTTTCACTGAACAACTATATACTATTAATATTATTATTTAAAATGAAAATTTTCTCCTATAAATTAAATTGGAATGTATTAATAGTATTAATTAAGTTATGAAAATATATGGTTGAATTTATTGGTTACCAATTAATTATAAATGAAAATAAAACATTTTTTAAAATAAAAGTAAATCTTTTTACGAAAAAAATTATTTTATACACACAAGTATATTTTATATAAATAAATTAAAAAAATCACTTTTGGTTAATTATTTTAATGAAATTTATATATTATATATTTAGTTAAATTCTTTATCATTTATCTAATATATTTGACAGTAATAAGATAATAAGAAGTTTAATTTTACACATAAAAAGTTGTATTTTTATAAAGGTAGTTTTTCCTCCTATTAATGGATCACTTGTTTTAAAACTAAATTTTAAAAATTTTATAAAAAAACATTAAAAAATAAACTTAATTTTTTAAATAATAACGTCAAAATTTCCTTGGGGTGAACTTTTGGTATTTTTTGAGAAGTTTCATTTTTTAATGAATTGTGAAAAATACTAGCTTTTAATTGAAAAATGAATTTTCATCTAAATAATTTCAAATTTTAAATTTGTTATAAAGTTAAATTAGATAAATTATAAATATATTAATCCAATATAGTTAATTGGAATTAATTTCATAGTGAATTTTTATATAAAAACATTTCAAACTTTTGAACATTTTCACTATAAAAACTTGTTTTGTCTTCACGTCTATGGGATAAATTTTAAATTAAATTATGCCAAATATGTGAGTTTAATTTTGAAAAATAGATTAAATATTTTTAATAAACAAAATTCATAATTTATAATAATTTCAACTTAATTTTTTACCAAAGTTTTTATCAAAAATAGTTAATGTTAATAAAAATGATTAAGAGAAAAATGAGTTTACTAAGGGACTAAACTTTAAACATAAGGGTCCAAATAACCTATAAACTTATAAAACACATATTTAATAGAAATATGTATACCTTATACCTTCTAATATCTATTTTTTTCATTTTTTTATCCACTTTATGTGGAAAAATGTGGGTGGAATTCCCTCTTTCAAAAATTTACATGTTTGCCACCCACCCCACTTGTAAAAGACCTCCCCTTATCCTCATATCTTCACACCTTTAAATAAATTTATTTTGTACAATATATAAAAAAATAAATCCCTAAATTCCATATACTAATACTATAATAATTATCTTTAGCATAAATTCATCTTAGAAAGGAATTATTAAAAATATAAGGATGATACCTGAAGAGGAGATAATGATTTTCTATAAGTATTTTTATTTTATTTCCTTCTCCACCTCATTAAATTATTATTATTATATCATGATTATATAATAATATAATTATAATAAATATAATTATATTTTTTTATGTTAATAATACAACCTAAAACCACACACACTTCCATCAAATGGGTTACAAAATCATTGTTCGTGTGTACGGGTGATTATCGCCTCACGAACCGATGTCATTAATTTTTACATTAAAACCTTTAAAGGTTAGGAATAATGATGTAAATAATGTTTATATATGATATATATTATATTTATTATTTAATTATTCTTATTTAATTATTATATAATGCATATATTCATGCTTTCTATTTTTTTGGAATACGATAACTCCATTCGTGTGTACGGCAGACTACCACCTCGTGAAGCGATGTGATTAATTAACACTTTACATGGAATGCATTATATGTGGTTTTAATAAAAATATATGATATATATTTCATAAATATTATACTTTAATGATAATATACATATATATAATTTTCTTTTTTTCTTTTAACCTGACAAAAAAATGGAAACAACAATCATGTGTACGTACGACCTACAGTCTCCCTGAAAGGTGTATTTCATATCCTATCACCAAATTTTATGGATTAATATAAATAAATATATATGATATTTAAATCATTTTTTACATTCTGTAGATGATTAAATCATTATCTAACTAATAGGAACAAAAAATAACACGTCAAAACATACTCGAAAAACAAGGAAATTAACACCTGAAATAATGAAAATAATGAAAGATTATGAAATAAAGCGGTGAAAAGATGTTATAAAAGGATCATATATGATATTATAAATATTAAAAAAATTATTTAATAAGTTAATAACATGATTAAAACCATTAAACATATATTTAAATGGTGTTCGACCAAAAGGGATCGTAAGGTAAGGGATTTCCATCTCATGTTTTACTTTTGTGAGACTCATGTCATATTCACCACTTATTTATCTTATGTGGTGTATATAATTCTCTTGAATGTATATTATAGTTATTATACTGAAATATATTTGGTTTTACATAT
Source organism: Viscum album (assembly GCA_963277665.1). Classification (NCBI taxonomy): domain Eukaryota; kingdom Viridiplantae; phylum Streptophyta; class Magnoliopsida; order Santalales; family Viscaceae; genus Viscum; species Viscum album. The sequence goes on along the minus strand of OY728164.1, from coordinate 572,361,465 downwards.
CCATTTTAGGATCTCTCATTCATGGTGTTTAAAATTCAAAAATTACCAAATGGGTAAGGGATTTCATCTCAATTTATTTTCATTAATGCATATTAAAATGATATGAATCTAATTATGTTTATATGGTGTATATAATACCTATTTTACATGTAATATAATGAATAATTCATTATTTATGGTATTTTGAGTTTCAATTTTAATTATTTAATCTAAGGGGTTTTGAATTAAGATTTACCATGTGGTAAATAATTTCATAACTCAATTTATTTTCATTGAGTTATATTACTTCCTCATTTGACATTAATATTATATGATTATGTTTATAATAAATTAAGAAATTTTATTTATGTTTTTAAATTTTTTTATATGAATTTACAGTTTATACACATAATCAATTTGTTTATTAATTGTCACTTCAATGTTATGATCATTTTAAGGGTTTATTTTACAATATCCTTCTAATCAAGATTGTTTATTATTGAAATTATTTTAAAGAAAATTATATTATAATTGTTTAATAAACCCATCCATTTTATTTTACTCAAGATATTAATGATATTTTTCAATTAATATTACCATTTTATCACTATTAGATACTTAAAATTATTGAGAAAATGTTTTAATAAAATTTGTCTTCATTTCTATCCTTGGTCAGAAATCTGTTTTCTTAAAAAAACATGTTTTATAAAAAAAATTCAAAATTTATTTTCTTTAAACTTTATAAAATTATTTATTAAAACAAAATTTTACCCATTTTTTCATTTTACAAAATTTGTTAAAATTAATCATCCTATCGCTTTCCAAAAAAATGTACTTTTCTAACCTTTTTTATAATGCAAAAAGAATGTTATTTTCACCTTCTATAGAATTAACTACCATAATTTATTTGAAGATTCCTTTTAAAGTTTAAGAATATATTTTAAAGACTTTTTTTGAAAGATATTTTCAAAGAAAATTATTTTCAAAATGTTTTTTAAAATGAAAAGGATATTTTCCTCAAGAATGTTTTAAAGTTATTTTTTATTTCATAAATGAAAACGATGCTTATTTATACTTCAATGGGTATGTGTCATATTGATACCATAATTATTCTTCCTCTAGATGGATTTTGAATATTTTGACTAAAGATAGTATTTAAATTCAATTCCTTGAATCATTTTTGTATTGATTAACTTCCCATTGAGTTATTCACTTTACAATGACCACTAAACATTAAATTTCACCTAAATATCCACCTTATTTATAATGGATATGATTATTTCCTAAATTGTATACCATTTTTACATATGATTAAATCTCATGAAATTTCCCTTACATACACGAATATAGAATATTTCAACCCCACATTCGTAAACCATACACATTACCCTTATGTATAGGGTGACCCTTATGTATTTAAGAGTGAACATTTATGTATTATTGGAGAATTTTGAGTTGCACTTATATATCAACAAAAGTACATTTACATATCACATGGTGACTCTAACACTTAGCAAAATTTTGGAATAAGAGGATAACCCTTAATTATCATGGTACAGATATATAAGAGTAAACCCTTACGCTTGGTGGCCCTTACATATCAGGGTACCCATACATAAGAGTAAACCCTTACACATGGTGACCCTTACATATTAGGGTACCCAGATTTAAGAGTAAACCCATACATAGGGTGACCCTTATTTATATAGTTACCCATATATAATAGTAAATCCTTATGTATGATTAACTTTTCAAATTAGGACTTATCTATTTTTTGAACATCAAGACCCTTACACATTATAACCCTTATTTAAGATTCAACCCACGTATAAAATTAACCTTTTTTCTTAAGGAATCTTACATATGGGGAATTAGTAAATTTTTTGTCATGGAAACCTATAATACTAGGATCATTTATATATTATAACATGCACTAGTCCTACCCTACAATTAAGAAATCCAAATTTCCAAACTTCACTCTAGTTTTCCATAACTTCTCAAAAAGCATCCAAAATTCTATTTGACAATGAATAACTCCAAAAAACACCACAGAAACAACACTTTAAATCTCATATAGAAAATACACCACATTGTGATACCCATTGGTCATGAAATAACCTGCTTCCTAGTGCTGAAATTCTCAACAAGGCCACCCAACCCTACTCTAATACTTACTCAAGCACCCAAAGTACCTCTTTAGCCTCCAAAAACATCTAAACATATCTTTTGTAGATTTTCCAAACCTCCTAATCCAAATATATATCTAATTTCTCAAAACATACCCTAACTCAGGACCAAAAATTTTAATTTCCACTAAAAACAATGACCCATAAATTTTTCATTCATTACGATATCACTTATCTATCATACACTATAATGGATACTAATAATATACTATGATATAATAATCTACTTGACATATCACAAGATACAACTCAAGGGATATCTTATAATAATATATCTTTATTTTAGTTCATTTTTAATAATCTCCCTCTTTCACTAAAATCCCGTAAGGACTTTATGAAAATTTAACAACTCATTATGAATAAAAGTAAACTCTTTTGGTTATAGTTTGAAAAACTATCTTAATTTTGGAACAAAAACTTTATCCAAAATTTAATCCTTTTTATATGGCCCAACCATGCGACCCTATGGGCCTTTTTAATTTCATGTATGGGAGAAAAGAGTTACCTCTAGAAAAACATCTGTGTTACTCATGATATAAATGAGTTTAGTGTGTTCTTGATCAAACATACTCATATCTACATATGAACATACCCACAATAGTATTTATCATATAATTCATATGTATACCTATATAGTCCATTTTCCCATGATAGTGAGTGATCACTAGTCATATAACATGTCAATCTAGTATAGTTTATGTCATACATTCATGATTCTCTAAAATAAACTCACCAGACCAATGAATACATCACATGTAATTCATCTAATAGATGAACACATCACATGTCCCTCATCCAAGTATCTAAGAACACCACATGACACTCAAATAATGATATCCATGAATTTACACAATCTAATTTAATTAATTTCATAGATTTATAAAACTCATCATATAAGTGACACATCTCATATTAGTCATGCTCAAACTGAAGAAATGATCAGAAACAATCCTAATCACCCTTGATTAGTTACACCTCAAGGATTTCATAAGAAATCCATCAAAGTATGAAGGTTGTAATGATAGTTATATCTCCAACCTTAGGTAATTAGGATTAATAATAATCATAAACCCTTAGTATATCAATGACCATATGGCATTACATGTGATATACTTCAGTGGGTTAGTCTAAATAATAAGTCTTGACTTATAATTTTTTGAGTCTATTCACTGTATCACATATAAAAATCTTTGTATCAAGTATAAGATTCTATTCATGACAATCTTAACATAACATCACAACCCATAATACTCTGTGATGATCATTAATTAAGGAAAACTAAAAGTTTTATTTTGAGGGAATAATTATCATTCAACTTCATGAAAAATATGCATCCAACATTAAAGAATGATAAATTGGATATTTATTTTTGTATAACATGATACTATTGATATTCTTAAACTCATTTAATAATAATTAATACAAACATACATAATTTCTTATCTAACATATCATATATGATAGACTACCAGATCTTTTTTATGTTTGATACACTTATAGGGGTTCTACTAAAATCATTATATCTTTATGTAATACCTGCCACATCTTTATGTGACAACATGATAAAACTCTCCTGCTAAACCCTTTAGTAAGTAACATTTATGGAAAAATCTTGTTTTTATACTAATGAGATTTAGGAATCATATTTTTAATGATCAATTCATTAAAAAATTTCAAACTCCTTAACTCCAACACATCAAATTTTGTGATTTTAATAACTTATGTTGTCTATTTAAAAAACATTATAATTTCATCATCATCTTTCTTGCAACCCTTTCCAACAAAATTTTCCCTTGAAATATTTTGGTAAATAATGTATCTATTTACATTATAATATTCCAACACATCTTAAACTCCTTTAATATAAAGTAAAATTCACTTTTTATGGTAATTAAATGTAAATTTTTATATTTATCTTAATCTACATAACCTAAAATATTTTAGGATATTAAGTGAAATTCGCTTCGAATTTAGATAGTAATGATCTTTTATTTTTTAACTTTAAAATAATTTTAGTTCAATTGTACTCCCATTAGGCTATTAGGCACTATATTCTCTTTAGAATAACATGATAAGATACAAAATTTTCAATTTTTTTAGGAAATAACAATTATTTACTCTTAGTATAAATATTTAACAAATAAACTATTGTTTGTGTATCTTATATTAAATTAAATTTATTTGGATAAATTTCTTGAAAATAAGACTTTATTTAAAATATACCACTAATAGGTGGTGGGGAAAAATTCCCTTGCATTTTAACAATCATATTGATAAACACTTCTATCCATGATAAAAAAATTATCCTTGTCTCCTTTTTTAACATGTTATAGAATCCAATGAATCATAAAACCCATGTATAGAATTTTTTATCTCATTTTATTCATTAAAATACTTTGTTAATAAAAAAATCTCTTATTAAATAAGATAAATGAGATGAATATGTTCACATAATTTACTTAGATCCATGTGTGCTTGATATGTTTTTTTACACTTAAATCATTGATATAGTATCTATTTTATTCATCAATTTAATTAAAACTACAATATATATAAATTTTTCCTTTGAATTTGAACTCTAATATACTTACAATATTTGTAAAGTATAAATTTGGAATCATATACCATTATAAAATTGAAGAATCAATGTCTATAACACTAATTATTAACATGAACATTCTATGGAATTTCATAAACCCCTTTAGGTATATTATAAAATTACATCCTATGGGATCATAACCCTCCTTTGCTAACTTTACCTTCAAGTTTGAATAACCTAGATTGGATTCTAGAAGAAACATGGTTAGACTCTCTAACCAACTTTTCTTATTTCTTTTTTAACTTTTACCCACTTGTACTATCGACATAAAAATAAAACCTGTACATCATATGTCCTAGTTTATATTTCTTAAACACTTTTAGAAAATAGGGTAAATATTTATTTAACTCATTAATATTGTTTGAATGCTTCTAACTAAATAAATTCCATAACCAAAAAAATCATAGAGGATACCTTTAGTCTCACCAATTCATTTTCATACTCAATAATATTGAGTATATGAGTAGATAATAAAGTTACTTAGGATAATTTATATGTAATTACTTTGAAACCTTAAGTGAATAATTCTATTCTTTTATTAATAATATAGATTCACCTATTGAATATTTTCAACTATTGGTTACTCATGAAGGTACTACTCTAACACATAGAATTTATCTTACTTAAGAACTTTTCTTAAGTTTCTAGTCTTAGGAGTTGCTTACATTGTGTTTCTCCTTCTAAAGGATTAATATAAAAGTTTTTGTTTTATTCTAATAATGTTATTTTTCTATAATAGAATCTTTCATCAAATGAGTATCATGTTTTTCATATTTTAATAAAGGAATTTTAATAAAATTACTCCCACTAAAATGATGACCCCTTTTAAAATTTCATAATACCCATTAGTGGGGAAATATCCATATTTAACTAAACGGTGAATATTATATTGAATTTCTCTCACCACTTGGTTATTTAGGTAGGTAATCATCCCAATCATTTAAGATGTGATTTTTATATAGTTTAGCGGACAACACTTTTCCCAAATACATCAGGTGTATTCACTCAACTCTATTCTTATTGTATTCTAATCATTAGGGTTTCCCAACTAAGTGTAACCCAAAGAAAATGAAAATAACATGAACCTAATACAATTTTAGCCATCTATTGCTTTCTTTCCTTACAAAATAAAATATAGGAAAACTATATATAGAATGAACCTTCCTGGTTTGATAATTGAGGTCTTGAAAAGTATTGGTTTGGAAAGAATATGACACTTATATTATTATGGGGATTTAATATAACTATCTTATCTCATTTTATTCCCTTTACATGAATAAATTATTTTAATTATTTATTTTGGAATCATATTCTATCTGATAAATTTATTTTTTCAAACCATATTAATGTGTAACTATTTATACAACCCAAAGTTTATGTTACTCACCCAACAATAGAATCCAAATATATTTACACATATCCAAATGTATCATATGCACAAGGTACATGAATTTTTCATGTAAAGTTTCAGAATTATATGGATTTATAAATTCCAAAATGAGTAATACTAGAGCCATAAATAGTTAACCCCTAACTTTCTAGAATAAGGCATTAACCTCTAGGCCAGTGCGATGTCTTACCCAACATCCTACCTAGGGATACTTTTCTAAAGAGAGATTTCAATTAACTGTAACTATAATTCCTAATATATATAAACTATATTCAATATCTAAATTAAAGTTAACAAATTTAATTACTAATTTAGGTCAATCTAGATGAAAACTAAATCCATCATCATACCTAGCATGTAATTCATTATATGAATGTATGATAACTTATAAATAATTTATGAACATTAAACAAAAGTATACACATATTCAAAATATAAAACTTTTATCTATAAACAAATTAGGTGATAACTTTTAAAATAAATAAACAATTCACATATTTAAACATGATTTAAATATTTATTAACAATTTAAAAATAAATCTAAAATAAACACTTTATAGTTTAGTTAGCCATATAAACATTCTATAAATTTGAATATAAACACTTTATATTTATTCCCTAATACGAATTTTTCAAATTATTAATTATATTGAATTTACTATAAATATATAATATTACATCGAATTTAAACATTTTATATTTCAATTTCTATTATCTAAACCATTTACATAGTATATATATATATTAATTATTTTGTAAACCTTGATTAAATCAATTATAAAAACTCCTTTTGATGCGGTGTAAATAATTTCCCCAAATAATGCCTTCAATTTGAATAATTAAAATTAATAATTATAAATAATTTATAATTTTAAATATAAACTCATTTTATATTTGGACTTATTTTTTAATTTATAAACACTTTATAAATCAAACTTATAATTTAAATGTAAACACTTTATATTTAAATTATAAGTCATATCATATAAGTTTTATCAATTTAATATACATCATATATATATTATCCATTATTATTGCATCACATTCCATCTTTACTTTATCTTGTTTTGTTTCTATATTTATGATTAACAATCTATAAGTATTAACTTATCTATTATGTAACACCACACATAATATTAAAATTATATAAACAATTTATATATAAAAATATTTAAAAGTAATAAAAAAGAATAAACATTTTATTCCTTTCCCAAACATGAGATATAAATATAAACATTTTATAATTAATTTACACATGAAAATATCCTATTTATAATGGCTAACAATTATATTTTATAAATAATTTATAATTTATAATCATTATTATCCAAAATATTAAATTTCTACATTTTAGTCTTATATTGTATTTTATGATCTTAATCATAAGTTGTAATAAGAGTAAGTGAGAACCCATATGTATCATTTCTTAAAAAATAAAAAAACCTTACATTTGGGGTAAATCGTACATAAGATTGTTATAGAAATCCTTACATATCAAATAACCCATATATAAGATGATTTCTCATGCAATTGAAAAAAAAAATTGTATAAAAATATCTATCATATGAGAAATTACTTATGTATGGGACTATTGTAATAAATGATATATGTTATATTTCTATTTATGATTGGATACTTAGTTTTCAAAAAAAGTTATAAGCCCTTACGTATTCATTATCCCAAATGCAAGAGATTTTATTATGTAAAAGAAAGGTGTATGGAGAATTTCGTATGTATAGGCTAGTCATTATTAATGATATATGTTATATCATAACATTGAATTAATGATTTGTTTTCATGTAACTCAAGTTTCATTCATAACCTATGATGTCACAGATCATAGCTTCCAACATAGAACAAAACCAATTATTTTTAGTGTATCAGGCCTTATGATACAGACTAATCATACCCTATGACTAGAAAAAATAGTGCTATGATATCCTATATCATAAATACTAGTGATCTAGTGTTTGAAATTAAACCAAAAAATATTATACACATTGATATGAACTCAAGAATAATATGATACACATATTCTTTATGGAAATGGTAAAAGAATATATTGATTCTTTTATGAACACAAATCTGGTATCACTGATGAGTTTTATAGAATTATCATATGAATAACAGAGTGAAAGAAATTCATACATTTACATGAACTATAATAAACAAAACCAATATGTAATATAAATAAAATAAGTATAAATAGTAATACTAGAATCACAATGAACTCTATATTATTCTCTTGGATAGAGTATGCTTGTTTGAGATTTCGTATAGATAGCCAAAATAATCTCACTACTACAAAACTGGACTTTAAAAGTGGTAGAAATTAACTTTATTAGCACTAGAAAAGCGCTGACAACATGAGCGATGTTAAAATCCCAGGACTTTTATCAGTGCTGAAAAAGCACTCATAAAGGGGAAATTTATCAACACCTTTATTTAGCACTGCTAAAGGAATCCTTTATCATCATTGTAGAAGTGTTGATAAAGTAAAACTTTATCATGACTTTTAGAAGTACTAATAAATGTGTTCTTTATCAACACTTTTAAAAGTGCTGATAAAGGGCCATACTACAGTGTGCTATAAAATCACACTGTAGAACCACTTTAGTCATTTGTAACAATACAAAGCAACACCAGAAACGCACCAGATATCAACAAAAACAAGTCCCAATATATAATTTAAATGAAATGAAATTTACAATAAAAATACCAGAAAAAATATATATTATAAACATTTTAATCATTGGTTTATATAATTATGTAAATAAAAATTATTATATACATTCCAAAACAATCCTAACTATCAATGTTACCACAATTTCTATTGAATTTCTTTGTCTAACTACCAAAACTGCATGAGCAAATTCAAACAAACCACATCAACTCAAAAAAAAGAATCCATGTGTATAAGAAAAAATTATTATGAGTAATGGAAAAAATAAATAAATTAGAAATATATATGAAATAATAAATTAATTATATGGATAATAATTTTACTATGAAAATATAAATATTACCTTTTTAATTGAGTAGAGGTAGCAGTTTTTCTCTTCCTACAAAGGCAATGGAGATAACTTTAAAGAAAGTGAAAAATACAACATTGTAGGGGTGAAAAGGTTCTGAGGGAGAATAATTGTGAAAGTTGGACAGAGCACCCTAACTCAAACAAAATAATCAATTTATATAAGAAAACAATTATTAGATGAGTAATACTAAAAATAAGTAAATTAAACATAAATATGAAACAGTGCATTAATTCTATAGACAATGATTTTATTGTGAAAACATCAAGATTAACTCTATGATTGAGCAAAGACAGCATCATTGCTCTTCCTAAAAAGTCATGAAACATGGATAGAAATCCTCTAAAATAAATGAACTCTATAAGGAATAATGAAAATTAAATTAATGTTTCATTATATAATTTTTCGGTAAAATAGAGAAAGTATATCATAACATTGCCTTTATATCTTTCCAAAGGGTTTCTTTGTTCCTTATATAAATATATAACAAAAATGAGGATCCTTTGGGCACTTCACTATTTTTGGTTAACTACCTCTTAGCATAGCTTCTGACCTGAACTTCCTTCCCGACATCCAAATGATACTCTCATCCCACACATGCTCATCACCATCTCTATCATATCACCATTTAGTATTCACTTTTCCTTCTTTTCTTACACCCATTTACTACTTGTAAAGATTCATGATGCATGCATATAGTAAATGGGTGTAGTTAAAGAATGAAAATTGAATTATAAATGGTGATATGATATAGATGGTGGAAAGAGTGTGTGAGATGAGAGCATCAAGGGGACATCAGGTAGGAAGTTCAGGTCAGATGCTATAGTAAGCGGTAGTTAACCAACAGTAGTAAAGTCTAGAGAGAATCCTTAGTTTTGTTATTAAATTTGTGAGTGATTCACAACCAATCCATGTTTTGGATTCATTAATCAATGGATCCAAATAGATATAAATATTCTTCCAGTACACTACATTATTAGAAACGACAGTAGAAATGATCAAAATACATAATATAAATGAACCTATACATAAGACACAAATAGTGATTTCCATAAAAATTGACATATCCAAACAAAAAAGATAGAAATAGAAGAACTAATTCATGAAAGGCTAACCATTTAATGGTTCACATTCAAAAAAACAAAACTGTTTGAACTATGAAATGGTAATTTCATCAGACTTTTATAATTAAAGATGAACTTAGAATAACCACACTAAAAAAACATGGAAACTCTAAACGTATTCACCCCAACACAAAAGATATCAATTTAGCTAATGTGTTTATGCTTCTTTCATAATAACTCAACCAGAACTTCTTCCTCTGACAACTTCTCAAAATAGATATCCTTGGAGAAGATGACTTTCTCCTTGATTTCTAGATGAAGACCCCCAATGAAGAAAGAAGATTTCAACAGATCCTACAACACCACCTTTAGAGAAAAGGAAAACATCACTTTATAGCATTCAACATAATCTTTCACTGTCTGCTGACCTTGCTGGACACTAATGAGCTCTTCCCTTTTCTTCATCTTCACCTCCTCAGGTATAAACCATTAGATAAAGAGGGAATTAAAATCTCCCAATGTCATCCCAACTTTCATCATTAGTGGGGAAAACAACTCTCATTCTTCTAAAGTTTAACCCCCCAAGTAGACCCATAACAACACTAACTCTAACAGCTTTGGGAGTTCTAAACACTCTGAAGACATGCTCAACTTCCCCAAGCCACTTCACTACCTCTAACGAACCGTAATTGCCACAGAAGATGGGCAGTAACTGAGGAGAACTAGAAATAGAGAAAGACCAAATAGAAATTTCAAGGACCTTTCTGGGTGAAATATTAAAAATAACACAGAAATAATAAAATCAGGTTCAGAATCAATTTAAAACCCAACTGAAATGAATTTTTTGGTCCAAAACAACTGGCTCACAAGCCAAATTTCATAACAAAACAATAATTATCCCTTCAAAAACCACTATTTCATTTTCAATTTAAAGCCAACTTCTTCTAAGTCTATTTTGAAAACATAATAACCCACATTTTTTAAGCAAATAAAATTCTTGAAATCATTTTTTCCTTTCCAAAAACCATTTTGGAAAACCAATCCAAGATGATTCATAAAACAGATCATGCACATTGGCCACAATGGATGAGGAATGAGTCAAAACTCACACTAATATAATATTTGTCATGAAATATTTTTCTTAGTGGTCATAAATCATCTCTATTTATGCTTCAATTATGTTAAACTACACAAATTTATCCTAGACGAAAGACATTAAACTGCATAGTGTCTCTCATCATGTTTTCATGATGTTAAATTGCAAAAACTTAATCCTAGAAACAAGGAATTAAACTTCACACTATATCTCATCCTGGTTATAGGATGTTAAACTACACAAATTCATTATATAATAAAGATTTTAAACTTCAGAGCATCTCTCATCTTGGTAGCATGACATTAAACTACACAAATTCATCCTGGTAGTAGGAAGTTAAATTGCACAGCATCTCTCATCCTAGTTGCATGAAGTTAAACTGCAGATATTCATCTTGTCAACAATCCATTAAAATTCATAGAGGATTCATGCCAGTAGCAGTGAGGAGACGAGATATATGGTTCATCAAGGTTAAAAACAGCACAAAAACGCAAAATGCGGAACCTAAAAGTTCAAACAATGATATAGGAAAAGTATAAAATAATATACATTGGATTATATCCTTGATTCGCATAATGGATCGTAGTGGAGTCGTGGTCGTAGTAGAGGATCTCTGTGAGAAATTCATAATCACAATGAGTGAGTACCAGTTACGGTTCTTTTAAATAGATCAGTAACACTTTTAACAGCGCTTTCAAAAAAGCGCTGATAAAACAGATCATTATCAGCACTAAAAAATCACTGATAAAAACATCTTTATAAGCACTGATAAATATGGATATTTATCAGTTCAAAAAAATTTACACTGATAAAGATCCATATTTAAATAAATTTATTATAATTTTATAATTATTAAATATATAGAATTATTTATTTATAATTATATAAAAGCTTATTTAAAAAATAATTATTATTTAATTATAATAATTATAAATATATAAATTTATAAATATATTAAATATACATTTATAAATATATTTATTTATAAATATTTATTTACAAATATATTTTTAACATTATTAGTGTATATATAATCTTAAATACATGCATTTTAAAAATGAGTGAAATTGAATAATTCAAAATGAGTGCACTTTAAAAATATTGAAAAATTGGATAAGTTTTATTAATTAAATATAAATTACTAAAAAAAATATGTATATATAAATATTTAATTAAATATGAATACATATTTAAAATACTAAAACACAATAAATATATATATATAAATTAATAATAGAAAATGATCAAATTCAAAAATAAAATAAAAAATAAAAAAATATTAAAAATGAATGCCTTAAATGTAATTGTATTAAAAATAAATAAATAAAATTGATCGATTAAAAATATAATATATAAAATGTATCATGTTAATAATGAAATTCTATAATATACTGAAATTTGAATAAATTACATAAATATTAGGAGTATGTGTTTCTATATATTGCATAAATATATTTTTGTGTGTGTTTTCATATAAAATGCATTAATTACATATATATATATATATATGTGTGTGTGTGTGTGTGTACGTGAAATCAATGTAATGCATGACGTTTGATATATATTAAATTGAAAAATCAAACAACAATAAAAATAAATAAGACATTAATATGTTTTTAATTAACATTTTATTCATTTTATATATATTTATATTTTATATATATTATTTAGTACTATTTATAATTAATATATATATATATATATATAATATACTTACTCATTTTTATTAATAATTGTTTCATTAATAAATTTTTAAATAATTTTGTAATTTATTCATTTTTTATTTTTTTTGTTTGATTACATATTCATTTATATATCTACATTTAATATATACTATTTATAAATATTTATAATCTATATATATATATATTATTTATTTATTTTTATCAATAATTTTTTAATAAATAATTTTTTTAAAACTTTTCTTAATTTACTCATTTTAATTTTTTATTAGTTTAATTATTTTATTTTATTTATTTTACATGTCTATATATTTAATATATACTTTTAATAATTTTTAAAATTTATATATATGTTTATTCATTTTTAACATTAATTATTTAATTAATTAATTTGTTAAAAAAAATAATTTTATTTTCTGAACATTTATCAGTGCTAATAAAGCACTGATAAAGGTTAACATTTATCAACGCTTTATTGTTAGTGCTCATAAAGGGTAACTTTTATCAGTGCTAAAAATAAATCATTGATAAAGGGTAGCCTTTATTAGTTCTAAAATAAATTGATGATTAAGGTGAACTTTTATGAGTGCTAAAAAATGCATTGATAAAGGGTACCCTTTATCAGTACATTTTTTTAGCGCTGATAAAGGTCCCCCTTCATCAACGCTTATTTTAGTGCTGATAAAGATGGACTTTCTCTGCACATTTTTATAGCGCTGATAAATTCCAGCATTGTTAAAGGCCAATTTTGTAGTAGTGTCTCCCCTCAACAGGGATGATACTAACCACTAGAATCCTCAATCACAATGAGAGGACCCATGAACACCAAAGGTGTGTTAGCACCTTCTCTATGAAGATAAATGGTGAACTAGGATGAATAGAGTTTTGATTTTATCTTTTTGTAATCACACACTCTCAATAGGGGGATAAAACCCCTTTATATAGGCTCCCTTTATTCAATAAAGGGAGTCAAATGTCATTTCTTTCTCATGGTAGTTGACATACATTACATTAACATATGCCTATTGGGTTTAATAATCATTGAACATTTCAATGATTTTGTCATGTGTGCATAGTCATAAATGAATCAATATTTTTATTCATAACTGAAGGTATACCATGTGGAAGGTGTTTTAGTGTCCATGTACATAATATCCCATATCAATTATCTATTTTACACTATAATAGATATCAATCATATTCTATGATGTATTCATATCCATGACATATCTAATACTATGACTTAGGGGATATTTTATAATATGATATTGATATTTTAGTGTAATTCTAATAACTAAGAAAAACTCAATACAATAGATCTGGTTTCAATATGTTAATAGTCTAGAGAGATCAAATATTATCAAGTGAATCCCTTTATAGATTATATGAAGGTAGAGTCATAAAATTCTCTTCCATGGGTGAGTAACGATGCCAACTAAGCTTTGAGAGAAGCAGTTTAATTTGTTCTGCACATCCACTATGGCATTGTATTTGATGGTTTTGAGGTATAGTTGATGCATCAAGATGGTTGAAAATAATTTTTTTCATCAATATCAATAGATAAAATTCAGATAACCTAATTAACGTAATTCTGGAATCTACTATAGTGAATATTTTACATTTAATTTATGATTTATTTAAACTAATAATTACCTCGGATGTCATAATCCTTTTGATCAATGTTCTATTTCCACTCTTGTTTTGTTGATCATTATTATGGAGAATCCAAGTGAGCATTTCTATAGATGTATCTACACATGCTCCATGAATCACTTATCAATTTTCTTGAAACTCTAAGCATTGGAATAGTAGTAGCTAGTACTTTACATCATTATTCATTGATCACAATAATATCTCTTGTTCTCTATATATTCTTGAGAGGGAGAATAGAAGGATGAATCTCTCTTGGTCTTGAGAGAATTTTATAGAGGATTTCATTGTGCACAACTAGTATCACTCACTAAAATGATATAACTTAAAATTAATTCTTAGGGTTAAAACAATTGATAATTATACAATGACCCACTATCAATTTTTTATTTTAAGTAATTCCCCTATCAATTATTATTATTATTATTATTATTATTATTATTATTATTTCCATGAAATGTATTTATTTAAATATAATTTCTTAAATAAATAAATTTTTATTTATTTAGAAGATATTATCTAAAATATATCATTTTCATTGGGTCGTTAACTCAACACATTAATCCTCTATGGAATTTATTAAAACTTAACTAATAAAAATATCTATTCAAGTAAATATTATTCATTTTATAAATAACTAAATAGATAATATATTCACTAATTTTTTTAATAAATATTTATTTTAATATTATTATAAAAAATATTTATATTAATAATTATTATAGGGAGATGGGGTTACAAGAAATGAAACACACATGCACAGGTCCCCCAGTGAATCAACTCTCATCCATCCTCAAAAGCAATGAAAAGAACCCACTATACCTATTTTAATCTTATACTTTACCCAAAGGCCAAAAGGCCATAGAACTTGGGCAACATGAAGGCTGAATACATAGTTTCCACTTGCATGATAATCCCATAATATGTCATTCCACCAGTCATTAGCCATGACACCCACCTACCAAAGTCATTGTACCCATGGTACTAATAATGAGTGTTGTGTTTCCCCTGAAAAATACAATGCATCATTCTAGTTCGATGCACCGTGATTGGGAACCCCCACCCCACAATGGTTGATAAGTTTTAGTACACATATCTCTCTTTCGAGCCACCCACTTGATGGTACCTATGTAGCATCCCACTGCACTGCCAACAAATTTATTTTCACCATTAGACTAGTACCATTATACTTAGAGTCACTTATAAAGGTACCCATCCATCCCATATTAAAGGACGAATGGTTGGTTGATAGTTGTTACACACCCACCACTCTTCTGAGGTTTATCACTTGGTAGTGTTTGTTGTCACCAGGATTGTGTTTCTTACCTTATGCATCAAGTTGTATCCTTGTCCCACCACATGCTTAGGTTTACCTATTATTTGTAGAAAATTGGCCCTGCAGGTATGGCGTGGAGTCCCAAGTGGTCTGAAGGTCTAATAAATGGCCTGAAATCCCATTGATGAGTAATGATGTGGCTACTAAAATACGCTACTACACTACTGCTATAGTGACCTCACCCATTGGGGGTT
This sequence comes from Viscum album, assembly GCA_963277665.1. NCBI lineage: Eukaryota > Viridiplantae > Streptophyta > Magnoliopsida > Santalales > Viscaceae > Viscum > Viscum album. Next base: position 572,345,257 of record OY728164.1, on the reverse strand, counting down.
AAACACCAAACCTTTTGGGAATTAAATAAGAGATAAATTTTAAATCACATACTCTAAACTCAAATATCACATGATTGAATTTATATAATCATCTTTACTTGAATAATTATTATTTCACAAATATAAAATAATATTTATTCTTAAAATTAAAAAAAAAACTATTGAAGTGCCTTTTTTATTATAATGACGAAGAAATATTTCTATCTGGGTATATGAGAACCCATTACATGGCCTTTTAGGGAAATGGGGTATAACATTACCTTAAACAATCACTAAGGCCTAAGTCCTGAAGGCCCAACAACTAGTCTAAAGACCTGATCACCAATAGGTGCATGAAATGGCCCCAAAAGACCTTGGATTTCTTCGACTCTCCTGCCTGCATCTAGGAATGTCTACCTTCTTATGTCTATCCCATCTCATTGTAGTCCAACCCTATAGTTTTCCTTACAACCTATGAACCCATGTCCACCATAGCGACCGCTACCTTCTTATCCCTGGGTCATTCTGATGATACACACCCCACATCTACAATAGGTCAGCCATATGAATCTCAATTATATCATCCATGTGCCTACGCACAACATCTTGTAGCCATGATTTTACAAACACCCTCCTAATTCCCTCCACTATTGGCTGACTCCCGATGCCCATGCACATTTCCTTGTACTGAAGAATTACTTCTTTTTTAAAATAATTCACACCTACATAGGGGGCTGCAGGGGATCAAACCCCCAATTTTGATAGAGTTTAATGAGATTATGGATAAACATAGTGTGTGGACCTCTAGGTAACTTTCTAAATGGAAATACTTTATATTACCTAAATTTAAAGATTAAAATATAGAAATATGTTAAGGAACTCATAGAGAAAGAAATTAATGTCAGAAAAACAACAACAAAACCTTTTTTATGTACCTTATTGTGAAACATAATCCCTTTACCTATCAATATATCATCAAGAAGGATGTATACGGGTGTCATCAACCTATATATATTATTTATATTCATTTTAATTTATTACATTAATACATATATAAACTACCATAGATATAGATTTAATCATATGGTTCCATTTTAATCAAAGGGACAGAGATATCTTCTCCCATTAAACTAGAATAGACACAAAATTTCTTGAATTTTTTATTAATATCAAGTCACTTATGACATACAGAATGAATTTTTCCTCACTATGATCATATTTTATCATATATTTATCCATTCATCAAAGTACATGATTAATGATATACATTAATAATAATCTAAAGGCTATGTACCAAAACACACATTCTCATATAAGAATATCCAATGACATATAGAACATGTGGAATTCATTTTGGTTTTTTTGTACTCATTACCTCTATTTTTAGATATCACTAAGTAAAAAACTTCATGAGAAGAGTCCACAATGTATTATGAGACCCCAACACCTAATAGTCAAACATCATTTATACACTGTCATATAGATATCATCTAGACCATAAGACCTATGTTTAATAATATTATCACAACATCTGTAGGTTCTTATTATAAAAAGGAACCACTATAACCTTATGATGAGAAAAATACTCTAAAGAAATTATCAAATTAATGTTACACATAATAACAATTATTCTTTGATAGAATATTTATTTATATTATGGTAATATAAAGTAAAAAATTAGTTGGTTCTAGGGAACCATCTCCAAAAATGTCCAAGTGTTGCAAAGATGTATAAAGATTAGTGGAAATTTTATTGAAGGTATTGTATGAAGAAGAGTGGTATTGATTTTGTATCAATGTGTTTCGCCTATAAAAAAATTAAGTTTGATCACATAGATCCAATATTTTTGAGTTAATCGTTCAATGTTCCATAGTAGAAGTATGAAGAAAGACCGATAAAATTTATAACCATTTTTTCATTTTTTTGAAGAACAATGATATTATATAGGTTATAATTTTTTGGTTGATGAATTCCATTCATTTATTTATTTTTCAGGTTAGGGATCTTTAGAGATTTTGGGAAATATTTATATAAGTGGGGTCATTTGATTGTATGAGTTTTCATAAAGGATTATATTTGGTCATTATTTCAAGTTAACTTCTTGGTTGTGGAAGATTTATAGGAGGTATTTAGAAATCAACTCCATATCAGTATGACTACCCTAAGAAAAATGGTCAAACATAAAAAACTATTCAGGAACTCAAGGATATTTTATGAGTATGTGTGCTTCAATAATTTACCATAGGTTAATTTTTCATAAAACAAAAACTACCACTCAATGATAAGCATTACACCTTATAAGGAACTCTATGGGAGACCATGTAGGTCACCACTATGGTTCATGGATAATGGTGAGATAGTGATTATTGGGTGTAATCAAGTGAACCATTTCATAAAGAATGTTAAAGTGATTCATGATCAAATAAAGATAGTGCATATCTGCCATAATTCCTATGTGGACTGAAGCCATATATCCTTGTATTTTGAGGTAGGAGATCATGTGAACCTAATGGGATATTTATATAAAGGTTTAAGGATATTTTTTAGAGGAATAATAATCTCCCTAAGATTCATTGATTCATTATATATTTTGAGTAGAATTGAAAAATTGGTCTACCCTCTAGAATTACCACCACATATGGATTGAGTATATGATGTTTTCTATCTGTCACCTCATAAGGTGTGTATATGACTAGTTTCTTATATATGGACATGTAGGATGATGTGATAATCATTGATGGGCTAGTGGATATTGAGGACCACCAAGATAAGGTACTTCAGGGGAGGAAAATTCCTCATATTTAGGTTCTCTAAAGGTATGATTACATTCAAGATAGTACATGGGAGCACAAGAATTAGATACAAGCCAATTATCCACACCTATTTACTTGTGTGGTTTTTTTGGATGAAAAAAAATTGAAGGTGGGGAAAATGTAGTGAATATTAATTGGGAGATAATTATTTTGTTTATTAATTTGGATAAAATTCCAGAAATCCTATGTTCAAGCCTCCTTGTGTGCATGTGTATGTTCAATGATGAATTTCTAATTCATTTCTATCCCTTACCCCTAAATTATTGTAACAAATAATCTTGTGATTTTATCTAAATTATTATGTGGGTTTTCATAAATTTTTGGAGAACATTTTAAATGGTTAGATTTGAATTTAGTGGGGAAAAGGAGTTAAATTTAAATATTTATATTTTTACAAACATAGAACCCAAATGAAAAAATAAAAATATCTTTCAAAGATAAATTTAGATTTAAAACCATCAATGTATCATTGTTCAAGGAAACAATATTTCATTTATGGATAAATTTTGAAAATTTTGAGATTCTGGCCCATGGGAAACTTGTTTGGTTTATAAATAAGTATTTAAGTCTCTAATTATTCCCATTATCATGTTTTACAAGGAGAGAGAGATTTACTAGTAGTATAGTTGATAGATATACATCTTAAGGTAAGATTACTGAATTAGATTTACTCAATTTTTTAAATATGAAATTTAAAAACTATGTGATTTATAATATATATATATATTAAAGTATTTTTTATTATATTTTAATTAAAATAAATAAAAATATTTTTTGTAGAAATTTATTGGTGTACAAACATGGATTATCATACCCCCCCCCCCCACCTTGAGTAATGGGGGAATGAATGTTCCTTGGTCATGCCAATATTGGAGCGGTTAGTATACTAATCATTGGAACATCATAGATAGAAGACATAGGATTCAACCAAGAAGAGTTCCACTAGTGAGATATTATCATCCATGGTTTTCACTAAGTTTAGAGGTCAAGTCCATGACTGGGAGGATCAACCTAAGATAGGGAAATCAATTCCAATCATAGAAATCATTGGTCCTCACTAGGGATCCACAACATACAATATATCCAATGAGCGTGGCATACTGAAATCCCTCAATGAAAACGATGAGTGTGTGGATATTGAGTTAGTTTTATGAAAACAGCTCATATCATGGATCCCTAAGGTTGTGTGGTTCCTCGAGTGTCACTCAATGAGAATAACTCGATTGATTGGGATCATTCACCAAGTTTCAATGCATCTTCACCTCCCATGTTGAAGGGTCATACAAATCCTATTGATTAAGTGACACAAGTCATGGAAAATCATCACAAGGGATTTGTTAGATACCATTAGATCATAAAATACATTGGAATCCTAGTTTCTTATAGTTGTGATTAAAATTGTGATATATGAATATTGGATCACACCATGTGAAAAAATATCAACCACATATCATCACCGATGTGGTGCACATCTTATTGACTAGACTCGACTCATGGATTAAGCATTAGTGTGGTGGTTATACTATTCAGTAAAGATCTAGATGACCTAGATTAATGTGAATTTTTGGAACAACACATTACTGAATATCACACCCTCTAAGTGGGAACCCCATCATTTTCCAAGAGGATAAATCTTATATTAAGGAACATTGGGAGTCATTGGGACCCTCAAAATAATAATTGTTTTTGATAATCCAAAATTGGTAAACCCTTTTATAAATCATTTAGATCTCTAAAATATATGAACTTCTTCAAATATTATTTTTTTTACATGTGTGTTTTTAGATGTATTTGTACCCTCAAGCACCTAATATATATATATATATATATATATATATATTTCTATCCTTTTGAAAGAATTGAACTTGAGAATAAAATAATTTATACAAGATATGAATCAAAATTAAAAGTGTATGCATAGTAAAAACTATGATTCTTAAAAAAAATTGTAATTACCTGATGGGTATTCAAATAACATTTCAATGTGTGTTAACTTAAAGCATTATAGGTTGCATGGATTGAAAATTCCCAATTTAGGTATCTTTCTAGAGATATTATTACCTTTTTGCATTGTGTAAATCGTTACTTGAAAAGGTAAATGTAGTTGTATTAGAGTTCTACACATTATTCATACAACTATATGATAAAACCCTATAACAAATTGAATTTTAAAAGCTTCAAGAAAGAAATATATTGACCCATTGTTCAAAGGAGATGATCTTCCCCCCATAATTTTTTACTGTCATGATGCATTTACCTATTCATTTTCTTGAGGAAACTAAATTATGAGGTTTCTTACATTATTGATATATTTATCCAATTCAGTGTTACATTATTTATATATTTTTATTTTTAATTAAACCATTATTCCTCATTCATTACATATATAGTTAATTATGTTTCATTCATTTTGTTTTATAAATACCTTGGTCATTTGAAATAGTATATGGAAAATAAATCCCAACCAAAAGGCTCTATTTTGGAAGGTTATCTAGAAGAGGAATATGACAAACCTGCTCTTTATTACACACTTAAACATGATTTATTACATAACCTTCACTTGATACAACATAGAATATCGAGATTTATAGTGTCTTTGGGGATTAGGATCATTACATAACAACATAAAACATGAAATACAACATCTTTATTGAAAACTTTCTTTACATGAACACTATATTCCCTCGTACTTAGCATTGAATAGGATAACCTGAGGACATGCATGAAAAATGGGTGATATATAAAGCCCAGTAAGGGAATAAACATTGAATAACATTAGGAATCCATTACATGTTACACAATAGGCATATAAATGAAGCACAAGAGAAACATTAACATAAAGGCATGATAAAGAATGATAATGTTAATATAGAAATGTGGCAACAACATTTAATATGATTTTAGCATGATCCAAGGCTCATTACACATGAATCATGAGTAAACCATAATTGTAGTTTAATTATCATGAGTAAACCCCCATTTCACTTGATGTATCATGATACTAATCTTTACCCAATGCATTGGAGTGCTATCAGGGCGCACCCTTCTTAAACATTTCATTTCATGCATAAATGTTCCACATGGATCATATAATATGGATTCATTAAACCTTATCATTTCTTCCACGATAAAGTAAATGTAGAATTCATACATGAAACACTATAATCAATAAGTAAATGAGCATAAAGTTGAATACCCATGATAGGGAAATGTGCATGGTATTCACTATACAATGACATTGGCTTGGAAAATCACAGTGCAATTTCAGCAGCGTAACAGCATGACATAGGAATTTATAAATATGATTTATGAGAGAGAAATGGGTGTATCTTCATATGTACATGAAATAGAAAGTAATAGGATCATATAGATACATGTCCCAACATAGTTAATGGAATTTATATTCACAATACAAAATAATTGCTTGAATGTAGATGAGAAGAGAGAGATTCCTTACAGAATTTCGGCATGGTAACAGGTGTACATGAGGGGAATTTAATGAGAGAGAAATGGGTATCTCGTCATTAAAAAATAGACAGTGTAGTATGGGGGAGGTGATAAATCATACCCCAACATTTATAATTGAAAATAAAATGGAATAACAACGTAATTAAATTGAGACAAAAATGAGAAAAGAGGAAATCCCTTACTTGGAAGTGTGATCCAAAAGGCTTGGGAGAGGCTTGAGAGATGCTTCATGGGAGCTTGGGTCACCTTGTGAGGATTCTAGAGAGTTTAGGGAAGAGGTTGGACGAACTCCAAAGGCTTTTAGTGAAGATTAAATGGGATCTTGGGTGGGTTTATATAGGAAAGGAGAGGGAATTCTTTATTATTTTGGTTTGGGACACCTCACATTAAACAAATCAAAACCACAAACTATCCCATGGTTTTTCCCCATGGTTTTTACTAAAGGGGAGTGGAAAACAATATTTTATAAGAAAAATGGCTGAACTTCTTAAAATATTGAGGGTGATTATGTGGAGGTGAGTCACACTCTCAAGGAAAACAATTTAAAAAGAAAAAATGTTTTATAAGTCTTGTAGGGTCCACTAAATCCTTGTAAAATAAATAAAAAAAATCTAAAATTACATTATTTTAATTATAAAACACATATTTTCCGAAAATAATGTTTATATTATTTTATTACATCACTATTGGGTCATTATGATGTCATAAAACACATTATATATTTAAATGGTATTTAATTTTTACCGCAAAATTTGACTGTCTCAGAAAATTATGAAAAAAATCACCATTGGATAATTTTGATGTCCTGATTCTAAAAATAATATTAATTTTATATAAATAATTTTCTAAATATGTGAATTTTTACTTTTAAAATAAAAACTGACATTTATCGAAAATTCATGGGTTTTGACAAAAACGGCTTTCAAACCATAATAAAAATTACAATTACATTCATAAAATTATATGATAATTTATATTTAATAAAAAGTAATTTAATTATAATAATATTTTATTAAAATATTATTTAATTCAAAAATCCATTAATTCATCAAAATATATTTCTTAGTTGAATATTGACTAAAAATACTATTTGTGCTTTAAAAACTATTTACAAAGTAACAATAATAAAATGAATGTATATTAATTATTATATAAAAAATAATGAACATATTCATAGTGATATAGTCTTGATACATAACCTCTTATAATACCCACATAAGACCTAAGGGTAAGATGTGCGATGGTGACAGACTCTTGGGGTGGCTCGGATAGCATTACTTGAGTGGTAATCAATATTAACTTCCATTTCTCCTGTAACCGGTTCCATTAAAGCTTAACGTGTTCAAGCTCAGATTAGTCTTGATCAAGAGAGAAGCCCAATGATGCCACCTCCTTTCCGATATTTGAAAAATGGGCTTTTTATGGAGCATGTCTACTGGATGAGGCCATCGCTTCCTTTGTCTGAGTAAATCAGATTTGTTAAAGCCCTATATTTATACTAATCATGTGATCACTGTTCAATGACTATATTAGCAACGGTCACAATTCATAATGGTATTTTAAAATCCAGAAACATAAAACCAATGAATTTCACATTTCATATAACTATAATAAGACATTTAATTAGATCAAGAGGGATTTCCATTAATGAAAGTTTGGGTCGTTACAATCTTCCCTCCTTAAGAAATTTCACCCTCGAAATTTCCTTTTCCCACACTAAAACAGGTGTGGGTAACTCTGCTTCATTACTTCCTCTGATTCCCACATATCTTCTTCAAACTTGTGGTTTTTCCACAACACCTTGATGCGGGGCATTGTCTTATTTCATAGAACTTTTTCTCTATGAACTAAGATCTTCATCGGTTGCTCCTCGTAAGAAAGATCATCCTCCAACTGTACCACCTCTGAAGAGATTACATGTGAAGGGTCTGGTATGTACTTATTTAAGAGGGATACATGAAATACATCATGTACTTTATCCATGGTAGGTGGAAGTTCTAGTCGATAGGCCACAGCCCCGACATGATCAAGAATCTCGAAGGGGATGATGTACCTTGTACTTAAATTCCCTTTATTTCCAAACCTCATGAGCTTCTTCCACGGAGATATGCGTAGAAATACCATATGTCTCCAACTTTAAAATAAAAGTTTCATTGATTGTTATCTACATAACTCTTTTTTCGACTCTGGACTTCCTTGATATAGTGCTGAATGGTTTTCACCTTCTCCACCATTTCTTCGACCATTTCTAGTCCTAGAAACTTACATTCACTAACTTCATCCCAACACTCCAGTGTTATACACCTTTTCCCATAAAGGTCTTCATATGGTTCCATTTGGATGCTCGAGTGGAAACTATTATTGTAAGAGAATTCAACTAGTGGATGATTTTGGTCCCATTAACCTTTAAAGTCCATTAAGAAAGCTCTCAACATGTCCTCAAGTGTTTGGACACTCCGCTCGGATTGGCCATTGGTTTGAGGATGATAGGTTGTAATGAAGTTTAGTTCAGTATCCAGAGTATGTTGAAGACTCTTCCAAAACTTAGAGGTGAATCTTGGATCTCGATCGAATACAATAGATAGTGGTACTCAATGAATCCTTACCACTTCCCTGATATATATTTGTGCCAGTTGATGGTGATGTTCTCCCATTTCTATGCTGGTATGGGTAATGGCTGCATCATCCCCTTAGACTTCTGCCTCTCTTCCTTCACTTGCTGACACACCAGGCACTTTGATGTAAATTTTCCAATCTCCCTTTTCATATTGTCCCACCAAAATTTTTCTTGGATATCTCAATATATCTTTGTGCTCCCCAGGTGAATAGAGAAGGTTGAGCTATGTGAGTCATCCAAAAGCTCCTTCTTTATCTCTAGATCAGATGGTACACATAATCATGACCCAAATCTCACAATTCTATCCTTATCAACCATGAACTCTGAGGATTTCCCATTTCTGATAGCTTCCACCCTATTCATAATTTCCACATCCTTTCTTTGAGCATCCATTATTTTTTCCAAAAGAGATGGTTGAGAAATAATTTGTGAAAGGATTGATGATGTTCCCTTCTTTATGATTTCCATGTCTATCTTGATCAAATCTAAGAAGATTGGATCCTTCTCAATTCTGATCAATGGTGGGATTTATGGGTTCTTTCTACTTAGAGCATCTTCCACCTTGTTCACTTTCCCAGGGTGGTAATGGATTGAGGAATTGTAGTCTTTGATCATATCTAACTATCTTCATTGGTGCATGTTCAACTCTTTCTGTGTGAATATATACTTGAGGCTTTTGTGGTCTGTATATATTTCACACTTCTCCCCAAAGAGATAATGCTGCCAAATTTTTAAAGTGAAGATCACTGCAGCTAACTCTAGATCATGTGTTGGATAATTCTTCTCATGAACTTTCAATTGCCTTGAAGCATGGGCAATGACTTTGTCATTTTGTATCAACACACATCCCAGGCCCTTCTTCGGAGCATCACTAAATACAACAAAAATTTCTCCACTTGTGGGTAAAGTGAGCACAGGTGCAATGATAAGCCTCCTTTTCAACTCCTTGAATCTTTCTTCACATTCATCAATCCAAGTAAACTTTACTCCCATCTGAGTTATCTTAGTAAGAGGGTTGGACAATCATGAGAAATTTCTGACAAATCTTAGATAATATCCAACTAATCCATAAAACCTATGGATATTTATTACCGATGTTGGCCTCATCCATCCCTCTATTGTAGTTTTCTTGGAGGGATCCACATATATCTCATTACTTGTGATGATATGGCCCAAGAATGAGACCTCCTTCAACCAGAACTCACACTTGTTGTACTTTGCATAGAAATTCTCCTTCCGCAAGGTCTCTAGTATAGTTCTTATATTCTCCCCATGATCCTCCTTAGTTTTGGAGTATATTAGAATATCATCTATAAATACTACCACAAATTTGTTGAGGTAATCTCTAAAGACTCTATTCATCAAGTCCATGAAGATTTTTGGAGTATTAGTGAGTCCAAAAGGCATTACTATGAATTCATAGTGCTCGTATCTTGTACAAAAAGTAGTCTTGGGAATATATTCCTTCTTCACCCTTACTTGATAATATCTTGACCTCAAATCCACCTTGGAGAAGTATTGTGCTCCATGCAGGTGATCAAACAAGTTATCAATTCGTGGGAGAGGATACTTGTTCTTTATCATGATTTTTTTAAGCTCACGATAATCGATGAAAAGGTGCATTGATCCATCCTTCTTCTTGACGAAGAGGACCAGTGAAACCCATGGTGAAGCACTTGGGAATAAAAAACCTTTATCCATATTCTCATATAGTTGTTTCTTTATCTCCTCAAGCTCCACAACAGCTATTCTATATGGAGTCTTGGATATTGGAAACTCTCTAGGTATAAGATCAATTGAGAATTCAATATCTCTTCTAGGAGGAAGACCAAGAAATTCCTTGGGAAACACTTCAGCAAATTCCCTCACAATAGGCATGTCTTCAAGGATGGTTTCTTCCTTGGACTCAATCATCTAAGCCAGGTATGCATGCTCATAGGTTAGTAATATCCATTCTTGAGATGATAGAGCTAAAGAAGATTCATCTTCCTCCTTGAACTTGTATAGAATCTGAGGTCTATTATCCATATGGAGATTTATTTCCATCTCATGTAAATTTATGTTGGCTATATATAAGGAAATCCAATCCATGCCAAGAATTGCATCAAATTCCACCATAGAGAGTATGAAGAGGTTCTCCGGGAAATTCAATCCACATATTATGACAGGGGAGGAGTTATATTCATGGGATGCAATGATTGTCCCCATTTTCTTTAGTCACCGATATATTTACTTCCAGGATTTGTGGTGGTGTTGGTATTGTTCTACTAAACTTTTAGGATATAAAAGAATGTGTAGAACTAGAATAAAAAAGTATGTTCACTATTCTTGAATGAATAACCAGCATACCTATCACCACTTCATTGTTGGGGTTTACTTCGGTGTTAGTGATGGAAAAATATCTCCCTTGCTGCCTTGGAGGTTGTGGGTTGCCTCTGAACACTCTTAGATTAAGGCACTGATTTGAAAAGTAACCCGATTCTTTGCAGTTAAAGAAATAAACAATGCGTAGAGGGTCGAGCGAATCATTCCTGTCCTCTGTCACAGTCATGGGTTTTTCTTACCAACAGTTAATATCTAGGTGCCCATCTCTTCCACACCTAAATCATTTCCTCATTCCCTTCAAGCAATTTCCAGGGTGCTTCTTTCCGAACCTTTGGCAACTGGGGTGCTGGATCTTCTTAGAACCATTGGATTTATCCATCGGACCACCAACATTTAAGTCCACCTTACGTTTCTAATCCCCATGATACCCCTGAGATTCTCCGATCACCATTTCAACCTTGAGGGCACATCGGACAATTTCCTCATAGCCGTTGAAGTCATGGATCGCCAGCGCATTCTGTAGGCTAGGTTTCAGCCCACCAAAGAAGTGTTCAACCTTGCATTTGGGGGTAACAACAAAGATGGAGGTGTATCATGAAAGCCTTGTGAATTTTGCCTCTTACACTCCAACATATTCTTCATTTTTTTTCTTGAGGTTAAAGAAGTTTGTTTCCATCTTAAGTAAGAGGGTGCGTAGAAAATATTTATCAAAAAACATCTTCTGAAAATCCTTCCATTCCAACTCCTCGATCTCCTCCTTAGGATTCATATTTTTGATCAACACCCTTCATTTATCACCTTCACCCTCTATATGATAAGCATTCAGAAGAACCTTCTTTTTTTCGGAACATTGAAGGATGAAGAAGATCTTTTCAATGGAGTTAATCCATTGTTCGACGATTGAGGGATCAGATGATCCATTAAAAGTAAGAGGCCTTTGTCTAATGAATCTCTCGATAGCGACTTGTTCTTTATTAGGGGGGTTGAACATTCCTCTTGACCCATGTTTCTATTCCAATCTTGAGTTAACTGAGATAGAATCATGATAAAGTTCGTGATTCCCACTCTCATCGGATTGGGCATCTCATTAGTACAGTCATCACATTGATCTTCACATCGGTTGTTAGCCTGAGTCCTCCTATTAGCGGCCATTGGCTAGAATAAAAGGAAATTTATGGGTAACACATAAAGGGTAATCCATGGACAAAAATAGATGACTTATAAATTACTTTTATTCCTTAACTTATGAATCTATAGGATTCAATCTATGCTATTCATGATCTAATTTCTAACATATATTCTTAGGGGAATTTTTTTAATTCCCTTAATAAGGGTTCATAATAAGCTTGTGAATTTACCAAAGCATGTCCCCTGGAAGTGTTGTAACCAAGAGTAAAGAAAGGCCCGTTGTTGTTCACTAGTTCCCGTTTGAGTCTAGCTCAAAGCGGTGTTTTCAGGTTTTACCACTAGGATACATTTGTGCTATAGCCGCCTCTACCTGCTCATATCCAGAATGGGATGTATTCTCTTGATAAACCACTTAATCAATACTCACCAATACTTAGGGTTGTTTTTATTATATTTATTCATTTCTCTAAGTCTTCACTAGGGTTTTCTAATCCAAATCCCAAAAATAACTAAACCTATCCTCCGATACCAATTATGACAACCCTGCTATTTATTACACACTTAAACATGATTTATTACATAAACATCACTTGATACAACATAGAAGATTGAGAGTTATAGTGTCTTTGAGGATTAGTATCATTACATAACAACTTAAAACATGAAATACAACATCTTTATTGAAAACTTCCTTTACATGACCACTACATTCCCTCGTACTTAGCTTTGCATAGGATAACTTGAGGACATGCATAAAAAAGGGTGAGATATAAAGCCCAATAAGGGAATAAACATGGAATAACATGAGGAATATAGTACATGTTAGACATTATGAATATCAATGGAGCACAAGAGAAACATTAAAATAAAGTCATGATAAAGCATGATAATCTTAATATGGAAATGTGGCAACAACATTTAACATGATATCAGCATGAGACAAGGATCATTGCACATGGAGCATGAGTAAACCCTAATTACACTTGAATTATCATGAGTAAACCCTCATTTCACTTGATTTATCATGATACTAATCTTTACCCAATGCATTGGAGTGCTATCAGGGCACACCCTTCTTAAACATTTCATTTCATGCATAAATGTGCCACATGGATCATAAAACATGGATTCATTAAACCGCATCATTTATTCCAAGATAAAGGAAATGTGGAATTCATACAGTAAACACTATAATCAATAAGTAAATTTTCATAAAGGTGAATACCCTTGATAGGGAAATGGGCATGGTATTCACTACACAATGACATTGTCTTGGAAAATCGCGGTGCAATTTCGGCAGCGTAACGGTGTGACATAGAAATTCATAAAAATGGTTAATGAGAGAGAAATGGGTGTCTCGTTATATGTACATGAAATGGGCAGTAAGGGGGTCATATAGATATATGTCCCAATATAAGTAATGGAATTTATATTCACAATACAAAAGAATTTCTTGAATGTAAATGAGAAGAGAGAGATTCCTTACAGAATTTCGGCATGGTAACTGGTATACATGAGGGGAATTTAATGAGAGATAAAGGGGTATCGTATCATTAAAACATATAGAGGGAAGTATGGGGGAGGTTCGAAATTATACCCCAATATTTATAATTGAAAATGAAAGGGCATAACAACATAATGAAATTGAGACAAAAACGAGAAAAGAGGAAATCCATTACTTGGAAGTGTGATCCCAAAGGATTCGGAGAGGCTTAGGAGAGGCTTCTTGTGAGATTGGGTAACCTTGGCAGGATTATAGAGAGAGTAGGGCAAAGGTTGGACGAACTCCAAAGGATTTTAGTGAAGAGGAAGTGGGAGCTTGGGTGGGTTTATATAAGAAAGGAGAGGGAATTCTTTATTATTTAGGTTTGGGACACCTCACATTAAACTAATCAAAACCACAAACCAGCCCATGGTTTTTTCCCATATTATTTTCCAAAGGGGATTGGAAAACAATATTTTATAATTCCAATGGACGAAATTCTTAAAATATTGAGGGTGATTATGTGGAGGTGAGTCACACTCTCAAGGAAAACAATTTAAAAAGAAAAAATGTTTTATAAGTCATGGAGGGTCCACTAAAGCCTTGTAAAATAAATAAAACAAATATAAAATCTCATTATTTAATGATAAAACATATATTGTCCGAACATAATGTTTATATTATTTTATTACATAACTAATGGGTCATTATGATGTCATAAAAAACATTATATATTAAAACGGTATTTAATTTTTACCCAAAAAATCAACTGTCTCAGAAGATTATGAAAAATTCACCATTGGATAATTTCAACATACCGATTCCAAAAATAATATTCATTTTATCTAAATAATTTTCTAAATATGTGAATTTTTAATTTTAAAATAAAAACTGACATTTATCAAAAATTCATGGGTTTTGATAAAAACAGCTTTCAAATCATAATAAAAATTACAAATGCATGAATATAATTATATGATAATTTATCTTTAATAAAAAGTAATTTAATTATAATAATATTTTATTAAAATGTTATTTAATTCAAAAATCCATTAATTCATCAAAATAGATTTCTTAGTTGAATATTAACTAAAAATACTATTTGTGATTTAAAAACTATTGACAAAGTAACAATAATAAAATGAAAGTATATTAATTATTATATACAAAATAATGAACATATTCATAGTGCTAAGGTGTTGTTACATAACCACTTATAATACCTTCATAAGATTGAAGGGTAAGGTTTTCCATGCTGACAGACTCTTGGAGTGGCTTGGATAGCATTGCTCGAGTGGTAATCTCTATAAACTTCCATTTCTCCCGTAGCCAGTTCCACTCAAGCTTAACGTGTTCAAGCTCATCTTTTACTTGGTCATGATCGAAGCCTAATGATGCCACCTCCTTTTCAATCTCCAACAAATGGGCTTCGTATGGGGAAAGTCTACTGGATGAGGCTATCGCTTCCTTTGTCTGAGTAAATCGTATTTGTTAAAGCCCTATATTTATACTAATCATGTGATCATTGTTCAACGGCTATATTAGCAATGGTCACAATTCATAATGGTATTTTAAAATCCAGAAACATAAAACCAATGAAGTTCACATTTCATATAACCATAATAAGACATTTAATTAGATCAAGAGGGATTTCTATTAATGAAATTTTGTGTCATTACAAGGAATGTATTGCCTTTTTTATAGATACAAGGATGATATTGAGATAATATTCAATCAATCTCAAAAATATAGGAAATAAACAATATGTATTGCTATAGGTCAGCTAGTTGGGAGGATCTAAAATATTACACTTCCATAATTATAATTATTATAATAACATATATATGTGCTACTAAATATTCAAATTTCAGATCTATTAATTGAAGATATGATGATACAAACAAAGATATTTATGAGAATTCAAAATAGAATATAATAGATATAAAAAACTTTTTTAAAAAAAAGATAGTATAATGGTTTGTGCGTCTTTTAAAATCACAAATACAGAAATTCATATAAATATATACATATATATATTATGTTGAAAAATATATTTTATAAATTTAATAATTTATATTAATTTTTATAGATCATGAATATCAATATTCAATATGAATTTTGAGGATATTTTAAGTTTTGTCTTGGGGTCCTCTAAATAAAGCTAATAAATTTGACAAATATAATTTTAATTGATTAAAATTTTATACATTCAATCTATAAGAAGGTTTAAAAACATATAATAGTGGTGTATTTACAATTTATAAACTAGTATACTATGTAAATTTGACTTATATTATAGAATTAAACTACCATAGTCATTTTATATTGTTTTTTCAAATCCAAGTGGGTCAATATTGCCAGAGGTATTAAAATAAATTTCTTATAATTTACTTTTTGAACTTATCTTACTTGATAGATATTGGTGACCATGAAGAACATTATTTTTATATCTTCACATCACAATAGAAAACGATATATTATGTTAAATATATAGCGGATGTAGGGTAGAGTGTAGTTGTTCACAGGAAACAAAGATTCTTGTATGATATGGGTGATAAATTGAAAGAATTAACTTGTGAAATTGAATCCCATCTATAACAATAAATTAAATTATTTTTCCATGATGATATTGGTAATATTAATCTTTCAAGGATGGATAAAGTAGAATAAGTAAATATGGAACATGATAATCATATGACTGAAGAATAAAATGATTCTATGTGCAGTAATTCATTCAACTATCAACTATCTATATATTATATTATTTATTTTACATATACTTCATCTTTTATCATATTTAAATTTATTTTTATGCATGAAGTGTTTAATTATGAAAAACTAAATGTTATACTTGTTTTAAAATATATTTTTTGAAACTATTTTAATTTTTTAAATGAAATTAATATCAAAAAATGATTTGATTATGTGATTTGATTACCATCAGATGTTCCACCTACCATCCATACATTATCAACTTTTCCTGATCATCCCTCACATATTGTATCTAGAATTTCCTCTAGCTCCCTCCCAATGTCATCTTACATGCCCTATGGCTCCCTCATGATGACATATTGCATGCCCTTAATCTCCCTTTCAATAATATTCAACACACTTACTATAAATTCATCAAGTTTTTCATGCATTGTTCATTCATAAAGAGAGGAGGTGGTCACTCAAATTACCTCATGAGGAATCGGAAGGTCGTGATTATTGGTAAAAAATAACATGAAAAAATATTTCATTTTTATATACTAACAGCCTAGTTTTTTTATAATATATACAAACAATAATATTAGAGATACAAAAATTGATAGTTCAGAATTTTGGAATATTAATGGTATGAAGATAGTTATATAATTTGATAGTTTTGGGGTTTTAAAAAAGGATTCTTTGGGATTATTCATTAAAATCTTGGTCCAGTTGGCTTGTGAGCTAGTGAACCTTCCCATTCAGATTATATCAATGGTTGGATAGAGTCATTAGGTAAATTTCATAATTTCATAATCATTCAGAACAAAAAAATTGATTTTATATTCAAATATAAATATAAATAATTGTTTAATTTTCAAATAAATTATAATACATGTGTCGAAAGAAGAGATTGGATATAGATATAGAGATAATTATCTCTAATTAGAAGATATTCATGAGGAATGATTTTTAACTCCATCTTGGTGATTTTACTATATAAACAAACCTAATAATTGTAACTTATTGTGTTTAATTAAACATATATTTAGTTATAACTTATTGTGTTTACTTATCAAAATAAACTCACCACTCACTGGTATGATATTGTATAAACTATTTTATGATTCAATTATTATGTCTATGAGGAGTATGGAATTGTTTTGGTGACTTTTCATTTCCAAAAGGGATGTTTTCATAGCTCAGTGATTCTAAAATTTCATTATTTTGAATTGTTATACTCATTTTTAAATTCTTAAGTGTTATGAAGAAATATTTGGAGGATATTTTCAATATTCTGAAATGTGAATGAATTGTGATAATTCTTTCTATTATTTATAATATAGAATTAAAGTTAAAATGTATTTGGATTAAACGAGTGATACTTGAAATTGTTTTCATGAAATTTGTGGGGATAAGAAAATTTGATATTTATATGGAATGAAAACTTGTAATTAAATATTAAACCACATGTAATCTCACTAAATAGACTTATTAGTATGTATTTAATGTTTCTTAGTAATGAAGGGTGATTTTGGATTGTTGAGTAATTCAATTTACATTTTTTATTAATATGAATTGTTTAAATTTATTTATTGTCATTCTAAACTTTATAAAAAATTTCCATTAATATTTTATATAATAATTCTATCATAAATGAATTAATAATGGTTGTTGTTTACTGGTTTAATTTATATTTTCTAATGTTTTTTTCACTATAAAAATTTTGTTATTTATTTTAGAAGATTAAATATGAATTTATTTTTACACTATAATAATAATAGGTGGTTAAAATCACTTCCAAAAAAGATAAATAATTTAGTGGTAGTTAAACCATTTTTAAATTTCATTTTCATATAGTGGTTTTTTAAATCATTGTTATTCGATTCTTGAAATTAAAATGCAAAACCACTGCCAAAAATGTAGAAAACCACCATAAAGAGAATGTGTCATGAAATTTAAAAAAACTACCATGTAATTCATAAAAAAAATGAAATATTTATTGACACTGTATCTAGTCGTGGTTTCTTAAAATCATCAAAAAAAATGTAACAGTGTTTTAAACCACTGTAAAACACACAAAAAATGGTTGTTATCAGCCGATTTTCCTATAGTGATATATCCATTAAGTATAATACTAGTAAACATATTACTTGTTTTTAGTTACATATATATAGTTAAAATATATAGGGTTTGTTCATATGTCAAAATTACATATTTTCATTATAAATAATTTACCATTTTTAAATAATTTTTTAATATGATTAAAATATATTAATTCAATTACGAAAATACCACTTATTTTAAAGAATTTTTGCATAAAATGTGATTTTTCTAAACTTATTACTTTTAAGGAATGATAAAATGTATTTATAAAATATAAGGAATTATGAGTAAAATAAATTAATAGCATCGAATAATTAATTAAGTAACTATGAGGAATACTAATAATTCAAGGCCAAATAAAAACATTTTGTCTAAAAACATTACTTTTATTACATATTATATATGTTTATTTAAAATCTAAATTTCTCATATTTAGAGTATTAAATTTAATAAAATTTATTTTTATATTAACATTCATCCATTGATTATTAATTTTTTAGTTATAATGATTTACTATTAAAGTGAATTATTTTTCTAAGAATTGTTTTTATATCTGTATTTTAATAAATTAAAATGATCAATGATAAATAATTATTTTAAGGAAATATAATATTTATATGTATAAAAAAATAATTTAACATCCATTAAATTCTTATTACTTAATAACGATGCTTAAAAATATATTTATCTAACAATTATTTTTTATGTTTTATGGGTTATTATATTAAAATTTATTTTTATCATGTTTAGAAATTGAATATAGTAACATGGATTTAATATTTGGAATCATCATGTTAAAATTATTTAATAAATTTAATTTTATTATTTGACATAAAAAAATAAGTTATTGTGGTAAAATTTGGCTACCATGATAAAGGTAAAAGGGTTATTTTCAAAGAATTTTTTTTATAAGTGTCGTGTAATTTTCATCTAAATAAATTAAATTGATCTATATTAAAAGATGTATCTAATATAATTTCTATATAAAAATATTTTTACACTAATTTAATTAGTTATTGATTGGAAATATGAATAAGAACACTTAATGTTTAAAAATCATTTTTCTATAAAATAGTTATTCTTATATTTATTACGCTTTAATTTAAATATTAATTTTCTCATATCTAGAAATTTAATTATATTAAATAGATTCTATATTTTAAATTAGAACATCTAAATTTAGAAAGAGGGGTCATATTATATTTTAGTAAAAAATAATTACCATGGTAAATATTTAAACAAGGTAAAGAGAGGTAAAAAGAGGTAAATTATAATGGCTTGAATTTTGTTTAATTAATGTGATATTTATTATTTATAGAATTAAGTTTTTTGGTTTCGTAGTCAAACCTAAATTTCTATCTAACATTTATTTACCTAAATCCCATGTGATTTCATCTTTACCCTTCGCCTAACTTAAGTTTCCAAGGAAATGTAACTCAATTTCACCTATAAAAGGAGCCCTTTATATTTATTCCAAACCACTATTATCATTCTAATTAATTTTGAATCTATACCCATTATTACTCTATTAGAGTCTTCTCCCATTTTTGGAATCCTATAGTCGTAATAAGGAGGTTTAGGTCCATCATTTTGAGGGAATTCATCATGAGAAAGAACGATTTCATCAAAGTAAGTAATGAGTTCCTATTATTTACTTTTCATTTACTTTATTACCAAAAATATTCCCAAAACCCATTCACCACTCCAGTAATTTTATAATAAAATCTTTATTATTATGTTAAAATTATATTATCATAACATAAATCTAATTTCTTACTAATTCATTTTTTATACACGCTCTTATTTGAGTCGGTTATACCATATATAAGAATGTTGTAATAATGCTTATATCATAAGTGATCAAGAAAACTTAAATATTGGTAATATAATTCAATGATTATTAATTTAATAATTTTTATTAGTTTTATAATGGTAATATTTATTTTTAACTCACTATTAATATACCACCTTTTATTTATTAAAATTTATTGAAATAACTATATTATGGATTTCATCTTGGAGAACCATACTGAAAAATCCCATACAATGAACTGGGAACTTCATAAATCATTTTTGAGAATCTATTCTGGTACCATGAGTATTATATATATTATTAAATCATGAACATGTAATGATGACTAAAACCAATATACTGAAGTAGATAAGGAAAGTTTGAAACTACTAACAACTGATTGTCTAAATTAACTAAAAATATGTAATAAATAAAAATAAAATATTAATATAAAATATAATAAATTTTAATAAGGTTTTAAAAAAATTATTGATGATAATTAGTTTATTATATCTGAGTATAGATTATTTCTAACTAACTAGGAATCTAACATAATGGTTTTCCATATTAATTTCCCTTCTTTGATACATATTTCATATTATACACATATTTTCATTTATATAGTGTATATAATACCTATTTAAAATATTATATCATGATTCTATTTATATTCATAGTATTTAAAGTTCTATTAAAAGTTCTCTCTTTTAGTGGTTTTTGATTCAAAAGTTATCAAAGTCATAAGGGTGTCTTTCTAATGTCAATTTTGAATCAAGATTATATATATGATCTCTTATTTAGGGAAATTATTTGTTATTTATAGCTTAAACACCATATATTTTTAAATATATTTTATATTTATGTGTTCTTAATGTCTTATTTCCATTTTAACTCCATTTTTTTCATAATCTAGCTGAAAGGGTGTTAGTAAGTGGACTCAATTTTATCTCTTCTTTTTGGTCAGGAATTTTTCTCCTTCATGTCCACATTATATATTTCCCAAAAAAAATACCTTATTATTTTAAAATGTAATCATGTATTGTCTTCTATACTCTCAATATTTATCTTTATCTCTTTTAAAAATTAATTTTTATATCTTTTTCATTTATATGGGTTTTTCTCTAAAACTACCTAAAAATATTAAAAGGTGGATTCCTTTTCAATTTCTTCAATTACAAATCTCCCACTCCAAATTTTCTAACTTTAACTTTATTTATTTTCAAGGTTCCATTTTTGGGGATTATTTATAAATTTTTGTTCAAAAATTATTCATTTCACCTTCATGAAAATTACTTTTTAAAGTGACTCGTAACTTTATCTTTTTACGATAATGTTAAAAATATTTTATGAAAACTATATTTATTATTTTTCATCCATTTTTCTCTATATCTAAAAAATTTATATCTATTATGGGTAATGTTAATGATAACTATTTAAATAAACTTATTATATACTTATTTTTAAATATCTATTTTTTGGTACTAACTGATCTAATTCTTAATGTCATTTATTATAATTCCATTTAAAAATGTTATGTAACCTATTTTATTTCCATGGGTTTATTTTGATGTGATTTATGATTTTATCCATGTGGAACACTTGTGTATGGTTTTTCATTATGTGATGGTTAGGGTCCTATATATCCTTACAATGCATTTTATGAATTTGTATATCTCATGATATAATGATGTTGTGTGTGGACATGATTTTGGGCATATTTGTTCACAATATTGTGAGTGAAAATGATTACAAATATATTTGTCCATAATATTTTGCATGGAAATGATTTATAATAGCTTTGTTAACATGTTTTTGTGTGGAAATGTTTCTGGATATCTTTGTTCACATGTTTTTTTGTGGTAATGATTGTGGGTATCTTTGTTCACAAGTTTGTGAATGGAAAATATTACAGATATATTTGTTTATAAATTTGTGTGTAGAAATGATTATAAATATATTTTTTTATAAGATTGTACATGGAAATTATTTTAGATATCTTGGTTCACAAATTTGTGTTTGGAAATGATTATGTGTATCTTTGTTCATAAAATTTCATATGTACATGATTTTGGGTAGTTTTATTTACAAGATTAATTTTGCATATGATTATAGATAGATTTTTTCACAAGATTTTGTGTGTAAATGATTATAGATATTTTTATTCAAAATATTGTTCATTCACGTGATTTTGGATAGATTTTTTCACAAATTTTTTTCAGACACGATTATAGGTATATTTTTTCATAAGATTGTTCATGGACATGATTTTTTATAGCCTTGTTCACAATTTTATGTTTTCATATGCTTATAAATATTCCATATTATATGCCTATGTTATGATTTACTTATTATTGGATCTTATTTTCACACTCCAATTACTCATGTATTATGTTATGCCAAAATATTTGTGATATAAATCTTGATTTATAACCAATATTTTGTTGGGTGTGATTATATTTTGTTATATCCATGTACCTTGATTATGTTCTCATAACCACTCATTGTATTCCCACTTATGATCATTTATTGTTATATATTATGGTTACCCTTACTGGGCATCTGATCTCACCCCTTTTTTATGATTTTATTCCTTATGTTATTAAGAATAGGGTAACATATGACATATCTAGAAGATAATCTAGTGGGGTGAGACTATAGAGAATTTTTCATAGTGTTGTAAAATAATTTATTTATGTATCTAATCTCTAAAGACATTAAAATTTTTGTTTTTGGGATTGTATGTTAATTTTTTAGATGTAGTGTTTAAATTATGAAAATGATTTAAAATATATGTGAGTTATGCTTGGATAATTTCACTTGGTATCAAATCTGATGTGTAAAGTATGTTTTTTAAGACCATATTTGAGAGTTTTGGCCTAGGGTGTCTTAGTTGGTATCAAAGTGGGGTTTAGTTATTTTTGGGTATTATTTTAATATGTATAAGATAACCCAACTTAAAATAATGCATGATAGGCCAAAAAGTGATATAGGGTGAACCTAAAATGTCATAGGTTGAAATGAAGGTGACATAGGATAATACATCTTAGGATCAATATTTCATATTCATATGATGGTTTAATTTTATTTTATAAGATATTATCAGGATTCTATATAACCATTTCTGTTTTAGTATTTTTTTTGGAAATAGTTTCATGAAAATAAAGTTGCGAAAGGTATGTCTATAGAAACTCATATGTATTATAAAAAACTAATGATGAATATTTGGCATAAATGGTTGAGACTAATGAAAATATAAATATATGCATATTATGAAAGATGATATGATTTTTTGAGTCTTATATATGATGGGTAAGTTGATATCTCATTAGAAATTATATCTTGTGTCATGAATATCTTATGATACCCTCAACTATATTCATCAATGAGAGATAATTAAAATTATGGGGACACAATTTATTTAAGGGGGGGAATGTAACACCTTAGGTTTTAGGAAACATTTTATTTTCTTGAACTATATTTTTATCATTAATATTTTTTTATATCCTTTATAAAGAATTGAACTTTAGTAGAAAATAAATCATACAAGATAAGAATAAAAATAAAAAGGATATATAGCTATTAAGTATAATTTCAATAAACATGTTATCATATTGTAATTATTGGTATATTATATATTTATATATATTATTATTATTATTTATATTTAAAAATATATATATTTTCATTATAAATAATTTACTTTTTAAAAAAATTATTTTTTAATAGAATTAAATGATGCTAATTCATTTTTGAAAATAACTTTTTTTAAGAACTTTATTTTAAAAAATATTAATTTTTGTTAAACTTATTTCTTTTAAGGAATTATAAAACATATTTATAAAATACAATGAAATATTAGTAAAATAAATTAATGAAATTCAAGAAGTAATTAAGTAAATATAAGGAATACTAACAATTTAAGGCTAAATAGAAAATTTTTATTTAAAAACATTATTATATTATATATCATATTTTTTTATTTAAAATCAAAATTTCTCATATTTAGAGTATTAAATTTAATAAAATTTATTTCTATATTAATATTAATCTATTGATTATTAATTAATTATAAATAATGGATTATCGTTAAAAATACTTATTTTTAAAATAAATCTATATATACTTTAATAAATTAAAATGAACAATGATAAAGAATGATTTTAAGGAAATATATTGTTTATATATATAAATAGTTTAATATCCATTAAATTATTATTAATTAGAAATGAAAAATATTACATTCACTTTTATTCTTAAAAATACATTTTTATAAAAAAAATATGTGTTGTGTGTTCTTATGTTAAAATATATTTTTATCAAATTTATAAATTTAATTTAATAAAATTTATTTCATATTTTGAATCATAATTTTAAAATTATTTAATAATTTAAATTTTATTTTTAGACACAAAAATAAGTTAGTAGGGTAAAAATTTGTTTCAAAGAATTTTTTTATAAGTGTTATGTAATATTTATATAAATAAATTAAACTGATATATTTTATATTATGAATCTGATGTAATGTTTAAATAAAAACAAATATTTTAACACTCATTTAACTAGTATTTTATTGGAAATAAGAATAAGAACACTTAATGTTAAAAGGGTCATTTTCTAAAAAAACTTTATACCTCTTATGTTTTAATTTAAAAGTTAATTTTCTCATATCTATAAACTTAGTTAGATTAAATGGAGTAAAATTTTGGAATCATCATGTTGAAATTTGGTAAGAGGTTTCATCTTATATTTTTAGTAAATAAGTAAATACCATGGTAAATAATTAAACAAGTTAAAAAGGTGTAAAATGGGGTATAAGTGGTAAATTATCATGGAGTGAATTCAATATAATTAGTATGATAATTATCATTATATAAGTCTTTTTTTAGGTTTTGTATTCAAACCTAAATTTCTCACCAATATTTATTTACCTAACTCACCTAACTCTCATGTGTTTCCCTCTTTACCCTTCACCTAACTTAAGTTTCCAAGGAAATATCACTCGTTTTCTTCTATAAAAGGAGCTCTCTTATAACCACTAAAAACAATATTATCCATTTAATTTATATTTAATCCTTTCCATTTTTAATTTCCTATAGTCATATCCCATTTTTTAATCCTTTGATCATAAGAAAGAGGTATAAGTCTTTCTTTCTGAGGGAATTCATTGTGAGAAGGTGTGGTTTCATCAATGTAAGTAATGAGTTTGTCTTTTCTTTTTATTTAATTTCTCACCTGAAATATTCCTAAAACTCATTACCTACTCTAATTATTATATATTAATATAATTATTATTATGTGAAAATGATATTATTATAACATAACTCTATTTTCTTACTCATTCATTTGTTATAATGTGTTCTTGTTTGGGTCAATTCTACCACAAACATGAACAAAGTTATGATACTTATATCCTGAATGATTTAGAAAACTTAAATTATTGTAATATAATGTAATAATTATGAATTTAATATATTTTTTAAATTTTTTAATGATAATATTAAGATTTAATTCACTATTAATATACCACCTTTTAGTCATTAAAAATTACTCAAACAAGCGTGTTATGGATTACATATTGGAGGACCATACCTGAAAATCCAATGAAATGAACCTAGAACTTCATAACTATTCATAGAGCATCTAATATAGTACCTTGACTATTATAGTGATGATAAACTCATTAACATTGAATGAGGAATGAAACCCTTATACCATAACAGATAAATAATGGTAGAAACTAATAACAATCGATGGTCGATATTAACTAAAAATAAGTAATAACTATGTAATAAATGAAAATAAAATATTAATAAAAAATAATGAATGTGAATAAGGTTCTAAAATATATTATTAATGATTTTTAGTTTATTATATAGGAGGTTAGAGTGCATCAGACTAAACATGAATCCAAGGTAAGAGTTTTTCATCTCAAATTTCCATCTTTGAGACATATTTCATATTATATGCCTATTTTTATTTATATGGTGTTTATAATACTTATTATACATATTATATCATTATTATATTTATATTCATAGCATTTAAATTTCTATTTCAAGTTCTATATTCTAAAGGTTTTTTATTCAAAAAATTTCAAAGTCATAAGGGTTTCTTTCCAATTTCAATTTTGATTGAGATTATATATGTCACTAATGGAAAAAGGGTTTTTAACATAACATTTATCACATTAGTTATTATAAATTGACATGATAAATGAGTTTTTATGTTCTTTAAAAATTAATTGAAGTTAAATCTTATAATTATGGCTTTTCTCTATTGGTTATCAAATAATCGATGTAGACAACCATATTTTATATGTTAGTTATTTCATAATCGATGAAAAAATACTTTTTATACATTGTTTATTGAATAAATGATGTATAAAATAATTTTAAAAATGGAAAAGCATCAAACTTATTTTATGTTTTGAGTTTCGTGTTCAATTTCACCCATAGTGGACCCTAATTTTCTTCCTAAACCTCTCTCAGTCATCATTCCCTCTCATTATTCCTCACTGTCATCATTCTTGTCTCCTCCCTTACCCCTTTTTCTTATAATCAATGTCATCTTCACCACCACCTTATCATCTATCTATATCCTATATCATCACTTCTCTTTAATATTTCTTTATAATTTTTTTTCATAATTTTGATTTTTCACATATCTAAGGTTTTTTTTCCTTGATAAATCTATGTTTTTATATTTTTGTTTGATTTAATGATTATTTTTTTGAGTGTGTGTTATAAATCATGTTAATTAACTAATTAATGGGTGTTTATGGTGTGTTTAATCAGTGTTTAAGATATATTTAATGGGTTCACAAATTAATACTATAATTTCTCAAGATTTATGTGTTTTTTTTAATTATATGGAATTATTTTAAGACTAAACGCTCTGACGGCATGTGATTTCAAGGTCCGGTGAGCCCAGAATTGAATTTTTGAAATTTTTTAGTTCACTTAAGTAAACGTGTGGGAGGGTTTTTCTAACTTTTGAACCAGTGCTCGGATCAAAAATCTGAGGGTACCGTTTAACTCAGAACTCTAGGATTCACCTATAAGGGATATAACTTTGGTCAGCAAGGGTCAAGTGGAAAAGTTAAATTTCAGAGCTTTCAGAAAAAATAAAATAACTTTAAAAATATATTTTATTTCCTTTCCTCAACTGACGAGTGGCGACACGGAAATGTTGTAATGTGACAATGAGGCACATTAATGTAAATAATTAATGTCTTGAAAACCCACAGTGTAATGTTTCATTAAATGACACGCAACAACTATGTTGTTTCATAAATGAAACAGCATAACAACGCCACATCGCAGTGTAAGTAAAATGTTGCGATGTGTTTTATTTTTATTTTTCTGACGTGTTATAGAGATGGAAATTAATCAACAGAAAATTCTCTGACAAACCACTGACATATTTTCTCTCCAATGAAGAATAATTAATGCCATAAATGAACATCAATGAATTCCATAGACAAATGGTGACAAATGCTAACAGATCGAGGATCGACAAATGGCGACGAATTCTAACAGATCGAGGATCGATGATGGCTTAGAGCTTTGCCCCTCATTAGCGATAGATCCTTAATCTAGTTAGGGGTTGTGTTTAAGTTTTTTTTCCGTGATCTTAAATTCAACAACGAACGCGAATCAACCCATGAACAGGTTGATCCACATATTGTGTGTTCTTGTAGGAGGGTGACTTTTTGGGATTTATTTATCTGGGTTTAAACTATCACTTGTTTAATTGAATTATAATCCTTGAGCCTCCCCATTTTTTAAACCTATAATGTTAAGGGTATGGGCTAACACAAACATGGTCTGGGTCCCTCCACATGTGCGTTCTTCATGTTTGTATCCTCATGTGGCGGAAAGAGGAATATGGGGCCAAGGTGGTGATGTCGCGTGTTGGATGAGGTGGTTGGCCCTCCTCGGATGTACTGGAGGAGGTGGCATGCCTGTGCGTGCCACAGTGGAGGAGGTTACGGCCCATAGGCCACATTGAGGTAGTGGCCCACGTCTAGGCCGCCCTGGCAAGCCGTGGTCACTCAACCGTGGTAGACGGAGGCCCCACGGATGAGTCGCGAGGCAGGGAGGGGATGCGACAGTATCTACCACATCCCGAGCATGCACCACTGGTCTTCCCTTGTTGGATCGGGCTTCTTCTGGAGGGTTACTCCCCAGCTAGTGGGTTGGACTACACCTAGTGGGCTGGAACCACACCCTACGGGCCAGGTTGGACGATACCGGTCGCCGGGTGACCCGACGGGCTGGACCCTCAACCAAACTGGGCCAGGTCCAGCAAGGCCCATTGGGTCTATCCCACTAGTTAGGTCGGACCAGACCTACCCTGACCCTAAATAGGTCAGGTCAGGTCAGTTGAATCAAACCGGGGTATGTGGGACCCTCGGGCTGGGTTGGTCGGGTCGGACCGGGCCCAGACGCAATCGGCCCCTGATTACTAAAACAATAATAACTTGCAAACCGGGCATCCTGTTGACGATCTGTTTGAAGTGTTGGGACACTCTCGACAAGAAATATCTTTTGGTAGGTTCTAAGAAGACTTTCACAGATTTTGATATACAAATAATGGTTTGAGGAGTGGTTCTCCCAATCACACTATGTATGGAACCCTACGGTTGGCTGAGACCTGAAGCCTGCTGACAAATGACTCTGTGTGACTTGACTATGGCCCAGTGGGAAGCATCTCTATGTGAATTTGTAGGACCATGGTGGGATCAAGACTATGTGACCCGGCAGACCCACGGTACGCGATGGGGAGGAGTACCTCAGTTGGTCAAGGTAGGAAACACCTCTGTGTGACTTTGTTGGCCCACAGTGGGAGAGGGACTATGTGACTCAGTAGAACCACATTGTGCGATGGTGAGGTATACCTCAACAATCCAAGGTTAGTGAGGAGTAGCTTCTGTGTGACCCAGCAGGCCAACTGTACTCATAGTGGAGGAGTTCTCCAGTAGCTGAGGTTTTCAATGATGTGACTGATGATTCTTCTATTTCTACCCTAGATGTATACCTGGTGTGAGCTATCTTGTGCTTCAAGATTGTGCCTCATACTATTTATTCTTGTTTTTGCTTCGTGATTTGCATTGAGGATTCCTTGGTGGTCTTTCCTTTCTATTTTTGGGACCCCTACTAAGTATTTTCTTTTACTCACCCCTGCACGGGCTTCACCCACACGTATTTTTTCTGGTGCAGACGATTGAAGCTTCGACGGAGGACTTGGTGACTAAGACCAGGTGAGGCCCAGTAGGATCAGGTGGACAGGACATACTACTTCAGCTTCAAATATCTACACTACTCTTACCATCAAGTGGGGTTTTCATTGGATGGCTACCTGAGTCCCATTGTACTCTGCTGTTTTCAGTTGTACTTTTACTCATCACTTGTTTCAGAATACTTGTTTTTCCCTTTCAATTTTTGGGACTTAGTTGGGAATGCGTGTTCATATAGGTACTCAAGAAAATGCCTCCCACTTGCAGGTTGATGCCTTCGGTGCTAGTCGTCGGCCCCTAGCCTTTGGGAAGCGGGCTTGGGGTAGTCACAGTATGGGTCTTGTGGGACAGGTCATGAAAAAAGTGGTATTAGAGGGTGGTTATTTCTACCTCTAAGACCAGGAGTCTATTTTTTTATTTTGGGGGAAATGGTGTTAAGAGTTTCAAGACCAACTTTCAGATTCGGGGTGTTCAGTGTTGGTGTGGTGACTGATGTATCCATACACTAGGACCTTGATTTCTATTTTTCAGCTCTAAACATGAAAACATTGTTTGCATATGTTTCTATTTATGTTCTTTTTGAATAAGAGTTAGCTCAAGAGGTATAACCTTTTGACTGTGGAACATCTTGATCTATCTCAAGATGCATCCACATGGACAACCATCCAGGATCCTGATACATGATTGTGTGGACAGCCCGCCTAGTGATGAGGCGTCGTCTCAGAGAGTAGTGATTGAGATGGCCCCATTGGTGTTAGGTTTTTGGGGCCTGCAGCCGAAGCTGGTGGGCCGAGGATTTTAAAATTTTCATTGACGGGACGACATAACTTATCATCAATGACGATCCGAGCCCCGGAGAGGTCTGAGGATCTTGCGTAGATTGTAAAGAGCACAAAATTAAAATGAAAACATACCCATTTCAGATCCGAAGGCGCGATCGACTACAACTAGTCGATGGCAATTGTTACTTGAAGAATCCAAAGCAGGATCCCTCTATATCATCCACAGGTGCTCCAAAAATCCGCTGGAATGTCGATCATCAAATTCTGGGTGCTAGTGTGGTGATCTGACAAAGCATTCGATGTCCAGACGATCACCGCATCAAGAAGCCTTTGATGCATGAGAGAGATCTTGATCTGAGCTTCTTGGATCGAGAGATTCTCTCTCTAGAGAGCGGGAGGAGAGAGAGGCTCTCAACTTTCATTCCATAAAATGAATGAATAGTGATTTTCACCCCAAAGAGAGAGAGACTCATCTCTTATTTATAGAGACGTTGATAAATACCCAGTAGGGTTCCCCGGCCCCCGTTTATTTCAAAATTCACTAAATAAATAATTTTGATGAACTTAACTATGCCAATATTATTTATTATTTTTATCACATACTTGTAATATATATATATATATAATATAATACGTGATAAAAACGAGGTAATACCCTCCTAGGTTCTCACATCTCAGTAGGGGAGGATCACTTTCCCTACTCCCTTATCAATGAACCCAAAAAATCTAAGGAATCTCACGATTCTGTCATGGCCTAATTAGGATAATCACTCTCAAACCAGCACTCACCTCTGTTAGAAGGAATAAAGGGAACATATGATAAGGGACACTAAGTCTCATTAATTAAATTTAATTTAATTATATTCATTGGGTCCATAAATTTTAAGGCACGTGACTATAATCAAGGCCTTTGACATCGATAGTTGAGGAATCAGGCCAATGAAAAACATCCCTAGTTGCCCTTGGCACTTTTTTCAAATTATCCATGAATTTATTTTTAATAAAAAAATTACTTAATTTTAGAAATTTCAATCACTATCAATGGACATACTACATATAACATTTCAAACATATATAAACAAAATCAAAATACCATAGGGGTATTCTCAAGGTCCGCCTACCTCAACCATGAAGTTATCCTCTTTAAAGTAGCTTGACCATCCTCATCGAAGCTTGTTCAAGACCAAACAACCATCATCCATCCACCCAAGGTCATATCTAAAACCACAACACTGAATAATTAATGAAAAAATAATAATTAATTACTAAATTTAATTATAATAATTTATAATTTATTATAAATTAAATCAATTAAACATAATTGCCTAAAACACACCGGTCAAACTCATCACAATGAAACCATGAAAAACCATCCATGACGTACCCTCATCACCATTCTAGGAAAATTACCAACACAAAACAATTATTTAACTACCAAAAATGTTCATTTTAGTAAAAAACCTCAAATAAATTCACTGGGTAGCGTACCTTTGACAAAAAATGTGCGACGAAAAGAAATCATCAACACAGGATATCCTCTACCCATAATATACCAAATACCCATTATATCAGAATGATTCAACCATGATCTAGTGTAATTATAAACAAAACCCTAAATCAGATACCCAAAATTAGTGGAAACCAAAATAAACCAATAATATAGAGAGATAAAGGGAGAGACTCACCATGATTCACCACTGAAATCATATCAAATCCACCCCATTCCCATGGGAGGTCAAGAGAGAAGAGAGGAAATATGCCCCTTGGTTTATCATGGATGAGGGAGGAAAAAGGAGGGAGAGGGGTATCAAAAACCAAGAGGAAGAAATGGGGGGAAATACCTAAAAATATGAAGTGAATATGAGGCCAAAACAATACTCTCCACAGAATTTCCTACACCATTTTGAACCCTCAGGTAGCCCTGAAGGCCCCAACACATCAAGGACCATAACCAACCCTTATCCCTTTCTCCCTATTTCTCACATGAACACCATTGAATCCCCTCACCCAAAATTCCTAGCACCACATCATATCCCCCTACCTCTCATCATTTTCTTACATGCCACACCCATCCAGGTTGAAATGTCCTCCTCCACACCAATCCACACACCCTTCACCTCTCCTTATTTTCCACCGTGTATCCACATAGAAAAAACACCTAGAGGGCTAGGAAAATCGTGTATTTAGTCCCAATTTCACTCCTTGGTGCCTTAGGTCACCACCATAGTTGACAAAACACCCAACCCTAGGTGTTTTGATCAACTAGTTTCACATCGGCACCACTCCCTGGAACCGTGGTGAGCTATATAGCTTGTAGATCCCTATGATCAGCTAAAATGGATAAAACTGGGGAACCACAGCATAGTCTAAGTTTTGGTTACCTCTAGGAGCCCCATGTTCCTCACAATCCTCTTAAGACTTCTTCTTAGCCCCCATCAACACCTAGAACACCTCTAGAACTACTCTAACATTAAAAATTCAAATTTCATCTAGAAAATCCAATCCAAAAAGGAACCAAGGTTTTACAACCTCCCCACCATAACGCATATCATACTTAAGAAGACTTGATGTTTTCCTAATCATTAACCCAACCTATCTCAGTGGAAAATTCATATCCCACTCATCACGTTCTACTCTGGGATGTCGAATGATCTTTCTCTATATGACTCCAAACACAACATGAATTATTCACCAAAACATGAATCATCAATCATCATCACCACTGAAACATTGAGATGGAACTTACCCATGCTCGTCTATCCCAAGACACCCTAGTTCGGTCAAACAGTTTATTCTCAAGATCATGGAACTACCCACCACAAGACTCATCTCATAAGGGATGATTTCGAGTCATGGTGATCCACACCATTGCAATCTCCTACCAAAATACATTACAATGGTCCAACAATAAGTTTGGTGTGGTTTCCATCTCAATTCACCCAACTATCAACAAAAACATTAGTTGAACCTCCCTATATTACTATTCATCCAAACCTCTTGGTAGCACTCATTGATGTGAAATTGCTTCGCCTGATCACAATGCCAAAATCCATGAATTCATCCTATAATCATCCCTTAACCCACACCAAATTTCACACCTAACACTCAATGTAATTCCATGTTTGGATCCTCAACTAGCCAAAATTTTCGTCAAACTCTGCTCATGAGCACTGATTCATCTCTGATCTAACTCACATTTAGGTTCCATCAAATCATCCCAATCTCAATGCTAATGAAAGGAATCCATCCAATACCTTGTTTGAATCCCAAATTGAGTATTAATAATGAACCAAATAAGATATGGTTTATCTATACAATAGAATCCAAGAACCACCTCAACCGTCCAATGACCTATCTCATTATACCCAATACCCTACCAAAATGAGGGTCATATTTTCATGGCTCATGATTTTTCCATTACCATATGTAATATCTAGATATAGTTGTTCCACTGATACTCAAGCGCTAATGTGAAACATTAATGCTAACCATTCTCGGATCACAGGAATGTCATAATAAAGTTCAAACCCTCCAATGTCCAATGTTTCACTCCCCACCATATGGATTTCCTTATACTGCTCCTCTATTACAACTAAAATGGGTTAAATCATTACATGTGTGTCACTCCTCCCAAGCCACGCTCACCCATACTATCAACTATTGACACCACACCATCCACAGCATCATCATAATCATCACCAATACAACACCTCTCATCCTCATATAACATCTTAGGCCACCATTCCTGCAAAATTTCTATCTATACACTTTCTTAAAAATACATGTTCAGATACCCACTTAGGTCAACCACGGCATGGTCTCATTTTTGTCCAAAACCCAAGGCAACCAATACCATAAGTGCTTTATCTATTCCATTGGTCCTCATCCCACACATGGACACTCACTAATAAATACATCAAATGATCACCATGTGTAATAAGAACATACTATTTAAATTTCATCCAAATCAATAGGTATAGACTTCAATACAACCCTAATCATGGAATATGACTCATGATCCCATGAATTGCACAACATAGAACCTAGGAACATGTGTCTAAATCACATACCATGATCCATGGAATGTCAAGATCATATAACCAGAAGTAACCTTAGCACTACTCTTAAAAATTGATCATTTCACCTATGCTAAGGTCTACCATGTGACCAACCATCAACTAGTTTCGTTTCCAAAATCACTAGCATCTACTCACACTTTATCCGTCCTATAACTGACTATATATGATGGTGATCCTCAATTTTATTGGGAACCATTCTCAAAAACACTAGGGTAAGGAATACTACTGATCCTACCCATTGAAACCAACCTTGATACCAAAATCACTATAAGTGTTTTACATCAAAAAATACAAAGGAATATCCATTCCTATACCACATACCTAGTAGAAACTTTGATGCATTGATCTCATGTTCTGAAGTATATACACATTCTCTGTGTATCTACGTCACTCAACATATTGGGCTAACCCCCCTCCCCCCACCCCACCCCACTCAGAATACCCTCATATCTAACAGCTCATCTCAACTACAACACCTAACTCACCACTACATTGAGCTGCATCTCAACAAAACTAGGCATGATCACATAGCCCATCGATCATAGCATTCATATGTCATAGATCATGTTAAAAATTTATTTTTTTCCTATTTAAAACATACTAAAGAAACTCATGTTCCAAACCTACTCTTAGTTTCTTGTATCCATATACATATCTGGATTTACATGCCAAATAATTAGCATATTAGGGAACTGATTCTCACCATACATCCAAATATAGAACCACCCCCTCAAGAATCAAAATCTTAGGATGATCCACATCGGGCCTCCACATATAAAAGACATCCCCCTTGAGGATCACATTACCATATGATTAGACATAATGACATGATCTCAAGATGATTTTTATTGATTAAACTATAGTTATATAGTTTGGTTAAGTAGAATTCCACTAGAAAACTATATGGTAAAACACAATAATGTTTTTTTGACACTTTAAGTAACTGGACCAATTTTCTTTCCAAAACTAGAACTAAGGCACCAAATGAATATATAAATCTACTAAGGGTCACTATGAATACCTTATAGGATGGACTAGATGGTCATCATAAATGAGAATATCACTAGAAAATCCATATAACTTGTCATCAAAAAAATATACATTATGGTTTGACTGAGTAGAATGTTTCCAACAAGTTATATAGTAAAACATCATATAATTTATTACTAACACTTTAAAAAACTAAAACCTCATCACCAGTGATATCAATCACAAGAAAGAAAACATATTTCATGTGAATCCTATGTTCCAAATATGATTCATGTACATATACTCTTATTAACATACTAATATCCAAAAACTAATAAATCATAAGTCCAAAACTCAAAGTGTTTCATGATAGGTGAAATCGTATAACCATAAAATCAAAAGAGAGGAATAGAAAACCTAATCCCTGTTAACTTGTACTTCCCATAAAAAATGTGTTTGTGATGCACCAAACCATGGTCTATCATAAGCTCCGACACATTCCTAAACCACCTATCTACCATCTCCCAAAATAGTAAGGCATAAAAAACTCTAATACACCATGTGATATCAGTAACATAAAATATTTGATAATATTTTGTAAAATACATGCTTTGGTTCACTCTATAGTAATCATACTGAGTCACCATGTGACCATAGGTGTTCCTCCTCAGATGTTAGAGGTTTCCAACTAGCAGTAAGGGTCTAAGGTGTTACTATGGGCAGACTATACCCCCATATAAGAGTGAAAAATAAAAAAAAATTAATTATAATAAATTATCAGGGTATATATAAGAAATAAACACAATAATGTTATATCAAATAGATATGTGGAAGTAAAAAATCATATAGACCCACGGTCATTCTAGTATATAGGATGAATTTTCCATTGGGCTGATCATAATAAAAATATATGAAATAAATAAAAATGTATGAGGTATATACTACATCCATGAGTCGTACCTCATTCATCTCTTAACTCTATCCAAGCCTATCATGTAGAACAATCCAATCTTGGGTCTCTACCCAACCTAAACATATGAATAGTGATATCTTCTAGGGTACCTATGTGTCATGGATGCCTAAGTAGGGTGTGAGTACAAATCAGTAGGGAACCAAAAACATGGTCTCATACATAACCAGTACAGATATAGTGTACACATGTGATATACATATATTAATAGTAAATAGAGTATGAAAGCATAAATAATTAAACACCATCAATCCTTGGGTTCTAACACAACACCCGAGATCAACCCAAACCTACTTTGGTTAGTGTTGGGGTGTCTCTAATCATGTCATAAGACTGTGTCATCCAATATCAGACCCATGGATCATTCCTAGTAGCAAGTCTTAGAAAATATAGTAACATTGGGCTCAATGACCAATTCCTAGGAGCAAGTAATAGGTAATCCAAATAGTATCACATTGGAATCCAAGGAGAATGTACAAAACATTCCAAATTTATAGCACATATGAATCCAAGTATTATATCCAAAGTATTCCAAATTGATAGCATGTATAAATACAAGGATCATGTTCATAGAATTCCAAAACTGATATCAAGAATGAAATACATATCCAAGGAGAACATCCAAGGAATCCTATGTATCTTAAAACATCTCAGTGGGTAGTACATCCCACCTGAATCATCTCATCTGTAGTAGGAACAAATATCATATCCAAATAGAACATCCAAGGCATACCATGTATCTTAATATATCACATTGGGTAATTTGTAATGGCTCAAACCTCTCTGGTCTATTCCTTCGTGAAAATATGGTGTTTGAGGTGTTTTGGGAGGTCAAGGTGACTTATCCCCAACACTTTTCCAAATTTCCATATCGGTGAACAGTTCCAACGATAGATAGTTGTGAACAGTGTCATTAGTAACCTTCTATGAATAGTTCCATCGGTGAACAGTTATATCAGTGAGGTCTAACAGTAACCTATCTTTCCTTTTTCAAATTTCCAATTGTATGAAAAGTTTCATTGGTGAACAGTTCTATCAGTAACCTATCTTTCCTTTGTCAAATTTCTAATTCAATGAACAGTTCCATCGGTGAACAGTTCCATCGGTAACCTCTCTTTCCTTTGACAAATTTTTAATTTTATGAATTATTCCATCAATGAACAGTTCTATCGGTAACCTCTAATGGTAACCTCTCTTTCCTTTGCCAAATTTTCAATTCTATGAACAGTTCCATCGGTGAACAGTTTTATCAGTAACCTCTAATGGTAACCTCTCTTTCCTTTTCCAAATTTCCAATTCTAGAAATAGTTCCATTAGTGAACAGTTCTATCGGTAACCTCTCTTTCCTTTTCCAAATTTTGAGTTCATGAATAGTGTTTCCAGGATGGTGAGCTTCTAACGGTAACCTCTATTTCCTTTCCAAATTTTGAGTTTACGAACAGTGTTTCCAAAACAGTGAGCTTCTAATGGTAACCTCTATTTCCTTTTCTAAATTTGAGTTCATGAACAGTGTTTCCAGAATGGTGAGGTTCTAACGGTAACCTCTCTTTCCTTTGCCAAATTTTGAGTTCATGAACAGTGTTTCCATAACGGTGAGGATCTAATAGTAACATCTATTTCCTTTTCCAAATTTTGAGTTCATGAATAGTGTTTCCAGAACGGTGAGGTTCTAATAGTAACCTCTATTTCCTTTACCAAATTTTGGGTTCATGAATAGTGTTCTATCAGTGAGGTTATAATGGTGAGGTTCATGAACAGTGTTCTATCAGTGAGGTTCATGAACAGTGTTCTATCGGTGAGGTTCTAACAGTGAGTTTCATAAACAGATTTTTTCCTTTTCCAAATTTTGAGTTCATGAACAGTGTTTCCATCTTCCTGTAGTTTTGCCCCTTTAGCATTTTACTTTGACATAAAATTCATTTAAAGCCTTTTTTAAGGACTCTAAGGCCGATTCAAAGTCCATAACTCCTATATTAATTATTCCTAAGGCTCAGGATGTTTTTAATTGGCCAAACCGCATGGTTTAATGCAATCCGCTTTTAATGGGAAATCAAGTGTATCTTAAACTGTCGCTCCATTAAATCTTCTAAATGGACGGGATATCTTCCTCCAAAATTCTTCATCTTTTTTCTTGGCTATGAGACACTAGAACCTTTCAATACTTCTCATAGTAGTTGCACAATCAAACTTTCCTCCACAAATTGGTTCCACTCTATTTTTTATGCAACTAACCTGTATTGGTGTAACGTCCCGGAGGATCATAATACGGGTACTGGTCTGAGAATAATAATAAATATGCAGTAGAAAGAAAGAATTAGCAGACTCGAACCAGACCCACAGAGCGGAAGCATAATCAATAAAGATAAACAGCGGAAGAAGTAAATATAACAACAACAGCGGATATAAAGACTCAGCATGCTAATAACATGTAACTACAACTGAACAGTAAAACATTCATCTAGAGCAGGTCATCCACAACTGAATATAAAAGGGTGCCAATGGCTAACCAATAGTAGCTATAACAAGTAAGCATGCCGATACAGAAAGGTAAACAACACAATGTAAACCCTAGCTAGGTATGACCTCAAGGTCTATACCATATCCATGCAACAACTAACGCAGCCCAGCTCCTGAAGCTAGCCTCTTTCCTGCAAGTAAATCCATAAAGTCTGTACGCATCCTGAAGGGCCCATGCAGGGTGTGAGACAAATCTCAATAGGATACCACCCAACGGTGCATACCAAATATATGTGTTTAAGCAGTCATTCATTTACAAGGAAAGTAGTAAATAGTACAATGCACCATTAAACACAAACTCCACTGGTGCTAAACAGTCAGCACGGAGCGTCACCTACTTCGGCCAATGCCGGAATCTCTGTCGTGTAACCCGGAACCACGTGCCACCTGACACCTCGTGTCTCAAGTACCGACGTCTCGAAGGCACGCCCAAGAATAGTAACCCGGCACCACGTGCCTCCTGACACCTCGTGTCTCAAGTACCGACGTCTCGAAGGCACACAGAAAAATAGTAACCCGGAACCACGTGCCTCCTGACACCATGTGTCTCAAGTACCAACGTCCCGAAGGCACGCCCAAAAATAGTAACCTGGCACCATGTTCCTCCTGACACCTCGTGTCTCAAGTACCGACATCCCGAAAGCACGCCCATTCCCTGAAGGCTCCTCACCTCCCACGTGGATTTCTATGGCAAGCACCCCCAACCAAAATATCTAACCACGACTATGGGGGCCTCTACCCACACGAGTGGTCAAAACCACCTCATCACGAAGTATCTCTGTGTGCACACTACTCAAAGTCTCAGTGAGCATTAATCACCAAAATAGTACCTAAGCCACCAAAACATCTGACACCTCTTGTCCCTGCAACCATGTCGCTCAAGTCTGATGGCCTCTCCATCCAAGTAACCCGGGTCATGCCCAACCTGACAGTCGTACTGCCTCAAGCCGACATCCATGATGCCCAATCCTGTAGTCAAAACCACCCAAAGTTACCTAGGAAAAGCCCCAACCTGTGATCAGCATCACTCAAGCGTAACCGGGCCAAGCCCAACACAACCCAAAAAGGTCCAGCAGATGCAATCAAGCAATCGCATATATAACATATTTAAACAGAAAACACAAACCAGAAAAACAAACTAAACAGTTGAATTACACTCTATCAGGTGTTGTCCCATACCAGCACTGAGGTCTTAAATTCCTCCAACAGTTTATGACAGGAAATAATAAATTAAACTAAATAGTTTATAACCATCATATTTCATTTAAAACCATTTTGGTGTTCCCCAGCCAAAATGCCCCGATGAGCAATGGCCCCTCACCCGACCCCGCTCACGCAAACTAGTAACTGAGCATACCCAAAGGCATCCCAGAGGTCCCATAAACAATACAGTATGAAAAAGCAGATAAAACGGGTCCCACTCAAAATACCCGAGAACGCGTTGAAGGCCGCATTACCCAAACAACCACAAAAACACAAAATGAAGTATGCACCACCTACCTGAGACTCGCACGATGCTACTCCTCCGGTAATACCCACCAATTCGGTCTAAAACGCGGTAAATCTACAAAAGATTCAAACCCTCTCAAATGCCTATAACTCTTTCTAGAAATAAAATCAACCAAAACGGACAAAGAGGAATCGAGGCCTTACCGAGGGGGTTCCAACGCACTAATCAGAGCTCGAAACGGGTCTCGGACGGACGATCGGGAGGAGAAAAGGGGTTCAGTCGGCCTGGTTCACGTATCCGGGCAGAGGATATGAGGTTCTGCCTCAATATGAGGCTACTACCCATTTTAAGAAAAAAAAAGAAAGTACACGGTGTGTACTTTGGAACTACATGCCATGTATGGTTCATTTAAATGTTCATAAGACGTAAAGGTTCCGCCGACTTACTTTCCGAGCCTGCCGACATGAGTACACGGTGTGTACCTATGGGTACATGGAATGTACTTGGTTCCTCTTCCCTTCCTCACTGACGTACTCACATGCCATGTGTTTCCCTTAAACACGGCTAAACTACACGGCGTGTCCGAGGGGAACACGGTGTGTCCTCAGTTCTACCCGGCCAACAGACCTACATGCCATGTATGGCTTTACACGATCGGGGGTATACACGGTGTGTTCAAAACTACACGTCGTGTAGTAAGAAAATTCTACATGGTCACTGCACGGCATGTACTCGGCAATCACACGGTCGGTTACTCGCCTACACATACACGGCGTGTACGAAAAGTACATGGCATGTAGTCTGGAAATTTCTAGAAACTTCCCAAATTTTCTGGACTCCTCGGAAACCAGTCAAAAATTTAAACAGGGTCTGGATTTTGACCCGTTCCAAAAACCCGGGTTCTTACAAACTCCCCACCTTAATGTAGCTCATCCTCGAGCTACCAAACGAAACACAGAGATGGCACCGAACACGCCCATCCCATTTAAACAATCTGGACTACCCCGATCCCAAAGTTCTGGCTAAATTCCTCAAGGGGCTCCCCACCTTAGGAATTTCCTACTCGGTCTCAACCGACAAAATTTAAAGAAAACAGGTTTACTAACCTATTTTTCAGATGCATAGTCCTCCCATGATGAATCGTCACCCCTGCACCACATTGGTTCTCCTGTGTCGCTTCCGACACCCAACGTAACCTGCACCGCATCGGTGTCCGCCTCTACGAGGTCCTGGTGCCTAGCACCACAAGTAACTCGCATCCACGATGCCCCGATGCCCACGGCACCTCAAGTATTCTGCTTCCATGATGCCCCGATGCCCACGACACCTCAAGTAACCCACATCCATGATGTCCCGATGCCCACAACACCTCATACATACATACATATATATATATATCATGCACCCGATATAGTGCCAACCCACTGACTAGCATCTAGTCAGTCCACAAAGATCTTGTGCACCTCGTGCACTCAAAACAGACATACCTCTACAGGTCATGCCAAAAAGGAAACATGGAGATCACGATCACACCGCAGTGTACCTCTAACTGTCACCAGCTCACCGACCTGCTCAGCCTCTGGCAGCTGCACGGTATGCACCTGGCCTGAAACATGGTTTCCTGACGTCTGACCTCCCAATGCTGCTCCAGTCACCGGCCACTGACCCCTCAGTTGGGTCCCACTATCTCTTTCATGACCTCCGCGCACAGCTGAACCTTGACTACCCTCTCCAGGTACCGAACCTGAACCAACTCCAGATGCTACAG
Source organism: Viscum album (assembly GCA_963277665.1). Taxonomy (NCBI): domain Eukaryota; kingdom Viridiplantae; phylum Streptophyta; class Magnoliopsida; order Santalales; family Viscaceae; genus Viscum; species Viscum album. Next base: position 572,303,085 of record OY728164.1, on the reverse strand, counting down.
TCTGTCCTGGTACTTGCTTGCTGGCTATCTGAGAAGTCTTCCTGCAAAACCTCTCCAGATGCCCATCCTTTCCACATGCCTGGCACTCCTTCGGAGCCTATCGCACTACGCCCGAACATGTCTCGGCTATCCACAATAGAAGAAAATCACCGAAGAACTCCCACATGGTGGTCTAGCTGAATCTCTGGCATGACTTCCCTGTGGAGACTCATCCCATCCACGCTTCCTGCTGTCTGAACCGTTACTTGAAGGTGTCATCCTACCCAAGCGATATTTCTCCCTTTTGTTGCCCTCGGTTATGAGTGTATGATTCACCGCTTCAGAGAAAGAACCCAGCCTTAAGATGTTCACCTGGACCCGAATGGCGTGTCATAAGCCACCCTCGAAGCGCCTTACCCTAGTTGCGTTGTCGCTTACCATACCAGGTGCAAAGAGAGATAGCTCAGTAAAATTGGTTGCGTAGTCCATGACGGACATGTCGCCCTGCTGAAGGCTCAAGAACTCTCGAGATCTCTCTGCCCTCAGTGTCTTCGGGTAGAAGTTCTCAAAGAACCTTCCCTCGAAATCCTTCCAAGCCAGTCCCTCGTGCATACGAGCATGTACCTGCACATCCCACCAACGCTTCACCGGTCCTCTCAGCATGTACGTCGCCAGCTTAACCCTCCGCCCTGTAGGCGTCTCCAGCTTCTCAAAGATCATCTACATACTCTCTATCCAATTCTCAGCTGCCTGTGGACCACCCTCACCCTGGAAAAGCAGTGGGTGATGTGACTGGAACTCCCGCATCAGATACGCCATAGAAGGCTCCATACCCTGCGTGCCTTGGTCAATCCCCTGCAAGACACGTACCAGGCTAGCTCGGAGTTGTTCGTCGAGCCACGGCCCGAACGATGCCAAACCCGGCTGTTGTCCTACCTGCACTAGATCCTGAACCTATTCCTGTCCCTAAGCCTGTACCTGCGGCTTGTGCTAATCCTGTACCGAATTTTTACCCACCCTCAACAGATCCAAGTATCAAAGTACCTCAGGCCATGCCCGTCCTGACAACTCACGTTGCCTCAAACTGACGACTGAGTCGCCCAATCCTGACAGTTACACTGCCTCAGTCATAGAACCTACCTGCTCTCATAAGAGCCAGACCCAAATATCCTGCCACATGCAATTCTACAAAATATAAATCATGCCATACTCATTTTCACAACTAGCAGTTCTATCAAGAATTTCACCAATTCACATTTTAAAGCATATAAAGCATGGCATTTGATATTTCATTCACATGGCATTATCACTTCACAAAGCATACATGCAATTATGAAATTGAAATACCCTAAAATGTGCCTATCAAAATCCAAGAAACCAGCCTTGCCATACCGGGCCAAGGTCCAATTCTCCCTTACTATACCGGGTCAAGGGTCACATATCACAATCACAAACATCACACATCAAGTGAGCCACCGAGGTGGAAATCATATAAACTTTAATCTGAGCAAAAGCAAACAGCAGTTCCCACCCATGGAAACTTGGTCCTTCCCTTGTACCTGGGGCTACAGGCACCCAAGAATAAGCTAGAAACCCAGTCCCTGTAACAAAATATCTCCAGTCTACCATATCCCAAATAGTAAAACCAGTAGAAATAAACGAGAAGCCTCAAACTCATTAGTAGCCAGTAAAACGCGGCTAGTAAATCCCTATCAAGAACTCCTCTGATACCACTTTGTAACATCCCGGACTCGGCCAGCCACCCGAACAGTGACAAACGGGTCGGTTGTTACTACCTTAGGTGAACCTCCCCAAATGCCAAAGGTTGCTGACTAGCAGCGAGGGTCTGGTAGGTATAGTGGGAAGGCAATACCCTCTCGGAGGATCATAATAAGGGTACTGGTCCGAGAATAATAATAAATATACAGCAGAAAGAAAGACTCAGTAGACTCGAACCAGACCCGCAGAGCGGAAGCATAATCAATATAGATAAACAGCGGCAGTAATAAATATAAAAACAGAAGCGGAAATAAAGACTCAGCATGCTAATAAAATGTAACTACAACTAAACAGTAAAACATTCATCTAGAGCAGGTCATCCACAACTGAATATAAAAGGGTGCCAATGGATAACCAATAGTAGCTACAACAAGTAAGCATGCCAATACAGAAATGTAAACAACACAAAGTAAACCCCATCTAGGTATGACCCCAAGGTCCATACCATCTCCGTGCAATAACTAACGTAGCCCAGCTCCTGAATCTGGCCTCTTTCCTGCACATAAATCCATAAAGTCTGCACGCGTCCCGAAGGGCCCGTGCAGGGTGTGAGACAAATCTCAGTAGGATACCACCCAATGGTGCATACCAAATATATGTGTTTAAGCAGTCATGTATTTACAAGGAAAGAAGTAAACAATACAATGCACCATTAAAAACAAACTCCATTGGTGCTCAACAGCCACCATGGAGCGTCACCTGCTTCGGCCAATGCCGGAATCTCTGTCGTGTAACCCAGCACCACGTGCCACCTGACACCTTGTGTCTCAAGTACCGACGTCCCGAAGGCACGCCCAAGAATAGTAACCCAGCACCACGTGCCTCCTGACACCTCGTGTCTCAAGTACCGACGTCCTGAAGGCACGCCCAAAAATAGTAACCCGACACCACGTGCCTCCTGACACCTCGTGTCTCAAGTACCGACGTCCCGAAGGCACGCCCAAAAATAGTAACCTGGCACCATGTGCCTCCTGACACCTCATGTCTCAAGTACCGACGTCCCGAAGGCATGCCCATTCCCTGAAGGCTCCTCACCTCCCACGTGGCTTTCTACGACAAACACCCCCAACCAAAATACATAACTGCAACTATGGGGGCCTCTACCCACACGAGTGGTCAAAACCACCTCATCACGGAGTATCTCTGTGTGCACACTACTCAAAGTCCCGGTGAGCGGTAATCACCAAAATAGTACCTAAGCCACCAAAGCATCTGACACCTTGTGTCCCTGCGACCATGTTGCTCATGTCCGATGTCCTCGCCATCCAAGTAACCCGGGACATGCCCAACCTGACAGTCGTACTGCCTCAAGCCGACGTCCATGACGCCCAATCCCGTGGTTAAAACCACCCAAAGTAACTCGGGAAAAGCCCCAACCTATGATCAGCATCACTCAAACGTAACCGGGCCAAGCCCAACACAACCCAAAAAGGTCCAGCAGATGCAATCCAGCAATCGCATATATAACATATTTAAACAGAAAACCTAAACCGGCAAAACAAACTAAACAGTTGAATTGCACTCTACCAGGTGTTGTACCATACCAGCACTGAGGTCTTAAATGCCTCCAACAGTTTATGACAGGCAATAATAAATTAAACTAAATAGTTTATAACTATCATATTTCATTTCAAACCATTTTGGCGTTCCCCGGCCAAAATCCCCTGATGAGAAACGACCCCTCACCCGGCCCCACTCACGCAAACTGGTAACCGGGCATACCCAAAGGCATCCCAGAGGTCCCATAAACAATACAGTATGAAATAGCAGATAAAACGGGTCCCTCTCAGAATACCCGAAAACGCGCTGAAGGCCGCATTACCCAAACAACCACGAAAACAAAAAATAAATTATGCACCACCTACCTGAGACTCGCACGATGCTACTCCTCCGGTAACACCCTCCAATTTGCTCTAAAATGCGGTAAATCTACAAAAGATTCAAACCCTCTCAAATGACTATAACTCTTTATAGAACTAAAATCAAAAAAACGGCCAAAGAGGAATCGAGGCCTTACCAAGGGGGTTCCAACGCACTAATCAGAGCTCGAAACGGGTCTCGGACGGATGATTGGGAGGAGAAAAGGGGTTCGGCCTACCTGGTTCGCGTATCCGGGTGGAGGATATGAGGTTCTACCTCAATACAAGGCTACTTCCCATTTTAAGCAAAAAAAATAAAGTAAACATCATGTACTTTGGGGCTACACGCCGTGTATCGTTCATTTAACTGTTCATAAGATGGAAAGGTTCCACCAACTTACTTTTCGAGCCTGTTGACAAGAGTACACGGCGTGTACCTAGGGGTACACGGCATGTACTTGGTTCCTCTTCCCTTCCTCACCGACATACTCACACGCCATGTGTTTCCCTTAAACACAGCTAAACTACACGGTGTGTCCGAGGGGAACACGGAATGTCCTCGGTTCTACCCAGCCAACAGGCCTACACGCCATGTATAGCTTCACACGGTCGGGGGTATACACTGCGTGTTCAAAACTACATGTCGTGTAGTAATAAAATTCGACACTGTCACTGCACGACATGTACTTGACGAGCACACGATCGGTCACTCGCCTACATATACACGGCGTGTACGAAAAGTACACGGCATGTAGTCTAGAAATTTCCAGAAACTTCCCAAATTTTCCAGACTCCTCAGAAACCAGTCAAAAATTTAAACAGGGTCAGGATTTTGACCCGTTCCAAAAACCTAGGTTCTTACAATTGGTCAATCTTCAATATAAGGTATGTTTTATCATCGTTCTTCTGGGGTTCATCTTCTCTTGTTTCTCCTTTCCATATTATAGCATGTAATCTCCATGCTTCTAATGGGGCTTTCTTGGGTTTCGGTTGGTGCAATCGTACCATGGAATCCTCGGGTGGATTCAGTTGACACAAGAGGAGGATCGTGACCCGTTGGGTGGATAAAGAACATCAAGAACTATTTGAGGTAGGGGATCCATTGCTTCTCTTTTCTTTTACATGCAACTGTATTGTTATCATGTTTTATCTCACTATAACACAATGGAATTAACATAATAAATATTTGAACTAGATAAATAAATTGATATCAGTCATATGTTATTGCCCCTTGTTTTCTAGATAGTGTGATATCCATGCTTTCTTTATTTAGATATTTGTTATTGATGAAAATTGGTAAAGAACATAAACCATAATTAATTGATAACTGTTGGCTATGGATAAAGAGGCATGTAAATGAATCTAGTTCTTCTTGTTTTAATTTGATGTTAATCAAATTAGTGTAGTAAGCATGTTTAATTATTTGTCATAGCTTACTGATTAGGTTTCCTGAATTTTGAAACCTATTAATAATAAATCTATTAATTCAAGATGGATTAAAGAACTGATTGTTTGATAATTCCTTGAAGGGTTTTGTGTTACCCTCTTGATTGTTAAAGGGCCAAGATCCCAATTGACATGATGTTTGTTTTCCTGCTGCTTGTGCTATGATGTGAGCCTGGATGGCTGTTGTAATATGTGGGTGCATGGAGACTTTTGTTTGTGGCAGAAAATGATGCCTAGGGTGGAGATATGCATCATTTTATGCATGTGGGTATCAGGGAGGACACCAAGGATGATGGAATGGGATGGATGTGTTTTTTGGATGCATGTTGTTCCTTTTTGGTTGATTATCTGCTTTAATTTTCCCCACTTCTCAAGGCAGTTGGTCTTACTTACCCTTCTTTTGAAAGAGGTGAAGACGCGCAGGGTATGCCACCTATTTTCCATGTTTAGATTCTCAAGGGAGGATGGGTTTATGCTCTTGCTATAAGTGGAAAAGACTCGACAGGTAGTACATCTACTCACCATGTTGAGTTCCCTTGTGTTTAGTAGCATTGATTTTTTTTCTATAATGCCTGCGAATATGGGAAAGTAATTCTATAATGAATAATTGAATAAATGGGGTTAACCCATGGGGTTGGAGTTTGCTGGAACATAATGATGAGGTTATAACTTTAAAGGGATAGTGGACTTTGGGTGTGATGCTAATGAAATTTAATGTGGAATTTTTCATGGTTAATTAATGTTTTAAATAATTAATTAACGTAAAGTGAAACTGGTAAAAAGGGAATGAAATAATGTATTAAATCTCTTTAAATGGTTGTGTACTTATAGGATACCTAGTCTTAGAAGTGGCAGCCAGGAGTCTGAGAGACGTTAGCTACAGTTGAGTCTAAGACTAGGTTACGCCCATAGTGTGGTTGTTAGATATAGTATATTTTGTACTTTTTGTGTTTCTATACACTACTCCACCCTGTCAGTAAGGGAAACTGACACCCCAGTGATTCTGAGCCCTGGGGGTGTTTTCCCCAACATTTGGGTGGGAGTATGAATGGTTGACTACCCCCTTTGGCCTCTCTCTCTTATCTTGGTAAATACTTATGTTGGTAGGCACAGTGGTTATTTTTTCCCATATATGTGTGTAGAGGGCTGTAATGGCTTGTGGTTATTCACACACATATATTCTGGATATATTATCCTATGGATTACTATAGGTGTAACGTGTATGGGCTGTGATGGCTTGAGGATCCTTACTCAGTGTATGGGCTGTAATGGCTTGAGGTATAATACCCGATATATGATACACGTTATGTGAGGTGTGGTAGCTCCTAGAAACTACCTGGTTGTATTTATTATGTGGACGTGGTGGTTTTTTTGCATGAGGTGCATGTTGTGGTGCTTTTCCCAGGTGTCTATGGGAAATCCTTTTTTTAGAGAGATGCTCAAGACGTGCGACGTTGGGGAAAAGTGGAAAACTAGTGGGGAAGTATTAGCGGGGTACCCTTGATATTCTTTATTATATGATATATTATTGTATGTGTTACTTAGTGAGAGTAGCCATGGTGAGGCTGGGAAATTAGTATACTTGTTTAGGTGACGAGTTAGTTTGACTTTTTGTTCATTGTGCTATAACATGATTTCTTTACTTTTGCATGAGAGGCTTCATGGAGGATCCTACTGAGTATACTGTTATACTCACCCTATGTATATATAAACTTTTTTTCATGTCACTTTGAGTGGGTTAGAGATTAGGCTGGTGTTTACTAGCTTGGGGTTGCATGAGTTGTCCGGGCTTGTGGTTGCTGTTGTTTTACTTTCTTTTTGGGTACTTGTAGTTTTTTTTCCTTTCAGTTGTAGCAGTTTTGCATGACATTTCATATGTGTACTTGGGATTTATTTTATCTTACTGGTTGAGTTGGAGTTGGTGGGTGTCTATCTTATCTCTCTCTTTCACATGTGTTCTCTTAGAGGGTAATGCCTCCCATTTGTGTGTTTTTATACCCTCGGTGCTAGTTGCCAACCTGGGGCCTACTGGAGGTGGGACTCGGGGGTCAATGTCTCCCTTCTCACATTGCTATCCCACGAGGGGTACTCTTTGTGGGGAGGGGGCCATGACAGAGTGGTATTAGAGGCTCTGGTTGAGGGATAGGATGGATTTTGGAGTTAGGCATAGGTGAGGTTGCATGGGTTGGTAGGTAAATGGTGTCATTCATGTTTAGAAAGTAGGGTAAACACTGGAGACTGGCTGAGACATAGGCGTTTAGGGCCCCCTATGATATGATGTATAGACCTTTAAGTTTACAATGGCTATTAAACAAGGTGATACTAGTTGCAGGGTAGCGCACATGAGACTCAGCCCAGTTAGTGAGGTATCCTTAAGTGCATCAACAAGACCCAGGCTCAAAACTAGGCAGAGACATATTTTTCGGGGGGGGTACTGTAGCAGTACTGTAGCAGAGAATGTACACTATGTGGTACTGTAGCAGACTGTACACTGTATAGGTACTATTTAGACTATACACTATACAGGCACTATAGCAGTTACTATAGTAGGTATTGTTCGATACTGTAGTAGTAGGAACTATTCACCTTGGGCCACCGGTTTGGTATTGGAGTCCTTTAGGCTTTTGGGCCACCCCAGACTTCAGGTCATTAGGGATTTCGGGCCACCTCAAGGCCTTCGGGCCACATACAGTTGCCCCAGGCACACTAAAAAAAAGGAGCAGCCCTAGAAGAGGTTTCAGAGCAGGTGCACTCACCAGAGCAGATCCAAATGGATTTGTCAAAATGAGAGGGTATGGATATACCATCGGGACTAGCCTATGGTTGCATGAAAATCCTAACCAGACAGCCATGCGAAGGCGGAGAGAAACTATCATGATGCAGACGCTGGGGAGGGGCAATTCCTTGTAGATAGTCTGGTTGAATTCCCTAATACCTTCGGGTCATTTAATCTCCTAAGCCTACAGGCCATGCAATATCTGAGACTACAGGCCTTGTAAGGGTTCCCCCTCATCCCTTGAAATGGGGTTATCAAAAATAAATAAAAAATGAAGGCCTTCGGGCCATTTGGAGTAGTTACAGGGTAAAGACCTAGGAAAGGATCATGCATCATTCTTCTTTGTGCCTGTGTTTGAATGGGTAGACCTTGGGATAGGTTAACCTAAAATTAATAAAAGAAAACAATTACTTAATTAATATTGATTCTTCCATATTCTAGGTTTAGGAGCTCTAACGGTTTGTTATTTTATAGGTATGGCTCTAGGTCGATGTCCTCGTCAGGTTTGCATAGAAAATTTCCATCAGGTTGTTCCATCAGATCGTCGTAGGGTAGAGGTTGATGACGATGACACTTGGAGGAAGACACTCTTAGAGTTTCAGCGTCAGAGTCTGTAGAAGTATGAGGGCTCCGTTTCAGATGCTTTCATGGAAGACTGGTTGGAGGAGGTTGAGATAGGCTTCAGTTCGATCCGTTCTCAGAAGGAGCACTGGGTGTCCTTGGTTATGACGATGTTTCGTGGAGTAGCGAGGCAGCGGTGGTTCTTGTTCCTTGGGGATCATGAGGAGTCAGCGATATCATGGGAGGATTTCCGAGAAAAGTTTAGAGTCGATTTTATTTCTTCAACTGCGAAGGCGTCTAGTCACTAGGAGCATCTTACCCTTCGACAGGGGATCTCTAGTGTTTGAGAGTTTGGAATCCATTTCAGTAACCTTTTACGATATTCTTCGGACCTGTTACCAGATGAGGAGGCTATGGAAATGCATTTCGAGGAGGCTTTTCATCCAGAGATCCAGCGCCAGGTCACCCCATTTATGATGAAGAAATATCTTGAGGTTCTGGTGAGGGCAGAGGTTGCCGAGAGTACTTTGGACAGAATTAGATCATCACGAGAGGGGAATCATAATGATTGCGCACGAAGCAGAGCTATGGTCTGAGGTTCCCAGTTTTCAGGGAAGAAGAGTTTCTGTTCAGTTAGGGGTAGGTCCCATCCCTTCACATCTCTTTTCTCCAGAGGCAGAAACTCTCAGGCCTATGCCAAGTGATCAAGTGATTTTTTTCTTGTGGTGGTCATGGTCATCAACAGCAGGAGTACCCGGCCTTTCAGAGAAGTCATCGTACACCAGGTGCTATGCTCCAGGTTCCTCGGTTGAGGTAGTTCTAGCCAAGGAAGCAGCAGCAGGTTGCACTAGCTTTAGATCAACAGAGGGTAAATGGGGCAGGAAAAGGACAGCCCCATGATGCTCCCCATCCTCAGAGAGCAGAGCACGGTTGTGGCGGTGGTCATCATCAGGGTTAGAGAGGCCATGGAGGAGGTTATGGTCAGCTTCATGCTCTAGCATTCCCAGCTCCAGGTGAGCCAGACGTCATTCAAGGTACCCTTTGCTTGTTTTCTACCTTGTTATATGCCTTTTTTGATTTAGGAGTGACACACTCCTTCATATCACCTAACCTTTTCTATTCTTTGGGACTTGAGGTAGAGAGGCTTCTAGTTCCCTTGGTGTTGACTACGCCATATGGAGCTCGAGCTGACTTATTTGAAGTATGTAGAGACTGTGAGCTAGTGTTGGGGCAGAACTGTAGAGACTCGAAGCTTGAAGTACATTGACATTACATTACATTTGCGGAATACACACACACAAGGATCGTAATAGTTTAGTGTCTTTGGAAACTCGGAATATAATCTTCTAATCCTGGTGAAAGATCTTCAACATCTCCTATAAAGATCTTCCTTTTTTTTATACCTAAAACCTTTCTTTATATCCTGGGGAAAAGAAAACATAATAGGGTGAGCTCAAATGCTCAGTAAGGGTAAACAAAAGAAATATCAATCACATCGTATACACAAGAACATAACTTTTGGAAATCTTAACCTGCAAAAGAGATCATAATTTCATAACATGGGATAAATCATGGCAGTGAAATGTAACCACAATAATCATAACTTAAAACATGAAACTTTGTGGCATACACACATAATCATAGAGAATCATTTCTTGTTAGTCAATACTCATTTCCAATACTATCTTAGTGGACAAAGTCCCTTTCTGAACCGAGTAACCCTCATTCCAGTCCTGTTTCACTGAACCGGTATAACCTACCATTCTAGCCATGTCTATATCATGAGATATAAAATCGTTACCCAATGCATTGGAGGGAGATATAGGTCCCACCCATCTTATAATGAATCCTTTCTTTTGTGTGCCACATAATCATAAATCATACATCATCGCATAACACATGTAACAAAAATGGGATTCTTGAAAAATCATGACATCATAAAACAAATCATATAAGGTAAATGACTACATAAAAATAATTCCCTCACAACATAATCAAATAAATGTAATAATAGGGATAAAAACAGAACCCTTTATTATCTTAGATGGAAAATAATTTTGATAAAACACTTGAACTTTATTCTTGAGGAAAATATCCTTTCTACTTAAAAAACATTTTCCTTTCTTTAACAAGTCATACAATTTTAAACTAAAAGAAGTTGATTAAAAATAAACTTGAAAACTTGTAAAGTAAGATTCTTGGAAATAATGTTTTAAAAATCCATTCGTGTCGTATAAGTTAAAAAAACATTCTTTGTACTTTTTTCGGAAAAGTCAAAAAGTACTTCGTACGAAAAAGAACAAAAGATTCCTTTCATATCTTTTACTAAAACTCACCAAAGGGTAAAATTGGATTTAAAAAATTGTATTTGGATGGAAATAATATTACATATTGAGGAAACATGGATGTGGATGATAAATACACCCCAGTAAATGTCAAAGTAAAAACAATCTCGGATAAAAATGAGATTGTGATATTTCCCTTACCTTAGGTCCGACTTGCTTTGTAAGTGTCTGAACCTCCTGTATAATGATTTAAATCATGTTATTGACTTATTACAGAATCATATTCATTTTTATGATATCATATATGGTTCACTTATGACTTTATATTACCCGTTCTTTTGTAAATACCATGTTAAAGAGCGTTTTGGGTAAAATTGTTTCATTTGTCGTCCGTGTTTTGACTTGTAATTATTCATATGATTACTTAGATCTTGATTACTTAATTACAGAATATAAAACATGATTTATATATATATATTCAGAATATACATATATATAATAAATTAGTAAATGGAAAGAAATACACCGTTCATGGAGACGGTAGTCCGTACGTACGCATGAACGCTGTTTTCGTTTCCTTATTGAATTGAGTGGAATTAAGTAGATGACATACATATAAATATACATAAATCAAGTATCATTATTATGTCATATATTTCATTAGTACTTATTATATATACTTTATAATCATTCATGAATGGTTAATCATTGAGAATGAATCTCATCGCGTCGTGGAGACGGTAGTCCGTACGTACGCACGAGCGATGATATCGTTCCCATGGTCGTGGAATTGTGTTGAAGTGTATGTATACTATTTAAGTATCAATATCACTTTATAATAATCATATATAGTTACTCATTACACCATTATACCCATCCTATTAAGGTGGTGGTGGAAAATAGATTACACCACGGCGTGGAGACGGTATTTCATACGTACGCACGCGCGGTGATTTCATTTTCCGTAGGATGGATAGATGGTTAAATAGGGTTGTTTCATACTTATAATAACATATCAGTATATGAGTGATACTGATGTTATTAATTCATAATTAAAAAACAAAATAAGAAGAAGTTGAAGAAGAAAGAAATTGGAAATGATCGGTAATGGATATTACCTCTTCTTTGAAGTGCTTCTTTGAGACCTCCTTTTAGGGAACTAAAATTGGTATTTTAAGAAGACCAAGACCTCTAGGATGATACTAGGGAAGTGAAGAAGAGATTTTGGCAGGGGTTGGCCGAGCTTGAATGCTCAAAGTTGTGTGAGGAAGAGAGGGAGGAGGTGCCCTTTTATAAGGGAGGAGATGGGCACCTTATGAATATCTCAAAATATTATTTTATATTAAAGTCAAAATCAGTTTATAATGGTTCCAAAGGGTCTTATTTCGAAGATAAAGTGAGTATGTGTCGAAATATTATCAACCAATAGGATTTAGACAAGTTTAGGTTATTATTTTAACCTTATCAATTAGATTTAACTTTAAGTTAAATAATTTAACTTTTACCGTGTCTTTTTGTTTTCTTACACTATATGGTTAATACACTTACTATAACATGCCAAACGAACCCCAAATTGTTTATTATTAATATATATATCCTTATATAAGTCATTTGGCCGAACCTTAGATTTTTAGGAATAAAATAACAATTAATAATATAATATTTGATTTAAAAACTATTTTGTGTCAATTTTGACACTATTTGATATATGATTTTTGTGAAATCCATAACAGAATTATATGTTCGAAACAAGTTGATTAAATCAACACTAATATATCATAGTAACCTATAAAATTATTTTAAATCATAAAAAGTCTCAAATTACATTTATTTTGGTGTTTATAACATCAATTATGTCAATATTTTCTTAAAAAGGTAATTACTGCATCATCGTTGTTTCATAAATAAATTAAATTATTTAAAGCATAAAAATTACAAATACAATACCATTATGTAGGAAATATTTTTATCTTTCTAATGAATATTTATAGTCGAAATTATATTATTTATAACCCTATATTAAAAATGTTTTAGTAAATAAACTTTGATTTTAACTCTTTTAACTCTTCTTTGAATTAAATAATAATAAATGTCCTAATCTAATCGAAGTGGGCCTAAATGATAATATTTTACACTTAAGGTTGTTTTTGGTCGAGATAAACTTGTCCAATAGGATTAGGACATGTGTTAGGGTAATATTAATATCATTTTTACCCTTAATTACCCTATTTACTTTTAACCGTGGTAAATAAAAGTAAAAAGTTACTATTCACCAAAAATTATTTTCATCTCATTGAACCACATTTTACTTACTGACATCAACCGTGTCTCTCGAATTTTTGAAATTCCATTCACAGAAGCGGTAAAATTAAGTTTTATGAAAAATTCAGTTTTTTAACTACCACTTAGTAGTTTCACTATTCATCAAAAATTGATGTTTTTCAGAACAATGCCAAAATTTCATCCTAAGCTATATTTCATATTCCAAATTCAAAAATGAAGTCTATTTTACCAAATTCACAACATAGAAGTTGCATTAATTAATTTTATAATTAAATCCCGCTGTTAAAACAAATAGCGTGTTTTTAAGAAACAATATCTATCAAAAGATTGACACTTGTTTATGTCTGGTTTAAATGTGAAATTACATCCAATGGCCAACATTGTATTAAATTGTAAAAACATATTCTGAATATACTTTAAAACCACTCAAATTAATAATTTATCACTATTAATTATTTTGATTAAAAAAGTTGTTTTTAATTATAATTTTGTAATTTTCACTATTCATCAGAATATGAAAGTTATCCGAAAAGTACCAAAATTTCACCTTAGGCTAAATTCGATACTCCGAATCCAAAAATGAAGTCCATTTTGAAAAATAAAATTTACAAAATTTCAAAAAGTGGTCATTACTATTCATAACAGCTAGTTTTAATAATATTTTAATAGTATATCATTGTTTAGTGAAACTCGGTATTGCGTACTACACACGCTATCGAGGAAGGTCGTGATTGCATGTAATGAAAGACAAGTCAAGGATGCGTTTTGTGCAAGATCCTTTCGGTGTAGTGTACAACACAAGACATTAATGAAATTAAAAAGAATATTTTTCATAAAATCTCGGGGTGTTACATTCTACCCCCCTTAAAATGAATTTCACCCTCAAAATTCGTCGGGGTTGTAAATGGTTTACTATTCGAAAGTTTCTTTAATAGAAACCCACATCGTAAAAAGGAATACCAAAACCAATCTTTAAAAACAAAAGTATGAAACGTAACGGTTACCCAAATAAACTAATCACTGGGTTTCCACATAGGTGAAAATATGGATATGGAAGAGAAATCTAGCCATCATGTTCTGATGGAGAGTGGTAGAGAACATGGCTATGGGAAATCCAACAATCACAAATCCATAAATTTGTGACGATCTAAGGTACCATCTGATTAATCAGATATAAGAGCACTAGGACAACTTTTTTGGTTTTCAAGATCGTTTCCCTAAAGTTGAAGAATTTGAATTAGAATAAATACTTACTTTATTTTGGTAAAATCTCACGGTTGTGCGTGCCTTGAACAATTTCTACTTCATCTCTTAAATAAATGAAGTTGAATTTGTTATTAATGAAGTGTTAGCAGATCATGTGATAGAATGACGGGTCATTCCATCTGTCTCAAACAAAAGGTGAGAAAAAGTTATTAAATATACATAAGTCAATCTATAGTGAGATTAATCATATATGGTTCCTAAAATAGACTTATACTTCATATATCATACTGCTTAATATAATAAAACTAGTTTCTACTAAACAAGGACTTCCTGTAGGTCAGTGGTAGGCGATAAAGGCCAGTCGCACTTCGGTTGTGGGTTCGATTCCCACAGCCTTGTCTGAAGCGATGGGCTGTCACCCGTCCTGCAGGTTGTCCTTTTTCTAAAACTACATTAACATCCCATCAATAATATCGAAAAATGTTTTATCCTAACTTATGTCCAACATAATCCATTCTAATCTTTAGGCTTATCTAAAATACTGCAGTCCACTCTCATAACACAGTGAAAACGATTACCAGAGATTTAATACCATCGTTGATCCTCATATATCATAAGATATGTTTTGTTGGTCACATTCCAAACATTCAAAGTCCTTAATCATGTATTCTCTTGAATACCCATTGAACCTTATTGAAAACATGAGTTCTGTTAAAAGTTAACTCTTTCCACATACCAAAGTCCTCTAAATTCTATATACTCAAACCATGATATCACTTAGTCCTTATATCAATCATGAGCTCGTAAATACTGTTAAACATTTCGTTTTCTCGTTTTCCCTTCATTATGCGCATATCATCTTATTTCCAAAAAATATCTCAATTACTTTGAATACCACATTAGACCAATACATAAATATTCCAATACTCCATGATACAATATTATTTTGGAATCCCATTACATAAACACTTAATCATTCCACCACATCATTGTCATATTCAACATCGCCAATAGTGATCACATGTGACTTCCCTTTGTCCTTTTCCTTCAGTGGTTGCTCATGTTGATCATCACTAACCCTTGGATTAGGGCATTTATTAGCATAATGCCCCATTTCCTTGCACTTGAAGCATTGAAGTGTTGGTGGTGCGTTCTCTGCAGTTTTTGATTTATTCACATCATTAGAAACCCTTTTTCCATTACTTCGACACTCAGTTGCTCGATGACCTTCTTTTCCACACTTAAAACATTTTCTAGTCCCTTTAAGACAATCTCTACCATGCTTCTTTCCACACTTTGTGCATAAGGAAACATTCATCTTCTTTTCACCATTATTCTGAGATTTCTCCTTGAACTCCATCTTTCGTTTCTTGTCAAAACCATGAGATGGATATGTAACACCAACTTACATTTCTACCTTGATAGCACAAACCACAATTTCTTCATAGCTACTGAAGTCTCTTATAGCTAATTCCTTTCGAAGACTTGGTTTTAAGCCACTGAAAAATCGATCAACTTTACTTTCAGGTTGGATGATAATGCCAGATGCATACCTTGCAAGTCTTGTAAAATTTGCTTCGTATATACCAACAGATTCATCATCCTTCTGCTTCAGCTCAAGAAACTCCTTTTCCATCTTTGTTCGAAGAATACGAGGGAAGTACTTACTGAAAAAAACAAGTTCTTGAACTCGTCTCATTCCATGGACTCAATTTCATCTCTTGGCCTCGTATTCTTGATAAGATTCCACCATTGATCAGCTTCACCTTCCAAACGATATACTGCTAAGATGACTTTATCATGTTCAGAACACTGAAGAACTGAAAATATCTTTTCAGTAGTACTAATTCATTGTTTAGAAACTAATGGATCAGTAGACCCGCTGAAAGAAGGTGGACGCTGCCTCATGAAGGATTCAACAGAATGTTGCTCCTTCCTTTGCTCGTTTGGAAGTCCTGCATGATTCATATCTTGAGAAAGTTGTGTGAGCATGGCTATAAGATTTTTCATTCCAGCTCCCATATCGTTTGGTTGCTCAGGGGGACAATCATTGCATTGCCCATCGCATTCCGCATTAACACGGTTCCTTCGGGTTCCAGCCATTGACTAAAACCAAGAAGAATAGTGTGAGAAGCACTAATTATAATAGGAAAACCACATAATCAAGGATAAAATTTCACACTTAAGGTCTTATCCTAGGGTATTCATGGCCATTTATAAAATACTAAGATTGTGTTCTATGCTTATACTTATCCTTATGGTTCTTACTAAGGCTTTCACATCCTAGTTTCCAAAGGTTGACTATACCTTTCCTCTGATACCAACTATAACGACCCATACTTTACATACATTGTTAATACTTCAAAATTGAAGCACCCTTATTACAACATATGACAAAACCACAAAGCACCGTATAGGCATAGTGTCTTTAGAAACTGGGAAACATAAACAACTGGTTCATAAATCTTCTACAGTGTCTCCCATTTATTTTATCATATCTAGGGTCCCTTTTAGCATATTCTACTTAATATCCATCTTCCTGACCTGGGGAAAAGAAAACATAAAAGGGTGAGCTCAAATGCTCAGCAAGGGCAAATAAAGGAAATAAAAATCATATCATATCTTTTTGAAAATCATAACCTGCAAAAGAGATCATAATATCTTAACATGGAATAAATCATAGAAGCGAAAATGAGATCCCCATAATTATAACATGAAACTTGAAACTTTGTGGCATGCACACATAATCATGGAACATCATTTCTTGTTAGTCATGACTCATTGCCAAGACTATCTTAGTGGACAAAGTCCCTTTCTGAACCGAGTAACCCTCGTTCGAGTCCTGTTTCACTGAACCGGTATAACCTACCATTCCAGCCATGTCTATCTCATGAGATATAAAATCGTTACCCAATGCATTGGAGGGAGATATAGGTCCCACCCATCTTATAATTAATCCTTTCTTATGTGTGCCACATAATCATAAATCATACATCATCGCATAACACATGTAACAAAAATGGGATTCTTGAAACATCATGACATCATAAAACAAATCATATAAGGTAAATGACTTCATAAAAATAATTCCCTCACAACATAATCAAATCAATGTAATAATAGGGATAAAAACAGAACCCTTTATTATCTTAGATGGAAAATAATTTTGATAAAACACTTGAACTTTATTCTTGAGGAAAATATCCTTTCTACTTCAAAAACATTTTCCTTTCTTTAAAAAGTCATACAATTTTAAACTAAAAGAAGTTGATTAAAAATAAACTTGAAAACTTGTAAAGTAATATTCTTGGAAATAATGTTTTAAAAATCTATTCATGTCTTATAAGTTAAAAAAAACATTCTTTGTACTTTTGTCGGAAAAGTCAAAAAGTACTTCGTATGAAAAAGAACAAAAGATTCCTTTCATATCTTTTACTAAAACTCACCAAAGGGTAAAATTGGATTTAAACAATTGTAGTTGGATGTAAATAATATTACATATTGAGGAAACATGGATGTGGATGATAAATACACCCCAGTAAATGTCAAAGTAAAAACAATCTCGGATAAAAATGAGATTGTGATATTTCCCTTACTTTAGGTCCGACTTGCTTTGTAAGTGTATGAACCTCCTGTATAATGATTTAAATCATGTTATTGACTTATTACAGAATCATATTCATTGTTATGATATCATATATGGTTCACTTATGACTTTATATTACCCGTTCTTTTGTAAATTCCATGTTAAAGAGCGTTTTGGGTAAAATTGTTTCATTTGTCGTCCGTGTTTTGACTTGTAATTATTCATATGATTACTTAGATCTTGATTACTTAATTCCAGAATATAAAACATGATTTATATATATATATTCAGAATATACATATATATAATAAATCAGTAAATGGAAAGAAATACACCGTTCATGGAGACGGTAGTTCGTACGTACGCATGAACGTTGTTTTCGTTTCCTTATTGAATTGAGTGGAATTAAGTAGATGGAATACATATAAATATACATAAATCCAGTATCATTATTATGTCATATATTTCATTAGTACTTATTATATATACTTTATAATCATTCGTGAATGGTTAATCATTGAGAATGAATCTCATCACGTCGTGGAGACGGTAGTCCGTACGTACGCACGAGCGATGATATCGTTCCCATGGTCTTGGAATTGTGTTTAAGTGTATGTATACTATTTCAGTATCAATATCACTTTATAATAATCATATATAGTTACTCATTACACCATTATACCCATCCTATTAAGGTGGTGGTGGAAAATAGATTACACCACGGCGTGGAGACGGTATTTCGTACGTACGCACGCGCGGTGATTTCATTTTCCGTAGGATGGATAGATGGTTAAATAGGGTTGTTTCATACTTATAATAACATATCAGTATATGAGTGATACTGATGTTATTACTTCATAATGAAAAAACTAAAGAAGAATAAGTTGAAGAAGAAAGAAATTGGAAATGATCGGTAATGGATATTACCTCTTCTTTGAAGTGCTTCTTTGAGACCTCCTTTTAGGGAACTAAAATTGGTATTTTAAGAAGACCAGGACCTCTAGGATGATACTAGGGAAGTGAAGAAGATATTTTGGCAGGGGTTGGCCGAGATTGAATGCTCAAAGTTGTGTGAGGAAGAGTGGGAGGAGGTGCCCTTTTATAAGGGAGGAGAGGGGCACCTTAGGAATATCTCAAAATATTATTTTATATTAAAGTCAAAATCGGTTTATAATGGTTCCAAAGGGTTTTATTTAGAAGCTAAAGTGGGTATGGGTCGAAATACTATCAACCAATAGGATTTAGACAAGTTTAGGTTATTATTTTAACCTTATCAATTAGATTTAACTTTAAGTTAAATAATTTAACTTTTACCGTGTCTTTTTGTTTTCTTACACTATATGGTTAATACACTTACTATAACATGCCAAAAGAACCCCAAATTGTTTATTATTAATATATATATCCTTATCTAAGTCATTTGGACGAACCTTAGATTTTTAGGAATAAAATAACAATTAATAATATAATATTTGATTTAAAAACTATTTTGTGTCAATTTTGACACTATTTGATATATGATTTTTGTGAAAGTCATAACAGAATTCTATGTTCGAACCAAGTTGATTAAATCAACACTAATATATCATAGTAACCTATAAAATTATTGGAATTCATAAAAAGTCTCAAATTACATTTATTTTGGTGTTTATAACATCAATTATGTCAATATGTTTTTAAAAAGGTAATTACTGCATCATCGTTGTGTCATAAATAAATTAAATTATTTAAAGTATAAAAATTACATATAAAATACCATTATGTAGGAAATCTTTTTAGATTTATAATTAATATTTATAGTCTAAATTATATTATGTATAACCCTATATTAAAAATGTTTTAGTAAATAAACTTTGATTTTAACTCTTTTAACTCTTCTTTGAATTAAATAATAATAAATGTCCTAATCTAATCGAAGTGGGCCTAAATGATAATATTTTACACTTAAGGTTTTTTTTGGTCTAGATACACTTGTCCAATAGGATTAGGACATGTGTTAGGGTAATATTAATATCATTTTTACCCTTAATTACCCTATTTACTTTTAACCGTGGTAAATAAAAGTAAAAAGTTACTATTCACCAAAAATTATTTTCATCTCATTGAACCACATTTTACTTACCGACATCAACCGTGTCTCTCGGATTTTTGAAATTCCATTCACAGAAGCGGTAAAATTAAGTTTTATGAAAAATTCAGTTTTTTAACTACCACTTAGTAGTTTCACTATTCATCAAAAATTGATGTTTTTCAGAACAATGCCAAAATTTCATCCTAAGCTATATTTCATATACCAAATTCAAAAATGAAGTCTATTTTACCAAATTCACAACATAGAAGTTGCATTAATTAATTTTATAATTAAATCCTGTTG
Organism: Viscum album; assembly: GCA_963277665.1. Lineage (NCBI taxonomy): Eukaryota > Viridiplantae > Streptophyta > Magnoliopsida > Santalales > Viscaceae > Viscum > Viscum album. The sequence goes on along the minus strand of OY728164.1, from coordinate 572,282,951 downwards.
TTAAAACAAATAGCGTGTTTTTAAGAAACAATATCTATCAAAAGATTGACACTTGTTTATGTCTGGTTTAAATGTGAAATTACATCCAATAACCAACATTGTATTAAATTGTAAAAATATATTCTGAATATAATTTAAAACCACTCAAATTAATAATTTATCACTATTAATTATTTTGATTAAAAAAGTTGTTTTTAATTATAATTTAGTAATTTTCACTATTCATCAGAATATGAAAGTTATCCGAAAAGTACCAAAATTTCACCTTAGGCTAAATTCGATACTCCGAATCCAAAAATGAAGTCCATTTTGAAAAATAAAATTTACAAAATTTCAAAAAGTGGTTATTACTATTCATAACAGCTAGTTTTAATAATATTTTAATAGCATATCGTTGTTTAGTGAAACTCGGTATTGCGTACTACACACGCTATCGAGGAAGGTCGCGATTGCGTGTAATGAAATACAAGTCAAGGATGCGTGTTGTGCAATCTCCTTTCGGTGTAGCGTACAACACAAGACATTAATGAAATTAAAAAGAATATTTTTCATAAAATCTCGGGGTGTTACAAGAACCGCTCTTAGGGAGATTTCTTATGTTTACAAATACAATCATATGATGTCATCCTCATCATGCATTGGTTGTATTTGGTGTAGGCTATCGTGGATTGCTTCAGGAAGAAGTTCATTTTCTTTGGTGAGGATAGAGAGCTGGTGGTGTTTGTTGGAGAGAAAAATCCTCGGATGGGTCATAGGCGCATTCCGTCCTTATCATCCATGATGGCTGAGATGATGTTGAGTTCTTCAGATGTTCAGCAGTTTGCATTTCCTAGGGTCGTAGAAGAGTACCCTAATGTCTTTCCAAAAGAGGTTGTAGCATTACCCCCTCGATGATAGATCGAGTTTAGGATCAAGCTACAACCAGGAGCGTCTCTTATCTCTATGTCTCCATATAGGATGGCCCCTTATGAGTTATGAGAGATACATATACAGCTTTATGGTCTGTTATAGTGTGGTTTTGTTTATACAAGTGTGTCGTTATGGGGTGCACCCGTTTTGTTCATGAAGAAGGCTGACGGCAGTTTTCGGTTGTGTATCGATTATCATCGCTTAAACAAAGTGACAATAAAGAAACGCTATCCTCTTCCACGGATTGATGATTTATTCGATCAACTGAAGGGTGAAAGTTGGTTATCAAAGATCTATTTGCGGTCAGGATGTCATTAGATGCTTGTGAAGGATGAATATATCCCGAAGACTGCTTTCTGTTGTCATCATGGGAATTATGAGTTTGTTGTAATGCCGTTTGGCGTGATGAATGCTCCATCTGTATTCTTGGGATTGATGAATGTTGTGTTCCATGAGTTTCTGGACAAGTTTGTGGTAGTTTTCATCGACAACAACCTTGTGTACTCTACATATGAGGAGGAGCATACAGAGCATCTACAAGTTGTTTTGAGAGTTCTTCGTCAATATTATCTATTTGGGAAGTTGTCTAAGTGTGAGTTTTGGGCTATAGAATTCCATTTATTGGGGAATTTTGTGTCCCGACAGGGATTATCTATGGATCCATCGAAGATAGAAGTAGTTCTATCTTGGGTAGCCCCCAAGACAGTGTCAGAGGAGCGAAGTTTCCTTGGTCTCGCAAGCTACTACAGGAGGTTCGTAGCCAATTTCTCATGAGTTGCGACTCCTCTGACAGCTTTGACCAGGAAGGATCAGGAATTCATATGGACTGATCAGCGTCAGGAAGATTTTGAGTATCTAAATGAGAACTTATTAAGTGATCCAGTTCTTTTTCTTCCAGCTAAGGGAGTTTAGTTTGATGTTTTTTGCGATGCTTCACATCTGGGGTTAGGTTGTGTTCTCATACAGAAGAGGTCAGTTGTTTCTTATGGGTCTCGGTAGTTGCATCCCCATGAATGTAACTATTCCACCCATGATCTTGAGTTGGAAGTCGTGGTGTTTTTTCTGAAGTTGTAGAGACATTACCTCATTGGTGAGCGCTTTGTGGTTTTCACTGATCATAAGAGTTTGAGGTATGTTTTCTCCCAACATGACTTGAACTTACTACAGCGTCGGTGGATAGAGTTCTTATAGAAATAAAACTTCAAAATATCATATACACCAGGAAAAGGGAATGTTGTAGCTGATGCACTGAGTCAAAAGTCACGTAGTGATGATGTGCGTGAATCCGGTGATTTCTAGAGAGTAATGAAAGAGATGTAATCATTACATATTGATATGGGAGAAGTTAGCGGTAGAGGTTGTATTTTTCAGATGATGGTGCAATCATCTCTTATGAAGCAAGTGGAAGATTCCCAGTTGGGAAATCTTGAGGTGGACGTGTGGAGAGACCGAGTTGTTTGTGGTGAGGCCCCTGATGGTTGGTTGGAGGATGAACAACACCGAGTGTTATATCACAGAAGGATTTTTGTTACCTTGAAAATGCGCGAGATGGTTCTCAAAGAGTTTTATAGTTATCCTTTAGCGGTGCATCCTGGCATGATAAAGATGTACCGATCCTTGAGGATCCAGTTTTGGTGGCCTGGGATGAATCGTGCGGTTGTAGAGTTTGTGTCTCGATGTTTGGTCTGCCAGAAGGTGAAGGTCGAACACTGTGTTCCTGGTGGTCTTCTCCAGCCATTAGAGATTCCTCAGTGGAAGTGGGAGGACATCTCAATGGACTTTGTTATTGGTTTACCTCAAGATCTGGGAGGACATGATTCTATTTGGGTGGTAGTGGATCGTTTAACAAAATAGTCCCACTTCATAGAGATCAAGGAGTCGAGATCAGTGGAAGTTTTGTCAAGGTAGTATCTAGAGGAGGTGGTGAGACTTCATGGAGTCCCAAGGACGATCATTTCTGATCGAGATCCTCGTTTTACCACCAGGGTGTGGAGAGGTCTCCAACATGCTTTTGGTTCTCAACTATGCCTTAGCACTGCTTTTCATCCTCAAACGGATGGTCAGACAAAGCGAACCATCCAGACTCTTGAAGACATGTTACGCTCTTATGTCATGGATTTTGGAGGTTCATGGATGAAGCACTTACCCTAGGTGGAGTTTGCTTACAATAATAGTTATCACTCTACCATCGGTATGGAACTGTTTGAAGCCTTGTATGGCCGACCTTTCCGTTCTACATTGTGTTGGACTGGGGTCGATGAGTCAGTAATTCTCAGACCAGAACTACTCCAGAATACAACAGAGATGGTTCAGGTGATTCATGAGAGGATAAAGATAGCGCAAGATCATCAGAAATCATATGTTCATCAAAGAAGAAGACCCTTAGAGTTTAATGTTGGGGATCATGTGTTTCTTAAGGTGACTCCCCGTCATGGGAAGCGACGGTTTGGTCATGGGAGTAAGATTTCTCCCCGGTTTGTTGGTCCTTTCGAGGTGTTAGCTCGTGTTGGAGTTGTGGCGTATCGAGTAGAACTTCCCCCACAGATGAGTTGGATACATGATGTTTTCCATGTATCACATCTCCGTCATTATCTTCATGATGACTCTCACATCATCAATTGGGGAGAGATCGATGTTGATGATGATGAAACCTTTGTGGAGCGACCTGTGGATATTCAAGACCGCAAGGATAAGGTGTTGCGCAGGTGTTATATCCCCTGGGTTTGTGTCTTGTGGTGACACGGTGGCATGGAGGAGAGTACCTGGGAATGTGAGTCACAGATAAATGCTCAGTACCCACAATTGTTTGATGTTTAACTCTTTTCATGTAATTATGTCCCCTTTGTGGTTAGACCTTTCATGTTTATAATATGAATTTATTTTTTTTCTTCTTATGGCTTGCTCTCTTTTGAGAGGTATCTCTATGGGTGGTTGTTTGGATCCCATTTCATTTTTCCCTTTAAGTGGGTTTTGAATTCTTGGGGATGAGAATGTTTTGAGAGGTATCTGATGTAATGGACCAGAAATCTCCATTCCATTCCTTCATGAAAATATGGTGTTTGAGGTGTTCCGGGAGGTCAAGGTGACTTATCCCTAACACTTTGCCAAATTTCCATATCAGTGAATAGTTCCAACAGTAGAAAGTTGTGAACAGTGTCATCGGTAACCTTCTATGAACAGTTCCATCGGTGAATAGTTCTATCAGTGAGGTCTAATGGTAACCTCTCTTTCCTTTGTCAAATTTCCAATTCTATGAACAGTTCCATTGGTGAACAGTTCTATCGGTAACCTCTAATGGAAACCTCTATTTCCTTTTCCAAATTTCCAATTCTGTGAACAGTTCCATTAGTGAACAGTTCTATCAGTAACCTCTAATGGTAACCTCTCTTTCCTTTTCTAAATTTCAAATTCTATGAATAGTTCCATCGGTGAACAGTTCTATCGGTAACCTCTAATGGTAACTACTCTTTCCTTTTCCAAATTTCCAATTCTATAAACAGTTCCATCGGTGAAGAGTTCTATCGGTAACCTCTCTTTCCTTTGCCAAATTTTGAGTTCATGAATAGTGTTTCTAGAACGGTGAGCTTCTAACGATAACCTCTATTTTCTTTTCCAAATTTTGAGTTCATGAACAGTGTTTCTTGAACAATGAGCTTCTAACGGTAACCTCTATTTCCTTTGACAAATTTTGAGCTCATGAATAGTGTTTCTAGAATGGTGAGTTTTTAACGGTAACCTTTATTTCCTTTTCCAAATTTTGAGTTCATGAATAGTGTTTTCACAATAGTGAGGTTCTAATGGTAACCTCTATTTCCTTTACCAAATTTTGAGTTCATGAATAGTGTTTCTAGAATGGTGAGGTTCTAACGTTAACCTCTATTTCCTTTTCCAAATTTTGGGTTCATGAACAGTGTTCTATTGGTGAGGTTCATGAATAGTGTTCTATCGGTGAGGTTCTAACAATGTGGTTCATGAACAGTGTTTTTCCTTTGCCGAATTTTGAGTTCATGAACAGTGTTTCCGGCTTCCTACAGTTTTTCCCCTTTAGCATTTTCCTTTGACATAAAATGCATTTAAAGCCTCATTTTAAGGACTCTAAGGCCGATTCAAATGCCATAACTCCTATATTAATTATTCCTTAGGCTCAGGACGTTTTTACTTGGTCAAACTGTGTGGTTTAATGTGATCCACTTTTAATGGGAAATCAAGCATATGTTAAATTATCGCTCCGTTAAATCTTCTAAATGGACGGGATATTTTCCTCCCTAATTATTCCTCTTTGTTCTCAGCTATGAGACGCTAGAACCTTTCAATCCTTCTCATTGGAGTTGCACAATCAAACTTTCCTCCTCGGATTGGTTCCACTCTATTTTGATGCAACCGAGCTGTATCGGTCAATCTTTGATATAAGGAATGTTTTATCATCGTTCTTTTGGGGTTCATCTTCTCATGTTTCTCCTTTCCATATTATAGCATGTAATCTCCATGCTTCTAATAGGTTTTTCTTGGGTTTCAGTTGGTGTAGTCGTACCATGGCATCCTTAGGTGGATGCAGTTGATGCGAGAGGTGGATTGTGACCCGTTCGGTGGATAAAGAACGTCAAGAACTATTTGAGGTAGGGGATTCATTGATTCTCTTTTATTTTACATGCAACTGTATTGTTAGCATGTTTTATCCCACTAAACCACAATGGAATTTACATAATAAATATTTGAACCTGATAAATAAATTGATATCAGTCATATGTTATTACCCCTTGTTTTCTAGATAGTGTGATATCCATGCTTACTTCATTTAGCTGTTCATTCTTGATGAAAATTGGTAAAGAACGTAAACCAGAATTAATTGATAATTGTTGGTTATGGATAAAGAGGTGTGTAAATGAATGTGGTTCTTCTTTTTTTAATTTTATGTTAATCAAATTGGTGTTGTAAGCATGTTTAATTATTTGTGATAGCTTACTTATTAGGTTTCCCAAATTTTGGAACCTACGAATAATAAATCTGTTAATTCAAGATGGATTAAAGAACTGATTGTTTGATAATTCCTTGAAGAGTTCTGATTTACCCTCTTGATTGTTAAAGGTCCAAGAGCCCAATTGATGTGATGTTTTTTTCCTGCTGCTTGTGCTGTGATGTGAGCCCGGATGGCTATTGTGATATGTGGGGGCATGTAGACTTTTGGTTGTGGTAGAAAATGATTCCTAGGGTGGCGAGATGCATCAATTTATGCATGTGGGTGTCAAGAAGGACACTAGGGATGATGGAATGGTATGGATGTGTTTTTTAGATGCTTGTTGTTCCTTTTTGGTTGAATATCTGCTTTACTTTTCCCCACTGCTCAAGGTAGTTGGTCTTAATTACCCTTCTTCTGAAAGAGTCGAAGACGCGTGGGGTATGCCACATGCTTTCCATGTTTATCTTCTCAAGGTAGGATGGTTTTATGCTCTTGATATAAGTGGAAAAGACTCGACGGGTAGTACATCTACTCACTGTGTTGATCCCCCTTGTGTTTATTATCATAGATTGTTTTTCTAGAATGCTTGGGAATATGGGAAAGTAATTCTGTAATGAATAATTGAATAAATGGTGTTAACCCATGGGGTTGGAGTTTGCTGGAACATAATGATGAGGTTGTAATTTTAAAGGGACAGTGGACTTTGGGTGTGATGCTAATGAAATTTATTGTGGAATTGTTCATGGTTAATTAATGTTTAAAGAATTAATTAACATAAAATGAAATTGGTAAAAAGGTAATGAAATAATGTATTAAAGCTCTTTAAATGGTTGTGTGCTTATAGGATACCTAGTTTTAGAAGTGGAGGCCTGGAGTCCAAGAGACGTTAGCTACAGTTGAGTCTAAGACTAGGTTATGCCAATAGTGTGGTTGTGAGATATAGTATATTCTGTACTTTTTGTGTTTCTATACGCTACTCTACCCTATCAGTAAGGGAAACTGACACCCTGGGGATTCTGAGCCCTAGGGGGTGTTTTCCCCAACATTTTGGTGGGAGGATGAATGGTTGACTACCCCTTTTGGCCCCACTCTCTTCTCTTGGTAGATACTTGTGCTGGTAGGCACATTGGTTAGTTTTCCTCATATATGTGTGTAGAGGGCTGTAATGGCTTATGGTTATTTACACACATATATTCTGTATATAGTATCCTATGGATTACTATAAGTGTAATGTGTATGGGCTGTGATGGCTTGAGGATCCTTACTCGGTGTATGGGTTGTAATGGCTTGAGGTTAAATACCTGACGTATGATACAAATTATACGATCTGTTGTGGCTCCTAAAAACTACCTGGTTACTTTTCTTATGTGGATGTGGTGGTTTTGTTGTATAAAGTGCATGTTGTGGTGCTTCGCCCAAGTGTCTACGAGCAAGCCTTTTTGGAGAGAGATGCTCAGGACGTGCGATGTTAGGGAAAAGTGGCAAACTAGTGGGGAAGTAGTAGCAGGGTAGCCTTGATATTCTTTATTATATGATATATTCTTGTATGCATTACTTGGTGAGAGTAGTTATGGTGAGGCTGGGAACTTAGTATACCTGTTTAGGTAACGAGTTAGTTTCACTTGTTGTTCACTGTGCTTTAGCATGCTTTCTTTACTTTTGCACGAGAGGATTCGGGGAGGATCCTCCTGAGTATACTGTTATACTCACCCTATGTATATATAAACTGTTTTTCAGGTCATTTGGAGCATGTTGGAGATCATGATGGTGTTTACTAGCATGGGGTTGTAGGAGTTGTTCAGTCTTGTGGTTGCTGGTGTTTTACTTTATTTTGGGTACTTGCAATTTTTTTCCCTTTCAGTTGTAGTAGTTTTTCATGACATTTCATATGTGTAATTGGTATTTCTTTTATCTTACTGGTTGAGTTAGAGTTGGTGGGTGTCTATCTTATCTCTCTCTTCTGCATGTGTTCTCTTAGAGGGTAATGCCTCCCATTTTTGTGTTTTCTATACCCTCGGTGCTAGTCACCTACTCAGGGCCAACTGGAGGCAGGATTCAGGGGTCATTATCTCTCTTCTCACATTACCGGCCCACAAGGGGTACTCTTTGTGGGGAGGGGGTCATGACATAATTAATCCCACCTAAATCATCCCATATGGTTATCTCACTAGGGTAATCCACCCATCTAAACCCATCACCCAATTCAAGGTTGGCCACTCAAGTGAACGACCTATCATCATCACCCACCATATCCTCTAATGGCCTGACGACCTTAATTTTTTATTGATTTTGATAATCCACCTTTCAAGGGGTGAGTTGGAACTCATACAAGGCTTGTAGGTGTAAGTTTTACATAGCCCATAGGCATTAGAATAATTCATTGACTTTAGGCTTCAAACATTACATACAACCCATACTAACTACTTGGAACTGCTCCTCCCCAGCATCTTCATTGTAAAATCAACTCTCCACCTTCGTATGGATGTTCATCTAGGCTTTCCCATGCATGCACAGGCTTGTCCCGATGGTAGGTGCCATACCCTCTCATTCTTTCAATCCATTTAGATTCTACTGTGGTGAAATCTCCTTTCATCACCAACCATATCAATCTCACAAAATCGATTCAGTTTCTAGTGTGACACCCACAACCATCACTATCCACTTCTTATATTAAACCTCTCCATGGTCAATATATCACCGGTGCACACATTGATGTCCCCTGGTTTACATCATCACACATAAACCCTACCTAGGTTCCCCTATCCTATTTCCATCACTTGATCCCAAGCCCATTGCTCAGGGGGAATACTATCACTTGACATCCTCTCACTAGCCTCATAGGACAAGTCTCATAGGAATTGGTCTCAAGAGATAACATAATTCCTATCTCACTTTCCAAGACAAAAATAGGTCAATCCTCATGAATCCAACCTATCCAAAATCTACATATGGTGTTCCATCCTAGTTTATTATATATACATGGGGGAGGATCACTCACCCACTCCATTATCGACTAGTCCAATGGATCTAAGGCAACTCATGGTTTAGTCATAGACTACTTGGGATAGTAACTCTCATTCCATCACTCACCTCTATTAGGAGTCATCAAGGGAACCTTTGATAAGGTTCACTACATCTCATTCATTCAATTTCATTTAATGACACCCCTCGGGTCTATACATATTAAGGAACATGACTATAATCAAGGCCTTGTCCATTGGTGTCCAAGGCATCAAGACAGATCACAAGGTTCCCTCATGGTCCTTGGCACTTTGTTCGGTTTATACATAGATTTCATTTTAAATAAAAAAATACTTAATTATAAAAAATTCAATTTCCCTTAGTGTTGAGACCGCATATCACATGCCAAACATATATAAATGAAATTAAAATACCATGGGGGTATTCCCAAGGACCACCTACCTCAACCATGGAGTTATTCCCTTTAAAGAAACCTGAGAATCCTCACCAAATATCATTCAAGGCCAACCATCGATTTCTCATCCACCCTAAGCCTTACCTCAAAACAAAATTCCAAATAATTAATTATAAAAATTTATAATTAATTATTCGATATAATTATAACAATTTAAATTTTATTTCGAATTTAATCAGTTAGGTATAATTTCCAAAAATTCAACAATCAACCTCATCATACCAAAACCACAAAAAACCATCCATAGAAGATTCATGGAATACCCATGGAGCCATTCTAAGCTAAATCCATAACAAAAATAATGATTCAATCATCAAAAATATCCAATTTATTCAAAATCCTCTAATAAATTTACAGGGAAATGTACCTTTGATGAAACAATGTGTAATGGTGTGCGATCATTGTTACAATACATCCTCTACCCATCACATGAAATTTCCCCATCGTATCGGGATAATTCCACCATTCTCTAGTGGAATCATCAACAGAACCCTAAATTGGTAGCCCAAAATCAAAGGGAAACAAAATAAATCAAGAATTGAGAGATATAGAGAGATAGAGATACTCATTATGATTCACTACTTAAATTGCATCAAATCAATCCCAATACCATGGGGGTCAAGAGATAATATAGGGGAAGATATCCATTGGTTCATTTCACATTAAGGATAGATAAAAGAGGCCAAGGGGTATTAAAAATCAAGATGGATAAAAGGGGAAAATTACCCAAAATTTAAACCGCACAATCGGCCAAAATGGAATACACTATGAAATTCCCTACACTTTGATGTACCCACAAGAATCCCTGAAGACCTTGAAACATCGAGGACTATGTCCATCCCTCACCCCCACTCACTATTTCACATAGGAGCACCACTAAATCCCCTCAACCAATACACCCATTACCACATCATATCCCCCTGCCTCTCACCATTTTCCTTCATGCCACACCCAACTAGGGAAAATATCCCTCCATCATGCCAAGATACACACCCCTCATCCCTATCTATTTTATACCATGACTCATCTTGGAAAAAATGTCCAGTGGGTGAGGACCATGGTGTAGTCGGTCTCCATTTTTCTCCCAAGCACCTTAGGCCCATAACACGGTCAACCAAACACCCGACCCTAGGTGTTTCGGTCAACCCATTTTTCACCAGCGCCACCCCCTAGAACCATGGGGTGCTATATGGCATGAATCACCCCATGGTTAGAAAAAATAGATAAAAAAGCACCACGACATAGCCAAATCCAAGGTGGCCTCCAAGTTCCCTAGGAACCTCCTGGTCCTACTTCTTAGCCCCCATCAATACCCAAAAAACATGTAGAACCACTCGGGTATTAAAAAAATTCTACCTATAATTTCCAACCCAAAAAGGTATTAGTGTTTTACAATTGTGGATATATTTGTTCAAAATTTTTTGTATGGACATGATTTTAGATTGATTTGTTCACAAGACTGTATGTGGACATTATTGTGGATATCTTTGTTCATAAGTTTGTGTGTGGACATGGTTTTGGGTATCTTTTTTCACAATATTGTTCATGAACATTATTTTAGATAAAATTTTCATAAGATTGTGCATGGACATGATTGAAAATATCTTTTTTCACAAGAATAAACATGATTGTGGATAAATTTGTTCGCAATATTGTGCATAAAAATTATTATAGATAGCTTTGTTCATGAGTTTTTGTATGGACATGATTGTGGGTTGATGTCTTGATTTCATGAATATATTTTAAATATAAAATTAATTATTTTTAGAGTATATTTGTTGATTATTATTTTATTTAATTTGATTTAAATATATATGTGGTTAAGAGATAATTTAAAAGTAATTATGGAAAGAAAAATAAAATAAGTTTGTATATATTATCATACCCTAAGACACCTTGAAAGGGGACGTGTGAATTAGGGAGTCAAATTTTTTCTTTCAATAAAAATGGATATTGTTCACATGTTGGTAGGAACACATTTAACCTACTTGATTGTAATTCGCATTCACCAAACACATAAAATTTAGAAATAAAATTGTTTACATCAGTTTTACTTGGTTCAACAATAAGGGGTGGTCCATGGATCATATGTTGATAATGTGTTGGTCGTACCAAAATCCAATAAGCTTCACTAGGTTTTTTGGATTATAATTTTTCATCCATGGTCACTTCATTCTAGGAATAATACCTTTACAATGAATTTAAGGATGGTACACAGTCTCTATTAGATCACTTTCATTGAATCCTCCCTGCACACTATTATGGATGAAGTCTTCCTTAGTTTATTAACTTAAAGGTATCCTATATATCATAAAGAATTGATGATTTGTTTTGTATCATGATAGCTTGAGCATGATGTTCCAATTCACTCATTGGTCCCCAGAATTCCCACAAAAAAAATTTGTGTGAGAGAAATATCAACTCAAAAAATTATTGTGCATACGAACCATGTGAACTATTATTTATTGCACACTTACCATGTGAACAATAGTCTACCATGAAATAACCATGTGAACTACCTATGTGAAAAAATCCTCTACACACATCCTACATGTGACTCCACCATGAACTATCTTCCTTGTGACTCCATGAACTACTTTTACTGCATAACTCCCATGTGCAAAACTCCCTCACACATTTAGTTACTGAAATAATGCTTCATAGACTTCTTACATAGACCCTTATTACCATGCACTTCCTATGTGGTATATACTCTGCATGCTTATTAATCTCCAAAATTTCTTCTTAAGTTATTCTATCGACCTTAATGATGTGAATAGTGGATTATTTATAGTAAAATACCTCTAAAAATTTTACTAATCGCCAAAATTACTGTTCAATAATTTTGTTTTACAGACTCCCTATATGGTTCACCTACCATGAACCTACCTCATAAACTAGCCACCGCACGATCCATTTAGTATCACTGCCTTCCAACTGTGTTCCATGATCATGGTCACAAACTCCCTATAAATTTCATCCTATATGAACACAAAAAAAACGCTTTCTTATTATCATGAACATATCAATTCATCACATACTTTTTACTTAACAGATTATGCAGAATCACCACCTTCTGACTACCAACTTTCCACACAGTCTACGTACTCTCCATGCGGTCTCCAACCTTCTATATGGGCCACCCACCATGAACTTATACCACACAATTACCATGAAGACCATGTGACAACTACACAATCCACGTATTGGTTCCACAATTTATGCACTTATTGTGTAATCCACATACATAATGCACAGGAACCCTCCCTTTTCCTTGAAATTTTTGTGTATCTTCAGTGAATCTTAAAAAATACCCTGAGATTTCCCATTGAAAAATTTGGAAAACACTAGAAAATAACTCCATTGAAAAAACTTCTTCAATTCTTCCACTATGATTCCATTTTATATAAACCATCTAACTAGTTCATCAAAATCATTTTATCAATCTCAAAAATTGAAAATCATTTTTTTCCATATTTTCAGAAGCCGGTTTAAGGGGTTGCCGGTACCCATTACACCATTTCACCAAATCCTTTTAACCACCTCTCCACATCCAGATGAAATACCAATTTCAAATTTCAAAATCAAATCCACCGCCAGCCTCCTTGAGTTTCGAACCAGCGTCATCTTCACGCGCCCACAATCTCTTCAAACCTGCCAACGAATCCCGCGACAGCGCTGACATGCCTCGCGCCGCGCACCGCACGTCAATCCCTCACTGCGCAACAGCCCGCACGCAAAACGAAATCCACGCGACGACTCGATCACCATCACGCGCCACACTATCACCGGAACACCGGCGAGGAACACCGGCTCCCGTCGTCATCTGCAGCAGAAACCGTCGTCGTCGTCCCCGGCGAGCTTCACCGAATCAAAAATCCCCGTCGGAGAAACCTCCCGACACCAGCACATCAACGTCTTCACCCAAATCACCAGGAGAGCAGAGCAAAGGCCTAAATCCTACACCCCCCATCTCGCAAAAAGGAATCAATCGCAAAAGATCCGCGATAAACAGAAAAACCTCCACTCCAGCAACCAACACGAACAACAAAAACCAGAGAGATTAAGAGAAATTTGACCAAAAACTAAATCAAGCCGCTCCAGAAAAGCACCACAACATCACCCTGACTCAGAAACACCCGCCGCCACCCGAACAAACGACGACATCAGACACAACTATCAATCTCAAAAATTGATTGTTAACAAACACAACATCATTATTAAAACTAACCCAGATCACCTTGGTTCCAAAATTCTCTCCCTTTGATTTTATTGTAAATCCAAAATCAAATTCAATACCACAAGATATTCAAATAGAATTATAATATCTTATCTATCACTCTAATTATACAAGATAAATTATCAGTATAGAAAACATGAAATTAAGAAATCATTCCATGCCTCGTGTAAAATAACATTTCACCAACTCCTCCTTACTTTTATATCATAAACTCCCCTTGTCTTCATGCTCATTCAACATTAACTCAATAAAAAATTTGTATTTACCCATGGATCGTATCTCCCCTGATTTTCACATCATAAAATCCCCTAGATGAGAAAGTGATTTTAACAATAAAACCACTTGATGATCACTTGATATTCACACCATTTTATACTTTTTTAACAATAAACTATAAGAGATAAAAGACCTTACAATCATGAACAAACATGTAAATATTTATATGAAATATGGATATAGGAATTATGTAAAACACTTTAAACTAAGGGAGGTGGTTGAACACTGAATTTTAGCTAATGTTTCTCAAACATTGGTGTTTCCAATAGCTTAGTCATAATGTCCCCCACTTGGTATTTAATTCTAACATGGTGCACTGTGACTATTCCTTGCTCTGCCTTTTCTTTAATAAAGTGATACTTGATTGAAATATTCTTGTTTTGGGAATTTTATACTGTATTTTTTATGATATTAATCTAAATCTTGTTTTCATAGAAAATAGTCACTAGTTAGTGCAACTCTTCACTAATATCTTTTAGTTGTTACTTTATCTACAATAGTTGGGTGCAAGCCTTGGTTACTGAGATATAATCTACTACCACCAAACATAGTAAAGTGTTTTCCTAATTCTTGATCAACCAACCCACTCATTTATTACTAATAAAAAATTCACCCCCACTCATGGATTTTTGATCCACTGCATCACCATCCCAATCATCATCAAAAAACATTGAAAATTCATGATCCTTTCTTGCATCAAAGAGAAATCAAAAATTATGAATACCTTGGATGAACCTAATGATTCTTTTAACCACTGATAGATTATCTTACTTCATATTACTATATAAATGAGATTATAAACATGTTACAAAGATGATATTTTTCCATGTTGTAGTCAAATAAATAAATCTTCCAATTATACTCCTATATAAGGTGGCATCCATGGATTTCTTATCAGCAAGATTCCCATGTTTTTTCAACCAAAATTAGAGTTGAAATTAATTTGGAATATTTCATGTTAAACTTATTCTATATCTCTCTTGTATATTTTTCTTGATTGATGAATTTTTATTGCTTCTTATGTATCACCTTTATCCCCAAAACATATGTGATTTCACCCATTATGGAAATTTAAAATTTCAACTTCATATGATTAGTAAACTCTTCAATGTTTTTTTATTTCTTCTATCAAAGATGATATCATCCACATACACATGAACCATAAAATGGTCTTCTTGAGATGTCTTCACATAGAGATTATGGTCAAAACCATCCCCTTTGAATTGTAACTTCTTCAATTATGAATCTAGTTGAGCATACTATACTTATGGTGCCTACTTTAGACCATATAGATACTTATTCATTTTGAAAAAAATTATTTCATCCTTTCCAATTAGAAAACCCATTGGTTTCTCAATATAAACTTATTCTTTAATAAACCAATTTAATAATTTTGTTTTAACATTCATCTGATAAAATTTTTATCCTTTTTTATTTTTCATAGCCAAAAAAATCATGATTGACTCTAGTCAGGCTACTAGGGAATATGATTATTCTATATTAATTCCTTAAATTTTCACATAACTCATACACACTAGGTGTTCCTTATTTTGGATCACATTTACATTATAGTCAAATTTTTTCTTGAAGATATACTTAGTTAAAATCACATTTTAATGTTCTATAATTTGAACAAGCTCCCAAGTCCAATATTTATAAATCTAATATAATTCTTCATTCATGTATTTAACACATGATTCGTCACTCACCGCTTCTTCAAATGATATTGGTTCCACTATTTATAGTAGTGAAACATGATCAATATTTATCATTATCCTTACCTATATTGGTATAGATCTATCTCCAATTATATTGGATGGATATATCAATTTTCTCATATTTCTTCTCTAAGGTAAAAATTTATCTTATTCAACAATGACTTCCTCTTCCGACTGGGCCTCATAGTCTTCATCATCCACATAAATCTAAAAAACTTCTAAAATTACACTAATTCATTTTCTTCCTATTATTATTCATAGAAAACATTAGTGTGTGTGCCTCTATGTTTATTTACATAATTATCCTCAATGAATTCTACATTACGGGTCTCTATAATTTTACTCAACCTGTTGTTGTAGAATTTGTAGGACTTACTCTTTGTTGAGTATCCTAGAAATACTCTTTCATCTAGAGCATCCCCACACTTTCTATGATTTAATTATTTGTTTTTATGTAGTACTTACTTCCAAATAAATGAAAATTCTTCAATAAAGGCTTCCTTCCATACAACATTTCATATGGGGACCTCTATTCCTTAGGGCTTACAAATGCCTAATTCTAACTATACACTGAAACTCGTACTGTCTCTTTCCAATGATTGTAAGAAATTGAACCTTAAATGGGTAGTGTTTTGTTTATATTGTTCACCATCCTATTTATTAATTCAACAAATTAATTTTTTTATTAAGTTCTAATAGATAAAACTTTGTGCTTCATCCTGTGTTTCTTGATATAGTTATCAAACTCAATAGAGGTATACTATGTACCATTTTTAGAAAATAATGATTTAATTGTGTTCCTAGTATCATTTTCAACTATACTCATATACATATTCCTAGATCTTGTGAATTATCTCCTTATTTTCATAAACATGGAATAGGCCATTCTAATATAGTCATCAATGAAAATAATTAAATATATTTCTCAATATATTCCAAATATATTCATCAGACCACATATGTCAGTGCGAACTGGATCAAGCATATTAGGTTCCCTCTTTTTATTTTTAAAATAAGGATTTAACCCCATTGTTTCATATATAGGCATCATATTTCTTTTCATGGTCTCTCTTTAGGCATGTTATTTCCACTATATCTATTATATTAGATACTTTTTCCATGTTTTGTTGGTGTATATGACCTAACCTATGATGCCACTAGTTTTTTTCTTTATCCGCTATAAGGGTACATGTATTTTAATTATTTTCCACCTTATATAGATTATTTTTAGTTCCACTTCCTCTCATAATAGATTTTCCATATCTACATTTTATTGGACACCCTTTCTGGTTAAATGTAACCTCAAGACTAGAGTCACAAATTTGAATCAAACTTAGAAGTTTGTGTTATAACCCATCTATAAGGATAACTTCAATCTTATTTAGCTTGTTTCCTAACAAATTGTTATTTCCACTCCCCTTAATCTTAAATACTCCATAATTTTCAGAAAAATGATTCAATCAACTCTAATTTTCACATTTTTCAACAGATTTACATTTCCCATCATGTGCGATGAACAACCACTATCAAGAATCCAGGTGTTGTTGTTCTCTATTTCGTTGAGATAAATTTATTTTATATTTTCCTTATCAATAATATTTTTTCCCTCCCATGAGATACATGGTTGAGTAGAGGCATAATATGGCCTCTCTAATTTCTCCTCAGCATGTGTGGTAAAATCACACTCTTCTTCTTTCAATGGAGGTACGTATTTTCTAGACGGATTTTTCTTTAATGAGTTGTATTAATTAGTCTCTGAGATTTGTAGTTACTATTTATACTTATTATTTTCTTTAAGTCAATGGATTTATACCCAAATTTAAAAAAAACAAAAATAATATCAATATAAATTATTTCTTCTATTTGATGAAGGATAGGGACTCATTCTACTATGTTGACTCACTACTAGAAAAAAACTCTATACCAACAGTTTAGAACCATTATTATAGGTCCCAAAACCATTATTATAGACTATAATAATGTTTTGGAGGGTTGTTAGTAGTTATGGAGTTGGTATAGGTAATGTAAAAATAAAACTAAGTTTGGATTCGATCCCTGCACTTCCCATTTATAATTCAACGACCTAACCACTAACCTAAGATGACTTTTGTAAACATAATATCATAAATATATATATATATATATAATTACATGTATTTTAACTTTTTATGTATTTAATTTTATTTAGAAGTAGAATCCATAAGAAATATGGGTCCTTATACCAACGGTTCTAAAAACTGTTATTATAGACCTATACCAATGGTTTTGAGAACTATGGGTATAGGTGTCATGATTTTTTTAGCTATACCAATGGTTTTGGAAAAACCATTAGCATAGGGTGGACCTATACCAACGTTTTTGGACAAAAACATTGGTATAGGTTCATATAAGTGACATATCCTAATGGTTTTGGACAAAACCATTGGTATAGGTCCATATAAGTGACTTATACCAAAAAAATTTTCCAAACCATTGGTATAGGTTTGTTAGAAAAACTATAATTCTTGGTAGTGACTATTGGAACCTTACCCATTAAAATAGGTTCTTGCCTCCTCACAATATGATATATTTTGGACTAGGTATCCACAGAATTGACTCTTCGTAAGAGGAAAAATCTTATCCCCTTTATTCCTCCACATGTATAAAACCATCATATATTGCTATGATTTTTGAAATATATCTTAGGATCATGGATTATTTTGGCCCTATAATTTCATTTGTTCAAATAAATCATTGTTCGAAATTTGGGTTACGTAGGTTTGATACCAAAATCCCCAACCTTGTTCTTTCCCTTGTTCATATCTTTCATTGTTACTACTTTTTATTTCTCAGTATCACATCTAATCCTAATTTGACCCATAAATATGGGTCTATATTCATTCGGAATGTTATTAAAACATTTGGATCCTTTAATGACACTTTCAATCAATTATCTATCTATAAACCTCATGAAGTGTCGCTTATTTTATGAATCACTTGATTTTTCTATTGATTCAAGTTTCATTCTCAATGAAACAACCTATTCTTCAAGGGACACAAAATTTGTATCTCTTCCCTCTAATATTACATTAAGAACATTGACCACATTTAATATGTTCTTTAATATTTATCTTGAAATTCTAAAATTATTCTAAATTCACCTAACTAGATAGATAATTATCTAAATATTTTTATATACATTAAATATATACTTTGATCTGATCCACATATTTATATTATTCTTTTAAAATTACATTAATACTTTTATTTTTATTTCTTTGAATGTCAATCTCTTTAAGATCTCCCTCAACTTCTACCTTGAGATCAAATACTCCTTCAAGTTCATTTACTTTTTCAATTCTAGGTTCTTCTTTCTCAAAAGTATCCATCATGGAATCTTCTATATCATATATGAATTTTGTTTCAAATTCCTCTAAATATTCATCATTATCATTTTCTTCTTCACTCAAAAATATCTTTCTCTAAAATTTATTTCTAGATGAACTCCCAGTTTTAGAGTCACTTTTAGGAGGGAATCTTCTTCATGGATTTTGTGTAACCTCTACTTAACTTTATTTTCTATCAAATCTTCTTAGGCACCTTAAGTAATATTCTCAACTTTACCACACCAGAAACAATTCAAGTATAGGTTGACTTCTAATCTACCCTTTCCTATCTTGAATTTTCTATCTACAAGAGAGAGGAGGTTCATCATCCACATCCTCTTCACCATGGTTTCCTTTATATAAATCAACATTCACCAACTCTTTGAATTCCAAATTCTTACTTTCATGACTTGATATCCCTTTTGGAATAACTTTCACTTTGTAATCCACAAAACTGATTAATAGATCATCTAGAGAGAGCTTAGAAAAATCCATCTCCCTTAGAGCTATATATTTTGGATTGTGCAGAGGTGGAAATCATCTAAAAAACTTTCAGTTGAGAAAGTAATCAATATTATCATCCAGAATCATTTTCAAATTATCAAATCTATTATGGAGGAGTTGTATCTTATCCTCTATAACCTTACTATAACCTTTATATATATTGTAAAATTTCTCCCATGTGGCCTTGGCAATGGTATAAATCGTCACATTCATATAAATATGAATTTATAAAACCCTAGATAAAGAATTATGAGCTTTGTAATTGTCATGTAAATATTTCCTATTAACTTTATTCATGAACTATCATGTTGCATCACTGACTTAAATCCCATGAAATGTACTAGAAATAATTTCCAGCCTAAGAGATCAAAGATGTGATATCATTATATTCTTCTAAATCTAGTAGTTGTTTCCATCTAATAGAGGAACTATTTTATCATTTACTGAATTCACCTACTAAAATAATTTCTAATGATATATTTAAAACTTGTAACCTATCTCTAATACCAATTGTTATGCCTCATAAAACCCTAAGAGGGGAGGTATGGATCAAGGTACCAATATTTTATTTTGATTAAAAGGATCTTTCCCCAATGTTGGTAGGAACTCATTAAACCTTCTTGATTATAATGTGAAATCACCAAATATATAAATACAAAAATAAAATAGAACGTGGAAATTTTACTTAGTTCACTATTAAGGGATAGTCCAAGGAGTATATGTCGACAATGTGTTGGTCATACCAGAATCCACTACACTTCACTTGATTTTTTTGGATTAAAATTTTTCATTCATTGTAACTTCTTTCAAAAAATACCACTTTTATAATAAATTCACAGATAACCCATTAACTCCCTCATATCACTTCCATTGACTCCACATCTTGGAATTAGCTGGATGAAGTCGACTTCGGTTTATCAACTTGAAGATCGGCTCCATGTTATCAAGAATTCATGATTATTTTTGCATCATGATAGATTGAGTATGATGTTCTAGTGCACTTCTTCGTCTCTATAATACCCACTAGAATTTTTTGTGTGAGAAAAATTTTAACTAAAAGATTTCTTGCATGTATGAATTGCGTGAACTATTATTCAGCATGCACTTGTCACATGAACAACCATTTATCACACACTAAACGTATGGAATACCAATATGGATAACTCCTACACACACTTCATGTGTGTAACTCCATTTTTCACTATATTTTGTGAAACTCCATGTACTTTATTTACCATGTGCATAGCTCCTTCATGCACTAAGTTCATGAAATACTGCTCTGCAGACTTCCTATATAGACTCTGATTATCGTATATAGACTATGAAGTATCTTCTTCATGAACTAATTAATCTCCCAGATTTTTTCTTAAGTTTTTCTCTCTACCATAATGATACTAATAGTGAAGTATCTATAGGTAAATACCATAAAAAATTTAGATAAACAATAAAATTATTGTTTAAGCCTTCACTAAATCCCATGTACAGAATCTATTCGTGGTCCTCTTACCGTGAACCTACCTTACATACTTGTCACCATAAGGGTTTCTCAGTATCACCGCATTTTGATCGCATAGTCTATTTTCAATAGAGAACTCACTACACAGTCCCTCCAACACGAACACACAAAAAAATCATCCTATTCTTCATGAACTTATTTATCTATCATGCACTTTATACTTTTTGTATTTTGGAAAATCAATGCCTTCTGACTATTAGCTTCCTATGTGGTCCACATACTCGCCAAATGGTCTCTAATATTCTATGCATTCTTCCCACCATGAAATCCTATCATGCACTTAGCATATGGACTATGTGCCTATTTAATGATTCATATACATACTATGTGGTCCACGTACCTACTTTATGGTCCACATAACTACTGTAGGAGAACTCCTTTAATAAATTCTAAAAATGGATTGACAATAAACACAACATCAACATCAAACACCAAACTATATCAACTTGGTTCAAACATGTGTAAATTTGGAAGAACCTTTATGAAGGAAAAAATGTGTGATTCTAGAGGTGAAAAATGTTCCTAACCACTAGCCTAGGATAATTACACATGCAAAAGGTGAATAAGAGATTAATGTGTGGGTTAGCACATGGAAATATTGAGCACAATAGAAATACCCCACCCAAGCTCCAAATTAATGTGGGACATACAACATGGAGTGGTATTCATTTTAATAATAACATTTTTATTCCACATCTTTTTTTTGTCTCATCTGTAAGGGCCCATATCCACATGGATAGACCATTTGTGTGTTTCTAAACACTGAGGTTCCCGAAGGAGGCTTAGAGAAAGTCTGGAGGAGTTTGTCTTTGAAAAGATATAAGCAAGAAGATTTCACTCCATGTAAACCATTTACACAATATGAAAGTAGGCTTCATAATGTGTAATAAATCAGAGTTTAAAAAATAAATAAAATTAAAAGGTGACACTTTTTTTGGTGAAATTGAACCTTGAGGACTACACGACATGAAAGGGGATTACATGTCATGTAATTCCATACTGCATTGTTGTTTTAATAATTTTTCAGTTGCTCAAGTTATCAAACTCTACATATTCAGATCCCCTATATCTCATTCTAGGTGATCAGGAAGCCCCCTCTTTAGTGATTTGGAGATCCCTTTGATGGGAATTGATCATCAGGCTTCCATATTTGATCTGTGGTGACCCAGGTTGATCTAAGGAACATTATTCCTTCATTTTCTAGTGGTTTCTTTAGATTTGATCTATTTTCCTCCCATTATTCATTCCATGTGATATATAATGATCTCCCATGTTTCTAATGGGGTTTCTATTGGTTTTTGTTGGTGCGGTTGTGGTGCAGCGTCCTCAGGTGGATGTAGTTCTTGCAAGAGAAGTGATCAGGATTCGTGGCATTGGTCCATTCTCATGAAAATAATGTTAACACCATTTTGAGGTAAGGGATTCATTTATTCTCTATTTATTTAAATAAAATATTATAGTTATAATGATTTATCCCCTTTTATTACAATGAAATTAACCTAATAACTACTTGAACTGAAGTAAATAATTAGTATTGATCGCATGGTGATATTGTTGTTTGTATCATGATAACGGGTTGCCTATTGATTTCCTAGATAGTGTGATATCTATGTTTTGATTATTGTTCTTGGTTTAGCATATGAAATCGGTAAATAATGTAAAGTTGTAATTAATTGATAATTAATTGGCTAAAAGATTAAAGGTCCATGTTTAATGAATCTATGTAGACACTGAAAAAAGGTCCATAACTCTTCGAGGAAGTTTCGAACTGACGAAGCGAAGTCATATTCGGACTTAGAGGCCTAGTCCAGAGGGCCCGGAAGTGGTGCGCAAAAAATTGGGTGAAGTACGCGGAAAAAATGTCCCACGCGAAAGGAAACCCGGGATTCGTGCAAAGTCCCAGCACCGGCGCAAAATAATTTCGCATCCGCTTCCCGTGCGGTTGATATTTTGCACCGCCGCCTCTGTCACGCAATAATTTCACGCAACCCTGTATTTCGCGCCCCTGGATGCCTATAAATAGAGGGAGACCCCCTTCCTTTTTGAGGGAGTAATTTGAACTGGATCCCGTGCGCGCAATTTTGCGCGCAATATGGTCTTGAGTCATGGTTCTTTTATGTGCCAAGTCGCCCCGGGATCCGCCTTTGTACGAGATCCCCATGGCTTAGACTAAACTCCAACCCCTTCGGGGTCTGCCCCTTGCATGAAATTCCTTATTTTGCGCGCAGGCCGTCCAATTTGCGCGCAATACTTCATTTGTGCGCGCACCCCTTCCATTGCACACAATTCCTTCTTTTGCGTGCAATCCCTTCCTTTGCGCGCTGACCCATCCATTTTTGCATGCATCCCTGAATTGCGCACTGACTCGTTGTTTTCCCTGCAGCAGCTTCAATTGCGCGCATGCCTGCCCTATTGCGCGCAGGCCTCCCTTATTGCATGCAGCCTATCCTGCATGTTTCTCCTATTACGCGCAACAGTATACAGGCTCGCACCCGTTGGTCCATACCGCGGGGGCTTAGCCCCCGTACCCCCACTCGGGGTTAGTGTCGGGCTGTGGTCCCGACCCTCCAAGCTGGTCCCTTTGCTACCATCACAGACCCCCATGAAAAATGGCGAGTCGCACCGTGAACTTCTCGGGCCAGGACGTCGGGGTTTTTCCATTGCGCCCTTATGCGCACCCACCTTCCACCTAGGGAATACCATGATTTGAGATACTCCTCTACACACTACGAAACACCTTGAGTTGACATATTCCTCTTGGTTCATTTCCTATGTTGTGATTTGAGATTCTCATCATCAATTCCCCTGAGAAGAATGCCCTATCATTCAATAATAGGATGCCTCTTGTTCCAAATAAGAGATTCCTTATGCTCCAAGCATGATATTCCATAGTCCTATCTACATGACTATAAACTATAGTAAACCCTGTGTTCCAAACATAGGATTCCTCTTGTTCCAAATAAGAGATGCCTTGCGCTCCAAGCATAAGATTCCAAATTCCATGATTACAGTGGCATAGTTTCAAGAGCGTTGGAATCCGTTCAAACATTCCATCACTCCACCTTACGCTTTGTGTGTCCTTCATTCGGATATGCATCCACTTCCATGTCTGAAGGGACCCCCTAACGGTATGGATTCTTGACCTGTGTTCTTCCTGCTATAACAATACGGATGATAGACCTACGGTCCGCCTGTTGTAACAGTATGGATGATTGACCCATGGTCCGCCTGCCATCCTGGGCCAACGCCCCGGAAGACTTTGGAAAACACTTTGAGTCAGGTCCTGTGTTTCGAACACGGTCAGCAGTCGACCCTCATTTGTTTTTCCCCAAGTCTAACGCAACGGGATGCTGTGTTGTGAACATGGTCAGTAGTTATCCTCTATCTCCACGCCACTCTCATTGCATTCCGAATGTCGGGCATGCGATTCACACTTTTTCATATCCCTTTGTTCGGGATGATTCCAATGCCCTTGACATTATCCTGCTTGTGCTCTAGCGCATAGGTGTAGGCCTCAATCACATGCCTCAAACCGCCAGTGAGTTGGGATGCCCTCATGGCCAAACATGAGGAAGACATTATGGTCTTCTTCCATGCGTAATCCCCATCCATCGTTGCCACTCCTTAGTGGCACCTGGGCAGCTTCCATGCGTAAGCCCTGTCCACCATAGCCACACTAACGTGGACCCCTCGATGGTTCTCCCTACGGCCCCCCTTCACTACGGCCTAGCCGATGCCTTCCCTCCCATAAGGGGTAGAGATCATTGGGCATGTAAGCCCTAGGGGTGTGGAGAGAACCCACCTCGTCCAAGCTGCATGACGTTAAACTGCTAAGCACCTCATCCTTAACACATGACGTTAAACTATGGTCAGACCCCGTGCTTCGCACACAGGGTCCCCACAGTTCGAACATTCTTTACGCCCACTCGTCTCCACGGGAATGGATTCTTCCTCAAATGGAATGAGATCCTCCTTATCGGAGTGGCGTTTTTCTGTGGTGGAAGGGCTACCTCAGAGAGTAAGCCCCTACCCTCTCTTGTGGAAGGTTGCACCCATGCACCTCCGTACTTCCCCAATTCCAAGGCCAGTGGAGTCCCTTTCCCACTGCGCTTTGTTACACCACGGGCCTCTATCCTGGAGTAAGCCCCAGCACCCAGGGTCGCTAACCACACTTAAGCCCCGGTTTCCTCTTTGGGCCACTCAACGCGTAAGCCCCTTCCTGCTTCTCACGGATGCACCCTTTGCGACGTGATCGTCTGGTCTCTGCTGCCTCTTGTTTCCCACACTGAGCATGACTCACGTGGGATTAGAGCATGCATCGACCATGACATCCTCCTATGGGCTGCCTCAACGCGTAAGCCCCATACCAGCGAACTACGTGGACTTTGATCTGTGCTAATGCATGGTACATTGGAAGCCTCCATGAGGTTCAATCCCACCACCCGGTCATTCCGACCTCCCCACGTCGGTTCCCTGACCACCATAGGCCGCCTCAGATCGTAAGCCCCAAATTACCTCGTCCCGCATGATGTTAAATTGTATCTCGTCCCGCATGACATTAAACTGTATGCCCTGAACTACGTGGACTTTGATTCCCTACCATGGGGATACGTAGGAAGCCTCCACGAGGTTCAAGCCCGTCACTCCATCACCCATCCTAATCCTTACCCGGGCCGCCACATCCTGGTGAGATCATACCACCCCATTCCACTCCATGGTACCCGGGAAGCCACCCACATGCTGGCCCCAACATCAGTGTTCCCCCTAGGGGGTCCTTCAGTCTGATCCGTCTCCGCAAGATGTTAAACTCACGGCATACCCCATGCTAAACATGGGAAGATGAGGAAAACCTCAGATGGTACACAATCCCCGTGTTCGATGTGGGATTCCTCGGGCTTCCGCGCCCTCGAGAAGCCCTGTGATAAGGGACAGAAGATAGACATGCTGATCCCCAGTGTCAAGACATGCCAACAACACCCAAATGTGACCATTCTCCTCACTGAAGGTTACTTCCCCGACAAGACCCCTTGGATCGTCTTGACGGAAGCAGCATAATTAACTGGCGTCCATGCAGATATGGCGTCGGGAACGAGCTACACGAACCCGTCTTAAATCTATGAGGGAGACCCGGACTAGGTGACGAGCTCCGAGGAGGAATCCACGGAAGGAAGAACCGACATCCCATCATCTCAGTTTCGATCAAGAAGCATACATCCCTAAACAAGGAACGGATGTCGCCTGCCTTTAGAAAGCGGGAATGCGGGGCAACAAGTCGTGCGTCCTCCCATACGTGACGGAAACGCGCGCACACCCTGGTGTAAAAGCGTCGGAAACAATCTAGTTTTTGTTGTTGCAATTTGATGATAATAAAACATATATAAGTATGCTTGTTTAATTAAAATTGGTTAATGAACCTGACTTATGATTATTCTTGTTGATAAAATAATTAAAAGCATGTTAAATTAATTGTTTGATTAATTTTTGATAGCTTGAGATAGCTTGTTGCTTAGGTTTCCTGTAGTTAGAACCTATGATTAATGAATTGGTTAATTCAGTATGAAATAAAAACTAGTTGTATGATAAAATATAATGCCTTTTTAGGTCCTGGGATTCCCGGTTACTTGTAAAGGTCGAGTGCCTTGTGCTTTGAAGCCATGAGATCTCATTGTCTGTTAAGGACGAATGCCTTGCTTTAGGGACAAGAGACCTATTTCTATATTTGTTTCATACTACTTGTGATGTGATATGATCTTAGGATGGATGATCCTAAAGTTCTATTATGGTATGTGGGGCAGGGAGGCTCGGATTTGTTGTGAGCCTGGGATGGCTAAGCTTGGAGGGTTTTGTGGTATGTGGGGCGGGGAGTCCTGGATGTGTTGTCAGCCTGGGATGGCTGAGTCTGGAGGGTTGTTATGGTATGACGGGTGGGGAGGACCGGTTTTTGTGGTGGTAGTAGATGCCTAGAGTGGAAATATGCATCAGTATATGTAGGTAGGTGTCAATAAGGACACTAGAGATGATGAAATGGGTTAAATTTGAACTTACCCATTGATATGAAAGATGGATTCTTGTTTGAAGCTGTTGTTTGGATTATGGCCAGGTTTTTTGTTTATATGATTTACTTTCTCCAATGATTTAGGAAGATGGATGTGTTTGGTTACTCTCTTTCCTTGAGAGGCAAAGATGCATGGGGTATGCCATGTGTGTTCCATGTTTATCTTCTCATGGTTGGATGAGTTTACTTTCCTACTATAGGTGGCGAAGACTCAATGAGTAGTTTATCTACTCACTGTGTTGATCCCCTTGTGTTTGGGTAGCTTATGATTTTTTCCTAGAGTACTTGTTGATATTGATATTAATGATGTTAATAAATGAATAAATTTTTAACCCATGGGATTGGAGCTTGCTGGGATGAAATGCTAAGGTTATAATTATGAGAAGTCATAGACTCGGTTTGCTTATACCTAGAGGGAATGGATCTTTATTGTGATTCTAATATAATGTAATATGGAAAATTTTAATGGTTAATTAATGGTTAAAGAATTAATTAACATAAATTGAAAATGATGAAAATGAATAAATTAACTTAATATAGCTCTTTAAATGGTTAGGTGCTTATAGGATATCTGATCTTAGTAGTGGCAGCCGAGAGTTTGAGAAATGTTAGATGTAGTTTAGTCTGAGACTAGGTTATTCCCATAGTTTGTTTTTGATCCATATTATATCATGTAATTTTTGTGTTTCTATATTATACTCCACCCTATCGATTGTGGAGAATGAAACCCTAGGGATTCTGAGCCTTAGGGGTGTTTTCACCAACATCCTAGTGGGAGGATGGATGGCTGACTACCCCCTTTGGACCTACTCTCTTATCTTGGTAGTTACCTATGCTAGTATGTATAGTGGTTATTTTTACCTATATATTTGTGTAGAGTATTGTAATGGCTTGTTGTTATTTCACACACATGTATTTTGGATATAGTTTTCTAAGGAATACTGAAGGTATAATGTGTATAGGTTATGATGGTTTGAGTATACTTACTCGGTGTATGGGTTGTGATGGATTGAGGTATAATACCCGATGTATGATACACATTATGCTGGTTATGGTGGATCCTATAAACTAACTAGTTACTTTTTGTTATTTGTACATGGTGGTGTGATTTCACAAGGTTCATGTTGTGGTGCTTTGCTCAGGTGTCTTTGGGCTAGCCTTTTAGAGAGAGAGGATCAAGATGTGTGATATTGGGGAAAAGAGGAAAACTAGTGGGGAAACGGTAGTGGGGTAACCTTGATATTATTTATTATATTACATTCTCTTGTATTTGATACTTGGTGAGAGTATCTATGGTGTGTTTGGAAACTTATTATACCTATTTAGGTGAAGAGTTAGTTTCACTTTTTGTTCATTGTGCTTTAGCATGCTTTCTTTACCTTTTGTGTGAGAGGATTTGGGGAGGATACTACTAAGTATATAGTTATACTCACCCTATGTATATATAAACTATTTTTCATGTTAGTTAAATTAGGTTGGAGATCAGAATGGTTGTTACTATCTTGGGGTTTAGCAGAAGTTGTTTGGGATTCGTGGTTGCTATCATCTTTACTTTTATTATTTGCATTTGTAGTTTTTCTTTCAGTTGTAGTAGTTCTTTCATGAAATTACATATGATTATTTTGGTTTTTCTTCTATAATATAGTCTAATCATGAGTTTATTTGTATTTGTCTTATCTCTCTCTTTCACATCTGTTCTCTTAGAGGTTAATTCCTTCCATCTGTTTGTTTATTATACCCTCGGAGCTAGTTGTCAACCCAGGGCCTACTGGAGGTGGGACTTGGGTTTCAATATCTCTCTTCTCCCATTTTCATCCCAGGAGGGGTACAATTTGTGGGGATGGTTTCATGACAGAGTGATATCAGAGCTATGATTGAGGGATATGATGGAGTTTGGAGTTAGGCATGGGTGAGGTTGCATGGGTTGGTAGGTAAACAATGTTAGATAAGTTTAACAAGTGTTGTAAATATGGTAGGCTAGAAGAGACATGGGTATTTATGTCCCCCTTTGATCTGATGCATAGACCTTAAGCTTACAGTGGCTACTAAATGAGGTTATATTGGTTAAAGGGTAGAGACCTAGGAAAGGATCATGCATCATTCTTCATGCACCTGTGATTTAATGGGTAAACCTTGGGATAGGTTAACCTAAAAATAATAAAATAAAACAATTAATTAATATTAAGGTATTCAATATTCTAGTTTTAGGATCTCTAACAGCTTATTATTTTTCAGGCATGGCTCTAAGTTGACTTTCTCATTATGTTCACACAGAATATGTTCAGCAAGTTTCACTAGTAGATCGTCGCAGAGTAGAGGTTGACGATGATGACACTTGGAGGGGGACACTCCAAGAGTTTTGGTACCAAATTTTATAGAGGTATGAGGGATATATTTCAAATATAGTTGCAAAAGACTGGTTAAAGGAGGTTGATATAGCCTTCAGTTCAATTTGTGCTTGGAAGGAGCAATGGGTGTCGTTGGTTGTGACAATGTTTCATGGGGTAGCAAGGCAGTGGTGGTTCTTGTTCCTTGGGGGATGTGAGGAGTCGGTAGTCTTGTGGGAGGAGTTCTGAGACCAGTTCAAAGCCAATTTTTTTTCTTTGACTATGAAGGTAGCCATTATCTAGGATCTTCTTACCCTTCGGTAGGGGAACTCCAGTGTGTGAGTGTCCAGGATCCATTTCAAGAACCTTCTACGATATGCTTTGGACCTATTGCTATATGAGGTGGCCAAGGCGAGGCATTTTGAGGAGGATTTTTATCTAGATATCTAGTTCCAAGTCACCCCATTTATGCTGAAGATGTATATCAAGGTGCTGGAGAAATAAAAGTTCATTGAGAGGATGTTATATAGAACTAGATCATCATGAGAGGGAAGTCATCGGGATTCCTCGTGAATTAGAGTTGTGGTTTGGGGTTCTCAATTTTCAGTATAGAAGAGATTCCGATCAGTCGGGGTTAGGTCTAAGCCCTCAATGTATCATTTCTCTAGGGTAGCATCTCTTAGGACTATGCCATGGGATCATACACATGTTTTTCTTATGGAGGTCAAGGTCATCAACAACAAGAGTGTCTGACATTTCTGAGTAGTCAGTGTGCGCCAGTTGTTCCACTTCAGGTTCCTTCGCTAAGGAAGTTAATGCTAAGGCAGTAGTAGCAGGTTTCTCTAGTTTAGGACCATCAAATAGTAGTTGGTGTAGGTAGAGGATAGCCCCGGGATGATCCTCATCCTCAAAGAGTAGAGCTTAGTTGTGGAGGTGGTCATCAGCAGGGTTAGAGAGGCCATAGAGCAGGTTATGGTCAGCTCCATGCTTTAGTGTTGGCAGCGCCAAGTGAGACAAACATCATTCAAGGTTCCTTTTCTTTCTTTTTTTACTTGGGTGCATTTCTTGTTTAATCCAAGAGATGCACACTCCTTCATATCAAATTACCCTTTCCATGCCTTGGGACTTGAAGGGGAGATGATTTCATTTCCCTTGGAATGACTACACTAGTTGGAGGTTGAGATGGCTTGTTTGATGTATGTAGAAATTGTGAGCCAGTGTTGGGGTAGAACCAATCTTGGGTAGATTTCCTATGTTTATGGATACAAACATATAACATCATCTTCAGCATGGATTGATTTTATTTAGTATAATCTATCATTTATTTATTTAGGAGGAAGGTTGTGTTATTAGATGTTTATGGAGATCCATCAGTGTTTTTTGGTGAATGAATCCCTCATAAGGTTCATAGGTGTTTTCCATCCTTGTCATCCTTGATGGCTGAGCTGATGCTGAGTTTGTTGGAGGTTCAGTAATCAGATTTTCCTAGGGTCATGGGAGAGTACCCTGATGTATTTTCAGATGAGGTTTTAGCATTACCCCCTCGATGAGAGATCGAGTTCGGGATCAAACTACAGTCAGGTGTGTCTCCTATCTCGATGTATCCATGTAGGATGGAACCTTATGAGTTGTGAGAGCTATGTATATAGATCAATGATCTATTGCAGTGTGGTTTTGTTCAGCTGAGTGTGTCACCATGAGGTGCACCAATCTTGTTCATAAAGAAATCTGACGGCAGCTTTCATTTGTGTATCGATTATCAACGGTTTAACCAAGTGACAGTGAAGAACAAATATCCTATTCCACAGATTGATGATTTATTTGATCAACTAAATGGTGAAAGTTGTTTCTTGAAGATTGAATTATGGTCAGGATATCATTAGATGCGTTTAAAGGATGAGGATATCCTAAAGACTAATTTTTGTTGTTGCTATAGGCATTACGAGTTCATTGTGATGTTGTTCGGTGTGAATAATGATCTAGCTGTGTTCATGGGGTTAATGAATTCTATTTTTCATGAGTTATTGGATAATTTCATAGTGGTTTTCATTAATTAAATCCTTGTTTACTCTTTGTCTAAGGAGGAGCATGCAGAGCATCTGCATGCCATTTTGGGAGTCCTTTATCATGAGCAGTTATTTGGGAAGTTTTCAAAGTGTGAGTTTTGGGATCGAGAAGTCCGTTTCTTGGGGTATTTTGTATCCTAGTGAGTATTATCTATTGATCTGACAAAATTATAAATAGTTTTGTCTTGGGTATCCCCCAAGATAGTGGTAGAGGTGCTAAGTTGTCTTGGTCTTACAGGCTATTACAGAAGGTTTGTAGCCAATTTCTATCAGGTTGTGACTCCTCTAACCATGTTTACTATGAAGTATTGGACATTCATGTGGACTTAATAGTGTTAAAAAAACTATTGAGTATCTAAAGGAGAAGTTGGCCAGTGCTCCAGTTCTTTGGCTTCTAGAAGAAAAAGTTCAATTAGAGGTTTTCTGTGATGCTTTGTGTCTATGTGTTGGCTATATTCTGATGCAGAAGAGATTGGTTATTTCTTATGGGTATCTCTATTTATTCCCCCATGAGAATAATTATTCCACCCACAATCTTGAGTTGGTGGTGGTGATATTTTCCCAGAATTTTTGGATACATTACCTCATCGGTGAGCATTTTTTGGTCTCCACTGATCACAAGAGCCTGAGGTATGTTTTCTCCCAATGTGACTTGAACTTTCATCAACGTCAGTGGATGGAGTTATTATAGGATTATGTATTCAAGATTTCATATACACATGGAAAAGGAAATTTTGTGGATGATGCATTGAGAAGGAAGTTACGTAGTGATGCAGTGTGTGAATCAGGAGATTCCTAGAGAGTGATGGAAGAACTTTCAGTATTTCATCTAGATATGGGATAAGTCTATGAAAGAGGTTGTGTTTTTCAGATGGAGATGTGGTCATCTCTATTGAAATAGGTGGAAGAGTCCCAGTTGGGGGATCTTGAGTGGAGTTCTAGAGAGATTGAGTTGTTTTTAGCGAGGCCCCTGGTGGTTGGTCTTAAGATGAACAACATTGGGTGTTGTTCCAGTGAAAGCTTTTCATTCCTTAGGCGATGCATGAGATGGTTCTTATAGAGTTACATAGTTCTCCTTTAGTTGTACATCCTACCATGAAAAATATGTACTGAGCTTTTAGATGTCATTTTTGGTGGCCTAGGTTAAAGAATACAGTTTCAGAGTTTGTTTCTCAATGTTTGGTCTTCCATAAGGTGAAGGCCAAGCATCGTATTCTCGGTGGTTTTCTCTAGTCCACAAATCCATATTTTTGTATTTTTCAACATTCCATTATAAGGTTAAATGGTAACCATACATTTCCAAATAAAAAACCATAAAATAATATGACACTAAACCAAATTCATGATTCACAACCATATCAAATTCAAAATTTGAAAATACTGCATCGATACCACCAAAACTCTTCAGGTAGTGAGATATATTTTCCTTTATCCATGATTATTAGATCCCTGACAGGAATCTCCATCATCAAGAAAAACATATCACAAACAATTAATTCCCACCATTAGCCATAATCACCCTAAATATTCCGATGTCAATTACCGGGGTAAGATTTTCGAGATGCCAGAGAAACCCACCGGCCATCGACCTATTGATGCTTCAAACCAGGATCACTAGAAACACCATCAGCCTTACTATCATTATATTACCTTTTAATCAAACAAAAATCCATAACCAGAGCCTACCTTCATATTAAACACCATTTGAGACAAATGCCTTGGGTAAAACTGAAACAAAACAGATCTGTCGATGTGATCTTCATCTGTCCTTCTATCATCGTCATCTTTCCATCATGAACAACATACCATAGCAAAACTGTATAACAAAACACATTAAAAACAACCAAACAAACTAGAACAAATGGAAAGGAAACTATATATGAACTATAAGATGACCCCATAAAGAAACACCAAAGACTTCGAAGAAGGAAAAGAAACCCAATAGAATGCCAGCAAGAAAAGCATAGAGATCTCCACCACCACCACCCCCCCCCCTCCAAAACTATCCCAAGCTATCCCAAAACCCTCATCAATGGAATTTGTTACCATTTTACCTTGATCTCAGGGATTATATGATTCTATATGGGTGATAGTGGACCATTTTATGAAATTATCCCACTTTATAGTGATCAAGGAGTCAAAATCAGTGCTGGTTTTGTCAAGGTAGTATCTGGAGGAGGTGGTGAGACTCCACAGGGTCCCAAGGATGATCATTACCAATTGAGATCCTCATTTTACCTCTAAGCTGTGGAGACATCTCCAACATAATTTTTATTCTCATCTATTCCTTATAACTTTTTTTCACCCACAAAAAGACTGTTAGACAGAGCAGACCATCCAGACTCTTGAATACATGTTGTTCTCTTGTGTCCTAGACTTTGGAGGTTCATGTATGAGGCAGATTACCTTAATATAGTTCTATTAAATTAATATTTTTCACTCCACCATCATTATGGAGTCATTTGAAGACTTTTATGGTTAACCATTCCATTCTTCATTTTTCTAGACTGGGGTCAGAGAGTTCGCAATTCTCAGGCCGAAACTGGTACATAATATGAAATAGATAGTTTATGTGATCCACAAGGGGATGAAATTAGTGTAGGATTGTCATAAATCTTATGTTGATCATAGGAGTATACCTTTTTAGTTCAATTTTGGGGATAATGTGTTCCAGAAGGTGAATCCCCGTCATGGGTAGTGAAGGTTTGGTCATGGGAGTAAGCTTTTTCCCTGGTTTTTCGGGACTTTTGAGGTGTTATCTCATGTTAGAGAAATGGTGTATTAGATAGTTCTTCCATGGAAAATGAGTTGGATACCCAATTATTTTCATGCGTCGCAGCTCTTTTGTTATCTTCATGATGACTCTCATGAAATCAATTGGGGAGAAATAGATGTTGATGATGATGTGACCTTTGAGGAGAGGCCTGTAGAGATCTAGGACATCCAATATAAGGTGTTGTGCAGGCATGTTATCCCATTGGTTCATGTATTATGGAGACATGGTTGTATGAAATCGACTACCTCGCAACATGAGTCATATATACACGATCAATACCCCGAGCTATTTGGTGTTTACCTCTTCTGTTGTAACACTGTTTGTTTTGAGGTTGTAGACCTTTTCTGGTTTATGAGGTGGATCCTTCTTATTGTTTATTGTGGATTTCTCTTTTTTGAGAGTTATCTCCCCTGAGAGATATTTTAGGATCTAGTTGTGGTTGTTTTGTGGTTTTGTGAAATTCCTCTGATGAGGTGGTTGATCTCCTATGGTGATGAGAACCTTGAGAGGTATATCATGGGTTGGTTGCTAAGATGGCCTATTTTTGTTTCCTATCTAGGTTGGTTTTGGATTCTCAAGGATAATAATGTCTTGAGAGTCATCTAATGTAATGTCCTGGATCCATGTGGATCAACCCATTGCATGTTTTTGAAGACCAAGGTGGTTGGAGGAGGCTCGGAGGAAGTGTGGAGGAGTTTGTCTATAAAAAGCTAGAAGTATAGAGATTTCAAATTTTGTAAACCATTAACATGAATTGAAAGTAGGTTTAATGATGTGTAATAAATCAGGGTTTAAAAAATAAATAAATGAAAAGGCAATGTGTTTTTCAATGGAACTGAACACTGAGGATTACATGATGTGAAAGGGGATTACATGTTGTGTAATTTATACTCTACAGTGTTGTTTTAAGTATTTTTTAGCTGCTTGGGTTGTCAAAACCTATAGTTACATCTCCCCTCCCTCTCATTCTAGGTGACCCAAAATCCCCCTCTTTGGTGTTTTGGAGATCCATTTGATGGTAATCGATCATTGGGCTTCCATCTTTGATCTATGGTGACCCATGTTGATCCAAGGTGCATTCTTCCTTCATTTTCTAGAAGTTTATTCCATTTTGATCTATTTTTCCTCCCATTATTCTTTCTATGAGATGTTGTATGATCTTCCATGTTTCTAATGGGGTTTCTCTTAGTTTTTTTTTGGCACAGTTGTGGCACGACATCCTTAGGTGGATGCATTTATTGCGGGAGAGGTGATCAGGAACCGCAACATTGGTTCATTCTCTTTCGAAGAATGTTGACACCCTTTTTAGGTATGGGATTCATTTATTATCTATTTATTTATGTGAAATAATATATTTATCATGATTTATCCCCTTTTATCATAATTAAATTAACCTAATAACTACTTGAACCTAATTAAAAAATTGGTATCGATTTCATGGTAATGTTGTTGCATGTACTATGATAACGGGTTTCCTATTGATTTTCTAGATGGTGTGATATCTATGATGTGATTATTGTTCTTAGTTTAGCATGTGAAATTAGTAAATAATTTAAAGTCATAATTAATTGATACTTAATTGGCTAAAATATTAAAGAGGCATGTTTAATGAATCTGGTTGTTGTTGTTACAATTTTATGATAACCAAATCGATGAAAGTATGCATGTTTAATTAAAATTGGTTAATTAACCTAAATCATAATGATTATTGTTGATAAAAGAATTAAATTCATGTTGAATTAATTTTTTAATTAATTTTTGATATCTTGAGATAGCTTGTTGCTTAGGTTTCCCATAGTTGGAACCTATGATTAATGAATCTGTTAATTCAAGATGTAATAATAATTAGTTGTGAGATAAAAAATAATCCCTTTATAGGGTCATAGTTTCCCTCTTTATTGTAAAGGATGAGTGCCTTGTTCTTTGGATCTATGAGAACTCATTGTGTGTGAAGGATGAATGTCTTGCTTTAGGTCCAAGAGTCAAGTCACTATATTTGTTTCATGCTACTTGTGATGTGACATGAGCCTGAGATGGATGATCCTGGAGGGATGTTATGGTATATGGGGTGGGAAGTCCCAGATGTGTGGTGAACTTGGGATGTCTGAGCCTAGAGGTCTGTAGTGGTATGTGGGGTGGGGAGGCCCGAATATGTTGTGATCCTAGGATGGCTGATCTTAGAGGGATGTTGTGGTATGAGGGGTGGGTAGGCCCAGTTGTTGTGGAAACATTTGACACTTGGAGTGGTGAGATGCATCGGTATATGCATGTGGGTGTTGGGGAGGATGTCATAGATGATATAATAGGTCAAATCTGGGCTTACCCATTGATATAAAAGTTGGACGATTGTTTGAATCTGTTGTTTAGTTAACAACCTGGTTTTTTATTTATCTTCTTTCTTTTCCCCACTGATTACGGTAGATGGATGTGTTTGGTTACTCTCTTTCAATGAGATGTGAAGATTTTTGGGGTGTTCCATGTGCTTTCCATGTTTATCTTCTCATGGTTGTATGATTTTACTCTCCTACTATAGATGGTGAAGACTCTACGGGTAGTTCATCTACTCACCTTATTGATACCCTTATGTTTGGGGAGCTTAGGATGTTTTCTTAGAGTACCTAGTTATATGGAAAGTAATGATGTTAATAAATTAATAAATTTTTAACCCATGGGGTTGGATATTATTGGGATGAAATTTTGAGGTTATAATTCTAAAAACTCGTGGAATCGGTTTTCTTATATCTAGAGGGCATGGATATTTGTTGCGATGATAATGTAATGTAATATGGAAAATTTAAATAGTTAATTAATGGTTAAAAAATTAATTAACCTAAATTGAAACTGATGAAAAGGAATAAAGTAATTTAATATAGATCGTTAAATGGTTGTGTGCTTATAGTATATCTAGTCTTAATAGTGGTAGCCAGAAGTCTGAGAAACATTAGCTATATTTGAGTCTCAGACTAGGTTATGACCATAGTGTGGTTGTGAGCTATATTATATCATGTTCTTTTTGTGTTTCTGTATGATACTCCACCCTATAGGTTAGGGTTACTAACACCTTGGGGATTCAGAACCCTGGGGTTGTGTTTTCCCCCAACATCTCAATGGGAGGATGGATGACTGACTACCCCTTTATCCACGCTCTCTTCTCTTGGTAGTTACTTATGTTGGTATGCACAGAAGTTAGTTTTCCCCATATATATGTGTAGAGGTATTTAATGGATTTTGGTTATTTTACACACACATATTTTGGATATAGTTTTCTATGAAATACTATAGGTATAACGTGTATAGGTTGTGATGGATTGAGGATCCATGCTCAGTGTATGGGTTGTGATGGCTTGAGGTATAATACCCGATGTATGTTACACATTATGTGGGATGTGGTGGATCCAAAAAACTAATTGGTTACTTTTTTTATGTGTAAGTGTTGGTTTTATTGCACAAGGTTCATGTTGTGGTGCTTCACTCAGGTGTTTGAGGTCAATCCTTTTTGGATAGAGTTGTGCAGGATGTACGACATTGGGGTAGATTAGAAAATTAGTGGGGAAGCATTAATGGGGTACCCTTGATATTATTTATTATATTATATGCTCTTGTATTCAATACTTGGTGATAGTTGTCATAGTAAGGCTGGGAAGTTAGTATACCTATTTAAGTGATGAGTTAGTTTCACTTATTGTTCAATGTGTTTTATCATGCTTTATTTACCTTTTGCATGAGAGGCTCTAGGGAGGATCCTACTGAGTATACTATTATACTCACTCTAAATATATATAAACTATTTTTCAAGTCATTTGGTGTAGGTTAGAGATCATATTGGTTACTACTATCTTGCAGTTTAGTAGGAGATATTTGGGATTTGTGGTCGCTATCATCTTTACTTTTCTTTTGGTACTTTCATTTTTCCTTTCAATTTTGGTAGTTCTTGCATGAAATTACATATGAGTATTTTTTTCTTCTATATTGAAGTTTGAGAAGGATTTGGTTGGTGTCTGTCTTATCTCTCTCTTTCACATGTGTTCTCTTAGAAGGTAATGTCTCTCATATGTATGTTTATTATACCCTTGGTGCAAGTCACTAACTCAGGGCCTACTGGAGGCAGGACTCGGGTTTCATTATCTCTCTTCTCCCATTTTTATCCCATGAGGGGTACACTTTTTGGGGAGGGTGTCATGACATCATCACTCAGATAAAACCCATAAAACACCTTTGTTATTTTTCTACAACCACCTATCACTTCAGCCACCATAGTCCCTCCATTACTGTCACCAAGTATCTCATATAAATCTCTACACTACCACTATGAAACTAGAATCACCATGTTTTGACTCCATGAATCCCAATAAAGGTGAAGATTTACATTATGAATCTCACAACCATCCAAAGGGGCACTAAGATGACTGAAACCCACTACGGGATTACCATAGAGAGTTTCCTGTATTCATGAGTGTATTGAATATTTGAGATAGTCATTACAATGATCACTTAAACAACATGTGAGGGAATGGTCGATGATAGATTTGATATTTACATTATTTTTCATGTTTATTTCAATGATTTAATCCCCATAAAAATTATCAATTTGAGCATTATTGTATCATTTTTGGATTTTTTATGAACTTTGATCTTAAATATGAAAATTCCTTAATTCTAGAATTTTAGTAGTTTTTTATTTATATTGTATTTAGTATAACATTTTCAATATTGATCTAAATGGAGGAATTTTATTTTTTTAGGCTTTTATTGTTCATGAGATTAAACTTATTCAACTAGACCTAGTGCTCATTTAAAATCAATGGGGCCCAAATAAATCAATCAATATAGAAAATTGTTTTGGCTAATAGGATTGATCTTCCCTCATTAAATGAATAATATCTCAAGATACATAAAAAATGATTTTATACTATTTGTATATGAAAGAAGACTCAAAGTTTCATGCACATATTAAATTTCATGGAGAATTTATCTCATTAATTCAATCGACACATGCATCAAAGTAAAGGAAGATGAAGAGCATATTCGACCATAAAAAAGATAGATTCGGTAATTCAATCATAACTTTTCATAACCATGTAAAAAGGCTTTGAAATTTTTAATTTCAATATCCAATAAAATTTATAAAAACTCATAAGAATAACTCTTTGTAATATATGGATTTCGGATGTACATAACCAATGAAAGTTTTCAATAATCAGATTTTAGAGAAGGAATTTTTATGCTCTTCCTTTTATTTTCTTTTTTTTCTTAATTTTGTAATGAATTATTCTTCCTAATTCTTCTCAGATACCCTTCACATGGATAATTAAACTTAAACGTGATTAGGGAATGGTAGGTTTTCTTTTTTTAATGCTCGAGTCTTGTACTTCATAGAATAAAATATCTTTTTCTCTTCTGTTAAGTTGGTTTCAATATTCTAATAGTAGCTTTTATTATCAAGCATGATAGTATTTGGTTTTAGATTTTGTTATTGTTATTTATTTTCTAAATGATCATTATCTCCCTCTATTATTTTTTGTTTTATATATGATGGAATAGACTGGGTCTTAGTGGTGAAGTAATCAGTGATCGTTAGTATGTGTGGGAGAGGTAGTGGACGCTCTTAATTATTTGGGATAAACAAGACCCAATTGGGTATTTCCTAAGTCAATTGTTGGTATTCAATGTAACTCTCACACATATATAAAATAGGTTAGAATAAGCTGAGATTTTGGAAAGGTTTATTTTCACCATCACCATTTGACCAAGGGAGTGAGAAGAAGCGATTGCGAAATCTCACTTTAATCAACTTAGTATAAGAGTATTGGATAACATGGAACTAGGATAGTATTGTAACTATAAAACTGATCCTTAACTGATCACCCTTATCTTATCATTTTTTTAATCATTTTATTCATCAATATATTTTCAATATTCTATCTCATTTCTTTATTTTTTTTTTCAAAATAAAATAATTTCAAAAACTTCTCTTTCTCTAATTTGAAGTGATAAACTTGATTTTTATGTGATCCTCTCTAGAGACAATCTATTTTAACCACTACACTACATTTTAACTTAGGAAATAATTATTTTTACCACACACTATGATATGAACATGTCAAAACTTGGCATCGTTTCTCAAGATTTAGTGCTAATAATTTAATTATAATTATCTTACTATTTTTAAATTAACATTTTAAAAAATATATTTAACTCATTGTTGTCTATGGATGATAGTGTTTATTTATTTTCTAAGCATACCAAGAGAGATTTAATTTGAATCATCATAGAGGAGGAATTCAAGGATCTCATTAAGGGCCATAAAGAGACCCTTTAATGACCATTATTGGAAGGATTGGACATAAAATTAACTGAACTCCATGAGTACTTCCCAAAATTTTATAAAAGAATTTTTGAGGCACAAAAAGAGTCTTCCTTGTTTCCCCTCAATTTTTATTAATAAATTCCATGGCTGAAACATCAAGAACTAGTGGTTAACAATGGTATTAAATATTAATTTCAATATATTGAAGAGAATATATAGAAGATAAAGCAAAAAATGGAACAAATAGCTTGTGAGTATCAAGAGTAACCTGAACCTGAGCTAGTGGTGGGAGAATTATCCTCACTCATCTTTCAAATAAAATAACTTGAGGAGACAAAGAAAAAATTACATGAAGATCCTTTAAACATATCTCAACCATTTCTATAAGAGGTTCATGAATAATATTTTTCTACTAATGTACATATGGGAGATCAACAAGACTTAAATGAATTTTTGGATGAATATGAAAGTGATGAAATGAAACATGATCTCCGCATCCTTAGAGAATAAAAATAAGAACCTTTGTATATCTCTATGTATATGGAAGAATAAACCACCCAATTGGTGGAGTTATAATAATTAATGGAGGATCATAACTACTTGCTTTCATCTATTGCCACTTTACTCTATGAGGCACTTTCCACTAAAGAAATAATTGAAGCTGAACAAATTTATGGATATGATCTCTTCTTGAACTAATTATCATATTATTGAAACTAAATTGAGTATCACCTCTCATTGCATTGAATTTTTATAATCATCCAATTATTTTTTCCCTTGGAGGAAAATAAAGAAAAATATGATGCACCTGATAAGGAACACATGAATCTCCCAGAACAAATTGAACATTTATTGGAAGGAGTGCATAATGAGATCTATGTGTCATTTCTTGAGGAAAAACAGACACAAGTTTATTACTTTGAAGGGTAATAATTTGAAATTAAATCATCATATTTAAATTTTTTTCAAATTTTATTGAATTATAACTACCCCTTTTATTATTCCATTGACGTTTCATACCTTAGGTAAAAACTTGATAATGAAGAAGAGGTTGTGCAAGTAGAAACCAATAAAAAGTAAGACTCATTCTTTATTCTACCCCTACAATGAAAAGTGCCATATCACTTATGGGATGGATTTTGTGTACACTACCCATGGATTCATCACCAATAATAAAGGGGAAGTGAAAATTAGAAGGAAAAACGTATTGGTGGTTCAAATCAAAGAAACTCTTCCCACCTTCAAAGTGGGGATAATGCACTGAAACTGCCCATTTAGAGGCAATAAAAACTCAAGGCCACTTAGGTGGTTAAACCAAGATTTATCCTTTTTTTCTTTCCTTTTACCATTCATTTTATATTTTCTTTTATTTCAAAAAAATTCTTATGTTTCATTTTCTTCCTTTTCTTGTAGGTTTTTAGTGAGTGGTACCTAGGATAAAAACTAAATGTTTCACTGCTAATAATTCAGGTTGTACCTCTCCTTAACACTTAATTTATTGTTGTGGTTCAATTACGAGTGTACATACATGTTGAATATACTTGAATTAATTAAGTATCTACATCATTTAAGTGTAGGGAAGGAAACTTTGTATTTTTGGATTTAAAAATTTCTGTTTTCCAAAAATTTTGTGTGTTTATATTTTCAATTTTTATGTGTTTTTGAAAATTGTAATATCAAATGATTATCTTTTCCATTTTTAAAACCAAGTTTAATGAATGGACTAATTTATCTCATGAAATATAACATAAATTGATGTTTAAAATGAATTTGTTTCAAGTTCAAAAATTTTATAATTTCAAGAAGTGATCGTTGATTTTTTAATCTCATACCACATCTTGTTGTCTTTATATTTAAAATCACCTTAATATGAGGATTATGAACCCTTTTTTACATATTATTTGCATTCACCTCATTTATTAAGAGAATAAATCCATGCTTGATTTATCCATAATTTGATTTATTTCTATCAAAACTATAGGGTTTGAGTTATTTGGGTTTTAAAATATTGAGGCATTTCTTTAGTTTTAAAATACCCATTTTCAAGAAAATGTTTTTTATTTTTTCCTTCCATGTACATTTAATCCTTGTATCCCTTAGTGTACATGGATATCCTGTTAGATTAGCCACATTACAAGCCAATTTTCCTTATTCATCCTTCTCTTGAAGTGAAAATTTAGGATCTAATTGAACTTAAGTGTTGGGGGAATATTTATTATGGTGTTCTACATCATTTGGTGCTACTTTGTGTGGAAAATAAAATGTTAAAGATATTTTTTTCTTATGATAAAGGTTTTATTTTTGAAATATGTGCCTTGAAATAAATTTTCAAGATTAGAATTTGTAGAAAAAAGTATTTATTGTGTTGAAGCTGGTGAAAAAATGAAGTGTAATTTTTTATGCTAAAATGTTGAATGGTGTTCCCATTGATTAATTTTTCATCATGATTAGAGATGATTTTTTACTAATGGGGTGAGGAGGAGACCATACATGAGTAAAAATTAAAATCATGAAATTTTACTTCAAAAAGATCCAAACCCTACTTATTCTACCTCATAATCTTTTATATCTAAAACTTAGCAACTGAGATCCACTAAATAACCTTGAAAAGTACTCAGGATAAAAACTTGTTCTTAACTCACATTAGGTGGATATGTAGGAATTTATGAAGCATATGGTGTCTCTAGAATGTATTTGGATGAGAAAATCCTTGTTGAAAATTAACATTTATGTGATATTTGAAAATTCATGTAAGGTAAGTGTTTTTTGAGAATGGGAGGAGAAAATAAGTGGAAGTTGATTGAATGAGATAAATAGAGAACTTTAAATAATGGTTTTTGAGGAGGAATGATATATTTTTTTATTGGTAATAAATTTTAGGATCTCATGATTATGTTTTTTAAATTTTATTTTATTTTATTTTGATGCTTACTTATCTTGGAGTACAAGTGCTAAGTGTGGAGGAATTAAGAGAGCTGATATTTCCATTATTTTTCTTGTGTATTTCAATGATTCAATCCCCATAAATTTATCAATTTGAGTTTATTTGTTTTATTTTTTATATTTTTGGGGAATTTTGAGTTTATATGTGAAAATTCATTAATTTTATAATTTTAGTTGTTTTTTATCTCATTTATATTTTGAGCATATAGTTTTTTTTATTGGTCCAAATGGAGGAATTTTTTTATAGGCTTCCAAATTTTAGGGATTCCACTTCCTCAAATGGACCTAGTTCCCATTTAAACTTCATGGGTTTCTAATAAATCAATAAATGTAGAAAATATTTTTGGTAAATATATTAGGCTACTAGAAACCAAATAAGGTTATTCTAGTTGGATATTAAATAGTAATAAAAGTCTCATGTGAAAATTAAATTTCATGGATAAATTCACTCATTAAGTTATCCGATGAACATGTAAATTATGAAAAAAAAAATCTTAATAATACCTCTTGGAAATATTCAGATGTCTGATAGGTAAAAACTGTGCAGAAATTCAATTGATGGATTCGGGTGAAGAAATATTTTTTCTTCCTTTTATTTTCTTTTATTTTTTCTAATTTATTCTTCTTCCTTCTTATTCTAGATTACCCTTCACATGGAGGGGTAAACTTCTAAGTAATTTGGGAAGGGGAGGTTTTTTATTTGTAATGATTTAATTTCTACACTTTATTGAATAAAATCTCTTTCTCTCTTCTGTTAAGTTCATTTCAATATTCGAATAGTAGTTTTTATTATCAAGTACAATCATATCTGGTTTTAGATTTTTTTTATTGTTATTTATTTTGTCAATGATCATTATCTATATCTACTAGGTTATGATTTATATACAATGGAATATACTAGGCCTTATTGGTGAAGTACTTATGGATTTTTTGTATGTTTGGGAGGGGTAGTGGACACTCTTGACTATTTGGGATAAACATGACTCCATCAGGTATTTCCTAAGACAATTGGGGGTATTCGCTACAATTATA
Source organism: Viscum album (assembly GCA_963277665.1). Classification (NCBI taxonomy): domain Eukaryota; kingdom Viridiplantae; phylum Streptophyta; class Magnoliopsida; order Santalales; family Viscaceae; genus Viscum; species Viscum album. The sequence goes on along the minus strand of OY728164.1, from coordinate 572,238,524 downwards.
TTTCATATAGGAATGAGGTCATGCCAAAATGATATTTTTAAAAGGTTTATTCTCACCATAACCATTTTACCAAATGATTCAGAGGAAGTGATTATGGAATCTAAATTAAATAAACTTAGTAAAATAAGTTTGGATAAATTATAACTAGGATAACATTACAATTGGAAAATTGATCATGACCTGATCACACTTCTCATATCACTATTTTTAATCATTTACTTCATTAATTTATTTTTCAATCTGTTATTTCATTTCTTTATTTTGTTTTCAAAATAAAAAAATTTCAAAATCTTCTATTTCTCTAATTTAAAGTGACAAACTTGATTATTGTTCTCTCCTCCTTAGATACAACATTGGTTAACCACTAAAATGTATTTTAACTTAGGAAATAATTATTTTTGTCACACCCCAAAATTGGAACATTTTAAAACTTAGTGTCACTTCCATGGAGGCAGTTCCAATAATATAATTATAAATATCTTACTATTTTCAAATTAAAATTTTAAAAATAAATGTTTAAACCATCATGGTCTATAAATAATAGTGTTTCTTTCTTTTCTAAACTGGCTAGGGGAGCTCAAAACCGAATCATCATAGAGGAGGAATTCAATGATCTCATTCAGAACCTTAAATATACCCTTGAATACACAGTATTAGAAGGATTCGTTAGAGAATTAACTGAAATCCAAGAGTACTTCCTAGAATTTTATCAAGAACAAGGCACAAAAAAAATCTTTCTTGTCCCCCACCCTAATTTTTAAAAAGAAATTACACAGGTGAAACATCAAAAAATTGGTTTAATTGGTATTAAATACCAATTATAATATATTAAAGAGAATATATAGAAGATGAGGATCCAAATGGAATAAATTCCTCATGAGTATGAAGAGCAACCTAAACCTGAGCTAGTGGTGGAAGAATTATCCCCACTCATATTTTAAATTGAATAACCTGAGGAGGCTAAGAAGAAATTATATAAAGACCCTTTTCACCTCTATCAACTATTTCTATAGGAGGTTCATGAAGAATATTTTCCTACTAATGTACATATTGGATATCATCAATAATTGAAATAATTTATTAATGAATATGAAATTGATGAAATGAAACATGATCTCCTCGTCCTTAAAGAAGAAAAATATGCACCTTTGTGTCTCTCTCTGGATATGGAATAAGAAACTACCCAAGTGGTGGAGTTCAAATAAATTATAGAGGACCATGGCTACCTTCCTCCATCTATTACCACTCTACTCTATGAAGAACTTTCAACTGAATAGACATTTTAAGCTGAAAAAACTCAAGGATATGATCTTTTCTTGAAATCATTCTCATATAATTTTATTGAAAATGAATTGAGTGTCACTTATCATTGCTTTGAATTTTCTGAATCGGCCAATTGTTTTTTTCCATAGAGGAAGATGAAGAAAAAAATATCCACTAGTTGAGGAACACATAGATCTCCCAGAATAAATTTAAAATTTATTAGAAGGAAAACATGATGAGATATAAGTAGCTTTTCTTAAAAAGAGATATAATCTACTTACTTTGAAGGAAAAAATTATATTGAATCTTTATATAGAAATTTTTTTCAAATTAAATTGAATTATAAATTCCCCTTTGATTATTCTATTAATACAGTCTACCTTAAGTAAGAATTGAGAATAAAGAAGAGGTTGTGTGAGTGGAAACCAAGAGAGAGGAGTAACCATTATTTATCCTAACCCCACTACAAAAATTATACCTTATTACTAAGGGGATGGGTTTTTTTACTATACCCATATATTCCTTAACAACAAGAAGGAATAATTGAAAGAAATAATATGTTTTAGTGGTTCAAATTAAAGAAACTCTACCCACCTTTATAGTAGTGATAACCACTAAAACTACTCATGTAGAGGTAGATAAAACCCAAGTCCCTTTTTGGGGGTTAAACCAAGATCTATCCTTATTTTCATTCCCTTTATCATTTTATTTCTATTTTCTTTTCTATTAATAAATTTATTATGGTTTTTTTCTTCATTTTCTTGTAGTTTTTTAGTAAGTAGAATATAGAAGATCAAATCAATATTACACTGCCAATAATTATAGTTGTTTTTATCCTTAACACTTTCTTATTATGGTTAAATTACAAGTTTACTTACATGTTAAACCTACTTGAATTCATTGAGGACGCTATATCATTTAAGAGTGGGGGAGGGAAACATTTTAGTTTAGTATTTTCAATTTTTTCAAACTATTTTTTCCATTTTAAAATTTTTGTGTGTATTTTTGTAGATTTTGTGTGTTTTGGAAACTTTTGAGCACAAATTATTATCTTTACCATTTTTTAAACCCATATTGATGATAGAACCAATTTATATCATGAAACTAAACCTAAATGAATGGTGAAAATGACTTTATTTCAAGTTCAAAACTTTGATAATTTCATGAAAAAAACATATGCTTGTTGAACCCCACACCACATATCATTGTATTTATCTTTATAATAACCTTACTATGAGGCTTATAACCTATTTTTGACATATTCTTTGCATTCACCTCATTTCTTGAGAGAACCGGTCCATTATTTCTTTAACCAAAATTTGATTTATTTCTATCAAGACTTGAGGGTTTGAGGTACTTGTGTTTTAATGATTGAGGAATTTATTTGGTTTTAAAATACCCCTTTTCAATATAATACTTTTTATTATATCCTTCAATATACATATAATCCTTTTATTCCTTAGAATTCATGAACATCCTATTAGGTAAGCCAGATTACAAGATAATTTTCCCTATCCAACCAGCTCTTGAAGTGAAAATATATGATCTGGTTAAACTTTAAGTATGGGAAAATTTATCTTGTGGTGTGATACATCATTTGGTGATACTTTGGGTGGAAAATAAAATTTTTAAGTGGTGTGTTTTCTACTGAAAAGTTATTATGCTGAAATGTGTGCCTTGTTAAATGTTTTTAATAGTAGAATTATATGAAAAAAAATATGTTCTGTTGAAACATGTGAAAAAAATATATCATTTTTTCTAATAAAATACTGAATAGTGTGAACATTCATTAAATTTTTCATGATGATTGGATTTTATTTTTTACTAAGTGGGTGAGTATGATATCATATTTGAGTGAAAATTAGAATCATGTAAATTTTTCTTCAAAAAGAGAAAAACACTCCTTATTCTTCATTGAAATTTTTTAAATCTAAAACCAACCAAATAAAATCCATTGAACAACCCTAATAATTCATCATGATAAACACATGTTCTTGAATCTCATCAGATATATATGTAGGAATTTATAAATCATACAATGACTCTTTTATGGGTTTGGATGTGAAAATCCTTATTAGAATTTAATGTTTGAGTGATGAGTGAAAATTCATGTGGGGTAAGTATTTTGTGTGAATGGGATGAGAAAATAAATTTAAATGGATTTAATGGTATTAATGGATAAATTGAAATAATGTTTTTTGAAGAGGCATGATATCTTTTGTTTCTTGGTGTTGAATTGGTGGATCTTATGGGTATGTGTTTTAAATTTTCTTTGATTTTATTTTGATGCTTACCTGTCTAGAATTCCAAGTTATAAGTGTAGGGTAACTAATATAGATGATATTTTCATTATTTTTCATGTATATTTTAATGATTCAACCCCCATAAATTTATCAATTTGATCTGATTTGTATCATTTTTGTATTTTTGGTGAATTTTGATCTAAAATGTGAAAATGCCTTAATACTCGAATTTTAGTAGTTTTTTATCTCATTAGTAATTAAATAATAAAATTTTCAATATTTATGAAAATGGATAAATTATTTTTTTTAGCCTTAAATTATCCATGGACTTCAACCTCTTCAATTGGACCTAGTGCTCATTCAAAATCCATGGTCTCCAAATAAATCAATCATTATGGAAAATCTTTTTTGGATGAAAGAATTGAACTTCCCACATAAAATGAGGAACATATTATGATAACATCAACTAGATGATGTAATTTCAATTGTATATAAAATAGTACTTGAACTTTCATCTAAAAATTAAATTTCATACAGAAATTATCTCATTAATCCAGCCAATTAATACATCAAATTGGAGGAATATGAAGAGTCTCTTTGGCCAAAAAAATGAACTATGATAATTTGGTCATAACTTTTCTTAAACATGTCAAATGGGTTTTAAATTTTTAGGTTCGACATCCAAGACAATTATAAACAACTCCTAGGAAGACATATTAGTGATATTCAGACATCTAATGGGTAGAAACAATGAAATTTTTTATGAACATATTTTGGAAAAGAAATTTTATTCGTTTCCTTTTCTTTTCTTTTCTTTTCTTAGTTTTTTAATGCCTTCTTCCACCTCCTTCTTGGATACCCTTCATGTGGAGGGTTAAAATTCTGAGTGATTAGGGAAGGGGGTTTTTTATTTTTGTAATGCTTGAGATCCTACACTTCATGTAATAAAATCTCTTTCCCACTTATGTTAAATTGGTTTCAATATTCTAATAGTAATTTTTATTATCAAGTATGATGATATTTCGTTTTATATTCTGTTATTGTTATTCATTTGATCAATGATAATTATATCTCTCTATTAAGTATTAATTTATATTCAAAGTAATAGACCAAGTCTTAGTGGTGAAGTGCTTAATGATTGTTAGTACATGTAGGAGGGGTCATGGAAACTCTTGAATGTTTGGGATAAGAAAACTCGTTTGGTTATTTCCTAAGTTAATTGTAGGTATTCATTGTAACCCTCTCACACATATGAAGGAGGGTAGACCAAGCTAATATTTTGATAGGGTTTATTCTTATCATCGTCATATGACCAAGGGAGTGAGAGTAAGCGATTGTGTAATCTCAATTTAATTGAATTAGCGGAAGAGGGTTGGATAAATTAGAACTAGGATATCATTTTAGTTTTAAAACCAATCCTAACCCGATCACCTTTCTCATATCACTATTTTTAATCATTTTATTCATTAATAATTTTTCAATCTCTTGTTTTATTGATTTCTTTTTTTTTTAAATCAAACAATTTCAAAAAAAAAATCTCTAATTTAAAGTGAAAAACTTGATTTTTATGTGATCTTATCAAGAGAGAACCTTGGTTAACCACTACACTGCATTTTAACTTAGGAAATAATTGTTTTTTTTCACCCCATGACAGGAACATGTCATTCGATAGGGAACTTCTAAACATGAAACATCGAAAACTTCAATGTGGTGTAGATCATGGTTGAGTGACTTTCATGAATGAGTAATATTGATGATGAAAACTACCAATAAAACACTTAAGGTGTAGACTTGTTTAGGGATGGGTATGAGATAATTCTAAGTTAGAAGCCCTTGACCACAGATGTGATTGCTCAGTAGTCTCATAAGTTGTACTGAGTCTGGAAAATGTTTGTGATACTAAGAGACGTTGAGGAGTGGAAGAGGGAGAGGAGTTCTCCATGGTTGAACCGGATCAGGGGCGAGCCTCATGGAAGGTAGACCTTGGGTAATTTTTATTGTTATCTAAGGCTTGCTAATAATTTTTGTAATGTTTTTTTCAAAGTGATAATAATGAAAAATATATAAACATGACATCCTTAAAAACATTTAAGGAAGTGGTGTTGCGGCATAATGAAACTACAATTTGTATGAAAAGAATAATGAAATGGGGAGTGCTACCTCAAATATGGATAACATGTAGCTCATAAGGATTTATCAAAGTCAAAATTCATAGGGTTTCAGCATGGTTATTATCACGACCTGACCCACTGGGGGCTGCCTGGCTGGTGGAAGGCCAAGCTGTAACTACCCCAAGCCTGCCTCCATAGGTCATAGGCTAGTGACCACCATCAAAAGGTATAACTAAAATGGAAGGTCTTTTCCTAAAGTACGTGTATGTATGCACTCAACCATCTCCATGAAGAAGTAAAGAGAAATAATAATAAAAAATAGAAAAATATTGAGTAAAAACCATCCATGTAATAACCTATAGGGAAATACAAAAGAGTGTGATGGTGCAATATAAAAAGAAAATAGGAAAAATAGACACCCAACTAGAACAGATGTCCCAAACTGAAAATATCTAGAAAAGAAATGTTGGGAGAGTCTAGATATATATCTCTAATCAATGACCACTATATGCAGTCAAATTCACTTTGGTATCCCTATGCTCCTCTGAAATCACCACTGGCCTATCCATCGCATGTATAAGACATGAAATGTGTGTCAAAGCCCATGCAGGGTTGAGTATATAAATACCCAGTAGAATGCCCCAAAAACTAGAGGGGGAAATGGGAGACACAATAGAAGTAGTTAGTTCAACCCTAAATCAAGGTAAAAAATGAATCCCAACAACAAAAAATATATATGATCATAAAAGAAACCCAAATGAGAAAGGGAATCTCCATATCACAGCCTAGCCCAAGAAAAGAGTCTTCCAATAGTTCCAAAGTCCATCAATGATTCCCAGCATCTCATGTGTCTATATAAAGTAGTAATCATGTGGATAACCCACACCTCACCATTGTGCCACACAGTCGAGGGTGCACAATCTCCAAGTAGAGGACCCACACCCTAGTCTGTTAAGGGGGTATCATTTAGTAGGTAGATAGAGGACCCATTTCCTAATCCTTGAGGGGGTACCACTCAGTAGTTAAAGTACCCACGTCCTAATATGTAAATTGGGTACCACTCGGTAGATATATAGAGGACCCACACTCTAGTCCATTAGAGGGGTATCACTCAGTAGATAAATAGAGGACTCATGCCCTAATTTGTCATGGGGTACCACTCAATAGATAGATAGACAAACCAAACACTAATCAATTAAGGGGTACCACTCATTATATAGATAGAGGACTCATTCCCTAATTATTCATGGGGGTACCACTTATTAGATAGATGACCCACTCCCTAGTCCGTTAGGGGGTAACACTATGGTCTCTCTCTGATGATATTACTAGATCATTGTCATTAATGATCATCACCTAAAGAAGTGTCACACTCATAAAATATCACATAATATCTCAAAATACACTAGGAAGGACACCATTATGCTATACATGGAAAAAAACTCAGGATATGCTACTCATAGTCCAAAATCTGAGTTTGGATGAAGGAGATATGAGAGGTAAAAGTTTCCTAAAAAAGAAAGTACATGGTGTGTGGCCCCACTCCTATTCCTGGTTTTTTCCTCTTCAGTACACAACTTTCTGAACATGTAGTATTAAAGGTCTTGTAAGGGTACAACATGGAATTTCTCGACCACCTGTGTCCTGCCTGTGTTCACCTAGTTGAGCCCATGTACACTAACCATGTGCCAGTACATGACATGTGCTTAGATGTGTCTGTGTTCGTGTACTCCCAGAGTACACGCCATGATTTTGGCACCAGATCACACAGTGTGGTGGGGGTCCCACATGGCATGTAGTATTTAACTCACTTAGAAACCCTATCCACCATATCTAAGGGACTATATGATGTGTGTTCTTTAGACAACATAGCATGTAATTAGGTTTTTCATAAATACCAAATAATCCTTATGAGGTTTACAAATATGGATCCCCCCCCTATATTTGCTCGTTGAATGCCCAAAATTGGCGGAAAACTCCCCTGATTGTCGATTCTAGCCCTCTGTTGTCCATAAATCAGTGTTCCAATCCTCTACTCGAAGCTCACACATTCCTTATGCATTTCGCATTACCACCACTCATTCCTTGATCCCAGATCCATGGGATTCATCACCCAATCTCAGGATCTATCCAAATCCTCATTAATTTGAAAAAAAATCATTACATTCAAATATACCATGAATCTGGGGGTTCGATCGTGCTCAAACCCGCCTAACAAAGTCAAAATGTGTCCTATAGGCTGATAGTGAAGAACGTGAAGAATGATGGGGGGAAAGAACCATAGCAAGGGTGATAATCATCATTATCCATGCATTATTGTCCAATGATTACAATCATCAAAACCAAGCTGAGAAACATGGAATAAGAATAGATAATAAAATTGAATAATAAATTTATTCATCAATGGGGATCATGTGAAGGTTGGAAATTATCAAGAAATCAAAGAAGATTCAAGATTCATGCTTTATTAATTAAAAAGAGGATGGAAGCCAAAAAAAAGATGTGACGTACCTTGATTTGGATCGATCATTGCTAAAGAATAAAACTACCAATGATGGATAATATATGATGTCTTAATATTCTATCAAACCAACTTGATCTGGTCATCAGTCGTCGTCTGATTTGAATTCACCAATGAAGGATGATGGAACCTCCTCTCAATGATTTCTAGGTTATACAACTAACCTTAGAGATTTTCTATAACCACATATTTATAGAGGATATTGGGACTTGGGTATTAAATTAATTTAATTAATTAATTAACTAATTAATTCACTTAACATACCTTCCAAAAGCTACCTCATATGAACATCTAATGCCGACCCACTTTAGGTTGTTCCTAGGGTAAATCTCATGCTCTGAATTCAAATGTGGTCTCATATTTTTCATCCAAGACTCTATTTATGATATATTCCATTTAATTTGAAAAAACTATGTGTTTTTTTATAAAATATATTTAGTATTTTTACAAAAATAATTCTGGGGTCACCGGGCCTCGTAATCACGCGTCATCTCAGCACCTAGCTCCAAAAATATTTCTTATTATATTTTAATGTCTTATGAAGAAAAAAAATAGAACCTCTTAATTATACCCTCCTTCAATATTATCATCCTCAAAAAGCATAAACTAAGAAAAAATGTGGGGATACTTCACCTGCATCTGGATCTCCCACTCCCAGGAGCTCTCCTACATGCTCTATTACTGCCACAACACACAAACCGAGGGAATATTCCATCCAAGTAGTATCCTCTCCTACCAATCCTCATCCAACACAGGGTTCTCTATGAAGTTGGATCCATACTCGATGTCTAGCTCACCCCATTCAATAACATGTGTGAGATTATGCATGTATCTCCTTATCTACGACATATGAAAGACGTCATGAACCCGTTCCAACTGTGGGGGTAAGGTGATGCAGTAATCAACCTCACCAACCCTCTGCAAGATCTTAATTGACTTGATGAATATTAGAGATATCTTTCCTCCCCATACGAGTCTTTGAAATCCTCATCATGGGGAGATAGTCAGAAAAAAATAATCTCCCTCCTCGAACTCCAAGGGCCTACAACATCAATCAGCATAAAATTTATATCTTCTTTGGGTTGTCCTCGTCTACTTTTGGATCACCTGGACCTTATCCATTATTTCCTGAACTATCTCTATCCTTATAATAGATTCCTCTCCAATCTCAGTCCAGCATAAGGGGGACCTACAGGGTCTCCCGTACAGGACCTTGAAAGGTGTCTTGTCGATAGTAGAGTAATAGGTATTATTATAAACAAACTTGACCAAATATAAATGATCATCCTAACTCTGGCCAAAGTCTAACATGTAATCCCTCAAGATGTCCTCCAACATCTGGATAGTGTGCTCAACCTTCCCATCCCTCTAGGGGTGAGAAGTTACACTCGTCCTCAACTGGGTCCTAAATGCCTCCTACAGGACTCTACATAACCATGTTATGAACCATGCATCATAGTTGGAGATAATCATTGAGGGAACCACATAAAGGAATATGATCCCCCGTGTATACAACAACCCCAAACTCTCCACTGAAATTTTCTCCCTGATAGAAAAAAGTGTGTTGACTTGGTAAATCATTCAACTATCACCTAGATGGAATCATGGACTTGTTTTATCCGTGGAATACCCATCATGAATTCTATTGATATGTTATCCCATTTCTACTCTAGGATCTCAAGAGGTTGTAAAAAACCTACCAGAACCCGGTGCTCAGTCTTCACCTGCTAACATGTGAGACACCGAGAGACGAACTCGACAACACTCTACCTCATTCCATGCCAACAAAAATGCTAATAAAATTCCTTATACATATTCCCTACACTATGATTTATATTCATAGGAGAATTGGGAAACTCCCTTATTACCTCCTCTCACATCGTGACCAAAACCATCATCCATCCCTATAAAAGGATGACCTAGTTACCTCCTTTAGAGAATCCATCTGGTAAATCTCCTAAGAATATCTAGTCACATAGGATCTCATAGTCAATGTCTCTAAAATGATCCTCCCTCACACATTAGAGATGTAGAGAAGTCAACACCATCGACTGAAGGTTATTTTCACCCTCCTCCTTATCTAGGGTTAGTTATAAGAAAGCCAACTACTCAAACTCCTCCTCCACCAGGTGAGAATGGGACTTCCTGTTAAGGGAATCTATCACCATATTCCCCTTCTTAGGATTATAGACTACCTCAAAGTCATATTCCCATAGGAAATCAAACTGAAGACTTTGTCTTAGGTTCAGATATCTTTGCATGAAGAAATACTTGAGACTCTAGTGGTCTGACTAAACAAAAAAGTGCACACTCAAAAGATAGTTTCTCTACATCCTCAGAGCGAATACTACCTATGCCAACTCTTTGTCATGAGTTGCTTAGTTATGCTCATGGGGTCTCAAATATCTTGACTCATATTCAATCACTACCTTACTTTTCATAAACACATAGTCAAGCCTAGCTCTAGAGGAATCACAATACACTACGTACCCCACGCACTCCTTTGGTAGTCTTAAAACAGGATCACTCGTCAATCTTGGACTCAGCCTCAACTCCTCAAAGGCTCTCTGGCACTATTAAGTTCAGGTAAATAGTTTTCATTTCTGTGTTGGGGTGGTCAAAGGGGATATAATCCTAGAGAAGACAACCACAAATCTCCTCTAGTACCTTGTCAAGCCAAGAAAACTTTGCACCTCTGAAACACTCTTGGGTGGTTCCCAAGAAACCACCACCTCAATAATCACCAAGTCCATAGCTAATCCATGCTCAGAAATAAAATACCCAAAAAATTAACCTTTTGGATCCAGAATTATAACTTAGATAGATTACCATAAATCTAGTACTCCTGAAGCTATTCTAGGACCATCCTCAAGTGCTTTGAGCGATCCTCCTCTAACGCAGAGTATATGAGCATGTATTCAATAAAGACAACTACAAATCAGTTCAAGTATTTTTGGAAGATCAGGTTCATCAAATCCATAAAAATAGTGGGATAATTAATCACACCAAAATGAATCACCAAGAACACATAGTGTTCATATCAACATTAGAATTCCAGTTTTAGAATATCAGTCTCACAAACTCTCAACTAATGGTAGCTAGACCTGAGATTGGTCTTCAAAAACCATCTCACACCTAATAACTGATCAAATAGGTCTTCAATACTTGTAAATGGGTATTTTTTTCTTTATCATTTCCTATTTTAGGTGATGATAATTAACACAAATTCATAATCTCTCTTCTGCCTTTTTCACAAACAAAACCAGAATAGCCCGAGGGGGAACACTGGGTATGATAAAACCCTTCTCTTGAAGATCCTCTAACTACACCCTTAGCTCCCAAAGTTCGGTAGGGTCCAAGTCACACCTTGACCTTGAATATCAATTATTTTAATCATTTTAATTTTTTAGTCTTTATTTTGAGTTTAGGGTGCCCTCCAGGTTATGGGTAATCATACAGTGCCCACGTAATTGCCCAATATTTCAAATAAATAATAAAATTGAATGAAAAATAAAATAAAAATAAATTATATGAATAAATTTAAATTTAAATTTAAATAATGTTTAATAATAATATTAGTATTATGATTATTAATATTATTATTATTAGTGTTATTATGAATATTGTTAATATTATTATTATAAATATCATTGTTTTTATTAATATTAAAATTATGTTTATAATTGTTTATTTATTATTATTAATTTTTTTAGAAACCCTGATGGGTTCCCCACCTTTCCCCCTACCCTCACCATGTGCACCACCCTCCTACCTATCCACCTTATTCCTACATGTGCCCCACCTACACACTCCCTTCCTCTGACAACCCTCACTAGCACCCTCTGCTCCAGCTAGAACTCCACCCCCTCTTACACCACCTATCCTCCTTGTGTTGCCCCTCCAATTCACATCACCTCTCCCTCTAGCGTCTCCCTCGTGCAGTGATACTTCCAGCCAACCTCCTCTCCGGTGTACGACACCTCTGGCGGCCTTCCCTCTTCACAGTGCAGCCAACCTCCTCTCTTCCCCCTCTGGTAAGTATCCTCCATTTTTAGGGTCCTTTGTAGATTTTTCCTATTTTTCCTAGACCTAATAGTTATGATTGTATTTAGTTCAATTTTCTTAGATTCTAGGGGATGTGGATTTTTCCTTGGAGTGTATTCTTCCTACCATTGAAGTTTCATTGCATTTTCACATTAGCAAGGTAGGTGTCTCCATGTTTTTCCTTTCCGAAGAACCCCGTTGATGCTTGCCTTATTTAGTTTATTATTTTGACTTGATTTACAGTTTTATAATATAACTAGTTATCTTAATATGGTGTTTATAAATTTTTATAACTTTTTAAAAATAGCTTTTGAGGTGATTATTTTTTTATACTGATGTGTTAGTGCCTTTAAGGTGTTTGATTCAATGCTTATTATTTTTCAAAATGATATAATGTTTTTTTGTGATTTTTGTACCTTTTTATGTTTTGGTAAATTGGATTTAATGTGTGGTATTTAAGGAATGTGTGATTTGAGCACCTTTTATGGATGTAGAATTGGGGTAGTTATGTTTTGAAAGGATTATCTTTGTGTTTTTTTAAAGATGTTGTTTTTATTTTGAAAATAAAATGAAGTTAGTTTTTTTTTGTTTCAAAAATGTGTGGAAGGTTTTTGTGACTTATTTTGTTTAATTCTTGGATTAAAGTCTTGTTTGGAATTGCTTACTTTAAAATAGTGTTTTCCTTTAACATTTTTCTTTCTTAAATTTTTTTTTTGTTTTTGAATCATATATGGGTTCCTTTATTTGGATTAATTTTATTTTAGGGTATTATAATGTTTATGGATTCTTGTTTCTTTTTAATTAAGGTGTGTTGGTCATTGCTTGGTGGTTTTGAGTCACCATCTATAAGGAGACTTGCATGCATATTCATAGGTAAGTATATATATATAGATTCCCCCATTATGTGTATATTCATCCATGGAAATTAATATACATGTATGGGGATAGGTGTTCATTTGTATATATATGGAAATGAATATGTAGGTGAGTGGAGATGGGTATATGCATATAAGCATATATGTAAGAATCCCCTTGCACACGTTCATGGCCATACGGGTGTGTGCATAGAGGATAGATGTCTTTATATGTATGTGAAGATGCATATGCTCAGTGGGGGAGCAACAACACTTAGTTAGAAAGAGCCAAGGGATGAATGTTTGATTTAGTTCCACTCTGAGGTAGGATCTCTATGCATTGAAATTTAAATTTAATAATCATTTATTTATTTATTTTCTCACCTAGTTTTAATATTAATTATTGATATATAATTGTTATTAAAATTGTCTTTCTTTAATTGGAGTGGTTTCTTTCTGGTAATGGATTGAAATAAATGGTTTGATTGTGTTTTTTAAATCAAATGATTGACGAAATACCTTGTTGGCCTTTGTAAATGTGTTTTGGATTTAAAATTATGGTTTGGGTTTCTTAAATAGGTTTCAAAGTGTGTTTTTGGTTTTCAAATTGGTGTGTGTGTGGTTATTTAAGAAAAGGTTTAGCATGTGATGGTTGTGCGAGGCCTATTTGGCACTTTAAATAAAATGGTTTCATCAAAAACCCTCCTTGGAATGGTTCCTTGCATTTTTGTTTGAAAAAATATGGGAGTTTCCTTGGTTTGTGGATTCACTTGTGTTATGAAGGTTTAAATGTGAGATACTTGTTTCTTGGGGTGACTCAGGGTGACCTTGTAGTGTGTGTTGACTGTGTGTGATGAATGTACTTGTGTCTGGATACTTGTTTGACATAATTGTCTCACCCCCTTTTTAGTCTGAACATGGGAACCTAGCATAGCTAGATATTTATCCGAGAATGATTATTTCACTAGTTTAGATTACGTACTAGATAGTGTCCCATATTAGGAGGATGTTTTGTTATTATTTTTATGGGATTGGGCCCCTCGACCAGGCCAGGTAGGGTGACAGTCAGGCGTAAGGGCATTATGACGTCATTATGATGGCATGCCTTTGGGATGAGTCACATGTACAGTAAGTTATAGATTATTCAAAAGATCCTATATTTTACTATTTATATCAGCACATAGTTATCTACAGTGGATTATTGAGATGCATTGTTTGGTTGGTCACTCTTTCTTGTTATTTTCCATTACCCTTGTGTGATCACTTCGCATATGATGCATCTCTTTGTTAAAGGGGATAAAAATTATTTTCAAAAGTTTGTGAGAAAAGGTTTCTAAAATGTTTTACAAGTCTTTATCCCTCTTTCTTTAAAAATTTTAAAGCTTCATCCTTGTAAAATAACTTAGTTTAAAATAAGAAGGGAAATGGACTGTGATTTTCTTTAAAAGAAAAATGTATGAAAACCCTATTTTATATATTGTAGTTCAAACCTGAAATTAATGTTTCTTTATTTTAAGGAAGTTCATTGAGAATAGTTTATCAAGATAGACTACTAAGTTTGAACACTCACGCCTACAGTTTTATATTTTTTTTAGCTTCAGGTGTTGCATATTTCTTGGATTTGGTCCTCATAGTGCGATGTTGGTTTGTGGTTGATGGAGACCTGTAGGGTCACATGGAGGTATGTACAGCTTTATTTTTTCCTTCCGCTGCTAGTTTCCCTTTTTATTTTTAGTCTTTATTTATTTTATTTCCTTTTATTTACGGGCAAAATCATTCCCACTTGTTTAGTTTTGATGCCTGACACTGGTTTCCATCCCAGGGGGATCAAGAATGCCCCTCGGGACATGTTACAGACCAGCTAGGGTGACTAGTTTAGGTTCTACCTAGGTTGGTTCATGAAAAAATGGTATCAAATGGGTCCTTTGATATTTCTGGTGTTCGGTATATGGGTATTATGATTTTCGGGGCTCATGAGGTAAATTATGGGTCGGTGCCTGATCACCACCTCTTGTGACGAGGCCTGAGCTACCAAGGGTAGTCAAGGTTTTGAGTCTTTTGTCTTTGTTTTGGATTTTGGGATGACAATAGAGGTGAATCAATGTCATGTTGTGACCCCACATGGAGTAGTGATCCATGTGGATCCTAAGTGCTTGGTTCAAGGTCCTATTAGTGTTATGTCTTACTTGGTATGTGGCCCACTACCATGTCCCTAGGTCAGGTGTAAGAACTAGTTTCTTATTTCTGGTTATTTTAGTGTATGTTATTCTTCATCCTAGTTTTGGGGGTATTTGAGAATGAAAATGGATTTTGGAAATTAAAATGGTTTTGGAATGAAAGTTTCTTCTCCAAATTCTTTTAAATCAGTAAGTTGGATTTTAAAAATTGAAAGTGATTTTGATTTAAGGATGTGGATTAGGTGTGAACCTGGTGTTCCTTATGGATGTTTTCATGTGTGTGGGTATGTGTGGAATGTGAATGTGGGAACATGATTATAGAAATGGGTGGACACACCTATAAAGGTTCATAGGATGCCATGGGTGGGGTTTTGGAATTGAATGGTTGGATTGGTATTTTTCATAAATGATTTGAATGAGAAGGTGATTTTGGAAATTGGTTTTTCTTGAAAAGTGGTTTTTGGTATTTGGGAATTGGCCCTGAAGGAAGTCAATTTTCAAATTTAAAAGAAATGGCAGTTTTTGGAAAAATGATTTTTTTGTGTTTGTATATGTTTGTATTATGAGCTTGTTACCCTTGGATTGGGGTGTTTATTTTGGTTATGTTTAAGCTTGTTTGGGGTTTGGGGATGGTTGTCTCAGATCAAGGTGTTTCTTTTAATTGGTTTTTGGCTTGATGCCGATTTTGATTGTGTTTTTCATGTTGTTCTGAATATGCTGCCCAGAAATGTTCCCAAAATTTGTTAATGAGTCATGCCCAATTCTGGTTTATATCGAGTGTTCCTTTTCCTTCGAGGCGTTTGGGGTCTGTTAGGGGTAGTGAAGCTATTTTAGGGGAGTATAACATGCCTTCAGGTGGTTTGATACTTTCAAGTTTTTTATTGTTCATATTTTCTTGGGTTTAGTGGAGGGTCCATCCTTAGACCAGTGGAGGTGTATGCCTCATCATAGTTGGAGTTGGGATGGTGTGGGAGGTGTTGAAGTTCGTCTTCATCCAATGGATCATACCTAATGAGGTGAAGGTGAAAATAAGTAAGATCATATCTATAGTTAATAAGGCAAGTGGTTGTTGAAGGCCTGTGTTGGCTGCTTCAAGGAGTTGGCATCTTGAATGCAAGTGCTTGGAAAATACAGTGCATGTCGTTGTTTGTAAGGGTTCTCCATTTGGCGAGTGGGGTGTACGAGAGGAACCTGTCTATGAAGAATCCATTTTTTCGGTGTTGAATTCTAGTTCTTTTGACCACTTTCTGGTGTTCCATCATTATGGTTGGTTTGGCCATTAAAGTCTTATCACATCCCTCTGAAGCCTTGTTATCATTGTATCCATTTGTTTCTTTTGGGAAAGCTCAGTAAGAAGTTCCATTTGAGGAAGGAGTTTTGATTAGGGGATGCTAGTGTCTGACTATGAGGCATAAGATTCTTCATCCATCAAACCCCCAGCCTCAGGTATCGAGATGAATCTCATGCACAGTTAGGAGTTACCAGGAGTGTGAAGCCTCAGTCTGGGTTGTGAGTTCTGTGTTTGGACTAGAACATTTAAACCCTCTTCATTCTTATTTTTATACTATTAAAATTTTACCATCATTGTATGTTCACCACTTCATTGTAAGAGTATAATGGACTTGTTCCATTATAATCTAACCAGTTGTACCTGTTTAAAAGTGACCCCTTTGAATCGTTCATTCTCCTTGAGTGCTTAAGTTGTGATTTTTTGGAAATATTTAAGTTTGGTGGAATTGATGGCTAATGTTCTTGGTTCAACATTTAGTTTGAGTCTCTCTTGGGAAGTTACCCCTAGTGTTGGGTTTTTTTTTCTAGTGTGGAAAGTTTCTAGTTCCAATAACGGTGTTGTTTTGT
Source organism: Viscum album (assembly GCA_963277665.1). Taxonomy (NCBI): domain Eukaryota; kingdom Viridiplantae; phylum Streptophyta; class Magnoliopsida; order Santalales; family Viscaceae; genus Viscum; species Viscum album. The sequence continues at coordinate 572,221,454 of OY728164.1, read as the reverse complement.
TCATGCTAAGGAAGTTGGTCTAGTTTGGGTTGAGAGTTATCTAGTTCCTGGTTGTGTGAAGGTGTTGTTTGGATAGTGTGGCTAGGTTGAGTTAGTTCCTAAGGTCCCAGTTTTTGGGTTTATTTTGTAATGGGATTCCCATTTAAGTCCAGGTATTGTGGGTTTGGTTTAAAAATTTTATATTAGCTGAGTTTTTTTGGTGGGGAGAACCCCCCTCATGTTTTCCCGTTGTTTTGGGTTGTGGTTTCATCTAGATCAGTCATGTGTGACTTGGGTAAATAAATAGTCACCCTAGAACTCCTTATTTATTTCAGTTATATTTTGACATGGACTCAATTCTTGACTAAACTTCGGTTTGGTGACTTTATGGGGGTAGAAAGTTTTTTGGCGGGGATAATTTTCACACCCTGACCTTGAATATTTATTATTTTAATCATTTTAATTTTTTTAGTCTTTATTTTGAGTTTTGGGTAGCCTGCCAGGTTAGGGGTAATCATGCAGTGCTCACATGGTTGCCCGGTATTTAAAATAAATAATTAAATTGAATGAAAAATAAAATAAAACTAAATTAGATGAATAAAGTAAAATAAAAAATTTAACTAATGTCTAATAATAATAGTATTATGATTATTAATATTATTATTAGTGTTATTAAGAATATTTTTATTATTATTAATATAAATATCATTATTTTTATTAATATTAAAATTATGTTTATTATTGTTTATTTATTATTATTAAAAAAAATTAGAAACCCTAATGGGTTCCCCACCTTTCCCCCTACCCTCACCACACACACCACCCTCCTCCCTCTCCACCCTCTTCCTACGCTCACCCCACCTGTGCACTACCTTTCTCTGACCGCCCTCATAAGTGCCCTCCGCTCTAGATGGACCTCCACCCCCTATTGTTCCACCTCTCCTCCTCGCACCTCCCCCTTGCACCGCCCCGCCAATTCACATCGCCTCTCCCTCATGTGTCTCCCTCACACGAAAACACTTCTAGTCAACCTCCTCTCTGGTGCTTAACACCTCCAGCAGCTGTCCCTCCTCATGGTGCAGCCGACCTCCTCTCTTCCCCCTCCGGTAATCATCCTCCATTTTTAGGGTCATTTGTGGACTTTTCCTATTTGGTCAATCTCTGATAGTTAGGGTTGTGTTTGGTTTGATTTTATTTGATTCTAGGGGGTATGGATTATTCCTCGGGGTGTATTCTTCCTACCATTGAAGTTTCATTGAATTTTCATGTTGGAAAGGTAGGTGTCTCCATGTTCTTCCTTTCTGAAGAACCTCGTTGATTCTTGAATTCTTATGTTCATTCTTTTTACTTGATTCACAGCTTCATAATATACCTATTTAGCTCAATATGGTGTTTATAAATTTTTATAACTTGTTAAAAATAGATTTTGAGGTTATTATTCATTTATTCGAATGTGTTGGTACCTTTAAGGTGTTTAATTCAACACTTACTATTTATCAAAATGATATAAATATTTGTTGTGATTTTTGGACCTTGTTCTATTTTGGTAAATTGGATTTAATGTGCAGTCTTTAAGGAATGTGTGATTTGAGCACCTTTTATGGCTGGAGAATTGGGTTAGTTATGTTTTTAAAGGATTCTCTTTGTTTTTTTAAAAGATGTTGTTTTTCTTTTGAAAATAAAATGAAGTTGTTGGGTTTCTTGGTTTCAAAAATTCATGGAAGGTTTTTGTGACTTGTTTTGTTGAATTCTTGGCTTAAAGCCCCGTTTGGAATTATTTACTTTAAAAATAGTGTTTTCCTCTAATATTTGTCTTTCTTAAAAGTTTCGTTGATTTTTTAATCGTATCTGGGTTCCATTGTTTGGATTAATTTTATTTTAGAGTATTATAATGTTTATGGATTCTTATTTCTTTTTAATTAAGATGAATTGGTTACTACTTTGTGGTTTCGAGTCACCACGTCTAAGGCGACTCGCCTATGTATACATAGGTAAGTGTGTGTGTGTGTATATATATATATATATGTTCCCTCTTTATGTGTATATTCATCCATGAAAATGAATATACATTTATGGGGATAGGTGTGTCTATGTATATATATGGAAATGAATACGTAGGTGAGTGGAGACGGGTATATGTATATAAGCATATATGTAAGGATCCCCTTGCACATGTTCATGGCCATGAGGGTGTGTGCATATGGTCTAGGTGTTCTTATATGTATGTGAAGATGTGTATGCTCAGGGGGGGAGAAGCTCTTAGTTATAAAGTTCCAAGGGCCAAATGTTTGGTTTGGTTCCACTCTAAGGTAGGATCTTTATGAATTGACCTTCAAATTTAAGAATCATTTATTTATTACTTTTCACATCTAATTTTAATATTAATTATTTATATAGAATTATTATAAAAAATTTATTTCTTGAATTGGAGTGGTTTATTTCTTGTAATGGATTTCAATAAATGGTTTGATTGTGTTTTTCAAATCAAATTCTTGAAAAAAATCCTTATTGACCTTTGTAAATGTGTTTTAGATTTAAAATTCTAGTTTGGGTTTCTTAAATGTGTTTCTAAGTGTATTTTTAGTTTTCAAAGTGGCATGCGTGTGGTTATTTAAGAAAAGGTTTATCATGTTATGGTTGTGCGAGGCCTGGTTGGCACTTTAAATAAAATGGTTTCATCAAAAACCCTCCTTGGAATGGGTACTCGCCTTTTTGGTTGACAAAAGATGGGAGTTTCCTTAGTTTTGGGCTTTCCTTGTATTATGATGGTTTAAAGGCAAGAGACTTTTTCCTTGGGGTGACTCGGGGTGACCTTGTGGTGTGTGTTGACTGTGTGTGATGAATGTACTTATGTCTAGATACTTGTTTGACATAATTGTGTCACCCTCTTTTTAGTTCAAACATGGGAACCTAGCATAGCTAGTGAATTCCCCGAGAAAGATTAATGCACTAGTTTAGATTACACACTGGCTAGTGGTCCATAGTAGGGGGATGTTTTGTTATTATTGTTATGGGATTGGGCCCCTTGACCAGGCCAGGTAGGGAAACAGTCGGGCGCTAGGGAATTATGACATCATTTTGTAGGGAATGCCTTTGGGATGAGTCACATGTATAGTAAGTTCTAAATTATTCATGAGCTCTTAGATTTTCTCATGTATATCAGCACTTAGTTATCTGTAGTGTATGATTGAGGTTCATTGTTTGGTTGGTCACTCTTGTTTTTTATTTTCTATTTCCCTTGTGTGATCATTACTTTTGGCTTTGCGAATGATGCATCTCTTTGTTAAAGGGGATAAAAATTATTTTCAAAAGTTTGTGGAAAAAGGTTTTTAAAATGTTTTACACTTCTCTATCCCTCTTTATTTAAAAAGGTTAAATCTTCATCCTTGGAAAAGAACTTAGTTTAAAATAAGAAGGGCAGTGGACCATGATTTTCTTTAAAGGGAAAATTTTTGAAAACCCTATTTTATATATTGTATTTCAAACCTGAAATTAATGTTTCTTTATTTTAAGGAAGTGTGTTGAGAATAGTTTATCAGGATAGCCCACTAAGTTTTAATACTCACGCCTATAGTTTTATCTTTGTTGTTAGATTCGGGTGTTGCACCTTTCTTGGATTTGGTCACCATAGTACGGCATTGGTTTGAGGTTGGTCATGACCTATAGGGTCACATGGAGGTATGTGCAGCTTTATTTTTTCCTTCTAATTCTAGTTTTCATTTTTATTTTTAGTCTTTATTTATTTATTTTTCTTTAATTTATGGGACAAATCATTCCCATTTGTTTATTTTTGATTCCCAGCACTGGTTTCCATCTTGATGGGATCAGGAACGCCTCTCAGGACATGTTGCCGACCGACTCAAGAGACCAGTTTTGGGTTGACCTAGGTTGGTTCATGACAGGCCATCTAATATGCCACTAAAAATATAAAAGTAGTCCTGAGGTACAATTTGATGCAAAAAATCATCTCTCACATCAGAGGTAGTCACATAACATCCTCGGAGAAAACATCCATATAATCCTCCATGGATGAAGGAGCCTAAATTCCTAAAGATCCCATTGTGTTAAGTTATAAACTCATGAGATGAAGAGTGATGGGTTATAGCTACCTACTCTCAAAACCCACAAACTCCACCATGAGATATGTCTCACCCAAAAATTAGAATATAATATCTTCTTGTTAAAGGAAACTAACTCATTTTTAGTGACAGTAAATCTATGTCCGAACCATGGACAATCAGTCTATACCCAAGATGATGTCATAAGGTCTCATCATGATGACCATGAGGTCCCATGAGAAAATCTCTCCACCAAGTGATTTTTCACACTGTCTGAAAATAAACAATATCAAAAAAGAATTATATGTAGAAACCTTAAGGAAAATATGTTGGGATAAAGTCTCAACTGGGAGGCCCATCTCTCACATCAGGAGTAAGGAGATAAAGGAATGACTCACACCTGTGTCTACTAGTATTGAATAATGAGTAGAATAAACACATATCATACCTCTAAACATATTTTGAGTTACCAGGTCATAATCCTCCATATCATACAACTTCCCACATTCCCAATCATTAACCCCATGAGCCTGGCATGGGGCTCCTAGTAGTGGTGGTAGAAGGAGCTCATAACATCATCCACCGCTAGTATCTCCTCCTGTAGGAGCCCCATCGGCTCCTCTACCAGCTCCACCTCCCTAGGGGATACCCTTGACATGCTTGGGAGATCCATGATCATGGAACTACCTCTTACATGGAATCCCATCTATTATATATATGTCCTCCTCAACATGTTGGGTTGGGAAATCACATGCCATGTGTCCTCACCCCTCACATGCATAGCATCACCCCTATTCAGGTTTCCTTGGTCCTCAATGCAGTACCTATGACACATGACCACATGCATAAGCCTGACCATGAGGGGATATCCTACACCAAGACCTTTTCAGTTTTATACTACTATCTATTGCATATGATACATCCCTATGAAGCCCACTGCCATCTCTAGCTACATTTTATCCCTTGGATAGGAATCTCTCTGTCACTAGTGCCCTCTCTAACACTCCAGTATGCATGGTAATGGACATGGGTACCACACTGGCATGGATGTATCTATAGATACCATGCTAAAACTTTTTTTCCTAGAAGTAATCATCCTAAATCATGTCGAGGGAGTATCGTATAAGGTTAGTGAACCTCGCGGCATACTCAGCAACTGTCATCCCTCCCTACTGCAACTTCAGAAGATCTTGAATTTGGAATGAGTATAATAATGAGGGGTAATACTCCTTAATAAACATCTATTGGAAGGTGGATCATGATAGTGTTGACTCATCATGTGTTTGTGTGACTATTCTTCACCAATGGCCTAGATACTTCATAGAAAATACAAACCGCTAGTGAAACCATCTAATCAGTCAAAATCTACACAAACCTAAATACTCATATCACTAACTCAAGCCAATCCTCCCCTTCCTAGGGATATGGATCAACACATAACCTCAGTGGACTCTGGTATTGGAACTCATGGAGTGCGCTAAGACTACATGCATACTCATCTTGCTCTCTTGGTATAATTTGTTTCTCTATAGAAAAGGGTGTTTCTACCTACCCACATAAAGGAAATATCTCACATGATAGCCCCTAAACTGAGGCCTCATTACTCATTGAATCTTTGTCACAATACTGAATCAGTAACCTAGTTGGATCTCTTCACAAATTCATTTTGAAAATTTAATCAAGACATACCATGGTCAGATGAGCATATATATATGTGTGGAGAGATAACTCAAGAAGGACAGTCATATGATGCATGTACCAAAGTTCCCCGTAACCAATGTGTCGGTATGTAGAGTCGAAAAGAAGGTAGTCAGAGCCCTGGTGAATGGATACATCATCCGCCACACCAACACTGGGTTCCCTTGCTTGAAAATAGTACTTGAGACCCTTTGACATCATTGCTTAAGTTCACAATCAAGCCTCGTAAGGGGACAAAACACCAAACACCATCCAAAGTTAAAACCAAATCTAACACCAATCTTTCATGACTCGACCCACTGGGGCCTACCTAGCTGAAAGAAGGGAGAGATGAAACTACCCCAAGCCTGACTTCATAGGCTAATGGCTGGCGACCAGTGCTGAAATGCATAACTAAAATTAGAGGCATTTGTCTAAAGTACCTGTATTCATGCATCTAATCATCTCCATATATAAGTGTAGAGTAATAATATTAAAAGACAACAATATCTAGAATAAAAACCATGCATATAATAACCTCTAGGGAAATAAAAAAGAGTGTGATAGTGAAATATGAAAATTAAGGGGGAAAATACATGCCCAACTAGAACAAATGTCCTAACATGAAAACATTTAGAAAAGAAATGTTGAGAGATCCTACTTCAGATCTCCAAACCCTAACCACTATACACAGTCAAATTCAAATGGGTATCCCTATTCTCCTCTGAAATCACCACTAACATGTATTTTATCTACATAAGACATGACATGTGTGGAAAAATATCATGCAAGGGTGAGTATATACATACCCAGTAGGACACCCTAAAAACTGGATGGGAAGAAATAGCAGTCATGATATAATTAGGCATCTCAACCCTAAAGTAAGAGGGAAAAACCCAAAAACAACATATATATATACTCATAAAAGAAACCTAGTTGAAAGAGAAATAGAATCTTCACATTACTACCCATCCTAGGAAAAGAGTCCGCCAACAGTTCCAAAGTTCCATCAATGATGCCCAACATCTCATGTGTCCACATGAAGTAGTAACTGTGTTGAAAACCCACACCTCTCCATTGTGTTTCACAGTCAAGGGTGAACAATATCCAAGTAAAGGACTCATGACCAAGTTCGTTAGGGGGGTACCACTCAGTAGGTAAATAGAGGACTCATGCCCCAATCCATTAGGGGGTATCACTTAGTAGGTAGGGGAATCACTCCCTATTCTGCCATGGGGTACCACTCAGTAGGTAGAGGACCCACACCCTAGTCCATTAGGGAGGTACCACTCAGTAGAAAGAGAAACCACACCCTATTTTGTCAAGGGGGTTCCACTCAGTATATAGATAGAGGAATCATTCCTTAGTCTATCAAGGGGGTACCACTCAGTAGATAGATAGAGGACCCACGCCCTAATGTTGGTACTGGGGTGCACAGTGAAAGTTGGTGAGTCGGGGGTTTAAAATTTTTCATCACCAAAGTGACAAAACTTATCATCTCTAAAAAATAGAGCCCTAGTATGGTTCAAGGATCTTGCATGAATTAAATTGAGTATAGAAATAAAAATGAATGATTACATTGTTCGATTTAGCGGCATGTTCAACTGCAGCAAGTCACCAATAATTTTTTTCCAAAGGATCTGAATTCAAAACTCTCTAGACCATCCACACACACTCCAAGAATCTAAACGCTCATATTTCATTGAATTTAAAGTGCTTGAAAATAGCTCTAACAAATCCTTTAGCTTTTTGATGATCACCATGATCTCATGTCTTCAATTTGTGAAGGTGATCTTGGATCATTCTCTTGGAGAGATCCTTTATCTCTCTAGAATATAGAATGAAAGAGAATAGATCATTATGAATGCATTAATAATTCTTGGAATTAAGCTCCTCTCCGGCTTATATAGTGGTTTATGAAAAACACCTGGATTGGGTTCCCCAACCCCCAAAAATTTTACATCCACTAAATAAGTAATAAATAATAATTATGAAAAACTAAACTTCATCATAAATATTTTTTATATTTTATCACATACTTGTAATATATATTAAATATATTACATAATAAAACCAAGTCATCTAACTCAACTTGTAATTCCTGCTAATATTAAACAAAACTTGAATATTAAAATAATATTTGTTTGTACAATATTATTTCTTATATTTACTTAAACACTTGTAAATACTTTTAATAAATAAATTCAACCTAATTATTCTTTATTGAAAGTTCTTGAATAATCTATTGTGTGTGACTCTATAGGTCATTATCTCAATAGCAGTGAATAGTATTCACATACCAAAAGCTAAGTCTAGAAACCCATCAAGAACCTTAAATAGATAAATAAAGGTCATATCAATGATGATCAACCTATAAACACGTACTGTATAATATAATCTCTTTGTCCTTAGATGTCTTATAAAGTAGGATGCACACTTATGTTATAGTCTTTTTTTCTTTATTATTTTTTTATCCAACCAGACAGATTTACCTCCGACTACCTTATCGAAGGATTTATGAAGGTACTACCATCCTGATCAACAAGACCCGAGATATATTAATTCCTCAACTCAGAAGTGAAAACTTATATCTTAATCATTAAACCAATTTCATACCACCAATGATGCACCCAACACAAGTTACCTCACCATGATTTCATTATCATGGTTTTTACCTTACATCATAGTACATGATCAAATGGAACACATTGATAATGATATCAAGTCAGAATACCAATACACATGTTCATAGATAGAAATATTCAATGATACCCCAAACATGTGGTGTTCCTATTGGATGATCTATCCTCATGATCTCACATACCATAGATCGCCAAGTGCGAACTTCATGAGAATAAGTCTCAATGCTTATGAGCCCCCAGAAACTGATAGTCAAACATCATCTGTGTCCAGTTAGAATGATGTATCTGGACTATAGGACATATGTTTAAGATTAATGTCATAGTATCTTGAGGATATCATTATAGCTTGGGATATTTCATAACCCTTTGAAATAATAATTAATATATGGAAATTAACATTAAATAGTGGATGCAGAAATGTCTAAACTATAATGTTAAGAGTACATCATTCATAAATCATTGTATCCATTATATGGTGATCAAAATCACTGATAAAGTTGGGTCTAGGGAACCCACTTTTACAACACTCCCACATGTACAAGATCTAACTTTCTAACCATCCTTGTTAGTACTCACATGATAAAAATAATGTTTATACTGATTCATGGATTTAGTTTCTAAGTCTTCCATGTTTCTACTACATGGTTATACTACTATATGAAACCTCATATCCTTGAGTAAAACTCCTCTAGAGATGTAAACCCCGAGTGTATTCCTTTTGTCCACTGTGAAAACTTGAAATCTTGGCCACTACCATAAAAATATTTATCATCATGATAAAACTTTACTAACTATGTGTGATTTCCAGAACTGGAAAAATTTGTTGTGTTTAATACACTACTTTTTTAGCTTCCTCAAATGTTGCAACGTACTCAATATTTGTAGGTATGGATACCACTGGATTGTATGATCTTGTCCCACTCATTACCTTAGCTTGACTATGATATTAGATCACATTTACCCAAGGAAGACTAGTTTTCATCCCCTCAAAACTAGTATCCCTTCTTCTCCACATTCCAGGTACATATCCCTTTTGTACTTTCTCAAGTACAGTTGGATAGTTCTGACTGCTTTCCTTTCATTTCTCCTGGATATAACTAATATTTTCCTACTATAAATTATATTTTGGAAATATTATATATTGTACATATCTTGGCATATGTGATTGATCAATTCCAGAAGTGTATGGAACTATAATCGCAATTTTAATATCCTCCTATGACTATGCATGTCTTCTTGGAGAGATATATGCCATATGACACTGGTAGCAATCCTTCCTCAAATTATTCTAACTTGTATTTTATCAATACCTTATTGATATATGTATGGTTGAATAGGTCTAAGAAACTGTGAGATCTACCTCAAGAGATCCTGCTCCCTAGAACTTAGGTTGGTACTTTAAGTCAATCTATGGAGAGATACATTGATTCTGGTCTTAACTAACTATAAGACCAATATCTATTTTTCATATGTTACTAGACATATTTCTCCAAGAAAACCATGGAACTCCCACTAACTTCTTGTAGAAACATTGAAAAAAATCATTCCAAATGAATATTATATGATCTTGTTTCTTACTTTAATCATGAACTATATTTGAGTAACTTGCACCCAATATTATCATTTTATGATGTCATTGTTCCTTTCTAGTTGTTTCGTATAAACACCTTCCATGATTGGTGGTCTTGACATCTAATGCATGATTTTAATGATCATAGAAAATTAGTTATGAAAAGTAAAATTCTAATAGATTTAGGTATATCGATTTAGTGTTACCAATTAGGCCTTATTAGTACCACAATTGTACCACCCATGTATCCTCTCACTTGAATACCCACCATAGTATTCAAAAAAAATAAGCCCATGTTCTTTGATACATGGAATCCTTTATTGAATTTTAATTGATCTTTTCAATTTTAGATAGTTTTTATATACTGCTTATAAGAATTATTATTCTCAATGAATAATGTACACCATCCATGGTAAATATAAAACCATCACTATGGTTTTATCCTTCCTATGCAGTATATATCTATGGAACATTCCTTTCCACAAGGTCTTGTGGAAATTGTTCCTATGTCAACTATTTTTGAAACTCTGACATTGACTAAACCCAAGTAAATCTTAATCCCATTATCTCAAGTAGATATGTGCACCCTTTTATAGAAATATAGTCTATTACTTTGACTATATCTTTTCTATATCAGGTATTTCAGTAATATCCTTAGAAAACTTCAGGATAATTACTTTAGATGCACTTTGTGTTTTTCTTGATGAAAGTTTGTTTATATCCTAACAAAAACTTTACATCTTAACACATGTTCTTATGAAAATGGATTTATATCATACTAAAACTCATATTATATCTACCTATAATTATAGTTGGAATATGGTTATGGGATAACATTGTTATTTTTAATGCATAATGGAAGTATTTGCAATGCAAGAGTTTTAACATTGATTGTCTTTTTTACTTACATCATGACTCTGATGTGTATAATAAAATATTCATTTGAGAATTCATCCATGATATATTTTTTTGATCAATTTTAATATGTAAGAATAATCATTGATCCTCCTTATTAGCATCATAACCCAAATGTGGATAAGGTAATGTGCATTTAGGAATTACTCCAGGCTAAATTATATTGATCAATGAATGATTGGTCAAGATATTCTTTGTCATGCCAGCCCGAAGAATCTCATATCTTATGACCATGAATATACCATAATTCACTATCACATACACTTAAAGGAATAATATTAAGTATGTTTACCAATAGCTTACCCTTGGAATAGTTCACTCTCTCTAGCTAGACTAATTTTGAAATTTTTGTAGTGTACCTTTATTTCTAAAGGTTTATTTGTCCAAAATAAATAAATATATACATCGATAATACATCAGTTGTATAGATCCACTAAGACTAAATACCATACTGGTTATATCCTTGAAATCCTCTTTTAGTTTTACTTGACAAAGAATTATCTTTCCAAAACTGGGTATATAAGTCTTACATTTTATAGTCATCGTGTATTACCTATGATTCATGTATCACTGAACTATTGGTTGAGTATAAAATACCACAAAAAAAAATTTATTCCTAAACTATAATAATGCCTTCTTATGTCCAAAGGTCATGTGAGATAAATTTTTTGGTTATACTCAATAAAATTTTTAACCAGAATCATAAAACATGGAAATATAAAAGTTGTGTACTTATCACCACTGACTTAGGAACCATCCTTTCTCAGCTTCTTAGAGAATACACCTTACTTCTTGTAGTTTTTCTTATCTTACTTGGTTACTTTATTCAAATACACATATTTGATTGAAAAATTGTATTTAATACTCAATAAGTATAATATAAAAATTACTAGTAATGATGAATATACCTGAAGAAGAAGTGACTACTTGCTTATTTGATTCAGTTCACTACATTTAAACTTCCATGTATTTATTTCATGATATGAGAAGAAAATGACCTCATGTTTAATACCTATTTCTTTGAAGTATGTTGCGAAGGTGCCTTTGGATTCGCGCTTTTCATTGTCCTTTTCACTTTGTCTTTCAAATTGTTCACTATAAGAATTAAATATTAAACTTTTCTTTAAGGTTCTTATTATTTAGCATAGCGTTTTATTCATTATATTCATTTTGTAATCTTTAAAAAAACTGGAGTAAGTGGGTGAAAATTATATGAGAAAGGGATACATTAAAAGATCATGTTTCATCATTCAATTTATACATATCCAGTGTAATAATCACCTATTCATATCTACGCTTCTCTTTCTCTTCACAGGCTTCTCAGGGATGAGACTACATGTAATATCATTCATGTACTGATGTAATATCTACAACTCACATCATAATTTTGATGATGTAATTATGAAATAATCATCATATGTTTCATACATGAATCTCATGTAATCATTTTTCTCACCCTCACTTCCTGAGGTGGCTTAAAAGGCAATAAGGACACCATCACCTTGAATTTTCTATATAGTACTTTGTGAAAATGCCTATACTACTCTTGGAAACTCATGCTGGATTAGACATGTTATTTTTCCAATGATATCACAATTTCTTATGGTATTTATTTCTAATTTTTAACAAAATAAAATCTAGTAGAATAGTACTTTTATCTTGATTGCTGATTTAAACATTATTGATTGATTGATTAAATCATTAATGTATCCTACTATTTTATTGAATTATAGGAACCCTCAATACTAGAATTGGAATACTATATTTCTTGAGTATTCTAGTGGAAAGGATCCTTGATCCTCCCCTCATAATCTATAAGTTATGGCTAAGCCACTACTTGGAGATTTCAAGTTGGGTGTTTGACTGGCCAAACGCATTAACTCATGGCTCATTGATCTGTTGAGTGAAATCTCAACTTCTAAAATCAAAATTTTGATTTACTCATCATGCTCCCTTGAAGTTTCAACAAGCTAGTTATGGTCACTCCTTTTCTTCTAACTTTAGTTAAGTCAACCCATTGTTCTCATAAGAACTCCCCAGTAGTATGAGGCACCCTCAATTATGGGTGACCAAGCACCTCATACACCTAGTTTTGTTCAAATTCAAAACATGGAAGTTGTTTTATGACTTAATATTTCTTTGAGGGTTTTTTATATTTTTCTTAATGAATGTAATCTATTTTTATAATTCTTGTTCATTCTATGTTATTGCTCTCACAACTGAACATTAATAGAAAAACATTTGTCTCATATTTATGAATTTTTTCTTGTTTATTATTTTATGTGTTTTCTATTATCATGAAAATGCACAAATTAATAAAAAAATTCATAAAATAAATAAATACATGAATGGTCTTGAGAATCTAATATTGATTGATCCATTGATACTTAATGGATCAACCATAACCTAGGGGAATCATGCCTAAGTCATGGCTTAACTCATGATGCAGCTTGACCACGTTATCGTAACATGTAAAATTGATTGTGTTTTAATAGTTGATTTATAGTATAGGTTAGACCCAAAGTCGTATCTATAGGAGTGTGGTATGTTTAAAGTGTGTATTTTTAATAAAGATTACTAAAAGAGGGGGTAGTTTTGAAAATAATTTAAAAACAAAATGACTTAATTAAAGAGTTTAATAGTTGATAAATAAAGGTATAATTTTAATAATTATTAGAGAAATAGTCCATTTCAATTTCACCACACATATTTTATATTTCATTGTTCAGAAATGTGCCCATGGTTTAATAGAATTCTTTGGTTGAGGATTTTCAAGATCTTGATTCCCCTCTTGCATCTTAAAACATTGCACAAAGTACCAACCCTTGACACAACAATAGTGTTATCAAGGTTTGGACCTCAAGAATAGAGTGAAGGATAAAAAATAATACTAATATCTTATATATGTGTGAGAGAAATATGATGCTTATGTTTCCCAATCAGAACAACCCAAGATTCCCACTTGAAATTTCAACCCAGTCGATGTTGAAATGAAAAGCGGTTCACTTAATTAAACTCAATAAATGAATTCATAGGAGAAGCATGTTAAGATAAAAAAATAAGTGAAATAATTCAAACAAAAATTACACAAAACCAGTAGAGTATCAAGTGTTGTAAATCCCTCTCAATTATGTGTAGCTCCCCCGAAATGATCATCCACCATTTAGCTCTCCATCGAGAGGAGGAGAAGGTTCGGATGGAACTTTGCCTTCATCCTTGATTCTCCTATGAGGGTAGGGGGCTCTAGAACATCTTGTATGAGGATAAAACTCCTTTGGGACTCCAAAATTTCATATCTTTTGTTTTGTTTTGAACTTACCAATGGGTTTCCCATGGTATCATTTTATAGGAAAATTGGAAGGTGGTTTTGGGAACACATTTTTGTAAAACAACTTTTCCCATGGTTTTTGGTGGGAATAAATTCTTATATAGCTTTAGAGAAAACTAAAAAAATTACCCCCACCTCTTGAATATCTCCACCGAAAATTTGGAACCATTTGGAGGTCTTTAGCTCAAGATATGGTTGAAATACAGCACAACACTTTTGACTTTGTGGAGATTCGGTGTCTTGGATAAATCAGTTCGGTTGGGCCCATTAATAGACGAATTAGGCTAGGATGTCTTCATAAGAGTTGTATACCATTGAATTTTGGATCATCCCACAAAATATCATCCCAATTTGATGCATGTATTAGTATCTTTGTGTGGTTTAGTCCACTAGTGTTCTTGGATTCTTGCACATTTTGGATCATTTTTCTTCAACTTCATCTTCAGGCCTTCAAATCACCACCACCTACAATGAAATCATCCAAACTAGTGAAATTACCCTTTTTAAAAGTGATTAAAACAAAAATAATTGAATAAAAATTAAGTTAAATTTGTTATAATAATTTAAATTTATAATACAAAATCATTTTAACATAGTGGTGTAAGGGTAAAAATGAATAGGAAATGGAGGTGCGATCACAGCTCATCCTCGTCTAGTGTCCACTTCTTGTCTGGATTTCATATCGACTTGGCATTGTATATGACTTACATCGTCCTCATTATAATACAAAAATACTCATATGCAAGCGAGGGGGTCTGTGGAGTACAAAATACAGATAACTCACTTTTTCTAGGTGCGCAGACCCTTATACCTATTAAACGAGAAAAAATAATGATTCACAAACCATATTATTTAATTACATTCATCACAAGAAATTAAATAATTAATTTATTAAATAAATAAAATATACATACACATGGTTGGTCAACTTATCAAGACTAGTCAATGGGTAAATGTAAATGTGTGATAAAATTAAATGCAACAAATTAAGTATAAAGGAATTTAATTAATTTAATTTTATATTCCAAAATTAAATTAATTAAGTAATTTAATTTTAGACCAAAAAATAAAATAATTATTAGGAATATCAAAACATTAAATTTTTAAACCAAAAATTAATTTTTAATTAATTTAATTTAATACTAACATTGAATTAATTAACCTAATTAATTTAGATTTTATAAAATTTTCTCGGGCTCCGAAAACTCCACCCAAACCCTTTACGGGTTAGTCTAACCCTGTACAGGTCCATTTTGGGTTATGCAAAGCCCATGTAGGGCTGTTTTGGGTCAGGTGGGTCTGTCCAGACCCGTTCCAAGTCGGGTGAATCCACCCGACCCACCACGGGGTGGATTGAATCCAACAAGACCTTGGCAGGGGGGTTAACTCACTCTTGGGAGGATTGTGCGGCGACTAGAGGGTAATTTAGCCTGTAGGGTTTTTTTTAGTTTAATGGGTTAGAGTTTTTTTTAATTTGAGAAATGGGTTTGTTCAGCGCCACTTGAAGTGGCGCTTTGACCCCACACCACCCCCAACCCCCATTTATATATATATATATATAATTATATATTTATAAATATAAGAAATTTATTTATTTATAATAAATACATGAATAAATAAATTATAATAAATTATATTTTTTATAATAAATTTATTTATTTATATTTATTATAAATATAACACATACATTAATTATAATATATTAATTATAATTATATATTTATTCTATTTATAACTATACATTTATTATAATTCTATATTTATTATATTTATAATTATGTAATTATTATAATTAAAATTATGGAATTATAATAAATTTATAATGATAAAAATAATAACTATAATAAATATATAATTATGATAAATATATAATAGTACTAAATAAATAAATATAATAAATATACAATTATAATAATTAGAGAAATATAAATATAATAAATACAAAAATATAATAATTATATAATTATAGTAAATATTAATTATAATAAATATTTAATTATAATAAATGTATAATAAAATAAATACAATAAATATATAATAATATTTATTATTAATTATACATTTATTTAATAAATGTATACATTATTAAATGTATTGTATTTATTAAATAAATGTATATTTATTAAATGTATACATTATATTTAATAAATGTATTGTATTTATAATAAATTTATATTATATTCATCAAATACATTTATTTAAATATATTGTATTTGTAATAAATGTATATTTAATAAATGTATATTTATATTTAATAAATGTATTGTATTTATAATAAATTTATATTATATTTATCAAATACATTTATTTAAATATATTGTATTTGTAATAAATGTATATTTAATAAATGTATTATATTTATTAAATACACTTATTATAATAAATGTATTATAATAAATGTATATTTATTATATGTATTGTATTTATAACAAAAGTATATTTATTAAATGTATTATATTGTATTTATAATAAATGTATATTTATTAAATGTATTATATTTATTAAATACAATTATTAAATGTTTTGTATTTATAATAAATGTATATTTATTAAATATATTTATAAATATAGTTCATTTATTATAATAATATTTATATAAATGTATATTTATTAAAATAAATAAATGTATATTATATTTATAAATAATTACATATTTATTATAATAAATAAATGTATATTTATAATTATATAATTATAGTATATAATTATTCATAGATATGATAATTATACAATAAAGATACATAATTACATATTACATTTATTATATTATAATTAAAAAATAAATTTATTGTAATATTTATTATACATTTATTATACGTATTTATTATAATAAATGTATAAAATAAATGTAGATTTATTATAATAAATAAATGTATATTTATTATAAATATTAATATAAATGTATATTTATTATAATTAAATATTATAATATTTATTATAATAAATATACATTTATAATAAATTTATCATAAATATTTATTATAAATTTATTATTATAAATATTATAATAATATTTATTATAATAGATATTATAAATGTATATTTATTATAATAATATTCATTATACATTTATTAGATATTTATTATTATAAATATTATTATATTTAATTATAATAAGTATTTATTATAAATATAAATGTATTATAAATATTTATTATACATTTATTATACATTTATTGTGCATTTATTATAATGGTATTTATTAAAACATTTATTAGATATTTATTATAATGAATATTATAATATTATAACATTATAATATTTGTAATAAATGTATAAAAAATGTATAAAAAATGTATATTTATTATAATAATATTATAATATTTATTAAATATTTATTATAAATAAGTAAATTTATTATAATTTTTGTATTTATTATAAAAAATATAATTTTGTATTTTTTGTATTTTTTATATTTATTATAATAAATAAATTTATTATATATATATATATATGGGGTTTGGGGGGTGTGGGGTCAAAGCGCCACATGCCCTTTTTTTGTCCAGCGCCACATGGCGCTGGATAACCACATTTTCCCAAATATTTTAAAACTTACCCTATAAAACTAAAAAAAAAAAAACCCTACGCCCTAAAATCTCCGCGACTAGCTCCATAGGGGCCGGTGGACCTTGAGTAGGATGGGCGGCACTAGAAGTGGCCACAAGAGAACCGGAGAGGGCGGTCTTGGCTGTAGGTTTCAAGGCAGTGATGGCACGGGCGAGGAAGATTGGGTCACCATGCAGCTTGGTGAAGAAGGGAGATCGCAATGCGGTTGGCCGGAGGGTGGTCATGTGGTATGGCGGTCTCTGACGAAGGGAGGGCCGACTCGGGTTTGGCAGAGGGCGGCACCGCCAGATCCAAGTGATGGCGGTAGGGTGGCCTGAGGCGGCAAGGGGGTCTGTTAGGGAGCATTGTAGGTGGGAGGAGAAGGCGCGGCCATTTGAGGCACCGGTTCGCTGAATTTGCGGCTCGCTGCTGCTGGGGATCAAGGGTGGAGGGTGGCTCGGTTGGAGGAGGCTCTCAGTGGGTCGCTGGGAGGGGTGACTGTGATTGGTTCACGGTGAAGGAGGAGAGTGGTGGGGCTTCGCGCAGCCCCATGAGAGGAGGTGTGTCGGCGGACGGTGGCTTAAGAAGGAGGAGGGGGTCGGCAACCACTGGGCAGCGGAGAGAGGCGACCTAAGGGGGTGTCGGCAGCTGGGTTTGCTGGGCATGGAGACTCGGCTTCGGGAGAAGGGTTCACCCTTGGTTGGCCAATATGGGGCCGACCACATTGAAAACCCAAAAATGTGTTTTTATAAAAACACCTTTTTTAATTTGAGATGCACCGACCCCTTCAAAATTTGTCCAAGTGTTAGACAATTGACATCCCACTGATCACGCCGCCAACCGGTTATTCTTCTTCCCCCTTTTCTTTATGAAAGTTTTTTTTTTTTGTATTGAATCACACATCCTCCCACTTTAAGTTTATATTTTAAAAATTAATTTTTAATAATCAATTATTCCATAATAGTATGAAATCCTTCTTGATCGAAGGAACAAAACATGGCCAAAAAGAAATATTCAGGCCACCGTAAAACCAGCCAAATATCTTGTTATGCCTGAAATCACTTGGGATCACCGACAACTGAACACAAACAATCAATTTTTTATTTCAATTTATACACATAAAACAACCGCTCTCGATCCATATTAAAAATTTCGAATGGCCATAACTTGACCATTCGAAATTGGATCGATACGCGGTATGTTTTTTTAGGACTGAATTAAACCCCTCTACTCAATTTAATTCAAATTAATTTTCTCTTGCCTCAAAAAAATAACGCGTTGCTCTAATACCAATATGTTGGTATGGGGCGCGCGGTGGAAGCTGGTGGGCCGGGGATTTAAAAAATTTAATCACAGGAGCAACCAAACTTGTCGTCTCTGTCGATTCGAGCCTCGGTATGGTCCGAGGATCTCGCATGAATTAAATTGAGCACATAAATAAAAACAAATGAGTACCTTGTTCGATTCAGTGGAACATTTGACTACAGGAATTCGCTGACGATTGTTGCTTGAAGGATTCAAAACTAAACCCCTCTAGATCATCCACACACACTCAAAGAGTTTCTACACTCATCATTTGTCAAATTTCGGGGGCTATCGCAGAGCACTGATGAATCCTTCAACATCGCGACAATCACCATGATGTCATTCCTTCGATATGCGAAGGCAATCTTGGATCATTCACTCGGAGATAGACTTTCTCTCTATAGAATATAGGAGGAGAAACAATCTCTCATTCTGAATGCATGAATAGTCCTTGGAATGAAGCTCCTATCCTACTTATATAGTGGTTTGCAGAAAATACCTAGATTGGGTTCCCCGTCCCCAAGAAATTTAACATCCACTAAATAAGTAATAAATAATAATTATGAAGAACTAGACTGCAACATAAATATTATGTATATTTTATCACATACTTGTAATATATATTAAATATATTACATGATAAAACTAAGGAATTTAACTTGACTCATAATTCCCGCTAATATTAAACAAACATTGAATATTAAAATAATATTCGTTCGTATAATATTAATTCTTTTATTTACTTAAAAACTTGTAAATACTTCTAATAAATAAATCCAATCCAATTATTCTTTATTTGAATAATAATGAATTTATTTATTTATCGATGATCGATAACTTTGGCAACTCTCAGACCCCATGGTGGCACCCACCATGTCCTATATACCTATTCACCATAATAAAGAAGATTCTTGAATACGCTATTGTATGTGACCCTCTAGAACCTTATCTCAATAGTATTGAATAGTATTCACAGACCAAAAGTGGAATCTAACAACCCATCAAGGCCCCTAAAGTGATAAGGAAAAGTCATAGCAACGATAACCAACTTACAAACATGTACTGTGTAATATAATCTCTTTATCTTTAGATATCTCATAAAGAATGATGCACACATGTGTCATCATCCTTTCTAGATATATTATTTATTGATCCAACTAGACAGATTTACCTCTGATTACCTTGGCCAAGGATTTATGAAGTTACTACCATCTTGATCAACCAGGCCTAAGATATATTACTTCCTCAACTCGGAAGTGAAAAATTCTACCTTGATCATTCAACCAATGTCATACCACCAATGACACACCCAAAACAATCTAACTCACCATGATTTAATTATCATGGTTTTTGACTTTCATCAAAGTGAACAATAAAATATAACACATTGATAATGATCTCAAGTCAGGAGACCAATACACATGTTCGTAGATAAGAACATCCAATGACACCCAAAACATGTGGTGTTCCTATTGGAATATTTGTCCTCATGATCTCACCTACCAGAGATCACCAAGTGAAAACTTCATGAGAAGAAGTCTCAATACTTATGAGACACCAGCACCTGATAGTCAGACATCATTTGTGTCCAGTCAGAATGATGTATCTAGACCATAGGACATATGTTTAAGATTAATGACATAGTATCTCGAGGTTCTCATTATAGTCTAGGATATGCTATAACCTTTTGACATGATAATTAATCTATGTATATTACCATTAAATAGTGGATGTAGAAATATCTACACTATAATGGTAAGAGTACATCATGCATAACTCACTGTAACCATGATATGGTAATCAAAAGCACTAATAAAGTTGGGTCTAGGGAACCCACTTTTACAACACCTAATCTATCAGAGATAGTACTCAGTAGATAAAGGACCCACACGCTAGTCCATTGGGGGGTACCACTCTGGTCTCTCTATGATGATCCTGCACAATCACTATCATCTTCGAGAACTTCCTAAAGAAGCTTCACACTCATAACATCTCACGTCATATCTCAAAAGCTACTATGAATGCCATTGTCGCATTATATGTGGAAAAACACTTAGGATAGGCTACTCACGGGCCAAAATACAAGTCTGAATGAAGGAGATATGATAGGTAGAAGTTTCCTCAAGAAGGAAGTACACAGTGTGTAAGGGGCCCACACGACGTGTGGCCCCGCTCCTCGCTGATCACACCAGGATTTCCTATTCATTCTTACCCTTACACCATTGTGTTAAATTAATTTTGTATTATAAATTACAATTATTATAAAAAATTTCACTTCATGATTGATTCAATAATTTAATATTTATCACTGTTAAAAAGGTATATTTCACTTTATTTTATATTTTTATTGTAGGTGTAGGTGATTTGGAGGATCCACAATGAAGTTCAAGAAATGCGGCCCAAACTGCGCATGAATCCAAGAAGACCAGTGGACTCAACCGAACACTTCTACTAATATTTGCATCCATTTTGGATGAAATGTTTTTAGAGGATCCTAAATTTGATGGGATACAACTTTCATGAAGGAACCCAAGCTTAATTAGTCCATTAAGAGGCCCAACCAAACTGATCTTTCCAATACAATGAGTCTGCACAGAGTCAAAAGTTTGCCTCTGTATTTTAGAAATATATCTTATTATATACATTATATGGACTCCAAATTTGACATGGAGATATAAAGGAGTTTTTAAAAAAAGTTTTTAGTTTTGTTAAAATTGAGATAATATTTTCTAGTGGCCTAAAACCATGGTCCAATTGGTTTCTCGAAATCAAGGTGCCCAACCCCACCTTTTATTTTGGCTATAAAAGAACACCTTGGGCACCACATTTAAGAGTTCGATGAGGAGGTGAGGTGATTTGACTTTTGGAGTCCCAAAGGAGTCCTGTACTCAATCCTAGAAGGTATGAAGTCCATGATAATTTCTACTTCATCGTCATTTTCTTTCTCTCCTCCCATGGAGTTCTAAACGTCTTGTGATCATCCAGGGAGGAACGTGATGTAATCTCGAGCTTCATGTTTGTAATATTTGAATGATATTTTTAATTCTAGGTTTGTATGTTGTTTTTATTCGTATTATCTTCTTATTTTAATGATTTATGTGCTGGTATGTCATACTTGACTCATATGATCATGTTTGGGGGTACCCGTTCATGTGATGTTTCACACACCATTCACCATTTCTTCTTCCCTCTTTTAATTGTGGTGTTTGTGTGGTTCATATTAGTCGATTGAACTTTCATAAAAACTATAATTTATATGTTAATTTATTTCATGGTATCACAAAGAAATAACATACAAACCTGGACAACACATCGATTTTTTCATGTGTTGCCTTGGTGAGTTTTGGTTATAAAGTCGAACACAAATCACTCAATCATTGGCAATAACCAGTGAATCATTTTGTGTTTTCGAATAGAACCTAGGAGGTATCATAGTGTAAAATCCATAATAAACTAATTATAGGTGTTACAATATTGGGATTAAAATATCACAATCCTATCTACTGAAGTGATGAAGGATGAGCATCATGAGATTTCCCCAGGTTGATCACACTTAATCAATTGTGTTAATTTCTTCTCTGTTTTATCACTTTCGTTTTTTTTGTTGAATTCTTAAATTATTAACCCCTAAGTTTTCCAAAATCCCATTCCAATTTAATTTCAATAATCAAAACCATCTTATTGAATTAATTATCTAAGGCTCCATATCAAGAGACGACCTAGTGTTCCTGGTATACTGTAGAAATTCTAGTAAAACTAAACATCTAATTTGACGTGCTCGACAATGCGATAAAATTTTGGCATCATTGACAGGGATAAAGTATCATTTTTATTTCATTATTTTCTTTTATTTCTTTATTTTTTATTTTTATTTATTACTCATTTCAGTATCCCCCTTCCCTTTTGTTTGTTTTTGTTTTTTTTTTGTGTGTTTCTTATTCTCTCTTTCTCTCTCTCTTCCTCTCTCTCTTTAATTTTGTAATGTAACATTCTCTTTTCTTTTCACCTTTAATTCTTATTAAGTTATTTTATTTTATCCATATTCCATCATAAAAAAGAAATAGAATAATATAAAAAATCACAACTTATTTGCATGACCCGATCAGAAAAAAAAAGAAAAATTGTTTGAATTTGACCCAGAAATTGAAAAGATGCTTCACTCACAAATCAGGTAATCTAGATTAGGGAAATAAAGTAACATTGAGTAACTCCTTGTGTAACCTCAAGTATTCCTAAACCAATCAAAAATTTAACCAAATCAAATCACAGAAATCATGGCTACAAATAATTGAACCTTAAAAAAACAAACCACCCTGGATGTTGAGTACCAACCTACGTACATCCAATATCCTGAGGAAGCATCCAACTTTGAGATAATATCATGCCTAATCCACCTAATTCCTAAATTACATGGTCTTCTTGATGATGATCCTCACAAAAATCTTAAGGAGTTTCACATAGTGTTCTACACCATGAAACCCTAAAATGTGTATGAGGATCTCACTAAGTTTAGGGTTTTCCCTTTCTCCCTTGATGGTGTAGCCAAAGACTGGTTATACTATCTGCCTACCACAATTGGGGGCTTAAATGACCTGAAATGACTCTTTATAGATAATTTCTTCCCTACCTCCCCAACTGCATCAATTATAAGAAAATTGTGGAATTAGTCAATCACAAGGAGAGACCCTTCATGAATATTGGGAGAGATTCAAAAGAATTTGTTCAAGTTGCACCCACCACCATATTAGTGAACAATTACTAATTCAATACTCATATGAGGGACTTTTCCCCATGGATTATGTAATGATAAATGTTGAAGCTGGTGGTGCCCTAGTTGATAAAACTCCTTCTACTACTCATGAATTAATAGCCAACGTAGCTCAAAATGCACAACAATTTGGTACATGATAAATTGCACCAACTTGAGGAGTTCATGAAGTAAGTCATCCATCCCTAGAAAAAAAAGGTAGATAATAAAATTGATGAGATTCATACCCTTATAAGTCAATTATCTCAAGCACAAGGTAACTCACACTCTTCTTATGTTCCATTACATTGTGGTATTTATTCTGATAACACTCATTTTTCTAACTAGTTCCTGCAACTTTATGATTCATCTCAATCATGTGCAGCAATATTCCCAAGGTGTCCTTTTCAGCAAGAACCATACTTCAAACAAGAACCATTCAATCCAAATCCAAACCTCGAGTGGAAATCACAACCATAGTACCAACAAGGAGGCAACTCGAGCTACCCTAAACAGAACTGGTATCAATAAGGACAAGGTATGAAACCTTCTTATCCTTAAACATCTTGAAACAATCCTCCTCCTCCCAAATCTGAACCAAGCCTTCAGTACATGATGGAGAAAATGGTGACCCAAAACCTCTAGTTTCAACAGACCACACAATCGGCTATTCAAGACCTACAAACTCAAGTGGGACAATTGAGAAACACCATCATTGAGATAAAGAAGCAAGGTTCTGGACAACTAACATCTCAATCTATTTCTAATACAAAAGAAAAAGGTGATGTTTGTGCAATCACACTTTATAGTGGTAAAAAAGTTTCTTCTTCCAATGATTCTACCCAATAAGTATGTCCTCCTCTAGAAAACACTCTTTCTCTATAAAAAAAAGTTTAAAGTGAAGACAAACAAGACAAAAAGGGTAAACAAATTATCATTGAGGATTCCCCTAAATAATACATTCCTCTTCCTTTCCCCCCAAAGAATCTCTAAATCTAGGAAAATTTTTGATAATGAGACCGATAAAGAAATAATGGATACATTTAAAAAGGTTCAAGTTAACATTCCTTTATTGGATATAGTTAAACAAATCCATTGCTATTCCAAATTTATAAAAGATTTTTTCACCAATAGATGGAGACTAAATGGGAATGAGAGAGTCAACTTGGGAAGGAATGTATTAGCTTTGATATAACTAGAAATTCCACCCAAATTCAAGGATCCGGGCACTTTCACGATACCTTGCACCATAGGGGAGACCTTATTTTATGATGCAATGATATACTTGGGTGCTTCAATTAATGTAATGCCTTACTCTGTGTATACTTATTTTCAGGTTAGAGAGCTTCGAACGATAATAATTGTTGTGCAACTTGCCAACTGAAGCACAACATGCCCATCAAGAGTGATCGAATATATCATCATAAGAGTGAAAAATATCATCTTCCCTATATACTTCTACATTATCAAGATGGAATATACATGAACCCAAGGACATGATCCTCTCGTACTTGGGAGGCCATTCCTTAAAATAGAAAAGATGATCATCAACATTCACAATGGTACTCTTTCCATAGAGTTTGGTGGAGAAAATGTATGTTTTATTATCTTGGATGTCATGAAACATCCTATTGAAGAGCACTACACTCATCCTATCTATTCGATGGAAGTTCTCTCAAACGATACACACACACAAAATTCTCTCCTTGATCAATATTATGATTCATTTTCTTCTTCTTAACTCATGGATTATTTGAGTTTTGATTCATGTTTAGAGTGTTTTTGGGTTCAAAAATGTGTAAATTTTTTTATTTAATTGAATAATGTGTTCATTATTAGGTACTCATGATCGTCGATGATTCTGAAAATATCATTTTCATTGATTTTCTTTCCTTAGAGAATAAACGTGAGAAGATATACAGTTTCATGGACCTCACTCCCCCTAAATCCCCCACCTCAATCCAAAAAACCACTAGTGTTGGAACTAAAACCACTTCAATATAATTTAAAATATGTTTATCTTGAGGGTATTGACCAATTACCCATCATTATTGTAAATAACCTCTCTCCACAGTAGGAATCAAAACTGCTCAACCTTTTGAGAGAGTGTAAAAAGGAAATTGGATGGAAATTGGATTTCATTCCTAAGACTATCCCATATATTTGTATGCACCATATACTTTTATATGATTAGGCTAATCCCATAAGGAAAGATCAACGCCTGTTGAATCTCACTCTCCTTGAAGTGGTAAAATTGGATGTCAGTAAATTACTTACTTTTGGGATCATTTATCCTATATCTGATAGTAAATGGAATAGCCCAATGAAAATTATGCCTAAAAAACTAGAATAACAGTAGTTTCAAATAAAAGGAATGAATTGGTTCCAACACACGTGTAAAACATTTGGTGAGTCTGTATTGACTACTATCAACTAAATCAATCCATGATAAAGGAACACTTTACTCTACCTTTTATTGACCAAATGTTATAAAGACTAGCTGATAAGTCCCATTATTGTTTCCTTGATGGCTATTAGGGTTGTTTTAAAATCCATATAGCCCCCAAGGATCAATAAAATACAACATTTACCTATCCATTTGGCACATTTACATACAAAAGGATGCATTTTGGTCTATGTAATGCTCCTGATACTTTTTAGTAATTCATGTTGAGTATTTTTTCTAAGAACCTTGAGAATTTTATATAAGTTCTTATGGATGATTTCATAGTTTAAGGAACTTCCTTTGATAACTTTTTGGAACACCTGGGTTCTATTTTCCATCGTTTCATTGAAAAATATCTCATATTAAATTATGAGAAATGTCATTTCATGGTTGATCAAGGTAAAGTTCTTGGAAATATTATTTCAAAAAATGAAATTCAAGTCGATAAATCAAATATTGAATTAATTTCCTACCTTCTATAACAAAAATGTGTTCGTGAGGTGCGATCTTTCTTAGGACATGCTGGTTTTTACCACAGATTCATTAAAGACTTTAGTAAGATCATGCTTCCCCTATCTCGATTGTTGTAAAAGGATTTTGAATTTGTATTTGATAAAATTGTGAGGATGCTTTCAATTTACTAAAAATGAGTCTCACATCATCTCCTATCATCTAACCACAAAGGTGTGATATCACCTTTGAACTTATGTGTGATACTTATAACTTTTCATTTGGGGCAGTTTTATCACAAAGGGTTTAGAAGTATCCTCATGTCATTCTGCATGCCTTACGTACCCTTGAACCTACCCAGAAAAACTACCCAACCACTAAAAAAGAACTTATTTCTATTTTTTCCCTTTGAAAAATTCCATTCATATATTATTGGGTAAAAAATAACTGTCTTTTCTTATCATTCTTCCCTTTTTTTCTCCTAAAAAAACTCAAGCTAAGCCACACCTCATTCAGTGGATGCTCCTCCTACAAGAGTTTGACCTTGAGATTAGACATAATATAGGAGTGTAAAATGTTTTAACTGACCACATTAGTAGGATTTTCCCACCACTAGACCACCATGTTGACTCATCCCTCCCCATTGGAGAATTCTTTCCTTATGAGAATCTTTGTGGTGTTGTTTTCCTTACCCCCTGGCATGTGGACACTGTGAATATTCTTGAAACATCTAGGTTCCCACTGATTTTAGCACTTCAAAATCCCAAAGACTTAAGCATGATTCACGATGGTACATTTGGGATGACCCATACTTGTGAAGAATTTGTAGTGACCAAGTTGTTTGTAGGTGTGTCGCTGACCATGAGTTCACCTCAGTTTTGAGTTTCTACCACACTTTGGCTTGTGGGGGCCACTTTGGCTCTCAACAAATAGCTCTAAAGGTGATTGATTCGGGAATTTATTGACCAAAATTGGATAGATATACCCATTAGTTATTTAATTCATGAACACGATGTCAATTCACTTGGAATATCTCCAAGAGTAGTGAAATTACCCAATAACCCATGTTATTCTATGAAATCTTTTATGCATGGGGCATTGACTTCATAGGACCTTTTCCAAATTCATTTGGCTTTATGTACATCTTAATTTATGTTTAATAAATCTCTAAAAAGGTGAAAGAAAATGCTACCAGAACTGATGAATCTCGAGTGGTTTTTTATTTTGGGAGGTCTTAGATTTTC
Source organism: Viscum album (assembly GCA_963277665.1). Lineage (NCBI taxonomy): Eukaryota > Viridiplantae > Streptophyta > Magnoliopsida > Santalales > Viscaceae > Viscum > Viscum album. Next base: position 572,193,547 of record OY728164.1, on the reverse strand, counting down.
AGTAGGTTTGGTTTTCCAAGATTCATCATTAGTGATCAGGGTTCACATTTTTGCAATCGCAACATGAAAAAATTGATTCATAAGTATGGGTTGGTTCATAAAGTCTCCACTGCATATCACCCTCAGACTAATGGACATACAGAAATCTAAAATTGGTAAGTTAAGTGAATCCTAGAAAAAACGGTACAACCTAATAGGAAAGATTGGAGTTTGCGCTTGGATAATGCACTTTGGGCATACAGAGCAGCTTTTAAAACCTCAATCGGGATGTCACCATACAGGATTATGTTTGTAAAGTCTTTTCACCTCATATTAGAGGTAGAAAACCATGAATATTGGGCTATTAAACAATGTTATATGAATCTTTTGGATGCAGGTGAACATAGGAAATTATAGATTCAAAAATTGGAAGAAATTTTTCATGATGCATATGAGAACTCCTGAATCTATAAAGAGAAGAAAAAGGCTATCCATGATGTGATGATTTATTAGTGGAAGTTTCATATTGCTAAGAAGGTCCTCATGTACAATTTCAGGCTAAAGCTCCACCCAGGTAATCTTTGTTCCTGATGGCTCGGTCCTTATATAGTTATTGATGTTTACCCTTTTGGTGCTATATAGGTTTTTCATGAGAAGAGTGGGCAGAGGTTTGACATCAATGGACATAGGCTCAAACACTTTTACAAAGATTTTATAAAGAATCTGGTGAAGGAAATATAGCTGATGGATGTCATACATGACACCAGTTAGCAGGTTGTCCCTTCTCCCTACCTTTATTTATTTTTTTATTTATTAAAACTAATTTCATTAAGGATAATGTAATTTTTAGGTGTGGAGGAGGGTGGCATAGGATATTTAGGATTTAAATTTAAAAAAACAAATCAAAAAAAATGTGTTTTCATTTTTAATTTATTTTTATTTATTTTTTGGTTTTAGATAAATATTGATCTTAAAAAGAATATCCAAATCATTTTTCATGCTTGAGTCAATTGTGTGGAAAATTCCATTATTTTTGGAAAAAATGTTTTTCAAATTAATATTGATATAGAATATTTTTATATAATTTTTATTTTCAAATCATTCATAGGTGTTTAATGGATTTTTGAAACCCATGACTCATTAGCACTGGAAAATATTTTATTCCCTTACCTGAGAGACATTTTAGGATCTTTACTACATATTCTTTCTTTTAATCACTTTCTAGAGAGTCTCAGGTCATGTAGAGAAATTAGACCATGCCTTGATTCTTTTTGAAACCATAAGATTCAAGTGTGCTACATTCATGATAGAGGTCCTCATTCATTGAAAATCTCTTTGTACAATTAACCTCTATTTTTTACACATTGACATTTTACCCTTGTTAAGCCTTAGAGACCATTAAATGCCTATTAGATAGCCGCATTACATGATAATTTATTCCTAACTACCCATATATTGTGTATATTCTTGTTTTACTTTCATAAAGTGTGGGGGAGAAGGTGTTTCCATGGGAATTATTGGGAAAGAATCATTATTATGGGTTGATAGAAAGGGTGCCTACATTTTTCTTGGGTAGTGGGTTCACAATCCATATTGTATCATTTCTTTACACATGTTTCCTTGGTTATCTTCAATGAAAATTGTAAAAAAATATAGTTTTTTACATTTAAAAAATAGAAAAAAATAATAAAAAATGATAAAAGATGAAGTTTACTCATTATTATTCATTGATTGGTTGTGACCCACACAAATGGACAATGGGGATAGTGATTTGTAAGTGATACACTTTGAGAGGGCTTGATTGTGTTCATTAATTGTGAAAAATTTCTGAATTTTGACATTTTTTGTACTTAAGAGATTAAAAACTCCTATTCTGCCTCATATTTTTATACATTAAATCCTACAAACCCTTGAACCTCAGAATAACCTGCTATAATTCTTCTTGATTAGCACACTAGTTTCTGTTGGTAGAGAACTTAGAATCTTGGAAAGTATATGATAAGATCACATGAACTCTGGGAAAAGAGCATAACTCCAGTTTCATATGTTACTTGAGTGAAGAGGTAAAATTTATAAGTGAGGTAGGTTGTGACATGTTTCATGGGTGAACAAATGAAGTTAAACAAATTTGAACATGAGAGAAGAAAAATGATAGAAAATTTGATTTCATAAATGAGACATGATGAATTTCATTTCAAAAGATTCTTGTAATTTTTCTCACCTTTTATTTAGTAATGGTACTTGGTTAGGATATAAGACTTTTTCCAGGAGTGCAAATGTTTAGGTCTGGGGGTGTGATCACACCGTGATTTCCTATTCATTTTTACCCTTATACCGCTGTGTTAAATTGATTTTGTGTTGTAAATTTAAATTATTATAAAAATTTCACTTCATTATTGATTAAATAATTTAATATTTATCACTTTTTAAAAAGGTATATTTCACTTGATTTTATATCTTCATTGTAGATAGAGGTGATTTGAAGGATCCACAATGGAGTTCAAGAAATGCATCCCAAACTGCGCATGAATCCAAGCACACCAGTGAACTCAACCGCACACTACTACTAATATGTCCATCCATTTGGGATTAAATTTTTTTTATTGGTCCAAAATTTAGTGGGATAAAATTTTCACGAAGGAACCCAATCCAAATTCATCCATTAAGAGGCCCAACCAAACTGATATGTCCAATAAAATGAATGTACACAAAGTCAAAAGTTTTCCTTTGTATTTTTTGGTAATATCTCTTATTATATGCATTATTTGGCCACAAAATTTGACATGGAGATATAAAGGATGTAAAAACAAGTTTTTGGTTTTTTAAAAAGTGAGATAAGATTTTTTAGTGGCCTAAAACCATGGTCCAAGTGGTTTCTCTAAATCAAGGTGCCTAAAACCACCTCCCATTTTGGCTATAAAAGAACACCTTGGGCACCACATTTAGGAGTTCGATGAGGAGGCAAGGTACTTACATTTTTAGAATCCCAAAGGAGTCCTATAATAGATCCTAGAAGTTCTATAGGGCATGTAAAGTGCTACATCATCATCATTGTCTTTCTCTCTTCCTATAGAGTTCTAAACACCTTGTGATCGCTCGGGGAGGAACGTGATGTAATCTCGAGCTTAATGTTTGTAATATTTAAATTATATTGTTAATTATAGGTTTATATGTTTTTTTATTCATATTATCTTCTTATTTTATTGATTTATGTACTTTTATGTCATAATTGACTCATATGATCATGTTTGGGGGTACCCTTTCATGTGATTTTTGACACACCATTCTCCATTTCTTATTCCTTATTTTAATTGTGGTGTTTGTGTGGTTCATATTGGTCAATTGAACTCTCATAAAAATTTTCATGGACATTTAAATTTATTCCATGGTATCAAAAATAAATAATATACAAACTTAAATAGCACATCAAGTTCTTCATGTGTTTCCTTGGTGAGTTTTGGTTATAAAGTTGAACACAAATCACTCAATCATCGATGGCAACTGGTAAATCATTTTGTGTTTTCAACTGAATCCTAGGAGGTATCCTAGTGTAAATTTAGTAATAAAATAGTTATAGGTGTTACAAACTAGGGATTAAAATATCATAATCATATCTCTTGAAGTGATGAAGGATGAGCATCATGAGATTTCCCCAGGTTGATCACACTTAATCAATTCCATTAATTTTCACTTTGTTTTATCACTTTCATTTTTTTGTTGACTTATTAAATTATTAACCCCCAAGTTTTCCAAAATATCATTTCCATTTAATTTTAATAATCAAAACCATATTTTTTAATTAATGATCTAAGGCTCCATCGAGAGACGACCTAGGGTTCCTGCTATACTGCATAAATTCTAGTAAAATTAAACATCCAATTTGACATACTCGACAACACAATCATCTTCCTGGCCATGTAATTTCCAGTACATCTCTCTAGCCATGTAGTACTGAACAACATGTAAGGGTAATATATGTCATGTCTCGACTACTCAGGGCATGCATGTGCTCTCCTGGTCGTGCCCGTGTACACTAGCCATATGCCAGTACATGGAATGTGCATGGTTGTGTCTATGTCCATGTACTCCTAAAGTACACATCGGGTTTCCGGCATCAGTTCACACGGTGTGGGGGGGGGGGGAGGTCCCACATGATGTGTGATATTTAACTCACTCGAAAACTCTAGTTTCCACAGCCATGGGACAACACGCCATGTGTTCTTCAGACTACAGGGCGTGGAGTTTTGTTTTTCACAGAACTCGCTGAATCCTAATGTGGTTTCCAGATCCAGCATCTCTGCCAAAAAATCCACCCATTGACCACCCGAAATCAAAGTAAACTCCTTCAGTCAATTATTATGACCCTTAGATGGTTGGAAATCTATGTTCTAATCCTCCGCATGAAGACCGCACGTGCCTCATGCACTTCTCATCACTGCCACTTAGTCTCGGATCCTAGATCCATGGGATTCATCACCTGTATAAAGACTCGGCCTTATTACATAAATAATCTTGAATTTAGTCAAGAAAACACTTCCCCTTAAATTTATGATCTCTTCAAGTTTATATATTTAGAGAATTGGGACATAATAAATTCATAACATTACACATTATAATAGAGTGGATACCATAAAAACAGTACTCATTGCTTCCAAAATTTAAAAATTTCCAAATAAAACGTGATTTCTTTGATAGATCTTCAAACATTTAACTTGTCTTAATTCACTTTCTTACACATCCTTATAACATGTGAGATATCATTTAAAAACTTGGGATGAGCACAAAAATCTCAGTAAGGGGTATAAAAAACACATTATTCCAAGAATACCTGTAACATATGAAATCACTTTCAAAAGACATACTTATCACCTATATATATATATATACTTACTTTGTGAAACATGTGATTTCCACAAGATTACCACAAACATAAGAACATAAATATAACCATAAAGTTATATTGGGCATTACTTACATAATATTGTAACCCTCATGGCTACCTTATAATTTGTAACTCTCACGGGTACCTTACAATTTGTGTAACCATCGCAGTTACACATGGAGTAACCATATGGCCGACCTCCAAATTACACATATCCAATGCATTGTAGGGATATATAGGTCTCACCCATCATCATAAAAAATTCCTAAGAACCATAACATAATCATACAACATGAATAATAGCTTAAAAACATTTCTTTTGAATTTTGAAAAACAGAATTTTAAAAGAGGATTTTAAAAAGGAAAGCCCCTTATAAATATCATACAACTGAAGAGAGACTTAATAGAGTGGATGGAATATGTATATAAACTATAAATAGACATAATTAAACATAATATAAGCAAAACCCATCACACAATAAATTTTAATACCACATAAATAATGGAGTATAAGGTTAACCCAAACAATGGAAATCGGGTTAAGAATTCCCTTACCTCAGGCTTGTCTTACTTCAAACTTGTTTAAACTTCCTGTATAATGGTTAAAAAAGTGTTATTAGTATTTTAAAGAACCATTTTCATGTTTATAACATCTTATATGATCATTTCATTCCATCATTTTACCCTTTAATTGTTAGTATTTTGCTCCTTGCACTGTTTTTGGGTGAGTTTTTTACATGATTTCCATGATTGGTTCATGATGGATGTTCTTGTCGATTGGAAGTGAAACTCCATAATTGTAATGGAAAGGTATTTACATATTTCCAGTACCATAATTTATACCATTTATCAATTTGATTTTTTATATGAGGATGATACATAAGTTAAAACATTAATGATGTTTGTTTAGATCATTTTAGTGGTTCTTTTATAATAAAAACCTCATTTGGTCTTATAAATTAAACCATGAGTACAAAAGAATTAAAAAACCATGGATGAGACATAATACATATATTATAACCTATTTCAACCATAGAAATGGTTTCATGACCATACTTGAAATAATTAATGTAAATTGAAATCACATCGTCCACGATGTCGGTAATTCGACACATCACAGACAATGTTTTTATTCCTTGAATAAGTGGGAGTGGAGAAGAATAATGATGTTGAATTTTCCATGAACATGAGAAAATCCAGAATATACATGATTTTGTATCTTTCATTCCTCTTGGTTAAGGGTAGGTGAGAAAAGAAGAAGAAAAGAAAATAATCTTGAAATAAAATAAAACTTGAGAAATTTCTCATGAAAATTCGGTAGCCTAACGACGTCTCTAAAAATTTCATAAAAATGGTTTGATGAGAGAAGGGGGATATCTCATCACTCTTATATAATATTTACAGTAAGGGGGTATATGGAATAAAATATTCCAACATAAGCCAAAGGGAAAGGAAGAGAATAACATAAAATGAAAGAAAATAAAGAAAATAAAAGAGGATGTTTACCTCTTGATCTCTTCTCCCTGAGATCCTTCTTAAAGGATTTGGTTTAGGTCTTTTTGTGATACCAAAAAAATCTAGATCATGGGGAAGAGCCTTGGGAGGATTATTGGGCAGAACTTAGGCATGGATCAAGTTTTGAGAGGTGTGGGAAGAAGAGGGGGGTGAGGGTGTTTTTTATAGTGGAAGAGAGGGGGTATTTTTCATTATTTTAATCATTATTATAATATTTTTTTCCCAAAATTATGTATAGTATTAGTTAATGTGACCTAAAATATTAATAATGGCATGTGAGTTCTAACCAAGTGGCTTTGAATCACTTATGATGTCATAAATAGTGTATTTTACTGATAATTTGATTATACAGTATTTTATTGTATTTCACTATTCATCGAAAATTCAAGAATTTCAGAAAAATCCCAAAAATTTACCCTAACTATTTTTTGGCATTTAGAATTCAAAAATGAAGCCTATTTTTTGAAAATAATTTTCTAAATATTATTAATTTAATTTTTAAATAAAATCATACTTAATTCAAAAATTCACAATTCTAATTCTATAACTACTTCTATATCACAATGAAAAATTAACCAAGATGTTATTATCTTAAAGCCTTAAGAAAATAAAATAATAATAAAATTTACTATTCATTAGAGGCATATTACTTTTCATATTACTATTCATAAGGGTATGTTACTATTCACAAAAAAAACAAGTTGGTTTCATCAGACTCCAAATAACTTAGTGAACACAATTGTAGATGACAGTTTCTTGAAATTCAAAAATTAGTAGTGGAAAAATTATGTTTAAAGGATAATTATAAATATCTAATTTAAATAAAGTTCCATGCATTTCTATTTATTTTTAGAAAAACTTGGGGTGTTAAATTATCCCCACCTTCTAGAAATTGCATCGTTGCAATTTTATTTACTTATTAAACAACTGAGAGTACTTTTCTCTCATAGCATTTTCAGACTCCCATGTTTCTTCTTCAACCATGTGGTTTATCCACAAAACCTTTACCTAGTGGATTACCTTATTATGTAATACTTGTTCCCTTCGATCAAGAATCTGAACTGGTTTCTCTTCATAAGAAAGGTTCTCTTCCAACTGAACTGCTTTTGAGCTCAAGACATGTGATAAATCTGGCACATACTTTATCAACATCAAAACATAAAAAACATTGTGTACCTGAGACAAACTCAGAGTCAAAGCTACGCGGTATGCCATTGTTCCAACCTTCTCCAAGATTTCATAAGGATTGATGAACCGTGGACTTAACTTCCCTTTCTTACCGAAACACGTCACACTTTTCCAAGGAGAGATTTTAAGGAAAACATGGTCACCTACCTCGAAAGAGAAGTCTTTCCTTTTGTTATCTGCATAACTTTTCTTCCTGCTCTGAGCTATTCTCATGGGATGCTGGATCATCCTCACTTTCTCAGTCACTTCTTATACTAATTCTAGCCCCATAAAATTTCTTTAACTGAGTTCATCCCAAAACACTGGAGTCTGACACCGCTTCCCATACAAGGCCTCAAAAGGTGCCATCTAAATACTGGAATGAAAACTGTTATTATAAGAAAACTCAACTAAAGAAATATGTTGATCCCAACTTCCCTGGTAGTCCATTGAACAAGCTCAAAGAATATCCTCCAAAGTTTGAATTGTTCATTCTGATTTCCCATCTGATTGAGGATGAAAAGCTATACTGAAATTTAATTTTTTGCCCAACGACTTCTGAAGTCCCTTCCAAAAGTTAGAAGTGAACCTGGGATACCGGTCAGATACAATGGAAATAGGAACTCCATGTAACCTGAAAATCTCTTTGAGGTACAGTCAAGAAAGTTGATCCAAAGACATTGTATCTCTAATAGAAATAAAATGTGTAGATTTTGTCAGTCGATCAATAATAACCCAAATCACATTGTTACCTCGAGAAGTCTTTGGTAGTCCCACCACAAATTCTATGGATACATTCTCCCATTTCCACTTCATCGCTGGAAAAGGTTGAAGCATCCCCTTCGATAACTGTCACTCTGCTTTAACCTGTTGACATGTCAAACATTTCATGGTAAAAACAGCAATATCTCTTTTCATTCCATCCCACCAATAATACTCTGAAAGGTCTCTATACATCTTAGTTCTGTCAGGATGAACCAAAAATGGAGAACAATGAGCTTCACACAAAAAATATTTCTTCAACTGAGAATCACTAGGCACACAAAACCTTTTTTCCAAATCTTAAAACACAATCTTTATCAAAGTTAAATTCTAGAAACTTACCCATTTTAACCAATTCTACCTTTATTGTAGCTCACAGTCTTCCTTCTACGCTCGCTTAATTCTGTCTAACAACAACATCTACAGTGAAACTTGAAACAAAACAGAGGTATTTTCTGCACCAACAACTTCTAAGCCAAAATTCATCAAATCATTAATCAAGGGATCATGTTCCAAACGTAGCATGGTTAATGATGCATGATGTTTCCGACTCAAGGCATCTGCCACTTTGTTTACTTTTCCATGATGGTAATTGATCGTGCAATAATAATATTTTATCAGTTCAAGCCATCTTCTCTGCCTCTTGTTTAATTCCTTCTGAGTGAATATATACTTCAGACTTTTATGGTCATTATATATTTAACATTTGGATCCATATAAATGATGCCTCCAAATTTTCAAAGAAAAAAACCACATCTACCAATTCCAAATCATGTGTGGGATAATTTAGATCATGAGGTTTAAGTTTTCTCAAAGAATAGGAAATTACCTGATCATTCTGCATCAAAACACAACAAAGTCTCTTCAAAGAAGCATAACTATAGATGAAAAACTCACCATTCCGGGAAGGTAAGGCCAAAACTAGAGCATTCACCAATATCTTCTTCAGTTCCTGAAAAAAAAACATAACATTCTTCTGTCCAAAAAAATTTAACCCCTTTCTGTTTTAACTTATTTATTGAGATAGATAACTGTGCAAAGTTCTTAACGAACCATTGGTAATAACCTACTAACCCAAGAAAACTACGAATCTCGGTAACATTTGTGGGTCTTTTCCATTCATCAACCACCTTTGTTTTGGAAGGATCAACTATTATTCCATCCTTATTTATAATGATCCTAAGAAAAGAAATCTGTTGCAACCAAAAATCACACTTTCTGAATTTTCCATACAGTTTCTTTTCTTTTAAGGTTTGTAAAACAACCTTTAGATATTTTTCATGCTCCTCTTTATTTTTTGAAAATACTAGAATGACATCAATAAATACAACCAAAAACTTATCCAAGAACTCATGAAATAAAATATTCATAATATTCATGAATACAGTATGTGCATTAGTTAACCCAAAAGGGAATAACAACAAATTCATAATGCTCATATCTAGTATGAAGGGCTATTTTTGGGATGCCATCCTCCTTCACCTTCAGTTGATGGTATCCGGATCTCAAGTCTATCTTGGAAAAGTACTGATCTCCCTGGAGATAATCAAACAAGTCATCAATATAAGGCAAAGGATACTTGTTTTTAACAGTGATGTTATTCAAATCTCTATAATCAATGCAAATTATCATGGAACCATCTTTATTTTTAACAAACAAAATAGGGGATCCCCATGGTGAATTTCTAGGACGAATGGAACCTTTATTGAGCAAATCCTGCAATTGATTTTTCAATTCAAGAAGTTCCATTTGATCCATACGATAAGGGGGTTTTGAAATTGTCTTACATTAGTAAGTAAGTCAATTATGAATTCGACTTCTCGATCAGGTATGACACCGGGTAACTCATCAGGAAAAAAATCAAGTTATTCATTTACCACTAGCACATCATTAATCTGAATAGTTCTCTTGTTTTCAACAATATGTGCAAGATAACTTTCATTTCTATCTTTCAATATTTCCTCATATTCCTGATATGTTATCAATTATATGGGTTCGTTCTTGTATACAAATAGAAAATCTTTTTAAAAAACAACTTCTTTAGATCTACAGTCAATCTTTGCATGATAAACAGAAAGCAAATCCATTCCCATAATAACATCAAACTCGACTAAGGGTAAAACAACAAGGTTTTCAGGTAAATTATTTCCACATACTATAATAGAAAGATTCTTATAATTCCTCTTTGAAATAATATTTTTCCCTGGTGTTTTAACAACAAGTTCGGGTCTCATTTGTTGAGGTGATATTTCCAATTTACCAGAAAATTTCTCAGAGATGAAGGAATGTGTAGACCTTGTATCAAACAAAACTTTAGAAAAATCTGAGTGAACAAACAAAGTACCTGATACAACTTCATTGGATGGTCTGACATCTGCTGACGTAGTTGCAAAGGATCTCACTACACCTTTCTACTTGTAGTCTGGATTCTTTGCATCATTCAGATCTCTCTTTGGGCAGGAATTTGCTTAATGACCCATCTCACCACATTTAAAACACTTTATAGTCTACTTATTTGGATTAGTCTTAGGATCATTTTCATTACAATATCGGGCCATGTGTCTAAACTTACCACATTTAAAACACTTACCAGTTTTGCTAAGACATTCCCCAAGGTGTTTCTTTCCACACTTTTCACAAACTAGAAATTGAATTTTCTTACCATCAGATTTCTTTGGTTGATTATTACCCATCAATTTCCATCTATACCTCTTCTTATCCTTATTTACAAAATGCACATGATAATCAGCAAACTCCATATCTACCCTCTCAGTACATCGGAAAAGTTTCTCATAAATTTTGAATTCACGGGAGGCCAATGCCCTTCGATACCTTGGATTCAGTCTTCAGTAAAAGCGGTTGATTTTGCTATCAAGATCTAGAATAAGATTTGGAGCATACCTCACCAGTCGGGTGAAGTTTTCTTCATAAACAACCACTGAATCCTCCTCCTTTATCTTTAATTCAAGGAATTGCTTCTCCATCCTAAGTCTCACCACCTTAGGAAAATATTTTTCAAGGAAAATACTTTTAAATTCATCCCACTCTAAGGCATAAAAATCTTCTCTACCCCTGATATTCCTTAACATTGACCACCACTGATCAGCTTCACCTTCAAAATGATAAATAGCAAGACTTACCTTTTTATTGTATGAACATCTCATAACATCGAATATATTTTCAAGGGCTTTGATCCATCCTTCAGCTACTACTGGGTCAGAAGATCCATTGAATGCAGGAGGGTGTTGTCTCGTAAAATGTTCCACTATTGTCATGTTCTATTGTGGTACCTATATTGGTTCTCTTGCATGGATTCCACCACTATTTATTACCTGCTTTAGCTGATCCATTACTGTCACAAACTGATCGGTTCCAATCCCTACCATTACGGGTTGTAGATCCGAAAGGATGTCATTCTATCGGTGTCTCTCCTCTTCAACATCCCTGTTCCTTCTGCAGACAACCATTCTGAACAAACATATCTTAGATGAAGCAACATGGTAATATTTAAATTCTAAAACATTTCAAATTAATCATAGAGTAAAAATCATTTACGGTATTCTTTTAACATCATCCTAACCCCTAAAGTTATCTAAACCATCCTCTGATACCAACTATAAGGACCCGACCTTATTACATACATAATCTTGAATTTAGTCAAGAAAACACTTCATCTTAAATTGAGGATCTTTTCAAGTTTATATATTTATAGAATTGGGACATAATAAATTCATAACATTACACATTATAATAGAGTGGATACCATAAAAACAGTACTCATTCCTTCCAAAATTTAAAACTTTCCAAATAAAACATGATTTGCTTGATAGATCTTCAAACATTTAACTTGGATTCCTTCAATTTCTTACACATCCTTATAACCCGTGAAAATCATTTAAAAACTTGGGATGAGCACAAAAAGCTCATTAAGGGATATAAAAAAACACAATAGTCCAAGAATACTTGTAACATATGAAATTACTTTCAAAATACATACTTATCACCTATATATATATACTTACTTTGTGAAACATGTGATTTACACAAGATTCTCACAAACATAAGAACATAAATATAACCATAAAGGTATAGTGGGCATTACTTACATAATATTTTAACCCTCACAACTACCTTATAATTTGTAACCCTCACGACTACCTTATAATTTGTGTAACCATCACAGTTACACATGGAGTAACCATAGGGACGACCTCCAACTTACACATACCCAATGCATTGGAAGGATATATAGGTCTCACCCTTCATCATAAAAAATTATTAATAACCATAACATAATCATACAACATGAATAATAGCTTAAAAACATTGCTTTTGAATTTTGAAAAATAGAATTTTAAAAGAGGATTTTAAAAGGAAAACCCCCTATAAATATCATACAACTGAAGAGAGATTTAATAGAGTGGATGGAATATGTATATAAACTATAAATAGACATAATTAAACATAATATAATCAAAACCCATCACATAATAAATTTTAATACCACATAAATAATGGAGTAGAAGGTTAACCTAAAGAATGGAAATCGGGTTAAGAATTCCCTTACCTCAGGCTTGTCTTACTTCAAACTTGTTTAAACTTACTATATAATGGTTAAAACAGTGTTATTAGTATTTTACAGAAATATTTTCATGTTTATAACATCTTATATGATCATTTCATCACATCATTTTACCCTTTAATTGTTAGTATTTTTCTCCTTGCACTGTTTTTGGGTGAGTTCTTTACATGATTTCCATGATTGGTTCATGATGGGTGTTCTTGTCGATTGGAAGTGAAACTCCAGAATTGAAATGGAAAGGTATTTACATATTTCCAGTACCATAATTTATACCATTTATCAATTTGATATTTTATATGAGGATGATACATAAGTTAAAACATTAATGATGTTTGTTTAGATCATTTTAGTGGTTATTTGATAATAAAAACCTCATTTGGTCTTATAAATTAAACCATGAGTACAAAATAATTCTAGAACAATGGATGAGACATAATAAATATATTATAACCTGGTTAAACCATATAAATGTTTTCATGAACATACTTGAAAGAATTAATGTAAATTGAAATCACATCGTCCACGATGTCGGTAATTCGACACATCACGGACAATGTTTTTATTCCTTGAATAAGGGGGAGAGGAGAAGAATAATGATGATAAATTTTCCATGAACATGAGAACAAATAGAATATAAATGATTCTGTAGCTTTCATGCCTCTTGGTTTATAGGAGGAGAGGAAAGAAGAATAAAATAAAGGAATCTTGAAATAAAAGAAAACTTGAGAAATTTCTCACGAAAATTCGGCAGCCTAACGACGTCTCTTAAAATTTCATAAAAATAGTTTGATGAGAGAAAGGGTATATATCATCACTCTTACATAATATGGACATTAAGGGGGTATATGGAATGAAATATCCCAACATAATCCAAATGGAAAGAAATATAATAACTTAAAATGAAAGAAAGGAAAGAAAATAAAAGAGGATGTTTACCTCTTGATCTCTTCTCCTTGAGATCCTTCTTAAAGGATTTGGTTTTGGTCTTTTGGTGAGACCAATATCTCTAGGTCATGGGGAAGAGCCTTGGGAGGAGTATTGGGTAGAACTTAGGCATGTCTCAAGGCTTTAGAGGTGTGAGAATAAGAGGGGAGTGAGAGTGGTTTTTATAGTGGAGGAGAGGGGGTATTTTTCATTATTTTAATCATTATTATGATATTTTTGCCCAAGATTATGAATAGTCTTAGTTCATGTGACCTCAAATAGTAATAATGGAATTTGAGTTCTAACCAAGTGGTTTTTCATCACTTATTATGTCATAAATAGTGTATTTTTCTGATAATTTGATTATACGGTATTTTATCGTATTTTACTATTCATCGAAAATTCAAGAATTTTAGAAAAATCCCAAAAATTTACCCTAACCATTTTTCGAGGTGTAGAATTCAAAAATGAAGTCTATTTTTTGAAAACAATTTTTTAAATACTATTAATTTAATTTTTAAATAAAAGCATACTTAATTCAAAAATTAACAATTCTAATTCTATAACTACTTCTATATCACAATGAAAAAGTATCCAAGATGTTATTATCTTAAAGACTTAAGAAAATAAAATAATAATAAAATTTACTATTCATTAGGGGAATATTACTATTCATATTACTATTCATAAGGTTATGTTACTATTCACAAAAAACAAGTTGGTTTCATCAGACTCCAAATAACTTACTGAACACAATTGTAGATGACAATTTCTTGAAATTCAAAATGTAGTAATGAAGAAATTATGTTTAAAGGCTAGTTATAAATATATACTTTAAACAAAGTTCCATGCATTTCTCTTTATTTTTAGAAAAACTTGGGGTGTTACAACCTGTATCTCATGATCTATCTCGGATCCATCCTTAATTTTACAATTCATTCATTGCACATGAATCTGTTGTGAATCTAGGGGTCTGATCATGCCTGAACCCTCCTCTAAAGTCAAACCCTAATCCCATAGACCGATGGTGAAGAACGAGAAAAACGATGGGGGAAAAGAACCATAATAAGGATGATAATCATCATTAGTCGAGCATTCTTGGCTAACGATTGCAAGAGGGGAAACCAATATGAGAAACATGGCATAAGAATAGATAATAAATTGAACAGAAAATTTATTCATCAATGGGGCTCATGCAAAGGTCATAAATTTCCAAGAAATCAAAACAGATTCAAGATTCATTCTCGATTAATCAAAAAGAGGGATGAAGACAACAAAATTCATGCCCTACCTCGATTATGATCAAACGTTGATGAAGAACACAGTTTCCAATGATGGAAAATATTTTATGTATTTGTTGTCTGTCAAACCAACTCGATCCGGTCATCGGTCATCATTCAGTCTCAATTCTTCAACAAGGATGATGGAACTGTTGTAATAGTGGGTGCCCTAGATCCAACTATATAGTGATTTTGATGACCATATCATGTGTGCAATTAGATATACATGATGAATACTTACCATTATAGTATAGATATTTTTGTGTCCACTTTTTAATGGTAATGTTCTAAGATTAATTTTTTTATCAAAAGGTTATATAAGATCTCAAGCTATAATGATAACCTTGGGATACTATGACATTAATTTTAAACAAAGTTCATATGGTATAGATATATCTTACTGAATAGACATAGTAGATGTTTTACTATCAAGTTCTTGAGGATCATAAGCATTGAGACTTATTCTCATGAAGTTCGCACTTGGTGATCTCTAGTAGTGAGATCATGAGGACACACCCTTCAATAGGAATACCACATGTTTCGGGTATCATTGGTTGTTCCTATCTATGGACATGTGTAATGGTATCCTGACTTGAGATCATTACCAGTGCGTGCTATTTGATCGCGTACTTTGATGCAAGGAAAAAACTATGATAATGAAATTGTGGTGAAGTATGTTGTGTTGGTTGTGTCATTAGTGGTATGACATTGGTTGAATGGTCATGAAAGGATTTGTCGCTTTCAGGTTAAGGAAGTAATAAATCTCAGGCCATGTTGATTAGGATGGTAGTACCTTCATAAGACCATGTTCATGGCAGTTGAGGGTAAATCCATCCAATTATATTAATAAATAATAAATCAATAAAGGGCGATGACACGGGCGTGCATCCTGCTTTATGAGATATTAAAGATAAAGAGATTATATTACACAGTGTGTGTTCATAAGTTAGTTGTCATTGCTTTGATTATCCTTATCGCTTTAGGGGTCATGATGGGTTTCTAGATCCCACTTTTGGTTTATGAATAGTATTATCTGTTATCGATATAAGGTCCTAGACGGTCACACAAAATAACGTATTTAAGAATCTACCATATTCAGTTGAATAAGTATATAGGACATGGTGGGCCCCACCACTGAGGTCCGGGTTTTGTCCAAGGATATACAATCACTAAAGTAATAAATAAATTCATATTATTAAAGTTAAGAATAATTGGCCTTGAATTTATTTATTAAATGTATTTACAAGTTTTAAAGTAAATAAATGAAAAATATTATTTGAACGAATATTAGTTTAAAATATTCAAAGTTCATTTTATATTTGCGGGAACAACATTTCAATTTAATGGCTTGAGTATTATCACCTAATATATTTATTATATTATAAGAAAGTGATAATAATATTTATGACTCAGTAAAGTAGTCATATTATGTCGTTTATAATGTGTTAATTATTCAGGTGTCATGGAGGTAATTCCGGGTAATTTCATAACACGCTATATATAGAGGAAGAGAGACTCTTGCCAACTATTATTCACTCCCTCCCTCTCTCTCTCTTCTTCTCTCTCCCAAATTATAGAGAGAGAGGTTCTAGATATCAGAGTTCAGATCGAGCTCTCTCTTGCACATCGCAAGCTAGGTGATGTGGTGATCGTTGGAGTATCGAATATGTCATCGGATTTCCGCGCTAGCACTTGAAATTCAACGACCGATATTCTTGCAGTTTCTTGAAGCATGTGTGGATGATTTAGAGGAATTCAGATTTGGATTCTTCGAGAAGAAATTGCTAACAATGAGCAGACATCGAGCGTGACTTCGAATCTAACCGTGTATTTATGGTATTTTTTTGTGCTTAAAATTCCTCACGTGAGATCCTCGGGTAGTAATCAGGTAACGTTTTGTCGACGATGGTGAGTTCATGTTGATCTTTAGTGGAAAAATATTAAAACCCCATTTTTGGGCCTTCCGCTACGTGCCTAATGCCTTCAATTGGTATCAGAGTGACACATGATGATTTTAAGCCAAGAAAAAAAATTAAATTTTCATTACGTTTAATAGAGGGTGTCGTTCTGCCCGCCACTTTTAATCCGTGCGGCCACCTCTTGACCCCACCACCGAACAACCCTCGGTTGACACCTCCACCCTCAGTTCCAAATGCCACTGCCCTCACCGCCTCACCAGTGGAGAACCGGGCTCCCTGTCAACCAGTGTTCCGTCCAGTAGTTCGCAGAGTGGGTCGAGCCAAGTCAAGGTAAATCTGTCATACCAAATTTGTCTCAAAATGGGTCGGGGCGGGTATGTCTGACCCAGAATGGGTCTCAGTGAACCTGACTACTCCAGAATGCCCCTACACGTGTTTTCAAGGCTCGGAATGGGTCTCAGAATGGGTCTGTTCAGGTTCAGCCCAACTCGCACAAGCCTTGCTCGGGATTTTCGGGGTACTACTAATTTTTATAATAAAAAATTAATTTAAGCAATTAATTTAATTTTGGTTTTAAAATTAAATTAATGAAATATTTATTTTTGGTTTAAAATTAGTGTTGCGGGCTAAATTAATTTATTTTTTTGGTGTTAAAATTAAATTAATTAATTAATTTAATTTTTTGTATTAAAATTAAATTAAATAAAGGGACCAAATGATATAAATATTGAATTAAAATAAGAGTGAATTTTAATTCAATAAAAACGCCAAATGCAAGTTTAATTTTAATTCTGCATTTATTTTAATATGTGGGTTTAATGCATATTGACAGATCATAAGCCTTAGACCGACCAATGCATGTCTGATGTATGTTTAATTAATTTATTTAATTATTAAAATGATGGTCTGTAATAATTATTTTATTTTATAGTGATCTTCATGTCTTCTAAGCGTCATTATATGTATAAGGGTTTACGTGTCCATTTTTTAGAGTTGTATTTTATACTCTCCAGTTCCTCTCACCTACGAGCAAGTTTTGTTGTATAATGATGAAGATGAGTATTGATGCACTTTGTGCCAATTTATGGTGATACACCGTACAAGAGTTTGACACATTGGATGGGAAGGTGTTGCAACTCAAGTCGCAAGCCACACGGCTCAAGTTATTACCCTTAGGGTCTAGGTTGATCCATTATTTATTCAATGGGCCAACCATTAATATCATATCATGATCACATCATCATTTTATTTTTCCATGGTTTATTATTTTTTGAATATGTATTTTACACACAATCACATAGAATAATAAATAAGCATGCACAAATAAAATGAATACGTGACGTGATGAATGTTTTATATTCATTGCATGGTCAGTTGCGAGTATGATCATAGAGTGCATGCTTAGAAGATATAAAATTATTTCTTTCATCACATAAAAATAATAAAACCCTCAAATAAATATTAATTCTTAACTACATTCCATCATTCAAATTTGGAAAAAAATCGGGTGTTTATGATGCTCGGTCAGCCATAGCTGAAGGTCCCTCTTACTACTGGGAAGTTCTTGTGAGAATGGAGGGTTGACTTAACTAAAGTGGTAGTAAGGATTATCCACACCTAACATGCTATCATTTTTTAGGAAAGTGTTGATTAAATTAAGTTATGATATTAGAAGCTGAGACTTCACTCAATAGATCAATGAACTGCCAGTTAACGTGGTTAGTCAGTCAAACGCCTACCTTGAACCCTCCAAGTAGTGGTGTAACCATAGCTTGTAGACTATAAGGGGAGGTTCAAGAATCATTTCCACTAGAATACTCAAGCAACAAAGTATTATGATTCTAGTGTAGAGGATTCCTAGAATTCAATAAAATAATGGGAGATGTTTAATGATATAATTAATCAATAATGTCTAAATCGGTAATCAAGATAAAAAGTACTAATTTGCTATAATTTTATTTTTGTAGAAAATGGAAATGTATACCACAAGAAATGATGCGATAAATAATGGACAGAGTAAATTTCCACAATAGCATGAGTTTCCAAGAGTAGGACAGGTGCTGGTGCACAATACTACAATATTGGAAATTCAAGGTGTTAGTGTCCCCAATACCTGTTAAGCTACCTCAAGAAGCAATAGTGAGAAATATTCTTACAAGAGACTCATGCATTAAGAATATGATGGTTAGGTCATAATGCTTTCATCTACATCTGATGCTAGTTGCAGTCACTGCATCAGGACATCGATGATATAACATGTAGTCTCATCTCTGAGTAGTTTTCAAGGAGAAAGTGAAGCAATATATGATTAAAGTGATGATTACACTGGATATGTGTAAATTAAAAGATGGATCATGATCTTTCAATGGATCCCTTTATCATATCATTTTCACCCATGTACTCAAGTATCGTTTTAGGTTACAAAATGAATAGTATTGAGTAAACACTTCATTTCCTATTTAGGTAAGGTTCACTAAGTAAATAAGAATATAAAAGACATGTTAATCTTTAATTCATAAGGAAAACTAATTGAAAGGCAAGGAAAAAAATCCAATGGAAAGTAATGGCAGAAGAACATTCACAACTTCCTTCAATGCAATGTGGTTGGATATAAACAGAAGGTTATTTTCATTGCATATCGTGAAATAATTCTATAAAAGTTTAAAGGAAATAAACTGAATTGAAAAATAAAGTTACTGCTTATTATTTAGGTATATTCATCAATATAAAATGTAATGATTCTTGGTTATTAAATACAATTTTCTTATAACATATGTGTATTGAAATATAGTAACCAATTATAAAAACGTTACTAGAAGTAAGGTGTATTCTTCAAGTAGCTGAGAAAAGGTTATTCCTAAGTCAGTGGTGAGAAGTACACAACTTCTTTATTACCAAGAGAATGGTTCTTGTAAAACTATTATTGAGTATAAAAAAAACATTTATCTCATGTGTCCTTTGGACACATGGATACATTATTCCAGGTTTAGTAATGAATGTTGTTTGTGGTGTTTCATACTCAACCAATAGTTCAGTGATACATGAATCATAGAAAATATCTAATGAATATAAAATGTATGAATTATTTAACCAGCTGTGGGAAGATAATCTTTGTCAAGAAAAACTAAAAAGTACATGTCTAGGGTATACCCAGTAAGGTATTTCGACTCATCTAATCAAAACACCTTAGCTTTTATCGATGTATATACATAGTTTTGAACAAAGGATCATTTAGAAATAAAGGTAATCCACAAAGCTTTTGGAGTTAGTCCTGCTAGAGAGATTAAACTATTCCAAGGGTAAACTTTTGGTAAATATACTTCATTATGATTCTTTTAATTGATTATGGAATATGAAAGTGAAGTATGATATATGCATGGTCAGAAGATATAAGTTGCTTCGGGCTAACATGCTGAAGAATATCTTGACCAAGCAATCATTGATCAACATAATGTAGCATAGAGTAATTCCTAAACATGCATTACCTTATCTAAATTACAGTATTGATGCTAATAATTAGGATCAATGATGAAGTCTTACATGTTAACAATGATAAACCAAATGTAGCATGGAGAAATTCCTAAATGCACATTTTATACATCAGAGTTATGATGTAAGGAGTATCAATGTTGCAACTTACAGAAACTTCCACTATATTTCACGATGTTCTTTAAAAATAACAGTGATATACCATAACCATATTCCAACTATAATGGAAAATGGATATCATATGAGTAATAGTATGAAGGAAATCCATTATTTCATAAGACATGTGTTTGGATTCAAAGTGTTTGTTTAGGATATAAACAAACTTGCATCAAACTAAACACATTGTGAATCTATGTAATTATCCTAACGGTTTCTTGGGATATTACATAAATCCCTAACATAGAAAAGTGGTAGTCAAGTAATAGAATACATTTCTATATAAGGGTGCATATCTCTATTAGAGATAGTAGGAGCCATATTTATTTGGGTTTAGTCAATGCTAAAGATTCACATGTAGTTGGCATAGGAACTAGTTCCACAAGTGTACATGGAACAGAAATGTTCCAGAGACACATACTGCATAGGAAGGTTAAACCCATAGTGATGGTTTTATATTCACCACATTCGGTGATAAATTATTCAGTGAAAATAAAAATTCGTACAAGTAAGAAGTATATAAAAATTAGCTAAGATTGACAATATCAATTAAAAATTAAATGATGGATTTCATATATCAAAATTCATAGGGGATTATTATTTTGAATATTGTGGTGGTTATTAAAATGAGATAATACATGGATGGTATAAGTGTGGTACCAATAAGGATCGATTGGTTATACCAATTCATTCTTCCTAAATCTATTAGAAATTTACTTGTTATTGCTAAATTCTATGATCATTTTATTGAGTATGAGATGTCATGACCATCATTCATGGAAGGTGTCTATACAACACAACCAAAAAGGTATGGTCATGTCATAGAATGATAATAAAGGTTGTTAATTACTGAAATCCAGTTTAGGATTGAAGTAAGCAATAGGATCATAGAATATTTATTTGGAATGAATGTTTTATATGTGTCTACCAGAGGTTAGTGGGAGCACCTTTGTTTGTCGGGTAAAATATGTTCGACAACATATGGAAAATAGTTATTGATATTCAAGTTAGTTAAGACCAGGATAAAAGTAATTCTCCAGAGATTAACTTAAAGTGGAAACCTAAGTTTTAGGAAATAGGATCTAGTGAGGTAGGTCTAACAGTTTTTTGGACCTAGTCAATCATACGTATAGTGACATTTTATTGAAAAATACAAGTTGGAATAATTAAAGAGAATTGTTACCAATATCACATGGAATAATCTCTCTAGGTTGGCATGTCTAGGACATGGGAGGAGATTAATGTGGTGAATTTAAATCCATATTCTTTAGTTATGTATTAATCATGTATGTCATGATATGTAAAAAATTGATATTTTCAATATATACTTTATAGTAGGAAGATGTCAATTGTATCTAGGAGCACTGTAAGGAGAGCAGTAAGAACTATCCATTTATACTTGAGAAAGTATAAAGGATATGTACCTGGTAAGTGGAGAAGAAAGGATACTATTTTTGAGGGGACACAAATTAGTATTTCTTAGATTAATGTGATCTAATATTTCAATTAGGCTAAGTTGTTGAGTGAGACAATCTCATAAAATCCAGTGATAGCCATACCTAAAAATATCGAGTACTTTACAACTTCTGAGGTAGCTAAGAAGCAGTTATATGCAATGATTCGTTCCAGTTCATAAAATTGAACCTAGTAAGTGAAATATTATCATAATTTAAATTATGATATTCTTATTATCCAAGATGTCAAGTTATGATAGTGGTTAAAAGGGATATACTCAGGGATACCATCTCTTGAGAAGTTTTAGTTGGGGATGTGAGGTCGCATATAACAGAAATTTCATGCGACAGAATCATGGAAGGCCTAGAAACTAAAGTCGTGACTCAGCAAAAACATGATTTTGATCATGTGAGAGCTAACAAGGTTGGTTAGAAGTTGGATCTAGTGCAAGTGGGAGTGTTGTAATAGTGGGTTCCCTAGACCCAACTATACAGTTCTTTTGATTACCATACCACGTGTACAGTTAGATATACATGATGAATACTTACCATTATAATGTATATATTTTCACTTCCACTATTTAATGGTAATGTCCATGGATTAACTGTTGTATCAAAAATGTTATATGAGATCACAAACTATAATGAGAACCTTAAAATACTATGAAATTAATCATAAACAAAGGTTTTATGGTCTAGATACATCTTACTGACTGGACACAATAGATGTTTGACTATTAGGTGTTGGGGGATCATAAGCATTAAGACTTATTCTCATGAATTTTGCACTTGGTGATCTCTGGTAGTGAGATCATGAGGACAGATCCGCCAATAGGAACACCACATGTTTCGGGTGTCATTGGTTATTCATATCTACAAACATGTGTAATGGTATCCTAACTTGAGATCATTACCAATGTGTGTCATTTGATCACGTACTTTGATGCAAAGAAAAAACCATGATAATAAAATCGTTGCGAGGTAGCTTATGTTGGGTGTGTCATTAGTGGTATGACATTGGTTGAATGATCAAGAAAAGATTTGTCGCTTACAGGTTAAGGAGGAAATATATCTCGGGAAATGTTGATTAGGATGGTAGTAACTTCATAAGAACATGGTCATGAAAGTTGAGGTTAAATCTCTCCAGTTAGATCAAAAAATAATAAAGTAAGAAAGGGTGATGACACGGGTGTGCATCTATCTTTATGAGATATTAAAGACAAATGGATTATATCACACAGTGTGTGTTCGTAGCTTGGATTTCATTGCTTTGACTATCCTTATCTCTTTAGGGGCCATGATGGGTTTCTAGATCCCACTCTTGGTTTTTGAATAGTATTCATGGATCCAGAGCCTCTCTATCGTTTCTTCTCTCTCCCACGTTCTAGAGAGAGAAGCTATGAATCTAAGAGTTTGGATTGAGTTCTATTTTGTTCATCACAAGCTAGGAAATGTAGTGATCATCAGAGCGTCGAAGATGTCATTAGATATCCGCGCTATCACCCCAAATTCAACGATCGGCGTTCCCGTAGGTTCTTAAAGAACATGTGGATGATCTAGAGGAAATCATCTTCAGATTCTTTGAGCAGCGATCGTCGATGATGAGAATATGCTGATCACAGCTTCAGATCTAACCTGGTATTTATGCTTTTATTTTGTGCTTAAAATTCCTCACATGAGATCCTCAGGTGGTAATTGGGTAACGTTTCACTGATGATGATGAGTTCATGTTGATCATCGATGGAAAAAATTTAAAACCCATTTTTGGGGCTTTCACTGCATGTCTAGTACCTTTAGGAACCTCCTCTTAACGATCACAGGGTTATGTAGCTAACCCTAACAATTTTTCATAACCACATATTTATAAAGTAGATTGGGTCTTGGGTATTAAATTAATTAATTTAATTAATTAATTCACTTAACATACCCACCAACAGATACCTCATCCAAATATTCGACACCGATCCAATTTAGGTTGCGCCTAGGATAAATTCGATGCTCTAAAATCAACCGTGGTCTCATATTTTTTATTCTAGACTCCATTTAGGAGATATTCTATTTTATTTGCAAAATTTTGTTTGTGTGATATATAATATATTTAATATTTTTATAAAAAAAAATTACGAACTCACTGGGCCTCAGAATCACACATATGGATCCAAAAATATTTCTTAATATATTTCTAATTATTACAAGGAAAAAATAGAATCTCTACAGTTATACTCATGGTAAAGTTGTGTGAATTAGAGGTTGAATCCTAAAGGAAACTATGATGACCACACTATCAGTCTCATGTGCCTAGAGTTTTGAGGAGGTATCGTGCGAATATGAAGTTTGGTATGCTATGGAGATGAAGATTTGTGGCATAGTGCAGTGGTACAATGTAAAGTATGAGGATAAAACACCTGTAGTATTCATTGCTATGTCGTGGTTTTGTGATATCTATAGAAAATATTCAATTTGAATATTTTATCCTCCTAGTATTTTCAAGGGTTTATCATTCAGAAGAGAGGTGGCATCACATGAGGGATCACGCGGATATTTATAAATAATTTGAATGGAGAAGATAGAGGATATTTGGATACAGATACATGGAGATATGATAGGAAATATTTTCCTATAAATTGAGGGTTGTTGTACACAATGAAAAAAGGAATTGGATCGGGGATATCACGACCTGACCCCTGGGGCCCGTGCCGTGACTACCCCAAACTCACCTTTCATAGGCCATAGGCTGGCGAATAGCACCAGAAAGGCGTATCCTTACAACGGGAAGGAATTGACTTTAAACCTATACAAACACACAATCCAAGAACACAACAAGAAGCAACCATGAAGTAAACTGTTGTAGTAAAAAGTGTGCTGAAAGTAAAGGGGTAGGAATATAAGCCCAACTGAAAAGTACGAGTACAACAGAAAAGAGAAAAACATCTCCTAGAACGTCCACTAAGGATCCCACCTAAAGGGTAGGTAAAGATCACGATCAGTAGTCCTGTGTTACGTCATGTCAAATGGTCCACCTCTGAGCACCGTCCAGTCCTGGCTCCCTCAGCCTTAATCAACATTGTCCGTCGTCTGCACAAGACACAACAAGGTGCGGGTGAATCCCACGTAGGGGTGAGTATAAAAATACTCAGTAGGGACCCCGAGACTCTCGAAGGTATCCTAGAGTTTCATAAAGGATAAACCACAAAGCAAGACCTCAAACACAAAACACGAAGCAATAATCATCAAAACTACTTAGTTATATGCCCATACATATACCTAAGTTATTAGAATATTCTCATCTCATACATGAAGAAACATAAGGCTCCAAATTTTAATCCATTTGCATAATTTATCCATAAGGGAAGAATACCACAAAGGTAACACCACAAAAGTAAAAGTACCACAAAGGTAACACCACGAAGGTAAAATTACCACAAAGGTAACATCATGAAGGTAACACCGCGAAGGTAAAAGTACCACAAAGGTAACACCACAAAGGTAACACCACGAAGGTAAAAGTATCATAAAGGTAACACCATAAAGGTAAAAGACTCAGATCACACCAGGTATTAGTGAAGTATAGAAGTACATATGATTAGTTGAGAAGCTAGATCATCTTATTATGTCAAGAGGCATTGTTGGTGACCATACGGAGTCTGAACCACACAAGATCGATAGGTACTTACCCCCACAATGATCCACACAGGATCCAAACCTACCGGAGTTGATAGGTACTAATCCCCGCAATGACCCATACAGGATTTGACCCACACATGATCGGTATGCACTGACCAACACAGGATCGTTGAGCGCTGACCCACACAGGATCGGTATACGCTGACCCATATAGGATCGCTGAGCACTAACCCACATAGGATTTGACCCACACAGGATCAATGCTAACCCACATAGGATTGTTCGGCACTAACCTCCGTATGATCTGTCTCCAACCTTCACCTCACTGTCATCCACTGGATTATGGCTCATAGAACATTTGGGAGAACTTCTCCTCAAGCCATAAGTTGTACCTCAACTACCACAAAGTTTCATGAAGAATTATTCCAAAGGACCACCATGTGGTAAGGGTTCCAATACGACAGACGACGTGTTAATCGGACGTTCGGTCTGTGACTTATAAGCGTTTTAGTTATGAGGGCCCGGTTGGATTTGGGTTCGACCCAACCCATCTGAACTACAACTTTATTCAAAACTCAAGTGGATTATACCAAAAGGACCGCCTCTTCATAAGGCTTCTAGTGTCGCATATGGTTCGTCAAACAGACGCCCGATAAGTTAGTTACACCCCTTTCCGTGAAACGGGGGTGATTGCAACTTGGTCCGGCCCGGCTCGGTCGGGCCTGAAAAAATATGCCAAAGGGACCGCTTCCCAAAAGGGATCCCAACTTCACTGACAGAGCGTCGAACGGACACTCGGTTCGTCTGTTACGGGTATTTCTTTATTCGGGGATTGATTGGGTCTGGGCCCGGTCCGACTCGGTCAGGCCGGCCCGACGCAACGGGTCCCTGGGTCTACCTGACCTCGGTCGAGTCCAACCCGCTAAGGGTCGGCCCGTTTTACTGGGTCCATCCCATCGGGGTCGGCCCAGTTTGGTTCATTGTTGGCTCGACTCGTCGGGTGGGACTCGGCCCACCCTGTTGGCCCACTAGGTCGCGGGTTTGGTTTGGCCCGCTGGGTAGGTTCAGCCCCGTCCGCCAGAAGGCGGACCGGTCTTCCCAGCTGACCCCATGGGTGTGGGGATATTTCGGCCAACCGGTAGAGTGCTTACCCACTGGATAACGGTCGGCCGTTTTGGCCGATCGGGGGTTCGCCAACCCGGCACGGCGCGGGGCCGCACCGCTCTCCACCTGTCGCGGCCCGCTGGCTGCGGTTGTAGCCGCCGGCGGCACCTACGGGTGCCGCCCCTTGTCCCGCACGGACGGCCACCTCCGAACTCTACGGCGCGCCGTCGTGCGCTTCCCTCCACCACCAGTGGCTGGTTGTTGCGGGTCTCCACTAGCCACCACCGGCCGCCGCCGACTTGACGCACCGACGGTTCGACGGTTTCTTTCGCGCTGCCGCCGTATTCTCACTGCCATCACCTTGAGGAAAACGTACTCAAAGAATGCAACTTAAAC
Source organism: Viscum album (assembly GCA_963277665.1). Classification (NCBI taxonomy): domain Eukaryota; kingdom Viridiplantae; phylum Streptophyta; class Magnoliopsida; order Santalales; family Viscaceae; genus Viscum; species Viscum album. The sequence continues at coordinate 572,166,314 of OY728164.1, read as the reverse complement.
GGAGAGGCGGGGGGTCTGGGACTTATTCTTTTGTCCTGCACCCTCCGCGTTAATATGATAATGAACGGAAGCAAGGAAAAAAAATATGAACTTTAAACTAACCCCTTACCTCAAGATCGTTGGAGAATGCTTGCGATTAAGGAAGAGTCGGTGTTCGTCGTCCCCGCAACAAGCCATCAACGTTGCCACTCAAACGTCGTCCTTCGGTTCGTGATTTGGTGTCACTCGACACCGCCCACTGGAACCGCCTACATCCTATAAGTGATTGGCATTGCGGTACTTTATCAGAACTTCATCTCTTGGTGAAGTCATTCCAATACCTCTCCCCAAGATCCATATAAATAGAAGAGGGGTGGGTGAGTAACGCCCGTGGAATTAATAGGGGTTCATTTAATAGAAACCTTCCTAATTCCAATGGAGTTGTTACAAAGGATTTGAGGAGTAAATCCATTTAATGTCTTGACACATCATTGGTCCTGCCAATGCTGCTTGTCTGTTGGGGGAAAAAAGATAAAATAACAATAAAATTGTTATTTTATTATTCTTTAAAAAGGTCCAAAAACTAACTTCTTCTCCCAAAAAACTATGGTCAAAGTGAAGCCTCCCTTAAGAGAATCACGGTGATACGGATTCAATGGTTCTCTCATATTTTCGATCCTAGCAACGAGTCGAAAGATAGAAAACGCCGCTTGCGCGTTTACTGAACGTACCCAAAAAAAGTTCAGAAAATTATTAACAGTCACCCTCGACCTGAGCTAGTCGAGGTTAGGCTCTGCCTGGGGGAAACACGTCCCAATGAACTCAACGGTAATCTCATATTTTCAATCCAAGTTACCATTAAGAATTTATGGATTTTAATAATAAAATAATTGTTACTTAATTATTTTATTTACGGGCCAAAAAGTAACTTCCATAGTTGGCCCGCGCCGACCAATGTTAGTATCTTCCTAAAGAAAACATACCCTCACAAGCTCAGTGGTGGTCTCAGATTTTTAATCCGATTCACCGTTCATGAGTTATAATAATTTGAAAAATAAAATAACTTTATTTAATTATTTTATTTATGGTTATTCCATTTTCGGGTTTTCTCACTGGAAGCCTGCGCTAACTAAACTTAAGTCGCGCCTAGGGTAAACCTGCTATCCTGAACACAATGGTGCCATCAGATTTTTGATATGGGCACCCATTTAAGAGTTATTAAACTTTTTTTAGGAAAACCACTCACACACGCTATTTTAAACTTAACATTTTTCAACGGATCATTCCGGGCACTCTGGGCCTCGGAATCACGCGCCATCAGATTTTGCAGTCTCAAAATAATTTTATATAATAAAAAAAATTATACAAAAATTATAGGATATTACAGGGGATCAGAGTATTGGATGACCGAACTTACTGAAATGTTGTTGGGGGTTCAGCCACACTGGTACCACCCATTCTATAGGTTTTTATTTTCTATTTTTTCTCACCCACTCATGGGTATCATGAGAGGGTGATTTATTTGTTCCAAGATATGAAATTGAAGGTAAATTATGCTAGTGTGATTATAGTTTTATATTTAATTCAAGTTGGGTTTTCACAATCAAATTCTCCTTTTCCCTTCTCTTTCTTATTTTTCATGCATGACCATTACATGTGTTGAGTGAGTGAGTGTTAATTTTAATGTGATTAATAGAATACTATATTCTCCATGGCCATTGGTAGGGTTTTTCTCTGCATTTAAATATGGTTTTGGGTCACCTCTTCCTATGGCCTTGGACTAGTTAAGAAATTATGAACATGAAACCACACATCACTAAAGTTAAAACTAAGTAGTATATGTTGTGAAAGTTTGAGGTCGATCCCACTGATATGAGGTGGAAAATACTATAATTCGATAAATTAGACAAAAAAATTACAATAAAGTATCTAAACTTCTTGGATTATGAATTTGGGAAGAGTGGGGGAAGAAAGATAAAAACAACATAACATACATATGATATTTGGGTTCATGAACTAGTGATTGTGAATGCTTAATAATCTTATTCTTTTCATCATCGAAATTAGGTCCTAGAAATCCCCTTAGTTAAGGGAAATCATTCTCTCTCTCATAAATTTCCCTTTTTTAATAGTCATGTACTTCGGTTTATTAGTGAGAAAGGTAACCCAAAACCATTGTTAAACATAGAACCTAACCTACCCAATGTCCATAAATAAGATAGTATTCTAGTAATCACATTTAATAACACTCAACTAACATTCAATGGCCATGTATGAAAAATTACAAAGAGAAGGGAAGAATATAATTTAAATGTGAAAACCCAACTTGAATTAAACATAAAACCATACTCACACTAGAAAAATTACCCTTCAATCGCATAGCTTAGAGTCAAGAAATCACCTTCTCTAGACATAAGAGGGTGAGAAAAAATAGAAAATAAAAAATCTATAGATTGGGTGGCAATAGTGTGGTCTAACCCTCAATAGAAGTCTAGCAGGTCCAGTCCTATGATCTCTAATATTATTCCATTTTCTTGGTGTACAACAACCCCCAATTTATAGGTGAAGATTTCCCATCGCATCTCTATATATCTTCATCCAAATCTCCTATATCTTATCCATACAAATTATTTCAAAATAGGTGTGAAATATCATGTACTATTCCACATCTCTCCCAGAAGATAAACCTTAAAAAATATAGTTTTTTAATAGGTTTTCTGAAAAAAATTAAAAAGATTAGGTAACTTTTTTAAAAAAAAATATGCCTTAAATGCGGCATCGACGATGCTGCCTTCAATCCCCTGTGACCCCTTTGTCCTGGATCGATGACATGGAATAGGCAAGGGGTGTCGCCTTTCGCCATTTGGTGAAGCGAAAGGCGGCACTTTAGATTCCATCTTTGGCCTCACGTTGTTGGGAAAAAATCCCTCAAGGTATCATTGAAGCATTTTTGAGGTGATCGTGTCTGTTGAAAAAGTGGACAACTGTGCTGTGATTGTTGACAAAGAAAACCATGATATACAAATTTGTTGAAAAAGGGGATTTCATGGTGGAATGTCGAGTTCAAGAGTTGTGGTCAATGATCCATGTTTGATTCAAGAATGTCGACAAAGGAATGGATGATCTGGAATCGGTTTAAAAAGAACAGATACAAGGTGGCGCCGTGTACTTTATGGCTTGGAAAAGGGACTTGTGCGCTGTGTACTTTATGGCTTGGAAACTTGCGCGCCTAATGTTTTTCAAGATCATAAGGTCAAAATATGGAAAAGAAAAGAGGGTTGCACAAGTATTGGTGTGTTCGCGCAGGTGACTTGCACGCCGTGAAAGGACCTACGCGCCGGTGCCTAGGAGGGTTGGAAAGTTGCGTGCCATATGTTTTTCAAGATCAGATCTTAGAAATACGGAAAAGGAAATAAGGTCTCATAGGTGTCTTGCAGGGGAAGAAACTTGCGCGCCGGTACTTGTGCGCTGAGGGGAGACTTGTGCGCCGCCACGTAGGTTGACCAAATGCCTATAAATACAGGACCACCCCTCCTCATTTAAAATAGAGTTCAACACTTAGAAAAATCAGAGCTCCCGTCACACATATGTGGTGGTCACACAAGTGGTGTGTGGTCACGCAGGTGGACTTGCGCGCCAGTGTTTGAAGTTGCATGTCGGTTGGTTGTTGCATGCCAATATTGGTTTGGGCGTAAAAGGGGTTGAGTCGCGCAGGTTTGGAGTTGCAGAAGATTGTGTTGTGCAAGCGTTTGAAGTGACTTTCGCGCTAGTTGTGACCTGCGCACCGATACTTGCGCACCGGATTAGACTTGCGCTCCAAGTAAGGTTGATTCACGGTGGTAATTCTGGGGTGCGTGAAATATATAAGATTGTCTGATACCTTCGGTGTAAAGAGAGATTCATCTATGGGTGAAAGTTGGATTTCAACAGAGCATCTACATACAAAGGAAGATGCATTACTTCATGCAAATGAAGATACCTACAGGTCTATAAACTGTGAGTGGATCCTTTCCAGAGCAGTGAGCGAAGGAAGAGGAAGAAGGTGATCCTCTCCACCGGCAGTGATCCAGAGAGAGAGAAACAGGGAGTGACCCTTGGGAAAGCAGTGAGCTGACCCTAAACTTTGTAAAGGCAGTGAGCCTGGGATAGAGTGACTGTTCCCGAACCTTTGTATTCACATCTAGTGAAGAATAGTTGAATTTGGTACGACCGGAAACTTGTCGGCGTATGCTCCTTGGACGTAGCCCAGTGAGGGTGAACCAAGTAAAAATCGTTGTGTCTGACTGCTTACTTCCTTGCATTGAATTTAAAGCATCATCATCAGATAAAGAGGAAAATAAGTGATCATGATAAACACACAAGTAAAAAAAAGTGACCCTTGTAATAAAGAGGTCAAGATCCAGTGGGGCAGGAAGAATTTTGAAAAGGAATATCCATACCCTGATTCACCCCCCTCTCAGGGTATATAGGCCCCTATTGGTCCTAAAAATTGGTATCAGAGGGAAGATTGCTTTTATCAAAGTTGTTTGCTTCGACTTGGTGTATTCAATCTGTGTGGTTAAAGAATCAGTATGCTCTTATCTCGGTGTGCCATGGAAAAGGGAAAAACATCAAAGAATAATCATAAGTCAGGTGATATCCCTCAGTGTGGAAGTGTTTATGGAAAAAGTGTGATTTAACTAAAAGAATCAAACAACTTATTGAAGGAAGTACTGGATGAATCTGATAGGGAAAATATTGATTCACTCAATCATAATTTTGGCATGAGTGAAGTTCATGAACATCAATGTGATACTGAAACAACTGATGATGAAGAAGCTTTAAAAAGGAGGCCACCAGTAGATGTTGTCAACATTACAAAGAAATTGGATCAGAAATTGGATGAAGAAGTTAAATCTAAAGATATTCGGATCCAAGTATTGGAAATTGAGGTCAAAAAGCTAAGATGCTTAAATCAAAGGCTTATTGATGTGGATACTGACCTAAAGGAGAAGAATGATTCTCAAAGTGAATAACTATAAAATATGTCTAAAATGAAAGGAAAACAAAAAGATGATGATTATGAAGAGAATAAAAAGTTAGATGAAGTTCGAAATATGAAAACTAGAAATGATGATCTAGAAACATAGTTGTCTGAATAAGTTCAGAAGAATTAAAGGCTACAAAAAGAGAATGAATCTGTCTCTGAATCTATTTCTCAATAAAAATTGAAAGTAATAGAGCAAAGTGATATGGTAGAAAATCTCACATGACAACTGGAAGATGAGATGAGTTGTGGAAATAATCTCATAAGAGAACTCAATTCCCAACTTGTATAAAGTGATATGAAGATTCAAAAGTTGTAAGAATAGCTAGAATCAGTCAAGAAAGAAATAGAGAAATCTAAATCCAAAGATAAGCCCAAGTTGAAGGATGCGTTGCACTTATTATTTGATTATCCTTCGGCTAGTGATGATGAAATTAAAGCCAAATATGCTACATAAGAGGAGAAGCATGAAAGGATTGTATCATCCCAAAGGCCATCCATATTAGGAAAATCTGGAATTGGATATGATGATCTCACTTTTATGCATGATAGGAAAACTGCAGTGAAAATATTCAGAGATAAGAAAAACCTTATAGGTGTTGGAGATAGACCTAAAAAGGCTTTTACAAGAAGAAATGATAGCATGTGATATTTCTGTGGGATTCATGGTCATACATCAAGCTTCTGTTCAGAGGCACAGGAATACATCTTAGGCTGTGAAAATAGAAACATTACTAGATCTTATAAGAAGAATATGTGTCATGAGAAATCAGAAAGAAGAGTCTCTCAGAGGAAAGCATTCATTAGATGTTATTACCGTGGAAGAATGGGACACACCATGAGTATGTGTCAGGAAGCTCATGAGATCAATGTCAGAGGAACAACTCAAGTTGCATCAACATATCGACAGAGAAATTATGAAATTAGGTATGACATTGATGGAAAATGTTTTATATGTTCTGATTATGGGTATTTGGCAAGAAATTGAATCAAGAAGGAAGCAGGAAATGGAAAAGAACTTGAAAGGAGATTCATGACTCCAGTGGTGTATAATGAGAAAACCTACACTTGAAGTCAAAGTGATAAATTGGAAAATAGTCTTAGAGCCTCAGGAGAATCACTTAGAGCTGAACGAAAGGTGTATCAATCACCTCCTCTGTCACACTCACAACTGACCTCTAAGAAAGAACATGAACAAATCTGGAAGAAAAAGGGAGGAAATGCTAAATTAGTGAGTAAAAAGAATGTACGTTCAGTGGAGGACCCACCACCAATGCAAAATAGTGTGGTGACTCGAAAATATGATAAAAGGAAAATAAACAAAGAATGCATTGAAAAATTTGCAAGTCGTGTGCTATAATAAGAAGTAGAGAAAAGAGGAAGATCCCTACAATGGAGGAAGGAGCCAGGGATGATGACAAGAAGAGATATTCCTGCTCAGAGAAGAAATCAAGGTAAATGGAGTTTGGTGGAATATCAAAGACACAAATGTGTACTAGTGGGTTTAAACACAAAATGGTGAGAAAGGTCAGGCCTGCAGAATCATCATATCAGAAAAAGACTCAGCATACAGGTGATGGATGCTTAGTCATATGGCCAGAGAATTTGAAGTTGTCTAGGCAGCTAGAAGAATCCAGGAAGGAGTGTGATGCTCTGCAAGAAAGAATCAAAGGGTTGACCCATCAGGATCAACCACAATCCTCATCTTGAGGATTTCAGAAGATTCCCCTCTCCCTATGTATAAAAATGCTATAAACTAATGATTCATGTGTTTCAGGTTTTAGGGAGATATGATCCAAGGGGAAGTGGCATCTAAAGATGAAAAGTGGAAAATTGATATGATTTAGAGGTTCAATTGTCTCAAATCAAGTACATAAGGTGAAGAAGAAAAGGAGAAACAGAGCATAATAGAAAGTGATTGTGTTATTAACTCCATCTCTTGTTTCCTACACCGAGTTCCAACTCAGCAGGCTTAGAGATTTAGTTAATGGCTCGATGTTGTGTGCCAGATTAGAATAAATGATGCATGAGGAGAAGAATGGTTATGAGTCTAAACAGTGGGACTAACCCCAATAAGTGTTTCATAGCATAGGGGGAGCATCATTTAATAGAAAAATTAGATGCAAGATCCATCAATGAAATAATTGGATGAATCAGTTCAGGAGTTTTCAATCGAAGGAAGACTTATTGTCAGAGAATCAGCAATAATCATTCATCTCATGCTTATCTATTTTCTCTAATAATGTGGTATCAGCTGACTGCTTTCAGGATACCAAGAATCTGTGAGATAAAATCAAAGGTGTGTCAACAAAAATTTGAGAAAAGATGTTCAAAGAAATGACGTCATTGAACAATGACACAGTGAAAAGTTTTCTGTTAAAAGTGAGGAAGTGGTAAGAGTCTCAGAGAGAGAAGAAGTGGCTGAAGATGATTCAGAAGAGGATACTGATGGTGAGTATGAGGAAGTAAAATCCTTATCTGCACAAAATCCAAAGATTCGAGCTGAAATTGATAGGAAGAATATCATCAGTGGTCAGTGAGCTCCAGTTCAGACAAGAAGAATGAAATCACTACAGCAGACATCATTACTATCACAAGTTGAGCCGAAATGCTTTGTTGATGCAACTGAATATGAAAATTGGGTTCAGGCCATGAATGAAGAGCTAAGTCAGATTGAGAAGAATCGGACGTGGGAGATTGTTTTGAGGCTAGCAGATAAAAACGTCATTGTGACTAAATGGGTATTTCGCAAGAATATGAATGAATATGGCATAGTGATTCGAAACAAAGCACGACTACTGTGCAAGGGGTACTCCCAGATAGAGGGAATAGATGTTGATGAGACATTTTCACTGGTTGCAAGGCTGGAGACAATCAGATTATTCCTAGCCATTACAGTGCAACGGAAGTTCAAAGACTTCCAGATGGATGTCAAATCTGCATTCATGAATTGGATTCTGGAGGAAGGAGTTTATATCGATCAATTAGATGGTTTTCTCATTCATGAGGATGAGAAAAAGGTTTGTCAGCTGAAGAAGGCATTATATGGGCTGAAACAAGCACCGAGAGAATGGTATTCAATGATGAATCAATATTTGTAGAATCTATGATTCAAATGAAGAATAGTGAAGTTGGTTTTAAGAAATATGAAAAGAAGGTTCTGATGATATTTGGAATTGAAAATTACAAGGAGACGAAGACTCTGGTTGCTACCTGGATGAAATCATCAAAATATGACAGTGGCAGGGCAGTCAATATCACTGAAAACAGGAAGATTATCGGCAGTTTTGCTGTACTTGACCGCAACAAGGCCTGATATTGTTTTTTCCACATGCCAAGCAGTGAGATATCAGAGTAATCCCAAGGAAAGCAACATGCTTACAGTGAAAAGAATACTTAGGTATATCAAAGGCACTGTGGATTTTGGTCTGATGTATAATGACAAATCTCAATCAGTGTTATTGGGTTACACAGATGCAGATTGGGCCGGATCAGGAGATGATAGAAAATCAATGTCAGGAGGTGCATTCTATCTTGGTGGATTGTGTATTTCTTGGCTAATCAAGAAGCAAGATTGAATTTCATTGAGCACCGCGGAGTCTGAGTATATTGCGGCCACTAAAGCATGCACACAGTTATTGTGGATGAAGCAGCAGCTTCAAGATATGAGAGTTGAAGTGAAGTATCCGATCAAAATCCATTGTAATAACTCAAGTGATATAAATCTCAGAAAAAATACCATCCATCACACAAGGACAAATCACATTGAGATAAAGTATCATTTTATCAAGGAGAAGGGTGAGCATTGAATTGTGAAGTTGTTGTATGTGTCTACAGAGCTACAGGTTGTAGACATTCTGACAAAGGCCTTACCCAAGGAAGCTTTTGAGAGGCATCGACTGGATCTGGGAGTTTAGTCGACTCCCTGCACTTAAAAGAGTGTGGGTGTGGGAACTACCCCCTCTCCCCGAGGTATGATGTGTTTTTCCCTAATGTGCTGATATGTGTTCTCTACTCTGTTACAGACTACAAAGGAGTGACCTTTGGGTTCGTTGACAAAGGGGGAGAAACTACTGATTGTTCAAGGGGGAGACAGTGTGGCAATTTGATAAATTATAATTAATATGGGGAGAAGCTGATAGGTGGAGCATCGAGATAGGGGGAGATAAATGAGAAAGGGGTAGAGTATTAAATCTAACGATGCTAGAAGTGATCGATCAAAGAATAGATATCACGACAGCTGAGGATCGTGATAAAAGAAAACGAGTGGTGTTGGAATGTGGTAAGAATATTTCCAACAAATTGGTATCAGTTTGGTGTCAACAATGGGTGTCAGAGATGGAGTGATTCATTGATGAACTTTTCATTTACTCTTGTTTCTCACACCGAGCATTGCCCATGTGGGCTTAGAGTATGTGTTGAGTGAATCATTGATCGCTATCAGAATCGCAATAGGCTAATGGTGGCTGATGAATTTACGATGTATCTTTTTATGGAAGAGTTTTCAACAAACCCAAAGGGGGATATTGTTGGGAAAAAATCCCTCAAGGTATCATTGAAGCATTTTTGAGGTGATTGTGTGTGTTGACAAAGTGGACAACTATGCTGTGATTGTTGACAAAGAAAACAATGATATAAAAATTTGTTGACAAAGGGGATTTCATGGTGGAATGTGGAGTTCAAGAGCTGTGGTCAATGATCCATGTTTGATTCAAGAACGTCGACAAAGGAATGAATGATCTGGAGGTGGTTTAAAAAGAACAGATACAAGGTGGTGCCGTTTTCCAGTGTTTGCCAAATTTTTGGGCCTGAAAATTGACAAATAAAGAAAAGTGGTTTTTGGCATAGGGACTTGCACGCCGTATACTTGAATTCTTGGAAACTTGCGCGCCTAATGTTTTTCAAGATCATAAGGTCAAAATATGGAAAAGGAAAGAGGGTCGCACAGGTATTGGTGTGGTCGCGCAGGTGACTTGCGCGCCGTGAAAGGACCTGCGCGCCGGTTCCTAGGAGGGTTGGAAAGTTTCATGCAATATGTTTTTCAAGATTAGATATTCAAAACATGGAAAAGGAAATAAGGTTGTGCAGGTGTCTTACAGGGGAAGAAACCTGCATGCCGGGACTTGCGTACCAAGGGGAGACTTGCGTGCCACCGTGTAGGTTTACCAAATGCCTATAAATATAGGACCACCCCTCCCCATTTAAAACAGAGTTCAACACTTAGAAAAATCAGAGCTCCCGTCGCGCAGATGTGTTGGTCACGCAAGTGGTGTGTGGTCGCGCAGGTGGACTTGCACGCCAGTGTTTGAAGTTGCGCGCCGGTTGGTTGTTGCGCGCCAATATTGGTTTGGGCGTAAAAGGGGTTGAGTCGCATAGGTTTGGACTTGCAGAAGATTGTGTCGCGCAAGTGTTTGAAGTGAATTTCACGCCAGTTGTGACCTGCGTGCCGATACTTGCACACCGGATTAGACTTGCGTGCCAAGTAAGGTTGATTCACGGTGGTAATTCAGGGCTGCGTGAAAGCTGGAAGATTGCTCAATACCTTCGGTGCAAAGCGAGATTCATCTATGGGTGAAAGTTGTACTTCAATAGAGAATCTACATACAGAGGAAGATGCATTCCTTCATGCAAATGAAGAGACCTAAAGGTATATAAACTGTGAGTGGATCCTTTCCGGAGCAGTGAGCGAAGGAAGAGGAAGAAGGTGATCCTCTCCACCAGCAGTGAGCCAGAGAGAGAGAAATAGGGAGTGACCCTTGGGAAAGTAGTGATCTGACCCTAAACTTTGTAAAGGTAGTGAGCCTGGGACAGAGTGACTGTTCCCAAACCTTTGTATCCACATCTAGTGAAGAAGAGTGGAATTTGGTACGATCAACAACTTGTCGGCGTATGCTCCTTAGACGTAGCCCAGTGAGGGTGAACCAAGTAAAAATCCATGTGTCTGACTGCTTACTTCCCTGCATTACATTTAAAGCATCATCATATGATAAAGAGGAAAATAAGTGATCATGATAAACACAAAAGTGAAAAAAAGTGACCCTTGTAATAAATAGGTCAAGATCTAGTGGGGCAGGAAGAATTTTGAAAAAGAATATCCATACCCTGATTCACCCCCCCTCTCAGGGTATATAGGCCTCTATTGGTCCTAACACACGCAAAGGAAAAAGTCGGCATCGGTGATGCCGCCTTTCCCTCAAGTCCCTATAAAAGGGCCCCCCCCCCCTTCTCCTCACTTCAATTTTCCACCATCTCTCCTAAATCCACTGCTTATCTCTCTAAAAAAATTCATTTTCCATGTGGTGGAGTTAGTGGTCCAAAAGAAGTCCGTTTTTTGCGAATCATCATTTAGAGGTATTTTTTTATTTAATTTAATTTAATTTATTTATTTAATTGAATTCTTTTTAGTTCTAAATATTTCATTTTTAAGTAGTTTAGTTAGTTCTAAATATTTTTTAATTAGGTTGTTTAATTAGTTATATATAGTTTGGAATAATAATTATAATTAGTAATGATTAAGTATAGATTAAGTATAGATTAAGTATAGAATAAATTAGGATTAAGTATTGTGAAATTTTGGTAGCATAAAGATTATGTGGTTATCTAAGCAATCAAATCCTCGTCTAGATACAAACAAGTGAATGTGGCTCTGGCACAAATATACCTAGGGGTAAAACCCGAAAACACCACTTTGAGCTAGACTTGAATGAGAACAGGTTGTAAGAGTTGGTGTCCTAGAACCAACTGGGTTTACTTTGATTACATGGATATTCAATATATTATTACATATTGTTCATTTTTCTGCATGATTATGATGTAATAATGTTCTAGAGTATTTGTTGCATTGATAAGGTCATGGAAGTCCCCCGCTATGATGAGAACCTTGAAATGATATAACAATATTCTTGAATATAGTTCTATGGTTGGATGACATGCTATGATGGTACACATAGCATGCATGCCTTCAGGTGCAAGTACTCATAAGTAGATGAAACTTCCTCTCATGAAGTTCGCACTTGGTAATTTCCAAGATAGAATATTATGATAACATACCCGCTAGTAGAAATTATGCATGTTTTGGTGTCATAGGATATTTCTATCAGCGATCTTGTGTAATGATCCTTAGACTTTAATATTATCATTAATATGTGTCATGACTTATGCACTTTTATTTACTGATGAAAACCGTCACGCAGATAGTTGGCAGAAAGTAGGGTACATTGGGTGCGTCACGAGTGACATGTTATTAATGGATAAGTCAAGGAAGGATTTGTCCCTTCCATTTATGGAAGTTGATATCTCATACCTTTGATTGAAATAGAATCGTCGCGCAAAATTACCTGGCCATAGTGTAACGACGAGTTTATTTCAGGTAGTCAAAGAATGACGTATCAAGCATAAAATTGGATGACACAATCATGAAACCTGCTTGATGAGATATTGCGATAAAGGGATTATATTACAGAGTAAGCATTCGTATGTGGATGTCATTGTTTAGACTTTATGTTCTTTCTCTTGGGTGACTTAACCCATTGCTAGACAGTACTCTTGGACTTTAGGTAAGCTCGCCTAATGCCAACAAGAAAGAATCCTAGAGGGTCACACACTAAGTGTTTTTGGTAGTCTTGGTTAAATTCTATTTTAATTTAATTAATGAAATAAATATTATTCTCAAGACTGTGGAATAATTTTATTCAAGTTAAGATGATCGCATAAATTAAATTAAATTTATTTATTTTTTTTACTGAACATTTAATAAATATTTATTTACTAGTTTGTAAATAAAATATTTATTTAAGAAAATAAATTATTTATTTATTTATTTGGGTGTTCAATAAATGGAAGTAGAGTTCGAGCAGACCAAGGTCGGTCCGGTAGTAAAATAATTATTTGCAAGATGGTAAATAATTATTTAACTAGTTGGCACAAATTAAAATAACGTTTCTATTATTTTATGACACTGAATTTTATTTATAATTCCATTTTGCACAAGTTGGAGCACTATAAATAATGACACGGTATTATTATTAAATTCACGGGTTTTATCTAAGTTCATGAATTTATTTAATTATTGCTATGAAATTAAATACTGTAACTGAAATTCCATGTATATAAATAGGCAAGTACCCCTATTATGCAACACACCACACCACACGCTTGGTGAATTTAGAATTATTGAGACAAACAATTTCTATCTCAAATCCTCTTCTCTCCCCTCTCAAGAACGAGAGACGTTATTCAAGGCCAAAGAACAAGTGATCAAGAACGATCGACACAAGACACTCGTTTCGCCGTGCTAGCACCCGGAGAACGAGCGGTGTCGATCGGAGGCCATCAGAGCACGTGTGGATCACCGCTAGAGGGATTCTAGTTTGGATCCTTACAAACGCAATGAGATAATCTGGAAGTGTCAATCTAGATGATCATCATCATCAACAAAGAAAAATACCAAAAATACATGTATTATTTTTTTACGAAATTAATTAAATTAATTATAAAAATGATGTGCAAGATCCTCTCTAAGGTTTCAAGTCTCTTTCTTATTTTATCTAAATCTTTGATTATATTTTGTGGAGACTGGCGTTCATCATCGTATTGATCCCATAATAATCATTGATCATGATAAAAATCAATGTTGGGTGCCGCCCCAACCACGCTTCTGCTATTCCCGGAACCTTCAAGTGGTATCATAGGGGTTACATCATAGTTTATAATTATTTAAATATTTCATTGATGAATTATGAATTTAATAATTTAGTTGTTTCAATTCAAGTTAATCATTTTGAAAATCTGAATCTCAAGATCTATTCCTCCTCTTTCATTTCTCGTTCACCTTACAGAAACAAATTTTTCTTTTAGTTTTGATTAAAATAAAATATAGTATCTCATCTGGAGGTGCCAAATGTTCCTGGTTGTACAACACTAGAATACACAGTGTGTATTCAGAAGTACATTCCTTGTAGTCTAGGTTAAATGCATTGTACTGGTCTGCCAAACCAAGTCGTGTGTTGGAGTCTTTCTAAGTCTTAAATGACTCCATGTGTTGACCAGGAACAGGTGGCACACGGTTTCCGTATTACACGCCGTGTGGCCCATGGAACACGGCGTGTAGTCCCTTCGGGTTAGGGTTGGACCGTGTACCCTGTACACGGCTTGCCTGGCTATAAACCGTGTAACATGGATACTACACGACGTGTGTCCCATTGAACACGTCGTGTACTCTGAAAATTTCCGAAGTACATCTACACGCCATGTCCCCGGGCGTGTGCTTCGGATGGACGGTGAACAAAATACACGCCGTGTAGTCGGAACTACATGTCGTGTACACATCCAAATTACGTATATTTATTAAAATTTATTATTATATTATACAAACCCTTGATACGTGTACCATAGTGCAGGCATAAATCTTAGGCACAATACGTGATAGGTGTTATATATATATATGTGTGTGTGTGTGTGTGTGTGTTTAATTTAACATCTACGTAATGTTCATTTATACTCATTGGGAAATTATGAACAGGAATTCACCGAGTTGCCTCCAAGGTACAAGTTACGTACAAAGATAATTTTAAATAAATTTATTTGTTTAAAATTATGTTGGATGAGAATATCAAAGAAATTCATAAAAGGGTTTAAGATAAAAGGATTGATTAATTAAAGATAATTAATTGATTCAAGTGTGATTTATCTTAAAAAAGAAAAATTAAAGAATTGAATGCTAGTTTTATTTATGCGTAAATATTGTTTCATGCATGGATGATCATGAGCTAGACCAAAACCTTTGTATGTGAATGGTTTATTTAAATTTATTTATTTAAATTAAATTTTTTGGCCTGCGAGCTTTCTCCTCATTAATATGTAGGGCCAGCACTCCCAAGGTTTTTTTTATGTAAATCCTCTTTTACCCCTCACCTGCGTGTGATATAAAAGCATATATAATGGATGGATCTCCCAAGCTAGTGGAGGCGACTCAAGTTAGGATCCAAGGTGAAACCAATCCAAGAAGATACAAATGTGGACAGGTGGAAAGCTGTAAACACAAACCCAAAAGGTTCAAGTAGTTTCTTCCCCAGGACAGGGTTAGTTTATCAACTGCTAGATAAACTAACCATTAGAAAAGATCATGATCATGCCATTTACTTTATTTTATTTCTGTCAGTTGCATGCTTTATCATTATGGATGTGTTGTCACGATCACATAATTAATTAATTAAACAAGCATGCAAGATGGAACTAAAATAAACCAGACTTATGCGTAAATATTATCAAGACATGGTTAATCACTTAAGTAAGTTCCACTTAATATTAACAAGCATGTGATAATGATAATAATCAATTCATGCATAAGAGATAAAAATTTCTAAAATAAAATATTAAGTCAGAACAAGCCTTTCATTACTTGATTAAGGGAAAAACTCAATAAAACTATGTGTTTGACCAACCCTTGTTAGGAAACTTACTTTTATATAGGAATTCCTTATGAAAGGTTTTGGGTTGACTTAACCATATTACATCGAGAGGAGTAGCCATTGCTAGACTTGGTGTAATATTGGAGGCAAGAGTTGAGGAAATCCAAAGTCATGATTTCAGGATTAGGGAGTCCACTCAACATATCAAGGAGCTACAATCCCACAGTTGGCAAAGACCTACCTACCTAAATACCTTCTAATAGATTGACCAACCCTTGTTGGGGTTATGCGAAGGGGAATATGGATCCTTTCCACTAGAATGTCATGGAAATTGGACATTCCGAGTTCAATGGTGAGGGCCATTGAGACTTGATAAAATAGTGAGAGACTTAATAAAATTTATTATTTCTCATAAAATGTAATCGAGAAAGTACTAATGATCTACTCTTTTAATTTTAGAATAAAAAAAGACAAGATCATCAACCACACTATCCCTGTGATCAATTTTGGATAAAGACAACATCCTCACCTGCAGTAACTTCCAAGAATGGTTTAGACTCCTTCGGGTTATCCTACACCATGAACGGAAGTCTTACGTGTTGGAGTCATAATTACCTGATCCTCCTACCAAGGAGGTGAGTGATGATGATTTCCTGGTCTATGAGAAACATATGAATGATGCGGTCGATGTTCAATGCTTGATGTTATCATCAATGTCTAGTGAGCTCATGAAGTCTCATGAAAACATGGATGCTTATAGAATGCTCGAGAACCTCCATGGTATTTACTAGGAGAGATCAAGACAGGAAAGGTTTGAGATCTCTAAGACACTCTTTCAGAGTAATCTTGGAGAAGGTTCCCCATCTGGGCCTCATGTAGTCAAGATCATTGGCTACATCGAGCGCCTGGAGGTTCTAAGGTTTACACTCCCCAAAGAACTGGTCACTGATCTCATTCTCGCATCACTCCCACATAGCTTCTCTAACTTTGTTGTCAATTTCAATACGAATAACATTGAGAAGTCTTTATGTGATCTTATTATCCTCATTCACCAAGTGGACAAAGATATGAAGCGAAAAAATCCTTCTATACTTATGGTGAATAAGAGGAAAGGGAAGGCGAAGAGCTTTAAGACCAAAGCTTCTTCATGGCCTTCCAAAAAAAAGGAAGATCAAATGGGAGGCAAGAGAACAGGAGGCTATTTGTTTCACATGCGGTAAGAAGGGCCACTGGAAGAAAAAATGCACCCAGCCTAAGAAGTAAGGGGAAGATTCAAGTGCATTTGTTATCAAATTCAATCTATCTATTTCTACAAATTGGGTATTAGATACAGTTTTTGGTGATCACATATGTATCCAAGTACAGGAACCAAGTAGATTCAGAAATATTGATCGAGGGGAGATAGATCTATGAGCATCCAATGGATCCAGATTTGTTGTTGTAGCTTTCGGGGACTAACACCTCACGTTGCCAACTAGGATGATCTTGGTGTTAAAGGGTTGTTTTTATGTGCCTTTTTTTACAAAAAACATTATTTCTATATCTAGATTAGATACAAATATATTTTTTTCCAAGTTTGGAAATGAATGTTGCTTCTTTTACAAAGATAACATTTGTTATGGTAGGGAACATTTATACAACGGACTTTATGTGTTGGATTACACAAACCAAGTAATGGAAATTGATAAAAAATATACTTCAAATGAATCATACCAAATCCAAATTTTGAATCACCGGCTAGGTCATGTAAATTAGAAACACTTGACAAAGTTACATCAAGATGGATATTTAGATTCTTTCGAACTAAAACCACTTGGCGTATTTCATGCATGTTTACAAGGAAAAATGACCAAATCCCCATTTAGTGAGAAAGATGAAAGGGATAAAGAACTTATTGAATTGTTTCATACTTATTATCCACTAAATGAGGCTAATATTCATTGTTAATGTATATAATATTAATGTGCTTTATTATTCATAAACACCATTTTAGTGCATTTTACACTTTGAACATCATTTAAAGTACCTAATGATTAATCTGATTTTAAGGAATGTAATTATCCATATTTTAATTTGATACTTTGGTAAATTTATCTACACTTCATTATGAACATGTTTCATTCATAAATTAATGGAGAAATCATGGAAGAAGATGGGGATATTTTGTGATGAAAGGAAATAATTCTGTAGAAGTTAGATTGGACACAATCCCACTGATGAGAATGTGAAGCCCAACATATAGGCCCAATTAAGACCAAATTTATTGGGATGATAGAATAAATATATAGAAACAAATAATTATTCAAGATATAATGCTAATTCGGCCTCCATGGTGGTCATTAAGGTGGCCCAATTTGGAGATAAAATTCTAGGCCAGATTATGCGGCCCAGAAAAAAACCTACCAATATAATCATATCTCTAAATCCAAAACTCAAAATGGGCCCAAAATTTACATGAGATTAGGAGACATCAGTGGATAAATTTTCTTCTTCTATGTACCACTCTAATTCTTCCATATATAAGGCCATTAATACGTGTCTGTTCGGTGGATGAAAGTTGGATGCCACCTCAGGTCAAGGGTGGAAAAATCAACTCTCCCTCAACTTTCCACCCACCTATGGCCTACCACAATTAATTGAGGAGACTTGGACTATTGGAGTCTCGACCCAAGGCTTAAAAAATTCCTATTTAAGGCATTTTTAGTGGAGGATTTGAGAATCTTTGAGCTTTGTTTTCATCTTAATGTTATGCTGCCAATTTGATGTTGTAATCGCATTCCATCAATTGTAAGTTCCTTGATTCACCTTAGTTTATTAATAAAAGTACTTCCTTTACTCTTATTCTGTTCTTCTACATATCACGTTGACACCTTTGGTTCAAGGTGTGAATTTATTCACACTACACTTTGTGATATTTATCACACAACGGTGGAGTGATCGATTTTTGTTGTTGTTTTTACTTCTTCAATTCCACCCTCATATGTCTACTTCCCGCTTCCGTTGAAGACATGTCATCAATGGAGGGATAAATCTTTCATGGTTTGATCCAAGGGAGTAGAAAGGGTCTGGATTAGATGTTATTTCTCACTCCATTAATGGCTAATCAATTCTTTTAAATGAGATTTTTATTTTATGATTTTAAAACCTCTTCATCCTTATTGAATTTAAGGTCACACATTTCAAGTGATAATACGAACCTTTACCTTGGAGTGCTCAAAACTTTGATACTTCAAGTGTATAGGTGATTAGTATTAGGTTTTGTAGGCATTAAACCAGTAAGTGATGATTTTGTTTGATCTTCTTAAATTAACCCATCTCAAATATAAGAAATTGAAATCATTAAAAAAGGAATTTATCCAATCCACTCCGAGAGATAACCTAGGCTCAACTCATTATCTTAATTTGAATTAACTTAAATCTATTAGTGATCCTTTAAACCCATATAAAATCAACCCAAGTTGTCCACTTTATATCAAAAAATATTCCTTATAACGTGCGTGTCTATAGGTTACTTCTTAGGTCTCTGAGGATTCGACAACCCAAGCTAGACTACAAGGACCGTTCTATCTTCTTCTCTTGGGTAAATTTGAGCGTGAATCAAATTTTTGAGTCCTTGACAGAGACCCAATTAAGTAATATAAACACCCATTCTATTCTCCCCCATTTCTTCTTTTCTCATCCAAATTCTCTTATCTTGTCCCTTTTTCATTTTTTTTCTTTTGGCACATGTCCGCCTACACCCGTGATCAATCAAACCGTCTAGTTAGGGTGGATAGTCCTGGGTTTGGGGAGTCAATTACACCAAGGGAACTCTTTCCATTAGATCCTAATCTTCCTAATACTTAAGATTCAAAAATTGATCCTATTTCAATGGAAGGTCTTCAAAGAAACCAACTCATAAACTCGGGTGGGAACCAAAATGGAAACCCAAATGAGGCAGCCCCAAACTTGGGGAATGCGGTCGATCAAACCATGAATGAATACCTCACACCTACCTGGACCAATGCCCCATCATGCATTAGAAACAATTACCCAGGAGATTACAACTACATCTTTAAACCCCATGTCCTAAAACACCTTCCCACATTCCATGGAATGGAATCCGAGATGCCCTACCTTCACATTAAGGAGTTCAATGACATTGTAGAAACCATGTGTCCCCCACATCAACTAGAATCAGCTAAGATGAGGATATTTCATTTTTGTTTAAAGGATCGAGCTAAAAATTGGCTAAACAATTTGAGACCATCATCCATAAACTCTTGGGACCAACTATAAAGAGAATTCTACAAAAAATACTTTCCCCACCACAAAACAATTTCACTTAAAAAAAGCATCCAAAACTTTTTTAAAAAAGAGGGAGAGTCATTATATGAAACATGGGAGAGGTTCAAAGACACTCTAAACATGGTTCCACACCATGGTTTTTCTATTCCTGAACAAGTGAGAATTTTCTATGAAGGGTTGGGTCTGGGGAACAAACAATTCATTGACATGATGTGTAATGGAACTTTTGAAAACAAAGACCCAAATGATGCTTACGAATATCTAGAAAGCCTTGCTGAACATAACCAAACATGGGGAACTTCACCTTATTCTGAAAATCCACAAAGAACTAATGGAATTCATACACTTAGAGAAGAGGAAATCCTTAGGGATAAACTCATAGCACTCTCAAGGAAGGTTGAAGAGATAGACCTTAGTAAAGTCCATGAAATCCAAACTGTAGACCCTATTTTCACAATTTGTGACAAAAATGACCATAAGATAGAAAACTACCCAACCATTCCATCCATCAAGGATGTTCTTTTAGGAGGACCCCCAATGGAAGTAAATGCTTTGAACTTTCAAAAGCCTCAATACCAAAACAACTTCAACCCAAGGTATAATGAACACCCAGGCTTCCGCTGGAAATATAACCAACAACCTAGCCAACCACAGGGACAAAATCCTTACCCCCATCAGAACTACCAAACCCATAACCAGTTTCAAACCCAACCTATCCAATACCAACAGCCACCGGTCCATTTTCAACAAACCATCCCACCTCCAAAATATCCCCCTAGGATAAACCAATCTTCTCAAGCACCAACCCAAACTGTTCCACAAATCCAACTAGAATAACTGTGAAAAAAAATAGAAATAATGAACTTGGAAGTCTCTTCCTTAAAACAAGAACTTCAAACCATCAAAACTGGAAAGGCACCCATGCCTACTCAGGTGGTACCATCCTCAACTTCAAGGGGAGAGTCAAGTTGCACTCAGATAACTCATGAACAAATAAAGGTTGTGACTATTATAAGAAGTGGGAAATCAATTGAGAAACCTGAACAACTAATTTAGAACCCATATGAAGATTCAAACTTGGATGAAAATTCAAATGAACCAAATGATCAAACTGAAAAACATGATAACATTGTCAAAGAAACAACTCTTCAACAAACAACCCCACAACTTTCACCATTTACTCAACGCATGAGGGGGAAAACCAAGCCTGAATTGAGTGAAACATTGAGAGAAATATTCTCACAAGTCAAGTTGAACATTCCCCTTCTCGATGCAATCCAAACCATACCTGCCTACTCAAAGTACCTTAAGGACTTGTTCACTTTTAAAAGAAAATTTTCACATAAAAATAAAGTCATTTTGGCTGCTAATGTGAGTACCACCATTCAAGGGACCATTCCTCCTAAGTTGAAAGACCCAGGTTTCCCTTACATCAATGTTGAACACTAATACAAATACTTCTTTTATCAGTGCTAAAAATGGCCTTTAACAGTGCTATAAAAGCGCTATTAAAGCCGGTGAAGATAAAGGGGGTCCCCTTTATCAGCGCTCTGAAAAGTGATGATAAAGACCCCTTTTATCAGTGCTAAAAAAAGCGTTGATAAAAGGGGTCCTTTATCAACGCTAAAAATAAATCGCTGATAAAAAAAATAAAAAAAATTAAAAAAAATTGAAAAAATCCTGCCAATCGGGGGGGATTTTATAACGCTTGAGCCCCGCTTTTACAGCACTCCCCCCCCCCTCCATCACCCACATGCACCCCTCCACCCTTTATTAGTGCTATCCCCCACCCTTTATCAGCGCTAGCCCCCAGAATCACCCATGCGCGCGCGTCCCTGCTTCCACCCGGATTGGATCTCAAGACCTCCACCCTGCACACCTGAAGCCTTTGTCACTCCCCTATATTGATTTTTTCTCCTATTAATGATATATCTATTTATTTATATGTATACTTAGTTCTATTTATTCGTATATTAATATATATTTATATTAATATATATATATATATATATAATTATATTAATATATATATATAGTTATATTAATAATATATAGTTATATTAATATATATATTTATAGTGATATTAATATATATATTTATAGTTATATCAATATATATATGTAGTTATATTAATATAAATATATATTTAGATTAATATATATGTATATAAATATTTATATATTGGTATTTTAAATAAAATGGATATTAGTTATTATTTAGATAAAGCTAATATATTTTATATGTAAATGGTATATAAATATTTATATATTGGAAACTCAATGTGACCGTTTGAATGAGACTTCAGGACCCCTATAGGTCAAGTGATATTTTCATTGTTCCTAAAGGCTTCTCATGAATGATAAGTTCTAAGGGGGGAGGTTGTAATGACCCGTGTTTTCAATACAAGGTATAATTCCATGGGAAATTAGAATTTTGGCATTTAGTGGATTGGCCATTCTTTTAACTGAGCTTCAAAACATAATATGTAGTTATATTAATATATATATATATATAGTTAGATTAATATAGTTATATTATATATATATAGTTATATTAATATATATATATAGTTATATAAATATATATATTTATAGTGATATTAATATATATATTTATAGTTATATCAATATATATATATGTAGTTATATTAATATATATATATATAGTTAGATTAATATATAGGTATATAAATATTTATATATTGGTATTTTAAATAAAATGGATATTATTTATTATTTAGATAAAGCTAATATATTTTATACGTAAATATATTTTATTATTTATATTTATAATTAAATTTTTATGTGTGAATATATAAAAAATATGTATATATTGTTATATATTTGATTATAAATAGCAGTGAATTATAAAAAATGTCAAAATTTCAGACATAATATCAATATAAATGTAATACCTTGGAATAAATTCAGTCCCCACCAAAAAAATCCAATAATATCCCCTTAAATGAGGCTAAAAATCCACAAAATGTTAAAAAATCGGGGCACCCTGACTAAAAACTCAGTTTTGGAGGCCTTATGGGCCTATTTTGGCCATGAAAAAACCATTACCAAGGTCCCCCGAGTCATAGGGCTGTAGATCTCATCACAGGCTTCGATTTGATATGTGGTAGAGCTCAAACGGACACCTGGATCAAAAGTTATGGTCGTTTGAAGTTCGAGTTGCATTTTCAACATATTTTGGATCTTTTTTTAATTTTTTTAATTATTTTAGTCTTCAAATTGTTATTAAATGACTATGACTCCAAAATAATTACCAAATTATTAATTAAAAATATTTTTTTAAATTTTTTTATAAGTCATTTTCACTTAATATCTTATATATTAAGTATATTAAGTGTAAATGTATATTTATACTTATCTAAAATATATTTAAAAAATATATATTATATTTATATCAATATAACTATATTTATATATTTATATATTAATATATAATTTTTAATTAATTTTTTTTGAAGTCGACCCTTTATCAGTGCTTTTAAAAAAAGCGCTGATACAGACCCCCATTTATCAGCGCTATTAAAAAAAGCACTAATAAAGGGGGACCTTTATCAGCGCTAAAAAAAAGTGCTCATAAAGGTACCCCCCTTTATCAGCACTTTTTCGTTAGCGCTGATAAAGGTTGGTGCCGGGAAAAACTGTTTTTGTGGTAGTGTTAACTAGGAGAGAGAAAAGTTGTCAAGGCCTTGTGTGACCTAGGTGCTAGTGTCAATCTCATTCACTGTGTTGTGTACTTCCAGTTAGGCCTAGAAGAGCTCCAACCCATATCTGTCACACTTAAACTTGCTGATCATAGAATTAGGGTTCCAAAGTGGATTTTAAAGGATGTTCTGGTAAAGGTAGAAAACATCATCTACCCTGCTGACTTCATTGTCCTTGACAACCATCCAAACTTAGAAAATAAGGAACAAACCCCAATCATCCTTGGTCATCCTTTCCTTGCAACAATAAACTTTGTTATCTGAGTTCGAAACGGGAACATGACCATCACCTTTGGAAACATGAGTCTATACTTGAACATCTATAATGCAAGCTCACAAATAGGGGATGATGAGGACATTCATGAAGTAAACATGATAAGAAGCATTGATAATGAATCCATAGAACATCAAGGAATATTTTATGGATGTTTAAGTCAGGATGATATTGATTTCCTTTGTTCACATGAAGGAAGTTTATCTCCTTGGCTTGAATCATTTTTAAATTGCTCTTATGATGAAGTCTTAGGTCCAACAATTAGTGAAACCTTCCAGGAAACCAATTTCATGGAGACCACTCCAACTTCCTTCACTAAATTTGATCAATACAATCTAGTAGACTAAACTTCTACATGTGGGGAATCAATACTTTATAAAACTATAGGAAACAAAATTGATCTTGATCAAATGTCCCAATCATCTGCTGAAATTCTAAACCAACCTGATCTTGAATTGAAGGAACTTCCCTCTACACTCAATTATGCCTTCCTAGGGGACAATCAAACACATCCTATTGTCATTTCTTCTTATCTTGAAGCCAAACATGAGAGGATGCTTCTAGATGTCCTTAGGAAACATAATAGAGCCATTGGTTGGAACCTGTCTCATATTCCTGGGATTAGCCCACTTATCGGGACTCATAGGATTGTTCTGGAATCTGATTCAAATCCATGTCGTCAACCTCAATGACGACTCAATCCTAATCTCATGGAGGTAGTAAGAAAAGAACTTCTGAAATTGTTAAAAGCTGGTATCATATATCCCATAGCTGAGAGTGAGTGGGTTCATCCCAATCCAATTGGTTTCAAAAAAAGGCTGGAATCATAGTTATAACCAATGAGGATGGAGAGATTCTTCCAAAAATGGTGAGTAGTGGATGGAGAGTCTGCATCAACTATAGGAATCTAAACTCATTTACCAAGAAGGACCATTTCCCCTTACCATTTATTGACCAAGTCCTTGAGAGAGTGCCAGGTCATGCCTTCTACTGTTTCTTAGATGGGTACTCGGGGTGTAATCAAATTGAGGTCTCCCTAGAGGATCAATGGAAGACTACATTCACATGTCCATTCGGAACCTTTTCTTTCAAACACATGCCTTCCGGGTTATGAAATGCCCCTGGAATCTTCTAGCAGTGCATGATGGGAATATTCTCAGACATGGTAGGGGATTTTCTTGAGGTCTTCATGGATGAATTCTCTGTTTTTGGGGATACATTTGAGGTATGTATTAGGAATGTGGAGAGAGTCTTGTCAAGATGTGAAGAAAAGAATCTGGTCCTAAACTGGGAAAAATGTCATTTCATGGTTAAAGAGGGACTAGTTCTAGGCCATCTAGTCTCATGTAGGGAGATTGAAGTTGATAAAGCCAAGTTTGACATCATTTTTCACCTTCCATCACCCAAAAATGTCAAGGAAGTGAGGTATTTCTTAGAACATGCTGGTTTCTATAGATTATTCACCAAGGAATTTAGTTCAATCCCCCGTCCCCTTTGTTCTCTCTTAATAAAGGATGCTCCATTTGTTTGGACAGAAAGCTGTGAGGGTTCATTCTCAACCCTCAAATCCTCTCTCACCTCTCCTCCCATTATGAAATCTCTAAAATGGAACCTTCCTTTAGAACTTATGTGTGATGCCAATGACTTTGTTGTAGGAGCTGTGTTAAGACAACATTGTGATAAAACTCCTTATGTCATTGCTTATGCAAGAAAATCCTTAAATGATTCCCAAATCAACTACACCACTACTGAAAAAGAGTTACTTGCTATTATGTTTTCCTTAGAGAAGTTTAGGTCCTACCTCTTAGGATCCCCCATCACTGTGTTCACTGACCATTATGTACTAAAATACCTCTTCCAAAAACAATATTCCAAGGCCAGTCTAATTAGGTGGGTCCTTCTCTTACAATAATTTGACCTCACAATCAAAGATAAAATGGGTGTTGAAAATGTTGTAGCTGATAATCTCTCTAGGATGGAATTAAAAGAAAACTCAAATCACCTTTCTGTGTCTGATTCATTCCCTGATGAACACTTATACTCTGTGAGTGACTGCCCTCAGTATGCTGACATAGCCAACTTCTTATTTACAGGAGTCATCCCAAAAGTTTTAGGGACTCAAGATCGAAGGAAATTCCTTTAT
Source organism: Viscum album (assembly GCA_963277665.1). Lineage (NCBI taxonomy): Eukaryota > Viridiplantae > Streptophyta > Magnoliopsida > Santalales > Viscaceae > Viscum > Viscum album. The sequence continues at coordinate 572,140,474 of OY728164.1, read as the reverse complement.
GATGTTAGAAACTATGTGTTTGATGATCCATACCTCTATAAGTTCTGCCCTGACCAAGTTATTAGGAGGTGTGTCCCAGAATCTGAACAAGAGTCAATCCTTAAATTCTGTCATAGTGAGGAATGTGGAGGTCACTTTTCCTCTAAGAAAACATTTGATAATATTCTTCAGTGTGGTCTCTTCTGGCCCACCCTCTCAAGGGACTTCGACACATTTTTTCACAGCTTTCCTAGGTGTCAACAAGTAGGGTCCATCACAAAAAGGAATCAAATTCCACTCAATCCCATCTTAGTGGTTGAAATCTTTGACTACTGGGGAATTGATTTCATGGGTCCTTTCCCAAACTCAAGGGGATACCTCTACATCCTCTTAGCTATTGATTATGTCTCAAAATGGGTTGAATCTATCCCCACCAAGTCTAATGACCATCATGTTGTGATCCTATTTCTGAAAGAGCATATATTTTCTCTATTTGGAATTACTAGGGCTATAATCAGTGATCGAGGAACCCATTTCTTCAATCTTCCATTCTCTTCACTCATGTCTAAGTATGGGATTTCTTATAAAGTTTCCACTGCATACCATCCTCAAACCAATGGTCAAGCTGAGTTAGAAAATAGGGAGATTAAGAATATTCTTGAAAAAACTATCAATCCTTCTAGGAAATATTAGTCCAATAAACTCTTGGATGCTCTTTGGGAATATCGTACAGCATACAAAACCATCATAGGAATGTCACCATATAGGTTGGTTTAATGAAAATCAAGCCATTCACCTGTTGAAATTGAGCATAAGGCCTTTTGGGCAATTAAGAAAATGTATTATGACCTCTCATTGGCCAGAACAAAAAGGAAATTAGATCTCAATGAACTTGAGGAACTTAGGATGGAGTCTTATAAAAATTCAAGGATCAATAAAGAAAGATTTCAAGACTACCAATCTAGGAATATCAAAGTCAAACCTTTTGAACCGGGAAAATGTGTGCTCTTTTATAGATCAAAACTTCATTTACACCCAGGAAAGTTAAGGTCTTGATGGTCAGGTCCTTTCATAGTGCATCATGTGTACCCCCATGGGGTAGTAGAGATTCAAGATCCTACAAGTGGTTACATTTTCAAGGTCAATGGTCAAAGGTTAAAACCATTCATTGAATCATTCAATAAAAAGGAAATAGAGGTTGAGTTAACTGAGCCAACCTATGAACCAGGAAAAAATTGATAGATTTAGGATCCATGTCAGGCTAACGACGTTAAACAAAGCGCTGCATGAGAGGCAACCCATGGTTTTCATTTTTTTAGTCTTTTTGGAATCATTTTTTTATTAATCATTTTGATATTTAAAAAAATAGACTGTTTATTTGTTCTTCTATTATGAGTATGGATGGGTACGAAAGGGGAGCACCATATTCATCCATGTCACGTGGTGTGATCCTTGAGTAACACCTTACCCAGAAATGTAAAAAGAAGAAAATGTATCATCAGTTTATTTTATTTTATTTTTATGTTTTTGTAGGTTAAAATAAAAATACAAAAAATAAATAAATAATAATATAATAATAATAATAATAAAAGGCCACAACGTAGGTCGTGGGTCAAACCCTGTCACAACCGGCGAAGCCGTGGGGATTCAAACCCGGGACTGAAGGGAGACAGGGGCGCGCACTTACCACTAACCTGTGGATTTTTGTGCTTCCTTATTCTATAATTTTTATATATATACTTATATTGTTCTTTCATTATTATATATATATATATATTGTTTTTTTTGTTTTTTTTTCCTTTTTCTACTAGGGAACTCTGCAAGTGACATGGATATCAAAGGACTAAATTGGAGCAGCAATAACTTCAACTTCAACCACCAGGTGACTTCATTCCATGATACTCATATTTCAATTTCCCTTTTGAACTTCCATTTTCTGCCTCTACTCCTTCTAAATTTTCATTTCTTCAAACACTGGGGATAGTGTTATTTTAATTTAGGGGGGAGATGAAATAAAAAAATTTGCTTTTGTGAAAAAAATGATTTGAAAAAAAAGTGTGTAAATGGAAGGAAAAATTCCTTTAACTTTGAACATGGTAATACACATTGCACACTTTGAAACTGAATATCAAATAATTTAGAATTCCCTGATTCTGATTTTAATCCTTGTATAATTTCATGAGCATAGATTTTGGAAAGTGTGGATGTCCAATGTGATATTTCATCGTTTATATTTTCATTCAAATAAAAAAAATATCACAATGCATGTCCTTTGGATAGTGGGGTATTAGTTTGAGTTCATGGGGTCCCCCAAATAAATATCATAGGTTTGGTTATCATTTTAGTTTTAATATGAGTATTCAATAATAAAAAAATTAAAAAAACAATAAATTTGCGCGTAGAGCAATGAAATGACCTAATGTGTGGATTTCGGCACTTGGGGATCATGACTTCATAGTTTTCTGGAACAGAGTTAGTAATTTTATCTATATTTTTGGTAATTTGAATTTGTTTTTGACTGAGTTAACTCAAGATGATACCTGAGTATGTGGGATTCACTTGGTTCCCTAAGGTCTTTGATCCTAGGAGTCATCGGTAAAGTCCCGCTACAAGGGTTGACTCTTTTGAGTGCAATTTCAATTACCATGGAAAAATTGAAAAAAAAACACAAAAATAATAATAATAATAAATTAATACTCATCTTAATATTGAAATGTGATTCCACCTAGCGGTTCCATCATTTCCCTCTTGAATAAAGACGAACCCCCATGTCTAATGCGATGCACAACACATCATCACTCTTAATTGATATTGGATGAAATATGGTGATGAATTTGAACAAAGGAATGGACTTGGGATTGGTATCTTCCTATGAAACTATCATTTATTAAAATATGTTGATGGTTTTCATGATTGTTTTGTATAAGGGTTTTTGGTGATCATTGTGTATTAAAATGTTTTTGGAAAAGGGAATTAGAATTTCATATTGTTGAGATATATTTTTCTTGGAACTAGAAAAACTCAAGTTGGGGGGTTTGATTAGATACTAGATTAGGCTAATATTCATTGTTAATATATATAATATTAATGTTCTTTATTATTCATAAACACCATTTTAGTGAATTTTACACTTTGAACATCATTTAAAGTACCCAATGATTCATCTGATTTTAAGGAATTTAATTATCCATATTTTAATTTGATACTTTGGTAAATTTATCTACACTTCATTATGAACATGTTTTATTCAGGTATCAATGGATAAATCATGGAAGAAGATGGGGATATTTTGTGATGAAAGGAAACAATTCTAGAGAAGTTAGATTGGACACCATCCCAATGATGAGAATTTGGGGCCCAACATACAGGCCTAATGAAGCCCAAATTTCTTTTGATGGTAGAAGACATATATATTAACAAATCGTTATTCAGGATCCCATGCTAATTAGGCCTCCATGGTGGTCATTAAGGCATCCCAATTTGGAGATAAAATTATGGTCTAGATTTTGTGGCCCAGAAAAAATGCTATCAATATAATCATATCTGGGTATAAACAACTCTAAATGGGCCTACCTTTTATAGGTGGTCCAGAGACATTAGAGGATAAATTTTCTTCTTCTATGGACCACTTTAATTAGGCCATATAGAAGGCCATTCAGACACGTCTGTTCGATGGATGAAAGTTGGCTGCCACCTCGGGTCAAGGGTGGAAAAATCAACTCTCACTCAACTTTCCACCCACCTATGGCCTACCACAATTAATTAAGGAGACTTGTAATATTGGAGTCTCTATAAAAGGCTTAAAAAATTCCTATTTAAGTCATTGGTGGTGGAGGATTTGAGAATATTTGAGCTTTGTTTTCATCTTAATGTTATGCTGCCAATTTGATGTTGTAATCGCATTCCATCAATTGTAAGTTCCTTGATTCACCTTAGTTTCTTAATAAAAGTCCTTCCTTTACTCTTATTCTATTCTTCTACATATCACTTTGATACCTTTGGTTCAAGGTGTGAATTTATTCAAACCATAATTTGTGATATTTATCACACAACGGTGGAGTGATCGATTTTTGTTCTTGTTTTTACTTCTTCAATTCCACCCTCATAAGTCTACTTCCCACTTCCGTTGAAGACATGTCATCAATGGAGGGATAAATATTTCATGGTTTGATCCAAGGGAGTATAAAGGGTCTGGATTGGATGTTATTTCTCACTCCATTAATGGCTAATCAATTCTTTTAAATGATATTTTTATTTGATGATTTTAAAACCTCTTCATCCTTATTGAATTTCAGGTCACACATTTCAAGTGATAATACAAATATTTACCTTGGAGTGCTTAAAATTTTGATACTTCAAGTGTATAGGTGATTAGTATTAGGTTGTGTAGGCATTAAACCAGTAATTGATGATTTTTTTTTATCTTCTTAAATAAACCCATCTCAAATATAAGAAATTGAAATCATTAAAAAAGGAATTCATCCAATCCACTCCGAGGGATAACCTAGGATCAACTCATTATCTTAATTTGAATTAACTTAAATCTATTAGTGATCCTTTAAACCCATATAAAATCAACCCAAGTTGGCCAATTTATAGCGAAAAATAGTCCTTAGAATGTTTGTGTCTATAGGTTACTTCTTAGGTCTCTGAGGATTCGACAACCCAAGCTAGACTACAAGGACCGTTCTATCTTATTCTCTTGGGTAAATTTGAGCGTGAATCAAATTTTTGCGTCATTTACAGGGACCCAAGTAAGTCATATAAACACCCATTCTATTCTCCCCCATTTCTTCTTTTCTCATCCAAATTCTCTTATCTTGTCCCTTTCTCATTTTTTTTTTCTTTTCGCACATGTCCGCCTACACCCGCGACCAATCAAACCGTCTAGTTAGGGTGGATAGTCCTGGGTTTGGGGAGTCAATTACACCAAGAGAACTCTTTCCATTAGATCCTAATCTTCCTAATACTCCATAGTAAAAAAATTGAGCCTATTTCAATGGAAGGTCTTCAAAGAAACCAACTCATAAACCCGGGTGGGAACCAAAATGGAAACCCAAATGAGGTAGCCACAAACTTGGGGAATGTGGTCGATCAAACCATGAGTGAATACGTCACACCTACCTGGACCAATTCCCCCTCATGCATTATAAACAATTAACCAGAAGATTACAACTACATATTTAAACCCCATGACCTAAACCACCTTCCCACATTCCATGGAATGGAGTCTGAGATGCCCTACCTTCACATTAAGGAGTTCAATGACATTGTAGAAACCATGTGTCCCCCACATCAACTAGAATCAGCTAAGATGAAGCTATTTCCTTTTTTTTAAAGGATCAAGCTAAAAATTGGCTAAATAATTTGATACAATCATCCATAAACTCTTGGGACTAACTACAAAGAGAATTCTACAAAAAATACTTTCCCCACCACAAAACAATTTCACTTAAAAAGAGCATCCAAAACTTTTTTGAAAAAGAGAGAGAGTCATTATATGAAACATGGGAGAGGTTCAAAGACACTCTAAACATGGTTCCACACTATGGTTTTTCTATTCCTGAACAAGTGAGAATTTTCTATGAAGGGTTGGGTCCGGGGAACAAACAATTCATTGACATGATGTGTAATGGAACTTTTAAAAACAAAGCCCCAAATGATGCTTACAACTATCTAGAAAGCCTTGCTGAACAGAACCAAACATGGGGAACTTCACCTTATTCTGAAAAGCCCCAAAGAACTAATGGAATTCATACACTTAGAGAAGAGGAAATACTTAGGGATAAACTCACATCACTCTCTAGGAATATTGAAGAGATAGACCTTAGAAAAGTCCATGAAATCCAAACTGTAGACCCTGTTTGCACAATTTGTGAAAAACATGACCATAAGACAGACAACTGCCCAAGCATTCCATCCATCAAGGATTTTCTTTTAGTAGGACCCCCAGTGGAAGTAAATGCTTTGAACTTTCAAAAGCCTCAATACCAAAACAACTTCAACCCAAGGTATAATGACCACCCAGGCTTCCGTTGGAAAGATAACCAACAACCTAGCCAACCACAGGGAAAAAATCCTTACCCCCATCAAAACTACCAAACCCATAACAAGTTTCAAACCCAACCTATCCAATACCAATAGCCACCGGTCCATTTTCAACAAACCATCCCACCTCCAAAATATCCCCCTAGGATAAACCAATCTTCTCAAGCACCAACCCAAACTGTTCCAAAAAGCCTACTAGAATAACTGTAAAAACAAATGGAAAGAATTAACTTGGAAGTCTCTTCCCTAAAACAAGAACTTCAAACCATCAAAACTGGAAAAGCACCCATGCCTACTCAGGTGGTACCATCCTAAACTTCAAGGGGAGAGTCAAGTTGCACTCAAATTACTCATGAACAACTAAAGGTTGTGACTATTATAAGAAGTGGGAAATCAATTGAGAAACCTGAACAACTAATTTAGAACCCATCTGAAGATTCAAACTTGGATGAAAATTCAAATGAACCAAATGATCAAACTGAAAAACACGATAACATTGTCAAAGAAACAACTCTTCAACAAACAACCCCACAACTTGCACCATTTCCTCAATGCATGAGGGGGAAAACCAATCCTGAATTGAGTGAAACATTGAGAGAAATATTCTCACAAGTCAAGTTAAACATTCCCCTTCTCAATGTAATCCAAACCATACCTTCCTACTCAAAGTACCTTAAGGACTTGTTCACTTTTAAAAGAAAATTTTCACATAAAAACCAAGTCCTTTTGGCTGCTAATGTGAGTACCACCATTCAAGGGACCATTCCTCCTAAGTTTAAATACCTAGGTTTCCCTTACATCAATGTTGAACACTAATACAAATACTTCTTTTATCAGTGCTAAAAATGGCCTTTAACAGTGCTAGAAAAGCGCTGTTAAAGCCGGTGAAGATAAAGGGGGTCCCCTTTATCACTGCTCTGAAAGGTACTGATAAAGACCCCTTTTATCAGCGCTGATAAAAGGGGTCCTTTATCAGTTCTAAAAAGAAATCACTGATAAAAAATTTGAAAAATTTTAAAAAAATCCTGCCAATCGGGGGGATTTTATAGTGTTTGAGCCCCGCTTTTACAGCACTCCCCCCCCCCTCCAGCACCCGCATGCACCCCTCCACCCTTTATCAGCACTATCCCCTACCCTTTATTAGTGCTAGCCCCCATAATCACCCATGTGCGCGCGTCCCTGCTTCCACCCGGATTTGATCTCAAGACCTCCACCCTGCATGCCTGAAGCCTTTGCCACTCCCCTATATTGATTTGTTCTCCTATTAATGATATATCTATTTATTTATATGTATATTTAGTTCTATTTATTTGTATAGTAATATATATTTATATTAATATATATATATAGTTATATTAATATATATATAGTTATATTAATATATATATTTATAGTGATATTAATATATATATATTTATATTTATATCAATATATATGTAGTTATATTAATATATATATATATAGTTAGATTAATATATATGTATATAAATATTTATATATTGGTATTTTAAATAAAATGGATATTAGTTATTATTTAGCTAAAGCTAATATATTTTATATGTAAATGGTATATAAATATTTATATATTGGAAACTCAATGTGACCGTTTGAATGAGACTTTAGGACCCCTATAGGTCAAGTGATATTTTCATTGTTCCTAAAGGCTTCTCATGGATGATAAGTTCTAAGGGGGGAGGTTGTAATGACCCGTGTTTTCAATACAAGGTATAATTCCATGGGAAATTGAAATTTTGGCATTTAGTGGATTGGCCATTCTTTTAACTGAGCTTCAAAACATAATATATAGTTATATTAATATATATATATAGTTAGATTAATATAGTTATATTATATATATATATATAGTTATATTAATATAAATATATAGTTATATCAATATATATATTTATAGTGATATTAATATATATATTTATAGTTATATCAATATATATATATGTAGTTATATTAATATATATATATATAGTTAGATTAATATATAGGTATATAAATATTTATATATTGGTATTTTAAATAAAATGGATATTAGTTATTATTTAGATAAATCTAATACATTTTATATGTAAATATATTTTATTATTTATATTTATAATTAAATTTTTATGTGTGAATATATAAAAAAATATGTATATATTGTTATATATTTGATTATAAATAGAAGTGCATTATAAAAAATGATAAAATTTCAGAAATAATATCAATATTAATGTAATACCTTGGAAAAAATTCAGTCCCCACCAAAAAAATCCAATAATATCCCCTTAAACGAGGCTGAAAATCCACAAAATGTTAAAAAATCGGGGTACCCCGACTAAAAACTCAGTTTTGGAGGCCTTATGTTCCTATTTTAGCCACGAAAGAACCTTGACCAAGGTCCCCCGAGTCACAGGGGTGTAGATCTCATCGTATTCTTCGATTTGCTATGTGGTAGAGTTCAAACGGACACTCAGATCAAAAGTTATGGTCGTTTGAAGTTTGAGTTGCGTTTTCAACATATTTTGGATCTTTTTTTAATTTTTTTTAATTTTTTTAGTCTTCAAATTGTTATTAAATGACTATTACTCCATAATAATTATCAAATTATTAATTAAAATTATTTTTTTTAATTTTTTTATAAGTCATTTTCACTAAATATCTTATATATTAAGTATATTAAGTGTAAATGTATATTTATACTTATCTAAAATGTATTTAAAAATTATATATTATATTTATATCAATATAACTATATTTATATATTTATATATTAATATATTATTTTTAATTAATTTTTTTTGAAGTCGACCCTTTATCAGTGCTGATAAAGGGGGTACCTTTATCAGCGCTAAAAAAAGCGCTGATAAAGGGGTACTTTTATCAGTGTTTTTTTAGCACTGATAAAGGTACCCCCCTTTATCAGCGCTTTTTCGTTAGCGCTGATAAAGGTTGGTTCCAGGAAAAATTGTTTTTGTGGTAGTGTTAACTAGGAGAGAGAATTTGTCAAGGCCTTGTGTGACCTAGGTGCTAGTGTCAATCTCATTCCCTATGATGTGTACTTCCAGTTAGGCCTAGAAGAGCTCCAACCCACATCTGTCACACTTCAACTTGCTGATCGTAGCATTAGGGTTCCAAAGGGGATTTTAAAGGATGTTCTGGTAAAGGTAGAAAACTTCATCTACCCTGATGACTTCATTGTCATTGACAACCATCCAAACTTAGAAAATAAGGAAGAAACCCCAATCATCCTTGGTCATCCTTTCCTTGCAACAATCAACTCTATTATCGGAGTTCGAAACGGGAACATGACCATCACCTTTGGAAACATGAGTCTAGACTTGAACATCTATAATGCAAGCTCACAAATAAGGGATGACGAGAAAATTCATGAAGTAAACATGATAGGAAGCATTGATAATGAATCCATAGAACATCAAGGAATATTTGATGGATGTTTAAGTCAGGATGATATTGATTTCCTTTGTTCACATGAAGGAAGTTTATCTCCTTGTCTTGAATAATTTTTAAATTTCTCTTATGATGAATTCTTAGGTCCAACAATTAGTAAAACCTTTCAGGAAACCAATTTCATGGAGACCACTCCAACTTCCTTCCCTAAATCTGATCAATACAATCTAGTAGCCGAAACTTCTACATGTGGGGAATCAATATTTTATAAAAATATAGGAAACAAAATTGATCTTGATAAAATGTCCCAATCATCTGCTGAAATTCTAAACCAACCTGATCTTGAATTGAAGGAACTTCCCGTGACACTCAATTATGCCTTCCTAGGGGACAATCAAACACATCCTATTGTCATTTCTTCTTCTCTTGAAGCCAATCATGAGAGGATGCTTCTAGATTTCCTTAGGAAACATAAGAAATCCATTGGTTGGAACCTGTCTGATATTCCTGGGATTAGCCCACTTATTGGGACTCATAGGATTGTTCTGGAATCGGATTCAAAGCCATGTTGTCAACCTCAATGACGACTCAATCCTAATCTCATGGAGGTAGTAAGAAAAGAACTTCTGAAATTGTTAAAAGCTGGTATCATATATCCCATAGCTGAGAGTGAGTGGGTTCATCCCAATCCAAGTGGTTCCAAAAAAGGCTGGAATCACAGTTATAACCAATGAGGATGGAGAGATTCTTCCAAAAAGGGTGAGTAGTGGATGGAGAGTCTGCATCAACTATAGGAATCTAAACTCATTTACCAAGAAGGACCATTTCCCCTTTCCATTTATTGACCAATTCCTTGAGAGAGTGGCAGGTCATGCCTTCTACTATTTCTTAGATGAGTACTCGGGGTGTAATCAAATTGAGGTCTCCCTATAGGATCAAGGGAAGACTACATTCACATGCCAATTCAGAACCTTTTCTTTCAAACGCATGTCTTCCGGGTTATGAAATTCCCCTGGAACCTTCCAGTAGTGCATGATGGGAATATTCTAGGACATGGTAGGTAATTTTCTTGAGGTCTTCATGGATGACTTCTCTATTTTTGGGGATACATTTGAGGGATGTCTTAGTAATGTGGAGAGAGTATTGTCAAGATATGAAGAAAAGAATTTGGTCCTAAACTGGGAAAATGCCATTTCATGGTTAAAGAGGGACTAGTTCTAGGCCATCTAGTCTCATGTAGGGGGGTTAAAGTTGATAAAGCCAAGGTTGACATCATTTTTCACCTTCCATCACCCAAAACTGTCAAGTAAGTGAGGTATTTCTTAGGAAATGGTGGTTTCTATAGAAGATTCATCAAGGAATTTAGTTCAATCTCCCATCCCCTTTGTTCTCTCTTAATAAAGGATGCTTCATTTGTTTGGACAAAAAGTTGTGATGGTTCATTATCAACCCTCAAATCCTCTCTCACCTCTCCCCCCATTATGAAATCTCTTAATTGGAACCTTCTTTTAAAACTTATGTGTGATGCCAATGAATTTGCTGTAGGAGCTGTGTTATGACAACGTTGTGATAAAACTCCTATCATTGCTTATGCAAGAAAATAATTAAATGATTCCCAAATCAACTATACCGCTACTGAAAAGGATTTACTTGCTATTATGTTTGAATTAGAGAATTTTAGGTCCTACCTCTTAGGATCCCCCATCACTGTGTTCACTGACCATTCTGCACTAAAATACCTCTTCCCAAAACAATATGCTAAGGCTAGTCTGATTAGGTGGGTCCTTATCTTACAATAATTTGACCTCACAGTCAAAGATAAAAAGGGTGTTGAAAATGTTGTAGTTGATCATCTCTCTAGGATGGAATTAAAAGACAACTCGAATCACCTTTCTATGTCTGATTCATTCCCTAAGGAACACCTATACTCTGTGAGTGACTTCTCTTGGTATGCTGACATAGCTAACTTCTTAGTTACAGGAGTCATCCCAAAAATTTTAGGGACTCAAGATCGAAGGAAATTACTTTTTGATGTTAGAAACTATGTGTTTGATTATCAATACCTCTATAAGTTCTACCCTGACCAAGTTATTAGGAGGTGTGTCGTAGAATCTGAACAAGAGTCAATCCTTAAATTTTGTCATAGTGAGGCATGTAGAGGTCAATTTTCCTCTAAAAAAATCTTCTAAGATTCTTCAGTGTGGTCTCTTCTGGAACACCCTCTCAAGGGACTTCTACACATTTTTTTCAAAGCTTTCCTAGGTGTCAACAAGTAGGGTCCATCACAAAAAGGAATCAAATGCCACTCACTCCCATCTTAGTGGTTGAAATTTTTGACTGTTGGGGAATCGATTTCATGGGTCCTTTCCCAAACTCTAGGGGATACCTCTACATCCTCTTAGCTATTGATTATGTCTCAAAATGGGTTTAATCCATTCCCACCAAGTCTAATGACCATCATGTTGTGATCTGATTTCTGAAAGATCATATATTTTCTCGATTTGGAATTCCTAGGGCTATAATCAATGATCGAGGAACCCATTTCTACAACCGTCCATTCTCTTCACTCATGTCTAAGTATGGGATTTCTCATAAGGTTTCCACTGCGTACCGTCCTCAAACCAATGGTTAAGATGAGTTAGAAAATAGGGAGATTAAGAATATTCTTGAAAAACTGTCAATCCTTCTAGGAAATATTGGTCCGAGAAACTCTTGGATGCTCTTTGGTCATATCGTACAACATACAAAACTATCTTAGGAATGTCACCATATGGGCTGTTTTGTGGAAAAGCATGCCATTTACCTATTGAAATTGATCATAAGGCCTTTTAGGCAATTAAGAAAATGGATTACGACCTCTCATTGTCCAGAACAAAAAGAAAATTAGATCTCAATGAACTTGAGGAACTTAGTATGGAGGCTTATGAAAATTCAAGGATCAAAAAAGCTAGAGTTCAAGCCTACCAATCTAGGAATATCAAAGTCAAACATTTTGAACCGGGAAAATTTGTGCTCTTGTATAGTTCAAAACTTCATTTACACCTGGGAAAGTTAAGGTCTAGATGGTCATGTCCTTTCATAGTGCATCATGTGTACCCCCATGGGGAAGTAGAGATTCAAGATCCTACAAGTGGTTACATTTTGAAGGTCAACGGTCAAAGGTTAAAACCATTCATTGAATCATTCAATAAACAGGAAATAGAGGTTGAGTTAATTGAGACAACCTATGAACCTGGAAAAAATTGATAGATTTAGGATCCATGTCAGGATAATGACGTTAAACAAAGTGTTGTATGGGAGTAAACCCATGGTTTTCATGTTTTCAGTCTTTTTGGAATCATTTTTTTTATTAATAATTTTGATATTTTAAAAAAATAGACTGTTGATATGTTCTTCTATTATGAGTATGGATGGGTACGAAAGGGGAGCATCATATTCATACATGTCACGTGGTGTGATCCTTGAGTAATACTTTACCCAGAAATGTAAAAAGAAGACAATGTATCATCAGTTTGTTTTATTTTATTTTTATGTTTTTGTAGGTTAAAATAAAAATAAAAAAAATAAAAAAATACAAATATAATAATAATAAAAAAAGGCCACATCGTAGGTCATGGTTCAAACCCCGTCACAACTGGGGAAGCCTCGGGGATTCAAACCCGGGACCGAAGGGAGACAGGGGCGCGCGCTTACCACTGACCTACGGCTTTTTGTGCTTCCTTATTCTATAGTTTTTATATATATAATTATATTGTACTTTATTTATTATATTAATAAATATATATATATATATTTTGTTTTTTTGTTTTTTTCCTTTTTCTACTAGGGTACTCTGCAAGTGACATGGATATCAAAGGACTAAATTGGAGCAGCAAGAACTTCAACTTCAACCACCATGTGACTTCATTCCATGATCCTCATATTTCAATTTCCATTTTTAACTTTCCTTTTCTGCCTCTACTCCTTATAAATTTTTATTTCTTCAAAAACTGGGGACAGTGTTATTTTAAGTTGGGGGGGAGATGAAATAAAAAAAATTGCTTTTGTGAAAAAAAATGATTTGAAAAAAAAGTGTGTAAATGGAAGGAAAAAATACTTTAACTTTGAACATGGTAATACACATTGCAAACTTTTAAACTGAAAATCAAATAATTTAGAATGCCCTGATTTTGATTTTAATCCTTGTATAATTTCATGAGAATAGATTTTGGAAAGTGTGGTTATCCAATGTGATATTTCATCATTTATATTTTCATTCAAATAAAAAAAAGATCACAATGTACGTCCTTTGGATAGTGGGGTATTAGTTTGAGTTCATGGGCCCCCCCAAATAAATAGCATAGGTTTGGTAATCATTTTAGTTTTATTATGAGTATTCAATAATAAAAAAATTAAAAAAAACAATAAATTTGCGCGTAGAGCAATGAAATGACCTAATGTGTGGCTTTCGGCACTTGGGGATCATGACTCCATAGTTGTCTGGAACAGAGTTAGTAATTTTATCTCTATTTTTGGTAATTTGATTTTTTTTTTACTGAGTTAACTCGAGATGATGCCTGAGTATGTGGGCTTCACTTGGTGCCCTAAGGTCTTTGAGCCTAGGAGTCATCGGTAAAGTCTTGCTATAGGGGTTGACTCTTTTCAGTTCAATTTCAATTACCATGGAAAAATTGCAAAAAAAAAACAAAAAAAATACAATAAAAAAATTTAATACTCATCTTAATATTGAAATGTGATTCCACCTAGCGCTTCTATCATTTCCCTCTTGAATAAAGATGAACCCACATGTCTAATGCGATGCACAACACATCATCATTCTTAATAGATATTGTATGAAATATGGAGATGAATTTGAACAAAGGAATAGTCTTGGGATTGGTTCTTCTTATGAAACTATCATGTATTAAAATATGTATATGGGTTTCATGATTTTTTGGTATAAGGGTTTTTGGTGATCATTGTGTATTAAAATGTTTTTGGAAAAGGGAATTTGAATTTCATATTGTTGAGATATATTTTTCTCGGGACTAGAAAAACTCAAGTTGGGGGTGTTATTAGATACTAAATGAGGCTAATATTCATTGTTAATATGTATAATATTAATGTGCTTTATTATTCATAAACATCATTTTAGTGCATTTTACACTTTGAACATCATTTAAAGTACCCTATGATTCATCTGATTTTAATGAATTTAATTATCCATATTTTAATTTGATACTTTGGTAAATTTATCTACACTTAATTATGAACATGTTTTATTCAGGTATCAATGGATAAATCATGGAAGAAGATGAGGATATTTTGTGATGAAAGGAAACAATTCTGGAGAAGTTAGATTGGACACCAGCCCACTGATGAGAATTTGGGGCCCAACATACAGGCCCAATGAATCCCAAATTTCTTTTGATTCTAGAAGAAATATATATTAACAAATCATTATTCAGGATCCAGTTCTAATTAGGCCCCTATGGTGGTCATTAAGGCAACCCAATTTGGAGATAAAATTCTGGTCCAGATTCTATGGTCCAGAAAAAATCCTATCAATATAATCATATCTGGGCAGACACAACTCTAAATGGGCCTACCTTTTACAGGTGGTCATGAGACATCAGAGGCTCAATTTTATTCTTCTATGGACCACTCTAATTTAGTCATATAGAAGGCCATTCAGACACGTCTGTTCGGTGGATGAAAGCTGGCTGCCACCTCGGGTCAAGGGTGGAAAAATCAACTCTCCCTCAACTTTCCACCCACCTATGGCCTACCAAAATTAATTGAGGAGACTTGGACTATTGGAGTCTCTACCCAAGGATTCAAAAATTCCTATTTAAGGCAGTGTTTGTGGAGGAGTTTAGAATCTTTGAGCTTTGTTTTCATCTTAATTTTATGCTGCCAATTTGATGTTGTAATCACATTCCATCAATTGTAAGTTCCTTTATTCACCTTAGTTTCTTAATAAAAGTCCTTCCTTTAATCTTATTATGTTCTTATACATATCATGTTGATACCGTTGTTTCAAGGTGTGAATTTATTCACACCATACTTTGTGATATTTATCACACAACGGTGGAGTGATCGATTTTTGTTGTTGTTTTTACTTCTTTAATTCCACCCTCGTAAGTCTACTTCCCGCTTCTGTTGAAGACATGTCATCAATGGAGGGCTAACTCTTTAACGTGTTGATCCAAGGGAGTAGAAAGGGGCTGGATTGGATGTTATTTCTCACTCCATTAATGGCTAATCACTTGTTTTAAATGAGATTTTTGTTTGATGATTTTAAAACCTCTTCATCCTTATTGAATTTAAGGTCACACATTTCAAGTGCTAATACGAACATTTACCTTGGAGTACTCAAAAATTTGATCCTTCAAGTGTATAGGTGATTATTATTAGGGTGTGTGGGCATTAAACCATTAAGTGGTGATTTTTTTGATCTTATTAAATGAACCCATCTCAAATATAAGAAATTGAAATCATTAAAAAAGTAATTCATCCAATCCAGCCTGAGAGATAACCTAGGATCAAATCATTACCTTAATTTGAATTAACTTAAATCTGTTAATGATCCTTTAAACCCATCTAAAATCAACCCAAGTTGGACAATTCATATCCAAAAATAGTCCTTAGAATGTGCGTGTCTATAGGTTACTTCTTAGGTCTCTGAGGATTCGACAACCCAAGCTAGACTACAAGGACTATTCTACCTTCTTCTCTTGGGTAAATTTGAGCGTGAATCACAAAACGATGTGTGTGAACCATTTTCTGTTGAAGCAAGGGGAGGGTACTCATAATTCATAACTTTTACTGATGATTTTAGTAGATATGTATATATCTACTTAATGAGGTATAAGTTAGAATCTTTTGATAAGTTCAAAAAATACAAGAATGAATTTGAGAACCAGTTTGGTAAGAAGATTAAGAAACTACGCTCAGAACGAGGTGGATAATATCTTAATCAATACTTTATTGATTACATAAGAGAGTTTGGGATCCTATCCCAACTCACTCCTCCAAACACGCCCCAGTGGAATGGTGTGTGTGAAAGGAGGAACCACACCCTGTTGGATATGGTGAGATCAATGATGAGTCATGCGAGTCTTCTATTATCCTTTTGGGGATATGCATTACAAACATCGGCACACATACTAAACCAAGTACCAACTAAATCGATAAATGGTATTCCATACAAGTTATTGAGTGGAAGAAAATCCATGTTATCAAATTTACATGTGTGGGGTTGTGAAGCATTTGTTAAGGCCTCTTCAAGTAACAAACTTGCACCCCAAGGCACAAAGTGTACCTTTATAGGATACCCCAAGTAAACAAGGGGATATTACATATACAAACCCTTAAACAAAAAGGTTATAGTGGAAAGACATTCCATATTCCTTGAGAGGGACCACATCTCCAAAATAGATAGTGGGAGTGAGATAGACTTCGATGAAGTCGAGGCTCAAGGTGCACAAGAGTTGGTACATGAACAGATTCCACAAAGCCCCATGGAAGAAGAATATGTTCCAGAGACACAAGTATTGTTTAGGAGTACAAGAGAGGTTATAGAACTAGAATGGTATTATTTTCTATTTACTGAGGATGGTGACTCCTTATTAGTTGATAATAATGATCATCTAACCTACAAGAAAGCAGTAAGTGGCACAGATGTTGCCAAGTGGCAAGAATCCATGAATTCTAAAATAGATTCCATGTACTTAAACCAAGTTTGGATTTTGGTAGATCCTCTAGTTGATGTAAATCCTGTTGGTTTCAAATGGGTATTTAAGAAGAAATTGGACATGGAAGGACAAATCAGTACCTATAAGGCACGACTGGTTGCAAAAGGTTTTAAACAGCGTCAAGGAATTGACTACGATGAAACCTTCTCACCAGTTGCAATGTTGAAATCCATCAGAATTCTACTTGCTATTTTGGCTTACCATGACTATGAGATTTGGAAAATGGATTTCAAAACAGCATTCCTTAATGGGAAACTTCAGGAAGATGTCTACATGACACAACCTGAAGGGTTTGTGACTCCAAAGGATGCCAATAAGGTATGCAAGTTTCAGAAATCCATTTATGGATTAAAGTAAGCATCCAGGTCATGGAACATTCATTTTAATGAATCCATAAAAGAATTTGGTTTTATCAAAAATGAATGTGAGCATTGTGTCTACAAATGGTTTAGTGGGAGTGCAGTCATTTTCTTAATAGTATATGTTGATGACATATTACTCATTGGAAATGAGATACCAGTATTTCAGTCTGTTAAGGCATGGTTGAATCAATGATTCTCCATGAAAGACTTGGGTGAGGCAACATATATTCTTAGGATCAAGATAAATCATAATAGATCCAAGAGATTACTGGGCCTAAGTCAAAGTACATACATTGATAAGATACTGAAGAGATTCAGTATGAAACGGTCCAAGAGGGTATTGTTGCCAGCATCACATGGCATTCATCTTTCTAATAAAATGTGTCCTTAGACACATGAGGAAAGAAAGATAATGGTAAGGAATCCATACACATCATGGATTGGGTCAGTCATTTATGTCATGTTATGTACTAGGCTGGATGTCGCCTACACATTGAGTGTGGTAGGCAGATATCAAGCTGACCCAGGTGACCACCATTGGATGGCAGTCAAGACTATCCTAAAGTATCTGAGGTGTACTAAGGATATGTTCCTAGTTTATGGAGGATATTAGGAACTAGTCATCAGAGGATATTCATATGCTAGTTTCCAAACTGATCAAGATGACATGAAGTCGCAAACGGGATACATATTCACTTTGAATGGAGGTGCAGTGAGCTAGAAGAGATCAAAGTAGAGTGTGGTCACAGATTCTACAGCAGAGTCTGAGTATGTTGCAGCTTATGAGGCAGTTAAAGAAGCAGTTTGGATGTGAATCTTTGTTCAGGAGCTAGATGTGATACCTAGCAGTAAAGATCTTATCACATTGTACTGTGATAATACTGCAACGATGGCTCTCGCAAAAGAGCCAAGGTCACATCAGCTAACGAAGCACATACTTCAGAAGTATCATCTCTTTAGGTATTTTTCTCATAGAGATGAAGTTGCAGTGAGCGGTATTTCCACATAAGACAACGTGGTAGACCCCTTGACTAAAGCCTTGACTCAGTAGAAACATGATCATCTTGTGAGGTCTAACGGACTGAAAGTTTTAGGCAGTTGGATCTAGTCCAAGTGGGAGTTTGTAAGAGTTGGTGTCCTAGAACCAATTGGTTTTACTTTTATTACATAGATATTTAATGTATTATTACATATTGTTCATTGTTCTGTATGATTATGATGTAATAATGTCCTAGAGTATTTGTTGCATTGATAAGGTCATGGCAGTTCTCTTCTATGATGAGAACCTTAAAATGCTATAACAATATTCTTAAATATAGTTCTACAGTTGGATGACATGCTATTATGGGACACATAGCATGAATACCGTCAGGTTCGAGTACTCATAAGTAGATGAGACTTCCTCTCATGAAGTTCGCACTTGGTAATCTCAAAGATAGGAGATTATGAGAACATACCCGCTAGTAGAAATTCCGCATGTTTTGGTGTCATCAGATATTTCTATCTGCAAGCGTGTGTAATGATCCTTATATTTTAAGATTATCATTAATACATGTCATAACTTACGCACTTTGATTTACTGACAAAACCCATCATGCAGACAGTTGGCGGGAAGTAGGGAACATTGGGTGCGTCACGAGTGGCATGTTATTAATGGATAAGTCGGGGAAGGATTTGTCCCTTCCATTTATGGAAGTTGATATCTCATCCCTTTGATTGAAATAGAACCGTTGCACAAAATTCCATGTCCATGGTGTAACAATAAGTTTATTTCAGGTAGTCAAAGAACGACGTATCTAGCATAAAAGTTGATGACATAATCAAGAAACCTACTTAATGGGATATTGAAACAAAGTAATTATATTACACAGTAAGTGTTCGTATGTGGATGTCGTTGTTGCGACTTTACGTTCTTTCTCTTGGGTGCCTTGAACCGTTTCTAGACAGTACTCTTGGACTTTAGGTAAGCTTACCCAATGCCAACGAGAAAGAATCCTAGAGGGTCACACACTAAGTGTTTTTGGTGGTCTTGGTTAAATTCTATTTGAATTTAATTAATGAAATAAATATTATTCTCAAGACCATGGAATAATTTTATTCAAGTTAAGATGATCGCATAAATTAAATAAAATGTATTTATTTATTTTATTGAACATTTAATAAATATTTATTTACTAGTTTGTAAATAAAATATTTATTTAAGAGAATAAATTATTTATTTATTTATTCGGGTGTTAAATAAATGGAAGTGGAGTTCAAGAGGACCAAGGTTGGTCTGATATTAAAATAATTATTTGCAAGATGGTAAATAATTATTTAACTAGTTGGCACAAATTAAAATAACTCTGCTATTATTTTGTGACGCGGAATTTTATTTATAATTCTGTTTTGCGCAAGTTGACGCACTATAAATAATGTTGTGGTATTATTATTAAATGCATGGGTTTTCTCTAAGCTCATGAATGTATTTAATTGTTGTTATGCAATTAAATACTGTAACTAAAATTCCATGTATATAAATAGGTAAGTACCCCTATTGTGAAACACACCACACTACACGCTTGGTGAATTGAGAATTGTTGAGCCAAACAATTTCTCTCTCTAATCCTCTTCTCTCCCCTTTCAAGAATGAGAGACATTCTTCAAGGATGAAGAACAAGAGATCAAGAACGATCGACACAAGACACTCGCTTCGCCGCGCTAGCACCCGGAGAACGAGCGGTGTCAATCAGAGGCCATCGGAGCACATGTGGATCACCTCTAGAGGGATTCTAGTTTGGATACTTACGACTGCAACGAGATAATCCGTAAGGGTCAATCTGGATGATCAACATCATCAACAAAGAAAAATACCAAAGATACAGGTATAATTTTTTTATGAAATTAATTAAATTAATTATAAACATGATGTGCAAGATCCTCTCTAAGGTTTCATGTCTCTTTCTTCTTTATCTAAATCTTTGATTATATTCCATGGAGATTAGAGTTCATCATCGTATTGATCCCAAAATAATCACTGATTATGATAAAAATCAAAGTTGGGTGCCGCCCCAACCACGCTTCCACTGCGACTAAAACCTTCATTGGTGCACGACAACGGTCCTTGTTTCACTACTAGTTTGACACTCCCATGGTATATGCTTAAGATGATTCATATTTTCTTTATAAACTACTAAAATACCTAAGAAAAGAAAAATAAAATCAGTATATTTATCAATGATAAAATGATAATTATGATGATATAGAATGAAATGGACAAGGACAAAGGCATTAAATAATGACTAGTCCTTGTAATGTCATTTATAAAGTCTTTTTGAAGATTTTAGAAAATATACTATGGAAAATCATATCATATATTAGTTTAGTACCATAGTTATTTTCTTGTGTTAAAGAGTTATATGATACTTTAGTCTCCATGAAGTAGTCTTCAATCATGAAAAATATTTGGAATGTGAATCCTTAATCATTTTTTGATTAATTCAACCAAAAGGAGAGGTTCCAGAATATAGCCTCATTTTTTATATAGAAATTAGATAGTGAAATATCCTATAGATGTGGTAATTTTGAAAGATATGATTTTTAGAAGTGGACGGTGTAATGGTAAGTAGTCCAGAAGTCATGAATATAAGTTTTGGTTTTTTAAATATGGATTTTTTTAATGGTGATATATTAAGGTCTTCTCCTCATTGTAGTGAGAAAATTTTTTTAGAATGTAAGATTCATTAATTGAAAAGTAAGAGTGACATTAAATATTCATCAAAAGTTAAATGTTTTAGTTGGACTTGATACAGGTGTTAGAAAGTCCACATGTTCAACAGGGAGATTTCCATGAAATTTTGGAAGTTGGTGAAACTGGATGAATAGCTGATACTTACTATAAGAAAGTGGGACAACATGCAAAAGAAACATGTGATAGATGTATTTTTGGAATACTCGTTGAGAAGAAAAATAATTGCACAAGAATCTTTGGAACATGAAATGATAATTTTATTATGCTGATTTTATTAGGGGTTCACTTTTATTACCAGAGGATCAACCAGGATTCTTCCTGATTGGAAGCACTAAAAATTCCTTAACCAATAATCTGTTATGGTTTCTTTTCTTAGATGTTCATGATATATCCTTCTAATATCTTAATGAGAGATTGATGAAAACACCAATCTTAACCATAAATGAGCTAGGTAATGATTATGGATCATATTGTGATGTATTAGGAGTCAAGATTTGAATAGTTCCATACCATGATGGTCATGTGGTTTCTTGTGGGTCCAGATAGTTAATAACACATAAGAGAAACTTTCCAAATCCTTTCCTAGATTTTAAAATAGTGGTTCTTTCCATTAGGTTTCAATGTAATACACTAAAAAAAGTGTTTGAAATATATTTAATCACAAATTGAAATGAACCATTGATAACAGAGAAGGTATGAGTAACTATAGACCTTTAAATTTGACTTAATGTATACCCTCAAGAAGGGGAACATTTTTTCTAATGTATTTTATTGGAAGGATCAATCTTAGGTAGTACATGATTCAACCATCAAGTGGAAGATGGTTACCCACTTTGAAGAGATGTGACTTTATGTTCAAAAGTATTATTGTCAAGTGACACTTATGTTTTTATCTATCACTTATTCACTCCTCATTAGTATTACAGGAGTAAACTATAGGATTTATACTATTTATTCATGAGATACATGATAAACCTTTTATAGATTTATATTTTATAAAATTTTAGTTATTTTTTATTCATGTATCCTTTGTAAAGTGCCTCTTTTTGGATTTATGACTGTGAAAATGACTAAGTGGCCCTTTTAAAATGATTCAAGTGTTTTGAAATGTTTCTTAAAAAATTATATGTGTTTAACATACCTTTTTTGGTTTTAAATACCTTTAAAATGATTTAAACATTTGGCATGGATATAGGTTGCATGCCATGTGTTTTTCAACTCATTTGATTGGATTTGAAAAAGGGATGTGAATGTTTTAAAAGTGTATGTAATGTTGGTATCCTTTTAACAAAGGGTGTGTGAAGTTTTAAATGAAAATTTGTAAAATATAGAGGGTTTTCATTCATTTTAAATGATTAAGATTTTTGGTTCATGAAGTTTCCTTGACTTCTTTAAAAAATGAATTGGGGTTTTGAGAAAGAGTGTTTGAAACTGATTGGTTTATTTTAAAAAGGGCCTATTATTTTAAAGGGGAATTTGTGTAAATGGTTGTTTTTTAATGGGATTTCAATTTTAATTTTATAAATAGTTTGAAAAAGAGACTTAAAGTCTATATCTTTTTTATCCTTGGTTAATTTTTATATCAACGTTTTGTGTATTTATTTTTTTCAATACTAATATCACCGAATCAAATAGGATAGATATGAATAAAGAATGGATGGATGTCAATCATTTTACAAAAGATCATAAATATGGAGTGAAAGAGTTCATCAAGTTTACAAAAGATTATGCATATGACCCTTCTCAAATCCTTTTTATGTGTTTACGCTATTGATATTCAGGACAAGTTAGTCCATAGGAGTTGTAAGAACACTTGATCTATCACAGAATAGATCGATGTTATAAATGTTGGAATAAACATAGGGAAAAAGTGAATGTAGCTAGTGGGTGGGATAACACTATGTTTTATAGATCATCTGATATGATTACAAGTGTGTACAGTAAAGAAGAATGTATCAAGGACGTGATTACAGATGTGAATTTTGATGAATACCGTATTGAAGAAATGACAATGATAGTTGAAGATGAACTTCGTGATTTCAAAAAATTGTTTGAGTAGTTAAAAAGTTGTTCAAAAATGCTATTGTATGGTGGTTTCACTAAATATACATCATTTTTAGTCATACTGAAGCTATATAATTTGAAATCAGGCAACAGATGGAGTGATGCTGGTTTTACATAATTTCCTGCTCTCTTGAATGACATGTTACCATAAGATAATGAGCTCCCAAGCTGAAAATATAACGTGAAATGAATGTTATGCTCAATGGGTATGATCTCTGAAAGAATAAACATCTGCCCGAATGACTATATGTTGTTTCACAAGGACTACAAATCACTTAGAGAATTCCCAAAGTGTGGTGTTTCTCGATACAAGAAAGTTGAATTTGGTCCTATGAAAGTTTTATGGCACTTTCCAATCATTCAAAGGTTTAGGCACCTATATGTAAGTGAGGATACTGTAAGGTAATTGACATGGAATGTAGAAAGAAGAAATAAATATGGAAAACTACATCACCCAGTAGACTCTCCTCAGTGGAAGAAAATTGATCATGAGTATCCTGACTTTGGAAATGAGTCGAGAAACCTTCGTTTTAAAATATATATAGATGGAGTGAATCCTTTTGGTTTTCAAATCAACACTCACAGTACATGGCCAGTTATGTTGGTAAATTATAACTTTCCACTATGGTTATGTATAAAATGAAAACACATTGTTGTATCTATGCTTATATCAAAACCAAAACAACCAGGTAATGATATTGATGTTTATTTGGCTCCATTGATCGAGGATTTGAAAGTATTGTGGTATTCAGGTATTACATTGTATGATGCTTACAAAAATAAAAATTTCACGTTGAGAGGCATGTTGTACGGGATGATAAACGAATTTCCTACTTATAGAAATTTGTCAAGATATGGAATTAAAGGAACTTATGGGTGTCTCATCTATGAATAAGGTACACAGTGAATTAGGTTGAAACATTCATCAAAAACCGTGTTTCTAGGACATCATAGATTTATAACCTGATGACATAAGTACCGATCTTTGACAATATCATTCAATGGAAGTTAAAAAGAACATACAACACCATATCTACTAATATATGATCAACTATTTAAGAAAGTAAAATATTTGGACACTACTTTTGGTAAACAATTTTTGAAAAACCTTACAAAAACCAGTTGGAAGAAGAGATTAGTGTTTTTTAATTACCGTACTAGAATTGTCTGTACATTAGAAACTTTCTTGATGTTATGCATGTTGAAAAAAATGTATGTAATAGTGTCATTGGAACGTTGTTAAATTCACCCAATAAAACCAAGGATAGAATTAAGGTTAGGTTGGACATGGTTGACATGGGAATACGAGAAGAGTTGGCACCAGTGAAGGGTGAAAAATGAACTTTTCTTCCTCCAACTACTTACACTCTTTCCAGATATGAGAAATATCAGTTTTGCAACTTCTTGAATGACATAAAGGTTCTAGAGAGGTATTCATCAAATATCAAGAACACCATGTCAATGACCAATTTAAAGTTAAAGGGTCTGAAATCACATGAACACCATGTTTTGATTCAATATCTAATGTCTATATCTTTACGTTTCATTTTTTCCAAGAATTTACATCATATATTAACCAAACTTGGTTTCTTATTCAAAGATATATAAAGAAAATTTATAGACCTGACGAAATTTCCGAGTATGGAAAGATAAATTGTATTAATATTATGTGAATTGTAAATGTTCTTCCCACCAAAATTCTTTGATATGATGGTTCATTTGATGGTTCACTTGGTGAGAGAGATTCGACTATGCGGTCCAATACACTATAGATGGATGTACCCCATTGAACGGTATATGAATATTTTGAAAGGGTATGTCAAAAATCGAAGTCAGACAGAGGGTTGTATTGATGAGTGATATATTGTTGAGGAATTCATTGAATTCTGTACTGAATACCTATTTGGTGTGGAAATAATTGGTCTACCAAAATCTCTTCACACTAGGCGGCTTGTGGGTGAAGGAATTTATAGAAGAGATATTGTCGCAATCAATATTATAGATTGAGAGTAGGCCCACCTTTATGTTTTTCATAATAGTTTGGAGGTTTTTATATATGTATAAACCCACAAAGAAATTCTTAGGTGTTTGAATCCATCAAGAGATGAAACATGGATATCAAATACACATTTTTAATGGTTTATAAGATGGTTTCAGGACCATATTTTAAAGGAGTCATATGAAAATCCAGATTCAATTTTAGAATGACTTCAATGTCTAGACGGAGGACCAAGTGTGTATGTATTATCTTACAAAGGTTATGTAATTAATGGTTATATGTTCTATAAAAATGATCATGATGAAGAAAGTACCATGAAAAATAGTGGAGTTACACTCGTGGTTAAAGCGATGTATGTTTCTGGTACTATGGAAAGAAATCCAATTTATGTGAATATGTCATACTTTTGAATCATCAAACAAATATGAGAGTTGGATTATATAATATTCCAAGTGTCTATTTTTCAATGAAATTGGGTCGATAATAGTAGTGTCGTTAAAATAGATGAGTTGGGATTCATGAAAGTTTATTTTAGTAAGGAAGGGTACAAAGATGAACCGTTTATAATGGCATCACAGGCAGTACAAGTATTTTATGTTACATATCCCGCAAACTAAAAGTGGTCAATTGTTCTATTATCAACCAAAACCACTGAAGGGTCAAATGAAAATTTAATCGAGGATGACCCTTTCATTGGGACGTTGTAATCATTTCACAGAGGTCCCAATATAGAAGGTTTCTTGTATTCTATAGGAGACCACAATAAAGGGATTTGTATCATCAATATAGGGTTTAAATATCTTTAGCCTTTAAAAAAGAAAAAGTGAGTTCAATAATCATGTTAATTTTTTTTTGTAATATATATTGTGGTATCTCATGTTATTATCCATTTGTTGTTGCATTTATGTACTCTAAATTAAATGTTAAACCACTTTTGCAGATAATGACTTCTTCACGTGTTGGTGCTCCCAATCTTGAGGAACAATAGGTATCTCAACCTGTTGCTGCTCACAGTCCAGAGGAGTGACCTTCTGCACATGCTGGTGCTCCCATTCCCAAAGAATAACAAGGCATTCGGACTGCCTCAAAGCCTTCAGACCACCTCAAGGCTTTCAGGCCACCTGAAATTATGCTTAATAGACCAGGCAGACTCTATAAGGAGAAGACTCTGGATGAGGATTCAGAACAGGCGTATTCACTAGAGCAGAATCTAACAAATGTAGAATAAAGAGAGGGTATGGAATTTCCATCAGGACCAGCCTATGCATGCACGGGAAGCCTAGCCGAACAGCCATGCAAAGGTGGAGAGTTGATATCACGATGCAGAATCTAGGGAGGAGCAATTCCATGTAGTTATAGTTTGGATATTTCCTCTAAGACCTACGGTTCATGTGATCTCTAAGCTTATGGGTTTTGTAAGGGTTCCCCATCATCCATTAAAAGGGGGGTTATCAAAAATCAATAAAAATGATCTTCAGGCCATTCAGGTAAAATAGTTCCTTGATGTTGCGCATCCCACATCGCTTTGGAGCTTGGGTGGGGTCTTCCTTTTTTACTTGATACTCATCATGTGTCGGCCAACACATGAGTCTCTAATGCACTATTTTCCCATGTACTTGTCCTGGGCCATTGGTTAGGCCCCTTTTCACCTATAAGATCGCACTTTTTTCCTTAGTAAAATTTATTCGAAAGTTGTATATAAAAATTTCTTTTTTTTTTAGAATTAATTTTAAATAATCTATTGAAAACAAATATATTAAAATCAAATTAAACTAAGAAATAATTAACAATTATGTTCTAAATTAATGAATTTTATATTTAAAATATATACGTGTAATCAAGACATCACAGGTAGCTTTGTTCACAATATTGTGCATGGACATGATTGTTTATAGCCTTGTTCATAATGTTATGATTTCCTATGCTTATTTATATGCCATATTCTTATGCTTATGTTATGATTTCATGATTATTGGCTCATGTATTCACATTCTGATCACTCATGTCATATGTTATGCCAATTGCTTTGTGCCATGAATCATGATTTATGATCTATGTTTTATCGTATATGATTCTATTTTGTTATATTCATATACCTTGATTATGTTCTCATGCACACATGTTCATCTTATGCTCACTTATGATCTTTGGTTATTATCTCTTGTGTTTACCCTTACTAGGCATCTAATCTCACCCCTTTCTTATGTTTTCATTCCTCAGGTTACGATGGAGTGTAACATATGACATATCTAGAAAGGGGTCTAGTGGAGTGAGGCTATGGAGAAATGCTCACAATGATGTAAAATAAGTTTTTTATGTATATAATCTACAAAGATGCTAAACCTTTGGATTCTAGGATTATATGTGAATTTATGAGACTTAATGTTTAAATTATGAAAATGATGTAAAATATATGTGAGTTATTCTCGAGTCTCACTTGGTATCAAAGTCAATGTGTAAAGTGTGTGTTTTTAGCACCGAATCTGGGATTTCTGGTCTAGGTCGTTTTATATGGAAACTTTCATGTTGATGATAGGAGATAGTGAAGATCTCTCCTTAGTAGTGTGTGATCTCCCTTATTTCAACGACATTTTCTCCGGTGGTTAAGGGTGTTGTCATGGAACCCTTGTTTTGGTGTGTGTTTACATGAGCCTCGTTATTTGGAGTGATATGTTTTACGAGTTTAGGTACATACTACTAGGATGAGATAGACTCATAGATTATTACTTGATCTTAAGATGGCCCTTATATGGTATTGAGTGTTGAGTTTACAACAATATATGATGATTTCATTGTTTTATCATTATGCACATGAAATATGGGTATGAGTGTTATTCAAAACATATAATGTCCTATTGGATGTTATACTCACCCATGAAAAGGCACTTGTGCAGTGACATAATTGAAATTATGCAAAAAAAATGCAGTTTTTAAATGATAGTGGAGGTATTGACATATGTGGAGTTGTCAACATGGATGATTTGATTTTTTCCATTAATGGAGCTCCTCTATTGTGGGGTTAACTTCATTGTTTAGGTGATTTCAGTTTTTCATAACATCTATCTTTTATGTTCTATTTAATGATTATAATGATTCTTTTTTGTAGATGATGTGTCATACATGCATGCATAAGGTTATTCAATGTAAACTTCTTCTTTAATTTCTCCATTGAGAAATGATGACTTTACATCCATCTGATATACTTTGTAATTACGATGACCGGTCACTACTATAAACATTCTAATAGTTTCTAACATTGCAACGGAGGTAAATGTTTCATCAAAATCCACACCTTCCACTTTTACATAGCCTTTACAAACAAGTCTTGCTTTGTTTCTTAAAAATTCCCTATGTTTATTCAACTTATTTTTGTAAACCCATTTTGTTTTGATAACATTTTTACCTTTCGTACGTGGAAAAATTTCTCATGTTTTGTTTTTCTCAATTGATCCAACTCTTCATTCATATAATTCACTCATTATTTGTGTTGAATAGCTTCTAAAACTGATTCTGGTTCAACTTTTGAGATGAGTGAAGTTTGATTTTCTAATCTTAACTTTCTTCTGGTCTGAACTGGATTTTTCTGATTCCCAAGAATATTTTTGGTCGCAACGTGTTTTTTATAAACTAGGAATTTTAGAGTTCCTCTTCTTGATTCACTTTCCACACCACACGATTCATCTGAATCTTCATGCACATTACTTTTCTCACTTTCATTTCATTGAAAACTTTTAGTTTTTCTTCCTCAACATTCCCAATAAATTTTGTTAAGGAAGTTGGATTTTAAATAACTTTCACATCATATGAGTCCACCAACTTTTTTAAACATTTGTTTCAACACTTGAAACTTATTCCATTGGGTGAGTATCCCATGAAAATTCCTTCTCATTTTTCACATCAAACTTTCTAAGATTCGGATTTTTTATTTTTACAAGACATGGACTTCCAAAAACTTTAAAGTGCTTTAATGAAGATTTTTTCTTATACCACATTTCATAAGAAGTTGTGTTGGATTCCAACCTTAACAAACATCAATTCTAAACATGTACAGTAGTACTAACATCTTCTCTCTAGTAGAACTTTGAAATTTTGTATTTTACTAACATAATTCTTCCCATTTGTACCAAACTTCTATTCTTTCTTTCTCCTAATTCATTTTTTTAGGGAGTGTAGGTAGCACTATATTGATGTTTGATATCATGCCTTCTCAGATAAGCTTCAAAAGTATTTCTTGTGAATTTGGTACCATTATTTGTTCTCAACTTCTTTATATAAACCTCTATTTCTTTCTCAACTTCTTTTCTGAAAAATCTAAAAATTTCCACAAACTCTGACTTCTGTTTCATAAACATGATGTTTGTCATTCAACTAAAATCATCAATAAAGTGATAAATTATAAATCTTCTTTTGTTGATTGATGTCTCATTGGACCGCATAAATCAGAATGAATAATTTCAAGAGGTCTGGTATACTATATCTCAACTTTTTTATGAATTTTATTAATCATATTCCCTTTATGAAAAGTAACACAAACATCTTCCTCTCTTCGTTTCAATTCTAGAAAATTTCATAAAGCATCAACTTTAGAAAATTTGTTCATGTTTTTCTACCCAAGGTGACCAATTCTTTAGTGCCACAACTTATTCTCATCTTCAACACTTAGATAACATGAGTTGTTAAGTTATCTAACTTGAAAAATATTTCCACTAGTTCTTTCTCCTTTTGTGATAACTTTATCATCTTTTACACTTCTAATAATACATGAATATTTTCTGAAAATCACTTATTTTCCATCACAAAGTTGACTTACACTAAGTAAGTTATGTTTTAGCCCATCAACAAATAAAACTTCCTTAGATTCTAACTTCTCTTCTTCAATCTCATCCGTTCTGATTCCTTTGATTTTTAAGGAACTGTCATTCCCAAAGGTAACGGTATATCCATCATGATTTTCAACATGTTTCAAGATTTTTAAATCACCTATCATGTGTGAAGAATAACCACTATCAAGTATCTATAGTTTATTCTTTTTACTTTCTTTCAAGATAGTCTCAACAACAAAGTATTTTTCCCACTATCAAGTATCTATAGTTTGTTCTTTTTACTTGCTTTCAAGATAGTCTCAACAACAAAGGATTTTTCTTCAACTTTCTTCTTTCCTACTTCCTTTTATTTTTCTTGCATACAAAACTTGTCCTAGAAGAGTAGTCATACATTCTTCAGCAATATAACCCAGTTGATCACATCTTCCACAAACTTCTTCCAGAAAGTCAAACTAATTCTTAATTGGAAAGTTTCTAACATCTTGATAAATCATTTTTTCAACTTTTTATAAGTTAGTAAAGTTACTCATTCTACTTTCACTATTTATTCAACTCTGCTCTAACCTTCTTCCAGGTAGAGATAATTTATGCCAACAATTATAATCTCTATTCCCATGGATTCCACAAAACCAATAGAAACCAAAAAATATTGATTTTCTATTGAAGTGTGATCTTTCTATGTAGAAAACTTATTGAGGTTGATAACTTCTTTATGCTCTAACATACTCTAGACATTAACCATCTTTCCTTCTGAGTGAGTTTTCAACTTTTGTAGATGTGATAGGTTTCTCACATCCTTTCTCCACCCAAACTTTCCCAATACTTTTCTTATCACCTGAAATGTTAGAAAAAATAGATGAAATATTGTTTTTGAAGGGTGGGGAATTCACCTGATTCTTGATCTAAGCTTTCTCAACAACTTTAGAAGTATCAGCTTTTACTTTTGAAGCTTTTTTGAAGTTTTCATTCATCTTCTCAAGATACTTTTGGACTCAAAAAGTTTAGATTGAAACTTATTGACTTCTTCTTATTTAGCTGCAAATTTCTTACTGAGATCTTCAGCCATCTTTCCCTGTTCAACAACACTTGATTTATAACTTCAGATCTCCTGAATGTATTATTTCTCCTATGTGATGACATCTTTTCTTCCTTCAACAACTTCTTCACGATCTTTCTCTATTACTCTAATTTCTTTCTTGAGAGTTCTGTTTTTCTCAAGACATACAACAAGTTCTATTCTGAGTTGATACTCTCTATATGATTCTTCACCACCTTCTTTGATATCTAAAAAAATCTTTTATTTTCTCAAATTTTGCAATGAAGGTTCTGAATTTTTTTGAACTTACATCTTTCAAAGAATTGTTGTCAGTTGAGTCTGATTCAACTTTTTTACTCAACATACTTATTTTGTTTCCAATAAACTTCTTCTTGTACTTGTTGGATGACTTTTCTTCTTTAGAAATTTTGCTTCACTTCTTCAATTGAGGTGTTTCATCATAATCATCTCGATACTCACTAACTTTCTTTTAGGGGCAATTCATAGCAAAGTATCTAATTCCACCACACTCAAAATATTTGAGAAGAAGTTTATCTCCATATTTTTCTCTTCCTATTTAATAGTTCTTAGATATAAGAGATATGATTTTTTTCATTCAACTCATCGTCCTCTTTATCTTCAGAATCAAAAGGATCAACATCTTCAATATCTTGAATTTTCATATTTCTCATAACTTTCATCCTTCTCAAAAAGTGGAAAACCAATTGTAATATCATCAACATGTTGGATTGGTGTAGTCTGATCCGTTCTAGATGTTGTTGATCCAAATGCTTGCGGTCCATACTGTACACCAAGCCACAACCCCACAGGTCGAGCTCTGTTGTGATCTCATTAGAGGTTGTAGGGGGAAACGCGCCCTTGCTCTGAGGGTCTAGGGCTGAAGGTCCCCGACCCAAATTTTAGGATATTGTAGCATCTCTGACCGGCTTTAGTAGAGCTAATCGTCCGACACCGACAGAATACTATAGTAGTGTGGACTTTGGCACGACTACTATAGCAAGTCGGAGTTTGGAGACACTGGTACTATAGCTCTGTGGACTTTCAGTCATCAGCCACTATAGCACTTTAGACTTGGGTGGTCGCGACACTATAGCGATGTAGACTTTCAACTGCCTTTCACTGTTGCACAGCAAAATTTTTTATGCGATTGGTGGAATAGTATTTTGTCCTCCTTGTTAGCTCATTTCATGCTAAGGTTTCTATGTGTGAGAACTCTAAAAAACTCTTTATAATTTGTACTCCTGACTATAGTGAAATTATGTCTCTCTGTGGACGTAGGGATCATTTCCCAAACCACATAAATCTTTGTGTCCTCATTTTGTTGTTTTTTTTCCTTTTACTCTTCTGTGATCCATTTATCGTTTCATTACTCCTGCCATTTTCTACAACACAACAACTTTCAGGCCAATAGATATTAGATAAGGAATCATCCTATTTTTTCATCCATAATAATTTGTCTCATCAAATGTATGAATTTCTCTATTATTGATAGAATTGAGATTATTCATGAAAAGAATCCAACAAATTGTCATTTTCTCTGATACCAATTGAAGTTCTAAAGGATCAAATAACAACTGATAAGGGGGTGAATCAATTGTTCACTTTTATAAGTTTTAATACTTTTAACAAACTTAAACTCTACAACCTGTTAAAGTTTATATTCTTATCTTATTTTAGTAAATACCCATGCATGTAAAAGTAGGAAATCAAGTAAAGCACGCGAGATTTACAAGGTTCGGCCTCGGTGTGGGAATCTACATCTTCATCATAGCCACTCTCGTGGGTCTATTGAAATTCACTAAAATGAAGAATTGAATGCAACTTTTGACAACTCTTGTTAGAAACCTTCTATCTCCAGATAAGAATGATTATATTGACTCACATCAATTTACAAAGTTTGCTTTCAAACAATTCATCCAAAATAAAAGAATAAAGACTTTGTTCAAATTGCTCCACAAATGCTCTGTCTGGAATCCTCAATCTGATGTGGCGGGGTTTGATTCTCTTAGTTTAATGTGGTTGGGTCTGATGGACTCAGTCTGATGAATTCATCCGATGAACTCAGAATGATGAACTCATTCTCAATATTCATTACTCAAACTCTATTCAAATGTTCAGTCTGATCTTCCTCAGTTCGGTAAACAAAACTTTCAAATGTCTGACAAACTAATTAGGTCTCATTTTGGAAAGATAACTTTGATGCGAATTCCACAGCGCTCCACCTTTTCCACTCATGTAAAAATTTGAAAAGTACGAATGTATTGTGCTTCTATTTATAGGCATCCTAGAAAAACAAAGGTGGGAAACTAAAAAAAATCCCACTTACTCAAATTCAAAAACTTCAAGATCTACGCATATTTGAATTTCAAGTTTGATCATTTCAACTCTTCACTAATCTTTTGGAATCTTCTTGAGTCTTCTCTATAATCATCATTTTTAGACTTCCTAACCTTTCTTCATTACAATGAAACTTCCTCAACTCATTACGATGAAACTTTCTCAACTCATTATGATGGAACTTCCTCAGCTCATTATGATGGAACTTCCTCAGCTCATTCCGAATTGACTTTCCGCATTAGAGTCTGTCAAATTGACTTTCCTTCTCAGAATATGTCTGATTGACTTTCCTTCTCAGAGTCTGTCCGGTTGAATTTCCTCCTCAGAGTCAGTTACATTGATTTTCCTCCTCAGAGTTAGTCCAATTAAATTTCCTCCTCAAAGTCAGTTTGATTGACTTTCCTCTTAGAGTCAGTCTAATGGAATCCTCGTAATGATGGAATTCTCATTACGATGGAAACTCCACTCTGCAACTTTGAGAATCTTCAAACTTCATCATTTATAACTCATTCAGACTTCTAAAAACTTCTGTGTCCAGTACTTCTGGATATGATGAAAATTGCGTCTTGATTCTTGGAACCGATACAATCTTTATGATTCCTCTATTTCTTCAAAAGTTTTTATCATGTAAGATTTCATGATTTATGAGAACTTCAAGATTGGAAAAGCATCGTCTAACTTACATAGGAAAGTATTATGACTTCCCTTACTTTTAACACCTTCTTTCTTTCTAACCAAAACCCAATACGATTGGTTGCACCTATTCTCCCTCTTTTCTTCATAAGGCTTGCATCACAGGTATTACAGACAACTTATGATATTTTAAAATTACAAACCAGCAAAGAATCATCTAACTTAAGGTTATAAAGTTTAAGAACTTTATAATTCCTAAAATCATTGTCTTCATTCAACCTCTTCAGCAACATTCTAACTTTCTAACTTAGCAACTTCTTTCTAACAAATATCGTGTCTGAAAGATCTTGAACTTCAGTTCGATTGATCTGAGACTGATGATGTGTCTAATCAACAACTTTAACTATTTAATGAGTTTTTACGACCTGTGCTACTTATCTGATCCTCTACATCTGAAAAACAACTTTATCAAAAATAAAACTTTTCTCCCCTTTTATGTTTAGGTTCGAACATTTAGCAACTTTCATCTATTTTTCAAAAACATTATTTTACAAAAGATTAATTGTCAACAAATTCAAAACTTTGTTAAAACAAAACATCACAAAGGTTTTTCAACTCCCCTATCATTTTTTGAGCTTTAATGACAAAATCCTTAAACTTAATTAAGTAATTTATTTTTATAAGACCATGATGGCACAAGGCAGTCCCAAACAGCCAAGGTGGAAAGAGAAATTAGCATCATGAGATAAGGAGTTCATTCCTTCATTTACTACTTCTAAACTCCTTGTAGTTTTGTCTGAAAATTTGTTTTAAGCTTTAAACTGAGAATTTGAATGCTCATGCTTTGAATTTATGATTTACTATACTTATCTCAGAGGCATGAGTTTCTTAGTAATCATGTGATGTCATGTTTTAGATTTCAATAATAATGAGATTGAATGAGTAAATTGAAGAATTAAATGATTAAAGTAAAACATAGATATTAAAATGAGAACTCGTTATTTGAATAAATTAGTTGATTCATGTAAATGAAATTTCCCTGTCATTTTTCACACTTTGAATTTCTAAAACTCATGTAAATTGATTTTTTATTATTAGTCATGCCATGAGTGATTGTCTCAAATCAAATGTCTCATTCCTGAGAGGATTTCTAAAGCAAATATTTCCTATTTTATCTTGAACTTGTCAAAGTTGTGACTGTGCAAAATTATATTTAAAATGATTGAGTCATCTTTTGAAAAGTCTTTATCCTTGAGACCACCTTATACATTAATCCTTATTTAACTCACAGAGACCGTGAATGACCTTATTAGGAATGAGTCATGTTTCAAGTCATTTTTATCCATTTCTACCATCCTCTTAGTATTTGCATGATATTTTAAAGTTGAAGCGTGGGGGTGAGAAAAATCGTGGTGAAAGGGATACGCTACATTGTAAGGGAAAAGTGCAGGGTGTTATCTTGGGTATTGAGAAAGGTTTGTGGATTCATTCATTATGCTTTATAGTTCACCCTTTTTAAAAAAATGAAAATGAAAAAAAAAACAAAAAAAATGTGGGTTGTAACTTGGGAGTATCAAAAATCATTATCACTAGACCAATGATTTTTATCATATGTGGTTAGGTGATAGATGTGAGATACATTCTAAGCATAACTTTCAAAAAGAAAAAAATGACAAAAAAAGTTGGAAAAACGTATAAAAGTACAAAAAAATCAAAGAGCACATCTTTCATTATGCTTTCATTATTCATGGCCTGACTTTGAGCTTGGAAAGTGAGAGTTTTTATTTTAAAGGGGAGGATTTCATTGAGCTTTTACTTTTGATATCATGCTTAGTACTTTAGAGAGAAACCTCCTCCTTGCCTTAATTTTTAAATACATCAATTTCTACCTACCTTTAAGTCTCATAGTCATTTGAACCATTATTGCAAAGTCTTCATGATTTCATGTGTCTTTTGTCATTACAAAGTGGAGAAAGTTGTTCATTTACAAGCTTATGGATAAGGAGCATGTTCTCGTGATATGAGCATGACTCTACTTAAATTTGTATCATGAGTGATGAGAAAAAAGATTCAAAAGGTAGATCATGATTTGACACATTTAATAATAATGAATTAAGGTGGTTGAATGAATGAGAAAAGTACCATCGTTTTCAAATGGAAAAAAGTAAAATACTAGATTTGATTTTTTTTCTTTGAAAATTGAGAAGTTAAATTGATATTTTATGTAAAATTTTGAAAGTTTGATTTAACATTGATAATCATTTTATTTTATTACTTTGAAATTTAAATATTGGTAGAATTGGTGTCCTCTGAATTCCATGTTGAGATTTAATACTGGAGGACAAGCATGGTTTAAGTGTGGAGGTATTTGACACACTCATATTTCATGCATATTTTTAAACATAATATAAGGATTTTTTAAGGATTTTAATAAAGAATGCCCATGAATTTCAATGTTTTACTAAAATATGGAAAATTTTAAATGTGGAATTAAAATGATCTAAAAGGAATAATTTGTTAAGGATTTGAACCTTGTTATTTATTGTAATATTCTGTTTAAGTTATATTAAGAGTGTGTAGTATTTTTGAACAATTTTCTGATAAAATTTTTGCCAAGGTTGGCTAGCCCTCAACCATGGCTAGCACCCACTTAGTTGAACTTGAGTAAAACCTTGTTATTTATTGTAATATTCTGTTGAAGTTATATTAAGAGTGTTTAGTATTTTTGAACAATTTTCTGGTAAAATTTTTGCCAAGGTTGGCTAGCCCTCAACCATGGCTAGCACCCACTTAATAAAGAATGCCCATGAATTTCAATGTTTTACTAAAATATAGGAAATTTTAAATGTGGAATTAAAATGATCTAAAAGGAATAATTTGCTAAGGATTTGAACCTTGTTATTTATTGTAATATTATGTTAAAGTTATATTAAGAGTGTTTAGTATTTTTGAATAATTTTCTGGTAAAATTTTTGCCAAGGTTGGCTAGCCCTCAACCATGGCTAGCACCCACTTAGCCGGACCTGAGTAGGCCCGGTTGTCCAATCATAGCGCAGAGGAGAGTCAGCACAAGCCAACGAGGTGTAAGGCACATAGGAGGAATCGTGTGCATAGGTGGGCTGAAGGCCCACGCGAGGCAACCAATGTGGCTTGGCTCATTTACTGTGTGTGCGTGTATCCGGGTGCCCACCCTGGTGTGGGCTTCTGCCAATCAACAGTTGAGGAATTCATTTTAAACAAGTGGCACGACATACCACGCTTTTGATGTGGGACGAAATAAACTCAGGTACTAGTCATTTTTAGCAAAACGGCGTTGTCCCGCCTTATTTTCGTTCACTCATCCTTGAACACCCTCGCTCTGTCGTCTTCGCTACTTATCATCGCCCCTTGACGACCCCAACCACCGCTGCAACACCTGAAATCCACCATGTCTGCCACTGCTCGAGCTCGAGCTCAAGCTTGAGCCAAAGTCCGCCGTCAAAGCTCGCGATTACCAAGGATCGATTCAACGGTCTCGACCAACCACCCTCAAGCCATTTCAAGGCTTCATCTAACCACTATGAAAGCCGGATGGAGGAGCCGCCACTGCAGGTGTCATGTGCCACTACTGCCACGTAAACCAAGCCCGAACCACCATGCAACCATGGACGACCAAGGGCCACGCGCCCAAGCTGCCTTTGCCAAGATAGGAAACACTTGTAATCTACAGGTGTATTTTTGAATATTCATATTCAAAACGGGCAAATCTTAATAAAAAGATTCATTCAAAAAGAAGATTAAGGAAGATCCTTGTTTGCCTATAAAAGAGATCATCGACCACTACCGAGAAGAGGTTCGACAACCGCGAGAGCTTGGGCGCTGTTTCATTTTTGATTCCTCATTCTTTTATTTTTGTTTTCTTAATTTAATATTTTATGTAGCTTTAATTTAATTCCTTTTAATGAATATAACCCATACATTTTTTTATTAAAGTGTTTCACCCAAACCATTCTTTTTCTTCTTTTCATTTCATTAACTATTTTATTATTTTCTTTTCTTTTTCTTCTTTTATTCTCTTCCAATTATGTCAACTTCTATTTTATTTGATTTTATTCCCCTCTATTTTTATTCTATTATTTTATGTATTTTTCTTCTTTCCCTTTTATTTTTATTTTTATTTTATTTTCTTCTTTTATTTCGATAATGAGGGGCTAACTCAAAGTTTGGCCCGAGGAAGGTATGTGATGTTTCCAAAATTATGCACCTCAATTTTTATGTTTTATTTATATTTGTGGTGAGCAAGGATGAAGTGCACGAGTGTGACAGTTGTCCACTACAACACTAAACTCGAACTCATTCATATGCGATGAAGTTGAGCCGTTTAGTGGATGAAACGACATAGAATGGAGTCGACTCCTAGGTGTCTCATTCTCAATTGAGGTGTGTCATCAACCTTTATTTTTAGCACGCCCCTCGACAGACATGAGTCGAATACCCATAACCCTTATGTAGCAGACGTCGCATAAGGGTGCGTCAGGTCTTACCTTTATGTGGCTTGAGAAAAATCACAATTACCCTTACATACCAACGTTTTGTAAGGGGAAACACTATCATACCCTCAAGTGACACCTTTACGTAAGCTTCCATGTGTAGGTAACACATTTGCTATCTTTACGCAACCAGCGTTTCTCATAAGGATAAATTGCAATGTATCTTTACCCAATCTTAGGAAAATTGTGTTTACCCTCACGTGAACCGCTTCACATAAAGGTAACTCACAAGTTACCATTACTTGACCACCCACGTATGGGTAACGTCCTAGACACCCTTACGCAGCTTAGTTGTGTAAGTGTAAGGTATTGGTTACCTTTACGCACCCAAGATGCGTGTAAAGGTAAATCATTTTTCCAGATTTTTGAAAAACTAACAAATGATGCTTTGTTTCGATGTTCTTCATTTTCACACATGATTCTGCAAATCTAAAATATGGGTTTTCTCTGATACCACTTTTAAGTTTATTACAAATCTAATAACACATATCAGACACATTATAAGCAATTAGAAACCAAATTTGAGGATCACCATGCAAAATAATATAAAATCTGCATATGAAAATGAAATGAACACTACTGTAAATTTGATGTACTTTGCATCGAAGAGCGTCTGCAACCTTTAGATCTTCATCTGATATACTTGATAAAGATCACATAATGGCAACCGAATGACATCCCACCTCCGTAGGTATCCACGAGCTATGCTGAATCATCCAATGTTCGGATGAGATTCTTCTTCCATTCACGATGTGCTAATCTGATATGCAAAGGAATAAGAAAGTTTCAGGTTTGTGGAAGGTTTTACAAAGAATAATGGAAATTGTCAATGCACTGTCATCACATGGCGGTAGTTAAATAAGCAATCAAGGACCCTCATTCATTATCCTCTCGTTTATTCATGTATATAAACGCATGAATAAATACCATGACTAATTCATGATTGCATCGTATGCATTCTCTGTAGTTTCATCATGAAACCGTTCAATAATGATAGCTTATGTGGAAAACCGCATTGAATGATACTCATCATCATTCAATTGCATATACAGCTATATGGAATAATACACCCTATTTTGCATGCAAATCATAATTTGCATGCAATGCAAATTAGCTCATAATTATATAATATACAAATATGGCTTTATGGCATATCTCCTGAATCTTGCCATTAAACCTCACCTAATATCATATATCACACATCATCATTGTAATGTAAAAACATACATACATTGCAGGCATGCAACCCACATTAAAGCTGGGCTCAAATTAGGTCATTTGGTCTGAAAAGCAAGGCTCAAGCTTTACTTGGGTAATCATTTGGACTGCATTAGCTAGGTTGACCAAATAGGGACTGATTTATGGTTTGGAGTAAGACTAACCAAG
This sequence comes from Viscum album, assembly GCA_963277665.1. NCBI lineage: Eukaryota > Viridiplantae > Streptophyta > Magnoliopsida > Santalales > Viscaceae > Viscum > Viscum album. Next base: position 572,100,389 of record OY728164.1, on the reverse strand, counting down.
AAAGGCTAAGGTGTAAATTGAGTTGTGGTGTAAACTTATGTTACTATAGAGTTGGGCTCAACCTATGATACTACCTGGGGTTAAGTCTGGCCCAGATTAATGTTTGGGATTAGAGCTAGTTGGAGTTACTTTTCTGAGCTGGGTTGGACCTAAGAGACTACTTCGGGCCAGGGCAAGTTAGTATTGAGTGTGAGCGAGTCTAGGTCAAGCTTGAACTGAGTCATGAGCCCAACCCAAGTTACTGTCTGCGCAAGGTCAGTCCTAAACAACAAAACCAAATGCCATCGGCCCATTAAGAAATGCCCAAGCTGGGTTTGGGCCGTTGGACCATTTTATCATGAGGTAAGCATGAATGATAGTAAACATGAATTTAGGCTGCGACTGTGTCTCCCTGCATGAAAGGTCGTGGAAGCACTCAACCCGCCGCGAGTAGCCACAGCAGCTCCAGACATTTCTCTACACATTCCTAATCTGGAAAAGCTTAAACAAAACAGATTTGTCAACAGTGTTATAAATACTTTCAGTAAATGTTGTCAAAAGCAACCTAAACAGTGTCTAGACAAGTGTTGTCCAATTGGGATGTGGGCATTCATAAACCCAGTTGGACCCGGAGTATCGAACACAGTGCAGCCACAGGCCTTCCTCCTGCCCATCATATCTATAATTGCAGAAACAGTTATCAAGATAAAATTAAGCAAAAAATAGCATTTCATTAGTATCAGTGCGCTCACCCTTTTGGGACCAAATAAGGACAGTTCGTGCACATGGGGTCGATGCTGAAGCCTTCACCGCCTTCACCTTCACACTGATCAAAGCAAATTTCACTAGCAGCAGCTGTATGGGGATGACCGCTGGCTGCACCTATGTCAGCACCTGACCATTCAACAGAAGGGTTGGTCACGCCTTCAGAGAGGTAGAGAAAATCATTTGCTATTGGATGTCCGATATGCTGGAGATGAACACGAATCTGTGCCACGAAAAACCATTGATCCACCAAGTTTAGTCCATCAGAACTATAGGTTGCGTTTAGTACAGGAGAAGCCTTTCTGATAAAAATGGTGAAGGAATATAAGGGAGGATAGGTAAAGGGGGATTGATGAATTAATAATTTGTTTGGTATGCAGGTTAAAGTATTTGACAAAAAATATATATATATTTTTTCTCCATTGTTTAAGAGATATTCCTGCCAATAATACATAAAATCAAGGTGCCCGCAAAATTTATTTTTCAACGAAGTAATGGGCAGTCCGTCCCCCCCCCCCCACCCAGGCAGTTGGGGTGCCGGTCACCGGTCGCGGGGTAAAGTCCCCGGCCGTTTTCTTGTAGCGTGCGTAATAATGTAACCCACCTTTTAATGGGCAGTCGATCTAAATTGGGAGGGGTTTTACCACACTTGAACGATGGAATTGACACTCTCTGAGCCTCTCATATATTTCTAGAAGTTCCCTCATTCCTTTTCACAGACCAATGTCTCTTCATACCAAACATAGCCTTAAAAGGGTGGAAGAAATGTCACTTCTGAATTCCCATGAATTTATACGTGGAGTGCGGAAGGCTGCATTATAATCTTAATAATAAAAACGGGGAGTGGACAAGAAAAACAGAAAGCAATTTAGATTTTGACAGAATAACCATAGCAAAATAAATATATTTTGGTAACAAGCTCTTGGGACAAGATCATATCAACGAACAGAAAGAAATAACTGAGACAATGAGTGACCGAGGAGGGAAGGGGGATAAGAAAAAGAAATCAAAATGACAAACAGAAAACAACGTATACAAAAGAGAATCCGAGTAATTTCCAGAATATGAGGGCAGTAAGCACTCTAGGCATTCTAAGGAAGCGTTTGATACTTAAATAAAAAAAGTGATTGTGACACTTACCACTTATAATGAATGTTTGTGGAAAAGCATTTCCAGATTTCTTATTGAAAATTTGCCTTCCAACCACATGTATGTTACTTATGTTCAATGCACAACATGAATAATAAGTGCTATAAGCATTCTTTATCAAGTGATGTTTTTTTAAATGCACTTAAATAATAAGTGCTATAAGCATTCTATTAAGTGTCATCAAACACGACCTAAATTTTATGGGTTTATAGTGTATTGACTGATACATGTTGCTTGGCAAGAGCCCCAACTAATGAACTTTCTTACTTGATGAGTTCGACCAGTAACTGGTTTACAAAGAACAATGCTATGAGTTCCATTTGTAGTAATCCTAGTGAACTTTGTACAAGCAGCCTTCCCTTTCCGGGGAATGTTGCCACAACTGTCATCCACCTGCATTAAATGAATAAAAATCCACAGCAAAGTTAAAAAAAATGATATTGCTTTCTCATTAACTAAGCAATGACAAGTAGATTAAGAACCTTATCAATGCTGATAAAGCACACATATAAAAAAAACATTTCACATCAACACTCCTGCTGCATGTAAGATGTGGTCACTGGGCAGCATAGTGGACAAGAATGATAGCATCTCTTGCCTGTTGGACATTTCAGTAAGGAAGTTTTCTTGATTTTGAAAACCAGAAACCAAAAACAACAAAAAAAAAAGTTTGGTTGTGTGCATCGTGTTTTTTTGTTTTCAAAGACTGGCTAATTTTTGTTTTCAAAAAAAAACAATCTAGACATGTTTTTTTCAAAAATAAGATGGAAGGAGATGCGTGCTAGGAATGCAAAGTTGGTCCGGATTCAACCAAGCCAGCCCAACGCGCTTGAACCACCAGCCCAGTCTGGCAACCCAGGTTTTTAGGCCAAGTCCAGCCCGAGCCCAAAAAAATGTCGGCCTGTGCCACTAGACAAGATCAGTGTGACATGTCATTTTTACATAGCATCTCTACCCCAATGCCCAAAGGAGCATCTTCACATAAGATTAAATATATCATGAAATAAATTTGTAAAATAAAAAAATGGATATTTTTCATAGAAAATATTAAAATTGCTTTAAATTTCATGTTGGATTGGTGTAGCCCGATCCGGTTGGGCCGAATGCTTGTGGCCCGTACTGCGCACCAGCCCGCAACTTTCATGGGTCGAGCTCCACAATGAGCGCGTTGGGGGTTGCAGGGGGCAACACGGGCCCTACTCCAGGGGCCGAAGATCTCTGGCCCAAATTTTGGGTCTGTAGCAATTCTGACCACTGTAGCAGAGCTGACCGACCCACCAACAGATCATTGTATCAGTGCGGACTTTTGGAGTCAACTTACTGTAGCCTTTTTTGGACTTCCAACCGGCAGTCATTGTAGCACTTTTGACTTGAATGGCCGCCTTTCACTGTAACGACGCGAACTTCCTGTGCGGTTGGTGGAACAGTGGATCGTCTTCCTCCATTTGTAGCCCATTTCGAGCTAAGGTTACTTACTGAAAAAACTCTGTAATTATGCTCCCAAATTATAGTGAATATTTTGTCTCTCTGTGGACGTAGGGATTATTGCCCGAATCACGTAAATTTTTGTGTTCTTGTTCTTTTTTTTCCCTGTTTACTCTTATGTGTTTTGTTGTTTCTGTCGCTGCAACTCCCGACGTTTCCGCATCATTTCAAAAATATATATATATTTATATATATACAATAATTTCTATTTGTTATAAAAAATAAAAATCAATGTTTTTGAAAATTTCAAATATACATATAAATAAACAATAATTATTTTTTATTTTTTAAAAAAGTCACTAAATCAAATTTTATGATTTTTTTGGTTTTCTTATCTTTAAAATGCTTTTTAGGTAAATTTTAAACAAATTTTTTTACACCTAGTTCACAAAATCAATTTTCAAAAAATAATTTGTAAAACAGTTTTAAAATACATAAAACAAAAACACAGACCCTAAAAAATCCAAAATTAATAGTCATTGGGATTTAAAAGCTTTTAAAACTCAGCTGAAGGATGTGATTGGTTTTGCCACAGTTGAATGAGTAACATTCTAATTGATAAAAACATAAATCATCGCCTTATGCATCAAAATGGAAACATGGAGCACTCATAAGCCGCCGGACAAAAAGCAACCGATGTCCTCATGTATTGGCCAAAAACAGATGTCGGAATTTTATTTTCTTTTTTTCCTACCATAACAATTCTTATAACTCCATAAAACAGTGATCCAAGGCAATTACTATCCAAATCACAGTCAAGCTTGCATTTCAAATATTGTTTACTTAATTACCGCACTAATTTTTTAGAGGTATTTTAAATCAATAATAAATTACGGGCCCTGTAATAAAATGATGAAGATGCAGAGCATGTCACATCCAGATATAGGGACCAGCTATCCCCAGTAACATTTCAGTTGCCACTTCCTTCGAAAGCCAAAACAGCCTCACAATTAAAAATTTCAAAGGTAAGTTTTGATAGGAACTTACCTCTGCTGTACTCCTTCCTTCTCGAGCATTATGATTTATGTTCACACTGACAACTTGCTGAAAAAGAAAGATATAAAAAACAATAATGCAAGCGTAAAATGGGAACAATAAATCTTTCATAGCTCTAAACATTACAACCTTTCCAACATGACACTATAATTACAACAGATTTATTCCATCCCAGTTATCATTTTATCACCAAGGTTTTCATTTAACATAAAATAAAGCTTTGCAGAAACCACCCCCCTGCCTCCCTACCCACCCATTCAAAGTTCTTCCCTCCTATTCGAAGGAAACTGTTGAGCCCTTAAGATTGAAATGTTCTTGGTTTGGAAATTGGATTTATTGTCGAATTATGGAAACTGCATCTATGAAGTTGATGAAGGTGGTTTTGTTGTCAACTCGTGTAGATTCGTTGTTTTGGGAAGGAATTGAAGCCTTTTTGAAGAGGTTCTGGTTGTCCAGAAAGACAAATTGTCACATACACATGATAGAAGTCTAGGTTGACACCGTGCGTATGACGGGCACTGATACATGAGGTAGAGGCAGAGCAAGGAATGGTGAATATAATGGGATCGCATGCACAAGGTCATGCATGAATGGCTGCATATAACAAGGAGGCATATGAACGACTGCATAGAAGGGTTGTGTGAGACATGACACGTGGTCTACTCAACGCAGAAATCAGTTGTGCAGCCTTACCCAATGCATGGACAAGTTTTCAACAGGAGCTTCATGCATGGTTCAGGAAACAGTTTAATGAGTTGGCGCCTAAAAATCAATGAACCGATAATGTGGCATCTTCTAAAATATTCAGAAAGGACACAGACGAATTTGAGGAAGCAGTTTCAAGTTGTTTTGATTGCATACAAAGATCAAAAAGGTGCAATGAGAACTGCCTTGTATAACTGATCATGAAACTCTTGTTGGGGAGTGTAACACAATGAAGAAGAGAGAGAGAGATGAGAAGTACGTTTCGGGGTGGGGGGGTATTCAGAAATGAAATGAGATTTGTTCGATGAGATGTGATCAGTAAGTGCTAGAGGATCGAAGAGCAGTTTATGAAGATCAATGTGTTTATCTAATTTAGGAGTTCCAGTGAAGACGGATTATGCAGAGCTTCAATGATGCACCAATCTGAGGGGTGTGTTCATTGTTTTTTCAACACGTTTTTGTTGATTGATGTACTGTGGTCACTTAGTGGTGGCTCGGATCACTCAGTGGCAACGAGTCATTCATGTAAAAGGCAATAAGCCTTGAAGGAGAGTAACTCTTCCTAAATTTGTACTCTAAATCAATGAGCTTTAGTGATCTGTGGGTATTTGATGGAAACCACGCCGGAAGAGAAACTCGGGAGGCTACTTTGTTAATAGAATGAGCAGAAACAGCAGAAATACAGGCGGAGGAAATGAGGAAGAAGAAGAAGAATCGAGGGACCCCCAGGTCCACTCGCCCAAGCCCAGTGGCCAACCTCTCAAGAGAATAATTCTCTTCGTCCCCTTTCTCTCACCCCCCAACTTCTTTATTTATAATGGATTCCCCCACATGTGGTCCCAAACCTTCTCCCCCTTAACCGCCCAACAAACTCTCCTCTCCCCTATAACATCCTGGCAATATCTCTCCCAAACAAACTCAACCCACAATGACCCAAAAGCCATTTATTCCATCAAAATGGCATAGCGGGTCTCTATCATTGTCACCATCCCAAAAAACCACCTTGTCCTCAAGGTGGTGGATCACGTAGGCATGTCAAGTGATCTCTCATACCAGTCGTGGTCCAGAGAACTGAGGACAAAGGGCGTTCGCTCCACCCACTCTCCAGGTAATCTCCCGGATGGTCCTCGCGCTAAGGACTGACCGTGTGTGTTGGTGCCCACTATGCTACATAGGTGGCCTTCAAGTGGTCGCATCGCGCATGAAATAGTTGTGTGTGCTTCCTCCAGGATCCTCGCCGCAAACCACTATATGTTGCTCCTACCAAAACCAACGTGCATCCCTTTCGTCAAATCCAGATGATCGCTTGCCCTGCACAATTACAATGAAATCCACTGGCACTCTCGTAAGCAAACTCAGCGCCTTCAATTCCCCACCCGCCTCTGAACGTGACGAAGTGTACCGATAAGCCCTCGTGTCAGAAGGAGTCACCGGCTGCAATAACTGAATGATCGTGTTTCCTTGGCCTCCATATGATTGTGGCAAATCTCCTCCAAGGCAACAGTGTAGGCAGTAATAGTTGTGTACTCCATGTGCGGCCTCGTGGTGTTGTCATCGTCCCCAAGCATATCACAAGTGTTTTGTTGTGTCATCAAATCCATATGTCGTCCTAGTGTTGGCCCAAGCACGACAATGTCAGCACGGCCTGACGACCTTGTTTCATCCTCAGCGTCGCCAACTCCAGAAGCAGCGGAGTCCGCCTCTAATTCCTCCATGAGCAAAGATGGCCTCGGTCGGGTACAGTTGTGTTTCAAGGCGAAGCATAGCTGCAACTAAGAACGTACGAAATTTCTTCTGTTCTTACGCATGTTGTTCCTAGTATTGTCGGCGCTCCTTGAGGGCCTCCATCGTCAAGGCGGTCTTATCTACAGAAGCTTTCAATTTTGTCACCGTCGAGTCGATGCGGTCCAGGTGCTGCTCCGCACTATCGAGACGAGCGTCAAAGCTTGATTTCATCCCCAGAGCACTCATCCTCCCAATCCTCAACGCAATTTCCTCCGAAAAAGTCTCCAACAGTGTGCACACCCAATTGCGCCTCCTCTGATGCGAGAACTGCAGGGAACAACTCGCCTCCCTCTTGTCTTTTTTTTTGGGGGGGGCGCTACTTTACCAGTGCGAAGAAAAAATAATAAATAAATAAATAAAACTGGAAGCTGCCTCCTCCCGCGCTATCAGAAAATCCCAAGCTCACTCCCCTCCTGCGCAAGTTGAAAGTCCAGGCGCGCTCACCTCTTGTGCGATCGGAAGGTTGAGGCGCAGAGAGAGACGGACAGGGGCATCACCGAAAAGGCAAGTAGCACGTCGTCCGACAAGTGGAAGACCTCACGTCCACGTCTAGGGAAAACAGTGGTGGTGAAGATGGCACGCGGCTCCGTCTCTCAGATAACCCTGATGTGCACGAATTCCCGTAGGCCGGAAACGGTCGGTGCGCGTGAGGCGTCTGAGTGGTGCATCACCGTGTTTTAGTACGGCTCGTGCGTCGCCGTCGGACGAAGTCCCTGCTCCTACATCCCCTGGTTCTGGTTGTCGAACTTTGGTATGTTGTCGTCGTCGCAGAAACCCCAGCAGTAGCGAACAAAATGGTGTGCAGAGCGTTGCTGAACAGAATGGTGCGCAACAGCAGAAACGAAGGACGTTGTTGAGCGGAGGGTCTTCCGGGTGTGCACGCCGTTGGTGAACAGTGACTGATGGTGTGCGCCGGCAGGTTGGACCAATTGATGGAAACCATGCCAGAAGAGAAACTCGAGAGGCTACTTTGTTAATAGAATGAGCAGAAACAGCAGAAATACACACTGAGGAAATGAGGAAGAAGAATTGAGGGACCCCGAGGTCCACTCGCCCAAGCCAACTGGCCGACCTCTCAACAGAATAATTCTCTTCACCCCCTTCTCTCACCCCCCAGCTTATTTATTTATAATGGATTCCCCCACACACGTGGTCCCAAACCTCCTCCCCCTTTACCACCTAACAAACTCCCCTCTCCCCTATAACAGCCTAACAATATCCCTCCCAAACAAACTCAACCCACAATTACCCAAACGCCATTTATTCCATCAAAATGGCATAGCAGGTCTCTATCAATATTGGAGTAGTGAACTCACCATTCACCTAGGATAAGTCTCCACGTAAGAGGTGAAAAAAGTAAACCTTGGTGTTCTTATGTGTTGGACTTTATTTCTGTTTCTTGTGACTGAAACGTTAATCAGATCAGGTATAGAGAGATTCATCTAACAATGAATCTGTTGTTGGTGAATTCCCCTTACCTCAATGTGAGGTGGGGATACTCTTTTATAGATGAGTAAATCTAATTACAAGGCGGGTAAGTCCGATGTGGGACTCCGAAATACCCATTTAAACTTAAATGGGGTCCAAAACTCCCCCTCAAGCTGGACATGCCCAGATTGGATAGAGTCCCGCAAAGAAAACAAAGAAGACAAGACACATGACCATCTCATACTCCCCCTCAAGTTGGGCCATGGAGGCTGTGAATACCCAGCCTGGTAGTGAGAGACTCAAGGCGAGCTCCTGGGAGACCTTTGGTGAAGAGATTGGCAAGCTGATCGGCCGTCGGGATATGGCCGAAACCGATATGGTGCTGCTCCAGATGGTGACGGAGAAAGTGACAGTCCACCTCGATATGCTTTGTCCGTTCATGGAAGACAGGATTCGAGGCAATCTTCGTGGCGGCCTGATTGTCACACCAGATATGAGCAGGAGTCGATGCGGGGAAACCGAGCTCATGGAGGAGATGACGAAGCCAGAGGATCTCAGTAGTGACGGTGGTCATGGCTCGATACTCGGCCTCAGCACTCGACCGGGAGACGACAGTCTGCTTCTTGCTACGCCACGAGATGAGATTGACGGCGAAGAACACGGCGAAACCCGAAGTAGACTTGCGGGTAGCGAGGCAACCGGCATAGTCCGCATCACAGAAGGCCTCAACATCCCTGTGAGCATGATGTGAGTACTGAAGGTCACAGGCAGGGTCTTTCTTGATGTATTTGGCAATGCGGAGGACAGCATCTCACTGAGATCTGGTGGGATGCGCCATGAACTGGCTGACTTTGCCAACGGCACAGGCAATGTCGGGACGCGTCATGGTGAGGTAGTTGAGTTTACCGACCAGGCGTCGATAGCTCTCGGGATGAGGAAATGGTTCCGAGTCGGAATGAAGGGAGCGTTCCCTAGGCTCAAGTGGAGTGTCCACTGTGGTGGTTGTGCTCAACCCGGCATCCTGCAAGATATCAAGTGCATACTTGCGCTGGCAGAGAGAGATAGTGTCCGCAGTCCGAGAGACCTCAATGCTAAGGAAGTAAGTGAGGGGACCAAGATCCTTGGTGTGAAAGTGCTGGTGAAGATGCGCCTTGAGGCTGGTGATGCCTCTGGAGTCGCTCCCTGTGATGATGATGTCATCAACATAAACCACAAGCAAGATACAGCCGTGCGCCGTCGTACGGAAGAAGACTGTGTGATCTTTCATACTCCGAGAGAGGCCAAAGGCGGTGACGACCGTGCTGAAGCGGCCAAACCAAGCTCGAGGAGACTGCTTGAGGCCGTAGAGGGAGCGACGGAGACGGCAGACATGTCGGTCGGCACCAGAGGCAGAAAAACCAGGAGGCTGCTGCAGATACTTCTTTATCAAGAAAGCCATGGAGAAAAGCATTTTTAACATCCAGTTGATGAAGCGGCCAGTGATGATGAGCAGCCAGAGAGAGGAAAAGGCGGACAAAGGCCATCTTTGCGACTGGAGAGAAGGTCTCAAAGTAGTCGATGTCATATGTCTGAGCAAATCCCTTTGCGACAAGCCGGGCTTTGAGGCGGTAAAGAGAGCCATCGGGATTGAGACGGATCGTGAAAATCCATTTACAGCCGACCGCATGTTTGCCCGCCGGAAGCGGAACAAGATCCCATGTATGGTTGTCATCCAGAGCTTGCAATTCATCCCTCATGGCGGCTAGCCACCCGGGGTGAGATTTTGCTTCACCAATTGTCCGAGGAATCGACACGGTCTCCAGCGCTGACAGACCCCTGTAGGAAGATACAAAGAGAGGAGTAGTCTGACACGAGCGAGTACCTTTCCGGAGCGCAATCGGCACGTCCTCGGGAGCTGTGACAGGAGCATCGGACGAAGCAAGAACAATGTTGTCCTCGGCCGGGATGGGAGGTACAGCGGAAGGACGACGAGAGTAGGTCTGTCCAAAGAGATGACCGGGCGGAGGAGACACCAGAGGCGGGTGAACTAAGAGCGGAAGACAGTCATCGATGGTAGTGTCGGGAGAAGGAGAGGGGAGAGTGAAAGGAGAATTCTCGACAAACGATACGTCGGCAGAGGTGATATACCGGCGGAGGTCTGGAGAGAAGCATCGGTACCCGCGCTGAGTGCGGGAATATCCAAGAAAAATACATCGAAGGGATTTGGGAGAAAATTTGGAGAGATTGAGCCGGACACATAGTAGTCAATCTCGGATCGCGTTGCGGCGCGGTGGGGTCCTATAACGGGATAGCGGTGACGCGGATCGCGTCGCGGCCGCTTTTTCATTCAATCGCGGATCAATTAATATAATTTAAATTATAAAATTCAACACATATATGTTGAAAAATTAAAATATGAAAAATTAAAATATGATAAATAAAATATAAAACATAATAAAAATAAAAACAAAAACAAAAAAATATGATAAAGTATAAAATATAATAAAAATAGCAAAAGAAAAAAAATTAAAAGTTCAGCGGAATGGAAATTAACCAAAAACGTATAAAATAAAATAAAAAAACAAAATAAAAAACTGGAGTCATGGTAGCGTCATAGGGGTCGGCGTAGTTGTCGGTGTCGAGGGGTTGGCGGCAGGTGCATCCCAGGCTAGAGTCGGCGGGAGCGGCGGTGGCGTTGCAGGCGAGGGTGGCGACAACGTCGCATGAAAGAGATGGCGTGGACGGTGGCGGTGTCGCAGGCGGGTGGCGGCAGCGGCGTCGCAGGAGGGGGGCGGTAGCGGCGTCGCAGGAGGGGGCAAAAAAAAGTTTGGTTAGAGTCAAAACAGGATGCGGCCGCTCCCACCGGGATCGCGGCGAACCGTGACAGCCGGGATCGCGGTGGACGCAGGGCGATCGCGTTCCACCCGCGATCCACCCACCAGAAGCGGAGGGCCGCTGCTCCGCACCGCGATGCCGAGATCGCGGCCGAGACACCGCTATGTGACAACTATGCCCGGACATAACAGAGACATCCGAAGACGCGGAGTGGAAGGGAGTGAGGAGGACTAGAGGGGAACAGGGTATGAAAGGGAGTCACCCCCTGAAGGATGGAGGAGGGAAGACGATTAAGAAGGTAAGTAGCAGTGAGGATGGCATCCCCCCATAAGAGAAGAGGTACCTGGCGGTGGAAGAGGAGGGCACGAGCGGTTTCCAAAATATGCCGGTGTTTCCGCTCGGCCACCCCATTTTGCTGAGGGGTATCAGGACAGGAGGTCTGGTGGATGATGTCGTGGGACCGCAGAAACTGCTGAAAGTGAATGGATAAGTATTCCCGCCCATTGTCAGATCAGAGACATTTGACAGGGATAGAAAACTGTGTCTGGATCTCATGGAAAAAGGTCTGAAAGGTGGAGAGAACCTCTGTCCGATCGCGAAGAAGGTAAAGCCATGTCATCCGGGAATAATCATCAATGAAAGAAATGTAATATTTATACCCAGATTGACTCGAGGGGGCACAGGGACCCCATACATCGGAATGAACCAAATCAAAGGGTTTGGCGGCCCGTGTGTCAACTCGAGGAGAATATGATGTGCGATGATGTTTCGCAAAACGACACGACTCACAAGGAAAAGATAAACGGGGACTAATATCGGGGTAGAGTTGATGAAGTGCTGAGGCGGAGGGGTGGCCCAACCGAGAATGGAGGTCGATGGCATGAGCAGGGATAGACGTGCAGGCGATGGAAGTCGAGCCAGCGAACATGTACACCCCATCCCGAAGCTGGCATCTACCAAGTTCTCGGTTCGTCGTCCGCTCCTGAAACAAAACAGAAGACGAGGAAAAGATAGCATTACAGTTGAGATCCTTGGTCAGCTTGCTGATGGAAAGCAGGTTAAATGGACTCCGGGGTACGTGAGCCACCGAGGAGAGGTGAAGGGAGGAGGTGAGGGAACAGGTGCCAAAGCCGACTATGGGGAGAGTGGACTCATCAGCAACAGTGATGGCTGAGGATCCACTATAGGGACGGTAGTTGGAGAGCATACCTGCATCCCCGGTGAGGTGGTCGGACGCACCTGAGTCAAGCATCCATGCAGGGGAACGATGACTGATAAGAGCAGTGTGACCACCGGAATGGGCAAGAGAAGCTGATGAAGAGCCCGGTATGGAGGTGGTCCGGTAATCGTGAATCAGCTGGATCTCAGCCAAGGAGAGATCCAAAGACGGGGGAAGAGCAACAGCAGGTGAGGACGCATCGCGGATCGCAGTCTGGCCCTGGCGGGGGTGCGACTCGGGACGACCATGCAGGACCCAGCAACGGTCTACCAAATGGCCGAGCTTGCCGCACTGCTGGCAGAGGGGGCGAGGTCGGCCGTCTCCACGGCCGCACCCTAGAGGGCCGGTAGGGCGACCACTGCCACGTCCGAGGAGCGCAATGTGATCAGGGATGGGGACGGGTGGTGCAAGGGCTCGATGAGCCTTCTGCAGGCGATGATAGACCTGCGGGATATCCAGTGTAGACGGGCTGGCTAGCATCTCAGTGGCTGTCGTGGCATAGTCCGGTGCGAGGCCATTCAGGAGATTGAATAGGCAGAGCTGATCCCGTTGAGTCTGTGCGTCGGCCGGAGTTTGAGGAATAGGCCAGAGTTCCTGCAGTTCGTCGCGGAGACCCTTCCATTCCATGAAGTAGGTTGGGAAGGTCCGATCCTGCTGGCGGATATGGGAGAAACGCTGTAGAACGTCAGAGACCCGAGCCAAGTTATTGGTCTCGAAGAACATGACAATCAAGGAATCCCATAGCTCTTTGACTGTGTTGGCAGTCCTGGTGACATCTTTCACGGATCGGTCCATGGAGTTGACCAGTAAGACGAAGATTTTGTTGTCCGCCAGCTGCCAAGAGTCGAACTTGGGGTCAGTGATTTCGGGTGGGGGTTTCTCAAGATGAGAATGAAGTCCCATGCTGCGGAGGGACATCAAGACCGTCTTCCGCCAGACGGAGAAATTAGTGGCATCCAGCCGGTCATCGACAAGCCGGGAGAAGGCCGTGATCAGGGACGGCAGAACGGAGGACGCGTCCATAGAGGGCGGGCGCTGGACCTGTTTGCCGGGAGTCGTGCGGTGGAAGGGAGGCGGCCCGGAGATGTCGCCGGAGGGAGCAGCGACAGGGGGTCGCGCTCAGGATGGTGCGGCTGGGCAGGGGTGGCGCGTGGGCGTGGGCGCCGCCGGTGCTAGGGCGCGGGTGCTAGGCAGGAGCGTCGCAGGGCCGAGGGCGGTGCCGGACCTGGGCGCGCCGTGCGCCGGAAGCCGGGGCCGGGAGCTACGCCGGGAGAGGGCGCCGGGAGGGGAGCCGCTGGGAGAGGGCGAGGGCGTCGGGGCGAGGGCGAGGGCGCCGGGGCGAGGCCGAGGACGCCGGGGCGAGGCGCCGAGGGCGAGGCGTGCCGAGGGAGAGGCGTCGGGGCGAGGCGCTACTGCGCGAAGGGAGCCACGCCGGGAGAGAGGGCCGCCTGGAGGGAGGGCCGCCGGGAGGGAGGGCCGCCGGGAGGGAGGGCCGCCGGGAGGGAGGGTCGCCGGGAGGGAGGGCCGCCGGGAGGGAGGGCTGCCGGGAGAGTAGGGCAGAGCCAGAGGGGGGGAAGAGAGGCGGGGTCGGTCAGAACCAGGAATCCGCTGGGAGGGAGGGTCCGGATGAAGATCCTTTTGATACCATGTTGTTGGTGAATTCCCCTTACCTCAATGTGAGGTGAGGATACTCTTTTATAGATGAGTAAATCTAATTACAAGGCGGGTAAGTCCGATGTGGGACTCCGAAATACCCATTTAAACTTAAATGGGGTCCAACAGAATCAATATCAGTTTATGGAAAATAAATGTGAAGAAATCTAAATTGGTTTAAAATTGGATCCACCCTGATTCACCCCCACCCCCCTCAAGATGCCTCTCATGCTGCCGGGACCACCAACAATTGGTACTGGAGGCCTCAGGTTGTTGTTGCTGTGAGCTTTGTGCTGGCTCATTTGTTCTTGAAGTGTTCTGCTCAATTTTGTGACTGTTGTTCAAGCTTGTTTTTATATCTGAGTGTGTTTATTATAATTTATGATTGTTGTTGTTTAATATGGAAACACCCGTATGGGAATCCCCACATTTGATGGCCAAAATTTTCAACTATGGAAGAATAGAATGTTGCATTATCTTAGATCCCTTGGAATGGATGTTTATATGATTGTGGTTTGTGGAGTCACACACTGATAAATTTGGTTCAGCATTTACAGAAAATGACAAGAAATAGATGGGCGCGGATGCAAAGGCAGTTGTTTAATGTCTTGGGGAGAGCACTCTCAAATACAGTATAAAAGAAGGTTATGGGATACCAAAAGAGAATTTGAGATAACCCTCCAACATATATGAAAGAGACTCGTAAAGTAAAAAAGGCCACATTGCAAGTGACGAGAAATAAATTTAAAGACCTGAGAATGAAGTCGTCTGAATTTGTGAATGAGTTCTTCAACAATCATTGATGTTACTATGAGAAACCTTGTTGAGAACATTTTTTATGCCGATAATGTTAAAAGGGTGTTCAGAAGGTTGTCAGCATATTTCAACCCCAAAATTTCTGTAATTGAAGAAAAGGACTTTCTCTTCGTGATCTGAAAAATATCTTGGATACTAACAAAATACAAATGAAGGATGAAAATTCCAAACCAGAGAAGACACCTAAGTGGCTTTTAAGGCCATGAAAAAGATGTCAATTGAAGAGGAATCAAAAGAGGCAGTTGATGAGAGGATGACTTTCCTCTAAAGCAACTTAAGGAGAGGAAAATTACAAAGTGGCTCATTTAACTACCAAACGCCCAAAGAAATTGGACAATGAGGGTGAGGAATAAGAGGCACCTAAGAGATCTTCTAGGAGGTTCAACAACAGAAAATTTAGAAAAAATCAATGGAACACAGTAGTGAAAAGAAATTCCAGAGAAGGAATTTCATGTCAAATGATAATAAAAATTTTGATAAGACTAAAGTGGAAGAGATTGAGAATTGTAAAGATAGTGTTGAGGATGTCTTGCTGATCAGGATAAAGTTGTTGAGCCAATTGAAGAATCCAAAATTGAACAAGAAGGCATTGTGAACCTTCAAGCTGAGTTGGAAGCAACTCTTGAAGACATAGATGTTCAGAGAGAAAGGACTAAAAAAGCTAATTCAACGATCAGGGAATGTAAGGTGTATATGCAGGGGCAAGAAGAAGAGATTTAAGGGCTCGGGAGAAGTTTTCGAAGAGTTGCAAGCTGGAAAGACTGATGGTTCTGAAAAATCGAAGTTTGGGAGTATCTCAACTGAAAAAGGCAAAGAAAAATCAAATGAATCGTCAAGAGAGGCTTTGGATAGCACCTAGGAGCACTTGGAACAGAACCTGGTTCAAAGCGGATTTCTGCTACTAGAAGCATAAATTTTAATCCAAATGATGCTAAACATGTCAATGCAACTATTGTTTTTAAAAAAAAAGGTATGTACTAGAGATGACAACAGGTGCCCGTTAAACAGTACCCGACACTACCTGGCCCAATTAAATAAGATTCGGATAGTGATTAATTGAATTTTGATAGGGTTAAGGGTATTAAATTAAAATTTTGTTTAGCATCAATATACTTATCCAGTGATTGACAACAAATCTCTTTCAAAATTGATAATGCCTGAGCACTGATTGACAGTGGTTAACAACAGATCCAACATAAACACAACTTGGTGGCAACATATATAATGATATGTGAAAACAACGTAAAGAAATATCTCAAGATCTCTAAATATGTGATAGCCACAATGAAGAGAAAAGTGTGTGAAGGGATTTCTCTGTGAAAGAAGATTAGAGTTTTCTCAGTGTGAGAGAGGAAAAGCTAGGAGTTGCACGATGCTGCAAATTGAAAAAGTCAACACACCAATGCTAAAGAAGGAAGATGATTGTTGCACCTAAATATCAAAGGTGTTGTTGGAGTCTGCATCCCACATCGGACTTGAGGTCCGGTGTGGTCTTAATTATTTATTATAAAAGAACCTCAAGGGCTCCTTTAGAGAGGAAACCTTGGGGGTTCGGTTTCTCCTATTTTATCATTCTACATGGTATCAGAGGGAGATTAATCCCGAACTCTCCCATTTTATTTCTTTTTTTCTCCTGTCGGCCTCTAGGGTTTCTCCCGGTTGGGGGGCGACAACCTCCATGGCCCGCAAGCCCTAGGTATCTCCCGCCGCCCCCTGCCGGCTATCCCTCCCATCCAGTGAAATCCCCACCTCTTGTGCGGACTTCCAGCCCCGCCTCCCTCCCTCCCGGCGGATCTCCCCTCCTGTCAGCATCTCCTTCCGCGGCGTCCCGACAGCCAGCCTTACGCGGCACCCTTCCCAGCTCTCGGCCTCCCGCGGCTCTTCCCGGCAGCTTGCCTCCTGCGGCTTTTCCCAGCGGCCCGCCTCCCGCGGCTCCCGACTGTGCGGATCCCCTCCCGCGCGACGGCCGTCGGAATCCCCCCTCCAAGCTCTTCCCGCGCGGCAGATCTCCCCCCTGCCGGCGCCTGATCCCCCCCCAGCTTCCAGTGCGACGCGTCCCGTCGCCCTCCTCCCGCTGTCGGCTCCCGTCTGCCATGCACCGCTCCCGCGCGACGGCCCTCCTGTGTCGATTCCGGCCTGCAGAACCTCTCCAGCCCGCGGCCCCTCCGGCGTCTCCTCCCATGCACGAGACCCAGCACTCCCTATCCCGTCATGCCTGCTTCCTCGGCGCCCCTCCCCTATGGCGGACCTCTGTCCGCCTGAGCAGATCCATCCCTGCGCCTCTGCTTCTCCAGGCGGCCTCCTCCGCCTCCTGCTCCCGACCCAGGCGCGACCTTCGAGTCAGCCACCTCTGAGCGCGTCGGCCAGGCCCCCCTACGCTCTCCCGACTCCGCCTCCTCGTGATTCTCCCGACCCTCTGCCTTCGAAGCGGCACTGTACCGGCCCGCTGCTCCACCTGTGCTAGACTCACGACGGACCAGGTTCCCCGTCCGCTGCTCCCTCCTTGTCGGCCTCCTCCTGCAAGGCAGCCCTCCCTCCGGTCGGATTCATCTGCTCCACTCCGGCAAATCTCATCATCTGACACTTCCATGTCGGCCTCCTCCCAGCGGCTGCCCTGCTTCCAGATCTGGATCTCCGGCCCCTCCTGCGGAATCCCCGCCTCCCGTCGCCGACATCTTCCCGGCAGCCGCCTCCCTGTCCGCCGGCACGCCTTCGCAATTCCTCTACCGTGGCGCAGCAGCTCGACCACCTTGGATTTGGGCCCTTTGGCGCCGCCAGATCCCGCAACAATTCTGCAGAATCCCCACCTCCCGTCGCCGGCCCCGCGTGTGGTATTTGAAACATCTTCCTAGTTATGTCGCGAATCTTTTAGATCAACCTCTTAAAGAATTAGAAGGTCTAGTATACTGCGATGTGTGATTTGATCGAAATAAAAAATTTACAGATTCAAAATGAGAAACTGTCATCCCATTTCATCGAATCAAAAGGGGATGCCCCGAATCTGACATGTGTTTTGGAGAGGAATAACATGAAGCTCGGAATTGGGGGTATTCCACAAGGTAAGTAAAAGGGAGATGATCTATGGTCGAAGTGCGGATTTCCCAGTGCTAGTGTGGATTTCCCGGCGTCTCATCGACCGGCCCCACTAGTGCGGCATTCTTGGTGCTCTGTCAACCGGCCTGCATCTTATTCAGCTTTTGAATCATTGCTTTGATGTGCTGGAATTTCTGGACACCGCTCCAGTTCTTATTTTTCGCATAAAATTTCTTGACATCGCTCTTTTTTACCGTTTTTTTGTAGCATATTGTTGAAGTACATGTATGCTTTACTCTTGAAGGAATACCTCAGAAAAATACCTTCATGTTAGGTCCAATAGAGAAAATATCCTGAGAGGGGAATGAATCAAGATATGATGAATCAATTCCTTTTTAGAATTGTTCCCTCTTCTTGGATTTTTTCCTTACGATTAGTTAGGAGATGTGGTTCTCTCAATCTCATTTTCACTTGCAAATAAATAAAGAAAAACACACACACAATGAATTATTTTTTTTGTCCACAATGCAGAGACTACACTGAAGGAGCAAAAACGACTCACTTGTCATCTTATCCAAATCACTAATCACTAATTACAAGAGATTCAAAGAAGACTTGTCATTTCTCAAGTTTTACACCTCTCACCATGTTTATGAGTTCACTGCTTACAAGAATAAACACACGCCTTTACAATTAATCTCTCAACAAAATATAAAAATAACACCTGTTGGAGTCTGCATCCCATATCGGACTTGAGGTCCGGTGTGGTCTTAATTATTTGTTATAAAAGAAACTCAATGGCTCCTTTAGAGTGGACACCTTGGGGGTTCGGTTTCTCCTATTTTATCATTCTACATGGTATCAGAGAGAAATTAATCTCGAACCCTCCTCCCATTTTATTTCCCCCCCTGTCTAGGGTTTCTCCTGGTTGGGGAGGGGGAGGCGGCCTCCATGGCCAGCAAGCCATAGGTATTACCACCGCCCCCCTGCCGGCTATCTCTCCCAGCCGGCCTCTGTCCGGCGGATCTCCCCCCTGCCGGTACCTCCTTCCCCGGAGTCCCCTGCCCGCCTCTGCGCGCACGACGAACGTCGGCTCCCAATCCCGGCGGAATCCTCCCTATGCGCACCGCGACGACTCCACCCATCCCGCCCGAGGCCCTCCTGAGCGCCGCTCGGCCCGCTGCATCTCCGGCGGATCTCTCCCCTGTCGGCGCCTGCTTCTCAAACACCTCTCCCCGCTACGCGCGACGGCCCTCGCCTCCCGCGCGACTCCCGGCCCGCCTTCTCCTGCGGATTCCCACCGCCTCCCGCCTCTCCCGTCGCGCACGACCCAACCTCCCGTTCGACGGCTTCCATCGCCACCTCTCCCGCTGTCCACACGACTTCCGGCGTCCAGATCCAGTGTCGCCCCTCCATCGGCTCCCTGCGCGCGGCTCCCTAGTGCGCTCGACGGCGGACGAAGAAACATCCTGACGCACCTCCAGTCGTCCTCCCGCGGATCCTCTGCCCCGATGGCCAGCCCTACGCGGCACCCTTCCCGGATCCCGCATTTCCCGGCCAACCGGGTCTTCCCTACGCGGCCACCCCCTCCTGCCTTCCGCACTCCCAGTCAGCCTCCTCTGCTCGCTCCTGCTCGCACCTACCAGGCCCCCTGCGTCCCTCCTGCGGACTCCCGGCGACAACCGGGTCCGCCTTCCTGCACCGCCTCTACAAAGTTGCTCCCTCTACGTCGGCCTCCTGTGACAGCGCTGCCTCCTCGCCGGCACCTCCTGCGGAATCCCCGCCTCCCGTCGCCGGCATCTCCCGACGATTCCTGGCAGCCGCATCCCTGTCCGCCGGCACGCCCTGCGCGCTTCCTCCATCGCGGCGCAGCACTACGACCGCCTGAGATTCGAGCCCTATGGAACCGCCAGCCGCAACAATTCTGCAGAATCCTTGCCTCCCGTCGCCGGCCCCGCAAGTGCGGTTTTCCCGATGCTAGTGTGGTTTTCCCGGTGTATAATCGACCGGCCCCACTAGTGCGGCATTCTTGGTGCTTCGTCAACCGGCCCGATCTATGTGGTTTCTTTTGCTGCGTCCGCGACATCTTCCATCCATCATCCTGCAGGGGAGCAGCGATCGCGAGGGGGAGCTGCGGCATTCCTGTTTTGACTTGTTTTGTCGTCAAGCTGGGTATGTCCAGCTTGAGGGGGAGTGTTTGCAGTCTGTTGATTGTTTTGTCCTCATTGGTTTGGTTTGTTTTTTTCTTTATGTGTTCAAGCTAGGTTCACCTAGCTTGAGGGGGAGTGTTGGAGTCTGCATCTCACATCGGACTTGAGGTCTGATGTGGTCTTAATTATTTGTTATAAAAGAACCTCAAGGACTCCTTTAGAGAGGACACCTTGGGGGTTCGGTTTCTCCTATTTTATCATTCTACAATGATGATGATGATGAAGTAAATGAAGTTTCAGCCCCAACTAAATATGGAAAACTGGTAGAAGAGCAGAGGTAGATGAAGGGAACATTAAGGGAGACAAATCAGCCCATGTCCAAACAAGAAGGATGAAAACAATGCCCCCAGGGTGCAGCTCAGTTGATCGTTGCCCCTATGGGTCTCAGCGAGGTCTCGAGTTCGAGTCTCGCTGAGTTCATATCTCTACTGCTTGTTGCATGGTTTTCTTTGTATTGTAGCCCCTTCCCCGAATAAACTGAGACTTCAAAGCGAGATTGTCAAGGATAAAAATTTAATCAAAACTATGAATGAAAAACTTGATCAGATTGACATGAATCAGATGTGGAAATTTGTGTCAAGAAAAAAACATAATTGCAATTAAATGAGTGCATAGAAACAAGCAGGATAAGAATTTTGATGTGGTGAAAGATAAAGCTAGATTGGTATGTAAAGGCTATGCCCAAATAAATGCAGTGGATGCCGATGAGACATTCGCACCTGTAGCAAGATTAAAGGCAATTAGGTTACTTTTGGTAACTGCAATCCAAAAAGGTTTCAAAATTTTTTTACATTAATGTGAAATCAGCTTTCTTTAATGGTGTGTTCGAGGAAGAGGTATATATTGATTAACTTAATGGTTTTCAAATTGATGAAGATGATAGCTAAGTATGCAAGCTTAAAAATGTTATCAATGGGTTGAAACAAGCACCTAAAGTTTAGTAGATTGTTGGACTCGTATTCAGAGAGATTGAAACTCAAAAGACCATAATTTGTCTGTGAAGAATTGTCGTGGTGATCAAATGACCCAACAGAGTCCATTATAGCAGTGAAAAGAATGCTCAAATAAATCAAAGAAACCACTGATTATGGATTGTTTTATGCAAGAATCACCTATGAACAATGTTAGAGGTTAAGTTGACCAGAGTCCCATGTCGGACTTAGGTATCATGTCATCTTTATTATTCATTACAAATAGACATCAAAGCCTCCCCCTTAGAGAGGCATCTTGGGTATTGAGTCCACCTCTGTGTCATTCTATATGGTATCAGAGGAGGTTATCTAACTCCAGCCCCACCCTCCCCTCTCTGCGTGTCATCCTCACCGGTGGCAGCGCCTTCCTGCGCAACAGCCGCTGCTGTCACGACCCGCCTTCACCAAAAGGAGGGAAGGGACAGCAGATTGTCAAGCCCATCTTTAAGTTGAAGGAGAGATAATGACCCCCGAAACCCGCCTTCAATAGGTCCCAGAGTGGCGACCAGCACCAATGGTATAAAATCTCACACAAAAGGAAGGCATTACCCTTTTATTTTAATAGGATCGGGAGATAAGATAATGAAACCCAACAACGCCAAAACTGGAAGTAAGAGTAAAGACAAAGAAAACCACTCCCATATGCATGCTGCAAAAGTAAAAGCCAGAAAGTACAAAGTGTCTACAAAGGTAAAGTACCAAAAGCAAGAAAAACAGCAACTGCAACGGTCCCAACGCCCGAGCTAGTACGGCCCTGCACGATCCCCGAATTCCCCCTGAAAACCTGAAAGCAGTTTTATATACATAGGGTGAGTATACAAGTATACCCAGTAGGAAAAACCAAAGACTCTCGTGCACAAGTGGGGAGGCATTCTAATGCCCTGTGAGAAAAGAGATAACCGAAGCACCTAGCAAGAAAAAACTATCCACCCAAACCTCACCAAGGCACACTCCCCAAATAACGCAAGTCAAGTAAGGTATAGTAATAGCACATCGATGTTTGGGTACCCCGCGCCACTTTCCCACTGGTTATTGAAGACATCCTACACATTGAACCAATCCCGCCATTCTCACCGCAGTCCCACTGTCACACCCGCCCGCACACACCTGGGCCACAACAACCACACGTAACCATGCCCGCAAACACCTGGGCCAGAAAACTACTGCCACGCCCGAAGACACCTGGGCCAAAAAGCTACCGTCACGCCCGAAGACACCTGGGCCTCATCCCGAAGACACTTGGGAAACAACCTGCCCGCAAACACCTGGGTCAACCACCACAACTACCCTGCCCAAAGATTTTTGGGCTAATAATGGACTTCAAGCCATCACAGCCTGCCCGAAGAGTCTTGGGCTATTCAGAAAAGGGAGCAGAAAAGGAGCTAATAACCAGCCACTCGTAGGAGTGTTGGGAAAAACACCCCCCCCCATGAAATGGGGGTGTTCGGCACTAAATGCTCAACTTGGGTGGGGCGCGAATAAGAAATACAAGAACTACAATTATATATATAGGTAACAAGCACTCAACCCAACCTAGGGCTCCACACCTAACCCAAGCACGAACAGCCTAGTCACTACTCATAGAAAGCATACTACTCACAACCGAGTCACTACTCATTCCCAGAATCAATTTCTCAATTAACCCATTCTTGTTTTCATGTTCAAGTGATCCTGTTTAAGTAAATTCTGCACTACTGGGCAACTAACAGTCACAAGCATAAGCCTAGGGGAAAAAGTTACAGCTAACAACAATTTAAACATTCACACCCAGTTCTCTTGTAAATTCACATCAAAGTGAGATCCCTCCAAGTATTGGAACCAAAGCAGGCTTCAAGATACAGCCCCCACATCCCCAGAACTATGGATAAAAAGGTTTCACAACAGAAGAGGATTTCACCCTAATTCGTGATATAAGCAGAGCAACCACAACCCCAGATTCACAACCAGCAACCGTGCCACATCAGAGGATCTCATCCTCACCCACATCACCCCATAAGCAAACAAACAGAACAATTCACCTACTACCAAAACAGAGTAGAGAAACTTCCAGGTTCAAGCACATCATTTATCTATTTCCTCTTTCTGTTAGTTAACTGGGGTGACCACACAAGGGCATATGTTTACAGGGCATCCATTTAATCCACCGAGTTCACGTGATTAACAAATTTCTATGTTACAGCCATTTAATCATCAGAGGAGACAAGAGTTTATTAGTGCACAGAGAAAGACCACTAACGGCCATGATTTTCAGTAGGCATAAATTCGTACAGTTCACAACATATAGCAATTAAAAAGAGTACAGCAGAAAACCAAATGCACCCCATCATCCTTTAACAGCCCGTTTATTATCTTTGTTAAGGTTTGGTTAGCCCATTCCCATAGAAACAATAGCGCACCCACCCCACATGATACACAACAAGGAGAGACGAAGGAAAAATCACTACCTGATTGATCAAAGATCGAAGTTTTTCTCCACGTGTCAGGAACAGGATGCGCGGCTTGCAGGGGAGGAAATCCGTGGACTCCAAGACGTGCAGAAGGCTCCAGCAGAGGCGCACCACAAGCCACGGGAAGAAGGGACTCCAGGCACACCAAGGGGAAGAACAAAGCCGGCCAAAGGAAGAGGAAAAAGGACTTCTCGTGCGATATATAGATAAGATCCCGTTGTTACGGGATATGGGAATTTTGAACGCCTGGAAAGTCGAATCGTGGTTTCCCACGCAGTTGGGCAGTTACACACGATGATATTAAGGTGTTATTTAATATCCCCCATCGGGGAGGTTTCTCGGGATTTTTAGGCATTAATTATGGGCTTTAAATGGGTTTAAAAGGGGTAAAAGAATTAATTTACGTCAAAAAAAGACGTTGCGGGAGCGGGACTGGAAAAAGAAAACGGAGGGCTGGGTGAGGACACGGTGTCACCGTCACGGTGTCACCCTAACGGTGCCACCGTCACGGTGCCACTATTTCGGTGGAGCCTTATTTTGGCAAAGTAATGGGCCAGGAGGGTCTGGGCCATTACAGCTGCGCCCCGTCGCCAGCCTCTCTCTGAGTAGCAACCACTGCGCCCCATCCCGCCACCCCTCCCGTTGGCCCCGACCTCTCCTCGCGACCTTTCTCGTTCATCTAGTCGGCTTCATCCTCTTCTCGCGACGAATCCTAACTCCAGTGTTGGATTGATGTAGCCCGATCCGTTCTGGATGATGATTGGGTCGAATGCTTCCAGCCCATACTGCGCACTAGGCTGCAACTTCACAGTGAGCTCGTTGGGGGTTGCAGGGAGCAACACGCCCTGCTCAGGGGGTCCAGGTGTCCGAGGGCCTTCAACCCCCAGCCCAAATTTAGGGGGCACTGTAGCATCTATGACCGACTGTAGCAGAACTGACCGGCCGACACCAACGGGACACTGTAGCAGTGCGGACTTTGGCACGAATACTGTAGCAGGCCGGACTTTGGAGACACCGGTACTGTAGCTCCGTAGACTTCCAGCCGCCAACCATTGTAGCACTTTAGAATTGGATGGTCGCGACATTGTAGCGATGCGAACTTCCGATCACCTTTCACTATAACCCAACGGACTTTCTGTGCGATTGGTGGAATAATGTTTCTTTCTCCTTATTAACCCATTTCGGGCTAGGGTTTCTGCGTGACTGAGAATCCTGAAACTCATTGTAAATTGTGCTCCCGAATCATAGTGAAATTTTGCCTCTCTGTGGACCTAGGGATCATTTCCTGAACCACGTAAATCTATGTGTCCTCATTCTGTTATTTTTCTCTTACTCTTCTGTGATCCATTAATCGCTTCGTTGCACCCGTCGTTTTTCACAACATCCAGCAGGCGCCTCTGTTCGTCCTGTTTGCCTCAACCTCTTCCCGCGTCGGATCCAAGCTCACGCAGGCGTCTTTGTCGGCCCCATCCTCTTCACACGTCGGATCCCAACTCCAGCAAGCCTCTCTGTTGGCCTCATCCGCTTCTCGCGATGGATCCCAGCTCCGCCTGTGCGGCTTTCCCAGCACTTTGTCGACCAGCCCGCCTGTGCGGCTTTCCCAGCGCGCCATCGACCTGCCCCACCTGCGCGGCTTTCCCGATGTGCCCCCCTGTCCGTCGCGACTGGCCGCCGGCCACCCCCCACCCGCAACGCATCCCTACGACGACACTGCTTCCGCGTATGCGCCCTAGGAGACTAAAGCGCGGCCGATTGTCGTCTATCTACCGTTCAAGGGTTCGCTGCTCTGCTAATGTGTATAGTGGCACTCAGATCGAATCTTCGACGATGGTACTTTATTTATAGTCGATTGTTTTTGTGATATGTATTTTTAATGAGGGGGTTTGTTTCCAGAGCTTAATTAAATTGATTAATGAATGATGTTTGATTGATTTAACAGTTTTATAAAGACTGGGGTGAGTTCGTTATTGGGGATTTAAGCTTATGATATCATTGAGCTTTGCTTTATATTGCATTAAATTAACACCTACTTCACAAGATGACTTTGATCAGAATCTCAAGTGTTAAGCCTTTAATCCAAGTCATAACTTAACTAGGGGTCTAATCATAATCAGTACTTGTTTATGGCAGTATATTTGCGGTTCCAATAATCAATGGAATCCACATGTTAAACAAAACATATCATTAATCCATGAGATTTTAAGTTCTAACATTCACAATGTTAACCTAAAAAAACATTTATCGAGCAAAATCACTCAATCACTTAATATCCCCAAATTATGACTCACTCCAATGGTAGATTGACTCGGCCATTGAGATGGCTATTAATCTGAAAATATGTGTTTATGGTGATTAATTATAAATAGAACGAAAAGAATGGGATAAGAAAAGAGTTGTGCGTCGAACACACACACGAACGATGATGAGAATTAAAAACGAACTTTCGATTGAAAGAGGAAGCAAAAAAAGGGAAGGGGTTTCAACTTGGTTTAAACTATTTTAAGATCATTAATATTTAAGAACAGAGGGTGGATGATTAAAAGAGATGAAGATGAAGAAACATGCATTAAAATACTATTGAAATGAAAACAAACTTACACGATTACAAATAAGAACACAAAAGAACATGAAAACAAAGAGAGGAAGGATCTCTCAAGTGAAAACTTGAGTTTGGCAGGTCCTCCCAGGCCTTTGGCAAGGATTTGGTCATGCCAATGTATCCTCCTCTATTATGAAATGCCAACTCCTTGCAAGGTGAAGGGAGGAATGTATTTATAGCCCAAAGATGTGGACTATTCGCATTCCAAAACTGACTCTCCACTTGGTTCACCGATTTGGACATCTAGACAACTAAATCTCGAGATATCTTCTGCTTCAAAGTTGTAGATATTTGTAGAATGGGAAAAGGGAGAGACCCGAACCCCCAAGGTATTCTCTCTAAAGGAGCCCTTGGGGTTAATTTATAATGAATATTAAAGGTCACACCGGACCTCAAGTTCGATGTGGGATGCAGACTCCAACACTCCCCCTCAAGCTAGGTGTACCTAGCTTGGACACATAATGAAAAGAAAGCAACAAAACAGACGCTAACACTCCCCCGCAAGCTGGATATGCCCAGCTTGATGACAAATACAAGACAAAAACAGAAGAAACGGAAATAATAAAATCATTGTTGATGTTGATCCCCCTCAAGATGGTAATGTGATGTCGCTGGAAAGAAGAAAAAAAAGGAATGGAACATCGCCGTAAAAGTGCGGGGCCGGACAACAGAGCGCCGGGAAATCCACGCTGGCGGGTCGGTCGTCAGAGCGTCGGGAAAATCCGCACTATGGGCCGGTCGTCAGAGCGCTGGGAAATCCGTAATGTCGGGTCGATCGTCAAAGCGCCGAGAAATCCGCTCGGGAGGGCCGGTCGTCAAAGTACCGAGAAATCCGCAATGGCGGTGCCGGTCGTCGAAGCGCCGGGAAATCCGCAGGAGGAGGCCGGCGATCAAATGCGGTGATTCCACAGGAGGTGCCGAAAGGGAGCTAATGAATCATGTCGGAAGGAGGGTTGCCTTGCAGGAGGAGGCCGGCAAGGAGGGAGAGCAGCGGACGGGCGCCGGGAGTCCGCCGGGAAGATAGGCACCGCCTGAGGGAGAGGAAGCTGCCGGGAGGATCGCCGCAAGCGCGGCTGGACGAGAAGCGCTGGGATGCCCGCGTTGGAGATTCGTCGCACAGGGGAAGCAGCGCAGCGGTCCAGTATGGAAGGCCGACAGGGCTGGAGGCCGGCTGCTGGAGGAGCCGGGGCGAGGGAGCCGGGAGCCGCGTCTGGGAGGCGCGGCTGGAGGAACGGGGCGTCGGGGAACTGCCTGAGGCGCTGCGCGCACAAGACCGCCGGAGAGAGTGGTTCGTGCATAGCGGGAGAGGTGCAGCTGACCGGTTCAGGCGCCTGGAGAAACGGGAGCCGGTGCGAGGAATAGGCGGGAGAAACCGTTCTGCGCGCCGGGAGTTGCGGAAGTGGGTGCCGGCAAGAGCGGGGAGCCGAGAAGATCGGAGGGGAAATCGCCAGGAGGGGGATGCCGGCGAAAGGCTGTGCGCAGGGGTCGGAACTTGCCGGGACGCGTCGCAGCGGAGGGGAGGACGGCCGGGAAAGAAACGTCGTCGCGCGCAGCAGAGGAGGCATTGCGCAGGGATCCAAGAGCTGGTGGGATGAAACCGCCGAAAGAGGAATCGTCGTCGCGCCTGGGTCGGGAGCCGCACTGGAGATGCGGGAGTCGCGCACAGGAGTGCCGCGGGAGGAACTGCCGGAAGCCGCTACGGGAGAGAGGAGGCGCCGCGACGGGATTCCGACAGGATCGAGATGCGCGGCCGAGGGTGAAGTCGTCGTGCGCGGCGGGGATAGATGCCGGGAGGGGGAGGATCCGCGACGGCGAGGGCTCACGCGCAGGAGGAGCGGGCGCCGGAAGGGAAGGCGCACCGGGGAGGAGCACCGCCGGAGAGAGCCGGAGCAGGGAGGCTACCGCTCGGGAGGGAGGACCGGCAGGGGTCAAGGACCGCCACAGGGGGCGGTCGGGAAATACTCAGGCTCGTAGGCCATGGAAGTCGCCGCCCCCCGTGGGGAGGAAAAAAAATATTAAACCCTAGAGCGGAATAGAAAAAAAATAGATGGAAGGGGGGTCGGGA
This sequence comes from Viscum album, assembly GCA_963277665.1. Taxonomy (NCBI): domain Eukaryota; kingdom Viridiplantae; phylum Streptophyta; class Magnoliopsida; order Santalales; family Viscaceae; genus Viscum; species Viscum album. The sequence goes on along the minus strand of OY728164.1, from coordinate 572,072,270 downwards.
TTAATTTCCCTCTGATACCATGTAGAATGGGAAAAAGGAGAGACCCGAACCCCCAAGGTATTCTCTCTGAAGGAGCCCTTGGGGTTAATTTATAATGAATATTAAAGACCACACCAGACCTCAAGTCCGATGTGGGATGCAGACTCCAACAATATTGATGTGGATTGTCAACCCTCAAAATCTGACCGCCATTGGACTTTTGTAGCCAAAATTATGGCTATTTTACTAAACAATTTCATTCTGTCCATTTTTATGTCGAATGTTTCCCTAGTCTACATGTGAAGGCAATTTAGGCCAGGAAGATGCCTTCAAATTCAAACACTTTCTTCTACAAAGTCGACCGCTTATATCTTGACTTTCACACTGCAAAATATCAGCCCGAATTGATGTCTATATTAGTAAAAAAGTTAGTATTTGTGTGATGCTTTTAAATTCCGAACAAAATGGTGGGATGGACTTAAAACCATATGTTGGGCCCCTTTTTGTTGGAATTGGGCCTTGAAATTTTTATCCATGATTCCTTTGGATAATTGCAAATATATTATGAAGTTTCATCAGATTTGGGCTTCTAAATTGAGCCCAGAAATTCTATCTTCAAGGTTGGTCCAGTTTCTTTACAGATTCTTTGGACCTTCTTGTGTGGACCATAATACCCTTCAAATGGCCGAATTGGCCAAAGCTTCCTTCTAATGATATGTTGGATATTGAATAAAGAACCCTACAAAACAAGAATCACACAATTTGGATCAGTAAGATGAGAGGTATGATTAAAATATTAAACTGACTCAATTGGATTAATTCAAATAATGCTGAAAAATTGTATTTTGTATTAAAACATAGGTATTTCAAAACAATTATGCACTTTTACGTGAAAATTACTAAAGGGAGTAGACAAAAAGTTATGAATAAATGAATAACATCAACGACGGTCTCTTTCCACCTGGAACTACGATCGCGGATGATTTTTCTTTTTTTTTCATTTTGTTTTGTAATCAAACTGGGTATGTCAAGCTTGAAGGGGGTGTTTGCAGTGTTTTTTGTTTTCTTTGTTTTCTTTAATTATGTATCCAAGCTAGGTACACCTAGCTTGAGAGGGGGTGTTAGAGGTTAAGTTAATTGAGTCCCACATCGAACTTAGGTATCATGTCATTTTTATTATTCATTATAAATAGACCAAGGCCTCCCTTAGAGAGGCATCTTGGGTATTGGGTCCACCTCTTTGTCATTCTACAAGCAAGAATCGATTGGTTTCGCTTGAGCAAATTGGGTAGGTTTAGTGGATGGCAAAAAATGAACATCTGAAAGTTCATTATAATTGAGAAGCAAGTGCATGAATTGGCCAAGTAAAAAGCAGGAAAGTACATCTCTGAGTACAACAAAGTCCAGGTACATTATCGCCACACAAGCTTGTACACAACTTATCTGGATGCAGGAGTAATTTGGAGGACTAAGGTGAAAAGGTATGTTTGTCTATTTTTTATCCTATGTGATACTAGCAACACTATTAATTTTAGTAAGAACCCAAACCAACATTCAAGGACCAAACATATAGAAATCAAGTATTGTTGGGACCAGGTTGACCTAAGCAGGGGAAGTGAATCAGGGTGCAAACCAATTAAAACTTTTCCCTTTTTGTTAGTCCTCTTAGGCCATACGGATCGTGTTCCATTGTTGGAGGAACTTGTTCAATCTCTCGTTCTCTTATGTCACTCACCCCGAATGATAGAACAGATACAAAAAGTAAAGCATGCACACACAGTAATTTTACTTGGTTCACCACTAAGGGCAACTCCAAAAACCATATACGCGACGTTGTGCCAGTATATTAGAAATTAACACTATGCATTGTATGTGTCACAAAAGGTTTCGGAAAGGCGCACTACCGATTCCAAGGGCACTCCCTCTTGTTCTTTGTGCACTGCTCAGAGACAAGGTTGGGATAGTTTATATACTTGCAAGTCGTCTTCAACAGTCTATAGACGTGAAGGTCTCTTCCAGTTCGGCATAGGTCGCTGAAAAACCTTGCATCCTCATCTCCAGGTAGATGATCCTTTGTGATTAACCTTGTTGCGCTCTCCTTCAATGTCTGATGAGATCAACACCTCAATGTGAGAGTTGAATCTTTGTCCTCCACATCATCATAAGAGCAGCTTCCTCCACTTCCAGATGAAGATAATTCCAAAACTAGAATTATCTTGTCGCCTTCCTCCTTCACCAACCGGATGTTGCAGTGTATTCCTTCTTCTTTCCAATGCCTTCACTCTATTTAAACCAAATATAACAATTGAATTCTCTATGTGGCTTTCCTTTTTTTCCTTGGTACTCAGTTTGTCAATGATGCTTCGAGAGATCCTTCTTCCTTCTCTCACGAATTCAAATATACAATTTTGTTCTCCTCTATATTTCGAGACATATCTCCTCGAGACATATCTCCTGTATTTTATGGAGGGATATCTCCACAACATCTCTCTCCTATATCTTCTCAGCAATTGGCTCCTTCATAAGTGAAAGATATGGAAATATAATATTTACATCGTATCAGCCATGATCTTCCATTTTGAGTCGCGTTAACTCCTCGAACTCCACGCCATTTTAAATGGAGACCAAAACATGTCACATAATCTCATCACAATTCATGAGTCAAGCTTCCTCGAGACCTCCCATGATTTTCTTCATTTAAAGCTCCATGAATATCACACCATGATTCCCCAATCAATTCCCATAAATCAATCCTGAAAGATACGGACTTTGAACATGCAGGGCTGCTAACTCATTGTCACCATGGCTTGGTCACTTCCATCACGGCGTGGTCCAGTTCTCCTTCCAAGAACAACACCCTTCGAAACGGCATGCACCACACTCACTTGCCCGTTTCGACTTCTGCCTAAGAAACCCGATACCACGCCTTGGACCACGACACAGGAGTTCTCCAGTATCCCGCTTCAACTTTCTCATGTAAGTCCTCCATGGCAACCAAAACGCTCGTAGTGAGCCTCCCCATTTCTCATAGGGATTCTGAAAATCCACCATGGCATGGTCTCCTCCGTTTGCCCGTTTTGGCATCTCCGGGTTTCCAAGTAGTTCATGTCTTTGCCATTTTTCGTTGTCGCCTTCGACAACGATCTCCACAACACTTCACTTCAGTTGCTCCCCATTTTACTCAAGGTTTCCTTCAACGAAAAGCGCCATCCTCCACGATGTGGTGCGAAACTGCTCATTGTTTTGGCAACTACCATGGTGTGGTCTTCTTCTCCAGAGTGTGGTGCTCATCATTTCCCCGTTTTATAGCCACCACGACTTTCGTCGCGGCAAGGCTGTCTCATTTTAAACGTGGCTACATATTCTGCACTCCCACATTGGTTTTCCCCTTACACTGGACTCCGCTTTGTCAAACAAGGCACGGAAGCCGACAGTCGTCCTCCAGTGGTGTCGCCCCGTACTACGGCCACTACTACCTGCGGCGCCACCCCGCACTGCCTATGCACTACTCTGATTAGCCTAGCATTGACCCGTGTTAGCTATGCGGCTTTGTTGTCGCCGCATGCTTGGCCTAACCGTCGAGCTTGTTTGCCGCCTAGCGTTGGCTTTCCGTCGAGCTTCTCCAGCTTCTTCATGATCTCTCCCCCTATCTCTAAACAATCAAATTTTATGGGGCACGCAAACTCCCCCCTTGTCGTGCAATCCTTTTCCAGCCCATTGACACCACAAATTTATCATCCTTCAAGCTCTGAACCATTTCTTCCAAATTCAACTACACTTTCCTTTACGATTTTAGTGAGTGAATTCACCACTTGATATTTGAGTAGCCAACAAATTCTCTAAGTCTACTAAGTAAAAACTCGATGTAGGAAACAAGAGTCTAAGATAACAATCTCAAAGTTGTTCATGTCACTCACTTAAAATAAATGCTAGCAACTTGAGCTTCTTTCTTCAACCAATCTTCCTGTGACCTCAATCACACACTTGATCTGTATTATCCTTCTTTCACAAGGCTTCTACATTTCAAATGAGGCTCACCGACCTTTGAATGCTCATCACCAACTCCCCCAGAATGCCTCCAGCTCTTGACACCATCTCTTGAGATAATCTTCAGGTTGGGGAACCACTTGTTGGTAATGCTATTTTCTTTCCAACAACTTCTTGGCATCCTGGAAACAGTCATTTGATACCACATGGTTAGTACATAACAAGTGCATGAAATACATGAATGTTGTTGTTTCTCTTCTAGAGTTGTCTTCTCCTAGTAGTTAGTTACCACTTGAGAAATGGCATGATATCACTTGAAAATCTCCAACGGTGGCCCGATACCACTAAAACTTTCCGATGCGCCTTTGGCACCTCTTTTAAACTCCAAATCAAGCTCTACTTCGTTTGTTCTCTTTCATCATAGCATGCAACTTCAAGGATCGGCTTAGAAAATCAAAGTGGTTGCTCGACACCACTTGTTGAATTGGATCAGGGCCTTGATACCATTTTAGCATTTTGTTCAGGCCTATATCAATTAAGAACTGCAATTCTTTTGACTCCACTTGATGCATTCAACTTCTAACTTAAACACGTCTAATTTCAACTCTTTCACATGTGTTTTTTCAGCACACTCGCCCCATGGGCCGTATCTCCACCTTAAGCCTGTATCACTTCCAAAAGATATTAGAAATATTTAAATACATGGGAAGAGGGGTACCTTCGAACATCATTAAGTAGAGGAATGTGGTTGACCTTGGTGGACCAGCCCTCTGGTTCCCACTTGCTTCCAAGCCTTGTTAGTGGTCATCCTTGCAATACCACATGTACAAATTTCATTATGGATGCTTTCTTTGGGTTTCTTTATCTTCCTTGGCTTGGGCTGTATCTCTGTAGTGAGACTTATCCCACTTGTACCAGTTTTCCTCCAATAATGCATTTTCCTTGCATCCTTCAACATGTTTCCCTCACCATAGGAGGGGGCTTTTCCACCTATCTTAACCTTTAGCCTCGTGGTATGGTTCGTGAAACCACTAAGGCATGCCTTGTGTCTGTCTTCTTTTATAGCCATAGTAGCCACCTTGGACTTTCTTTTCCTAGGTAAGTCTCTTTTGGCGTGCACTTTCTCCTTTCTCGCAGCTGGAACAGCCTCCTCCGTTTTCGTCATCTTCCAAATCAGCTTTATTTCTTTCCATGAGGGTTGTTGTAAGTACATCATCATAGATGCTTGATGCAACTTTCGTTGAACTCTGTTTTTCTCCTCCAAAATTGTAAATCCATTTTCCAGCTTAACAGATGTTCTTCCATGGTAATTTCTCTCCTTGTTTATCATAGGGATGGAGGAATTCCTTGTGACGTCTTTAGCTCCTTTCCTGCCACATTGTCTTACCATATGCCCACAGTTAACACATTTCAAACATCTCTCGTTAAAAAAATACCTCGTGTAGTCGTTTCTCAGTTGAGATGTTATTGCAGCAAATTTTTTTCCACCTTTGAGCCCTTGGGCTTCTAAACACACACTCATGGTGTGTCCCCTTTATAGAAGGATAAAATGAGAGAAACCGAACCCCCAAGGTGTACTCTCTAAAGGAGTCATTGGGGTTCTTTTATAATGAATAATTAAGACCACAGCGGACCTCAAGTCCGATGTGGGATACAGACTTCAACACTCCCCCTCAAGCTAGGTGAACCTAGCTTGGACACATAAAGAAAAAAAAACAAACCAAACCAATGAAGACAAAGCAATCAACAGACTGCAAACACTCCCCCTCAAGCTGGACAGACCCAGCTTGATGACAAAACAAGACAAAATAAAATATAAAGCTGCAAAGGCTGATGCTCCCCCTCACGATCGCAGCTCCCCGCAGGATGATGGATGGAAGATGTCACGAGCGCAACAGATGAACCACTCAGACCGGGCCAATTGACGGAACGCCAGGAATGCCACACTAGTGGGGCCGGTTGATGAAACGCCAGGAAATCCATACTAGCACCAGGAAAGCCGCACTTGTGGGGCCAGCGACGGGAGGCGGGGACTCCGCAGAAATCGTTGCGGGATCTGGCGGTGCCAAAGGGCCCGAATCCGAGATGGTCGAGCAGCTGCGCCACGGTAGAGGAATTGCGAAGGCGTGCCGGCGAACAGGGAGGCGGCTGCCGGGAAGATGCCGACGACGGGAGGCGAGGGCTGCCGCAAGAGGAGGCCGGAGATCCGGATCTGATGGAGGGCAGCTGGTCCGGCCGTCGGCAGAAGGAGGTCGGCATGGAGGCGGGGCTACCGCAGGAGGCCGGTATGGAAGGAGTTGCCGAGAGGATGGTCCGCCGGAAAGATGCCGGTGAGGCGGGGAGTCCGCAGGAGGTGCCGGAGATCCGAAATTGGAAGCAGGGCAGCTGCAGGGAGAGGTCGGCATGAAGGGAGCAGAGTGTCGAGGGAGGCGCGGCAGCAGGGAGAACCGTCGGCTGAGAGCCGCCCGGGAAGCGGGGCTGGATGTCCGCACAGGAGCAGCAGGCCGGTGATGATGCGCGAGGAGGCGGAGGCGGGAGAGCGCCGCGTCGAGGGGGTTCCGCCTGGAGAAGGGGACGTCGGCGACAGAGGAGCAACGGGGCGGAGCGTACCCGCTGGGAGCCGGGAGGGAGCCGGGACGGAAGGGGGCCGATCCGCCGGAAGAGAAGAACGCCGTCGGGATCAGGAGGAACGCCGAGGGAGAAACAGGAGCCGTCGGGCGAGCACCTGGACGAGGCCGGCACAAAGCAGCGCGAAGAGCCGGGCGGTCGGGGGAAGCCGTCAGGAAGCAGTGCGACGAAGCCGGGACGGAGCGCGCCTGGACGAGGGGAGATGTGGGAGCCGGCGGCGGGAGTCTCGCACAGAGGGGGGCTGGGAGGGTTGCGCCTGGGTCGGGAGCGGGAGAAGCGTCGGAGAGCCGTGCGCAGGGAGCCGCGTAGGGCAGGCCGTCGGGGAGGAGAAGAACCGTCGCGGGAGGCCCGCCGCGGGAGGGAGGGCGGCGGTGGAGCCGGGAGGGGATACGCGCAGGAGAGGGGCACCGCTGGAGGAACGCGCAAGGAGGCGGGCCGCCGGGGAAAGCCGCAGGAGGCGGGCACCGCTGGAGCCGGGAGGGGATCCGCGCAGAAGAGGGGCGACGCTGGAGCAGTCACGGCTGGAAGAGATCCGCCGCCTGGGGGAGATAGCCAGCAGGGGGCGGCGGTAATACCTATGGCTTGCTGGCCATGGAGGCCGCCGCCCCCCAACCGGGAGAAACCCTAGAGGCCGACGGGGAAAAAAAGAATAGATGGGAGGGGGTCGGGATTAGATTCCCTCTGATACCATGTAGAAGGATAAAATGAGAGAAACCGAACCCCCAAGGTGTACTCTCTAAAGGAGCCCTTGGGGTTCTTTTATAATGAATAATTAAGACCACACCGGACCTCAAGTCCGATATGGGATACAGACTCCAACACCCTTCTTCCACTAAAGTGGCACTCCATGGTTACCTCCTTCTGAGAGCCTTTATTTCCAGATTTAGCAGGCACCTTTCGATTCCAGATCTGAAACATCGCATGCTCCAATTGTTGAGGTTGCTTTGTAGGGAACCTTCTTCATTTCATTAGAGGGTTTCAACCACTCCTTGAGTTGATTTTCTGATCCTTCTCCTTCAACTGGGTGGTTATCTCCTTTATTCTTGAGCCTGCTTCCATTCTGGATTGTCTCCACTTTTCAAGTTGTGTCTTGAGAGGGGGAATGTTTTCTTTCAGCTCTTTCTCCGTGGCCATCTACTTTCTAATCTCCAGTGAAAGTTCTTCACACAGATCACTTTGGCCTTTAATTTTTGCGTCCATCTTCATAATGTCATAATTTAAAGCCACCTCTACTTTCTTTAGCCTTTTGTTCTCCATACACAAATCTTCAATGAATGTAAGGTTCACTTCATGCATAATTTCCCATTGATCCACCCTTTCATGTAGGGAATAGGTCTACTTTTGGCTGCTGCGTGAACATTCACCGGATTAATGACTAGATGTCGTTAACATCTCTTCCACGGATTAATGACTAGATGTCATTAACATCTCTTCCACGGACTCGTCGTTGAAATACCAGATTTTCATGCATCCTCCAAAACAATGTTAGAATCGGATTTATCAATTAGTTCAGAATGGGTCGCCTTGATTGGAGAGTCCATCTTCACAGAAGCCTTCTTATTTTTCTTCTTCTTTTCTTTAGACATCAGGCAGTCTTCTCCAGATTTATTCACTGGTTTTTAATTACAACTAGATTTGCAACCTTCTTTTGAAGGGAGTTCGCTTCCACTGACTTCCCATAAATGAATTCCAGAACCTTCCAAATCTCGAATGCAGTAGCACAATGAGCGGTGTTCTTGTAAACTTCATTGGACAGTGATCTAATCAGGATCTTCTCTGTCCTGGCATCACCAATGTGTTCACTATGCTTTGTCAAATCAGCATCTCAAAGAACGTACTCCAATACCTCCTTGCCACAAGCTTGCAGGAACATAAGCATTTCTTTCTGCCAACCATCATAGTTAGTTCCTCTGAAAAATGAAGACTTCATCATAGATTCCATGTGCGCAACAAATCCAGTCAAATATAGAGAGATTGAACTTCAAGTCGGAACCAATTAAAACTTTTCCCTTTTCGTTGGTCCTCCTAGGTCGTACAAATCTTGTTCCTTTGTTAGAGAAACTTGTTCAATCTCTCGTTCTCTTATGCCTCTCGCCCCGAATGATAGAACAGATGTAGAAAGTAAAGCATGCACACACAGGGATTTTACTGAGTTCACCACTAAAGACTACTCCAGGGAGCATACACACCGGCATTTCTTTCTGCCAACCATCATAGTCAGTTCCTCTGAAAAATGAAGACTTCATCGCGCAACAAATCCAGTCAAATATAGAGAGATTGAACTTCAACTCGGAACCAATTAAAACTTTTCCCTTTTCGTTGGTCCTCCTAGGTCATACAAATCTTGTTCCTTTGTTAGAGAAACTTGTTCAATCTCTCGTTCTCTTATGCCTCTCGCCCCGAATGTTAGAACAGATGTAGAAAGTAAAGCATGCACACACAGGGATTTTACTTAGTTCACCACTAAAGACTACTTCAGGGAGCATACACAAAGCGTTGTGTCAGTGTACCAGAAATTAACACTGCGCACTGTGTGTGTTACAAAAGGTGCCAATCCAAGGGCACTGCTCGGAGACAAGGCTTGGACAGTTTATAGACTAGCAGGTCTTCAACAGTTTATAAACATGAAGGTCACTTCCAGTTCAGCATAGGTCACTGAAAAACATTACATCCTCATCTCCAGGTATATGCTCCTTTGTGCTTCACCCCTTACTGCACTCTCCTTCACCCCTCATCTCCAGCTTCCTCTACTTAAGAATAAAGATAATTCCAGAACTAGAATTATCTTGTTGCCTTCCTCTTTCAATAACCTGATGTTGCAGTGCATACCTTCTTTCTTAATCCTGCACTCTTTATCTAAACCAGATGTGACAATGGAATTCTCTGTGTGGCTCTCCTTCCTCTGAACGGAATTTGTCAATGATGCTCCAAGAGATCCTTCTTCCTTCTCTCACGAATTCGGATATACAATTTTGTTCTCCTCTTCTCTATGTTTTGAGAAACATGTTTCCAGTATTTAATGGAGAGGGATGTCTCCACAACACCTCTCCTCTATCTTCTCCACAATCAGCTCCATGATAAGTGAAAGATATGGAAATATAATATTTCCATCGTTGATCATCCATTTTGAGTTGAGTCAATTCCTCGAACTTCAAGCCACCTATAAATGGAGACCAAAACGTGTCACATAATCTCATCACAATTCACGAGTCAAGCTTCCACGAGATCTCATGGTTTTTTCCATTTAAAACTCCATGAATATCGCAGCATGATTCCCCAAACAATTCCCATAAATCTCTCATGAAAGATATGAACTTTGAACATGTGGGGTTGCTCATTCATCCTCGCCACGGCGTGGTCACTTCCACCATGGCATGGTCCACTTCTCCTTTAAGAACAACGCCCATCAAAACGCCTTGCAACACGCTCACTTGCCAGTTTCGACTTCCGCCTGGGAAACCCGATACTCGTCATGCCTTGGACCACGGAGCAAGAGTTCTCCAGCATCCCGCTTCAACTTCTTAACGTAAGTCCTCCACGGAAACCAAAATGCTCGTCGTGGGCCTTCCCCTTTCTCATGAGGATTCTGGAAATCCACCACGGCGTCCACCACGCCGTGGTCTCCATTCACCCGTTTTGGCATCTACAGGTTTCCAAGTAGTTCATGCCCTTGTCATTTTTCACTGACGCCTTCAACCACAGTCTCCACAACGCCTAGGCTACTCCCTGTTTTACTCGGAAATTCCTTCAACACAAAACGCCATCTTCCACGAAGTGGTGCAAAATTGTTTGTCGTTTTGCAACTACTGTGATGTGGTCTTCTCCATGACATGGTGCTCATCATTTCCCCATTTTATGGCCACCGTGGCTTCTGCCATAGCGAGGCTGTCTAATTTTAAACGCAGCTGTATACTCTGCAGTCCCACATCGGTTTTCTCCTTGTACTGGTCTCCGCTTTATCAAACAGGACATGGCAGCCAACAATCGTTGTCCTCCCGTTGTGCCGCCCCGCACTACGAACACTATTACCTGCAACAGCGCCCTGCGCCAAGCGCCGACATACGCTGGCTATACGACTCCTTTGCCGCCCCCATGCTTGGCTTGACCGTCGAGCTTGCTGCCGGATGAAATCATTTGAGGGGCACAAATTGATAGGGATTGAACAATAACAGAGAGAGAGAGAGAGTTTTTATTTAACAGCAGTAGTTCTGTAGAAATTCAACTAGATTGACTAACCGAATGAAAAGAAGAAGATTTATTCCTGGGCGACACTCCTCCACAGGCCTCTCGCGCGCAGGCGAGCAGAAATTCCAGAATGCCCGATAATCCCCACTCCCCCTCGCGTTTCCCCTTTTATTATACTAACAAAGGAAAGACTGAAAATTACATTTATACCCCTCTTAAAAATATTAAGGTATGCTCCCTTTTCCAGCCCTTTCCCTCCTCTGATATGTGTGCAAAACTAGAGGCCTTTGATTCCCTCCCATCTGTATTCCAACCCTTCTATCATTGTCACCCCAATTGGTATCCACCTTGTCCCCAATGTGGAAATTAGGAAACAGGGACATGATTTGGTCTGTTTCCTCCCAAGTTGCCTCAACTACTGAGTGCTCATGCCACTGAATTAACCGCATGAATTGTCGCCCTTGCGTTTTGTCGGCAAGAACTGCCACAGGATACTCTTGCTCAGCCAAGAATACACTGGGTAGCTCCCCATCACAACTTTGTTGCCCAACTGCTGGTTTCAATTGTGAAACATGAAAAACGGGGTGCACTTTGCTGTTAAGTGGTAGCTTCAGCCTATAAGCTACAGGTCCAACACTCTTCTCAATGAAAAATGGTCAAAAGAAATGAGTCGTCAACTTCGGATTAATCTTGGACACTACTCCAGGTCTATTCAATCGTAGTTTGACACAAACCAAATCCACTTCTTTGTAGTTCACCAACCTTCGATGTTGGTTTGCAAATTTGACCATTAATTGTTGTGCTCTGTGTAAATTCACACGAAGTTACTTTAATGCTTCATCTCGATCTATTAGAGTTGCTGCTACAGTTTCAACAGTTGCCTCTCCTTTAACATAATGTAGAACATTTGGTGGTGCCCTGCCATAAACTACTTCAAAAGGAGTCTGTCCAATAGAAGTGTGGAACGTTGTATTATAATGAAATTCTGCCCAAGGAAGCCAGTATGCCCACTGTTTAGGATGGTCAGAAGAAAAACACCTCAAGTAAGCTTCTAAGCATCGGTTTACCACCTCAGTTTGCCCATCACTCCAAGGGTGGTACGGCGAGCTCATTTTTAGCACAGTTCCTTGTAACTTGAATAATTCTTTCCAAAAGTGGCTAGTGAAAAAGGGTCCCGGTCACTGACAATGGTTGTCGATATCCCATGCAATCGTGCAATTTCTTTCATGAATATTTCAGCAACAATCTTGGCTGTGTAGGGGTGCTTAAGCAGAAAAAAATGAGCATATTTACTTAACCACCACCATCACTACCTCAAAACTATGGGATTTGGGTAACCCAGAAATAAAGTCCATTGAGACTTCTTCCCAAACCAAGTTGGGCAAAGGCAGTGGCTGGATTAATCCAGCAGGACTCATGGCCTCATACTTATGGCATTGGCAGACCTCACATACCCGTACATACTGCTTAACATCACTCGTCATTCCGGACCAAAAGATTCCATTGGCGAGACGTTTGTAAGTTTTCAAATTCCCCGAATGTCCCCCTTCTGCTAAAGAATGGAAATGATGCAACTTTGGAATCATAAAATAATTTCTGGACAAAACCAACCGATTCCTGTAGGAAAGCATCTTTCCCCCGTAAAGCATAGTCAGGTTGTACTGAGTTGCCACTTTGTAAAGCCTTAATTATTTCCTAGGCATCTTGCTGAACTTCTTTCTGCATAGTCTGGAAATCCAACCAGGAGGGTTTAGACACTGCCATTTGCGAAAATTCTGCTCCCTCACTCAACCTGGACAAAACATCGGCCGCATTATTGAGTTTTCCTGGTTTATACTGAACTTCGAAATCATATCCAAGAAGTTTAGCATGCCAACACTGTTGGTTCATTGAAATTACCTGCTGATTTAACAAATGTTTGAGGCTTCGATGATCAATGTAGACCACAAACCGTCGCCCCAACAAATATTGTTTCCAGTGCTGAATTGACAGCACTAACGCCATCAACTCCTCATATACTGACTTCAAAAGGTTTGTGTTGGAGTCTGCATCCCACATCGGACTTGAGGTCCGGTGTGGTCTTTATTATTCATTATAAATACACCCCAAGGGCTCCTTTGGAGAAACACCTTGGGGGTTCGGGTCTCTCTTATTTTCACCCTCGCCTCTGCGGATTTCCCGACGCATCGTTGGCGCATCCTTTTTTTTTCCAGCATCATCCATCCTTCGATCGTGAGGGGGAGCAGTAGCCTTTGCAGCGTTCTTTTTATTTCGTCTGGTTTTGTAATCAAGCTGGGCATGTCCAGCTTGAGGGGGAGTGTTAGCGTCTGTTTTGTTGTTTTCTTTTCATTATGTGTCCAAGCTAGGTACACCTAGCTTGAGGGGGAGTGTTGGAGTCTGCATCCCACATCGGACTTGAGGTCCGGTGTGGTCTTTATTATTCATTATAAATACACCCCAAGGGTTCCTTTGGAGAAACACCTTGGGGGTTCGGGTCTCTCTTATTTTCACCCTCTACAGTTTGAATCAGTCAAAGCCTTGCTATAATATGCTAAAGGTCGCCCCTCCTCCATCAATACAGCTCCTATACCTTTTCTCGAAGCATCACTTTCCACTGCAAATTCTTTAGTAAAATCTGGCATTCTCAAAAGCGGTGTTGCAGTCATACATTGCTTTAAAGTTTCAAATGCTTCTGTAGACTCTGTAGTCCGTAAGAAACTTTCTTTCTTGGTCAGTTGTGTTAAGGGACGAACTATCTTTCCATAGTTAATAATTTTTCTGTAATATCCGGTTAAACCTGAAAATCCCCGAACTTCCCTGACATTTCGCGACTGCTGCCAATTTCGGACCGTGTTAATTTTCTTTGGGTCCATGGAAACACCCTCATTTGATATAATATGCCCTAGATACTCCACTGATTTACTACCAAAAGAACATTTCTTTTGGTTAGCAAACAAAGCATTATCCTTCATTGTTTGTAACACCAAGCACGAAGCTTTTAAATGGTTCTCCCAGCTGCTGTTGAACACTAAAATGTCGTCAAAAAATACCAGCACAAGTTTCCATAACATTCCTTGAAACACAAAATTCATGGTCGCCTGAAAAGTTGTTGGAGCATTCATAAGTCCAAATGGCATTACGAGGTACTCGTAATGCCCTTCGTGAGTTTTGAAGGTTGTTTTCTTAACATCTTCCTCTTTCATCCGTACTTGATGAAACCCCAGTTTCAAATCTGTTTTAGTAAAGTATGCAGCCCGTACAGCTCATCCATCAGTTCTTCGATAACAGGAATAGGGAACTGGTCGGGAACTGTTTTTTGGTTCAAAGCACGATAATCCACACACATTCTCCATCCTCCATTTTTCTTCTTTACCAGAAAAATAGGGTTCGAATAGGGACTGGTACTAGCTCTGATAAACCCCTGCTCCAAAAGCTCCTGAACTTGCTTTTCTATTTCATTCTTAAGATGATAAGCATGCTTGTAAGGGCAGATATCCACTGGTTCTACCCAACTTTTCAATCTTATAGGATGATCGGTATCCCTTTGCGGCGGCAAAACTTTAGGAAATTCAAATACTGTTCCAAACTGTTCCAGAATTTTCTGCAGTTGTTCAGACTGTTCTGGAATTAATTCTGTTGCCCCTATCCTCTTCCTCAGCTGCTGTCCACAACAGCCCACTTACCCTTAATCTCCTGTTCACCAAATAATCAAGTAAAGCTCTTGGAAAATTCTGCTTATTACTGATTCCATGCAAAGTGACAGCCCTCCCCTGCCATGAGAAACTCATCGTCATCTCTTTCCGGTGTGAAGTAACATACCCAAGAGTCTCTAGCCAGAATATCCCAAGCACTAAATCAGGGCCAGATGTATCAAAAAGATAAGCATCCACTTCAAATTCCTCATTCCCCAAACATACTTTAAGAGATCTGCACATTCCCCAAGATACCACCCGATGCTTATCCCCTAATCGTATACTGAAAGGCTTAATATCTTCGACCTGTGTCATTAATTGCTTCAACAAATGCTTGGAAAGGAAGGTGTGACTAGCTCCGTTGTCTACCAAAATCAGAATTGGTATTCCTTCGATGCTCCCTTCCATCATCATAGATTTTGTTCCCCCTTGCTGTATTTTACTTTCCAAGCTTGCTGTAGTTCCTTGCATAACCATCTTCCACTGCTCATCACTCGGCTCAGAAATTTCCCCAACATTTTCTTCTTCCAAACTAGTCTCTTACTTCTTCGTTACTAGGTTCCACGCATTCTCAAACCATAAGCTTGAAGCCTTTTTCCAGACACTGGCTGAAATGATTGGCCACAAGTAAAACATAATCTCTTGGCTCTCCTTTTCGCAAATTCCTCTCTAGATAAATTTGTAACTCCTCTCCATCGTGGTATGGCCTCTCCTGTTCTCTCCCTTTCTCTACCGGCAACAAAAAAACGATTTTCACAGGGCTGGAACTTCCTTGTCGCCCCATTCCTCCAATTGATACTCCCTTTCCCCAAACATCCATAGGCTTAATATTCCCTTTCACAATTAATTCTCACTCAACTCGTCTATCGGGCTTTAGTTCGCAGTTCATGTGTAAGAACAGTGGTTCGAATCTCCAAACGCAAACCACCTATAAACAAAATTACATCCATTTTTCCATTAAGTCAAGTATGCGGAGAGCCACTCGTTCGAACTCGTTGATGTAGTCGTCCACTGTGTCAGTTTGCATAAACCTTTTAAGAATATTACTGGATCCTCCTCTGCTGCACTGCCATACCTTCCAAGAAGTTATTCCTTTAGCTGCATCCAAGATATTTCATTCTTGATAGATTTCAAAGAAATAATCCAATACTGCGCAAGGCCTTCCATGCATAGTTGCACTAACGGTACCTTCATTTCCTCACGAATTCCATAGATTGAGAAATACATTTCCGCTCTAACTATCCATGAAACATGGTCCTTCTCCAGAAAATAACGGCATCACTGCAGGTTTTGTAAGCTCTCATTGCAACTCATCCAGTGATAATGGCCTCCTCCTTCCTGGCTCAGTCTCAGACGCATTACGTCTTTGTTCCCCGGCCAGCACTTTCGTTCTAACACTACTTCCTCCATCATCAACACTTTTCTCTTTGTCTTCAGTCCGCCGTGTTTGTTCCTCTAAGATCGGAACTAACCTAGAAAAAGAAATAGTAAGTTCTCGTACCTGCATCTCCAATCGCCAGAGCGAACTCTCATGCCACAATTGTCCTGCTTCATGGCGCTGCATTCCGGTTTGCAGTTCAGTAATCGTCAACTCTACTCCTGCCACTCCGGTCTCCATTCGTGCGGACATGAGACAACAAATCGTTCAACTTCCTATCCCTTCCAACTAGATCAAAAGAAAGGTGCTCCTCTCTCAACTAGAACACCAAAAGGATAGAAATTAAACAAAAACAGAGAGAGTTCCTTCTTATTTAAGAGCAATAGTTTTGTAGAAATTCGACTAGATTGACTAACTGAATGGAAAGAAGAGAAAAATCTATTCCTGGGAGACACTCCTCCACAGGCCTCTCACGCGCAGGCAAGCAGAAATTCATGAATGCTCGATAATCCCCACTCTCCCTCGGATTTCCCCTTTTATTAGACTAACAAAAGAAAGCCTGAAAATTACATCTATACCCCTCTTAAAAATATTAAGGTATACTCCCTTTTCCAGCCCTTTCCCTCCTCTGATATATGTGCAGAACTGGAGGCCTTTGATTCTCTCTCATCCACATTCCAGCCCTTCTATCACAAATGATACAAGTTATCAGGGATGGAGATTCATAAGACTTTGAATCACCTTCTCAATGTGCACGCTTGGTAATATCTAGTGTAGAATATTATGAGAACAAGACCCGTCAGTCGGTAATCCACATTTATATGTGTCATTGAATGTTCTTATCTACGGATGTGTGTATTGATCCTTAAACTTTAAGATTATTATTAATGAGTATTATAAGTCGCGTACTTTGATGTATTGACGAAAATCATGAGGACGTATGTTTGTGACAATGTGGGATACGTTGGGTGCGTCACGAGTAATATTTCATTAATGAATAATGCGGGAAAGGATTTGTCTCTTCTATTCTTTAACGGAAGTTGGTATCTCAGGTCCTTTGATGGAAAAGATATCGCCTAAATAAATCGATGGTCATGGTGTTCTATAGGCAAGTTCGATTTCCGAAAATTTAAAGAAAAAAACATCGAGCACATAGGTTGATGGCATCAGCATGCAACCTGTTTGATTAGAGATATCGTGATAAAAGAATTATATTACACAGTGAGCATCTGTATGAGGTATTATATCATTGCAGCGTTAACTTCTTTCTCTATGGGTGCATTGGCGTGTTGTTAGACGCTAACATTGAACTTTAGGCTGTTTCGCCCAATACCACTGAGAAAGAGACCTAGAGGGTCACACACTAAGTCTATCAAGAATCTTAGTTAAATAATATATTATTATTTATTAATTAACAAATTGAATAAATATTATTCTCACGCGTGCTTTAATAATTATTCATGTTTGTTTGATCGTATATATTCTGTCACCAGTTCTTTGAGAGAATATTATGAGAGCGAAATATCTAATAAATATTTATTTGATATTTAGTGAATATAATATTTATTTATTTATGGGCAAATAATGCAGTGATATTTATTTATTAAATAAATAGTCATTATTCAAGGCCCAATAAATATTGTGAAGGAATGGCGGACCAAGTTTAATGGTAATATATATAGAATATTATTTGATTAAATAATATTTAATTTAATCCCCGAGTTTAGCGCATGTCAAGAAATAATATTATTATTATTATTATAGACATGGGGTTCCGAAGGGATTAAATAAATATTAAAGGGCACTTGTGCAATTATTTATTTCTAATTCTAACGGTATATAAACCCAATTATATTATTTTTCCATTAGACCCAATTCATTTCTTTGGTTGTGCACAACGAAATCCGAAGATTCCACACGAAGCCCTAGAGAACTCCCTTCTCCAAGAACGCTCCCAATAAATGAAAGCGATCTTCCTCCACCTTTCACTCTCAAATCTAGAGAGATCAAGGAGAATCCTTTGGAAGCGATTCTCGGGACGATCAAAGGCGAACAACGCAAATGGTAGGATCTGTCGTGCTAGCACTTGGAGATTCCTACGACGACGTTTGGAGATTTGTGGAACGTGTGTGGATTACCGCTAAAGAAAATCTATTCTTGATTCCTACAATGCAACGGCGGTACGACGTAGATCCGTTGTCAAATCCATCAACAAAGAAAGAATTTCTCACTAGGTAATTCTTTATTGCTTAAATTAATTATAAATAATATGTAACGATTTTGCGCTTTGATTCCGGCATTTTATCCCTTGTCTATATTCTTTGATTCAATTCTGTTGATCATGACGTTTATTGTTGTGTAAATCTCCAGTTGATCATCAACTAAGTTGGGCATGACTTATTACACGCTTATGTTGCGCCCAGAACCTTCACCCGACTCCTCTGGAAAAGGTGGTGAAGAATAAAGGCGGTGTGCGGCACCCTCTAAACGTGAGCAGTCGGTGAAAGAACAGCAGGTTGAACCAAATGACAAAGAACTAAAGGGTTGTTGTAGTGTATTAAAATGATGAACTAGAATTACAGGAGGAACCAGAGGAATGAAAGAGATGAAGAGGGAATACCTTGAGAGGCTCCTTGCACTCTCACCCAAGCCTCAGCCAAACTGCCCAACAATATTTCTCGCTCCTGTCTCACCCCCATGCCTCTACTTATAACATCCCCCCCACACACACACTCTCCACATGATCCCCGCATCTCCTAACATACTAAAAATATTCTAACAATATTCTTTTTCCTGTAACAATATCTTCCCCCGCAAGACACTCATACCCCTGGGTCCTATCACAGGGTATCTCTGGGTTGAGAGGGGATATTCTGATTTATCTTGTTTTCTTTTATAATGTATCCAAGCTAGGTTATGGGTTTGACCAGGTCAGTGGGCAATGGATGGTTTGAATTGCATTTATGTTTCAGCTTGTATCCTTATTTTCTTCATCTATAAATAATAACCCAACACCACTTAGAGGTGCGAATTTGGGGTCTCGGCACAATTATCAACTCATGTGCTTTAGTAGTTTAGGAAATGAGTTTAAGCCTCATATGTACAGTAAAAGTCTAGGTAGACACCATGTGTCTGACACAAAAATTGATATGTGAGGTAGAAGTTGAGTGAGGCATGGTGTAAATAACTGGATCACATGCGCAAAGTCGTGTATGAATAGTTGTGCATAATAGAGAAGCATATGAATGACTGTGTATGACAAGGAAGCGTATGAATGCCTGACACGGGCTGCGTGGCAAGGAAGTGTGTGACAATCAGGCATGAGACAGAGGTCTACCATACGTGGAAGTCTACTCTATGCAGAAATCAGTCAAGCGACCTTACCCTACGCAAGGACCAGTTTTCAACAAGAGCTTCATGCATGGTTCAGGACATGTGAAGCAATGACTTGGCACCTTTTAGAATATTCAGAAGACATGTGAACGAATCTCAAGAGGCAATTCTAAGTTATTTTGATTGTAGTGAACACAAATTATGCAGAGCTTCAATGATGCACCAATTTGATAGGTGTTGTATTTGTATCTTCATCGTATTTTTGTTAATTGAGGTATTGTGATCACTTTGCGGTGAACCTCGGACCACACATTGACGGTGAGTCATTTGTGTAAAAGGCAGCCTTGGAAGAGAGTAACTCTTCCTAAATATGTACTTTAAATCCGCAAGGTTTAGTGATTTGTGTAAGCAATGAACTCAACATACACCTTGGATTAGAATCATTAGACTCCACATTTGAGGTCAACCAAGTAAATCTCGTTGTTCTTGTGTGGTGAACTTTATATTTGTTTTTGTGATTGAGATATTAATCAGATCAGGTATAGAGAGATTCATCAAGATCATTTTATGGAAGATAAATGTGAAGAGGTTTGGTTTAAAATTGGATCCACCCTGATTCACACATCTCACATACAGTTGGGACCACCAACAGAAACAACTGTGAAAAGTTATGCCCAACCACCTAGAAAGAGGGGAGGGAAGGAGTTGTCAAATAAAATGGAAGAGATCAGATCAATAACAGGCAACAAGGCAAACATCCCATTCAAAATATTTAACATGTTAGAACGTTATAAATGATGTATGATTTCAATTGCTGTACAGTAAAATATAAATTTATAAAGTGATTAGCCTGTTTTAGTCTGTAGTATCAATTACTGCAGCATAATTAAGAAAAAATTTAACTGAAATAAAAAGCAGAGGCCGTGTTGCACAAAATGATAATTAGACTCCATTACAAATCCATCATCATTGTAACTTCTAAAAATTACATCCTTCAGTCATCAATGTTGTAGATGGTGAAATCTCCTTACCTCAATGTGAGGTGAGGATGTTCTTTTATAGATGAGTAAAACTAAATACAGAGAGGGTAAGTCCGATGTGGGACTCATAAATACCCAATTAAATGAAATGGGGTCCAACACTCCCCCTCAAGCTGGACATGCCCAGATTGGATTGAGTCCCACAAAGAAAAAATAGAAGAAAAGACAGACGAACTCATACTCCCCCTCAAGCTGGGCTAAGGAGGCTGTGAATACCCAGCCGGGAAGTGAGAGAGTCAAGGCGAGCCCCTGGGAGACCTTTGGTGAAGAGATCGGCAAGCTGATCTGCCGTCGGTACATGGCCAAAGCTGATATGGTGCTGCTCCAGATGGTGGCGGAGGAAGTGACAGTCCACCTCGATATGCTTCGTCCGTTCATGAAAGACGGGATTCGAGGCAATCTTTGTGGCTGCCTGATTATCACACCAGATATGAGCAGGGGTGTGTGTCGGGAAGCCGAGCTCATGTAGGAGATGACAAAGCCAGAGGATCTCAGTGGTGACGGTGGCCATGGCGCGGTATTCAGCCTCAGCACTCGATCTGGAGACGACAGTCTGCTTCTTGCTGCGCCAAGAGATGAGGTTACCGGCGAAGAACACGGCGAACCCCGAAGTAGACTTGCGGGTCGCGAGGCAACCTGCATAGTCGGCATCACAGAAGGCCTCAACATCCAAGTGAGCATGACGGGAATACCGAAGGCCACGTGCAGGGTCTCGCTTGATGTATTTGGCAATGCGAAGGACAACATCCCACTGAGATTGGGTTGGATGCTCCATGAACTGGCTGACTTTGCCAACGGCGCAGGCAATGTCGGGTCGCGTCATGGTGAGGTAGTTCAGTTTACCCACCAGACGTCGATAGCGCTCGGGATGAGGAAATGGTTCCGAGTCGGAATGGAGAGAACGTTCGCCAGGCTCAAGTGGGGTGTCCATGGCAGTGGCGGTGCTCAGACCGGCATCCTGCAAGATATCAAGAGCATACCTACGCTGGCAAAGAGAGATCGAGTCCTCAGAACGGGAGACCTCGATGCCAAGGAAGTAAGTCAGGGGACCAAGATCTTTGGTATGAAAGTTTTGGTGAAGGTGCGCCTTGAGGCTAGCGATCCCTCTGAAGTCGCTTCCTGTGATGATGATATCATCAACATATACCACGAGCAAGATACAGTCGTGCGGTGTCGTACGGAAGAAGACGGTGTGGTCCTTCAGACTGCGGGAGAGGCCAAAGGCCGTGACGACAGTGCTAAAGCGGCCAAACCAAGCTTGAGGAGACTGCTTGAGGCCATAGAGGGACCGACGGAGGCGGCAGACATGGGAGTCGGCACCGGAGGCAGAAAAACCAGGGGGCTGCTTCAGGTAGACTTCTTCCTCAAGAACGCCATGGAGAAAGGCATTTTTGACATCCAGCTGATGAAGTGGCCAATGATGATGGGTAGCCAGAGAGATGAACAGGCGGACAGAGGCCATCTTGGCGACCGGAGAGTAGGTCTCAAAGTAGTCGATGCCATATGTCTGAGCAAACCCCTTCGCCACCAGCCGGGCTTTGAGGCGGCAAAGAGAGCCGTCGGGATTGAGACGGGTCGTATAAATCCATTTGCTGCCCACTGCCTGTTTGTCTGCTGGAAGGGGGACAAGATCCCAAGTATGGTTTTCCTCCAGAGCCTGCAATTCATCCCGCATTGCAGCTAGCCACCCGGGGTGAGATTTGGCTTCACCAACCGTGCGAGGTATAGAAACTGTCTCCAGAGCGGACAGACCCCTGTATGAAGAGACAAATAGAGGAGTACTCTGACAGGAGCGAGTACCTTTCCGTAGGGCAATGGGCAAGTCCTCGGGTGGCGGAGCAGGAGCAGTGGACGAAGCGGGAGCATCAGTGTCACCGGCCGGAACGGGAGATACAGTCGAAGGACGGCGGGAGTAGACCTGACCAAAATGGGTGTCAACAGGGGTTGACGCCGGTGGAGGAAGGATGATGAGGGGAAGACAGTTATCAATAGCAGAGTCAAGAGGAGGAGAGGGAAAGGAGAATGGAGAACTCTCAACAAAGGAGACATCCGCTGAGATGACATACCGACGAAGGTCCGGGGAGAAGCAGCGGTATCCGCGCTGAGTGCGGGAATAACCAAGGAAAATGCAGCGGAGGGATTTGGGAGAGAGTTTGGTGCGGCCAGGGCGAGTGTCACGAACATAACACAAGCAGCCAAACACTCGAAGAGGGAGGGAATGAAAAGGGAGAGTGGGGAAAAGAGCCCGAAAGGGAGTCTCCCCCTTAAGGATAGAAGAAGGAAGGCGATTGATGAGGTATGTAGCAGTGAGAATGGCATCTCCCCAAAAGAGCAGAGGCACCTGTCGGTGGAAGATGAGGGCACGAGCAGTTTCCAATATATGACTGTGTTTCCGCTCGGCCATGCCGTTCTGCTGGGGTGTATCAGGATAGGAGGTCTGATGAAGGATACCATTCGTCTGGAGAAACTGCCGAAAGGAAGTGAAGAGATACTCGCGCCCATTATCTGAGCGGAGACATTTGACAGAGATAGAAAAACGGTTCTTAATTTCATTGAAAAAGGTTTGGAAGGTGGAAAACACTTCGGAGCGTTCTCGAAGAAGGTAAAGCCACGTCATTCGCGAATAGTCATCAATGAAAGATATATAGTATTTATATCTCAAATGACTCGGAATGGTACACGGGCCCCAAACATCTGAATGAACCAGATCAAAGGGGTGGGAGGCCCGTGTATCGGTGCGAGGAATGTAGGAAGAGCGATGATGTTTCGCAA
Source organism: Viscum album (assembly GCA_963277665.1). NCBI lineage: Eukaryota > Viridiplantae > Streptophyta > Magnoliopsida > Santalales > Viscaceae > Viscum > Viscum album. The sequence goes on along the minus strand of OY728164.1, from coordinate 572,049,276 downwards.
AAGAACAGGACTCACAATGAAAAGTAGGAGTTCGACTGAAGTCTGGAAACATCTAATGAATGGTGGATGCAGGCGGGTGTCCTAATCGGGAATGAAGATCTAGTGCCCGAGAAGAGATAGACGTGCAAGCAATGGGTGCTGGTCCCTCGAACATGTAGACCCCGTCTCGAAGCCGGCCTCGACCAAGTTCCCGGTTCGTAGTCTGCTCCTGAAACACAACACCAGAAGAGGTAAATATGGCCGCACAGTTATAATCCTTAGTCAGTTTACTGATGGAAAGCAGGTTAAAGGGACTGCGGGGCACATGTGCCACAGAGGGTAGGTGTATCGATGGAGTCAGGGAGCATGCGCCGAAGCCCGCTATGGGGATAGTGGAGCCATCAGCGACGGTGATGGCTGAAGAACCGGCATATGGGCAGTAAGACGTCAGCATACCAGCATCACCGGTGAGGTGGTCGGAGGCACCGGAGTCCAGCAGCCATGCAGGGGAGCAATGGCCCACAAAGGCAGTGGGGCAAACAGTACGGGCCAGAGAGGCCGAGGAGGGACCGGGTCGGACAGAGGCCGGAGGATCATGAGGCCGCCTGAGGTCGGCCATAGAAAGGGCCAGAGACGGGGAAAGAGAGGTGACAGTCGAGGACGCGTCCTGGACCGCGGGCTGTCCCTGCTGCGGGTGCTGAGATGGGCGTCCATGCAGGACCCAACATCGGGCGATCAGGTGGCCAAACTTGCCACAATGTTGACAGAAGGGACGTGGACGACTTGAAGCACGGCCACGTCCCGAGGAGTCTGCCATGGAAGCGTCGGGTGGCTGATGCAGCGGGTCGGCGGGATAAGCGTGCGCAGGACGTGCGCGTGCTGGAAGGGCCGCCGGAACGAGGGCGCTCTGCCAAGACGAGGGCGCGCGGCCGGAAGGGTCCGCCGGGACGAGGCCGAGGGCGCCTGCTGGGGTGAAGGCGGCGGAAGGGGGGGTCGTAGGGCGAGAGCAGCGGGAGCGCGCGGGAGGCGCGGGGGCAGCGGGAGGCGCGGGAGGCGCCGGGTGAGGTTTGCCGGGAGCACGCCAGGCAAAGGTGGCCGGGAGGCGCAGGAGGCGCGGGACGACGGGGAGCCAGTACGCCGGGGAGCCGGGAGCCGTGGGAGGGCGTCGCGCCAGGAAGGAGGGCCGTCGGGGAGCCGGGAGCCGTGGTTGAGGGCGGGGCACCGGGGCGAGGCCGAGGGCGGGGCGTCGGGGCGAGGCCGAGGGCGGGGCGCCGGGGCGAGGCTGAGGGCGGGGCGTCGGGGCGAGGCGTCGGGGCGAGGCCGAGGGCGCGGCGCCGCTGGGCGAGGGGGAGAGCGCCTGGGCGAGGCGCTGGGAGGGAGAGCCGCCGGGAGAGAGGGCCGGGAGGGAGAGCCGTCGGGAGAGAGGGCCGCCGGGAGGGAGGGCCGCCGGGAGGGAAGGCCGCCGAGAGAGAGAGACGCCGGGAGGAAGGACCGCCGGGAGAGAGGGCCACCAGGGAGGGCCGCCGGGAGATTAGGGCAGAGCCAGAGGGGAAGAGAGGCGGGGCCGGACAGAACCGGGAATCCGCTGGGAGGGAGGTTCGGGATTAAGATCGCTCTGATACCATGTAGATGGTGAAATCCCCTTACCTCAATGTGAGGTGAGGATGTTCTTTTATAGATGAGTAAAACTAAATACAGAGAGGGTAAGTCCGATGTGGGACTCAGAAATACCTAATTAAATGAAATGGGGTCCAACAAATGTCAACAAAATATATTTGAATGAACCAAATGTACCGTCACCAATACATCACATATTATAAAAGCAGCTTCCATATGGAATCACACGCCAGTTGAGATAGCATTTTAGCATGTCAAGACACTAAGCATGGGACATGCCAAACATGCACTGAAAACATGATAGCATTGAATGTGCAGAAAACAAATGTGCAGCCAAATAAAGTTAGAACTATGGGACCATAAACAGAGGAAGCATAAAAAAAAATGTTGATCACTGCTTGAACTACACTTAAAATAGAAAGGGGGGTAGCATATTTCGATCTTAATAAAGAAACCCAGGCGAAATTGCATGATTAATCAACTGTCAAAGAGATAAGCCTCTTCTCATTTTATTCTCCACTTTTAATATGCTTGTGTTGCTCAGAAATTGTCAGGTACTTTACACTAACAGAGAAACATCCTTTCACAAGCGCATTGAATATGCTCACCGCACTCTGGTCAAGCATATGTGTGCATCAAGACCACATTTTTTTCATGAGATCGTATTAGTGGAAAATTAAGTACAGATTTTAAACATGCATGATTGCAAGATGGCATGCATAACCTGATCAGGAATGGTATACATAAAATAGGCATTATGAGAAATACCTCGTCTGGAAATACTCCATTGACCCTTGCAATGTACTGTTTCTGAACCATCCCATCTTCAAGCTGTAATAACCATCCTGACTTAAAACACTATGCATATCCCTCTGATAAAAACGTGACAAAACAAAAAAGGAAAACAAAGATTGGCTAAGAAGCTTTACTTCAGAGTCAATAGACATCAGTATCATGCCACAGCAACCCCCACATACCAAACAACAATCATCACCCCTCATTCCCATGCTCTCATAAAACTATGCAAGCTTCCTCTCCACTATAATGTCCAGCATCAATTTATAAATCATAATTATACATGAATTGGTAATCCCATAGCCTTCCCACCAGCTTGGTAGACAAGAAATCCCCAATCTTGAATCCAGTGCCAGTTTTATATCAACAATTATCTAACACTTGTAATCAGGAATACTCTCCAAAAGGAAATTCCATGCTTCTCTTCCAATTAATTTGCCATGATCTTGATAAAATTCCCACGTTGGTACTAATTTATTGCAAATTCTAATATGGGAGTGGTTGCAAACCTGTTTCCTAAAGAAGTTAGCCTTGGAGGCAGATCGAGCCAAAATAAGCAAACCAGAGACTAGACGATCCAGTCGATGGATGGCTGAAAGCATGTTGTCAAGGAATTTATAGAAATTTAGCATAAAAACAATGCAAAAGTCAACATGAAAATTTAAAAAAAAAAACTAGAATCCTAACACATTAGGATAATTTAAATCATATAAAAAAAAGTAGTAAACAAATGCATGCAGAAAGAGGCTGACCAATTCTAGTTTCCTAAACAATATCAATTAATTTAACACGCCTAACAAAAAAATGCAATTTGCAAAAAGGAAAACAGCAATGTAAGCTTTTCATTACATAAAATAATCACTGGGCTCAACTGCAACATCACAAGGAGTGAAAAGGGGGCTAATCCAACGATAGCCCCATCAGGTTGCTAATGAACCATGCCTGGATACCATAACCAAATAATATTAAACACTTGTTAATCGGGAGCTGGTCTTATGAAAACATGACACATTAAATCTAACACCAAATGAAGCATTAGGGGTTGTGTATGGTATATAACCAAATGACATAAATGATTAAATTCAAAAACACTATAAATAACACCAAGCATTAATAATATGTTCAGTTTGGGTTATACTATCAGTAAATGATTTTCCTGGATATGAAATAGTGGAGCCAATCCATGCTCTGCCTCAAGGATGCCCAAAACAGTATTCTTGCGATACTGACCACATGGATGCACCTACACAGCAGCAAAGCTTTCAGAAACCATCATAGAAAAGCCAAATGGATCAGAAGTGAGCATTAAACACAATAATTAAGAGCAGGCAGATGTATAGAAATTATATAAATACAACAAACAAGCATTCTATTACCGGAACAGATGCTGGCTTGTAAACAGTGAGAACGTCGGGTTCCTTGTGCAAAATTGAGAGATTCTGTGAAATCACCGGTGGTTCATGCCTACAGTAATTGTGATGTCAATTGCTGGCCTAAAAACATCACAGTGCTGATTTCAAAGCAGAGTACTGTAATTCCCGCACAGTTGCAGCAAAAGCAATATTGAGCTATACAAACCTGTGCAAAAAGTGGCTTATCTTCTGAGATGATTGAATGATGTATGAAACCGGTACCATTTTCCTTTCAACTTGTATCCGACCACACTTAACAGCACGGGCCTACAGTGCTCGGCGCATTTAAAAATAAAACAATCAGACCCCATTAACTAAAAATTCCATGAAACTGGTAAAATTTGCATCCCTGCGCCGGAGGTGATGTTGAAAGAGCCATGGTGGAAGAAATAAAGCAGCACTGAACATGGTACATGTACCACGAATTGAGAATGTTTATGCGTCAAAATAACGATCACAAGATTGATTATTCGGACAGAGAATTCAGAATTAAGTTTGGTGACGACTGGCAGTTGGCACAGCCGTCTATCGCAATTGGAAGTTAGGACGTACGTAATAATCATATGTCCGCCCCCTGAACTCTTCAGCAAAGAAATCGACAATGGTTTTCCCTGCCCACCTGTTCTTGACCTGAAACAAAAAGAAAAATCCACACAAAAAAAAAAAAAAAAATCAACGCCGAGCCTTCCAAATCGATCTCCGGGTAGGAATGGGGTGTGTAAATAAGACAACGAGTGCGGTCAAAAAAACGAGGTGGGGCGCGATAATCATGCATGGAAAATTTACGTGACAGATAAACTCGAAGAAGTAAGGTCGGACATGTCGTCGTCCTGCAGATTTCCCGCCAAAATGAGATTCAGATCAGTGAAACAATCGGAATTAGGAAGCATGCGTCTAGAAGGAAGGTCACCGTTGCGGAATATGTAATCATGTGGCTCCGGTGGGTTCTCCGGGGTTAGCCATATGACCTCCATCTTCTCTTCCGATTGCGTTCACTGCAAACCACGGTTGTACTTGGGGGGTGTGTAAAATGTTTATCGTCGCCCGCAGTACTTTCATTGTAGGGGCGATCAGAGTTAGACGATTAAAATAGGACCACTGCATTATTTTAGAGTAATTTAAATCTTATTTTAATTTAAAATTCATGATGTTTTTTATACTTCGTTGGAGTTTTTCATGTTTTTTTTTTTTTTTTTGGACAAAAAGGGACATTAACTTCATGTTTTGATCTTAAATCATCATTAACCCTTCATTGTAAATAAAAAAGATTACAGTTGTCATGTCACGATAATTATCTACTGAAAACAGTATTTTTATTTTACAATAATGTCCTCATATAAACACGTGAGAAAGGAGGTCAAGAATGGAAAAATGTATATGAATAGATTGTGCTTGGGTAGAAAGTTATGAAGCATAATGGAACCCAACAATAATTTTTCATCTATTACAATGGATAATATCCAAAGAGCTTGATGAAGGCGGTTTCAGGATCTTCGAGGTGATCTTTTGCGTTTGATTTGTAATTAATTCAAAATAGGAATTATCTCGAATGTGATAATTCTTTATTGATCAATTATGATGCTGCTCTCGATTTGTTGTTATTGTCAGAGAAAGAGATGTTTGTAGTTGCCAAAAGCGGTCACAGAAGGGGCTTCCACAGCACGGGTGATCACTCTATGGTCGCCTTTGGCGGTAGCGGTAAATAGGATCACAAATACCTCTTTTGTGACTGCCAATGGCAACCGACCCATATATAAATATATATAATTAATTTTTAGCACCAATGACCGCTAGTGGCAGACTCCAATGATCACTTTTATTTAAAAAAAAAATGTAAATAGTAATAACAAGGGTTTGAGAAATGAGTTTGAAAAATGATTCACTCCCAAATACTTTATTAAAAAAGAAAAACATGAAATGTCCATATAAAACAAAAAAAATACGGAATGCATGAAAATAATTACCTCAAACACAAAATTCCAGCAATCGTCTAGTTTTAACATTCCACCATGAGTAGTCCAAATCCAATGCGTTGACATAAAAGGGGCACCTCCATTATAGTTTTAGTAATCTACCACGAGTTGCCCAAATATTCTCTCTAGAAATCTTCTCTTCACCCCACTCGCTAACATAAAAGGGGCGACTTCATTCCACTCCAAGGTCAATTTAACTCCATGTAATAGGAAATATCACTAGACCAACAATTCCTTCACTCCAACAAAAACCAAAGCACCTAAAAACCTGCATGCATGAAACATAGAGTGATAAAATCCAGAATAGATCCAAAAGGAGTTGTAATTCCAGCCAACAACTAAAACAAATCAAAGCTTCACTGCTGGAAATTGAGTTTATACCAACAGTTTTAAATTGTTGGTATAGAGCAGCAAACCGTTGGTATATCTTATACCAACAGTTTGAATAACCGTTGGGTGATAAGGCGTGGGGATAACCCTATACCAACGATTATTCCTTAACCGTTGGAATAGACCACTGGAAAATCATCTACAACAACGGTTCATTGATAATCGTTGGGATAAATATATACCAACGGTTTGAAACCGTTGGTCTAGAGCCTAAGCCTTCAAACTATACCAGCGGTTTAAGAACCGTTGGTACAGACTTCCTGCAAAATTCAACATAGCAGACCCCCACTATTTTGCCCAGAGCAGGTCCAAATTCAATATAGCAGACAATACCAACTCCAACATTCCACACAGCAAACAATACCATACAACACCACACTAAAAACAGTACAATACCATACACAAAAATTATTGAAAACTGTACAATACCATACACAAAGCAAGAACACATAATACATAGAATTCCCTCGCTATGGAATACACATAATTGCACTATTTTCCATACACAAAGAACAAAGCACAAAATAGACCGAATTCGCACAGAATTCCACTATTTTCTACTGTCTTCTGTTTCCCATAGAATACACAGAATTCCACTATTTTCCATAGAATGCATAAAATTCCCCCACTGTTTTCCCTTCCTTTTCACAAAGGACTACATCTCCAAAAACAGTACAATAACATGCAAAGAATTTAAATAACTAATACAACACCTGAAAAGGATAACAATTTCCTTGATTTCACTAAGGATGGGTTTCAGAAGGAGATCATAATGCCAAGTACCTCAAATATCTCAAGAATTTGTGATTTTGGATAGCGTCCAGTTATGATGATATCATTGATTTTTGTTGTAATTGATCTCTCTCATGTAACAAGGATACCACCATAGTTTTAGAGGTACTTTTCTGAAATAGAAAGCTAATGTTCCTTATAAATCGCACAATATATTGATGGAGTTTCAACAATTTCATAGGATGGATACTCGATTATGGTTTTCTATGGTGGATTTACATGGATATAGTCAGATGTGTTCCATAGATGAAACAGTATGTTTATTCAACATATGAAACACTTGGGTGAGCCTAGAAGATGATAACACACCAAAACCATGGAATTCTGATTTTAGGAAGATTAATCCAGTTCAATAGATATAGAATCATCATTTGAATAGATATTCAATTGGAGGAATCATGTGTTATGTTAGGGGAAGTATGCTACATTGTGTTATCAACAGGTGGTGTGTTCAGTGGAAAGAGATGGAAAAGTTCAATATGAAAGATTCAAATAGGAAGGATGAGTTCAGTGGGTGGATAAAAGTGGAGTCTAAGTGTTTGAATTATGAAGAGGGGCTTTTTATATATGTAATGGTGGATTTAGCAATGATCTGGATAATTCATTGAGGGTTTTGGTAGGGGAAGCTTCCGGTATCCGTACCAATGTCTAGAGTAGATGAAGGAATTTATGAGGTTCATGAAATTCACAATTTCACTAATGGAAATACATATAATTCTTCCATACAAACACTATCTCACAACATGATATCATGTTTAGATTTGTTGACGCCCAATGGAGATCATAAAGACATGTGTAAGAGTAAAAAAAACAGATGTTATGTAGAGGTAATCTAGTCATTTTGAGGTGTCCTTTTTGAGATATTGAAGGTCCGACATGAGGTTATTTCAAGGTTACCTTTTTTATTCTATGGAGATTTCATTGGCTAAACCGGTTAGAAGACATAACCCTCTCAAATCTGGTGAAATCCAAGGGTGAAACAACTTTAATTTCCAATCATAATATGTCTATAATTAAATAATAATATCAAATAATAGTTATTGATAAGAAAGATATCATGTTTTCTATAAGTAATCCATTCATTAAAGGATATATAAAATTTGATTTAGAGTGTCAAGCATGCATAGATGGGTGTGAATACAAAAAGAGAGAAAGAGATTGATAGTTCACTACAAGAGGTTAGCATGATACATGATAAACTAGTTCATAAGATTTATAGTAACCGGTAAGAGACATTGATGTCAGTTAATGAAGAGAAATATTTTCTTAATATAAAGTTCTTGGGAGTTTAAAGATAAGTAAAAAATATGGAATCCACATAAATCAGACCTTCCCAAATAACTTAGAAGAGATGTACCGCCACTCCAGTTTTAGAGATGATTTTCCCTCAAAATGGACTCATTTCGGGTATAGGAACCCTCTATAAGTTATAATTACAACTATAGGAATCCCCCATGACTTAACACAATTACAGAACACAACTAGAATAAAGATTTATCACAACTGACTTATATTTTATGTTTCTAAGGAGTCTCACTTACTCATACTTGAACTCCTATGCCATATTGACTCAATTGATTATCACACAAACCCAAATTCCCTATATGATCATCATACCAAGAATAAAAATGAAAATAAGTTTAGAGAAATTTAACGGACCATCCACCGTAGAAAATATAGAGAAATACCTCCCATTATAATGGGATGGATCTCCTTCGATATCCTAGAATAATAAAAGAAGATTAGAACCCACAAACATATGGGATTTGAAAGGATAAAAAAAAGATGACATGATAAACTATAACAAAATGGATACCCATGGTAATAATTACATCTAGGAGACTCAATATATAGATAGATTAACAAAAAAAGATTCAAGAGAGGTATACAAAAAAGAATAAGGGTATAGGGATACTTGTGCGACTCCTATATTTGACAGGACTAAAAAGAGAGTAAGAGGATGAGGTAATTATTAAAACAAAATTTGTTCTTTAAAATATTTTTTTAAATATCATCAGGATACCATATACATAATACACCTCCATTGGGTACCTAATGGTCTACTTGGGAGAACCCCTCCATTAGACCCCTCATTGAGTTCCCAGTGACCCAATACCTATTTTATTTTTCACTGCACACACGACATGGATCTGGTATTTTCCTATACTTCTAAATAACTTTTGAGATAACTAAGATATTATAAACACACCTCCAAATAAATCATCAAGAACCAAAATTATTGATCAAAGAACTAAAAAAAACAACCCTGTCTTTAAATCAATACAAATGAAAAAAGGTAAAATAGAATCTAGGCAAAACATATAAATAAGTTAGAACTTACTAATTTGAAGTGGAAGAACAATCAACGACTTGAATCAAGGATGGATCGCAGGTTGGGAAGAAGGTTTCACAAAGAAGATGGGAGCTGTCATTTAGGTAAAATCAAAATAGAAAACAACCTTGTATTTAAATAAATTCAAATGAAAAAAGGAAAAAAATGGAGGTAGAACATAAAAATCACTTATAACTTATAAATTAAAAGTGGAAGAACAAAAAATCGGTTGTTAAGAAGAAGGTTCACACACTGGGAAGAATGTGAGCTCTCGTTTAGGGCACAATGTGGGCGGATCAAGATCTTGATATTTGTGGTATTCTATCCCAACAATTTTAAAAAACCATTGGGAACTTTGGTTCATTCATATCCTAATAGTTTTATAAAACCATCGGGTAAATAGGCCCTATCCCAATGGTTTCAAAAAACCGTTGGGAAAAGTGGGACTAAGCATGGAATATCCCAAAGGTTTTAGAAAATCATTGGGAGAAGTGGGGGTAAGCATGCCATATCCCAATGGTTTAAACAACTATTGAAAAAATACTCTATAAAAAGTCATATACCAACGGTTTTCAGTAAACCATTGGTATAGGTACCCTATCCCAACAGTTTATCTAAACCGTTGGGATAGGGGTGTTGGTATAAGAGGGATTTCCAGCAGTGCTTTGAGTTCCAAGAATTTTAAATGCCATAAATTTTGAAAAGAATTGAAACTAGCATGTCAAAAGGATTAAAATTTGAGCATTTTGAAACAATATGAAATTCATGATAACTAAATGTCAAAAGTCAGTAGCCAAAAGTATGGAAATAAGCCAATATTTTGAAAGCATTGAAACTACTGAAAGTGGGTGCCCTAGACCCAATTTATGTATATAATTTAATTACCATTACATGCATACAGTTTGATATATACATGTGTTTATCATACCATAATAGTGTTGATACTTCTATATCCACTGTATTTATGGTAATGTCCTTAGATCATGCGTCGTATCAAAGGGTTATGGTAGTTCACAGACTATAATGAGAACCTAAAGATATCATGACAATAATATTAAAGTAATGTCTTATGGTTAAGATACATCACATTGTCAGGACACATATGATGTATGACCATCAGGTGTTGGGGTCTCATAAGCATTGAGACTTCTTCTCATAAAGTTTGCATTTGGTGGCATCAAGTAGATGATATTATGATGACAGACTCTCCAATAGGAACATCACATGTTTTAAGTGTCATTGGTTGTTTCTAACTACAAATATGTGTATTGGTCTAATAACTTGAGATCATTATCAATGTGTACTATTTGACTTTGTACTCTGATGTGAGGTAAAAACTATGAGATTGAAGTTATGGTGGGGTAGCTTGTGTTGAGTGTGTCATTGGTGGTGTGACATTTGTTGAATGGTCAATATAGAATTTTCCATTTCCGAGTTGAGGAAGTGATATCTCGGGCCTAGTTGGTCAGGATGGTAGTATCTTTATATATCTATAACAATGGTAGTCAAAGTTAAGTCCCTCTAGTATGAATAATAAATAATAAAATAAGAATGGATGATGACACAATTTGTGCATCCTACTTTATAAGATATCACGAGACAAAGAGATTATATCACACAATATGTGTTCATAGGATGGTTGCCATTGTTATGACTATTCATTATCTCTTTAGGGGCCTTGATTAGTTGTTAGACTCTGTTCTTGGTTTGTGAATAATACTCATTGCTATCGAGATAATGGTCTAGAGGGTCACACACAATAGAAAAATTAATAATCTAGCCTATTGTGATGAATAGGTATATGAGACATGGTTGACCCAACCACGGGGTCCGAGAGTTGTCCAAGTATTATCGATCACCAATGAATAAACAAATTCACTATTATTGAAGTAAAAAATAATTAGGTTGAATTTATTTATTAAAAGTATTCACAAGGTATTAAGTGAATACATGGAAAAATATTATACAAACAAATATTATTTTAATATTCAATGTCCATTTAATATTTGTGGGAATTACGAGTCGTGTTGATGACTCAGTTTTATCACTTAATATATTTATTATACATTACAAGTAACTAAAAAAATATAAATGTTGTTTATGATGCAATTAATTCATCATAACGATTCATTTATAGCTTATTTATTGGGCGTTGAATATACGGGGGTTGAAGAACCATTTTTAGGTATTTTGGACATCCACTATATAAGCAGAGGAGAAGCTATTTTCTAATAATAATTCATCCTTTAGAATTGAGAGTTTATCTCTCCTCCCGTATCCTAGAGAGAGAAAAGGATTTTTCTAAGTTGATTGATCCAATAACACCTTTGTATATCGAAGGGATGAGATACAGATGATCATAACGTCGTCGAAGGAATCATTGGAGCTCTTCACTAACACCCAAAATTCGATGATCGACATACGTGAAAATTCTTGAAGAGTGTGTGGATGATCTAGAGGGGTTTGAACTCTGATCCTTTGACCAATGGTCACCAATGAAAAGTTGTAGTCGAATGTGCATCGATTCGAACAAGGTAATCAATCATGTTTAATTTTTGTTCTTCGAAATATTCACGTGAGATCCTCAAACCTTACTGGGGGTCAGATCACCAGAGATGATGAAGTTCGTCACTCCGATGATGAAAAAATTTAAATCATCGGCCCACCTGTTTCCATTGTGCAACTCAGTATGAACAATTGGTATCAGAGCAACCACGTGATTTTTTTGATCCAAATAATTTGTTTTCCATAAATCAAGTAGAGAGCTTTAATTTGATACCATCAAAAAAATACGCGGCGCTCTGATATTTGATGACCAAGTTACAGTCATCTAATTTTTTTAATATAGATTGTTTACAGTTTTTTAAGTATTAAAATTGAAGAACAATATGTTTATATATGTTTGTTTGTGTTTTTTTTTTTATTTTGAGGCAAGTTTAGCCAAACCCATAATTTCTGGCCAAAATTCGGTGGACAGAACCCCTCTGGTCGGTGATCCAAAATGTCACCGTTTGTTGAATCATAAAAAAATGTTTATAAAAAAATTAATAAAGCACATCATCTAGGCTTAGGGAAAAAAGAATCTGACCAATTTGATAAAGGGGATGATCAACTGCCAGGCTAGTTTTCCATAAACAACAAAACAATGACCTTTTGTTTTTATTTTAAAGACAATAATGGGGCGGCGAGTTTATGGTCCTAGTTCATGGGTTTTTGGAAACATCTACAAACAACTAAAAGCCTCAATTAAAGATGGCAGTCGAGAGTCAATTAAAAAAAGGGGGCTATCTCTGTTGGCATTGTGACTTAAACAAAACCTCAAGAATATGTTTTAATTAAAAGGGGGGGATGACTTCCCATGGAATCCATCCCTCCACTACCGCTTGTGAGTCCCGCAGCCACCCCTACCGACAATGGCTGTTGTCGTTCACCTCCCCTCTTCATAGTAGGTAACCGCTGCCAGACGCTGCCACCTCTTTTCCAGCCAAACTCGAAGACCCTGCCATCTTCGTTGGTCCTCGTCGACTTCAATGACTCGAACATATGTCATCGTGAGGTCCCCATCTCGGCTGATCCGTGCCCATCATCGTCACTGTAATGAACCAACCCAAATACCCTTTCAAAATTGGTACTCGACTCGATCCACCACATACCCAAAAGGGTGTTCCCGATCCCCACAGACTGTCAATTAGCACCCAAGCATCAAACAAAAACTAGAGGGAATGATTTATCTCAACCTAAAGCAACAAGATGAAATCTATACACATAATTGAGAGAAACAAGGAAAGATATAAATATATTCCATGAAAGATAAAGAACAACAAAAGTAATATGACTAAGAAGGTAGCAACAACAATCTCCAAGAGACAAGTCCAACTTCAAACAATGAAAAAACCAAACAACTAATACAACAACTCCATGTGATAGTGTGGGAAAACTCCCACCATCTCACCACCAGCTACCAAAAACCTAGCTATCAGAAAAACTCACCGCCTCACTGAAGTGCCTTGTCTTTCCCTGCATCGAAAGAAATAACTAGGTCTACGCACCACCGAAGGGGTATGCAGGGTGTGTGCCAACATGATCAATAGGATCTCACTCAGGTGTTTCATAAGAAGTCTCTGTATGTTGGGTTTTTTTTGACACAAAGATATCACCGCCGCTGCTTTTTAGTGGATGGTGGGTGACCGCCATAAAAGACCAGCTGCCAGAGGAGACCTGGTGCAGTTTTTTGGTGCCTCCCGTTGATGACCTGCAGAGGGTGGTGTCGCCGAAGATGACTCGCTTCAGTAGTTGGTGGCTGTCCGGAGAAAAATTGAAGAGTCCATTTGAATTTGATCCTCCCTCCATTGCTATATATATATGTGGGCAGTTGTTGTGTGAGACATGAGAGATAAGAGGGAATTTGTAATCTGTTCTTCCCATTTGAATAAGAAGTTTCTGTTTCCTTCCCCGTGGACGTAGGTCATCCGACCGAACCACGTAAATCTGTGTGCCTCTATTTGTGTTTTTGTTTCTCTGTTTTGTGTGCGATTCTGAGAGGGTGAGCGGTTTTGACCCCAATGAAGTGGTATCAGAGGTAGGTTGATTACTTGCAAACAATCTCACTCTCAGCAAACCCGTTGTTCGCGCTTCCTACTTGAAGCAGTGTCTGCAATTCTGGGTCCTCCCCTTGTGCAAACCTCCACCTTCTACTGTCCACCTTTCCTACTCGGAGGTGGTGTCTGCAATCCGAATCTGTCCTTGAGTGTTGGTGCCTACTGGTGTCCCAATCCAGATCTTCTCCTAAGCCAATCTACTGCAGTTCGTGGTTCTACAACCCCTCTGCCCGATTCCCCGTGGCTATGAAATTTTTGGGGCTATGGTTTGATTTCCCTTCAACCCTCTGTTTTTGTCTTTCGGTGGTGTGAAGTAAAGGAAGAAGGGAGAAAAAAAATCTGAAAATAAGAGGGGGAGTAAGGAGTGTTGGTCGTGGGATTAAGAAAAGAATAAGAAAAAAAAGAGATAAAGAAAGGGAGGGGACAAGGGAGTGTGGAAGTCATAAAGGAAAAAGTGAAAGGTTTTTTTACTTTTTGTCATGTTGTGTGTTTGATAAAAAAACAAGAGGGTAATTTTTTTTTCTATTTGTTTAAGGGAGTGGGTGTCGTATAAGAAATTTGAGGGATTTGTTTGTGTTAAAAAAATTGAGTTTTCTTAACTTGGGAAGAAAATTTGGTATTTATTTGGGATCCATTTGAAGCAATTAAATAGTCGATTTCAGCATTTTCAACTATTTCAGATTCATCGGTGGTGTCTATTTTTGGAAATTATGATCTATTTTTGTGATGGAGAATCCCGAAACCGAAAATAGTTCTGTACTGCCCTAGGAGTCTATTCCAGCTACACATGTCGGTACTACAAATACTTCCGGATATAGAAGTATGGTGTCCAGTACCAAATTTGAGGTGGAGAAATTTGACAGGATGAACAACTTCAGTATGTGGAAATGTGAAGTTTTGGATATTCTAACTCAACAAGAGTTAGATATCACCTTGGAAGAAAATCCCGTCGACATATTTGATGGTTCTTGGAGGAGACTCAACCGTCAACCCTATGGTACAATTCGACTTTGTTTGGATAAAGACCAGAAATATAGTGTGATGCGAGAAACTTTAGCAAAATGTTTGTGGAGTATTTTGGAGAATAAGTATATGGCCAAAAGTATTGAAAATAAGTTGTACCTAAAAAATAAATTGTTCAGATTTCAGTACAAGCAAGGTGTGTCTATGATTGAGCATCTTGATTCGTTTAATAAAATCCTGACAGATTTGCAAAGTTTGGAAGTAACGATTGGAGATGAAGATAAGGTACTGTTGCTGTTGAACTCTCTACCGGAGAGTTATGATCACCTTACTACAACATTACTGTATGGTAAAGATGAGGTGAAATTTGTTGATGTTTCAAATTATTTAGTTAACAATGAGTACAGGCGGAAGGAAAAATATGACCATTGGGATTCCACATCAGAGGGATTGATGACAATTAGAGGAAGGCCGTCTGACAGGAAATCCAGAAGATTCAGAAGAGATGAATCTCGGTCGACGTCAAAAGGTGAGTCCAACTTTAGACGTCCAACAAAAGATGAGTGTGCCTACTGTCATGAAAAGGGGCACTGGAAGAAGGATTGTCCCAAAATTGGGAAATCTAAGGCAAATGTTGTACAGAGAGCCAAGGATGTTGAAGATGTTGAAGATGTTGAAGATACTATCCTCGTTTTCTCAACGGTCAACCATTCAGAAGGTTGGATTCTTGATTCAGGTTGTTTATTCCATATGTGCAAGAATAGAGATTGGTTTTCAAACCTCGATGAGTCATATGAAGGTGTGGTGTTTATGGGAAATACCCACCCTTGCCATACGAGAGGTATTGGATCAATACGATTGAAGATGCATGATGGTACAACTCGACGCCTTACAGATGTGAGATATGTACCAGAATTGGAGAAGAACCTCATATCACTTGGAGTTTTGGATAAGCTTGGTTACCAGATAACTATTGAAGATAGATTCATGAAAATTATCCGTGGTTCACTCCTTGCGATGAAAGGTATTTGAAAAGGTACTTTGTATTTTTTTTAATGCTGAGACTGTTACATGTGGAACAATGACATCTGATAAGATTATCACCACTAGTAGAACACGAAGGATTATACAAAGACCTTCTAGTTTTGGAAAATCGGTTATCTTTGCTCTTTCTGTAGTTGAAGGTGGTGTTCCAGATTACTATCGAGATGTTTTGGATAGAAAAGAAATAAACCAGTGGAGGCCTGTTATGGAAGATGTGAATTCAATGCATCGGAATATGATATGGGATCTTGTTTCTCCTCCGAAGGACAAGACAGCTGATACAGGGATCAAGTTCCAACATTGTTTGGACTTGATCAATATGACTCAAACTTGAGATGCCTACGGGAATCGGGAAGGAAACAACAGACATAAAGATTTGTTTCAGCAGCAGCATTAATTTTTTTTTTCAGTTACATAATGATTTGTTTGAGCGGAAATATGGTGATATTTTTCGTCAAGGTGGAGATTGTTGGGTTTTTTTTACACAAAGATATCACCACCGCTGCTTTTCGGTGGATGGTGGGTGACTGCCATAGACGACTAGCTGCCATAGGAGACTTGGTGTAGTTGTTTGGTGCCGCCTGTTAATGACCTGCAGAGGGTGGTGCCGCCGAAGATGACTTGCTGAAATAGTTGGTGGCTGTTCGGAGAAAAATTGAAGATTCCATTTGAATTTTATCCTCCCTCAGCTGCTATATATATATGGGCGGTTTTTGTGTGAGACATGAGAGATAAGAGGGATTTTATAATCTGTTCTTCCCATTTGAATAAGAAGTTTCTGTTGCCTTCCCCATGGATGTAGGTCATCCGACCGAACCACGTAAATTCGTGTGCCTCTATTTGTGTTTTTTTATCTGTTTTGTGTGCAATTCTGAGAGGGTGAGTGGTTCCGACCCAACACTGTACAATAATCCAATCATGCTTAACTTTAAAGAAATCAAGACATGATAATAGTTTAACAGTTTTTATATCAAAATCATGAAAAAACAATTCAATTTCCCTTTTCCCACATTTTCAAATAAATAAGGTAAATAAATTTCAAATAATTACATATACATATATCAAAATAAATATATTATGTTAAACCAAAGCATGCATCACATATCATATCAAAACCATGGCAGTACAATCAAAACACTACAAGCCAAGACAACCTAAATCGACCAAAAGCATAAGTAACATCACACCAAGGATCACACTAGTTTAGGATAGTTATGACACTCATATCTAACATAGAAAATCATGCATGCATCAAGCCACTAGACATATGAATTGATTATAGAGAGTAGAGGAACACTCCAGAAAGTGAACCCCTAACAGGTCTAACAAATCCCTAGAACAACAGGCCTAGGAAGTAGAGGAAGGCTCTATAAGAACCCCCCCCCCCCCGAAAGTGGATGATACTTATTACTATACCTTTTACCTAAGTACCCAAGGCTTTACATGTGCTATATTTTCAAAATCAATTCATCAAACCATGATTTGAAAACCATTTCACAATGCTTTGAAAACCCTTTTTCATTTACCAGAAACCAAGGGAAAACCATATTTTATAAAAAAATCATTTCCACACACACAAATCCAATTAGTCAATCATTTCATTTCATTTAATAAAACAATTTATCAAAAACAGGATCAATGTAGTTCACCAACATGGGCTAGAGATGGAACCACCTACCTCAAAACTCAGGTCACACATGCCCAAAATGAAATCCACCAATAGGAAGAA
This sequence comes from Viscum album, assembly GCA_963277665.1. NCBI lineage: Eukaryota > Viridiplantae > Streptophyta > Magnoliopsida > Santalales > Viscaceae > Viscum > Viscum album. The sequence continues at coordinate 572,031,652 of OY728164.1, read as the reverse complement.
ACCAACAATGACAATGAAGGCCCTAGAATCAATCCTCGCATCTCAAAATTGATTTAATTTAACAAAATGGTTTACGGAGAAGAGAAAACAACACATACCTCAAGAACGCACACCCGCTGCACCAAAACCAATAAGGAAACAACCCCCATAATGATATAGCACAATGGATCTAGAGGGAATCAAGAAAAAACATCATCATGAGACAATACGACCAATAATGCAACACAACGATGCTACCATGATCAAAGCAATAAAGAAGAATAAAATATTTCTCACCCGAAGAGACACAACCCAATCGCAACAGTGATCAATTACTCAATGAATCAATCCGGATTAAACAGAGGCTCCCAAAATCACTGAAAAAGAGCCCTAGGTCAAGGGGGGAGAAGACTGAAAAAGAATAAAGGAAATTTCAATCATTTAGATCCCTAAATACACAACTCAATCCATTTACATGGCGTGTAACCCATTTACACATTGTATAATCCATGTGGATCACATACACCAAAAAACCCATCGCTTTTTTATTAAAACCCATTTTTTAACATTACACGACGTGTAACCTGTACATGGCGTGTACTCCCTTCATGTTGTGTACATGGTTCACAACATCTACGCTATAGAGATTACACGTCGTTTATTCCCATTACACGATGTGTATTCCTCCAATAATTTACAAAAACACCATATTCCTTACAAAAACCACAAACCAACTCAAGAGTTCTCCTAACTCAGGGAGAACCCTGTAAATCCATTATAAATTTATACCTAGACTCCATTAATCCAAATAATCATACATCCTTGAAATTTAGGTCATTTTTCTTAGAAAATTTCCTTCATCCTTGGGAGTCCTAAGACACACCCAATTCAATAGGAAAATAAGCAAAGTGAAAGAAATTACATGAAAGCGGGTAATAAGATGTTACAAACTCCCCACCATAAGACTTTTTATCCCTGAGAGGTCATGTGAAAAAATGAAGTCTGACAAAGAGGTGAGGTCACTTCTCCCTCATTAATGACTCATGCTCCCAAGTATCATGATAATCTAATTTGTGTTGCCACAACACTTTGACCAATGGAATCAAATTCCCACGTAAGAATTTCACTTAAGTTTCAATGATCTTTACTGGCTACTCAATAACAAAAATATTTGGCTCCAACTCAATCTATTCCCAAATCAGAATGTGAGAGCGATCAGTATGGTACTTTATGAGCTATGATATGTGGAAAACATAATGAATGTACATCAACTGAACTGAAAATTAAAAATGATAACCAACTTGATGAAGATGCTCAGTGACCTCAAATGGTCCAACATATCTTAGATCCAACTTTTCTTATTTTTCAAGCCGACGATGGCTCAACTGAGGAGAAACTTTCAATAAAACCCGACCACCCACATATAACTCCAAAGGATGATGTTGTTGATCCACATAAGATTTCTATCAACTATTCGCTATAACCAAATACCGACGTATATCTTGAATCCTCATAGATGTCTCCTGAACCAAACTTGGCCCCACCAAGGTAGCTTCACCCATTTCTACTCAATAAAGAGGTGATCTGTAAGGGAGACCAAAAAAAGCCTCGAAATGAGCCATTCTGATCGACGACTGATAAACATTGTTATAAGAAAACTCAACCAGTCCCAAATGGAAATACCAAAATCCACCAAAATCCAAGACACAGGCACAAAGCACATATTCCAAGATCTGAATAGTGTGATTCGTCTGACCGTTTGTATGTAGATGATAAGATATACTCAACCTGACCTGAGTCCCCATCGCCTCTTGGAGATTCCTCCAGAACCTCAAAGTAAACCTAGGACCTTTTTCTTAAATAAAGGAAGAAGGAACCCCATTCAACCTCATAATTTCTTGTACATATAACTTACCCAGATCTTCAAATTTTACAATGTCTTTGATCAAAATGAAATGGCCTGGCTTTGTCAACTAATCAATCACCACCCATATAACATTCCTCTCTCAGGGATTCTGTGATAATCCAACAAAAAAATCCATGGATACCTCGTCTCATTTCTAAACTGACATCAAAAGAAGTTAGATCAAACCAAAAGGTTCCAAATGTTCTACCTTTATCTACTGACAAGTGTAACAGTGGGACACATAATAAACAATGTCATGCTTCATACCCGACCACCAGAATCGTTGTATCATGTCATAATCCATCTTCATAGTGCCTGAATGAATAAATCATGAATAACTATGATAATAAAATAAAACCAATATCCTCATCGATATTGGGATGAAAAAACAATCCTAAAACTGATAATACCATCTAAAGAGAGAGACCAACCAGAAAAGATCTCCCTATCATATAGAGTTTCTTGATTTTTTCTAAACTCATCATCTCGATACTGACTCTACGGAATATACTCAAGGAGATATGATGATAACTAAACATTGGTCAGAACCATTCCCAAAACATCCTCATGTGCATCTAGATGCAACTGAGAAAAAATACCTATAAGGTTCCACTCTTCCTTCAATTCTAAAAAAATTTGCAATGACACTTTCCTGCTAAGAGCATCCCTTCCCCAGATGTCGAAGTCAAACATCTAAAGGTATTCCACCCACTGCCTCTATCTAAGATTCATGTATTTATAAGAAAAATATAACTCAAACTCTTATGGTTAGAAAAGACTGTGAATTTTTCCCAAAAAATATAATGCCTCCAATACTTAAGTGCATGCATAGCCGCGACAAAATCTAAATCATGTGTGAGGTAATTCTTATTATGCAGTAGAAGATGATGAGAGTCACAAGCTACCATTTGACCATCCTACATGAGAACACAACCCAAAACAACACTAGAAGCATCACAAAAAACCACATACCCCTTACCGGGATTAGGTAAAATCAAAATAAGAGCCGATGTCATAAGTCGTTTCAGTTCATCGAAAGAAGACTAGAACTTTGCATACCATATGAATTTCACCCCTTTCCTGGTAATACCAATAAAATTTGACACCAACTTTGAGAAATCTTTGATGAACCATAGATAATATCCAGCAAAACCAAGGAATCTTTGAATCTCAAATACATTTTGTGGTTCTTCCCATGACAAAACAACACTTACATTATCAAGATCAACTAATAAGACATGATTAGAAATCGCATGCCCTAAGAACTTCACTTATTGAATAAAAAAAGTGAATTTTGAAAGCTTTCCATACTAATGGTGACTCCATGGGATTTCCAAAACCAAACTTAGATGGTTCTCTGCTTACACTTAGATCTTGAATAAACCAAAATATCATCCACAAACACTACTAGAAAAGTGTTTAGATAGAAATAGAATATTAGATTCATCAAAGACATGAAAACCACAGGATAAAGTAAGTGATTCATGCTCAAATTTACCCAAGAGATGAATGTAGAATAGTCCTTGTAGTTTAGCTCGGGTTGTCGAATCTTCAGAGACCTAAGAAGTAACCTACAAACACATACATTCTATTGACTGTTTTTGGATATGAAGTGGCCAACTTGGTTTGATTTCAGATGGGTTTAAAGGATCACTAATAGATTTAAGTTAATTAAAATTAAGTTAATGAGTTTGTCCTAGGTTATCGCTCGGGGTGGATTGGATAAATTTCTTTTTTAATGATTTCAATTTCTTATATTTGAGATGGGTTCATTTAAGAAGATAAAACAAAATCAAAACTTACTGGTTTAATGCCTACACACCCAAATACTAATCACCTATACACTTGAAGGATCAAAGTTTTGAGAACTCCAAGGTAAAGGTTCATATTAGCACTTGAAATGTGTGACCTTAAATTCAATAAGGATGAAGTGGTTTTAAAATCATCAAATAAAAATCTCATTTAAAAGAAGTGATTCGTCATTAATGGAGTGAGAAATAAAATCAAATCCAGACCCTTGATACTACCTTGTATCAACCCATAAAAGTGTTAGCCCTCCATTGATGACATGTCTTTAGCAGAAGCGGGAACTAGACTTATGAGGGTGGAATTGAAGAAGTAAAAACAACAAAAAAATCGATCACTCCACCGTTGTGTGATAAATATCACAAATTATAGTGTGAATAAATTCACACCTTGAACCAACAATATCGATGTGATATGTAGAAGAACAAAATAAGAGTAAAGGAAGAACTTTTATTAAGAAACTAAGGTGAATTGAACAACTTACATGAGAAATAAATGCGATTACAAACACAAAGCGGCAACATAACACTACAATGAAACCAAGCACCAAAGATCATAAAATAATCCACCACCACTGACTTAAATAGGCAATTTGGGAGACTTGGTTCGAGCCCAAAACAGTAAAAATCACCCCACTTGATTATAGTAGGCCTAGGGTGGTGGAAAGCTTGTGGAACTTGGACTTTTCCACTCTTGACCTGAGGTGGCAGCCGACTTGCAACCACCGAACAAACGCATCGAAATGACCTTATAGATGGAAGAATTAGAGTGGGACGTAGAAGAATAAAATTAATTTAAGGATGTCTAATAACCTCTTTCAAAATTTGGTCCCATTTGGAGTTGTGAATCAGGAGTTATATCCAATTTATTGTGATAATATTCCGGGCCGCAGATTCTGGCCCATATTTTGATATTCTATTTGGGACAACTTAATTGCCATCATGAAGGCCAAATTATCACTGGATCCGACAGACTTATTTGTTCCTCTATATGTCTTCTAACATCCCACGAAATTTGGGCTTCATTGGGTTTGTATTGTGGGTCCCACATTCTCATCAGTGAGCTGGTGTCCAATCTACCTTCTCCAGAATTCTTTCCTTTCATCACCAAATATCTCCATCATCCTTTATGAATCCTCCATTGATCTCTAAATGAAAAATGTTAATATTTAAGTGTATATACATTTCCAAAAATATCAAATTAAAATATGTATAATTACAAAACTTAAAATCAGATGAATCGTTGGGCCTAAATTGGTGTACATTAGGCATGAAGTGTACGAATGATAAGAATGAATGTTCAAAATTAAAATCCACTAACTCATGCCCATAAGATCAAAAATGAACATTTAATACCATTAAAATGTAATTAAAATATTTATTTTTATTGGCTAATCACACCCCCCAACTGGATATTTTCTAGTCCCAAGCAAAATGTATCTCAACAATATGAAATTCGAATTCCCTTTTCCAAAAACATTTTAATACACAATGATCCCAAAAAACCCTTATACCAAACAATCATGAAACCCATCAAACTATTTTAATACAAGATAGTTTCATAAGAATATCCCAATTCCAAGCCCATTACTTTGTTCAAATTCATCGCCATATTTCATCCAATATCAATTAAGAGTGATGATGTGTTGTGCATCACATTAGACATGGGGGTTCATCTTTATTTAAAAGGGAAATGATGGAAGCGCTAGGTGGAATCACATTTCAATATTAATATGATTATTCAAAAAAAAAATTATTGTATTTTTTTATTTTTTTATTGTATTTTTTGTTTTTTCAATTTTTCCATGGTAATTGAAATTGCATTCAAAAGAGTCAACCCCTGTACGAGACTTTTCCAATGACTCACAGACTCAAAGACCTAAGGGCACCATGTGAAACCCACATACTCGGGCATCATCTCGAGTTAACTCAATCAAAAACAAAATCAAATTACAAAAATAGAGATAAAATTACTAACTCTGGGCTAGACAAATATGGAGTCACGATCCCCAAGTTCCGAAAGCCACGCATTAGGTCATTTCATTGCTCTACGCGAAAATTTATTGTTTTTTTAATTAATTAATTTTTATTGAATACCCATATTAAAACTAAAATGATTACCAAACCTATGCTATTTATTTGGGGGACCCCATGAACTCAAACTAATACCCCACTATCCAAAGGATGTGCATTGTAATATTTTTTTTGGATGAAAATATAAACGATGAAATATCACATTGGACAACCACAATTTCCAAAATCTATGATCGTGAAATTATAAAAGGATTAAAATTATAATAGGGGTATGCTAAATTATTTGATATTCAGTTTTAAAGTGTGCAATGTGTATTACCGTGTTCAAAGTTAAAAGAATTTTTCCTTCCATTTACACACATTTTTTTCTTCAAATCATTCATTTTTTTGACACAAAAGCATTTTTTATTTTATCTCCCCCCCAAATTAAAATAACACTATCCCCAGTTTTTAAAGAAAAGAAAATTTAGAAGGGGGTAGAGGTAGAGAATGAGAGTTCAAAAAAGAAATTGAAAATGAGGATCATGGAATGAAGTCACATGGTTGTTGAAGTTGAAATTCTTGCTGCTCCCTTTTAATCCCTTGATCTCGATGTCACTCTGAGAATTCCCTAGTGAAAAAAAACTATATATATATATATATATATATTTATATAATAAATAAATTAAAATATAAGTATATATATATATATATAAATTATAGAATAAGGAAGCACAAAAAGCTGTAGGTTAGTGATAAGCACGCACCCCTGTCTCCCTTCGGTCCCGGGTTCGATTCCCCACGGCTTTACCGGTTGTGACGGGGTTTGACCCAAGACCTATGACATGTCATTTTTATTTATTAATTAATATATATATATATATATATATATATATATATATTATTTTTATTTTAACCTACAAACACATCAAAATAAAATGAACTGATGATACACTGTCTTCTTTTTAAATTTCTGGGTAAGGTATTACTCAAGGATCACACCACGTGACACAGATGAATATGGTGCTCCCCTTTCATACCCATCCATACTCATAATAGAAAAATAGGTTAACAGTCTATTTTTTTTTTATTTTTAAATATCAAAATGATTAATTAATCCTATTTGAAAAATAAAGATGATTCCAAAAAGATTGGAAACATGAAAACCACGGGTTGCCTCCTGTGCAGTGCTTTTGTTTAATGTCGTTAGCCCGACATGGATCCTAAATCTATCAATTTTTTTCTGGTTCATAGGTTGGCTCAGTTAACTCAACCTCTATTTCATGTTTATTTAATGATTCAATGAATGGTTTTAACCTATGTCCATTGAACTTGAAAATGTGACCACTAGTGGGATCTTGAATCTCTACTGCCCCATGGGGGTACACATGATGCACTATGAAAGGACCTAACCATCTAGACCTTAACTTTCCCAGGTGTAAATGAAGTTTTGAACTATACAATAACATTAATTTTCCCGGTTCAAATTTTTTGACTTTGATATTCCTAGATTATTAGGTTTGAACTCTATCTTTATTGATCCTTGAATTTTCATAAGCCCCTATCCTTAGTTCCTTAAGTTCATTGAGATCTAATTTCCTTTTTTTTTCGTCCAATGAGTGGTCATAATTTATTTTCTTAATTGCCCAAAAAGCCTTATGCTCAATTTCAACAGCTAAATAACATACTTTTCCATAAACCAACCTATATTGTGACATTCCTAGGATGGTTTTGTATGTTGTACGATATGCCCAAAGAGAATCCAAGAGTTTCTCAGACCAATATTTTCTAGAAGGATTGATAGTTTTTTCAAGAATATTATTAATCTCCCTATTTGCTAACTCATATTGACCATTGGTTTGAGTATGGTATGCAGTGGAAACTTTATGATAAATCCCATACTTAGACATGAGTGAAGAGAATGGACGGTTGCAGAAATGGGTTCCTCGATCACTGATTATAGCCTTAGGAATTCCAAATCAATAAAATATGCGTTCTTTTAGAAATCGGATCACAACATGATGGTCATTAGACTTGGTGGGAATGAATTCAACCCACTTTGAGACATAATCAACATCTAAGAGGATGTAGAGGTATCCCCTAGATTTTGGGAAGGGACCCATGAAATGGATTCCCTAGCAGTCAAAGATTTCAATCACTAAGATGGGAGTGAGTGGAATTTGATTCCTTTTTGTGATTAAACATACTTGTTGACAATTAGGACAACTTTGAAAAAATGTGTAGGAGTACCTTGAGAGGGTGGGCCAGAAGAGACCACACTGAAGAATCTTAGCAGATGTTTTCTTAGAGGAAAAGTGACCTTCACAAGCCTCACTATGACAAAATTTAAGGATGGAATCTTGTTCAGATTCTGGGACACACCTCCTAATGACTTGGTCAGGGCAGAACTTATAGAGGTATGGATCATCAAACACATAGTGCCTAACATCAGAAAGGAATTTCCTTTGAGCTTGAGTCTCTAAGAATTTTGGAATGACTCCTATAACTAAGAAATTAGCTATGTCGGCATACCAAGGGAAGTCACTCACAGAGTATAGGTGTTCATTAGGAAATCAATCAGACACAGAAAGGTGATTTGAGTTATCTTTGAATTCCATCCTAGAGAGGTGATCAACTACAACATTTTAAACTTCCTTTTTATCCTTGATTGTGAGGTCAAATTCTTGCAAGAGAAGGACCCACCTAATCAGTCTAGCCTTAGCATCTTGTTTTTGGAAGAGGTATTTTAGTGAAGAATGGTCAGTGAAAACAGTGATGGAAGATACTAAGAGGTAAGACCTAAACTTCTATAAGTAAAACACAATAGCAAGTAACTCCTTTTCAGTGGTGGTGTAGTTGATTTGCGCATAATTTAAGTATTTTCTTGCATGAACAATTACATAAGAAGTTTATCACAACATTTTCCTAACACAAATCCTATAGTAAAGTCACTGGCATCAAACATAAGTTCTAAAGGAAGGTTCAAATTTAAATATTTCATAATGGGAGGATAGGTGAGAGAGGATTTGAGGGTTGAGAATGAACCTTCACAGCTTTTTGTCCAAACAAATAGAGCATCCTTTACTAAGAGAGCACAAAGGGGATGGGAGATTGAACTAAAGTCCTTGATGAATCTTCTATAGAAACCAGCATGTCCTAAGAAATACCTCACTTCCCTGATAGTTTTGGGTGATGGAAGGTGAAAAATGATGTCAACCTTGGCTTTATCAACTTCAATCCCCCTACCTTAGACCAGATGTCCTAGAACTAGTCCCTCTTTAACCATGAAATGCCATTTTTCCCAGTTTAGGACCAGATTCTTTTCTTCACATATTGACAAGACTCTCTCCACATTCCTCATACATCCCTCAAAAGTATCCCCAAACACAAAGAAGTCATCCATGAAGACCTCTAGAAAATACCCTACCATGTCTGAGAATATTCCCATCATGCGCCGCTGGAAGGTTCCAGGGGAATTGCATAAACCAAAGGGAATGCATTTGAAAACAAAGGTGCCAAATGGACTTGTGAATGTAGTCTTCCCTTGATCTTCTAGGGAGACCTCAATTTGATTATACCCTGAGTACCCATCTAAGAAATAGTATAAGGCATGACCTACCACTCTATCAAGGACTTGGTCAATAAATGGTATGGGGAAATGGTCCTTCTTGGTAAACGAGTTTATCTTCCTATAGTCGATGCAGACTCTCCAGCCACTACTCACCCTTGTTGGAAGAATATCTCCATATTCATTGGTTATCACTATGATTCCAACCTTTTTTGGAACCACTTGGATTGGGCTCACCCACTCACTCTCAGCTATGGTATATATGATACCAGCTTTTAACAATTTCAGAAGTTCTTTTCTCACTACTTCCATGAGATTAGGATTGAGTCAGCGTTGAGGTTGATGACATGGCTTTGAATCAGATTCTAGAACAATTCTACAAGTTCCGATTAGTGTTCTAATCCGAGGAATATCATATAGGGTCCAACCAATGGATTTCTTATGTTTCCTAAGGACATATAGAAGAATCCTCTCATGATTGGCTTCAAGAGAAGAAGAAATGACAATAGGATGTGTTTGATTGTCCCCTAGGAAGGCATACTTGAGTGTAGTGAGAAGTTACTTCAATTCAAGATCAGGTTGGTTCAAAATTTCAGCAAAATATTGGGACATTGGATCAAGATCAATTTTGTTTCCTAGATTTTTAGATAGGATTGATTCCCCACATATAGAAGTTTCAGATACAAGATTGGTTTGATCAGATTGAGGGAAGGAAGTTGGAGTGGTCTCCATGAAAGTGGTTTCCTGAAAGGTTTCACTGATTGTTGGACCTAAGACTTCATCACAAGAGCAATTTGAAAATGATTCAAGCCAAGGAGAGAAACTTCCTTCATGTGAACAAAGTAAATCAATCTCATCCTGACTTAAACATCCATCAAATATTCCTTGATGTTCTATGGATTCATTATCAATGCTTCGTATCATGTTTACTTCATGAATTTCCTCGTCATTCCCTATTTGTGAGGTTTCATTATAGATGTTCAAGTCTAGACTCATATTTCCAAAGGTGATGGTCATGTTCCCGTTTCGAACTTGGATAACAGAGTTGATTGTTGTAAGGAAAGGACGACCAAGGATGATTGGAGTTTGTTCCTTATTTCCTATGTTTGGATGGTTGTCAAGGACAATAAAGTCAGGAAGGTAGATGAAGTTTTCAACCTTTACCAGAACTTCCTTTAAAATCTCCTTTATAACCCTAATGATACGATCAACAAGTTGAAGTGTGACAGATGTGGGTTGGATCTCTTCTAGGCCTAACTGGCAGTACACATCATAGGGGATGGGATTGACACTAGAACCCAGGTCACACAAGGCCTTGACAACTTTTCTCTCTCCTAGTTCAACATTGGTGTAAGGGAAACCCGAGTCTTTTAACTTAGGAGGAATGGTCCCTTGATTGGTGGTACTTACATTAGCTGCCAAAATGAATTGGTTTTTATGTGAAAATTTTATTTTAAAAGTGCACAAGTCCTTAAGTTACTTTGAGTAGGTAGGTATGGTTTTGATGGCATCGAGAAGGGAATGTTCAACTTGAATTGTGAGAAGATTTCCCTCAATGTTTCATTCAATTCAGGCTTGGTCTTCCCCCTCATTCGTTGAGGAAATGGTGCAGGTTGTGGGGTTGTTTGTTGAAGAGTTGTTTCTTTCACATTGTTATCAGTTTCCTCAGTTTTATCTTATGGATCATTTGAATTTTCATTAGAGTTTAAATCTTCACATGGTTTCTGACTTATTTGTTCAGGTTTCTCAATTGATTTTCCACTTCTTAAAATTGTCATAACCTTTAGTTGTTCATGAGTTTTTTTGAGTGAAACTTGAATCTCCCCTTAAATTTGAGGATGGTACCGCCTGAGTAGGCATTGGATCCTTTCTAGTTTTGATGGTTTGAAGTTCTTGTTTAAGGGAAGAGACTTCCGAGTTCATACTTTAAATTTGTTTGCATAGTTGTTCTAGTAGGCTTTGTAGAACAATTTGGGTTGGTGCTTAAGAAGATTGGTTTATCCCAGGGGGATATTTTGTAGGTGGGATGGTTTGTTGAAAATGGACCGGTGGCTATTGGTATTGGATAGGTTGGGTTTGGAACTGGTTATGGGTTTGGTAGTTCTGATGGGGGTAAGGATTTTGTCCCTCTGGTTGGCTAGGTTGTTGGTTATCTTTTCAGTGGAAGCCTGGGTGGTCATTATACCTTTGGTTGAAGTTGTTTTGGTATTGAGGATTTTGAAAGTTCAAAGCATTTACTTCCACTGGGGGTCCTTCTAAAAGAACATACTTGATGGATGGAATGGTTGGGGAGTTTTCTGTCTTATGGTCATGTTTGTCACAAATTGTGAAAACAGGGACTAAAGTTTGGATTTCATGGACTTTCATAAGGTCTATCTCTTCAACCTTCCTAGAGAGTGCTTCGAGTTTAGCCCTAAGGCTTTACTCTTCTCTAATTGTATGAATTCCAGTAGTTCTTTGTGGATTTTTAGAATAAGGGGAAGTTCCCCATGTTTGGTTTTGTTCTGAAAGGCATTCTAGATAATCATAAGCATCACTTGTGGCTTTGTTTTTAAAGGTTCCATTACATATCATGTCAATGAATTGTTTGTTCCCCGGACCCAAAGCTTCATAGAAAATTCTCACTTGTTCAGGAATAGAAAAACCATGGTGTGGAACCATGTTTAGGGTATCTATGAACCTCTCCCATGTTTCATAGAATGACTCTCCCTCTTTTTCAAAAAAGTTTTGGATGCTCTTTTTAAGTGCAATTGTTTTGTGGTGGGGAAAGTATTTTTTGTAGAATTCTCTTTGTAATTAGTCCCAAGAGTTGATGGATGATGGTCTCAAATTTTTTAGCCAATTTTTATCTCAATCCTTTAAAGAAAAAGTAAATAGCCTCATCTTAGTAGATTTTAGTTGATGTGGGGGACACATGGTTTCTACAATGTCATTGAACTCCTTAACGTGAAGGTAGGGCATCTCAGACTCCATTTCATGGAATGTGAGAAGGTGGTTTAGGACACGAGGTTTAAAAATGTAGTTGGAATCTTCTAGGGAATTGTGTCTAATGCATAAGGGGGAATTGGTCCAGGCAGGTGTGAGGTAGTCATTCATGGTTTGATCAACTACATTCCCCAAGTCTGGGGCTGCCTCATTTGGATTTCCATTTTGGTTTCCACCCGGGTTTATGAGTTGGTTTCTTTGAAGACCTTCCATTGAAATGGGCTCAATTTTTGACTCTAGAGTATTAAGAAGATTAGGATATAATGGAAATAGTTCCCTTGGTATACTTGACTCCCCAACCCCAGGACTATCCAGCCTAACTAGACGGTTTGACTGATCATGAGTGTAGGCGGACATGCGCCAAAAGAAAAAAAACGAGAAAGGGAAAAGATAAGAGATATTGGGTGAGAATAAAAGAAATGGGAGAGAATATAATGGGTGTTGAGATGAATTACTTGGGTCCCTGTAAATGGAACCGAAATTTGATTCATTCTCAAATTTATCCAAGAGATGAAGGTAGAACGGTCCTTGTAGTTTAGCTTGGGTTTTCGAATCCTCAGAGACCTAAGAAGTAACCTACAAACACGTACATTATATGGACTATTTTTGGATATGAAGTGGACAAATTGGGTTGATTTTATATGGGTTTAAAGGATCACTAACTGATTTAAGTTAATTCAAATTAAGGTAATGAGTTGATCCAAGGTTATTGCTCGGGGTGGATTGGATGAATTCCTTTTTTAATGATTTCAATTTCTTATATTTGAGATGGGTTCATTTAAGAAGATCAAACAAAATCATAACTTACTGGTTTAATGCCTACACACCCTAATACTAATCACCTATACACTTTAAGGATAAAAGTTTTGAGAACTCCAAGGTAAAGGTTCGTATTAACACTTGAAATTTGTGACCTTAAATTCAATAAGGATGAAGTGGTTTTAAAATCATAAAATAAAAATCTCATTTAAAATAAGTGATTAGTCATTAATGGAGTGAGAAATAACATCCAATCCAGACCCTTTCTACTCTATTGTATCAACCCATAAAAGTTTTATCCCTCTATTTATGACATGTCTTCAACGGAAGCGGGAAGTAGACTTACGAGGGTGGAATTGAAGAAGTAAAAACAACAAAAAAATCGACCATTCCACAGTTGTGTGATAAGTATCACAAAGTATAGTGTGAATAAATTCACACCTTGAACCAACAATGTCAATGTGATATGTATAAGAACAAAATAAGAGTAAAGGAAGAACTTTTATTAAGAAACTAAGATCAATTGAACAACTTACATGAAAAATAAATGCAATTACAAACACAAAGTGACAACATAACACTACAATGAAACCAAGCACCAAAGATCATAAAATACTCCACCACCACTGCCTTAAATAGGAATTTTGGGAGACTTGTGTCAATCCCCCAATAGTACAAAGCATCTCACTTGATTATGGTAGGCCTAGGGTGGTGGAAAGCTTGTGAAACTTGGATTTTTCCACTCTTGACCTGAGGTGGAAGCCGACTTGAAACCACCAAACAGACGCATCTAAATGACCTTCTAAATGACATAATTAGAGTGGGTCATAGAAGAAGAAAATTAATATACGGATGTATCCTAACCTCCTGAAAAATTTAGTCCCATTTGGAGTTGTTAATCGGGAGTTATATCCAATTTATTGGGATAATATTCTGGGCCGCAGATTCTGGCCCAGATTTTGATATTCTATTTGGTCCACCTTAATTGCCATCATGGATGCCAAATTATCACTAGATCCTGAAGAATTATTTGTTCCTATATATGTCTTATAACATCCCATGAAATTTGGGCTTCATTGGGTTTGTATTGTGGGTCCCACATTCTTATCAGTGAGCTAGTGTCCAATCCGCCTTCTCCAGAATTCTTTCCTTTCATCGCCAAATATCTCCCTCATCCTTTATGAATCCTCCATTGATCCCTGAATGAAAAATATTCATATTTAAGTGTATATAAATTTCCAAAAATATAAAATTAAAATATGTATAATTACAATCCTTAAAATCAGATGAATCGTTGGGCCTAAATTGTTGTACATTAGGCATGAAGTGTATGAATGATAAGAATGAATGTTCAAAATTAAAATCCACTAACTCAGGTCCATAATATCAAAAATGAACATTTAATACCATTAAAATGTAATTAAAATATTTATTTTTATTGGATAATCACACCCCCAACTTGAGATTTTCTAGTCCCGAGAAAAATGTATCTCAACAATATGAAATTCGAATTCCATTTTCCAAAAACATTTAAATACACAATGATCACCAAAAACTCTTATACCAATAAATCATGAAACCCATCAAACTATTTTAATATAATATAGTTTCATAAGAATATTCCAATCCCAAGCCCATTCCTTTGTTCAAATTCATCTCCATATTTCATCCAATATCAATTAAGAGTGATGATGTGTTGTGCATCCCATTAGACATGGGGCTTCATCTTTATTCAAGAGGGAAATGATGGAAGCGCTAGGTGGTATCACATTTCAATATTAAGATTAGTATTCAAAAAAAATTATTGTATTTTTTTTCCAATTTTTCCATGGTAATTGAAATTGCACTCAAAAGAGTCAACCCCTGTAGCGAGACTTTGCCGATGACTCCCAGACTCAAAGACCTTAGGGCACCAAGTGAAACCCACATACTCGGGCATCATCTAGAGTTAACTCAATAATTTTTTTTTTACCAAAAATAGAGATAAAATTACTAACTCTGGGCCAGACAACTATGGAGTCACGATCCCCAAGTGTCGAAAGCCACACATTAGGTCATTTCATTGCTTTACACGAAAATTTATTGTTTTTTTAATTAATTAATTTTTATTGAATACCCATATTAAAACTAAAATGATTACCAAACCTATGCTATTTATTTAGAGGACTCCATGAACTCAAAATAATACCCCACTATCTAAAGGATGTGCATTGTGATATTTTTTTTGGATGAAAATATAAACGATGAAATATCACATTGGAAAACCACACTTTCCAAAATCTATGCTCATGAAATTATAAAAGGATTAAAATTAGAATAAGGGCATGCTAAATTATTTGATATTCAGTTTCAAAGTGTGCAATGTGTATTACCATGTTCAAAGTTAAAAGAATTTTTCCTTCCATTTACACACATTTTTTTTCAAATCATTCATTTTTTTGACACAAAAACATTGTTTATTTTATCTCCCCCCCAACTTAAAATAACACTGTCCCCAGTGTTTAAAGAAAATAAAATTTAGAAAGGGGTAGAGGTAGAGAATGAGAGTTCAAAAATGAAATTGAAAATAAGGATCATGGAAGGAAGTCACCTGATGGTTGAAGTTGAAATTCTTGATGCTCCCTTTTAATCTCTTGATCTCGATGTCACTCTGAGAATTCCCTAGTAAAAAAAAACTATATATATATATATTTATATAATAAAGAAAGTAAAATATAAGTATATATATAAAAATTAGAGAATAAGGAAGCACAAAAAGCTGTAGGTCAGTGGTAAGCGCGCGCCCCTGTCTCCCTTCGGTCCCGGGTTCAATTCCCCGCGGCTTCGCCAGTTGTGACGGGGTTTGACCCACAACCTATGATGGGTACTTTTTATTTATTTATTAATATATATATATATTTTTTGTATTTTTATTTTAACCTACAAAAACATTAAAATAAAACTAACTGATGATACACTGTCTTCTTTTTAAATTTCTGGGTAAGGTATTACTCAAGGATCACACCACGTGACACAGATGAATATGGTGCTCCCCTTTCATACCCATCCATACTCATAATATAAGAACATGTTAACAGTCTATTTTTTTTATTTTTAAATATCAAAATGATTAATTAAACCTATTTGAAAAATAAAGATGATTCCAAAAAGATTGGAAACATGAAAACCATGGGTTGCCTCTTGTGCAGAGCTTTTGTTTAATGTCGTTGGCCCAACATGGATCCTAAATCTATCAATTTTTTTTCTGGTTCATAGGTTGGATCAGTTAACTCAACCTCTATTTCATGTTTATTGAATGATTCAATGAATGGTTTTAACCTATGTCCATTGAACTTGAAAATGTGACCACTAGTGGGATCTTGAATCTCTACTGCCCCATGAGGGTACACATGATGCACTATGAAAGGACCTGACCATCTAGACCTTAACTTTCCTGGGTGTAAATGAAGTTTTGAACTATACAAGAGCACAAATTTTCCCGGTTCAAAATTTTCGACTTTTATATTCCTATATTGGTAGGATTGAACTCTAGATTTATTGATCCTTGAATTTTCATAAGCCTCTATCCTTAGTTCCTCAAGTTCATTGAGATCTAATTTCCTTTTTGTTCCAGCCAATGAGTGGTCATAATTTAATTTCTTAATTTCCCAAAAAGCCTTATGCTCAATTTCAACAGGTAAATGGCATGATTTTCCATAAACCAACCTATATAGTGACATTCCTAGGATGGTTTTGTATGCTGTACGATATGGCCAAAGAGCATCCAAGAGTTTCTCGGACCAATATTTCCTAGAAGGATTGATAGTTTTTTCAAGAATATTCTTAATCTCCCTATTTTCTAACTCATCTTGACCATTGGTTTGAGTATGGTACGCATTGGAAACTTTATGAGAAATCCCATACTTAGACATGAGTGAAGAGAATGGATGGTTGCAGAAATGGGTTCCTCGATCCCTGATTATAGCCTTAGGAATTCCAAATTGAGAAAATATGTGCTCTTTCAGAAATCGTATCACAACATGATGGTCATTAGACTTGGTGGGAATGGATTCAACCCACTTTGAGACATAATGAACAACTAAGAGGATGTAGAGGTATCCCCTAGAGTTTGGGAAGGGACCCATGAAATTGATTCCCTAGCAGTCAAAGATTTCAATCAATAAGATGGGAGTGAGTGGCATTTGATTCCTTTTTGTGATTGAACATACTTGTTGACACTTAGGAAAACTTTGAAAAAATGTTTAGGAGTCCCTTGAGAGGGTGGGCCAAAAGAGACAACACTGAAGAATCTTAGCAGATTTTTTTTAGAGGAAAAGTGACCTTCACATGCCTCACTATGACAGAATTTAAGGATGGACTCTTGTTCAGATTCTGGGACACACCTCCTAATGACTTGGTCAGGGCAGAACTTATAGAGGTATGGATCATCAAACACATAGTTCCTAACATCATAAAGGAATTTCCTTCGAGTTTGATTCCCTAAGACTTTTGGAATGACTCCTATAACTAAGAAATTGGCTATGTCGGCATACCAATGGAAGTCGCTCATAGAGTATAGGTGTTCATCAGGAAATGAATCAGACACAGAAAGATGATTTGAGTTATCTTTGAATTCCATCATAGAGAGGTGACCAGCTACAACATTTTCAACGGCCTTTTTATCCTTGATTGTGAGGTCAAATTCTTGCAAGAGAAGGACCCACCTAATCAGTCTAGCCTTAGCATCTTATTTTTAGAAGAGGTATTTTAGTGCAGAATGGTCAGTGAACACAGTGATGGGAGATCCTAAGAGGTTGGACCTAAAATTCTCTAAGTAAAACACAATATAAAGTAACTCCTTTTTCAGTGGTGGTGTAGTTTATTTGGGCATCATTTAAGGATTTTCTTGCATGATCAATTACATAAGGAGTTTTATCACAACGTTTTCCTAACACAGCTCCTACAACAAATTCACTAGCATCACACATAAGTTTGAAATGAAGGTTCCAATTTGAATATTTCATAATGGGAGGAGAGGTGAGAGAAGATTTGAGGGTTGAGAATGAACCTTCACAGCTTTCTGTCCAAACAAATAGAGCATCCTTTACTAAGAGAGCACAAAGGGGATGGGAGATTGAACTAAATTCCTTGATAAATCTTCTATAGAAACCAGCATGTCCAAAGAAAGAACTCACTTCCTTGACAGTTTTGGGTGATGGAAGGTGAAGAATGATGTCAACCTTGGCTTTATCAACTTCAATCCCCCTACCTGAGACCATATGGACTAGAACTAGTCCCTCTTTAACCATGAGATGGGATTTTTCCCAGTTTAGGACCTGATTCTTTTCTTCACATCTTGACAAGACTCTCTCCACATTCCTCAGACATCCCTCAAACATATCCCCAAACAAAGAGAAGTCATCCATGAAGAACTCTATAAAATACCCTACCATGCCTGAGAATATTCCCATCATGCACCGCTGGAAGGTTCCAGGGGCATTGCATAAACCGAAGGGAATGCGTTTGAAAGCAAAGGTGTCGAATGGAATTGTGAATGTAGTCTTTCCTTGATCCTCTAGGGAGACCTCAATTTGATTATACCCCGAGTACCCATCTAAGAAATAGTAGAAGGCATGACCTTCCACTCTCTCAAGGACTTGGTCAATAAATGGTATGGGGAAATTGTCCTTCTTGGTAAATGAGTTTAGCTTACTATAGTCGATGTAGACTCTCCATCCACTACTCACCCTTGTTGGAAGAATCTCTCTATCCTAATTGGTTATCATTGTGATTCCATCCTTTTTTGGAACCACTTGGATTGGGCTCACCCACTCACTCTCAGCTATGGGATATATGATACCAGCTTTTAACAATTTCAGAAGTTCTTTTCTCACTACTTCCATGAGATAAGTATTGAGTCACCATTGAGGTTGACGACATGGATTTGAATCAGATTCCAGAACAATTCTACGAGTTCCGATAAGTGGTCTAATCCCAGGAATATCATACAGGGTCCAACCAATGACTTTCTTATGTTTCCTAAGGACATATAGAATCATCCTCTCATGATTGGCTTCAAGATAAGAATAAATAACAATAGGATGTGTTTGATTGTCCCCCATGAAGGAATACTTGAGTGTAGTGGGAAGTTCCTTTAATTCAAGATCAGGTTGGTTCAGAATTTCAGCAGGAGATTGGGACATTGGATCAAGATCAATTTTGTTTCCTAGAGTTTTAGATAGGATTGATTCCCCACATATAGAAGTTTCAGCTACAATATTGGATTGATCAGATTTAGGTAAGGAAGTTGGAGTGGTCTCCATTAAAGTGGTTTTTTGAAAGGTTTCACTGATTGTTGGACCTAAGACTTCATTATAACAGAAATTTGAAAATGATTCAAGCCAAGGAGACAAACTTCCTTCATGTTAACAAAGAATATCAATCTCATCCTGAATTAAACATCCATAAAATATTCCTTGATGTTCTATGGATTCATTATCAATGATTCCTATCATGTTTACTTCATGAATTTCCTCGTCATCCCCTATTTGTGATCTTGCATTATAGATGTTCAAGTCTAGACTCATATTTCCAAAGATGATGGTCATGTTCCCGTTTCGAACTTAGATAACAGAGTTGATTATTGTAAGGAAAGGACGACCAAGGATGATTGGGGTTTGTTCCTTATTTCCTAAGTTTGGGTGGTTGTCAAGGACAATGAAGTCAGCAGGGTAGATGAAGTTTTCAACCTTTACCAGAACTTTCTTTAAAATTCCCTTTGTAACCCTAATGATACGATCAACAAGTTGAAGTGTGACAGATGTGGGTTGGAGTTCTTCTAGGCCTAACTAGAAGTACACATCACAAGGGATGATATTGACACTAGAACCTAGGTCACACAAGGCCTTGACAACTTTATTCTCTCCTAGTTCAACATTGATGTAAGGGAAACCCGAGTCTTTCAACTTAGGAAGAATGGTCCCTTGAATGGTGGTACTTACATTAGCTGCCAAAAGGACTTGGTTTTTATGTGAACATTTTCTTTTAAAAGTGCACAAGTCCTTAAGTTACTTTGAGTAGGTAGGTATGGTTTGGATGGCATCAAGAAGGGGAATGTTCAACTTGACTTGTGAGAATATTTCCCTCAATGTTTCACTCAATTCAAGCTTGATTTCCCCCCTCATGCATTGAGGAAATGGTGCAGGTTGTGGGGTTGTTTGTTGAAGAGTTGTTTCTTTCACATTGTTATCAGTTTCCTCAGTTTTATCTAGGGTTTCATTTGAATTTTCATTAGAGTTTGAGGCTTCACATGGTTTCTGAATTATTTGTTCAGGTTTCTCAATTGATTTCCCACTTCTTAAAACCGTCACAACCTTTAGTTGTTCATGAGTTGTTTGAGTGAAACTTGACTCTCCCCTTAAATTTGAGGATGGTACTGCCTGAGTAGGCATGGGTGCATTTCTATTTTTGATGGTTTAAAGTTCTTGTTTAAGGAAAGAGACTTCCGAGTTCATCCTTTACATTTGTTTGCATAGTTGTTCTAGTAGGCTTTGTGGAACAGTTTGGGTTGGTTCTTGAGAAGATTGGTTTATCCCAGGGGGATATTTTGGAGGTGGGATGGTTTGTTGAAAATGGACCGATGGCTATTGGTATTGGATAGGTTGGGTTTGGAACTGGTTATGGGTTTGGTAGTTCTGATGGGGGTAAGGATTTTGTCCCTATGGTTGGCTAGGTTGTTGGTTATCTTTCTAGTGGAAGCCTGGGTGGTCATTATACCTTGGGTTGAAGTTGTTTTGGTATTGAGGATTTTGAAAGTTCAAATCATTTACTTCCACTGGGGGTCCTCCTAAAAGAACATCCTTGATAGATGGAATGGTTGGGTAGTTTTCTGTATTATGGTCATTTTTGTCACAAGTTGTGCAAATAGGGTCTACAGTTTGGATTTCATGGACTTTCCTAAGGTCTATCTCTTCAACCTTCCTAGAGAGTGCTTTGAGTTTAGCCCTAAGGATTTCTCTTCTCTAATTGTATGAATTCCAGTAGTTATTTGTGGATTTTCATAATAAGGGGAAGTTCCCCATGTTTGGTTTTGTTCAGAAAGGCTTTCTAGATACTCGTAAGCATCACTTAGGGCTTTGTTTTTAAAGGTTCCATTACATATCATGTCAATGAATTGTTTGTTCCCCAGACCCAAAGCTTCATAGAAAATTATCACTTGTTCAGGAATAGAAAAACCATGGTGTGGAACCCTGTTTAGGTTATCTTTTAACCTCTCCCATGTTTCATAGAATGGCTCTCCCTCTTTTTCAAAAAAGTTTTGGATGCTCTTTTTAAGTGCAATTGTTTTGAGGTGGGGAAAGTATTTTTTTGTAGAATTCTCTTTGTAATTGGTCCCAAGAGTTGATGGATGATGGTCTCAAATTGTTTATCCAATTTTTAGCTCGATCATTTAAAGAAAAAGGAAATAGCCTCATATTAGAAGATTTTAGTTGATGTGGGGGACACATGGTTTCTACAATGTCATTGAACTCCTTAACGTGAAGGTAGGGCATCTCGGACTCCATTCCATGGAATGTGGGAAGGTGGTTTAGGACATGAGGTTTAAAAATTTAGTTGGAATCTTCTAGGGAGTTTTGTCTAATTCATAAGGGGGAATTGGTACAGGAAGGTGTGAGGTAGTCATTCATGGTTTGAGCAACTGCATTCCCCAGTTCTGGGGCTCCCTCATTTGGATTTCCATTTTGGTTTCCACCCGGGTTTATGAGTTGGTGTCTTTGAATACCTTCCATTTAAATGAGATCAATTTTTGACTCTAGAGTATTAAGAATATTAGTATCTAATGGAAAGAGTTCCCTTGGTGTACTTGACTCCCCAACCCCAAGACTATCCACCCTAACTAGACGGTTTGATTAATCACGAGTGTAGGAGAACATGCCACTACTGGAAATATCACCTATACCCACGGTTTTAAACCGTGGGTATAGGATATACCCATGGTTTCAAAAACCGTGCGCTGCAGTGCCGTCACAATAGGTCTATACCCACGGTTTTCTGAAAACCGTGGGTATAGCCCACTAATATTTCATATTACCCACGGTTCTGATAAACCGTAGGTATACATCTATACCCATAGTTTACAGAACCGTGGGTATACATTTTAAAAGCACAACATATATACCCACGATTAAGAACCGTGGGTATAGATTGTTTCCCAACAGCATATATACCTACGGTTTATATAACCGTGGGTATATATGGTTTACCTGAAAAAAAACACAGGTCACACAGTTCACCCAAAACCCACAGAAGTAGACAAAAACCCAAAAACGAAGCAGAATGCAAAAGCCAAAATGGAATCTCACCTTGATCCTTCAAACCAGAATGCAAAAGCCAAAATTCCCAAAATGGAATCTCACCTTGATCCTTCAAACCAGAATGCAAAAGCCAAAATGCCCAAAAACGAAGCAGACAAAGGAATCTCACCTCGCGCATGCTGAAAATGGACAGCTTGGAGGACACAGGTAAAAGTGGACACTCCCCTTTGTTCAATCAAACACAACGAATCTGGATGCTGGAAATGGACAGCTTGGAGGACACAGGTATCAGTTGACAAAAAAAAATCCAAAGAAACCAAACGGTGAACATATAATTGAACAAAACAAATACCCCAAGCATGATTGGTGAACAAAAATGACAAACAACATATAAATTAGAAAAGGCTGAATCCCCATTTCAAGGCCCGACAAAAATCTCAACAGCACAGATTCAGTTCACAAAAAGCACCATCCAAAAAAGAAGAGAGAATAAAACAAAACACAAGCCATTCTGACCGAACTAAGTTTCTTCCTCGCGCATGCTGAAGAAGCTGAAAATCGTCAGTCAGCTAAGCAACAAGAGTGCTCGCTGTGGCGGATTCGTTGCACCAGAGCACAAAAATGAGTCAAGAACAGTTCAAGCCACCAAATGCTTTTCTAAATTCAGAATCATGTATTGTAATAAATCAATCGTATTTCTGATCAATTATTAACAGCCACAAATTCTGTTTTTAATTTCTAATAAGATCAGAATTTAAATTAGAAGCATCAAAAACTTACTATTTCCAGACAGGTGGAAGTTGTTTAGTCCTCTTGTAATAACGTGCAAGCCGATGAATTCGGCTTTCGACCAAGATTAATCTAAACTTTGAGTCCTTGTCTTTCCTATTCCTTTCCAGATGCTTTCTAATAGCAACAGATTTCTTAATGAGGTAGTACAAATCCTCAGGAATTTCAGGAGCCATCCCTGTCTCCATTCACGGGGGGAAAGCAGACTGCTTTATTAATCCATCCAGAAAAAAAGATGATAAATCATGAACAACAGCATCATATTGAGTGAAGAATTACCATGGGCCTTCAGGATCCTTAAAACTTTGCTTGCAGTGACACTTTTTACCTGTGCAACCCCATGGGAATCACGCAGGATGATGCCAATTTGAGAAGGTGTCAGACCCTTCTTTGCAAGCTTGCAAATGTTCTCCTCAACCTGAAAATACACACCAAAATAATGCATATATCCCATGTTTCAACAACTTATAATTAAGTTTTGAAGGCTTTAACTGGGACGAGAGTGAAATCAATAGTAAAAATGCAACACAAAACCAGCACATAGTTTCAATGAGCATCAAATAAAAAAACCAGGAAAACCAATAAAGAAGATAAAATCCTCTTCTTCAAGGAGTCGCACATTCTAGGTTTGGGGTATTGGTTCCAGTTTTGAGGAGAAAGATTGATTTCCAGTTTTCATTTTTCAATTATTCAGTAATTTCCTAGTTTTCATACTTAGTTTTTAGGATTCCTATTGTCCATTCTAGTCTTGTGTGTTCTTCAATTTTCCAGATGACGACAGATGTTCGAATGATCGATTCTAAATCCAGGAGTTGTTCAGTTATATTTTCCAGGTCACAAGCTATTTTAGATAAAAACTAGTCCTGTGTTTCATCTTCTACCCCTTCGCCTGGATCTAGGCCTTCCACGAGCACCCAGGATCTGCAACACGGCAACAGGAGGGGTAATATGAACAATGATCTTCTTCACAGAGGTCAATAATCCTTCTACCTCTCCTTTGGAATCCACACTCCTTGTTTGTAAAAAGGCCCCAGTAGTCCGTGATTTCATTTTCAGGAGCAGAGTCATGTTTCAGCTTCAATTCAGGTCCAGAAGTAGAGGTCCTGATTCATGTTTCCGATAGAAATTTCATGCATATTCCAGTTTCTGGAGTCATAGTTTGCTTGAATATGTTATTGTTTTTTGGTCCTGTTTACATTCTGTCTACGGTTAGGGCACATCAAAGAAGTAAAACAAAGACAACAAAACTATAGGAGAGGTATGGCCCTGGAGACGCAGGAGAGACCACCTCTAATGCCCTCCACTTGGCACCAGTAGTTCAACTGGAAAGAGACCCCCTCTCCTTTGCGGTTACTTCCCAGCAAGTCACCCGTTATGAAAGAGTTTTCCAAAACTAAACCACCTGAGAGCACTCCCCGCCTATTTAAAGAGGGCCCCCACCTTCTAACAAACCAACCATCTCACTGATATTCCCCTTTTTAGGAAACATCATCATTTGGTCGACCAATTTGATAGGTTCGTTTTCGCTACCTATAATTTACAGTACAAAGTGGTTGTGGGGATTTCGGACAAGTAGAAAATAATGGATTGTTTTTTTCCATACAAAGACTTCATACTAGTGTGGTCTAGAACTCCTCGTGTTTTCAATGAATTTCGATTCTATCTTTCTCATTGGACCTATGATTTATACATGAATCATGATGCTCTATCGACATAAATTTGGGATAGTTTTTTTGAACACCCCCTTCCCTTTCAAAATCCTACAATTATTCATATGCTTGGAAATATGGTTCATCGCTACTTGTGTTCAAATAGTCAAACCGAGCCGATTTTTCATCACATCTCCCTACACATCTATTTTGAGGTCGATGTTTCTAAACCTCCCATCGACTATGTTTGGATCACATTTGGGGAGGAATTCTAGTGCCAGAAACCTATGATTTTTGAATCTTGGACTGACTTCTCTTCATGACACCATTTGGGGTACTTATCCAATGTTTATTGGCATGGTCACTCAATTCACCCATGGTAAATGAATGAAGTTCCACAGAATGGGTATACATCTCCCAATTCTCTAGCTATTGAAAATCTGGGTGGAAAGGCCTCATAAACGATTTTCCATCCCCCAAATGATAAGGTTTCTAATGATGCCATGGTCTCTGAAATTTTTTGATATAATGAAGTGTTACATGGGTGTCAACCATCAATAAGGACCAATTATTGAATAGGATCATCTTATTCATTATCGGGTTTCTCCTTCCATTACAAAGGTTCTGGAAGTCAGCTCCTGGGAGGGTCCAAGTACTCTAGGAGTGGATTAACACCTGCATTACCATTCTATGGTGACTCCAATAGTAGTGTAGGGTGATAAGCCTAAGGATTCATGTTCATGGGTCATGGATTTCTTCTCCTGCTTGATCCATTATTTGGGACTGGGAAGACACTAACAAGTAACCTCAATTTATATGATGTGGATATGAGAAGCCCACAGGTCCATACATTCTAGTACAAGTCTTTCATTCAAGACCATCCTATAATGATATGGTTAAGTCAGAAGGAAAGGTCATACTTTCTAAAAACCGGTTTTCAGTGTTGAGAGTAGAAGGACATACACTTGAGGAAAGGAATGATTTGGTGTATTCCCAAGATGTGAACCTCTATAAGAGTTTGGAGGCTCCCAATAAAGAAAGGTATTCTAATTCAGATGCGCTCATTGAGTCTAAGGAAGTGGACATGGATGGGGAATAAATTATAACCACTTAAAGGAAGGGGGAAACACTCTTATCGATCCAGAAGGGTTTACCACTAGTGTAAGGAAGCTTTTTGTGACAATATCCTTCAGGTAATTACTACATAAGAGGAATATGACCAGTTACTGGGGAGGCATCTTCAGGCTAGCCACTCCAAGGAGAAAGGTGTCTGGATCCACAATCATCTTGGCATACTAGAAAATGGTTTCAATGGGAAGATTATTTTTGTGGAAGATCTCATCCAGAATTTGGACAACGTACCATACAACATTGAAATCTATCTTAATGAAGATCGGTGTGAGAAGGATTCACCTCTAAACCACTAAGAATATATTTATATTTATAAAATTTTTTTTTGGTGTTTCATATATTAGTAATGTTATCATTGACTACACATCAATCCTTTCAACCTGACACTAGCCAAGATTTTGGTGAATATATTTCTATTTTGTGAACCTTCAATGCTCTGAAAACCATAATTCACATCACAATAGTCACTTTATCTCCACAGTAAATATGAGTTCAGTTAGGATATAACTTGAGTGTTGAGAACAGGATGTCCAGTAGCAGGAGTAGCAGAATTTTCTGTAGCAGAATGCAAAATAATAGAAGGAGAAACAGTATGGACAAAAGCAGTATTATATAAAGGGACCATTCTAGTTTTTCCCATTTCAGAAGAAACATATTTATCAGCATCAGTTAGCAAATACCTCTCAGTGACTGTGCAATTAGTGCTAAGCAGTGCAGGGAGAGGGTGATTAGGGGTACCTGTTTGAGCAATCTTGGAACTGCTAGCATGAGATGGAACCACAGTGTTAACTTCAGGAGAACAGGAAATGAGAGATGTTGATCCAGCTAAAATAAGTGATTCATTCACATGCTGGGGTTTCAGAGAACTTACCAGGCTATTGTCAGGTTTAACATGAGCCCTTTCAGCCAGATTGCTCTTGCTTCTCAGGATGACATCCCTTGTAGAATAAATGTTTTTGTTGGTATCAGCAGGGATGACAGGATTAGAAGCCTCCTGAGTCTTGCAAGAAATTCCTTTGCTGGTTTCTATACATGATAGAAATTCATGAACATTCAAGTATTGGTTAGAAAGTGTAGTGGTCTTATTGTCATTGGTGTCATTAACATCATTCAAGTATTGGGAGTCTACAAATTCTTTCTTTTCTTGATAGAATTTCTATACATTCCAGTAGTGTATTTTAACCAAAATGGAATGTATATAAATATGAAATGTATAGAAAATGAAGTAGGGTAGATTGGACAATTTTCAGTTTACTCTCTCTAGTATTTCACAACCTGAACCACTTTATGTCTAACCCAAACCTGTTTAACTCATGTCATGTCCAAATATCATGTCAAGTTAAAAATTGTCACCTCCAATTGAGGCAAACAGAAAATAATTTTAAAAAATATAATACAGAAATCCCCCCCTGCCCAGCCCTCCCCCTGCCCAGCCCCCTCCCCCTCCCCCCATGCTCAGCCCCTCCCCCTCCCTCCCCACTGCCCAGCAATCCCCCCCTGCCCAGCCCTCCCCCTGCCCAGCCACCCTCCCCCTCCCCCTCCCCCACTGTCCAGCCCTTTCCCTGCCCAGCCCCCTCCCCCTCCCCCCATGCCCAGCCCCTCCCCCTCCCTCCCCACTACCCAGCCCTCCCCCCCTGCCCAGACAACCCAAATAACAGAAATTTTCAAACAGTCTAAACAGAATTTGTAAATCAATATGTGTAGAAATTGTCAATCAACCATCACCTCTTACACCTCTTACAGTGAAGAAAAACATAAATCGATGTTAAAGGAAATTGTAATTTTACCCGAAATATACATTGGACATGGTTTCGCCATATGGTCTGGCCAAATCTTTTGAAAATCATGCATGGGAAACATTATGAAGGGGCATAAAACACTGTTAGAGAGACTGATATTATATATGAGAGCTCAGGTTGGCACTCTTCAGACTGATATTATATATATGAGAGCTCAGGTCGATACACTTCAAATAACAACCCTGATGAAAATATAATCCAAAATGCATTTCATTTCATAAAGAAATTCACATACAACAGTCCACCAATACAAAAAAAATAAACTCCAATAGAAGTCTCTCTGCTAAGTCAAAAATGGAGGGGATTAATATCCCCCCCATCGCCATCATCATCATCCCCATGTCCAGCATCATCATCATCATCATCAACATTATCACCAACCGCACCATCAACATCATCATCAGCAATCTCATCACCAACAACAGCATCAGCAACATCCTCACCAACTCCAACATCCTCAACAACTCCATCACCACCACCCTGACCGCCACTAGGACCCTCATGGGAATCACCTGAGGCATAATTTAAAGAGCGCATTGATGCCATGCATGAATGAAAAGTGGCAGCAACCTCTGATGGTAGTAACTGACTCAAAACTGACATTGCTTTCATGAAATTTTCATTCATTAGCTTACTTTTTTCACGCTCCTCTAATACCATTTTATTTGTTGCAGCTAATTCAGCAGAGCTTTCCAACTCAGAGGCCTTAGAGGATTCCGATGATGACCAATACCTAGAAGGGACAATGTTTTTGCCTGGTCTACAATGGACTCTTCCTGGATGCTCCGCACCTAACACCTGACTCAAATGATCATTTGGCCCTAAGTTGTCAGCTTCCTTTTCATCCATGGTCTCCAAGGCAGACTGTTGAAATTATAAACATATTAAATTATGAATTTCGTATAAATGTTTGAAATATAAATAAAAAAACTTACAATTTTATCTTATGTTTGTGAATTAACTGCAGTTCCATATTTTTTTTCTACTGGAGCAGAATAATTTGGCACGAGGTACAGGACCTTCAATGCCCAATACAGCTTGCTACATATGATAAATGCACAAATTTGGATTACAACCATATATGAGAAATGCAAAAAATTGGATTGAAGTGAGTTTCAACAAAGACCTACAAACATTGAGGTAAATGGCAGTCATAACCAATTGGTGGTTTTCTGAAATGGTTTTCTGAAATGGGTTTCAAGGAAATATACTACTTGTTTAGAAAAAATAGACAAGTCTTCTCCTAGTATAAGATGTGATTTCCAGGATACATAGACTAACCAAGGGAATGCATGAATAAATTATGATGACATGTTATAAATAAGGACATTGTTTTAATTCAGATGAACGTACCTGTTGTTTCTCATGCTCGGGCATTGTAGTGCGCCCTAATGTGTGTAAATATGTCAATTCATCTTTGTTTTTTTTTGTTTCTCTCTGACACTACCTAAGAAACACAAAAACAATACAAGTAATAAGAATTAAATTTTTATATAAAAATCATTAAAGATTGGTAGTACCTTAAACCGTTCAGTCTTCCAATGTGCGGTCATTTTTTGATATTGACTTTTTGGACAGTCAGGGTTTGTGGGTACACCCTCTAACTCAGTACCCACTCTACTCCTCCAACCAATATATAACTCATGTTTGTATGACCGCCAATACTCTCCAAGATCACTCAACCTAGCAGCTTTGGCAGCTTCACCGTTAGGAAAGTTAAATCGACTCTGCAACGAACATGTTAAGTCATATAAATACATTACTAATATAAATATAAATTTATAAAATTTCCATACCCATATCTGCGCCCATGCCCTATCCTTGATGTCAGCACTGATATGTCTCCATGAGACCGGTTCCACTGGAACGATATCATGATATTTGGCTAAAGTAGCCATGAAACTTCTACACTCCTTAGCATTTTTACCTACCATTTGATTTTGAGGATTATAATCCACCATAATCTGAGTTTCACGATTCCAGGCATCCCGCATTCGAGTGCGTCCACGTCGCCTACTAGAAGATCCCACTAAATAAGATAAGAGGTGAAAAGAGAAGAGTTAAGTGACAATACAATAGGACAAAAGTGAAATGCTATATTTTGAAAGATTTATAAAAACACCTGATGCAGGCTCCTGAATAGACTGTGAGGCATCTGTAGACTGTGCTGGATCAGCATCCTCCAAAGGAAGTATCTGTTCCACAGCATGCTCCGACTGATCTTCATGAATAGGTGTGGAAACTGAAGGAACAGACTCAATATGTGTAGGAAGGATGGTAGGAAAAGGAGGTGGTGCAGACATGTCAGAATATGCGTAGTAAGTCTGGGGATACATGAATGGATATGAAAATTGTGCAGGTGAGAACATCGGTCGAGTCGGCATGGACATGGAATGGGAAAAAGAGGGTAAATGGGATGATGATGACGACATGTATGGGAACATCCCAAGGGTCTCAATAGGAGGGCGTACATGTGTGGTAGATGGGATGTCCAATGATGGGTCAGTGGGGGGAGTGGTAAGACGGGATCTCGGCCTAGGCCTAGGAGAATCCCTGCTCGGTCCCATAGTGGGAAGAGGGCACTCTGGAGTTATATGTCCCTAAAAAAATTGATCAAAAATATGAAGATTACATTATATGTAATGCATAAGATAAATATTAGAATTATTATACTCACTGAAGACAACTCAGGGTCGTGTCTAACAGGATCAACATCAAATAATCTCTTCTTGAGAGCTTTTGTAGTTTTCTTCATAATCTGCATAAGAATGAAATAAATATTTTTTAGCAACAATTTTTACAAATCATACATACAACTTAGAAGTCAAAGAAGACAAATAATGTCATAACATTTTTCAGTAATGATAATTTAGAACCAAGTTATACAATTTTTAAAACCACATTTAAACCGAGTTTTCTGAATTGAAATAAATATAATTAAATGAAACGAAACCAAACAATACTAAAACAGACATATCATTAAAAACTAAAACTAAATCAATGTAATTTCATTAGTACCAACCTGAGAAACTCACTTCAAGTTAAACTAAATGAACTCTGAATATATATGGTTGTTGTTATATACTACCCTCCACCACCTCAGGTTCAACATCATCTCTCACAATGGGACAATTTGCATCATCAAATATAGTAGTTTGGCTAACACCTATGGGGGCATCAATAGTGACAATTTCATCTACAGCATCATGAAAAATATGTCTTGGGATTACTTCATTAATGACACCGTAATCAGGTTTCAAATGATCTTTCACATAAAACACTTGTTTTGCCATTGATGCCAAAATGTATGGTTCATCAGTATGCAAGAATCGACTCATGTCAATAACTCTAAATCCACAATCATCAATAAATGTACCATGTCGCGTCATTGAATCAAACCATTTACATTTCATCATAGTGACTCGACCTTGAGAGTAGTAATCCAATAACAATATTTTCTCAACCAGTCCATAATAATACACATCTTCATATTGAGGTCGACTATCTGATGCACTGGCATAACAATCCGTTCCAGCGGTTAACATAACGCCATCATGTTGTGTTCTCATTTTCATTGCTCTATCGGTTGTAACAAATTTATATCCATTGATTATTAAAGATTTGCAGGAACGAACCAAAGAATTGGGACCAAAAGCCAACGCTCTTAATTCTTGAGAAATGAACTCAGTAGGTAAACTCAATACCTGGAATACATATGACTAATATAATTAAACATATATCTATATTTTAAGGTATTTAAAGTAATGGTCATACCTTTGATTTCAACCAAGCTGGGAACTCTTGGCTATGTATAGCCTCTCTCCTTCTCAATGGCAAATATCGATGAACTCTACCTATAATTTGTTTATGTTCCCTACATAAAATGATAATAATAGTATAAGGTATATGTGATATGATATCATATGAGATGACATATAGATATTCAAATTACTTACTTGATATAGGCATCGAACAAACCACAATTAAACAAGACTGTACGATGTGCCATATTCTTCTCTTCAAAGCTCAATGTAACCAATGTATATGACCCGACAATTCCACCTGTTTGAGGAAGAGAGGGAAACGAGGGTTGAATTTCCTCATACTGCTCATCTTCATTTCTCATTGGTCGATTATGTCTTGTGGTCACATCGGACAAATACATTGAACAAAAATCCATACATTCTTGGGCCAGATAACTCCTCACAATGGAACCTTCAGGATAATTCTTATTTCGGACATATGATTTCATTGTGCACATATTTCTTTCAGTGGGATACATCCACCGAAAAGCGACTGGTCCCCCAAGAAGTGTCTCAGTTGGAAGATGAACCGTTAAATGCAGCATGCAAGTGAAAAAGGATGGAGGAATTTTTTTTCCAACTCACACAGAATTAATGGTTCCTCTTGCTGCATTTTTATCAATAATGCTTTGGATAACATTTTAGCACAAAGGTCTCTAAAAAAATGACACAAGCGAATCACCGTCACTCTTACATTTTTGGGTAGCAAATGCCGAATTTATATTGGAATCAATTCATGAAGAAGGATGTGATAATCATGAGTTTTTAGGTATTTCAATTTCAAATGTCTTCTGCTGACTCGTTTAGATATGTTGCTAGAATAATCATCTGGAACCTTTATATTCTCCAATATTGCCAGAAATTGATCTTTCTCTGTCGGTGTCATCACATAAGAAGCACAAGGAACTTTCCATTTGTTTTCACCGATACAAACAGGGTGCAGTTCTGGT
Source organism: Viscum album (assembly GCA_963277665.1). NCBI lineage: Eukaryota > Viridiplantae > Streptophyta > Magnoliopsida > Santalales > Viscaceae > Viscum > Viscum album. The sequence continues at coordinate 571,999,223 of OY728164.1, read as the reverse complement.
CGAATACCCCAGTCCAATAAATCCCGACGAGATCAGAAGTCATCTTTGGTCTTCCCCTTAATATTCAGAAGAATTGAAAGCAACATTTCACATATATTTTTCTCAATATGAATTACGTCTAAACAATGACGTAACAAATTAGTAGACCAATATGGAAACACAAAAAAAATACTTCTCTTTTTCCAATTGTAAGTGACTTGAGTATCAGCAGTCTTCCTCTTTTGAGATTTCAACTGACCTTTCCCTAATGAAAAGCTGAAATCTTTCAATTCATTAAGCACATCACTTCTAGACATACGTTGAGGTGGTTCTTCAGTGTCAACATTATTATCAAACCTCCGACGATTCTTCCTGTATTGATGATCCATTGGTAAGAATCGACGATGCCCCATGAAACTGAAACTACGACGATATTTAAGCCTTTTCAATCGTGTATTCTTCATACAAACGGGACATGATAATTTTCCCTTCGTGCTCCACCCATACATCATTGCATAGGAAGGGAAATCATTTATGGTCCATAGAAGGGCAGCACGCATCTGAAACGTATTCTTTGAAGAAGCATCAAATGTTTGCACGCCTAATTCCCAAAGTTGTTTCAATTCTCTTATTAAAGGCTGTAAGTAGACATCTATATCATTACCAGGATCTGAAGGTCAAGAAATCAGTATACTCAAGAAAGTGAATGGTTTTTTCATACACATCCACGGAGGAAGATTATAAACATGAATAAAAACCGGCCACGTGCTATGAGCAGTAAGCATCTGACCAAACAGATTAAAACCATCACATGATAGGCCCAATCTGACATTACGCACCTCAGCTGCAAAATCAAAATTTTGTGAATCAAATGTCTGCCATGCTAATCCATCTGCAGGATGGACCAGCTCATCATTACCTTTAATTCTCTCAACATCGTGCCATCGCATATTGGCTGAGATTTCTGGAGACATGAATAGATTTTGAAGTCTGGAAATCAATGGAAAGTTCCACATGACTTTCTGTGGCACACGAGATGGTGTTCCATCTGCATTTGTCTTCCATCAAGATGTAACACATACTTTACAATCATTACGGTCAGCTGTTTCCTCCAAAAATAAACTGCAATCTTTCGGACAAGCATGGACTTTATTAGTAGCAAATCCAAGCCGCTTAATTAACTTCCATGCCATGTAATGATTTGAGGGAATATCTGCACCATCAGGAAGCAAGTCCTTCAAAAATGTAAGAATATAATCAATGGTGGTATTAGAAATCCCATACATGGTTTTCCCATGATATAACCGCATTAAAAATTCCATCTTATTCATTTTAGTACATTCTTGATATACTGGAGTTTTGGCATCATCCAATAAATTTTTCACTCTCTCAACATCATCGCCTTCAATATTTTCCTCATGTCTACTAATATCATTGTATTCTTGCACCGACATACTGTCTCTCTCGGAATGATGCACATATGGAAACCGATCAAATATCAAATTCTCCATGTCACTTTTTTCATTTCGTTTATGAACAGTCGAAGATTGGCTCATCTCTCCATGGTGAAACCAAACATTATAGTTTGCTTGAAATCCAAATTTTGTTAAATGGTAACTAACTTCTTCTCGTCTTAACCATGGTCTTCCAACATAATTATAACAGGGACATTGTATACAACCTCCATTTGACGCATTGTTAAATGCAAAATCTAAAAAATTCTCCAAATTATTTTGAAACTCGGTTGAAATCCGATCGGCACGATACATCCAGCTTCTATCCATTCTATATCAAGAAAAAAATATCTTTCAGTCAACAATGTAAATCATATTTAAAAAAATCATTACAATCAATTTCATTATTAAATTAATCAAAGCATATTAGTAGCTAGCAAAACATATTTAATGGAAAGAGGAGTCCATTATTGACAAAGTAGGAAAAATGGAAAAATGTTCTACCTTGAGATGTAAACTAAATAAAAAAGTAAAAAAAGTCACTCCCAAGTGGTCATTGAAGAAAGATGTTCATCATGGGGTTTTAGTATGAATATTATGCTGCTATCACGGTAGGAAAGGCTATATTTTTAGTATCGCATGAATGGTATATAATGCACCAAGTTGTAAGAAGTGTATGAAAGGTGAATGCATAGGGATGAATTTTTTTTTGTAGTTATTGTGTAATCATGTATAATAAATGAAAGTATAGGTTTCAGGGTTGAAGAGTGAGTGACCATGAATCATGAAACATTGTGAGGTTTTTGTGTGATGAGGAGTTCTTATTGAGGAAAACACATGATCATATATGCATGTATGTAGAAAATTAGGATTTGGATCTTAAAATGGTATATTTCTTAATGATTTGTGACATTCATGGTTAAACATATTTTTACTGATAAAAGGGTAAAATAAATCACTATTGTTAATAGATTCTATCATTGATCAAATTATCCATTTCTAACAGAGTTGATAGTAGATTTATGAGATATATATTAAGGCTCTCAACTCACTGGAGGAGTGTAATTGAGCAGAATTTTGGGGACCTTCAAGGCTTGAGGATCTACTAATTGGATAAAATGTTACTTCTGTTATCATTCATCTATTGAGAGACTCTTAGATATTGAGGATCTAATAGATTTTTAATATCATAGTTGGATTAATAGTTGAGGAAGACTAGTGTTCTAGATTTTGTGTAAGATTATGTTACTACGTTATTTTCAGAAATGAGTTTTCATATAGATTAGGGGATTATTTTAAGCCTACCAAATACTCTGGTTGTGGAACAATATCAGATCACTTAAGGTAATGAAATGTTGTATTATTTTTGTGATTTTTTTAGTAGCTTAATAAAATATTATAAACTAGAAAGATCCAAAAATAAAAGACAATGGGAGGTTGTAAAAGTATTTTTAAGAGATATCCTTTAGGAAAATTAAATATACCTACACTTAATTCTAAGATAATACCCACCCCATTATACCACTTCATATATTAGTGGAAATCAGTGTATCAGACTTTTCATGAACTCAGTAAAGATGTCATAACCCACACTAAGGGTAGAACCTTGTGAAAATAACTTATACTAATATTTAATTTACATTCTATATTTCATGTGCTATTGTGTGCTAGGAAAAAATGAAACAGATATGTAAATATCCTAAACAGTAGCAGGGGTTGAATTATTGAGAGGGGAATTAAAAATTGTAAGAGTTTAAGTACAAAATAATTCAATAAAATAGGTCAACTTGATTCACCACCCATAGTGGATACACAAATCACTAGGCACCACATGAATACTGTTTAGTTTTTACGGTTTAATTGAATAAATATAAATATATATATATATATATAATGAACTTTAATTTAATTTCAAGTTTTATAGATTTATTTAGATTCCTTATATTTTTTATTAAAATTTCACACTCGAAGAGGTTTAGATACATTAGTGATTAGACACTAAAGAACACATGTACAACACATGACACACATTGAGAATAAGATAATTTTTTCCCTACTACACTGTGTACATTTGTAACATGGGATAACCATTCTAAAACCTATCACACTGAGTGCACTAATAGTACATGATAGTCATTCTACCCCTAGTGCTCCGAGTAAACTAAAAATATAGGATAGTCACTCAATACAAGATATATACATTACACTAACTGCACATGATAACAATATTACTTAATAACACTGAGTATAATTGGTTATATACCCTATATATTTATTTGGATACTATTTTGAATTCTCCAAGTTTGATTCCATCCACAAGTATGGATTCAAGGTAGAATTTTAGCGCATCTGGGGGATAGCAGTTGTGAAATTTTTTCCATATATATAATATTAGTGTCTCATCCTTATCAGTGTGTATTTCAATATGATAATAGTAAATATTTAAATATTTTTACCTATTCCTTTTATTATTCTTTTTTATACTTTAAATTTATTTCAAATGACTTGATATCTAAATTATATGATAATCAATAAAAATTAATGTTTTGTGTTTTATGTTGAAGTTTTGTCTTTGTTTTATAGTTTTAAATGAAAAGATGATTTTAGTTTTTTTTAAAGTATATTTTTTGAAAAAGTTTAACAGTTGCATGTTATATTTATGTTACAATGTTCTGATATAATAAATTATTTTGAGTTATCGTGGTAGTGTCTTTATTTTTTAGAATAAGAGTCTATATTTTATCTAAAAATAAGTTTACTAAGTTCTATTGGGTATTCAATTTTAATAATTGAAGACTTCTGTTTATCTAGGAATGAGTTTAATAAGTCATGTTGAGATGGACCAAGTATGGTGTGAGTTCACCTAGAGGGATGAATCCTTGAACAATACTTTCATTTTTACTTTTCTAATTTCAAATAAATCAACCTTTGTCACTTGTTAAAGTGATTTTTTAGGGTTTGGTGTGAGATCTGTTTTCTAGGTTAAGTGTTGGAATCTCAAGATGTTCAGCCATCAGATGTTACAGTAGATTATCTAGATAGATATAGTAGAACAACACAATAAAAAATTATGATTCATAAACTTGAAGTCAGTATATTATAAGTACAATTTCTAGTTGAATAAAACTTTGATAGAGCCTCAATGTTTCTGTTCAGTAAAAGAATCTAGATAGATGATTTCATAGGATGGGTTAGAGTGGAATTTTAGTATATAAATTATGAGGAGTTTCATCAGATTCATGTACCTAAAACTCATCATTCTCCTTCTTGGGAATCATGTTAATGAAGTTGGAGTTAGCACCATAATTCATAGAGGCAGAGATGAAGAACTGCCTAACATCATTCACAACTTCCTCATGAACAATCTCCCAGTAAAAAATGAAGAACTTATTAGATAACACATCCGGCCCTGAAACACTATCAATGTTCAGAGAAAATAATGCATCCTTAAACTATTTCCCCCTGGAGTCTTAATCAGATCCAGATTATTTTGATCATCAATGGTTGGCATGATATTCTAGTCAATCAGATGAGAATTATCATTCCCATTTTCAGAATATAAATCTAAAAATAGCTCACAATCGCATTAGAAATTTCAGATTCTGTAGTGAAGGTTCTTCCATTAATACTAAGAGCAGACATCCCCTTCTAAATTTCCTTTAATTATGAAGACAATGGAATAAATTTGAGTTCATATCCCCTTCCTTTAGCCATTTGATATTGTAGAGAGATCTAGCCAGATTCTCCTTCGTATTGAGCAAGTCATCCAGCCTTGAAATAGCCTAAGTTTCATCACTTGATGGCATAGAATTCAATTGATTAGCATACTGAAATTTGAGGAGATGAGTCTCAGCATCATGGATATCTTCATCAAGCTTCAAAAAGATACACTTACTCTATTCTCTAAGCTGCTTCTTAGTAGTTTTAATCTTAGAGGATAAGATCTGAGAGGCAGATCCCATACTCCCAGAATTCTAGACATCAATGACAATCTCCCGACACCCCTGTATCACAATCCATGAATTATTGAATTTAAAGGGAATGGGGTCCATACTTATCCCACCATAAGAAATTTCCACTACCAAAGGGTTATGTTCAGAGTGCATTTTTGGAAGAAGAAGCCCAGATGCACTGATAAAACCATTATTATCATCAATTTGAATGAAGCACCTATCCAGCTTACTGGCCTGCCTCCCATTAAGAGTATATCTTCCCCAGGTAAAATCAGCACCAACCATAGAGACTTCAATGATATTACAAGTATCAATGCAATGTGAAAAGTCAGTTGCAGCAGTTCTGTGAAAGAAGGATCCAGTTTTTTCATCCGGTCTCAAAATAGTGTTGAAATAACCAATGATGATCCAGTTAGAAGGAATAGAAGAGGATAAGGTAGATATGTCTCTCCATATTTCTCTCCTTATCAAATATGAATTGGAATCATACACACATGAAACAAAGAAGTATTTCTTGTTTAAACAAAAAGAAACAGAAACAATTTGTTTCCCTTGAGTGCAAGAAGTTAAACTGATAGAGTCATGCTTGAACACCCATAAACTCTCCACATTTCCTTCATTCAAATTATGCTTAACAAAGGAGTACCCAAGTGATTCCCATTTGAAAGCTTTCCAACTATTGAACCTCATCCTTGGCTCAGAAATACCAATGATGAGGGGCTTATTGGTCATAACTATATGTCTAAGGGCCTTGACTGTGGGAGCATTCCCAAGCCCTTGACAATTCTAGAATAGAAGTTTCATCAATGCGGTGCAGACATGGCCCTTGTTTGGACCCCACACCTAGTAATATATTTTTTGGACTTTCCATTACCATTATCATTGGTATCCTTATGTAGAAAGTCTGAGTCAGATACTATAACATCATCATATTCATCCTCATGGACATCCTCATCCCCATCCCCAGTACAATCTGACCAAAACGCCCCAGAGAGTGGACTGAACTTATTAATGGAGGTGTCAATACCTATTGTAAACTCATTATCATTCTTCCTCTTCACAGTTTTATTGGTGGGGACTTGAGTAAAGACCTCCCCAATAGAAGCCTTAGGATCAGGATCTTTCGAACAATGACCTTCAGAATTAGTAACAGGAATCAAATTAGAAGACTTATCCAAAACCAAAGGAGAATTCTCCTGAATAATAGTTGTTGCAGAGTTAGAAGTAGGGATTTTTGGTCCCTTATTCAGATCAGAACCCCCTACAATAATATTAACATGATTCACAAGGGAAGCACCCTGATCCAGTGACACAGAAGGATGTTCTTCAGTAGCAATATGGTCACTAATAGAAGGAGTCGTGCATATAGACTTTTCCTGAAGAGCAGCCTGGATGTTATCCTCCAAATTATCAGTATGGAAAGGAAAATCAGGCATACTTATAAGATTCAAATTAGTGTCAAGAGCCTCTTTTTCATCCTGTTCAATCTCAATAATACCAACAAGGGATAATAAATCAGCTTGTAATACCACTTGCTATGATAATGAATTGTGAAAGTCAGAAGAGGAAGATTTCTGTCTCAGATCAGCTACTTTCCTGCATCCAGCCTCCTCATGACCCTTCATCTTGCAGAAGGTATGGGTATTTTGTTCATTAATCCTTATGGTCTTCCTCAAACCGACTCTACTGAAATCGAAGGAAGAATATGGATGTTCTTGTTGTATCTAAAATATAGGTTCTTTTTTTACCTTGGTTTCTTGAATTATTTATACATTTTATTCTTGAAGATAGATCTTCCTGTTTTTAAGTTTCTTTCCACTTCTAATGACCAGGATATTATCAAACAAAACCATCTTTTGTGTTGAAGTATGTTTCTTAAAATTTTGAGCATGTTTTGATCATCAATTTTGATGTATATTTAACCATAAAATAAAGAATGGCATATTGTAAAACATTTTTAGTCTTTCATATTTCATAAAGTTTATTTCAAAAATAACTTTGGGGACCTTCAAGGCTTGAGGATCTTTATAACAATTTATTCCTCTTTTTCTAACTAAATACAAAAAATGGTCAGCATGGGTGAAGATAATACCCAATAAAATATGAATAAACCATAATATGAAGAATTAGTAGTTTAATCTACAAAAACCTCAAATCAACCCAAATTAAACTTAATGATTCAATAAATAACTAAACCCAAAAACTCTTCAACACAATATTGACCAAATTAGAAGGCCCAAAATCAAAAAAACTTGACAAAAAAATAGATCCAAAAATTCATAGAGAATAAAAAAAAAATCAAGGAGAAAAAATTACAAACCTAAATGCAATGAATTGGCCAGGACGTTGCCGGAGGAGAGGGATACTACAAGGGGAAGGGGAACGTCGCTGGAGCTGGAGGAAGGGAGGCGGAGGCCGAGATGTTGAGGTGGAAATACAGGCCGGGAGGTCGAGGTCGGGAGCGGATGTGGAGTCCGGAGTGGGGATGAGATGGCCGAGTACCGGAGGTCGGATGGCCAGGAGGCGGAGGTCGGAGAGGGGAGTAGAGGGCTGGGAGGCGGAGGTCGGATAGCCGAGAGGCAGTGGTCTGGGAGGGGGGAGAGGGCTGGAGGCGGAGGTCTGGAACCTGGGGTTCGAGCGGGGGAGCACGAGAGTGAGGAGGAGAACGGGCGAGTGAGAAGACCCCGATAAAATTGTGGATTGAATACCCACGGTTCAAAAAAAACATGGGTATTGATAAACAAAGAAGGCATATCCCCACGGTTTGATAAACTGTGGGGATAGATGTGTGGGGATAGACCCCCTTTCCAGTAGTGTGCGCTAAAAGAAAAAAAAAACGAGAAAGGGAAAAGATAAGAGATCTTGGGTGAGAATAGAATAAATGGGGGAGAATAGAATGGGTGTTGAGATAAGTTACTTGGGTCCCCGTCAACGGTACCAAAATTTGATTCATGCTCAAATTTACCCAAGAGATGAAGGTAGAACGGTCCTTGTAGTTTAGCTTGGGTTGTCGAATCCTCAGAGACCTAAGAAGTAACCTACAGACACGTACATTCTATGGAATGTTTTTGGATATGAAGTGGCCAAATTGGGTTGATTTTATATGGGTTTAAAGGATCACTAACATATTTAAGTTAATTCAAATTAAGGTAATGAGTTGATCCTAGGTTATTTCTCGGGGTGAATTGGATGAATTCCTTTTTTAATGATTTCAATTTCTTATATTTGAGATGGGTTCATTTAAGAAGATCAAACAAAATCATCACTTATTGGTTTAATGCCTACACACCCTAATAATAATCACCCATACACTTGAAGGATCAAAGTTTTGATCACTCCAAGGTAAAGGTTCGTATTAGCACTTGAAATTTGTGACCTTAAATTCAATAAGGATGAAGTGGTTTTAAAATCATCAAATAAAAATATCATTTAAAAGAAGTGATTATTCATTAATGGAGTGAGAATTAACATCCAATACAGACCCTTTCTACTCTATTGTATCAACCCATAAAATTATTATCCCTCTATTGATGACATGTCTTCAATGGAAGCAGGAAGTAGACTTACAAGGGTGGAATTGAAGAAGTAAAAACAACAACAAAAATCGATCATTCCACCGTTGTGTGATAAATATCACAAATTATAGTGTGTATAAATTGAAACCTTGAACCACAGTATCAATGTGATATGTAGAAGAAAAAAATGAGTAAAGTAAGAACTTTTATTAAGAAACTAAGGTGAATTGAATAACTTACATGAGAAAGAAATGCGATTACAAACACAAAGCGGCAACATAACACTACAATGAAACCAAGCACCAAATATCATAAAATACTCCACCACCAGTTCCTTAAATAGGAATTTTTGGAGACTTGTGTCGATCCCCCAACAGTACAAAGAATCCCACTTTATTATGGTAGGCCTGGGGTGGTGGAAAGCTTGTGGAACTTGGACTTTTCCACTCTTGACCCGAGGTGGCAGCCGGCTTGCAACCACCGAACAGACACATCGAAATGACCTTCTAGATGACCGAATTAGAGTGGGTCATAGAATAAGAAAATAAGTCTCTGGATGTCTACTAACCTCCTGAAAAATTTGGTCCCATTTGAAGTTGTGAATTTGGAGTTATATCTAATTTATTGAGATAATATTCTGGGCCGTAGATTCTAGCCTAGATTTTGATATTCTATTTGGTCCACCTTAATTACCATCATGGAGGTAAAATTATAACTGAATCATGCAGACTTATTTGTTCCTCTACATTTATTCTAACATCCCACAAATTTTGGGCTTCACTGGGTTTGTATTGTGGGTCCCACATTCTCATCAGTGAGCTGGTGTCCAATCTGCCTTCTTCAGAATTATTTCATTTCATCGCCAAATATCTCCATCATCCTTTATGAATCCTACATTGATCTATGAATGAAAAATGTTCATATTTAAGTGTAGATACATTTCCAAAAATATAAAATTAAAATATATATAATTACAATCCTTAAAATTAGATGAATCGTTGGGCCTAAATTGGTGTACATTTGGCATGAAGTGCACGAATGATAAGAATGAATGTTCAAAATTAAAATCCACTAACTCAGGCCCATAAGATCAAAAATTAACATTTAATACCATTAAAATTTAATTAAAATATTTATTTTTATTGGCTAATCACACCCCCCAACTTGAGATTTTCTAGTCCCGAGCAAAATGTATCTCAACAATATGAAATTTGAATTCCCTTTTCCAAAAACATTTTAATACACAATGATCACCAAAAACCCTTATACAAAAAAATCATGAAACCCATAAAAATATTTTAATACAAGATAGTTTCATAAGAATATCCCAATCCCAAGCCCATTCCTTTGTTCAAATTCATCTCCATATTTCATCCAATATCAATTAAGAGTGATGGTGTGTTGTGCATCGCATTAGACATGGGGGTTCATCTTTATTCAAGAGGGAAATGATGGAAGCGCTAGGTGGAATCACATTTCAATATTAAGATGAGTATTAAAAAAAAATATTGTATTATTATTTATTTATTTTTGTTTTTTTTTGTTTTTTCAAATTTTCCATGGTAATTGAAATTGCACTCAAAAGAGTCAACCCCTTTAGCGAGACTTTGCCGATGAATCCCAGACTCAAAGACCTTAGGGCACCAAGTGAAACCCACATACTCGAGAATCATCTCGAGTTAACTCAATCAAAAACAAAATAAAATTACCAAAAATAGAGATAAACTTACTAACTCTGGTCTAGACAACTATGGAGTCACGATCCCCAAGTGCCAAAAGCCACACATTAGGTCATTTCATTGCTCTACGTGAAAATTTATTGTTTTTTTAATTAATTAATTTTTCTTGAATACCCATATTAAAACTAAAATGATTACCAAACCTATGATATCTATTTGGGGGACCCCATGGACACAAAATAATACCCAACTATCCAAATGATGTGCATTGTGATCTTTCTTTTGGATGAAAATATAAACGATGAAATATCACATTGGACAACCACACTTTCCAAAATCTATGCTCATGAAGTTATACAAGGATTAAAATTAGAATAGGGGCATGATAAATTATTTGATATTCAGTTTCAAAGTGTGAAATGTGTATTACCATGTTCAAAGTTAAAAGAATTTTTCCTTCCATTTACACACATTTTTTTTCAAATCATTCATTTTTTTGACACAAAAGCATTTTTTAATTTATCTCCCCAAACATAAAATAACAACATTCCCAGTGTTTAAGGAAAAGAAAATTTAGAAGGGGGTAGAGGTAGATAATGAGATTTCAAAAAGGAAATTGAAAATGAGGATCATGGAATGAAGTCACCTGGTGGTTGAAGTTGAAATTCTTCCTACTCTGTTTTAATCCCATGATCTCGATGTCACTCTGATAATTCTCTAGTGGGAAAAAACTATATATATATATATATTTATATAATAAATAAAGTAAAATATAAGTATATATATATAAATTATAGAATAAGGAAGCACAAAAAGCTGTAGGTCAGTGGTAAGCGCGTGCCCCTGTCTCCCTTCGATCCCGGGTTCGATTCCCCACGGCTTCGCCGGTTGTGACGGGGTTTGACCCACGACTTATGATGTGTCCTTTTTATTTATTTATTAATATATATATGTTTTTTGTATTTTTATTTTAACCTACAAACACATGAAAATAAAACGAACTGATGATACACTGTCTTCTTTTTAAATTTCTGGGTAAGGTATTACTCAAGGATCACACCACGTGACATGGATGAATATGGTGCTCCCCTTTCATACCCATCCATACTCATAATAGAAGAACATGTTAACAGTCTATTTTTTTTAATTTTTAAATATCAAAATGATTAATTAATCCTATTTGAAAAATAGAGATGATTCCAAAAATATTGGAAACATGAAAACCACGGGTTGCCTCCTGTATAACACTTTTGTTTAATGTCGTTATCCTGACATGGATCCTAAATCTATCAATTTTTTTTGGTTCATAGGTTGGCTTAGTTAACTCAACCTCTATTTCATTTTTATTGAATGATTCAATGAATGGTTTTAACCTATGTCCATTGAACTTCAAAATGTAACCACTAGTGGGATCTTGAATATCTACCTCCCCATGGGGGTACACATGATGCACTATGAAAGGACCTGACCACCTAGACCTTAACTTTCCCAGGTTTAAATGAAGTTTTGAAGTATACAAGAGCACGTATTTTCACGGTTCAAAATGTTTGGCTTTGATATTCCTAGATTGGTAGGCTTGAACTCTAGCTTTATTGATCCTTGAATTTTCATAAGCCTATATCCTTAGTTCCTCAAGTTCATTGAGATCTAATTTCCTTTTTGTTCCGGCCAGTGAGTGGTCATAATTTATTTTCTTAATTGCCCAAAAAGCCTTATGCTCAATTTCAACAAGTAAATGGCATGCTTTTCCATAAAACAACCTATATAGTGACATTCCTAGGATGGTTTTGTATGATGTATGATATGCCCAAAGAGCATCCAAGAGTTTCTCGGACCAATATTTCCTAGAAGGATTGATAGTTTTTTCAAGAATATTCTTAATCTCCCTATTTTGTAACTCATATTTACCATTGGTTTGAGTATGGTACGCAGTGGAAACTTTATGAGAAATCCCATATTTAGACATGAGTGAAGAGAATGGACGGTTGCAGAAATGGGTTCCTTGATCACTGATTATAGCCCTAGGAATTCTAAATCGAGAAAATATGTGCTCTTTCAGAAATCATATCACAACATGATGGTCATTAGACTTGGTGGGAATGGATTCAAACCACTTTAAGACATAATGAACAACTAAGAGGATATAGAGGTATCCCTTAGAGTTTGGGAAGGGACCCATGAAATCGATTCCCTAGCAGTCAAAGATTTCAATCACTAAGATGGGAGTGAGTGGCATTTGATTCTTTTTTGTGATTAAACATACTTGTTGACACTTATCACAACTTTGAAAAAATTTGTAGGAGTCCCTTGAGAGGGTGGGCCAGAAGTGACCACACTTAAGAATCTTAGCAGATGTTTTCTTAGAAGAAAAGTGACCTTCACATGCCTCACTATGACAGAATTTAAGGATGAACTCTTGTTCAGATTCTGGGACACACCTCCTAATGACTTGGTCAGGGCATAACTTATAGAGGTATGGATAATCAAACACATAGTGCCTAACATCAGAAAATAATTTCCTTCGATCTTGATTCCCTAAGAATTTTGGAATGAATCCTATAACTAAGAAATTGGCTATGTCGGCATACCAAGGGCAGTCACTCATAGAGTATAGGTGTTCATCAGGAAATGAATCAGACACAGAAATATGATTTGAGTTATCTTTTAATTCCATCTTAGAGATGTGACCAAATACAACATTTTCAATACCCTTTTTATCCTTGATTGTGTGGTCAAATTCTTGCAAGAGAAGGAACCACCTAATCAGTCTAGACTTAGCATCTTGTTTTTGGAAGAGGTATTTTAGTGAAGAATGGTCAGTGAACACAGTGATGGGATATCCTAAGAGGTTGGACCTAAACTTCTCTAAGTAAAACACAATAGAAAGTAACTCCTTTTCAGTGGTGGTGTAGTTGATTTGGGCATCATTTAAGGATTTTATTGCATGATCAATTACATAAGGAGTTTTATCACAATGTTTTCCTAACACAGCTCCTACACCAAAGTCACTGGAATCACACATAAGTTCGAAAGGAAGGTTCCAATTTAGATATTTCATAATGGGAGGAGAGGTGAGAGAAGATTTGAGGGTTGAGAATGAACCTTCACAGATTTTTGTCCAAACAAATAGAGCATCCTTTACTAAGAGAGCACAAAGGGTATGGAAGATTGAACAAAAGTCCTTGATGAATCTTCTATATAAATTAGAATGTCCTAAGAAATATCTCACTTCCTTGACAGTTTTGGGTGATGGAAGGTGACGAATGATGTCAACCCTGGCTTTATCAACTTCAATCCCCCTACCTGAGACCAGATGGCCTAGAACTAGTCCCTCTTTAACCATGAAATGGAATTTTTCCCAGTTTAGGACCAGATTATTTTCTTCACATCTTGACAAGACTCTCTCCACATTCCTCAGACTTCCCTCAAATGTATCCCCCAACACAGAGAAGTCATCCATGAAGACCTCTAGAAAATCCCCTACCATGTCTGAGAATATTCCCATCATGCACCGCTAGAAGGTTCCAGGGGCATTGCAAAAACCGAAGGGAAAGCATTTGAAAGCAAAGGTACTGAATGGACTTGTGAAAACAGTATTCCCTTGATCCTCTAGGGAGACCTCAATTTGATTACACCCCGAGTACCCATCTAATAAATAGTAGAATGCATGACCTTCCACTCTATCAAGGGCTTGGTAAATAAATGGTATGGGGAAATGGTCCTTCTTGGTAAATGAGTTTAGCTTCCTATAGTCGATGCAGACTCTCTAACCACTACTCACCCTTGTTGGAAGAATCTCTCCATCCTCATTGGTTATCACTGTGATTCCATCCTTTTTTGGAACCACTTAGATTGGGATCACCCACTCACTCTCAGCTATGAGATATATGATACCAGCTTTTAACAATTTCAGAAGTTCTTTTCTCATTTTTTCCATGAGATTAGGATTGAGTCACCTTTGAGGTTGATGACATGGCTTTGAATCAGATTCCAGAACAATTCTACGAGTTCCGATAAGTGGTGTAATCCCAGGAATATCATACAGGGTCCAACCAATGGCTTTATTATGTTTCCTAAGGACATCTAGAAGAATACTCTCATGATTGGATTCAAGAGAAGAATAAATGACAATATGATTTGTTTTATTGTCCCCTAGGAAGGCATACTTGAGTGTAGCGGGAAGTTCCTTTAATTTAAGATTAGGTTGGTTGAGAATTTCAGCAGAAGATTGGGACATTGGATCAAGATCAATTTTGTTTCCTAGAGTTTTAGATAGGATTGATTCCCCACATATATAAGTTTCAGCTACAAGATTGGTTTGATCAGATTTAGGGAAGAAAGTTGGAGTGGTCTCCATGAAAGTGGTTTCCTGAAAGGTTTCACTGATTGTTGGACCTAAGACTTGATCATAAGAGCAATTTGAAAATGATTCAAGCTAAGGAGAAAAACTTCCTTCATGTAAACAAAGGAAATCAATCTAATCCTGACTTAAACATCCATCAAATATTCCTTGATGTTCTAGGGATTCATTATCAATGCTTCCTATCATGTTTAATTCATGAATGTCCTCTTCATCCCCTATTTTTGAGCTTGCATTATAGATGTTCAAGTCTATACTCATATTTCCAAAGGTGATGATCATGTTCCTGTTTCGAACTCGAATAACAGAGTTGATTATTGTAAGGCAAGGAAGACCAAGGATGATTGGGGTTTGTTCCTTATTTTCTAAGTTTGGATGGTTTTCAAGGACAATGAAGTCAGCAGGGTAGATGAAGTTTTAAACCTTTACCAAAACGTCCTTTAAAATCCCCTTTGTAACCCTAATGACATAATCAACAAGTTGAAGTGTGACAGATGTGGGTTGGAGATCTTCTTGGCCTAACTAGCAGTACACATCATACGGGATGAGATTGACACTAGAAACTAGGTCACACAAGGACTTGACAACTTTTCCCTCTCATAGTTCAACAATGATGTAAGGGAAACCTGAGTCTTTTAACTTAGGAGGAATGGTTCCTTGAATGGTGGTACTTACATTAGCTACCAAAAGGCCTTGGTTTTTATGTGAAAAATTTATTTTAAAAGTGCACAAGTCCTTAAGTTACTTTGAGTAGGTAGGTATGGTTTAGATGGAATCAAGAAGGGGAATGTTCAACTTGACCTGTGAGAATATTTCCCTCAATGTTTCACTCAATTCAGGCTTGGTCTTCCCCCTCATGCGTTGAGGAAATGGTGCAGGTTATGGGGTTGTTTGTTGAAGAGTTGTTTCTTTCACATTGTTATCAATTTCCTCAGTTTTATCTTGTGGTTCATTTGACTTTTCATTAGAGTTTGAAGCTTCACATGGTTTCTGACTTATTTGTTTAGGTTTCTCAATTGATTTCCCACTTCTTAAAACCATCACAACCTTTAGTTATTCATGATTTGTTTGAGTGATACTTGACTATCCCCTCAAATTTGAGGATGGTACCACCTAAGTAGGCATGGGTGTCTTTTTAGTTTTGATGGTTTTAAGTTCTTGTTTAAGGGAAGAGACTTCCGTGTTCATCCTTTACATTTGTTTGCATAGTTGTTCTACTAGGCTTTGTGGAACAGTTTGGGTTGGTGCTTGAGAAGATTGGTTTATCCCAGGGGGATATTTTAGAGGTGGGATGGTTTGTTGAAAATGGACCGGTGGCTATTGGTATTGGATAGGTTGTGTTTAGAACTGGTTATGGGTTTGGTAGTTCTTATGGGGGTAAGGATTTTGTCCCTGTGGTTGGCTAGGTTGTTGGTTATCTTTCCAGTGGAAGCCTGGGTGGTCATTATAACTTGGGTTGAAGTTGTTTTGGTATTGAGTATTTTGAAATTTCAAAGCATTTACTTCCACTAGGGGTCCTCCTAAAAGAACATCCTTGATGGATGTAATGGTTGGGAAATTTTTTGTCTTATGGTCATGTTTGTCACAAATTGTGCAAATAAGGTCTACAGTTTGGATTTCATGGACTTTCCTAAGGTCTATCTCTTCAACCTTCCTAGAGAGTGCCACGAGTTTAGCTCTAAGGATTTCCTATTCTCTAATTGTATGAATTCCAGTAGTTCTTTATGGCTTTTCAGAATAAGGGGAAGTTCCCCATGTTTGGTTTTTTTCATCAAGGCTTTCTAGATACTCGTAAGTATCACTTGGGGCTTTGTTTTTAAAGATTCCATTACATATCATGTCAATGAATTGTTTGTTCCCCAGACCCAAAGCTTCATAGAAAATTATCACTTGTTCAAGAATAGAAAAACCATGGTGTGGAACCATGCTTAGGGTATATTTGAACCTCTCCCATGTTTCATAGAATGACTCTCCCTCTTTTTCAAAAAAGTTTTGGATTCTCTTTTTAAGTGCAATTGTTTTGTGGTGGGGAAATTATTTTTTGTAGAATTCTCTTTGTAATTGGTCCCAAGAGTTGATGGATGATGGTCTCAAATTATTTGGACAATTTTTAGCTTTATCCTTTAAAGAAAAAGGAAATAGAATCATCTTAGCATATTTTAGTTGATGTGGGGGACACATGGTTTCTACAATGTCATTGAACTCCTTAACGTGAAGGTAGGGCATCTCGGACTCCATTCCATGGAATGTGGGAAGGTGGTTTAGGACACGAGGTTTAAAAATATAGTTGGAATCTACTAGGGAGTTGTGTCTAATGCATAAGGGGGAATTGGTCTAGGTAGGTGTGAGGTAGTCATTCATGGTTTAATCAACTGCATTCCCCAAGTCTGGGGCTGCCTCATTTGGATTTCCATTTTGGTTTTCACCCGGGTTTATGAGTTGGTTTCTTTGAAGAAATTCCATTTAAATGGGATCAATTTTTGACTCTAGAGTATTAAGAAGATTAGGATCTAATGGAAAGAGTTCCCTTGGTGTACTTTACTCCCCAACCCTAGGACTGTCCACACTAACTAGACGGTTTGAGTGATCCCGAGTGTAGGCGGACATGCGCCAAAAGAAAAAAAAACAATAAAGGGAAAAGATAAGATATATTGGGTGAGAATAAAAGAAATGGGGGAGAATAGAATGGGTGTTGAGATGACTTACTTGGGTCCTCATCAATGGCACCTAAATTTGATTCATGCTCAAATTTACCCAAGAGATGAAGGTAGAACGTTCCTTATAGTTTAGCTTGGGTTGTCGAATCCTCAGAGACCTAAGAATTAACCTACAGAAACGTACATTCTATGGACTATTTTTGGATATGAAGTGGACAAATTGGGTTGATTTTATATGGGTTTAAAGTATCACTAACAGATTTAATTTAATTCAAATTAAGGTAATGATTTGATCCTAGGTTATTGTTCGGGGTGGATTGGATGAATTCCTTTTTTAATGATTTCAATTTCTTATATTTGAGATGAGTTCATTTAAGAAGATCAAACAAAATCATCACTTACTGGTTTAATTACTAAACACCCTAATACTAATCACCTATACACTTTAAGGATCAAAGTTTTTATCACTTCAAGGTAAAGGTTCGTATTAGCACTTGAAATTTGTGACCTTAAATTCAATAAGGATGAAGTGGTTTTAAAATCATCAAATAAAAATCTCATTTAAAAGAAGTGATTAGTCATTAATGGAGTGAGAAATAAAATCCAATTCAAAACCTTTCTAATCTCTTGTATCAACCCATAAATTTTTAGTCCTCTATTGATGACATGTCTTCGACGGAAGAGGGAAGTAGACTTACGAGGGTGGAATTGAAGAAGTAAAAACAACAACAAAAATCGATCATTCCACCGTTGTGTGATAAATATCACAAAGTATAGTGTGAATAAATTCACACCTTGAACCAACAGTATCAATGTGATATGTAGAAGAACAAAATAAGAGTAAAGTAAGAACTCTTATTAAGAAACTAAGGTGAATTTAACAACTTACATGAGAAAGAAATGCGATTACAAACACAAAGAGGCAGCATAACAATACAATGAAACCAAACACCAAAGATCATAAAATACTCCACCAACACTGACTTAAATATGCATTTTGGGAGACTTGTGTCGATCCCCAAACATTAAAAAGCATCCCACTTGATTATGGTAGGGCTAGGGTGGTGGAAAGCTTGTGGAACTTGGACTTTTTCACTCTTGACCCGAGGTGGCAGGCAGCTTGCAACAACCGAACAGACATGTCGAAATGACCTTCTAGATGACCGAATTAGAGTAATCCATAGAAGAAGAAAATGAATCTCTTGATGTATCCTAACGTTCTGAAAAATTTGGTCCCATTTGGAGTTGTGAATAGGGAGTTATATCCAATTTATTGGGATAATATTCTGGGCTACAGATTCTGGCCTAGATTTTGATATTCTATTTGGGCCACCTTAATTGCCATCATGGAGGCCAAATTATCACTGGATAATGAAGAATTATTTGTTCCTATATATGTCTTCTAACATCCCACTAAATTTGGGGTTCATTGGATTTGTATTGTGGGTCCCACATTCTCATCAGTGAGCTGGTATCCAATCTTCCTTCTCCAGAATTATTTCCTTTCATCGCAAAATATCTCCATCATCCTTTATGAATCATCCATTGATCCCTGAATGAAAAATGTTATTATTTAAGTGTAGATAAATTTCCAAAAATATAAAATTAAAATATTTATAATTACAATCCTTAAAATCAGATGAATCATTGGGCCTAAATTGGTGTACATTAGGCATGAAGTGCACGAATGATAAGAATGAATGTTCAAAATTAAAATCCACTAACTCAGGCCCATAAGATCAAAAATGAACATTTGATACCATTAAAATGTAATTAAAATATGTATTTTTATTGTATAATCAGTTATAACGAACTACGTCACAAGATATTCATAATGGTTATACCTTCTCCTAAAATCCATCTTCGGTATATCATACTCTCAAACTTTTAGCTGATGATAACCTGACCAAAGAAAAATCTTCAAAAACTAAATTTTCCCTTTAATTGATCAAAAAAATCATCAACATGAGGCGAAAGATACTATTTCTTAACCATTATTGGGTTCAACTTCTGATAGTTCATGCACAATCAGGGTGAATCATCTGCCTTCTTAGAAAAGAGCACTAGGGCTACCCAAGGCGAAACACTAGGGTGAACAAAACCCTTCACCACATGATCATCCAACTGAAGCTCGAGATATTTTAGCTATATTGGTTCCATATGATAAAAAGGTGTCAAAATCAGTTGCATACTTGGCACTAGGTCAATCGTAAAATCTACCTCCCTCTCTAGAGGAAGCCTAGATAAATCGTCAAGGAAAACATTAAGAAAATTCTAAACAACAGCAGGAATATCAACAATAAAAGAAATTTCATCGGACACAACTTCTATAATAAGGAACAAACTCCCAAGCTCTGGATGGGAACATCTTTCATGACAAGACCACTCTCCATGAAACACCTATGAGATCCCATCAGTCACAAAAAACAAGACACACAGATGATAACAATCAACCTTAGCATGATGATCAATAAACCAATCCATATTGATGATGACACTACTGTAATTTAAATTATTTACAATGGGTCAGTGTTGAAGAGACCACTTTGTGAATGGATTATATTTGTTGTCAAATGGTTTTCATTGGTGATCAATGAGTTAAGAAGAGATCATTATGGTTAATACGATTAAGTAGTTACAAATTTAATGGAGCTTAGATAATATCCTAAAGTATTGATAATTTAAGAAACATATTTTGAAGACTTTGAGTTTCCAGGTGATGCCTGGAGAATTGTTATGAATTCATTTGATTAAATTGGATGTCATGATTGAATAATTCTTCTAGTTAAATATGGTGATGATTTGTTGATCTATATTTCACATATATCATAAGTTGTTTTGAGAACTTGTGATGAAAGCCTTATGATGAAAAGGGGGAGAAATAGTGTTGTCAATCGTTCTCAAATTTGATTGGAAAGAAAGATGTTGCTGGAAGATAGGAAAGTTTCAATACTTTACTAGGAAAATTTGATGATGCTAAAGAAGATCGGTCAAAGTTTAAAAATCTTGATAGATAAGGTTTGTGATAAAAAAAATGATCGTGAATTAGTATGATTTTTGTAACCAAAGTAGATTTTAAGGTGGCATTGTTTCTCAGTGTTTGCCAAATTTTTGGGCCTAAAAACCAGGAGTTCATTTTTTAGAAAAGGAAGGATTTTTGTGAAGCATGGTTCATAGAACACGAAGAAAGTTCATGGACTACATAGTAGGTACATGGAATGGCGAAGGAAAATTGATAAAGGAAGGATTTCTCATAATAGCACTATGCGGACCGTGAAGCGTGCTACGTGAACCGCATGGGGAAAATGGTTCGCAGGAGGATCACGGTTTTCAGGAGGATTTTTGTTTTCTAGAAGGCCATTGTTTGCAGCTAAGAGGTGGTGGTATTTCTATAGATGGAATCGGCCACCACAAAAGAAGAAAGGTGTTGTGCGAACCGTAGAGGAAAAAATAGTTCACGGAAGGATCACGATCCGCGGTGAAGCTTGTACCACATTGAAAATTTGGAATAAATCAGATTAGTGGGATTTTTAGATTTATTTTCCTATATGAAGGACCATAATACTATAATTAGGTAAGATAGAATTTTATTAAATAATATCAATGCTGGTGGAAGATTTCGGGTAAGTTTGAAAGAGTTATCATGGAAGAATTCTGTGAAGGATAAGTGTTCTCATGGAAGAATTCTACAAAGGAAAGTAGTTCATAGAAGAAATATTACACAAAGGAATAAGTTTTCTATGGGAGGAGTTTTTGTGGGGTGCTGAATCTTGCAAAAGAAAAAGGACCGTGGAGGAGAATTGGTCTGCAGAGTGAAGGTTGTTCGTTGAACAAAGACAGTTTGCGGAGCAAAGAGGGACCACATAACATAGGCGATTCATGTGGCATCAACTGTACATGAAATAAGAGGTAGTTCATAGAAGAGAGGGAAGTCCATGTAAGTAGGGGAAGTCCATGGAAGAGAATACAGTCCATGGAAGAGAGGTAGTACATGGAAGAAAAAACGGTCCATGGAAGGAAAGGATGTCCGCGAAAGGAAACATTGTTTGCATAAGGAAAGGTTGTTCACGAAGTACTTGCATCATGTGGTGAAAGGGAGTGTGTAGAGAATAGAGTATAGTTCAATAAATATAAATATTTCATACATGTGATAGGTGGTTGCACCCTCATCATGCTTTGTGAAGAAAAAAGAGAGATCAAGACACTGCTACACAATTACACATTATTATGTGTTCAAGAAGAGTAGAGTGTGACCACTTAAAGATTGATTATTATTCAGGGAAGATTAATTATAATGATGCTAAGATGAGTTAATATTAATTTATTTAATAACCACAAAGGAAGTTTTGTGGTTCTAACAGGAAGAAGAAGAGATCTCAGTGTAGTTTATTTGGAACTAAAAAGAAGACATGAGAGGATAAGAGGAAGCGACTAGCCAGATTGATATCAGTTGATTATCATTTGGGTTAGGGAGAATTTTGTTCATCAGTCTATAACATATTCATATTATTGTGACTATTATAAGAAGAATAAGAAGGTGCAACTATCAAGTTTACCGATGGAATAAGTAAGGAGAGTTACTTGCATGCTGCTAGGCAAGTAACGTGTGAAGAGCGGAAGATCAAAACAGTACTATGACATCAGAAATGACTCAACAGGTGGAGGAATTTATTGGTGTTAAAAATCCTTATCAATAAGGAGAATACTTTATTGGGAGGAAGTATAAAGATCCAGACAAGTGTTGTAAAAAGGACTATCTTGGGAAATAGTACAAAGATCCAGCCAAGTCTTATAAAACACACGCTATTGGATTGTTTTTATAGTGCCACACGAGTGTAAGGGTATATCCTAATCATTGTAACCATATAGAAAGGATTGATTTCTAGTGGTTGTATGGTCATGATTATTTCTGACCATGCCAAGGACTAGCTACTCTTATTGAGTAGTGAACCACATAAAAATATCATGTGCTTGTCTTTACTGCTTTAATATTCTTGCATGTAATAGGGAGAAGAGAATAAGAGAATCAAGATCCTAACAAGTCAAGGAGGTAAAAAGATAAAAAAAGAAAAATTGGATTAAAAATACCCCAACACTGATTCACCCCCTCTCAATGTTAAACATATCCCAAATTGGTCCTTACAAGTGCCTCATCACAAATAGTCATCAATATTAACTATTTGCGACTAATGCGTTATTATGTCACAAATAATGATTATTTACAATGAAATATTTCATCTGTTACAACTAGTTTTGGTGAGATAGCCCTCCACCCAGTGCAAAACGCATTCACAATGGGTATTAATGCTTGTCGAAAATACTTTTGACTAAATAGCTATTTATGAAGACATTAATTCTGTCGTAAATAAACCATCGCAATAAATCTATCAATTTAATAGTGTGTGCCCCCTTTTCTTCTTCTTCCTCTCCTCTCATCCTCCCTCTCCCGAACTGCCGCAACACACATCACTCGGTCTCCCCGCTCCAACACACTTCGTTGTAAGTGATTTTTTATAGTTTCATATTTGATTCACCTTGGTACAAATTCCTCTTATTTCCATTTTCATTATTTTTGAGTTTTATTCATTTTATTACAAGATTTATTTTTGGGTTCATGCCGCTCCTGTGCACTTTGTTGGAAGTGATTTTTTATAGATCCAACTTCGATTTTCCTTGGTATGAATTCCACTTGTATCCATTTTCATTATTTTTGGATTTTATTCATTTTATTAGATGATTTATTTTTGGTAAACCCTAAGTTGATCATTTTATTCGATTTTCATGCTTTATTTTGTATTTAGGATTGCTGCAAATTTGTCATTCCTTATTTGATATTGGTATTTGTGTATGTATATATATATATATATTAATATATTCCTTATTTGATATATGTATGTGTGTGCAAACCATATGTTTAACAATTTATCCGATTCCAGCTTCAATTCACCTTGTTTATTATTCCCTATTTAATTTTGATATTTTTATGTGTGTACGTATGTATAGATTAATTATTATAAATTACTGGAAAAGTGAAAATGAAATAGGTCATCAACTTTCAAGTCATGAGAAATAACAAATTTTATTGTCATTTGGACATGATTGACACAAATTCATTATTTCTATGACCTGAAACTGGAAATTCTATGATTTACACCTTGTTAGTAATTTATAATATATTTTATTACTTTATATTAAATTATAATATTTTTTATTAATTTATAAAAAATATGTCAATCTACATTAATTAATGGTGAATTAAAACTAATTTATACAAAATTGTAAAAAAAAAATCAAGTTAATATAAAACTACATTAATAAGCTCAAATCCCAAATATTTGTAATTTTTATTAATTTTTATTTTTTTATTTTTTAATTATCTGTAATTTTTTCAAATTTTTAATTATTTGTAAATTTTGTAATTATTTGTAATTTGTAATTATTTTTAATATTATTAAAATAATTTTTTAATATTTTTAAATATGTATAAATATTTTAAATTATATGTAAATTTTTTAATTATTTTAAATTATTTGTAAATTTTTAATATTTTTAATGATTTCTATTTTTTTAATGATTTTTAATTTTTTAATATTTTTAATGATTTGTAATTTTTTTTTAAAAAATTAATTATTTTTAAATTTTGTAATTATTTGTAAATTTTTAACAATTTTAATTATTTTTAATTTTATTAAATGTTTTTTTATTTTCTAATATTTTTAAATATGTATAAATATTTTAAATTATATGCACTTTTTTAAAATTATTTTAAATTATTTTAAATTATTTGTAATTTTTTTAATATTTTTACTGATTTGTAATTTTTTTTTAAATTTTAATTATTTGTAAATTTTGTAATTTTTTGTAATTTTTTTAATTTTTTTAAATATTTTTAATTTTATGAAATGTTTTTATTTATTATTATTTTATAATATTTTAAAATATGTATAAATATTTTAAATTATATGTAAAATTTTAATTATTTTAAACTATTTAAAATTATTTAAAATTATTGTTAATTATTTGTAATTATTTTTATTTTTTTTTAATTTTTAATGATTTGTAATTTTTTTAATAATTTAATTTTTTTAATTTTACTAAATGTTTTTATTTTTTTAGTTTCTAATATTTTTAAATATGTATAAATATTTTAAATTATATATAATTTTTTTAATTTTTTTAATTTTTTTTAATTATTTATAATTTTTTTAATATTTCTAATGATTTTTAATTTTTTTTAATTTTTTTTAATATTTTTTAATATTTTAATATTTTTAATGATTTGTAATTTTTTTAATTTTTTTAATTATTCGTAAATTTTGTATTTTTTTTGTAATTTTTGTAATTTTTGTAATTTTTTGTAATTTTATTGAATGTTTTTTATTATTTTTCATATATTTTTAAATATGTATAAATATTTTAAATTATATGTAAATTATTTTTTACTATTTTAAATTGTTTTTAAGTATTTTAATTATTTGTATTTTTTAAAATAGGTGTATTTGGGATGGTTGAACTGTCCGTCACAAATGCTATTAATTGCGACGATCCGTCGCAATTGCCATTTTTTAAACAAAATGAAAATCATTTGTGACAAGCTTCTTACCCGTCACAATTATTTTTTATTTACGACGGTGCGTCACAAATACCTTTATTTGCGACGGTGCGTCCCAAATACCTTCATTTGCGACACCAATTTTTACAACAACACATTTGCAACGGACTATCATCGCAAATGACCTTTTGCGAAAGACATTCGTCGCAAATGCCAAAATATCTAGTAGTGTGATGTCAAACAGATCCAGATGAAGAATAAGAAAATCCCAGTCTAACTCTGCATCAGCTATCGGTAGCACACAAGAAGAACACTGGAACCCCTGATCTTTCCTCTTCTTAAGAGGTGTCGCTAACTCCATAACAAAGGACATAAGATCTGTTGGAAGTTTAAGCATATCGACAGAATGACCAGATATAAACGAGTGAGAAACACTAGTATCAGATAAATTAATCGCTACAAAATATGCAATAAAGATGGTACCTCTCACTGTCATTGAACCTGTATCTACCTCCGTCAAAAACTCATCTAATGCGTGATGGTGTTTCACTCTTGAGGCCTGTGGCTAGAGCCCTATAGTCTTTGAAGCATTTGGTTGTGCCGCAATAACCTTTGGAGCTAGTGATCTCTAACCATGTCGAGATGTAGACATAGCCTGGCAGAAACACTGCAGATGACCAAAACATCCACAACTATTTCACATATTAGTAGGTGAAGGACAATAGCGTCGGGTGTGTCCGACCTTGCCACACTGATAGCATGTCAGATGCACAATACTAGCTGCAACTGGATGTGTCGAAGAGGTCTACTACCGAGAACCTCCTCCACCACTCCTGCAATGATCCCATCACTTCCTCTTTTTCCCTAGTGCGTCATTGAAGCTGCCACTAGGTGGAAGAAAAGGGGTGGAATATCCAACCTTGTATGCTATATTCATTTATTCCATTATATGTCTATCTACTGTCTCGGCATAGTTCAAAAGTTTCAGTATAAATACCTGCGATTTGATATCCGGTCGCAAACCCTGTAGGTACTTCTAAGCTTTCAACTGGTCATTCTTCACTACCTCTATGTGCTTTTAAATATTCACATGAGATCCTTGGACCTTACCGAGGCTCAGATCATCAGAGACGATAAAGTTTCATCACTTTGATGATGAAAAAAATTTAAATCCCTAGCCCACCCGCTTTCACTGCATGACCCAATACTAACAGAAACACCCCCATGCCAGCATTCCAAAAATTTATTATACAAAAAAAAACTCGTATAAAAAAATCACATTTTACAAAACCCATGAAACAAGCCTAAAAACAATAAATTTCAGGGATTTTAATGAGAATTAAAGTTAGTATTCTAGCATATAGGAAAAATAAATTAATTTAAGAAAATGACCAACATGCCAAACAAAGAAGGCATTAACACCATGAAAGATGCTCAAGCATTCAATAATGCAACATAAATGTAGTCAAAATAGACAAAAACATGGTGTTTTTACATGGAACATATAATATACTAACATATTCATAAATATTTATTTACATAGGAATAATACTAAAATAACTCAATGAGAAATAACAACATAAAAAGAATAAAAGATAAATCCACATCTAAATATTTTAAAACACATGATCTTATTGGAAGAAACACACCCAAACTAGTGTGTTTTCACATAATAAAAAACACCATAAAAAATTAGTTAATGTAGTTAGCTTCAAAATTAAAATAGAGTCAACAAAAATCAAACACATTGTTCTATATAAGGAGATACATGGAGAGGACATGAAAGGAAATTCCATGGACAAGGCACCACTAGTCTTATATTTCTTGTAAAGGTAAAAATTAATTCATAAGACATGGAAACAAGTGTAAAAATCCATTAGACAATGAATCCGAGAGAGAAGGAAAATGGAAGAATACAATTTAATTTAGACTATGTTGTTTGGATGAAAGAATAAAATATCTATAGTAATGTTTCTCAATGAATATTGTTAGAGTCACTTTTTATGTATTTTTTATTTTCATTGAATAAAAGGAAAACAAAAATCTCATCATGCAATGATCTTTTAAATTTAATTTATCAAAATTGAATAATTACA
This sequence comes from Viscum album, assembly GCA_963277665.1. Lineage (NCBI taxonomy): Eukaryota > Viridiplantae > Streptophyta > Magnoliopsida > Santalales > Viscaceae > Viscum > Viscum album. The sequence continues at coordinate 571,971,978 of OY728164.1, read as the reverse complement.
AATAAAGAAAGTTCAGATTGATGATGTATGTTAGGTTGAATATGTGTACAACTATAATCTCAACATTCTTGTTTTTGAATCTCACTGATGTTAAATAAAAAATCATAGCCCAGTGTTACACTATCTAATAGATACATAATCAAAAATGAGATAGTGTCCTTCTCCTCGCACCATGTGGCTGTGACTATTCAGGCAGACCACACCCCGCCATGGACCTTTGTGGGATTCTATGGTTGGTTGTCTCATATTGAGAAGGTGAAATCTTGGGATCTTCTCTGCAAACTTCGTCACGAGATTCCAAGCCCTATTATTTTTGGAGGGGACTTCAATGAGATTATGTTCCATAGGTAAAAGAGAGGCAAAAATGTCCGACACTCTACGTCGATGTCAAATTTTAAGGACGCGGTCACTAGGGCGGACCTAGTCGACCTGGGATATGCGGGTAATCTCTTCACATGGTTCCGAGGTAATACGGATGGCACACACATAGTTGAGCGACTTGAAAGATTTCTAGTCTCAAAAGATTGGATAAATCTCTTCAGCATGTTTCACATCGGCCACATGACGCTCAACTGTTCATACCACTGCCCAATTTTCATTGAATGCACTCAAGGTGAACGCAACAAACAACCCAGCATACCCTTCAGATTTGAAAGCTTCTGGTCAAAGGACCAGGAATGCAAAGATTTTGTCCGATCAAGCTAGAATAGTACTCACGAAGACATCGGCCTCAATCTCCAACAGGTCGCATCCGATCTGAGATCTTGGAGCAATAAGAAATTCCGCCATCCTGAGAGGCACTGTGGATTCCTTGAAAAGAAACTTCACAACCTACTTAAGAAACCCCCATCCAATTGCAATATTGCTATGATTAGGGCCACTCAAAAAGAGCTGGACGTGAACCTATGCATTAAGGAAAGCTTCTGGGCTATGCGGGCACGAGATACCCACATTTCAGAAGGGGATGCCAATACCTGGTATTTTCACCAGAAAGCATCAGCTAGGCGCTGGAAAATTTTTATCAATTGCATCTCACAACCATATGGGAGCAAAGTCTCTGACACTTGTGGAATTCATGAAACTTTGACATGTTACTTCCAGAACCTCTTCACCATAGTAACTCCTATCATTTTTGCAGAAGTGGAAGAGTGTATCAGAACAGTGATCACCGATGAGATCAATCGGCAGCTTACCAAAGATGTGACGGATGACGAGATTCGCCTGGCTCTGAAACATATACACCCCACTAAGGCCCCGGGACCGGATGGGTTATACGCCCTATTTTTTAAGCAATACTGGCACATCATCGGTCCCGACATCTGCAAAATGATCAAGAATATATGGGCCAAGAGAACAAGCATTTCTGCTATCAATGATTTCAAACCCATTCCATGTTATTGGATTCCACATGAGAATAATATTTCTTAGAATTTCCTTGGTACAAGATTTTTATTACAGTACCTATACAAATTTAGTAAGAAAATTATATTCCTATATTTAATTAATTTCAATGAATGATAAAACTCATGGTCTAAATATTTGAGATCAATCTAGTGTAATAAAAAATTCATTAAAAAAAGTAGACAAAAACACAAAATACACATGAATGAAAAAACTCTCCAAAACATCAAATTATGCTTATATACTAGGATCTACTTATTCAAGGCCCCAATTCATGTTTAAAATTGAAACCCAAAAATCAAGTGCATGATCATAATAAAAACATATTAATATTTTTTTAATGCCATAAAATAAAATAAATTAAGCCTAGAAAAAAGCAAGTCAATGTGCATGGTTTTGGGATCAAGTCATCCATTGTATCTATCTTTCAAGGCCCAAGGAATCTCCCAATGATAAAGGGTCACATATGGACCAACCCTTACTAAAAATAAGAAAATTTAAAGTTTCAAGGCCATGTTTGGTTTTGAAAAGCAATAAGTGATAAATATTTTATGATTAACTTGTAAAAAATCCTTTCATTAATAGAAAATTTAATATGAGTATAAATATCTAAATTCATAACATTTATAAGGGGCATAAAATATTTTTTAGTGTATAATATGAAAACATTCATGCATAACCACATACTAAATAATGAGAACCAAGTTTTCTAATCACATAATTAATAAGTTCATTAATAAATTTTCAATAAGTGTTGTCAGTTTGATATTAAAAATTTATTTACAACACTAATAACTTATGATACATAATTTGAAAAATTAAGAGATGTTTACTATATTTTGAAAAAAAAACTTACACCTAAATTTCAAAAGAAAACCAGTTAAATAAGGAACACAAAAACCATTTTTTCAATAAACAATCTGAAAATAAGTATACAAAATCACTAATTATATGTGATAAGTTTTATAAATGGTTTTCAATAAGTGTTATAGTGGTTTAAATCACATGTTAAAGTGAAATGGAATACTAAAAACAATGCATGTTTATTTTTTACTAATAGATAATTTCTATAAACAATTCATATTTGTTTGATATCAATGTAAAAGTTTTATAAAGTGTGAATTCCTTTTTAAAACCCAATAAAAATTGTGTTTTTATTTTCAATAATGGATTATTCCTACAAATACACGAAAGATGCCTTAAAAACATGAAGGTGAAAACGGTTCTGGTAAGAAGTTTCATAGATAAACATGCTTAATTAAAAACATTTAATTAACTAATAATTAAAAAAATATGCAATATCAAAAAAACTTGGGTATTGATAAAACCTAAATGGAAAAGGGGTTTTTCCACAATTTTTTTTTGGTTTTTAACGTCATTTAACTAGAGATATCATTTTAAGAGACATTTTAAATAGGTTTTTCACATCATTTATAGTTAATATATGAGAAAAATTTCATTTCACATTGGTTATTACATAAATATTCATAGAAATTGGTAAAAAAAATTAGAATTGGAAGGTTTTTTAGGTCAATTATTATAAAACCAATGTGGAAAATAACTATTTTTCAATATTTCATGTACATTATACAATAACCAACATGAATAATAATTAAAAAAAATATTTTCAAATAAAATATCCCAATAATATAACAAAACAAAAAAAAAACAAAAAACAACAACACACATAATACCATTAAACAACATCACATATACAGTATCATAACAAAAACCTACATCAAAACTTTTTTTAAATAATTGTAACTTTACAACTTGAAATTTAAACATTAAAATATATTTTACAACTAATTTAAGGACATTATAACATTAATGTTACACATGAGAAAAGTCATCATGTGATAATATGTTTATTCAAGAAATAAAATATTCTGGTAATCAAAATCACAAAGTTAGTTGGTTCTAAGGCACTAACTCTAATAGACCCCCACTTGTACTAGAGAAAACTTCTAAACAAAAACTTGTTATCTATAATATGATAATAATTATTATATTGAGGTATTCTCATAGATGTTGGGCCTAACATGATCTACGCTACTTTTCTTGCTAAGACTTCACCCTTTTGAGAAAATTCCTCAAGAGGTGATATCATTGAGTATTTACTTTTTTTACTCTGTCATAAACCTGAATTATTGTCCAATAACATAATCATAAGTTTATCATAATATCTATATTATGATAATACTTTACTATCTTGGTAAAACTCTAAAATTTGGAACAAATCATTACTAAACTGCTTCTTAAGCTACATCAGAAGCTGCAATGAACTCATTCTAGTAGATATACCTAACACTATATTCAATAAGCTTCAATTGATTATTTAATTTAGTATAAATGCGATAATATATCTAATTAATATTATAGAATACTATTTTTACATCCACTTTATAATTAATATCCCCACTTCTCCAATTTCCAGGAACCTATCCATAGTACTTTCTCTAGTACCGTTAGACAGTTCTGACTGATACCTCATATAGTTCTAGTTTTGTTTAATATTTTCTCAATAGAACTTATACATAAGAAATATTAAAACTCTATACATATCATGAAATATATAATATATTCTAAGCACTCAAGTGTATGGAATTTTATTCATCATAATAACATCCTCTTGTGTATTAACACATTATCTCAAAGAGATTTTTATGATTCTTGAATTATCTCATATTTTTTTCAATACCTTGTTAATGTATGTAATATGAATTGATATAAGAAACCCCATGGATTTATCTTAGTATATCTTTTTCCATAAAACTTCGGTTTTCTACATTAAGTCATTCTTGGAGAATTATTTTCATCTTGGTCTTAATTAACTGTAATACTTAACATTAGTTTTCCATATGTTAACAACATATTTAACTTGGAATAATATAATTCTCCCACTAAACTCCTATAGACACATGGATCACTTTAATTCTTAATAAAACCAAACTCTCTGATAGCTTTATCAAAAAAAATATTCTATGATCATGATGCTTGCTTCAATACATAAAGAGATATTTATAATTTATATACCTTATTTGCATTATTTAGTGTCACCAACCCTTTTGGTCATGTCATATAGACATCTTATATAAGTTTTACATTATGGAAGGTGGTCTTGACATCCATTTTCTAATTTATATGATCATAAAAGGTTTCTATGAAAAGTATAATTCTAATGGATTTTAGCATGATGACCATTTAAAAGATTTCTTTATAGAATTTGTCTAAACACCACTAGAAACCTTAAGTAACCAATCATACCTTATAGGCATAAAATTTATCATCTATATCAAGTTTATTCTTGAATACCCACCAACAAATTTATATCAACTAGAGAAACAACAAAAATAATGAACTAGATTTTGGTACATGGAATCCATTTATGAATTCATATGAACTTTACAATCTTAGTTTGCTATCATTTACTTCTTGTAGTGTTTATTATTTTTATCAAATAATATATCACCTAATTTGGTTAATATAAAACCACCTCTTTGTTTTTAGCTTTCCCATGCAGTACATGTCTCCTGAACAAATCCACCCACTATGTCTTGTGGAGTTTGTTTTCCTATGCAAACTCATGTGCATATAGAGCCTTGACTTCATTGAAGTCCAGTTCACTCCCAATATCTCAAAAGAGAATTGTATCCCTCTTAAAGAAATACAATCAATCACTTAACTAATACCGTTACAACTTAGGGATGGTTTTATCTTGAGTAGCTTTAGGATAAATAAACGTGATGCACTTAGTGTCTCCTTGATGTAAGTATACTGATAAGATTATATTTAAAAATTAGTTACAAAAAAACACATAAAGTTGTGACATAATGGATATTGTAACTTACATGATATTCATCTATTAATATAGTTGGCATATGGTTAAGTGTTAATGCCTCTATTTGCGAAACATTTCTTAAAAGGAACTATGGAATACTTTACAATATATATAAGACTCATCATCGATCCTCTTATTACTACCATCATTACTCTGATGTGTATATGTTAATGTGAGTTTAGGAATAACCCCACTCTATATATTAAATGATCGATGATTACTTGGTTAAGATAATCTCTGACCAACCCACCCGAAGGATCTTATATCTTTTACCAATTATATTCATTACTCCACTAATAATTCCTAAAATTTCTTGAAGTAAACTCATGAAGTATATGAATTTACCTATAGCTTATCCTTAGAATAGTTCACATGTATATTTCTAAACTAACTCTAGAAGATTTTTGGCTTTATTACCTTTAATTTCTAAAGGTTTATTTATCTTAAAACTTAATAAGTAAGGATTTCAAAATATCTAAGATTTTTAACTCAAATATCCTAAACACCATTCTAGGTCTATATTTTACAATTAATTTTAATTTTACTTGATCAAAAATTATCTTTCCAAAACTAGGTATTTTGGGTCATATATTTTATATTCATCATTAATTGACGATATTGGAAATCTGTGATTCAAGTATTATTGAACTATTAATTAAGTATGAAATACCATAACAACATTCATTTAAAATATGAAATAATGTTGCATTGTGTTTAGAAATGGACACTGATATAAATGATTTGGAAATAATCAATATAAAATAATAGTTTTATGAGAATCAATCCACTTGGAAATGTGAATCTATGTTATTCTCTTAGCTGACTTAGGAATCACCCTCCTGCAACTACTTAGAGAGTTCACCTCACCTCATATAATCCTTATAAACTTTCTCAGTTCCTATATTTGGATTCAAATATATGTATTTCATATTGTATTTAATACCCAAGAAGTGAGTTAGAAAAATTACATGCAACAATGAATATACCTGAAGTAGAAGCTTATGCTTTCTTCTTCTTCTTCAATTCATCACAGTTCTTCTAGTGACCTTTCTTGCCACATGTGAAGCATATAACCTCCCATTCATTTCTCCCTCTCCAAATATTTTATTTCTTTGAAGTAAATGGTAAAGGATATTGAATTTTAACTTATCATAGGCTTTCCAACCTTGTATTTCACTTTATTCACTCTAAGGGGTGAGTAACCATGTTCCCACCAATCCCTACCATATTAGTGAAACACAGTTAAAATATTCCTAAGTGTAATGTCCCCTAGTCTACAAATACTAACCAGTTCCCAGATCGGAGATCACTACGTGACCTCAGACATTCCTCCTTATACACTAGAGTCCATTGAATAACAACACGGGTATATGATGGAACAATAGGGAGGTTATACCCTCTTATTAGAGTAAAATAACAATAAAAATAAATTCAATAATATAAGCATCTATAATAAGTAGTAAAAAAACTTCTGAACAAGTGATAATAAATAATCACAATCCCATGCTATATCAAATTGAACTATATACAAATTCAAGAATTCATACAATGGGTAAAAATATCCATAAATATCCCAAAAAACAAATTGATAAAATCATAAGATTCCTCAATTTTATCCCAATTCCTAACCTGATCCTAATCCCTTATACTTTAACCTATTAGTCTGAATCACACATTAGTCATAAAGTGCTTAACCTTGTCCTATACTATAGTCATGAAGTATGCTCAGGCACCAATTAGAATCATAAGAAGGGCGTGGGTGCAAATCAATATGCCACTGATAATGATGTCTATAAATATATCTAGTATGGGTAAGTGTATTCCGAAGTGAAAAATATATACATGTATAATTGGAGTAGAAAGTAAATAAATAGACACTATTGATCCTCAAGTTTCATGACAACACCTAAGACTAACCATACTTTCCTCGTCCAATGTTGGATGTCTCTGAATAGTAGGCATCCATTTTAGGGGAATATACCCATCTCCATGATTAGAATACCTTCTGGGAAAATATACCCATCCTCGAACAAAAGGGTCACACCCGAGGAAAATATACCCATCCCAAAACAAAAGCCGCATCGAGGGGAATATACCTATCTTGAAACAAAATATCACACCCAAAGGAAATGCCATCTCCAGAACCATAGAATAAATACCCAAGGTAAACACCAACCCTGGAACCATTCCCTAAGGCCAAATACATTAAATCACTCATCATATCATCATGCCCTTAGTGCTTCATCAATGACTCTTTTTTCATTTAAACTTAAAACACTATTTATCACCATTTTAACACAATACTTCACCCTTTAAATCATTTCCATTCACCATTTTATAAATAAATATTTTTCATTTATAATTCAATACAAAAAATTCTGGTTACATCATCTTGTCTAACACATTTCATGAAAAGAAATCCATTTCAAGGAACCCCCTTAGGTTGCCTTCCAATTAGGGATAATAGATGACTCAAAGGGTCATCTCTTATCATAATATCCACGATTTAAATTATATAATTTAATTATAGGTTGAACACATGGAAAGACAATGTGACCACACAACACAAGTACAAATAATGGTGTAAGACTTATGGAAAAATTTATAGACCGCCTACCTCGAGTGAAATGGAGATTAATCATCAAGAGACACCACCCAAATGAGATCTACAAACAAAAACCCCATAACCATCTCTAAAAAATAACATATTAGGTTACAAAAAAGTGATACAATAAATAGGGAAGCAAAGAGATATCTAGGGCACAAAGAGGCTTAGAATTATTAAGAGTAATCAATCACAATGAATGACACTTTGATCTACTAAGAACCGAGGGACAAGATCTATTGGGATCAAAAAATCATCAAAAACACGAGAGGAGATCGAGAAGATGAAAAAGAAGGATTTCTTGAGAGAGTAACCTATTTTAAAACACTTAAAACACAACCTAATGGTAGTTTAGGGCATGAAAACATGATTCAATTCCTTGAAAGTTCGGGGATGCATCACTCTGGAACCTGGCATGTTTTTTATAGTGAAACACACTATATCATGCTACGAATCCCTCCTATAGCTTTAAAATAACTACATGTCCATCCCGATTTTTCTAAAATCACACCTAAACTACCCTGACACATCCATTATCCAAAAATCGAGTAGATTACACATATCTAGACCCAAAAAACAAACCATAATGCACCATAGAGATCTAAGGATCATTACAAACTCCCCCTATAAGGACTTCTCGTCCCTAAGAAGTGTCTCAATGGGTATCTTCCAAACAACCTAGACTCTAGGCCCGAACATCCCTCTCCTATCCTCACACCATTTCTTGGAGACGTCTATATAACACAACACTCGAGTGAGAGGCCATTCCATGATTCACCCCCTAAATAACATCATGAATTATACTTCACCCCCTGAATCACGTCACAATCATGGTTCACCCCATGAATTAACCTGAAGGTGTCATGACCCCTATCTACAAAGATGTCACAATGAGGGGAGAGATATAATGACCCCCCAAGTTCCACCTCCAATAGGCCCTCGGTTGGTGACTGACACTGAGGGTATAAAAATCTCATGTATGGGAGGCATTACACTCTATAATGTAAATAGGACCATAAGATAAGATGCATCATCCACAAAAACTCCAAGACATGATAAAAAAAGGAAACCAAAACCATCCCACAAAGCATGTATAAATAGAACTGATATAATAAAAGTCTCCAAGGTAAATACCCAAAAGTAAATCTAAAGTAGAGGCACAACAACTATCAAAGATCCGAACTAGTAAGGTTTAGCACGGTCCATGTAATCCTCCTAGAAACCTAGAAATAGTTTTATACATGTAGGGTGAGCATACAAGTATACTTAGTAAGAAAAACCAAAGTTTCTCATACACATGTGAAAGAATCATACTAATAAACTTGTGAGAAAACAATAGAAGAAAAAAACACCTAAACATGTATACTAAGAAAACCCAACCCCACTAAGGCACACTCACTAAATAATGAAAGTCAAGTAATATAATATAACATGATCACATCGATAAGGGTACCCCACACCGCTTTCCCACCGGTATGTTTATCTCACACCCAATGTTGTACATTTTGGCACTCCCATCCCTTCCGTATACCACAATGCCCCACTTTCACGGTCACAACACACCTCACCCACAGATACTGGTCCCGTTTCCCCACAAGCACGACCACAACACATCTCATCCACAGACACCTAGGCCACAACATAACCATTTACATAACTAGAGTAGTAGGGTATCATGAAAATGTAGGAAATAAACCATTTTCCCTCCTCCTACCATGAACAACTCCCACTAGAAGTCACCCCACAAGCACAGTCATATCTCATCCTGTCCAAAAACACCCAGGCCACCACCCTACAAGCACAGTCTCACCTCACCCGAATACACATGGGTCATCCCATCTCGCCCAAAAAAACCTAGGCCATAACCACCATCTAATTCACTAACAGACCTATGACCATCACAACCTATGAAATACCTACCTCACATGGAAGAGAAAGTAGGAAAGATCGGGTACCCAATCATCTGTACTCCTCACCGGATGTTAGGAAATACACCCCCATGTGACTATGTGGGTATCGACACATAGTGCTCGACATGGGTGCAGTGTGTATAGAAATCACAATAATATACAAGTGTATATATATATATATATAATATCAAATACTCAATCCCAACCCATGGGTTCATAAACAAACCAACCAACTCACAACACTGTCACTTTTGATGAAAAATCTAAATACATAACCCTACACATCAAGCCAAAAACCCCATTTTACATTTCCAACAAATTTCATTTAATCATACCATTCTTTTCATTATTTATCATTAACCACATTTAACCACAGAACCCATCATTTATTTATCTGTTAACCATTTCCATTCCATTAACAAAACCAACCCAAGTCCTTCCAAACATTATTAAACAATTATCTATCTATTCCATCACTACTCAGGAATCTAGTACAAAGAAACCATGTATCAAAAACATCTCAACATCCCCATCATACCATCACCTCACCACCCCAAAATCATGGCCAAACAAACCACCTCACCTCCCCAAAAGCACTGCCCTAAAAGCACAACCTACAAACCACCTCCTCACCACCCTAAAAGAACGACCAAACAACCACATATCATCCAACACCCCATTGAAAACACGCATCGTCGTACCACAAGCACAACCAAATATCACAACACATAAAGATCATTTTTATAGATTTACAAAGGGGATTTTATCACATTCTACTTTATTTTAGGGGTGTTATCACACAAACCAAAATCCTGGGATAACCATTTCATTAGACAAGTATAAGTAATTAACTAATTTACATTTAGGGTGATATCACAACAATAACAACAGTCATAACAGTCATAATACATATACCCAACACAAACAAAGCCCCCAACAACCACAATTTTCAGTAGGGCATCAAGCCTGAATAATCACAATATCATAATCATATCAAAGCGGTAAAAACATTCGAAACAAAACTCTTTACCCCTTTTAATTAAATTAACCAATTATACATCTTTAATTAATCCAAAAAAACCATAATACATTGGTAAAAAAAGCAAAACCCTCCTGCATGATACATAATAAATAGAAATAAGGGAAACCCTACCTCAAATAAGATTTACCGACTCGCTACGCACTGTAAGGCAAAGAAGAACGTCTAAAAACCATAACCAAACCATGATAAACTATGGATCAACCAACACCGTATCCAAATATTATCAAAATGCATCCCAAAATCACAACCCAAAACAAACCTCACCATCATAGAAAAACTCTGAAGAAGAACAAAAGGAAACAGGTGAGACAATAGGAGAAATCACTGCGGATCGAAGACGGGGGACCAAGGATCAATCCCTGTTGAAAAGAATATACAAATGCTGAAGTAGAAGGTCTCAAGATGCTTGGAACGAGAGAATAGATTCTATTTATAGGTTTTGGAGAATACTTGAGTTCCTGGAACATTTAAAACTATACAACATCAAGGGATTACATGACGTGTAATCCCCTTTCACTTTGTGTAATTCTAGGATTCTATGTTCTACCAAAAAATGCATCACCTTTTAATTATTTAACCCTAAAAATATACACATAATGAACTGGCCCCAGGAAAGTCGTGAAAACAACTTTCACATTGTGTAATATACTTTCACGATGTGTATTTACTACAGTAGCTCTAATCCACCTCCAACTCCCACAAAAACTCTTGGAAATTCCCCCAAACACCTCCAACACTCCAAACCAGAAAAGTAACAGATCGATAAGGAAAAAACTGCTACATCAGATACCTCTCAAATGATTCTCACCCTCGAGAATCCAAAACAAATCATAGAAGAAAAGGGGTCCAAAAAACCACCCCATGAGATACCTCTCAAGGATCTCGTCATACCTCAAATGCTACCACCTGCCAAACATGCCAAACCAAATGACCACAAACATCTCACACAACCTCATCACCACGAAACCACAAATATAAACCATATCCTCTCAGATAATCACACTACTAAACAACCACCACACAACCATATCAACCTCCACATAGCCCAAACCAACAAGTTCTACAACCAACAAATCACACCATCCTAAACACATGAATCAAGGAATTCCATCCTCCATGTCAAGATACTATCCATTTTGGGTGGTACTGACTCACCCTCATGGGTTTAATCACATCATAGTCAATACATCTCAATTAGGAATCAGGCCCTCCCCTTTTTATATGTTATAAATTTATCACACACCACACCACACACCTCACAAACCAATGAAAATAGATTATCTCATAAAACAAGGTTCAAACATCACATCGAAAAGTAAAATAGAGAAAAGAAAAACTCAAAATAACTTCAGGTAATGGGAACACATCTATGTCACTAATTCCCAAGTACTCTCCTCTTAGCCACCATACCTCCACAATATATGAACCAAAGAAATGGTTTATCCATGCAGAACCTTCTCTTGGTGATCCTCGATCTCCACTAGCCACTCTATGAATGTCACATCATCCTCGATATCCAACACTCCCCATTCAATGACATGGGAGTCATCATAAAGATACCAATGAAGCTGATATTCATGGAAGACTTTGTGGATCCTCTCCAACTATGGTGGAAACCCAACCGATACGTCACCTCACCAATTCTCCCCAACACCTCAAAGGGCCCAACAAACCTGAGAGAAAGATTACTCCCTATTCCAAACCTTTGTTGCCCATGTTGAGGGGAAAAATTCAAAAAACACATGGTCCCCAACCTCAAACTCTAAGGGGCTCCTCTTGTGATCGATATAAGACTTATATCAGTCATGTGATACTTTCATCCTCTCACGAACAAGTTGAAATTTCTCTATCATGCTTCGAAACACATCGAGACCAAGAACGACTGTCTCCCCAACCTCTATCTAGTATAATGGATAACGACACAGTTACCCATAAAAATCCTCAAATAGGGCCATCCTAATGGAAGAGTGATGACTATTATTATAATAAAACTCCACCAAAAGAAAAATTTGTACCCAAGATCCACCATAATCCAAGACGCACACCTGAAATATATCCTCCAATGCCTGGATAGTCTACTCAATCTGCCCATCCTTCTGAGGGTGGAAAGTAGTACTGATGTGTAACTGAGTACCAAATCATGATGAAATACTCTCTAGAATCATGAGGTAAAACATGCATCCTGATTCTAGATGATGGACCTCAGAAATCCATGTAAATACACCACCTCATCCACATACCTATTATCTAAGGAATTCATTACACCTAACTCCTTGATCACTAAGAAGTGGTACGATTTTGTCAACCAGCCCACTATCACCCAGATAACATCACATCTTCTCTAACCTATGGGTAAAACTGTGACGAAATCCATTGATATGTCATCCCATTTCCACTCAGGAACATCCAAAGGCTGTAAAAACCCATCAGGAACATGATATTTAACCTTTACATACTATAAAATCAAGCACTTTTCCATTAACTCCACCACTTATCATTTCATATTAGGCCACCAAATCTAAAACTTAAAGCCATGATACATCTTTGAAACTTCTGGGTGTACCACCAAGGGTGATTTATGGAAATCATGAAGGACTCCCTCATGCATCACTACTAGAAAAAACAACCTCCCATGAAATAACACCCAGTTCTGACCATCCTCTGACCATCCCTCTAGAGTATTATCATGACCAACACAGTCGCGCATCACCTTTGAATTAGAGTCTCCCCATTGAGACTCCTCCACTTTCTACATCAGAGAAGACTACACTATCATTTGAAATAAAAAACCACTACTTCTATCCACCCTTGAATCTAAGTGTAAGGCTGCCAACTCCCCCCATTACTCTCCAAGCATCCTCGTACTCCCGAACAACACCCTTTCATAACTTCCTGCTCAAAGAGTCAGCCACAACATTCCCCTTTCCTGAGGTGAAGAAGTTCTTAAAATCATAATCTTTAATAAACTCCATCCACCAACACTGTCGCAAGTTCAAATCACACTGGGAAAATATATACCTCAAACTCTTGTGATCTGTGAAGACCACAAAGCACTCCCTAATGAGGTAATGCAACCACAACTTTAGCACAAACACAACTACTTCTAACTCCATATAATGGGTGGCGTATTTACTCTCATGGGGGAATAACTTCCTAGACCCATAAGAAATCAATATAACTGTTGCATCAATGCACATCCCAAGCCCAGGCATGAAGCGTTATAAAACATCTCAAACATCACCCCTTCCTCAGAAAACCAAAGCACTGGAGCACTAACCAACTTCCCCTTCAGGTAACTGAATGTTTCTTGGAACTAATCAATCTACACAAAATATTGGTCTTTTCTATTCAAATCTATCAATGAGGATAAAACTCAAGAGAAATCGGGTACAAACCTCAGATAATAGCCTATAATACCAAGGAAACTATGAACCCCTGCCATGTTCTTGGGTGCTTCCCAAGAAAAAAAATTCTTAAACCTTCTACGAGTAAACTTTCACACCTTATAGAGGCCCCAAATGCCTAAGGAAATGAACCTCTCATGTATAGAACTTACATTTTGGAAAATTTCCATAGAGTTGTTGGAATTGAAGAACATGCAATATAGTTCTGAGATTCTCAACATGATCCTCCTTTGACTTCGAGTAGATTAATATATCATTGATGAATATGATGATGAACCGATATGGGAACTCACAGAACATGGATTTCATAATCCCCATGAACATGAATAGTGTGTTTATAACACTGAATGGCATGACAAAAAACTCAAAGTGTCCATACCTGCATCTAAAGGCAGTATTCGGGATATCACCCTTCTTCACCCTCAACTAGTGATATCCAGACCACAAATTGATAATAGAAAACCAACTCACCCCTCTTAGTTGGTTGAAAATATCATCTATCCTTGGAAAAGGATAACAGTTTCTAACCGTCACTTAATTCAACCTCTGGTAGTTTATACACAACCTCAGAATACCATTAAACTTCTTTGTGAACAACACTAGAGCACCCCACGATGACACACTGGGCTAGATAAAAACCTTATGCATTAGATTATATATCTTAATCCTCAATTCACACAACTTAGAAGGTGTCATTTGATAAGGATTCATCGAAATTGGAGAAGTATCGGGCTACAAGTCTATCCTGAACTCAACATCACAACGAGGGGGTAATGTCACAACCTCCTTGGAAAAAATATCTAATAACTCCCCAACAACATTGGGAACCTCTACCACCTTAACATCCACTGATTTCACCAAAAAATCATCCAATAAAAAAATAAGGGGCTCCACACTCTAATTTCCCACCTGACAACTTTACTCGCCAATAAAAACCACACGTTGACCATCCACATCTGAAAACATGAATCTCCTCCAGAAGTAGTCGATAACTACATGTACAGAATACAATCAATCTATAATGAGGATAACATCGTATGATTGCATCTATAACAAGAGAAGATCCCCAAGAGACTGATGCAACCCCATCATTAGTCTACACCCCCAACACACATTAAACAAGATGGTCTGGCATCCAATTGGTGTAGTCGTCACCAAGGGCACATGAAGTCTCTCTAAGTCTAGTCCCAAATCATGGGATAGAGAGGGTGGAACAAAGGAGTGTGAGTCTCATAAATAAAACAAAGCACAAACAAGGGTACTAAACAAACTGATCATACCTCTTATGATCTCTAGCCCCTTTGTAACTGCTACCTCTACTGCGTGAAATTGACTAAGACCAGATCCTATAACTCTCTACTAATTAATAACTCCACAACCACACTCAATTCATAGTCCCTGAACATGAGTAACTTCCTGAGGTCATCCTCTACCTTCTCCATATTCCCTTAGCGGAGCATCAGACTGATGCCTTTGCTGCTGAAACAGTCTTACAAGAAATTTCTACTAAGGCTGGAGACGAACCTCTCCAACTCCACCAAACTAGGCTCAAGGAACCACTGGGTACTGATTCTAGTAGTGTCCGTGAACCCCATAACCAAAACACACTGGCATAAATATCCTAGGAAAATCATGAAAAACACTGGTCCCCGAAGGCCAGAAAGGAAGCTTCTCAGGCTAACTCATTGTCTGTCAAAACCTCTAAGGTCCTAGAACCTGAGACCTACCACTAACAACTCTACTCCTCAAGGAACCCTACTAGTTACCCTCCTACAGAAAACCTCCTCATGAGTGCATCTGCTTTATTACCTTCACCTTATTATAATCCTATAGATATATCATCTATATAAAAGGAGTAACTACATACTGGATAGAAGTAAGAAGTTCCTACTCAAGACTTATCACATGAGACTCCTCATATGGAAAAATATCTCGTGAAAAATGAAGAAGATCCTTGAAATTGAATCCAGCTCTCGCACTAACATGATCCCCTAATGAAGATAAATAAGCTCTTTCCTCTTTACTTCCTTCATGGTTGATGAAAGGAACTCTTCCTATAACTCATTCTAAAGTTAACCCACAAAACATCTACCTTCTTATGATCTCTCAGATACAACATACACCATTGATGTGAAGCTCCCTGCATATAACTAACTAACAAAGGGATCCAGTACTCTGTTAGGTCCTAGATTAAACTGAAATCGATCTCGAGATCCTCCATCCAGCTCTCTATCTCCACATATGAAACACTACCCTCGTAATCCCCCAAATACTACCACTGTAAAGCACACAAAATCCTATTCCACTGATCCTCCTCCTCATCTAGATCAACCCTACGACAATCAATTAGATTAGACTGCTGAACCTCAACTACCCGATCTACATGCGGATGATGAACATGAGCCATAGCTGAAAGGAAAACAAGGATTTCCTAAGACCATCAGTGTGGAATTTTGTTAAAATTAATTTTAATTAACTTTATCCATTTTATCCTTCACAAAACAACCCAATTCAAATAAGAACACAATTCATCATGATACATGCACCTTTCTTAGGTTTCTACCCTATAAGCAGGTCCATCTCACTTGGTCATTCAATAAGATCAGAGTCCATGCACTAGATCATGCCCCCCCTAAAATCCTATGTCTTAGCCGGTCTCCCTAGATTATGTCATGCACTAAGGTCAACTAACATTGTTTCCATACCAACCAGTGAAATCCTCACTATGCCTAACTCCAAACTCCATCCTATCTCTCAACCACCTCCCTTTGATACCACTCTATCATGGATCCCTCACTGTAAAGATTCTTTAATAAGAAGAGAGAGATAATGACCCCCCGAGTCTTGCCTCTAGTATCCCCCAAGTTGGTGACTAGCACTGATGGTATAACAATCTCTTGTATAGGAGGCATTACTCTCTATAATGTAAATAAGATTAGGAGATAAGATGGATCATCCACAACAACTCCAAGACATGATATAAAAAGGAAACCAAAACCAAAACTCAATGCATGTATAAATATAATATATACAATAAAAGTATCCAAGGTAAATATCCAAAAGTAAAGCTAAAGCAGAAACAAAACAAATATCAAGGATCCGAACTAGTAATGTCTAGCACGGTACATGTAATCCTCCTAGAAACCTGAAAATAGTTTTATATTTGTAGGGTGAGCATACAAGTATACTCATTAGGAAAAACCAAAGTCTCTCATGCACATGTGAAAGAAGAATACTAATGCACCTGTGAGAAAACAGTAGAACCAAAAAACACCTAAACAGGTATACTAACCAAAACCAGCCTCACCAAGGCATGCTCACCAAATAACATAAGTCAAGTAATATAATATAACATGATCACGTCGATAAGGGTATCCCACACTAATTTCTCTCTATTATTCCACTTTCAAACCCAACTTCATACGTCATGGAGCTCCCATACCTTCCGTATACCACACCACCCTACAAGCACAGTCACAACACACCTCATCCATAGGCACTCGGACTCACCGCCCCACAAGCATGACCACAACACATCTCACCCGCAGACACCTGAGACACAACACAACCACTACCATAACCAGAGTAGAAGGGTATCATGAACATGTAGGATATCAACCTTGTTCCCTCGTCCTATTATGTGTGACCCCAACCAGAAGCCACCCCACAAGCACAATCATATCTCATCCTACCCTAAAACACGTAGGACACCACCCCACAAGCATGATATAACCTTGCCTGAAGACACCTGGGCCATCACATCTTACCCAAAGACACCTGGGCCATAACCACCATATAATGCACTAAAAAACCTCCAACTATCAAATAATATGTAATACCTACCTCACCTAAAAGAGAGAGTTGGAAAGAACATGTAACCATCCATCCGTACTCCTCACTGGATGTCAAGAAAAACACCCCCATGTGACTATGCGGGTGTCGACACATAGTGATCGACATGGGTGGGGTGAGTATAAAAATCATAAGAATATACAAGTACATATATATATATAATATCAAACACTAAATCCCAACATATGGGTTTACAAAAAAACAAAACAAATCACAACACCATCACTTTTACTGCCACATCTAAATGCATAACCCCACACATCAATCCACAAACCCCATTTCACATTTCCAACCAATTTCATTTAATCATCCCATTATTTTCATTATTTAGCATCAACCATATTTAACCACACAACCCATTATTTATTTATCTGTTAAAAATTTCCATTCCATTAACCAAACCAACCCAAGTCATTCCAGAAATTATTAAACAAATATTTGTTTATTCCATCACTACTAGGTAATCTAGCACAAAGAAACCACATATCAAAAACATCTAAACATCCCCATCATACCATCACCTCACTGCCCCAAAATCATGGCCAAACAAACCACCTCACCGCCCTAAAATCATGTCCCACAAACCACCTCCTCACCGCCCAAAAGCACGTACAAACAACCACATATCATCCCACACACCATTGCAAACACACATCACCATTCCATAAGCACGAACACACATCACAACACATCAAGATCATTTTTTACAGATTTACAAAGGGTATTTTATCACATTCCACTTTAGGGGTGTTATCACACAAACCAAAATCCCAGGGCAACCATTTAATTATCCATGTATAACTAATTAACCAATTTCCATTTAGAGCGATGTCACAAAAATCACAATAGTAAAAACAGTCACAATGTATATATCCATCACAAACAAAGCACCCAACAACCACAATTTTTAGCGGGTCATAAATCCCAAACAATCATAGTATCATAATCATATCAAAGCTATAAAAACATGTGAAACAAACCTCTTTACCCCTTTCAATTCAATTATAAAATTATTTATCTTTAATTAAGACATAAAAACCATAATACATGGGTAAACAAAAGAAAACCCCTCCCACATGATTCACAATAAAGAGAAATAAGGGAAACCCTACCTCAAAGAAGCTTTGTTGACTCACTTTTCACTTCAGGGTGAATAAGAATACTTGAAAACCACAACCAAACCATGATAAAATATTGATCAACCTACATCGCATCCAAAGAATATCAAAACTCATCCCAAAATCATAACTCAAACCAAACCACACCATCGCAGAAAAACTCTGAAGAAGAATGGAAGGAAACATGTGAGAATGAGAGAAGAACTCACCACAGATCAAAGATGAGAGCCCAAAGATCGATCCTCATCGAAAGGAATCTCCAAACACTGAAGGAGAAGGTCACTGGATGCCTGGAACGAGAGAATATCCACTGGTTGTAGGGTTTGGAGAAAACCCAAGTGACTAAAACCTTTAAAAATGTACAACATCAGGGAATTACATGACATGTAAAACCCTTTCAAGTAGAGTAATTTCAGGATTCCAAGATCTGCTGAAAAACGCATCACCTTTTAATTTAACCCCAAAAATATAAACATCATGAAACAGCCTTGGGCAAGCCGTGAAGCCAACTTTCACATCGTGTAGTATACTTACATGACATGTATTTTCTGTAGTAGCTTTATTGCACCTCCAGCTCCCATGAAAACTTTGGAACTTCCCCTGAACTCCTCAGATGCTCAAAACCAGCAAAGTAACAGACTGAGAAGGCACAAATCGTTAAATAAGGTCTACCCAATATCCAAAAAACCTTCATAATGAATAAAAATAAGCATGGTTCAGTAGAATTTAAATGGGTTAGTACCTTAAAATAATTCTGGTGGTTTTACAACCTCTCTATCTTATAACAATTCATCCTCGAGCTACATTACAGAATTTCATTGGTCCTCATTTGAAAAAAAATATAGCTATTGATCCATCATATCTGATTCTTTCTCCCATGTCTCCTCTTATTTATGACCATGCTTGAACTACACCTATACCAAAGGAACTGTCTTACCATGAAGATCATTTTCACTTCAATCCAACATAAAAACTAGACACTCCTCAAAGGGAACATCATCCTCAATCTCAATATCTTTAGTGTAAATCACTTGAGAAGTATTTTTATGGCATCATCTTAACTACAATACATGGAAAACATTATACTGCTACTGGAAAAGTGAACATTTTTGACAGGTTATTTGTGACGAATGTTTATCCAATGAAAGAATTCAATAATATGTACCTTTTTGAGATGGAAAATAGTATCCAAAAAAAAATCATTTTCAACGGCTAATAGCAAAATAATCTCTTATTTATCACTATTAGTCATCGTGAAAAAATCAATAGCAACAAATATCCTTATTCTTCACAAAAGGTTCTCCATAATTATTTTTAGTGATGGATTTTATGTTACTATCAACCCATAGAAAATAAACTTTAATTAAAACCATGTGAACCCTTTCTCCTTCCCTCATCCTTGATTTCATTCTTCTTAAAAAATATGGTTCCCTTTGCGTAACCCTTGAATGATCCACCCCTAAAATAATCCGTCACACCAGATTTCTTTTAGATTTATGTTCGAATCACCCAAGTATAGCCTTCTCTTCCATCTTGATTCATTATTATTTTTTAATTTCCTATTAAATATTGTAGAAATTGGTTTGGTCGAACCCTAGTTCTAAAAATTTACCATATTTTTATGGTTTATTTGCTATTTAGGGTTACTATAAATTTATTCTTCCTTTTTTGGGTGTCCACCATCGAATAAAACATGTTTCGACTCTGCACAATTTGATTCCAATTGATTTGATATATTTTACCTAATATTTAACATTTATATTTAAGAGATTTTTCTATTTGGATTTTAATATTTAATTTTGGAATTAATATTATATATGTGGGAGATATTAATAGCGATACCATAAGGTGAAAGTTGTATTTTTAGTTTCATCAAAATAATTTGGAATTTATATTTTTATGTTTTTGTTGGAAATATGATTATTATGGAAATTATTTATGGGGGTGTATGATATTTATATAAATGTTGACAAAGTTTATATAAATCTGTTTAATTAGTCAATTATTGGTATTGCGTGAAATATAAATTATGATATTTAATTTATGGAATGATGATGAGATATGATTTTAAAGTATGAGGAATAGTAGTAGAGTATTTAATAAATGCTAAATGATGCTCAAAATAATTTAATATATGATTTCATGAAGGAAAAAATGTGTAAAAAATATATTTGATGTATATATATTTGATTCAGTCATCATATAATATATATATATATATATATATATAACATATGAAATAAATAGGAAATAAAAATTTTATAAAAATGATGAGAAATCAATTTAAAGAAAACATTTGAACAAAACATTTTTTTATAAGAATTTTTTTTATAAAATAATGCTATATATTTATAGATTTGATATGTATATTTGTTAAAAAACATTATAAATTTTTTAAAGAAAACATTTGAACAAAACGTTATAATAATTATTTTTATATATTTAAAAGAAAAAAATCTTTTTATATATTTGATATGTATATTTTTTATACAAAAAACATTATACATTTTTTAAAGAAAACGTTTGAACAAATATATATATATATATATGTATGTATATATGTATAGATTTGATATGCATATCCATTATTTATACTATAACATGCCCCCTCCCGCTCCATGTGTCACCACCTCCTTCATTCTCAAACCATTATGCCTTCGTGTCTATCTCTTCGGCTATATCGCTCTCCCCAAATCTTCCTTCACATTCTAGTCTTCATGTTTCAGATATGTGTCCATATTTCCCTTGTCAATTGCACTCCCCCGCATCCCCACATCACCGCATCTTAGGACCAATCTCCCCACCTCTCCCCACCTCACATTGCCTTTCTCTTCCCTTCACATCAAATGTTGATGCTTGAAACCCTAGAATGAACTTCGCTCCATCATGATCCTACTTTAGATACCAATTGTATCTCCCCATCACAACACCCTCTGATTCAATCAATTCCTCTTCCTGTTCATCGAGGAGATAGGCGGTGGTCCAGCCGTGACAATAGGGGATAAGGGGTGTGCCTCCGAGTAGAGGGGTCCGACGAGTGTATAATGATGAAAGTGTGGCTTAGTGGCGCGACGAACGACAGTAGGTCATTGCTGTTTGAACGATGCATGACAACAATTCTTCTTGCGGCATCCGGAAGTTGCAGTGGAGGGTGGATCTTATTCAAATGGTCCAGATGGAAAATGACGGTCTTCTCTAGATCCAAATTGGGAGAGGAGGGGTGGTGGTGTGGTCTGATGAGGTGGGGCTTTGGAGGAAGAGAAGCCCGAACACAAGGAGAGAGAATGGTGGCTTTGAGCTCTCCAGTGAGTTGAGGTTTCCAGATATTAGAAATTTGTTCTTGTTTTGAAATCTCGGTTCAGTTCCTCTTCCTATTCATCATATGTTTCCTCCCCCCACGTAGGCTCCCTTCCTCTGTCAGTGATTTTGATTTTTCATACTTCACAATCATGAGCTTCATCAGCTATGTTCTATTCATGCTGTGGTAATCTACAATTCATCTTCAATCTCAAAACTGCTCAAGTCATTAGTTTCCTATGATAAGTTCTCCTATTAACAATACCTACTCCATTAAATCAAATAAATAATGGTTCTCAAGGAATACCCATAGGTAAATTTGTATTTATGTTTCTTATTTTGGAATGATTTTTTTAAAAAAAAATGCATGCATGATTTTTTAACAACACATTTATTTCAATTCTGGTTATCATATGTTCAATGTAGGTGATCATAAATGTTACCCTCAAGATTAAATTGAGTTTATTGAATCTATAAAAGAATCATCTATTTGGGAAACATGAAATTCATTGCACATGTTATTTTCTCATATGTTGCAAACATGGTTTTCTCATATGTTGTTGTCATTCTTTGCACTGGTTGTATGGAATGAAACATTGCTTATTTTTTTAGAAGATATGTTATATTTACAATGAACAAGGTTACAAATAGAAGGTACATGTATGATTACCCCTTATACATGCATGCATGAAAACAAAATATGACCTCTTTTTTAGTATTTTTTTTAACATTGCTGATTTTTTTGGGATATATTCATTCAGTTAATATCCCTAATAACATGAGATTCATTTCATGGGTTGTTTTCTCATATGTCGCACAAGTTGGTTTCTCATATGTTGTTTTCATTAATTGCACAGGTTGTATAGAAAAAAACATGGCAACTTTTTTTAGAATATATGTTATATGTACAACGAATATAGTTACAAATAGAAGGTACATGTGTGTTTACCCCTTATACATGCATGCATGACAACATAATATTCCCTCTTTTTTTATTATTTCTTTTTTTAACATTGCTAATTTTTTAATAACACATTTATTTCAATTATGGTTATCATATGTTCAATATAGGTGATCATAAATGTTACCCTCAAGATGAAATTGAGTTTATTGAAGATATAAAAGAAACATATGTTTGGGAAACATGAGATTCATTTCACATGTTGTTTTCTCATATGTTCCATATGTTATTTTATCATATGTTGCACATGTTGTTTTCTCATATGTTGCTATCATTCATTGCATAGGTTTTATGGAACGAAACGTGGTATATTTTTTAGAAGATATGTTATATGTACAATGAATAAGGTTACAAATAGAAGGTATATGTATGTTTATCCCTTATACATGCATGCATGACAACATGATATTCCCTCCTTTTTAGTATTTATTTTCTTAACATTACTTATTTTTTTGGGATATATTCATTCAGTTTACATCCCTAATAACATTGCCTTTGAGATTCATTGCACAGGTTTTTTTCTCATATGTTGCACAAGTTGTTTTCTCATATGTTGATATCATTCATTGCACAGGTTGTATGGAATGAAACATGGAATATTTTTTCAAAATATATGTTATATGTATGATAAATAAGGTTACAAATATAAGGTACATGTATGTTTACCCCTTATACATGCATGCATGACAACAGAATATTCCCTATTTTTTTAGTATTTTTTTTTTTAATGTTTCTGATTTTTTAATAACACATTTATTTCAATTAAGGTTATCATATGTTCAATGTAGGTGATCATAAATGTTACCCTCAAGATGAAATTGAGTTTATTGAATCTATAAAAGAAGCATATGTTTGGGAAACATGATATTCATTGCACAAGTTGTTTTCTCATATGTTGCACAGGTTGTTTTCTCATATGTTGCTATCATTCATTACCCTTAAGATGAAATTGAGTTTATTGAAGCTATAAAAGAAGCATCTATTTGGGAAACATGATATTCATTGTACAAGTTGTTTTCTCATATGTTGAAAATGTTGTTTTCTTATATGTTGCTGTCATTCATTGCACAGTTTGTATGGAACAAAACATGGAATCTTTTTTCAGAAGATATATTATATGTACAATGAAAAAGGTTACGAATAAAAGGTACATGTATGTTTACCCATTATACATGCATACACGACAATAGAATATGCCCTCTTTTATTATTTCTTTTTCTAAAGTTGCTGATTTTTTTGGGATATATTCATTTAGTTTACATCCCTAATAATGTTGCCTTTTCCAAGTTGCCTTTGCCAACTTATGTGGTATCAGGTGCACCTTCCATCATTTCTAATGACTTCACACTCACATAAGCTACTAAGTGATGAAATAGATCCAAAGAAATTCTTTAGACATTGAAAATGTTAATTTTGTTTCTTTTTCTTTCACTCCAAGTAAAAAAATTGATATAGATATTTTCCGAAACCAATGAGTAATGTATTTTTGATCATATAGAGTTTCTGACTAAAGAAGCAATAGGTGATCTATCACCACATTTATCAAAAAACAATATGATAATGAGTAGTATACACATGCATGTGCTTATTTTCATATGTAGGTGATACATGGAGTCATGATAAAATATTTCCACTTAACCTTTAATTTCTGGTATCACTAATTTCATCACTTTGTCTATGCATGCTCAAATCTATCATTTTCATGAGACACTTAAGAAGGATGTTGAGTGTGAATCGGGTGCACATTCCATCCAAAATTACAATTATTGGTTTATGAGATCCTACCTTATTACCTCTTATTCCACCACTATAACTCCTCAAATTATGATTTACATTGGTCAATCCCTCTCAATGTCCACTTCATGTGGTACAAATGGAAATAGTTCACAACCACTTATTTTTTTAACTTTCTTTTAAGTTGCGACATTTTATTATTTGATGTCATAACATGTATTGTATATATGGGTTGATCTTACTATGTACTTTTATATTATTTCTTCTGTTTTATTGATTTTATTTTAGTTTTTCATGTAAATATTAGTTTTGGCTACTTATATGATTTAAAGTAACTTTAATTCTATATGGGTTCATATATTTACCACTTAATAATTTCCCCTACTATGGTCAGAATGTAATACCTAATATGATTCAGTAGGAAATACTCTTTCACATCCCTATGAAATTAGGAAACCAACAAATGTCATACATAATTCCCCTAAATTTAAAGTCATAAATAAAAATCCAGGCATAAAAACAACATTTGTATTTTCTTGAAGTTGTTTTTTTTGTATGAGGAATATGAAGGATTTTTTTGATGAAGTAATGCACTAATGATTATGGAATATTGAAAAAAGTGGTACCTTATTCATTATTTTCTTCTTGGACATTTGCTATAATTTTTGGCTCATACAGTGACTCTTATCTCATATTATATGATGTTTTATTGTATATCATGTTTGTATACTCATTCAATTTCTTGATGGTGAAAGCTCACTGTAATCTCATGTTTTCAATTTATCGTGAATGTTATTTAATTTTTTTAGGGGTATGGGTGGGGAAACCAACTCATTTGTTTTTTAATTATGTTATATTCCATTCGTTTGACATTGAATTTTTACCTATCATAAATGCTGAGCTTAAAATTGGTGTGGTGCAGCCTATAGTTGACGATTTTCATTACGGGCTTTGAAAGGGGAGAATAGACATATGAAGTGAATACAAAATAGCCAATGGGTGATGGATTTGGATATTTCAAAGAGAATATTTTCTATAGATTGAATATGACACATCATCATGTCTATAAGAAATGCATTTTTGCATGTGTTTCAGGTAGAGAACAGTCAAAATTGTATATTTGATTTCATGAAATGCTTGAATTATTATTATTCCTTTCAATAAAAATGGTCCTTTAATTTAGGTCTAGATCCAATCCAGAATCAAAGTGAGATTTTATATATTCAATGGTGGATTAAATTTAAATTAAATACATTCTGTAATGAGATAGAAATATATCCATAAAGTAATTATTTCTTTTATTTTAACATTCATTTTTTTATTCAGCAAATTCAGTATGGTATTCTTATTTTTAAACATTTTTTTCTATGCAAAATTCTATTCCAAGATTTTAAAGATGAATATTTGTACAATGTAATAGGATTTCTAGGTGACATCATACAACTTCAAGTTACTTTCAATGATTGATACAGTTTTACAAATACAAACATTACTACTTATGCTATATATTATGAATTTCAAATGTCCATTTGAATGTTCTTTTCATTCATGTATTTCAATTATTCATGCTAAAAATAATTTTTTTGTTCCTTATATATTCTCCTAGATGTTTTCAAATGTATTTATCCAAAATGTTATCTACTATCATAATGATGTCTTTATATTTTGTACCATATGGTGTAAATATTTGTATTTTCTGTTTACGTCCATTCTACATATACACTATAAAGAATAATTTTAGGGACATGTGTCTCCTCATATATCTTCCACCTATGTGCCAGATTCCCAACAACCGATCAATATCAATTATTATTAACCATTACATTTCATTCTATTTCTATATTGTATTTGTCTAAAGTTTTTAATAACTAAAAACCATGTGTGCATGTTTGTGAATTTGTAATTAAAATGATCACACCATGCAAATGAACGAGTTGGGTACTAGTTTGCTTAAAAAATGTGTAAAAATATATTTGATGTATATTTATGATTAAGAAATCATGTAATATATATATATATATAATGCATGAAATAAATAGGAAATGAGTGTTTTATAAAAATGATGAGAAAATCAATTTAAAAAAAACGTTTGAACAAATTTTTTTTTTATAAAAAACATTATAAAAAATGTTTAAATGAAAAAAACAATAACTATTAAAAATAAGTAATATTTATTAAAAACATAGTTATTAATAATTAATAAAAAATTTGTAATACCTTGCAAAAAATATAAAAATACTAACAATTGTTAAAAATCTGTAATAATTAGTAAAAATATTATAATAATTTAAATAATTAGTCATAATAATTAAATAATTTGTAATAATTAATAAATAATTAGTCAATATTAGAAATAATTACTAAATGTCAGTGTTAATTACTATATATTATTAATAATTTGTAAATATGAGGAAATTATGATAATTTGTAATAAATTGTAAAAGAAAATATATGAAAGACTAATAATTATTAAAAAATAGTAATATTTGTTTAAAATTCAGTTATAATTAATAAATAACTAGTACTACTTAATAAATAATTGTATCAATTAGTACAAATTAAAAAATATTTGTAATAATTAGTAAGAATTTTGTAATACCGTGTAAAAAAAATATAAAAATACTAACAACTAATAATATTTCTCAATAATTAGTAAAAATGTAGTATTAATTAAAATAAATCATAATAATTAGTAATAATCATTAAATAATTTATAATAATTAATAAAAAATTACTCAATATTAGTAATAATTATTAAATATAAGTATTAATTACTAAATATTTTTAATAATCTGTAAATATTAGTAAATTACGATAAATTGTAATAAATTGTATAAAAAATATATAAAATACTAATAATTATAGAAAAATTAGTAATATTTATTAAAAATACAATTATAGTTAATAAATGATTAATTTTACTTAATAAATAATTGTATAAATTTCTAAACAAATTTAAAAAAATATTTATAATAATTTATAAAAATTAGTAAAAATTCTTGATAATTGGTAATAATTAGTCATAATTAAAGTATAATAATAATTTGTATTTAGTCACAATGAGTAATATTTATTCTTATTTCTATTTTTTTATATTTCTATGGACTCAAAAAGTAGACATTGATTTCTATTACATGATCATGATTGGATAAATCATCGCAAAAATCCCAATGGATCTAGTATTAATCATGTATACATTGGGGGTGTTGAAACATTTATATCATTTGCATCATCAAATTCAATTTTTTTATGAAGGAAAAATTAAATGTCCATGTAATAAATGTGATCTTAGGTGATTTGAAACATTTGACAATGACATACTTCATCTACCATGTTTTTTTAGAAAGGTTATATTTTTTGGAATCAACACGGTGAACAAAATTCAGTAGAAAATACAATTTGTTGGTTGTGGATCCATTATTTCAAAATTTAGTACATGAAGCTACAAGAAAATTTATTCAGGAAACAATAATTAATATTGATATTTCAAATCCTGAATGATAACCATCTCAATTTTATAATTTTTTGAAATCTACTGAGGGAGATTTATATTCGAGATGTCATATAAGAAAAATTGAAGGAGTTGCAAAATTTTGGTCTATTATATCAAATTTTGGAATGTCAAATAGTTGTTTGATCAAATATTTTCTTTGGTTAAATTGTTGTTTCCTAATGAAAATACATTACCTATAAGTTTTTATGAAAGTAAGAGGTTAGTCTATAGTTTGGGTCTTAGTTATTAGAAGATCCATGCATGTTCAAATGACTGTTATATTATGGTGATTATGAATTGTTAGTTAATTATCCAATATGTGGAGAATTGAGATACTAAGAGGCATAATAATAAAAGTCCCAATTTCCTGTGAAATAGTTGAGATATTTTACAATTTCACCCTGTTTATATCATCTATTTATGTCTCACAATACAACAACATTTATGAAATGACATAAATAAAATATTTTTATTAGTAAAATATCAAATCATCCAAGTGATAGTGATTCATGGAAACAATTTGATTAGATGCATCCTTCTTTTGCTTCAGAACCTCATTGCATATAATAGAGTATTTCTAAAGATGGGTTTTTTCCATTTAGTACTTACGACTATCAATATTATTGTTGGTTTGTTTTCAAAACTCTGTACAACTTACCTCCTTGGATACTAATGAAAAAACCATATATATATTTGGTGTTATTAATTTTAGGACATCCAAAGAAGAATATTGATGTTTATTTTAAGCCACTAATTGATGATTTAGTTTCATTATGAAGTGATGGTGTAACTATATATGATATAGTTGTAGATCATAATTTTACACTAAAGGTTGCATTAATGTGGAAAATTAGTGACTTTTTGGGATATGTTATGTTATCTGGATGAAGTACACATGGTCTAAAATCATGTCTGTACTGTATGGTTGATAAAAAATCATTTATGCTTGTTAATGGAATAAATGCTAATTATTTTTTCTATCATTAGATATTTCTTCCTATATATCACCCTTTTTGAAGGAATAGAAATAATTTTTAAAAAGGTAAAATTGAAAGAGATGAACCTCCAACAGTTCTCTCAGGTATTCAAGTAAAATATACCATATCTTAATTACCTCCTGTTACTTTTGGACCAACTATAAGAAAATAAAAAATATATGGTTTTGGGAGAGATCATAATTGGATAAAGAAAAGTATTTTTTTGGGACCTTCCATATTGGTATGATTTTTTGGTTCATTATATGTGAGATGTAATTCATATTGAGAATAATTTTTTTATAACATATTTTATACTGTGTTGGATACACCTGGTAAGACCAAAGATAATGTAAAGACACAATTAGATCTTGACCAAATTTGCAGGCGTCATGAACTTAAATTATTTTAATATGAAGGGTAACATAATTTAATTAAGCCAAAATCATCTTACACACTTTCTAAAGAAATTCATTTATTATTCTATCAATGGATTAGAAATTTGATGTTACCAGATGGTTATGCTTCGAATTTGTCTTGTTACATCAGAAATGGACATATTAATGGGTTAAAAAGTAATTATTTCCATGCCATAATGCAAAGACTACTTCTTTTTGGTCTTAGAGGGCTGTTGAATTATTCAATTTGGGATTTGTTGACCTAAATATCATATTTATTCTGAGTTATTTCAGATTATGATACATTGAGTATGTAGTAAAAAAATGTTGTTTTAATTTTATATAAATTAGAGAAAATATTCCCACCAACCTTCTTTGACTTAATGAAACATTTAATATTTCCTCTGTCATATGAAGCTAAATGTGGAGGTCTGGTACAATTCTGATGGATGTACCCTTTTGAGTGATGTATACAAAAATTAAAGAAGAAAGTATGTAACAAAGAATCGGTTAAAGGGTTAGTTAAAAAAGCATACTTTCAGGCATGAATTTAAAATTTATTCTCTTATTATTTTCAATCTTAATACCCTTTAAAATATAATCTCATGGGTTAAAATGAGGAAAATTTTGTTGATGTAGTAGACCATCAATTGTCAGTTTTTAATAAGCTTGAGCTTAGTTTTGATGGTTATCATGAAAGCTAACTTTCAGATGAATAACTTCACATATCTCATACATATGTTCTACTCAATTGTGAATAAATTACATGATTTTTGTAGTAAGTACTACTTTTAAAAAAAAATTATAATATATAAATTTATTTACATTATTTTTTTGTATACTATATGATGAGGATATAAAAGAAAATACAAATTACCCCTGCTGATCTTAAAGAACATTATCAACAAAATTTTGAATATTAGTTTCAAAGGATGGTAAGTTAATTTATTTATGATGGAACATTAAATCAATTTTGTAATAATATATAATATTAATAATTATCCTTTTTTATAGAAAAAATAACTTGAAATTAAAATTTATACTTGATTATGTGTACTTAAAAACCCACCATCAAAATTGGTAAATATTATAATGGGTATGTGGTTAATGGATATTAATTCTATACACACATATATGGTGAATCAAAGAAATCAATGAATAGTGGTATTTTTTTGAAATGGTCTCATCATAAAAAAAGTGAAGTTGACTTTTATGGTATGTTAGATCAAATAATTGAGTTATTTTATCCAAGACCAAATTATTTAACAATGTTAAAATGTCATTGGTTTGACACTGATTGAGGGTTGAGAGTTCATCCAAGACATGGAGTCGCTGACATTAAATATAATAGTCTTATTACCTCAAATGACCCATTTATGTTGGCACAACAAGCACATCAAGTTTATTATGAAAATTACTATGTTGTTTAAAGATATTTAAATGAGCAGTGGAGTGTAATAAAAATTAAATCTCATGACAATGAGTTTCTTGAAAATGATTATGGTTATGTGGAATTGCAACATATTGAAATTTTTCAAGAAACATCCCCAAATATATATCTTACCCGATGAGATATAAATATCGATGATGAAACCCTCCAGTTAAGGGCTGATGATATTGATAATGTTGATGACGTAATAAGGGATGATGAAATTGAAAGTCGTATGGAAGTTGACAATGATGAATATGAAGATGAATACACTGTTATCAATGAAGATGACAAATGGTGTATTATATTCATGTATTCATTAGTTGTTTATATTTGGTATATTTATTAACAATTATTTATATATAAGATTGTTTATTTCAGATGGTTGGAGATATTCTTGATGATCTATTACATGCCCTCACTAATGCTAGTATTGATTAGTTTTTTATATTTGATATCTATATTAATAATTATTGACAGGTAAGAATATTATATTCTTCATGGTATTTATTAGGCTTTTTATATTTGATATATATATTAAAAAATATTTATAGGTAATATAATTATATCTTGGTATTTATTTATTGGTAATTATTATATTCTGATATTTATTAGTTTTTATATTTGATATCTGTATTAACAATTATTTATAAGTAAGATTATTATATTCTGGTATTTATTAGTTTTTTTTATATTTTATATCTGTATTAAAATTTTCATACAGGTAATATTATTTACTTTAGATAGTCAGAGATTCTCCCAATGATCTATTTTTTCCTCTCGCTGATGTCAGACTTCTCGATGATGAGCCCGATTCATTTGATCCATAGGATGATACTATAGAACTTCCTATTAGGAAGAAGCACAACCTTACTAGATTTATGATTATAGACCCCATTCCAAAAATACGTCTATCTCTTCATTTTGAACCTCATTTATAAAGGCATGTTCAATTGTTTAAGGTATTTATTTTATATTAAGTTTTTGTATTAATTTTGGTAATAATATTTGGATTATTTGTTTTTATTTTCATATTTTTTCACATTTAGCTATTGGGAGGGCTGGTGTGATTCTAAGAAATCATTTTTCTACAACATGGATGTCATGGGACCAGGTTCCCATTGTTGTTCTATAACATATGTTCGCCAACTAGATTGTACATTAATAAATAATATATTTTATTTTAAATTTATCTAATTAGTAACATCATGTTTTTAATTTTATTTCATAATTTATGGTCTCAAATCAATGATAACATGATATCTTCTATCCGAGAGGCATGAGAGATTTGTATATATGAAAATTTTCATCTATTTTTACACAACCTAAGAAAGAGATTTATGGATAGAGCTTTTGTTATTGTTTTTGATCAGTATTACTTATCTCATCAACTTGAATATATCGCAACTTAGGAATAGGATAAATTATACTAATACTAGATATGATATAATTTTAGGAGGAGGTCATCATTTGATCATCAGAACCGAGGGAGGCATGAAGTCACACATAGGGTCAAGATTCATACATTTGGTATATATCGATGACATATGGTAAGTAATATTATTTACTAATGTATATATACTTTAAGTGTAATTTTTTTATATTATTTAGATATATACTGACCCCTCTATTATGGAGTTTGAAGTTTATAAGAAGATGTACACTGATCCCTTTATAAGATATATTATTGGCGGTAGACAGTACAAGATTACAGTTAATACTTTTTTTAAAAAAAATTAATTTAATTAATTTTATTGTTATTTAATTTATATTTATATTTGAAGGAAATGTATGAGACTACGAATTCTCATTCATGATAGATTCAATATGAGAGTGAGGTAGATTCCACTTTCAATTTAGGTTTTAATAAGCGGACTTGGATACATGTGACTTTTCATGGTGTTGAGAAAGACCAGGTGACTGGTATTGGTTCATGATTGAGACCTAATAATTTCTATGGTACTTCTATGATCTCATTAGTTAGATCAAATGGAGATCATGAAAAGTCATCCTTGTCATCCGTTTCACAATATGAAGAGAGGTTATGATCTTAGGATGAGATGATACAAAAAATGTAGAGAGAGAGAGACGAGGATCATGAGTAACAACGTCGAAGAGATGAACAAATATTGGAGTATATGAGACAACTTGTGAATGGGTTTAGTATGGAGTTCCTCCTACCTGGACCTTTGGGTGATCCACCTACCATAGATACTAGTTTATTGTTGTTATAACTGTTATGTATTTTGGATTGGAAAACATATTATGTGTGAAATGGTGTAATAATATCATGCATGTTTTTATTATATGTATTTTTATTTAAATTTGTTTTAAAATTTTTTATTTTTATTTTTTAAATGTATAACTAATTGTGACAGATCACCAAATCTATTGCAATTAGTATTTTTTAAAAAAATTATTGGACTATTTGTGACAAAGTGGATTTCCTATCACAAATAAAAAGTATTTGTGAAGGTCCTGTGCAAATTGTTTATTTAAAAAAATTTAGGCTTATTTGTGATGGGAATGAAGGGCCATCATAATTAAATATTATTTGTGGCAGTCAGTCACAAATAATCATATCCATGATTTTATTTTTTGAAAGGGTAATTTTGTGATAAATTCCCATCGCAAATGACTTTTAGCGATGGGATTCTGTTGCAAAAATCCCATCACAAAAGCATTAAAATCCATTTGTGGGCATAACAATAAATCAATGTGGAAGAGACAATTGATAAACCACTGGACCAATCCGATACACTATCTTGAACGAAACCACAAACTTGGGTGACAACTTCTCCTACTTCCAAACCTGACGATGTCCCGACTTTAATGACACTCGTAAGAATACCCAGTCACGAACCTCGAACTCAAGAGGCCATCATATCTAGTCTATATAAGATCTATGCCTGATCTGATTGGTATAAAACCACTTATAGATCAACTGAATGTGCTCCAAAGTCTTCTTCACGAGACTCGACTTGTAACTACCCATCCCTGGTTCCACTACTATGATTCCCCAAGCTGGTGCACCACATGACCTCAAGTGTGACTCTCCACATTCCAGATACTGCCGACTAGTAGTGAGGGTCTAATTGAACAAGTGGGGAGACTATACCCTCTTTACTAGAGTAAAAAAATAATATAAATCAATTTAAATGTCAACATGAAATAATAATAAATACCAAAAAATCACACAACACATTCCCAAACTGGGGAAGTACAAGAAAACCAATATAGTAAAATATGACATGTCATGATAGTGTCAAGTTCCAAAAGAAAACCAAAATAAGTCACTAAATAAAATCCCAAAATGGGTCTCGATATCATGTTTGGTCTCCTTATCCACGCTTCATCCTAATTCCCATATCATCCATCTAACATAGGGCCTTTACCTTATTCTGACCTACAACCATGAAGTCTTATTAGGTACCCTAGAGTAGCTTGAGCAGGGTGTGAGTACAACTCAGTAGGCCACCACCAATGGTGTCTACAACAATATAGAATATAATAATAGTGCATGTAGAAGTATATTTAACAATAGAAAAACATTAGATAAACCATGTTTCATTATTTAACATCATTTAAATTAACCATAATTATTTTTAGTTTGAAGTGATACCCATACCCATCAAAACCGCTTCGGCCAATTCCAGTCATCTGAACCATATGTCATAGGGGTCATGGGTTAACATACAAGGGGAATCAGTTCAAGTATCCAACTGGAATTCAGAACACCATGTCCGACCATCCAAACCATGATATGTAATGCCATGTCCATACCCTTGGAGTCAGGAGCATTAGTCCATCCTTCAAAACTACAATGCATTGGGGGTTCCTAGAGCATCGGTATAGCCTAACCAAGGGAGAGAATCATTAGTCCAACATACCAACAACATTTAGTCAAATTTTTAAAGGTCAACATGAATTAACTCTTACCAAACAATAACAACATGGGTGAACCATTTCATTTTATTAACAATTACATGGTTCATTACATTCAACGTGTTCTCAATTACCATAACTAGCCCATTTCACTATTCAAGAACTATAACAACCATTTGCTACCCCTTTCAAGCCATTTAACCACATGGAAATGACTTTTAACCATTTATTACATTTACCCATTTACAATCCATAACTAATTAAACTTATTCAAGTTAAAAAAAATACTTTATACCATGATAACATTCTAAACATGGTTCTAATTGGTTTAATCTCCCAAACCCTTCAATTCATCATTTAATAACTTAATTTCCATATTCAAGGAAGTGTAACACCCCATGGTTGGACATAAGCATAGTTTAAACATCCTCAATGAATAAAATGGGGATCTTGAGGGGTCACCCAATTTACCATTTCATACCAAGGAATAAAATTCACAGCAAAAAAACATAAAAAAATAACCATATACACATGAGTAAACATTAAGATTATGGGATATAACTTTTAGACCACCCACATCAAGTTCATAGATAAGTACTCACCCAACCTTGACCCTTGATTCAAGCTCAAAACCCCCTCAATTCCCAATATAAGAATCTTCTAGAAAATAAGGGTTAAGGGATTTATAAGGAAAGAAAACATTCCACCATGATTATTATAGAAAATAGAAGAAAGAGGATAGGTAGACTCACATGGAGCTTAAATTCGCAACCAACGATGATTTAAATGAACAATAATCAAAGGATAATGATCCTTGGAAGAGGGGATAGATCCTGGTTTTCAACCCTTGATGATTGAGGAGGAAATATGAGGAATATCAGGTAAGAACTCCTAAAGCCTAAGGGGGATATGGGAAATTAACCTCTTTTAATGAGGCACATGGTTTGGCTGCACGGTTGGTCAAACCATGCACCAACCTTGCATCCTCCTCTCTCCAAAGAGAGGTATGGGTCACACAGTTTTATGGGAAGGCCACACGGTTTGAAAAACCATGCTAAGACCATTCATTTGGCTCTGTCCAAGGTCACACAGTTTGTCTGGGCCACCCGCATGGTTTGAAAAACCATGCATTGGTCGTGCACCTACCATTGTCCAAGGGGATAAGCCACACAATTATCTATAACTGTGTTACAACCATGCACTATGCACTAGATGGACTCTTCTCCCTTTTTTACATTCCTCAAGACCTTGAGACACCCATGAGGTCTATCATACTCCTGGGAATCATTAAATTAACCAATTTAAAGGGAGTGAAAAAAGTATTTAAACAAGAACAAACCTCTTTAAAAGGTTGGGATCTTATAAACTACCCACCTTATAACAGATAATCCTTGATCTGTGCTCCCAAGTACCTCCAAGCCTCTATAAAAATAATTTTGGGCCACTGGTCATGCATATCCTCCCTCATCTCCAAAGTTTTCTCCTAAATGTTACCATGATTCCACAATACTCAAACCAAAGGTACGATCTTACCTAAAATGGTCTTCTCACTAGAATCCACAATATAAACCAAATGCCCCTCAAAGGATTCATCAACCTCAAGCTCAGAATCATCAACCTCAATCACATGATATGGGTCGGGGTGATACTGCCGAAATTGTGACACATGAAAAAAATCATGCATGCCACTGCACCATTATGGAAGAGCCAATCGGTATGCCACCAATTTGATCCTCTCTACAATTTTAAACAACCCCACATACCTAGACACTGACTTACCATATCTCTAAATCAGATAGTGACCTAATCTCGAAGACACCTGAAGGAACACATGGTCACCCACTATAAGCTCAAGAGTTTGATGACGTCAATCAAAATATGAATTATATCTACTCTAGGATATAACCATATGTTTCTGAATCAATTGGACCTGCTCCATTGTATCCTTCTCGAGTATCAGTCCCAAAAACTCCAATTCTCCTACTTTAATCCAACACAAGGGATATCTACATGGTGTAACATAGAGTGACTCATATAGTTCCATTTGAATAGTCACATGATAACTATTTTTATAGAAAAACTCAATAAACGCTAAGTGTTTCTCCTAATATCCACCAAAGTCTATGACACATGCCCTCAACATGTCCTCTAACACCCGGATAGTACATTCCAATTTCCCATATATCTATGGGTGGAAATATGTACTAAAAACACATGATTACCCAGTTCCTTTTTTAACCCTTTCTAGAAGCACAAATTAAAATGAAAATCATGATTTGAAACAACACTCTGAGGTACCCCATGAAAATGTACAATCTACCAAACATAAAAGTCACCTAAATGTTCAATGGTGAAAGTTTCTCATGTCGATAAGAAATGTGAAACCTTTTTCAACTAATCCACAATCATCCAAATCATGTCATTATTCTAACTAATCCTCAGGATACCCACTAAAAAATCCATGTTAACATCATCCGACTTCCATTCCAGAATGGGAAACAATTGTAAAATTCTAGCAGGTCATTGATTCTCAACTTTCACCTACTGACTGGTGTAACATCATGTCACTAATCCTATAATATCCCTTTTCATTCCTGGCCAAAAATACTATCTCCAAAGATCATAGTACATCTTGGTGAAATGAGGGTGCACCACCCACTTTCAAACATGAATCTCATGAATCAGCTCTTCCCACATAAAATTAGGAACAACAACATGACCAAAAACATTAATAATCTCATCCTCATCAATAGTACAATTGGAATGTGTCTCCCCAACTTCAAAACTATCTATAAAATCTATACATTCTAAATCCTCATACAGAATTCTCTTAACATAGTTTAGAATAGATGGCTCAACAAACAATGACATGAGTGTCATCAATTTATTCTCATATTGAACACTTATATACATCTCAGTGAACAAGGCCATCATATTCTACTTAGAATTGGACTCATGAACAACCCGAGTCCGTGTCTTCTAAATCAATGAATTTTAAACACTATTTCCCTTCCCTGACATATATACTAGTTCAAAGTATAAGGAATGCATGTACTTAACCCATCGTCACTGCCGAAGATTCAAATCACATTGGGAAAAGATATATTTGAGGTTTTTATGATCAGTATAAATGAAAAACTTCTCATCTAGAAGATAATTTTGCTAACATTTCAAATCATAAACCACTACGGCCAACTCGAGATCATGAGTAGGATAGTTCTATTCACGAGGCCTTAACTACCATGATCTATATTCCACGACTCGATCTCCCTACGTCAACACTACCCCAAGTCCAATCCTAGATACATCATAATAAATAGTATACTCCTGACCTGAATTAGGTAAGATCGAGAATTATGTAGTGGTAAAATGATTCTTTAATTCTTTGAAGGAATTCTCACATGCCTTCGACCAATAAATATTGACACCATTATTTGTTAGGCCTAAAAGAAGTGCTGCCAAGGGAGAAAAGTCTTTGAATAACCTTTGATAGTAACCTGTTAAACCCACAAATCTTTGAATATCAAAAAATTTATTAGGATGAACCCAATAAACCACTATTTTAACCTTCTTTGGGTCCACCAAAACACCTTTCTATGAGATGATGTGACCCAATAAATGCACCTTGTCGATCCAAAAATGATGCTTTGATAGCTTAACATAAAGATGATGCTTTATCATTATACTCAAGATGATTTCATGATATTTGGTATGATAATCATGATTTTGAGAGTATACTAATATTTCATACAAAAAATCAACTAATAACTAATCCAGGTACAGGTGAAAGATTCAGTTTATCAAATCCATAAATACACCAAGAGTGTTCGTCGACTTGAACGACATTACGATGAACTCATACAAACCATACCTACTTATAAAAGTTTTATGTGGTATATAAAAAGGTCTTATGCTCAATAAAACTTGGAGAACACTCTAGAACCACTCATCTGATTGAATAGATCATCAATCCATGGAAGAGGATATCATTTCTTAACTGTCATTTGATTCAAATTCTGGTAATCAACTTATAAATGCAACATTTTGTTAGTCTTCTTAGCAAATAAAACTGATGAACCCCAAGGGGATGTACTCGAACAAATAAAAACCTTATCCTTTAAATCCTCTAACTAATTCTTATTCTCTTGAATCTCTTCTAGTTCCATTCGATAAGGTGGAATAAAAACTGGTTCAGATCCAAGTATCAACTCAATCATGAACTCAATCTTTCTCTTTGATGGAAGCCCTAATAAATCCTTAGGATACACATCCTGAAACCAATATACTATTAGAGGAAGTATGTCACACTCTATACCCTCATTATCAAGTATAATACCTACCAAATGAGCTATGAGCTCACATAATTCTTGACAAATTGGCCCTTGAATGACCTACTTGGATATTCCATTCCCCACGATGGACATAAGTATCACTCTCAGGAGACATGAAACTCACTATCTTACGGTAACAATCAACGTCATACTGGTATGTAACCAACCATTCCATCCCTTGTATTAGGTCAAAACCTATCATCTCAAGCATATATAAGTTATAAAGGAGATGATACCCACCAACCTCGAGGGCACACTCCTTACAATGATGGACACCCTCCGACCGCACCCCCAATAGTGTGTCGATCGACATAACCCCAAACATATAATACACTGATAGAACTAAAACATTCAAAAACCTAACATATATAAAATAATGTGAGTATCATATCAAATAAAGAACTATCAATTATATAATCTACAAGAATCGTACCTCAGATAGTCGACGATCAATCCTCGCCACCGATGGGTTCAGGCTGAACTACATGCAACTGGACTTCCCCTCTACCATAAAATCCAATCTAACCCCCTAGATTTCACTAACCTACTGATATAGATTCTATTTCCCCAAATTACCATGCCCCCACCCCGAATGGTATGATCAATGGAACTCCAACTTCCCAACTATACAAGGTAGCATACCCCTTACCAGTGCTATGTACCGACCTAAATCCTCCATCACTGTCCATATTCCATGGGATTATATAGAACCTATGTATTTAACCCATAATTATACAAGATCAAAATTCCACTGGTGGTCATGAACACTAACCACACACATGTCCCGGTATACCACACTGATATTAGATGAATCGATCACTCACTACTAGAAACTGGACCTATACCAATGGTTTTGGAAAAACCTTGGTATAAGTACCATAAAATGACCCAATAGTAATGGTTTTTCCAAAAACATCGATATAGGTGATGTATATACCAAAGATTTGGCTAAAACCATTAGTATAGCCTCCATTAAATGACCCTATACCAATAGTTTTTCCAAAACCATTGGTATAGGTCCCAAAATTAAAAATACCTATACCAACGGTTTGGAAAACTATTGGTATAGGTATTTTGATCTTTAATGAATTATTTTATCAAATAACATTGAATACAGAAAGAATTAGTTTAATTATAAATATTTATATACATATTTATCATATTATGTTTTAAAAAAATATTGTAGCTTAGTGGTTAGGTCGTTGAGATATAAAATGGAGGTCCGAGGATCAAAACCATCCGATTTTTTTTTTAAATTACCTATACCAACAGTTTTCAAAACCGTTGGTATAAGTATTTCATTTTTCTTATACTAGTTTGGAAACTATTGGTATAGGAATATAATGATTCCAGAAAAGCCAACGACCACCCAAACTATTTGTATAGCGAATACCAATGGTTTTGGGACCTATGCCGATGGTTACAAACCATCGGTATATGATTCTTTTCCAATAGTGGTTGCCCTATGAGACTAATCCTTACCCTTGGATACTTTGTATGCCACCACCCTGGTGGAAGTTCTTACAATGGAACCTCTAATTATCAGAAGATATACCACTATATCACCCAACTAAAAGCATTTTCCCACCACTAGAATCCTCCTTTAAGTCCCCCTCATAAATGATAGACTGGTCCATTACCTCAAAAAACCTTTTCAAACAAAATATGTTTACCTGGGACTTGATCTCACATCTAAGTATATCCTGAAAATTTCTAACTGTAGCTATTTCATATCCTATAAAAATTAGATAAAAATTATACAAATCAGTGAAACATCCGACATAATCCATCACCACCATACATATATGTATCAAACTCATAAACTCTCCAACTTTCCTCTGCCTTAAAGTTTTGAGGTAAAAGTGCTCCAAGAACTTCTCTTAGAAGTCCTTACATAACATGACTTCCAACTGATCATTCCGAGCCTGAATATCCCACCAAAAATTTTATGGTCCTTATAAAATGTAAGTTTCCAACTTGACTCTCTTCTTAGGAGGAGTCTCTAGGTGGTCCAATATTTTCTGGATAGACTCAATTCATAACTCTGCTACCTGGGTTCCACACTCTCTGACAAAGTTTGAAGGGTTCTAAAACTAAAAATATCTCTCCAGATAAAACATACTCAGTACTTCCCACCCTAGTCCTATCTCCATAAACTACAAAAAATGATCAAAGTTCCCACAAAACTACTCCCCCCTATTATTCAGAACCAACAAAGGTTTATGTCCCACTACTATAGGAGAATTCTTAGCGATGTACTCCTATTTCCCAACCAACAAATGTCTTCATGGTGGAATCTATTTACATTTATAAACACATGTATCAAAGCACATAACATATGGTTTCCACAATTTACATAAAAGATACTCACTACTATCCACAAAAAATCCACTCCACATACACTATCCCAACAGATATAATCAAATCTCTATCACTACCCTCACCACCCATATCATGGGGCATGACTAACTTAGGGTAAATTGACTTTCAATTTATAACATATTAGGGTTATGGAAAAGAGATACAATAAATAGGGAAGAAGAGAGTTATCTAGGGCATAAAGAGTCTTAGACTTATTAAGAGGAATAAATCGCAATGAAGGACACTTTGATCTACCAAGAACCAAGGGAGAAGATCCCTTGGGATAAAAAAATCGACAAAAACATGAGAGGAGGTCAAGTAGATGAAAAAGAGGGGATTCATGAGTGAGTAACCTATTTTAAAACACTTAAAACAAAACCCAAGGGGAATTTAAGGTGTGAAAACATGATTCAATGCCCACAAAGTTCAGGGATTCACTACTTTAGAACCTGGTTTTATTTTTCACAGTGCAACATGCTATATCACACTATGAATCCCTCCAATAACTTTCAAACAACTATAGGTCCATATCGATCCTCCTGAACTCGCTCATGAACTACCCCGACACCTCCATTATCCAAAAAAAAGTAGATTACACATATCTGGACCCCAAAAACAAACCATAATGCACCACATAGATCCAAGAAGCATTACAAACTCCCCCTCTAAGGACTTATCATCCTTGAGAAGTGTCTTGATGGGTCTCTTCCAAACAACCCAGACTCTAGGCCTAAAAATCCCCGTCTTATTCTCAAACCATTTCTCAGAGACATATATGAAACACAATACTCGGGCGAGAGTCCATTCCATGATTCACAACATGATTCTCCCCCTAAATAACATCACGAATCACGCCTCACCCCCTGAATCATGCCATAATCATGGTTTACCCCATAAATCACCTTGAAGGTCTACCCGATCTCCCCCAAACCTTCATAACGAAGAAAAATACAAATGTTTCAGTAGAATTTAAATGTCTTAGTACCTTAAAATAAGTATAGTGGTTTTGAAACCTCTCCATCTTACAACAATTCATCCTCAAGCTACATTCCAGAATGTCATTGGCCCTCTTCTGCAAAAAACTATGGCCACTAATCCATAATGTCTGATTCTTTCTCTCATGTATCCTCTTGGTTATGAACATGCTTCCATGAAACATGTACCAAAGGAACTGTATTACTGTGAATATCATTTTCACTTTGATCCA
Source organism: Viscum album (assembly GCA_963277665.1). NCBI lineage: Eukaryota > Viridiplantae > Streptophyta > Magnoliopsida > Santalales > Viscaceae > Viscum > Viscum album. Next base: position 571,928,735 of record OY728164.1, on the reverse strand, counting down.
CTATAAAAACTAGACACTTCTCAAAGGGCGCATCAACCTCAAGCTGAATATCTTTAGTGTCAATCACATGAGATAGATTTTGATGGTATCATCTCAACTAAAATACATGGAAAACATCATACTACTACTGGAAAAGTGAACATTTGTGATAGGTTATTTGTGACAAATGTTTATCTATTGAAAAAATTCAATAATATGTACCTTTTTGGAATGGAAAATAGTATCCATCGCAAAAAATATGGTTTCTGATGGCTAATAGCGACATACTCTCTTATTTGTCAATATTAGTCATTGGAAAAAAATTAGTAGCAACAAATATCTTTATTCATCACAAAATGTTCTCCCTAATTATTTTTATTGATGGATTTTCCATCATTATCAACCCATTAAAAATAAACTTTAATTAAAATCATGTGAACCCTTTCTCTTTCCCTCTTTCCTAATTTTATTCTCCTTAACAAATATGGTTCCCTTTGCATAACCCTCGAATGATCCACCCCCAAAATCGTCCATCACACCATATTTATTTCATATTTAGGTTCGAATCACCCAAGTACGGATTTATCTGACCTCCTCCATTTTTTTTTCAATTTTCCATTAAATATTGCAGAAATTGGTTTGGTCAAACCCTAGGTCTAAAAATTTACATGATTTTTATGGTTTATTTGGTATTTAGGGTTACTATAAATTTATTCTTCCTTGTTTGGGTGTCCACCATCGAATACAACATGTTTGGGCTCTACACAGGTTGATTCCAATTGATTTGAGATATTTTACCTAATGTTTAACCTTTATATTTAAGATATTTTTCTATTTGGATGTTCGTATTTAATTTTGGAATTAATATTATATACATGGGAAATATTAATGGCGATACCATAAGATGAAATTTATATTTTTATTTGCATCAAAATAATTTGGAATTTATTATTTTATGTTTTTGTTGGAAATAGATTATTATGGAAATTATTTATGGGGGTGTCTGATATTTATATAAATATTGACAAAGTTTATATAAATACATTTAATTAGTCAATTATTAGTATTGAATGAAATATAAATTATGACATTTAATTTATGGTATGATGATAAGATATAATTTTAAAATATGTGGAATAATATTGGAGTATTTAATAAATGCTAAATGATGCTCAAAAGAATTTAATATAAGATTTCATGAAGGAAAAATGTGTAAAAATATATTTGATGTATATATATTTGATTCAGTAATCATGTAATATATATATATATATATAACATATAAAATAAATAGGAAATGAGTATTTTATAAAAATGATGAGAAAATCAATTTAAAGAAAATGTTTGAACAAAATGTTTTTAATAGAATTTTTTTTATTTATAAAATAATGTTATATATTTATATATTTGATATGTATATTTGTTAAAAAACATTATACATTTTTTAAAGAAAACATTTGAACAAAACATTATAAGAAATTTTTTTTCTATATTTATAAGAAGAAAATATTTTTATATATTTTATATGTATATTTTTATAAAAAAATATTATACATTTTTTAAAGAAAGTGTTTGAACAAAACATTATATATATATATATGTATGTATGTATGTATAGATTTAATATTTATATTTATTTAAAATATGTGTAAAAATATATTTTATGTATATATATATATGATTAAGAAATCATGTAATATATATATATATATATAATGCTTGAAATAAATAGAAAATGAGTGTTTTATAAAAATGATGAGAAAATCAATTTAAAGAAAACGTTTGAAAAAAATGTTTTTTTATAAAAAAAATTATAAAAAAATTATAAATGAAAGAAATATCTATTAAAAACAAGTAATATTTATTAAAAACTTAGCTATTAATAATTAATAAAAATCTTGTACTACCTTTCAAAAAATATAAAAAATACTAAAAATTGATAAAAATTTGTAATAATTAGTAAAAATATTGTAATAATTTAAATAATTAGTAATAGTCATTAAATAATTTGTAGTAATTAATAAATAATTATTCAATATTAGTAATAATTAGTAAATGTAAGTGTTAATTGCTAAATTTTATTAATAATTTATAAATATGATAAAATTGGGATAATTTTCAATAAATTGTAAAAGAAAATATATGAAATACTAATAATTATTAAAAATTAGTAATATTTGTTAAAAATTTAGTTATAATTAATAAATAACTAATATTACTTAATAAATAACTGTATCAATTGGTAAGAATTAAAAAATAGTTTGTAATAATTAGTAAATTTTTTTAATACCCTATAAAAAAATATAAAAAAATACTAACAACTATTAAAATTTCTCAATAATTAGTAAAAAATTAGTATTAATTAAAATAAATAGTAATAAATAGTAATAATTATTAAATAATTTATAATAATTAATAAATAATTATTCAATATTAATAATAATTAGTAAATGTATGTATTAATTACTAAATATTAATAATAATTTGTAAATATTAGTAAATTATGATAAATTGTAATAAATTCTATAAAAAATATAAAAAATATAAATAATTCTTAAAAAATGGTAATATTTAGGAAAGATCCAGTTATAATCAATAAAGAATTCATATTACTTAATAAATAATTGTATCAATTTGTGTTTTTTTAATTTTTTTTAATAATTTGTAAAAATTAGTAAGAATTTGTGTTAATTGGTCATAATTATCCACAATTAAAATATAACAATACCTTGAAATTAGTTATAGTGAGTAATAATTATTATTATTTATATTGATTTTTTAAATAACTATGGACTCATGAAATAGACACTGGTTTCTATTACAAAATCATGATTGGATAAATTATTTCAAAAATCCCAACTAATTTGGTATTAATCCTATCTACATTGGGGGTGTTAAAACATTTATATCATTTGCATCATTAAATTCAGATTTTTTTTATGTAGGAATAATTAAATTTCCATATAAGAAATGTGATCTTAAGAGATTAGAAACATTTGACAATGTTGGACTTCATCAAATATGCTTTGTTTTTTGGAAAGATTATATTTTTTTGCTATCAACATGGAGAAAAAAATTCAATAGAAAATAATTTTTTTTAGTCATGAATCCATCATTTAAAAAGTTAGTACATGAAGCTACATGCCTGTTTATTCAGGAAACAACAATTCATAGTGATATTCTAAATCCTGAATTAAACCCATCTCAGTTTTACAATTTGTTGAAATCTTATGAGGGAGATTTATATTCAGGATTCTAGATAAGAAAAATTGAATTTGTTACAAAATTTATGACTATTAAATCAGATTATGGAATGTTAAATAGTTTTTTTGATCAAATATTTTCTTTGGTTAAATTTTTGTTTCCTAATAGAAATACATTACCTATAAGTTTCTATGAATGTAAAAGGTTAGTCCATAATTTGGATCTTAGTTATCAGAAGATCCATGCATGTTTAAATGACCGCATCTTATATTACTGTGATTATGAATTTTTATTTAATTATCCAACATGTGGAGAATTGATATACAGAGGCACAATAAGGAAAGTACAAATTTCCTATGAAACAGTTGAGCTATTTTCCAATTGCACCTTGTTTACATCGTCTATTTATGTATCACAATATATGTAACACCTCGATATTTTATAAAAAATATTCTTTTTATTTTCATTAATGTCTTGTGTTGTACGCTACACAAAAAGGAGCTTGAACAACACGCATCCCTGACTTGGCTTGCATTACACAATAAAGACCTTCCTCGATAGCGTGTGTAGTACGTAATACCGAGTTTCACTAAACAAGATATTATTATAATATTATTATGAACTAGCCGTTATGAATAGTAATACCCACTTTTTAAAATTTTATAAATTTTATCATTCAAAATGGACTTCATTTTTGGATTCGGAATATCGAAATTAGCTTAGGGGGAAATTTTGGTACTTTTCAGATAACTTTCATATTCTGATGAATATTGAAAATTACTAAATTTTAATTAAAAACAACTTTTTTAATCGAAATAATTAATAATGATAAATTATTAATTTGAGTGGTTTTAAATTATATCTAGAATATATTTTTACAATTTAATAAAATTTTGTTCATTGGATGTAATTTCACATTTAAACCAGACATAAACAAGTGTCAATCTTTTGATAGTTATTATCTCTTAAAAACACGCTATTTGTTTTGATGACGAGAATTATTTTTTTAAATTAATTAATGAAACTGATATGTTTTGAATTTGGTAAAATAGACATCATTTTTGAATTCATAATATCAAATATAGCTTAGGCCTAATTTTTGGTATTTTTCTGGAAACTTTCATTTTTTGATGAATAGTGAAACCCCTAAGTGGTAGTTAAAAAACTGAATTTTTCATTAAACTTAATTTTACCGCTTCTGTGAGTGGAATTTAGAAAATCCTAGAGACACGATTAATATCAAGTACTAAAACGTGGTTCAATGAGATGAAAATATTTTTTTGGTGAATAGTAACTTTTTAATTTTATTTACCACAGTTAAAAGTAAATAGGATAATTAAGGGTAAAAATGATATTATTATTACCATAACACATGTCCTAATTCTATTGGATAAGTGTAATTCGACAAAAAACAACCTTAGTAATAAAATATGACCATTTAGGCCCACTTGGATTAGATTTGGACATTTAATATTAATTTATTTAAAGAAGGGTTAAAATAGTTAAAATCAATGTTTAATAAGTAAATAATTTTTAATATAGGTTTATACATAAGATAAATTCAACTATAAATATTCATTAGAAATCTAAAACTATGTCCTACATAATGGTATTTTATTTATAATTTTTAGACATTAAATAATTTAATTTATTTATGACACAAAGATGATGGAGTAATTATCTTATTAATGAAATATTGACATAATTGATGTTATAAATACCCAAATAAATGTAATTTGAGACTTTTTATGAATTAAAATAATTTTATAGATTAATATGACATGTTAGTATTGATTTAGTTAACTTTTTTTGAACTAATCATTCTGTTATGATTTTCACAAATATTAATTACCAAATAGTGTCAAAATTGACATAAAATAGTTTTTAAAAAAAATATTATATTATTAATTGTTATTTTATTCCTAAAAATATAAGGTTCAGCCAAATGACTTATATAATGTTATATATATTAATAATAAACAACTTGGGGTTATTTTGTCTTGTTATAGTAAGTTTATTAACCTTATAGTGTAAGAAAAAAAGAAGACACGGTAAAAGTGAAATTATTTAACTTAAGGTTAAATCTAAATGATAAGGTTAAAATAGAAACATAAACTTGTCTAAATTATATTTTATGAGAGGATTTCAACCCATACCCACCTTAGATTCTAAATAACTCAATTTGGAGCTATTAAAAACCGAATATGACTTTATAATAAAATAATATTTTTAGTTTTTCCAATGGTGCCCCTCTCCTCCCTTATAAAAGGGCACCTCCTCCCTCTCTTCCTCACACCACTTTGAGCCTTAAAGCTCGGCCAAACCCTGAAAAATTCTCTTCTCCACTTCCATATAAACATCCTAGAGGTTCTGGTCTTCTTCAAAGACCAATTTTAGGGCCCTAAGAGGAGGTCTCAAAGAGGCGCTTCAAAGAAGAGGTAATGTCCGTTACTGATTTTTTCAACTTTATTTCTTCTTCCACTTATTCTTCTTTAGTTTTTTCATTATGAAGTAATAACATTATGATAAATAATATAATTATATGTTATTATAAGTATGAAACAACCCTATTTCACCATCTATCCATCCTACGGAAAACGAAATCACCACGCGTGCGTACATACGAAATACTGTCTCCACACCGTGGTGAAATCTGTTTTTCCACCAACACTTTACATGGATGGGTATAATGGTGTAAAAAATAACTATATATGGTTATTATAAAATCATACTTATTCTGATATATTATACCATCCACTCCAATTCTATTCAATAATTATTGGAACGATATCATCGCTCGTGCGTACGTACGGACTACCGTCTCCACGACGCGATGGGATTCATTCTCCATGTTAACCATACATGAATGATCATGAAGTTTATATAATGAATAATAATAAAATATATGAATGCTGCTGGATTTATGTATATATATATGTATTTCATCTATTTAGTTTCATTCAATTCAATAAGGAAACGAAAACAACGTTCATGCGTACGTATGGCCTACCGTCTCCATGAGCGGTGTATTTCATTCCTTTTATCGATATATAATATATATATATGTATATGATGAATATATATTATATATAAATCATGTTTTACATTATGGAATTATTTAAATCAGGATATAAGTATTAATATCAAGAACGACAAGTCGAAACACATACGATAAATGAAATGATTTTACCAAAAACGCTGCTTTAACATGGAATTTACAAAAGAACGGGTAATATAAAGTCATAAGTGAAACATATATGATATCATAAAAATGAATATGATTCTGTAATAAGTCAATGACATTATTTAAATCATTATATAGGAGGTTTGGATACGTACTAAGCATATCGGACCTAAGGTAAGGGATAACTATTCCAATCTCGTTCTTATCTGAGATTGTTATTCGTAAGTATTTACTGGGGTTACTATTTTCATCCATGACCATGTTTTCTAAAAATGTTTTCATGTATTTTTAAAGTCATTTTTACCCATTTTTTGTAATTTACCACATGTTATGAATGGAATCTTACTTTTGTTTACCACACGAGGAACTTTTTGACTTTTCCGACAAAAGTATGAGAAGAATGTTATTTTTAACTTATACGGCGTGAACATATTTTTACGGTTTCATAACGCATCATTTTCATGAAGCTTACTCTACAAGATTTTATGACTATTTTCATCAAAATACTTTTCTTTTAAAATTGCATGGAATTTTTGTGAAAAGAAAATGAATTTGAAGAAGAAAGGATATTTTCCTCAAGAACTCATTTCAAGTGTTTTATCAAAACCATTTTTCCATCTAAGATGACATTATTTTATATGTGTATATTTAAAATATAATGTCTCTATGATTTACATGGTTTCAATTTTCTTATTATGAAATCATATCCATTTATTTTATATGGATTATGTGATGATGGGATGATGTTTTTGAAACCCATTTCATTCATTGGGTTATTATGAATGATGTCTGTTTATTTTGTGGCACAAGTAAGAATGATTTCATTATGAGATGGGTGAGACCTATATATCCCTCCAATGCATTGGGTAAAGATTTATATCTCATGAGATAGACATGGATGAAATGACAAGTTAAACCGGTTCAGTAATACAGGACTAGAACGAGGAGTGAACTCGATTCAGAAAGGGACTTTGTCCACTAAGATGGTCTTGGCAGTAATCCCTTGGCTACTATGGAAATCATATCATGTGCCTAATTGTTGCCACAATTACATGTTTTATTCCCATTCTATTTTATCATTATTGATGTTCCCTTATGATATATGCCTTACGTACTTCCAAGATTCATGTCTTTGCTCAAGATTTTGATGTTTAGATTTTATGTTCAAGTTTTTGCATTCAAATGTTTATGGATTGTTTTATGTTCCAAATGTTTACCCTTAATGGGCATTTGAGATCACATATTTTATGTTTTCTTTTCCCCAGGATATAAAGAAAGTTTTTAGGTAAGAAATAAAATGGGAAGATCTTTATTGGGAGATGTTGAAGATCTTTCATCACGATTAGAAGATTTTATTCCAAGTTTCCAAAGACACTAAACTATTATGATCCTTGTGTTTATGTTTATGTTATGTATTAAGTATTCCGAAAAAGTAATGTATTGTCCATGTATGTCAATATTTGGGTCTCTACATTTGGTATCAGAGGCAAATAAGGTAGGAATGTATCCGATCCTTGGGAACTCTCACATGTGAGCGTTGGACGAAGCATGGATCTCCACCCAAGGGCTTCATGAGGAAATGGCTGCCACTGGGGATGGTGGTGTGTCCTGCCCAGGGGGTGTAGCCGCCCATGGAGTGCCCTGATAGGTATCAATTATAGTCCACTAGAAGTAATTCCAGACCGCTACAATTGGCATCAGAGGAAAGGTTTAGTCAACCTTTGGAAACTAGGATGTGAGAACTTTAGTGAGATCCCTAGAGATATTTCTAAGGTATGTCTAGGGATGTCCCTAAGGTTAAGTATAAGTATAGGTTATAGTCCTAGAATTATGGTAATGATATTAGATTAAACCTTAGATTTTAGATATTGAAGTTACTCCCCCTTTATTATGATTTTTGCCTCTCACACTGTTCTTTTTGCTGGAAACAAGATGATTCACGATAATGGGGGATATGATGGACAATGGAATGATATTCTTCATGATAAACCAAATGAAATGGGATTTGGAAGTCCAAAAATCATTATTATTCCGAATCAACAATCTTATAATATGATCAATAAACTAAAATTTGGTAAGTTTCCTGACTCGGCTAAGAAGAGAAAGATGGAGTTTCATGATGATCATAGAGGAAAGAAAGTTCAATTTCCCCTATGTAAATCATGTGGTAAGAGGAATCAAGGAGAATGTTTCAAAGGAACTGGAAGATGCTTTGGGTGTGGAAAAGAAGGACATAAAGCCAGTAAGTGCAAAGGAAAAAGTTTAGTTAACACCATGGATGAAGATAATGGTATTTCTATGAAATAAACAATTGTTAAATGTTTTAAATGTAGAATGTACGTGCATTATGCAAACCAATTACCTAAGGGAAAGTCTCATGAAGAGAATCAGTATGGTCGTACGGGTAATATTTATGTTGATGATGATGAAGAGACTACAAATGATATGTGAGATGAAAGAATTGTTGAAGCTCGGTCAATGGTTTAATAAGGTAGTGGAATGATTACATGTTTATCAAGTGTAATGTTTTATAAGTAATCTCATGGTACTATGGAATAAAGAGACATTTAAGGATTGTTACACTGTTGTCTTTCCTTAAGTTTTGAAAGTATGTGATGAATGGTACCAGTATTTTTGGAAAGTAGATGATATGCGCATAATGAAGGGATAAGGAGAAAATTAAATGTTTGATAGTATTCATGATCTCATGAATGATATAAGTATAAGGTTATATCATGGCTTGAGTATATAGAATTTTTGGATTTTGGTATGTGGAAAGATTTAACTTTTGACAGCATTCATGTTTTCACTAAGGTTTAATGGGTATTCATTTTTCAAGAGAATACATGATTAAGGTATTCACATGATTGGAATGTGACCAACAAGATAATGGGGGATAAATGATGGTTGGTTGATGACAATTCAAGTAATCGTTTTCTTTATAGTATGAGCTTGGACCGAATTATTTTATATAAATATTGGAATGGATTATGTTGGACATAAGATAATATTGTTTAAGGATAGAACTTTTTTCAATATTATTGATGGGATGTTATAGTAATGTAGTTTTAGAAAAAGGACCACCTGAAGGACAGACGACAGCCCATCGCGTCAGACAAGGCTGTGGGAATCGAACCCACAACCGTAGTGCGACTGGCCTTTATCGCCTACTACTGGCCTAAAAGAAGTCCCTGTTTAGTAGAAACTAGTTTTATTATATTAAGCAGTATGATATATGAAGTATAAGTCCATTTTAGGAACCATATATGATTAATCTCACTGTAGATCGACTTATGTATATTTAATAACTTTCGCTAACCTTTTGTTTGAGACAGATGGAATGACCCGTCATTCTATCACATGATCTGCTAAACAAGTGTCAACCTTTTGATAGTTATTATCTCTTAAAAACACGCTATTTGTTTTGACGATGAGAATTATTTTTTTAAATTAATTAATGCAACTGATATGTTTTTAATTTGGTAAAATAGACATAATTTTTGAGTTCATAATATCAAATATAGCTTAGGCCTAATTTTTGGTATTTTCCTGGAAACTTTCATTTTTTGATGAATAGTGAAACCACTAAGTGGTAGTTAAAAAACTGAAGTTTTCATTAAACTTAATTTTACCGCTTCTGTGAGTGTAATTTAGAAACTCCAAGAGACACGGTTAATATCAAGGACTAAAATGTGGTTGAATGAGATGAAAATATTTTTTGGTGAATAGTAACTTTTTACTTTTATTTACCACGGTTAAAAGTAAATAGGATAATTAAGGGTAAAAATGATATTATTATTACCCTAACACATGTACTAATTCTATTTTATAAGTGTAATTAGACCAAAAACAACCTTAGGAATAAAATATGACCATTTAGGCCCACTTGGATTAGATTAGGACATTTAATATTAATTTATTTAATGAAGGGTTAAAATAGTTAAAATCAATGTTTAATAAGTAAATAATTTTTAATATAGGGTTATACATAAGATAAATTCTACTATAAATATTCATTATAAAGCTAAAACTATTTCCTACATAATGGTATTTTATTTATAATTTTTAGACATTAAATAATTTAATTTATTTATGACACAAAGATGATGCAGTAATTATCTTATTAATGAAATATTGACATAATTGATGTTATAAATACCCAAATAAATGCAATTTGAGACTTTTTATGAATTAAACTAATTTTATAGGTTAATATGACATGTTATTATTGGTTTAGTTAACTTTTTTCGAACTAATCATTCTGTTAGGATTTTCACAAATATCAATTACCAAATAGTGTCAAAATTGACATAAAATAGTTTTTAAAACAAATATTATATTATTAATTGTTATTTTATTCCTAAAAATCTAAGGTTCGGCCAAATGACTTAGATAATTTTATATATATTAATAATAAACAACTTGGGGTTCTTTTGTCTTGTTATAGTAATTTTATTAACCTTATAGTGTAAGAAAACAAGAAGACACGGTAAAAGTAAAATTATTTAACTTAAGGTTAAATCTAAATGATAAGGTTAAAATAGAAACATAAACTTGTCTAAATTATATTGGATGAGAGGATTTCTACCCATACCCACCTTAGATTCTAAATAACTCAATTTTGAGCTATTAAAAACCGAATATGACTTTATAATAAAATAATATTTTTAGTTTTTCCAATGGTGCCCCTCTCCTCCCTTATAAAAGGGCACCTCCTCCCTCTCTTCCTCACACCACTTTGAGTCTTCAAGATTGGCCAAAACCTGAAAAGTTATCTTCTACACTTCCATATAAACATCCTAGAGGTTCTGGTCTTCTTCAAAGACCAATTTTAGTGCCCTGAGAGGAGGTCTCAAAGAGGCGCTTCAAAGAAGAGGTAATGTCCGTTACCGATTCTTTCAACTTTATTTCTTCTTCCACTTCTTCTTATTTTGTTTTTTCATTATGAAGTAATGACATCAGTATAACTAATATACTGATATTTTATTATAATTATGAAAAAACCCTATTTAACCATCTATCCATCCCACGGAAAACAAAATCACCACGCGTGCGTACGTATGGAATACCATCTCCACGCCGTGGTGAAATCTGTTTTTCCACCAACACCTTACATGGATGGGTATAATGGTGTAAAGAATAACTATATATGGTTATTATAACATCATAATGATTCTGATATATTATACCATCCACTCCAATTCTATTCAATAATTATGGAAATGATATCATCGCTCATGCTACCATCTCCACGACGCGATGAGATTCATTCTCCGTGTTAACCATACATGAATGATCATGAAGTTTATATAATGAATAATAATGAAATATATGAATTCTACTAGATTTATGTATATATATATTTTTGTCATCTATTTAGTTTCATTCAATTCAATAAGGAAACGAAAACAGCGTTCATGCGTACGTACGACCTACCGTCTCCATGAACGGTGTATTTCATTCCTTTTATCGATCTATAATATATATATGTATATGATGAATATATATTATATATAAATCATCTTTTACATTCTGTAATTATCTAAATCAGGATATAAGTATTAATATCAAGAACGACAAGTCGAAACACACATGATAAATGAAATGATTTTACCCAAAACACTGCTTTAACATGGAATTTACAAAAGAATGGGTAATATAAAGTCATAAGTGAAACATATATGATATCATAACAATGAATATGATTCTGTAATAAGTCAATGACATTATTTAAATCATTACACAGGAGGTTCGGATACGTACGAAGCATATCATACCTAAGGTAAGGGATAACTATTCCAATCTCGTTCTTATCCGAGATTGTTATTCGTAAGTATTTACTGGGGTTATTGTTTTCATCCATGCCCATGTTTTCTAAAAATGTTTTCATGTATTTTTAAAGTCCTTTTTACCCATTTTTTTTAATTTAACACATGTTATGAATGGAATCTTACTTTTGTTTACCACACGAGGAACTTTTTGACTTTTCCGACAAAAATATGAGAAGATTGTTATTTTTAACTTATACGGCGTGAAAATATTTTTACGGTTTCATAACGCATAATTTTCATGAAGCTTACTCTACAAGATTTTATGACTATTTACTTTTATTTTAAAATTTCATGGAATTTTGTGAAAAGAAAATGATTTTGAAGAAGAAAGGATATTTTCCTCAAGAACTCTTTTCAAGTGTTTTATCAAAACCATTTTTCCATCCAATATGACATTATTTTATATGTGTATATTTCAAGTATAATGTCTCTATGATTTACATGGTTTCAATTTTCTTATTATGAAATCATATCCATTTATTTTATATGGATTATGTGATGATTGGATGATTTTTTTGAAACCCATTTCATTCATTGGGTTATTATGAATAATGTATGTTTATTTTGTGGCACAAGTAAGAATGATTTCATTATGAGATGGTTGGGACCTATATCTCCCTCCAATGAATTGGGTAAAGATTTATATCTCATGAGATAGACCTGGCTAGAATGGAAAGTTAAACCTGTTCTGTAATACAGGACTGGAACGAGGAGTGAACTCGATTCAGAAAGGGACTTTATCCACTAAGATGGTCTTGGCAGCAATGCCTTGGTTACTATGGAAATCATATCATGTGCCTAATGGTTTCCACAATTACATGTTTTATTCCCATTATTTTTTATCATTATTGATGTTCCCTTATGATATATGCCTTACGTACTTCCAATATTCATGTCTTTGCTCAAGATTTTGATGTTTAGATTTTATGTTCAAGTTTTTGCATTCAAATGTTTATGGATTGTTTTATGCTCTCTATGTTTACCCTTACTGGGAATTTGAGCTCACCCCTTTTATGTTTTCTTTTACCCAGGATATAAAGAAAGGTTTTAGGTAAGAAAAAAAAGGGAATATCTTTATTGGGAAATGTTGAAGATCTTTCACCACGATTAGAAGATTTTATTTTGAGTTTCCAAAGACACTAAACTATTACGATCCTCGTGTGTCTGTTTTTGTTATGTATTAAGTATTACACAAAAGTAATGTATTGTCCATGTACATCAAACTTTGGGTCTCTACAATATAGCTACATTTATGAATTTATAAAAATCAAATATTTTCATTATTAAAAGATCAAATCATATATTTATAGTTATTCATGAAAATAATTTGATTAGATTCATCCTTCTTTTGCTTTAGAACCTCTTAGCATACAACTAAGTCTTTCTAAAATGGTTTTTGACTATTTAGTGCTTAAGACTATCAATATTATTATTGGTTTGTTTTTATAACTCTGTACAACTTTACCTCCTTGGATACTGACGAAAGACACACACACACACACACACACACATATTTGGTGTTATTAATTTCAAGACATCCAAAGAAGAATATTTATGCTTATTTGATGCCACTAATTGATGAGTTAATTTCATTATTTAATGATGGTTTAATTAAATATGATATAGCATTAGATCATAATTTTACACTAATTTTTAATTAATGTAGACAATCAATTAATTTATGGGACATGTTATGTTATCTGGATGGAGTACACATGGTCTAAAATCATGTTTGTACTGTATGGATGAGAATAAAGAATTTATGATTGTCAATGGAAATACTAGTTATTTTGACCATCATTAGAGATTTATTCATATGGATCACCCTTTTTGAAGGAATAGAAATAATTTTACAAAAGGTAGAATTGAAAGAGACGAACCTCTAGTAGTTCTCTCAGGTATTCAAGTAAAATCTATCATCTCTTTATTACCTCCTATTACTTTTAGACCATCTATAAATGAATAAAAAATATATGGTTTTGGGATAGATCATAATTTGAAAAAGTAGAGTATTTTTTGGGACCTTTCATATTGTTTTGATTTTTTAGTTCATTACATGTTAGATGTAATGTATATTGAGAATATTTTTTTTAATAAAATATTTTATACCATGTTGGACACACCTGATAATACCAAAGATAATGTAAAGAAATAGTTAGATCTTGCCCAAATTTATAGGGTTCCTGAACTTAAATTATTTGAAGATGAAAGGTCACATAATTTAATGAATCAAAAATCATCTTACACACTTTCTAAAGAAATTAATTTATTATTATATTAATGGATTAGATATTTGTGGTTACTAGATGGTTATGCTTCTAATTTGTCTTGTTATATCAGAAATGGGCATATTACCGGGTTAAAAAATCATGATCTCCATGTCATAATAAAAAGGCTACTACCTATTGGTCTTAGAGAGCCATTGAAATCTTCAATTTAGGATGTGTTGACCGAAATATCATATTTCTTATGATATATTTCAGATTATGATATATTTAGTATGAAGTAAAAAGATGTTGTTTTAATTTTATATAAATTTGATAAAATATTCCCACCAGACTTATTTGACTCATTGAAACATTTAATATTGAATTTTTCATATAATTATAAATGTGGAGGTTCTGTACAATTCCGATGGATGTACCCAGTTGAGAGATGTAAGAAAAAATTAAAGAAGAAATTATGTAATAAAGCATCGGTTAAAGGGTCAGTTGCAGAAGCATACTTATAGGAGGAAAATTAAAATTTATGCTCTTATTAATTTCAATCTCAATATACTTCAAAATATATTCTCATGATTTGTAATGAGAAAAATGTTGATGATGTCATATACGATCAATTATCAGTTTTTAATAAGCTTGAGCTTGATTTTGATGGTTATCATGAATGATGACCTTCAGATGAATAATTGAAAAAATCGTATACATATTTTCTACTCAATTGTGAATAAATGACATGATTTGTGTATTAAGTAATACTTATTATTATTATTTTTAAATTTTTATAAAAGATAAATTTATTTACATTATTTTTTTATATACTATATGATGAGCATATAAATTTTTTTAATGCAAATTACCCCTGTTGCTCTTAAAGAATGTCATCAACAAAATTTTGCATATTAGTTTCAAAGAAGGGTAATTTAATTTGTTTATTATGGAACAATAAATCAATTTTGTAAAGATATATAATATTAATAATTATTATTATTAGTAGGCAACACAACATGAAAGTAAAATTGATAGTAGATTATGTGTGCTAAAAAATCATCCATCGAAATTAGTAAAATCTTATAATGGGTATGTGGTTAATGGATTTTGATTCCATACACGTATATATGGTGAATAAAAAAAATCAATGAATAGTGGTGTTTTTTTGAAAGGATATTATCATAAAGAAAGTGAAGTTGACTTTTATGGTATGCTAGAGGAAATAATTGAGTTATGTTATCTAGGACCAAATTATGTAACAACGTTAAAATTTCATTGGTTTGATATTGATCGAGGGTTTAGAGTTCATCCAATCCATTGAGTCATTGACGTTAAATATAATAGTCATGTTACCATAAATGAACCATTTATATTGGAACATCAAGCACATCAACTTTATTATGAAAATTTCTATGTTGTTTCAAGATATTTAAATGATTGGTGGAGTGTAATAAAAATAAAATCTCATGATAATGAGTGTCTTGAAAATGATTATGATTATGTAGAAGTGAAACATTTTGAAAATTTTCAAGAAACATCCCCAAATATATCTCTCACCTAATGAGATATAAATATTGATGATGAAACCCTCCAGTTAAGGGCTGATGATATTGATAATGTTGATGACGTAAAAAGGGTGGATGAAACTGAAATTCATATGGAAGTTGACAATGATGAAGATGAATATGGAGACATTTTCATCAATAAATATGAAAAATGATGTATTATATTCATTTATTTATTAGTATTTTATATTTGGTATATTTATTAACAATTATTTATATGTCATATTGTTTGTTTTAGATGGTTGTAGATATTCCTGATGATCTATTCCATTCCGTCACTGATGATAATATTTATTAGTTTTTTATATTTTATATATATATTAACAATTATTAATAGGTAATAATATTATATTATTCATGGTATTTATTTGTTTTTTTATATTTGATATCTATATTAACAAATATTTATAGGTAAGATTATTATATCATGGTATTTATTTATAGGTAATTATTATATTCTAGTATTTATTAGTTTTTTATATTTGATATCTGTATTAACAATTATTTACAGGTAAGATTATTATATTATAGTATTTATTAGTTTTTTATATTTGATATCTTTATTAAAATTTTCATATAAGTAAGATTATTTATTTTAGATGGTAGGAGATGCTCCCAATGATCTATTTTTTTCTCTCGCTGATGTCGGACTTCCCGATGATGAGCCCGATTCATTTGATCTACAGGATATTACTATAGCACTTTCTATTAGGAGGTGGCATGACCCTGCTAGATTGATGATTCTAGACCCTATTCTAAAAATATTTCTATCTCTTGATTTTGATCCTCATTTATTGAGGCATGTTCGATTGTTTAAGTTATTTATTTTATATTATGTTTTTGTATTAATTTTGGTAATAATATTTTGATTATTTGTTATTATTTTCATATTTTTTCACATTTATCTATTGGGAAGGCCGATGAGATTCTAAGAAATCATTTTTCTACGAAATGGGTGTCATGGGATCAGGTTCCCATTATTGTTCGACAAAAGATGTTCGATAATTGGATTTCAAATTAATAAATAATATATTTTATTTTAAATTTATTTAATTAGTAACATGTTGTTTTTAATTATTTGCATAATTTATGGTCTCAAATCAATGATAACATAATAGATCATATCCGAGTGGTATGAGAGATTTATATATGTGAATGTTTTCATCTGTTTTTACACAACCTAAGAACGAGATCCATGGATGGAGATTTTGTTATTGTTTTCGACTAGTCTTACTTATCTCATCAACATAACTATATCTCAGCTTAGGTATAAGATATATTGTGCTCATACTAGAAATAATATAATTCTAGGAGGAGGTCATTATCTGATTATCATAATTGAGGGAGGCATGAGGTCATACATAGGGCCAAGAGTCATAAATTTGGTATACATTGATGACATATGATAAGTAATATTATTTTTTAATGTATATATACTTTAAATGTAAAATTTTGTTATATTATATAGACCTCTACTAACCCTTATATTATGGAGTTAAAATTTTACAATAAGATGTACAATGATCCCCATACAAGATAAATTTTCAGCGATAGATAGTGCCAGATTGTGGTTAGTATTTTTTAAATTTTTTTACTTAACTTAATTTTATTGTTATTTTAATTTCTATTTATATTTGAGGGAAATGTATGAGACTATGAATTATCATTCATGAGAGAGTCAAGCCAAGAGTGAACTATATACCACTTTTAATTCAGGTTTTAATGAGGGGGCTTGGATACTTTCGACTTTTCATGGTGCCGAGAAAGGCCAGGTGATCAGTATTGGTTCATAATTGACACCTACTAGTTTTTATGGTACTTCTACAATATAATTGGTTAGATCGAATGGAGATCATGTAGATTCATCATTTTCATCCACTTCACAATATAAAGAGAGTTTACGATCTTAGGATGATATGATACAGGTGATGTAGAGAGAGCAAGAGGAGGAGCATGAGTAACAATGTTAAAGAGATGAACAAATGTTGGAGTATATGCGACGAATTATGATGATGTTGGTATGGAGTTCCCCCTACCTGTCCCTTCAGGTGATCCTCTTACCCTAGATAATAGTTTATTGTTATTATAACTATTATGTATTTTGGATTGGTAAAAATATTATGTGTAAAATGGTGTAATAATGTTATGCATGTTTTTATTATATGTATTTTTTTTTAATTTTTTAATTTTGCTTTTAATTTTTTTAAATATATAACTAATTAAGACAGATCACCAAATATATTGAAATTAGTATTTTTTTTAAAAATTATTGGACTATTTGTGAAAAAGCGGATTTTCCATCATAAATAAAAAGTATTTGTGAAGGTTTGGTGTAAATAGTTTTTTTAAAAATTCAGGATTATTTGAAATGAGAATAAAGGCCTATTGATCTCGCCCAAATTTACCCAAGTTTTAAGGGTCAAGCGGTCGCTTGTAGTGTAGCTTGGGTTGTCGAATCCTCAGAGACCTAAGAAGAACCTTTAGACACTCAATAAAAGAGATGTATTTTTGGCTATGAAGTGGCCAACTTGGGTTGATTTTAGATTTTTTTTAAAGGGCACTAAAAGATCTATGTGAATTCAAATTATGAGAAAATGAGTTGATCCTAGGTTATTGCTCGGGGTGGATTGAATGAATTCCTTTTTTTTTACGATTTTAATTTCATTAACTCAAGAAGGATTCATGCAATGAATTCAAACTAACCTCATCACTTACTGATTAAACACCTTAAAAACATATGATAATCACCTATACACTTGTAGGATCATTTTCATGAGCACTCTAAGGTAAAGGATGTAATTAGCATATGAAAGTGGGGTGAATAAATTCAATAATGAAGAGGAAGAATAAAAATCATTGAATGAAAGAAACTCAATTAAAAGAAATTAATAACATTTAGGGCATGAGAAATAACATTCAATCCAACCCCTTGCTACTCCCTTGGATCAACCCATAAAAGAGCTAGCCCTCCATTGATGACAAGTTCTCAACAGAAGCGGAAAGTAGATTTATTAGGGTGGAATTGAAGAAGTAAAAACAACAAAAATAACGATCACTCCACCGTTGTGTGACCAAAATCACAAGGTTTGGTGTGAATAAATTCACACCTTGAGGCAAAGGTATCAAGGTGATAAGGATAAGAATAGAACAAGAGAAGAGAAAGAACTTTTATTGAAGACTAAGGTGATTCGAACAACTTACATGAGAAGGAAGAACATTACAAAGGCAAATTGACATAATAACATTACAATGAAAAGAAAGCACCCCAAATCCCCAAATACATCACCAATACTGCCTTAAATAGGAAAAAATTAAGCCTTGGATGAGCCTTCAACATCCCATGTGTCTTGAATTAATTATGTTGGGAAAAGGTGGGTGGAACATTAATGATAAGAGACTTTTCCACTTCTTGCCCCGAAGTTGCAGCCAGCTTGCATCCACCGGAAAGACGCGACTAAAGGACCTTCTAGAAGGCAGAATTTGAGTGGGCCCTAGAAGACTTAAACTAATACCCGGATGTCCCCTAACAGCCTGTAAAATTGCAGCCCAAAATAATTTGTGGTTCGGGAGATATGATTGAAATGGTGGTCTGTTTTTCTGGGCCGCAGACTCTGGCCCAAAATTAAATCTTCAACTTGGGATGCCTTGATCACCACCATTGAAGAAGAATTAGCACTAGCTCTAGAATAAGTATTTGTTTCCCTATATGTCTTATAGTCTCCTATAAATTTTGGGCCTCATTGGGCCTGTATTGTGGGCTCCATAGTAAGATCAGTGGGATGATATACAATCTGCCTTCTCCAGAATTGTTTCCTTTAATCGCCAAATATATCCATCATAATTTATTAATAATCCATTGATCCCTGAATAAAAAATGTTCATAATTAAGTGAATATCCATTTCAAAAAATATCAAATTAAAACATGGAGAGTTACATTCTTTAAAATCAGATGAAACATTGGGCCTAAATTGGTGCACATTAGGCATGAAGTGCACAAATGATGAGAATGGGTGTTCAAAATGTAAAATGCACTAAAATGGTATTTATGAATAGCAAGGCACATGAAAACTACATATATTAGCAATGAATATTAGCCTCTTACAGTGGCTAATCACACCCCCCATCTTGAGTTTTTCTAGTCCCGAGCAAAATATATCTCACAAAAATGAAATTCAAATGACCTTTTCCAAAAACATTTTAATACACATTTCTCACCCAAAGATCACATACCAAACAATTATGAAACCCATAAAAATCATTTAAAACAAGCTATGTCCATAAGCATATCTCAATCCCAAGCCCATTCCTTTGTTCAAATTCATTGCCATATTTCATCCAAATTCAATTAAGCATGATGAAGTGTTATGCGTCACAATAGACATGGGGGTTCATTTACATTCGAGGGAGAAAAGATGGACGCGCTAGGAGAAATCTAATTTTAATAATAAGATGAGTACTCATTTTTTATTTTCTTTTTCTTTTTTTTGGTTTTTTTTTGCAATTTTTCCATGGTAATTGAAATTGAACTCAATCGAGTCAACCCATGTAGCAAGACTTTGCCGATGACTCCCAGGCTCAAAGACCTTAGGGCACCAAGTGAAGCTCACATACTCGGGCATCATCTCGAGTTAACTCAATCAAAAACAAATTCAAATTACCACAAATAGAGATAAAATGCCCAACTCTGGGCCAGATAACTATGGAGTCGCGATCCCCAAGTGCCGAAAGCCACACATTAGGTCAATTCATTGCTCTACGCGCAATTTTTTTTTTTTGAATACTCATGTTAAAATTAAAATGATCGCCAATCCTATTCTATTTATTATGGGTCCCCAAGAACTCAAACTAAGACCCCACAATCTAGAGGACGTGCATTGTGTTTTTTTATTAAATGGATGAAAATATAACAGTGAAAAATCACATCGGACAACCGCACTTTCCAATAACTATGCACATGAACATAAACTTGCATTAAAATCAGAATCAAGGCATGCAAAATTATTTGATATCCAATTTCAGAGTTTGGAATGTGTGTTATCATGTTCAAGGTTAATGACATTTTTCCTTCCACACATTTTCATCTCCCCCCCCAACTTAGAATAACACTGTACCCAGTGTTTAAAGAATTGAAATATAGAAGGGGTAGGATAGAAGTTCAACGAAGACATTGAAAATGAAAATTATGGAATGAAGTCACCTGGTGGTTGACGTTGAAAATGCATTCCCATGTATCCCTTCAATTCTGGTTTGTCTCCCAATGGCTTGGACGGTTGTGAATAGCTTTTCCCAATGACCTATGACATGCCTTAATTTTTTTTAAATATATATATATATATATATATTTTAACCTAAAAAAAAGTATAAATAACATAAACTGATGATACATTGTCTTCTTTATATTTTCTGGGTATGGTATTACTCAGGGATCACACCGCGTGACACGGATGAATACGGTGCTCCCCTTTCATACCCATCCTTACTCATAAAAGAAGAACAGGTCAACAATCTATTTTTTTAAATACCAACAAAAATATAAAATAAAAATAAAATAAACTGATGATACATTGTCTTCATTATATTTTCTGGGTAAGGTATTACTCAGGGATCACACCGCGTGACACGGATGAATACGGTGCTCCCTTTTCGTACCCATCCTTACTCATAAAAGAAGAACAGGTCAACAGTCTATATATATATATATATATATATATTTTTAAAATAACAAAATGAAGAAGAAGGAAATAAAGAAGAAAAAAAAATGAGTCACAAAGATTAGAAACATGAAGACCACGGGTTGCCTCCCGTGCAGCGCTTTTGTTTAACGTCGTTAGCCCGACATGGATCCTAAATCTATCAATTTTTTCCTGGTTCATAGGTTGGCTCTGTTAACTCTACCTCTATTTCCTGTTTATTGAATGATTCAATGAATGGTTTTAACCTATGACCATTGACCTTAAAAATGTTACCACTTGTGGGATCCTCAATCTCTACTGCCCCATGGGGGTACACATGATGCACTATGAAAGGACCTGACCATCTAGACCTTAACTTTCCCGGGTGTAAATGAAGTTTTGAACTATACAAGAGCACAAGTTTTCCTAGTTCAAATTGTTTGACTTTGATATTCCTAGATTGGTAGGCTTGAACTCTAGCTTTATTTATCCTTGAATTTTCATACGCCTCCATCCTAAGTTCCTCAAGTTCATTAAGATCTAACTTCCTCTTTTCTTCGGCTAAAGAAATGTCGAAATTCATTTTCTTGATTCCCCAGAATGCCTTATGCTCAATTTCAACAGGTAAATGGCATGCTTTTCCATAAAACAACCTATATGGTGACATTCCTAGGATGGTTTTGAATGCTGTACGATATGCCCAAAGAGCATCCAAGAGTTTCTCAGACCAATCTTTCCTAGAGGGGTTGACAGTTTTTTCAAGAATTTGCTTAATCTCCCTATTTGCTAACTCAGCTTGACCATTGGTTTGAGGATGGTATGCAGTGGAAACTTTATGAGAAATTCCATACTTAGAAATGAGTGAAGAGAATGGGTGATTACAGAAATGGGTTCCACGATCACTGATTATATCCCCCAGAATTCCAAATCTAGAAAAGATATGCTCTTTTAGGAATCGAATCACAACTTGATGATCATTAGTCTTAGTGGGAATGGCCTCAACCCATTTTGAGATGTAATCAACAGCTAAGAGGATGTAGAGGTATCACTTAGAGTTTGGAAAGGGTCCCATGAAATCAATTCCCCAATAATCAAAGATTTCAACGACTAGAATGGGAGTGAGGGGCATTTGATTTCTTTTGGAAATGGATCCTAATTGCTGACACTGAGGAAAACTTTTGCATTATTGGAAGGAATACTTAGTGAGGTTCGGCCAGTATAAACCACTTTGGAGGACCTTTGCAGTGGTTTTCTTTGTAGAAAAGTGGCCTCCACATGCCTCTCCATGACAAAATTTTAGAATGGACTCTTGCTCAGACTCGGGAACACATCTCCTGATGATTTGATCAGGACAGAACTTGAAGAGGTAAGGATCATCAAACACATAGTGTTTGACATCAGAAAGGAATTTCCTCTTAGCATGGGTCCCCAAGAATTTTGGAATGTCACCCGTCACCAAATGGTTTTCTATGTCAGCATACCAAGGGAAATCACTCACTGAATAGAGGTGCTCATCGAGAAATGAATCAGACACAGAGAGGTGGTGGGAGTTGTCTTTGAATTCCATCCTAGAGAGGTGATCAGCTACAACATTTTCAACACCCTTTTTATCCTTAATGGTTAAATCGAACTCTTGAAGAAGAAGGACCCACCTAATCAATCTAGCCTTGGCATCTTGTTTTTGGAATAGATATTTTAGGGCTGAATGGTTAGTGAAGACAATGATGGGTGATCCTAAGAGATAAGACCTGAATTTCTCTAAAGAAAATACAATAGCAAGTAGCTCTTTCTCAGTGGTGGTATAGTTTATTTGTGCATCATTTAAAGATTTTCTTGCATAAGCAATGACACATAGAGTTTTCTCACACCGTTGTCCTAAGACTGCTCCTACAGCGAAGTCACTTGCATCACACATGAGCTCGAAAGGAAGTTTCCAATTTGGAGATTGCATGATAGGTGGAGATATAAGAGTTGACTTGAGTTTAGAGAATGATTCCTCACAGCTTTCTGTCCATAAAAATGGAGCATCTTTTACCAATAGAGCACAAAGTGGTCGAGAAATAGAGCTGAAATTCCTAATGAACCTTCTATAAAAACCAGCATGTCCTAAGAAGGACCTCACTTCCTTAACAGTTTTAGGAGAGGGAAGGTGACGAATGATGTCAACCTTAGCTTTATCAACTTCAATCCCTCTACCAGATACTAGATGACCTAGAACATGTCCTTCCCTTACCATGAAATGGAATTTTTCCCAATTTAGTATGAGATTCTTATCCTCACACCTTGACAAAACCTTTTCAACATTTAGAAGGCATCCCTCAAAATTATCCCCAAAGATGGAGAAATCATCCATGAAGACCTCTAAACAATCCCCCACCATGTCCGAGAAGATTCCCATCATGCACCTCTGGAAGGTACCAGGGGCATTACATAACCCAAAGGGCATGCGCTTGAAGGAAAAAGTGCCGAATGGACAAGTGAATGTCGTTTTTCCTTGATCCTCTAAAGAGACTTCGATTTGATTATACCCTGAGAATCCATCTAGGAAGCAGTAGAATTGATGACCCGCCACTCGCTCGAGGACTTGATCAATAAAGGGCAAGGGGAAGTGGTCTTTCTTGGTACAAGAGTTGAGCTTCCTATAGTCAATACAGACTCTCCATCCACTACTAACCCTTGTTGGAAGCATCTCTCCATCATTATTGGTTATTACTGTGATTCCATCCTTCTTTGGAACCACATGTATTGGGATAACCCACTCACTCTCAGCTATAGGATAGATGATACCAGCTTTTAACAATTTCAAAAGTTCTTTTCTCACTACTTCCATAAGATTAGGATTGAGTCGTCGCTGAGGTTGACGACATGGCTTTGAATTGGATTCTAGAACAATTCTATGAGTCCCGATAAGTGGGCTAATCCCAGGAATATCTGATAGGGTCCATCCAATGGATTTCTTGTGTCTCCTAAGGACATCTAGAAGCATCCTCTCATGATTGGCTTCAAGAGAGGAAGAAATGACAACAGGAAAGGATTGATTGTCCCCTAAGAACGCATACTTGAGTGATGAAGGTAAAACCTTAAATTCAAGATCAGAGTGGTTATCACTTTCCAAGAAAGGATGAGACTTTGTATTGAACTTAGTTTCTTTGTTCACATTTCTTGACAAAATTGGTTCCTTGTGAAGAGAATTTTCATCCACTAAATTAGCTAGAGTAGTTTCATGAAGGGATATGGACTCGATGTTATTGATTTCACTCATGGTATCATTGATTGGTGATTCTAGAAAATCATCAATAGAGCAATCTGAAAGAGATTCAAGCCAAGGAGACAAATTTCCCTCATGTGAACAAAGAAAATCAATCTCTTCTTGACTTAAACATCCTTCGGTAATTCCTTGATGTTCCTTGAGTTCACTATCAACACTACCTATCCAATTAACCTCATGGATATCTTCATCATCCCCAATTTGAGAGTTTTCATTATAGATGTTCAAGTCTAGACTCATGTTTCCAAAGGTGATGGTCATGTTCCCATTTCGGACTCGGATAACAGAGTTGATTGTGGCAAGGAAGGGACGACCAAGGATGATTGGGGTTTGCTCCCTAGGACCTAAGCTTGGGTGATTGTCAAGAACAATGAAGTCAGCTGGGTAAATGAAATTTTCAACTTTCACCAAAACATCCTTTAAGATCCCCTTTGGAACTCGAATACTACGATCAGCAAGTTGAAGAGTGACAGATGTGGGTTGGAGTTCTTAGAGCCCTAACTGACAATACATAGCATAAGGAATGAGGTTCACACTAGCTCCGAGATCACACAAGGCTTTGACAACTTTGTTCTCTCCTAGTTCAACATTTATGTAAGGGCATCCCGGGTCTTTCATCTTTGGAGGAAGGGTTCCTTGGATTGTTATGCTAACATTTGCTGCCAGAAGGACTTGGTTCTTATGTGAGAATTTCCGTTTAAATGTGAAGAGGTCCTTAAGGTATTTTGAGTATGCATGAATGGTTTGAATGGCATCTAGTAGTGGAATGTTCAACTTGACTTGTGAGAATATTTCCCTCAATGTTTCACTCAATTCAGGCTTGGTTTTCCCCCTCACGCGTTGAGGAAATGGGGCAGGTTGTGGGGTTGTTTTTTGAAGAGTTGTTTCTTTCACATTTTTATTAGTATCTTCAGTTTGTTCATGTGCTTCAATTGAATTTTTAGAGTTTGAATCTTCAGGTGGGTTTTGAACTATTTGTTCAGGTTTCTCAATTGATTTCCCACTTCTCAAAACTGTCACAGCCTTTAGTTGTTCATGAGTTGTTTGAGTGCAACTTGTCTCCCCCCTTGATGTTTGTTGTGGAATAGCCTGTGTGGGCATGTGTTCCTTTCCAGTTTTGATGGTTTTAAGTTCTTGTTTAAGTGATGAGACTTCTGAGTTCATCCTTTCCATTTGTTTGCACAGTTGTTCAAGGATTGGGAGAGGGACAGATTGGGAAGGGGTTTGTGTTGGTTGGGTTATCCCAGGGGGATACTTTGGTTGTTGGATGGGTTGTTGGTATTGGACTGGAGGATGTTGGTATTGGATTGGTTTTGGTTGGAATTGGTTATGGTTTTGAAAATTTTGTGTAGGGTAGGGGTTTGGTCCTTGTGGTTGGCTAGGTTGTTGGTTATCTTTCCATCGGAAGCCTGGGTGGTCATTATACCTTGGGTTGAATGTGTTTGGGTATTGAGGCTTTTGAAAGTTTAGGGCATTGACTTCAGCAGGTGGTCCTCCTAAAAGAACATCCTTGATGGATGGAATGGTTGGGCAGTTGTCTGTTTTGTGGTCATGTTTGTCACAGATTGTGCAAACAAAGGTCTACAGTTTGGATTTCATTGATTTTTCTATGGTCTATCTCTTCAACCTTCCTAGAGAGTGCTGCAAGTTTCACCCTAAGGCTTTCCTCTTCCCTAAGTGTATTCATTCTAGTAGTTCTTTGAGGCTTTTCAGAATAAGGTGATGTTCCACATGTTTGGTTTTGTTCAGCAAGGATTTCTAGATACTCGTAAGCATCATTTGGGGATTTGTTTTTAAAGGTCCCATTACACATCATGTCAATGAATTGTTTGTTCCCTGGGCCCAAACCTTCATAGAAAATTCTTACTTGTTCAGGAATAGAAAAACCATGGTGTGGAACCATGTTTAGGGTGTCTTTGAACCTCTCCCATGTTTCATAAAATGACTCTCCCTCTTTTTCAAAAAAGTTTTGGATGCTCTTTTTTAGTGCAATGGTTTTGTGACGGGGGAAGTATTTTTTGTAAAATTCTCTTTGCAGTTGGTTCCAAGTGTGGATTGATGAAGGTCACAGATTATTTAACCAGTTCTTTGCTCGATCCTTAAGTGAGAAAGGAAAGAGCCTCATCTTAGCTGACTCAAGTTGATGTGGTGAGCACATGGTTTCAACAATGTCATTGAACTCCTTGACATGAAGGTAAGGCATTTCTGACTCCATCCCATGGAAGGTTGGAAGGTGGTTTAGGACATGAGGTTTAAAGACATAGTGGGCATCTCCTATGGAAGCATGCCTAATGCAAGAGGGTTCATTGGTCCAGGTAGGTGTAAGGTAGTCACTCATGGTTTGATCTGCTGCATTCCCCAAATTTGGGGCTGCCTCATTTGGATTTCCATTTTGGTTCCCGCCCGGGTTTATGAGTTGGTTTCTTTGAAGACCCTCCATTTAAATTGACTCAATCTTTAACTCTGGGGTATTAGGAAGGTTAGGATCCAATGGTGTACTTGACTCCCCTATCCTATGACTTTCCACCCTAACAAGGCTGTTTGAGTTATCACGTGTGAAGGCGGACATGTGCCAAAAAAAAACAAGAAAGGGAAAAGATAAGAGATCTTGGGTGAGAATAGAAGAATGGGGGTGAGGAAAGAAGGTTTTTGTCTAAGGAACTTACTTGATCCCCGGCAACGGCGCCAAAATTTGATCTCTCCCAAATTTACCCAAGTTTTAAGGGTCAAGCAGTCGCTTGTAGTGTAGCTTGGGTTGTCGAATCCTCAGAGACCTAAGAAGAACCTTTAGACACTCAATAAAAGAGATGGATTTTTGGCTATGAAGTGGCCAACTTGGGTTGATTTTAGATTGTTTTTAAAGGGCACTAAAATATCTATGTGAATTCAAATTATGAGAAAATGAGTTGATCCTAGGTTATTGCTCGGGGTAGATTGAATGAATTCCTTTTTTTTTTACGATTTTAATTTCATTAACTCGAGAAGGATTCATGCAATGAATTCAAACTAACCTCATCACTTACTGATTAAACACCTTAAAAACATATGATAATCACCTATAAACTTGTAGGATAATTTTCATGAGCACTTCAAGGTAAAGGATGTAATTAGCATATGAAAGTGGGGTGAATAAATTCAATAATGAAGAGGAAGAATAAAAATCATTGAATGAAAGAAACTCAATTAAAAGAAATTAATAACATTTAGGGCATGAGAAATAACATTCAATCAAACCCCTTGCTACTCCCTTGGATCAACCCATAAAAGATCTATCCCTCCATTGATGACAAGTTCTCAACGGAAGCAGAAAGTAAACTTATTAGGGTGGAATTGAAGAAGTAAAAACAACAAAAATAACGATCACTCCACCGTTGTGTGACCAAAATCACAAGGTTTGGTGTGAATAAATTCACATCTTGAGGCAACGGTATCAAGTTTATAAGGATAAGAATAGAACAAGAGAAGAGAAAGAACTTTTATTGAAGACTAAGGTGATTCGAACAACTTACATGAGAAGGAAGAACATTACAAAGGCAAATTGGCATAATAACATTACAATGAAAAGAAAGCACCCCACATCCCCAAATCCATTACCAATACTGCCTTAAATAGGAAAAAATGAAGCCTTGTCCTAGCCCCCAACATCCCATGTGTCTTGAATTAATTATGTTGGGAAAATGTGGGTGGAACATTAATGATAAGAGACTTTTCCACTTCTTGCCCCGAAGTTGCAGCTAGCTTGCATCCACCGGAAAGACGCGCCTAAAGGACCTTCTAGAAGGCCTAAGTTGAGTGGGCCCTAGAATACTTAAATTAAGCCCCGGATTTCTCCTAACATCCTGTAAAATGTCAGCCCAAAATAATTTGTGGTTCGGGAGATATGATTGAAATGGTGGGCTGTTTTTCTGGGCCGCAGACTCTGGCCCAAAATTAAATCTTCAACTTGGGATGCCTTGATCACCACCATTAAAGACGAATTAGCACTATCTCCAGAATAAGTATTTGTTACCCTATATGTCTTCTAGTCTCCTATAAATTTTGGGCCTCATTGGGCCTGTATTGTGGGCTCCATAGTAAGATCAGTGGGATGATATACAATCTTCCTTCTCCAGAATTGTTTCCTTTAATCGCCAAATATCTCCATCATACTTTATTAATAATCCATTGATCCCTGAATAAAAAATGTTCATAATTAAGTGAATATCCATTTCCAAAAATATCAAATTAAAACATGAAGAGTTACATTCTTTAAAATCAGATGAAACATTGGGCCTAAATTGGTGCACATTAGGCATGAAGTGCACAAATGATGAGAATGGGTGTTCAAAATGTAAAATGCACTAAAATGGTATTTATGAATAGCAAGGCACATGAAAACTACATATATTAGCAATGAATATTATCCTCTTACAGTGGCTAATCACATATCATAATTAAATATTATTTGTTTGGGGAAGGCTATCACAAATAATCATATCTATGATTTTGTTTTTTTCAAGGGTCATTTTATGACAGATTCCCATCACAGATGACTTTTAGTGATGAGAATATATCACAAAAATCCCATAAAAATCATTAAAATCCATTTGTGTGCATAACACTAAATCAATGTGAAATATTCAATTGATACACCACTAGACCAATACTCTCCACTATCTCGAAAAAAACCACAAACCTGGGCACCAACTTCCCACACTTCAAAATCTGATGATGTCCCAACTTCAACGACACTCGTAAGAATACCCAGTCACGAAACTTGAACTCAAGAGGTCATCATATCCAGTCTATATAAGATCAATGACTGCTCTGATTGGTATAAAACCACTTCTAGATCAACTAAATATGATCCAAAGTCTCATGCATGAGACTTGACTTGTAACGACTGATCCTGGGTGCCACTACTCTGATGCCCCAAGATGGTGCACCACATGACCTCAAGTGTGCCTCCCCATATTCCAGAGACTACTGACTAGAATTGAGGGTCTAATTGAACAAGTGGGGAGACTATAAACTCCTTAACAGAGTAAACAAACAACATAAATCAATTTAAATGTCAACATGAAATAATAATAAATACCAAAACATCACACAACACATTCCCAAATTGGGGAAGTACCAACAAACCAATATAGTAAAATATGACACATCCTGATAGTTTCAAGTTCTAAAAGAAAAAAATAAGGCACTAAATAAAATACCAAAAATGGGTCTCAACATCATGTTTGGTCCCCTTATCCATGATCCCTCCCAAGTACCATATCATCCATCTAACATAGGTCCATTGCCCTTATCCTGAACTACAACCATGAAGTCTGCTTAGGTACCCAATAATGGCCTGAGCAGGGTGTGAGTACAACTCAGTAGGCCACCGCCAATAGTGTCTAGAAAAATATAAAATATATTAACAGTGTATGTAGAATTATATTTAACAATATAAAAACATTAGATAAACCAGGTTTCATTATTTAACATCATTTAAATTAAACACATTTATTTTTAGTTCCAAGTGATACCCATACCCATCAAACCTGTTTCATCCAGTTCTGGTCATTTGAATCATATATCATAGGGGTCACAGATCAACATACAAGGATCATCAGTCCAAGTATCCAATTGGGATTCAAAACTCCATGTATGACCATCCCAACCATGATATGGAATTCCATTCCTATACCCTTGGAGTCAGTAGCATCAGTCCATCCTTTAAAATTACAATGCATCAGAGTTCCTAGAGCATCAGTCTAGCATGCCCAAGGGAGAGAAGACTTAGTTCAACATCCCACCAAACAATAGTAAAAATTTTTAAGGTCAACACCAATGAACTCTTACTACACAATAACAATAGTGGTTCACCTTTTCATTTTATTAAGAATTCCCTGGTTCATTACAATCAACATTTTCTCAATTCCCATAACTAGACCATTTCATTATTTAAGAACCACAACAACCATTTTTACCCCTTTCAATCCATTTAACCACATGGAAATTCCTTTTAACCATCCATCACATTTACCCATTTACAATCTATAACTCATTTAACTTATTCAAGTTAAGGAAAATACCCCTTTATACTATGAAAACATTTTAAACATGGTTCTAATTGGTTTAATCTTACAAACCCTTCAATTCATCATTTAATAACTTAATTTCCATGTTCAAGGGAGTATAACACCCCATGGTTGACCATAATCCAAGTTTAAAAATACTCAAAAAATCCAATGGGAATCATGAGGGGTCTAACACATCTTTTAAACACCAAATTTACTGTTTCATACCAAGGAATCAAATGCATAACACAATGACATAAAAACACAACTATATACAAATTATTAAACATAAATATTATGGGATATAACTTTTAGAATAACTACCTCAAGTTCATATATAATTACTCACCCAACCTCGGCCCTTTATTCAAGCTCAAACAACCCTCAATACACGATTTAAAAATCTCCTAGAAAATAATGGTTTATGGTTTTATAAGGAGATAAAAAATTACACCATGATTATTCTAGAAAATAGAATAAATAGGATAGGTAGACTCACCCAAAGCTTCAATTCACAACCAACGATGCTTCAAACAACCAATAATCAAAGGACAATGATCCTTGGAAGAGGGGAGAGCTCCTAGTTTGTAACCCTTGATGCTAAAGGAGGAAATGGGAGGAAAATCGGGTAAGAGATCATAAATATTTATGGGTAAAATGGAAAATTACCCTATTTTAATGAGGCAATGGTTTGGCTATATAGTTGAACAAACCATGCATCAACCATGCATCCCCCTCTATCCAAAGAGAGGCATGGGTCACATGGTTTTCTGGATAGGACACAAGATTGTCTATAATCATGTTCCAACCATGAAATATGCACTAGATGACCTCTTCTCCGTTTTTTCCATGCCCCGAATCCCAAGACACCCTCAAGATCTATCATTATTTTAGGAATAATTCAATTAACCAATTTAAATAGAGTGAAAACAAGATTTAAATAAGAAAAAACCTCCTCAAAAGGTTGGGATCCTACAAAATCCCCACCTTATAATAGGTCATCCTCAAAATATTATACCTAGTACCACTAATCCTCTATAGAAAAAAGGTCATCCACTAGGCCTACATATCCTCTTTCCTCTCCAAATTTTCCTCCTGAACGTTACCATGCTACCACAACACTCAGACCAAAGGCACGATCTTACCTCAAAGGGTCTTCTCACTACGATCCACAATACAAACCAGATGCCCCTCAAAGGATTCATCATACTCAAGCTCAACATCATCAAAATCAATCACATGAGTCGAGTCAGGGTGATACTTCTGAAGCCGCAACACATGAAAAAAATCACGCACACCACTACCATTATGAAAGATCCGATTGGTATTCCACCTGTATGATCCTCTCTATAATCTCAAACAACTCCACATACCTGGGCACCAACTTTCCATATCTCCAAATTTGATAGTGACCTAATCTCAGTGACTCTTTAAGGAACACATGGTCATCCACCATAAAATCAATAGGTCGATGATGTAATGGCCCGGACCTCCCTGGTCCATTACTTTGTGAAAATGTGGTGTTGGAGGTGTTCCAGGAGGTCAAGGTGACTTATCCCCCAGCTGCTGCCTACCAGTAGCTCGGTCTACCGGTAACTGCTGATTACTGGTAGCTCGGTCTACTGGTAGCTGCTGATTACCGGTAGCTCGGTCTACCAGTAGCTGCTGATTACCGGTAGCTCGGTCTACCGGTAGCTGCTGATTACTGGTAGCTCGGTCTATCGGTAGCTGCTGATTACCAGTAGCTCGGTCTACCGGTAGATACTGATTACCGGTAGCTCGGTCTACCGGTAGCTGCTGATTACCGGTAGCTCGGTCTACCGGTAGCTGCTGATTACCTGTAGCTCGGTCTACCGGTAGCTGCTGCTTACTGGTAGCTCAGTCTACCGGTAGCTGCATCCTACCGGTAGCTGGGTTTACCAGTAGCCACGGCGTACTGATAGCTCGATATACTGGTAGCCGCAGTCCAGCAGTAGCTCGGCTAACACTTTGCCAAATTTCCAGTTCAGTGAACAGTGTTTCTATCGGTGAGGTTCAGTGAACAGTGTTTCTATCGGTGAGGTTCTATCGGTGGACTTCTATCGGTGAGGTTCAGTGAACAGTGTTTCTATCGGTGAGGTTCAGTGAACAGTGTTTCTATCGGTGAGGTTCTATCGGTGGACTTCTATCGGTGAGGTTCAGTGAACAGTGTTTCTATCGGTGAGGTTCAATGAACAGTGTTTCTATCGGTGAGGTTCTATCGGTGGACTTCTATCGGTGAGGTTCAGTGAACAGTGTTTCTATCGGTGAGGTTCAGTGAACAGTGTTTCTATCAGTGAGGTTCTATCGGTGGACTTCTATCGGTGAGGTTCAGTGAACAGTGTTTCTATCGGTAGACTTGAACAGTGTTTCTATCGGTGAGGTTCTATCGGTGGACTTCTATCGGTAGACTTGAACAGTGTTTCCAGAATCCTAAGAGCTACCGATTCCATACTTTTCCAAATTTCACGAATGAACAATGTTTCCAGACTTCATGAGAGCTACCAATTCCATACTTTGCCAAATTTCACGAATGAACAGTGTTTCCAGAATCCTAAGAGCTACCGATTCCATACTTTGCCAAATTTCACGAATGAATAGTGTTTCCAGACTTCATGAGAGCTACCGATTCCATACTTTTCCAAATTTTGAGTATGTGAACAGTGTTTCCAGCTTCGCAAATTTGACGTTTTCTTTGACGTAAAATACTTTTAAAACCTTATTTTAAGGACTTTAAAGCCGATTCAAAGGCCATAAATTCTATATTAATTATTCCTAAGGCCGGGATGTTTTTACTTGGTCAAACCGCGTGGGTTAATGCGATCCGTTTTTAATGGAGAATAAATCGGATCTTAAACCGTCGCCTCTCTAATTTTATTTTTTAAAGGGAACGAGATATCATTCTTCGTTGTTCTTCCTCCTGGTTCTCATCTACGAGACGCTAGAACCTTGCAATCATTCCCGTAGGAGTTTCACAATCAAACGTTACTCGGATCAGTTCCGCTCTGTTTGATGCAACCGAGCCGTGTCGATCAATCTTTGATATAAGGTATGTTGTATCATCATTCTTTTAGGGTTTATCTTCTCATATCCTCCTTTACATAATTATACCATATAATTTCCAAGATTCTAATGGGTTTTCTTGGGGTTGGTTGGTACTGTCGTACCGCAGCATCCTCCGGTGGATGCAGTTGTTGCGAGGGGAGGATCGTGACCTGTTGTGTGGATAAAGAACGTGAGGAACTGTTTGAGGTAGGGGATTCATGGCTTCTCTAATTGTATATGTGCAATCGTAGAATTAGCATGATTTATCCCTTTGGATCACAATTAAATTGACCTAATTAAATACTTGAACCGAATTAAAAGAATTGGTTGATCGCATGTTTTTGCTTTGTACCGTGATAACGGTTTGCCTCATGTTTTCCTAGATTTAGTGATATCTATGTTTTCTTTGATTTTTTGTTCGTTCATGATAGAAATTGATAACGAACGTAAAGCCGAAATTAATTGTTAATTAATTGGCTAAAGATAAAGAGGCATGTAAATTAATCTGGTTATTTCAGTTGTTGTAGTTGTTCTAATTTGAGGATAATCAAATTAGGGAAGTAAGCATGGTTATTTAATTGTGATAGCTTGCTGATTAGGTATCCATGATTGGAACCTACGAATAACAAATCTGTTAATTCAATATGGATTAGAGAACAGATTATGTGGGAATTTCTAAAAGGGTTCTGAGTTACCCTCTTGTTTGTTAAAGGGTCAAGAGCCCATGATGTGATGTTTGTTTTCCTACTGCTTGTGCTGTGATGTGAGCCTGGATGGTTGTTGTGATATGCGGAGGCATGGAGGCCTTGTGGTTGTGGCAGC
The DNA here is from genome assembly GCA_963277665.1 of Viscum album. Taxonomy (NCBI): domain Eukaryota; kingdom Viridiplantae; phylum Streptophyta; class Magnoliopsida; order Santalales; family Viscaceae; genus Viscum; species Viscum album. The sequence goes on along the minus strand of OY728164.1, from coordinate 571,893,889 downwards.
GGATGACGCCTAGTGTGGCGAGATGCATCAGTTTATGCATGTGGGTGTCGGGGAGGACACCAGGGGGTGATGGAATGGGATGGATGTGGTTGCTGGTTGTTTGCAGTTTTCTTGAATGTTAATCTACTTTGCTTTTCCCCACTGCTCAAGGCAGCTGGTCTTACTACCCTTCTTCCGAAGGAGGAGAAGACGCGCGGGGTATGCCACATGCTTTCCGTGTTTAGCCTCCCGAGGGAGAATGGGTATATGCTCCTTCTATAGGCGGAAAAGACTCGACGGGTAGTATATCTACTCACCGTGTTGAGCCTCCTTTGTGTTTAGAAGCATAGGATGCTTTTCTAGAATTCCTGGGAATGTGGAAAAGTAATTCTGTAATAAATGTTTGATTAAATGGTAAAATCCACGGGGATGGAGATGCTGGAATTTTAATAGTGATGTGAATCCTAAAAAGGAGCAGTTTTTGAATGTGATGCCAATTTAGTTTAATGTGGTAAATTGTTCATGGTTTATTAATGTTTAAAGAATTAATTAACGTACATTGGAACTGATAAAATGAGAATGTAGTAATTTAATAAAGCTCTTCAAATGGTTGTGTGCTTATAGGATACCTAGTCTTAGAAGTAGCAGCCTGGAGTCTGAGAGACGTTAGCTGCAGTTGTTCCTATGACTAGGTAATGCCCATAGTGTGGTTGTGAGTTATATATATTCTGTACTTTTGTGTTTTTATACGCTACTCCACCCTGTCGGTAAGGGCAACTGACACCCCTGGGATTCTGAGCCCTGGGGGGGGGGGGGTGTTTTCCCCAACATTCTGATGGGAGGTTGAATGGATGACTACCCCCTTTGGCCCCGCTCTCTTCTCTTGGTAGATCTTTGTGCTAGTAGGCACAATGGTTAGTTTTACCCATATATGTGTGTAGAGGGATGTAATGGCTTGTGGTTATTTCACACACATATAGTCTGGATATAGTATCCTATGGAATACTATAGGTGTAATGTGTATAGGCTGTGATGGCTTGAGGATCCTTACTCGACGTATGGGCTGTGATGGCTTGAGGTATAATACTCGACGTATGATACACGTTATACGAGCTATGGTGGCTCCCGGAAACTACCAGGTTACTTTGGTTGTGAGGATGGTGTGGTGCTTAGCCTAGGCGTCTGCGGGCAAGCCTATGTGGCGCACGAGGTGCAGATTGTGGAGCTTAGCCCAGGTGTTTGCGGGCAAGCCTTTGGAGAGAGATGCACAGGACGTATGATGTTGGGGAAAAGTGGCAAACTAGTGGGAAAGTAGTAGCGGGGTACCCTTAATATTCTTTACTATATGCTATATTCTTTTACGCGTTACTTGGTGAGAGTAGCCATGGTGATGTTGGGAACTTAGTATTCCTGTTTAGGTAACGAGTTAGTTTCACTTGTTGTTCACCGGGCTTTAGCATGCTTTCTTTACTTTTTCACGAGAGGCTTGGGGAGGATCCTACTGAGTATACTGTTATACTCACCCTATGTACATATAAACTGTTTTTCAGGTCACTTGGAGCAGGTTGGAGATCAAGCTGGTTACTACTAGCTTGCAGTTGGAGGAGGAGCTGTTCGGGCTTGTGGTCGATGTCGTTTCACTTTCTTTTGGGTACTTTGAGTTTTCCACCTTTCAGTTGTAGTACTTTTGCATGACATTTCATATATGTACTTGGTTTTCTTTTATATTTCAGTTATGATTTGGAGTTGGTTGGAGTCTATTCTATCTCTCTCTCCTGCATGTGTTCTCTTAGAGGGAAATGCCTCCCATTTGTGTGTGTATTATACCCTCGGTGCTAGTCGCCAACCCGGGGCCTACTGGAGGTGGGACTCGGGGGTCATTATCTCCCTTCTCACATTGCCGGCCCAGGAGGGGTACACTTTGTGGGTAGGGGGTCATGACAGAGTGGTATCAGAGGTCTGGTTGAGGGATATGATGGAGTTTGGAGTTAGGCACAGGTGAGGATGCATGGGATGGTAGGGAAATGGTGTCATTCATGTTTAGAAAGTGGGGTAAACACTGGAAACCGGCAGAGACATAGGCGTTTAGGGCCCCCTATGATCTATTGCATGGACCTTTAAGCTTACTATGGCTACTAAACAAAGTGATACCAGTTGCAGGGTAGAGACCTTGGAAAGGATCATGCATCATTATTCTTTGCGCTTGTGTTTTAATGGGTAGACCTTGGGATAGGTAACCTAAAATAAATAAAACAAAACAATTAATTAATTAATGTTGAGTCTTCCATATCCCAGGCTTAGGAGCTCTAACAGTTGTTATTTTGCAGGTATGGCTCTAGGTCGACGTCCTCGTCAAGTTTGCGCAGAAGATGCCCATCAGGCTGTTCCAGCAGATCGTCGCCGAGTAGAGGTTGACGACGATGACACTTGGAGGAAGACACTTCGAGAGTTTCAGCGCCAGAGTCTACATAAGTACGAGGGATCCGTTTCATATGCAGTCACAGAAGACTGGTTGGAGGAGATCGAGATAGGTTTCAGTTCGATTCGTGCTCGGAAGGAACACTGGGTGTCCTTGGTTGTTACGATGCTGCGTGGAGCAGCGAGGCAGTGGTGGTTCTTGTTCCTCGGTGATCGTGAGGAGTCAGCAATCTCATGGGAGGAGTTTTGAGACAGGTTTAGAGTTGAGTTTCTTTCTTCGACTACGAAGGCATCCAGTTGCCAGGAGCTTCTTACCCTTCGACAGGGGAGCTCCAGTGTTCGAGAGTTTGGAATCCGTTTCAGGAACCTTCTACGATATTCTTCAGACCTGTTACCAGATGATGAGGCCAGGGCGAGGCATTTCGAGGAGGCTTTGCATCCAAAGATCCAGCGCCAGGTCACCCCATTTATGCTGAAGACATATCTTGAGGTGCTGGCGAGGGCAGAGGTTGTTGAGAGGACTTTGGCTAGGACTGGATCGTCACGAGAGGGGAATCGTCATGATTCCTCATGAAGCAGAGCTGTGGTCCGGGGTTCCCGGTTTTCAGGACAGAAGAGTTTCCGTTGACCTGGGGGTAGGTCCCAGCCCTTCCCATCTCGTTTCTCCGGAGGCAGAAACTCTCAGACCTATGCCAAGGGATCAGGCGCTTGTTTTTCTTATGGTGGCCGTGGTCGTCAACAGCGGGAGTGCCCGAATTTTTAGAGCAGTCATCGCGCACCGGGCGCTCCACTCCAGGTTCCTCCGTTGAGGCAGTTCCAGCCAAGGCAGCAGCAGCAAGTTGCACCAGTTTTAGATCACCAAAGGGTAGATGGAGCAGGCAGAGGACAGCCCCAGGACGCTCCCCGTCCTCAGAGAGCAGAGCGCGGCCATGGTGGTGGTAGTCATCAGGGTCAGAGAGGCCGTGGAGGAGGTCATGGCCAGCTTCATGCTCTAGCGTTACCAGCCCCAGGCGAGCCAGATGTCGTTCGAGGTACCCTTTGCTTATTTTCTACCTTGGTGTATGCCTTGTTTGATTCAGGAGCAACACACTCCTTCATATCACCTACCCTTGTCCATGCTTTGGGACTTGAGGTAGAGAGGCTTCCAGTGCCCTTGGCGTTGACTACGCCAGTTGGAGGTCGAGCTGACTTGTTTGAAGTATGTAGATATTGTGAGCTAGTGGTGGGGCAACACCGCTCTTGGGGAGATTTCCTATGTTTGCGAATACAACCATATGATGTCATACTTGGAATGGATTGGTTGTATTCGGTGTAGGATGTTGTGGATTGCTACAGGAAGAAGGTCATTTTCTTTGATGAAGATGGAGAGAAAGTGGTGTTTGTTGGTGAGAGAGATCCTCTGATGAGTCATAGACGAGTTCCATCCTTATCATCCATGATGGCTGGGATGACGCTGAGTTCTTCAGTTCAACAGTTGGCGTTTCCTAGGGTCGTAGAGGAGTACCCTGACATCTTTCCAGAAGAGGTTGTATCCTTACCCCCTCGACGAGAGATCGAGTTTGGGATCGAGCTACAGCCAGGAGTGTATCCTATCTCTATGTCTCCGTATAGGATGGCCCCTTATGAGTTACGAGAGCTACGTATTCAGCTCGACGGTCTGTTGCAGTGTGGTTTTGTTCGGCCAAGTGTGTCACCGTGGGGTGCACCAGTTTTGTTTGTGAAAAAGGCTGATGGCAGTTTGCGGTTGTGCGTCGATTATCGTCGGTTAAACAAAGTGACAATAAAGAACCGCTATCCTCTCCCGCGGATTGATGACCTATTCGATCAACTGAAGGGTGCAAGTTGGTTCTCAAAGATAGACTTGCGGTCATGATATCATCAGATAAGTGTAAAGGATGAGGATATCCCGAAGACTGCTTTCCGCTGTCGTCATGGGCATTATGAGTTTGTTGTAATGCCATTCGGCGTGACGAATGCTCCAGCTGTTTTCATGGGGTTGATGAATGCTGTGTTCCGTGAATTCCTGGAAAAGTTTGTTGTGGTTTTTATCGATGATATCCTTGTGTACTCCACATCTGAAGAAGATCATGCAGAGCATCTACGAGCCGTTTTGGGAGTTCTTCGCCAACATCAGTTGTTTGGTAAGTTGTCCAAGTGTGAGTTCTGGGCTCGAGAAGTTTGTTTCTTGGGACATGTTGTGTCCCAACAGGGAGTAGCTGTGGATCCTTCGAAGATAGAAGCAGTGGTGTCTTGGACAGCCCCCAAGACCGTGTCAGAGGTGCGAAGTTTCCTTGGTCTCGCAGGCTATTATAGGAGGTTTGTAGCTAATTTCTCCCGAGTTACGACTCCTCTAACAGCTTTGACCAGGAAGGATCAAGCGTTCATATAGACTGATCAGTGTCAGACATCTTTCGAGTATCTAAAGGAGAAGTTGGTAAGTGCTCCCGCCCTTTGTCTTCCAGCGGAGGGAGTCCAGTTTGATGTTTTCTGTGATGCTTCACATCTGGGGCTAGGCTGTGTTCTCATGCAGCAGAGGTCAGTTGTTTCTTATGGTTCTCGGCAGTTGCGTCCCCATGAATTCAACTATGCCACCCATGATCTTGAGTTGGCAGCCGTGGTGTTTGCTCTAAAGTTGTGGAGACATTACCTCATTGGTGAGCACTTTGTGGTTTTCACCGATCATAAGAGTTTGAGGTATGTTTTCTCCCAACGTGACTTGAACTTGAGGCAGCGTCGGTGGATGGATTTCTTGCAGGAATACGACATTGAAATATCGTATACACCTGGAAAATGGAATTTTGTAGCTGACGCACTAAGCCGAAAGATACGTAATGATGTTGTGCGTGAATCTGGTGATTCCTAGAGAGTGATGGAAGAGCTAGCAGCTTTGCATCTTGATATGGGAGAAGTTGGGGGTAGAGGTTGTCTTTTCCAGATGACGGTGCAGTCATCTCTGATTCAGAAGGTGGAAGAGTCTCAGTTGGGTGATCTAGAGGTGGAAGTCTGGAGAGACAGAGTTGTTTGTGGAGAGGCCCCTGATGGTTGGTCAGAGGATGAACAACACCGAGTGTTGTATCATGACAGGCTTTTTGTTCCCTTGGCGATGCGCGAGACGGTTCTCCGAGAGTTCCATAGTTCACCCTTGGCAGTACATCCTGGTGTGACGAAGATGTACCGATCCTTGAGGAGTCAGTTTTGGTGGCCTGGGCTGAAGCGTACAGTTGCAGAATGTGTGTCTCGATGTTTAGTCTGCCAGAAGGTGAAGGCCAAACACCGTGTTCCTGGTGGTCTTCTCCAGCACTTAGATATTCCTCAGTGGAAGTGGGAGGACATCTCAATGGACTTTGTTACAGGTTTACCTCGAGCTCCGGGAGGACATGATGCTATATGGGTGGTAGTGGATCGTTTAACAAAATCATCCCACTTCATAGCGATCAAGGAGTCGAGCTTAGTGGAAGTTTTGTCAAGGAAGTATCTGGAGGAGGTGGTGAGGCTTCACAGAGTTCCTAAGATGATCATTTCTGATCGAGATCCTCGTTTTACCTCCAGGGTGTGGAGAGGTCTCCAGCATGCTTTTGGTTCTCAATTATGCCTTAGCACTGCTTTTCATCCTCAAACGGATGGTCAGACAGAGCGAACCATCCAGACTCTTGAAGACATGTTGCGCTCTTGTGTTCTTGATTTTGGAGGTTCATGGGTGAAGCACTTACCCTTGGTAGAGTTCGCTTACAATAATAGTTTTCACTCTACCATCGGTATGGCGCCGTTTGAAGCCTTGTATGGCTGGCCATGCCGTTCTCCGTTGTGCTGGACTGGGGTCGGAGAGTCAGCAATTCTCGGACCAGAACTAGTGCATAATACAACAGAGATGGTTCAGGTGATTCGTGAGAGGATGAAGACAGCACAGGATCGTCAGAAATCATATGCTGATCAAAGAAGGAGACCGTTAGAGTTTAATGTTGGGGATCATGTGTTTCTAAAGGTGACTCCCCGTCGTGGGCAGCGAAGGTTTGGTCGTGGAAGTAAGCTTTCTCCCCGGTTTGTTGGGCCTTTCGAGGTGTTAGCTCGTGTTGGATCCGTGGCGTATCGAGTAGCACTTCCCCCTCAGATGAGTCAGATACATGATGTTTTCCATGTATCACAGCTCCGTCGTTATCTTCATGATGAATCTCATGTTATCGATTGGGGAGAGATCGATATTGACGATGATGCAACTTTCGAGGAGCGACCTGTGGAGATCCAAGACCACAAGGAGAAGGTGTTGCGTGGGCGTTCTATCCCCTTAGTTCGTGTCTTGTGGCAACACGGTGACATGGAGGAGAGTACCTGGGAGTGTGAGTCACAGATACGTGCTCAGTACCCAGAGTTGTTTAATGTTTAACTCTTTCCATGTAATGACGTTTCCTTTATGGTTAGACCTTTCATGTTTTATTTATGTACCTTTGATGTGATGTTATGTTTGAATTGTTTGGTTATGGATTATTTGTTTCCATACTCTCAGATGTCGTAGTTTTGTTCCAGCTTTTGAACAACTCATGGTGGTTTTCCCCTGAGAGGTATCTTATGGGGTGGTTGTTCAGACCCCTCTTTTCTTCTGGGTTGGTTTTTAATTCTCGAGGACGAGAATGTTTTGAGAGGTATCTAATGTAATGGCCCGGACCTCCCTGGTCCATTACTTTGTGAAAATGTGGTGTTGGAGGTGTTCCGGGAGGTCAAGGTGACTTATCCCCCAGCTGCTACCTACCGGTAGCTCGGTCTACCGGTAGCTGCTGATTACCGGTAGCTCAGTCTACCGGTAGCTGCTGATTACCGGTAGCTCGGTCTACCGGTAGCTGCTGATTACCGGTAGCTCGGTCTACCGGTAGCTGCTGATTACCGGTAGCTCGGTCTACCGATAGCTGCTGATTACCGGTAGCTCGGTCTACCGGTAGCTGCTGATTTCTGGTAGCTTGGTCTATCGGTAGCTCGGTCTACCGGTAGCTGTTGATTACCGGTAGCTCGGTCTACCTGTAGCTGCTGCTTACCGGTAGCTCGGTCTACCGGTAGCTGCATCCTACCGGTAGCTGGGTTTACCAGTAGCCACGACGTACTGATAGCTCGGTATACTGGTAGCCGCAGTCCAGCAGTAGCTCGGCTAACACTTTGCCAAATTTCCAGTTCTGTGAACAGTGTTTCTATCGGTGAGGTTCAGTGAACAATGTTTCTATCGGTGAGGTTCTATCGGTGGACTTCTATCGGTGAGGTTCAGTGAACAGTGTTTCTATCGGTGAGGTTCAGTGAACAGTGTTTCTATCGGTGAGGTTCTATCGGTGGACTTCTATCGGTGAGGTTCAGTGAACAGTGTTTCTATCGGTCAGGTTCAGTGAATAGTGTTTCTATTGGTGAGGTTCAGTGAACAGTGTTTCTATCGGTGAGGTTCTATCGGTGGACTTCTATCGGTGAGGTTCAGTGAACAGTGTTTCTATCGGTAGACTTGAACAGTGTTTCTATCGGTGAAGTTCTATCGGTGGACTTCTATCGGTAGACTTGAACAGTGTTTCCAGAATCCTAAGAGCTACCGATTCCATACTTTGCCAAATTTCATGAATGAACAGTGTTTCCAGACTTCATGAGAGCTACCGATTCCATACTTTTCCAAATTTCACGAATGAACAGTGTTTCCAGAATCCTAAGAGCTACCGATTCCATACTTTTCCAAATTTCACGAATGAATAGTGTTTCCAGACTTCATGAGAGCTACCGATTCCATACTTTGCCAAATTTTGAGTATGTGAACATTGTTTCCAGCTTCGCAAATTTGATGTTTTCTTTGACGTAAAATACTTTTAAAACCTTATTTTAAGGACTTTAAGGCCGATTCAAAGGCCATAAATTCTATATTAATTATTCCTAAGGCCGGGATGTTTTTACTTGGTCAAACCGCGTGGGTTAATGCGATCCGTTTTTAATGAAGAATAAATCGGATCTCAAACCGTCGCCTCTCTAATTTTATTTTTTAAAGGGAACGAGATATCATTCTTCGTTTTTCTTCCTCCTGGTTCTCATCTACGAGACGCTAGAACCTTGCAATCATTCCCGTAGGAGTTTCACAATCAAACGTTACTCGGATCAGTTCCGCTCTGTTTGATGCAACCGAGCCATGTCGATCAATCTTTGATATAAGGTATGTTGTATCATCGTTCTTTTAGGGTTTATCTTCTCCTATACTCCTTTCCATAATTATACCATGTAATTTCCAAGATTCTAATGAGTTTTCTTGGGGTTGGTTGGTACTGTCGTACCGCAGCATCCTCCGGTGGATGCAGTTGTCGTGAGGGGAGGATCATGACCTGTTGTGTGGATAAAGAACGTGAGGAACTGTTTGAGGTAGGGGATTCATGGCTTCTCTAATTGTATATGTGAAATCGTAGAATTAGCATGATTTATCCCTTTGGATCACAATGAAATTGACCTAATTAAATACTTGAACCGGATTAAAAGAATTGGTTGATCGCATGTTGTTGCTTTGTACTGTGATAACAGTTTGACTCATGTTTTCCTAGATATAGTGATATCTATGTTTTCTTTGATTTGTTGTTCGTTCATGATAGAAATTGATAACGAACATAAAGCCGAAATTAATTGTTAATTAATTGGCTAAAGATAAAGAGGCATGTAAATTAATCTGGTTATTGCAGTTGTTGTAGTTGTTCTAATTTGAGGATAATCAAATTAGGGAAGTAAGCATGGTTATTTAATTGTGATAGCTTGCTGATTAGGTATCCATGATTGGAACCTACGAATAACAAATCTGTTAATTCAATATGGATTAGAGAACAGATTATGTGGGAATTTCTAAAAGGGTTCTGAGTTACCCTCTTGTTTGTTAAAGGGTCAAGATCCCATGATGTGATGTTTGTTTTCCTGCTGCTTGTGCTGTGATGTGAGCCTGGATGGTTGTTGTGATATGTGGAGGCATGGAGGCCTTGTGGTTATGGCAGCGGATGACGCCTAGTGTGGCGATATGCATCGGTTTATGCATGTGGGTGTCGGGGAGGACACCAGGGGGTGATGGAATGGGATGGATGTGGTTGCTGGTTGTTTGCAGTTTTCTTGAATGTTAATCTACTTTGCTTTTCCCCACTGCTCAAGGAAGCTGGTCTTGCTACCCTTCTTCTGAAGGAGGCGAAGACGCGCGGGGTATGCCACGTGCTTTCCGTGTTTAGCCTCCCGAGGGAGAATGGGTATATGCTCTTTCTATAGGCGGCAAAGACTCGACGGGTAGTATATCTACTCACCGTGTTGAGCCTCCTTTGTGTTTAGAAGCATAAGATGATTTTCTAGAATGCCTGGGAATGTGGAAAAGTAATTCTATAATAAATGTTTGATTAAATGGTAAAATGCACAGGAATGGAGATGCTGGAATTTTAATAGTGATGTGAATCCTAAAAAGGAGCAGTTTTTGAATGTGATGCCAATTTAGTTTAATGTGGTAAATTGTTCATGGTTAATTAATGTTTAAATAATTAATTAACGTACAGTGGAACTGATAAAATGATAATGGAGTAATTTAATAAAGCTCTTCAAATGGTTGTGTGCTTATAGGATACCTAGTCTTAGAAGTAGCAGCCTGGAGTCTGAGAGACGTTAGCTGCAGTTGTGCCTATGACTAGGTAATGCCCATAGTGTGGTTGTGAGTTATATATATTCTGTACTTTTGTGTTTCTATACGCTACTCCACCCTGTCGGTAAGGGAAACTGACACCCCTGGGATTCTGAGCCCTGGGGGGGGGGGGTGTTTTCCCCAACATTCTGATGGGAGGTTGAATGGCTGACTACCCCCTTTGGCCCCGCTCTCTTCTCTTGGTAGATCTTTGTGCTGGTAGGCACAGTGGTTAGTTTTACCCATATATGTGTGTAGAGGGCTGTAATGGGTTGTGGTTATTTCACACACATATAATCTGGATATAGTATCCTATGGAATACTATAGGTGTAACGTGTATAGGCTGTGATGGCTTGAGGATCCTTACTCGGCGTATGGGCTGTGATGGCTTGAGGTATAATACTCGACGTATGATACACGTTATACGAGCTATGGTGGCTCCCAGAAACTACCAGGTTACTTTGGCTGTGAGGATGGTGTGGTGCTTAGCCCAGGTGTCTGCGGGAAAGCCTATATGGCGCACGAGGTGCAGATTTTGGAGCTTAGCCCATGTGTTTGCGGGCAAGCCTTTGGAGAGAGATGCACAGGACGTATGTCGTTGGGGAAAAGCGGCAAACCAGTGGGGAAGTAGTAGCGGGGTACCCTTAATATTCTTTACTATATGCTATATTCTTTTATGCGTTACTTGGTGAGAGTAGCCATGGTGAGGTTGGGAACTTAGTATTCCTGTTTAGGCAACGAGTTAGTTTCACTTGTTGTTCACTGGGCTTTAGCATGCTTTCTTTACTTTTTCACGAGAGGCTTGGGGAGGATCCTACTGAGTATACTGTTATACTCACCCTATGTACATATAAACTATTTTCGGGTCACTTGGAGCAGGTTGGAGATCAAGCTGGTTACTACTAGCTTGTGGTTGGAGGAGGAGCTGTTCGGGCTTGTGGTCGCTGTCGTTTCACTTTCTTTTGGGTACTTTGAGTTTTCCCCCTTTCAGTTGTAGTACTTTTGCATGACATTTCATATATGTACTTGGTTTTCTTTTATATTTCAGTTATGAGTTGGAGTTGGTTGGAGTCTATTATATCTCTCTCTTCTGCATGTGTTCTCTTAGAGGGAAATGCCTCCCATTTGTGTGTGTATTATACCCTCAGTGCTAGTCGCCAACCCGGGGCCTACTGGAGGCGGGACTCGAGGGTCATTATCTCCCTTCTCACATTTCCGGACCAGGAGGGGTACACTTTTTGGGGAGGGGGTCGTGACAGATGTCATCAATCAACATATGAATTCTATCTACTTTCGTCCATAGCCATATGCTTCCGAATCAATTGAACCTGATATGACATCTCCTATATGATTCTTATTCCCAATAACTCTAATTATCCTACTTCTATCCAACACAAGGGAGATCTACATGACCTACCACAGAGTGACTCATATGGTTCCATCTAAATAGTCACCTAATAACTATTTTTATTGGAAAACTAAATATGTGATAAGTGTTTCTCCCAAGATCCACCAAAGTCTAGGATACATGCCCTCAACATGTCCTATAACAACTGGATAGTATGTTCCAATTTCCCATCTATCTGTGGGTGGAAAGATTTACTCAAAAACACCTCATTACCCAACAAATTTTGAAACCATTTACAAAAGTGTTAAATAAAATGAAAATCATGATTTGAAACAATACCCTGAGGTACCCCATGCAAACGTACTATCTCCCCGACATATAAGTCACCTAACTGGTCAACGGTGAAAGTCTCTTATGTCATTAAGAAATACAAAACCTTTTCCAACTAATCCATAATCACCCAAATAATGTTATTCTTCCAAGTAATCCTTTGGATACCCACCACAAAATCCATGTTAACATCATTCGACTTCCATTATATAATAGGCAATGACTGTAAAAGTCTATTAGGTCATTGATTCTCAACTTTCACCTTCTGATAGGTGTAATATTGTGTCAAAAAACCTATAATCTCCTTTTTCATTCCTGAAAAATGATAATATCTCCAAATATCATGGTACATATTAGTCAAATGAGGGTGAAACACCCACTTTGAGGAATGAAACACATGCATAATATCTTCCTGCATACAATTAGGCACAACAACATGACCACGGACATGAATAATCTCATCCTCATCAATATTCCAATTGGAAGGTAGCTCTACAACTTCAAAAATATCTCTCAAATATATACATTCTAAATACTCATTCTACTTTCCCTTAACACAATTTAGAATATATGTCTCAACAAATAATGACATGAGTGTCATCAGTTTATGCTCCTCCTAAACACCTATATGCATATCAGTAAACAAGGCCATTATCTTCCACTCAGAACTGGACCCCTGAACTACCCGAGTTTGTGTATTCTGAATCAATTCATCTGCAACATTATTTCCCTTCCTCGATGTATATGATAGTTCAAAGTATAAGGAATGTATGTGCTTAACCCATATCTGCTGCTGAAGATTCAAATTACATTGGGAAAATATATATTTTAGTCTCTTGTGATTAGTATAAATGAAGAACTTATCAACTAAAAGATAATGCTGTAAATATTTCAAATCATAAACCACTATGTCCAATTCGAGATCATGCATAGGATAGTTGCATTCATGAGGCCTTAATTTTCATGATTCATATGCGACGACTCGATCTCCCTACTTCAACACTACCCCAAGTCCAATCCTAGATGAATCACAATAAAGAGTATACTCCTTAACTAAATTGGGTAATATCAAGAATGATATAGTGGTAGAATGATTCTTAAATTATTGGAATTAATTCTCACATGCCTCAGACCAATAAAACTTGACACCCTTCTTGGTTTGACCTGAAAGCGATGCTACCAAGCAAGAAAAGTCTTTGATGAACATTCATTAGTAACTAGATAAACCCAAAAGGCTTTGAATATAAAAAAACAATTTTTTAACCTTCCTTGGGTCCAATGAAACACCTTCCTATGAGATGGTGTGACCCAAGAAATGTACCTTGTTGATCCAAAAATGACACTTTAATAGATTAGCATAAAACCGATGCTCTCTTAGTGTACTCAAGATGATGGAATGATATTTGGTATGATCATCATGAAATTTAATCCAAAAAAACAAATAAAAACTAATCTAGGTATGGGTGAAAGATTTGTTTCATCAAATCCATAAACACAATAGGATCATTTGATGGCCTGAATGAAATTATGAGGAATTCATACAAACCATACCTGCTTCTAAAAGTAGTCTGTGGTATATTAGAAGGTCTCACCCTCATTAGATCTTAGAGAACACATTGGAACCCCTCAGTTGATTGAAGAGATCATCAATCCATGTAAGAGGATATCGTTTCTTAACTGTCATTTGATTCAACTTCTGGTAATCAACATATAACCACAATGTTCTTTCAACCTTCTTAGAAAATAAAACTGATGAACGCCAAGGGGACATACTCGAATGGATAAACCCATTATCCTCTAACTCATTCAAATGATTCTTATTCTATTGAATATCTTCTAGTTCTATTTGATATGGTGGAATAAAAACCGGTTCATCTCCAAGTATCAACTCAATTGTGAACTCAATCTTTCTCTTTAGTGGTAGCCCTGAGAAATCCCCAGGAAACACGTCTTGAAACCAATATAATATTAGAAGAAGTATATCACACTCTACCCTCTCATCATCAAGTATAATACCTAACACATGAGCTATGAGATCACATAATTTCTGATGAATTGGCCCTACATGACCTACTTGGATATTCCATTCCCCACGCCAGACATAAGTGTCACTCTTAGGAGACATGAAACTCGCTCTCCTACAGTAAAAATCAATATGATCATGGTATGTAACCAACCAGTCCATCCCTAGTATCAGTTCAAAACCTACCATACCAAGCATGTATAGGTTCTAAAGGATATTCTACCCACCAACTTTGAGGGAACACTCCTTACAATGATAGACACCCTTCAATCGCACCCCAATGGTGTGTTGATCGATATAACCCCAAACATATACTATACTGACAGACCCAAACCATTAAAAAACCTAACATATATAAAATAATGAAATCCTCATATATCAAATAAAAAACTATCAAGAATAGAAGATATAATAATCATACCTTATATAGTCAAAGGTCCAGCCTCACCCCTGATGGGTGCAGGCTGAAATACATACAACTGGCCTTCCCCTCTACCCTATGATCCTATCTACCCCCCCTAGGCTACACTGACCTACCAATATGAATTCTATTCCCTGAAGTAACATGTCCCCCACCTTGACCAGTACAATCGATGGAACTCCAACTGTCCAACTGATACAAGGTAGTATACCCCCTACTAGTGCTATGTACTGGATTAAATCCTCCATCACTATCCATCTTCCATGGGTTTCTATAGAACCTATGTATGTTATCCATCCTTAATCAATCTCAAAATTCCACTGGTGTTCATGGACACTGACTATGAACATGGCCCAATATACCACATTGATAGTAGATGACTTGATCGCTGCCCCGTGAGACTGATCCTTTCCCTTAACTACTTTGTTTGAACCACCCTGGTGGAAGTTATTACAATGGAAATTACAACTACCAGAATATATACCACCAGATTTCCTAAATGAAACCATTTTCCCTTGACTAAAATCCTCCTTCAGGTTCCCCTCATAAATGAGAGACTGATCCACTACCTTAGCAAACCTCTTCAAACAAAAGGCATTTACCTGGGACTTGATCTTACATCTAAGTATATCCTGAAAATGTCTAGTTGTATTCATCTCATATCCTATAAACATCAAATAAAAATGCTAAAAATTAGTAAATTATATGAAATAATCCATCATTATCATACTTTCATGTATCAAACTCATAAACTCTTCATATTTCCCCCGCCTTAGAGTTTTGGGGTAAAAGTGATCCAAGAACTTCTTCTAGAATTCCTTCCATAACATGCCTTCCAACTTCTCATCCTGAGCCTAAATATCCCACCATAAATTCATTGGTCCTTATAAAATTTAAGTTACCAACTTGAATCTATTCTTAGAAGGATTCTCTAGGTGGTCCAATATCATCTGAATAGACTTAATTCAGAACTCTTCTACCTGGGGTACACCCTCTCCGATAAAGGTTGAAGGGCGCTACAACTAAAACTATCTTGTCAGATAAAGCATACTCAATACTTCCCACCCCAAACCTCTCTCCATAAACTATATAAAATGAGGAAAGTTCTCAAATAATTACTCTTCCCCCTATTATTCATAACCAACAAAGGTTCATGTACCACTACTGGAGGAGCATTATTAGAGATGTCCTCATATCGCCCAACTGAAAAATGTCATCATGGTGGAATATCTCTACATTTACAAACACACGTATCAAAGAACATAACATATGGTTTCCACAATTTACATAAAATGGGCTCACTACTATCCATAAATAACCAAATTCATATAAACTATACCAACGAATATAATCATATATCTATCACTAACCTCACTAACCCTATCGTGGGACATGGCTAACTCAGGGTAAAACGAATTTCAATTTATAACCTCTCATTTGAAACCATTTTAGAATCTTTAAACTTAAAAACAATCTCAAAATTCACATTAAGAACCATTTTAAGTATTTAAATTTCAACAACTCAAATATTTTTCATTTAGGCATCATTTTTACCATTTAAATTTATCACTTCATAGTTTAAAAACAGTTACAAATCTTTATTAGGAACTATTTTCTTAAAACTGTAAGGAAACCATAAAAGCATTTTCATTTTCCACAACCAACCATAACCTTATTTTCTACGAGTGCCTAAAATGATGCATTCCATATAAATCCTGAGTTCCTACATGATGCATGCATATAAAAACCTTATTCCATAATAGGCCATGAATAAAATCTCAATAAACAATAACATCACACAATCAGTGTATCACCCAAGGTGAAATGACATCCAACTATAACAAATGAACATTAAAAATAACAATCCCACCCTGGGTACTTGGGTTTTCCCTCACACATGGGATAGATACTACCATGAAAAATCTCATTACCACAACCCAAAACATCATAATATCCTATCCACCTTTCCCAAATAGTAATACAACAAAAAATAAAATACTCTTTTTAATGTCTTGAACTAGGTGCCACTAATCCGATTCCCAAAGCTGGTGCACCAAATGACCTCAAGCACACCTCCTCAAATACCAGAGGTTTCCGACTAGCAGCGAGGGTTTAATGGAACTTGTGGGGACACTATACCCTCTTTACCAAAGTAAACCAATAATGAAAATCAAGATAAACATCAACATGAAATAATAATAAATACCAAAACATCACATTCCACATTCCCAAACTAGGTAAGTACCAACAAACCAATATAGTAAAATATGACATGCCATGATAATGTCAATTGATAAAAGAAAACCAAAATAAGGCACTAAATAAAATTCCCAAAATGGTTCCTGATGTTATGTCCAGTCCCCTTATCCATGCTCCGTCCCAAGTACCATACCAACCATCTAACATATGGCCTTTTTCTTCATCCTGACCAACAACCATGAAGTCTGCTCGGGTACCCAACAGTGACCTGAGAAGGGTGTGATTACAACCCAGTAGTCCACCACCAACGATGTCTATGATAATATCTAGTCTAATAATAGTGTATATATAAGTAAAATAAATAATATACAAGTAGTAGATAAACCAAGTTTTATTATTTAACATTATTTAAATTAACCACATTTATTTTTAGTTTCAAGTGATACCCGTACCCATGAAACCTACTTTTTCCAATTTTGGTCATATAAACCATATATAATAGGGGTTACAGGTTGATATAAAAGGAGAATTAGTCCAAGTATCTGACTAGGATTCATAATTCCATGTCAGACTTTCCCAACCATGATTTGTAATTCCATGTCTATACCCTTTGAGTTAGGAGCATCAGTCCATCCTATGAAACTGTGATGCATCAGGGAACCTGGAGCATCAGTCTAGACCACCCAATGGAGAGAAGAATTGGTCCAATATCCCACTAACCATTAGTCACATTTTTGAAGGTCATTATGAGTGACCTCTTAATACACAATAACAATAAGGGAGTGCCTTTTCATTTTATAAAAAATTCCATGGTTCATTACATTAAACATGTTCTAAATTCCCATGACTAGACCATTTCATCATTTAAGCACTATAACAACCATTTTCACCCCTTTCAATCCATTTAACCACATGGTCATGCCTCTTTAATTGTTCATCACATTTACCCATTTACAAGCCATAACTCATTTAACTTATTCAAGTTAATCCAAACACCGCTTTATACCATGTTAACATTAAAAACATGGTTCCTATTTATTCAATCTCATAAAACCTTCAATTAATCATTTAAAAACTCAATTTCCATATTCAAGGGAGTGTCACACCCCATGGGTGACCATAGGCCTGATCTAAACATCCTCAATAGATATAATAGGGATCACGAGGGGTCTAACACATCTTTTAAAAAACCAATTTACAATTTCACACTAAAGAAACAAATGTAAAACACAAAAATACAAAATCAAAACCATATACCCATGAGTAAACATCAAGACTATGGGATATAACTTCTAGACCACCCACCTCAAGTTCGTAGAAAAGTAATTTCCCAACCTAAACCCTTAATTCAAGCTCAAAAAACCCTCAATGCTCAATCTAAGAATTTTCTAGAAAATAAGGTTTTAGGGTTTTAGAAGGAGAGAAAACATTCCACCATGATTATTTTATAAAATATAATAAATAGGAGTAGTTGAATCACCCAAAGCTTTAATATGCAACCAATGATGCTTCAAATGAGAAAAAATTGAAGGAGAATGATCCTTGGAAGAGGGGAGAGATCATGGTTCATAACCCTTGATACCGGAAGAGTAAATGGGAGAAAAATTGAGTAAGAACTTATAAATCCTAAAGGGGAAAAATAGGAAATCCCCCTCTTTTAATGAGGTGCATGATTTGGTTGTACAGTTGGCCAAACTGTGTGCCAATTATACATCCTCCTCCATCCAAAGAGAGGTATGGGTCACAATGTAATCAGGGAAGCCTATACAATTTTTCAAACCATTAAAAGGCCATGTTTTTGTCTCTATCTAAGTATTCATGGTTTGTTTGGGCAACCCACATGGTTTGAAAACTGTTCGGTGGTCATGCGACCACCTCTGTCCAAGGGGCTAAGATGCACGGTCTTTTGGGCCATGATGCGCGGTTATCTATAGCCATGTGCTAACCATTCACTATGAACTGTATGGACTCTTCTCCCTATTTTCTATGCCTTTAACCCTAGAGAAACTCCCAAGGCCCATTATACTCTCAGGAAGTATTCAATTAACCAATTTAAAGGGAGTGAAAACAATATTTAAACAATAATATACCTCCTCAAGAGTTTTGGATCTTATATGACCCAGTCAATGCTGAATCACCAGCCTCTAACCAACATAGTGGTGAGTAAGATGGTATAAAATATAGAAACTCATAAGGTTACATCTATATAGAATCTTAATAACTATTATTGTATGTTAATTATACTAAGGCCAAGTAGTTTTCCCCTAAACCACCAAAATCTATGACACAGGCTCTCAGTATGTCCCCCAAAATCTATATAGTCTGCTCAGAACATTCGTCAGCCTGAAGATGATAGGTAGTTCTCAAATTCACCTACACACCTAATTCTTCCTGCAACCCTCATCAAAAGTGAGATGTGAAATGAGTGTCTCCATTTTAAAAAAATGTTCCTAGGGAACCTATATAAGTGAACCACATCCCAAACATAGAGTTTTATTATCTTATCCACTAAGAAGGTCTCTTTAATTAGAAAAAGTGAGACACCTTTATCAGTCGGTCCACTATCATCCAAATCGCATCATTACCCCATGGAATCCTTGAAAACCTCTCCACAATATCTATAGTAATGTTGTCCCATTTCCACTCAATAATGGACAATAGATGCAAAAGACCAGTAATCCACTGATGCTTAGCCTTCACCTACTAACAGGTGGATCATCTCATAAAAAACCCATGACATCCTTCTTCATTACTGGCCACCAATGTTGTCAATATGTCTCAATACATCTTTATCAAACCAGGGTAAACTGACCATCTTGAGGCATGTGACTCATGCATTGGATCTTCACACATGTCCATGGGAACCAGGACATGATCGTGAACATGGATAGTCTCATCATCATCCAAGGTCCAGTTTGGTGGTGGATTCCTACCATATATGGTTTCCCTAAAGGATAAACACTCTTGTTTAGATGATTGTATCCTCTTTATCTTACTGAGTAATAAAAAGGAAACATACAAAGATGTATGGGTTACCTAACTATCATACTCTTGGATGTCTAAATGCATCTCAGTGAAAAGATCCATTAACCGATATTCATTGTTGGACTCCTGAATTACTTGATCTCGTGCCTTCATGATCAAAACATCTATAACAACATTTACCTTTCTAGGGATACAGGCTAACTCAAAATCAAAATATTGTAGATACTTGAACCACCTTCACTACTAAAGTTTTAGGTCTCATTGGGAGAAGATGTATTTCAGTATTTAGTAGTTCTTAAACACCATAAATTTCTCACCCAACAACCAGTGCCTCCCATATCTTAGGGAATTCACCACTTCTTCCATATTTAGGTCACATGTTAGATAATTCTTCTTGTGAGGCCTCAATTAACTAGAATAATAAATGACCACATGACCTCCTTGTATCAAGGATAATCCTAGACCGACCCTTGATGCATCACAATACATAGTGTACTCCTTAACTGCCTCAAGTAAGGTTCAGATTGGTGTTGTAGTTCTAATTTCCTTCAGTTTCTAAAAATAATCCTTACAATCATCAGACTAGATAAAATTCACTCCCTTTTTATTCAAACCCATCATTGGCACTACCAAATGGAAAAAATCTTAGATAAAACTCCAATTATACCTGAATAAACCTAAAAATCTATGTATGTGAATTTTTTTGGCACTCTCCAAATAAATTACTTCCTTGACCTTCTCGGGGTCCACAGATATACCGGAATTAGAAAAACATGGCCTAAAAAGTGCACCATATCAATCCAAAATAGTCAGTTGAAGATCTTGGCATAGAGAAAATGTTCCCAAAGTGTATTCAACATGATCCATGGGTGTTACTCATGCTACTCCATAATCTTATAGTATATTATAATTTCATTCATTAAAAAAATACCAAGTGTTAAACTACTAGTGAAAACCCTATTTATCTGAGCCAAAATTACCACTGGTGTGCTCGTCAAACTGAAAAACATCACTAGGTACTCATATAAACCATACCTTCTCCTAAAAGCAGTACTTGGCACATCCAAAGTGTGACATTCTAGGCCTATGATCTGAAATATGGTTTTATAAACATGTACATTACATACTCAATTTAATACCAGTTGTAAAAACTTGAATAAAAATATCCTTAATTAAGAAATCAATAATGATTATAGTGTTGGATTTTCTACCCTAGAACCAACTTGTTGAGTAATTGATTACACGCTTTTCTTAATTAAATAATTTTTCTTATCACATATTGATTATTCTTCTACATGATATTTGTATGTGATAATGTCCTTAGAATATATGTCATGCTGAAAGGTCATAGTAGTTCTCCACTATGATGAGAACCTAGAGGTTACATGACATTATTCTTGAACCTTGTTCTATGGATGGATGATATTTCCTAACATGACACAAAAAATATAGTCTATTAGGGGTAAGAGGCTCACAAGACATTGAGACACCTTCTCATGGTGTTCACCCTTGGTAATCTCCAATATAAAAGGTTATGAGAACATGTCTGTTAATAGGAAATCCACATTTCCATGTGTAGTTGGATGTTCCAAGCTATGGATGTGTGTATTGATCCTTAGACTTTATGATTATCATTAATGGATATCATGACTGAAATTTACATTTTTTATTATCAAAACACTTTTTAATATAAAATCAAGAAACCACATAGTTTAACAAGAACAAACACTAAAAGAAACCACAAAATTATTAAAGGAAAGTTTAAGCCGACTAGAAGTGTTATCCCTAAACAATTTCTAGGATATAGAAGATACCTGAGTACCCAGAACATCCTTTAAAAGGTCTTCAAAGTGATACACCAAATAGTCCCAAATTTTCATGTATTCCTCTTTTTTGATCTTCCCCTCATTGAATCCTCTTATCAATATATGGCATTTCTTGTCAATCCAAGCACATTTCTCACTATTAGTGTCCACACATGGAAATCTTCCCATCATTTTTTCAGCATCCTCTTGTGTGACATTAATCACCAAAAAATCCTCCACCATTTATTCCCCCGTATGAATGATCATCTCCAGATTATGCTCTGAAGACATGAATTTCTATCACTATTATCCATTTAGAACCCTATTGAGAGGAACTACCCCATGGGATACAATCGATGCTCGATCAAGGGAACCATAAACCTTGGGATCATCTATCATCACCTTGTTTTTCAACTGTTTGACCGATCTTGTCTCCATTGGTAGGGGAAAATAGGAATAATCCTTACAACCCTTTGTATTAGCTCTCCAACCCTTCCTAATCTTATGATCAAGAAGATATTCACCTTAGAGATCATTTTCCCTATCTCCTGAGAGTTGACAAGAGGGATTATCAATGGATTCATCTCTGAGGCCTCCCTAGTCCTCATTTGGATTCTCTGGTTAGGCTGATTCAACCTCTTAGTCAGACCTGTAAAAATCCAGACCTTCAAAGCGGCTATAAATCTTTAAGATAGAAAATTACCTTCTCAGGATTTTTCCCATTACTGCATTTGATTCCAATTCAAGCCTCTTAGGATCCCGAGATTCCCCTCTTCTTATGAAACCATTTCTTGAAAGTACTACATCCACATAGGATGTAACCTTGGGTGTCCTTACACTTACCTCTTTAGCCACATTAGACCCCACTTCAAGATTTATGCCACTTCCAGATCTTGCCTCCCCACCATGAGATCCCTCATTTGATTTTCTGGGTGAAGAATCCAAAACATCAACCTCACAAACCACTTCCATGCCCACTAAATTTCATGAACCGACCCAATGGGGCTCGATCCATGACTCCCCAAGCCTGCCTCTAATAGGCCAGGGGATGGCGACTAGCGCTGAGTAGGCTATCACACACATGGGAGGCATTAGCCAAAGGTACCTATACACATTCACCCATATACACCTCCATGCAACAATATAGAGATATATATAAAAACTGGAAAGAAATGTATGCATACATCTAACCCACAACCAGAGTACAAAAAAAGTAAAAAAAGGAAAAAACAGGGCCCACCAAAAGAAAACTACAAAAGCATCCAACCTGCCAAGAATGAGAGAAACACTGCCAAATGCACTAGCCGGTATGCTCCTCATCACAGCTCTGGTAAACACCCTGGTCATTCTTGCTCACTAAGCTCTGACTGCTTCGGGTCCTCCTGGAACTCCGTCGAAAGGCCTGTGGTCTGCACATGACACAAACATGTGCAGGCAAAGCCTGTGCAGGGGTGAGTATATAAAATAACCAGTAGGCACCCCAAAAACACCTAAATAAAAGGAAGCAACTTAAAGATAATAGTCAGATCATCCCAGCCAGAGAGAACCCAAACGAGAGAGAAACTCCATCTCGAGACCATCCTCGGCTAAACACAACTAGTCAGCTCAGATCAGGTGTATGCCCAAACATACACCATGGACATCCGATCAGGTATATTCCCATACATATACCATGAGAAAATAGATATACTCAAACCACGCACCAAGCCTCATGAGGTTCCGACCTCGTAACCAGTGACATGTTCTACTCAAAGATCTTAGGCTTACATGAACTAGGAGTACACACTCTACAAGCTCTGTCATCCTAGATGACACTCGTCCGAGAGATACACTCCATCAGGTATCACACCAACATCCTAGACGCCCATACGAGAGATCACGCTCGTCGGATATCATCACTGAGAACATCACACTGAAACAACAGAAAAAATAAACTTCTCTGATAGGGGATCACTCCTAGGTTCCGCTAGGGGGATACAAGAACCCACTTTGGTAACTCGTAGATCTCATAGATAGGGGATCACTCCCAAGAACCGCTGGGGGATACCACAACCCGATCTGGTGCTCCATAGACCACATAACTCAGATAGAGGATCGTTTCCCATGAGAAGAGGGTCACGATGATGCTGAAAACCCCATCTGGTATAACTCGTGATGTAGGGGATCGAACCGAAAATGCACTAACCCTAACTAAACCACACGCTGAGTAGGGGATCATATAACTGATGATTCCGCAACCCTACTGAATGTCCCACTGTGTAGGGTATCATATTCCTGATGATGCCTCAAACCCTACGGGGTTAACTTGCTAGATAGGGGATCGCCGCCCGTAGATAAGCGGTCACAGCGATACCAAGAACCCGATCTAGGGAATCGAAGCTAGGGGATCCCACTCCGAACCCACCATATGGATTCCACAACTCTATTAGAAAACCATCCTATCAAGGGGATCAAAAACCTATATTGAGGTAGTAATGACACATGAACCATCATAGGAATGAACCAAGGGAGTACACTCAACCACTACTGGTCCAAACGCCACTAACCCGAGCAACCTGAATAATTTCCACATTGCGCACCTCTTAGGCCTATACTAAGGACACCATCGTTATCTACACGAAAAAACACCCAAGGTAGGATATTCATTTTCCCCAAACGGACTTATAAAGCATTAGTCATAAAAATGCAGCATAAGCCGGGAAGCCGCCTCGTGGGGCTCATGCCCCAACCCCAAATTTAGGCAGGCAAATTGCACCATTACAATCCTCTTGAAAAAACACACAGAAATGAGTGCTCAAACACTCCAAACGGATGTTGGGTGAAAAAGTGACATTTCATTGTAAAATGTGAAAACCGGGCCTTGTAGGGCCCACACCCTATCTTTATCCCAAACACTAAAAGAAGAATCTCAAAAATTCTGCACGAGAACTAGGATCATGCTGCTGCTGACGGTACGTTCATCGGACATCCGGTTCGTGAGGTACATCCATTGAAAGCTTTAATAATAATTTACTATTATTAAATTAAAGTGTTTCGGGTCACCTGCCTTTAGGTGAAGAACCCAAAAACCTTGAAACCCATCTCAAAAAGTCTGTCTCGAAGAGACGAACCCATATCTGTAGACGGCGCGTCAAACAGACGCTCCCTTTAGGAGTTACGTCCCTTTGAACACAAGGGGCCCAACCGGGCCGGTCCAGACTGCTGGCCCGTGGCCTAGCTGCAGGTCCGGCCCAGCTCGCTGCGGCCCGCCCCAGTACCACCGGACTCCTCGGGTCCAGTTCTTCCAAATAGAATGGCCAAGCGTCCGGTCTCTGTCTGCACGTCACACCAACAGGACCCGCCGAACGCGAGTCCTTGTCCGCAACTCCCCCTAGGAACTGACCTCGGGGCTTCCCCCTGACCGCGATAGGCCGACACCGTCGCCACCGCCTGCGGGGCACATCGCCACGACACCGCTATCTGCCTCAGCTGCCGACCAGATCGGCTCCTCCCGGTCCCCTGCTATACCACACCACAGCTGCCATCTGCCCGGCCGCACCCAAGCTCGCCGCACCGGCCACACCCGATGCCACCGTCCCCGATCCGAAGCCCCGAATGCTCCTCACCTGAGCGACGTGCTCCCGACCACTCTACCTAACACTCGAACCCCTCCAGACTCCACTCCTCCGCTAGCTTCCATACACCACCCTTTCCAGAACCGGGGCTTCTGTCGGCCACCACTACCACTCCGGGGCCCCGATTTCAAATCCTAAGGCGGATTAGGGATCCTCGGGACGAGGCCTTCACACCGCCTACCCTCGATCGACGATCCATCAAGGTTTTAGCATGTCCAAAAAATTCGGATGAAGAACAACAAATAACACATCCATCATGAGAGTTAGAACGGGGCTCAGATGGTGTCCATGTTCGTCCGTCCATTGTCCCAATTCTAAAATTGTATAATTAAACAACATATTTTGATGAAAACTCAAGAAATTGATGGAGCTAAAAATCAACAGAAAGCCTACCTCGATCCGGCCGTTCGCCATTGGCGACGTTCCCACTGTGATCCCACTTCGATCTGCTGGAGTTTACTCATCAATCTGATGAAGAACATCAAAGAATTCTAAAGAACGTTGGAGAGAGAGAGAGAGATAGAGAGAGAGAGAGACAGAGAGAGAGAAGGAATAAGGGAAATTAGGGGCTTTCCCTTAATTCCAACACTCAAACGAATTTATAAACTCACCGAAACTCTGCTGACAGTTGTGGATTCCGAAACCTCCGCGCCCGCTTATTTTATATCATGCCTAGGCAAAACACCCCATTTCAAATTCAACGAAATTATCAGATTTCCATTCCGAGAATTTTTTCAAAAGTTATTTAAAAATAACGCCAGTGATAAAAATCACTAAGTCATTATTTCAAAATGATGATTCTTCCCCTGGGTGACTTCTCTCATAGCAGGCCCATGCCTACAACTTTTACACCCTGCCTAAGGTAAATGGCATGCTCTGAACGCAACCGTGCCCCCAGATTTCCGATCCGAGCTACCGTTTAGTAGAAAACGCATCCCCACCATGTGCGTAGTATAAAAAAAACTTAATATTTTTATAAAATTAATTCCGGGAACACCGGGCCTTGAAATCGCACACTATCTTCGCGCCTAGATCTGGAATTATTCATAAGAATATTCCAAAGTCTGACAGGGCCAAAACCCGAGTCGCTACATCCTTCTCACCTTAGAACTTTTTGTCCCCTAAAAGCCATAAGAATAAGGAAAGAAACTAAACTCTCAACTGGGTCTCCCATGCTAGCGAGTTCGCCAACACACACCCATGCCCAAACACATAATTCAGAGGGACTCATCCACCACACCTCAACACTATCCATTTTGGGCAGCACTGACTTGCCTGCATGGTTTTAATCGCATCACAAAAATGTATCTTGGTGGGGGAAGGATTCCTCTTCCTCACGCATTCGAAGCATGCCGAACAACAACCACACAAGGTCTTACCAACGCCCTAAACAAAACCAGAGCAAGCAATGAAAAGGGAAGAGTACCACTAAACAGTGTCCATAAAAACTACTGCAGAAAGTAGAAAGGACACAAGGAGTACCTCTATCCATCTACGAATCCTCTTGGTCAATAGCCTCTAGGGAATGTATCTATCCTCGCCCTCACTCTCCTGCTCCTTGAGCTTGGCGTGGACCACATGGGGGTGGTGGTGCTGGTATCTGATATAGCCTACCACCTCCTACTGCTGCACCAGCTCAGTCTACACGTCCGCTACCCTGCGGACCTCCAAACTCAAGACGTTTCCGTTGCCAAGGCGGCCTATCGACCGACTCCCTCTCAGCAGCACAACAGGTCAGACAATCTCTAGCAAGATGTCCCCGATTGTTGCAAGCATAACACCACCTCTCCTGCGGCTGACCAAAACTGGCCTGCGAGCCCTGAGCCTTAGATCCTCCATCCTGGGGTCACCTCCTGAAACGTCGGACACATTCAGACCCTTGCACCTGCCGCCAACTACCAGTTTCCGACGTCTCAGCTGCCACGTGCCCAACATTGATGGGATGAATCTGCTCAGCTAGAAATCTCTCCACCACCAAGGCTCACTCCAGTACTCCAACATAGGTGGGTAGGAACAAAGAAACCACACCTGCCTGGATTTCCCTACATAGCCCCTGCTCAAAGGTCCAATCCCTAAATAATGGGTCTTGAACCATATCCAAGGAATAGCGCGATGGGACTGTAAACCTTACTGAGTACTCCGACACAGTCATGCCCTCTTGCCGAAGCTGTAGAAGCTCCTGAATCCACACTGACCTCAGCGTCACCAGATAGAACTCTTCTTAGAAGAGTCGCTCAAACTATGTCCATGTGAGCATCTCCTCATCACGGGACTACGTCACCAAACTCCACCATCACCCAACCGATCCATGCAGAAGGCTCACCGCTAAAACCACCATCTGGTCCGGAGGTGTCCTCACCAAGAGGAAAACTCGGGTGACTGCTTCGAGCTAGTCATTAGCTGCCTGAGGGTCTGGGTCACCCTAGAACCTCAGAGGTCGATGCCTCTAAAACTCATGCAGCACACTCAGCTAGTGCACATCCTCATCTTACACTACCGGAACAACCAGCTGCTCGACATGTGGTGGCTCAACTGGTAGACCACCAAGAGGTCCATCCTTAGAACCTGCACCCTGTTCTATAGCCTCTACATGAGGCAGATCATCACCACAATCCCGATGTAGGACCCTCACTAGCTGTTGTCATAGAGGAATCCTAAAATACAATCAAGACGCACCATAGTCAAAGAGTATATCTGGGGAGCTGACTTAAGAAGAACAAGGAAATCCCAAAACCCAGTACTATATGATGTATGTACCATTATGTCCCTGCGACTAGTGTCCAAATGTCCCGAGTTGAAATGCAGGTTATCAGGGTCCTAGTGAATGGATATGTCGGCCGCCACACCAACACTGGAGTCCCTGGCCTGAAAGCTAATCTTGAAACACCTTAACACTGCCGCTATGCAACCCAAACCAAAATCATAGATAGACCATCTACGCTATGAGATCCCTAAAGTGGAACCTCCTCTAATACCACTCTGTCATGACCCGACCCAACAAGGCTCGAGCCATGACTCCCCAAGCCTGCCTCCAATAGGCCAGGGGCTGACGACTAGCGCCGAGTATACTATCACGCACATGGGAGGAATTAGCCTAAGGTACCGTACACATGAATCCACATACACCTCCATTCAACAGTGAATAGATATATATAAAAACTAGAAAGAAATGCATGCATACATCTAACCCACAACCAGAGTACAACAAAAGAACAAAAGGGAAAAACAGGTCCCACCAAAAGAAAACTACAAAAGCATCCAACCTTCCCAGAAGGAGGAAAACACTGCCAAATGAACCCGCTGGTAAGATCCTCGACACAGCTCTAGTAAACACCCCGATCAGTCTCGATCACTAAGATCTGCCTACTCTGGGTCCTCCTGGAACTCCGTCGAAAGGCCTGTGGTCTGCACAAGACACAAACATGTGTGGACAAAGCTCGTGCAAGGATGAGTATATAAAATACTCAGTAGGCACCCCAAAAACCCCAAAATAAAAGGAATCAAGTGAAATAAAATAGTCAGCTCATCCCAGCCAGAGGGAAACCAAATGAGAGAGAAACTCCATCTCAAGACCATCCTCAGCTAAACACGACTAGTCATCTCAGCTCAGGTGTATTCCAATAAATACACCATGAACATCTGCTCAGGTATGTGCCCATACATATACCATGAGCAAACAGATATACTCAAACCGAACACCAAGCCTCATGAGGTTCTGACCTCGTAACCAACGATAGGTTCTACTCAAATCTCTTAGGATTACACGAACCAAGAGTACACACTACACAAGCTCTGTCATCCCAGATGACACTCATCCGAGAGATAAACTCCATCGGGTCTCACACCAACATCCTAGATGCCCATCTGAGAGATCACGCTCGTCAGATATCATCACTGAGAACATCACGTTGAAACAGCAGAAACACTAAACTTCTCAGATAGGGGATCACTCCTAGGGTCCGCTAGTGGGATACAAGAACCAACTCCAGTAACTCGTATATCTCACAGATAGGGGATCACTCCCAAGAACCACTGGGGGATACCACAACCCAATTTGGTGCTCCGCAAACCACATTACTCAGATAGAGGATCGTCGCCCATGGGAAGAGGGTCACGACGATGCCGAAAACTCCATCTGGTATAACTCGTGATGTAGGGGATCGAACCGACGATGTACTAAGCCTACCTAAACCACACGCTGAGTAGGGTATCATATAATCGATGATTCTGCAACCCTACTAAATGGACCACTGCATAGGGGATCATATTCCCGATGATGCCTCAAACCCTATGGGGTTAACTTGCTAGATAGGGGATCGCCACCCGTAGATAAGCGGTCACAATGATACCAAGAACCCAATCTAAGGAAGTGAAGCTAGAGGATCCCACTCCGAACCCACCAGAGGGATTCCACAAATCTATTAGAAAACCATCCCATCGAGGGGATCACAAACCTATACTGAGGTAGTAATCCCACACAAACCCTCAAAGGAACAAACCAAGGGAGTACACTCAACCATTACTGGTCCAAACGTTGCTAACCCGAGCGACCCATATCATTTCCACATTGCGCACCTCTTAAGCCTATACCAAGGCCACCATCATGATCTACGCGAAAAAACATGAAAGGTGGGCTATTCATTTTCCCCAAATGGACTTATGAAGCATTAGTCGTAAAAACACAGCATAAGCCCGGAAGCCACCTCGTGGGGCCCACGCCCTAACCCCAAATTTAGGTGTTTATATTGCACCATTGCAATCCTCTCGGAAAAACACACAGAAAAGAGTGCTCAAACACTCCAAACGGATGTCGGGTGAAAAAGTGACATTTCATCGTAAAACGTGTAAACCGGCACCTGTGGGGCCCACACCATGTATTCAGACAGAAAACTAAAAAGTGCATCTCAAAAAGTCCACACAAGAACTAGGATCACACTGCCGCTGACGGCGCATCCATCAGACGTCCGGTTCGCGAGGTACATCTGTTGCAAGCATTAATAATAATTTACTATTATTAAATTAAAGCGTTTCGAGTCACCCGACTTCGGGCGTAGAACCCAAAAACCCAAAAAACCATCTCAAAAAGACTTTATCAAAGAGAAGAACCCATATACGCAGAAGGCGCGTCAAATGGATGCGTCGTTTAGGAGTTACGTCCCTTTGAACACAAGGGGCCCAACCGGTCTGGTCCACCCCGACCGGCCCGGTCCAGACCGCCAGCCTGCGGCCTAGCCGCGGGTTTGGACCAGCTCACTGTGGCCCATTTTCAGTGGACCGCCCTTGCACCACCAGACCCCTCAGGTTCGATTCTTCCAAACAGACCGGCCAAGCGGCCGATCTCTGTCCGCACGCCACACCAACAGGACCCGCCAAACGCGGGTCCTTGTCCGCAGCTCCCCCCAAGGCATTGACCTCGGGGCTTCCCCCTGACCACGACAGGCCGACGCCGTCGCCCCTACCTGTGGAGTGCACCACCACGACACCTCCATCTGCCTCAGCCGATGACCAGCTCGGCTCCTCCCGGTCCCCTGCTATACCACGCCGTAGCCACCGTCCGCTCGGCCGCACCCGAGCGCACCGCACCGGACACACCTGACGCCGCCATCCCCGATCTGAAGCCCCGACCACTCCTCACCTGAGTGACGTGCTCCTGGCCACTCCGCCTAACAATCGAACCCCTCCGGACTCCGCTGGTCTGCTGGCTGCCGTACCCGCCCTTGATAGATCCGGGGCTTCCATCGGCCGCCACTACCACTCCAGGGCCCCAATTTCAAATATGAAGGCAGATTAGGGATCCTCGAGACAAGGCCTTCACACCGCCTACCCACAATCGACGATCCATCGAGGTTTTGGTGCGTCTGAAAAATTCATATGAAGAACGACGAAGAACTCATTGATCATGAGAGTTAGAACGGGGCCTAAATAGTGGTCGCATTCATTCGGCCATTGTCCCAATTCTAAAATTATAGAATTAAACAACGGATTTTGATGAAAACTCAAGAAATTGACAAAGGAGCGAAAAATAAACAGAAATCCTACCTCGATCCGGCCATTCATCGTTGACGACGCGCCTGCTGCGATCCCACTTTGATCCGCCGGAGTTTTCTACTCAATCCGATGAAGAACAATGAAGAATGTTGGAGAGAGAGAGAGAGATAAAGAAGAAGCGAAATTAGGGGCTTTCCCTTAATTCCAACACTCAAGCGAATTTATAAACTCACTGAAACTCTGCCGACGGTCGTGGATTCTGAAACATCTGTGCCCACTTATTTTATATCACACCAAGGAAAAACACCCCATTTTAAACTCAACAGAAGTCTCAGATTTCCATTCCAAGACTTCGTTCAAAAGTTATTCGAAAACAACGCCAGTGATAAAAATCACTAATTCATTATTTCAAAATGGCGATTTTTCCCCTGGGTGACTTCTCTTATAGCAGGCCCACACCCACAACTTTTACACCCCGCCTAAGGTAAACGACACACTCTGAATGCAACCGTGCCCTCAGATTTCCGATCCGAGGTACCATTTAGGAGAAAAAACATCCCCACCACGTGCATGGTATAAAAAAACTTAATATTTTTATAAAATTAATTCCGAACACACCGGGTCTCGAAATCGCACGCCGTCTACATGTCTAACTTTGGAATTATTCATAGGAATATTCCAAAGTCTGACAAGGCCAAAACCCGAGTCGCTACACTGGACCCGAAGGAATAAGTGTAGAAGACATGGTATGAACCAGGTCTTTCCTCATTCTTTTAAAGACATTATCCACCAATGTATTGCCTCCCTAAGACTTGTATTGAACATCATTTTAATTTCCTGGGTCAATATAAATGGCCAACTCTCTTTTCCCCATTGACCTTTCACCAACATTAGACTCCAAGCCCTTGCTGTTATGTCCCAAAACCTCAACCTTCTTTTGATCATGGTTCTTAGTCCCTCTCCTATAGGTAGGTGTAGAGAGACCCAATTTTATACAGGAACAACAAAAATCTACCCACGATTCAAAACACACAACCTGCTTGCATCAAAATTCTTCCCCACTGAAATCCAAATAAACTCCGTAGGAAATATCGAGACATCAAATTCCATGAAAATGTGAGGATAAATAGGATGGGAAACTATATAGGTTCTAGTTTCAGAGTATAAATATCTACCAGTGAGATTCCCTATCAAGCATATAATCACTAGATTTTGAAAAGGTAATGGGAGTTTAGGGAAACTAACCCAAATCACTACTATTGGGATGTTTAAGCTATGGGGGGAACTAGACTAATGCCTAACTATGTCATCCTCCGAAGTAAATTGGATAATGATGTGACTTTTTTCAAGCAGAACTACAATTTTCCAGTCTTGCAATCCCCAAGACTCAAAGATTAACCTATAGAAGGAGTCCACCGGAGGGCGGTGTTGCTTAAACCACATAATCAAGGTGATATTCAGAAGAGTCGAGGCCGTTTTAAACTTCGATGTCAAGATCAAAAGATACAAAAATCCATTGTATAGATCTGGGACCGTAGGGTTAAGCGATATTTGAGGGAAAGGTGGGAGACAATCGGGGTTGGAGAAAATGGAGAATGAGCGAGTAGCACCCTCGAAGGATGGTAGTGGTCCCTCCCCCACTGGGGTGGGGGGGACTAGTGCTTTGACTGTCGCCTAATGCCATTAAGAAATAGGCCTATAGGATCACACACCAATTGTATCTATAATCCGAGTTAAATTATAGTATTGAATTTAACAAGTCAGAATAAATAATATTTATTCAGGTTTGGTTGATCGCCATAATTTAATCACAAGTTATTCGAAAGAATAAGTGAGTTAAATAATAATGATAAATATTAGTTTTCAAGTTTTTAAAATATAATATTTATTATATTTTTCATATAATAATTCAATTACATTTAATTAATTAAATAGCCATTATTCGAGGATCGATAAATGTTCATAAGGGAAAGTGAACTGAGTTTAATAATTTGAATAGTATAAATGATATTTATTTATATTGTTGATAAATCACACATGTCAAGAAGTTAATAATAATAATAATATTATTATTAGATATGGGTTCATTTAAAAATATTAAAGTTGGATAGGGTGCTTGTGTGTGATTTTCCAACCCTAAACTAGATATAATAAATATATAATTGTATTACTTTCCTAATTCACTATTGGTGTGTACAATGGATAAGTGATATTGGATCAATCCCTAGAGTGTGCTTTCTCTTCCTCCTCTCAAGGATTTTAAAGAACACAAAGGGTTCTTCATCCTTAATGAAGAATACTACTATGATCAACTATAAACAATGAAAGAGACGAGGACTGACCGTTGTAGCACCCAACGGTTCTAGAATGTTGATAAGAGATTGCGGTGTATGTGTGGATCACCGCTAGAGGTGCTATACACTTGAATCCTATAATGAAATTATGGTGAAAAAAATTCTATTCCACCGAATCATCAATAAAAGTGGAATTAAAAGTTGAGGTAATTCTATATCTGCTCATAAATTACATGTAAAGACCTCCTCCATCCAGTTTTAGCATATTAATGCAGTCTAATAATCTATTATTTTCACTGGACAAGAAATTTTAATCATGTAAAGAAATAATTATACTTGATTTAAAACTAAAATCCAAGCTATTCATACCTTCAAAGGACACTTTTGTTGTTCCAAGAACTTATAAGTGCTATCAAAGTTATCACATGTTTAATTTATAATTATTTATTATATATTGAATGATTGTATGCGTTTGTGTTTTATTTTACTTAAAAAGATTCATTTTAATATTCCAACATCAAGATCTCTTATTTTCTTTATTCCCGATAACATAAATAGTAATCAGTTAATGATTGAAAATGAATAATCATCCAGATAATACCATCTAAGGATTCCAAAGGTCCTTCCTCGAGAAAACAAAGTGCACACCATGTACTTCATGAGTAGACACCGTGTAGTTTTTCCTCACATAGATAGATATCATGATAAAGTCATAAATATCCAATATAATCGGACCTAAGATCTGACAAAAAAGGATCACTATGTGGATATAGATAGGCTAACACATAGATTGAAGAACTACATGTCGTGTAAAAACTGTACATGACATTTAGTACCTCGTGTATCATGGCCAAGAACACAAGGTGTCCCAAGAAAGTTGTGTTTTGGATACACGACATAGGGATGTACAAACCATGCAATCCGGGGTTACACACCATGTATTACCAATAAATTTCATGTACCTCAAACATGTCCATGGTAGGAAACATGGCCAAACCCAAGGTGTGTGATATGAACATGGGTATAAGACAAGTACCACTATATACTTTTGTACACGTCATGTAGTATGATGTCGACAGTATTTTTTAATTTTTTGCAAAAGAAGGAATTAAATTTATAATTAAAAACCTATTGATTATGTGTTTTATGTTTCATTTATTTTATAGTATAGTCCATGTCATAGGATTAACAATTATATGTTAAATTAATTTCCATGTTAAAATTTTTAAGAACACATGAGGTTTCCTACAAGTACACTTGTGTACTACATTAATTTTAAATGAAATTAATTTTATTTAAAATTATAGATGATGGTGAGTTAAGGATAGTTGGATGGAATTAAGATAAATTGGATTAATTAGATAAATTTGTGTCACATCATCTTAATTAAAGAATGAATTTAATTAATTGATAATAATATTGAAAATTTATGCACATTTCTTGACATGTGGATGATCATGAGATTAGAACAACCCTTGTGTATGATTGGTTTATTTTAATTTATTATGGTTAAATTATTATTTATGGACTATGTGTCATCCCCTCATCCTTATTATGTAAGGTTTTGTGTTCCCATGGTTTCTTTGATCTAAACCCCCTTTATCCAAATCCATTGGATACCCTCACCCATGTGTGAGTAAAATATAATGTAAGGATGGAGCTCCCAAGTGAGTGAAGGTGGTCTGAGTCAAGGAGCTGAGGTGAAACCAATCTAGGTGATGTATAGGATCCAAGGTGGAATACTACAACACGAACCAAGATACAGTTCAATGTGTTCCCCCCTAGGGTCAAGGGTTAGTCCATAATCTTCTAGATAAACTAACTACTAGAAAAATATCATGATCATTCCACTTATATTTTATTTCCTTTAGTTTCATGGTTGATTATTTATGTTTGTGAATGCTACACGATCACCTAAATAAATGAATTAACAAGAATGAAATATGAAATAAAATATAATCAGATTATGTGTAAATGTTTTATCACACATGGTTAATCACTTGAGTAAAATCCACTTAATGTTAACAACGTAAGTAAAAGTATAAAATGGGATTTATGAATAAGGATAAAAATACCTCAAATAAATTATTAATTCATATTAGCCTTCTAATACTTAATTTATAATCAACCTCATAGTTTAAAGTACTTGACCAACCCAAGTTGAGGTGCTTTTAATTATTATGTAAATTTTAGCTTGAATTTTTGGGTTGACTTAACTTAGTTTACATAAAGGGTTGACTTCCCAAGTAGGACTTAGTGTAACTAAGAGGCAAAAGTTGAGAAAATATTAAAACTAGATTTTAGGATTTGTGATCCACTTAATAGATCAAGATACTATGAGTTAATGTAGTTATAAAGTAATGAATACCTAAAACCCTTTAAATAGCTTGTCAGGCCTAAGTATGGGTTATGAGAAGGGAATATGGATCCTTACCACTAAATCATATAAGTAATAATATATTCCAAAACTAACGGTGAGGGATATTATGTTTTAAAAAATAGTTGTAGTTTAAAAATAATTTAATTAATTTTAAATTTATTAATCTATTTTGTAATCAAAATAAGTACTAATTATCTGCTCTTAAATTGTAGAAATGCAAAATCAAACGACATCAAAATATCACTGTGATCTATACTATATAAGGATAATATTCTCATATATATTAATTTCTAGTAATGGTATAGGTTCATGCATGTTATACTATACCATGAATGGAAATTGTATGTGCTAGAAAACCCACTTCCTAAATCTCTTTCCAAAGTGGCTAGTGAGGAATAAGTATATATCTATCTAAAGAATGTGGATTGTAAGTGTTGGTGTTCTAGAACCAACTATTTGTACTTTGATTACATGAATATTTAATATATTTAAATATTAAACTTATTATTACATATTGTTCATTGTTCTACATGACTATAGTGTAATAATGTCCTGGAGTATTTGTCGCATTGATAAGGTCATATCAATTCTATAACACCCCGAGATTTTATGAAAAATATTCTTTTGATTTCATTAATGTCTTGTGTTGTATGCTACACCAAGATTACCTTGCGCTATACGCAACACCGTATTAGCTTGGAGTATACGCAACACTATTCTTGGATCGTGTTACACACAATTTTGATAATAGTTATTCTACGAAAAATTGAGTATATATATATATATATTCAATGTATAAATGAAATATGGTTAGATTCTGTTATACGAAACAACTAAGGATTCTTGCACAACACGCAACCCTGACTTGGCTTGCATTACACGCAATCGCGACCTTCCTCGATAGCGTGTGTTGTACGCAATACCGGGTTTTACTAAACAACGATATATTATTATAATATTATTATGAACTAGCCGTTATGAATAGTATTAACTAAATTTTGAATTTTATAACATTATTATTCATCTTACACATTTTTTAGAACATGGTATAAGAACAAAATATTTTTTTCGGGTAAAATAAGTATTTTTCAAAAAATGCAGTTTTGCCTCCTTTTGATGGCGCACCCACTTTAAATCTAGATTTTGACATATTTATAAGTTCAATTTTACAAAATAAAATTATTCTTTGGAATCAGGATATAAAATTTTACCTTGGATAAAATTTTCATATTATTCTAATAACTTTCATATTTTAATGAATAGTAAAAACACGCTATATTTTAATTAAAAACAACTTTTTTCATCGTAATAATTTGTGTGGTTAAATTATAATATTTAATGGTTTTAAAGTATAAATAGAATATATTTTTACCATTTAATATAATGTATGTCATTAGCATTGATTTTACATTGAATTCGTAGGTTAAATCAATTCAATCTTTTGCAATGTTTTAAACAAAAACCCGTTTTCATTCGACAACGGGATTAATTTTAATTTAATTTATTCAACTTCTGTGTATTGAATTTGAAAAAATGGATTCCATATTTGGAATCAGTGGGTCCAAATTATGTTAATAGGCTACTTTTTATTTTTGGGAATTATGAATAGTAACTACGATAAATTTTATTTACCATAGTTAAAGGTAAATCGGGTAATTAAGGGTGAATATAATATTATAAAATTACCCTAACACATGCCAAAATTCTATTGGATGACTAAAAGTCGACCCATATCACCTAAGGGTCGGATTAGATTCATTTTATGGACTTTTGACCATGAATATAATTTAATTATTATTAAAATCAAAGAAAGTGACAACATGTCACTCTCTTAAATCTTATAAGTATAATAATTTTAATTTAGTGATAAACATCATAAAACTTAGAACATGAATAGTATCCAGAAATATAATAAAATTATCTACATCATGATAATTTATTTAGATTTTTTAAGGATTAAATAATTATCATTAATAGTGATACATTAATGATGTAGAAATTATTTATTAAGTGAAAAATCAGTAATATAGTTTTTATTGAAATAATAATACCCATTAAAAGTCCCACAAACCTGACCAAAACTTATTGTTAGTGTATATCTATACCATAATCATCTAATGACCTAATATATAACCGTTTGGAGTCTTATAAAAGTGATTATGAAACTTATATTATTTTATTTTAAATGATGCCAAAGTTGTCACCTTCATAATTTAATAAATATAACAATTTAAATATTGTAATTTTAAGATGATAAATTCGAGTAAAAGTATTATTGTAAAATTTAATAGATTTATCTTCATCATAGGATTTTATTTTTAATTTTTATGCAACAAATAAGTATATTAAATAATTATACAAAACTTTTGTAGTAATTATTTTATTAAGAGATAAACCAAATAAATGGTTTTAAAAATAATAAAATAAATATTATATAAACTATTTAATGTGCTCCACTACTTTTATAGATACATATGGCCTTTTATGAATCTATTAAAGCTTTTATTTTGAACATATCTTCTGTATATATTTTATTTAAATTCATATAAATGAATAGTGTCAAAATTGACACTATTGTTATTTTATAAAAATAACATATTATAAAATTGTTTAAAAATCAAAAAAATATTTAAAAATTATAAATTTGAATTTATATGGTCTAAAATGTTATAAAGTATCCAATTATGGATAATTCACAACAAATAAGTAATTTTTTGTTATAATTTAAAATTTAGAATGTTATTACCACAAATAAAATTAAATTGATTAAGTAAGGATAAATCGAGTTGATAATGTTTAAAATAATTTCCTAAAATGTCTAAATTTTATTGGTTAATGAGATTACAACCCTATCTCATCTTATATTCGAATATATGTCATTTTTGGAGGTTTTTAAGTGGGGTTATATTTGTTATAAATTAATATTTTTAAGATTTCCAAAGGTGCCCCTCTCCTCCCTTATAAAAGGGCACCTCCTCCCTCTCTTACTCACACCAATTTGAGCCTTTAAGCTCGGAAAAAACCTGACCATTTCCCTTATCAACTTCCCTAGAAACATCCTAGTGGTCCTGGTCTTCTTCAAAGACCAATTTTAGTACCCTAAGAGGAGGATTCGTAGAGGCGTGTCAAAGAAGAGGAGGTTCAGATACGTACGAAGCATATCAGACCTAAGGTAAGGGATAATTTTGCAAATCTCATTTTTTTATCCGAGATTGCTTATACGTAAGTATTTACTGGGGTTATTGTTATCATCCATGTCCATGTTTTCTAAAAGTGTTTTTATGTATGTTTAATGTCCTTTTTACCCATTTTTGACTTTTACTACATGGTATGTATGGAATCTTTCTATTACGAGGTACTTTTTGACTTTTCCGACAAAAGTACGAGAAGAATGTTTTTTTAACTTATACGGAACGAACGGATTTTTACTGTTTTATAAAGCCTTATTTTCATGAAGCTTCCTCCAAAATATTTCATGACTATTTTCAACAAAATCCTTTTCTTTTAAAATTGCATGACATTTTGTGAAAAGAAAATGATTTTGAAGAAGAAAGGATATTTTCCTCAAGAATTCATGTCAAATGTTTTATCAAAACCATTTTTCTATCTAAGATGACATTATTTCATATGTGTATGTTTCAAGTATAATGTCTCTATGATTTACATAGTTTCACTTTTATTATTATGAAATGATATCCATTACTTTTATATGGATTATGTGATGATGGGATGATGTTTATGAAACCCATTTTATTTGTTGGGTTATTATGAATGATGTATGTTTATTTTGTGGAACAAGTAAGAATGATTTCATTATGAGATAGGTGGGACCTATATATCCCTCCAATGCATTGGGTAAAGATTTATATCTCATGAGATAGACATGGCTGGAAAGGCAAGTTAAACCGGTTCAGTAATAAAGGACGGGAACGAGGAGTGAACTCGATTCGGAAAGGGACTTTGTCCACTAAGATGGTCTTGGCATCAATGCCTTGGCTAATATGGAAATAATATCATGTGCTTAATGGTTTCCACAATTACATGTTTTATTCCCATGCTATTTTATCATTCTTAATGTTTCTTTATGATCTATGCCTTACGTACTTCCATGTTTTATGTCATTGCTCAAGCTTTTGATGTTTAAACATTATGTTCATGTTTTTAAGCTCAAATGTATATGGTATGTTTTATTTTATCCATGCTTACCCTTACTGAGCATTTGAGCTCACCCTTTTTATGTTTTCTTTTCCCCAGGATATAAAGAAAGGTTTTAGGTAAGAAAAAAAAGGGGAAGATCTTTATGGGAGATGTTGAAGATCTTTCACCACGATTAGAAGATTACGTTCCAAGTTTCCAAAGACACTAAAATATTACGGTCCTTGTGTGTCTGTTTTTGTTATGTATTAAGTATTCGGCTAAAGTAATGTAATGCCCATGTACGTCAAGCTTTGGGTCTCTACAGTTGGTAACAGAGTAAAGGTTTAGTCAACCTTTGGAAACTAGGATGCGAAAATGTTAGTGAGATCCCTAGAGATATTTCTAAGGTATGTCTAGGGATGTCCCTAAGGATAAGTATACGTATAGGATATAGTCCTAGAACTACGATAACGATCTTAGAATTTAACCTAAGATTTTAGATATTGAGGGTGCTCCCCCTTTACTATGTTGTTTTCCCTAGCATGATTTTTTCCTCTCAAATATTCTTTTTGGGTTTTAGAAAATGGCTGGAAACATGAAGATTCATGATAATGGAGGATATGACAGAAAATGGAATGATATTCTTCATGAGAAACCAAATGAAACGAGATTTGGAAGTCTAAACATCATTATTATGCCTAATCAGAAATCTCATAATATGATCAATAATCTCAACTTTGGTAAGTTTCCCGACTCATATAATAAGAGAAAGATGGAGTTTCATGATGATCATAGAGGAAAGAAAGTTTAATTTCCCTCATGTAAATCATGTGGGAAGAGGCATTAGAGAGATTTTTTCAAAGGAACTGGAAGATGCTTTGGGTGTGGAAAAGAAGGACACAAAGCCAGTAAGTACAAAGGAAAAGCTTCAGTTAACACCATGGATGAGGATAATGGTATTTCTACGACATCAACAATGGTTAAATGTTTTAAATATGGAATGTACAGGAATTATGCAAACCAATTCCTTAAGGGAAAGTCTCATGAAGAGAATCAGTACGGCCGTATGGGTAGTATTTATGTTGATGATGATGAAGAGACTACAAATGATATGTGAGATGAAAGAATTGTTGAAGCTCGGTCAATGGTTTAAGAAGGTAGTGGAATGATTACATGTTTATCAAGTGTAATGTTGTATAAGTAATCTCATGGTACTATGGAATAAAGAGACATCTAAGGATTGTTACACTGTTGTCTTTCCTTGATTTTTGAAAGTGTATGATTAATGGTACCAGTATCCATGAAAGGTTATTCAGATATTTTTGGAATGTAGATGATATGCGCATAATGAAGGGATAAGGAGAAAATTAAATGTTTGATAGTATTCATGAGCTCATGACTGATATAAGGAGAAGGTTATATCATGGTTTGAGTATATAGAATTTTTGGATTTTGGTATGTGGAAAGAGTTAACTTTTGACAGCATTCATGTTTTCACTAAGGTTTAATGGGTATTCATTTTTCAAGAGAATACATGATTAAGGTATTCACATGATTGGAATGTGACCAACAAGATATATGGGGGATAAATGATGGTATTCACATGCTTGGTTGATGACATTTAAAGTAATCGTTTTCTTTATACTATGATCTTGGACCGAAGTATTTTAGATAAGCCTAAAGATTGGAATGGATTATGTTGGACATAAGTTAGTATTATTTATGGATAGAACTTTTTTTGATATTATTGATGGGATGTTATAGTAATGTAGTTTTAGAAAAAGGACAACCTGCAGGATGGGCGACAGTCCATCGCGTCGGACAAGGCTGTGGGAATCGAACCCACAACCGAAGTGCGACTGGCCTTTATCGCCTACCATTGGCCTACAGGAAGTCCCTGGTTAGTAGAAACTAGTTTTATTTTATTAAGCGGTATGATATATGAAGTATAAGTTCATTTTTGGAACCATATATGATTAATCTAACTATAAGATGGACTTATAACTTTTGGTAACCTTTTGTTTGAAATAGATGGAATGACCCATCATTCTATCACATGATCTGCTAACAAATCACGAATAACAAATTCAACTACATTTCTTTAAGGGATGAAGTTGAAATTTTTCAATTCACGAACAACAGTGAGATTGTACCAAAATCATGTAAGTATTTCTTTTAATTCATTAACTTTAGGGAAATGATCTTGAAAACCAAAAATGTTGTCCTAGTTCCCTTATATCTGATGAATCAGATGGTACCTTAGATCATCACAAATCTATAGCTTTGTGATTGTTGGATTTTTCATATCCATGTTCTCTACCACTCTCCATCAGAACTTGATGGTTAGATTTTTCTTCCATATCCGTATTTTCACCTTTGTTCTCCTACGTGGTAACCCAGTGATGAGTTAATTTGGGTAACCGTTACATTTCATACTTTAGTTTTTAAAGCCAAGTTTTGGTATTCCTTTTTACGATGTGGGTTTCTATTAAACAAATTTTTGAGTAGTAAACCATTTATAACCCCGACGAATTTCGAGGGCGAAATTCATTTTAAGGGGGGTAGAATGTAACACCCCAAGATTTTATGAAAAATATTATTTTGATTTCATTAATGTCTTGTGTTGTATGCTACACCAAGATTACCTTGCTCTATACGCAACACCGCATTAGATTGTAGTATACGCAACACTATTCTTGGATCATGTTACACACAATTTTGATAATAGTTATTCTACGCAACATTGAGTATATATATATATATATTCAATGTATAAATGAAATATGGTTGGATTCTGTTATACAAAACAATGAAGGATTCTTGCACAACACGCAACCCTAAATTGTCTTGCATTACACGCAATCACGACCTTCCTCGATAGCGTGTGTTGTACGCAATACCAGGTTTTACTAAACAACGATATATTATTATAATATTATTATAAACTATCCGTTATGAATAGTATTAACTAAATTTTTAATTTTATAACATTATTATTCATCTTACGCATTTTTTAGAACATGGTATAAGAATAAAATAAATTTTTCGGGTAAAATAAGTATTTTTCAAAAAATGCAGTTTTGCCGCCTTTTGATGGCGCACCCACTTTAAATCTAGTTTTTGACATGTTTATAATTTCAATTTTACAAAATAAAATTATTCTTTGGAATCAGGATATAAAATTTTACCTTGGATAAATTTTTCATATTATTCTGATAACTTTCATATTTTAATGAATAGTAAAAACACGCTATATTTTAATTAAAAACAACTTTGTTCATCGTAATAACTTATGCGGTTAAATTATAGTATTGAATGGTTTTAAAGTAGAAAT
The DNA here is from genome assembly GCA_963277665.1 of Viscum album. NCBI lineage: Eukaryota > Viridiplantae > Streptophyta > Magnoliopsida > Santalales > Viscaceae > Viscum > Viscum album. Next base: position 571,850,991 of record OY728164.1, on the reverse strand, counting down.
AGAATATATTTTTACCATTTAATATAATGTATGTCATTAGCATTGATTTTACATTGAATTCGTAGGTTAAATCAATTCAATCTTTTGCAATGTTTTAAACAAAAACCCGTTTTCATTCGACAACGTGATTAATTTTAATTTAATTTCTGCAACTTCTATGTGTTGAATTTGAAAAAATGGATTCCATATTTGGAATCAGTGGGTCCAAATTATGTTAATATGCTACTTTTTATTTTTGGGAATTATGAATAGTAACTACGGTAAATTTTATTTACCATAGTTAAAGGTAAATCGGGTAATTAAGGGTGAATATAATATTATAAAATTACCCTAACACATGCCAAAATTATATTGGATGACTGAAAGTTGACCCATATCACCTAAGGGTCGTATTAGATTCATTTTATGGACTTTTTACCTTGAAAATAATTTAATTATTATTAAAACCAAAGAAAGTGACAACATGTCATTCTCTTAAATATTATAAGTATAATAATTTTAATTTAGTGATAAACATCATAAAACTTCGAACATGAATAGTATCCAGAAATATAATAAAATTATCTACATCATGATAATTTATTTAGATTTTTTAAGGATTAAATAATTATCATTAATGGTGATACATTAATGATGCAGAAATTATTTATTAAGTGAAAAATCAGTAATATAGTTTTTATTGAAATAATAATACCCATTAAAAGTCCCACAAACCTGAAAAAAACTTATTTTTAGTGTATATCGATACCATAATCATCTAATTACCTAATATATAACCGTTTGGAGTCTTATAAAAGTGATTATGACACTTATATTATATTATTTTAAATGATGCCAAAGTTGTCACCTTCATAATTTAATAAATATAACAATTTAAATATTGTGATTTTAAGATGATAAATTCGAGTAAAAGTATTATTGTGAAAGTTAATAGATTTATCTTAATCATAGGATTTTATTTTTAATTTTTATGAAACAAATAAGTATATTAAATAATTATACAAAACTTTTGTAGTCATTATTTTATTAAGAGATAAACCAAATAAATGGTTTTAAAAATAATAAAATAAATATTATATGAACTATTTAATGTGCTCAACTAATTTTCTAGATACATATGGCCTTTTATGAATCTATTAAAGCTTTTAGTTCGAACATATATTCTGTATATATTTTATTTAAATTCATATAAATGAATAGTGTCAAAATTGACACTATTGTTATTTTATAAAAATAACATATTATAAAATTGTTTAAAAATCACAAAAATATTTAAAAATTATAAATTTGAATTTATATGGTCTAAAATGTTATAAAGTATCCAATTATTTACAATTCACAACAAAATAAGTAATTTTTTGTTATAATTTAAAATTTAGAATGTTATTACCACAAATAAAATTAAATTGATTAAGTAAGGATAAATCGAGTTGATAATGTTTAAAATAATTTCCTAACATGTCTAAATTTTATTTGTTGATGAGATTACAACCCTATCTCATCTTATATTCGAATATGAGTCATTTTTGGAGGTTTTTAAGTGGGGTTAGATTTATTATAAATTAATATTTTTAAGATTTCCAAAGGTGCCCCTCTCCTCCCTTATAAAAGGGCACCTCCTCCCTCTCTTCCTCACACCAATTTGAGCCTTTAATATCAGAAAAACCCTGCCCATTTCCCTTCTAAACTTCCCTAGAAACATCCTAGAGGTCCTGGTATTCTTCAAAGACCAATTTTAGTACCCTAAGAGGAGGATTCAAAGAGGCGTGTCAAAGAAGAGGAGGTTCAGATACGTACGAAGCATATCATACCTAAGGTAAGGGATAATTTTGCAAATCTCATTTTTTTATCCGAGATTACTTATACGTAAGTATTTACTTGGGTTATTTTTATCATCCATGTCCATGTTTTCTAAAAGTGTTTTTATGTATGTTTAATTTCCTTTTTACCCATTTTTGACTTTTACTACATGGTATGTATGGAATCTTTCTATTACGAGGTACTTTTTGACTTTTCCAACAAAAGTATGAGAAGAATGTTTTTTTAACTTATACGAGACGAACATATTTTTACTATTTTATAAATCCTTATTTTCATGAAGCTTCCTCCAAAATATTTCATGACTATTTTCAACAAAATCCTTTTCTTTTAAAATTGCTTGACATTTTGTGAAAAGAAAATGATTTTGAAGAAGAAAGGATATTTTCCTCAAGAATTCATTTCAAATGTTTTATCAAAACCATTTTTCTATCTAAGATGACATTATTTCATATGTGTATGTTTCAAGTATAATGTCTCTATGATTTACATGGTTTCAGTTTTATTATTTTGAAATGATATCCATTACTTTTATATGGATTATGTGATAATGGGATGATGTTTATGAAACCCATTTTATTAGTTGGGTTATTATGAATGATGTATGTTTATTTTGTGGAACAAGTAAGAATGATTTACTTATGAGATGGGTGGGACCTATATCTCCCTCCAATGCGTTGGGTAAAGATTTATATCTCATGAGATAGACATGGCTGGAACGGTAAGTTAAACCGGTTCCGTAATACAGGACTGGAACGAGGAGTGAACTCGATTCAGAAAGGGACTTTGTCCACTAAGATGGTCTTGGCATCAATGCCTTGGCTAATATGTAAATCATATCATGTGATTAATGGTTTCCATAATTACATGTTTTATTCCCATTCTATTTTATCATTCTTAATGTTTCTTTATGATCTATGCCTTACGTACTTCCATGTTTTATGTCATTGCTCAAGATTTTGATGTTTAAACATTATGTTCATGTTTTTAAGTTCAAATGTATATGGTATGTTTTATTTTATCCATGCTTACCCTTACTGAGCATTTGAGATCACCCTTTTTATGTTTTCTTTTCCCCAGGATATAAAGAAAGGTTTTAGGTAAGAAAAAAAAGGGGAAGATCTTTATGGGAGATGTTGAAGATCTTTCACCATGATTAGAAGATTACTTTCCAAGTTTCCAAAGACACTAAACTATTACGGTCCTTGTGTGTCTGTTTTTGTTATGTATTAAGTATTCCTCTAAAGTAATGTAATTTCCATGTACGTCAAGCTTTGGGTCTCTACAAATTCCCTGCTATGATGAGAACCTTCAAGTGCTATGAAAATATTCTTAAATATAGTTCTGTGTTTGGATGACATACTATGATGGGACACATAGTATACATACCATTAGGTTTGAGTACTTGTAAGCATATGATACTTCTTCTCATGAAGTTTGCACTAGGTAATCTCCAAGATGAGAGATTATGAGAACATACCCGCCAGTAGGAATTCGTCATGTTTTGGTGTCATCAGATATTCCTATCTACAACCATGTGTAATGGTCCTTAGAATTTAATAATATCATTAATACTTGTCATGACATGCACACTTTGATTTACTAATGAAAACCACCATACAGACAGTTTGTGGGAAGTAGGGTACATTGGGTTCATCACAAATGACATGTTATTGATGGATAAGTTGAGGAAGGATTTGTCCCTTCCATTTATGGAAGTTGATATCTCAGCCCTTTGATTGAAATAGAACTGTCACACAAAATTCCATGGACATGGTGTAACGATGAGTTTATTTTAGGTATTCAAAGAAATACATATCAAGCGTAAAGGTTTATGACACTATCATGAAAGTAGCTTGAAAATATATTGAAAAAAAGGATTATATTACACAGTGAGTTTTCATATGTGGACGTCGTTGTTGAGACTTTAAGTTCTTTCTCTTGAGTAACTTGACCTGTTTCTAGATAATACTCTTGGACTTTAGGCAAGCCCACCTAATTCTAATGAGAAATAATCCTAGAGGGTCACACACTAAGTGTTTCTGGTGGTTTCTGTTAAATTCCATTTGAATTTAATTAATGTAATAAATATTATTCTCAAGATAGTGGAATAATTTTATTCAAGTTAAAATGATTTCATAAATTAAATAAATATTTATTTTCAGGATTGTGAATAAAAATATATATATTTATTTTATTTAACATTTAATAAATATTTATTTACTAGTTTGTAAATAAAATATTTATTTAAGAGAATAAATGATTTATTTATTTATTTGAGTGTTCAATAAATGGAAGTGGAGTTCGAGCAGACCAAGGTCAGTCCAGTAGTAAAATAATTATTTGCAATATGGTAAATAATTATTTAACTAGTTGGCACAAAATAAAATAATAATAATGCTGTTATAATTATATGGAACGAGATTTCATTTATGATTCTGTTTTGCACAAGTTAACGCACCACAAATAATGGTGCATTTATTGTTATTATGTTTCATGGGTTTTCTCTAAGATTATGAATGTATTTAATTGTTATTAGGAAATTAAATATTATAACTGAATCCCCATGTTAATAAATAGATAGGTATGTCTATTATGCCATGTATGAGAAACCAGTGACACAAGAGCAATTCCAAGTTAGTAATTTTCTCTCAAATCCTCTCCTATCTCCCTATCAAGAACAAGAGATATTCTTTAAGATCAAAGAACAGGAGATCAAGATCGATCAATGCCAGGCATTTTCTTTGCTGTGTTAGCACCAAAAAAGTGAGTGGCATCAATAAGAGACCATTGGAGCATGTGTGGATCACTGATAGAGGGATTCTGTCTTGGATCATCGCAAGTGCAATGAGACAATCCTAAAGGGTCATCCCTAATGATCAACATCATCAATGAAGAATGTACTGAATAACTAGGTATTTTATTTCTTTATAAATTAAATATAAATTAATTATAAACATGATTTTCAATATCCTATCTAAAGGTTTCAGGCCTATTCATTATTTATCTAAATCTTTGATTCTATTATGTGGATATTGTCTTTCATCATCATATTGATCTCAGAATAATCATTGATCATGGTAAAAATTAAAGTTGGGCACCGCCCAACTGTGCTTTTGCTGTGCTCAGAACCTAGAAGTGGTATTAGAGGGGGATCATCATAGTTTATAATTATTTAAATAATTCATTGATGATTTACGGTTTAATAATTTAGTTTTTCAATTCAAGGTTAATCATTATTGTAATATGAATTTCAAGATCTATTATTCCTCTTAGTTTCTATAAAATTTCACAGAAACAAATGATTTTTGGATTAAAATTAAAATAGAGAACTCATTAGAAGGTGCCGACGATTTTTCCCAGGTGACACAAAAGTATACGCTGTGTGTTCGGACTTACATGTTGTGTTCTCTTCCATACACACCATGTAATCTGAACTACACGCTGTATAGTTGTGTTCAGCGCATCGGGAGTAATTCGACAATTACTCAAGCTGTGTTCATTTATTACACATGGTGTAGTTAATTCTACACCGCATGTTGACCGAGACATATAGGCACACACTTACTAGATTACACACTGTGTGGCCCACTAAACACAGCATGTAGTCCCTTCGAGTCAGAGGACAAACCATGTATCCAATACACGGCTAAGCTGACAGGTAACCATATAGCATAGAGACAACAAGACATGTATCCCACTGTACATGTCATGTACTTTGAAATTTCTGAAGTATGCTTCACATTCCGAGTCCCTAGGCATGTACTTTGGGAAAGACGGTGAAGGCAGTACACCCCATGTAGTCGGAACTACACGTCGTGTACTTTACCAAATCACACAGAATTAAAACTTTAATGTTTGTGTAATGTTCAGAACTACATATCATGTATAAATCATACTATAGGTTGTTACTCTATGCATTGAAACATCTTGTATACCATATTTCATAAGAGTAAAACAATATTTGAATATAATATATGTTGGGTAGATTCGAATGGGTATTCACCAGGTTACCTCTAAGATGCATTTATATACAAGGATGGGAATCTTAAGGAAACCTAGAAAAGGATTAAGATAAAAGGATTGATTAATTAAAGATAATAATTAATCAATTTGAGTATGATTTTTCTTAATAAGAATGATTAAAGAATTGAATGCTAGTTTTATTAAATGCGTAACTTGTTGCATGTATGTTGGTGATCATGAGCTAGACCAAGACCTTTGTGTGTGATTGGTTACTTTTTAATTAATTTATTAAATTAATTGTTGTCCTATGTGCCATCTCTCCTCATTAATATGTAGGGCCTATGTTCCTATGGTTTCTTTTATGTAAACCCCCTTTTACCCCTCACCTATGTGTGAGTTTAAAAAGCATATGTAATATATGGATATCCCAAGATAGTGGAGGCTGTCCAAGTTAGAAGTTGAGGTGAAACAAATTCAAGGAGATACAAAGGTGGAAAGGTGGAAAGATGTAAACATGAAGGTGTTTCTCCCCTAGGCCAGGGTTAGTTTATGAAACCTCTATATAAAATAACCATTAGTAAAAATCTCATGATCATGCCATTTAATTTATTTTATTTCTGTGAGTTTCATGGTTTTTCATTATGGATGTGTTGTCATGACCACATAATTAATGAACTAACAAGCATGCAAGATGGAACTAAAATAAACCATTCATGTGCGTAAATATTATCAAGACATGGTTAATTAAGTAAGTTCCACTTAATATTAACAAGCATGTGATAAATATAATAAGTCAATTTATGAATAAGTGATAAAAATAACTCAAAAAAATATTAAGTCAGACTAAGACTTCCATTACTTGATTAAGGGCAAGACTCAATGAAACTATGTGTTTGACCAACCCTTTTTGGGACACTTACTTTTATACAGGAATCCCTTATGAAAGGTTTTGGGTTGACTTAACCATATTTCATCAAGATGAGTATCCCTTTCTAGACTTGGTGTAATATTGGAGGCAAGTGTTGAGAAAATCCAAATCAGTATTTTAGGATCAGGGAGTCCACTCAACGGATCAAGGAACTGCAAGCTTGTAGTTATAAAAGACATGCCTACCTAAATACCTTAAAATAGCTTGACCAACCCTTTTTGGGGTTATGCAAAGGGGAATATGGATCCTTGCCACTAGAATCTCATGGAAACTGGACATTCTGAGTTCAATGGTGAGGGCCATTGGGACTTTATAAAATAGTGGGAGACTTAATGAAATTAATTTATTATTTATCATAAAATGTAATTAGAAAAGTACTAATCATATACTCTTTTAATTATAGAATAAAATGACAAGCTCTTCAACCAAACTATATTTGTGATCAATTATAGATAAAGACAAAATCCTCACCGGAAGTAACTTCCAAGAATGGTTTAGATGCCTTTGGGTTATTCTATTCCATGAATGGAAGTCTTACGTACTGGAATCAGCATTACCTGATCCGACTACCCAATAGGCGAGTGATGAAGAGTTCTTGGTATATGAGAAACATATGAATGACGCGGTCAAAACTCAATGTTTGAAGCTATCATCAATGTCTAGTGAACTCATGAAGTCTCATGAAAACATGGACGCCTATAGCATGATCAAGCACCTATGTGGTCTTTACTAGGAGAGATCAAGCCAAGAAAGTTTTGAGATATCCAAGGCACTTTTTCAGAGTAATCTTGGAGAGGGTTCCTCAGATGGGCCTCATATAGTTAAGACCATTAGCTACATTGAGTGCCTGAAGGTTCTAGGGTTTAAAATCCCTGAAGAACTGGGTTCCAATCTCATTATTGCATCACTACCTCAGAGTTTCTCCAGATTTTTTGTTAATTTTAATATGAAAAACATTTAGAAGTCTCTATCTAATCTTCTTATCCTCATTCGCCAAGTGGAAAAAGATATGAAGTGCAAAAATCCTTCTATCCTTATGGTGAATAAGAGGAAGGGAAGGAAAAGATATTTAATCCCAAAGCTTCTTCACATCCTTCCAAGGAAAGGAAGATCAAAGAGGAGGAAAGGGAACATGAAGCTGTTTGTTTCGCATGTGTCAAGAAGGGCCACTGGAAGAAAAACTACACCCAACCTAAGAAGTGAGGGGAAGCTTCAGGTGCATTTGTTATTGAATGAAATATATTTGTTTCTACAAATTGGGTATTATATAAAGCTTGTGGTTCTCACATATGTATACAAATACAGGAATATTGACTGAGGGGAGGTAGATCTATGAGTAACCAACAGATCCAGACTTGCTGCTGTAGCTGTCAGGGACTACCACCTCACATTTCCAACTGGGATGATCTTGGTGTTAAAGGGTTGTTATTATGTGTTGTCTGTTACTAAAAAAATTATTTCTATATCCATATTAGATACAGGTGGATTTTTTTTTAAATTTTTAAATGAATGTTGCTTCTTTTATAAAGATAGAATTTGTTTTGGTAGGGAACATTTATACAATGGTCTTTATGTGTTGGATTACACAAACCAAGTAATGGAAATCAATAACAAAGATACTTATCATGACACATACCACACCCAACTCTGGCATCACTGGCTAGGTCATGTAAATGAGAAACGCTTGATAAAGTTACATCAAGATGAATATTTATATTCTTTCGAACTAAAACCACTTGGCGTATACCACACATGTTTACAAGGTAAAATGACTAAAGCCCCATTTAGTGGGAAAGGTGAAAGGGCTAAATAGATTCTTGAATTAGTTCACAATGATGTGTGTGGAACATTTATAGTTTAATAAAGGGGTGGGTACTCATACTTCATAACTTTTAATGATGATTTTAGTAGGTATGGATATATCTACTCAATGAGTTATAAGTCGGATTCTTTTGATAAGTTCAAAGAATATAAGAATGAAGTTGAGAATCTGTTTGGTAAGAAGATTAAGAAACTCTACTCAGATCGAGGTGGAGATTATCTTAATCAAGACTTCATTGATTACTTATAGGAGTTTGGGATCCTATCCCAATTCACTTCTCCTTACACTCCCCAGTAGAATGGTGTGAACGAAAGGAGGAACCACACCTTGTTGGAAATGGTGAGATCAATGATGAGTCATACAAGTCTTCCATTATCCTTTTGGGGATATGCGTTACAAACAAAAGCACACATACTAAACCAAGTACCAACAAAATCAATAAATGGTATTCCATATGAGTTTTTGAGTGTAAATAAAGCCACATTATCTAATTTACATGTACGGGGGAAGTGAAGCGTTTGTTAAGGCCTCTTCAGGTAAAAAACTTTCACCCTGAGGCACAAAGTATACCTTTATAGGATAACCCAAGGAAAAAAGGGGATATTACCTATACAACCCCTTAGAAAAAAAGGTTATAGTGGAAAGAAATTCCATATTCCTTGAGAGGGATCACATCTCTATAAGAGATAGTGGGAGAGAGATAGAATTCGATGAAGTTGAGACTCAAGGTACACAAGAGTTGGTACAAGAAAAGATTCCACAAATCCTTGTGGAACAAAAAACTATTCCAGAGACACAATAACAACATAGATATAACATCCGAACTTTTTATCACATAAACTTTCATTACATTTTACAAAACTGAGGATCTTTAAGGTTTAGTGTCTTGGAAACTAGGAACTTTAAACGTGAAAACATAAAACATTCTTCTAAAACACTTGAAAGGATTCTCCTCATGTTCATCCTAGGTTCAATACTGCATCACATAACCTGGGGACATACATCAAAAGAAAGGGTGAGAAAAAGGCCCAGTAAGGGAAACAAGAGAAACATTTTACATGTGAACTTGAGATACTTCAATAAGGTCATGAAAAGAACATTAAGGCATGAGAAAGAAATCATGAGGCATATCATAATAAAAATAACATTTTTCATAACTTGAAGATGTGGCTGAAACATTTAATATAGAAAATCATGAACATATCACCAAGGTCCATCCCCAAGGTGTCATTTGAAAATTACCAAGGTTATTCACCAAGATATCGTGAAAATTGTAATCTCTAGTGGTTACATCATTACCCAATGCATTGGAGCGCTATCAGGGCGCACCCTTAAATTTGCCTTTATTATCATGTGAGCCACATATATCATAATCAAAAATTTCATAAATAACCCATATAGCATAAAATAAATGGGTTTCATTTCATAATCATAACGTTTTAAAAACTGCTTTAAAGACATGATCTTTACGTCACTTTAAACCCACGGAAAGGTAAAGCGGGTCTCATGTATGTAAATACCAGAATTTAAAATAGAATATTTTGATATATATGTGAATACCCTTGTAGAAATAAGAGCTTTGAGTATTCAATTTATAACATAAAATAATTTTGAGAAAAGAGAGAGGCATTTTGAGACGAAAATTCAACAGCATAACGGCTATGTTACAAGGTTTTAGAAAACATTGAAAAGAGAGGGGACATGGGTCACCCACTCATAAATGATCCATAAAACAGTAGGGGGACAGAATATAAGGTATTTAAGAACATGGTAATGAAATTTGAAAGATATACCATATGAAATGAAAAACATGTAAGTGAGACAAAAATAAGATTTCTCTTATGAAAATTCGGCAGCCTAACAACATCACTTAACTTCAACCAAAAAATGAATTGATGATGTCAAATAGGGTATCTAATAAAATGAACATAAAAGATAAGTATGATAGATATAGAGATCATACCCCAACATAATAAAAAGTAACTTTCAAGACTTGACATGGAATTAGAACTTTGAAAAGGAGAAGAATGAAAGAATCCCTTAAAAATTCGGCAGCCTAACGACGTCACTTAAACTTCAACAAAAATGAATTGATGAGATAAAATAGGGTCTCTCATCATATGAACATAAGATTACAGTATGATAGATATAGATATCATACCACAACATAACAAAAAGGAACTTGAAAGAATTGACATGAAAGTAGAACTTCAAAACGAGAAGGGTGAAGAACCACTTAAAAATTCGGCAGCCTAACAGCGCCACTTAAAACTTCAAAATACTGGATTGAAGAGATCAAATGGGGTCTCTCATCATATTAACATAAGATTACAGTATGATAGATATAGAGATCATACCCCAACATAACAAAAAGTAACTTGAAATAATTGACATGAAAGTAGAACTTCAAAACGAGAAGGGTGAAGAACCACTTAAAAATTCGGCAGCCTAAAGACACCACTTAAAACTTCAAAATACTGGATTGAAGAGATAAAATGGGGTCTCTCATCATATGATAATAAAATATCAGTATGATAAATTTATAGATCATACCCCAACATAATAAGAAGGAATTTTAAATACTTTACATGATAATAGATCTTGAAAAATGAGAAGGGAGAAAGAATCCGTTACAAAAATTTTGGCAGCCTAACGGTGCCACTTAAAACTTCATAAAATGAAACAATGAGAGTAAGAGGGGATCTATAATTATGTGAAAATGAAAAGGGAAGTAAGAGGAGTATAAAAGAACACCCTTTAACATAAGAACATGGAGCCTAAAAGAAATTACATAAAAGAGATTTCTTGAAAAGAAAGAGAGAGATCAGATCCCTTACATTAAAACGTAACTCTTAAAACTCAAAGGTTGGGACCTTGAGGGATTGGGGGAACCTTGGGAGGACTCCTTGGGAGGTAATGAGACCGGAACTTTGTTGGGGGAGAGTGGGGAGTCAAATGGATGAGAGGATGGCTCGGTATTTATAGGGAAAGTGAGGGGACAAGGCATTAATGGCCAAGGGACACCTCATTAGTGGTTTTGGCAAAACCATGGGCTTGCCCATGGTATTTTCCCATGGTATTGGCCACTTGGGACACCTCATACCTTATCTTACTCTTCATAAGTCTACTATATTTATTACATACTTAATACATGATTTAATGATGTCATTAAACACCCGTAACTTAAAAACTGTATTTTCACTATTCATCGAAAATTCAACTTTCTCAGAATAATCCCAAAATTTCACCTTAACCAAATATCAATGCTCTGATTTCAAAAATGAACTCCATTTTATAAAAATAATTTTCTAAATTTTTTTAATTTATTTTTTAAAATAAATACACTATTTACCGAAAATTCATTTTTTCAGAAAAAACCCCCAAAATTACCATAACATAAAATCGGTGCTCTGAGTTCAAAAATGAAATCCATTTTATAAAAATAATTTTTTTAAATATTTTTAATTTAATTTTTAATTAAAAAAACTATTCACTCGAAAAAACTAATACTTGAATAATAATTTATGAAACCGTTATTTAACCATTTTATTGAATCACATTACTTAATCAAGGTGCCTAGATTATAATAATACTTTCTTTAAGTGAGATTACTAATCCATTTGGAAACATTACTAATCCTAATCATAAAATCACTATTCATAATTTACTATTCATCAAAAATCATGTTGATCTTATTAGACTCTAAATTTCGTACTAAACATATTTATAGAAGACCATTTTTTGAAAATCATTACACATTTTCAATTATTTAAGGTTTACATAAACATTTTTAAAATATCCTTTTTCTAAAATTCATCAAAAATATGAATACTATATTTATTCGGTCATTTAAAAATTCATAAACTTCATCATAAGAAGAAATCCCAATTTTTATTTAAAACAAAGGATTACACAAGGCAGTTACGGTCTCCTTACATAGCCCCTTATCACACCAGCATAGGACCTAAGTGTAAGGTGTGCTAAGGTGAGATAATCTGAGGGAGGCTCGGCTAACATCGCACGAGTAGTAATTTCTATCAGTTTGAACTTCTCGCAAAGGCGATTCCGTTCTAGCTTCACACGATGAAGTTTGGCTTGGGTTTGGTCCAGAGCAAAGCCCAGTGGTGCTACCTCCTTCCCAAGTTCTGTTAGATGGGCTTCGATCGGTCCAAGACTACTGGGTGAGGCCATAGAATCTTCTTTCTATAATAATTAACCAAGATTACTTGTATTTAGAGACAATAATCAAAACGTTTAGTTTCCAGCAGTCATATTGACCAATGGTCATATAACCGTCTAAACCCAACGGTATCATTTTAATTATAATCATGTTATCAAATGAAACATTTTTGTTGAGTATAAAAATAAAATAAAATAACACATAAAATTAGGAACAAGATTTATTCATAATTTCGGGTCGTTACATTCTTCCTCCCTTAAGAAATTGAGTCCTCGAAATTTTTAAAATTGGGTTTTGAAATTTCATTGAATGTCCCACATCGGAAAAGGATTCAGTAAAATTATTACATTAAAATAAAGAAAGGGAAGTAAAAAGGTCACCCGAGTTAACCCACACTAGGATTCAATGTAGGAAAACATGGACATGGAAGAAAAACAAAGGGTCAAGTTCTGGGGGAGAGTGATAGAGAACATGATTAGGAGAAAGTTAACCATAAGAAAATCCCAAACTTATGATGTGTGTAAACGGTCTTTGATTACCTAGTAGGAAACGTAAACCAACAACGTTTTTTTACGTTCATTTTCATAATTTTGAGGAATTCATTTACAACATAAAACAAAAACATAAGAAAATATACCTATCTTCATGTAGAGTTTCATCCTTTAATAAGTTTCTACCCAAAACTAATCTTTTCTCCAAACTATGAGCATTCAAACCTACTTGGTCTCATCAAAACACAAGAATCATCTTCTAGAGAATCACATAATCCACAAAAGATTAACTATCTATTTCTTCTATCTTTAAACATTATCCGAAAGGGTAAGGTAAAACAACTCTTTAGAAAGAAAGAATCCCATAGGAATGGAAACTAATTTTAAATCTTCAAAGTTCCATGGTACTACCCATAGTTCATCATTGACCATTCCATAAATAATGTTCATTAAGATTCCTCAAAATAAACCAAATTAATATTGAAACCCAAATACAAGAAGGATTTGATAACATAGTCTTCCAAAATAAACTTCATTGTTCATCTCCAAACAACATCAACCACTTCTAACATCTTATAACAAAAGTAGCTAACCTAAACATATTTTACCCAAGATAGGTTAATCATTTCCATAAGTAACCTAAATTACTATAAGTCCACCTTAAATTCATCGATTCTTCAAAATATAAGTCAACCTTACTACTCAATGAAAATACTGTAGTAATCTATTTACCTCGATCATATAGGGTCCCCAAAATAGTGAACGTCTTCCAAAAGAATAATCATATTTTAATCCCCTAATCATCCCTGTCATATTAATACGAAAATCGTCGCATTTCCTATCACATTGGTTGTTGGAACATGTTCTTCCATTTCCCGCTATTAACTAAGAAAAGAAACTATAATTAGGGGCTTAAATACTTATCCAATAATCATGAAAAGGAACCGAAAGCATATAAGGATAACTTGTAGAAGAAAAGTATACCCTAACTTGTGATCCCCTAGGTTCCCATATAGGTTATCCATGATCATATATTCTTATGTGAATCTTTATTTTATTTTATCTTTGTTCCTTTAACAATGGTTCATACTAAGCTTATGAATTTACCAAAGCATATCCCCCGGGAGTGTCGTAACCAAGAGTTCAGCAAGGCCCGTTGTCGTGTACCAGTTCCCGTTCGAGTATAGCTCAAAGCGGTGTTTTTGGGTTTTACCCCTATGTACATATGTGCCAGAGCCACCTCTATCTGCTCGTATCCAGACAGGGATGTATTTTTTTGGCAACCCCTTACTCAATACTTACCAAAATACCAGGAAGATTTCCTATATTTTAACTTTTCTATAGGCTTCTTCCTAAAGTTTTCATATCATAATTTCCACAAATAACTAAACCATACTTTGATACCAACTATAACATCCGACCTTTTTATCACATAAACTTTCATTACATTTTACAAAACTGAGGATCTTTAAGGTTTAGTGTCTTGGAAACCAGGAACTTTAAACGTGAAAACATAAAACATTCTTCTAAAACACTTGAAAGGATTCTACTCATGTTCATCCTAGGTTCAATACTGCATCACATAACCTAGGGACATACATCAAAAGAAAGGGTGAGAAAAAGGCCCAGTAAGGGAAACAAGAGAAACATTTTACATGTGAACTTGAGATACTTCAATAAGGTCATGAAAAGAACATTAAGGCATGAGAAAGAAATCATGAGGCATATCATAATAAAAATAACATTTTTCATAACTTGAATATGTGGCTGCAGAATTTAATATAGAAAATCATGAACATATCACCAAGGTCCATCCCCAAGGTGTCATTTGAAAATTACCAAGGTTATTCACCAAGATATCATGAAAATTGTAATCTCTAGTGGTTACATCATTACCCAATGCATTGGAGCGCTATTAGGGCGCACCCTTAAATTTTCCTTTATTATCACGTGAGCCACATATATCATCATCAAACATTTCCTAAATAACCCATATAGCATAAAATAAATGGGTTTCATTTCATAATCATAATGTTTTAAAAACTGCTTTAAAGACATGATCTTTACGTCACTTTAAACCCACAGAAAGGGAAAGCGGGTCTCATGTATGTAAATCCCAGAATTTAAAATAGAAAATTTTGATATATATGTGAATACCCTTTTATAAATAATATCTTTGAGTATTCACTTTATAACATAAAATAATTTTGAGAAAAGAGAGAGGCATTTTGAGACGAAAATTCTGCAGCATAACGACTATGTTACAAGGTTTTAGAAAACATTGAAAAGAGAGGGGACATGGGTCACCCGCTCATAAATGATCCATAAAACAGTAGGGGGACAGAATATAAGGGATTTAAGAACATGGTAATTGAATTTGAAAGATATACCATATGAAATGAAAAACACGGAAATGAGACCAAAATAAGATTTCTCTTATGAAAATTCGGCAGCCTAACGGCGTCACTTAACTTCAACCAAAAAATGAATTGATGATGTAAAATAAGGTCTCTAATCATATGAACATAAAAGATAAGTATGATAGATATAGAGATCATACCCCAACATAATAAAAAGGAAATTTCAAGACTTGACATGGAATTAGAACTTTGAAAAGGAGAAGGGTGAAAGAATCCCTTAAAAATTTGGCAGCCTAACAGCGTCACTTAAACATCAACAAAAATGAATTGATGAGATCAAATAGGGTCTCTCATCATATGAACATAAGAGTCCAGTATTATAGATATAGAGATCATACCCCAACATAACAAAAAGTAACTTGAAAGAATTTACATGAAAGTAGAACTTCAAAACGAGAAGGGTGAAGAACCACTTAAAAATTCGGCAGCCTAACGGCGCCACTTAAAACATCAAAATACTGGATTGAAGAGATCAAATGGGGTCTCTCATCATATGAACATAAGAGTACAGTATGATAGATATAGATATCATACCCCAACATAACAAAAAAGAACTTGAAAGAATTGACATGAAAGTAGAACTTCAAAACGAGAAGGGTGAAGAACCACTTAAAAATTCGGCAGCCTAACGACGCCACTTAAAACTTCAAAATTCTGGATTGAAGAGATCAAATGGGGTATCTCATCATATGATAATAAAATATCAGTATGATAAATTTAGAGATAATAACCCAATATAATAAGAATGAACTTTAAATACTTTACATGATAATAGATCTTGAAAAATGAGAAGGGAGAAAGAATCCGTTACAAAAATTTCGGCAGCCTAACAGCGCCACTTAAAACTTCATAAAACGAAACAATGAGAGTAAGAGGGGATCTCTAATTATGTGAACATGAAAAGGGAAGTAAGAGGAGTATAAAAGAACACCCTTTTACATAAGAACATGGATCATAAAATAAATTACATAAAAGAGATTTCTTGAAAAGAAAGAGAGAGATCAGATCCCTTACCTTAAAACGTAACTCTTAAAACTCAAAGGTTGGGACCTTGAGGGCTTGGGGGAACCTTGGGAGGACTCCTTGGGAGGTAATGAGACCAGAGATTCGTTGGGGGAGAGTGGGGAGTCGAATGGATGAAAGGATGGCTTGGTATTTATAGGGAAAGTGAGGGGACAAGGCATTAATGGCCAAGGGACACCTCATTAGTGGTTTTGAAAAAACCATGGGCTTGCCCATGGTATTTTCCCATGGTATTGGACACTTGGGACACCTCATAACTTATATTACTGTTCATAAGTCTACCATATTGATTACATACTTAATACATGATTTAATGATGTCATTAAACACCCGTAACTTAAAAACTGTATTTTCACTATTCATCGAAAATTCAACTTTCTCAGAATAATCCCAAAATTTCACCTTAACCAAATATCAATGCTCTGATTTCAAAAATGAACTCCATTTTATAAAAATAATTTTCTAAATATTTTTAATTTATTTTTTAAAATAAATACACTATTTACCGAAAATTCATTTTTTCATAAAAAACCCCAAAAATTACCATAACATAAAATCGGTACTCTGAGTTCAAAAATGAAATCCATTTTCTAAAAATAATTTTTATAAATATTTTTAATTTAATTTTTAATTAAAAAACACTATTCACTCGAAAAAACTAATACTTGAATAATAATTTATGAAACCGTTATTTAACCATTTTGTTGAATCACATTACTTAATCAAGGTGCCTAGATTATATTAATACTTTCTTTAAGTGAGATTACTAATCCATTTGGACACATTACTAATCCTAATCATAAAATAACTATTCATAATTTACTATTCATAAAAAATCATGTTGATCTTATTAGACTCTAAATTTCGTACTGAACATATTTATAGAAGACCATTTTTTGAAAATCATTACACATTTTTAATTATTTAAGGTTTACATAAACATTTTTAAAATATCCTTTTTCTAAAATTCATAAAAAATATGCATACTATATTTATCCGGTCATTTAAAAATTCATAAACTTCATCATAAGAAGAAATCCCAATTTTTATTTAAAACAAAGGATTACACAAGGAAGTTACGGTCTCCTTACATAGCCCCTTATCACACCAGCATAGGACCTAAGTGTAAGGTGTGCTAAGGTGAGATAATCTGAGGGAGGCTCGTCTAACATCGCACGAGTAGTAATTTATATCAGTTTGAACTTCTCACAAAGGCGATTCCGTTCTAGCTTCACACGATGAAGTTTGGCTTGGGTTTGGTCCAGAGCAAAGCCCAGTGGTGCTACCTCCTTCCCAAGTTCTGTTAGATGGGATTCGATCGGTCCAAGACTACTGGGTGAGGCCACCGAATCTTCTTTCTATAATAATTAACCAAGATTACTTGTATTTAGATACAATAATCAAAATGTTTAGTTTCCAGCGGTCATATTGACCAATGGTCATATAACCGTCTAAACCCAACGGTCTCATTTTAATTATAATCATGTTATCAAATGAAACATTTTTGTTGAGTATAAAAATAAAATAAAATAACACATAAAATTAGGAACAAGATTTATTCATAATTTTGGGTCGTTACATTCTTCCCCCCTTAAGAAATTGATTCCTCGCAATTTTTAAAATTGGGTTTTGAAATTTCATTGAATGTCCCACATCGGAAAAGGAGTCAGTAAAATTATTACATTAAAAGAAAGAAAGGGAAGTACAAAGGTCACCCGAGTTAACCCACACTAGGATTCCATGTAGGAAAACATGGACATGGAAGAAAAAAAAGGGTCAAGTTCTGGGGGAGAGTGATAGAGAACATGATTAGGAGAAAGTTAACCATAAGAAAATCCCAAACTTATGATGTGTGTAAACGGTCTTTGATTACCTAGTAGGAAACGTAAACCAACAACGTTTTTTTACGTTCATTTTCATAATTTTGAGGCATTCATTTACAACATAAAACAAAAACATAAGAAAATATACCTATCTTCATGTAGAGTTTCATCCTTTAATAAGTTTCTACCCAAAACTAATCTTTTCTCCAAACTATGAGCATTCAAACCTACTTGGTCTCATCAAAACACAAGAATCATCTTCTAGAGAATCACATAATCCACAAAAGATTAACTATCTATTTCTTCTATCTTTAAACATTATCCGAAAGGGTAAGGTAAAACAACTCTTCAGAAAGAAATAATCCCATAGGAATGGAAACTACTTTTAATTCTTCAAAGTTCCATGGTACTACCCATAGTTCATCATTGACCATTCCATAAATAATGGTCATTAAGATTCCTCAAAATAAACCAAATTAATATTGAAACCCAAATACAAGAAGGATTTGATAACATAGTCTTTCAAAATAAACTTCATTGTTCATCTCCAAACAACATCGACCACTCCTAACATCTTATAACAAAAGTAGCTAACCTAAACATATTTTACCCAAGATAGGTTAATCATTTCCATAAGTAACCTAAATTACTATAAGTCCACCTTAAATTCATCGATTCTTCAAAATATAAGTCAACCTTACTCCTCAATGAAAATACTGTAGTAATCTATTTACCTCGATCATATAGGGTCCCCAAAATAGTGAACGTCTTCCAAAAGAATAATCATATTTTAATCCCCTAATCATCCCTGTCATATTAATACGACAATCGTCACATTTCCTATCACATTGGTTATTGGAACATGTTCTTCCATTTCCCGCCATTAACTAAGAAAAGAAACTATAATTAGGGGCTTAAATACTTATCCAATAATCATGAAAAGGAACCGAAAGCATATAAGGATAACTTTTAGAAGAAAGGTATACCCTAACATGTGATCCCCTAGGTTCCCATATAGGTTATCCATGATCATATATTCTTACGTGAATCTTTATTTTATTTTATCTTTATTCCTTTAACAATGGTTCATACTAAGCTTATGAATTTACCAAAGCATATCCCCCAGGAGTGTCGTAACCAAGAGTGCAGCAAGGCCCATTGTCGTGTACCAGTTCCCGTTAGAGTCTAACTCAAAGCGGTGTTTTCGGGTTTTACCCCTATGTACATCTGTTCCAGAGCCACCTCTATCTGCTCGTATCCAGACAGGGATGTATTTTCTTGTCAACCCCTTACTCAATACTCACCAAAATACCAGGAAGATTTCCTATATTTTAACTTTTCTATAGGCTTCTTCCTAAAGTTTTAATATCATAATTTCCACAAATAACTAAACCATACTTTGATACCAACTATAACATCCGACCTTTTTATCACATAAACTTTCATTACATTTTACAAAACTGAGGATCTTTAAGGTTTAGTGTCTTGGAAACCATGAACTTTAAACGTGAAAACATAAAACATTCTTCTAAAACACTTGAAAGGATTCTACTCATGTTCATCCTAGGTTCAATACTGCATCACATAACCTAGGGACATACATCAAAAGAAAGGGTGAGAAAAAGGCCCAGTAAGGGAAACAAGAGAAACATTTTACATGTGAATTTGAGATACTTCAGTAAGGTCATGAAAAGAACATTAAGGCATGAGAAAGAAATCATGAGGCATATCATAATAAAAATAACATTTTTCATAACTTGAATATGTGGCTGCAAAATTTAATATATAAAATCATGAACATATCACCAAGGTCCATCCCCAAGGTGTCATTTGAAAATTACCAAGGTTATTCACCAAGATATCGTGAAAATTGTAATCTCTAGTGGTTACATCATTACCCAATGCATTGGAGCGCTATCAGGGAGCACCCTTAAATTTTCCTTTATTATCATGTGAGCCACATATATCATCATCAAACATTTCCTAAATAACCCATATATCATAAAATAAATGGGTTTCATTTCATAATCATAACGTTTTAAAAACTGCTTTAAAGACATGATCTTTACGTCACTTTAAACCCACGGAAAGGGAAAGCGGGTCTCATGTATGTAAATCCCAGAATTTAAAATAGAAAATTTTTATATATATGTGAATAACCTTGTATAAATAAGAGCTTTGAGTATTCACTTTATAACATAAAATAATTTTGAGAAAAGAGAGAGGCATTTTGAGACGAAAATTCTGCAGCATAACGGCTATGTTACAAGGTTTTAGAAAACATTGAAAATAGAGGGGACATGGGTCACCCGCTCATAAATGATCCATAAAATAGTAGGGGGATAGAATATAAGGGATTTAAGAACATGGTAATGTAATTTGAAAGATATACCATATGAAATGAAAAACATGGAAATGAGACAAAAATAAGATTTCTCTTATGAAAATTCGGCAGCCTAACGGCGTCACTTATCTTCAACCAAAAAATGAATTGATGATGTCAAATAACTTCTCTAGTCATATTAACATAAAAGATAAGTATGATAGATATAGAGATCATACCCCAACATAATAAAAAGGAAATTTCAAGACTTGACATGGAATTAGAACTTTGAAAAGGAGAAGGGTGAAAGAATCCCTTAAAAATTCGGCAGCCTAACGACGTCACTTAAACTTCGACAAAAATGAATTGATGAGATCAAAAAGGGTATCTCATAATATGAACATAAGAGTCCAGTATGATAGATATAGAGATCATACCCCAACATAACAAAAAGGAACTTGAAATAATTGACATGAAAGTAGAACTTCAAAACGAGAAGGGTGAAGAACCACTTAAAAATTCGGCAGCCTAACGACGCCACTTAAAACTTCAAAATACTGGATTGAAGAGATCAAATGGGGTCTCTAATAATATGAACATAAGAGTACATTATTATAGATATAGATATCATACCCCAACATAACAAAAAGAAACTTGAAAGAATTGACATGAAAGTAGAACTTCAAAACGAGAAGGGTGAAGAACCACTTAAAAATTCGGCAGCCTAACGACGCCACTTAAAACTTCAAAATACTGGATTGAAAAGATAAAATGGGGTCTATCATCATATGATAATAAAATATCAGTATGATAAATTTAGAGATCATACCCCAACATAATAAGAATGAACTTGAAATACTTTACATGATAATAGATCTTGAAAAATGAGAAGGGAGAAAGAATCCGTTACAAAAATTTCGGCAGCCTAACAGCGCCACTTAAAACTTCATAAAACGAAACAATGAGAGTAAGAGGGGATCTCTAATTATGTGAACATGGAAAGGGCATTAATAGGAGTATAAAATAACACCCTTTAACATAAGAACATGGAGCATAAAAGAAATTACATAAAAGAGATTTCTTGAAAAGAAAGAGAGAGATCGGATCCCTTACCTTAAAACGTAACTCTTAAAACTCAAAGGTTGGGACCTTGAGGGCTTGGGGAAACCTTGGGAGGACTCCTTGGGAGGTAATGAGACCAGAACTTCGTTGGGGGAGAGTGGGGAGTCGAATGGATGAGAGTATGGCTTGGTATTTATAGGGAAAGTGAGGGGACAAGGCATTAATGGCCAAGGGACACCTCATTAGTGGTTTTGGCAAAACCATGGGCTTGCCCATGGTATTTTCCCATGGTATTGGCCACTTGGGACACCTCATACCTTATATTACTGTTCATAAGGCTACCATATTTATTACATACTTAATACATGATTTAATGATGTCATTAAACACCCGTAACTTAAAAACTGTATTTTCACTATTCATCGAAAATTCAAATTTCTCAGAATAATCCCAAAATTTAACCTTAACCAAATATCAATGCTCTGATTTCAAAAATGAACTCCATTTTATAAAAATAATTTTCTAAATATTTTTAATTTATTTTTTAAAATAAATACACTATTTACCGAAAATTCATTTTTTCAGAAAAAACCCCAAAAATTACCATAACATAAAATCGGTGCTCTGAGTTCAAAAATGAAATCCATTTTATAAAAATAATTTTTTTAAATATTTTTAATTTAATTTTTAATTAAAAAACACTATTCACTCAAAAAAACTAATACTTGAATAATAATTTATGAAACCGTTATTTAACCATTTTATTGAATCACATTACTTAATCAAGGTGCCTAGATTATATTAATACTTTCTTTAAGTGAGATTACTAATCCATTTGGACACATTACTAATCCTAATCATAAAATCACTATTCATAATTTACTATTCATAAAAATCATATTGATCTTATTAGACTCTAAATTTCGTACTGAACATATTTATAGAAGACCATTTTTTGAAAATCATTACACATTTTTAATTATTTAAGGTTTACATAAACATTTTTAAAATATCCTTTTTCTAAAATTCATCAAAAATCTGCATACTATATTTATCCGGTCATTTAAAAATTCATAAACTTCATCATAAGAAGAAATCCCAATTTTTATTTAAAACAAAGGATTACACAAGGCAGTTACGGTCTCCTTACATATCCCCTTATCACACCAGCATAGGACCTAAGTTTAAGGTGTGCTAAGGTGAGATAATATGAGTGAGGCTCGGCTAACATCGCACGAGTAGTAATTTCTATCAGTTTGAACTTCTCGCAAAGGCGATTCCGTTCTAGCTTCACACGATGAAGTTTGGCTTGGGTTTGGTCCAGAGCAAAGCCCAGTGGTGCTACCTCCTTCCCAAGTTCTGTTAGATGGGCTTCGATCGGTCCAAGACTACTTGGTGAGGCCATCGAGTCTTCTTTCTATAATAATCAACCAAGATTACTTGTATTTAGAGACAATAATCAAAATGTTTAGTTTCCAGCGGTCATATTGACCAATGTTCATATAACCTTCTAAACCCAACGGTCTCATTTTAATTATAATCATGTTATCAAATGAAACATTTTTGTTGAGTATAAAAATAAAATAAAATAACACATAAAATTAGGAACAAGATTTATTCATAATTTCAGGTCGTTACAATAGAAGTACAAGAGAGGTTAGAGAACCAGAATGGTATGGTTTTATAGTTACCGAGGATGGTGAATAATTATTAGTTGATAATAATGATATTTTAACATACAAGGAAGCAGTAAGTGGCATAAATGTTGCCAAGTGGAAAGAAGCCATGAATTCTGAAATGGATTCCATGTACCAAAACCACGTGTGGATTTTGGTAAATCCTCTAATTTATGTAAATCCTGTTGGTTGAAAATGTGTATTCAAGAAGAAATTGGAAATTGAAGGACAAGTCAGTACCTATAAGGCATGACTAGTTGAAAAAGGGTTCAAGCAGCGTCAAGGCATTGACTAAGAAGAAACCTTTTCACTAGTTGTAATGCTAAAACCCATCATAATTCTATTTTCCATTGCCTCTTACCATGACTATGAGATTTTGAAAATGAATTTCAAAACAACCTTCCTTAATAGGAACCTTTAAAAAGATGTCTACATGACACAACCTGAAGGGTTTATGAATCTAAAGGATGCCAATAAGGTATTCAAGTTGCAGAAATCGATTTATAAATTAAACCAAGAATCTAGGTTATGAAACATTCATTTTGATAAATCCATAACAAAATTTGGTTTTATCAAGAAAGAATGTGAGCCTTGTGTATACAAATAGTTTAGTGGGAGTGCACTTGTTTTCCTAATAGTATATGTTGATAAAATATTACTTATTAGAAATGAGATACCGGTCTTACAGTCTGTTAAGGCATGGTTGAACCAATAATTCTACATGAAGGACTTGGGTGAGGCGGAATATATTCTTGGGATCAAGATCTATCGTGATAGATCCAAGGGATTGCTGAGACTAAGTCAAATTAAATACATTGACAAGATACTGAAGAGATTCAGTATGGAACAATCCAAGAGGGGATTACTGCCAATGCCACAGGGAATTTATCTTTCCAAGAAAATGTGTGCTTAGACACATGAGGAAAGAAATAGAATGGAAAGAACTCCATACACATCAGTGATTGGGACAATCATTTATTCCATGCTATGTACTAGGCTGGATGTCGCCAATGCGTTGAGTGCGGTAGGCATATATCAAAATGAACCAGGTGACTGCTATTGGATGGTAGTCAAGACTATCCTAAAGAATATGAGGAGTACTAAGGATATGTTCCTGGTTTATGGAGGATATGAGGAAATAGTCATCAAAGAATATGCACATGATAGTTTCTAGACTGATCAAGATGACATGAAGTCACAAACGAGATACATATTCACTTTGAATGGAGGTGCAGTGAGATGAAAGAGCTCAAAGAAGAGTGTGGTCACAGATTCTACAGTAGAATCTGAGTATATATATCAGCTTCTGAGGTAGATAAAGAAGTAGTTTGGATGTAGAGATTTATCCAGGAGTTGGATTTGTTACTTGGTATTAAAGATCCCATACACTATATTGTGATAATGCTGCAGCGGTGGATCTCATAAAAGATCCAAGGTCACATCAGCGGACAAAGCACATACTTTGGAAGTATCATATCTTGAGGGATTTTTCTCAGATATGTGAATATACAGTGAGAAATATTTCCATAGAAGACAATGTGGAAGACCCCTTGATTAAAGCCTTGACTCAGTAGAAACATGATCATCATGTGAGGTCTAGTGGACTGAAAGTCGTAGGTAGTTGGCTCTAGTCCAAGTGGGAGTTTGTAAGAGTTGGTGTTCTAGAACCAACTCTTTGTACTTTGATTACATGAATATTTAATATATTTAAATATTAAACATATTATTACATATTTCTCATTGTTCTTCATGACTATAGTGTAATAATGTACTGGAGTATTTGTCGTATTGACAAGGTCATAGCAATTCTCCACTACGATGAGAACCTTGAAGTTCTATGACAATATTCTTAAATATAGTTCTGTGGTTGGATGACATATTGTGATGGGACACATAGTATATAGACCATGATGTGTGAGTAATCATAAGCAGATGAGACTTCTTCTTCTTCTCATAAAGTTCGCACTTAGTAATCTCCCAGACGGAAGATTATGAGAACATACCCATCAGTATGAATTCCTCATGTTTTGGTGTTATCAGATATTCCTATCTAAGAGCATGTGTAATGGTCCTTAGACTTTAATATTATCATTAATATGTGTCATGACTCACACACTTTGATTTACTGACGAAAACCATCACACAGACAGTTGGCAGGATGTAGGGTATATTGGGTGTATCACGAATGACATTTTATTAATGGATAAGTCGAGGAAGGATTTCCCCCTTCCATATATGGAAGTTGATATATCAAAAATTTGATTGAAATGGAACCGTCACACAAAATTCCATGGCCATTGTGTAACAATGAGTTTATTTCAGGTAGTCAAAGAACAACATATCAAGCATAAAAGTTGATGACACTATCATGAAACCATATTGATGAGATATTGAGACAAAAGGATTATATTACATAGTGAAAATTTTTATGTGGATGTCATTGTTGTGACTTTAAGTTCTTTCTCTTGGGTTCTTTGAACCATTATTAGATAGTACTCTTGGACTTTAGGCAAGCTCACCTAATGCAAATGAGAAAGAATCATAGAGGTTCACACACTAAGTGTTTTTGTTTGTCTTGGTTAAATTCTATTTGAATTTAATTAATAGAATAAATATTATTCTCAAGACAGTGGAATAATTTTATTCAAGTTAAAATAATTTCACAAATTAAATAAATATTTATTCGTGGGATTGTGAATAAAAATATATTTATTTATTTTATTGAAAATTTACTAAATATTTATTTATTATTTTTTAAATAAAATATTTAATTATTATTCAGGTGTTCAATAAATGGATGTGGAGTTCGAGCAGACTAAGGTCAGTCTGGTAGTAAAATAATTATTTGAAAGATGGTAAATAATTATTTAAATAGTTGGAACAATACAAAAATAATAATAACTCTGTTATAATTATGTGTCACAGGATTTCATTTATGATTCCATTTTATGCAAGTTGGGGCACCAAAAATAATGATGCGATTATTGTTATTATGTAACATGGGTTTTCTCTAAGGTTATGAATGTATTTAATTGCTGTTATGAAATTAAATATTATAAATGAATCCCCATGTCAATAAATAGATAGGTATGTCTATTGTTCCATGTATGGGAAACCAGTGACGCAAGAGAAATTCCAAGTCATGAATTTTCTCTCAACTCCTATCCTCTCTCCCTCTCAAGAACGAGATACGTTTTTCAAGATTGAAGAACAAGAAATCAAGATCGATCGACGCAAGACATTCTCTTCACTATGCTAGCACCCAGAAAGCGAGTAGCGCTAATTGGAGACCATTGGATCACATGTGGATCACCGCTAGAGGGATTATAGCTTGTGTCCTCACAAGTGCAACAATACAATCCTAAAGGGTCATTCCAGACGATCAACATCATCAACGGAGAAAGTAACAAATAACCAAGTATTTTATTTCTCTAGAAATTAAATTTAAATTAATTATAAACATGATGCATAAGATCCTATATAAAGGTTTTAGGCCTATTCCTCATTTATCTAAATATTTGATTCTTTTCCATGGAGACTAGCGTTCATCGTTGTATTGATCCCAGAATAATCGTTGATCATGGTAAAAATTAATGTTGGGCGCGGACCCAACTGTGCTTCCACTACACCTGGAACCTACATGGATGATGCAATGTATGACCAATGTTTTATGTTATTATCTATTTACAATGATATTTTAAAGAAATATGATTATATGGATGCATATAACATAGTTTCTGACCTTCAGGATCTCTATCAAGAGAGGGTGAGATCAGAGAGATATGAGATCTCCAATGTACTATTTATGTGCAAGCAGAGAGAGTTGGTGCTAGTTAGAGAACATGTAGTCAAGATTATTGGTTACATTGAGAACCTAAACATCTTGGGTTTTAATATCCTTGGTGAGATATGCATATATATCTCCTATCCTCACTACCCAAAAACTTATTCAGTTCTATTGTGAATTATAATATGAGAAATAGTAAGAAGACACTATCAAAACTTCTTATACTCATCTGCCAAGTTGGTAAAGACACAGGGTGTGATAAACCCACTTTCCTTATGGTGAACAATAAGAATATTAACAAGTTAAAGGGGCCAAAGAATAATTCCAAGTCTAAGGCTCCAGAACACAATCCCTCTAAGAAGAATAAGATCTAGAGGTAATGAAACGAACATAATGCAATATGTTTTTCATGTGGCAAGCAAGGACACTGGAAGAGAAATCGAACCCATCCAAAGAAGAAAGGGGAATAATTAGGTGCATTATTTATCGAGTGTAATATTTCTATATCTAATTTTTGGATATTAAATAATACATGTGGTTCTCAAATTTGTATCCAAATAAATGAACCAAAAATATTTTAGAAGGTTGTACAAGGTGAGGTGGATCTATGGGCTGCCAATGGAGTAAGGCTGACTACTCTATCCATTAGAGAATATATCTCACATTATAGATATAAATGATTTTAATTTTAAAGAACTATAATTATTTTCCTAGTGTCACCAGGAACATTATTTATATTTATTTATTAGATAGGGATGTATTTTTTTTTTCATATTTGGAAATAAAGGTTGATAATTTTATAAAGATAACATATATTATGGTATAGAAAAACTAAATAATGGTATTTATGTTTTAAATTATGAAAATAAAAGATTGGAAATTGATATTGAAACTAATATGTGTAACTCATATGAAACCCAGTTGTGGAATCATCATATTGGTCATGTAAATTAGAAGCATTTGACAAAGATCTATCAAGATGGTTATTTAGACTCTTTTAAGCTAAATCCACTTGAAATATGTCATGATTTTTAGCAGGAAAAAATTACCAAAAAACCTTTCAGTGCTCAAGGTGAAAGGTCCACATATATTCTATAATTATTACAAAACAATGTGTGTGGACCATTTAAAAAAGAATCTAGAGGTGGATAATCATACTTTATTACTTTTTTTGATGACTTGAGAAGGTATGGTTATATATACTTGTTGAGATATAAGTCTAAATATTTTTAGAGGTTAAAAGAGTTCAAGAATGAGTTTAAGAATTATCTTAGTAAAAAGATAAAGAAACGTTGATCAGATTGAGGTGGTGGATATCTTAACCAATAATTTATCTAATTTCTATAGTAGTATGTGATTTTTTATCAACTCACTTCACCTTATACACCATAGTGGAATGGTTTTAGTGAAAGGAGGAATCATACCTTTATGTACATGGTAAGGCTGATGATGAGTAATGAAAGTCTTCCACTATCCTTTTATATATATGCATTATAGAAAACATTATACTTGCTAAAATGAGTTCTAACTAAAGTGGAAAATGGTATTCCCTTCGAGTCATGGAGTGGAAAGAAACCTGCTTTGTCATATGTTCATACATGGGGTTGTGAGGTGTTTGTTAATGATAAATCAAGTAAGAAACAAGAACCCCAAGGCACAAAGTGTATCTTTATAGGTTATCCTAAGGAAACAAGGGGATACCATCTATATAACCATTTAGATTAGAAATTAACTATCACAAGACATGTTATCTTCTAGAAAGGGAGAATATCCTCAAGGATCATAGTGGGTGAAAGATTAACTTCAATGAATCCGATTCTCAATATACACAATAGTTGGTAGAGTAACTGATTACATAGGTTCCCATAGAAGATATTGTTCTTGAAATACAAGTACTGAATAAGAGTGAAAAAGAGGTAAGAGAACCATAGATATAGTTTTTTCTGGTCACTGATGATGGTGACTCATTATTAGTTGACAATGATGATCCTCTATCCTACAACGAGGTAGTAGAGATCTCAAAGTATGAATTATGGTAAAAGGACATGAATTCTAAGATGGATTCCATGTATCAAAACCAAGTTTGGTTTTTGATTGATCCATCAGTTGATGTAAAACCTATTGGGTGTAAATGAGTATTCAAGAGAATGATAGGCATGAAAGGTAAAGTAAATACCTATAAAGCACCGCTAGTAGATAAAGGGTTTAAAAAACATAAAGGCATTGAATATGATGAATTTTTTTTAGTTTCCATGTTTAAATCCATCAGAATACTACTTATCATAGTAGCTTACCATGACTGTGACATTTGAAAAATGGATTTAAAAACATAATTCCTTAATGGGAACCTTCAAGAGGATGTGTATATGACATAACCATAAGGGTTTGTGACTCAAAAAAAATTCCAAAAGGTATGAAAGTTATAGATATATATTTATGGATTAAAGAAATCATCTAGGTAATGGAAAATTTGATTTGATGAAGCCATAAAGGAATTTGGTTTCATTAAGAATGAATGTGAGACATGTTTTTAAATATTGTTTAGTGGGAAAAAATTGTTTTTATAGTAGTATATGTTGATGATATATTACTAATTGGAAATGATATACCAACCTTACAATAGGTTAATAAATGATTGAGCAAGTGATTTTCCATGAAGGACTTAGGTGAAGTAGCCTATATTTTAGTGATCGAGATCATGCGTGATAGATCCAAGAGGTTTCTTAGACTAAGTCAAAGTGTATATATTGACTAGGTACTGAAGTAGTTCAGTATAGAACAATCCAAAAGGGGATTGGTTCTAGTGTCACTCGGTATACATCTTTCCAAAAAAATGTGTCCTCAAACACAAGAATAAAGAGGGAGAATGAGTAAGATCTCATATGATTCTACGATAGAATCTATTATGTATGTCATGTTATGTATGAGGCTTAATGTTGATTTTTATCTGACAATGATAGGTAGATATCAATAAGATCTATTTGAACAACATTAAACTGATGTTAAGATTATCCTTAAGTATCTAAGGAAAACTAAGGATATGTTCCTGGTGTATGGAGGAGATGAAGAGATAGTCATCAGGGGTTATAAAGATGCTAGCTTTCATATAGATCATAATGATCAGAATTTTTAGTACGAATATATATTTTTTCTTAATAGAGGATCTATGAGATAGAAGATTTCAAAGCAGCCAACTATTTCTGATTCTATAGTAGAGTCTGAGTGTATTGAGGATTTTGATACAGCCAAGGAAGCAGTTTTTAGTTGTAAATTTTTCCAAGAGCTTGATGTGATACTTAGTAGTAAAGATCCTACCAAATTTTACTATGATAACACTGCAATGATGAATCCCTTCAAATATCCAAGGTCACACCAAAGGACAAAGAACATACTTTATAAGTTTCATCTCTTGATGGATTTTTCTTAATAGGGTTAAGTTGAAGTGACCATAGTATCTATGAAGGAAAACATGGAAGACCCATTAACAAAGTCTTTATCTCTAAAAAAGCATGAGTATCATGTGAGAGCTAGTAGACTAAAATATGTTGTTAGTTGGATCTAGTAAAAGTGGGATTCTATTGTATTTGGTTCCCTATAAACAAATTTTTATCACCTAATTACATGCTTTCTTAATTAAATAAGTTTTCTTATCACATATTGATTATTATTCTACTTGATATTTATATGTGATAATATTATTAGTATATACATCATGTTGAAATTTCATAGTAGTTCAACACTATAATGAGAACACATATGTGAGATGAAATTATTCTTAAACCTTGTTCTATGTCCGAATGATATTATCTGTCAGGACAAAGAAAATATAGGCTATCTGGGGTAGAAGGTCGACTGACTGAAATTGAGAATTTTTATTGATCCACGAATATAGGGTTACACATCATAGTGGATGGAAATAATGTAGACCTAGGGTGTCACCATTAACAATAATATTATAATCATTTGGAATAAAGACCATACTCTTAAATAATCTAAGTGTGGCATCAAGACCTTCATTACTAGCTAAAGCATCATCTGCAAAGTTTCCTTCTCTCTAAGTGTTCCCAATATTTTCTCTATGCTTGAGTCATCCCCTTCCATTCCTAGTGAGGTAAGACAACTCCTAAGGTCCTTGTTACTTTCCTTTCATCATCCCAATAAGTACTTTAGAATCAGATTCCACTTCCATAAGTCTGATGTCATATAACTTGTATAATTGAGGCCTGCTAATCAAATCCCTAATCTCCACTCCAGGAGAATTTAATACTCCATAGAATGAACTAAATCCAAATATAAATGATCCCCTACTATCCCTGACTAGGCCTCATCCTCTCATGTAACCTTCTATACATGACCCATCCACATTTAACTTCAGCCCAAAAATTGGGTGTTTCCAGCAAACCCATGCTCCCTTGTTCTAACTTAAATTTATTTCTTCTAGTATAACCAAACTTGGAATTAATTTCCTCAGGGTGGATGAAGCATACCCCCAAGCATGAAGACCCACTAGCTCAGCCACTAGAGTTCTAGCTCACACCTTCACATATGGATGAGAAAAAACCCTTCCTTATCTTGCTCTATTTTATGCTTCCCAAATAACCCAACACAGAACAGAAAAAATCATACTCTACGCCCTCACCTCCTCACAACCAGGTTTGGATACCTGGAACCAATTGGATAGAAAATCTTCTATGTTTTATCCTCCTCTAGACACACCTATGAAAGTCGCTTGATAAGACCATAAGCGAGTCTCCATTTCACTTCCAAAGAAAAGATACCAGCATGATTCCTAGCTCGGCTTGCCTCAACACCATCATATGGATGCTAAAGAGATCCCCTTTTTTGAATATTATCCTCCATTGGTAAATCTTTGTTCTGTATTATCCATATAAGAAAAATAAATTTCATCGTAATCCACTCACACCAAAAATGCGTCGCCCACTCATCCTTACCCGAGGACACATGTAAGGAGTCCCAAAACTTACTTCCATTGGGATGACCAAATTTGGATAACGATACAAAAAATTTATCATTTTCAGAAGATAGTGTGATATTGTCGAATACTTAACACTATTTCTAGTCAAGTATGGATTGAATGAAAATCAGGAATTTGGAAGCCTCATTGAAATAAATGTTTGGATTCGAACAACTGGGGAAGAAAAGTAGGGTTCCACTCCAGTTATCACTCCAAAAACTGATCTCGCCATGTCCCACCACCCAACGGACTTTATATTCAAGAAAATCTAAGAGTTCGATCATAATTTTAGCCAACTTCGATAGTTTATTCACACCCTAAGACCATACATTCCATCTCTCCCCATATCTATATTTTATGAATCTCTCCTAGAGGGACTTCCCTTCAATGATTTCCCAGACATATTTTTCTTGCATAGATTTAATAGACTCCAACAGATTACAAAGGTTAACTTGTAATGACCCAAACTTTTTGAATAATAATTGTTTCATGAAAATGTATGTTTTCATATTCAAAAAAACTATATCCCTTTATTAATGAAGTGATTATAATTGAAATGAGACCATTGGGTTTTTACTGTTATATGAACGTTGGAAACTATACTCTTAACATTAAGATTAGTGATTATAAATAGAAATCATAATGGTTATTATTGTAGAAAGAAGAGTCGATGGCCTCATCTATTATAATCAGGTCATAAGAAGCCCATTTGTCAGAGCTTGAGAAGGAGTTGGCATCATTGGGCTTTGCTCTGGACTAAGCCAAAGCCGAACTTCAACACGTTAATCTTGAATATAATCGCTTACAGGAGAAGTTCAATTTGATAGAAATCACCACTCGGGAAATGTTTTCTGAGCCACTCCAAGATTCTATCACTATTGCACACCTTACTCATAGGCCCTATGTGGGTGTTATAAGAGGTTGTAATGAGTCCTTAGTTACTTTGTGTAATCCCTTCGTATAAATAAAATTGTTATTTCACCATTCCTATTTTAGGAATAGATTTTCTTAATAAAGTATATGTTCAACTAAGACAAATGTGATAAATTTATTTTAGAAGTAAAAAATTGTAGTTTTTAGATATTTTTCATACATAGAGAATTATTATGGTAAAATAAACATCATTTATGAATTTCAAATGTCAAAATTAATCTAGGATGAATTTTTAGAAGTTTTCTAAGAAGCTTCAATTTGATAAATAGTATTTTATGAATAGTGTTTTTTTGATGAATAATATTTGATGAATAATGTTTTTTGATGAATAGTAAAATAATATTTTATTATTAAATAACTTTTTATGTGAAATTATTTTCAAAAATCTAACATACATGGTTGTAATCAGAGTGAAAAATGTGCTTCAATAAGATCAAAATAATTTTTTGGTGAATAATAACTTTACCCTTTGGAATAGTATTTTTACCCTTATGAATGGTAATTTTACCAATGGAATAGTAGCATCACCTAAGGAGGTATAAATATGTTTTAGTCATCTTAAGTGGTAATGTGATATAATTATATCATAGTATAAGTAAATAAATATTTTAGAAATTATTAGTCAAGTATTAGTATTTTATTTATTTAATTTAATTTAAAATGGATTTAATTTTTATAAAATGGATTTCACTTTTGGATTCTACATGTCAAAAAATGGTTAGGTGATTTTTTGTGATTTTTCTGAAACAATTGAATTTTAAGTGAATAGTAAAAATATAGTTTTGAATTTTTGGTAAGTTTAAAGACATCATAACTATGTCATAATGATGTAACAAGTAATATAAGACATTGGTCGAATATTATGGATTAAAATATAATATGAGGTGTCCCAAGTGACAAATACCATGGGAAAATACCATGGGTAAGATCATGGTTTTGCAAATACCACTAATGAGGTGTCATTTGAAATTAATAAAATATTCCCTCACTTTTGATATAAATACCCACCTATTCCATCATTTCCTTTCATTAAAAAATCATTCTACATGAAGTTATACTAGTTATACCTCTCAAGGAGTCCTCCCAAGGAGTCCTCAAGCCCCCAAAGTTCCAATCTTAGAGTTCTAGAAGTTACTCTTCAAGGTAAGGGAACCTTTCACCCTCCTCTTTTAGTCAAAGACTTATTTTATGTTATGTCTTTTAATTTCAATTTAATTATATTGGGGTATGTTATTATATATCCTTATTTCTATCCATTTTATTTCCAAGTGATGAGAGACCCTTTTTTCTCTCATCAACTCATTTTCTGAATTTTTAAGTAATGTCGTTAGGCTGCCGAATTTTCGTAAGGGAATTCTCAAACTTCTCTTTTCCTTTCAAGTTATTTTTTATGTGGTATGCATTTAAAATTTACATACCATGTTATTATTTTCATTTTATTCTATCCATATACTGTATTTTGAGTCATTTATGAATAGGATACCCTTATCACCTCTCTTTTTAAATGTTTTCTAAAACCATGTTTCATAGCCATTATGATGCCGAATTTTCGTCTCAAAATCTCTCTTTTTATCAAGAAATTATTTTATTTTCTTAATATGAATACCCAAAACTCTTTAATTTCTAGGGGTATTCATAATTAAATAAAAATGATTTATTTTATTCTAGAATTGACATACATAAAACCCTTATTATCTTTCTGTGGGTTATAAATGACATAATGATCATCTTTTTAAGCACTTTTTAAAATGCCATGTTTCTGATACGAAACCCATTTATTTTATTCTCTATGGGTTATTTATGAATTATTTTATTATGATATATGTGAATAACATGAAAATAAATACATATTAAGGGTGCGCCCTGATAGTGATCCAATACATTGGGTAAAGTAATAAATCTCTAGAGATGACATGTTTTATGATACCTTGGTGAATAACTATGGTAATTTTTATGACACCTTAGGGATGAACCTTGGTGATTTTCTTATGAATGTATAAATTAAATGTTGTATCCACATATTCAAGTTATGATTCATGTTATTTTTATTATTATATTCCTATTTTTCCATTGCTCATATCTCTATGTATTTCATCAAGTTCTTATTGATATCACAAGTAAATTGTTTCCCTTGTTTTCCCTTACTCGGCCTTCAGCTCACCCTCTCCTTTGATGTATGTCCTCAAGTTATGAGATGCAGTAATTGAACTTAGGATTAACCTATGATTAATCTTTATAATTGTATTATAATAATGTTTTATTTTTTTATGTATTATGTTCCTGATTTCCAAGACACTAGACTTTAAAGATCTTCTGTTTGTAAAATGTAATGAAAAGTTATGTAATAAAAATGAGGGATGCCATAATTGGTATCAAAGGATAGTTTAGTTATTTGTGAAAATTAAGATATGAAACATTTAGGAATAAAAATATATAAAAGTTTAAATATAGGAAAAATTCTTGGTATTTTTGTGAAATATTAAGTAAGTGGTTTCCAAACAAATAAATCCCTATCTGAATACACAAAAGTGGGTGTGGATCTGGCATATATGTATCTAGGGGTAAAATATGAAAACACCACTTTGAGCTAGACTCAAACGGGAGATGGTTAACGACAATAGGCCTTGCTCCACTCCTAGTTTGAAACTCCTGAGGGGATATGTTTGGTTAATCACAAGATTTTTATGAATCATTATGAAGGATTTATAGGAAATGTAATTATTGATATTTAATAACGTGTTTAAGAATAATGTTTTAAGACGTAAAAATATTTTAGAGTTATAATATTATCAGATAAAAAAAGTTTATCACTAAGGTTTTCTTCTTTTAGAAAATGGTGGGAAATATGAGAAATTGTGCAAATATTGACCATAATGGACCATGCACTGATGACCCCATGATGGAATACGAAATGGAATATTTCATGAGAATAATGAATCAAATGACTCAAGTTATGGGAAATAACTTGAATCAAGCTGAGAGACCGATTTCACCAAAAAAGGGAACAAAATTCTGTTGAGTCCTTTATGTGTCAATGACCACCAACGTTCATTGGATATACCAACCCATTGATTGTGGAATAATGGATAAGCTATAAAGAGAAAATATTTTCCATACTTTGTAGTTCTGAACAAGAGAAAGTCACCATGGCTGTTTTCTTCTTAGAGGGAGAAGATGACCAGTGTTGAGAATTGATTAAAAACATGAGGTGAAGAAGTGAGATTAAAGCTATGAAGTGGGAAGAGTTCAGTACCTCATAATCGGGTAACTCCTTTTGGTTTGCACCAAATGGATTCCTTGGAAGGATTTCTGCCAAAAGAAGGTTTAAAGAGAAAGTGAGGGATATTTTGGAGATTTTTGGGAAGATTTTTTTCAAGCTAAAGTGTCTTCAGATGTGTGATGAAGAGGGAGTATAGGAGGTCTTTTATAATGGAGGAGGAGCAACACTCTTGTAATATTTTGGAAAAAGCAAACCCCACCCATGTTTTTTATTGAAAGTGGATCCAATAATGATCCAAAGTAGATAAATGGGAGGATAGGGTCTAAATATTTCCATAAAATGGATTTTTTACATGTTTATAGGTCGTTTTGGGCTTTAAGGTTATGGTTTAATCTCTTATTAAGCTTAATTTAACCTTAATAGTTGTAATTAATTTTAATTAATTTCACTAATATTTTGGTCAAAAACAAAGTTGAACTTATTAGAAATTAGAAATTATTTTGATTCCAAATATGAAATCCATTTTTACAAATTCAAAACACATAAGTTTTAGAAATTAATTTAAATATAATCCCATAGATGGGATGACAATGTGAGTTTTTAAAGTAAAAATGTTCGAAAGTTTGCTATGTTTTTATAGTCAATTTCAGAATGAAACTGATTCCAATGAAATAAATTGAATTTATTTATAAGAAATTAATCAAATTAAACATTAAAACCAACTTAAAATATAATTTAACTATATAAATAATTTAGATGAAAAACCATTTTTGAGTTAAATTTTAGTATTTTTAACTATTCATTAAAAATGAAACTTCACAGAAAAATATCAAAAATTCACCATAACCTAATTTTTATGTTTCAATTTAAAAAATTAAGTTTATTTTTACCTATAAAATTTATAAAATTTCCAAAATTTTTATTTAAAATAGGCCCTCCATCAAAAGGTAGTAAACTTACCTTAATAAAAATATTGGGTTTATATGCTAAATTGGTTGTATTCTTATCTTATTCTTATAAAATATATTGGATGAATATAAAAAATATTTACTTGGATATATAACATTCATATTACATTAAAATAACTTGATAATTGTAATTAATTTAATTTATTAGGATTAAAACAACTTCGTGAGCATAAGAATAGTTTTTTATAAAAATATTCACTTTATATTAAATTGGTTCTTATATTCATTTCTAAATAATTTGTAACTAATTAATTCATTTTATATTTTGTTAAAACCATATTTTTTCATAATTTAGTTAATAATATTCATAAAATCTAATTTAACTGTCACGAACCGAATCTGGTCGCCGCCAAAACTGGCACCAAACCCAGCCCGTGACATGACCCGAAGGGGGTTCCCGATCCCCACGGGCTGGCACAAGTGACCGGGTATCATTTATTTAGGTTTGGGAACAATTTACCTGAATATGAAGGCATAAACCATTAAAAACAATCAATAAACTGAATATGAAAAATTTATACCAAACGATGTTTAAACAAAAACCAGAACTGAATACATAGGTTTAGAGTCAATACAAAAGGTCCAAAGACACAATGGAACAGAAACAAAACAGCCCCATGGACTCCACATGACAAGGGGTCATCACCCCCCAAGTCGTCTCCACTACTCCGCCCCAAGGATGAAGACTAACACCCTGAACCGCCATCACCCTTAGCCTTTCCTTTACCTGGGTCAAAAAAAAAAGGTCTACTTACACCCAAGGGGTGTAAGTAGGGTGTGAGCCTAAGCCCAATAGGATACCACCCTATGATTCCAAGTTGCATGCAATACAAGGTGAAAAAGCAAGCAGTTTTAATATGCAATTAAAAGCGGTGACAAATTCCACGAAATGAAACTTTAAATTGAAAACATTTTTCAAGATAAAACTTTCATAATGTTAACACATTTAAATAGGAATATTAGATACTGAATTATAATTCCAAAGACACCCAAATACAAGGGCAAATACCACAAATCCACTGAGCAAAAAAACCGGGGACACCCCTAGGCACTAGATAGTCTCAGGCCCCATGTACCTCGTACCTTAGTGTAATGTAACCATAGTAAAATCCTTTCTCGTGAACGAGCCACTAGTAGGGAACATACCCATAACCTAGTGGTCCCCAATCATCATCCATATAGTTTATTTAGAGTTGTCTTTATCCAAATTCTAAGTGAAACAGGGACAAAACCCATCCGGTCCACTAGCCGTACACATCCGCCCCACCTAGGTACCCGGGCTTCCCCCTTTGTGCTCAAACAATTTCAGGATTTAACACATATCAATTTTAATTTAAAACACCACTACTGGTCACATACACCAAATACAGTAGCTATCTCATTTTATACCACTTAAAACACACAACAAACTCTTTGAATTTGAATAAATCAATTTCTCAAAATCTCGTGTAGTTTTGCACACAAAACCCCTTAAGAAACCCACTTGTACACGATGTTCACAATTGTAAGTTACCAAAACAGTAAAGTCAGCCCAATAAATATCAATTAAAATAACAAATCAATTTTTGGGCATCCCCATGTTAAACAAGAAGTGTTATCTTTGTAAAACCTTCATTTTCACACAAAAGTGGAACCAAACTTCACTTTCTTTACAAATATAATTAAAACCCATTTTTTTGCAGAAATTACCAAAGGGGATAAAAATTATAAATAGTATTTTATGCCTTATTACATATCAATAAAAACAACTAAGTATTTATAGGGAATCCCCAAATAAACAAACAAAACACTTCTTTGAAAAAAAACCCCAATTTCACACCAAATTGGCATTTTAAATTCAATTGCAATAGAAACATCATTAGAACCAATTTTTTCAGCAATAATAAAATTATATAAATCTGAAAATATGATAAATACAGAATTCTAATACACAAAGATTTCATCAACATTGGAATCACCTACCAAATCAAATGAAACCATTG
Source organism: Viscum album (assembly GCA_963277665.1). NCBI lineage: Eukaryota > Viridiplantae > Streptophyta > Magnoliopsida > Santalales > Viscaceae > Viscum > Viscum album. The sequence goes on along the minus strand of OY728164.1, from coordinate 571,811,594 downwards.
AATCCTTTGTGCGAAAACACAAACGCACCACCGCCGCACCTCAAGAAGGGTAGATCAAACCAAAAAATAGAAAATTGGACCAAGAAAACCCAAGGTTAAACCTTAGGTTCGAACCCCTACCCACTGGTCATTGTTCAATTCAATAAAAAGGGAGGAAACCCTAAAAAAATAGAATGAAATCCTAATCAATTTGAAAGGGGAAACGAAATGGACAAACTTACTTGAGAAATCTAGAATGAATCTTCCCAAAACACAAGTATCTGAAATTGAAAACGGCCAAAAATCAGGGGCTGTTCTCACAAGAATTATTAGGCCATTTAGTAATTAGAATGGAGGGAAAAGAGTATGAATTGAGAGAGTTATGATTGAATTAACATACCTCATCAAATCTGCCCGATTTTTGAAACCCTAAGATGTTCGTCCCTAAATCGCGATCCTAAGAGCTCCAAAGAGGGGGGTAAAGAGTCTGGGGGAACTTCTTGGTGTAAGGGCCGCATATGAGGCTTGGAATCACCGAAAAATACTTAAAATTGAATAAGTTATTAAATACATAAAATTAATTTTTAAAACTGGATATGGGCTTCCGGGCAGGCCCAATCCCTTAAATAAAAACCCAACTAAACCATGGTTATGGATTTCCAAAGGCTCCATATTTTAATTTTAGTGTTAATATATCAAGGGAGGACATTTAGGAGTTGGAATGAGTGAAAAATATTAAAAAATTAAAAAGTTATAAAAGAATCAAAATTTATTTTTAAATCTGGAATTGGGCTCACGGTTTTGCCCAATCCACGAAAACTCAACTATTCTCTATAAAACCATTGGAAACCCCCAAAACAAAGCATTAATGGAAATTAAAATAAATTTAAATTTAAAATAATATATGTATGTGACAATTCTCCCCACCATAAAAACTTTCCACCCCGGAAATTCACAACAAGACCAAATCAACAACCAAACCCAACTGAGAAACTAAGAAGTACCCCCTTGCCAGGTTTCTTCCCCAAAGGCCAAAACACCTCCAGTGATCAATGAAGGAAGGAATACTCTCACAATTCAAACTTACACCACATTCCTAAAACCATCAAGAACACTCAGGCTTTATCCCAAATAAAAACTCCTCAATCACAATCTGAACAATACTCAAGAAATTCACCCAAACGAACAACAACTTTGAACAAGGTTACACTTACCTTACTTTAACTAAACCATTGGGTGCTCTCCAGTCCCAATGTTTACTCAAGAATGATGTTGGTAGCTAGATATATCTGAAAGATACTATCTACACCAAGCCAAGACCATGTAAAAATCTAAGTTACTGGTACGGATGGACACAAATATGCTCCCCACCATAAGAGACAACCAATATTTTTTTTGAGACATAATCAAGAGACTAACAGGGGGAGGACTAAATGGAATCACCGGTACAAAGGATATACTTCCATCAGAAATTTACAAAAGAAATTATATAAGACTCATAGTGGGTCTCCCCACCATAAGAACCAACCATCTTAACCAACCAGCACTGGCCGGTAAAGAAAGACCCCAAAATTTAAAGAGTTGGGGCGACCACATGGTTAGTTTGCACGGTTTGGGAAGCCATACACTAATAGTTGGGATCCTTCTTTCAGCATGGTTTTTTGGGGCATGTTCACTATTATCCAAGTGAAAAATGTGTTCACAAACAGTGTAGACAAACTTCAAACCTTTCTCTAAAGACTCAGTGGAAACCAAAAGGGGGAGGGAATAACATTGGGTGATGACATGGGCACATGACCCTCCACCTATTTCCACCAAACATGGACAACAGAAGAATGATTATGACACCATAGGTTTAAAATCTTCTTAACTTTCATACTGAGAAATGACTTTGTACAAGGGTTTAAATGGCCATGTGATTTCCCCTGACTATGAGCCAGCTTCTCTCCGAGACCTATGACTGGAGCTCAAATGATTGAAGCATCTTCGGCCTCGCAGTTAGGCTTTGGAAACCCCATGAACGATAATTCTTCGTTCAATGAAACCAAAAACTACAACGCAATCCCAGATAATTTTTCCAGACATAACACATTCCAAACTCACTTTACCCGATCCCGATATTTCACTGAAACAAGGGCTAAGAAGATACACACACATCACACCTTGTTTCTTTAGGTGAGAAATAATAGAAGTAGAGAACACCAACAATCACCTTCGTCTAAAATGGAAGATTTTGAAGTTTTTCCAAGGGAGACATTCTCACAACATAACAGGGACTCTCATAGGATTTCACGACATTCACCTCTATGGTCAATCGAGCACATGACATCATAAGGCATCACCGAACATGACCATTGCGACTGATAGAAACAATACATGGAACATGACCATATTCCAAGTCCCTAAACAACAGACAAGTCAAAAAAGTGGACACAATATCCTATCAGGACCAAAATCTCAAAATTGGTTGTTTAATAATAACTCTTGCTTCAAAGAAACTATGAAGAACTCAGAGGCCCTCTTAGACACCATCATGACACTCATCCACACTAACAACCAAAGAACACTTCCACCTTCGATGAGTCATGAAATTTAAGAAACCAAGGCCTCTTTAAACCTTACAAAAGAACTATCCCACTACAAGAGGATCTATAAATCAACAAAATGAATGGTTGTAGACTCAATCAACAATGATCTATAAAATATTCTTTATATTAATCAACTAGAGGATTTTCCAATGGAGAAACAATACGGGTTGCACTTCAGTTGTGCACTAACCCTAAATGGGGGCGTACCTTATCCAATGGGAGAACCCAAGGACCCAACCAAGATGGTCCATTGGTAAAAAAAACCATAAACCAGATCCAAACAAATGAAGGTAACCACCCTAAAGGTGTCCCGAAACATATCTCAGAGGAGACTACTAACCGGTCCTTCTACCTAGCTTACCGACCAAACATAATCCCAAAACACAGTTCAAATAGGAGGGGTTATTGGACTAAAAAAAACATCCCACAAAAACAACATCTTCAAAGACCCATAATACAAACCATCCCAAAACTATTCATCAAGACATCATGTTTTTCTTTAAAACTATTTCTTTGAAAACAAACGGTTTTGCAGTAAGAGTATCCACCAATGGTACCCCATGGGCCTCACACATGCATGTTTTTGTGTCACACCAAGCACCCTCCTCATAACCATCCCAGCACTCATCCAGTCATGCCATCAACCATCCATCATCCCATATAACCCCATGCATGTGGTCACTCATGGAAATACCAAAGGGTAAAACAAAAATTCCTTCCACTTTTCAAAAACAAAATGCTCAACCAACGCATCCTTTTTTTCTCATAACCGCTAACCACGAGATCAAAATCCCAACTCACATCTTACAAAAATTTTCAGAAAGTCACAACCATTTAGAAAATAACTCACATTCAAGATATTCACATCAATTTCAAAACATCTCATCCCATTAAAACACACTTTGATTGTTTAGAAAACTCTATTGGAAACACTTTTCAAAACCAACTTCAATACAGTTTCTACCTTCAAAAGAGGTGTAATCACACCATTTTCTATTTCAAAATAATTCTGAATATTTAGCTCCAAAATTTCATAAATCATACCATTCCATATTTATTTGAAAATCATTTCACAAAAACATTACACTTCTTAAAACCAAGTCACTTTAAAACCAAAGTTCCAAGATTTCAAAACTAAAGAACACAAGACAATGCGAGAGGAAACTAGTTTCAGTGGGTGACTTGGACATATGGTTGGCAGCCATATTCCAATCACTTCACTTTCATAAAGAGTGTTCTAGGAAATATCCCCAGCTCCACATGGCTTGCCAGACCCTGCGAGCTCATTGGGACCATTAACCCAACTCTCTTTTCATTTCCCCTAATCATCATCAAACCAAGAAAACCAAAAGACATAGACAAATCCCAACTTCCCCTGGCAACTTGAATCCTGAAATGAGGTGTGGTGATCAAGCACACTACCCATAACCAGAATTCCATGTCCCAACAATCATAACTCTACACTATCCTGACTATTTCCCAAATAACATGACTCAAATGGAGCGAACATCCTCTGATACCATTTTGTCACGAACCGAATCTGGTCGCCGCCAAAACCAGCACCAAACCCAGCCCGTGACTTGACCCGAAGGGCGTTCCTGATCCACACGGGCTGGCACAAGTTCCCAGGTATCATTTATTTAGGTTTGGGAACAATTTACCCGAATATGAAGGCATAAACCATTAAAAACAATCAATAAACTGAATCTGAAAAATTTATACCAAACGATGTTTAAACAAAAACAAGAACTGAATACATAGGTTTAGAGTAAATACAAAAGGTCCAAATACACAATGGAACAGAAACAAAACAGCCCCATGGACTCCACATGACAAGGGGTCATCACCCCCCAAGTTGTCTCCACTACTCCGCCCCAAGGATGAGGACTAACACCCTGAACCGCCATCACCCTTAGCCTTTCCTTTACCTGGGTAAAAAAAAGGTCTACTTACACCCAAGGGGTGTAAGTAGGGTGTGAGCCTAAGCCCAATAGGATACCACCCTATTATTCCAAGGTGCATGCAATACAAGGTGAAAAAGAAAGCAGTTTTAATATGCAATTAAAAGCGGTGACAAATTCCACGAAATGAAACTTTAAATTGAAAACATTTTTCAAGATAAAACTTTCAGAATGTTAACACATTTAAATAGGAATATTAGATAATGAATTATAATTCCAAAGACACCCAAATACAAGGGAAAATACCACAAATCCACTGAGCAACAAAACCGGGGACACCCCTAGGCACTAGATAGTCTCAGGCCCCATGTACCTCGTACCTTAGTGTAATGTAACCATAGTAAAATCCTTTCTCGTGCACAAGCCAATAGTAGGGAACATACCCATAACATAGTGGTCCCCAATCATCATCCATATAGTTTATTTAGAGTTGTCGTTATCCAAATGCTAAGTGAAACAGGGACAAAACCCATCCGGTCCACTAGCCGTACTAGTACACATCCGCCCCACCTAGGTACCCGGGCTTCCCCCTTTGTGCTCAAACAATTTCAGTATTTAACACATATAAATTTTAATTTAAAACACCACTACTGGTCACATACACCAAATAAAGTAGCTATCTCATTTTATACCACTTAAAATACACAACAAACTCTTTGAATTTGAATAAATCAATTTCTCAAAATTTCCTGTAGTTTTGCACACATAACCCCTTAAGAAACCCACTTGTACACGATGTTCACAATTGTAAGTTACCAAAACAGTAAAGTCAGCCCAATAAATATCAATTAAAATAACAAATCAATTTTTGGGCATCCCCATGTTAAACAAGAAGTGTTATCTTTGTAAAACCTTCATTTTCACACAAAAGTGGAACCAAACTTCACTTTCTTTACAAATACAATTAAAACCCATTTTTTTGAAGCAATTACCAAAGGGGATAAACATTATAAACAGTATTTTATGCCTTATTACAGATAAATAAAAACAACTAAGTATTTATAGGGAATCCCCAAATAAACAAACAAAACACTTCTTTGAAAAAAAACCCCAATTTCACACCAAATTGGCATTTTAAATTCAATTGCAATAGAAACATCATTAGAACCAATTTTTTCAGTAATAATAAAATTATATAAATCTGAAAATATTATAAATACAGAATGCTAATACACAAATATTGCATCAACATTGGAATCACCTACCAAATCAAATGAAACCATTGAATCCTTTGTGCGAAAACACAAACGCACCACCGCCGCACCTCAAGAAGGGTAGATCAAACCTAAAAATAGAAAATTGGACCAAGAAAACCCACGGTTAAACCTTAGATTCGAACCCCTACCCACTGGTCATTGTTCAATTCAATAAAAAGGGAGGAAACCCTAAAAAAAAATAGAATGAAATCCTAATCAATTTGAAAGGGGAAAAGAAATGGACAAACTTACTTGAGAAATCTAGAATGAATCTTCCCAAAACACAAGTATCTGAAATTGAAAACGGCCAAAACTCAGGGGATGTTCTCACAATATTTATTAGGTCATTTAGTAATTGGAATGGAGGGAAAAGAGTATGAATTGAGAGAGTTATGATTGAATTAACATACCTCATCAAATCTGCCCGATTTTTGAAACCCTAAGATGTTCGTCCCTAAATCGCGATCCTAAGAGCTCCAAAGAGGGGGGTAAAGAGGCTGGGGGAACGTCTGGGTGTTAGGGCCGCAGATGAGGCTTGGAATCACCGAAAAATACTTAAAATTGAATAGGTTATTAAATAAATAAAATTAATTTTTAAAACTGGATATGGGCTTCCGGGCAGACCCAATCCCTTAAATAAAAACCCAACTAAACCATGGTTATGGATTTCCAAAGGCTCCATATTTTAATTGTAGTGTTAATATATCAAGGGAGTACATTTAGGAGTTGGAATGAGTAAAAAATATTAAAAAATGAATAAGTTATAAAAAAATCAAAATTTATTTTTAAATCTGGAATTGGGCTCACGGTTTTGCCCAATCCACGAAAACTCAACTATTCTCTATAAAACCATTGGAAACCCCCAAAACAAAGCATTAATGGAAATTAAAATAAATTTAAATTTAAAATAAGCTATGTATGTGACATTAACAGCTAGGTTATTTATTATTATATTAAATAATAATATTTTTAATAATATATTATTATTCGGTAACACTTGGTCTTGTGTGTTATGCAATCCATCGAGGAAAGTTAGTCTTGCATGAAATATACACTAACCTTGGTGTTCCATGTAGACAATGCTAACATTTATGTTGCATGTAGTGCACAATTAACTTGGCATTATGTATAGTAAAATCCAAACTTAATTCTTTAATATATATAAAATAATTATTTTCAGTGTTGTGTGAAATGAAAAATATCAAAAAGATTAAATAAATTCAAAAAAAATATTTCAAAAAATCTCAGGGTGTTACATTATACCCCCTTAAAATTAATTTTTTCCTCAAAATTCTTTTGGGTTATCAAGAGTTTAATAATTGAGTTTTCCTTTCATAGAAACCCACATAGTAAAAATGAACACTAAAAAATCCTTTTAAAAAAGAAAGTTGGAAACATAACAGTTACCCAAAGTAACTCATAACTAGGTTTACACATGGTAGAACATAGGTGGAAAGTGAAAATATGGATTTGGAAGAAAAGTGTAATATTTATAGGGAGTGATTGAGATCATAAATCACAAAGAAGTGAATGATCAATGAAAATTTTAGGGCCTCAAATTCATAAATCTGTGATGATTTAAAAGGCCATCAGCTTAAAAAAATTAAGGTAGTAGGACAACATTTTTTTGATCATTTTTTTAACCTTGATTAATTATTTTATTGACCAAGAATATAAGGAAATATACTTACTTGATATATTTATATAAACAAATTTGATTATTTGGTTATGCTTTTATCAATTTATAATTTATCCATCACTTCATGTAATGGATGTCAAGAAATTAAATTTGATGTTGAAAGCACTAAAATACACTTTTAGCAGATCTTAAGGCCCATAAAAATTGAAAACTATAACTATTTGTCTCTAAATATTCTTCAAAATAAATATGGTTAATACATTAATATCCAAACTTAAAAAGTAACACTACTGGTTCATCATTAATATTTATTAATCATAAATAATTACACATTAACCAATACATCACATAGGTCAGTGGTGGGTGTAAAACCCTTATCATCCTTTGATCATGGGTTTAAGACCTGTGACCTTGCCGGACTTGATGGGTTATCACCCGACATAAATGATGTCCTTTTCTAAAACCACACTAATATAATTTAAAAAATAAATAAGTTGTCCATCCTTGAAATAAGGTTAATCACTAAATATACTTTTAACTAGGGTGATCAATACAACCTCAATACATAAATACTTAATCCAAAATTTAACTTAAAATTTCCATAAATTGTTAAACTTATAACCTTTATGAAAAAAATACAAAACTTTATAGATAAAGTCACAAAATCATCTTAACATTGATTCCCTATATATCACAAAGTAACTCTTGGTTGTCACATTCTAAACATGTAAATACCCTCATCATGTATTCTCTTAAAACATAGTAATAATCTGTATTACCATAAATACTTTTAGAAAACATGCATGCTTCCTTATTCCAAACGTCACTAGATATATTACTTAAATCCAAGAAGTTTTAAACTTCATCCATGATGACATGAACCAATTTTTCAACCAATAAATAATCAGATCCAGGCTAATCAGTACCATCCAATTCACTTATTTATATCCTATATGCCTCTTATCCAAAAATAATTATCTTAACATTAGGAACCCATTAAGGGTTATATTTCCCTTAATCTTGTGTTTCCCATGAATATCACCTTTTAATTAAATCACTTTTCTTGTACATTAAAACAATTCAACATATTATTGAAAATCCTTAATGAAAAATATAAACTGAATAATCCATATATAATTAACCATTCATAATTTTTGGATCTAAATACATAAATACTTTAATACTTCCACTTTAATGGTTGGCATGGAATAGTTCCTTACTTATTTTATAAGTAAATTATTATGTTTGGGCATTGAGTTAGGTAATTCCCGTGTTTTCCACAGACGAGACATTGAACTCCATGACAATTCTTCACTCTATAACCCTTTTTCCTTCAAGGATAACATCTTCCCCTCCAATTGAGGTATTCATCAAGGTTCTTATTCCCTTATTTTTAACATATAGGAATCAAAATCTTATTTTATATATGATACTTATAATTTTAACATTTATAAAATTCCATCTTCCTCTTATGCAATGTGTTAGGAATATCACCAAAGTTCACATTATTAATCATATATCACGATAGCTAATTTGACATAATCACAATATCTTTCTCTCTAGTAATTATCCAATTTTGTTTCTCATAATCACCAGATTTTCCATTAGAATCAATGTTAACCCATTTCCTTTTGGTTTCCTCCATTGATTAAAACCAAAAAGCATAGGGTGAGAAACACATATCATAGAAGAAAACCACATAATCATGAAAAATTACTTATATGATATTTAAATCATGGCATATACCTTTTAATATATGAAACCTTAGGTTTATAAAAGGTTATTTATAGTAATATTATATTCAAATATTTCATAATGGTTTGTGAAGAGTTTGTGAATTTCCAAATCATATCCCCCAGGAGTGTCAAAGCAGGTGTGCAGAAAGGCCCATTGTTGTGTACCAGATTACCTCAAGTCAGGCCTGTGACATCTTGTCGGAGTTGTTACCACTAGGTACATCTATTCTAGATCCACATAAACTTTTAGTATCCAGACATGGATATATTTCTAGGAAATCACTCACTCTATCCTTTACCAAAATTCCAAGATATTTTACCATACTTTTCCTTATCCTTAAACTTATCCTTAGACATGTCCTTAGATCTCTCACTAAGGTTTTCTCATCCTAGTTTCCAAATTTTAACTAAACCTTCGCTTTGATACCAAATATAATAAAAAAGTATTAAAATACATATAAATTACATCACTTTTTCAGAATACTTAAAACATCAACAAAATAGACACCCAAAGACTGTACTAGTCTAGAGCCTTTGGAAACTTGGAAACATAAACACCGATACATTAGTGATCTACGTTATCTCACAATAGCTTCTTCATGACTAGAACCCTTCTTAGACACATCATACTTAATACATATCTTCATAACCCGGGGAAGGAAACATAAAAAGGGGTTAGATCAGATGCTCAATAAGGGTAAACAAGAGTAACATGTAAGAATAAACATGAGAATAAAAGTATGAGATGATGATAAAAAAATTTAAGATCATACCCTATATATCAAAGATCATAAACATGAATCATGGAATAAATATTGATAGTTCATAAGACATGAATCATAATTAAATAAAGAACATAAGACATGAAAACATAGTATAGGAATAAAACATGGAATTGTGGAAAACACATAAGTATATAATATTATTTTCATAGTAGCCAATACATCACTTCTAAGACCATTTGAGTAGTATGAGTTCACTCTCCATACCATCTTGGTAGTCATGGTTCACTCACATGGACATATTAGAAGCACAAGTTCACTCCTCATACCATATTATTAGTCATGATTCACACCCACGAATATATTAGTAGTCAAGGTTTATTCCCAATACCATATTAGTCTATCTCATGATATATAAATATTTATCCAATGAATTTGAGGGAGATATAGTTCCCAACCATATAATAATTAAATCATACATAAATGTTCTAAGAAATCATAAAAATTCATATAATAACCCATGAAATGAAATGGGTATCATAAATATGTAATCATATCATAACATGTGAAAAAATATACCAGTTTCATAATCATTTCATTAAAAACATAACAAGTGAAAGAAAAACGGATTTCATAAACATATAAACCATGAAAGAGAAATGGGTTTTATAAATACCATGAAATAAATCATAAAAAATTTATATAAACAATATGAATGGAAACTTTAGACCATTTCCAAGAAAGTCATGAGAAATGTCAATAGATGTTATCTTATATGGTAAATACTTTTGAAATATCTTTTTAAAAAAATTCTTGGGGAAAATATCCCTCTTCTTTGAAAAATTATTTTTAAAACCTAAAAACTTTTGAAAAATATTTTATTTGAAGATAAACTTGAAATATTATAATATAATCTTGAAACTTTTTTTAAAACATTTTTCCTTGAAACTTATAAAGAATCTTGAAAACCATTTCAAAACTATTTTCCATGAAAACTTACAAAAAATATTAAAACCTTTTGAAACATAAACCCCATTAAAGAAATAACATAGAATGGATATGTAAATACCCATAAAATTTAATAATAATAATCATAAAATACATTAATGATATGTATATACACCACACAAAATAAAAGAGCTGTGAACATGGCATGTATCTCATAGATATAAAAAGTGGGATGAAATTCCCTTACCTTGTGTCTTGACTCTCGTCGTACTCATTAAAACCTCCTATATAATAAATATAAATTTATTATAAATATATCACAGAACCATATTCTTACTTACAATACCATATATAGTTTGATTATGTATTTCTATTACCCACATGTTAATAATTCTTTGTTAAGGTTTCACTTCAGGTAATATCCACTTTGTTTTTCACATGTGTCTTAATTTGTTATATATTTGGTCCTTATAATTATATAATGATTTACATAATGTAAAAAATGATTTAAATATAATATATATTCATTATATTTTCATTATAATAATCCATATAATATAGAAGTATGAAACTGAATACACCATTCATGGAGACGGTATGCCGTACGTACGTATGAATGCTATTTCTATTTAATTTTCGTGTTGAAAGAATGAAAATAAAAGACACACACACACATATGTATATATATGTATATATATAATTATTATATTATATTTATTATATCATATATATAATATATATTCAACAAACCCATCCTTAATATATTCTATGTAGTGTATGAACAAATCAAATCGCTTTGAAGGAGTGGTAGTCCCCACTTCCTCAAACGAAATTATCACATTAACACAAAATGGAAATTATAAAGATATGTGTTGTAAAAGAATTAAAGAAGCTTAAATAAATAATAAATATAATATATAACATATATAAACATAGTTTCCATCATAATTTACACCATGAGATGCGGTAAAGGAAAAATTAACAATCATTGTTTAGTGAGGAGGTAGTTCACCATACATGTAAACAATATGTTCGTTACCCATTAGTTAGAAGTGTGTGTAAGTGTAGGTTGAAAACATAGAATAAAAACATCCTAGTATATTTAGGATACTTTTTTTGTTATACAATCATGAAATAAGAATATTTTACGGAGTGGAGAAAGAAAATAAAAGAAAGGAGTTTGGGGGTGGGTGTTACCTCTTAATCAGGTAACTCCTTTTGGTTTGCACCAAAGGGATTCCTCGAAAGGATTTATTCCCAAGAGAGGATTAAATGAGAAAGTGAGGGATGTTGGGGAGATATTTTTTCAGATTTTTGTTGAGACAAATTGGCTTTATATGTGTGAGGAAGTGGGAGGAGAGGAGGCCTTTTATAATGGAGGAGGAGTGACACTCTAATAATATTTTGGAAAAGGGAAACCCCACCCATGTTTTTTTATTTAAAGTGGATCAAATTATATTTTAAAGTAGATAAAAGGGAGGATATGGTCTAAATATTTTCATAAAATAGATTTTCGACAAGTTAATTGGTCATTTTGGACCTTAAGGTTATGGTTTAGTCCTGTATTAAGCTTAATTTAACCTTAATCATTGTAATTAATTTTAATTACTTCCACTATTTTTTTTGGTAAAAAATTAAGTTGACCTTATTATAAATTATAAATTATTATGATTATAAATAAGGAATCAATTTTTCCAAATTCTAAACACATAAGTTTCAAAAATTAATTTAAATATGATCCTGCAGACAAGATGACAATGTAGGTTTTTAAAGTAAAAACATTCAAAAGTTTGCTATGTTTTTATATTAAATTTAAAAATAAAATTGATTAAAATGAACTAAATTTTATTTATTTATAAAAATTTAATCTAATTAAACTTTAAAATAAACTTAAAATATAATTTAACTATATAAATAAATTACATGAAAAAGCAGTTTTGAGTTAAATTTTAGTATTTTTTACTATTCATTAAAAAAATGAAATTTCACAGAAAAATACCAAAAATTCACCCTAACCTAATTTTTATTTTTATATTTTAAAAATGAATTTTATTTTGACAATTTAAATTTATAAAATTTCCAAAATTTAGATTTGAAATAGGTTCTCCATCCAAAGGTGGTAAAATTTCCTTAATAAAAATATTGGGGTTTATGTGTTAAATTGGTTTTATTCTTATCTTTTGATTATAAAATATATTGAATGAATATCAAAAATATTTTCTTGGATATATAAAAAATATATTACTTTAAAATAATGTGATAATTGCAATTAATTTAATTTATTAGGATTAAAAAAACTTTGTGAGCATAAGAATAGTTTTCTATAAAAATACTCTCTTCATATTCAATTGGTTCTTATATTCATTTATAAATAATTTCAACTAATTAATTAATTTTATATTTTGTAAAATCCATGTTTTTTAATAATATAGTTAATAATATTCATAAAATCCAATTTAATAGCTTGGTTATATATTATTAAATTAAATAATAATATTTTTAATAATATATTATTGTTTGGTAACACTCGGTCTTGCATGTTACACAAACTATCAAGGAAATTCATTCTTGTGTGAAACGTACTCTAACCTCGGTATTCCATATAGATGATGATAAAATTTATGTTACTTTTAGTTCACAATTAACTTGGAATTATGTATAATGCAAGCCAAATTTAGTGCTTTAATATATATAAAATAACTACTTTTAGTGTTGCATGAAATGAAAAATATCAAAAATATTAAATTAATTAGAAAAAAATATTTAAAAAAATCTCAGGGTGTTACATACACATCCTCTCTCTTTGGTTCCGTCATATTAATGTATTCTATTAATCTATTGTTTTCATTAGACATGGCATTTTGATCATTTAAAGTAAATATTACACCTGATTTAAGACTAAAATCTGAGTTGGTTATACCTTTAAAGGATGCATCCACTACACCCAGAACCTACATATTGCATCTATTACACACCAAAGATCTTTTTAAGTTTAGCGATTTATATAATTAGGACAAAATAATAACTAACATATCTCATGTTCATGGTATCAAAGTGATATTTTTCCCATTATATACAAAAATACTTAATCTATAACAAGTATTCAACATCTCCCACAAATTCTCTACACAATCTATCCTATTAGATATATTATGTGTAATGATTTTATTCATAACCTAGGGAAATGGAAACATAAGAATAGGTGAGCTAAAATTCTCATTAATGGAAACATTTAACTAAATATTTCTAAATATAAGCATGGTATACATAATATGGCAAGAATAAATGATCAGAATAATGCAATAATCAACTAAAATTGAGAGCATGATATATCCATGAAAATAAATTAAAATGTGGATATAAATAATTAATAACAACATACTAATGGAATTCATAATGTAAGACCTTAAAAACATGTTGTAAAATCATTCTTCGAAGACACTATATTGATATAGGGAGACGAATACACCAAAACCGAAGTTGTTTTGTCTCATGAGGCCTATTGATATATCGAGGGGCTATATACTGTCATGCCCCACCCATCACTTGATTAAGTCCAATGCATTAACCATAAGATTCAATGATACATTTCATACATTTCCCTAATAAACCTATGACCAAATAAAAATATGGCTATTCATATAATGAAAGATACACAATTTTAATACACAATCAACCTGTGTTAGAAGTCAATAATCATTAAGAATTCTAACAATTTTCCCCATATTAATAAAAGGGATAAAATGATCATAACCCACCTAGAGAAATAAGGTTGATGGTAAAAAAATACATATTAAAATTTTCAATAATCATTCATATTGGAATAAAAATATATGGAATGTTAATATCTTTCTCCATGTCAATAAATAAACACTCTTTCTAGGTGAACATCCACCAATCAGAATTTTATAAAATGTGATGTTCACACCATATAGGGTAATGTGTATATGGTTAAGTCAATACTGGGATAACATGATCATAAGTCATCCAGAGAAATAAATTTGATGGTTTCAAAAGATCACATCCCTAGTGAAACAAAGGAGACATAGAAGACTGTTGATATAAATGAAAAACACCCTCATAAAAATAATTCTTCGAATGGTATCACTAAAGAAGGGATTAAGAATTGAATTATTTGATACCACAAGTTAAATCCCCCAAATGATAATATATATATATATATATTAGAGTATAAATCATGAAATATAAACCCCATTAGGGTAAATACTTTTTAGTATGATAAGGAAAATGAAATTAAAAACTTGAAAGAGACTTAAAAAAACATTTTTAATATTGACATAAAATGAAAATTTACATATAAATTTCAAAGGTAGATTTTGAAAAGGTTACATAAAAGATTTAAAAAAATAATTTTAAAAATAATACCTAATAATTGATCCATGAAAAGTCATAAAGTTTATCTATGATAAATTAGAAGAGGAAGATAAAACATATTAAAGTGAAAGGAAAAAACACATTTTATTATTTCCAAAATACCTTTGTTCAAAACTCACATTGAAAGAAGAGTAAAAAACATTCATTTGTATTGAAACTTAATTTTACCAAATATTATTATAAAATAGAATATAATAAAATATTAAGTTGAGATAACACAGTAATAGAAAATCAAAGTTCAAGATGAAATATTATAACTCAAGGAATGGAGATTTAAGTTATCAGTATCGCTTATGGGAAATATACTCCATAAAGAATGAGATATTTTAAAAGGGTTTTATATAGTAAAAATTTAAAAAATTCTAGAATAACAAATAATATAATAAAATGGCAGAATGTATCAACTAATTTGAAATAATTTCAACTGAATGATCATAACTCAATAAAAGAAAATTGAGTTACCAAAAAATCTTACGATTGGGGTAACACTTGAGTTAAATGGCATTTAAAGAAAAGAAATTTATTTGGATTAATTTATCCCATTAATTAAAATAAAATAAATTATATAACTTTAATTGGATGATAAATCAATATAACACCATATAAATGAAACATGGTGCATAACATGTTACATGTCTCAAAGAATCCAAATTGGTGTTAAGAAACCCCTTGTGGCTTGAGTAACATTTTAATCAGAACCCCTTGAAAGAGTGAGATTTTAATTGAACTTAAAATACCATGATTAAAATATAATTCAAAATATTATATCTAAAATAGGCATTATATATACCACATAAATTAAATTAGGTGCATAATATGAAATATGTCTCAAAGAGAGGAATTTGAGACGAAAACCCTTACCGTTGTTCTGATTCATTCTGCACTTGCACAAAAAATATTGAATAATTAAATCAAGTTAATTAAATAAATTAAAAATAAACTTATTCATAACTATAACCATTTATAATCATCATTTACATTAATTCTATACATATAAATATTAGTTATTTTCACCAATCTTCAACATCTAGTGTAAGTAATCTTTTTTTCTTTGAACTAGTTTTATAAAAATGGTGTTGGTATTAATTATTGTTATAAAGTTAATTATTAAAATATAATTAAAGGTAATATAATATATTTTATAGGATATTTATAAATATTATAATTAATTTCATTTTATTTTTGATTACAAACTAGGAAGATGAAATCGACGATGATCATGTTTCGGCGATTCTTAACGAATGAAAGGTGTTTTATTAATTAATGATTTAAATGTTGATATAACATTAACATAAAAAAATTATTTAAATATTTATATGATATTATAACATAAAATAATTTCTCATATATATTCATGATATAAATGTATAGTATTGTTCAAGTAGAGGGCTAAACTGATCCAAACATGAACCTACCACGATTAATGGTTGATTATGAGGTGGTTTTGTTATAACATAATTATAACATAAGAATAATGATATTTTTTTTATTTTTATTAGTTTGATATATAATAATTATAACATATTATAAAATAATATAATTTGTATAAAATCATTACTTATAAATAAGAGATCATTATCCTCTTAGTTCGCTTTTTCCAAATGATTGAATTAACAATAATTATTTGTTGAACATATCATTAATAGGTTCTCAAATTTTCCATAACTAAAACTTAATGATATAATAAAATTCATTTTTATCTTTTAATATTATCCTCATAACCATCCATATAAATTAGTGATTGTAAGAAAAAATAGAAATCAATTGTTCCTTGGAGGCGGTAGTCTGCACGTACGGATGGATGATGATTTTTTTCATAGAATGAGAGGTATGCATAACATGGTTTATTATTTTAGAATAATAAAAATGATATAAATATAATAATTATTTATCAAATTTATCTTTTATACTATAATTTTAATTTAGTGAAGTAAAATGAAACACATTGCATCGTGGAGGTGGTAATCAGCACAACACACAAATAACAATTTTGTTTTTATTAAAGGAAAAGGGAAAGTGTGATTAATGATTATTACTATAACATAATAAAATTAAGTATATGTAAAATACTAATGTAATTATTTAGGTATTTTAAAATTATAATTTTAAAATAAAAACCTAAAATAAAGAAGCTAAGTAAAAATGATTACTTAGGTTGAGCATTTTGAGATTTCATCGGAAGAACCCTTAGAAAGGGATAGAATGGGATAATATCTTATGACCAAAATATAAATAGAGTGAAATATTATTCTATGATAATGGAAAAGGGAATGATTTTAGGAGTAAATAAAATATTTAGTGGTGCCTTGGAGGGGTGGTGAGAGACCCCTTTTATAAGTGGTGAGAATGACATTTTTATAAATATTTCAACTTAATATAAAGGGAGAACATGTTAAACCTGAAAAGTGGCTCTAAAATTGGGAAATAATTGAGTAAGGGTAAGATATAATGTTGATACAAACCTAATACACTCAATTATATGTATGTTTTTATGATTTTTCAATCCCTTTATGCCTTAAATTATTACTTTCACCATTTTAGCTTTTATCGCAGTAACTAGTTTTTATCTAAGGTAACATAATATTTATGCCTAAAACTAAAGTTGTCCATATTATATAATTTGGAAAAAATTATTTTAAAATTGAAATAAATTTCATTTTATTCAATTTATAGTGATAAAAATTAATTTTAAAATAAAAATGTATAGTGTATTAAAAACCAATTTTGAGAAAATATTACTTATGCTCTAAAATATCAAATATGGGTTTGTAAATTAAAACAAAATTTTTTAAAATTATAAAGTCACATATACATATTTATTCTTATAAATTAATTTTCAATTTATACTTATATTATAATAATGCCATAAAAGTCATGTTATTTGTAAAAATAGTATTTTTCACTATTCACGTAAAAATCAATTTTTAGAAAAATCCTAAAAATTATTCTCAAGAAAATATTACTATGATTAATCCAAAAATAATGTACATTTTTATAAATTCAAATTCCATATTTTAGAAATTTAACTTTTAAAGAAAAATGAGATATAAATAAAAACTATTTTATAGGAAAATAACTTTTTTAGAATATTAACCATTCCCATTCATATTTCTTATCATTTTGTAATTAAATTAGTATTAAAAAATTATCCATATCAAAAATATTTTATCACCATTGATCAAAAGTTTCTTGAAATATAAATTCATATCATATAAAAAAGTAATATTTAGAAAAATACATTTCTAAGTATAAAATGATCATATTAGCCATTTTCGCTATACCAATTAAATTTAATTTATATTAAATGTAGAATTTATTTTATTTATATAAACATTTCATAAATCAGTTACTACTATTCATTCCTACCATTTCAATGGCTAGGTTTTAATAGTTTAAACATATCATTTTTTAGATTGGTGTTACATTTGGATAAAGCTATAGAACACATTTAATTATTTAAAGGTAATCATATAGTAGAATTTTGGGGTGTCCCATGAAGGACTCACCCTCAACTAGTGATAACCTGATCTTAAATCTATCATCAAGAATACTCGATCACCTCTCAACTGATCAAACAAGTCATCAATATGTGGAAGTGGGTACCGATTTTTAACTTTCATCTGATTCAAATTATGGTAGTTGGCACAAAAATGAAATTAACCATATGCCTTATTAGAAAACATGACTAGATATTCCCAAGGGGACATGCTCAGCCAAATGAACCCCTTGGCCTCTAACTCATCTAGCTGAGTTTTAAGCTCTTGAAGCTCCATCGAAGCCATCAGATAAGGTAGAATATAAATGGGCTGAGCTCCCAACATGAGATTGATAATGAAATCAACATCTATCTCAGGTAGAAACCTTGATAAATTTTTAGTAAGAACATCTTGAACCCGATCCACCATAGAATAAAAAATATCTTGTGGTGAATCCCCATAATTAACCATTAAATGAGAAACTTAATCTATGATATCACTTGGTTGATTATGGTCAGGTCCTATGTGATCTACCTTTAATTCAAATTATCCAATATAAAAATACTCTCTACCCTAAGAATATGATAAGAAAACACATCGAAGAAAACAATCAATGCGATCACAGTTTGAAAATAACCAATCCATCCTAAGGACCAGATCAAAACAGGTCATTTCTAACATGAAGAAGTCCCATAAAAATGGGTAACATCCAATATCCAAGGTGTATTCCCCACAATGACGAACATATTATGATCGCACTCCCAATGGAATGTCAATATACATCACCCCTTACGAGTACTCTATATCCAACCCTAGTATTTCCATGAATTGATGATATATAAAAGAATATAAAGTTTCTATGTCAAAAAAGGCATAAGAAAAAGTATAAGTCGCTAGTATCATACTTATGATGATTAAAAGACCAATATCCTAACCAATGGAAGTCAGATGAAATGGATGTATTTTACTCATTCCATGACCCTAAATCTTAGTTAGTGTCCCCTATACAACACTTCCCTACTGATGTGGTTATCCCTATCCTATATCACCACTTCCTCTACCCTAACCTGTATGGATAGTTGAAATCCAACTACCCCCCTACCATGACATAATTGATCTATCACCTAATCCCTGCATCTACCTTGATACTCCATCACTGACCAACCCTCAAGCCTTCCTAAAAAACCATTGAAGGTGCTCCATCCTATTATAAAATCGAAACTTGATAGGTGTTCAAGGATAATCAGGTAGGGAATAACATCATCTACCACATTTATAACACTTGATAATCCAGTCTCCCTATGATGAGGGAGGAAACCCACTGCTCTGACTTCTCAAACCACTACCACACTAGCATGACACCTAAAAATGATGCTTTCTACTACTTAAAAATCCTATGTTGAATCCCCTAATAGAAGTATACCTCCCCAATCCTATTCCCTTACTAAATTTCCTATTCATAATCAAATCATGGTTTACAATCTCAGAAAATGTTGGGAGGTAGAAAATGTTCACCTAAACCCATATCTCATATCTCATACCATCCTCAAAATTCTTTGCCCTTTCCACCTTATACCCACTATCATTGGGGTGAAATACCAAAAATCAATAAAATGAGCAGCATAATCCAATACAGACATCCCTCCCTATGTCTGGTACATAAAATCATGGGTCTGATCCACCCTCAAAGTCTATGGATATAATTGATCAAAGAACCTCATATGAAAATCCTTCCAGGATAGCCACACATATTGGTCCACCTCGATAAAAATATCCCACCAGTGATTCACTGGTCCTCAAATCATATACACCACAAGATTCACCCTCCTATGTGTCAGCTATAATGAATGAACACAAACCCTCTTGTAATATTTTACAAGAGAAAAAATCCCATAAATCATAAATTCTAAACTCATGCACATCACTCTAGGTAAAAAAATTCTAACTGTAAAAATGAAAATAATGAAAATAAATCCCATCCCTGGTAACTTAGGCTTTCCTCATATGTGGGTTATTTAATCTCAAACATAAGTTACATACCATGTTTTGATGATGGCCTATATACTTTATATCTTACCCAAAATAGCCATATAAAAAAAGAGCTTTGATTCCACTTTGTAACATCCCCTATTTCATAGACACTAATTAGTTCCTAGACTAGAGATCTCTATATGAAATCAGATGTGCCTCCCTATACAACAAAGGAAATAGACTAATAGTTAGGGTCCATGATGGTATGGTGGGAGAGACTATACTCTCTAATTAGAGTAAAACAATAGCAAGAATAAAGGAAATCATAGAAGCATCCACAATAAGTAGTAAAAAAACATCCAAGTAAGTGATAATAAATAATCAAAAACCCATTATACATAAAAATGAACTATATAAAAAGTCATAAGGTCATACACAAATAAAACATATCCTTAAATATCTCAAAGAACAAATAAATAAAACTTTATGACTCCATAAAGTGGTTTCGAGTCTTAGCTTGGTCCTGATTCTCCATGTACCAACTTAGCAGTCCGAATCACACATAAATCATAGGGTGGTTACCCTTATCCTATGCTATGGTTATGAATTCTAATAAGGTACCAACCGATGTCCCGATCAAAGTGTGAGTATGAATCAATAATTCACCACCACTAATATCTATAAATATATCCAGTTTGAGTAAGTGTATAATTAAGTGATAAATATATACATGTATAATTGGATCCAAAAGTAAATAGATTAACATCATTGATCCCTAGGTTCCTTGATGACACTAGAGACTAACCATAACCACCATGACCAGTTCTGAATGTCTCTAAACAACAAGAATCCATCTTGGGGATATATACCCATCTTCGTGATGAGGATACCTCCCAAGAAAATATATCCATCCTAGAACAAAAGGGTCACACCTAAGGAAATATGCCTATCCAAAAAAAAGTCACACCCGAGGAATTATACCCATATTAGAAAAAAATATCACACCTAGAGGAAAGACCATCTATAGAACCATATAAGAAATAACCAATAGAAACACAAACCTTGAAATTATACCCTAAGTCCAAACACATTAAATTATTAATCATTTCGTCAAGCCCTTAGTGTTTCATCAATGAAATTTTTTCTGTTTAAACTTAAAACAACACTTATCACCATTTTGAAATAATCCTTAACCC
Source organism: Viscum album (assembly GCA_963277665.1). Classification (NCBI taxonomy): domain Eukaryota; kingdom Viridiplantae; phylum Streptophyta; class Magnoliopsida; order Santalales; family Viscaceae; genus Viscum; species Viscum album. The sequence continues at coordinate 571,789,787 of OY728164.1, read as the reverse complement.
TTTAAATAATAACCATTCACCATTTTATAAATCAGTATTTTCTATTTATAATTCAAGCTAAACAATTCTAGTTTTATAATTTTGTTTAACACATTTTGTGAAAAGAAATCCATTTCAAGGAATCCCCTTAGGTTTCCTTCTAATTAGGGATCATAGATGACTAAAAAGGTCATATCTTAACACAATCTCTATGTATTAAATTATATAATTTAATTCTAGGTTGAACGCAAGGAAATCCATCATGAACATACAATATAAGCACTAATAATGGCATAAGACTTGTGGGAAAATATATAGACCACCTTCCTCAAGTGCATCAAACCTCAATTGTCAAGAACCACCTCTTAAATAATACTGAAAAACCAAAACCTGATAACTATATCCCAAGAATGACATATTAGGGTTTTAGAGAAGTAAGACTAGAAATATGAAATCATTGAGACATCTAGGTGACAAAGAGAGGCTTAGAATTGTCGAGAGTAATCGATCACAATGAATGAAACTTTCATTCACTAAGAACTGAAGGAGAAGATACCTTGGGAGCCAAAAATTATTAAAAATGAAAGATAAGGTTAAGAAGATGAAAATAGGGGATTTTTGGGAAAGTCCTCTATTTTAAAAATCTCAAAAATACTATTCAGGTGTAGTTTAGGGAATGAATCATTCTTTTACACCATTAAAGTTTGGGGAAACACTGCTATGGAACTTTGCATGATTTTTCATGGCATGACACACTATGTATTTTAATGAGTCCTTATTATAGATTTCAAATAGCTAAAGGTCTATCTTGGTCCTCCCTAACTCACTCTTGAACTACACAAACACCTCTATCATCTAAAAATGAGTATATTACATGTATATAGACCCAAAAACCAAGCCATAATGCACCTTAAAAATCCAAGGGGCGTTACACTAAGTAACTTATTCATACTATTCATTTTGTAATTCTTACTAAATATAAATAATCTTAGTGGTAAGGATGATAATGTGAGATTAATGGAAAATTTATTATCTATATGGAATCCCAACTTTACTAACTGATCATTATACTTCAACATCTTGAAGGAAAAATCACTATCTAGGTACTTATCTCCCAATTTAAAATTATATGGTGTAGTGAAAATCTCATTTATATTTAGCTTATTTTTCTTCATTTAATGTTATGTGAGATGAATTATCATGGTGTATGTATCCATGTCCTTATGTTTCATCTTTATCTCTCTGGACATAAATGATAACATAAAGAAATAGATATTTAAAGCATCCTCCATGTATCTCATGTAAGCATCTGTTTCACCTTTACTCGCTCACTGAGGTGGATGATCAAGAATAAGGGATTCCATCATATAATACAAATTTTTACATAGTTGTTCAATATGAAAGTGACTATACCACTCTTGGAAATTTGTGTTGGAAAAGTCATTTTATTTGTTTAGGATAGATCATAGTGTTTCTATGGGTTTTCTTTCCAATTTCTACAACATATAAAATTAGATTTTAGCACTTTATCTTGATTACCAATTATGGAATAATAAATTAATTTTATTAGTCTCTCACTATTTTATCAAATATCAATATCCCACACTATTGGATTCATAATATACTATTTCTTGGATATTATAGTGTTAAGAATCTGCATTCCCATTCTCATAACCTTGACAATAATCTGGTCAAATTATTCAAAGGTATTTAGGTATGATTTTCTTATCAACTGCAATAACTTTCTACTCCTTGATCTCTTAAGTGGAATCTCCAATCCTAAAATACAAAACTCAGTTTTCCTTAATTCTTTCTTCCAAGTTACACTAAGTCTTGAAAGGAAAACTACTCTTGATGTTAAATTGGTTAATTCAACCCAATACTTTCATTATAAATCCTTAATAAATGAAAGTATACTGACAATGACCAAACCAATACTTTGATCTATGGTTTCATTCTAACCCAAGTTATAGAAGTTTATACATTAATTAGTATTTTATTTAAGGAATTTTTTAACTTTTTTATTAATATAATTTATTTTATTCTTTATATGTTTGTTAATAATATATATATTTTACATAATTAATTAATCATGTATGGTAAAATAATTTACACATAATAAATTTATTTTATTTCATTTTAGCATGCTTTTTATTTTATTTATTTCACGTGATCATGTTTAATCATCCAAATAAACCATGCATCACATAAATAAATGAATAAACATGCAGTAAAAAATAAAATAAATATATGATATGATTATGAGATTTTAACCACTGGTTGGTTTATCAAGCAGAGATAAATCAACCTTGACCTTAGGAAAAAAACTCAATGAGTTTATTCTTAGCTTGAGTTGCAACATTTCTCCATTAACCTATGTGTCTCCTTGGTTGGTTTCACATTTACTCAAGTCCTAAATCATCTCCTATCATTAGGAGATCCATGTTGGGGAATTAGGAACACGATCAACACTTTTTCTATTCAATCCACCAAATGTACCTAGAAAGCATTATATACCCTGAATTTTCATTCATCCGATCACTTAAACCTATGAAATGGAAAGATCCACAATGATATGAGATAGAGGTTTGTCTAATATATGCCTCCTCAAAGTTTGTTCACTTTAACTAGGATGAAATTCCACCTAATCACCACACAAACTTTAGAAACACACTTCATACACATAAATAGTAAATCAAATGGACAAGTGAGATTTATTTGGTTTGAAAAAATGGATTACATCAATGGGATAACACTGTGAACATATTCATTACTAGAGATACATGCAAATAAAAAACTCATCGCTTACTTACTCTCTATTACAATGTCTTAGATAGTTAATTTAGAAAATTATATTGTTCAAAAAAATAATCATACATTGTTTATTCACACATACACTATAGCTAGGCCACCACCTCTATTTATAGAGGTCTCTATCCAATAATCTGGTTACAACAACCTCCAATATTCATGGTCAACCTCTCATTAACCTAGGAAACCTCTAATTCACTATTTGACCATCTAATACAACCACCAAGAACTAGTCACCATGTATAAAACCCATGCACCGAGTCATTACCCTGATGAAAACCATCTATGAGAACTCCATCCAATCATCAAAGACTCACCCTAAAATTCCTCTATTTGATCATGTCTGTCTGATTGAAGTATGTCCAATGAAAACCTTTATGCCTTGACTACTATGAGATTATACAATAAGAAATATTTTTTTGATGGTCTCTATATGATGATATCAGTATTATTATTTCTATTTTATGAAATCATTCTAGAAAAATATGTTTGGTAAAACTGAAGATTTTCCACAATCTCAATAATATCCCACATCAAAATTTCTTCAGGATTTCAACCATATTCAAACATACACTTGATATAATCCTCTACCTAATGCATGTAGTGTTATTATCTCTCCTCCTAATTATCCAATTCACACTGAGGCACAATGTCACCTCATAATTTCTTAGACTACTACCTTTATAGACATATCACTAGTAATTTTCTTCTTAGAAACCTTCTACAACACCATCAATTTATCTTCCAACAGACTTCATATAAAGTGATATTTCAGGTCAATTCATTTCATTCTTAAATGTAACACTGTATTGTGAGAAATATTAATTTCAATTTGAATCTCATAGAATAACATTCATATGTCCGATTTATTTTTAAATTATTTCAGTAATTATATCAATAATATCAACTCTTTTCCAGATTTTATAGTAGAAAAATACTCTAATTCTGTCGTAGATAAAGTAATAACTAGATGAAATTGATACATACAGCTAACCACTGATCTACCAAAAGTAAATAAAAATCATGCAGTACTTTTCCATGAGTCCATGACTCTAAAAAAATCTGCATCTACAAAAAATTTCAACGGATAATTTTCACTAAAACATAAAATCCATATCCTCTAAACCCTTAAAGTATCTTAAAATCCATTTCATATATTCCTAATGTTTCCTTATTGGATTTTATATTTAAATTCTAACAACTCCAACTACAAAATAAATCTATAGTCATGTAAAAACCATTTCATACATCAAAATTCCTACAGGAAAAGTAAAAGGAACATTCCCCATGTCCTGAACTTCTCTATCCATTGATGGTGCCTATGCTTTAGAAATCTTAAAGTGTCTAGTGAGGGGGGTTGATATATGTTTACTATAAGTTATTTAAAATCATTTTATAACCTTCCTTATGTATTAAATATGGTATAGAACCAAATAAATTTCTTTTCCATCCCTCTCAATTCTTATCCCCAAGATATTATTAGCTGGTCCAAGGTTCTTAATCTCAAATTTTCTTGACAACTTCCTCTTCAATTCCTCAATCTGATGGAACTTTAGACCAATAATCAATATACAATCAACATAAAAAAACAGTATGAGATATGTTCCATCATCCCATTGATTTATGTATTAATAATGATCATAATCACATAAACTAAAACTTTCCTCAAGCATAAAATTTTCAAACTTTTTATTCCACTATCTTGGAGTTTTTTTCAAGTCATAAATAATTTTTTTAACTGAAAAACCAAACCCCCCTTTTGATGAACTTCATAAACCTTGGGATAAACCATGAAAATTTATTCTTCCAAATCCCCATAAACAAAGGAAGAATTTACATCTATTTTCTCTAAGTAGAGATAATCAAATTCAATAATGCTGAGCACTATCTGAATGGTTGTGTGCTTCACCACCAGTGAGAAAATTTCAAAAAAGTTGATCCCTTACTTTTACTGAAATCCATTCACCACCAACTTTGCTTTATACTCATTACTTTCACTAGTTTCCTCTTTAAAACAAAAAACACATTTTTTTATACATCCTCTTTACTTATAGTATCTCATCCAACTACTAAGTATTAATGAGGTTTAAGGAATTTATTTCCTCTTCCATGGACGATTCCCACTATTTCAAGTCTCTAAGAATAACTACCTCTTTTGAATAGCCTGCTTCACCTACATCCATTAGAAGTAAGAAATAAATATCATATCTAAACCTCTAAACTAGTTTTATGATACGAGTGGATCTCCTAAACACAACCTTAGGTTTATCTATTTGAACCTATTTGTACAATATCCATCCTCCTGATCTTTCTTTATCTTATAGAGATCTATCTAATCATTAGTCATCTAGTAGTGTTATTTCTAATCATTATCTATCTGGTAGCCTAACTATCAGATCACCAACCTTTGAAGTTTCCCCTATAGTCTCTAAATAGTGAGTTTATCCAGTAACATCTTCTTGATCTCCATGAACTTTGATAGTTGATATAATTAGAGTTGGTGTCCTAGAACCAACTATTTGTACTTTTATTACATGAATATTTGATGTATTAAATATTAAATTAAGTATCTTATTACATATTTTCATTGTTCTGCATGACCATAATGTAATAATGTTCTAAAGTATTCTTCTCATTGATAAGGTCATAGTAGTTCCTCGCTATGATAAGAACCTTGAAGTGCTATGATAATATTATTAATATAGTTCTAAGGATATAGTATATATACTTTCAGGTGAGAGTAATCATATTAGATGAGACTTCTTCTCATGAAGTCCACACTCGGTAATATCCAAGATAGAATATTATGAGAACATACCCACTAGTAGGAATTCTGCATGTTTTTGTGTCATCAGATGTTCCTATATCTGAGCATGTGTAATAGTCCTTAGACTTTAATATTATCATTAATTCATGCCATGGATCACACAATTATATTTTCTGATAAAAACCGTCCACCATATATTGGAAAGAAGTAGGGTTTGTTGGGTGCATCATGAATGACATGTTATTGATGGATAAGTCAAGAAAGGATTTTTCCCTTCCATATTTATGGAGGTTGATATCTCAAACCTTTGATAGAAATAGAACTATTTCCCTAAATTCTATGTCCATGGTGTAACAATGAGTTTATTTTAGATAGTCAAAGAATAATGTATCAATCCTATAGGTTGATGACACCAACATACAACCTTCTTGATGAGATTATGTGACAAAGGGATTTTATTACATAGTGAGTGTTTGTATGTGGTTTTCATCGTTGAAACTTTAAGTTCTTTCTCTTGGGTTCCTTGAACCATTGATAGATAGTAATCTTGGACTTTTGGAAAGCCCACCTAATTCTAATGAGAAATAATCCTATAGGGTCACACACTAAGTGTTTCTGGTGGTCTTGATTAAGTTCAATTTGAATTTAATTAATGGAATAAATATTATTCTCAAGACTTAGGAATAATTTTATTTAAGTTATATTGATCTCATAAATTAAATAAATATTTATTCACCAGATTGTGAATAAAATTTATTTATTTATTTATTAAATATTTTATAACTATTTATTTACTAGTTTCTGAATAAAATATTTATTTAAGATAATTAAATATTTATTCAGGTGTTTAATAAATACAAGAGGAGTTCAAACAAACCAAGACCATGTTTGGTGATAAAATAATTATTTACGAGTCGATAAATATTATTTATCCATTTTGTGCAAGTTGGTACACCACAAAATAATAATAATGTCATTATTATTATGTGGCATGGGATTTAATTAAAGGTTATAATTATATTTAATTTTTGTTATGTAATTAAATTTTTTAACCAAAATATCAGATCTATAAATAGACGGCTACATCTATTGTGTAATTCATTCAAAACCAATTCCAAGTTTGGGAATAGAGAATTGTTTCCCACAAATAATTCTCTCTCAAATCCTCCTACTATCTCCCTCTCAAGAATGAGAAACCCAAGATATAATTTCTTCAAGACTAAAGAACGATCGATCAAGAATGAAAAATGTAAGACATTCAATTCTCCATGCTAGCACTCAGAGAATGAGTGGAATTGCTATGAGACCATTGGAGAATGTGTGGATATCTTCTAAAAGAATTATACCCTTGTATCCTCATGAGTGAAACAAAGGTAATCCATAAGGGCTGTTTCGGATGATCAAAAATCATCAAAGAAGAAAGTTCCTAAGCCCAGATTTTTATTTCTTCAGATGTTAAATAAATTAATTATAAATTTGAAATGTAAGATCCTCTCTCTTGGTTTTAGGTAATGACTATTAAAAGAAATTTTAATATATCACCCACCACCTCATGCTTCCGTTATTCTCAGAACCAAAAAGTGGTATCATAGGGGTCACATTTAAATTTATAATTATTTATTTGATTGTTGATCTATGTGCAATTGTGGTTAGATTTTATTTCATGTTATTCATTATTTAATCCACTTTAAATTATAATTTTATCTACATATTAATCATGTTCTTCTATTGTTTCATTTTCTTAAACATTTAAGAACAAATGAAGAATGACTAGAGATACCATTGATAAGTTCCAAATCATTGGCCGGTAAAACTGGGTTACATAGCATGCAGCTGAAGCACATGTTGTATACCCATTCACATTGTATCTAGATGTGTCGAGTAATTAATTACACATGGTGCTTTTATTGCACATCATGTGTTAACCAGGATAACTTGACACACAGAAAGAGGATATAGGGTGTGTAATTGGCATGTACATACCATGTAGTCTAGTCGAGTCAACACATTGAAGCCCCAGGCGTGTGACTTGGATATATAGAAACTAAGGTACATGACGTGTAGATGCATGTACACTCCGTGTAGTTTCCCATTAATGGAAAAAATTAAAATTACGTTAAATTTAAAATTTTAGCATTAAAACCTTATTTTATTGATTATTACACCATTTTGTGTTTGACAATTTAATAATGGTTTTAAAGAATTTTAAATACTCAATTAATTTATTAAAATTAATATATCATTATTGGTTCTCCCATTTATTTTATATGAATTCCATTAATGATGGGTATCTCAAAATAAGATTGGATTATCATTAATATGAAAGGGAATTAATTAATTAATTAATTAATTAATAGAAGCATGTTCATCTCAAACAATAAAAGAATGAATAAATGAATGATAGCTGTTTAATTTTACGTATTTGTTGCATGTGTGACCATTCATGAGCTTGACCAAGACCTATGTGTGTGTTGGAATTTATTTAATTAAATTTATTGCATGGTTTTACAATTATTTAATATTAAATTAAAATATGGCCTACGAGTCGTCTCTCCCTCCAATATTATGTAGGACCTGCATGTCCAAGAATATTTATGTAATTATCTTTAACCAATCCTTTGGTTCCCCTCACTTGAATGTGGGTAATAAATATTTGTAATTAATGGAGCATCCTAAGGCACGTGGGGACAATTCAAGATAAAACCATAATGATGTCAACTTAGTGATACATAGGTAGACACGTGGAATGTTGTAGCTCATGCCAAGTACAACATAAGGAGTTATTTCCCCTAGGTCATAGGTTGATTTAATGCCCTCTTATTAAATCAACCATTAGATAAGCTCTTGATTAGGTCATTTAATTAATTAATTATTTTCTATCTAATGTATTAAAATTATATTTATTGACGCAAGAACATGATCACATAAATGAATGAATTAATTTGAAAAAGACAGAATTTAAATAAAATTGATTATGTGTAAATGTTTTATCCAAACATGGTTAATTAATTAAGTAAACATCCAATTATATATTAACAAGACATGTACAAAATAAAACAAGATAAAAATTTATGCATAATAAAATAAAATCCCTCATTCTAATATTAAGTCAAACTAAGCCCTATGTTACTTGATTAGGAATAAAACTCAATAAAACTATGTGTTTGACCAACCCTTGTTGGGACACTTAATTTTATAAGGGGAGTTCTTATGAAATTTTCAGGTTGACTTAATCATTTTATATCAATAGGAGTAGCCCTTGCTAGACTTGGTATAAATTGAAGGCAAGTGTTGAGAAAATACAAGTCATGATTTCTGGACTGGGGAGTCCACTCAATGGATCAAGGAGCTACATGCTCATAGTTGGAAAAGATTTTCCTACCTAAATACCTTCAAAATAGCTTGACCAACCCTTTTGGGGGTTATAAAGAGGGGAATATGGATCCTTTCCACTAAAATTTCCTCGAAACTAGACATTACAAGTTCAATGGTGAGGGATATTAAGACTTGATAAAATTGTGGTAGATTTAATAAAATCAATTAATTTTTTTATTTCTCAAAAAATTTGTAATCAAGGAAAATACTAATAATATACCCTTTTTAATTGTATAATAAAATGACAAGCTCATCATCCACACTATACCTATGATTAATATTGGATAAAGATGATATTCTCACTACTAGTAACTTCTAGAAGTGGTTTAGATGCCTTTGGGTTGTTCTACACCATGAATGGAAATCTTACATGCTAGAATCCTCAATTCCTGATCCGCATACTCAAGAGGTGAGTGATAAAGAGTTCAAAGTCTATGAAAAACATATCAATGACATGGTCTATGTTCAATGTTTGATGGTTTCACCTATGTGTAGTGAACTCATGAAGTCTCACAAAAACATGGGTGCATATAGCATGCTTGGGAACCTCCATGATATTTACCAGGAGAGAGCTAGATAGAAATGATTTGAGATTTCCAAGGTTCTCTTTCAGAGCAAGCTTAGAGAGGGTTCCCTAGCTGGGCCTCATGTAGTCAAGATTATTTGCTACATTGAGTTCCTAGAGGTTCTAAGGTTTAAACTCCCCAAATAACTAGGAACCGATCTCACTCTAGCATCACTACCTTAGATATTATCCAGATTTTTTTGTGAATTTTAATATGAACAACATTTATAAGTCTCTTCCAGACATTCTTATCCTCCTTCACCAAGTAGATAACAATATGAAGTGCGAAAAAACTTTTGCCCTTATAGTGAACAAATGGAAAGGGAAAGAAAAGATATTTAAGCCCAAAGCTTCTTCACACCCTTCTAAGAAGAAGAAGATCAAATGGGAAGAAAGGAAAAAAATGTTGTTTGTTTCACACATGGCAAGAAGTTCCACTAGAATAAAAACTGCACCCAACTAAAGAAGCAAGAGGAATCTTCAGGTGCGTTTGTTATCGAGTGTAATTTATCAATTTCTAAAAATTGGTTATTAGATATATCTTGTGGTTATCACATATGTATTCTAATATAGGAACCAAGTATATTTAGAAAAATTGACTAACGGGAGGTATATCTACGAGCAGCCAACATAGATAAAGTTGATACTGTAGCTATTTGGGACAACCACCTCACATTACAGACCAGAATGATCTTGGTTTTAAAGGGTTTTTATTATGTGACTTTAATTACCAAAAACATTATTTCTGTATCCAAACTAGATACATATGGATTCATTTTCAATTTTTTAAATAAATGTTTCTTCTTTTATAAATATATCATTTGTTATAGTAAGGCACATTTACATAACAACCTTTACATGTTGGATTACATTAACCAAGTAATGGAAATCGATAATGAAGTTACCTCACATGAATCATACCACACCCAACTTTGGAATCACTAGTTAGGTTATGTAAATTAAAAACACTTGATAGAATTACATCAAGATGGATTATATTCTTTCAAACTAAAACCACATGGTGTATGTCACACATGTTTACAAGAAAAAATGACTAAATCCCCATTTAGTGGGAAAGGTGAAAGGGATAAATATCTTCTTGAATTAGTTCATACCACTGTGTGTGGACCATTTCCTATTGAATCAAGGGGTGAGTACTCATACTTAATAAATTTTACTAATGATTTTAATAGACATGGATATATTTAATTAATGCAATATAAGTCGGATTCTTTTGATAAATTCAAGGAATACAAGAATGAACTTGAGAACCATCTTGGTCGGATGATTAAAAAACTCCACTCAGATCGAGGTAGAGAATATATTAATCAAGACTTCATTGATTACTTATGGGATTATGGGATCCTATCCTAACTAACTCCTCCATACATGCCTCAGTGGGATGGTGTAAGCGAAAGGAGAAACCACACCTTGTTGGACATGGTGAGATTAGTGATGAGTCATGAAAGTATTCCATGATCCTTTTGGGGATATGTGTCACAAAAAAAGACACACATACTAAACCAAGTAACAAATAAATTGATAAATGGTATTCCATATGAATTTTAGAGTGAAAAAAAACCATTTTATCAAATTTGAATGTGTGGGGAAGCGAAGCATTTGTTAAAGACAATTCAGGTAACAAACTTGCACCCTGAGTAACAAAGTGTACCTTTATAGGATATCATGAGGAAAAAGGGGGATATTACCTATGAGATCACTTGGAAAAAGGTTTATAATGGAAAGACATGCCATATTTTTTGATAGGGAGAATATATTTGAAAGATATAGTGGGAGGGAGATAAACTTTGATGAAGTCAAGGCTCAAGGCACACAAGAGTTGGTATAATATTAGATTCCATAAAGACCCATGGAAGAAGAAGCTGTTACAAAGACACAAGAACTACATAGGAGTACATGAGAGGTTAGCGAACTAGAATGTTATGGTTTTATAGTTACTGAGGATGGTGAATCATTATTAGTTAATAATAACAATCCTCTAACCTACAAGGATGCAGTAAGTGGCATAGATGTTTCCAAGTGGAAAGAATCCATGAATTCTGAAATGGATTCCATGTACCAATTTTTTTTGGATTATTTTAGATCCTCTAGTGTATATAAAGCTTGTTGGTTGAAAATGGGTATTCAAGAAGAAACTGGACATGGAAGGACAAGTTAGTACCTATAAGGTGTGGCTGGTTGCCAAAGGGTTTAAACAACATCAATGCATTGACTACGATGAAACTTTTTCACCATTTAAAAAGATGAAATCAATTATAATTCTACTTTCCATTATGTCTTACCATAAATATGAGATTTGGAAAATGTATTTAAAAACAAACTTTCTTAATGGGAACATTCATGAAGATGTCTACATGACACAACCTAAAGGGTTTGTTACTCCAAAGGATTCCAATAAGATATAAAAGTTTCAAAAATACATTTATGGATTAATACGAGAATCCTAGTCATGAAACATTCATTTTGAAGAAGCTATAACAAAATTTGGTTTTATAAAGAATGAATGTGATCCTTGTTTCTACAAATAGTTTAGTGGGAGTGAAATCATTTTCTTAATAGTGTATTTTGATGACATATTATTTATTAGAAATGAATTACTAGTCTGATAGTCTATTAAGGCATGGTTAAATAAATGATTCTCCATGAAATACTTGGGTGAGGAAACATATATTCTTGGGATCAAGATTCATCGTGATAGATCCAAGAGGTTTCTCAGCCTAAGTCAAAGTACATACATTGACAAGATACTGAAGAGATTTAGTATGGAAGAATCCAATATGGGATTGTTTACAGCATAACATGGCATTCATCTTTCTAAGAAAATGTTTCCTCAGATCCATGAGGAAAGAAATAGAATGGAAATGATTCTATATGAATCAGTGATTAGGTCAATCATGTATGCTATGCTATGTACTAGGATAAATTTCTCCTATGCATTAAGTGTGGTAGGCAGATATCAAGCTGATCCAGGTAACCTCCATTGGATGGAAGTCAATACTATCCTTAAGTATATGAGGTGTACTAAGGATATGTTCCTAGTTTATGGAGGAGATGAGGAACTAGTCGTCATAGGATATGTAGATTCTAGTTTCTAGACCGATCAAGATGATATGAAGTCAAAAATTGGATACATATTCACTTTTAATGGAGGTATTGTGAGTTGGAAGAGCTCAAAGTAGGATGTGTTCACATATTCTAAAGCAGAATCCAAGTATATTGTAGCTTTTGAGGAAGCTAAATAAGCAGTTTGGATGTGAAATTTATTCCAAGAGCTTGATGTGGTACCTAAAAATAAATATTCCATCACACTCTAATGTGATAATACTGTAGTGGTGGCTCTTGAAAAAGAGACAAGGTCACATCAGTGGAAAAAGCACATACTTTGGAAGAATCGTCTCTTGAGGGATTTTATCAGAGAGGTGAACTTGTTGTGAGAAGTATTTCTATAGAAGACAATGTGAAAGACCCTTTGAATAAAGCCTTAACTCAGAAAAAAATGATTATTATGTGAGGTCTAGTAGACTGAAAGTCATAGGTAGTTGTATCTAGTCCAAGTGAGAGTTTGTTAGAGTTTGTGTCATAGAACCAACTGTTTGTACTTTGATTAAATGAATATTTGATGTATTAAATATTAAATTCAACATCTTATTACATATTGTTCATTGTTCTACATGAACATAATTTAATAATGTCATAGAGTATTTTTCGCATTGATAAGGTCATAGTAGTTCCCCGCTATGATGAGAATCATTAAGTGCTATGAAAATTTATTAATATAGTTCTATAGTTGGATAACATACTAGGACATATAGTATATTTACCATCAAGTGTGAGTACTCATAAGAATATGAGACTTCTTCTCATGAAGTTTATACTTGGTAATCTCCAAGATGGGAGATTATGATAATAGACTCGCCAGTAGGAATTCTATATGTTTTTGTGTTATTAAACATTCCTTTATATGAGCATGTGTAATGGTCCTTAGACTTTAACATTACCATTAATTCATGTCATGACTCATAGACTTAGATTTTTTGATGAAAACCGTCATGCCATATGTTGGCAGGAAGTATGGTGTGTTGGGTGCATCATGAATGACATGTTATTGATGGATAAGTCAAGAAAGGATTTTCCCCTTCCATATTTATGGAAGTTGATATATCATCCATTTTATTGAAATAGAACCATCACCCTAAATTCTATGGCTATGGTGTAACAACGAGTTTATTTCAGATAGTTAAAGAATGATGTATCAAGAATATAGGTTGATGAAACTATAATGAAACATTCTTGATGAGATTATGTGACAAAGGTATTTTATTACACTGTGAGCATTTGTATTTGGCTATCGTCATTGCGACTTTAAGTTCTTTATATTGGGTTCCTTGACCTATTGTTAGACAGTAATATTAGACTTTAGGAAATCCCACCTAATTCCAATGAGACATAATCCTATAGGGTCACACAATAAGTGTTTTTTGTGGTCTTGATTAAATTCTATTTGAATTTAATTAATGGAATAAATATTATTCTCAAGATTGAGTAATAATTTTATTTAAGTTATATTGATCGCATAAATTAAATAAATATTTATTCACTAGATTGTGAATAAAATATATTTATTTATTTTATTGAATATTTAATAAATATTTATTTATCTATTTGTAAATAAAATATTTATTTAAGAGAATAAAATATTTCCTCAGGTGTTCAATAAATATAAGAGGAGTTTGAATGAACCAAGACCGTGTCCAGTGATAAAATAATTATTTATAAGTTGATAAATATTATTTATCCATTTTGCACAAGCTGGGAAACCAAAAAAAATAATATTATTATGTGGCATGGGATATCATTAAAGGTTATAATTATATTTAATGGCTGATATGTAATTAATTTTTTTAATCGAAATCCCATCTCTATAAATAAATGGCTACAACTTTTATGTAATTCATTCAAAACCAATTCCAAGTTTGTTAATAGAAAATTTTTGCACACAACGAATTCTCTCTTGACTTCTCCTCCTATATCCCTCTCAAGGATGAGAAATAAAATAGATAATTTCTTCAATATTGAATAATGATCAATCAATAAAGAACAATGAAAGACATTTTATTTGCTGCGCTAGCACCCGTAGAATGAGTGGTATTTCTCTGATACCATTGGAGCATGTGTGGATGACCTCTAGAGGAATTATACCCTTGGATCCTCACAAGCGCAATAAAGGTAATCCAGAAGGGCCATTTAGGATGATCAAAAATCATCAATGAAGAAAGTTCCTAATCCCAAGTATTTATTTCTTTAGATATTAAATAAATTAGTTATAAATTTCATGTGAAAGATCCTCACTCTTGGTTTAGAGAAACGATTATTAAAATAAATTTTAATATATCACCCACCACTTCATGCTTCTGCTATGACCGAAACCAAATGATATGACCTCAATTTCGTTCTCATCCAAATTTTGATCTTTCCACATAAGTTATTCATTGAAAACTAAATTTCATCCCTAGATGATTTGTTTTTTTCATCATCCCACATGTGATATATAAAGTTCTTATCACCATATCTAACAATAAAACACACCTTGGATTTCCACTCAAACTTATACTTGTCTTTAGCATCAATATGAATATATATGATACTTCCAAAAAATGTTATATGGTTCACCCATGGTATCTTAATAGACCAAATTTTCTCTAAAATTTCTTTTCCCATAGTTAAATTTGGACTTCTTTTCACCAAATAAAATTTTTTACTAATGGATTATACCTAACTATAGAGTGAAGCCACATACTTTGAGCTTTCTCTTGAAAATTATTATTCATTATTTAATCTACTACATTTTTTTGTGTGGATTTACTAGGATAGTATTATCATGATTGATTCCTTTTCTCTAAAAAAAGTTACAAAAGTTGTGGTAGGTTTACTCCCTACTATTTTCTATTCGTAGGAATTTCAACTTTCATTCAAAATATTTCTGAGCCAAAAATTTCCAGTGAATAAATGCCTGAAACACATCAAATTTATTATTTATGAATTAAAACTAGACCTTTTTGAGTGGAATAATCAATGAAGGTAACAAATTATAGTGATACTTCATTAGATTGAATATAGTATGGTCCCCACACATCAAAATTAACAAGTTATAACTTTTGATTATGTGCATTTCTACCATCCATGCTGAAGGAAACTCTTTTTTTTTGTTTCTGAAACATACAAAATTAACATCTTAGAGGGTTTTTGTGATAAATTTTAAGTAAAAACTTCACCACTATATCTTTCATATTCTTTTCACTAAGGTGTACAAACCTACAGTGCAACATTTATAGACCATCTAATGAAGTGATTCCTATCCCTACATCTTTATCCTTACATCTGGTCAAGTACAAGGTTCTAATATTTACTACACAAGTAATCACCATGGGTCCTCTATTGATATTCCAAAATCTATTCAATAAATTCATTATAAAACTTACATCATCAAGATATACCACTTATATGAGGTTCTTTCTAAGACTTAAAATATGTATAACATCTTTCAGTCTCAAGACACTTCCATTTTTCATTTGAATGTTAACATCTCCTTTAACAACTATATATCGAGTTTCATCATCTTCTAGACATAATCTTCCCAAGATTACTGATACATAATAAACTATAAACCCATTCTCACTAGTTAAATGAAATGATACACCTGGTTCAATAACCCACGACTCCTCTAGAATGATCATTCTTAGTATCAAACCGGAACCTTCATCCATTATACTTACTGAATTTGTATATATATAAGTGGAAAATTACATATTATTATTACAATAATTCATGATATGATCCTTCTTCCCAAAAATATAGCATTTAGGACCTAGAAAAGTCTATTTTCCTCAACTTATTCTCTAAGACTTATCCTTTGAAGATTTATTCTTCTAACAGCCCTTTAGTTGAGGTGACCATCCCCATTTGGTTGATTGAGAGAACTTATGGATGGAGTCTAAACTTCATTCCACATTAACTCATCATTAAAGATCAAGTTTAGAATATCATAAAACAAAAAATTTTCCTTCCCAGTAAAGTTTCTCACTATTGTCACCATGGAATCCCATCTCTCTAGAAGGGAGGAAATAAGAATCAAATCCCAAACACCATCTGTGAAAGTTAACTTCATAGATTTGAGATGTACATTGATTATATTGAAGTCATTCACCTGGTCGGCTACATGAATTTTATCTAATAACATCAAGATGAACAATATTTACATCATAAAAACTTTTTTAATATTCATTTTCTTCTCACACATTTATACCAATGCTTTAATAACCTCTGCAACAATTTTCTTCTCTCTAACATTGAATGAAACATTCTGAGTGAGAGACATCCTGATCAAGTCTAAAGTCTTCTTATCCAACTACTCCCATTATGTTCCATCCTTAATTTCTGAACATACAATGGACAAAGAAGAATTAATATTTTTTTTATAAAAATATCCTACAGTTACATTCTCCAAAAGGTAAAGTATGTTCCATCAAAATTCTCGATACAAACCTTCCCTTCCTCTGAAGCAATTCTTCCCAATAATAGTAGAAACAATAGAAATAAAAAAATAACTTTAAAGATAAGGATATGAGAAACATGAATGTTTTGAGTGAAGTACAACTAATCCTTCGATACAACTTATTGGGGAATGAGGAAAAAGAGATACAATCCATCTATTTGATCCACTAGATAGACCTAAAAAGCACTATCTACACCAGAATTTCATTTTTCCAATCATTTCATCCTACACAATAGAAATCCATACAATGATACAATACATAGGTTTGTATAATAACTACCTCCTCTATGTTTTTTCACTAGAACTAGGATGGAATCCCATATAATAAACACAAAAATTTCACAAACACACTTTAAACACACAAATACTAACGAAAACAGACAAATATGATTTACATGGTTTGAACAAATGTCCTACATACACAGGAGAACACTGCAAACATATTTATTAATAGATATACAAGTGAATAAAAAACTAATTACACTTCATCTCTATTATAGAGTCTCATACGGTTAAGTTATAAATTTACACTATTTAGAAAAAGAAACATACACAGTTTATTAACACATACATATGAGCCAGGCTACCATATCCATTTATAGATGTCTTTATTTGGTTAACCAGTTTCAATAATGTCTAAGATTCATGGTCAAACCCCACTAACATAGTAAACCTCTAATTCACTATTGAACTATCTGATGAAACTGCCAATAATCAGTCACTATTCATACATCATATGAATTAAGTCATTACCCAAGTGAACACCATCTAGGATAACTTCCTCCGATGACTCTATCTGGTCATTGAAGCCTCACTATATAATTCATATGTCTAATCATCTCTATCTAATGAATCTTTCCTATAGAAGTTTATCCAGTGAAACCCTTTCTTCCTTGATTACTCTGAGATTATATAGTAGGAAACATCCATCTAGTGGCCTTAGTTCCTTAATCTATGTCTGATCATATCTGTTTGATGAACTCCATCAGGAAAAATCTATTCAGTGAAATTGAAGATTTTCCAAAAACCCACACTCCATCATTTACAAATGTTTACTCATTCACAGGTTATGGGAACTAGATGTTTTAGGGTTACATAAAATAAACCTTAGACATGTGAGACCATAAATAATAAAGGATTAAGGGATGATACAAAAATCATCATATTTAGTATAATAATACATTTATCATAAAAAGACCATATAATAAATAATTAAATTAAATAAACTCAACACATACACAAGTCATTCAATATCAAAATCATTCATAATATGTAAAAACTACACATTTAAACTTATTATCATTCATTTCAATTCATTTTTATTAAGATAAATCTATTCGGATCAATAAATTATTCTCTTAATTTATTAATTAATCCATTATCTTGATAATTTTTCCAAATAGTCCATGATATTATCATCCTATATAATATTAAATAAAAAAAATTATATTAATTTTATTTAAAATTGTTAAGTACACAATGTGTACCAATGGGGTAACACAGTGTGTACCCTCCAGATAAATTTAAATTTAGTACTATGATTTAATAAAAACATGGAATGTACTAGAGGTGACATAAAATGTACCCTTCCATGTATGATTAAATCTATTTGTAGAGTTTAATACTTATACAAAATGTTCTATCAGTCAACACGGCGTGTGGATTACATTTTGTATGGTCCTTGTTGTGTATTGTGTACTTACATGACATGTATGGCTACATGACGTGTCACGACATACACAACATGTTGTTTTGTGGGTCAAGCTACGTAGTCAACAAATCATCTATGACTACATTACATGCCATAAATATATGTGGTGTGTACCATTGGTAATGTCCATGAATTACACGGTGTGTATGAATTCCATAAATGTTGTGTAGTTGAAAAATTACATAGATAATAATTATGAAGCATTTATATCCTGAAAACATGATAAAAATTACTCAACATATACCTGGTGAAGATTAATACCTATTAACTAACATGTATATCCAGCTACACTCTGTGTAGTTAGGTCTCAATTTAATTATCCATGTGTTGACTCACATGACATGCCTATCTTATTGTACACCTTGCACTAGTTGGAAAGTGTTAAACAACATATGCAACCAGCTACATGTTATGTAGACTTTTATAGACACCCACACAACAAAACTAAAATCTTGGAATGCACCTTATGTGAACCATCATGTGTTAAAATATATAGATAAAAAACTAGAAATGAAAACAAACAAACAAATGTAGAAATTGATAAAATAAATAATATGTCACATCCTGTCATTGATCTCATCCTTGGGTGTTAATTTGTGGATATTTTTGAGAAAATTTATGGGTTTTAGGTATTCTTAAAAGTCTATAGAGGATAATTAAATTAACTTGTAGTTGGAATAGCTATAGATAGTCCACTGGCTCGCTGATGAGGGTCACTAACTAGCCAGTGGAATGCTAGTAATTGGGATTTCCATGAAGAAAGTCCACTGGTTATCCAATGAGACCCAGTAACCATCCATTGGAATATTGGAAGAGTTTGTTAAATATAATAAATCCAATATTAAATTAATGAGACCCACCATCTAATTAGTTGTATTTTCAGACACCCAAACAATCTACCTGGAACTTCCGGCTAGCTAATGGCATTGTTGGATGTGATTTTTGGTAGGAGGTTTTATTAATTTTTATTTAGAACCCATTTTTTATTATTTTAATATCCTACCTTGACCTTTACTTAATATTTATTAACCTAGAGACTCTACTTGGGTAATTTTTACTTCCTCAACCTCAATTATTAGTGGATATTAGTGTCATTCATCGCGGTGGTGCGCAGTTGGTAAATATTTCTTCATTTTGGGCATGAATCCTCATCTTTTTCATGTTATTATTTACCAATGGCTATGAAATCCATGAGAGTTTCCTAGATATAGGTTTTATAATTTGGAATAATAACTTTAGGGATCTACTTCTCACTTCTTCAAACTGTTCCTCTCTCCATCTTGTGGTTTCCTTCCAGTGATTGAGATTGTTAGGTAGGTGTCCCAATAATCTTACTTTATAATTAAATATATGATTTCTCATGCATTTAACTTGATTTTTCGATGTCTTAAAATGTTTATAATTATATCTAGTATCTTATCAAATATTTATGATTTATATATCTTTTTATAAATGTTTAAAAATGGTGTTTTTGATATGATATTTTGTGAACATAGTTTTTAAATAAAAGTATTATTTTTTTTGGAAATTGAAATGCCTGGTTGGATATTAATAATGTCCATTAAGTTTTTTCTGATTTTAATTTCCAAAATAATGATAAAGGTGTGGTTTTTTAATCTTAGGTACCTTCAACCCTTTTTGAATTAATGATTTGAAAGATAATATTTGTTAAAGTGTAATGATTTATAAACGATTTTATAAATGGACTTGATTTGTTTGAATGGATCAGTAATATAAGAGGAATGTAGAAAGTCCTAATTTACACTTTAAATAATTTATTAAAAAATGGAAAACTCATAGGACATTTTCTTTATTTATGATTAAAATTATGAATGTTTTAATGATTTTAATGAGATGTCCCTTATTAGGGAGATGAATTGAATTGAATTGACATGCTTGATAAAGGGGAAGTTCCTATGTGGAAGAATAGAGGTGTGATTAATAATTTTATATTTTTTGTAAGTATGATGATATGTTATGTTATATAGTATGATACTAATTTTAAATGATCACATCCATTTGAATATCATGGGAAAACTTGGGTTTCTAGGTGGTAAGTTTAGGTACACATGTGCACTAATTTAGAATCATGATATAGCTAGTAGCTTTAGGTAGGGCTTAGGTTAACCTAAGGGATTTCACCCTATATTAGGCCAAGATAAGGTAAGATCGTGTGTTTGGGATGAGGTTAATTTATGTGTTTATTTTATTTTGGTGTACAGACTTTGATTCATTGATGACCATGTTGAATATGTTCTAGACTATTTCCCTTTAACAAGTTTGGATTCCATGATAATGATTTATGTGTATATTCTAAGGTATGGTTATTTTATCAAATTATGAAATGATATCCTATTTTCTATGATGTTCCTTCAAAAATATTTTAAACTAAAATTTATAAATGTTTTGATATGAGAAAATAAATTGGGGTTTTATTAAAAAAAGGCCTAGTTCTTATGAAAATGGGTGTTTTTAAAGGAAAGATTTTAGTACTTATTTTCAATAAAGCTAAATTGGAAATCCTATTTTTATATCCTTATTTTCAAACCTTTATGATATGAATTCTTTTTTAAAGTGTTATAATTTAGGTTGGTGGGTGGAAACCTACATGGATTTTAGATCATGCCTATATATATTATGGTTTAACAGGTTTCTCAGCACATTGAATATTATTATATCTTTGGGCTAGATCCTTGGTAGAGGTGTGTGTGAAGTTGCCTCAATTTCACTTAGAGATGTTTTGTTTTGGTATCTTTTTCCTTGATGTTAGTTTTTTCAGTATTTAGACTTGTTGTTTGGTTTTCTGTATTTCTGTTGTATCTTTTGGTTTTGGATATCTTAGTTTATTCCTAGTTTGGTTTTTATTCCCAATGTTATCTTTTTTTGATTAAATTTTATGGATGAAATTGTTTTTAATTCATTATTAATGATTCCTAAAATATTTTCACTAGCCTGTAGTGATCAGGAATTCCCTTCAGGCTAGTGTAATATTGATTCATATGTTGTTCTTTGAGGGTAATTCAGATCGGTTCATTAAAATTATTATTAAAGGGGGTTTTCCCTTATTGTTCTAGGATGTATGGTAGTTTGGGGGAAGGACTGTTAAAATTCAATTAATTGGTCATGGGGGGGGGGGGGGTCTTTATCACCACCCATATAAGATAATTCTTATGTTTCTAGGGTTGTATGGGATGATCATTTCCCAAGTTTGAGCTAAATATTCAATTTTTTTTGAGACTTTTGGTATTTTTTTGAGAATTTATTTTTGGTGTTGTGAATTATTGAACTATTTTGAGACACTCCAAGTTTTAGAGTGGGTTTTGGAGGGGATTAAGATGGCACACACTTACTATGCATGGTTTTGAAAACCTTGTGTAGGCCGTACAACCAACTCTAATTTAATCCCAATGGACTTCTCATAATTGGTGCCCAACCTACCAAAATATGTGGCCAAGCCACGGGTAGATGATATTTTTTGTATTTTTTCATGTTTTCTTTCTTTGAGTGATGGTTTTATTTTCTTTCTCTCAATTTTAGTTCATACTAATTTTTGGTAATTATTTTTTGAGAATTGACTTGTGTTTTGTTTTGTTTAAGTTCTTTTTTAAATCAAAACCTTGTTTTGTTTGGAAAAGAGTTGGGAATTACTTGGAGTTTTAAAAATGTTTTAAATTAAAATTGGTGTTTGGTTTTTGGTGTTTCCAAAATATTTTTAATTTAAAATTATGAAACGATTTTAGAAAATATGGTTGATGCTTTTGGGGAATGTTTTAGAGTCCTTATTATTTCCAACATTTTCATGTGGTGTTAAAAAAGTCTATTTGAAATATTTTAAAGAGTTAAACATGAAATGTTTTAAAATATGGTTTTAAAATATTTGAATGATAATTCATTTTTATTTAAAAGTTTTCAATAAGGAATAACCATTGGTTTAAATAAATAAAATTATTTTTTAAATGATTTTTTGTAAAACCCTATTAGGCCAAAGAGGTGAATTTATTTCATAAAGAAATTAATACTTGGGTCTATTAGTTGAGATTTTATTTGGTATTGGATTTTTATTTGTTTAAAATGGTGCGTTGAGGCCATTTATTTATTTATGATTTGTCTTGTGAGAATTGAATTATAATGTTTATTTTTATGGATTTCTTCTTATTTTTTTAGATTATGCCCCCATTTATATTTAATATAATATTTAATTGATAAAGATTATATGGGAATGGTTGTTCCATCAACTCTGGTCTCAGGGATCTCTCTAGCTTAAGCTTCCAGAATCTATTAAGGTTAAGTTTTTGACCTTCATGCTAGAGGTTTTGGGATGGAAGTGGTGGAAATCTATTATCTAGGGTAAGTCATAGAAGGTTTATTCCTAGTAATATTTATTCGCATAAAACTCATTTAGGAATTATTTCCCAAATTATTAAAGTCACCGAAGGATATGGAATGTATTGGTCTACACAATGAAGATAAAACATTGTTAGAGTATATCTATCATTTTATCAAGTTGGTACCATATCTTTTTCATCTATACTTGAATGATTCTATAATGGTTTTTTGTTTTTAGGAATGTATTTAACCATATTTACTGTAGGATTTTATTCCTCTCAACCTCAACTCTTATGGAACATTGTTGATGTATGCTGTCATGGTTGAAGTAGGCATAGAATAAAAAATGGAGGCATTGAAGATTTATCCTTTTCCTAAGTGTGATAGAGGAATCTCCAATAAGGGAAAAAATAAGCGTTGCAAGTCAGAACCCATGAGTAATGAAATTCAAAGGATATATTAATTATTCCCACTAGCTTCCTCAGTAAAAATCATTTGGTTTTCTACCAGTGGGAAAAGGTGGTCAATAAAAAGTGATCTTATAAGAATACACCTAAAAATTATAGAATTTACAGTCTTATCAGTCATATGAATAGGTTATTATAGGATCCATATTAACCTCATTATGATCAAGGATCAATATATCCTAAGGGTATTATGACAAAGTCATAATATTCAAGAAAATAGGGATCCATCCATAGGCCTCAGAGTGAAGAGGTTTTATGTAGTGAAGGATCTACCTATGGATGTTGATTCTGGTTTGGTTTGTTGATCTATATATTATAGTGAATACTATTTGGGTTTTATTTTATGTAGTTATTTTCCTATTGTGGACCTTGTGAAATAAGGATTTGTATTTCAGGTTACCCTAGTTTCATCATGGCGATGTTTTGTGTTTTCTAGTATCATCGATGGATTGTATCTTGGTGATATAAGAATCTAATTTGTATAGACTTTCATGTTTTATTTTTATATTTTTAATTCCTAGTTTTTTTTATTTTAGTTAAGGGAGTTTTAATATTATTTAAATTTAAATATGGTAGGTAGAAAACCATTATCGAATTTCATGTGTGGAAATGTTGTCCTTTTACTTCATTGGGAATTATTTTTGCATGTTTGGGAGGACCCAGAATATGTAATTTTGGTTTCCTTGATATTTAAAATTCATATTTATGCTCTAATAAAATAAATATGTTCGTTTTCAAATATTTTTCCAGGTTTTTTCCCTAACTGGGGCCTTTAGTGTTTGGGTAGAATCCCTTTGTTTTGTGTTTGTGATTTTTTGGTTTGTGTGGGTTTCTTTAATATGGTTCTTCAAGAATGTAAATAATAGTCTCTATGGAATAATGTATGTTTAACTCTTTAGTGAGCCTCAATTTTATTTCTCCTTTAGTTGTCTTGGGTTCTTTGGAGATGATTTGTATGTGTTTGTTTTCCCGTGTACTCATTTTTACTATCCCCTATGGGATGGTGGTTATTTTGGAAATTCTTATGCCTCAATGATTGTTGTTATTTTATTCACTCATTTTTGATGTGGTTTTTTTGTTGGGATAGTGGTTCTTTATCATTGTACAAAGTCAATATTGGGTAAGTGTTGGGGAAACCAAGAGAAAGTATTGATGATATGATGTTTTTATTCAAATTACTTGGAGCCGGTGTTCCAGGAGTGTGGTCCCAAGTTATCCTCACTTGACCTTAGACTAGACTATATAACTATCAATGAGGCATGTTTCTACTTGATGTATTTAAAATTTTTATACATTGTTCCCTCACATGACTTTTGGTTAGTTTTTCTTGAAATAGTAATCTTTTCATGTATCGTGTTTCAGATTGATTCCTGAGGTTTTCATGTGTGGTGATTTCAAGGTTACATTAGAGTTTGATGGTTATAATCTTTAGAATTTGGGTGCTTGGGTTGTTGAGATTTATTTATATAGTTTATTGAGGCTGTTCACTTTAAGAGTATTCTTTAGAGAGTTACTTTTCTTTGACTAAACTGGTTCTCTGGTTTTCTTTGGAAGTCTCATTTTGTGAATCTAGACTTTGGGGAAGTTGTTTTCCGATCTCAGTTTCCTTCTTGGTCGAAATTGAAATATATTTAGGTTTATTTTTTAAGTCGGTTGAGATTTTAGTGTATCTTGGGTTATTGAATTCAATAGTGTATCCCTGGTCATCTCATTCTTCTTGAGAATTTTATCTCTTCTCTTGATCGCCGATGTCCTTGAAGCTTTCTCGGGGCGTAACGCCTTATGGAAGAGAGAATTTTCACATCATTAATTCTCTCTCATCCTTGGGTGGTAATTTGTATTTTTTTCAAAGATAATTGAGGGGTTGGAGGGATTATCAGAATTCTAGAGGGGTGTGGACATGGACTTGTAGTTAGAAGACCTACAGGTAGTCTACCGGCTTGCTGATGAGGGACACCAGCCAGTTGGGGAAATGCTGATAGTAGAGATTTCTCTATAGGAATTTTTTTGACTAGTTGGGGAGACCCATCGGTTAGTCGACGGGATTTATAGGTGACCAGAAAATCTTTTTTACACTATAGACCAACTAATGGTTGCCATTGGGTTTCCAGTGGTGTTGATTAACACAATTTTTTGTAGGGACTTTTTATGCATTTTTCTATAGAACCACTGTTTTATTATTTTAATCTTCTCTATCAACCTTTCCTATATATTTGTGAACCTATAGGATATAATAGGTAAATTTTGGCTTCCCCAATCTCAATTTGTGGTGGATCTTAGTGTTGTTCATCATGATGGGTCCTGATCTGTAAGTCTTTCTTCATCTTGGTCATGGATCCTCATCTTTTTCATGGTCTTCATTCCCAAGGGATATGGAAGCCATGGGAGTTTGTTGGATCTGTGATTTCTAATTTGGAATCACGTCTCTAAGTATACCATTCTTTCTTCTTTGATTCATTCCTATCATTGACTTGTGGTTTCCTTCTAATGATTGGGATTCTGAGGTTGGTGTCCCAATCAACTCCCTTTAAAATTGAATATATGATTTCTTTTGCTTTAACCTTGAGTTTTCAATGTCTTTGATTTTTTATACTTATATATAGTATCTATATCAAATATTTATGATTTCTCAAGTTTTTAATAAAAGTGTAAAATAGGGTTTTTGATATGTTTTGACGTGAAAATGGTTTTTAAATAAATGTATCATTTTTTTGGAAATTGAAATGCCTGGTTGGATCTTGATTATGTCCTTGAAATTGTTTGTGATGTTGATTTCCAAAATAACAAGAAAGGTGTGGTTTTAAAGGATCAAGTGTGTTCAGACCCTTTTGAGAGAATTATTTGAAAACTAATATTTATCCAAGTGTAGTGATTTATAAATGATTTTATAAATTAACTTGATTTGTTTGAATGGATCGGTATTCTGATAGGAATGTAGAAATTTCTGATTGTCACTTTAAATGATTTATTGAAAAATAAAAAACCCATAGGACATGAATTTTATGTATGATGAAAATGATGAATGTTTGATTGATTGTAATTATATATAACTTATTAGGGTGATGAATTGAATTGAATTAATATGCTTGATAAAGGGGATGTTCCTATGTGTGAGATCAAAGGTGTGAGTAAGAATTTGGATTATTTTTAAGCATGATGATATGTTATGTTATATAGTATGAAACTAATTTAAAATGATCACCTCTATTTGAATGTCATGGTAAGACCTAGGTTTCTAGGTGGGAAGTCTAGGTATATATGTGAACTAGTTTAGAATCATGCAGTGGCTGGTGGCCTTAAGTGGGACTTAAGTCAACCTAAGGGATTTGCCACTTAGTTAGGAAGAGATAGGGTAAGACTGGGTGTTCGAGCTGATGCCAATTGATGTATTGATTGTATTTAAGTGCACAAGATTTTCTTTGTTGACGACTATGTTGACATTATTCCGGAATGTTTCCCTTTAGCTCCTTTAGATTCAATGATGGTGATTTATATGTATTTTCCAAGGTATGATTATTTTAGAGAATTATGAAATTATATCTTGTTTTCTCAAATGTACCTTTAAAACTATTTTAAACTAAAATTCATGAATGTTTTGATCTGAGAAAATAAATTGTGGTTTTATTTGGAAAAAGTATTGGTTCTTGTGAAAATGGGTGTTTTTTGAGGAAATCTTTTGATACTTGTTTTTGGAAAAGAGAAAATGGAAAACCAATTTTTATATTCTTATTTTCAAACCTACATGATATGGATTCTCTTTTAAAGTGTCGTTCATTAGGTCATAAGGTGGAAACCTACTAGACTTTTAGATCCCGCCTATATATATTACAGGTTAGCAAGTTGCTCAGTACAATGAATATTCTTTTATCTTTGGGTTCGAGCCTTGGTGGAGGTGCTTATGGCATTGCCTCACTAGCACTTGGAGATATTGGTGGTTTGATATCTTTTTTTAATATTGTTAGTTGTATCTATCTTTGTCTTTATTATCTGATTTGTTGTACTTTTGTTGTATCTTTTGGTTTTGGATATCTCAATTTATGCCTCATTTGGATTTTCTTTCTGTTGTTATATTTTTTTATTAAAGTTGATAGGTGAAATCATTCTCAATTCATTATTGTTGATGCTTGGGAATTTTTTGTCAGCCCGTGGGGATCGGGAACACCCTTGAGGCTAGTGATAGATTGATTCAGATTTCATTATTTAAGGGTAATCTAGGATGGTTTGTTATATAATAAATAATTATAAATTATAATTTGACCACTCTGATACCACTTGAAAGTTATGGGGCATAGCAGAAGCATCGAGCTAGTACTGAATAATGATTTTTTTCATCAATTTCAAAAGATAATATCCAAAGAAATGTATGAAGGAAACCCCATAATCTTCTAGAGAGGATATTTCATATTTAATTTATAATTAATTTAAAATAAAAATTACCTCAATCATGATAACTCTTTCTTGATCAATTCTATTTCTGATCTTGATGTATCATAGTTGCATTGAAGAATCCAATCTAGGATTCCTCTAGTTGTGTCCACACGTGCTCCATGAATCTCCAAACAACACTCTTGGTATTCTTAGTGCTAGAACAGAGGAACCTAGTTCTTTGCGTTGTTCATTGTTGAACACAACAAATAATTTCTCTTATTCTCTCTTGTTCTTGAGAGGGAGGGAGGAGGATTTTCTCTCCTGTTCTTCAGAGAATTTGAGGAGGTTCTCTACAGGGCTTATGAGAATTCTCTAGAGTTTCAAAATTGTGCAGAAAAACTCTAATATCTAAAATGATATAATTGGGATTATATATATTTAGAGTTAAATAATTAATAAGTTCACAATGGCCCTTTATCTAATTTTTTTACGCAACTCCCAAGTCAAATAATAATAATAGTAGTATTATTATTATATCCCACAACATACGCTAAACTCACAGAAACATATATATTCTTCTTTTAGGCCATTAACTCAACCTAAAAATCCTCATCAACAGTTATTGAACCTTGAATAATAAATATATTTATTTAAATAAATATCATTCATTCAATAAATAAATAATTATTATATCCACTAAACTTGTGAATAAATATTTATTCAATATTCACGTAAGTAAATAAATATTTATATTAATTTATTCATTGAATTGATGAATAGATACATATTTATTTATTATCTTGTGAACAATAAACAAGAGATAAAATAAATACATTATAAGAAAAGTTGTTTTTTTACGATGGGTCATTTGCGATGGAATACTAACCCATCGAAAATAATCAATAACATCGGCTTATTTGCAACAAAATAAGATACTCGTCACAAATAACAGTATATTTCGTGGTATTTGCAAGGAGATTTGAGTCCCGTCATAAATACTTTTGGTGGCAATGTGTGTCATATCACTGAAAAGAGCTATTTGTGATAGAATAAGGAATTTTGTTGTAAATAAATTAATTTGCGATGAGATCCTCTTATATCGGAAATACTTGAACATAAAAAAGTAAATATCATTATGTTGCAAATGATATTATTTGAAAAAAAATGAGGATTCCCGTCGCAAATATTCCATCTGCAGAGTAAATAGAGACTATTTATGGTATGTAGCATTTGCGATGGATTCAGTCATCCGTCAAAACTATTTTCTCGTTTGTAGCCTTAACTAATTATAATGTGAACTATTTGTGACAGGTTGCATTGTAAATAATAGTATTTAAGACAAAATTTCTATCGAAACTAATCTAACGTATATAAGGCCCCCAACATCATTCTTCCACCACAATTTTTAAGCCCCTCTTCTGATTTCTCTCTCTATTGATTTTAATTTGTACAAGAACGTTTTACAGATCGCATCACTATTTTTATTCCAGTAAAGCGTTGTTTTTAAGGTATTTATTTCAAACCTTTTTAATTGTTAATCTATTTATTTTATTTTGTATAAGGAATAAATATTAATAATTAGTAATAATAGTGAATAATTATTACTAATTTACAATGATTAGAAATAATTAGTAACGATTAGTAATATTTATAAATAATTAGTAGTAATTAGTATTAATCTGTAGTAATTAGCAGAAATTAGTAGTAACTTATAGTAATTAGTAGTAATTGATATTAATTATAGATAATTAGCAATAATAAGTAATAATGGTTAATAATTATCAATAATTATTAATAATTACTAGTAATTACTATTAATTAGTAATTGTTACCGATAATTACTAATAATTAGAAAAAATTACCAATAATTAGTAATAATTATCAATAGTTAGTAATAATTATTAATAATTACTGATAATTAGTAATAATTAGTAATAAATAGTAATAATTACTGATAAATAGTAAATAATAGTAAAAATTAGTAATAAATAGGAATAATTATCAATGAGTATCAATAATTACCAATAGTTAGTATAAATTAATATTAGTTACTGATAATTAGTAATAATTAGAAAAAATTACTGATAATTAGTAATGATTATTAATATTTTGTAATAATTAGTAATAATTAGAAATAATTAGTAATAATTAGAGATAAAAAGTAAATAATAGTAATAATTAGTAATAAATAGAAATAATTATAAAAAAATAGTAAATAATTATTAATAATTAGTGATGATCATCGATAATTAGTAATAATTTGAAATAATTACCAATAAATAGTAAATAATTACCAATAATTAGTAATAATTTATAATAAAAAAGTAATAATAACAGATAAATTGTAAAAAATTATCAAAAAATAGTAAATAATTAGTAATAATTACTGATAATTAGTGAATAATTATCAATAATTAGTAGTAATTAGTAATAATTAGCATTAATTAGTAGGAATTAGAAGTAATTAGTAATAATTACTGATAAATAGTAAATAATTACCAATAATTAGTTATAATTAATAATAATTAGTAATAAATATTAATAAATAGTAATAAATAGTAATAATTACTGATAAATAGTAAATAATTACTAATAATTAGTAATAATTGGTAATAATTATCAATAATTATTAATAATTACCAGTAATTAGTATTAATTAGTAATATTTATCTATAATTAGTAATAATTGGTAAAAATGACTGATAATTAGTAATAATGACCAATAATTAGTAATAGTTATAGATAATTAATAATAATTAGTAATAAATAGTAAATAATAGTAATAATTAGTAATAAATAATAATAATCACGATAAATAGTCAATAATT
The DNA here is from genome assembly GCA_963277665.1 of Viscum album. Classification (NCBI taxonomy): domain Eukaryota; kingdom Viridiplantae; phylum Streptophyta; class Magnoliopsida; order Santalales; family Viscaceae; genus Viscum; species Viscum album. The sequence continues at coordinate 571,759,017 of OY728164.1, read as the reverse complement.
AGTAATAATTACTAATTATTAGTAATAATTAGTAATAATTATAGATAAATAGTGATAAATAGTAATAATTAGTAATAATTACTGATAAATAGTAAATAATTAGTAATAATTAGTTATAATTAGTAATAAGAAATAATTAGTAGTAATTAGTAATTATTATCGATAAATAGTAAATAATTAATTATAATTAATTATAATTAGTAATAAATAATAATAAATATCATTAAATAGTAATTAATTAGTAATAATTAGCTATAATTAGTAATAATTATTTATAATTACTGATAATTAGTAATTATGATCAATAAATAGTACCAATTAGTAATAATTAATAGTAATTATCAGTAATTGGTAATAATTACCAATGAATAATAAATAATTAATAATAATTAGTTATAATTAGTAATAATTATTAATAAATAGTTATAATTATCGATAAATAGTAAATAATTAGTAATAATTAGTTATAATTACTGATAATTAGTAATAATTAGTAATAATTACTAATAAATATTAAATAATTAGTAATAATTATTGAAAAATAGTAAATAATTACTAATAATTAGTAATAATTAGTAATAGTTACGAAAAATTTGTAACAATTACCGACAATTAGTAATAATTATTGACAATTAGTAATAATTTATAATAATTAGAAAGAAATATTTCTATTCACTATTATTATTTTTTAGTTAGTAACAATTTCTAATATTTAGTTGTAATTACAAGTAATTATCGATAATTGGTAATTATTAAAAGTAATTAGTAATTTTGTGATATTTTGATTTTTTACCAGATCATTCCTTCCTTCTATCAAATTAATTATAAGCCATATTTATATTTTATATTTTTAGAGAACTATGGAATGATGAAGTGGAAAAAATATTTTATTACGAGATCATGATTGGATAAATTATTACAAAAATCCAAATTGTTTTATTATAAATTCTACATATATTGAGGGTGTCATTTTTTTATCATTTTCATAATCAAAACTAGAATATGTTTCAAAAGGGGAAATTAAGTGTCTATATAAGAAATGTGATCAGGTGATATTTAAAACATTTGAAAACATTGGGGTTCATTTATTTCATTTTGTTTCTTAGAAAGAATATACTTTTTAGTATCAAAATGGTGAATGTAATTTAAGAGAAGATACAAATAATTTTATTCTAGACCCATCATGGTTTCAAACTTTAGTATATGAGGTTTTTGGCCCATATTTTCAACAAACAGAAAATTAGAATGACAATTCAACTCTCGAGTTAGAACCACATCAATTGTATGAGTTATTAAAGTTTATTGAGGATGAATTATATTTTAGTTGCATTATAAGAAAATTTTAAGTTGTAACTAAATTTATAGATATTAAATAAGATAATGGAAGGTCAAATAGTTATTTTGATAAAATATTTTATTTGGTTAAATCATTATCACCTAAGGGGAATGCGTTGCCTATAAATTTATATTAAAGAAAGAGGTTGGTATGTATTTTTGATCATGGTTATTAGAAGATCCATGCATGTTCAAATGATTAAATAATATATTATGATGAATGTGAGTTATTAGTTAATTGTTCTACATGTGGAAAATTTACATACAAAGAGTTATAATAAGGAAATTCTAATTTTTTTACCATTAAATAGTTGAGGTATTTTTTGCTTACAACTAGATTACAATTTTTATTTATATATCACAACACAAAATCATTGATTTCATAAAAAAAATACAATATTTATATTAGTAAAATCTTAAATCATCCTTGTGATGGTAAAATTTTGATTAGGTGCATCCATTGTTTTCTTCAGAAGCTTTCAACATGCGATTGGTTCTTTTCTATTGATGGTTTCTATCCATTTTTATCTTATGATACTCAATATTCCTGTTATACCATATTTATAACTCCATATAACTTACCTCATTGGATGTTGATGAATGAACCCTATATCTTTTTGACATTACTAATTCCAAGACATCCTAAAAAGAATATTGATATTTATTTGAATCCACTGACTAATGAATTAAATTTATTATAGAGTAATGGTGTTAATACATATACTATAGTTATAAAATAGAATTTCATAATGAAACTGCATTAATGTGGACAATTAGTGACTTACCAACATATATATGACATGTTATATGGATGAATTACACATGGTATAAAATTATTCCCGTACTCTATGAGTTACAACAAAGCATTTATGATTTTAAATGGAATAAAATCTTGTTTTATTGACTTTCATTATAGATTTATTCCTACAGACCATACTTTTTGAAGAAACAAAAATAATTTCAAAAACGGTATAATTAAAAGAGATGGAACTCCAGTAATGATATTAGGTATTGATTTAAAATATAGTGTCTCTTTATTTCCTCCCATTATATTTGGAATGACTATATACTAATAGAAAATAGATGGCTTTAGGAAAGATCACAATTGTATAAAAGGATTATTTTTTGAGATATACCATATTGGCCTGACTTTTTGGTCTGTCACATGTTAGATGTCATGTATATTGAGAAGAACTCTTTTGATAACATATTTTATACAATTTGGGACATTCTTGGTAAAACTAAAGATAATGTAAATTCATGTTAGATCTTGACCAAATTTTCAAGAATCCAGAACTTGTGTTATTTGAAAATGATAGATCTTAGAATTTAATGAATCCAAAAGAGACTTATATAGTTTATGCAGAAAATAATTTATTATTCTATTATTGGATTTTATATTTAAGGTTACCAAATGGTTATGTCTCTAATTTGGTTTGACTTGTTAAGAATGGTTATATTTAAAGATTAAAAAGGCATGATTATCATGTTATAATGGAAATAATACTACTAATTGGACTTAGTAGTTTGTTAGATTATTCAATTTGGGATGTGTTGATAGAAATATCATATTTTTTTTTGAGAAATTTATGTGAAGACAATAGACTATGATGCACTGAGTAGGGTTCAATAATATTATTGTTTTAATTTTATGTAAATGGGAAAAAAAATTCCACTAACTTTATTAGATTCAATGGAACATTTAATATTACATTTTCTACATGAAACAAAATATGGAGGACCATTAAATTTCTGATGGATGTACCCATATGAGAGATGCATGCATAAATGGAAGGAAAAGGTATGTAACAAAGCATCGGTTTAAGGGTCAATTATAGAAGTGTATTTATAAGAGGATATTTCATTTTTATTCTCATTATTTTTAACCGTAATATCCTTAAAAACATAATAAAATGGGTTTTAATGAGGAAAATGTTGATGATGAAATGGACCATAAATTATCAGTTTTTAATCATCCTAAACTTGAATTTGGTGGAGTTCATAAATGATTTCTTTAAGATGATTAATGACACAAATATCATATATATGTTATACTTAATTATGAAGAAATCACATGATTTGTATAGTGAGTGCTAATTTCACCTATTATTTATATATTTTTTATAATTAAATTAATATTAATTCATTTTTAGATTAAATTATGATCATATCAAGAAATAGTTCACAAAAATTACACCAAATGATCTTGGTTAAATCTTATAATTCATATATGGTTAATGGATTTTGATTTTATACATACACATATAGTGAATAAAAAAATAATGAATAGTGGTGTTTGATTGAAAAGATATCATCATAAAGAAAATAAAGTTGAATTTTGTGGATTTTCATATGAAATAATCGAGTCATGTTATCTAGGATATAATTATATTACAATGTTTAAATTTTATTGGTTTGATACTGATAGAGGGTTGTGGGTATATCCACACCATGAAATCATTGAAATTAAATATAAAATCCTTCTTATATTAAAAGAACCATTTTTACTAGCTCATCAAGAACATTAAATTTATTATTCAAATTAATATATTGATTCAAGATATTTAATTAACTGGTGGAGTATAATAAAAATTAAATCTCAATAAAATAAGTTTATACAAAGTGAAAGTGGTTTGGTTGAAGTGCAAGAATTGAAAATTTTTAGATGATAACACAAAATACATATTTTACTCAAAGAGATACAAACATCGATGATGAAACCCCATAATTATGGGTTAATGGTTTTGATAATGTTGATGATGTAAACAATGAATTTTAAATAGAAAGGGATAATGAAACTAAAGCTCCTATGGAAATTGATGGTACTAAAGAGGGAGACAAAGAGATTTACATCATATAGTACAAAGATTAGGATGAAGATGGAGAATGATAAAATTACATGTTGTTTATAGTCATAATTAATATGTAATACCCATTTTCAATTATTTTTAGACAAATTTATTTTCATGTTTTAGATAGCTAGTGATGATATCAATGAGATGTTTCATACCCTCATAGATCCTGTGCTTCCTGATGACTCATCATCTAACATGCAGGTTGTTGACACTATATCATCAACTCATAGGGGTCATGGTCTAGCCATATTGATGATTCATGACTCTATTCCTAAGTGATGTCCATATCTTGATTTCAATCCATGCATACAGAGGTATGTTTACCTGTGTATTTTAGTTAATTTTCATTAATTATCATTTTTGATTATTTGTTATTTTTCACCATGGTTTTTCACATATAGTTGTTAGATGGGGGAGGGGTAGTGATTTTATATAATTATTTTTCTAGACTATGGGTGATGTGGGATCAAATTCTGATTGATGTTCATAATTGAATGTTTGATCATTGGATGGTATATAAATAAATAATACTTATTTTTAAATTTATTTAATTATTAACTTGATATTATTAATTATTTATAGGGTTTATGGTATCCCATTGAAGATAGAATTATATCCACCATCTGAGAGTCATGGGAGATCTATGTGCGTGGGCATTGTCGTTAGTTTTTACATAATCTCAGAAAGAAATCCATAGAGAGAGTCAGATCAATTGTTTTTGATCAGTCTTTCTATAAGAATCAACATGATTAAATTTCATCCTATGTTTGGGAAGAATTATGATAACATTGGATAAGAGATAGTTTTCAAAGAAGATCATCATTAGGCTGATAGATTCAGAAGAGACAAGTGGTCATACATAGAGTTGGTAGTTTTACCTTTAGTATTCATCAACAACATATGTTAAGTAATTTTATTTAATAATTTATATATACTTTAAATGTAAAATTTTTATTTTATATTCATATATGTAGTTGAGCATCCCAATGTTATATAATTCAATGTTTTTATGAATATGTACACTGATCCTACCATTAGAGATATTACTGGTGGCTGATAACGTCAGATTATGGTTAGTATATATTTTTTGATTTTTAAATTAATTGAAATTAATATTTGAATTATTTAATTTCAAATTATAATTAAAGGAGTAATATGAGGCCATGAATTCTGACACATATGATGAGATCTGGGATGATATTGAGGGCAGGGACACCTTTGATTCTAGATTTGATGAGGCCTCTTGGATATTGGCAACTCAGTATGGTATCGAGAAAGGCTAAGTGGTTGGTATCGATTCTCTATTGATGCCTTCCTATTATTATGGAACTGCTACATGTTCATCATCCAACTTAAGGAGAGCTCATGAAGATTCGTTATCATCATCGGTAAAGTATGAGGAGAAATTATGAGATCAAAATGAGTTTATAGAGAGCATGCATAGAGAGAAGGATGAGCTTCTCTGAAACCAATAGCAACTAGAGGAGCAGTAACTTCAATGGAAGTAATAGCAGTACAAGAGGATGATGGAGTAAATGTGATGACTTACACATAGTATATGTATAGAGTTCTCTCTACCTATACCTTAAGATGATCCACCACCTCCATAGTGATTGGTGATATATTTTTTTGATAAAAATTTTATGATAAGTTTTTTATGGACATATTATGTATAATATGATAATTAATTTTAACTTTAAATTTTTATATATTTGGTTGTTTTAAATTTGTTTGATGTTATTATTTTTCAAGTTTTTTGAAACAGAATTGTAATTTCATCATAAAAGGTCATTAGTGATGAATATGTATTTCTATTGCCAATAACCTTTTGGGATGAAAATATGATTTGATCACTAATGATAATTCATCCTATTTGTAGTGAAACAAACTATTTGTGATGGGGAAAATTTCCATAATAATTTTTTTCAATGGTTTATTTCAAAAAAATGTTTTTATAGTGGAATTTTTGACCATGGGTCAATCACGATGAGTTCCCATCACAATTTACTATTTGTGACAGGATCTTGTCATGATTAACCCATAAAAAATACCTCAGTTTCTAGTTGTGATTTATATCCTCTAAACTTGTGAATAAATATTTACTATAATACTCAACTCAAATATTTTCAACTTGAATGTCTAGTTATTGAATTCATGAAATCCAAAACACTTGGATAATTATTATTCCACAAGACAAGAATAATATTTATTCTTAACATTAAATTCAACAGAATTTAATGAAATTTTGTATACACTTAGTGTGTAACCCTTTAGGTATATTTCTCAATGGAATTAGGTGAACTTACCTAACATTTAGAATTATCATATGATAACACATAAAAACAACCATAGTGAAATAAGTTAATTTCATAATGAAAAAAACATCCCCATGAATTTTACTGTGTAATATAATAGCTTTATCACAATATGTCACAGACCAGTCCAGATACCCTGATAACCCGATAACTAATCCAGTCCTAACATGGCCTGAAGGGAATTCCCAATCCCCATGGGTTTGTGACAAGTACTTGGTATTATAAAACATGAAAGCATGAATGAATTTTCCACAAACACAAAAAAATATGGAGATACAAGTCAATATTAATACAAGAAAAACCCCATTGGGAGAAGTGTACCATAATTCAAATAGGTATAAATAACCCAAATTGAAATAAAAAAGTACCATAAAAACATGATAAAAACACAATTCCCAGCAGAAACATTCTCCAAGCCTGAGGATCAACAACTATAACCACATCTAGGTGTAACTTTACCCTTTCTCTATCCTAGGAGAAGATAATATACAAGCACCTAAAGGTACAGGTAAGGTGTGAGCTAAAATCCCGGTAGGGTCTCACCAAGGATTCTATAATAAGATTCCACAATTAATTAACCAAATAAATATATCAATTTTAAATAAAAATGCATGTAATTTCAAAATAATATTTTAAAGAAATCATGCTTTACATTTCAAATGATGGAAAGAATTCAAAAAATGGCTTTATAAACATTTTATATAAAATATTTTATATAAATTCACAAGGCATGTGTAAAACAATTTTACAAATAATGGAATATATTTCCAAACATCATAAGGAAAAAACATGGTCATCTTCCAAGAGGTATGATAGTTCCAAGTTATGGGATCCTTATAAACTTATACAATGAAAATTATAACGTGCACACACGTCCCTTTGACACTAGTCAAAGAGAACTAACCAACATTATAATGAGGATAAGATCTACCAATATGTTTATGTTAGATTTGTAAAGTGTCAATTTGGTGCTAGGGTATTTCCATACCAACTGTTTGTCCCTAATAACTCACTAAATACCTAGGATTACATGTGATCAAACAATAATCAACAATGGGAAATTGATTTCAAATTTGTTCAAAATATAATTCAACCCATTTTCCATTTCAATATACCAATTTCCATTTAAAAATAAAAATAGGTTTTCAATAAAATCATGCCTTTTTATAGGATAAAACCAATGGGTTTCTATCAAAAAAATTTAATCCATTTTCATAAAATACAATTTTTAATTCAATTCTACAAATCAATTTTAAAATTTAAATTCTACAATTTAATTTTCACTATTTTCCATCCAATTTTACAACACAGCTGAATTCAATGGAATTGGGGGGTTTTCCCCATTTTCATGCCAAATCCAATTCAAATACCCAATTAAATAGAATTGGGTTTTTAATAAAACAATTGAAATAAATTACATTTAAATAAAACATTTTAATTTAAATCAATAAATTTAGGGTTAATTAAATCATCCATCATAAATGGAACCACCTACCTTGGGATCAAGAATCACAAATCCCTAAATAGGAAACTCCAATGGAGAACGTTAGTAACGAAGATCCGAGAATCAAACCTAGATTAATTATATAATATTTTCATAACATCATAAGTTTATAATTATAGTGAGGGAACTATTATAAACATTTTATGTGGAAAATAATCTAAGGATGTTGTACCCTAGTGGCCCCATTGAACACTCTGGGGGGGGGGGGTGAATTAGAGTGTCTTAAAATTTCTTCATTTCTTTAAAACAGATCAAATCCTATATTCACATTGGAAAATACACCTTGAATCTATTTTTTAATCACAATTAGATATAAAATACTAAATAGAATTCACACACAATTTTTACTTGGACCACCCATGAAAGGCTACATCCAAGGATCACATATCATTAATGTGTCAATATTCTAATTTACCACTAAATAACTAGTGTGTGATTAAAAGTTTTACAAAGATCCCACCACTCAACCAATGTAAACAACCTATTTCTCTATTCCATGCATTTATTTCAAGAGGGATACAATGATAAATTTGAAATAAAGGTCAATATTATAATATTTTAAATAAATTAAATCAACATCAAACAATAAGGGTGTTCTTCATGTTGATCTATAATTCACTTCAAGATCTTTAAACATATACACAATAGAGTATTCTTCTAATCCTGGTCTTCAATGTAATTTTATACTGATCAAACTATACCAATCAATAATGGATATTCAATATTATTCACTACCAATCCTTTGATTATAGATCTTCAATATTCCTCTTTTTCTCTTTTTAGTGCATGATCTCTTTTTTCTAATTCTTCATAGCAACCATAAAAGGTATTCTCTAATAATTTTGAATTTCAAATTGAAAATTCAAATCAATTTCCAACTTCTATACCTTAAAAACTAACCCTTTGATTATCTAGCATCAGATATCCACCATTGAGATCTATTTGAGTCATTAATATCCGAGTTATAACTATCAAAATAATTAAAGAGGTTCCAAAGAAGTAAAACTGTTCATAACCTCCAAATTTTCAAACACCATGGTGTGGTCTCAGATCAAAACACCCATTTTAGGAAAACAAACCCTTCACCATGGCTTCTACTATGATCACTTCCCATGATAATTCATATTCAAAAATCCTAACGCACAAAACAAATTCCTCCATGACATGGTCCTCTTCAACTACCCATTTTGTGTAATAATTCTCTAAAGCATATATGACTTAAAAAATGCCTATTATAGGACTCACTACTTCCTACATGGATTTTGTGACCCCAAAAGATATTTTTTATGAGTTTTACACTATTTCCTCCATGTTTTAATTTATTTTTCACCACCATGGTATTCCATATACTTAGTGAAATGGCTTGAATTATCTTTTTTCATTTCCAGGTCTCCAACAATTTCAAATGCCCAGTACGAATATCACAACTTCCACAATGCCCACAATGGGACTCCTTATGTTTTATAGGGATTATTTCAATTTTAAACACCAAGTTTCATGGAATGTATAGCTTGATCATTTCATACTAAAAATATTCCACATTGATATGGAGTATAAAACACTCACTTTAATTTCACTTTGGCCATTTTGATTGCTCCATGGTTAGTACCACGATATGGTATTGGGAGTGGTGATTGATTCCTTTACCAATATACTTCCTAGATCTAAAAAACTTTTATTAATCTCAAACATAACTTTACAATTCCAATTTTATATAAAATTTACAATAAATTCAATATATAAAATATGTGGTTATAATAGAGGGTATTATCACATTAATGTTACATAGAATAATAATAACCATGTAATAATATTTTTATTTAGTAATTTAATATTTTGGTAATCAATTATTTTTATAATTGAAATCATAGAGTAAGTTGGTTATAGGGCACCAAATCCAATATATAAAACACATGAGTTTCATTTATTTTCATTTATATCTTAAAAAATCCACTTAAATGATAATATAATATGATTAATCCTTATTAAAACCTTTATTAATGAAACCCCAATGGAAAAAACCATTAATCAAAGAAAAATAATATATAATTCATACTTCCCCTCAGTCAAGAATTATCATAAATATATCCCATCCCAATATCACTAACATGATTTCTAAAAATTGATGTTGGTAATTCCTTTATAAGAAGATCTATAGAGTTATCACATGAACAGATCTTGTAGAAAAATACATCTCCATTTTTTTTAAGATCATGGATATATAAAAAATTTGGAGAGATATGGTTAGTCCAATATCATTTGATGTATTCATATTTTATTTGTGCAATACATGTTGTATTATATTCATTTAATATACTAGGACTCTTCATAACATATCTCAACCCACTTGATTTCTTAACATGATGAGTCATCAAGTGTAACTATACAAACTCATGAATTACTTCATGAATTTATAGAATATTTAAATGATTTAATGTTGTAGCAATAATATTTTGCTTCATTGGTCTCCATGAAATGGTTTCATTACCACATTTGAAGATATAACTTATCTATGATTGAGTTTTATGTGAATCAGAAAGACAACCTTTATTTTTATATCCTAAAAATTCTATTTTTGTTCCTTTAAAATAAAAAAATCCCATTTTACATGTTCCATGTAAATACTGAAAGATATTTTTTTACTCAATTTCAATAACCTTGAGTTGATGATGAGATGAACTGAGCTAATAGATTAACTAAAAATGTGATATCTGGTCTTATGTAATTCACATGATATCAAAGTGTACCTATGGAACTAAGAAATGTTACTTCAGGACCATGAATATTTTCATTATTTTCACAAGGATAAAAATGATCCTTTAGAGGATAAAAAAACTGAAAATCCATTATAGAACTTAAATGGTATGATTTATCCATCCAAAATTATCTCAAAAATTTTCCCACATATTTCTTTTGATGGACAAGAATGTCTTCAGTAAAGTTTTTCACTTGAAAACCAAGGAATATTTTTACCTTACCTATATATTTCATGTCAAATTATTTATTAAAACAATTTACCATTATAGAAATTTCACCTGAAGTCCCAAGTATATTAATTTCATTAACATATATTGTGATAATGAAAAAAACTGGTATATGTTTTTTTAATGAAAAAACATAGAAAAATAGAAACATTTTTATATAATTACCTTTTAAAATATATTCTTAAATGATTTTACCACATTCAACTAGATTATTTTAGAACATACAATGATCTTTTAAACTGAATGGAATATAATTTTGCTCGATTTGATTTATGTGGCTTAGGTATTTTAATTCATTTAAGGGTTATCATATATATGTATTTATATTAATATCTAAGGATCCATACAAATATGATGTTTCCACATCAAACAACCTAATTACAAGTCCTTTTATTACAATTAAACTAATAAAAAATCTAAAAGTTATAATTTCATTTCTAGGAGAATAAATTTAATTATAATATACCCATGTTCTTTGCAAAAAGTTTTGTGCAACAAGGTATGATTTATATATCACGATTTCATTTAGATCATTTTTTTTCATACACCCATTTATATCCTACTAGTTTAAAATTAATGAACTTCCCATATTAGTGTGAGTTCACTAAGAGAGGGAGGGGTAAATCACTTTCTTTTATGGATTATTCTCTTATAATTTAACCTCAAAAACTTGTTAGAGTTTTGATCCACTAAAATATATCTATCATTATCACTTAGTATATAATAAATATAAAGAGATATTAACACATGATATTTATAAGGTTTAGTAAAGATCTACTCCTTTACATGTTGGTTATCCAGCCTAACATGGATTCTTTTACTAACTTATTTCAAGATTACAAAGGTACATACAACAAATGGTTCTATATCCCACTAATTTTGCCTCCAACTAACATTGGTTATATAACCCAGTAATCAACTCTTATACCACAGCCAAAATATACTTCTTGTATCCACTTCCTTATCAACTAGTTATACACCCTATCCATAAGAATTTGTTGCAACTAGTTTTATACCCCATCCACAAGCTATTAATACTTATTTTCAAATCCACCATAGAATGATATTCTTCTTCAGATTTTATTTATTTACAAGTAAGTTGGATCACTTTCTCTATTTTATGAATTATTTAAGTTCTTCAACATCCCTCTTAAGATGTTTTTGGTCTCTAACATTCCTCATGATATTATAAATACATGTAGAAACTAAAAATCACTTTTCCAGAACTTTTTACAGAAATATTCCGCAATAAAATTTTATCCTTTTGAAAATTTTCCAATACATTGTGTCTATTTATCATCAGTATGGTGTGATGTTTGATGAACCTCTATCTGGTACTCCTTGTTCTGTTGTGCTCTATCCGATACAATATATCTGGTAGACCTCAGTTCGATGATCCTCTATCCAATGAAGAAACTCAGTCCAATTTTCTTGCTTCATTTAGTACTCCATTCATTTGATATTCCTCTATAAAAAAGAATTCTATTAGAAACTCTTATATATAATTCCTTATTCTTAAACCAAGTAGAAAATCTGGTTAGCAACTCACATCATGCTTCTCTCACAAAAACTTTGGTGCTTTCAATCATTTTTTGTGCAAAAATAGTACACCTTTATATGGTAAATTCACCTCTTTATATAGGTACACTTCCTAAAAAAATTTAGGAGAAACCATGGGCACCCAAAAATTCAAATTTTAATTTTCTCACTCATTTCTGCTTCATTATCCCACCTTCAAAACTTATAGAACTTTCTTTAAGTTTCTTTAAAACCCAGTGTCAATGAATTTGTTCAACCTTCCTCAAAAATTGGAAAGATTAACAAAAATTGAGAGAATAGATCAGCATCATCATATTTAAGGACTTTACAAAGTTTTTATAAATCTTCTTATAACTCTATCCAATGAATGTTTTTCAAGTTCCTTCAAAATAAATCCTATGTATGATACCTCTATCTGACTCTCCACTCTATCCGATCTACATCTTCTAATTAACTCATTTTGGTACACACAGGCTTTCTCCATCCAATGTTATTCAGATTCCTTCTCTTTCAGATGGACTCACATTTGTTAATCAAACTTGATCTATACATTGATTTGGCATACCTATTTTTGGTCATAGTATATCCACTAAAATTTTATACAAGGATCAATACTATAAGATTAGTCTAGTACAACTTCATATAATCATCCTTCTAATGACATCACATTTCCATGTATTATTTTTTTCCATATGATGAATATTTGAATGATTAACTACACTTGATAAACTCATCCTTGGGACTTCATTGATCATCAACTATCTCCATCCGATGGTGTTCATTTTTTCTGTATTGGTAGACTATCAAACTTTCCTATATCTTGAAGCTTTATAAACCTTCATCCCATCTGATGGACTTCATACATATCTATCTGGTGTAACTTCATAACCATCCATCTGGTCACCTTGAGTTTTTACTTATTCTGATATTGATACAATGTATTTTTTTGATCACCCCTTTGTCCAATGTCAACTTTAAAGAAAATCCTTCATTTAGAAGGAACTTCACAACTTCATATCTTTGAACTTTGTAATACTTAAAACTTCTTCACTGTTTTAACACAAATTTCATACAAACTATATGCCCATAAACTTTATACACAATTTTTCAATCACTTTGTATATATAAAAATCCAATCTTTGTAACTTCAATGTAACACCCGAGACTTTTATGTTATATAAATCATCAAAGGAATATTTTTTTTACACAACACTTGCTTGGATTGCTTTACACGAAATCACAACCTTCCTCGATAGCTTGCGTCGTACGCAATACCGAGTTTCACTAAACAACGATATGCTATTAAAATATTATTAAAACTAGCCGTTATGAATAGTAATAACCACTTTTTGAAATTTTATTTTTCAAAATGGACTTCATTTTTGGATTCGGAATATCTAAATTAGCCTAGGGTGAAATTTTGCTATTTTTCTGAAAACTTTCAATTTTTGATGAATAGTAAAACCACTAAGTGGTAGTTAAAAAAATTGAATTTTTCATAAAACTTAATTTTACCGCTTCTGTGAGTGGAATTTCAAAAATCCGAGAGACACGGTTGATGTCAGTAAGTAAAATGTGGTTCAATGAGATGAAAATAAGTTTTTGGTGAATAGTAATTTTTTACTTTTTTTTACCACGGTTAAAAGTAAATAGGGTAATTAAGGGTAAAGATACCCTAACACATGTATTAATTCTATTGGATAAGTGTAATTCGACCAAAAACAAACTTAGGAATAAAATATGACCATTTAGGCCCACTTGGATTAGATTATGACATTTATTATTAATTTATTTAAAGAAGGGTTAAAATAGTTAAAATCAAAGTTTAATAAGTAAATAATTTATAATAATGGGTTATACATAAGATAAATTCGACTATAAATATTCATTAGAAATATAAAAATATTTCCTACATAATGGTATTTTATTTGTAATTTTTAGACATTAAATAATTTAATTTATTTATGACACAATGATGATGCAATAATTATCTTATTAATGAAATATTGACATAATTGATGTTATAAACACCAAAATAAATGTAATTTGAGACTTTTTATGAATACCACTAATTTTATAGGTTAATATGACATGTTAGTATTGATTTAATTAACTTGTTTCGAACTAATAATTCTGTTATGATTTTCACAAAAATCAATTACTAAATAGTGTCAAAATTGACATAAAATAGTTTTTAAAACAAATATTATATTGGTAATTGTTATTTTATTCCTAAAAATCTAAGGTTCGGCCAAATGACTTAGATAAGGTTATATATATTAATAATAAACAACTTGGGGTTCGTTTGGCTGCTTATAGTAAGTTTATTAACCTTATAGTATAAGAACACAAGAAGACACGGTAAAAGTAAACTTATTTAACTTAATGTTAAATCTAAATGATAAGGTTAAAATAGGAACCTAAACTTGTATAAATTCTATTGGATGAGAGTATTTCGACCCATCCCCACCTTAGATTCGAAATATATCAATTTGGAGCTATTTAAAACCGAACTTTACTTTATAATAAAATAATAGTTTTAGTTATTCCAAAGGTGCCCCTCTCCTCCCTTATAAAAGGACACCTCCTCCCCCTCTTCCTCACACCACTTTGAGCCTTAAAGATCGGCCAAAACCTGCCACTTTCTCCTCTAAACTTCCCTAGAGACATCCTAGAGGTCCTATTCTTCTTCAAAGACCAATTTTAGTGCCCTAAAAGAAGGTCTCAAAGAAACACTTCAAAGAAGAGGTAATGTCCATTACCGATTCTTTCATCTTTATTTCTTCTTCCACTTCTTCTTCTTTAGTTGTTTCATTATAAAGTAATAACATAAGTATCACTAATATACTGATATTTTATTATAAGTATGAAACAACCCTATTTCACCATCTATCTATCTGACGGAAAAAGAAATCACCGCGCGTGCGTACGTACGGAATACCGTCTCCACGCCGTGGTGTAATCTATTCTCCACCACCACCTTACTTGGATGGGTATAATGGTATAAATAATGACCATATATGACTATTATAAAGTTATATTGATTCTGAAATAGTATACATATACTCCAATACAATTCCACGATTATAGGAACAATATCATCACTCGTGCGTACGTACGGAATACCGTCTCCACGATGTGATGCGACTCGTTCTACATGATCTTCATTTCATAATGATTATATAAATGAATTGAATGAATGAATATGATATATATTACACTAATACCATTCTGGAAATGAGGTATCTATAACCTAAAGAGAAGAATAAGAATTTATTCGACAAAACACGCATAAGAACAAAAAGTTATGAACACCCGAATAACAAGTAGCAATGAAATATTACTACTAAGAAGCTAAGAATATGACCATATATGATATCATAAAAATATGTATGATTCTGTAATAAGTCAATAACATTATTTAAATCATTATACAGGAGGTTCGGACACTTACAAAGCAAGTCGGACCTAAGGTGAGGGCAATATCACAATCTCATTTTTATCCGAGATTGTTTATACTTTAGTATTTACTGGGGTGTATTTTATCATCCACATCCATGTTTCCTCGATATGTAATATTATTTCCATCCTACTACAATTGTTTAAATCCAATTTTACCCTTCGGTGAGTTTTTAGTAAAAGATATGAAAGGAATCTTTTGTCGTTTTTCGTACGAGGTACTTTTTGACTTTTCCGACAAAAGTACGAGAAGAATGTTTTTTTTAACTCATACGGCATGAATGGATTTTTAAAACATTATTTCAAAGAAGCTTCCTTTAAAAGTTTTCAAGTTTATTTTTAATCAACTTTTTTTAGTTTATAATTGTATGACATGTTAAGAAAGGAAAAGTGTTTTTGAAGTAGAAAGGATATTTTCCTCAAGAATGGAGTTCAAGTGTTTTATCAAAATTATTTTCCATCTAAGATATTAAAGGGTTCTATTTTTATCCCTATTATTACATTGATTTGATCATGTTGTTATGGAATCATATTTTTATGAATTCCTTTATCTTATATGAATTGTTTTATGATGTCACGATGTTTAAGATTCCCATTTTTATTACATGGGTTATGCTATGATGTATGGTTTATGATTTTGTGGTACACATAAGAATGATATCATTATGAGATGGGTGGTACCTATATCTCCCTCCAATGCATTGGGTAAAGATTTTATATCTCATGAGATAGACATGGCTGAAACGGTAGGTTATATCGGTTCAGTGAAACAGGACTGAAACGAGGGTGACTTGGTTCAGAAAGGGACTTTGTCCACTAAGATAGTCTTGGCAATGAGTCTTGAATAACAAGAAATGATTCTCTATGATTATGTGTGTTTTCAACAAAGTTTCATGTTTTAAGTTATGATTATTGTGATTACATTTTACTGCCATGATTTATACCATGTTATGAAATTATGATCTCTTTTGCAGGTTAAGATTTCAAAAATTTATGTGCTTATGTATATGATGTGTTTGATATTTATTTTGTTTAACCTTACTGAGTATTTGAGATCACCCTTTTGTATGTTTTCTTTCCCCAGGTCAGGAAGAAGGTTATTAAGTAAGATATGCCAAAAGGGACTATAGATATGATGAAATAAATGGGAGACAGTGTAGACGCTTTATGAACCAGTTGTTTATGTTTCCCAGTTTCTAAAGACACTATACCTATATGGTCCTTTAGTGGTTTTGTTACATGTTGTAATAAGTATGCTTCAATTTTAAAGTATTAACAATGTATGTAAAGTATGGGTCGTTATAGTTGGTATCGGAGGAAAGGTATAGTCAACCTTTAGAAACTAGGATGTGAGAGACTTAGTAAGAACCCTAAGGATAAGTCTAAGCATAGAACACAATATTAGTGTTTTAGAAATGGCCATGAATAACCTAGGATAAGACCTTAAGTGTGAAATTTTATTCTTGATTATGTGGTTTTCCTATTATAATTAGTGTTGATCACACTATTCTTCTCGGTTTTAGTCAATGGTTGGAACCCGAAGGAATCGTGTTAATGCGGAATGCGACGGGAAATGCAATGATTATCCCCCTGATCAACCAAACGTTATGGGAGAGGGAATACAAAATCTTGTAGCCATGATCACACAACTTTCTCAAGCTATGAATCATGCAGGACTTCCAAACGAGCAAAGGAAGGAGCAACATTCTGTTGAATCCTTCATGAGGCAGCGTCCACCTTCTTTCAACAGGTCTACTAATCCATTAGTTGCTGAACAATGGATTAGTACTACTGAAAATATATTTTCATTTCTTCAATGTTCTGAACATGATAAAGTCATCCTAGCAGTGTATCGTTTGGAAGGAGATGCTGATCAATGGTGGAATATTATTAAGAATATGAGGCAAAGGGATGAAATTGAGTCCATGGAATGGGACGAGTTCAAGAACTTATTTTTCAATAAGTACTTCCCTCATATTCTCCGAACAAAGATGGATAAAGAGTTTCTTGAACTGAAGCAAAATGATGACGAATCTGTTGGTACCTATGAAGAAAATTTTACAAGACTTGCAAGGTACGCTTCTGGTATTATTATCCAACCTGAGAGTAAGATCGATTGATTCTTTAGTGGCTTAAAACCAAGTCTTCAAAGGGAGTTATCCATAAGGGACTTCAATAGCTACGAGGAAATCGTTCGATGTGCTCTCAAAGTTGAGATGGAGATTAGAGTAACCCATCAGTTATATGGGTTTGATAAGAAGAGGAAAATGGAATTCAAAGGAAAATCTAAAGAACACACTGAAAAGAAGATGAGATTTCCCTTATGCTCAAAGTACAGAAAGAAACATGGAGGGAGTTGTCTTAAAGGGATAAGTAAATGTTTCAAATGTGGAAAGGAAGGTCATCGGGCATTTGAATGCCTCGATGATGGGAAGAAGATGTCTAATGATGCAAACAAAGGAAGGGATACACAGAATGAACCTACCACACTTCAATGTTTCAAGTGCAAGGATATGGGGAATTATGCCAATAAATTACCTAATCCAAGGGTTGATGATGATGGTCGACGTCAAAAAAATCTTAAGGCTAAAGACAAAGTAAAGTCACATGCAATTTCTATCAGCGATGTGGAGTACAATAACGATGTGGTGAAAGGTACACTTACCATCCACTCTAAAGTTGCAAATGTTTTATTTGATTCTGGATCCACCCACTCTTTTATTTATGAATAATTTTCTAAGGGTATCACCATATTACCTCAACAATTAGATGTTGAGTTAGCTGTGACAACACCTAATGGCACAACAGTAGCATCAAAATTTTATAATTCTTCTCCGATTGAAGTTTGTGGGAATGTGCTTCCTGCAAATCTTGTGATCCTTCCTATAGTGGAATTTGATGTGATTCTTGGCATGGATTGGCTTTATTTATATGGATCTCATATCAATTTCCAAAGAAGGGAAGTCACATTTCATCTTC
The DNA here is from genome assembly GCA_963277665.1 of Viscum album. Classification (NCBI taxonomy): domain Eukaryota; kingdom Viridiplantae; phylum Streptophyta; class Magnoliopsida; order Santalales; family Viscaceae; genus Viscum; species Viscum album. Next base: position 571,740,047 of record OY728164.1, on the reverse strand, counting down.
CAGATCAATCTATGATCGTCTATCAATGCAAGGATGAACATAACCTTCCAGTGAAAATTTCTTCCATCTTATGGGTATTGATTCCACTAAATGAAGGTTATTTATCTCAAATGGTTGGTGAGAAACTCACGATTAAGAATATGACCATTGTACAGGAGTTTGATAATGTCTTTCTGGAGGAATTACCGGGTCTTCCACCAAATCGTGAAGTTGAGTTTTCAATAGAACTCGTACCAGGTGCTTTGCCTATTTCAAAGACACCTTATAGAATGACCCCAATTGAGTTGCAGGAATTGAAGAAGCAACTCCAAGAGAATCTTGATAAGGGATTCATATGCCCTAGTGCGTCACCTTGGGGAGCACCTGTTCTATTTATTAAGAAGAAAGATGGATCAATGAGACTCTGCATTGATTATTGAGAACTTAACAAGATCACTATCAAGAACAAATATCCTCTCCCGCGCATTGATGACTTATTTGACCAACTACACGGAGCTCAATACTTTTCCAAGATTGATCTTCGTTCAGGGTATCATCAATTAAGGGTCAAAAGGGAGGATATACCAAAGACGGCTTTCCGTACAAGGTATGGACACTATGAATTTATAGTGATGCCATTTGGTCTTACTAATGCCCCTACTATCTTCATGGATCTGATGAATAAAGTCTTTAGAGACTATCTTGATCAATTTGTGGTAGTCTTTATAGACGATATTCTTGTCTATTCAAAGAGCAAGGAAGAACATGAAGATCACTTGAGAATTATATTGAATACCCTGAGAAAGGAGAAGCTTTATGCCAAATTTACCAAGTGTGAATTTTGGCTTCAAAAAGTTGCATTTTTGGGTCACATAATCTCAAAAGAGGGGATATCTGTGGATCCAGCAAAAATAGAGGTTATCGAAAGATGGTCGAGACCAACAAAAATAACTGAGATCCGAAGTTTTCTTGGTTTGGCTGGATATTATCGACGTTTTGTGAAAGATTTTTCATGATTATCTAATCCACTCACCAAGTTGACTCGGAAAAGAGTTAAGTTTGTTTGGACGGAAGAATGTGAAGAGAATTTCAAGGAGTTGAAAAGAAGGTTATCTAGTGCACCTGTGCTCACACTGCCTTGTAGTGGAGAAAGGTTTGTGATCTATAGTGATGCATCCAAGAAGGGATTAGGGTGTTTTCTTATGCAAAATGATATGGTGATAGCTTATGCCTCACGACAGTTGAAAATCCATGAGCAAAATTACCCAACAAATGATTTGGAGTTAGCTGCAGTAATCTTTGTATTAAAGATTTGGAGGCATTACCTTTATATTGAAAGGTGTGATATTTATACTGATCATAAAATTTTAATGTATATTTTCACACAAAAGGAGCTGAATATGCGTCAAAGAAGATGGTTGGTGCTGATTAAGGATTACGACTGCTCAATCCATTACCACCCTGGGAAAGCAAACAAGGTGGAAGATGCATTAAGTCGACAAGACCATGCTAGTTTATCCATAATGAGGATAAAAAAAGATCCAATATTTATGGATTTACAAAGGATGGATCTTGGAATTATAATGGAAGGGGAAAAATCTTATCTTTCTCAAATGAATGTTAAACCATCTATACATGTGAAGATTAAAGAGGCACAGAAAGAAGACGTCGAGTTACAAAAGAAGGTGAGAAATGTTCCTGAGTTCAACCTTGATTGTGATGGGATAATAAAGTTCAGGAATTGGGTTTGTGTTCCTCCCATCCCCGAATTAAAGAAGGAGCTGCTGGATGAGGCTCATAGTTATTCATTCTCTATTCATCCTGGAAGAACGAAGATGTATAGGGACCTGAAAGAGTACTTCTGGTGGGATGGAATGAAAAGAGATGTTGCTGAATATGTCTCTCGATGCTTGGTTTATCAACAAGTTAAAGCTGAGAGACAGAAGTCTAAGGGGATGTTACAACCATTACCCATACCCGAATGGAAATGGGAAAACATTACTATGGACTTTGTCACAGGACTTCCTAAAACATCCAAAGGCAATAATGCTATCTGGGTCATAGTTGATCGTCTTACAAAGTCTGCACACTTCATTGCTATTAGAGAGGATTTCTCTCTGGATCAACTTGCCAGGATATATGTAAAGGAAGTGGTAAGATTGCATGGAGTACCACTCTCTATTATATCTAATCGGGATCTGAGATTTACCTCAAAGTTCTGGAGAAGTCTTCAGCATACTCTGGATACAGAGTTGAGTTTCAGCACTGCTTATCATCCTCAGACAGACGGTCAGTCTGAGAGAACAATTCAAACCCTAGAAGATATGTTGAGAGCTTGCTCTATGGATTTCAAAGGAGGTTGTGATCAAAACCTACCTTTGGTGGAATTTTTTTATAATAATAGCTTTCACTACAGTATTCAGATGGATCCTTATGAAGCTCTCTATGGAAAGAAATGCAGGACTCCAACTTGCTGGGATGAAGTTGGGGAAAGAAATCTATTAGGACCTGATCTCGTTGACGAAATGGCAGAAAAGGTCAGATCTATTCAAAAACACATAAGAGCAGCTCAGAGTCGACAGAAAAGTTATGCCGACAACCGAAGAAAAGACCTAGAGTTTGAAGTGGGTGATAAAGTGTTCTTACGAATATCTCCCTGGAAGAGGGTTATGAGATTTGGAAAGAAGGGGAAGTTGAGCCCTAGATATATCGGTCCTTTCGAAATACTGGATCATGTTGGGAAGGTAGCTTACCGATTGGCACTTCCACCGAATCTCTCTCAAGTTCACGATGTGTTCCATGTATCTCTCCTGAGAAAGTACATACCTGATCCTTCACATGTACTCAGCTCAGAAGTTGTATCGCTGGAGAAAGATCTTTCTTATGAAGAACAACCGATAGAGATTCTGGATCTTAGCGAAAAAGTCCAACGAAACAAGACCACTCGATTGGTGAAAGTTTTATGGAGGAACCACCAATTAGAAGAAGCTACATGGGAGCTTGAGGATATGATGAGGGAGAGGTATCCTCATCTGTTTGTTACAAAGTGACGAATTTCAAGGGCGAAATTCATTTTAAGGGGGGTAGAATGTAACACCCGAGACTTTTATGTTATATAAATCATCAAAGGAATCTTTTTTTACACAACACTTGCTTGACTTTCTTTACACGAAATCGCGACCTTCCTCGATAGCTTGCGTCGTACGCAATACCGAGTTTCACTAAACAACGATATGCTATTAAAATATTATTAAAACTAGCCGTTATGAATAGTAATAACCACTTTTTGAAATTTTATTTTTCAAAATGGACTTCATTTTTGGATTCGGAATATCGAAATTAGCCTAGGGTCAAATTTTGGTATTTTTCTGAAAACTTTCAATTTTTGATGAATAGTGAAACCACTAAGTGGTAGTTAAAAAAACTGAATTTTTCATAAAACTTAATTTTACCACTTCTGTGAGTGGAATTTCAAAAATCCGAGAGACACGATTTATGTCAGTAAGTAAAATGTGGTTCAATGAGATGAAAATAATTTTTTGGTGAATAGTAACTTTTTACTTTTTTTTACCACGGTTAAAAGTAAATAGGGTAATTAAGGGTAAAGATACCCTAACACATGTCCTAATTCTATTGTATAAGTGTAATTCGACCAAAGACAAACTTAGGAATAAAATATGACCATTTAGGCCCACTTGGATTAGATTAGGACATTTATTATTAATTTATTTAAAGAAGGGTTAAAATAGTTAAAATCAAAGTTTAATAAGTAAATAATTTTTAATATGGGGTTATACATAAGATAAATTCGACTATAAATATTCATTAGAAAGATAAAAATAGTTCCTACATAATGGTATTTTATTTGAAATTTTTAGACATTAAATAATTTAATTTATTTATGACACAATGATGATGCAATAATTATCTTATTAATGAAATATTGACATAATTGATGTTATAAACACCAAAATAAATGTAATTTGAGACTTTTTACGAATCCAAATAATTTTCTAGGTTAATATGTCATGTTAGTATTGATTTAATTAACTTGGTTCGAACTAATAATTCTTTTATGATTTTCACAAAAATCAATTAATAAATATTGTCAAAATTGACATAAAATAGTTTTTAAAACAAATATTATATTGGTAATTGTTATTTTATTCCTAAAAATATAAGGTTCGGCCAAATAAATTAGATAAGGTTATATATATTAATAATAAACAACTTGGGGTTCGTTTGACTGCTTATAGTAAGTTTATTAACCTTATAGTATAAGAACACAAGAAGACACGGTAAAAGTAAACTTATTTAACATAATGTTAAATCTAAATGATAAGTTTAAAATAGGAACCTAAACTTGTCTAAATTTTATTTTATGAGAGGATTTCGACCCATCCCCACCTTAGCTTCTAAATATATCAATTTGGATCTATTTAAAACCGAACTTGACTTTATAATAAAATAATAGTTTTAGTTATTCCAAAGGTGCCCCTCTCCTCCCTTATAAAAGGACACCTCCTCCCCCTCTTCCTCACACCACTTTGAGCCTTCAAGCTCGGCCAACCCCTGCCACTTTCTCCTCTCCACTTCCCTAGAGACATCCTAGAGGTCCTGGTCTTCTTCAAAGACCAACTTTATTTCCCTAAAAGAAGGTCTCAAAGAAACACTTCAAAGAAGAGGTAATGTCAGTTACCGATTCTTTCATCTTTATTTCTTATTCCACTTATTCTTATTTAGTTTTTTAATTATGAAGTAATAACATAAGTATCACTCATATACTGATATGTTATTATAAGTATGAAACAACCCTATTTCACCATCTATCCATCCTACGGAAAAAGAAATCACCGCGCGTGCGTACGTACGGAATACCGTCTCCACGCCGTGGTGTAATCTATTTTCCACCACCACCTTACTTGGATGGGTATAATGGTGTAAATAATGACCATATATGAATATTATAAAGTTATATTGATTATGAAATAGTATACATATACTCCAATACAATTCCACGATCATAGTAACGATATCATCACTCGTGCGTACGTACGGAATACCGTCTCCACGATGTGATGAGACTCGTTCTACATGATCTTCATTTCATAATGATTATATAAATGAATTGAATGAATGAATATGATATATATTACACTAATACCATTCTGTAAATGAGGTATCTATAACCTAAAGAGAAGAATAAGAATTTATTCGACAAAACACGCATAAGAACAAAAAGTTATGAACACCCGAATAACAAGTAGCAATGAAATATTACTACTAAGAAGCTAAGAATATGACCATATATGATATCATAAAAATAAGTATGATTCTGTAATAATTCAATAACATTATTTAAATCATTATACAGGAGGTTCGGACACTTACAAAGCAAGTCGGACCTAAGGTAATGGAAATATCACAATCTCATTTTTATCCGAGATTGTTTATACTTTAGTATTTACTGGGGTGTATTTTATCATCCACATCCATGTTTCCTCGATATTTAATATTATTTCCATCCTCCTACAATTGTTTAAATCCAATTTTACCCTTTGGTGAGTTTTTAGTAAAAGATATGAAAGGAATCTTTTGTCGTTTTTCGTACGAGGTACTTTTTGACTTTTCCGACAAAAGTACGAGAAGAATGTTTTTTTTAACTTATACGGCATGAATGGATTTTTAAAACATTATTTCCAAGAAGATTCCTTTACAAGTTTTCAAGTTTATTTTTAATCAACTTCTTTTAGTTTATAATTTTATGACATGTTAAGAAAGGAAAAGTGTTTTTGAAGCAGAAAGGATATTTTCCTCAAGAATGGAGTTCAAGTGTTTTATCAAAATTATTTTCCATCTAAGATAATAAAGGGTTCTGTTTTTTATCCCTATTATTACATTGATTTGATTATGTTGTTATGGAATCATATTTTTATGAATTCCTTTATCTTATATGAATTGTTTTATGATGTCACGATGTTTAAGATTCCCATTTTTATTACATGGGTTATGCTATGATGTATGGTTTATGATTTTGTGGCACACATAATAATGGTATCATTATGAGATGTGTGGGACCTATATCTCCCTCCAATGCATTGGGTAAAGATTTTATATCTCATGAGATAGACATGGCTGGAACGGTAGGTTATATCGGTTTAGTGAAACAGGACTGAAACGAGGGTGACTCGGTTCAGAAAGGGACTTTGTCCACTAAGATAGTCTTGGCAATGAGTCTTGACTAACAAGAAATGATTCTCTATGATTATGTGTGTATGACACAAAGTTTCATGTTTTAAGTTATGATTATTGTGATTACATTTCACTGCCATGATTTATCCCATGTTATGAAATTATGATCTCTTTTACAGGTTAAGATTTCAAAAAGTTATGGTCTTATGTATACGATGTGTTTGATATTTCTTTTGTTTACCCTTACTGAGCATTTGAGCTCACCCTTTTGTATGTTTTCTTTCCCCAGGTCAGGAAGAAGGTTATTAAGTAAGATATGCCAAAAGGGACTATAGATATGATGAAATAAATGGGAGATAGTGTAGACGCTTTATGAACCAGTTGTTTATGTTTCCTAGTTTCTAAAGACACTATACCTATACGGTCCTTTCGTGGTTTTGTTATATGATGTAATAAGTATTCTTCAATTTTGAAGTATTGACAATGTATGTAAAGTATGGGTCGTTATATTCAAAATTTTGAAAAAATTTATAAGGATTGTTCTTATTTTTAAAAATCATCATCCTTTATACAAACTCATGTAGACCTAGTGTGAATCATGTTTATATTCATTATTTTATGAACTTTAAGATCATTAAAAAATATTATGAATTTATAATGTTGCCAAAAAATTTATCAAAAACTCTTCTATAAAACTTCTCCAAGTTTATTAAATAACTTTCTTTTTAAAATGAATATTGACATATTGAAAAAAAATGCAGCCAAACACACTTTGGAACAAAAATATCTCCCTTTGTGTTTGTTATTAATACCCCCTTATAAATTAAAACATCTTTGAATTAAATATGTATTCTCAAATGTTTCTCTCCATATAATGTTTTCATTTTCTTTCTCCCCATAAGTTCATTCTCCCCTTTATTGACAATCAAATGAAAAGGGTAATATAGGGATCATCTAAAATCATATTCCTTAATCATAGAAGCTTTATAAATTTCCTCAAGATAAGAATATTATCACATGAATCTCTTAAAAAAAGCCTTTAACTATATAACTCTAAGTCTATGTGGGAAAACCCAATGTAGAAAACAAGAGTGTATAATCATGAAGATCATTGTTTTCCATAAAAATTATTCAATGTAATGATTTCTTTAAGATCATTCGTTCATCTTTATATTAGAGGACATCTGAGTAAGTTTTTTAAGATAAATATTGAACCCATATCAAAAAACATATCAAAATAGTTCCAGTGTATAAACACAACCTCCCCTATATCTCTTATTTCTTAAAATTCCAACATTTTCTTTAATAAAAGTGTGATACTCATACCTCAGATTCATATTTTATCCCCCTTAAGGGTAACACTATATCCTTCATCATGGTGAATATAATTTTTCTATGATAGATTTATCTTTTTAATATAAAACTATTACAAAACTCAACCAGATTCTCTAATTATTCTCCTTAAATTTTGTACAAGTTAGTTCAAATAAGAAAGTATATTGGGAATAAGGAGGATCCTCAGTGTTCCTTATAAGTAATGTTCATAATGAGATTCTTTCCCAAGTATTGAATTATTATTCTTATTCTTAGATTTATTATGGGATGCACTTTATTCCTTGTGATCATCCTTTAAAGATTTTTAATGGATTTCTTATCCTCAGTTGAATATTAAGATAAATATATTATCTTCTCTTTGAATTTTATAACATCTTTATTACCTTAAGTTTTAAATGTACACTTCATGATTTCCTCTTGGGCTGGTAAGATAGTCATACAGTTTTCATACCATGCCCATATTTCTCACATATCTTACATTTATTCTAAATATTTAAATCACTATTTTTGATAACTTCTTATCAATATTGTTATCATTTTATGAAGCCTATTTCTTCACATTTTCTTCAGTAGGTTTTTGTGATTCCTCCTTATTTATAGTAATGCCCATTTTATCTAAACAAATAACTAATCACTCTTTCTTTACCTGCTAAACTTTCTTGAGATCCTTTCCTTTCTCAATATTCATGATCTTATTTTCTTGATCAACTTTATTAATCTTCTCACATAACTTACTTAAGTAATTAACATTACTAACCTTCTAAACTTTCTTTTCTTCCTTACCATGATTTATTGAAAAATTTATTCTTTTCTGCTTCTCATAGACCCCCTTGATTCTTAACTCTTTCTTGGTAGAGACATATTATACCAGCAAGAGTAATATTTGTTCCTGAATACTCCACCACACTAGTGGTGACCTCCAAATCTTGATTTTATAGATTGCTAATAGTTCTACTCTGATGTTTTTTGTAGTTGTATCTTTATAAATCAAGAAAATATTTGGTTAGGGATAAATTTTCTTGAATTATTTCACTCTTTATTAGTGGAAGATGATTTATACTAAGCTTTTTGGCCTTTTCTGATTCAATATTATATTTATAACTAGTAATATTAGTAAAACTAGATGTATCTTGAGATTGTTTGGAGATAGAAACAACCTCCTTATATGGAATTTTCTTTTCAACATATTATGAGGATTCACCTTTAAACTCAACTAATTTGGTAAAGTATTCTATGATCTTTATTAACTCAAATTTTATCATAATAAACATTGATTGTGTCTTAGAAAACTCTTCTTCCCTTTTAGACAATATTTTTTTAAGATCATTTACTATCTTCTTGAGTTTAATCAACTTCAACCTGTTCAGCTTACTTTCCTCAATAATGGTTGTTTATTCCTTATTAATATTCTTCTATTAGGATAGTGTTTCCTATCAATATTTTAGATTCCTTTAAAACTCATAAAATTTTATTTTTTGAGATCTAATATCTTTAAGGAGTGTCACATTCTTTTTGATATGCTTACCATTCTAAAAATTTATTTCCTTAACTTATTTCTTCAACTTATACCTTTACCTTCTTGAGTTGTTTATTTTTCTCAAGAGCTGATACCACTTTTTTTAAGAATCCACTCAAGTTATATTCTATTTTCTCTATAATCACCACTACTTGATGAATCAATCTCTCTTCTAACACGAGCTAATAAGTTAACATGATATTCAGATTCACTATTGGATAACGAATTATCTTGTTCCCTTCTAATTAGAAAACTTTTCTTCTTCTTGCTAAGGATTTTTTTCTTATTTTTCTTCCAATTATATTTATATGAATTCTTATCTTCTTCTTTCAACTCAGAATCATTGATATTATTCTTAGGAAAAATTTCTTCAAAATTAACACTATCATTATAATTTCATAATTTAATAGAAATTTTACCTTTTCCATTCTAATTGTTCTTTTTGTATCAATTAGAAAGAAGAGTAATAATTTTTTTGAAGTCATTTTCCTTATCCTCAACATCCTAATTACTTTATTTTTCTTATTCTATTTCAATATATCTTAACATAATTTTTAAAATATCTTAAAAATCTATTTATTCCTTATCCTTTTTCTTAAATACAATTTCTTTTCTGATCTCATATTCTATGAGGATATTCTGAATTTAATCCAGAGATAAACCCTCTTGATCTTTTAGAGATGAAACATTGGCATCAAGTATATTTGAATCTTATAGATTCTCACCAAATACTCTGATATTCCTAACAATCTCATTGACCCTTGTAAAGTAATTATCAACATTTTCACCATCAACCATCTTTATATCTTCAAACTTGTTCCTCCATATTTGTAACTTTTCCTCCTTAAATTTCTCATTACCATCATAGATAATTCTCAACTTATCCCATATTTATTTAGAAGTTGTAAATACCATAATTTGTTCATAAACATTCTCAGAGAGAGCCATCAAAATGGAATTTTGATCTTTTCCATCAACTTCCAAATTTATCTTATCAGTAGATATCATAAAACCCTTATTAATGGGAGGGAATCCCACTATTACAACATCTCTAACTTCTAGGATAAGTGATAAAAGATAGGTTAACATGTTATTATTCCAAGTATGGCAGTTATTTCCATAAAATAAAGGAAAAATCCTATTGTTCATTGAATTTATATTATTTTACTTAGTAGATAGTTATATATTTCAAGGGAACCTAGACTATGATACTAATTCAAGTTCCTAGATTTATGTGAGATCAATAAGAGGGGGAGTGGGTGAATTAGTGAAAAATTTATTTTATGAATTATTATCTTATAATTCAAACTCATAAACTTGTTAGAGTTTTTACCCACTCAATGATATCACTCAAACACACATCATATGAAGTAAATATAGAGACATCAACAAATGATATTTACAAGGTTCATTAAAAAGATTCACTCCTTGACATGTTGGTTATCTACCCCAACATGGTTTCTTTTACTAACTTATTTCAAGATTAAAAAACACAAATGAAAACTGGTTCTACACCCCAATATTTTTTTCATCTAAATAACCCTAGTTCTATACCCCAACAATCAAATTTTATACCATAGTTGGTTATACCTCCCAATTGTCTTTATTGCATCCACTTTTTTCTTGATTGATTATATTCCCTAGCCACAAGTATTTTCAGTACTTTTTTATACACCCCAACTATAATATCTTCTTACTTATTTTTTGATCCAATTTAAAAATATCTTCTTTTTTAGATGTTCTTTTTCCACAATAATTTTGGATCACCATTTCCTTTGTACAACTTTTTTAAGATATTAAACAACCCTCTTAAGATTTTTTTAGACTCAAAACTTCCTACTGATCATAGAAAGACCTAGATAAACTCAAAATTACTTTTATATAACTTTGTTAATGAATATTCCTCAACAAAAGGGAATATGTTATAACTCAATTTGGTATGTTGTATCCATTTATCCTTAGTCCAATGTGATCTTTGATTCAACTCTATTTGGTAGTCCTCAGTCTATTATGCTCTGTCTGATATACTTCATCCAGTAGAATTAGGTCTGATGATCCTATATCAATGGAAACAACTTGGTTTGATGATCCTACTTCATTTAGTAATCCATCCATCTAGTATGCCTCTATTTGGAAGAATTATATCAGAAAATATTCCCTCTGATGCTCAATTTTTCAACCAAGTAGAAACTTTGGTTGATAACTCACACTTTACTTCTATTAAAAAACTTCAATGATTATAATGATTTTTCTCATAATGATAGTAATCCTTTGTATGGTGACTTTAACACTTTATATATTCACACTTCCTATAAAAATATAGAAGAAATTATGGGCTCTAAAAATTTCAATTTGAATTTTCCTACTCAACTCAGATTCATTAAAATGACTTCAATCCTTATAAAAATTTCTAGAACTTTCTTGAAAACTAAATGTTAATGAATTCTTCCAACTTTCCTAAAAACATGGAAAGATTAAAAAACATTGAGATAAAAAATTAGCATCATCATAGTTAATTACTTTAATTTTTTTAAGTAAATCTCCTTAGAACTTCATCTAGGAAATGCTTTTCTAGTTCCTTCATAAGAACTCCTCTATTTTATACCTCTATTTGAATCTACTCTCTATCCAATATGCATCATATCATTGAATCAGTTTGAAAAAATTATCCTTTCTCTATTTGGTTCTCTTCACTTTCCATCTCTCTAATATGAACTCACACTTATTAATTCTTCTTGATCTATTTGTTGAGTTGGTATACCTATGTTTGGTCATCCTGCATCTTCTAAAATTTCATATATGGATTAATCTATTAGTATCTATTTGGTATAACTTTATAGAATCATCCATTCAAAGACATAGAATTTTGTTATATGATATTTCCCATATGATGGATCTTGTAACGATCAAATTGACTTGTTAAACTCATCATGGAGGATTCATTGATCATCAACTCTCTTTGTCCAATATACTTCCTTATTCACTATCTAGTATACTAGTGAAATTTTCTATGTCTTGAAATTTTAAAAAACTTCATCCTTTCCACTCGACTTCATACATCTTTATTTGGTGTAACTTTGCATCTATCCATCCAATCACCTTGAGTTTTTTACTTCTTCTACTATCAAAATTGTATGATGATAAATTCAGATAAAAACCTTTGTTCAACAAGAACTTCATGAATTTTCATCTTTTAATTTTGTATAGCTTGTAACTTCATCACGTTTTTAACTTAAATTTCATACAAACTTTATATTTAGAAACTTCATACACCTTTGTCTGATCATTTTTTATAGTCACAACTACAATATTTATAACTCTGAACTTTTTATAAAATCAATGAGGTTTATTATTGTTTATAAAAATTATTATCATTTTTAAAAAATCATACAAACTCATCTCGAATCATGATTATCTTTATGATATTAGGATCTTAAAGATAATAATAGAATAATTTGACTTTATATTGTAGGCACCAAACTTAGAAACAACTCCTATTTCCAACTTCTCTAAGTTTCTTAAGTAATTTTTTTCTTCAAACACATATTGAAAAAAAATAAAAACAAACATACTTTGGAATAAAAAATTCTTGGGTGTTGAAAATAAAGTTTTGAAATCGCTTTATTTGGATAATGAATTTAATTCAGCCTGTATTTCCTCCTTCCATCATGGACCATCACCATGATATCTACATTTTCCATGTTTTGAGGATCTAAATCATTATCATCGATTTCTAATGAAACCACATATGAACAAACATGGTCAATAATAACGGTATTTTATTTCCACATATTTTTACATGTTAATAAGATCTTATTATTTATTGTTACTAGTGAACTATTGGGTGATTTTAGTGAAAAAATTCAAGTGTTTTCATGATTATAAAGCATTTTTTTTATATCTACAAGGGTATTGATTTTATATTTTGTTTTTTTTTCTTGGGAAATATTTTTCATCAATAGGGTTTTAACTGTCACGAACCATCCCCCGGGGCCGGTATCATGACTACCCCAAACCCGCCTTCCATAGGCCAGGGGATGACGACTAGCACCAAAGGCGTAAATCCCTAAACTAGGAAGGTATTACCTTTATAACTATAAACAAACAAATCAGAGTACACAAATGTAAGCAAAACACTAAGTAAAACTGTATACAAAGGATGTAATGGAAAGTAAAAGATTCCAAAAATACAAGCCCAACAGGAAAGTACAAGTACAACTGAAAAGAAAGTATAACTGAAGAAAATTAAAGCAGTTACTGGGTCATCCTCTGGGGTTCCTACCTAAAGGGTAGGTATAGATGGTCTCCTCAACACTCCAAGTCCGTCCGTCTCCTCTGTGTACCGTCACGCCAAGTGGTCCACCTCCGGGTACCGTCCAGTCCTGCTACTCTCTACCTCAGTCAGCGCTGTCTGTCGTCTGCAACCAAAACAACGAGGTGCAGGCATAGCCCCGTGCAAGGGTGAGTATTACGATACTCAGTAGGGACCCCAAGACCCTCAAGGTCTCACAAAATCCAACAAGGATAAACCACAAAGTATGAAATCAACGGATAACCATTACTTAGGTATATTACCATACATATAACTAAGTTATCTTGTAACCCATCTCAATCATGAGGAAAACACAAAAGTCATTGACTAAGCTCAAACGAGGATTTTCATTATCGAAACCCTGACTGCTAGAGAACTCCTCCTCTGTTTAGTACAGTGGTCCTATCGCGACACCAAGGCTCTTCTCACTAACCTTGGACTGCTGAGGTACTCCTCATGTTGAGTACCGCAGGTCTGCTGCCAACTACCAGACGGTCCTCCACTGTGGGTCTACCGCCAACTACTAGGCGCTCCACCTAATAGCTTACAGAGGTAATCCTCTTGTCGAGTACCGCGGGTCTGCCGCTAACTACCAAGCACTCCTCCACTGTGGGTCTTCCGCAAACTACCAGGCGCTCCCCACTGGGCTAGTCGAATCACTCTGAGTCGAAATGGTCAAGCAGTCGTCAGGTCTACCAGCTACTAGGTCTCCGCACTCTGTCTGCTCGTCATTGGAAGGATCTGCTCCATGAGCTACTGGGAAATACTCCAACTGTCGCAAAGTTCTACGAAGAAGTATCTCAATGTTCTGCCACATCATAGGGGTCTCAACGCAATAGACGGTGCGTCAAATGGACGTTCGGTCTGTTAGTTATTAGCCTTTTAGTCCCGGGGGCCTGGTTGGATTTGTGTACGATCGAACCTGACCATAAATCAACTATACCCTGAACTCTAGTGGGATATACTTAAAGTGACGGCTATGCTCCAAGAATACAAGTGCCGCTGACGGTTCGTCAAACGGACGTCCGGTGCCAAAATTATGGCCAAAGGAAGTAAAGGGTCAGTAATGGGCCTAGGTCTGGTCTGAACCGGTTGGACCAACTCGGCCCAACCCAGTTTGGGCCAACCTGGTCTAGGTTGACCCGGTCAGACTTGCTGGGTCTGACTCGGCCCGTTGAGAGGGTCAACCCGCTAAGTTTGGCCCGGTTCGCCGAGCCCGGCCCAGCGGACTGCGGGGGCGGTTCGGCCTAGGCTCAGGCCAGTTCGGCCTGGGACGTTGTGAGGGCGCGGCCTGACATGGCTCATCCCAGAGGGCACGAGGGACCCGGGACGTTGTCTCAGACGGGAGCTCTCGGGCCGCGTGGAGGCCGTCTCGGTGGCGGCCGGTTCAGGGTGGCGCGCGCAGAGACTGGCTCGAGGGCAGCCGAGTAGGCCGCGGAAGGGCATAGGCTTGGACGCGAGGGGGCCTAAAGGGCGCCGAGAAGGCCGTGGGGGTGTCGGGCAGGGCGCGGAAGGGCACCGGGCAGGGCGCGGCAGGGGCCGGGCAGGCCGCGGGGGCGCTGGGCAGGGCGCGACAGGGCAGCTGGAGGGCCGGGCAGGGCGCCGCAGGAGCCGGACAGGGCGCGGGCAGGCCGGCCCCTGCGGTGCCCTTCCCGGCGCTCCCAGTGCCCTGGGCGGCACCCCGGTGGCCTGCTCGGCCCCTTCCGCGCCCTGTCCAGCATTCCCGGCGCCCCACCACACCTTGCCCAGCGCCCCCACGGCCTGCCCGGGGCCCTACCGGCGCCCCTACGGCCTACCTGGCGCCTTGCCGCGGCCTACCTGGCCGCCCCCGATCCGGCCTCTATGTGACCCGCGCGCTCTTGGCTGAGCCGACATCCTGGCTCCCTCATGCCCTCTGGGTCGAGCCACATCGGACCGCGCCCTTGCAATACCCCGAGCCGAACTGGCCCGAGCCCAGGCCGAACCGCCCCCGCGGTCCGCTGGGTCAGGCCCAGCGAACCTGGAAAAATTTAGTGGGCTGACCTTCCCAACGGGATGAGTTAGACCCAACAAGTCTGACTGGGTCGAACCAGTCCGGGTCGGCCCAGACTGGGTTGGGACGAGTCGGTCCGACCAGGTCGGACCAGACCCAGGCCCATTACCGACCCTTTACTTCCTTTGGACATAACTTTGGCACCGGACGTCCGTTTGAAAAACCGTCAGCGGAATTGGTATTCTTGGAGAATAGTCATCCCTTTGAGTATATCCCACTGGAGTTCAGGTTATAGTTGAGTTACGGTCAGGTTAGATCGTACACAAATCCAACCGGGCCCCTGGGACTAAAAGGCTAATAACTAACAGGCCGGGCATCCATTTGACGCGCCGTCTGTTGCGTTGAGACCCCTATGACGTGGCAGACCTTTGAGATACTTCTTCATAGAACTTTTGATAGTTGGAGTATTTCCCAGTAGCTCATGGATAAGATCCTTCCAGTGACGAGTAGACAGAGTGCGGAGACCTAGTAGCTTGTAGAACTGACGACTGTTTGACCGTTTCGACTCGGAGTGATTTGACTAGCCCAGTGGGGAGTGCCTGATAGTTGGAGGAAAACCCATGGAAGAGGAGCGCATGGTAGTTGGCAGCATACCTGTGGTACTCAGCCAGAGGATTACCTTTGCAGGCTATTAGGGGGAGCGCCTGGTAGTTGGCGGCAAACCCACATCGGAGGAGCGCCTGGTAGTTGGCAGCAGACCCGCGGTACTCGACAGGAGGAGTACCTCAGCAGTCCAAGGTTAGTAAGAAGTGCCTTGGTGTCACGACATGCCCACTGTACTCAACAGAGGAGGAGTTATCTAGCATCTGTGATTTCGATAATGAAAATCCTGGTTTGAGCTGAGTCAATGACTTTTGAGTTTTCCTCATGATTGAGATGAGTTACTAGATAACTTAGGTATATGTAAGGGCATATAACTAAGTAATGGTTATCCATTGATTTGATAATTTTTGGTTTATCCTTGTGGGATTTTGTGAGACCTTGAGGGTCTCGGGGTCCCTACTGAGTATCGTTATACTTACCCTTGCACAGGCTATGCCTGCACCTCGTTGTGTTGGTTGCAGACGACGGATAGTGCTGACTGAGGCAGAGAGTAGCAGGACTGGACGGTACCCAGAGGTGGACCACTTGGCGTGACGGTAAACGGAGGAGATGGATGGAAATGGAGTGCTGATGATACCATCTGTACCTACCCTTCAGGTAGTAACCCCGGAGGATGACCCGATTTCTTCTTTACTTTTCTTCAGTTGTACTTTCTTTTCAGTTGTACTTGTACTTTCCTGTTGGGATTGTATTTCCGGACCCTTTTAATTTCCAGTACTTCCTTTGTATAAAATTTTACTTAGTGTTTTGATTCTAGTTGTGTACTCTGATTTGTTTGTTTACATTTATAAAGGCATTGCCTTCCCAGTTTAGGGATTTACAGCTTTGGTGCTAGTCGCTAGCCCCTAGCCTATGAAAGGCGGGTTTTGGGTAGTCACGATACGGGCCCCAGGGGACGGGTCATGACAAAATGGTATCAGAACCAATACCCAGCCAGAAGTGCTTAGGCACTGCCTGGGTTTGAGGCTTGGGATCCATAATTAGGGTGTTGTGCTTTAAAGGGGTGGATAATGTAACACCCATGGAAAAGTGAGACTTAAAAGGCTAAATGTTACTACCCATGTCAACAAGGTGAACCTTTATTTTCAGGAGTCTACCCGATTTGAACTCCACAGTTAATCATGATTGTCATGGAGTAGTAATCAAGATGGGTGACCTTCTGGGATGTTTCCCAGGGTGTGTGTGAGTGAGGACAAAATTCACTGAAAGAACATGTGTTGGCCTGTGGGGGCAATCATTAGTCTGATAAGCAACCATAGTGAGTAATATCCTATGGTGTGCTGGGAAGGCAACCAAGGTATTATGAGAGACCCATGGGGTCAGATGACAAGGTTCATGGCCCGAGGAGGTGGGTCGTGACATTAACTATTATAGAGTGTATTAGAGTCATCAAATAATGTTTTATTTTCATGTTCTTTAGAAACATGAAATTTTATGGGAATATTTTCTACAAGAATATGTGATTGAGTGATCCTATTATTATTAGTAAATATATCAATAAAATTATTATTTTTATTCTTAAAATGAATAATCTTTTAAAATTTAAGTTGAAATTGATTTTTTCACCAATTAATATAAGAAAAAATGGTTTATGTGAAGTAATTTCTTCATTTTTAAGATTATTGTCATTTACATTTATGAGTATTGGGAAAATTAAATCATCAAAAAAATAATAAAAAATATTACTCTAAAAATATCACATGTTAATGCTTTAAGATATCTAATTATAAAAGGTGAAGTAGGTCAGTGCTAAGTAGTTTAATGCCGAGTTTGTGGCCAATTGTCCAGGAACAGGACCTAGTGAATCAGTTGATGAAGCTAAATGAGTTGAATTCTCATACCAATATTCCTATGAATATGAGGAGGATAGATAGGTGAAATTATTATTTTTTCACTCAGTTAAAAATTGAGGGAATAAAGGTGGTTTTTATTCGAAAGAGTATTCTATCAACAAAGAGAATATGATTAGGCAATATAAAGATTATTCCAAACTACCTAAACCAATAAAAAATATATTATTAGGTAAGGTAATTGTCTCCAAGGTGTAAGGGAATTTATCCATAAAGGGGAAACAAATGATAAAATACCTTTGGAAAATGGAGGTGGAGATGGAAGCAAATAAGAAATAGGAATTAATCTTGATTTACAGGCCAAGTCTTTTCATAAACCAAAATAACCTGAGATAGATGATAACTAGAGTATCTCAATGAATGGGGGTATTATGGACATATGTAAGGCTTAAGTTGATCAAAGTTATCCTAAAAATTAAGGGGATATTGGAAAGAAGGATGTGGAAGTATCCATCCTAGCTCCCACATTGGTTCTGCTCATGGACTCCAAAGAGGACAGGGTGGATGAGATTTTTATTAAATCCTATAATAAAGATATTGATAGTATGTATGCAAGAATGATTCAAGTCAACACCAATGAATAATAAAAGAAATTTATTAACATTAAATATTTTATTTGGCTTCGTGGATATAATGAATGAAAAATCAATATAGAGGAGTATATCACGACCCTGGAAAAGGTGACTTCCTTTTTCAAGGATATCACTAATGAGAAACTGAAGTGGAGTAATTTTTTTATTGAAAGGACTCTTCAAAGGGAAAATGGTTCCAACAATTAGTTTTTTGGAATGTTTTTTGGGGTTGTATTGTATTTTAACCTCTTTAAGATTGTTTTCATGATTGTTTGGGTTCCCATTCAACCCTTAAAAGTGGATATTTGAAAATGAAAAAAATATAATTTAGATGATTAAGGTGAATCAAAACTGTTATAGATACCATAAAGACTTTTTAGTCTTATATTTATTATTTTTTGCGGATAAATAGGTACACACACAAAAAAATTGAATAATTGAAAATTAATAATACTTGATTGAATATAAAAAACAAGTTATGAAGGAAAAAACTGATGATATGTGGTTAGTCTAACTCTAAATAAAGATGTTGCATTCATGATGGCATATACCTAGGAAAAAGTTATAAATTTTGACCATATAAGGAATGTTCATGTTATGAGTTTTAATATTTTAATGAAGGATTATTCAAAACCATTTTATGTATTCCTTTTTTCAATATAATGTTCAAGATTTATTCTTATATACATACAAAAATTATAAATTTTTTTTGAAGAAAATTATTCTGTGTTATCTAAACGAACTACTTAAATTGGGTGATCTGAAAAACTCACTCTCAAATTTATTATTTGGGTAATAAATATAACCAAAAAAATATTTATGGTATATAATAAACACACATATAAACATCTTGTTAATACATCAATAAATACCATGAAATATAAAAAAGAACCATAAGATAGATGCGTAGGACCACAAACTTCACCATGTATTCTTTGTAAATTTGAAAAGAGAGGTTTTGTAATTAACTTACCCTGAGTATAATAAATGAAAAAAATCATTTGGTAAACAAAGGTTTTGATCCTTTACGAATGATTGTGAGAATTTTTAATAATGAATTATATCATAATTGGACTAGAATAACTAATATGATCATTCTATAGAGAAAATGTATTAGAATCTTAACACTCATAGTGATACAAGTTTGATTCAACCATCTTTATACTTGTAAAATAAAAACCAGATGGGAGTCTAAAAAATTCATCCAATTTAGCCTTTAAACCCAAAATTTGAGATGTAATCATTAAATATTCACCTTCAATTCCTCTATCTCGTTATTTTTTTTTTATTTTCAACTAAGGATCCACTTTTGAGGGTAAATGAGAACTTGAACTGATGTACTTATTTGGGTAGTCTAACCTTGAATAATATTTTTTGGATAAACCAACCTAAATAACCATAACCAAATAAAAGAAACCAAAATAACACCAGACTAGAACACTAAAAGAGAGAAAAGTTGGATAGATCCAGTTTAAAACGTGATTGACCCTAGTCCGATGTAGAAACCAAATAGGTTAAGTATGGGTGGTTAATGGGATAGATTAGGGAAGTGAAAGCATAGCCCACATGGAACAGGCATAGAAATGTGTAGACCATTTAGGTGCACATTTAATGTGGGATCCCCAAAATTGAATTTGATCTGGTCTGCAGTTTAATATAATTGGTCCATGGGCCATTCCACATATGTAATCAATAATAAAAACATTTTAAAAAATAAAAAATCATTTTATATTAAGGAATATTAAATATTAAACACATTACTGACATAAAATAATTGTTAGTTTATATATATACACACATTCATCACATACATAAAATATATACACATTTTTATCTAAAAATTATTTATTAAATTGAAATAATATTAAAATAAAAATAGGAAAAAATTATTTTGGCCTGAGATTTAGCCTGTATATTTTGAGGTTAGTCCACATAAACTCTTATGTTTTTTTTGATATAGTTAATATAATCCCATTTAAAATGTAGACCATATCTTTGTAGTCCAACCCACTTTATAAATACTGGTGGGTGGGATGACCCATGGGACCAAGTCCTATTAAAAACCACTAGGGTTAAGGGGTCCAGACAAAGATCCATAAGTCCCTTAGGATTCGCATGTAATGTGGGGAACCTTATGCTCCACCCCTCTACAGAATGACACCATCATACCTGCCTCTATCTCTTTTGGTTAGCTCACCACCATTGGAATGACCACCTCATTCCAGAAACCCAAGCTATCAAAACCATCAATATTAATGAGAATACTCCATGAAAACCAGAAACATCGTATCCAAGCATGAAATTAGCCCCACCGTTAGGAAAATAAGAGACAACCACACCCTAAAGATACCATCATTGATAAAAAGTGTCTTCTTCATCGGGAATACTCCAGATAAAACCCATCTCCCACAACATAAAAAATGTTCATTCACCCAAATTATATTAATAGATCAAATTTACCAAAGGGTGTCTCTATGTAAAACACCACCTCCATCAGAGAAGAAATATCCAACGAACAGGTTAATCATAGACCTAAGATATATTAAAATAGAACTAAACCAGAAAGACTACACCAAGAACCAGGGAAAGTGGGGGAAATGAGATAGTTGGGCTACTTAGGGAACATTGAGGGGTGAATTAAAGAAGGAAACCACATGACATGGTGGGATAAGAACAACACACACCATACTAGAGGAAGTTTTGATTCAAATGAGAAGAATGAACTCACCTTGAAAAACACCATGAAGACCACCATCACATCCACCATAGAAGCATCCCAGACTCAGACCCACTCCATCACATTAGGATGGAATGGGGAATATATTAAGCTTCCAAGATAAACATAAGACAGAAACTAGAGCCAACCATGAAAAGAAATAAAAATGAAAAACCACAAAGAAAACATAACAAACCCATTTACACAAACTAGTTAGTCCATCCCTTTTCTATCCTAGACATCAGATAAAATGACTGAGCTCATACACTCCTTAATTTCCAACATCAAACCTATAATATAAGAAAATATGGAGAGAGGATTGGAAAAGTGAATCCAATATTATTAAAAATATGAAGCCTAGAAGTGATGAAATAAGGGAAACACAATGATAAGGAAGGAGATAAAAAGGGATGAATTAAGGGTCGAGAAGGGAGGATGACACCACAAGGGGGAAACCCTAATAAAAAGTGAGCCAAGAGAGACACTAGGTTAATGTGTATCCATGCTATTTGATCAATTATTCTTCACTTTCTATTTTATCTTTTGCCTCAACCTGATATCCATTACAACATATATTTTAAATCTTAGTATATTTCTATGGGATCTAATAAAATAAAAAGAATAATCAATATTTATCTTTTTTATATTAAGAAACATTATTTTTTATCTTATAGATCCATCTATTATGTTTATATAACCTAATATTATATTATTATGAATTTTAGAAAATTGTAGTTGCATGAAATAATTTTTATGACAAAGAATTGTGTGACTAGTTATACTATACACTAGAAATATATCATCCAATATTTCATCAATTTAATTTCACATAGTCTAAGAATAAAATAAATAAGAACAAAATAATAAGTTTTTTATTTTAGTTGAAAAAATGGTAACAATTTTACATACTACTTCCATCCCCAATTACATCACAGTTTCCCTCATGATATTTAAAGATAATTGAGATATCAAAATCAACACCCATAAAAGCTTCAAAGTTTGGATAATATATTCTAGATATTTCACACTAGGACTTGATAGATTTACTTCAAACATTTCAACTATTTTCTCTAATTGATGCCTTATAAATGTCTTCAAGATGTTCTGAAGTGTGACATATGTGAGACTAATGACCTTTCATTCCACAACTATAACAAATATTATTTATATATTGATTTTTCTCTTGAAAATATTGATTTATTACCAATTTATTTTTCCCATTATCATGATGTTCATGTTTATAAGGACGTTTAACTCATGTCCAAACATTTTTCTTTCCACAAACCCGTCCTCCATCAAATCCTTGACCATGATATTGGGAAAATGACATCTAAGAATAACTCTAAACTAGTTGGATAAGAATGATGATTCTTCATTAATAAATAATTATTTTATTTAGATAAAATTAAATAAGAAATTAACTTATAAAATTTTTTACATATGAATTCATGATGTTCTACTATAGGGTCTCATTCGAGGCATAAAAAAGGAAGAATATGTTTTTTACAACATATCATCATTAGTAGTTTTTTACAAACGTAATTTCAATTAAGAAATAATTTTAAAAATATATGAACTATACTCAATTATAGATTTAAAATCTTAAAATCATAAGTATATCCAATCACATTTATCTTTTTGAAGAATCACCATATTTTCATGCTCATAAATTTATTTTAAATTATTCTAAAAGACTAACGAGTCTTTAATAATGAGATACCCTATTTTCAAATCTTAATCAACATGATATTGAAGGATGATCATTTCTTTCACATGATCTTATAGGGACACATGATTTTATTTCTCAATTATATCTCTAAGATTCATTTCATTTAAGTGAATCTTGACATTGAGTACCCATGATAGATAATTTCTTATAGATTTTTATAGGGTGCTGAACTCAAGTTTTGAAATATTTTTTATCACAAGATTAATTTTTTAATAGCGTGTTATTTATAAAATAACTAAAATAAGAAAATTTATGTTTATATATCTAAATAACATATACATAAATAATATTTACCTTAATATATTTAAAGTTTTAGCAGAGAATAATGAAAATAACATGTTGTGAACATCACACCCCATCCACATGGATATTGTCTACTTTGGAACTTTTAAGTCACTCAGATTTAAAATTCATCACATGTGGGAGAAGAATTTCATTCCCTCTTAAAGGTGACCAAGTGTTCTACGTGGGAGCGATGTGGGACTTTATGTCATGAAAATTAACATTTATAGATAGGTATCCATAAAATATACTTGTTTAATTGTGCACATTATTCCATTTTTTTGTAATTATAATTCCAAATAAATTTTTAAATAATAATCATGTTTATTTCTAGAGTTTTTATATGGGATTTTTTAGTTTATATTGGGTAACAATTTTATTCTCTTAGTGTAGGTCATTTTTTCATAACATGCCTAATTTTAAGGACTGAGTATCATACAAATATTCATATTTCTCATTTAAAAAGAATTAAGTATTTTTATGCATATTCAAAATAATACTCCTTGGATTATAAAATATTTTATAAATATTTGGTGATAAATCAAATGTATTATAGCATTAAAACTCCTTATAATGATTAGTTAAACCTTCTATTGATTGTTTAACATTTAAATAATCAATGTGAGAATTTAAATATCCTTAAACATCATCACATGATATTATAACCAATACAAGATAACTTTAATTTGGAATATTATCACAATAAAAATATTCACAAAAGTAAAACCACAACATGATGAGGGTCAACAAATCATTGTGAACTAAATGATGTTATAGAGAAAGTTACTATGTCATGTTTATATGCATGGTAGTGAAAGCATTATGTGATAATGCATGATTTAATAATTTCTTACAATTTTCCATTATGTATCTATCATAATATCATTGGATGATTTTTAATAAGTTTTAATCATAAATATTAATTATTTAAACAGCAAACAATTGATGGGAGGTTGAATTACAAGTTATAAAGAGCTGTAATAGTATGAAATGTTTGTAAAACATACCACTTAGGAATGAATGTTTATGAAATTTTTAGAAATACAAGGATCATAATTAGATATAAATATAAAATGGTTAATTCATTATGAAATTTAAGTACACTTTAATGCAATATGATCCCTATGAAACTCCTTGAAATTATAGGTCTTATTTACCTTTTATTTTTAACTCTAACATTATAGCTGACCATAAGCATAAGATAAATCATTCCTAAGTGTTAGGTTATTTATAAAAATCATGTACTATCCTAGGAGGTGAGAGTATTTTAATTAACACTAATGGATCTTCATGAAGCTCAATTATAAGAGCTTGGATGAATCAACTTCAAAACCAAGTGGTTTGTTATTTATTTATTTTTTAGTCAATTCAAATGAATAATTGGATCACATGGAAAATGGGTTTTAATGGTTAATGTTTTCCACACTTGGATAAATTTAGTCTATAATATAACCCAATAATGGTATTATAAGAACTCCAATATCATTTGGATTAAAATTTTAATATATTAAAAATATGGAAAATTGAGTTTTCCAGAACCATGGTGTAGTATACAAAAAACAACCATGGTTTATGAAAAATTGTTAAACCATGCCACAGTTTATAAAAAATGTCACAATTTATATAAAATTTAAAAAATTACTTAATGGTTTAAGAAAAATGGGCCACGGGAAATTTTTCCCAAAACAAAATCATTTTAAAACTATGAACTTATATAATATATTTAATAAAAATGGGCATGGTTTGTATAATAATTTGATTTATATATGAAAGATCATGATATATGTAATGAAAAACATTATATAAGTTAGTATTTTATTTAAATTTTGGTTTTTTAATTATTTAATTGGTAAATTTGGAGTTTAAGGAGGTTAATATAAGTTATAATCGAGTAAAAAAAATTGAGTTTTGGTGAAGGTGAGGCATCGGGTATAACATCTAAAACCCGAGCTTTAGGCTTTAACACATAAAAATGTTGTGTATTTTTATTTTTATAAATGACAAATAAAAAATACACAAAGAATTTTACATACCAGAAACTTTTTTAATCTAGGTTTTGGAGAATTAGACATTATACATTACCTTTATCAAATATGTACAAAATAAAATAAAATAAAATAACTAAAACGCTTCGAGTGAGCTAACTTCATAAGCGAAGTGAACGCATTTAGATAATTTATACTAAATCTATGGAAAATAAATTTTAAACATAGGGTGAGAAATTATTTTTCCTAGTAAGGGGTTTTAGAAACATTGGTAAATACTTTTAAAATATTTATTTTTAATAGATAAATACTTAGAAATTGTTTTTCAAAACATTGAAATATAATAATTTTCATACAATTTTGAAAACCATAAATTTCCAAAATAATAATATTTTAAAATAATTCATTTGATTTCTCCATTTGAAAATAATAATTTTTAAGGATTTATTATGATACATAGCATGATTTAAGAAAATCATAAGGCCACTTATCCATATCTAATATGGGATAATGTCCCCTTAAGTTTAGGGTTTCACTCTCCAAACTATAACTTAAAATTCAATACCCTAGTGCCAATTTTAAGAAAACATTTTAATGGTCATGCCTTTCTCAATAATAACCCAAAAAAATTCAAAATAAAACATACATAAATTGTTTTCTTTAAAATAAAATAATATTACATACTTCTTAACATGACATAAAAATTTTCTTGAGAATTTATAAAATAATATTTAGGAGAAATCCATGCTTATAAATAATTTTTCTTATTTAAAAGTTGTAAATATAAATACATAATAAAATAAATGAATACTTGAATAAAAAATTCATGGAATATCGATAATAACTTAGATGATGGCCATTTATAAATTATAAGTGACATACATGGATGTGCTGAGACATTTTTTCACCGAAATAATAAATTTTATTTATAAATAACACATAAATTGATAGAATACATAAAATATTAACATTTCTCATCAAAAATTTATTTTTAAAAGAAAAAATTATAGATAAAAAAAAAATTGTTCTGTTATTGTTTTAAAACAATTTATTTAAAAAATTGGATAATTATTCAAAAAATTATTTATTATCATAATATATATATACACATATATATAACTTTTTAAATAAAAATAACCCTTACAATTCATAAATTAAAACATAAATTGATAGGTTTAAAAATAAATTTAAAACAATCCCTTAGATTATAAGTTCCATAAATGAATAAAGATATAGATACAAACACACACACACATATATATATATTTATGTATGTAGACATATTTATAAATTAAACATAAATTTATAAAAATAAATCAAACCCTTACCTTAAAACAGGAACTCAAACAAAAAGGTAGTTAGTCTACTTGAGGTGTTCAGATGAGATGGAAGGCATAAGAAAAGAGGGGGCTCCAATGAGATAAAAACGGTTTACATGTTGATATATATATATATATATATATATATATATATATATATATATATATTATGTTCTATGTTACAAGATTTGAAAAAAAATTAAAGAGGTTTGAAATAAATCAGAATGATTAAACTCAGAAATTTGGACTTATATGGATTTAAAAAGAAATTGTTTCCTTCAGAAGTCACGGTGAACAAAAAAAAGAGATAAAAAACGGTAAAAAGGTTAGGTTTATTTAAAACAAATAATCTATTTTTTTTACTTTTTTTATAACATGTTTTTTGCTCTTATTTGTTTCTTATCTCACCAATAATTATAATAATAATAATATATTATATTTTTTTAATCATTCCTTGTCATTTTTTTCTTTATTTCCCCACATTCATGTTTTTTCTCTCATTTTTTTCTCATTCCACTTTTTGTTCGATCATTACTATTATAATAATATATTATTATTTTATATTTTCTCTCTTTTTATAACTTTTTTATCATTTGATATATCATTTTTAGACAATTCAAAAAGCTGTTTAAAAAACCATTCAATTCAGATTTTGAATTATAATAAAATAATAAAATAAAACACACACACATACATAATAAAATTATAAAAATGATAATTATATATATATTTATAAAACATATTAATATAAATATATATATATATATATATATATTAAATCAAATTTTGAAATTTTTTATATCTAAAATAAATAAATATATTTATAAAAAATATAATTTATATTTTCAAAACACATATATATTTATAAAACATATCACATTTTTCTTTTTATTATTATTATTTAAATTCGTTTTTATAATAATATAATTATATATAATTTATTTTTTCAAAATTTTATAAAACAAAAACATAATATAATTTCATATATTTATATAATATATTATCTTATAAATAATATTAATAATTTTCTTAAAAAAACACCCTTTACCATTAATTACAATTTTTATTATTATTATCATTAACTTTAATTTCATAAAATTAATTTATCCAAATATATTTTTTTTAATTATAAATAATTATTTTATTTAAAATAAAATTATTATAATTTATTTATTAAAAAAAGGTCATATAAATAAAAATTATTTAATAATTTATGAAAAATAATTATATTAAAACATATCAAGTAATAAAATTAACTAAAGAAAATAAATTATTTATAAAAAAAATTTAACATAAAGTAATAATATTTCATGCTAATATAATTTTTAAAATTAATATTTTACAAATAAAATCAAAATTAATCAAATTATCTACTTATACCTATAATTTCAAATAAAAAGGCATTTATAAACATAATAAACTTTATATATGAAAGAAAATATTTTTTCTTGAAAAATATTAATATATTGAAAACATTTAATATTAATGCATAATTTTAAATAAATAATTTTATCTTATTTTAAAAATAAATTTATTTAAGGAATATATTAGTTTTTCATTTAAGATATAAAAATACCATTTCATAAAATAAAAATTAATATTTTATAATTGAGATAAAAAATCAATTTTATTACAAAAAATACTTTAGTTTCAAAATTTTTTTTATTAAAAATATTTCTTTTGAATTATAAACAAAGTAAATATTTAATTAAAATAAAAGTAATATTGAAATTTATTGGGATGTTACATTATTCTCCCTTGAAGGAATTGTGTCCTCACAATTCATTCTTCGAAATCTAGAAAATTATGAATTTTAATCTTCAAAAGAAGAAAAACTAGAATTTCTAAACTTATACACTCTACCAAAAACATATAATCTTAAAAGTTGTCTAAACCATTGTTTTGATGACAAATATAATAACCCGAACCCATGCTTTTAGGTCCAGTATATAAAAATACTGTGTATTTTTATTTTTATAAATGAAAACTGAAAAAGAAACACAAAATTTTACATACCAAAAACTTTTCTTGTCTAGGTTTTGTAGAATTAGAAATTAGAAATTACATTTATCAAATATGTACAAAAAAATAAAATAAAACTAAAATGATTCAGGTGAGCTACCTATGGAAAATAAATTTTAAACATAGGGCGGAAAATTATTTTTCCTAGTAATGGGTTTTAAAATCCTTGGTAAATACTTTTAAAATATTTGTTTTGAATATATAGATATGTAGAAATAGATTTTCAAAACATTGAAATATAATAATTTCCATAAAATTTTGAAAACCATAAATTTCCAAAATAATAACATTTTAAAATAATTCCTTAGATTTCTCCATTTTGAAAATAATAATTTTAAAGGATTAATTATGATACTTAGCAGACCAAAATAAAAACATAAGGCCACTTAGCTATATCTCATATGTAACAATTTCCCCTTAAGGTCTTGAGTTTACTACCCATACCACAACTTAATATTCAATACTCTAGTGCCAATTTTAAGAAAACATTTTAATGGTCCTTCCTTTCTTAGTATTAACCTAAAAATGTTTCAAAATAATACATACATAAATTATTTTCTTTAGAATAAAATAATCTTACATACTTCTTAACACAACACAAAAATTTTTGTGAGAATTTATAAAATCATATTTAGGAGAAATTCATTCTTATAAACAACTATTCTTATTTAAAAGTCCTAAATATAAATGTATAATAAAATAAATGAATAATTGAATAAAAAATTCATAGAACTTCAATGATAACTTAGATAATGACCATTTCTAAATTATGAGTGACATACATGGATGTGTAGAGACATTTTTTACATGAAATAATAAATTTTATTTCGAAATTGCACATAAAATGATAGAATACATAAAATATTAACATTTCTCATAGAAAATTTATTTGTAAAAGAAACAATTAAAGATAAAAATAACAAAACATAGTTTTTTTATTGTTTTAAAACAACTTATTTAAAATCTTGGAATAATTATTCAAAAAATTATTTCTCAGCATAACACACACACACATATAACTTTTTAAATAAAAAATAACCCTTACAATCTATAAATTATAACATAAATGGATAAGTTAATTTTTTTTAAAACAATTCCTTACATTATAATTTTTTAAAAGGAATAAATATATATATATATATACACTTATATTTATAAATGAAACATAAATTGATAAAAATAAATCAAACCCTTACCTCAAAATTGGAACTCAAACAAAAATGAATCCTATCTGCTTGAGGTGTTCGGATGATATGGAGGCAGAAGAAAAGAGAGGGTTCCAATGAGATAATGGGGTTTTACATATTGATATATATATATATATGTGTGTGTGTGTGTGTGTGTGTGTGTGTGCGCACGCGTGTGCATGCATGCGTGTGTGTGTGGGTTATGTTCTATGTTGTAGAATTTGAAAAAGAAAAAAACAAAGAAGAATGATTAAACTCAATCATTCAGACTTATATGGACTGAAAAATAAATATATGTTTATATATCCCTTACTTCCTTTGGAAGCAGTGGTAAATAAAAAGAGATAAAAAATGGTCCAAAGGATTGGTTTATTTAAAATAAATCATCTATATCATTTTCTTTTTTTTATAACATGTTTTGCCCTCTTGTTTGTTTCTTATATCCCCAATCGTCATTTTTATAATAATATATTATATTTTTTTAATCATTGCTTGTCCTTTTTTTATTTCTTTCCACAAATTCATGTTATTTCTCTCATTTGTTTATTATGTCACTTTTTGTTCAATCATTACTATTATAATAATATATTATTATATTATATTTTCTCTATTTTTACACATTTTTTATCATTTGATTTATCATTTTTTTAAACAATTCAAAAAACTATAAAAAAAAATTAAATTCAAGTTTTTAATTATAATAAAACAATAAATTATATATATATAATAACATAATAAAATAATATATATAAATATAATAAAATAATAAAAATGATAATTATATATATATTTATAA
Organism: Viscum album; assembly: GCA_963277665.1. NCBI lineage: Eukaryota > Viridiplantae > Streptophyta > Magnoliopsida > Santalales > Viscaceae > Viscum > Viscum album. The sequence continues at coordinate 571,709,620 of OY728164.1, read as the reverse complement.
AACACACACACACACATATATATATATTAAATCACGTTTTGATATGTTTTTATATAAAATAATTATATATATTTATAATACATATAATTTATATTTTCAAAACACATATATATTTATAAAACATATCACTTTTTTTTTCATTTTGTTTTATTCTTTAAATTCATTTTTTATAATAATATAATTATATAAAATTTATATTTTCAAACATTTATAAATAAAAACCATAATATAATTTCATATATATATAAAAATATATTATCTTAAAAATAATATTAATAATGTTCTTAAAAGAATATGCTTTACCGTTAATTATTACTATTTTATTATTATCATTACCTTTAATTTCGTAAAATTAATTTATGAAAATATAAAAATTTATAATTATAATTCATTATTTTATTTAAATTACAATTTTTATAATTTATTTATTAAAATAAAGGTCACATAAACAAAAATAATTTAATAATATATGAAAATAAATTATATTAAAACATATCATGTAATAAAATTAACTAAATAAAATCAATAATTTATCAAAAACAATTTAACATAAAGTAATAATATTTAATGATAATATTATTTATAATTTTAATATTTTATAAAAAAAATTAATTAAATTATATACTTATGCCTATAATTTCAAGTAAAAGGGCATTTATAAACATAATATACTTTATATATAAAATAAAATAGTTTTCCTTAAAAAATATTAATATATCCAAAACATTTAATATTAAAACATAATTTTAAATAAATAATTTTGGGTTATTTTTAAAATACATTTATGTAAGGAATATATTAGTGTATTTTCCTTTAAAATATAAAAATACTATTTCTTAAAATATAAAGTAATATTTTATAATTGAGATAAAAAATTATTTTGATTAAAAAAATCTTTAGTTTTATAAAAGTTTTTATTAAAAATATTTCTTTTAAATTATAAACAAAATAAATACTTAATTGAAATAAAAGTGCTATTTGAATTTCTTGGGATGTTACATCAGGTACTTGGTGAGCTTGTACCAATTACTTGATGATATCTAGTGGGGTTACATGACTTATTTCAAACCCCATCAGGTGTCTAATGGCTTGGTACCATGTACCTAATGAACACTAGGTGACCTGTAGTCCCCACCCTATAGATTTCATACTGTTTCTTAATTAAAGAAAAAAATGGTCATTTTAATTTAAATCATAAACTTATTAAAAGGGGGCCCTTCATGTTTTTAGCCAAACTCACCTGGATCTCTCATTCTTAACTCTCCCTCCTCCCTATTTTAAAATTAGGTTCCCTATACCCAACTTGAAAAATACTTTTTGATTACCAAATCATGTATATATAGAGTTATTCATGATTTATACTTACCATAAAAGTGTTCAAACTTCTACATACACTATTTACATGGTAGTTTATGGGTTTCATATGATCATCTAATAACCATTTGCGATGGAAGAAAACCCAAAACATAGGATATATATATTCAAGAAATTAATGTGTTAATATTATCTCAAAATAGAGTACCTAGAAAATATAAGTTGCAACAACTTCCATCTTCATCCTTTGGTAGAGTTTCTTGAGGCAGATCATGAGGATCAGTGAAAAAATATCCCTGCCTTTGATGTGATACATCAAACACTTGGATCCATGATCATATCATGAGGATATCCAAATGATAAATTCGTTCTAATGACTTCTAAAATGAGATAATCATAATATCAAGTAGAAAAGAGTTTAGCATAGGCTCGTGCCCATCAGACCACACGCACCCAACATGAGAGGATCTCAATCTCTTATATAGGCAAAGCCTGAGGATCCTCCTATTCATAATGAATCATATGTGTTTTTTATATTGGGTTCAATTAATTGAATGTTTTAAATGTATTTAATATAAATAATTTAATACATTCATAATGGATTGATGAATAAATGATTCAGGAGAAAATGAATAATATATATCACACACACACATATATTATATTCATGCATCACATGTATGAAAATACACACATCATATTCTTTAATAAATGTACACTATATATAATATAATATTATATATATATATCTATATATATCTCATGAATCATATGAATGTGTACATGAATCTCATACACATATATATTAGTGCACATCCAACAATCTCCCACTTACACTAAAATCCCATAAGGGATTTATGCAAAAACATCACAACTCTTAGTGAATCTATACAAACTCTTTTAGATATAGTTTTCATAAAACTTGCTTCATTTTAAACAAACACTATGTCCAAAACATTACCCCTATCCAAGTTTCTAAATTCATGACCCTTCGGGCCTTAGTTTCATTGAAAAAAAACCATGAAATCCAAATTTCATAGATGTAATCAAAGAGAGGCCTCTAGTAAAGAATTAGTGATATTCAAGATACTAAGGGGTCAGGTTTTATCTCTATCAAACATACTCATATCTCTATAAGAACATGTACACCACAAGATATATCATATACATAATATGTATACTTATATAATCCATTTTTCTATGACATCGAGTGACAAGTAGACATGGAACATGTCAATCTAGTATTATCCTTTAACTATTTATTGATTCTCTAAAAAAGAATGACCAAGTCAATGAATACATCACATGTCATTCATTTATTTGATAAGTAAATCACATGTAAATAATCCAATTAGTTGAATAAATCATATATGAAACAAATAAGCATGGCCATGTATTTCCTCGATCTAATTCAATCAGGGGTCAGATTTCTTTAAAATTTTATACAAGTGGAAAAATCCCATCTTAGTTGTGGTACAACCGATGAAATGATCATCAACATACCAAACCACCCCTATATTAGATAATTTAACATGTATACTTGTGTAAGTTGGGTATAAAAGTATGAAGGTTCTCATGTTAGGTATCTTTCCAAACTTAGGTAAAAAGTCTAGATAATAAGTATACACCCCTAAGTATATCAATGATTATATGAAATTCCATGATATATACTTTAGAAAATAAATCCAAGTAATAAGTATTTAATTATTACCACATGAATCTATTCTACTTATATCATATACAACTCTTTGTAAAAAATAAAATATTCTATTCATGCTAACATTATCATATCATTACAACTCATAATACTTTGTAATGATCATCAGTTAGGGACAACTCAAAGTCGTACTTTGAGGGGATATTATTATTAAACAATTTATATATTTTTTTTGACACACATTAATGAATGATAATTTGATATTTCTTTTATTATAATAACTTGATATATTTATAACCATTACAAATAATATCTCATGTGTCAAATACCTAAATATTCTAAACATCCCTCATGTTGTTGCAGTAATAATGGTTTTTTTCAATGGATCTGTTATATTCTCCTATGTATCCACCCAACTAATCTTTACATAATCTTTCTCAATGATATTCTATATGAGATGGTATTTGTGAAGGATATGTTTGGTCTTTTGATGATACTGAGGTTCCTTATCTTGTGCAATAACACAATTTTTTTTTCACAATATAGGTTGATTAATCCTTCTATGTTAGGAACTGCTCCATGTTTAGAAATGATCTTCCCAATCCAAATAAATTCCTTCACAAAATCTAATGTAGTGATATATTATACCTCTATTTCCAAGTCCACTGTGGTGGATTGTTTGTAAATATTCCAACTAATTTCTCCACTATTTTGGAAAAACAAAAATCTAGATTGAGATTTAATATCATCTTTTTTAGATTGGAAACTATAATATCTATAACCCTTTACATAGAGATTATACACTCCTATAAATACCAAGAATTTATCCTTAGTCCTTATCAAGTACTCAAGGATTCCCTTTATAGAAATCCAGTGACTCTCATAAGGGTTAGATTTGTATCTACTTGTTATAATCAAAGAATACGAGAAATCAGGTCGAGTACATAACATGACATACAAGATATATCATATGGAAGACACATAAGAAATTCTATCCATAATTTCTAACTCTTTATAATGATCCTAAATCTTCCCAAGATTCATGCCATGCAGCACTGGTAAAGACCCCTTCTTTGAGTTTTCTATGTTAAACTAACTTGACACTTTACCAATATATGTTTTCTAACTCAGTCTAAGAAACTTCTTAGATATATCTCTATAGTTTCTCATGCCAAGAATTTAATATTCTTCACCCATTTATTTCATTTAGAAACATTTACCCAACCATATATTTATATAGTAAAGTGTCGGGACATCATTTCCAATAAGAATCATGTGATCTACATAATCTATTAAAAATACTACTATAATCCCTATAATATACTTGTATACATAGGAATAATTTGTATTCTTGGTGAAACCAAACTCTTTTATTGCATCATCAAACAAAATATTCTAACTCTAAGAAGATTTATTTAGTCTATAAATAGATCATTACAACATACAAACATTAACATTCTCATTTGAAACATAAAAACCCTTAGGTTGTATCATATATATGTCCTTTGATAAATTCCCATTAAGGAATATTATTTTTTACATATATTTGATATATATCATAATCAAAATTATCTTCTATGGATATAAAAATATAAATATAATTTTATCATCACAACAGGTGAAAAGGTATCGTCATAGTTAATAACATGAACTTGTGTAGCCCTTTACCACAAGGAATAATTTATTAGTAGAAAATATACAATAAATGTTAGTTTTATTATTGAAAACCAAATTTCACCCTATGGGAATCTCCCTTTTAGGTGAATCCAACAAGTTCCAAACTTGGTTAGTGTATATGGGGTTCATCTCATATTCTATGGATTTTAATCATTTCTCAGAATCAGAAATATCAATAGTATCTAGGTAGGAAGTAGGTTCATATCATATGAACATTAATTCATCATAATTATCCATGATAAATCTATATCTCTCGGGTTCTTTATGAATCCTGTTAGACCTTCTAGGTTCTTATGTAACCTGAGTCAATTCTTATTCCACAACTCTTTACAGAACTGAATCAACTTCAATCTCTAGAACACTTCATATTTGTTGGTCTTAAAATTATCCAAGTTTAATTTTCCTCCCACTGAATAATCAATCCATGTGTTTTATTTCTAGTAAAATACCATCTTGAGCCAAAAACACTTTGCATTCAGTTGGGTGGTCGAAATAATATCATTTAGTTTCCTTGGGATAACCAACAAATAAACATTTTTATAACTTTGGGTCTAGATTATCGAAATCCAATCATTATATGAGTACTTCACAACCATAAATCCTCATAAAATATATAACATTACATTTCTTAGTCATATCTCATATGGAGTATTTATGATTACTTTATATGGAACATAATTTAGTAGGAATATATCAGTCTTTAGAGAATAATCACAAAATGAGATAAGAAGGTAACATAAACTCATCATCGATCAAACCATGTCTAAAAAGGTATGATTACTCCTTTAAGATACACCATTCCATTATAGTGTTCCATGAGGAGTGAGTTGTAAAATAATTCAACAACCTCTCAGATGAGCTATGAATTCCTGGATTAAGTATTCACCACCCTAATATGATTGGAGGATTTTAATAAATTTTCCCAGTCGATTCTATGATTCATTTTGAAACTCTTTGAACTTTTAAAAAGTTTTATACTTTTGTTTCATTAGAAACACATACCCATACTGACTAACTTCATCGGTAAATTAATGAAGTACCTAAAACCACCAATTTCTTGAGTACTCATAGTCTACAAACATCACTATGTATGAGATCAAATAGTCTAGTAGCCCTTTCACCTTTTCTTCCAAATGACATATTTTTCATTTTTCACAATAAACAAGATTTTCAGGTATTAAATGATTCATAATTGAATGAGTCCAAAAATATATCTCCATAGAGTATTTGAATGTGTTTCTTATTTATATGTCCAAGGTGAGATTGCTAAAGGTAGTTTGGATTAGGATCAACTATAATCTTATTATTATGAATGTTATAAATAGGATTATCCATATTAAGAATATATAAAAATTTCATTATATTTCCAATGCCATAAAATATTTTATTCTTATAAATAGAATAACTATTATTCTTAATAATGAATTAAAATATAATCTTGTCCAAAAAAGATATAGAAATCAAAATATTGTTTATGGAGGGATCATAATATCATTTTTTTAATTCTCAAATAAATCTAGTTGGTAAAATTATATCATAAGTGATAAACTATAATTCAATAACTCTTTCTCCATTATTTACATAAAGATAAACTTTATCCTTCATCAATTCCTTCCCATCTCTATGTCTATGTTTTTAAGCACAAATGTGTGATGCACACTAGGTATCTAATATCCATGAGTCAGAGGTGGAGAAATTAATTTCCATGACATTCACATTTGGGTACACTGTATGTTTATCCTTAGGATCACTTCTAAATCCTAGATACCAAAATTTAACTATTTTATAGGTCATACCTATTAATTATTTAAATTTGATTAGTGTGAAGTATTCCATAATATACAACAAAGACATATCAGTGGATGAATATATTGTATTATATCTTTTAATTAATGGATTTAAATGAAAGTGATCCCCTTAAAAATGATGAACACACACATCATATACATTTAGTGAGACAAGATCCATATTTCACTATGTAATGACCTCACTTTGGTATGAAAATCATAATTATTTTTTATTTAGGTAGGGATTCATCCTAATCAAAAAAGTTGTTATTATTGGATTGTTGAGTGTATATCTCTACCAAAATCCATAATATAGATTCACTCATCTCTATTCCTATGATATTCTAACCCTTGGGGTTTCTCAACTAAGTGCAACCCAAATAAAATTTCAAAAATGAACTAAAAAAAATAAAATCCAGGGGAACCTCACTTTGGCGTGAAACTACTCATTGAATAATCTCGAGTCACTCATTAATTTCTTTCCTGACACAAGATAATCTAGGGGAAACCTTATTTAGTGTGAAACTATTCGGTTGGATGATTGAGGTCTTGAAAAGTGTTTCTTTTGAAGGAATATCACACTTAGTATATGTGGGGTTTTCTTTTAGGGTATCACTGATTTAATATACATTATATTAATATTAAATTCATAACTATTACATCTTTTTTAATCTTTATCTTTTTATGTTTTATTTCTTTTTGTTTATGAAAGATTCTAACAATTTAGTTTTGGAAATCCTTATTCTAAACACCAAATTATTGTGTTCAAGACACACTAATGTGTAACTCATTACACAACCCACAAGTCAATGTTAATACCCAAAAACATAAGCCAGGTATATTCATATATATTAAAATTCATCATACACATAAGGTGCATGAACACTTCATGTAAAGTCATAAAGTTATATGGGATTGAAAAAATATAAATGAGTAATGCCAAATAAATATATAGCCAGTACCATTCACTTTCCTAGCCAAGGAAATCCTCTAGGAAAGTTGGTGATCTAAACCCAAGTCCCTATAATCAAGGAGACTTTACTCAAGAGAGAATTTAATTCATGAAAATCTTAAACACCTAATATGAACAAACTATGAAAAAAACTATTCTCAAGATCATAACTAAAATTACAAACCGAGGTCAAGGTAGATGAAAAATAAAATTTATGATATCAATCCTAGAATGATATGTAAGGATCCATCCTAGAAGAAATTTATTATATAAATGGGCATACACAATATTCATATTTCATAAACAATTTACTAAACATGAATTTCAAGAAAATTTAACAAATAAATATACATTTTATTTATTTTCTAAAACCTGAGGCATTTATGAACTACTCATAAATAAATTCTAATTATAATTTTTTTAATTTATTAAGAGAATAAACATTTTATACTACTTTTAATATGAACTCCTTCACATTTTATATTAAATATCATTTATATGATATTTCATGAATTATAATCATTTTATAATTCAAAATATATTATATAATTTTTTTTATAATCTATATATAATATATTTTTTAATTTATAAACACTTTATAAATCACCTCTTATGATTTCTAAATAAACCTTTTATTTTTAGATCATAAGGAATACCTTTTATTTTTTTAAAAGGTATTTTATAAGATTAACCTTTAATATTTGGGAATAATTTTCAATACACATTTATTTAATTAATTATAAACAATTTATAATTAATTAATTAGTTTATAAAATCCTTATAAATTAAATTATCCTAAAATACCTTTTATTATGATTTATAAACATTTTATAAACCATAAAAACCATTTAATATTTAATTTTTTCAAATATAGTTTTACTTAACCTTATAAAGAACCCCTATTCTAAGTAAGGGTATCCACCCTTTTACCCTTACACATGAACACTATGAAAGGGTAATTTATGTTTCATAAAGCCTGTGTAAAGGTAGTATGTATATTACCTTTATATAGATCTCTCACATAAAGGTATTAACCTTACACAACTCCTCTACATAAGGGTACTCCTAGTATTTCATATGATGCGTAAAGTTAAACATCAGGGACCTTTATGTAATGACTCTAATAACTTTATGAATAAGGGTAAAGTGAAAATGACCCTTACGTAAACCCCTTTGCGTAAGGGTACTACCTTTATACAGAAACCCTTACATAAGGGTACTACCTTTATACAACACACCTTGCATAAGGGTACTACCTATATGTATCACATTTGTGTAAAGGTAATATTGAGGTTACCCTTATGCATACCTTCTACATAAAGAAATCATGTAAGGGTAAAGGCATATAAACCTTTACATAAATTGATTTAATAAGGGTATTACCTTTACTTATCAAACCTACATAAGGATAAATCATATTTACCTTTACGTAGATCATGTATGGGTCTATAATGCTTCTTGAGGTTTATGAAAACACTAATTTTCATTTTTATTTGAAAATCGGTGATTAAAACATGTTTAATTCTTGAATAAACTACCTCTGATACCACTTATGGGTTTCATATGATCATATAATAACCATTTTTGGTCGAAGAAAATCCAAAAAATAATAAATATATATTTAATAAATCAACGTGTTAATATTATCACAAAATAGAGTACCTAGAAAATGTGAGTTACAACAGCTTCTATCTTCATACTTTGATAGTGTGTCTTAAGGGAGATCATGAGGAGCAGTAAAAAAATTCACCCTACATTTGGGGTGATTCATCCACTTGTATGCATTTCTGTCTGTTGGGTGCAATTCATTTAACATTTTCAATTAATTTAATGCAAATCCTTTAATCAATTAATAATGGATTGATGAATTAATCATTCCAGATAAAATTAATAATATATATATATATATATCACATATATATATATATTAGATTAGATTAGATTAGATTAGATTAGATTAGATTAGATTATATTATATTATATTATATTATATTATATTATATTATATTATATTATATTAATGCATCGTATGCATGAAAAGTACATGCATCATATTATTTAATAAATGTACACACACACACACACACACACACACATATATATATATATCTCACACATCATATAAATGTGTACATGTATTTAATGCATGTAAATTTTAGTGCACATCCAACATTAGTGTACTTATATTATTTATCATATAAATAGGTTATAATAGTTCCTAGCTATAATGAGAACCTTGAGATACTATGAAATTAATCTTAAAAATATATCCTATAGTCTAGATACATCATACTGATCGAAAAAAGATGATGTTTGACTATCATGTGTTGGGGGATCATAAGAATTGAGTCTTATTATCATGAAGTTCTCACTTTGTGATCTCATGTAAATAAGATCATGAGTAATGAACCTCTAATAGGAGCACCACATGTTTCAGGTATCATTGGTTATTCCCATTTACAAGAACATGTATTGTTCTATCAAATTGAGATTATTATAAATGTGTACCATTTGATCACATTATTTGATTCAATATGAAAACATGAAATTTATGTTTTTGTGAGATATCTTTCATTGGGTGAGTCATTGATAGTATTCCATTGGTTGAATGTTCACGAAATATTTTATCACTTCCAAAAGGATGAGATATCTTGTCCCCTATTGACCAGGATAGAAGTACCTTTAATAAATCCATGTCGATGGATATTAAAGGTAATTCTATCTAGTATGGTCATGAATAAATAAAGTAATAAATTATGATGAAATGAACTTAAGGTCCTACTTTATGAGATATAATGAGACAAAAGATTATATTACACGACATTTGTTCATAGGAGGTTATTGTTTCTATGACTAAACCTTATCTCCTTAGGGGTCATGATGGGTTTCTAGACCCCCTCCTAGTCTACCAGAATCACTCACTACTATCAAGATAAGGGCCTTGAGGTACACACAAAAATCATATTCAGAAACTTGACCAAATCTAGTGAATTGGAGTTTAAGACATGGCGGGACCCACAATAATGGCTAGGTAATATACGAATCTATATGATTAAAAAGAAAATAAATAAATTCAATATTATTTGTTTTTAGAATAATAACCTTTGAATTTATTTACTTATCATATTCCCAAGTTATTCAATGAATATAATGAAAAAAATATATTTTGAATGAATATTAAATAATTATTATTCAAGGTTCATTTAATATTTATAGGAGATGAAAGTTTAGTTAATGAATCAAATTTTATCACATAACAAAATATAGGTTTTACAATCATGTGATAAAATATCCATGACATTTACAACAAGTTTTAAATTCCATTTATGTCATTTATGGGTACATTTAATGTTTTAACTTTCATAAGGACCTAAATGCAATTTATAGAAGTTATAACTCAAGTATTTAATCATTTTAAGACCCAAATTGAGAGAGTAAAGTGTTTTCATTAATTCTCTCTTCTATCCACTTCTCTATTAAGTCTTAGATAGATAAAGTTAAAGGAATATATATAATCGTTTGATCCAAGTTTTAGGATCATTAGTTTGATTTCCCACATTCATGAAGACATCGAAGAGTCTTTAATTATCTATGATAGCACCCAGATTTCATAGTTCAATGATTGATCAATATTTTATAATTCATGTGAATCATCTAGAGGGTTCTGAGTTTGGTTCCTTCGAGCAACGATCACCAAAGAATATAGAAACACATTTCTGATCTAAATCAGATGTGGTGTGATTTTGATTTAATTTTTCATTTTTATTCTTTGTGCTTAATTAATTTCCAAATGATATTTGGTTGAATAGTTGATGGGGTATTACATATTTTATCTAAAAAATTTTAAATGCCCTTTTCATGCTTCTATAAATCCTTGGGTTCCTCCAACTAGTATAAGATAAAGAGTGTATTTAATTATGAAAAATAAAAAATTAAATTTGAATTTATTTGATAAGTGGGAATATTCATGACCCCTCTTCCATAAATGATTCATTAATTATAGATCAGATGAACGAGTTATGGTTATTCGAATATTCAAATTATAATTGTTCAAAATTAAAATGAAGAACAAATATATATATTTATATATATTTTTACCGATGTTGTATTATTTTTCTAATGACTAGTGACATCAGGTAGGAGGTGATAGATAGAAACCTACCCATGTGGGATATTTCCAACTGAGCTACATTCCCAAGGAAGTTTGATTCAATTCATAATTTTTAAAAAATATAAATTGTAATATATACATATATATATATATGTATGTATATATGTATGTATGTATGTATGCATATATGATATCTAATATATATATATATATATATTATAATATCTGATATATATTATATGTGAAAAATATCCCATTAACCATAAGATTCTATATATATATATATTATAATATATGAGATATATATATATATATATATGCACCTACATTATAGGCTTTAAAAAAAGTAAAATAAAAAAAGGGGAGACTTTAGGGTGGAAAACCACCCCTTTAATGGAAATAATCCCCCCTTTTAGGAACCAAAATTATATATATGATATGGATCCTCCAATACACTTTTCCAAACTAGGTTCCACTAGAAATTTGGCTATTTTAGTGGAACTTGTATTATAAGTTCCAATGGAGCCAAAGTTCCAGTGGAACCTAGCCTAAAAAAGGTATAGTGGAGGGTTCTTGGAATAGAAAGGATAAGAGGCACCTTTTTAGGGGGGATAAAAGTAGAAACTTTAGGAACTACTTATTATAAAAAAATTAAACATTTTTTAAGAGTGGTTCCCTATGAGGGGTGCCTTATCCCTTTCCAGTGCACTAGGATTGAACTAACACCCCTACTCAGTCAAGTTTTACCCAATCCATCTGTCCCTTTCTGGTTTTCCTTGTAATACAGAATCCAACCTTTAATTTAAAAATTCCTAGGATCCTGAATAAATATTGAAAAATTATGAAAATATTTTAAAAATATTTAAAATTTAATTATTTTTTTTAGGATAGTGAAACAATTGTTTTGTGAATTAAAATTAAATTAAATTTATTTCAATTCATGGAAAATACTCTCAAGTTTAATTTATTGAAAATTTAATTTATTTACATGATTTTAATGCATAACGACTGATCATTAGCCATGGAATACCCAATGATAGTTCAAGTTTATTTATTTATTTATTAAAATTCATTTATTTGTAATAATAATTTAATATATGGTAATCTATGCATCGCCACTTATATCATAATTTGTATAAGGGCATATGAATCCACAATAAAGATTATGTATATGTATCCAAAATTCTTGATATTCCTTCACATGTGTAGGAGTATTATAGTAAAATGAAGAAGATAAAAGGTGAAAATTTTTGCATCAAGACTTGGAGAGGGTTCAGAAAAGACTTTGACGCATTGGATGGGGTGAGTGCTACAACTCGTGGTGCATGTGTTGTAACTCAAGGAGTTATACCTTGGATCTAGGTCAATCGATTATCCACTCAATGGACCAACCATCAAAATCATCTCATTATCACATCATTTAATTTTATTTATGCACGATTTATTATTTTATGTATGTGTAGTTTTTACATGTGGTCACATAAAATAATAAGTGATAATGCATAGATAAAATAAACATGCATGGTGATTTTTTATTTATTTATATAGTTGTAAATAATTGGATATGATCACATAGAACAAGAAAGTTTAAATAAATCTGGATTACATTTTTTAGGAAAAACTAAAACCCCTCAAAGAAAATATGAAGTCCTTAAACAACTTCCTCACTTATATTTGGATAAAACTGGGTGTACAAGGTGCTCTATATCCATAGTTGAGGGTTTCTCCTACTACTGGGGAATTCATATGAGATCGGTGGGTTGACTTAACTAAAGTTATCAGCAAATAAATAACCATAGATATATTTTTTCAACTTTAGAGATAAAGAGTTGGGAAATTAAAAGTTATCCTTTTTAGAAGATGAGACTCCACTCAACATATCAAAGGGCCATGAGTTAATGTGATTGGCTAAATAAAATCCTAACTTTAGATTATCTAAGTCATGGCATATCCATATCTCAGACTATGATGAGTTGTTTTAAAGACCATTTCCACAAGAATACTCAAGTGACTCAGTATTCTGAATCTAGTAGTTAAGGGATACTAGAATTTAATAGAATATCGGGAGAATTTGAAAGATAAAAATCATTAATGTATATATTAATCAATAATCAAGATAAAATTACTTATCTTCTTATGTTTGATTTTTTAGAAAAAGAAAAGTAATACCACAGATATACTATGGTTAATATTGTACAAAGAACATGTCATCACTGTTATAAATTTCCAATAGTGGTACACGAACTTGAATATAATACTACAATATGAATTGAAATTATATGTTCCAGATCCCCCATTACCTGATCAACCCCCTAAAAAATCAAGTGAGGATGAAATGGATTCATATAAAAGACTTATATATAATGAATTTTATGTATATATCATAATGATATAATGAATTTCCAAAGAGTTGTAAAAGCAATATAAGGACATGGATGGTTATACCATGTCGTCTCATCTATGTGAAGTATAAAAGGAGAAAGAGAAGTGAGAGATCAATGCAATTATGATCACACTAATCAGATATATATTGAAATATGGAACTAAATTTTGTCCTAATGTACTCATGATGATAAAGTATATTGACAGACTAGAAGAATTGGGATTCAAGTCAAATCAAGAACTTTCAATTCATCTCATTCTCTCATCCTTACCACCAAGTTTCTCATGTTTTTTTAATATTTATAAAATTAATAGTATGTAGAAACCACTTTGATATATTTTGGGATAGGTTCTCCTAGATGATGATAATTTAAAGAAAGTTAAATATTTAATTCTTAAGGTGAATAATAATAAAGACAAGGAAAATATGCCAACTATAAGTACACTGCTAAAGGAACTTTCACAACATCATTACAAGAAACCAAATATAAAGAGGGAGAGTATTGAATAAGAGGGTATTATATTATCATATGGAAATATAAGTCACTAGATGATAAAAAACAATTAATTGAAGAAGAATCAAGCAAGAGATTTTAATTTAGGTATATTTATCATTAAATGAAATATTTAATTTATACTCCTTGGGTATTAGATACAATATGCCACTTATATATTTAAGTATAAATACAAAAACCAAGTAATTCAAGAAGAATTATTATAAGTCAAGATGTGTTCTCCAAGAGATTGAGAAAGGATGATGCCTACATCAATGGAGATAAGCACATGATTTTTATTTCCAAAGGAATGGTTATTATGAAACTATAATTATGTGTTGAATGATACCAGAGAAATTAGAAATGAATTTTTTTTGTGGTATTTCATACAAAACTAATAGTTTAGTAATAAATTAATCATAAATAATAAATAATGAATATAAAATGTAAAACTCAGACCAATTTTTGGTAAGAAAAATATTTGTTAAGTAAAAATGTAAACAGTTTTAAAGGATATACCTAGTATGGTATTTAAAATATTTTATGCTAATAACCTTATGTATTATCAACACACCTACTTATCAAGTTTTATGCAAATAAAAATTTACAAATAAAGTCTTTATATAGTACCAAATTATCATGGAACGCCAAATTTATTAAGTTATTAAAGTTGATTTATAGTCTAGGTCATACCCTAGGTTTTATCTTAAGGAGTGTTGGAGGTTTAAAGTGAATGTATTTAATAAAAATAACTAAAAGAGAGGGGTAGTTTTGAAAATAGTTTAAAAAATAAAATTACTCACTTAAAGAGTTTAATAGTTGAAAAAAGAGGTTATGTTTTTAGAATAATGATAGAAGGATGACATTTTAAGTCCATTACACATATTGGTTAGTTCATCGTTCTAAAAAATACACATGGTTTAATTTAATCCTTTGGTTGAGGGTTTTTAAGATCTCAATTCCCTTTTTGACTTTTAAAACAATGCATAAAGACCAAACCTTGACAAAACAATCATGTTGTCAAGGTTTGTACCTCAACCATAGAGTTAAGGGTGCCAAAGCATACTGATATCTCATGTACATGTGAGATAAAGGGGATTCTTATATTTTCCAATCAGAACAACATAAGATTCCCACTTAAAATCTCAATTCAATCAGTGTTGAAATGAATTTTTTTTACCTTAATTATATCAAAAAATGATTAAAAAGAGAATAATGTCAATATAAAACCTAAATGAAATTTTCCACACATAAATTAAACCAACCCATAATAATAAAAAGTGTCAAAACTCCCTCTCTAAGTGTTTGTAATTCTCTCAAAATGACCATCCACCGTTTATCTCGACATGAGAGGAGGAGGTTCGGGTAGACTTTTTCTTTAATTATTGATCTACATATATGGATAGGGGACTCTAGAACTTATAAAAAAATATTGGACTCCTTTGGGTCTCAAAAATGGTAGATATTTTCCCATTGGTTAAGCTTACAAATGGGGTTCCCATGGTGCTAATTTATAGGCAAAGTGGGAGGTGGTTTTGAGAACCCATATTTCAAGATACCACTTAGAACATGGGTTTGGGATAGTAAACTTCCTTATCTAGACTTGGATAAATGAAAACAAATGTTTTATAACATATTTAATATGTCCATTTAAAAATTTTCATCCATTTAATTTATAAAACGAGATATATTACCAAAATACTGAACCAAACTTTTGACTTTTGGAAGATTCGGTTTCTTTTATAGATTAGTTCAGTTTGGCCCCTTTTAGGATGAATTGGGATTAGGTGTCTTCATAAGAGTTGTAAACCACTTAATTTTTGGATCATCTGACAAAATTTAAACCCAGTTTCATTCATGTATCTTATAAAGTGTTCATTTGATTCTATATGTGTGTTTGAGATCTTGTGCAGATTGACCCATTTTTCTTCAACTTCATCTTAGGTCCTTAAAATCACTCCCTCCTACAATGTAATCATAAAAAAAGTAAAATTTCCCTTTTTAAAATTAATAAAAAATAAATAATTGAATAGAATTTTAATTTAAACTTATTATATTTTTAATTTAAAATACAAAATAAGTTTAATATTGTGGTATAAGGTTGGAAATGAATAGTGAATCACTACGTGATCAAACCCTCAAACCTAAACATTTTCACTATTGGGAAATTTCACATTACCAAAAGTGATGAATGGATATATTCCAAAATTCATAAAGATTTATAATTAAATTAAAATTTAATTCTTGATATAAATATTTTATCAAATAAAAAATCACACAATGGATTTATTCTTAGTGATCATGGAAAATATGTCTCATAAATTGTATTATAATGAAATTCAAGGAGATGTATGATACCAGTCTGAGAAAGGAATTAAAAAATCAACCATGTCACTAACTCCCCACATGTGTGTGTGAAAACCATTTCATGTTATTATTTTAACTTTATATCCAGTGAATATAAGTTATTTTAATATCTTTCTACTTCCATGATTCTTTCCATCAAACCTATCCTACATCCTTTGTAATTAAATTTCAAGACCCACTCACTTAATCATTCTTGGAAGTCAAACCAGAATCTCCCAACCTATATATCCCCAAAATTTTTACATTTCATCACTACCCACATTATTTATTTGTTTTTTTATTGTTTTTTTGAGGTCATACAATAGTTGCATAACATATACACATGTGTAGGTCAATACGGTATAGTAATGAAGATTGGATAAGGAATGAATATATGGGAAAATCATTTTAGAAAGATGATAAACATTAACCTAACTTATATTTACCTTATATTAAGTAAGTAAAATCCACACTTCATAGTCGAGTTCAATGTGGTGTGGATATATAAAGTGAAATTATTAACCCATAAACTAATAACATAGAGGTTATCAATCATCTCAAAGGTTTCATATAGATAAAACCATATATATCATCAAAGAACACCCAATTTGATAAAAAAACACACCTCAATGTTAAATTAATTCTAAAAATAACATTCCATTGGTGAATTAAGTTTTATTTAAATGTTAAATAAAATTTTAATAGAGAAATTCATCATGAATTTTTAATAATTTCCATGATTATGTGGGTATCACAAATGAATATTCTAGAACAAAACTGAAAAAATGGGGGAAAGTGAAAATTACAAGAAATAAGACAAAAAGATAAAAAGAATAAAGATGATTAAAATCTTAATGAACTCAGGGGAGTGGGGAAAAGTAAAAATACTATGTAGAAAGAAAAAAAGAGAAAAATAAAGAAAGATGATAACAAATCCTAACTAACTCAGGAATGTATCCATCCCTACACCTAGAGTGTACGATGTCCCCACTATAATAAAAGAGAATGTGGGAAGGAAGGATAAAACCTGATAGGTGGCATTTGTAGGTTTCTTCTTGAATGTTTATTTCCTCTATAGGTCACTCTAGAATGGTTTCATGAAAGTGCTTAGATCACTTCCTGTTAATGGTGAATGTTTATTTTTTTTTCATTTTGAACCGATACAAAACCAAATTAATAGTTGTTATTAGTAGTGCATGGGATGGACTAGTGGGAATGAAGCTTACATGGGTGAAACATCAATCATGCATTAAAAAGGAGGAACTTTTGACCAATGTGGAGTTGATGATGAGGATGATGCAATAATGGGAATCCTTAGTTCTCTCCTTATAGATATAAGATTTCTCATATGATTATCTTCAAATTTCCTAAAAATCTTAAATCTATAACTTCCAATGATCACCTTCATCTGAGAGGTTCATATTAAATTGTTTTAAAAACGCAATATACACAGTGATCTACCTTTATATGGAGGTGAAAAGCCTTTCCAAAGAAAATCCTATATGGTAAAATTATTATTAGAGTTTTAAAATATGTACTGTACACTCAAAGTGAATCATCCAAGAGTAAAATCCAATCCTTAATATTGGGTTTTACTATTTTTTCCAAGATTTTATTAACTTACTGATTTGAAATTTATTCTTATATGTTAGTTTGGGGGTGATATGAAGTAGATAATTTATGCAAAAACCCATAATTATAGAGAAATGTTTTCATTTTTTGATTATAAAGATGTTAACATTGATCACTAATGATGAATCTTGGAAAACCAAACCTACTAAAAATATAATATCTCACAAAATCAACACCCACTCTAGAGTCATAGGTCTTTGTATCTTTTTATTTCACCCATTTAGATATATAGTAAAAAAACAATAATATGTATACAAAAAAATGAATTTGGAAAATTCCCCATGAAGTAAATTACCTATGCATTGATGTTATAAAAAAATAACATGGTTTTTTGGGTCATTTCATTCCTATCAGATATATTCCATGTGAATTGACATCATGTGAACGACTTAAAAAATTGATGTGCATATATATAAAATGTTTTCCAACAAAGTCTAGAGTCAATGACCTTTCAAGTTATACATTGAGATCCAAAGTGGTCCCCACATGCTAAAGTGTAGCATAAGCTCAAAAAGAGGTAAACTCATGTTTAGGGATACACCAATAAAAAACTTGGTCACTAAAAATTCTCCATAAGTATGGTTCATACTAAATATACCCTCATGATTTGTACTTAAGTATTTGGGATTGTGAAGTGATAAAATATATAGAGACCCTAAATGCTTTCAAAAAATTCACAATATCCATATACCAAGGGGTAAGGTCTACTACATCAGAAAGGTTATCATTAGTGAATAACTCTATAATGGGGAGGGGTGAGTTAACATAGTGATCCAATGGTGGGAAAATACTACTAATGTTATCAACTGAAACATTTACCACTCCCCTATTATCTCAAATCTCTTGGTTAAAATCTCAGAGTAGGAGCATCCAATGTATGAGGTGGGCTTAGCTTTGGGATTATTAAGAAGAAATTTAAGGGAATCATGATCATAAAACACAATGACTTTTGACCCAAGGAGATATGAATGGAATTTTTCCAATGAAAACAAAATATAAAGAAGTTATTTTTCAATGGTTGTATAGTTTTATTAGGAAGGTTCAAGGGTATGTGAGGAATACACAATGATATTAGGATCCCTCTTAACCCTTTGTGATAATACTTCCCCAACTGTAGAGTTAGAGGCATCACAGATAATCTTGAAGGGTATATCCCACCTTGGTGGTTGGATGATGGGAGGTGATGTGAGACTCTTTTTTATTAAATTAAATAAATACTCACAATTTTTATCAATAAAAAACTCAGAATAATTTTATAACAATCAATATAAGATAAGTGAAATATTAAAAAAGTATTTAATGAATAAGTGGTAAAAAATAACATGAACCAAGAAATATCACACCACATGAAGAAATTTTGGATATAGTATGGAAGAAATTATTTTATTTTTTGATTTATTAACTTGAATTCACTTACTCAAAATAACATGCCCAAGTACTATCCTATGCTCTAGCATGAAATGGAATTTATCATAATTTAATGTGAGATCTTTTTCAATGTAACAATAGAGTACATAGCCTAGGTGTCCCAAAAAACCATTAAAGGAAGATCCATAAAGTATGAAATCATCCAAAAAAACATCCATGAAATTCTCAAGGTTCCCAGAAAATATACTCAACATACAACACTAAAAACCATCAAAATAATTATAGAGACCAAATGCCATTATCCTTTATGAAAATGTGCCAAATAGACAGGTAAATGTTGTATTTTATTGACCCCCATGACTATATGGATTAGAAAATAGCCCAAATATCCATCAAGTAAAAAATAATGGGAATTACCCACAAATATTTATAACATTTATTCAATGAAAGGTATAGGAAAGTGGTTATTTTGTGTGGCTTGATTTAGTTAATGATAGTCAATATAGACTCTCCAACTATTTTTCACATGTGTTGGAACCAAGTCATTCCTTTCATTTGACACTACTGTTATTCCAGTTTTCTTAGGAAATATTTGTTTTGAGCTAACCCATTTACTAACTAATATGGGATAGATGATCCCAGTAGCCAATAATTTCCTAACTTCCAATTTTACCACTTCAATTAGGGTGGGATTTAATAATATTTTAGCTTGCCTTATGGGATTAAACTCATCATCTAAAATTATATGGTGTATGAAAATAGATGGGATAATCCTAGGAATATTAGCCAATGTACATTCTATCACCCTTTTCACACTTTCTCAAAAGGTATAACAGTTTTAATTCATGATCTAGAGAGAGTTTATTGGTAATAATGATGCAAAATTGAGTAATAACCACAGGGTAGGAATATTTTAAATTAAATGAAAGTGGTTTTAATTTAAATACTGGTGATTTTTGGATTGAGGGATGGAATTTAGGGGGATTAAGGTTCATGAAAATATCTAATACTCATTTTTATTCTCTATAAAAAGAGAATAAATATAAATTAGATTTATAGAATCATCGACGGTTATGGGTACCTCATAATTAACACACTAATCAATTAAAAAAAAATTTACACTTTTACAAACCCAAAAAAACACATTAAAGTTGAATCAAAACTCAAATCATCAAAGTGAGATGAAGATAATAAAAAATCATAATATTGGTTAGAGGATAGAATTTTGTTTGTGTGTGTCATCAGAAAACACTTACATTGAATAGACATGAAGAGTGAAGTTCTATTAAACATAGTGTTTCATATCATCAAGGATATTGAAACATAACTCCCCCCAAAATACATGGAAAATGTACCATTATAGATATTATTGATTGTATTTGTTTTTTAAGGAAATACCTTCCAATTTTGAGAGGAGCATGTCCTTGGGTCCGGTTATCTTCCATCTCAAGAATGTAGAAGTATGCATGGAAGAAGATATTCTTTACATGCATGAGGATGTAATCGATCACTCTAGTTGGGTGTTTTATTGTCTGGTTGGAAATTTGTACAATAATTCCCATTGGTTGAAACTCTACAAACTTTAGAGAATTATAAATAGAGTGAGGCGTCACATTAATCGAATCACCTAAATCAAACATTACATCAGAAAAGAAAGTATCCCCTATAGTTCAAGGTATTGTAAAAGTTCATGAATCCTTAAATTTATTTGGAATCTCTAGTTGTATAAATTACAATATATTCCTTCCAAGTTGGAATTTATCATTCCCCTTCAGTCTCCATTTGTGGGTGAAAAGTCATTTTAGAAATTTGGAATAGATATGAACTTTTTTAACTACATCCAAGAGAGGAATGTTAACTTATTACTTTTTAAATATATCCAGGATCTCTTTATCAATTTAATTATAAATGTTTTTCTTGTATTTAGAGTATTTGGTGAAAGGGAACAGAAATGGGTTGTTTAGGGGAATCCTTATTGATAAATTTTTTACAAATATTGTTTTGTTTTTCTTCACATAAATATTTCGAGGGTAGATAAATATATTTTTCAGGATTTGAATCACTAGAATTTGATTTTTTTACCAATTTTAAGTGTGATAGAACATATATTACCTTTTTTTACTTGGTATTGAAAAAACTTTGGGATGGTAGTCATCTAGACCCTTGAATTTGAATTTCTACCACTAAGTTTTCAAGTTTCCCTAATTGACTATTTCAGACCTTTATGGATAATCAGGTGTTTTTTTTTGGAATTATAGGTTATTTAAAACCATTTGTTTCATCATGTCTTCAAGTATAGGCTTGTGTTTTAGAGTGGGATATTGGAACAATATTTATGGAGGTTGAGGATTTATAGGTGGTTGTTGGGGTTAACTACCCCACCTTGGGTAGTTCCAAGACTGTTGAAGTTTTTTATAATAAACCCCTTTGCATATAATATCATTTATAATTCCATATAGAGTTGTATGGATAATATGGTTCTTACCTAATAGGGTGGTTATATAGGAAACCTATGAATATTACCTCAAACTCTCATAAGTTTCTCTCATTTGAGAGAATTAGTCAGAATGGTGGGAATAAGTGGAATAGATACCATAATGAATTGGAGGAGGAGGTTAATATTTACCTTGGTAAAGATAAAGTTTTCAAATTAGGGTACTTACCTCTTCAAACTTCATGTCCACATTATTCTCAAATTTAGAACTTTTAAACTCATGGACACCTCTAATGGGTATAATGGACCTTAAACTAAATTGTTGAGTATTTTGGGCCATGTTTACAATGAGGGTCCTTATAGGTATTGGGGTATTTTACACTAGGTCACCAACTATAGCAATATCAATCATGTTATGATAAATTTAAATTAAAACTTCATAAAAATATTGTATTAAAAGTTGCCCACTTATTTTTTGGTGTGGAAAACTTGAAAAAATCTTTTCAAAATATTCCCAATATTCATGAAGTGTTTCCCCATTATATTGTCTTATTCCACAAATTAATTTCCTTATTATTTTATTTTGATATTTTGGGAAGTATTTTTTGAGAAAAAGGTATTTCATTTCATCCCAACCTCTAATTGGGAGTTAACATAGTATAACCAGTATTTTGTAGTGTCTTTTAAATAGAATGATAATGCCCTAAGCTTAAATAATTATTCATCCACATTATTAGGTTTTAATGTTGAACATATATTATGTAATTCCTTTAAGTTATTATGTGGGTCTTCTCTAGCTAGTCCATGAAATTTTGGTAACAAGTGAATGAGTCCGAATTTTAGTTCCAAATTAGGTGCTTCATCTTGTATTTAAATATATTAGGTATGGATATCTACATTAGGAAATGTTATTTATCTTAATTTATGAGAATTTTGATCTATATTATGCAAGTTTATTTAATTTTTTATGTTGGTTTTAGGAGAATAATAAGGATCTAAAAGGGTGTTATTTTTTTGTGCATCCTCCTTCAAGTGATCATTCAATGCTTCTTGGTGTCAATGATGCAAGATCCTATCCATTTAATTTTCAAAAGGAAGTAATTACTTTGATGAATATCATGTCATTCACAAGTATTAAAAAATTAGTATTTTAAAAAACAACATAAAAATAGATAAGGAATAAAAGAAGCACACAAATATTTACAAAATACATTCTAAAAAAATGCACACTAAAAACCAAAGAACTCCCCAGAAATGATTCTAAAATTTTACCACATTGTCATGAAATGTAAAATTGATTATGTTTTTAATTTTTATTTATAGTTTAGGGAAGACCCTACGTCATCTCCCAATGAGTTATGTATGTTTAAAGTGCATGTCTTTAATAAAGAGGACTAAAAGAGGGGTGGTTTTGAAAATAGTTTTAAAAATAAAATGACTTAATTAAAGAGTTTAATAGATTAAAAAATGGTGAGGCTTTTAGAATAATGATAGAATGAGGTTATTTTAATTTCACTACATGTCTTTGTTAGCTTATAGTTTTTAAAAATACACATGGTTTAATTTAATCCTTTGGTTGAGGGTTGCCAAGATCTCGATTCCCTTATTGCCTCTTAAAACGATGCATAAAGAAATAACCCTTTACATAACTATTGTGTTTTCAAGGTTTGGAACTCAATAATAGAGTTAAATATACCAAATCATACTTATATATCATTTATTTGTGATATAAATATGATTCTTGTCTTATCTAATTAGAACAACCCAATATTCCCACTTAAAATCTCAACCCAACTGGTGTTGAAATGAAAAGTGGTTCACTTAATCATATAAAAAAATTCATTAAAAAGAGAATAACATTAGGATAAAACATAAATTAAATGTTCCAAACACAAATTACACCAAACCATTAGAATAAAAAGTGATGTAACTCCCTCTCCAAGTGTGTGTATCCCCCTTGAAATGACCTTCCACCGTTTAGCTCGCCATCGAGAGGAGTAGGAGGATCGGGTGGAAATTTTCCTTCATCCTTGATCTATATATTAAGATAGGGTACTCCATAACTTCTAGGATGAATATAAGAATAATTTTTGTATCCAAAATGGTAGATATTTTCCCCTCAATCGAGATTACTAATGGGGTTCCCAAGGTTATAATTTATAGGCCAAGTGGGAGGTGGTTTTGGGTACCCAGATTTTGAGATACCACTTGGATCATGGTTTTGGGCTTATAAAATACCTATATAAACTTGAAAAAAAGATAGTAATTGTTGTATGACATATTTAATATCACCCTATAAAATTTAGTGTCTATTTAATGTATAAAATGTGATATATTTTTTAAAAATAGAACAAAAATTTTTTACTTTGAGAAAATTCAGTTTGTTTGAAAGATTAGTTAGGTTGGGACATTTTTTAGAAGAACTGGGATTGGGTGTCTTCATAAGAGTTATAGAAAACTAAATTTTGGATCATAACATAAAATTTCAACCCAATTTCATGCATGTATTATCTTAATTTTTCATTTGAGTCTACATTTTTCCTTGAGATCTTTCACAGATTGGCTCATTTTTCTTCAACTTCATCCCGAGTCCTCTAAATCACCACCTCCTACAATGTAATAATAAAAACAAGTAAAATTTACCATTCTAATAGTGATAGAAATTAAATAATTGAATCATATGTGATGTTGAATTTGTTATTATATTTTTAATTTACAATAAAAAATCAGTTTAACACAGTGGTATAAGGGTGGAAATGAATAGTGAATCGCAACACGATCAACCCAAAGCTTCCCGAATTAGTTTAGATATATAGTGCGAACTATTTCAAGTATCAGATAGAGGTAAATTAACATACTTAAATAGATTCAATTAATAGTTTTAAGGTATTTAAAATTTAATAAATTAAAAATTATATTAGATCCTATGGGCGGGTTTGTGAGAGTATATCATAACCAAGTATTTTCTAATCATTAAAAGTAGAGTGAATTTATTACTAAACTCACATTTACTAATACACATCAGATACACGATGTTAGTAAAATAAGTATTTATTATGATTTTTACATTTATTATTATAATATAGAGTGGATTAATTCATAAACTCATATTTCCTTACACGCATCAGATCTATGATGTAAGTAGAAGGAGGATTAATGATGAGTTTTATAAGTCATGAAAAATATTCCATTATATTTTTGAGATATGATTAATAAATAGAGTAATTAAACCATATCCATATTCTAACTATAATGAAAAATGGGTATCATATAATTTATAGTATGAAATAAATCCATTATGTCATAAAGCATGCATTCTTT
Organism: Viscum album; assembly: GCA_963277665.1. Taxonomy (NCBI): domain Eukaryota; kingdom Viridiplantae; phylum Streptophyta; class Magnoliopsida; order Santalales; family Viscaceae; genus Viscum; species Viscum album. The sequence continues at coordinate 571,684,145 of OY728164.1, read as the reverse complement.
ATACCAAGATTTTGGTAAGTATAAGTCAATAAAAACACATGCATAAATAAATACACAAATTATATCTCACATAATTATCCAATATTTTTTTGTGATATTACATAAATCCATATGATAGAAAATTAATATTCAAGATATTGAATATATTTTTATAAAAGGGCGGACATCTCTATTTGAGTTAGTGGGATCCAGATTGACTTGGGTCATGTCAAGGATCGAGATTCATAAATAGTTATCATAGGAATAAGTTACAAAAAGAGTGTGTGTGAAAGGATTTTTCTATAGATTCATACTATCTAGTAAAGATAAAACCAAACTGAGATGGTTTTATTATCACCAAGTCATGGTGATATATTATTCAACTAGAATAATAAATTTTCATATTACAAGGAATTAATAAATGAAAATAATCTACGTTTGATAATTTCATATGAATTTAGAAAAATATATTCCATGTACCAAAATTATTTTATGATTTTGGTGATTTCTCTAATTGATATAAATCCATTTATTGGTATTCAAGAGAAACTACACATGAGTGGTACATGTTTCATACCGATAAGGATTTTTTTGGTTACACTAAGTGTTCAATATTAGATCTATTAGAATTATAATTGTCATAAAAACTTTCTATGACCATAATATTTAGAATTTGAAGTCAATACTACCTTTATTAGAAGATGTCTATATGATGAATCTACAAAGGATTAGTTACACCATCGAATTCCAATATAGAATGAAAGTTTTATTGATCCATTTATGGGTTAATTAAAGCATCATGATCATAGAATTTTAATTTTTAATGATAACATTCTATTTTTTTGAAAGTGGTTAGTGGGAGAATCATAATATTCCAAGTGAAATATGTCGAAATCATATGAAAAAACTATTAGTCTTACAATAGGTTAATAATGAGATGGAAGTAACTCTCCAATTATTGAATTAAATTAGCAACCTAAGTTTTAGGGAGAAATATATAATAAGTTAGATATAATGGTTTCTTAGAACAAGCCAATGTATAGACACAAAAAAGTATTTAAAGTGATATTTGAAACAATTTGAGAGAGAATTGTTACCAATGTCACATGGCATAAATTTATCCAAGAACACATGTATGTGAAATAACAGGATATTAAAATGGAGATTAAAACTCCAAAAGCTTCTACAATGGATATATCCTATATATAATTTCATGTACTATATGAGATATATAAAAAGTACTTGAGAAAGTATAAGGTGTATTTGACTAGTAAATATAGAGAATGAAACACTAGTTTCAGAAGGATAAATATACTCTATTTTAAGATCAATATGATCTGATATCATAGTTTGGATAAGAAAATGAGTAAGAAAACATCATTCAAGCTAGTGGTTTCCATATCTACAATTACTGAGTGCATTGTGACTTCTAATGTAGCTAAAGAAGTATAAAATATGTAACAATTTGTTTTAATTCTTGGAATATTACCAAAGGTACTAACCAAGATGTCAGGGTTATGATAGAGGAAAAAGGGATATACTTGGATATATCTTGTAAAGTTATACTCAAGGAGGAGAAGTCATAGAAAATAGAGTATCCATGTAGAAAAAATTGGTAGGAATAATGTCTAAATATTCAACTCATTAGAATCACGATCTTATCATGTGAGTACTAATAGGTTGATTGTTAGAAATTAGGATCTAGTGAAAGTGGTCGTGTTGTAAAAGTGAGTTCCCTAGAACCAACTTAGAAAGTACTTTTTTATTACTAAATCATGTATATATAGAGTTATGCATGATTTATACTTACCATAATAATTTCAACACTTATGAATCCACTATTTACATGGAAGTTTCCTTATATTATTTGTTACATCAATAGTTATAATAGTTCCCAACTATAATGAGAACCATGAGATAATATAAAATTAATCGTAAACACAAATAATATTTTATAGATAGATTATTCTGACTAGACATAGATAATATCTGACAATTAGGTACTGGGAGCTTATAAGCATCGATACTCCTTCTCATGAAGTTTTTGAATGTTGATATCAAGTAGAGGAGATCATGAGGAATTAACCACCAATAAGAACACTACTTGTTTTAAGTGTAATTGATTGTTCCTATTTATGATCATGTGTATTGGTATCTCTAATTGAGATCATTATCAATGTGTACCATTTAATCACGTGATTTGATTCATGATTAAAACCATTACATTTATGTTGTTCTGGGGTAGCTTTTGTTTAGTGTGTTATTGATGATATGATATTGGTTGAATGTTCAAGAAATATTTTTCCTTTAAAAAAGATGAGATATCTCAAGCCTTATTGACTAGGATGGTAGTACCTTTATTAAATCCATGTAAATGGTGATTAAAGGTAAGTATATACCGTAATGTTATTAATAAATAAATTAAGAAAGGATGATGAAATGAAGTGTTCATCACACTTTATGAGATATCATGAGACAAAGATATTATATTACATGACTTGTGTTCATATGATGATGTATTTGATATGAACAAACCTTATTATTTATGGGAATTTATGGGTTTCTAGAATCCAATCCTAGTCTGTGAGTATCACTCACTGATATCAAGATAAGGACATAGAGGTCCACATAAAAGTGTATTCCGAATCTTGGAAAAATCTAGGGAATATGAGTTTAAGACATGGTTGTCCCCATGATGATGGTTGGGTAATGTTTGAGTCTATACCTGAAACCATTTTAGAATGATGAAAAGATAGTAAAATCCATTTCTTATAAGAATTAAATAACCATTTTAAAATGAAAAAATTCTAACAAGGACATTCAACAATGTTAATCATAAATAATCACTATATGGTACAAATTAATGTATGACATTCAATACCCATATTGATATTTTGTGGAATACACAACTCACTTAAGAGAAAAGTAAAGAAAACAACCCACACATGGTTCATCTAACACCTTATATTATAAAAAAATTTCTAGTAATGTAAGTAAAAATTTTATGATAGTGATAGGTTATTTTTGTGGTACTTCTAAAGTTTTAATAAACCTATCTCTATTTATACCAATGACTAGACTTCCTAAACATTCCCCCTCCAAGCCCGGAGGAATTTATATTTTTTTTTGGAAAACCTCATTTTTATCTAGGATGAGAGAGAACCCTACATGACCCTTATTCCTAGAGGCACAAGGCCTATCTACATTTATCTAGGTACAAAGGAACACACAAATAGAATAATCTATTCACAACTACATTTTTTACATGATACTATAAAGATCACACCCTGTATAGTTGAATGACTATCATTGAACCATGTAGAATTGAATGGTACCTGGTATCAATATAGAAATTCATACCCTATCATCATTCATCAATCCTTCCTCAACACTTACTCTAATATAATTTTATAACCCCTTGACATAAATACCTAGGTTGAGATTCAATATGACCTATGATGCATCCCCCAGAATCACTATAGGTAGTCAAATGGTAATATAGGCATGACATACATAGTGGGGGATTGGTTTCCCATTGAAAATCCATAGATACTCATGTAGATAGTTTTCTCAAGATTCTGGAATGAATGTGGATGATCTAGAGGTTTTTGGGTTTGGTTTGTTCGAGCGATGATCACTGACGACGAGCAAAACATGTTTCTGATCAAAATTAGACGAGGTATAAATTCGATTTAATTTTCATTTTTTATTATTAATGCTTAATTAATTTTCATGACATCCATGTTTTAATATGATCTAGGGTATTCTGTATTTTATGTTTGGACATAAATTCATACCAAAAATTTTAAAACACCTTTTTCTTGATTTTGAAAAGCCCCGAGATCCTCCACTCCATTATTCCAAATCACTTGGGCTTCTAACCTTGATATGTCCTTTCACAAATTTTCTATATGAAATATCATTTAATTCATTAAATTAAAGGTAATTATTCTTCTCTTATATATTTATATTATTCATTTATGAAATACATAAAATCCTTAATCTATAATATTCTAGGTTCTTTAAAATCATTAAAGTGGTATAATATTTCTATTTCTAGCCTTTGGAATGTGAATAAGAATTTTTTTAATAGGTTAACCTCCTCACTTGTAAACTATTACAGTTTTATTTTTAGTAATGACTTTGGGAAGGGTTTGATAAAACAGAATGATAATTTTCTTATAAAAAACTTTCTTATATTACTTTATTCACAAAATATTTTTGTTAAATGGAGCATATGGTAAGTGGAGCATATGTATTGTTATAAATTGCTTATAAAATTTACTTAATGTGATGGATGAGATTCAATAAAGTTATATGTTGGTTATAAAATATTTATATATATAGTTATTTTATGAGATCATGGGATATATGTATATAAATATGATACATGGAATGTTTTTACTCATAAGAGAGAATGTAAATATAAATGGATTACTTTCCCTCTTAACAAAGAATGTGTGTATGTGTGCATAATGACCCTAACTTAGATACCTGAATGGAACCTGAATCAGGACCTCCATTTACACAAGGATGTTCCTTAATCCCTAGAGTCTAGAAAATAGTACTGAAGGTCTTAACATACCTATGTGAAATGATTTACCCATTGTGATTCAATTAATAAATCATGATTGGTTACTCCCTATGAATAAACATGACATGTTTGTATATTGGAAATATCCAAGATATAAATACAATATGTTCAAACCCACTAGATTACAATACAAAAAAGATATTGAAATATCTATATGAATGTAGTTAGATTATAAAAATCAGTCTACATGCAACCATAATGAAAAAGTTATGCACAATCAGATAGACTTAATTCCACTAAATGTAATTGGAGATACATCGACCCTGATACCAAAAAACATGGCTACCTACCCTAGTACCACTTGGGGACTGAAGATACAAACTACTACTATCTTCCAGCTAACTCAGAAATGCATCGAATAACCATCAATATACCTATCATACCCAGTAAGTGAGGTTTTATTTCCACTAGTCTCCATATAGGGTGTGGGCATATACATACTTAGTAGGGCACCACTTACATTCCTCAACACAACTATTAAAAAAGAAGGTGTATACATGAACATTTCTACTTATTTATATACATATAAATAATAAATTTCTTGAGAATTCTATAAAGTATGGAAATGATAAAACATAACATCTCACAAAAGTGTCATGAATAAAATTTTTAACTCCTTATACCAAGAGAATCTATACATGCACAAAATTTATTTGATTCTAGAACTTGGGATTTGAGAAAATCTAGTTAAGGAAACCATGATTCCCATACTAGTGAACCATGATCACGATAATTTCACCCATGTCCAGGTTAAGAGGAAAACCCATTCATGTGGAAATGGGGAAAGTGTATACATGAGTCAAGGAACCAACCCATCCTTTAGAAAGGGGTATACTCAATCATATATCAATAACCTATCCCAGGTATTATACATGTTTGAGAAATTTATAACAATATCATATGTATATAATAAAACTAACTATATCAATTAAAATTATTAATACACTATGTTAATAACATGATCTGCATATTAAACTAGTAACCATGTATGGGTATAATTTCATTCAGGACTAAAATTATGATGAATTTATAAAAATATAGGTACGATTCCTTAGGATACACCAACAATCATATTAATATGGAATAATTAAAAGTTATACAAAACAATATTTGTTTTATGAGAAACCCATGGGTACTAAATTATGGAAACCTAACAAATATGAAAATATAAAACTAAATACAACACACAGTAAATAATAAGAAATGAATATTAAAAACTATAGGAAATTTAGTACATAATCAAGTGTGGAAAATATTATGACCCCTATATATTTATCATAATCCTAATAATTATTAAGGGTGGCCTTAATACCAATTTAAGATACTCAGAGGGAGAATTAAGAGTTTTTAGTATAATACATCTTTTGAATCAAAAAATCAATTTATGAAAATTGTTTCATGCATTGACATAATTTATTCAAATAAGAGATAAAAAATAGTTGATCGTGTGGTTTTCATAGGCCATAGTCAACCAAAATTTTAAATAAATCCTAAATATAACATAGGGATGACTGAGGTCATTTCCCAAGGAATGTGTGGTGGATATTCATTATTCTCAATTATTTATTAATATTTCTTTTTTTTTACTTTAAAATATAAGTAGATGGATGTGGGAGATTCATTTAAGTATGTTTTCATTCAAATAAAATAAAGCGATAAAAATCCTAAATAAGTGTTAGCTAGGAAAGCGGTCAATTTGAGATAAGGCAAACATGATTCCTTCACTATCCAAATTAATTGCTTAAGATATTTTGATAATCCAATCAATATAATTTCATGTACCACTGAACTAAAATTAGTTTTTGAGACTTAATTCTCCTTTAGAAGTCTCCTAGGTACACCAAGTCTCACATCCTCTATAGTGTCACGTGATAACATTCCATAATCATAGAAAATCCACCACTCTTAATTTATTCCCAATTGTAGAACATTTATCCCTCAATCAAAATGACTCAAATATTATAAAATATAGACCTATAGAACATAGGGAAATAAAATTTGGTTGAGATTATAATGGGGTTGTGGAAATTACCAAGAGGTAGTGAAAAATCTATTCATAATCCTTGGGAAATTTCACTGCTCCATCATAACAGAATAAAAGATGTAAAGAAATAAAATGAAAAGGGACTTGGGATCATCATGAGACCTCCCTTAGTACTTAGCTTCAAGTTATCACCCCATTACCATGGAGTTAATAATTATAGGCACAACATAAAGGAAGAACACAAACACAAGTAGAATAGAAAAAAAGTATAGAATTTCACTTCACTTAACATAAACCAATTTAAAATTATAAAATCAAAAGAAAAGAGTTAAGGATAATCCTGTGAGGGGGAGTTATTTATACACATATCCCCATAATCCTTTTATAACACCCCCTTATCCCTCTTCCTAACATAATTGGAAATGAAGTGATACCCATCTTTCTATGATAGAAATCTATATGCATTTGAGAAGAATTAGAGGGTGAAGTGCTTCACTATATCATAGTTGTAGTTAAAAATAGGTCCTACTTGAAGGTATTTCCATTTATTACAATTCTATGATCCTCATAGGAAGGGATTTAGGGAAAATGGTGTGCATGTATTATCTAGTATTTTTCTATACATACTGTAATAATGGGATTCAATATTTTTGGGCCTGATCTATCTTGGGTTTTAGTGAAGCAATCTTGCACACTAATGGACATATGGATTCTTGGACTCATAAAATTTAATAGACTAGTTAGTGTATTCTTGCTTAGTTTTCAAGGTGGAATCTTAGTAAACTTCATCTATGGAATATTGATTTAGAACTTGAATATGCTACTAGTGAGGTTATATTATAAGATGATTTCTTGGTCTTCAATTTGAATAATCTATAAGGTTTACTTGAAGTGGTGTGAACTATATCCTTTGGGATTTTTTTGAGTGTAAATATAGGGATAGAATCATATAAGGTAATAAATAGGTGAATAATTGGTCCATATGGATACATGTGTCTGCACTGGTTGAAACATTTTTTTAACACCATGCACCTGTCCCTTTATAGAATTACATCCGTATCACTTTCAAGAGTTGTGAGATCCTCTGATTCAATCCTATATGTGAAACAAAAACATGTATTATGCTTGATATCATGTGAATCTTCATTCAAATTCATTTCATATGATAATCCATAGTTTTTGAAGATTTATTAGAGCTTATAATTTGGAATTGGTGTGGTTCTTTGATCATATATTGGATTCCAATCAAGTGGTGTAGTGTTGCAGTGAGGCTTGTGCACCTTGTTTTGGTCTAGTTGGGAGAACAAGGATGTATGGGTGTGGGTTTTCATGGAATAAGGTCAGGATCTGATATTAGGATTCACTGAAGATGCGATGCTTGTGTTGAGGGAGTGAAAGTTTTTCATGCCAGGGATAGAGGGGAAGAAAACTTGATAAGGCTACTATAAATCTTGTGTGTTTAAATTTAGTGTATTCTTGGAGACTAGTTCAGTCTGATTTTCACTAGAGGAAGATGACTTTGAGTGGAACCTTGAGTTTTTGTAGAGGAAATGAATAGGTTAAATGACCTGGTGGAGTGATGGAATCAGTTTTATTTTGTAGGGATATGTGTTGGGGTAATATAATTTCTAGGTGATGAAACATACACAAACAGAGAAATAAAAAGGTAATAACATGAATAATTTATATGGTTCAACATTGTGCCTATGTCTATAGGATAAAGGGGCCCACACTTATATTATTTCCTCTCTAGATGAAACATTAGAGGAATAAAATTATAATTCATGGTATTGGATCATGTTTTAAAGAGTAATGATAAAATTATTTTTCAATTATTGTTTAGGTAGATCATCTAGCTATGAAAATTCCTCCCCATTTCTTGCTACATTCCTTGTTGGCTACCCCCCCAAAGCAGACTACTTCTCTTGTCAGTAGAAGAATCCATCTACAAATATATATGACAAATTTTCCCCCTTAATCAACTCCCTAATTAGGAGTTCCCCCCATAAATATCCCCATTATGTCCAATTTGTGGTAGAAGATAGACTCGTAGTCTCTGTATATGCATCCATCTTCTCCTTCGGTATAACTTTCATCATCAAATCTTTATTATTATCAATGGTGCAGATTTTCTCAAATTTCAACAACATTTATTCCAAAAAATTATGAATCTAGTGATATCTCATGTCAATATGTTTGGACCTATAATTAAATTTCAGGTTCTTTCGAAGATGAATAGTGTTATGACTATTGCAATAGAGAATGTAATTTTCCTGACTCTGTCCTAGCTCCTATAAAAAAATATTTATCCACAACATCTCCTCACAACCTTTTGTGACTATGATATACACTAATTATATAGTATAAAAAAAAATTATAAATTCATGACTTCCATGAGACTTATCTCCTTATAAATGGTATTAGGTACCCATATATAGATTTCCTCATGTCTAAATCTTGATCTATATCAATATCCATGTATCCTTTAAAAATAGGTTTACCATTTCTGAAACATAAACAATAAATAGATTTACCATAGAGATACCTCAATATCCATTTGACAGCTATCCAATTATCATTTTTGGTATTGGATAATAATATTCTTACAATTACAACAATATGAGAAATATCAAGTTTGGTGCACACCTTGACATACATAAGACCGTAAACTATTGACCGATAAGTAACTTTATCTATTTATTCTTTCTCCTCTTCTATTGAATGAATTTGACTTGTCATGAGCTTAAAGTGACTCAAAAGTGGAGTGATAAATGGTTTTCCCTTACTCATGTTAAACCTTTCAAGAGCCATCTCAATATACCATTATTGAGATAAAACAAATTTTGTGATTCCTCCTATCAGGAGTTATCATTATACCAAGAATCTGAGTAGCATCTCACAAGTCCTTCATTTCAAAATTATTTTTTAAATCCTATAAACTATTAATATTGGTTATGTATCCACCATTAATCATCATATAATAAACATAAATCAACAATAATATGAAATAATCATCATAAAATTGTTTGATGAAAACATAGTAATCAATAGTATTCCTCTTCTACTCATTTTTCTCTATGAATGAGTCAAATTTCCTATACCATTACCTCAGTGATTTTTTCAAACCATATAAACTTTTCCTAAGTTTATATATCATTTTTTCTTTACCTTTCACCTAAATTATCTTAGTCTGATCTATATAAATCTTTTAAACAATATCACCATATAACAATGAAGTCTTTATATCTAGCTGTAGAACCTCTAGGTTTATACTATCCACCAATCCAAGAAAAACTATGATATAATACATTTTTTACCATAGGATAAAAATTTTCATCAAAGGCAATACCTTTCTTCTGATCAAATCCTTTCACAACCATTCTGGCTCTATAACATATCTATAAGATTCCATATTCTCCTTTGATTATATAAACCCACTTATTCTTGAGTTCCTTCTTTCTATATGGTAAATCCAACAAGTCAAATGTACAGTTCTTTTGAAAAGATTACATCTCCTCTTACATGGAATTTTTACATTCCATATTGTATTGAATCCTGATCGCATTATCATTACTGTCTAGATCCCCCCCTTAAATGAGAATCATATACTCATGTAGTGAGTATCTATAACTCAGTTTTCATTCTCTAGTAGATATCCTTAATATTACTTTGGGGGGAATCTATTCTGGAATATCATATAATAGAGATATATGAACAGATGAAGACATATTACATGGCAGTGATGTATCATTGGTGTTATGAATCTCTCTCACAATATCTACAACTAATGGGGTGATACTGGTTCTAAATTGATTGGAATTTCCTCAAACTATAGCTTCTATTCATTTTATGGATTCTAAAAATCATCAATCATATAATCCTCAAGAAACACCACATCTCTAATTTTTTATGATCCTTTTTCTAATAGGATTCCAAAGTCGATATCCAAACTCCTCATGACCATATCCCAAACAAATACACTACTTTCCTTTTCCATCCAGCTTCACCCGATCATCTTTTAGGATGTGAAAAAATGTCCTCCACACAAATACTCTCAAGTGTTTTTATGAAACATATTTACCTATACAAACCCTATATGAAACCTTATAGTTCATTGGAACTTATGGAGAAAGTTTGATAAGATCAACTGAGCCCCCCATTGCCTCACCCTAAAAGGTGTTTGGAAGATTTGAATTTGAGAGAATACACCTGACTCTCTCATATTTTCTTATTCTTCCTATCAGCAACACCATTATACTAAAGAATATTTGGTATTTATTTTTATAGACTGATGATAAAAATCTTGTAATACTCTTCAAATGTTTCACAATAATCTCTTCCATTTTCTATTTACATACACTTTAACTGTCTTCCTGTTTCTCTTTTGACCACCATATGAAACTTATTGAATGAATCATGTACTTGATCTTTAATAATAACTATTTTATTACAATGCATGAAAGGAAATAAAATGGCATGAGGAATTAAACCCACAACCTCCACCCCAAATACCTCACCCCTGACCACCAGAACCTCCTGTGTGGGGCACATGTACTTGATCTTTATTTTTTAGAGAAAAGGTCTACACTTTTCTAGAATGACCATCTATGAAGGTAAAAAATAAATGGAACCTACCATAGACTTATTCCTCATCATGCAGACATCAGTGCAAGTCAAATATAAAACATTCACTTTTATGGATAGAAAATAACCATGAAATGATACTCTATATTGTTTTTCCATGATGAAATCCACACAAGTATCCAAGTGTGTACCTTTTATTCATGGTAAGAGATCCTTCTTAGAGATTATAATAATTCCTATTCCATTCATGAGATCAAGTTGTTCATGAAAAAATTCTATTGGAACATATTTTCTAACTGCATTGACTTCTCGTCCACATGGTCTGACATATTTGAGATAAAGAGAAGTATCTTTATTGACTTTAGAAATTAAAATGTTAACTTTGGAAAGATTACATTTCTCATCATCAAAATAACTAACATATACATCATCATTAATCATTATAGTAGATACCATAATGAGATAAATATCAATAACATGACTCACATACTTCAAAATCAAACTGTATCCAATAGTAGTCTCTAGAAAAATATTACCAATTCAAGTGATTTTGGATGAACCGTTATTTCCCATCATCACATATATGAAACTCCTTGAAGTATAAGCTGAGAAGAAATCTCTTCTTGAGGTGACATGATAGGAGGAACCCAAATCAATCACCTATATCAAGTCTTGGTTTTCAAGATTGAATTGACCATTTTTATGAACAATAATGATCTCTTCATTGAAAACTACAACATCATTATCATGGGAAATACCTTCCTGATTCCTCTACTCTACTATCATCTTCCTATATCCCCAAATGATGTTTCTAGGATTTCCATAATAGTGGATCTTTATTTCACATCTCGATCAAGATTTCAATAGATTCCTCCTTTACATACTTTGGTCTTGAGGTTCTCTTCCTTTTCTTCATCCCATCCATTTATTTTATATTTTCTTTTAGTGACTAGAGCTTATGATTCCATTGTACATCCCTCACCCTTCTGTATTCTTTATTCAATATTCTATCATTCACTATTTATATGGTGAGACTTCCATATAGAGTTGATTTTTTAACCAATGAAACTTGTGTGTCCCACATCTTAGGTAAAGAAAAAAAACATCAATAGTTCCTATAAATCATCATTAACCATCATTTTCATGGAATTCAACTAATCAACAATACCTTGAAACTCGCTCATGTTCTCTGATACATTGTTCGCATCCCTATACTTAAAGTTTAAAATTCTGTGTATCAGGTTTTATTTATTATGTGTGGTTTTCCTTACATACATATTTTATAATTTTTCCATAGAACAAAAGTATCATGTTCATTGAAAAAATTATGGAATATACTCTTTTTGATCCACTGCCTGATTTAGGCAGCACACTTCCTATTGAGCACAACCCACTCTACATCAATTGGATGGTTACCAGTAGATGTATTCTCATCATATTTACCACAATCTATTAGTTTATCTAATAGATCTATAATAGTCTTAGTATCCTCCATTATAGGCTTCCACAAATCATTAATGTACAAAATATATTTAATTTTGGGTTTCTAAATGGAATAATTAAAATAGGTTAGCTTAATCATGTTATTGGTTTTTTATTATATTGATTCAGTGAGAATATCAAAAATATAACCATACAAATGTATCTAGTATAGTCAAAATAGTTGTAAATGACTCCTGTATTGCTAAAAATAAACTCTTATTGGCCAAGATATTGAAAAAATAGTTTCAATGGTTTAGATCGACTAACGAGGTGGCATCAATGTAGCTCACTAAAATAGTCGTTAGAAGACACACTAAAAATTCTATTCCAATATGAATAGTTTCCTTTTCTTCATAAAGGGTATACTATAAAACATGGAGTTGACTAAAAAATTTACCGCCTCTATAGAATTTGTTTCAGCTCCATTTTTGATACCATTTTCACCATTGGAATCATATTGATGAGCTATTCATGAATCTGAATTCCAAAATCGATTCCAAACACCTTAAATTTTCTAGTCACTAGAAAAAATATCTACAATATTGTTGTTTGTACCCTAGTAGATTTGATACCACATTATTAGGGAAGAGGAAGTTCTAGGTGACTATTAAAACACAAAAAAAGAGATAAATGTAAGAATAAAAAGGATTTATGTGGTTTGGTACTGTTCCTATGTCCACGAGAGAAAGGGTTTTAGGATTCTATTATTTCATATCCAGATGAAATTTCATAGGATCACAATTTCACTTCCTGGGATTGAATACCATTTTAAATAGGAATGAAAAACTACTTTTTCAAAGGTTGTTTGGGTAGATCATATACCATTGAAAATTCATCCCCACCACTGGCTACGTTCTACAATTTCTACCCCACAAAGGAGTATGATTATCCTATCAGTAGAAGAATATAACTGCAACTATTTCTGATAGTTTTTTTCCCTCAATAAACTCCCTAATTGGGAGTTCCCCCCAATATACAGGTATTGGGTGTTTGGTTTTACCTTGGTTCCATGACACATATGTTGTTAGAGGACCACATATATGTTGACACACATACGGTGGATGGACACATTTTTTGGCATCTTCATATGTAATTTATGCATGTCTGACACCAACATTGAATAGTAAATGAAACCAACACTATATATAGGATCAGACATATAAAATCTACAAAAACAAATCAAACACAAATTATGATCTTTTATAAAATAATTTAAAAAATAGACCCAATAAAAGATATTTGAAATAAAATTAATGAAAATTTGAAGAACACTAATTACTTAAAAAATTACCAAGATAATGTATTTACAACATATTTAATTTCAGAATATAATTAATACTCAAAAATCTACAATTCAAACAAAAAATAATATATTTTAAAATTCTCATGAAAATGAAAGAATGTAAAAAAACTCTTGTATTTGATAAGATATATGGGAGTTAAACAGTGAAATAAAATTATTTTTTAATAAAATTTCATTTTATTACTCCCCTACACTTAGAATATTGCACTGATGGGAAATTATCTTTCCAATAGTTTCAAAACCACTACTAATGAAAAGGGTAGCCCATCCACATGTAAAATTTTAGACCATTTCCACTTTACTTAGAATACACATGCATGCATACTTTTAAGACATAATTTTAGTCAATTAAATATAGGATTATATAAAAATAACATGCAAAACCCCAATAATTATTATAAATAAATTCAATCCAGTTCAATTCAATTCATGAAGCTAGCTAAAATTAGCCCAAATTTCAGAAAATAGCATGCATAACCCGCATTAGAAAAAAAATTAGCAGACCCCATCCAAAACCTCTATAATTATAAAGTTTTTATCCTTACACAATGTTATACCCTAAAATAATTTCTTTAAAAATTGTTTTACTAGATCAAAAATAGAGTGTAAGAAGTTAAATATTCAGCACAACCAAGGTTTTAGAGTATCAGTTGAAACTTTCAAAGAAAAAATGGGATCAATATGTGCATTTAAAAGTGATTTTTAGATTAATAAAATACATATTTTCACATCTTTAATTTTTAATAAAACAAGTATGTGATAACAATAAAATTTAGACTGTAGTTCAAATAATGTTTCATAGATGATCATCATGCTCTAAATATCAGTAAAATTCTGAGGCAACATAGGAAGACTTCATTCAATTTTTAGAAAACGGATTGTATACCAAAGTATAATAAACCATTAATACCCATAATTCCAGTCCATAATTCTCCATAAATTTACATTCAAAACAAATTAAAAAGTATCCAACACATCATGCAACTTTCCATTTTGTATTTTTGTAAAAAAATGTAACAATTTCTAAATAACTAGATTATTAACATGTAAATGTATGGAAAGGTTCAGTCATATCTCAAAGATTATCTATATTTTTAGAAATATTATTTAAATATATAAATTGAAATATATAAACCAGCCTAGAATAGTCAAAATAGTTTTGAGTGAAAAGTTGATTTCAACAAACTCAACTTAAACAATTTTATTATGAAATCAAATCAATGAACAATAAAATACATATTCATAGAAAATTTTAACTACCAAGAAAATAGAGAGGATAATTTTTCAGTTATTTCAAAAGAAAATTTCATTATGATTCATACATGAATTTAATCTACTACTATTACTTCAATTCAAGAAATAGTTTTTATTCTAAGAGTGAAATAAATTAGATCTTAGTGTAATCACAATTTTAACGCATGAAACCTTCCTAAATACCTCTCCCCCAAGATTTATTTTCCATAGTTACTTTTCAAACTTCCTTGTTGATTCCTAAATGACATTGAGATATATCCTATACTATTTATTTATCCAATTTTATAATTCCCTAAATCATTTCATACCCTTTTTCAATTAACCCCTATTGAATTTTCCCATCCATATTTTGTGTAAATCACTTATTTGATGAGTGAAACTAAACCCATAAATAAAAAATCCCAAGATAGTATATATCCAATTGGAATAATTTTAATAGTTATGGTATAGAAGTAACAATTAGATAATATAATCTTAGGTTTCTGTAACTCTTATTTGATGGTTAACATGCACACACATGTGCTTATGTTGACTTGGTAAGAATTCTTGATAAGTTTCCATCCTCTTGTTTTACTCTATTTCATAGGAAATATCCAAATGTATTTTAGGTAGGCCTCATGAGGAGTTAATAAATTATAATGTGAAGGTTACCTAGGTTTAAGATTATTATTATATATTCATCATGATATTATTTTTGGATGTACTATGTTATTTCATATTACAATCCTGTACTTAATTCTAAAAACAAATTTCCATGAAAATAGTAGGAAAAATCACTCAAGAACAATTTTAGTTTTAGAGGTTCCATAATATGATCAAGTTCCTCATAATCTACATGGATCAAAAATATTATTAGATTTTTCAATTCAACTCAATGAAATTTTTAAAAACACACCAAAAACTATAAAAATAGTTTTTTTATAGTTTTTGAAATAGTTCATAATTTTGTTTTGTTTTTATTTCAAAAAATATAATCATTAAAATAAGGAAATAAAAAATAATAAAATAATTCAAAAAAATCATCCAATAGTCCCCCCCAAACTTAGTTTTAGATTAATCCTCAAATAAACTTAGCAGCAATCATCCAATTTTCAATTAGAAAATATAAGACAGTAGAAACTAGTGCAATGGAAGGAGTTCACCTGGATGTTGTTATTCCTTGCATATAGACAAATTTTGTAGGAAGTTATTTCTCATTTTTTTGGATTATAATATTCTTTATTAATTCCAATAACTTATTTTCACTTATGTTCTTTAGAGAAAAACAATAATAAATTAATATTTTATTCAAAAATTAAAACAAAAAATTGAAAGTAAAATAAAAGTGAGGAGAGAGATGAAGAACCTTGGGTAAAACCCCCCAAAAGTTGATACACTTTATTTTCTTTGCAGATATTTAGCCTTAAGATAATCCCCAATCTATCAATGGATTTGGTTTTTTTAATTAAAACCACCACATTTTAATTTTTTTATATTTTCTCAAGTAGAAATTGGGTAAGGAGAACCCCAATAGAACAAAAAATGAAAGCCATAACCCACAAAATAATGGAATAGTGAGTGAAGTGAGAGTGAATTGAGGTATTGGAGAGAGAGAGAGAGATAAAGTATATGAGATCCATATTTATTATTTCCTCCTCTAGTTGAGTTTCATAATGTTATTGTAGAGGATGAAGCTTTATTCTGAGGTTAACTTATTATTTAAACTCCATCATAGTATATTTAAGAAAATTATCAAAATATTATTCACCTAGGTCTTATTTTTCATCATTGGAATCCATTTCATCAATTTCAAAACCATTTTATCCTCAATGTTAGATTTATGTTCATCTTAGGTAGCCTCATGCAAGGTTACATGTGTATCGACTAAGGATGCATCATAAATACAAAGGAAGTAAGATTGGAATTAAATTAATGAATGATTAAAAGACCGTGAGTTCATGGAAGTATCAACCCCCTTTAACAGCTCAATATGATGTTTTTTCTTCTTGTAATAACATTGGAAAATCATCCAGAATTCTTTGAGGCATTGGATCTTTGATGTTTTACTCAGAATATAACCCATCCATTACATCTGCACCATCTAGTGCTATATTCCATGGTATCCTCCAATGGCCTGAAGGCCTTCATTTTTATTGAATTTTGAAAATCCACCTTCCAAGGGGTGAGGTGGAACCCTTAAAAGGCCCGTAAGCATAAGTATTAAATGTACCATAGGCCTTAGAGAAATTCAATGCCCGTAGGCTTCAAACATTACATACAACCCAGACTAACTACTTGGAACTGATCCTCCCCAGCATCTTCATCGTGAAATTAGCTGTCCACCTTTGCATGACTATTCGTCTAGGCATTCCCATGCATGCATAGGCTTGTCCCAAAGGCAGGTTCCATGGTATTGAATCTGAAATTTCAACATAATAGAGACTGATTTGTAATATAAATTGATAAAATTAAAAATATGAATTCAAAATATGATCATATCCTTCCATTATATCAATATTATTCTCCTTTTCTCTATAAAAAACCAATGAAAAATTATTATAGGGGCATGCATTAGATCCTCTATCATTTCTTGAAATCTAAAAATCTCCTCCGTTTTACTTTTTTTATTTATGGCATGCCATATGTGTACTGATTATTCTATGTCAAACTGAGGGGGATCAATTTGTATTTCTTATTGAGTATATTTATCCCAATATTCATTCAGAATTAATTTTCCACCCTCAAAAACCTTATCTGAATCTATATTGGGTAATGGTAGATCATTTTGAAATGTCATTAAGTCTCAGACCATGTTTCTATTGAGATCCACTTTAGCCACAAAATGTTCCTAAAAAAGGATAATTCAATTTTGTTTTAAATTAACAATGTCTATTTAGATTATTCATGTTGTTAGAGTGCCTCAAAATTTATTCCTTACACATGGAATTCTCTAACTACTTTTTCTTCATCCTACAATGGGGGAGGATTGTTGATCCGAGATAGTTTTTCCAATATCTCGTGTATTACATTCTTAGTGATCTATTCTTATTTACTTCCTTCCCATCAAGAGTTATTGTGAAATAGTTTCTGTAATAATTTTTCCTCCCAGTAGTATGATTAAATCTCAATTCTTTCCTACCTCACTTGGGAAATTGAATCATAAGTAAAATATATTGGTGTTATGTATTTAACCATTAGTTGAATATTTTACCAAGAAGTTTATTATTTTGGAGACATATTTTCAAAAATTCATTTCAATTATGTGTGTGTGTGGGGGGGGGGGGTGTTCTCAAAGGACCAAGAATACTAAAATAAAAGAAAAAAGTGGAATTTTTTTTACAAAATGATGAAATAAAAATGAATTTCTAACCTAACTCCCCATAAATTTCTCCAGGTTGATCAATAAGTTTTTATGGGCCATGGTCAAATAGAATTTTAATGAACTCCTGAATGCAGTATAGGGATGACTAGGGTCATATATAATGAAGTTTGTGGTGTCACTTCACTATTCTCAATCACTTATCAATATATTTTTTTAATTTTAATCAATAAATAGAGGGATGTGGGTAATTTGTTGAAGTGTGTGCACATGAAAATAAAATATAACATAAACAATATTAAACAAGTGTTAGTAAGGAAAGGGATAAATATGAGATTAGGTAAAAAAGGGTCCTTCACCTTTAAAATTAATTACTTAAGTTTCATTGATAAATCACCCAATACCATTTCATGGATAACCAACCTCAACTTAGTGATTAAGGCTTAGTGGACCTTCAAAAGTATCTTAGGAACACCAAATCTAACCTTTTCCATAGTGTCAAGTGATTTCATTCCACAACCAAAGAGAATACACCACTCTTTACCCATTATTAATCATACATTGTTCACCCCTATATCCATATAACTCTAATCATATGGAATATGGACTAATATAAGGAAGGGAAAACAATTTTTCTGAGATTAGAATGGGGAGGTGGAAATTATCAAGTGATAGTGAGAAATATCTTCACAATATTTGGTTAATTCCACTACCCTCTCACAACATAATAAAAAAGATGAATAAATAAAATGATAAGGGACTTGGGATAACTATGAGACCTCCTTGAGACTTATCCTTAGGTTAGTACTCCATTATCATGGATTTAAGTGTTAACAAGCACAACATGAGGGAATACAAAAATAAAAGTAGAACAAGAAAGAATACCAGAATATCACATAACTTAAAATAAAAAATTTAAAAATTTAAAAATTATATTAAAAAATTTGATCAAAACCCCTTAAGGGGTATTTTTTTCTCCGCATACCCCATCTTCATTTTAGAACTCTCATTTTACCCTCATTCTAATAGAATTGAAAAATAAGTCATATGATATTATCCCATGATCAAAATAAATATGCATTCAAGAAGAATTAGTGGGGTTAAGTGATTTTCTGTGTCATGAATGTAGTGAAAAACATGTCCTGCTAATGGTAATTTCCTTTAAGTGTGCTGTTGCGAGCCTCACAAAAGGAGGACTTGAGAAAAATTGGGCCATGTACTGGCTATTCTTGTTGAAGTTGAGCTGGAATAATTGGATTTAAGAATAGCGGGCTTCAATATTTTTTGGCCTAGTTTGTCTGGGGTTTCAACAGATAAATGTTGCACACTACTAGACATATGGATGATTGGAATCAAATAATTCAATTGACTAGTTAGTGTCTTCCCGATTGGTCATCATGGTTTAATATTGAAAAGATTCAGTAGTTAGAGATTGATTTAGAACTTGAATAGGCTTCCAGTGAGGTTATACTATCAATCAACTAATTGGTATTTAGATCTTAGAATTTGGAAGCTTTAATTGTGGAGGCATACATTGGATCTTCTAGAATTTTGTGAGTGTGAACTCAGGTTTGGATTCATGTGAGGTAGGCATTGGGTGAGGACTCGATCTGCATGGATGTGTGTGACTACACCAGTTTAGGAATTGGGTTAAACACCTTGTATGCATTCCCTATGTAACACCCCGGGTAAATAAAGAATATGAAATTTTTATATTTATCCATATTTGTGAATAAAATATTAATATTACTTTAAAGGGAACACTATGCTCGATGGCGTACCCAATACGCGACAATGAGTTCCTTTGAAATCTTACGTTGCACTCTAATAATAAAATAATATTATTTTAAATTGTAGTTAATGCCTAGCTGTTGTAATGGCGGGAATGAACATAACTAACTAAAAAATTATTATATATGTTTGTCAAATATTTTTAGTTTTTACAATAAATTTTAGAGGATTAAAAATGCGAATGAATCCAATTTTAAGCGTAAACATTCTAATATTCTTTAAAAGGTTGATTAACCGCCTTTTGATGACGAACCTATTTTAAATCCTCTTTTTGACAATTTTATGTGTTATATTTGACAAAATAAAATTCTTCTTTAGAATCAGGACATCAAAATTTACTTTGTGTAAATTTTTGGTATTTTTCCGATAAAGTTCATTTTTAATGAATAGTGAAAAATATTGTATTTTAATTCAAAACCCCCTTTTAATATAATTTATTTATATGATTAGATTATCTTTTTAATTGGTTTTAAAGTGAAATTAGAATATATTTTTACCATTTAATCCAATAGTGGTCTTTAGAAATAATTTAATCTTGAAATTGGACTTAAACTAGTGTCAATCTTTTGATACTTATTGTTTCATAAAAACACGCTATTTGCTCTGACAATGGGAATTAATTATTAAATTAATTAATGTAAATTATATGTTTTTAATTTTTTAAAATAGACATCATTTTTGAATTCAGAATATCAAATATAGCTTAGGGTGAATTTTTGGTATTTTTATGAAAAACTTCAATTTTTGATGAATAGTGAAACCACTAAGTGGTAGTTAAAGAAACTGATTTTTCGTTTAAATGAAATTTTACCACCTCTGTGTTTTGAATTTCAAAAATCTGACATACATGGTTGTCATTAAGAAGTAAAATTTGGTTCAATGGGATTAAAATAATTTTTTTGTTGAATAGTAACTTTTAAGTTTTAATCGCGATTACAGGTAATTAGTGTAGTTTAAGGTAAAAATAATTTTGTAATAATATGAAATGACCTAGACACATGTCCTAACCTCATTGGATGAGTCATATCCGACCAATACAATCCATGGGTCAACTTGGGGACCCCATGGAGCTACTTTTCTTGGAAAATGACATTAATACCTTTTTATTTAAAGTTAAAATTAAAATGTCACAAACATGTGTTGTTTTACTAAAACAATTTTTACATGGGGTTATACAAGTCATAGTTTTTACTATAAATATTAATTAGAAATATAAAAATATTTCCTACATCATGATATTTTTTTTATAATTTTTAGACACTAAATAAATTAAATTATTTATGACACCATGATGATGCAGCGATTACCACATTATTTAACGATTTAAATAAAATGAAATGATAATGTAAAACCTAAGTCTTACACTTGTCAAAAACCTATTGTATGGGTGGATTTAGAAACCTTATCACCTTATCCTCTAAATATATCCTTTTGGGACCTTTTAAATCCGAAAAGCATTTTATAATAAAGTAATATTTTATAACTTTCCAAGAGTGCCCCTCCTCTCCTCTTATAAAAGGCCACCACCTCTACCACCTTTCACACACCTCTAAAGACTTTGTATCAGCCAAACCCTGACCATTTTATCTCTCCACATCCCTATATCCATCATTGAATCATCACTTTGGGCAGAATAATTTCCAAGTAAGCCTTTGAGCTCAAATCAAAGAGAGTTACCCGACTTGAAGGTAATGTCTTTCCTTGTGTTCTTTTGTTTTATTTTTCTTCTAAAAACCACTAAAATCTTTTGATTAATTTCTTTTGTAACAAAACCAGTATCTTAAATATACTAGTATATTGTTATAAGAAGGATTATACCTACACTTTCAAACACCTCCGTCTAATGGTTAAAGAACATACTGTTTCTGTTGATGGTGAATTACTGCCTCACGAAACGATGATTGTTCAATATTATTTTAACACCTTCAAAGGTGGACGTTAAGATGTCACTATATTTATATATGATATATAATATGTTTATGTTTTTCTTAAGCTTATGTGTTTTTCATTTATGGAATACTTTTATGGTTTCCATTATGGGTAAACGTGATATCTTCATTTTAGGAAGTGCAGACTACTGCCCCCTCAAAGTGATTTGATTCGTTAATGACATATGTGGGACGTATAAAGGATGGAATTAATGGTATTAAATATGATATCCTACTGGAATTATAATATAACTTTATATAATTATCATTTCATTCCATTTAATACAAAAAAAAAAGAAATGAATGTAGCGTTCATGCGTACGTACGGCTTACCGTCTCCATGAACGGTACATTTCATTTCTTATCTCCAAATGTTATGTACTATTATAAGTACATATATATAATGGATATATATGTAATATATTACATCTAAATTAATTATATAATTCTTGAATTAAAATATATATATCTCTCACTTTGTTTTAATTCCATTAATATGAAAAAAATGAAAGTAGCGTTCATGCGTATGTACGACCTACTGTCTCCATGAACGGTGCTTTTAAATTTTTATCTCCAAATGCTATGGAATAGTACAAAATGATTATATACTGGATATATATGATATTTAAAACATCACTATTCTGGATATGATTTACCTATAACTACATGGAAAATTCTTTTCTAAGAAGTTCAATTTTTACTCATGTACCAAACATCGACAAAAACGTCTGATATGAACTCACATTATTAACCAGTTATTATAACATTATAATATGTGATATGAACTGAATAATAATCTTTAAAAGAGTTACTTAAGAAATTATAAATTTACCAAAGTTTATTATTCAGGAATATAAAGAAACGAACAAGACAAGTCAGACTTGAGGTAAGGGATCCAACCTCTCTCTTTCTTTTTAAGTACTCTATTTTATGTCATTTATTTTAAGATCATCTTTATTATGTTTGGGGATGTTATTTTATATTCCTCATACTTTAATTTTTTATGTTCATATTATTAGAGATGCTATTTTATCTCATAAATCCATTTTTGGATGTTTTAAGTGGCGCTGTTAGGCTGCTGAGTTTTCGTAAGGGATTTTTCATCTCACTTTTATTCCCATGACATTTATGCAAAGTTTGGCACTATTTCCTTTGATTGGTGTATGTACTACCCATTATTATACACTTTGTGTAGTATAATTTCATTTATGGGTATTTAAATCTTCATTGTATGACCCTTCTTCCATGGGGTGTACGTTTCGAAAGTTACCCAACTCGGTACGAGGACCTTTCACCCTCCTCATTTTAAAAGACTTCTTTTGTTATGTCTTGTAATTTACATCTTATTATATTGGGATATGTTTTTATATATCCTTATTGATGTAAAGTTTATGTACATGTGATGAGATACCATTCACTCTCTCATCGACTAATTTTCTGAATTTTGAAGTGTTGCCGTTAGGCTGTCGAATTTTTACAAGGGAACGTCTTAACCCAATTTAGATTTCTTTGGGTTCAACTTGTACTTCTTGAACATGTCATCCTATGAATATGTGTGAATGACCTCTGATTATTTCACACTTAATATCCACTTATATTGGGTGTATTTATATTTCTCACACATAATTATGTGATAGATTTATCCTTAATTTAAGGATACCATCTTTATAATGGATTTCATCTCAATTTACATTTCCATTGAGACTTCATTGTTGTTATGCACCAATTCACTCTTATATGGTGTGTATACTATCCTTTGACATATTATATCATGAATCCCTTTATTCTCATGATATTATAAAGTTCGGATTAAATGTTATTCTGCAATTATTTGTATTCAAGAGTCTCTCATTTTGTTAAAAACC
Organism: Viscum album; assembly: GCA_963277665.1. Lineage (NCBI taxonomy): Eukaryota > Viridiplantae > Streptophyta > Magnoliopsida > Santalales > Viscaceae > Viscum > Viscum album. The sequence goes on along the minus strand of OY728164.1, from coordinate 571,660,083 downwards.
CTTTAACAAAAATATCGTTTTAAATGTTTTAAAGATTTATTATTCTAAATCTTTATATTTAATGTCCATGTTTTCAAAATGGTTTTCAGTATTTATTTATATGGACATTAATGTTTTAAAATTATAATTCCATTAACATATTCAAAGTCGTATGGGACACTTTGATTCAAAAATATCTTTTAAATGGTTTTCGAAAATTGATTGATTAATTCAATATCTTGGAATTAATTATTGTGATTGAAAAAGAAAGGTTGTTATTGAAATGTTTATATTTTCGATATTTTCTTTGTAATGATGGTACTTGGACATTTTACGGGTGGTTACGTGATAAACCATATGACGGGTGGTGCCGTGAATACCAGGACGGGTGGTTATGTTATAACTTCCAATGCATTGGGTATAGAAGTCAGACGTATGGTTATTCCATTAAGTATGTGTGGAAGTCGACCGTATGGTTATTCCACTTAAGTATGTTTATTTCCTAAGTTACCTTTATATGTTATGTGTTCTTTATATGGGTTTTATTGTAATCTTTTGGTTACAAAAGGGTAAGTAATGATCTTTTATTCAGTGAAGAGTTTTTTTACTACTTCATAAAGGTGAAAAGTATTATTTTGATAAAGTATACATGGTTTACTTATTATTTTGAAAAACTAACAGTTTTCATTCTTTGTGTATCCCTTACTGAGCTATTTATGATCACCCCAATTTTTTTTGAAATGTTTTTCACAGGAAATAATGTGGAATAGGGTCAAGGATGGGATCAAGGGAAAGTCATGCTATCTAAAACATGGAACTAGACATGTTTCTTTTTAAGAGTTTTTATTTTCTGGAAACTTAGTAGAAGTGTCTGCTTTGTAATATTTTGAGATGTAATAGTTATGTCATAATTCTCTAAAAATATAAACCTGAAAAGATCCTCAATGTGAATTATTCATTTAATTCAATATTAAGTAAGGTTTAAGGCCGGAGCCTTATAGTTGGTATCAGAGGTCGTTTTAGATAACTTTAGAGGTTAGGGTATTCTCTAGGCATAAGTGACATTACCATAATGGTTAGGATTTCAGAAAGAGTCCTAGTTTTAGATAAAGTGAATGAGTAAGTAAATCTTAGTGTTTATCATCCTCATTAGTACATGATGGTTTTGTTGATATACTCACACTGACATTTTTGTTTTTAGTTAATGGATGGATCTAGCAGTCACCAAAGTGACAATAGGTTTGAAGGAAACTGTGGTGGTTCTCTGATTAAGATACTAGTTGAAATGGGGGATTCAATGAGGAAACTCATGGTTGTTCTAAACCAACTATCAAGGAGTCATGATCAACCACTTGTACCTTGGTATGTTCTGTAATGCATCATGTACGAGATGACCAATCGATGTGGAAGTTCAGGTAATAATTATAAAGGTAACCATTAGGGTTTATATGATCCTTACTTTTGAGGAAATTATGAGTTATTATATGTTATGATGGAAAATTAAAGGCATGAGATAAACTTGAGGTTAAAATATGTTATGATTATTTTTGAAGATTTTATCTCATTTTGGGGAATGTTTTAAGAATTATATAGTTTTGGAAAAAGGACAACACACAGACCGTGTGACAACCCGTTGCGTCGGGCAAAGCTGCGGGAATTGAACCCACAACCAAAGTGCGACTGATATTTATCGCCTACCACTGGACTATGTGAAGTCCCTGGTTAGTTTGACCAATTCTTTTTAGTAATATGATTTTAGGAATCAAGAGTAAGTTTATTTTGGGTTATATATGGAAATGATTAACCTATCATCGAGGATATGTGATAAGGTTAATTACTTTTCAATATGAGAATTTAAGAGGAAATGATGTTATTTGGAGATAAAAGTTAATCTGTAACTTGGATGACTATGTGATTAAATCCTTAAAATATTTGGGTTTCAATCTTAGTTTGGTTTACTTTGAAGAATTTTATGGACAATTGTTTATCGAATGGTCTTCGTTGAACTTTGGGTTTTTTGGGAAAAATTTTGGAGATTAAGAATAGATTTTTCTTTTTATAAAGGATTATAATTTTGTGGATTATCTGATCTCATACTAACAATTTTGGTTTTGGTTTTTGTCTAAAGACATGGGAAATATATAGTTCTCTTTTGTGGATTAGGTGATTCTCAAGAAGTTGATTATAGTACTCTTAATGCGAACAAGTCTTCCTAAATACCCGTCTTTTGGAGAAACTATGAGTTTGATTAAGGAATCTAGTAAAAGTTGAAAGTCTATGTGAAAAGTTAGTATGTTTCATTATGATTTAGTTAATCTAAAAAATAAATTCCTCAATGAAGAGTAACTTAAAACAAAAATGTTGTCTGTTAACTTTTCCTACTGGGGAATCGAATACCATTTAACCCATCACAAGTTTGTGATTTTCTTATGGTTAACTTTCTCCTAGACATGTTTACTATCACTCTCCCTTAGAACATGACCCTTTGTTTTTTCCTCTATATCCATGTTTTCCTACATGGAATCCTAGTATGAGTTAACTCGGGAGACCTTTGTAATTCTCTTTCTTTATTTTAAAGTGATAGTTTTACTGACTCTTGTTCCGATGTGGGATTTTCAATAGAAGTTTCCAAGCCCAATTTTAAAAATTGCGAGGACGCAATTCCCAAAAGGGGGGAAGGATGTAACACCCCAGGTAAATAAAGAATATGACATTTTTATATTTATCCATAGTTGTGAATAAAATATTAATATTACTTTAAAGGGAACGCTATGCTCGATGGCGTACCCAATACGCGACAACGAGTTCCTTTGAAATCTTACGTTGCACTCTAATAATAAAATAATATTATTTTAAATTGTAGTTAATGCCTAGCCGTTGTAATGGTGGGAATGAACATAACTAACTACAAAATGATTATATATGTTTGTCAAATATTTTTACTTTTTACAATAAATGTTATAGGATTAAAAATGCGAATGAATCCAATTTTAAGCGTAAACATTCTAATATTCTTTAAAAGGTCGATTAACCGCCTTTTGATGACGAACCTCTTTTAAATCCTTTTTTTGAAAATTTTATGTGTTATATTTGAAAAAATAAAATTATTCTTTAGAATCAGGACATCAAAATTTACTTTGTGTAAATTTTTGGTATTTTTCTGATAAAGTTCATTTTTAATGAATAGTGAAAAATGTTGTATTTTAATTCAAAACCTATTTTTAATCTAATTTATTTATATGATTATATTATCATTTGAATTGGTTTTAAAGTTAAATTAGAATATATTTTTACCATTTAATCCAATAGTGGTCGTTGGAATTAATTTCATCTTGAAATTGGACTTAAACTAGTGTCAATCTTTTGATACTTATTGTTTCATAAAAACACGCTATTTGCTCTGACAGTGGGAATTAATTATTAAATTAATTAATGTAACTTATATGTTTTTAATTTTTTAAAATAGACATAATTTTTGAATTAGGAATATCAAATATAGCTTAGGGTGATTTTTTGGTATTTTTCTGAAAAACTTTAATTTTCGATGAATAGTGAAGCCACTAAGTGGTAGTTAAAGAAACTGATTTTTCGTTTAAATGAAATTTTACCACCTCTGTGTTTTAAATTTCAAAATTCCAACATACATGGTTGTCATTAATAAGTAAATTGTGGTTCAATGGGATTAAAATATTTTTTTTGGTGAATAGTAACTTTTAAGTTTTAATCGCAATTAGAGGTAATTAGTGTAGTTTAAGGTAAAAATAATGTTGTAATAATATGAAATGACCTAGAAACATGTCCTACCCTCATTGGATGAGTCATGGCCGACCAAGACAATCCATGGGTCAACTTGGGGACCCCATGGATCCACTTTTCTTGGAAAATGACATTAATACCTTTTTATTTAAAGTTAAAATTAAAATGTCACAAACATGTGTTGTTTTTCTAAAACAATTTTTACATGGGGTTATATAAGTCATATTTTTGACTATAAATATTCATTAGAAATATAAAAATATTTCCTACATCATGATATTTTTTTTATAATTTTTAGACACTAAATAAATTAAATTATTTATGACACCATGATGATGCAGTGATTACCACATTATTTAACGATTTAAATAAAATGAAATGATAATGTAAAATCTAAGTGTTAAAATTGTCACAAACCTATTGTATGGGTGTATTTATAAACCTTATCACCTTATCCTCGAAATATATCCTTTTGGGACCTTTTAAATCCGAAAAGCATTTTATAATAAAGTAATATTTTATAACTTTCCAAGAGTGCCCCTCCTCTCCTCTTATAAAAGGCCCCCACCTCTACCACCTTACACACACCTCTCAAGCCTTTGGATAGGCCAAAACCTGCCCATTTCATCTCTCCACATACCTATATTTATTATTGAATCCTCACTTTGGGCAGAATCCTTTCCAAGGAATCCTTTGAGCTCAAATCAAAGAGAGTTACCCGATTTGAAGGTAATGTCTTCCCTTGTGTTCTTTTGTTTTATTTTTCTTCTCCAAACCCCTAAAATCTTTTGATTAATTTTTTTTGTAACAAAAAAAGTATCCTAAATATACTAGGATGTTTTAATAATAAGGATTCGAGCTACAATTTCACACACCTCCGTCTAATGGTTAAAGAACATACTATTTCTGTGGATGGCGAATTACTGCCTTACGAAACGATGATTGTTCAATATTATTTTAACACCTTCAAAGGTGGCCATTAAGATGTAACTATATTTATATATGATATATAATATGTTTATGTTTTCCTTAAGCTTCTTTATTTTTCATTTATGGAATACCTTTATGGTTTCCATTATGGGTAAACATGATATCTTCATTTTAGGAAGTGCGGACTACCGCCCCCTCAAAGTGATTTGATTTGTTAATGCCATATGTGGGACGTATAAAGGATGAAATTAATGGTATTACATATGATATCCTACTGGAATTAAAATATACCTTTATATAATTATTATTTCATTCCATTGAATACAAAAAAAAGAAATGAATGTAGCGTTCATGCGTACGTACGACTTACCGTCTCCATGAATGGTACATTTCATTTCTTATCTCCAAATGTTATGTAATATTATAATTACATATATATAATGGATATATATGTAATATATTAAATATAAATTAAGGATATAATTCTGTAATTATAATATATATATCTCTCATTTTGTTTTAATTCCATTAATATGACAAAAAAATGAAAGTAGCGTTCATGCGTACGTACGACCTACCATCTCCATGAACGGTGATTTTAATTTTTTATCTCCAAATGATATGGAATAGTATAAAATGATTATATACTGGATATATATGATATTTAAAACATAAATACTATTCTTCATATGATTTACCTATAACTACATGGAAAATTCTTTTTCAATAAGTTCAATTTTTACTCATGTACCAAACATCGACAAAAACGTCTGATATGAACTCAAATTATTAACCAATTATTATAACATTATAATATGTGATATGAACTGAATAATAATATTTAAAATAGTTCCTTAAGAAATTATAAATTGACCAAAGTTTATTATTCAGTAATATAAAGAAATGAACAAGACAAGTTAGACTTGAGGTAAGGGATCCAACCTCTCTCTTTCTTTTTAAGTACTCTCTTTTATGTCATTTCTTTTAAGATCATATTTATTATGTTTGGGGATGTTATTTTATATTCCTCATACTGTAATTTTTATGTTCATATTATGATAGACCCTATTTGATCTCATAAATCCATTTTTGGAAGTTTTAAGTGGCACTGTTAGGCTGCCGAGTTTTCGTAAGGGATTTTTCATCTCACTTTTATTCCCGTGACATTTATGCTACGTTTGCCACTATTTCCTTTGAGTGGTGTATGTACTGACCGTTATTATACACTTGGTGTAGTATAATTTCATTTATGGGTATTTAAATCTTCATTGTATGACCCTTCTTCCATGGGGTGTACGTTTCCAAAGTTACCCAACTCGGTACGGGGACCTTTCACCCTCCTCATTTTAAAAGACTTCTTTTGTTATGTCTTGTAATTTACATATTATTATGTTGGGATATGTTCTTCTATATCCTTATTGATGTAAAGTTTATGTACATGTGATGATATACCATTCACTCTCTCATCGACTAATTTTCTGAATTTTGAAGTGACGTTGTTAGGCTGTCTAATTTTTACAAGGGAACATCTTAACCCAATTTTGATTTCTTTGGGTTCAACTTGTACTTCTTGAACATGTCATCCTATGAATATGTTTGAATGACCTATGATTGTTTCACACTTAATATCCACTTATATTGGGTGTATTTATATTTCTCACACATAGTTATATGATAGATTTATCCTTAATTTAAGGATACCATCTTTATAATGGATTTCATCTCAATTTACATTTCCATTGAGACTTCATTGTTGTTATGAACCAATTCACTCTTATATGGTGTGTATACTGTCCTTTGACATATTATATCATGAATCCCTTTATTCTCATGATATTATAAACTTCTGATTAAATGTTATTTCACAATTATTTGTATTCAAGAGTCTCTCATTTTGTTAAAAACCCTTTAACAAAAATATCATTTTAAATGTTTTAAAGATTTATTATTCTAAATCTTTATCTTTAATGTCCATGTTTTCAAAATGGTTTTCAGTATTTATTTATATGGACATTAATGTTTTAAAATTATAATTCCATTAAAATCTTCAAAGTGGTATGGGACACTTTCATTCAAAAATCTCTTTTAAATGGTTTTTGAAAATGGATTGATTAATTCAATATCTTGGAATTAATTATTGTTATTGCAAAAGAAATGTTGTTATTGAAATGTTTATATTTTCGATATTTTCTATGTAATGATGGTACTTGGACATTTTACGGGTGGTTACGTGATAAACCATATGACGGGTGGTGCCGTGAATACCAGGACGGGTGGTTATGTTATAACCTCCAATGCATTGGGTATGGAAGTCGGCCGTATGAATATTCCATTAAGTATGTGTGGAAGTCGACCGTATGGTTATTCCACTTAAGTATGTTTATGTCCCAAGTTACCTTTATATGTTATGTGTTCTTTATATGGATTTTATGGTAATCTTTTGGTTACAAAAGGGTAAGTAATGATATTTTATTCAGTGAATAGTTTTTTTACTACTTCATAAAGGTAAAAAGTATTACTTTGATAAAGTATACACGGTTTACTTGTTGTTTTGAAAAACTAACAGTTTTCATTATTTTTGTATCTCTTACTGAGCCATTTATGCTCACCCCAAGTTTTTTTGAAATGTTTTTCACAGGACATAATGTGGAATAGGGTCAAGGATGGGATCAAGGGAAAGTCATGCTATCTAAAACATAGAACTAGACATGTTTCTTTTTAATAGTTTTTATTTTATGGAAACTTAGTAGAAGTGTCTTCTTTGTAATCTTTTGAGATGTTATAGTTATGTCCTAATTCTCTAAAACTCTAAACCTGAAAAGATCCTCAATGTGAATTATTCATTTAATTCAATATTATGTAAGGTTTAAGGCCAGGGCCTTATACCCTATATGGACGTGTATCCATAGAACTAGAAGAGATAGGGTCCCCTATAATTCTATATTTCACAAGGAATAAACACATGTATTCTTCTCGATATCGAGCGAGTCATAATTCTACATCACTTCATCTAAGTATCTCTGGTGCATATAGATTCATTTAAGGTTGAACTTTCTCCTTGGTTCATTTATTTGATCAAAATTAAAATTCTAATTGAGTGGTGTAGTCATACAATGAGGCTTTTATACCTTGGTTTGGGTTAATAGGGTAATTAGAGATACATGGATGTGATTTTTCATGGAGAAAGTCTGGAATTTGGAATTAGTATCCACTGAAGATGTGATGATTAAGTTGTGGGAGTAAACAGCTTTATGCTGGGTATGGAGGAGGAATAAATTCGGTAAGGATACTACAAATTAGCTGTGTTTAGATTTGGTGGCTTCTTGGGAGATGGTTTGGTGTAATCTGCACTAGGGGAAGATGATTTTGACTGGGGACTTGAGTTTTTATAGTGGTGAGGAAGAGGTCGTATGACCTAGTGGAGTGGTGGAATTGGTTTGATTCAACTGGGATATGCCGATGTTTGGTATTTGGTTTAGCCTTGGTTTCATGAAACAATGATATTAGGGGACCACACATAAGCTGAAACACATACATTGGCTAGAAACATACACTATCATCCTTACATGTACACTATGTACGGTTGAAACCTATATTGAGTATGAAATGACACCTATGTTGAGTGTAGGAGCACACATATGTAGCCTAAAAAAATAAATTAAACACAAATTCATTTCTTTTATAAATAGATTTAAAAAATATTCCCAACACAAGATATTTGAAATAAAATTAATGGAACTTTGAAAAACATTAATTCCTTAAATCAGTCCCAAGATAATGTATTTTAATTAAATTAAATTTTAGAGTCTGATTAACACTAAAAAATTATCAATTTAAAACAATAATTTATTTAAAAATTCCCATGAAAACAAAATAATGTAAAAAACCCATGTATTTTATAGGACATAAGGTAGTTAAAGAGTGAAATAAAAATAAAATTTCCAATAAAATATAATTTTATAAAAAATTTTAGTAAAATTTCTTCAATAAGGAAAATATTTTCTTGAAAATGATTTCGATCAATACTTTTTGAATATTCATAAAACAAATATGATATTTTTGACAAAAAAAATTTAAATAAAGAGAAATGATTTTCTCAAGAAAGTGTTTCCAAAGATAAATTTTATTAAGTAAAGGTATTTTAATAAATTATTCCTAAAATCTACCTTTTATAAAATGAATTCACTTTGAGCATAAAGATTTATGTTATCATTTAAGAAAAAAATAAGACTAATACCTAAACCATTTCCCCTCACTTAGATAACAAATTCATTACTCGTCATTGATGAAATCAATTAACTGAAGAATAAGTACATATCATGACTTATAATTCATCAAAATTAGATTAGGAAGAAATAATCACAAATTCTGAAATATGACAAAGGCTTGTAAATTATGTCTCTAGAATACAAAAGCCTATTATAGATAAGCTCAAATATTGGTTCCATGTGAATTTATCCTAATATTATGAAGTTCCTTGAGTCTTGTAGAGTATTTAATGAATTCAAGACTCTTATGTCTTTATAAGTAATTCAAAGTGGTTTAATGGAGACTTTAAGTGCATGTGAGTTTCAAATAAAATCCCCTATGTTCCTCACTTTTATTAGATAAATTTTGGATATATAATGGTGGAACATCATTCATGTAAATGATACTATTGTTTCTAATTACATTCAGTATTTTGAGAGAAAAAGATCATTAATATTACAAATTACATCCACCAGAAGATACTATGAGTCGAAGAAGGAGATAATTGAGTTGAGTTTGCTGGAAAATAAAGAACTGGATAAAATAAATCCCGAACAAATAAATTTCAAGGGTTACAGTTGGTGAGAAAAATATTATTTGTTAGAAGGCTAGTAGGATTATACAAATATTGTAATTTGTAGTAAACAGTATAATCATTTTGTGGGGAGAGTTTTTTGGGACAAGATTTTTGGTAAAGGATGATCCCTTTTTATACCACTTTAATTCTTGATTAATCATGGTGGAAAATCTGAAACTCTGACATTCTAAGCATAATGAGGAAGAAGTTCCCTAATTTGAGTCAAACATTGTAAAAATACACATGATTTTATTTCTTGTTTTTTTATTTTATATGGTTAGAGTGATATTTTTTACTTGATTGGATTATAACCTTGAGAAACTGTAGAGGTTAACTTGAATTTAAAGAAAGTTATAAAAAGGGAATCTCTAATTCAAACCACCTTCTCAATGGTTGATCCCATTATTTTATGCCACACCATGTATTCATGTAGTCCTAACGTACCTTGGTTCAAGATACACCACTACCCAATAGGGATGGATGGTCATGCCTCAATTTTGTGAAAATTAAATTTATGAAAACAAAGTATATTCTAAGTTTTGTTAAATTAAAGGTACCAATTTCAAAAATGTATATGTAATGGGAAGAGAATGGTTATGTGCTGAAACATAAACCAATAATTAACATACATTCTTAACTATGAACATTCAATTTAAAATTTAGTATAAACGACTTAGGTATTTTCATAATTATCCTTAAAAAAAACCATAACCGAGGTTTAATAAAAAGGGTAAAAGTGTTTCATTGTTATACACAATTCAAATAAAAACTCATTAAAAATGATCAAATTTGTATATGAAATTACCTTTGAAATACCATCTATTTATACTTTTGAAATTAAGGTTTATAATTTATTACCAGTTTAAGGAAACATGTGTTAGGAATTTACATGCATAGTTTATAAATTCACCCAAAAGTTAAAGACCACCTATCTTGATTATTGGAAAATTTTAACATCCAACAATCATTGCATAATATTGAAATGACAACCAAATATCCAATAATAACCATTAGATAAGAATCCATGAACAATAGATTCTAATTAGATAACCACCCTAATTTGAGAATCAAGAAGCCTATAGAAAATCCTGGAAGAATAATACAAAAAATTGATCTAACATAATCATCCTCAAAATCACTAATTAAAATAACCTATTTTTTTTTATCAAAATTACATTCCATAATCATAAAATCCAAAAAATAAAATCACACCAAATTTTATTTATATGAAAATAATAATGAATGGATGAAAAATAAATCATTAGGGATTAATTTAAGTAATAAAAGTGGAGTAACTAATATAGTGAGTGATTTCAACTTTCTATGGTGAAATTAAAAATAAAAAAATTAATGATGGGGAAAAAAATAAAATAATAATGAATAAGAAAGTAAGAAGATAATGATGAGGGAATTTTACCTTAGTTTTGTCTATCCAAACACCCTTAAATCAAACTGGGACTAAGGGTTGAAGATGTGAGGTATATGAGAGTCAAGGAGAAGTTCTCTAGGTGCTTTATTGAGAGGGGATAAGAGTGGATTGCAGGGGATACTAAACAATGATAAAAAGGATGGGGCTAAAAGAACTGAAATTCCATTTATTTTTTTACTAGTCCTACTAGGTACCTATTACAATGTCACTAGGATCTCGATGGAACCCCTATAATTACCCTATATTTTCTTAGCTCATCAGGTACCAGCACCCTCCACCAGGTACTCAGTTTCACTTACAGTTTTAAATTGTATGTGGGGACACCCTGGGACTATACCCAACCACTAGACCTACTAATAAACCTTAATCCACAACAAAAAACACCTAAAATTTTATTTTTCAATATTCTTATCCATTATAAAATCTAAAAGTGAAATAGGAACCCCAACTAAAACCAAAATTCAAACCAGTCTTGCATCTCCATCACCTAAATTTTACAACTAAACCAAATCTCACAATTAAATAAAAACACGAGGGAAAATCCTATTACAACCTCCCCAAAATAAAACCTTTAATCCCTAAAAATATGAACCAACCATTTCATTTTTGAAATTCCATACCTCATATAACCAATGTTTTATAGATTCTATAAAATCTTTACCAAAGAATCACCGAATATATATTAAAAATCTAATAATAATTCTACAAAACCAACACACATCACCAAATGCTAAAATATTCTAGTAAAAAAATGAACACTTTCATTTTTCACTCAATTTTTATACCAAATCATTCAATTATTCAAATAAATGACACCCAATATCAATAGAAACCACTAAATAAAAAGAAACTCTGAAAATAAAAAGACATACTAACCATCAAACTCCAATACCCATTTAAAACATTACCCAATTTCTAATGAAAGATCTCTAAAATAAATATAAAACACTATATTATACAATATTATGATACTAAAGGGATCACCTAACACCCTGGAATACTCGAATCATAATCATTTAAAATTATCCTCACACTTACGGTGTTTCTTACCATTGTGATTATCCATGACCAACTTGTTACAATCCTTCAACTGGGTTCCAATTTATCAAGATTGTTTACCCTTAAAAATGGGTTTTACAAAACACTAGTACCTATTTCTACCATGAAAATTAATTTCATTTAAAAAAACTTTATAATTTAATAATTTCATCTTATATTACACTTTTAATTCAAAAATCACATTTTTTTTCTATCCAATACATCTCACTTTGAAATAATTTTTTATAGGAAATCATAGTAGAGATTAAAAAATCATAATCTAATTATTGTTTATTATAAAACATCATTTTTATTTATTTGATTCAACTCATCTCAAAATACACTTTAGGAAAATACATTCTCCACTGTAAATTAACCAAAATAAACCATTCTATGCAAATCATCACTTTTCAAAAACATTTTTTTATTTAAAAAAAGATTATAAATTAATATCTTTACTTTGGAAACACTAACAGATCCCATAAAACTAATCATTATTTTTTATATAAATTCTATATAAACATGAAACACGGATAACGTATAGAATTTATAATAAAACAAATCAAAATAGTTTCAATAACACATTACCAAAAATAAAAAAGTACCATGTTTTGCAGAGAATAGAATATAAATGATTCATTAGAATTTATAAGAGTAAAATGATTAAAAAAATATAATCATTATGGTTAGGATTCAAATAATATACCAATTTTACAATGTGTTATTACACCAAGAACAAAGAATCAATCTTAACTTAGGGATATATTTGAGTGAATTTAATTAATTAGATAACACCAAATAAAGCATTTAGGAAAAGATTAATTAATTAATTAGTTGTTATTTAATTAATTAAGGTTATTCACAAAGCATAATAATAATATAAATAAAATGAACATGCCCTAATGTGACACTATACCATATGATGCATGATCCAATACAAGGAGTGGCTCTTGGTCAAGCTCTATAACCTCCTTCCTAAGTTCCCTAAATGATATTTTAATATCCTAAAAATAACACCTTACTCTCACTTACATGTGTTGAGTCAGAAAATATAGAATTCCATGAAAATGTAGGTTCCCATCATGGCCATATTAGCTGGACATTCATACAATGTACCCCAAGGACCTGACTGTCATATCATTTTACTAAACCTTAAAATCCTAAATCCTAGATGAACTCAAAACATAGCTATAATACCCTTTTTAATGACCCTGTACTAGATAATTTAATGGTATCCAAATCGGGATTACCACTAATGCCATAAGAATTCCCCAATCCCTAATTGATGACAATTATAACTATGTGTCCTAACATATATGTGGGAAAAGATTTAAATATCATGATTATATTAAAAATTCATGATCAATTCCTCCCAAGAAATCAAAATGAAACATCCATATATTAGACATATATAATATATAAAAAAAACACACTCTTACCAAATAATTAATTATATGAACAAGATAAAGGAATCTCTATATGAATTCAATCAAATTATAAAACTAGTTTACATGTAATCATACTAAAAAATTTATGTATGATCAAATAGACTCAATGAAACCAAATAGAATGGATGTTTTTCTGACTCTTCTCCCACTAAACATGATTTTACACTATATTAACACTTATATAATGAATAAAAAAACTTATAATAGCTTCCATATAAGTTAAAAATGTATCTACTACCAGTCCATGTTATCATATTACCTGAAATCCAACAAGTGAGGCTGCATGTCCACAAGAGTTTCCATGCATGGTGTGATCATACATATACCTAGTAAGGCACCACCAAAACACCTCAACACAACTGTGAATAAATAGGTGTATGCAAGGGAATGTATACTCATTTACTTATATATAAATAATTAGTTTCTTGAGCAGTCTATAAAACATGGAAGAAACAAGTAGATATAGTCTCATAGAAACACATTTATTTCAATTATCAACTCTCTATACAAGGGGTATTTATACCCACAAAAACATGATTTGATCTTAGTACTTAGGACCTGAGATGTTTTAGTAAGGGAAACCATTATTCCCATCTTAATGAATTGAGTTTATGAAAAATTTTCTTATGGCTGAGTTAAGGGAAAAACCACATCTCTTCGAAAGGGAAATGTGTATACAATAGTTAGGACTTCTACCCATCCCATGGAAAAGGATAAAGGGATATAATAAGTCAAGGATTAACAACCCATCCTATGTATTGTACCCATTTGAGAAATTTATAACAATATCATATGAGTACAACATAAGTAACCATATAAATTTACATGCTTAACACACTAAGGTAATAATTTTTTTTATATCAAAATAGTAAACATGTGTGGGATGTAATTTAGTCATAACTATCACTATGCTAAATATATTAAAATATTGACACAATTTTTTAGGATACAATAATGATCATATTAATACAAAATAATTCAAATCTATACATAACATGACATATATCATGAGAAACCCAAGGGTACTAATTATGGAAACCCAAAAACTATTAAATCATCATTCTAAACATGGAACAAGGTAAATATTAAGAAATAACTAGTCAACACTATTGGAAAATAAGTGAATAATAAATTATGACAGGGATTAAGACTCACATATATTCATTAGAATCCCAATAATGGTTAAGGGTATCTTAAATACCAATTTAAGACACTTAGAGAGATAAGTAAGAGTTTTTAGTATAATAAATCTTTCACGTCAAAAATTATTTTATGAAAAGTATTTCATGCATTGGAATAATTTTTTTAAAGAATTATATGAAAGAAACTATAGTAAAACATTTTCTTAAAAATGAGTTTGATGAATACCTTTAAATGTTTCTTAAAACAGAGAAAGGAGTATTGAAAAAATATTTTTATAAAGATAGAAAGGATTTCCTAATAAAGTGTTTCTAAATATACATTTTACAATTTAAAGGTATTTTCATAAATTATTCCTTAAATATAACTTTTATGAAATGAATTCACCTTGAGTGTAAATATTTATGTTATCATTTAATAAAAAAATAAGAATAATACCCAATAAATTTCCCCTAAATTGGTTAACCCATCCATTACTCTTCATTGATTCATTCTCTTAACATGAAGGTTAAGTATGGATCATGACTTATAATTCATTTAGGCTAGACTAAGAAGAAATGAACTCACCTTATTTAATATGATAAAGTCCCATGAAGTGTGTTTTTATAATATAATAACCTCTTATAGTCAATCTCAAAGATTGGTTTCACATGTTCAAGTAGTCCTCAAGTACCTTATTTTAAGATATGCCACTACCTAATATTTATGGATGATCAATCCTGAAACTTTTGCAAAACTGAAGTTATCACAACTATGTTCTAAGTGTTTTTAAAGGGAAGTAAACAACTAAAAAACTACATATATAATGGGTAGGACAAAATTATGCGAGGAAACATAAACAAATAATAATTATTCCTGATTAATCATACACATTCAAGTTTAATTTTAGCATAAATGGCATAGATATTTTAATAATTAACATTACAAAAAACCAGAAAAAAGGTTTACTAAAATGGGTAAAAGTGAATCAATTTTATACATATTTTAAATGAAAACTCATTAAAATGATAACTTTTTATGTCAAAGTATTACTGAAATACCATTCATTTATGATTTATAAAATTAAGGTGTATAATTTATTAGTAGTTTAAGAAAACATGTGGCAATCTCATATAGGAAAATCCTATAAATTCACCTAAAGGTTTGAGAACACCCATATTGAACATTAGTAAGGTTTAACATCCAAATATCACTAAATAACATCCCAATTTCAATAGAACAACCCTTAATAACTATAAGAAAATATTTCATGAAGAAATAATTACAATTACATAACCATTATAATGAGAGAATAACCTAACCTAGAGAAAACCTAGGTAGAATACTATAAAAATTGATATAACATAATCACCAATAAATTACCTAATTAAAGAAACCTATTCATCATCTAAATTTCATCCCATAATTATGAAATCCAAAAAAATAATTCCCACCATAATCACTTCATACCAAAACAATGATGAACAAAGTGAAAAAACTCATTAAGGATTCCTTTAAGTAGTAGAAGGGAATTCCACAAGATAGAGAGTCATTTCACCTTTCCAGGGTAAAATAATAAATCAAAAACCCAACCAATGTGGAAGAAAATAGAGGAAAAGGAGGAATAAAAATTAAAGAGAAGGGAGAAGGGATGCTATCTTCGTTTTAGAGATCCAAAATCCTTTAGATAAAACTTAGGTTAAGGGATGAAGATGAGAGGGAGGGGAGAGATAAGAAGAGATTCTCTAGGTGCTTTGTCTATCTGGGAGAAGAGTGGGTCAAAGGACATACAAAAATAGAAAAAGAGAATGGGGTGAAAGGTAAAAAAATTTCATTTTAAAATGAAAATTCATCTCGGTACTATCAGTTACCCATTATAATGCTACCAGGTACTTGATATCTCCCTCATAATTACCCTATTTTTTCAAGATCACTAGGTTCTCAGTACCCTCCACTTCGTACCCGGTGCCACCTGCATATTTAAACCATCTTCAAGGCCACTTTAGGACTAAAACCAATCCTCTAAACATCATATGAAGTGTCAAACCATAACTAAAATAACTTAAAATTTACTCTCCCAATATTAAAATTCATCATTGAATATCAAAATAAAAGATGATCCCCCAATATAAACTAAAATTCAAACAAGTTTCGTATGTCCATCACCGAAATTACACAACTAAGACACATACCACCTTTAAATAAAACCATAAAAAACATGTTTTTATAGTGTGTGTGTGCACATGTGTATTTATATTCCCTCATTTAAAGGATTTTAGTCACTTAAAGTATGATTTTTAACTTTTCTAGAAGCAGGTATGGTTGGTTTCTCTAATGGTTTAGATAATATGTGGGAATCAACACCAAAGGTATTTCTTTACTTTATTTAGAACACTTATATAATATAATGATAATTTTAATCCTATACTACTTATCTAATTTGTGTTACTATCATATTAGGCTGATTTTATATTTGATTGGTGGAGGTTAGGTGGTGATATTATATTGGGTAAGTTATACTCAAACCCTATATGTGGGCCATGATATGTGTATAGAACTTTTTATTAGTAATCTAGGTAAGGGAAAGACCCTAGATCATGAGGGTTGATAGAAATATGAGGTTGGAGTCATGGTGGCTTGATCTATAAATGGATAACCATATGAAGATAAATAAATTCTATTTTTTATTTCATTTTTTTATTTTTTATATTTAAGTACCCATATGGATAATTTGAGTTGATATTGTATTTATTATGAATATTAATCTCAATTTTAAATTTAAAAAGTTAATTTAGTTCTTCCCCACATTATTGACAATAAATTCCAAGGTGGGAAACTAAGGGAAGGTCTCTTTATCCCATCTTCACGATCCTTCTAGAACTTCTTACCAACACAAATTCTTCTCCATATTTTTATCAAAGTTACAACTTGAATATTTTGATAGAATGATGGAAATGCACACTTTATAACAATGAGACGTTAGTTTTTATCTATATGTCTATATGGTATAACAAAATTTAGAAAAAATCATTATTTCAATAAAGCATCAAAGTTATCCATTAATCAGTTCAACATGTGATACTATTTTGAAACTACTCATTTAGATATTGTATGAGCAGATTTATCCATAAATATATAATTTTTGACTCATCTATATAAACACATAAAAAATTTATAGCACAATTAATATTACACCCATTTGAACATATCTTACTCATCAACCATCATTCCACCTCTATAAACATATTTTTTAAAATCATAGTAGGGATAAGAAGTGTGATTATAATATATAAACTTCCAATTTTTCTAGATACTTTCCAAATTCCAGATTTAATAGAACTTATCTTTAATACCCTCATATCAATGTTATCCCCCACTCAAGGGATCCACTATATAGTCTCTTTATCATAGTTTATCTTCTCCAAATATAATCTTCAGAAATCATTTAACACTCCTTGAGTCATTAAGCACTCAATGACGGATAACCTTTACAAGGTATATAGAAATTAGAGCCTTTACTAGTTCTTCATTTAAGTACCACATAAAATTCTCTACATGAGAACACATATAAACATATATAAGATAATAAGGTGAGTTATCAATGCGTTTCCTAATAGAAGCAGTAGGGTTGATACTTGTATCTCAACTGTGAACTTCTCTTCTTTGTAGCTCTGTTTTGAGGAGAACTCTTCACTCTTTATTATACCTTATCTCTCTATGGATGTTTTCATTCTTTAAGAATAGTTTTATTTTTTTCCATTTTTATTTTTGTGTGGAATATATTTTTTCACCTCTATTAATAAATTTTTTTCAGCCAATGGTGATTTAGTTTTGTTTTTTACCTTCCTCAACATTTATTTTTGAGTTAAAAAATTGTCATACTATCTGTTACAACATGTCTAGCTTTATTGAACCTTCCTCATAGCTATTTAGAAACTCTTGGATCATAAATCTTGGACACATTCTCACTAAACTCAATATAATATTTATTTTAAATTACTTATTTACCTTTATAACTTGAATATTTTTTTTATTTTCTCCATATATCTAGCTATCTTAAAATGTGCTGGCCAAAATTTCAGGCACCCCTTCATAAAAAAGTTAGTTTTTGAGTTTTTTCATGGTTTATTTATAACTTTTGTGTTATATTTATTAGGAAACTCCTTTATATCCTTATCTAGAATCTAAACCACTAAACCAACTCTTATATCTATCTTGGATTGATTACATTTTTGAAATTAACTTGCTTCATTTAGTTCTAGTGTCTATATATTGTCAATAATAATCTATGGTATGATCCTTCCCAACATATTAGAATCATCTTCACTTGGGTTTGAAATTATTTTTATCCTTATTATCTAACATTTTGGGAGTATTTTTCTCATCTCTTTTCTCATTTTTAACTATTTTATTCATTTTCTTATATCCAAAGGTAGTTTCGTTTATTTTTTTTGACTCTCTTCAATTTATGTGGTGGCGTTATCTTCCCATAAACATATAATTTATGAATTGGTGGTATAAAATATAAATTTTTATAATTATGAACACCTATATAATAGAAATTACATAAATTCCACAAGAACTATAATATGTTCTTAGTGTAAATATTTACATTTTTATATATTTATTTCTGATCAGTAGATTTTGTCTTTCCGTAAGCTCTTCTCCCCCATACTCTTGAACTCCTATATATTTTTTAGGTTTACATGTTATGACAACACTCAATTGTTTTGTGATCAAACCTATAATCACACTAATAGTTTCCAATTAACCTTATTCTTTTTCTAGTAGATGTAATTTGGCTAGAATGAACACCATGATATTTTTGGGAAAACACACAACCCTTTCAGGATCTTCTTTAGGGGTTAATTTTATTAGATATTCAGTTATCCACATTTAATGTGATAGAGGGTTTTTTGGGAATTTTTATCCAACTAAAATTTTCCATATTTATATGTAAAACTTTCACTAATAGACAAAAATATATTAGTACAAACAGATTTATCTAGAGTTTTTGTAACTTTTTTATAAGATCTTGTTGTAGGTTGATCAATGGATGGTCTTAAATTATTCTTTCCACTAATATTAGTATATTTGAATATATTACTCTCATTAGGAATTTTGGTGGTAGAATCTCTATTTTCAATAGTTTTGAAAGTTCCAGTTTGTGGAAAGTCCAATTTTTTAGTTCGACCTCTAGTTAAATACACTTCCTGATGAGGAAGTTCTTCTCATACTCAAATGAGCGCAAAAATTCCTCCTAAATTTTCTTATATTTCTCAATGTAATCCTTAAGAATTTTTCGTTCTTCTTGTAAGGAGATATCGAGATCACATACTCTTTTTTCTTTAACCTCAAACTGGGAATCTTTGATATTGATGGAGGATTTGTAAAAAATTCCAAATGTATGAATCACTTCACTAGATACTTGTTTAGTCACAACCTTCTCAACAATAATCCTCTACAACTCTTCTTCAATCCAGAAAATATGTTCATTCTAAAGTGATATAGATTCTTATTTAGCTTCAATAAGTTGTGTGAGGGTTTTTCATATTTAAAACTTTCTTTCAAATAAATTTCCATCTACTCAGACTCCTCTTATAACTATGAATTTTCATAAAGAAGTACCTTGATAAAACCACATATTTAAGTGATAAATTCAATGGTAAATCTATTAAAATATTTCTCAACTTCAGAGTAGTGGTATTAAACTATTTTTATGGAATAATACTCCTCATACTCTCCATAGTTTGAACTTCCTTCTTCAAAAGAATCACTATCATTATATCTTATAGATGAATACTTACCACTTTTATCATTTCCAATTAGTGGTTAATCCTTGTTAACTTTTAAAATCATTTTTTTCTTCTTTGCATCTATTTTCCTTTAATTTATTTATATTTTGGATTAAACCACCACACTATCATCAATGGAAGAAAATTTATTTTTCATCATATGAGGTATTTAAATAATTTATTTAAATACTCACTTTATATAGACTATTAAAAAAATTAGACCATTGAGATGAATCCAATAATAGGATAACATAGTTAGCTATGATACTAATTAAAGTGCCGAATGGATTGTATAGGTACAATACAGGGGAAAGGGGTGTGAATCAGTTTTCCCATTATTTTATTGATCTAACCTTTCCTTTTATTTATTACATTTTTTAATCAAACCACTATCTTAGTTAATACATACAGATCAATGAATGCCCCCACTACTTATCACCACATGCAATGTCGAATGAAAAACATAACAACAACATATATAGATTTGTAAGGTTAAACCTCAATGTGAGAGACTAATACTTTATAGGTTCTGGTTGAGATTTTAGACTTAGAGTAATTACTAAAATGGGAGGGTTATTACAACAAAACTAGGGTTTTTTTAATCCTATAATATTGAATTACTATCTATGTTATGTTATATAATAAGACACAAAATAAAGGAAGTATTATTTCTTGAGTCCTGTGTTAGAAGCTACCAACCTATATTTCTTCAAAACACTTAACTGGTTTGTGGTTTTATTTATACTAAAAGCACTAATATTGAATGGTACTCCTCAAAATAAATAAATAAAATATCTTATTTTCTCTGAATTCAACAACATCAATATAATAAGATATTATTCCTCAATAAATAGGTCTTAAAATGAAAAATTATGGCCTACTTCACTGCACAAAAGTTTTTCTTATTCTTTAACTTGATCTCACTATGATATTAAATAACACTGTCTATTAATTATTTAGTATTATCAATGCAATGATAGAAAACAAAAAAATGAAAACTTCTTCTCTTATTAATCACCTTATAAAATATTATTGTATCATAGGTATCCTCATATTCTTCTTCTAATTCGATAAACAAGTGATTCTTCATGGCTGCAGTCAGATTTACCTTGATACAAATATGCTCTATAATTTTAAATTCAGTATCAGGTTTTCTATTATTCTTATTCGACTAGTAATATTTTATTCTTAAAAGAAAGGGGAATATTGAAGTACCAATATGGTTAGATGGAGTTTATATTTTATTTGTTATCAATAAGGGTGTTGGAGTTGAGTTTCTACCATTATAGATGGTAAGGAATATGGTTATGAAAGATGATTCTTGGAAAATTTGTTTGGAATGGTTCTAGGATAGTGAAGTTCCAAGAATTAGGTTACTCCACTAAGAATGGGGGATGAATATACAAAGATTTGTTTTTAAAATTTATTCCAACTTAAATCAATCACCATGAATTTTTAAAGTTTTATCCACTCAAATATGAATTCTTAGCCTCACTCATACATGTAGAAAATTAAATAGAAATTTACACAAGAGTTTTTACAAGGATCTTCCCCTTGATAGGAAACATATTCCTTGAAGTGATTGTTTATTCATCATAACAATAGATTATTCACTATAAGAACCTTTGAGTAAAATATTACATGCATGATCATTATATTAAACTATAATGATCCAAATCCACATTGGACTATGTATTTTATCACTACATCATAAAGATATATAATCTAAATGATAAATATATATTTAGATATTCAATTGTTTAAATAATAATAGATATGATATTTGTTTATGAGCCTTAAGAATATTCAAGAACAAATTTATTACTTCATGTATAAGTTGATATAGATCTACATATTAAATATCAAATACTATTTTATTCCACAGATTTATCAAGCTCAAATAGATTCAAATGATGTATTCTAAACTACACGAACTAGGATATCTCCATCCCTCAATATTTCTCTTTTATAAATTCCACGTTCTTCACACTACTATCAATTCTTAGATTCTCATGCATCTGATCCCTATATTAAGATGAAATTAAAAATCTAGAATTAAAATTAATTCCAAAAATATATTTCGAGCTCACCCTTCTCAAGAATTATCTCAATATAATCATACAACATTATCTATCTTATTTTCTCATTTAGTTTACATCAAAACCATTCACCATGATCTTAGAATATTCTTAACTTTAATTAACTGGTTAAATCCACCATAATTCCTCAAATACCCTTTTTTCTTCCTTATCAATTAACTGGGAATGAAATTATATTAGAAAACTTTTAACTCAAATATCATTTTTTGAAATATTGGATTTATGATTTCTAGTAATACTCATCTACTTCATTCATTTGAAAGCCTCAATTCTCATCTTCTTTAGTTGTATCACTATATGGAGAACTATATCATGAAATAACACTCAATAAATCTATATCTTGAACATACACACTTGAAAAATTAAGCTATAATAATTGAATAATAAGTTAAAAGTGATTACATGAGCTAAAAACCTTTACAACATCATCACATTAATATTCCATAAAATATTTATAGAAATTATTCAAGAACAAGCTCAACCTCAACACCCTTATCACTTTTAAATCACACATCACTTGAAACATCAAAAACATATAAGTACAATGATCATCCTTTTTGAATACTCAAAAATTATTCTTGAACCACATTTTAAATGTGTTGTTTTAACCAGTGAAGATCAACTTTGACATTATTTTTTTTCTTCAAAATATAAAATTATTGAAACTTATATTTTACAATCAGTATTATTCTAATTTTTTTGAAAAGGAATGAAGTCTTATGTGTCTTCAAATTCATATGTAGTATCCATAGAATTCACACCTAGTCACCACATAATTAATACATATACCTAATCAAAGATGAATTCCTAGGATGAAGTCTGACACATGAACCCTCACAGTTATACAAGACAAATTCTTATACACACAAATTCACATGGAATAAACTGTAAGGACATACATGACATAATATCTTATAGGATAATTTACAAATTATGACAACATAGACAATTAAAAGTCACATAGATAGACAACAAAGCATTCATGATTCCATAAATTCATATGTACTAATGAAATATCTCATATACAAGCAAAAAATCATATGAGGATCTAGAAAGTATTATGGGATAATAATTAGCTAAAAATATAGCTCTAAATAGAATCCCATATTCTCTTTAAACAACCACCAAATCACTTTAAAAAACCTCATTAAAAATTCAAAGAATATAAAAAATATTATATATAGCTTCAAAAAACTTCTAAATAACCTCTAATGATTTTCAAGAATGATAAAAAAATTTAAACCACAAATAACACTAAGGGGAACTTTAATATCTCTATTTGGATTTATTGGAAACTCCATTCAACTCTTTTATCATATAAAGTCTCAGAAATATTAAGAATCATCAAATCATAGCATATTTCTTATAATATTTTTATTTCATAAAACTACCAGATATGGTGTTTTTTTTAGATAATTTTATCCCTCAATGTCAAGAAAATGTGGCCAAGTGACTTATATGAACACCCATATATTCATACATCCATTTCCCACTTACAAAAATCTCCCCCATTTTTTATTAACCATAACTTTAGATTCAAAAAAGTAAAAAACCCATCTCTTGAGAAGGATTATTCCTCCCTATGTTAAAGAGTTGTATTACTATTTTTCCCATTTAAAAACCAAATCAAAATCCCTACAAGGGTGGTTTTCCACACTTCTTTAAGCGAGAGGAGAGGAATGAACATGATTCTTGAGACTCAATTTAGAAAACCTCTATGTTGGCATAAATTTTATGAAGATATATACAATATAATTATTGATAGAAATATATTACAACTTTATATATCCATTATACTCTCTCTTCTTAATGAAATGATTCTTGATTTTTGTATGTTTAGATTTGGAATTACAAAAAGTGTTCTTAGGAAAATCAATAACACTCTCATTTTCACATTGAATCTACAATAGACACGTAGGATTAACCATCAAATACGTTAACTGAACTTACATCCATAAAACTTGTGTACATGTATGTGTAACAACCACATATTCTTACTCAAATATCTTAAGGGTCACTAAATTTTTCTTTTTTCTATATCAGCTCACACAACCCTCACTATGAAAGAAAATTCCACATTAAGTGAATATTTTATTAGTTAATTCACCATACCAATACGAATATATAAAGTCAAGAAATTTTAAATCTATACATAGCAAAGATATGAGATACTTTTAATTTTGAAGATATAAATAATCTTGCTTCTTGCAGTGCATACTATTATAGTCTTTTTCAATGTGATTAATAACAACTTCCATTTAGTGAGTAATATTTGTAAAATATCATTATTTTATACATATAATTATTGATTCTTATCTTAGTTATCACCATGATTCTAGGTGTGGAGTCTATTTCTTTTGAGCAGTGTAGTTTGAAAAAGGTTGGTGATAAATTTTTCATTAATCAAATATATTAAATAGAATATAATGGACAAGGATTTATATTATTGATTTATTATTGAGGAAGCTTCAAGTTTGAAACATATTTCTTTATATCATTGATATCAATTAGGTTTATTTTCTAAAGCTTTTATACCATGGATCTAGTTACAGATCCTTCTACTACTCTTGGGTAAAAGGAGATATTTCTTATGAATTGGAAATGGTATGTTATAATGTCCCTTTCTGGACATTTAATGATTTTATCTAAATATCCATGCACTATTTTTCCATTTTTTTTAAATTGTAATTTCTGTTTAGTTTAGTTTCATTTTAACACCGAATAGTTTTTATGTTGGGTTTTTCATTTTCTACTATGTTATACTTTGATTTTTCATGGTTTATAACACCCAAACCAATAAAACAATAGAGTGGGTAGAAAATTTGAGTATACTTTTTTTGACTTGTACTAACATATCTTTCTAATAATGTCTTATTACTCAACTATGTGACCATAACTCATCTAATCTCAGCGTACTTCTCTTCAATTTCGATTCCATCACTTAGTCAGATGCACCACCATTTCTCAAGCATGTGAACCACTCACAATATTTCCTATGATATCTATTATTCCCTTATCTTGGAAATGTGCATGGTAGATTTTGGAAAAATATATTTGGGAGTCCTAGATTCCTATACTAAATACACTATGGTGATCCTCTTCCATTAGAATCCTAAAATGACACCTCAGACAATTTCCTAGGGAGGTTCTCATAAATCATCTTTGAACATCTAAATAAAGTATTCCCTCCACCAGAATGATAAAGTAAATAACTCCTATTCCATGTTCATGTAAAATATATATTTTACAAAGACATCACACTAACCACAAATATATAGGTGGGAAAAATCAGAATATTGGTCCATGATCACATCATTAGTCATAGTTTCATCACAAATCTTCATACCTTAAGCCTTATATTAATCATATTATTTGACATATACTTACCAGATCAGTGAATGTTGATTCATATTCAATCAATAACAATTTTTCCTACTCAATATCTTAGAGATATCAAGATCTATCTTGGTTAAGATCATCTAGGAATTTTTAGTCATTGAAGATCATCTAGAATCACTTCTAATAATGTTTTCATCCTTCCATTCCATAATAAATTTACACCGCAGCCTATCTAGACCCTTTATTAAGAAAAAAATAATCCCATATTTTTAAGTCTCCATGTTCTATAAAAGAATTAAGATAAATATGTTTTTCATCAACAATTCATATGCCTTATTCAACCACATAATTTAGTATTTTCAATGAATTAGATATGACCCATCCTTTCCACATCCATCCCCAACATCAAAACTCCAATCACTCACTATATGGGTTAGCTATACAAGTCAATCTACACATTCATCACCACTTAATCTGACATTAGGTTCATACTCAAATATCTGATAAGAGGGGGACTCATAAACACCATATATAATAGTGGAGGTCCCAATCAATGTCACAATTGAAAGAAGCCCGTGTGACTCATAAGAGGGGGTAGTCTCCAAAGAAATATCAACATTAATGAGGTCAGTGGATTCAAAGACAGTTTCCAACTAACCATTTTCTATGCCATTCCCATTCACTTAATTTTGTGTACAAGGAATGGGGTTTTCACCAGGATGACCATCCTCCACTTGGAGGGTTCTTACCTGACCATTTTTCTAGATCGGTTGTGCATCCTGCATCTCCTTTCACAAATTATGGATGTCATCAGAAGGATGGGTGTCACTAGAGTGATCATGAGAGTAACTCTCATGCGAGTAATCAATATAATATGATATGAACATCTGATAAAGATTTCAGGATGTCATTAGTAGAGGGGGCAGGCTGCCCAGTTTTTCATTCATTGTCCATAGAGAATTCCCCTATCTTATCAACATATGATGGGCCAGCAATGTCCCTACTCTTCAGATCAAGGAATGGAATATTCTAATTTACATTCCTCCTTCATCATTTAGAATCTTTATGTCCTTTCATGTGGTAGAAGGAAAAATCCTTGTCCCTATTAAATTTTGAGGAAAAATGACAAAAAACATGCAATTAATGCAAAACATTGGATTCCTTTCATATTGGATGAAGAGGTTGATGATTTCATCCCTTGTTGTTAATACAACTTTTTCCATAAGCATGTTAGACATGTAAACATCTACAATAATTATTGTCCCAAACCATGGGTGGTCAGTCTTTCTATCATCATAACTGGACACTATCCAAAATCACAAATTTTGGAAATATTTGTGGTACCATAGGTTAAAAAATTTCATCAAAGTCAATACCTTTCTTCTGATCGAATCCTTTCACAACCATTTTGGCTCTATAACATATCTATAAGATTCCATATTATCCTTTGATTATATACACCCACTTATTCTTGAGTTCCTTATTTCTATATGGTAAATCCACCAAGTCAAATGTAGAGTTATTTTGAAAAGATTACATCTCCTCTTGCATGGAATTTTTTCATTCCATATTGTATTGACTCCTGATTGCATTATCATTACTTGTCTAGATATACCCCTTAAATGAGAATCATATAACCATGTAGTGAGTATCTATAACTCTGTTTACATTCTCTAGTAGATATCCTCAATTTTACTTTGGGGGGAATCTATTCGGTAATATCATATAATAGAGATATATCAGCAGATGAAGACATATTACATAATAGTGATGTATCATTGGTGTTATGAATCTCTCTCAAAATATCTATAACTAATGTTGGTGATACTGGTTCTAAATTGACTTGAATTTCCTCAGACTATAGATTCTATTCATTTTATGGATTCTAAAAATATTCAATCATCTAATACTCAAGAAACACCACATCTCTACTTTTTATGTTCCTTTTTCAAATATGATCCCAAAGTCAATATCCAAACTCTTCATGATCATATCCCAAACAAATACACTACTTTCCTTTTCCATCCAACTTCACCTGATCATTTTTAGGATGTGAAAAAAATTCCTGCATCCAAATACTCTCAAGTGTTTTATGAAACATCTTTACCTATACAAACCCTTTATGGAACATTATATTTCATTGGAACTTATGGATAAAGTTTTATAAGATCAACTGATCCCCACATTGCCTCACCCTATAAGGTGTTTTCCTCACCCAATACCATTACCTCAATGATTTTTTCAAACCATATAAACTTTTCCTAAGTTTATATATCATTTTTTCTTTACCTTTCACCTAAATTATTTTTGTTTGATATATGTAAATATTTTTAAAAATATCACTATATAATAATGAAGTCTTTACATCTAGTTGTGGAACCTCTAGGTTTATACTATCCATCAATACAAGAAAAACTATGATAGAATACTTTTTTTACCATAGGATAAAAAATTTCATCAAAGTCAATACCTTTCTTATAATCGAATCATTCCACAACCATTCTGGCTCTATAACATATCTATAAGATTCCATATTCTCCTTTGATTATATAGACCCACTTATTATGGAGTTCCTTCTTTCTATATGGTAAATCCACCAAGTCAAATGTACAGTTCTTTTGAAAAGATTACCTCTCCTCTTGCATGGAATATTTCCATTCCATATTGTATTGACTCCTGATCGCATTATCATTACTGTCTAGATCTCCCCCTTAAATGAGAATCATATACTCATGTAGTGAGTATCTACAACTCAGTTTTCATTATCTAGTAGATATACTCATTTTTACTTTGGGGGGATTCTATTCTAGAATATCATATAATAGAGATATATCAGCAGATGAAGACATATTACATAGTAGTGACATATCATTGGTGTTATGAATCTCTCTCACAATATCTATAACTAATGGTGGTGATACTGGTTCAAAATAGACTGTAATTTCCTCAGAACATAGTTTCTATTCATTTTATGGATTATAAATATCTTCAATCATCTAATCCTAAAGAAACACCACATCTCTACTTTTTATTATCCTTATTTCAATAGGATCCCAAAGTCAATATCCAAACTCTTCACGACTATATCCCAAACAAATACACTACTTTCCTTTTCCATCAGGCTTCACCCGATCATCTTTTAGGATGTGAAAAAATTTCCTGCATCCAAATACTCTCAAGATTTTTTATGAAACATATTTACCTATACAAACCCTTTATGTAACATTATAGTTCATTAAAACTTATGGAGAAAGGTTGATAAGATCAACTGAGCCCCCTATTGCCTCACCCTAAAAGGTGTTTGGAAGATTTGAATTTGAGAGAATACATCTGACTCTCTCAAATTTTTTTTATTATTCCTATCATAAACACCATTATACTAAATCATCTTTGGTATTTATTTTTACAGACTAATGATAAAACTCTTGTAATACTCTTCAAATGGTTCACAATAATCTCCTCCATTGTCTGTTTACATACAGTTTAACCGTCTTCCTATTTCTCTTTTGACATCCACATGAAACTGATTGAATGCATCCTGTACTTGATCTTTAATAATTACTATTTTATTACAATGCATAAAAGGAAATAAAATGGAATGAGGAATCAACCCCATTACCTCCTCCCCAAATCCCTCACCCCCAACCACCACAATCTCCTGTGTGGGGCACATGTACTTGATCTTTATTTTTTAGAGAAAATGTCCACACTTTTCTAGAATGACCATCTATGAAGGTAAAAAATAAATGGAACCTACCATAGACTTATTTATCATCATGCATACATCAGTGAAAGTCAAATAAAAAAAATTCACTTTTATGGATAGAAAATAACCATGAAATGATACTCTATATTTTTTTTCCATGATGAAATCAACAAAAGTATCCAAGTGTGTACCTTTTATTCCAGGAAAGAGATCCTTCTTAGAGATTATTATAATTACTCTTCCATTCATGAGATCATGTCATGCATGAAAAAATTATAATGGAGCCTATTTTCTAACTGCATTGACTTCTCCTCCACATGGTCTGACATCTTTGAGATAATGATAAGTATCTTTCTTGACTTTAGAAATTAAAATGTTAACTTTGATAAGATTACATTTCTCATCATCAAAATAACTGACATATACATCATCGTTAATCATTCTAGTGGATATCATAATAAGATAAATATCAAGAACATGCCTCACATACTTCAAAATCAAACCTTATCCAATATTAGTCTCTAGAAAAATATTACTAATACATGTGATTTTGGATGAACCTTTATTTTCCATCATCACATGTCTGAAACTCGTTGAAGTATAAGCTGAGAAGAAATCTTTTCTAGAGGTGACAAGATAGGAGGAACCCAAATCAATCACCTATATCAAGTCTTGGATTTCAAGATTGAATTGATCATATTTCTAAACAATAATGATCTCTTCATTAAAAACTACAACAACATTATCATGGGAAATACCTTCCTGATTCCTCTACTCTACCCTCATCTTCCTATATCCCCAGATGATGTTTCTAGGATTTCCACAATAGTGGAACTTTATGTCATATATTGATCATGATTTCAATAGATTCCTCCTTTACATACTTTGGTCTTGAGGTTCTCTTCATTTTCTTCATCCCTTCCATTTTTTATATTTTCTTTTAGTGACTAAAGCTTATTATTCCATTGTACATCCCTCACCCTTCTGGATTCTTTATTCAATATTCTGTCACTCAATATTTATATGGTGATACTTCCATATAGAGTTGATTTTTAACCAATGAAACTTGTGTTTCCCACATATTAGGTAAATAAAAAACATCAAGAGTTCCTATAACTCATCATTAACCATCATTTTCATGTAATTAAACTAATTAACAATACCTTGAAACTCGCTCATGTGCTCTGATACATTGTTCGCATCCCTTTACTTAAATTTTAAAATTCGGTGTATCAGGTTTTCTTTATTCTGTGTGGTTTTACTTACATACATATTTTATAATTTTTTCCAAAGAATAGAAGTATCATGTTCATTGGAAAAATTATGGAATATACTCTTTTTGATCCACTACCTGATTTAGGCAGCACACTTCCTATTGAGCACAACCCACTCTACATCAACTGGATGGTTACCAGTAGATGTATTCTCATCATATTTACCACAATCTATTAGTTTATCTAATAGATCTATAATAATCTTAGTATCCTCCATTATAGGCTTCCTCAAATCATTAATGTACAAAATATCTTTAATTTTTGGTTTCCAAATGGAATAATTAAAATAGGTTAGCTTAATCATTTTACTGGTATTTTATTCTATTGATTCAGTGATAATATCAAAAATATAACCACACAAATGTATCTAGTATAGTCAAAATAGTTGTAAATGACTCCTGGATTATTGAAAATAGACTCTTATTGGCCAATATATTGAAAAAATAATTTCAATGGTTTAGATTGACTAACGAGGTGGCATCGATGTTGCTCACTAAAATAGTCATTATAAGACCCACTAAAAATTCTATTCCAATATGAATAGTTTCCTTTTCTTCATAAAGGGTATACTATAGATCATGGAGTTGACTAAAAAATTTACCGCCTCTATAGAATTTGTTTCAGCTCTATTTTTGATGCCATTTACATAGTTGGAATCATATTGATGAGCTATTCATGAATCTGGATTCAAAAATCAATTCCAACCACCTTAAATTTTCTGGTCACTGGAAAAAGTCTCTAAACTATTGTTGTTTGTACCCTATTGGATCTGATACCACTTTATTAGGGAAGTGGAAGTTCCAGGTGACAATGAAAACACAAAAAAAGAGATAAATGTAAGAATAAAAAGGATTTATGTGGTTTGGTACTGTTCCTATGTCCATGAGAGAAAGGGTTGTAGGATTCCTTTATTTCCTCTCCAGATGAAATTTCATAGGATCGCAATTTCACTTCCTGGGATTGAATACCATTTTAAATAGGAATGAAAAACTGAATTTTCAAAGGTTGTTTGGGTAGATCATCTACCCTTGAAAATTCTTCCTCACTATTGGTTGCATTCTACAATAGCTACCCCACAAAGGAGTATGATTCTCCTATCAGTAGAAGAATATAGCTACAACTATTTCTGTTATATTTTTACCTCAATAAACTCCCTAATTAGAAGTGCCCCCCCAATATGTAGGTATTTAGTGTTTGTTTTTACCTTGGTTCCATGACACATATGTTGTTAGAAGACCACATATATGTTGACACACATACAGTGGATGGACACATTTTTTAGCATCTTCATATGTATTTTATGCATGTCTGACACCTACATTAAATAAGAAATGAAACCAACACTATATATAGGATCACACATATACAATCTACAAAAACAAATCAAACACAAATTATGATCTTTTATAAAATAATTTAAAAAATAGGCCCAATAAAAGATATTTGAAATAAAATTAATGAAATTCTGAAGAACATTAATTAATTAAACCATTACCAAGCTAATTTATTTCCAACATATTTAATTTTAGAATCTAATTATCACTTAAAAATCTACAATTCAAACAAAAAATCATATATTTAAAAATTCTCATGAAAATGAAAGAATGTAAAAAAACTCTTGTATTTGATAAGATTTATGGGAGTTAAACAGTGAAATAAAAATATTTGTTTTAATAAAATCTCATTTTATTAGTCCCCTACACTTAGAATATTGTAATGATGGGAAATTATCTTTCCAATAGTTTCAAAATCACAAATAATGAAAAGGGTATCCCATCCACAAGTAAAATTTCAGACCATTTCCACTTTACTTAGAATACACATGCATGCATAATTTTAAGACATAATAGTAGTCAATTAAATATAGTATTATAGAAAAATAACATGAAAAACACGAATAATTATTATAAAAAAACTCAATCCTGTTCAATTCAATCATGAAGCCTGCTAAAATTAGCCCAAATTTCAGAAAATAGCTTGCATAACCTGCATTAGAAAAAGATTTAGCAAAACCCATCCAACACCTCTATAATTACACAATGTGTATCCTTACACAATGTTCTACCCTAATAAAATTTCTTTAAAAATTGTTTTACTAGATCAAAAAACAGAGTGTAAGAAGTTAAATATTCGGCACAACCAAGATTTTAGAGTATCTGTTTAAACTTTCAAAGAAAAAATGGGATCAATGTGTGCATTCAAAAGTGATTTTTAGATTAATAAAATCTATATTTTCACATCTTTAATTTTTAATAAAACTGGTATGTGATAACAAGAAAATTTAGATTCTAGTTCAAATAATGTTTCATAGATGATCATCATGCTCCAAATATTAGTAAAATTCTGAGGCAACATAGGAAGTCTTCATTCAATTTTTAGAAAACGGATTGTATACCTAAGTAGAATCAACCATTAATACCCATAATTCCAGTCCAAAATTCTCCATAAATATACATTAAAAAAAAATTAAAAAGTATCCAACACATCATGCAACTTTCCATTTTTTATTTTATTAAAACAATGTAACAATTTCTAAACAAAAAAGATTTTTAACATGTAAATGTGTGGAAAGGTTCAATCATAGCTCAAATATTATCTATATTTTTAGAAATATTATTTAAACATATAAAGTGAAAAATATAAACCAGCCTAGAATAATCAAAATAGTTTTTAGTGAAAAGTAGATGTCAAAAAACTCAACTTAAACAATTTTATTATGAAATCCAACCAATGAACAATAAAATACATATGCATAGAAAATTTTAACTACCAAGAAAATTGAGAGGATAATTTTTCAGTTATTTCAAAAGAAAATTTCATTATGATTCTTAAATGAATTTAATCCACTACCATTACTTCAATTCAAGAAATAGTCTTTATTCTAAGAGTGAAATAAATTAGATATTAGTGTAATCATAATTTTAAAATATGAAACCTTCCTAAATACCTCTCCATAAAGATATCTTTTCCATAGTTCCTTTTCACACTTCCTTGTTGATTCCTAAATGACATTGAGATATATCCTATACACTTTCTTCATCCATGTTTATAATTCCCTAAATCATTTCATCCCCTTTGTCAATTAACCCCTATTTAATTTTCCCATCCATATTTTGTGTAAATCACTTATTGGATGAGTGAAACTAAACCCATAAATAAAAAAATCCCAAGATAGTATATATAAAATTGGAATAATTGTAATAGTTAAGGTATAGAAGTAACAATTGGATAATCTAATCTCATGTTGCTCTAACTATCATTTGATGGTTAACATGCACACACATGTGCTTTTGTTGACTTGGTAAGAATTCTTGACTATTTTACATCCTCTTGTTTTACTCTATTTCATAGGAAATATCAAAATTTATTTTAGGGAGGCCCCATGAGGTGTTAATAAATTACTATGGGAAGGTTACCTAGGTTTACGTTTATTATTATACTTTCATCAGGATTTTATTTTTGGATGTACTATGTTCTTTCATATTACAATCCTTTACTTAATTCTAAAAACAAATTTCCATGAAAATAGTAGGAAAACTCACTCAAGAACAATTTTAGTTTTAGAGGTTCCATAATATGACTAAGTTTCTCATAATCAACATGGAGCACAAAGATTATTATATTTTTCAATTCAACTCAATTAAAGTTTGAAAAACACACCCAAAATTATAAAAATAGTTTTTTTATAGTTTTTAAAATAGTTCATAATTTTTTATTTTTTTATTTCAAAAAATAGAATCATTAAAATAAGGAAATAAAAATAATAATAAAATAATTTAAACAAAGCATCCAATCGTTCCCCCACCCCACACTTAGTTTTAGATTAATCCTCAAATAAACTTAGCATCAATCATCCAATATTCAAGTAGAAAATATAAGATAGTAGAAACTAGTGCAATGGAAGGAGTTCGCCTGGATGTTGTTATTCCTTACATATAGACGACTTTTGTAGGAAGTGATTTCTCCTTTTATTGGATTATAATATTCTTCATTAATTCCAATAAATGATTTTCACTTATGTTCTTTAGAGAAAAACAATAATAAATTAATATTTTATTCAAAAATTAAAACAAAAAACTTAAAGTAAAATAAAATCAAGGAGAGAGATGAGGAAACTTGGGTAAAACCCCCAAAAGGTGCTACACTATATATTTTCTGCAACTATTTAGCCTTGAGATAATCCCTAATCTATTGGTGGATTTGGATTTTTTTATTTAAAACCACCACATTTTAATTTTTTTCATATTTTATCAAGTAGAAATCGGGTAAGGAGAACCACAATAGAACAAAAAATGAAAGTCATAACCCACAAAATAATGTAATAGTGAGTGAAGTGAGAGTTCATTGAGGGATTGGAGAGAGAGAGAGAGAGATATAGAGTAGATGAGATCCATATTTATTATTTCCTCCTATAGTTGAGTTTCATAATGTTATTGTAGAGGAAACAACTTTATTCTGAGGTTAATAACTTATTATTTAAACTCCTTCATAGTATATTTAAGAAAATTATCAAAATATTCTTCACCTAGGTCTTCTTCTTCATCATTGGTATACATTTCATTAATTTTAGAACCATTTTATCCTCAATGTCAGTTTTATGTTCATCTTGGGTAGCCTCATGCAAGGTCACATGTGTATCGACTAAGGTTGCATCATAAATACAAAGGATGTAAGATTGGGATTAAATTAATGAATTATTAGAACACTGTGAGTTCATGGAATGATCAAACCCCTTTAACAGCTCAATATGATATTTTTTTCTTCTTGGAATAACATTGGAAAATCATCCATAATTTTTTGAGGTAATGGATCTTCAATTTTTTACTCAGAATATAACCCATCCATTACATCTGCACCATCCAATGCTAGATTCCACGGTATCCTCCAATGGCCCGAAGGCCTTTATTTTTTATTGATTTTTGATAATCCACCTTTCAAGGGGTGAGGTGGAACCCTTACAAGGCCTGTAGGAATAAGTATTTCATGGCCCTTATGCCTTAGAGTAATTCAATGCTCGTAGGCTTCAAACATTAAATAAAACCTAGAATAACTACTTGGAACTGCTCCTCACCAGCATATTCATCATGAAATTATCTATCCACCTACGCATGGCTATTCAGCTAGGCTTTCCCATGCATGCACATGTTTGTCCTAATGGCAAGTTCCATGGTATTGAATCTGAAATTTCAACACAAGGGAGACCGATTTGTAATATAAATTGATAAAATTAAAAAGACTAATTCAAAATATGATCATATCCTTTTATTATATCAATATTATTCTCCTTTCCTCTATAAACAACCAATGAAAAATTATTATAGGGGCATTCATTGGATCTTCTATATTTTCTTAAAATCCAAAAACTCAACTGTTCTACTTTTTTTATTTATGGAATGCCATATGTGTACTAATTATTCTATGTCAAACTGAGGGGGATCAATTTGTGTTTCTTCTTGAGTATATTCATCTCGATATTCATTCAAAATTAAATTTCCACCCTAAAATACCTCATCTAAATCTACATTGGCTATTGGTATCTCTTATAGAAATGTCATTAAGTATGAGATCATGTTTCCATTGAGATCCACTTTAGCCACAAACTATTCCTAAAAAAAGGGTAAATTAATTTTGTTTTAAATTAATAATGCCTATTTAGATTATTCATGTTGTTAGAGTGCCTTAAAATGTGTTCCTTACACAGGGAATTCTCTAACTACTTTTTCTTCATCATACAACGGAGATGGATTTTTGATCTGAGATAGTTTTTACAACATCTCTTGTATTACATTCTTAGTGATATCTTCTTCTTTACTTCCTTCCCATCAATAATTATCGTGAAATAGTTTCTGTAATAATTTTTCCTCCAATTAGTATGATTAAATCTCAATTCCTTCCTTCTTCACTTGGGAAATTGAATAATAAGTAAAATATATTGTTGTTTTGTATTTAACCATTAGTTGAATATTTTACCAAGAAGTTGATTATTTTGGAGACATATTTTCAAAATTCATTTCAATTATGTGTGTATGGGGGGTGGGTGTTCTCAAAAGATCAAGAATATTAAAATAAAATAAAAAAAGTGGAAAAATATTTACAACGTGATGAAATACAAATTAATTACTAACCTAACTCCCCAGAAATGTCTCCATGTTGATCAATCAGTTTTTATGGGCCATGGTCAAATATAATTTTAAAGATCTCCTGAATGCAGTGTAGGGATGACTAGGGTCATATATAATGAAGTTTGTGGTGTAACTTCACTATTCTCAATCACTTATCAATATGATTTTTTAATTTTAATCTATAAATAGAGGGATGTGGGTAATTTGTTGAGGTGTATGCACATGAAAATAAAATATAGCATAAACAATATTAAACAAGTGTTAGTAGGGAAATGGATAAATATGAGATTAGGTAAACAAGGGTCCTTCACCTTCAAAATTAATTACATAAGTTTCATTGATAATCCACCCAATACCATTTCATGGATAACCAACCTCAACTTAGTGATTAAGGCATAGTGGACCTTCCAAAGTATCTTAGGAACACCAAATATCACTTTTTTCATAGTGTCAAGTAATTTCACGCCACAACAAAAGAAAATCCACCACTCATTACCCATTATTAACCATACATTGTTCACCCCTATATCAACATAACTCTAATCATATATAATATGAAAAAAGATAAGGGAGGGAAAACAATTTGGTTGAGATTAGAATGGGGAGGTGGAAATTATCAAGTGATAGTGAGAAATATCTTCATAATATTTGGGTAATTCCACTACCCTATCATAACATAATAAAAAAGATAAATAAATAAGATGGTAGGAGACTTGGGATAACTATGATACCTCCCTGAGACATAGCCTTTCGTTAGTACTCCATTATCATGGATTTAAGGGTTAACAAGCACAACATGAGGGAATAAAAAAACAAAATTAGAATAAGAAAGAATACCAGAATATCACATCACTTAAAATAAAAACTTTGACAATTTAAAAATTATATTAAAATATTTGATCACAACCCCTTAAGGGGGAATTTTTTCTCCGCATACCCCACCTTCATTTTATAACTTTCCTTTTACCCTCTTTCTAATAGAATTGAAAAATAAGTCATGTGATATTATCCCATGATCAAAATAAATATACATTAAAGAAGAATTAATGGGGTTAAGTGATTTGTTGTGTCATGAATTTAGTGTAAAACATGTATTGTTAATTTCCTTTATGTGTGCTGTTGTGAGCCACACAAAAGTAGGACTTGAGAAAAATAGGACCATGTTTTGGCTATTCTTGTTGAAGTTGAGTTGGGATAATTGGATTCAAGAATAGTGGGATTTAATATATTTGTGCCTAGTTTGTCTGGGGTTTCAATAGATAAATCTTGCACACTAATAGACATATAGATACTTGGAGTCATATAATTAAATTGACTGGTTAGTGTCAACCTGCTTGGTCATCATGTTTGAATCTTAA
This sequence comes from Viscum album, assembly GCA_963277665.1. Classification (NCBI taxonomy): domain Eukaryota; kingdom Viridiplantae; phylum Streptophyta; class Magnoliopsida; order Santalales; family Viscaceae; genus Viscum; species Viscum album. Next base: position 571,621,866 of record OY728164.1, on the reverse strand, counting down.
AAAGATTTAGTAGTTAGAGCTTGATTTAAAACTTGAATGGGCTTTCAATGAGGTTAGAATATAAATCCAAGAATTGGTATTTAGATCTTAGAATTTGGAAGGTTGAATTGTGGAGGCATACACTGGATCTTCTAGAATTTTGTGAGTGTGAACTCAGGTTTGGATTCATGTGAGGTAGGCATTGGGTGAGGACTTGATTTTCATGGATGTGTGTAACTACACCGGTTTAGGAATTTGGTTAAACACCATGTATGAATTCTCTATATGGATGTGTATCCATATAACTGGAAGAGATATGGTCCCCTCTAATTCTATATTTCACAAGGAATAAACACAAGTATTCTTCTCGATATCGAGCGAGTCATCATTCAACATTACTTCATCCAAGTATCCATGGTGCATGTATATTCATTTGAGGATGAACTTTATCCTTGGTTTAGTTATTTGATCAAAATTAAAATTCTAATTGAGTGGTGTAGTCAGTCAATGAGGCTTTTGTACCTTAGTTTGGGTTATTAGGGTAAGAAGAGATACATGGATGTGAGTTTTCTTGGAGAAAGTCTTGAATCTGGAATTAGGATCCCCTAAGGATGTGATGATTAAGTTGTGGGAGTAAACTGCTTTATTTTGGGTATGGAGGAGGAATAAATTCTGTAAAGATACTACAAATTATTTTTGTTCATATTTGGGGGCTTCTTGAGAACTGGTTTGGTGTGATCTACATTAGAGGAAGATGATTTTGATTGGGGACTTGAGCTTTTATAGTGGTGAGGAAGAGGTGGTGCGGCCTAGTGGAGTGGTGGAATGGGTTGGATTCAACTGGGATATGCAGATTTTGGGTGTTTGTTTTAGCATTGGTTTCATGAAACATTGATATTAGAGGACCATACATAATTTGGAACACATACATTATCAAGACACATACACTAGCATCCTTACATGTACACTGCGTATGGTTGAAACCTATATTGAGTATGAAATGACTCCTATGTTGAATGTAGGAGCACAACAAAAGACATTTGAAATAAAATTAATGGAACCTTAAAAAATATATTTGATAAATAGATTAAAAAAAAAATAGATTTAAAAAATAGATTTAAAAAAAATATTCCCAACAAAAGACATTTGAAATAAAATTAATGGAACCTTAAAAAATATTAATTCCTTAAATTAGTCCCAAGATAATGTATTTTCATTACATTAAATTTTAGAGTCCAATTAACACTAAAAAATTAGCAATTTAAAACAATAATTTATTTAAAAATTCCCATGAAAACAAAATAATGTAAAAAACCCATGTATTTTATAGGATATAAGTTAGTTATAGAGTGAAATAAAAATAAATTTTTCAATAAAATATAATTTTATCCAAAATTTTAGTAAATTTTCTTCCTTAGAGAAAATATTTTCTTGAAAATGATTTTGATCAATGTTTTTTGAGGATTCTTAAAACAAATATGACATTCTTGATAAAAAAAATTAAACAAAGAGAAATGATTTTCTCAAGAAAGTGTTTCCAAAGATAAATCTTATAAAGTAAAGGTATTTTCATAAATTATTCCTAAAATCTACCTTTTATAAAATGAATTCAGTTTGAGCATAAAAATTTATGTTATCATTTAAGAAAAATAAGACTAAGACCTAAACCATTTCCCCTTACTTAGATAAAAAATCCATTACTCATCATCAATGAAATCAATTAACTCAAGAATAAGTACATATCTTGACTTATAATTCCTCGATATTATATTAAGAAGAAATAATCACAAATTATGAAATATGACAAAGTCTTGTGAATTATGTTTCTATAATACAAAAGCCTATTATAGATAAGTTCAAATATTGGTTCCATGTTAATTTATCCTAATATTATGAAGTTCCTTGAGTCTTGTAGAGGATTTGATTAATTCAAGACTCTTATATATTTATAAGTCATTCAAAGTGGTTTACTGGATACATTAAGTGCATGTGAGTTTCAAATCAAATCCCCTATGTTCCTCACTTTTATTAGATACAGTTTGGATATATAATGGCGGAACATCATTTGTGGAAATGATACTATTATTGCTAATTACATTGAGTCTTTTGAGAGAAAAAGATCATCAAGATTAAAAATTACATGCACCATAAGATACTATGAGTCAAAGAAGGAGATAATTAAGTTGAGTTTGTTGGAAACTAAAGAACTAGATAAAATAAATCCTAAAAAAATAAATTTCAAGGGATAAAGTTTGTGAGAAAAATACGATTTGTTAGGAGGCTAGTAGGATTATCCAAATATGGTAATTGGTAGTAACCAGTATAACCATTTTGTGGGGAGATTTGTTTTGGATAAACTTTTTGGTAAAGGATGATCCCTTTCCATACCACTTTAATTCTTGATTTATCATGGTGAAAAATCTGCAACTCTTACATTCTAAGCATAACAAGGAGTAAGTTCCCTTATTTGAGTCAAACCTTGTAAAAATTTACATGCTTTTCTTTCTTGTATTTTTATTTTATATGGGTAGAGTGATATTTTTTACTTGATTTTATTATAACCTTAAGAAATTTAGAGGTTAACTTGAATTTAAATAAAGTTATAAAAAGGGAATCTCTAATTCAAACCACCTTCTCAATGGTTCATCCCATTCTTTTATATCACACCATGTATTCTTGTAGTCCTAACTTACCTTGGTTTAAGATACACCACTACCCAATAGGGATGGATGATCATGCCTCAATCTTATGAAAATTAAATTTATGAAAACAAAGTATATTCTAAGTTTTTTTAAATTAAAGGTACCAATTTCAAAAAATGTATATGTAATGGGTAGGGAATGGTTATGTGAGGAAACATAAACAAATAATTAACATACATGCTTAAACATGAATATTCAATTAAAATTTAGTATAAATGACCTCAGTATTGTAATAATTATCCTTAAAAAAAACCATAACCAAGGTTTACTAAAAAGGGTAAAAGTGAGTCAATGTTATACACAATTCAAATAAAAACTCATTAAAAATGATCAACTTTGTATATGAAATTACTATTGAAATACCATCCATTTATACTTTTGAAATTAAGGTTTATAATTTATTACTAGTTTAAGGAAACATGTGTTAGGAATGTACATGCATAGTTTATAAATTCACCCAAAAGTTAAAGACCACCTATCTTGATTATTGGAAAGTTTTAACATCCATCAATCACTTAATAATATTGAAATGACAACAAAATATCCAATAATAACCATTAGATAAGATTCCATGAATAATAGATTCTAATTAGATAACCACCATAATTTGAGAATGAACAATCCTAGATAAAATTCTGGAATAATGATGCAAAAAATTAATATAACATAATCATCATCAAAATCACTAATTAAAATAACTTATTTGTTATCAAAATTACATTACATAATCATAAAATCCTAAAAAGAAAATCACACAAAATTTTCATTATATAAAAACAATAATCAATGGATGGAAAATAAATAATTAGGTATTACTTTAAGTAATAAAAGATGAGGAACTAATATAGTGAGTGATTTCAACTTTCCATGGTGAAATAAAAAATGAAAAACTTGATGATGAAAAAAAAGTATAATGAATAAGAAAGTGAGAAAATAATGATGAGAGAATTTTACCTTAGTTTTGTCTATCCAAACACCCTTAAATCAAACTAAGAATAAGGTTTTAAGAAGAGAGGGATAAGAGAGTCAATGAGAAGTTCTCTAGGTGCTTTACTAAGATGGGAGAAGAGTGGATTAAAGGGGATACTAAACAATGATAAAAAGGATGAAGCTAAAAGAACTGAAATTCCATTTAACTTTTTAATAGTCCTACAAGTTACCTTTTACAATGTCACTAGGTTCTCAGTGGAACCCCCATAATTACCCCATATTTTCCTAGCTCATCGGGTACCAACACCCTCCACCAGGTACTCAGTTTCACTTACAGTTTTAAATTGTATGTGGGGCCACCCTGGGACTATACCCATCCCCTAAACCTCCTAATAAACCTTAATCCACATGAAAAAACACATAAAATTTTATTTATCAATATCCTTGTCCATCATAAAATCTAAAAGTGAAAGACGAACCCCAACTAAAACGAAAATTCAAACAAGTCTTGCATCTCCATCACATAAATTTTACAACTAAATAATGTAAGAACCTGAGTTTTATAAAGGGTCAAAATCCTGACCCTGTTTGAATTTTTGACTTGTTTCTGAGGAAATTGGAGAAGTTTGGCAGTTTCTAGAAATTTCCTGACTACACACCATGTACTTTAAGTACACGCCGTGTATATATTAGTCAAGTAACAGTCCATGTGCTTGCCGAGTACATGCTATGTGATGACCATGCAGAAATTTCTTATTACACAATGTGTAGTTTTCGACACGTCGTGTACCCATGACCGTGTGGAGGCCATACATGGTGTGTAGGCCTGTTGGATGGGTAGAATCATGAAACCAAGTACACTCCATATCCTCCTTGGACACGCCATGTATTCTGGCCATGTATTAGATATATACATGGCATATAGACCTATTGGCCGGGTAGATTTGTTTAACCAAGTACACGTCGTGTCCTTCCTGGAAATGCCGTGTTGTATGGCTGTGTATGAGAGAAATACATGGAGTGTGGGTAAGTCGGCGAGGAAGAGAAGAAAAATGAAGTACACGTCATGTACCCCAAGGTACATTCCATATACTCATGTCAACAGGTTCTGGAAAGTAAGTCGGCGAAATTCCAGCCACCAAATGAATAGTTAAATGATATACACGGTGTGTAGTCCTAAAGTACACATTGTGTACTTTTTTTTAGCTTAAACAGGCAGTAGCCTCATTTTTAGGCAGAACACATGTGTGTCACCCGATTTCGTGAACCAAGCCAACCAGCACTTCAATCACTCCTCGGATCTTCGTCCAAACCCCGATTCAATCTCCGATAGATGGGTTGGAACCTCCTCGATAAGGCTTCAATTCCTCTTGAGCCGTTTTTCTTGATTTCTGTTCTAGAAAGAGATTTAGGGGTTTGAGAGGTTTTGATTCTTTTGTAGATATACCGCGTTTTAGACCTAATTGGAGGCTATTATCTAAGGAGTATCATCGTACGAGTATCAGGTAGGTGGTGCATACCTCTTTTTGTGTTTTCGTGGTCATTTGGGTGATGTGGCCTTCAACGCATTTTCGGATATTTTGAGCAGGACCCATATTTATCTAATGTTTCATTATATATTGCACATTTACCTATGCGATACCTTTGGGTATGCTTTGTTACCAGTTTTTCTTGAGAAAGGCTGGGCGAGGGGTTGTTGCTCATCGGGGCATTTTGGTCGAGGGATGCCAATATGGTTATATTTTAATTATAATGTTTTCAACTGTTGAGTTTAGTTTATTAAACTTGATATAAATTTGTTAGAGGCATTTAAGACCTTAGTGTTGGTATGGGACAACACCTTGCATAGTACAATTCAACTGTATAGTTTGTTTTTCCTATTTATGTGTTCTATTTAAATATGTTATATATGCAATTGCTGAATTGCATATGCTAGAACTTGTGGTTGTGTTGGCAATGGCCCAGATATTTTTGAGTGATGATGATCACAGGTTGGGCTTGGCCTGGGTTACGTTGGGTGGTTCTGACCACAGGATTGGGTGTCATGGGCATCGGTTTGAGGCATGATGACTATCAGGTTGGGCATGGCCCGGGTTACTGGGATAGAAAGGCCATCAGACTTGAGTGGCATGGTCACAGGGACATGACGTGTCATAGGTGTTGTGTCTTGGGTACTATTTTGGTGATTACCGCTCACCCAAAAACTTTGAGTAGTGTTCACACAGAGAGACTCCATGATGAGGTGGTTTTGACCACTCGTGTTGGTAGAGGCCCCCGTTAGTTGCAGTTTAGGTAATTTTTGGTTTGGGGGTTCTTGCCGTAGGAATCCACATGGCAGGTGAGGAGCTTTCAGGGGATAACATTGAGGCTATCGGGTTGGGGGAAGAGGCTCGCCGTTATTTGAGGGAAGATATCACTGTCCCTCCATATACCTTATTTGAGGGCAGACCTCGATGTCCCTCTAGATACCTTATTTGAGGGCAGACCTTTCTATCCCTCCAGTTATGTTATTTGAGGGTAGAGATCGTTGTCCCTCCAGTTACTTATTTGAGGAAAAACATCTTTGTTCTTCCAGTTTACTGCTGTTGGGCGTGCCTTCAGGCTGTCGGTACTTGAGACACGCGGTGTTAGGGGGAACATGGTGCCCTGTTACATGACAGAGACTCTAGCATTGGCCAAAGTAGGTGACACTCCATGGTGGCTTCTGAGCACCAGTGGAGTGTTTGTTTATTTGTGCATCGTACTGTTTACTATTTTTCTTATAAATGCATGCCTTCTTAAACACATATATTAGGTACGCATCATTGAGTGGTATCCTACTAAGATTCATCTCACACCCTTCACAACCCCTTCAGGATGCGTGTAGACTTTATGAATTTGTGTGTAGGAAAGAGGCTAGCTTCCAGAGCTGGGATTCATTAGTTGTTTCATGGAGATGGTATGGAACTTGAGGTCTTAACTAGATGGAGTTACACTATTTTGTTTTTCTTTATTCATGTATCAGCATGCATGCCTATTTTGTAGCTATAGTTGGTTAGCCATTGGATCCCTTCTATATTCAAATATGTATGACCTGGTTTGGATGCATTTTTTGTTACTCAGTAGTAGTTACATGTGATAAGCATGTTGTTGTGCTTATTTCTACTGCTATTGTTTATATTTATTGCTTCTGTTGTTTATTGATGTTGAATGTGCTTCCGCTCTGCGGGCCTGGTTCAAGTCTACTAAGTCATTTATTCCGCTGCATCTTTCTTGTTATACTTGGACCAGTACCATTATTATTATCCTCCGAGAGGGTATATCCTCCCCACTATACCTATAAGACCCTCGCTGCTAGTCAACAACCTTTGGAATTTGGGGAGGCACACCTAAGGTAGTAGCACCCGACCCATTTAGAACTGTTCAGGTGGCTTTTCGGGTCCGGGTCATTACAAAGTGGTATCAGAGGAGTTCTTGATAAGGATTTAGTAGCATAGTTTTACTGGTTACTAATGATATGGTGAATTCTCTTTTATTTCTACTAGTTTTACTATTTGAGATATGGTAGACTGGAGGTAGGTTGTTATTGGAACTGGGTTTTTGGCTTGTGCTTAGGTGCCTGCAGCCCCAGGTACAAGGGATGGACCAAGTTACCATGGGTGGGAATTGCTATTTTATTTTGCTCAGATTACAATTTATATGATTTCCACCTCGGTGGATCACTTGGTGTGTGATGTTATTGATTGGGATATGTAACCCTTGACCAAGTGAGGTAAGGGATAATTGGACCTTGTCCCGTTATGGCAAGGCCTGTTTGATTGGCTTTTGATAGGCACATTTTTAGGGTATTTCAATTTCATAACTGTACATATGCTTTGTGAAGTGATAGAACCATGTGAATAAAAATCAAATTCCATGATTTGTATGCTCTGAAATGAGAATAGGTGAAATTTCTGATAGAATTTATTGCTGTTTCAATGAGTATTCCATGCTTTATATTTTTGTAGAATTGAATATGACAGGGTATTTGGGTATGGCTCTTGTATGAGTAGGAAGGTACTATCGATTGAGGTGATTTTTATCACTAGGATAGGGAGACTCAATCGTCAATTTGAGGCAATTTTAGTTGTCGGGATTGGCATGGTCCGAGGTACTTTTGATACTTGGCTCTATTAGGGGCGGGTAAGGAGGCCATGAGGCCGATATGCTATGGGGCATGGGTTGCGGTGGGAGAGAGTAAGGGTAGAAATTACGCACTTCCTTTTACTACTTCCTTATCTACGTTGAATATATATTGTTATATATATATATAAGGGATGTCTGACCATTTATGGTATTCATCGGGTTCTTTTTTGGCCAACTCAGATGGAGCATTAGATGGGAGATGGTACAGTGCCGCAGGTGCAGGATCAGGTTCAGGATACAATGCAGGCAGAGTAGGAGCCATAGGTACAGGCTCAGGGACAAGATCATGTTTACGATCTAGTGCAGGCAGGACAACAACCAGGCTTGGAAGCATTCAGACCATGGCTCAATGAGCAGCTCCGAGCTAGCCTAGTGCGTGTCTTGTAGGGGATCGACAGAGGCATGTAGGGTACAAATCCATCTATGGGATATCTAAAACGGGAGTTCCAGTCACAGCACCCACTGCTTTTTCAGGGTGAGGGTGGTCCGAAGGCAGCTGAGAACTGGATAGAGAGTATGGAGATGATCTTCAAGCATCTCGAGATGCCTCCTGGGTGGAGGGTCAAGCTGGCGACATACATGCTGCGGGGACCAGCAAAGTGTTTGTGGGATGTGTAGGTTCAGGCTTGCAGGCATGAGGGACTAGCATGGAAGGACTTTGAGGACTGGTTCTTTGAGCACTTTTACCCGGAGACACTGCGAGCAGAGAGATCTTGAGAGTTCTTGAGTCTTTAGCAAGAAGACATGTCCGTCATGGACTACGCAACTACTTTCACTGAGCTGTCTCGCTTTGCACCTAGTATGGTAAGCGATGACGCGACTATGGTGAGGTGCTTCGAGGATGGATTATGACATGTCATTTGGGTCCAGGTGAATATCTTCGGGCTGGGTTCTTTCTTAGAGGCTATGAATCAAGCGCTCATAGTGGAGGGCAACCAGCGGGATAGGCCTTAGGTTGGCCAGACGACAGCTTCAGGTGAGGGTTTAGACATCAGGAAGTGAGGATGAGATGAGTTCCAGCAGGGTAGTTAGGCCAAGGACTCAGCTAGACCACATCATAACAACTCTTCAGTGGTTTTCTTTCAGTGTGGACAACCAAGGAATGTTTAGACTCAGTGCGATAGGCCTCCAAAAAAGTGTCAGGCATGTGGACATGTCATACATCTGGAGAGGTTTTTTAGGCAGCCTTCTCAGACAGCTGGTAGGTAGGGACCAGGATAGATGATGGCATCTGGAGTTGGTTCATGTTTAGTGTTGGGAGAGGGTAGCCGAGGTTCAGCTACACGTGGATGATGTGACAGGGATAGTGGGATCCAGTTGAGGGGTTAGTAGCCGGTGGTTGGAGCAACATCGCAGGGAGGTTAGGCATCAAGCAATCGTACTTTAGGCTATGTGCATGCTGTGGAGATGCCCGAGGCTGAGCCGACTGGTGAGCCGACGATGATTAGAGGTACACCATGGGTGTGGCTGTGATTTCCATGTTTCCTTTTTAGCATGACCTGTAGAGGCATGTCCGTTTTGAGTGCACATGATGTACATAATCTATGTTGACTGACTAGATGCTAGTCAGTGGGATTGGAACCATATCGGGTGCATGATGTATATATATATATATATGTATGATATGTGTAACATCAGGGGCATCGAGGATCACTACTGGAAATAAAGTCTTTCCCAATAGTTCTGAACTGTTGGGAAAGCCTGCAGAACCGTTGGTATATGTTATACCAACGGTTTTGCAAACCGTAGGGAAGTAAGACGTTGGGAAAAGTTATCCCAACAGTTTACAAAGAACCGTTGGTATAGGTTAGTAAAATTAACCTATGCCAATGGTTTTTCCAACCATTGGCATAAGTTTTACCAACAGTTCTCCTTGAACTGTTGGAAAAAAATTCCCTAGATCTTTCCCAACGGTTTGAGTAAACCGTTGGGATAGGTAAATATATAAAAATGAGTTCCTGCGGAGGTTTGAACCCACAACCTCCACGTTATAAATCAATGACTTTACCACTATCCTAGAGTATCCTTTGTGAATATATTAGGATAAATATATATATATATATTTATATGTAATTTATATATTTATTTACTCAATGATATTTAGCCAATGTACTCATAAAATCTATCCCAACAGTTCTTAAAACCATTGGGAAAGATAGGTTCCCACCCTTTCCCAAAGGTTTGGCCAAACTGTTGGGAAAAGTGGTGGACTTTTCCCAACGGTTTTCCCAAACTGTTGGGAAATCCATACCCAAGGGAATTTTCCCAATGGTTTGGACAAACCGTTGGGAAAGCCATAGAATTTTCCCAACGGTTTGGCCAAACCGTTGGGAAATCCATACCCAAGGGACTTTTCCCAAGGAAAGCCATGGACTTTTCCCAATGGTTTGGCCAAACCGTTGGGAAAAGTGGCCACAAAAGGATTTTTTCCAACGGTTTGGCCAAACCGTTGGGAAAGCCATACCATTAGTGGGCTTTCCCAATGGTTTGGACAAACTGTTGGGAAAGGGGGCCTATAATAATGGTTTTTACAACCATTGGTATAGAATCATTGGGAAAGGTCCGGTTTCCAGTAGTGGATGCAAGTTACTTGAGGTGCTAGGAACTAGGACCTCGTGGAGGTGGACAATGATGCAGTGCGGGATACGTTGAGTGTCGGGAATGACACAGGAGCACCAATGAGGCGTAGGGGTGATGATGCTTCATAGAAGGACTATTAATATGGAAAATAGGTTAGTGAACCTTGTTTACTTTGAGTTTTGTCGTGTTGAGACTGAGTTAGGTGATTTCTATGGTGGGGAGCCCCTTGAGGAATTTAGCCAGAACCTTTGAGACTGGGGAAGCCCGGGTTACTTTGATCGGGGTGGTATGTTTGGTGCCATCTCCGGGTTTCATTTGATAGCTCAGGGATGAGCTATATTAAGGTGGGAAGATTGTAAGAACCCTAGTTTTTAGAATGGGTCAAAATCCCGACCCTGTTTGAATTTTTGACTTGTTTCTGAGAAAACTGGAGAAGTTTGGTAGTTTCTGGAAATTTCTGGACTACACGTCGTGTACTTTAAGTACATGCCGTGTATATGTTAGGTGAGTAACCGGCTGTGTGCTCGTTGAGTACATGCTGTGTGATGACCGTGCAGAAATTTCTTACTACACGACGTGTAGTTTTTGACACGCCATGTACCCGTGACCGTGTGGAGGCCATACATGGTGTGTAGGCCTGTTGGCCAGGTAGAATCGTGAAACCAAGTACACACCGTGTCCTCCTTGGACATGCCATGTAGTCTAGCCATGTATGAGGGATATACATGGCATGTAGAACTTTTGGCTGGGTAGATTTGTTTAACAAAGTATACACCGTGTCCTTCCTGGACACGTCGTGTAGTATGGCTGTGTATGAGAGAAATACATGGTGTGTGGGTAAGTCGGTGATGAAGAGAAGAAAAATGAATTACACGCCGTGTACCCCTAGGTACACGCCATGTACTCATGTTGGAAGGTTCTAGAAAGTAAGTCGGCAGAATTCTAGCTGCCAAATGAACAATTAAATGATATACATAGCGTGTAGTCCTAAAGTACACACCATGTACTTTCTTTTTTTCACTTAAATGGGCAGTAGCCTCGTTTTTGAGGCAAAACACATGTGTGTCTCCCGATTTCGCGAACCAAGCCGCCCCGAACTTCAATCTCTCCCTAGATCTTTTTCTGAATCCCGATTCAATCGCCGATAGATGCGTTGGAACCCCCTCGGTAAGGCCTCAATTCCTCTTGAGCCATTTTGGTTGATTTCTGTTCTAGAATGAGATATAGGGGTTTGAGCAGTTTTTATTCTTTTGTAGATATACCACATTTTATACCTAATTGGAGGCTGTTACTGGAGGAGTAGCATCGTACGAGTATCAGGTAGGTGTTTCATACCTCTTTTTGTGTTTTCGTGGTTATTTAGATAATGCAGCCTACATCGCGTTTTCCGGTATTTTGATCGGGACCCATTTTTAACTGATGTTCCATAGTATATTGTTCATTGACCTATGAGATACCTTTGGGTATGCTCGGTTACCAGTTTTTCTTGAGCGGGGCCGGGCGAGGGGTCGTTGCTCATTGGGGAATTTTGGCTGAGGGATGCCAAAATGGTTATATTTGAATTATAATGTTTTAAATTATTGAGTTTAGTTTATTGAACTTGATATAAATTTTTTAGAGGAAATCTAGACCTCAGTACTAGTATGGGACAACACCTTGTATAGTGCAATTCAACTGTTTAGTTTGTTTTTCCTCTTTATGTGTTCTATTTAAATATGTTATATATGCAATTGTGAATTGCATATGCTGGACCTTTTGGTTGTGTTGGGAATGACCCAAATATTCTTGAGTGATGCTGATCATAGGTTGGACTTGGCCCGGGTTACGATGGGTGGTTCTAAACACGAGATTGGGCGTCATGGGCATCAGTTTGAGGCATGATGACTGTCAGGTTGGGCATGGACCGGGTTACTGGGAAGGAAAAGCCATCAAACTTGAGCGGCATGGTCGCAGGGACATGAGGTGTCAGAGGTGTTGTGGCTTGGGTACTATTTTTGTGATTACCGCTCACTTGGAAACTTTGAGTAGTGTGTACACAGAGAGAATCCATGATGAGGTGGTTTTGACCACTCATGTGGGTAGAGTCCCCTGTTAGTTGCGGTTTAGGTACTTTTGGGTTGGGGGTGCTTGTCGTAGGAAGCAACGTGGGAGGTGAGGAGCCTTCAGGGGATAACATTGAGGCTATCAGGTTGGGGGCAAAGGATCTCCATTATTTGAGGGAAGATATTGATGTCCCTCAAGATATATTATTTTAGGGTAGACCTTGCTATCCCTCAGGATACCTAATTTGAGGGTAGACCTCGTTGTCCCTTCGGTTACATTATTTGAGGGCAGACATCGCTCTCGCTCCAGTTACTTATTTGAGGACAGACATCGCTGTTCCTCCGGGTTACTGCTGTTAAGTGTGCCTTCGGGCTGTCGGTACTAGAGACACGCAGTGTAAGGGGGGGCACATGGTGCCAGGTTACACGACAGAGATTCTGGCGTTGGACGAAGCAGGTGACACTCCATGGTGGATGCTGAGCACCAGTGGAGTTTTTGTTTATTTTTTTATCATACTCTTTACTGTTTTCCTTATAAATGCATGCCTTCTTAAACACATATATTAGGTACACACCATTGGGTGGTATCCTACTAAGATTCCTCTCACACCCTGCATGGGCCCTTTGGGACGTGTGCAGAATTTATGGATTTGCATGTAGGAAAGAGTCCAACTTTAGGAGCTGGGCTACGTTAGTTGATTCATGTAGATGGTATGGACCTTGAGGTCTTACCTAGCTGGAGTTACTCTGTTTTGTTTCTCTTTATTCATGTATTAGCATGATTACATGTTTTGTAGCTATATTTGGTTATCCATTAGTGCCCTTCTATATTCAGATATGTATGACCTTCTTTGGATTCATGTTTTATTACTCAGTAGTAGTTACATGTGATCATCATAATGTTGTGCTTTTTTCCACTACTGTTGTTTATATTTATTGCTTCCGCTGTTTATTGATGTTGAGTGTGCTTCCGCTCTGCGGGTCTGGTTCAAGTTTGTTGAGTCATTTATTCCGCTGCATCTTTCTTGTTATACTTGGACCAGTACCATTATTATTATCCTCCAAGAGGGTATATCCTCCCCACTATACCTATAAGACCCTCGCTACTAGTTGGCAGCCTTTGGAATTCGGGGAGGTGCACCTAGGGTAGTAGAACCCGCCTATTTATCACTTTTCGGGTGGCTATTAGAGTCCGGGTCATTACAAACCAAATCTCACAATTAAATAAAAATTCAAGGGAAAATCCTATTATAACCTCCCCAATATAAAACCATTCATCCCTAAAAATATGAACCAACCATTTCATTTTTGAAATTCCATACCTCATATAACCAATGTATTATAGATTATATAAAACCTTTACCAAAGAATCACCAAATATATATTAAAAATCTAATAATAATTCTCCAAAACCAACACACATCACCAAATGCTAAAAGATTCTAGTAAAAAAAAATGCACACTTTCATTTTTCACTCAATTTTTATACCAAATCATTACATTATTCAAATAAATGAAACCCAATATCAATAGAAACCTCTAAATACCAAGAAAATCTGAAAATAAAAAGACATACTAACCATGAAACTCAAATAACCATTTAAAAAATTATCCAATTTCTAAAGAAAGATCTCTAAAATTAATATAAACCAATATATTATACAAGATTTTGATACTAAAGGGATCACCTAACACCCTTGAATACTCGAATCATAATCATTTAAAATTATCCTCACACTTATGGTGTTTCTTACCATGATGATTATCCATGATCAACTTGTGCCAATCCTTCAATTGGGTTCCAATTCATCAAGATTTTTTTCCCTTAAAAATGGTTTTACAAAACACTAGTTCCTATTTCTACACTAAAAATCAATTTTATTTAAAAAAACATTATAATTTAATAATTTCATCTTATATTATACTTTTAATTCAAAAATCACATTTTTTATCTATCCAATTCATCTCACTTTGAAATAATTTCTTTATAGGAAATCATAGTAGAGATTAGAAAATCATAATATAAGTATTGTTTATTATAAAACTCCATTTTTATTTTTTGGATTCAACTCATCTCAAAATACACTTTAGGAAAATGCATTCTCCACTGTAAATTACCCAAAATAATCCATTCTATGAAAATCATCACTTTTAAAAAACTTTTTTTTTTATTTTAAAAAAATATTATAAATTAATATATTTACTTTGGAAACACTAACAAATCCCATAAAACTAATCATGAATTTTTATATAAATTCAATATAAAGAGAAAATGGGGATAGCATATGGAATTTATAATAAAACATATCAAAATAGTTTCGATAACACATTACCAAAAATAAAAAAGTACCATGTTTTGCAGAGAAAAGACTTGCAAAGATTCAATGGAATTTATAAGAGTAAAATAATTAAAAGAATATAATTATTATGGTTATGATTCAAATCATATACCAATTTTACAATGTGTTATTACACCAAGAACAAAGAATCAATCTTAATGTAGGTACATATGTGAGTGAATTTAATTAATTAGATAACACCAAATAAAGAATTTAGAAAAACATTAATTACCTTATTAGTTGTTATTTAATTAATTAAAGTCATTCAAAAAAGATAATAATAATATGGATAAAATGAACATTCCCTAATGTGACACTATAACATATGTTGCATGATCCAATACAAGGAGTGGATCTTGGTCAAGCTCTATAACTTCCTTCCTAAGTTCCCTAAATGATATTTTAATACCCTAAAAATAACACCTCACTCTCAATTACATGTGTTGAGTCAGAAAATATAGAATTCCATGAAAATGTAGGTTCCCATCATGACCATATTAGCTGTATATGCATACAATGTACCCATAGGACCTGACATTCCTATCTTTTTACTAAAACTCAAAATACTAAATCCTAGATGAAATCAAAACAAAGCCATGATACCATTTTTTATGACCCTGTACTAGATACTTTAATGTTATCCAAATCAGGATGACCACCAATTCCACAAGAATTCCCCAATCCCTAATGGATGAAAATTATAACTATGAGTCTTAACAGATATGTGGGAAAAGATTTACATATCATGATTAGATCAACAAGTCATGATCAATTCCTCCCTAGAAATAAAAATGACACATCCATTTATTAGACATATATAAGATATAAAAACAACACACTCTTACCAACAAAGTAATAATATGAACAAGATAAAGGAATCTATATATAAATTAAATCAAATTATAAAATCTATTTACATGTAACCATACTAAAAAATTTATCTATGATCAAATAGACTCAATGAAACCAAATGGAATGGATGTTTTTCTAACTCTTCTCCCACTAAAAATAAATTTCCACTATATTAACATTTATATAATGAAGAAAAAAACTTATAATATATTCCATTTAAGATAAAAATGTATCCACTACCAATCCATGTTATCATATTACCTAAAATCCAACAAGTGAGGCTGAATGTCCACAAGAGTTTCCATGCATGGTGTGATCATATATATACCTAGTAAGGCACCACCAACATGCCTTAACACAACTATGAATAAATAAGTGTATTCAAGGGAATGTATACTCATTTACCTATATATAAATAATTAGTTTTTTGAGCAGTCTACAAAACATGGAAGAAACAAGTAGATATAATCTCATAGAAACACACTAATTTCAATTATCAACTCTCTATACAAAGAGTATTTATACCAACACAAACATGCTTTGATCTTGGTACTTAGTACTTGAGATGTTTTAGTATGGGAAACCATGATTTCAATCCTAATTAATTGAGTTTATGAAATTTTTTCTTATGGATGAGTTAAGGGAAAAACCACATCCCTTCAAATGGGGAATGTGTATACAAGAGTTAGGGCTTTTCCCCATCCCATGGAAAAGGATAAAGTGATAAAATCATTCAAGGATTAACAACCCATCCTATGTATTGTACCCATTTGTGAAATTTATAACAATATCATATGAGAACAACATGACTAACCATATCAATTTACATGCTTAACACACTAAGGTAATAAAATTATTATTATATCAAAATAGTAAACATGTGTGGGAAGTAATTCAGTCATGACTATCACTATGATGAATATATAAATATATTGAATGATTCTTTAGGATATACTAATGATCATATTAATACAATATAATTCAAATCTATACATAACTTGACATATATCATGAGAAACCCAAGGGTACTAATTATGGAAACCCAAAAACTATTAAATCATCAATCTAAACATGGAACAAGGTAAATATTAAGAAATAAACAGTCACCACTAGAAGAAAATAAGTGAATAATCAATTATGATAGGGATTAAGACGTAAATATATTCATTAGAATAAAAATAATGGTTAAGGGTATCCTAAATACCAATTTAAGACACTTAGAGAGATAAGTAATAGTTTTTAGTATAATAAATCTCTCACATAAAAAATTATTTTATGAAAAATATTTCATGCATTGGAATAATTTATTAAAAGAATTATACGAAAGAAACTATAGTAAACCATTTTCTTGAAAACGAGTTTGATGAATACTTTTAAAATTTTCTTAAAATAGAGAAATTAGTATTGAAAATATATTTTTATAAAAATAGAAAGGATTTCCTAATAAAGTGTTTCTAAAGATACATTTTACAATCTAAAGGTATTTTCATAAATTATTCCCTAACTATACATTTTATAAAATGAATTCACTTTGAGTGTAAAGATTTATGTTATCATTTAATAAAAAAATAAGAATAATACCCCAACCATTTCCCCTCAACTGGTTAACCCATCCATTACTCTCCATTGATTCATTCTCTTAACATGAAGGTTAAGTATGGATCGTGACTTATAATTCATTCAGGCCAGACCAAGAAGAAATGAACTCACCTTATTTAATATGATAAAGTCTCATGAAGTGTGTTCTTATTTTATAAAAACCTATTATAGTTAATCTAAAATATTGGTTTAACATGTTCAAGAAGTCCTCAAGTACCTTAGTTTAAGATATGCCACTACCTAATATTTATGGATGATCAAGCCTGAAACTTTTTCAAAACTTAAGTTATCACAACTATGTTCTAAGTGTTTTAAAGGGAAGTAAACAATCAAAAAACTATATATATAATGGGTAGGACAAAATTACGCAAGGAAACATATACAAATAATTATTATTCATGATTAATCATACACATTAATTTTTAATTTTAGCATAAATGGCATAGATATTTTAAGAATTAACATTACAAAAACCCAGAAAAAAGGTTTACTAAAATGGGTAAAAGTGAATCAATTTTATACATATTTCAAATGAAAACTCATTAAAAATGATCAAATTTTTATGTGAAAGTATTACTTAAATACCATTCATTTATGATTCTAAAATTATGTTTTATAATTTATTAGTAGTTTAAGAAAACATGTGGAAATCTTGTATAGGAAAATCCTATAAATTCACCTAAAGGTTTGAGAGCACCCATATTGAACATTATCAAGGTTTAACATCCAACGATCACTAAATAACATTCCAATTTCAACATAATAGCCCTTAATAACTATAATAAAAGATTTCATGAATAAATAATTCCAATTACATAACCACCATAATGAGAGAATAACTTAACCTAGAGAAAACCCAAGTAGAATACTATAAAAATTGATATAACATAATCACCATTAAAATACCTAATTAAAGAAACATGTTCATCATCAAAATTCCATCCCATAATTATAAAATCCTAAAAAATAATTCTCACCATAATCACTTCATACCAAAACAATGATGAACAAAGGGAAAAAATCATTAAGGATTCCTTTATATAGTATAAGAGAATTTCACAATACAGAGAGTCATTTCACCTTTCAATGGTGAAATCATAAATAAAAAACCCAACCAAGTTGGAAGAAAATAGAGTAAAAGGATGAATAAAAATTAAAGAGAAGGGAGAGGGGATGTTATCTTAAATTCAGAGATCCAAAATCCTTTAGATAAAACTTAGGTTAAGGGATGAAGATGAGAGGGAGGGGAGAGATAAGGAGAGGGTCTCAAGGTGCTTTGGCTATCTAGGATACGAGTGGGTCAAAGGATATAAAAAAAGAGAAAAAGATAATGGGGTGAAAGGGACAAAAGTTTCATTTTAAAATGAAAATTCATCCTAGTCCTATAAATTACCCATTATAATGCTACCAGGTACTTGATATCAACCTCAGAATTACCCCATTTTTCCAAGATCACTAGGTTCTCAATACCCTCCTCTAGGTTCCCGGTGACACCTATATATTTAAACCATCATCAAGGACACTTTAGGACTACAACCAATACTCTAAACCTCATATGAAGCCTAAAAAAATAACTAAAAAACCTAAAATTTACTCTCCCAATTTTTAAATTCATCATTGAATATCAAAATAAAATATGATCCCCCAATATAAAATAAAATTCAAACAAGTTTCGTACCTTTATCAAATAAATTACACAACTAAACTACATCCCACCTTTAAATAAAACAATAAAAAAACATGTTTTTATAGTGTTTTTGTGAATATGTGTATTTATATTCCCTCATTTAGAGGATTTTAGTCACTTAAACTATGATTTTTAACTTTTCTAGAAGCAGGTATGGTTGGTTTCCCTAAGGGTTTAGTTATTATGCGGGAATCAACACCAAATGTATTTTTTTACTTTATTTAGAACACTTATATGATATAATGATAATTTTAATCCTATATTACTTATATAATTTGTGTTTCAATCATATTAGGTTGATTTTATATTTTATTGGTGGAGTTTAGGTGGTGATATCATACTAGGTAAGTTATACTCAAACCCTATATGTGGGCCATGATATGTGTGTAGAACTTTTTATTAGTAATCTAGGTAAGGGAAAGACCCTTACTCATGAGGGTTGATAGAACTATGAGGTTGGAGTCATAGTGTATTGATCTATAAATAGATAACTATATGAAGATAAAGAAATTCTATTTTTGACTTCATTTTTGATTTTGTATATTAAAGTACCCATATGAATAATTTGAGTTGATATTGTATTTATTATGAATAGTAATGTCAATTTTAAAGTTAAAGTAGTTATTCTCCACATTACTGACAATAAATTCCAAGGTGCGAATCTAAGGGAAGGTCTCCTTATCCCATCTTCATGATCCTTCTAGAAGTTCTTACCAGCACAAATTATTCTCCATATTTTTATCAAAGTTACAACTTGAATATTTTGATAAAATGATGGAAACACACATTTCATAACAATGAGACTTTAGTTTTTCATCTATAAGTCTATATGGTATAACCCAATTTTGAAAACAATAGTGATTTCAATAAAGCATAAAAATTATCCATTAATTAGTTCAACATGTGATACTATTTTGAAAGTACTCATTTAGATATTGTATGAGAAGATTTATCCATAAATATATAATTTTCACTCATCTATATAAACACATAAAAAATTTATAGCACAAGTAATATTACACCCATTTCAAGATATCTTACTCACAAAACATCACTCCACCTCTATAAACATATTTTTTAAAATCATAGTAGGGATGACAAGTGTGATTGGAATATATAAACTTCTATTTTAACTCGATACTTTCTAGATTCTAGATTTAATAGAACTTATCTTTAATACCCTCATATAAATGTTATCCCCCACTAAAGGGATCAACTATATAGTCTTCTTATAATGGTTTATCTTCTCCAAATATAATCTGCAAAAATCATTTAATACTCCTTGATTCATTAAGCACTCAATGATGGATAATCTTTACAAGGTATATAGAAATTAGATCCTTTATCGAGTTCTTCATTTAAGTACCACCTAAAATTATCTACATGAAAACACATATAAACAGATATAAGATAATAAGGCGAGTTATCAATTCATTTCCTAATAGAACCAGCAGGGTTGATACTTGTATCTCAATTGTGAACTTCTCTTCTTTGTAGCTCTATTTTGAGGAGAACTCTTCACGCTTTCTTATACCATATCTCTCTATGGATGTTTTCATTTTTTATGAATAGTTTTCATTTTTTTCCATTTTTATTTTTGTGTGGAATATATTTTTTCACCTCTATTAATAAAAAATTTTCATCCAATGGTGATTTAGTTTTGTTTTCTACCTTCCACAACATTTATTTTTGAGTTAGAAAAATAGTCATACTATCTGTTACAACATGTCTATCCTTATTGCACCTTCCTCATAGCTATTTAGAAAATCTTGGATCATAAATCTTGGACACATTCTCATGAAATGCAGTCTAATAGTCATTTTAAATTACATATTTACCTTTATAACTTGACTTATTTTTGTAATTTCTCCATTTATCTAGCTATCTTCAATTGTGCTGGAAAACATTTCAGGCACCCCTTCCTAAAAAATTTAGTTTTGGAGTTTTTTAATGGTTTATTTACAAATTTTGTGTTAAATTTCTTAGGAAAATCCTTCATCTCCTTATCTATAATTTAAAACACTAAACCAAATCTTATATCTCTCTTGGATTGATTCTATTTTTGAAATTAACTTGCTTCATTTAGTTCTAGTGTCCATATATTGTCTATAATAATATATGGTATGATCCTTCCCACCATATTAGAATCATCTACACTTGGGTTTGAAATTATTTTTATCCTTATTCTCTAACATTTTGGGAGTATTTTTCTCTTCTCTTTTCAACTTTTTAACTATTTTATTCATTTTCTTATATCCGAAGGTAGATTCGTTTATTTTTATGACTCTCTTCTATTTTTGTGGGGGTGTTATCCTCCCGTAAACATATAATTTATGAATTGGAGGTATAAACTAGAAATTTTCATAATTATGACCACCTATATAGTAGCAGTTACATAAATTCTACAAGAACTATAATATGTTCTTAGTGAAAATATCTATTTTTTATATATTTATTTTTGATTAGTAGGTTTTCTCTTTCCATAAGATCTTATCCCACATACTCTGGAAATCCTATAGATTTCATAGGTTTAAATGTTATGACAACAATAAATTATTTTGTGATCAAACCTATAATGACACCAACAGTTTCCAATGAACTTTATTCTTTTTCTAGTAGATGTAATTTGGCTAGACTGGACACCATGATATTTTTGGGCAAACACACAACCCTTTCAGGATCTTATTTAGGGGTTAATTTTATTAGATATTCTAGTATCCACATTTCATGTGATAGAGGTTTTTTTTGGAATTTTAATCCACCTAAAATTTCCCATATTTTTATTTAAAACTTTCACTAATATACAAAAATATATTAGTACAAACCGATTTTTCTAGAGTTTGTGTTACCTTTTTATAAGATCTTGTTGTAAGTTGATTAATGGATGGTATTAAATTATTATTTCCACTAATATGAGTATATTTGAATATATTACTTTAATTTGGAATTTTGGTGGTAGAATCTCTATTTTCAATAGTTTTGAAAGTTCCAGTTTTTGGAAAGTCCAATTTTTTTAGTTCGACCTCTAGTTAAATACACTTCATAATGAGGAATTTCTTCTCATACTCAAATGATCCAAAATATTCCTCCTAAATTTTCTTATATTTCTCAATTTAATCCTTAATAATTTTTCATTCTTCTTGTAAGGAGATATCGAGATCACATACTCTTTTTCCTTTAACCTCAAACTGGGAATCTTTGATATTGATGGAGGATTTGTTAAAAATTCCAAATATATGAATCACTTCACTAGAGACTTGTTTAGTCACAACCTTCTCAACAATAATCCTATACAACTCTTCTTCAATCAAGAAAATATGTTCATTCTAAAGTGATATAGATTATTATTCAACTTCAATAAGTTGTGTGAGGGTTTTTCATATTTAAAACTTTTGTCCAAATAGTTTTCCATCTATTCAGAATCCTCTTATAAATATGAATTTTCACCAAGAATTACCTTGATAAAACCACATATTTGAGTGATAAATTCAATGGTAAATCTCTTTAAATATTTCTCAACTTCAGAGTAGTGGTATTCAACTATTTTTATGGAATAATCCTCCTCATACTCTCCCCAGTTTGAACTTCCTTCTTCAAAAGAATCACTAACAACATACTTGATAGATGAAAACTTACCAATTTTATCATTTACAACTAGTGGTTAATCCTTGTTAACTTTTGAAATCATTTTTTTTCTTCTTTGCCTCTATTTTCCTTTAATTTATTTATTTTTTGGATTAAACCACCATACTATCACCAATAGAAGGAAATTCATTTTTCCACATATGAGGTATTTAAATAATTTATTAAAATCCTCACTTTATATAGACCATTAAAAAAATTAAGACATTGATATGGATCCAATCATAGGAGAACATAGTTATCTATGATACAAATTAAAGTGCCCAATGGATTGTGTAGGCACAATACAGGGGAGAGGGTGTGAATCAGTGTTCCTATTATTTTATTTATTTAACATTTCCTTTTAGTTATTACCTATTTTAATCGAACCACTATCTTAGTTAAGACATACATATCAATGAACCCCCCCACTACTTATCACCACATGAAATGTCGAATGAAAAAAATAATAAAAACACACATAGATTTTCAAGGTTCAACCTCAATGTGAGAGCCTACTAATTTATAGGTTCTGGTTGAGATTTGAGACCTAGAGTAATCACTAAAATGGGAAGTTTATTACAACATAAATAGGGTTTTGTTTATACTATAATACTGAACGACTATCCATGTTATGTTATATAAGAAGAAACGAGATAAAGGAAGTATTCTTTCATGAGTCTCATGTTAGAAACTACCTACCTATATTTCTTCAATAAACTTAACTAGATTGGTGGTTTTATTTATACTAAAAGAACCAATATTTAATGATCATCCTCAAAATAAATGAATCAAATATCTTATTTTCTCTGAATTCCACAACATCACCACAATAAGATCTGATTCCTCAATGAATATGTCATCAAATGAAAAATTATGGCCAACTTCACTGCACAAAAGTTTTTCTTATTCTTTAACTTGATATTAGTATGATATTAAATAACACTATCTATTAATTATTTAGGATTTTCAATGTAATGATAGAAAACAAAAATGCCAACTTTTTCTCTTATCAATCACATTCTACAATACTATTGTATCATAGGTATCCTCATATTCTTCTTCTTATTCGATGCACAAGTTATTCTTCATGGTTACAGTCACATTTACCTTGATACACATATGCTCTCTAATTCTTAATTTAGTATCAGGTTATCTATTTTTCTTATTTGACTAGTAATATTTTATTCTTAAAATAAAGGGGAATATTGAAGTACCCATATGGTTAGATGGAGTTTATATTTTCTTTGTTATCAATAAGGGTGTTAGAGTTGAGTTTCTACCATTATAGATGGAAAAGGAATATGCTTATGAAAGAGGATTCTTTGAATTTGTTTGGAAAGGTTATAGGATAGTGAAGTGAAAATTATTAGGTTACTCCACTAATAATGGGGGATAAATATAGAAAGATTAGTTTTTAAAATTTATTCCAACTTAAATCAATCACTATGAATTTTTAAAGTTTGATCCACTAAAATATGAATTCTAGGCCTCACTCATACATGTATAAAATTAAATGGAAATTTATACAAGATTTTTTACAAAGATCTTCCCCTTCGTAGGAAACATATTCCTTGAAGTGATTTTTTATTCATCCTAATCATAGATTATTCACTATAAGAACAAGTGAGTAAAAGATTACATTCATGATCATTACATTAAACTATACTGATCCAAATCCACATTGGACTATTTAGTTTATCACTACATCATAAAGATATAGAATTGAAATGATAAATATATATTTAGAGATTAAATTGTTTCAATAATAATAGATATGATATTTCTTTATGAGACTTTAGAATATTCCAGAACAAATTTTTTTACTTCATGTATAAGTTGATATAGATCTACATCTAAAATATCAAATACTAATTTAGTCCATAGATTTATCAAGCTCAAATAGATTCAAATGATGTATTCTGAACTACATGAACTAGGATATCTCTATCCCTCAATATTTCTCTTTTATAAATTCAACGTTCTTAACACTACTATCAATTCTTAGATTCTCATGCATCTGATCCCTATATTTAGTTGAAATTACAAATCTAGAATTAAAATTAATTCCAAAAATATATTTCCAACTCACCGATCTCAAGCATTATCTCAATAGAATCATACAACATGTTATATCATATTTTCTCATTTAGTTTACCTCAAAACCATTCACCATGATCTTAGAATATTCTTAACTTTAATTAACTGGTTAAATCCACCACAATTCATCAAATACTGTTTTTTCTTCCTTATCAATTAACTGGGAATGTAATTATATTAGAAAAATTTTAACTCAAATATAATTTTTTATAATATTCCATTTATGAATTATAGTAATACTAATATACTTCATTCATTTGAAAGCCTCAATTCTGATCTTCTTTAGTTGTATCACTATATGGAGAACTATATCATGAAATAACACTCAATAAATCAATATCTTGACCATCCACACTTGAAAAATTAAGCTAGAATCATTGAATAATCAGTTAAAAGTGATTACATGAGCTCAAAATCTTTACAACATCATCACATTAATATTCCATAAATTATTTATGGAAATTATTCAAGAACAAGCTCAACCTCAACACCTTGATCAGTTTTCAATGACACATCACTTGAAACTTAAAAAAAATACAAGTACAATGATCATCCTTTTTGAATACTCAAAAAATTATTCTTGAACCACATTTTAAATGTGTTGTTTTAACCAGTGAAGATCAACTTTGACATTATTTTGTTTCTTAAAAACATAAAATTATGGAAACTTATATTTTACACTTAGTAGCATTCTAATTTTTTTAAATGGAATGAAGTCTTAAGTGGATTCAAATTCTTAAGCAGTATCCATAGAATTCACACACAGTCACCACATAATTAATAAATAGACCTAATCAAAGATGAATTCCTAGGATGAAGTCTGACACATGAACCCTCAAAGTTATACAAGACAAATTATTATGCACACAAAGTCACATGGAATCAACTGTAAGAACATACACAATATAAAATCTTATAGGATACTTTAAAAAGTATGTCAACATAGACAATTCAAAGTTATATAGATATAAAAAAAGTCATTCATGATTCCATAAATTCATATGTACTAATGAAATATCTCATATACAAGAAAAAATCATATGAGGTTCTAGAAAGTATTATGGGATAAAAATTACCTAAAAATATAGCTCTAAACACAATCCCATATTCTCTTTAAACAACCACCAAATCACTTTAAAACACCTCATTAAAAATTCAAATAATATAAAAAACATTATATATAGCTTAAAAAAACTTCTCAATAACCTCTAATGATTTCAAGCATGATAAAAATAAATTTAAACCATAAATGACTCTAAAGGGAACTTCAATCTCTCTATTTGGATTTATTGGAAACTCCATTCAACTCTTTTAGCATATAAGGTCTAATAAATATTAAGAATAATCAAATCATAGCATATTTATTATAATATTTTTATTTCATAAAACTACCAGATAAGGTAATTTTTTTAGATAATTTTATCCCTCAATGTCAAGAAAAAAGTTTCCAAGTGACTTATATGAACACCTATATATTTATACATCCATTTCCCACTTACAAAAATCTCCCCCATTTTGTATTAACCATAACATTAGATTCAAAAAAGTAAAAAACCTGTCTCTTGACAAGGATTATTCCTCCCTATGTTAAAGAGTTGTATTAATATTTCCCCCCTTTAAAAACCAAATCAAAATCCCTATGAGGGTTGCTTTCCACACTTATTTAAGCGAGAGGAGAGGAATGAACATGAAGTTTGAGCCTCAATTTAGAAAACCTCTATGTTGACATAAATTTTATAAAGATATCTACAATATAATTATTGATAGAAATATATTACAACTTTATATATCCATTATACTCTATCTTCTTAATGAAATGATAGTTTATTTTTGTATGTTTAGATTTGGAAATACAAAAAGGGTTCTTATAAAAATCTATAACACTCTCATTGTCACATTGCATCTATAATAGACACTTAGGATTAACCATCAAATATGTTAACTAAACTTACTTCCATAAAACTTGTGTACATGCATCTGTAACAACCACATATTCTTCCTCAAATATCTTAAGGGTCATTAAAGTTTAATTTTTTCTATACCAGCTCACACAACCCTCACTAAGAAAGAAAATTCCACATTAAGTGAATATTTTATTAGTTAATTAAACATACCAATATGAATATATAAAGTCAAGAAAGTTTAAATCTATAATACATATGTATAAAAACCAATAGTTTAACATTCCATTCACATATCTTTGTATTTTTTTTGCTGAAAGCATGTGTGACACCCTTGGGTCACTCTGAAATATAGCATAAACTGTCACAGAATAAGTAATGTATGGACTTAAAGATATTGAATATAAAAATATTCTAATGAATCTTCAAAACTCATTTTGAAAAATATTATTTCCAACCTTATAATTGTATATTTTTCTTCCAACTGAAATGGGAGTTAAAAATTCTCTCAACTCTTCCATGACAAAACTTTCCAATAACTCTAATGTATTTTTCTTAGGATAAATAGGTGTAATCAAATTTTTAATCAAACTATAATCCTAAAAAGTATATAAATTATAAAAATATATACATCTCAATATATATTTTAATTTTATTAGAAAAATCCATAGAAATATACAATTTTTCACTATAAAATATTATATCATTAACATACACTATGAAAATTAGTGTACTTGTGGATAAATACTTTATATAAAAACTGTGGTCAACCTTACCTATTGTAAAACCATATTTTATTAGGTAGCCATAATGTTTTGAATACCAGGATTTAATATCCTATTTAAATCCATACAATGTTTTTCATAGATTATAAATCATGTTTCCATCAACATCTAGGATGAAACCCTTTGGTTTCTCAACAAAAACTTCTTCTTCAAGTTCAACATTTAGAAAGGATGGTTTCAAATCTATTATATAAAGTTATTAGTTCTTGTGTGAATACACTTACAAGAATATTCTTATGGTTTCTTACCTTTCTATGGGGGTAAATGTATCTTTAAAATCTATGCCTTAAAATTGATATTATCCCTTGTAGACCCATTATACCTTGTTTCTTGTAACATCATTCTTCTCATTAATTTTATTTCTTAACACACACTTGGTGACAATAAATGTTTTATATTTTGGACTTAGTTAAATCTCCCAAGTGGAGTTTTCCTCAATTTTATTTTTTTACCATTCATTTAGTGCACCCAATCATTATTTTTAGTTGATTTATCCATATTTATTGGTTCAGACTGTGATATAAGAGCTATTTTATTTTCAATTCTCAGTCTTCTTATAGTTTTCACATGAGATTATTGAATACCAATGATATTTCATGTTTTAAAATTACTCTTCAACCTTTGAAACTATTTTCTATCACTTCCAACATCCTAATCTCCAAAAAATTTATGTTCTAAATCAATATCAATAATATTTGGTTTAATTTCACCTTCCTTTTTAGCTTTCTGGTCTTAAATCTATCTGTTGTAAAATTATAAAATTTCAAAATCCACTTAATTTTTTTTACCTAATGTGAACTAATTTTAAATGATTTTAATTTAAAAAAAAATCCAATAACTTATTCAACCTCTTGTTCTAAAAAATGTACCCACTGATATCAAACAAGTATCCCATAAAGATTCGTTCATTTACTTTCTCTTCAAACTTTCCCACATTTCCATTTTTGATCTTTATAAAGCATGGAATTCCAAAAAATTTGAAGTAATTTATAGTTGGATTATATTTTATAAAATATCACAAGGAGTAAAATATGTTTGAGTTATCAAAATATAATTATTTTGAATGTGTATATTAGTACATATAGATTTTCTCTAAAAATACTTTTAGAATTTTTTTCTTATAGAATAGTACTACCCATCTCAACAATGCTTCTATTTTCTCTCAATAGAACCATTATAAATATATTTTTTCATGTTGGGAAGATATCTTACAACCTCATAATTCAGAAGTTTTCTCATTATTCTTCTGAAAATATGACCAAGCCTTCTATACCATAACATACTCTCATATTTTCACCCAAATAATAGGAATCTGTTTGATAACCAATTAAAAATAGATTTTTATTTATTCTTTTTTACTTGTAATACGATCCTTACATTATTTACGATTTAAATAATAGATGAGTTATTTATTAAAACAACCTCATGAACATTATCCTAGAGTTATATTACCCTTAAAAGATTATGCCTCATCCCTTCCCTATATAAAACATCATATGATTTCAGTTTTTGTGCTTTAATTTTTTCTAATCCAACACCCTTGAATTTATAGAATAATCATTATAAAAAATAATTGTTCCCCATTCATGGTTTTCAAAATTATTCAAAATCTTTTTATCACCTATCATGTGAGAAGAAAACACTGGTGGAAATCTAATATATACCAACACTTTTTTTCCAATGGTTTAAAAAACTCGTTTGTAACACCCAGAGATTTTATGAAAAATATTCTTTTGATTTCATTAATGTCTTGTGTTGTATGTTACACCAAGATTACCTTGCTCTATACGCAACACCGTATTAGCTTGCAGTATACGCAACACTATTCTTGGACCGTGTTACACACAATTTTGATAATAGTTATTCTACGCAACATTGAGTATATATATATATATATTCAATGTATAAATTAAATATTGTTGGATTATATTATATGAAACAACGAAGGATTCTTTCACAACATGCAACCCTGACTTGGCTTTCATTACACGCAATCGCGACCTTCCTCGATAGTGTGTGTTGTACGCAATACCGGGTTTTACTAAACAACGATATATTATTATAATATTATTATGAACTAGCCGTTATGAATAGTATTAACTAAATTTTGAATTTTATAACATTATTATTCATCTTACATATTTTCTAGAATATGGTATAAGAACAAAATAAATTTTTCAGGTAAAATAAGTATTTTTCAAAAAATGCAGTTTTTCTTCCTTTTGATGGCGCACCCACTTTAAATATAGTTTTTGACATGTTTATAAGTTCAATTTTACAAAATAAAATTAATATTTTGAATCAGGATATAAAATTTTACCTTGGATAAATTTTTCATATTATTATGATAACTTTCATATTTTAATGAATAGTAAAAACACGCTATATTTTAATTAAGAACAACTTTTTTCATCATAAAAACTTATGTGGTTACATTATAATATTGAATGGTTTTAAAGTATAAATAGAATATATTTTTACCATTTAATATAATTTATGTAATTAGAATTGATTTTACATTGAATTCGTAGGTTAAATCAATTCAATCTTTTGCAATGTTTTAAACAAAAACCCGTTTTCATTCGACAACGAGATTAATTTTAATTTAATTTCTGCAACTTCTGTGTATTGAATTTGAAAAAAATGGATTCCATATTTGAAATCAGTGTGTCCAAATTATGTTAATAGGCTAAATTTTATTTTTGGGAATTATGAATAATAACTACGGTAAATTTTATTTACCATAGTTAAAGGTAAATCGGGTAATTAAGGGTGAATATAATATTATAAAATTACCCTAACACATGAAAAAATTCTATTGGATGACTAAAAGTCTACCCATATCACCTAAGGGTCAGATTAGATTCATTTTATGGACTTTTTACCATGAGAATAATTTAATTATTATTAAAACCAAAAAAAGTGACAACATGTCACTCTCTTAAATCTTATAAGTATAATAATTTTAATTTAGTGATAAACATCATAAAAATTAGAACATGAATAGTCTCAAGAAATATAATAACATTATATACATCATGATAATTTATTTATATTTTTTAGGTATTAAATAATTATCATTAATGGTGATACATTAATGATGCATAAATTATTTATTAAGTGAAAAATAAGTAATATAGTTTTTATTGAAATAATAATACCCATTAAAAGTCCCACAAACCTGAACAAAACTTATTGTTAGTGTATATATATACCATAAGCATATAAATACCTATTATATAACCGTTTGGAGTCTTATAAAAGTTATTATGACACTTATATTATTTTATTTTAAATGATGCCAAAGTTGTTACCTTCATAATTTAATAAATATAACAATTTAAATATTGTGATTTTAAGATGATAAATTAGAGTAAAAGTATTATTGTGAAAGTTAATAGATCTATATTCATCATAGGATTTTATTTTTAATTTTTATGCAACAAATAAGTATATTAAATAATTATACAAAACTTTTGTAGTGATTATTTTATTAAGAGATAAACCAAATAAATGGTTTTAAAAATAATAAAATAAATAATATATGAACTATTTAATGTGATACACTAATTTTCTAGATACACATGGCCTTTTATGAATCTATTAAAGCTTTTATTTCGAACATATCTTCTGTATATATTTTATTTAAATTCATATAAATGAATATTGTCAAAATTGACACTATTGTTATTTTATAAAAATAACATATTATAAAATTGTTTAAAAATCACAACAATATTTAAAAATTATAAATTTTAATTTATATGGTCTAAAATGTTATAAAGTATCCAATTATGGACAATTCACAACAAATAAGTAATTGTTTGTTATAATTTAAAATTTAGAATGTTATTACAACAAATAAAATTAAATTGATTAAGTAAGGACAAATCGAGTTGATAATGTTTAAAATATTTTCCTAACATGTCTAAATTTTATTGGTTGATGAGATTACAACCCTATCTCATCTTATATTCGAATATGAGTCATTTTATGAGGTTTTTAAGTGGGGTTATATTTATTATAAATTAATATTTTTAAGACTTCCAAAGGTGCCCCTATCCTCCCTTATAAAAGGGCACCTCCTCCCTCTCTTCCTCACACCAATTTGAGCCTTTAAGCTCGGACAAACCCTGCCCATTTCCCTTCTAAACTTCCCTAAAAACATCCTAGAGGTCCTGGTCTTCTTCACAGACCAATTTTAGTACCCTAAGAGGAGGATTCAAAGAGGCGTGTCAAAGAAGAGGAGGTTCAGATACGTACGAAGCATATCAGACCTAAGGTAAGGGATAATTTTGCAAATCTCATTTTTTTATCTGAGATTGCTTATACGTAAGTATTTACTGTTGTTATTGTTATCATCCATGTCCATGTTTTCTAATAGTGTTTTTATGTATGTTTAATGTTCTTTTTACCCATTTTTGACTTTTACTACATGGTATGTATGGAATCTTTCTATTACGAGGTACTTTTTGACTTTTCCGAAAAAAGTACGAGAAGAATGTTTTTTTAACTTATATGGCATGAATGGATTTTTACTATTTTATAAAGCCTTATTTTCATGAAGATTCCTCCAAAATATTTCATGATTATTTTCAACAAAATCATTTTCTTTTAAAATTGCATGACATTTTGTGAAATGAAAATGATTTTGAATAAGAAAGGATATTTTCCTCAAGAATTCATTTCAAATGTTTTATCAAAACCATTTTTCCATCTAAGATGACATTATTTCATATGTGTATGTTTCAAGTATAATGTCTCTATGATTTACATGTTTTCACTTTTATTATTATGAAATGATATCCATTACTTTTATATAGATTATATGATGATGGGATGATGTTTATGAAACCCATTTTATTCATTGGGTTATTATGAATGATGTATGTTTATTTTGTGGCACAAGTAAGAATGATTTCATTATGAGATGGGTGGGACCTATATCTCCATCCAATGCATTGGGTAAAGATTTATATCTCATGAGATAGACATGGCTGGAACAACAAGTTAAACCAGTTCAGTAATATAGGACTGGAACGAGGAGTGAACTCGATTTAGAAAGGGACTTTATCCACTAATATGGTCTTGGCATAAATGCCTTGGCTAATATGGAAATCATATCTTGTGATTAATGGTTTCCATAATTACATGGTTTATTCCCATTCTATTTTATCATTCTTAATGTTTCTTTATGATCTATGCCTTATGTACTTCCATGTTTTATGTCATTGCTCAAGCTTTTGATGTTTAAACATTATGTTCATGTTTTTAAGTTCAAATGTATATGGTATGTTTTATTTTATCAATGCTTACCCTTACTGAGCATTTGAGCTCACCCTTTTTATGTCTTCTTTTCCCCAGGATATAAAGAAAGGTTTTAGGTAAGAAAAAAAAGGGAAGATCTTTATGAGAGATGTTGAAGATCTTTCACCACGATTAGAAGATTACGTTCCAAGTTTCCAAAGATATTAAACTATTACGGTCCTTGTGTGTCTGTTTTTGTTATGTATTAAGTATTCCTCTAAAGTAATGTAATGTCCATGTACGTCAAGATTTTGGTATCTAAATCATTGGAATAAATAACCTATACCAATAGTTTTAGTAAACCATTGACATAACCAATATAAGGTGGGTTTTCCAATGGTTTAAGAAAACCATTAGAAAAGGTATAGAATTTACCAACGGTTTGATAAAACCACTGGGAAATTTTATATTAAATGGATCTATTACAACAGTTTTGAAAACCATTGGAAAGAAAACCTTTACCTAGAGTTTTTAGTAATCATTGGAAAAAACCCCAATTATCCCCCGATGGATTCTCCCACAGATCTCTCCTCCTCAAAAGAAACCTACTTCCTGACCGATTCCCGAGCAGATATCCCCTCCTCAGTCAACAAATATCTCCTCGAACCCTACTTCCCGACCAATTCGCAAACAGATCTCTCCTCCTCCTCCATCAGAGTTCTCATGGAACCCTACTTCCTGACCAATTCGCGAGCAGATCTCTCCTTCTCCTCCTCCAATAGATATATCCTAGAACCTTACTTCCAGACTGATTTGTGAGTCACTTCCTCCCTAACGGATATCTCCATGTTTCCAACCTTAATTCCTGAGCACACTTCCTCCAGGTTGTCAACCCTAATTACCTTCTTAATTATGTGTTATACTTGTAGGTAATTGCTGAATTCTGTATGTGTATGAGAGATGCAAGGGATACTTTAGAGAATTGGATATGTTTTCATTTAATCAAGTAGGAAATTAATTGTACTTATTCTTTATTAAGTTGTATCTAAAAGGGGAATAATTTAGAATTATATATTCTTAATATGATATATTCAAGTTAAATTTCATCTAATGGTATAAGGATTTTTCACTTTTAATTTTGATTATACTTATATTTTATTTCTTTTTTATTTTGTGTCCATTTATTGTTAAAAAGTGTATATAATTGAATATAATGAGTAATTTCTTATCATTTTATAAAATCATAGTATACATTATTTTGATGTTATATTAACATGACGATTTTCTAATTTCTATCTATATGTTTTTAATAGAAGATACTATGTTTTTGTGAATGGAATGATCCATATAATTTCCAAAGAATTATGGTGTCTTGCTAAAACATCCAATAGAGAAATATTAATTTATTTTGATTATTTAATAACTGAACATGATGTTCTTGGACACTACCCTTTTAAAATTGTTACAACATCATCTATAAATATCACCAAGATTTGAGTAATGTCATATACAAAGAAAATGTATGAGATACTTTTAATTGTGAAGATATAAATAATATTGTTTCTTGCAGTGCATACTATTATAGTATTTTTCAATGTAATTAATAACAGCTTAAATTTAGTGAGTAATATTTGTAAAAGATCATTATTTTAAATATATAATTATTTCTTATTATCTTAGTGATCACCATGATTCTAGGTATAGAGTCTATTTCTTCCGAACTGTGTAGTTTGAAAAAGGTTGGTGATAAATTTTTCATCAATCATACATATTAAATAGAATATGAGGGATAGGTATTTATATTATTTATTTTAGGAAGCTTCTATTTTGAAACATGTTTCTTCATATCATTGATATCAATTTGGTTTCTTTTCTGAAGCTTTTATACCATGGATCCAGTTACTGATTTTTCTACTACTCTTGGGTAAAAGGAGATATTTCTTATGAATTGGAACTGGTATGTTATAATATCCCTTTCTGGACATTTAATTCTTTTATCTAAATCTACATGCACTATTTTTACATTTTTTTTTTCAAATTGTAATTTTTGTTTAGTTCAGTTTCATTTTTAACACCAAATAGTTTTTATGTTGGGTTCTTCATTTTCTACTATGTTGTACTTTGATTTTTCATAGTTTATAACACCCAAACTAATAAAAATATAGAGTCGGTAGAAAATTTGAGTATACTTTTTTGACTTGTATTAACATCTCTTTCTAACAATGTCTTATTACTCAAGCATGAGACCATAACTCATCTAATATCAGCACACTTATCTTTAATTTGGATTCCATCACTTAGTCAGATGCACCACCATTTCTCAAGCATGTGAACGACTCCCAATATTTCCTAAGATATCCATTATTCACTTATCTTGGAAATGTCCATGGTGGATTTGGGAAAAATATATTTGGGTATCCCAGATCCCTATACTAAATACACTATAGTGATCCTCTTCCATTAGAATCCTAAAATGACACCTCAAATAATTTCTCATAGAGGTGCTTATACATCATTTTGAACTGCTAAATGAAGTATTCCCTCTAACAGAATGAGGAAGTAAAGAACTCCTCTTCCATGTTCATTTAAAATCTATATTTTCCAAAGACATCATACTAACCAAAAATATATAGGTGGGAAAAATCAGAAGTTTGGTCCATGATCACATCATTAGTCGTAGTTTCATCACAAA
This sequence comes from Viscum album, assembly GCA_963277665.1. NCBI lineage: Eukaryota > Viridiplantae > Streptophyta > Magnoliopsida > Santalales > Viscaceae > Viscum > Viscum album. The sequence continues at coordinate 571,586,646 of OY728164.1, read as the reverse complement.
TATTTATACCTTAAGCCTTATATTAATCATATGATTTGACATATACTTACCATATCAGTGAATGTTGATTCGTATTCAATCACTAATTTTTTTTCCTACTCAATATCTAAGAGATCTCAAGATCTAGCTTGGTTAAGATCATCTAGGATGTTTTGGTCATTCAAGATCATCTGGATTCACTTCTAATAATGTTTTCATCATTTCATTCCACAATAAATTTAGACCACTGCCTATCTAGAACCTTTAGTAAGAAAAAACAAAAACCATATTTTTAAGTCTTTAGGTTCTATAAAAAAATTAAGATAAATATGTTTTTCATCAACAATTCATATGCCATATTCAACCCTGTAATTTAGTATTTTCAATGAATTAGATATGAACCATCATTTCCACATCTATCCCCAACCTCAAAACTCCAATCACTCACTAGCTGGGTTAGATATAAAAGTCAATCTACACATTCATCACCACTTAATCTGACATTAGGTTCATACTCAAATATCTAATAAGAGGGGGACTCATGAACACCATACATAATATTGGAGGTCCCAAATGGAACAATAGAAATAAGCCTGTGTGACTCATAAGAGGGGGTAGTCTCCAAAGAAATATCAACATTAATGAGGTCTGTGGATTCAAATACAGTTTCCACCTGACAATTTTCTATGCCATTCCCATCCCCTTAATGTTGTGAATAAGGAATTGGGTTGTCACTAGGATGACCATCCTCCACTTGGAGGGTTTCTACCTGACTAGTTTTCTAGATCGGTTGTCCATCCTATATCTCCTTACACAAATTATGGATGTCATCAGAAGGATGGGTGTCACTAGAGTGACCATGAGAGTCCCCCTCATGAGAGTTATCAATAGACTATGATATGACCATCCGGTAAAGATTTCTGGATGTCATCAGTAGAGGGGGTGGGCTTCCCAATTTTGCATTCATTGTCCATAGAGAATTCCCCTTTCTTATCAATATATGATGGGCCATCAATGTACCGGCTTTTCAGATCAAGGAATAGAATATTCTCATTTTCATTACTCCTTCATAATTTATAATCTTCATGTCCTTTCATGTGGAAGAAGGAACAATCATTGACCCTATTACATTTTGAGGAAAAATGACAAAAAAAATGCAATTAATGAAGAACATTGGATTACTTTCATATTTTATGAAGAGGTTGATAATTTCATCCCTTGTTATTAATACCACTTCTTCTATAAGCATGTTGGACATGTAAACATATACAATAATTATGGTCCCAAACCACGGGTTGTTAGTCTGTCTATCATCATAACTGGACACTATCCAAAATCACAAATTTTGGAAATATTTGAGGTATCTGGCATGATGATCTCATACTGAAACTCATCCTTAGTGAAATCAAGGAAAATGATTATTCTTTTCTCTAACTCATTCCTCTAGGTATCGACTCATTAAGATTCCAAATCTACTTACATTGAGTCAAATCCCATGAAATGATACACATGATTAAAATTGGGATTGCCCTTTCATTAGATTTAGCATAGTCCAAGACCACATCTTTAGTAGAGTTTCATATGAGAGAATAACTATCCTATTTATACATATCTGAAGTACCCTTCATGTAGAGTTTTATTATTTTTCATTCTTGTATGATTATGATTAGAAAATAACATTTTTTTAACAAATGAATTTATTTCCCATAGGAGAATAATCAAATATGAAACAATGTATACTGTAATTAAAATTCAGAAAATTTATGTGTCCAAAATGTTTCACTTTCCTTGGATAGGTATAAAATTTGAGCTCAAGTGGCATGTTGTGATTTCCAATGTGGTGTTTTTTGATAATGATACCATGAATAATTAGATATGAATGACTTCTAAAAATATGAATTCATCCTACAGTATTCAGTACATTGAATGCATAATTTTTTTTGAGTTATGTATGTTGTATTGTAGTGTATTTTTAGGTGTTGTATTGTAAAATAGAGGGAAAAATAGTGGAAAACAGTGGGGGAGTTTTGTGCATTCTGTGGGAATAGCAGAATTTTGTGTGTTCTGTGGGAAATAGAAGATAGTGGAAAACAGTTGAATTCGATTCTTTGTTCTTTGTGTATGGAAAATAGTGTATTTCTATGTATTCCACAGTGAGGGAATTCTGTGTATTCCATGTTTGTGTTTTGTGTATGGTATTGTACTATTTTCATGTGTTGTATTAGTTTTTTAAATTCTACGTATGGTATTATACTATTTTTAATGTGGTTTTGTATGGTATTGTTTGTTGTATGGAATAATGAAGATGGTATTGTCTACTGTATTGAAGGTTAGACTTTCTCTTGAAAAAACATTGGGTAAAACAATGGGGGCTGCTGAATACCATGCGGGTAAAATAGTGGTTTTGTTTGTTTTCTATTTCCATGTTTGTGGTGTCTCTGTACTGAATTTTACAGGAACTATATACCGTGTTGGAGCCTCTTTGGAAAAAAGTGGGGGCTATTGCTTTGCTGAATTTTGCAGCAAATCTATACCATGTTGGAGCTGCTCTAGGCAAAACAGTGGGGGGCTATTTCTTTATTGAAATTTGCTGCAAATCTGCAAAATAGTGGGGCTGTTGCACTGAATTTTGGAGGAACTCAATACCAACGGTTCATAAACCGTTGGTATAGTTTAAAGGGGAATTAATACCAATGGTTACTAGGAAAACATTGGTAGATTTTTGAGGCATATGTTCTACACCAACGGTTGAGAAACTATTGTTATATATTTATTCCAATGGTTCTCAAAAAACCGTTGTTGTTGTTCAATTCGAAGTGGCATATACCAATGGTTGAGTTATAACTATTGGTAAAGAGCTATACCCACGCCATTACACCCAACGGTTATTGAATCCGTTGGTATAAAATACAAAAATGGTTTTATGGTATATAATAATGGTTTAAAACTGTTGGTATAAACTCAGTTTCCAGTAGGAAAACCCACTATGAATAATCAATGACCTTGTTCTTCTACTAGAATTTAATAAAACCTCATCTAGACATGCTATTTCTTCATTGGGACTATAAAATATCTTCTATTTCTCAGTATATGGACTTTATGCCGGAAACTATTTCATACATGTCACTACACTACGACCCTTCTACTCAAACCAATAAAAAACTTCCTCAAGACACTCATATCTATTTTCAGTTAAAAAATTTGAAATATTTTTCATTACAACCCACCTTAATTCATAATATGATTTCATATCTTCTGAATAACTCCCCTTGAATTCACACCTCTTTAAAAGTAATGAAATGTTTTACTAATATGAATAGGCTTTAATTCCAAACATTACACGAAACCATAAATATCCTTGAAATATAAATCTTCTAGAAAAATAAAAATTATATTTGAAAAACTATTGTACATAATTCCATTATTCCTATAATGAATAGTTCTTATTTTTCTTCTATTTTTGAATATATGAGCTTCTTGAGTTCCCTATATCTTCTAGTAAGATGTGAGAGTATTTATCCCCATTTTTCTTAGTCCATAGCTAACCATATTTAGATCTTGATCCTATAATATTAGTAAAATTAGAATTATAAGAATTTTTACCAAGTATAAATTTAATCAAATTACTTGTAAAAGTCCTCTCATCCATTTTAGAGGATTCATCCTTTATTTTAATATTTTTTTGAATTAATCTTTAATATTATTTCTAAAATAAACTATTATTTTAACTTTGACAACTCTTATTCTTTCAAAGAAAGTTTTTATTGAAGGTCCTTCACTATTTTTTCATGTTAAACAACTTTTAACTTGAACTTATTGATTTAATCAGTATAGACTGATTATTTATTAAAAAATTCATTCCTCTCTTTAGTTAGCTGATTATTTTTATTTTTAAATTATTTATCCTCTTTCTTGAGATTGTTATTTTAGTATAGATAATATTAAAACACATCGTTTAAAATGTGATCTGTCTTAGTTAGTTTTAAATCATTTTCTCTACTACTTTAAGTGTCAAAAATAATTTTTCAACATGAGCCTTGAAATTAGTAAATTTCTTACTAGATTCAACTTCAAATTTACTACTAGATGAATAATTAAATTAACTTATTTTATCATTATATTTATTCTCTTGATTTGAGTTTTCACATCATTTTTAGATTCAAAATTTTCTCCTATCTTATTTGGCTAGTTTTTGGAAAAATTTATAGTTCCATTTTGTTAGTAGAATATAGATGGAAATTTATCTTTGTACTTACTCTTTCCCTTATTAAACCTATTTGAAATAAGGGAAATGATATTTTATAGTCTCAATCATCCTCTTAATTTTAAGTTTCACTTGAATCTACATGATCAAAATTTTATTTTACTTTCAACTTTCTCATAGCCTCAAAAACCATTTTATCTTTAACCTTATTTTTGGAGGCTAAGAGTTTTATAGTCTCATAGGATATGAGAATATTATGTTATTATTCTAGTGAGATACCTTACCTATCTTCAAGAGCTAATATATTATATAAAGAACCAATCTATAAAGCTTCTTATAATTTGTTTGACAATAATAAAATATTTAATATTTTTACCAAACCCTTAGATACTGCTTAAAATTTCATTTAACCTCATAAAATAATCATTAATAATCTCTTCTATAGTCATATTAATGTCTTCAAATTGGATTCTATAATTTTTGAATTTGGCCTCCTTGACTGTCACATTTTCTTCATAACTACTTTCCTGTCTGTCCAAGATTTTTTTGGATGATTGATGTCCCATAACTTTTTTGTAGAAATTTTTTGAAAAAGAAAATAGAATATAATTTTATACCTTACCATCAACCTCTTTATTTATTTTATCTAAACATTACATTAGATAATTCCCCTCAATGGGTAGAAAACCAAAAACTTCAAAATCTATAACATACAATATAAGGGATCAAAGATATGACAATATCCCATTTTCCTAATATTATAGTTCTTAACATAAAAAATTGTAACACCCCTGCCATTAAAAGAATTCAAATTGTCCATAAAAATCAACTGAATGGATTAAATAGAGGAAACCATGCTATGATACCAGATGAAGAGCCTTAGATTATGTTACTCTACTAAGAAGGAAAGGGGGATAAATTAGCAGAGGATATTTTTTAAAATTATTTCCATCTTAAATAAACCTCCAAGACTTGTTAATGTTGGATATAATCAAATATGAATTCATATCATCACTCATACATGTATAAAGTTAAATATCAACAAACACAAGTATTTTTATATGGTTCAACCCCTCCATAAAAAACCCACGTCTTGTTGTGATTGGTTATTATCATCAATCATGGATTCTTAAAAAAAACCATAAATGATTATAATATTACAATCATGAACATAATATCATACTATGCTGATCCAGAATCACAATTGACTGTGCAATATTAAACTACATTACAAAGATGTATAATATAAATTAGAAAGATATCTTTATAGCTTTAGTTTCTTTAACAATAATAGATATAATTTTAATCCAATATTATTCAAGATATTTAATGATATATTTACCACTCCATAAAAAAACTAATGTAAATCCAAATCTCAAATATCAAGCACTGATTTAATTCACTGATTCCTCATGGTCAAACATATGTAGATGATGGATTTTGATCATTGGGAATTAGTATCTCTTCATATTTCAATATTTATCTGCTATAAATTATAACTTCTTTACACTACTCTTAATTCTTAGATTCTCATGAAATTTATCCATATAATTAGAAAAATTCAAAAATCTATAATTAAAATTAATTATATTAATATATTTCCATCTCCCAATAGAATCTTAAAATAAGATCCATCATATTTCCTCATTCTGTTAGCCTCAAAACCATGCACCATGATCTTAAAATATTGTTAACTTTAATATAATACTTTTATATAACAAAATTCCTTAAATACCCTTCTTTTATTCCTTCTCAATTAATTGGGAATAAAATTCTATGAGAAAAATCTTCAGCTCCAATATCTGAATTAATTCAGAAATAAATAATTTCAAAATTCTAGGAATACTCAAATTATTAAATTCACTCAAAAACCTCAATTCTCATATTATTAAGTTAAATCACATCATAGAGAATAACATCACAACAAAACACTTAGTAAATTTGTATCTTTAACATCCACACTCAAAAAAATTAGCTAGAATCACTACATAATTAGTTTTAAGTGATTGTTTGAACTCTAAACCAACATGGTATCATCACATTAATATTATAGAAATTATTTTTGGAAGTTTTTCCTAAAAAAACCAGATTTTATACCCTTCTCACTTTTCAATCACACAACATTTGAAACTTAAAAAAATATTCATAGGGATCAGACTTTTTTAATTCTTACAAAATTTACCTTGAATCACATTATAAAAATTATTTTTAACCATTCCAAATCATCTTCAACATCATTGGGTTTTTTCTTCTTAAAAATGTAAAATTATTGAAAATTATATTTTACACTCAGTAGAATTATCAATTTTTTTTTCAAATTCATGAAGTCTTGCATGATTTAAAATTCATACACTATAACAACAGAAGTAGCACTTAGTCACCACAATATTCATACACAATCCCGATAAAAGTAATAAATGCATGATGAAGTTTGACATAGACACCATAAAAGTCTTTCAAGTAAAGTTATTACACCCACAAAGTTTAATGGAATCAACTATAAATTCATATGTGACACAAATTATTATGGAATAATTCAAAAAATTTGATTCCAGAGACAAATAAATTTCATACACATAGATATAAAGTTAAAAAAAATTTGAAAAATTATTATGAACTAATAAAATATATTATGGAAAAAAATTATAAAAGCCTTTGGGGATTTTTACAAGATTAAACCTAGCTAAAAATTCACCTCTAGATAGAATTCTAGATTCACTTTATATAGTTGATGAATCACTTCAAAACACAATAATAATGATTCATATAATCTCAAAAAAAATCTATAGATTCAATCAACATCCCAATAACCACAATTTATTCTCAACAATGATTGACAATAAAAAAACCATAAATGACTCCAAGGGTCACTTTAGTCACCAACCCTTGAAATTTGTTGATTGTTTAAAAGGAAACACATGAAAAGTTCTATGATTTATACAATAACTATATTCAATATGACTCAAGTTATCTTGAGGAGTTGGATATTAGAAACATCTTGGAAAGATATAATTAAATGAGTGACAAATATATATTGAAGAGTTAATAAACCATCAAATGGTTCTTGATGTTCAAGGTTGCTGAAATAAAAAATAAAGTTATTTGGATGATGTAAAGAGTTGATTTAAAGTTACCTAAGTTGATTAGATGAGGTTATGAAATTATTTTATTATGTTTTAAATGAATGTAATTAATTATAGGATGTATGTATGATATTTGGTTCATACATAACATATTTTTCATGAGAATCCATCCAAAATTTCCAAAAGGAGGTGATACATAATATAATTTTCATAGGAATGTCCATATATATGATATTCTCCAGAGAAGTGTTGAAATATGGAAAAGGTAAATGAGGATTTTGTTGATACATATGATTTTTATGTTTTTACATAATATATTTTATAATAATAAGTTAATACATATGAAATTATTATATTTCTAAGTATATGTAATATGTTTTTTCTAGATTTAATTGATACATATGATATTGTTTTCATACATAACATATTTTTTAAAAGGTAATGCGATAAAGGCATGGAAAATTTTTAAGGATGATTCAAGACTTCCTAAGGATAACCAAATTCATATAGATCATCAGATAAACATAAGATACATTCCATAAGAGTTATAATTATATAACAAGGATCATTAAATAAGATTCATTTCAATATTATAAATATTTATATAAAATAAAACTGGAAAAGGACGGAGAAAATAGAGAAATTCCATAAGGATGAACTTTCTTCACATATTTTGAGATTTTGAAAAGAATTAATTAAGATGATGCATAGTTATAATCTTTAAATAAACAAATATCACCATTATTTATTATGATTTATGCTGATATGAATAACAACATTTCATATTGTTCTGTGAAATGAGTTGTGACTACACCATGAAGGAAATTATAATTTATAAAGCAATATGAGAATGATATATATACATATTGTTTATGTTATTTAAGGAGTGGTTGATTCAGAAGGAAGAACTTGTGCCAGAATGATTGATCAAGGAATTATTGTAGAGAGAGATTCATACTTCAATACAATCTACAAAGATGTGATAGTTTCTACATGTTTCATTCAGACATAGAAAAATAATTTAAAGGCTACGGATTTTATGGAATATTTTTAAGAAGAAAGGATTATAAGTCTTTTATGAGTCTTAAATTAAGATGATGATTGAGATTTGAATTCTAATTTAAACTGGAAATTATTAACTGGATTTGAATGAGAATATAAAATACCACTGCTATTCAAGTAGTTTCTATATTATTAATTTTAAAATACCATGAAAAAATATTCTTGATACATTGTGAATATAAAAAGTAAATTGAATAAGTATGGGTGGATGAGATATCCTTTATCACTGTTATATTATGAATAAACTCTTACCAGTCGAATAATAACAAGAGATAACCTAATATTAAATTTAAAAGCAGAGATCAACTATATATCAAGGTGAAGCTGACTACATCTAAAAAGAATCACATGAGCATTAAAAAAGAAGTAGGGGAGGCCTGATATACAATAATATAGTAGAAGGAAATTTATAAGATAAGAATCCAACACTACTGTTGTAGTCTATCATTGAGTTGAGAGTCTTGAAGAATAAAGAGACAGTATAATTAAATATCAGAGTGAGATTGTGTTTAAGAATAGTGATAACTTTTATGTGGTGAATCTGACTATATTATGGTATTTAAAGACTTATTCATTATAGAAGAAAATATTATTATGGATATTCTATGAAATTAAAATAAAAAAAGATATAATATTCACTATGTTTCAGAATAACCATTGAAGACTGGTGGTTCCAGTATAAATAATTCCACCAATCTAGTAAATAGGACTAAAGAACTATTGGGAGGTAGTTGTTGTCACAAGACTCAAAATAGAATACTACCTTTATATTTTAACTAATTTCTTAAAATAACATGGAAAACCTTTTATGATTTGAGGATAAACACCACCCTTTTTAAATTTCATTCACCCTCTCATTTTAGTGATTATTATAGGTCTTGGATCTCAACTTGAACATAGAAAGGAGTGGGATCATACATTAAGGTTGAACCTTATAAATATATATATTCCATTATTATTATATTTTTCTACATTTCATATGGTGATAAGTGTCGACAGAGAATTAATTGATCCATATCTCTTAACCTAGATAGAGGTTCAAGCATAAGAGGGGATAACTAAAAAGAATGTTTAAACTCGATAAAAAAGAGGAACACTGATTCACCTCCCTCAGTGTCCCTTTATGATCCACTGTACACTTAATATATATAGTTCTAATTTGAAATTTTATTATGTATATCCTTATTGTATTCCACCTTCATTATGATTATATATATATTTATCCATTTTATTGTGTATATTTTTTGAGGTTTTATGCCAATTCGGTCCATACCATGTGATTCAGATTGATTCATTAAAAAATGCCACCAGATCTATGTCATGGAGTTTTGTTAGGGATATAAATGATATAATATTGTCAAAAATTTGTAAGTAAGCCATCAATATACTTTTTTAACAAAATTATTTCAAAAACTTGAGTTATTTGGGTTGTCTAGGTTTGATTTTATTTTTTTGGTTTATACTTATTTATTTTAAGTCTCATGCCTCATTAGTAGACACTAATAAGAAATAATTACACTTTATGATTGTGTTTTCTTAGACATTTGATTGTTTAAATCAAATGAAGATTTAAATTTATCAAAACTCTATGATAAAAAATAGTGTATTCTAAATCATTTATGAGATAAGTGTATGGTTTTTAACCTAACCATCATTATCCATCCTTGGCACTTATATTTATGGTGATAATTTTCTTAATTATTGAGTATTTTTCATTGATGACACCCCAAAACTATAGAATCCCGCCATTTTATAACATAAACTTTCATTACATTACACAAAACTGAGGATCTTTAAGGTCTAGTGTCTTGGAAACCAGGAACATAATACATGAAAAAAACATAAAACATTCTTCTTAAACACTTGAAAGGCGTCTCCTTAAGTTCATTCTAGGTTCATTACTGCATCTCATAACCTGGGGACATACACCAAAAGAAAGGGGTGAGCAGAAGGCCCAGTAAGTGAAACAAGAGGAACATTTTACAGGTGAACTTGAGATACTTCAATAAGGACATGAAAAGAACTTTAAGGCATGAGAAAGAAATCATGAGGCATTTCATAATAAAAATAACATTTTTCATAACTTGAAGATGTGGCTACATCATTTAACATATACAATCATGAACATATCACCAAGGTCCATCCCCAAGGTGTCATTTGAAAATTACCAAGGTTATTCACCGAGGTATCGTGAAAATTGTAATCTCTAGTGGTTACATCATTACCCAATACATTGGAGCGCTATCAGGGTGCACCCTTAAATTTTCCTTTATTATTATGTGAGCCACATATATCATCATCAAACATTTCATAAATAACCCACATATCATAAAATAAATGGGTTTCATTTCATAATCATAACGTTTTAAAAACTGCTTTAAAGACATGATCTTTACGTCACTTTAAACCCACAGAAAGGGAAAGAGGGTCTCATGTATGTAAATCCCAGAATTTAAAATGGAACATTTTGATATATATGTGAATACCCTTTTAGAAATAAGAGCTTTGAGTATTCACTTTATAACATAAAATAATTTTTGAGAAAAGAGAGAGGCATTTTGAGGGGAAAATTCTGCAGCATAACGGCTAAGTTTCGGGGTTTTAGAAAACATTGAAATGAGAGGGGACATGGGTCACCCACTCATAAATGATCCATAAAACAGTAGGGTGAAAGAATAAGAAGGACATATGGACATGGTAATGAAATTTTAGGGACATACCATTTGAAATGAAAAACATGGAAGGAAAAAAAAGATTAGATTTCTCTTATGAAAATTCGGCAGCCTTACGGCGTCACTTAACATCAAAAGAAAATGATTTGACAAGATCAAATAGGGTCCCTCATCATATGATCATAAGAGATCAGTATGATAGATATAGATATCATACCCCAACAAAATAAAAAGGAACTTGAAAGACTTGACATGAAAATCGAACTTGAAAAATGAGAAGGGTGAAAGAATCCCTTAAAAGTTCGGCTGCCTAACGGCGTCACTTAAACTTTCATAAAACGAAATGATGAGAGTAAGAGGGGATATCTCATCATATAAACATGAAAGGGCAGTAAGAGGAATATAAAATAACATCCTCTCACATAAAAACATGGAGCAGAAAAGGAATGACATAAAAGAGATTACATGAAAAGAAAGAGAGGGGTCAGATCCCTTACCTTAAAACGTGACTCTTGAAACTCAAAGGATTGGACCTTGAGGGCTTGGGGGCACCTTGGGAGGACTCCTTGGAAGGTAAGAAGACCATAACTTCGTTGTGGGAGAGTTGGAAGTGAAAACTAAAGGAGGAAAGGGTGGGTATTTATAGGGAAAGTGAGGGGACAAAGCATTAATGGCCAATGGACACCTCACTAGTGGTTTTGGCAAAACCATGGGCTTGCCCATGGTATTTGCCCATGGTATTGGACACTTGGGACACCTAACACCTTATATTACTATTCATAATTCGACCATATTGAATATATACTTAATACATCATTTAATGATGTCATTAAACACCCGTAACTTAAAAACTATACTTTCACTATTCACCAAAAATTCAACTTTCTCAGAATAATCCCAAAATTTCACCTTAACCAAATATCAATGCTATGATTTCAAAAATGAACTCCATTTAATAAAAATAATTTTCTAAATATTTTTAATTTTATTTTTAAATAAATACACTATTCATCGAAAATTCATTTTTTTCAGAAAAATCCCCAAAAATTACCATAACATAATATCGATGCTCTGAGTTAAAAAATAAAGTCATTTTTATAAAAATAATTTTCTAATTATTTTTAATTAAATTTTTAATTAAAAAACACTATTCATCCGAAAAAACTAATACTTGAATAATAATTTATGAAACTGTTATTTACCCATTTTATTGAATCACATTACTTAATCAAGGTGCCTAGATTATTTTAAAACTTTCTTTAAGTGAGATTACTAATCCATTTGGTCACATTACTAATCCTAAGCGTAAAATCACTATTCACTATTTACTATTCATCAAAAATTAAGTTGATCTTATTAGACTCCAAATTCCTTAATGAACACTTTTGTAGAAGACCATTTTTTGAAAATCATTACAAATCATTAGTTATTTAGGGTTTACATAAATATTTCAAAATATCCCTTTTTCAAAATTCATCAATAAAATACATTCTAAAATTATCTGGACATTTGAGATTTCACAAACATCACTAAAGGAAGAAATCTAAATTTATTCACCCGAAGGGATTACACAAGGAAGCTAGGGTCTCGTCACATAGCCCCTTATAACACCGGCATAAGACCTGAGTGTAAGGTGTGCTATGGTGAGAGAATATGAGGGAGGCTCAGATAACATTGCTCTAGTAGTAATCTCTACTAACTTGAACTTCTCCCGCAGGCGTTTTCGTTCAAGCTTGACACGCTGAAGTTCGGCTTGGGCTTGGTCCAAAGCGAAGCCCACAGATTCTACCTCCTTCCCAAGCTCTGATAAGTGGGCTTCATAAGGGTTGAGTCTACTGGATGAAGCCATCGACTCCTCTTTCTGCATTAACCATTAACATCTTATTAAATCAATAAGAGTAAGTTAATATACTACTCAAAAAAAAAAAAATTGGGTCGTTACAAAAACCATGTAGAAGGGGGCCACTGAACATGATTTACCAGTGTGTTTAACCATTAACCCATATAACCACAATGGACTAGCTCATATGTTATTGTTTCTGTGGTAGATATTTCCTCAACACGAAGTCACTATTGCTCATGTTATGTAAGACATCTAGCTTCGTCATCCTTGAACCTTTTGGGAATAATATTGGACTAAAATAGGCAGTGTAATGGATAAAACTCACCCAACATATCTTTAAAAGTATTGAAATCTTTGAGAATTATAGGGTGAGACTAAAAACATTCATGTTTGAAGGATCTCATCAATATGGTGGGATGATATGATAAAAGAAAAGATGGACCAGGGGTTGACATGGAATGTATTACAATATCCTTTCTATAATGTTCTAAAAATAGGACTGGTAATCGAATTATAGATGATAATAGTTCAAGGACTTATCAATTAGACCAATTGTGTTAGATGATAAAACCCCTTTTATTAATTCATTTTTCAATATTATATTATCATTTTCCATATATTTTTATTAATTAAAATCTATTTCTATTATATGATTAATTTAATGATAAAAAATTAGTTTACTACCATCATAGATTTAATAAGTATAACATTATATATATATATATTAGAAACATCAAAATATAATGAAACATAAAAAAAATAAAATGGTCAATATATATACATACCTTTTAGAATCACAAAAATATTAAAGATAAAATAAAAATTAGGTGAATTGAGGATTTGGAAGATTCCACAATCCCATATTTTAAGGTATTTGAGCCAAATATGTTTCATCAATATTAAAAAGTGATTGATTTGAAAATATTAGGTGGGTTATAGGGGTATACTAGGAGTGATAATGTGTGGCACCCAAGGAGTTTCTTTTAAAAATTTCAAGGAAAACCCACAGTGCACTATAGGATTTCAATTTTTTCATTTTTTTAAAAACCAACTAAATTGACTGATATATAGCTTGAATTTGGTGAATTAAACAGGTATATCATCAGTTTAGGATGGATGAATCCCACTCATATCAGAAAATGACTAAACAACTTGGACTGAGCCAGAGTACTCATAGATCGAACAATCTGGTCTGGTTTGGTTATCACACAATTTATTTTCTATAAGTATATTTATCCTAATACTCTATTTTTGGATAAAGTCAATAATTCATGGATATTATGTAATGGGGGATTAAAAATATGGAGTATACTACCAAGTTTATTTATTTTCTCTATTTTTCACCCTATATAGGTGGACATGAAGTTGAAAAATATTGATGTTTGATGATGGGATTGAAAGATACCTTATAGAAATAGGTTATTTTTCTTGGTATCTATAGAAAACTGAGTCTCATATATATATATATATATATTATAATATGTTTTATTTTATAAAAATCCACAAAACACAACCCAAAAATCTAGAGTCCTAGTGTCTTTAGGATATTAGATACATAATACATAAACTTCAAAACAAAATACATCATCTTAATTTGAATATCCATGATCTGGATCTAAATACCATTGAACTTTTATTACTATATAAGATACCATTGGGACATACTTTAAGAAAAGGGTGAGATATAAAATTTAGTAAGGGAACAAGCATGAAATATAACATAAGATTTTAGAGGCATAACATGATATCATAAAATAAGAGGATCATATATAATCACATGGAATAATGTTATAAATAATAGGATATCATAAATAATTGAATAAAAAAAATTAGGTAACAAAATAAAACCTGAAATAATAATCACAAGTCAAGGATCACAACCAAGACAATATAACATAGTGTTCTATGCTTATTGACCATGCACCATACATGGCATCTCATGAAATGAAAAAATTAACCAATGCATTGGGGGATGTTTAATTACATGTACACTTGTCACATAATAATATTTACATGAATATGTGTTACACATAAGGAAAAATAAATCACATATAAATCATAATAATAATAAAAATCCATGAGAAGGAAATAGATTAAATCATATCTTAAGGAATAACCAAATGATATATCATAAATATTTCCATGAAAATAAGGGATTAAAGATTTTTGGACACTAATAATTTAAAAAATAACCATAGTTTATGAATATAGGTTTAAACTAAATAAAAAAGTAATAGGAAAGTAATGTATAATTAGGTATAGAAATGAACCTCCAAAATTATGTTTTAAGAAGTGAGTAAATAACTTTAAAGAAGGTAAGAACATAGTATTTTTATTAAAGATATAATTGAAACGTAATAGTTTTCCATAAAATAATGACTATTTTTAGAATTAATAGAATATTAAAAATTTAATGGAGTGGTACATGAAATGAAATAAGAAATATAGAAGTTCCCTTTAATTAGGTTTGGTTAAAATAACAAATTTGGAAGGGAACTTGAAAAACTTGTATATCCCTAAAAAATAAAGGGAATATGAACTAGGTATAGATGTAAGGAGAATACATACATAATATAGAATATGTAAATGTGAATAATAGAGCTACAATTTTAAGTAATGAGATAAGAATCATAACTTGAAGGAAAAAGAGGGTGGGTTGGTAGTTCCCATACATCGGGTCCTGAATCGCTTGGTACGTGCATCTAGACTCCAAAATAATATAATTAAGTTTATAATATACATTATTAATTTTTCTCATTTATATTTTTTAATTAATATTCTTTTATGATTTTTTATAAAAATTTTACAGAGACATTAATCATGTTCTTGTTCACCATCCCAGGGATTTTTATTTCATAGTCCCATGGCCGCATCAGTTTATTGATAATTATTAAAGTTCTTTTAAAATGAGACATAACTACAAAAGTGTTATGAAATAATTCTCATCTAATTTTAGATTATTTAATGGTTCTAAATATCCATGTTTATTCTAACAAGGCATGGTTCATTAAGTTTAAATGTTAAGGTTTAATGGAGTGTTCATTTAGGATATTTTTTTGAGAATTATAAAATTAACTTGGTTTAATTAATTTTATGATCATTTAACCATTCTAGAATAAGAATAATATTATAATATCACTATTAAGTTCATATTTAACTGTAAAATAGTTTATTATAATCATCCATGAAAGTGGTAATAGTTTTTTAAAAACAACATCCTTATAAAAGTTCTATCAACCATGAATTGATGCATGTTTATAAAAACAAATATTTTGTCATTATATATTTTTAATATTAATATTAAAATTGTAACACCCTAACCTGAACTACCATGTCTGAGATGAAGATACACAATACCTTATGTCTGCCTCCCCTTATAAAAGGGGCTTCCAACTAGCACTGAGATTCTGAACACCGTCAGTGGGGAGACTATATCATCGGTAATCATAGCCATATGCCAAAAATATAAGTAAAATATAAAATAACATAGAATATCAAGTTAAATAATAAGTATAATAATGTAATAAAAAATGGAAACCATATAAAAAAATAAATAAACCAGGCTCCCAATGTTGCAATCAAAACTAGATTATGCAAGGTATAAGAAGATAAATAAATAAAACACTAAGGAAATCCTTCAGAGTCTATCCTAGTACCTCTACCAGCTCCATGATCCATAATTATCTATCTTCTATGGGTCACATGAAATTACATAGATCCTTAATCATGAAGCATACATGCACATTGAGTTGCCCCATGTAGGGTGTGAGTAATAAAACCCCATACAACACCACAAATTCATCCTTCATATGTATGCGTAGGTATAATAGGTTTATTGCATGATAATAATAAATGTGAAAGAAATAATAAATAATTATATACCAAGTGTTCATGTAAAAACTAATCCACCATGAGCCCTGGTGGTCCTAATTTCAGCTCCATGTCAGAAGGATAATAAAATAATATCATAAGTGATCAAGAACTAGCCACAATGTTGGCGAAAAAGTTACTTGGTATACTTACGGTATCGATTTTTGGGTCAGGCCTCAAGGATGACTGGTTAGAATATTACTTGAAATCCTCAATTCATATGTTTTGGGTTGGGGACAAGCCCCACTGGTGAACATGTTACTTGAAATGCTCAAGGAATCAAGTTTTAGGTTGGGCCACAGGGTTGTCATTCCCTACAACGTGTATGGGTCCATTGTTTCCATCGCCTCATGTCATGCACACTCCCCCTATAAGGGATAAGCATACCATGCTAGTCGACCTATTTTTAGTACCAATGACAATACCCATAAAGGAATGGTAAATACGCACAACATGAAAGAGCATAATAAGGCAGATTATATCATGTCATCATGATAATTTAGTAGCCACATATAACAACATGTGATCAACATCAGTCATGTTGAGAAGCTACACTAGAAAAAATAATAGAATTAAGCATCATATATGGGTCTCATGGGTTACAAAAACACTAAAAAAATCACTATCAATCATGGTATAACAATATATACCAACACAATATCACTTGAAGGAAACAAGAGTATAAAAAGTACCTAAATGATAAGTAACTTCCTACCTCAAGATCATTGATTAAGTAATCCAATTTTCATCAAAGGATCAAAACCAAAATCACATTTCACACCCATATAAAAATAGTTACCAAATAAAGGATTCCTATAACAAGTTTTGTATCACCAAAGAAGAGGTTTAGGAAAAATACCCAATAGATTCCATTCTAATAAGGGTAGTTACAGATTCAAATGAATCACAAAGACTATCAACAAAACTAGTTCCTATATATTTCAAAGATTAGGATGTCAATTCACCATATTCATTGTCGATTTAAGAACAGATCATGAATTACTCATAAAATATAGAATAGAAACTTAGTTCTTGTAAAAAAACATCGATCACCATCAATTTTTCCTAATAATAGAGATCCTAGATGAGATTTAAGAAAAAGAAGGTATCAACATGATCTATCTATGATAACATACCTAAATTCATCCACCGTTCATGAGAGATCAATCTCTAATCAAAGGGATATTGTCAAAACATAAAAAACACCTTCATTCTAGAAATGATCCCTGAATTCATCATTAGATGGCATAAAAATCCATAGATCGAGCTATGACATGCTATATATATTATTTTTTCAAGGGAATAATGATAGATCTATATGAAACATGAATAACGAAGGTTTTTAGATCACATACCTCAATTATCGGTCAACAAAACTCTTGGATATATCAAAATAAATTTTATAAGGAGAGGAAAACATTAAGGAAGGGTATAAGAGTCTTAATATGTGATAAGAATTCATAGAATAGGTCAAAAGAAATCATAAATATCCATTAAAATATATTTTTATATAATTAATTCATGCGCACACAATTTGGTCACCTGGTTTGGAAAACCATGAACCAACCTTGTGTTGAATTTTTTCTCTCCTGGAAAATTGCATAGATTGGGAACATGGTTTGTCAAACCATGCACCAATCATTCCATTTTTAACTATAGGGTGTGACCAAGTTTTTTAGGGAAGGATGCATAGTTTTTCAAATAATGTGATGTAATTATGATCCACTCTTGGGGCTACTTCCACAAGGAACACGGTTTCCTGAAGAGTTATCATGGTTTGGAAAAACCATGATCAATCCACACATATTCAAAAGATCTTATAAAACAATAAAAAACCAACCATAAACCCCTATAACCCAGTTCAATAAATTCAAAGTTAAAAAACACCCGATTAAAGGTTGAAATTAACTTATAATGCACATGAAAAATATGAGGCCATTACAATATCCCCTCTAAAGAATTATCATCCCCAAGAAGAATATCAAGGAATAGTTCTTAAATAAATTAGTATGATAGAATTGAATATCATACTTTTACTCCCATTATTCCTCATGGATCCATCAATCACACCATAGGATCTTGAAGTGGCACTATCTTCCCTCACAAAACCTTCTCTCTCCAACTATAATCCACACTGGACATTATATGTTTGATGTTTCAGGATCCGAATACACATCCTTGAAGTCTTTGACATGAATAGAATTAGGAATGTACCTCAGAAGCTGAGACACATAACAAAATAATCTATAACTCTATAGTGAGTAGGGTGGTCTAGATGGAAATAAACAATACTAATACAATCATTAATATCGAATGATCCTATGAATTCCATAGATATCTTTACCTGATTATGAAAACATTGATTCCATAGCGGAGGGGTCACTCACAAAAAAAATATATCACCAATTGTGAAATATAAAGGTCACCTTCTTTGGTTGACATATGATCACTTTTTGTTTTGAATTATGGTCAACCAATTCCTAACCAACTACACTCTCTTAAAGGTCTCCTGAACCATGCTTGAACCTACCACAACTACCTTACCCACATAATACCAATATAGAGGTGAATTTAAAGGATGACCATAGAGATACTCAAAAGGTTCCATCTAAATAAAATCTTGAAATTTTTTGTTGTACATGAATTTATCCAAGGGAAGATGCTTATACCGTAATCCACCAAATTATAGTATGAATTTATGAATCATATCCACAAGGATATGAATGTCATCTCCAACTATATATCAATCTTTTGATGATTCACTGTACTCAGTTTCAGTTGAATACCCAAATCCTTATATAATAATTTCTAAAATCACAACTGGAAATGACCATCTCTATCAGATAAAATACTCAAGGTAACTCCATTAAAGAATATTATTTCCTTTACATACAAGTTTACCAACTCATCAATCGAGTGAGTTTCATAGATTATAAATAAATGACAAAATTTCTTCTACCAATCAAAAATTACATAAACCACATCATGAATCCTTGGGGTCTAAGGTAACCCCATCATGAATTCTATCATTAAATCATCCCACTTCAATATTAGCATTGTAAGTGGCCGAAGTAACCCACCAGGATACTGATGCTCATCCATTACACTCTGGAAAGTAAGACATCATTAAAAAAAACCTATGATGCCTCTATTCATTCTAGGACACTAGAACTACCACCTAAGGTCATGGTACATATTTTTTACTCTAGGACACACAAAAAACTTTGAGGAATGTAAATATCTCATTATATCTTCCTTGATGGAAGTAGGGACTACAAATATTCCATGTACTAGGATCAAATCATATCCACCCAATAACCTCCTAGGTATCAGGTCACCACCTACTAGATGTTTCTATATCACAATACACATTGGGTTATATTCCTAACTACCCTTATCTTGGTTGAATAAAGAATATGTGATCACTAATGGGAAAGATTCCATTGATCCTTGATCCTTAGAATCATCCATCCTCTAATCAGACCATAAGCTTATCAAGTGCCACAGTTCTTTCAAAGGTTGTTCCCGAATCCCCTGAGCTACCTATGTCTTACAGATAAGAGAATCTTAAATGAAGTTACCTTTACTTGGTTTATAGTCCATCTCAAAATCAAACATCTAGAAGTACTCTACTCAGCACCTCTACCTAAAATTAATATATCGATGTGAGAATATATAATAGAGGATATTGTGGTACATGTAGAAAATAAACCTACCTTTAAATAGATAGTGTCACAAACAATTAAAATCATGGACCATAATTTCTTTCTCCAAGCCATGGGTAGGATAGTTCCACTCATGGGGTCATAACTAACATGACCTATAAGCTACCTACCGATCCCTCTACATCAAAACTACCATTAAAACAAATCTTGATGCATCACAATACACAAAATATACAATTATAGGCTCTAGAGGAATCAATACTCATGCTGTAGTGAACATCCTCATAAGAATAAGAAAATCCTCCCAACACTGGTTTGACCACTAAAAATTCAGCACGTTCTTTTTCAGTATAGTCATGGGTGCTCATAAATGGGAGAAGTCTTGGATAAAATGATGATAGTACCCCATTAAACCCAAAAAGATATATATCTAAAACAAGATGCAAGGATGTATCCCGGACATCACCACCTCTAATTTATCTAGGTCCACTGATATACTGGTATCATAAACAACATGACCCAAGAATTATACTTCCAGAATTGAAAAGTGACACTTAGATAGATTGGAATAAATCCAATCTGCTCAAAGTGTACTCAGGACTATCTCAAGATGTCTGATATTCTTATTTGAGGTTGGTGAGTAAATTTGGATATCATTAATTAACACCATGACAAATGAGTCAAGGTATGGGTAAAAGATCATGTTCATGAGAACTATGAACATTTACTATGCATTATCCAGTCCAAATGATATCAATAAGTACTCATATAACTTATACCTTCTCCTAAATTACTTATTCATAATTTCCTCATATTTAACCCATATTTGGTGATAAGAGATCAATATTGGATAACCACCAGGATCCCCACAACTAATCAAAGAGATTATTGATCTTGGATAAAATGTAATTATTCTTCATGGTCACCTAATTCATATTCTATTAATCTATGAAGAGTTAAAGAATACCATCCCTCTTCTTAGGGAATAAAATAGGTACACCTCATGGTGATGTAATAATCTTGATAATACCCTTCCATTTCAAGTCATTGAGATATAATTTTAGCTCCTTCAACTCACCCGATGCCATACAATTAGGGGGTATCGAAATGGGATGCACACATGGAATGATTTATATATTGAACTCAACTCATTTATCATGGGGAAGACCCATGTATTCATATGGGAAGAAATGTAGACAGAGATACACAATTGGATAAAAAGATAAGGGGGATACTACTAATCCTATTAAATGAGACTGGACTGCAATCTATTCTATAATCATCCAAATCTGGCACAAGTTTGGACCCACACCACCTAATTCTAACTCCCACTCACCAGTAATCATGAAATTCTATCCCTTTGATGGTGTAAACAAAACCCATCTTTGATAGCAGTCAATGTGGGATCAAAATATGGTCATCCAATCCATGCTAAAAAACACATCAAAGCTTATTATCTCTAGAGTCATGAAGTCCCACATATGTCTATAACCAGAAAAAACAATGGGAAACTATGGGAATCACTAAATGTGGTCCACTTTCTTTCCCAAAGTTTTATCAGGGGAAAGAAACTTTAAAGAAAACTTGACCAATAAGTGAAGTCTAACAACAAATTGTGTAGATACGGTAAGAACCTGTAATGACCTGAAATTTTGAATAAATCTTGTTTCCTAATTTTATGTGTTATTTTATTTTATTTTTATACTCAACAAAAATGTTTCAATTGATAACATGATTATAATTAAAATGAGACCGCTGGGTTTAGACGGTTATATGACCATTGGTCAATATGACCGCTGGATACTAAACGTTTTGATTATTGTCTCTAAATACAAGTAATCTTGGTTAATTATTATAGAAAGAAGATTCGATGGCCTCACCCAGTAGTCTTGGACCGATCAAAGCCCATCCAACAAAACTTGGGAAGGAGGTAGCACCACTGGGCTTTGCTCTGGACCAAACCCAAGCCGAACTTCATCGTGTGAAGCTAGAACAGAATCGCCTTTGCAAGAAGTTCAAAATGATAGAAATTACTACTCATGCGATGTTAGCCAATCCTCCCTCAGGGTCTCTCACCTTAGAACATCTTACACTTAGGTCCTATGCTGGTGTGATAAGGGGATATGTAAGGAGACCGTAACTGCCTTGTGTAATCCTTTGTTTTAAATAAAAATTGGGATATCTTCTTATGATGAAGTTTATGAATTTTCAAATAACCGGATAAATATAGTATACATATTTTTGATGAATTTTAGAAAAAGGATATTTTAAAAATGGTTATGTAAACCTTAAATAATTAACAATGTGTAATGATTTTTGAAAATGGTCTTCTACAATTATGTTCAGTACAAAATTTAGAGTCTATTAAGATCAACTTAATTTTTGATGAATAGTAAATTATTAATAGTGATTTTATTATTAGGATTAGTAATGTGTCCAAATGGATTAGTAATCTCACTTAAAGAAAGTTTTAATATAATCTAGGCACCTTGGTTAAGTAATGTGATTCAATAAAATGGTTAAATAACGGTTTCATAAATTATTATTCCAGTATTAGTTTTTTCGGGTGAATAGTGTTTTTTAATTAAAAATTTAATTAAAAATATTTAGAAAAGTATTTTATAAAACGGATTTCATTTTTGAACTCAGAGCACTGATATTATGCTATGGTAATTTTTGGGGTTTTTCTGAAAAAATGAATTTTTGGTGAATAGTGTTTTTATTTAAAAATTAAATTAAAAAAATTTAGAATTTTTTTTATAAAATGGAGTTCATATTTTTAATCAGAGAGTTGATATTTGGTTAAGGTGAAAATTTGGGATTATTATGAGAAAGTGGAATTTTCGATGAATAGTGAAAATATAGTTTTTATGTTACGAGTGTTTAATGACATCATTAAATGATGTATTAAGTATGTAATAAATATGGTCGACTTATGAATAGTAAGATAAGGTATGAGGTGTTCCAAGTGGCCAATACCATGAGAAAATACCATGGGAAAGCCCATGGTTTTGCCAAAACCACTAATGAGGTGTCCCTTGGCCATTAATGCCTTGTCCCCTCACTTTCCCTATAAATACCAAGCCATCCTCTCATCCATTCGACTCCCCACTCTCCCCCAACGAAGTTATGGTCTCATTGAATCCCAAGGAGTCCTCCCAAGGTGCCCTAAATCCCTCAAGGTCCCAACCTTTGAGTTTTAAGAGTTACGTTTTAAGGTAAGGGATCCGACCTCTCTCTTTCTTTTCAAGAAATCTATTTTATGTCATTTCTTTTATGCTCCATGTTCTTATGTTGAAGAATGTTATTTTATACTCCTCTTACATCCCTTTTCATGTTCACATAATGAGAGATCCCCTCTTACTCTCATTATTTCGTTTTATGAAGTTTTAAGTGGCGCCGTTAGGCTGCCGAAATTTTTGTAACAGATTCTTTCTCCCATCTCATTTTTCAAGATCTATTATCATGTAAAGTATTTCAAGTTCATTTTTGTTATGTTGGGGTATGATCTCTATATCTACCATACTGATATTTTATGACCATATGATGAGATACCCCATTTGATATCTTCAATTCAGTATTTTGAAGTTTAAGTGGCGCCGTTAGACTGCCGAATTTTTAAGTGGTTCTTCACCCTTCTCGTTTTGAAGTTCTACTTTCATGTCAATTATTTCAAGATCCTTTTTGTTATGTTGGGGTATGGTCTCTATATCTATAATATTGATATTTTATGACCATATGATGAGAGACCCCATTTGATCTCTTCAATTCAGTATTTTGATGTTTTAAGTGGCGCCGTTAGGCTGCTGAATTTTTAAGTGGTTCTTCACCCTTCTCGTTTTGAAGTTCTACTTTCATGTCAATTCTTTCAAGTTCCTTTTTGTTATGTTGGGGTATGATATCTATATCTATCATAATGATCATTTATGAACATATTATTAGAGACCCCATTTTATCTCTTCAATTCAGTATTTTGAAGATTAAGTGGCGTCGTTAGGCTGCTGAATTTTTAAGTGGTCCTTGCACCTTTCTCCCTTTTCAAAGTTCTAATTCCATGTAAAGTCTTTCAAGTTCATTTTTATTATGTTGGGGTACGATATCTATATCTATCATACTGATCTTTTATGTTAATATGATGAGAGACCCTATTTGATCTCATCAATTCATTTTTGGTTGAAGTTTATGTAACGCTGTTAGGCTGCAGAATTTTCATAAGAGAAATCTTATTTTTGTCTTCCTTTCATGTTCTTCATTTCATATGGTATATTTTCAAATTTCATTACCATGTTCTTAAATCCCTTATATTCTATCCCTCAACTGTTTTATGGGTTATTTATGAATGTTTTACCCATGTCCCCTCTCTTTTCAAGGTTTTCTAAAAACCTTGTAACATAGCCGTTATGCTGCAGAATTTTCGTCTCAAAATGTCTCTCCCTTTTTTTCGAAAGATATTTTATTTTATTATGTGAATACTCAAATCTCTACCTTCTATATGGGTATTCAAATATATACCATGATGTTCTATTTTAAATTCTGAGATTTAAATACATGAAACCCACTTTCCCTTTTTGTGGGTTTAAAGTGACGTAAAGATCATGTCTTTAAAGCAGTTTCTAAAACGTTATGATTATGAAATGAAACCCATTTATTTTATGCTATATGGGTCATTTATGAAATGTTTGATGATGATATATGTGGCTCACATGATAATAAAGTCAAATTTAAGGGTGCGCCTTGATAGCGCTCCAATGCATTGGGTAATGATGTAACCACTAGAGATTACAATTTTCACGATACCTTGGTGAATAACCTTGGTAATTTTCAAATGAAACCTTGGGGATGGAACTTGGTGATATGTTCATGATTGTCTATGTTAAATGATGTAGCCACATCTTCAAGTTATGAAAATGTTGTTTTTATTATGATATTCCTCATGATTTCATTCTCATGCCTTAAAGTTCTTTTCATGACCTTATTGAAGTATCTCAAGTTCACATGTAAAATGTTTTTCTCTTGTTTCCCTTACTGGGCTTTTTGCTCACCCTTTCTTTTGATGTATGTCCCCAGGTTATGTGATGCAGTAATGAACCTAGGATGAACATGAGGAGAAGCCTTTACAGTGTTTTAGAAGAATGTTTTATGTTTTCATGTTTAAAGTTCCTGGTTTCCAAGACACTAAACCTTAAAGATCCTCGGTTTTGTAAAATGTAATGAAAGTTTATGTGATAAAAAGGCAGGATGCTATAGTTGGTATCAAAGGATGGTTTAGTTATTTGTGGAAATTGGGATATGAAAACTCTAGGAAGAACCCTATAGAAAAGTTTAAATATAGGATATCTTCCTGGTATTTTGGTGAGTATTGAGTAAGGGGTTGCCAAGCAAATACATCCCTGTCTGGATACGAGCAGGTAGAGGTGGCTCTGGCACAGATGTACATAGGGGTAAAACCCGAAAACACCGCTTTGAGCTAGACTCGAACAAGAACTGGTACACGACAACGGGCCTTGCTGCACTCTTGGTTACGACACTCCCGGGGGATATGCTTTGGTAAATTAATAAGCTTAGTATGAACCATTGTTAAAGGAACAAAGATAAAATAAAATAAAGATTCACATAAGAATATATGATCATGGATAACCTAGGTGGGAACCTAGGGGATCACAAGTTAGTGTATACTTTTCTTCTACAAGTTTTCCTTATATGCTTTCAGTTCCTTTTCATGATTATTGGCTAAGTACTTAAGCCCCTAATTATGCTTTCTCTTCTTAGTTAATGGTGGGAAATGGAAGAACATGTCCCAACAACCAATGTGATAGGAAATGCGATTATTGTCGTATTAATATGACAGGGATGATTAGGGGATTAAAATATGATTATTATTTTGGAAGATGTTCACTATTTTGGGGACCCTATATGATCGAGGTTAATAGATTACTATGGTATTTTCCTTGAGGAGTAAGGTCGACTTATATTTTGAAGAATCGATGAATTTAAGGTGGAATTATAGTAATTTAGGTTACTTATGGGAATGATTAACCTATCTTGGGTATAATATGTTTTGGTTAGATACTTTTGTTATAAGATGTTAGGAGTGGTTGATGTTGTTTGAAGATGAACAATGAAGTTTATTTTGGAAGACTATGTTATCAAATCCTTCTTGTATTTGGGTTTCAATCATAGTTTGGTTAATTTTGAGGAATTTTAAGGACCGTTATTTATGGAATGGACTATGATGAACTTTGGGTAGTACCATGGAACTTTGAAGATTTAAAAGTAGTTTCCATTCCTATGGGATTATTTCTTTTTGAAGAGTTGTTTTACCTTACCCTTTCTGTTTTTGGGATAATGTTTAAGGATAGAAGAAATAGATAGTTAATATTTTGTGGATTATGTGATTCTCTAGAAGACGATTCTTGTGTTTTGATGAGACCAAGTAGTTTTGAATGCTCATCATTTGGAGAAAAGATTAGTTTTGGTAGAAACTTATTAAAAGATGAAACTCTACATGAAGGTAGGTATATTTTATTATGTTTTTGTTCTATGTAGTAAATGAATTCCTCAAAATTATTAAAAGGAACGTAAAAAAAAATGTTGTTGGTTTACGTTTCCCACTAGGTAATCAAAGACCATTTACAGACATCGTAAGTTTGGGATTTTTTTATGGTTAACTTTCTCCTAATCATTTTTTCTATCACTCTCCCCCAGAACTTGACCCTTTGTTTTTTTCTTCCATATCCATGTTTTCCTCCATGGAATCCTAGTATGGGTTAACTCAGGTGACCTTTGTACTTCCCTTTATTTCTTTTAAAGTAATAGTTTTTCTGACTCCTTTTCCGATGTGGGACTTTCAATGAAATTTCAAAACCCAATTTTTTAAAAAAAATTGCGAGGACGCAATTTCTTAAGGGGGGAAGATTGTAACGACCCGAAATTTTGAATAAATCTTGTTTCCTAATTTTATGTGTTATTTTATTTTATTTTTATACTCAACAAAAATGTTTCAATTGATAACATGATTATAATTAAAATGAGACCCTTGGGTTTAGACGGTTATATGACCATTGGTCAATATGACCACTGGAAACTAAAAATTTTGATTATTGTCTCTAAATACAAGTAATCTTGGTTAATTATTATAGAAAGAAGATTCGATGGCCTCACCCAGTAGTCTTGGACCGATCGAAGCCCATCCAACAGAACTTGGGAAGGAGGTAGAACCACTGGGCTTTGCTCTGGACCAAACCCAAGCCGAACATCATCGTGTGAAGCGAGAACGGAATCGCCTTTGCGAGAAGTTCAAACTGATAGAAATTACTACTCATGCGATGTTAGCCGATCCTCCCTTAGAGTCTCTCACCTTAGCACATCTTACACTTAGGTCCTATGCTGGTGTGATAAGGGGCTATGTAAGGAGACCGTAACTGCCTTGTGTAATCCTTTGTTTTAAATAAAAATTGGGATTTCTTCTTATGATGAAGTTTATGAATTTTCAATTGACCGGATAAATATAGTATGCATATTTTTGATGAATTTTAGAAAAAGGTTATTTTAAAAATGGTTATGTAAACCTTAAATAATTAAAAATGTGTAATTATTTTCAAAAAATGGTCTTATACAATTATGTTCAGTACAAAATTTAGAGTCTAATAAGATCAACTTAATTTTTGATGAATAATAAATTATTAATAGTGATTTTATGATTAGGATTAGTAATGTGTCTAAATGGATTAGTAATCTCACTTAAAGAAAGTGTTAATATAATCTAGGCACCTTGGTTAAGTAATGTGATTCAATAAAATTGTTAAATAACGGTTTCATAAATTATTATTCCAATATTAGTTTTTTTTGGGTGAATAGTGTTTTTTAATTAAAAATTTAATTAAAAATATTTAGAAAATTATTTTTATAAAACGGATTTCATTTTTGAACTCAGAGCACCGATATTATGCTATGGTAATTTTTGGGGTTTTTTATGAAAAAATGAATTTTTGGTGAATAGTGTTTTTATTTAAAAATTAAATTAAAAATATTTAGAAAATTATTTTTATAAAATGGAGTTCTTATTTTTAATCAGAGCGTTGATATTTGGTTAAGGTGAAAATTTGGGATTATTCTGAGAAAGTTGAATTTTCGATGAATAGTGAAAATACAGTTTTTATGTTACGGGTGTTTAATGACATCATTAAATGATGTATTAAGTATGTAATCAATATGGTCAACTTATGAATAGTAAGATAAGGTATGAGGTGTCCCATGTGGCCAATACCATGGGAAATCCCATGGTTTTGCCAAAACCACTAATGAGGTGTCCCTTGGCCATTAATGCCTTGTCCCCTCACTTTCCCTATAAATACCAAGCCATCCTCTCATCCATTCGACTCCCCACTCTCCCCCAAAGAAGTTCTGGTCTCATTGCCTCCCAAGGATTTCTCCCAAGGTTCCCCCAATCCCTCAATGTCCCAACCTTTGAGTTTTAAGAGTTACGTTTTAAGGTAAGGGATCCGACCTCTCTCTTTCTTTTCAAAAAATCTCTTTTATGTCATTTATTTTATGCTCCATGTTCTTATGTTAAAGGATTTTATTTTATACTCCCCTTACTGACCTTTTCATTTTCACATAATGAGAGATCCCCTCTTACTCTCATTATTTCGTTTTATGAAGTTTTAAGTGGCGCCGTTAGGCTGCCGAAATTTTTGTAACAGATTCTTTCTCCCTTCTCATTTTTCAAGATCTATTATCATGTAAAGTATTTCAAGTTCCTTTTTGTTATGTTGGGGTATGATCTCTATATATATCATACTGATATTTTATGACCATATGATGAGAGACCCCATTTGATATCTTCAATTCAGTATTTTGATGTTTAAGTGGCGCCGTTAGGCTGCCGAATTTTTAAGTTGTTCTTCACCCTTCTCATTTTGAAGTTCTACTTTCATGTCAATTCTTTCAAGTTCCTTTTTGTTATGTTGGGGTATGGTCTCTATATCTATCATACTGATCTTTTATGACCATATGATGAGAGACCCCATTTGATCTCCTCAATTCAGTATTTTGAAGTTTTAAGTGGCGCATTTAGGCTGCCGAATTTTTAAGTGGTTCTTCACCCTTCTCGTTTTGAAGTTCTACTTTCATGTCAATTATTTCAAGTTCCTTTTTGTTAAGTTTGGGGTATTATCTCTATATCTATCATAATGATAATTTATGACTATATGATGAGAGACCCCATTTTATCTCTTCAATTCAGTATTTTGAAGTTTAAGTGGCGTCGTTAGGCTGCTGAATTTTTAAGTGGTCCTTACACCTTTCTCCCTTTTCAAAGTTCTAATTCCATGTAAAGTATTTCAAGTTCCTTTTTATTATGTTGGGGTATGATCTCTATATCTATCATACTGATATTTTATTTTCATATGATGAGAGACCCTATTTTATCTCATCAATTCATTTTTGGTTGAAGTTTATGTAACGCTGTTAGGCTGCAGAATTTTCATAAGAGAAATCTTATTTTTGTCTTCCTTTCATGTTCTTCATTTCATATGGTATATTTTCAAATTTCATTACCATGTTCTTAAATCCCTTATATTATGTCCCTCAACTATTTTATGGGTCATTTATGAATGTTTTACCCATGTCCCCTCTCTTTTCAAGGTTTTCTAAAAACCTTGTAACATAGCCGTTATGCTGCAGAATTTTCGTCTCAAAATGTCTCTCTCTTTTTTTCTAAAGATATTTTATTTTATTAAGTGAATACTCAAAGCTCTAACTTATATATGGGTATTCAAATATATACCAGGATGTTCTATTTTAAATTCTGAGATTTATATAAATCAAACCCGCTTTCCCTTTTCGTGGGTTTAAAGTGATGTAAAGATCATGTCTTTAAAGCAGTTTCTAAAACGTTATGATTTGAAATGAAAACCATTTATTTTATTCTATATGGGTAATTTATGAAATTTTTGATGATTATATATGTGGCTCACATTATAATAAAGGAAAATTTAAGGGTGCGTCCTGATAGCGCTCAAATGCATTGGGTAATGATGTAACCACTAGAGATTACAATTTTCACGATACCTTGGTGAATAACCTTAGTAATTTTCAAATGACACCTTGGGGATGGACCTTGGTGATATGTTCATGATTGTCTATGTTAAATTATGTAGCCACATCTTCAAGTTATGAAAATTTTATTTTTATTATGATATGCCTCATGATTTCATTCTCATGCGTTAAAGTTCTTTTCATGACCTTATTGAAGTATCTCAAGTTCACATGTAAAATGTTTTTCCCTTGTTTCCCTTACTGGGCTTTTTTCTCACCCTTTATTTTGATGTATGTCCCCAGGTTATGTGATGTAGTAATTAACCTAGGATGAAAATGAGGAGAATCCTTTCAAGTGTTTTAGAATAATGTTTTATGTTTTCATGTTTGAAGTTCCTGGTTTCCAAGACACTAAACTTTAAAGATCCTCGGTTTTGTAAAATGTAATGAAAGTTTATGTGATAAAAAGGCAGGATGCTATAGAACCTGTATAAAAAAAAGTAGTTTACATCATATAAGTGATCAAGACCATACCTCGAATAGTATAAAGTCTCTAACCACCATTATCTAGAACCTAATCTACTACATACACTCGACTTACCTCAACTCCATGACCCTAACCATGAGATTCATAACTCACTTGAGTCATTGACTGAGCTTGATATTAAGGACCCCTGTAAGATACCTAGGTCATAGATCATGTTTGTATTACACCCATGTGAAGACCTAACCTCAAAGATCTAGAGTAGAACTACTAGATATTCCCTATGTTTACACACTACCAACACATTGTTTGAGGTGCTATACAGAACTTGTGATAATGTTTGACCTTCCCATAATTAAATCACTATGAAAATACTCACAAGGGGTTTTAAGAATCCATAATACACTCCAAATTATTACAAATACTCCAATGCATATCCCAAGTCTTCTTTTACTACTACTAGAATATACACTCACTATAGTAGTAGGATGTCCACTCACCTGAGTACTTATGGGTGGAAGTAGAACAACTACCCGATCCTTCTCTAAGACCTTATAAATATTAAAGGCATTACATATAATGTCTAGGTATGTCATTAGATAAAACATTATCACCTTACATATGATATTAGGATGAAGACCATTCTTAAAATTCCTATCCCTATCTACCTCATCTTCATCTAAGAGAGGAGAAAAATGAAGTAGTTTGGTGAAACGAGCAGAGTATGTAGTTATGGTCATGGACCCTAGCTGAATCATCATGAATTCTTGGGCATGATATAGCTTCAACATGTCAATAAAGAATACACCAAAAAATATTCTTTTGAAGGCCTCCTAAGAAAGACCATTATGTCCACATGCTTGTCCCATAACACCCGACCAGCACCTAGAAGGCCCCTAAAGCATAAACTCTACTAGTTTGACCAATCATTCCTCTAATGTCTCGACGAAGTTGAATATGTCCTCAATGACATCTAACCAGTCCTAAGCTCTTTTAGTCCTCTAGTTCCCTGTAAGGTTGGAATATTATGGATATGGAAGTGATGGGATAGTCAAACAAGGTCCTCTATACTCCTTTTCCATGGCAAGGTACACTTTGAAAAACTCTAGGATGGAGTGGCCCCTACACCTAAAATATTAGAGAATGTGTGAGGGAATGATTAGGCGAATCCTATTGCATATCCTTTGGTGTAACTGACACGTCATTCCTAGTGGGAGAATTCAAGCATCTTTGAGGTAACATTTTTTGTTGTAAAATTCCAAAAAAACATTTAAAAACATAAAGCCATTGAGATAGATCCTAATTAGTCTATGGGATCACACAACCGTTCTCTTAAGAGGATACCCATAATCCAAGGTATTCCCCTCTTATCACTACCCAAGGTTCTCCATACCTTCACATTATTTTCTATCATATATATATATATAAAACATAACAACATCTTAAAGTCAAACTAACTAATTCAATAATTGATATATTATATCAATAAAAAAATATATCATTCAATAAAGAATGAAACTCTATCATGTATAGATAACAAAATTTAAGTAATTAAATCAATTAAATACTATAAAACATAAAACAGGTATATATATGTAATATGATATAATGTTCCTAATCAAGATGCATGAACAAACCCAAAATCTCATAAAACTATAATGACAGTCTCATCAATGGTAACTCATAGGTCTGTTACACATGAGCTATCCAGATATATGGAAACTCCACTACCCAATTTCCACAAAACCTATTTTATTTTTACTGTGTCCCATGTTAGCCCAAGGAAGTGAATTGAAAATTAGGCTCTGATAAAATTTTATAATGCCTTTACCCAAACCACTTGTTCCAAAATGGAGACCCACATGGCCTCATGTTCACCTCACCTTATGTAAGAGGCTGTCGAATAGAACCAAGGGTTTGAATGCTATTAGTGGGGATCCTATACCTTCAGTAATACTATCCATACCCCAAAAATATAAATAGAATCTAAAAAAAATTATAATATCAATCAGAAGACTAGGTATCATAAAGTAATAACAAATGGAACCCATGTAAAACAAATAAAATAACCAAGATCATAATGTGGAAAGACAAACTAGAGTATGCAAGGTATAAATACATAAATAAAGAAAATGATACAAAAATCTTATGAAGTCCATAATAGTACCACTGTCATCTCTATGATCTTCCATAATCTATTTTTCATGGGTAACATACACTTATATAGATCCTTAATCATGAAGCTTGCACACATATAGAGATTTCATGTACAGGGTGTGAGTAATAAAACTCTATAGTACACCACCAATGTATCCTTTACATGAAAACACAATTATAATAGGTGTATTATATGATAATAAAAAAATTTCAAGCAATAATAAACAATTATATACCATGAATTTGTATGATAACCAAGCCACCAAAAGCCCTGGTTGTACCTACTTCAGATCCATGATGGATGGATAATAAAAAGATGTCAGAAGTGATTAGGAACTAGGAAAAAGTCTGGTGAACAATTTACATAGTATTCACAAGGAATCAAGTTTTGGGTCAGGCCACCAGGACGAATGGTAAACTTGTTACTTGAAATCCTCAAGGCATCGAGTTTCGGGTTAGGCCACAAGGCCGACTGGTGATCATGGTACTCAGAATATTCAATTAATTGAGTTTAAGGTTGGTCCACATGGCTATTATGAACCTAACCTATGTATGGGCCCATCATCTTTATCTCCTTATGTCATGAACACTCCCCCTCTAATGGATAAGCATACCATGATAGTCCTATTACGAGTACCAATGACAAAAACTCTAAAGGCATGGTAAATATACAGAGCATGGAAGATCATAATAAGGTAGAGAATAATATAACAACATGATAATTTAGTAGCAACATATAAAAATATGTGATAAGCATAAATCATGGTAACAAGATACACTATAAATACTCATGGAATCAAGCATCATATAAAGGTATCACTGACTACACAAAAAATCAAAAGCGATCACTATCAAGAATGGTATAACAATATATACAAACACAAGTATCAAATAAAGTAAAAAATACTATACAAGGGCCCTAAATGGTATGTAACTTCTTACCTCAAGATCATTAATGAATTAATACAATATTCATCATAAAAACCAAACCAAATTATGCAAAAAAAAAACTAGTTCTCACATAAAGGATACCTATAACTGGTTTTAGTTCATAAAATAATAGTTTTAGGAAAGATTATTAGGATATTATATGATAATTAGGGTATTTCTAGAATCACATACCTCATGGTGTCTGTCATCATAACTAGTTTTGAGATATGTCAAAGAAGAGTACATAAATTCACTGAATCCATTGTATATTTAAGAACATATCAAGAATTCATTATCAAATCTAGAAGGGAACCTCATGTATATTCAATAAAAATAAATATACACCAATACATCATCATAATAGATACCCAAGATTATATTCAAGAAGAATAAGGCCTCAAGATGATTGATCTATGACAACTTAACCAGATTCATCCACTGTTCATGAGAGATCTTCTTTCGATTAAGGGGATGTCATCAAAACATTGAAAACTACCTTTTTTATAGAAAATATCCAAGATCTAGTCATTATATGACATATGAATCCATAAATTGGGTAACATAATTCCATATCTATGATTCATTTGAAGAGAAGAATGATTTATCTTGAATAAACCCATAAAATAGAGGTTTTTAGATTAAATACCTCAATTCCCGATCACAAACACTATTGGATATTATAGAATAAATCTTGTTAGGAGAGGAATGTAAAACCATAATATTTTAAAATAATACTATTCTCGATAGTGTATTCAACACACAACATTGAGTTTAAATGAACCACGATATAATATTAAATGTTATTATTTAAATGTGACCGATATAACATAGCCATTAAATTGGAGGGTATGAATAATATTAATTTATTTATGAAATATATATAAAGATCATACAGAATATAAATTTATTTAAAAATTCTTAAAAAATAATCATTCAAATTTTATAAATATATTTTATTCTATAAAAACAGGTTTCCTTCAAAAACAATTTTTATTACTTTTGGGAACAAATATTATAATTAATTTATAGAAATTTAAGAAATTTTATTTTATAAAATGAAAATAAATTTTGAAATCATAATATTTTAATTAACATTGTGTGAAATTTTGGGAATTTTTGAAAAATATTGATTTCTCAGTGAATAGTGAAAAAATATCAATTTTTGGTAAAACTATCACTTCTTTTAATAAATTAAGTAATTTAAAAGTACCATTGTTATTTTAATTTTATTTAAAATTAACATAAGTATTATTTAGTAAGATATAATTCAATTTATCACATTTAAATAACCTTTATACCAGATTTTATTATAAGTTTATTTTTTGGCTTAATAACATATTTTTTATTTCTCAAAATTGTTTTTAAGTGCATATTGTTCCTAAATTTTAATTAATTAAAATAACCAATAATGAGGAATTATTTTAATTAAATTTATATATTATATACCTATATTTTTTAATTTAAATTCTTATAATAATTAAGTCTATCCATAAAATTAATATAAAATCACATTTTACTTGAAAAATATATTTTTCAGAAATCTGTTTATCATCGCGCTTGCTGGTTTTATTTTAAATTAAATTATTAATATTTTATGAATTGAATTTTATAAAACAGATTCCATTTTTTCGTCATGATAATTTATATTATATAATAATTTCAACCTAAATTTTGGTCATAATGAATAGTAAAAACAATAAAAAAATAGTTACCCTAATAAGGAATTTTATATAGTAAAACTATGTTACCTTAGAGGTAAAAAGGATAAAATATTTAAAACATGTTTATTTTTGTTGTTATAGGTTATTATCATTATTAAATATTCTTAAAATTTTTATTTTTCAATTTTTGAGGCACTTTTCTTGAGAGAAACTTCCCATTATTGAATAGTTTCGGAATTTATAAAATTGCCACTCCTCCTCAATTATAAAAGGGCACCCACTCCCCTAACTCCTTCACACCTTTAAATCCATTTTGATCTAAAAATACCTGAATAAATATCTCCCCAAAATACTTATACACATTATTTTTCTTATTTTTTCCCCAAAATACTAACCATAGGGTTCTTAATTAGAGATCCAAAGGAGGTGCTTATAAGCGAAGGAAATCATCTTCACCAAGCTCATTTTTTACTTCTTTTTCCAACATAAATTATGTCTTAAAAATTTCAATATAATAACACCATTATATAATATATAATTAGATTATATTATATTTATGTAATAATATTTATCCATCTCCTATTCCATCAAATGGGAAATGAAATTGTTGATCTTGTGTATGATGGATTATTGCTTCATGAACAAATATAATTCAATTTCCATAATCAACTCACATGGTTATTCAAGATGATGGATTTAAGGTTTCTATATTATATTAATGATGCATTAATTATTATTTAAAAGTAACATATCATATACGTTCTTAACTTACCATCCATTAAAAAGTGATAACATCATTTGTGTGTATGACGAACTACTACCTCGCGAAGCGTTGTGATTCTGTTTTATTATCACATCACATGGATTCTATATGTAAGTGAATTCAAATAATTAATATGATATTTATTATATTATTATCATTATTTAAGTTTAAAATAACACTAACCTTATTTCAATCACAATCTTCAAAAAATTGAAGCATTACTCATGCGTACGTATGACTTACCATCCTCATGATTGTAACGTAATTAATTTTTCATACCCATATTTCATAGTTGGTTTTAAAAGTATAATTAATGTATAAAAATTATAATTATTTCATGATTATTATTATCTATTTTATGTAAAAATGAAACTTTGTATCATGGTCAACACACATATTCTATTTTGAATTTTTGAACTGAACGCCCTCAAAACACCCGATGTGGACATAACTGATTATGTAATTAAACACATAATTAAATAAAATAAAATAAATGGTTTAAGTAAAAGTGATTAAAAAAATACAATTTTATTAATAAAACAAATAATTTATATAATTTTATTATATTGGAGATAAAACACATACATGACGAAACCTAAACTTAAGGTAAGGGGTTTATCTCAAAACATCATTCTTTAAAACATATGTTCTTTTATGCACCTAATTTATTTTAAATTGTGTATATACTGACCCTTTACATATTATATCATTATAAATTCATAATTATTGATATATTAAGTTATAATTCATTTATTTCATTCATGATATTTATGATTCAAAAGTTACCAAAGTGGTAAGGGTTTATGTTTCAATATAATTTTATTCGGGATTACTTATGATTAAACATCCATTATTGGAAATTATTTTATTGTTTTTAAATAAAACCCTTTAATTTTCATATAATATGTTTATTAATTAAATTTTCAAGAAATAATTCCATTTTACACTCTTTGGTACTTAAAATTATTGAGAATTTTTTAATAAAATCTGACTTCATTTATCTCCCTTTGGTTAAAAATCCCTTTTATTCCATATCCATGTTTTCTAAAAATGTATTCAAGAATATTTTTAACATTTATAAAAATAATTATTAAACAAAATTTTACCCATATTTTACTTTTTTAAATTTTTTTTGAAAAGAATCTTCTTATCATTTTCTGAATGAAGAACTTTATAAACCTTTTTACTATAATGTGAAAGGAATGTTTCTTTTAACTTATACCACATGTATGGAATTACCCACCATGATGAACAATAAAATATTTGATTATTAATTTATAATTTTCCAGGTTTGTATTTAAAGAATTTTTTTTCTATAATATTTTTTAATTTTTTAGGTTTTGAAGATGTATTTTCAAAGTGAA
This sequence comes from Viscum album, assembly GCA_963277665.1. NCBI lineage: Eukaryota > Viridiplantae > Streptophyta > Magnoliopsida > Santalales > Viscaceae > Viscum > Viscum album. Next base: position 571,548,871 of record OY728164.1, on the reverse strand, counting down.
AAGGTCATTTTATTAAGAATTATTCCATATAATCTTTTAAAGAAATTTTCAACAAATAATACAACCATTGATATTATATATTTCTTATAAATTATGTGTATATGTATCTCAAATATAACCATATATTTTTATCCCTTCCTTTGATGGGGTAATACATGCATTATGTTCATTTCTCAAATGACTTCTTTAAAAAACCTCTTTTAATTATGATATGAGGCATTATTATGCAACCTAATTTATTTCCATGGGTAATTATTATATTTATTCATTATGAATAATTTACTTATGTTTAAAACATATAAATGAACATGAAATTAATGTGATGGTTGGTATTAGAATTATATATCCCTTTAATGAATTGGGTAATGTTTTAGTCTCATGAGAAGTAAGGTATGGAATTAATAAGTGAGTCCATTATAGGACTATGTCCACCATGTGATGTTGTCACATCATGTTAGCCTTGAATTATGTTTATGTTCTGCATTATATTTCTGAAAAATTTATTATGATTCCATGATCTTATGATACCATGTTATTTATATTATGATCCCATGTGATTACTCTTGAACCTTGTATTTTATGATATCATGTTATAACTTTGAGTCACACGTTATGTTTCCTTATCATGTTTATTCACTTACTGGTATTTTTATCACACCCATTTTGTCTATGTATTACCTAGGTTATCCCATGAAATTTTAGGAGATCTAAAGGATTTAGGATACATTATAAATAATAAAATAAAGAAGTTATATTTTTTCCTCATTTTGATTTATTATGAACCCATTATTCCAAATACACCAGGCCTTATGATATTTAGGTATTAATTAATAGATTTCCATGTTAAAAATCATATAATAATTTGTGTAAAAGGATCGGGTCACTATTTTTGGTATTAGTGAAAGGTATAGTTATATTTTGATATTAGGACTAGAATGATTTAGTGAGAACCCTAGGTATAAGAATAAGGATAAGTTAAATTATAACAAAAATATTGTAATTTTGGTGAAGTATAGAGTGAGTGGGTTCTAAGAAATTACATCCCTATCTGGATACTACAAGTGGATGTTACTCTAGCACAATTATACCTAAGGGTAATAAATTCAAAAACTTCACATTAAGATAAATTAGATCATCACATGGTTCATGAAAATGGCATTTTCTACATACCTGGTTTGAGACTCTCTGGGTATATGCTTTAGAAATTCACAAAACTATTTACAAATAATTATCAATGAATTGAAAAAATTGTTATGTTGGAAAACCTAATGAGAAACATTACCATGGATAACTCGGATTGAAACCCAGAGGCTAATAAGTCAGAATATACTTATCATTTATAAGTTATTCCTTCTAAGTTTATAGGTTTAACTTTTATATGTTAACGTATCCTCATCTTGTTTTTTTATTTTTAGTTAATGGTAGTAAATAGGATAAAGAATCCCAAAAATCAACGTGATAAAAAATGTAAATATTTTCTTAATGAGATGCCTAACCTAACAGGAACAATAGTTAGACATCTTCTTATCATAAAAAATGAGATATCTCAAATTATTATTAACAAATGGAACATAGTCTAATTTCTAGACATGATAAAAAATAGAAGGATAATGTCTCATGGAAGTTCAACTGTTAAAGATGATAAAGAAAAGAAGGATCAATTTCATACATTCTAAAATTGTGGGAAGTGGTACCATAGAGAATGACTTAAATGAACTAAGAGATTCTTTATGTATGGAACATAAGTCCACAAATAAGCTAATTGCTAAAGAAAAATGAAGAGTCTATTTAACATGGTGAAGGGAGATAAAGTTAAAACTAAGGCATCGCTAATAGTTAAATGTCATAGATATGGGGAAATTGGTAATTATCTGAGTCAATTCTCTAATACAAGGATTAATTAATATGTTTCTATGTTATGAAAATTATTTAAGTGTAATGATTGATGTTTTTTGGTTTTAGAACTCAAGAATAATGTTTTTGAGGTATATTTTTCAATGGTATTATAGTTATAATAATCATGAAACTCTAAAGGATTGTTCAAAAATATTTTTTATTTATGGATTTTCAAGAATATATTGAATGGTAAAAATGAACTATAAAGGTTATTTAATGGTAATGTCATATTTTATAGAAAACCAAATTATTAAGGAAAATATAATCTTTGGTATGTGCTTGATGTTGAAGTAATTATAGTCAATTAAAATTATTTGATATTGTGTAAAAGGATGATATGAATAGAAAAAAATCAGAGGTTATGATTTGATGATAATGTTATTTTTGAAGATGTTTTTCTTTAGAATTTTATAGGATCAAGGTGAATTTGGATGTTTTTATCACTCTTGTTTATCAACGGTTATATAAAAAGGACACCCATAAGCTGGGTGATAACCCATCTCATCTAGAAAGGCCAAGGGTATTGAACCCAAAATCAAAGAGTGATAAGGGTGTAGTGTCTCACATTAGACTATGCGATGTAATAGTTAGTTTGAAATTGTTTTTACTTAAATTATTAGATGGATAAATATTAAGTTGATTTTGGGAAACACATTTTATTATCCAATTTTTTTGAATTTTTAGGATTTTGAGGTGATTAATGATATTATAATAAGTGTTTAATCGGGTTTAGGTATATATAACTCTTAGGTCTAACATGTGATTAAACATGAAATATTATTTGGGAAGAATAAATTTAAATCCTTAATTATTGAGGTCATTTGTGAAGTATGGTTATTATGTTATGGAATGATTTAAGTTGAACTTTATATTTGAAGATTAATATGAAGGTGTATTAATTTTGGTAATTATATAACCTTATGATAAACATTTTGGGTTTTGGTTAATGACTAAATATAATAGTAATATCTTGATATCATTTTTTGGAATCATGTGATCCATTAGAAGTTTATTTTAGTGCTTCAGGCATAAAAATTAATCTTGAACACTCATCATCTAGAGAAACAGATGATATTATCATAAAACAATTATGAAAATATGAAATTATACTTTTAAATTAAGTATATTTACTTATTTACTTGGTTTATATAGTAAAATTAACCCTAAAATTTTGTAAAAGGATCTTGAAATAAAAATGTTTTTCATTTTCAAAAAATAGATGATCTCTTCTCATTTTAAAAAAGGGTATATTTTTATCTCCTAAATATATCTTCTTTTAAAATCCATTTTTCACTTCCATCCAATTTTATCCTATGTTTAAACCTAGTTATGTGATTAAATTTTTGTTTTCCCTTCCATTTTTAAGAGGAAGTCTTATTAAACCTTTTTATGATGTTGGTTTTCTAAAAAAGAATTTTCAAATTTGAAACCCTTGATTACCAAGAACAAATTCAAATTGTGAAGAAAAAAACTTATTTTAGAGAGGTAAAATTTAACATCCCAAGATATTAAAATAACACTATTCTTGATAGCCTATCCAACACGCAACACTGAGTTTAAATAAACCATGATATAATATAAAAATATTATTATTTAAACATGACTGATATAACATAGCCATTAACTTATAAGTTATAAACAGTATTAAATGATTTATGATATATATATATATATAATTACTACTAAATATAAATTTAATTACAAATTATTAATAAATAATCACTCAACCTTAATAAAGATATTTTATTCTACAAAAAATATGTTTCCTTTAAAAATGATATTTATTTCTTATGTTAAAAAATATTATAATTAATTTATAGAAATTATAGATATTTTATTTTATAAAATGAAAATTATTTTTTAAATAATAATATTTATATTAACTTAGGGTGAAATATTAGGAATTTTTAGAAAATATTGATTTCTCAATGAATAGTGAAAAATACCATTTTTTTGTAAAATTGTTATTTATTTTAATAAATTAAGTAATTTAAAAGTACCATTATTATTTTAATTTTATTTAAAGGTAACATAAGTTTTATTTAGTTAGATATAATCTACTTAATTACATTTAAATCAGATTTATATCATATTTTAGTATAAGTTTATTTTTAGTCTTAAAAACACATTTTTCTGAAAAATGTTTTAAAGTTCATAATGCTTCTCCATTTTAATTAATTATAATAACCCCTAATGAGGAATTATTTAAATTAATTTTATATTTTATATATCTATATTTTTTTATTTAAATTTATATAATGATGATTTATATCTATACAATTAATATAAGATCATCTTTTCCTTGAAAAATGCATTTTTCAGAAAGCTGATTTTCATCATGCATACAAGTTTTATTTTAAATTAAATTCTTACAATTCTATGAAATTAATTTGATAAAATGGATTAAACATTTTAAATAATCATTATTTATATCATATAATAATTTAAACTTAATTTTTGGTCATAATTAATAGTAAAAATGATAAAAAATAGTTATTGTGGTAAAAATATTAAAATGATAAAAGTGAGAAACCTTAGAGGAAAAGAGGATAAAAAGTTTAAAATATGTTTTTGGGTGATATATGTGGGGATTATAATTATTTCTCATAAAATACTATATTTATTAATTTTTTATTCATTTGTATTGAGAGGCACTTCTCATTATCAAATATTTCTGGGTATTTACAAAAATGTCACTCATCCTCAATTATAAAAGGGAACCCATATCCTTACTTATTCAAACATCTCTAGCCATTTGGATCAACCAAAACCTATAAAAATATCTCTCCAACATCCTTATCAACATTATAGTGCTACCGATATTCCCAAAATACCAACCTTAGGGTCCTTAATAAGAGATCCAAAGGAGGTTATTCTAATCGAAGATAATCATCTTCACTGAACTCCTTCTTTTTAAAATATCAATTATGTATTAAAAACTAAAGTATAATAAAACAATTATATACTATATAATAATATTTTATTATTTTTATTGAATAATATTTATATTTATCTTCTTCCATCAAACGGGAAATGAAACCATTGATCATGTGTACGACATACTACCTCCTCACAAACTGATATAATTTTTTTTCATCATCACCTCACATGGATATTAAATATGATTGATTTAATTTTTATATATTATATTCATTAAATATTAATATTTTTATAAAATTAACATATCATATACCTTCTTACCTTACCATCCATTGAAAAATGATAACATTGTTTGTGTGTATGGTAGACTACTATTTCGCGAAGCGATGTGATTCGTTTTTTATTACCTCATCAAATGAATGATATATGTAAGTGAATTTAATAAATAATATGATATTTTTGATATTATTATAATTATATAAAGATAAAATAACACTTACCTTATTTTCATCACGACTGTTGAAAAATGGAAATGTTACTCATGTGTATGCATGACCAACTATATCCATCATTGTAACATATTTCATTTTTCATAACAATATTTCATGGTTGGTTTTAAAAGTATAATTAATTTATAAAAATGATAATTATTTCATGATTTTATTCTAGAGTTTATGAAAAAATTACCCTTTTTAACATGGTCAACACACCTATTCTGTTTTGAATTTATGAACTGAACGTCTTCAAAACACTCAATGTGAAGATAAAAGTTTATGTAATTAAACACATCATTAAAATAAATTAATTGAATAGTTTAAGTATAAGGGATTAAACCTATAAAATGTTACTAAGAAAAAAATTGATATCATTTTATTATATAGGATATAAAATACATACATGAAAAAACTAGTATAGTGACCTAGGCTTTTCATACATAGATATTACATCATTTTCTGATGAATAGTTATTACATTACATAAACACAAACCTGATGATCATAAAGGTATAGTGACTTTGGAAACCTGGACGTGTAAAAAAATTATTTATGGGTGAACGAAAGAATCTCCCACTATGTTCTTCACAACTAGCACCCTTCTTAGACATATCATACATAATACATTTATTTATAACCTGGGGAAAGGAAACATAAGAAAGTGTTAACTCAGATGCTTAGTAAGGGTAAACAAGGGAGATATGTAAGCATAACCTGAAAATATGGGCATGAGAACATGAGAAAAACATTTTAAAACCATACCCTAAATGTAGAGACCAAAAGCCTGATGTATATGGAAATTACATTACTTTTTCAAAATACTTAATACATAATAAAAAACAAACACACAAGGACCATAATAGTTTAATGTCTTTGGAAACTCGGCGAAAAATTATCTTCTTATCATAGAGAAAGATCTTCAATATCTCCCACAAATATCTTCCCCTTTTGTTTTCTTACCTAAAACCATTCTTTATATCATGGAAAAAGAAAACATAAAAAGGGTGAGATCAAACGCTCAGTAAGGGTAAACATAGAGAACATAAAACAATCCATAAATATTTGAATGAAAAAACTTGAACATAAATTCTAAATATCAAAATATTAAGAAAAGACATAAATCATGGAAGTACGTAAGGAATATATCATAAAGGAACATCAATCATGATAAAATTTCATCGGAATAAAACATGTAATTGTGGAAAACCATTAAGCACATGATATGATTTCCATATTATCCAAGGCATTGTTGCCAAGACAATCTTAGTAGACAAAGTCCCTTTCTGAATCGAGTTCACTCCTCATTCCAGTCCTGTAACACTAAATCATATTAACTTACTGTTCTAGCCATGTCTATCACATGAGATATAAATCTTTACCCAATGCATTTGAGGGAGATATAGGTCCCACCCATCTCTTAATTAAATCAATCTTACGTGTGCCACAACATGAACATAAATCATTCATCATTTCCCAGAGAATAAAATGGGTTTCAAAAACATCATCCCATCATAACATAATCCATATATAAAAAATGGATATAATTTCATCATAAGAAAATTGAAACCATGTAAATCATAGAGACATTATACTTAAAACATACACATATGAAATAATTCCATCTTATATAGGAAATGGTTTTGATAAAACACTTGAAATGAATTCTTGAGGAAAATATCCTTTCTTCTTCAAAATAATTTTATTTTCACAAAATGACATAAAATTTTAAAAGAAAGGGATTTTTTTGAAAATAGTCATTAAATCTTGTAGAGTAAGCTTCATGAAAATAAGGCGTTATAAAACCGTAAAAATCTGTTCATGCCGTATAAGTTAAAAAAACATTCTTCTCGTACTTTTGCCAGAAAATTGAAAAAGTTCTTCGTATGGTAAACAAAAGAAATATTCCTTTCATAACATGTGGTAAAAGTCAAAAATGGGTAAAAAGTACTTTATACATACATAAAAACACTTTTAGAAAACGTGGACATGGATGATAACAATAACCCCAGTAAATACTTACGAATAAACAATCTCGGATAAGAACGAGATTGGAATAATTATCCCTTACCTTAGGTCCGATATGTTTCATACGTATCCGAACCTCCTGTATAATGATTTAAATAATTTCATTGACTGATTACAGAATCATATTCATTTTTATGATATCATATATGGTTCACTTATGACTTTATATTACCCGTTCTTTTGTAAATTCCATGTTAAAGCAACATTTTGGGTAAAATCGTTTTATTTATCGTACGTATTTGGAATTTTTGTTCTTGATATTATTATTACTTATATCATGATTTAATTACTTCCAGAATTTAAATTATGATTTATATATCATATATATTCAGTATATATATATATAATAGATAGATAAATGAAATGAAATACACCGTTCATGGAGACGGTAGGCCGTACGTACGCATGAACGCTGTTTTCCTTTCCTTATTGACTTGAATGGAAGTAAGTAGATGACATATATATATACATAAATAAATTAGATTTATCATATCATATATTTCATTATTATTCATTATAAATACTTTATAATCATTCTTGAATGGTTAACATGGAGAATGAATCTCATCGCATCGTGGAGACGGTAATCCGTACGTACGCACGAGCGATGACATCGTTCCCATAATTATTTAATTGAATTGGAGTGGATGATATAATATCTCCAAATAATTATGAAGTTATAATAACTATATCTAGTTATTATTTACACCATTATACCCATCCAAGTAAGGTGGTGGTGGAAAAACAGATTACACCACGGTGTGGAGATGGTATTCCGTACGTACGCATGCGCGGTGATTTCGTTTTCCGTAGGATGGATAGAAGGTGAAATGTGGTTGTTTAATATTTATAATAACATATCAGTATATTAGTGATATTTATTTTATTACTTTATAATGAAACAACTAAAGAAGAAGAAGTTGAAGAAGAAAGAAACTTGAAAGAATCGGTACAAGAGATTACCTCTTCTTCGACGCACCTCTTTTATGCTTCCTCTTAAGGCACTAGAGTTGGTCTATTGAGGAGAAAAAAACCTCTATAATGTTTATATGGAAGTGGAGAAGGGAAATGGGCAGGGTTTGGCTGAGCTTAAAGGCTCAAAATTCTGTGAAGAGAAGAGGGATGAGGTGCCCTTTTATAGGGGAGGAGAGGGGCACCTTAGAAAAAACTCAAAATATTATTTTATAATAAAGTCATATTCGGTTTATAATATCTCAAAATTTATTTATTTAGAAGATAAAGTGGGGATAGATCTAAATCCTATCAACCAATAGGTTTTATACAAGTTTAGGTTACTATTTTAACCTTATCATTTAGATTTAACTCTAAGTTAAATAATTTAACTTTTACCGTGTCTTCTTGTTTTCTTACACTATATAGTTAATAAACTTACTATAACAAGACATACAAACCCCAAGTGGTTAATTATTAATATATATAACCTTATATAAGTCATTTTAACTAACCTTATATTTTTAGTAATAGAATAACAATTAATAATATAATATTTGTTTTAAAAACTATTTTATGTAAATTTTGACACTATTTGGTAATTGATTTTTGTGAAAAACATAACAACATGATTAGTTCTAAAAAAGTTAATTAAATCAATACTAACATGTCATATTAACCTAAAAAATTAGTGGAAGTTTTAAAAAGTATAAAATTACATTTATTTGGGTATTTATAACATCAATTATGTTAATATTTCATTAATAAGGTAATTACTGCACCATCATTGTGTCATAAATAAATTAAATTATTTAATGCCTAAAAATTATTAATAAAATACCATTATAGAGGAAATATTTTTATATTTCTAATTAATATTTATAGTATAATTTATCTTATGTATAACCCTATATTAAAAATGTTTTAGTTATTAAACATTGATTTTAACTCTTTTAACTCTTCTTTAAATAAAATAATAATAAATGTCCTAATCTAATCCAAGTGGACCTAAATGATAATATTTTATTTCTAAGGTTGTTTTTGGTTTAATTACACTTATCCAATAGAATTAGGACATGTGTTAGGGTAATAATAATATCATTTTCACCCTTAATTACCATATTCACTTTTAACCGTGGTAAATAAAAGTAAAAAGTTACTATTCACAAAAAATTATTTTTATCTTATTGAACCAGATTTTACTCCTTGATATTAACCGTGTCTCTAGGATTTTCGAAATTCCGCTCACAGAAGTGGTAAAACTAAGTTTTATGTAAAATTTCAAATTTTCCTAGGAGGTGGGTAAAAGACGGTGAAAAGTACAGTAAAATTTTTATATATCTAAAATTATTATAAAATGACTCCAATGAATTAAATTAAACTTATATAGGTATTATGTATCAATTTTTACCTAAAATTAATTTAAATAAAATAAATAATTATTTAAATAAAAAGTTGTTTTTTAAATAGTAACCCAGTGTTTTCACTATTCATCAAAAATTGAAAATTTTCAGAAAAATAGAAACAATTCACCCTAAGATAATTTCAATATTCCGAATCCAAAAATGAAGTCCATTTTGAAAGATAAAACTTATAAAATTTCAAAAACTGGGTATTACTATTCATAACGGCTAGTTCATAATAATATTATAATAATATCTCGTTTAGTGAAACTCGGTATTGCGTACTACACACGCTATCAAAGAAGGTCTTGATTGCATGTAATGTAAGACAATTCAGGGATACGTGTAGTGAATGCTCCGTTTAGTGTTGCGTAAAGCATAATCAAAACATATTTCATTTATACATTAAACAAAATCTATACTTAATGTTGCGTAGAATAATTTCCACAAAACAAACTTGAAATTATGTGTAACACAAGCTAAGAATAGTGTTTCATATACTGAAAGCTAATACGGTGTTGCGTGGCGTATCTTACAATAGAAGATATGAAAGAAATTAAAAACAATATATCTCATAAAATCTCAAGGTGTTACAATATACCCCCCTTAAAATGAATTTCGCCCTCGAAATTCGTCGGGGTTATAAATGGTTTACTACTTGAAAGTTTCTTTAATAGAAACCCACATCGTAAAAAGGAATAGTAAATCTTAATTTTAAAAAGTAAAGTAAGAAACATAACTGTTACCCAAATTAACTCATCACTGGGTTTCGACATAGGAGAACATAGGTGAAAATATGGATATGGAAGAGAAACCTAACTGTCATGTTCCAATGGAGAGTGGTAGAGAACATGGATATAAAAAAGCCAAAAATCACAATGCCATAAATTTGTGATTATCTAAGGTACCATCTGATTCATCAGATATGAGGGCACTAGGACAACATTTTTGGTTTTCAAGATCATTTCCCTAAAGTTGAAGAATTTGAATTAGAAAAAATACTTACTTTTTTTCGGTACGATATCACCGTTGTTCTTGCCTTGAACAATTTACACTTCATCTCTTAAATAAATGAAGTTGAATTTTTCATTCTTGTAGTGTTAGCAGATCATGTGATAAAATGATGGGTCATTCCATCTGTCTCAAACAAAAGGTTAGCAGAATTTATCAAATATACATAAGTCCATCTATGGTGAGGTTAATCATATATGATTCCAAAAATGGACTAATAATTCATCTATCATACAGATTAATAAAATAAAACTATTTTCTACCAACCGAGGACTTACTGTAGGCCAGTGGTAGGCGATAAAGGCCTGTCGCTCTTCTTTTGTTGGTTCGATTCCCGCAGCCTTGTCCGACGGGACGGGTTGCCGCCCGTCCTACGAGTTATCCTTTTACACTATTATAACATTACATAAATAATATCGAAAAAAGTTATAGCCTTAAACAATACTATCTGATTCCCAATATAATACAGTCTAACCTTAAGACTTATCCAAAATACTTCTTTCCAAACTCATAGTATAAAGATAATGATTACTAGAATGGTCATATAACAAGCATGTGAATACCATCATTTATCCCCATATATCATAAGATATATCTTGTTGGACACATTAAAAACATGTGAATACCTTAATCATGTATTCTCTTGAAACATGAATTACCATAGAACCTTATTGAAAATATGAATGATATCAAAAGTTAACTCTTTCCACATACCAAAACCCCAAAATTTCTATATACTCAAACCATGATATAACTTTATCCTTATATCAGTCATGAGATCATGAATACTATCATACATATTATTTTCTCCTTATCCCTTCATTATGTGCATTTCATTTTCTTTCAAAAAATATTTCTATCACTTTTCACGATTAGCGGTACGATAAAATTATTAAAAACCACAATGATCCAATACATTGATATTCCAATATTCCACGATACTTTAAATGAGATTCCACAACATTATCTAGGAATCCCGTTACATAAATACTTATTCATTCCACCACATCGTTTTCATACTCAACATCACAAATAGTGATCGCATGTGACTTCCCTTTATCCTTTTCCTTAAGAGGTTTCCCACGTTGATCATCATTAACTCTTGGATTAGGGAATTCATTAGCATAATGCCCCATTTCCTTGCACTTAAAGCATTTAAGTGCTGGTGGAGCATTCTCTATAGTCTTTTCTATATTCACATCATTAGCTACCTTTTTACCATTACTTTGACACTCAACTGCTTGATGACTTTCTTTTCCACACTAAAAACATTTTCCAGTACCTTTTAGGCAATCTCCACCATGCTTCTTTCCACACTTTTTTCATAAAGAAACATTCATCTTCTTTTCACCATTGTTATGTGATTTATCCTTGAACTCTATCTTCCATTTTTTGTCAAAACCAAGAGATGGATATGTAACACCAACTTCAAGTTCTACTTTGATAGCACAACACAAAATTTCTTCATAGCTACAGAAGGCTCTTATAGCTAATTCCCTTTTAAGACTTGGTTTTAAGCCACTGAAGAATCGATCAACTTTACTTTCAGGTTGGATGATAAAGCCAGATGCATACCTTGCAAGCCTTGTAAAATTCACTTCATATATACCAACAGATTCATCATCCTTTTTCTTAATCTCAAGGAAATCCTTTTCCATCTTTGTTCGAAGAATATGATGGAAGTACTTATTGAAAAATAAGTTCTTGAACTCATCCCATTCCGTTGATTCAATTTCATCTTGGGGACTTGTATTCTTAATTAGAGTCCACCATTGGTCTACTTCACCTTCTAAATGGTAAACAGCTAGAATGAATTTTTCACGTTCTGAACAGCGAAGTATGAAAAATAACTTTTCAATGGTACTGATCCATTGTTCAGCAACAAGTGGATTAGAAGACCCACTGAAAGAAGGTGGACGTTGCCTCATGAAGGACTCAATAGAATATTGTTCTCTTCTCTTCTCATTCGGAAGTCCAAAATGATTCATAGCTTGTGTAAGTATAGTAATAATATTTTTCACTCCATCTCCCATAACATTGGTTTTTTCAGTAGGACACTCATTTCATTGTTCATTACATTTATCAACACGGTTCCTTCGGGTTCTATCCATCGTCTAAAACCCAAAATGAATAGTGTGAGAGGAAAAAATTATGCTAGGGAAAAAAACATAATAAAGGGGGAGTGACTTCAATATATAACATCTTAGGGTTAATTCTAAGATCGTTACCATAATTCTAGGACTATAAACTATACTTATACTTAACCTTAGGGACATCCCTATACATACCTTAAAAATATCTCTAGGGATCTCACTAAAGTTTTCACATCCTAGTTTCCAAAGGTTAACTAAACATTTCCTCTGATACCAAATGTAGAGACCCAAATCCTAACGTACATGGACATAACATTACTTTTGCGTAATAATTAATACATAACAAAAAACAAACACACAAGGACCGTAATAGTTTAGTGTTTTTGGAAACTCTGTAAAGACCCGTAAAATTCAAGGGAAATTTTTTCTTAAATTTCTTTAGAATTTTACAAGAGCGCGGTTTCAGACGGCACCTGATTCCGAGGCCCGGAGTGCCCGGAATTAATTTCTGAAGTTTGGCTCGGGTACGTTCAGTGAACGAACGAGCGAGAATTCCTAACTTTTGATCCGGTGCTCGGAATTGAAATCCGAGGGCACCGATGAACTCGCAGCGCCGATATTCGCTTAATGAGACCTTTTCGGGAGTTGCGTTTGTTGCGGGTTGAAAGTTACGTTTTGGGGTTTTTCAGTTAAGTTAAATAAAATTTGTGTAAAGACAAATTTTATTTTAACTTATTTAAAAACCTATCAAAGGAGGTTGGAAGTGGGACCCACACCCACTTAACCTCCCTTGGGAGGATTAAGTGTGGTGGGGCCCACATGAACCCCTTTTCTTTTCAAATTCTCTCAACATCTTTAACGCCTCTTTTAATGGCTTAGGTTACCCTTATTTAATTAAGGGAGTTAACCCCCTTTTTGAATTTCAAACATTGAAATTCTTTTGTGTTGTGTTAATAAAATAAGAGGTAGTCTTATTTTATTTGGAGTTCTTTGTTTGTCTTTGGAGAGCTTTTCCTTCATCTCCAAGCTCTGACGAAGAACGAAGAACGTCTTCATCCTCAACGAAGAACGACAACACTTCGTCAAGGATCATCGACTCGGCGACCCGGTATCTTCGGACCTTTCCTTCCTCCCCGAACCTTCTTCGTCGGCAATCGAAGATCCGCCAACAACGTGTCTCTTCGGGCATAACTCTTCGTCAACGGATTTGACGAACGACGACCGCGACACCCGACCTCCGCGACGCCGTCTTCCGCGGAGCGTAGCCGAACCTTTGAATCTTAAACCCGAGGTAGGGGTTGTCGAATTTCTTTTGGATTCCTCATTTTATTCTTGATCGTGCTTTTAGCAAGATTAACGTGTGACATGATTTTCTTTAAGTTGCGTTATTATTATTAACGCGAGGGGGGGCCGGACCGCACGAACACGGCCGAACCCCCCCCCCCTCCAACGTTCATGTTTATTCATGCGGGTGGAAGCAAGTAGCGTGGTGCCGTCGCACCACGCGGATGATCGTTCAATTAATTTACGCGGCGCCGTCGCGCCACGCCGAGGAAAAGTCTTCAAGAACGCGACGCCGTCGCGCAGCGTTGAAAAGAATCGAAGCACGGCGAAGGGGCGCGGTGTCGACGCACCGCGCCGGATGACGAACGCCGCGGCCGGTTCCGGGCCGCGGCGGAACGAGAAGACCGCGGCCGGTTCCGGGCCGCGGCGGGACGAGGAGACCGCGGCCGGTTCCGGGCCGCGGCGGAAGGGAAGACCGGCGGCCGGGCCGCCGGTGTCGGAAGCCGAAGAGGGGACCGGATTTTCCGGTCCCGTTGGAGAAGACCGGCCGGCCAGCAGGCCGGCCGGATGCCATTAAACCGGGGAATTTAATTCCCCGGCTGGTATTTTAAAACCCCCCCCTCTTTAAGAGAGGGGGGCGGTTCTTTGAAGGAGGGGGCAGCGCCCCCCTCGGTTCCGCAACAGCAGGCCCCCCCACGTGGGGGGGGGGGGCTTCTTTAAAAACAAAAGGGGCACGGCCCCTTTGTGCCGCGCAGCGCACAAAAGCCGCGGGGCTGAGCCCCCGCGTGCGCCGCCACCACGGCCCGCCGCCAACGCGGCCCGCCGCCGCCGCCACCGCGGCCCGCCGCCGCCGCCACCGCGGCCCGCCGCGCCGCCGCCCGCCGCCGCCGCGCGCCGCCGCGCCGCCCGCCGCCGCCCGCCGCCGCCGTCCGCCGCCGTCCGCCCCCGCCGACCGCCGCCGCCGGCCGCCGCGCCGCCCCGGGGGGGGGGGGGGGGTCGGGCCGGGTCGGCCCGGACCCGGACCCCCCCGTTACGGACCAGTTTCGGTTTTTGGCTCATAACTTGAGCCTCGGACCTCCGAATGACGAACCGTCTGCGGCAACACGATCCTTGGATCGAGACGGTCGTTTCGGTATATCACACTCAAGGTTTCGGTTTACTTTGAGTTCGGCCGGGTTGGTTCGTTCACGAAACCAACCGGGCCTTCGGAGCGGAAACGCTCATATCTTGAGCTACGGACGTCCGATTGACGTTCCGTCAGTCGCGTAGTGTTCCTCTTAGTGAGACGGATCTTTTGGCATACTCCGCCCGAGGTTTGGACGCAGGTGGAGTACGGTCGGGTTGGTTTTGCCTTAAAAACCAACCGGGCCCCGGAGACGAAAATGCCTATAACTCTCAGACCGGGCGTCCGATCGACGCGCCGTCTGTTGCGTTGGGTTCCTGTTGACGATACGGAACTTTTGGATACATCAACTTCGGTCTTCGTGACAGTTGATGTATCAGCCTCTCGGCTCGTGGAGCGGATCCTCCGTACGAGCTTGCTGTGTGCGGGAACCCTAGTGCTGGCTGCGACTGTTCTACTGCTACGACTGCTACTGTGACTGCGACGACGACAGTACAGAGATCCTGTGTGGATTTGACGACGACAGTACAGAGATCCTGTGTGGATTTGACGACGACAGTACAGAGATCCTGTGTGGATTTGACGACGACAGTACAGAGATCCTGTGTGGATTTGACGACGACAGTACAGAGATCCTGTGTGGATTTGACGACGACAGTACAGAGATCCTGTGTGGATTTGACGACGACAGTACAGAGATCCTGTGTGGATTGGACGACGACAGTACATAGATCCTGTGTGGATTCGACGACGACGACTACAGCACTCAGCGATCCTACGTGGATCAGTGCTACAGGTTCTGTGTGAGCCCGATCCTGTGTGGGTCCTTGCGCTCAGCGGTTCTGTGTGAGCCAGCGCCTACAGGTTCTGTGTGAGCCCGATCCTGTGTGGGTCTTCTGCGGGGGTTAGTTACCTATCGATCCTTCGTGGGTCCGACGACTTAGATGGATCAGTGATCATCTTTATCGTCCTTGAAGAAGTATACCTGTGTGAGCTGAATCCTGTTGCTTTCCTGTGTGGATTTTGTTGTGCAATCCTGTGTGGATTATGTTCTGCTTTCCTATGTGGAATACGTATACTTTCCTGCGTGGACTGAGTTGTACTTGGGCTCGGAGGTTGGAGCGTATTTGAATTCATGACTTAGGTATATGTATGGGCATATACCTAAGCAGTGTCGGTTGATACTTCGTGATTGTACTTTTCTTCGTGGTTTATCCTTTGTGGATTTTGAGAGACCTTCAGGGGTCTCGGGGTCCCTACTGAGTAGCTTATACTCACCCCTGCACGGGCTTTGCCCGCACTACGTTGTGTTGGTTGCAGACGACGGACAGCGTTGACCTTAGCTGAGGCTTGCACAGCGGGACGGTACCCGGAGGTGGACCACTGGGCGGGACGTGCTCGGAGCGGACGGCGGGACCCGTGGAGCAGAGGAGCTATCTGTACCCACCCTTCAGGTGGAATTTCCAGTGGAAAGCTCGGAGTAGCGGCTTTTACTTTTCAGTTGCTGTTTTCCCCTTTTGAGTTGTACTTTACTTTCAGTTTGGGTTTGTATTCTGGCCCATTTACTTTTCCGCACTTTCAGTTGTACTCCGCTTGTTTACTCTGTAGTGTGTGTTACTTTTCAAAGGCAATGCCTTCCCTTTTTACCGGGAATTACGCCTTGGTGCTAGTCGCCAGCCCCTGGCCTATGGAAGGCGGGCTTGGGGTAGTCACGGCACGGACCCCGAGGGCGGGTCGTGACAAATTGGTATCAGAGGAGTTCGGTTCTACCGCGAACTCTGATCTTTTCTATGTGAAGCAATAATGTTTAGCGTATTGAGTGTGGTTATCAGTCCAGGGAGTCCAGTGTTGGTGCGGCGGCCGACGTATCCGTACACCAGGACCCTGACTTCTGATTTCCGACTTAATGCACGAAAACATTGATTGCGTGTGTGTTTCAAGTTTTCTTTGTGATTACTTGTGTCAGCTCACCGGGTATACTGATCTGCTTTATGAAAGTCTCAAGTTTTCCTTGTGATTACTTGTGCCAACTCACCAGGTATACTGTTCTAACCGTGGCGCACCTGTTTCCTTTTCAGGATGGCCCCACGACGGCAGCCAGCTAGGGTTCCGAGAGTCGAGTGAGACGACAGCCCACCGAGCGACGAGGCTTCGGTGCAGGGCCCTTTGTCAGCAGTGGCACCGGCGGTAGCTTTACCCGCCGATCCCCCGATGCTTCCAGCAGCAGCCGCTGACGATGCACGTCGCCTCAGCGCACTGCATGAGTTTCAGCGCCAGCGACCGCCCAGGTTTCGCGGGGAGACGGATCCCCAGGCAGCAGAGGACTGGCTGGAGGCAGTGGTTCGAGTGTTTAGGCTAGTGAGGACACCAGCAGACCTCATGGTGATCCTCGCTGCGAGCCTACTACACGCAGCAGCAGGACGATGGTGGAGCTTGATGCTCCAGGTGCACGATGAGGCATCTCTTCTTTGGACGGACTTTGAGAGCATCTTCCGCTCGGAGTTCGTCCCAGCCACCCTTCGTGCGGTGCGTATCCAGGAGCTTCTACAGCTGCGGCAGGGCAGCATGACGGTCGCTCAGTACTCGGCGAGATTTACCGATCTCTCGCGCTACTCGACCGACATGGTACGGGACCCATTCTTCCGGGCCCGGACCTTCGAGCAGGGTTTGAGACACGAGATCAGGGCATCGCTGATCTCCCTCAGCATACCGACTCAGACAGGAGTACTGGAGCGGGCCCTTCTGATCGAGAGCTTCCTTGCTGAGTCTACACCAGCACAGAGACCCACCGCAGGACGGCACGTGGCAGAGTCATCTGCAGCTGGCAGTCGGCGAATGACTCAGGGGTCCAGACAGACCAGACCTCAGGGCACTGGCTCAGCAGTGCAGGGCACACAACGCGGAGCCAGTCTTTTGAGTGGAAGACAGTGCTATGCATGCGGCGGGCGAGGCCACATGGCTCGTGACTGCCCGACCCGCCATGCGGAGGAGCAGCAGACGGTTGAAGAACCACCTAGGCAGAGGCAGAGGTTCGACCGTGGCGGTCCGCAGGGAGGAGGCGGACGAGGCAGAGGAGCTGGACGAGCAGCTGGTGGTGGCCGACGCTTTGAGGCTCTACCACCACCACCACCAGGAGGTCCACCCCGACCGCAGGGGAGAGCTCAGCTTCAGGTAGCCGAGGCCTTCGATCATGGAGCCCTGGGAGCCGATGGACAGGAGCAGAACTAGTAGATACATCCTTTGTACTTCTGGTTCCTTGTTGCTTTTGTGTAGCGTCTTGTATTACGAGCTGCATTAATAAAAGACGCATACCTTGTGATGTTTTCGTTCCTGTCCTCTATCGTAATGTTACTAAGAGGTTCCAGTTTTGGCTGATGACTTGACCCTCACTTGTGAGACATCTACTGGAGGAGACCCAGTTACCACACACTGATGCCGACAGTGTGACTCAACCCTTGGAGGCGAGAGTAACGGTTGAATCTCTTAGTAGTAGCGTCGAGGCCTTACGACGTCATCCTTAGTATGGATTAGTATCATCCATGTTAGGATTGACTGTTTTAGGCAAAGAATGTGGTTCATCCAGGGGATGAGACCAGATTTCTCTTTTCGGCAAAAGAGAAATCTTGCAGCGCTGGTAGGACCGGAGATGGTCCAGGCCACGATAGAGAAGGTCCAGGTCATCCAGGAGCGGATGAGGACAGCTCAGAGCCGGCAGAAGTCTTACGCTGACAGGAGGCGGAGGCCACTAGAGTTCGAGGATGGTGACCACGTCTTCTTGCGGGGTCTCACCTCGACGTGGTATTCGGAGATTTGGCCAAGGCGACAAGTTATCTCCGCGCTTCATCGGACCCTTCCAGGTCCTCAACAGGGTTGGCAAGGTGGCTTATCGCCTGGCTCTACCACCTCAGTTGCACCGGGTGCACGACGTCTTCCACGTATCTCAGCTGAGGAGATACGTGCACGACCCAACGCACATCCTTGACCATGGGGAGCTTGACGTTGACAATGGGGCGACTTTTACGGAGGTTCCGGTGGAGATAGAGGATCGACAGGAGCGGGTCCTACATGGACGATCGATTCCTCTTGTGCGCAGCAGAAGGCGGCACGAGAATCTCCAGGAGAGCACAGGGGAGCGGGAGGCTCAGATGCGTGCTCAGTATCCTCTTTTGTTTCCCTAGTTTTTGATGTAGCTTTACGGGGACGTAAAGCCCTGAGGTGGGAGTAATGTAAAGACCCGTAAAATTCAAGGGAAATTTTTTCTTAAATTTCTTTAGAATTTTACAAGAGCGCGGTTTCAGACGGCACCTGATTCCGAGGCCCGGAGTGCCCGGAATTAATTTCCGAAGTTTGGCTCGGGTACGTTCAGTGAACGAACGAGCGGGAATTCCTAACTTTTGATCCGGTGCTCGGAATTGAAATCCGAGGGCACCGATGAACTCGCAGCGCCGATATTCGCTTAATGAGACCTTTTCGGGAGTTGCGTTTGTTGCGGGTTGAAAGTTACGTTTTGGGGTTTTTCAGTTAAGTTAAATAAAATTTGTGTAAAGACAAATTTTATTTTAACTTATTTAAAAACCTATCAAAGGAGGTTGGAAGTGGGACCCACACCCACTTAACCTCCCTTGGGAGGATTAAGTGTGGTGGGGCCCACACGAACCCCTTTTCTTTTCAAATTCTCTCAACATCTTTAACGCCTCTTTTAATGGCTTAGGTTACCCTTATTTAATTAAGGGAGTTAACCCCCTTTTTGAATTTCAAACATTGAAATTCTTTTGTGTTGTGTTAATAAAATAAGTGGTAGTCTTATTTTATTTGGAGTTCTTTGTTTGTCTTTGCAGAGCTTTTCCTTCATCTCCAAGCTCTGACGAAGAACGAAGAACGTCTTCATCCTCAACGAAGAACGACAACACTTCGTCAAGGATCATCGACTCGGCGACCCGGTATCTTCGGACCTTTCCTTCCTCCCCAAACCTTCTTCGTCGGCAATCGAAGATCCGCCAACGACGTGTCTCTTCGGGCATAACTCTTCGTCAACGGATTTGACGAACGACGACCGCGACACCCGACCTCCGCGACGCCGTCTTCCGCGGAGCGTAGCCGAACCTTTGAATCTTAAACCCGAGGTAGGGGTTGTCGAATTTCTTTTGGATTCCTCATTTTATTCTTGATCGTGCTTTTAGCAAGATTAACGTGTGACATGATTTTCTTTAAGTTGCGTTATTATTATTAACGCGAGGGGGGGCCGGACCGCACGAACACGGCCGAACCCCCCCCTCCAACGTTCATGTTTATTCATGCGGGTGGAAGCAAGTAGCGTGGTGCCGTCGCACCACGCGGATGATCGTTCAATTAATTTACGCGGCGCCGTCGCACCACGCCGAGGAAAAGTCTTCAAGAACGCGACGCCGTCGCGCCGCGTTGAAAAGAATCGAAGCACGGCGAAGGGGCGCGGTGCCGACGCACCGCGCCGGATGACGAACGCCGCGGCCGGTTCCGGGCCGCGGCGGAACGAGAAGACCGCGGCCGGTTCCGGGCCGCGGCGGGACGAGGAGACCGCGGCCGGTTCCGGGCCGCGGCGGAAGGGAAGACCGGCGGCCGGGCCGCCGGTGTCGGAAGCCGAAGAGGGGACCGGATTTTCCGGTCCCGTTGGAGAAGACCGGCCGGCCAGCAGGCCGGCCGGATGCCATTAAACCGGGGAATTTAATTCCCCGGCTGGTATTTTAAACCCCCCCCCTCTTTAAGAGAGGGGGGCGATTCTTTGAAGGAGGGGGCAGCGCCCCCCTCGGTTCCGCAACAGCAGGCCCCCCCACGTGGGGGGGGGGGGCTTCTTTAAAAACAAAAGGGGCACGGCCCCTTTGTGCCGCGCAGCGCACAAAAGCTGCGGGGCTGAGCCCCCGCGTGCGCCGCCACCACGGCCCGCCGCCAACGCGGCCCGCCGCCGCCGCCACCGCGGCCCGCCGCCGCCGCCACCGCGGCCCGCCGCGCCGCCGCCCGCCGCCGCCGCGCCGCCCGCCGCCGCCGCCCGCCGCCGCCGTCCGCCACCGCCGACCGCCGCCGCCGGCCGCCGCGCCGCCCCGGGGGGGGGGGGGGGGGGTCGGGCCGGGTCGGCCCGGACCCGGACCCCCCCGTTACGGACCAGTTTCGGTTTTTGGCTCATAACTTGAGCCTCGGACCTCCGAATGACGAACCGTCTGCGGCAACGCGATCCTTGGATCGAGACGGTCGTTTCGGTATATCGCACTCAAGGTTTCGGTTTACTTTGAGTTCGGCCGGGTTGGTTCGTTCACGAAACCAACCGGGCCTTCGGAGCGGAAACGCTCATATCTTGAGCTACGGACGTCCGATTGACGTGCCGTCAGTCGCGTAGTGTTCCTCTTAGTGAGACGGATCTTTTGGCATACTCCGCCCGAGGTTTGGACGCAGGTGGAGTACGGTCGGGTTGGTTTTGCCTTAAAAACCAACCGGGCCCCGGAGACGAAAATGCCTATAACTCTCAGACCGGGCGTCCGATCGACGCGCCGTCTGTTGCGTTGGGTTCCTGTTGACGATACGGAACTTTTGGATACATCAACTTCGGTCTTCGTGACAGTTGATGTATCAGCCTCTCGGCTCGTGGAGCGGATCCTCCGTACGAGCTTGCTGTGTGCGGGAACCCTAGTGCTGGCTGCGACTGTTCTACTGCTACGACTGCTACTGTGACTGCGACGACGACAGTACAGAGATCCTGTGTGGATTTGACGACGACAGTACAGAGATCCTGCGTGGATTTGACGACGACAGTACAGAGATCCTGTGTGGATTTGACGACGACAGTACAGAGATCCTGTGTGGATTTGACGACGACAGTACAGAGATCCTGTGTGGATTTGACGACGACAGTACAGAGATCCTGTGTGGATTGGATGACGACAGTACAGAGATCCTGTGTGGATTCGACGACGACGACTACAGCACTCAGCGATCCTACGTGGATCAGTGCCACAGGTTCTGTGTGAGCCCGATCCTGTGTGGGTCCTTGCGCTCAGCGGTTCTGTGTGAGCCAGCGCCTACAGGTTCTGTGTGAGCCCGATCCTGTGTGGGTCTTCTGCGGGGGTTAGTTACCTATCGATCCTTCGTGGGTCCGACGACTTAGATGGATCAGTGATCATCTTTATCGTCCTTGAAGAAGTATACCTGTGTGAGCTGAATCCTGTTGCTTTCCTGTGTGGATTTTGTTGTGCAATCCTGTGTGGATTATGTTCTGCTTTCCTATGTGGAATACGTATACTTTCCTGCGTGGACTGAGTTGTACTTGGGCTCGGAGGTTGGAGCGTATTTGAATTCATGACTTAGGTATATGTATGGGCATATACCTAAGCAGTGTCGGTTGATACTTCGTGATTGTACTTTTCTTCGTGGTTTATCCTTTGTGGATTTTGAGAGACCTTCAGGGGTCTCGGGGTCCCTACTGAGTAGCTTATACTCACCCCTGCACGGGCTTTGCCCGCACTACGTTGTGTTGGTTGCAGACGACGGACAACGTTGACCTTAGCTGAGGCTTGCACAGCGGGACGGTACCCGGAGGTGGACCACTGGGCGGGACGTGCTCGAAGCGGACGGCGGGACCCGTGGAGCAGAGGAGCTATCTGTACCCACCCTTCAGGTGGAATTTCCAGTGGACAGCTCGGAGTAGCGGCTTTTACTTTTCTGTTGCTGTTTTCCCCTTTTGAGTTGTACTTTACTTTCAGTTTGGGTTTGTATTCTGGCCCATTTACTTTTCCGCACTTTCAGTTGTACTCCGCTTGTTTACTCTGTAGTGTGTGTTACTTTTCAAAGGCAATGCCTTCCCTTTTTACCGGGAATTACGCCTTGGTGCTAGTCGCCAGCCCCTGGCCTATGGAAGGCGGGCTTGGGGTAGTCACGGCACGGACCCCGAGGGCGGGTCGTGACAAACTCGGAGAAAAATTATCTTCTTATCACGATGAAAGATCTTCAACATCTCCCATAAAGATCTTACCTTATTGTTTTCTTACCTAAAACCATTCTTTATATCCTGGGAAAATAAAACATAAAATGTGTGAGCTCAAATTCTCATTAAGGGTAAACATAGAGAACGTAAAATAATCCATAAACATTTGAATGCAAAAACGTGAACATAAATTCTAAACATCAAAATCTTGAGCAAAGACATAAATCTTAGAAGTACGAAGGAATATATCATAAAGAAAGATCAATCATGATAAACTTTCATGGGAATAAAACATGTAATTGTGTAAAACCATTAAGCACAAGATATTATTTCCATAGTAGCCGAGGAATTGCTGCCAAAACCATCTTAGTGGACAAAATCCCTTTCTGAATCGAGTTCACTCCTCATTCCAGTCCTGTAACACTGAACCGGATTAACTTAACGTTCCGGCCATGTCTATATCATGAGATATAAATCTTTACCCAATGCATTGGAGGGAGATATAGGTCCCACCCATCTCATAATGAAATCATTCTTACGTGTTCCACAACATGAACATAAATCATTCATCATTACCCAGAGAATAAAATGGGTTTCATAAACATTATCCCATCATAAAATAACCCATATATAAAAAAATGGATATAATTTCATCATAAGAAAAGTGAAACCATGTAAATCATAGAGACATTATACTTGAAACATACACAAATGAAATAATTCCATCTTATATGGAAAATGGTTTTGATAAAACACTTGAAATGAATTCTTGAGGAAAATATCCTTTCTTCTTCAAAATCATTTTATTTTCACAAAATTACATGAAATTTCAAAATAATGGGATTTTGTTTAAAATATTCATTAAATCTTATAGAGTAAGATTCATGAAAATAAGGCATTATAAAACTGTAAAAATCTGTTCATGCCCTATAAGTTAAAAAAACACTATTCTCGTACTTTTTTTGAAAAAGTCAAAAAGTTCCTCATATGGTAAACAAAAGAAATATTCCTTTAATAACATGTGATAAAAGTAAAAAATGGGTAAAAAGGACTTTATAAATACATAAAAACACTTTTAGAAAATGTGGACATGGATGATAACAATAACCCTAGTAAATACTTACGAATAAACAATCTCGGATAAGAACGAGATTTGAATAATTATACCTTACCTTAGGTCCGATATGATTCGTATGTATCCGAACCTCCTATATAATGATTTAAATAATGTCATTGAATTATTAAAAAATCATATTCATTGTTATGATATCATATATGGTTCACTTATGATTTTATATTACCCGTTCGTTTGTTAATTCCATGTTAAAGCATCGTTTTGGGTAAAATCGTTTTATTTATCGTACGTGTTTGGACTTGTTGTTCTTGATATTATTATTACTTATACCATGATTTAATTACTTCCAGAATGTAAATCGTTATTTATATATCATACATATTCTATATATATATATATAATATAGATAAATGAAATGAAATACACTATTCATGGAGACGGTAGGCCGTACGTACGCATGAACACTGTTTTCTTTTCCTTATTGACTTGAATGGAAGTAAGTAGATGAAATAAATATATACATAAATACATTAGATTTATCATATCATATATTCCATTATTATTAATTATATATACTTTATAATCATTCTTGAATGGTTAACATGGATAATGAATCCCATCACGTCGTGGAGATGGTAATCCGTTCGTACGCACGAGCGATGATATCGTCCCCATAATTATTGAATTGAATTGGAGTGGATGATATAATATCTCAGAATAAGTATGAAGTTATAATAAATATATATAGTTATTCTTTACACTATTATACCCATCCAATTAAGGTGGTGGTGGAAAAACAGATTACACCACAACGTGGAGACGATATTCTGTACGTACACACGCGCGGTGATTTCATTTTCCGTAGGATGGATAGAAGGTGAAATGTGGTTGTTTAATATTTATAATAACATATCAGTATATTAGTGATACTTATTTTATTACTTTATAACGAGACAACTAAATAAGAATAAGTTTAATAAGAAAGAAACTTGAAAGAATCGGTAGAAGAGATTACCTCTTCTTTGACGCACCTCTTTTAAGCTTCCTCTTAAGGCACTAGAGTTGGTGTTTTGAGGATACCAGAACCTCTATAATGTTTATAGGGAAGTTGAGAAGGGAAATGGGCAGGGTTTGGCCGAGCTTAAAGACTCAAAATTGTGTAAAGAGAAGTGGGAGGAGGTGCCCTTTTATAAGGGAGGAGAGGGGCACCTTAGGAAAAACTCAAAATATTATTTTATAATAAAGTCATATTCGGTTTATAATATCTCCAAATTGATTTATTATGAATATAAAGTGGGTATGGGTCAAAATCCTCTCAACCAATAGGTTTTAGACAAGTTTAGGTTACTATTTTAATAGTATCATTTAGATTTAACTCTAAGTTAAATGATTTAACTTTTACTGTGTCTTCTTTTTTTCCTACACTATATGGTTAATAAACTTATTATAACAAGCCAAACGAACCTCAAGAGGTTAATTATTAATATATATAACCTTATCTAAGTCATTTGGTGGAACCTTAGATTTTTAGGAATAGAATAAAAATTAATAATATAATATTTGTTTTAAAAACTATTTTATGTCAATTTTGACACTATTTGGTAATTGATTTTTTTAAAAATCATAACAGTATGATTAGTTCAAAAAAAGTTAATTAAATCAATAATAACATGTCATATTAACCTAAAAAATTATTTGAATTTATAGAAAGTCTCAAATTACATTTATTTGGGTATTTATAACATCAATTATGTTAATATTTTATTAATAAGGTAATTACTGCATCATCATTGTG
Organism: Viscum album; assembly: GCA_963277665.1. NCBI lineage: Eukaryota > Viridiplantae > Streptophyta > Magnoliopsida > Santalales > Viscaceae > Viscum > Viscum album. The sequence goes on along the minus strand of OY728164.1, from coordinate 571,522,894 downwards.
TCATAAATAAATTAAATTATTTAATGTATAAAAATTATAAATAAAATACCATTATGTAGGAAATTTATATATATATATATAATGAATATTTATAGTCTAATTTATCTTATGTATAATCCTATATTAAAAATGTTTTAGTTATTAAACTTTGATTTTAACTCTTTTAACTCTTCTTTAAATAAAATAATAATAATTGTCCTAATCTAATCCAAGTGGAACTTAATGATAATATTTTATTCCTAAGGTTGTTTTTGGTCGAATTACACTTATCCAATAGAATTATGATTTGTGTTAGGGTAATAATAATAATATTATTACCCTTAATAACCCTATTTACTTTTAACCGTGGTAAATAAAAGTAAAAAGTGACTACTCAACAAAAATTATTTTTATCTTATTGAACCAAATTTTACTCCTTGATATTAACTGTGTCTCTCAGATTTTTGAAATTCCACTCACATAATCGGTAAAATTAAGTTTTATGTAAATTTTCAAATTCTCCTAGGAGGTGGGTAAAAGACGGTGAAAAGTACAATAAAATCTTTATAGATCTAAGATTATTATAAAATGACTCCAATGAATTACATTGAACTTATATAGTTATTATGTATAAATTTTTACCTAAAATAAATTTAAATAAAATAGAAAATTATTTTAATAAAAAGTCGGTTTTTAAATAGTAACCCAGTGTTTTCACTATTCATCAAAAATTGAAAGTTTTCAGAAAAATACCAAAAATTCTCCCTAGGATAATTTCGATATTTAGAATCCAAAAATGAAGTCCATTTTGAAAGATAAAATTTATAAAATTTTAAAAATTTGGTATTACTATTCATAACGGCTAGTTCATAATAATATTATAATAATATCTCGTTTAGTGGAACTCGGTATTGCGTACTACACACGCTATCGAATAAGGTCTTGATTGCGTGTAATGTAAGACAAGTCAGAGCTTCATGTAGTGAAAGCTCCGTTTGGTGTTGCGTAAAACATAATCAAGACTTATTTCATTTATACATTAAACAAAATCTATACTTAATGTTGCGTAGAATAATTTCCACAAAACGAAATTTAAATTCTGTGTAACACGAGCCAAGAATTTTGTTGCGTAGACTGCAAGATAATATGGTGTTTTGTATTGTACAAGATTATCTTGGCGTAGCGTACAACCGAAGATATGAAAGAAATTAAAAAGAATGTATCTCATAAAATCTCGGGGTGTTACACTATATATTAAAGATCATAGTATTGATTTATGAAATAAATATTGGCAAATAATAAGACTTGAATCATAAGGAAATAAAATAACATGAGTCATGATAGCATAACATTGAAATAAGACATATAATTGTGGTATATACATAATCATAGAAAATATTATGTAAAGGATATCCACCAAGACATTCACCATATGTTAGGCTTTGGATAACCACCCATGTACCTACTTCGACCTTGGGATAAACTCCCATGTACAATCTTTTGGGTTTGGGATAACCTCTTGTGTACCCTCTTTCAGACTTGGGATAACCTAAATTTACCCTTTGTGCTCATATAACATTAATAATTACCCAATGCATTAGAGCGAGATATAGGTATCACTCATAACATGATAAAAATAATACATATGAGTTCCCAAAGATCATAAAAAATTTATAATATCATAACCCATGAAAAGAAATGGGTTTCATAATCAATTCATCATTTCATCAAATCATAACCTATAGACAAATAACTAGGTTCTATAAGAATTTTAACATGGTATAACCTATGAAAGAGAAATGATTTTCATAACAATTTTATTAATATAAAAATAAACCATCCATAAATATAATAATAATGGCATCCATGATTTATACCCTCAAAAAAGAATAAGTAATATCAAAGTATGCTGTAAAGACCCATAAAATTCAATGGAATTTTTTTCTTAATTTTCTTTGGAATTTTACAAGAACGCAGTTTCTGACGGCACCAGATTCTGAGGCCTGGTGTGCCCGGAATCATGTTCCGAAGTTTAGCTCGGGTACGTTCAGTGAACGGATGAGTGGGTTTTCCTATCTTTTGAACCGATGCTCAGAATCGAAATCCGAGGGCACTAATGGAACCGCAGCGCCGATAATTTCTTAAGAACACCTTTTCCAGAGTTGCGTTTGCTCGGGTGAGGTTATTATTTAATTGGGTTAACTAAAGAATAAAAATTAAATATTATGCTACAATTTTATTTTTATTCTAAGTAATGATAACCTAGGCATGGTGGTTGGAGTGGGACCCACTAATACCCTAACTCCTAGGTAGGATATTAGTGAGGTGGGTCCCACACGAGCCCCACCCCCTTTATTTCCTTTTCACCTCCCACGCGCATTTAATTTGGTAACTCACCCGCACACCCTTTTTAATTTCCAAGTCAACTCTCGCGTTTAATTGAATTATTAAACGCCTCATTAATAGGTCAACGCACGTTAATTAAACCGTGTTTTAATTTTAAATTTCAATTAAGGGTTGGAATGAGTAATAAAATAAGGAAACACCTTATTTTGTTGTTGTTGTTTCGTTGTTTGAGAAGGATTGGGAGGAATTTCTCAAGCCTTGGAATCCTCATCTTCCTCCTTGAAGAACGCGAAGAACGCACCGTCGCCGACGAAGAACACCGGCCTCCGAAGAAGGACAATGGAGAACTCCGAATAGTTGGAGATCGACGATGCGACGTCGTGTACCGCGATGCCGACGATCCTCTTTTTTGCGACGCTGACGACGCTTACGGAGCCTTCTTCCGCGGCGTCCTTTTTCCGCGTCAGACCTTCATTTATCAACGCTTTGAGGTAGGGGTTAATTGTTTTGCCCATGAATTATTTCCTTTCTATTCATCGACTTCTATTTGGTCCGCCTGTTATCATAATAATGGGAGGAGGTCGGACCGCACAAACACGGCCGACCCTCCTCCCCCTTTGATGGTTCTACTTGATTGTGGTACGAGCAAGGGCGGTGCAGTGCAACGACACCACGCGGAAACAATGAAGAACGGGAGAAGAAGCACGGCGCCGTTGCGCCGCACCATTGAGGCGATTCGAAGACTCCGAAGATTGTCTATTTGATGTGCGGATCGACGGGCGATGACAGAACCGGCCGCAGAGGCAATTTGATGATTCCGTAGTTAAGTACGGGTCCCGAGATGACTCCAGGTGCAAACAGGAGTAAGAACGGACCACCGGAGCGGCTCTGGTGGCCCGCAGACTACACCGGCGGCGGTAGGCACCGTCCGGCCACCCGGAGGCGGCGGCGTCCTAGCGCGCCGCCAGGAGGGACCGCCGCGGCCACACGGGACCGGGGGGCGACGCGACGACCAGTGCCGCATCGCTGGCAAAGGAAGGGGGGACCGCGTCCCCCCATGCTCGCCCGCTGGCCGAGCTAGTGTGTCACCCGGCCGGGCCGGGCCGGGCCCCTCCGGGTCGGACCCTTACCCGGGTCGGTTCGAACCGGTTCGGGCGGACCCAGGGGGGTGTTGGGCCGAGTCGGACCGGGCCCAGACCCCCCATTTTCAGACCACTTCTGGTCTTTTGCCAATATCTTGGGCTACAGACTTCCGATCGACGCACCGTCAGTTGAGATGCGATCCTTGGATTGATTCGGTTGTTTTGGTATATTACACTCAAGGTTTCAAAGAACTTGGGGTATGCCCGGGTTAGTTCGAACATGAAACCAACCGAGCCCTCAAAGCGGAAACGCTCATAACTTGAGATACGGACGTCCGATTGACGTGACGTTGACTTTGTTGGATTCTTCTTAGTGAGACGGACCTTTTGTCTTACTCCGCTCGATGTTTGGATGAATTTGGAGTACAATTGTATTGGTTTTGACTAAAAAACCAACCGGACCCCTGGAACGAAAAAGCCAATAACTCTCAGACCAGACGTCCGATTGACGCGCAATCTGTCACGTTGAGTTCCCTTTGTCGAGACAGAACATTGGGATACATCAACTTCGGAATACATGTTAGTTTATGTATCGACCCCTTGGCTCGTGGAGCGGACCCTACCGGAAAAGAGCATGCTGTGTGCGGGAACCCTAGAGCTGGCTGCGACTACAAAGACCGTACTGAAATCCTCAGTGGGTTCGACGGTGATGAATACTGTACTGAAATCCTACGTGGGTTCGGCAGCGATGAAGACCATACTGAAATAATCCGTGGGTTCGACGGCAATGAAGACTGCACTGAAATCCTATGTGGGTTCGGCAGCGATGAAGACCATACTGAAATCCTCCGTGGGTTCGACGACGATGAAGACTGCACTGAAATCCTATGTGGGTTCGGCAGCGATGAAGACCGTACTAAAATCCTCCATGGGTTTGACGACGATGAAGACTGCACTGAAATCCTCCGTGGGTTCGGCAGCGATGAAGACCGTATTGAAATCCTCCGTGGGTTCGACGACAATGACTACTGTTCTTGTATCCTACGTGGGTCTGGAAATTTCTGACTCTGTTCTTGCTATCTTACGTGGGTTTGGCAGAGTAGCTGGTCTGTATCCTATGTGGGTCTAACAGTTTAGATGGTTCAGTATCCTATGTGGGTCCCAGCTTAGATGAATGAGTGGCTATATCTGATCATCTCTATCACCTTGCGAAGAAGTGTACCTGTGTGAGCTGAGTTTTGACTTTCAATCATTATCTTCGATATGATTGGCTTGTTTTCCTATGTGGAATGTGTTGTGCTTTCCTGTGTGGATTGGGTTGTACTATCTTGTGTGGACGTGATTGAACTTGGGCTCGGATGTTAGAGCCGAACGGGAATTGATGACTTAGGTATATGTATGGGAATATACCTAAGTAGTGTTTGTTGTTACTTCGTGATTGTATCTTTCCTTTGTGGATTATCCTTTGTGGATTCTGGGAGACCTTCGGGGGTCTCGGGGTCCCTACTGAGTAGAGTATACTCACCCCTACACGGTCTATGCCCGCACTACGTTGTGTTGGATGTAGACGACGGACAACCCTGATAGTGGTTGAGGCTTGTGGAGCAATCGGTACCAAGAGGTGGACCACTGGGCGGGACGTACACGGAGCGGACGACTGGACCCATGGAGCTGAGGTGGCTATCTGTACCCACCCTTCAGGTGGGACTTCCAGTGGACGGATCGATGTTGCTGCTTTACTTTAAGTTGCTGTATTTTCTTTCCAGTTGTACTTTACTTTCAGTTTGGGTTTGTACTCTGGCCCATTTACTTTCCACACTTACTTTTGTACCCAGTTTTACTTAGTGTTAACTTCTGCTGGCTTACTCTATGGTGTTTTTTTACATTATAAAGGCAATTCCTTCCCTTTTGTCGGGATTTATGCCTTTGGTGCTAGTCGTCAGCCCCTGGCCTATGGGAGTCAGGATTGGGGTAGTCACAACATGGGCCCCGAGGGCGGGTTGTGACAAATTGGTATCAGAGGAGTTCGGTTCTACCGCAGAACTCAGGACTCTGATCTTTCTTCTATGTGAAGCAATAGTGTTTAGGGTATTGAGTGTGGTTATCAGTCCAGGGAGTCCAGTGTTGGTGCGGCGACCGACGTATCCGTACACCATGACCCTAACTTCTGATTTCCGACTCAATGCACGAAAACATTGATTGCATTTTTGTTTCAAAGGTTTTCTTTGTGATTACTTTGTGTTAGCTCACCAGGTATACTATTTTGACCATGGCGCACCTGTTTCTTTTCAGGATGGCCCCACAACGGCAGCCAGCTAGGGTTCCAAGCTTTGTGCGAGACGACAGCCCACCGAGCGATGAGGCCTCGGTGTAGGGTACTTTGACAGTGGAGGCACCGGCGATACCTCTACTCGCCGAGCCACCGATGCTACCAGCCCCAGTCGTTGAGAGTGCACGTCTCCTTAGTGCACTGCACGAGTTTCAGCATCAGAGACCGCCCAGGTTCCTCGGGGAGACGGACCCTCAGGAAGTCGAGGATTGGCTGGAGGTGGTTGTTCGAGTTTTCAGGTTAGTGGGGACACCAACTAACCTCATGGTGATCCTCGCAGCGAGCCTCCTGCAAGTTGCAGCAGGTAGATGGTGGAGCTTGATGCTCCAGGTGCACGATGAGGAATCACTCCTCTGGACGGACTTTGAGAGCCTCTTCCACTCGGAGTTCGTCCCAGCCACCCTCCGTGCGGTGCACATCCAGGATCTTCTACTGCTACGGCAGGGCAGCATGACGGTCGCCCAGTACTCGGCGAGATTTACCGATCTCTCGCGCTATTCGACGGATATGGTACGAGAACTATTCTTTTGGGCCTGGACCTTCGAGAAGGGACTGCAGCATGAGATCAGGGCATCAATGATCTCCCTCAGCATTCTGACACTGGAAGGAGTACTGGAGAGAGCCCTTCTCATAGAGAGCTTTCTTGCCGAGCCTACGCCAGCAGCGAGACCTACCGCAGGGTGGCACGTAGTAGATTCGTCTACAGCTGACAGTCGACAGATGTCAAAGGGGTCCAGGAAGACCGGATCATCAGGCAGACGTCCTCAAGACACTGGCTCAGAGGTGCGGGGTACAGGGCACAGAGCCATCCTTCCGAGGAGTAGGCAGTGCTATGCATGTGACGGGCAGGGCCTCATGGATCGTGACTGCCCGTCCCGCCATGCAGAGGAGCATCAGATGGTTGAGGGGCCACCCAGGAAGAGGCATAGGGTCGACCGTGGCGGTCCTCCGAGAGCAGGAGGACGAGGCAGGGGAGCTGTCCAAGCAGCAGGTGGTGGGCGACACTTTGAGGCTTTACCACCACCACCACCAGGAGGTCCACCCTGACCACAAGGAGCTGGCGGGCAGAGACAAGCTCAGCTTCAGGCAGCAGAGGCCTATGACCATGGTGCGCCAGAGATGATTCGAGGTACTATCTATGCCTACTCCACCCTTTCTGCAGTTCTTATAGACATAGGACCGAGTCACTACTTTATTGTCGCTGCCCTTGTTCGGAGCTCGGAGATTCCAACAGAGCTGTTGGATCGATCTTTACGGCTAGAGGCTCCTACAGGAGCCGACTTGACAATTACGCACTGGTGCCGATAGTGTGATCTTACTCTAGGAGGCTAGATCTTCGGTTGAGATCTTCTTATAGCGGCGTTGAGGCCTTACGACGTCATCTTGGGCATGAAATGGTTATCTACAGTTCATGCTCAGATCGACTGTATTAGGCACAAGGTGCGGTGTAAATGCACCGACGGGAGCAGGTTCACCTTCACCGGCAAGGAGGGAGCCTTTGCAGCCCAAGATGGACTCATGCAAAAGAGAGGATAACCCATCACTCATCAGTTTGCTAGCCTCATACTAGTAGCAGTTGACATGCAGAGTCTGAGTTTTCCTGTAGTGGTGGATCAGTATGCGTACGTTTTCCCCGATGACGTTCCAGGACTACCTCCTCGCAGAGAGGTAGAATTTTATATTGACCTGTACCCCGGGAAAGCCCTGATATCCACTCCAGCATATCAGATGCCCCCTACTGAGCTTCAAGAGCTACGTGTACAGTTGGAGTACTTGCAGGGCAATGGATTCATCCGACCTAGTGTTTCACCCTGCACTTCCCCGATATTGTTCGCCAAGAAGGCGGACGGGAGCTTGTGATTGTGTGTCGACTATCGTAGCCTGAACCAGGTGACCATAAGGAACAACTATCCACTGCTGAGGATTGACGACCTCTTCGATCAGCTCAAGGGAGCACGGTGGTTCTCGAAGATAGACCTCAGGTCAGGATATCATCAGCTCAGAGTTCGGGACGAGGACGTGCAGAAGACGACCTTCAGATGTCGGTATGGCCACTATGAGTTCTTGGTTATGCCTTTCATCATAACCAACGCTCCAGCTGTGTTCATGAGTCTCATGAATAGGATATTTCAGCCATACCTCGATCGATTTTTCGTGGTCTTCATCGACGACATATTGATATACTCGACCACTGAGGAGGAGCACGCCTACCACTTGCGGGTTGTAATGAACACACTCCGAGAGCACCAGCTTTATGGAAATCTCTATAAGTGTCAGTTCTGGTTACGTGATGTCCACTTCTTGGGTCACGTCATCTATGAGGTGGGAGTTGCGGCAGATCCTGCGAAGATCGAGGCAGTGCTATCTTGGGAGCCACCCAGGAGCGTGATGGAGGTGCGGAGTTTCTTGGGGCTAGCTGTGTACTACTGGAGGTTTGTGCTAAACTTCTACAGAGTTGCGACACCACTCTCAGGTTTGACGAAGAAGGGGAAACCCTTCGTGTATTCATACAGATGTCATCAGAGCTTCCAGGAGCTGAGACAGAAATTGACCAGAGCACCTATCTTGAGGCTACCAGAGGAGGGAGTAGGGTACGTAGTCTACTGTGATGAATCAGGGACCAGACTCAGATGTGTCCTGATGCAGGAGCGGGTAGTGATCACCTATGTATCACGTCAGTTGAGGCAGCATGAGCATAACTACACTACCCATGAACTGGAGTTAGCAGTAGTGGTCTTCGCTCTGAAGATGTGGCGACACTATCTGATGGGTGAGCGCTTTACAGTATACTCTGACCAATAGAGTCTCAGGTACATCTTCTCGCAGAAGGACCTGAATTTGAGACAACGACGACGGCTTGAGTTACTCCAGGACTATGACTTTGAGATAATCTATACTCTTGTAAAGGGGAACGTAGTAGCCGATGCAATCAGCAGGAGGACGGGCATCCAGCTACTCGGGGAGGCGACAGAGCAGCTAGCCTCTTTACGGATATCCTTCGTGTATAGAGATGGAGAATCCTTTTTTCAGTCACTCATAGTCACTCCTCCACTACTGCATCGGGTCAGAGAGGCACAGTGTGGGGATACTGACTGTGAGACACGGCGTGCGCAGATATCCTCAGGAAATGCACCTGATGGTTCTCCGTCGGAGGAGAGCACGTCATCCTTTTTAGAGGACGTACCATGGTACCAGTTGCTTTACAGGAGGAGGTGCTGAGAGAGTTTCACACTTCCCCTTTAGCAGTACATCTAGGAGTGGTGAAGATGTACCAAGATCTCAGACGACAGCACTGGTGGCCGGGTATGAAGAAGGTTGTGGCAGAGTTCGTTTCTCGATGCCTCACCTGCCAGTAGGTGAAGGTAGAGCACCAGGTACCAACAGGCTTGGTACAGCCCTTGGAGGTCCCGTAGTGGAAGTGGGACGGGATATCTATGGATTTCGTGACTGGAATTCCACGCACTTCTAGAGGTCACGACTCCATTTGGGTGATTGTCGACCGACTCACCAAGTCGGCTCACTTCTTACCCATCAGAGAGCAGGGCTCAGTGGAGAGCTTGAGACGCCTCTACATTCAGGAGATCGTATGGCTTCATGGTGTGCCATTATCTATCGTCTCCGATCGAGATGCTCACTTTACTTCCCGACTTTGGAAGTGGTTGCAGGAGGCATTCGGGACGCAGCTACATCTGAGCACCACCTTTCACCATCAGAGGGATGGTCAAATGGATAGGATCATTCAGACTCTCGAGGACATGATCCGTGCATGTGTCCTCAACTTTGGTCACATCTGGGAGGACCACCTACCCTTAGTGGAGTTCATGTACAACAAAAGATACCACTCTACCATCGAGATGGCACCATACGAGGCATTGTACGGCCGGCCATGCAGATCACCTCTATGCTGAACAGACCCTGGGGAGTCAGCACTTGTGGGACCGGAGATGGTCCAGGCCATGACAGAGAAGGTCGAGGTCATCCAGGAGCAGATGAGGACAACTCAGAGTTGGTAGAAGTCTTTTGCTGACAGGAGGCAGAGGCCACTAGAGTTCGAGGATGGTGACCACGTTTTCTTGCGGGTCTCGCCTCGACGTGGAATACAAAGATTTGGACGAGGTGGCAAGTTATCTCTGCACTTCATCGGACCATTCCAGGTCCTCATTAGGGTAGGTGAGGTGGATTACCGCCAGGCTCTACCACCTCAGTGGCACCGGGTGCATGACGTCTTCCACGTATCTCAGCTGAGGAGATACGTGCACAACCCGACGCATATCATCGACCATGGGGAGATGGAAATTGACGATGGGAAGACTTTTGCGGAGGTCCCGGTGGAGATCGAGGATCGATAGGAGTAGGTCCTACGTGGACAGTTGATACCTCTAGTGCGCATCACATGACAGCACGAGAACCTCCAGGAGAGCACTTGGGAGCGGGAGGCTCAGATGCGTGCACAGTACCCACATTTGTTCCCCTAGTTTATGATGTATCTTTACGGGGACTTAAAGACCTGATGTGGGATTAATGTAAAGACCAAAAAAACTCAAGGGAATTTTTTTTCTTAATTTTCTTTAGAATTTTACAAGAATGTAGTTTCTGACGGAACCTGATTCTGAGGCCCGGTGTGCCCGGAATCATGTTCTGAAGTTTAGCTCGGGTATGTTTAGTGAATGAATGAGCGGGTTTTCCTAACTTTTGAACCGGTGCTCGGAATCGAAATCCGAGGGCACTAATGGAACCACAGCTCTGGTAATTTATTAAGAACACCTTTTCCAGAGTTGTGTTTTCTCGGGTGAGGTTATTATTTATTTGGGTTATCTAAAGAATAAAAATAAAATATTGTGCTACAATTTTATTTTTATTCTAAGTAATGATAACCTGGGCATGGTGGTTGGAGTGGGACCCACTAACACCCTAACACCTAGGTAGGATATTAGTGAGGTGGGGCCCACACGATCCCCACCCCCTTTATTTCCTTTTCACCTCCCACGAGCATTTAATTTGGTAACTCACCCGCACACCCTTTTTAATTGCCAAGTCAACCCTCGCGTTTAATTGAATTATTAAAAGCCTCATTAATTGGTCAACGCATGTTAATTAAACCATGTTTTAATTTTAAATTTCAATTAAGTGTTGGCATGAGTAATAAAATAAGTCAACACCTTATTTTATTATTGTTGTTTCGTTGTGTGAGAAGGATTGGGAGGAATTGCTCAAACCTTGGAATCCTCATCTTCCTCCTTGAAGAACGCAAAGAACGCACCGTCGCTGACGTAGAACACCGGCGTCCGAAAAAGGACGAAGAAGAATTCCGAATCCTTGGAGATCAATGATGCAACGACGTGTACCGCGACGCCGCTGACGCTTACGGAGGCTTCTACCGCGACGTTCTTTTTCCGCGTCAAACCTTCGTTCATCAACGCTTTGAGGTTGGGGTTAATTGTTTTTCCCGTGAATTATTTCTTTGCTGTTCATCGACTTCTATTTGGGCCGCCTGTTATTGTAATAATGGGAGGAGGTCGGACCGTACAAACACGGCTGACCCTCCTCCCCCTTTTATAATTTTACTTTATTGCGGTACGAGCAAGGGCGGCGCGGTGCAACGGAACCGCACAGAAACAATGAAGAACATGCGAAGAAGCGTGGCGCCATCGCGTGGCACCGTTGAGGCGATTCGAAGACTCCGAAGATTGTCTATTTGAAGTGCGGATCGATGGGTGATGACGGAACGGGCCGCAGAGGCGATTTGATGATTCCGAAGTAAAGTATGGGTCCTGAGACGACCCCAGACGCAGACAGGAGCAAGAACGGACCACCGGAGCGGCTACGGTGGCCCGCGGACTTCACCGGCGGTGCTGGTGGCCGCCACTGGCCGGCCGCCCGGAGGCGACGGCATCCCGGCGTGCCACCAGAAGGGACTTCCGCGGCGGCATGCGACCGGTCCCGCGGCCGCGCGGGACCCAGGGGAGACGCGGCGACCAGCACCGCGTCGCTGGCAAAGGAAGGGGGGACCGCGTCCCCCCATGCTCAGCCGCTGGCCGAGCCAGCGTGCCACCCGGCTGGGCCGGGCCGCGCCCAGCCGGGTCGGACCCGGACTCGGGTCGGGTCGACCCGGTTTGGGCGGACCCAGGGGGGTTGGGCCGGGTCGGACCGGGCCTAGACCCCCCATTTTCAGACCACTTCCAGTCTTTTGCCCATATCATGGGCTACAGACCTCCGATCGATGCACCGTCAGTTGCGATGTGATCCTTGGATCAAGATGGTCGTTTAGGTAGATTAAAATCATGGTTTTGGAGAACATGGGGTACGTCCGGGTTGGTTCGAACACGAAACCAACCGGGCCCTCAGAGCGGAAATGCTCATAACTTGAGCTCAGGACGTCCGATTGACGTGCCGTCGACGTTGTTGGATTCCGATTAGTGAGACGGACCTTTTGGCTTACTCCGATCGTGGTTTGGACACATTTAGAGTATGGTAGGGTTGGTTTTGACTTAAAAACCAACCTGACCCCTGGAACGAAAAAGCCAATAACTCTCAGACCGGGCGTCCGATTGACGCACTGTCTTTCACGTTGAGTTCCCTTTTTCTAGACGGAACATTGGGATACATAAACTCCGGACTACGTGTCAGTTGATGTATCGACCCCTTGGATCATGGAGCAGACCCTCCCAGAAAAGAGCATGCTGTGTGCGGGAACCCTAGAGATGGCTGCGACTGCGAAGACCGTACTGAAATCCTCTGGGGGTTCGACGAGGATGAAGACTGCACTGAAATCCTATGTGGGTTCGGAAGCAATGAAGACCGTACTGAAATCCTCCGTGCGTTCGATGGCGATGAAGTCTGCACTGAAATCCTCCGTGGGTTCGGCAGCGATAAAGATCGTACTGAAATCCTCCGTGGGTTCGACGACGATGAAGACTGCACTGAAATCCTATGTGGGTTCGGCAGCGATGAAGACCGTACTGAAATCCTCCGTGGGTTCGATGACGATGAAGAATGCACTGAAATCCTCCGTGGGTTCGGCAGCGATGAGGACCATACTGAAATCCTCTGTGGGTTTGATGGCAATGACTACTGTTCTTGTATCCTACGTGGGTCTGGCAGTGTCTGACTCTGTTCTTGCTATCCTACATGGGTCTGGAAGAGTTGCTGGTCTATATCCTATGTGGGTCCGACAACTTATCTGGTTTAATATCCTATATGGGTCCCAACTTAGATGAATCAGTGGCTATATCTGATCATCTCTATCACCTTGTAAAGAAGTATACCTGTGTAAGCTGAGTCTTGACTTTCAATCATTATCTTTGATATGATTGACTTGTTTTCCTATGTGGATTGTGTTGTGCTTTCCTGTGTGGATTGGTTTGTACTATCCTATGTGGGCATGATCGAACTTGGGCTCGGATATTGGAGCCGAATGGGAATTGATGACTTAGGTATATGTATGGGCATATACCTAAGTAGTGTTGGTTGTTACTTCGTGATTGTATTTTTCCTTTGTGGATTATCCTTTGTGGATTCTGGGAGACCTTCGGGGGTCTCGGGGTCCCTACTGAATAGCGTATACTCACCCCTACATGGGCTATTCCCGCACTACATTTTGTTGGATACAGAAGACGGACAACGCTGATCGTGGTTGAGGCTTGTGGAGCAGTCGGTACCTGGAGGTGGACCACTGGGCGGGGACGTACACAGAGCGGACGACTGGACCCGTGGAGTTGAGGTGTCTATCTATACCCACCCTTCAGGTGGGACTTCCAGTGGATGGCTCGACGTTGCTGCTTTACTTTCAGTTGCTGTACTTTCTTTCCAGTTGTACTTTACTTTCAGTTTGGGTTTGTATTCTGGCCCATTTACTTTCCACACTTACTTTTGTACCCAGTTTTACTTAGTGTTTACTTCTTCTGGATTACTCTATTGTGTTTGTTTACTTTATAAAGGAAATGGCTTCCCTTTTGTTGGGATTTACGCCTTTGGTGCTAGTCGCCAGCCCCTGGCCTATGGGAGTCGGGCTTGGGGTAGTCACGACACGGGCCCCGAGGACAGGTTGTGATAGATGTCATCTTAGATTGAAAATTACTTTAAAATAAAAATCACTTGGAACATTTATTTTGGAATATATAATTTATTTGAAAATAATTTTTTTATTAAATTATAATAAACAAAATATTTTTGAAACCATTTTATTTGAAAATAAACCTAAATAATTATAAAGGAATCTTCAAATAAAATAATGGTTATGACATCTGTAAATTTATGTTCATGTAGTACATGTTAAAACAAATATTTCTTTCACATTTTTATTAAACATAAATCGGACATATTTGAAAAAAATACATAAATATTCCTTTAATTTTTTTAGAAAAAATCAAAAAAGGGTAAAATTAATTTAAAAAATCGGAGAGGAAAATTAAAACATTTTTATTTTTTTTAGAAAACAAATACATTAAAGGGAAAGGGTTTTCGACCGAAGAGAGAAATAAGGACAATTGTCCTTACAAAAATTATTTTGAATTAATTATTATATAAATAAAGGAAAATGATGTGAAAAAATTTATTTCCAGGACATAAAAAATGATAATATAATAATTGGGTTTTATGATAGATATATCATAAAATTTCATCATTGGAAGCATAATCATGAGCAATCCTCATAAATGATGAGATTGTAACTTAAAACCCTTACCACTTTGGTAACTTTGAATCATAATACCTATGAAATAATAACTTTAAATTAAAATTATAATATCAGGATAATAAATACATTCATGATATCACATGTCAAAAGTTCTATATATACACCTTATAAAAGAAGATAGGTGCATTACATAACATATGTCTTAATGAGGGAAAATTGAGACAAAAATCTCTTATCAGTTTGGTAACTTTTGAACTGTAAAACCCATGAAATATATATAATCAAATGGATATCTAAATACACATAATTTTATGTATAATAATCATAAAAAATATTCATGGGAATCATATACATCACATAAAAGAAATATGTGATGAATATGGCATGTGTCTTACTAAAAGTGAGATGGAAATCCCTGACCACTTTAGCAATATTTTGGATTATAATCTCTAATAAATCATAAAATAAAATGAAACTTCAATTATCATTAAATTTATTATATTCATGATATAACTTGTGAAATGGGTAGTATATACACCACATAAAAAATGAGTGGTGAATTTTCATATGACTCCCAGAAATAAAAGAGAGACTAAAAATCTCTTACATTAAGTCTCGAATTCATTTTTAAATGTTCAAAACTCATGTATAATAAATATAAGTTTATTATAAATATATTACAAAACCATAATTATATATATCAGACCAAATATTATTTTCTTATAAAATTTTATCACCATTTATTAGCAACTTCATGTTAACTCATGTTTCGGGCAATAATTACTTTGTTTTTCGTGTATGTGTTTTTTTTGTAATTTGGGTCCTATTACTTTTAGAATGGATCCAAAGTATAATTTTTTTAAACATGATATAAATATAATATATATTTATTATATATTATTTTATAGTAATATATAAGAGTTATAGATAGAAAATGAAGTACACCGCTCATAAAGATGATATGTTGTACGTACACATGAATACTGTTTCTATTTTCTCGACAGATTGAAAGAAAGAAGGTAAAGTAATATATTAACATTAAATAATAATTTTTATTTCAAATATATTACATTTTTATTTAAAAACTTCTTTATTAACTTCCAGTTAAAGTGTGAACAAATAACATCGCTTCACGAGCTCGTAGTTCTCCATACACATGAACGATGTTATCGTATTCCCACAGAATAGAATGTATGAATTTATATGTGATATAATAATTATAAAAGTATAATATTATCATAAATATAATATATAAACATTTAATCTATAATTAAATCCATCCATTATATGTGGTGATGAAAATGAATAACATCGGTTCACGTGGTGGTAGTCTGCCAAACACAGAAATGATTATTTCCTGACCCATTTGACAGTAGAGAAGAATTATTTAGGTTATTTAATTAACAAAATAACATATAATTATATTTCATTTAATTATTTTATCATATTTTCATGGTTTAATAATAATTTCATGATGTGTAGGAAGAAATAAAATTAAATGCTCGATTAGGGAGATTACCTATTCTTCAGACAACTTCTTTTGGTTTGCACCAAAAGGATTATTAGGTTGAATTTATGACCAAAATAAGGATTATATTATGATATTATGTAAGTAATGAAGTTATTTAGGTAGTTATTGGATGAAAAATGGGTTTTTAAAGTTTTAATAAGAGAGGAGAATGGGTGTCCTTTTATAGGTGAGGTGAGTGACATAGTTGAAATGTTTGAAAAGAAAAAGGTGTACCCGCATTTTTAACATTATAAAAGGATAAAAAATGGCCCATTGTCGAAATTATAAGATATAAGGTCTAAATATATCTATAAAATGGGTCTGGGACCAGTTTTGGGTCATTTTTGACCCTTATCTTTTTAGTTTAACCCTCGGTAAATATATTTTTACCTTAATCACAGTAAATAAATTTTAGTATTTTACTATTAATTATGGTAAAAAATTAGGTTTATCTTGTTATATAATATAAATTATTCTTATTAAAAATATTTTATCCATTTTTATAATTTCCATTCATAGTATTGGAAAAATTTAATTTAAAATTAATCCCACAAATGCTACGAGAAAGTAGGTTTTCGAAGAGAAAATGTTCAAACGTTTAAAAAGTTTTTAGATCAAAATTAATTATGAAAATGATTTAAATGAAATAAATTGGATTAATAGATATATAATTTTACTAATTTTTATTTTAAAATCATATTAATTTTTTTAATTTTTTTAAAATATTTAAAAGAAATTAAAATTCTTAATAAAAACCAGTATTTTTCACTATTCATAAAAAACAATCTTCTTAGAAAATTTTCAAAAATTTACCATAAGATAATTTTTACATGATGATTTAAAAAATAAAATTTATTTTTTAAAATAAATATTATAATTTTTTCAAAATTTAGTTTTGAAATAAGTGTGTAAAAGGCGACCAAACTGCTTTTTAGAAAAATACAGTTTTTAAGCGTTAAATTGGATTTATCCATATATCTTTTCTATAAAACACATAATATGAATGTTTAAAATTTTATTGAATATATAATATATACATTTCATTAAAATAATTCACCAAAATTTCTTTGTTTAATTTATTGAGCTTTAAATTCATTTTTTTGCATAAAAATAGCTTTCCAGAAGAAAAATTTTTCTTTATTTTAAAAAAGTTTTTTATATCT
This sequence comes from Viscum album, assembly GCA_963277665.1. NCBI lineage: Eukaryota > Viridiplantae > Streptophyta > Magnoliopsida > Santalales > Viscaceae > Viscum > Viscum album. The sequence continues at coordinate 571,505,850 of OY728164.1, read as the reverse complement.
AATTAATTGGTCACTAAATCATTCATTTTATATAAATGTGTAAACTATATATTTTCATAATTTATTTAATCCTATTCATACCCGTTATTCCAATAGTTAGGTGATAACTATGATATTAAATAATAATATTTTAATAGTATGTAACGTTTCATTTAAACTCGGTTTTTTGTGTAATAAAAGATAAACCAAATGTTGTATGTAACGCAAGATAAAATCAGTGTTTCGTATAATGAAATATATCAATGAAATTAATTTTATTAAAAAAAATTATAAAATCTCAAGGTGTTACATTTTAGGCTACTTAAAATGAATTTTCCCTTAAAATTAATCACCTTGGTACCAACAACTGAGGATACTTCTGCCTCATCACATCTTAAGGTTCCCATATAGCTTAATAAAACCAGTGTTTTTACCAAAAAACTTTGAACATGTGAGTGGTTTTGTTCATTATAACTTTTTATTCATGGTCCAAAATCTCCACTGGCTATCCCTCATAAGAAATATCGTTCTCTAGCTGTATGACCCTTGAGTTCAGTACATGTGATGGATTAGGTATATAATTACTGAGGAGAGATACATGGAACACATCATGAATCTATGATATGTTATATGTAAGTGACAATCAATAAGATACCTTCTTGATATGATCAATAATTTCAAAGGGATCAATATAAATAGGTCTTAACTTTTATTTATATTAGAAGCAAAATATAATCTTTTGATTGCACTTCAATAAATTTTCACTTCATATCTGACTCCAAGAAAAAAAGATCATTTTTATGCCTAAAACACTAATGAATTACAAGATCTATAATCAAATGATAAGTTATTACATATAGCTCTAGTTATTTTTATAACAAAATGGTTATCACAAGTTATCCAATATTCATAAATATTCATCTAGTGAAATAATAAATTAATATCTAAAACCTCATCCAAATTTCTACTTAAACCATCCCCTAAATGGTCAACCTTATGATCATTAAAAAATTCAAAATTTATAAATATAGTCACTAAATTTTCCAAAATAAATTTATCATTAATCCCCCAAAAAAGATCAATTAGCTCTTAATTTTCACACACAAAATATGTGAATACCTTCATCATGTATTCTCTTAAAATATGGAAATAACTTTAATTACCATAAAACCTTATTGAAAACATGCATGATTACCTATTTCCTAAATAAAAAATTATTGGATATATTCCTTAAATCAAAAAATACTATAAAAACCATCAATGATAACATAAAACACTTTATCAAAAAATCATTAATCAGTTCTAAGGTAATCAAGACTATCCAATTTAGTTCATCCATATCAACCATCTATTTATCCCAACATCATTATCTCAATATCCGGAATATATTTAGGATTATATTACCTTAATCAAAATATCACCTTTACATTAAATCACTTTTCTAGGTCATCATCACTGTTTCAAATATTTTTGAGAATACTTAATGAAAAACTTACACTAAACAATAATTATATATTTCATGATTTATATAACATAATTCTTAAATTCTAATACATAAAAACTTCAATCATCCCACTTATTTCATAAACCATTAACCAGGCTTCATCAACTTATTCCTTAATACCTATTTCTTAAAATATCAAACATTAATCATGTCTTAACATTAACTTACCTCAATTTAATCATTATTTTCACATTTAACATAAAAAATACTATTAGAACAACCCATACATTTTATATGTCATCATCAATAGTATAACTATTACCTATACCAACTTATTGATTCTCTTCCTGATATTTCCTCATAAGAAATTTATTTTCATAGTGCCCATACATTCCACATTTGAAACATTCAACTGTTAAAGATATCTTATAGAGACCATTATTCTCATATATTACATTAACTGAAATTTTCATTTTTCATATATAATTATGTACTCGGTGTCCTTCTTTTACAAACTCAAAAAATATCCTAGTTCCCCTAATACATCCACTTAGGTGCTTATTCCAACATTCTTAACATAAAGGAAACTGAATCTTCTTTCCTCTATGGTTTCCACCACTATAATTATCAAAAAAATATATCCTTCTCTTATTTAGTGAGTATGAGGGTTGGTTAAGGTGAAATTTTTTAATCATATATCATAACAAATAATTAGGCATAATCACAATATCCTTCATTCAAGTTATCATCCCATTTGGTTTCTCATAAAAAAATTTTATATAACATTCAATGTAGATATATTACCTTCTAGTTCCCACCATTGACTAAAACCAATAATCATAGTGTGAGTAACAATATTAATAGTGGGAAACCACATAATCATGAAAAATAACCTATAGTATTTCTAAATCATGAAACATTCATTTAAATCTATGACATCTTAGGAATAACATAGTTAATTCATGGTTATTATTTAAATCCTTCTTGATAGTTCATAAAGAGTTTGTGAATTTATAAAGAATATCCCTTAGGAGTTTCAAACCAAGTGTATTGAAATTCTTGTTGTCTTGCACTAGGTGGAAATTGAGTATAACCTAATGGGACATTTTCAGAGTTATTACTCCTAGGAACCTTTCTCTTAGATCCAAATCCACTTTTTGTATCCAAATAGGGATGTAATTTCATATAAACCAATCATTCTTTCCTTTACCAAAAATCTAGTAAATTTTCTTATACCTTGACTCATATTTAGACTCATCCTTGGACCTATACATAGACATATCCTTAGAAATATCTTTATAGATCTCAATAATGTTTTCAAATCCTAGTTTCCAATGGTTAAAAATACCTTTCCTCTAATACCAACTAGAAACATAGAATTTTCATACATAGATTTTAAATCATTTTGATGAACATTTATTATATTACACAAACACATGCCTGAGTAACATTATGGTATAGTTACTTTGGAAACTTGAAAACATAAAAAACTTATTAATTGGTAAACTAAATATCTCCCACAATATTCTTCATAACTATAACCTTTATTATAAATATCTTATATAATAAATTTATTCATATTCTAGGGAAAGAAAACAAAATAAAGGATGATTTTAGATTCTAATTAAGGGTAAAAAAGAGATTTACTTAAGTAGAACATGAGGATAAGGGTATGTGAACATGATCATAACATTTGAAAACCACACCATAAATATCAAAGATCATAATATTGAGTCATGTCATAACAATTGGCTATTCATAAGACATGAATCATAAAGAAATCAAAGAACATAAACAATGAGAGCATGAAATAGTCATAATACATAGAATTATGGAATACACATAATCATATAAAATATTATGTCAAGGATAACCACTAAGAAATTCATAATATTTTAGGCTTTTCCTAAGCACCCATGTACCTACTTCAATCTTGGTATAACCTCATTTTTACCAACTTTTAGGATTGGGATAACCTCCTATGTACCCTATTTTGGGCTTGGGATAACCTCCCACATACCATTTGAGCTCATATAACATTAATCATTACCTAATGTATTGGAGGGAGATATAGGTCCCAACCATCACATAATGAAAATCATACATATCTGCACCATAAGATCATACAAAATTAATCATATCAAAACCCAATAAAATAAATGGGTTTCATAGTCAATTCATCATTTCATTAAATAAAAACCCCTTAATAAAGAAGCATGTTTCATAATCATTTTATCATGATATAACCCGTGGAAGAGAAATGGGTTTCATAAACATCTTATCATAATAAACATAAAAAATACAATGAAATAATAATAATGGTATCCTTGGTTTATATCCCCAGTAAAGCACATGTAACATAAAATAATTTTATCTTGGATGGAAAATGATTTTGAAATAAAAATCACTTGAAATGTTTCTTTGGGAAAATATCCCTTCTTTGAAAGTTAATTTTTTAAATTAAGAATTAATTAAATATTTTGAAAAAAAATTTATTCGAAATTAAAATTGAAAAATAATAAATTAATATTTAAATAAAATAATTGTAATGATTTTTGAAAATTTCTGTTCATGATTTACCAGTTAAAACAAAGATTCCATTCACATTTTTGATAAAAGCCAAACGAGAAATGTTTATAAAAGGAAATAAATATTACTTTTAATTTTAAAAAAAATTAAAAATAGTGTTAAAATTAATTTAAACATTCATACAGCAACACTAAAACATTTTTGAAAACATTTTTTAGAAAATATAAACATATGATAGAAATTATTTTCAACAGAAGAAGAAATAAAGTCAGTTTTATTTAAAAAAATTATTTTGAAATATTGAATGTATAAAGAGATGAAAATGAAGGGAAAATATTTATTCTATTGAAATAAAAATATTATAAGAAAATTAATTATTTTATTGAGATATATATTATAATATTTCCTCATTATAATCATAATCATGAGCAATCCTGATAAATGATGTGATTGTAACATAAAATCCTTATGACTTTGGTAAATTTGAATAGTATTTCCCATGAAAAAAACATTAAATTAAACTTATAATATAATTATAATAAATAAATTCATGATATTACATGTCAAATGTTATGTATATACACTTAATAAAAGAATATTGGTTCATAACATAATATATGTCTCAATGTGGGAAAATTGAGGAAACAACACCTTACCAATTTGGTAACTTTTTAACTATACTCCTCATGAAATATAGATCCAAAAATAGTTATAAAAAATGTAATAATTTTAATTATTATAATAATAAAATATATTCAAGGGTTTTATATACACCACATAAAATAAATAGCTGCTGAATATGGAATGTGTCTCACATAATTAAAAACTGAGACGAAAATACCTTATTGCTTTAGTAATCTTTTGGATTGTAAGAGCCAATAAGGAATAAAATAAAATAAAACATTAATTATTATAAAAATAAGTATATTAAAGATATAACATGTAAAATGGTTAGTATATTCACTACAAAAAATAAATGAGTGGTGAATTTTCATGTCTCCCAGAAATAAAATAGACACTAAAAATCCATTATCTTAAGTCATGAATTCCTTAGTACATGTTCAAAAATCCTATATAATAAATATAATTTAATTGTACATATATTAAAGAACCATAATTATATATATAATACCATATATTATTTTATTATGACATTTATTATCCTTTTATTAACAATTCCATGTTAAAGTTACGTTTCAGAAAAAAATTGCATTGTTTTTTATTTGTTTTTATTTTTAATTTATGGTAATATTAATTTTATCATGTTTAAATCATATAAAAAATGTTAAAAATGATATAAATATCATATTTATTCATTATTTATGTTTTTATAATAATCCATAAGATTTAGAGATAGAAAATGAAATATACCATCCATAGAAACGGTAGGCTGTACGTACGCATGAACGCTATTTCCATTTTATTGATGGATTAAAATAAAGAAGGTTAAATAATATATTACCATTAAAAAATAATTTTTATTTCATATATATCACATAATTTTATTATAACTATCCTTACTATATTCCATGTAAAGCGCGAATAAATCACATTGCCTCGTGAGGTGGTAATACGCTGTGCAAATAAGTGACGTTATCATATTCCCATAGAATGGAAATTATGAATTTATATGTGATATAATGATTCTAAAAATAAAATAATATCAGAAATTTCATATATAAAAATTTAATCCATCATTATATCCATACATTTGAGGTGGTGATGGAAAATGAATAACATCAGTTCGTGAGGTTGTAGTCTTACGTACACACAAATGATGATTTATTGACCCATTTGATGGAATTGAAGAAGGATTTAGGTTATTATATTAATATAATAATTTTTTTTATATTTAAGATAATTAATTTATCATATAATCAGGGTTTAATAATGATTTAAGGAGGTGGTGGAAGAAATAAAATTAAATGCCCGATTAGGGATGGTACCTCTTCTTTGGTCAACTTCTTTTGGTTTTCACTAAAAGGATTCTTAGGTTTTATTTTTTAAAAAATTAAGGATTATAGGATAATTGGAAGAAATTAAATAATTTATTTGGGAATTAATTTTCTGAACCTATTTTTTTTAAAGTGTGAATAGGAGAGGAGAGTGGGTGACCTTTTATAAGTGAGGTGAGTGGTACACTTGTAATTTTTGAAAAGAAAAAGGTGTACCCACATTTTTCACATGACACAAGACTATGAAATGGTCTATTGTAAAAATTATAATATATAATTTTTAAATATGTCCAGAAAATGTGCATTTTATAAGTTTTGGGTCATTCCCTTACCTTCTTAGTTTAACCCCCGATAAACCCAATTTTACCTTAACCGCGATAAATATTTTTTAATATTTTTACTATTCATTATGGTCAAAAATTAATTTGACCTTATTAGAAAATATAAATTATGATGATTAAAAATATTTATTCTATTTTTACAAATTCTATTTACATAATTGTTAAATTTTAATTTAAAATTAATACTCCAGATGCGATGAGAAAGCGGATTTTCAAAGAGAAAATGTTAAAAAGTTTAAAAAGTTTTTATATAAAAATTAAATATGAAAATGGTTAAAATGATATAAATAATATTAATATATATATTATAGCACAAATATTTCTTTTAAAACCATATTAAAACAATTTTTATGTTTTTTAAAAGCTTTAAAAGAAATGTCAATTCTTAATAAAAACTAGTATTTTTCACTATTCATCAAAAAAGTTATCTTCTCATAAAATTTTTAAAAATTAATTATAATATAATTTTTAAATTATGATTTAAAAATAACTTTATTTCTTCAATTAAATTTCTAAAATTTTTAAAAATTATTTTTTAAATAAGTTCTTAAGAGGTGACAAAACTGCTTTTTAGAAAAATATTGATTTAACCATAAAATTAGATTTATTTTTATCTATTATATTAAAAACACATAAGATGAATGTTAAAAATTTTACTGAATATATAATATATAAATTTTATTAAAATAATTCAAAAAAATTGGTTTGTTTAATTTTCTAAATTAAATTTCATTTGTTTGCATAAAAAGAGTTATTTAGAAAAAGATTTCCTTTATTTTCAAATAATTTTGATTTTCATTTCTAATTAATTGGTCACCAAAGAATTAATTATATATATATATATGTTTAAACCATATATTTTCATAATTTAGTTAATCCTATTCATACCCTTTATTCCAATGTCTTGGTGATAACTATTATATTAAATAATAATATTTAAATAGAATGTAACATTTCATTTAAACTCGGGTTTTTTGTGTAAAACAAACTAAACTAGGTGTCTCATGCAATGAAATATAAAATTGGTGTTATGTGTAATTAAATATATCAAATAAATTAATTTTATTCATTTTATTATTAATAAAATCTCAGGGTGTTACAACCAGGACTCAAGGTAAGGGTTTCATCTCAAAACATCTTTATTTGAGGAACATGTGTTTTGATGCACCAAATCTAATTTAATTGGTGTATATAATACCCATTTAAATATTATATAAGTAATAATTCACACTTAATGATATTTTAAGATAAAAATCATCTAATTTTTTCATGGGAATTAAGAATCAAAAGTTTCTAAAGAGGTAAGGGTTTATGTTTCAAGCTCATTTTAATCAGGATTATTTATGCTTGAATTTACATTTTAGGGAATTATTTAATAGTTTTATAATAAAACCCTTTTATTTTATTATCCTTTTGTAATTCATGAATTTTTAAATTAATATTTCCACTTTCCTCGATTTTTTATTTAAAATTATTTTTAAAATATTTCTAAGAAAAGTTGACTTTATTTCTCTCTTTGATTAAAAATCTATTTTCTTTCATATTCATGTTTTCTAAAAATACTTTAAAGAATATTTTTAACATTACCAAATAGTTTTATTAAAGAAATTTTACCCATGTTTTAATTAAAAAAATGTTTTTAAAGGAATATTCTTTTCATTTTCTGAATGAGGAAATTTTTTACCCTTTTACGATAGTGTGAAAGAAATGTTTCTTAGCTTATACCACATGTATAAAATTAAAAAAAATCATGAAAAATAAAATCTTTGAATATTAATTTATGATTTTTCAGTGTTATTTTTAATGAAAAATGTTTTATATAACATTTTTATTTTTTTTATATTTTTAAGAAGTAATTATAAAGTGAAATGTGTATTTTTCTCTATAAATATTGTATGTAATATTTTAAAGACATTTTCATCAACGATGAAAACATTTAATGTTATGGATTGATTATAAATTATTTATATATGTATCTCACATATATGCCTAGTTTATTATCCCTTCCTTTTATTGGGAAATATATGCATTATTTTTATTTCACAGATACCTTCTTTAAGAAACCTCTTTTGATTATGATATGAGGCAAGATTATGAAACACAATTCTTTACCTGGGAAATTATTATATTTAAGGATTATGATTTATTTACTTATTTGGAAAACATATGCATGTATATGAAATTAATGTGATGGTTGGACCAAAATTATATATCCCTCCAATTTATTGGGAAATTATTTAGTCTCATGAGACGTCTTGTATGCGATTAGAGAGTGAACCAAATCCATTATGGGTCTCTATCAACCATATGATGTTGTATGAGTGGTTATCCTTGAATTATGTTTATTCCATGTTTTATATTGCTTCCACATTTCATATGATGATTTTATCTTATGATATAATGTTATTTATGTTATGATCCCATTTGATTACTATTGAGCCATATATTTTATGATATCATGTTATACCTTTGACCCACATGTTTTGTTTCCTTATCATGTTTATTCCTTTACTGGGATTTTTAGCTCACCCATTTTGTCTATGTATTCCCCAGGTTATCCCTTTTAATTTTAGGAGTTCAAAAACATTTAGGATCACATTATCTAGAATAAAATAAATAAGTTTTCTTAAACCTCATTCTGATGTATTATAAACCTAGTCTTCCAAAGACACTTGGACTCATGATATTTTGGTTGTGATTAATATATGTATATGTTAAAAATCATGTAATAATATGTGTAAATGCATTGTTTACTATTAATAAAATTTTGAGGAAGTACATAGATGTCTCAAGATTCAATAGGGATTCATATAGAAGAATGAACAAGTAAAAATAGATCATAAATGGTCATTAAAATGGATTTTTAGATAATTAATTCATTAACACATGGTTTAGTTTCATGGTTTGGAAAATCAAGCACCTACCATGAGAGGAATTCTACCTCTCCTGGTCACTCACACAATTTTAGTGAACATTTTTTCCAACCATGAACCAACCATGATATTGGACAATTAAGGTTTTCATACATTTTTTAGGGAAGTCCACACGTTTTTTAAAATTATTCACCTTAACCATGCGCTCCCCTAGAGCTACAACCGCAAGGCACATAATTTATTAGAGATTCAACATAGGTTAATTGTTTTTGATCAAACCATGAACCTTAAAAAAGTCCTATAAAATTCTTTAAAACCCACTCAAAAAACTCAAACTTAGTTTAATCAATCAATAGTTCAAAAATAAATGATTAAAGGATGAATTTAACTCATAACACACCTAAAGAATATTATTCTATTACCAAAATAGATTAATATAATATATTTTATAAAATTGAACCTAGATATTAGATATATGGGGTACAAAATAAGATTTAAAGGAACTGAAATGAAAGTGAGTGACTAAGAGTTATTACCTTAATCCTTGAGATAAATCCTTTGACAATTTAATTATGCCTTCTAATGGTGGCTTTTTGATGAGATCATTTCTTCTAGTATTATTTTAAGAGTTTTAGGGAGGTATATAGGTATAGTTTTATAAAGGAAAGTTTTTTTTTAATTTGAAGTGAAATGGGTGGAGAAGGTTAGTATTTGTAAGCGGTGGAGAGGCATGTTTTATAATAAAATTTTATATCTTCAAACATTGATCAAAATTATGATCCAATAGAAAGTGTATTATAATTTAATATTAAAGGGTATAATAAAATTGTAATATCCCAATTTTCCATTGAGGTATATCCTTTTTATTTCAGTATAAACCTTTTGTATTACCCCAATGTAAGTGACCATGGGAGTAGTTGATGTTTTAAGAGTTTTCATAAGGGTTCAGGGGCTCGAAGTTATGGTTTTTGGGGAAATAGGATGATGCACATAGTTAGTGCACAATTTTTCTAACTGAGCACCTAAAAAATATGACCTAGAAAGGGAGAATCATGGTTAGTTTAACTATGTGTATGGGGATAGTAATCTATGTAAAGTATGCAATTTATTTCAAGACTATATCACACAGTTTGTGCATAAAGTTTCTAACCATGTGAGGTATAGTGCACTTGGATAGTAGCTACAAACATTTAACGCACCTATTGGAGAAATACATGACTAAACCAAGCACCCCTTTAAAAATATAGAAATTACCTTTACCCCCATGTTTTCTATAAGACTAAACCACTAATTTCTTCTTCCCATTTTCACACTTCATCCCACCATGGACCTTCTCTTATCTATCTCAAAGATTTTATTGAATCTCTCACACCAAAAATCTATTTGAATCACCATTTATCACATTGGATCACCCTAATTAAGCATAACACTCCTTTACCTTAATTTATTAGTTTTCTTCACTTTATTTAGTGTTATTTATATGCGACTGAATAAACCCTATTTTTAGGGTGTTTGTCTGGTTTTCTAATTTCTCCCATTCCATCCCAGATATGAGGCCGATACCAGATGAGGAGTATTCTATAGGGATAAGGATGGTGGTATATTACTTTTCCATAAAAGTATATATGTTTATGACATGTGAAATTGTTCCAAACATTGTAAATTCTATAAATTTCCCCTAAAATGTTTAACTCATTTAATTTATTTCCTATAAATTTACCTTGATGTCCTTTAAGACCCTTTTACCTCATTGGAGTTTGAAAATCTCAACTTAAACCACTCCTTAGGGTGTTTCTGATTAAATGAACTTGAAAAAATTTCATTTAATGTAACCAAAAAACCCATAAGGTGTGTTTGGTATATCACTTACAAATGGAAAGACCCAAATAAATTAATTTAATTGATAAATAGAATGAATAATTCACTTAACTTTGATCACTTACTATGTGATTCTTGATTATTTTTAGACCTGAATCACCATAAAGGTGTGGAATACCTTGAGAAAGACTTGGATTATTGACCTAGAATGCATTATCCTAACTCATAGGACACCAACTGAGTCATTTATTCATCCACCAAAGTTATATAACACACTTGGATTTAGTTAGTGGATTAGATATGTGAATGATTTGGATAAAAACTAATGATTTGGATAAAAACTAATGATTCACATTAATACTCCCAAAAATATTAATGCATTAGATGATCTCCTAGGATTTTTATTAATGTACTCATACATATAATACCTTGGATGATATTATTAGACTCCAATCAAGTATATGATGATATTACCTTGGATTTTCCCCAAGATTATTTAGAAACTTTTAGGGTGGACTAATAAGGGTCCTTCCCTTGGATTACACTCATACCCCATAGTCTAACATTTAGATTGATCACTGTGAGTGGGTTTGAATTTCTAAATTAATGGATATAATGTGTCACCCATAGACCCATTATTATTACTATACATGGATTCCTTATCTATGTTCCTTTTTTACCTATCTAATTAATGGTAATATGATTAGAGACATCCATCTTAGGATGAAGCGGGTAGGGTCAGCTAGGTATCCCATTAGGAGTTTGAGCTCAACATGGTTTATATTTATTTTACTACTTATATTTATTATACACACACACTATACATTTTATATTCATAGACTAGATTAGTATTAGACACCATTGGTGGCGGTTTACTGAGTTTTACTCACACATTGTTCGGACCACCACTTGGTACCCGAGTAGACTTTATGGATACAAGTAAGGATTAAAAGAAGCACCCAAATATGGATGATAGATTTACTTTTAGGATGGGATCTTAGGAGTAAATGACTGAGCTAGTGCATGGGATTCCCCTAGAGATAGTTTTTTTGGTCTTTTTGTTTCCTTTTGTATATACTACTATTATTTTTATACCTTCTTCCATGTATACCTGTTTCATATTTTGTATAGTCATGTCATTATTGGGATATGATATTGGTGACTTCTTATGTCTGTTTTTTATCTCGATGTCTTATTTCTGCTTCCTATTCATTTATATTATGTTTATATTTTGTTTCATTTTATTTATATTACTTATGTACTACAATATGATAAATAGGGTATAGTCTCCCCACTATACCACCATACACCCTTGCTATTAGTTGACATCCTCTAGTGTATGATGATGATCACTTAAGTCTATGTGACCCTCAAGTTCAGTTACTTATGATTAGATTGGGATGGGATGTCACAAAAATATTCATCCAACTTTTAGAAACCTCAAAAATTTATTCAAAAACACTATTACAACATACAATATCTATATGATATTTTGTTATTCACCTCTGCATTCTTCTATTTATGGAAAATAAAAAACATCACCCTAACCAAATATTTATGTTTTGATTCGAAAAATCGAATCCATTTCATCAAAATAATTTTCTAAATATCATAAATTTATTTTTTAAATAAAATCCTTATTTATTGAAAAATACTAATTTTTAGGACATGACCAAATTTCCTACCCTTATAAAAAATACTATTGGATTCATAAAATTATATTATCATTTTTATACAAAAAAATATATTTTTTATAAAACCATTTTATGAAAATTATTACTTTTAAATATATCATAAAAATTTATTTTAATAAAAATAAAGTATATATGTTTTCCTAAAAATAAAATTACATACTCTTTTATAATGTATATTTATTTTTTCATATTTAAAACTTTTATTTTGATGTGATATAAATTAATTATATATTTATTTTATAATATACTTAAATATTATTTTACTATTCCAACATTCAAGTTACTATTCAAACTACCAGGTCACTATTCTCAATGGCTAGGTTACTATTCTAAATGGTCATTTTTCTGATGGTCATATTGGTTTTTAAAATTCCTATAAATATTTTATATTTACTTCATTAATAAATCACTTATATTACCATCTATATTCTACATTATTCATTTTCAAAATGTTGGTTAAATTATTTATTTATTTTTTATAGTGTTGTTTGTGGGCGTGATAATTCCCGGAGACTAAAATAATAAAAAATTTCTTATTATGGTTATTTAAATATTTTTTGTGATCCCATTATACTAATTTTTATTTTATTCATTATATTTATTCTCTAAATTTAATGTTCAAAATTGATGTAATAATGTTTTGTTGGTTTTTATTATGTTGTGCATATTTTTTATAATATGTTTCTAAGTATACTATGCATATTTATTCAGAATTAAATTTCCATATACAAAAGTATAGGTCACTACATTCTTACCCCTTTAGAAATTTCATCATTGAAATTTCATTTTACACACTAAAATGAAAATATAGGAGGGTAATTCATGTTTCATTTCTTCTTTAGGTTCCCATATGGCCTCTTCATACTCATGGTTCCACCAAAGTACTTTAACAAGGTGATTTTCTTCTTAAATATAACTTTGTCTCTAGGATCCAATATCTTTCCCATATGCTCCTCATAAGAGAGATCATGCTCCAACCATACTACTTTGGATTTAGTACATATGAGGGATCTAGTATGTATATCCTCAAAAGGGATACATGGGAAACATCATACACTTTAGACAGGTTTGGTGGGTGTTATAATCGATAAAACACAACTACGATGCGATGAAGAATATCAAAGGGTCTAATGTATCTAGGACATAAAATTCACTTCTTCCTAGGCCTCATGACTATATTCCATGGATATATATAAAATAACACTTTTTATTTATCCTCAAGCCTTATGTTTCATCGAATATTGTCAGTGTATAACTTTTATAAACTCTTTGTTACTCTGATGTGTTACTAAATAAATTTACCATTATCTTCCATTTCTTTGACTAGTTTATGTCCCAATATATTATGTTTTTCAAATTTATCCCAACATGTTGGAGTTCTATATTTTTTCCCATAAAGGCATTATTAAGGATCCATAAGAATTCATGAGTGGAATCTATTATTGTATGAGAACTCTAATAGATGAATATGCTGATACCAAACTCCTTTTAAGTATATAGATCAAGTTATAAGCATATACTAATGTATTTAAATATATTTTTATGATTTTCCATCAGTTTGGGGATAATAAACAATATTGAAGGTTAAATATGTGTTCATGTCATATTGAAGAATTTTATTGAACTTTGATGAGAACCTCATATCTCAATCATATAAAATTGATAATGGAATTATATATAGCCTCAATACTAATATATATCTTTTTAAGGTTATCAAGTGAAAAGTCCTCTCAAATACCTATTAAGTGAGCATTCTTTATAAGATGGTCCACTATAACCCCCATTACATTATTTCCTATGGATATCTTTGGAAGACCTGTGAAAAAATCCATGGTGATATTGTCCCATTTTTTTGTAAGTATAGGTAATGGATGAATTATCCCCTTGTAATTTTTTATTTATGCCTCAACTTACTAAAATACCAGGCACTTTGATGTATAAGCAATAATAACTTTCTTTATATTATCCCACACGTGGTGCTCTTAGATTTATCTATACATATTTATTCTCCTTGGCTGGATAAAGAATGTTTAACCATGATCAAAATTAAATAACTAATTATTTATCTTAGGATCTAATGGTATACATAATTTTTGTAAAGACTCACAATTTTCCGGGTTGTGAAATTCAGTGTGAATTTGAATTTTTTAGTTTTAGATGCATCCAAGGGGTAAAATGGTCATTTTACATAGCATAAGATCTAAGAAATATTTTTTTAACTATTCTATTGGTTTGAAATGGGGTGATTACACTAGGGCTATAATTTGGTGATATTCTGAGCCAGGTGATTTTTTTAGAATATATTAATATTTATTTAATAAAAATTAATTATTCCATGGATAGAAACATTGAAATATTTTGAATAGATTTATGGATTTTAATTCAAATTTTTTGGTTGAGTTTGGGAAAATGAGTTTTTCCAAGGTGATTTGGAAACTCTATTTGGGTTACAGGACTCAGAGTGTGTAAAGACCTGTAAATTTCAAGGAAATTTTGTTCTTAAATTGTTTGGGATTTTACGAGTACGCAGTTTCTGACAGCACCTAATTCCGAGGCCCGGTGTTCCCGGAATAATTTTCCGAAGTTTTTCTCGCGTACGTTTGGTGAACGGACGAGCGGGTTTTTTATAACTTTTGAACCAGTGCTCAGAATTGAAATATGAGGGCACTGATGAAACCGCAACACCGGTAATTACTTAAGATGACATTTCCTGAAGGTGTGTTTGCTCGGGAGGAGTTGTTAAAACTTGAGGATTAAATGTGAAGTAAATAAAATTGTGGTACAAATTTTATTTTCTTTATCTAATGTTATATCCTACATGGGGTAGTTGGGATGGGACCCACAAGCCCTTAACTACCCATGTTAGGATATTTGTGAGGTGGGGCCCACATGAGCCCCACCCCTTCACATTCCTTTAACTTCTCTAAACCCCATCTTAAAGTTGGCAACTCCCCATTAAATTGGTATCCATTAATTATGTAACTCTCCCCTCTCTCCTATTTAATCATGCAAAGACACTTAATCAATTAAGTGAGTTATGTGTTTGAATTTTAAAATTGAAATGCATGGCATGAATTAATAAAGTAAGGAGGAGCCTTATTTTATTTTGTTGGTTGGATTGTTGTGTTGAGACTTTGGGAGAAGAGCTCTAGTTTTATCTTGAATAACTTCATCTTCAACGAAGAACGCCGTCTCTCTAACGAAGAATGTTGATTCGGCGGCCCCAGTTTCTTTACCTTATTCTTCCTCCGCGACAAGGGAGGAGACACCGATGACGAAGGAATCGACGCCATCATCCACAGTGCTAGACAACTGTGAACTTCCTTCGAGGTAAGGGTGTGTTTATGAATAACAAACGTTGTTTTTACTTCTATGTTATTGGTTTTATCTAAACATTTTTATATCAAAATAATGCAGAAGGAACCAGACCAAACTAACACGATATGATTCCTCCTCCGTTGTTGTTGTATGGTGTTCTTCAACTATTCTTCGAGCGGTGAATCAAGTCATTTTTTCAGAGCCAATAAGAGGCCTGAAAACATCAGAAGAGGCCTCAGAGCATAGGGACGACCTAGATGCGGGTGTTTTGTAGCAATCGGATCATCTGAATGAAGGACAGATGCCTCAGGAGGTGTGCTGGCCAGAGGAGTTATTTCTGGAAAATTCTAGAATACACAGTGTGTACTTCCAATGCACACACCGTGTAGTACAAGCATTCAACGACAGAAGTAACGGACATCAGAAAAAGTGACACACAGTGTGTGACACCAGTCACACGGCGTGTACTGTCCACATAGTTTGATAGAGGAGACTTCGATGGACAAGGTGTGTATTCAAGGAAAATACACGTACATGGACAGAAATACATGGCCACGAGGTACAGCGTGTATTATCTTCATAGAAAGGAAAAAGCGGCTTCGTGAGGCTCGACATGTAATCCGGGAGATACAAGGACACATGAAGAACCACACGGCCACGAGGCACATTGTGCACTACAACCACCATGGCAGAAGCGGCTTCGCGAGGCTCGGCGTGTAATCTGGGTGATACACAGACACAGGTAGAACCACATGGCCAAGAGGCATGATGTGTATTTCAGAAATACACGGACACGGGGTGGAGTATACATGCATGTACTCCACCACATGGCCAGGCATAGCCAGTTCACATGGAACCAACCCTATAGGTTTAGACACAGCATGTAACCATACTACATGCTGTGTATTTACTTATCTACATGACCAGCCCTGCGACACGGGCCATATCACACAGGCAGTACCCGGTGTCTAATCACACGACGTGTATCGCTTGCCTTCACGTCGTGTACTTTTGGAAAATGGCTTGGTCATCTTGTTCTCCGTGACTTGGGCACGTTTTGCTTATTTTTTACCCTATGACGTGGGATGTAACTACAAGATAAATCAACTATGGTCTTCGTGACAATTGATGTACCGATCTTTGACTCAAGGAGGGGACCCTCCCGGAATCGAGCATGCTGTGTGCGGGAACTCTAGAGCTGGCTGTGACTACGACAATGATGAATACTGTACTTGGATCCTATGTGGGTTCGGCAGTGAGGACGAATGTACTTGGATCCTATGTGGGTTCGGCAGCAATGGTTATTGTACTAGGATCCTACGTGGGTTCGGCAGCGACGAATTCTGTACTTGGATCCTACGTGGGTTCGGCAGGGGAGATGATTCAGAGGCTATATCTATCATATATATCCCTCTTCGTGAGTAGTATAACTGTATGAGCTGAGTCTTTAATTTCAATCATTATCTTCAATATGATTGACTTGCTTTCCTGTGTGGATTGGGATGTGCTTTCTTGTGTGGTTTGGGTTGTACCTTCCTGTGTGGACCGGGTTGAACTTGGGTTCGAAAGTTGGAGCCAAACTGGAATTGTTGACTTAGGTATATGTATGGGAATATACCTATGTAGTATTGGTTGATACTTCGTATTTGTATCTTTCCTTTGTGGTTTATCCTTTGTGGATTATGGGAGGCCTTCGGGGGTCTCAGGGTCCCTACTGAGTATCGTATACTCACGCCTACACGGGCTATGCCCGCACTACGTTTTGTTGGTTGCAGACGACGTAAAACGCTGATCATGGTTGAGGCCTGAGGATTGGGATGGTATACAGTAGTGGACTATCAGGTGGGATGTACACGGAGTGGACATCTTGACCCGAGGAGCCGACAAGACTATCTGTACTCACCCTTCAGGTGGGAGTTCCGGAGGACTTCTTGGTGGTTGCTGCTTTACTTTCCAGCTGTTGTACTTTCTTATCTCGGTTGTACTGTACTTTCAGTTGGGTTTGAATACCGGCCCATTTACTTTCCAGCACTTACTTTTGTACTCAGTTTACTTAGTGTTTACTTCAGTTTGCATACTCTGTGGTGATTGTTTTCTTTTATAAAGGAGATTCCTTCCCTTTTTATTGAGATTTATGACTTTGGTGCTAGTCGCCATCCCCTGGCCTATGGAAGGCGGGCTTGGGGTAGTCACGACATGAGCCCCGAGGACAGGTCGTGACAAATTGGTATTAGAGGATTCGGTTCTACCGTAGAACTCAGGACTCTGATAATTTCTTCTATGTGAAGCAATAATGTTAAGGGTATTGAGTGTGGTTATTAGTCCAGGGAGTCCAGTGTTGGTGCGGCGGCCGACGTATCCATACACTAGGACCCTGACTTCTGATTTCCGACTCAGTGCATGAAAACATTGATTGCATGTGTGCTTCAAAGTTTTTGTTGTGATTACGTTGTGTCATCTCACCAGTTATACTGTATTAATAGTGGCACAACTGTTTCTTTTCTGGATATCCCCATGATGGAAACCATCTAGGGTTATGAGCTTTGTGTGAGAGGGCAGCCCACCGAGCGACGAGGCCTCGGTGCAGGGCCCCATTACAGTAGATGAACTGGTGGTACCTCTACCCGTCGAGCCACCGATGCCACCAGCCCTAGCAGCTGAGGGTGAACGTCACCTAAGTGAACTGCATGAGTTTCAGCATCAGACACCGCCCAGGTTCCGTGGGGAGATAGACCCTCAGGCAGCCGAGGATTGGCTAGAGGCTATTGTCTGAGTCTTTAGATTGGTAGGGACACCAGCAGATCTTATGGTGATCCTTGCGGCGAGTCTCATGCACACGGTAGCAGGTAGATGGTGGATCCTGATGCTCCAGGTGAATGAAGAGGCATCACTTCTTTGGAATAACTTCGAGTGCCTCTTCTGCTCGGAGTTTGTTCTAGCCACCCTCCGTGCGGTGCGCATCCAGGAGTTACTACAGCTGCGGCAGGGCAGCATGACAATAGCCCAGTACTCGGCGAGATTTACTGACCTCTCGCGCTATTCCACTGACATGGTACGAGACCCATTCTTCCGGGCCCAGACCTTTGAGAAGGGACTCAGGAATGAGATCAGGGCTTCGATGATCTCCCTCAGCATTCTGACACAGACAGGAGTACTGGAGTGAGCCTTACTTGTGGAGAGCTTCCTAGCTGAGCCTACGCCAGTAGCGAGGCCTACCGCAGGGTGGAACGCAGAAGAGTCTTCTGCAGCTGGACGTCGAAACATGTCACAGGGGTCCAAGCATACCAGACCATCAGGTGGGTGACCTTAGGATACTGGTTCGGAGGTGCTGGGCACACGTAGCAGAGCCAGTCATATGAGAGGAAGACAGTTCTATGCATGTGGTGGGCAGGGCCACATGGCTCGTGACTGCCCTACCCACCATGCAGAGAAGCATCAGATGGTTGAGGGACCACCCAGGTAGAGTTAGAGGTTTGACCGTGGAGGTCCGCAGGGAGCAGGAGGAAAAGGTAGAGGATTTGGCCGAGCAGCAGGTGGTGGACGATGCTTCAGGGCTCTACCACCACTACCACCAGGAGGGCCACCCCGACCACAGGGGGCTGGCAGAAAGAGGTAGTCCCTGCTCCAGGCAGCAAAGGCTTATGACCATGGTGCACCTAAGATGATTCGAGGTACTATATGTGTCTACTCCACCATTTCTGTAGTTCTTATAGACAAAGAAGCGAGTCATTCTTTCATTGCCGCTGCCCTGGTTCGGAGCTCGGAGATTCCGATGGAGCCGTTGGCTCGATCCTTACGGCTAGAGACTTCTACGGGAGAAGACTCGACGATTACGTACTAGTGACGATAGTGTGAGCTTACTCTAGAAGGAGAGAGCTTCGGCTAGGATCTTCTTGTAGTGGTGTCGAGGCCTTACGACGCTATCTTGGGAATGGATTGGTTATCTACGGTCCATGCTTAGATCGACTGTATTAGACGCAAGGTGCGGTGTGTCAGCACCGATGGGAGCAGGTTCACCTTCACCTATAATAAGGGAGCCCTTGCAGTGCAGGATGGACTCATGCAGAGGAGAGGACAATCGATCACTCATCAGTAGGCTAGTCTCATCCTAGGATCAGTTGACCTACAGAGTCCGTGTTTTCCTTTTGTGGTGGATCAGTATGTAGATGTTTTTCCTGACGACATTCCAGGACTACCTCCTCGCAGAGAGATAGACTTCTATGTTGACCTATACCCCAGGACAACCCCGATATCCACTCCAGCATATCGGATGGCTCTCGCTGAGCTTCGAGAGCTAAGATTACAGTTGGAGGACTTGCAGGGAAAGGGATTCATTCGACCCAGTGTTTCACCCTGGGCTTCCCCGATTTTGTTCGCCAAGAAGGCGGATGGGAGCTTGAAACTGTGTGTCAATTACTGTCTCCTAAACCAAGTGACCGTGAATAACAAGTATCCAATTCTGAGGATTGAAGACCTCTTTAATCAGCTCAAGGGATCACGATGGTTCTCAAAGATAGACCTTAGGCCAGGCTATCATCAGCTCAGAGTTTGAGATGAGGATGTGCAGAAGACGACCTTCAGGTGTCGGTATGGACACTATGAGTTCTTGGTTATGCCTTTTGGCGTAACCAACACTCCAGAACTGTTCATGAGTCTCATGAACAGGATCTTCCAGCCTTACCTCGATCGATTTGTCGTAGTCTTCATCGACGACATATTGATTTACTCGACTACTGAGGAGGAGCATGCCTACCACTTGCGGGTTGTACTGGACACACTCCGAGAGCACCAACTTTATGGTAAGCTCTCGAAGTGTTAGTTATGGATTCGATAGGTCCACTTCTTGGGGAACGTCATCTAAGAGGCGGGATTTGTGGTGGACCCTGCGAAGATCAAGGCAGTTCTAGCTTGGGAGCCACCCAGGAGCGTGACGGAGGTGCGGAGTTTCCTAGGTCTGGCTGGGTACTATCGGAGATTTGTGCCAGACTTCTCCATGGTTACAGGACCACTTTCAGCCTTGATGAAGGGGAAACCCTTCGTGTGGTCAGATAGATGTCAGCAGAGCTTCCAGAAGCTGAGACAGAGATTGACTAGTGCACCCATCTTGAGGCTACCGGAGGAGGGAGTAGGGTATGTAGTTTACTACGATGCATCAGGGACCAGACTCAAGTGTGTCCTGATGCAGGAGCAAGCAGTGATAGCCTATGTATCACGATAGTTGAGTCACCATGAGAATAACTACGCTACCCATGACCTAGAGTTAACAACAGTGGTCTTCGCCCTAAATATGTGGTGGCACTATCTGATGGGTGAGCGCTTTACTATCTACTCTGACCACCAGAGTCTCAGGTACATCTTCTCGCAGAAGGACCTGAACCTGACACAACATTGATGGCTCGAGTTCCTCCAGGACTATTACTTTGAGATAGTCTATACTCCTAGGAAGGGGAACTTAGTAGCTGCTGCTCTCAGTAAGAGGTCAGGCATTCAGATACTTAGAGAGGAGACAGAGCAGTTAGCCGCTTTACAGATATCCTTCGTGGATAGAGAGAGAGCAGCCTTTCTACAGTCACTAAAAATCACTCCTCCACTACTTCAGTGGGTAAGATAAGCAAAGTGTGGGGATGTTGACTGTGAGACACAATGTGCACAGATATCCTCAGGATAGGCACCTGATGGATTTTCTATAGGAGGAGAGCACGACATCCGTTTTAGGGGACGTACCATGGTACCAGCTGGTTTAGAGGAGGAGGTGTTGAGGGAGTTTCAAACTTCCCCTCTAGCGGTACATCCTGGAGTAGAGAAGATGTACCAGGATCTCGGACAACAGCACTGGTGGACGGGTATGAAGAAGGTTGTGGCAGAGTTCGTTTCAAGATTCCTCATCTGCCAGTAGGTGAAGGCGGAGCACCAGGTACCAGTAGGCTTGGTACATCCCTTGGAGGTCCCATAGTGGAAGTGGGATGGAATATCTATGGATTTCATGACAGGGCTTCCACATACTTCCAGAGGTCATGACTCCATTTGGGTGATTGTCGACCGACTCACCAAGTCGTCCTACTTCCTACCTATCAGAGAGAAGGGCTCAGTAGAGAGCTTGGGATGCCTCTACGTTCAGGAGATTATGCAGCTTCATGGTGTACCATCTTCTATCATATCCAATCGAGATGCTCTCTTTACTTCCCGGCTTTGGAAGGGGTTGAAGGAGGCATTTGGGATGCAGCTATGCCTGAGAACAGCCTTTCACCCTCATACGGATGGCCAAATGGAGAAGACTATTCAGACTCTCGAGGACATGCTTCGTGCATGTATCCTAGACTTTGGTCGCAGTTGGTAGGATCACCTACCCTTGGTGGAGTTTCTGTAAAACAACATCTACCACTCCACCATCAGGATGACACCATACGAGGCATTGTACGACCGACCTTGCAGATCACCTCTGTGCTGGACAGACCCTGTGGAATCAGCACTTGTAGGACCAGAGATGGTCCAAGCCACGATAGAGAATGTGCAGATCAACCAGGAGCGGATGAGGACTTCACAGAGCCGATATAAGTCCTATGTTTATAGGAGGCGGAGACCACTAGAGTTCGAGGATGGAGACCACACTTTCTTACGGGTCTCACCTCGAAGTGGATTACAAAGATTTGGCCGAGGTGGCAAGTTATCTCCGTTCTTCATCGGAGCATTCCAGGTTCTCAGCAGGATAGACAAGGTGGATTATCTTTTGGCTCTTCCACCTCAGTTGCACTGGGTGCACGACGTTTTCCATGTATCTCAGCTGAGGAGATATGTGCATGACCTGACACATATCATTGATCATGGGGAGCTGGACATCGATGACAGGTTGACTTTTACGGAGGTCTCGGTGGAGATCTAGGATCGACAGGAGTGGGTCCTACGTGGACGGTCGATTCCTCTAGTACGCATCAGGTGGCATCACGAGAACCTCCAGGAGAGCACATGGGAGTGGGAGGCTCAGATGTGTGCTCAGTACCCTCATTTGTTCCCCTAGTTTGTGATATATCTTTACAGGGATGTAAAGCCATGAGGTGGGAGTAATGTAAAGACCCATAAATTTTAAGGAAATCTTTTTCTTAAATTTTTTGGTATTTTACGAGTACGCAGTTTCTGACGGCACCTAATTCTGAGTCCCGGTGTGCCCGAAATAATTTTACGAAGTTTAGCTCGAGTACGTTTAGTGAACGAACGAGCGGGTTTTTTCTAACTTTTGAACCGGTGCCTGAAATTGAAATCCGAGGGCACCGATGAAACCGCAGTACCGTTAATTGCTTAAAATGTCCTTTCCCGAAGGTTCTTCTGCACGGGAGGAGTTGTTAAAAATTGAGGATTAAATGTGAAGTAAATAAAATTGTGGTACAAATTTTATTTTCTTTATCTAATGTTATATCCTACAGGGGTAGTTGGGGTGGGACCCACAATCCCCTAACTACCCATGTTAGGATATTTGTGAGGTGGGGCCCACACGATCCCCACCCCTTCACATTCCTTTAACTCCTCTAAACCCCCTATTAAATTTGGCAACTCCCCACTAAATTGGTATCCATTAATTGTGTAACTCCCCCCTCTCTCCTCTTTAATCATGCCAACACACTTAATTAATTAAGTGAGTTATGTGTTTGAATTTTAAAATTGAAATGAATGGCATGAATTAATAAAATAGGGAGGAACCTTATTTTATTTTTTTGGTTGTCTTGTTGTGTTGAGACTATGGGAGAAGAGATTTAGTTTCATCTTGAAGAACTTCATCTTCAATGAAGAATGACAACTATCCAATGAAGAACGTTGATTCGGCAACCCTGGTTTCTTTACCCTCTTCTTCCTCCGAGACAATGGAGGAGACACCGACGATGACGTAATTGACGCCATCGTTCGTGACGCTAGACAACCACAAACTTACTTCGAGGTAGGGGTGTGTTTATGAATGAGAAATGTTGTTTTTCCTTCCATGTTATTGGTTCTCTCTAAACCTTTTGCTATCAAACTAATGTGGAAGGAACGAGACCAAACTAACACGGTCCGATTCCTCCTCCGTTTTTGTTGTATGGTGTTCTTCAACCATTCTTCGAGTATTGAATCAAGTCATGTTTCAGAGTCGATCGGAGGCCCAAAAACATCGAAAGAGGCCTCAGAGAATCGAGGCGACCTAGAAGCGGGATTTTTGTAGCAATCAGATCATCGGAATGAAGGATGGACGCCTCGGGAGCCGTGCTGGCCAGAGGCGTCATTTCTGGAAAAATATAGAATACACGACATGTACTTCCAAAGCACATGCCGTGTAGTACAAGTGCTCAGTGACAGAATTAACGGACATCAGAAGAAGTGACACACGGTGTGTGACTCCGGTCACATGGAATGTACTGTCCACATAGTTTGACAGAGGAGACTTTGATGGACATGGCGTGTATTCAAGAAAAATACACAGACATGGAAAAAAATACACAGCCACGAGGCACTGTGTGTATTATCTTCATAGAAAGGAAAAAGCAGCTTTGTGAGGCCTGGCGTGTAATCTGGGAGATACAGGGACACGGGATGAACCACACGGCCACAAGGAACAGCGTGTACTACCACCACCATGGCAGAAGTAGCTTCGCGAGGCTCGGTGTGTAATCTGGGTGATACACGGACATGGGTAGAACCAAATGGCCAAGAGGCACGACATATATTTCGGAAATACACGAACACGGGGTGGAGTATACGGGCATGTACTCAACCACACGGCCAGGCATGGCCATCTCACATGGAACTGACCCTAGAGGTTTGGACACAGCGTGTAACCATACTACACGCCATGTATTTACTTATCTACACAACCAGCCCTGCGACACGGGCCGTATCACACGGGCAGTACCCGGTGTCTGATGACACGATGTGTATCGCTTACCTACACGTCGTGTACTTTTGGAAAATGGCTTGGTCATCTTGTTCTCCGTGACTTGGGCACGTTTTTCTTGGTTTTTCCCCTATGACGTGGGACGGAACTACGGGATACATCAACTCTGGTCTTCATGACAGTTGATGTACCGATTTTTGACTCGAGGAGCAGACCCTCCCGAAATCGAGCGTGCTGTGTGTGAGAACCCTAGAGCTGGCTACGACTGCGGCGACGATGACGACTGTACTTGGATACTATGCAAGTTTGGCAGCAAGGACGAATGTACTTGGATCCTATGTGGTTTCGGCAGCAATCACGACTGTACTTGGATCCTACATGGGTTCGGTAGTGAGGATGACTATACTTGGATCCTACGTGGGTTTGGCAGCAATGGTTACTGTACTAGGATCCTACGTGGGTATGGTAGCGAAGACTTCTGTACATGGATCCTACCTAGGTTTGGTAGGGGAGATGATTCAGAGGATACATCTATCATCTCCATCCCTCTTCGTGAGTAGTATACCTATGTGATCTGAGTATTGACTTTCAATCATTATCTTTGATATGACTGACTTTCTTTCCTGTGTGGATTGGGATGTGCTTTCCTATGTGGTTTGGGTTGTACCTTCCTGTGTGGACTTGGTTGAACTTGGGCTCGTAAGTTGGAGCCGAACTGGAATTGTTGACTTAGGTATATGTATGGGAATATACCTAGGTAGTGTTGGATGATACTTCGTATTTGTATCTTTACTTTGTGGTTTATGCTTTGTGGATTCTTGGAGGCCTTCGGGGGTCTCAGGGTCGCTACTGAGTATCGTATACTCACCCCTGCACAGGCTATGCCCGCACTACATTGTGTTCGTTGCAGACGACGTACAACGCTGATCGTGGTTGAGGCCTGAGTAGAGGGACGGTATACGGTGGTGGACTATCAGGTGGGATGTACACAGAGTAGACAAAAGGACCCCAGGAGCCGATGAGACTATCTGTACTCACCCTTTAGGTGGGAGTTCCGAAGGACGTCTTGGTGGTTCCTGCTTTACTTTCCAGTTGTTGTACTTTCTTATCTCAGTTTTACTATACTTTCAGTTGGGTTTGTATACTGGCCCCCATTTACTTTCCAGCACTTTTGTACTCAGTTTACTTAGTGTTTACTTCAGCTTACGTACTCTGTGGTGTTTGTTTTCTTTTATAAAGGCAATGCCTTCCCTTTTTATCGGGATTTACTACTTTGTTACTAGTATCCAGACCCTAGCCTATGGAAGGGGGCTTGGGGTAGTCACGGCACGGGCCCCGAGGATGGGTCATGGCAGAGTGAGCATTGAAACAGTCATTTTAATTAAATTAAATTAATTCAAATAAATTTAATTTAATTACTCCCTATAATTTACTTTCTATTCATGAAAAAAGGGGGGCAGGATCCCCCATTATGCAATGTACGAACCAAGATGGAAGAAGGGTGGATTCACTATCAGAGTAAATCCATGGTGATGATTGATGCTAGATCATGGTGCGACAACTATAGATCACAGATTTAGGCTTGAAATTTAGTGATTTCACTTTGAGGTAGCTTATTTTTTTTTCAATATACCTCTATATTATCTACTATTTAAGTGTTAAATATTTATATGAGTTATTTAGGACCCCTTGACAGTCATTGTGGGTTGAATTGGGGAGAAATAGGGGTTTCAGGAGCTTCTTAGGGGATTTCCATTTGGGAAACCCATCTACATGATGTGTAATTTAGATAAAACATACCTTGTGTTATTCTTTTTGGGTGAGAGGTAGAATATGAGACTACACAGCCTATAGTCCTTATGGGAACACCATATAGGTCAACTCATTATGTGTCCGAGCACTTTTCCAGACACCCCAGGTGAGGGTACACAACCGTGTAGGGTACATGACTTTACCCCATGTATGGTACATGACTAGAGGCCAAGTGACACACATGTCTATGTACCATTAATGGGTAAAAAATGTGTAGTGGTAGTTTACATCATTTATTTTAGAAATACATGCAATTTTGGGTTGTGGTACATTCCTAAAGTAGAGAATTGAGAGTACACGCCATGTACTATTCCCCTTGAAGAGTTTTGGATGATTTTCCCCAAGAAGCTATAAATAAACTCAGGAGGAGTCCATTTAGAGGGGTTTAATATTTAAAACATCATAGTTGGGACCTCATTGTAATGAGATTTATTTTAATAAATCATTTAGGGAGAGTGAGATATGATGGAGAGGTTCTTCCTCTAATGGTGGGATTAAGAGTATCAAAAGAGAAATGTGGGATCAGACCCCTATGAGGGTTATGAGGATGATTAAAGGACATGGAATAGGATCAAAAAGGTCCTTGGTTTGAGATATCATGGGTTTTTCCTCATTTAGTTGGACCACGTTTTGACTCGAGGAGATAGATAGGTTGGGTGAGTGGACCTGCCTAGGATGACATTGAGAGACACTATTCCCTCTAAGTGATGGGTGTTGGAAAGAGACAATAGAGCTTGATAGACATTTCTATATGGGTTGTCCTTGATATAATGATACCTACAGGACCCTAATGAGTTCCTAAGTGAGATTTTTACCCTTGAGAGGATTCATATGAGAAATTGGTAGAGATAATTTCTTGTGTCACCTTAGAACCTGAATCGACTTTGTGATCCGATCATGGTTATGATGATAATGGGTCATGTGTTGAGTGGATGACCTTTGTTATATTAGATGGTTTGGGTGGCCTGCACTACCCACTAGGTTATGTTAATTCCAAATATGGACATAAGTCTTATATGAGTTTGGGATGACTTAGATATTCTCTTTGCATTCAAATGTGCTATTATGTGAATGGATTCCTAGTAGGGTAATACCTATAGTTTTTGGATGAGATTGTATTTTCTAGGAATTAATGATTGATCTTTGTTTATGATACCTTATAGATTCACCTTGGATCTAATTGTGATATGGTTTGGTATTCCGTATAGATTCTCCTTAGACTCCCTATGTGATATGGTTTGAGATTCCTTAGAAACAACCCTTGGATCTAGATGTGATACAACATGGGATGCTTTGGAAATGGTACTTGGATCCAAATATAATATGGTTTGGGATTATTTGGAAAATCTCATTGGATTCAGATTAGTATTTAGGTTGTAATTACTTGGACACACTCCTTGTATTCTACTCATGGGTATTTTGGTTGGAATGCATTAGACACTCTCCTTAGATTTGGATCATTGATGTTACTATCTTGACTAGGGATTACTCCTAGAAATAAACAAAAAGACTCCTAAGAATGGTTGTACGACATTCTTAGAGACACCCTGACTTTGGAAAAATTAGGTTTAGGTTAATACATAATGTTACGAATGACTCAATGATTGATAATGATTATTTATCTATTTTATTTCAATTATTACTCAGCTAGAATGAGAATATCACACATGCATACACTTGTTTATGACAATATATGATACATACACCATTTTGGGTGTCCTTTTGAGAATTTATTTCTCAACCATGCATGGGAAATATAGTGCATGTGAAGAACTTATTTATGCTTTTAGGTAGTGCATGAGACAAATAATGGATTGATCAGAGGACTAGTGTTGTAGTTTTTCATGATCGAGATAGAGTAGATTAGATGGTATTTGGAAACCAGTATTGAGTATGGATTAAGTATGGTATTAAATAATTGTGTACATTTATTTTCCTTTTTTTACCTTTTATATGTGATAAAACAAATGGGGAATTAAATGTTATATGCTGGAATAACCATGAGTCTGTATGAATGCATGATTATGCACTCATTAATTATTTATGATTTTTTATTGCTTCATCATAATTGATTACTTATTGTTCATTGATGATGTTTGGTTTACCCTCTGTTGTTATTTAACACTCTCACATGGGGGTATAGTCTTCCCATGTTACTACCATATACCACTGCCATTATTTGGAAACCTCTAAATTATGGGGAGGCATATCTAAGGTCACTTGTTGACCACCAGTTTATGAAATACCGAGTGGTATAGGGAGGTAGGATGATACAAATTAGTATCATATCTTTTTTGATTGATATCATATAATTAATTAGTGTTTTTTTCTTAATATTTTGGGGAGATAGTATATAGGTAAAATGATAATGTGTTAGAGATTGTAATGGGTATTAGACTAGTCTGTCAATAACACCTTTTCAGTTAGGAAGTCAAGGTTACCAAGGATATGGGATTTTTATTCTTAGATTCTATTTTTATCGTTGTATGATTTCACCTAGCATGAAAAACTTGTATTTTTTGTATTTTATTATCTATGATTTATAGGTTTTTATCTCTTGTATAATTAGAAATAGGACATTTTCATGCATCATATTTGTCACATAAAATTCACGTTAAATTTTAATGCTTGTGTGTGGTTTCTACCATTGAAGATAGAGGGTTAAATTGTTTAAAGTGTCAAAAAAACTTATACTATGTTTTCCCATATAACTTGGTGTTTGAATTATACTTAGCTAAACCAAAATATATTTTTATTATGATGAAATGTCATGTGGATCTATAATGAGATGATCCATGATGGAAACGACAATATAGTACTTCTTATATGGGATTTGTAGAGACCCCTAGTAGGTTTATATAGGAATTTGATGAATTGATAATGGTTCTCAAAGAAAATAGGTTTGGTTATTTGAATTTTCAATAATAACCTATATGATGTTTTTTCCATATAGATTCTTGGTGTAATTTTACTTAACCAAAATATATGAATATGGTATACTCGACACATATCATAATAGGGATGTGCTATTATATAGATATGATAACAGATGAGATTATGATCCTCAAGGGGCGGGGGTGAATCTTGTATGCGAAGGCCTGATGGGGATCAACATGAGATTTTATACTTTTAAGTGGATAGTACAATATATGAATTCCCAGTGAGAATCAGTTCCCTTTTAGGTATATGAGTTTTCCTGTGATTCTTAATATATATACATATGAGGCCATAGAATAGGTGTTTTGGATGTGATTTTTTGTATGATATTAGAGCTAGGTGTAGAGGTGATACCATATGAGTTGAGACTTATATGATACCTGATTTATGGGTTATATAGAATAACTTAATGTTTTGAGTTACAAATCAAGATATTAGTGAGTTTGTTATTATAGTTGAGATGTGTTATGTGAGAGTTACCTGAGATAAGGGATAACCCTTTCCTGTGGTTAACTTAGAGGTAGGAAGCAAGAATGTGTGATTAAAAATATGATATTAGTGCATGCGAGGTGCTATCAATTTTATAGAGACTAAGCCTTATACACACATTATTATATTTTTTTAATATAATTATCCATTTAATATGACCAAAGGATTGAAAATATTAGTCTATCTAGAAGACTATATTCATAATAAATCAAAGTGAAACTAAAATAAAATGAAATTATTTTAATCTCCATAATCTACTTTTAAATACCTTTGATCTCCTAAAACTGTATAGGATAATTCAAGTAATACATAAAATAAATAGGTGAGCTAAAAATCCCACTTATAGAATAAACATGATAATGAATCATATCATGTGAGTCAAATGACATAAAATGATATCATAAAAGACAAAGATCATGAATAATACCATTGGACCATAACATAACAAAAATGGTACATAAGATCTGGAAACCGAGAGTGGAAGAAATATATGACATGACATAAACATAAGTCAAGCTTAACTGCCGAGACAACATCACATGGTGGGCAAAGTCCCATAATGGATTAAGTTCACTCCCTAATACCATACATAATTTCTCATGATACAAAAAGATTACCTAATGAATTGAAGTGATATATGGGCCCAACCATCACAACATGTAAATTATTATGTGTTCCAAAAAATGGAATCAATCATAAGGAATAAATGTAATAATTACCCATGGAAATAAATGGGTTGTATAATCTTTCTTTATATCATAATCAAAGGAGATTTCATAAATAAGGAATTCGATAAATGAACTTAAGGAATATATGAAAATAATATAGTTATAAAAGTTAAATATATATATATATATATAATTTATAATCATTCTATAACATTAAAAAAATAAAGCGATTTAGATAGAGAAAGGTCATAACCCCAAGAAAAAGATTGGTTTATAGAGACCCCTTACCTTATGTATGGATCCATTATGCACTTTCACTTAACGTCATTTATAATAAAACTAGATTCATTAATTACCTAATTAAAAACATTTTATATCTATATTATATTTATTATAGTTTTATTATGTTCATTTATAATCATTTTAATGTGATATATTTTTTTTTCTGGGAGCATTCATTTCACAGTTCGAAAGTCGAATCACTTGTGGATAATTATTAATATTCTTATAAAATGGGAAAAAAACTTTTCAAGTGAAATGAAATGGTATTAATGTAATTATTGAAATTTAAATGGTCTAAAATAACCATATTTGATCCAACATTGGGATGATTCATTTAGTAAAAATGTTAGTATTACATAGTTAGTTCATTCAGGTGGTTTTATCGAACATCAAAAAATAGTTTCATTTTATTTAATATCAAGGAAATATATTTATCAAAAAAACTGATAAAATATATAATATAAATATTCTTTTCATTTTAAACCACTATAAATGAATTTAAAGCTTTCTGGAAGGCTGTAGTGGGAAATAAAAAGTCATCATTCATGAAGGTGGTGAACTGAAATAATATGAACAATGATTTCAATTTTTAGAATAAGAGGAGATGATAAAGGGGTGGATAATAAATATTCAATTTTAAATATAAAATTACAGTATATATATGACAATGGAGTTATTATTTCATGTTGTATGTGATAGGTGATGATAAGTTAGAAGAATAAATGAATTTAGAAGATGTAAATTGAGATTATTACCTCTTAAATGTTGCCTCCTTGAAATACTCCTTAAGGCACATGGAATTGGTATTTTGGTGAGAAAAAAAACAATAGAACATGGAGGAGATGATTGGTAAGGGAATTGGGAAATCTAAAAGGATTATAATTACTGAGGAAAAGAGGTTTTGAGGGGTGTTGTTTATAAGGGGGGGAGAGGGGTGCTTTTGAATATTATATTAATTAGTTTATTACTTTGGCTCAAGACTATCAATAGTTTTGATTATTTTGACTATGTAAAGCAATGGGATATTTTATTTTTAACTAATTATTTATTACATCATCCATTACTCAAAAATTCATATATTTAACTTATAATTTTAAATATCATATTTTATCATATTTCACTATTTAACAAAAAATTAACTATTTTAAAAAAATATAAAAAATTAACCCTAAAAATTTTTACATATAAATTAAAAAAATTAAATCTATTTGATGAAAATAATTTTCTAAATATGATAGATTTATTTTTTAAATAAAATAATCATTTATTTGAAAAATACAAATTTTAGTACTATGTTCAATTTTATGACCCTTTGAAAATTTACTTAAGGTCACATAAAATTATAATATAATTATAGTATAATATAATATTAATTTATAAACCCATATTGTGAAAATAAACTTTTTTTAAAATTATTATATTTTTTTATAAAAATATGAATAAAACATATATATTTTATAAAAATAGGAACATTTATTTTATAAATTTAAAAACATTTATTTACTTGTATAATGATTTAAATTTGTTATATTTTTATTTTATAAGATAACTAAATATTATTTTACACTTCCACATGTGAGGATACTATTCTAACAATCATATTACTATTCTGAATGGTCAAATTACAATTCTAATGGTCATGTCACAATTCCAATGGTCATATTACTATTTTAATAGTATGATTTGTAACATTAATATGTGTTACCTACTTACTATAAATACTTCATATTTTATCCATTCTTCATTCATTTCTATTTATATCATGGTTATTGATTTTAATTTTCCAAATGCATACTTTGTTGCTAACATTTTTCTTCATTTATATAGTATTGTTCATGACCGTGATTATTATAGTGGATCGAGAATATTCAAATTTTCATATTTTAGTTATCATGTCTTATATTTTTTCCCATTGTAATACTTTCAATTATTATGACCATTTTTATTCTCTAAATTAAATGTTAAAATTATGATAATAAAACATAAATGGTT
The DNA here is from genome assembly GCA_963277665.1 of Viscum album. Classification (NCBI taxonomy): domain Eukaryota; kingdom Viridiplantae; phylum Streptophyta; class Magnoliopsida; order Santalales; family Viscaceae; genus Viscum; species Viscum album. The sequence continues at coordinate 571,472,862 of OY728164.1, read as the reverse complement.
TTATCATGTGGTGGGTGCGAATTATACTACATTACTAAATATGACAAAATTATAAGAATGGGAGTTCAATTGATAAATTTATCGGATGTTACATTTTCCACCTTAACGAATTTCACCATTTAAAATTAATTTTACATAATAAGGTGTAAAAGGCGAGGGTACGCCTATTTCATGGCTTCCTCTGGTTCCTATGTAGCCTCCTCATACTTATAGTTATTCCATATTACTTTTACTAGGTGAGTTGTCTTATTGCAAAGAAATTTATCTCTATGATCCATTTTATTCACTGACTTCTCCTCAAGGGAGAGATCATTTTCCATATATACCACCTCTGAATTCATTACATGTTATTGATCTAGTATGTACTTCCTTAAGATGGATATGTGGAATACATTGTGTACTTGAGAAAGGGTAGGTGGGAGGGCTATTCGATAGACCGCATCTCTGATGCGATCAAGAATATCAAAGGGGATGATGTATCTGGAACTTAGATTAACCTTGTTCCCAAATCTCATGACTCTCTTCCATGGAGATATGTGAAGTAATAATTTATCTCCAAACTCAAACTTCAGGTCTTGTCGATGTTTTTCACCATATATATTCTTCCAACTTTGAGCAGAGATGATGTGATACTGAATGGTCTTAACCTTTTATACCATTTCCTTGACCATTTCAGGTCCCAGTATCCTGAATTAAAAAACTTCTCCCAACACATATATGTTCTATATCTCTTACCATAAAGGGATTCATATGTATTCATTTGGATTATTTAGTGGAAGATATTGTTGTATAAGAACTTTACCATAAGAAAAAGATGATCCCATCCTCCTTTAAATTTTATCGAGCATGCTCCCAACATGTCTTCTAGTGTTTCAATAGTTTCATCATATTGGCCATCAGTTTGAGGGTGATAATCCATACATAAGTTCAATTTTTTTTTATTGAATGCTGCAGTCTCTTCCAAAACATGGTGTTAAATATCAGATCTCAGTCAAATACAATCAATAGTGGTGTCCCATGGAACCTCAACATTTCTCTGATGTATATATTTTTAATTTGATCAAGTTATAAGTCCTCTCGAATAATAATGAAATGAGTAGTCTTTGTAAGATTATCCATCATAAACCATATAAAATTATTTACTATTGATGTCTTCGGAATACCAGTGACAAAGTCGATGGTGATGCTTTCCCATTTCCATGAAGGTATGGTTAATAGTTTCATTATCACCTTGGTTTTTTACCTTTAATCCTTCAACTTCTAAAATACCAAAAAATTCAATTTATATTCCATGATCTATTTCTTCATATTATCACAATAATAATTATATTAGATATTTTGATACATTTTTATGCTCCTTGGGTGGATTGATATGGTTGAGCTATGTGCATAATTTAAAAAACCGCCTCTTTTTCATAGGATTTTATAGTACACATAGTCATGAACCAAATCTTACAACTCCTTCTCCATAAATTTTAAACATTGAGGATTTCCATTTTCTTATATATTCCACCTTTTTCTTTATTTCCACACAATCTCTTTGATAATCCTTTATCTTTTCTAGAATGGATGGTTGAGAAATATTTTGAGAAAGGAATGATGAAATCCCTTCCTTTATGATTCCCACGTAAATCTTTTGTAAGTCTAATAAGACTAGATCCTTCTCAATTATCAACATTGATAAGGTTACCAGACCCTTTCTACTTAGATAATCTACCACTTTATTTTCTCTCTTAGGATGATAGTGGATCGAGAAATCATAGTCTTTTATCAGCTATAACCATATTTATTAGAACATATTAAACTCTTTATATGTGAATATATACTTGAGGCTCTTATGATTTGTATATATTTCACACTTCTCCCTATATAGATAATTCCACCGCATTTTTAATGCAAATATCACTACAACTAACTCCATATCATACGTTGGATAGTTCTTCTCATGAAATTTCAACTTCTTTGAGGCATAATCTATCACTTTATCATTTTGAATCAGTATACAACCAAATACCTTCTTTGAAGAATCATCGTATACCATGAAAAGTTCCCCATTTTAGGAAATTAGGAGGACTAGTGTAGTGATAAACCTCTATTTAAATTCTGTGAATATTTATTCACTTCCACCATCCTAGAAAAACTTTTCACCCGTTCGATTCATCTTGGTTAGTGGGGTTGAAAATCACAATAGGTTTCTCAAAATTTTTTGGTAATACCCATCTAGCCCTATAAAAATATGGATTTCTATTACATATGTTGGTTTGGGTCACTCCTAAATTTTCTTTGTCATAAAAGGGTCCATAAATATACATTCCTGGTAATAACATATCCTAATAATGATATTTCCTCCATAAATAACTCAAATTTACTATACTTTTCATATATATTCTCCTTTTTAATGGATTTGGAATAATATTCAAAATTACCATCATTCTCCTATATTTTAGAATATTTTAAAATAACATCTATAAATACTAGTAAAAATTTTCCGAGGTGATCTCTAAAGTCTCTATTCATAAAGTCCATAAAGATTGCTAGAGAATTTGTGAGTCTGAAGGGAATCACTATGAACTCATAGTTTCATAACATTTTAAAAAGGTAGTCTTGGGAATATCATTCCTATTCACCTTTAATTGATGATAAACAAACTAATGTTTCACCTTAGTGAAATAGTAGGCTCCACAAAGTTAATTAAACAAGTCATATATCTATAGTAAGGGTTATGTTTTCTTTATCATGATTTTGTTGAGATCACGATAATCAATGAAAAGGTTCATTGAACCATCCTTCTTCTTAATAAATAGGATTAGAACACCCCACAATAAAGAACTAGAGTGTATAAAAAACTTTTCCATATTCTCTTGTAACATATTCTTTAGTTATTCAAACTCAATTACGGAAATTCTATAAGGATTCTTTGAAAGGGTGGATATCTAAGTATAAGTTCAATTGATAACATAACTTCTAAGTCAGGAGGAAGACCGGGTAACTATTCAGATAAAACATCAATATAATCCCTCACAAGGGGAATTCATTCAAGCATGATTATCTCCTTGGTCTCAATAATTTGATATAGGTAGAATTTCTCATAAGGGAATAATATCTACACTTGAGCTGCATATTCTAAGGGAGATTCACCCTCCTCCTCACAATTATACAGAATTAGAGGATAACTTGGGATTTGAAGAGTGATTTACGTATCCTGACTATTGATGTTGTTTTTATATAAATACATCCAATCCATGACCAATATTACATCAAACTCCACTAAATGCAGTATGAAAATTTTTTCTAGGAGGTTCATCCATGAACATTGAATGAGGAGTTATATACCTAGGATGTAATAATTGATCTATTTTCTATTATCATAGATAGATCATACCTATGTTTTTAAGTGGTTCTTTAATAGTTATAATAAACTTTAAATATATCAAAGAATGCGTATAAGAAGAATAAAATAGTTTTATCTCTATTATTGAATGAATAACCCATTTACCTGTCACCACATCATTATCTAGCTCCACCTCAATAGTAGTGATATCATATTCCCTTCCTTTCTCTCTAGGACTTACAGGTTTTTGTAGTTGATTATTACTAAAAAACCTTATATTAGAGAATTTCTTCACATAATTCCCTTGTTTATTATAGTTAAATCACTATACCATAGGCCAAGTGTTGATAGAAACCTCTTTTTTTCCATTGAATTAGTGGGTTTTTTCATCTATCATTAAAATTTTCTCCATGATTCCCCTATTTTCCAAATTTAAAGCATCTCATGGTTCCCTTGAGATAGTTTACAAGACACTTCTTCCCAAATTTTTAACACATGGGATGTTGGGTTTTCTTTCTACCATGATATTTATCCATTGATCCTCCAAAAGTATACTTCATTTCATGATTTTTATCTCCACCCCATGATACCATCGAGAATCATTGATATCCATCTCAAACTTAAGTAAATAAGGGGAAATATCTTCATAGTTATCAAATTATTTAATCACTATTAATTTTCATAGACTTGGATTTAACCAACTAAAGAAGTAGTTCACATTACTTTCGGTGTTTATGAAAAAACCGGAGGTATACCATGTAATCCTTATGAATTTTACCTCATATGACCCAATAGACTCATATTCCTTTTTCTTTCTTTAGTCTGAGGAACTCCCTACCCATTTTAAGATGTAAAGTTCGGGGGAAATATTTATTGAAAAATATTTTCTTTAATCCTTATGATTCCATGGAATCAATATCCTCTTCGGACTTTATATTCTGGATCAACGTTCACCACTAATTGGTTCCCCCTTCAAGATGATAGACAACCAGCATGACTTTCCCTTATTAAAATATTTTTAGGACATAGAATATATTCTCAATGGAGTTAATCCACTCCTCTGTGATGGGGGTATTAGAATATTTACTAAAGGTAGGAGGCCTTTTTCTTATAAATGAATCAACCATAAATTTCTATTTCTTAAGAGAAGGAGGACATTCCACATGATTCAAGTTAATATTAATAGATTGATTTAGGTGGTAAAATGCTACCATAACGTTCCTAGATACCACTATTATAATGTTGGTCATATCATTAGGGAAATTATAAAATTTATTAACATGTTGGTTGTTAGCATGATTCATCCTATTTCATTTCATTAAATAAAATAAATAAAAAACAAAATGAGGATACTTTAACTAATAAACCTAAAAAATTGAAACTATGATCTTAGATGGAATACTGTATAAATAAAAACTATATCATGAATTATGATTCCCTAAGTTTTAATCTTGGTTATCCAAAGTAATTTTTCATTTTAGGTTTTCTAACCTAAATATTTGTTCAAGTCCTTCATAATGGTTCATAAAGAGTTTTTGAATTTCCAAATCATATCCCCTAGGAGTGTAATACTAGGGGTGCAGCAAGACATATTTTTCATTCACTAGGTGAATATTGATTCAATATAAATGTGACCTTTCAAGGTTATTACCCTTAGGTACAACTATGCCAAAGTCACATCCACTTATATATTTAGACAGGGATGCAATTACCAAGAAACCACTCACTCAATACTTCACCAAAATTCCCGGATATTTTCCTATACCTAGACTTACCCCTAGAATTATCACTAAACTATTATAATACTGATGCCTAAAAAACTAGACCATTATATGATACCAACTATAGAGAACCAAGATTTTACACATATTATTACATGATTTTTAATACAAATACCCATTAAATACAACCAACAGATTACAAATCTTAGTGTATTTGGAATACAAGGTTTATAATACACCAAAGTGAAACTAAAATAAAGTTAATTTATTTTAATATCCAAAATGAGATCCTAAATCATTTTAGATCCTAAAACTATATAGGGTAACGTAAAGAAGATATAAAATAAATGGGTGAGCTAAAAATTATAGTAAGGAAATAAACATGATAATGAATCATAACATATGATTCAAACGACACATAATGATATCATAAAAGAGAAGTATCATGAATAATAACATGTGAGAACAAGGTAATAAACATGGAATCATAAGATCATGGAAAAAATGATATTTGAAGAAACATATAACATGAAATAAACATAATTCAAGGCTAACTGTTGAGACAACATCACTTGGTGGACAGAGTCCCATAATGAATTAGGTTCACTCCCTAATCCCACATATAACATTTCATGAGAAGAAAATACCCAATTAATTTGAGTGATATCTAGGTAAAACCATCATATAATGTACATGATTATGTGTTCTAAAAAATGGAATCAATTATAAGGAATAAATGTTATAATTTACAATGGAAATAAATGGGTGATCTTTCTTAATATCATAATTAAAAGAGATTTCATAAATAAGGCATTTGAGAAATAAACTTAATGAATGTATTAACCCATAAAAGTAAGGGAGAATAAGGAAGGTATATATGTGAGATAAATATTTAAAGAATTTATAATCATTATATAACATTAAAAAGAGAGCGAAATGTTATTACCCCCAGAAAAAGGGTTGTTTAGAGATATTCCTTACCTTATATTCTAATCCGTTATGCAATTGTACACAAAATACTAGATAATAAAATTATATTAATTAATTAATTAATTAATAATATTTACATTATATTTTGTTTTTTTATAATTTTATCATGTTCATTTATAATCATTTTAATGAGATATCATGTTTAATTTTTTTTTGTTCTAAGTGCATTATTTTCACGGTTCCATGGTCATATCACTTGGGGATATTTATTGACATTCTTGTAAAATGAAAAAAACTATATATGTGAAATGAAATGATACTAATATACTTACAAAAATTTAAATGGTTCAAAATAACCATTTTTTTCCTGAAATAGGGATTATTCATTTAGTAAAAATGTTATCATTATAGAGTTTGTTCATTTGGCGGTTTTACCAGCCATCATGAACTAGTTTCATTTTATTTAATATTAGGGCCATATATCAATTAAAAAAAGTTAAAAAATATATTATATACATAATCATACCATTTTAAATAATTATAAGTGAATTTAAACCCTCCATAAAGGTGGTAGTGGAAAACAAAAACTCATCATCCATGAAGGCGGTGAACTAACATAATATGGACAATGGTATTGATTTTTTAGAATAAGAGGATGTGAAAAAGGGTAGGATTGTATATATTACATTATAAATATAAAATTATAGTATATATATGATATCATGGTTATTATTACATGTTTTATGAGGTAGGCATGGATAAGGTAGAAGAAGAAATGAATTTAGAAGAGGTAAATTGAGAATATTACCTCTTAAATGTTGCCACCATTAAATAATCCTTAAGGAACATGGAATTGGTATTTTGGTGAGAATAAAATAACTAGGACATGGGGGAGAATATTTATAAGGTAATTGGGTATAAATTGGTCAATATAAAAGGATTATAAATGGTAAGGAGTAGGGGTTGTGAGGGATGATATTTATAAGGGGAGGAGAGGGGTGTTTTGGAATATTATATTCATTAGTTAATTATTTTGAATCATGAATATAAATATAATTGATTATTTTGACTATATATAGTAAATTGTGCATGTGAGTACAAAATAACGGGTTCTTACATCATCATTGACTCCAAAATTTTGGTATTTATCTTATAATGTTAAATACCGTATTTCACTATTCACCACGAATTCAACTATTTTATAAAAATACCAAAAATTCAACCAGATTTTTTTATGTGTATATTCAAAACATGAAATCCATTATATGAAAATAATTTTATGATTATGAAAAAAATTAATTTTTAAATAAAAACCTCATTTATTTTAAAAGTACCAATTTTATTATTATGATCAATTTTTGAATGCTTTGAAAAATTACTTAGGTTCTAATAAAATTATATTATAATTTTAGTAAAACATAATATTAATTTATAAACCCATTTTGGGAAAATAAAATTTATTTTAAATCGTTATATTTTTTATAAAAATACAAATAAAACATATACATTTTACAAAAATAAGAAAACTTATTTTATAATTTTTAAAACATTTATTTACTTGTATCATGATATTAATATTTCATATTTTAATTTTATAAGACAAATAAATATTATTTTACACTTCCATAGTTGATGATACTATTATAAAAATCAGATTACTCTTTCCAACTGTAAAATTAAACTTCCAATGATCTTTTTACTATTTCAATGGTCAGATTACTATTCCAACGATTACCTTTGTAACAGTCATATGGGTTCCCTAATTCCTATAAATACCTCATATTTTATTCAATCTTAATTAAATTATATTAATATCAAGGTTATATATTTTCATTTTCAAAATTAATATTTTATTGTTTACATTCTACTTCATTTTTATTGTGTTTTTTTTGTGAAATTATCATGGTGGATTAAGCAGGTCCAAATTTTCATATTTTAGTTATCTTGTTTTATATTTTTTTTCACATTTTATTAATTTCAATTATTATTACCATTGTTTTTTAGTGATTTTGGTATAGGTTAGTGAGATTCCTTGTGTTTTTGCGACAAAAGGAAATTTGGGTGCTTTTGGTATCAAAGCTGGAATTCAAGGGAATGGTTAGTAGGATACCTATACCTATGTATTTGGGATGTGTTTATGAGTAGAATGGTAGTAGAGAATGAATGGATTCTTACTATTTTTAATGAAACCTAGATGGTGGGTGACCATACGATTAGACTTGGAATGTGAGGGATGTTAGGCTTGATGGATGAGAGCACCATGGGTGCTTCTCAATTGATGAGGTTGACATGTGAGAAGAGTACAGTGATTGGTTAGATGTACGAGCCTAGTTATAATGATATGAAACTCAAAGAAACAAGATTTGGGTCATTTGGATGATACTGGAGAATACACCTCTTGGTTTCAGATATGATAAATGTGGTGTATACTAGTTTCACACAGTGCTACAAAAATATTAAATGGTGAGTTGCCATGTGCGAGAAAATGATAAATGGGTTTGATGAGATTATTTATGGATCAATTTCTAGAGTATTTTTTAAAAATTTCTAATATACCTCTATGGTGAGAGGTGAACTTGTAAATGGATCGAGTGCACTGGAACAATCGATTCAGGAATTGATCATATATAGGTGTTGCTTGGGATGATATGAGAATGGATGAAGATGAGTGAAACACATTTGATATTTGATCCTTTTGAGGTTGTTATTGAGGAGTGTTATAAGGAAATATATATGTTGGGGAGTGAACTATAATCTATTGGAGGGTGTGACCCTCATTATGGAAGAATTTTGGCGGGTGTCAAGGATGACGTTCTTGGTGAGTTGAGAATGATTTTCATTTGATGTTTCTTGTTAGTGATTAGATATGAATTGTAAGGTCACATATAATCATCATGTGTGGTGATGGAAAAATCAAGGTCCATTTAAGAATAAACCCATGTAGGTAGGGTTGTGGATGATTGATATCGATCGTTGGATTATCAAGGTTTATTTTGGTGCCGTTGAGTAGGAAAATATGATTTTAACTGGTTTCATGGTTAACACCAAATTTGAAGAGTAAATACCAAAAAAGTCCATGTATTTTTTCTTAAATTATTTGGGATTATTATGAGCTTGAGAAAATTTACGGAGCGTAATTCTGAGGCCCGGTGTGCCCAGAATGAATTTCCGAACTTTTTTTGGGTACGTTCAGTAAACACATGGGTGGCATTTTCTATCATTTAAACTAGTGCTCAGATTAAAAATCTGAGGGAACCGTTGAATCTAAAGTGCTGAGATTTGATTAAGGGAAGCTTCACTTCAATCGGAGTAGGTCTGGATAAAAAATTAAAATTTGGAATTTTTAAATACAAGTAAAATAACATGTAATTGTTATTTTATTTATTTTTCTTTTCCCTACCACCTGTTGATTGGATATTTCAGGGACCACAGAGGTGGTGAGACCTTTAATTATGGGGTGTTATTTGCACGGTTACACTTTGGTTGTGTAACCACCCCTCGCATAATTAACAACACACTTTAGTTATGTTAATTAATGAGGAACTTTAATTTCGTCAATTATTGAGGTACATTAATTACGTCAATTAATAAACCTCATTAATTCTTCAAGGCATTGCTTTCCTTTCCACTTCCTATTTATATAGAGCTTGGGTTTAGTTTTTGGTAGGAATTCATCAAGTGAGGAACCCCAGATGAAGTGATGCCACACCTTCCACCAATGAAGAATATAGGATTGACAATGCCTATTATAGGATCAATCCGACGGTCGACGGATGACGAACGCCAATGCATGTGAACCTTCTCCTTCATCCGCAATACCCTCAAACATGGAAGCACCACCATCTGTGAAATCCCCAACAAATCACGATGTAGGGGTTGTCTTTTAATTCAATAATTTCCCTCAATTCTATTACTCGCACTTGTATTTGTGGGAGGCTGTTACTGGGGATTTGAACGTGGTTCAACATTATTAAAATGTGATGACTAATTACCTCCCTATTTTTATAAGGATAACACAGGGGGAATGAGAATAACAAATAAGGCCTGGACCATTTGCCACTTGTTTTTGTGTTTTGTTCTTTAGGGAAAATTTTCCCAATTTGACAACAATGCAAGAAAGATGGTCAGGCTGTGACGACGATAGTCCGGGAGGCCTGTAAGCATAGACGACAATGGAAATAGATCTCCGGAGCATTTTCAGAGCCTCGTAGAAGCTCCACCAACATGAAATCGGTGACCGGCGCCGGTGGAAGAGACGACAACCGATGCTCACCAGTCGTGGAGGAGCATAGCGCCGCTTGGCACCACGACGGTTGGACATGCGACCGACAACGACCAGCTAGGGAGGCGGAGGCGATGCGTCGTCGCACCCCGCATTCAAGAAGCTGCATATCAAATCCGCGATGAAGGCAAGGTGACTTAAGTCCCATGGTTCCCATAGACTATGGGGCGATTCCACATGGTGCATCTTATTGAAGGGGCTGAATGACTCCTTTGTGCCGTTCAGAAGGGGGACCGGCGCCCTGTGAGGGGCACACCAGCAGGCCGGGTCAGTCCGCGGCCCGGAAGACTAGGACCACCGGGGCCCAGCACAGCCAGGCCGGGTCGGGCCAGTCCACAACCTCGCAAGCCGACCACGTAATGGCCCAGCCAAACCATGCCGGCCCAGGCTGGTTTGGGCCGGGCCGGGTCGGACCGAACCCGGACCCCTCTCAGGCCCCAAAATGCTTAAGTGACCGTAACTTGCAAACCAGACATCCATTTGACGAACCGTCTACGGAGAAGGGATAATTCAACTGAGATGGTCCTTTTGAGATACTCCATGAGAGTTTTGGAGAAATTTAGAGTATTAACAAGTTGGATCGACTTCGAATCCAACCGGGCCCTCAGCACTAAAATGTCAATAACTAACAGACCGAGCATCCGATCGACGCGCTGTCTATGGAATAAGGACCCTTGTGAGATGGAGGTCCTTTGGAGATACTCTAAGTCAGTTTTTAAGGAGTTTGATGTGTGACCTAGGTTGGATCAGACTTGAATCCAACCATGCCCTTTTTAAAAAAGTGCCCATATCTCACAGACCGGACATCCGATCGACGCACCATCTGTCACGTTGGGACCCCTATGATGGGGTGTTCCTTTGGGTATGATTTTTCAGGACTTTGTACCAGTTGAAATGTGACCTATTTCTTGAGGATTAGAGTCTTTTGGAGATTAGCTGTGCTTCGTGTGGGAATTCAGTTGCTGGCTGTGGCATGAAGAAGAAGATTGACCAATACGGGTCAGCATCAGAAACTCCAGAGTGGGATGATCTAGCTATACGAATAATAATACCTACCTCTGTACAAGTGACCAATATGGGTCAGCACCGTTGACCAATACGGGTCAGCAACAGTGACCAATACGACCAATACGGGTTAGCACCAGCGACCAATAGGGGTCGGCATCTAGCGACCAATACAGGTTAGCATACAGTGACATATATGGGTCACTTGTAGAGTTACTATGGATAGGATGATCTGTCTTTATGAGTAGTCATCCCTATCCCAGTATCCTTAATGTTGTACTTTTAGAGTGAGCTATCTGTTTTTCATTGTGCTTCATGATTTAGATCATGCTTGTGATATTACCTTTGTGGTATTTCATGTGATGTTTTCCTTTGTAGATTACTGGGAAAAATTTGGGGGTCTCGGGGTCCCCTAATGGGTATTTTTATACTCACCCCTACACGAGCTCCACCAGCACATATGTTTTTGGTGTAGAATACTGACGCTCCAAGGAAAACTTTGGAGGTTCAAGATTTGGTGGAGCTTAGTGCGACGAGAGAAGTTGAGATCCTCTTTTTCAAATTCAAACTTATAGCTACTACCCTCTAGGTAGAGATTCAAGGTAGATATGACAGCTTTTTTACATTCCTTTCAGTTTCTTGGGATTGTATTCCAGCCCACTGTTTTCAGTTTATAGTTGTACTTGTGGTAATACTTTACTCTCATGGTTGTACCTTACTTTTTTGTTTGTTTACTTGAGTTCCCATTTTTTAGTGTGTGAAAATCCATAAGGAAATGCATTACCTATTCAGGAAAATCCTTTAGGTGGTAGTCACGAACCCCTGGCCTATGGAAGGTGGACTTGGGTTAGTCACGTCCGGGCCCCATGTGACGGGTTGTGAAAAAGTGGTATCAGAGGGTGGTCGGTTCTACCGGAAGAACTAAGAGTCTATTTTTAATGAGTAAATGGTGTAAAGTGTCTTGAGTTAATTTTTCAGTATAGGGAGTCTAGTGTTGGTGCGGCGGCTGACGTATCCATACACCAAGATCCTAAATTCTATTATCCGACTCGGTACATAAATACACCGATTTCTAGTGTTTTGAAAAGTTTTCTCGATCTTTCTTGAGTCAAATCACCAGGAATAACTTACGGACTGTGGAACATCTATTTCCTACAGGATGCCTCCATGAAGACAACCTTCTAGGATTCTAGTTAGAGATCGTGATTATGGCCCACTGAGCGACAAGTCATTGGCATAGGGACTACTCACATTGATGGAACCTTCAGGTGGTGTACCAATAGGACCACCAACCATTGATGAGAAAATGCTACCAGTGGATCATGCACACTGACTGAGCACATTCATGAGTTCTATAGATATAGGCCTCTGAGGTTTCGAGGTGAGATGGATGCCTAGGTAGTAGATAACTGTCTTGAGGTGGTTTTGTGGGTCTTTCGCTTAGTAGAGACACCCGCCGAGAAGATGGTGATCTTGGCTGCTAGCCCTCTTTATGGCTCGACCAGATGATGGTGGAGCTCGATGATTTAGATGCACGAGGAGACTACCCTCACTTGACTAGACTTTGATATCCTTTTTAGGGCATATTTCATGCTAGTGACACTACGCTCTGTGCGTATTCAGGAGCTACTGCCTCTACAGTAGTGTAGCCAGACTGTGGCTCAGTACTTAGCAAGATTTAATGACCTCTCCTAATACTATACCAACATGGCATGAGACCCTTACTTCAGGGCCCAAACCTTTGAGAAGGGGATACGATGAGAGATCAAAGCTATGATAGTTTCTATCAGCATCCAAATGTAGGATGGGGTGCTAGAGCGAGCTTTGATGATAGAGATCTTCCTTGCCAAGCAAGCACCAATAGTGAGAGCCCCTACAAGATGATAGGTAGTAGAGTCATCTACAGCTTGCAGTAGACAGACAATGCAGAAGCCCAAGTGGGATAGACTTCCCAAAGGGAGACCCCGAGATGCAGGGTCATAGGTGTGAGGCTTGAGAGGCTAAGGGAGAAACCAGTGACGAATGATCTATTTTTCCTATGGTTGAAAGGGTCACAGAGCTCGTGACTATCCGACTCCCCATGCGTATGATCAGAAGATGGTGGAGGGGCCACCAAGGCTACGACAACGGTAGGAGCATGAGTGTCATCTAGGTGGAAGATGAAGAAGGGGAGTAAGACATGTTGTGGGAGGTGGTCGGGGTCACCAGGCACTACCACCACCACCCCCAGGCGGTCCACCCTGAGATTAGGTAGCAGGTGGACTGGGACAGGCCCAGGTACAGATAGTAGAGGCTCACGATCCTGATGTCCCTAAGATGATATGAGGTACAATCTATATCTTCTCTACTTTAGTAGCAGTGCTTATCGATATAGGTTCTAGCAATTATTTCCTTTCCACAGGCGTAGTTCGAGACTTTGAGATTATTATCATTATTTTAGCTTGACCTTGGTGTTTGGATACTCCTACTGGAGAAGATTCAGTGGTCACACACTGGTGCTGACAGTGTGATCTTACTCTCGGAGGAGAGAGTTTCTGATGGGATCATCAAGTAGCGACGTTAAATCCCTACGACGTCATTCTAGTCATGAAATGACTATAAGAAGTTCATGCACAAATCGACTATTTGAGATGTATAGTGCGATGTACGCGTATAGATGGAGGCCAGTTTTCCTTTGTTGTTGAGAAAGGAAACAGAGAAGTATGAGATGGACTTGCACTCAAGAGGGTGCAACTGATTACATATCAGTTGGCTTGCATGACCTTTGACACGGTGGATGAGGCGAGTCCACAATTCCTAGCGGTGGGGGATGAGTATGAGGAAGCCTTTACAGAAGATGTCCCAATAATACCTCCTCGTAGATAGGTAGAATTTTGCATTGAATTATACCCAGGAACAACACTGATATGTACACCGGAATATCAGATGGCCTTTGAGGAGCTCCAGAAGCCGAAGGTACAATTGGAGGACTTATAGAGGAAGGGATTCGTAAAGTACAATGTTTCTACATGGAAATCCCTAGTGTTGTTTTCCAAGAAGGAAAATTGAAGTTTGAGGCTATGCATGGACTTATGGAACCTAAACCAGGTGACTATAGAGAACAAGTATCCTCTATCGAGGATCGAGGATCTCTTCGACAAGCTAAAGAGAGATCATTGATTTTCAAAGATAGACCTCAGGTCAAGCTATCACCAGCTCAGGTTACGAGAGGAGGACGTACCGAAGACAAACTTCAGATGTCGGTGTGGCCATTATGAGTTATTTTTTATTCATTTAGGTGTGAACAATGCTCCAGTTGTGTTCATGGGAATCATGAAGAGGAACCTACAGCTATTCCTAGATCTGTTTGTGGTGGTCTTCATCGATGATATCCTGGTGTACTCAACATCCAAGGAAGAGCACGCCGTACACTTGAGGATAGTTCTGGACACACTCTAGGGGCACTAGTTAATTGGGAATCTCTCGAAGTGTGAGTTTTGGATACAAAAGGTCCACTTCAAGGGACACGTCATTTCAGAGGCAGGAGTTGCAGTGGATCCAGTGAAGATCGAGGCAATACTGGATTGGGAGCCACCCATGAGTTTCACTAAGTTGTAGATCTTCCTTGGATTATCAGGATACTATCAGAGGTTCATACCCAATTTCTCTAGAATAGAAGCACATACGAAAACCTTGAAAAAGAAGGGAAAACCCTTACTATGGTCAGAGGCATGCCTTCATATCTCTCAACAACTGAGGTAGAGCTTGACTAGTTCTCCCATCTTGATGTTTCCAAAGGAGGGAACTGGATTCCTGGTTTACTATGATGCATAAGGGACCTGAATCAGTTGTGTCCTGATGTAGGATGATGTAGTTATTGCTTATGGATCATTAAAGTTGAGGCCTCATGAGTAGAATTATGCGACCCACAACTTGGAGTTTTCAGTTATAGACTTCTCACTAAAGATGTGGCGACACTACTTGATGGACAAGCGGTTCATTGTTTACTCAGACCACAAGAGTGTCAGATATTTCTTCACATAGAAAGATATGAATCTAAGACAATAACTTTGGTTAGAGTTCCTCCATGACTATTACTTTGAGATAGTCTATACTCCTAGAAATGGGAACATAGTGGAAGAAGCACTTAGCCGGAGATCGAGTTTGCAACTACTAAACTAGACTTCAGAGCAGTTAGCCTCACTTAAAATATCCTATGTAGATAGAGATGAGACAGTCTACCTCTAGTCAATGGTAGTTTCCCCTCCACTCCTTCAGCGAGTCAGGGAGATGCAACATAGAGACAGAAGTTGTGAGACTATACGTGCTCATATATCCTCAGTCCATGCACTTGACGAATATTCTGAAGGTGGGGAGCAATCTATTCTTTTTAGAGGATGTACAGTTGTGCCCATGTAGCTATGAGAAGAGGTGTTGAGGGAGTTTTATACATCCCCATTGGAAGTACATTCAAGAGTGATGAAGATGTATCAGGACCTCCGATGTCAGTACTCATGGTTAGGGATGAAGAAACCCGTGGAATAGTTTGTTTTTAGATGCCTCAATTTCCAGCAAGTGATGGACAAACACCAAGTACTAGCCGGCTTGAACCATTCCCCTCGAGATACCAGAGTAGAAGTGGGAAAGGATATCTATGGACTTTGTGATAGGGTTACCACGTACATCTAGAGGACATGATACCATCTGGGTGATCATTGACCAGCTCACCAAGTCAGCCCACTTCATTTCTATTCAAGAGAAGGGTTCAGTAGAGAGCTTGGGACGTCTCTATGTTCAAGATATTGTGAGATTTCACGGGGTGAATTTTATGATAGTCTCAGACCATAATGCATGCTTCACATCCCGGTTGTGGAAAAAGTTTCAAGAGGATTATCAGGACTCAGCATCGCTTGAGCACAACTTTTCACACGTAGACTGATGGTCAGACTGAGAGGACCATCTAGACCATGGAAGAAATGATTTGTCCATATGTACTATATTTTTGTCTCAGTTGGGAGAATCACCTACCCTTGGTGGAGTTCATGTACAAAAAAATATATCACTCCACAATTGGTATGGACCCGTTTGAGGTGGTGTACAAAAGTCCGTGAAGATCACCCTTGTGCTGGACAGATCCGGGAGAGCTATCACTCGTGGTCCTAGAGATGGTATAGGCTACCACTAAGAAGGTGCAAGTCATCCAAGAGCAAATGAAGACTGCACAGAGATGATAGAAGTCCTATGCTGATAGGCGATGGTGACCACTGGAGTTCCAGGATGGAGACCACATATTCTTATCAATGTCCCCTCGACAGGGACTATGAAGATTTGGAAGAGGTGGAAAGCTCTCACTGAGGTTTATCAAACCTTTCTAGATACCTTGGAGGATTGTCAAGGTGGAATACCTCTTGGCACTGCCACCACAGTTGGAGAGGGTGCACAACTTCTTCCATGTATCTTAGCCGAGGAGATACAAGCATGAAACATCTCACGTTATCGACTGTGGTGAGCTGGAGATTGATGACGAGGTGATTTTTGCAGAGTTCTCAGTGGAGATAGAGGATCAACAGGATCAGGTCCTTCATTGGAATTCGATTCCTCTGGTGTGAGTTCGGTGGCAGCAAAAGAATCTCTAGGAGGGCACATGGGAGAGAGAGGCTCATATGCATGCCCAATACCCCTCTTTGTTTGTGTATCCTTGTTTAGATTTTGGGGAAATAAATCCAAAAGGTGGAGAGAATGTAAAGACTCAAAAATTCCATGTAATGTTTTTAAAATATTTGTAATTATTATGAGTTTGTGAAAACTGACAGCGTGTAATTCTAAGGCCCGGTGTATCCGAAATGAATTTATGAATTTTTTTCAGGTGTGTTTAGTAAACACACGAGAAATATTTTATATCTTTTGAACTGGTTCTCAGATTAAAAATATGAGGGAAACATTGAACTTGTAGTGAGAGGATTCTCTTAAGGGAAGCTTCACTACAATCATAGTAGGTTGGGAGAAAAATTTAAATGTTGTACTTTTTAATGATAGGTAAAATAACATGTAATTGTTATTTTATTTTATTTTCTTTTTCCTACCACCTGTTGAGAAACAGTGGCAGGGACCACATAGGTGGTCATACCTTTAATTATGGGGTGTTATTTGCACGGTTACACTTTGGTTGCATAACCACCCCTCACATAATTAATAAGAAACTTTAGTTACATCAATTAATGAGGCACTTTAATTATGTCAATTAACAAGGCACATTAATTATGTCAATTAATGAACCTCATTAATTCCTCAAGACATTGCTTGCCTTTCCCCCTACTATTTATATGGAGCTTGGTTTTAGTTTTTGGAACGACTTCATCAAGCGAGGAACCCCTGATGAAGTGACGCCACACCTTCCACCGACAGAGAACAGAGGATTGACGTTGCCTTTTGTAGAATTTATCTGATGGTTAACAGAAAATGAACGCCAATGCATGAAAACCTTCTCCTTTATCTACAACACCCTTGAACGTGGAAGAACTGCCATTCGTGATGTCCCCAACGAATAACTAGGTAGGGTTTGTATCTTAATTCAAGAATTTAACTCAATTATATTCCTCATTCTTGTATTTGTGGGAGGTTCTTGAAGGGTATTTGAACAAGGTTCAATATTATTAAAATGTGATGAATAATTACCTCCCTCTTGTTATAAAGATAATGTGGAGGGAGTGAGCCAAATGAACAAGGCTCGGACCCTCCTCCCCTTGTTTTTTTGTTGCATTCTTTGGGGATGGTTTTCCCAATTCGATGGAAATGCAAGACAGAGGGTAACACTATGACAACGGCAGCCCGGGATGCCCTTAGGTGCAGATGAGAATGGAAATGGAGCTACAGAGCATCACCGGAACCCTGCAAAAGCTCAGATGGCATGGCACCGATGACCAGTGTCGGTGTCAGAGACGATGGCCGATGCTCGCGGTCCATGGAGGAGCACGACACCATGGCGGCCAGATAGGTGGCTGGAAACGGCCGTCCACAGAGGTGGAGGGGATGTGCCATCATGCGCCACATTGAAGAAGTTGTGGCAAAGGCAAGGGGACCCACGTTCCATGGGTCCCGTGGACCATGTGGTGGCGCCATGTGGTGCCACTGATTGAAGGGGCTGAATGACTCCTTTGAGCCATTCGGCAGGTAGACCGTGCACCCTGCACGGGGTACACCAGTAGGTCGGGCCGCATCGCCTGGAGGGCCGGGCTGGTCCGCGGCCCAGCGGACCCGGCTCGCCGTGGCCCAGTGTACTAGGCCCACCGTGGCCTAGCCCAGCCTGGGCGGGTCAGTCTACTCCACGGCCTAACGGGCCTACCCCGCCATGGCCTATCCCAACCGGGCCGTCCCAGGCCAAGTCGGGCAGGACCAGGACCCCTCTCGGGCCCAAAAACACGTAAGTTACCGTAACTTGCGAACCGAATGTACATTTGATGAAACTTCTACATCACTGAGATCCTTGAAGTGATATGGTCCTTTTAGGATAATCTATGAGAGTTTTTGAGGAATTTGGAGTACGAATGGGTTGGATTGACTTCGAATCCAACTGGTCCCTCGGCACTAAAATGCCATTAACTAACAAGACCGGGCATCCGATCAATGCACCGTTTGTGGAATAAGGACCCTTATGAAAAGGTGGTCCTTTAGAGATACTATAACTGAGTTTTGGCATAGTTTGATGTGTGACCTAGGCTGGAGCATACTTGAATCCAACAAGGCCCTTTTTACAAAAGTGTCGATATCTTATTGATCGGGCGTCTGATCGACGCGTTTCCTGTCACATTGGGACCCCTTTGACAGGTTAGTACCATTGGGTATGATTTTTTCAGGAATTAGTATAGGTTGAAATATGACTTATGTATTAAGGAGTAGAGTCTTCAGGAGATCAGACATGCTTTGTGTGAGAATTCTGTGGCTGACTGTGGCATGAAGAAGAAGTGTGACCAATACGGGTCAGCATCAGAAACTCCAGAGTGGGATGATCTAGCTGTATGACTAGTCATCCCTACCTATGTACCAATGACCAATACAAGTCAGCACTAGCGACCAATACGGGTCCGTACCAGCGACCAATATGGGTCAGCACCATCAAGCAATACGGGTTAGCACTAGGGACCAATATGGGTCATCACCAGTGACCAATACATGTCATCATTTAGAGAACAATACGGGTCAGAATACACAGACCTATATTGGTCATCAGTAGAGTTACTACAGATAAGATGATCTGGCTTACAACTTGTCATCCCTATCACAGTAACCTTGAAGATATACTCTTAGAGTGAGCTATCTCTTTTGCTTTGTGCTTCATGATTTAGATCATTATTGTGAGATTACCTTTGTGGTATTCCTTATGATGTTTTCCTTTTTGGATTACTGAGAGAATTTTAGGTGTCTCGGGGTCCCCTACTGGGTATTGTTATACTCACCCCTGCACGGGCTCTGCCCGCACGTGTGTGTCTGGTGTAGACTACTGACGATCCGAGGAATACATTTGAGGTTTGGGAATTGGTGGAGCTTGGTGAGACGAGAGAAGTATAGATCCTATTATTAGACTTCATACTTAAAACTACTACCCTCTTGGTAGAGCTCTAGGGCATATGGGACAACTATTTACTTTCCTTTCAGTTTCTTGGGCTTGTATTCTGGCCCACTGCTTTTAGTTTATAGTTTTACTTGTGGTGGTACTTTAATCTTGTGGTTGTACCTTAATTTTGTTGGTTGTTTACTTCAGTTTACCTTTTTGATAGTGTACAAAACCTTAATGCAATGCCTTACCTATTTGGGAAAAGCCTTCAGGTACTAGTTACCAACCCTTGGCCTGTGGAAGGCGAGCTTGGGGTAGTCACGTCCGGGCCCCATGGGACGGGTCAGGACATGAAGTTCAAATATGATTTTAGATAGAGTCTATGCACAGGTATCAGGATTAGAATTGTTATGATGTGATCTGAGAGTGATTTGTATCTGTGGTTCATCAGAGCTTAGGTTAGTGCCCGATGACTAGCTGGTCGATTGAGGATACAACCATGGAAATAAACCGAGTTTTAGGTACA
Organism: Viscum album; assembly: GCA_963277665.1. NCBI lineage: Eukaryota > Viridiplantae > Streptophyta > Magnoliopsida > Santalales > Viscaceae > Viscum > Viscum album. The sequence goes on along the minus strand of OY728164.1, from coordinate 571,452,537 downwards.
AATTTCTCTATGGGTGTTAGGTGATCGCAAGACGCATTTAGGTGTTAAGGAATCATGATTAGGTGATAAGATAAAATTTCAGTGGGTGAATTCAAGTGTTTTGGGGAAAATCATTTTAGGGAGATATGATTGGTGTTTTTATATGTAATTGGGTGTGGTGTGATGGAAACTGCACTGGATGTGTCGTTGGACTAATGAAATCGTGTTTTAGTAGGAAATTCTGATGGTAGGGAGCACTGTGGATTAGAATTACCCTAATTGAGTAGAAGATTATTGTAGGGAGAACCATAGTATAAGTTATGAATTGATTGGAGACTCTCTGACGTCTTGGGAAAGAGAAGTTTGGTTGAACACCATCTCTGTGTTTTAAAGACAACGGTGAGAGAGAGGCTCAATTTTTGACGAATAGTGAACCTCTTGTTTAGTGTTTCATAACAAAAGGTTATTCGACATTTGGGGATAGAATAAGATGAGTTGGATATGGATTAATAACTGAGATGGGTCAATAATTTTAGTTAATTATCAATAAGGGTTCTCGGGGATGAGAAGTTTAATATTGGGAAGATTTTAAAGACCTTTATTTTTCTTGGAAACAAAATTTTGTAGGAATTTTAATTTTTAAATTTTAAATGCATCATAGGGGTAAAATGGCCATTTTAACATATAATACGATCTTAGAAATATTTTTTTGACTATTTCATTGGTTCCAGAATTGGGTGTTTACCATAGGGATAATATTGGACAAGATTGAAAGATGGGTGAAATTTCTAGAATATATTAATATTTATTTAATAAATATTAATTATTCCACATATGGGAACTTTGATATTTTTAAAAGGAGTCTTATATTGAAATTCTAACACTGTGGTTGAGTTTGGAATTGCGGATTTTTCCTATGTAAGGTGTAAACTCACTTTGGGTTCTAGGACGCAGGGTGTGAATTTAAATGGATTTTTTAATTTAATTAAATCAATTAAACTAAATTTAATTTAATTACTCCCCAATTTACTTCCACCACATGACATAAGGGGTTAGGTATACTCCCTCACAAAACAACTATATTGGGGGGGAATAAGTGAGTAAGCACCCCCAAACTTTGTCTAGGGATGTGATTGATACCAGATCACGGGGTAACCATTGTGGAGCACAAATCAGAGCTCAAAATTTAGAAATTTCACCATGAGGATGATAGTTTATTTAGTTTTCCACCCATATCCCAGTATATTTTTTAGGTTCTAAACCCCTATATGATTTGTTTGGGACCCCTTGAGGGTCATTGTGGTCTGATTCAGGGAGAAACAAGGGTTTAAGGAGATTTATTGGAAATTTTCATTTAGGAAACTCATCAACACAGTGTGTAGTTTAGATAACACACATCATGTATTCTTACATTTGGGTGAGAAGTAGATGAAAATACTAAAAAATAATTATTTCTTATGGATACGCTGTGTAGGTCGACTTGGGGTGTGGCTGAGTACTCATCCAGACACCCGATGTGAGGGTACATGGCCATATGGGGAACACGACCAGACCACATATATGGAACTTGACTAGAGACTATGTGAAGTACTTGTCCAAAGGTTGTTTAATTCATATGTTTAGGTACCCCATGTGGCTTATATGGTTATAGGTCTAATACACATTTTTTAATTGATAAATACATTCCATGTGGGATTGTGGTACATTCCAAGAGTAGGGCATTGAGAGTACATGCCATGTACTCAGGGGTACATGTTGCACTATTCCACATGAGAAGTTTTGAATGATTTTTCACCCTAAAACTAAAAATGGCATAAAGATAAGTCTATCCTGAGTGTTTTTTCATGTAGAATTTAATAGTGGGGACCTCTTTTCTATTTAAGGTTATTAAAAAGATGATTTAGGGAAAGTGATATAAGATAAACCAGTTCTTACACTAATGGTTGGATTAAGTATATACTGAGAGAGATGTGGGATGGGACCCTGATGAGGGTTTTGAAGATGATTTAAGGAGTTATTATAAGATCTACAAGGTTCTTTGTTTGATATATCATGGGATTTTCCATGGTTAGAAGGATCAAGTTATGACCCAAGGAGATGGATATGTTGGATGAGTGGACCAACCTAGTATGGAGTTGAGGGACACTATACCCTCTGAGTGATAGATGTTGGACTGAGATATGATAACATGATATAGGATCCAATTTAAGGTTTCCTAACTATGATGAGTCTTTGAGGACCCCGATGTATTGCCCGATGATATTTTTACCCTATAGAGGGTGTGTATAAAAAAGGGCAGTGATGATTGTGGTTGTCACCTAAAAAAACAAATCAATTATGTGAGTCTACCATGTATATGATGATGGAGGTTTATGAATTTATTTGATGAAAGAAATTGTATAATATGGTATGGGTGGGATGAACTAACCATTGGGTTATGTTGGTTTCATGGCTGTACATATGCCCCCAGTTGGTTTGGTATGAATTGGGGATTCTCCTTGAATCCATATATGCTAGTATGTGACATGATTCCTGGAAGGTAAATCCCCTAAGTTTACAAATAAGATTGTATTTCATAGAAAATTATCCTTTTTATCAAAAAATGATATTGGTTTGGGATGCCTTAAAGATGATCCTTGGATTCAGATAAGATATGGTTTGATATAACATTGATATTCTCTTTAGATTTAGATGTGGTATGGTTTGGGATTCCTTAGAAATGATCCTTTGATCTAAATGTTATACAATTTGGTATGCCTTAGACATAGTCCTTAGATATAGATGTGTGGTGGTTTGAAATTACTTGGAAACAATCCTAAGATATATATGAGTATTCAGGTTGGAATTACTTATAAATTCTCCTCAGATTCAGCTCATGAATATTTGGGTTTGAATGCCTTTGAAATTCTCCTCAGATTTAACTTACTTATGTTACTAAATTACATAGGGATTGCTCCTAGGAATCATACATGGGACTAATATTGATTGTAATGGTTGTACAACATGATTAGAGACACTCCAACATTGGTTGAAGTAAGTTTGGGTTGATCTCAAGTGTTTTACAAGACCTAAGGTTCAATGATGATTATTTATCAATTTCTATTTAGTTATTACTCGATGAGGATGGGCATATCACATGTGTATAAACTTGTTTATGATATAAGATTATAGGTACACTATTGGGGGTGGACCACCAAGGATTTATTTCTCATCCCTTGTATGGGTACTTTGGTTTCTAGGTAGACCTCATGTCTGATTTTAGGTTGTCCATGAGACCTTTAGTTGATTGAGAAGAGGCCCAGATTTTGATGATTGGGATAGAGCATCTTGAATAGGATTTGGAGACAGGGTTTGAGGTATGGATTGGGGATGACAGTAAATACTAGAGTACATTTGTTTTCCTTTTTTTATCTGGTATATTTGATATACCTAGTTGGTTATTAGCTGTTGTATGTTTACATAACCATGAGTTTGTATAATGGTATGCTTCTACACTCATTTATTAGTGATGGATATATTTTATTACTTCTATAAATGTGATTATTTATTTTTCATGGATGATGTTTGATTTATCCTCTATTACTATTTCACACTATGATATGGGGGTTTAGTCTCTCCAAGGCACTAGCCTAGACCCCTTATACTAGTAGGAAACATTTTGCATACGAGGAGGAAAACCTGAGGTAATGTAGAGACCACTATTCTGGGTATTTTCAAGTAGTAAGGTGTGGTGGGGAATTACAATTGTGTCCCAAATCTCAAAACTCATTTATTAATAATGAACCATAAGGTTTCTCTCTTTCTTGTAGTATCAACCATATTTTGTATCTCCACATCATCCCTTTAAGCTTCATTAATCTTCTTCAGAATGGATGTTTGACAAATAATTTTTTCAAGGTGACATTGCAATTTCTTTTATTATTCCCATGTACATCCTTTACATGTTTAAGATGATTGGATCCTTCTCAATCCTCATCATGGATAGGGTTACAATATCTTTTCTACTTAGAGCATCTACCACTTTATTCTCCTTCTAAGTATGGTAATTTATTAATAAATCATAGTCCCTGATAAAATATAACCATAATAATTGTGACATATATAGATAATTCTAGGTGAATATATATTCTAATGTCTTATGATATTTATACATATCGAACTTCTATCAATAGAGATAATTCCTCGAAATATTTAATAAAAATATTACTATATCTTACTTAAGATCACGTGTCAAATAGTTCTTCCCATGAACATTAAACTCTCTTAAGGTATAGGCTATAAATTTATCATTTTTCATTTTTTATGTAACCTAAGAAATTAATTAAATCATCACAATAGAAAAAATCCATTCCCAATTTGTGGGTAGTGTGAGTATAGGTTCAATGAGCCTCTTGTTCAAATCCTTGAAACTATATTTGAAATTTCCCAGTAAGGATAATTGTATTACTAAGAGGGGGAGAGGGAGAATAAGTGATACTTTTCCTTTTATGTTTCTTTAAAACAAATATTTACCTACTGTTAAATATTCCATTCTCTACTGAAAACAATTCAAACACACATACATAAGAACACAAGTTTTTATAAGGTTCGCTATTCAATAATAATAGTTACATCCTTGGTATAGTTTGGAAATGATTCAATACCACACAATCCACTTGAAAATAATCCTTTGTATGGAATACAATGAATAGGATATTCCCTTTCACTCATGTAGTACTATGTAAACAATCCAATAGTGCGTGTGATCCCTCTTATAAAAAATAGGGTAAAATAATGTTTTTGTAACAACACATATTACTTTTTCTTCTTTTTAACTTATAAAAATGTATTATTTTGAAAACAATTCTGCAATTTTTTTACCCAAAAGATAGTAATAACTTTAAGGAATTTGATAGTGAATTCAATCCGATTGTCAAGTCAGATTGGCCTAGTCATATTCTTTCACTCTACTTCTTCCAATACGATTTCTCAATATGATGGATATAACTCTCAAAAGAAAACAATAGAGACAATTAATAACTCCTTCTTCCTCACTCCAGAAATCCCAATATAGAAAACCTGATCTAATTATCTAGCCCAATACAATGATCAGTCTAATATGATGATAATAATAATACTATAGACAACTAAATACGATGATCACTGAATATGGTGATCATCTGAAATAAAATTTCAATCTTATATCTTCTCCTTTCACACCTATACATCGAAACTTGTTCAATAAAGGATCAAAATGGAAACCTATTTCTCTCCCTTAATCTTTGGATATTCTCTCTATTCTATCTGAGTATTAAATCCATCATTAGTAGTCAGAAAAGTATGATTCAATTCTCTACTTTTAGAGGTGACCCTTGGATGGTTTTGGAGGGAATCCCCAAAACATTCCCACTCAAAAAAATTCACCAAAATATCAATTTCCCTTGAATTTTGGGTGAATTTATGACTTCTAAAACTCTTATAAACTCTTCACATCTCTTCTTGATTCCTCTCAAATCTCCCCCAAAACTTCACATATTCTTCATACTTTCTTTTTCAAATTCCAGTCTGATTTCAATTCTCCCATTCCAATTGGCTCAATCTGATTTCTTCAATATGATGCTATGTACCAACTATATATATATATATAAATAAATAGGTATCTTTCATATTCTTCATAAAATAAATTACAATTCTTCTTCACAATTTCCAGTAATATGTTTATTAACCCTATTAATGAAATCCTTTGAAAACAAATAAAATTTTTTCTTTCTCTTCTCAATATGATACCCATAAACTTTATTCTTTGAAGATTTACATATTTTAGATTCTGGTCTGACTAAAAACTAGTACCTTCAGTTTATAACATTTTTCAAAAATCTCCCCATCCTTCAAATTCCCAAATATTCCTTCAATAATTCATTAAACTATATTAAATGATTAGATTCATTGTTAATCAGTCTTTATCATTACGATTTTCATTGGCTTCAACTCAATTAATTTACAATCAGTCTTGTTGGAAAAAATTCTACCTGAATATGATGGGTCAGTGTCTACCCCTTCAACTTCAACAACTTTCTTCTATTCCAAACTTGTTCTTGTATCATAACTTCTTTCATGACTTTTAATACATTTGAGAATATATTCAGTATCATATGATTTTTATTAGAAAGTATTGTAACTTACCATCTTTTCCAACAACATCTTTCTTTACATATCATCCTAAATACAATAGACATGAATATAATTAGTATGATCATGATCAGGCTGAATATTATTTCCATCATATTTTCTCTATCCATCCATATCTAATCAATCAGAATACGATTAATATAATCTATTTTACTTCCCATTTATTTTATCAATATTTAATCAAAATTCTTCCAATTAATTATGATTTATGAGAACTCAAAGATCAGAAAAGAATAATCACATTTATATCATAGTAATATAGACTCTGATTATACTCTAATATGCTCACACCTTCTATACCGAATCCAGAGTGAATCTGATGACCATTTACTTTCAGTAAGATTCTTCCTCAATACAATCAAATTTTCTTCTAGCCAGATTCTCCTGAATATGATGGAGCTTTTCAAGAATTGTGAGTTTGATTCTCTGAATATTATGGCATTTATTAATTTCAACAAAAGAAGTGATGTTATTTTTCTTTTCTTCTTAAATTTCTTTGACAAGAAAATACAATACTTTAGAAAAAAAACATCTTCAACTTCTTGAAACCTTATCTAGAATAATTGGCACCAACAATATCCCCCTTTGGATTTTGTTATCAACCAAGATTCATAAATCACTAAACATTGTGTCCTCAAGAAATGGATTAATTATAAATAATTCTAATACTATGTGAGCTACCTCATTTTAGTAAACATTAATCATTGAAATAAAAAACATGCTGTCTAAAAGTAGTGATTATGAAAACCTTCTTCATTTTTCTTCCTCATATTTTTTCCATAGCTCTTAAAAATTCCTGGAATACAAAAAAATATTTCCTACAACCACTTTAATAAATAGTTTGAATAGTTCACACACTTATAATGATGAAATCACTGCTTACCAACAACTCCCCCTTTTTACATGCATTCATAATGATAGATTTATAAAAAAAATTCTCACCCTTGAAAACACTATCCAAAGGTAAGATGATATAGGTAAAACAAATACCATAACCTTGATGATAAAGTGTCTAGATGCCCATGGTCAACCTCAATTTAGAAAAATATTATTTCGGTAGAGGTTTTACAAAAATGTCAACAACTTGTTTCGATGTAGGAACATACTCCAACTTCAACTAATTATTCTCCATATTCTCTTTGATGAAATGATATTTGATATCAATATGTTTTGAAATATAATCTTGAACCAGATTCCTGGTGAGATGATTTTACTTTGATTATCACAAATCAAGAGCAAGGGTAACTTAACTTTAACAAGTAAGTATTATAATTGAGTTTTTATCCACATTAGTTGTGTAGCAGCTTGAGTAGCAGAAACATACTCAACTTATTCCATAATGAGAGTTATTTAATTATGTTTCTTTAAATTCCAACTAACATAAATCTTCCCCAAAATAATACTCCACAATATGTGGATCTTTTATCATTAACATTTCATACCCAATCAACATCTGAATACTCAAACAAATCAATACTATATGATCTATCGTACCAGATTCTGAATTTTTTTCTAACTCTGATGTATCTTGTAATTCTTTTTTATAACAAGTAAATGTGATTCTTTTAGAGAACTTTGAAATATTTCACAGAGGTTAATAACATAAAAAATGTTGGTTCTTGAGGTAGTCAAATAAAAAAAACTTCCAATTAGCCTCATAAATTCTTTCTTATCAACTTATTTCCTTCTCCATATTTAGAAAACTTTGTTCCCAATAAAACTGACATGGAAATAGGTTTTGAGTTTTCCATTCCCAACCTCATAAGAATTTCCTTAGTAAACTTTTCTTTAGAAAGAAAAATGTGTTTCTAATTATGTAAAAATTTTAACCCAAGAAAGTATTTCATTTCTACTAGCATGGACATCTCAAACATAATATTCATCTCTTCAGCAAATCTTTCACAACTTATTTCATTATTCTCTATAAAGATAATGTCAATGACATAAAAAATTCTGATGAGTGAATACTCTTGAATTTATCTATTATAAATATTTCTATGAATCTTTATTTCTTGAAACTCATTTTACATAATCAAGTATCCAATTTAGAATACCATTCCCTCATAGCTTGTTTTATCCCATAAAAGTCATTCTTTAATCTACAAACATAAATTTCATCTTTCCCAACAACAAAGACACAAAGTTGTTCAATGTAAACTTCCTCATCAAGATCACCATTCCAGAATGTTGATTTAATTTCCATTTGATATATATTATACTCTTTTTGTGAAAAAATAGAATGAAAATTTCTGATTTATTCTAATCTTACAACCAGTGTAAAGGTTTCATCACAATCAATACCCTCAATTTGTGAATACCCTTTTCACATCAATCTTTCTTTGTTTCTTATCACTTCACCTTCCTTATTCATCTTTTTTAGAAAAACCCACTTTTTGAAAATAATGGTTTGGTTTTCTGGATTGGGTACAAGTTCCCATGTATCATTATTTTCAATTTGATTCAACTCTTTATTCATGGCCTGAACCCATTTTGGATACTCAAAATATTCATTTACATCATTCGACTCAACTCTTGAGTATAAAGAAGTATGTGTAATAATATTTTTTGTTCTTCTTATTTTATCCTTAAGATATTGATCACCAATAATATTAAGAGATTACACATGTTTCCTCATCCTAGGATGTGATTTTTGATTGTCTTCATCATCATTGGAAATAGATGAGTCCAATTATTCTTTTTGAGTAGGATTACAATTTTCTATCTCCTTATCATAATTTTTTTCTTATCCCACTCAACTTCCTTATCTTCCTTATAATGTTTGTCTTATTCAACCATTTTAATAACTTTCGCATAAATATAATAAAAAATTATTCTTTTTTCTTTTTTGAAACATCTATATCCTATTCCTTCTAAAGCATAGCCATGAAAGATTACATCTTTACTTTTATGTTAAAACATTCCAAAGTTTCAATATTTATTATTTATAATACATGGACTTCTGAAAGATCTTAAGTGTTTAAAACTTTGGTTTTTTATATAAATAAATTCACATATTCATGTCTGAGATTGGTATATAGAAACATCATTTTTGAATATACACAACAATACTCATGTATTTCCTCCAATAGTAATGAGAAATAACATGTTCAAGTAACATAGTTCTCCCCATTTCCACCAAACTTCTATTCTTTTTTTAGAAACCCTATTTTGTTGGGGGTTATATATAAAACTTTTCTCATGATCAATTCCATGCTTCTCAAGATAATTTTAAAATTAATTACTTCTTTATTAACCACTATTATTATTTCTCAACTTCTTCATTGAATATTCAAATTCCTTTTCAGATTTCCTTATGAAACTTTTAATCATTTTCAAAACATCTGACTTATGTTTCTTATACATAACACAAGTAATGTGAGTAAAATCATCAATTAATGTAATGAAATAATTATCTCCATTTTTTTATTGTTTTTTCATTGGAAGACATATATCGGAATGAATAATCTCTAGGGGGTTTTTGAACAAATCTCAACTTTCTTGTCCACAACATTTGTAATATTTCCTTTTTGACAAATAGCGAAACACCAATCTCTTCTTATTAAAAAATCTGGAAAGTCTCTAACATTGTCTCGCTTTGAAAAAATTCCTATGTTTACTTGAAACATATGTCCCAAACTTTTTATGACACAATTTATTCTCTTACACCATACTCTTGTAACAACAGTTGTGTATTTCACAAACTTCAAACGAATTCCCTTTTTTATGTTGGCCTCTTTTAATTATCTTTCCATATTCTTCAATTTTCAAAAAAAATCCATAATTTCTAAACATACTTTTTTTACTCAAATCCAATTTTTCTGAAACACTTAGAAAATCATGTTTCAGTCCATCAACATACAAATCATTATTGGATTTCAACTTTTATTTTCCAATGATGACTGATCCAACACCTTCCATTCTCAGTGATTCGTCATTTATAAATGTCACAGTTAATTCCTTGAAATCTTACACATTTTTAGAAACTTTATATCTCATATAATATGATAAGAACACCCACTATTAATAATCCATGGTCATTCTCCTTTTGTAGCTTTCAAAGCAGTTTTAATAATAAGAGCTTTTTCTTCTTCCTTTTCTTTCTTCACCTTCTTCTTTTGAGAGTTATGAAGAATATTTTGTTGTATCGATAACAAAACTAGACATCATTTTTCAAGGTTTCAATGTTTTTCACATCTTTCAAAAATAGTTTTCAAAGGATGAAACCTATTTTTAATTTTCACACAAACCTTCTTAGGTTTCTTTAAAACAACCTTTTCGAACTTCTTCTTTTAAGGTAATTAATTCCCCATCAACCTTTTCCTTTCATAACATGTAGAGTAATAGTAATATTTTGGGTTGAACCAACAAATTTTTATGTCCTAATCCACCACAATACCAATATTATTCATAGAAAGAGTATTTTCCTCTAAAACTTCCATATTTACTGGAATTGTGAATATGTTTCTCGATAAACTTATTGTCTTTCTTTTCTAAGCCACCAACATTTCTATTATCAATCATAATATTTTTTTTATTTTAATATTTATCTGAATTATAAGTATTATAAATATTTTTTGATTCCAAATTTTTGGAAACATTTTCAAACATAGCATATTTCAAACCATTTGAATTCCCAACTTTGTTGGTTTTGGCTAAAAACATAACTTTCCCAGATTTATTCTTTCAGAAACAATTCCATCATTATTTTAAACCTTTGAAGGTAACTATTATTGATCTTTATTTTATTTTCAAATACAATAACTTTAACCAACTTTGGTGATAGAGTTTTTAAAACCTATACCTTTCTCTTCAACTTTATAATGTTTTCGTTGGACAAGTTCCAACTCTTATTCTTTTTATTTCAAATTCACTTCTATATGCTTAGTATGATTCTTTTATTCTACAAGAGATTTATTTAGATCATAACTTTTTTACCATCTTCACCTTCTCATCAGAAAAACATTTTTTATAGCTTGTTGAGTAACATTCATCTTCCAACGTTTTGTCTTTATTTTCAAGCCTTATGATCTTTACCATATATTATTTCAACTCTTCTTTCAAATGAAATTATATTTGACTTTATTCTTATTCTTTAGAACTAATTCTTCCAAATTATTTATCATTAACTGTTTCAATAAAAGTATTCTCAATTCCATACTCAATTTTTTTTTTTCAGATTCAACATCACTACCTTATTCTTCTTCATCTTTATATAAGAAACTTCTTCTTTTGGATTTAAATAATTTTATATCTTTCCCTATGGAATATGATTTTCCTTTATCTCTCTATTTCTTCCATGATATTCTTGTACGTCTTTCTTCTTCATCACTATCCTCTTATTTCTTTATCTGAGGACAATTAGTCAACAAATTCTTAATGGATCCACATTCAAGACATTTTAAGGGAAGTTTCAATTTTTATTTCCCTAAAAATATTTTCACATTTTTATAAAACAAAGATACAATATCATGAAAATTTTAACATACCATATTTTCATAAAAAGATTCACCATCTTCATCTTCAATAAGATTTTTATTTGACTTCTCTTTCTTAGAATCCTTGAAAGAAATTTCTCTATCAAATTTTGTTTTGCTTCTCATAGATTTTTCCCCTATTATTTTATAAGTATTGAGAGTACAATGAAAATCATCCAAAGATAATGTTTTAGGATCTCTGTCTTCCAGTGAAGAAACTTTTTAATAAAAAATGTCGAGAATGATTACTAAAATCTTTTCAACAATTGTAGAATCATATAACTTTTCACCAAGACATATGATAGTGCTGATAATTTCATTTACCCTGGTAAACAAGTACCCAACAGATTCTTATTCAACCATATTCAAATATTCATACTTCAATCTACATATTTGTAAATTTTACTTATTCACATTTGTATTTCCTTCATATATGTTTTTCAATTTATCCCATACAAATTTGGATATGGAAACATATTTCACCCTTAGAAGTTCACTAGAAAAAAGTAATGAAAATAAATTATTATTGGCCCTTCCATCATTATTTAGATTACTCTTATCAATAGATGAAAGAGGAAATTTATAATCAATATGAGGAAAGATATCTGTTACAAATTCAGGAACATCATAACCAATAGACATAAGATAATGAAACATTATATATTTCTAGATATGAAAATTATTTCTATTAAAAACTAGAATACCTTTGCTGTACACACAATTCAAATTCTCCATCAGCAAAGAAAAAGAAAAGGGAAACTACACTCTTATACCAGTTGAAAGTTCTTAGTTAGGATAATTATACCAATGAGAGGTGGAAGGGTAAATCAATGATACCCTTTATTTTATGTTTCCTTGAAACCACCTTTTCCTCTTTTTAAATATTTTAATCCTCGCTGAAAAAAATTCAAACAAACATCGATAAGAACACAAGTATTTACTAGTTTCTCTATTAAATAAGAATATCTACATCCTTGGTTTGGTTTAGAAATGATATAATACCACACAATCCAATAGAAAACAATACTTTGTGTGAAATACAACAAATAGAATCTGACCTTTCACTCATGTATCCCTATGTAAAAAATCCAATAGTGTGTGTGCTGCCTCTTAGCCCAAATTGGGTAAACAATGTTTGTGTAACAACACATTTTACCTGTTCTTATTTTCTACTACCAAAAATGTACTCTTTTGAAAAAAATTCTTCAATTTCTTACCCAAAATCTGGTAATAACTTCAAGGAATTTGATATAGAATTCAATCTGATTTTCAAGTCCGATCAGACCAGTCCAATTCTTCCACTTCAATTATTCTGATCTGATTACTCAATACAATGGATATAACTCTCGATAGAATACGATCGAGACAATTCAGAACACCTTACTCATTGTGGAAATCCCAATATAAAAATTCTTATTCAATTATCTAGCCCAATACAATGATCATCCGAATACAATGACAAGTAAAATATGATAGACAACTGAATATGATGATAACTGAATATAAAGATCAATTGAATAACATTGAAATCTTGTCTCTTATCGATTCAATCTTCTCATTCAAAACTTCTTCATTGAAGGCTCAATATGGAAACATATTTATCTTCCTTAAAATTTAGAGATTCTCTCTCTTCTCTCTAAATAGTACATCCATCATTAGTAGTTAGAAAATTATGATGTACTTATCACCTTTTATAGGTTACCCATGGATGGTTTTGGTGGTAATCCCCAAAACTTTACTACTCAACCAAATTCACCAAAATCTTGATTTCCCTTGAATTTTGAGTGCACTATTGACTTCATAAACTCTTCTCAACTCTTATCATCTCTTTTTAATTCATCACAAATCTTCTCCACAAATTTATCTCTTCTTCATAATTTCTTTTTCAAATTCCAATCTTATTTCAATTATCCCATTATGATGGGATCAATCTGATTTATTCAATAAGATTATCTATACCAAATATATATATATATATATATATTAAGAAATATACACCTTTCATCTTCTTCTCAAACTCCATTCTGGTTCTTCCTCACAATTCCCAATAAGATGGATTTGAACCCAATTGATGAAAAAATTTGAAAAAAATCAATGTTTTTATTTATCTTCTCAATATGATACCCATCAACTTCATTCTTCTAATATTTACATCTTTTGGATTTTTATTTGTGCTAAAAATGGTTACCTTTATTTTATCACATTTTTCACAGATCTCCCCAACCTTCAAATTCCAAACTCTTCCTTTGAAAGTACATTAAACCATATTAAATGGTTGAACACATTATTGATTGGTCTCTTTCATTACAATTTTCACCAGACTAAACTCAATTCCATTAAAATCAGTATTGTTAAAAATAATTATTTTAGAATATGATGGACCAGTGTCAGCGACTTCAACTTCAGAAACATCCTTATATTCCAAACTTGTGCTTGTATTATGTCTTCCTTCACAACTCTGAATATATTTGAGAACAAATTCAGAATCATCTTATTTTCATTAGAAATTATTATAACCTCCCATACTTTTCAGAAACATATTTCTTTAATTATTATCCTGAATATAATAGACATGAATACAATTAGGATGAATATGATTTCTAGAATTTTTCTCTGTCTATCCAAATCTGATCAATCCAAATATGATTGATATAATTCCTTTTACTCCCCCTTTCTTTTATCAAGATTGCATCACAATTCTTCCAATTACTTGTGATTTATGGGAACTCAAAGATTAAAAAATAATTATCTCATTTATATCATGGTCATATAGACTCATATTCTCCTCCAATATGATCACATCTTCCACACTATATCCAGAGTGATTTAGATGACCATTTACTACCATTACGATTCTTCTTCAATACTATCAATTTTTCTTCCAGCCAACTCCTCCTAAATATGATAGACCTTCTCAAAAATTTTGAGTCTTATTCTCCAAATATGATATCCAATCTTAATTTTAAAAAATATAACGTGATGTTATTTTTCTTTTCTTCTTAATCTTCTTTGATAAAAAAATAAATTCATTTTGAAAAAAAAAACTTCTTCAACTTCAAGAAACCTTCTCCATCCAACTTGGTCCCAATAATCATCATATGAACTAGTCCATAAAAAAATTATTCCCTCCTAAGTTATATTGGTTATTGGGTTTGGAATCTTGAGAAGTTCCTCACAAATCATTGATAGTACCCAGTTAATCTGAGTAAACTACAAATATATTTTATAAATGTTGGTATGTCCCATTACTCAATCACCTTTATCTTTTCAGGATTCATAAATGCCCCATTTCCTATGATAACATACCCTAAGGAGGTTAATTTTTCCATACAAAAATCACATTTACTATAATTTGCATATACCTTCTTCTTTATTGAAGTATTTAAGACAATAATCACATGATCCTCATATTCCTCCTTGATTTTGAAGAATATTATAATATAATCTATAAAGATTTTATTCATCAATTCCATGAAAATTATTGTAGAATTTTTGAGTCCAAATGGAATCACCATGAACTCATAGTGTCCGTACCTTATATGAAAGGTATCCTTATAAATATCCTCTTCCTTCACCTTCAATTGATGATATCCAGATCAATGATCCACCTTAGGGAAGTGTTGTGCCCCTCGTAGTTGATCAAATAATAAATCAATCCATGGTAGAAAATAACTTTTCTTTATATTTATATTTTTGAGTTTACACTAATCAATTTAATGATTTATTAACCCATCCCTATTCTTGAAAAAGAAGTCTGACACACATTATGTTGAATCACTTGGCTGTATGAATACCTTGTCCATATTCTATTATAGTTTCTTCTTTAAGTACTCTAGTTTAATGGGGTCCATTATATAAGGACTATTGGATGAGGGAAAATATCTAGGTATAAGTTTAATTGATAACTCAACATCTCAAAAAAGATGAATACTTAAAAATATTCAGGGATTACATTAGTATATTCTTTCTTAGTTATCGCGTCTTTAATAATGATCATATTCTTTGTCTCAATCATTTTATCATGATATAATTTCTCATAAGGTAACAATATCTTTTCTTGAGAAGGAGTTTGCAAAGGAGATTCATCTTACTCCTTGAACTTGTATATAATCATAGGAAAATTTGGGGTATGGAAATTGATTTCCTTTTCTTAGTAGTTGATGTTTTCCATATATAATAATAACCAATCCATGCCCAATATAGCATTAAATTCTATAAAATGGATTATAATAAGTCTTTTTGGGATTTTATTCCCATAAATGTTAATTGGATAAGAGTTATATACTTGATATTAAATTATCTCACCACTTTTGGTTTTCACCAATAACTCAACATCCATGTTTTCAGGTGGTGTTTGAATATTTCTAGTAAATTCACATGATATGAAAGAATTTGAAAAACTAAAAATAAATAAGACATTATCTATTATTGAATTAATAAAAAGTATACCTTTAACCACTTAGTTTTCATGATACACCTCTACATTAGTGATAACATAATCTCAATATTTCTCTCTTGGCCTAAGTGGTTACCGTCATTTGTTATCCTAAAAACCCAAGCTTAGTACACAGAATTTCATAGTATCCATGTTCCTTAAATTGAAACATTAGACCATATGTAGAGGATTGATTAGAACCTTCCTTTATTTCATTATATTCACTTAATTATTTATCTCACTTCGATATTTATTATCTTGATTCTCCACCTTTCTACACTTTAATCATCTACTTTTACCCTTGATGAAAATTCCTGGATGCTTCTTCCTACACTTATTTCATAGTTTTTTTCTTCCATCCATTATATTTATCCATTAATATTCACAAAATTAACTTCAATCTCTATTTTTTATTTCCATACCCATGAAACCATCAAGAATCAATAATCTCTATATTAATATTAATGGAACATCAAACTATTTCTTTGTAGTTGTTAAATTCTTAAATTGCTAAATATTTTTGATGGCTTAACTTTATCCCACTAAATTAGAATTAAAACTTAATTCTGAGGACAATAAAAAATCTAGAGGTTTACTTTGTGATTATTGCGAAGTTTTCTTCATAATACCTAATTGATATGTCATTCCTTTATTTGAGTTCAAAAACCCCCTCTCCATTTTAAGATAGAGAGTATGAGGAAATTATTTGTTTAATTTTCTTATTGAATTGATCCTACTACATTTATTTGATGTACTCCTTAGTATAATAAAAATTATTAGATTAATAAGAAGTTATTTAAACACCTCTATAAATTATCTCCATACAAAATAATATGAAACTACATAAAATACTAAAATGAAGAAATACTATAAATGCATACCTTACACTGATTAAGTTGCTACACCACCTTCAAACACCTTCAAATATGTTTGATAAAGACTAAAAGGTGGAAGCCAAAAGTCATACCATATCTTTATGTATCCACAGCCTAATCTGACTCATCAGAAATTTGGATGGGATTTGGATTTTCTTCATGGAATGCAGTACCTCTATATACAAAAGAGAAAGATGAAATAGTGAAATTGGTCATGGAGTATCATCCAAGCATGGGGATTATCCCACTGAAATCACATGTTTTTTTTATATAATCAATAATTATTCTCCTTTGGTAGTTTAAATTTATTAATTCATTATAATGCATGGATAAATTATCTGGTCAGTAAATTCATTAATCATATGGATGCTTCACCTCCCATATGTTTCATCTCATGAAACTATATGTTTAAATGATATCCTAGGTGAAGAATGGTTTGGGTGTCCTATACACTTGGAATAATATACCCAATGAATGTAAATCCTAATTTTCATACAAGTAAATATACATGTTATATATATATTTGTATATCTACTTATATATATATCATATATATATATATATATATATATCTTTAGGGAGTATTCCCATAAATCTCCCACTAGGACTAAAGCCTAAAATACTTTGTACCATTTCACCTTATATTTTATTATATACAATAGCTAACAAGAACATATAAAAAACTAATTTTAGATATATTCCAAAAAAATTTTGGAAGTCAATCATTAACTTTACCTTGTAGCATATAATATGTAATACCTTTTAAATACCCATCCAAAACATTTTTGGATCAACTATAAAATAATTTTATAGCAGTTGGATGAGTCAAAATCAATCCCCATTCATTCAACCAATAAGCGTCACCCCAAAGGCCTTTATAGTATTGAAAAAATTAAAAATATCTAGATATATATAAGAAAAGAGTGGACTTTAGAGAAGCATAAATGATACTCAAACAATAAAGGGATCTGGCATGATATCCATCAAGAACATGTATATCTATACCAGTGTCCACCAGTCTATATCATATGAAAACATGGATTCTCATCTTTTCCTTTTTTCCAAGGCATCTAGTGACCATAGGAAATGAGACATGTAAATCCCATATATCCAATACATATGTTCTTGATTCATAGATTATAGATTGATCTGATCGATGAATACATCATATGTCACCCATACTTATAGATAATCACATTATATGCCTCTTATCTAGATAGATATACAATATATAGGTGCACTCGTACACTCCCATAGTATATCTTAGTCAAGGGAATAGATTTCATACTCACCACACAAGAGGATAAATACCATCTTAGTTAATCTCTAACTGACAACATGATCAACAACATACCCAACCACCCCGTATTAACTAAGTTAATCTATAGAATTGTATATGTAGGGTATCGAAGTATGAAGGTTCACATGCTAGGTATCTCACAAACCACAATTAATGGGGATTAAAATATAATCCATGCACCCCTAGTATACCAAATACATCAATATTAAAAAACATGTGGTATA
The DNA here is from genome assembly GCA_963277665.1 of Viscum album. Classification (NCBI taxonomy): domain Eukaryota; kingdom Viridiplantae; phylum Streptophyta; class Magnoliopsida; order Santalales; family Viscaceae; genus Viscum; species Viscum album. The sequence continues at coordinate 571,434,082 of OY728164.1, read as the reverse complement.
CTTAGTAGGTCATCCAACACACACACACAACCACATTCTTTGTTTTGTACCTCATGAGAATATTCTATATCTTTACACAAGAATCATATTCTTTATAACCTTAAGATTTATTAATTACCTATATTACTTCATGATGAACATATATTAGGTATAAAATCAAAGTCATACTTTGAGTGGTCAATTATCATTACACTACATAAAATGTATGTATATATATATATATTTATGTATCAAATGTGAATGAATGATAAAATAGAAGTTCCCTTTAATATGATACATTTTAATATTATAAAACTCTTCATGAATATTGGAAAAACCAATACAGGTACCAATTTATCATATCATATATGATAAAATTCCAAATTAGCCTTATTTTTTCTATAATTTCTAGATTTCTCAACTTTTACATCATTTGTAATTCATATAACATCACTATTTGACCATATGATAAAACTCTCCCACTAAAATCATTAGTAAGAAACATCTATGAAGTAATCGAGCGTGGATATTGCTGATATTTAGGAATCAAAGTCATAACTATTAAATTTCTTAACATATTCAAATTTCTTAACATTGCAACATCACATGTTATAATGTTAAATTCTATTTTCCAATTATAACTATTTCTATGTTCATCATCATCATATTTGGAACCATAATCCATTTAAATGTTTCCTTGAAATAAATTAACTACCTAAAATATTGTTTACTAGTCCTCCAAAAATCTTTTTGGATAAAACTAAAAATACTAAAACACAATATTAGTGTAATAATATTTTAGATAATTTTAAACTTCCCTAAGTTATACACCCACTAGTTTCTTAAATGGCATATTCATTTTAGAAAATATTACTAAGAGAAAACACAAACCTTATGTGTTAATAAATATAATTTGTTTCCTTTCAGTAGGAATATTATCATTTTTTATTTTATTTGTGTTTGGAACATTTTTCATTTGAAGAGTACTTTATTAAAATATACCACTAATGGGCGATGGGAGCACATTCCCTCATATTTTAACAAATATTTTGATAAAAATTTTATTCTGGACAAAATGTTTTTTTATCCATATCTTCTTATCAATACATGTTATATAAATTAAAAAATTGAAAACCATGTGTATAAATTTAATCATCTGATAATTGTTCACAATAACTCTTAGTTATCGAACATATTCTCTTATCACATAAGAGAAATGAGATAAAGATACACATATTTTACATATATTCATTTGAGATTGATAAAATACATTACATTCAAATTCTCAATGTAGTAACTATTTACTTTGTATAATGAATATAAAATTCAAGATTAATTAATTATTACATTTATTTTTAACTCTTATATATTGGCAATACTTTTTAAAATATACATTCTGTATCACATGCCTTTAAAAATAAAATAACAAATTTCTATAATATCTATACCTGATATGGACATTCCATGGAGTTTCAAAAACTCCTTTAGGTATATCTTGGATAATCTAATCATATTGAATTATTAATATTCCATCCTGATAATCCAAGGTTTCAATTACCTTGAATAGATTTTGGAGAAAAACCTTTATGAAACCTTTTTACTAAAATTCCTTCTTCTATTTTCTACCTTTACCTACTTGTACTATCTATACAATACTTTTAGAAGCATGACATCATATGAATAATTTATATATATATTCTTAATACTTGGATAATATATGGTAAATGTTATTTGAATTCAATCATATTTTTGGAACATTTACATAGTTAAAAATATGATAAATTTCTTAAATAGAGTGGTCCATTTTTAGTATCCCATTAAAGTAAGTCTTAAAACTAAATAAATAAAAAACCATGTATATTAAAAACTTACATCTCACTTCATTTAAACAACTATTTTTTACATGATATTATCTAGAGATTATTTATATTAAAAAAACATATCTTATGATAATTTTATCCAAGATTGATGTATCCACGATATCAATGAAAAAACTCTTTTTCTTCATTACTTAATAGAAAACTTCAAGGTTCAATTATTTAATTCATATAATATTTTGAATATTCTATATATTTGTAACTTTTATAAAACATGAATTAGATATCATATATATATATATATATATATATCAAAATGATATAATTGAATTCTATAACCAATAAAGATTTAAGGAAAACTACAGTATCACCAAGTCTTCCACATATTCAATCATATTGAATATCATTTGACATATCCAATCATATTGAGTATATAAGAGTAAAATTACTTAAATAATTGATTTACCCAATCGTATTGAGTACATGAGTAGAGAATAATATTCCTTATTTAATTTTAAACCTAATGCATTTGAAACCTTAAATTAATCACTCTATGATTCCATTAAAATCTAGATTCAATTTTTGAATAATTTCAACTCTTGGTTACCGAGGAAGGAACTATTCTGACACATAGATTTTTCCTTGATAAATTTTCTTAAATCAATAATATTACTTAAGAAATTTTTATAATTTACCAATATAAAGAGTAGCTTACATTAACCTTATCCTTATCAATTTATCATAATGTTTAAGTTGATGATAATGGTGATATTATCTAAACCATACGATTTTATCATATGATTATAATGTACTATTATTATTTAATAAGTTATTTTATTAAACAAGATCCCACTAAAATAATGATTTTTTATATAAAATTCATCATAACTATTAGTGTTCCAAGATATATAATTAACTAAAAAAATGACCTTACTTTAGCATGAAATTCATATCTTAATTATTTTTAAAGAGCATCATCCTAATCATATCATATATGATTCTTTTATAATTAAGTGTACACTCTTTTTCCAATCCATCATGTGGATAAACACAAATATTTTACTCTAGTATCCAAACTATTGGGGTTTCCCAGACAATGTGACAAAAAAAGGTAAAAAATGATCTCATAAGAAGATAATCTAGGGGCACCCTGATTTAGCATGAAACTACCCATGGAAAATCCACTATTACTCTTTAATTAAAATCCTAGATTTTTGGAGATGTATTAAAAAAATTTACTAATAAAAACCTCTCATTTTAATCTAATAATGTACTATAAAATCTAAGAAGTGGTTCAATAGATATTGGACCTTTTTTAGAGCTTGGATATCAGGAATTAAATGAGGTAGACTGAGCCTCACAGTTAGCACACATTTGGTGTTAACCATGCGACTCAACTATGTGAGTACCCAATGCATAGAAAGAGGCCACTTAGTTATTTTTGAAATCATGTGAGCTTGGATATAAACTCATATAGGATTGAATACCACATTTATAATGTCATTTCTCATGGATAATTCATGATTAGTCAAACTATTCACTTAGCTCATGCGAGGGGTATCCTTGGACAGGGGCTGGTGAATGGTTTTCACACAGTTTCGAAAACCGTGCAGCTAAACCATGAGACCCCAAATTTAGAGGAAAATTAGAATTTTCACTTTTGTGTTTTAATACCTATTTTTTTCTTCCCCCTTAATTTATTTTCCAATATCCTCCTGAAGGTATATTTATCTCCTCAAGTAGGGATTTTGATATCTTCCTTCTCTGATCTTTGTTCGCTTCTCTGTTAGGTGCATTGGATTCCTCTCAGTAAGATCTACACTCATATTAATCCTATTACTAGTTTATCTTACTACCTCTTGACATATTTTTTGTGACCTAATTTTCCATATTTTAGGAAATTTAATGATTCTTCTGACATATTCTATTCTATCTTGATTCAAGGGTCAAAATTGGATGAGGATAGTGATATGAACCTAAAGTAGGTGGAAAATATTCTTTTCCCCAAGTTTAGTTTAAAATATAATGTGATCCATTATTGAACATGATATAAATTTCCGATAGATTCCCTAAAATTATTATTAAAATAATTTAAATGGTTTCTTATGCTTATTGTTATTCTAGATAGAGGAGAATCACCTCTTAGATCATTCTCCTTGACATGGGTCACCCCTATGGGTGTTCCCTTCCTTGATAGCCTATCTTTTATCCTCCTAAAATTTCTTAACCATCCTAAAGGGGTGTGTTTTCATGTAATAAGTGTTGATGAATCATGAATTAAATCAAGGAAAATGGTATTCCATGAGTTATTACTAACACTTCATTCCCTAATTTAATTACTTAACTAAATGTTTTGGATAATTAATTTAAGCATCCTAAATTACATGCCTTGAAAAATTAATGAATCTATGAATGCTAAGACATAATTCCACACTTATCTAATGGTGATACAAGGGACTCCATTTATGGGTCACATTGGATGGGATCTTCATGTTCTAGAATTATAATTTTCAAATGGTTTGTATACACATTGAAAGAAAAACTAGGTACGACTAGACAGACTCACTATGAATTTAATTACCACCATGAGAGAGATACTAGTTCCCTAGGGGAGCACCATGGGTAAGCTCTATGGATATATGCTAATACTAGGTCAATATTGATATTCTATCCCCTACATGTGATGTCAGGGATGAGATTATAGGGATTGAATCATGCCATGACCAGAGTGATACTTGATATTTCATCTATGGATCACCTTAGATAGACCCTAACCGAGATTTTGCAGTTCCCCTAGAGCGATACTTGGGATTCCTTCTGGATCACCTTGGATGGGATCAGGGTGTCTCTTCTTAATTCTAAATATGTCATTTAAATTAAATAATATGAATGTGTAACTAATGTTCTAGGGAAATGTCTTCCAAAAAAATCAAATGTTTGGGGACAATCCACATTTTGATAATTTAATTATGATGACCCATGCATACATTATATTACACTTGTACTGGTTCACCTTGGATAAAAGAAAATCATCTTAGGCCGAAGAAGGTTGAGTCATACAGGTATCTTAAGAGGAACCCAATCCGACTTATCTTATCTTATTTATTTCATTTCATTTATTATTATTGGAACACTAATAATTTTATATGCACTAAATGGATTTATCTGGATACCTTTGGTGGTGTCATACTGAGTATATCTGACATCTTACATGGGATACCTTTTGTACACACATAGACTTCATGGTTCTAGGTGTTGAAAAAGAAAAATTTCCTGCTTCTAATGTTTGATTTTTATTCCTAGGATAGAGTATGAGAGTATAGGACCGAGACTATGATCATGATGCTAATAGTAGAATCTTTTGGTATTATTGTATTTTGTTATAATGTGGTATATGATTGTATCCCCAATATCCCATGCACTAAATTTATATTGCTACATGATCATCATAATAATTTTTTATCTATTTAGTATTTAGATTCCACCAAATTATTTATCTAGATGTTTGATTATCATTATGAAACTACTTTTCTTTTGTTGTTTCCACTTCTTATCACATTTATAATACTGTTGTAATACACTACAAATCATGAGGACATAGTTTCCCTACAGACACACCCTAGGACCTCACTGCTAGTCGGTAGCCTCTGGTGCATGAGGAGGCACACTTGAGGTCATGTAGCCAATCGTCTCAAGGCAGTGCTAAGTGGCTTATAGGGTGGGATTCTACAAAGTGGTATCAAAGATTATTTTTTCTTTTGATTTAATTATTTGGTATTAGACATGAGACTAGGAAAAAATTAAATTCGGTAATGATCTTGTTCTTGGGGGTAGTTAACCCTTGTATATAAGAAACCCAAATTACCTAGGATGGGTTGTTACTATTCTTTTTTATGCGTTTTACAGTTTTATAGATTTCACCATTGGGAGATGCTCCTATTTTGTGACATTATTATTGTTGATATTATTATGATAGTATTTATTCTACCTTGGCCTGATTATATGAGGGAATATCATTTCATGCATCATACTAGGCACCATAGGACTTAAATGTCATTCATTATTCCATTCCATATCTATATTTCTTTTAATATTTCCTATATTTAATGTGTTTTTTGAGTGTTCCTTGATTTCTATATATTGAAATGTTCTAATGTTTCTTATAGTGTTGACAACAATTGATTAATTAAAGTACTTACATCAATCAAAACATTGTTTTCATACATATATTGATGATGCCACCATAATTAGCCGATTATTCCACATTTGGGCCACAGACCACTGGTTCTACAGGATAAAATATTTGTTTATTTGATTGATGAATTCCAATTAAACTTTAAGAAGAAATTACTTATATAAATTTGGAATGGTGGTTTATTCAATCAAATCACTATGCATGACCTGTTACATCATGATACTAGATTTACAATCCTGGTCATAGTTACTTGATGTGCCAATAATAGTTTATGAAGAGTATTGGACTTTATAAATTTGGAATTGAAGACACAATTAACTTGATTGAGATATCATTATCTGAATAAATAGGTATAAATTTCAATAAATTAATGTTATAAAATGAAAATGTTACCAATAGATTGGGATTCCAAAAGAAAAGTAAAGGATGGTTTCCTCTACACCTTTCATTTGACAATCCATATACTAGAACCTATATTGTGTCATTTGAGACCTTGACATTTACCTGACCTTAGTAGTGGATAGTAGGCTATGTATACTTTAATCCTTATGTGACTCTTCCTTATCACCTATAACTGGATTTAGTAGAAACAATAGAGGTATGAATTTTTATAGGAAGGTTCTTGATATATCCTTTCCCAATTTCTCTATTTCTTATCTTTTAATATTAAATATTATTTGAGGCATGAACTTGGTAATTGCTGACCCATGCCACCTTTAAATACTCGAGTCATATTCTAGGACAGTGGAGACGACCATGCTCTAGAGGTGGCGGTCCCTGATCCACCAGTGATACCTCCCATAGTGCCACCTGAGGCACCATCTATTGATCTTCCACTGGGCACCGATGCTCAATTATGAGATAACTTATTCCACTTCTTGAAGTCTGCACAGGGAGCTTCGTGACCTACCCCTACTATATAAGAGCTGAACCAAGAATTTAACCAATAATATCCTCCCATATTTTTAAGGGATGGTGGTCCTAAGGCTACTAAGTCATTAATAGAGGTTATGATTTTAATGTTTGAGAATCTGGAGACACCTCTAATGTAGAGGGTCAAACTTGAAACTTATATGATTCATGACTATGCTAAACATTGGTGGGATGTCATCACCCAGCCCAGTCATCATTAGGGTTTGGTTTGGGAGGGTTTCCAAATAGCCTTATTTGTCCAATTCCTTCCCCAAACATTGGGATCATATGATGTTCAAAATTTTATGCACCTACAAAAAGGTTCTATGTCGGTGATGGAATATTCGACTCGCTTCACCGAACACCAATGCTTCCCAATGGCTCTTATCGGTGAACAAATGACCATTGACATAATTTTTGTGGATGAATTGTGTATGCCATTAGATAATAGGAGAAATTTTTCTGGCTAACCACCATTTCATAAATAGTGAACCAGACCATCATTATAGAGAAAAACCTGAGGGAAGGTGGAAATTTGAACTAGGATGGTTCAGTTCCACGGAATGGGGTCGATTTATCTAGTAGAAGGAAAAAATGTTTTGAGGGATCACCTGGGAAAATTTCTAGCTATATGACATGCACCAAAATCTATATGGCATGTCACTAGTGTGATAGGACATGACATAGGAAGCACCAGTGTACAAGGAACCCACTCAAGTGTCTATCTTGTAGTAGGATGGGTCACCTTCAATGTTTCTATCAAAATTTACTTCCTATATCTTCCGATAAGTTATCTGTTCCAACACCACTTTCAGAAACAGGGTTTGTTTTTCCATGTTAGGATGGGAGATGGTCTACTATTGGCCGATCCGGCCTAGGAGGTGGACATGGCTGAGTTAGATAAACATAAGAGGTTCAGTTCTAGTAGAGCAGACCTTCCTGGGTTTGTCAGGTTTCATATTAGGGATGCAATTCAGGTTGTATCGATATAGTGCATCCTATACATGAGGAGTAGAGTCCAGGGCCTTCCAAAGTATGAGGTACTATTATGGTATCCTCTAATTTAGTTTCTTCCCTTTTTAATATAGGTGAATTAATATCCTTTATATTTTCTACAATTATAGAAAGTCTAGGACTACCAATGGAGTACTTCAGTGGTGTGATGACTCTTGACACACTGTTAAGGGTCTGATTAGAGGGTATATTCTAATCTACAGAGTTCCATCTTGAGATAGATGGGTAACAAATGCTATGGAATTTATTTATCCTCAAGAGGACTAGATTAAATGTCATTCTCATCATGGAATGACTAGTTTCTCATCGTGACCATGTTGATTGATATCGTTGGTGGGTCTTATTTACATCACCTAAGGGAATAAGGTATATCCATAAAGGAGAATGGGATATCCAGGAGAGTCAAGATAGACCTAATAATACCAGGTTGGGTAGATTTATAACCCATATGGATAGTCTCTTTATGAGTGATCAAGGAATGCAGGTTGTACAATTCCCTCCTGTAGTGAATGACTTCAAGGATGTATTCCTCGATGATTAATACTTTTTACCTTCTATGAGAAAGGTGGAGTTCACCAATGAGCTAGATCCAAGTGCAGCACCATTTCCCATTCCTCTATATGTGATGGAACCTACAGAGCTATTGGAACTCCAGAAGTAGTTGTAATATCTAGATTCATAGGGTTTTATATGACACAATACTTTTCCTTGGGTTTCACCTATCCTTTTCACTAGGAAGGTTGATTTTAAACTTAGGTTGTGTATGTATTACTGCCAATTGAACCTTATTATAGTAAAGATTTAGTATCCACTACCTCATATAGATGAAATCCTTGACCAGATTTTAGGAGCGACAATTTTCTCTAAGATTAATTTGAGTTCGGGTGACCATCAGGTGTGTGTTAGACCGTTATCCATACCCCATAAAAAATTTCGAAGTAGATACATCTTTTATGAGTATTTGGTTATTCTATTCAGCTTTACAAACATGCTAACAGTCTTTAAAGCCCAGATGAATCATGTTTTCCACCCATACCTATATTCAATTGTGTTAGTCATCATAAATGACATCTTAGTGTATTCTTTGACCAGATATGACCATGCCACCCATTTTTAGATCATGATGAATACACTGAGAGAGCACTAAATTGAAAAGAAGATCATAAAATTCCACTTTTGGGTTAGTAAGGTTTACTTCTTGGGATATATCATTTCAAAATCAGGTATCTATTTTACCTAGAGAAGGTGAGTTCCATGGTTTCCTGGGATAAACCCAAGAATTTCTTCGACATACGTAGTTTCTTGGGGCTAGATAGAAATTTCATAAAACTCATCTAGGATTTATTAAACTTAATAGTTCCTCTCACAGGGCTGACTAAGAAGGTTGTAAAATTCATATGTTCCGAAGCTTGTGAGACCACCTTTCAAAAATTTAAAGGGAGATATACTTTAGTGCTGATCTTGATTCTTTTAAAGCTGGGAAGAAGCTATACTATTTACTGTGATGCTTTAGAAATCGATCTAGATGTAGTTTTTCTGTAGGGAGATCAAGTTATAGCATACGAGTCCCACTATCTAAGACCACACAAGTGGAATTAACCTATGAATGACCTCAATATAGAAACCATGGTTTATACATTACTTTTTTGGAGGCACTGCGTAATTGGCGATGAGTTCATTGATTACACGGATCAAAAAAGTCTCAAATACATATATAAACATCGAGACTTGAATCTATGGTATTATAGGTGGGTATAATACCCGAAACCATTTGATTTTGAGCTTCCTCAAACAACCATAAACAGTAATGTAGTAGCTGACACCCTAATCTAGAATACTTATACATAGGTAGTCCGAGAGGCCAACTGTGAGTGGTAGTTAATGGCTTTGTTCTTTTGATATGCACATAGAGGTTCAAAAACAACATAGGAAGCCTATTTTATAAACTCTAATAGTGAAATACACTCTTATGGAGGGGGTGAGGATGAAACAACTATCATATTACGAGGGCCTCATCTCAAGGGAAAGTGTATTAGGTGAGAACCCGCTGCTTGGTTGGGTTATCAATGAAGATGAGATCTTGAACTTCTATAGATGCATCTGGGTTCCTTCTAACATATAGAAAGAGTTTATATAAAAATTTAATTACTCTATTTGGGAATTTCAACCTAATATTACCATTATTATTGAGACATATGTCTTTATTATTGTTCTCCAGGTATAAAGAGGTATATTGAGGGTTTCATCACGAGGTGTTCCACGTGTCAGTAGGTGAAAGTAGAGAGCTAGTGACCTGATAGACTTATAAAACCTCTATCCATTCTGAAGTGGAAATTTAATGATGTATACATTATTTTTTTGATGATATTTTTACGATTCCTTCAAGGTAGTGACACAATATGGGTAATCATCAAAAGGTTGGTCAAGGTTGCACACTTCCAACTGATTTGAGAGACTTTATGTAACATCCCAAGTAAGTAATGAATAATAGATATTTTTATCTTTGTCTAATAATTAATTATATATTTTTTTAGAGGCTTAAAATTAGAATAAATCCAATCTTAAGCATGGAATACACTAATATTTTTAAAAGATTGTTTTAGTGCCTTTTGATGACAAACCATTTTTAAATCAAACTTTTGACAATTTTATAAGCTCTATTTGTCTAAATAAACTTATTATTTATTATTGGGACATTTAAATTTACTTTGGGTAAATTTTTGGTATTTTTCCGATAAAGTTCATTTTTTAATGAATAGTGAAAAATCTTGTATTTTAATTCAAAACCTATTTTTAATATAATTTATTTGTATGATTAGATTATCTTTTGAATTGGTTTTAAAGTTCAATTAGAATATATTTTTACCATTTAATCGAATATTGGTCATTGGAATTAATTTCACTTTGAAATTGGACTTAAACTAGTGTCAATCTTTTGATACTTATTGTTTCATAAAAACATGCTATTTGCTCTGACAGCAGGAATTAATTATTAAATTAATTAATGTAACTTATATGTTTTGAACTTTGTAAAATAGGCATCATTTTTGAATTCGGAATATCAAATATAGCTTAGGGTGAAGTTTTGGTATTTTTCTGAAAAACTTCAATTTTTGATGAATAGTGAAACCACTAAGTGGTACTTAAAAAACTAATTTTTCGTTTAAATGAAAATTTACCACCTCTGTGTTTTTAATTTAAAAAATACTACATACATGGTTGTCATTAATAAGAAAAATTTGGTTCAACGGGATTAAAATAATTATTTGATGAATAGTAACTTTTAAGTTTTTTAATCGCGATTAGAGGTAATTAGTGTAATTTAAGGTAAGAATAATGTTTTAATAATATGAAATGAACTTGAAACATGTCCTACCCTTATTGGATGTGTCATGGCCGACCAAGACAACCCATGGGTCGATTTTTGGGACCCCATGGAGCCACTTGGGTAAGATAAAGACATTAATGCCTTTTATTTAATGTTAAAGTAAAAATGACACAAACATGTATTGTTTTATTAAAACAATTTTTACATGGCTTTATACAATTTATATTTTTGACTATAAATAGTCATTGGAAATATCAAAAGATTTCCAACATCATGATATTTGTTTTCTAATTTTTAGACATTAAATGAATTAAATTATTTATGACACCATGATGATGCAACGATGACCTCATTATTTAATGATTTAAATAAAATGAAAATATAATGTAAAATATATGACCTAAAATTGTCAAAAAACTATTGTATGGGTGGATTTAGAACTAGTATCACCTTATACTAGAAATTTATAATTGTGGGACCTTTTTTATCTGAAAATCATTTTATAGAAAAATATATTTTCTTAACTTTCCAAGAGTGCCCCTCCTCTCCTCTTATAAAAGGCCCCCACCTCTACCACCTTACCCACACTTCCAAAGCCTTTGGCTCGGACAACCCCTGCCCATTGTGACTCTCCAAATCCCTCTATAACTCTTATAAGACTCACTTTTGGCAGAAGTCTTCCTAAGTAAGCCTTTGAGCTCAAATCAAAAAGAGTTACCCGATTTAAAGGTAGTGTCTTCTCTTGTGTTCTTATGTTTTATTTTTCTTATCCAACCCCCTAATATCTTTTTATTCATTTATTTTGTAACAACAAAAGTATCTTCCATATACAATGATTTTGTTATAAGAAGGATTAGAGCTTTAATTACACACACCTACATCTAATGGTTAAATAACATATTGTTTCCGTGGATGGCGAATTTCTGCCTCACGAAATGATGATTGTTCAATATTCTTTTAACCCCTTCAAAGGTGGCCATTAAGATGACACGATATTTATATATGATATATAATATTTTTATGTTTTACTTAAGATTATGTATTTTTCATTTATGGAATACGTTTATGGTTTCCATTATGGGTAAACGCGATATCTTCATTTTAGGAAGTGCGGACTACCGCCCCCTCAAAGTGATTTGAATCGTTAATTCCATATGTGGGACATATAAAGGATGTAATTAATGATATTATATATGATATCATAATGGAATTATAATATACCTTTATATAATTATGATTCCATTCCATAAAATATGGAATAGAAATGAATGTAGCGTTCATGCGTACGTACGGATTACCGTCTCCATGAACGGTGAATTTCATTTCTTACCTCTAAATGATTATGTAATATTATAAATGCATGTATATATTGGATATATATGATATATATGATATCTAAATCATGAGTATAACTCTGGATATAAAGGATACATGAACAAATTGTAATTATAAAGAGTTTATTTTTGACTCAAGTACCAATGATCGTTAAAACAACCGTTAATAACTTAAATAATTACATAGTGTTAATGACATGGTAATAAGTGATATAAAAGGAATAATGAACTTGAAAAAGGTTCTTAAGCAAGTATAAATTAACTCATGTTTATTATTCAGAAGGTTAAAGAATGATCGAGTCAAGTCGGACCCGAGGTATGGGACTTCATCTCAATCTCCTTTCATTGAGGCATATTTTGTTTTATACACAACCTTCTTTTATACGGTGTATAAACCCCTTTTACTTTTATTTTTATCCAAAAGGAATTTTTTTATAAGAAGATTTTTACTAAACGACAAAAGGGAATGTTTTTTTGTACGTATGCGGCGACAATGAATTCTCCGTCACCGTAACCATTATTTGAGTTTCAGATTCCTCTACAAGCCATACCTTTTTTTAAATGAAAAATAAATACCATGTTTTACTTTTATTTTATTTTGGTGTTGAAAATGGTTTTCATAATGTTTTTATATCAATGTGTTGTATTGATATCTTGTGATCGAAAATTGTAAATGTTATGTTTCCTTGGTACATGTTTTATGTGATACGATTATGTTATGGTTCTTGGGAATTATTATGAAGATGGGTGGTTCTGTGATAAACTAATGGAGGGTGAGCCCGATATAGCTCTCCAATGCATTGGGTAACACGAAGGGGTTAAACGTTAATGTTTCTCTGAAGAGATTTAGGGAATATACTGTGATGGGTATTCCAAACGTAACCAAGAGGGTTACTCTCTACGTAAGAATGTTATGAATGCCCAAGTTACCTTTATGTCTTATGATTTCTATGATTTATTCATGATTTGATGAGGTATGATAAAGTGCTTATGTTTTATGAGTAGAGTATGATTTCATCGATTCTTATGTATACATGTACTCATGATTACTTTCCATATTTTTATATCCCTTACCGAGCTTTTTATGCTCATCCCATGTTTTTGAAATATTTTTCACAGGTCAAGGGAAAGGTACATGATATGATGATAGTGTCAAGGAAGTGTCAAGAAAGAATCCATGTTTTATTTTAAATATGTTTCTATTGATGGAAAAAATTAATACTCTCTTTTATGTATCCACTTTGTTTAAATGTGGAATGTAATGCATGTTTTATGATCTAATTCTCTATAACTCTAAACCTGAAAAGATCCTCAATGTGTAATCTTGTAATAACTCAAGATTAAGTAATGTTTAAGGCTGAGGCCTTATAGTTGGTATCAAAGCTCGGTTTAGATAGCTTCAGGAGTTAGAATTCTATTAAATGATTATCCAAAAATATTTTTTTTATGGTCAAATTGAAATGATATAGCATTTGAAGATTACCATATTGCTTCATCTAAGACATGTTTGTTCAGAATGGTTTTCCGCAGAGGAAACAGGGAAGCAGTGCTAGGAAGACATACATAAGGAAATAACCTTCCGAATCAGCATCCTGAGATGGTCAGAATTAGAACTGAACAGTTTGTTGCAGTAATGGCACAGTTTACTCAAGAAATAAATGGTGGTGGTATCCATGCACGAGGTCAGCCAGATCAACCGCAGAGGAACATGTTTGTGGTGGAAATTTTCATGAGGCAACATCCCCCATCATTCAGAGGATCATCTGACCCTGTGTTAGCTAAAGGGTGGATTAAAGAACTGGAGAAGATTTTCGATGTCATGGGATGTTCAGACAATCAAAAGGTTAGTCTTGCTATTTACCGTTTGGAGGGTGAAGCAGATCAGTGGTGGTCGATGGTAAAAAATATCCGGGATGCTGATGAGATTGATGCTCTCGATTGGGATGAATTCAAAGGCATGTTTCTTGAGAAGTATTTTCCTAAGGCTGTTCGACTTAGGATGAAAAAAAAATTCTTGTTATTGAGGCAAGAGGAAGACTCAATGGATGCCTATGAAGAGAGGTTCACTCGATTGGAAAGGTATGCTCCAAATTTTATCTGAGACCTTGATAGTAAAATCAATCATTTTTACTCAGGATTAAAGCCAAAATATCGAAGGGCTTTAGCTTCTCGTGTGTTCAAAATTTATGAAAAGATTGTTCGATGTGCTGAGAAGGTGGAAATGGAGTTTTCTGATGATCAAGTGCTCTATAAAAACCAGCAGAAGAAGAGAACGAGGTGGTTGGAGAAAGGAAAGAATTCTTCAAAAAGGTCTGATGGTAAGAAAACTAAGTTTCTAGTTTGTGATTAATGTAGTAAATGGAATGCTGGGGAATGTCTTCTGAATTTTGGAAAGTTCTACCGATGCAGTAAGATGGGACATAAGTCTCGTGATTGCTCTGAAAAAGATCAGGGTGATGGTAAGACCAAATTTGATTTACAGTTAATGAAATGTTTTAAGTGCAATGAGATGGTTCACTATGAAAATAAGTTTTTGAAAAAGAGCTTGAGTGATGAGAAGCAGTTAGAATACAAGCAGAAAGGGGTGGTGAAATCCTTTGTAACTACTTCAGCAGATGTCGGGCCATCAAATGAAGTGGTATCAGGTACTTTTTTTAAGATTATTCCAGTGTGTTTTTGATTCGGGTTCTACAAATTCTTTCATCTCTAAAAACTTTTCTAGTAAAATAGGAATACCATCTCAAGAAATGACTCCTGAAGTTTTGGTAAAAACACCTGGGGGAAATGTTGAGGAAAAAAGAATTTATAGGAATCTTCCTATCCTTATCTGTGGAAAGAACCTACTTGTAAACCTTATTGTTTTACCTCTAGTAGAGTTTGATGTTATCCTAGGTATGGATTGGCTCTCTATTTACTATGCTAAGATTGACTGTAGAGATAAAGAAATTTCTTTTTAGAAAGAATTTCTGTTTGTGTACAAGAATGAAACCTTACTGTTGATAATGTATCAAGAGGCCGAGAAACTTGTAAAAGATGGAAATGAATGTTACCTTGCACATATTGTTGAAAACAAGGGAACTGTTCAGATTAATGATGTGCCAGTGGTAAATGAGTATCCTGATGTTTTTCCTGATGAGTTTCCTGGAATAATACCAGACCGGGAAGATGAGTTTACTGAAGACTTAGTTCCTGATGCTAAGCCAATTTCAAAACCCCCTTATCGAATGGCTCAAATTGAACTTTTAGAGTTGAAGGAGAAATTACATGATTTATTAGAGAAAGGTTTCATTCGACCTAGAACATCACCATGGGGTGCTCCTGTTTTATTTGTTAAAAAGAAAGATGGTTCTATGAGATTTTGCATTGATTATAGATCCTTGAATAACATCACTGTTAAGAACCAATATCCTTTGCCTCATATCGATGATTTGTTTGATCAGATCCAGGGAGATCAGTATTTTTCAACAATTGAACTGAGATCGGGGTACCATCAGTTGAAGGTAAAGGAAGAAGAAATTCCGAAGACCACATTTCGTACAAGATATGGCCATTATGAATTTGTAGTAATGCCTTTTGGGCTAACCAATGCACCTGCTGTATTCATGGACTTAATGAATAGAATTTTCCATGAGTTCTTGGATAAGTTTGTGGTGGTTTTAATTGATGATATTTTGGTGTTTTCTAAAAGTAAAGAGGAGCATGAAAGTCATTTAAGGGTTATCTTGGAAACATTAAAAGAAAATAAACTATATGGAAAATTCAGCAAGTGTGAGTTTTGGTTGCAACAAATTTCTTTCCTTGGTCACATTGTTTCTAATGATGGGATAACTGTTGATCCTACAAAAACAATGGTTGTTGAAAAATGGCCAAGACCCACAAATGTAACTGAGATTCGTAGCTTTCTTGGTTTGGCAGGCTATTACCGAAGGTTTGTTATAAATTGTTCTCGGTTATCTAGTCCAATGACTAAGCTAACTTAGAAGGGTGTCAAGTTTATCTGGATAAAAGAATGCGATGATTGCTTTCAGGAAATGAAAAGAAGATTGGTGAATGCTCCAGTTTTGGCACTACCTTCCAGGAATGGGGAGTTTTTTTTCTACAGTGATGCTTCATTGAAAGTACATGGTCACGTCCTAATGCAGAATGATCAGGTAATTGCTTATGCTTCACGACAGTTGAAAACTCAAGAGGTAAATTACCCTAGAAATGATTTGGAATTATCTGCTGTTGTTTTCACCATAAAAATTTGGAGGCATCATTTGTATGGAGTAAAGTGTGAAATATATACCGAATAAAAAATTTTAAAGTATATATTCACTCAGAAAGAATTGAACATGAGACAGATGAGATGGCTAGAATTAATCAAGGATTATTATTTTACAATTCATTACCATCCGGGGAAAGAAAATAAAGTGACTGATGCTTTTAGTCGAAAACGTAATGCATCATTAGCAATGTTGCGTTTGGAACGTGATCCTTTGGTTAAGGATTTGATGAAATTTTTCATAGAAGTTGTTGGTGCAGGATTTCCTTCTGTTTTGTTTCAGGTATCAGTGAAATCTTCTCTATCAGACAGAATTAAGCAAGCACAGAAGTAAGAAAACGAGTTGCAGAAAAAGGTAGAGATGGTTCAGAAGGGTAAGTTGCCTGAATTCAATATTGATAATGATTTTGTTTTGAGATTTGGGAAGAGATTGTGTGTTTCATGTGATTCAAATTTTAAGAGATATTTGTTATGTGAATCTCATAGCTCTCCGTTTTCAGTCCATCCTGGTAGTACCAAGATGTATAGAGATCTCCGGGAGTATTACTGGTGGGACGGAATGAAAAGGGATATTTCTGATTTTACTGTGAAGTGTTTAACTTGTCAACAGGTTAAAGTAGAGCGGTAGTTACCAAAAGGGATGCTTCAGCCTTTACCAGTACCAGAGTGGAAATGGGAGAATATATCCATGGACTTTGTTGTGGGATTGATGAAGACACCTCGAGGTAATAATGCAATATGGGTTATTGTTGATCGCTTGATTAAATCTGCTCATTTCCTTTCCATATGAGGTACTTTTTCCCTAGATCAACTTTCTCGTTTGTATCTTAAAGAGATAGTCAGGTTACATGGAGTTCCTCTCTCCATTGTATCTGACCGTGATCCCAGGTTCACTTTTAACTTTTGGAAAGGCCTTCAGAAGTCGTTGGGTACTGAATTAAATTTTAGTACAGTTTTTCATCCTCAATCAGATGGGAAGTCAGAACGAAAAATTCAGACTTTGGAAGATATGCTATGTGCTGGTTCGATGGATTATCAGGTAAGTTGGGACCAACATATTTTTTGGTTGAGTTTTCATAAAATAACAGTTTTCATTCCAGTATATAGATTCCACCATTTGAGGTGTTATATGGGAAGCGGTGTTGAACTCTAGATTTCTGGGATGAAGTGGGTGAAAGGAAGCTGACGGGACCAGAATTGGTAGAATATTTGGAAGAAAAAGTTCAGCTGATACAGAAACACATGATAACAGCTCAGAGCAGGCAGAAGAGTTATGCAGACAACAGGAGGAAGGATCTCTCTTTTGAGGTAGGTGATTATGTTTTTCTCAAAGTCTCACCATGGAAAGGTGTGATGCGATTTGGTAATAAAGGAAAGCTGAGTCCAAGGTTTATTGGACCATATGAAATTCTGAAGAGAGTTGGATCAGTTTCTTACTGAGTGGCTTAACCTCCGAGTTTATCTCAGGTACAAAATGTTTTTCATGTTTCGATGTTGAGAAAGTATATGCCAGATCCATCTCATGTTTTGAGTCCAGAGGTAGTTAAACTGGAAGAGAACCCATCTTATGAGGAACAACCAGTCCAGATTCTTGACCATAGGGAGCAAGTGTTACGGAATAAGGTGATTCATCAGGTAAAGGTTTTGTGTAAAAACCACATGATTGAAGAGGCAACATGGTAATCTGAAAATGCAATGAGGGCTAAATACCCCCACTTATTCGATAAGTAAATAAATTGCGGGGACACAATTTTTTAAAGGGGTGAAGGATATAACATCCTAAGTAAGTAATGAATAATATATATTTTTATCTATGTTTATTAATGAATTATATAGTGTTTTAGAGGCTTAAAATGAGAATAAATCCAATCTTAAGCATGGAATACACTAATATTTTTAAAAGATTGTTTTATTGCCTTTTGATGGAAAACCATTTTTAAATCAAACTTTTGATAATTTTATAAGCTCTATTTGTCGAAATAAACTTATTCTTTATTATTGGGACATTGACATTTACTTTGGGTGAATTTTTGGTATTTTTCCGATAAAGTTCATTTTTTTAATGAATAGTGAAAAATGTTATATTTTAATTCAAAACCTATTTTTAATCTAATTTATTTATATGATTAGATTATCTTTTGAATTGGTTTTAAAGTTTAATTAGAATATATTTTTACCATTTAATCCAATAGTGGTTGTTTGAATTAATTTCACTTTGAAATTTGACTTAAACTAGTGTCAATCTTTTGATACTTATTATTTCATAAAAACACGCTATTTTCTATGACAGTGTGAATTGATTATTAAATTAATTAATATAACTTATATGTTTTGAATTTTTTAAAATAGACCTCATTTTTGAATTCGGAATATCAAATATATCTTAGGGTGATGTTTTGGTATTTTTCTGAAAAACTTCAATTTTTGATGAATAGTGAAACCACTAAGTGGTACTTAAAAAACTAATTTTTCGTTTAAATGAAATTTTACCACCTCTGTGTTTTGAATTTTAAAAATCTGACATATATGGTTTTCATTAAGAAGTAAAATGTGGTTCAATGGGATTAAAATAATTTTTTGGTGAATAGTAACTTTTAAGTTTTTTAATCACGATTAGAGGTAATTAGTGTAATTTAAGGTAAGAATAATGTTTTCATAATATGAAATGAACTTAACACATGTCCTACCTTTATTGGATGTGTCATGGCCGACCAAGACAACCCATGTGTCGATTTTTGGGATCCCATGGAGCCACTTGGATAAGATAAAGATATTAATGCCTTTTATTTAATGTTAAAGTAAAAATGACACAAACATGTATTGTTTTATTAAAACAATTTTTACATGGGATTATACAAGTAATATTTTTGACTATAAATAGTCATTGGAAGGATAAAAAGATTTCCTAAATCATGATATTTTTTTTCTAATTTTTAGACATTAAATAAATTAAATTATTTATGACACCATGATGATGCATCGATGACCTAATTATTTAACGATTTAAATAAAATGAAAATATAATGTACAATCTAAGACCTATACTTGTCAAAAACCTATTGGATGGGTGTATTTTGAACCCTTATCACCTTATCCTCTAAATTTATAATTATGGGACCTTTTTAATCCGAAAATCATTTTATAGCAAAGTATCTTTTCTTAACTTTCCAAGAGTTCCCCTCCTCCCCTCTTATAAAAGGCCCCCACCTCTACCACCTTACCCACACTTCCAAAGTCTTTGGATCGGCCAAAACCTTCCCATTTTGTCTCTCCACACCCCTCTATAACTATTAGAAGCCTCAAATTGGGCAGAAGTCTTCCCAAGGAAGCCTTTGAGCTCAAATCAAAAAGAGTTACCCGATTTAAAGGTAGTGTCTTTTCTTGGGTTCTTATGTTTTATTTTGCTTCTCCAACCCCCTAAACTCTTTTTATACATTTATTTTGTAACAAAACCAGTATATTTCATATAATAGGATGTTTTTATAAGAATTATTCGAGCTACACTTACACACACCTACATCTAATGGTTAAAGAACATATTGTTTCCGTGGATGGCGAATTTCTGCCTCACGAAACGATGATTGTTCAATATTCTTTTAACACCTTCAAAGGTGGCCATTAAGATGACACTATATTTATATATGATATATAATATTTTTATGTTTTACTTAAGCTTATTTATTTTTCATTTATGTCATAACTTTATGGGTAAACGTGATATCTTCATTTTAGGAAGTGCGGACTACCGCCCTCTCAAAGTGATTTGATTCGTTAATGCCATATGTGGGACGTATAAAGGATGTAATTAATGATATTATATATGATATCATAATGTAATTATAATATAACTTTATATCATTATGATTTAATTCCATAAAATATGAAATATAAATGAAAGTAGTGTTCATGCGTACGTACGGCTTACCGTCTCCATGAACGGTGCATTTCATTTCTTACCTCTAAATGATTATGTAATATTATAAATGCATGTATATACTGGATATATATGATATATATGATATCTACATCATGAGTATAACTCTGGATATAATGGATACATGAACAACCTGTAATTATAAAGAGTTTATTCCTGACTCAAGTACCAATGATCGTTAAAATGACCGTTAATAACTTAAATAATTACATAGTGTTCATGACATGGTAATAAGTGATATAAAAGGAATAATTAACTTGAAAAAGGTTCTTAAGCAAGTAGAAAGTAACTCATGTTTATTATTCAGGAGGTTAAAGAATGATCGAGTCATGTCGGACCCGAGGTATGAGACTTCGTCTCAATCTCCTTTCATTGAGGCATATTTTGTTTTATACACAACCTTCTTTTATACGGTGTATAAACCCCTTTGACTTTTACATTTATCCAAAAGGAAACTTTTTATAATAAGAGTTTTACTAAATGACAAAAGGGAATGTTTTTTTCGTACGTATGCGGCGACAACAACTTCTCCGCCGCCATAACCATTATTTGAGTTTTGGATTCTTCTATAAGCCATACCTTTTTTTAAATGAAAAATAAATACCATGTTCTACTTTTATTTTATTTTGGTGTTGAAAATGGTTTTCATAATGTTTTTATATCAATGTGTTGTATTGATATCTTGTGATTGAAAATTGGAAATGTTATGTTTCCTTTGTGCATTTTTTATGTGATATGATTATGTTATGGTTCTTGGGAATTATTATGAAGACGGGTGGTTTCGTGATAAACTAAGGGCGGGTGAGCCCGATATAGCTCTCCAATGAATTGGGTAACGTGAAGGGGTTAAACGTTAAGGTTTCTCTAAAGAGATTTAGGGAATATACTGTGATGAGTATTCCAAACGTAACCAAGAGGGTTACTCCCTACGTAAGAATGTTATGAATGCCTCAATTTACCTTTATGTATTATGATTTATATGATTTATTCATGATTTGATGAGCTATGTTAAAGTGCTTATGTTTTATGAGTAGAGTATGATTTCATTTATTCTTATGTATACATGTACTCATGTTTCCTTTCCATATTTTTATATCCCTTAGTAAGCTTTTTATGCTCATCCCAAGTTTTTGAAATGTTTTTCACAGGTCAAGGGAAAGGTACATGATATGATGATAGTGTCAAGGAAGTGTCAAGAAAGAATCCAAGTTTTATTTTAAATATGTTTTCGTTGATGGGAAAAATGAATACTATCTTTTATGTATCCACTTTGTTTAAATGTGGAATGTAATGCATGTTTTATGATCTAATTCTCTAAAAATCTAAACCTGAAAAGATCCTCAATGTGTAATCTTGTAATAACTCAAGATTAAGTAATGTTTAAGTCTGGGGCCTTATACCTTACTAGTTGAGGATCTAGGAAGGCTTTATATTTAGGGGGTTGTAAAACTTTATGGTGTTAACCATTTCATTTTATTAAACAAAGATTCTCTCTTTACATCATGGTTCTGGTAGGGGCTGCAGAAAGCATTGGGTTTATAGGTGCTCATGAGTAAAACTTATCACCCTCAGAACAACGGGACATCCGAGCATATGATATGGGTATTGGATGACATGCTCTGTGAATATATCCTTGATTTTGGATTTTCATGGTTGAAACATATACCTCTCATTATGTTTTCCTATAATAATATCTTTCAGGAAACAATTCAGATGGCTCCATATGAGGTTCATTACAATAGGCCATGCATATCACCTCTTTGATGGTTAGAGGTAGGTGATGCAAAACTACTTAGTCATCATCTTGTTCAAGAGACTTTATAGAAAGTACAATTGATTCATAAATATATGGATACAACTTAATCCAGTTAAAATTCATATTCTAATCATCACCATCAACCTCTAATGTTTCACGTGGTACATCAGGTCTTTCTACGAGTTCTGCATAGATTGGGTTATAGATGAATGCATAGATAGGGAAATCTATAACCCCATTATGCCGGGCCTTCTGAGATCATAGAGAGAGTCAAGATGATAGACTACCGGTAGAAACTACCTCAATGAAACTATTCCACGAATGATGTATTCCATACATCATATCTTCTCTTGTATCATGCTGACCGATCTCATTCGTTTGATTCTAAGGACATTAAGATGGAGGCAGATGTGTCTTTCGAGGAGCGTCTGATATGTATAGTTGTTTAGGGAATGAATCTCAATTCCCTTGGTATGGGTCCGCATAATGAGACTTGGGAGTGGGATGTCGATGTACATGCACAATGGATGGAACTTTTATTATATGATGCTTTACCACCCTTGTAAGTGAAACTTGGGATGAGTTTTTTTAAGAAGGGGAGGTTGTAGCATCCCGATTTTTCAGAGAGGTATGAAATTTTTGTTACCAGTAAAAACCTCCCATTTTAATCGAATAATGTATTCTATGTTCTGATGAGTGGTTCAAGAGAGTCTAGTGATCCTTGTAATGCCCTGACCCCAGTTACCCAGAGTCGGTGCATTATTACATTACATTGGAATGATAAAAGGAAATCATATCCTGAAACACTGATCAGTTTAGCAGTCTTGTAAATAGATTACATACATCAACTTCACATTACAATTTCAAACATAAAATAAAACATAGATAGTTCTTTGATAATTCAATTATTCCCTTTTAGCTTAACCCTACATATCAATCATAATACACTTATTGGAAGTCCTTGGAATATAAAATATAAGAATGGGGTGATATTAGATGCTCAGTAATGGTAAACAATTTAGCAGAAGATAACATAAACAATAGGCATGGTGAATAATTGAAAAAACATGCCTTTAAAAATAATAAACATGAAAACTTTATGATAGAAATATGATCTGAGTAAATAATTCCATAATAAAACATAGTCATGGGTATTCTACTAGTCTAATAACCACATGAACCATCAATATTATTTTCATAATGAGGGAATGTATAATTCCAGAGATTTTGAAACATTTTTTCAATGATTCGGCCAAGACATCTAAAAATGATTAAGGCCTCAGCCAAAACCATATATCAAATTGGGAAAGGCATCGACTAATTCCACATTTAATTTTCTTATGAGACCTACTGATACATTGAGGAGCTATAACAGGCTCCACCCATCAATTACTAAGTCCAATACATTCCTTATATGAAAAGTTTGAAACATAACACAGACATTCGTATTAAAACGAGCATACACAATTTCAATAATTTAACCCTAGACAATGAATGGTATAAAAATAACACATCGATAGTCAAATATGTCACAAAACCTTCAATACAATATGGAATATTTGTATCATAATAAATCGACTTCAAACAAGTTTAAAATCCATCGAAGGATGTTGACATAGATGAAAATTATTTGTAAAACTCTTTGAGAGAAATATCCATTTTTCATGAAAACATTAAAAAGTAACACAATTTAGAAAGGAAGACATTTAAATATATTTTTGAATCAAAGTGTCCCATACCACTTTGAAACTTTTTAAAGCAACTAACATTTTAAAACATTCATGTCCATATAAATAAATCAATAAAACTATTTTGATAACATGGACATTAATGAGAAAGGTTTAATTGAATAAATATTTAAAACATTTAAAATGAAGTTTTAGTAAAAAGTCCCATAAAAATAATCCCTTTGAAAAATATTTTATGAAACATGGACATGGATAATAAATATTTCCTAGTAGATACTTACTTAAAAACAACCTCGGATAATAAAGAGATTGTGAAATTAACCCTTACCTTGTACTTTTCCTTGGATGAGGGTACGTTAACCTCCTATATAATAGTTAAATAATTTTTTATTAAATTATATAATAACCATATACATAAATATTATATCATATATGATCTTATAATATTGATTTGTTAATGATATTTTAGTATTATCATTATTTTTAGTGTTAACTAATTCGTTTTTCTTTATATATTTTGTTTGAAAATCCCTGTTTGTTATGGATAATATATATTTGATTCATATACCAAATTATATTAATTTATTAAACATTATTTTGAATCATCAAATGAAAATTATTCTTGAATGGTTATGATGGGAAAATAAATCTCATCGCGTTCGTGGAGACGGTAATCTGTACGTACACATGAGCGACAATATCATTCTTTTGATATTAAAATTGTATGTAAATAGATTTTATATCATATAAAAATAATAATTAAAATTTTATATTTATTATTTACACCAATTATACATCATTATTATACCCATACAAAAAAACGTATTGAATAACAACTACATCACGACGTGGAGACGGTAAGCCGTACGTACGCACGTATGGTGACTTTGTCATTCATATGATGGATAGAATAATGAATATGGTTGTACCATTTTTATAATTACATAAAATTATATATACGATACTGGAGTAATTATTTTATAATGGAAAAAACAAATAAAGAGGAAGTGGTAGAAGGAAAAGAAATTGAAATAGGTGATGAAATATTTACGTTTTCAAGTTCTTCCTTTTGATTTGATAAAAAGGGATCCTTAGGTTGGATTTATGATCAAACTAATGCCTCTAGGTTGATGTGAGGGAAATTGGGAGGATATTTGGGTAGGTTTTGGGCGAGCCAAATGGATTTGGTGGTGTGATTTTGAGATAAGGGTAAGTTCCCTTTTATAAGAGAGGAGAGGCGCACCATAGGAGAAGATTGAAATATTATTTTATAATAAAATAATTTTCGGTTTATAATGGATAAAAAATAATTTATTTAGAGTCTAAGATGGTGATGGGTCGAAAAAATTTCAACTAATAGGTTTTATATAGGTTTTTGTTACCATATTAACCTTATCTTTTAGATTTAACTCTTAGTTGAATAGTTTAACTTTTACTATGTATTCTTGTATTATTATTATAATTGGTTAATAAACTTATCATAAAATGCCAAGAGAACCTCAATTGGTTCATTAATTATATACCTATCATTACATAAGATCTTTGTCATATCATTAGATTTTTAGGACTTTTATATAATTTAATAATATAATATTTGTTTTAAAAACTCATTTATGTCAATTTTGACACTATTATGTATTTGGTTTTTGTGAAAGTCCCCAAAAACTGATTAATTTGAACCAAATACATTGAATAAATATTATAATATCATATTAACCTAGAAAATTCGTGTATTTTATCAAAACATTCAAATTATATTTATTTTAATATTTACAATACCATTTGTTTGATTCTTTCATTAATAAGGTAATTACTACATCATTATTGTAGCATAAATAAATTTAATTATTTAATGTCTAAAAATTATAAATAAAATATCATTATGTATTAAATATTTTTATATTTCTAATGAGTATTTATAGTCTAAAAGATAACTTAAATAACCCCATGTAAAAATTATTTTACTAAAAGATATATGTTTATGCCATTTTGTCTTTACTTTAAATTAATTAATATAAAGCATCGTTATCACTCTCAAGCTGCTCCATGGGGTCCCAAAATTGACCCAAGGATGTCCATGGCCGGACTTGTATCAACCAATAGTAATATGACACATGTTAGGGTAACTTAATATTAATATAATTTTATTGTTTACCCTAATTTACCGGATTTACATTTTAACCATGGTAAATGAAATATATACTGAAGTAAATATTCATATTGTATAAAAATAAAAGTTAACTATTTAAACAATTTGGACCTCCTGTTTCCAAATATGGAATCCATTTTTCCAAATTTAAAACATATAAGTGGAATAAATTAATTTAAAATTAATTCCCATTGTTAAAACAGAAAGCATATTTTTATGAAATAATAACTATCAAAAGATTAACACTTGTTTATGTCTAGTTTAAATGTGAAATTACATCCAATGACCAAACATATATTAAATGATAAAATTATAGTCTAATAATACTTTAAAACTACTCAAATTTATAATTTAACAATATAAATTATTTCGATTAAAAAAAATGTTTTAAATTAAAATTTATTATTTTTTCACTATTCATCAAAATATGAAAGTAATCATAAAAGTACCAAATATTTATCCAAACTAAATTCTTAAGTACCTCTTCTAAAGGATAAATTAATTTCACTAAATTGAATATATAAAAGTGTCAACTATTGGATTTAAAAAGGGTTCTCCATTAAAAGGTGGAAAAACTGCATTTTTTTAAAAAAATACCTCTTTTCTCTTAAAAATTGAATTTTTCTTATATTATGTCTAATAAATAGAAAATATTAATGTTAAAATTATATAGGATATATAAAATTTAATATTTATTTAATACTATTCATTACCACTTTTTTGAACGGCTAGTTTGGTAAGTCATGGTGCGCTCGAACTCGGTGCTGCATGTAGCGCAAGTTATTGAAATACATTGAAGAGATACCATACTATAAAATCATCAGGTGTTAAACTCTCCCCTCCTTCAATAAATTGCGTCATCATAATTTGAAATTTTTCTTCAAAAATAAAGGGTTAAAAATAGAAAAATACCTTTGTGGAAAACCCACATCGGAAATTGGGTTAATAAAATTTAGTCTTAATAAAAGGGAAAAAGAAATGAAAAAGTCACCACAAAATTATGATTTCGATTTGGAGAGAACTGGTGGAAATTATAGACGCATAATTGGAGGAAAACTTAAATATTTATAGGGAGTGATTGAGGTCATCAATCACAAACAAGTGTAAAATTGAGGGCCTCAAAACTATCAATCTATGATGATTTAAAATATCATCGGTTCAACAAAACATAAGGTATTAGGATAACAAATTTTTGGTTTTAAGATCCCTTACCTAAAGTTTAAGAATTAATTTACTCACCGAATAAGACAGAAAAATATACTTTACAATTAGAGTTCCATCCTTTAACTAATTTCCACCATAAACTCATCTTTCACTCTAAAAGATAATAGAACTTAAAAATGTTCTCTTTATCCTAATTATATAGGGTTCCAAAAAATGAATTTATAATTAATCTATGAGGCCTTTAAAAAAACTACATTATACAATCTAGGAAATCATGTGGGCCAGTGGTAGGTGATGCACCCTTGTCACCCTCCAGTTGCGGGTTTATGTCTTGCGGCCTTGCCGAACACGACTGGTTGTCGCCCAACCTCCGAGTTGTCATTTTTATGACAATCCAAAAATAATCTCAAGAAATTATTTAACCTTAACAATAGTATCCAATGTCAAATTTATTCTATCCCAACCTTTAGAATTATCCAAAATACTTCTGTCCAAACTCACAGTCCAAAATTTATAAGGAAGGTAAACAAAATGAAGATCTCTTTTTCCATGTAATAACATATGAATACCTTCATCATGTATTATTTTAAAACATGAAAACACCCTGAATTACCATAAAACCTTATTGATTATATTCATTATCCCTTATTCCTTATAGAATACTAGATATATTCTTTATATCCAAAATTTTTGAATATTCCAACAATGATGGAATAAACAAAACATTAACCAATTCCAAGGTAGTTAAGAATATCCAATATAATTTATCCAAATCAACCATCTCTTATTCTAAAATCACTACCTCAGTATCAGGACCATATTATGGTTTACCTTTCCTTCAACCATGTATTTTACAAAAATTTTAACCTAAAATTGTGTCACTTTACTTGGTACCATACAATCTCAAATCCTTAATGAAATAGTACTGTAGTAAAATCATTATTTATTTCCATAATTCATATAACTAGTATATTATTGAAACAACACTCAAATGAAATAATTCTTTCACAATAAAATAATAAAACTAGTCATTCCTATTCATCTATGGTAATATCATAACATTTTTATTATCCTATAGAATCATTTGGGGCATACTCTAATGATTTGGATATTGATTCGCATAGTGTCCCAACTCCTTACAGATGAAGCATTGTACATTTTAAACCTTTTCTTACCCTTGCAATAACGTACTTGGTGTCATTTTTCTCCACACATATAAAAAACTCCCATTCCCTTCAAGCATTTACCAAGGTGATTCATTCCACAGTTATCACATATGGGAAAATCCCTTTTCCCCTCTTCCCTTTATCCATATTTTTCTCTACCATCATTTTCTTCTCTTGCTTCCATTCAAAGCCATATGACTTAGATAATTCTTTACTTATCTTATTAAAACAAGATACTATTTCTTCATTTGATGAGAATACGTTGGAGACTATTTCCCTTTTAAATGTTGTCTTAATATAATGAAATATATGATCCTTCTTAATCTTTCGATCTTGCATATTACTGGAATTCTAATTCCTTCTACTAGGATCCATTTCTAAGCAATGACATACACCATGTTAGTTTATGAATCACAATGCATAATTCCAAACTTGTAAAATACCTAACATAAATTGAAAAGATTATGCATATAATATATAATCATAAAATGTTTTATTTGAGGAAGTATTTACTCTTAAATCCTTCATAATGGATTATAATGAAAATGTGAATTATCTTAAGAATATCCCCCAGGAGTTTCGTAACCAAGAGTGTGGAAATGCCCATTATCGTGTACCAGGAACCTCGAGTCAATCCCAAAACTCGTTATCAAAGTTTTCACTTCTTGGTACATCTGTTCTAGATCCGCCTCTACCTTCTTGTATCCATACAAAGATGTATTGATTGGAAAATACATAAAATATCTACATTACCAAAATTCTAGGAAGTTTTTCTATACTAATCGTCAAAATCTATCTTAGGGTAATGTTCCCTAATCAGAGTTTATCTAAATCTATTTCTAATATTTTTTCTAAACTTACTTTGACACCAACTGTAACACCCCGACCCCAATTACCCAGAGTCGGTGAATTATTACATAACATTGGGATGATACAAGTAAATCATATCCCGAAAGACCGATTAGTTTAGCAGTCTTAGAAACAGATTACATACACCAACTTCACATTACAATTTCAAACATAAAATACAGAATAAATAGTTCTTTGAGAACTCCATTATGATTTTTTATCTTAACCCTGCATATCAATCATAATATACCTCTTAGAAATCATGGGAAAATAAAACAGAAGAAATGGGTGATATCAGATGCTCAGTAAGGGTAAAAAATTTAGCCGAAGATAACATAAACAATAGGCATGGTGAATAATTGAAAACACATGCCTTTACAAATAGTAAACATGAACACTTTATGGTTGAAATATGAGCTGAGTAAATAATTCCATAATTAAACATAGTCATGGGTATTCTACTAGTCGAATAAGCACATGAACCATCAATATTATTTTTATAATGAGGGAATGTATAGTTCCATACATTCTAAAACTTTTGTCAAGGTCTCGGCCAAGACATATTAAAATGATTAATGCCTCATCCAAAACCATATATCAAATTGGGAAAGGCCTTGACCAATTCCTTGTCTAATTGTCTCATGAGACCTACTAATGCATCGAGAATCTATAGAAGGCTCCAATCGTCACTTACTAAGTCCAATACATTCCTCATATGAAAATATTGAAACATAACATAGAAATTCATATTAAAACTAGCATATGAAATTCCAATAATTTTACCCCAAACCATGAATGGTATAAAAATAACACATCCACATTCAAATATATCACAAAACCTTCAATACAATATGGAAGATTTGTATCATAAAAAATCGACTTCAAACAAGTTTAAAATCCATCAAACGATGTTGACATAGATGAAAATGATTTGTAAACCTATTTGAGAGAAATATCCCATTTTCATGAAAACATTTAAAAGTAAAAAAATTTATAATTGAAGAAATTTAAATATATTTTTTAGTCAAAGTGTCCCATACCACTTTGAAACTTTTTAAAGGAATTAACATTTTAAAACATTCATGTCCATTTTAATAAATCCATAAAACCATTTTGAAAACATGGAAATTAATGAGAAAGGTTTAGAAGAATAAATCATTAAAACATTTAAAAAGATGTTTTAGTAAAAATTAACTTAAAAATAATCCCTTTGAAAACTGTTTTATGAAACACATACATGGATAATAAATATTTCCTAGTAAATACTTATGGAAAAATAGGCTCAGATAATAAAGATATTGTGAAATTAACCCTTACCTTGTAATTTTCCTTGGAAGTGGGTACGTTAACCTCCCATATAATAGTTAAATCATTGATATTAAATTATAAAAGAACCATATACATAAATATGATATCATATATGATCTTTTAATATGTTTTGTTAATAATATTTTAGTATTATTATCGTTTCGGGTGTTATCTAATTCATTTTTATTTATATATTTTGTTACATAAGACCTGTTTGTTATGGATAGGATATATTTGATTCATATCCCAAATGAAATTAAGTTATTAAAAATTATTTTAAAACATCAAATGAAAATTATTCTTGAATGGTTACGATGGGAAAATGAAGCTCATCGCGTTCGTGGAGACGACAATCCGTACGTACGCACGAGCAACAATATCATTCTTCTGATATTAAAATCATATGTAAATAGATGATATATATTATATAAAGAATCATTAACATGTTATATTTATTATTTACATCAATTATACATCATTATTATACCCATCCTAAAAAAATAATGTATTGAATAACAACTACACCACGACGTGGAGATGGTAAGCCGTATGTACACACGTATGGTGACATTGTCATTCATATGATGGAAAGAATAATGAATATGTTTGTAACATTTTTATAATAAGATTAAATTATATAGAATATACTGGAGTAATTATTTTATAATGGAAACAACAATGAAATAGGAAGTGTAAGAAGAAAAAGAACTTGAAAGAGGTGATTAAGTATTTACCTCTTCTTCAGGTTCTTCCTTTTGATTTGATCAAAAGGGATCTTTAGGTTGGATTTCTGATAAAACTAAGGCCTCTAGGTTTATGTGAGAGAAATTGGGAGGATATTTGGGCAGGTTTTGGTCGAGCCAAATGGCTTTGGTGGTGTGATTGTGAGAGAAGGGGAAGTTCCCTTTTATAAGAGAGGTAAAGGGCACCTTAGGAAAATATTGAAATATTATTTTATAATAAAATTGTTTTCAGTTTATAATGGAACCAAAATGATTTATTTCAAGGATAATGTGTGTATAGATCAAAAAACTCTCAACCAATAGGTTTTAGATAGGTTTGGGTCACCACATTAAACTTATCTTTTAGAATTAACTCTTAGTTAAATAGTTTAACTTTTACTATGTATTATTGTATTATTATAATAACTGGTTAATAAAGTTACTATAAAATGACAAGGGAACCTAAAGTGGTTCATTAATGATATACCTATCATTAAATAAGTTCGTTTATAGAACCTCATATTTTTAAGACTATTATATAATTTAAAAATATAATATTCGTTTTAAAAACTCATTTATGTCAATTTTGACACTATTTAGTATTTGGTTTTTGTGAAAGTCACCACACAATGATTTATTCGAACCAAATACATTGAGTCAATTATAAAATGTCACATTCTCCTAGAAAATTCGTGGATGGAATCAAAATTTTCAAATTATATTTATTTTAATATTTACAATACCATTTATTTGATTCTGTCATTAATAAGGTAATTACTTCATTATCATTGTGTCATAAATAAATTTAATTATTTAATGTCTAAAAATTATAAATAAAATATCATTATTTATTAAACAGTTTTAGACTTATAATTAGAATTTATAGTCGAAAAGATAAATTATATAACCCCATGTAAAAATTATTTTACTAAAAGATATATGTTTTTGTCATTTTTGTCTTTACTTTAAATTAATTAATATAAAGTTTCATTATCACTCTCAAGTGGCTCCATGGGGTCTCTAAATATACCCAAGGATGACCATGGTCTTACTTGTATCAAACAATAGGAATTGGACACATGTTAGTATAATTTTATATTATTATAATATTATTTTTTACCCTAATTTACCGGATTTACCTTTTAACCATGGTAAATAAAATATTTACTGAAGTAAATATTCATAATGTATAAAATAAAAGTTACCTATTTAAAAAATTTGGACCTCATGATACCAAATATGGAATCAATTTTTTAAAATTTAAAACACATAAGGGGCATAAATTAATTTAAAATTAATTCCCATTGTTAAAACAGAAATCACGTTTTTAAGAAATAATAACTATCAAAATATTGACACTTTTTTATGTTCAGTTTAAATGTGATATTACATCAAGTTACCTAAATTATATTAAATGATAAAAATATAGTCTAATGATACTTTAAAACCACTCAAATTTATAATTTAACAATATAAATTATTTCGATTAAAAAAGTTGTTTTTAATTAAAATTTAGTATTTTTTCACTATTCATCAAATATGAAAGTTATCATAAAACTACTAAAAATTTATCCAAACTAAATTTTTTATGTCCCTATTCTAAATAATAATTTAATTTCCCTGATTAAATATATATAAATATCAAATATTGGATTTAAAAAGGGTTCACCATTAAAAGGCAGAAAAAATGCATTTTTTGAAAAATACATCTTTTATCTTAAAATTTGAATTTTCTTATATTATGTAGAAGAAACACAAAATATGAATGTTAAAATTATATAGGATATTTAAAATTCAAAAGGAAGTTAATACTATTCATAACATCTTTTTTTAATGGCTATTTTGGTAAGTCGTGGTGCGCTCGAACTCGGTGTTGCATGTAGTGCAAGTTATTGAAATAATTTGAAGAGATAAAATACTATAAAATCTTGGGGTGTTACAATAATTTATATCTTGGAGATCTAGAATTAAATAAGGTATATTGATCTACATGTTTATCATATAGTTAGTGCTAGCCATGAAATTTAATCATGTGGGAACCTAGTGCACAAAAAGAGGCCGCATGGTTTTTTTGCAACAATGAAATCTCGGAAACACGCCCATTCAGGATTTAAAACTAGCTTTATAATGTCATTTCACATAGCTATAACATAGTTAGTCAAAACGTGTGCCTTTACCATGTGAGGGGTCTTCTTGGACAAGGTATGGGGCATGAGTGGTACACAGTTTGGCCAACCATGAAACCAAACCATACAACCCCAAATTTAAAGGGTGAATTAAAATTTTGACCCTATTCTGTTTTAATACCTATTTTCCCTCTTCCCCCTTATTTTATTCTCTAGAAACCACCTTAAGGTCTCCTCCTATCCTCCATAGGGATTTGATATCTCCCTTGTCTAATCTTTGTTCGATTCACTATAAGGTTCATTAGATTCCTCATGGTAAGATCTAAAATCCTCTTTATCCTCTCCATATTTTACCTTCCTACCTCTTGTGATATTTTGGTGTGACCACATTTACCTTATTTTCAAGGAATTTTATTATTCTTTAGATATCTTCCATTCTAGCTCTATTCAATGGTTGAAATTGTACATAGAGAGCTCTATTAACCTAAGGTAGGTGGTATAGATTTTTCCCCTCAGGTTTAGTTGAAATTATATTTTGTGTTTTTGTACAATAGACTAGACCTTTATATCAGCGACCTTAAAATTATTAGTAAATTAATTTAATTAGTTTCTCAAGATTAATGTGACTCGAGCTAGCGGAAAATCACCTCCAAGATTGTTCTCCTTAACACGAGACATTCTATGGGTGTTCCATTACTTGATAGCTTGTATTACCTCTATATTAAATTGTTAAACCATCATCGATGGGTACTTTTTCATGTAATAAATCATGTTGAAGCATTAATTGAATCAAGGAAAATGGTAAGCCATGAGTTAATCCCAACACTTCATGCCATAATTTAATTTCTTAACTAAATGTTTTAGCTACTTTATTTAAGCATTATAAATTACATTCCTTACTAAATAAATTAAAATTTGAATGCTAAGACATACTTATACACTTAACTGAGGGTGATACAAGGGAATCCATTGATTGGTTCCCTTTGATGGATTTTTTTCTCTAGAATTAGAATTTGTAAATGGTTTGTATACATGCTGGTAGGGATACTAGTTCTTCCTATATAGGCTCATCATGCATTTAATTACCTCCATTTGAGTGATATCAATTCCTTAATGGATACACCATGGATGGGATCAGTGGCTAGACGACCATACCAAGTAATTAGTGATACTCAGTTCTCTACATGAGATTCCAGGGATGTGCTCGGAGGGTTTGACTCATGCCATACTGAGAGTGATACTTTGGATTCCATTTATGGATCACTTTGGATAGTCTCTTAAAGTACTAGGATTTTATTGTTCCCCTAGAGAGATACTTGGGATTCCTCATGGATCGATTTTGATGAGATCAATGTGCTTATTTTTAATTCCTATATAACATTTAAATTAAAGAATATGAATCCATAACTAAAGTTTTAAGAATGCATCTGCCAAGACAAATTACATGCTTGGGGACTATCCAACTTTTGATACTTGAATTATGATAACCAATGTATAAATTATATCATGCTTTTATAGGTTCACCTTGGTTTAAAGACACCATACTTAGGCTATATTGGGTAGAGTCAGATGAGTTTCCCAAGAGGAACCTGGGCTGATGTATCATATTTATTTATTTCCATGAATTTATTATTATTGACACACTAATAATTTTATATGTACTAATGGGATTGATCTAGACACCATTGGTTGTAAAATGCTGAGTACATCTTGCACCCTACATGGACTTCCTTTGGTACCCAAGTGAACTTCATGGTTTCAGGTGTTGATAAAGGTATCCATCCAACTTCCAAAGTTTGATTCTAATTCTTAGGATATAGCATGGGGGATAGAAGATAGAGGCTATACTCATGATGATAATAGTATCAACTTTTGTTCTTTTTGTATTTTGTTATCATGTGGTATATGTATGTGTCCCCTATATCCTATATACCCAATTTTCATAGCTACATGATCATCATCATCATTTTTTATCTATTTAGTATTCATCTTCCACATAATTATTTATTTGGATGTTTGATTATTATTCTACTGATACTTGTTTTTGGTTGTTCTTCTTATCATAATTATACTACCTCTATGCTACACTATAACTCATGTGGGAATAGTATCCCCATAGACACACCCTAGGCCCTCACAGTTAGTCAGGAACCTCTAATGTACGGGAAGGCATGAGTGAGGTCATGTGTCCAAATATCTCGGGGCGCAACTAAGTGGATTCTAGGAAGGGATGCTATACTTTAATTACTCACCACATAATAGATAATCTAGAGGCACCTTGATTTACAATGAAACTACCTGGTTGGATGATCGAGGTCTTGATAAGTGCTACTTTGGATGGAATCTCACACATAGTATTTGAAGAGGATTTAATCTCATAATTATATCTTATGTTATTCTCATTATGTATGCATGGTTATATTACTTTAGTTTGGAACCCTATTCTCTTAACTAAATCAATATGTTCAAACCATATTGATGTGTAATCCATTACACAACCCACAAGTTTGTCTTACTCACCCAAAAATAGTAGTCTCGTATATTCATACATATTTTAATGTATCATATGCATAAGGCACATGGAAACTTTATATAAGGGAATAATGTTATATGATATTGAAAATATCTATATGAGTAAGCTTAGAGAGATAGATATGAAATCCCATTCAATTTCCCAGATAAGGCCTATGCCTCTAGGTAAGTAGGTAGTCCTATCCCAAGTCCCTCTACCTGGGTATACTTTACTTGATATAGAATCTGATTAATCATAACTCTAACACCTAATATAAAAAATATATATATAATAATTAAATTCAAGATAATAACTTCAATTACAAACCAAGGTCAAGGCAGATGAAAAATAAATTCATGATGGAGACATACCTAGAATGAAAATGCAAGGCTCTATCCAAGAAGAAATTTATTATATGAACTTTGGCATACAAACATTCATAGTATAAAAAATTTATATATATGAATAAAACAAGTAATAAATTTTAAATAAATGAGTAGTTGAAATATTTAAACATGAGAAAAATATTTATGAAGACATCATAAATAAAATATAATTATAAAACCTTTTATTGTTTCACCTTTAAAATCATGGGAATTTAATAATTTTGAATATAAATATGTCATATTCATTCCAATATATTATATTTCTTATTTATCATTATATTGCATTTCCATTTTAAATATATGATATTTTAGGAACTATAAACAATTTAAAATTCAATTTCAACTATGTAAACATTTTATATAATCTAATATCACATTTTTAATCATCTTTTAAACATTTACCATATCAATCACCAAAACAATTTTTATGTGGCTTAAATAATATCCAAATAAGGCCCCTTTTTATTTTGAACAATTCGATATAGTTAATTTTGAACAATTCATAATTTAAATATAAACATTTTATATTTTGGCCGTATTTTAGAGTTTATAACCCTTTATATATTATCACTTATGATTTAGAAATAAACACTTTTATTTCTTAATTATAATTTATGATATATAATTTTTTCAAAAGGTATTTTCAAATATTTACATTTAATATTTGGGAAAAATGATTCATAAACATTTACTTAATTAATTATAAATAATTTACAATTAATTAATTAATTAATTTTTAAAATCCCTATAAATTAAATATTCTAAAAATAGATTTTAACATGATTTATAAACAATTTATAAACCATAAAAAGTATTTAATATGTTAAATTTTTTTTAACAAAGTTTATACTTACCTTTACATATAATCTTTATTTTGTATAAGGGTATCCTCCATTTACCCTTATGAGAACAGTATAAGTAATGGTAAATACACTCTACCTTTATAAAGATATTGTATGGAAGATTAAGACCCTTAAATAGTGCCAATTACACATGGTTAAGGAGGAAACACCCTTTAAAAAACATTTTAGATATAAGTAATACTTTTATGCATGCCCTTTGAATAAAGTAAATATTTAATTTTCTTTCAATGTGTAAAGGTAAACATCAAGGACCATTATACAGAAGATCTGGTACATATAAGTGTAAGGGTAAAGTGCCAATGACCTTTACACAAACCATATATATAAAGGTAATAAAGGGGTCACCCTCACACATACCTTCTACTTAAGGGTATCATTTAAGGGTAAAGGACTATCTACCTTTACATAAAAACCTTCACACAAATTACCTTGACATGAGGAGGTTATTACCCTAATGTAGTGAAGGTAATTGAGATATTACCCTTACGAGACCAAGGGATTACCCTTACATGGACCACTATGCATAAGGGTAAGTCCAGATAACCCTTACACGAATCCCTTTACTTAAAAGAAAGTCACGAGTAACCTTTAAATGACTAATCATGCATAGGAATCACCCTAGTTACCCTTATGAAATTGATCTACATAAGTTTAATGACTTGTTTACTTTTACACAATCGATCCACGTAAAGGCAGAACCTCAATTACCTTTATGTTTCCCTTCTATATAAGGGTAAACCATTCTAAAAACCGAATTTATAAAAACTCAAAATGCCACACTTTTATTGATTTATTCTTTATTTAAATTAATGTTTTCAAAAATCTATGACATGAGATCCATTTAAAACAATTAAAGAGTTAATTTAAAGTCTAATAACATTTATGAGATCAATTATAAGTAATTTAAACCCCGTTTTGACGATATTTATGCAAGACAATATGAAAGTGCATTGAATAATAAAATGAATAAATATTGTACATGAGTACCTTACACTGATGAAGCTGTAACAACACCTTAGAACACCATCAAATATTTTTAATAAATATAAAAAATAATCATCCAAAAAGGCATCCCACCTTTTTTGGTATCCACAGTCACATCTGAATCATCTGATATTCAGATGAGATTAATATTTTCTTCAGTGTATTCTAGTACCTCTATATGTAAAGGAGGAAGATAAAAGAGAGAAACGAGTTAGAGAGTATCACCCAAGCATGAGGATTATCCCAATTCTATTTCATGGTAGCTTTTATATAATCTATAAGGATGATCCTCATGAATTTTACATTCATTCATACATTACAATGGATGAAAAAATGATATGTCTAGTAAATGCATTCATCTTATGAATGATTCAACTCCCATAAGTTTCAAATGAAGAAATAGTATGTGTAAATGATTTTTTATGTGGAGAATGGTTTAGGATTCCATCATACTTGAAATAATATACCCAATTCATGAAAATCATAATTTAATGTAAAACAGTATAACATATATATATATATATATATCTACTTATATATATCAAATCATATATAAATATTTTGGGAATATTCCAATTAATAATATGATATCATAATGTTTTCGGATTATATATAATTACATGGAATCTTGGAAAAAAATTATGATATCATAAGTCATGGAATCACAAGAATGTGGAAAAACATAAACCATGACATCATAAGCATAATCCAATGATCACTTCCAAGTCATCATAACATAGAGTGTTATGATTATTTCCCATGCACAATAGATGGTATATCATGAGATGAAAACATTACCCAATTAGTTGGGAGGATATATAGTTCTAGGACCACAATTTACATCATAATATGTACATGCATATGTAGTCCACATGAGGAAAAGAAATCATACCAAAAATATAAGTATAAGAAAAACCCATGAGAAATAAATGAATAACCTAATCATATCATAATTATAAAAATCTAGGTAATATTAAGATAAATAATGTTCATGTCTTATTAACATTCATTTATTATATTTTATAGAGTTACATTTATTATAATAATCTTAGGTAAATTTTCAGTTAAAGCGAAAAAGATTTATTTCCAACCAAATTGCGTTTTCATGAATTATATGGTTCTATTTAATATCCAGATTAAAAAATTAAAAAATATTAATTTTAAAAAATAAAATTAATTTTTTAATTCATCATTTCAAAATTATCTTAGAATGAATTTTGGAGAATTTTTTGAAAAGTTTGATTTTTCAATGAATAGTGAAAAATACTTATTTGTATTGGAAATTTTATTTTATTTTCAAGTATTTTAAAAGTAAAATTATATTTAAAATATAATTTAAAATTTCATTCATTAATTTTGATTAAAAAAAATACAATTATAGTGTTTCTAAGTAATATGATACTTTAATTTGGTATAAAAACATTTGTATACTTAAAAATGTTTTTTTCTTGAAAAAATGTTTTTCGTTGTGTTTTGTGGGTATAATTTTAAATTAAATTACTAAAACTATAAAAATTGAATATTTAAAAATGCATTAAATATTTTTAATAAAGTGGTATTTTTTTAAATATTCCCCATTTATTTCTGGTCATTGTGAATAGTAATTAGAGTACATTTT
Organism: Viscum album; assembly: GCA_963277665.1. NCBI lineage: Eukaryota > Viridiplantae > Streptophyta > Magnoliopsida > Santalales > Viscaceae > Viscum > Viscum album. The sequence goes on along the minus strand of OY728164.1, from coordinate 571,394,014 downwards.
TGTTACCATAGTAAAGGGAAAATGAGTTAATCGAGGTTAAAACTAATGTCAAAATAATGAAAATTCATTCAGAAACATTAATTTATTTAATTGGATGATTATATTTCATCCATAGTCATAAAAAATTATAAAATATGACATTTTTTACTTTTATTTTTGATTTTACCATTATATTATTTTAGGTAAATAAAAATACAAAATACGACTCTCTTGTGTTTGAATTCCCCTTATTTGTTCACATAAATATAAAATAAGTTATGAATGAATATTAAATTTTATTTTGAAACTAATGAATTTATTTTTATGTTTATATTTTATTTATAATTTCTAGTTATTATATAATTACCTTAAATGCCTACATAACACCGACACAGTACCCATGAAAACAGTAGAAAAATCAAGTAAACGATTTAAAAAAATCTAAATGTAATATTGTATGAGTTAGTTAGCATTTACCTTGTTTTTTTAGATAAATATAACATATTAGAGATATTTTAAAAGTTTCTATTATAATTTCACTATTATATTGATTACTTTAAATTCAAAGTAAATAAAAAGTTACAAAAAAATGACATTAATGATATTTTATAATAATAAATATTTTATTAAATGATTTAAAATTCATAAAAATAATATATTCATCAAATTTGAAGAGATGTATTTGATTATATAAATTTTTTTACATTTTTAGGTCATTTTTCTTTTTATAGTATCTTTTGTTATCCCTAAACAATAAAAATATTTGACATTTCCATAATTGTCAAATGGGTTAACAGGGGGTTAAAACAAAGAGATAAAGGTAAAATAATAATCTAAACCTGTAAAATTTTTATATTATGAGAAAATATTTAACCATAATAATAATATAGTCTAATTATATTAATTTTGATCCATTTTAACTTGAAAATAATTTATATTAATTTAATACTTTATGAAATTCCAGGAATAGTCATCTCCTCTCTTATAAAATGGAAACTTATCTTCTCTCTTCCTTAAACCATTTGAGCACTATATATCTGCCATGAACTACCCAAATACCTTAAACAGATAACTAAATATATCCTATATTTCTTAATTTGTTCATCATACCAAAATTATATGGATTAATCTGTAAAGAAAAAGAGGTTATCGTAATAAGAGATATAACTTTTAACTAAATGTTTATGTTTTATTTATTCTTATACCTCCTCAAAAAATATATTAAAACAGGATTAAATAATTTTAAAAATATCTTAAATAAATAAATACATTTTTATTTTAGTGGTATAAACTATATCTATCTTATTATTCCCTCATATGGGAAATGAATCCATCGTTCGTGTGTACGATGGACTACGACCTCACGAATCGAGGTAATTCATTTTCCATAACAACATGTTATGGATGAATATAATGATGGATTAAATGTATGTAAATTATTTTCTTGACATATTTATCATTATGGAAATATAATATACCATATAATTTCTTACCTTTCCATCTATTTAAGAATGATAACGTTGTTCGTGCATACGGGTAGATTACTACCTCCATGAAGTGATGTGATTCATTTTTTGTGACCACATCACATGGATTCTATATATAAGTATATTTAGAGAAATAATATGATATTTATGATATTATAATACTTATTGAAATATATTATAAATAGTAACTTCTTTCCATCATGTTATTTGAATAATGAAAACGTCACTCATACGTACGTACGACCAACCGTCTCTATGATTGTAACATAAATCATTTTTTATAACCATCTTTAAAGAATTTATTTAAAATTAAAATTAATATATATAAAAATTATAATTATTTTATTATTATTATTTTTGATATTATTTTCTAATTACCTCTTAACCATAGTCAACCTACCAAAGACATTTTGGATATTTGAGTTGAATATCGTCAAAATGTCCGATGTGAATTTAATTCATTAATTAATTGACATAACATTTTTATAAATAAAATAAAAGGAATAATAAACATGAAAAAGTTTCCTAATAAAGTAAATAATTAAAATAAGTTTATTACTTAAAAATATAGATAATGTTTGTGACAAGTCACACTCGAGGTAGGAGACACTTTACCTTAAAAACCTCATTTTAAATGTTTAAATATTTATTTTCTGAATATTTATCCTTATATTTCCATTTTATTAAAATTATTCTATGGATATATTTTTATGAATTTAAATGAATTAAAAATTAACATTTATGTCTCTTTTTACTCCCTTTTAATGGTTTTCAAAATGAATATTTTTATGGAAGATTTTGAATTTCATTACAAAAGGCAATAGAAATATTATATTTTAATGTATATGGAATCAAAGAATTTTACCATGATTGAAAAAATTATTTGATGTTTTGGATTACTTTTTAATATTCCATGTTTTATTCAAAAAAACCCTCATTTCCTTTGTTTTTTTAATTTTAGTTTTCAAATTTGGGTTTTAAAGAAAAAGGATTTATTAATATCATAAAATATTTTTCTTATGGGATTAAAAGTATATTTTTATGCGTTTGATGGTGGAAATGAAATATTTTTTTTGTTTTATACATGTTATAGTCATTATAATTTTATTATAATTATGGGTGACCCCATATATCTCATGAAGATGGGTGACCCCTATATAGCTCATAATAGTGAGTGGGACCAATATAGCTTTTCAATGCACTGGGTAATGATTATGTTTCTGGTAAATTATTTTGGAAGATGACCATAATAGTCATTCAAATTTTAAGGGTTAATATAAGGGATATATGAATATTATGTCCCAATCCACCTATATGAATTTTCTATGCTTTATAATGCATTTTCAATGAAATATTTTTCTTTCAAAAGGTAATCTAATGATATTTTGTTTTAAAGGAAGGATTATGACCTTTTAGGGTAAAAATGTATGTTTTTAAGAATTTTTTTCATGTGTTATTAGTTTTTCTATGAAAATACCATGATTATTATTTGTAGTTATGTTTTCTAATAATGTTTTTTTTATAAAAAAAATTGGGCATTAAAGTTGATTTCATAAGTATGTGAGTGATTATTTGAACTCAAAGTTTATTATGTTAAAGGAAAACTCAATTTTATGATCTCATGATTTTAAAAGGTAGTAATGGGATTATTTATTATTTTTTATATCCCTTACAATGATTTTTGTACTGAAACCATGTCTTAAAATGTTTTCATAGGTTTTAAGGATGATTTGGAACAAAGAAGAAGTCAAATTGAAAATTTTAATGTTTTATCATGAAAATAAAACATGTCTTATTTTAAAGAATTATATTTTCAGAAAAAGTTATATTAAGAGGAAATTTTCAAACTTTTAATTTTTGGGGTTTTATTTAAGATTTATAACCTAGTTCTATAAAAATATAAAACTGAAAATATCTTCAAGAATTCAAGAAATTGATTTCTTATTTAAAAATGAAATTACAGATTGAATAATGGTCATATCCTTATAGTTAGTATTAGAGAAATAGTTTAGATAATTTTAGAGGATATGATAATAGAATTAAGTACAATTAATAAATTATAATTTATGGTTACCATGATATAGAATTCGTATATTACCATGTTTATTTATCTAAATTATGTTTGTTAAGAACTATTTTACATAGAAAAAATATAGTTTAAATAGGAAGTAACCAAGAAGAAAATAGCTCTCAAAATAAATAACATAAAATTGTTAACAAATAAGTTTGTTATTGTGATTGCTCAGTTGAAACATGATATAAATGTTGATAGTATCCATGCAAGAGACAAAACACATTCACCATAATGAAACATTTCTATAGTGAAAAATTTCATGAAACAACAGCCTACAAGATTTAGGGTTTTATTTGACCATGTGATATCTGAATGATGAGTTAAATCATTAGAGAAGATATTTAATGTCAGGGGTTTTTCATATCATCGAAAGGTAACTCTTTCTATTCACTATTTTAAGGTGAATTCGATCAATGGTTGTTAATGGTTAAAAATCCTAGAGAGAGAGAAGAGAATGACACCATAAAATGACAAAAATTTAAGGACATTTCCATGAGAATTACTTTCATAAGGTGAATTCGGATGTAAAATAAATTCTTATAATTTAGGTATAAGGAGAATGATTCAATGGATGTGTATGAAGAAAACTTTACCTGATTGGAAAGGCACACACTAAATTTTATCCAGTATCTTGACTGTAAAATTAGTTTGTTTTAATCAGGATTTAATCTTAGATATAAAAGGTAATTGGATTCCCATGAATTCAAAATTTATGATAAACTCTTTCAATGTGTCGAGAAGGTAGAAATGGTGTTTTCCAATAATCATGTATTCCATGAAAACAAGTTGAATAAAAGGTCCAAATGGAAGGACATGATGAATTATCCATCAAAGAAATACTAAGGTAAGAAAATAAAGTTTCCATATTGTGGTAAATGTGATAAAAATCATCCTAAATAATGTATTATAAAATATAGGATGTTTTCTTGATGTGGAAATTCTGGACATGTGTCTCATGACTACTATGAAAATGATTAGAAAAATAATGAAAAGTTGACAGTAATATTCTTTAATTATAATGATATGGGTCATTATGCGAGTACTTGTCTAACTATTATAATGAAGGATAAAAATTTTCTAACTAATTGGTGTTAGGTACATTATTTTTTTATTTATATTATTTTAATTCATTTTTGATTTAGGGATTTACACACTTTTATTTTTGAGATATTTTATAATAAATTAGAATTTTACCCTCAATAAATGAACCTATAACTTTTGGTAAAAACACATGGGGGAAGTATTAAGGAAAAAATAAATTATAAGAATAATCCTATTATTGTCTGTGGAAAGGATTTACCTGAAAACCATGTTATATTTTCCCTTTTAGAGATTGATGTCATTCTGGGTATGTATTTTCTTTTTGTTTACCATACTAAGATATATTATTGAGATAAAGATGTTTTTTTAGAATGATTTTCATTTTATATATAAGAACTAATTCATTCCTTTCATAACATATCAACATTATTAGAATATGTTAAAATATGGAAATGAAATTTATATTTCACAAATTGTTGAGAATATGGAGAATATTCATATTGGTGATGTCCATGTAGTGAATGGATATCTAGATGTATTTTTAGATTATTTTCCTGGTATTATACCTAATCGAAAAGTAGAGTTTACTATTGGTTTAGTACCTGATACCAATAACATTTCAAAACCCTCTTATTGAATGAATCAATTATAACTTTTATAATTTAAAAATAAGTTACAGGATATGATGGATTTTGGTTTCATTCATCCTATCACTTCACCATGGGGTGATCCTATTTTATTTTTTAAAAATAAATATGGTTAAATTAGAGTTTACATTTATTATAGATCCTTTAATAACATACATATTAAGAATATGTATCTGTGGACTCATTTAGATGATATGTTTGATTAGATTTAGAGAGAATAATATTTTTCAAATTCTAATATCCGGCCAGGATACCATCAGTTGAAGGTGAAGGAGGATGATATTTTAAGGACAACATTTTATAATAGATACATGCATTTTGATTTTGTACTTATGACCTTTTGGATGTCTAATACAACAAATGTATTCATAGATATGAATAGAGTTTTCCACGATTATTTATATAAGTTTGTAGTTAAGTTTATTAATGATATATTGGTATATTATAAAATTCATTAGGATTATGAAAGAAACCTAAGAATTTTTATTAAAACCTTGAAAGAAAATAATTGAAATGAAAATTTTAGTAAATGTGACTTTTGGTTGCAACATATTTATTTTATTTGGTATATTATTCTTAAATTTTGAATAACTATTGAACCTGATAAAAAACGTTATTAGATAATGGTCAATACCTCTCAATGTTATAGAGATGCATAGTTTTATTATATTAGTAGGTTATTACTAGTATTTTTTTGAGAAATTTTCTCAATTATCTTTCTCACTGACTAAGTAAAATCAAAAAGGAATTAAATTCATATGGAAAAGTATGTGTTTATTTTTTCTAGTAACTAAAAAGAATATTTTTGAATGGCCTATTTTTTCCCCTGTTCTCTATAAATTGTGAATTTTTCATCTATAGTGATGCTTCATATAAGGGACTTGGTTTCATTCTGATGTACAATGATCAGGTAATTGATTAAGCTTCATGTCAACTGAAGACCCACAATTTAAATTATCCTACGCATGATATAGAATTAGATGATATTTTTTATTAAATAATTTATAGGTATAATTTATATGGGTTATTGTGTGAAATATGTACTGATCATAAAATTTTTAAGTATATATTCACCCAGAAAGAGTTTAATATAAGGAATAGAATATGGATGAAACTAGTTAAGGATAATGACTGCATGATTCATTAATATCTTGAAAAATTAAAATATTTAGTCTGTTATTTTATTCATAAGAATAATGATATATTTATTATGTTATGTTTATAATATAACCGCTTGTTTAATGTTTTGATGAATTTTGACCTAGAAAATTTTCATGTAGAATCTTCATATATTTTGTTTTAAGTGACAATACAATAATACCTATCAGAAAAAACTAATCATTATGAGAAGGAGTATAATGTTTTTTGGGAAAATGTAGAATCTATTAATATGGGTAATTTTTATAAGTTTAATGTTGATAAAGAAGGTTTTATCAGATTTGGAAAAAGATTATGTGTACCTTGTGATTCCAAGTTTAAGGGAGAATTATTGAGTGATTCTCATAATTACTCATTTTCTATTCATCTGGGAAGCACTAAGATTCATAGAGACCTTCAGTAGTATTACTGGTTGGATAGAATGAAAAGAGTTATTGTTTAGTTTTCTATGAAATATTTAACTTTAGGTTACAGAAGAATGAAAATTATCATAGGTGATTCTTTAGAATTTTCTAGTGGTATAATTGAAATGATAAATTATATCCATGTATTTCATGATGGTATTGGAAAATAAATCTTGAGGTAACAATTTTATTTGGGTTATTGTTAATTGACTAACTAACTTTTCACATTTCCTTCACATTCACGATACAATGTCTTTAGATCAACTTTCTCATATATACCTTAATGTGATATTCAATTTATATGGATTTATTATCTATATTTTATTTTACTATAATCCCAAATTTACTTTTAATTTTATAAAGGACGTCATAATTCATTGGGCACTGAATTAAATTTTAGTATGTCTTTTTGTCCTCAATATGATGGATAATTAGAGTGAATGATTCAGAAATTAGTAGGAATTATTTGAGATTGTTCAATGGATTAATAGGGAAGTTAGTAGTAACATATTTCATTAATTTAATTTAATTTTAATAATAATTTTTTATTCTAGTATATAGATGACACATTTTGAAGAATTATATGGAAATCAGTGTCAGAATCCAGATTTTTGGGATGATATAGATGAAAGAATGTTTTCGACACTATAATTGGTTGAATAAATATATGAGAAGGTGATGATGATTCAGTAACATTTAATTAGGGATCAAAGTAGGTAGAAAAGTTATATAGATAACTGGATAAAATATATTTCATTCACGGTAAGTGATCATGTTTTTCTTAAAGTATCCACATAGAAAATTTTTATGCATTTTGGTAAAAAAAGGAAGAAAAGTATATGGTTCGTCGGAAAAAATAAAATCATAGAGAAACTTGGATCAGTTTCTTACTTTGTTTTTATGCCTCCGATTTTATTTCAGGTACATTACATATTTCATAATTCATTTTTATGAAAATATGTTCCAGTTGCATCTCATTTTTTGAGCCCTGAAGTAGTTTAGTTGGAAGAAAATGATTCAAATAAGGAATGGAATTTTTATATTCATAACCATAGAGAGATGGTTTTATGGAATAATATGAATCACAAAGTTAAGGCTTTTTGGAAAAAACCATTTGAATTAAGAAACAACATAGGAATTAAAAAATGCTATGAGGAAAAGATAACCCCACTATTTTAAATAGTTAATAAAATTGTGAGGATACAATTTGAAAATGGGTGGAAGAATGAAAAATCTCAAGTAATGTTCAGATAAATAATTTTTATTTCTTATTATCACTCATTATTTATATTTTATGGAGTTATATTATTTATAAGAACCATAGGTATTTTTTCAATCAAAAGGGAAAAAAATTTATTTATAACCAAATTGAGTTTTCATTCATTATATGGTTTTATTTAAACTGTTGATTTAATAAATTATAGAATTTTAATTTAAAAAATGAAATTAATTTTTGAACTCTTTTTTTCAAAATTATCTTAGAATTAGTTTTCTATAATTTACTAAAAACTTTTATTTTTCAATGAATAGTAAAAATACTAATTTTTATTAGAAGCTATATTTTATTTTCAAGTATTTACAAAATAAAATTATATTTTCGATTAATTTTATAATTTAATAATTTAATTTTAAAAAAATTAAATTATTGTCTTTTAAATTAATTTTATTCTTGAATTTGAAATAGACACATTTTTATACTTAAAATGAAGTTTCCTGAAAAAACCTTTTTTTTATCATGTTTGATAGGTGTAATTTCAAATTAAATCCTTAAAATTATAGTATTTTAATATTTAAATATGGATTACTTATTTTTAATTATGTTATAATTTTTTTAAATGGGTCACTATTATTTTTTGTCATTATAAATAGTAACCACCACAAGTTTTTATTACCACGATAAAAGTAAAATGAGTTAAATAGGGTTAAAACTAATGTTATAAGGATTAAAATTCATTAAAAACATTCTTTTATTTTATTTTATGTGTTTATTTCATACATAATAATAAAAATTCTAGAATATGACCTTTTTCATTTTATCTTTGATTTGGACCTTTGTATTATTTTAAGTAAAGAAAAATAAAAAACATCACTCTTGTTTTTAAATTATTATTATATTTTCACATAGAGATAAAAATAAGTTATTAATAAATAATGAAATTTATTTTTATAGTAATGAAATTTTTTTATGGTATTTTATTTATAAATTTTAGTGATTATGTAATTAACTTAAATTCTCACATAATCCCAACATAATGCTTATGCAAACAATAGAAAAAACATGTAAATGTTTTTAAATACTCAAAAAGAAATATTTTATGGGTGTGTTAAAGTGTCTCATAAAATTTTTGGATAAATATATCATATTAAAGATGATTTATAGGTTTATATTTTAATTTTAATTTTATCTTTATTACATTAAAGTTAAAGAAAATGAATAGTTTAAAAAATGATATTAATGATATTTTTTTAAAAAAAATATTTTATTAATTTATTTCAAATTAAAAAAAATTATATATTAATCCAAGTTAATGGGATATTATTTTAAATACCAAAAATGTCCTATTTATGTATCATTTGACCTTTTATAGTAACTTTATTGACCCGTAAAGAGTAAATAACTTTGATATTTCTATAATTGTCAAATAGGTTAACGGGGGGTTAAATTAAAGAGATATGGGTAAAAACATAAACTAAAATTTTGAAAATTTTACTTTATTAGAATATGTTTACTGATAATAACATTATATTTTAATTATTTCAATTTGGATCCATTTCAACATGAAAGTTAATAGAGATTATTTTAATACTTTATGAAATTCCAAGAATGCTCCTCCCCTCACTTATAAAAGGGTTCCCACCTACTATATTACTCAAATTATTTGTGAATAAAATATTATAATATAAATATAAATACCTTAATAACATCTCTTCCAACATTTTATAGGTATTAATTTTAGAATAATAACAACCTTAGAGGACTTAAGGTGTAAAGCATGTGAGGTTTTCTGAAGAAGAGGTATAACTTTTAACCAGATGTTTTAGTTTCATTTCTTTTTCTACCTCATTTAAATATTATTAAAAAATGATTAAATAATGACACCAATATATTAAATTTACATATATGTGTTTATATTAATGGAATATCCTATATCTATCTCCTTCTGTTGTAAAATGGGAAATGAATCTTTTCTTCATGTGTGTGGTGGAATACCGCCTCGCGATCAAATGTAATTCATTTCCCATAAAAACCACTTATGTCTTTTTATAATGATGGATTTAATGCATGTATATATATATTATATTAATGAAATATTTATAATTATATAAATATAATTTATCATCTAATTTCTCACCTTTCTATCCATTGGAGAATGATAACATCGTTCATGCATACGTATAGATTACCACCTCCATGAAGAAATGTGATTTGTTTTTCATGAACAAATCACATGGATTCTATATATAAGAATATTTAAAGAAATAATATTATATTTATGATATAATAATAATTCTATAAATTTAAAATAATACTTACTATATTTTCAGTATGTTCTTTGAAAAATGGAAACGTTACTAATGCATATGTACAACCAACCATTTCCATAATTTTAACATAGTTCATTTTTTATAACTATCTTTCAAGAATGGTTTTAAAATTTAATTTCATATATAAAAATGATAATTATTTCATTATTATTATTCTGATGATTATGGAATAATGGCATCTTTGACCATATTCAACCTACTAATGTCATTTTGGACATATGAGATGAATATCATTAAAACATCTGATGTGAACTTAATAGATTAATTAATTAAATATAACATGGTAATAAATAAATTAAAAGTAATAAAAATCTTGAAAATTCTTCTAATTAAATTAAATAATTAATATAAATTTATTATTCAACAATATAAAGAACATATATTATGATTCAGACTCGAGGTAATGAACAATTTACCTTAAGAATCCCATTCTAAATTTTTTAATGATTTATTTTTAAATTAATTTTCTTCCATGTCCATATTATTAAAAATATTTTATTTATGTATTTATATTGAAATAAATGGATAAAAAAAGACATTTTATTTGTCTTTTTAATTTATTTCAACAGTTATGAAAAGGAATCCTTTTACATAATTCTTTAACAATATTTACAAAAGGAAAAAGGGATATTCTATTTTAACATATATGGATCCAATGAATTTTCCTGCTACTGTTACCATTATATGATGTTTTGGATAAATTTATAATCCTATATTTTTTATTCAAATAAAAACCCTCATTATATTTTATTGGAAATTTTTTTTTTAAAATTCTGGTTTTAAAGAAAAGGGATATAGAAATATCTGGAAATGTTTTTCTTATTTGTCTAAAAGTATATATTTATGAGTTTAATGATGGAAATTAAATATTTCATGTCATTCATACATGTTATAGTACTTAAATAGTGTTAATAATGATTTATGATCCTGATATTTCTCATGATCATGGGTGTGCTCGATATAGCTCATGATAACGGGTGTGCCCGATACAACTCTCCAATTCGTTGGGTAATGATTATGTTATATAGAGAATTATATTAAAATTCTACTGTAATGGTTATTTTACTTTTAATTTTTCTTATAAAGGTTACATAAATATGATTTCCCAAGGAAACTATATGAATTTTCTATGATTTCTAATTAGTTTTTAGGGAAATAATTTGATCCAAAAGGTAAGATAATGACCCTTTTCTTAGAAGAAGGATTATTCATTTTAGGGTAAAAAGGTATATTTTTTAGAAAAGGGTTTTAATGAGTTATCATGTTTTCTATGAAACCCTCATGATTATTATTTATTCCTTTATGTTTGATTCTATAAGTTTTTATTAAAATATTTGGGCAGTAAAGATGATTTCACGTGTATGTCAAGGATTATTTGAGCTAAAAGTTTATTATGTTAAAGGAAAACTCTCTTTTATGATCTCATGGTTTTAAAATGGACTAACATGTTTATTTCATAATTTTTTATGTACCTTACTATGATTTTTTTCTCATCACACATTTTAAAATCTGATTTGAAGGTTTTTAGGATGATTCAAAATAAAGAATTTGTCAAGTTGAAAATCACAAAAATTTTGCATGAAAATAAAACAAGTTTGATTTTAAATGTCTTATATTTGTGGAAGAAATAGATACTATGAGAAATTTTCATACTTTTAATGCACCTATTTGTTATGTATGAGTTATAACGTAATTATCTAAACTCTAAACCTAAAATAATCTTCAGGAATGAAAAAAATGAATTATTGTTTAAAAATGAAATTATGTATTGAATAAAGGTTTAGTCCTTAAAATAACCAAATGATATATCATAAATATTTCCATGAAAATAATGTATTAATGTTTTTTGGATTTCAATAATTGAATAAATAAATATATTCCATTAATCTGAACATTAATTGAATAAAATTCATAAGGAAGGAAGGGGAAGTATGTATAACAATGAGCCTTTAAAATGGTGTTTTAAAAAATGAGTAAATAACCTTTAAAGAAGGTAATAACATAGTGTTTTAATTAAAAAAATAAATTCGCTAAAATAGTTTCCAATAAAATAATAATTATTTTTAGATATCATATAATACTAATATATATAATGGGGGAGTACATGAAATGAAATAAGAAATTAAGAAGTTCCCTTTAATTGGGGTTTCTTAAAAGAAGGAACTGGTAAGTGAAATTGAACAGATTATATATAATAATAGAACCAATGAATGATAAACTATATATATATATATTTCATGAATATATACATAAATTATATAATAAGTAAATGTGAAAAAGATATATATTAATATAATAAATGAGAGAGGAAGTATAAACTGAATGAAAAAGTGGGTGGTTTGAGAGTTCCCTTACTTTGGCTCTTGACTCACTTGGTATATGTGTATAAACACATGAATAATGAAATTAAGTTTATTAAATAATTTATTTAGAAACAAATTCATGTACTTTTGATATATTATTAATATTTTATGTTTATTTATAATCATTTTATTGAAACATTATATTCATGTTCAACATCCTAAGGATGTTTGTTTCATGGTTCCAAGGATACATCAGTTTATTGAAAATTATGGAAGTTATTTTCAAATGATCACATAACTCTAGAAGTGTGACACAATTATTATCATATCATTCATGGAGTTTAAATGGTTCTAAATATCATCGTGTTTTCCAACATAGGGATGGTTCATTGAGTGAATATATTATTGTTTAATGGTGTGTTCATTTTGGAAGTTTTACCAAGAATTATAAAACTATTTTGTTTTATTTAATATTATTATTTATTTACCCATTACTAGATATGAATAAAATTATAATATCACTACTATTTTAATTTTTAACCACAAAATAGTTTACTGCAACTTGTCATGAATCAAGTATGAGTTGTTTTAAAAAAACCCCTTATAGGAGGTTATGCCATCCAAGAATAGATGTTTGTTTATAAAAAACTAACAGGATGTTATTTGGTTTTAATATTAATATTAAAATAGAATAATATTTTTCATTTTATTAAAAAAAAACCTGGATATCAGATTTATAGGATAAAATAACTATATTTAAATAAATAAAAATGAATGAGAGTGATTATGAGTTCTTACTTTACTCCTTGAGATGACTCATTTTCTCATTGAATTATGCTTTAAAAGGGTGGTATTTTGATGAGAAAAAAATCATATAGTATATGTTTAAGAGTTTTTTGGAGGTTTTCTTAGAAAATTTTGTGCCAGTAAATACAATTTCAATGTGAAGAGAAATGCATGGAGGAAGGTGGTATTTATGAGGGGAAGAGAGGGGTGTTTTAGAATTAATTATTTTATCATCAAATAATATTTGACCTTGTGATTCAATAATAATGTTATTATTATTAAATAGTAAAGGGGATAATAAAATAATCCTATGTACTCTAGAAACCTAAAAAAATCATTCATATACACTATTATAAAATATGATACTTATACGATATTTTACTATTCACCTTAATATTCTACTATTTATGAAAAATATAAAAAATTCACCCAAAAATATTTCGATATTATCATTCTAAAAATGGAATCCATTTTATAAAAATTATTTTTAAAATATGATAAATTTATTTTTTAAATAAAATATCTATTTATTGAAAAACCCAATTTTTATATGATAATAAAATTTCTGACCCTTAATAAAATTACCTATGGTTTTATACAATTATATTATAATTTTTATAAAAATAAACAATGTTACATAATTTTTTTTAAAATGATTTTTCTTAAAAAAATTATCATAAAACATATTTTAATAGAAATGAAAAATATATGTTTTCCTAAAAATAAAATTATAATTTCTTTTGTGTATAATATTTATTTAATCATATTTAATACTTTTATTTTCATATGATATAAATTATTTATATTTTTATTTCATAACATACATAAATATTATTTTACTATTCCAACATTCTGGTTACTATATTAACATCCAGGTTACTATTCTTAATGTTCATGTTACAATTATTAATAATCATATTTCTGGAGTTTATATTGGTTTTATACTTCTTATAAATACCTTTTATTTCCATTATTCATCATTCCCTTCAATTTAAATCATGGTTCTATATTATTCATTTTCAAAATGTTTCTTACATTATTCATGTTTTTTCTTTTTTATAATGTTATTTGTGTGTGTGATAATTCCTGGAGACCAAAATGATCCATATTTTCCTATTTTAGTTAATATATATATTTTTCCTATTTATAATCCCATTATACAACATTCAATTTTATTGGGTATATTATTCTCTATTTTTTTGGTTTATAATATATTCCTAATTACGACATATATGTGTATTCAAAAATAAAATTACATATATAAAATTATGAGTTATTATAGTCTCCCTACCTTTATAGAGGATGTGAAGAAGGCTATTCTAGTCGATACTCATTCCATGGGATGTATTGGGACTAAAATTTTACCTCCCAGGTGAGGGATATGTGGGGGATTTTCTAGTGGAAAAAAAAGGTGATAAGAAGAGGTTAGTAGGGAGTTTATATTCAGGGAAATCAAGGTGGAAGTGCTTTCTCTTTTTCCTCCAAACTCTGGGATACCTCTAATTCAATGTTATAAGTGTGGAATATCAAGGATAAAAAATACTTATTACACCTATTAGGATAAGTAACGTCATTTTTATGTCCATTATGGTTATATCATGAAGTTTTTTATGTAATCCATTCAGAGAGTATTGAAAAATAGTCTCATCCGACTTATACATATCCAACTCAGTTAGTCGGATAGTCTAATGGTTGGAGTTGAACATTATTAGGTAGACTTGGTTAATAAAGTAGAAGATGTGGATAGGGTTAGTATTCAATTAATACAATATTTAGATAGGGATTATAACCATATGGTTGTTTTAACAGCACATGTAATATTTTTTCTATAGAACAATTTCCAAATGATGTGTGCGATGGTTCTTACACTATGATATGTACTATTTTAGTAACCTGTACTCTTTTATGTGCCTTATTTTATATACGAAATTATTATTCATTTATTTATGATTAATAAATTTATTTTCTAGGATAGAAGGTAAAATTATCTTAGAGTATTATGAGTATTGATACTACGTTGGGAATTTTTTTTTAGAGGAGTAATATATTCCCATCCTATGATATTATGATGGTCACTTATAGAAATTTTTGGGATTTTATTCACCCTTTATATGATGTTTTTTTAAGTTATTTTTGGTATGTAAAGTTTAACATGATTTTGATCTCATATTGACTATTATCTAAAGTGGTATTCTTCTATATATCTAGATGATATTCAATGTAATTTTATTAGGGATTGTGAGTTTTTGTAGGTTAAGGTCTGGAAACCACAATATGCGAGTCTTCTTCCCCATAAAAAGAAATCTACACTATAATCATTATCCCTTTATCCTATTTAACAATACCACCTCCTCTCATGCATCTATTTCTATAATCTCCATCTTAGTTTCGTTTGAGACCTAATTCAGGATTTATCTAGGCCACAAAGTGAGTTTGGGCTATTGCTAAAGCTCTAGTATAAGGATAGAGAATCTATGATAGGTTAAGCGGAGAAATGAAATCTCTATTATTAAAATAATTTTGATATTCAATAAGAAGTTCTCTCACCTTTAATAAGGACATGATGGACTGAACTCCCTGATGCCTCACCTCATTCTGGGCTTCCCATGAGATCCATCACCTTGTAGTAAAAGAAGTATAGTGAACCTTGACATATATTGAGTAGACATAAATGTTATAAAATTATATATAGAGGATTTTATCAAATGATTTAATAAATCAAATAAATTCCAAGATAGTCTATGAGAATATTCCAAAAAAATAATTCCCAATAACCTCACATAAACAATTGATCTTATGTATCAAATTTTATTTGGTCACAATCAGATTATTTTGACACTCACAGGATACATTTTCACTAGATTCCATTATCAGTGGAGAGAGAATTTTTTTTGATATTCCAAACTATGAAACTAAAACAGATAAGAATTTAATTTCACTATAACACTTTGTCCTAAGGATCTGATCCTTATTGTTTATGAATGATATACTGATAATTATGGGTGCATAAATTACCCAATCTTAACTAAATAAATACCCACCTATCTGACTCAGGTGACGTCCTAAAAAAGTTTTAGCAGATTCACTAAACCTTTACTACTTAATATCCCCATGATTCCATATTTGGTGATTTTTTCCTCTTAATAAAATTTTAAGTGATGATGAAGTGGTCAATGCTATATTAGATCAGAAGAAAATTATAAGTATTAATTTGTAATTAGAGAGTTTTATGCTTAGAGTAATTTAAGATAAGAGACGAATGGTATTACCTCGTCCAGTATAATTCTTTCCTGAAGATCTTTTAAGATTACCTCCTAAGTCAAAGGTGGAATTCATAATTGAGTTATTGTATTTAATGAAATCAATTTAAATTACTCTATACATATGGAAACAACTCAGTTGAGGGAATTAAAAATTTAGACCATGGATTTAGAGGCTAAAGGATTCACTAGACCTATAACTTCCTCATGGGGTTCCCCATTCTTTTCACCAAGAAATGAAAAATATTATTTATGGTTTTGTGTGGACAAAAACAAGTTGAATCAAGTAACAATTAATAATTGTTATATATTACCTCAAATTAATTAATTAATTGATCAATTGAAAGGGGTTAAATGGTTTTAAAATATTTATTTGTGATGTGGTTACCATCAACTTAGGGTGAAAATAGAGGATATTCAAAAGATATATTTTCAAATCCAGTTAGTCACTTTTAATACTTATTCATGCCAATTTAATTAACAAATTTAATTATTAATTTATGTCCCTAATGAATAAATCATTCATCAATTCTTAAACTCTTTTATGGATGTCTTTGTAGATGATATTATCAAATATTGAATATCTTGGAAACAACATGGTAGATATCTATAGATTGTGTTAGAGAAATTAAAAGAGAACCAAATTTATGTTAATCTTTCAAATTGTTCATTTTGGATTTGTGAAGGAAAATTTCTTAGGTACGTCATGTTTGATGTAAGAATATCTATATATGTTGAAAAATTAGAGGCAGTAATGTCTTCGTATATACTTAAAAATATATTTGGGATTATATGTTTCATAAGAATTTATAGAGACAATTTTCACTTTATTTTTAAATTTTTTATAATATATACTCCCATGAATTCATTGAAAAATGTGGGAAAGTTTTTTCGATTCCATCAATTTGATATAGTGTTTTAGGACCTTAATAAGAGACATACTACTAATATTATCTTGATATTTACTAAAATAGGTAAAGATATTATAAGGTATTTTAATGAATCTTTAATGGGTCTTAGTTGTGTGATTAGGAAATAGAGTCATGTGGTGACCTAGAGTTCTTGGTAGCTTAATACACATGAAATGAATTATCAAAACCATCAATGGTGGGGTTATAATTGAGGGATTCTCACAAGAGACTAATTATTTTATCAATATCCATGAAAGGATCATGGTCGCTACCAATGTTAGGGGAGAAGTCATGTGATAATATCAATTTTATAGTTAGGTTTTTTACCCTATGTTATTAAAGATATATTAAGGTTTTTATAGGCATTTCTGGTGGCCAAGTATGTAATGGGAGATAGTAGAATTTATTTATTAATACTTCACCAACGAACCTATAAAATCCAAAAATAGGTGAATTAAAGAAGAATTAAAATAAATACTTATAATAGTGTGTAAATTTAAATAAATTAAGATGAATTTAATAAGATATTTACTAAGATCCATGAGTGTATGAGATATATTCTAAGTTATCATTGATCAGCTGACCAAGAAAACCCCTTTTTATTAATCAGTGAATTGACTTCCATGGAAGAATTAGGATAATTATATATATGAGAGATGGTGAAACATAATGGGGTGCCAATAATAACTATCTCAAAACATGAATCATGGTTTAATTATTAATATAGGAAGGGGTTACATTTTGATCTTGGTACTTAGGTAAAACTAAGTACAACTCACCATCATCAAACCGATAGACAACTAGAGTAGACAATTCAGATTATAGAGGATATTATTTAGGCCTATATCATAGATTTTAGAGGCTATTGTAAAGATTATATATCATCAGTATAGTTTTAATATAGAAATATATATCAGTTATCCATTCAAATGGATACTTTTTAAGATTTTTATGGTAGACATTTTCATTCTCCATTATACTTGTGGGAGGTTGGTGAATCATCTTTGATCAAAAGAAACATAGTGCAATAAAAACGAAAAATTTGGTGAAATTTATTAAAAAATGATTGATTAATAATATTGGATACTAGAAATTATATTTTAATGATGGTTTAGTGACTTTTTGATTTCATATTAGTATTCATGTATTTCTTTGGGTTTCTCCTCAGTTTTGTTACTGAAGAATTAAAAAATAATGAAAAATGAATCCTTGGTTTATCGAACCATTTGATATTATAGAACATATCCAGGAGAAAACCCACCATTTCCTCTACCACTTCATTTTAGTAACATTCATAATTATTTCTTTATGTTTGAATTAAAGAGATATGTACTTAATCCCACTCATGTTATTCAGTTTGATCTTATATTGATGGAAGCTAATAGTTCCTATATGGAAAAACTATTTTGTATCATTGGATGAAGTAAGAAAGTCTTATAATGAAAATTCATTCCATTTTTTTTTTGGCTTTAATGGTTTTTCCATTATCTTTGAGATGAAACTGAAGAGAGTGAGGATGGAGTGACAAGTTAATGGTCTGATTATTTCCCCTAAAAGGTTGATTCTGCTTTTCAAGGAAGAGAAACTCAATAGAAGGTAGTTTGTAATGAACCATGATTTTTGGGTTATTATTTTAATTATATTTTGCTATTTAATTATTTAATTATAAAATTATGTGTTTAAGGATGATTATAGAAAATTTAATGGAGTTGGGAGGTAAATTAATTGAGTTTTGTTATAGAAGGTGCATTGAGTACCTGAAGGTAGTTGGTTGGATTATAGAACCAACTACCCCCAATAATGGGTTTCCTATGGATTGCTACTAGGTACCCCTACCAGGTACTTGATAGCTGCCAATCTGGTTTTTTAATTAATGTGGAAAAATGAATTTTAATTAAAATATTAAACTAATTAATATGGGTTCTTTTGGATTTTTACAACAAAATTCAACTAGAGCTCTCATTCATGGAATTCCCACCTTTTACCCTCTTCAAAATCACTTAGGATTCCAACCATGATATATATTTTTTCCAAGATACTACATTAACTATCCTTTAGTGAGTTTAAGGTAAGTTTATCATTTTTTTCCTTCTATATTTATATTATTCCCTAGAATAAAAAACAAATTCCCTAATATCTAATCTTCTTGGTTCTTGAATTTTTTTTAACGTTTTGACATATTTATCCTTCCATATCTGGGAATATAAGTCAAGATGTTATTTGTATGAAATCCATCCTCACTTTCAAACATTTCAGTGTTACTATCAGTTATAACATGGGATAAAGTAAGATAAAATTGGAAAATGATATTCTCCTACAAACACCTTCTCAAATTACTTTATTTTAAAACTAATTTGATTAAAATACTTAATTAAAAATAAAATTATTGTTATATTACTTCTATATGATTTCTTGAGTTATCTTATGTTGTTTATTTTTATAAATTCTATACTGATATACTATTATACTATGATATTTGGTAATTCATGGTTAGGTATTTCTATAAATATCTTATACAGGTTCCTCAAGTGATAGATGCGGTTGAGTATAAGTTATATTCTCATTATAAAATATGTATATATATGTAGTTATGGTATGAGATAATACAATATATGTATATATGTATGATATATGGGATATTTTCCCTCATATGAGAGGATTTAGCTATAAATATAATATTTTCACTCATGAGGGAGGATGTGTTTGTGTCTATGTGCATGCATGTGGTTATCTTTCTCTCATATAGAGGATGTTAACCCTGGATTATGAGATTTTCTTGAAATAGGTATGGTTAGTTTATATGGAATCAAATTTAGAACACAAAAACCTAGAACACAAGTAAATGTTTACTTTATTTCTAGAACTCATATGATATAATTATCATTTCACCCTGGGAATAATTTCCCACTTTTCATTATTACAGCATAAAATTTATTTTATGGTTATTGGTAGGGGTCAGGAGGTGACCTTTTACTAGATAAGTTATACTGATACTCTACATGATTCTCTTGGGATGAATGCAGATACTTTTTTTCATGATATAATTAAGGAATGTCCCCAGCACATAAGGGTTAATATGTTTAAGAGATATGAGCCATAGTGGATTTTGGGATTTAGTAGTGGATAGTAAAATGGAGAGATACTAATACTATTTTTTTTATTTTATGATTATATATATATATATGTTTATTTAAATCCTATATTATTCATGAGTTTATTTCATGCCACCTATTCTATGATAATGTATTTTTTCCCTCCATTATTATGAATAAATTTTATATTTAACCTATATCTTGAAATTGTTAATTTTTCTTTTGTTAATGGTTGGTGATATATATAAATCATTGGTAAATATGTTCCCATATATTTTTATTTTATCCCTCAATATTTCTGTTAGCCACTAAAAATTTGGGAAGGATTCCTAAGGTCTTGAGGCTATTCAGGTACAAAAATATGAATTTAGACTGGATCATTGAAACATAAATTGAAAAAACCACACCACATTTCAAAAGTATGGATTTTGAAGGATCTATCATAAATATATTCTACAAGATAAAAACATCATAGTTCATTTGTAAATGGATGTATTATGAGAATAACTACATCATGGTTTATAGTAAAACATGACATGGAATTATCTTTTATGAATACAAGTTGTTTTTCTATAAATTCTTAGAAAACCTTCATCAGTGTCATACCCAAGTTGATTTAGTTTGTGTGATATGGGTTTAAATATAATTTACATTGTTTATTAATTTATAAGGTTTTAATAAATTATAAAATAGGTATAAATATATAAAAATTTATATTATTTTATGAAATTATTATAAAGTATAAAATGAATCATTCATATTAAATATCTTTTTTTAAAAAATATATTTAATCTTGACCAAAATGGTTTTGGTGGATGTGATAAAAGGTTTTAATGAATATAATTTATAAGATACTAAAATAATGTTATTATTTTATATTATCAATATGAAGTGTTCATATATTAATAAATACAAATGGTTTATGTTTTTTATATAATCATATATTTAATATGAAGGAGTTCATATGAATGCCATGTAAATGATGAAATTTGTTATATAAATATAAAGTGTTTATATTTATATGTCATGTATTTTCATGAAATCATGTTTAAACAATAAAATAGTTATACATTATTTATTTATGAAATGTTTATAAATTTATATATCATGTATAAATATTGGAAGTGTTTATTTATTTATTCCCTATTTTTCAATTATTTATGATTATAGAGTGCTTATATTGTGAATGAATTTATGTTTTATTTTAAATTTATTAAATTTATTCTTATAAATTTCGAACCATACATATAAAGAGTTATATACTAGGAATAATATAATATTTAGTTACATTTAAACAAGTATATGGTTTATTTTTTCATTATGAATTTAATATTAAACTCTGATTTTGATTTATTTACATTATGTTTTAGGACTGTATTGGAATTAATGTCTCTCCTATGTATAGATCTGTAGATAGTATGAATCTAGTCCAAACTTCTCACTAATGTGGGAGCTTAGTATCTATTTAGAAAACTAAGAATAAACTATCTGCCACATCATACTTGCTTTTGTGGAGATTTTGGTTTTGTATGATTCTAAACATTTACATAATAGGGTTTCATCCACCATATACATGATTTGTATTTGGATATGTGTGAATATAATTAAATTTTTTTGGATAATTAACAAAATATTATTATTTGTATAGATTAATATAAATGTATATGATTTGAACATTTAAATTTTGTTAAAGGTATAAGGTATTAAAATAAATAATCATAAGAATGCATAAATAAAGGGAAGATATGTGATAAGATAGTGAGATATTAAGACCCCTTAAAATAATACGTACTAGATTCCTTACTAATCAAACACTCATTAAGAAATTAATTATTCAACACTAGTGAACCAAATAAAATTCTATTTCTATACTTGGTGTGAGATTTGGTTCACACTTAACCAGGAAACCATAAAATTTATGATACCAGAGGAATAGAGTTGGGATAATAGATATGATAGATTTTTAAAAGGATTTTTACACTGAACAATCCAAGGCATATATGTGATATGAACACCATTATTATTTACTCAAATCTATGTTATGTGGGATAAATGATAAATATATATCAAATAATATTGAACTTTATATCTTGGTCGACTAAAATATATGATTTTTATCGAAAGGTTACATCATTTTAGTGAGATAAAATTTAATAAGATTTCATATTAAATAATTTTAAAATATGATATTCATAAGATAATAGATATTGTTATCGATAAAATTAAATCATCATCACATCAAAGATGGCTTTGAGATTTATTCTAGAAAAAGTTAATCCTAATGGAAATAAATTTTTGTAAAATTATGTCAATATTATAATTATCATAGAGTAAAAATAAAAATTTTATGAAATAGAATAACCCCTTCTCGATCAACTGATTGGTGAAACTATTAAAAAAGTGGATCTAGATGCTTAAAGAATAACTAGGATTTGTTTAATGTATCTTCTCTCATACTTGTGTCCATGAAGCCTAAATTTAAAAAGTAACATAAGAACATGGATGTGTTTTAGATGATAGATAATATAAAGAGTAACTATTAAGAAAAAACAAGGCATGATAGATACAAGTTTTCAAAGGAATTAATTATATAAAAAATTATTAAAGAAACTTCAGTCACCACTCATGCACTTAATTTGATTTGGTAATTTAATGACATAGAAAGGTAGGATTATATATTAATGTAACACCCTTAGTTTTTATGAATTATTATTTTAAAAATAAATTAAATTCATTTAATGGATTTAATTACACACCACAACAAATTAATTTTGAATAATACACAACACCTAGTTAACCTTGTGTTACATACAACACTAGATTATCTTGCGTTTAACAGAATGCATGGAGTTTAACAAAACCATGATATATTATTAATATTGTTATTTAAACACAACTATTCTAACCTAGAAATTAAAGCTAGTAATATTAATATAAATGAATAATAATTAAATATTAATAATAAAATTTATTAAATAAATAAAATTTATTTATAATATGAAACAAACTTTTTGATAAAGTCTTTATATGATTAAAAAATATTATTTTCTCAAAAAAATGTTTTTTGTTTCTTTTTTATGAACAATAATAAAATTAATTTTTAAAACTTTTAAAAATTTAATTTTATAAAATAAACATAATTTTTTAATTAATAATTTAAAAATTATCTTAGGGTCAATTTTATTTATTTTTTAGAAAAGTTTCATTTTTTGATGAATATTGAAAAATACTAAATTTTAATTGAAAACAACCTTTTTTTAGTTAATTTATAAAGTTAAATTATATTTTAAATTAGTTTTAATGTATAATTAGATCAATAATACATATTTTAATCCAATTTAGTTCATTTTAATTAGTTTTATATTGAAATTGGATATAAAATATATGTTAACTTTTGATTTTTTTGGCTTTAAAAACCCACTTTCTCGTCAAGTATGTGGGATTAATTTTAAATTAATTTTTTCAAATTTTTTGATTGGAATTTTAAAAATGTAATTACCTATTTAGAATAAGTATAATTCAAAATTTATAATAAGTTGAAATTAATTTTTGACCAAAATTAATAGTGAATGCTGTAAAAATTAATTACCGCGGTTACAGTAAAAATGGGTTTTTTGAGGGTTAAACTAAAATGAAAAGGGTCAAATTTACCTATTCACTTGTATAAAAAATATTTTATGGACACATTTAAACCTTTTAAGGTATAAGGTTTTAATTTTATCCATTTTGACACTTATTCCATATGAAAAACAAGGGTGGAATTCTCTCTTAAAAATGTAAAAGAATACCACTCCTCCCCAACTATAAAAGGGAACTAAATCCCCACTCTTCTTCACAGCTTAAAACTTATTTGGTTTGGAAAATAACTTCTAAAATAACTTCAACAATTACCTAATATAATTATAAAATACTTATTTAGGATATAAATACAACCAATGAAGGCTTTTAATGAACACCTAAGCAGGATACCTGATGAAAAGGTAAAGTTAATCAAAAAATGTTTTTGTTTTATTTATTCTTCATACACCGTAAATTATTTTTATATCATGATTATGTAATAACATAAATATATTAAATATATTGGGATGTTTTTATGTTAATTTTACTACTTAAAACCCCACACACATCCAAAAAATGGGTTACGAAATCATCATTAGTGTGTATGGTAGGCTACGGACTCGTATGTCTTTCGTTTTTCCATTGCTACCTCTAAAGGTTAAGAATAATGATGGAAATAATATTTAAAAATAATATTTATGATAGTAAATAAATTATTATTATTAATTATTTGTCATATTAAACAAATCTCCATTATTTTATTTTTTTGGGAATATGATATCATCGTTTATGTGTACGACAGACTACCGCCTCACGAAGTGATGTGATTCGTTCACACTTTAAATGGAATGTATTAAGTTTGAGTTAAAAAATATGTTATATATATTAAAAAAAAATTATTAATTAATTTTAATAAATATTATTTAATTTTCATAATTTCAATCCCATAATAAAATATAAATAAGATTCATGCGTACGTACGACCTACCGTCTCCATGAATAGTGTATTTAATTTCGTATATCTAAATTTTATAGATAAATATAAATATATTTATAATGAATATATATGGTTTTTATATCATTTTTTATCATTATTGTGATTATTAAATCTTGATCTAAGTAATAGGGCCAAGAATAACAAGTCAAAACATATACACAAAACAAAGCAGTTATTACCCGAAACATGACTTTAACATGAAGTTGTTAATAAAAAGGTAATAAAAGGTTATAATAAAATAATTTATGGTATGATATAGATGAAAATTATTCTGTAATATATTTAAAATAAACTTATATTTATTATAAAGTATTTTTGAATGATTATGAATAAATTCAAGACTTAAGGTAAGGGATTTCTATCTCACCTTTTACTTCCATGAGACACATGTCGTATTCACCACCTATTTATCTTATGTGGGGTATATAATGATCATTAATGTATTAAATTATTATTATACTTAAAATTATTTTAATTTAAATATCAAATTGACGATTTATCTTTCACAGGGATTACAATTCAAAAGTTACCAAATCGGTAAGAGATTTCCCCACAATTTTCCTTATTTATGACATACATTATGTTATGCACCTATATTATTTCACAATTTGTATATAATAACTATTCGACATTTATTATCATGAATTTATTCATCCTCATGATATTTAAAGTTTCATTTTATTTTATTACATCATGGGTCTTATGATTCAATTTATCAAAGTGGTTTAAATTTTATGTTACAATCTCATAAATTATAAGGATTATTTATGATTAAGTCTCCAATGTTGAAATATCAGGATCTACCTCTCAATAATTATCATGAATTTTCTTATAATCATTTTTAATTATATCTTCAAGTAATGGAACCATTTTCCATTGTTTGATACTTAATATAATTAATAAAATGTTTTTAAGAAAATAAGACTTTATAAAATATTTTATGATCTATTTTTTTAAATTATTTTCTAATGCTTATATATATATTTTAAGGGTTATTTTCAATTTTTTTGTCAGTTTTTTATGTTTTTAGAATAATATTTTCAAAGAAGAAAGGATATTTTCCTCAAGGAATGTTCTAAATGATATTTTAAAATTATTTTCCATATAATATTACTTCTATTGGGATACTATATGCCTTTATAGGGATATGATTGAAGGATATCATTCATATCTTTTCTGTTAATGGTTTATATTTTGATGTTATGATTTAATGAAACACGATTCTTTTCCACGAGTTATACCATGATAAAGTTCTTATGAAACCCTCTTATTTTTACATGTGTAATGATATAATGACTAATAAAACTATTTATTTTCCACATTTTATGATATTATTAAATGTTTATGAAACCCATTTCATTTAATAGTTTATGATGTGATGAATTTTTATGATCATGTGAAACACATATGTATTATTTCATAATGTAATGGGTGAGACCTATATCTACCTCCAATGAATTGGGTAAAGTTTTATATATCTTGAGAAAAAAATGAGAATCAAGTCAATGAGCTTGATCCACAATGGGAAACATGTGTTTCCTAACCCACAATGGGAAAAAGTGTGTCCTAATCTACAATGGGAAGAAGGAGTGTCCTGATCCATAAAGGGAAACAGGAGTGTCCTAATCCACTATAGGAAACCAGTGTATCCTAATACACCATATTGATGTTATTAGTAGTTAACCATGAAAAATAAAATGGTTTTATATATTTATGATTTCACTATACATTTATGACATGAAATTATGGTTCATGATTGACTTATGATGATTTATCACTCTTATGGACTATGTTTTCTAAAATGATATTGTTTTATGCCATAAATCATGTTTATGATCTATGATAGGTTGTGTATGGAATTAATAAGTTATTATTATTATTATTGTTATTATTATCATGTACCATTATTATTATATTATTCTTTTATATGATCATAGATTTATATCTCTTATGCTTAACTTTGCAGAGCATATGATCTCGAACTTTCTTATGTTTTATTCCCTGGGTTATGAATAAAGGTTTTATGTAGGGTATGTTAATGATGAGTAATAAATGGGAAGCTATTTATGAGAAACATTGAAGATCATTCACTAGATTATAATATTATTTTTCCAACTTTCCAAAGGCACTAAACTATTACGACCCTTTAGCATGTGTTTATGTGATGTAATGAATATTCATAAAAAAATGATGTAATATCCATGTATGAGAATCTTGGGTCATTATAATTGGTTTTAAAGGAAAGGTTTAGTTAAAATTTGGAAACTATGATGAGAAATATTTAGTGAGACCCCTAGAGATATTTCTAAGGATATGTCTAGGTATTTCTCTAAGCATAAGTCTAAGTATGAGTTATATTTTAAGAAAATGTCCTGGAATTTTGGTAAAGGACCATGAGAGTGGTTTCCAAGTAGTTATATCTATGTCTGGGTAAAACATGTATATGTTGCACTAGAATATATATACTTAGGGGTAACAACCCTGAAAAAACCTTATTGTTCTAGAATTGATCAGAAATTGGTGCATGATAATGGGACTTACTGCACACTAGGTTTGATACTCTTAGGGGATTTTATTTGAAAATTCAAAAACTCTTTACATACCATCACAAAATATTTAAATTGGATATGACTACAAATAAACTAGGATAAACTTTAGGTGTAATAGATTAAATAATTTATCACGATTTAGAAATACTATAAGTGTTTTTTCATAATTATTTGGTTCAAAATCATGATTATTATTTCTTATATGATGCTTTCTGGGGTTTTCAATAGATATAACCCAAAGTAACCATGTTAATATTTAATGAAATGAAAAATGAAATGACAATCCTCATGAAAAACTAAACGACATGGGAGTTGGAATGAAATTCTTTATTAATATGATCAAATAAATTTCTCAATCTATGAATAATTTTGAACTTCTAAATGATAAAAGTAAGAAAAAATATTCTATTGAAACCTTTATGATGAAATATCCACCTTATTTTAGTGTTTCTAATGATTCACTAGTTGTTGAGAAATGGATCAGTATGATTGAAAATTTAGTTTCCATCCTTCAGTATTCAGATCATAAAAAGTTATTTTGGTTGTTTTTTATTTTGAAGGTAAAGTAGTTCATGGGTGGAATCTTATTAAGGACACGAGGGAATGAAATGAAATTGAATCTAGGAAATGGGAAGAGTTTAATGAGATAATTTTTAGTAATTACTTCACACATATTATATAAAAAAATATGAATAATAGATTAATAGATATTAAGAAAAAGGATGATGAATATATTGGTACCTATTAATCTAATTTTATAAGACTTTCAAGGTATAATTCTGGTTTAATCATCTTCCTTGAAAGACAAATTTATTAATTATTTTTTGGAATAAATCCAATCCTTTTAAAGGCCTTGTCTATAATAGAATTTAGTATCTAAAAATAAGTATTTATATGTTCACTTAAGTTAGAAATAGAAATTTTATATTCCCACAATTCCTATGGTTTTGATAAGAAAAGAAAGATTTGTCCTCCTAAAAATCATATGGTGGAAATAAATTCCTGGAATCTATATAACATAAATGTCGGAAGAAGAATCAAGGTAATTTATTGAATGGAACTAGTAGGATCTCTATATATAGAAAGGAAAGTCATAAAGTCTATGAATGTCGAATTATGATTAATGTGATAGTTAATTCAATGGAGGAGGATAGAACTAAAAATAATACACCACCCACTTTATAGTTTTTCAAGTATAAGGATTTTGGGCGTCATGCCAATCAATTCCCCAATCCAAGGGCTAATATGGATTATAATCCATAGTAACTTCTGATGAAAAATTAAAACTGAAAATCTTATACAATCCTAAGGTATGAAGTGAATCATGATAGTTTTGGAACACTTACCCCCACCTCCTTAGTTGAAAATTTATTGTTTTATTTTGTATTAATAATCCCTATAAAAATATTTTTGTTCATCCTTTAGTGAAATTTCATGTGATTATCTCCCTCTAAATGGATTATGGAATAATAAAATCACATTTGATATACCATTAGTACATTGTTGAACCCAAGTTTCAAATGAAAATGTTTTTTATAAGATAAGAGATTATTTAAGGAATAAAGGGTGAATTATATTTTGGTATAATATATGTCTCTAGATATGATTAACTTAAGAGTTAGGGATACCTTCATAGGTTTATGAGTTTAAGTTTGATCATAAGTATAAAGTTATTGAAACCCTAATTATAAGGTTTTATGTGATGGGATTTTATCAAGAGTAAGGATATTTTAAGATAAATTTATGGAAATAAAACCCTTTGGTACTATATGTGGTGAAAAAGTTATTTCAGGAGTAATGCCATTAAAACTTATGGAAATATGATTAAAGGATACTCTAAGATATTTTAATATGTATTTAATGGGTGTTTGGGATAAAAACCATCATCAAGTTGAGTTTTCATAAAATGATGGATTTCACATGAGATATTTATGAATCCCTTTGGGGAAGGAAGTATAATACTGCAACATACTGGAATGAAGTTGTAGAAAACAAGCTATTTGGACTCGATCAAGTTGATGAGATGGTAGAGAAAGTTAAATACATTCATAAACATGTAAGTACTATAGAATTTTTATAGATATTTTATTATGATAATAATCGATGAAATATAAAATTTGAAGTTTGTAAGAAGGTCGTTCAAGGAATTTATCTATGGAAGAATGGAGGGAAAACTAAGACCTGGGTATATCGATCCCATTAAAATACATAATTATATCAGGATAACAACTAATATATTGGAGCTTACACCCAAACTATCTTAGGTTCATGATGTTTTTGATGTATCTCTCATGAGAAAGTACATAACCAAACCTTCATATATAATGAACTCATATGTCATACCATTAGAGAAAGATCTATCTTATGAGGAAAAACCAGTGGAGATTCTGGATCACACAGAGAAAGTTATATGAAACAGGACCACTTATCTGGTTAATGTTTTGTGGCAAAAACCACCAACTTGAGGAAGCTATGTAGGAATATAAGGATATGATGAGGAATAATTATCCTCATTTTTTTGTATGAGAATGATGAATCTCGATGGTGAAATTCATTTTCAAGGGGTAGAATGTAACACCCCAATTTGTTTTTGAATTATTAATATTTTAATAAATTAAATTTATTTTACATATTTAATTACATGAAACAATATGTTACCTTACTTTATACACAACACCAATTTAATCTTTCTCTACATGAAACACTTTCTTAGCTTGCGTTTCACGTAACGCCAAGTCTTAACAAAACCACGATACTTTATTAATATTGTTATTTAAATGTGACTGTTATAACCTAGCTATTAAACGTAGTAATTTGAATAGTAATAACTAATTTTCTAAATATTAATTGAAATTTTTTTATATAAATAAAACATATCTATAATAAAATACATAATTTTTGGGAAAGTCTTTACATGTTTCAAAAATACTATTTCTTTAAATTTTTTTTGTAAACAGTAATAAAAATAATATTTCAAACTCTTAAAAATTTAATTTGATAAAAAAAACATCATTTTTAATTCCTAATTTTTAAATTTTCTTTGGGTTAATTTTTGGTATTTTTTTATAAAAGATTAATTTTTTTATGAAAAGTGAAAAATACAGAATTTTAATAGAAAACAATATTTTCATTTAATTTATTTATAAAGTTCAATTATATTAAAAATTAGTAAGGTATAATTAGTTAAATTATAAATCTATAAATCTATTTTTCTATCATTTTAATTAATTTCATATTAAAATAGGATATAAAAACTTTGTAAACTTTTCATCTTTTTTTCTTTAAAAACTCACTTTCTCATCATTTTTGTGAAATTAATTGTAAATTAATTTTTGCCACTTATGTGACTTAAATTTAGAAATTTTTATTCCATATTTGTAATAATAATAATTTATATTTTCTAATAAGTGCAACATAATTGTTGACAAAAATAAATAGTGAATGTAGTAAAAATTAATTACCTCGGTTAAGGTAAAAATGAGTTAACATGAGGGTTAAACTAAATAGATAAGGGTTAAATTTACCTATAAACTTGTATAAAAAATATTTTATGGACATATTTAGACCATATAATTTATAAGGTTTTAATTTGGTACATTTTTTACACTTTTTCCTTATAAAAAACATGGGTGGAGTTTTCTATTTAAAAAATTTACAAGAACATCGCTCCCTATCGACTATAAAATAGAAATCAATATTCTATCTTATTCACACCTTAAAACCAATTTGGTTTAGAAAATACCTTAAAATATCACTTGAAAAATTTCATACCTAATACTATAGGCTTTATTTTGGACATAAATCTAACCTAGTAAAGATATTAGTGAAAACTAAGAAGGATACCCGAAGAAGAGGTAACATTCATCAATGAATGTTTTTATTTTATTTCTACATAAAACAAATTAAATTATTTTTATATCATTGTTATATAATAAAATAATAATATTAATTATAATATTTTTTTTTATTATAATGATAATACATACAACCACACAAAATTCCATCAAATGGGCTAGAAAATCATCGTCCGTGTGTACAACAAACTACTGCCTTACGAACCAATGACATTCCTTTTTTCCATTACCACCTATAAAGGTTGTAAATAATGATTTAAATAAAATTTAAATATTATATTTATGATATTATTAAGCTTCTATAATTGTTCCATTACACATACCTTCATGCTTTCCATTTTTTATTATTACAATAACGTCATTCCTGTGCATGGTGGACTACCGCCTCATGAAGCGATGTGATTCGTTTACGCTTTACATGAAATGTATTAAGGATAGTTTTTTTAAAAGTATTTGATATATATGAATTTTTTTTTAATTTTAATATATATCATATAATTTTCTTTATTTCAATTGAATAATGGAAACAACGTTCATGCATACGTACGACCTACCACCTCCACGAACAACGTATTTCATTTCTGGTCACTAAATTTTATAGATTACTATAAATACTTATATAATAAATATATATTATTTTTAAATAATTTTTATCATTATGAATATGGTTAAATCATTATCTAACTCAGTGGACCAAGAATAAAAAGTCAAAACATATACGAAAAACGGAGTAGTAATTACCTGAAACACGACTTTAACATGAAATTTTTAATAAATGTGTAATAAAAGGTCATAGGAAAATAATACATGGCATGATATATATTAATATTTTTCTTTTATAGATTTATAATAAACTTATATTTATTATACATGAGTTTTTAATGAGTATGATGGAAGTCAAAACTTATGGTAAGGGATTTCAATTTCACCATTTACTTCTGTAAGACACATATCATTTTCACCTCTTATTTTTTTATGGTGTATATAACCAACATGAATATATTTTATGATTATTATCATTAATGTTATTGGTATTTACATATTAATTTTTGTATCTCTCTTTCATGGGGTTTATGGTTCAAAAGATACCAAATCGGTAATCGTTTTTTGTCTCAATTTTCTTTCTTTGAGATGTATGTTATATTATGCACATATATTATTTCATGAGGTGTATATACAGACTCTTTGGCATGTATTATATTTAATTTATTCATCATAATTAAATTTTATGTTTCATTTTATGTTATTCCTTCATTGGGATTGTGATGAAATGTTACCAAAGTTGTATAAATTTTATGCTACAATCTCATCATTTATCAGGTTTTTATGATTAATTCTCCAATGTTGAAATATAATGATCTAAATATAAATAATTATCATTAATTTAATTATCATGTGGTTATTTATGATATCTTAAACTAATGGTACCATTTATCCAATCTTTGGTACTTAATATAATTAATAAATTGTTTTTAAGAAAATTTGACCTTATCACCCCTTCAATCAGAAATTTGTTTCCTTTCTGAACAATGTTTTAAAAAAATATTTTCACAAATGTTTTTAAATGTTATTTTCAGATAAATTTAAAATAAAATGTTTTTAATGTTTTTATGTTTTATAAACTTTTTTGAATTATTTTCAATTATTTCTTTATAAGTTTTCGAGGTTAACTTCAAAGAAAAATGTTTTGAAAATGTTTTATGTTTTTAAAAAGATTTTTTCAAATAAGAAAGAATATTTTTCATAAATAAATGTTCTAAATGATATTTTAAAATGTTTTCCCATATAATATTATATTTATTGTTATTAAATATTCCTTAATGGGAAATGATCCAAAGATATAATTCATATTTATTCCCTGAATGGTTTATGTTTTGATGGGTTGATGTTTATGAAACTCGTTTTCATTCTATGAGTTATAACATAATAATATTATTATGAAAAACACTTCTTTTTAAATAGTTTATGTTATTATGAGTATTAAACCTATTTATTTTCCACAGGTTATAATATGATGAGGTGTTTATGAAACCCATTTCATTTCATGGTTTATGATATGATGGATGTTTAGGATCTTATGACACACATATGTATGATTTCATTATGTGACGGGAGAGACCTATATCTCTATACAATGAATTGGGTAAAGATATATATCTCATGATATAAAAATATGAAAAATTTTGAATGGCTTGATCCACAATGGGAAACAGGTGTGTCCTAATCCAAAATGGAAAATATGTGTGTTTTTATCCATAATGAGAAGCATGTGTGTCTTGAGACACAATGAGAAACATGTGAATCTTGATCCACTATATTGATGGTATTGGTATTGAACCGTAACAAAAGAAATTGTTTTTTATTTTTATAATGGTGCTACACTTTTATAATTTGATATTATGGTTCATGATTGACTTATGATGATTTATCACTCTTAAGGACTATATTTTCTAAAATGACAATGTTTTATGACCTAAATCATGTTTATGATACATGAGAGGTTATGTATGAAGTTTTTAAGTTTTGATAATTATCATGTAACCTTATTCTAATACTATTCTTTCATATGATCACATATTTATATATCTCATATTTACCCATATTGAGCATATAAGCTCACACTTTCTTATGTTTTCTTTCTATAGGTTATGAATAAAGGTTTTATATATGTTATGTCTATGAAGAGTTGTAAACGGTAAGATCTTTGTGGGAAAATTGAATATATTTCACTAGATTATAATATTATGTTTCCAAGTTCCCAAAGGTACTAAACTATTAAGGTATTTAAGAATGTGTTTGCGTAATGTAATGAATATTCATAATT
The DNA here is from genome assembly GCA_963277665.1 of Viscum album. Taxonomy (NCBI): domain Eukaryota; kingdom Viridiplantae; phylum Streptophyta; class Magnoliopsida; order Santalales; family Viscaceae; genus Viscum; species Viscum album. Next base: position 571,359,544 of record OY728164.1, on the reverse strand, counting down.
TTTTTTAATATCAATGTATGAGAATCATGAGTCATTATAATTATGGTTGGATATGGATAAATACTTAATTCTACAACCATTATTAGAAAGGTTTTGAAACTTTTATATAAATCACAATAGAAATGTGATCAATAAGTGTTCACATGATCTCTATAATATGTTGAAGATAACTAAGCATGAAATGGGTGGTTCAGGCTCTAGTGTGATGTTGGTAGTACATGAAGGGAAATAATAAAGACAAAAAAAAGAATATTTGAGAGTTAAATAGTTAGACTAGGTTATTAAAACCTAAAAGGATGTTCTAGGAATGAAGAAAATTGTTTCCATTGTGGCAAGCCTAGACATCCATTTTAGAATTTTTCAACATTTCTAAAGGGGTTTAAGAAACTTTTTGGAGATTATACAGTAGTTATTAATGTTATAAAAAATAATTATTTCATTTTGAATTGTATAAGGTACCAAAATTATGTTGAATAATTATTGTAAATATGTATAATAGTTCAAAATCAAAGAAATTATTGATGAATCTTAATGTTTTTATTATAATAAAGTGGTAAGAGTTTTCATTGGCACCAAGTTAACCATGGAAGCATGAAAGTAGGTAAATATAATTTTTTACACCTAATTGATGTCGTAGAATCAGATATGACATGTAAGTACACATTTATTATGGAAATGACCATGTTTAATTAAAATAATCATAATAAACTAAATCAAAATGATAACAAATTTGATTTGAATATTTTGACACATTCCTCTCATAAAAAATGGTTATATATCAAATATTTTGAATAAGAAACACTTTAGATAGTCCATAAATTATTCATTTCATTTTGAGAACTTTGATTTATGAACTACTGATTCTATAATGGATAATCGAAGCACATTTTTACATACTTTAAATTAGAGAAGAACTGTTTTATTTATCAGAGAAGGAGACCTTGGATTAGAGTGCTCTTAACTCATATTTCTCACTCTATTAGGTGATATGGACTAAGGATAAGATATTAAATTCATGAAATCATTATTACCCTTGAATTTTGTCTTATTTTTTTATATAGGTTGGTTATAACTTCTCAAAATTACCATTAAGTCCTTTAATAAGTTTAACTTTAAGAATAATCCATTTAAAATAAATATGACCTAGTAGACAAGTCATAATTGATAGAAATATTTTATCACCTGTAATATTAAAATATTGTTTTATGATAAAATTTTATCTCTTAAATCAAATTGATTATTACTTTAAATATTTAACAAACATTGAATAAAGAATATTTTTCCACAATATATTTTACTTATATTCACTTAATAACTTTTTAATATGATTAGTTTATAAATTTAATTCCAATTATTCTAAAATTGGATAATATTGAATTTCTTTAATTTATTGAGATCATTTATACTTGAACATTACTCGAACCCCATCATGGATCCCACCATGTCCTAAACTTCAATTCATTATAATTTTCCATACATATGAATACACTTAGTGTGTGACCATCTTAAAACTTATCTCAATAGTAGTGAGTGTTACTCATAGAATAAGAGTAGTGTATAGAAATACATCCAGACCCTAAAGAGATAAGGTTATGTAATAACATTGAAAACTTTTCTTATGAACATGTATTGTATAATATAATATCTTTATCCGATTATATCTCATAAAGTTGGATGTATATCTTTATGTCACCATCCTTCCATGATTTATTAATTATTTCTTTAATCATACCAAATGTACTTTCCTTGTTCTACCGTGTCCATGGATTTAAGGATAGTATAACCAGCCTAGTCAATGGGGCCTAAGATATAACTTCTTATACTCAAAAGTGAAAAATACTTTCTTGATTATTCAACTAATGTGATATTATTAATGATGAACCCGATGTAAGCTACCAAACCACAAACATAAACTATCAGGGTTTTTACAATGCACAATTTTTTTAATCAAATATATAAATTAATAAAAATCTCATGTTGGGAGACCAATACACGTTTTCCTAGATAGTGACCTGTAATGACACAAAAAACATATGGAGTTCTTATTTATTGTCTAGTTCCCCTAATCACATACACTCAAGATCACCAAGTGTGAAATTTTTTAGAATAAGTCTCAATACTTATGATACCCCAACTATTGATATTCAAAAATCATCTATGGACCTTTAGTATGATGTATCTAAACCATAAGACTTATTTTTAATATTACTATCATAATATATTGAGGATTTCAATATAGAAAAATACTGTTTTAAACTTTTGACATGATATGTAATATAAGTAAATAACCATATAAATATAGTATGTATAGAAGAAATATTACTATCATGGAATGTGAACCACACATAGATATATATATATTTAAAATTATATACATGAACTGGTAATCAATGTATAAATTTTTAGTTGGTTTTCGTGAACACACTCTCACAACATTCCCACTTCAACTAGATACAACTTATAACTACTCTCAATCCACTATCCCTCACATGATAATCATGATTTTGATGAGATATGGATTTATTTAGGGGGTTTTCCACTTTATTCTCTATGGTTACAATACTAACTATGACTTCACCTCTTTGGGTAAAATTATGTAAGAGGTGAATCTTCTAAAGCTTATGTTTCATCCTCTAGTTTGACTTGGGATACTTGGAAAGAACCAATGCTATGATATTATCATAGTATATTATAATGATGTTTTGAACTACTAGGAATTAAATGAAGGTGTGAGACATAGATTTATATCCAAACTACTTCCAAAGGTATTCAAAAAACCATTTTATACATGTATTCAATTACAGAATTCATGACCATGGGTTTCCTACACTACTATTTTGGAGATATAAATAGACTGAATATGATTTAAGATCATGATAATACATATGGAAAATATAATTGGGTAATCCCATCACTACTAGATCATTATCATCTCCATATACCATGAAAATTTTTATTTTTAGATTTATTAAACCATTTTTCACCATGACATTTGAAAAAATAGAAGGAGATATTCAAGATGTCGAATTTTTGATATTTGTATAGAGATAGTGAAGAACTAATGACCAATGTCTGGAAATTTGTAAGTTGGAAGCCAAAAATGGAAATCATAAGTTATCTCTTTGGAAAGCCTAAAGGTAAAGCACGTAGATTAAAATGACTCATGTAATATTTACTTTCTTGATATATAAGAGTCATTTTAATGTTACATATTTTTTTTAATTATGGTTGATTTATTGAAAAGGGATTATATAAGGGTATTTTGAATGATATGTAAGAGTAAACTCATACTGTTTCTATAATCTCACACTATTCATTGGAAGGAGGAGTTATGGTGGTAGAATCATTTGAAAATTAAAAGCGATACTTGTAAAGATTAGATCTGGGTAGGAATTATCCTCATAAAATTAAAATGGTGGGGATATGAATTTCACTAGCCGGGTGCTAATAAAAATAGTAGGATGAATCGTTTTTTTTATTATGGAGAAAAATTGTAATCATATTTCATTTTTTTAATAAAATTATTACAAAATTCCCCTCATGGAGTATGACTAAGTTAAAACCATATAAAAACCTATGTTATTATTTTTTCTTTTGTTTCTTTTAATCATTATAACTTGTAAGTTCTTATTTGGATTGTTTTAGTACATTGAGATGTGATTACTTAGATGTGGCATGTAAACTAAATTTTGATACATTATGAAATCATGTACATTTCAATTCATAAGGTCTCGTTATTTTTTTTCTGTTATGTAATTTCCATGTAAGGAAGGTGCATAAAATTAAAAGAGTGGTATTAATGTTTTTGTAGTAGATTTTCAAATGATTATATACTTCCCAAGGTGTTTCAGATCTTGATTAAGAAGTATCATTACACCCTCAAAATTGAAGGATAATTATGGTAAAAAGTTCATGATCACTCTTACGTATTTTAAAGTTCTGTGCGAGTTCATTAATTTAGAAAGAAATATAATTAGATTATGGAAGGGTTTGGGTGGAGAACTTTTATGGGACAGATTCTGGATTTTGAAAGATGATGATAGAGTATTGTCTAACATATATTGATCTTGATATTTCATTTATTGTTACCAAGATGGAATTGTTGAAGAAGTAAGAATGGGAAAGGCTGGATAAGAAATCATTGAGTATAATTTAGATGTCATTTACCTTAAATGTGGCTTATAACATCTGAGAGGTTAATACTACTCCAAAATGTTTGAAGACTCACTTATTTGTATGAGATACCAATTGTGATGAATAATGTTTTGATATTTAATTAGTTATTCAACATGATTATTTCAGAGGGAAATATTTTGGATAAAAATATCACTGAATTTAACATGATATAGAGTCAGTTGTAATTTTTTAAGGTAAATTTTGGAGATCTAGAATGTGTTTTGTTACTTTAAAAACTCCTTTAATTATTAGATATGATGGTTACTGTAGTTATTAACTCAATAAGAAAGTCAAGGCCAGTGTCTATGGATGTTAGAGATCTAATTTTGAATTATAATATTTGTCAAAAAGAGATCCAATTATCTACTAAAAACACATATAGTGCGTAAGGTAGGGTACATTCTATTACATGAAAAATTTATTAGAAAATAAAGAGTAGAAGGATTTGAATCCATAGTAACTCGGTGGATGGGGTCCCATGTATTTTTATTGTTATAAGAAATGACATCTAAAGAAGTATTGCTAGGAGTGAGGATTTAACTCCAAAATGTTATGATTCAAAAAGTGGATTTGTGAATGCTATGTTAGATAATATGACATGTCTTCTGCTTAGTGTCTCCATTTCACATGAGTATTTGATTATATAATACAGATATTAATTTATCTAAAAATATAAGAGACTGATTGTATAGAATTATTCTTCTATATGGGTTGAAAAGGTGAATATTTTAGTTGATGAAACTCTATAGATTATTAGAAAGGTTGATGTCTCTTTTTAGACAAGAAATTATAGTTTACTAGGGTAACAATGAGTGTGACACATATCAGGGTTAATGAAGATCTTAGTCTCATTAATAAATCTTAATTATGTGGGTTTCTACACAACATTTTCATATGGATCATGGATAATTACACACAGTTCCATGTCAGTGGATAAAGGAGTAAAGGATAAAATATTTTTCCTATTGATATTTTCAAAAGGTGAAATTCATACCAGAAAAATTAATTCTGAAAATTTATGACATGAATTTCCAAGTCACTTCAGTGAGAAATGGATAAAAATACTTTTTTTTAAAGGAGTTCTAAAGATCAAAATAATGGCGTAAAAAACATATGAAGAGTTTATCCTTGAGAAGTAGAAGAAGTTTTTGTTCAAAATAGAAGGTAAGATGCCAAAGAACAAGAAGTTTGAGTTTATTCATATGGACTTATTGAGGCCAACCCTAGTTCATTATCAAAGTCGTTCATTGTACCATGATACCTTTATTCACGATTTTAAATAGAGGATGACTCAAAAATTAGTAGATAAATCTAGAAGTTAAATAGATTCTACGGTAGAAGGAAATATGTTTTGAGAATAATATACCTGATGGTCCAAAATATAATAGAGTCTTAAAGAGGGCGACTCATAAATTTCTAGATAAATAAAGGATCAAGAGTATTCATGTTGGTTTTCACAAGGTGTTTTGGGTATAAGTGATTACCTATGACACATACTTGGTGAACAGTATTCCGACTTCTCCATTGGTGTTGGAACATCTGGAAGTTATTATTTTAGAAGAAAGCTTGATATTTAACACCACAAAGTCTTTGGTTCACTCACCTATATTTATGTTGATTCTTAGGAAAGGAAAAGGTTAGAGGATAATTCTTTTTCATGTTACTTTGTAGGGTGTGGTGATTAAAACTTTCTATTTCATGTATATGATTAAAAATATTAGAAGGTTGTTATAATTTACAATGTTATATTTAATTAAGAGATCTTATGAAAAGATCAGAACCAAGTACAAATTACCGATGGTATCAAATTACCATAAAAGTGGAGTTTCAACTAAATAGAAGTTTAAAATTCAAGGATATTCCAGAATGTTCTTAGATTTCATTAGTTATAGAAACACCAAACTTTCAAAAAATATGTTATAGAAGGTGGTCAAGTTCTAATTATGTTTCCAAGGATAGAGGTACCAAAAAGATCAAGAACTGTAAAATATTAGAAGAGATGTCTAGAAGGTAAGGTTTTCAAAGAATAATTTTTATAAGGAGTTAAGATGAATGGTCTATTGTGTAGGTCTAGCAGGATTTTTTCCAAGTGTAGAGATATGGAAAAAGATTTCAATACATTCTTATCAAGAATGATGGAGAGATTGAGACACTAAAATAGAATGTTACTATGAAAGAATTTAATTAGTGGGAGTTAACAAGGATGGGTGAGATGGATTCCTTAAATATGTTTAGGACATGGGATATAGTGGAATGTCCTTTTGGGATGGAAGAACTTAAAAAGAAATGGGTTTATCTGATAAAGAAGGAAGAAAATGGTAGATCATGGTTTATGGAAAGGGTTTTTGTGAAAGGGTTTCAACAAATGAAATGTTTATATTTTTCCATGATATTTTATTTATCTATTAAACACATGAATATTTTGATGGTACTTAGCATGGTTTCCATGGAAGGGTCAAATATGATGTAGTTTGATATGAATACCATGTTTTTTTATGAGTACTTAGATTAAGATATTTACATGGAGTAGTTGGAAGGACTTATGGAGGAACAAAATTAAGATATTATGTGCAGGTTAAAGAAGGGCCTTTATAGATCTATGAAAGCACTAAGTAAGTGTAACCAGAAGTTCAATGCCTTTATAGAGGAGTGGAAGTTCATATAAAGAAATTATGATCATTTATATTACCTAAAGGTATTTTAATATGAGAGCTTCATCATATTACTTCTTTATGTGGGTGACATACTTATTATTGGTCTAGTAAAGGAATGGATTCATGACCTGAAGGATGAGTTGTATTGATGTTTTAAGTTGAATGATTTTGGTTTAGAAAAAATGATTTTGGGTATATGAATTGTAAGGGACTTAAGTTCCATAATTTTCTTTTTAACTTAGTCTGACAACATCCAAAATATGGTAGGGCACTTTAGGATGAGTGGGTAAAAAATAGTTATATAAGGTCTCAGATTTCCCTAAAACTTTCCTTTTTCATTTCATGGGTGTTGAGAGAGTCTAGGGGTGATTTATGGAAACTATGGGGGTTTTAAGGTTTATATTGAATTGATTTTCTTTTGAATGAAATTTTATATAATTTTGGAAATTTTGGGTTATAAATTGATTTTTGGACAAGTAAAATCATTGAGAAGATTTATATTATGTTATGCATAAATGTAATTTTGAGTCATATATTGATATTATGTTATTCGATAAATGTAATCTCAAGTAAGTGTTTGAGATTATGTTAGGAGATAAAAGTAACCTCGAGTCAGAGATTGAGATTATGTTAAACTATAAAAGTAATCTCAAGTTAGATCTTGAGATCACATTATTTGATAAATGTAATCTTGATTCTGGATTATTATTAAATTATGTGATTAATGTAACATCGAGTAGAAACATGACATTAGGTTATGTAAAAAACATAATCTTGAGTCAATGTTTGATATTACATTACATGGAATGTAATATCAAGTTATACCATGACATTATGTTTTTTTTATAGAAATATCATATAATGCGACTTCGTAATTTTAACAGGTATTTTTAAGTAAAAATAATTTGAAAATAAGTTTTATACATTGAAATGATATATCTTTTCCCTAAATTTATTAAAAACCATGATTTAAATATTTCAAATGTGTGGAGTAATAATAAAACCGCACAAATAGATTAAGTCGAAGTAAAGTATTGGACTATATTTATTAAATAAGGAATGTATGAAGGTAAGAATTGATAAAGTAATTATTGTGTAATACCTTCCTTCCCTTGTTTGTATCAAAATAGGTGGGAATTAATTTAGTTTTTAAAAGATAAGGAATCTCACAATCTACATTGTGTTTGTAGTTTTATATTAGTTTCTTCCACACTCTATTTTATTTTTGCAATGACCAGAGAGATATTAAGGGGATAGTGTGCGCCTTTGAAGTAGAATAGTTCATTAGACATAAGTAAACAACTAAATTAACTCTATTAAATACTTCTTTCCCAATTTTCCCAACCAATTTGATCACCCCTTCTTCCCTTTTTACATGAAAAATATTGATCATGTACAATGAACCATCACAGATTCACACCCAAGACTTATATACATCATTTTTCTTATTTACTATGATTTTGTATTGAGGTATGGGATCTGTTTTCTTATATTTTATTTATTTGTAAGTGTAGATTAATCATGATTTAGTTATTTCTAGGTAAAAAGTGAGACTAATCTAATGAATATAATAACCTAGAAATAACGGAAATGACAAGGGAAATATACCACATGTGTATATGATGAACATGTTTATTCCACTTCATGATATTTACTATATAGTGTGACTTTATTATATTGTGTATTATTTAATTTCAGTCACATGGATTTTGTGTTTAAAACTAAAAAAATCTAGATATTGTTAATACAAAGAGAATACCTAGAAAAACATTCCTTAAAGTTGACTTTACTTATTAAAAGTGTTTAATGTAATAAAGCAGTGATTTGTGTATATTTGTATATTAATTTATACTACTATTAATAGTAGTAGTATATTTTTCCCATCTCGATAACATACATTCATCATAAAATAGAATAATTATTATGGTAAATTAATATGAAAATTACTGGTATTAAATATCTATTGGGTGAATGTGTTCAGACCTTGCTGCCATTATTTTTCATACATGAAATTTTATATATTAACAGATATGAATACATTATTTACATTTTAATTATAATTTATGCCATTTAAATTTATAAAAAACATTTTATATGAAAACATAGAATGGTTGGTTGGTATGTTGATGAGTTTCACTAAATTATTTTTGTGGCAGTGGTAGAATTTAGTAATGATGGAAGGAAACAAATGTTGTGGTAAGTGATGTGATTATCTATGAAATAATTGTCTTAGGTTGATAGCCTTATTTTATTTCTTAATATTTTTTTATAATTTATACATTATTCTCATTATTCACCCCATTTTGGAATATTTATATCTTCCTAAATATAAGAATAAACGTGTCCTAGAGTATGAAATTATAGAATGATAATTAAATTATAAATTAACTGAAGGGGAATGGTTATAAATTTTTAAATGAAAAAGAATTTATAATAATAAATATATATTTATGATAATTTAAAAGGATCATGGATATTGATCCATAATAATGGTGGAATATTATTAAATGATTAAGTAATTTATTAATAGATTAATAAAGAATTATACTTTGTTTACTGTATGCTTTTTATCAATCTAGTCTTTAGTGACAGAGACTTGGTAATCATATGGGATGTTAGATTTAGAATGATTATAGGGTTATGTAATTTCCCCTAGTATGGTTTTGTGCTATAAAAATCATTATGTTCTATTATCTCTTATACTCCACCACTCGAGTCGGTTAGGGTGACCAATGAAAATATTTGACATTAGGTTATAAGTATTTCCCAACATATTGGTTGTTGAGGGTATAGATGGATGACTAATATTCCTAACCCTCTTGTTGGATCTAAGTTATATTCATATGTTATAATACAATAGATTAGGGGGGGGGGGTTTGATTGTAAGTTTAATTTTTTTTCCTTTATACTTGAAGAAAACATAGTTTAAAAATATTAAAACTAATTCAATTCAAAAAACGTATTAATGTATTAGTACAATAATCAGACAGGGTCTTAGGCCCAATGGACATAATATTGTAATCATTAGGCTACGATAAGTATTCTACATGTCATATTTGAAATTAATCATATTCACATTTAGGAAACAATTTAATCAGAGTAAGCATGATATAGATCGTAATCCCAATGGTTACAATAAACAGAGTCAAAAAATTTATGATTCTATCATAAAGTGTTTATAATAATTTTGGGTAAATGAATTGATTATAATTATAAAGATCATAATAAAAAATAGGGAATAGAAAGATGAATATATACATGAATTCACTTTCTATTACAATGTAGTGGAAACGTAATCAATTAAAATAATACAATTATTTTATCCCAAAGGGAAGGGTATCCAATAACCTTGGATAAATGTCCCTTGATTTATACTTTAAAGTAAGTTTGTATTACCCACAACACGGTAATCCATTAATATGATGATCAACTTCTGTCTTTCTATCCCCACAATCCCCCTATTGCCAGGAGTAGAGTACTCAAGAGGGGGGTGAGTTGAGTATCTATAAAAATTTCTGTTTATAAACTAGCTATTAAAAAAATTTACCCAATTAAAAAATAAAATCTAAATCATTTTATAGTGAATTTATAAGAGAAATGAATGTTTAGGTACATTCTCAAAATATTTATTAGTTCTCATCTATACTAATCTAAAATATTAATACAAATTTTGAAACTAACATACTAGTTCAGAACAGTTATAAAAAATTGATAAACTAACTATCAAAGTTCAATTTAGTTTTATGAAATACGTGATATAAATAGAGTAAAATATAAGGTAAAAACATAAAAGATATAAACAATAGGTTCAGTCTCAATCTAAGACTTAGTCCACTCCACTTGGGGATCACCTTCCACCAAGAAGTTTAAATTAATAAACAATTGTTGATCAACACCCTGGATTGGGGTTCACAAAAGTACACAAGGCTGTATAGCTCACACTTGACCTCTACCATAATTCTTCATGGGAAACCACCAAACATTTCACAATTGAACTCTTCCATAGTTCCAAGTGGGTTACAAAGTGATAAATAGAGCGTGAGTTTAAGAATATAAAGTATCTTCCAGTTATGCATAGGATTCAGTGTGTGTGTAAGAGACAAATACACACACTACACAGAAATGCTAATAAAAGAACACAATAGAAAAAATAATGTAGATAAAGGTTTATAAGTCTCTATGTATTATACAGTGCATCTCTAGAATCATTTTATGTATTGGAGTTAAAGTTTTATTCCTTATCTGGAAGTTAACTCCAAAATAGATTGTTGTAGCCTATGTGTTATGGATTCTAAGAGTATGAAATGTTTAGATTCTTGTTCAAAAGATGTTCAGAATAGCTGAGAAGGTTTTTCTTGACTTATAAATATCCCCATATGTTCTTCCTTTTGAGTTCTTGGGTTTTGGAAGTATGATTGGGAGTTACAAGATTTGTTGGGTTTTCTTATTTTTTTCTTCTTGTATACATGTATCAAATGATTCAGCTTGTAATTCATTTATACATCGAGGTCCAGTAGGAATAATAATCTCCCCATGTGCATGTACCTTGTACTTTCTCCTAAATATCCAACAGACGACATTAAATAATGCCAGAAACATTAATTTTTCTAAATATGGCCGTTAGATATAAATTTTAATTAATAAATTAAAAATAGTTTTTAATATTGTCGGTGAGTCATACGTATCAGTGATTCATTGGAATCCGTCTGTCAGTATCAGTTTGTCGGTATCAGTGACTCTCAGTATCAGAGATTCCATTCCATCAGTATAGGTGACTTCTTTCCATCGATGTCAGTAACTTGGGGCATCGGTAAGTCATTTGTGCTATCAGTTTGTCTAGGAATCAGTGAGTCTTCATTGGCGACTCATTTTTTTAACTATTGGTGTGTCGCCCATCAGAGACTCATCCATTGGCAAGTCCTTTGAACTAACAGTGCACTGCCTATCAGTGAGTTTCTTGAACTATCGGTGTGACTGATCATCAGTGACTTGTCTATCAGTGTTTCGTTTGTTCTATCAGTGTGTCCTTCATCAGCGTCTTCCTCGATTGGTGAGTCCTCAATGATGAGTTATCCATCAGTGACTGCATTGATCTATCAGTGTTAGGGACTTTGAAAAACTTACAAAGTGTCTTTCTTATAGAGAACAACACCAGATTAAGTTAAATTCATAAATACATGTAAATATACACTTGTAAATATATTGAACCATAAATATCCATAAATTATTGAATTATTGGATTGTATTATACTATGTGAAACAAGTTATTCATTTATAAATATTCATTGACATGATTAACAATAGTTAAAATATAATGTATGAATTATCATGATTTGTAAAATTTCATGAGTTTTGATTTTTAAAACCACTATCTCACAAAGGCTGCAACAATCTACCCCTTTTTTATGATCACCAATCTTGGCATTAATGAGTTATAAAAGATGCTAAAAAATTACTTGACTTACCATACCGGCAGTGAATGTGAATTCTCAATATAATCATATAGTCTTTACTTTTAATCTCCTCCTAAATTATTGTATCAGAGGAGATATATAGAAAGTTCCTTTTAAGAGAGTTATATCAGAGAATTTTTATGTTCCCCTTTAGTTAGTTGAATTAGAGCAGTCTGAGTGATTTTTATTAGAGGTGGTATATATATATATATGTTCTATTGATTACATGCCATATTTTTCTATTCTAGAGTTCTCCCTATTAGATTAAGAATACATTCCATCCATATATTTCTCCCCATTTTGGGATTAAAAAAGGTTAAAATAAAGAGAAGGGATTAAGAAAAAGAACATAGAAAATTGGAAACATAGGGAAGTTAAATGGATATTCATTAAGATATACAGAGTACAATAATCAAAATACAATCATCAAAATAAAATCATCAAAAGAAAAGTACAAAGACCTATCAAATAAACGATCCACAGCTAAGGATTTGGATTTTAAGGGGATTTCACTTTGTCTAAAAGGTCAAGAGAATGTGAAAGAGTTAGTGTCGTAGATATAGGAAGGGATGGTCGAATGATGACACCAGGTAAAGCAACACCTATAGGAACATTAGAAGCAAATCTTGGACTCCTCTCTGATAGAACACGACTTTGAGTTTGCTCCTTGATCATTGGCCTAATCTAAGATAAGGCTTGGGATACTGTCATCTGTGTAGGAGGCATGGAACCAGGTGTAATGGAAGTAGCTACTGAGACCACTATAGCTTTATCTTGGACATGTATGTAGGGATTCAAAAGCTTGATAAAATCATTTATGATTTCACCCCATAAAATATAGTGTTTTCAAAATCGTCCTTGTTCTCTGTGAACTTTTACAAAGTATGTGTAAAATCCTTCTACTGACTGACTTGCCTATTGGATGCCTCTATCACTGGTGGAATATTTAGTTTTTTAGCTAAGTACTTAAAGTTTTTAACCATGTCTTGTTTGGTATAGATTTTAAAAAAATATTTGTCCACCTTTTCTATGATCTCCTTATAAGGAGTATATGCCTCATTTTTAAACCGTCTCACTATGTTATAAACAAGTTTAGTGTTCCTTTGAACTTTGGAAAGACTCTCTTTATCAATGTCACTCTGAATATCCTTGATCTCTTCCCTCATCATAGTCTTGAGGGACTCCATAACAGCAGCAGTAGGTCTGGTACATTTATAACTAGAGGGACCCAAAATCATTTTTCCAAGATCCTACTTTAACTTTATAAAATCTACAATCAGTAGATGTGTAACCAAGTTCATAAGAACCTTCATAACACCACCAAGTGTGATCTTGAAATCAATGGTCAGAGAATCCAATTCCTTACTCATTATCTTCACTCATTCTCTCAACATTGTATTATTTCTATTAATAGTCTCAGATGTAGGGATTATTTTGGGATGTATCTCTTAAATGACCATCCTTAAAATCATAGTAGAATCTACCTCTGAAATACTCATGTATGGTATAAGATTAATTTATAACTCCAATAGAGGATTTCACAGATTCACATATATCATCATTGAATTAATCAAGACCGGGATTGGTGACATAGTCACTAGGCACTGCAGGCAAAACAGGATCATGAATAGGTAATACTGATGAAGAAGGAGAAATGAATTACAATTTAGCTGGTGGAGCAGGAGGATGAGGAGATACCATCTCCTCATATGAGTCATAATCCAGTCCAAATAGGATATATCCTGGATTTCTATTCCACTCATGAGAGTAGGTCCAGTCTCTAGGCTCCATAGTATCAATCCTTACTCTTCCTTCTTGAGGCTCAGGTACAATTTCAGTTTCATTTTCTTCTTCTACTTGTCCTCCATCCAAAACAACATTCTGAGTCACTAGTACTAACTGAACTTCATTTTATACTTGAACTCCATCCATTCTAGCCACTCCATCCACTTGAGTCACTCCTTCAAACTGAGGCATAGGTTCAATATGATCATCAACCTCTTCTTTTTGACCTCCATACTTGATATAATTAATCTCATAAATGATTCCTTGAGAATCATCATCAATAAGTTCATGCCTATCCTAATTTCCAACATTTCCAACATTATCATGACAAGTAACATGCTTTCCAACAGGATAAGTATCATCCAACCTATCATTTTCTCCATGCACTGACTCCTCACCAGAATTAACATCTTCTTGTCCTAATTTTAGTGAGTCACTCACATGATCACCTTCTTTATCCTCATCATCATCATCATCATCACCACCACCACCACCATCATCTATTTTTCTTACATATCCTTCAACTCCATAGACTTTAGTCTCTTCCTTATCTTTATCACCCAGCAAAGGTTCTTGATAAGGTAACTCCAAAGGTGGATTGGAAGGTCCATATGACATGTCCTTATGGCTTTAAGCTATATTTGGGTCACTCATATCATCTATATTATACCCCCGTTCTCTTGGAAACATAGGCTCTGCTCCCTCTTAATTTGAATAAACAACATGCTCACCATGTTTAAGACCTGAATCAGCTTGATCCCATGGCCTGGTAGGATGATCTATGGGATTATAATCCTCATATAGATTTTCTTCATCTACTACCCACACCCTCTTCCATGGGTTCTAAAAGATCTTCATCCTTTTGAAAATGTTCTTGTGTAGGAAAAATATACTATAGTTAATAACCACATCTTCTCCCTCCTCCATACATCCTAGCCTCTTTATCATTGTAGAGATCATCCTTGGGTAGTATAAACAAGCTTCCTTCTTGGAAAATTTGATCATATAACCAATTTCTACAATAAGGAACCTAAAAAAGTTTATTTTTACCCCATTCTTCATTAAATAAATCAAGTACACATCTTGATACATCACTACAACAATTTATCCCTTACTTGGGTGGATTTGGTGTTGAATAAACTTGAAAATAAATATAATCTCTCTAAATAATTTTTTAGTTATTTCTCTCTTTAATTCCTCCTTTCCAGTAAATTCCTTTATAGAATTTTTGTAAGAGAACAAATTTGAGGTTGGAGGAATTTTACCTTGGTAATCAGCATATATACCATCATGTGGAATCTCCAAGAATTCGGTCCATTCCTTTGAAGAAAATAAAATTCATTTTCCCTTCACCACAGACTTCATCCAAGCCTACTCACTTCCTTCTAAAAACACTTTTAAGTTGAGATAAAATTCATGTACCATATTGGGATAAAACTATTACTCATTTTTTTCAAACCAGTAGATCCACCCTTGAGATTCGAAAACTCTCAGAAAGAGAGACTTGCTCAAAAAATCCACTCAACATACACTTCTTTATCAGCAATTAATACATGGATTCCCAATATTGGCTTCACAAAACCTAAATAACTACTAGATTCACCTTTCTGACACTTAGATAATGATGATTCACTCATTCCTTCCTTCACAAAATTCATTCTCGCCATTCTAAAGGTTTGGGGTTGAAGAGGCAGTCAAAAGGTCTAAATTAGAGAGGTAGAGTGTCGAAGGTTAGAATTAGTTTGGATCAAATTAATTTTATCATTTAGGTATTGTAACTTGCAAAAACATAAAATATTGGTAAAATAAAAAGAATGAAACTGTTTTATTTTATTAAAAAAATAAATAGATAGACATATTTACAAAAATTTCCCTATCAGTATCGATTTCAAACTAATTGAATTACCCGATCAGATTCATGTGATTATCTTCATGTAATATGTTTCATGTGATCAGTTTCACAATATCGACTTCACAAATCGGTTTCACCTGACCTGTTTCACTGATTTATGTGACAGTGATCAGTGTGAGAGATAAACAAATTTTTCTAAGGGGATAATATTGTATAGTCATTATAGATTTATCATTCCTAGATCATGTCAGATATAGCTCATTCTCTCAGATTTTAAGGGTTTGGTAAATATATCAGTATGTTGATGATCAATCCTAATAAAATCAAGAGTTATATAACCTTTTTGATAATGGTCTCTAAAAAGTGATGTCTTACATCAATATGTTTTTTTTCTAGAATGAGAAATTGGATTCTTATAAATGTTAAAATCACTTTTATTGCCACAATTTATGAGGATATGTTTGAATTGAAATCCATAATCTAATAAAGTATGTTTCATCTACAAAATTTGTGTGTAGAAACTACTTGAAGAAATGTACTCTTCATCAGCAATTGATAATGAAACCAAAATTTTGTTTTTTACTACACCATGAAATTAGAGACTTTCTAAAAAAGTGACATGTTCTAGAAGTTCTATTTATATCTAATTTACATTTACCAAATTCATCATCATAATAACTGACCAAATCAAATGGTTTTCCAATCAGATAGAACAATCCTAAATTAGTTGTAAATTTGAGGTATTTGAAAACTCTTTTAACAACATTTAAATGAGACTATTTTGGGTTTTTTTGAAATATTTCACAAAAAAATACACTAAACATGATGTATGGCCTACTAGCAGTTAAGTAAAGAAAACTCCCAATCATTCCTCTATAAGTAGAGTGGTCAACATATTTACCATTTTCATCAAGATCCATCTTAAATGTAGAACTCATAGGGGTTTCACTACTCTTAATTCCATCAAAGACATATCGTTTCAAAATATCATTAGGGTATTTACTTTGATTTATAATAATACCTTCTTTGTTTTGAAATATTTTAAATCCAATAAAATTTTTAAGTTCACCCATCAAACTCATTTTGAATTCACTTTGCATCATTTTTGAAAAATAATTGCATACATAATTTTTAAAAGATCCAAAAATAATATCATCTACATATATTTGATCAATTAAAACATCTTTAGAAATTCTTTTTATAAACATAGTAGGATCTAAAACTCCTTTTGTAAAAACTTTAGAAATAAGAAAGTTACTTAACATTTCATACCAATCTCTTGGATCTTGTTTCAAACTATATAAAGCTTTAGATAAATTGAAAACATGATCTGGAAAATGTGGTTTTGTAAAACCTGAGGGTCATTCAATAAAAACATCTTCAATTATATAAACATTTAAGAATAAAATTTTGACATCCATTTGATAAATTTTTAAATGCAAGTGTGCTACATAGGAAAGTAGAATTATAATGGCTTTAAGCCAAGATACTTATATAAAGGTCTCCTCATAATCAATTCCCTCTTCTTGATTATAGCCTTGGGTAACCAATCTAGCATTGTTTCTAATTATATTTCTAACTTCATCTACTTTATTCCTAAACACCTATTTAGTTCCTATGGTCAAGGTATCTTTCTTTCTATCAATAAGATTCCAGAATTTATTTATCTCAAACTGGTTAATCTCTTTTTGCATAGCCATCACCCAAAATTCATCATTAATTGCATCATTGATACTTTTATGTTCATGTTGTGACACGAATGCTTGATGTTCAACCTGATTTCTCAAAGAAACTCTAGTTTTTGTTCTTATATCTAAATCTCCAACAACAACATCTAAGGGATGGTTTTAAGGGTCATAGTTGGCCTTGTAAAAGTAGGGCTAGTTATTTCATGTTCATCACTAGGTTCTGGTTCATTATGGATAGATTCTAAAGAATTTCCAAAACTGGAAGTTTTAACAGATTCCTTTATATGTTGATCTATGGGTTTGGCATTAATATATATTGAATATATCCTCCTCAAAATTACCTAGTGAGGTCTTAGGTTCATGTGGAACCGTTTCATAAAATGTGACATGTATAGATTCCTCAACACATTTGGTTATTTTATTAAAGAAACTATAAGTTTCGCTTGATATTGAATATCCAAGGAATATTCCTTCATCACTTTTAGAGGAAAATTTATCTAGATAATATTTAGTGATAGCAATATAAACTTTACATCCAAACACTTTAAAATAATGTAACTTGGGTTCTTTATTATTACACAAATCATAAGGATTTTTCTTAAGGATAGGTCTAATTAAGACTCTATTTATTATATAAGAAGATGTATTAACAGCTTCAACCCAAAAGTAAATTGGTAGGTCATATTTATTAAGCATAGTTTAGGAAATTTTTCTGTAAGGTCTATTTCTTCTTTTTACAACACCATTCAATCGAGGTTCTCTAGGGGAAGAGAAGTTATGAATATATCCATTTTATGAGAAAAAAGATTAAAAGTTTTGATTTTCAAACTCACGTCTATGTTCACTTCTTAAGGATTTAATTTTATGTCCACTAATATTTTCTACATTCCTAGCATACTTGGTAAAATAAGGTCAAGCTTCACTTTTGTGAACTAAGAAAAAGTTCCAAGTATACCTAGAGAAGTAATCTACAAGAATATAAAAATAGTTCTTCCCATTGAGACTTGAAACTATAGATGGTCCAAAAAAGTCAATGTGAACCAGCTCGAGAGGTTGAGAAGTTGTAACTTCTTTCTTTTGTTTGAAAGGGATTTTGTGTTGCTTTCCTTTTTGACAAGGATTTAACACTCTATTTTTTGGAAACTCTAGTTTGGAAAGGCCATTAACTAATATTTTTTTGGCCATTTTCATAAGGGAGTGTACATTACAATGTCCTAGTCTTCTGTGCCATATCCAAGACTCTTTGTGAAAGGCACTTAGACAAGAAACATTCTATGATGCTAGTGTATCTAAGTTTACAACATATACATTATCATTTCTAAGAGCAGTAAATAATAAGTTATTATTGAAAAAAAACATGTCATGCATCATTTTTAAATTTTACATTGAATCCATCATCACAAAGTTGGGATATGGTCATCATGTTATACTTTAATCAATCATCATAAAGTACATTGGAAATTGAAATAGAGTTAGGGTTACCAATCTGACCTAAGACGATGATTTTCCTTAACCATTGTCATTAAATGTGACATGCCCTCCATTAATCATGATGAGATTATTGAAGCTTTAGTATTATCCTATAATATCTCTTGAAAAACCAAAATCTAATTACTAATATTTTCTATGGGAACTCTTTAGATAGTTTACCTACAAAACACTTCATCCAAGAAATGATTTTGGCACCCATATTTTTCGAGGTCCAGAAACATTAATAATAAAAGATCTAAGAACCCACAATTGTCTTATGTATTTCTTATATGTTGAATATAAATTATTTGAATAATAAACTTGGTTTAGTCCTGAAAAATTCAATGCAGTAAAAGATTTTGTAGAACTAGAACTTGTAGTAAAATAGTGATTTTTGGGAAAAGAAATAGATTTCCCAGATTTAGCCATAAAATGTGTTTTTTGAAAAATTTCATTGTCTTGGTTGATATCCAATACCAGAAGTGAACATCGGATCTATCTTTTTACCAAGAATTTGAGTGAGAGTATTTTTCCCATTGGTAAAATTTTCAACATCTTTCTTTAATTTCTCATTAGAAATTTTTAATTCATTTTTTTCCTTGAGCAGTTGAGAATTATTTTCCTTTTCAGTAGTAAGTTCAAACTTAATAGTTATAGTAATAAAATGTTGTTTCTTTAAAGACATATAATTATTTTTTAGTTCATTAAAAGTCACTTATAGCATGTTAAAATATTAAAAGATTTCATCATTTGTCATTTTCTCAGACTCACTATCATTTTCTGAATAATTAGAATTATTTGAAGGAGAGTATAAGGTTACCTCAAATGTGTTTGTCATAAAACAAATATTTTCCAAGTTATCTTTATCATCATGATATGATGCTGATTCAGTGAAGCTGTCTTCATAGGCACTCCAGGTTGCCTTCATAGATTTTTTATAATTATTGTATTTTTTTTAATACTTCATTTTGTATTTTAACTTTGGGTAGTCATATTTGACATGTCCCCTTCTCTTTCATTTATATCTGGAATTATCCTATGATTTTTTTATTTATTTTCCAGTCCTTTTTCTAGCTACCTTTATTATCATATCTTCCTTTATAATTGGGTTTCTTAAAAAACTTCTTCTTCCTATAGAATTTATTAAATCTTATGGATAGCTGAGCCATCTCCTCATCACTGTCTGAAGATGATTCTTCACTAATTGTGCTATCAATAGAAGATTGAAATTTATCGTTTTCTTTACTCTTGGAAGTGGTAGTATTGAAGGCTACTAATTTTCTCTTAGGTTCATCCTCCTCTTCTTTATTGACCTTCACCTCTTCTTCATACATCATCAGTTTTCAAGTGAATTATATAACAGTAAGTTTATAATGTCACACGATTCCCTAATAGAGATATAAGTTTCTCTCCATCTACTAGGTAAGCATATGAGAATCCTCATAATTTGTTCTTTGGAAGTTACATTTATTCCCATAGAGATCATAGTATTCGCAATTTTGTTAAACCATAGATACATGTTAGAAATAGGCTCATTTGGATTCATCTTAAAATCATTATATTTAATAGTATATGTGTTAAGTTTCTTTTCATTAACACTAGAAGTTCCTTCATGTGAAAGAGACAAAGTATCCCAAATTTCATGGGTGGTTTTACATGAAGAAATTATGTTAAATTACTCATATCCTAAATAGTAGTATAAGGCATTCATGGATTTGCAATTATTGTTATAAGCAGTGTAACGACGCAAAATTTTGAATAAATATTGTTTCCTAATTTTGTGTGTTATTTTATTTTTATACTCAACAAAACTATTTCATTTGATAACATGAATATAATTAAAATGAGACTATTGGGTTTCGACTGATATATGACCATCGGTCAATATGACCGCTGGAAACTAAGTGTTGCAATTATTGTCTCTAAATACAAGTGATCATGGTTAATTAATATAGAAAGAAGATTTGATGGCCTCATCAGAAGTCTCAGGACAATCGAAGCCCATCTAACGGAACTTGGGAAGGAGGAAGCACCACTGGGATTTGCTCTGGACCAAACCCAAGCTGAAATTCATCATGTGAAGCTAGAATGGAATAGCCTTCGCGAGAAGATCAAACTAATATAAATTACTACTCATGCAATGTTGGCCGAGCCGCCCTCAGATTCTCTCACCTTAACACACATTACACTTAGGTCCTATGCGGGGGTTATAAGGGGATATGTAGGGAGACCGTAAACACTTTGTGTAAATCATTTGATAAATAAAAATTGTGATTTCTTCTTATGGTGAAGTTTTTGAATTTTCAAAATGTACGAATAAATTTAGGATTTATATTATTGATGAATTTGAAAAAAAGGATATTTTAAAATCTTTTTGTAAACCATAAATAATTAATGATGTGTAATGATTTTTAAAAATTGGTCTTCTGAAAATGTGTTCATTATGAAATTTGGAGTCTAATAAGATAAACATAATTTTTGGTGAGTAGTAATTTATGAATAGTGATTTTACACTTAGGATTAGTAATCTGACCAACTGAATTAGTAATCTCACTTAGATAAAGTTTAATATAATATAGGCACCTTGATTAAGTAATGTGATTCAATAAAATAGGAAAATAACTATTTCAGAAATTATTAGTCAAGTATTAGTTTTTTCGGGTGAATATTTTTTTTAATTAATAATTAAATTAAAAATATTTAGAAAATTATTTTTATAAAATGGACTTTATTTTGGAATTCAGAACAATGATATTATGTTAAGGTAATTTTTGGGTTTTTTTTTTGAAAAAAATGAATTTTCGGTGAATAGTTTTTTTATTTAAAAATTAAATTAAAAATATCGGGAAAATTATTTCTATAAAATGGAGTTTATTTTCTAATTCAGAGAATTGATATTATGTTAAGGTAAATTTTTTGGGAGTTTTCTGAAAAGGTTGAATTTTTAGTGAATAGTAAAAATAATGTTTTAGGGTTTCGGTATGTTTAATGACATCATAACCACGTCACGATGATGTCATTAGATATTTTAAGGGATGGCCGACTTATGAATAGTATGATAAGGTATGAGGTTCCCCAATTTACCAATGCCATGAGGAAATACCACTTGTTTTTCCAATACCACAAATGAGGTGTCCTCTGGCCTTTAATGCCCTGTCCCCTCACTTCCCCAATAAATACCAAGTAATTATCTCATACTTTACATTCCAAAATCATCCTCAACGAAGTTCTGGTCTCCTTACCTCCCAAGGAGTCCTCACAAGGTTCCCCTGATCCCTCAAGGTCCCAACCTTTGAGTTTTAATAGTTACGTTTTAAGGTAAGAGATCCTACCACTCTCTTTCTTTTCAAGTACTCCTTTTTATGTCATTTCTTTTATGCTTCATGTTATTATGTTGGGGATGTTCTTTTAAATTCATCCTACTGTAATTTTTATGTTCATATGATGAGAGAACTCCTCTTTCTCTCATCAATTCATTTTATGAATGTTTAAGTGGCGTCGTTAGATTGCTGAATTTTTAAGGGATTCTTTCACCCTTCTCATTTTCAAGTTCTATTTTTATGTCAAGTCCCATTTTATTATGTTTGGGTATGATATCTATATCTATCATAATGATATTTTATTTTCATATGATTAGAGACCCTATTTGATCTCTTCAATTCTTTTTTTTGAAGTTTAAAGTGACGGCGTTAGGCTGCTGAATTTTCATAAGAGAAATCTTATTTTTATCTTCCTTCCATGTTTTTCATTTCATATGGTATGTTTTTAAAATTTTATTACCATATTCTCATATCCTTTATATTCTGTACCTCTACTGTTTTATAGATCATTTATGGGTGGGTGACCCATGTCCCCTCTCATTTCAATGTTTTCTAAAACCCTGTAACATAGACGTTATGCTGTAGAATTTTCGTCTCAAAATGTCTCTATATTTTTCTCAAATTCTTTTATTTTATTAAGTGAATACTCAAAGCTCTTTCTTATACAGAGGTATTCAGATATATATCAAAATGTTCTATTTTAATGCTGGGATTTACATACACGAAACCCTCTTTCCTTTTTCTGTGGGTTTAAAGTGACATGAAGATCACGTCTTTAAAACAATTTTAAAAATGTAATGACTATGAAATGAAACCAATTTCTTTTATGATATATAGATTGTTTATTAAATTTTTGATGATGATATATGTGTCTCACATGATAATAAAGACAAATTAAGGGTGCACCCTGATAGAGCTCCAATTCATTGGGTAAAGACTTAATCTCTAGAGATGGCCACTTTTAACGACACCTTGGTGAATAACCTTGGTAATTTTTAATGACACCTTGGGGATGGACCTTGGTGAAATAGAAATGATTGTATATGTTAAATGTTGTATCAATATCTTAAAGTTATGAAACATTTTATTTTTATTATGATATGCCTCATGATCTCTTTCTCATGCCTTAAAGTTATTTTTCATGACTTTTGATGTATCTTAAGTTCACATGTAAAATGTTTCCCTTGTTTCCCTTACTGGGCCATTTTCTCACCCTTTCCTTTGATGTATGCTCCTAGGTTATGAGATGCAGTAATGAACATAGGATGAACAAATGAAGAAGTATTTCAAGTGTTTAATAATAATGTTTTATGTTGTCAAGTATTAAGTTCCTGGTTTCCAAGACACTAAACATTAAAGATCCTCAGTTTTGTATAATGTAATGAAAGTTTATGTGATAAAAAGGCAGGATGTCATAGTTGGTATCAACAGATGGTTTAGTTATTTGTGGAAATTAGGTTATGAAAACTTTAGTAATAACCCTATAGAAAAGTTTAAATATAGAAAATATTCCTGGTATTTTGGTGAGTTTTGAGTAAGTGGCTTCAAAACAAATAAATCCCTATCCGGAAACGAACAAGTAGATGTGGCTTTGGCATAGATGTTCCTTGGAGTGAAAACTCTAACAACGTGTTTCGGTCTAGACCCATGGTAACTTGGTTCCCAACAATGGGACTTGCTGCACTCTTGGTTTGACACTCCCGGGGGATATGGTTTGGTAAATTCATAAGCTCTATATGAACCATTATTAATGGGACAAAGATAAAATAAAATAAAGATTCACAAAAGAATATAGGATCATGGATAAACTAGATTGAAACATAGTGGATCACAAGTTAGGGTATACTTTTCTTCTACAAGTTTATCCTTCTATACTTTAAGTATCCTTTTCATGATTATTGGCTAAGTATTTAAGCCCCCTAATTATACTTTCTTTTTTTAGTTAATGACGGGAAATGGAAGAACATGTCACAACAACCAATGTGATAGGAAAGGTGATAATTTCCCTATTAATATGATAGAGATGATGAGAGATCAAGTTAAACATATTGTTATTATTCCAAATCGGCTATCAAAAATCAAAATTAATAATTGGTACCTAGTTGAATTCCCAAATTCATCAAGGAATAAGAAGAAGAAGTCTCAAGGATGTTCATCTGATAAAGTTGATAAGGGAAAGAAGACCCAATTTCCTTTGTGCAAAAAGTGTGGAAAGGGGAACCAAAAAGAATGTCACAAATGAACCGGGAGATGTTTTAGGTGTGGGGTGATAGGGCATAAAGTAGCCAATTGCTTTAATTTTTTTTAATGTAACGAATAGAGATAAGGTTCGATCTAATGTACCATATAATTTTCAATGTAGTAAATATGGAGAAGTTGGACATTATCCAAGGCAATTCTCTCCTGGAAGGGATGAGAAGCATGATGAGCATCAACAATCTTCATGGACAATGGAACAATGAAAGCCCTATGCTGAGATGGATCATGATGACTAAAGTACATGTAACTTCTTCGCAATAATTGTCTATGTCATGTTGTCTTTTAGTTCATTCCCTATGAGAATATCTTTAAAGTTTTCTAAGAACATCAAGTCACTACCTAAGATGGTTTTATATCATTATGGAAAATATCTATTGTTATGTACCACATGTTGATGTTGTGAAGCTGTTCTTCTTGAAAAAAGAGATGACTAGGGGATTAAAATATGATTATTATTTTGGAAGAAATTCACTATTTTGGGAACTCTATATGATCGAGGTAAATAGATTACTACGATATTTTCTTTGAGGAGTAAAGGTTGACTTATATTTTGAAGAATAGATGAATTTAAGGTGAACTTATAATAATTTAGGTTACTTAAGGAAATGATTAACTTATATTGGGGAAAATATGTTTAGGTTAGTTACTTTTGTTATAAGATGTTAGGAGTGGTTGATGTTGTTTGGAGATAAATGATAAAGTTTATCTTGGAAGACTATGTTATCAAATGCTTCTTGTATTTCGGTTTGAATCTTAGTTTGGTTTATTTTGAGGAATATTAAGGACATTTATTTATGGAATGGTCTATGATGAAATTTTGGTAGTACCGTGGAATTTTGAAGATTTAAAAGTAGTTTCCCTTCTTATGGGGTTCTTTCTTTTTGAAAAGTTGTTTTATCTTACCCTTTATGTTTTTGGGATAATTTTTATAGATAGAAGAAAAAGATAGTTAATATTTTGTGGATTATGTGATTCTATAGAAGATTATTCTTGTGATTTTGATGATACCAAGTATTTTTGAATACTTATCGTTTGGAGAAAAGATTAGTTTTGGTAGAAACTTATTAAAGGATGAAACTCTACTTGAAGGTAAGTATATTTCCTTGTGTTCTTATTCATTGTAGTAAATGAATTCCTCAAAATTATTAAAAGGAACGTAAAACAAAAACATTGTTGGTTTAAGTTTCCTACTAGGTAATCAAAGACCGTTTACACACATCATAAGTATTTGATTTTATTGTGGTTAACTTTCTTCTAATCATGTTTTCTATCACTCTCCATCAGAACATGACCCTTTGTTTTCTCTTCAATATCCATGTTTCCCTACATGGAATCCTAGTATGGGTTAACTCGGGTGACCTTTGTACTTCCCTTTCTTTCTTTTAAAGTAATAGATTTACTGACTCCTTTTCTGATGTGGGACTTTCAATGAAATTTCCAAGCCTAATTTTAAAAATTGCGAGGACGCAATTTCTTAAGGTGGGAAGAATGTAATGACCAGATATTTTGACTAAATATTGTTTCTTAATTTTTTGTGTTATTTTATTTTTATACTCAACAAATCTATTTCATTTGATAACATGTGTATAATTAAAATGAGACCGTTGGGTTTCGACTGTTATATGACCATTGGTCAATATGACCGTTGGAAACTAAGTGTTGTGATTATTGTCTCTAAATAGAAGTGATATTGGTTAATTAATATAGAAAGAAGATTTGATGGCCTTATCCAGTAGTCTCGGGCAAATCGAAGCCCATCTAACAGAAATTGGGAAGGAGGTAGCACCACTGGGCTTTGCTCTGGACCAAACCCAAGCTGAACTTCATTGTGTGAAGCTAGAACGGAATTGCCTTCACGAGATTTTAAAACTGATAGAAATTACTACTCGTGAAATGTTGGCCAAGCCTCTCTCATATTCTATCACCTTAGGACACCTTACACTTAGGTCCTATGCTGGGGTTATAAGGGGCTATGTAAGGAGACTGTAAATGCTTTGTGTAAATCCATTGATAAATAAAAATTGTGATTTCTTCAAATGGGGAAGTTTGTGAATTTTCAAAATGTCTGAATAAATCTAGGATGTATATTATTGATGAATTAAAAAAAAGATATTTTAAAATATTTTTGTAAACCATAAATAATTAATGATATGTAATGATTTTTTAAAAATGGTCTTCTGCAAATGTGTTCAGTAAGAAATTTGGAGTCTAATAAGATCAAATTATTTTTTAGTGAATAGTAATTTATGAATAGTGATTTTACGCTTAATATTATTAATGTGACCAAATGGATTAGTAATCTCACTTAGAAAAAGTATTAATATAATAAAGGCACCTTGATTAAGTAATGTGATTCAATAAAATAGTTAAATAACTGTTTCAGAAATTATTAGTCAAGTATTAGTTTCTTCGGGTGAATAGAGTTTTTTAATTAAAAATTAAATTAAAAATATTTAGAAAATTATTTTTATAAAATGGACTTTATTTTTGAATTCATAACATCGATATTATGTTAAGGTAATTTTTGGGGGTTTTTCTGAAAAAATGAATTTTCAGTAAATAGGGTTTTTATTTAAGAATTAAATTAAAAATATTTCAATAATTATTTTTATAAAATGGAGTTTATTTTTGAATTTAGTGCATTGATATTATGTTAAGGTAAATTTTTGGGAGTTTTCTGAAAAGGATGAATTTTCAGTGAATAGTAAAAATATAGTTTTAGGGTTTGGGTATGTTTAATACCATCATAACTGCGTCTTGATAATGTAATGAGATATTTTAAGGGATGGTAGACTTATGAATAGTAAGATATGGTATGAGGTGTCCCAAGTGGCCAATACCATAAGGAAATACCAGTTTTTTTTTCAATACCACCAATGAGGTGTCCCTTGGCCATTAATGCCTTGTCCCCTCACTTCCACTATACAAACCAAGTCATTCTATCATCCTTTCCATTCCAAAATCATTATAAATGAAGTTATGGTCTCCTTACCTCCCAAGTAGTCCTCCCAAGGTTCCCCCAATCCCTCAAGGTCCCAACCTTCATGTTTTAAGAGTTACGTTTAAAGGTAAGGGATCCTACCACTCTCTTTCTTTTCAAGTACTATCTTTTATGTCATTTCTTTTATGCACCATTTTCTTATGTTGGGGATGTTCTTTTATATTCATCATACTTTCCTTTTTATGTTCATATGATGAAAGACCCCCTCTTTCTCTCATAAACTCATTTTAAGAATGTTTATGTGGCACCGTTAGGATGCTGAATTTTTATGGGATTCTTTCACCCTTCTCATTTTGAAGTTCTATTTTTATGTTAAGTCTTTCAAGTTCTTTTTTATTATGTTGTGGTATGATATCTATATCTATTATACTGATCTTTTATGTTCATATGATGAGATAACCTATTTGATATCATCAATTCATTTTTTGAAGTTTTAAGTGATGCCGTTAGGCTGCTGAATTTTCATAAAATAAATCTTATTTTCGTTTTTCTTCCATGTTTTTCATTACATATGGTATGTCTTTAAAATTTCATTAAAATATTCTTATATCCTTTATATTCTGTACCTATACTATTTTATGGATCAATTATGAGTGGGTGACCCATTTCCCCTCTCTTTTCAATGTTTTTTTAAAACCCTATAACATAGCTGTTATGCTGTAGAATTTTCGTCTCAAAATGTCTCTCTCTTTTTCTCAAATTCTTTTATTTTATTAATTGAATTCTCAAAGATCTTTCTTGTATAGGGATATTCACATATATATCAAAATTTTCTATTTTAATTCTGGGATTTACATACATGAAACCCACATTCCCTTTTCCGTGGGATTAAAGTGACATAAAGATCACATCTTTAAAACAGTTTTAAAATGTTATGACTGAAATGAAACCCATTTCTTTTATTCTCTATGGGTTGTTTATGAAATTATTGATGATGATATATGTGGTTCACATTATAATTAAGAAAAATTACGGTTTCTCCCTGATAGCGCTCCAATGCATTGGGTAAAGACTTAATCTCTAGAGATGACCATTTTTAACGACACCTTGGTGAATAACCTTAGTAATTTTTAATGACACCCTGGAGATATACCTTGGTGAAATAGAAATAATTTTCTATTTTAAATGTTTTAGCCACATATTCATGTTATGAAACATGTTATTTTTATTATGATATGCATCATGATCTCTTTCTCATGCCTTAATGTTATTTCTCATGACTTTTGATGTATCTTATGTTCACATGTAAAATGTTTCCCTTGTTTCTCTTACTGGGCCTTCTGCTCACCCTTTCCATTGATGTATGATCCTAGGTTATGAGATGATGTAATGAACTTAGGATGAAAAAATGAAGAAGCCTTTCAAGTGTTTAAGAATAATGTCTTATGTTGTCATGTATTAAGTTCCTGGTTTCCAAGACACTAAACCTTAAAGATCCTTGGTTTTGT
Organism: Viscum album; assembly: GCA_963277665.1. Lineage (NCBI taxonomy): Eukaryota > Viridiplantae > Streptophyta > Magnoliopsida > Santalales > Viscaceae > Viscum > Viscum album. The sequence continues at coordinate 571,330,438 of OY728164.1, read as the reverse complement.
ATAATGTAATGAAAGTTTATGTGATAAAAAGGTGGGATGTCATAAGCAGTATTAGTTGGGTTGTCCCAATTTTTTATATAAGTATCATGAATCTTGTACTCATCTATAATTGAAGACCAAATTTCAAAACCCATAATCTTTAAGTGCATTTTCATTTTAATTTTCCATTGGGAATAATTAGTTCCAATAAATAATAGAGGTAGGTTGGCAGCAACCCAATCCAGTATATTATCTATAATAAAATTTTTAAATAATATTTAAAAGACATAAAAATTTAGTGTTGACAAAAATTTTAAGATCCTTGAAATTCAACTAAAATCACAGTTGAAAATGTTTGAAAAATATTTGAGAACTGAAAAATTCTAAACTCCTTTGATAAAAAATGTTGGTCATAGAAGAGTACTCAAGAGGGGGGGGGGGGTGAATTAAGTATCTATAAAAAGTTTTTTTTATAAACTAGAAATTTGAAAAATTTCCCCAATTAGAAAATATAATCTAAGTCAGTTTGTAGTGAATTTATAAGAGTCATGAATGTTGAGTTACTTTCTCAAAATATTGATCAGTTCTTAGATATACTAATCTAAAATATTAATACAACTTTTAAAACTGACCTACTAGTTCAAAACAATTATAAACACTTGCTAAACTAACTATCAAAGTTCAATTTAATTTTATGAAATACGTGACAAAAACAGATTAAAAACTAAAAGGTAAAAATAAAACAGATATAAAAAAGAGGTTCAATCTCAATTTGAGACTTATTACTCTCTACTTGGTGATCACCTACCACCAAGAAGTTTAAATTAATAAACAAGTTTTGATCCACACCCTATATCAGGGTTCATAAAAGCAGACAAGGCTGTTCAAGTCACACATGGCCTCTACCACATATCTTCATGGGAAAATATAAAACAAGTCACACTTGACCTCTTCCACAGTTCCACATGGGTTACAAAAGGATAAATAGAGTGTGAGTTTGAGGATATCAAGTATCCTCAGTTTATGCAAAGGAGTCAGTGTGTGTGTAACACATAGATACACACACTAATCAGAAATTTAAATAAAAGAAAAAAATAGAGATATGGATGTAGTGAATGGTTTATAAGTCTCTGTGTGTTATGAAGTTCAGATCTGGACTCATTTGATGTAGTGGAGTTAATGTTTGAGTCCTTCTCTGGAAGTTGAATAGAAAACCAAGTGTCGTAGCCCCTGTAATCTGGCTTCCAGGAGTACGAAATGTTCAGATTCTTGTTTGAAAGGTCTTCAGGATAGATCATAAGGTTTTGGTTGACTTCTAGATTTTATTGTATGTTCTCCCTTTTAAGTTCTTGGGTTTAGGAATTATGCTCAAGAGATGAAAGAGTTCTCAGGTTTTTTTTGTTTCTCTTTTTCATGTATTGATTTATTATCTTGTAATTCATTTATACTTCAAAGTCCAACAGGCATAATAATCTCCCCCCATGCATATACCTCATACTATCTCCAAAATATCCTATCTATAAAATTAAATGATGTCAAAAGCATATATTTGTCAAAATATGACCATTAAATATAAATTATAATTAATAAATTAATTTTTTTTATAACTATCAGTGAGTCATAAGTATCAGTGAGTCATTGGCATCGGTCTGTCATCATCGGTCTATCAGCATTGGAGACTCTTTATATTGGTGAGTCCTTTCCATTAGTATTAGTGACTCCTTTCCAATAGTGTGAGTGACTCGGGGCCTTGGTAAGTCATTTTTTCTATCATTTAGTCCATGCATCAGTGAGTCGTCATTGGTGACTCATTTTAAACTATCGGTGTGTCGCACATTGGCGACTCATCAACTAGTAAGTCCATTGAACTAATGGTGCGTCTCCCATCAGTGAGTCATCCATTAGTGAATTTCTTGAACTATCAGTGTGAACGATCATTGGTGACTTGTCCATAAATGTGTCGTTTGTTCTATAAGTGTGTCCTACATCAGTTTCTTCTTCGATCGTTGAGTCCTCATCAGTGAGTCAGCCATTAGTGACTCCTTTGAAATATTAGTGTTAGGGACTTTGAAAAACTTACAAAGTGTCTGTCTTATACTGAACAACACTAAAGTAAGTTAAATTCATAAATACATGTAAATATACAATTGTAAATACAATGAACCATAAAAAACCATAAATTATTGACTTATTGAAATGTATTATACTATGTGACAAAAGTTATTCATTTATATATATTAATTGACATGATTAACAGTATTTAAAATATAATATATTAATTATCATGATTTGAAAAATGGTATAAGCTGTGATTATTAAAACAAATATTTCAAAAAGGTCCAACACCCTCAATTAATAAAGTTATCAGCGCCTCTGTCTTCCAAGCCTCAGAAGCCCTCGATTCGCATTCGATCAACACAACTGTCTTCCTATCCATAGAATCCTTCAATCATAATCACCAAAAATCAATGCTACACTAGTAAAATAAAAACTCTAGGAAGTAAAAAGTATGTAGAATGAGAAGTTCACAACTTGATCTCTTCAGATTATTTTGCATAATGTATCAATTTTACAGAGCTCTCACAGAGTGTCTCAAATTTTTCAAAAGTTCTGATCTCATTCAAATGACCTGGTACTTATAGGCCAATGTCACAACATTCATCATGGATTCTAATGGTCATATTTTCTCTTAAAAATTTAGAGCTACTTTGACACCTGACACTCAAACATTCATCTTATAATTGAAAAAATGACATTTTTTTACAATGAATATCAAAATAGAATGCACAAAATCATTTTTATTTAATTTTTTTTGATTAATTATGGTATATTTTTCTTTTTACAATAATTTGAGTTTGAAAGGATATGATGATTCTAATTATAATATTCAGTACATTTTTTATCATTAAAAAATAATTTTAGTATAGAAATTTCACAATGTGTATGATACAATTTGTATTCGGTGTGTATTATATAAATTGTATCAAGACTCTATGATAATCATGGAATATATTATTTTTTTGATACTCATGAGTATGATTTTTATCATAATTATTTGAAAAAACATAATAATGAAAGGTAAAAAAACCTCAAAGTAAGTATGAAAGACAAAAATATGTATTTATTTAAAAACAGAGTTTGGGATTTCCAAAAAATGGAATAGAAAAGTTAAAAGAAGAATTTTGACTCAACAATATTCCTCTTTTTGGAAATCAAAAACAACAAGTTAAAGAAATAGAGGAATAAAAAAGAAAATAAATTTAGTTTTTAGAATTGAAAACTTATAATTATCTCCCTTTGATTTTTAAAACTCTTAAGAATATGACTTGAATACGACTAACCACCCCCTTAGGGTAAAAAATCCCCAGGGATAGTATTCTATAAAAAATGATTCCCCTTAATAAAAAAATTATCCTTTTGTAATTATTATTCTCTCGTTATATCGTTTATGTGATTCTCTCCCCCAAGTAAAATACATTATCCCCCTATATAATACATTCTCCCCCTTTGTGATTTTTAAAAAGGAATATGGAAAGGATTATTATACCTAAAATAAGGGTTAGAGAAACAAGAAATATGAAGTGATAATGAATTGTATCATCTTAGAATAAGTGAAAGGACATTCATCCATGAAATGGAAAACATTCAATAAAATGATATATAGATGTCAAATAATTTAATTAATGTTTCAAAAACAATAATACAATAAGATTTCAAGAAATTAATTTCTTTTCCTTTTCATCCTCATATTTCTTCATGAGATCTGACAGGTATGTTTTCATTTTCTTGAAATCATTTCAATCCTCTATCATCTTATCAAGAGATTATTTTTCAGACTAGAATTTATATTCTTGATCTTCAAAAAATTAGTCTTTGGTATGAATTAATTCTTCTGGAGATTTAAACTTCCCTTCCAAAGTACAATTTTCTTTTCCTGGGACATTTTGACGTAATCTTAAACTTAAATTCTATCGATCAATTTTTTTTTTATTTTTCAGATCAATAATTTCATATTTATAAAACATAATCTTTGAAACCTCAAATTGAAAGTCATTCAACTTCTCTTTAGTCACATTGAAATATTTGTATTTCTATTCATCTAGGCCACTAAGCACTTTCAATTTTTGAGTACTATCACATAACATCTTGTTGAATTTAGCTTAGACTTCATTTATGAGATTTATAATATATTCTATTTTGTCTTCATAAATATTGATACTTTCATCAGACTTATGAAACCATTTCACCCATTTATTACAAGACTTTTTATGTTTCTTGGTGATTTCTTCTAATACTTTGATATCGACCTCATGTTTCATTAGTCAATTTCTTTGAAGTTTGATAGAGTTCGATTTTTTTTTATTTTCTACAAATAAATAAATCTTCCCTTTGATTTTAAGTAAATATAGAATTACCTTTTTCAATTCATCTATGTGATTGAACAATATACTAATCTATTTTCAACAAGATAGTATTCTCTGAATCGATGTATTCCTTATAATTAGAAAGCTCATAAGAATGAATTCTGGAAGAATCATCATCATCATCATCATAATTCTGTTTCTGATTATCACCATATATGGTTTCTTATTCATTGTATGGGATAGGATTGAATTTTTGAGGTTTATATTTTTGATCAAATTTCATCGAAGGTTGTAGTCCAAGGGGTATAAAGTTTCTTGATGTGTCTTGGGAAGAACTTAATGGAATTGTATCTAACTAGAATTTTTGATCCTAATCGGTTTCTTTTTCATCTTTCTATTTTTTTGCTTCTTCATTTTCTTATTTTTCATCAATTTTTTCTTTTATTTTATCTTATTTTTCATCAGTATATTCATATATCTGACGAAATTTGGTGTCCTCTTGATCTCCTAAAATTTATTCTTTAGAGACTTCTAGTGGTGCTAATTTTTCTCCAACTTTTATTATTCTCTCCCTTGTCTTAGATAGAGGGAGTGACTGAATATTTTTGAACTGTTTCTTTGAAAACAACTCTAGAACTTGATTTTTAAATTCCTTTAAAAAAAATTGATATCAACAATATCGGTCTATCTATTCATCATATTTTTTTTCTTTTGATCACCTTTTAGAGTTTCATCAGTTCAGATATTTTTAGCTATGGTTTTTATGGGGTTGAGACCAAATTGAGGATCTCTTTATTTCCTTTCAACATAATATTTTATCAATTAAGATGAAATTTCATATGTTCATTTGTTTTTATTTGTCTTCTTTAAGGTAGATTCATACTTTTCTTTATTTTCTTTTTCTGAAACAATCACTACTGATTGTTTTGTGATTCCCTCTCTTCTTCCAATTACATCTTTTGATATTTCGAAATTAGGATCTTTACTAAACTTATTTGATTTAGGATCAAAAATAAATTTTAATCTCTTAATTTTATCATCACTTATCCATTAAACTTTTATATTTATCAGCACTTAATTGAGTAGGATATTATATAAATTCAAAATTTATATAATGAACTTGCAAATGATTGCTGGAAATATTATAATCTGAGATTTAATTATACATGGATTCAAATTATTGATGGTTACAAAGATGTAACCCATTAGATTTTACTTACTAATGTCCACCAAATAATCAAGAATGAAAAAAATCTGAGACCTTGAGTGTTTCTCTATCACCTATACTAGAAATTAAAAATCCTTGAATCTAGTGATCTATATGTCTATTGTCCACTGAAAAATGAGTCACTTTTATTTTGGGATCATGAGAATTTAAAAGGTATTTTTTTATATATACTCTTAAGGAAAGAACCATTTTGTTTTGGAAACTTATGCGAAGGAAAAAATGCATCACCTTTATATGTAACATTTAAAAAGTTAACCACTTTTTTTAGACATAATTATTTCTCTATCATACACAGAAAAAGTTACATTTATATTTTCACTATCAACATTAACTTTATTATAAAACCACCTTACATTATCCACAATAATTAGATCTTGAGAAGTATTAATTTTACTATACTTAATGACTCTCATCCTTGGAATTGAATTATTACTTTGAGAGAAGAATCATAGTTATCATAAAAATATCATTTGACTAACCTTTCATGGAAGAAATTCATGTTGTTGAAATATTTTAGAGGAATTATCTTCGGAGAAGTTCATGATGATTTAGACATGAATACAATGGGAACCACTGAGTATGGAAACTATCCGATTCAACTATTTGTGGAGAAATAGCGATTCAAAACGTATAAGAATACCACCGATGTGGGATAGAGAGGGGGTACCTTTATATAGGTAATGGAAATATGACCGTTGAGATTCTATGGCTCAGATTCGATCGAGGTGATCTAATGGTTGTAAAAATTGAACTCTTGAGTTTTTAAAATTAAAAAAATTTATCGTATTCCAGAAGAATATGATAAAGGTTTTAAAAGAAAATTAAATTCCAATAAAAAAATGAATTTAAATTATATAGGGTAAGAAATTGTACCTTTTATAATCTCAGGATAGATTTTTTGGTTTACCTATAATATTATTTAAAAGGAAATAAAAATTTAATAAAAATTTGAGAACAATAAAATTCTGCGTACAAAAAAAATTTGAGTATGAAAATAATTTTATGTGTATGGTAATAATTTTACATGAATAGTGAATACAAGTATGAAAATTTTTTAGTATGAAAAAATGTTTTGAGCATGGTAAAAAATTGAGTATGAAATAAATTTCATGTGTATGATAAGAATTTTACACAAACAGTAAAAATGAGAACATAAATTCTTGAGTATGATAAAAATATTTTGAGTTTGAAAAAAAAATCATGTTCAAAAAAATATTTTGAGTTCGAAAAAAATTTGGTATGTAAAATTTTTTGGTATGAAAAAATTTTGGGTACACAATTTTTTCAGGTACGAATAAATTATCTATAAAACATATGCACCCCATTTGTAAAATAGTATCCTAATGTAAGGCTATGGTTTAAACAAGAAGTAGATGTGAATTATTACTTTATAATGATAATTCCTAGCTTCTATTTAATGTATTCAAATCTATCGGGTTGTAATGATTTTGTAAGTATATCCGAAATTTGATCTTATATTTTGGTAAATTGTAAAATTAAATCTTTTTTAGGTGTGTGATCCCTAAGAATGTGATGCCTAATATCTATGTGTTTTGAATGAGAGTGATGTGCAAAATGTTTACTTAATTCCATGGAACTAGTGTTATCACATAGTGTTTGAGTTTTTGTAAAACTCATGCCATAATTAGCGAGTTTGTGTTGCATCCACTACACTTGATCACAATAACTTCCAACTGCCACATATTCATCTTCAATAGTGAAAAGTTCTACTCAGTGTTTTCACTTAAAAGAATAAGAAACTAAGGAATCTCCTAGGAAATGGAAAGCTATAGATGTAATTTTTCTATCCATTCTACAACAACAAAAGTCAGAATCCATTTTTTTAAATTAAAAATCAATTCGAGAAGAATAAAACAATTCTAAGACAATAGATCTTTTAAATATCAACAAATAATGTTCACTAATTTTAAATGGGATTGTTTTGGATTACCTTGATACATTTCACATAATCATACTGGAAACATTATGTTCGGATGACTAGATGTAAAGTATAGTAGTCTTCCAATAATCCCTCTTAAAGTTATTTGATATAGTGGTTGTATAGTTTCATTAATTTCAAGAGTATTTGAGGTATATATTGGAGTAATAATACTTTTAGTATTATCATATCCATAATTTTTACGAAGATATTTAATATACTTATATTGGGATATATTAGTTCATTTTGGTTTTTGAGAAATTTTAAAACTAAGAAATAATGTTAACTCACCCATCATACTCATATCAAACTCATATTTCTTATGATTCACAAAATAATATTTTAAAAATTGATGAGTTGATTCGAATATAATGTCATCAACAGAACTTAATTGATCATTTTTTTGTCTTCTTTATTTATAAAATGTGTTGGATTAGAATTTCCCTTAATAAAGTTGTTTTCTAACATAAATCCCATTAATCTATCATACCAGGCTCGAGGGTAATTTTTAAGTCTATATAAAGCTTTGGTAAGTTTGAAAAAATATTCCGGATGTTTTTTATCTTTATAATAGGGAGGTTATTCAAAAAAACTTCCTCTTAAACATATCCATTAAAAAAATAACACTTCACATCTATATGAAAAATATTCAAACTGAATAATTTTTCTATGGATAATAGTATTCGAATAGATTCAAGTCTAGCTACTAGAAAATTGGTTTCTTCATAATAAAATACCTTTTATTGATTATAACCTTTAGCAACTAGTCTTACTTTATTTCTAATGATCATTGCATTTTATCACATTTGTTTTTGAAGACCTAATTTACTCTAATTATAGAGGTTTTTTTACATCTTTCATCCAAGGTATAAACTTTGTTCCTTTTAAATTCACTTAGTTCATATTAAATTTCTCTAATCCAATATTTATAACCTAAAGCCTCATCAATCACTTTTAGGCTCAAATTATAAACGAAATACTAGATATTCTACTTCATTTATCAATAAACTTATAGTCCTTACAACCTGATTTATATCACCAATGATACTATCATTGGGATGATTCTTAAGAAATGACTGATTTGTATTTTGTAAAACTTATTCATCAACATAATATTTAATTTATTCCACAGTGAATACTTTAGAATAAATGTATTGAGAATTTTACTTATTAGAAGAGTCTTCTATGAAAGGTTGATAATGAGTTTTGGAAAACTCATCAGAAGTCATAGGTTGGGATTGATTAAAATAAAAAGGATTAGTTTCATCAAATTTAATAAGTAATATTTTCTCAACAGTATAATTTTTTTTATTAAAAACAATATAAGCCTTAGAAGTATTGGAATATACTAAGAATATACCTTCATCATATTTGGGTGTGAATTTGTGTAAATTATCATTTGTATTCAAAATGAATACTTTGCATCCAAATACTTTGAAGTATGAAAATTTTGGTTTTCAACCACTCTATAAATCGTAAGGTGTTTTTATTAAGAAATGGTATTTTTAGAAATTAATTTATAGTATAACAAGAAGTACTAATAGCTTCAGACCTGAATGTTTTTAATAAAATAATCACTTAACAAGGTTCTTATTATCTCTTATAGAATACAATTTCTTCTTTCAACAACAAAATTTTGATGAGGAGTTTTAGAATCTGAAAAGTTATATGTAATTCCTTTCTTACTAAGAATGATTCAAAATCTGAATTTTCAAATCCTCCACCATGATCACTATGAATATTTATCATATGTATGTTTTTTTATGTTTTGTCTTTGTCTGAAAAAGTTATAAAATAAGAAAAGGATTGATATTTATTTACTAGAAAATAGACCCTTATATATCTATTATTGTCATCAACTAAACAAAATACATAATAATTGCCTCTAATACTTATAGTTTGTGTAGGACTAAAAATATTCGTGTGAACTAACTATAAATCATCAGAAGTTGAAACTTCACTAATTGATTTAAAAATTGACTTATAATGTTTTCCATATTGATAAGGGTCGCAGAATTTTGAATAATCAAATATAAGTTTCTATGTATCTTTAAAAAGTATTTTCTTAGATAATATATATAGGTTCCTAAGGTTACAGTATCCTAATATTCTATACTATAACCAAACTTGATATTCTATTACACTAATTCAAGGTAATTCTGCGTTCCTATGGTATTTTAAGTTGAGTGTGTAAATATTCTCATGATGATGGGAAGAAATAATGAATTCATCCTTGGAATTTTGTACTACACATTTATCATTCATAAAATTCACAAGGTAACTTTCATCACATAATTGAATTATGATTATAAGGTTTTTCATAAGACCTTTTACAAATAAAACATTTGAAATAAAAACTTTTCCAAGAAGAAAAATATTATTTATACCAATAATCATTCATTGAGCATTGTCTCTATAGGTAACTCTGACACCATTCATTTCAATAAAATTTTCAAAGAAGTATTTTTCACCAGTCATATGTTGGGAACATACACTATCCATGCACCATATATTTTTTTGGTTGTTGTTTCTTCCTTTATTTTCCTGAAAACAGAACAACTAGACTTTCAAAATCCAAAATTTCATGGATCCAAAAATGTTAAAAAGTAAAATTTTTGGAACCTAAATTTGTTTTAAAAAATAGGATTTATAAAATCCATAGGTTTTAATTTTATTTAAGGAATAAATTTTATTCTAAGGACCTCCACTTTGACATTTGGTTTAAAAGGGGAAATTTTCAAGACCAAATTAATTATTACTAAAAACTGGTTTTGAATGAGTATATCTCATTCCTGAACTATTACCTTGTGGAAGAAGCTGTTTTTACATTTTATCAAAATAATATTTACTAGTGGTAAAATTTGATAAAAGTATCTTTAAAGAAAATATTTCAGACTTCAGTCTTATAAATAAATTCTTCTCTACATTAGTATTAGATTCAAAAGTGAGTTTTGGAAAAAAAAAATTTTCTTAGAAATTACTTTTTTGAGATATTAAAAAAGACTTTCCTTCTCAAAATTAGCTCCCTAAAGGTTTTTAAAAATAGTGTGTATTTAAATGAAATTCTTATCAATATATTTATAAAGATGTAATTCTTTTTTTTTGAAAACATTTATTTTAGAATTTTCCTTTTCAGATTTGTTATTAACTTTTAAATTTTTATTCTCAAGTAATCTGGAAAATCTTGAAACTTAGTCATATAAAAGTAATGTATCATTATCACAGGATAATGATGATTCTTCATATAATGTTTTGGAATTATTCTTCTCAGGGTAATTTTCATTTAATGACATTTTTGTCAAAGACTCAACAGTGTGTACCTTTACCATAAAACATTGATTTTCAATAGGTATTCTTGTAAGAAGACCAATATTTTTCTATCTATATTTTTTATTATATAAGTATTCATATGAAGAATCTCCACCACCATCTCTCTAAGAGTCATTTTACTTTAATAAATTCATTCCTTTTTTACTTATAGTACTTTTATAATTCCTTTAAAAATGAATTTATTTTCTATCTTTTCGTTTCAACTTTTGATAATCAGGTCTTATTTGTTGAAATTTATTACATTTATAACATGTAACATAAAAATCATTCTTTTATTTTTTATCCTTGTAAATTTTCTTATATATATAATGAAATTAATTCTTTCAAAAAATCTTGTTCATACTTTGATAAATATTGGCCAATTCATTCTCTGAATGTTCTGATTCACTTGAGTCTGACTGAATAAAAACATTCTTATTAGTTTATTTAACTACATTTTCAGGATTCTTATCCTTCATATGATTCGAAGTTAATGTAAAAGATACCCCACCATTCTTCTTTTTGACTATTTCTTCATATATTTTCAATTTTTTCTTGTATTTCAAAAAGAGTTCCAAACAACTCATCAAGAGTTACACTATTGACTTTTCTTGATTCAACAAAAATCCTTTTTGATTCCCATTCATTTAAAATAATATCTATGATCTTTTCTACAAGGATACCATCATCTAATCCTTTCTCTACCATAGATTGTAAAATTTTAACTATTTTCATGTACCGTAGCTAAACTCTTAAAGTAGGTCTACAAAAGAAAATTTAAAATCCTGATAATCTACTCTTATCATGACTCTTCTTATTTCAACAACTTTAGATGTACCGAAAAGAGTAATTTCTTGCTTCTTCCATATACCGCGGGTTTCTTCATAAGATGAAATATTATTATATATAAATCTAGTCATAGAACAAATTAAAGAATTCCATAATATAAAATTTAATTTATATTATTGTTCCTATTGATTGGTAAAGATTATAACTGCTTTATCAGAAATTGTATAGGCTCCAGTTATCATAAAAAAAATATCAAATCCAATGTTAATTATAAGGGTCTTCATTTTTTCTCTCCAATATTCATGATTATTTCCATCGAAAATTCACGGTCTTATAGGATTGAGATTATCAATTGAAATGGGGGTGACTTGTAGGTTTATAAACATTCATTTTTATACTTAATGAAAACTTAGTTTAATAATATTTAGAATAATTTAATTAAAAAAACTTTTAATTTATTCGAACAGAAATCAGATGAGGCCTTGGGTCTGATGGATAGAGAATCATAATTAGTAATTTATTATAACAATTCTGGAGGTTTTATTTGAAATTAATCGTATTTATAATAAAGAAACGATTTAATTAGAGTAAGTGTGATATAGATCATAATCCTAATGGTTATGATAAACAGATTAAAATAATTAATAACTCTTTTATAAAGCGTATAGAATTATATTGGGCAATGTATTGATCGTAATCACTAAAATTTTAATTACAAAGTTCTTAATAATGAAATAGAGAATAGAAAGATGAATATATAAAACAATTTACTTTCTATTACAAAGCAAAAAAATAAAATCAATTAAAATAATAAAATTATTTTATCCTAAAAATAAGGGTATCTAATAAATTTGGATAGAGGCCCTTTGATTTATACTTTCAAGAAAGTCTGTTTTACCCACACTAGGTCAAGACCTTTATAAGATTATAGACTTCTATATTAATCTTCCCCCAAGCCCTTGACCAAGTAGGTGATCAACACCTCTTTCTTCATAGCATCTGAAGCCCTTGATTCACAAGTGATCAGTATAACTATCTTTCTATCCACAGATGCCTTTGATCATAATAACCAAAAATTGATATCACACTAGGAAAAGGAAAAATCCTGGAAGTAACAAGTATTATAATGAGAAGTTCACAACTTGATATCTTTAGAGTCTTTTGAACAAAGCAACAATTTGACCGAGGTCTCATAGTATCTCAAATTTGTCAAAAGTTATGAGCTTGTTCAAATGAAACTGTATTTATAAGAAAATGTCCCAATGGTAATCTTGGATTCCAAAAGATGGAATTTCTATTAAAAATTCAGAGGGACCTGGACACCTGACACTTAAAAAGTCATCTTATAACTGAAACAATGGAATCGTTTTATAATGTATATGGAAACAGAATACATGACATCATTTTGATTTAAAAGGTTTTAAATTAATTATAGTATAGTTTTATTGTTATGAAATAATGATTTTAAATGGATATGGTGATTCTCATTATAAGATTCAGTGTGATTGTCATCTTTATGAAAATAATGTCTGTATGAAAATTGGACAATGTGTATGCTAAATATCTTATTCAGTGTGTATGATAAAAATCGTATCCAGGTTCATTACGATAATCATGGAATGTTTTATTTATCCAAAACTCATGAGTATGATTATTGTCATACTTATTTGAAAAAATTTAATGATAAATGATAAAAAAACCTCAAAGAAAGTATGATAAATTAAAATATGAATTTATTTAAAAAGAGAGTTTGTGATTTCCAAAACAAAAAAAAATATAAAGGAAAAAATAAGACTATTTAATTAACAACACTCTCTCCTCAAGACATAGAATTAGTATATGGACATGTTTGAGCAATCAGAACTTATGGTAATAGGATTTGTACCCAAACATGATATAATGATTCTCAGTTATTACACATATATATATGTGGGTTTTGGCGGCTTAAGGTTTTAGAACATACTTGTATTTCATGTGTATCATTGCATGGACTCTAATGAATTATGTTATAGTGTATATTTACATAGAGATATGATGGTTCTCAATTTTATACATATAGGTATGTGATGGTGATGTGGTTCAGGTTATGTGGTTATAGATGTGATGTATTTTCACGGATGTGAAACACGGATTATAGAGTGGATGAGTGTGCTAGGATGTATGTAATTGGAGTTAGGGTGATTGGTTTAAGGTGAATGTGGTAGAAAGGTTCCCTTTTTAAGTAGAGTTTTTTATTATTATGTTACTTATTCCTATATATTACTTGGTGAGTCTGCATTAGTGAGACTGGAAATATAGTTAACTGCTCTAGGTAATGAGTTTGTTTCTATATTTATTCATTAGAGATTTTGTATGATTCTTCCACATTTTCTATGAGATATATTAGGGAGGATCGTACTTATTATACATGTATGATCACCCATATATATATATATGTGTGTGTGTTTGTGTGTGTGTGTGTGTGCTTTTGAACCCCAAGTGTGAGTTGATGATTGAGTTGAATGTTTCTAGCATGTAGAGTTTGTTCATGAGCTACTGAAGATCATGATCACCACTAAAAGTGTTCTTAATGGTTTATTTTTAATTTTTCCTTTTCATTATAATAAATCCTGTATTAAGATTGGAATTATTTTTTTATATTATGGAGTTGATTGGTAGTTATATTTTATTTTCAAAGAATATTCAGGGTAATGAATCCGATTTGAGTATTTTATACCCTCAGTTCTAGTAGTCAACCCATGGATTATTGGAGGTGGGATTTAGGTTTGAAACCCATCTTCACTACTATCCCATGAGGGGTACTAGTGGGGGAGTAACATGAAAAGTGGTATAAGATATTTTGGTTCAGAGATAGGATATAACATGTGTATAGAAACTAGTGAGGATTTAATGGTAAAGTGGGTAAACAATATCAGTTAGACTTACTTTACGTTGTAAGAAATTAAGATTAACTAGGAAACAAGATTTAGGTCCCCCTATGATCTTACATAAGGACCTTAAGTTTATTGGACATACTGAGTGAAGTATGGATTCTTTCAGGGTAGAGACCTTAGTGAGGAACATTTATCATCATTGTTTTTTAATTTGTGATTGAATTGGGTAGATAATGGTTATTAGGATAAATATTAATTATTTAATTTAAATTATTCCATATTCATGGTTAATAATTCCCTAACCATTTTACCTTTTTTAGGTATGGCTCCTGGTCATCATCCTCGTTAGTCCCATATTGATTTTGTTCAATAGGACACACCAGCATATCACCACAATGTTGAACTCGATGAAGACGATTCTTGGTGGAAGAAACATTGAGAGTTTAAGCACCAAATACTATTAATATTATTTTATATCAAGAGACAATAGCTATGATAGCAGAGATATAAACCTTATTTAGTTTGACACATTCTCTAAGGGAGAACTAGATTCCATTGAAATTAGTATGTAATGTTGGGATTCTCAGTAGTGGTGATTTTTATTCCTTGGAAATCATAAGGATGTGTCATTTTAGTAGGATAAATTCAACGAAAAGTTCCATGATGAGTTTCTCTCTTCAGTCATGATAGTAGAACGCTAGAAAAAAATTAATTCCCTTCACTTGGGGAGTTCCGATGTGCATGAGTTTGATATTATTTTCCAGAACCATCTATGAAATTATTTAGATATTTTACTTGATGAGGAGGCTATAACAAGGCATTTAGAGGATTATTTGTATCTAATGATATAGAACTATGACACCCAATTCATGTTTCCAATGTATTTTGAGGTGTTTTGAAGGAAGAGGTTATCGAGAGGATGGTGTCTAGGCACAAAGAACCATGAGAGGTGAGTTTTCATGACTCTCTATAGAGTAGATATATGGAAAAGGTTCTTGTTTCTTGTTCAGTCATAGTTTTAGTTAGTAGGGATTTAGTTATAGCCTTATTAATCTAATTTCATTATATATGGTAGTTTGTTGACCACTACCAAAGGATTAGATGTTGTTTACTTACCATATAGAGTTCACAAACATCAGAATCTAGAGTGTCAAACCTCCCTTGAAAGTCAACATGGATCTGGTGGTTCACATCAGGTATAACCTTTATAGTTGTATCCTTCAAGGAACCAATAACAATAGTATAAGTACGACTATCAAGGATTTAGTTAGATATGAGGAGATAGAGCGGTTTGAGGAAAAACCAAGGATTTCCTTCTTATATAGAGATCAGAGTGTGACAATGGAAGTGGTTTCCACCAAGGATAGAGAATCATTGTAGTAAGACAGGGCTAAATACATTACTTGGAGTTTCTAGCACCATGAAAACCATATTTCACATGAGGTATTGTTTATTTATAACCCTTTTAGGTGTACGACTTGTTTTATTGTAGAGATACACCCTAATTTATTATACCATCCCTTGTATGGTCTCTAGGACATGAAGTGGAGAGTCTTCCAGTTCCCTTGTTGCTGATTACACCAGTTGGTGGTTGAACTATCTTGTATGATGTATAAAGAGATTTTGAGATTATGTTTGGGAAAAATAACTCTTTGAGAGATTTCATATGTTTTTTAATATAGCCACATGATGTTATCCTCTACATGGACTAGATATAATTGGCACGAGATGCCACTGATTACTTTATGATTCATGTTATATTCTATGATACTATCAGATATCATTCCAAATTCATTAGTGAGTGATACCATTAAATTTATTATAGGATTTCTAGGTCCTTTCAATCAATGATGTCCAACATATTGTTGATCTCAGCCGAATTATATCTAGTAGTATTCCTCAGAGTTATATAAGAGCACCATAATTTCTTCCCAGAAGAGGATGTGATTCCAGCCCCTCAATGAGAGATTGACTATGGGTATAATTGTAGTCAGGTTACTCACCAATATTATTGTCTATTTATAGTATAAAACCTTCTATGATGTGTGATCTATATATCCACAATCACAATCTCATGAAGTGAGGTTTTATTCAAACTACTTTTTATATTAGGGTGCTCTATTATTTTTTAGGAATAAGGTTGATGGAATCCTGCGACTATGTATTTATTATCATTACATGAACCAAGTGTTCATAAATAACTGTTACCCACCTTTTTGGATTTAGGACACATTTGACCACATGAAGGTATCTAGTCATCTCTCGATGATTTATTTATAGTTAGGATATAATCATATGTATATAGAGGATGCATATATTTTAATGATTTCCTTTATATATTGTAACATACACTAATAGTTCATGGTAATTATCTTGGATCTCATGAAAACACCAACTGTGTTAATATGAATCATGAAATTCAGCTTTTATCAATTTTTAGTTTAGTTTGTGGTGGGGTTCATTGATAAAAACTTGCATATTATATGTTTTAGGAGGAAACTATATAGTTTTATTAGGATACTTTAGAAGTAATTTAACATCATTATATATTTGGGAATCTTTCAAAGTGTAATATTTGGGTCCATGACGTGCATTTATTTGGACATGTAAAATATCATTTGGGGAATTTTTGGACCCATAAAAGATATAGGATTTTGTTTTTAGGTATCCCTTAAGAATGATGTCTAGTTTTAGAGTATCCTTGGTCTTTCAGGATATTACAAGACGTTCATGCCCAAATTTTATTAAATTTAAACTCCCCATATAGACTTTACATATAAGAATTATACATTCAATTGGACTGAACAGTGTTGGGCCACTGTTGAGTAGCTAAAATAGAAGCCATCCAATGATCCCTTTATTTATCTTCTAGAGGATGGTGTTATGTTTGAGGTTTATGAAGAAAAATCATTCCTTGGATTGAATTTAGTTCTAATATAGTAGATAGTAGTCATCCCATATGGATATTAGTATCAATAACCACATGAATGTAATTATACTACCCATAATATCAATCTTGTCGTAGTTGTGTTGATTTTGAAGTTATGGTGATATTATCTCATTAGTGAGAACTTTATTGGTGTACATGGATCATAAGAGCTTGAGATATATATTCTTATAACATGATTTGAACTTGTAACAATGATATTGGATGGAATTATTATTGAATTATAACTTTAATATTTTCTATACATCAGGGAAAGGAAATATTGTTACTGATGCACTAAGTAGTAAGTTGTACATATATGTTGTTCAAGCATCTAGAGATACTTAGAGAGAAATGAAAGAACTTTAAATGTTACTCTGTAATATGGAAGAATTTTATGGTAGATGGTGTCTCTACCAGATGACCATGCGACCATACTTGGCAAAGTAGGTAGAGGAATCTCAAGTGGTAGATTATATATTGTATGTTTTATAAGATAGTTTTATTTATGGTGATGCCCCGAAGGGATATTCTAAGGAAAAACAAAATTAAGTGTTTTTCTAAGGGAGAATCATCATTAAATTGGTGATTCATGAGGTGGTTATTCATGAGTTTCATAGATCACCCTTTTTCATACATCATGGGGTGGTTAAGATGTAACATATGTTGAGGATTCAGTTCCAGTGGTTTGGAATGAAGTTCTCCATCATAGAGTTTATATCTTTGTGAATGGTATGCTAGAAGGTAATGGATTATCATCATATTACTCATGGGTTCTTTTAGTCGTTGGATGTTTTGTAGTGGAAGTGGGAGTAAATTTTGATGAATTTCATCACCTATTTACCCCGATCTCAGGGTGTATATGATACTATTTTTGTTATTTTAGAATATTTTATGAATTTATCTCATTTCTTGGTGATTAAGGAGTACATTTTGTTGTATGTATTGATGAGGCAGTATTTGGAGGGGATCAGGAGACTTTAAGGGGTTATGAATATTATCATCTTTGATCATAACCTTATTTTAATGCCTAGGTATGGAGAGTTCTCCAAAATTATTTTGGTTCTCAGATATACCTTAAGACCACTATTTCTCCTCATATGTATGGACAAATAGAGTGGACTATCTAGACTTTGGAAGAAATGCTTCATGTATTCATTATGGATTTTAGAGGCTCTTGGGAGAATCACCAAACCATAGTTAGGATTTCTTATAATAATATCTTTCAATCAACCATTTTCATTTCCTTATTAAAAGAACTATATACCTAACCTTGTAGATATCCATCGTAATAGACCAAGGTTTCAAAGTTAGCTATGTCCAGTCTAGAATTGGTGAAAAACACAACATTGAAGTTGAAAGTGATTTATGAGTTGATGAAGGAAGATGAATATCATCATAAGATCTATGGTAATCCTAGAAGGATACCTATATTGTTTTGTGTTATATGATCATGAATTTTTGAAGGCATATCTTTATTATGAGAAATGAAAGTTTGATAATGAGAGTAATAATTCTCCCCATTTTTTTTAAAAATTTAGAGGTGTTGGAGCGTGTCAGTGTAGTTTTATATTGGTTTAAACTACCCCATTAATGGAATGAACACATAATATAATCCATGTGTCACAACTTAAATAATATATTCATGGTGATTCACTTTTTATTGATTAGGGTGGGTTAAATGTTGAATACTATGCGACCTTTGATGAATGGACTATAAATATTCAAGACCATAGGGAGAAGGTGGTATATAAGAATTCTATTACTTTAGTTAGTGTACTGTGAAGACATGGTGGTTTGTAAGAATATACTTTGGGGTGTGAGTCAAAAATCCATGCTTAATATATATATTTATTTAATGATTGGCTATTTTTGTGATGATATGTATGATATTACCTTGATCAATGTGATGATTGATGATGTTGAGTGTTTTAATCCCCATATTTATTTCATATTAGAGATTCAGTTTCCATAGAGAGATCCTTGTTTAATAGGTATATAAAGGGTTATTTATTTCATTGACCATTTTCTTATTTTTTCCTTCCCAGTTTGGTGATGATTATTAAGGATTAGAATCATTTGATAGGTATCTGATATAAGGGATTGGTTTTTCCCTAACCCTTCCCTTCATATTTCTTAAGTGTTGATGGATTTTAGGGGTAATTTATGTTAATTATGAGAATTTGGGAAGGTTTATATTTAATTAATATTATTTTATATTAAATTTTAAATAATTTCATAATTTTTGGTATTTAACTTGATTTTTGGCTAATTAACCTCAAGGAGAATATTTATATTAATTTTTTCATAAAATTAGTACTTAATTAATTATTGAGATTACATTATAAAATAAAATTAATATTGATTCAGATCTTGATAATATGTTAGGTAATGAAAGTAATCTCAAGTCAGAGCTTAAGATTACAATTTTTGATAAAAGTAATATTGAGTTAGAGATTGAGATTATGTCAGGTGATGGAAGTAATATCAAGTCAAAGATTGAGATTATGTTATTTGATTACGGTAATCTTGATTCAAGTATTGGAATTACATTATAAGATTAATGTATTCTCAAGTAAA
The DNA here is from genome assembly GCA_963277665.1 of Viscum album. Taxonomy (NCBI): domain Eukaryota; kingdom Viridiplantae; phylum Streptophyta; class Magnoliopsida; order Santalales; family Viscaceae; genus Viscum; species Viscum album. The sequence goes on along the minus strand of OY728164.1, from coordinate 571,310,451 downwards.
AACTTGAAATTTTATTATAATAAAAACATAATTTGGAAGAATATGTTGATATTATATTATATGAAATATAATGTCATGTTATACATTAGAAATATATTTTTTCTATAAATCTTCTTTAATATAATTTTATGATTTCAACCAGATTTGTTAATTAAAAATAATGGTAAAATAAGTGTTACACATAAAAATGATATCCTTTTTTCCATGTCACGTTTGATTCATAATCATGATTTAAGTATTTTTAATGAAATATCATCATTCCTAGATTAAATTTAAGAAAATTGTTGGACTATTTTTATTTAATTAAAAATATGTACAGGTGAGATGTAGTAGGGTAATTAATGTTCCTTCCCCTCCCTTCCCTAATTTATTTTGAAATAGGTATGAATTAAATTACTTTTAAAGAGGGAAAATGGATTGAAACTTATAATGAATATAATGTTTTATGTGGGCTGGTTCTACCCACTATTTCCTTTCCTTGATGACCAGAGAAAGTGGGGAACTAGAGGGTTCCTTTTAAGAAGACCAGTCCCTCGACCACAAGTGAGCACCTATTGTTATTCCATGAAGGACTTAATTTGTGATTTGTGTGTCCATCTTGATCACTTCATATTCTTCTCCCTATACTTTATCAACACTACTTCTATATACTAAACTATATTAAATTCATTCCCAGGCCCTGTGAACAACCATTTTATTCTCTGTTACAACTTAAAATTTTGATAGGGGATCTATTAACTTATATTTTTATATATAAGTGTTTATTAATCATGATATAATTTATTTTGGGTAAATAGTGGGATCAATATAATAATTATAATAACCTAGACATAATATAAATGACGATGGAATAGTTTAATATGAGAATGTGGTGATCATTTTTATTTTGACACATCATTTTTTCTATATAGTGTGTATTTATTATGTTGTGTATTATTTAGTATTTTATCAAGTATTATGTGTTTAAAACTTAAAAAAATGTAATGATTGGTAATATTTATATAATAACGAGTGAAACATCCATTGAAATTTATTTTACTTCATGAAATTTTTTAATAATAAAGAACTACGTTACACATAACTATATTGTTTTTATTGATACTAATAAAATACATTATATAGGTTTCTTTTATTGATGGAAGCTGTGAATAAAAAATAAATAATTATAATATTATGTAATATGGAAATTAATGGAATTAAATATCTAAAGGATGAATGTGTTCAAACCATGTTCCCATTGTTTTTCATGCCTAAGATGAATTATATTAATGGTTATTGATATATTATTACTAATGAAATTATACCTAATAACATTTATATTCATAAATAAACCATACTGTTATTTTTATATGAAAACTTGGAATGGTTGGTTGGTATGATAAGTATTTGGGTTATATTATTTTAACGATGGAAGTGGAATATGGTAATGATAGAAGAATAATAATGTTGTGGGAAAGTGATAGTATTTATTGTGAGATGATTGGATCATGTTAAGAGACATATTATATTTATTTATGATTTTTATGGATTCTACATGTTTCTTGTTATTAATTAAGATTTGGGAAAATTTATATCTTCTTAGATATAGGAATAAATGTGTCTGCATTCCCAAAATTATGTAATTATAACTCAATGGAAAATTAATTGAAGGGAATGGTTCTTAATGATAAAATGAGGATGAATTAATTTTAAAAAATATGAATTGATTAATGTATTATAGGATCATTGATATTAATCTAGGATGATGGTGAAATATTATTAAATGGTTAAGTGATTGATTAAAATCTTAGGAAGGAACAGAAACATTTTTCTTATATTTTTATTGTCTATCTAGTCCTTAGTGATTATATCTAGATTATTGTGTGGGATGTTATCTTTAGAATGAGTACAGGGTTATGTAATTTTACCAAGTATGGTTATGTGCAATTAATATCATTTTTTTTATTTTACCTCTTTCTCTCAACCTCCCAAGTTAGTTGAGGTGGTTGCTGCCCATATTTGAACTTGGGTTTTGAGTGTTTCCTAGCATCTACGTTATTGAGGGTAAAAATAGCTGAATACTCCCCCCAACCCTGCTCTCTCCACCAGATGTAGAGTTATTATATGGAAATTTTTTTCTATGGTGACTTAAGATTATAAAATTTTGACCCATACAGGTTGTAATAGATCTCTTTTATTGCATACATGTATATGTGGGTTATTGAGGCTTAAGGTTTTCACATATACATGTATTTCATTTATATCTATGCATGAAATGTAATGGATTAAGGTGAAGTTCATATTTATATAGAGCTATAATGGATATTATTTTTATACACATGGTCATGTGAGAGTGATGTGGTTGAGATTATGGGGTTGTGGCTCTAATGTATTAGCACAGATGTGTAGCGTGGCTTATAGAGGGTATGAGAGTGCCAGGATGTAATTCATTAGGGTTAAGGAAACTGGTTCAATGGTAAAGTGGTAGTATGTTACCCTTATTATGTATATTTTATTAGTATTAAGTTACTTATTACTATGTCTTAGTTAGCGAGTTTTCCATAGTGATATTGTAAATATAGTTTACTCAATTTAAGAAATAAATTGGTTTCTCTTTTTAGTCTTTGAGAGTTTAGTATGTTTCTTACACATTTGCAAAATAGGTTTTAATGAGGATATTATTTAGTATAATTTTATGATCACCACCATATATATCTATTTTTTACGACCCCAGGTGTGAGTTGGTGATCAAATTGGATAAAAGTAGATCATGATGGATGTTTATAACTTGTGGAAGTTCGTATTTATTGCTATATGGTTGGTTTATAGTTTATTTTTACTTTTTAGTTTTCATTTTATGACATCATGTATTTGGATTGAGATAATTTATTTATGTTATGTATTTTATTGGTGTTTATTTTATCTTTCCTTTGAATATTGAGGTAAATGTCTCCCATTTTAGTATTTTATACACATGATGCTAGTCTCCAACCCGTGTCCTATTTGAGGCAAGCTTTGGGGATCCCACTCATATTCATTTACTACCCATGGGTTCCATTAGAGAAATGAAATTACAGGTTCCCAAATATTTCAAGTTTATAAAGGATAATTAACCAGAACTGGATGATAAGGCTATGCACATTGAAAATGTTCCTTAGGAATTGGAAGTCAAAAGCCTAATGTATTCCATGGTTTTTACATGGTCATACATTGTGCATGTAGTGGAAGTAGTCTAAAAGTTGATGGAGAATTTGGGAAGATAACACTAGGAAAAAATAAAGTGTATTCTATGGTATATAAATGGTTTTTAATTTTTTTGATTTACATAAAAATATATGAATTATTAAATGGGTTTTTTAATTTGGACTTTAGAAGATATTCAAACACTTTAAAGAGTACCATATGTTGTGTGTTCATTTTTAGAGGAAAAACTATGAGTTGGATGTCAAATATTCAACTAATAGATTAACTTTTAACAATATAAGTGGATTAGATTGTGAATTAATTTATCTATTTGAAGGAGTTGATGGAAGATCTCCGAAGAAGGTATTAAGTTCAGATGCCATTCTTTGATTCAAAAAGTGTAATCCACATGAAAAAATATATGATGTTTCATTTTTAAAAACATAATATTTATATGAAGTATCAATTTATATGGATGTTTTTATAAGATAAATTACTACATTTATAGAAGGTTTTTGGAGTTCAGAATCCAGATGATATAGTGACTATGGTTATACTCTAAGATATGCTAATGTAATGCTACCCATCAACCAGGATGGAATAACTATAATCATGGTGGGGGGATCCATTTACCCACAAAGTAAGTTTGATAATGGAAGAATGTTTATGGATATTTATTGATTAATTAGTGGTGAGTCCTAAAAATAATACTCATGTGAGATATTTTTAAGTTCATTCATATGAAAACCATTTTCAGATAAGTCATTATAACTAGTAAAAGGAGAGTTTCTTGAAATCTAATTTCTTATTCTTGGATGGAGATGGTGGATTGGAAATGAAAAAATTATGAATGTTTGGAAGTATCTATTAAAAATAAATAAATAAGAATATATCCATTTGGAAAGTCTAAATGTTAAGTGAATAGGTGCAAAGGACTTTCATAAGAGTAAATCTATTAATATGTAAGATTCATTTTGATGTTATGTAAATATTTGGTATATTTTTGAAAATGTAGTGTGTAAGGGTCTTCATAAGGGTACATAAGATAAAACTTATAGAGTTTCTATAAGAATTCACTATTCACTAGAAAGATTATTTAAGATAGTGGATGTTTTTGACCAAGTAAATGAATGCTCAGGAAGATTGGATTTGAGTGGGTTTGATCATCATTAAGTCCATAAGGTGGTGGTATCGATTTCACTAGATTTGTCCCACTTAAAATATAAATTCGATTAATTTTCAGGATTATGTATCGACATTCCAATCATCTTATTTTTCTTTAATAAAAGTACTACAATGCCCCCCTCCCATGTAGTAGGACTAAATCTGAACTATGTAAATACCTGTGTTGTTTATTTTTCCTTTTTATTTCTTTTGAATGTTATCTTTTATATGTTATTTTTTTGTATTATTCATGTGTGCTTTATTTGAATGACTTAGGAAAATCATGTATTCTATATTTTATTAAACTTTGCACTCTGAATTATTTCAATTCAGAGGTTCTGATTCTTTATTTCAATAGTTTAATACCTGGGTGTTGACTTCTGGAAGAAAGGTGAATTGAACCAAAATAAACATATCCTTTGTGTATCTCAAGTAATTTAGGATAGTTTCTACTACTGGAAAATTAAGTTATCCAATATTTAATTGATATCCTCCCACCATTCTTAAAGAATTAGAAACATCAATCATAGTAAAAAACATAAAATACATGATTGATTAAAATGTCAAAGCAAAATGAACAGTAATTAATCTATTTATCTCCTATTATATTTGTGCACATACTTTCTTAGAGATACCGATTCCATGTTATATTTGAAATAATTGTCTCTTAGATTTTACCATGTTATAATTTTTGATAACCATGCCAATATATGTACTTTGACTTAGTCCAAGTATTCATTGAGATTTATCTCAGTAGATTTTGATCCATATAATATAGGCCACTTTACCTAAGTCCTTTAGGGAGAAATATTCATTTAACAAACTCTTAAACTTACTATAATACTTGTTATTAACTTTCCATTAAAAAATATTTTTTCAACATGTAATATTAGGAAAATAATGGCTGACCCACTAGTCTTCTTATATACACATGAATTCATTTTATTCTTAATGAATCCAAATTTTCATATAGCCTCACCAAAATAAAAATTTCAAGACTATGATTCCTTATTTAATTCGTAAATTGATATTTATATATATCATACTTTATTAATATTCTTATACATTATAGAACCTTCTCGTTGATTCATATATATGTATTTAATTAACTTCCCATTCCAAAAATATTTCTTGACATTTATTTTCCAAATCTCATAATGAGGAAAAGAATCTATTGAAATTAATATTATAATCAATTTTAGAATTGGGACTAGTGAGAAGTTTTTATCTGAGTCAATGCCTTAATGACATCTAAAAGAATTTACATCCAACTATGTTTTATAGGTATTTACTCTACAATACATGTACTACGTTTTCTTAAATATCAATTCACCCAATAGGTTTTCCATAAATTTGGGGGTCTACCAAATTCCAAAGTTGATTTCAGTAGATGGAATATATTTTTGAATGCATTACTTCATTTAATTTATGAATATATTTTCCATACACTACTTACTTATCGGTACGAGGTCCATTATCCTCAAGGAATAATGTATTTCTTAATTCAGTGATAATAAAACCATATCTCCCTAGTTATCTAACCTCTATTGTATGCCTATATAGTACTTCTGTCTTGGGAACTTCTTATATCCCACAGTTTATTATTTAGTTTTTAGTATATCAAATATTATGTATATAGAGATGTAACTTCATCGAAGACAATATTTCTCCCCAATTAATTTAATAAATGTGTCCCCTTTCAAGAAATATGTATTTCCTTTCCTCAATCACTTTTCCATATTAAGGGTTATATAAGAAATATCTTTTAGTTTCCGTAGGATATCCTATAAATATTCCCTTTATGCTTTTAGATGTTAGTATTTTATTAGGTATAGTCTTGGAAAATTCCTCATATATATATACATGTATATGTAACAGACTAGGTTTCTTTTATACCATAGCTTATATGGAATCCCATATACCACTTTAGTGGTAACTCTATTTAGTGTATATGACAATATTTATAGAGAATATATCCAAATGTATAAAGGAATAATTTATTGATGCATTATCAATCTTATAAGTTATATCAAGGTATGATTCCTCCTTTCACGTACACCGTTTCATAGATGTGTATAAGGATGATTGATTTGTGAGACTATCCCACACTCCTGTAAGTGATAAAAGAATTATTAGTTAAGATATTCCACACCATGGCCCGAGTAGAGTTTCTTAATCATCTTACCATGATTATTCTCTACTTTATTAAGATATTATTTGAACATGGTAAATAGATTATACTTATTTCTCATTAGTTAGATATAACGATATCTACTAAATACAATGGTAAAAGTTATCAAGTAAGAATACCCTTCCTCTACTTCTACTAGAAATGGACCCCATACATTTGTATGAATTAATTCAAAAATTCATATATCCATTTCTATTTTACCATTGAAATGTGTTTTTAGCTATTTCTCTTAAAAAAAATCATGGAAAGCATATAATTGTTTTAACTTGATAGAGTCAAACTACACTATATGATAATGTATTTTCAAAATCTTTTCATTTACATGACTAGGACTAAAGTTCCACAAATGGGTAGGATATGAGTATTTCTAACTAGTTTTTTTTAATAATTTACAAAAATAGGATTTTAAGTTCATGTATGAATGATCCATTGATAATATGTATCGTACCATAACACATATCATTATTATAAAAGAAATAAATTTTATTTCTAACCTTTAAATAAAATCCTACAGTGTCTAAACCTGACATTGAGATAATATGTTTGATAATAGATGATATATAGTAAAAATTATTTAATACAAGAACAGAATCACTTGGTTGGGTAATATTATAATTCGGATCTGCCAATGCTTCTAATATTGCAGGATTTTTATCTAAGTATTGACCTCCCCTTATGAAATCTTATAAAATATAATTTGTTCCTGTATTTGAATACAAATGTGTGAGACATAGGATGTATCATATAACAAAACTATAGAAATATATAGATTACATTAAATTTAAAATGTACCTAAAGTATAATAACCACCTTGATTTTTATTCCCATCAAAGAAATTATTCTTTAATTTGATTTTCTTACAATGTGTAATGTAAACATATACCTTCTAATTACTCTCCCTTAGAATCATTGGATACTTATAGGGACTGTACATTGGTGATGTTAGCTTTGGATTATCCATAGAAACACTTTTCTTGACCCTATTTTTCTTTTGGACCATAAGGAATGAAGATTTTGTGTTCTTCATATCATTATATTCTAGTAATTCCATTTTTATTAAATTAGGAACTCATATATTCATGTTATTCTTATTATAGTTAATGACGAAGGATGAGAAGTTGGGTAGTAAAGACATGTTTATTATATCTATTACTAGTTTATGTGTAAAAAACATGGTAATGTTAAGATATTTAAATTTAATGTCTTATTAAAATTCATTTATTAGATTTTATAGAGTCATATTCATCATAATAACATTTGATAATTTTCTCATCAAAGTGAAAAAGTTTTATTTATAACCAAATTTGGTTTTTATTCATTATATAATTTTATTAAAAAAATTGTATTTTAAAATTATATAATTTTAATTTAAAATAATTTACATAATTTTTGAATTAATAATATCAAAATTATCTTAGGATTAATATTAGATATTTTAATGGAAAGTTTGATTATTCAATAAATTTTGAAAAATACTGATTTTTATTTAAAATCTTTTTTTCGTTTCAAGAATTTAAAAAGTTCCATTTTGTTTTAAAATTGTTTAAAATAAATACTAGTAAAATTATATTATTAATAATCAAATTATTGTATTTGAAATGAATTTTATTGTTCAGTTTTTTATAAAAACATTTTTATACTAGAAATACATTTTTCTAAAAAATCATTTTTCGGAACATTTTTTAGGTTTAATTTTAAGTTAAATATAGAAAACAAATTTTTAATTGAATTTGATAAAATGTACTACATATTTATAATCATAATAATTAATATTAGGTAATAATTTAAATTTATTTTTTATTCATACTTAATATTAAAAACATTAAAAATCTGTTACTATGGTTAAGGTTGAAACAAGTTTACTAGTGGTTAAACTAAATATACATGGGTTAAAATGAACTAAAACTTGTATAGATTCTATTTCACGGACATATTTAGACCCCATATCATTTATTCTTCAAAAAATGGTCCATTTTGTATCCATTTATCTTGATTAAAACATTAATATATTTTTTATTTTTAAAAATTCCAAGTGTGTCCTCTCCCACACTTATAAAAGGAAACCCCCTATCCTATCATATACACACTTAAAAATCCATTTTGTTTAAAAAATACCTTATGTAGTCCATTAATAAAATAATTACACTCATCCTATAGGTATTTTTGTTGTCATAAAATCATCATAGGAAGGACTTAGGTATAAACTTAAAGAGGTTTTCTGAAGAAGATGTATAGTTCTTAACTGAGTGTTTTCATTTTATTTATTGTGATACCTCATTTAAATGTTATGAAAACATGATTAAATAATAATACTATTATCTAAAATATAATTATATATTTTTATGTTAATGTAATAACCTATATCGTTCTTTTTATTCCATCAAATGGGAATGAAAACCATCGATCATGTGTACGTCAGATAACTGCCTCACAAACCAATGTATTTCATTTTACATCACCATATCAAAATTATGGATATAATGATGGATTTAATATATATATATTATATTAATGACATATCAATAATTATATAAATTTAAAACATCATCTTATTTTTTACCTTTCATTCTATTTAAAAATAATGTCATTCGAGCATACGTGTGGATTATAACCTCCACGAAGCGATGCGATTCTTTTTTCCTGAACACATCACATAAATACTATATGTATGTATATTTAAAGAAATAATATTTAATTATGGTAAAAATATAATTATGGAAATATAAAATATATTTATCTTCTTTCTACTATTGTATTTGAAAAATGAAAATGTTACTCAAGCGTATGTATGGCCAATGGTCTCCATAATTGTAACGTAATTGACTTTTTTATAACCACCTATCATGGTTGGTTTTAAAAGTATCATTAATAAATAAAAATGATAAATATGTGTTTATTATTATTCTATATATTATATAATAATTAACACTTTTACTATATTCATCTTACTAATTTGATTTTGGACATATGATTTGAATATCATTAGAATATCTAATGTGAACTTAACTAATTAAGTAATTATATATAACATGGTTATAACACCCCAAACATTTTATGGTATGTTAATATTAAATACATTCTATTCATTAGATAGACTATTTTTCTTAAAACACTTATTTTCTTTGAAAAAATACTTGGTTATTTAGGAGATAGTCATAAACTATCCATTAAACTTAAATTTTCCACATTTGTGTTTTGAATTTCGAAAAAAAGACATACACAGTTGCGATCAGGGTGATATTTGGAGTCTGATAGAATCAAGTTAATTTTTAGTGAATAATAACTAACCTTTTTGAATAGTAACATACCCTTATGAATAGTAACATACACTTATGAATATTAATATGACCTTTATGAGTCATAACCTTACTCATGAATGTATAAATAAAATTTAGGCACCTTAAAAATGAAGATGAATATTTTAAGTGTTAGTATTTTTCGATTAAATAATGATTTTAACTAAAAATTAACCTTATCATATTTATAAAATTATTTTTAAAAAATGAAGTTCATTTTTAGATTCTACATGTCGAAAAATGGAAAGGTTGAATTTTTGGGATTTTTCTGAAATTCATGAATTTTTTATGAATAATAAAATACAATAAATTATGATAAATGCTAAATACTTGTTGTACTGCAACATAGGTGATGAAAAGATGATTTAATCCAACTTGGTTATAACTCACATACCATTATTAATATTTTTGATCACATTATTCAATATAATTCATAGTCTTGAGAAAAAATATTAAAATAATGATTAAAATAATGTAAAATCTCCCCTCCCCTCCAACATATAAATCACCCCTCACCCCCTCTTCCTACCACACCACTCAAGATTCAAGACTTGCCTAAATTCTGATCAAATATCTTCCTAAGCTCTTCCTCCACTTACAAGACTTCTTGGTCTCACCAAAAGGACAAAAAAAGGCCTTAATAATATTTTCAATGAGGAGTACTCAGGAGGTGAACATCTCTTCTCTTTTCTTTCAAATTATTTTACAAGTTCCATTATTTTTTTTCTCTCTATTCAAAACCCCAGATAATAATTATATTATAATTCTTGCACCTTACATGTAATTTAATTTTATCATGCTAATGGAATATTTCATCGTCATATATCTTTTCCCCCACCTCTTTAACTAAAAATGAAAATACCATTCGAGATGTGTTAATTTATCACAATCAAGGATGATGAGATTTCAATTTCTATTAATATTTTTAAGACTGGTCATGAAACATTTTTAATGGTTGAAAAATCTCATTATATATGTATTTTACCTTATTCTAGGTTTTTTTAATCCTTATACACTCATAATAAAAAATAATAATACAAACAAGTTCATTATACACAAAACCCCTAAGTAAATCCAAGCGTTTATCAATAAATTTTAACTAATTAGTCATCCTAAAGTTATATAACCCAAAATCATTATAATATCATTTATAATGAAACTGATAATATATATTTAAAGATATTTATGTTTAACCACATTTCAAATGAACTTCTACTCATGAATACAAGTAAAACGGTCATCAAAACCAATGAAGAAAATGCTTCCAAAACAATAAAATTGAATATCTTAAACTCATAAAAAGGGGAATTAATGAACCTAATTAGGTTATAATAAATCAATTAAATGTTTATTAGGTCGTGAAATTATTAATTAATGATTTTAAATTTATTATTCAGGTTATTATGATCAATTGAGAACACCTTTGGGCATAAGGTAAGGGATCCTCTCTCTCACTTTTATTCAAGAATCCCTCCTATATGGCATCATTTTGTTATTAATTCCTAATAATGGTGTATGTCTTCACAACTCCCCCATACTTCCCTTATGATATATAAATGATGGTATTCCCCTTTACCTCTCATTAATCCCCCACAAGAACCCCTGTTACCATACCGAAATGTTTGTAAGGGGTTTCTTATCTCACTTTTAATTTCATGAGAGTTCCATTATTTTCCACTTATTTCTTTCATGTGGTGTATTGTGTACTCCCATTTGATATATATTATCATGATTATTTTTATATTCATGGTATTATGTGATTAATTTTGTGGTTATTAATTTTTTTTCACACAACTCGATTGATTACAACGTCGAAAGGGACTTTGTCTTAATTTCCATTTCATTGTCAGTTACTTGGTATTGTGCACCTAATATTTATTATGGGTTGTATCCACTTCCCATTTGAGATAATGTTTCATTTGAAATTGTAAATATATTATATATCCATATTCTGGTTTCATGGATATGAGTATTGTCTTAAGCCGTGTACCCTTTTACATACGATGTTTATTAGGAATGTTGTTTTAACTATTGAAATATTGATGAACTGTATCATCTTCTCTATACAGATATTGAAAAGGTAGAATATAATTGTATTAAATATATGTATAAAGAATTATTTTTACTTTCAGGGATAGGTGTGTCCCACTATATCCCCTTGATGCATCGATAGGTATCATGAGACAAATCAATTGGAGACAAACCCTTCGAGTTTTTTTTCCCAAGAATCAGACGAGTTTCTACCCACAAAACTAAACCATTTTAATAGTATTATGGGATTATGTAAAAGATACATGAAATCCAATTAATAATAATTCTCTTTATTCATTTTCAATTGTTACTATCCATGAGGTTTTCACTATTAAAAAATATATGGATGCAATTTCATTCTCAGTTTTTTAATGGCGTGTGATTTTTTATTTATTCACCATTCCATGTTTGTTTATGATTCAGCTATTGTTGATTCATGCTTACTCTACTTGTAACCCTTATTGATAATTTGTTCTCACCCCTTTATGTTGTTTACATTCAATATGTTTTGAAGAGGATACCATTTATTGGGTTTCTATGGATGCAGTTTTTTAGTTATTGTCATGTATTGTATTTTTTGTTACCTTTCCAAATGTAATTTGAGTTACATATATGTATCTAGTTTCATAAAGACTACTAAATTGATCATTATTTTGGTATTTAATTCCTTTTAAGCGAGAAAATGTAATAATTAATGCACCGACTCCAGTCTAGAGGGATTGGGGTGTTACAGTTGGTATCATATGAAGTTTAGTAGAAAACCTGGAAACTAGATTAGAAAATTTTGATTAGGGAACAAAGTCCTAAGGTAGTATTTAAGGATAAATATACAAGAACATCCTGGAATTTTGGTAAGGAATATATTATGTGGATCTTTATAGAAAATACATCTATTTCTAGATATAAATAGGTATAGGTCGGTCTGGCATAGATATACCTAGTAGTGAAAACTCTAACAAGGAGTTTCGGGATTGACTTGGTGTATCTTGGTACACAACAACAGGCCTTGTTGCATGCATGGTTTGACACTACTGGGGGATATTCTTAGGATAATTCATATTTTCTTTACAAGCCACTATGAAGGATTTTAATGTAATTTTTTCCTTAGAGAAACCATGTCTTTGAGACAAGCTATGCATAAGATTTCAATTTATTCTAAGTACATTTCTAATCAAGATTATTAATTATGATTCATAGCTTAATCTAGTGTATGCCATAATTTATAAATGGTGCCCACTGGAAGAAGGGGAATAAATACTCATGGAAAATGTAGGGATTTCCCCATTGAGCAAGTTAATACATTCAATGTTGGAGTAGATCAGATCATGATCATATTGGGAAAACATACTCAAGTTGTGATGAGTAACCATGCTACACCTGTGTTGGATCATTTCATGTAGTAGAAGCCCCATTGTTTTAGTGGGACTACTAATGTAGTGGATCAAGTCCTTTGAAAAGATATTCATGGAATTAAGATGCAATGAAAATGAAAAGGTAGTGCTGGAAGAGTAGTGTCTCATGGGTGATGCTGATCAATGGTGGTCCTTGATCCATAAAACCATAGAGGAAGAAGAGATAAAAGATATGAAATAGAGGAATTTTAAGGGAATATTCTTTGAAAAGTATTTCCCTCGTGATAAATGAACCAAAATGAAGAGGAAATTCTTTGGCTTAAAGAAAAAGGAAGAAGAAAGAGTTGCAAAGTATAATGATACCTTCAAAATACTATCCAGGTATGCCATAGATTACATATGTGGCTCAAACGAAAATATTGATAATTTATTTGAATGGCTTAAAACAATTATTTGAAGGGAACTAGCTTTATAAACATTTTCATCATACAATAAAATTTTATTAAGTTCCATCAAAATAGAAAAGGAGTTTTCTAGATCAAATTTTTTCAAGGGAATCCAAGATAAGATGTGGTACTCTAATAACCATGGAAAAGGTAAAGCGCCAAAGAAGAACAAGGGAATGAAGAAATTACCATTATGTGATAAATCTGGAAAGAATCATCTTGAGAAATTTTTGAAAGGCATGGGATTCTTCTATAAGTGTGTAGATAAGGGTCATTGATCTAATGAATTTATGGAGAAGAAACAAGTCAATGATGTTCAATGATACAATTGTAGTGAGATGTGAAACTATGAAAATGAGTGTCCTAAGAGTCAAGGAAACATTCCTTATAAAAGGCCACATGAGTAAGAGAAAACTTATGCGATTACAACAGTGGAGGTTGAAGTTCTTAATGATGTGGTGGCATGTAATTTAATTGTTTCCTCAAACTTATACAGTGCATTATTTGATTTTGGATCATTGCATTCATTTATATATTCCTATTTTTCCAAAAAAATTAGACATGTTCAATTTGATTTAATAAAGGAGTTGTTAGTCAAAACACATAGGGGATGTATCATTACAACAAAGGCATGTCAATCAGTCCCCCTTATAACAAATAAATTTGATTTAGTTTCTAACCATATCATCATACCAATGATTTACATTGATATAATTCTCGGTATGAATTGGCTATAAAATTATTATGTGAATATCTATTGCATGAAAAAGGATGTTACAATCTTTAAAAATTGTTCAATATACCTTATTTTTAGATAAGAAACCTCGCCATCTGATTCTTATCTCAATCGAAACTTAGTAGACCTACTGAACGAAATTATTAGAGAGGAAGAGAACCCAATATCTATGGGTGAGGAAAGAAATATTCAAATTGAAGATGTACATATAGTGCAAGAATACATTTATGTATTTCCAAAGGATTTACCCGGACATCCTCAAGAGCGGGAAGTTGAGTTCTCTATTGATTTAATTCCTAGTGCAAGACTATATCAAAGACTCCATATAGAATTTCCACTACAAAATTAGTGGAGCTAAAGAAACAACTAGTAGAATTGAGTGACAATAGATTTATTCAACATATAATTTCTCCATTGGGATCCCCTATCATCTTTGTCAAAAAGAAAGATGGGTCCATGAGGATATGCATTGATTATAGGGAAATCAATGCTATTACTATAAATAATAAGTATCATATACCATGAATTGATGATTTATTTGATCAAATTCTTGAAGCGAAATAATTTTCAAATTTTGATCTTCGATCTAGATATCATCATCTATGTGTGAGGAAGGAAGATATTCCAAAGGAAACATTTCAAACTAGGTATGGGCATTATGAGTTTATAGTGATTCCTTTTGGACTCACTAAAGCACCCTATATTTTCATGAATTTAACGAATAGAGTTTTCAAATACTATCTTGATAAATTTGTTGTGTTATTTATCAATGATATCATAGTGTACTCTAAAAGATATGAAGGCCACAAGAATCATTTGTAGATTATTATAAAAACTCTTAGAAGAAATAAATTATATGGGACGTTTAGAAAGTGTGAATTTTAGATTCAATCAGTTTCTTTTATAGGATTTATTTTCTCTAAGGATGGAATCATAGTTGATCCTACGAAGAAAAAGGGATTCCAAGAATGTCCCATTCCAAAAAACATAACTGACTTATGTAGTTTTATTGCATTATCATGTTACTATCAGGGTTTCATTCAGAATTTCACCCGACTGGCTAACCTGCTAACCCAGATCACACATAAAGGGGTTAAGTTTGTATAGACAAAAAATGTATATAATTCTTTGAAGAATTGA
This sequence comes from Viscum album, assembly GCA_963277665.1. Lineage (NCBI taxonomy): Eukaryota > Viridiplantae > Streptophyta > Magnoliopsida > Santalales > Viscaceae > Viscum > Viscum album. Next base: position 571,294,933 of record OY728164.1, on the reverse strand, counting down.
AAAGAATATTGGTCAATGCTCCAATTTTGAATCTTCCATCTGTAAATGATGGATTTGTGATATACAATGATGCATCAAATAATGGACTGGGTTGCAACCTTATGAAAAATGATAAATTTATTTCTTATGAATCAATGTAGTTGAAGACTCATGAGAAAAATTACCCAACTCATGATCTGGAGTTAGCAGTGATAATATTTGCTCTAAAAATATGGAGACATTATCACTACAGTAAAAGGTATGAGATATATACAGTTCCCAAGAGTTTGAAATACATTTTCACATAGAAATAACTCAACATAAGGTAATGGATATGACTCAAGTTACTCAAAGATTATTATTGTTCAATACACTACCACATAGGAAATGAAAATAAGGTGGAAGATGCATTAAGCAGGAAAGATCATGGACTTCTGACCCAAATGAGGATTGAGAGAGATCATATATTCATGGATCTACTAAATATGGATATGAGAATTTTTAAGGAAGGGGAAACAAATTTCATCTTTAAAATGATTTCTAAACGATATTTAATAGAGAAAATAAAAATCTCTCAATCTGATGATGAGAATATACACTGAAAATTAATGTTGTTAAGAATGGGAGATAGGATGACTTTTTTTATGAGGAAGGATTTCTGAAATTTGGGAAGAGGTTATGAATTACATTAGTAACTGAGATAAAGAGTGAACTATAAGATGATGCTCATATGTCAAATTTCTCAATACACCCAAGTAGAAAAAGGAAGTATAGAGATCTGATGGAATATTTCTGGTGGGATAATATGAAATGAGAAATTACTGACTACGTGTCAAGGAGTCTAGTTTTTCAAAAAGTGAAGGCAGAGAGACAAAATCCTAGAGGGGTGATGCAACCTCTACCTATTTATATGTGGAAGTGGGATGACATTATGTTGGATTTTTTCATTGGACTACTGAGGACAACGATAAGGAATGATGAAATATGGGTAATTGTTGATCATATCACAAAATCATCACATTTCCTTGATATAAGAAAGGATATAACACTTAATCTCCTTGAAAGACTTTATATTAATGAAGTTGTAAGACTTCATGGTTCACCTCTATCAATTGGGTCTGATTGAGATCCTTAGGTTATATCAAATTTCTAAAAAATTCTCCAGAAGGCTTTGGATACTGAGCTTTATATGAGTACTGCTTATCACCCCCAAACTGACAGATAGTCTAAAAGGACTATTAAAACATTAGAAGATATGTTGAGACCATGCTCTCTTGACTTTCAAGGTATGTGGGATTAATAAGTTCCTTTGGTGGAGTTTTACTACAATAATTTCTTCCATTCTAGCATTAAAATGGAGCGATATGAATCATTATATGGTAAGAGGTGTCAAACACCAACTTGTTGGGATGAAATTGGCAAGAGGAAACTTTAAGGCCCAGAAATTATCAAAGAGACAACAAAAAGGTAAATAAAATTTAGGACCATATTAAAGCATCTTGAAGTAGGAAAAAGAGTTATGCTGACAACTGGATAGAACATTTGGAATTTCAAGTATGAGATCATGTCTTTAAAAAAGTATCTCCCTAGAGAGGTGTATTCAGGGTTGGTTAGAAAGGGAAACAGAGCCCGAAGTACATCAGACCATTTGAAATTTTGGAATGGATTGGAGATGTGGCTTACTGTTTAATAATTCCACCAAGTCTCTCCAAAGTTCGTAATGTGTTCTAAGTGTCATTTTTGATGAAATAAATTCCATATCCAATACATGTCCTCACCTATGAGATAATAAAAAGGAAACATGATTTTTTCATACTATGAAGATCCTATTAAGATTATTGACATAAGGGAGAAGGTATTGATAAATTAGACAACTCATCTAGTAAGGGTTCTTTGGAGAAACCATAATATTCAAGAAGAAATGTGGGAACCTGAGGATGATATGAAGAATAACCAACCATATATTTTTAGAGGGATTTATACATGAAACATTTCTAGGATGAAATTTTTGAAGGAGGGAAAAATATAACACCCCAAGAATTTTATGGTATGTTTATCTTAAATACATTCTATTCCTTAGATAGAATATATTTTATAAATACTTGAGTTTCTTTGAAACAACACTTGGATATTTAGAATATAGTCATAACATAGCCATTAAACTTAAATTTTCCACATTTGTGTTTTGAATTTTGAAAAATGGACATATACGGTTGCGATCAGGGTGATATTAGGAGTCTGATAGAATCAAGTTAATTTTTGGTGAATAGTAACTTACCATTATGAATAGTAACCTAACCTTATGAATAGTAATATGACACTTATGAGTGATAACCTTACTCATGAATGTATAAATAAAATTTAGGCACCTTAAAAATGAAGATGGAAATTTTAAGTGTTAGTATTTTTTGATTAAATAATGATTTTAATTAAAAATTAAATGTATCATATTTAGAAAATTATTTTTGAAAAATGAAGTTCATTTTTGGATTCTACATGTCAACAAATGGTAAGGGTGATATTTTGGGATTTTTCTGAAATTCTTGAATTTTTGAGGAATAGTAAAATATGATAAATTGCGATAATTGCTAAATACTTATTTTAATGAATAATAGGTGATTCAAGGATAATGTAATCCCACTTGGTTCTAAGTCAAAATCTATTATTACTATTTTGGATCACATGAATCAATACTATTCATAGTCTTGAGAAAAAATATTAAAATAATGATTAAAATAATTTAAAATCCCTCCTCCCCTCCTATATATAAACCACCACTCACCCACTCTTCCTCCCACACCACCAAAGCTTCAATTATTGCCTAATTTATTCTAAAATATCTCTATAATATCATCTTCTACTTTCAGGACCTTCTAGTCTCACCAAAAGGCCCAAAATAAAAGCCTTAATGATACTTTCAAGGAGTACTCTAGAGGTGAACATCTATTCTATTTTCCTTCAAATTCTTTTACAAGTTCCATTCTTTTGTTGCTCTCTCCTCACCTCCCTACATCAAAATGATATGATAATTATATTACCTTAAATGTACAAGAATTTTTTTATGCTATTTGAATATTTCATCATAATCTCTCTTTTCCCCCACCTCTTACACTAAAAATGAAAATACCGTCCGAGATGTGTTAATTTATCATATTCAAGGACAACATGTTATCAATTTCTATCACTATCTTAAAGAATAGCCATGAAACATTTTTAATGGTTGAATCAGATCATAATATATGTATTTTAACTTATTAATCGTTCTTCAATCCTTATACACTTATAATATAATATAATAATACAAACAAGTTCATTATGCACAAAAACCGCTATGTTAATCCAAGCATTTATCAATAACTTCTAACTAATGAGTCATCCTCAAGGTATATGACCCAAAATAATTATAATATAATTTTATAATAAAACTAATAATATATATTTACAATTCTATATGTTTAACCACATTTCGAATGAACTTCTATTCATGAATTCAAGTAAACCATTCCGGAAAACCAAGGAAGAAAATGCTTCCAAAACAATAAAATCAAATCTCCTAAACCAATAAAAAATGAATTAATGAACCTAATAAAGTTATAATAAATAAATTAAATTTTGATTAGGTTATGTAATTATTAATTAATTAAGATAAATTTGATTATTTAGGTCATTATGTTTAATCGAGAACACCTTCGGGCATAAGGTAAGGGGTCCTCTCTCTTAATCTTATTCAAGAATCACTCTTATTTTGTGTCATTTTATTTTTAATTCATAATTATGGGGTTGATTTTGTCACCTCCCCCATACTACCATTATAATAAATAAATTATGGGATTCCCCTAAACCTCTCATTAAGCCCTCACAAGAACACCTCTTACCATACCAAAATATTTGTAAGGGGTTTCTTATCAAACTTTTAATTTCATGAGATTTTCATTGTTCACCACTTATTTCTTGCATGTGGTGTATTTTTTATTACCATTTGATATATATTATCATTATTCTCTTTATATTCATTGTAATATGTGATTAATTTTGTGGTTATTAATTTTTGGTCATATGACTCGATTGATTACAACGTCGTAAGGGACTTTGTCTCAATTTCCATTTCATTTCCAGTTACTTAGTATTATGCACCTAATCCTTCTTATGTGGTGTATCCACTTCCCATTTGAGTTAATTTTTAATTATAAATTTTAAATATATTATATATCCATATTCTAGTTTATTAGATATGAGTATTTTCTTAATATGTATACCCTTTAACACACGTCATTTATTTGGAATGTTGTATTAATTATGGAAATATTGATGAATTTGTATCGTCTACTCTATACTGATATTGTGTAGGAAAATTGTACTTGTATTAAATCTATGTATATAAAATGATTTGGACTTTCAGGGATGTGAGGGGCCTACTACATCCCCTCTATTCATCGACAGGTCTCATGAGACAAATCAGTTGGTGACAAACCCTTTGAGTTTGTTTCCAAAAAATAGGCAAGTTTCTACCCCAATAAATGAACCATTTTAATGGTATTATGGTATTATGTTCCAGATACATGAACTCTAATTAATAAGCATTCTCTTTATTCATTTTTAGTTATTACATTCCATGAGGTTTTCACTATGAAAAAATATATGGATGCTATTTCATTCTTAGTTTATTAATGGTCTGTGCTATTCATTTATTCACCATGCCATATTTTTTATGATTCAGTTATTATTGAATCATGATTCTGCTACTTGTAACCCTTACATATAATTTGAGCTCACCCCTTTCATTTTTTACCTTGAACAAGTTTTGAAGAGGAGACAATTTATTGAGTTTTCATGGATGCAATTTTTTTAGTTTTCTTCATGTATTATATTTTTTTGTTACCTTTCCCATTGTAATTTGAGTTACATCTATGAATATAGTTTCTTCAAGACTACTGAAATGATAGTTACTTTAGTATTTAATTTCATTTATGGATTCTAATGTAATATGTAATGCACCAGCTCTATTCTAGAGGGGTTAGGGTGTTATAATGGTAATAAATAAAGTAAAAGGAATAATAAACTTGGAAAATGTTATTATATAGATAAATAATTAATGTAAGATTATTATTCAATATGATAAATAAATTAAGTGATGAGTCAGAGTCAAGGAAATGGATACTTTACCTTAAAAGCCTCATTTTAAATGTTTCAAAGATTTATTTTCAAAATATTTATATTTTATGTCCATATTGTTAAAATAATTTTATAGATACAAAAATTAATTTGTTAGAAAGGATAATTTATATCATATTTTACTTTATTTTAATGTTTTTAAAAGGAATCTTTTTTTTGTATTTTATACGGAAATGTTTTATGGAAAGGAAAATAGAATATTCTATTTTAAGGTATACATTTTCAGTTATCCTTCCCACCCTATACACATTATTTGATGTATGAATTTTTTTACATGTCTTCATGTTTTATTAAAATAAAAACTCTCCTTCCCTTTGTTATAGGTATTTTCAAAAATGGATTTTAAATGGAATGGATATTTCAATATTTAAAAATGTTCTCTTATGGGTGAAAAGAATATTTTTATGAGTATGATAATAGAAATGAAATATTTCATGTATTATGACTATTTTATGGTTCTTGGGAATTTTTTATGATGATGGGTGATCCCGATATAGCTCTACAATAAATTGGGTAAATGTTTGGATTTAACTGATTAGGTTTTCCTTAAGATATTATTGGAATTTATTAGGCAGATTATTCCATTTGTAGGAGTGATAATAATAGTGATAAAATAATTAAGTACCAAGTTACCTACATGATTTATGTATGATTTATTTGAGTTTTTACAAAAATAATATTACTTCACAAGTTATGATAATTAGATTAACTTTAAATTGAAGTTTATGTCACTTATTTAGGGTAAAATTTATAAATTTTTATGATTTTTTTCATGATATAAAAGAAAACGTTATGAGTTTTATTTTTTCCTTCAATATTTATTATGAAATGTTTTATGAAAATATTTTGTTTTAGAATTTTATTTCTTTGGTAATAGAATTTTTATTTTGTGCCCATAGTTTATTTTGAAAAATGAATATTTTTATGTGTATTCATGGACTAACATGTTACTTTATTTATTTTATATGTCCCTTACTATGTTTCTTGTGATCGTAACATGTTTTAAAATGTTTTTCAAAGTGTTTTAAGGATGAGTGGAGATAAGGATGTGGTCAAGATGAAATGTTTGATGATATTTCATGAAATAAAAACTCATTATATTTTAATAGTTTCTTATTTTCAAAAAAATGGATACTGAGTGGAAACATTAAATTTGTGATGTAATATTTATTTATTTAAGGATGAAAATATAATTATATAAAACAATAAACCGAAAATAGCTTTGAGAATTAAATAAAATTAATTCTTTTATAAAGATATAATTTACAGATTATTTAAGTCCTGATTATTATAGTTGGCATCATATAAAAGGTTTAAATTAATTTAGAGGTAAGGATAATGTAAGAAAATACCCTTATGATAATATAATTTACAGTTATTGATATTTTATTTAAATATTACCATTCTAATTTATCTAAACAATTTCTATTTAGAGTTGTTTTTTGTAGAAGATGTAAGGAATGTGAAGTTAGAATCCCCCAAGAGGATAATATCCTTATAAATCAGCAACCTAAAATAGTTATAATTGAAACTATGATTTTTTTGTAGTGGTGAATCAGTTGAAACTAGTAATAAATTATAGTATTATCCATTCTAGAGAGTATATAGATCTACCACCGAGTTACATGTTGACAATGGAAAATTTTCCGAGACAATTCCCTTCAATATTTAGTAGATATTATGACTCTATGTTATCCAAGGTATGGATTGAATCTCTAGAAAATATATTATAATTCATGGGTTATTTTAATTATCCAATGCTAACTCTTTCTGTTTACCGTTTTGAAGGTGAATTTGATTAACTGTGGTCAATGGTTATGAATAGTAGAGAATAAGAAGAGATTGATTCCTTGACTGAGATATATTTAAGAATATTTTATTTGAGAATTATTTCCTTAAGGTTATTCTAATTAAGATTGAAAAGAAATTATTATAAATTAGGAAGAAGGATAAAGATTCAGTGGTCATGTTTGAAGCAAACTTCACCCAATTAGCAAGGTATGTACGAAATTGTATTCAACATATTGATTGAAAAATTAATCATTTTTACTATGGATAAAATACAAGATACAAATGATCATTGGCCTATTGAAAATTAAAATGTTATAGAAACTTGTTTTATGTGTTGATAAGGTATAAATGGAGTTTTGAAATGATATTTTATTCCATTAAAATTAGTATAAAACGAGATCTAGGTGAAAATCAAATGTGAAGAATACTTTGAAAAAATATGAAGGTAAAAAAAAATAAAGTTTTCCCTTTGTGATAGGTGTGGTAAATATCAGCATGGGGAAATTCTTATGAAATATAGTAAGTGTTTCCAATGTAGTATTTTTGGGAATATGTCTTGTGATTACAAATAAAAAAATCATGGTAGCGGTAAAAAAATTTGATAAGCAAAACATTTGGTGTTTTAAATGTAATGAGATCGGTCATTTCTATAGATGCATGTTTGAAGAAGATCATGAATGATGAGAATTAGGATGAACATAATTATAATATTGTGTTAAAATCATTTTTAATTAATTCAATAGATTTTGGGAAATCAAATGAAGATGTAACATTTATATCACATGTTTATTCAGATTCTTCTAGTGTTTTGTTTATTCAGGGTCACCACATTCTTTCATTTTTGAGACTTTTTTTTGAAAAATGAAAATTTCACTATAATAAATAAATTAAAAACATTTTATAAAAAAACCTGTGGGTAGTATTAAGGAAACAGTAATTTATAAAAATATTCCTATTGTCATCTATGGAAGAGTTTTCCCTATAAACCTTGTTGCCATTCCCACTGTATAAATTAATTTTATTCTATGTATGGATTAGATTTCAATTGATCATGATAAGATATATTGCAGATCCAAATAATTTATTTTTAGAAATGAGTTTATATTTTTATATAATAATCAATTCATACCTTTTATAACCTATCTAGAATCTAATAAACTATTAAGAGAATGAAAATAAAGTTACCTTTCTCATGTTGTTTAAAATAAGGGAACAATTTATATTAATGATATGCCTAGAGTAAAAGAATATCTATATTTTTATCCCAATGAGTTAACTCATACTATACCTTTATTGGGATGTTGAGTTTACTTTTTTACTTAGTTCCTAATGGTAATACAATTTCAAAACCACCTTATAGAATGGATCATGTAATATTTTTATAATTGAAAAATCAGTGGTATGAGTTTTTAGATAAATGTTTCATACATCCTAGTAATTCACAATGAGGTGATTATATTTTATTTTTTAAAAATAATTATGGTTCCAAGATAATTTTAATTGATTATATATCATTAAATAAAATTACTATTAAGAATAATTATTCATTTTCTTATATATAGACTTGTCGGATCAGCTATAGGGACCTCAATATTTTTTAAAGGTTAATCTTAGGTCTAGGTAATATCATCTAAAGATGAAGGAGGATGAAATCCCTAATAAATCATTTCATATGAGGTATATGAATTGTTAGTTTGTGCATATACCCTTTGGGTTGAATATTTCTCCTTATATATTCATGGGTCTTATTAATAGAGTTTTTTTTGAATATTTGGATAAGTTTTTGGTTGTGTTTATTGATGAAATTTGGGTTTATTAAAAATTTATTAAGGATCATTAAAAACATATAAAAATTGTTCTAAAAACCCTAAAAAATAAGTAATATATAAAATTTAGTTAAAGTGATATTTAGTTATGAAATATTTCATTCGTTGGACATATCATGAATAAGGATGGAATAACTATTGATCCTGTTAAAAATAAAGTGGTTGATAAATGAACAAGTCCTAAAAATGTTTATGAGATTCATATTTTTCATAGATTAATAGGATATTATAAATATTTTTTTGAAAGATTTGCATGGTTATCTAGTACACTAATTAAGTTAACATGTGAAGGATTTCATTTCATCTGTATAAATAAATGTGATGAATGTTTCCAGAAATTGAAAATAAGATTAGTGAATGATCCAATATTGGACTTACCATCTAGAGATAGTGAATTTTCTTATCTAAAAAGATGATTTATTGAAGTGACTAGTTTTTTTAATGTATAATTATTGAGTAATTACTTGTGCTTCACATAAATTAAAACCTCATGAGAAAAATTATCTTACACATGATTATGAACTAGAGAATATAATGTTATATTTAAAAATTTGGAGACACCATTTATATAGTGTAAACTAATGAATATATAATAATAGTAAAATATTTAAGTATATATTCAGTCAGAATGATTTAAACATGTTTCAGAGGATATTTATGTAATTTATAATGGATTACAACTTTAAAATTAAATTCTATCCGGGTAAATAAAATAGAGTAGCTGATGATTTGAGTTGGAAAAATAATTCTACATTAACTATGATATGTCTGAAACATGATGACTAGAATAATTATTTGAAGAATTATGAATTATAAATTTTTTTGTAGGAAATCACTCTATTTTTTTCAGGGGTCATTACAATCATCTTGGTGAAAAATTATTAAGAAAGATCATAAAAGAGACTATGTTTTAAAATAAATGGTATAATTGATTAATAATGGTATGTTTCCTAAATTTAATATTGACAAATAAGTTATTTTGCGAATCATAAAAATGGTATGTGGTTAATTTTACCCCCAGTTGAAGAAATAACTATTTATTGAGGCTCTTACCTCTTTATTTTTGATTCCTCCTACCAGAAATAAATGTATAGATACCTTTGAGAACATTTCTGGTTGAAGAAATGAAGAAAGATATATCTGATTTTACTATGAAATGTTTGACTTTTCAATAAGTTAAAGCGAAATGAAAATTACTGAAGGGGATTCTTCACCCATTTCAAGTGATAGAATGGAAATGAGAGAATATATCCATATATTTCATGTTGGGATCACCAAATACATATCGAGGTAATAATGTGATTTGAGTAATTATTGATTGATTAATTAAATCTTATCATTTTCCCCCAACTCGAGATAATTTTAATTTGGATCAACATTCCCAAAATTAAGTTGAGGAGATAATTAGATTACATGTATTCCATATATCCATTATATCAGATAGTGATCCTAATTTTACATCAAACGTTTTCAAAAGTCTTTAGAAGGAATTGGGTACTAAATTAAATTTCAGTACAATATTTCATCCTCGATCCAATAGATAGCCAGAGTGAGCGATTCATAATTTCTATGATATAATTTGAGCTCATTCAATGGATTATCAGGTAAGTGGGGTTTAACATCTGAATTTTTTTGTGATTTATTATAATATCATTTTTCATTCTAATATACAAATGGATCCTCTTGAGGATTTATTAGGAAGGAAATGTCAGAATGCATCTTTTTGGAATAAAGTTAGAGAAATAAAGTTTTTAGGTATATAATTGAAAGAATAAATGGATAATAAGATGAAGATGATTCAAAAATAAATGAGAAAAGCTTAGTGTAGGCATAAAATTTCCGTAGATAACTTGAGGAAATATATTTCCTTCGAGGTAGGTGATCATATTTTTCTTAAAGTATATCCACGTAAAAGTGTTAAATTTTTTCTTAAAAATAATTTTTTAAGTATATGGTTCACTGGACCTTATGAAATACTAGATAAAGTAGTATGAGTTTCTTATTGAGTGGCCATCCCTATGATTTTATCTCAGTTACATGATGTTTTTCATTTTTCTTTGTTAAGGAAATATGTTTCGGATGCATCTCATTTTTTGAGCCCTGAACTAGTTCTGTTGGAAGAAAACCTTTCTTTTGAGAAATAGTCAGTATATATTCTTGACCATATAGATAAAGTGTTTAAAAAAAAATTGAATTACAGGGATAATATTTTTTAGAAAAAACATATGATCAAGGAAGAAAGATGAGAATCAGAAAATGCAATGAAGGAAAAATATCCTTATTTATTTAAGTAATGAATAAAATTATGACGAAGAAATTTCTAAAAGGGGTAATAATGTAACAATACAAGTAATTTTAATATAAATAATTTTTCAAATGATCCTATACCTGAGTGGTAAAGGATCATTCTTAGCATCCCAAGGACCTCAGATAAAATTCATTTGGGGGTGAGTTTCTGGGATATTGTAGTAGTCAATGTGTAGTATTGTAGCATCAGGAACTATTCAATTGTTTTAGGATTTTGGGCAACCAATTAGGTCCTAAGGTTCTTAGGTCATACTTTCCACCAAGTCCTTTAGTCCATATGGATTTTGGGCTACCAAAAAGGCATTTAGGCTCTAGGGCCTTTGAGCCACCTAGGCCTTCGAACCACCGGGCCACTAGACCAAAAAGGACAAAGAAGCAACCCGAGAAGAACAAACATGAGTAGGCCCCAGAAGTGGATTAAGATAAATTAGAATCAACTAGATTGGATCTTACCGTATTAGAATAAATAGAGGCTAAGGCACTTTCCATCGATACCAGGAATCGTGGAGTTCTACATGGAGAAATGCTAGTCGATCAGCCCTGTCAGGTTAAGAGTTAGGTGCCTTTAAATATAAAAGATGTCGGGGATGGGTAGTTAAAAAAATGTAGTTAGGTATTGGGCCTTAAAATTTCATGTAATGGGCCTTAAGTCTTTGGGTCTTCAGGTCATGTTCTGTCCTTGTGCCTCTAAACCTACCGGTCATGTAAGGGTTCCCCACAACCCTTAGAAGGGGGATTATCCAAAAATTAATAAAAATATAAGAAATTTGGACTTTAAGAGTTAATATAAATCATTTTCATGTATGATTTATTTTAATTAATTAGAATTTATAGAGTTATATTCATTATAATAATATAAGGTAATTTTTCTACCAAATGGGAAAGGCTCTATTTTAACCAAATTAGATTTTCATGCATTATATGCATTTATTTAAAATAAATATTTTAAAATAATAAAATTTTAATTTGAAAAAGTAGATTCCTTTTTTAATTAATTATGTTAAAATTGCCTTAGTGATAATTTTTTAGAATATTTTGGAAGGTTTTATTTTTTAATGAATAGTAAAAAATAATGAATTTTATTAAAAAATGACTTTTAATTTCAAGAATTTAAAAAGTTATATATTTTATAGAATAATTTAAAGAAAAATTAGATAAATTATATTAATAATAATTCAATTATAGTCTTTATACTGATTTTTATACTTTAATTTGGTATAAAAACATTTTTATACATAATGAATATTTGTTGAAAGATCTTTTTTCATCATATTTTTCAATTTTAAATTTAAATTAAATTATACCAATTATATTAATTGAATTTGATAAAATTTATTAAATATTTTCAATAATAATAATTAATATTTTTTAATAAGCTTAACTTAATTTTTTTTCATAATGAAAATTAAAATAGAAAAAATCTATAACCACAATTAAAGTTAAAATAGGTTTATTAAGGGGTTAAAATAATGTGATAAGCGTTAAAATTACTTAAAAAATTTTCAAAATTATATTTTTAGCCATATTTAGACTCCATAACATCTAATATTTATAAATCATTTATTTTGGATACGTTTTTCTTGATTAATACATTAATATAATTTATTCTTTTTGAAAATTCCATATGAGTCCTCTCCCCAACTAATAAATAGACACCCATATCCTTTAATCTCTATACTTAAATAACATGTTTTAGTCAATAAATTCCCAAAAAAATTCTTTAAATTCCTTAACACTTTTTATAGGATCTGGTTTGATCATAAAACCAACCTTGGAAGTCTTTAGGTACAAACCTAAAGAGGTTATCCGAAGAAGCGGTATAGTTCTTAATCGAGTGTTTTCATTTTATTCATTATTCATCCACCATAAAATATTATTAAACATGTTTAAATAATAACATGAGTATCATACATATATAGATATATTTTTATCTTTATTTAATTACCTATATCTTTCAATTTATTCTATAAAATAGGAAATGAAACCATCATTCATGTGTACGATAGGTTACCACCTCACAAACAAATGTAATTATTTTTCTACAATCATCTTTCATGGATAGTTATAATTATGGATTTAATGTATATATAATATATCCATGAAATAATTATAATTATTGAAATATAATATATTATATTATTTCTTATACTTCCATCCATTGAAAAATAATGATGTCGTTCGGGCGTATGTGTAGATTACCACCTCTAAGGAGTGATGTGATTTGTTTTTCATGACCATATCACATTGATACTATATATAATTATATTTAAATAAATAATATTATATTTATTATATAATAATAATTCTATCAATATGAAATTATATTTACCTTATTTCCCTCATTCTCTTTGAAAATTGAAAACTTTACACAGGCGTACATATGACTTACCATCTCTATGATTGTAACATAATTCATTTTTCAAAACCATATTTCATGGGTGTTTTTAAAATTATAAATATTGTATAAAAATGATTTTTATTTCATTATTATTTTTCTATAGATTATGGAATTTTGACCTCTTTGAACAAAGTCAACTTACAAGAGTGATTTTGGATAATGAGCTGAATATCATCAACACATATGATGTGATATTAATTGATAAAGTAATTATAGATAACATTGAAATAAATAAAATAAAAGATATAATAAAAATTAAAATTAGATTTAATAAAACATTTAATTAACATAATTTTATTATTTAGGAAGATAAATAACATATATGATGAGTCACACTCGAGGTAAAGGACACTTTTCCTTTAAAACATCATTTTAAATTCTTTAAAAATTAATTTTCTAAATTGTATTCATCAATTTACATATCAATCAAATAATTTTATGTATATGTAAATAAATTAATTATAAAGTAAATTTTATGTCACTTTTGACTTTATAACACATGTTTTCAAAAAGGAATCATTTTATGTATTTTATATAAAACATTTGACCAAAAGGTAGAGGAAATGTTCTATTTAAACATATACCACATCAATGTTCCTTCCCACCATCATAAATGTTATTTTATGGTTGGATTCATTAAAAAGATTTTATGTTTTCTTCAAATAAGAAACCTCCCCTTTTTTCTAGGTATTTTAAAAAATATTTTTTAAATAAAATAAATATTTCAATATAATGAAATGTTTTCTTTTGGGTGAAAAGAATAATTTATTGAGTATGACCTTGTAAATAAAATATTTCATATACTATGATTATGTTATTGATCTTGGGAATTGTTTATGATGATAGGCGATCTTGATGTAGTTAATGATGATGGTTTATCCTGATATATCTCTCCAATACATTGGTTAAATGGAGGGAGTTAAACAGTTAGGTTTCTTCTAAGCTATTATTGAAATTTACGGAAAAGTATATTTAATTTGTAAGAATTATTATAAGAGTTATATGGAAATGATATCCCAAATTAACTATATTATTTCTCTATAGTTTCTATGGGTTTTCGTGAAAATATTACGATTTCATAAGGTAATATAATGAGTAAATGTTTAAGGGGAAGTTTATGCTACTTATTAAGGGTGAAATGTATAAATTTTCATTCATTTTTCATAATTCTGAAGAAAAATTTATGATTTTTTTTTAATTTAATATTTTATAGGAAATGTTTAATAAATTTATTTGGGAAAATAAGATTATTTTTAGGTTAAAAAATGATTATTTTGAGTGCAAATTTTATTTTGAAAAAGGATATTTTTGAGTATTCATGTACTAATGAGTTTCTTTATTTATCTTTATATGTCACTTACTATGATTTTTGTGCTCATCCCACATTTGAAGATGTTTTTGACAAGGTTTTAAGGATGATTAGGGAAAATTATGAGGTCAATATGAAAAGTTTAAAGATATATCATGAAAATAAAACTTGTTATATCTTAAATGTTTTGTATTATCGTAAAAATGGATATTGAGTGGTACTGTCAAATTTGTGATTTAATATTTATTTATGTATGGTTGATGAACTAATTCTCTAAAACCATAAACCTAAAATATATATGGGAATATAATAAAATAAATTATTTCCTAAATATATAATTTATAGATTTTTTAATGATGGGTCCTAATATCATCGTTGAACTTGAACCCCATAGACTCTAGTCACTCAATATACCTTATAATCTTGAGAAAATGAGGCCCTTCTTGATTAACTTATCCTTATTTACACCTAAATAGTTTTCTATATATCTCATACCTTTGTTTCCTCACCCTCTCTAAATATAATTATTGGATATGAGTCATCATGTTGTATACATCCTTTTCTAAATGCATTTTTTTTGCAATTCATTAGACAAGGATAATAAAATGATGCACTATACATCCAATGAATTATAAATATGTCT
Organism: Viscum album; assembly: GCA_963277665.1. Classification (NCBI taxonomy): domain Eukaryota; kingdom Viridiplantae; phylum Streptophyta; class Magnoliopsida; order Santalales; family Viscaceae; genus Viscum; species Viscum album. The sequence goes on along the minus strand of OY728164.1, from coordinate 571,279,508 downwards.
CTTATAGGATTATTTTCCCCCATTTCTTTCTCCTAGAGGAGGTTTAATTATAATTTAAGACTCCAAAACATATAGCTTCCATTTATGGTGCAGTACTATGCACATGCACCTGTACCCCTCCTAAAAGTTATTATGGGTCATGATATTTCTTTATCAATAATTGACTATAATTATAATGAGTTGTTGGTAGTGATTTAAATTTTATGTGAAAGAAATAAATTTTTTATATTATTACCTTTTCCTAACTAACAATAATTTAAACATTATTGATCTATTACTATTTAAATCTATCCCACTATTTTATCCAAACTTATTAGCAGTTAATTACTAGATTCATAATATTATATTGATTGAATAATAAAGAGGTAAGGATCCTTAATAGTTCTCATATACCAATATATAACTATTCCATTACATAGAGAGTTTTAAGGTAGGGTTCTGTTTGGATAAGAATATTAACTCAGGACTCCTTGATTTGTTGAATGGATTCCAAACTCCAAAAAATATTAACATTACATTTACACAATTATTTTCATCTAATGTAAAAAATAAGTTATTTATGACTATTTATTTTAAGAAGCCTTTAGTTTATTTGACCCACCACTCTTACAATAATTCCACAAAAATTGGAGTTACTCCTATCTATGGTTGAAGAGCACTTGTACTTTTTATTTTATTCAAATTCAAGCAATGAAATTCATTTGAATTAATACTACTTTAAGGTATTTTTCATATTTTTGTCATTGAATGAAATTTTATTATTTGTATAATGATTTTTACTAACTATTCACACTTACAACTTTAACCATGAATAAATGGAAAACATTTATCATGAAATAATTAATTTTATCTATGAATTTTTGTTAATTATTGTAAGTTATTATTTATCAACCATAAATTCAAAAATATATTTAACAGTACATATGATAAAAAATAAACAATATGACTGTGTGTTGTTTCTAATAGTAGATCCATCAAGTAGAGGATAGACCAACCGAGACCCCTAGGGTAACTATTTGAGTCGTATCTTACTTGAGTTATAACACTCACCCATACAATGCACCAATCTCATATTTTGTCCTTTAATAAGTCTTGGCACAAAATAAATCTCCTTTTACATCCTCAATACCATTGTAATCACATGATGGTAAGGGGGTCTTGGTGATGTGATATACATATAAATAACCTCTCACGTGGACACACAAACCCTTATACATATAATGAGGTCGAGGAATGACACACATATCATAATTTATTAATTAATTGTTATAAACCTTCCACTTTGCAAAAATTAAGTTGATAAATGATAAATACCAAACATACATTGGAAATTATAGCTCACAATCATCCAACATGCATTAATCTTGTAAAAAAATCTATAAAATTCTACTTGATAAAGTTAATTGTGAAAATGGTTTTAATTAATTAAAAATTATGTAAAATGATTTGAGGAATGTTTTCAAGATTTTAAATCTATTTTTTGACCTCCAAGCAGTTCTTGGAAAAATTATGGTCCCCAAAATTGGACCATATGGGTTGGGCAGGTTGAGTAGATCCCAACTCGAGTGGGACTGGCCTGACTGGGCATTACGTTGGAACACCTCATGAGGGGGGGGGGGGGTATGGGTGAAAACACCCCATTGGGGTACTATTTCTATTTTTTAACCACCCACTTAAGTGAGAAATAATATATATCTATGTGAATGTGTGTTATTTTTTAAGAGGTTCCCACTTGATGTAGGTGCTTATCACTACTTTCCAACGAATCAATGTGGTATGAGTCAATTATTATGAGTGGTGATTTTCTTCCCCTTTTTAAATTTAATTTTTTAAATCTATTGACCAAAAAAACCTACTTAAATATGAGCCCCATTGGTCAAGGAACTCCCTCGAAGTCCCCCCCACACGAATTATATATATATATATAGTTTTATTTTTTTTAAACTAAAAAACATTTAAACATTGGATGACTATAAATAATCCATTTTTCCTTTGATCAATGCGTTGTTAGTAGTGTTGGGACCATATTAATACCATTTATTATATTCTAGATAATTTTATTTAAATTTCGTCTTAAAGAATTAGATTACCTATTTAATATATTTTTTTACAACAGATGTTATATGGATGTGTGAAAGTTGGTAAATATAAAATTTATCACACTAGATAATTTCTCAATATCAAATATAGAATAATAGTACCAGATTATCATTATGATATAGATAAGAATGAAAAACTAAATGAAAATGATAAATCATTCAATTCAAATATGTTATCATGTTTCACACATAACTATTCTCAAAATATATACATTGGGAACTCTATAGACTATCTATACATGCATAAAAATCTTTATGGTATTTTGATCTATAAACATTGATTACTAGGATATAGAATCAAAACAACTTTAGAAATATTTGTGATTTCCATAACACTATTTGATTGATCTCAGAATAAGATCTAGAATAAAGGTACTCTAAACCCTTATTTCTCAATCATAGGAATGAATGGAATGATGTTCATGATCCAAAATTCATGCATTCAATATGATTCATGAATTTAGGATTATTTGGTTTATATAGGTAGGTTAAAACTTCTTAAAATTTACTCAAGTCCTTTAATGAGTTTAACCTTGAAGATAAACCATTTAAAACACTAGTGAACAATTAAACCTGTAATGGTTTTAATAAATGTTTTTATGCTTACATGTAATATTGAAATAACGTTACATGGTAAAATTTGTGTCATTATCTTTTGTAAATTCTCACTTGAAATATTTTATGAACCTTAAACAATTAATATTAATTCATAAAATATTTTTCTTATATTCACTTAATAACTTGTGGATAAGATCAATTAATAAATTCAATTCCAATTATTTTAATCTCAGATAATATTGAATTTATTTAATTTATTTTGATATTTATAATTAGACATTAGCTTACCCCATTCATGGGACCCACCATATCTTAAACTTCAAGTCAACAAAATTTGCCAAGAATTTTAATACTCTTAGTGTGTGACTCTATAAGTCCTTATCTTGATAGAAGTAAATGATACTCACATACCAAGAGTGGTGTATTACAACACATCAAGGCTCATAAAGAGGTATGTTCAATTCATAGCAATAAAAACTTCTCATATGAATATACACTATTTAATATAATCTATTTATGATATGACATATCATAAAATCATATGCATATATTTGTGTTAGTATAATTTTTTTTTCTTTATTTATTCTTTCTTAAACTATATCAAATGGACTTACCTTATTCTACCATGGACACATATTTAATGAAGGTACAACCATATTAGTCAAAATGGCCAAAGATATCTCTTCCTGTACTCAGAAGTGACAAATCCTATCTTGATTATTCTACCAATGTCATACCATCCATGATGAAATTGACACAACATACCCCTTTATATAAGTAAACTATCCGGAATCAAATTACATGATTAATTATATATATAAATAATAATCTCAAATCAGGAGAACAATACACATTCTTTTGGGTAGGAATAACCTATAGAACACAAAACATGTCGTATTTCTATTGGTCATTCAGTCCTCGTGGTCTCATATACTTGAGGTCTATAAGTGATAACTTCATGAGGAAAAGTCTTAATTACTATGATCCCCTAACACCTGATAGTAAAATATCATATTTGTAATCTCAGTATGATGTATCTAGACTATAATACATATATTTGAGATTACTTTTATAGTATCTAGATGTTGTAATTATAGCTAGGAACCACTATAACCTTTCTTTATGCCATGTAATCTAAGGAAATCTTGATATATATAGTACATGAAGAATCAAAATTACTATTATGATTACTGAAACCCATGTACATAGCAGGACATATAGTTTAAATGGTATTCAAATTATAAATTCCAATTTGGTCTAGTTAACCCTATCTCATAGTAGTTTCTACTATAAATAACGTAATACAATATTTTTCTTCAATATTGGTGGATTTTTAAATTATAAAATATGAATAATTTTCATCCCATTTTTCTCTTATGAAATAAAAAATTATATTTGTAAATAATGGTTTTTATCAATACACGAGATAATCATTTTGTTACACATGATTTATAATTTGATCCATTTTATAACATGATCAAAAAATAAAGGATAAAAAGATTTTTATATGGGATAAAAAAATTTATGCATTTTTTTCATTAAAAAAAAAGGAAAATATTTCCCACAATCCACCAATGATATATTTTAATGAAAATGGATTTTCTTTTCAAGAATATTTCATTAAGCACATAAAATTAAATATAAGGTGTAACACCTTGATATTTTAAAAGAAATAAGTTGGGTTAGATAGTGTAAATAAAATTAAACAATGATATTAGTTGATAATGTAACACCCCGATACATTATGATATGTTTATTTTTAAATAAATTTTATCTCTTTGATAACATGCGGAACATACATCCTTAAGTCTAAATTAACCGTAATATAGTATTCTCTTATAACCAGAACTCTAAATTTGAAAGTATCAATAAAAATAAATAAAATTTTTAAATAATATGGTTCAGAAATGTAAAAATAATTACATTTTTATCTATTTATTAGATATAAAATAATAATCATTTGAATTAAAAAGAAATGTTTTTTGAAAAACTGTATTTTTCTAAAAGAAGGTTTAGTCACGTTTTGTATTCATAATTTAAAATTAATTTTTACAAAATTTAGAAATACTTTTTGAAAAAATGAACATATTTTGTGGATAATAATATTAAAATTATAAAAGGGTTATTTTTTTGAATTTTTTTGAAAAGTATTATTTTTAGATGAATAGTAAAAAATATAGATTTTTATTGAAAACTACATTTTCATTGAAATGTTTATGATGTTAAATAATATTTTAAATAGTTTTTAAATTTAATTTATTTCAATTATATTATAATTTAACTAATTTTGGTCATTTAAATCAATTTCATGTCGGATTTTTATGTTAAAACCTTCAATACTTATGAGAATTTTCTTTTTGGAAACCCTCATTTTCATCGTGTTGATGGCTGAACTTTTATATTGGATTCTACCACTTCTATGAATTGAATTTGGAAATATATATTTCATATTTTTAATCAAAATTTTATATATTATCAAATAATTTCTACTTTATTTTTTTAACATTATTAATAGTAAAAGTATTAAAAATTTATTAACGTGGTTAAGGTAAAAACTGATTTACTAGGGGTTAAACATAAAATGTAAAGATTAAAATGACCTAAACAATTTTAAAAAACAAATTATATTGAAATATTTAGACCTTATCACCTATAATGTAAAATAATTATGCATTTTATATATTTTTCATGATAAAAATATTGGTGTAATTGAAGTTTTTCAAAAATTCCATACCAGTACCCCCTCTTATAAAAAGCCACCCCATGCATTCACTTATTCACACCAATAAAAAAAACTTTATGATAGAAACATAGATAAATATCTTACCAAAAACCATATACACATTATAGTGTTACTTTTACTCCCAAAAGACCATCCCTAGGGTCCTTCAATGGATATACAAAGGAGGTTTCTCTAAGAGAAGGTAATTGTCTTAACGAAGGTCTTTCATTTTATTTATTCCCTTTTTTACCTTAAATTTTGAATTATAACTTCCAATATAATAAAAAAATTATATAAAATAAAATTATAAGTTATTTTTTTATTTCATGATATTTATCCTTATTCTAATATATTAAATGAGGAACAAAATTTTTTATTGTGTGTTTGATAGACTACCGCCTTGTGAACTGAAGTAACTCATATTCTATCAACAGGTATCATTATTGTATTTTAATGATGGATTTAATGAATATATATATATATATATAATATTTATGATATTTTTATACTTATGGAATTATAATATCAAATATACCTTCTTATGTTTCATTCCTTTTAAAATGTGATAACATCACTCTTGTGTACGAAAGATTACTGCCTTGCGAAGTGATGTGATTCCTTTTTCACTTACTCTTTACATGGAAATTAATAAGGATAAATTTAATGAATAAATGTGATATATATGAAATTATATTGATTCAAAAAAATTAATATATCCCCCACTTCATTACCCTTTCTCTCATTAAATGAATTATATCATCACTCGTGCATACGTATGGCCTACAGTCTCCATGAAGCGAAGTGATTAGTTTTATTTGTATAACCATAAAAATGATTATAAAAATGTATCTAATGAGTAATTTTGATATTAATGACATTAATATAATGTTTTATATTATGTATCTATATCCTATACATAAGAAATAAAACTTTTATGTCACGACACACATGAGAAAACAAGGCAATTAACACCTAAAATAATGAAAACAATGAAATATTATTTACAAACATTTGGTAAAATATTATTATTAGAACACATATGAAATTATAAATATTAAAATGGTTTTTTTATAAATTAATCACATTACTAAGACCATTATTAAATATTTTAAAACATTTTCAACCAATAGAAAGTGTGAGGTAATGGATTTTGTGTCAATTTCCTTTCATTGTGGCATATTATAATGCTATTCACTTAATTTCTCTATATGTTGTATATTATTAAAATTTTACTTGAAATTTCATGAATTTTTAATACTACATGGTATTTTATGTTTCAATTTCAATTATTTAATCCAATGTTGTTTGACGTGAAATTTACCAAGTGGTAAAAAATTTAATAACTCAATTTCTATTCACTAGGTTATATTACTTATTTATTGTCTTTGAAATTATTAGATTTTGTGAGTAATGAATTTTTATTATATTAAATTGTATTTAAACTTGTTTATGATTATTTACATTTGACACACATACTCATTTATTTTATTAACCTTCACTTCAACCTTGTGATCTTTATAAGGGTTTATCTCATAATCTAGTTTTAATAGAGATTGTTTATGCTAGAATTTCCATTAAAGAAAGTTAATTAAAAATTATATAATAAAACCATTTAATTTTAATATCCTATATTTATTCCTAATTTTTTCATGTAATTATACCGTTTCCCTCTCTTTTGTACTTAAAATGATTGGGTGAATGGTTTTCATAAAATCCGAATTCATTTCTCTCTTCAGTCGAAAATCATTTTTCTTCCAAATCAATATTTTCTAAAAAATGTTTTCAAAACATATTTTTAACATTATCCAAATTATTTATTAAAGAAAATTTTACCCATGTTTTAATTTTTACAATTTTTTTGAAAGTATTCTTTATATTGTTTTCAAAATAAGTTCCATTTTGATTTTTATGAAAATGTGAAAATAATATTTGTTTTAATGTATATAACATGTACATAATTTCATGAAATCATGACAAAAAATTGTTCTAAAAATTCCTATATAATATTCAAAGGTTATTTTCAAAATATTTCTTTAACTATTATTTCAAAATGTATTTTCAAAGTGAAAAGTTTATTTTCCTCCAGGATGTTTTAATGGAAATTTTATGATATATCTATTCATCAAAAACATAAAAAACTTATTGTAATTATGATCCACTAGGGATATGTTGTATTGATAAAATCAATATTATTTATCTAGATAGTTTATGATATGTTTGACCAAGGAAAAAATTGACAATATCTTTCTTGAATAATTTTTATTATCATTAAGTATCCCTAGAAATATTCAATTTATTATTATCATTAGAAATTAAATTTACCCTAAATATTGATATTATTTATCAGGGATATAATAATTAATTAAACTTTATATCACTTATAAATAATTTATATTACTTTAAAAGCCATATTATTGACTCGATAAATTGTAGTTAACCTTCAGTTTTTTATTGATACAAAAATTTGTTGGTAGGGTATATTATTAATGAATTAAATCAATTATTCAATATATGAGGAATGCTTTGGATATGAAGATATTAGTGTGGACTTCTTATATATATATCCTTGATGATTCAGTTTCATAATGAGAATAATCAATTGTAGATCCTTAGTTAAGTGGGTTTCTAGTGTATACCTAACCATCAGTTTTAAACAGTCTTACGAAATGTCTTGAAAGTAGAGGTATCATGAGGCATGAGATCCCGACATCCAATAATTAATAATTTCATTAATTTAAAATTAATTTATTATTATCCATGATATTTTCACGATGATATTATCGCTATATACTTTTCATTATCATTTTATTGATTAAATTTCATTTGTTTTCAGTTATTTAACTTTCTATATTGACTATGCCTTATCTAATCATGATAATATAGTTAGTGATTAAATAGAATGTGAGTTCAGATATTTAAATTTCTATATTTATTATGTATTTTTATTTATTCTTCATTTACTCATGATATATTCTTCTTTGCATAACTCAAACTAAGCATTAAAGGTCTCCGTTATTTTTTTCCTTTCCCAAGAATTTTTAAAGTGTACTATGAATGATATGAAAGGATATTCTAGAAGTAAAAATGATATTCTCACTTTTAGTTTTTAATTTTTATTATTAAAATTTCTAATGGGAATCATGTATGTATATATTTTATCAATACTAAAAAACTATTTGGTCTTTTGAGATGAAATTCCGTGTATCATATTCCAATGTAATAAAGAAGATATAAATATGGGTTACTGATGTTAGTGTAACTATAGACGGTTTTAGAGGAAGTTTTTAATAAATATAGGCAAGTAGATTTAGGAAAACATAGATCAAGGAGCATAAACCTATGATACAATTTAAGGATAAATATAGAAAAACATCCTAAAATTTTGGTAAGGTATAGATTATAAGGTTTTCCCTAGAAATACATCCTATTTGGATACTAAAAGTGGATTTGGTTATATAATAGACGTAATTTGGGGCAATAACTCTAAACAGTAACATCTATTTTGAATAGATTATTACATGGTACGTGAAAATGGGCCTTAATGCACTCCTAGTTTGAAAATATTAGGGGATATGACTTGGGTAATTCAAATTTTATTTAAAAACAATTAGAATAGATTTGAATAGATGATAAAAATAAAGGACCAAGGTTAAAACATAGGTGTATAGATTAGAATAAAGGTTTCATGATTTATACAACCTATAAATGATTATATGGTTTTCCCACTATGATTATTATTGGGAACACTATGATTTTTAGTTTTAGTCAATGGATGGAACCTAAATAAATCATGTTAAAATTGAACATGAAGTATAATTTGGTGACAAAGAAACTAGATGGGATGACGACATGAGTAAAATATATCATGATTATGCCAAATAAATTATAATAAAATATTACTAAAAACATAAAACTTAACCAAATATCAGAATCACCAAATAAGATAAGGATGTAGTTCACTAAGATCTTGAGTTATATAAACCATGGAGGAAATAAGGATAGATTTACTTCATGTAAAAAATGTTGAAAGTGACACCTAGTAAGGTGTCTTATTAAAATTGGAAAATATTTTTTGTATGAAAAATTTCGGTATAAAGAAATAAATTACCTATGAAAAACGAAGAGTATAATGGAAATAAATAAATTTCATTCAAGGGATCCATTTATATTTTTTTGTATTAAATGTGGGGAACCTTGTAATTTTATGATTCAGTTACCTCTTCTAATGTTTAACCCATAGAACAAGGAATGAATTATGTTGAAATAAAATGGATGACGTATTTATGTATTGGGATATAATAATTACGTTTTAGAAGTATTTTTTCCAAGGATATTTTGTTTATAAGTATCATGAAACATCTATGTATTGTTTTAAATGTTAGAAGCATACATTTATTAATTAACTTAATAGTTATGGATACCATCATAGGTTTATGACATTGAGGTTGATAATATTTTCAAAGTCTTAAAATCACCTTTTTCAATTTTTGGGTAGGAATATAACATGATTAAGGATATTTCTAGATAAAAATTTATGGGAATACAAACTATTGTGTTAGTATATGAAAAATCTATTTGAGGAAGAATGAATTTATATTTTTTGGGGACTTAAGATTAATGGTATAGGAAACCTTTAAGGTTTATCTTATTTTTGATGTTGTTGTAATTACATGCCATCAAAATTTGGGAACTTTATATGAATTATATTAATATATTTTTAGAAAAGGACCAACCAAATAACAGGTGAAAACCTATCACATCCGATAAGGCTGTAGGGCTAGAACCTACAACTAAAGGATTCTAAGTGTTTAGTCCCTTCAATTAGACTTCTTGACGTTCTGTTAAATATTTCATCATTTTCAATTAAATTATTTAATGAATAGATATTAATGATGAACCAAAAATGTTAGTGTTGAGTTTTAGATATTAATAGCTTATTCTAAACTATTTGTTTTGGAAAATATTTAGAAATATGAAGAATGACTTTCTACTATTTTATGGCTCTTATGTTTCCTGAAATTTAATTTTAGTGTTTCAGGAATAAATATTACTTTTGGATATTAATTTATTATATAATGAGTTGAATTGAAAATTGATAAAAGCACAACCAAAGAATTAAATTGTTCTTGTGAAATATAAACATATAAAGTAAATATATTTACTTATATTCATATATAGTAAAATAATTACTCAACTTTTGGAAAATTATCATGAAACAAAAATATTACCCTACTGCATTCATATTAAATTAATGAAATATTATTTAAAATAATAATATATTTATTATTTTTAGGTCTTTAATCTTCGATTTATCATTTAATTTATTATGATCAATAATATATACCACTCTATATAATTATTTTTTCTTTTCTTCCATCTCTATATTTTCACTTTCCACCTAGGTTATCATACTTGGAAACCTGGTTATTTTTCTTCTAGATGAATTTTTATATTTTTGTTTCCCTATTTTAATAGAATGTTTTGTTTACCATTTTATAATGTGGTTTTTTCAAAAATGGTATTTCCAAATGTCGAACCCTTGATTACCAAGATAATGTTTAAATTATAAGGACATAATTTATTGAAGGTGGGGTGAATGTTACTGCTCAAAATGTTAAAATAATTGAGCTGGGTTAAATAGAATATATGAAAAATAATACTGAGGTTATATGATAATGTAACACCCTAAGAATTTATGATATATATATTTTTTTAAATAAATTCAGTCTCTTTTATAGCTTTCGAAACACGCATCCTCGAGTCAAAATGAACTATAAAATAGTATACCATTATAACGTATTCATTAAATTGGCATGCATCAATAGTACTAAATAAAATAATAAAATCATATGGTTCACACATATAAGAACAAATTCAATGCTTAAATATTTATTATAAATAAAGTAATAATAATTTGAAAGAAAAATAAATGTTTTAAAAAAAATCGTATTTTTTCTTAAAGTCGGCTTAGTCACACCTTGCATGCATAATTCAAAATTAATTTTTATAACTTTATAAAATTTAATTGATAAAATGGACTTAGTTTTTTAAATTATCATATTAGAATTATCTTAGGGTGAAGTTTTTGGATTTTTCTTCGTTTCATTTTTTGATGAATAGTATAAATATTGATTTTTATTAGAAACTAGCTTTTTAAATAAATAATTTTCATGGTTAAATTAAATTTGTAATAAATTTTAAAGTAAAAATCGTTATATTATATTAAAATTTAATTAATTTAAGTTATTTAAATCAATTTTTGTGGAATTTTTATAAGAAAATGTTCTATACTTATGAGAATTTTCTCTTTTGAAACCCGCCTTTTCATCATGTCTTAGGGTATAATTTCAAATTGTATTCTTCCACTTATATGAATTGATTTTGGAAAAATTGATTCCATATTTTTAATCAGAATAATTTATATTTCCTAATAATTTAAAGTTAATTATTTACCATTACGAATAGTAAAAGTAATATAAAATATAGTTACTGTAGTTAAGGTAAAAACTGATTTACCTGGGGGTTAAACTAAAAATAGCAGTGTTAAAATGAATTAAAAAATTGTCAAAATTTTTTTTTATTTCCATATATTGACCTTATAAACTTCAGTGGTTGAGAATTATCTATTTTTGAAGACCGTTTTAGGCTAAAATGTGGGTGTAATTGATTCTTTTCAATCATTCCATGTGTGTCCCCCCTTCCACTTATAAAAGGACATTCCATCCCTTAACTTCCCCACACCACTAAAAAACATTAGATAGAAACAAAAATCCAAAAATATATTAGAAACATACTTGTACCCATTAAATATGTACTGGTCTTCCAAAAATAAAAACCATAGGGTCTTTAATTGGATATCAAAAGGAGGTTTGGTTAGAGAAGGTAATTGTCTTAACAACGCTCTTTCGTTTTCTTTCTTCTTCTTCCAAATTAAATTATGTATTAACATTTAAAATAAAATAAAACCATTGTTTAATTTATAATGATATATTATTATGTTTATTTCATCGTATTTATCAATCTCCTTCTCCATCAAATGGGAAACAAAATCATCGATCATGTGTATGGTGGAATACCAACTTGTGAATCGATGTTACTCATTTTCCATCAAAGAAAATCATGATTATATATAATGATGTATTTAATATATATATATATATATATTTTGGAATTTTCATATTTATGAAATTATAATATCCCATATACCTTCTTATATTCCATTTCATTTAAAATATGTTAACATTGCTTGTGTGTATGGAGGACTACAACCCCGCGAAGCGATGCGACTCATTTTTACACTTACACTTTACATTTAACGAAATAAGAAAAAATTTAATGAATAAATATGTGATATATATGAAATGATATTGATTTTTTAAATGTAATATATCACCAATTTCCTTACCCTTTCACTCATTAAAGGAATGATATCTTCACTCATGCATGCGTACGACCTATCGTCTCCATGAAGTGATTCGAGTAATTTTCCATGTAAAACCTTAGATAATGATTTAAAAAAATAATATAATGATTCTTTATGAAATTTTTAACATTGATATCATTATGGATATGATGGATCAACATATTCTACACAAAAACTAGAACATTCATGACAAAACCCGTATGAGAAAATATGGCTATTAACACTCGAAACAAAAAAATAATTAAATATTATTAACTAAATTGTGGTAAAATGTTATAAGAGGAACATATGTGATATTATAAATATGAATGTAGTTATGGTATAAATTAACAACATGATTAAAATCCTTATACATTATAATGAATTAAGTTTATCCAAAAGGAAGTGTGAGGTAAAGAATTTTGTCTCAATTTCCTTTTATTGATGCATATTATAATGTGGTGAACTTAATTTATTTATATGTCTATATAATACCAATATTAATTTTAATATGATTAATTACTTATAATTAATGGTATTTTTAGTATCAATTTTAATTATTTCAACTCTGGGGATTTGACTTGAAAGTTACCATGTGGTAATGAATTAAATATGTCAATTTATTTTTATTGATTTATATTAATTATTCATTGTCTTAGACATCCTAAGATTATGTTAGTAATGAATTTTTATTATATTACATAGTATTTTTTCTCTTTTTTGTGGATTTAAATTTGAAACACATAATCACTTCTTGGATTAACTCCCACATTAATGTTATGATATTTTTAAGCAGTTATTTTACAATATAATTTTAATCGAGATTGTTTAAGGTTGAATTTATATTGAAGGAAATTATTTGATAATTTTATTATAAACCCATTTCATTTTATTCCTGTCTAATAATTCATGAAAGTTTCAATAAATATTGCAATTTTTATTTCTTTAATACTTAAAATGATTGATAAACCGTTTTAATAAGATTTGACATCATTTATCTCTTTGATTGAAAATCATTTTTATTACAAATAAATGTTTTATAAATGTTTTTTCAATTTTTTAAAACATTATAAAATTGATTTATTAAATGTCGTTTTCCCATGTTTTAATTTTTAAAATTTTTGGAGGAATCTTCATGTTTTTTTCAAACAAGGATCGTTTGGATTTTATTGAAAAGAGAAAAGAATATTTTTTTAACATTTAAACCATGTATGGAATTTACCAATATTCAGACCACTAAATGTTTTAAATATTAATTTACAATTTTTAATGGTTATTTTTGAAATAATTTATTTTCGAAATATTTTGTGAACTTTTAATACGAAAAAAATTTGAAAGTGAAATGGTTATTTTCCTCAAGAATGATTTAATTATATATTTATGGTATTTTTATTAATCAATGACATAAAACTATTATTTTCCCTAAGGTATATTATAGTTATGTTGTATTGATACCATCCTTATTTTTTCTTTGGATGGTTTATAATCAGTTGGACCAGGGAAAGTATTAACATTCATTTACTTGATTAATTTTAATAATAATTATCATTACATTGAAATATCCACTTTCTTATTATCATTAGACATAAAATTACCCTAAATATCCATATTTTTGATCATGGATATATTTTTTACTTAAACTGTATATCATTCCTTCATATGAAATTTTAATTTGAAATCCATTTGATTGTTTGGGGAAATTATTATTGTTCTGTATTCATCACTCGATACAGATATTTATTGATAAGTCATATTATTAATGAATTAAATCGATTATTAAATATATGATGAATGACTTAGACATGAATATATGGATTAGACCAAGTTATAGATATCCCCTCAAAGCATTAGTAGTCTCATGAGACGAATCAGTTGGTTATCCTTAGTTAAAATTTTTTCTAGTGTATACCCACCAATCCATTATAAAATTTTTGTGAATGGTCTTAATAGTATAGGTATCATGATTCCTAAGATCATGAAATTGAATAATTAATAATTTTATTCATTTATATTTCCTTAATTATTATCCCTAATATTTTCACAATGATATGATATATAGATGATTTTCATTTTCAGTTTATTGATTAAAATGATTTGTTTTCTATTATTTACCATGATATTTTGATTATTACTTATCTAATCATGATAGTTAAGTTATTTATTAAATGTAATATGTTTTTAGATATTTACTTTCCTATATTGATTAATCCTTATTGTTTATTCTTCATTTAATCATGAAAACTTCTAGTTTATGTAATTCTTTTTTATCATTTAAGCTCAACCTTATTTTGTTTCCTTTCCCAAGAATCCAAAAAGTGTACTATGAATGATATGTAAGGATATTATATAGGTAATAATGATATTCTAATTTTTTTTAGTAATTTGTGTTTTAAAATATAATATGGGATTCATGTATGTATCCTATTCACTAATACTATTAAATTATTCCGTCACTTAGGATGAAATTACTTGTCTCTTATGTAAATGTAATAAAGTAGAAATTGTATTTGGGTTATTGGGGTTGGGGTCATTAAATGAGATATGGTTATTAATAGTTTATTTATTAAATATTCCCATAAAGGATAAAGTTTTATTTTCTTCACACAAAGTGTTTGTGTTTATTATAATTATATTTTGGGAAAATATAATTTATCAGAGGCTAGTAAAAGTATGTTTAAACTTGGATAAGTTTTAAATATAAAATTAAATTATTATAGTAATATAATTCAAAGAGAAATACATGTTAAATCCTAAAAGTGTTTATGATATATTGGTAAAGAAAGATTTTACGGAATGGAATTACATTTAAAATATACTAAAAACAATAATTTGAAAGAATGTTTTTAATATAAATGTTTCAATTTGATGATATTATAAATATAAAAATTACTCTAAGAATATAAAAATAAAAAAATAATCAACATTATAACATTAGATGTTCTGAAGAAAATAAATTTAAATATAATTTTGAATTATTGATTATAATTATTATGAATCCCAATCCCTCTATTATTCAAAAAATATTTCTTCATAGATGTTACCTCACTAATGGATTTTAGTGGCAGAATTTTATTAGACAAATACATTGATATATACTAGGAATCATAAATATACACATGACTATTATTACATATAATGTAACATCTTAAACAATACCAATGAAATGCATAATAAAAATAAGGTCTATTAGGCTTTTTTACGTTATATATATTTAAAATTAATGGATTTATATGATATTTTAGTGTTATTAAATGCGTTTATGAATATATAAAATTCATCATGTTATATAAAACAACAATATTGACTTTATCAATCAATCACATGGGACACCTATTTCATGGAATGAAATTATAATTAATGCCTCAAAGTATGAATTTGAGTTATCCCCAATTTATAGACATCATAGATATTTAAGTTTGTGAAAAAATGTAAATATAAATATGATTTATGGATAATATAGAATATTGAGTTCATCTTATGATACAAAAAACATTTATGTGATGGACAAACAACTATGTATATTACAGAGAATGTCATAAATTATGGAATTTATTTACAAGGGATTCATATTTCTTATCAATCATTATTTTACTAAGTATAATAAGTAATCTCTTATTTTATCCTTTATACATTGAGAAATTACTTACGACATCCTTTATTTAGAGATATTCAGGGGTGAATTGAGTCCTTTTAATTTTTTTTACAAATTTAAAAGTACCTCTTGAAATGAAATAAATCTATCCTATCTATTTTAATCAAGTAAAGAATCTGAAATAAAAACAAATAAAGATAAAGATAAATATTTTTTTATAGTTTTTCAAGAGAAAATAAATTCCCATAGTCAACTCCACTAATACAAAATTCAATCTTAGTGATTTTTACTCATGTCATTTTTCTAGGGACATCAAGAACTGAGTGCAAGAAACTGATACTAATAACAAAGGTACCAATAGATATTCCTATGATATCCCTTTAAAAAGATAAATAAAAACATCACAAAACACTCAATACATGGAGTGTGAACATATCAAAATATATAATTAAGAAGAAAATTTTAGTTGTAGAACACAACTATAGCCATAACAACTGAAAGTGGATGATGAAATCTTCAAGTGATAAAAATATGTCTCCAAATTATAGCTTTAAAAATATATTTGAAATTTGTAGTGTAATTATAATTAGTATAGAAGTATTAATATAAAATATTATTTGTTATGATAAGATCAATTGAATTTATAGTAGAACTAAAAATAATTTTGAGTAGTGAAGAAATGGACACTTTACTATTTTTTATTTCATAAAACTATTAGTTATTTTCATATCAACTATTGAGAGATAATATATATGATATTAAGAATAAATTATAGGTCAAGTATGTACATCATATTCTCCTTTAAAATTATTAAAAAATTGAACGTTGGAGTAGAAATTATTCCTCAGAATCCATATCTTCATTGGAATCAACTACTTTTAACAACTTGAACATTATTTCTTCCAACATATCCGAGTTAGATAAAATTAAAGGTTTAATTTTAGAGCCATGTCTTATATAAGGTTGGATTTTTGGTTAATTCAATGTGAAATATATTAAATAGGGAAGATCTGTTGATATAGAGAAAAATGGAAATGTTTCCACATATGGGTTTTCCTATGTAATGTAATTCTACACATATCCAAAATAGTCTATGTAGAGATTCTACATAACGAAATTATGAAAATGAAATAAAATATGGATATGAACCCACAAATGGGGTTTCCCATGTAAGATAATTTCCCACTTATTCAAAATCAGATATTTATAGGTTTAACATAAGGAAATTCTGGTGACTTAATTTAATCTGTCTTGGTGAGGTAATTCACATACATAAAGGCCCAATATAAGAAAATACAGATGTATGAAAATTTGGAAATTTTAAGGATCACATAAGAAACTGTCAACATAATAAAATTTGGTTATAAGAAATCATATAGATTTTTGAAGGGTCATGTACATGTTTTCATCTATATAATGAAGCTTGTGTATGTGAATCAAAATCATACGTGGATTCAACAACATGATCCACCACATATGGATTTTCACTTATGCGTTTTCATGGAATTTTTCCTCGAGCCATGCAAAATCATTCAAAGTGGTGTTTTCAAAATCATTGAATTTTTATACTTTAATTGGGATTTAAATAAGAATAATGTTTTAGTATACTAATACACCCTCCACTTATACCCCTCTCAAGTTTGTATTTAAGAGAAACAATAAACCCAGAGTTCCGCCTCCAATAGGCCCTAGGTTGGTGAGCAGTACCAAGGGTCTAACATAGTCAAATGATAGTCATTACCCTCATTTTATAAAAATTATTGAGAGTGAATATTAATAGGCACAAAAAAATCCTACATATAACATAAAATAAACCAAAAGATCCCAAATTTGTATGTCAATTAATACCAATAATGTTTCCAAAGTTTATACCTAAAAGATAAACAAGGCAATGAATCTAGAACAACTCTAATATCCACGCTAGTATTTCACAAATCAATTCTCATAACATTCATGAAAACTTGGAAAAGAATTATATACATTTGGTGGTCATAAAATTTATACTTAGTAGATTCATTCCAAAGGCCTCACTTGAAAATGTGAAAAGAGAATATTGATGCTTAAATGAAAAAACCGTAGGACTTAAAAGTACCTAGGTAGGTCATCTATCCATCCCAACCTTACCATAAATCACACACCAAATAATTCAATTATTAGGATAATGTTAAAAAAACATTGATAAAGGATTCCCACATCAACGTCCCCACTTAGTTTCCACTCTAATGACCCAACATCAAACATCCTATGCTCCCATCCCATCCATGACATCTTATCAACATGAATCTAACCATATATGATGTTGTTTTGGTCACAATCCTGTCTACCCCAACCACCCATAGGGACAACATCACATGATAACATCAATGTTATCATGAAAATTACTCATTACACTATCCCATAATCACACATGTAACCACAACATCACAACCAAGACAATAGGGTATCATAAACGTAAAGGGAATCAATATTTTTCTATCCTCCTACCATGAATGACTCACACTACATATCAAATCCTCTCATCGTCAGTCATCACCACCAAATGTGTCTTCATCAAGGGATAAGATCCAACACCAATATTCTTATTGTCTAATACTACTTCCAAATGAAGAGTGATGAATATGAGACAATAACCAACCCATTCTACACCATTTGGATGTTAGGGAAAACACATATAGCACATTTGGGTGTCGGTACATGAAACTTGATGTGGGTGTGGTGCGTATAAAAGTAATTGGATAATAAAATTATATATATATATATACACTACGAAATTCACACGACTTACCTAAAGGTTTCACATCAATACTTCATCACCTTATCCTTAGAATTAACCTCATACTAACATTACCACACACTACCACCAACTAGATGAAACCAATCCACAAAACAACCAAACACATTGAAAAATTTCATTTATTTAAATTATATGTTCATTAACATTTAGAAATTATTACATTAACCACCATTCAAATTCATATTTGAATAAAACCACTAAATCAAGGGCAAAAATTTAATTTCCATTTAAGTATAATCTATTCATGATTATTCAATTCATCAATTAATTAACCACATAGGAATTCCCATCTCTAATTATTTAATTCTACTGTTAACATTTTTAATCCATTACTACTAGGATACTACAATAAGGAATCACACAATAACTACATATCTATCACCACACTTCAACTTCCTACAACACATATCGCATATGAACTCATCATCCCCCACATAATAAAAACACTAAAAATTCCAAAAAAATAAAATTATAACAACAAATATACTGACACCATGAAATAATGGATTCCAAACCACATATTTTTACCATAATTCATTTATAGGGGATTTATTATTAAATCATATTCTTATGAATGGGTATTTTCACACAGGTCTATATTTACACTGGACACCAACTCATAACCCAAAACATGTATTAATTAATTTATGAGTGGTGTATTTAATAAATAAAATAAAAAATAGGTTATTAATCCACAATATGGGTTAATAAATTAAAAAATACACAATATGAAACTAAAAATACTATAATCCTAGATAATAATAACCACTTAGTAATAGTAAGAAATATAGTAAAATATATGAACATAATCCATCACTTTAAATTAAATTTAATTTGGTTCATTGAATTCATTAGAAAATATATACTAGACACCTATTGAAAAAACTAATGTTAATTTCATAGATTAAAAAACAATAGAGAATAAGGATCCTCTTCCTCAAAACTACGTTCCAAAATATGCGACAATGAAAATGAGAAAACAATAAGATGATGTAACCCCTAAATATTGTGGATATAAGGTCTTGTCCAATCATATTGAATTTGTTGTTAAGGGAGTAACATGAAAGATAAAAGAACACCGATCTAAAACAGAACACACATCTAAAAGAAGTAGAGAGGTAACCAAGATGTTGAATAAGCTTGGAATCATGAGTAATAGGGCTTCAGGTCAAAGATATATGACTCTTAGGGTTCAATAATATGGTCTTGGATCAGTTAGCTTCAATTGAAATAATAAAAACACTAAAACAATGTAAATCCAAAAATTTTATAGTTCTATATATGGTTTTCTGAAGATCCCCAAGAAGTTAAGGTGGTCAAAATTCCTTTTTGGTATATTAACATATGTAAATTCTCATTTAAATACATTGGTTGTATTTAATTAAATTAATAGATCTAATCCTTATAAGTAAAATTTTAAAAACATTTATTTTATATTTAAATCCCACATTTTATGTTAAAATCATTTCTCACATTGGTCTAAAAATTATAGGTATTTTGAAAAAAATGGAAACTTAAAAAACTATTAGACCGAATGTGAGAAGGGATCGACTGTGAGAAAGGATCAATATATGATAGGATCAACTATGAGAAGGTATCTACTATGAGAAATTATTTACCTTGAGAAGAAACTAATCGACTCTATAAAGGAACCGATCACCCATGGGAACTAACTGGTCGATCGTATGAAGGAACTGATTTCCCATGAAAAAAAACTAATCGAATGTAAAACAAAACCAATCTAACATGATAATAAATTGATCGACCATGATAAAAAAATGATCGACCATGATAATAAACTGACTGACTATGAGAATAAATGTATTCACCGTAAAACAAATCAATCGACACTATGAAGGAACCTATTAACCGTGAGAGAAAATCAATCGATAATGAGAACAAACTGATTGAGAGTATGAGGGAACCGATCAACCATGGGAATATACTGATTGAACATAAGAAAAAATTTATTGACTATATGAAGTAATTGATCATATGTGAGAACAAACCGATCAACCATGAGAAAAAACTGGTTGACCATACAATGGAACCAATTGACGGTGAGAAAAAACTGATTGATCATGGGAATAAACTAATTGACCATGAAAATAAACTAATTGACCATATGAACAAATTGATCAATTTGGTGAACAAACTAATAGATCCTGAGAAAAAATAAAATAAAATAGGACCTAAACTTCATATTG
Source organism: Viscum album (assembly GCA_963277665.1). Lineage (NCBI taxonomy): Eukaryota > Viridiplantae > Streptophyta > Magnoliopsida > Santalales > Viscaceae > Viscum > Viscum album. The sequence goes on along the minus strand of OY728164.1, from coordinate 571,258,134 downwards.
AAACTTTTAGGCCTTAGGAAATCACAAATCAAGGTTCTTTGGAACTTGATATAGCATATTAGATACCTATTAAGCCAATATCATCCCAATGAATCAAAAGAGAACCTAAAATAAAAGGGAAAATATTTATGAAATATAACCTAAAAGATAATTCTCATGTATATTACAATAATAAGAACACACACACACATTATAGGAACAAAACATATATCCATGAGAAATCATCAATGAAGGAGGAGAGTTAATTTAATATAATATATAAGGTTAAACACTTCTTCTAAACAAAATAGAAACAAGTGAAGAGTCAGAAGAACTTAGGGTATTGAGCATGAAAACTTGATTCCCACTCCCAAGTGTTCCACTCCAAGACACAATGCCTCCATAATTCATAAAAAATGGGATAAATTTCCCACACATGAATTTATATTGATGATCCCAGATATCAAATGGTCATTCCAAAAACATCGAATCATGATCAATGTCCAACTCTCCCTGATCAATGATATGAGAGTTATAATGAAGGTAATGATGAAGATGAGACATATAGAAGACATTGTGAACTCTATTAATATGTAGTGGGAGTTCCAACTAATAAACAACCTCACCAATATTATCTATCACCTTGAAAGGCCTAACACACTTTGGGGAATTATTACTCCCTTAACCAATCCTCTATTACCACCAAGGAGGGGAACACTTGAAGAACACACGATCTCTAATATGAAACTCTAGGGGCCTCCGACTAAAATTTTCATATCACTTATAGAGGTCCTATAATTATTATACTAACCCTTTAAATATCCAAATATTCTCTGTTGTTTTCTATACAACATCAGTTGCAATGAATATTGACTCCCTAACATCAATCTAGCACAATAGAGAATGAAATTTCTACTCATAAAATTCATAGAAAGTAAAAATGATGATGGATAAGTGATAACTATTATTATATGAAAACTCAACAATAATAGGTGGGTCACCCATTATCTAGAAATGTAAAAGATACAACCTTTTAATATATCATAAAGCATCTAGATCATTTGTTATATATGTCCATCTATAGGAGAATGGAAAGAAGTGTTAATGTGAAACTAACCACCAAAATCATGATGCAATCCTCTCAATATTAATGGGGTAATTTGAGAATCCTGATCGGATATAATGGTATTTTATACCCAATGGAGTCTCACAACCTCATCCACATACTTCTTTATTAGATCATCCATAGTAATCAAATATTTGCTCACAATAAAATTGGCTAATTGCATTAGGAAGTCCAAAGTTATCCCAAAAGAATGGGGAAATGGTTATAATGGGGTTTTGAGATGTGGGGTTTGGCTACCGGTGGTGTTCCTTACTTCTTATGCACCAGATTTCTCCTTGATGATGGTTTTGATTCCTTTCACTTCACAGATGGTGACTTTCAATGTTGAAAATGATAAAAATCATGGAGTTGTTTTTATTTTAATGGATTTTTTTCTCTGTGTTTCTTCCTCAATGTTTTCAGTGAATGTTTTTTAGTTTTCTCTTAAAGCATTCGAGATGTCTGATGCTTGTTTGAAAATTTATTTTTCATTTCTAGTTATAGTGGATGTTGTTGGATATTAATGAAAATTATATGATGAGGTTTTTTTTGTTATGATGAGGTGACTTTTTGTTTCTGTGGTGGATGATGGTTGGAGGGTCTCCTCGGTGTTGTGGTGTAGATTCTAGCCAGCACACCTGTCAGTGGGTATGGCTTGAGGAGGCTCAATGATCAATGTTTGATAGTTCGAGGTGGTTCAAATGTGATGAGTGGATCATTTTTATTTTCATATTTAGAATGTGTTTTTTTTATGTTTGAATGTTGAAATCTGGATATTTTGGTTTGAATATTTTGAATGTGAGGTTCCCACTTATCAATAAAGTGGGTTTTTGAAAATAAAAAAAAAATGGATTTGGATTTCGAGTGTAAGAGCTCTCCAAATTGTAATTATGGAAAAATTATTTCCACATTCACTAAAATAGGTTCTAATTTCATTCATAGAAGACTTACATTTGACTCTTAGGGTCCGTGAAGGCCACAAAGTTCTCACTGATGTGGTAGTACAAACACAAATGTTGGGAAAATACTACTGAAGCCAACTCTGGGTCCTGAATTTCAAAATTACTCTCTTTGGGACACAAATTCCTTGAACAATAACATATCACCACCATTTACTACATAAATATGTATTCCAATCCTAGAACATAATCATCACCAAAGACCTCAAATATCACCTCTTCCTCTAGAAACCAATACACATGGGCATTGATCAACCAATCCTCCAAGAATTTGAAATGTGGATGACACTAAAAATCCTATAGGAAATCTTGTTCCTTTCATATCAAATATATTAGTACGTCTATAATCTAAGATAATTATGGATAAAATAATCAATAATAAAACTCAAAACTATGGATGTTGTGGACACCTAAACCATTATTTGGTACTACCCATGAAATAACTATCTCAGTCTTTGAGGGGTCCATGACCATAGACTATTGAGACACCACATATATAATGAAATAAATCACCAATTTCCAAAACATGAATGTGGATAGATTTCCATTTAGTTCAATGTTTTATAAAACCCTTAAGAAAAATATGATATACTTGACATGATCTTATTCTTATCATGAGTATATAAAGATGTCATTTATGAACATGAACTGATCTAAGAGCTCATAGAATATAGAGCTTATGATCCCCATGTACACATTTAGTGAATTCATGAAACTGGAAGACATGTTTTTGATGTGTCTATAAATGAATTTTAAGGAATTATTTAGGATATCTCAATCCTTTAACCTCACTTGGTGATATCTATACCACGTGACAATATTTGAAAAACAAATCCACCCCTTATTCTAGCCAAATAGGTATTCAATTACCTAAAAAGGGAAATAGTTATTTCCTATCACTTGACTAAACATTATGTAGTCCATATATAGCCTCATAATACTAGTTTCTTCTTGGAAAACAACACTAGGGTAGCCTAAAGAGATAAATTAGGCTAGATGCATCCCTTTTACTCAAAATAATTAAAATTAAGTCTCAAAGCACACAAATCTATGGGTTCTATATGATAAGGAGTCATTAAAATCAATGAGTAAACCAATTGTAACTCTATCCCAAAAGTGACATTGCATCAAGGGGGTAGGGTAAGAAACTTATCTAGGAAGACATAAAAAATCCTCAATAACTCTGGGCATCTTTGATGTTTGAATATCCATTGAAAAATCCACCAACTAATCTATAAGAGGCTCCATATGCCTGTCACCCATCTAATTTCACTTCTCATCAATAAAAACCACCAATTAGTCCCCCATATTAGAAAACACAACTCTCCTTTAGAAACGGTCAATAATGTCATCTGTGGAGTATAAATAATTCAAGAAAAATATGGCATCGTATGGTTACATTTACAACAAACATAAAATACCCACCGATTGATGTTTCCTCATAATCAGTCTATGTCTCTAACAAAAATAAAATAAGAAATCATAAAATAATATTGGTGTAGATAACCACAGGAGAAATTGAAGCCTCTAAACCACCAGTCTTATTGTGTAGCCCAAGGGAAGTGTAATAAAGAAGTATGAATCACCAAAATCATATAAGTAAAAAATATGTAAGATAATAAACTTATCTTACCTCGAACAACCTCTGGTCCATCAGGCATTGAAACCTCTATTGGATGCACCAGCCCATGTAAATCCCCAATTACTCATTGATGATGACATCTATGACCATGTAATAGACTAGGTCCCTGAGGAATATGATTTTCATGGGGCTAACTACTATCATATCCATATCCTCTTGGTTTCTATACAAATGCTGGCGGCCTCTACTACTATTGCAGCTACAACTAGGGAGGGGACTGGCCACCCAAACCAAACCTACCTCTATAATAATTAATTCACTAATCTTAATGGTGAATATTACCTATACAAAAATAGAACACTAATTGAAATACCCCAATAGAAACTCGAGAACCACCGGCCTTAAAAAAGTGGGAAGAAGACTATTGAAATATACTCCCTACTGATCCGAACCTTGAATAACCTGACATTCACAATCCTCCACCAGAACTCCATCTCAAGACACTACTACATATGAGTGAATGTACTAGATAAATTTAACTTCTTCTACAATGATGGACACATAGGAAGTGTAAATATAGTGAATTCATATATGATTACTGGATATAGTGGATCCTCAACATTCTATGCTCTATAATCCTTATCTAAAATGAGATCAGGAGAAAAACATAGGAGATCCTTAAACTTGATCTCGAGAACTCATATGATCATGCTCCCCAATTTAATGTAGAGAAGATCCTACCTCTTTAATTTAGTTATCGTTGATGAAAATAAATCTAGACAGAACTCCTTCTGAAATTTATCCAAAGAAACATACTCCACCTTCCACAATCCAAGGTACATTATCCACCACTGGTACACCACTACCTATATATGATTAACTAATAATGGAACCCAATACTCAACCAAATCCTGAATCAAACAAAATTAAAAATTAAGAACCTCTATCTGATGCTCTGCATCTTGGTTGGAGACACTGCCATCAACATTTTCTAGACTAAGATTCTAGAAATCACACAACACACTCATCCATGTCTCATCATCCTCTATCAGATCAATCTTATGATAATTGACTATATCAGCGTGTAAACCCCTTTTGAACTACACATGGATGAATACAAGGATAAATATATGTAAGAATAAAAGGGAATTAAGCATTATCTTTTTTATTTTGGAATTCATTTATATTTATTAACTAAATTCATTTTAATTCCTAAAAATACCACTTTCAATCATAAAAACAAACAATAATGATACATGTACCTCCACTAAGTCTCTATCCCACAATAATAATAATCGAACATAGTATGTTTTGTATGATTAAGGTCCTTTCATTGGATCATAGTGGGTTCTAAACAGCTAATTCCTAGTCAATATTCTTAACTACATCACACACACTAAGTCTCACTAATGTTGCTGCCCTGTCATTCCCATACAAGCCTCATCACTGCCTAACTCTAAACACCACCTTATATCCTTACCAAAAACTTTGATACTAATATATCATGGGCCCCATCTTCTGGTATCCCTATGGGGATAATAATGAAGAGAAGTTATGACCCCCCTAGTCCCACTCATAGTAGGCCTCATATAGCACAAAAAACATTTTAGGTTATGTTTCTCTTAAATACTTTCAATTCATTAGAAAAACTATATTGCATGAACCACTGAGTCTCTGTGAAAAAAGACTTGTTTATTTGTATGAGATATTCATATCATAGACCTTAAACATAAATTTTACTCTTTTTTGTTCTGACTTTCAAAAAAGGAATATACCCAATTGCGATAAGGGTGGAATCTAGAGTCTGATAGAATTAAATTAATTTTCGTTGAATAGTAACATACCCTTATGAATAGTAACTTACCCTTATGAATAGTAACATACCTTTATTAATAGTAAAATACCATTATGAATAGTAATATAAACCTTATTAATGATAAACTTACCCATGAAAGTATAAATAAAATTTAGTCACCTTAAAAATGAAGATGCATATTTTAAGTGTTTGTATTTTTTTGATTAAATGATGATTTATATTAAAAATTAAATTTCTCATATTTAAAAAATATTTTTGAAAAATGGAGTTCATTTTTGGATTATACAGATTGAAAAATGGTTTGGGTGATTTTTTTTGATTTTTATGAACTACTTGAATTTTTGGTGAATAATAAAATTCAGTAATTATGGTATAAATACATTTTGAGATAAATACACTATTCCTAGAATCATGGATGATGTAAGAAACCATTAGTTTGAACTCACATTCACTTATTACTATTTTTTATCTTTGAATCATTACTATTTATTATATTAGGGAAAAAATAATCTAATTATTTAAATATTAAGAAAACCCTCCTTCCCTTCACTATATAAACCACCCCTCACCCCATCTTCCTCCCACACCAGTCATGCTTTTAGACATTCCTATGTTCTACCAAATATTCTTCCCAATACCCCCCCCCCCACATACAAGACCTACTGGTCTAACCAAAAGTTTAAAAGACTCCTTAAATAGATTCTCAAGGTGTACTCAAGAGGTTAACCTCTCTCCCTTTTTATTTCAACTTCTTTTATAAGTTCCATTCTTTTGTTTATCTCTCCTGACCTCCCCAAATCCAAATTATATGATAATTATAGTACCTTACATGAAATGGTATTTTATTATGCTATTTTAATATTTCATAATCATCTCTCTTCTTCCCCTCCTCATATACCTAAAATGAAAACTCCATCGGAGATGTGTTAATTTATCATATTCAAAGGACAACATGTTTTAAATTTATATTGACATATTCAATTATGGTTATGAAAACATTTTTATGGTTTAACCAGTTCATCATATATGTAATATATCCTATTTTATATTCCGGAATCATTTTTTACACATGTTATTTAATTATAAAAAAAATGAGTTTGTGGTGATCAAAAAACCATCAAAATAATCCAAGTGTTTATCATTTAAATTTTGTGTAATGATTCATATTCCCCCATAAAAAGGATTTATATGATCATTTAACAATATGGATGATCATTAAAAACTCATAACATTAATTCTGGATTTCAATTTCTATTTGAAACGAACTTCCACACCCATATACAAGAAAACCGATCATGAAAACTGTGGAAGAAAATGCTTCCAAAAAAATAAAATCGAACATCTTAAACCCATAAAAAAGAACATTAATGAACCTAAAAATGTTATAATAAATAAATTAAATGTATTGTAGGTTGTTTAATTATTAATTAATGTAACTAAATTTTATTATTCTGATCATTAAGATCAATCGAAGAACACATTCGTGCATAAGGTAAGGGGTTTCTCATCTCACAATTAATTCTGTGAGATTTCAATAGTTCACCACTTATTTTTTGTATGTGGTGTATGTGTACAAAAATTTGATATGTAATATCATGATTATATTTATATTAATGGTATTATGTTATTCATTTGGTGATTATTATTTTCTGGTCATACGCTTCAATTAATTAGAATATGGTAAGGGACTCTGTCTCAATTTCCATTTCTTTGAAACTTACATGGTATTGTGCTTCTAATAATTATTATGTGATGTATATAATACCCATTTGAGATCATTTTTCATATGAAATTATAATTATATTAAATATCTATTTTCTTGTATCATGGATATGATTATTGTCTTAGCCGTATACCATTTTTCATATGGTATTTATGTGGAATGTTGCTTTAAATGTGGAAATATTGATGAATCTATATCCTCTACTAAATATGGATATTGAAAAGGAATATTGTTCTTGTATTTAATAAATTTATAAAAAATTATTTGGAATGGTAGTGATGGGTGGGGCCCACTAGATCCCCTCGATGCATTAGAAGGTCTCATGAGACAAATCTGTTGGTGAAAAAACCTTCGAGTTTGTTACCAAAAATAAGATTAATTTATACCCACACACATAAAACATCTTGATAGTATAATGTTTCATCTGAAAAATATATAATTTACAAATAATAAACATTTTATTTATTCATTAATTATTTATTACTATCCATGAGGTTTTCACTATGACAAAATATATGGATTCATTTTTATTCTCAACTTATTGATGAAAAGTGTTTTCATTTATTCATCATTCCATATTAGTCATGTCTAATTGATTACGATTCACTTATTATTGATTCATGATTCCTCTATATGAAACCCTTACTTATCATTTTAGGGAACCCTTATTATGTTTCCTTTCCCCAGGTTATGAAGAAGAGAACCTTGAATAAGCTTTCAAGGAGGTAGTTTATTTCAATTTATTATGTATCATGTTGTATTTACTATCTTTCTAAATGTACTATGGAAATCATTTATGTAATATGGTCTTCCAAAACAGCTAAACTAACCGGTCCTTCATGATTGATTTCTTATAATCATGTCAATATAATGAAATAATGCACAGGGTCTAGGCTTCAGGGTTCGTGGTGTTATAGTTGGTATCATAGGAAGTTTAGTAGAAACTTGGAAACTAGATTTAGGAAAAATAGTTTATAGGAAAAAAACCCAAGATATAAATTGAGGATAAATATAATGTAAAATCCTAGAATTTAAGTAAAGTAGAGATTATTTGGGTATTCCTCGAAAATAAATCTTTGTCTGGATACTACAAGTGGTCGTGGTTCTGGCACATGTGTACCTAGAAGTAACAACTCTGACAAGGAGTTTCGGGCAAGACCCGATGTATCCTGGTACCTAACAACATGCCTTACTACGCACCTAGTTTGACACTCTTTGGGGATATGCATATGATAATTCACATTTTCATTACAAACCATTATTAATTATTGAAAATAGAATTTTTTTTATGATTATGAGATTAGTTGTGCATAAATTTTTAGATTGTGTTATGTTTTTTCTAGTTAGAAATTATAAATTATAACCTAATATAATGTATTCCATTGTTTAGTGATGGCTCCTAATGGGAGAAGGGGAATCAATAATCACGAAAAATGTAGGGATTTCCCCACTGAAAAAGTGAACAAAGTTAGTTTTGGAGTGGATCATATCAATACCATATTTGGAATACTTACTCAGGTTATGTCGTATAACCATGATACACATTTTTTGGATCATTTCATGCAACATAAGACCCCATCTTTTAATTGGACTACTAACCTTGTGGAAGTTGATCAGTGGATCATGTTCCTTGAAAAGATATTCTTAAAATAAAGATGCAATGAAAATGAAAAGGTAGTGATGGAATTATATTGTCCCAAGGGTGATGTTGATCAATAGTGGTCCTTGATCCAGAATTTCATATATGAGGAATAAATAGTAGACATGGAATTGAGGAATTTTATGGAAATATTCTTCGAAAAATATTTTCCTCGTGAGCAATGAATTGAAATGAAGAGGAAATTCCTTGTCCTAAAGCAAAGGGAAGAAGAGAGTTTTGTATTATGAGGCTACCTTCACAAGAATATACAGGTATGTTATAGATTATGTACGAGATTCGGAAGACAAGAATTATCATTTATTTTAAGGTCTTAATCTAAGTATTCTATGGTAACTGGCTTCTCAAACATTTTCATCAAATGATGAAATTTTATTAAGTTCCATCAAAACAGAGAAAAAATTTTCTAAATCAAAATTTTTCAAGGGAAATGAAGATAAGAATTGGTACTCTGATACCATGGAAAAGTTGAAGAACCAAAGAATAAGAAGGGAACAAAGCAATTCCCATTATGAGAGAATTGTGGAAAGAATCATCCTAGGAAATTATTGAAAGTAATGAGATTTTTCTTTATGTTTGTAGAAAATATTTATCGATATAATGAATTAAATGGGAAGAAACAAGTCAATGATGTTCACTGCTACAATTTTATAAAGATATGACACTATGAAAATGAGTGTCCTAAGAACCATGGGAACATGCCTCAGGATAGGCCATGAGAGCAAGGAAATGCTTACGTGATTACAACCACAGAGGTTGAAGTTACTAATGATGTGGTGAAAGTCACTTTAATTGTTTCCTCAAACTTAGATAATGATTTATTTGACTTTGGATCATTGCATTCATTTATATCTTCCCATTTTACCAAGAAAATTACAGATGTACAATTTGATTTAATAAAGGAGTTATCAGTCAAAACTCATAGGGGATTTATAATTTATACAAATATGTTTTTATAACAGTACCTTAATGGCACATAAATGTGATTTAGTTTCTATCCTTATCATCATACCCTTGGCCAACTTTGATACAATTCTCAGTAATATGTTTCTATCAAATTATGATGCTATGATATATTTAAATAAGATGGAAGTTACAATATTTGAGAATGGTATAGAATCCCTTATCTTTGTAGAAGAAACCTCTCCATTTGATTCTTATCTAGATCCACCCCTAGTATCTCTACTAAATGAAATTCTTGGGGAGGAAGAGAACAAAATATCTATGGGTGAGGAAACAATATTTAAATTGAAGATGTACCTACTGTGAAAGAATAAATTGATGTATTTCTAGAGGATTTACATGGAAATACTCCAGAGTGGGAAGTTAAGTTCTCTATTTATTTAATTATTGGTTCAATACCTATATAAAAGACTCCCTATAAAATGTCCATTATAGAATTAGTGAAGATAAAGAAACAACTAGAGGAATTGAATGACACCAGATTCATTCGACCCATTTTTTCTATATGGGGAGCCCATGTACTCTTTGTATAGAAGAAAGATAGATCCATGAGGCTATGCATTTATTATAGAGAAATTAATGCTATTAAATAAAGAACATGTATCCTCTTCCACGTATTGATGATTTATTTCATCATCTTCATGGATCCAAATATTTTTCAAAGATTGACCATTGATCTGGATATCATCAACTGCATGTGAGGAAGACAGATATTCCTAAGACAACATTTCAAACCAGGTATTAGTATTACAAGGATACAGTAATGTCTTTTGGAATAACTAATGCACCCTCAGTTTTCATGGATCTAAGGAATAGAGTTTTTGAGAAATATCATGATGAATGTTTTGTGGTATTTATCAATGATATCCTAGTATACTGAAAAAGCTATGAAGACCATGAGAATCACTTGTAGGTCATTCTGAAAAATCATAGAAGAAATGAATTATATGGTAAGTTTATCAAGGGTGATTTTTGGATTCAATAAATTTATTTTCTTTGACATATTATCTCTAAGAATAGAATCTCAGTTTATCCTATGAAGATAGAGGAAATCCCAGAATAGACCACGCTAACGAACATAACAGAGGTATGTAGTTTTATGGGATTAACAGGTTACTATCACTATTTCATTCAGAATTTTTCCCAACTGGATAACCCGCTATCCAACCTCGCACATAAAGGGGTTAAGTTTGTATGGATGAAAGAATGTACAAAATGCTTTGAATAATTAAAAATTAGATTATTCAATGCTCTAATTTTGACTCTTCACTCTGGAAATGATGGATTTTTGATATACAGTGATGCATCAAAGAATATTTTGGGTTGAGTCTTTATGAAAAATGATAAAGTTATTTCTTATGAATCAGGGTTGTTTAAGACTCATGTGAAATATTATCCAACTCATGATCTTGAGTTAGCATCCATAATATTTTCTCTAAAAATATAGAGACAGTATCTCTATGGTGAAATATGTAAGGTAAATACAGATCACAAGAGTTTGAAATAACTTTTTACATAAAAATAACTCTACATGAGGCAATGTAGATGGCTGGAGTTACTCAAAGATTATTATTTTTCAATACACTACCACCCATAAAAGGAAAATAAGGTGGTAGATGCATTAAGTAGGAAAGATCATGGACTTCTAACCCAAATGAAGATTGAGATAGATCCTATATTCATGGATCTAATAATGATGGATATAAGAATTATTATGGAAGGGGAAACATCTTTCCTCTTTCAAATGATTGAGAAACTATCTTTACTAGAGAAGATAAAAATATTTCAATCTGATTATGAGAATATAAAAAAGAAAATTCAAGCTGTTAAGAATGGAAAATTGGCAGACTTCATATATGAGGATGGAGTTCTGAAATTTGGGAATAGGTTATACATTCCATAAGTACCAGATCTAAAAAGGGAACTATTAGATGATGCTCATAGATCAAATTTCTCTATACACCCCAGTAGTACCAAGATGTATAGAGATCTAAAGGATCATTTTTGGTGGGATAACATGAAGCGAAAAATTTATGACTATGTGTCAAGATGTCTAGTTTGTCAACAAGTGAAGGTCGAGAGACAATATACTAGAGGGGTCATGACAACTCTACCTATTCCTATGTGGAAGTGGGATGAAACTAAAACAAAAATTGTCACAGGAATACCAAGGAAACCTAGAAAAAATGATGTAATATTGGTAATTGTTGATAATATCAAAAAATTAACGCATTTCATTACTATAAGAGAGGATTTACCACATGATCTCCTAGAAAGAATTTATATTAATGATGTTTTAAGACTTTATAGTGCACGTCTATCTAATGTGTCTGATCAAGATCCCTAATTTACAAAAAATCTAGAAATGTCTCTAGAAGGATTTATATACCAAACATCATATGAGTACTACTTGTCACCCCAAAACTGAAAGACATTATGAAAATACTATTATAATGATGTAAGAAATGTTGAGTAATGCTCTCTTGACTTTCTAGGTATGTGGGATCAATACATGCCTTTTTTGGAATTTTCATTCGATAATATTTTCTATTCTATAATTCAAATGGTGCCATATGAAGAATTATATACTAAGAGGTGTCAAACTCCAAAATGTTGGGATGAAGTTGGAGAGAGGAAAATTATAGGCCCAAAACTTATCGAAGAGACAACTACAAAGGTAAATAAAATTCTAGACCATATTAAAGAATCCCTAAGTATGAAAAATAGTTATGCTGAAAACTAGAGAATGGATTTGGAATTTCAAGTAGGAGATAATGTCTTTCTAAAAGTATCTATGTGGAAGTGTGTGTTAAGGTATGGTAAGAAAGAGAAACTGATCCCCAGGTAAATTGGACCATTTGAGATTTTAAAATGAATTGGAGTTGCAGCTTACCATTTGATAATTCCACCTAGTCTCTTGAAAGTTCAAAATGTGTTCCACCTTTCATTGTTAATGAAATACATGCCATACCCAATAAAAGTTCTCACCTGTGAATAAATAGAGTTGGAACATGATTTGTCATACTATGAAGAGACTATCGAGATTCTTAACACAGGGAAGAAAGTATTGAAAAATTAGATGACTCATCTAGTAAAGGTTCTTTGGAGAAACCATAAAATAAAGGAAGAAATGTGGGAACCTAAAAATGTTTTGAAGAAGAACCACCCACATCTTTTTAAAGGGATTTATACATGAAAATTTTTGAGGAAATTTTTTCTAAAAGTGGGAAGAATATAACACCCCATACATTTTATGGTATGTTACTCCTAAATGCTTTAAATTCATTAGATAGACTATATTGCATGAAGCACTGAGTCCCTTTGAATCAAAACATGGTTATCTATATGATATAGTCATAATCGAGACATTATACTTAAATTTTCCACTTTGGTGTTTTGAATTTTGAAAAATAGACATACAGAGTTGCGATATGTGTGAAATTTTGAGTCTGATAGAATAAAACTAATTTTTGGTGAATAGTAAATTACCCCTATGAATTGTAACTTAACCTTTTGAATAGTAAATTTCCATTATGAATAGAAATTTTACCCTTATAAATGGAAAACTTACCCATGAAATTATAAATAAAATTTAGGCACCTTAAAAATGAAGAGTAATATTTTAAGTGTTGGTATTTTTCGATTAAATGGTCATTTAAATAAAAATTGAATTTATCATATTTAGAAAATTATTTTTGAAAAATGGAGTTCATTTTTTTATGATAAACATCAAAAAATGGTTTGGTTGAATTTTTGGTATTTTTATGAAATACATGAATATTTAGTGAATAATGAAAAACGGTAATTACGGTATAAATACATTATGAGATAAATAAACTATTCCCTGCATCATGGATGATGTAAGAAACCATTAGATTGAACTCACATGCAAGTATTACTATTTTTTTCATGTAATAATCATTATTTATTGTCTTAGGAAAAAATAATAAACTAATGATTAATATAGTAAGAAAACCCTCCTCCCCTCTACCATATAAACCACCCCTCACCCCCTCTTCCTCTAGCACCACTCAAGCTTTGAAACTTGACTATGTTCTATCAAATCCACTTCCCAAGACCTCTAACCATGTCTAAGACCTTACGTTCTACACAAAAGGCCAAAAACAAAGGCCTTGAGAAGATTCTAAAGGAGGATTAATCAAGAGGTGAACCACTCTTCCTTTTTTTCTTTTATCTTCTTTTACAAGTTCCATTATTTTATTTCTCTCTCCTCACCTACCCTCATCCAAATTCTATGAAAATTATAGGACCCTAAATGAAATGCAATTTTTTATGCTAATGTAATATTTCATCTTCATCTCTCTTTTCCCCCTCCTCTTATACTAAACATGAAAACATCGTCCGTGATGTGTTGATTTATCACATTCAAAGGACGATGGGTTTTCAATTTCTACTACCATCATAAATGTGGGCCATGAAACCATTTTTATGATTGAACCATATCATTATATATTTAATATATTCTATTTTATGTTCTAGAATAATTTTTGACACATGGTATTTAGTTATAAAACAAAATGAGTTCGTGGTAATAAAAAACCATCAAAATACTCCAAGCATTTATAATTAAAATTTTGTATAATGATTCATTATACACTATAAAAAAGGATTTATAAGATAATTTTTCCTATTGGATGATCATTAATAACTCATAACATTAATTATGGATTTCAATTTCCATTTTACATGAACTTCCATACTCATATACACACAAACTGATCATGAAAACAAAGGAAGAAAATGATTCCAAAACAATAAAATTTAATCTCTTAATATATCGAACCTATCCTTTTACATATAAAATTACATGATTTTATGAATAATTATATATCAGATTACAAGAGAAGGATATTAAATTCTAGTGTCTTTGAAGACTAGGTATATAAAACTGAAAACATGGAACTAAATAAAACATTTCTTTATTTAATATTCAAATTGACCTCCTAACTTCCATTGTGCTAAAAAATCTACATAGGGTACCCTCGGGAACTCATGAAAAAATTTATTAGCTAAATATCCCAATAAGGGAATAAACATAAGAATAAATAAATAACAAATGGGATAAAAGGCATGATATGATGATATAAAAAGGCTTGTAACAGATGAAATCAGAACATATAAGAATTGAATCATATAAAAAAGGAGTCATAGTAATGTGGAAGAAACATAAAACTGGAATTTATCACGATTCAATGCTAACTACCAAGACCTTTTCACATGGTAGCACAAGGCAAGGCTATTTTCCAAGATCGTCGCACATAGTAGCTCAAACCAAGGCTAACCACCAAGACTGTCACACATAACGTATCATGATACTCAACTTTACCCAATTCATTAGAGAACTATCTGAGTAAAACCATCTTAAATTTTCATGAATATGTTTTCCACATAAAAAATCATACATAATCAATCATGTATAAACATAAGGGTTACCCATGGAAAGAATTTGGTATCATAATCATGTCATAAAGCAAAACAAATGGGTGTATCATAAAAGTGTCCATGAAATAAATGAACTGTGATATAAATGGAAATTTATAAAGGAAATTATAAGGTATCGTGGTAAATAATTTCAAGTATAATTGAAAACATTTAAGAAAAGTATTTAAGAAATATTAGCATTAAAACTTTTTTGTGCGGTTTTAAGGAAAATACTATAATGCCTTTAAAATAAGAAAGGGAACAATCCATTAAATAAAAACATAAGTTAACCAAGAATGTTTTAATAATAAATATAGACTTATTTTATAATGAAAATGGTGTCTTAAAACAAATGATAGAGTGATCTTGAAATTAGGTTAGAATTCGGGAAGTTCCCTTAAAACAGGTTTTCTTATCAGGAAATATTGAGGAGAGAATCACTTAAAAACATGTATATCCATGAAAGTGAATGATGAAAGGGTCTTAATAAATTAATTTGGTACATATAAATTTTTTTTATAATATTCACCTAATAATATAGGATAAATTAATTTTGGTAAAAGAAAGATAAGGCAACCTGAAGGAACAAAGGAGGTTCGGGTGGAATCGCTTACGAATTATCGGCATGGTATCAGGTGTACTTAAGAGTGCTTAATAAGAGAGAAAGAGGTTTCTCATCACTTATAAATCATGAGGGTAGTATGGGAGAGTTTTTAAATCACAATCCATCATTAGATATTATACATAAAATGGCATAATATAGAGAAAATTCTTGAATAATAGTGAAATAGAGAGAACCCCTTACCTTAAGTCCGATGATATTCTTCACTCGACCTTAATGACCGGAATAATCAAATTGGGTTAATTAATTAATAATTAAATAATCTATTTTTCTTGTAAAATTCTTATTATAACCTTTTAAAGTTCATTCATAAACTTTTGGATTGGTTGTGAGGTTCAATTTTATTGTTCGGGTCTGTTTTCTTCATTGGTTTTAATGATCAGTTAAATTATATTCATGTTTGGATACACATGTATGATGGGAATGGTTGTAAACAATTACAGTTATATAAAATTAGTGAACAACCATAATATTACATCATTATAAAATTAATTTCATTATTTGGAGTGAAGGTGAATCATTATATAAAACATTATTGATAAACACTTGGATTAATTTGGCAGTTTTGATCAGAATTAACTTGTTTTGTATAATTATTTTGCATCATGTGTGAAAACGTATTCCCAAACATCACATAAAATAAAATAAATATTTAATGGTATGATTCAACCATAAAAATTGTTTCATGACTGGAATTTAAGATGGTAATTGAAATTGATATCCCGCCATCCTTGAATGTGATAAATTAACACATCTCGGACGATGTTTTCATTTATTTCATATAAAAGGAGGGGAAAGGAGAGATGATAATGAATTATAAAATTATCATAAAAAAATATAGAAAAGTTATGGTACTAGAGTTTTCATACCATTTGGATGAGGATAGGCTGGGAAAGAAAAGATAACAAAGGAACATGAAAAGAAAATTAAATAAAAGAAAAGAGGAATTTACCGCTTGATTTAATCTTCCTTGAGAGCCTATTAAGTGGAGAGTATTTCATCTTTTTAAGATACAAATGGATGTTATAAATGGGGGATTATCTTGGGGAGGTATTTTGGTAGAATTTAGGCAAGAAACAAGGCTTGAGAGGAGTGAAGAGAAGAGGTAGAGGGGTGGTATTTATATTGGAGGAGAGGATGATTTTCATAATATTTAATTCCTTAGTTTATTAATTCCCCTCTAGACCAGAAAATAATGTTGAATACATGAAAAAAATAGTAATAAGTGAATGTGAGTTTGAACTAATTGTGATTACATTAGCATAACATCATCCATGGCTTTATAAATCATATATTTAGCTTAGTTTCCAAATAACTGTATTTTACTATTCGTCAACAATTCAAGAATTTTATAAAAATCCAAAAAATTCACCCTAACCATTTTTTAATGTGTATAATATAAAAATGAACTCCATTTTCCAATTTTTTTGAAATATGATTAATTTAATTTTTAATTAAAATCATAATTTACTTGAAAAATATAGATTTTAAAACCATAACTGATTTTATACTGTTTTTAAAAATTAAATAATGTTTTATAAAATTATCATAAAAACCTAAGACATAAAATTTTTAATTTATGATTTTTTTGGAAAATAAAATTTATTTTAAATTAATTAATTAATTGAAATTAATTATATACAACTTACCTAAAAACTAATAATTTTACGATGGTCATATAATCACATATAAGATATCTAAATATTATTTATACTTTTATTAGTAAGGTTACTATTTACTTGGATGATTTTCTATTAATAAGGGTCATATTACTATTCATAAGGTTAACATTACTATTCATAAGGGTCAGTTACTATTCACAAAAAATTAATTTTGTCTTATTCGACTCCAAACATCTTTATGATCGCAACTGTGTATGTTAGATTTTCGAAATTCAAATCACAGAAGTGAAAATATTATGTTTAAAGGTCACATAGTACTTAATAGTTTATTATGTTGTGATTTCATTTGATTATATGACATAATTATAAGAAAGGAATTTATATTGATAAAGCCTTAGGTCGTTACACTTAAACCCATCAAAAAGGCCATGAATGAACCTAATAAGGTTATACTAAATCAATTACATGTTGAGTAGGTTCTGGAATTATTAATTAATAAAGCTAAATTTGATTATTCCAGTCTTTAAGATCAATCGAAGAACACATTCAGGAATAAAGTAAGGGGGTTTTCATCTCATTTTTCATTCAATGAGATTTATATTGGTCGCCACTTATTTATTATATATGGTGTATGTGTACTGAAATTTGATATATAATATCATGATTATATTTATATTAATGGTATTCAATGATTCATTTGGTGATTATAAATTTTTGGTCATATGATTTGATTGATTACAATGTGGTAAGGGACTTTGTCTCAATTTCCATTTCTTTTATAATTACATGGTATTGTGATCATAATAATTCTTATGTGTCTTATCTACTTATGCTTTGAGATCATTTTTCATTTGAAATTATAATTATATTAAATATCCATTTTATTGCATCACATATATGATTATTATACCATTTTATATACGATATTTATGTGAAATGTTTCTTTAACTGTGGAAATATTGACTAATCCTCTACTCAATACTAATATTAATAAGGAATATTATTCTTGTATTAAATATTTTTATAAATAATTCATTGGACTGAAAGTGATAGGTGGGTCCTGCTATAGCCCCTAAATGCATTGACCGGTCTCATGAGACAAATCAGTTAACGACAAACCCTTCTAGTTTGTTTCCAAAATTTAGATGGGTTTCTACCGCCAATCTTAAACTATCTTGATGGTATAATGGATCATGTGACAGATACATGGTGTCCAAATAATAAGCATTTTATTTATTCATTATTTAGTTTTTACTATCTGTGAGGTTTTCACTATGACAAAATCTATGGATGCATTTTTATTCTCATCTTATTGATGGAAAGTGTTTTCATTTATTCATGATGCCATATTAGTCATGTATAATTGATTATGATTTACTTATTACTGATTCATTATTCCTCAATATGTAACCCGTACTGTGAATTTGAGCACACCCTTATTATGTTTCCATTCCCCAAGTTATGAAGAAGAGAACCTTGAATAAGATTTCAAGGAGGCAGCTTATTTCATTTTATTATATATCATGTTGTATTTACTATCGTTCTAAATGTACTTTGGGTATCATGTATGTAATCTATTCATCAAAAACTACTAAATTAATCATTCATTCAAAATTTATTTTTTATAATCATTAAAATATAATGAAATAATGCACCGACACTGGGATTCAGGGTTCAAGGCATTACACCTCATGTTGGCGATTAACACCAAGGGTGTTGAACACACAAATAGGATGAATTACCCTCATTTTATAAAAATGGACTGAGTGAAAAGAAAAAAAAACTACAAGACAACTCAATAAAATTATATAAAATAATCAAAGCCATCCAACATGTATAGATCAAGAAATATAAATAAATTCTAGAATGTAAATATGGAAAAGAAAACTAAGGTTGTGAATCCATAATAAACCTGATCTGCAAGATAGTAATTCCAAGATTGATCCTTATAACCCTCTTTGAAACCTGAAGAAAATTATATATATATATATATAGGATGAGAATAAAATGTATACACAGTAGAGTCATACCCAATGTCTCCCATGTAAACGTTAAAAGAGTTTATTAATATACTAATAAAAAATAGTAGAGCCAACAAGTACATTGACATTCCATCTATCCATCACAACCTCACTATGTATCAATCACCAAATAATATAGGTAGTAGGGTAATATCCTAAAAAATTCAATAAAGTGGCCCTGTATCCACTTCACCGCTGAGTTTCTACCCTCACAACCTAATTTTAAATGTCTTATGCTCCCATACCTTTTCTTCAATCTCATCAACACATATACAACCATTTCTGATGTTGGTTTGGTCACAACCCTACTTTATCCATACTCACATAGAACATAACATCTAGTGATGATATCAATTTCATCATTCACATATCTAATCCCACTATCACACTATCACACATCTAATCGCAACATCACAAATAGGGTAATAGGGTACCATAAAAGTGGAAGACATCAACTTTGTTCCCTCATCCCACTACACATGACCCCACTACATATCAGAACATCTCATCATAAATAATTTCCAACAACTATGTTGTAATCAATGGTTTGGATTTTCCACCAACAATGCCATTTCATGATACTACTATTGAAGGAAGATCGAGGAAGAGAGGTTTATCATCCTTTCATTCCTCACTATATAAATATTAGGGTAAACCCCCCTCAAAACATCTAGGTGTTAGTATATGGTAATTGATGTGGGTTTGGGGCATATCAATGCAATATGAAAATAAAAGTAAATATATATTAGACAACACACAAGACCAAAATAATGGTTTCACATCAATACTTCATCTCCTTTTCCTTAATATCAACACCATACTAAAATTTAAATACATTTACACCAACTAAATATAACCCATCCATAAAACAACCAAACACAGACCCCATTTTTTTTCCCTTAAATTGATGGTTCGTCCACCTTTCCATATTTTTACATCAAATCCCATTTAACTTAATATTTGAAAAAATCAACAAATAAAACACCCAAATTTAATTTATATTTAAGTTCAGTCTATTCTTGATTATTCAATTCAAAAATTCATTTTCAACATAAAATTCCAATCCCTCATTATTGATACTAAAATAAAGTATCACACAACAATTTCATATCTACCACCACACTTACACTTCCTTTAACACAACCTTCATTTGAACTAATCACCCCCAATATCATAAAAACCCTAAAAATCCACACTACCAAAAATATAATAGCAAGCAAACCAATAAGAAGAGTAACCTAGGGAATATTTTTTATTATGGATTTAGTAAAAGTAGAGAAGGTAGTTTTTTTACATTATAATTCAATTAGGGACCTTACATTCCAAAAAATTAAGTAGTATCATTTTATGTTTCATTTTTAGAATCTATGGTGTAAGAATAATAAGTGTTAGGATATTATCTATGAATCTTGGTTAGATTATCCAGTAGAGGGGATGGGGGGGATCATTAGAGGGTTTAAGGACCATGAGATGTTCATTATAATGTAGAAGGCATATCAATTTGGGAATATTTTTAGAAAATTATGAGATAATAGAATATAATTAGTGTGTTTGTGGTATGGTGATTATGTGGTTAAAATGTTATGAAGTGAGTTATGAATGAGATTGATAATATTAAGAAAGTAAAATAGTGATATTAGAATAAAAGGTAGAGGATAATTTAGTTTTTGGATGGGGATAATAATGTTTCTTGTTTTCATTATAAAATCACTCAATGGAGGTATAATAATTTTATTTATATCATTATGGGGGGATAAGGGATATTACATAGAAAAAATATAACATGTTAATAGTAACATCTATATACCACCATTGTATTATATTTTTTTTATTTGATCCTTCCCTTATGTATTTGTTTCTTAATGTATTCCCTAGTAAAGGCCTCATATACATAATGATATTGAAACTCTATTAAGAAAAAAATATTTTCTTCCCTCCACTAATGATGTGAGATTTGTTCACCACCACCTATTAGGAACTAACATCCTCACTCTCACACTAACATGATACTAACTCTGATACCACTATGTGAAACCTTAACTTGAGCCCCTAAAACCTGAAGCATAAATATGAATACCACATTTCTCAAGTGCACTCCCGGATCACTAGAGGCTGATAACTAGTGAGAATAGAAAATTTAAACCCTTTGGGGAATGATTTTTCCTCAAATTCATAAACCAAAAAAAAAATATATGCATGTAGATGATAAAAATATTTAATAAAAACAAATAAAACTTCAAATTTTTTTTTGGGTTTATAAAAATATCTATAAGATAAAACCAAAATCTCTCTCTAAAATCCACATAATTTACTACTATAAACCCCATTTCACAATGTTAATTTTGAATCCACAATTTTACTCCCCATGTATCATTAGAAGATAATATACCATCAATAAAATAATAAAAAGAATATCGCATACGTAATTAATAAAACTCAATCACATTTACATGCCGAACATACTTTAATAAATTAACTCAAGTTAGTCCACACCACATCAATAGTAGAGGGAAATTAAGTGTAAATCATAAGATAATGAATATACCTTCACTTGTATGAGTCCTTTTATGTGTAATAAAATAAGAAAAAAACCATCAGGGAGGGGCCCAAACAAAAAAATATCACATGTTAGTGTTATAAGGATGTTATAGTGGTATCAGATCTAATACCATTCCATTATTCTAGTAAGGCCATTGATACCTAAGGGATAGTGGTTAACTAGTCTCAAATTATTAATATAGGGGATTAATCATGCCTCTTATAAATGTGTTGATACATTCATAGGCATGAGTACTTTTCTAGGGAATAACCCAAGAAAAAAAGTCACGAGGGTTGGACCTAAGTGGAAAATATTGTATGGTGATGGTTGGTATATGTTACAATGGAATCATAAAATTGTTTTTAATTTGATCATTGGGAATTCATGGTGGGAATGGAGAATATGATGATTGGGATGTACGGTTTTAGTAAAAATACCAAAAATCAAAATTAAAGTATAGTAATAATAAAACATATCCAACATCATTATAATTAAAGGAAAATAATATTAATAAAATAAAAAATTATTTTAAAAATGATAGGAATTTTTTTTATGAATAAATATTTAATGAATTCAAGAATCCTTCAGTATCCACTGATAATGATAATCACCAATTCCTTTCCAATGAATTATTTTCAAGTGATTTTAGTCCTTATAAAGGAAAATGATTGGAGAATAGATAAGAAAAATACTAAAGAACCTATTGACTGAGTAAAACTATGAATTTATATCAAAGGAAAAAAATGATAGAACCTTATATATAACATTAAATTTCCCACCATGGAAAGAATATTTATAACAATAAATATATTACCTATCCTCTAAGGAATTTAAACCCATAAAAGGTCAAATGAGGTACAATAAAGAGCCTCTGATGGTCTTTTAGAGAATTAAATTGCCGCCAAAAGTGGATAAGTTGATGAAACACCATGGGAGGTGCATTAATTTTCGACATATGGGTTAAAAGTAACAAAATTAGTTCTAAATAGACACTTTAGGTAGATATATGAAGGTATCAAACATAATGGTCATTATAAGCCCATTACTTCAAGACCTATCCCAAATACCACTTGTGTTTTTCTATTTTTTCATTTTTATATATTAATAATATAAATAACAAATTATTTATAATATAACATTACATCAATTATTTAATAGTTAAATATTATTTAAGAAACTATTTTAAATATTCAAAACACAAATCTTATTTGTGTTTATGATAAGAATAAACATTTTAATACATGGACTATTCATATTAGCTAAGGGAATATCAATTTTTATTAGATTTTTCAAAACCCCAAGGGTCCTTTGTAAAATTGGAAATGATTATGAATATTATACATAATTATAAGGTAAGATTATTATTTTACAAAACTGTTGAGACCGAGCTAAAGGATATTATTGAGACCAGAGTACTGTTGGTGTTTTTTAGTGTTGAAGAAAATGAATAACTAAATGTGTAAGTGTTTTTAAAATGGTTAGGTTTTTTAAGTTAAGTGAAATTGAGTTGTATATGATATATATTGTATTTTTTACCCACATATTGGAATAATTTTTCAAAAAATAAATCAAATTCTGTATAGGGTGAACTATATTGATTAATGTGAGGTGAATCTAGTTTGGAAGTTTGGAAGATTATTGAGGATATTAGAACTGAAAATATTGTATATTGGTGAAATTTTTACACTTTAGGTAAGATCATGTTATGAAAGTTATTGGTCAAACCATAATATATAGTAAGACATATAAAATAATTCTATTTTGAATGGTTTTATGCCATTATTGGATTCTAAATATAATGTTGTTTCGAATCTAAAATTTATGATATGAGGTCACATTACAAGAAATAGACCATGGTTTTTCATGTTATCATTATTTAGAGAATAATGGTCACAATATGATATACAATACTCACATTCAATGAATTATGAATGAGGAATTTTAGGTGGTTTAATAAAATGGTGGTCATCCAATATATAGATAGGTCACACTATAGAGAATCAGATCATGACATAGTGATTAGGTTGTGAGAATTAGGTTCTTGGTCCATGAAATATATTGAATACATTGTGAATGTGAGGATAAGGAAAACACTATGCAGTTCTATTCCTGATAAAGGAAAAAAAATACAATATAAGTTTTTTGATGATGTTTCCCCCTTGGTGATTCAAGGGATACTCTAACTTGATTTATTAATCCCTTCAATAATTTCCAAGGATGGATATAAGAAGTTGATATATATAATTTCATGAAATTAAATTGGAATGGTTAAAGATAAAGTTACATAAACTAATTTGGATATATAATCCTAATTCAGTAGGTATAGAGAAAGAAGATGGATTCTATGAGAGAGTAGAAGATAGACAAAGAAAAAGGATTACTGCTATAAAATTCCATTTTTTTCAGGGTATGAATTTCTAAATTTTTCTCAAAATGTTTGTTTTCTAGTGGTTTTGGGATATTTGAGGAGTCAACATAGGATAAGGGTCTATTTTTGTGAGTTTGAAACTAGTGTAGAGGTAATCATTTTTTTATAAACTCTACAATGAATCCAATGGTCTAATACTAAGTACTCTATGCACCTAAGAGGCAATAGACCCTAAAGGGTAACTGAGTGGCCAGTGACCCAAGGGTGGGTATTTGGTAGGGAAATGGGTACCCGATGATGGGGGATTGAGTACTCTATGGATTCCCCTATTTTTTATGTTTTAATTACTTTAATTAAATTATTTAATGTTTTACTCAAAATGGGGTTTCTATATTTCTCCACTCAAAAGAACTTAACCCTAAGATCCTCCTATCCCCTTTTCTCTCCCTATAATCTGTGGATTTCCTATATTCCTTATTATATTTTGTTTGTATCATTATTGATAGATTAAAGACATTAAGACTAATACTCCTCTTCTATTTATTTTATTTTTCTATTATTTCTTTAGTGTTTTCCATAATTTATTACCTAATTTGGGAGTTTATTCAGTATTATATAATTTCACCCATGAGATGTCTATTTTTTGTTAGAAAATTATAAGGGAATATCTTATGGTTATGAAGTATGAGGTCTCTAACCAATCTCAGTGGTTTATTCGTGTTTCATGCAATGTTTGATATATGGTCTCACCAACCAAGTTCAATTGAACTATATTTAAAATAAATTATTTTCCCTTCATCCATATGAGTATGGTAGTGTTTTGTAGGGATGAGATAGACCCTAAAATTACTATGAATTGATTCCCTGACTGCATATACTCATAGTATTGAACCATAGTGTGTAGTTTTTATACTAGATTCCTATTGTATATTTTCAATGATTTATTTTATAGTGAATAGGACCATGATTATATAAAATTATCCACATTAGATATCGTAGAGGTGAGAGATTGAGATAAGTCATCTTAATTCTTGATCATTGAGTGACTTTAGAGTTACCTTAGATCCATTATGGATCGTTTTCCTAGAATATCGGGTGAGTGTTCTATCCCCAACTAACATGTTAGAACCAGAAAAGTTATGACCGGGCTATGGTAACGAGTGTGGGTCAATCATGTGGGATTCTACCTAGTTATATTCAAAATTGACTTGGAAACTATTCCAAATTTGATGTTAAATTCTTAAATATTATTTCTTGATCAATTAATTATAACCTAATGTGATCTAGGTTATTTTTGTGGGATGATATTCCCTTATCACTATTGATTAGTATGGTTGGACTGAAATACCCATTTACACGATTTTTCTTATATTGGGGGATGTTATGAACATTATATGATTTTATTATTATTGTTATGATATTCCTATTATTATTGGAAATAATGCCTATCAGGTCGCTCACCCTCCTTCGATGAAACCAGTTTGTAGTTCTCTTCTCTTTCCCCAGCTAGGGGAACTCTCACTTTTTGTCTGGCTCTGATGGAGCCTTCTTCATTCCTATGTGGTGGATTTGTGTGGGGTTCCAATAATTCTTAGGTAATATGGTTCCATGTTCTAGAGATTTGTCAACAATTCATTCACTATTTTTCATCCTCCTTTGATGGTTTTGTGGTAGGTACTGATTTTTGATTTTTGCTATGTGTTGACTACTGTTGTGCCTAGAAGGCTGTACTTCTCTTTTTTCTCCTTAGCCATTTCTTCATGCTTCTTGACACATAATCACTATTTGGATGGGTGTGATATATTCAAGGATGTTTTGGATGGTTTTGGAGGCCTAGGCATTGATATCTCTATTGAGATGCCATTCCCTAATTTGTTTTAGTGTTTTTGAGATAGTGATTATTTGTGTTTTGTGGGTGACCTATTTTGGGTTTCTTATAACGTGTCAGTGGTTTTGGGATCCCTTTTTTATTATATTCCATTGTCCTTTATTTTGTGTTATCTTCTCTAGCTTCTGGCGTGGCATTACTAAGGATATAGGAACTTGAGTCTGGAGGACTAGCAATGGGATGGGTGATGTAGGAATTGTGTAGCGAGGAAACAAGATGGGTGTAGCTTGGTGTCATTATGTTCTAATTTGGGTAGGTCTGGTCTGGGGCTTAGTTCATGATCTATCAAGATTTTGTGGATTTTGTTCAGTGGTTTGTGGTGTGTGGTGAGGGGTATGTCAGTGGTCTAGCTTGGTTAGTTCTCCCTTAACATTAACGTGATTTTATTTAGAAAAAATAAAAAAAAATAAATTTTTATTCAATGTATATTAGTTCATGAAATGAAATACCCACATAGCCCAGATACTGATAGATATGAGATAGTATGCCCAATTATTGGATACTACCTTTGGAAGTGGGAGGAACTACCCAAAGTGTTATGATTCCATGAAAGGGGATTATATGCCTATATATGAATGGTTACTTATGGGACATGATACCATCTATTATGATATAGGCCTAGACTTGGAAATTTTTTCTCTCTTATGAGTATGATTGTGTATATGGATATTCTGGACAATTTTGATGATGTAGTTGGGATGTGATTCCCACTTAAATGTGATTAATCTAGTATCTTATTACCACTATGGATAGATATCAAGAGGAATCCTTTCCAACAAATATGAATTGGTTATTGGGATTTAATTGTCATGTATTAATCAGTATTATTTCATCTGATGATATTCACACTATTTTGATATGATTAATGGGATGTATTTCCCATGGTTTTACCATTAAGTTATGATGCAATGTTATTGACGGTTCCAAGTGCATTAGAAGCACTGATGGTAAATTATTAAATTGAATTTTTATCATAATTGTTGATTAATCTGAGAGGTACATCAAAAATAATTCTATAAACAACCAAATTGAATCAAAATCTAATTAATATGAGAATGCTAAAACCAAATATATGATAATCACCTAATTATTTATAATTAATTTAATCTGTTAAAGAATTACCTAGTGATGAATAATTTCTTCATTGGTGAATATGAAAACGTCTCTATTTCATACCATCATTGAATTATTGGAATCAATTATAGATTCCCTCCAGCAGTGATTCACACATACACCACAAACCTCCAAACATGACAACCAAAATCTCTAGGTGCTAAAATGGATGGTCCTCATGCTTGAATAGTTTTTATTTTATCACCAATAAAATCACTTCCAAGAATGATTTTGCTTGTTCTCTTTATAATCTAGAGGGTCAGTAGAGAAGGAACACTCTCTGTTCTTGAGAGAGTCTTTCAGGAGGAGCTCTCAAGGTCCTGAAAGGATACTATGAATGTCTTCCCTTAGGGTTAGAAATAATATAATCAAGTTTAAATAGTGATAGAGTAAAAAAATCATAATTTTAAATGATTTATTATTATTATTTAGATAAACCTTACAAAACCCCAGGTCTATAATAAAAATATTATTATTATTATTTATTAAAATTTTAAAACTAAAGAATTAATTAAATATTATATCTTTAATAAATTGTTTAAATTTTTATCAAAATAGTCTAAGGTATGGCCCCTTAATAATGAAAATATAAATTATTTAAAATTTATTCAAATAATATTTAATATATATTATTTGTCACCAGAACATTAAACTTGATCCTCTTCTCCCCCACAATATTTATCAAGACATAAATAATGAATATTTATTTAACAAATAAATACAACTGCATTATTCCCCAATAAATAAATAAATATTTTTTTACTAAATAAAAAAATATATTCATTAAATCTTATGATCACAAAATATTATGTCAAATAGCCAGTAACTGAATATATGTTGTCATGAAAACCTGAATAATTATTAAACCACATATGAGAATAATATTTTTTTACCATGTTAAATAATAAATAATATTTTTATATTTAATGTAGGTTCTAAATACACTTCGTTTGTGACCCTCTAGGATTATTTTTTAATGGCATTAGACAGAGTCGACCATTGTCCAAGGTTAAAATCTTATAACCCACTAAGGAACCCACATAAAAAGAAATTAATTTAAAAATTATATAAAAAATCATATAGATTATTACTATTTAATATTATCCCTTTATCATGATATCTATAATAAATTAGGTTTCATAGTGATTTCATCAACCTATAGGCTCGATGTCTCATTTTAACTTTATGAAAATGAACATGCCCACATACCACCATGGACATGGATTTAGTTAGGCTATTTGATTTCCATAAAAGGGAATAATATATCAACTTCTGTTAAATAATATAAGTGAAAAATCATTTCTCACATTATCTATTAATGAAATATTATTCATGACGCATCCAATGTATCATAATTCATCACAGACATATATTTTTATGATTTTCATAAATAAATAAAAGTACACAACTAATAAGATCCATTAATACAAATCATAAAGTATAAGGATAAATACACATTTTTGTAGATAAGAACATACAAGGAAACATCTAAATGAGGATTTCATACTGGTGGATCATGTTCTTATAATCTCTAATAATGAAAAATACTATGGGAGTACACCATGAGAAGGTTCCTCAAAGTCCTATGAGTCTCCACCTCTAATATCTTGTCTTTTAAGTTCCATAAAATGATATAATCTAGCTATCTGACATATATTTAGGAATAATTTCATCCCACTTCTTGGTTATAATCATTATGGGGGAACAATTATGGCATTTCAGTGTGGTAGTTACTCTTATGATATGATCACATACTTTTAATATTAATCATGAATCATGATTTGATAATAAATTTATTAACATTCAAAAAAATTGATACATGTAATAATAAAGTACACATAAGATGGTTCAAGGTCACTAACTCCAATAGACTCCCACTATAACTAGAACGAACTGAAAATAACCTTTAGTCTTATAGCTCTCAATGATTCTCATGCTTCTACTTATCCATGTCTTTATTCAATGGATCCACTATGTTTTCTTTCATGGACAATCTGATCACTAAAACTACACCCATCTAAGAAAAATTCCTTAAAAGGTGATACTTCTATAATATGTTATTTTTCTCTTGGTATGACCATAACTCCTTTGCAAGAACCACTACTGTAGTATTTTCAAAATATTATGTGATAAGTTCATTATTGATAGGTACCACATAATGATATTAGGGATAGTTTTATATAAAAATAGATTCTTTGGTTGTATCAAAAGCCACTATGTACTTTACTTCTCTATATAATCAATGAAAATTTTCTGATTTTAACTCTTATGGATCAAAAAGCATCTATTGAGACTGGAGACATGTCCTAACTATGAATTCAGATCATTTTGATCTATTTGAAAGCTAGAGTCATCATAACCACTGATTAATAGATCATCGTCCCCTCCACACAAAAGAAATAATCCTTAGTTATTTTTATATACTTAATGACAACCTTAACAATAGGATAAGGTTGTTCACCAAGACCATTTTGATATCTTCCAACGATGATCAAGTTGTATTCAACATCAAGACTACTATATAACATGGCTTACAAGATTAATCCTATCATAGAATCATATCAAATCTTACCAATTCTCCCTTTATCCTCTTGTGTTTAAGGATACATTTTCTTGGAGAGATGTATACCATGTTACACTAGAACCAATACACTCTTGAATTGTTCTATACTAAATTTATTTAGTATCTAGTCAATGTATGTACCTTGAAATTTTCCATTTATCCTCTTAGAACTATCATGAATGATATTAATCCCTATAATATAGGTCGCCTCACCTAAGTCTTTTGTAGAGAAACACTTTTTTATCAAATCGTTAAATAACTGTAAGAAAGAAATGTTGTTTTTAGATATTAATATTTCATAAAAATATACTAATAGGATAATAACTACACTATCACCGAACAACTTGTAAACACATGGATTATATTAAATATTAATAAAACCAAATTCTTTTATAATTTCATCGAAATTAATGTTTCATGACCTAGTCCTTGCTTTTATCCATAAATGGATATCTATAACTTTCATACTTTTGGAATTACTTGGATTTAAAAACCATTAATACTGTTTTATATATACATTTTTATGAAGATTATCGTTAAGGAAAACTATTTTTACATCTATCTTCCAAATTTTTTTGTCATAATAAGATGTAATAAAATATATAATTTTGATTTATTTCAACATGGAAAATGGAGAAATTTTTTATTCGTATTCAATTCCAAAAATATGTTTAAATTTTTTCCACTATCAATTCCTTTTAGTTATTTACTTTAAATATTCAGATTTCTCTTGAATACCCATTTTCACCCAATAAGTTTTACAACAAATGTGGGATCAAACAAAACCAAAAAATGGTTTTGATATGGAATCCATCTCATAATTCATGGATTATTTACATCTTAAGACTTATAAAATCTATAATAATTTTTTAGGATAGGGGTTCATTACTATTATTCAATAACTATTCACAATAATTGATGACTAAAGACCCATATCTTTCTAGTTCTCTTACCTCTCTCATACTCCTCACAGTACATGTGATTCTAGAAAAACTTCTTCCATTAGGAATTATGGAATCTATTCTTGTATAAAATATTATTTATCTTTAATATAAATGTTATCAAATAATATCAGTATCCTAATATCCATTTTTTGGATGTTTTTCTTATCAAAAAATTAAGACTGTCTTGTAGTAGTTAATTTCTTGTCTAAGGGTTATATAGTTAATATTCCTTACTTTACTTGGGATATCCAATAAATATACACTTCATCCCTGATGGTGGTAGTTTTTTTTCCAAAGTTAGGCTTAACTAAAAGATCACATCCCTAGACACAGGTATTTGACAGAATGGGTTTCTTTCTACTCCATCACTCAAAGGGAATTTTATTTTCCTCTTTAGTTGGTACTCATTTTAGTATGTATACTTTATTTTTCAATTCATATCTCCAAAAGGATAATAGAATATCTGAATGAATCATCATCAATAATTACATTTCTTATATGGCAAAATTTCTCATTTCACCAACATTATTCCATTATGGTGTGTAAGGTAGAGTGTATGGCATACCACCTTTTTATTATATAAATTTCCACAGCATTGTACAAATAGAGGATATTTAAAGATTATTTTCTTGTAAATAATGTAAATAATACATGAAAAATTAAATAATTATTCAATTACACTTGAAAATATTCATCAAAGGTTAATCTAAATTACATTTATTATATCATATAACCTAGGTAAATACATCAAGGAAAGGGCGGGCATAAGGCCTATTAAGGGAAAACAAGGAAAACCATTTACATGATCCTGAGGAAAAACAATAAGAATATAAAGAATAAAATTATAGAAATGAAAAGAGAATATTATAAATATCATAAATAAAATAAGATGAATAATAATAGGGAAATGTGTCTACAACATTGATTTTAGACATTCTAAGCATATCACCAATGTTTGTTACCGACGTGTCATAAAAATTACCAAGGTTATCTACCAAGGTGTGGTAAAACATGTCATATCTAGAGATGAAATTCTTTACACAATGAATTTGAGTGATATAAAGGCTACCCCTTCACATTTCTTAATTAATTTGAGCCACGTATATTTTAATAAAACATTTCATAAGTAACATATGGAGAATAAAATAAATGGGTTTTATATTAAAAGTCACGATATTTTAAAAAGTTTTTAATGATGAGATATTTATGTCATTTATAACCCATGGAATGGGAATGAGGGTTTTATGTATTTCAATTATATAATAAAATAAATCATTTTTAAATATTATAAAATAACCTTGTAAGAGAAATATTTGGGGGTATTAACTGAAATAAAATAAAAGGAACTTCTTGAGGATAAGAGAGAAGTTTTAGAAGTAAAATCAGAAGTATAACATGTATAAAATATGGTTTTATAAAAACGTTAAAAGAGAGAGGAAAAGGGTATCCCATTCATAAAATAATATTAATACAGCAAAGAGATAAAATAATTTGGGTAAAAGAACATAGTTTGGAAATTTTTAGAGACATACCACATAAATAAGAAACATGAATGGAAAAGATAAGTGGGGATTTATTTTAACTTGAAGAGTAACTCCTAAAACATGAAGATATGGAAATTGGGGGATCAAAGACACCTTGGGAGGAATCCTGGGAAGGTAAAACTACTATATATTCGTGGAGGATGAATTTTAAGTGAAATTATATGGATAAATGGGTGGGTATTTATATCAAAAGTAGAGGATGTGTTTATTAATTTATAAATAAAGTCATTGGACACTTAAGTAGTGGTAAATGAAAACCCATGTGATTTATCATGGTATTTTACCATATATTGAAAACTTTGTACACCTATTGTATTATTTTAAATTATAAGAGTCAACCATCATTTTAAATTACATATTTTTGAAAATAAAATTGAGGTTTTCACAAAATAATATTTATAAAGTTAAAGTTTCCATTTTAAAATTTGGAATGTAAATTATATATTTGTAAATTCATTAAAATATATTAAAATACTAGATATTAATAAAATAACATATTTTAATTCATGTATTTTTTGATAATTAGTTGTTACATCATTATGATATAATTAATATTCCATTAATCATAATGAAAATCTAAAACTGTATTTTTACTATTCATGAAAAATTAATGGTTTTTATAAAATTTTTATAAATTCACCGAAACCTAATTTCAAAGTGTTGATTTCAAAAGTGATATTTATTTTATCATAATAATTCTATAAATTTGATAATTTTAACTTTTAAATATCAAAACCCTTATTTATTAAAAATAATAACAGATTGAAAATGCATAGTAAAATTTCACACACGTGAAAAAAATAAAAATATTTTATCATTTACATTTAAATTAGAGTGTTTTTATCATAAAAATTCATTAAAATAATAATTATTAATAATATATTAGTTTATAATAAATATTTATGTCTATTTTAAAAAGTACAATTTCTCTTTAAAAAATCAATTTATCAAATTAAATCTAAATTTTATGAAGAAAAAATTTTTAAAACGAAATTAATGGAACAAAAATTTTATTTATAGTATGTAATTACAGGTAACTATGGCCTAGAAACATATCTTGTTATTAGACCCACATAATCCCTTAGATTAAGGTGTGTGATGGTGATATATTAATGGGGTTCCTTGACTAACATCGACCAAATATTAATCTCCACTAACTTAAAATTCTCCTGCAGGTAATTTTTTTCAAGATTCACTTGTTGATTCATAGCTTGGGCTTATTTAAGAGTAAAAATAGTTATGAAAACTCCCTCCCAATGTCAATAATATGGGATTTAAATGGTACAAATATATTGTTTTATTCCTTCAAATCCTCTTTCTATACCAATTATCCTTTTTCATTTCTACTTATAAACACAAATTATAACATTCAAATTATTTTTATGAGTATTGTTTCTGATGTCCATATTGACCAATGGTCCTATAATAGTGAAAAACTTATGTTGATATTTCAAATTATATTCACATAATTATCAAATAGATATAGTTTTTTTGAGTGAAAAATAATATAACACACATTTTCATGAGACAATTATCATTAAAAAAGTCTTGTTTGTTACATTCTTCCTCCCTCAAAAAATTTCATCCCCAAAATTTTAAATTGTTCTCTCATTTGAGAAAAGGTGTGGGTACTTCTACCTCATTGTATCTGATGAATACCACATTTCTTATTTAAATTTATGGTTCGTCTACAAAAATTTTATGAGGTGGGCAGTCTTATTGTATCAAACCTAGTCAATATGGTCAAATATCCCCACTAACTACTCTTCATAAGAGATTCCATGTTCTAGTTATACCACCTTAGGATTTAGTATGTATGAGGGTTTATGTATGTACTTAATCAAGAGAGACACATTGAATACATCATGAAATTAAACTCGATTTGGTAGAAGCTCAAGCTAATATTCCACTACTTTTATGTTATCAAGGATTTCATAGGGGCCATTGTATAAGGGGATAAGCTTCCCTTTCTTCCCAAAATGCATGTCTCTCTTCCATGGTGATATTCGAAGGAATAATTTTTCACCAACACCAACCTCCATGTCCCATTTATGGTTGTTGTCATATCTTTTCTTCCAACTCTTATCAGCCTTTATGTGTTTTTGGATGGCATGAACCTTTTATATCATCTATTACACAAGGGCAAGCCCAAAAATATTTATCTCAAGGACTTCATCCCACAAAGTAGGAGTTCTAGGTCACATCCCATATAGATCTTCATAGGGTTCCATTTGAATACTTGAATAGAAGATTTTTTTTTGTATGAGAACTCAAAAAATGTGATATGTTGATCCCATCCTCTTTTAAGTTATACTGATCATGTTCTCAGCATGTCCTAATGTGCTTAAATAGTCCTTTTAGATTGGTTATCTATTCGAGGATGACAGTTCGAACTAAAATTCAATTCGATACTCATATAATTTCAGAGACTTATATATAACTTTGATGTGAACCTCAGATCGTGATAGTATACGATAGAGAGTGGTACCACATGTATCCTTACCAATTCCATTACATAAATCATGGAATGTCAGTTAAGAGAGAAATCTTCCTGAATAGTGATGGAATGGGAATTCTTAGTGAGATAATCCACTACAACCCATATCACATTGTTTCCTTTGGATGTTTTTAGGAGAATAGAGACAAATTAGATTGTGATATTATCTCACTTCCATGTTGGTATGGGTAGTGGTTGTAATACCCCTTTATGAATCCATATTCATACCTTCACTTATTGGCACACCAAGAACCTTATAGTTTAGTTTCCAGTATCCCTTTTAATTTTATCCCACCAAAAATTATCTTGAAGGTTCCTATAAATTTTAGTGATTCTAGAGTGTATAGTGAATTTAGATCCATGAGATTCATCAATCATCTCCTTAATTTTTGGAATATATCAAACATATAACTATGTTTGAAATTTTAGTACACCTTCTTGATCTAAATTGAACCCAAGAAACTTTCCATTATTCAAATCTTCTATCTTCTTCTATAACAAATTATATTCAATTTCATATTTTTTGATCTTATCTAGAAATTATGGTTGAGAAATAATTTTCTCTAGGATTGATTATGTACCTTCCCTTATGATTCCCATGCATAGTTTTACAAGGTCTTTGATCAAAGGATATCCTTGAATCCTCATCATTTCCAGCACAATAGGGTATTTCCTACATTATACATATGCAATATTGTTTTCACTTTCAGGATGATTATGAATTGAATAATCATTATTTTTAAAAAGTTACAACCATCACCTTTGTCTCATGTTAAATTCCATTTGTATGAAAATATTATTCAAACTTTGGTGGTCTATTTATATATTACATTTCTACCAATAAAGATAGTTCCTCTATATCTTCATAGAACAAATAACCACAACTAGCTCCAGGTCCTGTATAAGATAATTCTTCTGATGAGGTTCTAACTATCGAGATGCATAATCAATCTTTTTTTTCATTTTTCATGAGGACACACACAATCCAATTCATATATGCATCACTAAAAATGATGATTCCTACTCCGATAGAGGGTAGAGATAATATAGATGCAGTAACCAATCTATTATTCAGCTTTGGGAAAATTTATTCACCCTCATTTTTCTAGATGAACATGGAACCTTTTGAGTTAACATGGTCAGTGGATTAGATATTCATGTATTTTTTTTGACAAACTTCCTATAATATCCTAGTAAACTAAAGAAAATATGAATATTAGTTACTATTATAAGATGAGGCCACTCCTCCACATCCTTTGTCTTGGCAGGGTCAACTGATATTTTTTCATTGGTTACAATGTTCCCCAAGAAAGAAACTTATTGTAACCAAAATTAACATTGGATAAACTTTCCAAATAGCTTGTCCTTCCTCTAATTTTGCAATATAACACTGATATCATCTTTATGTTCCTCTCAAATTTTAGAACATATCATAATATCAATAATAAAAACTTCAATAAGGTTATCATGGTAGTATTTAAAGACTATAGTCATTAAATCCATAAATATAGAAGGTGCATTAATCAAGATAATGGGAATACAAAAATCACAATGATCATATATTTATCGGAATTTAGTATTTGTAATATCTTATTTATTCACCCTAAATTGACAATAACTAGGTCAATGATCAATCTTGGAGAATAATTGAGCCCCATGAAGTCGGTCAAATAAATCATCAATTCCTAGAAAATGGTAAATTTTATTTACTATAATCCCATTAATTTATCTACAATCAATGAATATTCACATTGATCCATCATTATTCTTCAAAAATAGAAAATTTTTTCCCCATGGAGATGCAGTTTTTCAAATAAACCCCATCTCTAAAAGATATTGGAGTAGTTTCTTAAATTCCTCCAACTGCACATTTTCTATTCTATATGTGGTCTTTGATAGCATCTTGGATCCATATATGAGTTTAATGGATAACTATACCTCTATTTCTAGGGAAGGTCTAAGTATCTCCTCAAGAAATAAATCAATGTATTCTTGAATGATGGGGAGATTTTATATAAATCCTTCATAATGGTTCATAACAAGATTGTAATTAACCAAACATATCCCCTACGAGTGTCAAACCAAGAGTGTAGTAATTCCCATTTTGTGCACCAATTCCCATTCAAGTATAGCTCAATGTGGGGTTTTTGGGTTTTACCCATAGATACATCTATTCCAGAGCCTCATCCACTTGTTCATATCCAGACATGAAATTCATTCTTCGGAAACCAATAACATAATACTTCACCAAAATATGAGAATTTTTTCCTATATTTAAATATTTATACAAGGTTATTCATAATTTTTTAAAATCTTAATTTTCAAAAATAACTAAAATTTCATTTGATAAAGACTTGGTCATCTAATATTTTTACTACATAACATTTCATTACATTATATAAATAGATAATATTTTAAAGTTTAGTTTCTAAGAAATATGGTATAAAATATATGAAAACATAAAACATTATTCTAATACACTTTAAAGGATTGATCATAGGATTATTCTAAGTATATTCACTACATCACATAACCTGGGGACATACATCATGTAATGGGAGAGAATACGGGCAAGTAAGGGAAAATAAGAGAAAAAAATTCAGGATCTTGAGGAAAATCAATAAAAAAAATGAAGAATATTATTATGGAATCAAAAATTGAACATAAAGTATATAATAAATAAAATAACATGATTCATAACTTTTAAATTTGGATAAAACATTTATTTTATACATTCATATGCATATCACCCCATTTTGTCCCTGAGATGTCATAAACATTTCCAAGGTTATTCATCAAGGTATCATAAAACATGTCATCTATAATGATTAAATTCTTTACAGAATGCATTGAAAAGATATCAAGGATCACCCTAAATAAGTATTAATTACATTGATATAAATAAATCAAAATAAAAAATTTCATAAGTAACCCATGAAGAATAAAAGAAATGTGTTTCATATTAAAAATCATGGAATTTTAAAAAGATCTCAAACACACTATCTTTATGTCATTTATAAACCAAAAAAAGGGAATGAGGGTTTTATGTATGTCAATTATAGAATAAACTAAATCATGTTCACATAATGGTGATTATCCTTAGAAGATAAATATGTCTGGGTATTCACAAAATGAAAATAAAATGGAATTTATTGAGGAGAATAGAGAAATTTGAGAATTGAAATCGGTAGCATAACATGTATAAAACATGGTTTTAGAAATGGATAAAAAGATAGGGGACATGATTACCTCATTAATAAGATAATATTAATAAATTAAATTGATAAAAGTATTTGTATATAACAATATATTTTGAAAATTTTGAAAGACATGCCACATGAAGAGGAAACTATAATGGAAAAGAGAAGTGGGGATTTCTCTTACCTTGAAAAGTAACTCATAAAACATGAGAATTGGAACCTTTGGGGCTTGATAAAATCATGTGAGTAATCATTGGGAGGTAAAAATAAAAAATATTAGCGGAGGATAAATTATAAGTTAAAAAAAATGGAGAAATGGTTGGGTATTTATAGTAAAAGTGGAGGATTTGTTTATTAATTTATAAATAAAGGCATTAGATACCTAAGTAATGGTAAATGAAAAACCATGGTTTTTCCCATTTTATTTTCCATGGTATTGTAAAATTGGGACACCAATTATTTTTATTTAATACAAAATATTCAACGAATATTTTATATTACTAATTTTGGAAAGGAAAATTAATGTTTTTACATAAAAATATTTTTAAAGTTAAAGTTAATATTTTAGATTTTAAAAAGTAAATTATAAATTTGGAAATTTATTAAAATATTTTAAAATACTTGATGTTAATAAAATAATATATTTTATTTTCTCTATTTGGGTTAATTATATATTACATCATTAATACATAATTATGATTTCATTAATCATACAAAAAATCTCAAACTGTATTTTTACTATTCATGAAAAATTAAAGTGTTTTAGAAAATTATCATTAATTCACCCAAATCTAATTTCCACCTGAGTATTTCATAAATGATATCAATTTTATCATAATAATTCTATAAATATGATAATTTTATCTTTTAAATATTAAAATCCTTATTAATTAAAAATAATAGCGGATTGAAAATGAAAAGTAAAATTCATGGTAAAATTTCTGAAACATGGGAAAAATATTTTATCATTTTAATTTAAATAACAGTGTTTTTATCATACTCTTTCATTAAAATATTTATTATTAATAATATATTAGTTTATTTTAAATATTTATATATTTTCTAGAAAGTACAATTTCTGTATAAAAAATCAATTTATCAAATTATATCTTAATTTTATTAAGCAAAACCATTTTTAAAATAGAATTTCTTGAATAAAATATTTATTTATAAAATGGAATTAAAAGTAACTATGGTCTGGAAACATAAACCCTTATTACACCCACATAAATCATAAGAGTAAGGTGTGTGATGGTGATAGATTCATGGGGTTCCTCGACTAACGTCGACCAAGTGGTAATCTCTACTGACTAGATCTTCCCCCATAGGTGATTGTGTTCAAGATTTTGTTTTTGAATATCGACTTGGGATTGGTCAAAGTGAACCCCAATGATGATACCTCCCTCAGAATTTTCAATATATGGGATTCAAATGGAATAACTCTACTGGTTGAGTCTATCAAATCTTCTTTATGTATCAATTATCTTTTTCTCATTTCTACTTATAAACACTAATTAAAATGTTAAAATTATTATTAAGAGTATTGTTTACAACAGCCTTATTGAATAATGTTCATAA
This sequence comes from Viscum album, assembly GCA_963277665.1. Classification (NCBI taxonomy): domain Eukaryota; kingdom Viridiplantae; phylum Streptophyta; class Magnoliopsida; order Santalales; family Viscaceae; genus Viscum; species Viscum album. The sequence goes on along the minus strand of OY728164.1, from coordinate 571,218,409 downwards.
TTGACCAACAATCATATAATGGATGAAATCCAATGGCCACATTTAATATTATATTCACTTCATTATTAAAGTGTTTTTTTAGTACAAAATAATATAACACAAATTTTTTGGAAACAATTATCATTAAAAAAATAGGGTTCGTTGTAGAGTGATTCATGATTGAGTCAAAAAACCCTATAAAAATTCAATAAAACTAGGTGAATATATTCACCACCTTGATCAGACTAAAGCTTCTATATCTTTTTACTAATTTTCATCTAACTTCATTTTTAAGATCTTTGAAATTATTAATGGTCCCCAACTTATACCACATTAAGTAGATATATCCATATCTACTCAAGTCATCAGTAAAATTTAAAATATTGGAATATCCACCTCTATATTCTACTAAAAATGGTCTACACACATCAATTTTTAAAAATCCTATAAGCTCTATGGCCCTTTCACCCTATCAACTGAATGATGGTTTTGTCATTTTTACTTGAAAACATGCATTACATATTTCAAGTTTTCTTAGATAAAAAGTGTATAAATAACCATATTGATAGGGATTTATTAGATTTTTCTCATTTACATGACTAAGATGGTGATTCAACAATTGGGTGGTATATGATTCATGTAAATATGATTCCTTATCTATTTCCAATACTTGGTTTTCATAATTTAATATATAAATCCCTAAATTTTGTTGTTCCATACTATAATAAATTTTTTATTGTAAAAAGATGAAATTTTTATTTCCAATGTTTTTTAAAAATCCATCTATGCCAAGGAAAGAAGCATAGATGATGTTATTAGTAATTATTTTCACAAAGTAGTAGTTCATTAAAACCAAAATCATTATAATTTTAAATTAAAGGTAGTAGTCTCTTATAGCCAAGGTAGTGAGTCATGTTCCATTGGTTTCTTGAACATCCACCTCTACTATTGAAATATTTCAAAATCTACTTGGTCCTTGTATTTGGATATATATATATGTGTACCATAAGATATATCTAACACTCAATGTGTATATGTATAAATATTACACTCAATAATGAATGAACCTTTAGTTTCTCCTTTCTCTTAGGTGTAGTTCTTCTTTTAGTGGCCGAGCCTTGCACATGAAAAACATACGTCTGTTTTTTCTTAACCCGACTTTATATATTTTTCTTCATGGAAGGATAGTGCTCAACAGTTTCAGACTTAATATGAGTCTTGTACCTATTTTCGTTGGTCATTATTTTCTTTTTCACCAAAATCAATTCTGGGTTTTCACAAACAATGACATTGTAAAGTTTTTAAATGAGATTAACAGGTTTCGAAAGAGTATTCTCACTATTTATCATGATGTAATTCATAATAAAACTAGGGAAGAATTTATGTAGAGAGGAATGTATGAGATCTATGAGAATAACAACAAGGAATTTAATTCCCAATTTGTCTAAGAAAACTATGTAGCCAATCATCTTGACTACATAAGGCCAACTAGCACTAACTCTCTAATATTGCATGCGAATAGTTCATTGTACATGTCATATATATTTTATCTCAAATTATCTTGATAGATATCACAATGTTGAGACATCATGTTATGTGAATACATATGCTCATATTTATTTATATGTTTATTTAAATGAATTATAGCATTAAATAATAGAAATACATGCCATCGTCCAAATGTTTCTTGTACAAAGATAAATCTCCCCCACTAAACTCTTTTTAGGAACATTAGTAATGGGGATTTCATGTATATATAAATTCATTTCACAGAATATAAAACCATGAATATACCTTTTAGATTCTTAGAAATTAGTGCACGTGAGAAGGTTATTCTTCCCATGTTTGGATCATAGTGATATGGTTGAAGTCATGTGTATTTATATTTCTATAATAAGAATAGAAATATTTTATTACTTTTTCTATTTTAAAATTAGGTAAAATATATTAAATTTATTAATCTCACACTATTTTATTAAAACATAATATCCCCTACCATTAGTTTGGGAATATCCCATTTCTTGGAAATTCTAGTGGAAATGAACCATATTTTTATTATCATAACCCAGAATTTGTCCAAACAAGTTATTTGAAGGGGTTTTCATTGGATTAATTTTTTCAACTATATTATCAAATAATTATTTGGTCTATTTATTGGAATCCAAAATCAATAAATCCATAATTTTAGTTTCTTTAACCCTTCCCTCTCAGCTAGACCAACTTCTTCTTTGGTAGTTAACCATTGATGTGAACTTAGTTAAGACCACCTAAAACTCATGTTATAATTATAGATAATTTAAATCATCTCAATTATGGGAGTCCAAGAACATTGAACCATGGTTTGATTTTAGCTTTAGTAGTGGAAGGAAATAATGACTAAATATATATTTTTGAGGTATTTTACCTTTAAAAAGAATTTTCCAATATTATTTTCATTAAATTCTTATTAATATTAAGTGGATTTACTTTAGTGATTAACCATGTCTTAGATAAAGTATACATAGAAGGCAATTTATTTTAGTTCTATATTTAATGCTTCTCCAATTCATTAATTCATGTGATTGATACAAAACATACATAATGAAATTATCCTTGAAACTTACTGAAATAAAATATTAAGAATGGTATGATCATTATATTTTTCCTAATGATTAGTTTATATAGAGGATGATAAACTAACTACCGAACTAGGATAAAAACACCAAGAACCATGGCATGGTTCATGCTGTAGCTCTCCATTTATCCTCACATGTATATCTTTGATTAGTTTTGTCTAATCTCAAAACCATAACTAGCTCTAATCACCTAATATCTCTATATAGTACATAATATTTTACTCACATACAATTGAGTGTAACCAGAGGATTGGTTAAGGGGTTTACATAAAAGGAAACCATGGTTGTACATTACCTTGCATAATGAGAGGAGATATGACATGTACACCAAAAATTTAATTAATTAATTAGAAACCAATCATATACAAAATTTTGGTCTATTTTCCAGAGCATCCACATACATAAAATGAGTTAAACACCTAAAAAACTAGCATTCATTCCTATTCATTCTTATTTATGATAAATTGTGCTTGAATCAATTTACTATTTTATTTAATCAATACATTATTTTATATTAATTATCATACGCACATTCATGAGATTATCATATATCATTATTTAAGTAAATATATTTTTTTAAAAAAATTGATCAAGTGAAAAACATATACCTTGGAGTTAAAACAACGAGTACCCATCCGAACTACTTGGTGTGTCTGATATTTTTATACTATTTACTCATGTGGGATGTATAATACACATATTATCACATAATTTAATGATATTTACTATCATATGAATGAAACATAAACACATTTTATTTGTAAATCTTGTTATGTTTTAATGCACATACAGTAATCACAATATAATGAAATATATATGATATGTAGTTCAAAATATTATAAAAAAATAAATTTTATATCTAATATTTATAAAAACCATCAAATGGTGTGTACGAGTCAAGTAAATAAGAAATGGAACACATGTTGATAATATTTATGTTGTACAATAAATAAATTTTATATTATTCATTATAAGGTAATATACATAGTGTGTACTATCCAATTACATGTCACATATCATTCTTCACCATTTATCCCTAAAACACACTTAGGGACTAGAAATTTAGTCATCCAAGAAAATTAATGGAGTTTATAACATACACCAGGGATACCTGTCATGTGGTCTCTATGTTACATGGTTACTAGTCATATGTGCCATGTAAAACTATATAGATAAACTTTGACTAATGGAGTACACATTGTGTATCCAAATTACACACCACGTAGTCTGGCTAACCATGCACCAAGATAGCTCATTCCACATACAGTGTATTAAATAAACACCATGTGTAATAATTTCACACACTATGAATTGATTAATGAGATGTTGTAGTGCAATAAACATGGGTACATGATGTTTATCTATGGGATACATTCTATTTAATCTTGTTCTATCTAGCCTAAATTCTTGGAACCTCTATGTGATTTATTCAAATTTAATTCATTCAAAATCAATATATTTAGTGATTATATATTCAATAACGAAGAGGGAAAATATAATATCTCACAATATGGATTAAATAACAATTATATTGGAATTTAAAACTAATGATAAATGCATAAACCAATCAATGATCTTTAGACAGTCATAAATTATTTAGTGACCACTTTCATAAAATTTGATGGTTCCAGGTACAATGGGAGTGATCATGGGGAATTCCTAACTCATATTTTTATGATAATAAATGATTAATATGAGATAAATAACATCTTAACCAACATAATTTATTCAAATATTAATTAACATGAGAATGTATAAACCAAACATGATATCATCACAATTTTTTTTAATTTAATTTAGTCAGTTAAATAATTATATTATGATAAATTCTTTCATAATTTATGGATATGAAATTTTTTCTATGTTGTACCACAATTTCATCATTTTAATCAATTTTATATTCCCTCCATAACCGATCCACACATGCACTATGAAACTCTGAGTTCTAGAATTTATGATCCAAACACTTTTTTCATTTGTCTCTGATCACCGTGAAAATCTCTTCTAAGAATTATTCTCCTTGATCTCTTTATAATTGATATAGGTAATGGAGTAGAATTTCTCATTATTCATAAAATAATTATTTGATAAGAGTTCTCTAGGGATTGAGATGATTCTATTAATTTCATTATGCACACCATACAAATGGCTTTCTTATGGTTGTAAATAATATAATTGGGTATAAATGGTGCTAGTGTTTGAAAATAATAATTTCACATATTCCATTATTATTTAGTTAATAACCATAGAACCACATGTATTTAATAAAAATAATATTATTATAATTTATTGACATTTTAAAAACAAACAAATTAATTAAAAATTACCTCTAAAATAAATTGTTTAAAATTTATTCAAATAATATTTAATATAGATTATTTTTTAACAGACCTTTTAAATAAGTCTTCCATTCCTAAAAAATAGTTATTCATTATATAATAATGACAATTTATTTAACAATAATATATCACATTATTATTTAACAACTAATAAATAAATACTATATTCACTAAATAGAAAATAAATATTTGTCAAATATCCTGATCACAAAAATATTTTCTAGAATAACCAGTGAATGAATACATAGGATAAATAAAAATAATAATTATTAAACCACATTGGAGAATAATATTTATTAAACATGTTAAATAATATATAATATATAATATTTATCTGTGGTTCTAGATACACTTAGTGTGGGACCATATGGGCCTCTTTTCTAGTTGCATTAGGTAGAGCCTCCCATTGTAAAAGGTTATCATTTAGCAACATGATAATGCATACATAGAGAAATAATTTGATTTCTTAATGAAATATAACATAACATGGATTCTTACTATGTAATATAATCACTTTTTCACAATATATCTAATCAAGATGGTTTTATATTGGTGTCATTAACCTATGTGCTCGATGTTTCTTTCATTGAATATTAAAAAATGAAATTGACTGTAGAAAATAACGGAAATATATTAATTTAGTTTATTTAATTCACATAAAAAGGATTGAGATATCAAATTCAATTAAATAATAGAAGGTAAAAATAATTTATTTCATTATTCAATAATGTAATATCACTCATCACTAAGACAACCTATCCTGCTTTTCATTGAACATATGTCATCATGATTTTCATAGATAAATTAAATAACACGACTTACAATATCACTTAAGAATAATGTTATAATATAAGGATCAATATACACCTCTATAAATAGGAATAGATAATGAAACATATATATTTGGAATTCCTACTATTGGTTCATGTTCCCATAATCTCCTGCACTGGAAATTACCATGAGTGTATACCATGAGAAGGTTTAACAATTTACCATGAGTCTCCACCAATAATATCCTATATCATTTTAAACCATAAAATGGTATCATACTTCGACAAAAAAAATAGTTAAGAATACTATCTTGAAACATCTAGGTTCTCATCCTAGCAGGGAACTACTATGACCTTTCAATGCGATAGGTACTATTAAGTCATTATCACATACTATGTCACACATAAGAATAAACATTACATGAAAATAGTTTAATTAATATTCAAAAAAATAAATACATGTAATCATAAAGTATATAGAAGTTGGTTTTTGTGAACCAACTCTAAGAATTATCACCATGCATATGACTCGAGACATGATTACCTACCATTATTCTTATGATATGTTCAATGACACCTGGACACTGAAAAAAGTAAGCATGGTCACACTTGGGTTTCCTTACAGAACCTGTAGATGTTACATATTTATTATTTATACTATTTCTTAATAATTTACTTAAGAGAATATAACATTTTACATGATATTATATTTATTAGATGTTTTTAGAGACACTATTGGCAGAGGCATATAGAGTTGTACACATGCCCTAATCTAGCACCATAATATTTAATATGAATTTATGGTTAATGATCTAGATAGGTTCAAGTTCCCTACTTTTGATGGATGAGTTGTGGATCATGGATAGTGCTAGGTGTTAGGTCCATGAATGGACTCAAGACTAGTCTTAGTCATGTGTAGTTTTATGATTTTTTTGGGATATGTGGTATATTATCTTCTCATTGAACATCTTGTTCATATATGTATGATCATGTGACTTTATAATTGTCTATTTTTAATTTCAGGGGTTATGTTATTTATTCTAAATTATCATTTAGTTACGATGCCTGCCTTTATTATTATTTATAATTATGATGATTAATATATATTTTTATTCTGGTATGTTTTTTGAGTTATATTAATAGAGAGGGTATAATATCCACATGATATAATTAGACCCACTCTATTAATCAGTAGCCTCTGAAAAACATGAGGCAATACTATGGTATGTAGCGACCTGATTCGGTCACAGTAGAGGTGAAACTGATGGCATATGTTACAAATTAGTTCCAAAGAATTGTTTTTTTATTACTATTTTGGATATGATATATAAGAGATAATATGTGGTTGAATTTTGATATAAACTGTATCCTGAGGGTGGATGTTATACCCACGTTTGAGAGTGGGATTTTTAGGTATGATATTTAGGACATGACCAGCACAGGGTGTGAGATATTCCAGCCTTGTTAGATATTATTATTCTAATTAATGATGAAACACGTATGAAAGTGATTACTTCTATTTTTGACAAGTTCTAACATGTATTTCTTGAAGAATTGTCAGGTTTCATACTTAGAGAGTGGTTGAGTTTAATTCAATTGGATTTTAGGTGAGGATCCTATATCTATTCATCCTTATAGGATGGATCATATAGAGATTATATAGATTAAGGTTAAACTATAGGTTTTTAAGGAAAATGGATCCCTTCACTCGAGCATGTCCCCTTAGGGTGATATTATTTTTTTCATAAAGAACATGGATATATATTTGTGATTTTTGTGTGGACTATCAATGGTTAAACCTAGTGAAAATCCAGAACCGTTATCCTATTATTTTTATTAATGACCTATTTTACTAGTTGAGTGAATCCAAGTGGTTGTCTATGATTTAATTGAGGTTGGTTTATCCTCAAAATACATGTAAGGACATCCTATATTCATTAAACTACATGCAAGAGAAGGTATGACTATCACGACTATCTTGTGATTTCCATTAAAATTAATGAATATGTCACTATTTATTTTTTACCTATTAATATTGCCTTTCATACTTATTTTTATTTCATTATAGTGGGTTTTATCGAGGATATATTGGGTTACTCCAAGCCACTGGAGGGCATTGCTTAGTATTTGGATATCTTTCGAGGTACAATTAGATAGTATTGATTATATTTCATGATTTTTAACTGTTACTTATAGATATGTGAAATATGATTCATAGGTAGCATGATATCAAAGGCTATAATATCAATGGAATTTGGGAAGGCTAAGGCTGTGATTTCTTAGGGGCATCCTATAAACATTTTCATGTTCAGCAACTTCATAGGATTGGTAAGTTCTTATAAGAGACTAATTTAGGACTTATCTCAATTGGAAGTGCTAATGTAGTCCTTGACTAATAATGGGTAGAAGTTTTAGTGGGTTAATCCTAATTATGGATCCCTCTAGGAGTTGAAGGGATGGTTAAAATTTTCATCATTTTTAGCCTTACTTGAGTTGGGTAAAGAGCACATCCTATTTTTTTATACATCAAGGGTAGGGATGGGATCCAATATGATATAAGATGAGCATGTTTTTTATATGAGTATAGGTAGTTTAGGAATAATTTGAAGAGTTATCTACCTCCTTATTTGGATATATAAATGGTAGTGCACACGTTGTGATGTCGGAATAACAACCTTATAGGTGGGAGATTTTTGGTTTATACATACCATAAGATCCTCAAGTATACATTCTCCCAAAATGTCCTAAACCTTCAATAGAGATGGTGGGTTAAGTATCATAAATATTTTGAAATTGATATGGAATATAAATTTGGTAAATAGAATGTTCGTTTTGATGCTCTAAGTAGAAATTCTTAGTTTCTAGCGGTGTATGAGGGTATTAGCGAGTGGTAGTTAGTTAGCCTCTTCACCAAGATGAATCTCAATGATCAAAAGTATTAGAGAAAATAAAAACTCATGTCTATATATGTTAACTCTTCATTCATAATGAGGGTTAATGAGAGTCAATTTTATAACTCATACTATAGTTTTATGAGAGATACTATATATGGTGGGGTACTACCACCTCATCGGTCCAAATTTATTAAAGAGATCCTCATGTTAGAGGTTGAGTTTTTGTTCTATTGAGGATTAACAAATTACTTATATAGGATTCACATTCCTAGATATCGGAGTTCAATCAGGGATTACCAATATGTAACACAATATACGCAGACAATACATGTGGCTTGGGATGAAGAACATAACAAAGTTCATCATGAGATACTCTACCTTTCAATGAGTAAAGGATGAGCACTAGAAACCCATAATTCTTCTTTTGTAATTTACAATTCTTTAGTGGTAATGTGTTGATGTAATGATGTATTTTGTTTTGGGGTTTCTATGTTCACCACGAGGTAGTGATACAATATGAGTTATTTTCATTCAGTAGATGAAGGTCACACATTTACCACCGATTAGGGAGACCCAATCTATATATGAGATGAGAAGGTTATAAATTAAAGGAATTATATGTATTCAATGTGGGTAGAGATGTATTGATTCATATTTTTATTATTTAATTATATTGTTCTTTTGGTTGGGTATAAAGAAGGAATTTGAAACTCAGGTGCATTTGAGAATAGTTTACCATCCTTAGACCAATGGGTAGTTGGATTGTACTATCTATATTTTTTAGGAAATTTTATGAGTGTGTATCGAAGATTTTATTATTATATTGGAGATTCATATAAAAAATCCTAAGTTTTCATATAAAAATAGTTATTAGGAATTAATTCAAATGGATCCTTTTGAGACAATGTATGGTAGCATATTCTGATCACCTCTATACTAGTTAGAGCCAAGAGATTAGCTATTATCAAATCAGGTCTTATCCTAAATGAATAAAAGAATATAAAATTTATATAGAAGATATTATCTACTACATAATGCATGAAACATTCTTATTTAGGTTTATGAAACAATCCTTTGGTTTTTTAGATGGTCAAATGAGCTTTCATATGAGTTCCACCTTGGTTGGGATACTATCATTTTTAAAGGAAAGGGATGTTGGTACCCAGATATGTGGGCCCCTTTGAGTTTTTTAGAGGGTATGTACAATGGAATACTAATTATATCTTCATTATAGTCTTCATGATTTTGATGATGTGTTTATTGTATCTTAGAGTAGGTCATACCACCACAACTCTTCTCATGTAATGAATATCGATGATGATTACATGGAGGTTGATACATTATTCATGTAATTACTTGTTTATATTATGGATCCAAGTGAGAATATAATATTTGGAAATATAGTAACTTTAAAATGTGTGCATTTTTAGCATGTTTATATTTGGGAAGATAGTTAGGATTGAGAGTCTAATATGTGAGTGCAATGGTTGGATTTGTTTTTTAGTGTTTCCTGATGCTGCATCTCTGTGATGAGATACTATATGGTGGGGAGGTTGTAACATCCTATCTATTCAAAGATATGTATTCCTTGATTTCATTCCATACCACTTTTATTTTTATGTTTTTAGGATACTAGGGGATTTTACAAATGTTGAGGGTAAGTTTTCTGAATTTCGAACATGGTTTGGGAGTTTTTACTTTGTGACAGACTCCATAAAGTACCCAATGGTCTAGTATAGGGTACCTAGTGTGCCTAGTAGAAGGGAAGTATCCCCTATTGGGTCACAAAGTGGATGATGACCTTGATCCAAGAACATATTATGGAATTAGTACCTAGTGAAGGATGACAAGGTACCCGATGTCTGCATGAATTGTTTCCTAATTTTAAATTAAATTACATTCCTCCAATGGCCCGAAGACCTTATTTTTTTATTGGTTTTTTGATAATACAACTTAAATTAAACAATTAATTATTTACTTAAAAATGTGTTTCCACTCTCTATCCCATTATAGTTTCCTGACCTAATATTTTATCCTTTGATTTTCTCTTCCTCTCAAGTGTGTATCTCTTATTTTTATCGCATATAAGTGTTTTCAGTCCCAGTAGATCGTTTGTGGTAAATCTATAAATTATCTTCCATTTATTATGGATTATTATTACTATTTTAGTATTTTACATCATTTATTCCAACATTTGGTGATTTTTCATGTTCTTCGATCTATTTATTAAGAAATTTATTTTCCATACAAAATTTTCTCAAGGAGTCCCCAATAGTTATGAGGTAGGTGTCCCCTAACCATTCCCAATGGTTTATGTTTATTTTACATAAGCTGTGATATGTGATATCACATACCAAGTGTGATTGATTTGAATTTAATTTAATTATTTTCCTTTGACTAGTATGAGTCTGTTAGGGATGTCTAGTTCCAGGATGAACCCTCTTATGCCTTGATTCATTGACCATCGATGGTTGTATCCTTGAACCAAAGTGTGTGTAATTTAAAATTGGGAACAATTTGGGGTTTTACATGAGTTATTTTATTATTCCTAATACACTGATTATGTACCATTAACCTCTTTTTATACTGGATAGATGATAAATTAAGAGGTTTAAACATGAGTCTTGTTCCTTGAAGGATTTTCATGTTACCGTAGAGCCTTTTTATCTTGTTTGGCTGGAATATGGGGTGTGTGTTCTTTCCCCTACTAACTATTTGAAACCAGGTAGGTTGTGTCATGGATAAGTTTATGAGCTTGGGATTATTATTTGGAAACTAACCTATCCATATTAAAAATTGTGTTGGAAACTATTCCAACTTTAAATTTAAATGAAAATATTTTTTTCTTGATCCATTTACAATATCATAATGTGATCTGGGCTATGTGTTTGAGATTATATGCCCATATTAATATTAATGATTATGGTTAAGAATAAATACCTATTTACATGATGTTTCTTATATTATTAGTTATTATTCTCATTATATGGTTTGATGTTATACTTAAAGGTGAATAGTTTCTTATGGGACATGATACCCTCTTTTATAATGTGGCCTTGGACTAGGGTCAATTTATCCTCTTATGATTTTTCCATGTCAAGGGATGTTATTCCTTCTTTTTTAAAATATTTGGTATAGTATTATCACTAGGATATGATTTATATGGGATTATCTTCCTACTATAGATTTATATCACATGAATTCCTTGTTCATTTATATAACATGGTTATTTGGATGTAATTCCCATTTATTAATTATTGTGATATCATGGGATGTAATACCCACTCATGTGACCTACATAATGGTAAATTATTCTCATATGTTTTTTATGATATGATGAGATGTTTTCCCTTGAATATAACTCAGTATACGATTCCAAGTTATCATTATTGTGATATGTTCATATACACCCATACACTATCTGATGCCGGTATAGTCACACTCATGTGGCTGGGTAGAACCCATGAACCTGGAATATTTATTATTAATACTATTTTATAATATTTTTCTTATGATTATATCATATTTTACATGAACTTGTATTTACTATAATATTTTAGGGCTACCATTAATGGTATCTTATTGATTCTTACTCACACCATGCTTGGGTTCCTTAGTAGACGAGAAGAATTTATGGGATGTGATCTTGGTAGGGGAAAGGTCCCTTTTTTATAGTTAATATGTGAAGAAAAATTGGACTTAGGATATGGGAATAGGAATGAACTAAAGACCCATTTATATCCATATCCATAATTTTTTGTATTTTTGGGATATGTAGTATATTATCATCACACAAGAGATCCAATTCATATATTTGTGTCTATGTGGAATTATAGTTGTCTATTTTATAATAACATATGTTATATTATTTAATTATAGTTGGAATATAGCATTGATTACCACCTTTATTATACTTTATCATAATTAGGGATGTTATATATATAGTTTTAATTACAATTTATGGTTATATTTAATAGAGAGGAACTAATTTACCCATAATATATTTAGAACCTCACTACTAGTCAATAGCCTCTGGAATATGGGGAGGCACACCTAAGGAAAATTGTTACCTGATTCAGTTTAAAGTGGAGGAAAACCATATTGGGGATATTATATCTAATGTGAAAGTGTATAGAATTATCACATCAGAGAGAATGAATACGTAGAAGTGGAAGGATAGGAAAGAGAGGATGAGGAGTAGAAATCACAATACTAACATTTTGTAAGTCCATGCTTGGAGAAAACGCGTTTTTATGGAATTTGAGATTATATATATTGGTTTGTATATGAGAAAATTACACAAGTGGTCTCATTTTAAAGGATAATCCATGCTTGTTTGTAATGTACATGGTGATTCTAATGAAATATATAATCATGGGATTTACTGGATCATACCAAGATTATAGCTACCTATTTTGAGTTATGAACCTTGAAAAAATTTAGGGTGCCTACTACGTTTATTTCTTTAATTATGTTTGGATTGTGTTTAATGATATTGTTATGGATTTTAACAGGTGTCGAAGGTTGTTTGAAGAAGAAATTAAAAAGGAATTGAACTCACTGATTCAACCCCCATGTGTGAATTATCATTTTAATTGTGAGACCATTTTCTTGTGGTATTAGTTTCTCCAGGTTCCCTTTGATTACAACAAACTATTTGGTGTTTTGTGAAAATAATTGTTTTGGGTTTTAATATTTTAGTCCTAAATTATTGCATTTGTGATGAATCACATTAATTTAGTGAAAAAAATTGGATTCCCACTATTTATGGGAATGATTATTATATTTTCAAATAATAGATGTTATAATAGCCGTTTTCAATCAGATTTAATGATTTGGATGGTATTATCAGGGGATTCATGCGTTGTGTCGAAGGTGCTCCTATTATGGTAGTTGATAGAATGAATTTGGAGAATGAATTTCTTGTTTAGAATTACATATTATCATATCTTTTAAAAATTATTTTTCTTAATGTTAAAGGGATTATGATAGAAAAATTCCATTGAGATAAATTGGAAAATATTTATTAACGAAATGTGGAAGTGAAGAACACTAAGCTACAATTTTTGTGGTTAAAATATGAATATCTCAAGATTAATGATGATAAAATAATAGTTTAATTATTCCCTTGTGTTAATGAATTTGTGATCACCATTATAGGTTTCAATGAGATGTATGAATTATCTATTATTTTTAAAAATATAATTCATATTTTGTTTGATAGATTTGATGCTAAGGATTCAAATATCAAAAAATATTGATATGGGAACATGTACATTAGATAAATTTTATAAAATTTTTATTATTTATGAATCGAGGAAAGGGAGTGTTTTCAAGAGTAATATGAAACATTATATGGAAATATCATTTAAATATTTGAAATATAAGAACACTAGGAATGAAAATGTTTTGTAAGAACAGTACAATGATGAATAATAAAATGTGGAAATGAAATTTAATGAACTATATATTAGAAAATAAAAACCTAATGTGATATTTCATCTCTCCTTATTCCATGGCCTAATGATGATTGTTCTGAAAACCATTCCCCCCTCTAGAGAGGGGGTGGGGATATCCATTCCCTATCACAGAAAAATATGATCATTATCTCTTCTCACTAATTGAGCTTCTCTCCCACCATTTTCTAGCATCGATCCGAGTTTTAAGGTCCCTCCATTTTATTAAGGATTTCTTAATATCTCACTACAATTTCTAGAATTCACAGAAGATTTATGCATGCTTAATCACTCCTTAATGGATTTATTTTTGTAAAATAAAACATTGGTTGATGTTTTCAATCTATTAATACTTGATTCATATGATTTATTGGATCTTGTATTTGTCAGAATTCTATATCCTATCCATCTCCACATTCATTTAATGAAAGAATATGATTTTGTTTTTTCTTGTTCTTCCACCCCATGATTATTTAATGGATTCCACTTCTATTTCTTCCAGTCATCCTAACCACACTTATTTTGGTATGTCTTCCTAGGATTCAACTTAAATTTAAAAATACTACAATTAATTTGATGATAAGTTACATAGTTGGAAGGTTTTGTGCCTAGACTATAGATCATGAGATATTTTCCACCCCATTTCTCCTAGAATACGTGTTAAAATTGATTTCTTGAAACCTTAAAATCAATTTTTTTAATTACATTGTGATTGAATGATTTCACAAGAAATTGGTGAAATTTGAATATGGTGTGGATTTATACTCTAACTACAATAATCAATTTCATCTTCAATTAGTGTTCAGGCATGATTTAGTGGTCAGAGAACTATTCCATTAGCTCCAGTCAATGAGGATGAAACCAATTGTGTAGAATTTAGTGGAAATGATCTGGTTACTTCAACTATAGGTATCCATGATAATAACAACGATCTAGATGAAGTTTCATCTTATAAGTGAGGATATCTTGACAGAACTATAACAAATATATTTTTTGTGAACATAAATCTTAATACTCAACCTATAGTGAACTCTCCATGCCCCTCTCACCAAGAGTACAAGAACTAAAAATTGTAGTGGAACCAACTTATATTTTTGTATAGTATCATGTACACCATAAATTATATGAAACTAGTGAGGATTATAAGAAGGTTATGATTAGTGTTGATTCCTCCCAAGGTTATTACCCCTAGTATGCCTAGTTTTGAGTGGTTATAACAAACCCAAGATATGAGTTCCATATAGAATCAACACATAGGAGGAAGGAAAATTTCCCCAAAACCTCTTCAGAATCTGGTTTCAATAATATTTTCCATTCCTTGTTAGGAATTATTAATTCCCCATGTTTCCCTTTGGAGATATGTTGGTCCATCACACCATTTAGGATAATGATAGTTAAGAAACATTCTAGTATTTTGATCAAGAGGGTCTGAGAGTGGTATCTAGAGAGCCTATGGTTTTACTAAATGTCCCTGCACCTTACTTTTCGAAATATGTAGTCATGCATGAGTCATCCCCATGGTATAATTTACATAATATATTCAACATTTTATTAGTAGATAATGAGGATAAAAATAAAGGAAAATATGAATTCAATGGCTAGAAAATGATTAGGTACAAGTGGAGGAAGAATCATTTTGGTGGTGAGAACCTTGAAGATATCCTAGTGGATTAGTGTTAATATCTCACTCTGGACTCAAATGTTGAACATAGGGAGGTTTCCCTAGACTCCTCTGATTGTCAAGTTGATAGGCACACCACTGCATATTATCGATCTGGTGTTTATATTTTAAACATGGGAAGATTTAATTTAGGGTATTACTATTTGAACAAAAGATAGAATACTAGAACCCGTAAATATTACTCTATCATTCCTAGACCTTTGAGTACCATATCCATGGTAAAGGTCCTTGATCCTATGGGATATAATTCTTATCCATGTTAAGGGTTATATCTAGTTAATAATACCTCAAGTTAAAAACTACTAGAAGATGGAGTGGTATTAGATACAAAGGTCAATTCTTCAATTATTTTAGCTTGTTCAATGAAAATTGTTCAATCTACAGGATCTTTGATTCAGATGGATGAAGGAGTCTGATAAGAAACTTCATAATATGATGATGTGGGAAAACAAGATTAATATGTATAAATAGTTTTATACTTAGAGATGGAATCCATCCATGAGAAGATTGGTTCCACTTCTATTCCACTCAAGAATGGAGGGAAATCTAACATTAGAAAGGAATCAGCTTCAATAAAATTTACTCACTAAGAAACTCATTATGAATTACAAGGAGAAAATGTTTGAAGAGGTTTTGAATATCCAATCATTAATAGAAGGTTAGGTCCAGATGAAGGCTATAACCTTGAAATATCATACCAAAGAATAATAAAATTTTATTAATACAAATTATACTATCTTGATTTTGTGTTTTAATGAAATGAAATAAATGAATGGTGTAGTTCATTAAGATAAATTAAATGGTTGTAACATCCTAAATTTTTTAAGGATAATAAACCCCTATTTGTAAATAATTTATGAGTATTTTTATATGAAAAATCTAAATTTTAAATAAAATAATAACTTAATAAATTATTTAAAGGATTTAGGTATGAGTAAAATCACTCTTGACATCTTCGAATATTCTATGGAATATTTTCAGACTCAAGAGCTGAGTTAGCAAGGAAATATAAGGCCCGTAGAGACTCGATTTTGATTTTATAAAAATATTAAATATATTTTATTATGATTGTGCATTATTTTTCCAAAATAATGAAATATCTATAAAATGGTGTTTCATATTGGAAACATGAGACCGCTGTTAGGTACGGGATGTGGCGATTACCCTATTTGCGATATAACATTTGTGTGTGTCAAATGTTTTTTCAAATCACACATGAGTATAATTTGTTTAATATTTTTGTTATATTTTTTCGAAACATAATTGAATATATCATTAATGGTCTATTATATGATAAATATGAGACCACCATTACATCTAGAATGATATTTTTACCTGAGGAATGACATAATATTTGTGCACATTAGGTGTTTGGAAACATCAAAAATAAGGGTAATGATAATTATATTATTATTAATATTAATTTTGTTAGATAAAAAAAATATAAACTACATTTTCAATTAAAATTTCTTAATTAATGGGTGATTTTCCTCTATGGGTAAATATTTATATTGAGGTTTGGTAATAATGGCGATATTATTACCTGGTGATAAATAAATGAAAAATTGTGGTTAATATTAATTTGTTAAATATTATGGGAAATTAATGAAAGTTGTATTTAAAATGTTAGAAATGGAAATGGTGTGATTTTTTAATAATAATAATTAATATTAATAACAATAATAATATTATTATTAATTTTTGAAAATAAAATTATTTTGTGTGTAATAAATTATAATGTACATCTGGGTGTATTTAATTATATAATATATATATATATGGGTTAATGTATATTTATATATATGTGCGGGGGTATATAATATATATATATATATATATATATTGGTGTATAAATAAAAAAATACATATATATTTAATGCATATATATGTTTGTCTTAAAATATATTTTTTACATGAATAAATGTGTTTTTTTAGAGTATTAAAATTATTGATATGATTGAATGATGATGGGGGTGGGACATTGATTTAATCGGAAAAAATTAAATTATGTGATAAATGAATTTGGTGGAAATATAATAAATGATTGTTTAAAAAAATATATATATAAATGAGGGGGAATATATGGAGGTGCCTAAAGGGAATCACACAGGATGAGCTCCTTTTCCGTCAGGCCTCTCTCTTTTATTTCCTACCCCTCTCTTATATATATATATATATATATTAATACTTTATTTTATTATTTTTTACAAACTTTTATATCATATAAATTCTTCAATATAGATTGGATTGACACACCTTAAATTCTGTTGGGTTTATCTCAATGAGAATAAGCTAAATCATACTTTTTTAAGGCAACATGGCATTTTTAATCCTAATTTTCACATTTTTAAGGGATCATTAAAAATAAATTATCAAATGTAATCAGAAAAAGTTAATTTTCATGAAATTATCATAAGATAATTATAAAAAGGTCATTATTATTGAGGGGAACTTTTTTATACACGTATTTTCCTAAAATGATAATTCAAAAATTATATACGATAGAGAAATAATTATCACATGTAATATATTATTTTTTCTAGAAATAAAATAGCTAGTTTTGGTATTTGGAGTCATTGGTGTGCTATATTATTTTCCGGTTGGTGTTTAAATATGGTTAGAGTGATGAAACATTCGTAGGACTATCCATTGACATTGATGAATTTAATGTAGAAATTTTCATACCTTCATGGGATATCATTTATACATCTTTCCATAATTGATTTATGTAATGGATTATTTTATACCATTATTGATTTTGATCACATGTGGGTGTCTGTGTATCCAATGAGACCCATTGTGATTCCCTCAGTGATATTAGTGTAGTATTTTCCAGGTTTGATTCTTATTGTGTCACACCACAAATTTTTTTATTTAATTTTTATTTAATTTTTTTATTATTTCGTGGATTTGGGTTCTCAGACGAAGGTCTTGGTTGGGTCCCATCTTATAATTTTTGTCGCTTAATAATTTTAGTGGGTTTCAGACTTTTGTGTGGTTACCACATAGTGGGCGGTAGTAGTGTGTTCAACCCTTATGCCCACATAATTGTATAACGATTATAATAAAAAAAATTATGTGAATAAAGTGAGTTTAATGTTTAAACTGTAATAATCATAATATCATTATGTAATTAATAATATTATTAATAATAAGGTGTTATTATTGTTATTATTTTTATTTTTATTATTTTTATTATTTTTATTTTTATTAATATAAAATTTATTATTATTATCTTTATTATTGTTTTTGTTATTTTTTATGGTTTTAATAATAATAAAAATTAATATTATTATTGTTATTATAATTGAATGAAAAGAAAAAAAGAACCCCTAAAAACCATCTCCTAGGCCCTCACCTCTTACCCCCTCCGGGTTGCCTTCACCTGGCCACTTTCCCAGCCATCCTCCCCGGTTATAACCAGGATGATCCAGGCCTACCCTCCATTTCTACAGCAAGCAGAGCACCATCCGACCTCCCTCTTCTACTCTAACGAGCTTCCCTGATCATCACGCCTCTGACCGGCCCACTCCAGTAAGCTCTCCTGCTTAGCGTGCTCTAATCAGCATGACCCAACTGACCGACCTTCTTGTCTTGGTGTGATTCAACTTTGATGACCTCCCATTCCAGCGCACGCCCCCTACTCACTCCCCTCTACATAGGTTTGTTTTTTTTCCATTCCATTGGGGTGTGTTTCTTCGAGTTCCATAAATACTAATTTCACATGTGTTTTTTGGTATGTTTTGATAGTAGTCTTGGGGGTGAAATTGGATTATGGGATGTTGTTAGCCTAGTCATTGAGGGTTTCATCACTTCTGATCTTAGTTTGAGGTAGGAAAATCTACATCTTTCTTGTTTTATTAAGTCCACTTAATACATGATCCCTTTTAATTAAATTTTTGACAAAGTTCCCACCTTCTCAATACACTTAGTTAACTTTCTAAAGTGTTTTCAAATTAGTTGGTTCTGATAAAAAAGTTTTGAAGTACCTTCTCTAGTCATGTCTACATATGTTTATGAAAAATGTGTTTTTTGGATGTCAAATGTTGTTTTGATAAAGTTTTAAGCATGAAACACATCTTTGATATAATCTGCAATAGGTTGTGAAAGTATTTATAGATTGAATGAATTGTTTAAAAAAAATATTCAGTCTATTTATTAAAATGTTTATAAATTATTCAGTATATTTATAAATATTTTTAATTAATTGTTGGGTTTCTTATAAAATTGTTTATAAATTATTTAGTATGTTTATTAAATTGTTTATAAATTGTTTCATTTATTTATAATTTTTTTATAAACATTTTGACTTATTCATAAAATCATTTATAAATTGTTTGGACTATTTCCTATAATAGCTAAAAAATTATATGGTTTGTTTTATAATGTATCCACCACTTTATAGTTTTTTAAATATGTGATTAATATATTTTTGTGTGCATTTGGGTTTGGTTTGAAAGGTAATGGTGATAATGTGAAAATGATTCTTTCTTTCTAAATGACTTTGGGTTCTTTGTGTGGTTTCTAAAATGGTTTGAGATGAAATATTTGAGCATATGCCCATTTGGATTTGTAAAAGAAAAAGTGGTGTCAGTGTGATGTTTTGGGTGATACTTTTAGACTCAACAGAGTGAAGGCTTGTTTAAAACTTTTTGTTTTAGTGTAATGTTTGTGTTGATTCCTTGAAAGGATGGTGTTTGGTAATGTGTGGCCGTTTGGAAACTTTATTATTTTGTAAGAAGTTTTAAATGTTTTTATAAAAACTGTTTTGACAAGTATGTGACATGACAACCCAGTTGGCACTTTTTTTTAGTGTGAAATGATTGAATATGCATTTGGGGGATCTCCAATCTAGGGTAACCCTTTACAGGTGAATGCATATGAAGAATCTGTGTTTGGGGTTGGCAAGTGTGGTTTGATGAGTCACACATGTGAGGGCCTCCTACTCACACAATATTAATATAACCACCATGGTTTCCTAGGAAAAATTTTGTTGATAAAGTGATGTTTTCTTATCTTCCCCGATTAGACAGGTCGATACCCACTAGTAGTTATAGAGGAAAGATGGGGAGTGCCACTAGTTTCTTTTTCCACAAAGGCAGACAATTGGTTATTGACATAGGAGCTTCACCATACCCAGAAAAATGGTTCTGAAATGAGTAAATCTAGGGTTCTTCTAGGGATGTTTAGAATCACCAATGGTTATTGGATTGTTTTCATTTCTTTTTTACTTATTGTTATTCTAGTTTATTTAAAACATACACTGATTACCTGTTCTACTTTAGCCCAGCTTTGGTATACATTGTTATGGGTTTAGATCAGAAAATGTCAAATGATTTTTGAAATGGTATGTCACGTGTGTTAGATTTAAAAAAATGGGAAAACATGTTGCTTATTTTAAAATTTTATAATCCTACTTTTATACTGTATTTCAAACTTGTGTTAAGGTATTGTTTTGGGAAAGGAGATGTTGGATTCTATGGCTTATCTTGAAAACCCCACTAAGAATTTTTAATGATCACGTCTATTTTATCATTTCAGTTGGAAATTTTCTTTTCTCTGGATTTTTATGATGAGTTTCCCATTTTTGGAGCAACGTCAACCATTGGTAGGGAGGTGACCTGGAAAGTCACATGGAGGTATGTTGAGGTGTTCTGTTTATTTCTTTTTCCACTTCTCAAGTTTGGTTTTATTATTTTTCTCATTCCTATTTATTTATTTACATTTTATAGTCCAAATCATTCCCATTGAATAAATTTAGATTCCCAACATTAGTTTCCAGCCCATGGGGACCGGGAAAGCCCCTAGGGCTATGCCGCAGACCGGATCAGGTGATCGGTGCAGGGTCGAATCGGGTTGGTTCATGCAAAAATGGTATCAGAGATGGTTGTTGTTATTTGTGGTGTTTGGTAGATGGATATTAGGACTGTTGGGACTCACGAGGTAGGCACGGGAGGGACGTAATGAACCCTCGCATGTTCCAAACCTCAAGTTTCCAGGGGTAGTCTGAGAATTGTGTCCCTGTCTCATTCTAGTTTGTTTTGGATTGATGAATGACAACGGAGGCAAGCCAATGTTACATCATTATTTCACATGGAGTAGTGAGCGATGTAGAGTCTGAGTACACAGTCTAAGTTCGTCATAGTTTTTGACTCTTAATTGGGGCATTCCCCAATACTATTTCCCCAGGTTAATCATGACTACTAGTCTCTCACTTTGGTATTTTGATGAATGCTGAGTGTTGTTTTGGTTCTGGTTGGTGCAAGTGAGCTTTTGAAAATGATAGAGTTTTTGAAATGAGAATGATTTCTTTTAAATGGCTCTAAATTCGTGAAAGGGTTTTTAAAATCCGAATCTCTTGGTTTTAAAATATTATGTTTTCTTGGAATTGGTAGAGAAATGGTTTGGGTCCTACCTCAGGTAATCTTTATGAATGTTTTCACATGTTAGGTAATGCATGGAAAGTGCATGTTGGTGCGTATGGATGAAAGCGAAGGAAGACATGTGCAATAGTTCATGATATTACAGTGGTGTGTACTTGGATGTTAAGGCTTGAACTTGTTTTTCTAAAGTGATTTTAAAAAATCGGAAATTATTTTGGAAATTTAATTTGGTTTTAAAAGTTGGTTTGATATTTGAAAATTTTCCTTAAAAGGAGAAGATTTTGAAATCTAAAATTAAAATGGAATTTTGAGTTGTGTTTGTATTTGTTTGGTTTTTTTGAGATGGTTGTTTTTGGATGAAGGCGCTTTCAATGATATTGCTTCATCTTGATATTGGTTTTGGCTCTGTGTTTTATATGTCGTTCAGAAAATGCAACCCAAAAAGGCCCCTACGATTTTGGATAAGTCATGCTCGGTTTTGGTCCTTCTCAAAAATTTCCTATCCTTCACAATGATTGGGGTCCCTTAGAGGAAACAAACTGGCATGAAGAGGTTGAGCACATTTTTAGGGTATTGGGAACTTACTAAGCTGTCAGAGTGTGTGCCATTTTTAGTCTATTTGAAGGTATAGCTGTGGATGAATGAGAGCTGTTTTCTACACCATCAGTGCATGTTCAGATGACATGGGATGTATTTAAATATGTATTCATCTGATGGTTCATACCTGAAGGGGTGAAGACAAAGAAAAGGTAATAGCTAATGTGTATTCAACAAGGCCAATGGATGGTGAATGCATATATTGACCATTTCAAGGAAATTGTGTCCTTTTCTTTAGAGGTAGTGTCACAGGATTTGATGAAGAATTCACTCTTCATTGGGGGTATTTGTCCAAAGATATAGGAGTTGGTCCTCCCTTCTAGGGACAATCATTTAGATATGCTGGTGGATGAGGTGTTCTTAGCTGAATTGGTCTCTAGAGTAATGGTGCTTGGTAATCTGGTGCATACAGTTGCTTGTGAAGGTTTTCCATATAGCAATCATGATGTACTAGAGAGGTATGTTCCTTAAGAGTCCTCTATAGTGGTTCTAGCTTCTAGTTCGTCGGACTGGTGAGTGGTGTTCCACCAGTATGTCCGGTTTGTGCATGTGAAGTCATCATGTCGCATCCCTCTAAAGAAATGCCATCGTAGAAGGTGTTTGGGCCATCTAGAGATGTTCTGTAGGAAGTATTTCCTGAAGAAGATGCTGTGACTGGAGGATTCTAGTGACTAACTATGAGGCGAGAGCTGCTTCATCCATCAGAGCCCTAAACATAGGTATTGGGGTGATGCCCACACACAGTCAGGACATACTGGGGGTGTGAAGCCTAGGTTTGGGTTATATGTTCCGTATTGGCAGTAGAACATTTAAATCCTTTTCAATCTTTTTTCTGTTGTTAATGTTTGACATTGTTGTAAGTTCATTGTTTCATTATGAATTTATGATAGATATGTTCTATTGTAATCCAAACAATCCCGTTTTTCTGATTATGGTTTTATAAATCATGTGTTTTTTTAAATGTGTGTTTGCCCCCTGCATGGGTTGATCTTGGTTTAGCCGTGCTCATTTGGATGTGTAAGTTCCTGTGGTAGAATCAGTGTAGGTGGTTATGCTTGGATTCACTGTTTGGGATAAGTTCTGCTCGGGGGGGGGGGGGGGGTTCCTTAGTGTTGGATTTTTTTGTTTGGGTTAAGAGTTCCAAGTTCCATTGGAGGTATTGTTTCTCTTGTCCTATTGAAGTTATTTTGGATCGATTGGGAGTTCCTATGTCTCCCACTTCTCGAGGTGGTATGTTTGGGTGTAAAATTTCCACACTAGTTGAGTTCTTATGGTGGGGATAACCCTCTCATGTTCTTCGGCTCTATTATGTTTTGGTCTCATTTAGTTTCAATTTGGCATGGATTCAAGTTCTGTAAAACATTCAGCTGGGTGACTTTCTGGGGGAAGAAAGTTTCTCAGGTGGGGAGAATTGTCACACCCCGATTTTTTTTAAAATTAATTTATATTTTATTATTTCTTAGCATTGGGTTCTAAAACCAAGGTCGGGGTTGGGTCTTAGCTTAAAATATTTGTCTCTTAACAATTTTAGTGGGTTTCAGACTCGTGTGCAGCCACTACACAGTGGGAGGTAGCCGCACGGTCAGCCCCAATGCCCGCATAACTGTCTAACGATTAAAATAAATAAATTTTTATTTGAATAATGTGAGTTAAATGTTTAAAGTTTAATAATAATAATATTATTTCATAATTGATAAGAATATTATTAATAAGGTGTTATTATTAATATTAATATTATTTTTATTTTTTTATTATTTTCATTATTATAACTTTTATTATTATAATCTTTATTATTGATATTTTTTATTTTTATTTTTTGTAATAATAATAATAATAATAATATTATTATTATTATTATTGTTATTGTTATAGAATGAAAAGAAAAGAACTTTAAAAACTGTCACCCTCTCCCCCTTACCCGCTAGCTGCGTGAGCCACCTCCCTAGTCCCCCTTCACCCTTTCGCCTCTCACCTCGGGTCTGCTCCCCATCACTGGACTCTACCGTTCTGTTCTCCCCTCATCCCCTAGTTCCTCTAGCACCAGCCAACCCTCCCTCCAACCACTCTCTGCCAGTCTCTCTAGTGCTAGGTCCACCTCTCACCCTCACCACCTCAGACTGTCACCTAGGCCCTCGCCTCTCGCCCCCTCTGTCTTTCCTTCACCTAGCCGCTCGCCCAACCAGTCTCCACCATTCTTACTAGCCCACTCCGGCCCTGCCCTTCTTTTCTACGGTCAGCGGAACACTAGAAAACCTCCATTTTCTACTCTGACAAGCTTCCCTATTAAGCATGCCTCCGAACAACCCGTTCCAGTGAGTTATCCTACATAGTGAGACATGACCCAGTGACCTTCCCATCTTGGTGCGATTCAACTTCAATGACCTCCCTTTCTGGTGAACTCCCCCTGTTCACGTCCTGATACATAGGTTTTTTTTTGCATTCTTTTGGGATTTGTTTCTCTGATTTGGACCAATACTAATGTCCCAGGTGTTGTTTGGTGCATTTTTATAGTTGTATTTGGTGTGCAATTGGACCGCAAGACATTTTTAGCCAAGTCATTGAGGGTTTTGTCACTTCCACTCTTGGTTTTAGGTAGGTGAATCCACGTTTTTCCCTTTTAAATTAAGTCCCCTTAAAACATCAGTTCTTTTAATTAATTTTTTTACTTAGTTCACACTTTCACAATGCACTTATTTAACTTTATATAGTGTTTTCAAATTTTTTTGTTTTCATAAAAAAAGTTTTGAAGTACCTTCTTTAGTCATGTTTTCATGTTCTTATGAAAAATATGTTCGATGGATGTCAAATGTTGTTTTGATAATTTTTAAGCATGACACACATCTTCGATATACTGTAAAATAGGTTGTGAATGTGTTTTTGGTTTGAATGAATGGATAAAAAATATTATTCGGCCCATTTATTAAATTATTTATAATTTTTTTTGTCTATTTATAAATATTTTTAATTAATTGTTGGGTTCATTCTGAAATTTTTTATAAATTATTTGGTATGTTTATTAAAAATTTTATTTATTATTTCATCAATTTGTAATTTTTTTATAAAATTTTTTATGTGTTATTAAAATCATTTATAAATTGGTTGGCCTATTAGTATAATAACTAAAAAATTATTTGGTTTGTTTTATAAAGTTTCCATCACTTTAGAGTCTTTGAAATACGTGAGTAATATATTTTGGTGTGTGTTTGGGTTTGGTTGGCAAGGTAATGGTGATCTTGGAAAATGATTCTTGCTTTCTAATTGACGTTCGGTTTTTTTGTGGTTTCTAAAATGGATTGGGATGAAATATTTGATCATATGCCTATTTGGATTTTTAAAAGAATAAGTGGTGTTTGTGTGATGTTTTGGGTGATAATTTTGGACTTGACAGAGTAAAGGACCATTTAGAACTTTTAGTTTTAGTTTAATGGTTGTGTTTATTCCATGAAATGACGGTGTTTGATAAATGTGTTCCCATATAGAAACTCTATTATTTTGTAAAATTATTTAAATGTTTTTAGAAAAATGTTTTCGATATGGATGTTATGTGAAAACCTGGTTGGAACTTTGTTTAGTGTGAAATGATTGAATGTGTATTTGGGGGTTCTCCTGTCTAAGGTAACCCTTTATGGGTGAATGCATAGAAAGCGTCCATGTTTGGGGTAGGTAAGTGCAGTTTGATGAGTCACGCGTGAGAGAGACTCCTACTTACACAGTATTATTATAACTACCATGGGTTCCCGGTAATATTTTAGTTGTTAAAGTGATAGTTTCATATCATCCCTGATTAGACGGGTTGGTACCCACTAGTAGTTATAGAGGCTCGATGGGCAGTTCCACTGGTTTTTTTCCATGTGGTTGGTCAGTTAGTTATAGACTTAGAAGATTCACCATTTGCAGGTAGGTGGTTCCGAACTGAGTATGTCCATGGGTCTTCTAGGGATTTTTAGGATCACCCATGGTTTCTGGATTATTTTCATTGCTTTTTTACATTCTGTTATACAAGTTTTTTTCTATCTTATACTCTTTAACCGTTCTACTTTAGCCCATATTTGGTACACTTTATTTTGGGTTTAGTTCATAAAATGTGAAATGATTTTGTAAATGGTATGTCATGTGTGTTATATTTTTTTAAAATTAGAAAAACATGTTGCTTATTTTAAAAAGTGAAAACCCAACTTTTATACTTGTATTTCAAACTTGTGTTAATGGATTATTTCCAGAAAGGAGATGTTGGATTTTGTGGCTTATCCTGAAAATCCTACTAATCATTTTAATGCTCACACCTATTTTATCATTTTGGTTGCTTGTTTCCTTTTCTAAAATTTTCTTGGCAGAGATTTTAATTATTTTAGCAAGGTTGGCCTTTGGTTGGGAGGTGACCTGGAAGGTCATGTGGAGGTATGTTGAGCTATTCTATTTATTTCTTTTTCCACTGCTCGATTTCAGTTTTATTATTTTGTTTATTTCTATATATTTATTTAACTTTTATGGGACCAATTGTTCCCAGTGATTAAATTTTGATGACCAACACTAGTTTCCAGCCCGTGGTGATCGAGGACGACCCTTGGGCCATGCCACGGACCGGCTCGGGTGACCTGTTCGGGGTCGAACTGGGTTGGTTCGTGACATATCACATGATGTTATGTTTTCTTATTTATTTCTCATGATGAAATATCATCCTTTTCCCACTCGTGTGATCACCCTATATGTATGTTACTATGTCTTGGTGGTTGTTAGTGGTACTTGAGATAGGTGAACTGACATGACATATTTATTCTGTTAGAGTGGGAGTGTGCTTGAATTGTAATAATGGTGACAATGGGTCTAATAACTTGGTGGAGATATGATGTAATGTCATTTCAAGGATACACTCTACACCTAAGTATTGGGCTTCTCAATTCATAGTTGACCTACAGGTTTCAAGATGTATATCAGGAACTCGATTCCACATTGATTTGCAAGAATCATTCTATACTCAAGGTCTTAGATATGATGTTACCATGTATCATTGTGCTATAGGTGCACTTGATTCTAGGAATCCAAGTATTGGTTGCTCAATTCCTAGTTGATTTTCATGGATCACACTCGATTCCTAGTCAACTTGCAAACAGTGTGATCAATACCTAGTTGATTTGCGAGTGGTGTAATCTATACCTAGTTGATTTGAAATAAAAATTCCATACTCTAGGAAAAGGAGAGATCCAAGTCTCATATACATATGATTCCATGTGGTTGTCAAGAAATAGGTGAACTAGCCATGTGGCATGTTTTTGGTTACTTCTGATGTCCTCTGGTTTTCATTCCGACGTGGAGACAAAGAAGGTTCGACCGGGGGTCTGTGGTAGCTAGGTTAGTACACCACTATTCAGTTTTTATTTGTATGTTTATTTTATTGTTACACAATGATTATTATTATGTAATACACTTGTATTATAGAGAGAATCTGTTTAAGGATGGGTTGATGGTGTCAGACAAAGTATTTTACTCATAACATACTAATACATTTGGTACGCTTGTATATTTCATGAGGGATTTGTGGAGGGTAAAGGCCCTAGGGAAAAATGAAAAGATGAGGACAGTGTAGCTAGTGGTGGTATAGGATGAACACTGGTGAGACCTGTGGTTCATTAATTATTTATTTATCTACATTATTTACTCTGGAAAGGCTTTCCACTTTTGGGAGATTCTTTATTAATTTGATATGTATTCCATTTATTCCATTATTTTACATTTTTACTAAGATAATTTATTATTTTAATTATTTTTTATTATTAATCATATAACATGATACTTATGGTATATTACTACCATTTTCAGACTCATACCCCCACTTCTAGTTGGTATCCTCTTGTGTATGGGGAGGCACACATGAGGTTATGCAAAATTTCTTCTTGAACTCGATGGTTTAGGAAGGGATGTTGAAAAATGGTATAATATGACAGGGTTTACTAACATATATTTAATTTTTATTTGATTTTGGATAAGTTAAATAGGAGTTAGGATTGTTGGGAATTTGGCAGGGGAACTATGTTAGTGCTTAGCTAGCACAGTATACAAGACATCTGATTTTATTATAAAAGTAGAAGTTTATGATTTAATTTTATGGTTGAATAAAATCAACATGGGTGATGCACATGATGTTGATATTCGATTTTTGAGATTTTGGTTTCATTCATGCATCATGAATAAGCATTTAGGTTTACATGCCATATATATATATACTTGTTGTTGTGTTGGATAGTACTTCATTAATCAAATTACTTGATTTATAATATCTATTCGGGATTTTTTCCTTGTGTGATATATCTGTTGAAATGTTGTGTGATATATTTTTTATTGAATTTAATTAGTTGAATTGAGAATATTGTTGTGTTAGTATATATATGATGACTGGGACTAATGTTCAAGGATGGAGATTAGGGCTAGTGCTAGGAGGGGTATACCATAGGGTATAGGTTGAAACGTATGAGAACATTGTGTGATCTATTTAACTGGATAAGGTCTATTTATGTTCCTAATGTTCTGACTGTTATGAGGACATGAGGGTGGAAGTGTAATGTTCAAACTCATTGGAATGAGTTGTTTGATTAAGACCACTAGAGAACTTCTTGGGGAAGGGAAGTTGATAGAGGTGGATAATTGTAACATATATAAATTTGAATGAATAAAACACCCTATTTGTAAATAATTAAAGTGTAAATAATTAACAATTATTTTTTTTGTAAAAAAATTAAATTTCAATAAAAAATACTTAATAAATGATTTAAAGGCTTCATGTATGGTTAAAATCTTTGTTGAAACATTTTAATGTTCTATGGTATATTTTCAGAGCTAGGAGTTAAGTTAGTGAATAATTATGAGGCCTATAGAGCCTCTTTTTTGATTTAAAAAAAATATTAAATATATTTTATTATGTTTGGATGCTATTTTTTAAAAT
This sequence comes from Viscum album, assembly GCA_963277665.1. Taxonomy (NCBI): domain Eukaryota; kingdom Viridiplantae; phylum Streptophyta; class Magnoliopsida; order Santalales; family Viscaceae; genus Viscum; species Viscum album. The sequence continues at coordinate 571,188,758 of OY728164.1, read as the reverse complement.
AATAAAATATCTAATTAATGGTGTATTATATATGGAATTTAGATACCACCTTAATGTCCAAGATGTGGGGTTTACCCTAGGCGTGACAAAACGTTTATGTGTGTTAGATGTTTGATCAAATCACACTAGATGATAATTTATTTAATATTTTATGTAAAGAACTGAATAAACACTTATGGATTTAGTACTAAATCATAATGTGTAATTTTTTTGTATAATAGATAACTAGAAAAAAAACCCAGTAGATTATACAAATACAGACCTCTTTCAGTCAAGGTTCTGGAGAATTAGACAACAACTAACATATATTGAATCACAGTTTTCAAAAATTAATTACTAATATAAATAACTGGATTCATTTTGATTAGAAACATAATTTTCCTCTGAAATTATAAGGATTCCTATGATTTTTTTAAAAATGTGGGATGAGAAAAATAGCTCAGTAAGGGATATAAAAGGAAAGAAAGAAGACATTAGTCAATGAATACATGTAACGTATGAAATAATTTTTAAAAGGACACAATTGTCATCCATATAAACTTAATTTTCAAAACTTTATATTTTCATGATATTTACACACAAAATATTGAACATAAATAGGACCATAAAGGTATATTGTGGCATTACTTACATAATTTTTTAACCATCATTACTATGTTATGATTTTTAACCCTTATGGATACCTCACAAAGTAACCCCATGACTACCTTATAATGTAACCATTGAAGTTACACTTGGAGTAACCATACTACTCACCTACAAAATAAAAATACCCAACTAATTGGAGGGATATATAGGCCCTACCCTTCATCAAAAACAATTCCCATGAACCAGAATATAATCACTCAACTTGAATAATTTCATAAAAACATTACTTTTGAATTTTTTAAAACATAATCTTAAAATAAGATTTTAAAAGAAAACCCCCTTGAAAATATCATATAATTCAAATTAGAAATTAATAGAATGAAAGGATTATGAGTATACACTATAAATAATATAATGAAATATAATATTAATAGAATCCGTCACACAAACATTTTTAATACCACGTAAATAATGTAGTAGAAGGTTAACTCAAAGAATGGAAATTGGGTTATGAATTCCCTTACCTCGGGTTCGTATTACTTAAAACGTGTTGAAAACTATGGTATAATGGTTAAAAGAGTGTTCTTAAAATCTTATTGAAACATATTCATGTTTATAACACCTTATATGATCATTTCATAACATCATTTGACCCTTTAATTATTAGTGTTTTGTTCCTTCCATTATTTCGTGTACGTTCCTTACATGATTTTCATGACCGATTTTTACTTGATTTTATTATCATATAGAAATGAAATTATAGAATTGGAATGAAATGGTATTAATATGTTTATAGAATATTTAATGGAACCATAAATTACATTTTATCATATATGATTATGAGACGTTAGATAGAACATTACTGATATTTGTTTAGATTATTTTTGTCGGTTCTTCGATAATCATGAACTGGTTTCATTTTTTAAATTAATTTCAAACATAGAATTTCATTAGAGAACCTAAAATAGGTTACATAATACAAATTATATTATGTTTCAACCATTAAAATGGTTTTATAAATAATTTTTATGATAGTAAAGGAAATTGCAAACACATCAACCACAATTTTGGTAAAATGACACATCACGAACGATGTTTTTATAAGAGGGGTTGGAGATGAAGTATGTTGATGAATTTTACATAAAAATGATAAAAATAAATAATATATTTAATACTAGAGCTTTAATTCCTATTGTATTATGGTAAGAGAAGATATTATATGAAAATAAAAAATTTGAAATGAAAACACAAAAAAGGAAGAGGATTCTTACCTCTTGATCTCTTCTCCTCGATATCCTCTTTAAGGCCTTTGGTTTTGGCTTTTTGGGGAGACAATAAGGTATTGGAATTGACGAAGAGCCTTGGGTATGAGATTGGGTAGAACATATATAATGATCTAATCTTGATAGGTTTGTGAGGAAGATGGGAATGAGGGTTGTATTTATAGTGGAGGAGAGGAGAGGTTTTACAATATTTTAGTCATTTGTTTAATATTTTTGCTCAAGACTATTTATAGTCTTGATTCATGTGAAGCCAAATAGTAATAAGTTCAGGTGAATTCTAAAAAAGTGTTCTTAAATAATACTTGCATCACTTATGATGTTGTAAATCAAGTAATTAGAATTTATCGTAATTTATCATATTTTACTATTCATAAAAAATTCACGAATTTCAGAAAAATCCCAAAAAATCAGCCTAGCCATTATTTGGAATATAGAATTAAAAAATGAACTCCATTTTTTGAAAATAAGTTTCTAGAAATTATTAATTTAATTTATAAATAAAATCACAATTCAATTGAAAAATTCAATTTTATAATTAAAACTACTTTTCTAACACATTGAAAAATTACATAAGCTTTCATAAATTTTCGTATAATCATAAGTAATAAAAATAATTATTTATGAATAAATTTTATGAAAATATATTTTCATTTAAATTGTTAAATTAATCAATATTTTTTAATTAAATATATTTGACTTAAAAGAATACCAACACTAAGTCAGTAATTTATAAAATATTTATTTACTTATATTATGACATAATTATATCATATTGACACTTATAAGATGGATAAATTTTATTTATAATTTCATTGATGAATTTACTATTCATAAGGGTACATTACTATTCATAAGGTTTAAGTTACTATTAATAAGGGGTATATTACTATTCATTAATGTAAATTTACTATTCACAATGGTACATTACTATTCATAAGGGTCATGTTACTATTCATAAGGGTCCATTACTATTCATAAGGGTATGTTATTATTCATAAGGGTCAATTAATATTTACCAAAAATTAAGTTTGTTCTATCAGTCTCCAAAAAACATATTGATCGTAACCATGTATGTCCATTTTTTGAAATTCAAAAACACAGAAGCGACAAAATTATATTTAATAGTTAGTTTATATAGGACAAAAAGTATTTATTTTTTAATTTAAGTATATACTATTTCATTTTAAAATATCAGGATATTTCATTATCCCCTCCATAAATTAATTGCTTCCTCACAATTCGTTCATTATACCAATGTTTTTGAATTTACATATCGATAATTTTGAAAAACTATTATCTTGTGTGTACTTAATTAACTATAAGTCTAAAAGTAAACACTATCACTTATATTTTTCTAAAAAATGACAATGTTTAATCTCCAAAGTGGTCAAGACTGTTCATTTAATACCAACTGCATAGCACTAAACCCACACTTCCAGATTCAGTACTAAAAAATGCTGTGTATTTTTTTTCAATAATAGATAACCGAAAAATACATAGTACATTATACAATTGATGACCCTTTTTTGTCTAGGTTCTGGAGAATTTTATAACAACTTACATATATTGTATCAGAGTTTACAAAAATTAATTTCTAATATAAATTACTAGATTCATCTACATTAGCACCTTAACTGTCCTTTGAACTTATAACGATTCCTGTGAAATTTAATTTTAAAAAATTGGTATGAGAATAATACCTCTAAAAGGAATTTAAAAATAAGAAAAAACACATTATTCCATGAATACTTGTAATTCATGAAATCATTTTCAAAAGGTTATAATTGTCACCCATATAAATTTACTTTTCGAAACATGATATTTCAATGATATTTCCCCAAAACATATAGAAAATAAATAGAACCATAAAGGTATCATGGTACATTACTTATTTTTTTAACCATCATGGCTAAGTTATGATTTTTAACCCTCACAACTACCATATAATGTAACCCTCACGACCACCTTGTTGTGTCACCATCACAGTTATACTTGGAATAACCATATGACCGACCTCCAACAATACACATACCCAATGCATTAGAGGGATATCTAAGTCACACCCTTATTCATAAAAAATTCCCAATAACAAGAAGATAATCATACAACATAAACAATTGTATAAAAACATTCCTTTTGAATTTGGTAAAACAAATTTTTAAAAGTGGATTTTAAAAGAAAACCCCCTTACAAATACAATATAATTTAAATGAGAAATTAATAGAATGAAGGGAATATGTGTATACACTGTAAATACATGTAATAAAACATAATATAAATAGAATCCATCTCACAAACAATTTTAATACCACGTAAATAATGAACTAGAAGGTTAACCCAATGAATGGAAATTTGGTTAAGAATTCCCTTACATCAGGTTTGTATTACTTAAAACTTGTTTAAAAAACCTGTATAATGGTTATAATAATGTTATTAATATACTATAGAAACATATTTCTGTTTATAACACCTTATATGATAATTTCATAACATCATTTTACCCTTTAATTTATAGTATTTTGTTCCTTCCATTGTTTCAGGTGCGTTCTTTACATGATTTCCATGGTCAATTTGTATTTGATATTCTTATCGTATGGAAATGAAATTACAGAATTGAAATGAAATGGTATTAAAATGTTTCTAGAACATTTATTGATACCATAAATCATTTTTTATCATATATTATTATGATCCATTAGATTAAATATTAATGATATTTGTTAAGATTATTTTTGTCGGTTCTTCGATAATCATGAACTTGTTTCATTTTATAAATTATTTTCATTCATAGAAGTTAATTACAGAAAAAAAGAGGTTGCATAATAAAAATTTAAATTATTTCTCATCCATTAAAAAAAATTTCATACATTTTTGAAGAAAGTAATTGAAATTGCGAACACATCTCCCACGATTTCGGTAAAACGACACATCACAAACGATGTTTTTATAAGATGGGGAGGAGATGATGTAAGTTGATGAATTAACCATAAACATGAAAAAAATCTAGAATATATGTAATACTGAATATTTCATTTCTATTATATTATGGAAAGAGAAGAGAGTATAAGAAAATAAAAATAATTGAAAAGAAAACACAAGAAAAAGGAAGAGGATCCTTACCTCTTGATCTCTTCTCTTTAAGATCCTCTTTAAGGCCTTCAGTTTTGGACTTTTGGTGAGACCAAAAGGTCTTGGACGTGGGGAAGAGACTTGTTAAGGATATTAAGAAGAACTTAGACAATTATTAAGGATTAATAGGTGTGAGAGGAATAGGGGAATGAGGGTTCTATTTAGAGTAGAGAGGAGGGGTTTTACATTATTTTAATCATTAGTTTTATAGTTTTTCTCAAGAATATGAATAGTATTGCTTCATGTGACTCCAAGTATTAATAAGTGAATGTGAGTTGGAACCATGTTTTCTTACATCATCCTTGCATCACCTATGATACAGTAAATCAAGTATTTAGCATTTATTGTAATTTATGGTATTTTACTATTCATCAAAAATTCAAGAATTTCAGAAAAATCCAAAAAATTCACCCTAACCATTATTTGACATGTAGAATTAAAAAATGTACTCAATTTTGTAAAAATAATTTTCTAAAAGCGATTAATTTAATTTTAAAATAAAATCATAATTTACTTGAAAAAATCAATTTTATAATTAAAATTGCTTTTCTAACACTTTGAAAAATTACTTATGGTCTCGTAAATTATGTTATAATCATAATACATAAAAATACTTATTTATGAATACATTTTAGGAAAAATAAATTTTCTTTTAAATTATCAAAATTAATCCTAAATTTGTAATTAAATATATATGGCTTACAAAAATAACAACACTTAATAAATAATTTTTAAAATATTTATTTACTTAAATTATGAGATAATTATATCATATTGAAACTTATAAGATGGATAAATTTTATTTATAATTTCATTGGTGAATTTACTATTCATAAGGGTCCATTACTATTCATAAGGTTCAAGTTAATATTAATAAGGGGCAAGTTACTATTAATAATGGGACATTACTATTTATAAGTGTCATGTTACTATTAATAATGGTAAATTACTATTAATAAGGGTATTTTACTATTCATAAGGTTCAGTTACTATTCACAAAAAAATATATTTGTTATATCAGACTCCAAGAAACATAATTATCACAACCGTGTATGTATATTTTTTGAATTAAAAACACCGAAATAGAAAAATTATGTTTAATGGTTTGTTTATAAATGTCACATAGTATTTAGAAGTTCATTTAAGCACATAGTGTTTCCTTTTAAAATATAAGGATGTTACATTTTAATTATATATTTTCCAAAAAATGGATTACCTCATAAACTATGTATCATATGATAAATATATAACCATTGTTAGATCCAAAATTCATGTTTTTCCCTAGGTGCAACATAATATTTTTGTGTGTCAGGTGTTTGGATATATCTCACATAAGATTAATAGCAATTTTATTATTATTATTATATGCGTTGAAGAAAAATGGAAATTACTGGTGTAATTAATTTATATTAATTAATGGGCAATGCTTCACCATGGATGAATATTTATTGATAGGTTAGGTAATAATGTCGATATTATTACTTTGTGTTAAATAAATGAAATTGTGTGGTTAATATTAATTTATTCCCTATTATAGGAATTTAATGAAAGTTGTGTTTGAAATATTAATGGTGTAAATTATGTTTTTTGATATTAATAATAAATGTTGTTTTATTATTATTATTATTATTAATTTTAGAAAAAAATATATTTACTTGTGTGTGATAAATTTGAATGTACTAGTGGGTATATTTATATATGTGAGGGTTTATATATATAATGTCACGACCTGCCTCCCCGGGCCATGAACCTCATCATCCAACCCCATGGGTCTCCTATAATACCTTGGTTGACCTCCTAACACACCATAGGATATTACTCACTAGGGTGGCTTATCAGGGTAAATACTATCCCCACAGGCCAACACATGTTCTTTCAGTGTGTTTTGTCCTCACTCACACACACCCTAGGAAACTTCTCAGAAGGTCACCCATCCTGATTACTACTCTAGGCCATGCATGCTTAATTATGGATTTCTAATCAGATAGGCTACTGAAAAGAATGGTCCACCTTGTTGACATGGGTAGTAACATTTAGCCTTTTAAGTCTCACTTTTCTAGGGGTGTTACAATATCCACCCCTTTAAAGCACAACGCCCTCATTGTGGACCCCAAGAGTCAAACCCAGGCAGTGCCTAAGCACTTCAGGCTGGGTATTGGATCTGATACCATTTGTCACGGCCCGCCTCCCCGGGCCATGAAACACATCATCTGACCCCATGGGTCTCCTGTAATACCTTTTTTTCTTTCCTAGCACACCATATGCAATTAATCACTAGTGTCGCTTATCAGGCTAAAGACTGTCCCCACATGCCAACACATGTTCTTTCAGTGTGTTTTGACCTTACTCATAGACACCCTAGGAAACATCCCACAAGGTCACCCATCCTGATTACTACTCCAGGCCAAGCATGCTTAACTGTGGATTTCTAATCAGATAGGCTCCCGAAAAGAAAGGTGCACCTTATTGACATGGGTAGTAACATTTATCCTTTTAAGTATCACTTTTCTAGGGGTGTTACATATTATATGTGTATATATATGTTAAATAAATATATATACAAGGATATATATATATGTGTCTGTGTGTGTCTGTGTGTTATAATATATTTATTAGATGAATAAATGTGTTTTTGGGAGATTTAAAATTAAATAAACACTTGAATGATGATGGGCGTTCCGCAAGGCATTAATTGAAAAAAAATTAAATTAAGTGATAAATGAGTTGGGTAGAAAAATAATAAATGAATATTTAAAAAAATATTAAAAGCAGGGGGAATTTGGGGTGGTTTCAAAAGAGAATCACACAAGAAGATCTCATTTTCCCTCATTTCTCCCTCTCTCATTTCCTACCTCTCCATTATATTTATATTTTTTCATTTTCAATTTCTTATAAACTTTTCTATTCTATAACTTCTCCAATACTGATCAGATTGACGCATATCTGGTGCTGTTGTGTTCAACTTGATGAGTTAAAGATAAATTATACTTTTGTTTTTGAAGGTAGAAAGGTATTTTCAATTTTATTTTCCACATTTTAAATTGGTCATTTAAAATACATTATCAAAATATAATTAGAAGAAGATAATTTATAAGAAATTATTAGAATATAATTATCGAAAGTTAATTATGATTGATTAGAATTTTTTTAACACATATGTTGACCTAAAATGATAATTTGGAAATTATCCATGTGATAGAAGATATTATCATGTGTAATATTTTATTTCATGTGGAAATAAAATAAATGGTTTTAGGAGTACTTGGAGTGTAATCATACTTTCTGGATGGTGTGAGAATGTTGTTCGAGTGACGAGACCATCAACAAACCAGTCGATGAATTTGGGGGTAGGATGTTCTTTACCTATATGGGCTCTTATTTACACCTATTTTCATACATGATTTATACATTGGATTTTTTAATTCCATGATTGATTGTGATCACATGTGGGTACGTGTTTAGCCCTTGAGACCCATCAGGATTCCATGAGGGATAGTTTAGAATTTCCATGTTTGATTGTTATCAAATGATGTTATGTTTGATGATTTATTTCTTGTGATGATATATTGTGATATTCCTACTTGTGTTATCACCCTGCGTGTATTTTACCTTTCTTTTCCAGTTGTTAGTCATACATGAGACTAGTAAACCATCATGAAATATTTTTTCCCATTGAGAGGGAGTGTGATTGACTTGTGATGATGTCAATGATTTACTCGAGCATAGGGTGGAGATATGATGAAATGTTGTGTTTAAGATGCACTCAATGCTTTTGTATCAGGTTTTTCAGTGCCCAGTTGACCTATGAGTTGCATGATATATATTAGGCACTCCATGCATTGTTTATTTGTGAGGATTATTCTGTACTCTAGGCTAGAAATATGATGTTACCATGAAACATTGATTTAAATATATACTCAATTCCCATAATCCATGTATTATTTTCTCAATGACTATTTGATTTTATAGGATCACAGTCGATGCCTACTTGATTTTTGAGCATCATGCTTGATACTTAATTGATTTTTGAGTGGAAAAATTGATGCATCATTGATTGAAGAGTAAAATTCCATACTTGAGGCCTAAGAGAGAAATGATTTTCATATATTCACGATTCCATGAGGTTTTCAATCAATAATTGCACTATCCCTATTGATAATTTTCGGTTAATTTTGATATCCTCTTGCCATCGTTCTATCATGGAGCCAAATCAGGTACTTCTAGAGGTTTGTGGAATCTTGGTTAGAACACCACCACTTTGTTTTTATTTTAATGTTTATTTTTTTTATTACCCATTAATTAGTATTATGAAACACACATGTATACATGAGAACATCGTGTTAAGGATGCATTGATGGTGCCCTACTGAGTCTTGCGATCACACCATACACAGTCATTTCAGTTCACTTTTAGAGTTAAAGAGAGATTTAGTGTAGGGAAAGGGCCATATAATGTATTTTTAATATGAGGAGTGTAGAGATCATGGTGGGATATTATGAACACCAGAGATACCCTAATTTCATTCTTTATTTATTTATCTTCATTATTTAATCTGGATAGGCTTTGAACATTTGGGACCTGGTTTATTTATTTGACCTGTATTCCATTCATTCAATTATTTTGCATGTTTACTATGAAGATTTGTTATGTTAATTATTATTTATTTTTTATCCTATGTTATAATAATAAGGGTATAGTCTCTAAATTTTCAGACTCAAACTATCACTACTAGTCGGTAGCCTCTTTCATATGGGGTGGAGCGCCTGATGTTATGTGGAATTCCATCTCAAACTAAGTGTTTCAGGGAGAGATGTTAAAATTATAGCCCCTTTATTTATAATTATAATACAGTAGGAGCCAAAGTGGATTCAATTACCTATTATTTAGAGTCAACATAGGATTCATGATTATAAAAAATTAAATTTTTGTTGGGATGGATCAACATTACCTATAATGGTTTTATCTTGTTCTTATTTAGGTTACCACTCCCCTTTAAAAGTGTCTTTTATGACAATGAATAAAAATTTAATTTTCATATTCAATATTTTTTTAAGATCTTGTGTAATTCATTTCAAAAAGTGTGATATGAGTCAAAGTAATGTATTGGGAAAGATACCACTAAATTTCTTTAATTTTGGAGTTATTATAAATTTCATAGTAAATTATCTTGGATTAAAATAATAAAAATATTCTAAAGATGAGGATGAGATGAAAATGGGTTATTCAAATAATAATGCTTCAAAATAAAATAAGTAAAAAACTTCAATGTGGAAGGTAAGGTTTTTTTTCTAAACCCATGATGTGATATTTATTATATAAGTATGAAGAGGTTGATAATTGTGAGGATGAAGATAAAATTTATACTTCAAGAGAAGTTGGTGAAACAATTTCAAATTTCAAAAGTGAATGAGGAATATTTTAATAGTGATGAGAGAAATAATGATGGAAGTGAAACAGAAACTAAAATGGTATTCATGATGAATAATAAGATTAAGGAATGACTTTTTAATATTTTGTATATGGAGAAGAAGAAAATGAATTTGAAGAGATATAATCAATAAACATGAAAAAATGAATCCTTATATGGTAAAATAGAGTAAAGGTTCATGAATGAAATTGACAACTTAAAGATGTTACTCGCTAATAAAAATTGACTATTGGAATGGAAGATAAGGATAATGAAATATAGAAGGTTCTTAAAATTTTTCATCATAAAATAATATAATTGGAGAATAAATTATATTAGTTTAAATATAACTTTCATAATTATATTCAATAAGTTAGAGAAATGTAAATGCAGATATTGATAGAAATGTTTGATGCAAAATCATATGTGGAGAGCATTGAGGTTTTAGAAAACCAAAACACTTATTAGAAATATATAAATTATAAGAACACTAAATTGAAAGAGAAATATATCATAAATGAAAATTTTAAAAGTTTAACAAATAAGACTAGAGTATATAAGGAATTGTTGGGGGTCTACAATAATTCTGATTTTGATAAATAATCCTATGTTGATGGTCTAAAGGTGGAATAATGGAAATATTTCCCTTATAGAAGACAAGTAGTTTTCAAAGGAAAGTAGTCATTTAATGGATACATATGGTATTATAGTGGTTTTGGGAATATGTAAATAAGATTTTTTTTTATTTATCAATATCTTTTAAATACTAAAATATATGAGAGGCTCAAATTGAGGGGGATCCAATCCAATTAAAGTATAAATTCTTTCAAACAATCATCAAATTCTGGACCAGTGGTTGAAAAAAAGTCCCAATAATTGGAAGAGGTCTCTGGAATATGTGAACAACCAAATAAAAATAATGAAGATTGTGACACTACTATACCTACATAAATTATATCGAATCATCATGATCAAAATACCTTGAAAGTGAAAGATAATGGAAATAATAAGGAATTAGTTATTGAAGTGGAACTAAAAGAATCTAAAAAAACATCCATGGATCTAGGATAGTGGATTTCATTCATATATGATAGGTTATGTAATTTATTTAATGATTTTTAGAAGTTAAAGTAAGGCCTATTGAAATTTTTAAATGAAGGGTCACTCATGATATAAGAAGTCAGTTCAGTTGTTTTTTTGAAAAAACAATATAAATTAATCAAAAATTTATTTTTGTATGGATTTAAGAAAAAAAAATTATCTGTATCAACTTTGAAATGAATTAAATGATGTTTTTTTTAAATATTAATTTTTGGAGAAGAGGTTGAGATATGGATGTGTATTTATGAGAGGAAATTTAACACATGCCAACTTGTTTCTGGTTGGTGATGTAGAAAACTCATACCACCTAAGATTTAAGGAAGAAAATCAATTTCAACATCAAGGTATTACCTATATTGTTCAAAGGAATATGAGTAAGATTACCCAAGGAAATAATATTTTTTTGTTGTAATGATGACTAACAGAGATAGAAATTTTATATGGTCTACATTCAAAAACGGAAATATTTTTAACACATTCCACAAGAAATAGTTGATTCAAACATATCACCATTAGAGATCATTCATTGATATGTTTTTATGTTTATGAAAGATAAATAAACTAATAGAAATATGTATTTAATTTTCTTTATTTATTATTATAACTTATTATATACATTATTTTCATGAATCATAATCCAAAGTACATTAAGATGTTAAAATGCTTATGATAATTTAGTCAATAATTGTTTTTCTCTATTATGGTGTTGTATATGGAAAATGATGATAAATACACATGTGTAAAATTTGAATAATATCTTGGTAAGAAAATTATTCTCCATGAATTCAATATGTTATATTCCCTACATGAAAAAGGTGTTTCTAAAAGAAAGAATATGATATTTTTGGAAATTTCCTTCATTATATTAGAAAATCAGGATAATTCTCCATTTGTATAGAGGTAAGCACATGAAAAGTGGTTTAGATTCATAATTATTGTTTATACCAACCCAATTTAGATATTATGTAACGTTCCATTTAAATTTTCAGGTTCTCCCTTGTTGATTATTGGTTTATCATACTTATTTGGGTGTGTTTACAAGCTTTTTGGGGATGGATGGCCTTTTTTATGGAAAATAACATAAATTTTAGGGATGTATGTTTATATTAATTAATGGTGTCCATTTATTAATGTGTTAATGTCTTTTAGGGGATCTACCCATGTTTGGAGTATATCCCAAATGCTTTAGTGTTTTACAATAAAATGGGGGGTTTTCTATATTTTGGGTGATCACACACCATGTAAAGGTATTATATGTCATATAATGGTCTCTAGGAAAAATATGTGAATATGGTATTGGGTGTGAAGGGTTTACACACCTTGAAATAGGTGCATATCCTGTACTATCAAAAATTGGTTTTTAATAAAATAATGAAGTGATTTTATACATTGTGGAATACACGACATGTAATGGGATTACAAACCATGTAAATCTAATAGCCTATAGGTTTTAGGTTCTGGTCAGATAATTAATTTTTCATTCATCATTCTTCATTTCCTCTCTCAACCTAGATCTCACCCTAGGATATTTTGGGTGATTTTTTCCCTTCTAGATCTCCTCATTCAATGACCAATCAATAGGGTTGTTACAACAAAGATTTTCATGTATTTTTTCCTTATGGTTCTTCTTTCCTTTGGTTGATGCTATCATGATGTATATGGTTAGGTTTCAAATTCATGATCAGATAGTATTTTTAATCTGTCCTTGGATTTTTTTATCGTGACTTGTTTTTTTAAGGCTGACCTCACAATTTCCAATCACCATTGTTGAATGTTTCTAGGTTTATACCATTTTAGGTATATGTTTTTATACAATGGGTTAATTAAATGGATTAATTATTGTTATTGTAAATTTACTCTAGGTTGTTTGTAATGCCTCAGTCCCAGGTGTCACTTTAGGTGACCCAAGATTGGTTGGCCGCATTCCCTCAAGTGCATCTTCCCAGACACTAGAGGCTTCCGACTAGCAGTGAGGGCCTAGGGTGTGTCTATGGGGAGACTATGCCCTCATCACTAGAGTTTAGAATAGTTGATATACAATAAAAAATAATTATCATAAAAATTAAATCAATCATACAACTGATGATGATACATGTTATGTATCTACAAACAATTAAAATAAATATATATGAATGGTGTAAGAAAAATGTAACAAAATAACAAAAAGGCCAAAAACTATCAAGCTAACATCATAAGATTTAGATTATCCTTATCATCCTCTACTCCTAAGTCGCAGTGAAGAACTTGTAGCATGGAGCTTTCCCTTATACATACATGGAATCATATAATCTCTTTGGGTACCATCAGCAACCCAAATGGTGAGTGAGATATAATCCCAGTAGGAAACCAATCAAATGTATAATTCCATTCAGTCAGTAAATATATATAACAACAGTTGTGGTCAGGAAATAATAGAATATGTAAGGAAGTATTGAAAGTAAACAACCTTTAAAGGTCTGAGTTCCCATGGACACCCATCCTCTGCTACCTACTATGTACTTGATTGGATGTCTTGGAATAAATAGTCATTCCTACATAATTTTTATAATTAAACTCATTTAATATAATGGTATCATTTACTTAATATGAATCAAGACCTGTCACATATCCCAATGTATCTTATGACATTAGGGAATCAATAGATTCCTAAGTTGGTCATTAAAATAGTATAAGTCTATGACTGAATCCAATATTTTTCTTTGTGTTGGAAGATGAATCATATAAATAATTTCATTCATTAATTATTTAATATCCTGAGCTCTTCCTTAGATTTACTTATTTAGAGTCCAGGTATCTCTCCAGGCACAACATGAACCTCGTACCCTATAAGCATGTCCTAGTAATTTTTCATTGGATTCCTCGTATCACTCTAGGGGTGGTATAAAAAAAAATTACTCGAGTCTGTCCTTGGTGGTCCACTAATGGAGACCCAAGTATCACCCATAGAATATATGATCAAATTCCCTATGGTTTCTTCCATTGAAATCCATATGGATTCCAAGTATCACTCATTCATATAAAAATAATCCCCCATGAGTCCATCCTTGGGAATCTGTATAAGGATTTGAAGTGTCACTCGGACCTAAGAAAGTAAGGATACAAATGAGTCTTTCCATGGAATTAATTTAAGAACCCATGTGTCACCCAACACAATTGTATAATCATTCTTTTAATTTGAAATAAACATGTTCAGGTCATCCCCATGATCAACTCAACTTAATCTCACCTCAGAAAGTTGATCAAGGCATTATTAAGATCAGAAGGCTGAATCAATAATTTAAATCAAGCGGGATTTCACAATAAAAATGGAGCTCAAGTATAATCATTCAATTTCATTTCATAGCCTAGGGTCTTGGTCATCCATCCCCTTCCATTAATCAATTCAACTCCAAATTCATAATACAATTTAATTTACAATTTCAATACAATATTAACCATCCCATGGAAATGGGTAAGTGACCCACATAAGAGGTATCCAAATCATATTCCACCCATGCTAGTCTATTTAATTAAACTAAACACTAAAGGGGCGGTTCAAATTCAAGGTCAACAACCTTTAATCAATCATTGACAGACCTTGTTGATTACATAAGTTACACGTTTCAATTTAATTCAATTATTAAATTCTATTTTAGGGGAGTCTCTTCGATAATTGGGTGCATGAAGAATAACCTATATATAAACATGTCATCTTTAAGTGAAAATCATGAAACCACCAACTATTGGTTCATAGTTGATAGCTTATCCAGTATTAGATCCTGATTTGTCTCAGATCAAGATAAAATCGAAGAATGGATGAAGAACCTACAAATAGGGAATATTAGATTGTACCTAAATAGAACATCTAATACCAAACCAAATGAAGAATGGAACAAAAGTAATTGATATCATACCAATGAAGATCCAATGAGATGAATGACTCTCAATTTTGAGCTCGGATGGAGAAGATCCCTCAAATCATGGAATAGTCATCAAGCTGAGATAAAAAATGGAATGGTTATTATTTTTATGAGAAATAGAAATTTAGTGTTTTAAATAAAGGATTAATTTAGTAGAAAGTTGTAAATTCACCAAAATCCTTGGTCACATGGTTATAAAAGCCATATTCCCTTTGCTGTAGGAAAGGGGAACCCTGCACGGTTTGTACGCACTGTTTGACTAACTATGAGAAAACCATGAGAAACTACTCTATAAAAAGTATGAGTTTTTTTTCATGACCATGCACCTCAAATTTCAGGGGTTTTCCAACTGTTCTTCATGTAGGACTGCAATGTCCATCCTTTCATGGATTGAGGTAACCATGCAGCCTGCCCCACATAGTTTCTATTAACCATGTGCCAAGCCTTTTCCACCCCAAAAGCTAGGATCTAGGCTCTAATCAATCCCTGGACACCCTTGATACATCCATGTCCTCAAGTTATATTCACACTAGGCCATAATTAATCAGTTAGACTGATAATTTATGTAATGTAAAAGATTTAGTACCTCAAGGAAGAACTAGGTTCTTAAAAACATCCACCCTTAAAAAAATTTGTCCTCAAATTTCCCTTTAAAGGGTGGTTAAGATTGTATGAGAATAACTCTAGCCACTATGCTCTTATATTAGCCTCTAACACATAGGTATTGTCTTCTACACGTCTACACTTCCATAGAACCCATACTAATGGAACCGAACAGCCTCAAAGAACCATTGTGTTATGATCCACAATACAAATAAGATTATCCTTGAAGGGAACATCTACTTGTACTTAAAACTACATGCGAAGAAAAGCATGATAAGATTCAGAAAGATAACAGTGTGGCTGAGATATGTTGAAGACATCGTGCATGTACCAATATCTCTAAAGTAACTTCAATTGATAGTTTACCAAATTGACTCTCTCTAGAATCTCGAATGACCTGACATATTGTGGTGAAATTTAACTATGTCTCCTAATCCTCCTATGTTACAGCCTCGATGAAACATGTAAAAAGACTCGATACCTAACCTCAAACTCTAGAGGTAATCTGCAGAAATAAGTGTAATATTTTTATTGAGATTGTGTAGTATCCATCCTCATCCTAATCAACTGAGCCTTCTCCATGGTCACAGACATGAGATGAGGTCCAAGAAAAGTATCCTCTCCTGCCTCTAACAAGCACATGGGTAATCGACATGGATTAACATATAAAGATTCATAAGTTAATACATGAATATTATCCTAAAAGATATTATTTAGTTGAATTAATCTTGGGGTATATGGAAATAGCAAGATCCCCTAAAATCTTGGATGGATGATCACAACATTTCCTCAAGAACCTATATCATACACTCTAACTGGCCATCAGTTTGAGGGTGGTATGTTCTTCTTAGAAGTATTTGTGTACGTAACACCCCTTATAGTACTTTCTTGAACCATAAAGTAAACTGGTCATCCCAATATGAAATGATAGTGCTTGGGACTATATAAATTCATACTATCTCCTAGATTTAAAACCTTCTGATATCATCTACTTAAAAGGTTTCCTTGATAGTTAAGAAATGGGAAACCTTTGTCAGCCTATAAACAAAAACACAAATGACATCATTAACTAAAGTTAAATTTTGTAAAACTATCACAAAATCCATCACAAAATCATCCCATTTCCACTTAATAATGGGAATCTGTTGTAAATGTCTGGCGGTTTTCTTCTGTTCCGCATTCACCTGCTCACTAATGGAACACCTTAGGAAAAACCATCTACATATCTTTACACACATGACCACCAGTGTTGGAGATGTAAATCCCAATACAAATTAGTGATTCCATGATGTACTTACCAAAATTAAATCATGAAAATATCACATAATCTTCTCATGAATGTTTTCCAAATACCATATGCGACCATTTATATTAAGGATCTCGTCATCTTCTACGATGCAACTAGGATGAGGGTCCTCACCTGCTGCATTATCCTATAGTACTGGTCCCTTTGAATATGATATTTATCTCATCCTTACTCCATCAAAAATGGTATAGGTGACAATAATTGATAAAAGAAAAGTATACCCTTGATTTCCATGCACCTCCAAGTGAATCTCCGAGAAGAAAACAATAAGATTCCACTTTCTATTAGACTGATGAACTTATTGTATTTGAGTCCTCCTACTCAGTGTATTTCCTTTCCTAGGAATGTAGGAAATTTAAAAATCAAAATACTCTAGGTATTCAACCTAACTTTAAAATATTATATTCAGATCACATTATGTAAATATGTACTTGTGGATTTTGGGGTCCATGAACAAAAAAAATATCCCCATGAAAGTAATGTATCCAACAGTGCAATGCATGAAAAACTATAGCTAACTCATGATTTTGCATCATGTAATTCTTCTCATGTGGCCTTAGCTATTGAGACCCATAAACCATGACTCTATATACTTACATAAGAACTACTTATAGCCTAATACTATATGCATCACATTAAATAGTTTAAATAATTACTAGATCATGAAAAAACAACATTGGTGTTGAAGTCAATCACCCTTTCATCTCTTGAAAGGCCATCCCACAGAAATATGACCATTTAAACTTCACACTCTTCTTAGTCGAGCCCATCCTATTTACTTATAAGAATGATAATTTATGTATGAAACAATTGTAACATCCCAAAAGTCCGAAGAAAATTTCTATCTCAAATATTTTCTTGGGATTCTCCCAGGAAACTAAAGATTTCACCCTATCTTGGTCAACTGATTTTCTTATATCTGAGATAATGTGACCAATTATGTGAATATGATCTATACATAAGTGGAAGTTTTTGATATTATCATATAACCTATTCTCCCCTCGTGTATTCTATACTATCTGAAGATTCTTGGAATGGTCATTTAGATTGTGAGAATACACCAAGATATCATTCATGAATACCACGACAAAAGAATCCTGACAAGGATAGAAAAAATGGTTCATAATTTCCATGAAGACTTCTAGAGAATTCATGATACTGAACAACATAACCAAATACACATATTTTACATACGTAATATAAAAGGCTATGTGAGGTATGTCTAATGGTCTAACACACATCAAATGATAACTGGATCTTAAATAAAATTTCAAGAAAACCCAATCTCTCAGGAGATAGTCGAAGATATCATCTACTTTTGACAGAGGATAATAGTTCTTAATCATTAGTTGGTTCAATCTACGACAA
This sequence comes from Viscum album, assembly GCA_963277665.1. Taxonomy (NCBI): domain Eukaryota; kingdom Viridiplantae; phylum Streptophyta; class Magnoliopsida; order Santalales; family Viscaceae; genus Viscum; species Viscum album. Next base: position 571,170,074 of record OY728164.1, on the reverse strand, counting down.
TCCACACATAGCATGAGTTTTCCATCCACCTTTTTTAGAAAAAGGACTGGAAAATCCCATGGAGAAGCACTAGGTATGATAAACCCCTTGGCCTCTAAATCCTCAAGATTTCTCCTGAGCTCCTGTATATTATTTGTAACCCTCCTATAACAAGGAATTGATACCGGTGTAGCTATTGGGACTAGCTCAGTAGATAACTATACATTTATCACTAGATTTAATCCTGATAATTCATCCAGGAAAATGTAAATGAAATAATCAAACACCGGATGAAAATCTTCTTGATGTGTTCCATGATCATCCATATATAAACTCTCAGTATGGGCTTCCATCCAACCCATAACATGATTCTATGGACCCTATCTGCTCACCTAGACATACTATTAACCCTTTTCAATAAACTCTCTACAATTTGGTGGTGTAAATTTCACCCTTTGATGATAAAAATCAATGTGATAATATTAGGAAACCCACCATTCAATCTTGATAATTATGTAAATACCTGTCATATTGAGAAAAAAGAGGTCCCATATGAATAAAAAATCAACAATCTTAAGGGGTAACTCCTTGAACATATGTGAAATCTCTATTATAATGTCCAACGGTGGATCAAGTTTCATAATACCATCCTAACATTGAACACTGAGGCCATGTTTTTCCAAAACAATCAAAAATATAAAACTATGAGAAGCGCTTATATCAAAAAGTGTAGATACTAAAACAAAATATACTAAAATAGTAACCCTGATAGTAGATGGTTTGAGATTATTATCCTCAGGGTTCAGTTTCACTGCATATACCTAGTCTAATATGAGGCCCTATGATATATCCTATCTAACCTGATTATATATTCTCTATTATAGCTAAAAAAGTGGGGTTTGACTACCAATACCACAACCACCTACTTGGCCTGATCGGAAAGCTATACTTCAGTTCCCCATATGATGATATTCTTCTGACCCCACTCCTAAACTTAGAGTCAGTTCAGATCCTACCTCACTAACAACCAAATTAAAATTTATACGAAAGTGATTTAGATGGTCCATCTTTCCATAGGATCGGTAGTCTTCTGGGTCTCTCGAACACTAAGGCCTCATATATCCTAGTATACCACACCAGTGGCACCTAACCTAGTTACCTGAGTATGCATTTTGATTACTAATGTGACCATGTAAAAGCTCCAGATGATGCTTCCAACTACTACTCGTTGTAGTGCCAGATATTGGTGTCGAACCTCCCTAGCCGATGCCTCTATTCTCTCTTAGGTTACGCTCAATGATATGTTCCTAATTCACTATTCTTGAAATAATAGTCTGTTTATATACATTCACCTAGGATCATATTTCATACTTGAGACCATCCTCAAATTGCCTAGATTTAGATAGCTCTTCACCCATCATAATAGTTGCAAAGTGTAGGATCTTAGTAAAACGGATTGATTAATCCATAATTGACAACATGTCATTCTCCAAGTGAATGAAATCTTGGGGTCTATTGACCCTCAACATCTCAATATATAAGTAATCATAAATGTTTGTGTGAAAATTATTCTAAACCATCACTTGATGAATATCATTCTGAGTAATGAAGTACCACCATCTCTTGGTGGAATCACACAACATATAAGTAGAAATATTTAACCTACACTCAAGAGGCATCTATAAATGATCGAATATTGATATAATGAACCATATCCATGAATCTATAAACTATGTTCCTTCATCCCCTGAAAATATGGACAGATGATAATGTTAAAACTCACACGTCAGCTCTTCCATAATCGAGGCAGGTCGCGGTGCTCCCTAAATGTCTGCAAGAATCACATTAAGCCTTCATGGAACTATGCCTCAATATTTGTGTTTGGTTTAACTACCTGTGATTATGCAATCACTAATGAAGGATCCAATGGTATCTAATGGCTCACCGCCTCCAAAGTGTGGTTTTTTCCATATTCCTAGCATACGACTGCAGGTCATCATCATGGAATGCCTCTACAATTCCAAACACACACATTAGATGAAAAATGTTATCCAACTTTTTTGCTAAAAAACTAAAATATTGAAATAGGTTAGGTACAATCATTCATATATAAGAACAAACCCCTCTTTCTGCTCCATGTGTTGGGTCAGGGTGACATAAAAATCATATAAAAGTAATAGATACTACCAACTTCAGCTTACTAAGGCTGGATTCGAGTCAATTTCTATATTATAAACAATTCCAATTTCTATTTCATTTATTTTTCATTTGTCTCCATTTTCTAATTTTTATTTAATTTTATCACATCTTATTTTAAAATGAATGAACTAAATGGTTCACCAAATTCAAATCCATAAGGTCCTATACACACCATGAACCAAAATATGTTTCCCATCTAATCCACACCATTTAACATTACACAATGTTTATCACAATAGTATGTATATTTATCATGACACCCATCACAATAATGTGCAACAAGTAATGCATCCTAATGGCATTGAATAATTCATGGCATGTGATTCCTATAATGTTTATAAAATGATGAATGAGATGGTATAACCACATCTCATCAGGTTAGAACAAAATTGAACCCAAAATCATATCAATGATGAAATTAAAATTTATGTATATCATCCAACAGTGTAATCAAATCATGTTTAATATAAAAAATCTAGTATATAACAATGTTCATTCAAGGAAATTTGTCTTTTCCCTGTCTGCTGGTTAGCTACGCTAAGGAAAATCTCGTTACCAAAATCTTATTCCTTTATATCCCTTGTTATTTTTTGAAAATAATAAATAAAAAGAAGCAAAGAATGTTATGATACCACTTTGTAACATCCTGGTCCTAGGATACACTATAGGTTCCTCAGGCCCGGTTGGTCACATGGCCTCAATAGAATCTCCCCAAATGCTTTAGGCAACTGACAAGATGTGAGGGCCTAGGATATGTCTTTCGGGAGACTGTTATCTAATCACCAGAGTGTATCGCAATAGATATACTATAACAGATAAGTATAATAATTAGTAAATAAATTATACAGATGATGGTGATACATTCCATGTCTATACAAAACAAGCAATGCATATATACATGGAATGTGTACAATAATGTAAAAAATACCCAAAATACAAAAAACTTTCCATCTTGTATCACATGACTTTACTCTTTCTTATACTCCCCAAATCCTAACTAGATGTAAAGAACCTATAGTAGGTTTCTTTCCATTATCGATACCTTTAATCATATAATCTCTTCAGGAACCATCAATGACCCGAACATGGTGTGAGATATGATCCTTGTAGGAAACCACCCGAAGGTAAAATTCTATCCAGTTAGTGAATATATATGAAAAAAATAGTGCGTAGTAAGTAATATAATATATAAGGATGTACTGAATGAAAAAAACCCATAAAGGATCAAGTTCCCATAGAAACCCTTCCTCTGATACATGATTTGGACTTATCAATATGTCTCCGAATAAAATGTTAGTCATATATCAGTATACATTCATAGTGTATGGTCAGTTTCAATTCATCTATCAAGTTTTAAAAAGAGTAATGGGTTGTAGCTCCTCTTATTGATATTCATGATTCTATTGACCATGTCATTGATTATGAGATCTATATAAAGGATGAATTGTACAATTTGTCTTCTTTACTAGATATCATCCACCAAGCTGTATCAAACTATGATTTTCTTGGTCATGAGGAAACAATAATTTTTGATCCTACCTATAATGGTATTCTTGACTCAAAAGTTTTCTACAACAACATATTTCAGGGACCTAACAAATGGACTATTGAGTTTAACAAAAAAATGGATCTCACCATTAAGATTAATTTTGATTTAGAGGCTCTCATTCAACAAAGATCCTATTGATATTCACCTAAAAATGTGAGAATATTTGTCTAATCAAGATGAGTTCTATTACACCAACACAAGGAGGATGTAGATAACCTTTTTCTCTACTTTCAAATAGCCTCTACTATATAAAAATATGTCTATTCCACTTTTGCAGCTCACTTTCCATAGGAAGACACTCTTATGACCTTTATTCCTGCATTGTTGAATATATGGATGTCCAACCATATTATGAATATGGTTAGAGTTGCATGTGTAAAATTACTTTATATTATATGGAAAGAAAGAAAAAAGGAAATAAATGAGTATAATAATTTCAACTTCCCGTCCAACTTGGTCGATTTTATGGCTGCTGTCCAAAATGACAATTTTCTGCTTTCAGAAAACTTCATCAATTTAGTTCTGGACTTCACAGTTTTGAGGTGTTTTAAGATTACTGATAACTTCCAACCGCTTCTTGGCACCATTGAAGTCTTATGGTTTCTTCCCTTCACTGGTTGGCTCAAATGTAACATAGACACGATATCAAGTGGAAATCCTGGACAATATGGTTTTGGAGTGGTTTTTCAGAATCATAATGGCTATGTTATTGAACGTCAACAGGTATAATGTTCATTTGATAATGTGATAGAATATTAGATTATGGGACTGATATAAACTGTAAGCATCACTAAACGAAACAATTGGGGCAATATCTGGTTTGAATGCGATTCCACCACAATTTTGCAGGCTTTCAGAACAGGACAGATCCATCTTGACTGGAATTTGACCACTAAATGGACCAAGTTACTTGAAAATTTATCATTAATGAACTATATTATCGCACAAGTCTTTCATGAATCCTACATTCTTGCTGATTCTCTTTCCAATAAGGGAGTGTATAAGGAGGTTTTCTGTAGAGACCTGAAGCTTGATGTACATGGACATTACATTACATTTGCGGAATACTTAGTACATAACAAAAAAACACACACACAAGGATCGTAATAGTTTAGTGTCTTTGGAAACTCGGAATATAATCTTCTAATCGTGGTGAAAGATCTTCAAAATCTCCTATAAATATCTTCTTTTTTTACCTAAAACCTTTCATTATATCCTGGGGAAAAGAAAACATAAAAGGGTGAGCTCAAATGCTCAGTAAGGGTAAACAAAAGAAATACCAATCACATCATATACATAAGCACATAACTTTTGGAAATCTTAACCTGCAAAATAGATCATAATTTCATAACATGGGGTAAATCATGGCAGTGAAATGTAATCACAATAATCATAACTTAAAACATGATACTTTGTGGCTTTCACACATAATCATAGAGAATCATTTCTTGTTAGTCAAGACTCATTGCCAAGACAATCTTAGTGGACAAAGTCCCTTTCTGAATCGAGTAACCCTCGTTTCAGTCATGTTTCACTGAACCGGTATAACCTAACATTCCAGCCATGTCTATCTCATGAGATATAAAATCTTTACCCAATGCATTGGAGGGAGATATAGGTCCCACCCATCTTATAATGAATCCTTTCTTATGTGTGCCACATAATCATAAACCATACATCATAGCATAACCCATGTAATAAAAATGGGATTCTTAAACATCATGACATCATAAGACAATTCATATAAGATAAAGGAATTCATAAAAATATTTCCATCAGAACATAATCAAATCCATGTAATAATAGGGATAAAAACAGAACCCTTTTATTATCTTAGATGGAAAATAATTTTGATAAAATACTTGAACTCCATTCTTGAGTAAAATATCATTTCTACTTCAAAAACATTTTTCCTTTCATAACATGTCATACAACTTTAAAATAAAAGAAGTTGATTAAAAATAAACTTGAAAACTTGTAAAGTAAGTTTCTTGGAAATAATGTTTTAAAAATCCATTCATGCCGTATAAGTTAAAAAAAACATTCTTCGTACTTTTGTCGGAAAAGTCAAAAAGTACCTCGTACGAAAAACGACAAAAGATTCCATTCATACATATTACTAAAAACTCACCGAAGGGTAAAAATGGATTTAAAAAATTATAGGTGGATGGAAATAATATTACATATTGATGAAACATGGATGTGGATGATAAAATACACCCCAGTAAATACTTACGAATAAACAATCTTGGATAAAAATGAGATTGTGATATTTCCCTTACCTTAGGTCCGATTTGCTTCGTATGTGTCCGAACCTCCTGTATAATGATTTAAATAATGTCATTGACTTATTACAGAATCATATTAATTGTTATGATATCATATATGGTTCACTTATGACATTATATTACCCGTTCTTTTGTAAATTCCATGTTAAAGATGCGTTTTGGGTAAAATCGTTTCATTTATCGTAGGTGTTTTGACTTGTTGTTCTTGACATTATTATTACTTATATCATGATTTACTTACTTACATAATATAAAATATGATTTATATATCATATATATTCAGTATATATATATACATAATAGATAGATAAATGAAATGAAAAACACCGTTCATGGAGACGGTAGTCCGTACGTACGCATGAACGCTGTTTTCCATTCCTTATTGTCTTGAATGGATGTAAGTAGATGACATATATATATATATATACACATAAATCCAGTAGCTTTATAATGTCATATATTTCATTATTATTTCTTATATATACTTTATAATCATTCTTAAATGGTTAAATGGAAAATGAATCTCATCGCGTCGTGGAGACGGTAGTCCGTACGTACGCCCGAGCGATGATATCATTTCCATAAATATTGAATTGAATTGGAGTGGATTATACAATATATCAGAATCAATATGATGTTTTAATAACTATGTATAGTTATTCTTTACACCATTATACCCATCCATGTAAGGTGGTGGTGGAAAATAGATTACACCACGGCGTGGAGACGGTATTCCGTACGTACGCACGCGCGGTGATTTCTTTTTCCGTAGGATGGATAGATGGTGAAATAGGGTTGTTTAATACATATAATAACATATCATTATATTAGTGATACTGATGTTATTACTTTATAATGAAACAACCTAAGAAGAAGAAGTGGAAGAAGAAATAAAGATGAAAGAATTGGTAACAGTAATTCCCTCTTCTTTGAAGCGCCTCTTTGAGACCTCCTCTTAGGGCACTAAAATTGGTCTTTGAGGAAGACCAGAAACTATATGATGTTTCTAGGGAAGTGGAAAAGAGATTTTGGAAGGGGTTGTCCGAGCTTGAGTGCTCAAATTGGTGTGAGGAGGAGGGGGAGGAGGTGTTCTTTTATAAGGGAGGAGAGGGGCACCTTAGGAATACCTCAAAATATTATTTTATATTAATGTCAAAATCGGTTTATAATGGTTCCAAAGGGTCTTATTTCGAAGCTAAAGTGGGGATGGGTAGAAATCCTATCAACAAATAGGATTTAGACAAGTTTAGGGTATTATTTTAACCTTATCAATTAGATTTAACTCTAAGTTAAATAATTTATCTTTTACAATGTCTTTTTGTTTTCTTTCACTATATGGTTAATACACTTACTATAACATGCCAAACGAACCCCAAATTGTTTATTATTAATATATATAATCGTATCTAAGTCATTTGGCCGAACCTTAGATTTTTATGAATAAAATAACAATTAATAATATAATATTTGTTTTAAAAACTATTTTATGTCAATTTTGACACTATTTGGTACATGATTTTTATGAAATTCATAACAGAATGATAAGTTCGAACCAAGTTACTTAAATCAACAATAACATGTCATATTAATCTAGAAAATTAGTGTAAGTCATAAAAAGGCTCAAATTACATTCATTTGAGCATTTATAACATCAATTATGTTAATATTTCCTTAAAAGGGTAATTACTGCATCATCGTTGAGTCATATATAAATTAATTTATTTAAAGTCTAAAAATTATAAATAAAAAATCATTATGTAGGAAATCTATTTATCTTTTTAATGAATATTTATAGTCGAATTTATCTTATGTATAACCCCATATTAAAATGTTTTAGTTATTAAACTTTGTTTTTAACTATTTTAACTATTCATTAAATAAAATAATATTAAATGTCATAATCTAATCCAAGTGGACCTAAATGGTCATATTATATTCATAAGGTTGTTTTTGGTCGAATTACACTTATCCAATAGAATTAGGACATGTGTTAGGGTAATAGTAATATCATATTTACACTTAGTTACCCTATTTACTATTAACCGCGGTAAAAAAAAGTAAAAAGTTACTATTCACCAAAAAAATATTTTTATGTCATTGAACCGAATTTTACTTACTGATATCATCCGTGTCTGTCGGATTTTCGAAATTCCATTCACAGAAGCGGTAAAATTATGTTTTATGCAAAATTCAGTTTTTAACCTACCACTTAGTGGTTTCACTATTCATCAAAAATTGATGTTTTTCAGAAAAATGCCAAAATTTCACCCTAAGCTATAATTGATATTCCGAATTCAAAAATGATTTCTATTTTACAAAATTCCCAACATATAAATTGCATTAATTAATTTTATAATTAATTTCCGCTGTCACCACAAATAGCGTGTTTTTAAGAGATAATAACTATCAAAAGGTTGACACTTGTTTATAACTTGTTTAAATGTGAAATTACATCCAATGACCAACATTCTATTAAATTGTAAAAATATATTCTAAATATACTTTAAAACCACTCAAATTAATAATTTATCACTATTAATTATTTCGATTGAAAAAGTTGTTTTTGTTTAAAATTTAGTAATTTTCACTATTCATCAAAATATGAATGTTATCCGAAAATCACCAAAATGTAACCTTAGGATAAATTCGATACTCCGAATCCAAAAATGAAGTCCATTTTTAGAGATAAAATTTCTAAAATTTTAAAATGTGGTTATAACGGCTAGTTATAATAATATTTTAATAGCATATCGTTGTTTAGTGAAACTCGGTATTGCGTACTACACACGCTATCGAGGAAGGTCGTGATTGCGTGTAATGAAAGGCAAGTCAAGGATGCGTGTTGTGCAAGCTCCTTTTGGTGTAGCGTACAACACAAGACATTAATGAAATTAAAAAGAATATTTTTCATAAAATCTCGGGGTGTTACATTCTACCCCACTTAAAATGAATTTCGCCCTCGAAATTCGTCTTGGTTATAAATGGTTTACTATTCGAAAGTTTCTTTAATAGAAACCCACATCGTAAAAAGGAATACCAAAACCAATCTTTAAAAACAAAGGTATGAAACGTAATGGTTACCCCAAATAAACTAATCACTGGGTTTCCACATAGGTGAAAATATGGATATGGAAGAAAAATCTAACCATCATGTTCTGATGGAGAGTGGTAGAGAACATGGCTATGGAAAATCCAACAATCACAAATCCATAAATTTGTGTCGATCTAAGGTACCATATGATTAATCAGATATAAGAGCACTAGGAAAATATTTTTAGTTTTCAAGATCGTTTCCCTAAAGTTGAAGAATTAGAATAAATACTTACTTTATTTTGGTACAATCTCACTGTTGCTCGTGCCTTGAACAATTTCCACTTCATCTCTTAAATAAATGAATTTGAATTTGTTATTCGTGAAGTGTTAGCAGATCATGTGATAGAATGACGAGTCATTCCATCTGTCTCAAACAAAAGGTTAGAAAAAGTTATTAAATATACATAAGTCATTCTATAGTGAGATTAATCATATATGGTTCCTAAAATGGACTTATACTTCATATATCATAAAACTAGTTTCTACTAAACAGGGACTTCCTGTAGGCCAGTGGTAGGCGATAAAGTCCAGTCGCATTTCGGTTGTGGGTTCGATTTCCACCGCCTTGTCTGACGCGATGGGCTGTCGCCCGTCCTGCAGGTTGACCTTTTTCTAAAACTATATTACTATAACATCCAATAATATCGAAAAACTTCTATCCTTAAACAATACTAACTTATGTCCAACATAATCCATTCCAATCTTTAGGGTTATCCATAATACTACAGTTCACAAAGTGAAAACGATTACCAGAGATTTAATACCATCGTTGATCCCCATATATCATAAGATATGTTTTGTTGGTCCCATTACAAACATTCAAAGTCCTTAATCATGTATTCTCTTGAATACCTTAGTGAAAACATGAATGCAGTTAAAAGTTAACACCTTCCACATACCAAAATCCTCAAAATTCTATATACTCAAACCATTATATCACTTAGTCCTTATATCAATCATGAGCTCATGAATACTGTTAAACATTTCATTTTCTCGTTTTCCCTTCATTATGCGCATAATATCTCAATCACTTTGAATACCACATTAGACCAATACATAAATATTCCAATACTCCATGATACAACATTATTTTGGAATCCCATTACATAAACACTTAATCATTCCACCACATCGTTGTCATATTCAACATCGCCAATAGTGATCGCATGTGACTTCCCTTTGTCCTTTTCCTTAAGTGGTTACTCATGTTGATCATCACTAACCCTTGGATTAGGACATTTATTAGCATATTGCCCCATTTCCTTACACTTGAAGCATTGAAGTGTTGGTGGTGCATTCTCTGCAGTGTTTGCTTTATTCACATCATTATAATTCCTTTTTCCATTACTTCGACACTCAGCTGCTCGATGACCTTCTTTTCCACACTTAAAACATTTTCTAGTCCCTTTAAGACAATCTCCACCATGCTTCTTTCCACACTTTGTGCATAAGGAAACATTCATCTTCTTTTCACCATTATTCTGAGATTTCTTGAACTCCATCTTTCGTTTCTTGTCAAAACCATGAGATGGATATGTAACACCAACTTCCATTTCGACCTTGATAGCACAACGCACAATTTCTTCATAGCTACTGAATTCTCTTATAGCTAATTCCCTTCGAATACTTGGTTTTAAGCCACTGAAAAATCGATCAACTTTACTTTCAGGTTGGATGATAATGCCAGATGCATACCTTGCAAGTCTTGTAAAATTCGCTTCGTATATACCAACAGATTCATCATCCTTTTGATTTAGTTCAAGAAACTCCTTCTCCATCTTTGTTCGAAGAATACGAGGGAAGTACTTATTGAAAAATAAGTTCTTGAACTCGTCCCATTCCATGGAATCAATTTCATCTCTTGGCCTCGTATTCTTGATAAGATTCCACCATTGATCAGCTTCACCTTCCAAACGATATACTGGTAAGATGACTTTATCATGTTTAGAACATTGAAGAACTGAAAATATCTTTTCAGTGGTACTGATCCATTGTTCAGCAACAAGTGGATCAGAAGTCCCACTGAAAGAAGTTGGACGTTGCCTCATGAAGGACTCAATAGAATATTGTTCCCTTCTCTGCTCATTTGGAAGTCCAGAATGATTCATATCTTGTGTAAGTATAGCAATAAGATTTTGCACTCCATCTCCCATAACATTTGTTTGTTCAGGAGTACAATCATTGCATTGTCCATTGCATTGATTAACACGGTTCCTTCGGGTTCCAGCCATCGTCTAAAACCCAAAAAGAATAGTGTGAGAGGCCAAAATCATTCTAGGGAAAACAACATAATAAAGGGGGATTACCTTCAATATCTAACAACTTAGGTTTAATTCTATGATCGTTAGCGTAATTCTAGTACTATAACCTATACGTATACTTAACCTTAAGGACATCCCTAGACATACCTTAGAAATATCTCTAGGGATCTCACTAAATTTCTCGCATCCTAGTTTCCAAAGGTTGACTAAACCTTTCCTCTGATACCAACTGTAGAGACCCGAATCTTGATGTACATGGACATTACATTACATTTGCGGAATACTTAGTACATAACAAAAAAAAACACACACACAAGGATCGTAATAGTTTAGTGTCTTTGGAAACTCGAAATATAATCTTCTAATCGTGGTGAAAGATCTTCAAAATCTCCCATAAAGATCTTCTTTTTTTTACCTAAAACCGTTCTTTATATCCTGGGGAAAAGAAAACATAAAAGGGTGAGCTAAAATGCTCAGAAAGGGTAAACAAAAGAAATATCAATCACATCATATACATAAGCACATAACTTTTTGAAATCTTAACCTGCAAAAGAGATCATAATTTCATAACATGGGGTAAATCATGGCAGTGAAATGTAATCACAATAATCATAACTTAAAACATGATACTTTGTGGCATTGACACATAATCATAGAGAATCATTTCTTGTTAGTCAAGAATCATTGCCAAGACTATCTTAGTGGACAAAGTCCCTTTCTGAATCGAGTAACCCTCGTTTCAGTCCTGTTTCACTGAACCGGTATAACCTACCATTCCAGATATGTCTATCTCATGAGATATAAAATCTTTACCCAATGCATTGGAGGGAGATATAGGTCCCACCCATCTTATAATGAATCCTTTCTTATGTGTGCCACATAATCATAAACCATACATCATAACATAACCCATGTAATAAAAATGGGATTCTTAAACATCATGACATCATAAGACAATTCATATAAGATAAAGGAATTCATAAAAATATTTCCATCACAACATAATCAAATCCATGTAATAATAGGGATAAAAACAGAACCCTTTTATTATCTTAGATGGAAAATAATTTTGATAAAATACTTGAACTCCATTCTTGAGGAAAATATCCTTTCTACTTCAAAAACATTTTTCCTTTTATAACATGTCATACAACTTTAAAATAAAAGAAGTTGATTAAAAATAAACTTGAAAACTTGTAAAGGAAGTTTCTTGGAAATAATGTTTTAAAAATCTATTCATGCCGTATAAGTTAAAAAAAACATTCTTCGTACTTTTGTCGGAAAAGTCAAAAAGTACCTCGTACGAAAAACGACAAAAGATTCCTTTCATACATATTACTAAAAACTCACCGAAGGGTAAAAATGGATTTAAACAATTGTAGGTGGATGGAAATAATATTACATATTGATGAAACATGGATGTGGATGATAAAATACACCCCAGTAAATACTTACGAATAAACAATCTCGGATAAAAATGAGATTGTGATATTTCCCTTACCTTAGGTCCGATTTGCTTCGTATGTGTCCGAACCTCCTGTATAATGATTTAAATAATGTCATTGACTTATTACAGAATCATATTCATTGTTATGATATCATATATGGTTCACTTATGACATTATATTACCCGTTCTTTTGTAAATTCCATGTTAAAGAAGCGTTTTGGGTAAAATCGTTTCATTTATCGTAGGTGTTTTGACTTGTTGTTCTTGACATTATTATTACTTATATCATGATTTACTTACTTCCATAATATAAAATATGATTTATATATCATATATATTCAGTATATATATATACATAATAGATGGATAAATGAAATGAAAAACACCGTTCATGGAGACGGTAGTCCGTACGTACGCATGAACGCTGTTTTCCTTTCCTTATTGTCTTGAATGGAAGTAAGTAGATGACATATATATATATATACATAAATCCAGTAGCTTTATAATGTCATATATTTTATTATTATTTCTTATATATACTTTATAATCATTCTTAACTGGTTAAATGGAAAATGAATCTCATCGCGTTGTGGAGACGGTAGTCCGTACGTACGCACGAGCGATGATATCATTTCCATAAATATTGAATTGAATTGGAGTGGATTATACAATATATCAAAATCAATATGATGTTGTAATAACTATGTATAGTTATTCTTTACACCATTATACCCATCCATGTAAGGTGGTGGTGGAAAATAGATTACACCACGGCGTGGAGACGGTATTCCGTACGTACGCACACACGGTGATTTCTTTTTCCGTAGGATGGATAGATGGTGAAATAGGGTTGTTTCATACTTATAATAACATATCAGTATATTAGTGATACTGATGTTATTACTTCATAATGAAACAACCTAATAAGAAGAAGTGGAAGAAGAAATAAAGATGAAAGAATTGGAAACGGTAATTACCTCTTCTTTGAAGCGCCTCTTTGAGACCTCCTCTTAGGGCACTAAAATTGGTCTTTGAGGAAGACCAGAACCTCTAGGATGTTGCTAGGGAAGTGGAGAAGAGATTTTGGCAGGGGTTGTCCGAGCTTGAGTGCTCAAATTGGTGTGAGGAGGAGGGGGGGAGGTGTTCTTTTATAAGGGAGGAGAGGGGCACCTTAGGAATACCTCAAAATATTATTTTATATTAATGTCAAAATCGGTTTATAATGGTTCCAAAGGGTCTTATTTATAAGCTAAAGTGGGGATGGGTCGAAATACTATCAACCAACAGGATTTAGAAAAGTTTAGGGTATTATTTTAACCTTATCAATTAGATTTAACTCTAAGTTAAATAATTTAACTTTTACAATGTCTTTTTGTTTTCTTTCACTATATGGTTAATACACTTACTATAACATGCCAAACGAACCCCAAATTGTTTATTATTAATATATATAATCTTATCTAAGTCATTTGGCCGAACCATAGATTTATAGGAATAAAATAACAATTAATAATATAATATTTGTTTTAAAAACTATTTTATGTCAATTTTGACACTATTTGGTACATGATTTTTATGAAATTCATAACAGAATGATAAGTTCAAACCAAGTTACTTAAATCAACAATAACATGTCATATTAACCTAGAAAATTAGTGTAAGTCATAAAAAGTCTCAAATTACATTCATTTGAGCATTTATAACATCAATTATGTTAATATTTCCTTAAAAGGGTAATTACTGCATCATCGTTGAGTCATATATAAATTAATTTATTTAAAGTCTAAAAATTATAAAAGAAATATCATTATGTAGGAAATATTTTTAGGTTTCTAATTAATATTTATAGTCGAATTTATCTTATGTATAACCCAATATTAAAAATGTTTTAGTTATTAAACTTTGATTTTAACTATTTTAACTATTCATTAAATAAAATAATATTAAATGTCATAATCTAATCCAAGTGGACCTAAATGGTCATATTATATTCCTAAGGTTGTTTTTGTCCGAATTACACTTATCCAATAGAATTAGGACATGTGTTAGGGTAATAGTAATATCATATTTACCCTTAGTTACCCTATTTACTATTAACCGCGGTAAAAAAAAGTAAAAAGTTACTATTCACCAAAAAATTATTTTTATCTCATTGAACCACATTTTACTTACTGATATCAACCGTGTCTGTCGTATTTTCGAAATTCCATTCACAGAAGCGGTAAAATTATGTTTTATGCAAAATTCAGTTTTTAACCTACCACTTAGTGGTTTCACTATTCAACAAAAATTGAAGTTTTTCAGAAAAATGCCAAAATTTCACCCTAAGCTATAATTGATATTCCGAATTCAAAAATGATTTCTATTTTACAAAATTCCCAACATATAAGTTGCATTAATTAATTTTATAATTAATTTCCGCTGTCACCACAAATAGCGTGTTTTTAAGAGATAATAACTATCAAAAGGTTGACACTTGTTTATAACTGGTTTAAATGTGAAATTACATCCAATGACCAACATTATATTAAATTGTAAAAATATATTTTGAATATACTTTAAAACCACTCAAATTAATAATTTATCACTATTAATTATTTCGATTGAAAAAGTTGTTTTTGTTTAAAATTTAGTAATTTTCACTATTCATCAAAATATGAAAGTTATCTGAAAATCACCAAAATTTCACCTTAGGCTAAATTCGGCACTCCGAATCCAAAAATGAAGTCCATTTTGAGAGATAAAATTTATAAAATTTTAAAAGGTGGTTATAACGGCTAGTTATAATAATATTTTAATAGCATATCGTTGTTTAGTGAAACTCGGTATTGCGTACTACACACGCTATCGAGGAAGGTCGCGATTGTGTGTAATGAAAGGCAAGTCAAGGATGCGTGTTGTGAAAGCTCCTTTTGGTGTAGCGTACAACACAAGAAATTAATGAAATTAAAAAGAATATTTTTCATAAAATCTCAGGGTGTTACATTTTCATTATATCAAAAACTCTCCCAGATGATCTTTTTCCCTTTATTATATGGGATAAATGTGAAGTTCCTTTTTTCATACTATTTTAGCCTTGTTTATTTATATATTCCAAGATCCCCTTCACACAATTTTTTTTTCAAAAAAATAAGCCATCAATATAGTGTGGGTCTTTGATAGAATCCACGATTTAGATTTTTCTTAGAAGACAGAACTTATAATTCACTTCATTCAGTAATTATTTAAGAACCTATGACCATCCTTATAATTATTTATTTGGAATCATGGTATTTATCTAGATATAACATGAACCAGGTTTCCCAATATCCAATCCTAATAATTCCTCATCGGAATCCAAATATCACTATTGTTGTGGTATAACAACACTTCCACTCGAGTCCATCCTTGTCAGTCCACTAAGGGAGCCCAAGTATCACCCAAGTCATATCTGGTCCACTACCCTCTGAGCCCATCCTTTGCAATCCATAAGGTGTCCAAGTTTCACTTGGGTTTATAATGTTAACCCCACCTGATTCTATACTTTTAAATCTGTATAAAGAGTACAAGTTTCACTCAGTCAAAAGAAATGTGGGTTCCGAATGATTCTGTCCACATAATTCATATAAGAACCCATGCGTCAACCAAGTCATATATATAATCATTCATTCAATTTTATTTAAAAATTTTATGGTCACCACCATGATCAATTCAATTTAATATCACCTCATAATGTGGATCATATCATGGATAATCTTATAACGTTTATTCATTAATTTAGCTCACATGAGAATCTCACCATAAAAAGGAAACTCAAGCATAAGAATTAAATTACAGGTCATAGCCTAGTGTTTCAGTAATCCATACCCTTCCTTTAATCAATTAAAATCACAATTCATAATATAATATAATTTAAAATTTCATTTTAATTTTAGGAATCCCATTAAAAGGGGTAAATGAAAAACCCAAGAGGCATCAATTTTTTTCCACCCATGGTGGTCTATTTAATTAAACCACATCGTGTGGTTCCAAATCAAGGTTAAAAACCTTTAATCAACCATTTATGTGCCTCATTAATAAATTATGTTACAAATTTCAATTTACATCAAGTACTTGAATCCACTTTAAGGGAAACATTCTAATAATTTGGTGCAAGACACAATGACATATATATAAACACCTCAACTTTAAAGAAAAAACCTGGGACCACCTACCAATTTTTTGTTGTATATAACTCCAACAGTATCAGCTATCAGTTCAACTCAGATTGAGATAAAATTAATTAACTGATGAAGAAGATATAAATAGGCCATATTATCTTGCACCAAAATAGTTAAACTGACACTATACCAAACGAGGAATAATAAAAAAGTAGTTGAAATATTACTAATATGGATCCTAGGATATGAGCGACTCTCAATTTTGAGCTCGGATGGAGAAGATCCTGCAAGTCCTCTAATAGTCAACAAGGTTACCTCCCAAATGGTGAGGCCACTCTCTATAAGAGAAATATGAAATTAGATTTCTAAATAATGGGTTAATGAAAAAAATAGCAAATTCACCAAAATCACTCGGTCACATGGTTTGGCCGCACAGTTGGCCAAACTGTGTGCTAATCGTGTGCCATTTTCTGTTGGAAAAGGGAACCCCACATGGTTTATATGCACAATTTAACTAACCATTCCTAGACCGTGTGAAGCTATTTTGTCAAATGTATGAAATTGTTCAGATGGCCATGAACCCCAAATCACATGGTTTATCCAACTATGTGGCTTATAAGACTCCATTGTATAACCAATCATGATTTAAGGTAACCATACATCCTACCCCGTAAAATTTATACAAACCATGTGCTGTGTTTTTTCACCACAAAATCTGGGTTCCAAGATCCAAAAAATCCCCTAATACCCTTGATACCTCCATGACCTCAAGGGACATTCTCATTAGGTGGTAATTAAGTATTTAAACTGAGAATTGATAGAAAGTAATAGATTAAGTACCTCAAGGAATGACCAGGTTCTTATATAGTTCATTGATTTGATGTGATATATTGTTTGAAGAGATTTCAAGGAATATAAAATAATTTTAAAGGGATTTTTCTTTGATAATGGATTTTCTTAATTTGGAAGTGGATTTTAGAAAACCAATTTGGATTTTCTTGGAAGTGAAAATGTTTTATACAATTGTGAGAATGGTTTTGAAATGTATGTTTAGAATATTATCACATTGGGAAACTTTTTTATGTTAGTAAATAGACATTCACATCCTTAGTGTGCGTGACACACTAGGACATAACCTTTACAATGACCCTAACCACAACAGCTCAGAGCTGGTGCCTACTACCATTACATTTTCATAAGATACAATTAAATCACACTTGAATGGACCAAACAGTTTAGTAGTCTCAATAAACTAGATACACACATGATTCTTGTATTATAGATGAATACAAAAATTGGTATGTTTTTTTCAAGGATAATAACTTTATTCCATCTAACGCATTCTTTCATATCATTCTTAGCTCACTTCAAGGAATACCAGAGTAATGAAACATAATAAGGGTAATCTCAATTCTTAGTAAGGGTATATACCATAGAATAAATAATGAATCAATGATCATAATAATTATTAAATGGTAAATATTTGAACATACATTCCATGTAATCGATTAACTGAGAAGGAAGTGGATAAAAAATATGAAAAGGTAAATAATTGAAAAAACATTTCATTTAAATAAATGGATAAGGAATTAACAATAGGGCATGGTATGAATGTAAAAAAATGTAATTTAATCAATAAAAGGAGAATTAAATACATCCATATATTTTTTCATTGTGAAAATATCATGGATAATAAATACTGAACCAAAATGAAGGCAATGCTTAATTATTGGATGTCATGTCTAAGGAACATGAAAACATATACCTTCAAGACCTTTTATAATATGGTTTAAAGCTATAGGTAGAAACCTACCAATTTTTTTCAACTAATATGTCTCAAGAGAACCTATAGATGCATCTAGGTGCTACATAATTTTCAGCCCCACTTATCACTACATGTCTAAATCATTGCTCATATAGAGTAATCAATTTAATTAATAAATAATATTCCATATCAAATATGCGTATTGAATAAATAATATGAATTTATCAATATTTCCCCATTAAATAAAATAATCTTCAAAGTAAACACCATATGTAAAAATGGTATATGGTTTGGTTAAAAACAATATCCATGATACATGATATATATAATTAGGGGAAATTCCATGTGTAATGATCATAATAAATTTAATATTTCAAGGGGAATAACAAATAAATAAATTTAAATATTATCCATGAAAAAATCAATCCTCAACTGTCCATAGGATGAATAAATATGGTATCAATACAATATATCCCAAGTAGTGTAAAAATAAAGGATTGTTTTCATTGATGAATAAAAATATTATACAAACATATTTTAAACTCATTCTTGAGAAAAATATTATTTTCATTGAAAATAAATTTTAAAAACATTTTTTATAAAAATGAAACTTTTAAACATTCAAATTAATGTTTTAAAAATGATGATGGGTAAATATATACATTTCATAGAAGGTAAAAAGAACATTCCTTTTGAAAACATTTTAATAAAATATGGTTTTTATAAGAAAATTAGTTATTTGATAAAAGGGAGAAATGTAGTCGTCTTTTCTTAAAAACATTTTATAAAACGTTTTGAGTAGAAAAGAGTGTAAAATGGTAATATTACTTGAAAAAGGTTATTAATAACCACAGTATAATAAAATTAAATTGTTTATTTAACAATTTTAATATAAATAATTTTAATTGAATTTCTAGAATTAGTGATCTTGATTAGAATGAGATTGTGAAATAAACCCTTAAAATGGAAAGAATGTTGAAATGAGAATTAATCAATGAATCTGATATTTCTATAAAATGTAAATCCACATAAAATAAATGTAAATAAATAAATAGATATTAAAATTAATTATACACATAATCATATAATATTAATGATAATGAGGAAGTAATATAACACAATTAATAGGAATTGGGTTATGAAATTTATTTACCACTTGGTAACTTTTGAATGATAATTACCATGAAAAAAATGATTTAAAATGAAACTGTAAATAATATTAAGATAAATGTGTTCATGGTATATAATACAACAGGGGAATTATATTCACCACACAAAATAATTTAACGGTGAAAATGGTGTATTCTTCATGAAATCAAAGGTGAGATAAGAATCCCTTAACTTGCATTTATTTTTAGGTGAATATAATTTAACTTTTTGTATAATGGTTTTAAACATATAAATAACATATAATAAAAACATAATAATATTTATAATTTCATATATTATCTTCCTATAATACCACATTACCTATTTGTTAACAAGCTTTCATTGTTTTCAATATTTTGGGTGTTAATTATAGTTTTTCAAGAATATTTTGACTTATTACTTGTTGTTCTTATTAATTAAATCATGGTTTCATCATCTAAATAATTTATAAAATGATTTAAATATAATATATATTCATTATATATGTATTTATATTAATCCATAATATTTGGAGATAGGAAATAAAATGTACTGCGCATGGAAACGGTTGGTCGTACATAAACATGAACACAACTTCTATTTCCATATCATATTTAAAAGGATAAAAAGTAAATTATATATATGTATATTATAATTAAATTATCATTTCTATGTAATATATATCGCATATTTTAATTAAAATAATCCTTAATACCTTCTATGTATATTGCGAACGAATCACATCGATTTGAGTAGGGTAGGCCACACGTCCAAAAACGAGGTTATCATATCTTAAAAAAAGGAAAGAAAGAAGGTATGTGTTAAATAGAAATTTAAAAATTATTAATACAACATAAATATCATATATATCATAAAAAATGGGTTTTACATCATAATTCCAAACCATGAGAGGTGGTAAAGAAAAAACAAATGACAACATTTTGGTAGGTGGCAATTCACCATACACAAACGGTTACATCGTTACCCATTTGATGGAAATGTGTGTAATTGTAGGTAAAAAACTTAAAAAATAATATATTTATGATACTTAGGATATTATATATCAAGAAATAAGGATAATTTATTGGTTTTAGAAATAAATAAAATGAAAGTTATCATTGAAGAATGTTACCTCATTTTCAGGTTACTCTTTTTAGTTTATACCAAAATCATTCCTTAGTTTTCTTTATTCCCAAAGTGAGGATTATATAGAATGAGTTACGGTATTTTAGGAACTTATTTGTGTAGAGTTAAGGTTATCCAAAGGTAAGTGGTATGTGTGCATTCCTTTTTATATTGGAGGAGAAGTAGCATTCTTGTAATTTTTTTAAAAACAGAATTCCATCCACATTTCATCATGTAATGTGGATCCAATAATGGTAGCAATTATTAAAACATTTGTATATGGTATAAATATATTCATCAAATATCTTATTTATGAGTTTCTAGGTAATTTTTGGCCTTAGATTTAAGGTTTAGTCAATTGTTAAGCTATTTTTTTCTCAATTGCTATAATTAATTTTAATCACTTTCACTAATTTTTTTTGTCAAAAGTGAATTTGATGTTACCAAAAATTTTAAATTATAGTGATTCAAAAAGTTTAATACATTTTTAGAAATTAAAAGCATAGAAGTTTTAGAAATTAATTTAAAATTAATCATGCGGATGGGATGAGAAAGCAGTATTTTGAAGTAAAATGGTCAAAATATTTATTCGTTTTCATATCCAATTTCAATGTGAAATTGATTCTAATTACCATAATTGGACTAATTAAAATATAATTTAACTAATTAAAAATTAAAACCAATAAAAAATATAATTTACCATTAAAAATAAATTATATTAAAAAGATTTTTTGAATTAAAATTTAGTATTTTTCACTATTCATCAAAAAATGAAATATTTTAGATAAAATTACAAATATTTACTGTAACCCAATTTTAATGTTTCTATTTCAAAAATGATGTTTATTTTGACTTATAAAAAATATAGAAGTTCAAAATATTAAAATTTATATAGGTTCACCATTTAATGGAGGAAAAATTACATTAAAAAAATATATGGTTTTATGTGTAATATTAAGATTGTTCTTGTCTTATGAATATAGAATATATTGGGCGAATGTAAAAAAATTGAGTGGATATATAAGATATTTTATCATAAGTTAGTTAATAATATTCCAAACCACCAATTTAATTACTTGTTTATATCTTATTATATTAAATAATAACATTTTAATAATATATTATTGTTTGGTAAAACATAGTATTGTGTGTAACAAAAGACATTAAAGAAACTAATTGTCTCATACGACAAAAAATAACTTAGAATCAAATAAATTTTAATATATATTATAGATTTAAATTATTTAAAGTAGTAAATATATTTTAATTTTTCTGGATATTACATTTCCTTATGTGCTTAGTGTTGCATGTCATACATGCTATCGAATACAATGGTCTTACATTAGAAATTTTGGGTGTTACAACCTTTTGAATATCAATGGATTTTTTTTAGAAATTGATATTAGATAGATCCAAATTTATGTCTATTTAGGATCATTAATGTATAGTATGAATTTTCTTATAGTATAGATCCCAAATTATAATGTTCCCATTCATTTATAGATATTTATCACTTGCTAGTTTATATCACATGTTGGTTTTTATCATGGATTGTTTCCCACAAGTTGATATATGTAGTTGTATCACATAACATCAAATGATGTTATTTCATGGATATTTTTATACTTTATTACTTAATGATTAATGAATATTATTTCTTATTTTATCACTTATACTTTTTATTTTTATGGTTTTTAGAATATGAAGGGATTTTACGAAAATGAAAGGGAAAATGATTTACCAATGGATTTGGGATTTATGAAAGTATTTTGTAAAACATTTTTTTTTGTTTCAAATGAAACAACTATTGAATTCATGATTTTAGACCTTTTATATAATCTATGGTGGTATCCTACTATACTTTATTCTCACATCATAAGATTTATTTTACGAGATTGTAGATGTTGAATTGTAGGATACAGGTTAAAGGAAGGGAATCTTATAGCTTCACAGCTTCTCCTTTCATCATTACCTCCAGTTTGGGTTGTATTAGAGTTTAATATTTGTCACATGTCAACCTATTGGTCTTACTTTATTCACAAATTATGCTTTATCTAGTTTGTATTGGACTCTATGGATCTGGCTGAATGTATTGTTTCATTATATTCAAGAATTGTTTTTTATTACTTCACCTCAATATATGATAGCCGGATCAAGTGTGGGTTTGGATGGCCTGGGTTGGTATATAACAATTTGGTATTAGAGGTGAACTCAAGAAAAAGTGTGTTAACACTGCGTGAGTTTTATTCTGTTTCTTGGGTAGACAATAGTTAGTACCATAAAAATTCCTATAGTAAGTTTGGAAAGGGGTATTTCTAGAGTAATTCCATCACTAAAACCATTTTTCATGGGTGGTTAGGGATTTTCACAAAGTTTGATTCTTGGGGTTTGAGGTCATTTGAATGAACTACATGTTATTTTTATTTAAATTGACTTTTTTCCTTTTATGTAATTTCATTCATTGTTATAATTCATAATTTCTATAAATTATCATCATTTTATAGAATTGGATTGAATTATTTAAGTGGTCCTATGATATTTGGAATGTGAACATGATCTAATTGGTGACAATTTTGTGTTTATTAGACATTTACAATGAGAATAGTTCTTCTAAATTTGAGAGAGTGTGGTGTGAGATATGTTCCAAAGGTGAATCCCCCACTGTACCCTTATTTGGTAGATCATGTAATCCACACCATTAAAACTCTAGGTTAAGTTGGTGTCCAAAAACTATTACATGTTATGGATCATGGCTCTATGTTTACTAAGAATCCTCCACTCGTCTTCTAAGTTGACAAATTAGTATAATAATATGAGTAGTGTCTTGAGAATATTGATAGTATCTTAAACTTTTTAAAGTCTCCTAAAGACTCTTAGGTGGGGTTTTCCATGTACATGATTGAGGGAACGAGAAGGAGATGTTAGGAATTTATTTTTCCAGATAATTTGTTAGAGGACCTTACCTGATATTCTTTTGAGATACTATTTAATCATATGTATTACCTTGAGATGTTACATAAATCAAAGACCCAATGATTTTTGACTATGGAGCAGGGGGGAGCATACCTTTCTTGAGTATTCCATATATTTTAAAAATTTGGTTCATCTGACACCATCTATTATTCAAAATTAGTAATTATATGATTAGAGGATTTAGACAGGACTCATAGATGATATTATGTTGATGATGATTCTCATGTTCCATCAAAACATTTTGGACGTAGTTGAAAAGTAATATTTGGTTGAGGCGGATATAGCTAGGAAAACTACTTTTGGTGGAGATTATGTTAGTTAAACTATTATCTATGGTGTATTTTCTTTCTAGAAAAGGAAGAAAAAATGTATCCAATTTTCTTTATTATTAATTTCAAGTAATTTTTCATGATAATATAATTTGTTTCTATTAGTGTGGAAAACCTAGTGATACCAAGATAAATTCTATTAAGGATCCCATTATTTTCCATTTTGTGAAAGATCTAGGAATATGAATCACTTTTGTGAAAATATATCCTAGGGTTGTTAGCTAGCATCCACATTCATTAATGTTTCATACGTTCATGAATATTCTTACATGGGTGGTGGGTCTTATCCTCAGGGTTAGAGGGATTTTAATGTGTATAAGAAAACTCAGGGATGGGTTGAGGATAAATGCTTTTATAAAGTGGATTATACACTAGAGGAATCTGATGTTAATATGACTATTGTTAGAGGTATTGTGTTTATTTCCTCATCTATAGTGTTATATGTTTTTGATACAAGTGATAAAAATTATTTTATATTTTAAATGTCAGTTGATGTGTTGGGATTGCGTTCAGAGATTATTCCATTTTTGTTGGATCTTTCCATGCCTTTGGGAAATATGTTTGAACAAGGTTTCAAGAAACCCATGTGCCTAGTGGTGATATACGACTATGAGGTGGTATACAATTTTTTGTTTCTTAATATTAACAACTTTAACTTGATTATGAGAACAGATTAGATGATTAGAGATAAGGACCAGATAGATTTTTATCTTCATCGAGCATAGTTCTTATCTTCCAATGGGGTAACTTATGTTTTCTTGGTTCATTGGACTCTAGATCATGAAGGGTAGGGAATGTTGTTTCTTTTTATAAGAAAATATCATTCCAATTTTTAGAGTTTTTTCGTTGTGTAGTTGACACTTATTTTTGTGGGTGGCTTCCTATAGTGGTGTGTTCATACACTAAGGTATTTCAAGATTATTTTTCTCATTTACCACCATAGTGAGAGGTCTAGATTAATATTGGAATGCTCCTTGGAATGATTCCATTTCAATGAAATCTTATTGAATGGAACCTACGAAATTTGGGGAACTTAAGTTCTAGCTTGGGGAGCTATAGGCTAATGAATTTTCTCCCTAGCATGTCCCTATGGGATTCTCTTTTCCTCTTTTATAAAAAATTAGATGAGAGGCTTATACATTATATTGTCTATAAGAAGTAAAATCAAGTGAATACTGAGAAAAAATATAATTTTACAAGGATTGATATCCTTTTTATCATCTTTTAGGGGCATGTTGGTTTTAAAATATTGACCTATAGTTATGGTACCACTAGTTGAGGTTCTAATAAGAGTATATACCTTTGATATTTTTTAGAAAACAGTATGTGAATTTTGAGTTTCAAGTTATGCCACTTGGTATGAGTAATGCTTCATAGTGTTTATGGATATGCTGAACCCAATATTTCATTTGTTATTGGACATTTTTTTTATGTTCCCAGATAATATTTCGGTGTAATTCAAGATATATGGAGAGTACAGATACCATTTGGATATCATTCTTTGAACCTTGAAAGAACATCATCCATATGGTAAGATCACTAAATATGAGTTTTGGATATGGGATGTGAAATTTCTAGGGAATATCATATCTTAGAGGGTAATATTATTTGAACCTAAAAAGATATAGGCTATTATATCCTGGGAGTAACCCAAAAATGTGTTTGAGATCTAGATCTTCTTGGGTTTTGGTGGTTACTATATATGGTTTGTTCAAAATTTCTCTAATATCACATATTTGATGACCGCTTTAACAATTAAGAGTTTAATTCTTGAATATAATGAAAAATATAAGAGATATTTTTAGGATCAAAAAGTGAGGTTGTATTTATCTCCATTTTATATTCTTATAGAACTAGGTTTGTGTTATGATTTTTTCTATAATTCTTCAAGTATGTGTTTAGGATGTTTCTTGATGTAGGGTAAACTGGTGGTGGACTATGGATCATGCCAATTACACCCACATTAAATGAAATAACCTACCCATGATCTTTATTTGGAATAGGTTATGTGTATAGTTAAAATGTGGTGGTACTACCTCTTTGGGGATAGTTTTATTATGTACATTAATCACAAGATCCTAAAATATATTTTTTTCTCAGCGAGATCTAAACATGAGATAGAGATACATGGTAGAGTATTATTAGACTTTTTATTTGTAATTTATTATAATTTTAGGAAAGACAACATGGTGTCTGATGCATTGAGAAGAAAATTACTAACACATGCCATGATGGAATCAGTTGAGGAATGATTTTTGATATGTTTGTTTTCTAAGATGAGATTAGAAATAGAATAGGATGGTGGAAAATTTTTCCTAGATTTGATGAAAGTTGACTCATCATTTGATGATTGGGTTCAACTCAAGTAGGTGACATACACATAGTTACAATGCTTGGGTAAAACTCTTTATAGTTGGGAGACCTCAGGTGAGTGATCTTGGTCTCCAAATGATGGGTTGTTATTCCGTGGTAGGTTGATGGATAGTGGAAACCAATCTAGTTGGTCCATTCGACCTAAGGTTAAAAATATGTATCATAACTTGATATGTTAGTATTGGTGGAAGTGTGTTATATGGTTGATTTTATATTTCATTTGATGATGTTTTATATCTCATAGAATTAAGGTGAAACACAAGAGACCTGTGGGTTTTTTGCATCCCTTACCCATTTTAGAATAGAAATGGGATGAGATTTCTATGGATTTTGTCATTTTATTTCCTTGTAATACTAATGAGAAGGATGCAATTTGGGTGATCAGTGATCAACTCATAAAATCAGATCATTTTCTACCTATCAAAGAGAATACTAATGTGGAGAACCTTGAAGAATTTTATATATGAGATATTTTGAGACTTCATGGGATAACCTTTGCAGTTGTTTCTAATAGAGAGTGGAGGTTTACGTCCTGGTTTGAGAAAGGATTGACGGAGGTGATGAGTTACCAAATTAGATTGATCATGGATTATTATCCAAAAATATACATGGATATATAGTGAGGTATATCCATGTTCTTAAGGATATGATTCATTCTTGTGTTCTTGATTTTGGGGAATCAAGGGAAAATCATTTGACTATGGTAAAGTTGTTTTCTATAATAATAATTACCAAGCCTCAAATAAGTTTATTCCCTTTGACGATTACTATGGGAATACATGAAGATATCCCTTGTTCTAGGTAGATTTTGTAGGGAGATCCTTGGTTGTACCGAGTTTTGTTTAGGAGACAATAGAGTTGGTGTAGTTGATCTTGAGTCGATTGATCATGGCACAAAGTCATCCAAAATATTTTTCGGACCATATTCATTGGACACTAGAGTTTTAGGTTTGGGATCAAGTTTTTCATAGAGTTTCACCTTTCTTGAGACATCATCGGTTGATTAAGAAGGGTAAGTTGGCATCGAGGTTTCCAGTTCCTTTTATGATTATATTATGAATGAGAAAGTTGTCTTATCAGATGAAATTTTCATTTGGATTGAATTATATCCATGAAGTGTTTCATGTTTCCTAGTTGAGAAAGTATATACTAGATACATTTTATGTGATTGGATGGGAGAATTTTGATCTTGATACTGACACTACTTTGGATGAGTATCCAATTAAGATTATGGATCACCAAGAGAACGTATTTCATGGTAAAAACATTCCTCTGGTCTCAGTATTGTGGAAGTGTGGATGGGATAGTCATGAGACATGGGAGATGTAATTATTCATGAGGTAGAAGTGACCATTAATTTTTTTGAGTCCATGAATCTAAAGGTTTATGGGGATATAAATCATTTATTTTGGGGAGATTGTTACACCATGTTATGATTTTTAGGTACTCACTTATTAATGTTTTTTATCATCCTTGTTTGGGTGCTCTTGTGGGATTTTTAAGGACAAATATCCATTTCTAGGGTAAATGACCTAAATTTCTTGGATGTAGGTTTATTTTTAATTAATGGAGTCTGATTATAAACATGTTAATGGATTTTAGGGGTTCTCTCTATGTTTGGAAGATGACCTGACTACATTGGTGTTTTACTGCATAAACTTGGTTATTTATTGTCTATTGGGGGGTTACACACTATGTATAGGGATTACATTCCTTGTAATGGTCACCAGAAAGAAGCTATGAATTTGGTATAGGGTGTGAATGGTATACAATCCATGAAATAGGTTCACATTGTGTAATGTCAAAAATCAATTTTTTAATAAAAAAGTGATGTGATTTTCTGTGATTTCACCCTTCATAGAATACATGATGTGTAATGAGATTTCACCCTTTTTAAATATCATGGGATATAGGTTTTAGGTTCTTATAGGATGATTTATTTTTCATTCTACCTGTATACTTCCTCTTCTTGACCTATATCTCACCCTAGGCTACTTTGGGTGATTCCCTCCATTTAGGATCACATCGTACGTTGATGGATCATCAAGGTTGTTGTGTAGTTCTTATATGGGTAATAATTCCTTTGGGTTATTCTTTAAATTTCTTTCATTTATCACATTAGACATGATTAGGTTTTAAATTTGTGATTATATAGTGTTTTATATTAATACTTTGTATTTTCTTTTTGTTCCTTGTCTTTCAAAGGCTAATATAACAGTTTCCAAATAGTGTTGTCGAAGGAATCTAGGTTTATACTATTTTTGGTAGGTATTTTTATACAAGGGGTTAATTTGACGAATTTCTTATCTTTATTGTAAATTTAATTAATGTTGTTAATTTATTTGAAGCGATATGTGGTTTCAATTCATTTCATGGAAGTCCAAATGTTTTTAAAGTGGTTTTGATTTGAAAATGGATTTTATTGATTTTGAAGTGGATTTTCAAACACCAATATAGATTATGTTGTCATTAATTGTGTTTTATAAATTTTTTTTCATGGTTTCGAAACGTATTTTTAAAATATTGGGAATTTAGGAACCTTGGGTGCATCGGGAAAAAGGCATGGGTAACCTTAGTGTGTGTTTCTTCACTTGGAGTTAACCTTTGGGATATTTATGGAATATGGTAGGTCTCGATATTGGTTGAATCCAACAATATTTCTGTTTAGTATATTTAATTTGTAGTACACATTTTCCAATAGGCTAGAGACCAAATGATAGTGTTCTTGGTCATTTACATATTTTTATTTCATGATGGTATTTATCATGGATTTTTTTCTCATAGGTAGTTATATATGGTTTTATCACATGAAATCACATGATGGTAATTCAATAATATGTTTTTAGTTACATAACTTATGATGCTTGGATATGATATGTTATTTTATCACATACACTTGTCATATTTCTGGTTTTGAAAATCTTAAATGATTTTATGAAAACCAAAGGGAAAATGATTTTAAAATAGATTTGGGATTTATGAATTTTTTTAAAACTAAATTTATTTTAAAAGACAGAACTATTGAATTATTGGTATTAAACCTTATATAGACTCTTTGGTGGTATCCTTATATGCTTTGGGCTCACACCCTACTTTTTTACTTTGGACTGTTGTAAATATTGTATTACAAGATACATGTAAAGGGAAGGGAATATTGTAGCATATCATCATCTACTTTTGTATTTTCCATTGGTTCAGTTTGGTTTAGAGGTGAAAATTACACACATGGAATATTTTCAGTCTTTATTTATACATAGTTTTTGGTTTAGAATATTTTTCTTGGATTTTATGGATATGGTCATATCTTTTTCATTTACTTAGTACTCCAGAGGAATTTTTTTTGTTATATTAATGTCTAGTTTTGTTTTCCTGCTTCACCTCACCATGTGACAACTTTATCAGGTGTATAGTTTTTTGGAACTTGTTTTCTCTATTAAATATGATTCCATGTGATATATATTATAATAATATCCTAGATATGAAATAAAATATGGTATTTGGTATCTAGTATATTACCAAAGTGAAAGGTTGAAACATGGTAAAGTTCAATAATAGAGGATTTTAATGTGTCTTCCTTGGTCATCCTCCGAAATTAATGGATATCCATAGTGACTTAATCCCTTTACACATATTTTTACTTGTTTTTTAATTTAAAACCCCAATAAAAACCCAAAGAACATGAGGCCTAGTTTATTTAAAAGACTAGGTTCATAATACATTAAAAAACTAAAATGAAACATCATTATATTATTCTCAATAATGTGATCCTAAATCCCATTGAGATCCTAAATTACATATAATAACCAGGGAAATACATAAAATAAATGGGTGATCTATAATGTCTCGTAAAGGAATAACTATACTAATAAGTCATAACATGTGAGTCAAACAACATTACATGATAATATAAAAGAAAAATCACATGAATAATAACATGGGATCATAAAATAATGAACATGGAATCATAATATCAAGAAAATATCGGAATGTGTCAAAAACATGAAACATGACATAAGCATAATTCAAGGATAACTGCCAAGACAGCATCACATGGTGGATAAAGTTCCATCATGGATTATGTTTACTCTCTAATACCATACATAATGTCTCATGAGAAAATATATTACCCAATACATTGGAGTGATATCAGGGTGCCTCAATCATAACATGTACATCCATATGTGTTCCATAAATGGAAATCAAACATAAGGTTTAAATATAATACATTCCCCAGAAAGAATGGGTTTTCATACACTTACATCATATCATAATAAAAGTAGATTCAAGAAATACTATAACGATAATAAATAATAAAATATTTTGGAAATTAATATCTGAGTATATAATCATAGGTCTCCAAATATAGTGTTAATTTGGAAACAAATCATGAGAAAAGGCATAGAATTGATTATAGAAATCAACATTGAAACAAGTGTTTTAAGGAACCAGTTAATGGAATTTGGAGAAAGTATAAGAATGTAATTTTATTTGAAAAATATGAATAAAATAGAATGGTTATACCTAAAAATTAATTTATTTAATGAAACCTTGAATGTTAATAAATACTTTAAATTAGTGTTATATAAAATGATTAAGGTATAGAAAAGATCCCCTTAATTGGGTTTTATTTTGAAGAAGGTATTTGAGAAATGAACTTAAGGAATGAATTTACCCATAAAAGGGAGAATAATAAATCTATATATGTAATATAAATATATTCAAAATTCATAATAATTTCATATTATCATATAGAATGATAAAGTGAGTTTGATAGATAAATTTCACAACCCACAGAAAAAGGACGGTTTAAAGAGATCCCTTACCTTATTTTCCAGAATTGTTATCCACTTGCACTTACCATCCCATGAAATATAATTATATTCATTATTTACTTAATTTAAAACCTTTTCCATATATATTTTATTTACTATAATTTTATTACGTTAATTTATAACCATTTCAATGAGATATAACATTTAATTTCACTTTTATGAGGGTATTCATTAAATGGTTCCACGATCGAATCACTTGTGTAATTGTTCTTTAAGAGTGGAAATAAAACCCCATAAGTGAAATGAAATGATATTTATAACCTTATAAACGTTTTAATGGACCTAGATATCATTTTTTGTTGTGAAACAGGGAAACTTCACTTAGTAAAAACATTAATGTTATGGTGTTAGTTCATTTAGTTAGTTTTACCTACCTTCAAGAATTCAATTTTTTTTAATATAATGTTTATATATTGATTAAAGAACATTAAATAAGTTATAACATACTTATTATCATAATGGAAACATATCATCCATGGAGGCGGCGAACCAACATAATGTAAAAAATGGTTTAATTAATAGAATAAGAGTAGAAGAGAAGAGGATGCAAGGTAGATATTTCATAAGAACTATAAAATTATAGTATATGATTTATAATGGATTTATCATTCCTTTTTGGATGAGGGGGGCGAGTAGAAGGTAGAAGAAGAAATGAATTTAACAGTTCTAGTTTTAAAATATTACATCTTGAATGTCATATCCTTGAAAAACTATTTAAGGAACTTGAAATTGGCCTTCTAGTGAGACTAGTTTCACTAGGAAATGGGAGAGAGGATTGTTAAGATAACTAGTAATATATTTGGTAATCTAAAAGTCTATAAGGTGTGAGGAGAAGGGTTTGTGAAGGGTGGTATTTATAAGGGGAGGAGATGTTTTTTTTGAATACTATAATCATTAGTTTATTAATTTGGCTTCATATTACAAATGGTATGGATTAATTTGACTATATACAATATATTGTGCATGTGAGTTTTAAATAATGGGTTCCTATATCATTCATTACTAAATAATTGATTTATTTATCTTATAATGTTAAATACCGTATATTATGGATTTCATTATTCTAAAAAATATATACTATTTTAGAAAAATACCAAAAATTTAAATAACCATTTTTTAATTCATATTTTCAAAAAATAAAATCCATTTTATGAACATAATTTTTAAAATATGAAAATCTTAATTTTTAAATAAAATGCTTCTTTATTTGAAAAATACCAATTTTCATATTATTATCAATTTTTGGTGCCTTTTAAAAATTAATAAGGTTTAATTAAATTATATTATCATTATAATTAAACATAATATTAATTTATAAACTCATTTTATAAAAATAAAATTTATTTTATAAAATTTATTTTTTTTAGAAAAATGAAAATAAAACTTTTTTCATTATAAAAATATAAACAAGAATTTTATCATTTAAAACAATTATTTACTGGTATCATGATATAAATATGATATATTCTCATTTTATAAGATACCCAAATATTATTTTTACATTTACCTAAGTGATTTGACTCTTCTAATGGATATGTTACTATTCCTAATGATTGGATTACTATTTTATTGGTGAGATTAATATTCCAATAGTTTTATTACTGTTACAAAGGTCAGAATTATAACAATAATACGGGTTCCATAATTTCTATAAAAACTTCATATTTTATTCATTCTTTATTCACTTATATTTTCTATACAAGTTATATAAATTTCCATTTTCAAAATTCATAATCCATTATTAATATTAAGCTTCATTTCTACAGTGATGTTAATGAGTGTGATTATTCTGGGGGGTTAAACAGATCCAAATTATTCTATCATTTCTACCTTATTTTATATTTTTTATCCCATTTTAATAATTTTAATTCTTATGAACATATTTCTTCTCTAAATATAATGTTGAAAACAATGTAATAAAATGGTGTTGGTTTTATCATGTGGTTTATGTGCTTTATACTACATTATTAAATATGACACAATTATAAGAAGTTGAACTCTACTAATAATATTACGGGTCATTACATTCATTCACCTTATGAAATTTTACCCTTGAAATTTATTTTTACTTACTAGGGTAAAAACATGTGTGGGTAGTTCTACTTCATGGATTACTTTGGTTCCTATATCACTTCCTTGTACTTATAGTTTCACAATAGTATTTTGACTAGGTGAGTTGTGTTATTTCATATAACATTATCTATATGGTCCAAGCTCACTACCAGATGCTCCTCAAAATAGAGTTCATCTTCCAGCTGTACCACCTCTAAATTAAATACATGTCAGGAATCTAGTTTTTACATCCTTAATATAGATAAATGGAATACATCATGTAATTGAGATAAGGTTTATGGGAGTGATATTCTATAAGCCATATTTTTGATTTGATTGAGAATATCAAAGGGGATGATGAATCAGGGACTTAGATTTCCATTGTTCTAAAATATAATTACTCGCTTCCACATAGATATGTAGAAAAACACTTTATATTCGACCTCAAACTCTTGGTCATAGGAATGGTTTTCAGCATATCTCTTCTATCAACTTGATAACCCCTAGAGTTTTTTTGAATTCTCTTTACCTATTATACCATTTATTTGATTATTTAAAGTCCATATAGCTTGAATCTACCATCTTCATCTAATCATGTAAGTTTTCTACATATCTTCCCATCAAGGTATCCATACGTATCAATTTGGATACTTGATTAGAAACTATTATTCTATGAGAACCTGAACATAATAATATAATAATAACATCCTTCTTTAAAT
This sequence comes from Viscum album, assembly GCA_963277665.1. NCBI lineage: Eukaryota > Viridiplantae > Streptophyta > Magnoliopsida > Santalales > Viscaceae > Viscum > Viscum album. The sequence continues at coordinate 571,135,822 of OY728164.1, read as the reverse complement.
ACAATTAAGCATGATCTCAACATATCTTCTTGTGTCTAGATAGTCTTCTAAAATTGGCCATTAGTTTGGGGATGATAATCTGTACTAAAGTTTAACTCATTGTTAATATTAGAAAATCTTTAAGAACTATGAGGAAAATTTCATATATTATTCAGATACAATCTATTGTGGTTTTCCATTCAGACTCACCACCTCTCTAATGTTTATCCCTACAAGTTGATCAAGTGATATGTTCTATCAAATTGAAATAAGGTGTGCAGTTTTTGTAATATGATCTACCACAACCTATATGGAATTATTTCCTATAGATTTCTTTGAAAGACCATTAAAAATTCTATGGTTATTTTTTCCAATTTAAATATTGTAAAATGTAGTGTTTACATCACCCGCTTATACTTTTACATTTTATGCTTCACCAACTAACATGCTGGGAATCTTTATGTATATTCTATAATATCTTTCTTCATATTTTCCCAACAATAGTTCTCTTAGAGATCTCGATACATATTCATGCTCCCTAAGTGGATGAAGAAGGTAGATTTATGTGTATTATTCAACATATCCTCATTTATCTTGGTATTTCATGGTACACATATTTGTGACCGAAATCATACAACTCATTCTATATCAGTTTTAAACTTCGAGGATATCAATTCTCTTGCAGCTTCCTCCTTTTTAATTCCCTCACCATATATTTGAGTAACCTTTATCATATCTAGAAGGAATTTTTGATCAATAATTAGATAATGGAATGATGATTTTACTTATGTTATCATCCCCATGTTCATCCTTTTAAATTATAATAATATTGGATCCTTTTTAATTATCATCATTGATATGGTTGATGGATTCTTTCTACATAGAGAATATAAAACATTATTTTTTTCCCAAGATGGTAGGGGATTAAAAATTCATAATCCTTGATCATCTATAACAGTATTTTTTTGATTATATTAAGATCCTTCAATATGACTATATACAATAGCCACTTAGGATTCATATGTATATCTCACTTCTCCCCATAGAGATAATTCCCCCAAATTTTTAATGAGAATATTAATACTACCAACTTCTGATTATAAATTAGATAGTTCTATATATGATCATTAAATTATCTTGAGGAATATGAAATAAATTTTTTATTTTACATCAATATACAACCTAATCTCTTATTTAAAAATCACTATTTACCACAAATATTTCCCTCTTTAAGAAATAATGAGGACCAGGGTAGTGATAAGACTCTTTTTCAATTCATGGATGATATCTTCAGATTCATTAATCCAATAAAATGCACTTCCTTCCTAGTTATCTTGGTCTATGGGTATTAAAATAATGATAATTTTTTCAAAAGTCATTGATAATAAGAATATAGCCCAAAGAATATACCAATCTCTATTATAGATGTTCATCTAGGACACTCTTCAATTGTCTTTGTCTTATAAGCATCTATAGATACCCCTTTACTGATGATAACATTCCTTAAGAATGATACTTCCTTTATCTATAACTAATTTTTACAATACTTTTCATATATATTATCCTTGAAAAAGGTCTTTAACATAGTATTCAAATTCTATTCACGTTTCTCTTTACTTATGTATTATATCTTAATATTATCTATGTAACACCCTGACCCCGGTTACCCAGATTCGGTTCATTATTACATAACATTGGAATGATCACAAGAAAGATCAAGTCTCGAAAGACCGATTAGTTTAGTAGCCTTAAAAACACTAGATATATTCATAAAGTTTACATTACATCATAAAGTGAAAACTACTACAACAACAACTTGTCTTCATATCCCCTCATACTATTCCTGCAGGTCATTCATAAATTACTTCTTCACATCCTGGGAAAAATAAAACATTGAAAGGGGTGAGCTCAGATGCTCAGTAAGGATAACAATATAGCTGAAAATTTCATAAATAAGAATAAACATTTAAGGCAATGTATAACTAAAAAAAGCCTTTTAAACTTGAAATTAAGCATAATATTGAAAATATAAAATTAAATAATGTCATTTACTTATTCACATAGATATTTTACTAGTCGAATAATCACATGAAATATCAATAACCACTTTTATAATGATGGAATGCATAATGCCAGACTATCATAACCACATAGCCAAGGCCTCGTGCCAAGACTACAAATAAGATTTTGTCAAGGCCTCATTCCAAGACACTAGTTTTCCTCATGAGACCTATCGATGCATCGAAGAGCTAGAGTGGGCTCCACCCGTCACTTATTAAGTCCAATGCATTCCTCATATGAACTTGTTTAAACATATCATAAACATTCGTATTAAAACTAGCATACGAAATGTAAATAATTTCTCCATAAAACATGAATGGTATAAAAATAACACATACACAATGAAACATATCACAAAACCTTCAATACAATTTGGAAGTTTTGTTTCAAAATAACTCAAATTCAAATAAGCTTAAAATTCATCAAAGGATGTTGACATAGATGAAATCAAAACTATTTGAGAGAAATATCTCTTTTTTTGAAATCATTTAAAAATAAAATAATTATAAAATAAAACATTTACTTTGAAAATATACTTATAAGCTTGTAAGGGATGTTTTGAATATTTTATAACGTCAGAAAATAGCCGCACCCGCCGTATATGTTAAAAAACATTCTTACCTTAATTCCGTCAAAAAGGTTAAAAAGAACCTTGTTTGGAAAACAATGGAAAGATTCCTTTTTAAAAATCTTATAAAAAGACAAACAAGGGTATAAATTACTTTAACCCATATTTTTTAAAATAGTAAGAATGTTTTGAAAAACATTTTTAAGAAACATGGATGTGTATGATAAAGAGGTCCTAGTAGATAATTAGTTATAAATAACCTCGAATAATGAAGAGATTGTGAAATAAACCCTTACCTTGTACTCTTACATGGTTGAGGGTAGGTTAACCTCCTGTATAATGGTGAAATAATTGTTATTAAATTATAAAAGAATCATATACATTAATATGATATCATATATGATCTTTTGGCATTGCTTTGTTGATAATATCTTAGTATTATCGTCGTTTCGGGTGTTAACTTACTCGTTTTATTTTATATGTTTTGTGACATATGTTGTTCTTATTATGGATAAGTTGTATATTACTCATATATATAATTATATCAAGTCCTTAAATATTATTTTTAATCATAAAATGAGAATTATAATTGCATGGATACAATGGGGAATGAATCTTATCGCGTTCATGGAGACGGTAGTCTGTACATACGCACGAGCGACAATATGATTCTTTTGATATTAAAATAATATATAATAGGATGGTATATCATATATACATAATCATTATAATGTTATATTTATTATTTAAATGAATTATACATCATTTTTTATAACCATCTAAATAATAATATATTGAACAACAATTACACCACAACGTGGAGACGGTAGGCGGTACGTATGCACGTATGGTGACATGTCATTCAAGGGATGGATAGAATAATGAATTTGTATGTTCCATAATTATAATAACATTACAGTATATAGAAGATACTCAATTTGTTATTTTAGAATGTAAATAACAAGGAAAGAAGAAGTTAAAGAAGAAATGAACATTAAAGAGGGTGGTGAAGATGTTACCTCTTCTTTGGGTTATTCCTTTTGATTTGATCAAAAGGGCTCCTTAGGTTCGATTTATGATCAAAATAAGGCCTCTAGGATGAATTTAGAGAAGTTGGGAGGATATTTGGGTAGAGTTATGCCGAGCCAAATGGATTTTAAGGTGTGAAATAATGAGAAGGGGGAGTGCCCTTTTATTGGATGGGTGAGGGGCTCTTTAGAAAAAGCTTAGAGTATTATTTTATAATAAAATAATATTCAGTTACTAAAAGATCCAAAGTGGATTATTCAAAGTCTAAGGGGGGTATGGGTCGAAATCCTTTCAACCAATATATTTTAGACAGGTTTGGGTCATTATATTATCCTTGTCGTTTAGTTTTAACTCTTAGTTAATTTGTTTGACACCTACTATGTCACATTGTATTTTTATATTATATAGTTAATTAACATTCTATATACATCCAAGAGACCCCAAAGTGGTCCATTAATGATATAAAAATAACGATATGAGTCATTTTTCCAATCTTTATATTTTTAGGAATAGAATATAAATTAATAATATAATATTTGTTTTAAAAAACTCATTTATGTCAATTTTGACACTACTCAATAATTGATTATTTTTAAAGTCTTAACAAATTTATTAATTCAATCAAAATTCATTTAAGAAATACTAACATGTTATATTATCCAATAAAATTATTTTATGTTATCAAAACTCTCAAATTATATTTATTTTAACATTTATAATACCAATTATTTGATTCTTTCATTAATAAGGAAAATACTACATCATTATTGTGTCATATATATTTTTACTTTTTAAATGTATCAAAATAATAAATAAAATACCATCATGTAGGAAATATTTTTATCTTTATAATTAATATTTATTATCGAAAATATAACTTATATAACCCTATGTAAAAATTATTTTGTTAAAAGATATATGCTTATGGTATTTTTGTATTTACTTTATCTTAATTAATATAGTGTCCCTATCACGTACAAGTGGCTCCATGGGGTCCCAAAATAGACCCAAAGATTCCCATCGTCAGAAATGTATCCAACAATAAGGTTAGGACACGTTTTAGGGTAATTTATTATTATTATAATATTATTTTTTACCCTTATTTACCGGATTTACCCTTTAACCATGGTAAATAAAATATTTACCGACGTAATTATTCAAAAATGTCTAAAAATAAAAGTTACCTATTTACACAGTTTGGAAATCATTATTCCAAATATGGAATCTATTTTTCCAAATTAAAAACACAGAAGTGGCAGAAATTAATTTAAAATTAATTCCCGCTGTCAAAACAAAAAGCGTGTTTTTAAGATATAAAAACTATCAAAAGATTTACACTTGGTTATGTCCGGTTTAATTTTGATTTTATGTCCAATGACCAACATTGTATTAAATGGTAAAAAAATATTATAAATATATTTTAAAACCACTCAAATTCATAATTTATCACTATTAATTATTTTGATTAAAAAGTTGTTTTTAATTAAAATTTAGTAATTTTCACTATTCATCAAAATATAAAATTTATCCGAAAAGTACCAAAATTTCACCCTAGGATAAATTGGATATTTCTAATAAAAAAATGAATTCCATTTTTAGGGATAAAATTTATAAAATTTCAAAAAATATGTATTACTATTCATAACGGCTAGTTTGATTGGTTGTGGTGTGTGTTAGAACTCGCAGTTGCGTACAACACATGCTACTATACTATCCAAAGAGAAGCGTACTGTGGAAGTTTGGGGTGTTACATTATCCCCTCCTTAAAATAATTTTGTCCTCGAAATTTCATATAATATTACTACATAAAAAGACTCGGGTGATTTTTCATCATAAGTTCCTCGGGTTCCCACATTGCCTCTTCCATCTTATAGTTTCTCCATAGAACTTTTACCAGACGAGTCGTAAAATTTCTCAGCATGTGTTCTCTTGTATCAAGAATCCTGAAGGGCTCTTCGCAACAGGACAGATCAGGTTCCAGTTCTAATTCCTCATAGGTGAGTACATGCATTGGGTCAGGCATGTATTTTCTCAACAACGATACATGGAACACAACGTGAACTTTGGAGACATTTGGCGGCATTGACAAACGGTATGATACATCCCCAATTCGTTCTAGAATTTCAAAAGGTCCGATGTACCTGGGGCTAAATTTACCCTTCTTACCAAAATGTATAACTCCCTTCCATGGAGATACCTTCAATAAAACATGATCTCCCACCTGAAATTCTAAATCCTTCATTCGGTTATCAGCATAGCTCTTCTGCCTACTTTGAGCTGCTTTGATGTGGTTATGGATTACCTTTACCTTTTCCATCATTTCCTCCACTAGTTTTGGGCCTACAAGTTTTCCTTCACCAACGTCATCCCAACAGGTTGGTGTGCGACATCTCTTTCCATATAACGCTTCATATGGTGCCATCCAAATACTTGAATGGAAGCTATTGTTATAGGAAAATTCTACCAGAGGTAAATATTCATCCCGCATACCCTGAAAGTTAAGTGAGCATGATCTCAACATGTCTTCTAAGGATTGAATAGTTTGTTCTGATTTTCCATTTGTTTGAGGGTGGTAAGCAGTTCTCAAACGATGTTCAGTATCCAAGGCCTTCTGAAGACTCTTCCAGAATCTTGAAGTAAAACAGGGATCAAGATCCGAAACAATCGATAGGGGTACTCCATGAAGTCTAACAACTTCATTAATATATATTCTTGCTAGAAGTTCAAGTGGTAAATCCTCCCTTATATCCAGAAAATGTGCTGACTTGGTAGGACGAACAATAATGACCCATATTGCATCATTCTTTATACGAGTGTTTGGTAGTCCCATGACAAAGTCCATTGTGATATTATCACATTTCCACTCAGGTATGGGAAGAGGTTGCATGACTCTTCTAGGTTGTTCCCTTCCAGCTTTCACTTATTGAAAAACCATACATCTTAACACAAAATCCGAAATCTCCTTCTTCATGTTGTCCCACAAAAAATGTTCCTTCAAATATCTATACATTTTGGTGCTCCCAGGCTGTATAGAGAAATTGGAACTATGAGCATCATTTAACAATTCTCTTTTTAGATCAGGTATATTGGGAACACAAAGTCTCTTACCAAACATCAAAATTCTATCTTCATACATAGAGTCACTCAATTTCCCATCATTCACAGCTTTAATCTTTTTTTGTAACTCTTCATCACTGGTCTAAGAACTCTTTATCCTTTCTAGTAACGATGGTTTGGCAACCATTTGAAAAATCATTGGTTTTTCACCTTCCATGGTGATTCCCATAACCATATTTACTAGATCCATGAAAATAGGATCCCTTTCAATTCTCATCATGTTCAAAACTCCATGATCCTTTCTACTCAAAGAATATTCCACCTTATTTTCCTTCCCCGGGTGGTAGTTTATCGTGCAATAATAATCCTTGAGTAGTTCAAACCATATCCTTTTTCTCATGTTGAGTTCTTTCTATGAGAAAATATACATCAAACTCTTGTGATCAGTATAAATCTCACATTTCTCACCATAGAGATAATGACTCCAAATCTTCAAAGAAATGATTACAACAGCTAACTCAAGATCATTAATAGGATAGTTTTTCTCATTAATTTTCAACTGTCGTGATGCATAAGCAATAAATCCATAATTCTACATAAGGACACAACCATGTCCTTTCATTGATGCATCAATATAAATAATGAACCCATCATTCCCTGATAGTAGATTCAATATATGATCATTGACTAATCTTCTCTTCAGTTCTTCAAAACATTCTTCACACTATTTTGTACAGACAAATTTAACCCCTTTACATGTGAGCTTCGTTAATGGATTAGCCAATCGGGCAAAATTATGGATGAAACATCGATAATAACCTGCCAAACCAATAAAACTGCGTACCTCAGTTATACTCGTCAGTTCTGGTCATTCTTGGATTGCCCTAGTCTTTGAAGGATCAATAGAAATTTCATCCTTAGAGGCAATATGCCCAAGAAAAGAAATCTCTTGAAGCCAGAATTCACACTTGCTAAACTTCCCATATAATTCATGTCTTCTTAGAGTTTCCAATATAATGCGCAAGTGATTTTCATGATCTTTGTAGCTTTTGTAGTATACCAATATATCATCAATAAATAACACCAAAAAAACATCGAGATATTCCTTGAAAACTCTATTAATTAGATCCATGAATATAGAGGGTGCATTAGTAAATCCAAAAGGCATTACTGTAAACTCGTAATGCCCGTAACTTGTTCGAAATTCTGTCTTCGGAATATCTTTGTTCTTCACACAGAACTGATGGTATCCCGATAGAAGTTCAATCTTTGAAAAGTATTGATCTCCATGCAGTTGTTCAAATAAATCATCAATTTGAGGTAGGGGATACTTGTTCTTTATTGTTATAGAATTGATATTCCTGTAGTCGATACATAAGCTCATAGATCCGTCATTCTTCTTATAAAAAAGAACAGGGGATCCCCATGGAGAAACACTAAGGCAAATAAATCCTATATTACTCAATTCCTCTAGTTGTTTCTTTAGTACAACTAATTCCATAGTGGCCATTCTATAAGGGGTCTTTGATATAGGCCTTGATCTAGGAATTAAATCAATGGAAAACTCAACTTCTCGTTCTGGAGAATGTCCAGGTAAATCTTCCGGAAACACATCTACATATTTTTTCACAATAGGTACATCATCAATTGTAACATTCCTTTCCTTTCCCATAGTCATTTAATTCTCTTCCTCCCCAATAATTTAATTTAGTTGAGCTACTGGGGGGCGGATCTAGATAAGAATTTGGTAGTGAAGATTCTGCTCTAAAGATAAGGTGTACCTTATCATCATCATCAAAAATCGTAACATCATTCTTCTTACAATAAATCTTCGCATCATAGTCTGAAGGCCAATCCATACCGAGGATTATATCAAACTCAATCATAGGTATGACAATGATATTAGAAGATAAATAACATTTATGTGCTCTAATGGGGACTAATTCACAAAACTTTGTTGCAATGATACTTCCCTTTGGAGTTTTAACTGACAACTCCTTTGTTAAATCAAATTAGAAATATCTAATTTTCATAGAAAACTGGGAAGATATGAAACAATGAGATGATCCAGAATCAAATATAGAATTTTCTAAACTTGAGGAAACCATTAAATTACCTTCCACCACGTCTTTCATAGCTTCTACCTCAGCAGTAGTGATAACATAAGCTTGGCCTTGATCCCTTGGCCTTTTCTGAGGTAAGTTCCCCTGACGCTTAGGACATTCATTTGCATAATGTCCCATCTCCTTTCAATTGTAGCACTGAACATCGGTAGCTTCCTTCTTCCCTTTGCAATCACGAGCTTGGTGGCCTTTTTCACCGCACTTGTAACAGACACCCATTCCCTTCAAGAAAGTACTGGGGTGTTTCATCCCACATTTACTGCAGGATTGATATTCAACATTTCACTTCATCCCCTTATTTCCATTTCCAGATTGATCGGTAGATCTCTTCTTCTCTTGCTTTTCTTTAAAGTCATAAGGCATAGAGAATTCCTTTTCCATCTTGATAGCACATGAGACAGTGTCTTCGCACGATGAGAAGGATTGTGAGACTAATGCTCGATGAATAAATGGTTTTAACCCATCAAATAAATGATCAATATTACTTCTTGGGTTACATATATAATCTCTAGCATACCTTGATAACCTTGTAAAGTTAGCCTCATACTTTGTGACATTATCATCCTCCTTTTTCCTCAGACTCAGAAATTGCCTTTCCATATCTGCTCGATGGTCATGAGGAAATTTTTTTTCTAAGAAAATCTCTTCGAACTCCCTCCGTTCCATATTTGATACTTCATCATATTCCTTCATGTTTTGTATAGATGAACACCATTGGATCAGCATCTCCAGTGAGGCGGTAAACTGACATGATAACTTTTTCCCTTTCACTACTCCCCAAGGCATGGAATATTTTCTCTAGGGAACTTATCCATTGCTTAGCTACTAATGGATTTTTACTCCCATTTAATGTTGGTGGTTGCTGCCTCATTAAGTGATCTAACACTGATCTTCTACGCTACGGATCAGGGTTCTCCATACGAGTAAGGTTATTATTCATAACCTGGGTGAGTTGTCCCAGTATGGTGATTAGCTGATCAACACCAGTTGCATCACCAGGTCCACTATAATTATCTTGAGCTGGAGAGAAATCCCTACATGGAGTACGTGCATTGATACAGTTTCCATTACTTCCACTAGGCACCATTTCTAAACAATGGCATAAACTAGATTAGTTTATGAATTGAAATATATAATTCCAAACTCCTAAAACACTTAACATAAATTCAACAGTTTATGGATATAATCGATAATCATAAAAAAAGTTTTCTTTGAGGAAGTATATAATCATAACCCTTCATAATGGTTTGTAAAGAAAATGAGAATTATCCTAAGTATATCCCATGGGAGTGTCATGACCAAGAGTGCAGCAAGGCCCGTTGTCGTGCACCAGTTCTCGTTCGAGTCTAGCTCAAAGCGGTGTTTTCAAGTTTTACCCCTAGGTACATCTGTGCTAGAGCCACCTCTACATGCTCGTATCCAGACAGGTATGTATTTCTCGGAAAACTCACCAAATATCTACAACAGAAAAATTCTAGGAAGTTCTTCTATAATAATCCTCAAAGTCCATCTTAGGTCTATGTGCTCTAATCAAAGTTTACCAAAATCTAGCTTCCAAGGTTTGTACTAAACTTCCTCTGATACCAACTATAACGCCCCGACCCCAGTTACTGAGATTCGGTTCATTATTACATAACATTGGCATGATCACAAGAAAGATCAAGTCTCGAAAGACCGATTAGTTTAGTAGCCTTGGAAGCACTAGATATATTCAAAAATTTTACATTAAATCATAAAGTGAAAACTACTACAACAACATCTTGTCTTCATATCCCCTTATACTATCCCTGTAGGTCATTCATAAATTACTTCTTCACATCCTAGGAAAAATAAAACATTGAAAGGGTTGAGCTCAGATGCTCAATAAGGATAAAAATGTAGCGAAAACTTTCATAAATAAGCATAAACATTTAAGGCAATGTATAACTAAAACAAAAGGCTTTTAAACTTGAAATTCAGCATAATATGGAAAAGATAAAATGAAATAATTCCATTTACTTATTCAAGTGGATATTCTACTAGTCGAATAATCACATGAAATATCAATAACCACTTTCATAATGAAGGAATGCATAATGCCAGACTATCATAACCACGTAGCCAAGGCCTCATGCCAAGACTAAAAATAAGATTTTGTCAAGGCCTCATGCCAAGACACTAGTTTGTCTAATGAGACCTACCGATGCAACGAAGATCTATAGCGGGCTCCAACTGTCACTTATTAAGTCCAATGCATTCCTCATATGAGAAGGTTTAAACATAACATAAACATTCGTATTAAAACTAGCATATGAAATTTAAATAATTTCACCATAAACCATGAATGGTATGAAAATAACACATCCATAGTCAAACATATCACAAAACCTTCAATAGAATGTGGAAGTTTTGTTTCATTATAACTCAACTTCAAATAAGCCTAAAATTCATCAAAGGATGTTGACATAGATGGAATCAAAACTATTTGAGAGAAATATCTCTTTTTTTGAAATCATTTAAAAGTCAAACAATTAAGAAATAAAATATTTACTTTGAAAATATCCTTATAAGATTTTAAGGGAAGCTTTTATGATTTTATAACGGAAGAAAATAGCCGCTCCTGCCGTATATGTTAAAAAACAATCTTACCTTAATTCTGTCGAAAAGGATAAAAAGGACCTTGTTGGAAAACGACGGAATGATTCCTTTATAAACTTCTTATAAAAAGTAAAACAAGGGTATAAATGAATTTAACCCATATTCTGTAAAATAGTAATAATGTTTTGATTTTTTTTAAGAAACATGGATGTGGATGATAAAGAGGTCCCAGTAGATAATTAAGTATAAACAACCTCGAATAATGAAGAGATTGTGAAATAAACTCTTACCCGGTACTTTTCCTTGGTTGAGGGTAGTTTAACCTCCTATATAATGGTGAAATAATTGTTATTAAATTATACAAGAATCATATAAATTAATATGATATAATATATGATCTTTTATCATTGCTTTGTTGATAATATCTTAGTATTATCATCGTTTCGGGTGTTAACTTACTCGTTTTATTTTATATGTTTTGTGACATATGTTGTTTTTATTATGGATAGGTTGTATCTTATTCATATCCAGAATGATATCAAGTCCTTAAACATTATTTTTAATCATAAAATTAGAATTATAATTGCATGGATACGATGGGGAATGAATCTCATCGCGTTCGTGGAGACAGTAGTCAGTACATACACACGAGAGACAATATCATTATTTTGATATTAAAATAATATATAATTGGATGGAGTATCATATATATAGAATAATTATAATGTTATATTTAATATTTAAATGAATTATACATCATTATTATAACCATCTAAATAATAATATATTGAACAACAATTACACCACAACGTGGAGACGGTAGGCCGTACGTAAGCACGTATGGTGACATGTCATTCAATGGATGGATAGAATTATGAATTTTTTTATTCCATAATTATAGTAACATCACAGTATATAGAAGATACTGGAGTTATTATTTTATAATGGAAATAACAAGGAAATAAGAAGTTGAAGAAGAAAGGAACTTTAAAGAGGGTGGTGAAGATGTTACCTCTTCTTCCTGTTCTTCCTTTTGATTTGATCAAAATGGATCTTTAGGGTGGATTTCGAATCAAACAAAGGCCTCTACGATGAAGTGAGGGATGTTGGGAGGATATTTGGGAAGAGGTTGAAGGAGTGAAATAATGAGAAGGGGGGTGCCTTTTTATAAGAGGGGTGAGGGGATCTTTAGAAAAAACTTAAAGTATGATTTTATAATAAAATCATATTCGGTTTTTAAAGGATTCAAAGTGGATTATTAAAATTATAAGGTTGGGATGGGTCGAAATACTTTCAACCAATAGATTTTAGATAGGTTTGGGTCTTTATATTAACCTTATCTTTTAGTTTTAACTCTTAGTTAATTAGTTTGACACTTACTATGTCACTTTTTTTTTATATTATATAGTTAATAAACATACAATATACATACAAACGACCCCAAAGTGGTCCATTAATGATATACCAATAATTATATGAGTAATTTGGATGTTCCTTAGATTTTTAGGAATAGAATATAATTAATAATATAATATTTTCTTTTAAAAACTCATTTATGTCAATTTTGACATTACTCAATAATTGATTTTTTTAAATTCTAAACAACTTTATTAATTCAATCCAAATTCATTTAAGGAATCCTAATATGTCATATTAATAAATAAAATTCGTTTATGTCATCAAAACTTTCAAATTATATTTATTTTAACATTTATAATACCAATTATTTTATTCATTCATTAATAAGGAAAATACTGCATCATTATTGTGTCATATATATTATTACTTTTTAAATGTATGAAAATTATAAATAAAATACCATTATATAGGAAATATTTTTATATTTCTAATTAATATTTATAATCTAAAATATAACATATATAACACAATATAATTTTTTTTTTAAAAGATATAAGATTATGGCATTTTTGTATTTACTTTAACTTAATTAATATAAAGTGTCCCTATCACCTACAAATGGCTCCATGGGGTCCCAAAATCGACCCAAAGATGCCCATGGTCATAAATGTATCCACAAATAAGGTTATAACACGTTTTAGGGTAATTTATTATTATTATAATATTATTTTCTACCTTTATTTACCGGATTTACCCTTTAACTGTGGTAAATAAAATATATACCGATATAATTATTCAAAAATGTCTAAAAATAAAATTTACCCATTTACACAATTTGGAAATTCTGATTCCAAATATGGAATCCATTTTTCCAAATTCAAAACAAATAAGTGCAGAAATTAATATAAAAATAAATTCTCATTGTCAAAACAAAAAGCGCATTTTTAAGATATAATAACTATCAAAAGATTGACACTTGTTTATGTCCGGTTTAATTGTGATTTTATGTACAATGACCAAAATTGTATTAAATGGTAAAAAATATATTCTAAATATACTTTAAAACCACTCAGATTCATAATTTATCACTATAAATTATTTCGATTAAAAAAGTTGTTTTTAATTAAAATTTAGTAATTTTCACTATTCATCAAAATATAAAAGTTATCCGAGAAGTACCAAAATTTCACCCTAGGATAAATTCGATATTCCGAATCCAAAAATGAAGTCCATTTTGAGAGATAAAATTTAAAAAATTTAAAAAATTATGTATTACTATTCATAACGGCTAGTTTGATTGGTTGTGGTGTGTGTGTTAGAACTCGAAGTTGCGTACAATACACGCTACTATACTATCCAAAGAGAAGTGTACTGTGGAAGCTTGGGGTGTTACAATCTAAGAAGTGTACAAAAAATCTATCGAGGAAATATATAAGGACCCTATTCATTAAGTCCTTAAATATTGATGAATCATTAACGGTTAAAAATGGAATCAATATGAACTCTTAGTGTCCATACCTTGTTTAAAATGTAGTCTTGGAAATAACTTGATTCCTAAAATTTAATTGGTGATTTCCCAATAGAAGGTCCACCTTTAGAATCAACGGGACACATATTGATGATCCAAAAAATCATATATCTCTAATAGTGACTACATTTTATTTATCCTGATTTTTTTTGAGTTTTCAATAATCAATTTAGAGGTGTATTTACCCATAATTATTCTTGATAAAGAGGACCCACACACCCCACAGTGAAGAACTCCCATGTATAAAACACTTTTCTGTATTCTCTTTGAAATTATTGTTTTGTTCTTACAACTTAATAATTTTCTTTTTATAGGGAGTCTTGGATATTGGCAGAGATTAGGGTATAATTTTAATTAAGAAATAAATCTCCTAGTTAGGAGAAATATTAGGAAACTCTTTGGGTAATACCTTAGTATAATCTATTACAATGGTTATATCTTTAATAATGATTCTCTCCATTGTTTCAATCATTTAGGTTAGATATTCCTAATTATAAGGAACTATTATCCGCACATTAAGATGATTGTAAATGATATTCATCCCTCACCTTAAATGTCACGACCCGTCCTTGGGGCCCGTGTCGTGACTACCCCAAGCCCACCTTCCATAGGCCAGGGGCTGGCGACTAGCACCAAGGTGTAATTCACGTTAAAAATGTAATGCCTTTCCTTTGTAAAGTAAAGAAACACCACAAAGCAAGCAAGCAGTAGAAGTAAACACTATGTAAAAACTGAGTACAACAGTAAGTGTGGAAAAGTAAGTGGGCCAGTATACAAACCCAAAGTGAAAGTAAAGTATAACTGGATAGGGAAAACAACAACTGTAAAGTAGAGCCGCAGCGTCGAGCCGTCCACTGGAAGTCCCACCTGAAGGGTGTGTATGGATAGCCTCCACAGATCCTCGGGTCCAGCCATCCGCTCCGAGTACGTCTCGCCCAGTGGTGCACCTCCAGGTACCGTCCTGCTCCGCAAGCCTCAACCACGATCAGCGATGTCCATCGTCTACAACCAACATAACGTAGTGCGGGCATAGCCTGTGCAGGGGTGAGTATAAGCTACTCAGTAGGGACCCCGAGACCCCCGAAGGTCTCCCAGAATCCACAAAGGATAATCCACAAAGGAAAGATACAATCACGAAGTAACATCCGACACTGCTTAGGTATATGCCCATACATATACCTAAGTCATCAATTTTCGTTCGGCTCCAACATCCGAGCCCAAGTACAACCCAGTCCACACAGGAAAGCAAAACGTAATCCACACAGGATAGCACAACACAATCCATATAGGAAAGCAAAATACGATTCAGCTCACACTGGTATACTTCTTTATATGACGATAGAGATGATCAGATATTGCCACTGATTCATCTAAGCCATCAGACCCACAAGGGATCGATATTTACTAACCCTCGCAATGACCCACACATGATCGATAGGTAACTAACCCCCGCAAATACCCGCACAGGATCGATAGGTAACTAACCCCCGCAAAGACCCACACAAGATCAATAGGTAACTAACCCCCGCAAAGACCCACACAGGATCGGACCCACACAGGATCTGTAGGCACTAGCTCATATAGAACGGCTGAGCGCTGACCCACATAGGATCAGACCCACACAGGAACGGTAGCAGTGATCCACGTAGGATCATTGAGTGTTGTTGTCTTCACCGTAGAATCCACTGAGGATCTCTATACCGTCGTCGTCGTCGTCGTCGTCATAGTCGCAGACGCAGCCAACTCTAGGGTTCCCGCACACAACAAGATCGTTCGGAAGGGTCCGCTCCAAGAGCCGAGAGGCTGATATATCAACTGAAAGAGATTCCAGATTTGATGTATCCAAAAGTTCCGTATCGTCAACAGGAACTCAGCGTCACAGACGGCGCGTCAATCGGACGCCCAGTCCGGAAGTTATTGGCTTTTTCGTCCCAAGGGCCCGGTTGATTTTTAAGTCAAAACCAACCCGACCGTACTCCACCTGCATCCAAACCTTGGGCGGACTAAGCCAAAAGATCTGTCTCACTAAGAGGAATCCAACAAAGTCGACGACACGTCAATCGTATGTCCGGAGCTTATGTTATGAGCGTTTCCGCTCCGAGGGCCCGGTTGGTTTTGTGTACGAACCAACTTGGCCAAACCCAAAGTATTCCGAAACCTTGATTGTGATATGTGGAAATGACCATCTCGATCCAAGGATCGCATCGCCGCTGAAGGTGCGTTGATCGGAGGTCCGTAGACCAAGATATGGGCAAAAGACCGAAGAGGGTCCGAAAACAGGGTTTCGGGCCCGGACCGACCCGCCCGAGACCACCTGGGTCGGCCCGAATCGGGTCGGCCCGGCGGGGCGCGACGCAAGGTGGCTCGGATGAACGGCCGAGCCGTTTGGAGAGCAGGGGGGCGCTGCCCCCCGCGGTTTGTAACCACGACCCCCCTTAATGGGGGCCGCTCAGCTGGCCGGCCGGGGGTTTGAACCCCCGACTTTTCATTGTCCGGCCGGCCTGCCCCGGCCGGCCGGTTTCTGCCGCCACAGGACCGGTGACGGCCAGTCCTCTCCCTGCTCCGACACCGGCGGCCCAGTTTCTGGACGCCGATTTCCACGCTCCGCCGCAGCCCGGTACCGGCCGCGACCTTCCTTCAACCAGTGCGGCGTGAAAGTAGCTCACCCCTCCGCCATGACCCCACTCTGGCCGCGGTGCTTTTTCGGTTCTCTGGCGCGGCACGATGGCACCGCGAGTTGGTTCAATTTCACGGCGGGGCGCGACGGCGCCGCGCATTCCTTGCCGCAAGACCCCGCGCGGTGCGACGACACCGCGTCACTTCCCTTCGTACCGCAACAACAAGAAAATAATAAGGGAGGGGTGGGGGGTTCGTCGGTGTTTGTGCGGTCCGACCTCCTCCTGTAAATCGATAGCATGCGGTCCAAATATATGCGGATAAAGAAAGGAGTAAATCACGAAAATAGAATCACATTAACCTCTACCTCGTGCGTAGCGTGAATGGAGGTTCGTCGAACGGGGATTCGTCACGGAAAGAGACGTCGCAGAAGAAGACGTCATCGGCGTCACAGTATATGGCGTTGCGTAGTTAGATTCTGAGGACTCGGCGTTCTTCATCAGAGATCGATGAGTTCTTCGTGTTCTTCGTCGAAGACGATGATGTTCCTCAAGTTCCTTAGCCCTTTTCTCCCAAAGACTCCACAACAAGAAACCAACACTTAATAAAATAAACCCACACTTATTTTATTAACTTGACATTAGTTTGAAATTCAAACACTCACATTAAACTCACATCATTAATATCATATGTTATTAAAACTTAAGTTATCAAATTTAATTGTGAGTTGATGGAGTTAAGGAATGTGAAGGGGTGGAGTTCGTGTGGGCGCCACCACCCTCAAAACCTTCCATGGGAAGTTGGGTAGTTACCCAACTTCCACCCAAATCTTAAATCTACATAGAGAAAATAAAAATTGTAGTTAAATTTTTATTTTAACTTCCACAATTTTTATCAACCTCTCTCATGAAAACGCAACTCCGGAAAAGGTGTTTCTAAGAAAATACCGGCGCTGCGGTTCCATCGGTGCCCTTAGAATTTGATTCTGAGCACTGGTTCAAAAGTTAGAAATTACCGCTCATTCGTTCACTGAACGTACCCGAGCTAAACTTCAGATAGAAATTCCGGGCACACCGGGCCTCGGAATCAAGTGCCATTAGAAACTGCGTTCTTGTAAAATCCCAAAGAAAATTAAGAAAAAATTTTCCTTGAATTGTACGGGTCTTTACATTACTCCCACCTCAGGGCTTTATGTCCCCATAATGATAAATCATAACTAGGGAAACAAAAGTTGGTAATGAGCATGCATCTGAGCCTCCCGCTCCCAAGTGCTCTCCTGGAGATTCACATGCTGCCATCTGATGCGCACTAGAGGAATCGATCGTCTATGTAGGACCCACTCTTGTCGATCCTCGATCTCCATTGGAACCTTCACAAAATTCACCCCATCATCAACGTCCAGCTCCCCATGGTCAATGATATGCGTCGAGACATGCACATATCTTCTCAGCTGTGATACGTGGAAGACGTCGTGCACCCGGTGCAACTGAGGTGGTTGAGCTAGGCGCTAAGCTACCTCGCCAATCCTGCTAATGACCTGGAATGGTCCGATGAAGCGTGGAGACAACTTTCCGCCACAACCAAATCTCTGTAATCCACATCGTGGTGAGACACGCAAGAAGACGTGGTCGCCATCCTCAAACTCTAGTGGTCTCCGCCTCCTGTCAGCATAGGACTTCTGCCTGCTCTGAGCTGTCCTCATCCGCTCCTGGATGACCTGGACCTTCTCTGTCGGGGCCTGGACCATCTCTGGTCCCACAAGTGATGACTCCCCAGGGTCTGTCCAGCACAAAGGAGATCTAAAGGTCGGCCGTACAACGCCTTGTATGGCTCCATCCCGATGGTGGAGTGGTAGCTTTTGTTGTACGCAAACTCCACCAATGGTAGGTGGTCCTCCCAGCTTTGACCAAGGTCGAGGACACATGCGCGGAGCATGTCCTCAAGAGTCTGTGTGGTCCTCTCAGTCTGACCATCTGTCTGAGGGTGAAAGGCAATGCTCAGATGTAGTTGCTTCCTGAATGCCTCCTGCAACCCCTTCCAAAGCCGGGAAGTAAAGCGAGCATCTCGATCAGAGACGATAAATGATGGCACACCGTGAAGCCATACAATCTCCTGAATATAGAGACGCCCAAATCTCTCCACTGAGCCCTGCTCTCTGATGGGTAAGAAGTGTGCCGACTTGGTGAGTGGGTCAACAATCACCCAAATGGAGTCATGACCTCTGGAAGTGAGTGGATGTCCAGTCAAGAAGTCCATAGATATCCCGTCCCACTTCTACTCTGGGACCTCCAAGGGCTGTACCAAGCCTGCTAGTACCCGGTGCTCTGCCTTCACCTGCTGGTAGGTGAGGCATCGAGAAACGAACTCTGCTACAGCCTTCTTCATGCCCGGACACCAGTGCTGTCGTCTGAGGTCCTGGTACATCTTCGCCACTCCGGGATGTACCGCCAAATGAGAAGTGTGAAACTCTCTCAGAACCTCCTCTTGTAAATCAACTAGTACTAAGGTATATCCTCTGAAAAGGAATTCATGCTCTGATCCAAAGGAGAAACCATCAGGTGCCTGTCCTGAGGATATCTGGGCACGCCGCGTATCACAGTTAGCGTCCCCACGCTGTGCCTCTCTGACCCACTGCAGTAGTGGAGGGGTGACTGTGAGAGACTGAAGGAAGGCTTCTCCGTCTCTATCCACGAAGGATATCTGCAAAGCGACTAGCTGCTCTGTCGCCTCCTCAAGTAGCTGAATGCCTGTCCTCCTACTGAGAGCATCGGCTACTACATTCCCCTTCACAGGAGTGTAGACTATCTCAATGTCATAGTCCTGGAGGAACTCGAGCCATCGCCGCTGTCTTAGGTTCAGGTCATTCTGAGAGAAGATGTACCTGAGACTATGATGGTCAGAAAAGACTATAAAGCGCTCGCCCATCAGGTAGTGTCTCCATGTCTTCAGAGCGAAGACCACTGCTGCTAACTCCAGGTCATGGGTAGCGTAGTTATGCTCATGCGACCTCAACTGACGTGATCCATAGGCAATCACCGCCCGCTCCTGCATCATGACACATCCGAGTCCCGTCCCTGATGCATCGCAGTAGACTACGTACCCTACTCCCTCCTCAAGAAATCTCAAGATAGGGGAATTTTTCAATATCTATCTCATCTCCTGGAAGTTCTACTGACATCTCTCTGACCACACGAAGGGTTGCCCCTTCCTCCTTAACGTTCTGCAAAGCTGCAAAGATTTCTCCTTTGCCGAAAAGGGAAATCTGGTCTCATCCCCTAGATGAACCATGTTCCTTGCCTAATACAGTCAATCCCATCATGATTAGTTAATTCATGGAATGGATGACGTCGTAAGGCCTCGACGATGCTACCAAGAGATCCAACCGTTACTCTCACCTCCAAGGGTTGAGTCACACTGTCGGCATCAGTGTGTGGTCACTGGGTCTCCTCCAGTAAGAATCTCGCAAGTGAGGGTCAAGTCAACAGTTTTTAACCGGCACCTCTTATTATTAACAAACAAAAGATAAGAAAGAAAACTTCACTTTTGCAAGCATCTTTTATTACTTCAACTCAAAGTACAAGGACACAAGGCAACACAAACAACGAAGATAGAGGCATAAAGGGAAAAGGCCTCTATTCCTGGAGCTAGACCCACACCTGTCCACCTGCTTCCGGAGCTCCATGATCGCAAGCTTCAGCTGCCTGAAGCTATAATCTCCCCTGAGGTCGGGGTGGACCTCCTGGTGGTGGTGGTAGAGCCTCAAAGCGTCGCTAACCACCTGCTGCTCGGCCAGCTCCTCTGCCTCGTCCACCTGCTCCCTGCGGACCGCCTCGATTGAACCTCTGCCTCTTCCTAGGTGGTTCCTCAACCGTCTACTACTCCTCTGCATGGCCGGTCGGGCAGTCATAAGCCATGTGGACCTACCCGCCGCATTCATAGCACTGTCTTCCACTCGTAAGACTGGTTCTGCTGTGTGTGCCCCGCACCTCCGAGGCAGTATCCTATGGTCATCCACCCGATGGCCTGGCCCGTTTGGACCTCTGCGACATCTGTCTACTGCCGGCTGCAGAAGACTCCTCCATGTGTCACCCTGTGGTAGGTCTCGCCACTGGTGTAGACTCAGCAAGAAAGCTCTCGATGAGAAGAGCTCACTCCAGTACTCCTGCCTAAGTTGGAATGCTGAGGGAGATCAGCTATGCCCTCATCTCATGCCTCAATCCCTGCTCAAAGGTCCAGTCCTGAAAGAATGGGTCCCGTACCATGTCTGTCGAGTAGCGTGAGAGATCAGTAAATCTTGCCAAGTACGGGGCGACCGTCAAGCTGCCCTGCCACAACTGAAGAAGCTCCTGGATGCGCACAACACGGAGGGTGGCTGGGACGAACTCCGAGTGAAAGAGGCTCTCAATGTCCATCCAGAGGATAGATGCCTCATCATGCACCTGGAGCATCAAGATCCACCATCTGCCTGCTGCTGCGTGCAGTAGGCTCGCTGCGAGGATCACCGTGAGGTCTGCTTGTGTCCTCACTAACCTGAAAACTCTCACCACTGCCTCTAGCCAGTCCTTGGCTACCTGAGGGTCCGTCTCCCCATGGAACCTGGGTGGTCGTTGGCGCTGAAACTCGTGCAGTGCACTAAGGCGACATGCATCGTCAGCGGCTGGGGCTGGTAGCAACGGTGGATCAGTGGGTAAAGGTACCGCCGGTGCCTCAGCTGTCAAAGGGCCCTGTACCGAGGCCTCATCGCTCGGTGGGCTGTCATCACGCACAAATCTAGGAACCCTAGCTAGCTGCCATCGTGGGGCCATCCTGAAAAGGAAACAGGTGCGGCACGGTCAGAACAGTATACCTATTGAGCTGACATAAAGTAATCACAAAGAAAACTTGAATCACACATGCAATCAATGTTTTCGTGCATTATGTCGGAAATCAGAAGTTAGGGTCCTGGTGTACGGATACGTCGGCCACCGCACCAACACTAGAATCCCTGGACTGATAACCACACCCAATACACTTAACACTATTGCTTCACATTGAAAAAGATCAGAGTCCAATGTTCTGTGGTAGAACCGAACTCCTCTGATACCAATTTGTCACGACCCATCCTCAGGGCCCATGCCGTGACTACCCCAAGCCCGCATTCCATAGGCCAGGGGCTGGCGACTAGTACCAAGGAGTAATTAGTGGTAAAAAGGGAAGACATTGCCTTTGTAAAGTAAACCAACACCACAGAGCAAGCAAGCAGTAGAAGTAAACACTAAGTAAAAACTGAGTACAACAGAAAGTGTGGAAAAGTAAGTGGGCCAGTATACAAACCCAAACTGAAAGTAATGTATAACTGGAAAGGGAAGACATCAACTGTAAAGTAGAGCCGCAGCGTCGAGCCGTCCACTGGAAGTCCCAACTGAAGGGTGTCTACAGATAGCCTCCACAGCTCCTTGGGTCCAGCCGTCCGCTCCAAGTACGTCTCGCCCAGTGGTCCACCTCCAGTTATCGCCATGCTCTACAAGCCTCAACCACGATCAACGATGTCCGTCGTCTGCAACCAACACAATGTAGTGCGGGCATAGCCAGTGTAGGGGTGAGTATAAGCTACTCAGTAGGGACCCCGAGACCCCCAAAGGTCTCCCAGAATCCATAAAGGATACTTTACAAAGGAAAGATACAATCACGAAGTAACATCCGACACTGCTTAGGTATATGCCCATACATATACCTAAGTCATAAATTCTCGTTCGGCTCCATCATCCGAGCCCAAGTACAAACCAGTCCCTAGAGGAAAGCAAAACATAATCCACACAGGATAGCATAACACAATCCACCTAGGAAATCAAAATAAGATTCAGCTCACACAGGTATACTTCTTCGTATGATGATAGAGATGATCCGATATTGCCACTGATTCATCTAAGCCGTCAGACCCACAAATGATCGATAGGTACTAAACCTCGCAATGACCCACACAGGTTCGATAGGTATCTAACCCCCGAAAAGACCCACACAGGAACGATAGGTAACTAACCACCGCAAAGACCCACACATGATCGATAGGTAACTAACCCCCGCAAAGACCCACATAGGATCAGACCCACACAGGATCTGTAGGCTCTGGTTCACACAGAACCGCTGAGCACTGACCCACAAAGGATCATACCCACACAGGATCGATAGCACTGATCCACATAGGATCGCTAAGTGCGGTAGTCGTCGCCGTCGAATCCACTGAGGATCTCTGTACAGTCGTCGTCGTCGTCGTCACAGTCGCAGACACAGCCAGCTCTAGGGTTCCCGCACATAGCAAGCTCGTTCGGGAGGGTCCTCTCCACGAGCCGAGAGGCTGATAAATCAACTGAAACAATTTCTAGAGTAGATTTATCAAAAAGTTCCGTATCGTCAACAGGAACTCAGCGTCACAGACGGCGCGTCAATCGGACGCCCAGTCTAAAAGTTATTGGCTTTTTCGTCCCAGGGACCCAGTTGATTTTTAAGTCAAAACCATCCCGACCGTACTCCACCTGCATCAAAAACTCAGGTGGAGTAAGACAAAATACTTGTCTCACTATGATGAATCCAACAAAGTCGACGGCACGTCAATCGGACATCCGGAGCTTAAGTTATGAGCGTTTCCGCTCGGAGGGCCCGATTGGTTTTGTGTACGAACCAACTCGGATGAACCCAAAGTATTCCAAAATCTTGAGTGCAATATGTTAAAATGACTATCTCAATCCAAGGATCGCATCATCGCTGATGGTGCATCAATCGGAGGTCCGTAGCCCAAGATATGGGCAAAAGACCGAAGAGGGTCCGAAAACGGGGTTTCGGGCCCGGACCGACCCGACCCGAGACCCCCTGGGTCGGCCCGACGTGCTGGTGCGTGCAGCCAGGTGGCTCGGCCGAACGTCCAAGCCATTTGGATACCGAGGGGGGGGGGGAACTTCCCCCCGCGGTTTGTAACCGCGGCCCCCCTTAATGGGGGCCACTCAGCTGGCCGGCCGGGGGTTTGAACCCCCGACTTTTCCTTGTCCATCCGGCCCACCCCGGCCGGCCGGTTTCTACTGGCACGGGACCGGTGATGGCCGGTCCCCTCCCTACTCCGACACCGGTGGACCGGTACCGGCCACAGCCTTCATTCATCCGGTGCGGCGCGACGGCGCCGCACCCCTCCGCCGCGGCCCCGCTCCGGCCGCAGTGCTTTTGCGGTTCTCCGGCGCGGCGTGACAGCACCGCGAGTTGGTTCAATTTCATGGCGCGACGCGACGACGCCGCGCATTCCTTGCTGCAATACCCCACGCGGTGCGACGACACCACGCCACTTCCCTTCGTACCGCAACAACAAGAAAATAATAATGGAGGGGGGGTCGGCCGTGTTTGTGCGTTCCGGCCTCCTCATGTAAATCGATAGCATGGGGTCCAAATATACACGGATAAAGAACGTAGTAAATCACGAAAAGAAAATCACATAAACCCCTACCTCGAGCGTAGAGTGAACAGAGGTTCGTCGAACAAGGATTCGTCGCGGAAAGAGACGTCGCAGAAGAAGACGTCATCGGCATCGCAATATACGGCGTTGTGTAGTCAGTTTTCGAGGACTCGATGTTCTTTGTCGGAGATTGATGTGTTCTTCGCATTCTTCGTCGAAGACAAAGAAGTTACTCAAGTTCCTTAGCCCTTTTTTCCCAAAGACTCCCAACAAGAAACCATCCCTTAATAAAATAAGCCCACACTTATTTTATTAACTTTACATTAGTTTGAAATTCAAACACTCACATTAAACTCACTTCATTAATATCATAAGTTATTAAAACTTAAGTTATCAAATTTAATTGTGAGTTGAGGGAGTTAAGGAATGTGAAGGGGTGGAGTTCGTGTGGGCCCCACCACCCTCAAAACCTTCCATGGGAAGTTGGGTAGTTACCCAACTTCAACCCAAATCTTAAATCCACTTAGAGAAAATAAAAATTGTAGTTAAATTTTTATTTTAACTTCCACAATTTTTATCAACCTCTCTCGTGAAAACGCAACTCCAGAAAATGTGTTTCTAAGCAAATACTGGCGCTACAATTCCATCGGTTCCCTCAGAATTCGATTCCGAGCACCGGTTCAAAGGTAAGAAATTCCTGCTCATTCGTTCAATGAACGTACCCGAGCTAAACTTCGGATAGAAATTCCGGGCACACCGGGCCTCAGAATCAAGTGCCTACAGAAACTGCGTTCATGTAAAATCCCAAAGAAAATTAAGAAAAAATTTTCCTTGAATTTTACGGGTCTTTACATTAAACTTGTAAAAAATTAGTGTATGACTCTGTATGTGAAGAGTGGTCCCCCTCTTTTGGAAGATGGTGTTGACTTTTATAAGGATATCTAATCCATGCCTAATATAGCATCAAACTCCACAAAAGGAAGTGGGATAAGAATTAATGGGAGGTTAAATCCACAAACATTAAATGTGGGGGATTTATATATTTTTGAAGCAATAATTACTCTATTTTTTTGTACTCATATATATCTCAACAAAAATGTTTTTAGGTGGTGTTTAAATAGTTCTACTAAACATACAAGATATGAAATAATGTTTATAACCATAACAAAGAGTATGTTTTCTATTATTTAATGAATAACAAACATACCTATCACCATATCATTGTTGGGATACAACTCAATAGTAGTAATATCACATGTTCTTCCTTTTCTATCTAGTAATTATAGGTTTTTATCACTGTTTGTATCTGAAAAATCATAACATATGGCATTGGTTCGCATGCTGCTCATTTTCATTATAGTAGTAACACTATACCACAAGATGTGTATTGAACTAATCCTCATTTTCATCGATTATATTTGTGTCTTGATATATCTTAAATATTTATTATACCACTTACCATATTTTAAATTTTTTAATTATCTCCGAATTCACTTGAGACATTTTTTGAGATACTTATTACCACACTTTTGATAAGTGGGAAGTTGGGTTTTCTTTCCATCGTTGAGATTTATCTAAAGACCCTCTTGAATTAAAATTCATTTTATGTGTTTTATCTCTTAGACTGAAAGACCAATGCGAGTCTCCAATCTCTATATAAACCTTGAGAGAACGAAACAATTATCTTTATAGCTATGAATGTCTTGAATCACTAAATATTCTCATAAACTCATATTTAACCTACTAAATAAATGGTGTACCTTAATTTTAGATCTGATGAAACAGATAGGGGAAAATTGTGGAATCCATGTATTGTTTCCCTCATACGCCTCAATGAAATCATATTCCTTTTACTTTAGTCCGAGGAAATACCTCTCAATTTTAAGATAGCGTGTTTAGGGAAAATATTTATTGAAAAATATTTTCTTGAATCCTTCTAATTCCATGGAATCAATTTCCACTTTGGAATTTGTGTTCTTGATCATTGTCTGTGGCTAATTGGATTCCACTTCAAGATGATATATAACCCACATGATTTTATTTTCTTTCAAGAACTTGATGATATGGAATATTTTTTCAATGGGGTTAATATAGTTTTCTATGATGAGGGGATCAAAATATAAAATAAATATATAAGGACTTTGTTATATAAAAAATTAAAATGCAACATTCTCTTCCATAGGAGAATGAGGGAGTTCATGATTCAAGTTATTATTCAAAAATCATGTTAGCTAATTCAAAATTTCCCTAATGTTCACAGTTCCTGATTCTTTAATGTTAGGTATATCATTAAGGAAATAATCACATTTCCTATCATGATTTATGTTGGAACATTTCCTCCTATTTCCCACAATTAACTAAAATAAAAAAAATTAATTTAATACACAAACAAAAAAATATGTAAAAAGGAAAACTATGAACATTGAAGTAATAATATATCAATGACACATAAGTTCAAGATTATGAGTCTCATGGTTAAAATCTAGTTTAGACATTGTAATTTATCATGTTAGGTTTTATATCATAATGATCTATTCAATTCCATCATAATAGTTCATAAAAGTTGGTGAATTTTCTAAATCATATTCCCAAAGATTGTAAAACTAGGTGTAAAAAATCTTATTTTTCATACACTAGTTCAAAATAAATTTAATACCCAATAAACCATTTTTAGGTTTATTACCACTAGTTACATATACTTATAGTATCAAGACTGGGATGTAATTTATTAGAAACAACACACTCTATACATCACAAAAATTTTAGGACATTCTCCTATACTTAGAAATATCTTAAAGGTTCACACAAATTATTATAACACTAATATAACAATAACTAGTTATTTATAAGATATAAATTATAGTGACCCAATCATTATAAACATATTATTACATGATATTTTACTTAAACATCTAATAAACACAACCCAATGATCATGGGGCCTAGTGTCTTTAGATGACTGGGTTTATAATACATCAAAAAGATACTAAAAAACAAAATATTTTCTTTATTTTCCATAATGATTTCCTAAATACCTTTTATATCCTAAAACTATATAGGATTACCTATTGAAACATAAAATAAAGGGGTCATATTTAAATTCCATTATGATAATAACATGGTAATAAAGCATAAAATGAGAGTAAAATGACATAAAATTATAAAATATAAATATAAATATCATGAATAATCATATTATATAATAGAATTAAGAAGATGGTATCATAATATCATGGAAAAATAGAAAAATTTCAAAAATATGAACCATTGTATAAGCATATGTCAAGGATGGCTACTAAGACAAAATTATATGGTAGACAAAGACCCATCATAGATTACGTTTACTCCTTAATTACATACCTAACATATCATGAGACAAAAATGTTACCCAAATAATTGGATAGATATTTGAGTACAACCATAAGAACTTCTATATGATTTTGTGTTACAAAAATGTAAATCAATTATACAGTATAAATATTAGAATTACCCATGGAAAGAAATGGGTTTCATAGTCTTGCCTCATATCATAATAAATGTTTATTTAGTAAATATTCCAAAGTGAAGAAGGAATTAAATATTTTGGATGTTCATATCTAAGTAAATGTGTTTTGTTATCAAAATATTGTGTTCATTTTCAAAAATTTATTGCGAAAGGATATAAAATTTGGTATTGAAATGAACATTAAATGAATTGTTTTAAGGAATCAGGTAACGAATTTTAGGAAAATAGTAAGTATGGAATCTTATTTGTAAACCAGTGTAAAAATAGAATATATATATATATAATATTAATTTATTTAATGAAATCATGAATGGTAATAAATAAATTAAATTAAATTTATATAAAATTATCATGGGATAAAAAAGTTTACCTTAATCAGTTTTAATTTTAAAGAAAGCATTTGAGAAATGAAATTAATACATATATTTACCCATATAAGGAAGGAAAAATAAAATTTATATATATATAATAGACATATATAAATAAGTTATTATCATTAAATTATATAAAATAGACATATAAAGTGACTTAGATATAGAAAATTCATAACCCAATGAAAAAGGATTGTTCGAAGAGATCCCTTACCTTATGTTTTAGAGTCAGTCTATAATTGAAATTAACTTCAAGGATAACAAAATTAGATTAACTCATTAATTAATTAAGAACATTTTATATTTATATTTTATTTAAAATAGTTTTATTATGTTCATTTATTGCTTTTTCAATTAGATATAATGTTTAATTTAACTTTATTTAGGGTTTTTTTACATAGGTCCATGGTCGGATCGCTTGTATATAATTATAGAAGATCATGTCAAGTGGGAATAAAAAAATATAATTTAGTTGAAATTTTATAAATTTACTTAAAATAATTTTAATATATCCAAATATCATTTTTAGTTCCAACATAGGGATTATTCACTATGTAAAAATGTTAACGTTATGTAGTTACTTCATTTGGGTGTTTTTACCGACCTTCGCGAACTAGTTTCATTTTATTCAATATCCTAACTATATATTCATTAAAAATATAAAATAATTTATAATATAATTATTATAAATTTATTTCAAAATAATAATAATTTTTTGAAAAATGATGATGGAGGTAATGGAAAATGAAAACTAATCATCCATGGAGGCGGTGAACTGAAATAATTTGGACAGTGGTTTCATTTATAGAAGTAGAGTAGAAGAGAAGAGGATATATGGTAGCTATTACATTATCAATATATAATTATAGTATATATATGATATTAGATTAATTATTATATTTTTTATGTGGTAGGTAATGAGATGTACAAGAAGAAATGAATTTAAAATAGGTAGTTTTAGAGTATTACCACTTAAATGTTGTCTCCATGAAAAATTTCTCAACGCACATAGAATTGGTTTTTTGTGGGACCATAAGAACTATGATGTGTGGGATAATATTGTGATTATAGTTGGGTATATATTTGTTAAGATACAAGGCTTAAAATGTGTGAGGGGATAGGGTTGGGTGCGATGGTATTTATAAGGGGTGAGAGGGGGTGTTTTTGAATATTATAATCATTATTTTATTAATTTGGATTAAGGATACCAATAGTGTTGATTATTGTAAATATATGAAGTAAATAGAAAATTTTAGTTCAAAATAATGGGGTTTTACATCATTTATGACTCAAAAATTCTTTTATTTTTCTTATAATGTTAAATACCATTTTTACTGTATTTCACTATTCACAAAAATTCAATTAATTTAGAAAAATAAAAAAAATCACCATAAATTTTTTAAAATATTTATAATTTACAAATTAAATTCATTTTATGAAAATAATTTACTAAATATTATGAATTTAATTTTTAAATTAAACCCTCATTTATTTGAAAAATGCCAAATTTAATGTTATGGTCAATTTTTATATCGTTTAATAAATTACATAAGGTATCATAAAATAATATTATCATTATAATAAAATATGATATTAATTTATAAAAACATTTTATAAAAATATATTGTGTTTTAAATCATTATATTTTTCATAAAAATGAAAATAAAACTTTTATATTTTAAAAAATACAAACACTTATTTTATCATTTAAAATTTTTATTTAATTTATCATGATATAAATATGTGATATTATCAGTTTATACATTACCTCAATATTCTTTATCATTTACATTGGTAATGTTACAATTCTAACATCAATGTTACTATTCATAATAGTCAGATTATTGTTCCAAGGGCTAGATTATTATTCCAATGGTTAGATTGTTATTCCAATGGTTAGATTTTCAACGGTCATATGGGATATATACATTTCATAAATACCTCATATTTAATTCATTATTAATTAAATTTTATTTTCTTTTAATTATATATATTTATATTTTTTTCAAAATGAATATTGCATAACTGTTATTCTAATTCATTTCCTTAGTATTATTTGTGAGTGTTATTATTTTGGGAGATAAATCATATCCAAATTTTCCTATTATTATTATCTTATTTACTATTATTTACCATTTTAATACTTTCAATTCTTATGGACATATTTATTCTTTAAATTTACTTTTCAAAATATTATAATAAAATGGTTGTCGGTTTCATCATGTTATGTATGTGATTTATAGTATACTACTAAATATGTCCCAATTATAAGAAGGTAAATTAAATTGATAAAATTATGGTTCATTACAATATTACTGTTACAAAAAATAGATTTGGATTGTTTTATAACATGAGAATGAGAAGGTGTTTTTTCACTCAAATAATTAGGTTAATAATCCAGAAGAAATCCCCAAAAGTGAAGATGATGAAGGATACATTCTTGAGAAGTAGGATGGAGGTTCTAAAAATGATGAAACTTCAAAAGAAGAAAAAGTTGAAGATGCTAATTTAGCTATTTAAAGAGATAAATAACAACATTTTTCAAATCACATGAGTTTGATAACGTATGTGGAGGGTAAAAATATAATGAGAGATCAAGGATAAATTTAAATACAGTGACATATACCTCATTGGTTTCCTAGGTTGTACCTAGAGATAAGAAAGATTCTTTGGAAAATCGAGAGTTGATTGACTCTATGAATGATGAGTTGGGTTAGTATAAAATAATGATACTTTGGAGATGGTACTAAATCCACCAAACAAGAATGTTATCATAAAATTATGGTGTTTGAAAAACATTGAATTTACAAAAATTGAGGTGATAAGAAATAAGGAAATACTCATGTAAAAATTTTATTCACAAGTTGAAAGAAATTAGTTTTATGATACATTCACACTAATTTCTGGGTTTTAAACCATTAGGATATTTATTTATATCACTTCACAAAGATAATATAAGATATTTCAAATGTATATCAAGTCACCCTTCCTCAATGGAGAGTTGGAAGAGGAAGTGCACATTGAAAAACCCAATGGTTTATTTCTTATAGAAGTTAATAGATATGTTTTTATGATTAATAAGGCTTTATCTAGGTTAAAAACCCCACATGATCATGATACTCTAAATTATACACTTTCCTAAAGTTACTAAAGTTTAGGAATGTAATAGAGGACAATATACTCTATATTAATGATGATAAAGGGGCATCTTTGAATGTTATTGTCTATGTTAACAATGTTTAATTTTTTAGAATTGAATAATGTGTTTCTATGAATTTTTATTTAGATATGAAGAAGATATTTTAGATATCTATTCTCTAGGAGATGATGTATTTATTAGGTTTTAAAATTTCTATAGGGAAGGATTAAATATTCCTTTCTCAATAGAAGTATTCCTATGAAATTTTAAAGATGTTTGTAATGAATAATTCAAATAAGTTTTATAAATTAAACTTAGTGGGAACCAAACTATCAAATGTTGGATATGGAATGGAAGTTTATTGTAATATATTTTATAAAAATTATTATGAGTCTTTTATACATGATAGATTCACAATCGAATCTTGTGTATGCTTTTACACTTTTTACCATATATCAATGTGCACTAAAAGAAACACATATTCTGGATGAAAAATTGAATCTTATATACATACAAGACTTGTTTAATTCCAGTTTCAAATATGATTAAAAATAAAGGATTGATCTCTTTGTATATATAAATATATTTTATTTTATAAATGAGTATGACAAAAAATCAAAATCTAATAGAGTTTTTTTCATAGAGATAATCGTATAGAATAGAAAAAAAAATAATGTGTAGCAATATTTAGTACTTTTGAGGTGGAGTATATTGATACAACACAACAAAAAACCCAATTGATGTGGATAAAGAGTTAGATGGAAGATCTCAAGGTAGATGTGAATTTTCCACTACTTGTGGGACCTTATAATCAATATCCTTTTAATCCATCAAAAAATATTGTCAACACACTTGAACGAAGTACATCTATATGAAATACCACATAATGAAAGAGTTAGTGTAGTAAGGGTTTTTTCTTGAATTTCCCCTTATATTGAGGTTGTATTTGTTTTCAATTAGTCTAATTCGATTTATATTGGAAGATTCCATTATACATTAAAATAAAGAAAGTGTCTTATATTAGAAATTGAAATAATTAGAGGATGATTATATATACATGGGTAAAGGAGACTTGGGAATTTGATAAAACATATAATTAAATTGATAGAAAACTTATATGTTGTGGTTATATTTTTGATTATTGGGGAGTTTATCTTCATGTTAATGAAAAGTATCAAGGTTATGGGGTACCATATATACAATTGGTAAATGATATAGAGCAAGGATAGTTAGTGGGGATATTTAATAGTCGGTGAGGTTGTGAGATATTATGAAAAACATATATGTATTACAATAAAAGAATTTTATAGTACATAGGGTTTAAATACTCTTAGATGAAGGTTTGAGATGGCTAAAATTTAGTTGGTACACCCATGATGTCATTTGAAGGAAATATGGAAAATTGTATAAGTCCTTAAGCCTCATAAGATTCATCACCTTAAAATTAATATACATCATCTCATCTTGTATTCATTAAAAAATGGTAGAGTACTAGATGCATAAGTATCATTATGTAGCAATATTGGCATCATCTGACTACTGTATATGCATATTCCAGTTGTTGCGTATATATTAAGTCTTACCTATATAATAATTAAGAATAGATACCTAAAAATCATAAAAAACTACATAACAATAAGTAATATATAAATAACCATTAAATATAATGCATAATCATGATTATTATACGCATAAACATCATCCATCTATACACAAGGATCATGTTTGATTGTGTAACCATCATTCTTTAGACTGAAATATTGTGTTTCTAGATTTTATATATGAGGAAGAAATTTAATTTTGATATTTCCTATGTTGATATTATGTGTATTAAACATCATAAAAACCAAAAATGTAATGTGATACAAGAATTGAGTTAAATAGAATATGATATTAATAATTGAGAAGAAAATCAATGAAAGAAAAAAATTTAGAGACATTATTAAAGTCTAAAATATTAGTTTATATACTTTTTAATTATGGTAAAATTAATATTTGAATATGATAAATATATGATTAGATTTTAAATAATAATAATTCTTTCTTAACCATGATTTAATTTTTATTTTATAATGTTTAAGAGGATGGTATTCTTGATTAACATCATGGGATTTCAAGAATAATGTAGATGAATATTTATCAAACCATGAGTTATTCATCAAGATTAAATATTTTTGGTATGATATGTTTGAGTTGTAAGAATATCATAAAGTATTTATAGAATGAGGTCATGTTAGTATATATTTTATTTAATATTATTGATAATGAAATAAAAGGTCTTCCAGATTTGGTTGAATCTAGAAATTCAAATTCAGTTGATTCTTATATTGTTAATTTCTTATCCTTAAATATCAAAAATGAATTTTTGTAAAAGAATTTTAAAAAGGTAAAAAAAAATTTAGTTTATATACACAGATTCTACGTGAGTCTAAACATGTTCTTCCTGAGATCAACTCAAAATTAATAGAAAAAAATATTAAAATTGAGGTGTTATTGCTTCTGTATTTTATACAAACAAGGAATCTTGATTTAAATAAGTTAATGGTATCAATTTTCATCTTAAGAATATTATGAATCCAAAATTTCTTTAGTTTTCAAGAAGAAATATTTTCTTGAGTTTTAAAACCAAAAAAAAAGAAAACAAGGTCAGTGTTGTCATTTACCAAGGAAACCCATATAAAAATGAGTTTGTTATAACATCCTACATGATGTACTTTAAAAAGGAAGATTGAGGATCATAAGATACTTTACATGATCTTAATAGTAATGAGTTTTCTGTAAGAGGGTGGGGGTGTGAATTATAATTTATAAAATAAAAATAAAAAATTACTTATCCCCTATATAATGATAATTTAGAAAAACCCGTTTCTGATTTAAAGGAATGTAATTAAAAAATGTTGTACTAACACTTTATAAAATCAGTGTTTAGGAATGGTTCAAATCATTTAATATAAAAATTCCTTAATACATACACAATGGATATATATACATATAAAAATAATTAATGTAATCTTTATAAAATATGTATGAAAAACAGACAAAAGTTTTATAACAAAATATCTTCACTATAACCTTAAGAGTTATAGAATTAAATAACCCTTAAATTGGGCATCCATAGTTTTCTATAAACCATAAAGGTCTATCTTCCTTAAGCAAGGAATCCATTAACATAAAGATCAAACATTCTTCTATTCCCCAAGCCTCAGGAACCCTCAATCAAAAATAATTTAATAACCACTATATTCCTACTCCTGTAATCCCTGAATGAAACACAAGACAAAAAATATAATTACAAACACAAAATATATTAAGGAATTTACGATCCTCAAATATGTTTCTTAAGAAATAATGTATTTAAATAATATAATAGAACTCAAGTGAAAAAAATAAAAAATGATTCAAATTAACTTCAAATCATGGGTGATGAAAAAGTTTCCTCCTCTTAAAATACTGAATATATTTGTAATCATTTATTAAATGGTTATATTCTTCATTTCTTGGTGGTGGTTGTAAATTTTTTTGATGAACTCATATTCACTTGGGATGTTCAGTACATATTATTTGTCAGGTGGTGAATTATAATGAATCACCATTATAATTATAAAATGTTTCCATATGGTATACTGATTTTAGTTCACATGGAAAAATAAATAAGTTTCATCTGGGAGGTATTTATAAAATATCATCCATAGATCACGACTTCCTCTATCAAATATACTTTCTAATATACTTTATATAACTACAACAGGTGGTACTTTTTTATAATTCATCTTATGGACTTTATATACCTCTATACAATTTACCTTAAAATAATCCATCTAATTTATAAAGTATAAATCCATATAATTGTTCAGATCTTATCTAGTTTGGTTCAATAAAAATACATAAGCTATGATTTTCCTAATTTGGTTCATCCAGAATCCATAACTAAAGTTCAATCTGATTCAGAAAGTATTCTATGTCTGATAAAAATATATATTTTCTAAAAAATAATTCTAAAAACTTATGAAATATGATGTTAGTAAAATTATTTATTTAAGGAAGTGTGTTGGGATTTTCAAAACTAATATTATAAAATGTAGAAAGAGAGCATTAAACTCAATAACAGACCCCATTTGAATTTTTTTAGAAAATATTGTCTAAAAAAATATTTTATTAAGTATTCTAGAAGAACCAAATTAGACCGATCATAGATTAATTCTTACATATGAACCAAAATAGATAGAATCTCATAAATTGGATAAAATTTTACTTTCTACATCAGAAAAATTATTTTTAGGTAAATTAGATGGATATTTATAAAGTCCATAAGATAAAGTATAACAAGGTACCACAAAAAAAGTTATATAAAGTCTATTTGATAAACTTATCAGATAAATCCAGAAATGATCTCTAGATGGTAGTTTATAAAGACCTATCAGAAAAACATTATATATTTGTATGGATGAACTAAAACCATTATACTAGAAAGAACCTTTCAACCATTGTATTGGTGAGTTCTCAAAATTAACCATCAGATGAAGAAGATTTACTAATCATTTTCAAGTGAAGAGGTGATTGTCTGAAGTTGTTGGAACCATCTGCAAGAAATGAGTAATATGGCCATTAAAAAAATTTCTATACATAGATGAAAAATTCTAGGAGGAATATTTTCACCACCAATGATATAAAGTAACATTAATGATTTTGAAATATCTTGTTACTCGTACAACCTATTATAATCTTTATAGTGTTTTTATATTAATGAATCCATTAACAGACTATAAATTCCTTAATATCCTTTGTGATTTTAATTCTCTGTCTGATATTTCATTTGATTGATGGATTTTAGGGATAAAAAGATATTTTTTTTGTCATAATCTTTCAAATATATGGTTCGTGAATCTAGGGAAATAAAAGATATTACAATATTTGTATCAAGGAATCTCTTTCTTAAGGAGGATATACCTTTACAGTTTTGGGAAAACAATTGATGCACAAAGTCAGGGATATTGAATTACTTCACACTCAATGTTAAAGAGTTGATATCTTTGTTATAAAAATTATGTAGGTTTTTATTATTTATTTTATATGTTTTCTTATTTTTAAAATTTTATATTTACACTATGTATGTTTTGAGGAAATTTCATTTATTATGTTACGAACTCTTCTTAAACACTGATTTTATAATTTGTTCAAACAAAAGTTTATCTCATTAATTTGTTTTAAATCAGAATTTTTTATCTGAATTATCTTTATATATAGGATATTTAAATTTTTATTTTTATTTTATAAATAATAATTCACCTCTTTTTGTAGTAAATAGATTATTCTAATCATATTATATATTGTATCCAAGAATTTCTATAACTTCTTCAAAAAAATAATACTTAATGTTCTCACTGTTTAACTTTTGAACTTATTATTATAAATATCAAATATTTTTACCTTTTTTTAAATCTCTTAATTCTATAATAGTGACTCTGTTTTGAGATTGTCAATTTCTATGGTTCTTTTGTCAACTTCAGTACTCATATCTCTTACATTATTCAAAATTGATTTTGGTGATTTTCAAAATCCTTCAATATTCTCATCATAGAACATTATGAAACCCTAGATATGGTGGATCCATATTAAATTATTTTTCTAAATTCCTCGATTATTATTCAAATTTATCTAATATCTAGTAACCCAGATTTATTTTGAATCATAATTTATATGAGTTGTTTTAAAAATTTTAAATTCTCCAAAAAATCTATCTTCCCTTTGATGTACTTGCATTGTGAATGAATATTAGGGAAATAAATAAGTGAGTATTCAATTTTCCTAATAACTTTATTGAAATACTTTATCTACATTTCTATTATTTGGTTTATTATAATGGGACATCAGTGAGTTGAATAAGATAAATCTTACAGGATATACAGGGCTAGTGGTCTTAAAGTATGAGATTCCTCTTTCTTTACACCTGTTTTCCCTTTAGAAACTTCTTCAAATTTAACTTTTTTATGGGACCCATATTTTCTTTAAACATCAGTTTGCGAAGGAATATATTCTTATTATAAAGATTCATCTCTGTCTAAAAATTCTATAGAACTTATTTTATTAATCAAAGTATGAGTTTTAGTGAAACTCGTTCCAAAATTGGTGATTGTCTGTTTCATCCACAACACTTGAGAAAAACTACTACCAGTTACCATATATTTAGCTTAAATAGTGGAAAGTGATATTGAGTTTGGATTCATACAATACCAAGAAAATCATGCTTCCCTTTTTAAATAAAAAGTTCCATATATAATTTTTCTTTCCATTTTACATCCAGTAAAATCTGCATCTCAATTTTTTTTAAATCAAATTTATTTAAATAAGTATAAAATAAACCCAGATCCATAGTTCTTGAAAGATTCATTTTTTACATCCTTAATATGTGACTATTTTTTATTTGACTTGTATCACACACATATGTATAAAAAACATTAAATATGGTCAAATAGTTGTGAGATATAGTAAACTACCAATCATTCTTTAATTTTTTTTTAATCAGCTTGTTTCCCATATTAGTAATGATTAATAGATATTTAGGTCTCAATAAGAACAGAAATACTTTTAGTATTATCATAACCAAAATTTTAAATTAATTCACATATATATATAATTTTTTTGAGATATAAAATTTCCTTTTGGTTTTTGAGAAAATTTACAACTAATCAAAAAATTTGGTTACCCCATAATGATCATTTCAAACATAGATTTAATATGATCTAAAAAATAGTTTTATATTTTTTAGTTGAGCCTAATATAATTTCATAGATATAAATTTGAACAATGATGGTATCATTGAAAACCTTTATAATAAAATGTCGTTGATCTACAACTCCCTTTACCAAATTGTTTTGCCAAAAAACATGTTTAATCTATCATATCAGGCTCTTAGGGATTGTATGAGTCAATAATGTTCTTTAATAAATATAAAAACATGATCCAAAGATTTTATATTTTTTTAACCATGTATTTTTTATTTATTATATTTTTCATGAACATATCTATTAAGAAAAATCCCACTTCACATCTATTTGAAAATGTTTGAAATTTAGAAATGCTTTATATTCTATAAGTATATGAGTTGATTTAATTATAGCTATTGGAGTATAATTTTATTCATAATATATGTGTTCATTTTTATTATAAACTATTCAATCAAGTCTGTATTTATCTCCAACTACCACTCCATTTTCATCACATTTATTTTAAAAACCCATTTTACTCCAATTATAGGAAAATATTTAGGAAAGTTCCACAAAATTATAAACTTTATTCTTTTAAAGATCTTGAGCTTATCCTTAATTGATTTTATTAAATCTTCATCACCTAAAGCCTCATTGTGATTATTTTAGTTTAAATTGGGTTAAAAATTAATAATGTTAACATTTATTTCATAAGGAAGTTCTAGTTTTGATAGGTTGATCCACATCACCAATGATATTATTATTGGGATTATTTCTAAGGATTTTCGGAATTCTTGGGTTTATAAAACTATATTCTTCAAAAATAGGTTGAATTACCTTATTGGTTACAATTTTATAAAAAGTCTCTTTAGTTTTTCTCTCATAATAATAATTTTACAAAAGGGTTGAAATTGGAATTAATAAAAAAACATATGAATATATGGTTTCGGGTTGTTTGAAAACAAAAGGATTTGTTTATGGAAATGTCACATTCATTTTTTCTATAATAGTACTTGTGTTCCTATTGAAAACTCTATATGAATTAGTAGTTGTAGAAAAATAGATTAAAATTTCTTTACTATAATTTCTGTAAATTTATGTATATTATCATTATTATTCTGAATGAATAATTTTCACCAAATAACAATAAAGTGATAATTTTTTGGTTTTCATCCTACCCACATATCATAAGGTTTTTTGTTAAAGTAATGGTCTAAGTATAATTCAATTTAATGTATAATAAGAAGTATAAACTTATTTATCTTGAAAGTGTTTAGAAATTGTGTATTCAATTACCATAGTCACAATAGTATCCTAAATAAATCTATTTATTCTTTCAACTAAAACATTTTGATGAGGTTTTATTGGATATGCAACGTTATGTATTAAAAAAAATTTACTACCAAAAAGTTTGAAAGTTAGAATTGAAAAATTCTACACCATGGTCACTATAAATAGTTATCAAAGTTAAAATTTTATCATTTTTTACACGGGATAAAAAAATTAAAAATAGAAAAAGGAGTCTGAATTTTTTTCTAGAAAATAGTCTAAGGTGTATCTCATGTAGTGATAAACTAAAAAATATACATAGTATTTTATACCAATACTTCAATTTTTGTGTTGGACTAAATAAATACCCACGAACTAACTATAAAGAATCAGATGTTAAAACATCACTAATATATTTACAACTTGACCAATTTTGATTTATAAATTGACAAGTATCACACACATTTTAATAATTAAACCTAAAATCTTTAAGATCTCTAAATAGTAATTTCATAGAATGTTTGTGTAAATATATAATATGAAACAATCATAGTCTTCTTATCCACAACCAGGATTTATCTTTAATCACACTAAGTAATGATATATAATAGAAACCATGTTCATATATGTTAAGTGTGTATATATTCTCGAGTATATCATCATAAAGAATAATTACCATCTGAACATTAAATATTACATTTATCATCCTTGAAGTTCATGAGGTATCCTTTGTCACATAACAAGTTTATGATTATAATATTTCACTTATGATCTATAAAAAAAATTAAATGTTTTCATAGAATAAAAATCTTACCTATACTATAGATTTCTCCATGAGCATTATCACCAAAAATGACATTACCACCTCTCATATTTATAATCTTCTGAAATAATTTCTTCTTTCTAGTCACATTATAAGAAAACTTAATATACATGTAACATATATCATTTCTATTATAACCATTATTATTTTCTTAAAAATAGAAAATTAATATTTTGGGACCTAGAGTTTTTTGAGTCCAACATTGTGGGAAAATAAAACATTAGGAATCCAAATTTATCGAAATTTTATATTTTTTATTGCTATAGATTATTTATAAAAATAATTTTTGTGAAAAAATAAATGTACATTATTTAAAGAACAACTATTATTCCAATTT
This sequence comes from Viscum album, assembly GCA_963277665.1. Lineage (NCBI taxonomy): Eukaryota > Viridiplantae > Streptophyta > Magnoliopsida > Santalales > Viscaceae > Viscum > Viscum album. The sequence continues at coordinate 571,095,360 of OY728164.1, read as the reverse complement.
CCACAACTATAACATTTTTTTCATAAGGGAAATTTTTTTTGGGACAAATAATTGTTTTAAAAAAGGGCCAATTTTTCTTGAGTAAAACCTATCCCAAAGGTATTTCAACGAGATATAAATTTTTATAAGGTTTTTTAAAATTTTCTTTCCCAAAAATAAAATTTAACCAAAGTTTCTTTAGACTAAAGATATTAGAATTTAGTTTTGTAACTAAATCCTTTCTTAATTAGTTATATTAGAATTAGTTTTATTCCTTAAATGTGATTTAAGATTTAAAATATTTGTAGTAAATATAGAAATTATTGAATTTTCATTGGAAATATCTACCTTAAAATTTTTATAATTTTAAAAAAAAAATTAAAAAAATAAAACAGTTTATAAAAACCAGAAACAAATTTAAATACTGGATAAGAGTCATCATTATTATATAAAGTTTCTTTCTATTCTCATAAAGATTTTTTAGGATTGTTTTCATTTAATTTTAAATTGGTATGGGATTTAATTTATCCATCTTCCACGTAGCATTAATTTTTATTTTGAAAAACAGAAAAAAAATCCCATAAATTTATTAGTGTCATCACTATTTTGAGAAGAACTTTTAGAATAACTGTCTTATACATTTTTACTAAAAGTAAAAAAATATTTTATACTTTTATTTTCTTTTTTACTTATAATAATTATAAGAATTTATGTATTTATTTTCTTTCTTTTTCAACCTGTACATTTTGTCATGTTGTGACCAGGATTCTAACATTAATAACAACTAATTTATGAATAATATTTCATCTCCTTTCTGTCTTTAGGGATTTTCTTATATTTGTAAAGAAAATATTTCTTTCCATCTAACTAGTTCATTATCTTTTCAATATTTTCAAACTCATTTTTTATTTTTTTAGAAGAACTACTTTCCCTCTCAACATTATCTTTCTTCATGTTATAATAATTATAAACTTTATCAAGTGATCTATCTTTCATAAAAACTATATATGTAGACCCAAAATCCACACCACTATTTTTAATAGACCCTCCTACTATATGAGAGTTACAATAAAATCATAAAGACTAATCTTTTTAAAATGGATAGTATTTTGAGTAGCTATTCATCTTTATTCCCATTAGCTAAGAATAATTTAAATAATTTATTCAAAAAAATTTTAATTAGTTAAATCCTTATATCAAAAATATTGCAAACTATACACAATATTCTTAAATCTCTAATGCATCTTAATAATATAATCTCTTTGTAAAAAATAAATGTCTAGAAAATTATCTCTTAACATAACTATTTTTGTTTTAATAAAGTTTTATGTTACAAAGTGATTATCCTCAAGATTCTTTCGAATAATATTTTATTCTTCACAAGATGAAATTTGACTATTAATATTCCTTACCAGAGAACATAGGAATTTTTTTTAACATGATAATTAAATTAATATTCTAATTTATCATCTTTGGTAAAATCTGAAAAATATATTTTCAGAATAACATAATTTATAGCCATCATCACAAAGTTATCAACTCTAGTGTTGATAAATTTATTATTCATTATATCTTTCCAATATTTATGTTCGATAGCATCAAAAATTGGTAGTCTAGTATGATTCAGATTCACTAATATACCAACATTTAAACCTATCATATTTAATAAATAGATATTCTATTTTCTAAAATACATTTTATTGTAATAGTTTATAACATATAGAAACCTACAATGAAATATAATGTTATAGTTTATAACAAAGTATAAAAGTAGAAACCTATTTTGATACTACATATAAGATTTTAAGACTAATCAATTTACAGTAAGAGGTTTGTGAATTGTTTTTTATAAAAAACTAACAATTTATTTATCTTCTATATAAAGATAATTTTGGAAACCCTTTTTATAATTTAAAATATGGTAATCGGAAACAAAAAATTCACCGAAAAATTGTAAAATCAATGTTTAGGAAAATTTCATTACATATAATATAAAATTTCTTTAACACATACACAATGAAAATATAAAACTATAAAAATATAAATTAACTTTATAAAAACATTAAGAAAACTTCTAGAAGTTTTATAAAAAAATATATCCACTATTTAACCATAATAGTTAAGGAATTCAATAGCCTTGAATTTATGTATCCATGGTTTTTAAAAAACTATAATGGTATTTATTCTTTAAGAAATGATTCCCCCAATATAATGATTGGACAATATTTGATTTCCCAAGACCCAATAATCCCCAATTATAAATATCTTAATAACCTCTGTCTTCCTATCCTCAGAACCCCTTGATCAAACACATGATCAAACAAACAATTACTAACAAAAAATATCTTAAGGAATTTAAAATCCTAACATGGATTAATTAAGAACAAAATATGTACTGATTATAAAGGAGTTCACAAGTAATAAGATATTAAAAAGGATTCAATGTTACTTAATATAATTAGTGATGAAAGATTTTCCTCTTCATCAAACAGTATATTGTGTCCTAAATCGGTTTTCCATTTAAACAATACTTCGGGATGGTCTGTCATGGGGCCTTAGTTGTGCCTCCCTATGCACGAAAGGATACCAAATAGTATCAATGTTTTGATAAGGTGATAGTGGGTAGACTATACCCTATGGTGGTGAAAAAAATAATAGTCTATATTTATATAGAATAGAGAATGAAGGATCATGAAATAGAATAAACAAAAAAAAAAGAATCATAATAGAAAACATCAGTAATAAACAAAAATACTAAAGTAACAATCCCATTTTTAGTTAAAACATTCCATAAAAGGTTATACAACACAATATACAAGTGGTTTCACCCATGGATGTCCATATAAGTATATATATAAATCATGAAACAAATCCAAATGAATCTCCATATCGATGCAAGAACCACTAAGGCCTATATTCCATCTATCACATGCAAAAGGTATATCTCTGACCATATGGTCTAGCTCCAAATACTAGTCTTTTACCAAATCTAATGTTTATAAAGACTTCATGCATCCCTAGGGGCCCGTGTAGGGTGTGAGTATAAATTCAGTGGGCCACCACCAATATATGTTTTTCTTACATCCATAATTATATATGCATATGAAAAATATAACTAAAAATAACATGCACTCATGTATAATAATTAATTCACTCCCCCTATGCTCAAAATCTAAAAGGAAGTTTTTACTGGTTTTGGCCACCACCAGTGTATCTTTGAACATGTGATCCAAAATATATATATGGAATACATTACATGTATGAAAATATATATTTATAGTGGTGAGGACCCATGGCTTAATGAAAAGTTGTACCCAAATGAAAGTCATACCAAGTAAACCCTCAGGTTCTACCCATAATCAGATCACTAGGAACCCCGTTCCATTGGAAACCTCCAATGACATAAAAAAAGTAATGAACATCCAAAAGTCATAACCAAATAATATATTCCCGGTCCATTGGACCTCATCTTAGAATATCACTGATGATTCAACTACCTAAAATCATGAGGCCTAGTGATATCTATCCAAAATATATAAATCACAGTCATCTCAACAAATGACGTCCTGAGGAAAAACTATGCCCTTACTACCATAATCCTAGCCCATGGCTTCAAACATAACGACAATCCTCAGTCCCCAACTGGTGGCCTCAACACCATCTCCAAATGTTCTATCACCATCTATGTGGATTTATAAAGTCAGAACATCCAATATCACTAATAGAAAACACAACCCCATAATATTCAATATTTATATATGCCTCCACCCAAAATGAGTGGTAAACACCACCTTGACTAAGACTTATCTGTTTTCACATGACACCAGTAGTGAATTGGACAACAACAGTGAGCATAAATCACCAACATTCCCTAAGACACGTCATTCGACACCTCATTCCCATACGACCATGTCATTAAATCCTAATGGTTAACACTATATCAAGTTCCAGAGTCCATTCCATCATCCTTAAGTCCTCAATGCCTCAAACCCTAGTGACCATATAACTTCAACTTAGTGATAAAGATAACCCCATCTCTCTCTTTCCATGCCCAACCAAATGACCAGGTTACCTATGTCAAGGTGATCAGCAATACCTCAATCCCTATGCCATTCCCATCACATTCCCATAGAACAATTCCAAAAAATAAAATTTTAATTAATTAAAGAAACACAACTCTCATAACCATCCAAGTTGGTTAAAATCCACTTATCCATCTTATCATGTATTATTGGTTCAGGGAATGCTCAACGACATCCTATAATATCAATTTGTCAAATAAAAGGTAATAAATAATTAATTAGGGGTATTAATCAGACAAAACAATGTTTAAATTTTGGTATTAACTCAAAAACACTCATAATATTAAAGAGAAATATATCCACCACCTACCTTATAATCATAGATTATCTCTCTTCTGATATCATCCTTTAACTCGAGCCGAAATGAGATAAATTAGAGTTTTATACAAACACATTGAAAATAGGGAAAATAATATTTCACATATTTATCATTTCATATGGAGATATAAATAGTAATGATAAGAAATAACATTTTAATTCCAAAAGATATCCATCCAATGATATAGATGGATCTTAGATTAGAGATTGGATGAAGAATTCTCAAAGGAACCTAGAGAAGGGATAAAAGTAGATCTCCCCATTGTTTTGCATCCAATAGAGTAGAAGGTAAAGGAGAAAAAATATTAAAGGAATAATGGAAAAAAAATTCATTCTTGACTCTTTAAAAATTTTAATAGTTACCACATGGCTTGGAAAACTGTGCACCAACTATGTGGTTCTCATGGTCCAAAAGATAGACACCTTGCATGGTTTGGACCAACAGTTTGACAAACTATGCACCGACCATGAGAGTGAAATGGAACACCTTCACTCCAGTGAATGGTTGAATGAGAGGAACTATAGAAACTATCACCTTTATTGAAAAATATTACATTATTTTAATCATAATTAGACATCAAATTACAAGACATGTTTTGTAAAGTATAGTTTCTTGGAAGACTAGGTACAAAAAACAATAAAACATGGGACTAAATAAAACATTTAATTATTTAATATTCATAAAGAGATTCAAACTTCCATTATACTCCTAAATATTCATAGGATAAACTATGGGTAATATGAAAAAATGGATGATCTCAAATCCCAGTTAGGGAATAAACCAAATAATAAATATTAGCACATGGGTTATAAAGAATAACATAATGATATAAAAATGCATGGAACATGGTTAAATGTAAGGAATAATAAAATGTATAACATGTGATCATATAATCATGAGTTAATGGTAATGTGGAAGTAACATAAAACATGACTTTATAATGATTCAAGTATTGTTACACATAGAAGATCTTGAGTCAAGACTCATTGCCCCTAGAGGAGCACGAGTCAAGGAAAACCACCAAGACCGATGCATGCGGAGCACATGTCAAGGCTATCCACCATGACCATTTCACATAACGTCTCATGAGAATAAAATTAACATAATTTATTAGAGATATATCTGGGCTCACCTATCATAACATGGTCATGAATACAATTTCTACATAAAATTCATATATAAGTAATCAAGCATAAATATAAGGGTTACCCATGAAAATAATTGGGTATCATCATAATGTCAAAAACATAATAAGTGAGAACATTGTAAATGTGTATAGTAATGAAAGGAATAAAATCATATATGTAAATTTGTAAATAAATATAGGAATATATCATGATAAGTGATGTTAAACTAAAGTGAAAATATTTTTGAAGAATCTTTTGATGTAAAATAATTTATTACGATTTAAGGGATAACATTCAAGATTCGTTAAAATGGAAAAAAATAATTAGTTTTATAAAATAATAATTGAACCAATGTATTTTTTCAGGATAAAATGAGTAATTTTACAAAAATAATGGTGTCTTAAAACTGATTATGGAGCACACCTGATGTTGGGTAAGAATTCGGGAAGTTCCCTTTAATCGGGCTTGCTTATCAGGAAGAATTGAGTAGGAAACCTTTTAAAAACATATATATCCCCAAAAATAAGGATAAATGGATGTTTATAAATTATTTTAGAAAATATAAAATGAATTTATATGTATTTAATAAAAAGATACTAGAATTTAATTTGGGTAAAAAGAGAGGAAAATAAACACATAAGAATAAAAGAGGTTCCGGTAGAATCCTTTACCATATGTATGAAATGATTCTAAACCTGGTCAAAATGTCCTGAATAATAAAATTATATTAATTAAATAATAATTACTTATCTATTTATACATGTATTTTATTTTTTATAATTTTATTATGTTCATTTATGTCCCATTTGGTGGGTTATGAAATTCATTTTCATCATTTGGGAGCACTTTCTTTCTTAATTTTCATGATCTACTCCCTTATATTAGAGTATGGAAGTTCATGTAAAATGGAAATTGATGTATAAAATTGAAGTTATAAGTTAATAATTATCATACCTAATTTTAATTAAAAATATAACAAATTTTGGTTTTTTTGGGTGAGGATGAATCATTAGATAAATCTTTATTGATAAACGCTTGGATTATTTTGAGCTCTTTCTCTCACAAAAAACATATTTTGTATTATTATTTTACATCATGTTCGTATGATGATTACATAACATTAAATAAGTTAAAATACATAAATTATTATATAGTTTAACCATAAAATTTTTTTCATGATGATTCTTGAAGAGATTAATAGAAATTGAAAACCCATCATCCTTGAATGCGATAAACCAACACATCTCAAACGATGTTTTCATTATTAGTATAAAAGTATTGGGAAAGAGAGAAGATGAATAATTATTACATAATCATAATATAATTATAGTATATGTAAGTTAATATAGTTATCATAACTTTTTTATGAGGGGAGGATAGAAGAGAAAATAAAATAAAGGGAGTTGAAAAAGAAATTGGAGAAAAATAGAAGAGGGGTTCACCTCTTGATTCCATCCTCTTAAGAACCTCATTAGAGAAAAGTTTTTGGAATTATATTAAGAAGAAAATCTCTTGGATGAGGGTTAGAGGATATATTTGATATTTGAGCTAAATTTGGACAATGATAAATGCTTTAGTGGTGTGAGGAGAAGAGGTTGTGAGGGGTGGTATTTATAGTGGAGGAGAGGGGTGTTTTCTTATTATTTTACTCAATATTTTATTATTTTTCTCAAGATAATAAATAGTGATGATTAATGAGATTATATACAGTTATGTTTTGGTGTGAATTTTAAAAAATGGTCACTTACATGATCAATGACTCAATCATGACTCAGAAATTCATTTATTTACATATACTGTAAATTATTGTCTTTCAGTATTCACAAAAAATTCATGTATTTTAGAAAAATCCCAAAGAATTTACCCTAAAATTTTTTCATTGCATAGAACTCAAAAATGAACTCCATTTTAGGAAAATAATTTTTTACGTTTGAAAATTTTAATTTTTAATAAAAATTACTATTAAATTGGAAAATACAAAATTTAAAATTAAACTTTTTTTCTAGCACTTTGAGAAATTTATTAAGGTCTAATAAAATTATATTATAATCATAATACATAAAAAAAATAAATTATGAATAAATTTATTGAAAATAATTTTTCTTTTAAATTATTAAATTTTTCCTAAAATCGCAATTAAATATTCATGACTTAAAATATACCAATAATTAATTAATAATTTTTAAAATATTTATTCATGTATAATATGATATAATTATATCATATTGTCACTTATAATATGGATAAATTTTATTTATAATTTCATTGGTGAGGTTATTAATCAATTGGTTAGTTTACTATTCACAAGGGTCACATTAATATTCTAAAGGTCAAGTTACTATTTCATCAGTATAGGTTTCTTAACTTCCAGAAATGCTTCTTATTTCATTTATTCACCATTTATAAAACATGTATAGTGTTATCTTGTGTGTTTATACCATATAAAACATTTGGTTGTCACATTCTTCCCCCTTATGAATTTTTCACTCAAAATTTTGTTTTACATACAAAGATGAAAAAAGTGGTTGGTAATTTTCCTTCATCGATTCCTCAGGTTCACATATTGCCTCTTCATAGTTATGGTTCCTCCATAGTACTTTGAATAGGTGATTATTATTGTTGCATATAACTTTATCTCTACCATCCAATATATTCACTAGCTTCTCCACATAATAAAGATAATTCTCCAACTATACCACATATGAAGAAAATACATGTGAAGTATCTGTTATGTACTTAATTAAGAGGGATACATGAAATATATAGTGTACTTTAGATATGGTTAGTGGATGTTCTAGTCGATAGGGAATGAATCTGATATGATCAAGGATCTCTAAGGGGATGATGCACTTGGGACTTAGCTTCCTTTACTTTCCAAATCTCATTATTCTCTTCCATGGAGACATGTGAAGGAATACCATGAATCCAACCTTAAACTCCAGGTCCCGTTGATGATTGTATACATTACGATTTGGTCAAATTTTGGTTTTCTTGATGTTCTTCTGAATTGTTTTCAACTTCTCTACCATTTCATTGACAATTTGAAGTCCAAGGAGCATATATTCAGAAAATTCATCCCAACAAGCTAGTGTTCTACACCTTTTGCAATAAATGGATTTATATGGATCCATTTGGATGATAGAATGAAAACTATTGTTGTAAGAGAACTCAACCAGAGTAAGATGTTAGTCCCATCCTCCTTTGAATCCCATATAACATTCTCTCAACATGTATTCCAATGTATGAATAGTTTAATCAGATTTTCCATCAGTTTGAGGATGATGGGTCATACAGAAGTTCAAATCAGTGCTTAGAGCATGATGTAGGCTTTTTTAGAACATCGAGGTGAATCTTGGATCTCTATCAGATAAAATAGATATTGGTTCTCTATAAATTGTTAAAAATTATTTGATGTATATCTATTAAAGTTGTTCCAATGACAAGTCCTCTCCAATTTAAAAAATGTGAGCTTTATTTGTAAGATGATCCCCAATAACCCATGTAGCATTGTTTTCTCTAGAAGTCCTATGATGTCGAGTGAAAAATTCCATGGTGATGTTCTCCCACATCCATGTTGGAATAAATTTTTTTCATTAACCCTTTAAAATTATATCTTTTAGCCTTCACTTGTTGACATACAGGGAACATTGATGTAAATTCAGTGATCTCATTTTTCAAACTGTCCCACCAAAATTTCTCCAGGAGATCTCAATACATATTTATGTTCCTTGGGAGAATAGAAAGGTTGAGATATGTGCATCATTCATAAGCTCTTTATTTATCTATATATTGGATTCTACACATAGTCATTACCCAAATATTATGAATCCATCCTCATCGATATTGAACTCTGAGGATTTCCTATTCTTGATAGCTTCCACCTTTTGTGAATTTACACATCATTTCTTTGAGCATCCTTTATTTTCTTCACAAGGGATGGTTGAGAAATCATTTCAAAAATGGATTGATGATGTTACTATCTTAATTATTACCAATTTTAATCTTTATATGTTTAAGAATATTGTATCCTTATCAGTTTTAATTAGAGATAATGATGTGTGATCCTTTCTACTTAGGGAATATGCCATCTTATTTGCCTTTCCAGGATGGTAATGGATTGAGAATTCGTAATTGTTGATGAGATCTAACCATATTTGATAACACATATTAAGCTCATTATTTGTGAATATAAATTTGAGACACTTGTGACCATTATAAATCTCACACTTCTCCCCATAGGGATAATGCTACCAAATTTTCAATGCAAAGATCACAGTTTCCAATTCTGGATCATGCGTAGGATAGTTTTGAACATGAATTTTCAACTGCCTTTAGGTTTACTCTACTGCATTATCATTTTTCATCAGTACATAACTTAATCCTTTATTTCAAGAATATTTGTATATTATAAATATTTCTCCACTTTTTAGAAGTGTGAGTACGGGCACAGTGATAAGCCTCTTTTTTAGCTCCTTTAATCTTTTCTCACACACTTGAGTCCAGAAAAACTCCACTCCCTTCTATGTCAGTTTGGTAATTGGGTTTTACAATCATGAAAACTTATTAAAAAATTTTCAATAATACCTTGTTAAACCAAGAAATATATAGATCTCAATTATATATATTGTCCTGGTCCATTGTTTAATTTCCTTTATCTTGTAAGGGTCCAAAAATATTTTTTTTACTAATGATAACATGCCCTAAGAATAAAACTTCTTCCATCTGGAACTCATATTTACTTTAATTTTCATAATTTGTCTCCCTTCATAAGGTCCTAAACATAGTATTTAAATGCTCCCCATATTCCTACATTATTTTTGAGTATATCAATACATCATCAATAAATACGACCACAAATTTGTCAAGGTAATTTGTAAATATTCTATTAATTAAGTCCATGAATATTGTAGGAGAAATAATGATTTCAAAGGGAATCACTATGAAATCATAATGTCTAAACACCATTAAAAATTCAGTATTGGGAATATATTCATTACTCGCCTTTAATTGGTGATATCCTGACCAAAGGTCCACCTAAGAGAAATAACTATCCCCACATAGATGATCGAACAATTCATCTATCCATAGAAGGGGAAACTGGTTATTTATCATGATTTTATTGATCTCATGATAATCAATGTAAATACACATTGATACATCCTTCTTCTTTATGAAGAGAATTGCTACACCCCATGGTGAAGCACTTAGGTGTATAAAGCCCTTTTTCTAGACACCGCTATGACTGCTTCTTCATTGATTCCAGCTCAATGATGTCCATTCTATAAGTTATCTTTAATATAGGCATAAATCCAGGAATAAGATCAATTGAGAACTCAATCTCTCGATCACGAGGAAGACCAAGAAACTCTTCAAGGAATACATCAGTGTAATCCTTCACAATGGGAATGTCTTCGAGCATGCTCATCTCATTTTTCTCAATCATTTGAGTCAGATATTCATTATCATAAGGTTTTAATATCCACACTTGATATGACGATTTTGAAATATATTCTTCTCCATCCTTACACTTTAAAGAATTTGAGGATGATTCTGGTTGTGAAGACTGATCTCCCTTTCCTGAAAGTTGATGTTTTCTTTGTATAAAGATAACCAATACATACCCAATATATCATCAAACTCATCCAAAGGAAGTGAAAAAATATTTTCTAGGAGGTTATGTCCACAAAATTTAACTGTGGAGGAGTTATGTACTTTGGATGAAAAAATTGGTGCATTATTTGTTCTCAAATATAACTCAATCTACAAATTTTGAGGTGGTGTTTGAATAGTTCTACTAAACATTAAAGATTTTAAAGAATGCGTATAATCAGAATCAAATAGTATATTCTCTATTTTGGAATTAATAATCAGTGTACGTGTCACCACATCATTTTCCAGCTCCACATTAGTAGTATTGGTAGAATAAGATCTTCCTTGTTTCCTTAGTGGTTGTTGTTGATTTCCTTCAAAAACCATAGGATTTTGGAATTGGTTTGAAAAATTATCATGTTCCTTGAAGTTGAAATACTACACTATTGGTTGAGTGTTGATATGAACCTTCCTTTATTCTTCAATGTTAGTGGGATTTTTTATATCCTTTCGGTAGTTCTTATTCAGATTCCCCACTATTCCCCATTTGAAGCATTTCCTGGATCACTTTAGACAATTACCAAGATGCTTTTTCCCACAATTTTGACACGTGGTATGTTCAATATTCATTCCATAATGGGATTTGATTGTTGATCCATCCACGTTAAACACTATTTTCTTATTTTTCTTACTGGTCCCATGAGACCACTGAGAGTCTCTAATCTACATTTTGACCTTAATGGAACAACTAAAATCTCTTCGTAACTATCAAAGTCTGAAATTTACAATTATTTTCATAAAATCAACTTTAGTCCACTAAATAAGTGATCCACCTTTCTTTTGGTGTTAAAGATAATGCCAAATGCATACCTTGCAAGCCTTGTCAATTTTGAATCTTACTCCCTAATAGATTTATCTTCTTTCTATTTATGTTTGAGGAAATTTCCTTCCATCTTGAGATAGAGGGTTTGGGGAAAATATTTATTTAAAAACATTTCATGAATTAATCTCAATCTATGGCATCAATTTCCTCTATGTAATTCATATTTTTTATTAGTTCCCACCACTGATCAGCTTCCTCCATCAAAACGATATACCACCAGTACAAATTTCTCTTTTTCTAATCAGTAATGGAAATATAATATATTTTCAATTGAGTTAATCCATTATTATTAGAGGGGGGGGATTAGAAGATCCAGTAAACATGGGAGGCCTTTTCCATACTAAGGATTTGAGGGAAACTTTCTATTTCTTTGTACATGAAGTGCATTCCACATGATTCAAGTTATTATTCATAAATTTAGCTAGTTGAGAAAGAACTATCATAATGTTAGGAGTACCTCTTCCCAAAATATTCTACATATCTGTTTCCCATTCTTTCTCTAGGGATCGCACATCCGTCTGTTGAGGACGTGCTAATTATTTCCCAATATTCCCACTTTCCAAAGGTGGGCAGCATCTGTCGCCTTTTCAAGGACATTTTTTCCTTGATCGAAATGGTATGATGGGATGTCGGTTCCTTCCGAGGTCTCATTACCTCATATGGGTCTCCCATAAAGATGAATATTTTTTTCATGAATCTCATTCTGGTTCCATGTATTCATGGATTATGGATAATTACACTGCTTCTATCAGGATATTCCAAGGGGTCTGGTCAGGGAAGTGACCTTTAGTCACGGGAGTAGTCAGGTTGGAAATCACTGGTGTGTCTGGACGCTAGAAAACTGGTGTATCTGGGTTTCTTCATCTTATTATAGGTCTTCTCAAGGGTGAGGAAGCCCGAGTCATCCCACATAGAATGCGGAGAATTATAGGCCATAGGCATGTCTCTGATGTTTTCCTCACCTTCCCATGTTTAACACAGGGTATGTCGTGAGTTTCACGTCTAGAGGATATAGATCAGACTGCTCATAACACTGACTGGAGTGGATCATATGTGTGAAACCCATGGAGGTAACACTGATTCTAGGGATAACATGTGGTTAGTTAACCAAGTGTTGCAAAGCATAGTGAAGATGTGAATTGGCATGATCTCACTGGGATGTGGTGGCCCCAGTACGAATCGCGATGGATGATTAGGAGTTGAGTTAAGTGGTGGGGAAATGAGATGGAACCATCATGAAAGTGATGATAGTATTATTCTTGAACCTCTAAGAGACTTCCTATATACCCCCATGGGAAGGAATCAAAGTCCGTGTAGTTTGGTGAGTAATGGAACACCTAAGGAGGCAACCTGTATGATGGGGACCCGGAGGAAGTGGAAACTCCGAATTTGGGTATGACCTTACCAAAACACATAGGATCGAGGGAAATACTAGGATAAGACATGGGTGATGGGATCAAACCTCATGGAGGCTTCTAACATACCTTGCCTTGTTGAGGATCAAAGTCCACATTGTTCAAAATGGGGCATCGAATCAGGGTGTGCATAGAGAACAATGACCCAATGATATATTGGGGATTACGTGTGGTTAACAGCCTAAGGTAGGTTTTACTCTCAAGGTGTAGACCATAGATATGGTTCCCCACAAATGGTACAACAACAGCTTACCGTTGATTGAAAAAACAATGGCTTACCGTAGGTTGTAATTGACAACATCATACCATTGAACGAGGTACACAACGACTTACCATCGGTTGGGGAACATTACGGCTTACCGTCGATTTGGGAACACAATGGCTTACTATTTATTTGGGCTGGACCTCAGGGAGTCTTCTTATGTACCTTGTCTAGAAGACAAGGATGAAACCCCATGAAGATCAAATGGGCACAATTTAGCATCTTTTCAGACGAGACATGGGTGAACAGTTTAATGTCGTGTAGGATGGGGGTGAACCAATGTGAAGTGGTCGAGACTGATAGGTGTTGGGATTGAACATCAGGGAGTCCTATTATGTAACTTGACTTGGAAAGGATCAAAGTCCAAGTAGTTTGTAATAGTTGGTAGACTGATGTGAAGGATTTTGGGTCCAATAGGTGTTGGAATTGAACCTTAGGGAGGCTTCCTATGCACCTTTCCTTGGAAAAGATCAAAGTCCACATTGTTTAGAATGTTTGGTGGATCGACGTGACGAGGAATGGGTCCAATATGTATTGGTCTTGAACCTAAGGGAGGATGCCTACGTACCATTCCCTAGAATGGATCAATGCCCACTTTGTTCGAGAAGTGTTTGGTGGACCAACGTGAAGGGGTTTGGGTCCAATAGGTGTTGGGCTTGAACCTTAGGGAGGCTTCCTATATACCTTGCCTTGGAAAGAATCAATGTACATGTAGTTCGGAATGTTTTTGGTGGACTGACTTGAAGGGGGTCTGGTCTGATAGGTGTTGGGGTTGAACCTCAGGGAGGCTTTCTACATACCATACCTTTGAACGGATCAAAGTTCACATTGTTCAGAATGTTTGGTTGACCGACATAAAGGGGGTCGGGTCCAATAGGTTTTGGGCTTGAACCTCAGGGAGGTTTCCCACATACCTTGCCTTGGCAAGGGTACAGTCCATGTAGTTCAGGAAGTGTTGGGACTTACACTCTAGGGCACCAAAAGAGGATATCATGGTCAATGCTAACTCTAAGACCATGTGAGTCATGCTCGGTTTGAGAAACAAGAGGCAGAAAAGACCTGAAAATCATGTCATGAAAGATGCATTTGTGGGAGGTGAAGTGGGTCTTTACACGTGGTTAGAGACCCAAAATAAAATTGGGGCTTACGCGTGGTTCGAATCCGAAAGAGAAAATAGGGGCTTACATGTGGTTCATAGACCTGGGAGATGAAGATTGAGACACACTCTAGGATGTAATCCTAGGTGGTGACAAAGCCCAGCGGGAGAGGGATTTGCCCAGGAAGAGAGGATGGTTCTGGTTCCAATTCCCCATATGGTCTTTGGCACCAAAGATGAAAGGAGGAGTAGAGGTTCTACCTCTTGCATGGAAGGCTTGGGGATTACCCCAAGGAGGTTTCCCTTCCCTGTGGACAAACTATACTCCGGTAGAAAGGATCTCATTCCATGTGATGAAGAGCTCACTCTTGTGAAGATGAGTGCGTATAGAGAATGTTTGAGATGGGGAAACCTATGTATGATGCATGGGGCGGGGTAACAGTATAACATCATGTGCTAAGGACGAAGGAACTTGGAAGGTTAACGTCTTCCAGCTCGAATGAGGAGGGTTCACTCCACACCCCTAGGATATACATAACTGGCATGCTTTAACCCTTGGTGAAGGGAAGACGCCGACAGTAATGTTGTAAGGGGATGTCATGGAGTTATCCATTGAGGGGACCACATTAGCGTGGAAATGCGAAGTATCAATATCCATTAGCGCGCCTATGAAAAGAGGAATTAGGTGAAGCAACACAATGGGAAGCTCCGCCCAAGGGACTTTAAAGTCACTACATACTATCCTGGAGGGTCATACAGGAAAGAAGTGTCTAAAGTATTTGGTTTTAGAAGGAGGTATTTTTCTAAAAGAATGGGTTTCACAAAGATGCTGGTCTTCACGAAGAGGCTGCTCATCACAAAGATACTAGGCTTTGCGCAGAAGCTGCACCACATGAAGGGAAATGACCACTTAGGGAAAATGGGATCTATGAATGTAAAACACTTTGCAAAGAGTGGAGTCTTTACGAAAGGACAAGGCTTCACAGAGTGCTACCGTTAAGAGAGGAGGGCACCGCCTTAGCGAATACCTCTTCGTTTTGAGAGAATTTCACGAAGTCTTTATGCTTTTTGAAACCTTGAGCACCCCAAAGGGGCTCTTTCCTCTATAAAGGGAATGAGAATTCATAAAGGGCATCTCCCCCATAGGCAGAGGTTGAAAAGGAAGCAATGGGAGAAGAATCACAAAGGCCGAGTACCTTTGGGAATCCATGTGAAGGCCTCATGAAGGTCTAAGGTAAATAGGAATATGAATGGTAAGAGTAAAAAAGGGTTGGGAGAGGGGGTGTGCCTTATATTTATTGGCAATCCCTAGATTTGGGGGCACCGATCTCACCACGGAGCCATGCGGCGCAGCAGAAAGGCACCGGTTCGTCGGCCCACGGAGGGACATGTGGAGGGTCGAGACGCCGCACATGACCTGACATCGTGTAGGGGCCACCACCGGATTAGACTCTCATTGCGCAGGGGTACCGCGGAGCTGGTCGGGGAGCCTTCCATGAGGAACGGGCGTCTGGCCCGAGTTGGTCTTTGCACATGGCCTTTTCGGGGAAGGTCAGGGTCTCTTCTCGACCAATTCCAGGGGGATCTTTCCAATTATATTTGTTGAGATTGTGGGATGGGTCAGATGCAGGTGTGTTTTTGGAACCAAAAAATGCCCCCCACAAAATTGGATCCAATGGATGGTGAGGGACGAATTTTGAGGGCCAAACACCGAACAAACCAGGAGGACGGAACACGTGGCAGAACGAGAAGGTAGGGGCAAAGCTGGTCCACTAAGGGAGAGAACTTACTCTTCTCACAACACAGTCTTCATGAATCTATCAAGAAATACATGGGGCAATGGAGGGTTATAGAGCGCTTTAGGATTGGTGTTCCATTTGTGGGTTGCGTCGTTAAGCGGGGGGGGGGGGGGGTGTGAAGGTGGGGGCGTCGTAGAGCCGGGGTTTCCACGAAGTCGTACACCTCTTCCATCTATATATAGCATCTCAAAGGTTATTTTATCTATACATGGATCTTATTGAATGACAGTTCTCAAGTCCTCTTCATGACTGATCCTCTCCGATAATGCTTTAGAGAACCTTATTCTTTGGTATGGTGCTACATGAATGATTTTAAGCAAACCAGAGTATCATGAACCACGACCTTCTTTGGTTATGTGATCTGAACCCCCATGTTTCTTCTCAATACAAATAGGGGAGCAACGGTCTTTACGAGGGGTCTTCACGAACTCTATCTCCCAAAAAAACTTCCAAATTCTTTCGATTCAATGGACACTTAGGAAGCAGCATGAGAGGATCGTTCTTATTCCACTCGGAGGGAGGCCATTGCTAATAACCCAAAAATATGTCAGTACATCTGGAGTACTTCTAATCATACATCATTGATGGAGCAGCTGATAGAGGTGCAAAAGGAATATACATTGTGAAAGTGTCTTCCATAATATGGTTTCAATTTGTAGGATGATGCCTTTATTCCTGACACCAATAGAGACGATCCAACCTATTGGTTCTGAGGGAATCCGAAGTAATATCAATGGCATAGTGATGTATATGGGCACATTAAGAAATATCATAACCTGGTTACTATGCACTATATGTACAATCACATCAATAGCATTGATGGCAGGGCACTCATGCTGGAGACGTCCCCACCCCTATATAAGACAATCCTCAAGGCTAGCCTTGGAAATGCAGACAAGGGGTGGATCACAAGTTGGGACTTGCACCAGGGTAAAAACATTACAGACGATTGGGCTTGGGCCTACCGGGCATGCACATCCTATGAGGAGTTTGAGAATGTCTTGAGGCAGACTGGCCTATATGAAGCAGCATGGGCCTCCTGGTTTAGTATCTCATAGTTGAAGGAATTTATACTGGAGTTTCTGAGCTGGTGTTCACCAAATACAAACATGTTCCACCTGCACCATGGGGAGGTTGGAATCATCCATTGGGACCTCCACCGAATTTATGGCCCCACGATCCTGGGGGGAATGTATGACGAGTTCCTCCCTGGAAAAAATTCATGGGGAGATGGAGTGAAATTTCATCCTTTAGCATTGGCATTACTGAGACTTGTTCCAGGAACAGATGAGGACAAACAGAACACCCAAGACGTCCACTTCAAGCAGTGGTTTGGATACTTCATTGATGTCCCCTTAGAAGAGGGGGAACTACTGGTGTGGCCCCATATTTTTCTGCGAGGAGCTCAGTAGGTCAAAGAGGGTTCGTACTGGCAGACCCTAGAAGACGGCCATTGGAAGCTGTTGGGATGTAGTGTCAAGAATGATCAGTGGCCAATAGTCCGGATTTCCAGGTTTATCTCAGCACTAATATGTGGGTTGGTATTACTAGTAAGGGATTCCAATATGGTGGTGGGGCCATTAACATTTATCAAGGTAGCTCAACTGGCTTGTGGGAATCACATCACCCTGGGCATACCAATGCTGGTAAAGTTGTAGCATCTTCTCCAACATGCTACTAAGGGAAAGAGGCTGCTGTGAGTATGCATGCCATTCCATTTTTTGTATAGCTTGATCATGGAACACATGGTGGGTTATGAATACATAAAACCCATTTCTCCAATGGAGATACATTTTCACCCAGTGATTTTGAAAATTACAGGGAGCACCCCGTTGAAGCAAGATGTCGTGATCATAATGGGTAAAATGGGGCGATCATAACAGTTTATCTTTCATCCCTTCCCTTTACCAACCAGGGCATATTCTGAAAACTGCACAAATATGATAGATAAATGGGCCTATATTCTATCCTTTCAGGGTGGTGTTCTAATGGAATGAGGGGATTGTGAACCCATATGTGAACTATACACCCTACATTGGTTTTCCCAATAGTTCTACTGCTTGCAATGGATGACTCTTCGAGTGTATACGGCCATGTGACATGAGAATCACCTATGAGTGATGCGAAAAATATAGAGGATGTTTACATGGGAGGACGAATGAATGTTGAATGAGCTTATCCCATCCAATACTACATTTGTATTGGTCCACAAGTATGCACAAATTTGGAAGGATTCCTACCCTAGAAAGATGCGGAAGCAAGTGACCATCCGGGCCAGCATGGTGGTTCCAACACCACAGCGTCAGATAGTGGAAATGGGGGGGGGCACCAAGAAGTTGGTGCAGACACTCACCAAAGTAGAGAAGCTGTGACAGCAGGAGAAGTAGTCCGTGAACCAAGAAATACAGGGACAGTGTTGACTGGGGATGTTGGGGGTGAGGGGATAGTGCCAGGCCTAGTGGCTCCACTCAGGAGGCCCTATGAGGGAGGCGATTCACCTTGAGGATTTTGAAAAATCATCCCTCAAGATCTTGGGAAGCATCTGCATACAGTATCAATCATTTCTGATGTCGTCTTCCTAGAGACATGGAAGGACTAGGAAAAGGGAAAACAAGACATTGGAATTAACAGTTTATGTACGATCCTAAACATGCACGAGATGTTGTTGGGGGGAGATTAGCCTGGTGAATGGAGGCTTCAATTCAAATCCTACCAAGGGGGGAAATTTTTTAACGGAGCTATAGAAGGTAATACATTCCTATGGCGACATGCAGCCGATGTCACACTGGGAAAGGGTGTTTCTGAGCATGACCACTTTCGATTAGCCGACGATAGCGTAACTAGCTGAGCGCTTCCCCTTTCATATCCATGTAGAGGAATCGAGGCCGGAAGAAGCCAACATGGGAGACCCCCATTGAGTAATGGAGGGGCCTACAGGGAATCCTCTCTTAAATAAGGTGAGATACCAGCCTCGGGGGAATCACCTTGGGAGAGTTTTCCGTAACTTTGGAAGTAAGTTCCCACTTTTTTTTAACAAAGTAATGAGATCCCTTTGTTTTCCTTCTTTATTAACTAACATGCATATATGTAGGAGAAAATTATGTCATCCACCCTCACTGATGTGGATGTGCATGTTTCCGTCACAGAATACCTAATGTCGGGGGCCACAAATGGGGAGGTGGTGGCGGTAGAGTCCAATGTTGCTGGGGAAGCAGTGACGACATTTTCAGAAGCCTCAGAGCCCGCAATCGTATATGGGGCACCGCACCCCGGAATCATTGCGATGGTAGAACTGAGGAACGACTAAGGGGAAGACCGAGGTGTGTCTCGTGCTCTAGAACTATAATAATAATTTAGTGAGTCGAACTTTATAACATGACCTTTACATGCACAGTTTCGAGGATGGTGCATATGTTAATAATGTATATGGCTAGAAGACCTGGGGATTAACTCCAAATTTTGGTTCCACTCCCTATCACATTGAGAACCCTATTAAACCAGGACATAGTTCAATATGAATGGTTGATGGTGGAGGGAGATGTTGCTGATGGAAAAGTATTCAAGACAGACCGGGAGGACATCATCGATGTGGAATCCAATGATGAGGACCGATTCAAGGAAGAACCTTCTGCTGATCTCTTAGAGGCATTTCCCAAATATGAACCCACCGACCCACTGGATTAGGAAAAAATTGCCTCTAACAAAGAGGGAAACAAGTCTATTCATCGATGATCATGGAAGCTTATCCAACAATTTATCACGGAGACCCCGCAAATGTAATGGGTAGATCAGATGGGTAGGCTTCGTACCCAGCTGCGTGAACTATGCGTTGGAAGAGTAAAATCCTAACACCCTCAAGCACTTATTTAGAATTACCTTACTGAGAGGGTGTGGGTGGATGAATGCGGTCTCAGTGTCGGTTGGCAGCAGAGAAATGCTATCAACATTCAAATGATCTGGGAGGCTGAACATGAATTACAACATTTAAGGGAATGGGAGAATGAGAAGTCTACTTTCCTCAGGGAGTAGTCAGGGATCATATCATGCATGATGGCCCAACTGGTTGAGGCCAAAGAACAGATGAATCATACCTCTGAATAGAATTCCATTATCCAAGCTGACGAAGATCGGGCCCGGACTGAGGCTGATGAACTACTCCCTCTTTCCACCGAAGAGGAACATGTTCTAAATAGGAGATAGAAGATCTTGGATGTCATAGGCCGGAGGGTGGTGGAGCTGAAAGGTGCCATTAAAGAGGTTAACCCGTCCATGGGAGGGGCTGATCCTTAGGAAATGTAACTTATTTAAACCCCCAAATGTACATTCATGATTTTATTGTTTATGTCAGGTGCATGAGTGGGTCCCATTATTTGTTTTGGTCCAGTACATACTTGTTAAATTCATGGAATATCTGGTGATCAATCCCTATGATCATGTGGGCCAGGCTTGATGCAAGAAACAAGGGGTGACCACCTCGTTATTCCATCCAAGTGTAAGCATGTTAAACAGGTTTTCGGGCCTCTTGGGTTTGAACGACCAATCCAGATTTCTGAATAGAAAGAGGGGGCCTGATTGGAGGAAAATGTTCTCAGAATAGTTGAATTTTATTTTTCCCAATGTGCTCTAGCACATGAGTGGTGTAACGCTAGGGGTGTTAGAATCGATCTGAAAATAAATGAGTGGAAAATTTGAATCAAGATACCCAAAATTCGGAACACTCCAGATGTGGAGTAAAAATGGAGAATAAATTTTGACCTTGTTTGAAACACAACATCCTTATTGCATTAGCCTAATATGAGGATAAAAAATGAGGTCCAACCGCTGACCATGTTCGAAATAATAATCCTAACTCAAAATTACATCCATTAGTCATCTGAAACATTAGCCCATGAAAATAGGCGAGCCATAGGCCATGAATCCATACTATTAGGGGGTTCTTCTAGACATAAATGAGGGAAAGGGTCCAAATAAAGGGAACACAAAATTTGGAGGTTGGAGTGATGGCTTGTTCGAATGGAGTCCATCACTCTTATTATTACACTACTGTGGTGAAGACACGTTAGGTGGGAACATCTATCGGATCCGAGATCATACCTACATCCAAACAGGACCACTTTGGTAAGGACAAGTAATACCTTATAGTTTTACATCATACTAATAATTTCAGTAAACAGATATTTTAAACGTCACAGAGTGGGGAAAATTCACATAGTTTAAAGGTCATACTGCCTGGACCAATATCGGGGCCAAGGGGCCAGAAGTGTTAATAACACTGGGGCTGGGCCCAAGGCCAATTGCTTGGCCGTCACTACACATCACATGAAAATGAGAATCAAGCCAAACATATTTCTTAAGAACGACGTGGCCGGAGGCCATCATGAATAGGGGAAATCATATGTGGTGAGGGATATGACGCATCCCATAGTTATTATGGGGCATCCTGAACTTGATCAGGGTAGAGATATAGTTACATGGTTCCCCCAAAGAGCTTGGGCCAAGGGGCCAAAAAAGAGGGGGAATGATTTAATATTCCGAGGGATGGACTTGAATACAAGATGCCTGAGTGTTATTATGTATCCCATGAGAATGAGAATCAAGCAAGACGTAGTTTTAAAATATTTCGTAATGTTTAAAATCTTGTGGAATAGATGTATTATGGTCTTAGTTAATGGTCATAGAGTTTGGAAAATAGATGGAAATGAGTGAGGGAGACACATGGTGAGGTAATTTTGAAGCCCGACGTGAATAAGGATTTGGAGTCCATATCACCATGTGTTCCTTGGGGAGGTCTTAGGTCATGGGACCAAAAATGAAAGTGAGGATGGGCCCATGGAAATGTTCATGGTAATTCTTACGTACCCCATGAGAATGGGAATCATTCCACACATATATCTAATGATAGAATGGTAAGGTACCAGTGCTAGGGATGATAATGTTGTGTAAGTCTAGTCCATGCACCAAAAGAAGTTGTATTTGATAGATCTTATTTTTCATTTACGATAGATGTGGGTTTTTTTGTGAAGAAATAAACATAGGAAATCGAATCCTGGTATTGCTATAGGAATCAATCCATATGTAGCCATTGACATATGGTATGAGGGATAACCAATACCCAACATGATGTACCCGAGAGTGAGGAAACCATGATGCAGTGCTGTTTTTTGTCATGCGGCTAAGATGATAATGTCATAGTTTAATGTCTTTTGGTAGGAACAAGAATTCATTTTAACATCATGCATTAAAGACACAACAATTTAAAGTCATGTGAGACCATAGGGAAAATGTGCATGATGTGCTAAATCAAACCCGAGGTGAATGAGGATGAGGTCCACACACCATGCTCGATTCTGAATAAGAAAACTCGGGTCGAGGGGCCATCAGAGGTTAAAAAAAATGGGGTTGGACTTGAGGAAAAAATGTCTAGGAGATTCTACATATCACATGAGAATAGGAATCAAGCCATATGTAGTTTTGAGAGTCCATTTTAACATCATGTAGGATGTAACATTTTAAGGTCATGTAGGACCGTATATAGTTTAACGTCATGTTGGACGACATCCAGTTTAATTTCATGCAGTATAGAAGGTAGGAGGGACTAGATCCTAAAAGGGGAGTACACGATGTGGTTATTGCAGACCCAACATGAATGAGTACATGAGTCCATACACGCCACACCACACAATCCTATAACAGTCTGGGCCTAAAATTCTGAATAGAAGAGATAATTAGGGGAACTTGAGATGGACCCAAAGATGAGACATCTGGGAATTTCTCCATATCCCATAAGCATGGGAATAAATCCATATGTAGTTCTGAAGATAGTACATATAAGAAGATCTTAGTTTAAGGTCTTAGAGCTCAGACCATGGAGAAGTGAAACAATTCCAAGAAAGCGCAGACCTCGATCCGATCCCTAAGCCCACCTGAGTCAAAATCGGTGTGGGAAACAAGGGTGGAAGAGGAATTTGCACCACATGGGATACATATAAAGAGGAAAATAGTGTAGATCCCTAAATGAAACCTTATGGTATCTTTTTTCCTCCTAACGTGCTAATGCGTACTAAGGGATAGTACCCAGATTGTCGAAATTCCATTGGACGTCATGGGGTGGAAATTGATGTGAATCTTGCAACCAACATTTAAATCCTAAGGGGGTTGGTGTGACGATGGGGGATAACTATTGACCATTTTCTAAATACAGTATCACTATCGTGTGATTGGGAAAGGGAAAAAAATGAGTGTCAACCATTGGACATATTCCCAATGTGGGACTAGTTTCATGTTTTTGTTCGAAACCCTCATGGACATTTACCCTTAATGCTAGGAGAGCCCTTTGGTCCAAGAATCCATGCCATTTTGGGGTTCCTTTGGACGTGAAAGATGATGAAATCCCAAATGAAGGGGAACACAAATCCTATAAAATGGGTGAAATCATGTCTAGGTAGAATCTGACACTCTAGGTTCTGAACCAGAGTACTCCTGGGCACATTGGTGAATCACCAAAGAGGGTCGAGGGACCCAACATATGAGCAGCCTAATAGAAAAGTTGAGTATATGGAAAGGGAGAAAAGGGCGCTCATGATAGAGAGGTATGTGGTGTGGTTGTTACATACTTGACATGAATGGGAACCTAAGCCCATACCACACAGTGTACCCCTCCCCTGGAAGGACTCAGGCCAAGAGCCCAGAAGGATAAAGAGGTTTCAAAGAGATGGGGCTGGACCCGAATACAATACATTCAGGCAGTCCTAATTATCCTATAATAGTGGGAATCAAGCCACACATAGTTCTGATGAAGGATGTTGTGAAATTTAATGTCATGCAACAAGGATGCAAATAGGGACAGGGTACCCCAATGAGGGATGTGTATGGAACGATGAGTAGCTTAATATGAATGAGGGAATAATCTCATACCAAATCATACAACCCCGAATGAACACTTAGTCAAAGGGGACAAAAAGGTTGAGGGACCTGAAACGGGAAGTCCCAACCAATTCGTAATTTAACATCTTGTAGGGAGGATGATTCTTCTCTTAGATTGAGGTCGTAGGTCTTGGACCGTAGATTCTTAGTTTAATGTCATATGCAAGGGAAATATGAGTGGAGAGGGTGAATCATTGTGCCTATGGAAAACCATGAAACAACAACAATGATAGAGGATATCTGTTGACCATGTTCACAATACAATATCTATATTTATGTGAACAGAGATTGGGGGATAACAATTGAGCATCAAACATTGACTTTATTCACAACATGTGACTTGTATTAATTTTTCACTCGAAATCCTTGGGGATGTTGGCCCGAAATGGTAGGAGATACCTTGGTCCAAGCATATACGATGTTCAGGGGTCCTTCTGGAAACCCAAATGATGGGGCACCTGAAGCATTGCAGGGACTATGCTCATGGAAAGTATGATATATGAAGGAGTTATGTGTCAAGGGGATATGTTTTGGCATTGAAAAATAGCTTGACGTGAATGAGGATTTGAGTCCCTGCCACACCACACAATCCTAGATACAAGGGGGGCAAAAGATTCAAGGGACCTGTGGCTGGGAGTCCCAGCCAACTATAGACATATGACCCCTCTTGTGGGTATTACCTTACCCCAGCTCCCAAGAACACTTAAGTAATCCTCGGTGTGGGAAATGAGGAGTAGGACTAGGATCTCCCCATTATATAAGGGTCCAAAAGCTGGAATTAAACTCCTGCTCGAAGTAGGATGATGCTTGATCAGAGAGTGAGGAAGAATGAACCATTACACTCAATAATTGGGACATATGGGGGTGGTGAAAATGAAAAAGGATAGATGTTGACCATGTTCAAAACACATCATCCATATCATGTGACCTGAAATGGGAACAACAAATGAACACCGACCGCTGACCATATTCTCTACACGGAACTTATATCAACTTGTCATCCAAGGTCTTCCAGGGTGTTTTCCCAAAATGATAGGGGAACCCTTTTTCTATGTATCCATACCATTTGGGGTCCCTTTTAGATGTTCAAGATTATGGAATTTTATGTAAAGGGAGTGTGTGGAGAATAAATGTGCCTATGAAATTCAATATCAAGAAGGACATTGAAAGAGGTGGAGATCTCTATGTAAAGGGATATATGGTGCAATCATGATGAATCCGACATAAAGGAGGGAAAAATCCTGCACCACACCATGTTTTTCTGACCCGAGTGCCTATTTTGATGTTGGTTATGGGACAATAGAAAAAAATGTCTAGGCATTCCTACATATCCCATGAGGATGGAAATCAAGCCATATATAGTTTATGAAGGCCATGTAGTTTAGCATCATGGGGTGAGGATATGGGAGAATAGAAAAATGGGGAGGGGAGCACATGGTGAGATAATTATAATCCTAATATGAGTGGGGCCAAAGAAACCTACACGACACCATATGAGATCCTCCAAGAGAACTATACCCAGGGGGGATAATCAAAGAGGAAACTTGGGGTTGGACTCCGGATAAAGTGTCTAGAATTCCTATGTATCCCATGAGGATGGGAATCAAGCCATACATAGTTCTTGCAGTTTAACGTCTTGCAGTATGACAAAAAGTTGAATTTCATGCGGGACATAACAGTTTAAGGTCATGTGGACCAGATAGTTTAAGGTCAGGTAGAAATTCCTACAGTTTAAGGTCATGTAGGGCCATATACACTCAGTAAATGTACTTCTTGATGAATATGGAATTGGTGGGAGGATTTATATGCTCACCATCCATGGTATCTAGGGAGTATGAACCATTAGGGTAAACCTTATGTATGATGTAAGGTCCTTCCTACATGGTCCCCAACTTGGGTGGTTTCTACCCATGTATCATTGCTGTTCTCAAGGCTAACACCGAGTCACCTTATAAGAAAGAGTGAAGGAAAAATTTATTGTTGAAATATCTATCTATTATGTTCTGATTCCTATCAAGATTGTGAAGGGCACGGATCTTGTTCTTGTTGAGGGATTCTAATTTAGCCATACAAAGTTCATCTACATTATCTGGTGCTTTCTGATCATAGATAGCCATGCATAATGTGCATAACTGAATCTTGGTGGGCAGTCTGGCCTATGTTTTGTACACCAGAGTGTAATGGGTCACTAGTGTGTAATTAAGTGTCGTCATCCAGTAATCCTAGAGGGCATTGGAGAGCTTTTCTGGCCAAATCTTCCTGTTATTACCAACCATTTTCTACAGAATGTTAGAGAGAGTTTTGTTTAACTCTTCGATTGGACTATTTTATTGTGTGTGGTAACGGGAGTTCTGGTTAGAATAGATTTTTTACTTGGTGTACAACTTCTTCAACTCTTCTGCCTGAAAGTTGGTTCTGTTATCAGTGAGGACGGTTTGGGGGACTCCAAATTGGTAAATGATATTGGAGCTCACAAATTCAATGATATAATGGGCCTTGACCTCCTAGAGAGGAACCACTTCTGCCCACTTGGAAAAGATATCCGTAGTGGTTAGGATGAAACTGAATTGGTGATCTATTGTTGGTGGATATGGTCCCAAAAAATTGAGTCCCTAGACTACAAAGGGCCAAGAGTACTTGTTTGTGTGGAGAGGCTATAGAAGATGATGCACAATGTTGGCCGGAATTTGGCACACATGTCACCTCTTGGAAAACTCAATGCAGGCACAAATCATAGAGGGAAAAAAATAATCCAGTCTCTGGATCTAATGAGATAGGTTCGTCCTGGTCTGATGAGCCCCGCAGGAAGAAACATGAACCTTCTGCATGACTTGAGGAATCTCAACTCCTTGAATGCAATGGAGTAGAGTCCCATCAAACCAGCTCTTGTAGAGGATCTTCTCGAGAATGGGACCACTCTGGAGGGTAAACTGTAATGTGATGCATCAGATTCACTCACCCTCATCTCAATCGGTAGAGATATTACCATTCTGGAGGTATTAAAAAAATAGGTTCTCTAGTCGGGAGTTACCTCAATCACTTCATCTGGGGAACTTGGAGGTCCTGTCATGGAGGCACTGATGGTAAGGTGACTTACCTGTGAGCTGTCATTATCATCTGGAGTGACGGGAGCGATGAATGTCCAGTGTGACACATGGATAATCAAATCATCCTATTCAGGATCTACAATTAATTCAACTAGGAAGGCCAAGGCGTCATGTCTACCATTCTGGGATTGAGGGACATGAGTAACTTATGACCGAGATGGGAATTGGGCCATCAGCAAGAGGGTTCATTCCAACAGTGGTATGAGCTTTGGATTTCGGATGACATAGTCACTATTGATCTTATTGATGACTAGTTCAGAGTCCCCTTTCATAAGAAAGTGGGGAACATCAATTTCAAGGGCCAGCTCGAGGGTAGTGATGAGAGCCTAATATTTTGCCTCATTGTTGGTAAAACCTTCTAACAACAGGAATAAAAACAGAAAACTGGATTGCACTGGAGTGATGAAGATAAAACCCATGTCTAATTTTTTGATCCTATATTCATTGATCCTTCTACCGGTGGGGCTCTAAGAGACACCATAAAAGATCATTTTCTAGAACAGAATGGCTTGGTCTACTGAGAGGATTTACTCATCGGGAAAATCAAGGTCTAGGGAATGGTTCTCTGGAGCTGGATGAGCGACGAGTAAATCTTCCAATGCTTGCACCTTGATAGACATATAAAGAACAAACCTAATGCCGAACTGCTGGAGAATCACTACCCACCGAGATAGAAGTCTTGTCAACATGGGTAGTTTCAGGATGTACTTTATATGATCTACTATGGACACTAGTTGTAGCTCATGGTGCTACAAGTAATGTCACAATTTCTATATTGTGAATACTAGTGCATGGAAGTTTTTTTTATAGGGGATTATCTAGTCTCTATATCAAGGAGGAAGATTCTAAGATAATTGAGACTATTCTCTACTCCCTCATTGTTCTTCTGGGCGATAATGGTGCCAATATATCATTCGAGGGTGGTCACATAAAGGACCAGTGGCTTTACAGAGACAGGTGACATTAAAACTGGAGACTGGAGTAGATACTGCTCGATTTCCTTAAAAGAAGTTTGAAATTATTCATCCCACTCATAGACAATTCCATTCTTCATGATCCAGGAAAAGGACATACACTTTCTCGAAAAATTTGCGATGAATCGGCGTATGTCGGCTAAGTGGCCTTGGAAACCTCAAAGATCCTAGAGGTTTCTTGGGGGAGACATATGACTGATGGCCATGATCTTCTCTAGGTATATTTCAATGCCCCAGTATCTAAAAATGAATCCAAGAAACTTTCCAAAGGAGACTTTGAAGGCACACTTAAATGTATTCATCATCAGGTGGTGGGAATGAAGGAAGTTGATCACTTTCGCAAGGTTTTTGAGATGGTTTTTATACTGCTGAGATGTGAACACCAGATCGTCCACGTAGCATTCCACCAGTGTCCTGAGGATTGTCTTAAATATGCGATGCATATCCCTCTAAAAGGTGAAAACTGCATTATTTAGACCAAATGGAATGACATGGTAATAGAATGTACCTTGTGGTTCCTTGATGTATATAGAATCCTCATCCTCGGGAGCCATTCATATCTGGTTATACTCAAAGTACCCATCCATTAAAGTGAGGTCCTAGAACACATCTATAGCATCAATCAACAATTCCATCACAGGAATGGGAAAATCATCTCTATGGCAATGGCGATTGAGATCTTGGAAGTCGATGCAGACTCTGATCTGTTTCTTATTCTTCTGGACTAGCACAATGTTGTCTCTCCATATGGGGTACTGGACCTCCTTAACAAATTTTTATTTGATGAGCTTATCAACTTCGGCCTCGACCATGGCACTGTGGGAAGGATGCATCTTTCTGGGATGATGCTTAAACCCACAGTGATTTGTTGGGAGGCCGAAGTGGTGGATGGATACCTAAGGATCCAACCCTGATATTTCATTATTACTCTGAAAAAATACATCCCGATGTTGTTTGAGGAAGTCCACATACTAATTTTTCACCTCTAGGGGAATAGTGACACTGATCAATGTGGGTTTCGGGTTGGCCTCGCTACCGAGGATCACCTATACCAATTCATATACCATAGTAGAGATGCCCTCTTCAAAGGTGGGGGATCATCCTTTAAATATTTTTCTTCACTTATAAAGGAGGGATCCTCTGTGGGAGGAGTTTCCACTGAGTCGATAGATCCCGATGGGAAGCTGGTATGAGCCTGAGCAGTAGTGGACACTACATCAAGGGACTCCTATGCTGCCCAAACCATAGTGATGAAGGATGTAAATACGATCCCATCTGGACTTCAGCCCAGGGGGATCTTCATGATGATATCGAAGTAATAGGGGAACGTTGTCTTGAGCCAGTTTATCCTAGCCTGGAAAAACAAGAAAGTATGACGTATTTCTGTCTCCATGGGGTGGACGTCTTGATACCTTATGAGAGTAGGGAGCTCTAGGATCACCTGAGCCTGATTCATATAGGAGTATAAGGTGATCATTAGGCATTGATTGAACTTGGTAACATGCACCCACATTTTTCTAAAAACAATGAATAATTTCCCCATGTCCGGGGTGGTAGCCTCCAATTGATGGATTGGAAAGATATAGGCATCATCCATATCATTCAATAGGTCGGTCGCAGCTGTGGAATGCTCAACCTCGTTAGCCTGAATTTTCTTGTCCTTGCTCTTGTAATAGTTATCATCCAGATAGAGAGATTCTCAAGAGGAAAAGGGAGACACTCCACCTTTTGGTACACCAACTCGACCATTAAAGGAGTACTTATGTAAATGGTGTTATGGTGATGGGACTTCCACATGCTGGTGGAGCCATGAACTTCCCATCAACGCAATGTAGGCAGTGTCCTAGGAGACAACCATGAACTCGGTGCTGGCTACTAGACCCCGAACTAGGTTTTTAAGAGGATCTTGTTGACCGCTGTCTATTCTATCCTGTTATAGACTTGGATTTTCTAGTGAGAGGGACTCATGTCCTCCTCAGACAACCCCAGTTTTCACAGTGTTTGAGTTAGGATTAGGTTGATCTAGATCCCGTGTGGACAAGACAACAATGAACCTCTATGCCATTAAACAGGCCAATGACGTATCGTAGGCGAATGTGCCCCTATATGAGAGAGCCTTCATCTTCTCCATAGAATTAGACGATGTTCTGGAATTCATCATGCTTGACCGCCTCATCATAGAAGGTTTATGTGGTTGCTACCTCCGCCACAAAATGGAGAGGGATCCTTAAGACCTTAACTAGGGCCACACACATATCTACTGATAGATGAAGGGCTTAAAGGATGGAAATACTTACTAGAATACTAACAAGATGTTTTAGGACATCATAATTTTGTGCCAGGAGTGAGATTATTCTTACAGATGGTCGCTCTATGACATATGGCATGGTTGGCCCTGCCAGCTGGACTGATGACCGATTGGTGCTAGGAATATCCCACTGCTCACTAGTCTAAGCTTATGGAGTGACTACCAAATGAGGGCCAGATGGCTGATACCAGTCCCTAGCAGAGCGTGACTAATCATGATGCAGTCGAGGTGGCTCTTCCTGATCAAGAAACACAAATAGTGGCGAAGGTGGATCTAATGACACCTGATGATAAGGTTGCGCATGCTGAGATCTATGTTGGAACTGTTGTCTAGTTTTAGTGGCATGCTTATCCTGGCTAGAAATACTGATTGAGGCACTCCGAAAACTCATATTTCCACGTCTCCGTCAATGCTGGCGATGGCTGGGAGCATTGGGAGGATCCACCTCATGCACCTCATTGCTAGAAATCATGTAGTGGTTTACTATCTCTATGGTGTTAATTGAGGCGTACCGTTGGATGTCACATGAAGAATCTTCCACCACTAGATAAATCCTGGTAGGAATATCCATCTCTGGGGGCAAGAAGTAGCCGAGAGTATAGGATGATGATGGAATTGGCTGGGGAATTTGTTTTCCCTGGCGTCACCAATGCTTTCTATTTTTGGAAGAGGATGACTGAGCCATTGACATAGAGGTACTAGATGTGGATGAAACAACATATCCAGAAGGTTTTGGTTGATTTGGGTGTGCACAGATAATAATGTGGGCATGAGAGACAGCCTTATGAGCCATCCAATCATCGAACTTCTGGGACCTGTGGTTAAAAACCTAATGCCACTTTCCTTCTCTATCACTGTTGCTATCCGGCTTTACAAATACACATGCCACATTTTCCAGATCTGGGCCCAACATGAATATGTTGTTGTCGATCTAGTCTTGAAGTTAGTACTTAAGCACATAACACTGTTTAAGGGTGTGACCCAGGATTATTTCAAAGGGGTAGTAGTTGGGGAGATCAGTGAGATCTGTCTCTTCTGGTCTCCTTCATTCAGGAAAATGTACAATTCCCTATTCAAGGGAACTTCAGAAATAACTGGGGAATAGAGCCTTGTAAATGTGTAGGTCCGGTTTCTTCTATCTGGGAAGGGGCTTTGGGTTCCTGAACCTGATGAGGGACTAGAGGATCTTATCTAGGAGGCGGATCTTGGTTATCTCATCTGGGCTGTGGGGGTGCATTGCCTGGGGGTGCCTGCTGGTTCTTTGGTGGGAACAGCTGGGATGAAGGTTGTGCCTGAGGTAAATGGACTCTATGATACTGTAGAGGTGGATCCTATGGAAACAACTCTAGGTAATATTGGGCCTTTATATGTTCCATCGTGGAGGGATCAGCCTTACTATCCCTTCTTGTGGGAATCGTAGGAGGCAATGGGCATGCCTTCTTAGTCTACTATAAGGCTTCCTCTAGGCACTGGGCCTTATTAGAGAAGTCTCGGAATCCTATGTGGTAGTTTTGGGTGATCAGTGAAGGGACCAGTTCCTTCTTGACATTCCCCACACACATTTTCAGCAGTTTCTCTTGAGTCTGTGTCATTTCAAGGGAGTATGGGAGCCCTTTCCACTAGGTGAAAAAGTCTGCAATGTGCTCATCAAGCCTCTACTTTCACTTGAAGAGGTCTTCTATACTCATATTCTATGTGGTGGAACTGAACTGGTAAAAAATTTCCTATGAATATCTTCCTATCCGGATACTGATCCGATGGATAGCTGGTTGTACCAAACCAATTCAGGCCCATCCAATGTCTGTATGAAGCATTGGAGTTTGGTGGCTTCATGCAGCACCGGGGTTCCAAACATGGGTCCACTCCTTGAAATGAGGTGGTTCAAATGCTGCAGTAGTTCACTCGTCCCATTAATGGTGGAGAAGGTGGGATTTCTAAAACCCATGGGTGATGGCATATCATCCACCCACACAGGATATGGATTGAAATCATGTGGGATTTCCTCCTGTTGCGTTTCTAATTGCTTGAGGAGGTAAATGAGGGCCGCCATGGGATCATCTAGGTAGGGGTTCCTATCTTGATGGGGATAATTGACCACCAGTGAATTGGCAGGTTCTTCAATGTGATAAGAAATCCCAACATCTCATGGAGCAGCTGGTAGAACAACCTGAGAAGTAGCTGCTGGAACCTGAGCTGGTTCCTGGGGGTTGTCTCATCACTCAGGTGGATTTGGCGACACATATCATGCCCTATTTCCGTATGTTCCCACCACAATCCAATCTTCATGGGTAGGATTTTCAGGATCACCTGGAGGCAAATTGCGGGGGGGGGGGGGGAAGTTGTGCCTTTCCCTACTACCCCGGCCGAGGATCACCATAGTCTGGCCCCCGATCTATAACACATTCAGCAATGAGGTCATCAACCATCTTCTTAGGCTTAGCAAGCTATTGATAGAATGTGGTTTTTTAATGATCATCCTTTGTCTTTTGTACTAAACCAGATGGGTCGGAGGGTTTGACAGTTCTGAGGTGCTCCTTACCCTTGTTGAAATTTCAGTTAAGGACCAATGCCTCAGTGGGTATGAGAAGAGCCAGTAGATTTCCCTACTAGTGAGTAACCCTTCCTGATGGGTCCAAAAGCTGTGGAACTCCCTCGGGGGGTATGTTTTCTCCAAGGAGTTTTGATTCTATCTATTCTTATTATAGATCATCCATGTTAACCGTGACTCTTTCTGGAGGCATATCCCTGATATCGCCTAGAAAGCTGGCTTGGCGCCAGTTGTAACTGAAGTGAAGGGTCACATACTTCCCCCATCCACATATCTGCATGTGGGGGGATGCCTCCTTGATAATCCTACAAATTACTTTAATGCTTTGGACACATTTTTTAGAGAGTCCAATGGAGTTCTTGTGAATCAGGGTTCTAGGCCATGGGGAGTGCAGTTAGATCAACAAGACGAAAATGTTGGCTGATGTCTTCAAAGTGTGATTGGATTTTGGGGTATGCAACTAGCTGACGATGAATATGGATTGGTGTCTCCCAAAATGTTTAGAAAAATAATCTTACTTCCTCCTGGGTGAGCGACTCTGGTGCACTAATGTTTGGTTCTATGACTGGAAAATGCATATCTGAGAAATGGTCTTCCATAAAAATGTACCATATTCTCCTCGGCCTGGATTTGGGATATGGCCCTTAATTTCCCCACTAGTCAACTGGAGGTAGGTGGGGAACTGGTAGAGTCATGAAAGAAGATAGCTAATATGGTAGGCTGGTCGGTGGATTATATTGTGAGGGATCTGATAAACCACCGTATCTCGGGATATCCTTCGAAGAGTGCAGTGACTTGGCCACCACATCATGATAAGACGAGATGGTGACTACAGTTTGTGGAGTAGGGAATACAAATGCTGGCGGTGGACCATGTTGTTTCTTGTTTTCCATCAGTCCCCACAATAGCTCTCCATGATCTCTGGTTGAGGTAGAGAATGCTCCTAGTGATGATGGTGGTAGTTTCATTGCTGGACCCTGGGTAGTTGCCAAAATTACTTCCTCCCATATGTATCTGTAGAGGGAGGTAGGGATATGATGGACCTCACATTCCATTATTATGAGTTTGTTGTGCCTTGTTCCTACCCCATCCCTTGACATAGAGGATTGAGGAGAGGGTTCCATTTCTGGGTCTTATTTCGCCTCAAAATCTGAGAACCAGATAGGTTTAATCTCGGTCTGAATCTTCCCAATATTCTTTTTATAGTGGTGAAGACCTACCTTCCAGCCCCAAGATGGCTCTTTGAGACCGAGTATATTTCTATCTCGGGGAGGTCCTTTAGATGAAGTAGTGCTTGGGCAGAGAGAACTTCCACATGAGTGAGATGGGGTTCGAGGAGAACCTAGACAAATATAAAAAAGAACATGGAGAGGAATTTCAGTTTCACTGGATGATGCATGAAGAGGATCTCTGTGGTAAGTGATGGAGCTGGTATGAGAATGGGTAGGTCCTCCATGCATATTTTCCCTAGTAGGGTCAATTCAAGGAGGGTACTCATACTAGTCAAGCTGAACATGGGAAGGACCTCTGTGTTGGGTGATGATGAAGTGATGCTGACCTTCACTCCTCTGATTATTGGAGTGAGGAGGACCTTCAATGGCTACTGTAAGGACATGGGGGAGGCCCCCACTATGGAGATTGACTGGATGTGTAACATATCTATGCAGGAGGCTTGCGGTAGGAGGAATGACAACATACCGAATGTCATGAGTACGGGAGAGGCTTCTGTACTGACTGTC
This sequence comes from Viscum album, assembly GCA_963277665.1. Taxonomy (NCBI): domain Eukaryota; kingdom Viridiplantae; phylum Streptophyta; class Magnoliopsida; order Santalales; family Viscaceae; genus Viscum; species Viscum album. The sequence goes on along the minus strand of OY728164.1, from coordinate 571,060,210 downwards.
CCTGTTTGGAGGAGGACCCTCATTCTGATTGAAGGTGACACAGGGAATAAATCCATTATGAGCTTAGAAGTAGGGAGTACCCGCATCCTCAATGATGGTGGTATAGGGAGGACCTCCGTATTGGGTTCCATTGCCGCGGGTAAGTCCACGACGTGCACTACTTGTGCCAGCAACTAGGAATGTCGACCTAGCCTACCCGTGGGATGGTTGGGGCCTCGATCCAGGTCAAGAGTTTGCATGCCCAAACATGAAATTGATAGGGAATTGATGGTATATGTTGGCGGTGGAACAAGCCATGGTACTTCATGATGTTGATGCCCATCAGCGGGTGTCCTCTTTAGCCTACACCCAACGCTGGCATCAGGTCAGCCAAACTGGGGCTAGTGGTGCAGACACATAGCTTACCTTTTCTTCAGCTCATGGGAATGGGTGGCGGCACTGGTGCGGCCAAGTAGGGGGCCTCCTTTGGAGCCTGTGGGTTGGGATCTCAGCTAGGCTGGCCCGGACATCCTACACCTCATTAGCACAGGGGAGGAATTCATCAAATCATTCTGAGGAGAGGCTCTTGAAACGGTTCTGCATTAGTGTGGGTAGTAGTGGCTCCCTGCGAGGCCCTTGAGGGTGGATGTGGAAATGAGGCGCATATGCCTCTTAATCCTGGAGGGGCATATCCCAAGTCAAGATAACCCCATCTTCCTCGTATCGGTATATGAGGTCATTTATCATCCTCCGATGAATGAATTCTGACAGTGAGATGGGGCATGGGCACCCAGTAGTTGTGGGCATGAAGACTATCACAGAATCTGTGGAGGCACACTAGGTTGCCACGTTGACATTTCCCCTGCCCCTACGTCAGTGGATGGGTGGAGAGTAGTTTCCTATTATGAAATCCTGGGTACTGGAAGGCAGGGAGATTAAAACATTAGCGTTGAAACCTGGAAATCGATGCCCATATCCCCAACCCCATTCTGTTTCACTTGGTTGGTAAGAAGGATCCACACTGACAACATAACAAATCGAGACGTCGAAAGTTTTAACTACCCCTGAATTTAGGTGAGTTTCGTGCCAAGCCCAGTATTTTCATGGTGGGATCCAGTTCCGGATAACTGGATCCAGTGATACACTAGTCTACTGATGTCTCAAAATGATACTATTCTTCACATTGAGGAGATTAACTCCATACCGAGTTCACCATTTCTATTTACGACACTTTTTCCAAGGCGTGTGCATCCGTCTATTGAGGATGTGCTTATTTTTTTCCTATATTCCCACCTTCCAAAGGCAGGTGGAATCTGTCACCTATTTAAGGATTATTTTTCTCGTTGATCGAAACAGGAATATGGGATGTTAGTTCCTCTTTCCATGGATTCATCCTTGGAGCTTGTTACCTAGTCTGGTCTCCCTTAAATATTAAGACGTTGTTCATGAATCTCTTCCTTATGCCATGTCTTCATGGACACTGGTTAATTACACTACTTCTGTCCAGACATTCTAAGGGGTCCAGTCAGGGCATCAACCTTTGGTCATGGCAGTTGTCACGTTGGACATCACTGGTGTGTCTGGACGCTGGAACACTAGCGTGTCTGGGATTATTCCCCTTATGATAGGGATTATAGAGGGATCGGATGCCCGAGGCATCCCACATTGAATGTGGGGAATTGTTTTCTATAGAAATTTCTTTTTGGTTTTTCTCAGCTTCCCTTGTTTAACATAGGGTATGCCACGAGTTTAACATATAGTGGAGATGGATCAGACTGATCAGAACACTGACTAGAGTGGATCATATAGGTGAAACCCCTGAAGGGAACATGGATTCTAGGGATAACACGTGGTTAGTTACTCAAGTGATGCTAAGAGTAGTAAAGAGATGAATTGGCATGATCTCACCTGGATGTGGTGGCTCGGGTAAGAATCTGAATGGATGATGGGGAGTTTAATGAAGTGGTGGGGGAATGATATGGAACTATCGTGAAAGTGATGGAAGTATTGGGATTAAGCCTCGAATAGACTTCCTACACACCCCCATGGTAGGGAATCAAAGTCTTCATAGTTCAGTGAGTAATGGGACACCTTAAGAGGTGTCCCAGATGAAGGGGACCCGAAGAAAGTGGAACCTCTTGGTTGGGGTATGACCTTCATGAAGCACATGGGCTCGAGGGAAAAGACCAGGATGGGACATGGGTGACGGGATCAAACCTCAGGGAGGATTCCTACATACCTTTCCATGGCGAGGATCAAAGTCCAAATAGTTCAAAATGGGGCATATAATCTACGTGTGCGTAGAGGACATCGACCCGATGATATATGAGGGATTACGCGTGGCTAGTAGTCTGAGGTTGGTCTGATTCTTTGGGGGTGGACCAGAGATATGGGTCCAAACAAAGGGGAATAAAATGTATTATCATTGATTGGAAAAGAAATGGATAACTTCTAGTTAGGATTGAAAATGACTTACCGTTGATCCGGGTACACAACAACTTACTGTCGGTTGGGAAACACAACTAAGTACCAACTATTGGGGAACACAACGTCTTAACATCGATTGGGATTAGTCCTTAGGGAGGCTTCATACGTACCTTATCTTGGAGACAAGGATCAAAACCCATGTAGTTCAAATAGGTACAGTTTAATGTCTTGCGGGATGGGAAGGGGGCGTACTGTTTAATGTCATGAATGACATGGGTGAACCAATGTGAAGGGGTCTGGACTGATAGGTGTTGGGATTAAACTTCAGGGAGGCTTCCTAAGAACCATTCCTTGGAAAGGATCAAATTCTATGTATTTCTGATCCTTGGGTGGGCCGACGTGAAGGGGGTTGGGTCCAAGAGGTGTTAGTCTTGAACCTCAGGGAGGCTTCTTATGTACCTTTCCTTGGCAAGGATCAAAGTCCACATAATTCGGAATGTTTGGTGGACCCACGCGAAGGGTTTCGGGTCCAATAGGTGTTGTGATTGACCCTCAAGGAGGCTTCCTATGTACATTTCCCGGGAAAGTATCGAAGTCATTGTAGGTTGGGAAGTGTTTGGTGCACCGACGTGAAGGGGGTTGGGTCCAATAAGTGTTGTGCTTGAACCTCAGAGAGGCTTTCTATGTACATTGCCTTGGTAAGGATCAAATTAGACATAGTTTGGGAAGTTCTTGGTGGTACGATGTGAAGGGGGTCAGGCATGATAGGTGTTGGGATTGAACCTCAGGAAGGCTTCCTATGTACCATACCTTGGCAAGGATCAAAGTCCATGTAGTTCATAATGTTTAGTGGACCGACGTAAAGGGGGTGGGGTCTAATAGGTGTTGGGCTTGAACCTCAGGGAGACTTCTTACGTACCTTTCCTTGGCAAGGATCAAAGTCCACATAGTTCACAATGTGTTGGGACTTACACTCTAGGGTGGAAAAAAGAGGTTTTCATGGTCAATTCTTAATGTAACCCACGTGATTCATGCTCGGTGTGAGAAACAAGAGGCATCAAATACATGATGATCACATTACAAATGATGTGTCTGTGGGAGGTGAAGTGGGGATTACACGTGGGTATCAGTCCAAAAAGGAAACATGGGCTTAAGTGTGGTTTTCAACCCAAAGAGGAAATAAGGGATTAAATGTGGTTCAAAGCCCAGGTAGATGGAGATCGGGACATACTCTAGGATGGAGGCCCAGGGGGTGACAAAGCCTAGTGGGAGATGGATTTGGAATGGAAGAGAGGAGGGATTTGATGCACATTCCCCCATTTGGTCTTTGGCAATGAAAAATAAAGGGGGAGAAGAGGTGTTACCTCCTGCAAGGAAGTATATGGAATTACACCAAGGTGGATTCCCTTACCCACGGAAAAACATCTCTCCAGTAGAGAGGATCTCATTCAATGTGAGGAAGATATCACTCCTGTGGTGATGAGCGAGCGTAGAGAATGTCTGAGATAGGGCACCCCTCGTACGATGCATGGGGCGGGGTCTCAGTTTAATGTCATGTGCTCAGGAAAAAGGTTCTTGTAGGTTTAATGTCTTGTAGATCGGACAAGGCAGGATCACTCCACACCCCTATTACTTACATAACCATCACGCTTTAACCCTTGGTAAAGGGAAGTAACTGACAATGCTGTGGTGAGGGGGTGTCATGGAGTGATACATTGAGGGGACCATGTAAGTGTGGATATGCGAAGAAGAAATAGCTGTTATCATGTATATGCGCTGAAGTACGAGGTGAAGCAACGCAACGGGAAGCACCACCCAAGGGGTGTTAAAGATGCTTCATACTATCCTAGAGGGCTATATGAGAAAGGAGTGTGTAAAGAATTTCATCTAAGAAGGAGGTGTTTTTCCAAGAGGATGGGCTTCACGAAGAGGCTGGTCTTTATGAAGAGCCTTATCTTTATGAAGATACTGGTCTTCAAAAATAAGCTACACCTCACGAAGGAAAGGACCAATTGGGGAAAATGGGATCTGTGAAGGTAAAACACTTTGTGAAAGGCCATGGATTTTCAAAGTTCTACCATTAAGGGATTAGGGATCTACCTTAAAATAACTCTTAGTTTTGGGAGAAATTTGAAAAGGCTTTATGCTTTGTGAAACCTCAAGCTCCCCGAAGGGGATCCTTCCTCTACGAAGGGAATGAGCCTTCGTGAAGGGAATATACCTGATAGGAGGAGGATAAAAAGGAATCAAAGGGTGATGGTTAACAAAGGAAAAATACCTTTGGGAATCCATGTGAAGGGTCCATAAATGTGATAACAAAATAGGATGGTGAAAGGTCAAAGTGAAAATTGTTTTGGAGAGGGGGTGTGCCTTCTATTTATAGGAAAACCGAAGATCTAGGGGCGTCGATCTCTCAACAGAGCCACACGGCACTATGGAAAGGCAACAATTCTTCAGCCCGTAGAGGGACTCGTGGAGGTGAAAGACACAACGTAGGGCTTGGAAGATGGGGATGATGTTGGGAACCTCATGCAGGACCTGGCGTCGCATAGGGGATTCCACCAGATCAGACTATTATTGGGAAGGGGAACCATGTAGTCACTTGTGAAAAAATCTGTGGGGACCTGCTGTCTTCCACGCGGAGGGGATCACACAGGGCCTTTTCAAGGCTAGTCGAGGTCTTTTCCTGACCCGTTCAAGGGGGATTTGTCCAATTGGATTTGTTTATCTTGTTGGTTGGGTTAGATTCATTTGTGTTTTCATCCCCAACAATATCATTATGAAAATTGTCACATTTCACATCACATTGATTATTGGAATGAGTTCTTCTATTTCCAAACATTAAATAAGAAAAATAAATTGAAATTATGGGCTTGAATACTTATCTAATAATCATAAAAAGTAAATTTAAACACAAAAGTATAAACTCTTAAAGAAAAATTATATCCCAACTTATCATTCCCTAGGCATTGATATAGGTTATCCATGATCTATTTTATAAAAATTATTCTAACAGAAATTTATTTTTTCTCTTAATAATGGATCATAATGAGCTTATGAATATACCAAATCATATCCATCAAGATTTTCAAAACAGGTGTGCAGATAGGGCCATTTTCGTGTACAAGGTTACCTTGAGTTTGGCCCCAAACACCTTGTCAGAGATTTCAATCATAAGTATTTATCTGCCAAGACCATTTCCAATTGTAGTATCCTTATGAGTATTTATTTTTTTAATAAACCACTTAATCAATACTTACCAAAATTTAGGGATGTTTTATTAGTATTAGTCTTATCCCTAAGGTTCTTACTAAAGTTATTTATTAGTAGTCTACAAAAATAACTAAAATTTTCCTCTGATACCAACTATAACAACCCTAGACTTTATCAAAAAACATTACACGGTTTTAATAATAACTAATCATCAAATATCAAGCCAAAGATCTCAAATTCTAGTGTGTTGGAAGAATAGGTACCTAAAAATGAAAACATGAGACTAAATAAAACATTTCGTTATTTAATCTTAATAAAGATATCCTAAATATCATTGTGATCATACATCTGTATTGGAAAAATTAGGGGTAAAATGAATAAAGGGATGATCTAAAATCCAATTAAGGGGATAAACATAATAATAAATCTAAGAAAATGGGTTATAAAGCATAAAAAAATGACATAAAAAGGAATTAAACATGATTAAATATAAGGAATCGTAACATGTAGAACATGAGATCATATAATCACGAATATATAGTAATGTGGAAGCAACATTAAAAATGACTTTATCATGATTCAAGGATCTTTTAAATTATAGGATCATGATTCAAGGCTAGTTTCATATATTGGAACACAAGTCAAGGCTAACCACCAAGACTATTGCACATAGAGCACGAGTCAAGGATAACCACCTAGACCATTTCACATAAAATCTCATGAGACTAAACTTTTCCCAATGAATTGGAGCGCTATATGGGTTCACCCGTCATCATATTTTCATGAATATGTTTTCCACATAAATAATCATACATAAATAATCAATCATAAACATAAATGTTACCCATGGAAAGAATTGGATATCATAATCTTGTCAAAAGAATAATAAATGAGTGTATCATAAATGTGTTCATGAAAGAAAGGAATTAAATCATAAATGGAAAATAATCAATAAATATTGGCGTATTTAATGATAAATTATTTCAAACTGAAGTGAAAATATTATTTAAGAATCTTTAGAAATAAAATATTTTGTACAGTTTAAGGGGAATCATTGAAGATTCTTTAAAATGGAAAAGGATGAATTTATTGTATAAAACAATAACTGGAACAAGGTATATTTTTCATGATTAAATTAGTTAAATTATAAAAATAATGTTTACAAAAAACATTTTATGGAGCACACTAGAATATGGGTAAGAATTTGGGAAGTTCCCTTAAATCAGGCTTTCTTATCGGGAAGAATTGGGTTGGGAACCCATTAAAAATATGTATATCCATAGAAATAAGGAGAATGGATAATGATATAGAAAATTGGAAAATATAAACATAATTTTTATTATGTACATAAAAATAAAATAGAATTTTATTTTGGTAAAAATAGAGGAAGAGTTACCTGAAAAAATAATGGATGTTCTGGTAGAAACCCTTAAATTAAGCCGGAAATGATTTTTCACATGATATTAATGACTTGAAAAGTTGAAATAGATTCATTAATTAATAATTAAATAACCATTTATAAATTTATTTTATTTTTATAATTTTATTAAGTCAGTTAATATTCTTTTTGGCAGGTTAAGAAATTCAATTTCATCATTTGGGAGCGTTGGTTTTCTAAATTTTCATGATTTTATCACTTATATAAGAGTATGGAAGTTCTTGTAAAATGAAAATTGAAGTCTAGAATTGAATTTATAAGTTATTAATGATCATAAATATGTTTAAGTAATCATATTAGTCTTATGGTTATTTTGGGTGAGGAAGAATCATTAGATAAATCTTTAATGATATACACTTGGATTATTTTGAGGAGTTTCTCTTACAACAAACTTGTTTTGCTTTATTATTTTACATTAAAGGTGTATGATGATACAAATACATTAAATAATTAATAATAAATAAATTATTTTCTGTTTGAACGATAAAAATGGTCTCATTACCAGCCTTGAAATGGTAATGGAAATTGAAAACATGTCTTCCCTAAATTCGATAAATTAGCACATCTCAGATGATGTTTTTATTCCGAGAATAAAAGAAGGGGGAAAGAGATATGATGATGAATTTTTAAATTAGCTTAATAATATTATATTTAATTTAAGTTACTAGATTTATCATACCCTTTTAATTGGGGTAGGTGAGGAAAGAATAAAAAATAATGTAATTTGAAAAAGAAATTGGAAGAAAATGGAAGAGGGGTTTATGTCTTGATTCCTTCCTCTTGAGAACCACCTTATCTATAAGGTTTTCAGATTTTTTTAGTCCAAAAGATCCTATACGTAGGGAAGGGGATATGGAGGATATTTTATCATAATTTGGATAAGTCTCAAGGTTTGAGAGGTGTGATAAGAAGAGGTTGTGATGGGTGGTATTTATAGTGGTGGAGAGGAGTGTTTTCTTATTATTTTACTCAATATTTTAATATATTGCCCAAGACAATAAAAAGTGATAATTATTAAGAATAGATACATTAATTTGTGAATTTTTATTCTAAAAAATGGTCACTTACATCATCCATGACTCAAGCATGACTAAAAAATTCCTCTATTTATATAAACAGTAAATTACAAAATTTCTCTATTCACAAAAAATTCATGTATTTTAGAAAAAACCCAAAAAATCACCCCAACCATTTTCCAACATGTAGTATTCAAAAATTAACATGATTTTAGGAAAATAATTTTCTAAATATGTTAAATTTAATTTTAAATTAAAATTGATATTTACTTGGAAAATACAAATAATTGAATTAAAACTGATTTTCTAGAACTTCGAGAAATTTATTAAGGTCTCATAAAATAATCTTATAATCATAAGACATAGAAACAAAAATTTATGAATAAACTTTTTGAAAATAGATTTTCTTTTAAATTATTATGTTAGTCATAAAAACTTAATTAAATATTTATGACTTAAAAATACCAATACATAATTCAAAACTTTTAAAATATTTATTTACCTATACTTTTATATAATTATATCATATTTTCACTTATAATATGAATAATATTTTTTTATAATTTCATTGGTGAGGTTACTACTAAAATATCTGGTTTACTATTCATAAGGGTCCCATTACTATTTCAAAGGTCAAGTTACTATTCCATCGGTATAGATTCGTTAACTTCTAGAAACACTTTTTATTTCATTAATTAATCAATTATAAAACAAGTATTTTGTTATCTTATGTGTTTATACCATATTCCATAATTACAGTAAGGAAATTTATATAGATAAACATTTTGTTGTTACATTCTTCCCCCCTTAAGAAATTTCATCCCTAAAATTTCATTTTACTTACGAAGATGAAAACAGGTGTGGGTACTTTTCCTTCATCGCTTCATTCTCTTCACATGTAACCTCTTCGTTACATATGGTTATTCCATATTAATTTGGCCAAGTGAAGGTATTATTGCATGTAACATTATATATGTGATCGAAGATCTTTATTGGATGCTCCTTGTAATAATTATCATTCTCCAACTATACCACATCTGAAGATAGTACATGTGAAGGATCTGGTATATACTTCCTTAATACTGAGAATTCATTTTATTATTATCAAAAAACTGTTAATGGAAAAAGTGAGAAACTACATAGTTAATGTAGAGAAAGCATAAAAGGAAACTAAATAATTATAAACGAAAACATAAGCCTATTGGAACAATTCATCCAAAATTGTTTCTAGGAATCATTGGTTACTTGAAGATCAAGATAATCCTTTTAATGTATTTAATGTGATATGCCAACTTGGCCCATGTTTTCATGTAATCTTCTAGGATAATCTTATTTTCATTGAATCCTGTAATCAATAATAGGTTATGATTATTAAAAAATGTAGTCTTATCTTTATTTTTTTCAACAAAAATACATCTCTCCACTATCTTTTCAGTTTCTTCAAATGTTGGATTAATCACAAGGAAGTCATCCACCATTTCTTCCTTTGAAAAAACAATCAACTCTAATTCCATAAGAACCTATGCACCTACTATAATTGTATCAGAGTCTTCAAATGGTTCCCCTAATTCTCCAGGCATATCCTTAATCCTCTAACTAATATAAAGATCATCCACCAATGGGCGGACCTGTAACCAGATGGGGTCTCCCATCACTCCACTAGGAAGAACATTTTCCATGAAAACCCCATCGATAGGTTATTCTACATTGGAAATGCACACCCTATCATTCTATTTGGACCTCAAATTAGATGAATATATTGTTTCAAATTCTTGGGAGAAAATAATAATATTTCATTCCTTTAGATTGCTTCCCTTTATCAAGGATACAATTCCCTAATTTCCTGTCTCCCTCCCTTCCTTACTTTATCCTCGGGCTATGATGTCCTCTATGGAGATGTCCCCCTTTCACAAACATCATAAAGGTGTCCAGACTCTTTATCACATTGCTTAGCTTCAGATCAACCTTGTCTAGCTTCTAAGGATTCAACAGGATCACTTTGATCTAAGACTTTCTCACTGGAATCCTACCCAACAAATTGATTAAGAAGATTTAAACTAGGAAAAAATATCTTTGGGGTAGACCCTTCTGTAACCTTATGGATACCATTAATACCATATACATGATGCAACCGACCCATACACCCCATTAAAACCACCATGTCAACATCTTGTCTTACCCCTTTAGGGAAGTCTCCACTACCAGACCACACCGCCTCTGCATAGAAACACATAGTCAACACATCGATTACCCCCATTTGCCTGATAGTCTGATCAAATGGTTTCACAATGACTCCATCACCAGCACCAACCACCTCATTTTTTAAGGAAGGGGAGCCAAAGACACCCCGACCTTCTAACCCCCTAACCATGAAGCAACCATCACACCTGGAACAACCAAATCACATTTCAACATACTGAACACAACTGCAACCTTGGTGTTCATCTCTCTTGAGCCCACCTCTTTCAGTATTGGGACTATCTAAACCAAATCCATTTGAATGCCTGCTTATAAATAATAATAGGGTCTTGGGTCACTAACACCTGACATCTCCTTGTTTTCCCTTTGAGTATAGTTAACATGCCTACACATTTCCTCTCGATGACCCAGGCACAATCACAAGGAGCAGTAGTCCTAAATAGAACATGATCTCAACATTTCTTCCAATGTATGAATAGTTCACTCATATTGGCTATCAATTTTAGGATTATAATCAATAATAAAGAACATCTCAGTTCTTAGAGAATTTTGGAGTCTTTTTTTAGATCATTTAGGTGAATCTCGATCTTGATCAGATACAATAGATAGTGGTGCTCCATAAATCCTCACTACTTCTTTGATGTATATCCATGCAAGTTGATCGAGTGGGAAGTCCTATCGAATTGCGATAAAGTATGTTGTCTTTGTAAGATGATCCACAATAACTCGTATAACATTATTTTTTCTAGATTATTTGGAAGTCCAGTGATAATGTACATGGTGATGTTCTTCCACTTCCATGTAGGTGTGTGTTGTGGTTGCATCATCCCCTTAGACTTTTTCCTTTCAACCATCAATTGCTGACATGCCAGGAACTTTGATGTATACTTTGTGATCTCCTTCTTCATATTTTCCTACCAATAGTTCCCTCAGAGATCTCGATACATCTTTTTGCTCCTTGGGTGAATAGAGAAGGTTGTGTTATGTGAATCATTCATAAGATCGTTCTTTATCAATGGATAGAATGGTACACAATGTCATAACACAAAACTTATGACTCCAGACCCATCAATATTGAACTTAGAGAATTTACTATTCTCGATAGCTTCAAAAATTTTCTTATTTTCCACACCATTTATTTGATAATACTTTATTTTATCAACAAGGAATGGTTAAGAAATCATTTCAGAAAGTATTGATGATGTTATTATATTAATGATTCCCATTCCCATCCTTTGTAAGTCTAATAATATTTTATCCTTCCCAAATCTCATTGTTGATAATGATACAATATCCTTTAAACTTAGAGCATCTTACACCTTATTTTCCTTACTTGGATGGAAATGGATTGAGCAGTGGTAATCCTTGATGAGCTCTAACCATCTTCAATAGCTTATATTAATGTCCTTATATATGAATATATATTTGAGACTCTTATGACCAGTATATATCACACACATATACCCATATAGATAATACTACAAGATTATAAATGCAAAGATCACGACTTCAAACTTCAGATCATACGTATGATAGTTATGATCATGAATTTTGAAATGCATTGAGGTATAGGATATTACTTTACAATTTTTCTACAGTACACAACCTAATCCATTTTTGAAGCATTTCTTTATACCACAAAAAGTTCTCCACTTTTGGGAGTATGAGTACCGGAATAGTGTTAAGTCTCCTTTTGAGATCCTTAATTATTTCTTCACATTCTTGAGTCCAAACAAACTTCACTCCCTTCTGTGTCATCTTGGTAATTGGATTTGACAATAGTGAGACATTATTCACATATTGTCGATAATACATAGCTAGAATAATAATTCTATGGATCTTGGTTACAAATTTTGGCATAACCATTCTTCAATTTCTTTTTTCTTGGAAGGGTCCAAAAATATTCCTCTTCCAGTGACAATAAGCCCCAATAATGATACTTCTTTAATCTAGAAATCACATTTACTATAATTTTCTTATTGTTTATAACTTCATATAGTCTTCAAAACATTATTCAAATTATCCTCATGTTCCTCCGTGCTCTTGGAGTATATCATAATATCATCAATAAAGATTACCAAAAATAATTCATGGTAATCTCTAAAGACTCTACTCATTAATTCCAAGTATATTGAAGGAGAATTAGTGAGACCAAATGAAATCACTATGAAATAAAATCATCCATACATCTTTTTAATGGTGTTCTTGAGAATATATTTCTTCCTCACCTTTAATAGGTGATATCCCGATCGAAGGTACACCTTAGAAAAATAATTAGCCCCATGTATTTGATCAAACAATTCATCTATCCATGGAAGCAGATACTTGTTCTTGATCATGATTTTATTGATCTCATGATAATAAAAATATATATTAATTAATCCATCATTATTCTTCATTAAGGGGAATATAACACCACAATGTGATGCACTCGGGAAAATAAAACCCTTATCCATATTCTCCTGTAAATGCTTCTTCAGTTCTGACAGCTCAACAGTGGCCATTCTATAAGGTTTCTTTAATATAGGAAGAGATCCTTGAATAAGATCAATTCAGAACTAAACCACTTGATTTGGAGGAATATCATACAATTATTTTGTTAATACATAAGTGTAATCCCTAACCATGGGTATTTCTTCAAGCATGATCATCTCCCTTGAATAAATCATATTTCTCACAAGGTAGTAATATCCACACTAGATATGATGATTTTTAATAAGATTCATCTTCATCCATAAACTTGTAATGAATTGGGGGATGCTTTAGGATGTGAAGAGTAATCTACCTTTCCTGAAAGTTGATTTTGGATATGTTTAATGATAGCCAATCCGTGAACAAAATAGCATCTAACTCCACCAAAGGAAATAAATCAAGATTTTTTTAGAATTTTCGGTCCACAAACGTTAACTAGGGAGGAGTTATGTACTTTGGATGAAATAATTTCCCCATTATCCATTCTAATGGATAACTCAATATCCAAATTTTTAGGTGGTGTTTGAATAGTTCTACTAAACAAACAAGATATGAATGGATGCATAGAACCAAAATCAAATAGTAAGTTCTCTATTCTTGAATGGATAATCGGTGTACTTGTCACCAAATCATTGTTTGGCTCCACATCAACAGCAATGGTAGCAAAATACTTTCCTTTTTCCTTGGAGGTTGTTGTTTATTTCCTCTAAAAACCCTAGGCATAGGACATTGGTTTAAAAAATGCCCATGTTTGTTACAGTTTAAACACTGCACTACTGGTGATGAGTTAATATGAACCTTCCTTTATTATTCCACGTTACTGGTATTTTTCATATCCCTTTGGAATTTCTTAGCTGAATTACTTATTCTTCAAATTTTGAATCATTTACTTGTTCCCTTTATATAGTTCCTAGGATGCATATTCTCAAAATTTTCATACATGGGATGTTCAGTCTTCTTTCTATCACATGATTCTTTTGATGATCCACCCATGTCAAACTCAATTTTACACTTTTTGTCACTGGTCCCATTAGACCACTAAGAGTCTTCGATCTCCATTTAATCATTAAGAGAACAATAAAAAATCTACCCATAGTGTTAAATGTCTCGATTCACCGACATTTTTGGTAGATTCATCTTTAGTCTACTAAAGAAGAAATCCACCTTTTTTTTTGTGTTCAAGATAATGTCAGAGGTTTACCTTTAAAGACTTGTAATGATTCCTTCATATGCTTCGATAGACTTATCTTCCTTCTGATTAAGTATGAGGAATTCTATTTCCATCGTGAGATATAGGGATCAAGGAAAATATTTATTGGAAAACATTTCCATGAATTCATCCCAAGCCATGGAATCAATTTCCTCCTTGGAATTTTTATTTTTTATCTATCCCCACCACTAATCAGCTTCCGAATCATAATGATATACCTACAACAAAACTTTCTCTTCCCCTGAGCACTGGAGGAAAAACATATCTTATCAATGGAGTTAATACATTGTTCTTTGAGGAGGGGATTGAAATATCCACTAAACATGGGAGGCCTTTGACGCATAAATTATTTAATGGAGACATTATAATTCCTTATAGATAGAGGGAATTCCACACGATTCAAATTATTATTCCTATCTTGATCTAGTTGAGCAAGTACTATCATAAAATTTTGAGCACCCATTTGCATTATATTTGGAATATCATTTGGAAAATAGTAACATTTCATATCACATTGATTTTTGGAACATGGTATTCCATTTCCACCATTAACTAAGAAAAATCAAGTGAAATTAGGGGCTTGAATACTTAGCTAATAATCATAAAAAGGAAACATTAAACATAAAAGTATAACCTATTAAAGGAAATATATGTACTAACTTTGGATTCCCTAGGTTTCAATAAAGGCTATCCATCATCTATTTCATAAACTATATTTTTATGGGAATTTATTTATTACCATAATAATGGTTTGTAATGAGATTATGAATTTACCAAAGCATATCCCCCGAGAGTGTCAAACCAGGTGTGTAGTAGGTCTGTTTTCATTTACAAGGTTTCCCCGAGTCAGGACAGGAACATCTTGTAAGAGTTTTCACTACTATGTACATCTGTGCCAGAACCACGTACATTTGTAGTATCCTAACAGGTATATATTTTCTTAATAAAAAAACTACTCTATACTTCCTAAATTCAAGTATGTTTTTTAAGGCTTGATGTTTTCCATATGGTTCTTACTAAAGTGATCTATTCCTAGTCTCCAAAAATAACTAATCCTGTCAAATGATACCAACTATATAAACCCTAGCCTTTATCATATAATATTTCAAGATTTTAATCATAATTAAACATTAAATTACAAGACAAGTATTGTAAACACTAGTGTCTTATAAGAATAGGTACATAAAACTGAAAACATGGGACTTAATAAATCATGTCTTTATTTAATCTTCATAAAGAGATCCTAACTTCCATTGTCATTATACATCTGTATAGGATAACCTGTGGGTAATATGAACCAAGGGTTGATCTAAAAACCTATTAAGGGAATTAAAATAAGAATAAAGCTTAGAACATTTGTTAGAGAGCATAACATAATGATATATAAAGTCATGGAATATGATTAAATTCAAGGAATCATAACATGTAGAACATGGGATCACATAATCATGAATTAATAGTAATTTGGAAGTAACATAAACCATGAATTTAGCACTATTAAAGGATAATTATACATAGAGGAGAAAAATTCAAGGCTCATTGAATATAGAGGAGCATGAGTCAAGGATAACCACTAAGACCGTTGCACAAGGAACATGAGTCAAGGATAACCACCAAGACCATTGCACATAACTTCTCATGAGACTAAACATTACCCAATTAATTGGAGTAATATTTGGTTAAACCCATGATAAAAAGTTCTTGAATATTCTTTCCACATTAAAAATCATACATAAGTAATCAAACATAAATATAAGGGTTACCCATGGAAAGAATTTGGTAACATAATTATCTAAAAAGACTAATAAAAGAGTGTATCGTAAATGTTTCAATGATAAAAAGGAATAAAATAATAAATGGAAAATAATAAATAAATATAGGAATATATCAAAATAAGTTATATCAAACTGAATTTAAACGTGTGTTTATGAAATGTTTGAAATAAAACATTTTAGTACCGTTTAAGGGAAAACTTTCAAGATTATTTAAAATGGAAAAAGAATAATTGTTTGTATAAAACCATAATTGAACCATGGTAGTTTTTCAGGATAAAATGTGTGATTTGAAAAAAATAATTGATTCTTAAAACAGAATATGGAGCAGACTTGGAGATGGGTAATAATATGAGAATTCCCCTTAAATTAGTATTGCTTATCGAGAAAAATTGAGTTTAGAACATTTTAAAAAACATGTTTATCACCAAAAATAAGGATAAAGGAAATTGAAACAAGATTTTGGAAAATATAAAAATTATTTAGAATATTAAAATAAATATAAAAGGTAATTTAATTTGGGTAAAAGGAGAAGAAGTGTTACCCAAATGAATAATGGAGGTTCGGGTAGAATCCATTACCACAGTTCTGAAACAATTCTGCACTTGATCTTAAGGTCCTGAATAATAAAATTAGATCAACTAAATAGTAATTACAGAACAGTTTATACATGTATTTTATTTTTAATAATTTTACTATGTTCACTTATGTTCCTTTTGGTGGGTTATGAAATTCGATTTTATTGTTTGGGAGCTCTTATTTTCTTAGTCTTCATGATCGGCTCGCTTATATAAGAGTATGGATGTTCATGTAAAATAGAAATTGAAGTCCATAATTGAATTTATAAGTTATTAGTGATCATAAATAAGGTTAATTTATCATATAAATAATTTTTATATTTTGGGTGAGGATTAATCATTAGATAAATCATTAATGATAAACGCTTTGATTATTTTGAGGGGTTTCACTCAAAATGGACTAGTTTTGTTGTATTATTTTACATCATGTGTGTAAGATGACTCCATAACAATAAATATGATATAATATAGAAATTATGTCTTGGTTGAACCATAAAAATGGTTTCATGACCATCTATGAAGATGGTAATAGAAATTGAAAACTTGTCATCCTTCAATGCTATAAATTAACACATCTTGGATAGTGTTTTCATTATTAATAAAAAAGGACGGAGAAAGAGAGATGATGAATAATTATTACATTAACATTATAAAATTAAATTATATTTAAGGTTAAAGGAGTTATCATACCCTTTTTATGAGAGGATGTTAGGATAAAAAAAATAAAAGAACTTGAAAAAGAAATTGAAATAAAACAGAAGAGGGGTTTAGCTCTTGATTCTTTCCTCTTGAGAACCTCCTTACAGATAAGATTTTGGTCTTTTTTTAAGGAAAAAATATCATAGAAATGTGTAATGGGATACAGAGGATGTATGATTTGAATTTGGATAAGGCTCAAGGCTTTAGAGGTGTGAGGAGAAGAGGTTGGGAGGAGTTGTATTTATAGTGGAGGAGAGGGGTGTTTTCTCATTATGTTACTCAATATTTTATTATTTTTCTCCAGACAAGAAATATTGATGATTATAGAGACTCTTTACATTAATATGTTCATGTGAATTTGAAAACAATTTCACTTAAATCATCAATTACCCAAGAATGGCCCAAAAATTCATTTATTTACAAATATGATAAATTACGATATTTCACTATTCACAAAATTCAATAATTTCAGAAAAATCCAAAAAATTCACCATGACCATTTTTTGAAATTTATAATTTAAAAAATAACACCACTTTATGAAAATAAATTTCTAAATTTGATAAATTTAGTATTTAATAAAATCATTATTTACTTGGAAATTACAAATTTTAGAATTAAAACAACTTTTCTAGAACTATGAGAAATTTACTAAGGTCTTATAAAATTGTATTACAATAATAAGTGATCAAAAAAATAATCTATGAATAAATTTTAAGAAAATAAATGTTTCTTTTAAATTATTAAATATGTCAGAAAATTGAAATTAAATATTTACGACTTACCAAAATACCATTACTTAATTAATAATTTTTAAAATATTTATTTTCTTATACTATGATATAATTATATCATATTATCACTTATAAAAAGGATAAATTTTATTTATAATTTAATTGGTGAGGTTACAATTCAATTTTCCAGTTTACTCTTCATAAGGGTCACGTTACTATTTTAAAAGTCAAGTTACTACTACATCGGTATAGATTTCTTAACTTCTATAAAATATTCTTATTTCATTCATTCATCTTTTATAAAACATTTATTGTGTTATCTTATGTGTTTATAACATATGAAATAATAATAAAAAGTGAATTTTTATTGATAAGACATTGGGTCATTACAGGAACCTGAAAGTTAAAACAAACTATTCCCCTATAAAAATAGGACACACAGTTGAGGTTGAATGGTTATATAGACCATGTTCCAACCATGAACATTGGTCTACCTCTTCTCAAAATTGGGTTTTCGGAGCCCATTTCTTCTGAATCCCATTAAAAAACACAAGGTTGTTAATGTGTCTTAAAAACATCCAAAAACAACACCTTAAGGCATTAAAACTACCTAAATAAGTTTCTAAAGTCCCAAAATAATTTCGGCCCAAACTCAAATATTCCAAAAGGTTCGTAAAATTGGACCAGCTCAAAAACCTAGGAGGTTACAGTCTCCCCCACCTTAACATAGCTCATCCTCGATCTATTAGTATTGACTCAGAGATGATATTGAACATACCCATCTTATTTACATCACATTCATGTAATCCGGTTATTAATCACGGACTAGTTCCCCCTATGGCACTCTCCAACTTAAGAACTACCTACCCAATCGCTTCCCGACTCAAAATAAAAAGATTACGATGGTCCATCAATTATCCCCATACATATAGATCCTCTCATAGAATACCATCATTCCTACAATTCATTTGGTGCTTAAATCATTTATTTTTCACACATGACACCCATAAAGTCTTTTATCCCATAATATGCTCATTTCATACCTATTCCACACATGACACTCATCCAAACCCACATCCCATCAGATAACCAAAAATCTTGCATCATATATACATATGCATGCTCATCATAAGTATGAATGCCTATGACCCACATAAAAGTCACAGATCTTAACAATTCTTACAATAATTCTTAGTGCCTCTACACATCATATATATATATATATATATATATATTGTATCATAACTGATGCCAACCAACTATCCAGTTCATTGTTAGTCCAAAAATAACACACATTAAACTCATAAACCAAATGTGGCCAGGACACAATAAAGTGACATTCCCTGATTAATAAATACCTCTAACTATCATTAACTCCTCAACCAGATATGAAACTAGCATCTCAACAACATAAACCTCACTTGAATCATGAGTACTTTTGGCCTAGACTCCAAACATATCAACACCCGCTACCATCCACTAACCACACTGTTGAGACTCTCTGTCTCTACCACAACGTCTACATGAAACTGAATGGTGGATACCAGCTCCTGACATTTCTCCCAGTCCAATATTAGATCCCTGAGCCTAAACCATACCTATATACCATCTATCTGAGATGAATTCATAAAGAACCTCCCTAAATGGCTCATCTAGTCCCATGATCGACACTCTTTTGAAGTCCAATCACACTATGTCTGAACATGCCCCAACTTTCCACACTGGAAGAAAACCATTGAAGATTCACTCCTCAGTGGCCTACCTATGTCTCTGGCCTAACTTCCCAACTGAAAATCCTTATGGTCTCACTTATGTCTACCTGAATCAACCCCACTATACTCACTTGATTTCACCACCCAATTAGAATATGATTAGTCTGTCATGTTTCCCTCGACTATTAGTTATTGATTCAACGCCCCTAAAAATGATTTAAATATGAAAATATTCACTAAACCCTGATAGAGTTCCATTATACATCCTCAAAATGACTTACCTATGTGATTTCATCAACCATAATTGTAGGTGTATATTGAGACAAGTCTTTCAAGTTATCCACATAATGAAAAATAAAGGTACCTCCTTGGTAGAGATTAATGTACACATGGGCTCTATACACCCTCAATGTATATGGAAAAAATGATCAATGAACCGGAACTCCAAATTCTTCCAAGAAATTTCCTCATGTCTACCTATCTCAACTTGTATGTCCCACCATCACTTAGCTAGTCTTATAAGAATATATGTATCGAGATTTACCATAAGACCATGAGGTTTCTCAAGATTGTCAAAGATATTTTGAACTAAATCAATATAGTTATCTACTATATATGGTACACCCTCACATAGAAATAATAGTGGGTGATGAGATTGGAACTTTCAAGTTATGTATTTCATATATGGATGAGCTCCCCGAGCTCCCTTGTCAATTCCATGTATAACTCGAACCAATCTCACCTTATGTTTCTCATCAAGACATGGCCTAAAATCTACCATCTTTTGCATCTTCCCCACTTATAATGGATCCTATAACTCTATATCATGATCAAATTAACCCTCCAAGGCCTCATCCTAACCCTTAAGATACTTATCTAATGCTTGCTCTTGTGGAACCGTATCTATTCCCTCTTAACTCTCCACCGGAATCAATCAAGGTGGAATCACACTAAAGAAAAAATACCATGGTCAAACAAACATAACAATATATATCGTAGATATGGATAGTTGTAAAAGTTATCACATCTCTCCAACCTTACACTCCCCTATCACAAACCAGGCCACAAGACATCTAGCCTCATGGCCCTTTACCTACCAATATCGAGGTCATGAGTCACATATAATCTAGCCTCATGGCCCATTTCCTACCCATAAAATAGTCATGAATCATATATAATCTGAACTCATGGACCCTTTACTACCCATAAAAGATTCATGTATCAAATACCATATATAAATCTAGGGTAGATGAGTATAATGCCACCAAAAATGCTATATTGAAAATCATTTTTTAGCTTCTTGGTTGGCACTTTAAACTACTCAACCACTTTAGTCATATCTATACACCCTTATTAGGTCCAGGCCCATATATAAAATATAAGTCTCATCGGGAACCACATACTAGGGCTGCCAGGGCATAACTCCACTTAAAAGGATAATCATGAAAATTATTTTTAGTTTCTTTGTTGCAAAATTAAACAAAAAAAAACCCCTATTCAAATATTCATGGTTCCAAGAAATTATGTAAAGGAACATACATATATCATATCACCTTTTATGCGGACAATGATGCATAAAAAATCCCCCATTTCCATACCAAACCAATTGTTAAAGCCATAAAATAAGATAAAAATCACACCCAAGTGATACACTTGAGTTGGAAATAAAATCAACTATAAAAGAAAATATATGAACATAAATTTTCTATCGATAGAAACATTCTCTATTCCCCATTAATGGGGATGTAGTCACTAAAACAGTATATTTGTACCCAGTTCTGACTATATCCTCGTCTCCAGTCTAACATAAAACAAACAATAATACCAAAAAGGATAATAAACACCTCTAATACCACTTTTTGAATCCCAACACGATTTTACACACACACAATTCTCCGGGATGGTTAGCCACTGGGCCTTATGCTTGCCTCCCCATATTAAAAAATCTGCTAACTGTCAGTGAGGATATGATGAGGTGATAATGGGAATATTATACACTATGGTGGTGATAATAATAATGGTACATATATATATATATATATCACAAAAAATTTGGACCATACAACATAAGATACAAAAAAACACTACAGAAGAATAATATATTGTAGAAGTAATAAACAAAAAGTGCACAGGCATAATGCGATTTATTGTTAAAACATTCCATAATAGGTCATACAAAACAATAGATAGATAGGGTCACCAATATATGACTATACATATACTTAAATAAATCAGGAAAAATATAAAATTGAAAATAATGCTTGATGTAAGAACTATCAAGGTTCATATTCTATCCATCCCATGTGAAAGGTACATCTACAATCACTAAGGTTATTCTCCTAAGTAAGATCCCTTACATGATCTAAAATATATAATGTTTGAATGTGTCCCATGGGGACCATGTAGGGTGGGTGTATGAAATTAGAATTCCACCACCAACATGATTCGGTCTTGAATCCATAATTATGATGGTGTATTTGAAATATTAATAAAAAGTCCACACACTAATTTATTATAATTAACTCTATAATGAGCCAAAGTTTTATTATGGAAAATTCTTCTTGATATAATTAAATGTATTATTATGTAAAATGGTTATATAAAATTTGAACTTCCTTGGTTTTATGTTTTTGGATTTTAAAATACCATTAAGAATTGTTATGATTTCTAATATAGTTATTGAATAGTGACCATATTATTAGTATAAATATAGGGCTTTAACAAATCCAATTTACACAGAAAATGGAAGAGATGGCCTCATCTAGTAGAATTGCTCCATATGAAGCCCGTTTTTCAGATCTCAGAAAAGAGGTAGCATCATTGTGATTCGATCCTGAACAATCCCAATCCAAGATTCAACATGTTACGCTTAAACGGAACCACCTATGGGAGAAGTGAATGTTGATAGAGATTACCACCCAAGAGATGTTATCCAAGCCACCCCAAGAGTCTATCACCATTGCACACCATACACATAGGTCATATGTGGGTGTTATCTGGGGTTATGTAACAAGACCCTAACACTAGGATTATGTACATTATTTTTTTATAGAGAATATATATTCATTTTATTATTGTAACATTCTAAATAGTTATTAAAGAAAAGATAATTTTTTAGATAATATTCAATTAACAAATCTATTTTATGAATTATTGGATTTATGAATTAAATAATATTTTAATGAAATAATATTAATAAATTACTTTTTATTAAATATAAATGATTTTATAATGTGTATGAATATAATGGTACTTTTTTTATGGTTTGAATGTTGTTTTTGTCAAAACCATTGAATTTTTGATAAATTTTGGTTTTTATTTTTAAAGTAAAAAATCAATATTTAGAAAATTATTTAGATAAAATGAATATTATTTTTTGAATCAGGATGTAAAATTATCCAATGGTGATTTTTTCATAATTTTCCAAGATAGTGGATTTTTTTTGGGTAAAAATTAAATATCGTTAAATAATATAATGTGTTTTATGACATCATAATGACCCAATAGTGACATAATAAAATACTATAAATGAGTTTTTCGGAAAATATATGTTTTATATTTAAAATAATTTAATTTTAGGTCTTTTTGTATTAATTTTGTGGTGCCATAGTGGACCCTCCATGACTTATAAAACATTTTAACTTTTTAAATTGATTTCCTTGAGTTTGTGAGTCACGTTCACATAAGAAAGCCTAATATTTTAAGAATTTCGGCCATTTTAATTATAAAATAATTTTTTCTCCTCCCCTTTTGAAAAAACCAAGGGAAAAAACCATGGGTTGGTTTGTGGTTTTTAATAGTTTAATGTGTGGTGTCTAAAAGCTAAATAATAAATAATTTATTATATTTTCCCATAAAAACTCACCCAAGATCCCACTTCCTCTTCACTAAAAGAATTTGGAGCTTGACAAAAATATTTCCTCCTATCTCTATAATCCTCCCAATGTGCCCCAATCTCCCAATAATCCTCTATCAAGCCTCTCCTAATCCTTTTGTATAACACATCCAAATAAGAGATTTCTACCTTTCTCTTTTTTGTCCAAATTTCATTATGTTGTTACACACTTTTGTTTACAATTAAAAATGTTGGGGAATAATTTTTAACCTCCCCCATACTTCCCTCCTTATATTTTAATTATTATAAACCCTTTTATATCTCATTAATTCCTCCCATGTACACCTCTTACCATGCAGAAATTCCATAAGGGATTTCTCTCTCGTTTACATTAAAGAAAATATTTTGTATTATGAGTCTAAATTTCATTACATAAGTTGGGAAATGTATCTATATTTCCCCCTTACTGTCCATTTCATGTAAATATGATGAGACACCCCTTTCACTCTCATCACCCATTTTTATGATTTTTTATGTCACGATGTTATGCTGCCAAAATTGCACTGTGATTTTCCCAACCAAAGTCATTCGGTAGTGAATACCACACCCATTTCTCTATCAATGGTATCCAACATTATGAAAATTGAATAATTTATTATATAGTTTAATGTATTAATTACACATTACTTTATCATTGAATAAAGTATGATTTTTAATAAATCCATGTTTTATGATCCATGTGGAAGACTTATGCATGAAATGAAATGATTAAGAAGGGTGTTCCCTGATAGCGCTCCAATGAATTGGGTAAAGAATTGTATCATGATACATCATGTGAAATGAGGGTTTACTCATTCTAATCCAAGTTCAATGAGGGTTTACTCATGATCCACATGAAATGATACTTGGATCATGCTAATATCATGTTAAACATTGTTTCAACATTTCCATGTTATGATAAACATGATATATAATGCCTTTATTTTCATGTTTCTCTTATGCTCTATTGATATGCCTATTGCCTAAAATGTATTGTATTATTTATGTTTTACTTTGTTTACTCCCTTACTGGGCTTTATTGCTCACCCTTTTCTTATTCTTTTCCTCAAGTTATCCCATGCAATGCTAAGCACAAAGGAATGTGTGTGGCCATGTAAAATAATTTTTCAATAAAGATGTGAATTTTATGTTCTAAGTTGTTATTTAATGTTCCAAATTTTTCATGACACTAGACCTATCGATCCTCTAAGTTTTCGTAAGTGAAATTTTATGTAAAAAATCATTTTTAAGTGTGTAATCAATAGAAGGGTTGTTATAGTAGATATCAAAGGATATGTTTAGTTAACTTTGGGATTATGATTATAAATACATAGTGAAATCCTTAGGGATAATATTAAGTATACTAAATACATCCCTAAATTTTTGTGAGTAATGAGTAAGTGGTTTATCAAGAAAATACAACCCTTTATGGATACATGCATATAGTGGAGGCTCTGGCATAGATGTATCTAGGGGTAAAACCTAAAAACACCACTTGAACTAGACTTGAATGAGTACTGGTGGAAAAAATGGGCCTTACTTCACTCTTGGTTATGACACTCCTAGTGAATATGCTTTGGTAAATTCAAAAGTTTAGTATGAACCATTATTAATGGAATAAAAAAATTCCACTAAGAATATATGTTGGGAAGTAGATCATCGATAACATAGATTGAAGCCTAGGAATTCATAAGGTAATGAAATAATAGTAATTTATAAGTAATATATTTTTTGTCTTTGGATTACCCTTTATTTTTTACCCTAAACGTAACATGTATTCCATCCAATGGCTGGTAATAAGAGGACTCGAGCTAACAACAGATTCGAAGATCAATGTGACAATTTTTTTAATGAGATGCCCAATCCTATGGGAGTGGGAATCAAGAACATTTTCACGATAATCTCTTAGTTTACTCAGGTTTTGAATAGAATCCTGGGTCAAGAAGAACGTTCAACCCCCAACCCCAATAAAGAACAATTTGCAATCAAGATCTTCATGAGTCAAAGGACTCCGACTTTTAATGGATTATATGATCCCTCAATTGTCGAATAATGAAACAACTCCATAGAAAATATATTCTACATCCTTTAATGTTATGACCAAGAGAAGGTACTTCTAGCTACTTTTTGTATGGAGGGTGAAGCTGATCAATGGTGGATATTGGTCAAAAATACGAAGCCTATGGAGGAGATCAAGGTTTTGGCATAGAAAGACTTTTATAAAATGTTTTTCGATAAATATTTTCCTCGAACCCTTTGAAGTAACATAGAAAGGGAATTCCTTGTCCTAAAGATAAAATACGATGAATCCATCAGAGAGTAAGAGGAAAACTTCACAAGTCTTGCACGATGCACCTCCGGCTTTGTAATCACCCATGAATGCAAGTTTGAACACTTATTTGGTGGGATAAAACCTATCCTACTAAAATACATAGCAATCCGTGACATTGATATCTATAATTAAATTGTCTAATGTGCCCTCAATGTCGAAATAGAGATTGATGAATCTCAAGGGTATCATAGGGATAAGAAGCGTAATGTGGAATTATATTCTGGTGGTCCGATGAATTAATTCAAAGGTGCTAAGAATATCCAACACCCCACCTTCCAATGGTTCAGAAAGAAGAACCCTAAAAATTTCTAGAATAGGATGAGGAAATGCTTTAGGTGTGGAAGATAAGGGAACCTAGCCATTAACTACTAATTAGAAAAACTCATGGCTGCGATAGAGAAGAGAAACTCTCTGTTCAACCCCCAACACATTGTTCATTTATTCAACTGCAAAAAACCAGGGCACTTTTCAAACCATTTCTTCAAGACTATGGTTTTCAGAGGAAACCAACAACCTCCATAGAAGCAAGGGTGAGCTTTTTCAATCACTACATCCAAAGTGAACACAAACAAAGAAGTGGTGATAGGTATGCTGGTTATTCATTCAATAATATCGAAAATACATTTTGATTTTGTTTCTATGAATTCTTTTTATCCCAAAAGGTTAGTAGAACAATCCCAACACCACCAAAAATAATGGAAGTAAAGATTTCGATGAGAATGGAAAATGGGGAAATCATTTCATATCATGAATATAACTCCTCCCCTATCATAATTTGTGGATTTAAATTCCTTGAAAACCTCTTTATACTCCCTCTAGTAGATTTTCATGCAATTCATGGAATGTATTGGATTTCCATATATATATATCTAACATAAATTGTTGTGAGAGGGAAATTACTCTCTATATGGAGAATCAACCCTCGATTATATACCAGTGTAAGGAGGGGGATGGATATTATATAGAACCATCATCTCATGAATGGATACTAATTCCCTAGGAGTATGCATATTTGGCTCAGATGATTGAGTCTAAGGAACAAATCATCCTTGAAGACATGCCTATTGTGAGGGACTTCGCTGAAGTGTTTCCCAATGAATTTCTTGTTCTTCCTCCTAGAAGACTTGTTGAATTATCAACCAATCTTATACCTGGGGAATTTCCATTATCCAAGACTCCGTATAGAATGGCTATTATGGAGCTTGAGGAGATGAAGAAACAATTACAAGAGGATCTGGATAAATGATTTATATGCCTAAGTGCTTCACCATTTGGTGCACCCATCCTCTTATTCAATAATAAGGATGGGTCAATGCACCTTTGTATTGATTATCGTGACCTCAAAAAAATCATGATAAAGAACAAGTATCATCTTCCACAAATTGATGACTTGTTCGATCAGTTATGTGGAGCACAATACTTCTCTATGGTGGATTTGTGGTTAGGATATTACCCATTAATGGCAAAGAAGGACAATATCACCAGGACTGATTTTCTTACAAGTCATGGGAAATATGAATTCGTAGTAATGGCTTTCAGAATCACTAATGCTCTTACAATCTTCATGAACCTGATGAATAGAGTATTTAGATATTACCTCGACAAATTTGTGGTAGTATTTATAGACAGTGTTATAATATAATCCAAAACCAAGGAGAATGAGGATCATCTAAGAACTATACTCGGGACCTTGAAAAAGGATATGCTCTATGAAAATTACAAATAGTGTGAGTTCTGGTTGAAGGAGGTCTCATTCTTGGTTTATATCATCACAATCAATGGGATATTTGTGGATCCTTCCAAGATAGTTTCAATTGGGGGATGGTCAATGCTAACATCAGTAGTGGATATGCATAGCTTCCTAGGGTTATTTGGGTATTATTGACAATTTTTAAGAATGTTATTAGGATTTTCAAACCCTATTACCATGCTAACTTGGTAGGGAGTCATGTATTCTTGGAGTGATGAATGATTAAGAGATCTTCAAGGAGAAGAAAATGAGGCTTATCATTGTGCTCGTGCTCTTACTACCAAAAATAAGAGAACCTTTTGTGGTATTTAGTGTTGCTTTGAATAAGGGTCTAGGCTGTGTGTTGATAAAAAAAATTCATTACCTATGCTTCATGAAAATTGAATGTTCGTGACCAAAACTATCCAACACATGATCTGGAGTTGGCTGTAGTGATCATTAATTTAAAAATTTGGCCGAATTGTCTCTTTTGGGAGAAGTGTGAAATATACACGGACCACAAAAGCCCCAAGTATATATTCACATAGAAAGAGTTGAATATGCACCAACAAATATTGTTAGATTTGATCAAAGACTATGTCTTCTCAATGAATTACCACCCTATGAAAGTTAACATGGTAGAAGATTCTCTAAGTAGAAAATACCCAATGATTCCATCATTGATGACAATTCAAAAGAATCCAATATTTTTAGATTTGATGAAGACGGAAATGGGAATCATAAGGAAGGGAAGATCATTAATCCTTTCACA
This sequence comes from Viscum album, assembly GCA_963277665.1. Taxonomy (NCBI): domain Eukaryota; kingdom Viridiplantae; phylum Streptophyta; class Magnoliopsida; order Santalales; family Viscaceae; genus Viscum; species Viscum album. The sequence continues at coordinate 571,032,056 of OY728164.1, read as the reverse complement.
AATTATTTCATTAACGTATCTTTTGGAAAGGTTAAAGGATGCTCAAAAGGATGATCTGGGAATTCAGAAGAAATTAGAAACTATCATAAAAAGGAAATACTCATAGTTCAATGTTAATGAAGAATGAATTGTGAGATTTGGGACAAGATTATGAGCTCCATAAAATTTGAAGTTAAAGAATGAACATTGGGATTATGCACATAGTTCTAATTTCTCCATTCACCTAGGAAACACAAATATGTATTAAGATATACGAGATCATTTTTGGTTGGACAATATGAAGAAAGAGATCATGGAGTATACATCAATGTGTCTGGTATGTCAGTAAGTGAAGTTTGAGAGGAAGAAGTCTAAGGGGATGATGCAACCATTACCCATACCAGCATGGAAATGGGAGAACATCACCATGGACTTTGTCACTAGACTTCTAAAGACATCCAAAGGAATCAATGCTATCTGGGTTGTGGTGGATTGTCTTTAAAATACTGTAAACTTCATTTCTATTTGACAGGACTTCTCATTTGATTAACTGGCATAGATATACATCAGATAATCTGTAAGGATCCATGGGGTACTACTATAAATTGTATCCTATAGATATCCAAGATTCACCTCTATGTTCTGGAAGAGTCTCCAACACACTCTGAATACTGAGCTGAACTTTAGAATGTCTTATCATCATCAAACTAATGGACAATATGAGGAGACTATCCAAACACTTGAGTAAATGTTGATAGTAAGCTCAATGGACTTCAAAGTAGGATGGGATCAACATCTTCCTCTGGTTGAGTTCTCTTACAATAACCGTTTCCACTCAAGAATCGAAATGGATCTTTATGAAGCCATGTACGGGAAGAGGTGCAGAACACCAACATGTTGGGATGAAGTTGGGGAGAGAAAACTCCTAGGTCTAGAAATGGTCAAAGAAATGAGGATAAGGTGAAGACCATCCAGCAGCACACTAATGCTTCTCAGAGTCTACAAAAGAGCTATGATGATAATTGTCAATGAGACCTAGAGTTTGATGTCGGAGGCATGCTATTATCCTCCATATCACCATGGAAGAGATTTATGAGATTTGGTAAGAAGTAAAAGCTTATTCCAAGGCACATCATCCATTTTGAGATCCTTGTTCACTGTGGAGCAGTGGCCTATTGACTAGAACTACCACCGAACCTATCTCAAGTACATGATGTATTTCATGTATCACACTTGAAGAAGTAAATACCTGACACATCACATGTACTCAATCCATTGGTGGTACCATTGGAGAATGACCTCTCTTGTGAAGAGAAGATGGTGATGATCTTAGATCGCAGGTAAAAAGTTCTATGAAATAAGACAATGCCCCTCGTCAAGATGTTATGGAAAAACCCCAAGTTTGAAGAGGAGACATGGGAATCAGAGGAATTTATGAAGAATTGTTTTCTGCTTCTATTTTAGTGTGTAATAAGGATATTTCAAGGGAGAAATTTCTTAAGGGGTAAAGATTACAATGACCCATCCTTTTATTAATGAAAATTCCTCTTGATCTAATTAAATTTCATGTTATATAAAATGGTTATATAAAATATGAACTTCCATGGTTTTATGTTTTTGAATTTCAAAATACCATTAATAATTGTTACCATTGCAAATATAACCATTGAATAGTGACCACATGATTAGTATAAATATAGGGATTTAACAAATCTAGTTTACCCAAAAAAAAGTAAACAATGGCCTCATCTAGTGGAATTTCTCCATACGAAGCCCATTTTTCGGATCTCAGAAAGGATGTATCATCAGTGAGATTTTCTATTTACCAAGACAAAGCTGAGCTTCAACATGTTAATATCCAACAAAACCACCTATGGTATAAGTGGAAGTTGATAGAGATTACCACCAGAGCGATGTTTTGTAAGCCACCCCCAGAGTCTGTTCCCATCGTACACCTTACCCTTAGGTCATATGGGGGTATTATGAGGGGTTATGTAACAAAACCCTAGAACTATGATTATGCACATTATTTTTTATAAAGGATATACATTCATTTTATTATTGTTAATATATAAATTGTTTTAAAGAAAAAAATAGTATTTGTAGTTAATATTCAATTAATAAATCTTTTTTGATAAATTAATTGAATTTTGAATTAAATAATATTGTCATGAAATATTACTACTAAATTAATTTTTATTAAATATATATTATCATATAATATTTATGAATACAATTTTAATATTTATTAAGGTTTGAAATATATTTTTGTTAAAAACTATAAATTTTTGATAAATGTCATTTTTTATTTTAAATGTAAAAATTTGAATATATATAAAATTATTTAGATAAAATGAATATTAATTTTGGAATCTTGACATCGAAACTATCCAATGATGATTTTTTCATTATTTTATGAGAGAATAGACTTTTTTGGTAAAAATTAAATACCATTTAGTTTTATAATGTGTTTTATGACATCATAATGACCCAATAGTGATGTAATAAAATACAATAAATTAGATTTTCGGCCAATATATGATTTATATTTAACAATAATGTGATTTTAGGTTTGTTTGATTAATTGTATGGTGCCTTAGTGGACCCTCGAAGACTTATAAAACATTTTATATTTTAAAATTGATTTCCTTTAGAGTGTGACTCACCTCCACATAAGAAAGCCTAATATTTTAATAATTTCATTTGTTTTAATTTTAAAATAATGTTTTCCACTCCCCTTTAGAAAAAAACATGGAAAACAAACATGGGTTGGTTTGTTTTTTTGATTAGTTTAATGTGTGGTGTCCAAAACCTAAATCATAATGAATTCCCTCTATTTTCCAATATTAACCCACCAAAGCTCCCACTTACATTCACTAAAATCCATTAGAGCTCAAAAAAACACTTCCCTACTCTCTCTATAATCCTAAAAAGGTTCCCCAATATCCCAAAAATCCTCTCTTAAGCCTCTCCCGAGCCATTGGGATCACACTTCCAAGTAAGGGATTTCTTCTTTTCTCATTTTTTCCCAAATTTAATTATTTTTTAATACCATTTTTGTTTCAATTAAAAACTTTGGGGTATGATTTAGAACATACCCCATTCTTCCCTCCCTATGTATTAATTATTAGAGACCCATTTATCTCTTATTAATTCCTCCCATGTACACACATTACCATGCTGAAATTCCGTAAGGGATTTCTCTTTCCTCATTTACATTCAAGGAATTATTTTGTATTATGAATGTAAATTCTATTAAATAAGTATGGAAATGTATCTATATGACCCCCTTAATTTCCATTTCATGTACATATTAGGAGACACCTCTTTCTCTCTCATAATCCATTTTTATAAATTCTTATGCCACACCATTATGCTGCTGAAATTGTACCGTGATTTTCCATGCCAAAGTCATTGTGTAGTGAATACCACGACCATTTATCAATCAAGGATATTCACCTCTATGAAAATTTACTTATTTATTATATAGTTTCATTTATTAATTCCACATTCCTTTATCATGGAATAAATGATAATTATTAATGAATCCATGTTATATGATCCATGTGTCAAACTTATGCATGAAATGAAATGATTAAGAAGGGTATGCCCTTATAGCGCTCTAATGAATTGGGTAAAGAATAGTATCATGATACGTCAAGTTAAATGAGGGTTCAATCATTCTAATTCAAGTGAAATGAGGGTCTACTCATGATCCATGTGAAACAATCCTTTTCTCATGCTAATATCATGTTATATTTTGTTTCGACGTTTCCATGATATGATAATCATTCTATATAATGCCTTTTTGTTCATGTTTCTCTTATGTTCCATTGATATGACTATTTCCAAACATGTACTGTATTCTTCATGTTATGAGTTGTTTACTCTACTAACAGGCATTATAAATCACCCGTTTTTTATACATGTACTCATGTTATCCCATGCAATGCTAAGTACGAAGGAATGTTTGCGGTCATGTAAAATAAGTTTTCAATAAATATGTGAATTTTATATTCTATGTTGTTATGTAATGTTCCTAATATCCCAAGACACTAGAAATCTAGATCCTCAGAGTTTTCTTAAGTAAAATGTCATATAATAAATCATTTTTATGTTTGTTATAATGAGTAGGGTTGTTATAAACTCTCTCCCCTTGTGCTCAAAAACCACAAGGAATAATTTACCTTCTTTTTCAAACACAAATTTATCTCTAAACACATGCCCACAAATATATTTATGTCATACATCAAATGTCTCTATATATATATATTTAGTGGTCAGGACCCACAAATTAATTAGTAGGCATCCTTTGATGAAGGTCATACCAGAAGAACCCTTTAGTTCCACCCATAGTCACATCACCCAACTCCTCATGCCTTTAGACTCCTCTCATTACCTAAACCATGCAATCAACATACAAAGGGAATGCACAAATAATATACACCTATTTCTTTGGACCTCATCTTGGAAAATAACCATTGGATCAACAACCCAACATCTAATGGGATGGAGATATCTATCCTCCATATATGAATAACTATCATATCAATACCTAATGTCTTGAGGGATTGATAGGTTTTTACTCCCATAATCCCATCCAATGGCCTCAAACAAAATGATAATCCTCATACCACAACTGATGGCCACAACCCCATCTCTTGATGGTCCATCATAATCCACGAGGATTTCTATAGTGATCACCTCCAAAATCACTGATGGTAAAGACTATCCCATAAGAAACAATTTCTACAAAGGCCTCCACCCACAATGAGTGGACAACACCACCTTGACCAAGTCCTATCTATGTGCACACAACTACAATAAAAAGTCATCTAACAATGATGAGTGGAAATCACAAACATTGGATAAAGAACATCATCTTAAAACCCATTCCTCTAAGACCATATCTCAAAATCTCAATGGTCAACACCATATCAAGTCCCACAATCCATGCCCTTATCCTAACAACATTATTTCCTAAAAAACTAATGAACATGATTCCTTAACCCACTGATCGTCATCACCACATGTATCTTGGGCCATGCCCAACTTGAAGAACACATCTCATCAGTCCATGTGATAAACGTCACATCAATCCTTATTCTATTACCATCACATTCCCATAGAACCATTGAAATAAATAATATTTTTATTAATGATGGAAAAGAACCAGCCTTACCTTCCCATTTGGTGGAAAGCCCATCACCCAGATTAATATATTGAAAATGATCAAGGGAATTAACAATGACATACAATAATATAATTTTTTCAAATTAAAAGTACGAATGGATTAATTTGGGGTCTCACTCAGACAGCCCAATGTGTGAATTTAGGTATGCACACAAAAAAACCAGTAAAATTAAGAGTAATATTGAAACTACCTACCTTATAATATTAGGTGCTCGATAATCTAAGATCAACCTCTAAATTGATATGAGAAGAGAGAAATGAATGTTTTATAAAAATTCTATTAGAATTGGGGCAAAGGGATTTTTCAGATTTAGCATTCTGTATGGAGAGATAAGTAGGATAGAAGATCAAGAAGAGTTGAAGAAATATCACTACAAGTCCAACGAGATAGATGAAGTTTAGCAGGAGATGATCCAAAGGAAACTAGAGGGGGAAGGAAAGGAGATATCCCCCTTTTGTTCGCACGAGTAATGAGAAGGAATAAGAGAAAATCCATTAAATGAAGAAGGATTAAAAGTTCAATTTTTAATCATTAAAAAGTTTGATGGTTACCACATGATTTAGAAAACTATGCTCCCACCATGTGGTGATCACTATCCAAAGGGTAGATGCCACACATGGTTTGGTTGTACGTTTTTAAAAACCAATCACCAATTGTGCGGGTGACTCGGAACACCAGCACTCCAATTCAAGGTTAATAGATAGGGGTTACACAGTTAAAAACAACCATACCCATTATAAAATAGGCCAAATTGTTGAGGTTGCATGGTTAGACAGACCATGAAACAATAATGCGACTTGTTTATCCTCTTCCTGAAATAGAGTTTTTGAATCTAGATGCTTCTAAAACACATTAAAACCCTTAAGTCACTCATTTATCCTTAAACAAATCCAAATAATTCTTTATAGAATTAAAACTCTCAGAATTAGGTTCTGAAGTTCCAAAAGAAAGTTGACATACTCACCAAAATAAAATATTCAAAAAGGTTGGTAAAAGTAAAACCACTCAAAAACATATTATTTTATACAATTCTTTTATTTATAACCATTTCTTCAATATTCATATTCTAAATTTCTTGATGGTAGTTGAAAAAACTCAATTAAACACATCTTCACTTGATAACATTCATTACATTTTCTTTTCTCAATGGTTAATTATGATGAAGCACCAATAAAATTCATTAATGGTTTCATCATGTTTACGGATTATAGTTTGTCTAAAGAAATATATAAGGTTTTTGTAACATGACATTATAAAAGATCATCTACAGATCATGTCTTTAACCATCTGATAAGTTTATTTAGAAGACTTTATATATCCTCATATGATGAGACTTTGTTATAATTCATCTAATAGACTATATAAAACACCATCTTATTTATATAAAAATCATCTGTCTCATATAAAAATTATAAGTTTTTTTTATTTATGAAAATCTATCTGGTTTGGTTATTCTAGAAGACCTAATCAATGCTCGATCCGATTTGGTTTGTTTAGAATACTAATGAAATTTTCCATCAATTTTACAAATAATTATTTATCTGGTAAAAATATATGTTTCTACCATAATTTTCTAAAAAAATGGTTGTATAAATTTAGTAATGTAAATTATTCAAGGAAGTGTGTTTCTATTTTAATAAATAAGGTTAGAATGTTTTGAAAGAAAACCTTTTACTTAGCTGATATGTCTATCTTGAATGATATCATCTTAAGATTTACAATTAAGAAAATATGAGAAGACCCAGCCACAAGGAATTGTGGCTCCTATACAATTTTGAGTGTGATAATATCAAGGAAATTTGTGATATACTAATTAAAAATATGACAACACTAGAGAAGAAATTCTAGTCATGGGATCCGAGTGAACTGAGAATATTAAGAAAAGAAGAACATTAATCCACTACAAGTTATAATAGAGAAGAAGAAGGAAATATGACCTAGTTCTAAATAGAAAAATTCAATATAGATTTAAAGAGGAATAAAATGATGGAGAAGATTCCAAATTATATTACTATTCAGATACAATTAAGGAAGCATTAAAAATGAGTTTTACCTAAAGCCGAGTTTCTGTGATCAATGTAAAAAAAGTTTATCCAAGATTTAAAAGATTATAATAATATGGAGATGTTAATGGTGAGTATATTTGATGTGGTAGTCACATATAAATCATTTTTATCTAATATTTTAGTGCTGAATATATGGAAATAATATATTCGTTGATTTTAGACAATGAACAGATTCTGTAAAAATTCTAATCATTTTTTTATAGAGAATGGGTTCTAATAAGTGATTCTGAATATTTTTTTAGTATTCAAATACTCTATGAATTGAATAAGAATATAATTTTTTGTGTATAGTGACATCACAATACAAAATTTTGGATTTACATCAAGTGGAGATGAAAATCCTAAAGAAATGGTGGGTTTTCATTTTAAAGATGTACAGTGGTATATTGCACTTGATCACTTTTGAAATATAGCGATCTCACACATATTTTATATAGTGTGAATGGGTTAGGATAATAACACCACATAATAAACTTATATTAATAACAAGATTAAAAGTGAAAAATATTTTTATTAGGATAACAACTGGTTGTTGTAAAGAGTATCCCCATATTGAGACCGAAACATATAAAAGAACATGTGCCATATTTAATGCTTCATTTTAATTTTATATACGTGTATTATAGGTTAAAAAACACAATGATCCATATTTTTTAACCACTATTAGAGGTTCAAATGAAAATGGCCTTTTGAGGATTAAGGGAAGCATTAGTTTTTCCAAAAATAATTTAACAACATCTTATTCACCCCACCCCACCCCTTAGGTGTGTCTGTAAAGTCCAATGGGACACTAAATAAGTATCAGAGAAAAGGTAAAATCCTATTTTGATGTACTATTTGTCACAAATAATATCATAGCGAAGATATTAATGAATAGTATTAAGAATCTTTGTTTTTCTAGTTATTTTTAAAAGATTGCATGAAATTCAAAATTTAAGTGATGTTAGAAGACCCACAAATGGACGAATAAGTCTATAGTGATGTTTCTATTAAAATATAAGATTTAACAAATACTCAACGAAATTGGAAAAATAGAGAAGCTAAGAACATGATGAAGAATGAAATTATGGAGGAGGAACAACCACTAACTGAAAGTAGTGAGAGTGATACGTCTTCCTGCTAACATGTTGGTTATGATTCCTTAAATAATAATAGTACATGTTGTGAGAATGGGTATAGAAACCCAATATAAACATAAAATTTTATTTCATTATTTTACATTCCATCACATAAATAGTTTCAGAAATCATATAATTAAATGTTTAGTGACTTGGAAAATTAACTATATAAATAATTTATTTTACAACACTCATCAATATTTCATCATAACCACTAAAATATAAAACCCCTTCTAAATAAATAACAAGTAATAACCATATTTATATTCAAGGGAAATAAATATTAAAATAAATTGGTGATCTTATATTTTTAGTAATGGTAACATTAGAGATAACCAATGATGATAATAAGTGTAAAAAATATTAGTATATAGGTTTGAGAGTATAATCAATATCCAAGAACCAAATATTTCGAAAACATACATAGATAGAATATAAATCATAACACACAAGAAATCATATCAAAATTATATTTCAAATAATATGGCACAAACATGGTCATTGGAATCATAAAATAGTGGATCAAGCTTTATAATCTATTTCCCTTAATAAACCAGGCTTCACAAACTTATTTCCAGTAGTATATTAGGATTTAATCACCCATTTCCCTTAGAGGACTAGGATTCACTAACCTGTTTCCCTTAGTGGATATAGCTTCACTCACCTACTTCCCATTGTGGATCAAGCTTCACATACCTGTGTCTCTTGGTGGATATATTCACCATAATTTGATTCCCATTATCTCATGAGAAAAACATATTTTCCTAATTAAATAGAGGTTTATATAACTCCCAACCATCACTTAATGAACAAATATACGTATTTATTCCATAAGATATCAATCATTTAACATATCCTAAAAACCCATGAGAGAAAATGGTTTGCCTTCATCACATTATAAATAATCCATGGAAAGAAAAATGATTTCTTGAACATTTATAGATGGTATCCAAAAAATTTACAACAATTATGTAAAAAATCTATACCCATAACTCAATAACCCTAAATGAGTATTTTATAAGAACATTTATGGTATTATTATTGAAAAATAACTTCCAATGAAATAAATTCATTATAGGTAAAGAGGAAATGGTAGAAAAATCATAAAATAGATTTTATAAAATTATTTTATCTTTGGAATAAAATATAAAGTTATAGTCACATTGAAAAGTTCTTTTCAAAATTATAAATTTTGAGTAATTTAAAAGAATGAACGTTGAAAATGATTTTTTTTAATTTAATTTAAAAAATTATTCCTTGAAAATACATTAATGTTTTAAGAAATTGATGTGAAATGTTTTTAGTGATTTTACTTTTGAAAAATAATCCTTAACAAAGGATCCTTTAAAACAGAATAAAAGATTCAAAATGTGAATTAAATGGTTTGAAAAAAAACTCTATTTTGATAAATGCACATAAATAATAAATCATTTAAATTAAATAAACATTATAAAAATAAATGTGGAGTAAATGATAAAACATTTTATTTTGAAGGGATGAAAAAATACATTGAAATGCCTTTTCGGAAGACCCACGTTGTAAAATGAGTAATGAAACATTCTTTTTAAAATATTATTTATGAATTGTAAAGGAAACATGTGATAACCCATAATTAGGTTTCAAAATATAAGATAATTTCTCTGGGAAGAGAAAATATTGTCATGGAGAAGAATCTACTGTGAAAGTGGATTGTAATTATTCTTAACAAAGATATACTTTTTGAGGAATAAATTCATCAAGGTTAAAGATTGTATTTAAAATAATTTTACAAATAGTAGAATATGAATTTATATGAAATAAAATATTATGTTTAAGGAAACCAATATATGAATAAATAATTTCAATAAGAATCATTATAAATCAATGATTAGTGTTGAGTTTACAAAAACTCTTACAACTTTGGTTTCCTTCGAATCAAAGGACATTTATAGAATGAACATGATATAAGTATTAAAACCCAATGAATTACATTAATTTGGAAACACATATATCCAATAGGTAGTAATCACATTGTCTCATATATATAATGGTGTGCAATATAAAATATGTCTCAAGAAATTAATATTGAGATGAAGAACCCCTCACCTAAATTCCTGACTTCCACTAGAGTTCTAATCTCATGTGTTATAAAAAAATATATATTAATATCCTATTTTTTTACCTAAATAATGTCTATAAATTTTATAGAAAATATTTTTAATTATTCTCTACATGTATTCTAGTTAGTTAATATCTATTTTTAACATAATTTGTGAGTAATCTAAATCAATTTGAAACCAGTTTCATAATAGAAGTGTTTTTCTTCATTATTCTCCAAAAGTTAATCATTAACTGGTCATAAAAGGTTATTTAATTAATGTTACATGATATTTTATAATGTAATAATTTAATTCAATGAGTTTTATAGCCATGGTTCTTTAATAAAAATTGTTGATAAGCATGTTTCAGTGATCTTAAACAAACAAATGATTGTATCCTAATTAATGAGTTTAATATCAATGTTACCATTATATAACCAAAATAAAATAATTATTTACTTATTTATATCATAAATAATCACTAATTAATTTAACATATTCATCCATGATATTATTTTATGTCATTATACAACTAGGTGTTTATACTGTCCAAAATATGAACATACCATAACTAATGAATAATTTGGATTATAAATGTGGATTATTTTGGAATAATATTATCATTATAAAATATTAATGATATTATTTAGATAATTTTATGTTTTGAATAAAATTTTAAAATATTTTAAAAATTATTATATAAACTATATAAAAATTAGATATGTTACTTTTTGAAGGCGGTAGTCCTCACAACACATAGTCAAAATTTTATTTTATAAAATAAAATGAGTGAATGAAGGTGAATTATTATTTTTACATCTATAATGAGATTCCAAATTATAGGCTAGGTTTCACTGATGGGGGGGATGAATCTTATATACCATCATTTTATGAAATTTTATCCTTTTAAATTCAACCTCTTAAATAGTCTAAAGTTCTTGATCCACTAAATAGTTTCTCTCAATAACAACACATTTGAAATGGTAAAATAAGAGAGGGTAACACACAATATTTACATGGTTATGAAATGTAATTACTACTCTTTAACATGTTTTTTAAAGACCCTATCGTGAATTCTCTTCACTATCTCCACAAGTGAGTACAACTGGTTAGACACCCTAGTTGCGATCTTTCCACAATTGGTTAGACACCCCAATTGTAATCTCCCGATAGTTGGTTAGACACCCCAAATTTTATTCTTCTCTAATTGGTTAGACATCTAGTCATAAGCCTCAGGTAGTTTGTTAGACACCCCAACTACAAGATTCCTCTTCAGTGTTGATATTTTACTAGAATTATATTTGTTATAAATAGTCTTCTACCATATGAAATGGAGATGTACCTTACTTGTTTATGTTTTCAAGGCCTTCAACAGATGTCTTGAACAATATATTTATCCATTGAACTCCTTTAAGATCTAGAATTACCTGAATTCTCTTCTTCAAATGATCAGGTACATGTAATCACCATCCTCAATAATTACTCAACTTTTGACCACACTCAAAATTCATATTGAAAATTGGATGAAAGGAGTCTCAAAATGCTCTTGTAATTATATCCTTTTTTCTCATCACTAACATCCACATATTTATACACAAAAATGTGGTTCATGGGAATATAAATTAATTCCATGACCTGAATTCTTTCATTTAAATAATCAATTAACTATTTTTATGAATAGACACATTTATTCTTTTCTTCTTTCAAATAATAATTCTAGAATGAGTATTATTATTTTATTCTCAGTATGAAATACCATATTAAACTGTGGGTATTTAATTTTATACTTTATATAAAATAATTGAATATTGGTATGGGTATTTCTTTCATATAATCACAATATCTCAAATCAAACACCAAAAGAGTTTAAGTGCTTTCTTCTTCTTCTCACAGGGAAAGGTCACACATGAATAACCAATTTTCATGCATGGATTCATGAATGTATCGCAATCACCTAAGACACTCAATTACCTCTCTTCCTATTTCATTATGTATATATGAAATACCCAACCTCATGTATTATTAAACAACTTTCCATTAAAATTTCCAAAATACTTGGGATACATCTTTCTCTAAACAAAATATGAATAAAATCACATGGACTCATCAAACTGGAATGTGGTTATTTATAAATGGACAATTTTAATCATACATATTCTTACATCATGGAATTTACTTCATCTAGGATCTTATTCTTCAATGGGTGGATCGATATCCTTTATTCATGCATAACAGATGCATGAAACATGTTCACAAAACATGAATGGATCATCGGTTTTTTATGTAGACTTATTAATACATTATAATCCTTGGTTTAATTTTACGGTTCTCTAAAATGATTTTTTTTCGTGATAATGGAATTAGAACCTACACTATGAAAATCTATTGAATAAAGGATTATAAATACACATATCCCTTGATCAAACAACTTGGATTAGCTCACTAGAAGTGAGCACTAGGGGCTGATCATGGACCCCGGCTAGAACCCCCACATTACAGCTCTCCCTGCCACTGTGTCTCCACATACAGTGGAACGGCTTTCAATCCCATGCACTAATTTCTATTTTATGGGTCTTTTACATAGTCCCACCACTCTACTATTGTGCTTGACCTCATTGGGAGGTCTCTCCCACGAGGGTTGACCCTCGGGTCCCCTAACACTTCGTAGTGGGATAACCCTTGGAGGATTCAATTGGTTGAACAACATTTTTATATGAAGATAATTCATAATACATTCAAAATTATTTTGTTGCAAATACAAAACAAATCCTCAATTAGAAAACAACATCAAATAAACCCCTCATGAAAAATATGGATTTCCATTTTTTTCAAGGACACCATAGAATATTCACTTCATGAAAATAAACATTTGAAATATCTTATTTCTTATTTAACATGTCTCAAAAAATGTGTCATACATTGACACATAACTTTGGAAATAAAGTTCAATTCCAAAAATCATCACATTAAACATAGAGAATTTCTCAAGAATGACACCCAATTCCATCAAATGAAACCATTGAAATTCTCTAAGTATCAACACCATCAATCACATATTGACTCCTTGAAAAAAAATGAAACACCTAGGGACAAAAAATAATAATTATTATATTATATGTTTCATATTTATTACTCAATTTCACTTTTATTTTCTGAAAATTGAGGTAGCAGTGAAAAAATATAAGTTGTCACTTTGTGAAGGTGGTCATATGAAAAATTCCTGAATGAGAAATTTATTTTTCTTAATAGAAAAGGGGAAAGGTGGTTAATAGTTTATACCGTTAAATAATAAATGTAAGTATTAAAAATAATGATATAATTATATATGAATTATAAAAATATAGTTGACAATCTATGAGACAAAGGATAATAAGTAGGAAAAAATGAGTACGCATGTTGAAATAATTATGTTTTTGTTTGATGATTCATTTTTTTCCAAAGTGTTTGGACCAGTTATAAACTGAAAGAATAATTTTTTATAATTTGGTGAAAGCATTCCCTTGATTAAAACTTTCCTAAAGTTAATCATTGTTCAATTAGTGTCCATGGTTGTGGTGCATAAATCTATCATTCAAAAACATAAAATCGTTTTTTTATTTCTTATTTTATAATGGTTAGGATAAAAGGATTTATTGAGTGGAGTGTAATTATTTTTCTCTTCATATGGAATAGAGTGGTATGAATTTTTTTGTTATGAATGGGATTATAAAATACCTCTAGGATAAACTAGACCAGATTTTATGGACGGTTTTTCTATTTGGGTAAGGTTTACTCAATCTAACCATGGTGATTTATGGTAGGTATTGTCTCGGGTAATGGGGGAGAAAATTATAAAATCTGGAATTGTATGGTTTCATTTTTCTCTCTTATCTTTTACCAATATTGGTGGATAGTAGGTGCTGGTGATATTATTATTTTTGAATGATTAATGGAAAAGTACTCAAATATTCTTCCTAAGGAGTCTAGTCCCAAATATCCAAATTAAGGAATATTTTTTGTATCCATAATTCCACAATTTATTCTTAGATTGGAAGAAAATATCTATTATTAAATAGATTTTTTTCTCAAATAATAAGGAAGGGATGATGTTTTTACCCAACACATATTGTTTGTTTCCTTCGAAAAAATATTGACCCTTCAAAAGGATTCTAGAACAACATGTTTTATGGGGGGATTTAAAATGGACTAAATTAATCCCTATTAAAATGATCTTACTTATGGAATATCAGAAGGAATTACTTATATACGGATACTGTGATTTAGTCCAAAGGTGTTTCTATGGTGTTAAGATCCAAGTGTTTCACTCAGGATATTAGATTTATGTATCACATCATTAATAAGTGTTCCAAATCATTGGTCACATTTTATTAGGAATTTTGGATTTCACTCTAATATTGGATTCATTTTAGTCTCTCCTTGTATCATGGTTGCTACTTGTGTCATGTTGACGTGTAAAGAACTTTCATCTGGGTATTTTCACTTATGTCTATTATATTATTTGGTAATGATATAATGAAATAATCTAGGTAATAAAGTCATTGTACTATTATAATGAAATTTATTATTATTTAAGAACATTACAGGACATGAATGTTTGTTTTCAAGAGGCATACATGAGGAACCTTCTTGATTCTATTCACTTGGAACTGTTATATCTGGAACCTCTTCATCTTTTTGTGAATAGAGGTAGATGGATTCATTTGAACACCCCTTGTATTCAATTAAATTTTAACGATGATGGATTAGATGGAAACAATATTGTAGTGGGGGTGGGGGTGTGGTTTGTGACTACTTTTTCTAGGTGGTGATAGGTTTTGTGACTATCTTTTGGAATGGTTACTCTTTAGTGGAAAAATAAAAGGCTCTAGTTATTAGAATCACTTTGTGTTTTGAGAGAGGTGTTCAATTATAATATATTGAAAATGTTGTTGCAGTTATTATTAAATATTTTATGAAGTATTAACCACCACATTATTCTATTACTTATGTTTTATAGCCATTACTTTTAATGATTGAAGAGGGTATCAACATATCCCACATTTAGGGGAAGAAAATAAAGTAGCTATTTTTTCTTTATATAGACTTGATACAAATTATTTGGATGAATTTTATTCCCATATGATTCTTCTATAGTAGTGTAATTGTTTTTCAATTTTCGATGTGTTGGGTCTTTATTTCTTTCCTTTGCCTCAATGTAATCTTTTTTTTCATTTCTATAAGATCCTTGTAAGGTTATCATTTTCTTTGAATAAAATAATGAGATTGTGTTTATAAAAATAAAATGAGGTAGTTATTCAATTTTAACAACTTAAGATTATTGGTTAAGCATGATTAAATCTTGTTTGTAGAAAGATTTTGAGTATGTGATTCATAAGGGACCTCATGGGATTTCAAGAATAATGAAGATGAATATTTTTAGAGCCTAGAGCTATTCATAAATACTAAAAAATTATGATTTGAGATTTTTGAGTGGGAAAAATATCTTTGTGTTTATTAATAAGGTAATCAATGATAGTTTTATTTTAGTGAATATCAATGACCCATAAATAATATGTCTTTTAGATTTTGTTGATTCTAGAAATTTTTATTTAGTTGAAGATTTTTTTATTCATTTAATTTTCTTAAATATAAAGAACTATTTCTGATTCAATAATGAGAAGAAGGTTAAGAAGAGTTTCATGAAACTGTACATAGATTAGACCGGAGTTTGTACATTTTATTCATGAGATTTATTCAAACCAAATCAAATAAGTATCAAAATATATGAGTTTTCTACCACTATATTTTACACATCTAATGAAAAATTATTTAAATAAATTATTTTCAATTATTATAGAGTTCAATGTTAAAAGAATATAAATTTGGTCATACCACAGTTTTCATGAATACATATCTTATCATGTTTCAAAAAATAAGAGAAAAAAACAAAGTCTGTTATCTCATTTACTAGGGCGATCCATATAAAAATGAGTAGGTGGGAACATCCCATTTACTGCCATTGAAAAAGGAAGAATGATCATTTTGGGGGATTTTTCATACTTTCATGATATCATCTAGGGATTTATATTTATGGAAATATGAGAAGGACCCACAATTAATAAATGATGTACCAAGAAAATTATTCATATGACACTCTCAAGGAAATATATGAATCCTTTATTAAAGATATAAGTGTTCAAGATAAGAAAAATTATTTTTAATAGTTGATTGAACTGAGTCTGTTGAGTAAAGAAGAACAATAATCCACTACATTTTGTATCAAGGAAGAAGAAATAAAATAAACAAGTTATCAGTAGATAATTTTTCTTTTTTTTCTTAAGAATAAGAATTAGATTATATCCTACATTCATTATTAGATTTTTTTGTGGATGAAAAAGAAGAAAGAGAAGTTCTTAAAGCTGAGTTTGTTTGAGATGTGTATGAATTAGTATACCCAAAATTTCAGAGGTGAGAGGACTAAGGATAATTTTATAATGACTATATCCCTGGTAAAAATAATATATAAATCAGTTTTTATGGATATTATAGTGATGAAATTTAGAAATGAAAATTTTAATTGAGAGTATCATGTGATCAAATTAAACGGGAAATGAAAGTAGTTTTTCTGGTAGAGAATCAGTTATAAGAAGTGATAATTAATATATATTTTTTCAATTAAAGACTGTATGGTTCAAGGATGGAGATTATTTACTAGGTATAGTTATATCCATGGACAACATTCTCAATCAAATTCAAGATGATAAGAAAGGTTGTAAAGAACTGGTGGGATGCTTATTTGAATATGTGCAATGGGTTGTTTCACATCATCAATTGTGCAATATAGTGATCTCACACCTATGTAATATGGTGTTTTTGGATAGGATATAGATATCCTATAACCCAATTGTACTGATAATAATATTAATAGTTGGAAATATAGGGACCACAATAATAATCAGTTGTAGAAATGAGTAGGATCACATTCAGACCAGACCTCATAAAACCTAAATTCCATATTTAGAACTTTATATGCATTGTATATAGATGTATTATAGGTTATAAACAAAAAGGATCCATTTTATTTAACTATCACAAGAGGTTCAAAACAAAATGTAGTTCATATGATTAAAAAACAATTTGTTTTTAGAAAAAGAATTTGAAAACACCATATCCACTTCTCCTATTAGGTGTGTCTACTTAGTCCAATATGACTCTCAGTTCTAAACATGGAGAAAATAACATATGTGTTCACCAAAAGAAATATTGAAAGGTTAATTTTAATAAAATGAGGTATATAATTGGTGTTAATCCTAAAAAATTTAAGGCTAATGTATAGTGATTTCATTCACTATATTATCGTATTTGTATTTTTATTATTAAAGGAGGAGTAGAACTACATAAATTCAAAAAATGTTTTCCCCTTAGGGGGAGAATAAATTTAAGGAGAGTTTTAAAATTGGATTTTTTTTGAATTTATTGCATG
Source organism: Viscum album (assembly GCA_963277665.1). Taxonomy (NCBI): domain Eukaryota; kingdom Viridiplantae; phylum Streptophyta; class Magnoliopsida; order Santalales; family Viscaceae; genus Viscum; species Viscum album. The sequence goes on along the minus strand of OY728164.1, from coordinate 571,014,159 downwards.
TTGGTGTAAATTATTATTACTCTTTGGTTGATAATGTTTGTATGAAATTTGAGTTTGAAACATACATGAATAGTTTTAAATAATTTAGAAGAATAATAAGTGAACGATTAATTTCTATTTTGGAAGTGAATATAAGTTACCCTAATTGATGGATTTATTATTATTATACACATATTGTATTTTCTATAATGAATTTTCTCATGCATGATTAGATTTATTAAATAATGATTCATTTCAATTTGGAATGTGTTCTTCATTTTCAATGATCAATACTTCTTTAATGGGTCTAATTTATTCTTAAATTGTATGGTTGATAAAAAATGTAATGGTAAAATATTGAGACTAATCAGAAGTATATTTTTGATACTGAGGTTTTATTGTTGTTTTCTAGTGTTTTAAAAGAAGGATCTACATGCATTGAATATTTTTTTAAAGGATGAGTTTGTTTAATTAAAGTGAAATTGTGGTTGATATGATACATGTTTTATTTTTTTCAACATAACAACATAAATTGTAAATTAATGAATCACAGTCAAACTTAGTGAACTGTGATGATTCTTCTAAGGTGAATATGGTATGGATTATTTGAATAGAATGAAGGATGTTAGAAATGAGAATATGTAATTACAATGAATTTAGGCTTCTATAGACAAAATCATTCCCTGAAGATTGGTGGTCACACCAAAATGTGTGGTAAGATAGACAAAACCATGCTATAACTAATGGGATCACTTGATGATAATATTTTGGGGCTAGTCCTTAATGTCATGAGCTCACACCATAATAAAAATGTTTTTATTTTTCATGTTCTTATTATTTTGAGAGAACAATATTCACACTATGATATTTAGTAGTAATTCCATAACAGATTTGAATGTGTAATTTTATATGGCTGGAGAAAATTAAGGATACACCGTGAATAGAGAGGCTATGAAATGAAGAATAAATTTATGTTGTGATTATGATGTGAAAATTAGGTTTGTATCTATATTTAAGAGTAAAAATGATCACATAATAAAGGATATGGTCACACCATAGTGGTATAGGTGGTTTTTTATTTATTAAGGAAGAACAAATTTTTTATTCTGTGAAAGATGTTGGTTTTAATGTGAATGTGAAGATCATGCCACAATATTCAGTTCCACGCTGTGATAAAAAATGCATAAATCATGTTTTTTATTATTGTATCCCACTTTTTTACTTTATGTGGTACTCTAAATTTATCCTTTAATCCCCCTGATTATTTATAATTTGTGATAGATGTCTTTTATAGATCAAATGAAGAGAAATAAATTTGAATGGTGAAGTTGAAGTTACCTTATCTAATTGGAATCTAGAATTCATATTTTGTGAGTGTTGGGGTAGAATAGGTCCTGTCATTTTGAAAGATTATAAGATAAAGAGATAATAGGTCATGTTTATATAAATTTATAAATAATCAAAGAATCATATATAAATAAGATCAAGAATAGAAATAATGGAAATAAGTAGAAAAAGAAGATGATGATGAGGATAAATAACACAAATAAATTAATGGACGTCTATTAATTGAGAATATTATATAGTTATTAAAAATCACATTATATATTTATTTTTCATAGAGAATTTTTTAAAAGTTGGTATACACATTTAAGGCTAACCAAAACTCTTTTTTTAATCCATATAGAGATTCTAGTGGAATGTGTGATCATGGGTTTTAACGGATCATTCCAAGGATGTAACTACTCATTTTGAGTATTGAACCATGTAAAAATTATTTATACCTATAATATATGTTCCTTGGTGCATGTTTGGTTTATACACAGTGATCTTATCATGCATCTTACTAGGTTTCAATGGTTTTTTGAAGAAAACATAAAAAAAGAAGTGAATTCACTAATCACCACCCTCCTGGTGAATTGTCACTATTTTTGTGGGACACATTTCAAATAAATCATATAATCCCAAATTATAAATGATTTTGGAATGATTTAATATAACAAATCTCTATAAACAAATTTCCATTTTTCTTAGCATTGAGATTCAGCATGACACTCAGACATTGTTAACCCCATATAACTTATCTCATTTTCTCAATTCTTGAACATAATAAAACAAATATAATTACATCACATTTATGAATCTTGAAATGGTCATGAAATTATATAGTCATAATAAATTTAGGGGCATTATTGAATAAACCCATCATATGGTAGAACACATCATATATTAGTTAATAAAATCCACTTGTATTATAAGTATTATAACCAATAACATTCTATTAACATAAATTATCAAATGATTTTATAAAGGAATAAAAGTACATTGATTTTTAAGTAGGGAAAATATTTTATAACCCTATTTAAATGGATCAATAACCAATTTTCACTTAAGTAAATATGGAATCCCTCCTTTTATTACATAATGTTATAAATTATTTTATAATCAAGGTTCTTTCAATGTTTAATGTATACGAAAAAATGTAAATATTACATGTAAACTTGACTTTTTTTCTAATCCACATGAAAGGATTCATTATAGGTTCATCTTAAATTAAAATTAGTTTATCTCATAACCTTGGGACATACAGAAAAGGAAATTATGGGTGTAAGGCCCAGTAAGCGAAAGAAAGGGAAACAATTTATATGTGATGATGGGAATTATCGATAAGAACATAAGGAATATCATAAAGGCAAGAGAAATGGAAAAAGGGAATATAATAATTAAAATAACATGACTCATAATATATAAATGTGGCTAAAATATTTAATTGATTCATTTATGAGTATATCACTAAGGTTCGTTGTTGAGGTGTCATAAATATAACTGAGGTTATTCACCATGGTATCATAAAACATGTCATCTCTAGATATTAAAATTTTTAACCAATTAATTAGAGAGATATTAGGGTAAAACATTAATATTAATTAATTAATTTGACTCACATATATAATAATACAACATTTCATAAATAAGTCATGGAGAATAAAAGAAACATGTTTCATATCAAAATCACAGTGTTTTAGAAAGTGATTAAAAACATGATCATTTTGTCATTTTAAACCTAAGTAAAAGGAAGGTATGTTTCATGTATGTTAATAATAGAATAAAATAGATCATTTTTACATATATTTTAATACCTCAAGAGAATAAATTGGTTTGGGTATTTACAAAATAATATAAAATAATTTCTTGAAAAAAGAGAGAAAATTTGAGAAGTAAAATCGGTAGCATAACGAGTATAAAATATCTTTTTAGAAAACATTAAAAAGAGATGTGAAAAGGGTCTCACATTAATAAAAGACACTTAATATATTAAATTGATATAATAAATTGGATATAAAAACATATTATGGAAATTTCAAAGATATATCCCAAAAAAAGGAAACTTGAAGGGAAAAGAGAAGTTTAGATTTTCTTTACATTGAAGAGTGACTCCTAAAATTTGAAGATCAGGACCTTGGGGGATTTAAAACACATTAGGATTACTCTTTGGGAGGTAATAATATCATAGAATCATTTATAATTAATTTTTAATGAATATAAATGAAGAAATATGTGTGTATTTATTACAATAGTGGGCATGTTTTTTATTAATTTTCCATAACACCTAAGTAGTGGTATTTGAAAAACCATGGGATTTCCCAGGGAATATTCTTTTGGTATTTACCCATGGTATTTTGAACTTGAAAAACCTATTATAACATTTTAATCCAAAGATTCAACCAGAATTTTATATTAATTATTACATCATTATGATGTCATTAAACATAATGAAAAAATCAAATGAAATATTTACTATTCTTGAAAAAACAATGTATTTTATAAAATTATCATAAATTCACCCAAACATGATATCGATATTCTGATTTAAAAAAGAAATTTATTTTACAATAACAATTCAATAATTATAATAAATTTGTCTTTTAACTACAAAAATACTTATTTATTAAAAATATTAGTGGACAAAAAATGCATAGTAAAATTTTGAACACTTGAAAAAAATTAGTCTATTATTTTTTATTAAGGAGTGTTTTTATAAAACTATTTAATTATAAAAAAATTATTATCACGAACTTAGTTTAATATAATCATTTATATCTTTCTAAAAAGTACAATTTTTACACGAAAAATCAATTTGTCATATTCCATCTGAATTTTTAAGAAAAATATTCTTAAAGTAGATATGATGAAATAACAATTTTATTTATACAAATGTATTATACATTAATTATATAAGGCCTTTAAACATAACCCCATATAACAACTTCATACAACATAAGGTTATGGTGTGATATGGTGATTGATTCTTAGGATGTCTTGGATAAATCACCCAAGTGGTAATCTCCACTAACTTGAACTTCTACCATAGGAAAATTCATTTAAGAATAACTTGTTGAATATTTGATTATGATTGGTTAAGAATGAATCCCAAAGACACTACGAACCTCCCATGTATTGAAAAGTGGGATTCGTTCTGAATGACTCTGCTGGAGGAGGCCATAAAGTCTTCTTTATGGAATAATTAAACACTATCATATCTATTTATAAAACTAATTATAACATTAAAATTATTATTAAGATTATTATTTGAAATGGTCGTATTGACCAACAATCATAATTTAACAATGATCATATGACAATTGAAACCCAGTGGCCACATTTCAATTATAATCACTTCATTATTAAAGGGATGTAGTTTTTTTGTTTACAAAATAATATAACACAAATTTTTAGGAAACAGTTATCATTAAAAAAGTATATGTCGTTACATTTTTACCCCTTAAGAAATTGTGTACCTAAAATTTGAACTCATTCCCTCAGTTGAGAAAAGGTAAAGGTATTTCTGCTTCATTGTTTCCTATGGTTACCACATCACTTCTTCATATTTATGCTTCGTCCAGAACACATTAGCAATGAGGGTAGTCTTGTAGCATATAAACTTTTATCAATGGTCAAATATCTCCATAGTTTTCTCCGCATCAGAGATGTCATGTTCAATTTGCACAACCTATACATTTTTTACATGTGATGGGTCAGGTATATACACCTCAAGAGAGATATGTGGACAAATTATCAACTTGAGCTATATTTGGTGGAAGTGAAAGCTGATAGGCTACTGATCCTGTGATATAAAAGATTTCATAGGGGTCAATGTACCTGTTCTGGATATTTCCTTTCTCCCCCAACCACATGACTCTATTCAAAGGTGAAATTTGAAGGAAGACTTCATTTCCAACATCAAACTCCAACTCCCTTCGACGGTTGTTATTGTAACTCATCTACTAACATTGAGCAGCATTTATGTGTTGTTAGATGGAATGAACCTTTTATATATTCTCTTATATGAAATCAGGCACAAGAATATTTATCTCACTAGCTTCATCCCATCATGTATGAGTTATACATCACTTCATATATAGATCTTCATATGGTGTCATTTGAATACTTGAATGAAAGTTATTGTGTGAGAACTCAACTAATGGTATATGTGGATCTCATCAACCTTTAAATTCCATAGAGCATGTTTTCATCATGTCCTCGAGTCTCTAAATAGTTCTTTCAGATAGTCCATTAGTTTGAGGGTGGTTGACTATATTGAAATTAAATTTAGTATTCAGATAATGTTAAAACCTCTCTGTAATTATGATTTGAACATTAGATCATGATCAGATATGATTGAAATTACAATTCCATGAATCCTTTCCACATCCTTGATGTATATATTGGTGAGTTGGGAAAGAGATAAATCTTCCCAAATAGAGAAAAAATGGGCAGTCTTTGTGAGACGGTCCACTATAACACATATCACATTTTTCCCATTATAAGTTCTCGAGAGACCCGTGAAAAAGTAATAATTGATATTATCATAATTCCATGATGGTATGGATAGTGGTTATAATATACCTTTATGAAGTTTTCACTCTTCCTTTACTTGTGGACACACTAGTAACCTCATAGTGTAGTCATATATCTCCATTTTCATGTTATCCCACCAATAATGATCAATAAGGTCTCTATAAATTTTAGTGCTTATAGGATGTATAGATTAAGTAGAGATATAAGAATTATCCATCAGTTTCTTCTTTATTTCAGCAATAAATGGAACATATATCCTTGTATGAAATTTTTGTACACCTTCTTTATCAATATTTAACTCTAGAAACTTCCCATTATTCATAACTATTATCTTTTTATCTAAAAAAGGACATTCTCTTTGAAATCTCTTGATCTTCACCACTAATGATGGTTGAGAAACCATTTGGGATAGGGCTGATGATGTACTTTCCTTTATGATTCCCAAGTCTAGATTTACTAGGTCATTGATCAAAGGATCTCGTTGAATCCACATCATTTCCACCACAATAGGTTATTTCCTACTTAAGGCATCAATGACTTTGTTTTCTCTTTCGATATTATAATGAATTGAAAAATCATATTCTATAAGAAGTTCTAACTATCTCTTTTGTCTCATGTTTAATTCATTTTGTGTGAAAATATACTTAAAAATTTTATGTTATGTGTATATATCACATTTCTGACCCTAAATATAGTACCTACACATCATTAGAGAATAAATATATACAGCCATATCGAGGTCATGCATATGATAGTTCTTCTCATGAGGCTTGAACTGTCTATATGAATAAGAAATAATCTTGTCATTTTTCATGAGGACTTACCCAATACCTTTCAGAGATGAATTGCTGAAAATAATGAATCCTTATTTGATAGAGGGTAAAATAAACATGGGTAGAGTAATCAATATATTCTTCATCTCTTTGAAACTTCCTACATAATCCTTTGTCATTATGAACTTCACCCATTTTCAAGATAACTTGATTAGTTGATTATAAATCATGATTTTTTTTCAATAACCTCCTATAATATCCTTCCAAACTACGGAAAGTAAGAAACTCAGTCACTATTGTATGATGAGGCCACTCCTCTATAACCTTTTTCATTGTAGGATCAAGTGAGATTACTTCATTGGTTACAATGTTCCCCCATAAAGAATATTTTTGTAACCAAAATTCACATATTTTATCATTCCAAATTTCCTCTAATTCCTCAGTGTTTTAAACATAACCCTTATATGATCCTCATAATCCTTGATACACTTAGAATATATTATAATATCATTAATAAAAACTACCACAAATTTATCATGGTAGTGCTTAAATACACTATTCATCAAATCCATAATAATACCAAGAGTATTAGATTAGCCTAATAGAAAAAAAAACAGATTTGTAATGATCATATATTTACCAGAAGGATGTATTTGAAGTATATTAATTCTACACCCTCAATTGATGATAACCATATTGAAGATAAATCATGGAGAAGAATTGAGCCCCATGAATCTGGACAAATAAATCATAAATTCTTGGAAGAGGGTACTTGTTCTTCAGTGTGATCCTGTTATGTTCTCCATAATCAAAGCATAACTGCATTGATCCATACTTCTTCTCCATAAAGTTAATATGGGCTTCCTAAATGATACACACATGTCTTGATAAACCACTTCTAAAAAATATCTTGGAGTTTTTCTTTAATTCCTCCAGCTACAAATTTCCCATTTTATATGGGGTATTTGAAATCGGCTTGGAACTAGGCATGAGCTCAATGTAGAACTCTTCCGCTCTTTATGGGGGAGGTATAGTAATCTTCTGAAGAAATTAATCACTACATTCTTGAATTATGGGGACATTCTATATTCATATACATACATTTCCTTATTCATCTTCTCTAATCACTTCTATAAAGAAGGCTATGGGAGGTGATTTAAGAAAAAACTCAGGTCATGATATATCTCCTTTGAAATCAAATTTTGGTTTTCCATTCTAGACAATGAATATTTACATTCTTTTATAGTTGATCTTAACATTATACATTGAGAGAAAATCCATCCCTACTATAATGTCAAATTCCAACATGGGAATTACTAATAGATTTGTGATGATATTGTGCTCTCAAAGGTGAATAATGGAGTTTTTATACACTGTTGATGCTTAGATAATCCCTCAAAGAGTCTTGAATGATAACTTTGCCTCTAGAATTTTAGGTATTTATTCTATATTCAGTACAAAATTGGAGTGAATAAAGGAATGTTTAGAAATATAATGAAACAAAGTACATTCTAGCTTTGAGAGAACAATGAGAGTACTTACCACCACATCATTTGGGGCTTCACCTATATCATCCATGATAACAAAAGAATGGTCATACTCCCCTAGCCTAGGATGAGGTTGATGGTTATTCCCCTCCACTACCCTCGGATTTAGACAGTTATTAGAAAAGTTACCATGTTTTCCACACTTGATGTATTTGAATTCAGGTATGGGCCGCACCATCATCCCTTTTTTATTAGTGTTGAGAAGCTGAGGCTTCACGTCAGTACTATATTTCCAATCAATATATACTTCTCATACACAATTTTAAAATTTATTACTCCCATATAAGCTATTATTTGAATGATTCTTTCCACGTTTGTTTCATGGGGAATGTTTCACTTTCTTTCCTCGTATTAATTAGTCAAAGATCCTCCCTAGGTTTAGCTCCAAAGATCTCTTCTTTTCATTCTATACCTGAGACCACTACATCTCTATTAACTCTAGTTCAACTTTCATATAACTCCTCACAATATCCTCATAGTTTTCATAGTCTCAATGAGAAAGATTCTTCCTTAGATAAGGAATTAGTCCATCAAATAATCTATCAAACTTACCATTATTATCCATGAAAAAGCTATAGGTGTAACAAGAATGTGTTGGGAAGTTAATATAATAGTTTCCCACATATTCATTTCCATTCTGCTTCTGCTCTATGAATTCCTTGTCCATTTTCATTTTCATTGAATGGAGGAAATATTTATTTAAATAGGTTCCCTTGAAGTATTCTTAATACATTACGTCAATATCCCCTATTGGATTCATGTTTTTAACATGTGTCCACCACTTATATACTTCTACCTCAAAGAAATACACAAACAAGGTTTATTTATCTTATTCTAAAAAAAGAGTGCAAAAAATATCCTTTCTATAGAGGTTATATATTTTTCATAAATTAATTGGCTGGTAAATCAATTGAATGAAGGTGGTCATTGATGCACAATGGACTCAATAGAATGTGGTTACCATTGAGGTGAATCTGATCTATCATCTTGTTTCAATTTAATGCTCATAACTCATGTATGTTGATTCACCATTCTCATAAATATTTACATTCTGAATTTCATCATAAGGCAGTTAATTCTCGGTCTTTTGCGCTCACAATTTATGTGGTGTCTCTTATTTCCATAATTTTCTAAAAGAATAAAACCTTAGTTATAAATGTGTTTCATTTAATAATATTATATTTCCAAGGGAACATTTATATTATATAACATCATTCATAAACATGTTAGTCATTAAAAAAATTAAATTTTTTATAAATCCTTCATAATGGTTCTTAAAAACTTGTGTTTAACCAAACATATCCCTCAAGAGTGTCAAACTAGGAGTGAAGTAATGCCCATTTTCATGCATTAGTTCCCGTTAGAGTCTAAATCAAAGTAATGTATTTGGGTTATACCCCTATATACATATGTACTATAGCCACATCTACTTGTTTTTATATAGATAGGGATTTATTTGATCATAAACCACTTACTTAATATTTCACTAAAATACTAGGAAGTTTTCTTATATTTAAACTCATACCTATTTTTATTCCCAATGTTTACAAATTATAATTTCTAGAAATAACTAAACCATCCTTTGATACCAACTATGGAATCTCTCATTTTTGTCACATAACTTTACAAAGAATTTTACTAACAAAGGATCTTTCAATGTTTAGTGCCTTTGAAAAAATGAAAATAATACATGTAAACATGATACAATTATTATAAACCGCATGAAAGGATTCAAAATAGGTTAATCATAAATTATAATTATTTCATCTCATAACTTGGGGACATACATGAATGGAAAGAGTGAGAATAAGGCCCAGTAAGGGAAAGCAAGGGAAACAGTTTACATGCGATCATGAGAATTATCAACAAGAACTTAAGGAATATCAAAAAGGAATGAGAAATGGTAAGATAAGAATATCATAATAAAAATAAAATTATTCATAACATATAAATGTTTCTAAAAATTTTAATTTAGTCATTCATACGCATATCACCATGGTTCATCCATGTGGTGTTATAAATAGTACCACCATTATTCAATAAGTTATCATAAAACATGTCATCTCTAGAGATTAAATTATTTAACCATTGCATTGAATAATTATCAAGGTCAACCATTCATATTTATTATTTAATTGGATCCAAATATATAATAACAAAAAATTTCATAAATAACCTGTGGAGAATAAATGAAATTGGTTTAATATCAAAATCTCAGTATTTTAGAAATTTCATAAAAAAAGATCCTTTTTCATTTTAAACCGATGGAAATGGATGGAGGATTTCCTATATATTAATACCAAAATAAAACATATAATTTTTACCTCTATGTAAATAATCATATAGAATAAATAGGATTTCATGTTCACTAAAAAAATTCTTGAGAAAAGGAGAGAAATCCTATGAAGTAAAATAGGCAGCATAATTGGTATAAAAAATGGTTTTAAAATGATTTTAAAGAGTGGGGAAAAAGGACCCCCATTCATAATAGACTCTTAATATGGTAAAGTGACAGAATAAAATGGATATGAGAACATATTATAGAAATTTTAAATACATACCTCATAAAAAGAGAACTTCAAAGGAAAAGATAAGTTGATATTTTTCTTACCATGAAGTGTGACTCATAGAACTCAATGATCGAGACCTTGGGATATTTATAACACCTAGGGAGGACTCCTTGTGTGTTTGTACTATCATATCAATTCATATAATTAATTCTTAATGAATGGAAATAATGAAATTGAAGGATATTTATTGAAAAAGTGAGGTAGTTTATTTTAATTTCCTTGGACCTCAAGAGTGTTATTTGGAAAAAATGGGATTTCCTATGGTATTTTACCATTATATTTTCCACTTGGGAAGCCTATTATAATATTTCAATCCTCAATAAATGACTAATGATTCTAATTAACCAATATTCATATATCAGTTTAATCCCAATGGTCACATTTCAATTACACTCACACTATTATTAATGGGATATAGTTTTTTGTAGAAGATAATACAACACCCTTTTTTAGGAAACAAGTTTCCCTTACAAATAACAGATAGTTACAGAAATACTAATGAAATATAATTGAAAATTATTTTTTTTGCTTTTTGTGGGTCAGTTTTGATACAATATCAAAAACATTCATCCCAAGAGTGATCAGTTATAACTTTATACAAGTGATCATACTCATAATTAACTTATAATATCATCAAAACATAATATAATGATCATTAATTAGGGATAAAGTTCTATTATATATATTATAATGTGTTATTATTAAATCATCCCCTATGTTCTATGAAATAACTAAAAATAAATTATAAAATATTTCTATTAAAATACATTACATGATATAAAATGTCCCTTATCCACCGATACTTGAATGATTTTATAGAATAAACACTAATAATCTCCCACTTTCACTAAAACCAATATCCCACATATCTAACACTATGAGTTTTAGTGTGTCCTTCATGATTTTTTTGTTTAAGGTGATAATTGAGGATATCCACAATATTATCCACTATGGGAACTCAACACATTTTAACAATCTTATATCAATAATATCATTAATGAGATGAAATATGTGATTAATATGTTTGGATTTCTAGTGAGACGTGGTATCCTTATATTTTGTAACTATTTGACTATTATCATAGTATAGTTTAATTGGATGCATGATAATTTGGAACATAGAGTTTTGGTAAATAAAATTCTTATCTAAATATCTTTTTTTTAAATTAGATATTGTGTTGTATTTTGATTATATTATGGTTCAAAAACTATTAGTTTCATAGAAAAGTTCCAATTTACTAATCCACCATTCAGAAAAAAATCCCAATTTAAAATCTAAATTCATATTTTTTTAGTTTAGAAACTAACAACTTTGTAATCCATTACACTGATCTAATCCTCATTACCAAATAACTAGAAAACATACATAATTATTCTTAAGTTAATATGGATATTATTCCTAACTTCAAAATGAATTAAACTACATAATGCATTAGATGCATTAGGATAATTATAAAATAAAACCTAAAATAATTATCTTATATCTAATTCATATGCATTAGACTCATGTGTTCTTTTTATTTAACCAAATGAGGATTCTTTGTCCTTGAAAGACTCGTTCCATGAATCATTTTTAAAGAACCCTTTTTAGATTTTTCTATATTAAACATTTTTAAAACATTACAAATGTATATCTTTTAACAAATGAAAACCTTTCATTAATATGTATCTATATATAAATATTTTTATACCAAGAATATGAGTTTATTTACCAAGATCCTTTCTTGAGAAAACAATTCCCCAAAAAAATTTCATTGATAGTAACATTTGATATGATTTCTAATGGGAATAATGTTAACCATATTCAATAATATAAATAAAACTATGATCCTAATTTAAAGGCTTAAGTTAGATTATACCACCATTATGGAGTGGTGAGGGTTAAATAAGTTTTTACCAAATTACTAAATCTAAAAATTGATTTTTCTTCAGTGGTAAGTGTGATTGGATCTCTATTGAAATTATGAGATGACGAGAGTTGAAGTGGGAAAGAACAGAAACAACACAAGGACTTTTATAAGGATCACCCACTATTTTATAAAGTGGATCATCCTTGGAAACCAAAAATTATGATCCAATAATAAAAATTATTTTATTATTTAAAAAATTAACGAGTTGAAAAAAATTATAGTAATGAAATCCATGTATAATAAAAAATACAATATTCAAAAAATTTATTGATCTTCACTTCTCAGCCTCAAGTTCTTTCAAATTTTAGATCACATGTGCCACCATGTTATTTAACTTAGTCATATATAAAATAAATCTATATTACTCCTTGGAATGGTTGGTTAATTATCTCAAAATTTTTTCTCACTCAAACTGAAGATACAAATCACTTATTTATAGAAATATCATGGCCACAACAATGTATTATTTAAAATTCCCATTTCAGTGCCATATCTGGACTATGTAGCTATATATTAACTATATTTAGATTTTTTATCAGGTTTTTCCTTAAAATTATATTTATCATTCAAGAATGAAACTATTTTTAATTCACCACATCGTAGGGACTTCCATCATAAACATACAATTTCCTTCAAATTATTCATTTTATCCCTATCACTCTATGGTCCATATCCAGTAAATACCTTTAAAATCATAGATCCTATATACAATTTTCATCATTGTTCCCTAACATAGATAACCTCAAATTCAACCTAAAACACGTAACATATATGGGTTTTATTCAAATCATGCAATAAAGGAATGTATTCCCTTCTAAATTCAGTTCCAAAAAACTTGTTTTGTGCTTAGATCCTTATAATCCCTTCTCAAACCTTCTCTCAAGAAATAAATCGTAATCTATAGACATATTACTATCTTTTTTTGGGTGGTTTCACAACCATCCCTGAGATAATTCCACTCAAAAATGCCTATTTTCATACCTCATCATGGTCAATTTACAGATGCTCAAGAGGCCACATCCTCTATAATTATTTCTTATCCTAAATTTATTCACAAGAAAGTTTAGGCATTAAAAAACAACCCTACATATTCAAAAAGATATAAATAGAATAATCTCATAATGAATTAATTAATTTTCTTTCGGCCCAACAACAATCACCCTCTCAATCATCTATGGACATATTATCAATAATTAACACAAGAAAACACCATAAAAACTAAAGAATGAATTTTATTAAGAAATGAGTCAAAATATTCTTCAAATGGATAGGTAATTTAAACAAAATACAATAGAATATAATGGCATTTTGGTTTCATCAAACTCAATATTCAAGAATCAATATTATATTTACTATGTCTCAATTGAGAAAAAATAACAACCCCATTTTTTAAATTCACTTCATGAGAGCTATAAAAGATTAAATAACTCCCTAAAAATCAATGGTTTTTCAGTCTACACCTAGGGGATACTTTATCATTTTCTTTATATTTTTTATAAACATCTGAATCAACACCTGATATCTTTTCCAATATTAATCCACCGATTATTCTAGTATCCCTAAAATTAATACATGTAAAAGAAACTAGATTTGAATCAATTAAATTTCATTAGTATCATGCACAAAGAATAAATACGAACACAATTTCAAGTATATATTATATTATTTGGATACCATTAATTCTCAAGAAATATTTTTGATCCACACTTATTCCTTCTTCATCTAAGAAAAAATTAATTCCGAGCACTATTAATGTAGAAACCACTCGATTTTTCTATTCCAGACTTCTTTAACAACCCATGAGAATATTTTTAGTATGAGAAAATGATATAACATACTATGTTTAAAACATTCAACCCTAAAAAAATATCATCTCATAAATCATATACATATAAAATTAATTTCACATTTGTGATGAAAATACCTCATAGGTTTCTTCCTTTTGTCCAAAAAAATAATTTCATGGGCTTATATAATCACTATGAGTGAGTGGTTATTTCCTCCCTTAACAAAGATATTATAATACACCTTGAATTTCCTAAACATAATTGTCCACAAGCTACTATCTATCATATAATACAATGAACAATGTTCTTGTTTAAGACTATATATTGCTTTATTGAGCCTTCATACTTGAGAAACATCACTATTAATCATGAATCCTTATAGTTGTTATATATATACCTCTTATTCAAGTTCATAATTGTGAAAAAATGAATTTACATCCATTGGGAATAATTTTTAATTATATTTTCCACATAACACAAGAAATATTCACATAGTTTCAATCAGTGTGTCTAGAGAAAATGAGTCATAAAAGTCCATAATGACAATTTGAGAGCATACCATGCACATAAGACAAGATTTTTTTGTTATACATCATCTTTAAAATAAAAATTATTATTTAAAAAGAATTATCCCAATAAAATTATTATATTTTTTATTTAAAACTAATAATTATGTATCAATATACATAATTTTATTTATCTATTTTTTCATCAATGCTTTACAATCCCCATGTTGTAATGCTTCTTCACCATTTTTTAGTTCAACTAGAAATAGAAAAATAACATAATTGGGAATCATAAGGATTCTTTATGTTTGGACACACTTATTTATATCAACAATTGTTTTTCCGTATAAACATTTTTGTTAATCCTTTATAACTTTTATACTTATTTATTTGGGCCTTCATCATTTCTTGAAATTTCTAAATCAACATGAGAACATGGAAAATATACTGCAACATTAAAATATATTCCAGGTCTTACAATGCCTTATATTGAAGAATATTTAGTATACTCATTAATTTTTAATAATGTTTTTAATAATTTTTGATTTCATAAAATAATTACATGATATATATCAATGAACATTATAATAATTTTTATAACACTAGTAATGCATTCCACCATGTGTATATCCAATGAATTTTCCCTAATCGACTCCTCCATCAAATTTGAAAAAACATCCATTGATCACGATGAAAAAGGGTTGATAATTAACAATAATATTTTCATGTTTAGATTATTTTAAAAGAACATGTTATATAGTGTGTTGACTAAATTTTAATATTTTAAGAATGGATTGAGAACATAGATAGTCACTTTTGGGGCTTGAATCTCAAATTAATTTGTGATAACATGCTCTAAAAACATGGTTATTATTATTTTTGTATTTTGAGGTACCTCATTACTGGATAATAAACTATAAAAAATTAAAAAGTTGAAAAAAATCTCATAACCACTAATAAAAATGAATCCCACTTATATGATGTATCAAAACATAAAATTCAAACCAACCCTAAGTTACCAAACTGCAACTCCCTCATAAGAACCCGTCAAAAACAATTGAAATACAATGATTTAAAGAAACAAAGGGAAAATAACAGTACAATTTTATATGATTTGGAGTTAATCACACTCCAAAGGGTTATTATTTAATAATTTTATTCAAGGAATACAATTTTATTTCATTATTGATTAGTTATAAGTACTAATTAATCATTAAACTATTTAAGGTTTGATGTATCCTGTACAACCAGTAAAATCTCCATCCAATATTTATGATGCGAATTCCCACTTAGATACAATATTCATGATTATTAATTTGACTTATCAAAGACTCCAACAACATTATGTACTTCTTTTGATGAACAATAATAACTTCTTGAAACTCATTGAGTTTACCCTTACTTAATATCTTGAATATTCTTAAATAATTTCTATAGATACTGAGAAATCGATATATATTCTTAGAAGCATCTATTATGTGTAAAAAATAAAAATCTTATATAATTACTTTTTACCTCAACACATCCCCTCTTTTATAGTTGTCAAGGTAACTTCTAATTGTCTGTTTTTTACAAGGAGTATCTGATATGATAAATTCTAAACTTATAGATATTTGACAACTAACACTTCACTATCTCCATCAAAGAATTGGAGTTTATAATTTTAGAATCATTATTTATATTAGATTTAATGACTTTCCAGTAAAACAGTTTTTTCATGGATGAACCTAACAATCTCAAACATAAAAATCATTTAAAGGGTTTACAATAAATTCCTCCTTTATCACATCAAAACAATATTCTTCTATCAAACCTTCTTTATAGATGTATTGACCACAACCATGCTTCTGATTACCCTAAAAATAGTTGATGTTTTGTACCCCTTAGCATATCCTACACTATAACCTTAGTTAACATATCTTCTAGAATGAAAAAATACATCCACCTTCTATAGATCGAGTAATGTTTCCTCAAATTTTTTTAGATAAAGTGATACTTTAGCTAAACATTATTTTCCCTATATTGAAATATTGTATTATTATACAAGTGTATTTCAATTTATGAATCATATAATAGTGTCCTAACTTCATCTGTTCTTATGATATCTTCTAATAAACCCTTATAATAAACAAACTCATTCACTATTCTATTAATGTAATATAATATGCTTCAATTGTCAAAAGTAAAACTAATGGTTTAATATTCTATATTCATATCATAGATTTTCCTCTAAACGTTAAAAAATAGCTCGCGATACTCTTCTAAGGCACCACATCCCCAGAAAAGTAAAAAATTAGTATAAAAATATAATTATTTATCTATTTAGAATAAATCTGATAAAAATTAAAAACCCATTAGATATCAAAGAATACACTTTACTGCTACCTAGTGTTCTCTTCCTAGATGCACCATGAACTCACAGACTACTCCCAATGCCTGTACAATTTCTAACCATGTATAAAACATGACATACATAAATCTTCTAACTTCTTACACATAAGGAAACTCTTCCATGCATTATACCTTAGCTTTTGTTTGTGTTGAATTTTCCTTATTTAACGTAAAATTACTAGTTAGGGGAGTGGTAACCATTTTCACTTAAATCATTACAAAATGATCTTCAACCTTCAAAATGTAGTCATATTGGGTGAGGAAAAAAGCTCTATATTTTATGTCCCATACAATCCACATACACAAAATTCTATTATTCTAGATCAAGATCCTTCATCTCAAAAACTTATAGAAAATTTCGTTTTCAACTCAATGATATTTTACTTTACTAGAATACCAATAAACATGTCCTAAATATAGAGAAGTAATATGATGAAGCTTCATTCATTTAACACATTCTTGTAATAGAAATGATCATTATTGATATGAATAAATTGTGTTCCCCTATAATGGAACAAAAAAAATGGTTACATTACATTGGTTATTGATTCAAACCACAATGGATCCACCTTAGCTTGATTAAAATATCCTATTTCTATTTATCAATGATATCATTCATATTATCCACCTAAATTTCATTATATAGGTCCTTATAAATAAACACAGTCATTAAATCTATTTCACCTTATGTAACCCATCAAGTGTAACCATATTGAGTTCCTTATGAATAATCATGCTTTTAATAACTATAGAAAAGATATCAGAAAAATAAATTCATTCCCTTTATTGAATTTTTTTCCTAAAAATCCTTGCCTTGTACGTATATCTACCATCCACATCTTGTTATAGCTAATAAAACCATTTTTTCAAAATTACTTTCTTCTAAGGAGGTCTTTCCATTAGTTTTCATATTATAGAAATATGTAAAGAATCCATATCATCCAAGATAGATAACTCCCAAAAATTATAGCCTTTCTTTTTGTATGCCTCATCTAAGATCTCAGGTTCTCTGTTGTTTATGTGTTGTAAATAATTCAAACCACTTACACATCTCTTCACTTAGTGAAGAAATCTTGGAATACCTCTGAAACTATCTTTATGTCCCTAGTCATTCAAGAACAACTACTTATATAAAATTACATCCCAGTTCTATTCCATAATATCTTGGTGATTTTTGAAAAAGAAGAACTATTTAACTTGACCTCTTTCATGATCATTCTGGTGTTTCTAGAACTGATGCACTCCTTGAACATTATTTAACATTTTTAAATTCTAGACATCATTCTATTAGGCCTCTTCTTGTGATGATACTTTAATCTCACCAGAAAATTCATATTAGTGAAATTTATTCCATAAACTTTCTTTATTAAATATGAAATTTCATCTTATAATAACCTTTCATTAATTTTTATCCCATATTCAAAAACTAAAATATTCATCACCATTCCCTATAATATAACATGATTTGGATATATCTTATAGTTTCTCCCTTCCCATGTCTTGCGCATGGACACAGGTGAGTGAACCAAATAATTTGAGGAGCGGAATTTTAATATTTCTTTTATACCAATACAATTCCTTTATTTCATTCCTCAACAAGGATAATGGACTATTATTTACTAAGTAGGCCACACAATTAACCACTTCTTCCCAAAAATCATTAGGAAAATGGTTTTGAATTTTTATAATATTTTCCTTATCCACTAAATAATGATTCATCATCTACATTATTCCATTTTTTTGGATTACCATATATAATATTCTCATTTTTATGCATTTCTTCCAAAAAAATCTACAAATGTACCGGCTTATGTACTCCAAACAATTTTCAAGACTCAAACAATTTTGTTTCATTCCATTATCTTTTTCCACCATGAATGTAATGAAAAAAATTATTTTAATAAATATTTTTCCTTGAAAATTTGTATTATTTTATATTTTTCAAAACAAAACAATATTTTTAATGAAGAGAATATGAATGGGAATGTCACCATCTGGTTTTGATTATTATATTACCATTTTTTAGTTATGAATATTGGACAATATGACCATTGAGAACTATACACATGGTAATTATTTTAACACTATCATTATATTTTATTTTCAAAATTTTCACAAAGGAAAATTGTTAGGAAAAAATAAGAGTCGATAGCGTCAACTAATAGAGTTATTCTATTTGAATCTAATTTTTCAAAACATGGGAGTGATATAGTGTTACTTGGAATCTTTCATGAGAATTCCCAAGATTTTCTTCATCATGTGAAGCATGAACGAAATTACCTTCTGAATATGTTCAAGTTAGTATAAATTACCACTCATGCAATTTTAGATGATCCACCCCATGAATCTAACATCATCACACACCTTACCATTAGGTCGTATGTGGGTGTTATAAGTGGTAATGTGTTGGGATATAGTTTCTTGTAATTCCATTTTATAAATAAAATTTTTATTCCATTAATTCTATATAAAAAATGGGTTTTCTTAATAAAGTTAAGATGCAATTTGACAAATAGATTTTTAGGAGAGAAATTATACTTTGCATTAAAAATATAAATATTTATAATAAACTAACATATTATGAATAAAACTTATTTTAATTAAATAGTATCATCAAAACACTCTTATTTAAATTTAAATGATAAAATAATTTATCTTACGTGTTAGAAATTTTACTAGGATTTTACTATGAATTTTGAATCCACTAGTATTTTTAATAAATATGTTTTTTAATATTAAAATTATAAAATTCCCATATTTAGTGAATTATAATGATAAAATAAATATAATTTCTAAAATCATAATTTCAAATACAGGTTAGGGTGAATTTATAAAAATGTTCTAAAATACTTTATTTTTTCGTGAATAGTAAAAATACGGTTTGAATTTTCTGTATGATTAATGTCATCATAAATATTTCATATTGATGTGATAACCAATTAACCAAAATCCATGACTTAAAATATTTTATTATTTTAATATCATGTATATTAATATATTTTAATAAATTTACAAGTATACAATATAATTACCAAATTCTAAAATTGAAACATTAACTTTAAAAATGTTATTTTGTGAAAACTGTAATTTTCCACTCAAAAATAAGTTATATAAATTTTTGAAGAATATTATGGATAAAAATGACATAATTGGTGTCCCAATTGTTCAATACCATGGAAATATATCTTGGTAAATCCCATGATTTTGAATTTACCACTACCTAGGTGTCCAATGCCTTTATTTAGAAATAAATTAACGAATCCTCCACCTTTTCTTTAAATACACACCCATTTATCTAATTTATTTCACTCCAAATTCATCATCCATGGGGAAATGGTTGTTTTACCTCCCATGGAGTCCTCTCAATGTGTCTTTAATCCCCCAAGGTCTCAATTCTCGTGTTTTAGGAACTACTCTTCAAGGTAAGGGAAATATCTGCCACACTTTTCTATTCAAGTTCCCTCTTTATGTGTCATATCTTTAAAATTTCCAAATAAACTATGGTATTATGTACAATTTATTTTATCCCTTAATTTTATTAATATTATTTTATGAATGGTTGAACCTTTCCTCCTATTCTTTTTACCTTTCTTCAAAACTATTCTTTATACCCATTATGCTACTGATTTTACATCTCAAAATTTCTCTATTCTCCTCAAGAAATTCCCTTTTATTTTCTTTTTTGTGAATACCCAAACCTATTTTATATGGGTATTCACCAATATGTAAAAATAATTTACTTTATTATATAATTGACATACATAAAACCCATATTCCCATTCCATGGGTTATAAATGGCATAAATATCTCTTCTTCAACAATTTTTTTAAAATGCCATGATTTTTATATGAAACATGTTTCTTTTGTTATCAACAGGTTATTTGTGAAACGTTTTATTATAATTTATGTCTCTCACATTAATTAAGAAATATTAAGGGTTCTCCCTGATAATGATCCAATTCATTTGTTAAAGAATTTAATCTCTATAGATGACATGTTTTATGATACCTTGGTGAATGACCTTAATATTTTTTATAACACCTTGGTGAAAAAATAAGGTGATTTGTTTAAGAATTTATAAAATATTCTTTTATAAAAATTTCTACATTATTATTCATGTTATTTTATTTATTATATTCATTATTTTTCCTTGTTTATTCCATAATGATATTCTTCAATTTCTTATTGGTTTTCTTCAAGATCACATTTAAATAATTTCCCCCTTTTCCCTTACTAGGACTTATGATCACCCTTTAATTTGATGAATGTACCCATGTTATGAGAAGTAGTTAATTAAACTAGGATAAAACAATTATTAATCATTTCAAGTATATTATAATAATATTGTACGTTTTTCTGTATTATGTACCTTTTTTTCCAAGAAACTAAACTTTAAAAAACCCTTTGTTTGTATAATGTAATGAAACGTTATGTAATAAAAAGGTGGGATGTCATAGTTGGCATCAAAGTATAGTTTAGTTTTTTGTGGAAATTTGGATTTAAAAACTGTATGAATAACCCTATAAAAATGTTTAAATATATAAAAACATCATTTTATTTTGGAGAATATTACTTAAGTGGTTTCTGAGAAAATAAATTTATTTATGGAAACAAACAGGTGGATGTGGATCTTGAACTGATGTATCTAGGTGTAAGAGCTAAAAAAAATGTTTTTATATAGACTTTAATGGGAACTAGTGCATGAAAATGGGTTTGGTTTCACTCCTAGTTTGACATGCCATAGGGATACGTTTTTTAATCATAATATTTTTATGAACCATTATAAAGGATTTATAGAAAATATAATTTTTATTAAAGAGTAACATATTTAGGAAATATGTTTTAATAAAAAAAATTATAATATTCTTAAAAGAAACATGACTCTAACTAAGTTTTCTTCTTATATAAATTTGTGGGAAATTGGAGGAATCACATAAATGGTTAGTACAACGGACCATGTACTGACGGCCCTCTGATGGATGCCAGAATGGAAAAAATAATGAAAATGATGAATCAAATAAGTCGAGTTATGAGAAATAACTTGAATCAAACCGAGATATCAGATTCACCTTAAATAGAACAACCTTCCATTGAGTCCTTTATCCATCAACAACCACCTTATTTCAGTGGATCTACCAACCCATTTATTTATGAAAAATGTATAAGCTGTATTGAAAAGATCGTCTCTATAATCCATTGTTTGGAGCTTGAGAAAGTCATCTCAGATACGTACTTCTTGGAAGGAGAGTCTGATCAGTGGTGGACACTGGTTAAAAAATGATTCTAAGAGAAGAGTTTGAATCTATAAAGTGGGAAGAGTTCAGGGGAACATTTTTTAAATAAAATTTCTACCTATTCAACGATAATGAAAATGGAGAAGGAATTTTGGGAGTTAAAGAAGAAAAAAAATGAATCTATAGCAAACTATGAGATGAACATTACATGTCATTCTCTCAAAACACATATATTTTTCATGGACCCTAATGAAAAGGTTGATAGATTCTTAGGCCGGATAAGACCATATCTATGGAATAATATATCAAATCAAGGCTATGAAAACTTCGAGAAGATAATATGAAGTGCTATGAATGTTTAACTGGAGTTCAAATAGACACATTGGTCCCATATATCGAATAAAAAGAAGAGATATTCAGAGCTAATCTTGGGGAAGAACTTTGATCAAGGAATATGATCAAATAAAGTGAAACATTACACATGAAACAAATGTGGAAATAAGAATTCAGGGAATTGATTTCGCAGGAGTGGTAAATGTTACAAGTGTGGAAGAGATGGACATATTTATCAGAACTATATTAGTGAGGTGAAGCGTTAACTTAATAAAACTAACGACAAATGGAAGATGGTGCAGGCCCAACCTATGGTCCATTTCTTCAAGTGTAGATAGCTTCGGAAATTTTCCAATCACTATAAAAATATGAAGATAGTTGAGCGGAATAACTATTAACCTTATCATAGGATAAGGAAGAAAGTTGATGCTTTTTTCTATCACTATGGTTGAAGTTGAAGATCCAAATTATGTCATCTCAGGTAATATCTTTCTTCTATCAAAACTAAAAAGTACTTTGTCAGATTCTGGTTGTATGAATTCCTTTATTTCCTCCAATTTTGCGAAGAATATAGAATTTATCACTAAAATACTTGAAGTTGAGTTATCAATCACAACTCTTATAGGTACTATCCAAGAATAAACTGTGTATAGACACCTATTGACTTTGGTGAGCATAGTCTCATCAAAAATCTTATTACCTTTCCCATGATGGAATTAGACATTATATTAGGGATGGTTTGTCTCTCAAAGTAGAATGATAATATAAAATATAGAATAAAGGAAATATCAGTCGTCTTGAATGTAAAACCAATATTTTTTTTCAAATAATATATATCAGGAACTTAGCTTATTCTTGAATCACTACCCATAACTTTACTTATGAATATGATTAGTGAAGATAAAGAAAAAAAATGAAAGTATACGAATATAAAGTACCCTTATTACTCTGGAATATATCAACATATTTCCTAAGGATTTACCTAGACCTCCCTAAGAAAGAGAGGTAGATTTCTCTGTTGAACACATGCCTATATCCAAGCCGATATAAAAGACCTTGTATAAAAAGGAAAAATTGGAGATGGAGGAATCAAATAAACTACTCCAAGATATTTTTGATATGGGGTTTAACTAACCAAGTGTTTCTCCTTGGGGAGAAATTATTCTATTCGGGAAGAAGAAGGATGGATCAATGTGTTTATTCATTGATTATAGAGAACTTAATGGGATCACAGTGAAGAACAAGTACCCTTTTCCAAGAATTGATGATTTATTTCACCATCTTCATGGGGCTCAATTCTTCTCCAAGATTAATCTTTGATCTGGTTATCATAAATTGAGGTTGAATAAATATGATATTCTAAATATCTCATTCTAATGAAGGTATGGGAATTATGAGTCTGTTTTTATTCCCTTCATCTTGACTAATTCCCCTTATATATTTATGGATTTGATGAATAAAATATGTAAGGACAACCTAGATAACTTTTTTGTGGGGTTTTTTGATTATATTATGGTATATTATAAATGTCACAAGGTGCATGAGGATTAACAATGGATTATATTCCAAACTTTGAGGAAAGAAATGCTATTTGTAATGTCAAAAAATGTGAATTATGGTTAAAAATTGTTTCTTTCTAAGGAAATGTTTTAACCAATGAAAGAATATTAGTTGACACTTCAAATAAAAAGGTTATATGAGATTTTCCTCATCTCACAATAATATCTTAGATTCATGGTATCTTATATTTAGAATGATATTATAGGTGGTTTGTGAAAAACTTTTTATGACTTTCTCTTCCACTGACCAAGTTAACTCTAAAAGGTCAATATTTTATATGCACTATAAAGTGTGAATAAAGTTTCCAAGAGATAAATAATATATTTGTTATAGCATCGATGTTAACACTACCCTATATCAGATAATGATTCGTTATTTTTATCGACTTTTCTATGAAATGACTTGGGTTCATCCTCATGAAAAATTAAATGGTGATTGCTTATGAATCTTTACCATTTAAACCTTATGAGTAGAATTATCATATTCATGACCTGGAGATAGCATCATCTATTTTTCGTTTGAATATATGAAGGTAATAACATTATGGGTAGAAATGTGATATATACATAGACCATCAATGTTTTCTGTATATTTTCACACAAAATTAATTGGACATGATAAAACAGAGATGGTTGGAAATTTAAAAATACTATACTTGTTCAATTCCTTATCATCCTAAGAGAGAAAATAATGTCTCTAATGCATTAAGTAGGAATGACCATAATTCACGGGATATGATGAGGATTCTAGGAGATCCATTGATCAAAGATATAGTAAAACTAGAAATGGGAATCGTATGGGAAGGGGCATCTTGACCACTATCCTAAATGATTTATAAACCATCATTACCAGAGAAGATCAAGAAATATCAAAGATAAAATCCTTTTTTACATAAGAAGATATAGTATTTGATGAATGAGAAGTTTCTTTATTTCAATATTGATCAAGAAGGTTTACTGAAATTGTGTACAAGGCTATATGTTTCATCTATTCCAGAATAAAAGAATGAGTTTATGGATGAAGCTCATAGCTGCATATTCTCAATACATCTTGGAAGAAATAAAATTTATAGAGACTTTTGTGGTAATTATTTGTGGTATAACATGAAAAGGGATATTTATAACTACATTACAAGATAATTGTTGTGTCAAAAAGTGAAGGCATGGATAAAACATTCCAAAGGGTTATTCAACCACTACCCATACCAACATAGAAGTGGAACAATATCACTATGGTCATTGTCACCGGTCTCCCAAAAACATTCCATCGAAACAATTTGATTTGGGTTATAGAGGATCATCTCACCAATACTACCCATTTCATTTCTATTCGATAATATTTCTCTCTTAATCAACATTATATGATTTACTTAAAGGAATTGGTAAGGCTATATGGGATACCACTCTATCATAATCCTTTTTGAAGGTTCACATAAAAGTTCTAGAGAAGTATTCAATATGACCTGAGTACAAAATGTAATTTTAGTACATCCTATCACCCTCATAATAATGAACAATGTAAAAGGACTATTCAAATGCTTTAGGATATGTCTAAAACATGCTCCATGAAATTTAAAGGTGTATGGGAACAATATCTCCCATTAGTTGATTTATCATACAAAAATAGCTTCGATTCAAGTATTCAAATGTCACCCAATGAAGATATATATGGTCACTGATGTAGAACACTTACTTGTTCATATAAAGTTGGTGAGAGAAAGCTTCATGGAACTGATCTTGTGCAATAGATGACAAAAAAGGTTAATTCCATCCAACAACCTATATAGGATGATCAGAGTCGGTAGAAGAGATATGGTGACAACCATTGATGTTATTTGGAGTTTGATGTTGGTAACAAATTAATCCTTCGAATATCACTATGGAATAGAGTCATGTGGTTTGGGAAGATAGGGAAGATTACCCCCTAAAACATTGACTCCTATGAAATCTATTATTGCATTGGAACATTGGTCTATCAGCTAGAACTTCCTCAAAATATAGCTCATGTTATTGATGTATTATAAGTGTATCTCTTGAGGAAGTACATACCTTACCCTTCACATGTACTAGATCATGAGGTGGTATAAATGGAAGATGACCTGTAACATCCCCAAATGATAAAGGGTTAAATGTCTAAATGATATGACTCATGTCAACAAGGTGCACCTTCCTTTTCGGGAGATAGTCTGATTAGAACTCCACAGTTAAACGTGCTTGGAATGGAGTATTGATCAGGATGGGTGACCTTCTGTGAAGTTTCCCAGGTGTGTGTGAGTGAGGACAAAGCACACTGAAAAGGACATGTGTTGGCCTGTGGGGACAATCATTAGTCAGATGACCCATTCAGGCATGTGGGTGGACCCTGGGGTGGGCCCCACGTGTTTTCAGGGGAAACTGGTGGTAACTGGTAGGCCAGGACCCGACATCTATGTTATGGTGGGGTGCTTGTGCTATCACCGGGGCCAAGTTGTTACATTTGGTATCAAAGGTGGTACCCGACATTAAGTGTGGTGCACTGCCTGAGTTGAGTTGTAAGTCCCACAATGGGGACATTGTGCTCAAAAGGGGGGGGGGGGGTTATTGTAACATCCCCAAATGATGAAGGGTTAAATGACTAAATGATATGACTCATGTCAACAAGGTGCACTTTCCTTTTCGGGAGCTTGTCTGATTAGAACTCCACAGTTAAGCGTGTTTGGCATGGGGTAATGATCAGGATGGGTGACCTTCTGGGAAGTTTCCCAGGGTGTGTGTGAGTGAGGACAAAGCACACTAGAAAGGACATGTGTTGGCATGTGGGGAAAATTATTAGTCAGATGACCTGTTCGGGCATGTGAGTGGACCCTTGGGTGGGCCCCACGTGTTTGCGGGGGCAACTGATGGTACCCGGTAGGCCAGGACCCGACAGCCATGTTAAGGCGGGGTGCTTGTGGTGTCACCGGGGGCCGAGTTATTACATTCATGACCCGTCCTCGGGGCCCGTGCCGTGACTACCCCAAGCCCGCCTTCCATAGGTCAGGGGCTGGCGACTACCACCAAAGGCGTAAATCCCAAGAAGGAGGGAAGGCATTGCCTTTATAAAAGTAAACAACACAACAGAGTACAAGTGGAAGCTACCACTAAATAAAGCAGTAAAACAAACGTGGTGAGAGTATAAGGGGCCAAAAATACAAGACCAAAAGAAAGGTACATCTACAAACGAAAGAAAAGTACAACTCAAAAGGGAAACAGGTGAAAGGTGACGAGCCGCTCCTGGATCGTCCTCCATCTTCCTACCTGACGGGTAGGTACAGATCTCCTCCTCGGCACTCCACGTCTGTCCGTCTCCTCCGGGTACCGACTCATCATTAAATCCACCTCCGAGCACTAACTCAACATGTTATCCACCTCCGGGCACCGACTCGTCGTGAGATCCTCCTCTGGGTACCGTCCAGCTCAACAAGCCTCAACCATGATCAGTGATGTCCGTCATCTGCAACCAACACAATGTAGTGCGGGCGAAGCCTTTGCAGGGGTGAGTATACGATACTCCGTAGGGACCCCGACACCCACGAAGGTCTCCCATATTACACAAAGGATAATTCACAATGGAAAGATACAATCATGAAGTAACATCCAACAATACTTAGGTATATTACCATACATATACCTGAGCCATCAATTCCAGTTCAAGTTCGATCACGTCCACATAGGATAACACAATCCAATCCACACAGGATAACACAACCCAATCCACAAAGGAAAGAAAGTAAATCATATCGAAGATAATTATTGAAAGTCAAGACACAACTCAGACCAGGATTTAATCATGATGTCGAAACCATAGATGCTGGGGAACTCCTCCTCTATCGAGTACATTGGGCCTATCGCTACAACCAAGAAATTCCCACTAACTGTGGACTGCTATAGTACTCCACATGTGTAGTACGATCGTCCTGCTGCTACAACAAAGTGCTTCCCACCGTGGTTCTTCCGCAATAACCAAGCGCTATCCCTCATAGCCTCCAGAGGTACTCCTTCTGTTGAGTACCGTGGGTCTGCCGCTACAACCAAGCGCTCCTCCGCCGTGGGTCTGCCACTACAACCAAGCGCTCCCCACTGGGCTATCCGAAACACACCGAGTCGATCGATCAGTAGTCGTCAAGTCTCAGCCAGCTCTAGGGTTTCATAATGATTGAAATTACCATAGTCATCACTGCCGAACCCATGGAGGATTCCCATATGGTTGTCGTCGTCGTCGAGCCGACAGAGGATTCCAGTACAAAAGTCTTCACCATTGAACCCACCGAGGATTCCAATGCAGTTATCATCGTCGTCGAACCCACAAAGGATTCCATTATGAAAGTCTTCACCGTCGAACCCATGGAGGATTCCATTGCGGTTATCATCATCGTCGAAGTAGCAGCCAGCTCTAGGGTTTCCGCACACAGCACACTCATTCCAGGAGGGTCCACTCCACGAGGCAATAGGTCGATACATCGACTGACATGTAGTTTGGAGTTGATGTATCCCAAAGTTCCGTCTCGTCAAACGGAACATAACGCAACAGACGACCCTTCAATCAGACGCCTGGTCTGAGAGTTGTTGGCCTTTTCTTCCCAGGTGCCCGGTTGTTTTTTAAGTCAAAACCAACCCGAACATACTCCTACTGCATCCAAAACTGGAGTGGAGTAATCCAAAATGTCCGTCTCACTAAGAGGAAACCAACAAAGTCGACGGTACGTGAATCGGACATCCGGAGTTCAAGTTATAGGCTTTTCTGCTCCGAAGGCCCGGTTGGTTTTGTGTTCGAACCAACCCGGCCGTACACAGAGTTCTCCGAAACCTTGATTGTAATATACAAAAATTACCATCGCAATCCAAGGATCCCATCGCAACTAACGGTGCATCGATCGGAGGTCCTTATCCCATGTTATGGGCGTTTGAACGAAACTGCCCAAGAATAGGGGGGTTCGGGCCCGGTCCGACCCGTCTCGATACCCCCTGGGTCGGCCCGAACCGGCCGACCCGACGCGAGTCCGGGTCCGGCGCGATAGGGTGTGGCCCGGCCCGGCCCGGTGCGGCTGGTCCGGCTTGGGTGGCCGGTTGGCCTGGCGCGGGCGCGGCCCGTGTGGCCAAAGGGCTAGGCCGAGCAGAAAAATGGGGTCGGGGGGGGGGGGGGGGGCACAACCCCTCCTTTTCTCGAAACGGCGTGACATTAAGCCGTGCCCTCCCCAAAACCTGGAATGAAAAAGTTGTTCTGGTCCGCCGCAGCTCAGCCGCGGTGGTCTCCTCCGGTGGCGCACCGCAACCGCTCTCCGCGTACCACCAGACACGCATCGATGGTCCGTTTCACCAGCCGTCTGCGCCTGGAGTCCTTACGGGACCCAAACTTCAATGCAGAGTCTTCAAATCGCCTCTGTGGCCCATTCCGTCATCACCCGTCGATCCACACATCAATAAACAATCTGTGGAGTCTTTGAATCACCTCAACGGCCCCGAATCCGTCTGTGGTTTCGTTTGGCCTCAACGGCGCGGCGCGTCAGCACCTCGCTTCTTCGCCGTGTTCCTTCTTGTTTCCGCACGGTGCTGCTGCACCACGCCGCCTTTGTTCGAGCCACAACGAACACAACATCAAAGGGGGAGGAGGATCGGTAGTGTTCGGGCAGTTTGATCTCCTCCCGTTTAATTGATAATAGGCGGCTCGAATATTAAACAAAGAACGCAAATAATTATTCACAAACAAAACCAAACCCCTACCTCAAGGAGTTGTCGAACAATGGTTGTCGTGGAACAATGACGTCATAGAAGATGGCGTCGTGGAAGATGAAATTTCGGATCGATGCTTTGTAAGTGTCTTTGGCGTTCGCCTGATGAAGAAAGTGGCGCATTGTCGTTCTCTGAAAAAGGAATCTTTCACCGGCTGTAGAGAGAAGAGAAGGCAGCACGACAGTCTTCCCTTACGGTGACAGAGTTCTTTGTCGAGGTCTTGACGTTGTTCGCATTCTTCAACGTGGAAGACGATGTTCTTCGAGACCTTGGTTATTTTCTCCCCAGACTCCACACAACGAACTAACAAAAAAAAAATTTAGACTTTGTCTTAATTTATTCACACATGCCAACATTTTAAAAATTCAAAAACCTCATTCAATTAGTTAACAAGAGTAAATTAATTTAATATGTGTGTTCTCCTTAAATTAAAGAGAGAGGGAAGGTTAAAACTTATGGGGGGGGGGGGTGCCCACATTTAAGAGGGGGGTTTGGGGATTTGAAGGGGTGGGGGATCGTGTGGGACCCACCTCACTATTAACCTCACTTGGGTGGTTAGTTCCACCCAACCTCCATCCTTAGGATTTTAACCACTTAAAGGAAATAAAATTAGTAGTACAATTTTATTTCTCCGTAGTCTTAATTAAAAAAATTAATCAACTCTTTCCGAGCAAACAAAACTCTGGAAAAGGTCTTCTTAAGAAAATATCGGCGTTGCAGTTTCAATGGTGCCCTCAGATTTCAATACCGAGAACCGGTTCAGGAGTTAGAAAACCCATTCGTTCGTTTACTGAACATACCTGAGATAAACATCGGAAAATGATTCCGAGCACACCGGGCCTCGGAATCAGGTGCCGTCATAAGTCACAGACTCAAAAAATTCTAACGAAATTATGGAAAAAAATTTCCATTAAATTTATGGGTCTTTAAATTACTACCACCTCAGGGATTTATGTCCTCGTAAAGCTATAACACAAACTAGGGAAACAAAAGTGGTACCGGGCATGCAACTGAGCCTCCCACTCCAATGTGCTCTCTTGGAGGTTCCCATGCAACCAGTGAAAGCGCACCTGAGGAATCAACTGTCCACGTAGGAACTGCTCCTGGTGATCCTCGTTCTCCACTAGAACCTCTATGAATGTCACCCCATCATCGACGTCCAACTCCCTACGGTTGATGATGTGTGAATGGTCAGGCATGTATCTCCTTAGCTGAGATATGAGGATGACATCGTGCACCCAGTGCAACTGAGGTGGAAAGGTCAAGAGGTAAACCACCTCACCTACCCTACTGAGGACCTAGAAAGGTCCGTTGAACCTCGAAGATATCTCACCGCCTCAGCTACATCTCCGTAAACCTCATCGAGGTGAGACCCATATAAGAACGTGGTTTCCATCCTCGAACTCTAGAGGCCTCCATTTCCTGATTAGAACTGAAAATCAAAACTCCTACAGCCACGAGGGTAAGGTTGGCCGACCCAAGAGTGATAGGCTACACCCACCTAAGAAAGAGTTAATCCTGTGCTGCCTGGGGTTTCCTTTTCACCGTCCAAGGAAAACCCATCATAATGTTTGCCTAATACCGTCAATTTGTGTATGAACTGTGATTGCCCAGTTCATACTCAAACTAACGTCTTAAGGCCTCAACGCTTCCACCAAGAGGTTCCAACCGAAACTCACGCATCAAGGGTCAGATCACACCGTCGGCACAAGTGTGATTATCAAGTCTCCTCCCAAAGGTATCTCAAGACGTGAGGGTCAATTCAGCGGCTTAACCAGAAACTCTAGGTCTGGGACATGATTCATGGAACGAAGCAATGATTCGTATCGATGTCTGTTGATACGACAACTAGTAGAAGACAAAGTCTGTAATTCGAATCATCATTAGAGCCCTTCGGTCGCACTCCTCGACCGCATGCAACAAATATTTCCCCTGCACGCTAGCTCCCTGAGCCTAGCGGGGATTACAAAGGCGGGTGGGTGCAACATGTCAAAATGTTCACAACCCCATGCTGCTTTCCTAACTCTGCTTCCACGTCTGATGCCTTTCAGATTAATCTGTTCTTTTTTACTTCATCTACTTGAAACACTTTACATGCTCAAATCTCTAAGACTGGTGCCAGTTTCCTGCTTTCCCACTGCTAACCTTCACTGACTGCATCCATACAGCAAAATAATTCTCAACCATAAAGGTTCTCTCTAGCACCCTAGTATAAGTAGGGATTCATAGAGAAAAAAGTGCAGGCTTGGATGTACTTTATTCACACTTCACTCAGAAGTATGAGCCTTGAAGCACCGATCACATCGTAGTCATCGAGTACCAGGTATGGTTTGTTATGCCCTGATGAATTCTCAGCTATCGACATGTCATCCTGCCGAAGCTGTATAAGCTCTAGGAAACACTCAACCACCTCCTCAAGCTAGTCCTTATCCGCCTGTGATTCGGGCTTTCCTCGGAACTTGAGGGATATCTGGTGTTGAAACATGTAAGGCACTAAGCCTACATGTGTCCTCTACCGGTACTACCTGTAGTGTATGCTGACCAGAAGGTAGTGATGTAGCTGACACACTACCCAAAGTTACTATCTCAGGCATCAGCCCACATACCGAAGCCTCATCACTAAACATACCAACCTCATGGTCACTCACTGGAAATCACTAGTACCTAAGTCCACTATCCGCTCTACTAATGTCTAAACTAGGCATAGAACTCTAGAAATAGCCTCCATACAGTCCACTGCTTCCTGGGAACTGTCTCACCTCAAAATATCGAAGGCCTATGCTACCCAACGGGTGGTTGTGCTGTTGGTACACCACCCGAAGGTTTCAATATAGTATGAGGGCCCCACACCGGAACCTCGTCTCTCGGTGGGCCGTCATCTTGTACAACACTCAGAACCCTAGGTGGCTGCCGTCGTGGGGCCAGTTTGAAAAGAGACAGGTGCGCCACAGACAACGATTTATACCTTCTAAGCTGACACAATGTAATCACAAAGAAAACTTTTGAAGCACACATGCAATAAATGTTTTCGTGCACTGAGTCGGAAATCAGAAGTCAGGGTCCTGGTGTAGGGATACGTCGACCGCCACACCAACACTAGACTCCCTAGATTGATAACCACACTCAATACCCCTAACACTATTGCTTCACATAGAAGAAATATCAGAGTCCTAAGTTCTGCGGTAGAACCGAACCTCCATCTAATACCAATTTGTCACTACCCGTCCTCGGGGCCCGTGCCGTGACTACCCCAAGCCCGCCTTCCATAGGTCAGGGGCTGGCAACTAGAACCAAAGGCTTAATTCCCAAGAAGAAGGGAAGGCATTGCCTTTATAATAGTAAACAACACAACAGAGTACAAGAGGAAGAAACCACTAAGTAAAGGAGTAAAAAAAACGTGCTGAGAGTAAAAGGGGCCAGAAATACAAGCCCAAAATAAAGGTACAACTACAACCGAACGAAAAGTAAAACTCAAAAGGGCAACAACTGGAGGGTGATGAGCCGCTCCGGGATAGTCCTCCGGATTCCTACCTGAAGGGTAGGTACAGATATCCTCCTCAGCACTCCACGTACTTCCATCTCCTCTGGGAACTGACTCGTCGTGAAATCCACCTCCAGGCACTGACTCGATGAGATATCCACCTCCAGGCACCAACTCATCGTGAGATCCTCCTCCAGGTACCGTCCATCTCTACAAGCCTCAACCACGATCAGTGATGTCCGTAGTCTGCAACCAACACAATGTAGTGCGGGCGAAGCCCGTGCAGGGGTGAGTATACGATACTCAGTAGGGATCCCGAGACCCCTGAATGTCTCCCAGAATCCACAAAGGATAATCCACAAAGGAAAGATACAATCAATAAGTAACATCCAACACTACTTAGGTATATGCCCATACATATAACTAAGCCATCAATTCCAGTTCAAGTTTGATCACTTCCACATAGGATAGCACAATCCAATCAACATAGGATAACACAACCCAATCCACATAGGAAAGAATGTCAATCATATCGAAGATAATGGTTGAAAGTCAAAACTCAGCTCAAACCAGGATTTAATCATGATGTCGAAACCATAGATGCT
Organism: Viscum album; assembly: GCA_963277665.1. NCBI lineage: Eukaryota > Viridiplantae > Streptophyta > Magnoliopsida > Santalales > Viscaceae > Viscum > Viscum album. The sequence continues at coordinate 570,979,878 of OY728164.1, read as the reverse complement.
GGGGAACTCCTCCTCCATTGAGTATAGTGGGCCTGCCGGTACAACCAAGCGCTTCCCACTAACCGTGGACTGCTTTAGTACTCCACCTGTCGAGTACTGTGGGTTTTCTACTATAACCAAGCACTTTCCACCATGGGTCTGCCGCTATAACCAAGCCCTCCCCCTCATAGCCTTCAGAGGTACTCCTTCTATTGAGTACCACGGGCCTGCCGCTTCAACCAAGAGCTCCTCCACCGTGGGTCTGCCACTACAACCAAGAGATCCCCACGGGGATATCTGAAACACAGCGAGTTGATCGATCAGTAATCGTCAAGTCTCAGCCAGCTCTAGGGTTTCATAATGATTGAAAGTACCATAGTAGTCACCGCCGGACCCACGGAGGATTCCCGTACGGTTGTCGTCGTCGTCGAACCCACGAAGGATTCCAGTACGAAAGTCTTCACCGTCGAACCCACAGAGGAGTCCAATGCGGTTATCATTGTCGTCGAACCCACAGAGGATTCTACTACGAAAGTCTTCACTGTCGAACCCACGGAGGATACCAATGCGGTTATCATCGTCGTCGAAGTCGCAGCCAGCTCTAAGGTTTCCGCACACAACACGCTCGTTCTGGGAGGGTCCACTCCACGAGACAATAGGTCGATACATCAACTGACATGTAGTCCGGAGTTGATTTATCCCAAAGTTCTGTCTCGTCAAAAGGAACACAATGCAACAGAGGGTGCGTCAATCGGACGCCCGATCCGAGAGTTATTGGATTTTTCGTCATAGGGGCCCGGTTGGTTTTTAAGTCAAAACCAACCCGACAAAACTCCAACTGCGTCCAAACCTCAAGTGGAGTAGGACAAAAGGTCCGTCTCACTAAGAGGAAACCTAAAAAATCGACGGTACGTCAATCGGGCGTTCGAAGATCAAGTTATAGTTGTTTCCGCTCCGAAGGCCCGGTTGGTTTCGTGTTCGATCCAACCCGACTATACCCAAAGTTGTCTGAAATCTTGAGTGTAATATACCGAAATGAATGTCTCGATCCAAGAATCCCATTACAACTGAAGGTGCATCGATCGAAGTTCCGTAGCCCAAGTTATGGGCGTTTGAACGAAACTGCCCGAGAATAGGGGGTTCGGGCCCAGTCCGACCAGGCCCGATACCCCCTGGGATGGCCCGGCCCAGCCGGCGCGGCCTGGCCCGGACTGGGATGCTGGTTGGCCTGGCACGGGCGCGGCGCACGTGGCCAGACGACTCGGCTGTTTCGGCCGAGCAAAAAAATGGAAGGGCGCTGCCCCCCCCCCCCCATGTCTCGAAACGGCGTGACATTAAGCCTCGGTGGTCTCCTCCGGCGGCATGTCGCCACCGCTGCTCTCCGCGGACCACCAGACGCACACCGGTGGTCCGTTTCACCCGCCGTCTACGCCTGGAGTCCTTACAGGACCCGAACATCACTGCAGAGTCTTCAAATCACCACTGTGTCCCGTTCCGTCATCGCCCGTCGATCCACACATCAATAAGCAATCTACGGAGTCTTCGTATCGCCTCTACAGCCCTGACTCCGGCCGCGGTTTCGTTCAGACTCAATGGCGCAGTGCGACGGCACCACACTTCTTTGCCGCGTTCCTTCTTGTTTCCGGGAGGTGCCGTTGCACTGCGCCGCCTTTGTTCGAGCCGCAACGAACAAAACATCAAAGGGGGAGGAGGATCGGCCGTGTTCGGGCAGTCCGACCTCCTCCTATTAAATTGATAATAGACGGCCCGAATATTAAATGAAGAATGCAAAGAATTATTCACGAACAAAACCAAACCCCTACCTCAAGGAGTTGTTGAACGATGGTCATTGAGGACAATGGCATCGCGGAAGACGACATCGTGGAAGACGGCGTTGCAGATCGATGCTTCGTAAGCGTCGTCAGCGTTCACCCGATGAAGAATGCGGCGCGTCGTTGTTCTCCGCAAAAGGAATCTTTCATCGGCTGTGGAGAGAAGAGAAGGCGACATGACAGTCTTCCCTTACGGTGAGAGTGTTCTTCATCGAGGTCTTGACGTTCTTCGCGTTCTTCAACGTGCAAGATGATGTTTTTCGAGACCTGGTTATTTTCTCTCCAGACTCCACACAACGAACTAACAAAAAATATTAGGACTTTGTCTTAATTTATTCACACATGCCAACATTTTAAAAATTCAAAAACCTCATTCAATTAATTAACGAGATTCTATTAATTGAATAGGTGTGTTGGCATTAAATTAAAGAGAGAGATAGATGGTCATAACTTGGGGGGGGGGGGTTTCCCGCATTTAAGAGGGGGGTTTGGGGATTTGAAGGGGTGGGGGATCATGTGGGCCCCACCTCACTATTAACCTCACTTGGGTGGTTAGTTTCACCCAACCTCCATCCTTAGGATTTTAACCACTTAAAAGAAATAAAATTAGTAGCACAATTTTATTTCTCCGTAGTCTTAATCCACAAAATTAAACAACTCTTTCAGAGTAAACACAACTCTGGAAAAGGTCTTCTTAAGAAAATATCAACGTTGCGGTTTCAATTGTGCCCCCAAATTTCGATTCTGGGCACCGGATCAAGAGTTAGAAAAACTCGCTCATTCGTTCACTGAACGTACACGAGCTAAACTTCGGAAAATGATTCCAGGCACACCAGGCCTTGCAATCAGGTGCCGTTAGAATCCAAAGACTTGAAAAATTCCAAAGAAATTAATAACAAAAAATTTCCTTGAAATTTTCCGGTGTTTACATGACCTCTCTTATGAGAATAATCTGGTGGAGATCTTGGACCTGAGAGACAAGGTTCTATGCACCAAGACTACTCACCCCGTCAAAGTGTTGTGGAGGAACAAAAAATATGAAGAAGAAACATTGGGATAAGATGAGGTAAAGAGGTGGAAGTACCTACATCTTTTATAAACTAAGAAAATGAGTTGAAATTTATGGGAAAAATTTTATTAAGGGGGGATAATGTAATGATCCAAACATTATTAGTAAATTTTGTTTCTTGAAAATTTGTGTCATATTATATCTTTCATTAAAAAATATGTTTTTTTCAATGAAGTGAATATAAATGGAAATATGACCATATAGTTTCTACCATTATATGACCTTTGATCAATTATAACCATTGATAAATATGAAAATTGGGAAATATACTCTTGATAATAATTTTAATTTTATGTTTATAGTCTATAAGTAATATTTCGAAAAAGGAATATTGTTATAGGATGAAGATTCGATGGACTAGACAAGTAGAGTCATTCCATTTGAAGGCCATTTATTCAGAACTTGTGAGGGATGTATAATTATTGGGCGATTTTATTAATATTTTCATTACTTTTTATATAATCTCACAGCTGATTTTATATGAAATTTCCATAATTTTTGTGAAATATTAATGTATAAATATTAAATATAATTTTCAGCACTATTTGAATTCATCCATATTCAAGTCTGTTTAATGTTTTAAAAATAAATATCACCATAATCATCCAAAATGTGTTATTAATTTTTTTTAGTATTAAATATTATATTTACAACATATCATTAGAAGGAATCAGTTTCCAATTATTCCATTTGACGGGTCATATGGTCCTCACAAGAAGGCTTAAAGAATTTGTGAAGAAACTGGACTAGCTTTGAAAATTAAATTACTATGCTCAATCCAGAATTTCAAATCCTTTAATTATCTTCCATAGGTCAAGGGACAATGTAATTCATCTTTGAAAAAAATTTCAAATCCCAAATCTGATTACAAAGGGCCCAACAGATGAATTTAAACCCATCCCACTATTCTAGCCGGGAATTAAAATCGGACACTATTCTGGACATTTCTCATGATCTAGTAATCTGATGAAGCTAAGAGTTTTAAGTTTTAAATAGGAGATATATAAGGCTGACTTTTTTGAATAATGGATTCAGATTTGAATTCATATTTCTATTAAAAAACCCATTCACATTTTAACCTTCAGAAAAGTCTCGATTGAAATGGACAGATTACAATTGTTTACTCCAACCACCAAAAAATTTTCTAAACAAATCAAAATGCCTCCAAATTTTGGGATTATCTAGAAAAAATTATTCTATACAACTTTTAATAAGAGTATATCTTGAGATTTGGATATCTGTATGGGCCAATTGGTGAAGCAAGTGGAGGGGGAAATTTTGGAATGAAAACAGTCCAACTCTTTCAGCTATAAATACATCCCCATCCTCTTCATCCAAAGTTTTGGAATTTCAGAAGAGAGGAGCATATATTGGCACAACCAAATACTTTAAAAAGGATTCTGAGGACCTTCCAGACTCAATTTTTCAATTTAGAGACCTTTGTTCTTCTCTTTGTTTTCATTTACATTTTTGTTGTTCTTCATTTGTAATCTTGGAAGTGTTTGTTTTTGGATATTCTATTTTAATATACGTTACATATTCTCCAACTATTATTCTCATCCAACTTCTATTAGAAAATATTAATGGTCTTAAAATAGTGTAAATAAAGATGAATACCCTTCACTTATTTTTCTTTCTCATTCAATCTAAAGTCATCATTTCATTCCCTTCACTGTTTGTGTGTGTGTGTTTGGCACACAACTCTTTTCTTGTCCCATTCATTTTCTTCACATATTAATTTATCATCATAATAGTTATAATAAGAATAATAATCATTTTAATGTATGAGTAAATCTATCATTGGGTTGGGTTATAATTTCGGGATGTTAAGCGCTTTAGAGATTTTTCTCAATGAGTATTCTTTGAATTAACATTGTGTCTGTTGGACTTAATATGTCAAGGAATAATGACTTGTTTTTTTAATGAGGAGGTTCAATGGATTATTGGAACCAGAAATAAACTACCATAAACAAGGTATGTTTATGATTAGAACCCTATATTAAGGTAAATCTTGGATTAAATCTTTAACACTTGGTAATTCCAATCAACGTTAACTTTTGACATGGGTGTTAATTTAATGCAATATAAAGAAATGATCAAGGATATCACAAGTTTAACTACCTAATGATAAACTCACCCCTGATGGACCCCTCATGTATTAATCATGTTTTATTGATCACAAATTTCATTACTAATTACCGATATTATCATTGATCACAAATCTCATTATAATTTACCAATCTTAATAATAATTACAAATCTTATCATTGGTCACAAATCTCACATATATTATTACTCATGTGTATTTATGATTCATGTTATCTTATAATTTATAATTGTTAAGCTCACTCCATTTTATGTATATTAATGTTTAACTCTTAATACAGTTATTTTTCTAAGTACAAGATACCGTGAAGCCTGACATAGTAAGTCAGACACGGTGAGAAAGAAATAGACACCGTGAACAGAAGCACTGAAGAATACACTGTGAAGCCTTAGTCTCAGACACCATGACCAATGAGACACCGAGACCAATGAGACATCATTACCATGAGACACCATGACGCTGTAAGCTGGACACAGTGAGTCAGACACCGTGACGCAGACACCGTGGAGGACACACCGTGAGCAAGACACAGTGAGGGACACACCGTGAAAGACATTCCGTGAAGGACCTACCGTGAAGGACATACCGTGAAAGACATACCATGAAGGAAATACTATGAAAGACATACCATGAAGGGGACACTGTTTTCATAACTACTGTGACACTGTTTATTAACATTTTTTTCAATATTATTTAAATATTTCTAATGTTCATATTTGATGTTTTAATGAAATTAATGATATTTAATGATAGTTTTTAGTCTGTCTAGAAATCGTACCTCGTACCTATGAAATAGAAATCATTCTATTGCCGGAGCTCGGGGAATATAATGAAGATTGAGCTACAGTAGATAAGAAAAAGAACATACATACGCAAGTAAGCAACACGAGTGCACTGTACTGAACAGAACACCAATCCAGAGCATGACCACAAATAAGAGATTGCAATATATTCAAAGTGAGAACTGTCTCATACATGCAATATGACACTATTGAACAACACACAAAATATAGAACATCTTCACTTATGAATAACACCAAGATGAACCACGACACTCTGTTTTTTAACAGAAAAACCAGAGAAGGACTCAGACACATTTCTACTGAGTCCAAGGATTCTAGAGCATCATTTCTAATCACTAGAGCATTCTAAAATATTATCTACACTCTCTAAGTGATTCATCGTTTATATTTTGAGTAGTGTGTGTACTTTTAATATTTTACACACACACTGTCTCCTCTGCTGAACTGGAGGATTTCTAAATCTTCACTCACATCTGTTTTATCTATTGTGTTTCCCATTGTGGATAGTGGTAGAGGTCAAGTGAGACCTGGACAACCTGTGTGCTGTTGAGTTGTTTTCCCACAAATAACTGTGGTAGAGGTCTGAGTTCCCGGACAGTTTGTAAACTGTTGTTAACCCCAATCCAGTGTGTGGATCAAATTTATATATAAATTTGAGAGGAATAAGTCTCAGCATGAGACTGAACCTCTTGGTTATATCTACTGTGCATTTTATTTTATGTTTAAAGTATACAATATCTAATTTATATTCCACTGCGGCTAATTTTAAATACACAACTATTTTAATGTTACTTTGATAGTTAATCTAGCAAGTGTTTGTATGTTTTGTAAAGTATTAAGTTAGCTTCAAAAGTTAATTAATCTTCAGATTAGATTAACTGAGAACTAATCAATCTTTGAAAACCTAACTGACCATTTACTATAATACAAATTCACTATAGATTATCTTGTTATTCACTTTGGGGGATTTTAATAGAAATATTTTTAAACTGAAAATTTAATTGGAATTCAATTCACCCCCCTCTTGAGTATCCACTCCGACCAATATTTGGTATCAGAGGTTGTTTTTGTTAAAGGATTTGAAAACCATTCTTTTTTTTCAACATTGATTTTAGTTTAATTCATACAGATCATAAATTTCTGTTAGTTATAAATTTTATCTCTTTAAATATATTTTCTAAAATCTATCTATGGACAATAGACTAGAAGGTGTTGCTACCAATAGGCAAAATTTCTTTAATGGTACAAATTATTCCCAGTGGAATCTTAAGATGAAAATTCATTTATAGAGTATGGGATTTGATATCTGGACTGCTATAGAAACTCAATATAAAATTCCATAAACTGAATGAACAACTTGGGATGAACCTACAAATACTGCATACAATAATAACTGTAAAGAAATGAATTACCTGTATTGTGGATTTGGAGATGAAGAGTTTAACAGAATATCTTCCTGCAAAACTGCTTATGAAATATAGGATACTTTGGGTGTTTCTCATGAAGGAACAAACAATTTTAAAGAAATGAGATTGAACACTTATACTATTAAATATGATAATTTTAAAATGAAGACTGATGAGCCAATCTCAGACATGTATCTCAGGTTCAATAAGATTGTCAACACAATGATCTCCCATGGAAAGGTTGTTCCAGAAATGGAACAAATTATGAGAACATTGAGATGCCTACCAGACCGATGGATAGGCACATCTGTTTCAATAAGAGAATCTGGTGACATTGGTGCTCTATCTATCAAATAATTAATTGGTAAGCTTAGGATGTATGAGGAAGAACTCAAGGTGAATAAGGAGGAAGATGATGAACCTAAAAGGAAGTAAGTTGCATTTAAGTATACTGCTTCAAAGAGAAAGGACCAGGAGAAAACTTACATACCTACTGAAAGCTCAACAAGTGAATGTTCAGAATCTAACAGTGATGCAAAAATGGCTCAGATGGCCAGGAGATTTAAGAAATTCTATAGGAAGAAGAAATTATTCATAAAATCAAACTAAAAAGGTAAATATGATAACAAAGGTCATTGGAAAAAGGACAGGAAGAAAGCTGATAAGGGTGATGAAGTTATCTTCTATGAATGCAAGAGAAAAGGACACATTAAAGCTCACTATCCAAAATTGAAGTTCAAGAAGAAACATGACTATAAGGACATCAAGTATAAGAAAGAAATGAAATCAACTTGGAGGGCTTCAGAACACCCTTCAAGTGATTCTGATTCTGATAATGTTGAATATTATCATAAATAAAACATGTGTTTTATAATAAACACCTCTGAGGTAACACTGGACCCTCCTTCTTTAAATTCATACTTTTTTGGAGTTAATTCTGATTCTGATTCTGAATCTGAAAATATGTCTAGTGATGAACTATTTTAATATTGTAACATGCTAGAAGAGACCTGTAATGAACTTAAGGACAATTACAAAGACTTAAAGAAACAACATGGTTTATCTAGTACTGTTAAATCTTCCCTTGATATTGAAAAGGAAAAGAGTGCTCAAATATTAAAAGAAAATACTGAACATAAAATGTCTAATGAGAAACTGAGAAAGGACTTAGAAAAGTTCACAAATGTAAAAGATACACTTAATCAAATGTTAGGTAAGAAATTTTCACCAAATTATACTACTGGATTAGGCTATCAGCCAGGAAAGAGACAGATCACTAAAACTAGATTTATTCCAAAATCTGGACAAAATTCTGCTAGTTCCAGTTCTGGAAATTCATATGCTTCAACTAGTTACTCACATTGTTATAGATCTAATAGAGTTTATCATTAAAAATCTGTTGAATCTATTGATTATATGAGACCCATAAGACAAATATGGGTAGTTGAAGCTTTTCTTTCTAACCTTTCTGGACCCAAGAGAATCTGGGTACCAAAATCATTCTCTGTTTAAAACTATTTTATAGGAAACCTAATTGAAGAGTTCCCATAAAGAAGATATGGTACTTGGATAGTGTATGTTCAAGGCATATGTCTGGGGATTATTCATGCTTCAAGAGCTTAATAAAGGATGATGGAGCCCACGTCACCTTTGGTGATAATTCTAAAGGAAAGATCATCAGCCTAGGCCAAATTGGAAACACTAACTCAGTTTTAATTTCTAAATTTTTATTTGTTGATGGATTGAAATACAACTTGTTAAGTATTTATCAGTTATGTGATGATGGATTTAATGTTAAGTTTGGAAATTATTGTTGTAATGTTTTTAATTATAAGAATCTTTTAGTATTTTCTTCTTTGAGAAATGAAAATGTTTATGCAGTTGATTTGAATTCTTTAGCAAAACAAAACATTACTTGTTTAAATGATTTTCATAAAGAATCTTGGATTTGGAATAGAAGATTAGAACACTTTAATATACATTCACTTAGAAAACTGACTAGGAAGAACTTAGTTAGAGACTTTCGCAAACTTGGGTTTCCAAATAACGATGTTTTTAATCCCTGTCAAAAGTGAAAGAAACACATAATCTCTTTCAAACCAAAGAATGAAGTGTCAACTTCTCAACCTCTCGAGTTGGTTCACATGGAATTGTTTGGAACTTCTAGAGTTTGTAGATTAAATGGGAAGCACTATGTCTATTTATTAGTAGATTACTTTTCTAGATATACTTGGGTATACTTCTTAGCTCACAAAAGTGAAACTTGTTCTTACTTTATTAAATACTCTGAGTCTGTAGAGAACCTCAGTGGACTTAAGGTTAAGACCCTGAGAAGTGATCATGGCCGTGAGTTTGAAAATCATGAGTTTGACTCCTTTTTCTCACAAAATGGCTAGACTCACAATTTCTCTGCCCCTAGGACACCTTAGTATAATGGTGTAGTAGAAATAATAAATAGAACCCTTCAAGAAATTAGAAGAAAAATGCTTAATGAGTATTACCTACCTATTTACTTTTGGGATGAAGCTGTAAATACATCTTGTTATATCATCAATAGTGTCTTAGTCAGAACTGTTCTCAAAAAGACCCCTTATGAACTGTGGTACAATAGGAAACCAAAAGTTCGCTACTTTAGAGTATTTGGTTTCAAAGTCTTTATTCGTAATACTAAGGATAATTTGGACAAGTTTTCTTCTAAAAGTGATGAATGAATATTTTTAGGATATTCTATAATCAGAATATCCTATAGAGTTTTCAATAAGAGAACCAAGTGTGTGGAAGAATATGTTCACATCAAATTTGATGAAACTGATCCACATGAATCTAAGTCATCACTAGAAAATATTGACAAAGATTTGTCTATTCTAAACCTTAATGATAAATTCAATGAACCTGCTGTAAAGACAACCAGTTCTGGAAATATTTCAGAATCTGCTCCTAATGAACCCAAACCTAGAGAAGAATCTGAAATTTCTAGTCCTACCTTTACTAGATCAACTAGGATTCTAAAGAATCATCCTTTAGATGCTGTTGTAGGAAATCTAGATAGAGGGACACAGACTAGAGCTTCTCTTAGAAATCAGGCTGAACATCAACCCTTCTAGTCACATCATGAACCTAAAAACATTGGTGATGCTATTAATGATGAATGTTGGGTAATTGCTATGCAAGAAGAACATAAACAGTTTGAAAGAAACAATGTTTGGAAACTAGTAGAAAGACCCAAGGACACTTTTTTCATAGGCACTAAATGGGTGTTTAGAAATAAAGTAGATGAAGCTGGAAACATAGTTAGAATCAAGGCTAGGTTAGTTGCACAAGGCTATAGTTAAGAAGAAGGAATTGACTATGATGAGACTTTTTCTCCAGAATTAAGACTTTAATCCTTTAGAATTCTACTTGCTTATGCTGCACATCCAAATTTTAAACTATATCAAATGGATGTCAAGAGTGCATTCTTAAATGGGTATATAGTTGAGGATGTTTTTGTTGAACAACCCCCTGGATTTACAAACCCTCATTTTCAGAATCATATTTTCAAATTATTAAAAGATTTATATGGTTTAAAGTAAGCTCCAAGAGCTTGGTATGATAGATTAAGTACTTTTCTAATTTCCGAAGGTTTTTCAAAAGGAATAGATGATCCTACTCTCTTTATAAATTGAATTTCTAATGATGTTTTAGTTGTTCAAATTTATGTAGATGATATTATTTTTGGATCCTCAAAAACCTCATTATGTGTTGATTTTTCTAAAATGATGAAAAAAAATTAAATGAGTTTAATGGATGAACTAAAATTCTTTCTTGAATTTAAAATCTTTCAAAATAAATATGGAATTATTTTGAATCAAAGTAAGTAGACTAAAGATCTTCTAAAATGTTTTGGATTGGATAGCACAAAAAGTAGTGACACTCCCATGAGTACCACTTGTATGTTGGATCTTAATGAAGATGGTAAATCTATTGATCAAACCACTTATAGAGGAATGATTAGAAGTCTAAAATACTTAATAGCTAGTCATCCTGACATTATGTTTAGTGTGTGTATGTGTGATAGATTTCAAGAAAACCCTAAAGAATCACATTTAAATGCTGTAAAGAGAATTTTCAAATACCTCATGCATACACCTAATTTATGACTGTTCAATCCTAAAGGAAAATTATTTGAACTTGTTAGTTATTCTGATGCTGACTTTGCTGGATGTAATCTAGGTAGAAAAAGAACCTCTGGAACATGTAACCTTTTAGGAAAGTCTCTAGTATCACGGTGTAGTAAGAAACAAAATTCTGTTGCATTATCTACTGTAGAAGCTGAATACATAGCTGCTGGTAGTTGTTGTACACAATTTTTTTGGATGAAACAAATTTTACTAGACTATGGATATAAATTCAGACATGTCCCAATAAATTTTGACAACAAAAGTGCTATTAACATTTCAATGAATCTTGTTTCACATTCTAGGACAAAACATACTGATATAAGACATCACTTTTTGAGGGATCATAATCAAAAAAGTGACATCACTTTGGAATTCATTGGTACTGAATATCAACTTGGTGATATATTCACTAAACCATTAAATTATGAGAGAATATATTACATCATACATGATCTTGTCATGAACAACCACAAATAGATATCTTACTGGTATTACTGTTTAATATTTTTCTATAAATTACTCTACAATTTCATGCTCACTGTTTCTTGGATACTATCTCATGTTTACTGTCTCACAACTAAAACTTAGTGTTTACGGTCTGACACTCACCGTCTCACCATGACTGACCATTTTACTCACATCTCTCACCGTGACGACTACAGACTATCTCACCGTGATGACCTTATATCCTCGCAGCAAAACGAATACTCACGGTCTCACCGTTAAGATTATTTATGTATTAAATTTAACTTGTATCTTAGTAATTTTTATTTCACCGCTATTTACTTTCCCGCGTTTATATTTTTATGACATTTGACATTACCAAATGAAAAAACAAAAGAGTTTTTACTCGATTCTTCACCTGAACTCTCTCTACTTACTCTTTTCGAACCCTCTCAACCTTGAAATCCTACTCTCCTTCTCTCTCGCATGAATATTCAGTGGATTCCAAGGATGAGACATCCATCTTAACCCTCGCCTGAGAAGAAACTCTCTAATAAAAAGAATAGGACACTGAATATTGCACCCGAAGGACCCCTAAATCCTATCCTAGTAAGCCGTACTGTGGCTCCTGAGAAAGAAATATACCCTGGGTGGCTTTTGTCCAGCAAGTATTTAGTCCTGATAGTATTAAGAGAACATGGATGGATCAAATGGTTCTCTAGAAAAGATAGACCTATTTACCAAAGGTTGGTATCTCAGTTCTGTCATTATGTAATGTTTTCCTTTGATTCTTAAGAAATCTTTATGGTGACAAGTTGGATCAATGATCAAAAATGTACATTCTCTTCAAGGTTATGGGCTGCAGGCCTAAGGATTCCTTATGAAGGGATTTGTGATGATTACCAAAGATACTCTCCTCCTATAACCGACATCATTGATCTATAGAATGCTCTAGAAATCTTAACTGGAAAGGGAACCAAGAGAAGGGACATAGTAGCTAAATTGGATGGGGAGACAAGGTTTTTGTTTAAGTTTCTTCAAAACTTGATTAGCTGGAGGAAAGGTGACTTTGCTGTTTTGAAGTATCAGGATGTATTTCTGATTCATCTAATGAAGAATGGCCATAAGATAAATCTGTGCAAATATATCATTCACCACATGTGTAAATTGATTAAGGTCACTTCCAAATCCACTTCCCTGTTTTACTCAAGGATGATTTCAACTATGTTAGTTTTCAAGGGAGTAGTTGGATTAAATGAAGAAAATCTTGTGGATTTTGAATAATGCCTATCTAAACCGACCATAAGAAGGATGAAGATAAACTAGAACCCCTTGAAGAAGTAGTGGGTTGAAGATAATGAAACGGTTTATGAAAAGGTCAATCATGTTGATTATCCAACAAAGCCAAATAACATTACTGATCCTGGTTTGGAACCAGATGAGGTGGCTGAGTATTCATAAGACGAAGAAGTAGAGGAAGAGGTAGCTGAAGTACCTAATAGATAAGAACCTCTTATTGAAAAGGAAAGGACTGTTACTCCTCCTATTGTTCTTGAAGAACTTCCTATCCCTAGAGACGATGTAACTTTGGAAACCCAACCTGAGGCTGGAAGAGATTTAGTTATCCCAGAACTTGAGTAGCCTGTTAAGGAATAAGCTAATCTGGAAGACCTTCCTATGGAACAATCGGTTCTTGAGTTTATACCCTATGCTGAGGAGAGTGTGGAAATTTACTTCCAGTTGGAAAGGAATGAAATGGATGAGGAGATCAGAGCTAATCCTGTGGATCTAAACCAAGTACCTGAGCCTCAAGTTCCTGAAAAGGATGCACAGGTTGAGGGGGAGGAACCTCAAAATATTGAGATTAATGAATCTCTTGAGGAAGCTGAGTCTGTTGAAACATCTCAACCAACTGATTCTTTTTTTGAACAGTCGGTATGAACTCCATAGCTTCTATGATGTGACTGAATCATAGCAGGTGACTACAATTGGGATTGACCTTTCTTCTCTGTTTTGATTAAAGTCAGTCTCACACCCTGAACCTCAACCTAAACCTCAATCTAAAACTGAACCTGAAACTGTCTCTGAACCACAACCAGACCATGAACCTTCCCATGGAACAATTTCTTCACCTAAACCCTTACCTGGCCAACAATCTTTTGTCATTAAAGAGGATTTGAATGTTTTTTTGGAGAGACTATCTTAGCTGGAGTTGAGAATATTGTGTCCTCTCACCCTCGTCCTATCACTCAACTACGTCAGAAAGATGCCTCGATTCTTTTGGAAAATATTATTCTTCATATTCAACCAAGGATGATCCATTAAATTTATGACGTAAGGGTTGAAAACAAATTGATTAGTGCTGATGTTGCAAATTTGAAAAGTATGGTAGAAGACATGCAGAAAGAATTATCTTAAAGATCAGAGCCTGCTCCTGCTCCTGCACCTGTTGCTGCTTCTCCTGAACCTACTATTTACAACATTTCTCGAGATATCGTATCTCAGGTTCATCCATACATTCAGTCTTTTGATGAAAATATTGGAGAGAGGCACACTCAGATGTTTCACTGAATGAGAGAGCTAGTGGAGAACTTAAATAAGCTTAGAGATGAATACATTGGATATATTCAAAAGGTATTGAAACTGCTAAAATCTCTAACCGTAGCTACCAAGGATTCTCCTTCCTCTGGTCAGACCTCCACGCCTTCTTTGGATGATTCTCTTCTCAGATCTTTAATCAAGGAGAAAATTAAGAATGCCTTCAGTAGTTTTGATTTGTCTCCTTTATCTGAATTTGCTAAGAACAGTGATAGAGCACTTGACCTGATTCGAATTCATGCTAAGATTTCCAGTGATGCTCAACAGGAGATCACCAAGAAGATAGATTTTTATCTCAATCAGATTTTCTCCAAATCTGATATGAAAAATCACTTTATGTATCTTTTGGGAAATTTTAAGATACCTCTTGTGACTCAGGCTTTTATAACTCAAGTTCAGAATCTCACTGATTTCACCAGATTGTTGGAAAAATTCATGAAGAATAAAGATGATTTTGAAAAGGCTATGCAATATGGAGGAGAAATTATCACAGACTTCATCAAACTTCTGAAGCCCTATCCCCATGTCCAAAGTACTGAAATAGTTGCTCCAGCAGCTTCCCCTCTTAGACCTGGTCTACCTGCCTTAGCCTCCACTTCCATGTTAGTTACCTAAGCTCTAACTCATATTAGGCCAATAATTCTTGATCATCCATAGACTCGATCTTCTACAGCTCCATCTTTGGATCCCTCTATCTTTGAAGGTCTACCTTTACCTTATTTTTCTACCACCTCTATGCCTTATTCTACATCAACAACTGATAAAGGAAAAGAGAAGGTCAATCCCTGAAGAAGCCCGGTGACTACATTCTTTTTGATGGGGATGTCTTTAATTTTTTATTGTTTGTATTTCTACTATATGGTGTATTCCGAACATTATTAAGGCAATATGAACTGGTTTCCCTCTCTTTTTTTAACATTTTGATAGTCCTAAAAGGGGGAAAAATGTATTATAAGTTATGTGTCATTCAAGAATATGTTATTATATAAGTCACTTTTTCTGCAGTTGCATTTAATTTATACTTTACCTATACATGATTTGTGATCATCAAAAAGTGGGAGATTGTTGGACTAATCTTGTATTAATCATGTTTTATTGATCACAAATCACATTACTAATTACAAATCTTATCATTGATCAAAAATCTCATTATGATTTTCCAATCTTAATAATAATTAAAAATCTTATCATTGGTCACAAATCTCACATATCTTATTACTCATGTGTATAAATGTTTCATGTTATCTTATAATATATAATGGATAAGTTCAATCCATTTTATGCATATTACTGTTTAAGTCTAAATATAGTTACTTGTCTAAGTACAAGACACCGTGAAGCTGGACACAGTAAGTCAGACACTGTGCGCAAGAAACAGACATCGTGAACAGAAACACTGAAGCAGACACTGTAAAGCCTTAGTCTCAGACACCATGACCAATGTAACATCCCCAAATGATAAAGGGTTAAATGACTAAATGATTTGACTCATGTCAACAAGGTGCACCTTCCTTTTCGAGAGCCTGCCTGATTAGAACTCCACAGTTAAGCGTGCTTGGCCTGGAGTAGTGATCAGGATGGGTGACCTTCTGGGAAGTTTCCCAGGATGTGTGTGAGTGGGGACAAAGCACACTGAAAAGGACATGTGTTGGCCTGTGGGGACAATCATTAGTCATATGACCCGTTCGGGCACATGGGTGGACCCTAGGGTGGGCCCCACGTGTCTGCGGGGGCAACTGGGGGTACCTGGTGGGCCAGGACCCAACGACTATGTTAAGGCGGGGTGTCTGTGCTGTCACCGGGGCCCGGTTGTCACATTTGGTATCAGAGCAGGAACCCAGCCTTAAGTGCGGTGCACTGCCTGGGTTGAGATGTAGGGCCCACAACGAGGGCGTTGTGCTCTAAAGGGGGGGTGATTGTAACATCCCCAAATGATAAAGGGTTAAATGACTAAATGATTTGACTCATGTCAACAAGGTGCACCTTCCTTTTCGGGAGCCTGCCTGATTAGAACTCCACAGTTAAGTGTGTTTGGCCTGGAGTAGTGATCAGGATGGGTGACCTTCTGGGAAGTTTCCCAGGATGTGTGTGAGTGAGGACAAAGCACACTGAAAAGGACATGTGTTGGCCTGTGGGGACAATCATTAGTCAGATGACCCGTTCGGGCACGTGGGTGGACCCTAGGGTGGGCCCCACGTGTCTGCGGGGGCAACTGGGGGTACCTGGTGGGCCAGGACCCGACGACCATGTTAAGGCGGGGTGGTTGTGCTGTCACCGGGGCCCGGTTGTCACAACCAATGAGACACCGTGACCAATGAGACACTGTGACTACGAGAAACTGTGACACTGTAAGCTGGACACAGTGAGTCGGACACCGTGACGCAGACACCGTGAAGGACACACCGTGAGCAAGACACTGTGAGTGACACACCATGAAAGACATACCGTGAAGGACATACCATGAAAGACAAATCGTGAAGGACATACCGTGAAGGAGACACCATTTTCATAACTGTTGTGACACCGTTTGTTAAACTTTTTTTCAATAATATTTAAATATTGCTAACGGTCATATTTGATGTTTTTAATGCAATTAATGATATTTAATTATAGTTGTTGGTCTGTCAAGAAACCATACCTCGTACATATGAAATGGAAATCATTCTATTTCCGGATCTCGTGGAATATAAGGAAGATTGACCTACAGTAGAGAAGAAGAACATACAAACGCGAGCAAGAAACACAAGTACACTGTACTGAACAGAACACCAATCCTGAGCACGATCACGAAGAAGAGATTGCAAGATCTTCAAAGATAGTATTGTCTCATACATGCAATCTGACACTACTGAAGAACAAATGAAATATAGAACATCTTCACTTGTGAAGAACACCAAGATGAACCACGACACTCTGTTTTTTAACAGAAAAACTAGAGAAGGACTTAGACGCATTTATTCTGAATCCAAGGAGTCCATAGCAGAACTGCTAATCACTAGAGCATTTTAAACTCTTATCTACTCTCTCTAAGTGATTCATCATTTACTTTTCGAGTAGTGTGTGTACTTCGTATATTTTACGCACACACTGTCTCCTGTGCTTAATTGGAGGATTTATAAATCCTCACTCACAACTATTTTATCTCTTTTGTTTCCCACTGTAGATAGTGGTAGTGGTTAAGTGAGACTTGGACAACCAGTGTGATGTTGAGTGATTTTCCCACAAATAAATGTGGTAGAGGTATGGGTACCTGGATAGTTTGTAAACATTTTTTAACCCCGATCCAAGGTGTGGATCAAATTTATTTATAAATTTGAGATGACTAAGTCTCGGCTTGATACTGAACCTCTTGGTTATATCGGATGTGAATTTTAGTTTATGTTTAATGTATACAATATCTAATTTATTTTCCGCTGTTTTTACTTTGAAATACAGAAGTATTTTAATGTTACTTTGATAATTAATCTAGAAAGTGTTTGTATTTATTGAAAAGTATTAGGTTAGCTTCAAAAGTTAAATAATCTTCAGATTAGATTAACTGAGAACTAATAAATCATTGAGAACATATCTGACCCTTTACTATAATACAAATTCAATATATATTATCTTGTTATTCAATTTGGTATATTTTAATAGAAATATTTTTAAAAAGAAATTTTAATTGGAACTTAATTAACCCCCCTCTTGAGTTTCCAATCCGACAAAAAACCCAATATTTATCAATTTATTAAACCAATAATAATCAATCAATCTTTTCAATCATTCCCTATACACAACCCCCCCCCCCCGATAAAAATATTATCATCTAAAAACAACTCAATACTAAAAAGTTTCATCACCAAGTATTCAACCCCATTGTTGTTATACACATTAACAGAGCACCAGAAACATGAACGGTCGATAGGTGATAATCATCCACACTTTCAAATGGCATCGTTTCTAGGGATGGTGAAATTAAGTAGTTGTTAGTTTCTAGTTATTGTAAAAAAAAGACACCAATAAAAACCCACCTTCTCATAAAAATCATAAATGAAAAAACACAAAGAAAATCCCATCTTCCTTTTTCTTCGAAAATCTATCCAAATTCCCAATATCCTTCCATGAAATATCATAGATTTGTTTGACCTTGAAATTGAGTAAACACTTCACTAACTTAAGATGAACATAAGATATAATCAACTCATTAAATAACCTATCCTTGTCCAACTAATTGAATTAGATATAGAAAATCCTATGGAATAAACACTTAAAGAACTTTCTACCCATGATATAAATTATCTACCTCTTGGTATTCAATATCCAAACATAGACACTGATTTCAAACTCAAATCGGTTATGATTCATCTTCTCCCTCATTTCCATAGGCTAGCCTGTAAGGATCCACAACTTCACATTAAAGAGTTCCAAGTGGTGTGCTCTACGATAAAGCCACAAGGGTTTTCTAATGAACAAATCAAACATCAATCATTCCATTTTTTCTTAGTAGAATCCGCCAACTCCTGGATTTAGTACCTCCCTCCTAGTTTTATAACCACATGGAATGACATGAAATGACTCTTTTTAGATAAATTCTATCCTGCTTCTTGTACTACTTCTATCTGAAAAGAAATTAGTGGCATCCATCTCTTCCCAAATGAATCACTTCATGAGTAGTATGGGAGGTTCAAAAAGCTTGTTGCAACCTTCCCACAACACCAAATCCCTAATCAAATATTTATCCAATACTTCTATGAGGGGTTATTATCTATAAAGAGAACTATCATTGATGCCGTAAGTGGTGGTGCTCTTGTTGATAAAACTCCATAAACTGCAAGAGATATCATAAGCAACATGGCTGCAAACACACAACAATTCCATACTCGAGCACATGTTCAAGTTAGGCAATCCCAAGAGAATCGTTTCGTAGAGCCCAATAAGATGACTGAGTGGATGAGTGAACTTAGAGGACTTGTGAGACAACTAGTTGGGGCATTCAAAGTCCCAACATCATCTTCTAAAAAATCAATATTTCCTGGACCTTTCAAAAACTGTGGAATTTTCAACTCACCAGCTCATCCAATAGACACTTATCCCCAAATTCACGATAAACCATCCGATTCATGTAGACCAATGGATCTCAATGCATCATATACTCACAGAAACACAAAACCTCAATAATTAGGATAGTTTTTTAGGAAATTCAACAAACCCACTATGAGCCCATCTCTTCTACCTTCAACTAAGGCTTGGGGTATGGTAATCTCATTTCTCATCCCCGCCAATTCCTTCCTCAAAACCCAAACCAATTATAATACGGTCAAGGTGGTGGTAACTTCTGTTAACATTTTCCTTTAGTTCCTTAACCTCAAAGGATCAATCCTCCTCTTCCTCCACCTGAATTCCACTATCCAAGAGAGCCTTCCTAATTCCCAAACCAATAAAATCGATTTCACAAGAACAAAAATCAAGGTAAAACCAATCCGGACAAGACACTTCCCCCAATCAACCATGGGAATGTGAAGTGACCGATATTACCTCTTTCACTTGTTATATCCTCAAAAACATTGAAACACAAATCGGTCAACTTGCATCCCAACTGAGCCAGCAATAACAATCAAATTCTTCCCAACTCCCAGGACAACCATTACCCAACCCCAAGGGTAATGTAATTGCAATTTCACATAGATCAGGGAGTAAAATTATTATGTGTCAAGATAAGTCCCCCAAACCCCTTTAAATGCTGACCTATAAAATGAAAAGAAAAAGAAACTCAAAAAGGAATTGGAATCCATTCCCTCAACTCCTTCCATTCCACTTAAGAACCAAATTCCTTAACCTCAAGCCGTTTCTACGCCAAAGAAGTCCTTTGAACCCGATCCTGGAATGGTCAACATGTTTAGATGTGTTGAAGTAAACATTCCCCTCTTAGATGCCAAAAAACAAATCCCTAAGTATGGAAGGATTCTTAATGAATTGTTCACCCACAAGAGGCAACTTTGGACCTTCAAATATGTTTCCACCCAATAGTCAATTCCCATAAAGAGAAACGATCTAGGGACCTTTACAGTTCCATGACAAAATGGAAGTTCCAACTTTGATGATGCAATCATAGAAAATGGATCCTCAATTAATTTCATGTACAAATCTCTCTTCTCAAACCTTGTTCTAGGTCCCTTACATCCAACGGGTGTTGAAATTCAGTTAGTCAATTGAAGCATAGCTAGTCCTAATGGAATAATTGAGGATGTCCTTGTTTGTGTGAATGATATTATCTCCCCCTGCTGATTTTTATGTCCTTGACAAGGAATGTGAGACAATAGCTTCTTGATCTCCCATAATTCTAGGAAGACCATTCCTACTGATTGCAAGAACCAAGATTTATGTTCATTTCAGTATCTTATACATATAATTTTGTGACCAACTAGTCGAGTTCAACAATTTCCAATCCAAGAAATACCCATTTTAGGGTCACTCTACATTCTCAATCCATGCTTCTAAGGACACTTATGAGAGTCAATTCAAATCCACTCAATCATTTTCTTCATGTGCTAATGATATAGGATATTTTGAAATCTGTACCATGATTAACCAAGTCATAAATGGTGATGTTAATGTGGAACTCTCATTCATAGACTCTATCAATCAAGAGGAACATGAAAACTCTATTGTATCCCACATCAACTATTATTTCTACTTCTCCACCTTAGACAGTATTAAGGAGAATGAATCTGAAGCAATTTAAAGCCCTTCCTCTATTCCCAAGTTGTCTAACACAAAAAATAAATATACGACTGATTAAAAACCTCTTCTTGAACAACTAAAATATGCATTCCTTTTCCATGATCACTCATATCCTATCAATATCCCTGCTTCACTTACCAAAAAAAAGTAGTCCAAACTTCTTCATGTGTTAGAGGAAAACAAAAAGGCCTTAGGATGGACCCTATATGAAGTACCATGAATCAACCATAACCTTTGCATGTATCAAATACCTCTTTATAAAACATCCAAACTAATTAGACTACCACAATGTAGACTCAATCCACTCATACATGAGGTAGTTAGGGAATAGATCACCAAACTTCTTCAAGATAGTATTATCTACCCTATTTTAGATAGTTAATGGGTTAGTCAAATTTAGGTTGTACCAAAGAAAGGTGGTATAACTGTTATCACAAATGAACATGGAGAGGTAGTCAAAACATGAGTGAAGAACAAATGGAATGTTTACATTTATTACCAAAAATTGAATGTTGAAACACAAAAAAGATCACTACCCTCTTTCATTCCTTGATCAAATGCTTGAATGATTAACCATAAAGTCGAACTATTTCTTTCTAGATAGATACACCTGCTACCTCCAAATCCCAACTGCACCTTAGGAACAAGAAAAGACAACTTTCACTTTCCCCTTTGGAACATATTAATATAGGATAATGCCTTTATGCCTTTGTAATGCTCCTACAACATTCTAGATATTTATAATGAGTGTCTTTTATGAATTCATTAAACACTGCATGGAAGTATTCATGGAAGACTTCACCATTTATGGTGATTCATTTGAATATTTCTTGAATTCACTCTCTCTAGTCCTCCAAAAGTGTGTCAAGTGTAACCTTGTGATAAATTTGAAAAAATGTCACCTCATGGTTGAAAATTGGATTGTTCTAGGGAACATAGTTTAAAAAGAGGTTATTCAAGTTGATGTTTCCAAAATTGAAGTGATCCAATCACTTATTAAACCCACCTATATTCGATAATTCAATTCATTACTCACTCATGCCATTTTCTATCAGAGATTCATCTATAACTTCAGTAGGATTTCCCACCCACTCACTCAGTTTCTACAAAATGATGTCACTTTCCATTTCGATGAGGATTGCAAGAGAGACTAAATTGAACTCAAAACTTCTCTTATATCTTCCCCGATAATGAAACCCTTAGATTGGTTCTTACCCTTTGAGTTGTTGTGTGATGATTATGATAGATCCTTTGGGGATGTTCTAGGTCAAATAAGAGAAAACATTATTCATGTCATCTATTATGCCTCAATAACATTGGAGGAAACTAAATCTCAGTACACTGTCACTAAAAAATAATTTTAAGTAGTTTTTTTGCCTTAGATAAATTTCACCCCTATCTCCTAGGTGCCAAAATCATCATCTTTACAGATCATTATGCTATAAAGTTCTTACTCAAGAACAGTGATTCCAAACTAAGGATAAAAGACGGATCCTAATGCTCCAAGAGTTGGAACATTAAATCAAAGATAGAGCAGGAAATGAAAACCTTGTGGCTGATCATCTGAGTAGAATTTCTAATTCTTCTAATTCTGAAATCATTGATCCTGGATTCACAATTGAGAACCATAAATCCCTCACTCCAAAAATACCATGGTATTCCCCAATTTTAAATTGCATGGTTTCTGGTATTTTCCTTGAAAATATTTCAAATGAACAAAAAATGATGTTGAAAATCGATTCAAAATACTATTTTTCAGAAGAAAATAAACTATGGAAATATGAGGCAGACATTATAATTTGGAGATGTTTTGATGAAAATGAACATTCTTCCATCTTAGAGTTATTTCACTCACTTCCTGTAGGTGTCCAAATTGGACCACAAAGGACCTCCCAAAAGGTCCTAGACTCTGGATTCTTCTGGCCATCAATATCCAAGGAATCACATGAGATCATTCAATCATGTCCCACTTGCTAAAGGTTTGGAAAAATTTAAATGAGAAATGAAATTCCCCAGACGTCTTTAATTTTCTGTGAGATCTTTGATGTTTGGGTTATCAATTTGATGGGAATATTCCCCCTTCCAATGGATTGTTATACATTATTCTTACAGTTGATTATGTTTCTAGGTGGGTCAAGGCCAAACCCAATAGAAAGGATGATTCACATACTATTAGTGAGTTTCTAAAGACACACATCTTCCACTGATTTGGCACACCATGTCCTTTGATATGTGACTAAGAAATAAATTTTTTTAATAGAACCGTGGAATATATTTTGAAAAATAATGGTTTTTTACATAAAACATCAACTGCATATCACCCCAAACAAATGGCATGACAGAACTTTCTAATAGAGAAGTGAAAAGAGTTCTTGAGATAACTGTAAAACCCACGAGAAAATACTGTCTAGAAAGACTTGGTGAAGCACTTTGGGCTTATCGAACTTCCTATAAAACACCCATTGGAATGTCTCTTTCTAGTCTAGTTTTTGGTAAAGCATTTCATTTACCAGTTCTAATCCAACATAAGTTTTTTTGGGCTGTGAAAATCTTTAGTTTTGATTTTGAAAAGTATAGTGAAGAATGATTATTGCAATTGGATGAACTGGAGGAGCTTCGACTTGATTCTTATGAGAAATCCAATATATTGATAGAAAATTCAAAGTCACTCAATGAAAAACACATCCTGAGAAAGGTATTTCATGAAGGTGAAAACCTAATGCTCTTAAATTCTTGATTTTTAATTCACCTAGGTATGTGTAATTCTCATTGGGATGGTCCATTTGTTATTAATAATTTTTACCCATTTGGTGCAGTGTATGTCCAAGACCCCTCTTAAAAAAGGAAAACCACAATTAATGGCATCGGTTAAAGAATCACTATGAGAGGACACACAATCCCAGAACCACATCTACTTTCATCAAATCCACAACTTCTATAGTAGACCCACCACTGGATAGAGATGAAAACCCACCAAATCGAAACCTAGGGGCACCAATTTACCTTTAACTCTCCCTTCCTCTCTCTAATTATTTCTTATTCTTCCCATCCCTTTCATTTTTAACACTTTCCTCATCATTGTTTTTATTTACTATTATTGTGTGGGTGTGTATTTATAGGAAAAACTAAAAAAATCTTTAGAACTGAAAAAAATAAAAATCACCTAAAAATATGGAAAAGTAAGTGTTGTTACTACTCACCTTCAAATTTTGAAAATTTATTTAACTATTTTTGGGAGTCAAAAGACATTTTCACCTCTAAAATATTTTTTTTTCATCATATATTTGGATAAAGAATATTGTGTCAAAACCAAAAAATTTTGAATGCTCAATTTTTGATTTGGAAAATAATTTTCCCCAACTATGAGGAACAACATTAGCTTTCATGCCAAGGCCTCCTATGGACATCTTTTCAAAATGTGTGTTTTTCATCCCCATTTCTGAGTATTGAGTTTGTGGACCTTTGAGAAGAATTTATACTGTAGTGTACACTAATATGATAGAGGCATTTTCTAAACCCCACAAGAATTATAATATCCAAATAGCCTCAAATTAAACATAAATTAATCCTCCTTTTAAAATCTTCTTCGATCCTATGAAAACCTTTTCTATGATAGCCACATTACAAACCCAATAGCTTATCCCACCCAATACCAACATGGATTTTTGTTGCATAATTTTTTAATGAAAATTATGTGCGGGGGAATGTATTTCATTTTGGGTACCCATTTGATGATTTTAACCATGTTATCATATGGTTGATGGAAAGCATCAATTTATATATGGGGGAGAGGTTTTTCTTTAGTCAGGGTTGGGAATGTATATATGTTTATCTTGTACAAATGATATTGAAAAGTGTTCAAAATAAAATATCAAAATAATATAAATAATTCAAAAAAATAAATGAAAATAAAAATGGGTTGTGTCTTGGGTGGGTAAAAAATAACTATTCATCAACCTTTGATCTTATTATAACCATTACAATTAGTGTCGTGAGAAGATCAAACATGGGATGGGAGATGACTGTGAGATCTGTTTCAAGTTCAACTTTCAAAAAAATACAAAAAAAGAAGAAAATGAACACTTCTGTCATTGGGAGTAGTTTTGTGGTTTGTAAATATTTCATCTTCTCATCCACTTCAAATTTCTTTCCTATTTTGTTTCTTATTTCACATTTTCATTCACTAAAAAATACGTGTTTACATTTCACTTAATGTCTCATTTCAAAAAAATGTTCATCGGTTTTTCCATGTTAGTGTTTTACCCCCTTTTTTATATCTTTTGGATATCACCTTTCTACCATCCCATAGCCACAGAAAAACCCCTAAAAACCTCTTGATTTTTTATCACATTAGGATAAGGAGTGGAATCTGAAAGCTCTTACAAACTCTAATATTTTCACTTTCGGTTGGTGAATGAGTGAAGCTTCATAAATTAATTTTATCATCTTGAGAGGAGTACATTTTTTGTGCCAACATTTTCTATTTATAATTTGAGAATGAAAAAATGAATTTTTTTTTGAACATTGTTTATGTAACAAATTGTGGTGGAAATAAATATGGATAGGTGAAATTGTCTAATCCTCCCATGCTTGGGGAAAAAATATTATAATATTTATTGGTGAGTGAAAATGATTTTGTCAAGTATTTTATATTTGTTTCACACGAGGAAATTCACAAGACTAAGTGTGGTGGATTTGATGTTATTTATATTTTCATAACGTTTTATATACTCCCGTTATTGATTTTATATGAAATTTTCATAATTTGTGTGAAATATTTATGTATAAATATTAAATTTAATTTTTTATTACTATTTGAATTCATCTAGATTCACGTCTATTTGATGTTTTAATAATAACTGATACCCTATGAATCATAATTGTGTAATTATTATTTTTTATTATTCCTTATTAAATTTCCAATATATCATTTGAAGGTATTCGTCTTCAATTCTTCCATTTGAAGGGTCATATTGTCCTCAAAAGAAAGCCCAAATAATTTGTGAAGAAACTGGACCTTCTATGAGGATTGAATTACTAGGATCAATACAGATTTCCAAATATTTTAATTCTCCTCCAATGGTTGGGGGAAAATGTAATTAATCTTGGATAAAAATTTAATATCCCAAATCCAAATACAAGGGTCCCAACAGATGAATTTAAACCTAGCCCACCATTCTGACAGGGAATTAAATTCCAACACTATTCATGATATTTCTCATGATCTCGTCATCCAATGAAGCTGGGATTTTGCAGTGTGAAATACAAGATATAGGAGTCCTACTTTTTTGAATAAATAATTCATATTTTAAGGAATCTTCTATTTTAAAAACCCATTCACATTTTGACCTTGTGAAAAGTCTAGATTGAAATGGATAGATTTCAATTGTTTACTCCAACTAACATAAATTTGGACCCATAAGTCCAAATGAATTAAATTTTTTGTATTTGTCATAAAAAAATATTCTCTAAAACTTTTAATAATAAGATATCTTGATATTTGTCTGTCTGTATGGCCTAATTGGCGATGCAAGTGGAGGGGGATGTTTTGGAATGAAAATAGTCCAACTGCTTGGGCTATAAATACATCCACCCCCCTCTCCATCAAATGGGATGGCATTTCAGAATAGAGGAGAATATATTGGAATGACCAAATCCTAGTTTTGGGAGGTCCTTACATTATCATGTTTCCTCTTTAGCAACCTTTCCTCCGCTCTTTGTTTTTATTTAGTTTTGTGTTGTTCTTAGTTTGTAATGGTGTAAGTGTTTGTTTTTGTAATTCTATTTTAATGAAAGTATATTATTCTTAATATATTATTCTCATTCACCTTCTATTAAAAGATATTAATGTTCTTAAAATAGTTTAAATAAAGTTGAATCCCCTTCCCTTATTTTTTTTCTCATTCAATCTAAAGTCAGTAATTAATTCCCTTCATTGTTTGTGTGTGTGTGTTCGGCTCACAAATCTTTTCATACCACTTTATTTTTATTAACTTTTTAATTTATCATAATAATAATTATAAAAATATTGGTAATTAATCTAACATCTTATTAAATCTCTCATTGGGGTGGGTTATAATTTAGGGATGTCAAGAGATTGATAGATTTTTCTCGATGAGTATTCTTTGAATTAACATTGTGTATGTTGGACATAACATTTCATGGATCAATTACATGTTTTGATTAATGAGAGGTTTATATGGATTATTAAAACCATAAATAAACTACCATTAACAAGATATTATTAATATTATGACCCTATGTTAAGTTAAGTCTTGGATTAAAGCCCTAACACTTTGGAATTCCAATCAACGCCAACCTGTGACATGAGTGTTAATTTAATGCAATATAAAGAAAAGATCAAGAATATCACATGGTTAACTACCTAATGATAAACTCACCACTATATTTATCAAATTATTAAAAAATATTAATCAATCAATCATTTCAATTAAAATCTGTAATCAAAACCCACCAAGAAAAATACAATCAACTAAAAACAACATACTATTAAAAGCTATCATCACCGAGGATTCGACCTGAGTGCTGCTATACGCATTAGCAGAGCACCTGAACCATGAATAGTTTATGAGAGAAAATTGGTCATGATTTCACCAGGCTTCAATCTTGAAAAATCCCAATCCATGCTTCCATGAGTGAAGTTTGAACAAAATCACATACGTGAGAAGTTCATGTTAGTGGAAATTACCACTCAGGCAATGTTATTAGAGCTACCCCATGAATCCATAGTCATCACAAAAATTACCCTTAGGTCGTACACAAGTGTTATAAGGGGTTTTGTGTTGATTAATTAGTTAATTTTAATTCCATTTTATAAATAAAATTTTTATTCCAACAATTCTGTTTTAAAAATTATTTCTCTTAATAAAATTAAGACGAAATTTGTTAAATTGATTTTTCAGATAGAAATTGTACATTCCAAAAAAATATTTACAATAAAATAATATATTATGAATAAAAATAATTTAAATGAGTTATTAATATAGAAAACTCTTATTTTAATTTAAAAGATAAACATTTTTTAGGTGTCAGAAATTTTAGTATGCATTTTACTATACATTTTCAATCCAGTGTTATTTCTAATAAATAAAGATTTAAATATTTAAAAGTTAAAATTATCATATATATAGAATTATTATGATAATATAAAAATAATTTTTTAAATCATAACATCAACATTTTTTTAGGATGAATTTATCAGAATTTTTTAAAATACTTTAATTTTTCATGAATATTAAAAACACATTTTTTATTCTTTGGTATGATTAATGACATCATAATTGTGTCCTAATATTGTAATAACTAATTAAAAAAATTAAATGGATTAAAATATTATATTTTATTAATATCATGTATTATAATAAATTTTAATCAATTTCCAAAAATATAATCAACTTTCCAAATTCTAAAATGGAAGCATTAACTTTAAAAATGTTATTTTTTTGAAATATTTAATTTTCCTTTCCAAAATAAGTAATATTAAATTATGGTATACTATTTTGGATTAAAATAATATAATTAGTGTCCCAAGTGTCTAATAAAAGGGGTAAATACCATAGTAGAGCCAGTGGATTTTCATTTTCCACAACTTAGGTGTCCAATGCCTTTAATTAGAAACTAATAAACAAATACTCTAGTTTTGCTAAAATACCCACCCATTAATCCATTTAATTTTATTCATAATTCATTATATATGAATATATGGTATTTTTACCTCCCTAGGAGTCCTATTAAGGTTTCATCAATCCCCCCAAGTCCCTAATTCTCATGTTTTAGGAAATACTCTTCAAGGTAAGGGAAAACTCCACTTCTCTTTTCCGTTCAAGTTCACTCTTTATATGGTATGTATTTAAAATTTTCAAAATAGGTTATTTTGTACAAATTATATTATCTAATTTTTTTATTAAGAGTATTTTATGAATTTGATAAACATTCCCCTCTCTTTTTATATTTTTTACAAAACCATGTTTTATAACTGTTATGCTGCTGATTTTACTTCTTAAAATTTCTCTCTTCTCCTCAAGAAAATCCCATTTATTTTTTTTTTGTGAATACCCAAACCACTTTTCTAGGGGTATTAACCAATATATAGAAATTATTTATTTGATTATGTAATTGAAAAATATAAAACTCTCATTCACTTTCCATGGGTTATAAGTTTTATACTTATCTCATCATTGAGAACTTTTTAAAAGGCCATAATTTTTTTATGAAACCCATTTCTTTTATTATACACTTGTTATTTATAAAATGATTAATTATGATATATATGGAAGAAATTAATTAATTAATATTAATGTTGGACCGTGATATAGTTCTAATTATTTGGATAAAGAATCTAATATCTAGGAATGACATGTTTTCCAATACCTTGGTGAATAACCTTGGTAATTTTAATGGAACATCATTGAAAAACCATGGAGATATTATTAAGAATGTCCAATGTAAATGTTGAAGACATATTTATATGTTATTATTAATGTTATTTTATTTATAACATGCCTCATGTTCTCTTGTTCATTTCATAATGATATTCTTCATGTTCTTATTTGTTTTCCTCAAGATCACATGTAAATTTTTTCCCTTATTTTCACTTATAAGGCCTTATGCTCACCCTTTCCTTTGATATATGTCCCAAGGTTATGAGATAAAGTAAATGAAACAAGAATGAACCTATGATGAATAATTGAAAATGTATAATAGTAATATTTTATGATTTCATGTATTATATACATCTTTTCCATGAAGAAAAACTTTAAAAGATCATCTGTTTGTATATTCTAATGAAAAGTTATTTAATAAAAGAAGGAATTACACAAGGCCCTCCATAAAAAAAGGATAAAATTAATTCATAATTTTAATTTGGAAATAACACCCACACCTATCATGTCACATCATATATAAAAGTAATATAGTATAGTGAACCTTTGTGGGAAAGAATCAGAGTTGACCCCCATGAATCTATATAAACCCACTCTAACTTATAGTCTTAGGGTTTCTTACCTTACATATAGAAAAAATTATTCTTATACTTCCTAAGGAAAATATATTCAAATGTTCCATATCACATGATTTTATTCTTCATTATTCCTTTAAATATAATTATTTCCATACCTTTCTCACTCATGTATCCTAGACATTCATTCCCTAACATTGATTTAGTTTTTTGATTAAAATGAATTTCACATTCCAAATCTCAAATTAATTACACTGTTCCAAAAATTCCACCTTTTTCTATCACCATGTAATAATGTGTAATTATATATTCTATATATAAAAAAATTATATAGACATACGTCCTCTACATGTCCTAATGAAATTGATTTCTTCATTTACCCTGATATGTTCTACACAACAAGTAACTCTAGAAATATTTCAATATTTATCAAGATAAAAACATAACCCTTTAACATAGTCTATAGAAATTTTTCATAATCAAGATTAAACTTTCCAAAACATTCATATATATAGTTACTCAAATTCCCTCATATAGAATTTGATTGAAACAAAACTCCAGATTCTCTAATCCACGACACAATTGAACTGGAGGAACTCTTAAATAGACCACATATATCTTCTGATATAATATTTTCAAATACTCTTTTAGATTTATTACTTATATTATATAATCATAAATTATTGTAATATATATTTATATAGGAATTATTATCATATTGAAAACAATTGATACCACCTTCTACCAAGATATCATAGCCCGAGATTCTTCTACAATTTTTATTTTTTATAATACTTCTTTGCTACAAAATTACCAATAATTTTTTCATTATAGCATTTTTTGGTAGATGGTTGGATATCTATTTGATGATTCTATTTATTCAAAATTATATCCCTAATATTTTAAAACCGTATTTTTTTTTATCACATTAGTTACTCACTATAGTAATCATCAAATCCCATTATTATGAGAGTGATTAGATTAATATCATTGCCTTTATAGATATGTAAACTTCAATTTCACCAATTCCAATGGACTCTGGATCATTTTGAAGTCATTTACATGATCATTCACTTGTTTTCTAGCTGATATTATCATAGCATATGGCATTAATAATAGGAAATTATGGTCCATTATTGTTGGATTAAAAAATATATATATATATATATATATATATCTCATTAAGAGTATTCATGAGTTTTGATGTTATTTTAACCTATTAGATGTTATAATTCACATCTAGGACAACATAATCATGTCCAACACAATTTCTTTCTTATATAGTCTTTCCCACTTTTCCTTCTTTATCAATTCTATCATGGCACCCATTGATGACCAATTAATATACTTATATAGTAGTAAATCCTCTATATTCATCTTAAAAAATCCAAAATCTACCCCATTAAACTTATATTCCAAAAAATGACCCTCATAAAACCCCATTGCTTCCAGAATCAATGAACTCCAACTATATTATGTATCATTTAACTGGTATTAGGAATTACTTAATAGAATTGTTCTAAAAGGATGATAGTATAATTATGCTACTGAATCGACCATTGAAACACCTTATCCACGGTCGATTCAAATTGAACTATATAACTAGTATTTGATACCGCATTTCAGTTTTTGATCCAGCTCATAACTGGAACCTAATCCTTCAAAAAATACACAATTAAAAACCAATTCCCCTAACATATGATCATAAGTAATCCAATGTATATAATGATCTAAAAATTATAAGATAAATAAATCCTAAGTAACCACACCAAAACTCTTTCATAAGAACATGATAAGAACTTCTAAATGATAACTATTAAAATAATATGTAAAATAACAACATAAGGTTATTTAGTTCACACTTACTGACAATCTATGGGGGAATGCAGAAATAATTTTATTCATGGAATGGAAAATGAATACTATTTCAATCAATATTAAGTTCAAATAAATCATCCAAATATTTAATGTAGGATCTAACTTGTGTAATTGGTATCACCTTCTTACGATATTTATAAAGAGAATGTCGACTCAGATCCATTTTTTATTGTCATACATTCTCTTGTAAAATGAATTATATAACCTTAGCTTCTCCTTTCTAGGAATAATGTGTGAATTTGGAAACACAATAAGTTTACCCTTATATAACATCCTAAATACTCTTAAATATCCCCTATTTATTATGATAAACATTTAAATATTATCATAATACACTCTTACGTATCAACAAGAAAAACCAGATGTAATTACTTTTTACCTATGTATGTCCACCATTTAGATTCATCAAGGAAACATCTAATTACCTACTTACAACTACTAGAATAGTATATTCTAGCTTCCAAAATTTAATGATTGTTATTGTTATTATTCAATTATCTCCATCAAAGCATCAAAAAAATATACTTTTAGATTCTCTCCTATTAATTCTATTGAGAAATCTAGAAAATAGTTTTCACACTGGTGACACTAAAACTTATTTCCACTAAACTCTGGGTTCTTCACCTCAACTAATTTAATTTTTTTGGGGTGGGTATAAAGAAAAATATCCATGATCTGTTTTATTCTTCTCAAGATAACAATAAAAGGCTCTATTATTGCATTAAAACACATTTTATATCTACATATTTTTGATATAATATCACATTTTATTTTTAGTACACTTCCAAAAATTATTAAAGTATTCAAGATCTTGTGATTCATTTGAAATAAACTAGAAATAATTAACATGAGGAAAATAAATAATGAAAATAATGAAATAATTATCACTATTATATTACTTCAATATCATTAGACAATAAACATTTGAATTTTCAACTCAATATTTTTATTTTTCTGGATATCCACTGAATTAATGCTCTTGTTTGTCATCTTGTATTTATTACATGGGTTGAATGGGTTGCATGTGTTGATTTTTTCTGAATTAATCCTTTTTATATTCCGTAATATATTTTATTTGATAACATAAACCATATTTTTTGACCCAAATATCCATTTATTTTATTCTATAACCCATTCTCTCATTTTATGCTCAAAAAATATGAAACATAATATTATAAATTCTAAATAAGTTACCATTAGTTTATCATTACATTATGATGAGTGTTTCAAACTTAAATATTCTTATAAAACATCCTTTATTTTAAAATATCACCTCATTTACATTATTATAGTGTTTAGAGGAACTTAAAATATTACACCTCAACCCATGAATAAAGATAATTTCACTAGATTCATGTTTCTTCTCACCAATTTTGGTTCTTCCAAATACATTAACATTAACTGTGGTTTAGGATAGTTCGAGTCACCATAGGATAATATAAAAGATACATGGTAGAATCAAAAACATTATCAAATGGTTTTTTAACTTTATCAAAACCCTTTATACAATTTTAAAACCAATGCTATGGTTGATTCAGTAATTTTCAACATCCAATAGATTTTTCTTAGGGCCATTCACTTATTTATTCTTATCAATTATATTAATAGTTTTAATATCAATAATTATTTCTTTGGATTTATGGATTTCATTAATTTACTACTTCTTTCATGTTAACTCGATTTCCATATCTACAATTTCCATAAATTTTGATTCATCATGTTATATATGTAATGAATTATTATCCTTCTTAAAATCCATCTTATCTCTTTTGAGTTTCCTTTTTTTCTAAGAACAAAAAATATCTATTCATAATTTTAATTTATTTGGTACCTCCATATTATTTAATTATCATACACTGGTCCCATATGTAACACCCCAATATTTCATAGTGTGTTATTTCTTCAAAATAATTCAATTACTTACACTACACGCAACACTGAGTTCAAGCACACCATGACATACCAAACAGGCCGTTCAAAAGAGGTTATGAATAGTATTAACTAAATTTAAAACTTTATATAATCCTTATAATTTAAGAATCCATATTATGAGTTTCATAGACATAATGTAAGAACAAATTTATTTTCAGTATTGCACTTTTACCAACTTTTAATAGTGAACCCTTTTTAAATCCAATATTTTAAACTTTTATATATTCAATTTGACTAAATAAATTTACTTTTTAGAATGGGGACATAAAAAATTGACAATGAAACATCCCATGCTTCCACGGTACACTTTCCTTTGAATAATATAGTAGTGTGTGTTATACGCAACTTCGATTTCTAACACACACCACAACCAATCAAACAAGCCGTTATGAATATTAATACCTACTTTTTGAAATTTTATAAATTTTATCTCTCAAAATGGACTTCATTTTTGTATTCTTAGTATCGAATTTAGCCTAAGGTGAAATTTTGGAACTTTTCAGATAACATTTATATTTTGATGAATAGTGAAAATTACTAAATTTTAATTAAAAACAAAATTTTTAATCGAAATAATTTATATTGATAAATTATGAATTTGAGTGGTTTTAAAGTATATTTATAATATATTTTTACCATTTAATACAATTTTGGTCATTGTACATAATTTCACAATTAAACCGGACATAAACAAGTGTCAACCTTTTGATAGTTATTATCTCTTAAAAACACGCTATTTGTTTTGACGACGGGAATTAATTTTTAAATTAATTAATGCAACTGATATGTTTTGAATTTGGTAAAATAGAAATCATTTTTGAATTCATAATATCAAATATAGATTAGGCCTAATTTATGGAATTTTTCTGGAAACATTCATTTTTTGATGAATAGTGAAACCACTAAGTGGTAGTTAAAAAACTGAATTTTTCATATAACATAACTTTACCACTTCTGTGAGTAGAATTTCGAAATTCCGTGAGAAATGGTTAATATCAAGGAGTAAAATGTGGTTCAATGAGATGAAAATAATTTTTGGTGAATAGTAATTTTTTACTTTTATTTACCACGGTTAAAAGTGAATAGGGTAATTAAGGGTAAAAATGATATTAATATTACCCTAACACATGTCCTAATTCTATTGGAAAAGTGTATCTCGACCAGAAACAACCTTAGGAGTGAAATATTATCATTTAGGTCCACTTGTATTAGATTAGGACATTTATTATTATTTAATTAAAAGAAGAGTTAAAAGAGATAAAATCAAAGATTATTTACTAAATTTTTTTAATATAGGGTTATATATAAGATAAATTAGATTGTAAATATTAATTAGAAAGATAAAAATATTTCCTACATAATTATAGTTTATTTATAATTTTTAGACATTAAATAATTTAATTTATTTATAAAACAATGATGATGCAGTAATTACCATAATAGTAAAAAATTAAAATAATTGATATTATAAATACCCAAAAAAATATAATTAGAGACTTTTTATGAATTAGAGTAATTTTATAGGTTAATATGAAATGTTAGGATTTATTTAATTAACTTTTTTCGAAGTAATCATTCTGTTATGATCTTCACAAAAATCAATTTTCCAAATAGTGTCAAAATTGACATAAAAGAGTTTGTAAAACAAATATTATATTATTAATTGATATTAAATTCCTAAATATCTAAGGTTCTGAAAAAAGACTTATATCATTATAGGTGTATCATTAATGGACCACTTGGGGGTCTCTTTGATGTATATAGTATTTTATTAACTATATAAGATAAAAATACAAAGTGACATGGTAAGTGTCAAACTAATTAACTAAGAGTTAAAACTAAAAGATAAGGTTAATATAATGACCCAAACCTGTCTAAATTATATTGGTTGAGTGGTTTTAGACCCATACCCACATTAACATTTAAATAATCCACTTTTGAGCCATTATAAACTGAATATAAATTTATTATAAAATAATAATTCTAGCTTTTCCAAAGGTGCCCCTCACCCCTCTTATAAAAGGGCACTCACCCTTCTAATTAATTCACACCTTCAAAGCCTTTTGGTTCGACAAAACCCTGCCCAAATACTCTATAAATTTCCCTCACTACAACCCAGGGGAATTAGTTTGATCATAAAGCCAACCTAAGGAGCCCTTTTGGTCAAATCAAAAGGAAGAACCCGAAGAAGAGGTAATGTTTTCACCACCCTTTTTCAAATTCATTTCTTCTTCAACTTCTTCATTCTTTGTTATTATCATTATAAAATAATAAATCTAGTATCTCCTATATACATTAATATTATTATAAATATGGTACAACCATATTCTGTATTCTATCCATCCTTTGAATGACATGTCACCATACGTGCGTACGTACGGCTTACCGTCTCCACGTCGTGGTGTAATTGTTATTCAATATATTATTATTTGGATGGGTATAATAATGATGTTTAATTCATGTAAATAATAAATAAAACATGATAATTATTCTGTATAAAATATATACCATCCAATTAAATATTATTTTAATATCAAAAAAATGATATTGTCGCTCGTGCGTACGTACGGACTACCGTCTCCACGAACACGATGAGATTCATTCTCCATCATATCCATTCAAGTATAATTATCATTTTAATATTTAAAAATAATGTTTAAGGACTTGATATCATTCTGGATATGCATAAGATACAACCTATCCATGAAAAACATGTCGTACATAACAAAACATATAAAATAAAATGAGTAAGTTAACACCCGAAACGACGATAATACTAAGGTATTATTAACAATGCAATGTTAAAAGATCATATATGATAACATAATAATGTATATGATTCTTGTATAATTTAATAAAAATTATTTCACCATTATATAGGAAGTTAACCTACCCCGAACCAAGGAAAAGTACAAGGTAAGGGTTATTTCACAATCTCTTCATTATCCGAGGTTGTTTATACATAATTATCTACTGGGACCTCTTTATCATCCACATCTATGTTTCTTGAAAGCGTATTTGAAAAAATTATTACTATTTTACAGAATATGGGTTAAAGTCATTTATACCATTGTTTGAATTTTTATAATATTTTTATAAAGGAATCTTTCAGTCGTTTTCCCAACAAGGTTTTTTTAACCTTTTCGACAGAATTAAGGTAAGAGTGTTTTTTTACATATACGGCGGGTGCAGTTATTTTCCGCCATTATAAAATTTTCAAAGATTCCCTTATAAGCTTATAAGGATATTTTCAAAGTAAATTTTTTATTTTATTATTATGTGACTTTTAAATTATTACAAAATGAATATTTTAAGAATTCTTGAAAGGTACTCTTTATCAAAATCAGAATTCTAAATGTTTTAAAGATTTATCTTTATAAATCTTTTTAATTAATGTCCATTTTTTCAAAATGATTTTGAGGATTTATTTATATGGACATGAATGTATTGAAATGATATTTCTTTTCAAAAGATTCTATGTGGTATTGGACACTTTGATTCAAAAATCTCTTTTAAATTACATCCTTAATAAATGTGTGACTTTTAAATGATTTTAAAAAAAGAGTTATTTCTCTCAAATAATTTTGATTTCATCTATGTCAACATCCTTTGATGGATTTTAAGTTTATTTGCAGTTGATTTATTATGATACAAAACTTATATATTATTTTGATGTTTTTGTGATGTGTTTGACTGTGGATGTGTTATTCCTATACCATTCGTGGTTTATGGATGAAGTATTTACATTTCGTATGCTAGTTTTAATATGAATGTTTATGTTATGTTTGAACCTTTTCATATGAGAATGCATTGGACTTAATATG
The DNA here is from genome assembly GCA_963277665.1 of Viscum album. Classification (NCBI taxonomy): domain Eukaryota; kingdom Viridiplantae; phylum Streptophyta; class Magnoliopsida; order Santalales; family Viscaceae; genus Viscum; species Viscum album. The sequence goes on along the minus strand of OY728164.1, from coordinate 570,942,149 downwards.
TGACGGGTGGAGCCCGCTATAGCTGCTCGATGCATTGGTAGGTCTCATGAGACAAACTAGTGTCTTGGCACAAGGCTTTGCAAAATCTTATTTGTAGTCTTGGCATGAGGCCTTGGCTATGTGGTTATGATAGTCTGGAATTATGCATTCCATCATTATGAAAGTGGTTTTTGATATTGCATGTGATTATTCTATTAGTAGAATATCTATGTGAATAAGTAAATGGAATTATTTCAATTTATTTTTTCCATACTATGTTGATGTTCAAGTTTAAAAGGATTTTGTTTTAGATATACATTGCCTTAAATGTTTATTCTTATTTATGAATGTTTCCGTTATATTGTTATCCTTACTGGGCATTTTAGGTCACCCCTTTTCAATTTTTTATTTTTCCTAGGATGTGAAGAAATAATTTATGAATGACCTGGAGGGATAATATGAGGGGATAAGAGTGTGGACTATGGAGACTATATTGTTGTAGTTTTAATTTTATGATGTAATTTTAACTTTATTAATGTATCTAGTTTTTCCAAGTCTACTAAACCAATCGGTCTTTCGAGACCTGATCTTTCTTGTGATCATGCCAATGTTATGTAATAATGCAACGACACTGGGTAACTGGGGTTGGGGCGTTACAGTTGGTATCAGAGAAAGTTCATTACAAACCTTGGAAGCTAGATTTAGATAAACTCTGATTAGAGCACAGATATCTAAGATGGACGTTGAGGATTAGTATAGAAGAACTTCCAAGAATTTTGGTATTGTAGAAATTTTGTGAGTTTTCCGAGAAATACATCTCTGTCTGGATACGAGCAGGTAGAGGCGGCTCTGGCACAGAGGTACCTAGGGGTAAAACCCGAAAACACCGATTTGAGCTAGAATCGAACGGGAACTACTGCACAACAAAGGGCTTTGCTGCACTCTTAGTTACGACACTCCCGGGGGATATTCTTAGAATAATTCTCATTTTCTTTAAAAACCATTATGAAGGGTTTATAAGTATATACTTCCTCAAAGGGGACATTTTTATGATTATGGATTATATCCATAAACTATTTAATTTATGTTATGTGCTTTACATGTTTGGGATTAGGTATTGTTATTAATAAACTAATCTAGTGTATGCCATTGTTTAGAAATGGAGCCCAGTAGAAGAAATGAGAACTCCAGCAATGCACATGATCCAAAGAGAAAGAAGGATCATATCTTTCATGGTATTAATCCATAATTTATAAGAGAAATAGTATCCCATGTATTATCATCATATGAAGAAATAATATCATGTGTTGATAAGATAAGTAAAGAGTTTTCTGAGTCCTATGGATTTGAAGGGAAGAAAGAGAAGAAAAGTATGGAAGAGAGAAAGATGGATAAAGGGAAGAGGGAAAAGAAGAGTTTTCCCATATGTGATAATTGTGGGACGAAACACCCCGGATCCTGCCTGAAAGTAATGGTTGTTTGTTATAAGTGTAGAGGAAAATGGCAGAAAGTACGTGAATCCAAGGGTAATAAAATGGTTTCAAATTTACAATGCTTCATTTGCAAGGATTTTGGACACTACGCGAACCTATGTCCCAGTCATCAGACTATGTCTCAAATGATGCTATTGGATAATAATCAGATTATGATACTACCACTGATGAAGAGGAATGATTAGATTTCTTATGTTGATTATGTCATTTGAGTGTTGTATCAACAATGTACTTGTTATAATAATTATGTAGTATATAAGGATTGTACTGCAATAATATTTTAATTAAGGACTTGAGATTGTGTGGAACAATGAAAAGTTACTCAATAGCAGGTTAAATTTTTTGAAAATATATGGTTGAGAGAAAGATAAACCATAATATGGTTCTGATACCGAGGCAATGATTTTAGAATAATACATGATTGATTTGGATATATTATATTAGATATTCTTGAGTACCTTGAAACTGATTAATGATTTGTATATTCCATCATTATTGGGGTTTACAACATTTTTGGGTTGAAGGAGTATATCTATTATTCTTTAAGGAATAAGGGATCATGAATATAATCAATAAGGTTTTATGGTAATTCACGATGTTGCAGTGTTTTAAAAGAATACATGATGAAGGTGTTGACATTTTATTACGTGGAAAAAAAGATCTTCATTGTGTTTATCTTCCTTATAAATTTTGGACTGATGTATTTTGGATAGTTCTAGTTTGGATTATTTTGGATTGCCATAAAAAGGACAACCCGGAGGTCGGGTGCAAACCTGTCACGTCCGACAAGGCCGCGAGATTTGAACCCACAACCGAAGGGAGAAAAGGGTGTATCACCTACCACTGGCCCACGTGATGTCCTGGATTGAATAATGTCATTTTCTTAATGGTTCTGCTAGATGAATTATAAATTCATTTTTTAACCCTATACGAATAGGATAAATAGAATATTATTTTTATGTTCTATTATCTTTTAGAGTGAAAGATGAGTTTGTGGTAGAACTTAGTTAAAGGATGAGACTCTACTTGTCAAGTATATATTTTTCTTCTTCTCTTATTCAATGAAGAAATTAATTCTTATACTTTAGTGAAGGGATCTTAAAACAAAAAACTGTGTTATCTGAATACCATATGTTTTGCTGAACCGATGGTATTTTAAATCATCATAGATTGATATATTTAAGGCCCTCAATTTTACACTTGTTTTTGATTGATGACCTCAATCACTACATATAAATATTTACGTTTTCCTCCAATTATATGTCTCTAATTGCCACCAATGTTTTCTAAATAGAGATCATAATTTGGTGGTGACCCTTTCATTTATCTTTTCCTCTTATTAAGACTAAATTTTATTAACCCAATTTCCGATGTGGGTTTTCCCACAAAGATATTTTCTAGATTTAACCATTAATTTTCGAAGAATAATTTCAAATTGTGAGGACGCAATTTATTGAAGGAGAGGAGAATGTAACACCCCAAGATTTCAAAGTGTGTTATTTCTTCAAAATAATTCAATTACTTGCACTACATGCAACACCGAGTTCAAGCACACCATGACTTACCAAACAAGCCGTTCAAAAGAGGTTATGAATAGTATTAACTAAATTTTAAACATTATATAATCCTTATAATTTTAGAATGCATATTATGAGTTTCTTAGACATAATGTAAGAACAAATTCATTTTCAGTATTGCACTTTTACCAACTTTTAATAGTGAACCCTTTTTAAATCCAATATTTTAAACTTTTATATATTAAATTTGACTACATAAATTTTCTTTTTAAAATGGGGACATAAAAAATTTAAAATGAAACATCCCAATCTTCCACGGTACGCTTTCCTTTGAATAATGCAATAGTGTGTGTTGTACGCAACTTCGAGTTCTAACACACACCTCAACCAATCAAACTAGCCGTTATGAATAGTAATACCTACTTTTTGAAATTTTATAAATTTTATCTCTCAAAATAGACTTCATTTTTGTATTTGGAGTATCAAATTTAGCCTAAGGTGAAATTTTGGAACTTTTCGGATAACATTTATATTTTGATGAATAGTGAAAATTACTAAATTTTAATTAAAAACAACTTTTTTAATCGAAATTATTTATATTGATAAATTATGAATTTGAGTGGTTTTAAAGTATATTTAGAATATATTTTTACCATTTAATAAAATGTTGGTCATTGTACATAATTTCACAATTAAACCGGACATAAACAAGTGTTAATCTTTTGATAGTTATTATCTCTTAAAAATACGCTATTTGTTTTGACGACGGGAATTAAATTTTAAATTAATTAATGCAACTGATATGTTTTGAATTTGGTAAAATAGAAATCATTTTTGAATTCATAATATCAAATATAGCTTAGGCCTAATTTTTGGGATTTTTCTGGAAACTTTCTTTTTTTGATTAATAGTGAAACCACTAAGTGGTAGTTAAAAAACAGAATTTTTCATAAAACTTAATTTTACCGCTTCTGTGAGTGGAATTTCAAAAATCCGAGAGACACTGCTAATATCAAGGAGTAAAATGTGGTTCAATGAGATGAAAATAATTTTTTATGAATAGTAAGTTTTTACTTTTATTTACCACGGTTAAAAGTGAATAGGGTAATTAAGGGTAAAAATGATATTAATATTACCCCAACACATGCCCTAATTCTATTGGACATGTGTATCTCGACCCAAACAACCTTAGGAGTAAAATATTATCATTTAGGTCCACTTGTATTAGATTAGAACATTTATTATTATTTAATTCAAAGAAGAGTTAAAAGAGTTAAAATCAATGTTTATTTACTAACAAAATTTTAATATAGGGTTATACATAACATAAATTATATTTTGAATATTCATTAGAAATATAAAAATATTTTCTACATAAATATATTATATTTATAATTTTTATACATTAAATAATTTATTTTATTTATGACATAATGATGATGCAGTAATTTCCATAGTAGTGAAAAATTAAAATAATTGATATTATAAATACCCAAATAAATATAATTAGATACGTTTTATGAATTAAACTAATTTTATAGATTAATATGACATGTTAGGAGTTATTTAAATAACTTTTTTAGAAGTAATCATTCTGTTATGATTTTCACAAAAATCAATTTTCCAAATAGTGTCAAAATTGACATAAAATAGTTTTTAAAACAAATATTATATTATTAATTGATATTAAATTCCTAAAAATCTATGGTTCGTCAAAGAGACTTATATCATGATAGGTGTATCATTAATGGACCACTTGGGGGACTCTTGGATGTATATAGTAAGTTTATTAACTATATAATATAAAAAAAAGTGACATGGTAAATGTCAAACTAATTAACTAAGAGTTAAAACTAAATGATAAGGTTAACATAATGACCCAAACCTGTCTAAATTCTATTGGTTGAGTGATTTTTGACTCAGACCCACCATAAAACTTAAATAATCCACTTTGCATCCATTATAAACCGAATATGAATTTATTATAAAATAATATTTCTAGATTTTTCAAAGGTGCCCCTCCCCCATCTTATAAAAGGGCACTCCCTCTTCTCATTAATTAACTCCTTCAAAGCATTTTGGTTCGGCCAACCCCTGCCCAAACACTCTATAAATTTTTCTCACTACAACCTAGAGGCATTAGTTTGATCAGAAATCCATCCTAAGGAGCCCTTTTGGTCAAATCAAAAGGAAGAACCCGAAGAAGAGGTAATGTTTTCACCACCCTTTTTCAAATTCATTTCTTCTTCAACTTCTCCTTTCTTTGTTATTATCATTATAAAATAATGAATCCAGTATCTACTATATACTATAATATTATTATAAATATGGTTGAACCATATTCTGTACTCTATCCATCCTTTGAATGACATGTCACCATACGTGCGTACGTACGGCTTACCATCTCCACGTCATGGTGTAATTGTTATTCAATATATTATTATTTGGATGGGTATAATAATTATGTTTAATTAATGTAAATAATAAATATAAAATTATAATGATTCTGTATATTAGATATACCATCCAATTAAATATTATTTTAATATCAAAAGAATGATATTTTCGCTCGTGCGTACGTACGGACTACCGTCTCCACGAACGCGATGAGATTCATTCTCCATCGTATCCGTTCAAGTATAAATATCATTTGATGATTTAAAAATAATGTTTAAGAACTTGATATCATTCTGGATATGAATAAGATACAACCTATCCATGAAAAATATAGCGTACATAACAAAACATAAAAAAGAAAACGAGTAAGTTAACACCCGAAACAACGATAATACTAAGATATTATTAACAATGCAATGTTAAAAGATCATATATGATAACATAATAATGTATATGAATCTTGTATAATTTAGTAACAATTATTTCACCATTATACAGGAGGTTAACCTACCCCCAACCAAGGAAAAGTTCAAGTTAAGGGTTATTTTACAATCTCTTCATTATCTGAGGTTGTTTATATGTAATTATCTACTGGGACCTCTTTATCATCCACATGCATGTTTCTTGAAAGTGTATTTCAAAAAATTCTCACTATTTTACAGAATATGGGTTAAAGTAATTTATACCCTTGTTTTTCTTTTTATAAGATGTTTATAAAAGAATCTTTCAGTCATTTTCCAAACAAGGTCCTTTTTAACCTTTTCGACAGAATTAAGGTAAGAATGTTTTTTTACTTATACGGAGAGTGCGGCTATTCTCCACCATTATAAAATTTTCAAAGCTTTCCTTACAAGATTATAAAGATATTTTCAAAGTAAATGTTTTATTTTATAATTATGTGACTTTTAAATGATTCAAAATGAATATTTTAAGAATTTCGGAAAGGTACTCTATCAAAATCAGAATTTTAAATGTTTTAAAGATTTATCTTTCTAAATATTTTTAATTAATGTTCATTTTTTCAAAAAGATATTAAGGATTTATTTATATGGACATGAATGTTTTGAAATGATATTTCTTTTCAAAAGTTTCTAAGTGGTGTGAGACACTTTGATTCAAAAATCTCTTTAAAATTACTTCCTTAATAAATGTGTGACTTTTAAATGATTTCAAGAAAAGAGTTATTTCTCTAAAATAGTTTTTATTTCATCTATGTCAACATCCTTTGATAGATTTTAAGTTTATTTGAAGTTTATTTATTATGATACAAAACTTCCATATTTTCTTGAAGTTTTTGTGATGTGTTCGACTGTGGATGTGTTATTCTTATACCATTCGTGGTTTATGGATGAAGTATTTACATTTCGTAAGCTAGTTTTAATATGAATGTTTATGTTATGTTTTCACCTTTTCATATGGTAATTCATTGGACTTAATATGTGACGGGTGGAGTCTGCTATAGATCCTCGATGCATCGGTAGGTCTCATGAGACAAACTAGTGTCTTGGCACAAGGCCTTGGAAAAATCTTATTTGTAGTCTTGGCACAAGGCCTTGGCTATGTGGTTATGATACTCTGGAATTATGCATTCCATCATTATGAAACTGGTTTTTGATATTGCATGTGATTATTCGATTAGTAGAATATCCATGTGAATAAGTAAATGGCATTATTTCAATTTATTTTTTCCATACTATGTTGATGTTCATGGTTAAAAGGATTTTGTTTTAGATATACATTGCCTTAAATTTTTATCCTTATTTATGAATGTTTCCGCTATATTGTTATCCTTACTGGGCATTTGAGCTCACCCCTTTTCAATGTTTTATTTTTCCCAGGATGTGAAGAAATAATTAATGAATGACCTGGAGGGATAGTATGAGGGGATATGAGTGTGGACTATAGAGACTATATTGTTGTATTTATCATTTTATGATGTAATGTAAACTTTATTAATGTATCTAGTTTTTCCAAGGCTACTAAACTAATCGGTCTTTCGAGACTTGAACTTTCTTGTGATCATGCCAATGTTATGTAATAATGCACAAACTCTAAGTAACTGGGGTCGGGGGCATTACACCATATGATTTGTCACTAGAGGTATCATTCTATGATTTTTGATTTAGCTACGAAATATATATGACCATCACCCTTCAAGATCTCAATCCCATTTTTACCTTTCTCATCAAAATACACAATATCATTTTTTAAGTGGAATTTAATTTTTATTGAAGTGTTTCAATTTCCCATATATTTTAAAGGAGTTAATCCATTTCATTAAAATGAATCCTTTTTTCACTTGATGATTTTTGAGATTGGTCATAAATTTATTATTTTCACTATAATAATGTTTTTTATTTTTTTAAATAATGCTTTTATGGTTTAGTGGGAAAAAGTGAATAGTACTATTCAAGACTAAGAAACATTCACATATAAGAACAATAAAAAAAATTCAAAATGAAATGGGTCTATATGAATAATAATAGGTCACCCGGATAGACTAAAACCCAAGAACGAATCCAGAAGAGGAATTTATTACAACAAAAGAAAGAACCCAATAATAGACACACTAATGCATTAATCCATTGAATCCACTATATCATGACAACTGAGGAATCAATAACAAGGAAAATCATGTAAATTCCTCATTAACATTATCTTATAGCTACTAATTAACTATTGGTAGACTATTCTAAACATAAAAAAACATAATAATCATCATGAAAACTTTTCTAAACACAATTAAAACACTATAGGACCTTTAACCCCACTACAAGATGGCAACAAACCACACTAAAAATCATTATAAAAACACCATGTAACATGAAAAAACTATAACAAAAAACTAGGATGAATCCAAAATTACCAGACAAACAAAACACCAATTACCAGAATAAAAAAAATCCAAATTCAAATAATAAACTAGTAAAAAACAATCTCAAATACTAAAACTGGAAATTATATTATATTAGTGAACTATTGGTCACAGAATTTGAAGCTAAATACTCAAGGGAAAAAATCACCAACCATGGAAATAATCTAGTGCACCCAAACCTTGCACCATCAATGATTAAAATTACCATATTAGAAGGAATCCAAAACATTAACAATGTACTTACTCTATCAAGTAGATCAACATGATTTCCATTAAAACAAGATAACCTTAGAGAATATTAGAGAGGAAGAACCAAGGAAACTATGTGGGATCTAAGAGAATTGGAATGATAGATCCACCACCATGTAACCATACTGATAAAGGTCCCAAAAACTAGGGGAAAACTAGAGGTTTCAAAAAATTACAACAATGAAAGGATGAATTAAAACCACAAAACAAATACACACACACCACATTACAAAATTCATCCAAAGAATATTATATAATCCCATGAAAGATAACTATAAATTAAATATCTATTCTTAGATAAAAAATAGTAATCCTGAAGGACTAAAATTTTAAATCAGTTCCACTCTAGGTTAGAATACCAAATGGGATACTAAGAGAAAAAATTATAAAAGTTACATAGGTTGTGTGAGAAGTAAAAAATGTCTTTATAGGATAGTATATGAACTGAAATGAACATACAGGTAGCTAAAAATTTGGTAATAAAGATCAGAAATAGACCATTGGGGAGATACAAATTAATATATGGGAAGGAATAAGAGATGGAGCCCACAAAAGATAAATACATTTAGGGAAGTGGACATTCATCACTAAATATGGACATTAATCTCCCCCTCCGATACATATCTTTTACGAAAACCTAGTGGTAAGGGAATCTTATAGGAGATACATCTCTAAGGCTAGAAAGTACTTCTAATCATAATCCTCATCATTAATTTCTTCCTCATTATTATTTTAAAGGAAACTATGTAAAAATTTCAAATCTTTACATAATTAAAACAATTAAAAAGAAGTTTCCCATGTATTTAGATTTTATTTATTTCATTACTTTTGAACATAAATATATGAATTCAATAAGATTCATCAATTTTTATTTAACATAAGTTTCCATATCATGAGACTTCTTAGGGTCAATATGTTTTTAACCTTCAAAATATTTTAAATCCATCTTCTTCTCAGATTTTCCTCTTGTCCTTAAGCTTCTCCATCTCCTTATATCAAAATAAATCAATAAATTGTTATGTTTTTCAATAGTCCAATAAATAAAGTATTAATCCTTTATAGTACAACTTTTTTCATAAAACTAAACCAGGAGAATGTTTTTAAACTTGAATAAAATTTAATATTCAATAATTTATCCATAACATCAAATTTATTATAAAATATTGGTCACTATAACGTAGAAATCATCCCATGAATCATATTCTCTAAATAAAAAATAATTAAATACAGATTAAATTTTTTGTAACTGACAATTTTTATCATTTTACTACCTCACATTTATCATGATGTTTCCTCTAAATTCTATTTTTTGTATTTAAGCCTATATCTTATGCTAAATCCTTTTCTATGAGTTATGAGAGTAAAATATTTTCACATTCCCATCAATAAAAATATTATTATTAGTCAAAAATATATAGTACAACCAAATTTCAAGAATATTTACACCATTCTTGGTGATGTGAGGAATGTCCATGAAAAGAGAAAGAAGATATGGGGCCATACTTTCCTTACATAGATGGAATACCTTCCAATAAATAAGAAGAAGTCATTTATTATTGATGATATTAGTATTTTTTAAAAATATATTTGATTTAAAAATGTTTAAAATAAAACAAAACTTGGATTAAAATGAATATTCTTTTAACTTCCTCAATAATTCTCAAATTCAAAGTGAAAGGAATACGTGAAAGTAGGAAACCACTGGGTGTTGGGGTGAATTTTCTTCTACTAAAACTCTAACTCTCAAAATAATTTTTCATTCACTAGTTACTGGGACTAGATATCAAACAATGTGGCATGATAATGAGAAAGAGAAATAAATAACAAACACAACATAAGGGTTTTTTAAAAGTAAACACACTCATTTTATCAAGGGGATAATTCTTTCTGAACAATGGTTGCGATCCTATTTTTCACTTTCTAATCTTATTATTAATAAGAATAAGTAATGGAGTATGAATATAGTCTTTAACTCTATGTACAATAAATAAATATAGGCATCAATAATTCAGGCAATATTTTCTTCATTACCTTAAGTTCCTTTGATATTTGGATCACTTATGAACCCTTGTTTCTCTCCTTAATGCCATCAAAAATCTACCTAAAATGTTCCTTGTAATGAAAATAAAGTTACCCCAGAATATATTTTATAAAAAAATTTCATCCACACATAATTAACTAATATGTAGATCACCTTGATGATGTATTTCCTTGAAAACACCCATTCTTGTGATGAAATAGGTCAAATCTTTTTTGTTCCTATATATCCATTATATTTAACTATTAACCTAAATATCTTTTCCGTTAAAAATATATTTTTTATTTAATCACCATAACATAGTTCTATTAACAAATTTAAAATCCTTATAATTTTTTAATAGTCCCCATGAAATATTATTTATTTAATAACTGTGACATAGTTCAATTAAAACACTGAAAAAACTTCTAATTACAACAAAACTTTCCCCATAAAATGCCTCTTTCACCTTTAACTCTATATGTTTCATCTACACAAAATCCACTTGAAATCCAAGATCTACTATTCCATTTTTTCATATGAAATGTTTCCTTTTAAAATGGTATCTAACATAAATATTTTAGGTTGATTTTCGATTGTTATTTCTAAGACATTCTCTCAATACATCAAGCCTAGTCTCTATGACCAAGACAATAATTGTTATGGGAGATTTCAAAACCTTCGAAGATAAAATAGAAATTATAAATTCTTATTTATGTGACTCACCTTGGTAAACCACTAGGTAGTCAAGATAAAAAATAATCCAAAATTTCTATTTCACCAAAATTTCTTTGCAATACATTTTAGGAATCTCAAAACAACTGTTTTCCTTAGTTACTATGGAATAAATAGATCTATACTGGAATTTATTTATTTATTTACTTTCTAATCATCTATAATCATCCTCTCAACCTTCCATGACTAGGATTTTAATAAATAAATTATATAAAAACCATTAAAAGTCATGAATAAATTTTTATAAAAAAATATGTCATAGTTTGCCTCCAATGGGAGTGTATTATAATCAAAACACCATAAGATAGAATGGTTATATTGAGAGTTATCCATTATCACATTGTAAATATCAATACTACGTTGACCACGTGTCAATCAATAATGACCCAGAACTCCATGTTTGTCAATTTACATCATGAGAGATCTTAATGTCTCGATAAATCCCCAAATATCAAGAATTATTCATTCTCCATGTGGGGATCCTCACTACTAACTAGTTTAAATATGCATGGTTCACCCTTTTTTTTGATAATGTCAAACTCTTTGATAGATTCATTAAGAAAGAATATTCCAATAACGAGATGATTTTTTTAAACTATAAATGAATTTTTATATCTTATAAATATTAAAATTATTATTTCCATTGATTATTTTTATGTTGTTTTTATAGATTCTTAGAGTTTTTATTAGATTTATTGAAGTATGTGTTATATTGTTTTCAACCCATATAAACACTTGATTCACATGGATAAATTTTTGAATGAATATTTTTTTAGAATGGTTAAATATTAGTAAAATAATTGTTGGAGGTGGGAGGAGTTGAAATGAAAAATGGAGGATTCAATTACTCTTCCTAATTACAAGTGTTTTGGTTGCTAAGTGATGTTTAGGAACTTGAAAACATAACAACCATTTATATTTTGGTCCCACTACCCATGATTTTTATGGTATATAGTAGTTATCATTTTAGAGTATTTACCTCTAGATATTTTTTTGGTTCCACCCAATGGGATTATAGTGGTATTCAATTGATTTCCCTATTTTAAATTCATTTGATAATGTGGATTAGTTTTCACCACCTAGTGTCATTAAAATTCATCCCTCAATGTCTCTAAACCTAATATAGGTATATTTAATGGTTTGGAGTGATCTAATTTTACACCATGACTCCAATAACCTAGAATCAGTGTTTAATTTATTACATTGGTATATTATACATGTGATCTCACCACACATTATTAGTTGATATAGTTGTCTTGGAAAACTAGATATATACTTGATATTCATTTTAAATTGAAAATATAAAAATATATCAAAATAAATATTATTTTATCCTTCAAAATCATTCATAATATACTTATTCTTATCTAAAAAAGGAAAAAAAATAATGGGTGATGTCAGATTATTTGAAAGGGTTACATACATTGGGACTATCATGAGTAAATAAGGCATATTCAATATAGAATATTTGATAATCAAAACACATTCCATTAATTCACAAGCTTAAATTAAATTAATATATGTGGATAATATCAATATAAAAATCATTTTTGTAATGGAAAATTAATTATTAATAAATGAAATGCATAAATACAGATATTCATGAACTCTCCTTCAAGTACTTGACTAATTTATCATGAATCATACCATCAAATCTTCTCAACAAAGATATCATTGTTAATAAATGGGTAGGTGTAAACCAAATACCAATCTAATATGGTATTCCTACTGTTTTGTCTCATGAGACCTGATAATGCATCAAGGGGATATCTATAATCGCCCCCACCTATCACTTTGAAATCCAATGGATTCCTCATATATTGAATGATAAATAAAATTTATTCTCATAATGAATTATAAATCAATATTTATATACAATAAATAAAGAATAAAAAATATTTCCCCAGTCAATGAAATTATTGTTTTAATAAACTTCTTTAAATTTATACCATATATAGAAGTGGTATATAGTTTACACATAATAAAATTAAAAGAAATGATAATAAATTCAACCTTAATATTGAAACTATGGAAATGAAATATAAAAACAACATTTGTTTAATAATAGAGAGAAATAGAGAACATGATCATAAGAAAGAGAATGATATCAAAATAAATTATAATAAATTATTATTAAAGGGTTATAGGAGACCATATATTCTTCATAAATGATTATTTTTTAGTATAACCAAGAATTAAAAAGTTAAATTAGAAGAAAACATTAAAAATAATTTCCTTGTAACTTTGTGTAAGAAATGAGTTATAAATCACTTTCAAAATTATATTCATTTATTTAAGAAAATAATACTCTTTTATTTTGATATAATTTTAAAAATATCATATAATATCAATAAAATGTTTTATTTTTAAATTAATTAACAAAAAATTTAAATTAATCTTGATAATACATAACTAGTATGATTTTGGGAAATATTGGTAAAAACATTTATGTTAAAAAATCATTATTTTTTCACTTTTCTAAATATTCAGAAATAAAACATAAAAAATATCCTAAGTATTAATTTGTAATCCATTGTAAATAAAGTAAAAATAATTTAAAACTATCCTTTTCACCCTCTGAATCAAAATTTAGAATGTACTTGAAATATGTAAAGAATCCTTGAAATGTAATAAAAAAAAGTTGTATGAAAAACATTTAACAATATTTTTAAAAGAAATTACAATACGTGTAACATACTTATTTATTCTTGATCCAAAAAGAGAATAAATATAATATAAACATTTACACATTTACAAAAATTGTGGAGAAAAGAATATTTTTTTAAAATATTATTATTACATAATTTTCTAAAATTAAATCTACACATAGAAATTCCTTAAATAAAATGAGATAATGATATAAACCTCTTAAATTGGGTTTCCTCTTAGTTGTACATGTTTGATCCTCTAGTATAATGAATTAAAATTTATTAAATAAATTATTATGAACATTTTTAATCATTATTAAATTTTTTGAGGATTTATATAATCATTTTAAATCCATTAATTGAATAGTCTTTTCTTTTTCAATCACTTTATAGTTGTTTAATCAATTTCTCTATAATTAATTTAGTATATTTTCTATGGTTAACAGTATCATTAAATGGTCCTAAAATATATGTAATTTTAATAATTTGATGAATATAATTTTTATTCATTACAAAAAATTTTATAATCACTTATACAATGTGGTAATAGAATAGTGACTCACATCACTTCCGGGAGGTGATAGTCTAAACATACACATAAGATACATTATTATTTTACAATAGATGGAAAGGGAAGATGGTAAATGATATATTATATTTAAATAATAATAATAATTTCATAATTATCATATATATTTTATTAAATATATCTTTATAATTATACAAGTAAAATGCTTCTAAATAATGAATTACACTACTACATAGAGATGGTTGGTTGTAACATACACAAAAGTGACATTTTCATTTTCCATAAGATGGAAGGGAAGAGAAAAATTGTTTTACCCTAAATATAATAAAATATAATTTCATTGGTGATACTAGATTCATTATTTTAGGATCAATATAAAAATATTTATCAATTATAATAAGAAATAAACTATAAATGATTCAAGCAAGATGATTATCCCATATTTTGAGACCTCCTTTGGATCTCACCTTAAGTCTTTTTAGGATGGTATTAGTGTACGAAAAAGAGATTAAAAAAGAAGTTAAGTAATTTAAGAAGTTTTTTGGCTAGGAAATTTCTGATCAATATGGATCCATTTTTATGAATAAAATGGGAAGAGGTTCCCTTTTATAAGTGACAAGATATAAACACATGGAATTACATTAAATATTTTAATAATATATTGTAATTTTATTATAAAAGTGGCTCAAAATTTTCATGTATTTGAATATGATATGGGTAATATATCAATACAACCAAAAAATGAGGTTTAATCATGTTTTTTTTCATAATATTTAAGCCTTATCCCTATATTTTTAACCAGTTAAAAACTTTTCACAATTAGCAGAGATGATAAATATTTACAATGGATTCTATTTATTATAACAAAAATTTAAGTTTACCTTATCACTTAACATTAATTAAGATGATACCAAATATGGAATAAATTTTACATAATTATACTGCTAGAAGATTCATTAAATACTTTTAATATATGTTGACCAAACATAACAAAAATCATTTTTGGAAAAACTATTATCTTAATCACAAAAATGATTTTATACAAATATAAAGTATAATGATTATTCTAATGGGATTAATTGTATTATTTTATATATAAGGAGTTTTATTGGTCTTTTAAACCAAACAAATACCATATATAACCTTGTAAATAATTTAATAAAATTTAATAAGTAAAAAAAAAATTTATTTGAACAAAACATTTACTATGATATCCAAAATGTTAAATTTGTATTTATATGTTATGCATTTTATTTTTATAAAAATTATATTAATTACTCTATTTTTTCTATAAAAAAGGTTTCATAAATATTCAAGTAATTCTTTCATCATTATAATGTCATAAAAGTGATAATTGTCTTTGTAAAATCGGTATTTTTATTATTCAATAAAATCAGTTATTTCAGAAAAATATAAAAAAATTATTCAAAGATAATTTTGGAATTACGAATTCAAAAAATTGAATTTATTCCTTTATATGAATTTTTATAATTGTGGTTTTAATAAAATTCATGAGTTATTCTATGAGAATTATTTTATTATTTCATTAGAATGAAAATATTACTTACTGTAATTGAATCTGGATCCTTACATCCAAGGGATAAATATTAAAGAATAGTTGGTAGTTATTGTAGTTGGTTTATGGTTTCGAAATTTAAAACTCTAAATTAAAATATTGAAAGTATGATATAGGATGTGAAAGGGTGTGGAAGAAATTTTTGAGTGCATACCATAGAATAAAGAATAAAAAGATAGAAAATATAGATAATGGTTTCATAGTATCTTCATCAATTCATTTATAAAATTTAAGATATTTGGATTCGAATATTGAAGTTACTCTTGAAGTGGATGAGAAATAGCTGGTTTTATGTCATGAATTTCTAAAAATTTTATCATTCATTAACGTTGTATGACGGTTATTTTATTAAGAATTATTATTGAATAAGTGTGTAACATCCCGGTTCCGGAAGCCACCCAGAGGGGCCCCGTACACGGTTGGTCACATGGCATCAAGAACATTTCTCCAAATGCCAGAGGCTATCGACTAACAGTGAGGGACTTGGGTGTGATAGTGGGGAAACTATGCTCTCAATGCCATAGTAATACAGCTGAAGTAAAACAGATAACAATATCGGAAGTAGTAATCATACCATACAACAGTAAACATCGTAAGAGTGGAAGTAATTACAATTGAGCACACACACACACACACAAGGATTTATATATGATTCATGATTCATTCTAGGAAAGCATCCAAACAAATCACAATGTTGGTAAATAGTACGAAATCAAAGTACAAATGAAAATAAAGTAAATATCTCCACATCATCGCAAGCCTCAACTTGTTCCCATGCTCCCCAGCTCCCATGAAATCATGTACTTGAAGTGGAAGGGTGCTTTCCCTTATCTATACCTATAGTAATATAATCTGTTTGGTCCAAAAATCATGACCCAAATAGGTTCTGAGACTAATCCTAGTAGGAAACCACCCCAAGATCTATGGCTAATGATCAATGAATATATATATGGTTAGAAATAAACAAAATGAATCAGTAAACAAGGAAGTACACATAGTAACAATCTTATAAATTAATTTTCATATATCAATTAAGTAGATAATAAAAGTATGTAACCCACAGGAAAGTACTCATGGCCTAACCCCTCTGGTTCAACTTTACAAACAAAAGAAAACCTCTAGGAATAACTCATAGTCCAACCCATATGGTTCAGCTTTAGTGAAGACTCTATGAAGAAGCACTCACAACAAATTCCCCTTGTGGTCCTGTATCAGTAACTAATAGGCACTCTGAAGAATCACTCAACATCCAATTCCCCCTGTGGCCCATATCGAAGAAATTATAAACACTATGAGGGAGAACAATGTCCGTCCCCTCTTTGGTCTCACAATGTAACAGTAAAACAGTCACTTTGGGGAAGCCCTCAACATCTATTCCCCCTATGGTCTACTACACCAGGTTACCACATCCCTTTGTAAGTCAATCGTGCACAAATGATACATATCAGCCAATGTAAACCTCAATAAATACTTGGATAAACAATCCACAACATATCATAGCATATCAGATAACAATCACTCCATCCTAATAATACTTGGCATAAAAAGCATGCATCCTAATAGGTAAGCTAGACCAAACGGTCAAAATATGAAATGAAGGTAAAAACATCCATAACATGTAAAATGTAACCCTATTAACAATAATTAACCTCTTTTCAAAACAACAAGGCATGACATGTAATTATAGAGATAAAACCATAAACACTCAATACCCTCTTCTTGGGTATTGACAAAATTTGAACAAAAAATTCAAATATTATCTACAGAAAGGAACAAACCACCTACCTCGGTGTCATGAGATTGATATAAATGATCCTTAGGCCTTGAATCTCCCTAGAATACTGTAGATGTACAAAAATGTCAAAAATATTCAACCAAGGATATCTCGTGAGAGAGAAGAAATCGGGAAATAATGTTCAAGAACAAGAGAGAACTCACCGATGTGATTCCAACATGATCGACGGAGTTATAATTAGAGAAAAGACAGTGAGTCAGAGGCTCGAAGAAGATCCATTGCAGTACGGACGCTCCTGGATGAAATAGGTTGAGAAGAAGTGTATTCTATCTGTCAGACATGACCCTGGTCCGTTTAATGAAAAATAGAAAGTACACAGTGTGTAATTTAAATGTACATGGTGTGTACTTTCCTTTTTTGGCCTCCGCTTTAGGAAGTCTCCAGGTCATCACACACGACCATGTGCCCGACCATTAAATAGCCCATAAATAGTCACCTTTGGCAAATAGGTACACAACATGTACTTAATGTACACTGCGTGTACTCCAAAAATTTCTAGAAGCTCCTCTTTTTCTCAAAAACAACTAGAAAAGAAAAACAAACCTAAAAAGAGTATCTGGGTTCATTCAAAATTCCCCCTTAAATAAATTAGTCCCTAAATTTCCCTATAAAGGTGGTATAGAAGAAGAATCATCAAACAACTCCAGCCACTGCGATCGTTTGTCGACCCCCCTCTCCCAAGTCTTATCCTGTACTTGTCTGTGCTGCCATAGAACTCATACTATAGAAACAAACCAGCAATGGAGAACTTTCAAACATTGATCAACAATCCTGATAGGATGCTCCTTGAACAAGGCTTCCACCTCCAAATCAACCTCCTCGGGTTGGAAAACATGATATGGGTCTGAGAAGTAATGTCAAAGCCGAGAAACGTGGAAAACACCATGCATATCCCAGTACCTCTGGGGTAACAGAAACTGATAGGCAACCGGCCTGACTATCCCCAACACCTCAAACAGCCTGACATATCTTGGTGAATGATTTCTCTATCTTCTAATTCTCCTATGTCCCAACCTCGGTGTGACATGTAGGAAAACCCGATCTTTGACCTCAAACTCTAGAGTTCATCTTTGTGGATCATCATAAGACTTATGTTGTGACTATGCAGCAGTGATCCTCTTCTGAATCAACTATATATACTCCGTGCACTCCTAGACCAGATGAGGTCCCAACATAGATACATATCCCACCTCTAGCCAACATAACGGTGATTGGCATGGCCTACCATACAATGCCTCAAAAGGTGCCATGATAACAGTAGCATGAAAAAAATTATTGTAGAAAAACTCCACAATAGGTAAGTGATTCTCCCAAGAACCTATAAAATCTAGGATTCATGCTCGAAGCATGTATTTAATCACTTGAATCATATGCTAGGACTGGACATCTGTCTGGGGATGGTAAGCTATAATTAAAAGTACCTGTGTTCCCAGAGCCTTTTCTAATCCCTGCCAGACCCAAGAACTAAAATATGCATCTCTGTTTGAAACAATAGTTTTCTGAAACCCATATAGACGTAAAATATCTTGGATGTAAAACCTCCCACGCTCATCAAATCTGAAGGTCTCCATGATTGGCCAGAAGTGATAATCCTTCGTGAGACTATAAATAACAACCCATACAGCATCATTACCTCGAGGTGACCTCAGCAAACTTATCATGAAATCAATTGTGACATCATTACACTTCAACTTGGGAATGGTGAACTACTATAAAATTCCTACTAGTCGATGATGCTCCACTTTCACCTATTTCTAGGTGGAACACCTCATGACAAAACCAGCAACATCTCCCTTTATACCTTCCACCAATACTAATTGTGTAGATCACGATACATCTTAGTGACAGCAGGATGAAATTCCCAAACTGAGGAATGAAATTACTACATTATCTCCTCACGTATTTCTACTTACACTCATACGCACCCATGAAAACTCAAGTTCTCATCCATACCTATGACCCATCAAGGAATAGGTTCCTTTATTGACACACGCTCCTGTAGGACTTGGCCTTTAGAATCTGATTGATGCATCATTCTCACTCGATCATGAAGAGTATAGGTAACATATACCAGAGAAAGGGAAGTATTACCCAGTCTGTCATGAACCTCCAAATGCATCTTAGAGAATAGATCCATAAGCTTCCACTCACTACTAGCCTCCTGAACTTCTTGTATTTGAGTCCTTCTGCTCAATGCGTCAGCCACTGCGTTTCCCTTACCAAGTGTGTAGGTAATCTCAATGTCAAAGGACTGAATGTACTCAACCCACCTTCATTGTCTCAATTTTAGGTCATGTTGCGTGAAGATATACTTGAGACTTTTGTGGTTAGTGAAAAACAAAGAATTCTCTCCCAGAAGATAATGTCTCTAGTAGCGTGAATCATGAACAACTACAGCCAGCTCAAGATCATGCATCAGGTAATTCCTCTCATGTGGCCTCAATTGTCAAGACTCGTACGTAATGAATCCTTCCCCCGGCATAAGCACAACTCCCATACCTACACCTAATGCACCAAAGTACATCGTATATCTCTTTCCTAGCTCTAGAAATACTAGTAACAGTGCTGAAGTCAACCTTCATTTCAGTTCCAGAAAGGCTAATTCACAAGAATTTGACCACAAGTACTTCACCCTTCTTAGTCAGGACCGTCAGTGGTGCTTCTAAGCATGAAAATTCCTATATTAATTGCATGTAGTATCCAACCAGACCTAGAAAACTCCAATCCTCAAAGATGTTCTTCGACTTCTACCAAGAAACTACTGCCCTCACTTTCTCTAGGATTACTGATACTCTTTTCTTTGAGATAACATGACCCATGAAGTGAATTTGGTCCATCCAAAAGTGGCATTTTGAGAGATTAGCATATAACTGATCCTTTATCAGTGTACTCAAAACGATATCAATATGGGTGGCATGGTTGTGTCGAGTGTGATAGTACACAAAGATATCGCCCATGAAGACTACCAAAAAAAATAAAAAATGGATGAGATACACATTTCATCAGTTCCATGAAGACTTCATGCTCGTCCGTTAGACTGTACGGAATAACCACATACTTGTATAGACCATACCTACACTAGAAGGCTATAATATGTATGTCATATGGTCTAACATGCAATAGATGTTATCTGGATCTCCATTCAATCTTCGAGAACACTTAGGATCCTTGAATATGATCGAAGAGATCATTAATCCTTGATAAGGGATATCAGTTCTTGACCGTCAACTAGTTCAACATAGGATAATCCACACAACATATGAGGGTAACGCCGGGCTTCTTCGAAAACAGGACACACGTTCACTAAGGAGAAGTACTAGGTTAGATGAACCCCTTAGAATGTAACTCCTCTAGCTACTTCTTGAGATAATATATCTTTGGTATATCCATCTTATAAGAAGGAATAGTCACTGATTCCACTCCTCGAACAAGCTCAAATAGTAAAATCCACCTCTATCTCTAGAGGCAAACCTGAAAACTCTTCTGGAAAGATGTTCCTAAAACAATCCCCCACTGGAGGAAAGTCTATTTGTGAAGACCCCAGGTAATCCAAACATAGATTAGAAATCTGGGCTGTAACTTATCCCAACCCATGATGCTCGGGTCCCACTCTACTTGCCTGGAAATCCCACTCACCCTTATAAAGAAACGATCTTCCCTCTGGTGATGTGAAAATCAACCTATGGTGATATAAATAAACAACTTCTTAGAAGGAAACTAACCAGTCCATTCTGAGAATAAAGTCAAATCCCATCATCTCTAGGACAAAGATGTACCATAAGAAGTGACACCCACCAACATAAAGAGGGCACTCCTTTTACTAATGTACACTAACCGTTCTAGTCCCCAACAGAGTCTCCAATGTCAAGATATCAATAGAAGAAAATATACAGAGCCCAAGGCTCTCAAAAACAGCAACAGATATAAATCTATGGGAAACCCTTGTATCAAGAAGTGTAGAAGCTAAAATTGTGGAAACTAGGATCGTGCATTGAACTATAGAGGGTTTGGGACCCTTCTCTTACTGGGTTTTATCCACTGCAAAAGTCTGATCTACACCGTGGCCCTATGCCCCTTCCTGACCACCCTAAGATGATCGACCCTACTATTGCTGAAAGCATAGCGACTAGCTACCATGGCCGCGAACTCCACCTCGGCCTAAACGGATGGAAGAACTCTAGTTACCTAACTAGTGAGAAACTGGGGGTGCTGCTTATGAACAAGGAGTTATAGGAGAACCCATGTCACCAGCTGCTGGTGAGAAGATCTGATAGAAGTGCTAATGATTTCCCATCTTTCTGCATGATCATCACTCCACTCGGTCTCTTAAGAAATGTTGCCTCATATTCCCACTCTTCCTTCACTAGTTTCACACCACCTGGATACCACAAGAAGTGTCCTGCCTTCTCAGATCCCTACGTGTAGACTCCATGTGACACTTCCAGCTATCAGTATGAGGGATACCAACTCAAGATTCCAAACAGATCTGGATCATAACTCCAAGGCCACTCAGATTATGCTCTGTGATCAGTGCCTGGTTGACTATAGAAGTGATGTAAGTCAACCTGATGTTGTTCAGTTGGGATCATATGCCATTCTTAAGACCATAATCAAACTTCTTTACTAGGAATAACTCATCACCTCTTGGAATAGGTGTGAAGCACTATAGCTCTGTGAAGAAAGTAGAATACTCCATAACAGAAAGTGTACCCTGCCCTGGACTCATATGAACTCTTCGACTTGATCGAACCTCAAATTTTCTTAGTATAAGTAGTCATAGAAGGCACACTATAACTCATCTGAATCCATAACCTTCTCATGTCCTACTTGTGAGATCTCGTCTCTCCATATCTTGGTGGAATCCTGAAGCATATACGTAGCAATCTTCAGCCTCATCTATGGATGCATCTCTATATGATCAAAGATAGAAAGCATGGATTCTAACCATGACTCTACTTCTTGAGGTCCTCCTTCCCCTGTGAAGATGGGAGGATGCTGCTGCTACGAAACCCCCACCAACTATTCTATAGAAGGGGAAGGATGCGGTACTCCTTGGAAGGTCTGCATTAACCTTATAAACACCTCTCAAAACTATTCGTCAGCACTTATGTACAGAATGATGGCTAGTGCCAAGACTGGAACAACTGGAGGATCTGCTGGTAGTCCCTAATCAGCCATATCTGGTGTCTAATCACTACCCTGTAAATGGCGGACAACTGGAGGACATCTCGGTGGTATGACTCTGCAAGGTCAAGCGCACACCTTAGATCAAGATTATCAAGGACTAAAACATAGAATTGCAATAAAGAAACAAAATACTGAAAGCATTCATTTTTTTCAAAACATGGATACATGACCTGTATAATGCCTACATGACGTGTTCTCTTAACCCTTCACATGGGTGTGTACTTTTTCCAACCCAGTTCGTGTAACACCCCATACACACGGCGTGTTGTCCTAACACATGTCATGTACTTGAATCCTTTTCCCCCTACCTGAGTTCTTCTACACCGCTAAGACACATGGTTTTCCTAGATCAAGACTACACGACATGTTTGTGTCAGACACGGTGTGTACTAGAAAAACATCACCAACCCATGTTGTTAGCTACACAGTCAATTACATAGCTGACTCTACACGGTGTGTTTGTGACTAACACAACATGTAATAGAAATAATTTACCAACCCATGCTGTTTTATATATTGCTGGATACTTGGGTTACACTACATGGCCTATTCAAGATGGACACGACGTCTATAACTTATGTTTTATCCATCTATGTCATTAGTCACCCAGGTGGACACATGGTCTACACAACACGACATGTACAACTAGTACATGACATGTTACCACAAATATTTCCCAACCCCGTGTCTCTGCCCACACAGATAGTGACACGGCTAGAGACTACATGGCATGTACATGCAGTACATAGAGTGTACCTAATAAAAACAGTTCCTTCCTGAATAGAAGGATGCATGACATGTATTCATCATTACACATCGTGTATTCTAGGTTCTTCTAGACAGTAAGCCTCAGAAACAAATATGAAACCCAGAAAACACTGAAACGAACATTAAGGTGCCAAATTTCAATCTATGAGGGCCCATACTCCCCATGAATCAAATCTTGGCATCTTATACACATCATATTCATGAAAAACAAGGCAATGATCCACCAAATTCTGATCCATGAGGGCCCATAACACCTCAATAACCAATGTGTGGTGTTCATTCAAACAAAACTTACACAATAAAATAACCTATAAAATTGCCGATATCGTATCAAGGAAGCTATCACAATAACATGAATATATATAACAACATCTATAACAACAACATGCAATCACTAATGCACAATAAATGGCATGACAAAAATGCATGACATGTGATCTCTAGAAAGTTCATATATGATGCATGAGGTGGAATACTCTCATCACATTGGGTTGCAACAAAAGTAGAACCTCAATAACATCAATGATAAGAGTATAATACATGTGAATCACCCAATGTTGAAATCAAATTGACTATAATTATTGAAAAACCATAAAAATTACAATAACAAGTTAAATTGGATTTTTCCTGTATGCGGGTTAGCTTCTTCAGAGCACAACTCAATACCAAGTACCCATTACTTCATATCCCTAGCTATTGCCTCCAAACAATAAGTCAAGAAGAAAATAATCCCTTCGATACCAATTTGTAACGTCCTCGTTCTTGAAGCCGCCCAGAGAGGCCCCATACCCGGTTCGTCACATGGCCTTAAGCGTGTTTTCCCAAAAATCAGAGGCTACCAACTAGAATCGAGGGCCTTGGGTGTGATAGCGGGGAAACAATTCCCTCATTGGAAGAGTAACACAACAGAATTAAAATAGATAACATTAGCGGAAGAAATAATCATACCATAAAATAGTAAAAACGGAAGATTGGAAGTAATTACAATGGACCCCCCCCACAAATATATTTGTGATGCATTATACATATGTATAGGTATGAAACCAAACAAATCAAAATTCTAGAATACCGTACTAAACCAATGTACAAAATAAAAGCATGTAAAAAATTGCACAACATCACAAACTTCAACTTGGTCCCATGCTCTCCAAATCCACATCAATCATGTACCTGAAGTGGAAGGGTGCTTACCCTTATCTATACCTACAGAAATATTATCCTTTTGGGCCTAAAAATCATGACCCAAATAGGGTATAATACTAATACTAGTAGGCATCTAGCAAAATATCTATGCCTAACAGTCAGTGAATATATATATGGTAGACAATAACCAAAGTGAAGTAGTAAACAAAGAAGTACACATAGTAACAATTCTACCTATTTAATTGCATTAATTTTCATATATCAAGTAAGTATCTAATCAAAAGTAGTTAAACCTCAAGGAATTACTCATGTCCTAGCCCCTATTGTTCAACCAAACAAACACAAGAAACCCACTGGGAAGTAATCATAGTTTAAACCCTCTAGTTCAGATTTAGCAGAGACTCTCTGAGAAAGAACTCATCTTCAATTCCCCATGTGGTCTCGTATTTGTAACTAATTGGCACTCTGAGGAAGCATTGAACGTCAAATTCCCCCTTGTGGACCGTATCGAGGAAAATACATACACTTCGAGGGAGTACAAATTCCATCCCCCCAATGTTCTCACAACGTAATAGTAAAACAGAGACTATGGGAAAGCCCTCAACATCCATTCCCTCTATGGTCTACTACACCAGGTTCCCACAGCCCTATGTAAGTCAATAGTTCACAAACAATATATGGCATTAAAATTAATCCTCTGGAACTACTTGGTTAAACAATATATAATATATCATAGGATATAAGATAACAATCACTTCATCCTAACAATACTATGCATGGACCGCAAGTAGCATAATAGGCAAGCTAGACCAACTGGTCAAAATAAGTAATCAAGGGGAAAAAATCCATAGCATGGAAAATTTAACCCTATTCACAAAAATTAACCTCTATCCAAACAAACAAGGCATAGTAGGTAATAATAGGGCTAAATACATAAACAAGCATTACCCCGTTCTTGGGTATTGGGCACTTTTGCACATAAAATTTAAAGAATATCTATGGAAAGGCACAAACTACCTACCTCAGTGTTGTGAGTTCGATATAAGTGAACCTTAGTCCTTGAATCACCCTAAAATTCCTAATATCTACAAAAACGTCAAAAACCATCAACCTAGGATATCTTGGGGGAGAGGAGAAATCAAGAAATGATGTTTAAGAGGTTTGGCTAAAGCACCGATGCAATTCCAACACGATCAAAAGAGTTAGAATTGGAGAATGGACTGTGAGTTTGGGGATAGAGAAGATTTCCGGCAGTATGGAAGCTCCTGGATAAATCGGTTGAGAAGAAGTGCGTTCTGTCTGTCAGACACGACCCGGTCTTCTTAATGTAAAAAAAGAAAGTACACGACATGTACTTTCATTTTCTGATCGCCAATTTAGTCGGTCTCCAGGTCACCACACATGGCCATGTGGTTGACCGTTAGATGGCCCGTACACGGTCACCCGTGAAAAATGGGTACACGACGTGTACTTAAAGTACATGGTGAGTACTCCTGAAATTTTCAGAAACTCTTCTTTTATCCAAAACAACCAGAAAAGAAAAACATACCTGAAAAGTAGATCTGTTTTCTTAAAAAGTGAATAATATATTGGGTTGGTTGGGATAGATATTTATTAATGATTTTTAGAAAAAAATAGCGTGAAGAAGTTAATTAGAGTAGATACCATGCAATAAAAAATTAGAGTTTCTATATTGAGAATCAAGACACTCATTATCTTTATCTCTTGAATATTTTAATTTTTATTTTAAATGGAAGAGCATTATATCATTTTTGAGAATTTTTTTATACATGTTTACAGATAAACCCATTTCATTAATATCTGTTATGATTATAGAGGATCATATGATAACAGGTTTTATCAATAATGTTAAGGATGTATCCATTCCAATTGAATTGTGAACCTTATAAATTATTTTCCCTAATATATTTTATTTGATTAAGGGTCATGTTTATTGAATTAATTGATTAATAAGATCAACCCTTATTATAGAATAAGGGATAATTAAAACCAGAAATCAATTCATTCATCTTAATTGGTGATCAGGTTTGTTCATTTGTCAAATATAAATCAATATATTGGTTAATTGATACCCTATCTATGAATACATGAGTGTTCAAACACCTATTTTAATCAAGATATCCAGAACATGCACCATAGTTGGGTTCTAGGTTCCCTTTGAAGAGATTAAATCTTTTTTGAAGTTGTATGATATGGGAGTTCTTATTTTTTTATGTTATGTTAGTTTTGGATATTTATATCTACAATTAATCATATTAAATTTGTGAATATAAAAGGTATTATAAAATTTAATCAAAATATATAGCACATATACAAAGATGTAATAATAATTTAACATTTATTAATTATCTTAAATGTACCTAAAGTTGCAAAACATTTGTATATCCCTTGCATGGAAGGTTCATTTTTTTAATACAGTTAATCGAATGAATAATGATAATTATTTTCATACCTGGAATTCTATTATTTCTTCTCTTTCATTGAAATAGTATGTGACACCCTAAAATTTTAAAAGAATAACATTTTTTTTCAATAAATTGTATGAAAAAAACACCATGAATAAAATATAATATAACATCCTTAGACATTAGAATATATTTTCTATTTAAAATAAATTCAATCCATGATTTATCTTTTTATTCAATCAACATTTAATTATCTGGAATTACACACAACAATGACTTTCTTATATAGCGTGCATTACATGCAAACTTGTTTTTCTCCAAAACTTATTAGTATAATTATTTAAAATGATAACTATCTCCTAGATATTAAAATATAAGTTATCATTATTACTAACAAACTAATGAAAATATATGTTTTAATTAATTATTCACCAATTAATTAAAAATTAAT
Source organism: Viscum album (assembly GCA_963277665.1). Classification (NCBI taxonomy): domain Eukaryota; kingdom Viridiplantae; phylum Streptophyta; class Magnoliopsida; order Santalales; family Viscaceae; genus Viscum; species Viscum album. The sequence goes on along the minus strand of OY728164.1, from coordinate 570,914,364 downwards.
ATTAAAACCAACTGAATATAAAAGAAATGTTTCTATAAAAAACTATTATTATGTAATAAAGTAATTTTATACTAATTAAAAATAAATTACTATTAGCGAATGAATGTAATTTAATTATTATATAATATATTCAATAAAATGTTTTTACATTTATTTATTATATTTCATAGTCATAAAATAGGGAAAAAAATAAATTTTACCAATTAAAATGTTGTATTTCTCTAAAGTCAATTTTGCTGCCTTATAATGGTGCACTTATTTTAAAACCAAATTTTGATACATTTATTAATTTTATTTGAAAAAAAAATTAATTTTTTTAATATTAATATATAAATTAAATTAGGGTTAATTTTTTGTATTATTCTGAGAGGTTTCATTTTTTGATGAAGAATGAAAAATAATGAATTTTAACTGAAAACATACTTTTCATCAAAATAATTTATAATGTGAATTTATATTTCTAATTTGTTTTAAAGTCCCAATATAAAAATTATACATATATTTATCAAATTCAGGTTATTTTGATCATTTTTATATTTAATTTATATATACAAACTTTGTGAACTTTCGAACACTTTCACCCTAAAAAACCTGCTTTCTTTTCCCATATATGGGATTAATTTTAAATTTATTTTGAAATTTATGTTTTTTTACTTTTTAAAAAATTAATAAGTATTTTTAATAAGAATAATTAATAATTTATAATAATTTAAACTTTATCTTTTACCAGAATTATTAGTGAAAGTAGTTGAAATTAATTGAAATAATTAAGAGAAAAATGAGTTTACCAAGGGACTGGTCTTTAAACATACAGGAAACAATGACGTAGAAACTTGTAGGAAACAAATTTTATGTCCATATATAGAACTTATAACTTATATTATCATGTTTTTTTGAATATTTTATCCACTGGACAAGGAAATAACATGGGTGTAATTTCCTCTTTCAAAAATTTATAGGTTTCCCACTCACCCAACTTATAAAAGGTCACACCATATCTCCCTTATTTTCAACTCCAAAACTACTTTGTTTATAAAAATAAATACTAAAAAAACTCTCAAAATTACCTCCCATCATCTTATATGAATTATATTGGGCATAAATACAACTTAAGAAAGCATTATTGCAAACCTAAGGAGAATACTCAAAGAAGAGGTAATGATTTTCTAAAAGAATATTTTTATTTCCTTCACCACCTACTTAAATTATTTTTATATATTATTTATATAAAAACATCAGAATACAAAATAAAATTATATGTTTTTATGTAATTTTTTAACCTTAAACCACAAAAAATTCCATAAAATTAATATGCAATCATTGTTTGTGTGTACAACTGTCTACCACATCGTGAACTAATGTCGTCCGTTCTTCCATTACTAGCTTTCAAGGTTATGAATAATAATGAATTTATAATTTTTATATGACATAAATTATATATTTAATGTATTTATGATTTTTTTAATTATTATATAACACATAATTTCATGCTTTCCATTTTTTTTAAATATGATAGTGTCATTCAATTGTACGGTGGACTACTGCATCGCGAAGGGATGCGATTTATTCACACATTACATGGAATGTATTAATTATGTGTTTAATATAATATATAATATATGACATAAATATTATACTATAATGAAAATATACAACAATATTTATTTATATATAGAAATTAATTTTCTTTCTTTTAATATGATAAGAAAATGGAAACAGGGTTCATGGGTACGTAACGCCTACCATCTCCATGAACAGTGTATTTCTTTTCCTGTAGAAAAATAATATGGATAAATATAAATACATATATAATGAATATTCATTATATTAATATCATTAATAAAATTATGGATATTATTAAATAATGATCTAAATAATAGGAATACAAAATAACAAGTCAAAACATTCTCGAAAAACAAGGAAATTAACACCTAAAAATAATGGAAATAATAAAATATTATCAATGAATTGGTAATAATAAATTATAAAATGATCATATAAATTGTAATAAATATTAATATGATTATTTTATAATTTTAAAACATCCTTAAAACCATAATACAAGAGGTTAAATCATATTTAAGCAACATTAATCATAAGGGAAGGGATTCTTGTCTCACATTTACTTTCATGATAAATACACCATATTCACATATTATTTATTAATTTTTTGGAAGACAAAAAACCCCAATTATATTTTATATCATTAATATATTTAATTTAATGTGATTTTAAATTTAATTTTAAATTTTTACTTTCATGGCTTTTATGATTCAAAAATTACCATGTATTAAGGGAATTGGTTTCAATTTAATTTCATCGAGGTATATTGTAATGTTATGAACTCAGTTTTTTTATATGGTGTATATAATGACATTATGAAATTCAATATATTGAATAATTAATTTTTAATTGTATTTTTTGTTTCAATTTTAATTATTTTATCTAAGGGGATTTGAATTTAATGAAACTATGTGGTAATGAAATTTCATAACTAAATTTCTTTTCCATTGGTTTATATTAACCCCCATTGTAAATAATATTTTATGATTATTTTTAAAATAAATTTTGAATATCTATTTATTTAATTACACTTTATTTAACTGGATTTACATTTGATACACATAATCGATTTATTTATTTATTATCACTTCAACAATATGATCATTTCAAGGGTTTATTTCACAATATCATCCGAATTGAGATTTTTGTTCTTGAATTTTCAATAAAGGAAATTATATTATAAATATATAATAAACCATTTAATTTTCTTCTACTAAGGTTAGTCATGATTATTTTAAAGTAATAGTACCATTTATCCACTCTTTGGTACTTAAATTTTATTTATAAAAAGTTTTAAAAAACAAATCTTCATTTATCTCATCGATCAAAAATTATCTTTCTTACCTAACCATGTTTTCTAAAGAAATTCAGAAAAATATTGAACCATTTAAAAATAATTTAATAATGTAATTTTCACCCTTTCAGTTTTTTTATGTTTTTAAATATTATTTTAAAATAAAGGGTTTTCCAAATTTTTTCAAAAAAGAAATGATATTTTCCTCAAGAATGTTTTAAAAGATATTTTTATGGTATTTATATTCATCAAATAAAAACCCTTATTAAGACTACAATGGGTATAAGTTATATTTATTTCATCCTTATTCTTATTCAGGATGGAATATTATAATTTTCACTAAGGATAGTATTGATGGTCACATATTTTAATTATTTTCATAGCTATTAACTTCCCCTTAAGTCATTCACTTGTTGTGATCATTAAAAATTAAATTTCCCCTAAGAATCTATACCATTTATCATGAATATAATTATTACCAAAATGATATATAATTTCTATGTATGGTGTTTACTTTGAAATTATTTTACTAACTAGAGAAATGCTGATAAATTTTAATCCTTTACTCAATATGGATATTTGATAAGAAACATTGTCAGTGAATTAAATTGATTAATTAATATATGAGGAATGATTTGGACCTGAAGACGTGGGTGGGGCATGATTAATTATATCCCCTTGAAGCATCAGAAGTCTAATGGGATGAATCATTTGTAAGGACATAGTTAACGTTGTTTATACCAATCAGTTTTAAAATTTATCAATATTAGATCTTGACAGTAATTGTATCATGTGACTAGGAAATATGGCATCCAATAATTAAGTACAGATTCATTTAGATTTAGTTATTGTAATCCTTGTGCTTTTCAATATTACAAAATGTATAGATTAATTTCATTCTTATATTATTAATAAATTTAATGTGGGTTTAATTTTTACCTTTTATATTGATTTTCACTTATATATTCATGTAGTAAAATAATTTAAATGGAATAAATTTTTAGTTCTTTACCTTTCTATGTTGATTATGCCTTATCCAGTTATTTAAATGGAATTTTTTCTCATCTATTTACCATTCCATGTTGATTATTATTATTTATTCATGATATATTTTTTATACATAACACTTAATAATAATTTTCATTCACAATTATCATTTCCTTTCCCCAGGATTACATAGAGTGAACTAAAATGGATATGCAAGGATATGCAAGATGGAATAAATTTATTCTTAAAAAAAAATTATGTTGTAATTTTTGTATCCAATTATAATACATGACTCATGTGTGTATCCATTTTACTAAGATAACTAAATTATTCAGTCCTTTGTGACATGATCTAATTTTATCTTATGACAATGTAATAGTTATAGGCATTGGGTCTAGGCTGCTCGGGTTTGAATTCCAATATAATTAATCAATTTCATGACTATTGATATGAAAAAATGGTTTGGGATAAATTTTAAAACATATATAATGGAATTTTCAATGGAAAAGATACAAAATTATAGATTTCTTTTTTGAACTATGAATACATATGAATGATTAAAGATGAATATATTTCTAATTTATTTATAATAGCCAATAAAGTCGTGAAAAATACTAAAGTAATTTTTTAAAATCATGAATATTTTATGGAGATAAAAAATATATGTTTAATTTTACCAGATAGATTTGATACTATGGTATCAATTCTCGAAGATAGTGATTTTAAAAAAACTTCATAGTATTATTTAAATTGAATTTTGATTTCTTATAAAATTAAAAAATGAAAAACCATTTATAATATGAGTAAGGATGGGAAGTAAATAAGTTTTAAAGACTTAAATATCGATAAGACCTAGATATATGATATAAAATAAGAAAATAATTCAGAAGATAATAAAGATATTGAGATAAAATTTGATGAGTTAAAACCATTTATCTCAACGGTTATATAGAAATGAAAATGAATTTAGGGAATACATAACTAATTTATGTGATTTAAATTTATATCCAGACTTTTTTGTTTCCAATTATATAATTTTTAATGGAAGAAGAAACAGTTGATGAAGTTGATTCGCTAAGAAGTTTTTCATAGAATATATATTAAGTGTTTAATAAGAAGTTTCCTTCCAAGGGAAATGGTAAGAATTTCTCAAAATAAAAAATATATAAATTTACTATCAAATTTGTATGATAAAGAAAGTGGTGATAATGAGAGTGAAGTTAATAAGAGAATTAGAGGAGAATTTATTGATCACAAAGTTAAATGAAAATGAATTTACTAATAATAAATATTATGATGATTGAATGAACGAGGAAACTGAAAGGGGGTTTATGATAAAGTTATATTTTATTTAGTGTCTTTAAAAGATAAAAAAGTTTGATAAATTGATCAATTGTTTTTAATATAGACTCTCAAACTTAAAACAACATTAACTCTACCAATGTTGAAAAACAATAAAAGTTGTTTAATAGAAACATATATTTGAAGGTGATTCTTTTTTAAGAGAATAATTCAAAATAAACTATATTAGATAAGGGTAAATGTAATTAAAATAAACATGAAAATACTTAGTAATTATTTTTATAATTATAAAATAGTATATATAATTTCTTTTTTAACTTTGAGAAGTATGTGTAAGAATTTATTGCTATCTCATAGAGAAATATCAAGATTATTTAATCATATAAATGTATTAATGTGTGTTTAAATTAGAAAATACTTAACTAAATGGGTTTAAAATGTATTTTATTTAAGTTAAATATAAGAAGATAAATTCAAATGAAGGTGAATTTATTACCTCAAAAGAATAATTCTAGGAATTTATAAATTCTGAAAAATTTAAAATTTCAAGAAATATATGTCACAAATGGAACGGTGAAAAATACATGGAAGTAATACAATATATATTGGTTTATTTTAGGTGTATGAAATGTTATCTTTTAAAAAACAAATTCCAAAAATAGTGTTAAAAGGTGATGGATAAAAGGTTATATAGTACCGACACCATCCTCTTTATAAGAAGAAAATTACATCTTATAAATATTATTAGAGTTATAGTGGATGAAAATAGATGGAAAGGTGACGTTGGTTTAATGAAAGGTTTTTATATGGATATATGATATTTTAAAGGAAGTAGTTAAGGTGGATTTAGCTTACTTAAAGGTAAAAATTCAAGAATAAATATGAAAATTTTTATATTAGGATGACAAATAAATTTCAGATGGTAAAATAATATTATTAGTGATTTGAAAAACAAATTCAAGATGATAATAATTATTTTCCATTATTAAAGTATCAATATGTCATAAATCACGCAAAAAAAAACTTTTATAAAAAGAAGAATAATAAAAAGGTTAATGATATTATGGTGTATGATACATTGAATGGTTCTCAAAATGAATGTCCAAGGGTTTTGGATGATGGGTTCATATCATATGAAAAGAGACAGGAATTTTATAAAAGTATTTAAAAAATAAATGGATGGAGCATTCAATTTTTTTAATGATTTATCACTCAAAATATAAATTAATTTTGGAGATAAAACATTAAAATTGAATAATTAACATTATGTTTTTGGGTTAAAGTGCATAATGAATAGTTTTTATCAACAGTTTGATGATGTTAATGAAGTGATTTTTTATATAAAGATGAATTGTCAGTGAATTGGACTAAATATTTTTTATCAATACTATATGAAATTTATCAATGGGTAAATTTTTAAATTTTTTGTTGCTATAAACACTTATTATTTTGGTTTTAATGTTTTGAATGAGTTAGGGCATTGAAATTTGAGAGACACAGGCTAAAATAACCTGAATAAAATTAGTTGAGAAAATAATTTTCATGATTTTTTATTCTAAATAGAGAAATAAATTATATTTTTGCACATGTAAAAAGGGGTGTATTGTTAACTCTTCATACAAATGGGTATCAATTAAAACATGTCATCAGTTAGAGATTAGTATATCAGATATTTTTGGGCCTTTCAAGAAGAAATAGATTAATAGAGACAATTTTTCTGTCTCATTTATTTATGATTTTTTATATCACCTAAATTATTTGTATGAAACACAAATAAAATCCCCTATGTATGTTTAAGAGTTTCATGACAAGTGTAGAAAAAGAGTGTATCTAGTCTTTGAAGAGAATCAGAATAGATAATTTGGCTATGTAAACAAATATAATATTTGAATATTATTCAAAGAATCATGGCATAGAAAACACGAATATATTACTCCTTCTTCCATAATAAAAATGGTGTCTCTAAAATGAATAATATAAATTTAGTGTATGTGTATTGAAAATTTCTGGTGACTCTTGACACTTAACAATCCTTTTGTAGATAAGTGATTGAGGAAAAAATTCATTATAAAAACCATTATTTATATAATCCAAATTCATATTTTTATTCTTATCAAATTTACCAAAACAATACACCTAGGTTTAAAAAACTCAAGGTGTTCAGATTCCATTGTGTCATTAAATTAAAAGATGAAAATAAAGACAATTTTTAGAAAATAGAGGTCAATATAATTTTTCGTGGATATCATATAAATAGAATTGGATATCCCTATTATAACATGGAAATAATAAATATTTTTATTTTTATAATTTAAAGGTGTAATAATGCTCATTTAAATATTTTGGATAATATATAACATGTTCAAAAAGTGATAAAGAGGAGGTAAAATTTATCAAAAAATTGGCTAAATTCATAAACATTTGAATGTTCAAGAGATATACGTAACAAAAAATATGATTTAAACATATCAAGTGATGAATAAAAACCATAATTAGTTTATACATGATTTATAAAGAAATCTAGTTTCAAAATGTCATTTGTGATCATGTAAAAGTGGTCCAAAAAAGTTATCATTGAGGAAAATATCACATAATTTATTATTTTCTCAATTATAATGAAGAAATTTCAATGAAATATTTATGAATCAATGGTGGATAGATATAATAAATAATATATTGTGTGAAATTGATAACAAAACACTTAGTATTTGGTTCTTAATCTAAAAAACCAAAATATTATTGGAACAAATACCGCGTTCTATAGTAATTTTAATTACATAGGAGATGTGAAGTGTAATAATAAAACGATTTTTTAAGGGTTATTCTCTTATTTAATGGATTAAATTTTATTATACATATTATTTTGTTTCAAGGGTTGAAACAATAAAGATGTTTCTTGATATCTCAAAATGAATATGATATTACATTTTATAAATGGGTTTTGAATATACCTACCTCAATGGATAACTTGAATAGGAAGTGTATATTGAGAAACCCAAAGGTTTAGTTCATGAATATTAAGATAGATTAAGTTGAAAAAATAAATCTATAATTTAGAGAAACTTAAATATCATTGATTTATAATCCAAAATCTTGCTAGAAGGCATAGAATTTTAGAAAATTGAGAGTGTGAAGAAACCTCTACATAAAATAATATAATGAAGTATCACTCTTTGTTATCATCAATGTTGATGAAATTATATTTTATTTAAATCAAGAAGGTTTATGGGAAAAAAATCAACTAACATGAAGTAATTTTTTAAGATATAAATGTTTAGAAAAATGATGTTTTTATTGGGTCTCTAAATCTCACAAGAGGAGGACCACATTTATCTTTCTCATGAGAAGTGTTTCATAGAACCTTGGAATATGTTTACAATGGAGGAATAAAATTTACTTTATACACTAATTGTAATGTGAAATAAATATTATAAAGAAAAATACGGTGAAGTGGTAAATAAAATAGAGTTTATTAAACTTAATTGATTTTTAATATATCTGACTACTATGAGACTAGGTATCATCAATATTGTCACATTATGTGTTCATTATCAATGTTCACTAAAGGAGTTTTGATTTATTTTAGAAAATTTTTATAATATAAATAAAATGGTCATTTTATTTTGTTATAATATACTAAAACAAAGGTAATTTATATTTCTATGGATTAATTATTAAAGGATGGGTAATAAGTGTTAATGATAATAATTTTTAATGTGATATAGTTTTATTTTTGGGGGAGAAGTGTGTGGATTGACACACAAAGCTTCAGGTTGAATATGGGAGTTGAAAATCCTATTCCTTGAGGCAAAGGTATAATGGTCCATACCTTATCTACTGGTATTTGTATTTTTTTATCAAATTTGGTGATAATAAAATAATTTTCAAAGAATATATATTTTCAATAAATGAGGGAGATTCCTTTTTAAGAGAGAGAATATATTTAGGATGAGTTTTTAAAATGGGGAAAGCAATGATTTTAGCATGTGTGTTTGATTGTATTATGAATTTTTCTAATGGTTTGTTGAGTATATGTGAAGGAAGTTTTTTTTGGTACTTATACATGAACTATTTTAATGAGAAGATAAGAAGATCTTGGAAGATAATGTCTGTGTGAGTTATTTATGGACTACATTGAGACTATTTTTTTAATCATTCATGTTTTTCTTAAATTAAGTATGATCATACTGGATTATAATTTATTAACTTATATATATTTTCTTAGAATGATATACATAGTAAGGAATTTAATTTTTTTTCTAATTTTATTAAAATAAAATAAAAAATGTTTTGATTATTAAATCCATATATGTTTGTTAAAGTCAGGTTCGATGTTTCTTAGAATTTGTGTAGGTATCATTGAAGTATGTGATAGTTTTTTTAAATTAACATAAATAAATAATTCACAAGTATTAATATGTTAATTAATATATTATAATAATTATTTAATATTAGAAGAAGATCATATGGAGATGTAAGGGGTTGAAGTGAAAGTATGAGGAGTCATGTGCGCTACTTGACACCTAAAATTATGGTGTCCTGAAACTAAATTAATAGTGGGAAAGTTTCTTTTGTAGATTAAAAAACATCACTCCCACTAGATTTCTAGTGAAATTGTTGCATCATTAGTGTAGTTCAAAACCATAGTGATTGAACTATGTTCCACATACCTCATGTTCAACTCTCTTTATTCCAGAGGCTGCTGACCAATTATGATGGTCTTTATAGAAATTGTGTAGGTTATACCCTATTTTATATAGATAGACCAAAATCATAGAAAATTCAATATAACAACTACCATAAAATTAATATTATAATGATAAATGGAATATACCACGACTAAATTCCACAACTAATATAAATAACATGCATTATATAACAACATCAAATACTAAAATTTTAGGAATTCATAAAGGTATAAAAAATATACATCATCAGAATACAATATACAAATATGCTAAAAGTGGAACAAAAGGGTTAGAAAAGTTTTAAAAAAATATCCCTAGTGATTGATTATTCCCTAACACCAAACTCATACCATGATTCGGATAATACATAAATTTTAGGGACATTTCCCTTATCTACTCCTATAGCCATGATGTTTCCCGGACAACCCATGGTGCCTAGATTGGGTGCGAGTATAACTTAGTAGTCCCCCACCAACAGTGTCTCAGAATATATCTAGTAACAAAATTTCATAAACAGTGTGAAATTATTAAAAGTATGTTAAAAAGGTAATAGAAATAATTTACATATGTCACAACTATGGGTGAAAAACCATCACCTTAGTGTGACTATACATTCTTTATCAAATTTCAGGGTTTCTCTGAAAATATCAAAAAATCATTGGCTAAGAGACCCATCATAAGTTGTTGTCAAGGACTTTAACATCACATAATAATATAATGACCAACACATGGTATGTACATCTCAATTTAATATCTATATATGAGGGTATATCATCCTTATAATAACATGATCACTAACATATATTCAACATGATTTGATAATATATCCAAATTCAAGGGAATAACATCCCTATGGTGACATAACGATTGATACACGGGTAAAAAATTTCAAAGACTAATAACATTAATAGGAATAACATATTCAATTTGAAATATAAAAGTAGACATCAAGACCCGACCATAAGACCATGATAGGGTATAACATCCCTATCCATAACAACTCATAAGTGATTATAAAATCCCTGGTCTTAATTATTCACATGAGTGAAAGGGAGTCAAACCCCATAATCATCAACACTTTTATTGGGATCACACCCCCTTACATGGAATTATATCAATGTAGACAGTACATCCCACTTCCATGGGGAGTAACAGATGATTAGGAAAAACATCCCATACTCCTCGTTATTGAGTTTATACATGTGTTGTATCATGTTTTCATGGGTATAATATCCTGTTTCCATGGAAATTATATCTTTTATACAACCAAATCATAATGGGAATCACATACCTCAAAATAACCCACATGCTAAAGGTGGAAATATATCCCAACATCATGTTCATTGTATCCTTGTCCCTAAAATGTGATCTATAGTTTATAAAATTCCTTATGATGTAAAATTTATCACTAGTGGGAATATCAACACACTTTTCCATCAAAACACCAATGGTATATCAACCTATCACTATAGGAAAAAATATCATGTAATAATCAAAAATCTAATATCACCATATATACTATTTTACTTAAGATTAATGAATCTTCTGAAAATCGATATAGGATTACTTGGTCGGTTCCCTCATGATCATCCTATGTTCATGAATAAAATCAGTATAATATACATAGTTTTATTAAATAGAGAGGTTGAAACACTCACTCATGTCTAATTCATATATCTGAAGACTAAAGGGTCCTAAAAATCATCCTAGGGGTTGTACCAAAATCCAGACACAACAAACACATTTTCCTTATCACATAAGAGGATAAAGGTCTCTAATTAGGGTCTAATACAACATTAAACAACAAAAAAAATCCTAACTTGGGGTTTCATTTATTTATTATATCACAATTTATGTTAGGATCATGGAAATTATTTACCATAAAAACAATTTATAACCATCAAAAGGCCCAATGTGGACAAAAACATCCTTATCTGGATCATATTTGGTCAAGGGAAATAAATCAGAATAATTTTGGTAAAATCACTCATGAGACGTGAGATAATGTATCACACATCACATTAAATGAGTGTAAACCACATGGATTAGTTATGGAACAGATGGATCGGTCTAATGAAATACAATTCATTAAGAAAATCATGACTAAATAGCTCTGAATTAAAATTTTCCTAAAATATATTAAAATCACAAATTAGAGTATAAATGTATGACCATACTCAAACTACATGAGAAACTAGAAATAGATAGAGGATAAACCTTAGTCCTTTAAAAATACAGTAGGACCTAAAATGCATGAATATAATTTTTAATAAAAAATAACTGATATTAGAAGGGTTATCAATGAGATATAGGGAAGGGAGCGGGGTGCACTGCTACTCCTAGTGAAAAAGTGAATGAAAATCCAATATTATGGTTTTAATAATTTAAAACCATTTAGTTAATATTTTTAAAAAATTCTATAGGTGGATGTTATGATGTGTAAATTTTGGTAGTGGAACAACCTCCCCTATCTATGGTCAAATTGTGGTGTGATTCAATGGTTTTGGTGAAACTCCCCCTTCAAAGGTAGAACCATTGAACCTAAGAATTAGGTTACCATGACACATCATCCACCTTCACAACACAAACCCCATATGGTGGTTATAATTTCATAAGGCATGACACATGAGTTGTGGTGTGACTAGACACCAACACTATAAAACCTTCTGATTTTATGATATTGTTCTATATAAATAAATATTATATCATTGATAGTTATCATTACACGCAACATTGATTTTAAATGAACTATGAAATACTATTAAGATGTTATTATTTAATGGGATTGATATTGCCTTGCTATTGGATTGGTGTTCACGAATAGGAAAACAATTATGATAAATTTATGGTTTAAAGATGGATAAAATTAATTCATTTTTTATCAATTGATTATAAATGAAAATTAAAATAATTTCAACGAAAAAGAGATATTTTTTTGGAAAAAAACTATATTTATGGGTTCAATGTGTTTTTATCTTAATAAATTTAATAAATCCATATTTTTAATTATTTTAATGAAATTTATCTATTATATATTCAGTAAAGTAATTTAACATTCATATAATGTATTTCTAGGCCTGGGATAAGAATAAATATATTTTTATGCTTAAAAATGTTTTTTTATTCTTCTAAAAAACACTTTTATTTGTGTTTTTTTACACTTATATTAAAAAACATTTATAAAAGTTATGGAAATTGAATCATAAAAAATGGATCCCATTTTTTTAATGAGGATATTCAAAATTGGTAAATATATTGTTTTTTATTTTTTTCATTATGAATAATAAAATTGGTAAATTTTAGTCACCTCAAAAGGGTAATATTGATAAAAGGGTTAAAACTTTGGATTGAGGATTTAAAATTCCACTAACACATTATATTATCATATTGGATGATTAGAGTTAAACTATTCTTCATCCATTTCTTAAAAATATGGTCACTTGGTGCCATTTTTTTATTAAAACTTTTATATTATTTTAAGAAAAGGATAAATACAAAATGTCACATTGTTGTCTTTAATAAATATAATTTTTTATTATAAGGATAAATATAGTATATTCATAGATATATATTTTTATTTGAAATTATTATTATTATTTTTATCATGGTAATTTATTTTTAATTTTTAGTTATTGAATAATTACCTTAAATGGTTTACGTAAGGCCATCACAATATTTATTAAATTAGTAGAATAATAAAATAAATGATTTAAAAAATATTTTAAGTAATTAAATTTGAGTGAATTATAATATTCTACAAAATTTATAAATAAATATAACACATTAGGAATGTGAAAAAATTTTATATTCAAATTACTTTACTTTCATGCTTTATTTAAAGTCAAATTAAATGAATAGTATAAAAAATTATATTATTGATATTTAATGTTAAATAATATTTTATTCATTTATTTAAAAATAATAAAAGTATTAAAATATGATAAGTAAGATGATAAATGGTTGAAAATTTTATTCCTTGAAAATTTGTGGGAAGCTTCTTACCTTATAATTAAAATTATAACCTTTTAATATTTAAATTGTAATTAACATGGTTAAGATTAAAATTGGTTCACGAAGGGTTTAACCAAAATATATGGTTTATAATGGACCGAATTTATTTTTAAATTTCATTGAATAATGAAATTTAATATTTATACTATTTTTATTTTAATCCATGTTCATTTGGAATCATTTTTCATGAGATTTGATTAATTAAATTTTAACCATTTTTTAATGCCAAGTTTATCTATTCTCTCCCTTATAAAAGGAAACATCTTATCTCTTTTATTTACACAACATTGATCAATATAGCACGAAAGAAATCCTGGAAAATTATTTTCTCAAATTCCCTATACATAAACTATAAGTTCTATTATTCCAAAAATACCATTCCATGGGTCCTTACAAATAAATCTAAAAGAGGCCACTCGAAGAAGAAGTAATCATCTTACCTAACATCTTTCAATTTATATATTCTTATAACTCATATAAATATATGGAATGCATTATAGAATAAAAAAATCAGAATACTCAATATACTAAAATGTTATTATGATCATAAAATCACCATTATCCACCCTTTTTTCATCAAATGGTAAGTGAACACATTTCTTCAAAATACATGTGGGCAACCACCACTATATAGTGATACAACTCATTTTTCATGACCATATTTAATGGATGGGTATTATTATGTGTTTAATGTATATAAATGATATTTATGAAATTATTATGATTTTATAATTATAATATCATATCTGCCTTCTCAACTTCCAATCCATTAGAAAATCAAAACTTTAGTCATGCGTACATCTGGACTACCACATCTATGATAAAATGTGATTTGTTTATCATTTATGATTCATGTGGATGTAAATAATGATTTATGTAATTAATATCAATGATATATATTATCAATAATTATTATATAAATTTGAAAATTTATTTACCATTCATTCTTTATATTTTTTGAAAATTTAAAACAACATTCATATGTACATACAACTCAATGTCTCCGTTAACGGTGTAATTCATTTTTCAATCTATAATATTTATATATAATTTAAAATATGTATATAATGAACATATATTTTTTTTATTGTAAATAATTTGATCTATATTATGTAACAATGATCAAATTACAAATATAGGAACAACCAAATAGAAATTCTCATGAAAAACGAAGCACGTAGCACTGAGAAAAAAAACAATTAATAAAAATTAATAATAAATGGATATTAAAATTATATAAGTACATATTATATCAAATCATAAGTATTTAAATGACTATATTATAGAATTATAATAAATATAAATTTCTTATATATGAGGTTATATCACCTTTGAAGCAATTAAAACTTTTTATATGATATTTTTGTCTCTATTTTATTTATGTGAGACACATGTCGTATTCACCACTTTGTTCTTTTTGGAGGTCTATATACTTCCCATTAATTTATATTATAATTATTCTTAGGAAAATTATTTGAATTTTCATGACCATATAATTTTACCTCTTTCATGAGTTTTTGATTCAAAAGTTACCAATGTGGTTTTGGATTTGTGTTACAATCTCACTATTTATTGAGATTGTTTATGATTATGATTCTGATAGTAAAATTTTATGATTTAACTCTCAAGAAACTCATGAATTTTCTTATCCTATGGTTATTTATAAATATTAAATTTTTCCTTTCATTTACTTAACTTTATTTACATAAGAGACTAAATTAATATTTTTAAGGTAAATCGTCATTACTTCTCTCTTTAGTCAAAATTACTTCTGGTTCCATATCAATGTTTTCTAAAAAAAATTATAATGTTTTTAATATTATACTATGATTGTTTAATATAATTTTTTTCTATGATTTATATTTTTTTTAAAATATAGAAAATTAATCTTCTTGTCATTTTCTAAATGGGGAAATTTTGACTTTTTACTGAAAATGTGAAAGAAATCATTATTTTAACATACACAACATGAACATAATTTCTCACCTTATTGACCACACAATAATTTGAAGATTACATTACATGTTTTGAAATATATTTTCAATAAAAATTTAATCCTTAATATTTCAAAAAATATATATTTTGAACAATAATTTTCAAAGTGAAAAAGGTTATTTTTTTCAAGAAATATTCTAGTGATAATTAGGAGGAATTTTGCATCTATTATAGAATTTACTGATGTAACTTATATTTTACTTGGTATATGATCTAATGATACCATATTTAATCTTTCTTTGGACGGTTTCTGGTTTTAATGATGAAAAATCATCAAAGCCTATTTTTATATAGGTTATGTTAGAATGAATATTTTTATGATCTTATGGTATTCATATTAATGGATTTATGATTATATCATGGATGGGCCCAAAATAATATATCTCTCATACACATTGGTTAAAGATTATGATTTTATAATCTCAAAGAGAACATGAAAGGTTATTCCAAGATAAAAAGAGGATACAAATGTGGTTATCCCTGTAACACCTTGAGAATTTGGAAAATAATTATATTTAAATAAATTTCTTTTCATTGACAGATTTCATTACTCACAACACCGATTTTAAACAATGTGTGATATAATATTAAAATATTATATTTTAAATGTGGCTGATATATCCAGGATATTAAATTTGGAGGTATAAATAGTATTAACCACTCTTTTAAATATTTGTAAAGTTCCTATTAAATATAAATTTATTTAAAAATTCTTAATAAATAAGCACTCAACTATAATATTGATATTTTATTCAATAAAAAAAATGTTTCCATTAAATTGATTTTTATTATTTTATAAGGAAATATTATAATTAATATTTATAAATATTTTAAATTTTATTTCATAAAATTATAATCAATTTGAAAAAAAAATATTGATATTAACATGGTGTTACTTTTGGTATTTTATAGAAAATATTTATTTTTCAGTGAATAGTGAAAATATCACTTTTTGGTAAAACATACAATTATTATTAATAAATAATGTAATTTTAAATTAAAATTATTATTTTATATGATTTAAAATAAAAAATATTATTATTTATTTATATTTAATCAAATTAATTACATTTAAATATTATTTATTTTAGATTTTAATATACGTATTTTTTTAGGCTTCAAAAAGATATTTTATGAAAAACATTTTAAAGTGAATAATATTTCTCTATTTTAAATAATTAAAATTAACGCTAATTATGTATGATTAAATATAAATGTATAGATTATATATCTATAAATTTAAATTTAAAGTTATTTAATTATGATTACATATAATATATTTAGTATTCTCGGCCCGACTTTACACATTACCTATGCTCCAAGTTAGTGGGCCACTAGGCCTTAGCCATGCTCCTCGTATGACAGAGGCTACCAATTAAAATAGAGGGTATGATTTGGGGATATTGGGGATACTATATACTCTACTGATGATAATAATTATGGTATATATATATAACACCACAGAAGATTGACCATGAGAGTGGAAGCAGCAGAATGAACACAACATAAGAATTTAAAACTACAGTTGTAGTATTAAAAATCCCAAAGGAATCATACCATTTGTTCACAAATAAACATGTCATTACATTCATAAAAAATATATAATAAGGTTCATACGTGTCTAAACACATAATTGCATTTATTAAAACCCAATAGAATGTTAAGATCGATGTAGAGGAACAACCTGGTCCACTAGCAATAATCCAATGAAACAATAGTACATATATAATCATTAAGGTCCAACTCCCAAGCCTAATACTTTACATAATATTAATATCATAAAATATTCACCCATCTTAATGGGCCTATGTAGGGTGAGAGTATGAAATCATTAGGACACCACCAATGTGTGCCTATATTATATCCCAAATTATACGGTGTATGCATACCTAAAATAAATAAAATCTTCACCGATGAAAAAATTACATAACCCACATTACTTGTTCTCAATAACTATGAGGAATCATTTACCTACTTATTCTAACTTCATAGTGGAATTATACATCCATGGTCATTCATACATTAAGTACCTTGGTATCTCATCCACAACCACATCACTCAACCCCTCATGCTATCTGACACTGCATGTTCCAGCAATAGAGTAACCTCAATCTCATCAGCATGCCCATCAAAAACATTCAAGGTAACTTAGAACTCCATTCAAAAGTCACCATCATCACAATAGCTTTATGTCATGAGGAAAAATGATATCCATCCAATAATTTATAATAAATCACCTTCTACTCAATAATCCAACATCCCGAGTCCCAACAATTCCCGTCCTCCAATAATCCTGGTCAATCGGCCTCAAAATTATACAGTGAGCCTTAGACCCCAACTGATAATATAAAACACCATCTTTTACATATTTCTATGGTTATAACTTCTTCTATAATTGATGGTCAACAACATCCCCAAAATCATTGTATCTATAGAGACCTCCACCCATAACGAGTGGTAAACATTACCTCAACTAAATTCAATCTATGTGCACATGATTGGAATTAAAATGTCAGTCAATAATGGTTTGTGGAAATCAAAAACATTTCCTAAGACATACCACTTGGAAACATCACTTCCATAAGTGAACCATGTCACCCAAATCCCCATGGTCTACTCCATCCAAAGTGAAATTATACATGCCTTCATCCTGATGTAATCTTTACCTTAATATTGATGAACCATGTTGCATGGGCCAGGTGATCAACATAACCCATGTATCATATTCTACAACCTTATCCTGGAGAACCATGATTACTCAGTCCCAATTATCAAAATCTACCTATGTAACCTAATTCATATACAACAAGTTACCATGGAACCAATTTAGTCATATCAAATTTAATTAATTAAATAAAATAATTATCCTAACCTTCCCCATTGGTCAAAATCCTCCTAAACATATCAATACATTATTAAAATAGTAAGTTCATTCACATCGATGTTTCACATCATTTCTTATTACTTAAAAATAAGGATTAATTAATTAATGGTTTCTCTAGGACAAGATAAATTTTCATATTTAATAAAAAACCTCATAACAGACATATATTTGAGGAGAAATATTGGAAAAACTAACATCTGTTTTTAGGTTCTCACTCATCTAATATCAGTCTCTAATTCCATCCATATCAAAAGAAAATATAGTTTTATACAAAAACCAAAAAAATAGAGAAAAATAGATCACATATAGTTAATATTATGTATGGTGAGATAAATGAAGAATATAAGTAATAGGGTTAAAGGATTTTCCAACAGGAAACCATAGCCACTAATTAATGTTGAATAGGTGCTCGAATGAATAAAGATTCGAAAATCCTAGAGGAGGGAATGAAGAGAGATCCACATCCTGGAGAGAGGCGTTGTGGAACGAAAATGAGAAAAGAGGATAATCCTCTTAAATAAGGACAGTGAAAAATGTCATTTAAGAATCTTTAAAAGTACTCACAGTTACCAAACATTTAGGAAAACTATGTTTCAATCATGCATTTATCACTATCAAAATGGTAGACACCCCACATAGTCTAGTTTCATGGTTTAAAAAATTGCATGTTAACCGTGTGGTGCTCATATTACAAAGGACAGACAACTCTCATAGTCTAGATGAACTATTTAACAAACCATGATCAAACCATGTGGGTCACTATGAACACCTAAACTCTAATTTATGATTTCTTATATGAGTTTACACCATTTCAGTATACCATTACCTTTAATAAAATAGGCCACATATTTTTGAAAACATGGTTAAGAAAATTGTGCTCCAACCGTGCTCATCTGTTTGTCTCTCTTGATATAGTTTTTACGGATCATGATGTTCATGAATCCAATCCAAAATCATGGGAAACTCAAAAATCCTTAAAACCCATCTATTAATGAAATAAATTTTTTTCAAACACTTATTTTTAGATCCCAAATCCCAAAATGAATGTTGGCCCACCCACCAAAAATGAAATTTAAATTTACCCAATAAAATGACCCACTTAAAAACTTGGGGCATTATAACCTCCCCACCTTAATATATCTCTTATCTGAACAATGTGGATTTATTTAGAGATTCAACCAAACATATCCATCTCATTTACATTAACTTTGTCTACCTCGATTACTTATTAAGGGTCAATTCCCCTTATGGTTCTCCCCAACATAGGAATTACTTTCCTGGTCCCCTCTTGTCCAAAAAAAATTAATTATTATTATTGTTACACTAACCATCCCTAGAACTAAAATCACTCCCCTCTAATACCTTCATTCCTACACCTTATTAAGAGCTTAATTACACCCACTTTATACCTAACTACCTTCAAATCCCGTATCTCCTCAGATGCTCATTAGTACATATGACATATATAACACCCATGGGTCTCACATCTCATCAGATTCCCAAAGATCTCATATCATATATGATTCTCAAAAGTAATATATTATATATATATATGTGTGTGCATGACCATCATAGTCCCAAAGCCAACAATACTCATAATCCATGCATCATACATCATTCCAAAATATTAACTAGTGCCTAGTTAGTCCAGTTATCACACATGCACCTTATATAAGGCCCCAGCCTTAAACCTTACTTAATCTTGAGTTATTACATGATTACACATTGAGGATCTTTTCATCTTTAGAGTTTTAGAGAATTATATCATAAAACACGCATTACATCCCACATTTAAACAAAGTGGTTACAATAAAAGATAGTATGCATTTTTTCCCATCAAGAGATATATATTTAAAATAAAACATGGATTCTTTCTTAACACATCCTTGACACTATCATCATATCATACACCCTTCCCTTGACCTGTGAAAATCATTTCAAAAACTTGGGATGAGCATAAAAAGATCAGTAAGGGATATAAATATATGGAAAGGAAATATGAGTACATGTATACATAAGAATCAATGAAATCATAATCTACTCATAAAACATAAGCACGTAAACATACCTCATCAAATCATGAATAAATCATAGAAATCATAAGACATAAAGGTAACTTGAGGCATTCATAACATTCTTACGTAGGGAGTAACCCTCTTGGTTACATTTGGAATACCCATTAGAGTATATTCCTTAAATCTCTTCAGATAAAATTTAACGTTTAACTCCTTCGCGTTACCCAATGCATTGGAGAGCTATATCGGGCTCACCCGCCCTTTGTTTATCACAGAACCACCCGTCTTCAAAATAATGCCCAAGAACCATAACATAATCGTATCACATAAAACATGCATAAAGGAAACATAAAATTTCCACTTTTCAATCACAAGATATCAATACAACACATTGATATAAAAACATTATGAAAAAAATTTTCAATACCAAAATGAAAGAAAAGTAAAAAAGGGTATTTATTTTTCTTTTAAAAATGAATGTATGGCTTGTAGAGGAAGCCGAAACTCAAATAATGGTCATGGTGGCGGAGAAGTCGTTGTCACCACATACGTACGAAAAAAAAAATTCCCTTTTGTCATTTAGTAAAACTCTATGTATAAAAAGATTCCTTTTGGATAAACGTAAAAGTAAAAGGGGTTTATACACCGTATAAAATAAAGTTGTGTATAAAACATAATATTCCTCAATGAAAGGATATTGAGACGAAGTCCCATACCTCGAGTCCGACTTGAATCGATCGTTATTTAACGTCCTGAATAATAAACTTGAGTTAATTTATACTTTCATAATAACCTTTTTCAATTTCATTATTCCTTTTATATCACTTATTACCATGTCATGAACACTATGTAATTATTTAAGTAATTAATGATCATTTTAACGATCATTGGTACTTGAGTCAAAAATAAACTCTTTATAATTTCAAGTTGTTCATGTATCCATTATATCCAGAGTTATAATCATGATGTATATATCATATATATCATATATATCCAGTATATACATGCATTTATAGTATTACATAATCATTTAGTGGTAAGAAATGAAATTCACCGTTCATGGAGACGGTAAGCCGTACGTACGTATGAACGGTATTTTCATTTCTATTTCGTATTTTCTGGAATGGAATAATAATGATATAAAGGTATATAATAATTTTAGTATAATATCATATATAAAATTACTAATTACATCCTTTATACGTCCCACATATGGCATTAACGAATCAAATCACTTTGAGGGGGCGGTAGTCCACACTTCCTAAAATGAAGATATCACGTTTACCCATAACGGAAACCATAAAGGTATGTCATAAATGAAAAATACAGAAGCTTAAGTAAAACATAAACATATTATATATCATATATAAATATAGCGTCATCTTAATGTCCTCCTTTGAATGTGTTAAAAGAATATTGAACAATTATCGTTTCGTGAGGTAGAAATTCGCCATCCACGAAAACAGTATCTTCTTTAACCATTAGATGTAGGTGTGTGTAAGTGTAGCTAGAATCCTTATTATAAAAATATCATAGTATATGGAAGATACTGTTTTTGTTACAAAATAAATTAATAAAAAGATTTTAGGGGGTTGGAGAAGCAAAATATAATTAAAAACACAATAGAAGACACTACCTTTAAATCGGGTAACTCTTTTTGATTTGAGCTCAAAGGCTTCCTTGGGAAGACTTCTGTCCAATGTGAGGCTTCTAGGAGTTAGAGAGGGATTTGGGGAGACAAAATGATCTGGGTTATTCCGAGCCAAAGGCTTTGGAAATGTTGGTAAGGTGGTAGAGGTGGGGGCCTTTTATAAGTGGAGATGGGGGGGGCACTCTTGGAAAGTTACAAAAGGATACTTTATTATAAAATGATTTGAGGATTTAAAAGGTACCAAAATTATATATTTAAGGTATAATGTGTTAATATTTATAAATACACCCATCCAATAGGTTTTTTACATGTTTAGGTCTTAGATTTTACATTATCTTTTCATTTTATTTAAATCGTTAAATAATGAGGTCATCGCTACATCATCATGGTGTCATAAATAATTTAATCTATTTATTGTATAAAAATTATTAAAAAAATACTATGATGTAGGAAAGCTTTTTATCTTTCTAATGAATATTTATAGTCAAAAATATGACTTGTATAAACCCATTTAAAAATTGGATTAGTAAAACAACTTATGTTTGTGTCATTTTTACTTTTACATTAAATAAAAAGAATTAATGTCTTTATCTTACACAAGTGGCTACATGGGGTCCCAAAAATATACCCACAGGTTGTATTGGTCGTCCATGACACATAAAATAAGGGTAGGACATGTGTCTAGAGCATTTCATTTTATTAAAATATCATTTCTCCTTAAATTGCACTAATTACCTCTAATCGCGATTAAAAACTTAAAAGTTACTATTCACAAAATAATTATATTAATCCCATTTAACCACATTTGACTTCTTAATAACAACCATGTATGTCGGATTTTTGAAATTCAAAACACAGAGGTGGTAAAATTTAATTTAAAAGAAAAATCAGTTTTTTAAGTACCACTTAGTAGTTTCACTATTCATCAAAAATTAAAGTTTTTTCAGAAAAAGACCAATACTTCACCCTAAGCTATATTTGATATTCCGATTTAAAAAATGATGTATATTTTACAAAATTAAAAACATATAAGTTACATTAATTAATATAATAATTAATTCCCGCTGTCAGAGCAAATATCGTGTTTTTATGAAACAACAAGTATCAAAAGATTGACACTAGTTTAAGTACAATTTCAATGTGAAATTAATTACAATGACCAACATTGGATTAAATGGTAAAAATATATTCTAATTTCACATTAAAAACAATTAAAAATATAATATAATCATATAAACAAATTATATTAAAAAGCGGTTTTGAATTAAAATACAACATTTTTCACTATTCATTAAAAAAAGAACATTATCAGAAAAATACCAGAAATTTATCCAAAGTAAATTTCAATGTCCCAATGAGAAATAATAATTTTATTTTGAAAAATATATCTTATAAAATTTTTAAAAGATAGATTTAAAAATGGTTTCACATCAAATGGTAGTAAAACAATCTTTTAAAAATATTAGTGTATTCCATGCATAAGATTGGATTTATTCTCATTTAAGCCTCTAAAACACTATATAATTTATTAATAGACATAGATAAAAATATCTATTATTCATTACTTACTTGGGATGTTACATCCTTACCCCCTTTAGAAAATTGCGTCCCCACAATTTATTTACGTATCGAATAAGTGGGGGTATTTAGCCCTCATTGCATTTTCAGATTCCCATGTTGCCTCTTCAATCATGTGGTTTTTCCACAAAACCATTACCAGATGAATCACCTTATTCCGTAACACTTTCTCCCTATGGTCAAGAATCTGTACCGGTTGTTCTTCATAAGATAGGTTCTCTTCTCGCTGAACTACCTCTGGACTCAAAACATGAGATGGATTTGGCATATAGTTCCTTAACATTGAAACATGAAAAACATTATGTACCTGAGATAAACTCGAAGGTAAAGCCACTCAGTAAGAAACTGATCCAAATCTCTCCAGAATTTCATATGGTCCAATGAACCTTGGACTCCGCTTTCCTTTCTTACCAAATCGCATCACACTTTCCCATGGTGAGACTTTGAGAAAAACATGATCACCTACCTCAAAAAAGAGATCCTTCCTCCTGTTGTCCGCATAACTCTTCTGCATGCTCTTAGCTGTTCTCATGTTTTTCTGTATCAGCTAAACTTTTTCGGCCAACTCTTTTACCAATTCTGGTCCCATCAGCTTCCTTTCACCCACTTCATCCTAGAATGCTGGGGTTCGACACCGCTTCCCATATAACGACTCAAATGGTGACATCTGTATATTGGACTGAAAACTATTATTATATGATGATTCAACCAAAGAAAGATGTTGGTCCCAACTTCCCTGATAACCCATCGAACAAGAATGTAGCATATCTTCCAAAGTCTGAATTGTTCATTCTGACTGCCCATCTGATTGAGGATCAAAAGATGTACTAAAATTTTATTCAGTGCACAAAGACTTCTAAAGGCCTTTCCAAATGTTAGAAGTAAAACTGCGATCACGGTCAGATACAATTGAGAGAGGAACTCCATGTATCCTGACTATCTCTTCAAGATAAAAATGGGAAAGTTGATCTAGGGAAAAATTATCTCGTATAGCAAGGAAATGAGCAAATTTAGTCAAGCGATCAACAATTACCTAGATTGCATTATTACCTCGAGGTGTCTTCGGAAATACCACAACGAAGTCCATGGATATATTTTCCCATTTCCACTCTAGCACTGGTAAAGGCAGAAGCATTCTTTTTGGTAACTTCTAATCTTCTTTAACCTATTGACAAGTCAAACACTTCATAGTAAAATCAGCAATATCCCTTTTCATTCTGTCCCACCATTAATACTCCCGAATATCTCTATACATCATAGTTATTCTAGGATGAACTGAAAATGGAGAACTATGAGCTTCACATAACAACTCTCTCTTCAACTGTGAATCACAAGGCACACGAAATCTCTTCCCAAATCTCAAAACACAATCATTATCAATGTGGAATTCATGAAACTTACCCTTTTGAACTAGATCTACCTTTTTCTGCAACTCACTGTCTTGCATTTGTGCTTGCTTGATTTTGTTTGATAGAGAAGATTTCACGGATACCTGAAAAAAACAGAAGAACATCCTACACCAAAAACTTCTATGCCAAAGTTCATCAAATCCTTAACCAAAATATCACATTCCAAATGAAACTTTGTTAATGAAGCATTGCTTTTTCGACTCAAAGCATCAGCCACTTTATTTGCTATTCCCAGATGGTAATTAATTGTACAATCATAATCCTTGATTAATTCCTACCATCTCCTTTGTCTCATGTTCAATTATTTCTGAGTGAATATATACTTTAATCTTTTGTGATCACTATATATTTCACACTTTACTCCATACAAATGATGCCTCCAAATTTTTAAATCGAAAACAACATTAGCTAATTCCAAATCACGTGTAGGGTAATTTACCTAATTAGTTTTCAACTGACGTGAAGCATAAGTAATTACCTGATCATTCTGCATTAGAACACAACCATGTCCTTTCAATGAAGCATCACTGTAGATAATTAACTCACCATTCCTGGAAGGTAGTGCCAAAACTGGAGCATTCACCAATCTTCTTTTCAGTTCCTGAAAACAATCGTCACATTCTTTTGTCTAGATAAACATAACACCCTTCTGAGTTAGCTTAGTAATTGGACTAGATAACCGTGAAAAATTTCTACGAAACCTTCGGTAATAGCCTACGAAACCAAGGAAACTACAAAACTTTGTTACATTTGTTGGTATTGGACATTCTTCAACAACCTTTGTTTTTGCAGGATCAACGGTTATCCCATCTTTAGAAACAATGTGACCAAGGAAAGAAATTTGATGCAACAAAAACTCACACTTCCTGAATTTCCCATACAATTTATTTTCTTTTAAGGTTTGAAAAATAACCCTTAAATGTCTTTCATGCTCCTATTTAATTTTAGAAATCACCAAAATATCATCAATTAAAACCACCACAATCTTATCCAAGAACTCATGGAAAATTCAATTCATTAAGTACATGAATACATCAGGTGCATTGGTTAGCCCAAAAGGCATTACTACAAATTCATAATGGCCATATCTTATGTGGAATGCAGTCTTCCGAATATCTGCTTCCTTTACCTTCAACTGATGGTACCCCAATCACAGGTCAATCTTTGAAAAATAATGAGCTCCCTGGAGATGATCAAACAAATCATAGATATGAGGCAAAGGATATTTGTTCTTAACAGTGATGTTATTCAAGGATCTATAATCAATGCAAAGTCTCATTTAACCATCTTTCTTTTTAAAAAATAAAATAGGAGCACCCCATGGTGATGTGCTAGGTCGAATGAATCCTTTCTCTAAGAAATCTTTCAATTGCTCCTTCAACTCTAAAAGTTCAATTTGAGCCATTCGATAAGGGGGTTTTGAAATTCGCTTAGCATCAGGAACTAAGTCAACATTAAATTCAACTTCCCGATCTAGTATTATTCCAGGAAACTCATCAGGAAAAACATCAGGATACTCATTTACCCCTAGCACATCATTAATATGAACAGTTACTTTATTTTCAATGATGTGTGCACGGTAACATTCATTTCCATCTTTTACAAGTTTCTCATCCTCTTGATAAGTTATCAACAGTAAGGGTTCATTCTTGTACACAAACTGAAAGTATTTCTGAAAAGAAACTTCTTTAGCTCTACATTCAATCTAATCATGGTAAATAGATAGCCAATCCATACCTAGGATAAAATCAAACTCTAATAGAGGTAAAATAATAAGGTTCGCGAGTAGGTTCTTTCCACGGATAAGGATAGGAAGATTCTTATAAATTATTTTTTCCTCAACATTTTCCCCAGGTGTTTTTACCACAAGTCCATGAGTCATTTATTGAGATGGTATTCCCATTTTACTAGAAAAGGTTTTAGAGATGAAAGAATGTGTAGTCCCCGAATCAAACAACACACTGGCATAATATGGAAAAACAAACAAAGTACCTGATACAACTTCATTTGATGGCCCGACATCTAGTGAAGTCGTTGCAAAGGATTTCACCACCCCTTTCTGCTTGTAGTCTAACTGCTTCCCATCACTCGAGCTCTTTTTCAGACACTCATTTGCAAAGTGACCCATCTCATTGCACTTAAAACATTTCCCTAACTGTAAATAAAATTTGGACTTAACATCACCTTGATATTTTTCAATGCAATCACGAGCCTTATGTCCCATCTTACCACATCGGTAGAACATTCCATAATTCAGAAGACATTCCCCAGCATGCCTTTTACCACATTTATCACAAACTGGAAACTTAGTTTTCTTACCGTCAGACCATTTTGAAGAATTCTTTCCTTTCTCCTGCCACCTCGATCTCTTCTTATGCTGGTTGTTATAGAACACTTGATCATCGGAAAACTCCATTTACACCTTCTCAGCACATCGAACAAGCTTTTCATAAATTTTAAACTCACGAGAAGACAATGCCCTTCGATATTTTGACTTTAATCCTGAGTAAAAACGACTGATTTTACTATCAAGGTCACAGATAAAATTTAGAGCATACCTTGCCAATTGAGTGAACCTTTCTTCATAGACAACCACTGAGTCTTCCTCTTTCCTCAATTCCAAGAATTGCTTTTCCATCCTAAGTCAAACAACCTTAGTAAAATACTTCTCAAGGAACATACCTTTGAATTCATCCCAGTCGAGAGCATCAATATCATCAGTGTCCCTGATATTTCTAACCATCGACCACCACTGATCTGCTTCACACTCCAAAAGGTAAATAGAAAGACTAACCTTTTGATTGTCTGAACACCCCATGGAATCTAAAATCTTCTCCAGTTCCTTAATACACCCTTCAGCTAGCACATGGTCAAATGATCCTCTAAATGATGGGGGATGTTTCCTCATGAAATGTTCCACCACTGACATGTTTCTCTGTGGTTGATCTGGCTGATATCGTGCATGGATACCCCCACCATTTATCGCTTGATTCAACTGCTCCATTACTACAAAAAATAGTTCAGTTCCAATTCCGACCATCTCAGGATGCTGATTCAGAAGGTTATTTACTTCTATATTCCTTCCTAGCACTGCTTCCCTGTTTCCAATACGGAAAAAAATTCTGAACAAACATGTCTTAGATGAAGAAACATTTTAATATTCAAATGCTATATCATTTCAATTTGACCATAAAAAAAATATTTTTGGATAATCATTTTATATAATTATAACTCTTAATGTTATCTAAACCAACCTCTAATACCAACTATAAGGCCCTAGCCATAAACCTTACTTACTCTTGAGTTATTACAAGATTACACATTGAGGATCTTTTCCGGTTTAGAGTTTTAGATAATTAGATCATAAAACATGCATTACATCCCGCATTTAAACAAAGTGGTTATAATAAAAGATAGTATTCATTTTTCCCATCAATGGAAATATATTTAAAATAAAATATGGATTCTTTTTTGACACTTCCTTGACACTATCATCATATCATGTACCCTTCCCTTGATCTGTGAAAAACATTTCAAAAACTGGGGATGAGAATAAAAAGCTCAGTAAGGGATATAAAAAAAAGGAAAGGAAAAATGAGTACATATATACATAAGAATCAATGAAATCATAATCTACTCATAAAACATAAGCACGTTAACATACCTCATCAAATCATGAATAAATCATAGAAATCACAAGACATAAAGGTAACTTGAGGCATTCGTAACATTCTTACGTAGGGAGTAACCCTCTTGGCTACGTTTAGAATACCCATCAGAGTATATTCCCTAAATTTCTTCGGAGAAACCATAACGTTTAACTCCTTCCCATTACCCAATGCATTGGAGAGCTATATCGGGTTCACCCGCCCATAGTTTATCACGAAACCACCCGTCTTCATAATAATTCCCAAGAACCATAACATAATCGTATCACATAAAACATGCATAAAGGAAACATAACATTTCCACTTTTCAATCACAAGATATAACTAGAACACATTGATATAAAAACATTATGAAAACCATTTTCAATACCAAAATAAAATAAAAGTAAAACAGGGTATTTATTTTTCTTTTAAAAAAGAATGTATGGCTTGTAGAGGAAGCTGAAACTCAAATAATGGTCACGGTGGTGGAGAAGTCATTGTCATCGCATACGTACGACAAAAACATTCCCTTTTTTCATTTAGTAAAACGCTTCGTATAAAAATATTCCTTTAGGATAAACGTAAAATTCAAAGGGGTTTATACACCGTATAAAAGAAAGTTTTGTATAAAACATAATATGCCTCAATGAAAGGAGATTGAGACGAAGTCCCATACCTCGGGTCCGACTTGACTCGATCGTTCTTTAACATCCTGAATAATAAAATTGAGTTAATTTATACTTTCTTAATAACCTTTTTCAATTTAATTATTCCTTTTATATCACTTATTACCATGTCACGAACACTATGTAATTATTTAAGTTATTAACGGTCGTTTTAACGATCATTGGTACTTGAGTCAAAAATAAACTCTTTATAATTACAAGTTGTTCATGTATCCATTATATCCAGAGTTATACTCATGATGTAGATATCATATATATCATATATATCCATTATATATATGCATTTATAATATTACATAATCATTTATAGGTAAGAATTGAAATGCACCGTTCATGGAGACAGTAAGCCGTACGTACGCATGAACGCTACTTTCATTTCTATTTTGTATTTTATGGAATGGAATCATAATGATATGAAAGTATATTATAATTCCAGTAAAATATCATATATAAAATCATTAATTACATCCTTTATACGTCCCACATATGGCATTAACGAATAAAATCAATTTGAGGGGGTGGTAGTCCGCACTTCCTAAAATGAAGATATCACGTTTACCCATAATGGAAACCATAAAGGTATGCCATAAATAAAAAATACAGAAGCTTAATGTAAAACATAAACATATTATATATCATATATAAATATAGTGTTATCTTAATGGACACCTTTGAAGGTGTTAAAAGAATATTGAACAATCATCGTTTCGTGAGGCAGAAACATTCCATCCACGGAAAGAGTGTGTTCTTTAACTATTAGATGTAGTTGTGTGTAAGTTTAGCTTGAATCCTTATTATAAAAACATCCTAGTATATGTAAGATACTGTTTTTGTTACAAAGGAAATGAATAAAAAGAGTTTAGGGGGTTGGAGAAGCAAAATAAAAATAAGAACACAATAGAAGACACTACCTTTAAATCGGGTAACTCTTTTTGATTTGAGCTCAAAGGATTCCTTGGGAAGACTTCTTCCCAATGTGAGGATTATAGGAGTTAAAGAGGGATGTGGGGAGACAAAATAATCAAGGTGTTCTTGAGCCAAAGTCTTTGGAAGTGTGGGTAAGGTGGTAGAGGTGGGGCCCTTTTATAAGAGGAGAGGAGGGGCACTCTTGGAAAGTTACAAAAGGATACTTTATTTAAAATACTTTTCGGATTTAAAAGGTCCCAAAATTATATATTTCTAGTCTAAGGTGATAATAGTTCTAAATCCACCCATCCAATAGGTTTTTTACATGCGTAGGTCTTAGATTTTACATTATCTTTTCATTTTATTTAAATCGTTAAATAATGAGGTCATCGCTGCATCATCATGGTGTCATAAATAATTTAATTTATTTAATGTCTAAAAATTATAAAAAACTACTATGATTTAGGAAATAATTTTATCTTTCTAAATAATATTTATAGTAAAAAATATGACTTGTATAACCCCATTTAAATATTGGTTTAGTAAAACAACTCATGTTTGTGTCATTTTTTCTTTTACATTAAATAAAAAGTATTAATGTCTTTATCTTACCCAAGTGGCTCCATGGGGTCCCAAAAATCGAACCATGGGTTGTATTGGTCGGCCATGACACATAAAATAAGGGTAGGACATGTTTCTATGTCATTTAATTTTATTAAAATATAATTTTTTCCTTAAATTGCACTAATTACCTCTAATCGCGATTCAAAACTTATAAGATACTATTCAGAAAAAAATTATTTTAATCCCATTGAACCAGATTTTAATTCCTAATCAAAACCATTTATGTTAGATTTTTGAAATTCAAAACACAGAGGTGGTAAAATTTCATTTAATCGAAAAATCAGTTTTTAAGTACCACTTAGTGGTTTCACTATTCATCAAAATTGATGTTTTTCAAAAAAATACCAAAACCTCACCCTAAGCTATATTTGATATTCCAAATTCAAAAATGATGTCTAATTTACAAAATAAAAAAAAATATAAGTTACATTAATTAATTTAATAATTAATTCTCACTGTCAGAGCAAATATCATGTTTTTATGAAATAATAGGTATGAAAAGATTGACACTAGTTTAAGTCCAATTTCAAAGTGAAATTAATTTCAATGACCACCATTGGATTAAATGGTAAAAATATATTCTAATTTCACTTTAAAACCAATTAAAAAGATAATATAATAATATAAAAAAATTAGATTAAAAAGAGGTTTTGAATTAAAATACAACATTTTCACTATTCATTAAAAAAAGAACATTATCAGAAAAATTCCAGAAATTTATCCAAAGTAAATTTCAATGTCCCAACCATAAATAATAAGTTTATTTTGACAAATATAGATTATAAAATTTTCAAAAGATAGATTTAAAAATGGTTTTCTATCAAAAGGCAGTAAAACAATCTTTTAAAAATATTAGTGTATTTGATGCTTAAGATTGGATTTATTCGCATTTTAAGCCTCTAAAACACTATATAATTCATTAATAGACATAGATAAAATATCTATTATTAATTAATTATGTGGGATGTTACACCTTATGAACCAAATTTGTTCATGCATAAAACCATAGGGCCATTACCACATTCACGAAGTACATCTAACCATTTTTGACTCCTCATATTTCTCTAAAAATTACTTATCAACAACTTGAATATGGACTAAATACTGACTACTTAAGGCCTTACCTCTTTACAGAGCTGCACTAGATACTATCCACTGACCCCATACCAGGTATGTCTCTCCCTACCACGACCTATTCATGCAACAGAATCCCACCTACAAACTTATGGTACCTCTCCCATTACAACTTTATATCTGAGAATATTAATTGGTTCCTAGATCATATCAATGCAATAAGGATTTATACTAAATATTTCCAGATTCCTCATCTTACCACATACCTTTCACTCATTCGATAGTTACTCACACTAATTCTAAACATGCCCCAAATAACCATAATGGAAGAACACTATCAAAGAACAACTTTTCAATGGCCTACCCAAGTCTCTAGCATGGATTTCATGCTGAGACTCCTCACGGTCTCACATCCATCCACCTTTATCATCATCGCTAAGCTCACATGATGTCATCACCCAACTCAAATATGACCAATTCATCATGTTTTCCTTGGATTTGAACACATTATTCACCACCTATAAGAATGATATCAGTCTAATGATATTCACCTGAACGTTGATGAAATACAATAACACATCCTTGAATCGCCTCACCTTGGTGATGTAATCACCTACCATGGAAGGGTAAATCGAGAAAGGTCTGTGAAATTTTCCACATAATCCATAATGGATATTTCTCCCTGTTTTATGTTTATGAACTCATGGGATCTAATCTCCCTCAACATCTCTAAGAATAAATTCTTAAGAACCTATACTTTAAATTCATCCATGAAATTCCCTCAAGTCTACCAGCCTTCACCAATATTCCCAATTATCACTTTGTCAGTCCTCTCAGAATAAAATAATCATGCTTCACCCTCTACCCTAGTGGTGTCTTGAGCTATCCAAAATCATATATGATGACTTGATGTAGATCTATGTTTCCTAAGCTCCACTATCACCCTGAAATAATGATGGGTGTTAATACTAAAACTCACAAGTCAAATAATCCATGGATGGATCAATTCTATAAGATCCATTTTCAATACTATATATGACTCGCACCAAGATCACCCTGAACTTCACTTATATCCATGAACAAAAATCTATCATCTTATGCTTATACAGATAGACCACCTACGTAGTAGAATGTAATTATTCTTTATTATCAACCTGATCCTTAGTGGCCTCATCCCGACCCTTAGGGGAATCATATCTTGCGTTCTCTAGAGACAACACTTATCCACCCACCTAACGCTCCACCAAAAGCCATTTTGGTTGAATTACAATGAATACCAAACACCGTGTTCAAATATCAATAAGAGTCATATATATAACAGATAGGAAAATCTAAAATATTCATTGCATCTTTCCGGCCTTTCACTCCCCTACCACACCCATGTCACATGACATCCAGACTCATGGACCACTACCTACACATAACAAAGTTAAGAATCACATATCACCTAGCCTCATGGACCCTTGAGGAACCATAATATAGTTAGGAATCATCTATCATATGGAACCATGGACCCATGAATTCCCATAATAGTGTCAGACATCACATATCATGTATATCAAGATATGATTAATCTAGGGTGGCTGAGTAGAATTCCACCGAAAGTATATATAGGAAAACAATATTTATATTTTTGTTAATATTTTAAATAACTCACTCAATTTATTTAACCCTCCCTATGCTTAACAAATTTTATCTAATATAGACCTTATATGAATAACATCACGTGATAATCTAATCGGGAACCACATAAATTGGTTGGATGGGTAAATTTATACCAAAATTCTATACATGAAAAAATCGTTTTGATTTTTGTTGAAAAATTAAATTACCAAACACATTTTAATGCATTACATGTTCCCAATGAAAATCACAAGTATATTAGCACATAATATGATCCAAATATCCAACCATGATGCATAAATAATCCTAAATTTCTATATTGGGCCAAGGTTCAAAATTTTATTATCCTATAACATCACATCCAAGTGTGCAACTTGAGGTGGAAATAAATCAACTGTAAAATCACAAATATTAACATAAATTTCCCACCTATGAAAACTTGTTATTTAAACCATTCATAGGTCTTTAGTTACCCAAAAATTACTTGTTTACCTAGTTATGACTATATCCTAGTCTCTTGTATATCATAGACCAAATATTAAGACAAAAAGTAAATGAAATTCCTATGATACCACTTTTAGCGCCCTAACCCAATTTTCAAATTTATTTGTGTTTTGGGATGGTGGTCCACTAGTCCTCATTCATGCCACATCATATTCCAAAGGAAGTTGAATAGAATATAGGGTCCAATTAGTTGTTAGTAGGGAGACTATATCCTGTGGTAATGATAATAATAATGGTCAATATATATATATATATATAATATAGTGGAAGAAGGAGAATAATAGTGTAAGTAGCATAATAAACATAATAGAAGCATATACAAACAACATGATCTTGTAAGTACATATATAAAAATCCAAAAGAAGGTGTAGGTCAATGTAGAGGAACCACACGGTCCATTTCCATCCATCCCATAAAAAAGCAGTACATCCCAAAACAATAAGGACCAACTCCAAAGAATGATCCCTTACCTAATCTCAAAACCATAATGTCTACAAACATCCTAAGGAGCCCATGTAGGGATGAGTATGAACTCAATATATCGTCAAAATATTTTTCTTATCTTTTATTGATAATTATATAGTGTGTTCAGACATAAAATAAATAGCAACTTAACCCACTAATAAATGGCATAACCTACATTACTCATGCTCAATAGCTAGAAGGAATAATTTACCTCCATCAAAAAACACTAGAGTTGAATTATACTTTCTTGACCAATCATATCATAAGTACCTCCCTATCTCAACCACATCCATGTCACTCGATACCTCATTCCATCTGACACCTCATGTTCCCCCAATTTAGAAACCATCATATCATCAAAATGCCCATATAAACATCCCAGTTCCCTCAGACCTCCATTCAATAGTCACCATCAGCTCAACATACCAAACACATAATGCATGGTGATGTATATCCTTCGATTTTTAATAAATAAATGTCGTCTAAATAACCATATGTTCTAAGGAATTGAAATTTCCATCATCTAATAATCCTAGTCCATCATCCTCAATTATTTGTGGTGATCCTTATTCACCAATGAATGATATTAAACACCATATTCTAGGGAATTCTATGGTTAACACCTCCTCCATAACTGATAGTCATCACCATCCACTAAGTGGCTGTATCTATGGAGGCCTCCACCCAAAACGAGTGGTCAACACTGCCTCAATGGATTCCTATCAATGTGCAGAAGCCTCTAATAAAAAAATTAGCCAATTATAGTGAGTGTAAATAACCATAATTTCCTGAGAAACACCATCCACAAACCTTTTTATATATGCGGACCATGTAACCCAACTCCCAATGGTCAGAACCATCCAATGTTCTATAGTCTATATACTTATCCTGATGAACTCTTCACCTCAATATCGAAGAACCATGCCACTCCAACCTGAGGATAAACATCAACCAATGTATCTTGGGCCATTCCCTCACCCTAAAAATCTATTTCACTTTAGTCCTAGTGATCAAGATGACCCCAAGCAACCCGAGTGATGCCCAATACGTTCCCGTAGAACCAATTTAATCTTAACAAAATTTATTAATTAAATGAAATTTTTTTTTTAAACTTATCAATTGGTCAAAATCCAATTACCCAGGTTAATACATTTTTAAGGTAATATCATTCACATTAGTATCTCACAACATTTATTACAACGTAAAAATAAGAATTAATTAATTATGGGTTTCACCAAGAAAACCCACATGCAATTATTTACTAACACACCCTATAAAAATTTTATATTTTAGAATAAATCTATTAAATACCTACCTTATACTTGTAGGTTCTCTCCCTTCATGTATCAACCTCTAATTTGAGTTGTATTGAACGAAAATAGAGTTTTAGACAAATGCTCTAAAAATAGGGCTAAAGGCCTTGAATTTATTTAGAATTATTTATGTTCATTTAAGTAATGAATAAAGTCAATAGGATTTAATTTCATATGAAGATGAATATATATCCCCTATTTGATCTTGAATTAGAGCTTAAATGAAGACGGTGACTCAAAATCTACAGGAGGAAAAGAGGAGAGATCTACAAATAAGAGAGAGCTGTTGCATCTGGGAGGAGAGAAAATAGGATAAGTCTCCCAAATAATAATGGGGTAAATTATCCTTTTGGAAAAATTTAAATGTCACATGGTTATTTAATGATTTGTAAAATAGTGCACCAATCATGCGGTGCTCACTATCCAAAGGATACACACCTCCAATGGTCTAGGTGCATGGATTGAAAAAATATGAAGAAAATGTGTTGTTCTCACTAACCAAAGGATAGAAACCTTATATGGTATGATATCAAGGTATTAATAACTATTACCATATCGTGTGGGTGACTCTTTATACCTACACTCCATCACACTCTTTCTTGGAAGGGGCCCCAAGGATTTAGCTAACTGTGCCCCTTATAAAAGTAGGATGCATAGTTTGGGCCACATATTTTGGGTTGAATAGTTAAAAAAAACATAAAACAACCATGAAACGTTATCTATATTTCTTGAAACTAATATTTCATATCCTAATTCACTCTAAACACATTCAAACTCTCTAGGAACTTTCTGATCCTTAAACACCATCTAAAAATAACATAAAAAACATTCAAAAAATTAGGTTTACGTACTGAAGCCCAAAAAAATGTTATTATATCCACCAAACACAAAATTCAAATTTACCAAGGAAAATGAAACATTACAAAACCTGAGAAGTTACAATATATTTATTATAAGATCATATTATTCTTGAAAAATGAATTTCGTGAAAAACAATTTTTTTGACATGTCTGTGGGTTTAATTTAAAATTATAGTCTTATAGTTCTATAAATTTAATTTGATAAAATGTATTTAATATTTTAAATGTTTATAAATTATATTATATAATAATTTATAAACAATAATTTTGATAATGAATTTTAAAAATAATAAAAAAATCCTTCATGGTAAGAAAATTTAAAATGGTAAAAGTGAGTAACTTTAGAGTTAATGATTATAACATCATTAAAAAAAATTATTATTAATTTAATAGGTGTTTCTCATAATTATAACTCCTAAAATCCATTATTTTTCAATTTTTTAGGAACATTTCTTTAGAGTGAATTTCTATTATTTAATAGTTTTGGGTATTTACATGAATTCTGCTCCTCCCCCTTATGAAAGGGAACCCTCTCTCCTATCCATTCCAAAAATCCAAAACAAATTGGTTGATCCAATACATACCCAATTAACACTTCCTAAAATCCTTTTTTTGATCATATGTCCAGTCTAGGAAGGATTTAGGTATAATCATAAAGAGGTGGTCCAAAGAAGATATAACATTCATAACTGAACATCCTTGTTTTATTTCTTCTTCGAAATCCTCCAAATATTAATAAATCATGACCATATAATAACATAATTTTCACATATATACAAAAAATTTATTATTTTAATTACCTAACCCAAATCCATCTCCACTTACATTAAATGGTAAATGAAACTAACATTCATTTGTATGGTGGACTATCACCTCACAAACGAATGTAATTTTGTATCCATAATTACATATCAAAAAAGCTCATAATGGTAGATTTAATTTTTATATATGATAATAATAACATATTAACAATTATATATAATTAATATATCGTGTAATTTCTTAACTTACCATCCATTAAATATGATAACATTGTGTATGTGTACGATGGACTACTGCTTTGCAAAGTGATGTGATTCATTTATTTCTTTACTAAATCACATGGATGATATATGTAAGTGTTTTTAATGAAATAATATTATATTTATAATATATCTATACATATTTTAAGATAAAATAACATATACGTTATTTATACTATGTTCTTTGAAAAATGGAAACATTTTTCACATGTACGTATGACCTACTATCTCTAGGATTGTAGCATAGTTCATTTTTCATAAAAAACATATGGATTTGTTTTAAAGATAAAATTGATTTATAAAATGGATAATTATTTGATTATTACGATTCTAGAGTTTATTAATTTATAATAACTTTAACCTATGTCATCTTACACAATCGATTTTGGAAATATGATCGTAATATCAATAAAACTTTCGACATGAACCTAAATTATTATGTAATTTAATATCACTTGTCAAATAATAAAAAAGAA
Source organism: Viscum album (assembly GCA_963277665.1). Classification (NCBI taxonomy): domain Eukaryota; kingdom Viridiplantae; phylum Streptophyta; class Magnoliopsida; order Santalales; family Viscaceae; genus Viscum; species Viscum album. The sequence continues at coordinate 570,875,784 of OY728164.1, read as the reverse complement.
ACAATAAAAAAAATTATTCTTAATTAATTAATTAATTATAATATTTTTATTATTTAGGAAGATAAAAAACCTACATGATAAATCAGGCTTGAGGTAAGGAATCTCTTTTACCCATCATTTTCTTCGGGTTATGGACACTCTATCTATAACTTTCTTTGTATACATATTTTATGATATGAAATGATTATAAATTATATATTTATATATGTCTCTTATATATACACTTAGATATTTCTAACTTCCATTAATAGGGTAATACATGTCTTGTGACCATTTTTAAAATTCCTTCTTGAAGAAATCACTTTCTATTGTATAATGAGACAAGATTATATAACCCATTTCTTTAAATGAGTAATTATTATGTTTTTGACTTATGATTGATTTCCTTATGTGGAATACATATAAATGTACACGAAATTAATGTGATAGGAGGGCCTGAAATAACATATCTCTATAATGAATTGGGTAATGTTTTAGTCTCATGAGACATCATTTATGGAATAAGGGAGTGAACATAATCCATCATGGGACTCTATCTACCATATGATGTTGTCTTGGTAGTTATCATTGACCTATGTTTGCGTCATTTATTATTTCTCTATCATATTTCTTTTTATTACATGATCTTGTGATACCATATTCTATATGTTAGGTTTATATTTTATTACTCATGGTTCTTTTATTTTATGATATCATGCTATACCATTGACTCACATGTTAGTCTTCTTTGACATGTTTATTTCCTTACCAATATTTTGAATGCACCCTTAAATTCTTGTATTCCACAAGTTCTTCTATTCATATATGGATCACAAATATATTTTTTGGATATCACTATAGAGAATAATATAAGGATGACATGTTTTATTTTCTTTAATGTTTTATGTACCTAATATTCCAAAGACACTAGGACTCTCGATAATTGGGGTTATAATTATAGATGTTTTTTTGTTAAAAATTATTTAACAATATGTTTAAAAGGACTTGGTTTCTATAATACCATTCCCAAAAGAGGGTACATGTTTGGTTATCACAATCCCAAAGTATCTAAAAATAATGTTATCTCAAGCCTAATTTATTATAAATGTCTGGTGAGTAGCCTTTACATATGATTTCTATGATTATTATTATACCGTAATTTTGAACTCTTTTATGACATGACCTTATTCCATTTTTATATTATGAAGGTTCATGTTCTTTGATCTATTTATTATTCATGTATTATAAATATCCAAAATTTATTCCATGAATAATTTTTATGAACTAAAAATTCCTAGGTATGAATTTGAAAGGTTAACATATGGTTATCATACCCTATATTCTAATGTAATATTTAAATGATCATTAATGTCTCCCTTTTTTACTTTTAGTAATAATATTATCTCACCCTTATTATGTTTTATTTCACCTTGTATATGAACAAAAGTATTAAGTATGATGTGTCAAAAAGGGTTCTAGTTTTGAGAACTAAGTGAGAGATGGTGTATATTATTTAAAAACCTTTGGTTTATGTATCTATGTTTCTAAATACACTAAACCGTAATGGTCTTCGAATAGATCATAATGTTATATATTTAATATTCATATCAAATGATGTAAAATATATGTTTGAAAAGTATTAGTCTCTATAGTTGGTATCAGGGAAAGGTTTAGTTACCTTTTGAAACTAGGATGAGAAATATTTAGCGAGAAACCTTATTACAATCCTATGTATATAAGAATATTCCATGTTATGGTAAATAAAGAAGAGTTTTTTATAAAAAAAATCTTATATGGATACTACAAGTGGAAATGGTTTTTCCCAAAATTCATTTATGTGTCATAACCCTGAAAAGAGTTAATTGAGTATATCTCATACATCATTCTTGTGCATGGTTAGTGTGTCGTTACTGTGCACCCAGTTTGACACTCATGAGGAATATTCTTGTGTTAATTCATATTTTATTTATGAACCATCATGAATTAGTTGAATATATAATGATCAAGGATGACCTTGTTTAAACCAAAGGTGTTAATGTTTGAAAATAAGGGGCCATCATTAAGACATCCAATGAATTATTTTTCATTATTATGTAGTTTCCCATTATGATTATTGTTACTCGCTCTATTATTTTTGTTTTTAGTCAATGGTTTTAACCTGAAGGAATTATGACAATGCTGAATTTGAAGGAAAATTCAATGACTTCCCTCCTAAAAAACCAAATATTATGGGATATGGAATATACAATCAATGTTATATTATTTTATATCATTCTCAATCCATGAATAATTTTGATAATCCAAATGACCAAATGAGGGAACAATGTTCCATTGAGTCTTTCATAAGGAAAAATTCACATTATTTTAGTGGATCATTTGATCATTCATTTTCTAAGTAATGGAATAGTTCCATTGAAAAGATAATTTCCATTATCCAGTGTTTGGAACATGAAAACTTCATTTTTTCTACCAATCATTTTGATGGTGAATCAGATAAACAATGTCCTCTCATCGAGAACATAAGGAAATAAGAATAAATTGAATCCATAAAAGGATATGATTTTAGAATATTATTTTTCAATAAGTACTTTCCACATATTCATTATATGAAAATAGATATATAATTCTTTAAGGTAATGCATAAGGATGATGAATCCATTAGTGAATATGAGGGAAATTTTATAGGCATTTTGAGGTAAAATTATGATATTATCGCTGAACCAGAAAGTATGAATGATCAATTCTTCAATGGATTAAAACCAATTTTACAAAGGTTGTTATAAATTAGGGACTTCAATAGTTATGGGTAAATAATTCAATGTGCTACAAAGTAATAAATAGAGATAGGATTTTTCCATCAATTTAATGGTTTTTATATAAAAAGAAAGATGGAATTAAAAGCAATTTCTAATAAAAAACCCTTGAGGGAATAATATAAATCCATTATATATGATGTGCTGAATAAGACATGGTGAAAATATTCTTAAGGGGACTATTAAATGCTTTAATTGTGTAAATGAAGGACATCTAGAAATAAAATGAAAATTCTATGGGTTGAAGTTATCCAATGATGGATGAAAAGCACCATAGAATTCACCACCCACACTCTAGTTCTTCAAATTCAAAGAATTATAGCCATTATTAAAACCATTTATCAAATTCAAAGGTTTGTTTTGATGAAGACATCAAAAACCTCTTAATTATAGAGAAATAAGGAAATCTAATTCAATTAATATTGGTGAAGAGATTATGATAAAAATGTGGTGAAATGTTCACCAACCATCTAATATAGAACTACTAATGTCTTATTTGATATTAGATCTAAACAGTCTTTTTTATTTTAAGAATTTTCTAATGGTAATTTTTTTGCCCAAATGGGTTAAATTCCATAACAGAGGGGTGAATCAGGGTTTGATAGATTAAAACAAATTCCCATTCAAATCATGTTTTTTCATTAAAAAATACACTTCTCTCTCTTTCCCATCACAATGTATGAGTGAAAAGTAAATCATGCATGAGTAATGAAACATTTAACTTCATTCACCCTCGTTGGGATATGTCCAAGGAGCATACAACAACATTAAGCTGATTTTACCAAATCCATTAAGGATGACTTCCATTAATGGTGGTTTGGGTAGATCGCATCAATACCCAGGATCACTACCTTTATAAGGTTTAGGGTCAGCTCACTACTTTCTCAAGGGTCCCTCCCTAAGTATCTTTCTCTACCATACTATTGGTAGAAAGGATCACCATATTCCTTATCCTTTACTCACTACTCTTGGAAGGTAATCCAACATATTTTATGGACATTTAGGTTCATTAATTTTCATGAATGCATGCATCCTTAATTTTGGGTATATTCACTATTGAAGTTCTACTCTCATCTAATTGATGAATACCACATTACCATAGAATTATTGGGAAATTATTTCAAAACAACTTTCGTGATGCTCACTACCATCACGAATCTCTTCTTTCATGAAGCTCAAAAATTCTTCCCAAATATCCTTCCTTTCATTAAGCTCACTTTTGCTTGTCGAAGCACACCTATTTTGGGAAGCTCAACTATCCTTCTTGAAGTAATTTTATTTTGCAAAGCATACTTATCCATTGAGAATTTCTTTACTTTTACGATTCTTAGAACATTTCTCTAGATTTTATAGCCATATAAAACTTCTTCACAAGAAAAACCTTCATGAACCACCTTCGTGAACCACATTTGTGGTACTGCTTCCTTCATATTTTCTTTATGTGTTGCAAAATTATCTAAAGGGGGTAGAAGTCTATTTATCGGAATATCCATTGATTCTATAACCCTTGGTCCACATCATCAATATTTCATGATTCTCCATATTTCCTACCATAATGACCCCTTTTTCACAGTGCTGTACGAAAATTCTTTTTACTTGATGCCGTTAATTATCATGGATATCACCATCATACGCTTTTCACTACTGTAACTGTCAACTTGCGATGCTCCTCACATTTTCTATTTTTGATTCTCATCGTTTTCATATATATTACCATTAACATTCATTGAGACTTTGTGAAACACCCTTATAAAATCCCCTTTCCTAAAAAATAATTCATTTTCCATTTGCTCATAAGGACTTCTTGAAAATCAAATTTTTTTAACACTAGAAAAACTCTAAATTTTGGACCCCAATATTTTTTCAAACACTTAGAAATGTTATCACCTTATGTACACAATTTTCTATACTTATTCCAGGGAATCCATTAATCTATGTTGAATCTTTTTCAATATTCATAGTAAAAAATCTATTTGGATCTTAGTAACTGATCATGGAATCCCGCTTCAACAATAAAATCTATAAATCTGAAAATACTATAATGTTACCTTGAGGGATTGTTTCCCAAAAGTATCATTATACTACATAATTGATTAGATATTTAATTTTTAGAGAAAAATATTAATGGTATGATGATCAAATCTCGTGTATATGATTCTTATCTTATTGAATTTTATGGGAATATAATTCCTAAAAATATAAAAATTCTCCCTATAGTTGAATATGATGTTATCTTAGGCACGAATTAGCTTTACTTACAGAAATCCTGCATCAATTTCTAAGGAAGTGAAGTCACATTTTATAATATGAATCAACCTATGATCATCTACTTGTGTGATGATAAATATTAACTTATGAATGAAACCAAATCCATTATTTGAGTCTCGATTAATATTCAAAACAGGTGATAATATCATATGGTTTGATAGAAACTCAACATCAAATATATACCATTGGTACATCATTTTATTAAATTTTTCAAAAATGTTTCCATGAATTACTTTAGATCATGATTTTTATTTTTTAATAGAACTCATACCTAGTGATAGACTCTTTAAAAGACACTATATATAATGGAACCTATCAAGTTTCATGATTTAAAGAATAGATTTTAAGATAATCATGATAAGGGATTAATTCATCCATGTGTGTCACCATGGGGTTCACCTTTTATTTTTTATGAATAAAGAGGGATTAATATGACTATATATTGATTAATGAGTACTGAAATATATAAAAAACAAGAATAAGTATCATCTTTCTCATATATAAGATTTCTTCAATCAATTACATGTAGCTCAATACTTTTCTAGGATTTTCCATTGTACTAGATATCATCAATTGAGGTCTAAGAAAGAGTATATACCCAATACATCATTCCGTACAAGGTATAGAAACAAGGAATTTATATTGATTCCATTTGGTCTTACTAATTCCTCTATTATATTCATGGTGTTAATGAATAGAGTCTTTAGATATTACCTTCATCAGTTTATAGTAGTCTTTATAAAAAATATTATTATATATTAGAAGATAAAGTTAGAGCATGAAGTTTACGTTAGGATTGTGCTAATGACCCTATGGAAGGAGAATATGTATGAAAATTTTAAAAAAAAGTAATTTTTTATTCTAAAAGTTTCATTTGTTGGCTATATAAACTCATGTTAGGGTAAATTGGTGGATCCATAAAAGATAGAAGTTATTGAATATCAGTCCAGAATAACTAATATGACTATGATATATAGTTTTATTGGTTTGGATGATATTATCATTTATTTGAGAAAATTTTTTAGGGCTATATAATCAACTCACCATGTTAAATTGGTGGAGATCCTATTTCATTTGGACAAATGAATGTGAAAAAAATTTCAAGGTATGAAAGAAAGGGTTATTCAGTGCACCTATGTTATTATTAACCCACATTATATAATGGTTTATAATATATAATGATATATAAAATGAGGGACTGGTATGAATTCTTATAAATAATGATTTGGTTGTTGCTTATATATCATTATAATTTAAGGTTTAGGAGAAAAATTACCCAACTCATGATTTAGAGTTAATTGTGGTATTTTTTCATTAAAGATGTAGAGGAGTTATCTTTATGGAGAAATTTATGATATAAATACTTATAATAAAATATTAAATTATATTATTACATATAAAGGGTTTAATATTCACTAAGGAATATGGTTAGAGTTGATTAAAGATTGCGACTATTGAATACATTACCACCCTAGGAAAGTGAATAAGGTGTTTGTTTCTTCGAGTAAAGAAGATCATGCTTGATTATCTATGACGAGGGTAAAAAAGATATAATATTTCTAGATTTTAAAAATATGGATATATTAATATTCATTAAAGGGGAGAAATATTATCTTTTTCACTTGAGTATTCTACCATCTATCCATGTGAGAATTAAATAGGTACAGAAGAAAGATGTGAAACAAAAGAATAAGGTCAGAAATGTTCAAAAGTTCAACCTTAATTATAATGGAATGATATGGTTTGGATACCATGTATGTGTTCTATCTATAATAGATTTTAAAAATTAGTTGTTAGATGAGGCTCATAGTTCATCCTTCTTTATTCATCGTCGTAGCAAAAGAATGTATAGAGATATGAAAGAGTATTTATGGTAGGACAACATGATAAGTGATATTGTAGAGTATGTATCTAGGTGATTGGTATATCAGAAAGTGAATTCTATTATATAAAATTCCAAGGGTATGTTACATCCATTACCCATACCAGACTTAAAATGGGAAAACATCACCATTGATTTCATCATCAGACTCCCCAAAATATCTAAAGTCCATAAATCTATTTGGGTTTTAGTCAACTATCATAAAAATTCATTATAATTAATTACTATCATAGAATATTTATATTTTGGTTTTATTTCAATAATATAAATGAAATAATTAGTAAGGTTTCATGGAGTAACACTTTATATTTTATCTAATCAGGATTCAAGGATTACCATGACGTTCTGGCAGAGTCTTTAGTAGGATTTGGATACAGAGTTGAGTTTCAATACCTTTTATCATCCTTAGATAGATGGTCCATCAGATAGAACCATATAAATACTAGAGGATATGTTGATATATTATTCTATGGATTTCAATGTCGGTTGGGATCAATACCTTCCCATACTCGAGTTTTCTTATAACAATAACTTTGACTCGAGAATTAGGATGAATCTTTATGAATCTATCTATGTAAACAATTGTATAAATCTAATGTGATCGGGTAAAGTTAGATAAAAAATTAATTGTGGCTTAATTTAGTTGAGTAAATTGTAGGGAAATTATGATCCATTTAGCATAACATCAGATAAACTTAGTGTCGACATAAAATTTATGATGAAATTCATTTGAAAAATACAAAATTTGATATTGGGGAGAAGGAACTCCATAAAATTTCCCCATAGAATAAGTTTATGAGATTCAAATAGAATATAAATCTAATCCTTAGGTGTATTTTCTTCTTTTATATTCTTGATTGAGTAGGGTTGGTAGCTTATCTACTGGTGATTCCACCAAACCTCTCTCAATTTCATAATTTATTCCATGTATCTCTCTTTAAGAATTACATAACTAATCCATCCCATGTAATGAACTCAAACGTTATACCACTGGAGATGTATCTCTCCCATGAAGAAAAACTAACTGAAATATTGATATAGAATAATACTACTTTACTGGTTAAATTTATATGGAGGAATCAAAAATTTGAAGAAGCAACATGGGAACCTGAGGATGTGGGGAAATATATATATCGTGATTTTTTGTTTTTGAGTGACAAATTTTAAAGGGTAAAATTTATTTTAAATAAGGTATAATGTAATACCCTAGGATTTAAGGATTTATTTCTATATAAATAAATTCAATTTATTTTCCATCTTGCTTTAACTAAAAGACTTAGTTTAAACAAACTGTGATATACTACTGAAATATTATTATTTAATGTGCTAGTTATCACCTAGATGTTGGATTGGTGGGTTTGAATAGTACTAAATTAATTATTAAAATTTTATAGTTTAACTTGTATGAAATGAATTTATTGGTTATCAATTGATTATAAATGAAAATAAAAATCATTTAAAAGTAAAAGAAATATTTTTATGAAAAATTATTTTATGTGTGGAATGTGTTTTTTATTTTAATAAATTAAATTGATCACTATTGGTTAATGATTCTAATAAAATTTATATAATATATTCTACAAAATATTTTAGCATTAATCAAATGTTTTTATAATCATGGAATGAGAATAAATATAGTTATATTATTAAGAATATATTTATATAAAAAATGATTTTCATCATGTTTTACAAGCATATTTTAAAATTATATTCAGTCACTTATAATAATTGAATCATGAAGAATAGATCCCATATTTTGAATTAGGAGATTAAAATTTGGTAAGAATGTCCATTTATTGTTTCATAATTATAAATAGTAACATTGGTAAAAAAAATTCCGCGATAAGGGTAAAATGAAAAAAACAAGGTTAAAATTTTGGGTTGTGGATTTAAAGAACCTTTTATACTTAAATTTATCATATTATAAAAGTATAGGTGTACCATTATGATCTATGCCTCAAAAATAGTTCCACTTGGTTCCATTTTTCTTTCACTAAGACCTTTATATTATTTTAAGAAAAGGAAAAATAAAAAATGTCACCCTCTTGAATTTAATAACTCTATGTTTTTCATAAGGATAAAAATAGAATAAGGTTATTTCAAAATTTATTTTTGGAAATTTTAATTAATTTTACATCAAGGTAATTTATTTCATGTTTTATGTGATTTAATAATTACCTTAAATTCTTATTCGAGGTCGACATAGTATTATTCAATTAATAGAAAAATAAAATAATTTTTTAAAAAAAATTAAAAGTAAATTTTTTTGGAGAATTATAGCTTTCAAAAACATTTATAGATAAATATAACATATTTTAAATTTTTGAATGGTTTATATTTAAATTAACTTTCTTTAATGTTTTTTAAGTCAAATTAAATGAGTAGTGTTTAAAATAAAATTTATAAAATTTAATGTTAAATTATAATTCATTAAATTAATTAAAATAATGAAAATGTTCAAAGTGGATGAGTAATATTATAAATGGTAAAAAATTTCTTCCCTTTTCCATTTATGTCCACATTTTTACTATATATGTAAAATTATAACCCTTTAATAGTTAAAAATTCATTAGCATGGCTAAGATGAAAATTGGTTAACCAAGGGGTCAAACTAATGGATAATATTTAAAATGACTCCAAAACATGTATAAATTTCACTGGATGATGTATTTTTAAAATTATCCTCCTTTTTATGAAAATATATTTCTATTTGGAAGTATTTACCATAAGAATGGTTTAATTATATTTTAATCATTTTAGTAATTCCAAGTGTGTTATTTCCCTCCCTAATAAAAGGACATCCCTTCCCTATAAAATAATAACTTATGTATACTAAATATTCTTGAATTTTTTTATTATCATTTAAACAACATTATTTACCCTATTTTCCATTAAGTGGTAAGTGAAAGTATCACTCATTTGTACTTATAGACTACCACCACCATATGGCGATACGAATAATTTTTCATAACCATATTTTGTAGATGAGTATTATGATATATTTAATATTTATACCTTAAATTTATAAATTTATTATGTTTCTATGGTTATAATATCATATCTACTTCATAACCTTATGATCTATTGGAAAATTATAACGTTTCTTGTGCATATATGTGGACAACCACATCCATGAAGTGATGTGATTCGTTTTTTATTAATGATTTATATTGATGGTAATAAGGATGGTCTTTTTAAATATATATGATATAATAATTTTTATATAAAGATTAATTATTATTTACCTTTCATGTTTCCAACTGTCAAAAATTGAAAATGTCATTCATGCATATATATGGCCTACTGTTTCCATGACCAGAATAGTTCATTTTTCTATATAAACGATTTATAAGTGATTATAAATATGTATATAATAAATATATATTATATTTATATAATAAATAAAATTCTATATATTATTTAACAATTATTAAATTACAAGGACCATAATTACCAAACATAAATTCTCATTAAAAATGAAACAGTTAACACCCCGAATCAATGATTATAATAAGGAATTATTAATAAATGGAAGTTGAAATGTCATAAGTGGGTTATATATGATATTATAATTATTTACACGACTCTATTATATAATTATAATAAATTTTAATTTATTATATAGTAAGGTATACCACCTTTTAAACAAGTCAAACTTGAGGTAAGGAATTTTCATCTCACTTATTTCGAGTGAGACACATGTCATATTCATAACTTGATTCTTTAATGTGTTATATGTACTTACCATTAATGTATTTTATGACTCTTATGATTATAATTATTGGGATTTACATATCTTTATATTTTTATATCCTTTATGATAATTTTATTTTTATGTTACCAAATTGGAAGGGGATTTATGTTACAATCTCATTGTTTATCGAGATAGTTTATGATTATGTTTTTGGTTATGAAATTTTATGATATTTTCCTAAATAAAATAATGAAATTTATTATCTTTAGTTTATTTCTATATATTACATTTTTCCTTAAATTTTACTCTCTTTATGTACTCAATATACTAAATTATTTTTTAAGGAAAACCAAATTTTTTTCTCACTTTGGATGAAAATACTTTTTATTCTATATCCATGTTTTATAAAAATATATTCAAGAAAATTTTAAATATTATTATATGATTTTTTAATTTCATTTTTACCCATGATTTACTTTTTATAAAATGGTATAACATGAATATTCCTTTCATTTTACGAATGATATTTTTTTACTTTTTACTAAAAATATGAAAGTAATAATTATTTAAACATACATGGCATGAATGGATTTTAACATTTTCATGAATGCTCAAGGATTTGAAGATTCCATTAAAATTATCCAACTATATTTGAACAAAGTATTTCTTTTTTATTTTGGAAATGTTTTTATTTTTAACATGTGATTTCAAAGTGAAAATTTTATTTTCCCAAGAAATGTTCTGGAGATATTTTATAGGAATACTTCTTCTATGATAGAATACATTGATGTTTCTTATGATTTAATAGGGATATGATCCAATGATAGCATCTTTTTTATTTTATTGGATGGTTTATGGTTTTGAGAATGAAATATCAAGGAAACCCATTTTCTTTTCCATAGGTTATGTTATAATGAATGTTTTAATGATGTAGTGGAATACATATGAAATAATTTATTATTATTTGATTGGTTGGTCCAGAATTATATAAATTTATAATGTATTTGGTAATGACTATTATTCCATGAACTCAAAGAGTACATAGTAGGTTATCCCAATCCTGATATAGGGTTTATTAACGTTTATCACATGCCCAAAACAGGGTACATGGGACATTATAGCAATCCTGAAGTAGGTACATGAGTGGTTATCCTAAGACTAACATGTCATGAATGTTTTATTGGGTATCCCTAATATAAGATTATTTTTATTACGATTATTCCACATGTCATACTACTCTTTTTAAATATGATCAGATGAAAATTTTATGCTCTCAAGGCTAGTGTTTTTTTATCCAATTATGATTAAAGTCTTATAAACTTCTATGATTTATGTAATGACTCGTGTTTATGATCTAGGAATTATTGGTTATGAATTTAAAAGGTTAAGATCATGTTTTCATACCTTTTGTTCTCATGTTATATTTAAATTTTCATTGATATCTCCCTTTTTTACCCTTACTAGGTACCTAATTTAATCCTTTATTTTTTTTCTTATTAAAATGATATAAAGAAAAAAATTCATTATAATTTTTCTAATAAGGTTGATAATTGTAAATAACTAAGTGGGAGATGATGTAGATTTTTTTAGGAAATTTTTTTATGTATCTATGTTTCTAAAACACTAATGATTTATATTTCTATAGTGTATCATGAAATTATGTATTGAATATCCAACTAAAATGATGTAATATCTATGTATGGAAAGTGTGGGTCACTATAATACCTAATGGTTTAATCTGATTCATCCCTCATAAAGCCTTGATAATTTATTATATAGTCATAACCTTGGAACAATGTCTTATATTTTGGAATTATTTCTCCAAATGTTATAAAATTTTAGACTTATGCATGCCCTCATCATGCTCCAATCCCCTCAACTAAAATCCATCATGAATCTATAAAAACTACAAAAACTAAAGCCTAAGTCCACCAACAACTATAACTCTAAAAAAATTGAGGTTTCATGCAAATTTCAATAGAATCATACCTTATATAGATACTGGGTTGTACAATATCCACACCATAGGTAAAATCATCACTATGATGTGTCACAGAGAATCATCGAGCCTTGTTAGTAGAAAACTCTTACCAATAATCCCACATATCAAAATCCTTCTCCCACATATCCTCCAAGATATTCCTATGATTCCACTTTACTCCAAACAAAGGGACCATCTTCCTAAGAAGATTATTCTCACTTTGATTCATAATCGGAATTTATCACTCCTCAAAATATTCTCTAAGATCCAACTCAACTCCATCAACTTTGATCAAATGATATCTCATAAATTGAGATACATGAAACACATCATGTATAGCATTGAACTACTAAGGATGTGTTAATAAATACTCCACAATACCAATAAGCTTCACAATATCATACTCCCCTACAAACATGGGTACCTTTTCCCCTACCTCTGAATATTTTTGGGACCTAAATATGGTGAAACTCAAAAAACAATCGATATCCTACCTCAATCATAATGGGGGAAAACCTCTCCAATTAAAATATTATCTTTTCATAATTATAGTAGTCTCTAATCAATTCTTAATCATCCAACCATACCTCAATATATCATGTACATGACTCAACCAGATAACAACTACATACCCAACATATATCCAATACTATAGTGATCGACATGACCAACCATATAAATCCTTGAATGGATACATCAAAATTGATTCCTGGTCAATATTATTATAATAAAAATTAGTATGTGAAATATGTATCTCCCGTAAACTAGTAAAATACATGTAAATCACTGAGAACATGTAATCAATGATCATGATAGTATTCCTAGACTAATCATCAGTCTAAGGATGGTATATCATGCTCAGATACAACTGAGTACCAAGAACCTTATATAGACCATACTAGAAGTGATATTTGAATAAGAAATATTGATCATAAATAATATTATTTTGAAAAACATAAATATGTATTATCTTATAAAAAAATAACTTTCCTGGATAATTAATAAAATGAGTCCCCCTGATTAGAAGGAATTGTGCTACCATGGTCATATAATCCATAATAAACCACAAAACATTAAAGACTCAATGAATCCTTTAAAACCCCATTCAAAATTACATATTCACATAATCTCACTCCAACTTGTAAATAGTTAGTGACAATAGAATAATCAGTGGTCCCTAATACTCAACCATTACCTATTGATAGGTACATCATCTGAAATCAAACCCCATTTCATCTTTATTTATCCCGGGCCACCTATACTACCTGTGAATATCATGATACATCATGGTGAACCTTGGTTTAATAAACCATCTCAAGTAATGTGAATCCCACATATGATCCTCATGAATTAACATAGGAACCAAAAACTAACCTCATATATAAAGGACCTAATAAGAATCAATGTACCAATCAGGTGGTCGATCCCTACCATATATAATTCCCCTAACAACCAAATAGCCTGAAACTGATAACCAAATCTCCTTAACTCTCTCAAATATTTATAATACCATACTCAATGATATAATTTTTACTCTTCCATAGTATTCCTAAATGTTATGGAACATATTAGGGAATAGTCTCATCATTTTCTACTAAGAACTATCCACCTATACAGCCTGTATTTGAGTTTTCCTACTTAGTGCATCAACAACAATACTCCCTCTCCCATGGGGTGTATAACATAAAAATTAAAATGAATGAATATACTAAACTCACCAACTTAGAAGAATGATCTTTTATATTATAGGTAAGATATAATTGAGGCTATTGTGGTCTGTATATAAGCTGAACCTCTCACCTAAAAGATAATAATTCTAATATCTCCAATCGTACGCTACCACCACCAACTAAATATCAAGTGTTGTATAATTCTGATCATGCAGCTTACACTACCTTGAACCATGGGAAAAACATTCCCATAAAATAACACACTACTGTTTTATGATATATTTATCCATAAATAAATTTTACGTGTTTTATATATTTTATTACATACAATGAATGTCTTAAATGAACCACAAAATAAACTTGAAATTATATTACTAAATGTAATTATTATCACCTGATAGTTGGATTAGAATGTATGAAGAAGACTAACTAAATTATGAAAAATGTTTCTAAAATTTTTCTTAATGAAAATGTATTTATTAATTCCTATGAAATAATTAATCAATTTTAAATGTTAAAAACATTATCTTTTTTATGTTAGAAGATCTAATTTTCAAAGTATAGAATATTTCTATATATTATGTATTTATATCACTAATAAACTATTATTTTCATAAATATATTTATATTTAATGTAAAAATGAATAATTAATAATAAATTATTATAAATTTTTCATAAGTGAAGATAAAATCATTTGAAGGTAAAAGAGTTATTTTTTAGAAAATTAGTTTTCTGTGCGCAGTGTATTTTTATCTTAGAAAATTAAATTAATCACTATTTTTGAATGATTTTAATTTAATATTTAGATAATGTATTCAATAAAATATATTAACATTCAACTAATGGATTTTACTATGAAATGAATGAGAATAGAATCATTTTTATGCATTGAAATACATTTTCCCTAAAATTAGTTTTTAATGTTTTATGTACTAATATTAAAATTAATTTGTTCCACTTATGGGAATTGAATATTTTAAAATATATTACATGTTTTTAAATAAAATAATTAATATTAGGTTATAATTTCAAGATATTTTTTTGATAATGAATAGTGACCTTGGAAAAAATCTCGTAACAATGGTAAGGTTTAAAAGGGATAAAAGAGGGGTTATACTAAGAGATAAGGTTTAAAATATCAAAAAAATACATTAATGAATATTTTTATTTTATTTTATACCTTATGAATAATTTATTAATTTTTTTTTCAATTTTTATCCAATTTCCCATGAGAGTGAAACTGTTATATTTCAAATTTATTAATATTTACACGTTTTTCAAACACATCACTTATAAAGGGATACGCCTCTTATCACATCTCCAAACAACCTAATACATTTATATAAACCAATATTTTCTAAAATTATATTAAAAAATATTTATCTATGAACATGTGGTTCTATATTTCTCAAAAGATCCATCCAAGAAACCTTAAGATGCTTTTCAAAGGTAGAAACATGGAGCAGATGTATATGTTCATACCAAAATATTTCAAGATTCTTTCCTCAAAAACCTCCTAAAAAATGTCCTATAATGATATTAGAATTATGTAATAATTATATATAATATAATTAGATGTTTTTATGTTAATACTATATCAATTTTCTATCTTCTTCCCAGCCATTTGAAAATGATAATGTCGCTAAGGCGTACTTCTGGACTATGACCTCCAGAAAGCAATGTGATTCATCTTTCATTTACTATATTCATGGAAGGTAAACAAGAATTTATATATTTAATATATATTATATTTATTATTCTATAAATATAAATTTTTATTTAACCTTTTTTTGTTACAACCATTGAATATTGAAAACTTCACTTATGCATACATACGATCCAGCCTCTCCACAAGATGATGTAATTCATTTTTCATCACTAATTTATTTGAAATGATATAAAAGGGTATATAATGAAAAAATATGATACCTATAATTTTATTAATATTCTGGATATTATTAAACCAAGACCAACATTCATGTACTAGAACCATTGAACCCAAACATGCATGGAAAAAGGACCAGTTTTTACCCGAATATTGATTTTAGTAAAGATTTGTTAATAAAAGGCTAATTGGAAAGTATTAGGGAATGATATATTTTAACCTACATATATTAATATGATTTATTATTAGATTGATAATAAAATTTTATTTATTATATAGTGTGTTTTAATTTGTACAATGTAAGAAAGGGCATAATGTATGGGTTTAAATTACAATTTCATTTCTTTTTGGGATTTCATATATTAAATATTTATTAAGTGAAATTATATGATCCTTATAGTTAAAACCACATATATTTTCCTAAATTGTGTTCATTCAATTAATTTTAAAATATTAGTACTGTTTTCCACTATTTGGTAATTAAAACTTTAATGAAATGATTTTTAAGAAAATCTCACCTTATTTCTTCTTTTTTTGGTTTGGGTTCCTCCTTCTCCATGTCCTTGTTATTCATAAATGTTTTATTGAAGTTTTTTTTCAATTCATAAATGTTTGAGAATAATAATTTTTTTAATAGATTTTAATTTATTTGAAAATTAGTAAATGTAATATTTTCAAATGTTTTACATTAGACTCATTGTTGACTTTTTGCAGAAGTGTGAAAAAATGTTCTCTTTTAATGTATAAAATATGGATGAATATTTACATTTTCATAAAAATTATTTTATTTTAATATTACTTTACGAGTTTCCATGGTAATTTTACTTAGAAATATTTTTTAAATACTAACATAATTTTTAGTTTTTAATGATACTGAATGAAAATGATATTTTCTCTGTTTTCAAATAAATGTTCAAATACTCTTTAAAGGTATCCTTCATCTATAAAAACATGCTTTAAGAATTTTTATTCTTTGACTAGGATATGAATTTATGATAACAACCAATTTATTTCTATATATGACATATGGTTACGATGTTTTAAGGACTATTCTATTAAATCCAATACTTTCCCATGTGTTAATTAAGTTATGATGAAATAAAAAATGTTTTATGATACCACCCACTTCCATTCACTAGATAGATATGATTATGTGATGATAAAATGTTTATAAAACCCATTTATTTTCCATGAGTTACGTTATGATGAAATGATTTATTTATTTTTTTGATCATTTAACACACTTTTGTATGGTTTTCATTATGTGATGAGTGGACCTATAATTATATATCCTCCAAGGAATTGGGTAATGATTAATATCTCATGAGATAATATGGATATAAATAGTGAGTGAAACTAGATAAATAGTGGAATTTATCCACTTTTCTAGTCTTGGGAGTGAACCTTGACTAAGGAAATAGTGGAATAGGGAGTGAACCAAATGCACAATAGGAATTTTTCCACTAATACAGTTTTTGAATCAAACCATGAGTAAGGAATTAATTTTCAATGCTAATGTGTATGATAAAAATTTATGTATTATTCTTATGATATGTTATCATAGATTATGATTGGTTATTAATGATTTCTCAACCTTATGACGTATGTAGTATTTTATGAAAAACCTTAGTCCATGCATCATGATTAATGATCTTAAACTGAATGGGTATGACTTTTGTAAGTTATGATTATATTATAAAAACATTAGGATATATTATTCTCACTTATGATCATTGATAAATATATCATATATTTACCCTTACTACACATATAAGCTCACCGTTTTTTATGTTTCCATTTCCATGGGGTATGAGGACAGGTTTTAAATAGGGTATGTATAAGAAGGGTACTAAGTGAGAATAACTTTGTTGGGTGTTTAAGATATTTCCTGATATAAGATGATTATGTATCTAGTGTCCAAATTCAATAAACCATTATGATTATGGGAAATTTATTATTATGATATCTATTAAATATTCAACTAAAATGATGTAATATTAATGTATGTAAATTGTGGGTCACTTAAGTTGGTATTAAAGTAGTGTTTAGTTATTTTTTTGAGAATAGGATTGGAAAATTTTTGTAAAACATTAAGGATAAGTATAAGTATGGGATAATATTAGTTTTCCTAACCATGCACCTCCTTCTGCAGGATGCATAGTTATGACACATAGTTACTACTAACCATGCACCAAATATGCTCTCTGTACATATTGGTCTATTTTACCTCTTTTCTATTTCTTGAACCCTCGATACACACCTACACCTTCTCTAGACATATGAAACCTTCCATTTACCCATTTAGAAGGATTTTACGAAAATTTTAAAAATGAAAATGAACCCATTAAAATACCAGGTCCTTACAGATATATTCTTTTTCTTTAACATACAATGGGTATGTTTGTAATATTACTTTTTAGCACACAATATATGTGTGTAAACATATTATTTTTTTATGTCTCTTCCTTTCTTATATTCCTTGAGTCTAGGAATTTTCAATCTAATAACTCTCTATCAATATTAAAACTCTGATTGGACACACATTGAATTTAAAAAATATAATATGTTTATTTTATTCCAAAATCTAGAAGGTGTTGATATTGATCACATCATGGTTCTCTCTAGTTATAGCACCTAAAAATTAATAACCATTAAATTTAGAATTCTAATTAAAATAATCATAATGTGTTCACCTTTAACACAATGTGTTTTTTATAAACACATTATACTATATGACGTGCTGACTTCCTCATGTTGTTTGGAGCCAATATGTTCTACAACATGACACAAACCTTGATGCGATAACTCAATTCATGTCAAACAACAACTGAACTACCATAAAATAGGACACATTATTTTAAATTGAAACATTTTAATTTATCAAAACATGGTATTGAAACCTAACATAATATGGTTTTTGGATGTTCTATCCTTTGGACACTACTCTCACCCTCATTAAAATTAATTTTTTCCCAAACACATGAAATAATTCCCAAATATGTCATTAATTCATTATTGAACATTTTGTTTGAATAAAAAGATAAAAAATTGGAGACCAGTAATCCAGGGTAAATTATTCATATATGAACACATTCTTCAATATATTCATCTCTTTATCCATCTCATTACTTTTTCATGTTCTGGTATTTATTATACATTATATCATTAATATTCTAATAATAGTTGATTGTGGTCTAAATAGTCTCACTGTTAATGTTTTTTTGGTTAACCATAAATTATAAATCCACCACAAGAGATAGACCACCTAAATTTGATAAATTTACATCATATTATTCTTATTGACATACTCTTAGTAATGAATCATTAATCAATAAAATCCATATATAAATAATAAATATCATAATAGAAAACGAAATTAATGGATAAATATATTAAATTTATCACAAAAAACACTGTGGAAACTTCACACTTATAAAATGACTTATATCAATAGTAACCCCCGATATAATTACTATAATTGCTTATACATGTGCTATATAAACACAAAAAACATTTATACTAACACATGATAAAATCAAATCTTTCCCCTTTATTTTTAATTATAAATATATTTTACCCCTTTATAGAAAATTTTTTATATTGGATTTATATTATTATGTACACTGTTGATAAAAAAATTCCAAAGAGTAACAAAGAATGTGATGAAAACACATTCCTCATCCTCTGAATGATAAAGGCTAAAATATCTTATTCAGCCTCTATGAATCGATTTTATTCTCCACTTTTTAATGAAATTACTCATCACTAATCAATAAATTATTAAAATATTCCTTTGAATTTATATTAAAACTCATATTAATTTTTTCTTCCTCTTTAGTCTTGAGAAATCTTCCATTAAATATTCATTTAAATTTATAAAATAGATAATTTTGGACATTCATATTTATATATCTACATGCTTGAGTTGATGCACCAATTTATTCAGCAATAATATAAAATTAAATAATATACATTAGTATTTAGGGTTATTATTGAAACCTTATTATACTTATTTATTAATATAACATGTTAAATACACTTTCTACCCAATTCACTACACTAAATATTTTTAATTTACAGAATTATCATTATATTTCCCTAAAATTGATACATCATATTCACACTTTTCCTTACTCAATATTAATTGATATATTTTATATTAATAACCTTTAAAATATTAATTATTAAAAAATTTAATTTTTATCCATTTGGAAGTTGAAAATCTTTAATTACTTCTTATTCAAAAAATATACCTTCTTATGAGGTGATTTATTCTTTAAAAATATTCTCCTTTTGTCACTATTAAAAAACATTAATAATGAAATTTTTAGATAAATTTTGGTAGGGAATATCATGAGATTATCTTATACAAAATAAAAAAGTTGGTCACACCAATATGCTTCGCCCAATTCAAAAAATTGTTTCTACAAATTCATACGTTATTGAAAATCATATTATTATACTTCCTTATTTATAATGTGTCATCCCCACTACATGTATTTATTTATTCCCCTTTCATAAGATTATATTTTATTAATGTAAACCAAAAACTATATCATAATTCTATTATATCCTCCATATGTTTAATAATAGAAATATAAATACAATATTTTCATTGAATGGGTATTTTTTTCCAACATCAATACCCTAATGAAGTTATTTATATTTATAGATTTGTTGACCTCCATTTGATGAACTTAAATTATAGGATACCATAACATCTTCCTATTAATTATATAATTTTTCATGTTTTTTTAAATTTACACATGAATAATTTTTTTAAAAGAATTATGACTTTTAAGAACTATATATTTCAGGAAATTTCTCCTTTTGAATGAAAAACATTACATCCTTATAAATTTTTATATATAATTTTTTTAAAAAGAATAACCAATAAGCATATTTCATATTATACGAGGCCTTTTTTTATTTATTGAAATTATCAAAATTATTTGATACCTCAATAACATTCCTCTCATTCTTGAAGCATTCTCCCACCTCATGTACGGAATTTGAAAATTCGATCATAAATTTCTTCATAATTTTTTATAACTAATCATTAATAAAATAATCCTATTTATGTTTTAAAAAAAATAATTTTTAAAGATATATTAAATTATTCTAATATTTAATAACTAACTAACTCACTTATTCAACCCTCTCAAAAAAGCTTATTTCTTCTTAAACTTGGATTCAACCCCAATTTCAATTTTTGATGACCATCACATGATTCCATTTTCTTATTAATATTTTAATATCTTATATATTCATTAATAAAACACTTTATCATAAATTATCTTCAATTTTCAGCATACACTTATATAATTTTATTATCAATTTATAATATATCATTTTCTTTATCAATTTTATCTTTAACATTCACTTTTTCAATGAATGATTTATCTTATTTCCCACTTGAGGAACCATAAATCTCCCTATAATTTTTATATTTTCACCCCTTTTGTATCATATATTTATTCCTAAAAATTTATAAGAATTCAATATTTCTGGTCACATCTTTCCTCTATTAAAGTTTTAAATCTTATTTATCCTTAATAATTATTTCAAATAATCTTCATCTTCATCATTATGATCTTGAAGATTCTATAAATTTATTGTAAAATGTTTCATTATTTATTAATCAAAATACATTAAATGTAATTTTTTTAATTTAAATTTTGTTTAAAAACCCCTTCTTAAGATAATATACATTAAATTATAAAACATTGTCACACCACCATATTATTTTGAATTAATATCATAATACTCAAAATCAATATAAATTTTCACATTCTTCATGCACTCAAAATAAATCTCCTTATAAATTTTTTATTTTCAACCACTATTGATTCTATACTCATATCTAAAGTAATTTGCATGTTTTGAAATTCATCAAGTGGAAATGAATGAAATTCAGTATCTTCAAGCATAAAACCATTAAAATCAAACCTCCCTGAAAAAATTATACAAATATTCTTTACTAATCTAGAATATTTAAGTATCCCTTGAAATATTTTAATCATTATCACAACCAGATTCACTCTATAAATACCTCCTCATCTAATTCACCATCTATCACATGAATGTATTCAAACCCCTCCCAACCAATTTGAAGTTTAGATTATTTCACATTCATGTATATTTTATATAGATAGTTAAAATTGTCTCAAATATTTTTCAATATATTAAACCACACCACATTTATAAATTATTTCTATAAAATTGATCCAAACATGAAATTATTTTATTTCCTCTAATTTCATAAATTCTTCATATCATTGGAATTCAATGATGTACATTATTTAACTAATATAGGTTCTTTTGTGATGATATCCATAACATAAATTATTATTTAGAGAAGATATATAATAATACTACTCTCTTTATAGATATGTTTATTCTTCCCATAAAAGAAACGAACGCCTTTATTTTTCATTGAATTAAAACACTCCATAGTCAATGAAAATAATGAGTGAAAATTTACCAAACTAGAAGATTAATATTTTATCAGAATCATCCAAAGAAATGTTTATTACTACTTATAATGATTTGGAGGTAAATTTATAGTCAAATACAAATTTAGGGTCCCATTTCATTGGTTCACTGATTGGGAGGGCGAATCAGTGAATAATTTTTTCCAATCCTTTTTATGATTTAATCAAATTTACCTAGGAAACTTATTAGAGTGCATAACCACCTTTAGTGTTTTTCATTTCTATGAACTTAAATACAAATTAAATCAATGTATAATTACATAATAATAAACTGCCACATGTAATATATATACTGCACAAATAAATAATGATTTACAATGTTCTTCAAACAAAAAAATGGATAGGCCCTTGGAATTATATAAAATCACTCATGATCACACAATCCATTAGAATCAAATGGTGAATAAAATCATTAGGGTATATTATAACCCTCATAAAAATTTATGTCACCTAAAGATATTGTGATAATATTTTCTACTCAAAACCTATTTTATAAGTTACATTGTTGTCTGCCAACTTTATGATGATATGATATTCTTTCTTCAACCAAATTTTAGAAATTTTTTCTTTTTTTATGTAATAAGACGAGGATATCTCCTTCAACCCTACTAATTTATTTTATTTGTTGAAAAATATTTTATTCTCATTAATCTTAAATAGTTAATAATATCACAAAAAATGAGGCTCTTATATGTATTTACCTCATATTTTATGTTTTAACTTCTCTTATTCTTTTTAAATCATAGTATATATGCGTGTTCTCATATTATTCATTTATGCATAATAATTGTTTGTAAAATTATTCTTCTTCTCGACTCACTTCCTCTATTTTACCCCTTGGTTCCATGCCTTTTTATCAACCATAACCCTCATTCAAATTTTCCACTATGATTAAACAAACATTTAATAGAAAAACATTTTGTTTTCTTAATACTCATAAAACCATAGGGTGTGGATATTTAACATGGAATGTTAATCTCTAGATATAACAATTATAACACAAATAATCTTAAAATATAAATTATAATTTAAATAAAAATGGTTCATTAAACTTTAACAATAATTGTTTTTCTCTAAGATGGTATAAAATAAAAGGTGTTTCCTTCCCCATGCCAACCAACATGAATAGATTCCCCAACATGAAATTCACAAATGTTTGTTTGGTCAATTTGTGTCATGTAGGGTTTGTACTATAAAAAACCATGACATTTTGAATAATAAAAATGTGGTATTAAAATCTTTCATGATGTGGTGTTGTATAATTTTATATTTTTAAAGCGTCTATAATTATTCTTTAAATGTAGTTAGTCCCAAACAAACACAATACTTCTCTAACATGCTAATGAATTATTTTTTACCATTATAGTTAAAAATTTGGTAAATAAAAAAATAAAACACATAGAAATCCATTTATTAAATTTAAAAAAGACCTACTTGAACACATTTTTAATCTTCTTTGTCTTTGCATCCATCTTATCACTTATTCATATTATGATCAGTGATCTCTATGTACTCAAAAATATTTAATGAATAATAGACTATGGTCTCAGTAATAATAATTACCTATCCATTAGAACTTAATTTTTTTTAATTTCTATACATACATCTTCTTTCATATTTGATACTTTATAAAAGTAAACACCTATTTATTTTTTCACTCGATAATTATTTGGAGATACAAATAGAAATCAAAACAAGTATCTTTAATTAAGATAAAAAACTAAGTATTCGATATTTTTACCACCACTTTGGAGCCAATGATTAAAATAATGATTATTTTATCGAAATTTTGTTTTTTCCTTGATTCTTTTTCATACTTATTCAAAAAACAAATAATTTAATATGTTTTATCCACAGATTCACGAGTATATTACATGATATAATTAGATGAAATAATGTGTGAAATAGAAGGATCAAAAATATTATTTTTAAAAAGGGTAATATTCTTTCCAATCTCATCTTTATCAAGGATCCCTATAAGGCCCTCAGTATATAAGAAAGAACTCACGTCATAGACCTCAATAGAAGAATAAAACATTTCTAGGAAAAACATTAACAATAATGGAGAATAATATATTATAAACACAATACATAATTGTACTAAAAAAATATCAACCTGAACATAACTAATTTAATAAAATTACACACAAATATATCATAAGATTTAATCATTTTAATTTAAATATTCATAACTTTATCTTTCACTCAATTTTGATTTATAGAATTTATATTTTTAAAATACTCCAAAATATTACATATAATTATATGACACGAAAAAAGCACTTTAATATTTAAATAAAACACGGTAAATCATTTTTTTCATCCTATTAGCAAATATTTTCATTATAATCTCATATAAAGTATTACACATGTTAATAGTGAAAAAAATCAGCAATGGATTTTGGGTCCTTATTTTTTTAAAATTAGCATATCATGAGTGAATTTAGATTTTCATGATTAATTATTCCATTAATAGAAGATAACATAATGTAAAAAAATTGGGCCAATATTATGCCATAATTTTGGAATAACCTCGGTCTTGAAAGCATCAATAGTTGAGGATTTTGAGGGGTTTATTTGGATAAATGCAGAACTTAACTTTTTCAGGGAGGAATAAGAAGTGAAAGAGTGATTCATAATATCGTAAAAATAAGGATCCACCATCACTAACACATGGTTATTATTATTGTTACCATGCTTAAAGATAGTGTAAAAAAATTTAGGCACCCCCTTAAGTAACATCTACAAAACTCTATCATATGATATTTTTCACTCCCACTTTAGTTTTATTTTTCTAGAGATAATTACATGAAGATAAATCCTATGGTTGAATTTATTTAAACCATCTTAATAAGAATGATATTTTCCCCTCTATTATCAATATAGAAATAGTTTAACCCCACCCCTCCCACTCCATAGGTCCCAACATCCTTACAAGCACACTTGTGTGGTACTAGATCTGACACTATCATCACATTCATAAACCACCACAACAAATTTTTTTTAGCTTTGTTCTCCACCATGATAGTTTTATTTTTCATGTGTTATTCCTTATAAAATTCCCCATATTGGTGAACATATTCACAAATTATTAAGAGGATCACTCTGTTATACTAGAAAATTTCTTATTTCCCAAATTCATCACTAGAAACTCCATATTTATGATAATATAACCATGATAAGTAAAATCTTAAGTATAATCCATTAAATTCAATCATAGATAGCTACCCAAAATGAGTTATCTCTAACCTAGCTAAAATTGAATCATCATTTACATGGGACCCATGTGTGAACCAATGCATCAGCATTTACAAATCAAAAATGAAACCATTTTTTACCATGAATAGTTGTGGGGTGGACATAAAACCCTAGCCATGACAAACATTACATTCATTAAATATTTATCTCTAAGTCACTTATTTAACATAGTTAAATACTAATTCATTCTAAATATTTATCAATAAAATTCAATTTCCAATTCACGCACACATACCATTCATTCATTACCAAATAAACAACATTGAACATATTTATCAACACCCAAACCATTCCATGCTTTTTAAAAAATTAGTTTTCTTTAAATTACATTCTTTGATCAAAACCATGATTTCACATGAATACGTGAATGAAATCATTTATGAGATCATGATTTTTCAAAAAATAAATACTAAATTATTCAATATTATAGAAGGTTTTGAATCCACTTGCTGAGAAATTATTTAAGGGATTCTATATAGATTATTAAATTGATGACCCTTTCAAGATGAACCATTGATCCCTATAAAAAAATTCTTTATAAATCACAATTTGTAAACCAAATAATAATAAAAAACATTCAAAGATGTTTGGAATAGCCGATGTACATTTGGAACAACCCTTATGCTCAGTTGAAAAGGATCATACCATTTTAGCACGTCCCATGTATAACTCAATCCATAAGAGTATATGACCTCATGTGAGTGGCATGAAACCCAAGAAGCATGTAAATAACCCTGCATAAGTAATAATTTTCATGGTTTAAAAGAATAATGGTAGGGGTATGAATATAAGAAGTGGCATGGCCACTATTCCAATCAGAACAACCCTATGACACAAGTCACAAAATATATTTGAACACCTAAAATATAAGAACATCATAATTAAGAGTTATATCGATTTTGAATATCACTTAACAAACTAAATAATTTTAATAATATATATATAATAATTCTTTCCATATACCTTAATTATTAAACCAAACTCAATCTTCTTACCACATTCTATTAAAACATCATCCATGAATTGGAAAACCTAAAGTGATCTTAAATAGATGAATATAATTAACCAATAATTTTTATCATAAACCTCTCTAT
Organism: Viscum album; assembly: GCA_963277665.1. Taxonomy (NCBI): domain Eukaryota; kingdom Viridiplantae; phylum Streptophyta; class Magnoliopsida; order Santalales; family Viscaceae; genus Viscum; species Viscum album. The sequence continues at coordinate 570,848,765 of OY728164.1, read as the reverse complement.
CTATTTATAAATATGACATGTGAAATCTTATATAGTGGTTTAAAATTATATCTATCTCTCCTCCACTATATTATTTTCCTTTCTCTATAATAACAATTTTTCACATCTCCACCAAAAATCCATTTTCCCATTATAATTTCATAGTGGTTTAACTTAATCCATTAAATAACATCTTCATCTTTACCTATAATTAAAAATAATTTATTACAATAAAATTCTAGTCATCATGTAAATTAAAAATTATAAAATTAATTCCCCTTGTCTCATTAATAGTCAATATCTAATCAATTACATGAACATAAAAATATTATATTGTGGTCAAATAATATTATTTAATCACATTTCCATGTCAAACTCTATTTAATAAATAATCTCATGTAATTATCCATGAAATTAAATAAACTAAAATTTTTTGGTGTTACAATTATTCCCTCCATAAGACTTTTTATACTTAAAAAGTCATTGAGTAACATCATCATTGAAAATATTTGTCCACTACTACCACACATGAGACTTTCTTTCTCAAAATTTTCCTTACGTTATCCCATTTTCCCATAATACTCTCACCAAAGGAATACTTCATCCTCAAAGAATATTTTATTTCCAATCTAAAATATGAATTGGTAATTCTATATAATATATGTATGGTTAAAACTAAACAATCTCCCAATTCAAAACATTAGATTTATATAATTTACACTTATTTGTTTGAGAAACATGAGAAAATTTATCCATTAAACCACTTCACCAATCCATACCATTATCTCAAATTGACCAACAAACTATGGAAATAAGTCTCCTTTATTTCATATACTCTAGTTACCTATTACTAAATATCTTTTAAAAATATATAATCCCAAAAATAATATCTCAAGGGACTTCATTGCTGATTGGTTTGAGACTTTGGATGAATCTAAGATGATACTATAAGTTTGTTAATCAATTTTATTTGATCTATGACCCCTTGAACATAAATAGGTTCAAAAGGAGTCCTTTAACTATTCTCAACCCAATATAATGGTGAATGACTTGGATAACCATATAATTCATTGAATGGTTCCATACATATTGATGATAGAAAATTGTTTTTATACACAAACTCCACAAATGATAAATGTTCTTCCCAAGACTTTCCAAATTCAGTGGAATAAGATAAAATCATATCTTTGAGACTATTGATAATATATTTTGTATTTTTATTTGTTTATGGGTGTTAAGTCATACTCACCATATATTATATTCCCATAATGTTCTATAATCCCTTTTAAAATCAAGATGTAAATCAGATATCACTATCTAATGAAATTGAATTTGTAACTCTATGAAGTATAACAATTTATTTTACATAGAGATTACCTAGGTTATATATTGAATATGAATCTTGAATAGGAAATATTTCTTTTGATTTCATGAGTTAATAAACTAGAACCCAAATTCCCACATGATTATACAAGGATTTTGAAAACCCAATTGTGAAATCCATATAAATATTATCCCACCTCCACAACCTAATAGGTAATGGATAATATGACCATCTCAGTATTTAAATCTCAGAATTTACCTATTGAAAAACTATCCATGAGAAAAAATTAGTTATATACTTCATCATTTAGATTACAATATTTTTTAAATATTATCATGATACAAATTATTATATTTTGGATTTGATATCTAACTCGAACGGTGGATGGTTTTTAAAACATTATTCTTGATATCTATAGGAACCACTAACTATCCTTAGAAATAAGGAACTAGATCTCATATAATTGTACATCCATTGGTGATATACTGATTATATAAGGCATCTATCATACTACAACATTTATCATATCATAACTAATCACTTTCATCAAGAACATAATAATAGATTACACATTAAGACTAGAAAGTAATACCATATCCACAATATCTTCTACCTTTATGTGAAATTCTATCAATAATCTCATCAATTATTTCCACTTCCCAGGTTCCTTTTCTATCTGATTTATTGTTTTTCTATTCAAATAATCATCCACCACATTTATTTTTACATATGTATATATAAAGTCAAAATCAATAGTTTGAAGATACTCCACCCAACTTAATTTTATTATATTGAGATCACTCTATGAACAAATTATCTTCAGACTCTTTATATATATATATATATATATATATAATAAATCTCTAAATAAAAGTATAATTACTCCAAATATTTAAAGCATATGAAATCACAACCAAATCAAGGTCAAGAATAAGTTAATTCTTCTTATTGGATCTCAGTTTCCTAGAATAATACACTAAAAAATTTTCTCCCTTACAAAAAAAACACATCCTAATCCAATTTATGATGCATCATAATACACCTCAAAACAATTTCATAGATTAATATGAATTAAAATTCGGGTTAAAGTGAGTCATTTTATAAATTCCATAAACACTTCTAGATAATTTTTAGTCCAATTAAACTTATCCCATATCTAAATAAAGGCTATCATAAGAGAATATAATATTAAGAAACACAAATTGAAACTATAATAATATCCATACAAACCTATGAAATATCATATTTCAAATATAATCTATGGTTTTCTCAAAACATTGAAACTTTTACATTTTTTATAACATCAGTAAATAATTATTAGTAAATAAATTCCCAATAATTTCCCTTCATGAATCCAAAATTGGATTTTTTATAGGTTTTTATATAACTTATACTTATATAATCACTAGTAAAATATATAAGAGTATCTCATGTTCTAGCTCTAATATTGATTATATATAAGTTTATTCCACTAATAAAACCAGAATGGTGTCTATGTAATCTTGGAATATTTAGTTTATTAATGATATAAATACTGTAGGTCCATTAGTAACTCTAAAACGCATGACCAAAAAACTTGTAATGAATTTATTGACATTGAAACATAATTTTTGAATTTTACTCTTCCTTTACACTTAATTAATAATAACAAATCCAATGGTTGGTATTGGAAAACCAATGATATCCCTTTATCTATGAAAAAAATAATTAATTTGAGTAAATGATATTTTTTTACTATCACCTTTTTCAGTTTCTAGTAGTTGATATATAAACACAAACTACTATTGGAGTTCTTATCAAATTAAATCGATGCATCCCAATAAGAAACAATTAACTAAATAAATCCATTCTAATCCATAATTACCAAATAAAAATTAATATATATTAATTATATTAATGTTCTGAGATAAGTTGGTATAGAAATTGGGAATATCCTAGGAACATGGGTAATGGAAAATTCAATGTCTATTATCTATTCTAATCTAAAAAAATCCTCAAGAAAAAAAATCTGGATATCAATCCACAAATTCGAATTAGTAAAGTTGGTTTTTAACTTATGTCCATCCAAGTAATGACCCCAAAATTTATCAAGATATGTATTAAAAATCAATATCAATTGGACCCATCTTTCTTATATCAATATCACATTCTCCCTTGAAAGTTGGAATAGTTCAATCTAGTTCTATGAAAAAATATTTACACCTACAACAGTAAATTTTAACTTTGATTTATATTAATAAATACATAACAATCTTATAAGGTATCAATTATAATTGAACATGACATTATTTCGATATGTAATCCTAAAATTTATAATGCTCACACTCTATGTGAGGAAAATCATGTGATATATTCAACTATAATAGCTTAGGACAAAATTATTCATTGAACATCCTATGAAACCCTGTCTTAGTAATATACTCCTTAAAATTGGATTCCACTATCATATCCCATTATTTTTTACTATTAAATAAATAATATACATATTTAAATAACCTTATAGGTCATGGATATTTGAAATTATTAAATGATGTGGATGAGTCTTTATAACCAATCCTCTACTACATAAAGTCCAACATCATCTCAAAATGAAGGGGGTATTGATTCTAAAACATAAAATCCATGTATAATATCAAGGTTTATCCTAATTGGTTCCCCATACAATCAATCATATAACATTAAAAATCATTTCCAAAAGGTTGGTAATGATAGAAATAATTTTTTTACTTCCCACCCCTCTCTGATTTTAATGATCACAAACACTCTTTAAGTGATTAATAGTTTGTTTTTCGTGATGTACAACTAGATTGATGATTTTTTTTAGAATCTATTACAGTAACCTTGAACATGTTTTAATAGATGTTTTGGATACATAGAAGATACCTAGAAGAACGATAGAGGGTTTTTGAAAGAAGTGGATAAGGAACTTGATGGAGCCAATATATGAAGGTAACACTAGTTAGCTGATGGCATGCCCAAGTCTTTCCTCACCCAATAGAAGATCACCGACTACCTGGTGGAGGAGTAAAAGCTAGCCGGTGCTAATGGAAAGTAACAAACTCGAGAATAAGAGTCCACTAACAAGACATTGAAGGTACATTGACCATCCAATAGTATCCATAATTAACCATCACATTCTAGGAACCTATTTACTACCCGGTAGAGGATATCAGGTACCTGATGGAATCGAGCTAGTAATTTCCTAACGGAAATTTATGGTCAAAAAAATTAAATTAATGTTTATGTATTCGACTTAAAGACCCTTGAAATTTTAAAAAATATTACAAAGGTCATTAGAGCCTATAAATAGAGAATCTGTAAGGCCTTGTAATTTATCAACCACTTTCTCATCTGATATCCATCTATAATGTGCTAAATTATTCAATTTCTATCAAATGTGATCTCCTCTATAAATATTATTTCACATTAATAGAATATGAAAAAATTATACCAACCAATAAAACTTTTTTATAATTCTCATTCTCTCCTAGAATTCATCAAATTATTTTAGATAATTGAGGCTAAGAGAAAAAGATATTAGTTAAAAACAATATCCTCATCATCCAAATTCTTCTATGTTTGGTTCTTACTACCATTAAATTAATGGACCATAGTTATCTGGGATATAATTGAAAAATTCTATGTAATATTAATCATGAGGTTTCTATCTTTTCCATTAAAATGGTAGTTTATATTTTATTTTGGGTTTTATTCTATAACCTAAAATGAAATGGATTTTTTTATCCTGGTAACTAATAAAGACTATATATTAATACAATAAATACTAAAGATATTAGGGTAGTATATATAAGTTTAATTTAAGAGATATTTACAGACATTCTTATGAAATATCTTCTCTCATTCACTTTCAAAAAATTCAATTATTTTTCACTTTATTTTATTTATTTAAATTGTTTAATTTATCAATTAAGGATTAATTTCTTAATAATTTTTATATTTAAGTTTATTAATGATTTTAAATCAATCATTATTTTTTATGACACTTTTATTTTTATATTTAATTATATCATTCCACTTTAATCTTTGATTATTTTTTTATTTCTTAAATTATTCTCTAAATATGTTTTTAAATTAGGATTGTTTTCCTTTAAATTTTAATGGTAAATTCACACCCCTCTTTCTATTTTACTCTTACTATAACCTATATTTTTAACCAAAGAAGTTTTCTATTTTTTAATTTCTTTCTTTTAAAATTATTTCAATGTTCTTATTTTAAAAATCTTCTACCTATATTTTAGATAAACATATCTTTTTAAATATATTTTTTAAACACCCACAGTGGTCCTAAAGGATAATACTAAGGGAATGCTTCACTTTTTGATGGTACTTATTATGAATATTGGAAATACAGTTTGTCTAATTTTCATAGATCTATTTGATCTCATGTTTATAAAATATTTATGAATGACTATAATGTTTCATATGATAAAGAATAAAAATTCACCCTTGAAGACATTTATTCTTTTGATATTTAAGGTAAAGTCATGAATCCATTAAAAAATATATATATTATTGAGTTTAATAGAGTTTTTTTCATATAAATACTACACACAAAATCTTGAAATCATTAGAACATACACGCGAAGTTATAAATAAAGATAAATATAATTTTTTTCATATATAGACAAGACTTTTATAATTTCCCTATTCATATGAATGAGTCTATCACTACTATTCTTAATAGATAAAATGATATTTTAAAAGGGATAAAATCTCTTAGTGACACTCTTTCTATATAAAATTTCACAAATCAAATCATTTGGGTTTTACCTTGTAGTCAAGAAACCAAAATTCATCATGATCCATGAATCTAAAGATTTCAAAAATATTATTGTTGAAGAACTCATAGGTTCCCCCATATTGTATGAGATATACATGAAGATATAATTTGAAAATGAGGATAATTTGGTAAATAACACTAAAAAAATCCTTTAAGGAAAACAATAACAAATCATTCGAGTGTGACTCAGATATTGTGAAATTTTCCAATATGATAACCAAGTACCAGAAAAAGAAGATATCCACTAATATATTATAAAAGAAAAATCATGAATTTTAGGTAACCGGATTTTGTCCCAAAATGAAGATCCACTTCATGAAAAATTTTCCCTTGAACAATACAATTTCAAAAGACAAGAATCCTAGTTAGAAATCATTAAAGGTGTTGACATAGAGTACTGTAAAGGACTCAATTCACACATATGAATCAAGAAATGAAATTCCTAATTGTCTCATTACATATTTTGAGGACGAAATTGATGTTATTTATAAAATTTATCCATCGTAATATCATTCCTCTTTTTAATATTCAGCTTATTCTACCCCTTCTATAAATTTTTAAGATGTTCTTAACATAAAAAAATGAACTTCAAAATGGATTTTGTGATCTTATTTCAAAATCAGAAGACATTAATAAGAAAAAAACTTGTCTTTCATAAGAAGATAAAATCTTAAAATAAAAAGTGTATTTGGTTTAAAAATATAATGAAAAACAGAATATTGAAAATTTTTAATTTAAAATTAAAAATCATAAAATTTTCCTTATTGTTTTACCTAAGGTGAAAAAAATTGAAATAATATTTTGGGTTCTCAAATACAAAATATATTTTTTTATGGATTTGGTTTTTCATAACATTATAGTTTTCCCAAAATATCTAAAAGTAAAACTTTTGTAAAGAAAATTATAAAAAATATCTTTTGTAATTATTTGAAGAATTTATTTCATCATGTTTATGAATTAAATTATAAAAATGATAGATATGGTACACCAAGGAGAATTTATATCTCTTCTCATTTTTAAAAATAAAAAAATTCTCTAATCAAATTTCGATTCCAAAATTTTTATTGGATAACTTAAGTGGACATAAGATATGGGTCACAAAAGTTACATTTTATGAATCTATTTTAGAACAATATAAAACCCAATAATAAACAAGGTATATTTATAGTGTGTGATCAAGGTATATATATGGTGATCCTTCCAAATTAAATTATCTCAAAGATTTTATTGAAGTATTTTTCACTATTAAAGATGATTCAAAATGAAAAATCACCAGTATGGGTATCATTGGTTTCTATAAATATACTCTAATTAATGATATTTTATTTTTCAAATACCTTAAACATAAGTATTCATTAATTATGTTATAGTGGTTTTAAAATTACTTTTAAATTTTATTTTTCTAATGTTTTTATTTCTAAATGAAAGCATTTATATACCACACATAATTTTAAAAATATTTATATTATATATTAAAAATATATATCATGTCAAAATATTAAGTGTTTTTGTACACATGAAAATGATTCTTGGATTTGGTATAAATTCTTATGTAATTCTAATATTAATTATATTTTCAAGATCAACTATTACTAAATAGTATCAGATTTATCAAAATCGTATTTTAAAAATATCATTATTTGTGATCCTTGCCAACTAGGCTAGAAACATAAGTCTTATTTCAAACCTAAAAACATTTTTCCTCTCCCAATGACTTATAAATAGTATACCTAGATCTTTTTTTATTGACTAATGTTTCTATTATTAGAGGTAAATATTACACTATTGTAAGTATCGATTATTTTACTAAATTTAAATTGGTTTCCTTTTTAACCACTAAGAATGATGCTTATAATGTGTTAGTCAACATATTAAGGAAATTAGAAAATATAAAAGGATAAAAAATAAATTAATTTATAACCTACAATGGTAGATAATTTTATAAAAAACGTGTTTTGGAGTTTTGTGCTTATCAAGGCTATCATCCTACCTTTTACTCTCTTAGAACACATTAAGAAAATTGGGTTGTTGAAAGATGAAATAAGAACCTCAAAAAAATGTATTGGACTATCCTAAATGACTTGTACCTTCCATAATACTATGGGGAAATGGTGTTCCATACCACTTTATTTATCCTTTATTGTTCCCTCATAAGACACATATTGGGATAAAACACTTATGAACTTCAGAAAGGTAAAATTCCAAAAGTTGTCTTCTTAAATGTATTTTTTTGTAAATTTTTTATCCTTGTTATCAAAGAAAATATAGGAAACTTTGACCTAAAACCTGATGAAGTATTATTTGTTGAGTACTCAAACACAAGAAAATCCATATGAGTCTTCAATAGGAGGACTGTGACTATATATGAGCCAATTCACAACACATTTGGTGGAATATTCTTAAATCACATCCTCAATGTGATGATGTATTTGAACAGGCTAGTTTAAACTCACCTAAACCTCAATCTTCTAAAGAAATTAAATATGTCCTAGAAACTAAATTTACTCCTTTACCCAAGTCATGGATTTAATCTAATCATCATCCTCTTGATAATTTTATCAATGAATTATAATTTAGAACTCGTACTAGAAGGTCAATCTAAAATGAGTTTGAACATCATGATTTTATCTCGCATATTGAACCACATTTCCTTGATGACACTATAAATGAAGAGAATTGTATACATTACATGAAATAGGGAATGAACCAAATTCAAATGAAAAACTTTTGTAAATTCTTAAAATTTCTGGATAATGATCCTATTATTGGAAAAAAGTGGGTGTTTTTGAAACAAACATGAAAAATGAATAATTTTAGCCATAATGTGGCTTGAATTTTTTTAAAGGCTATAATATAGAATAAAGAATCAATTATGGTGACAAATTTTCACCCATTCCTCAAATTTAATATATTATAATATTTTTTTAATTTTATTATCATTATAATTATAAAAAATTTCAAATAGATTCTGAAATTTCTTTTTAAAATGGTTTTATGTCTCATTGTTTTTGTGGAACAACCACCATATTTTAAAATCTTGAATTTATAAATTCTTTTTCCAAGTTAAAAAAAGCTCTATATCATTTAAAACAATCCCATAAGTCTTGATATGAGATATTAACTAAATATAATCTACAAAATCATTTTAAAATGGAAACATTCAATTCCACCATTTTTCTGAAATCCTATTCAAATTATTTATTTATTTTTCAACTTTAAATTGATATTTCTATTTTTAGCTCAAATAAATAATATATTTCTAATTAATTTTTTAATTTAATTAATAAAGTGTTTGAAATGATTTTTATGGGATAACATAAATTATTCTTTGTTTTTAAAAATTTCCAAAATTTTGACAGATCCCTTCTAAACCAATGTAAATACACTAATGAATAGATAAAGAATTTTATCATGGATCATAATAAGTAAATTATAATTCCCTTGAGTACAAAATGTAATCTAACATTGGATGAATATGTTAAATTATTCAAAAATAATAATTATCACAGTATGACTGGATGTATACTTTACCTTAATTAAATCTATCTTAACATCATTTTTAATGTATACATTTATCCTCATTTTCCATAAAATCCATATAGATTTTATTTAAAATCCCTCAAAATAATTTTTCATTATTTAAATTGAAATAAAATATAAGATTGTTTTTTCTTAAGTAAACCTTTTTTAAGCTTTCTTATCTCAACAGTGATGATTTTTTAATATTCCAACTAGATAGAAAAAGTAATAGTGGAACATGACATTAACTAGGAAAATACCCCATCTCTTGGGGCAGTATAATTTTTTTTCTCTTTATACTACTAATGTTGAATACATAGGCACGAGGTGTTTTTTTCCCAATTTATATTGATGAAAATACTCCTTTTGAATTTGGATAATATATTCTTCTGGCCCTATATAGTATGTAAATAGTATTTAGATCAGTATTTCTAAACATTATATCCAACACTCTTACACTAAGTATATTGAATTGAGAAACATTTTTTGATAATATCACTTTCAAAAAGGTGATATCATTAATGAATTTGTTTTAAAAAACATTAAAATTTCCAATATATCCAATAAAACCCTTCATCTTTCCTAATCTGACATCATAAAAGTATATTTGGTAATGATTAACTTGTTCTTATTATATGTTAATAACATGAAAATATTAATAATGATTCAGTTTCTTTTTTGTTTTTTGTTTTCAAAATGTACATCAAATAATATCATTTAGATTTTTTTTAGAATTTTAGTAAAGTAATGTGAGTATGATACTATTATCCAAATTAGGTTAAATACCCTGGGGGTGAATTAAGGTATGATATATTAAAACAACTACCCATTTGGATCTTGTTTCTTCATTAAACAAAACTATATTCTCTCCCATTATCATATAAATGTACGAGTTGGAATAAAAACATGCATGAGTCAAAAAAAATTCTTGCTTCACCCATACTAGGATACATAAAAGGAGAATAAAAAAATAGTGTGACAATATTCAAAATAAAATAAAGAAAAATACCAATAAAAATTTCACAAAGGACCCACTGTCCATCATGGTTCACTACCAATCACAATTTGAAATATCATTTCTCTATCAAATGTAGTGTGATAACTACACCTTAATAATATTCCTCTATTTATTACTTGAATAAATATATTTCCAACCTAATTTGGTTTATCACGAGGATCAAAATTCATCCTCTTGATTAATACCTTTCTTTTAAAAAAATATATGAAATCCCTTTTGGTTTGTCTAAGATTCACTTTCATTAAACCCTTTATCAAATTTTGAAAAAAATATATTCTTTCTCAAAACTTATCACTTTAAAAAAACTCATAACCTTTCATGAAACCCACAATTTTTATGATGTTCTATAAAATTCATGAAACTACCTTGGTAAATTTGAAACCAGTTATTTTTAACAGAACTAATGTTCTTATGAAACCTTCATGCAAGAAAATCCTTTACAAAACTCTTCCATGTATTAAGAACTTTTAAATATTGATTTAGGTTTTCTTTATAAAAGGATTTGGTAGATTAATTTTTATATATTTTTTGGCCCTTTAATCAATTTTTTTTCTCACCACTTCCTTTTTGTGAATGTATTCAATCTATTTTTTAAACTCACTACCTTCACAAAACTTTCCATGTAATTTTCATGGTAGAAAAATTAATGTATTTCATGAAACATTATTCCCTAAATCACAAGTATTTTATCGTAGAACTTATCTTTTATGAATTCCATGACATTTATATATTTTCATGAAGCATTCCTAGAAATCCATATTTCATGAAACCTATCACTTCCTCTAAATTTTGGTCCCCAAAAATTTGGAAATCGCTAGATATTTACACAAACACATACACACACTTTTTTTAATACTTCCATAGCTTCCAAAACACTATCATGGAGATATGTTAACATACCTTTTAATAAATAATATTGGAACATCAAAACTGAACTTTCCAATATTCTTTTTCAATAAATAAAATCCACCCAACAACACTATAAATTCAGATTGAGGGATTTTTTCCTAACTGATACTAAAAAAACATTCTTATCTGGATATAATCAAGTGGATGTGGTTCTGGAACATATGATCTTGGGGATTTATTCCAAAAGGGATGATTTTATTTTTAAACCTTTCCATATCCTAGGCACAATGACTGGGGCTTTACTGCTCAATTTTTTCACAATCTCATAAAATTTTCTATGGTTTCTTAATAAAATATTTGATTTACCTAAAATATGGAATTATTTTTCAAAATATTTATTTTTAAGTCCTTTAATTTGTTATTTTTCTATTTTTTAATGTATATGTAACCTTTAAACTCACATGATGAATTATCTTAGGAGGATATATGTCTATAAATATTTAAATGATCTTATAGGAGACATTTAAAAAAATCAATCTAAAAAATTAAACTCTTGTTTTTGTTTTTTAAAAAAATTATTTCTTTTCAAAAATATTTTTCTAATTTTAATTTCAATTTTGATATTTATTTATTAAAAATTTATGTTTTATTTTATCTTGAGAATTATTGAAAACTTATTTTTCAAATTTTGAATGTTTTTAAACCTTCAATATAACATTATTTTTATATCTCTCAAAATATCATTAATGATGAAAAATGTTGTTCTAAATTTTATATATCATTATTATGTACCCCATATATGAATTTTTTTAACAATATCAGAGTGTTATATGTATTATATTTTCCCTAAAAATTGGTATTTGTTTTTAAATGTCATGTTAAATGATTTGAAAAATATTTGTGGAGATGTTTTGTTTATGTTGGAGATGTTTCTTTATTTTCAAAGTATAATTATATATCTTTATCTTCGAAACTTTTTAACTTTTTAAAAATTATATGGTTATATTATTAATTTAATTTAATTATTATTTAAGTGTTTTTGATCATCCAAAAATGGGATATTGTTGTTCTTCTCACCACTCTTTGATTTTAATGATCACAAACACTCTAGAAGTGTTTAATATTTTATTTTAAGTAATATTGAACTAGCTTGATGAATTAATATTAAAATCCATTAGAGTAACCTTAAACATGTTTTCATAAATGTTTTGGAGCATTAGAAGAAGGATAAAAGAACAACAGAGGCTCAAAGAAAGAATAAGAGAAGTCACTTGATGGAACCAATGGCTACAGGAAGAACTTAGTAGTCGGTGTAATTCCACTAGTTAGTCGGTTCATATCCACCATCCATCCAGTGGAATGGACAAGACTTTAATTACCTAGAATAAGACTGCCCACTACCTGGTATAGGTGAACTGGTTAGCTAGTACGGATGACCAATAGCACCCTCAAGATAAAGAGTCCACTGAATAACTGGCGGAGGTTCACCAACCAGCCAATAGAAGTAGGTTGTCCACATAAAATTCCACCAACCCCACTAGCTACTCGATTGAGGCTACTAGGTACCCAATGAAAATGGGCCAAAAATTTTAAGACTAATATTTATGGTGGTCAAAATTCATTGAATGTGGATGTATTTGACTTTAATATCCCTGATGTATTTTAGAATATTACCAAAGTTATTATATCCTAAAAATATATTCTTCTTGTTGTCTTGGAAATAAAAAAAACATTTTCATATGATCTCTAATGCCAACATGATCAATTACTTCATTACTCTCAAAAGTGCTCCGCTTTTTGAATATTATTTCTCTTTTCTAGAGTGTGAAAAAATTATAATATCAAATCAATCTATTCCATTATTATAATTTTCTCTTAGATATTTTCTTTTTTTAGATAATTGAGGCCAAGATTCAAATAAATATCTTTCTATAAGTCTCATTATATCCCTATTTCTTCTATATTTAATTCTTAAAACCATCAAAGTAAGGGATCATGGTTTTATTGAAATTTCCTTTTAAAAGGAGAGGGACTATTTTTCTTGAAGTTTATAGATTTTCTGTTAAAGAGAGAGTGTCTATTATATTTATGGTTTCTTCTTTTAACCTAAAAAGAAAGTATCATGACCACTCCCCAATAGGTTACCCCTCTAGGATGGAAATGAGAGGAGGGACATAGTGACCACCCAAGTACCACCTCCAGTAGGCCCTAAGATGGAGACCAACACCGAGGATATAATAAACATACAAATGGGAGGCATTAACCTTTTAGAGAACATATAGAAGAGAGATATAAAATATATAAAAAAATCAAAACCTTCTCATACATATATTAGAAAGGAAACCCAAATTCGTACATATAATTTCATACATTATTAAAACAACTGAAAGGAAACTAAAAATTCCAAAAAGGTAAATAAAATAATAACCACAAATCCCAGACATATGTTAAGAAACCATGATCTAGTAATGTTAACTTGATCTCTAACATGTAATCCTAAATTCAACCCTTTCCATCATCTCTAGTGTCATCCCCAACACCCTCACGCATATCCTGATGCCTCTTTCTATCAAAAACGTCAATTTCTACCACATCATCTTGGACTCCCCACCCCATATCACATTAGTCATCCTAGGATCAGCCATCCTTAGCTCATATCATGTTTCATAGTGAAGATCACACTCAGATCACATCACTATAGAAGCATGTAAAAACAATAGTCAATAGGGAAATTGGGCCCTCAAAATAAGGCATTTTTCCTTCACGTATAAATGATATCTCATAGTTCCCAACATGATTCATTTAGACTTTATAAGAAAATAGACACTCTTAGACCCCAGGATTTATCTTCGTAAAACAACTGATTTTTTTTCCATATTGGATTAATAGATTTATTATTCATAGGTTCCAACTATGGGAAACCTAAGGCATCAAATGTTAAAAGTTATCACAAAATGCATTCTTATATAAAACTTATTTGATAAAACTATGCGAAAACCTATTCTCAATTTACATGACACATTATTATTATTATCAACAAGAATTAACATGATTTAGGTTCTTTATCAATTCCATTACTACATATATGATCATATTCAATTAAACCTGAACATTTCATAAATATTATTATCATTAAATAACAACAAACACTAGACTAGAAACACACATATTCCTCCAATTATTAATCTTATTAATCAATTTATTTTGGATTTATGTTTATTACCATTTTACATCCAGAAAAATGATAATCTATAACATGAAAAAACATGCTGACAGGAATAGTGTAGATAACACACTATCTAGATAAATAAAGGAAAACTATTATCATGACATAATGTAACACAATCTAAAGGTGATCACCTTCAAATTTATTTATTAATATGGTTCAATAATTGTTAGGTTAATTTCACTTCTATATAAAGGGATAAAATATGATAAAATTTTTATTTCACTTAAATAAATAGGAGAAGAAGTGAATACCTAACCACAAAGGCTTCGACGTTCTTCATATGAGAATGAACCCACATAAAAAATACCAATCACCCCTCCTATAATAACTGCATCCCTCCATGGAATCAATGACACAACCACAACAACAAACAAACAAGAATATTTTATTAAGATTATGGATATAAACCTCCATCTCATGGAAAAAAGAAATGGTAGGATCCTTATCGAAGAACCTTGATAGAAAAGGGTACCTTGGATCATGACATATCAAAGTTAAAAGGCTGGGATCAATCCACTTTGGAGGGATCCCAAAATTCATAATAATAACATTGATGGATTCCTAGAGATTGAGAGAAGAGTTTGGGTTTGAGAAAAGTTGAGTAGAACTTCACAATATAAACACACTACCTAGGGAATGTTTTTGGTGAAAACCCCCATATTAAATCATAAATACACGAAACATTATGCTATTCTAAAAAACAAATCGCCTAAAACCATGAGGATTTTATTTAAGATACACTTTAAATGTTACATTTAATATTTAAATTTTGTGGTCTTATCTACAGAAGGCAAAAAAAATTTAGGCCATAAAACTTATTGACATTAAAAACCCTTCTTTAAGATTTATATTTGCTCTTGTCCCATATTTTAGTAGCCAACACCTATATAGACCCATTAAGCCTCCTTTGAGCATAATAGGATTCAAAAACATTCAAAGGGTTGTACTACATTGATCCATTATCTTATATAAGATTCATCTAAAAAAATACCATATTTGAGAATCTGAAACCAAACCAATAAAGAAAATGAAAGGGGTCATCTGATCATCCACTCTGTGAGATACCTCTCGAGGATCTCACTATTATAGGAGCTAAACCACCACATTATTAAAACAAGAACAGAACCATGAAATAGTAATAACTATATCATAAAAATATCCTAGGGTAGATACCTCGCAAAAGAACATAAATCTATAATAATAAATTAGATGAAACCACATCATAACTATAAAAGGATCAACAAAAAAAAACTATAATTACAAAAAGAGACAATATAAAAAATAAAAAGGATATGGTACTGAGTGTATATTTTTATCTAAATTTACTAGGTAATCTCTTTCACACCATTGTGCTACCACTAGACACGAACCAATGGAATAGCATGCCCATGAAACACCTTCTATTTGTAGTCCTAGATCTCCACGTGATCCTCCTTTAAGGTTTCATCATAATCAAAATCAATTTCACCCCAATAATTGATGTGAGAGTCATTATGAAGGTAATGAAAAATTTATGAAATGTGGAAAACATCATGTATCCATATCATCAATGAGGGAAGTTCCAATTGATACATCACAACTCCAACATGAGAAGAAACCTAAAAAGTCCAAACAAACCATGGATAAGTCTTACTCTTATGACTAAACCTTCACTTCCCATGATGAGGAGTCACCTTCAAGAACACATGATCTTCAAGGTAAACCTCAATAAGTCTCCTATTATGATCAAGATACGATTTCATAGGATCTTGCACTGCTTTATCCAATTACATATTACTCGGACCATCTATGCTGTATTTAGTTACATTTTTTGCATGAAAATCACATCCTCTCTAACCCCACTCTAACATAATGGAGAATGAAAAGGTTAGTTTTAAAATGTTTCAAATGGTTCCATACTAATGGTTGAGTGAAATCTATTGTTATAAGTAAAATTAGGAAAATTAATATTTCTCATCCACAAGCCTCCAAAACCTAGAACAGAATAATGAAAATTTTATTCAATATTATGGATGGTTCCTTCTATATAACCATCCAAAGATGGATGAAAAATAGTTATAAGGAATAATTGAGAAGAAAAATCATAATAGAGACCTTTAAACAACCTATAAGTAAAACAAGGATCTCAATCAGAGAGGATCAGACTTGAGGATCTGTGAAGTCTCACTACCTCCTGTAGATAATGCCATGACAAATCCTCCATTGATCTCGACTCTATGATATATATGATGTGGAAATATTTCTTTAAAAAATAAACTATCGCTAATCTAGAATCATATAATCCATGATATTGATGTAAACTACTAAATAATCCAATAAAAATTTCCTCCCACTTCCCCTAGTGAATATCTAATTGGTGAAGTAAGCCATTGGGAAAAGGGTTCTCATCCTTCACCTTCTAAAATATCAAACATTGAGAAACAAACTATACAACTGTACACATCAACCCAAGACAAAAAAACTAACCTAATAAATCTCAATAAATTCTTGTCACAATAGTATTTACCACTAAGGGTGGGATATTGAAATATCATTGAACCATATTACACATCATTAAAGGGAAAAAATCCTACCCTAGAATAATTCCCAATATTGTTCATCCTCCATCCAACCATCAAGGTTATGAAAAAAAAGAAACTTTGTCTCTCCATACCTCCACCTTAGAATCCCATAAATAGGAATCCTCCAACCACTTCAAAAAATATGATTGCACTATCATCTGGAAAATATAACCTCTACCATAAACCTCTTGTATATCAAGATTCTTTGATGATAGATCCTTTATTACTCCCCAGGAATCTCCAAATTCACACACAACCCTACCATGTGAATTCTTTCTTAACACATTAGCTAAATAAATTCTCTTTTATGGTCTTTATGAAATCTTGAAGTCATTATCTTTTAATAATTCCATCCACCGTCACCATTCCATGTTCAAGCCATACTAGAAGAATACATTCCTCAAGATCTTATGATTATTTAAAACCAAAAAACACTCACCAATGAGGAAATGTCACCAAAACATTAAGGAAAACACAATTGATACCAACTCAAGATCATGGGTGGAATAATAACACTCATGAGGACATAAATACCGAGACCCATAAGAAACAACTAATCTATGCTAGATCATATTACATCCCAATTCAAGATGTCAAGCACTATAGAAAAACTCAAACTGAACATCCTCTACCAGAAGAAAAAGGGATGGATCACTAACCAGCCTCTACTTCAGGTACAAAAAATCATCCTAAAACAAGTTGTTCTACAATAATTCCAGATCCTTTCAGGTTAAGGATATCAGAGGAGTTATAACCTAAGATAAATTGGTTACAAAACTTTGGTAGTAGACTCCAAGACAAAATAATTTCTAACATCTTCCACTATATTGGTAGATTCCCAAGAATCAATTTCCACTATATTCGAAGGATCCATAGCTATCTCTAATGGGAAATAAAATTCCACAAGAAAAAAAGTTCACGAGCCTAAATATAACACTTCTACAACTTCCCAAATATCTTCTCATGATGAAGAACTCCCAAATAGACATGAAGATTATTTGTATACTCCCCCTTATACACAGAGTACACATGGATTTCATCGATCAAAAACTCCAAAAAATGATCCAATAACTCCCTGGAGATTTCATTATTCAACCCCACAAACAATTATGGAGCATTTTTTACACCAAATGATATCACAATGAACATGTAATTCCTATGATGAAAACATAAAGTGGTATTCTAAATATCCTCATCCATAACTTTCATATGATGATATACTAACTGTAGATTGATCATCAATAATGAATTATATCCTTTCATTTGGTTGAATAAATCATCAATCCACATAAATGTATAGTATTTCTTCACTGTCACCTGATTCAAATAATTATAATGAATAGAAATCTACAAACTACCATCATGACTCTTTCCAAAAAAATTGGTACACCCTATAATAACACATTTAGCTAAACAAATACTCACTACAATAGATTATCATGCAACACTCTTAGCTCTTATAACCCAAAAGGAATCATTCTCAGTAGAAACATTGAAATAAAATACACCCGTAGTTTTATCTTGATCCCAAGCTAAATGTCCCATTAAGGGTGTAATGTTAAGACCTTATTAGGAAATACATTAGGATACTCTAATATATCCCGATAAAACACTATATACCAAACCTCGGAGGATATAATCATCAACTCAGATATAAAATATGATAATGATGGAACATGCCTCTGACCCATATGAGGGTATTTATCACTAATGAACACTTTTGTCTCTCCACCAAAATTATTGAATAAAACCCATCTCTTGAATCAATCCAATAAAGACTAAAAAAATCTAATACATAGAAAGGATGATGTCATGTGGATATATCATTAAATATAAAAAGTCTCTCAAAGAGCATGATACTCTTGAACCAGTACACATTCTCTTCATACTTCATACAAGTCAGCTTCACCTCCAACTAGCATAGTTAATGCCACAAGAACTGGAAGCCTCTCTATATTAAGTACCAAATAATGTAAAAGGGAATGTGTTGTTAAATAGTGCATTTATCCCGAATCAAAAATAAATTTACACATCTATAAAACTAGAAAAGGGTACCTCGAACACCCAGTGTCTCTCCTAGAACTAGAACAGATAATGAATGAATCGGACCATGAGCTCATCCATGACCTCTCTAACCATAATTTCAACCACCTCTATAGTTGTTATATTCTCTCTAGGTACATGGATAATCCTGGGTATATCATATTTATGCCCTATCTTCACTCTGATGATCCTAAACTAGATTACATTACTTTTATTACATTGGCTAAAACTACATTAATGGAAGAACCTGAAGTAGAAATCATGGCACACATTGACGACTTAGAAATTCTGGGAACTCTTTCCACTGATGACCATGGCCACCAAAAGTAAATCATGCATATGATCCCTTTGAAAAAATTAGATATATGTCACCCCTAGAGAAAAAATATGATGGGTGTTGGGACTTACCCTTGGCTAACCAAAAACTCTTATACCCAAAAAACTAGAAACCCCATACCACAACTCTACTTTGCGAGGAATCCCAACAACTATCCTCTTATGACTATCCAATTTGGGACAACATTATCTCAAATAACCTCTACACTTTCTAGAATCCTGATATATGTTTTTATCGTAAAAAAGGTGACATAGAATTGGATATCTGGATGCAAATCCTCATTGAAATTCCTCATATTGGCCTCCTAATCTGGAAAAGGTTTGAAGCATATTGCTGAAGGGTCCTAAAACAAATCAAAAACTACCACACATAGGAGCACCCCTACTAATGTGTAAGAAGCTTCTATAGAATATCTACCTTTGTGGTTGAAGAATGGAAATCTACTCAAAACTATTCCCTAAACTTTTCCCACAAGAACATCAACTCATCACGATCGATGAGGAATAAGAACCAATACTGCCTTGCTACCCTACCCAACATCATCACCACCAATGAAACCCATTGCTCATTTCAAAAAATATTGAACAAAAATAAATTTAAACCTCCTTAAAATATTATCCTTTGAATGCATTTGAAAACGATCCCTCAAACATCAATTTAAACTGGTGTTGATACTCTCAGTGTTTCTTCCTTTAATGTTTTCATCACCATCCTCTACTATGTAGTTCTCTTCTAACATATCCAACTAAAAATATTCAGTGTAAACCTAATGAGGACATCAACTTGAAGAAATTAATATAAAAATAAAAAGAATTTTGAGATCCTATGCCTAGAATCTAGAATAATTAACATTAATTAAATATTAATTTTTATATTTTTTAAGGTCTAACCAATCCCAAGGTATGACCATTTAAAACAGTCATAAATAATAATGATGTATGATCCTTTCTTAAGAAGCTACGTTGAAACTAGTATTGATTTGTTTATAAGAATAAGTACACTTAAATATCCATGAATCCTATCACATGGGGCTCTAAATAACCATATCTTAGTTAGTATACCTATTTTACATCCCTTACTAATCATAGATGAATTCATTAACTTACCAAACCATTAAATAACACTTATTCCCAACTCTATAATCCACCATATCCCTCAACACAAACCTTTGATACAACTCCTTCATGACCCCCCATAAGGGTACCCATCCTGGGTCCACAATGGGAGAAGGGAGATTGAGAATTCCTGAGTTCTACAATGAGTAGAGTATAGGTTGGAGACTCACATTGAGGGTATAAAAAATATAAAAATGGTAATTATTACCCTATATAAAATAAAATTCAAAAGATAGATATAATACAGATACACCAATCAACACTTGATCATAAATATATAAAATGGAATCCCAAATGCATTCATGCCATGTCAAATAGTACTAAAACTATAAGGAACCAGCGTTAATCCTTACTTAATCCTATTTTATTTCAAGAATACACATTGAGGATCTTTTCAGGTTTAGAGTTTTAGAGAATTAGATCATAAATCATGCATTACATTCCACATTTAAACAAAGTGGTTACATAAAATATAGTATTCATTCTTTCCCATCAACAGAAATATATTTAAAATAGAACATGGATTCTTTCTTGACACTTCCTTAACACTGTCATCATATCATGTACCTTTCCCTTGACCTGTGAGAAGCATTTCAAAAACATGGGATGAGCAGAAAAAGCTCAGTAAGAGATATAAAAATACGGGAAGGAAACATTAGTCCACGTATACATAAGAATCAATGAAAACACACTTTACTCATAAAACATAAGCAATTTAACATACCTTATGAAATCATAAGATTTATGAATAAATCATAGAAATCATAAGACATAAAGGTAACTTGAGGCATACATAACATACATACATTGTAGCTATCACAGCTACATAGGGAGTCAAATTTGGAATACCCATCACAATATATTCCATAAATCTCCTTGTAGAAACATTAACGTTTACCTCCATCACATTAACCAATGCATTGTAGAGCTATCTCGGGCTCACCCGCCCTTAGCCTATCACAGAACCACCTGATTTCATAAACAATTCCCAAGAACCATAACATAATCGTATCTCATAAAACATGATTAAAGGAAACATAAAATTTCCACATTTCAATAACAAGATATCAATAAAACACATTGATATAATCCAAACATGATCAAAATCCATTTTCAATACCAAAATACATAAAAGAGTATATGGTATTTGTTTTTCATTTAAAAAGTTATGGCTTGTAGAGGAAGCTGAAACTCAAATAATGGTCACGGCAGCGGGAAAGTCATTGTCACCACATATGTAAGATAAAAACATTCCCTTTGTAGTTTAGTAAAACTCTTCGTATAAAAATATTCCTTTTGAATAAAGTAAAAGTCAAAAGGTTTTATACACTTTATAAAAGAAAGTTGTGTATAAAACAAAATATGCCTCAATGAAACGAGATTGAGACGAAGTTCCGTAAAAAGATGGTATTCTTAGATTAAGGACAAATAAATTACATAAGTATGTGTGAAAAATATAAATACACTCAATATAAGTGGATATTAAGTGTAGAACAATCAGAGTCATTCACACATATTAATAGAATGACATATTCAATAACTACAAGTTGAACCCCAAGAAATTAAAATTGGGATAAGAAGTTCCCCTAATAGCCTAACAGCATCACTTTAAAATTCAAAGAAAACGAGTTGATGAGACAAAAAGGGCATCTCAAAACATGGAAATAAATTTTACATCAATAAGGATATAGAAGAAAATATCCCAACATAATAAGATGTAAATTAAAATACCTAACGAAAGAAGTCTTTTAGAAAGAGGAGGGTGAAAGGTTCCCTTACCGACTTGGGTATCTTTCGAAATGTACACCCCATGAATGAAGGACTGTAAAACATTTATTTAAATACTAATAAAGAATTTATATTACACATAGAGTAGAATAATGGGAAGTACATACACCACTCAAAATAAATAGTGGAAAATGTAGCATAAATCTCTCTAGAATAAAAGTTAGATGAATAATCCCTTACGAAAACTCAGCAGCCTAACGACGCCACATAAAACCCCCAAAAATGGATTCAAAAGTGAAAATATGGTCTCTAATAATATGAACATAAACATTATAGTAGTAGGAATATAAAATATCACCCCAACATAAAATATTGGAGCTTAAAAGAAATTACATAAGAGAGAGTTCTTAAAAAGAAAGAGTGAGGTAAGATCCCTTACCTCGTGTCCGACTTGACTCGATAATTATTTAATCTCCTGAAAAATAAACATGAATTAATTTTTAATTTCTTAAGAACCTTTTTAATGTTCATTATTCCTTTTATATCACTTATTACCATGTTATGAACATTTGTAATTATTTAAGTTAATAACGGTCATTTTGTCAATCATTGGTACTTGAGTCAAAAATAAACCGCTTATAATTACATGTTGGTCATGTGGTAATATATCCACTATATACAAAATTATATTAATGATGTAGATATCATATATATATTATATATATCTATTATATACATGCATTTATAATATTACATAACATTTAGAGGTAAGAAATGAAATGCACCGTTCATGGAGATGGTAAGACGTACGTACGCATGAATGCTACTTTCATTTATATTTCGTATTTAATGGAATGAAATCATAATGATATAAAGGTATATTATAATTACATTATAATATCATATTTAATAATATTAACTCCATCATTTACACGTCCCACATATGGCCTTAACGAATCAAATCACTATGAGGGGGCGGTAGTCCGTACTTCCTAAAATGAAGATATTGCGTTTACCCATAATGGAAACAATAAATGTATTTCATAAATGATAATTACAGAAGATTAAGGAAAAAATATACATATTATATATCATATATAAATATAGTGAAATATTAATTGCCACCTTTTAAGGTGTTAAAATAATATTGAACAATCATCGTTTCATGAGGCAGATATTCACCATCCATGGAAACAGTATGTTCCTTATCCATTAGACGTAGCTGTGTGTAAGTGTAGCTCGAATAATTCTTATAAAACATCCTAGTATATTTAATATAGTGGTGTTGTTTCCAAATAATGGAATAAAAAAGTTTAGGGGGTTGGATAAGCAAAATAAAACAAAAGAACATAAGAGAGGACATTACCTTTAAATCGGGTAACTCTTTTTGATTTGAGCCCAAAGGTTTCCTTGGAAAGGATTTTTCCCAAAGTGAGGCTTCTAGGATGAATAGAGGGATATTGGGAGCTTATTTAAGTAGAGTTATGACGATCCAAAGGGCTTGAGAAGTGTGTGAGATGGGTAGGATGTGAGGTCTTTTTATAAGGGAGAGGAGGGGCTCTTTTGGAAATCATGAAATTATTATTTTATTATAAAATGAAATTCAGTTTCTAAAGCTCCAAAATTCATTAACTTCTAAGATAAGGTGGTCCGTGTTCGAAATAAAATAATCCAATAAGAAGTGGATAATGTTTTCATATTATTTTAAAAATTATCTTCTTATTTATTTAAATCATTCATTAATGACGTAAACACTACATCATGATTGTGTCATAAATAATTTATTTTTTTTGATGTCTACAAAATATAAAAAATTACAATGTTGTATGAAATCCATTTATCTTTATAATGAGTATTTATAGTCCAAAATATAACATATATAACCCCATGTAATTTTTTTTCGTAAAACAACACATGTTTGTAATGTTTTAATTTTTACTTTAAATAAAAGGTATTAATGTCATTATCACCCCAAGTGGCTCCATGGGGTCCCACAAATTGACCCATGGTTTGTATTGGTCGGAAATGACTCAAACAATAAGGTTAGGAAATGTGTCATGATATTTTTATATTTTTATAATATCATTTTTATCTTAAATTACACTAATTACCTCTAATCGCGGTTAACAAAACTCAAAAGTTACTATTCACAAAAAAATATTTTAATCATATTGAACCACATATTACATTAAAAATACAACCATGTGTGTCGGATTTTGGAAATTCAAATCACATAACCAGTAACGTTTCGATTAAACGAAAAAGCAGTTTTAACTACGACTTAGTGGTTTCACTATTCATCAAAAATTGATGTTTTTCAGAAAAATACCAAAAATTCACCCTGAGATATATTTGATATTCCGAATTCAAAAATGGTATCTATTTTTCAAAACTCAAAATATATAAGTTAAATTAATTAGTTTGATAATTAATTCCTGCTGTCAAAACAAATAGCTTGTTTTTAAGAAACAATATCTATTAAAAGATTGACACTAGTTTAAGTCCAATTTCAAAGTGAAATTAATTCCAATGACCACCATTGCATTAACTGATAGAAATATATTCTATCTGCACTTTAAAACTAATTCAAAATTTGATCTAATTATATAAATAAATTAGATTATATGGAGGTTTTGAGTTAAAATACAACATTTTTCACTTATTCATTAAAAATGAACTTTATCAAAAAAAAACAAAAACATACACAAAGTAAATTTTTATGTCCCGATTCTAAATAAAGATTTTATTTGGTCCAACATAATGTATAAGAGTGACCAGAACTATTTCTAACGAGGGTTCTCCATCAAAAGGTGATAAATCTACCTTTTAGTGAATATTAGAGTATTTATGCTTAAAATTGAATTCTTTTCTTAAAATGTAAAAACATTTAACAAACCTATATAATCATATTATAGTTATTTATATTAATTCCCACCAATACTATGGCTATGTGTTAACTACAATTTGAAATAATATTAATATATTATTAGAGTGCAACGTAATATTTCCAAGAAACTCATTGTTGCGTATTGGGTAGGCCATCAAGCATAGCGTTCCCTTTATATTAATATTAACATTTTATTCACAAATATGGATAAATATGAATATTTCTTATTATTTATTTACCTGGGGTGTTACATCCTTCCCCCCTTTTGGGAATTTCATCCTAGAAATTTTAAAATTGGGCTCGTAAATTTCATTGAATGTCCCACATCGGAACAAGAGTTGGTAAAACTATCACATTAAAATAAAGAGAGAGAAGTACAATAGTAACCTGAGTTAACCCATACTAGGATTACATGAAAACTTCGATATGGAGGAGAAAAAACCATCATTTTCTGATGGAGAGTGATAGAAAACATGTCTTCGAGAAAGTTAACCATCAGAAATTCACAAACTTTTGATGGGTTAAACGATATTTGATTCCCCAGTAGGAAAAGCTAACATAAAAAGTTTTTGTTTAAAGTTACTTTTCATTGAGGAATTTATTTATTGGATTAACTAAAAAATAAGAAAACATACTTACTTGTCATGTTGACTTTAAACTTTTTCTAGAATTCTTACAGAAACTCATTTTTCTCAAAAAGACGAGTATTTTGGAAGACTTGTTCACATTAAGAGTACTATAATCAACTTCTTTAGAATCACCTAATCCAAAAAGGATAACTATAAATTTCACATGTCTTTAGACCTTAACAAAAACCAAAACCAAAAAGGTTAGTAAAAGATTAGAAAATCCCCAAAATGGAAAATATTTTTACAAAATGAAAAACTACTCCTAATCTCCAAAATTTACCAAACAGTACCCAAAGTTCAACAAAGACCATTCAATAAACATATATCCATAAAATTATTCAAAGTAAACAAAACTAATATTGAAACAAAAATCTCTAAAGGATTTAATCACATAGTATTCTGAGGTAAATCTTAACATTTATCTCCAAATAACATCAACTTCTCTTAAATTCTCGTATTGAAAAGAAATTAACCTAATCATATATCCTTCATGATAGGTAAATAATTTCCATACATAACCCAAAATAAACTTAATCTTGATTCATAAAATCATCTAACTAAAAAGAATTATTCAAACCAACCAGGGACTTCACGTAGTCTAGTGGTAGGCGATAAAGACTAGTCGCACTTTGGTTGTGGGTTCAATTCCCGCAGCTTTGTCCGACGCGACGGGTTGTCACACGGTCGGTGTGTTATCCATTTTCAAAAACTACACAATTCTTATAACATTTCCCAAAAAGAATTAAAATCTTCAAAAATTACCATAACATAATTTAACATCAATTTTATCTCATTCCATTCATATTCCATCATAACATATAGTAACCCATAATTACCTCAAAAGTAAAGATCATATAAACCCTAATGGTTACCTTTATAATTATTACCTGAACTTCCACATCGAGTTGGTTCTCTCGTACATGATGCATTCAAGAACTCACCAAGGTTCAAGTAGTTAATCATGACTCCTAATAGTTGGTTTATAATAACCATGAGATTTCTCATTGAATCCCCCATTTCATCCAGTCTCATAATCAGAGAACCACTATAGTTTCCTTCAAACCCATTGTCACATTGGTGCCTTCTAGATCCATCCATTTACTAAAACCAAAAAGGTCAGTGTGAGTATATCAACAAAATCATCATATACTAAAGAGGAAGATATAAACTAAGATATAATTATCCAAGTTATCTCAAACTCATTCCAACTTTCATAAATAATAACGACTCTATCTAATATAACAACCATGTGGTTATACACAACTTGTCACTTATTCTTAAACAAAATTATGACCTCTAAAGTTATCTAAATCGTCCCTTGATACAAACTATAATGACCCGGCCTTAAACCTTACTTAATCTTGAGTTATTTCAAGAATACACATTGAGGATCATTTCAGGTTTAGAGATTTAGAGAATTAGATCATAAACCGTACATTACATTCCACATTTTAACAAAGTGGTTACATAAAAGATAGTATTCATTTTTTCCATAAATGGAAACATATTTAAAATAAAACATGGATTCTTTCTTCACACTTCCTTGACACTGTCATCATATCATGTACCTTTCCCTTGACCTGTGAGAATCATTTCAAAAACATGGGATGAGCACAAAAAGATCAGTAAGAGATATAAAAATACGGGAAGGAAACATTAGTCCACGTATACATAATAATCAATGAAAACACACTTTACCCATAAAACATAAGAAATTTAATATACCTCATGAAATAATAACATTTATGAATAACTCATAGAAATCATAAGACATGAAGGTAACTTGAGGCATACATAACATACATATATTATAGCTATCACATCTACATAGGGAGTCACATTTGGAATACCCATAACAGTATAATCCCTAAATCTCTTAAGAGAAACATTATCGTTTACCTCCGTCACGTTACCCAATGAATTAGAGAGCTATCTCAGGCTCACCTTCCCTTAGTCTATCACGGAACCACCCGATTTCATAAACAATGATCAAGAACCATAACATAATCGTATCTCATAAAAAATGCTTAAAGGAAACATAACATTTCCACATTTCAATAACAATATATCAATACAACACATTGATATAATCCAAACATTATCAAAATCCATTTCAATACCAAAATACATAAAAGATTATATGGTATTTATTTTTCATTTAAAAAGTCATAGCTTGTAGAGGAAGCCGAAACTCAGATAATGGTCACGGCGGTAGAGAAGTCGTTGTCGCCACATACCTAAAATAAAAACATTCCCTTTGTTGTTTTGTAAAACGATTAGTATAAAAAGTCTCTTTTTGAATAAAGTAATAGTCAAAGGGGTTTATATACCGTATAAAATAAAGTTATGTATAAAACAAAATATGTCTCAATGAAAAGAGATTGAGACGAAGTTCCGTAAAAAGAGGGTATCCTTATATTAAGGATAAATCAATTACATAATTACGTGTGAAAAATATAAATACACCCAATATAAGTGGATATTAAGTGTAAAACAATCATAGTCATTCACACATATTCATATAATGACATATTCAATAACTACAAGTTGAACCCAAAGAAATCGAAATTGGGTTAAGAAGTTCCCTTGACAGCCTAACGACGTCACTTTAAAATTCAAAGAAAACTAGTTGATGAGACAAAAAGGGTATCTCATCACTTGGAAATAAATTTTACATCAATAAGGATATATAAGAACATATAAAAACATAATAATATGTAAATTAAAAGACCTAACAAAAAATGTCTTTTAAAAAGAGGAGGGTGAAAGGTTCCCTTACCGACTTGGGTAAGTTTCGAAACGTACACCCCATGAAAGAAGGACTGTACAACATTGATGTAAATACTCATAAAAGAAATTATATTACACAAAGAGTAGAATAATGGGAAGTACATACACAAATCAAAATAAATAGTGGAAAATGTATCAAAAATCTCACTAGAATAAAAGTGAGATGAATAATCCCTTACGAAAACTCTGCATCCTAACATCTCCACATAAAACTTCCAAAAATGGATTGATGAGATAAAATAGGGTCTCTCATCATATGAAAATAAAATTTAAAGTTATAGTAATATAAAATAACATCCCCCAACATAATAAATAAGAGCATAAAATAAATGACATAAAAGAGAGTTCTTAAAAAGAAAGAGAGAGGTAGGATCCCTTACCTCGTGTCCGACTTGACTCGATCGTTCTTTAATCTCATGAATAATAATCATGAGTTAATTTATACTTGATTAATAAGATTTTTAATGTTAATTATTCGTATTATATCACTTATTACCATGTTATGAACACTTTGTAAATATTTAAGTTAATAACGGTCGTTTTGTCGATCATTGGTACTTGAGTCAAAAATAAATTCCTTATAATTACAAGTTGTTCATGTGGTAAAATATAAATTATATCCATAATTATAATAATTATGTAGATATAATATATATATTATATATATTCAGTATATACATTCATTTATAATATTACAAAACATTTAGAGGTAAGAACTAAAATGCACTTTTCATGGAGACGGTAAGCCGTACGTACGCATGAATGCTACTTTGATTTCTATTTCTTATTTAATGAAATGAAATCATAATGATATAAAGGTATATTATAATTCCAGTATAATACCATATTTAATATTATTAACTCCATCCTTTACATGTCCCACAAATGGCATTAACGAATCAAATCACTTTGAGGGGTCGGTAGTTCGCACTTCCTAAAATGAAGATATTGCGTTTACCCATAATGGAAACCATAAACGTATTTTATAAATGAAAAATACAGAAGATTAAAGAAAACATAAACATATTATATATAATATATAAATATAGTGACATATTAATGGCCACCTTTGAAGGTGTTAAAAGAATATTGAACAATCATCGTTTCGTGAGGCAGAAATTCGCCATCCATGGAAACAGTATGTTTTTTAACCATTAGACATAGGTGTGTGTAAGTGTAGATCTAATACTTATTATAAAAAAGTACTAGTATATTTAAGATACTGTTTTTGTTACAAAAGAATTAAATAAAAAGAGTTTAGGGGGTTGGAGAAGCAAAATAAAACAAAAGAACATAAGAGAGGACATTGCCTTTAAATCGGGTAACTCTTTTTGATTTAATCCCAAAGGATTCCTTGGAAAGGATTCTTCCCAAAGTGAGGATTATAAGATGAAGAGAGGGATATTGGGAGATTATTTTAATAGAGTTACGATGATAAATATCGCTTGATAAGTGTGATAGATGGGTATGAAGTGGGGTATTTTTATAAGGGAGAGGAGGGGCTCTTTTGGAAATCTTGAAATTATTATTTTATTATAAAATGAAATTCGGTTTCTAAAGCTCCAAAATTCATTAAAGTAGAATATAAGGAGGTCCATGTTCGAAATAAAATTATCCAATAAGAATTGGAAAAGTTTTGGATATTATTTTAAACATCATCTTCTTATTTATTTAAATCATTCATTAATGACGTAAACACTGCATCATCATTGTGTCAGAAATAGTTTCATTTTTTTGATGTCTAAAAAATATAAAAAAAATCACCATGTTGTAGGAAATACTTTTATATTTCTAATGAATCTTTATAGTAAAAAATATATCATATATAACCCTATGTAAAAAATTGTTTTTGTAAAATAATACATGTTTGTGATATTATTATTTTGACTTTAAATAAAATGTATTAATGTCATTACGACCCCATGTGGCTCCATGGGGTCCCCAAAATTGACCCATGGTTTGTATTGGTCTGACATGAATCAACCAATAAGGTTAGTACATGTGTCAATATATTTTTATATTTTTATAAAATCATTTTTATCTTAAATTACACTAATTACCTATAATCACGGTTAACAAAACTCAAAAGATACCATTCACCAAAAAATATTTTAATCCCATTGAACCGCATTTTACATAATAATTACAACCATGAATGTTGGATTTTTGAAATTCAAATCACATAACTGGTAATGTTTTGTCTAAACGAAAAATCAGTTTTTTAACTACCACTTAGTGGTTTCACTATTCATCAAAAATTGATGTTTTTCAGAAAAATACCAAAAATTCACCCTAAGATAAATTTGATATTCCGAATTCAAAAATGATGTATATTTTTAATAATTAAAAATATATAAGTTTCATTAATTAATTTAATAATTAATTCCCACTGTCAAAACAAATAGCGTGTTTTTAAGAAACAATATCTATTAAAAGATTGACACTAGTTTATGTCCAATTTCAATGTGAAATTAATTCAATTGACCACAATTGGATTAAATGATAGAAATATATTCTAATTTCACTTTAAAAACAATTCAAAATATGATATAATCATATAAATAAATTATATTAAAAGGAGGGTTTGAATTAAAATACAACATTTTTCGCTTATTCATTAAAAATGAACTTTATCGAAAAAATAACAAAAACATACACAATGTAAACTATGATGTCCCGATTCTAAAGAATGATTTTATGTGGACCAATATAATGTATAAAAGTGACCAATACTATTTTTAACAAGGGTTCTCCATCAGGAGGCGATAAATCAACCTTTTAGTTAATATTAGAGTATTTATGCATAAAATTTAATTCTTTTCTTAAAATGTAAAAACATTTAACAAACCTATATAATCATATTATATTTATTTATATTAATTCCCTCCAATTAAATGGATATGTGTTAACTACCATTTGATATAATATTAATATATTATTAGAGTGCAACATAAGATTTCCACGAAACTCGTTGTTTTGTATTGGGTACGCCATCAAGCATAGCGCTCCCTTTAAATTAATATTAACATTTTATTCGCAAATATGGATAAATATAAAAATTTTATATTCTTTATTTACCCGGGGTGTCATAAAAAAAACTGAAATTAAGCTAAAAGTATGAAAAAGGTAAAGATGACAGTGGCCACAAATCATAATAATCTCCTGAAAATCCATGATCTAGTAACATCCAGCCCAATCTCCAACTTGATCCAGCTGACATGAAAATATTATATATATATATATATATATATATATGTGGTGAGCATAACAATACACTCAACTGAATCATCCCCAGATCCTCTTAGAAAAAATATAATGAAATTATACTAAATTATGATGAACAGTAGTGAAAATAACTCTTCACCTAAATACGTTTACTAAGTTCCTAGTATTACGATGGATAACTCTCAAAAAGTATAATATATAAGAGAGAATATTATATAGTAATGAAACATCATGGGTACCCCACTACCTCTTCTGCACTAGTTTTCTTCTCTACCACAACATCGCATATCTGGAGCCATCTATCTCCAAAATAAGGCATCCTACAAATACCTGGGCTATTTATGACAACCTGAACCTCATGAATCACCAAATCACATCATCCCATATAACATCTCCATATAGTGATCAAGTATTTTATAGGATCCACCACAACTCGTATGATGTGTATCATACACCAGGTATTATATCTCAAGACATCAAAACCCATACATAGAGTAAGGTACCTCAATCCATCACAACCTATACATATCAAACATATAATAACCCGTTGGATACTATATATGGGGTAACATGTGTGTGAAATAACCATAATCCATCATAGACTTCTATACACATATATGGGACAACTAACCACCATGTATATCTATACATATGACTACCAAGAGAAGAGACTAGGGATAGAGGGGGTAGTCAGCCATCTATCCTCCCACCGATATATTGGGGATAACACCCACCCAGAGTCTATTAGGTTTTAGTCTCCCTATCCAAAATGGGGGGGGGGGAAGCATATAAAATCCTAAAATATATAGGGTATAATATATCTCACAACCACACTATTGGAATAACCTAGTCCTAAGATCAACTACGACTATCATTTATCGAACACCCAACAGCAACTTCTAGGGAGAAAATATCCTATAAAAAGGCAATAATTTTAAAGATATTAATTAAATTAATTAATTCCTTTTTATAATTTCATTTAATTAATTTACTCATTATACTTTAATTAACGAGTAAAATTATTTCAAATAACATTATATTAACTATTAGAATAATGTCCATTTCCATCTGGAATAATCAAAACATATTCCACAGTTTCTCAAGAGAAACATCTCATTTTTATTCCTGAGACACATAAATCATTGGTTAATTAATTTATTAAACATTATTGACTCCATTCCATAATTATAGTTACTCTCGTAAAACCTTCCTAATCTACTAAAAATTAGAAACATGCGACCAAGTACATCAAGATACCTCAAGAAGAGGGGAAAGGAATTTATATAAAAAATTAACCTTTCCATCGACCAATAAATAGAGTCATTTCAAATAATAATACAACTTTATCACATCAATGGATAAGCCTAGGTTTAACCCATTATATTATCAATGGTGTCATCACTAACATCATCAATCATATTCTGATACATCTCTCCATCACAGGCGTCAACTAATACCACATCATCTAGGACTCCCTCCACCATATCACATCATCCATCCCAAGATCATCAACACTAGGATTATATCATGTAATACAAAGAATCTACTATCAATATAACATCACAAAAGAAGTAGGAAATAAACACAGTGAACCTGAAAAAATGTCCCTCAAAATAGGAATTTTGCATTCATTTGTAAATGAGCTCTCACGACTCCCAACATAAGGTACTAAACCTTTATAAGAAAACACACACTCCCACCACCAAATATTTATATTTAGAAAAAACCAGTTTTTATTTCATCTTGAATTAACTGATTCATTATTTAGGGGTTCCAACCACGGACAACCTAGAGCATCAGCCATAACAAGCAATCATAATATGCTTCCTAGCATAAAACTAGTTTTATCAAACTGTGAGAAGAATCATTATCAATTAACATAATTCTTTATTATTTTCACCAACAAGAATTATCATACTTCAGGTTCTTTAACAATTACATTAACACATAGAATATCATATTCTATTAAACATGTGCGTTGCATAAATTTGGTTATCATCAAATTATAATGAACACAATATTAAAAATATGACTTTTATTCAAATTCTTAAGCTAATTATTCAATTTATTTTCAAAATTATTCTCCTTACTATTGTAAATTAATAAAAACATGATAATCTATAGAATAAAAAAACATGATAAAAATCATAGTGGAAAAAATACACTATCTAGAAAAACACGAGGCAACCTGTTATCATGGAATAAACTACCTACATCGACATGAAATTGCTATCCAATTTATTTATTAATCCAGTTGAATCATTATTAGGTTATTTATATTTCCATTAAAAGGTATAAAAAGTTATAAACTAATGATTTCATGTAAATAAATAGGAGAATAAAAGAATACCCTACCTAAAAGGCATCAATGTTCTTTACATAATAATGAACCAATGTCGTAGATCTCAATCATCACTATCGAATGAACTGTATACCTCCACGGATGATGCACCATAACTTCACTAATAAAAAATTAAGCAAAAACCACTAAAATGATGAAGAGAAACTTCCATCATAATGAATGAAGAAGAAAGAGGATCCAGATCAAAGAACTATGAGAGAAAAGGGTAGAATAAACCTTAGATTAAAACACATCAATGGGAAATTGTTGGGATTGATCCCCTTTGAATAAATACTAAACCCACAACAAGAATTATACCACTGAATAGAGATTTCAAGAAGAGTTAGGGTTTGAGTAAATTCGAGCGAATCCACACATTATAAACAAACTTCACATGGAATATTTAAAACGTAAACACCCCATTCACATTATAAATATGTTGAAAATTATTTTATTCCAAAAAATACATCACCTCAAACCGCATGTCATGTATTTAACTTATTCCATAAATTTTAGTTTTATGATGTAAATTCCATGGGTGAATCCACAAAACCTGTGAAACCCCTTTCGTTGTACAACTCTTCTACACTGTTAAGCCTTTATTTATTCAATAATTTATCTCAACACCTAGATTTTTGTAGAAAAAATATATTTAGACCCACTAATCCTTCTTTGGGAACCATGAGGTTCAGAAACATGTAAAGGACAAGACTATGAGGATCTTATCCCTTATAAATAGGGAATGTTTTGGAATCTTCACTATGCATAAATATAAGATATTAATACATTAAAATCTCTAGTGATTGAGGTGGTAGACATATGGGATATTTTATAGATATTTTTAAACATACATATTTATTTTCTTCTCTCATTTTATTTTTCCAATTTTGAATATTTATGTATTTATTTCATTCATTTAGTCAAATTTATTAATTCATAAATTAACACTTAATCATGTAATCATTTTTATACTTGAAATTATTAATCATTTTAAATATATCATTGTTTTATTCATCAAATTTTATTATTATATTTAATTATATTATTTTTCATTAAACTTTGATCCTTATTTTATTTCTTCAATTCTCTTATAAAGAAGATCTAAAATTTGTATTTTTTATATTTTATCAAGGTTGATTCATGCCATATTTCCATTTTACTCTTACTCTGACCAAATGTATTCTGTAAAATAACTATCATTATAAATTGAGTTATTTTATTGGTTTTATGGTTCTATAACAGACA
Organism: Viscum album; assembly: GCA_963277665.1. Taxonomy (NCBI): domain Eukaryota; kingdom Viridiplantae; phylum Streptophyta; class Magnoliopsida; order Santalales; family Viscaceae; genus Viscum; species Viscum album. The sequence continues at coordinate 570,813,145 of OY728164.1, read as the reverse complement.
AAAAACATAATTAAAATCACATAAGCACCTAAATATTTATTATATATATTATATTCAATACCAAATCAATGCAGATTACTATTATTTTCCTTTGGATACTTCAATTTCCCAATATTTTTTACAAATAGTCAAAAAAAAAATTCACAACTCTCTTTTCAAAATAGATTTTTATAGACCAAATTTTTTAATTCATTAGAAATCTATTTCATTCATGGGATATATTTCTTTAAAACCATGGTCATGTGATAGAATTATTACCAATCTTATCATGATGCATGAAATATTTATAGTTCTAAACGATCATGATTTTACTTGGTACGAATAAAAACATATTAAATATCCACCATCAACCTCTCAAATAATTAGACTCCCTGACAACTCAAGGTTTTCCATTGTTTGGTTATATATACCTTTTATGGATATATTTTGAGTCATCGTTATTATTATTTTCATAAATTTGGATATGTGTAGTTGTCTGAGGGACATTTTGTACCATGTAATATATATTAAAGAAAATACTATATCATTTAATTATGGTTTCTACAAAGAACATGGGAGATGATATGATAATAACCCCTTGGATTATATATATTACTAGGTTATCCCTGATTAATGATCTTTATGTTGGATTGTTATGATATATTAAAATTAATATAAGGTAATTCACTTATATGAAGATATAATTGATCACTCATAAAATATAAGTTAGTGAAGTTATATCTGAATCAACCCATAAAATCACACCAAATGGATATATATATATATATCATTAATTTTACATAATTTTCTATTTGTTATGAATCATTTAAATTGTTTTTTTAAATATTTTCCCAATTTATAATGTTTTATAATTTCAATTTTATCTAAATTCATTTGATAATTAATCTTTATATAAGGTGATTTGGTATGATACATATCAGGTAGTAGGATTTGATTAATCAAGATATGATGTTTCCAACCACATGAAGATATTATGACATCATGTACCTCAATTTAGAAATTGAAAAATATCAGGAAAATTCCATGATAAACAAATGTGATTCAATTATATAAGTTTTAGTCATATTGAGAATTGGAAAAAAATTATAAGTTATACATGGTTGATATTATTCCTATTTCATGATTAATATGAAAGTCATGGATGATGAATATCACATTTTCATATATTTTATTCTTTAATTCAATGTTTTAAATACCTCCATTGTGTTATTTTATGGGAAATTGTCATATTTTTAGGTTATTGTGGTATTTTGAACTAATTTGAGAAAATGTCTTAATTTTGGTATTTAACTGTTTTATGTTTATTATGTAATTTCAACAAAACTTTTTATTCAATAAATAAAATTTTTATATACATTTTTTAGGTTTCTTAAATATTGGGAGTAAATTAATCATTTTGGACCCCAAGCTCATTCCAATACTTTGAGGCCCAAATACATCTCATAATTTGGGCCTCGAAAACAATGCATAGTTCATGAATTTTTGGAAGATGAGATTATATATCATTGTGTTGTCATCCAAAGAAACAAAATTAGACATGAAGGTGTAAAAGTAATTTATAAAAATATTTTATGAAGGATTTCATGAGTGAATCCTATGTTTTCAAGGTTATAATACCTGAGAAGTTGAAGTTTTGAAATACAAAGAGTTTGTCTCGTAGCATTTAATTTATGGAGAAAAACAACCATAAATCCTTAGTATAAGATCCAATAAAGATAATGTTTTATGGAGGGAATATAAATAAAATATGGAACATACCTAATGAAGATATTTTTGATGTTCTGTTCCTTAAATGTGGTTCTCGTGTGTGAACATCTAATAGACAGAATTGGATCCAAAATTGTTTCCATCCTTTTATATAAATTGTCATCTATTCTACCATTTTAAAGGATATTCATTTCTAGGGGTAAATGTGTATTATTAATATTGTAATAGTTATTTTTCTTTCCAATTTATATTAGTGTAACTCTCCCCTTCTATGCATTTTCTTTTTATTTCAATTTTGTGTTCCTACCACCATGCTTCTTTCATCTCCTTGGTTGTGGAGAGCTGACCCTTATTGTTGTTCAAGGGGGAAGTGGCGATGTTTGAGTTTAATAAAAATTAAATATCTCTATTATTTTATTCTAATATTTAAATAGTTTTTAAAATTAATTTGGTGAGAGATTACCCCACCTTATCTTCTCTTGGTTTCTTCCACATCATTTAATCATTTTATCCCTGTTGATTTCTAATTTATTCAAACAGTGGAGTTTAGCATAGATATTTATGTGAAAGAGATTAACCCAACATGAAATGTTATTTCTGTAGGGTAATACCATTCAAATGAGAGGTTTTAAAGTGAAAGGTTTTTATCTCTACATTGATTAAAATATTTGGGAAATATTTAGATTAATAATGAAAACACCACAGTGAAACCCCGAGAGAAATGATTTTCTTCTGATAACTTCTTTGTTTTCTTATAATTGTTAATTTTGATTTATATTTTCATATATATATATATATAATATTTATATTTCATGTTTTTAAAACCTCAATTATATATATTACTCTATTATTTTTATATTAGGTAGATTTAGAATAGTGACAATAGAAGAAACATGTGTCTGTAAGTGGCCTCCTTGTGATGGACCCTTGGGTGTGACACTATGGTGTATTATTAGGATAATAAAAAATTAATTGAATATTAGTTCATGAAAAAACCAATAACAACCATTTGGATCCATTTATGTGGAGGGTAATATATTTATCCAATTGTTTTTTAAAAAACCCCCATAAATTGAAAAATTGAAAAATCTAAAAAAGTGCTTCATTTTATATCTTTCAGTTCTTTGGTTAGGATGGATTTTTATAGGGATTACTATAATTATTTTTATGTTGGTTATTTTTATTGTGAGTCCAATAGAGATGATATATTTATGATGGAAATGAAATAAAATTCCTTGATGATTTAAGATAATTTGAATGTTCTAGAAAAAGCTAGCAAGATGGTAGCATTGTTGGATGCTGAAGGTGAAGAAGTTGAAGTCTTATATATGGAAAGAAAAAAAATACATTCTATAGAGAATCAAATTTATATTCCACCTTACTTAAAATAAAACATTGGTGAGGTTGAAACAAAACTTTATGATCCACTTCCCTCTCAATTAAATTAATTATAAACTGCACTGCTTGAAGAAAAAGAGTCAAAAGATGAAAATTTTGAGGGAGATAAAATTTATTAACATTTTTTTTATAAAAATTTAATTGATTATAAATTTAAATCCAATATAAATTAAAATTAGTTTCTTGATTTAGAGCCACTACTTTAGTACCTGGATGATGAGGAAGAACAAGTTTCTCATGTAGAGGAAAAAATGGCGGAGCTAGTCTAGCTATACACCGATGCATGTAAGGATGATGAAAGAAAAGATGAAATCCATGAGGAATAATTTTATGAAACCAAACCAAAAGAGAATCAAATAAATATTATACTAACTTCATCACCAATATACTCCACTCCTCAAGCAGAGCTAAATAGAGAGTACCCCCTTTTTCCCTCCCCTCCTGATATCAAATTATCTCTTTCATCTCCTCTGGGGGTTGGGGCTCTTTTTCATTTTAATTTTGGGTTATCACTTATGGAATATACTTATGTATTTCAATAGAAATATAATTTGATGGTTTCTAATCAATAAACCACATGCACCTTCATATTGGGGTTATACCATTGCAATTATCATAATAGGGGCAGTAAAATCCTATCAACCACATATGGGTCTAAACCATGATCTATAATCTTTTCACTTCCTATATTTATTTATTTATATTTCTTATTATTTATATATTTCATTATTTATAGGTATAGTGTAAGTATATAGGAGATTAACCGAAATATTACATTAGAAAATAAATTTTGGTTCTATTGTTTCTGTCCTTTGTTTTCCTTCCCTTATATTTATTTTTTGTTGAGATGAAATGAGGGGTAGTGTAATCTAAGTGAGGGGGAGGATCGACATGATAGTTAAATATTTGGTGTGAATTTATTTAATTTTTTAATAATTTTAGTATTATTGAGCTTCAATGAATATTATGATCATTTTTTACATATCAATTGATTTTTAGGAATTGACATGCTTTTTTAAGAAATGGATTTTTAATGATAGTTGATTTGAAAACGTTTTCATAGAATTGGAATTTCATAATTTATATGAATTTGACCATTTTTTGGAATCCATTCCCATGAAACACTAAATCAACATATTTTTCCAATCCTATAAGTTATTCTAAACCACTTTTAAATATTCTTTTTAATACCCACACTTTATTGAGGGAAACATTATATTTTGTGTGAGAACTAGAATATGTGACTTTTATATTTCAAATATTAGGATTTTATGGAATGTTTTTCATATTATTGAGGAACCTATTTGGATAATCCCATTTTAAAAATAGAGCCATACTTACATATATCCTTCATTATACTTTATATTCTATGAATTTACTTATAGTTTTATGTGACATTAAAATCCAATTTTTCCTTACATGCCCACACTCTTGGTATTTTTGCATAGATATTTCAAGTTTGAGTGTGAGGAAATGGACTTTCATGTGTGTTATAAGAGTTTTTTTATATTTTTGCGAGGTTTAAGGTGTGTGTTATAATTTTGGGTAGTTTATAATGATGAAATTGGGTTTGATTCATCATTTGATTGTACTTTATTTGTCTCAACCGGTACTCCTTCAAATCAAATTAAAAAAAGAAATTGAATAAATTGAGATGATATTAAATTACTCATTTTACATTCTTTTATAACTATTTTACCTATCTCAAATAAAGTTCATGATTTTCATTCATTCATTGTATTCAATTTTTATCTCATTATCCATTAAAAAGATAAAAAATAAAATAAATAGTGCCTTTCTAGGGCTTTAAAAAAATAAAAATGTGGAAAACATGGATGATAACATTCATTGTAATGATTTCTTGAATCATGTATGAAGTAAAATAAAGAGATAAGTGTTGTGTTACACATTTTAATTTTTAATTTGGTGAGGTTGATCATGTGTTTTCACTTGACTATTCATGAATTGTACATATGATTCTAACCTCCTCCTTTTAGCCTTAATATTTTTAAATCATTCTCCGACCAACCCTAAGATAAAATAATTCACCTTGAAAAAGACTTCATGATTGAATTCACATACACGTTTCATGCTATTGAGTAACGAGAATTGTCACAAGCCTATGATTATACTTGGAATTTCCATTTTCACAATCCTACAATGATATATGCAATTTAGTGATGTTAAATTACTTTTTCTAGGATATATGACATCTTGGGCCTCATTGTTTCCCACTGGACCCCATGACTAATCTAAAATTTTGATTCCCAAAAACATCTCACAATCTAGGCCTAAATAATTGGGCATAGATCTGGAATGTTTTGAATATGATCTTATATATCCTAGTGTTCCAGCCCAAAGAAGGTTAAATTAAACATGGAGCTATAAAAATAATTTATTAACATCTTGAATGAATGATTCCAATCATGAATCCAGTGGTTTAAATTATATAATGACCTATTAAATTGATGTTTTGGAATACAAAGAGTATGTTTGGAAGAATTAAATGTCCAGAATAAAACATCCAGAACTCTTTCATCTGAGGGAATATAAGGATAAATTTTTAGAGGGATTTAGGATAAAAAATTGAATAACTATCATGAATTAACCTTTGATTATTTGATAATAATATGTGGCTACCATGAATTATATTTTGGAAGATAAAATTGGAGCCAAAAAATTCCCCATCCTTTTTCTAAAAATTGTCATCTCTTCTACCATTTCAAAAGAGAAATTTTTATAGAGGTAAAAGTGGATTATTACTGTTACAATAGTTCATTTTATTTCCAATTTCTATTTTTTAACTATATCCTTCTTATGTGCATTTTTATTTTGATTTAAATTTTTTTATTCCTCTTATAATTCTTCTTTCGTCTCCATGGTTGTGGTGAGATAACCATCATTGTTGTTCAAGGGGAAAGTGTTGGTGTTTGAGTTTATTGAGATATAATGATCTATATTATTTTATTCTAAAATGCAAATTGTAGTTAAAATGATTACAATGAGTGGTTTCCCCAATTTATCTACTATTTTGTCTTCCAACTCATTTAATAGTTTCCTTCCCATTGATATCCATCTCATTCAAATGGTAGAGTTTGTATTAGGTATTTATGTGGAAGCGAGTATGCTAATATGAATAGGTATTATTGTAGGGTAATACCATTCAAATGAGATGGTGTAGAGAAAAAGTTCTAGATCTATATATTATGTAAAATAATGATGAAATATTTTGAATAAGAATGATAACACTACCATGTAACCCCGAGAGAAATGATTTTCTTTTGATAACTTATTTGTGTTTTTAATATTTTTCATTATGTTATATATTTTAAAATTTTATATATATTATATTTATATTTCATTCATTTCAAACCACTATATATATATCAGTTTATTAGTTTTATTTAAGGTATATTTATAATAGTGACAATAGAAAAAACCTATGTGTGTAAGGGCCCTCCTTGTGATCGACCCTAGGGTATGCCAATATGGTGAATTCTTAAGATAATAAGAAATTAATTGAATATTGGATCATGACAAAACAATTACCTTCAATGGAAAAAAGGAACTTTTATAATGGACATGTAGTTGATTGGATCATACAAATCCCCCTTGTAATATGGGTAGCTATGAAATATTTTGAGATATGTATCTTATCTTATGTTATGAATGAGATTCAGAATAATTTATAACTATAGAAAGCTAACTTAGGGTTACACATAAGATAATTATAGGTATGATTCTTTTGGATAATGTGATCAGTCTATGCATTAAAATTTTTATGTTTATCACGAACAATAATGGTATTTTTTTGATCACATTTGAAATATTTAATTAAATGAATTTTGTTTATAATTACTTTTAGATTATAATGTAAATAATTATTTATTTATATTATTAATACATATGAATGGAAAATAAAAAATTGTAGATGATATCTTGGATTAAGATTGATGTAATGGGATTACAAATACCATTACATGAGATAATTTCATAGACCTATGAAAATTTGAATTTAAGAACATTTTTATTAGTTTTAACCCATTTAGAGGTTCATTAATGAACCTCTTTGCGTGTTTTAGTACCTTATCCACATCTGGAGGACATTTAACTCTCTATATAGAATTTAAAGGATCTTTCCAGTATCCCTGTTGGTATTCTATAGGTTTAGCTACCTTAAAAAATCTTTAGTTTCATATCACTTATAATTATAAAGTATGAGGTCTGTAGTATTCATTTAATTTTAAAAAATGGTGGTTTTTAGATTTCTCTAGTTTTATTCATCTAAGAGAGTTTTCTAGTATTTCTCATATAAGAGGTACAATTTTCCATTCAATTTTGTTCATTCTTTATTTACCTTTAAGGTGAATAGTATCACTAGGAAAGGAAGAAGATCCCATCCAAGCATTGGTGATTAACATTATTAATGGGTATATATGGTGGAATGGATTATTCAAATCAGGGTTGATCTAAATATTTCAATGTTTTTAAAAAGTGAATTTTATTTCATTATTTTATTATTATGTTTTCAATTATTAGTTATAATATTATATTAATTTTATTTTTTAATTTTTTTGGGTTTTAAGTGTTGGTATAATTTCTATAACCCTTCAATGTTATTAGAAAAAAATATTATTAATGAAAATTTATAAACTAAGGTTAGAATATTATATAGTGTATTGATATGTTTCCATTATATGAAATTCATTTATGACTCACATGAAAAATTTATGAATAATTGAATAATGTGATTTCATATATTAATAGTAAATATAATTTCTAGTTTTTTCTCAATTCCTATATAAAATAGCACAAGTCATGTGCTCCATTATTATAGATCTCTTAAGATGTTAGATATTTTTTTTAATGAAATTAATATGAAGATATAAAATTATTCAATGCAAAGTTATTAAAGTTTTAAACATTGAATGAGATGAAAAAGTAAATGAATTATTTAAATATCTAAATAGTATTTATACATGATCATATAAATTCTATTGAATTGTTGGGAATATTATCCTATAGGGTATTTATGAGATATATATAATGTTAATGGTGGGAGTATATATAAAATATCTTATAATATATCTATGTGTTAAATAGATCATAATACTAATCACATATTTGTGATCTTGATTGATCCAATAGATGGGGTATACTTAGTAGAGCATTGTTGATCTATCTTGTGTTAGATATAAATGGAAAAATTTATCCAATTATGAATATTGGGTCACAATTGACGAGGTAACACAACCAGATTAACTCTTAAAGTTATGTTTCTCAAAATATTTATGAGATTAATTGGCTAATAAAAAGACCCACAATATTAGTGAAATCATTAATTATAAAGTTCATTTATTATTATTCTTCATGAAATAACCTTCACTGTTGATTTAGAAATTAATTATGTTCACATTCAATACATCCAAGAACACACACAAAAGATCATGGTAGATTTATAAGGTTCACCTTTCAAAATGTAAGGCTAATTATTGGAATGTTATAGATTTCAACGAGACCATAAGAACAACTGTTATCAATATACAGTTGAAAAAGTATAAAATATCTTTGTAATATTGATACATATCTCTCGTCTATTTTTCAATTCTACCCACATCATTATAATGATAAATGATTATTTTTCAACAACATGAAAACCATAACTATAATTTTGGAGAGTTGTTAAAATTTTTCTTCTTCTTCTTCCTATTCAACATGTGCTATTACATGTATATTTCCTTCCAACTATGTAGACTACGCAACCTATTACACGTCTTCTTTATCTCAAAAAAATATTCTCAATTAATTATTTAGAGAGTAGTCTCCTCAATGTATATCTCAAGTTGTTATATTGAAGATATATCTTTTTCATCACACCACATGTAGTAGTATATATCATTTTAATTTAAAATTAAAATTAAAATTGTTAATTATCATTAACTATTAATAACCTCTTCTTCTATATCTTTCTTATTATTTTTCTTCTATTTAAACTTGGTTGTAGGTTATTATACCACCATGTAACTCAATGTAGTGCGACCAAGTAGTTATAGTAGTAGATCCTTCTTATTCCTTATTATTAGAAAATCATTTCTTTTTATTGTGAACCTTAATTTTCATTATCTTGAATCGAAAATACCATTTTGTGATGTTATATCCATGATCTAGAATCTTTAGAATCATCCTAATAAATATTTCTTCAGAATATTTAAATTTTATAATCATATATTTTCATTCTGTATAAAATTTGAAATTATGCTAAGTGTTGAACAATACAAGCTTAGCTATAACCATATGAGGACTGTCATCAAACCTATGGTAATAGTATGCCAATCTTAAAATAAAATGTATAAGATTAATTATAACATGTATCAACCATATGAATGGGTTGTCACAACCATTTGAGGTGCTTATCTAAGGTTTACAAAAAACTCTTCCAATCTCTCCCAACCATATGAACAATGTTTTTTCCCAAAAATTTTAGGTTTTTGTATAAACCATATGTCTAAAATTCAAAATCAAATAATGAATAGTGAAATTATCTATTTCTTTAGATAGAACTCCAAATTAAAAAAAATTATAATGAACTTATAACCACTTTCAAAACATCTTCCACTGACATATTATACATTAATTGTTTTGTGTTTAAACATTATTTATTTGTCATAAAAAAAGAAAATTTAACTATAATATACATATTAAATTTATCTAAAACTTTTTCTCTAGATAATTTCCATATTTTATAGGCACTTTTTTGTCTAAACAATCTCCCCAAAGTACTCAATAACTTCTAAATAGCTCTTGGGTTCAAAAATTTCCCTTTTAGTGTTTTTTGAAATGAGGGAACATAAATCACTTTCAAACTAAAAACTATTAAAAATGGATCATAATTAAATAATTCTATGAAAATTTTAGTTAAATCATTATCAGAAACAAGAACAGTGAATAATAATTTATTGTTATCCATAAAATAGTGATTCAAATTCATTCCTCTTCAAACTCATTCCTCTTGATTCCACTTAATTAAATAATGCCCCTAGAAAATTCATCTAATATTGCATCACATATTTTCAATCATTACTTCATCATCACATAAAATCTTACCTCAACTTGAAAAATATTTCCATGTAATATGTAATATAAAAATTTCTTGTATGCACTTCAATAAAATATTAAAATAGTTTACACCTTCACAAGCACATTTTATACCTCTTATTTTTACCCTTTTATAACCCCTATATAAATTATTTTCCCTTATAATATATTACATCAGACAAGGTAACAAATAGAAATGGATAAATCCCCCCATATCAATGTTATCCCCCATTGAAAACACATAAAAAGATAAACATAATGGAATATTTCTGTATCCTTTTTCTCCCCCTTCAAAAAATTATCCAAAGAACATGATGAGAGATGTTATTAATGAAAAAATTCATTACATTTATTGGAATGAGGTTGGAATTCCATTTTTAAGCTCAATTGATGATAAGATTCCTTCAACAATGGTTTAGTGAAAATATCATCCACTTTCTTCTTTATAAGAAAAAATACAATTTCAACACACTTTTATCCTCAATATATTTAATGAAGTGATAATTTATATCAATGTGCTTATACCTTTAAGGTTGAACTATATTTCTTGAAATATTTATTGAATATTAATTATCAAAACCCATGAACAATGGAAATTTCACCTCATATTATAGATCTTATAACTAGGTTATCATCCACATAAGTTGAGTTTTAAATTATGTGGAATCCACATACTCTACTTTAAAAGTACTCAATGTCACATAACATTTATTCTTACTATGAAAACATACACACCTATCGTTTAGGAATAAAACTCCACTAGATCTACACCTCATATCATCAACAATTCCTACACAATTTTCATATCCTAATATAAAGATATTAAGTTAACCTTTCCTATTATATTTCAACCGAAATTCAATAGGTACTTTTATATACCTAATAACAATATTTTAAATCATTATTTTATAATATTTTGGTGTAATTTGATATCTAGAGTAAACTATATCAACATAGAAATTACCTGGCCATGAATCTATCAAGTATAACAAACTTCTAATAAGCTTATATAATTATATAAGATTCACAACTTTTAATTTCACATATCTAACCATATTTATTCCATCTAGAATTGGTGTGGAAATTGTATTTTAATCCTCAATGAAAAACTTCTTTATAGGATCTCAATCATACATAGATTTAGAAATAAAAATGTTATCTCCCTCTTGAGAGATTTGTAAACCCAAAAAATATACAATCTCACCAATCATGGAAATTTAAAATAACATATTCATATCAAAATAAAATTATCCCCAAAATATTTCATTATTTCAAGAAACTGTAACATCATATACATAAGTAATAATATGGAGATATACCTCATTTCCATATGCGATGCAGAGGTTAGTGTCCACTCTTCATTTTTTAATGGTCAACTCTTTAAATAGGTTTCCATCTTATTATACCAAAATATTTTGTATTTTTTAATCCCAAATTAATCCTTTTTTGACCTATAAACAAACATCTCATCTTCTCTTAGAAATAAACTAAAATGTTTATCTATATAAAAATATTTTTTAAAATTCACCCTCGAAGAAGGCATACTTAAAATCCATTTGGAATATTATTTTGGTTGACTTTTTATAACAATAGAAATCAAAATTATAATGGTTTCTATCCTTGACACTGGTTAAAAGGTCTCATCAAAATCAATCGCTTATTATTTAAAATATCCTTTAAACATTAGTATTTGTTTTTTTCTAAAAACTTCACCCTTTTATTTCAACTTATTTTAAAATAACCAATTAGTTCTAATGATTTTTTTTGTTTTATGAATTGGGTACCAACTCCCAAGTTTCATTCTTCCATATCTAATCCAACTCTACACTCCAAGGATCATCTCACTCTTGATTCTCCAAATATTCACATTTCTTGGTTCAACTTAATAAAACAGTTTTGTATGTAATATTGTCCACAAAGGTATTCTAGTTTGAACATGTTTTCCATGTTATCTTATGTTATTCTACACAAAAACATACATTCTTATCCATGGATGGAATGAATGATATTGTTTTTCATCGCCAAAAATGGTTTAATGAACTTCATTAACATGGATATATTCTTCACATTCATCATTTTCTAAAATTTATTCTTTGTAGTTGATGAAAATGTCATTATCATCACTTTTGAAAATTACTTTTATATAGAAGTATTCTTTCTATTTTTGTTCTAGAACAATATAATTAGTACTGTAAAAAATACCTCCATCACTTTATTGCAACACTATTAGCCTCTTCCATTTATAGGATAACCAAGGAAGATGTCATCAACACATCTCTACCCAAACATACAATGATTTTCTCCTTTAACTCTGAACAAACAGGGGCTACCAAAAACCCTCAAATACTTTAAAATTAGAAACTTATTGTAAAAAATTTCATACGGTGGAATATATAAATTTTAATTGTACAAGAACTGATTTTGAATACATGTTTTTTCTATGATAACTTGTCTCTAAAATTTCTGAGATGTGTCATGTTCTATCAACATAGTTTGAACCATCTCCACAAATATTACATTCTTCATTTCATCCACACCATTTTATTGTGATGTGTATGGTGTTCTAGTTTTTTAGTGAATACCAGGATTCTAATGATATGTATCAAACCTTCAAATGGTTTATTCATCACCATTATTTATCTGGATATTGTTTAGATAAAAACCACATTTCATTTCCACACTTGTTCTAAAATTATAAAATATTTTTAGAGAATATGATTTATTTTTATTAAACATATTAAAATTAATTTGAGTAAATTCATAAATTATGTAAATAAAATAATCTTATCTATTATTGATCACTTCCTCATAGGACCACAAATATCTAAATTGTTAAACTATAATGGATTACTTGATTGAATCTTTACCTTCTTGTGTAGATAATTTACAATATTTACATCATAGTATAATGAGAACATTAAATTATTATATATTTATAGTATTGGTACATCAATAAAATAGTCAAATTGAGTGATACCACTCATATTCTTTTAGAAAATATGACTAATCCTTTTATAAAACAATTTATTTTCTTCTTTCATGCTTATGTAGCATGAATTTACAACATCACCCACTTGAAAATGATTTCACCTTACTCACCTACATCTTGTTAAAATACACCCATACGATAACATATTTTTAAAAAATAAATCATTTTGGAAATAATATAATTTCCTTCATCACATAACTAAGACACACTAAGCATATTGAGCATTAGTCTTTCAACAAATAAAGTATTCATTGATTTATGTTGATTTTATTTATCAGATATGCTCCCACACCTTACATTTTGAGTGACCTATAATTTCCAAGGTTAATTGAGAATTACATTAAATTTTATAGATATTTATATGTTTTTAAATCACATTTCATGTGAGATGAATATTCATTTTCTAGAATACAAATATTAACCCCTTTTATATTATTTAAGTTCCAGTTCAACATTTATGGATTTCAACATAACTTTTCTATTATTATTATAATATAGTTTAGAGTTATAAATCACATTTTATAGGGATATTATAAGGATAAATCATTAATTTTCATGGTGACCAGGTTAGTCTGATCTTCTATTGAATTCTTAAAGAACATAAAACCTATTATGCATTTTTGGTCCAAAATATAAAAACTATTTTTGAACATTCTTCTTTTGATATTGTTGAATTATACTAAAAAATTTCTCCCATACATTCTAGGATCATAATAGTATTTATTATTAAAACAATTTTATTTAATTTATAATGGCCCCATAGTTCGTAAAATACCAATAAAATAATATCTTCCTCTGTAGATAGACTGTTTTCTAGTTATTGACACATGTCTTCCTCCCTTATTTGATTAAATAATATTTACTAATTTTTATAAAACGAAATTATTATGGACTCCCAAGAAATTATTCTTCAATTTATAATTATTTTACTTCTTTTTGGATTCACCAGTTGTAGATATTTTTGAATTCACATTTGAGTTACCAAAAGTTTCATATATATGAGATGCACTTGATTTTGACACCAACATAGTTTTCTAAACTTTTCTTCCTTGTTTAAAAAATAGTATTTTTAATGTATTTTAATCTTTTTATATGATATATTTACTAGAAAGAATTTTTTATCACTCTTTGAACCTTTCAAAACCACATTTTCTTTATAGATTTATCCAACTTCTTTGAATTTTTTTTTGAGGTTTGATATGAAATTATTCACTTCTTTTCAGCCTTCATAAATGTTTTGTTAAAAGAATTATACCTATTTATAATTTAATTTTAATATAATTTACATATTTACTTTAAAATTATTTTCATCATCATGTTATTTCTTCATATCATTAATTTATTTCACCAACATTGTTTTTTCATCTGTATGGATAGACTCAATACTACCAGAAGAATCAATTAATTTCTTCAAAATTATGATATTCTTATATAACTATGAAATATTTGGAAGACATCAAATTAAATCAATGAATACTTTATTGATGTGAATAACACACAATGTTGGTAAAATTCTCACCATAGCCTCTAATTTCACACACAATATCATTTATCCTTAAGATGAATCTATCCACACTTTAATTATCTATAATTTTAGGATCATTATATTTCAGTATCTAGATTTATATATTTTTATACAATAATTTTTTAATACCTTAATAAATATTATAATGATTTTCCCATATTGATTTTTCCATTTTGATTCCATTGAGTTTTAGAAATTCCATCCTTGAATGAGTGTAAAATATGGAATAATTAACATATTGATCATTTTAATGAATCTTTTTATCTTACACTTTCATGGAAGAACCTTAAGTAAAAGGAATAAATGCATTAGTTACAACTTACAATACATCATAACTGATAGATAAAAGTCAGGGAAACATTATATCCTTATATATATGATAACCGTTCCCATCAAACATGGGAATCCCCTTTCTATTAAATGAATTAGGGTTTAAAATTATAAACATAATAAATTATATGGAAACATATTTATCCAAAGATAAATTAAAATCCTTCAAAATTGAAATTGAAAATCCTAGATAATGGGAATCGGTATTTAATACCCCTAAAAAAGACCCACATGATCAATGAAATCACTCGAGGTAAATCGATTATTATAATTTTTTAATGTTTCTTTTTAATTTTACCACATATTAAGATGTTAAGATTATTCATTGTCAAAACATCCATGAACAAACACAAAAGAGAATATAATATTTATAAGGATAGTCTTTTAAAATTAAAGGTTAATAGATTGCGTGATCTGAATTTTACTGAGACTATACGACCTACTAATATCTACATGTAGGTAAAAATGACCAAGTAATATACTTATATTAATGATAAATGTCTAATGACTAATTGTTTTTCTTTCTATATTATTACTGTAATAAATTATTATTTTTCAAAAAACAAAAATGGACTTCCAGATAGTTGTTTCTTAAAAAGATTCATCAACTTCCCCTCCAACCTATACTATCACATGATTATTTTTATTGTCACTATGAGAACTACATGGCCTCTTATACTTACTATTTATCTCAAAAAATTATTATTGATTATTTATTTATATATCATTATTCTTAGTGTATATATCTATCATTCATATATGCTTGATATATTTTTTATTGCACAATATGCAGTAGTAGATGTCATTTTAATTTGATTTTAAAATTAAAATTAAAACTATTAAACTCTTTCAAATATTCATAAAAAAAAATTCCTTCTATTATTACTTATTCTTATTTTCAAACTATGTTCCAGGTTACGAGATAATCTTGATCGTGAGTGTAGTGCGATGAATCAGTTATAATTTTAACTGATTCTTCTTCCTTATACAAAACAATTAATTTCTTAACATTATGACCCTTATTTTTCCTTTTCATGAATAAAATAAATCATTTTTATGTTAAATCAATGATATATTATCTTTTTCACTTTTTAAATAAATATTTTTTTAGAATATATAAATTTTGGAAAACTAAAATTTTAGTTTAGTAAGAATCATGTAATTATACTAAGTGTTGAACATTTGGAGATTATCTAGAACCAATGGAGAACTAAAACCAACCCTATAGTGATAGTGTATTAATATTATAATGAAATTTCAAAACCTCATGTGTTAATGTTTCAACATTATGACTCATATGTCACAACCTTTATAGATTCTTGTCTAAAACTTATGACAAACACTTCTATATTGTTCCAACCTTATGAACCATGGTAGTTCCATACTTAAGAGATTTATTTCTAAACCTTAGAGTAAATTGTAATCAATTTATAAAGGTCAAAGAACTAATCAATTTATTTATATAAAAAATTTATATTCCATATTTTTTTCAATGAACTTAGAACATCTTACATCACCTTAACAAATTCTTCAACACATATATTACACTTTGAATTCTATGATTTTGAACATGATTTATGTATTGAAAATGAAATAAAATACAAAAATTATATCCAATTAAAAATTATAAAAAATTATTTTCTAGATAATTTCCATGTTATAGAGGGAGGTGAGTATCTCAACAATCTCCCCAAATTACTCAACAACTTCCAGATGGCTCTTAGGCTCAAAAACCAAGATACAGTCCACTCAAAATATTGATATTTTTTTAAATATAATTGATAAGAGTTTTTTATCTAAATATTAAGGCCCTTGGAGACTATATTATCTAGGATAATACATAATAAATTATTGTTCATGGTCCACGATATTTATAATATTTATGGTTATTATTATAGTTGAGGTATATTTAATAAAATACCATATTTAATAATGACATGAAAGATACTAATAATGAAACATATTTTGTTATATATATTCATGAAATTAAATAAAAAATAAAAATTGTAAATGATATTATTCCTTGAAATGAAAAAATTAAATGGAAATAAATTCATCAATGAGTATTATAATTAGAGAATTATATTCTAACATGAAGAAAAATTATTTGTTCTAAAGTAAGTTGTCAAAACTAAACCTACCACTACTAACCTTCATAATAATGAGGAAAATAAGAATAATATAAAATAATTTTTGGATATAGGATGTTTAATGGAACCTTATAATATTCATTATCTTTATAAGAAACCTGAATCAATAGAGACATTCAATATTATTGAACATTTGAAAAGTACTATAACAAAGTGAAAATTAAAAGTTATGACGAAAATAAATAAATTTTCCCTTGAAACAAGTTAAAAGAATACAAAATTTATATTCATGTGAACTTTTTTTGTCATATAAAGTATAAGAAATTGGTATGGATACCTATCTAGAGATATATTTCCATTTTATAGTCATACAATCATTTATTATTATTATTTAATTCGTTCATTATTAATTTTTCTTTGAAAATGATTGATTATACCATTTTCGATACTATCATTGTGTTCTGAATAATTTAATACAATTTTAAAGGTTTATTCAATTTATTTAGGATGAATAAAGGAAATTTAATGTCAAGGCCATCAATAAGAAAAAGAGTGAAAATTATAAATGTTTAACTTATTCACTAAAGCATAATAAATTCAATATAGAAAAGGATGCATAACTTTTATTTTGTAAACAATTTGGGAATTATATGTGGAATTTTCCAATATTCTAGGATATTATTATAATGAAACATGCTGATGGTTTAATCCTACTTTTTATATATGTTATAGAAATAAATTTACATAACTCTACATTATTTTTATTAGAAACTAGATGTGTATCATATATTAATATGAATTTATATATTTCAAGCGAATTAAAGAAGTATATTCAGATCGAGGTGAGCCTATGAGTGGGGAATAATGTATTATTTTCTATAATATCTATTGGAATAGATAATTTACTTCTTCTTAGTGTATTATAAATATCTCTAGAAAGTAGTTATAATTTACAATCAATAAATAAAAAAATTTAGATTAATCATAAATATGGAGAGTTTTTAATTATTAATAAAAAAAATATTGTTATATTTAAATGAAATATTTTAATGTATATCAATTCCATAATATAATGAACCTGAACCTAAGGTCAATAAGGACCTATTCCCATCAGAATATAGAAGTGATCCAAAAATTAATCTGGACCTGTTAATGCAATCCTAATAAGGGATACAAGAAGTGAATTTTTATATAATTGAATGAATAGAAGATACCAATGTAATGTATGAATGAGATATATCAGTATAAAAAAATAACCAACAAACATAACAAATATATAAACAAGAGAAGAATTTTATTTTTGAATTTAATAGAGGGTATATTATATTGGAAAATTTATCAATACCTAGGAAAAATGGAATTTTTTTTCAAGGACTTCATAAATGATAATTTCAAGTAGAGGAAAATTTTCATTGAATATATTTTTTATAGGTTTATGGTTTAAATATTATAAAATTATTCTGGAATAGTATAGTTAAGTCTTTTTAGCTTAATTAACTTATCTTGATTGGTTTTCTGTGAGGATTCACACTAAACCATGTAAAGTATTTTACTCTAAGATAAAAATAATGAATTGGTGGGGGGATTGTTTTTTAACATTTTTAATGGATTATCTATATTGGATATTAAAATTAATATCTATAATGAAATTAATAAGAAGTTTAAAATTTACGATTTGAATTTGTAACACCAAAATTAAAAGACCAATTGAAAGGATTAATTTATCGTACCCATGCCAATAAGGTTAAACTTTATTTTAGATATCCTATGTAATAAAAAGTATAAAATTAATAATTCTTGGCTTGGAGTGATGTCAGTATTGGTGACCTCTTGTGAAGATTTCTATGATGTCCGTGAGTTAAGACAAAGCACGTTGAAAGAATATATGTTGGCTTGTGGCGATAGTCATTAATCTTATAACTAGAACTTGTGGTGTTAAAACCTAATTAATCATATAAATAAATAAGTATTATTATTTATATATATATTCAATTTATGGGTTCATATTCATTATAGTCTTATATGTAATTTTATAAATGTTTTCAATTGGAGAAGGAATAGTTTTATTTAACTAAATTATTTTTCCATGAAATACATGGTTTTATTTAAAAAATATATATATATTTATTTTAGAAATTAAATTTTATAAAATTTAATTAATTATTGATATAATAATATAATATATAACTCAGGATTATTGTATTTATTTATCTAAAGATAATTATTTTTTAGTAAATTTTAAATAATGTTGATATTTGAAAAACAACCATTTCTTTTATTTTTAAAAAATAATTTAAAAGTATTATTCTATAATTATTTCATTTAAAATTAACCTAGTATAAATTTTATTAATATTAATTTGAATAATTCTATATGAATAAAAGGTATATTCTATTTTGGTATAAGTTCATTTTTACGTATAAAAATGAATGTTTCTAAAAACTACTTTTGTTGTGTTTTATGCACTTATATTAAAAATAATTTCTAAAACTTATAAAAATTTATTCTTGAAAAATTTATCAAATATTTTAATTTATAATTTTTGAATTTATTAATGAGTTTAATTTCATTTTGTATTATTATGTATAGTAACTGTACAAAAAATATGTCACCACAATAAATGCTAAATTAGTTAATTAATATAATTAATTTTTGATAAGAAAAAAAAATTTCATCTCAAATCTAATTAGATGAGATATTTATACCCTTATCACCTTATATTATAAATTATATGGTTTTTTCAACTTTATCATGATTAATACATTTATAATGATTAAGTGTTCAGAAAAATTATAATTGTGCCACTCCTCTGATTTATAAAAGGGAACATCCTACCCTCACTTACTCACACTTTTTTAGAACTATATTTTTGGAAAATACCTAAAAAACATCTCCCCAACATACCTCCTAGCTTCTTATATTTTATTTTCAAACCAATGGCTCAATCCTGGAATCCTTAAGGTGCATGCCAGTGAAGGTTTCCAAAAGAAGAGGTATAACTCCTAACTACGTCTTTTAATGATTATTTATTATTATAAATCCTTAAAATAATATTTAGAAATCAAAAATATATATATATATCTTACATATACTAAAAATTTATTATGATGATGGTAAAACCCATTTTCATCTCATATACCATCCCATGCTAAATGAAAACATTGCTTATGCATACATGTGGACTACCACTTCCATGAAGCGATGCATTTAGTTTTTCATCACTGGATAACATGGATGGTTAAAATGATGGAAAAAATAAATATATATGACATATATGAAAGAATTTTTTTTCTTTATATATTATATATTACTTACCTTATTACCCTTCCACCCATTGGAAAATGATATTGTTGCTCGTGCGTATGTGTGAACTACCACTCCACGAAGTGGTGTGATGGGTTTTTAATTTACACCATTAAAGGATAGTAATAAGGGTATAAATAATGAATAAATATGACATGTATAACTTATATAGGGTTATTTAAAACTAAAATATTATTTAATTTATTTTCCACCCCTTATAAAAAAAATTTCATTCATTCGTACGCACGAACTACCATCTCCATGAAATGATGTGGATTATTTTTTATGACCTCCTTACATATTTGGTTTTAAAACTGTATATTTTTTATTAATATAATAATTATAATATGTTTAATTTTTTGAAGTTATTGGAACCAAAACCACTTTTACCAAAATTAACACACATACGTAACTTTGAGGTTATAAATCCAACATCTTCAAAAAATCCAACATGAACTTAGCAATTTTAGTTACTCAAAAAAATATTAAAAAAGAAATATAAGTAATAGATATAATGTAATGAATAATAAAAAAGTTCTTAAATAATTTTAAAAATTATATAATTTTATTAGTTAGGAAGGTAGATATTTAAACAAAATGATTCGAGACCCGAGGTCAAGGATTTTCATTTAAAATGTTATTTTATGTTTTAAGCACTTTATCCTCCATATACATGTTATTTTAAATGTTTAAATATTTTTATTATTTAATGTTAATAGTTTTATAAAGATAGTTATAAACTATATATGAATTTATTCTCAAAGGATAAAAAAATTAATCTTTCCAATGATTTTTGCATGGAGATTTTTTTTCTTTTGACAAAATTGAAAATAGAATTTTTTTAATGTATTTGACATGACCACCTTTTAATGATGTCAAATAAATTATTTTATATTAATATTAATATGAAATTTAAATTTAGTTTTAAAATAATACCATATTTTCACTGTTATATGAATTTTTTAAATTTAATATTTTTTAATGAAAAATAATATTTTTCATTATGATTATATAAAAATAGAAAGTGTATTGCTTATGGGTTCAAATGAGTTTTTGAGGGATTTATAATAAAAAGTGACATATTTCAAATGTTTTTTTCATATTATGGAAAGTTTTAATTATATATGATGATGGGTGAGCCTGATATAGTTTCGTGATAATGGGTGAGCTTGATATAGCTCTGTAATGTATTGGGGACTAATTTTTCCTTCAATGGAAAAAACGAGAGATATAAATAGGTAGGTTATCACTATAAAATTATTTAGGATTTATTTATTCTAACATAGGTCAAAAATTGTTGAACATGTGTTATGAATATGATGATTCAGGATACCTAATCTATGCTTTCTAAAGGTATTTATTGGAATATTTTGATTTCTTTAGGAATTAAAAGTTTATAATCTTTTAAAGGTGAATGATTTTTTTCATGTGGTATCATAACCCTCACATTTCCTTCATGGTTTTTCTATGATTCTAATTGGTTTCAATGTTTTTATTGGAGAAAAGGTTTTGTTTCTCTTTTGGATATTTTTTATTTATGTGCTCAAAATTTTATACTTAAAAAGGTAACAGTTTTCAAGGGTTTTTATATATTTTTAGCAGACTAACATATTCCATTATTTTTATATCCTTTATTTAGATTTCTTTTTATCATCCCATGTTTTCTAATACGTTTCATATGAAATAAATATGAGTATGAAATATTATGAAGTACAACTCTGAATATAGGAAATTAGGTTTAAATAATGTGTGTCATGAATGAATCCAGAGTGTAAACTTAAGGATCTAATTTTTATGGAAAAATATTATTTATCATTTTTATGTATTAAATGTAATGGGTTTTCATAATTCAATAATACCATAAAGGTAAAATCTCATTTAAATTTAATAATGTTCATCCCTAGTCACTAATCATGTTATTATGGATTGTTTATGTTACCAGGTATTATAGTTAGTATCAATGTAAAGGTTTGGATAACATTAGATTTTGGTGATGTTAAAATATTAATTTAAGAGATTATAAACAATATTTATATTATAATGGGAAATATTTATACTATTTTAATGTTACATCTGGTAATCAATGTCAATTTATTTTGGGTTTCTATAGAGTAAACATGGAAGCTCCGGGAGGAAGACATCAAGGATGTAATAACCAATCGAATCAAAAACCTATAATGGTTTTAACAGAGAATGTTTTTGAAGTGTTGGATCAGTTGATGTTGGATATTAATTTTGGCACCAATAAAATTGAGTGTTTTAATTATCTATAGTGGAACATGTCTATAATGGTGCATTTCACGAAACAACACCCTCTTACATTAAGTTTAACTTTAAACCTAGTGAAAGTTGTAATGTCCTAGATTTTTCCAGAGGTAAAAATACTTTATATTCTAGTTTAAAAATCTTATTATATCCTTGTAATATCTATATATGGATCAATTAAGGGTTCAAAAGTGTCTATGAATTTTTTAAAGCTCATATCTCTAGTTTTTGGAGAAAAAATATGAGGTGTATGGTTAGAGCCCAATTAGTAATAACCCCATGGTTAAATCATAAGACCCATGTATAGAGTATAATGGTTAGTAAATTCATTTCAGGGAGGCCTCATGGCCATAAAAATGGTCCAAGTTTGTTTTGGTACGGAAATGTATTGTTAGTTCATGGTTTGTTTACCCATTCACCTAACCGTGGAAGGGGGAAGGCTATTGGATAGTGAGCACACACAAGATGCCCACATGCTGTTAAACCAAGTTCCTAGACATGGAGGGGATGTGATAATTAGATAGTGGTGGTTCATGGTATGGAAAACAAAGTAGCTAAACTATACACCCTTTTAAAAATATATGAAATTAAGTTTAACCCCACCTTACTTATTATTTATTCTCTATTTTTCAATCCCCAAATCACATAGCAGCTCATCCCCTCCACTTGAATGATCCCTCCTCCAATTAATCAAGTCATTTAGATATCATCCCTACCCATAATCCATTTTAATTTTTTTTCGTGTTGGATATCCATTGGTAAGACCTTAAATCCTATTTTTTGTTGTCTTTAGTTATCTATCCATATATAATTCTGAATAAGTGAGAGCTAATTTGCATTATTTTCAGGTTATTTATCTTTTTATCTGAATCCATCCATTCTAAACCAAGTTAATGGATAATAATTTATGCAGAATCTACTATCCATTTTAGAATGGTGGTCTAGTTTATTTTCCCTTAATTTCTTGATGTTTATATTATTCACCATCATTTTGCACACCAAATTTTCTATAAAATACCTTTTAAATGACTAATTAAATAAATGTATGGATTATACCTTTTTTATGGTTGTCCTAGACACCTAAATTCTTTATTAATGGTTGTATACATTGACGTGAGAAACCCTTTATGGTGTTCCATTTTGAAGGCCCATGAATGTTATTCCTTGAAATGAATTTAATCTACCTTTTGAGGTGATTTATTTTTCCCATTTTAAATAAAATGTTTATATAAAATTAAATTTATGGGATGATACCTTTCTAGGCCCTCTAATCCTAGACTATGAAATTGAACGACCCTGTAAAGTGGGTTATTTTTTAAAACTTAAATAATTATAAAGAAAAATTTATATAAATGAAAGATGAAAGTCATGTTCATTTCACATGGGCCCCATTTAATTATAAAATGAAATTATGGATATCATTATGATTAAGGATTATCAAAAAAATTTATATAATTATTTATTATAGTCACATAACATAAATTATATTAATGATGTGGCATTCTCTGAGAGATACCTGGAATCCCATTGCGGTTTTCCTTAGATTGGTTCGTGGGACCCCACTGATTCACTGATGCATCTACAAAGTGAAAAACCACACTTGTATTTAGTCTTTATATTACGGATCAGAATTTATTGATTAATCACTTAGGGTTCAATGAGATTTTTAAAAACTAAATTAAATTAATTCCATGGATGATTCACCTTGGATTCAGCTTGATATTATAGACTTCCTTAATTACTACATTGGTGTCCTTTCAATTATAACACTGAGGCTACCTAGGATTTGATCTTACAGATCAGCTAGTACCTTTCCCTTATGGTGAAATTCCAAGGGTAAAACCTAATAGGCATCAACAGTTTAGGAAACCTAGAAGTCAAGGAAATTATGGAATATACATGACTATCATTATTCATGGACACCTTGGTTGCATACCTTTAAACCCAACCATATAAACAGAAACATAAAATGTTATGTGCACATAGAAATTATAGCTTAGGCTGTAGCAGGTTGTATCAAAGGGGTGTCTCTCTAATAACATGGGACAATTTGTTTTATTTTTTACTTCTTAACATTTATTATTACATACACTCTACTCGTTGTATATTCATAGTTGTGATAATTCTATAAACCATTGATAGTAGAAATCTAAGTTCAATCACACCCAGTTCAAGACGTCGATTGGTACCCAGATAGACTTCATGGATCCAAGTAGGATTAAAGGAAAGCACCCAACTATGGTTGATTGATTAATATTATAGTATGAAGTACTTGATATCCTTTTATACCTTTAGTTTCACATATATGTTACTATATGCCTATTACCATGTATGTTTGATATCCTTTTTGTATATAATCATGTCATCATTTTGTATGTGATAGTGGATGTAGTTCTACTTTTTTGTTAAAACTATTTTACCATTATATCATGATGATTTATGATTCATCTGTTGTTTTTATCTTACTTTTTATGATTTATCTATTATTACTTCTACATATCACTATAATCATAAGGTTATAGTCTCCCACCCATACCACCATAGACCCTCACAGCTAGGTGGGAACCTTTTTCATATAAGGAGGCATGTTTGAGGACATTTGGACTATCGGGTCTGATTAATTTAGATTTAACTAGGTCCAAGACATTAAAAAGTGGCGTCAGAGATTATTTTACTTATGTATTACTATTTTGGGTTGGTAAACAGGTGGATAGGAATGTTTAGGAATTTGGTAATGCGTCTGGGCCTGAGAGTAACTAACTCCTATATTGGAAAAAATCCAAGTTACATTATAAGGAACTTCTATCCAATGGCCCAAAGGCCTTAAAATATTTATTAATATATGACTCCTTTAAGGGATGTAGGGGGAAATCCAAAGAATTCATGACTTAGGAAAAATCATGAACTAAGGGTCAAGGAAAATAAGACCATATTAA
Organism: Viscum album; assembly: GCA_963277665.1. Taxonomy (NCBI): domain Eukaryota; kingdom Viridiplantae; phylum Streptophyta; class Magnoliopsida; order Santalales; family Viscaceae; genus Viscum; species Viscum album. Next base: position 570,787,507 of record OY728164.1, on the reverse strand, counting down.
CAACATAGAAGCTACCCCTACCCAGCATTTGAATATGATGAATCTCTCCACCATTACAATGTTAATAAACAAGAAAGTGTCCTATGTCAAAACACGTGCCCGATTCGATGGCTGACGCCATTCCCTCTCAAACAACCAAATCCAAAAAACTATGCAATGATGAACCGTCAGATCTAAAACATATTTTAGGGTTGTTCCATGTAGTCAAGACCAGTTGAAAACCATAAGATGAGAAACCAGGAAATCATCACTGATCACCGCAGAAAATAAAATCCACCATTAAGATAAGAAATCATAAAACCGAAAACCATCGAAAACAAGACTACATCATGCCAAAGAGAAGAACACATCGTCGCCTACCAAACAGCACACAGAAACTACCACGATCCACCCAGAACGTGATCCAATGACACATGCCAGCATTAAAGCAACTGAAAGCCACACTAGATCAGGAAGATCATAGATCTGGAACCAAATCATAGGGAAAACAATATGGAACAAAGAAAGTGATCCTCCACAACTAACCACATCAAACTTGTCACCACCACATACCTCCAACATTGAACCAGCCTGAAGTAGTACATGCACTGAAACCTTGACTGTGCCAATGTACAGTCTAGCTATAAGACCGCTGGACACCAACGTCCAAATCCACCACTAAAGGCCGAATCCATTGAAGAAGAGCCGCGTCCAACATAGAGACAACAAAATCAAAATCTAACCATAGATCTGATGTCCCTACAGGGAGGTTTTGATGCCCGATGCCAGCCAAGATAGAAATGGAGGAAAACGGGAAGAACCACCATGGATCAGGACTACCATGAGGAAAGACGAGCCTAGAACAGAGAACATCAACTACCGAATCTAACTATGGAAATCCCGAGTTTCTGCGGAGAGGATTTAACACCCGAGGTTGAAAAAGACCAAAACAAAAGAGCAGAAGGAGGCCACTGCATGCCCTGTCTCACTGAGAATCACCATCATGTAGGATAACCGAAGCCTACCCTACGCCGAATCGAGAGAGAAGATGATGGGAAACCCCACCATGAGTAGTTCCCCTTATGGGATCATCCTTGATCACCAATGGATTTTATGGATAGGGGATTATTGTTATGGTTTTTTCCTATTATATTTGTATTTATTTCATCATTGGGTGATGCACATGAGTTATGAAATTTATTATTATTGTGGGTCTCCCATTTTTCCTTTTCATGATAAGGTAAGGAAGTATTATCTCAAGCATCATTATAGGGATTTTAGGATTTACATTTCATGCATATTCCATGCGGTATTTATTCTATTGCATTAATTTTTTAATACATGTTATTGGTGACTTTAATCTTATATATGAAGATGTATTAATGTTTATTATAGGGAAAAATGGTTATTAATGTGTCTTCCACAACAAAAATGGTTTTCTCCTGCATAACATGATGGTGGAAAATTAATTAACCAATTATCACATGTATGAGCTATGAATCTATGGTTACATGAGATGAAATGTTAGTTTATTTATATTACACTAATTTTAATTGTAATTTATAAATCATGTAATTATATAAACTATGAATGGAAATTAATCTAATAAAATCATCTCATATAAATTTCTATATCATGGGAATTAATATAATAGATCTAGTTATAGTTTCGTGATGTGCCAATTGTAACTTATAATGTTATGAAATTATAACTTCAGAATAGTTAATAATCTAACTAAACCTTTATATATATATATTCCAAAATAAAACTTTTGAATATTAATTATTAAATTAAATGGTTGTCATTATATGGGGATTCCAATTACAAATTATATGGTGTTTTACACTATAAATTACAATTAAAATGAAATATACTGAAACTTTTAGCTTGAAAAAAATAACTTTCCATTAAACCAACTATAATAGAGGGTAGTTGGGAGGTTCTCTTATGGTACTAAATGAAATTATATATCACCTAGAATTGGATTTAAGAGTACAAACTGAGGTGTTACATTTGTGTAGGAAGGATTATACCTATTTGATTCTTATAAATCTAATCTATCCTATTATAAAATATTACCTAGAGGATTGTTTTGGGATTATAGAGAAATTATACAATGAAAAACTTAAGTAACATGAAAAAATGTTAGTAAACATGACGCTCTAGAGGTGGTTAACCCTGAGATTCCAGTATTACCTCCCATAGTGCCACCTATGGTGCTAACTAATAATAGATATCTGGATGTTTATACTTAGTTTTGAGAGTTTTTCTTATGATTAGTTCTATATATACAGGGATATCCATGACTTTCCACATCTATGGTAGAGTTTACTAAGGAGTTTCAACAACATCATCCTTCAACATTTATAAGGAAAGTTTGCCTCTAGGATGTTGAGTCATGGCTAGAATCCATGTTATCTATCTTCTACCATCTTGATATTACACCCAAAAGGACGGTAAATATTTCATAATATATTCTTATAGGATTAGCTAAGATATAGTGGGACATTTTGACATGGTCTTAGAAATATTGGGTTATGATTTAGAGGTATTTCTAGACAGCTTTCTAGGATTAATTCTTTATAAAGACACCGAGATGTGGGTAAGCAAGAGAGTTCATACACTATGATTATGGAATCTTATATGTCATGGATTTCATAGATCATTTAATGGCGATTTAGGGTTTCATTTCTTCTCACCGTAGTGGCAAGATATCTAAGTAAATGTGAAATAAGGATGGGATTGTGTATGCCATCTAATCATTGGTGAATGTGTTTTGTTTGACTAGGATCACTAAGATAGTGAGAGAGACCCTCATAATTGGTCGTAACCATAGAGAAGTTGAAGGAGTGGTGAATAGAGGTTTACTACCCTAATAGAAGGTAGTTTGTCTAGTAGCAGGAAGTGATGGTTTATGCCTTCTTATGGAGGCAGTAGTAGCCAAAGTGTGCTCCAAAGTATCAAAGTGATTTATCACGAATGTGGTAGGTCTCGAAACATAAAAAATCACAATACTAATGAAACCATTATGAGTAGAGATTATATAAAAATAGGGAATATTTAGAATTTTTTCTGAAAATTTACTTCATTGGATAGTTAGAAAGGATCTGTGCCGACTCCAGGTCCCAGATTAGGATCAATATCTCTCTATCATGTAAGGAGTTAGAGTACTACCAATTTTTTTGGTCATGGAGGTTGAAAATGCTAAAGAAGGCATACATCAGATATATAGTGTTAGTAAGGTGGACCTAATTAGGGTAGTCAGGCTACATCTTAGGGATGTAGATCATGCTATATTTATATAGTAAAACCAACTCCCAATGAGTATATTGTCAGTACTTATATAGTATGATTTATAATTTTAGTAAATTCAATATTATTTTCTTTATTTGAAATACTATCTTTATATTAATCCATATATGTTTCTGTTATGGAAATAATTGGTCTACAGATCAAATACTTTTGTAGAGTGAGGACTCCTGATACTCCATTGGGAGTTTGATCATAGAGTGTATGCCAATACATGGAGTGTCCCATTAAAATTGTCAACTATTATTTCATATAGAGTTCTCAATCTTCATGATGAAAGGTTTTGAAATAGTTTTTAGGATATACTATTTTGTTCCTCAACACACGATTATTTCTATCAGCAAAGGGTGTATTTTACATAACCTGAGGTTGGCAGTTATACTCATAAAGGTTAATGTGATGTCTAAGAATTCCAAGATTTACTACAACACCAAGGGTTAGGAAGAGTGACAACCTAGATTGCTAGTCGTTTTCTAGATGACCAGCTAGTGAAACATATAGATCACCCTCCTATGGTGGATCAATTTAAGGAAATATTTTTTGATGAATTCTTGGGGAAACCTCTTAGGAGAGAGGTATATTTTACCATTGAGATGGGGCTATGAAAAATATAGATATCATTTCTTTCTTAAATGATTCAAACTATTGAGTTATAGGATCTGAGGAGGTAGTTAGTGGATTTGGAAGAAAAAGTTTTTATATGACCTAATACATATCCTTGGAGGTTCACCTATAATTTTATTCAGGAAAATGGAATGAATTCTCAGTCATTATGTGGATTACTAGAAAATGAACCAACTTACAGTTAAGAATTGGTATCCCCTACAACGAACTAATGGCCTCTTAAACGAGCTTTGAGGGGTGATAGTTTTCTGAAAAATTGATTTGAGGTTAGGATATCATTGGGTGGTGGTAATACCATCATATATATTTCATATAAAAGTATGCAGTAGATATATCTTGTATGAGTATATGGCAATGTTGTTTGGTCTCATGAATGCGTTGACGATTTTCATGGCGCAGATGAATCGGGTTTTCTACCCACATTTGGATTTCTTCTTTGTGGTTTTTGTGGATGATATTTTGGTGGATTCTCATACTCTACATTATCATTCCAAACCCACTGACATAATATTGACTACAATAAGAGATAATATATTATATTACGTTCTCAAAAATTAGAACTTTTAGATTGAAAAAGTTCACTTATAGGGTCACCATATATTAAAATTAGTGGTATTTATGGACCTAGATATGATGAGAGCTATGATTTCTTGATAAAAACCTAATAATGTCATTTATATCTATATTATCTTTGGTATATCTAGGGATTATAATAATTTTATATAGGGTTTATCACAACTTTCAACACATCTTGTGGTCTTGAAAACGAAGGGTGTGAAATTTATATGGTCTAATGCATGTGAGGCTGCATTTTATGATTTGAAAGGTAAGATAAAACCAGTGTTGATATTGATTCTACCTAATCCTAGTAGAGGCTATATATTTTATTGTGATGCATCAAGAATTAATCTTGGAGAAGTACTTATTCATGGAGATCGAGTAGTGTAGTACGGATATTACCACTTGAGACCTCATTATTGGAATTACATGATGCACGGTCTCTAGTTAGTAGGTATGGTTTATGCCTTGTGTGGTTGGAGACACTATTTCCTGGGAGGTAAAATTTTGGTGTACATATAAGACAAGAGGCTTGAATACATATTTAACCTGTTTTATTTGTATGTTAGACAATGAATAGGGATTGAATACCTACAATTTTTTATTTTGAGGTTTACTATATGTCAGGGAAATGAAATGTTATGGTAGAATCTTTTATTAGGAATTCTTATACATAGGAAGCTCATGAGTCTAGTGGTGAATGGATGTTTATGGCCTGGTTTTTTGAGATACACTTAGAGGTGGAAGATCGGTATGTGTTGCATGTGGTTGCATCGACTTAAGTATTGACTTTTCTTATGGATATGGTGAAGATAAGAAATCTTTTGGATCTCAAATGATTGTTTATATGGGGTATTGTTTCAGGCTAGGACCGACTACTTTGTTGGGTCAATGATAGAGATGTGATATTTTGTATTCTTGATCATTTTTGGGTTTTAGCAGATATATGAGAGGATTTTAAAAGAGAATCACATTCTTTGGCATGGAAAGTTCATCCCAATCTTACTATGATATATATTGACTTATTCCACCAGTATTGGTGCATGAGGATAAAAGGGGAGATCATAGGCTTCGTTACTAGGCCTTCTACCTTTTAGAAGATGGAGGAACACTAATAACCTTTAGAGATTTTACAGATGATAACCATTTGTAAGTGTAAATAGGATGATATCGCTATGGATTTTGTAACAGTTTTACTGAGACCCCATCGAGGCAATGAAATAGTATTTGTTATCATTTATAGGATGAAAAGGACTACCAATTCTCTCCCATTCAAGAGACCTCTTTAGTGGATAATCATGGGAGGATATATTTCATGAAGATCATATGACACTATGGAGTTACACATACCATAATTTTAGGAAGGTATTATTGATTCAAGTCATAGTTCCGGATGGGGTTGGAGAATGATTTGTATTTATATGAACTTTTGAGTACAACATATCACCCTTAGACCAACCGTATGTCTGAGCATACGATATGGGTGTTAGAGGACATGCTTCAAGCATGAGTCCTTGATTTTAGCAGTACATGGGAGAAACATTTACCACTTATTGATTTTTCATATAATAATATATTCTAGATGAATATACAGATGTCTCTTTATGAGGCCATATATGCAAGTTTGTTCTATTCACCCCTGTACTATTTAGACGTAGGATAGGAAAAAATACAAGGATATCATCTCAATGAGGAGAATTAATAAAGGGAAAAACATATCAGGAAGCATATGGATGTAGCTCAGTCTAGGGATAAGTCTTATATTGATCTTCATTGCTGAAATCTAGATTTTTGAGGTGGGATATTGAATCCTTTTGTATGTTTTTCCTAGATTAGGGTTTCTACAATTTCAAAAACAAGGGTATATGGAACCTAGGTTCATTAGAATATTTGAGATTTCAGAGAGAGTAAGGATGATATATTACTGGATTCATTTACCTCAGATATACCAAGCTATTCACAATTTTCATTCAGAACAGTCTCATGTTTTCCAACCAAATGAGGTCGAATTTGACATTGATTCTTCTTTTGAGAAATATCTGGTTTCTAATTTTGATTAGAGATTAAAGGATCTCTAAGGAATGTCAGTTCTTATATTATAGGTGATATATAATAATGTATGTATATAAGATGATACCTGATAGAGAAATTCCAATGTGAATTCTCATTGGCTGAAGCTTTTATCCGACAATGCCTTACAACCCTTTGAAGGAAAAATCTTGGATGAGTTGTTTTGGGGAGGGGAGGATGTAATGTACCAATTTTTTAAATAGATAAATTTACATTATATTTTAGTTAAAACATCTTATTATATCATTTTAATATCTCCTAACGGACTAGGGAAGGGTTTGGGAGCATTTGCGACTTTTTCGGAGCCCAGATATCTAGTTTATGGAGAAACCGTATGTGGAAAATGGTTAGTAGTAACCATGTGGCTCAACAATATGAACCATATTTTGAAGAAAAAAATGAGGAAAAATATGAAGGGTTTCATCATGGATGTGTAAAATAGTGAAGGTTTATTGTAGAGATGAAAATCATGGTTAGCACATGGTTTGTCTAACCATGTAAGGGGGGAGGCTTTTGGATAGCGAGCACACATAGACTATGAATGATTTTTCATACCATTCACCTAGTTGTGTGAGGGTGTGTTCCACATAAATAGTTGTGGTATATGGTTGGTTTTTGGTTTGACTATCCATGAGGACAAACTGTGTTCCCTTTAAAAGTGGGTGAAATTACATATTTACCCCTTCTTTCTTATAATTTTCATTACCCCTTTTCCTCCTAAAAATTGCACAGAAGATCTTCCCATTTTTTTGATACCCACTCTCCATTTTAGATAGGTTTTTAGATATCCTATACATCGATAATAAAATTCATGTTCTATCTATCACATTTAATTTCAATATGTATGACCATCAACCCTCATGCATGTTTTCTTCATTTATCTTGTTGTATGGAAAACTAAATCCATGCGAGCTAATATGCCCTATTTTAAAGGTATTCATCTATTTTTCTTATTTATCACATTATAGACCATGTTCAATTATAATAAATAAATGAGGAGTCTACTACTCATATGAGGTGTGTGGTATGGTTATTTTTTCATAAATTCCTTAATGTTTATATTATGCATCATCGTGCAACATTCTAGAATTTCCCTGTGATGCCTCTTAAATTTATAAGGAATTAAATTATGGATGCTACCTTGTTTATGGTATTACTAGAAACCAAAATTATTCTCCTACGATTGTCTATATCAATTCAATCCACCCTTTAGGGTTTGTAATTTTAAATGATCATGAATGTTACACCTTGAAATAAATTTAAACCACCTTTTGAGGTGATTTGTAATTCCCTTTTTTAATGAAATGGTCAAATTAAATTATATTAATAGGATGATTCCTTTATAAACCCTCTAATACTAGTCTATGAAATTGAACCACACTCTATGGTGGGTGTTTTTGTCTTTCTTATATAGTTGAAATGGAAAATTGATATAAATGAAATGTAAATGGCATGGTCATATCACCCGACCATTTTTTAATTATAAAATTTAATTATCACAATAATTAGGACTATTAATACTAAAATTATTATTATATCATGCTTTATTATAGTCATAAACCATGAATTTTCATAAATGTGAGGCATGACTAGACTGATTCTTGAACTCCCATTTTATTTTTTCTGGGATGAGATCATGAGATGCCACTGATTCATTGATAAATCTACCATGTGAATGACTATGCTTTTATTTGATCTTTGTATTATGTATATGAATACCTTATCCTATTACAGAGTGTTCAATTATATTAATATAAATTAAATTAAATTAATTCCTTGGATGATTCTCCTTGGATTCTTCATGAAAATCTGGATCACCTTGGTTATTAACATGGAATCATTTCTTCTTTAGCATCAAGGATACCTAGGACATGATCCTAGGGACTGAGTAATAATTTTACCTTTTGGTAAACTGGTAAGGGTAACTCCCTCTAGAATTCACCATTTTATGAAACATAGAAGGAATGATATTTATGGAATATATATGACTATCACTATTCATGGACATCTTGGTTTCATACCTCCGACCCCAAAACTTACAAACAAAATCTTAAAATGTTAAGTGTGGAGAGGTATTTTAGCTTAGGATGAAGAAGTCAGTATTAGATGGGTGTCCCTTAAGGAACCTAGCTCGGTGTTTTTTTATTTATTACAACCTTTGATTAATAACTACACACTACTCATTGTATATACATAGACTAGTTGTGCTAGACACTCTTGGTGGTGGCCTAATTATTTTTACTCAAATCCTATTCAGGACACAATGGTACCTGGATAGACTTCATGGAGGTAGGTAGGAATAAATGAAATATCTCAACTATGGGTGGTTGATTTCTATTCTAGGATGTAGTATGGGAGTAGAGGATCGATCATGTTCTCATATACTATTATATATATCTTTTAGAATTTTTTCTTTATGTTGTAAATGTATTTTATTGTACTATTATTTCCAAGTATGCCTAATTGTTTTTATAGAATCATGAAATAATTTTTTATAAGATAGTTTATGTTGTTCTAATTGTTGGTTAAACCTATTTGATCATTATATCTAGATGATTTTTTATTCTATTTTTTATATATATTTCTTCTATTTATGTATCTATTATCACCACTACGTATCAGCCTAATCATGAGGGTATTTTCTCCCCACCATACCATAATTGAGCCTAACATATATCCATTATCCTTTAGAATAAAATAAAGAACACTTATGTCTATCTGGACAATTAGGTCTGGTTAATTATGATAGAATTGGGTACAGAAAATTACAAATTTTGAAGGATTTATCAATGCTCCAGTAAAGGTATTTGATGTTTTGGGGTTTACAAAATATCAAAATATAACTTTTTCTATTAATAATTTTGGAGGTATAGTTGATCAGTAGTGGTAAATAGTTAAAAATACTAAGGTAAAAGATGCGATCTATGCCATGGAGTGGATATAATTTAAAGATATTTTACCTGGGAACTAATTTTCTAAACTTATTAATTTTATAATAGAAATAAAATTTATATACTTTAAGAAAAAAGAATATGAATCAATGGCCACTTATGAGGAAAATTTAACCAGATTTATTAGTTAAACACTATGTTTTGTTCTGGAACTTAAGAGAAAATTTTATAGTTTTTACATTTCTCTAAAACAATGTTTACAAATATTGTTGGCCTCTCATGAATTTAAAATTTCTATGGGAGTTTTTCATTAAGATGATAATGTTGAGATGGAGTTTTCTAAAACATATCTACTTCATTACTAAAAACTAAGAAGTCATAAAGGTTAAATGTAATGGAGAAATATTCATCCAATACATATTGATCTATTCCCCCAAATGTACCAAATATGGTAAAATTATTTTTAAATAATGTTTATTAGTATCAATAAAGTGTCATAAGTGTGTAATGATCAGTCATTTGGCTCATGATTACTATAAAATGAGGTTTAATAAGACCCATAATAGGAATGGATATTGTTAGCTAGGAAAGAGATGTTTTGGTGAAAATATTTGGGTAATTACACTAATAAAGTTCTAAAGTTATCTACTGAATGTAAGATCCAGCAATAATGAAAGTATAAAGGTATATAAAATTGTTTTTACCACTACAATCGATATTTGACAATCAATTGAAATGGTTCGAGGTAAATTAATTAATTATTTTGATTATGTCAATGTCTTGTTTGATTCAGGATCTATAAATTTTTTTATATCGATGAAATTATCAATTACAATGGAAATACAATCTCAAAAAATAATTTTTTATCTTTTGGTAAAAACATTTGGGGGTAGTATTAAAGAAATAAGAATTTATTGAAACTATATAATTCCTATATATGGAATGGATTTTTCTACAATCCTTGTTTCCTTTCGTATTTTAGATTTTTATTTTTTATGATTATGGATTGGATTTCAATTTATAATTATATGATAGACTACATGTCTAATGAATTTATATTAAAAATTTTAAATGTGTTTCAATTTTTATATAAAAATGAGTTTATACCTTTGATAACATATCAATAAGCAGGGAGAGTGATTAATTATGGGTGTGAAAATTATCTTTTATATATTGTTGAAATGAAAGAAAATATTCAAATATTCAATGTACCAGTAGTGAATGAATATATCGATGTATTTTATATTGGGGTTCTTAGTGTTATTTCTAATAATGAGGTCGGTTTTATTTTTGAATTAGTTACTAATGTGATACTAATTTTCAATCCCCTTTATCTAATGGATTCAGCTTAGTTGTTATATTTTAAAAATAATGTAATGGGAGTAGATTTATAAGGATTTAATTTTCCATAGTACATTTCCTTGGGGTGGTCCTGTTTTTTGTTAAATAAAAGGATTATTCCATGAGACTTTCCATTTTTATAAATTAATAAAAAAAAATCACTATTAAGAACATGTTTATTTTCATAATGGTTATTTGTTTGATTAACTCCTAGTATGGGGAATAAATAATACATTATAAAGATATCATTTTGTAATGTCCCCAAACACAGTATCCCAAAACTAGTACCATACTTTATTAAATTGGCATCAATACAGGATTTATATCCCAAAATAATAACAAATTTAGATGTTTTGAAAAACCATTTAACATACATGGTACACATATTAAATCAGGGAAAAAATAATATATAATACATAATAATAGATAATAAACTACATTCTTGGAGTTCATTAAAATATATCTTCATTATAACACGAGGAAGGAAAACAAAATAAGGGTGAAATCAAATTATTAGTAAGGTTTAAGTATATCAGAATTAATAATGATTCCATAATCATAATCAATATAGAAAATTTGATAATCGAACACATATGCCACATAAATATCTTGATAAGGGATAATGAATATATAATGGTAGATAACTAAACACACATGCCCAATTAATATCTTCATAATACATAATAAATATGGAAAGGTAGATAACTGAACATATATGCCACATAAATATTTGGATAAAGAATAATCAACATGGAAGGGTAAATAACTAAACACACATTCCATTTAATAAATAAGTTAATAGTGAAATGAATTCATAGGTTCTTTCATAGTGAAAATATCTTTGAAAATAATAAATGAAATATAAATATATAAAATTATTAGTTATTTTATTTTATGTTTCCTAAGTATATGGAACCATTACTATCATGGTCTATTCTCAAGATAGTTTAAAATTATGGGGTAAAAACCCAATTGATTTCATCAAATGATTCATATCATGAGGCTACTATTGCATCAAGGGGATATTATTAATTGGGACCCAGCCATGTCTTCATATCCAAATATTTCTTCATATATCAAATATTAAATTTAATAATGTTCCTTATCCTCAAATATTCGTATTGAGTAAATAATATAGATTTATCAATATTTATCCTGTTAAACAAATGAATTTCATTGTAAACACCATGTGTAAAAATGGTTTCTGGTTTTGGAACTAATCATATACATCACACAATAATATGGATATTTAAGATAAATTTAATTTCAAATGAATAATTATAACAACAAATAAATTGTTTCATGATATTGTTAATAATCACAAAAGAATGAGAGATTTTACAATAACTTATATAACTTGGAAATTTTCATTTCAAATTACACTAGATGAAATGATTCAAATTGAAACATAAAATATCATGAATAATTAATCATTCTTTATATAAAATGTCAAAGGGGAAGTAAAAATACCACATAAAAGCGAATTAGTGCATAATAATAAATAAGTCTAAATGGAAAATATGTTGAGATAAAATCCCTTACCGACTGTACCTTTTTGGTTGAATTCATTTTAAAATAGGTTATAATGGTTTAAAACATGTTAATAACTTTTTATAGAACCATATTAATATTTATTATATCATATATTATCTTTTTATAACTTATTATAACCTATTTTTAATAATCATGCATTACCTTCACTGTTTTGGGTGTAAATGTTTTTATTTTTTGAGTATATTTTAGATTGTTATTTTGTGTTACTCTAATGTCAATAATTATATTTTCATATACATAATTTAAATCATGATTTAAATATCATATATATTAATTAGAAATTTATTTATATTAATCCATACAATTTAGTGATAATAAATGAAATTCACTGTTCATGGAGACGGTAGGCCATACATATTCTTGAATGTTGCTTCCATTTTCTTAATGTATTAAAAAAATTAATCTATATATATATATAAATTATAATTATAGTATCATTATTAGGTCATATATATCACATATTGTTATTAAAATCATTTCTAATACATTCCATGTAACCTGTGAATGAATCACACTGCTTAGCATGGCGGTAGTCCGTTATACACACGAACAACATTACTGTATTCCCATAAAATGGAAAGCATGGAGGTACATGTTATATAATAGTTAAAGAAGAATAATTATAATATAAAATTTATATATATAATATATAAACTATAAATACATCATTTTCCCCAACCATTATAGGTGTTAATGGAAGAATGGATGATATCAGTTCGTGATGCGGTAGTCTGCCATACACACAAACATTGATTGTGTATCTCATTTTATAGAGGTATGTGTTGTTTTATGTGGTACCCATAAGATAATAAAATATTAGTATATTTAATATAATTATGTTAATATTTATAATATATATAATAATAATTGAATTAAGGGGAGAAGGAAATAAAATAAAATCACTTTTAGAAAATCATTACCACTTCTTCGGGTATCCTTCTTAGGTTTTCACTAATGTCTAAAAAAGTTGAATTCTTAACCAATATAAGTATTATAGGATGAGGGGAAGGAATTTATAGAGTTATTTGTTAAGTTATTTTCTGAACCAAAGTAGTTTGAGAAGTGTGAATAAGGGGTAGAGTGGGAGGACTTTTATAAGTGAGGGAGAGGAAAAACATGGAATTTTTGAAAAGAAGTTACGAGTATCCTCATTTTTACATAAAATTAGGCGTCCATAAAACAAACATATCCTCAAATAAAAATTTAATGTCTAAATATGTCCATAAAATGAGTATTGGATAATTTTAGGGCCATTTCTGCACAATACACTCTAATTTCAACAACTAAGTAAACGTGTTTTTACCTTAATCACTGTAATTAATTTTAACTACATTCAATAAAAATATTGGTATGAAATATAGTTGAAATTATTAAAAAATAAAAATTATTCACATTCCAAATTCAGAATCCATTTTTCCAAATTCAAATATATGAAGTTCAAGAAATGAATTACAAATTAGTCCCAAATAGGGGATGAAAAAACAGGGTTTTAAAGTGAAAATGTTCAAATTTTCACTACGTTCTTATATCTAAATTCAATATAGAAATATTCCAATGACCTAAATTGGATTAATATATTTATAATTGATATATTTTTTACTTTAAAACTAATTCAAAAAATAATTTTACATTATTAATTATTCAGATGAAATGTCAGTTTTCAATTAAAAGTCAATATATTTAACTATTCATTAAAAAATGAAACTACTTAGAAAAATACCAAAAATTTACCTTAAGATAAATTTTTCATTAATATTTTAAAAAATAATTTTATTTTTTAAAATAAATTTAATATAATTTTTAAGATTTAAATTTAAAATATACGTTCCATTAAAAGGTGGATAAACAATATTTAGAAAAATACAACTTTTTATGCATAAAATTGGATTTTTTATTATCTTGTTACTATGAATGAAATTAAAGAAAAATTACTTAATATAAAATATATAAATTTCATTTATATCATTAAATAATATTAGTTAATTTAATTTATTATAATAAAATACCTTTGGTGTATAAAATTATGTTTTTAATAAAAATATTTCATTTATAACCAATTGGTTTTATATTAATTTCTAATTAATTATTATACATGAATTATAAAATATATTTTCATAAGTTAGTTAATCTTATTTATAACCACTGATTTAATGAATAGGATATAAATATTATATTATAAAATAATATTAATAGTATATTGTTTTTTGGTAAAACCTGGCCTGGAGTGTAGCAAAAGATATCGAAGAGACTCATGACTGTGTGTAATACAAACTAACTCAGTATTTTGTGAATTTAAAGAAATATAATAGATTGAATTTATTTAAAATTGTTTTTATATCATAAAGTCAAAAGATGTTATATTTTTTTATACTCTTGGTGTTTCATGTTATACATGTTATCGAATATGATATTCATATTTTAAAATTTCTTAGTGTCACATTCTCGTCACCTTAAATAAATTACATCCTTACAATGTAAACATGATCTTTGGTAATCAAGGGTTTTACCCTTTAATTTATCATATGATCTATAAAATTGTAACAAGATATTTCTCCTATATTTAATAAATCCAAAATGCTAGAAAACTTTATCCAATAACACCGTAAGTTAAAATTAATAAATTCCATAATTATTAAACTGTAAAGCTCGTGAAAATATATCTGACAAAATTTATAAGTATGGTTACCAAATAAACATTATATTACAACATAAAATAAAGTGTCTCTTTATAATCACATATTAAACATGTGAATTAATTCATCATTTATTATATTAAAACATGGTAATAACTTGATTTAACATAAATAATTATTTAAAACATGCATGCTTCCTTATTCTTTATGAAAAAATAGGTTATTTAATTTATTAATTAAATCCAAAAATGTTGTAAACTCCATCAATAATGGCATAAACCACTTTGTTATAAAATCATCAAACAGTTCTAATTTGGTTAAAATTATCCAATTTACAATAACCATGTCAATAATATATTTATCAACCCACAATTATCTCAATATTAGGAACATATCAAACATTATCTTTCCCTCAATCATATATTTTCAAAGAATTTCAACTTTTCACTAAATCTGTATTCTTGGTTAACAGTATTGTTCAACGTGTTCTCAAAAATCACTAATTAAATAATAATTCATTACAATAATTATATATTACATAATTCTCATAACCATTACATCATTGATAAAATAATAAAATGACATAATTTTTTGATCCAAAAACAAGAACATTAATCAATCCTCTTCAGTTACATCAATAGAAAAAGATTATACTTGATCCCTTATATTATTCTATGTTATTTTCCCTTGGTTCGTAGGGCATTAATTTGCATAGTTTTCCATATGTCTATAGCTTAAGTATTTTACATTTAAATACTTTCAATTCCCTTATAAGAAAAATCAAGGTGGAATTTCTCTCCACACTTTTATAGATCTCTCAATCCTTTTAATCAAGTACTAAGGCATTTGTTTCCTCAATTATCCCATGTGAAAAAAAATACTTGTCATGACCCGCCTTTACCAAAAGGATGGAAGGGTCAGCAGATTTCCAGGCCCTTCCTTATTTAAGTTGAAGGAGAGATAATGACCCCCGAAACCCGCCTTCAATAGGTCCAGAAGTGGCGACTAGCACCAAGGGTATAGAAATTTCTCACAAATGGAAGGCATTACCCCTTTTTGTCTGATAAGATCGAGAGATGAGATGGTAAAACTCAACAACACCAATGTAAAAGAAAAGTAAAACCAAACAGAAATAATCCATTCCCACATGCATGTTATAAAAGTAATGACACAAGGTTCAAAAGGAAACTACAAAGGTAAGTACCATAGAAGAAAAAAACGACAATTTCTAGTGCCCCAAAGGTCCGAGCTAGTATGGTCCAGCGCGATCCCCGATGTCCTCCTGGAAACCTGAAAGTAGTTTTATATACGTAGGGTGAGCATACAAGTACACTCAGTAGGGAAAACCAAAGACTCTCGTGCACAAGTGGGGGAACGTACTAAAGTCCCGTGAGAAAAGGAGTAAACTAAACACCTATCAAGGTAAACTATCCACCCCATGCCTCACCAAGTCACACTCCCCAAATAACGCAAGTCAAGTAATATATATATTAAGAGCACATCGTTGTTTGGGTACCCCGCACCACTTTCCCACTGGTTAATGATACATCCTACACATCGGACCAATCCCGTCATTCTCACCGCAGTCCCACTGCGACACACGCCCGCACACACCTGGGCCACAAACACACACATTCCCACTGCTGAAATCCCGCCCGCACACACTTCGGCCAAAACTGTCACACGTAACCACACCTGCAAACACCTAGGCCATAACCACCACCACCACGCCCGAAGACACCTGGGCCGGAAGATCCACTGCCACACCCGAAGACACCTGGGCCTCATCCCGAAGACGCTTGGGAAACCACCTTCCGCACACACCTGGCCAACCGTCACACTACCCCGCCCGAAGTATCTTGGGCTAATAATGGACTTCAGGCCATCACAGCCTTCCCGAAGAAACTTGGTATGTACGGGAAAGGCAGCAGAAAAGGAGCTAATAACCAGCCACTATGAATAGTGTTCAAAAAAACACCCTCCTCCTTGAAATGGGGGTGTTCAACACTAAGTGCTCAACATGGGTGGGGCGCGAATAAGAAAAACAAATCTAAAAGTATAGATATAGGTAACAAGAACTCACCCAAAGCTCAGGTCTTTCTAACCAGCCTACAGAACACAACACCACTGCGTCCAAGTCACAAGTCACGACTCTCGCCAACAAAACCCATCTGTCCCATTCTTGTTTCAAGTTCAATGAAAATGTTTAATTAAGTTTAAGCACTACTGGGAAACTAGTAAGCATAGAAATAAGTCCAGGAAAGTAAACAATCATGAAAAAACCATAATGACCATACTCGGTTCTCAACAACAGAGGATCCCACCCCAATTCGTGATATAAACAAGTACCCACCTGGTCTTAAAACTCACAACCACCAAATCCATACCAATAGGGGATCCCATCCCCAAATTCACACAACCATCGAGAGTATAAAGACAAGGGATCCAATCCCCTCCCACATCTCCAGCCATCGACATGAAAAAAAGAAAACAACCAACTACCACCACCAACAAAAGTTAGGGCCATGCTGGTATTTTCATATTTAAACGACTTAACACACTCCATGATTTCAATTTTAGTGTGTTTTAACCGAGGTAATCACATAAGGATTGATCCTAGTGACTCAATTTATTTTTTCGGATATACGTGGTTAACCAATTTACTTTTCACTCCAAGAGTTTACAATCACAAAAAATCCATTTAAAACATCAACAGGGGTTCATTAGTGCACAAACAACAGCCACCAACGGCCTCGATTTTCAGAAGGCATAAGCCAGCACTACTCAACAAGATGGTCATAATATAAACAACATCAACGATCACAACCCCCCCTTTTTTCTTTATAGAAACCAGTTCATTATCTTCATTTAGGTCTGGTTTATCCAATTCTACAGAACAGAAACACGCCCACCCCGCATGATACACAAAAGAGAGAGGTGAAGGATAAATTCCCTACTTGTTGATAGATGATTGACGTTTAGGCCGGGGGTGCGGATCATTACGGATAACGATGCAGCACGGCCGATGCACCAGAAGCTATTTGTGAAAATACGCGATCGAGGAAATGAGAAACCACGACTTACCCTTATTTTATAAGAGCCGCGGACGGTTGAGGTGAGAACATGAAACCGCGTAAGACGCGGGGGTCATGGGTTGATCACGCAGCTCCACTCATCATTAAAGGGGGTCGGGTGGTTTAAATTGACTCATTAATTGATTATGTATTTAATTAAAACTATTATGCGTGTTACAAGTCTTTAAAACACGCTCAAACAGGTCAAAATAGGGTTTAAAACCCTATTTGTGCAAAAGGGAGCGCTACTGGAAATAACCCGCGGTGTAGGCCAGAGCCACCGGTAGCTGAGAGCTACCTGTGGGTGACAGCTATCGGTAGCTGCGCTACCGGAAGGCTGCAGCTACTGGTAGGCCGAGCTACCATAGGCTGTAGCTACCGGTAGGCCGAGCTACTGGTAGGCTGCAGTTACCGGTAGGCTGCAGCGACTGGTAGGCCGAGCTACCAGTAGGCTACACCAACCGGTAGGCCAAGCTACCGGTAGACAGAGCTACCAGTAGGCTGCGGCCACCGGTAGACCGAGATACTGGTAGGCCTGCTACCGGTAGGCTAAGGCTACCGGTAGGCCTACACCACTGTGATTCCCAGACCCAAAAACCCAAAATGAGATTTTTACAAAGTAATGGACCCCAAAAACCCGGGCCATTACAATACTTATTTCCCTTCTTCCCATTATCCATATTTTTTCCAGTTGTTCTATTCTTATAGTGCTTCCCTTTTAATCCATAATACTTATATAACTGTTTTTATTTCCCTTTATCACATGATAATGTGTCTTAATATGATGAGAATTTTTTGGAGACCACTTTCCATCAAAATATTAGATTAAAACCATTAAAAAATGATAATTCTTACTCTTTCGAATACGTACTTGTATGTAATTCTCATTACTATTTCTAGGATTAAATTCTATATAAGATAATATACTAGATTAGATCATATCATTTTGAAACATAATGTATAATCCCATAACTAGTAAAATACAAAAAAGAAGTTGACAAATTTATACGTATATAATCTCATAATAATAAACATGGTTTCTTTGGTATTTTCTTCTTTAATTATCCTCAAATTCTATCATAGGGTTATGTTCCCCAATCTATTATTTCTAAAATATAATTTCCAAGGTTTCTACTAAACATGATTTGATACCAACTATAGCGAACCAAACCCTAGTAGTCCAGAACTGATGACATCAATTATTACATTAGCATAGATACAAGATTCATATCCCAAATGACTGAACAATTTAGCAATTTGGGAAAACCATATTACATAAATTGTATCCATATTATACGGGAAAATTAACATAAAACATAATACATAACCAAAGATAATAAAATTAATCCATGAAAATCATTCAAATATCTATTCTACATAACCTTAGGAAAGGAACCAAAATAAGGGTGAGCTCAAATTCTCAGTAAGGTTTAAGTACAATGGAAGAAATAATGAATCAATAATCATGATCAATGTTGATTTTCAGATAACTTAACACACGTTCCACATATATGTCTCGATAAGGAATAATAAATATAGAAAGGTATATTACTGAACACACACACCACATAAATATCTTGATAAATCATAATAAATATTTCTTCATAGATAATTGAACACACATTCCACATAAATATTTGGATAAAGCATAATCAATATGGAAAGGTAAATAACTAAACACACATTTCATTTAATCAATAATATGATAATTAAATGCATCCATAGATTTTTCATAGTAAAATTATGATGGATAATAATAATAAAAATATGAATGCATACAATGCTTAATTATTTTATGTCATGTTTCCTAGGTATATTGAACCTTTACCGTCACTATCTATTCTCATGACAGTATAAAACTGCTGGGTAAAAAACCCTATAATTTAGAAAACTAATTCATCTCGTCAGACTACCAATACATCAAGGGGGTATTATTTATTGGCACCCACCCATTTATACATATCAAATCATTCCTCATATATCTAATAATTTATTTAATAATTTTACTTATTATTAAATATTCGTATTTATTAAATAATACAGGTTTATCAATATTTCCCTAGCTAACCAAATAACTTTCAAAGAAAAAACCATATGAAAAAATAGTATAATATTTAGGAAATAATCATATCTATAAAATAATAACAAGGATATTTAAGATAAATTTAATTTATGATAAAAAATTATTAAATAAAATAGTTTGTTTCATGATAATGTTAACAGTCACAATATAAAGTGAGATTTCACAATATCTTATATCACATGGTAATTTTCAAATCAAATGCCCATAGATGAAATGATTCAAATTAAAGCATAAAATGCCATTAATAATTAGTTTTTCATGATATTACCTATAAAAGTGGTATTATATACACCGCATAAAATTAAATTTTTACATAATAATAATTATTTCTCAATGAAATATAAATTGAGTTTAAATCCTTTACCTTACGCTCCCTTTTTGGTTGAACATCATTTAACCTCCTATATAATGGTTTTAAATATGTTAATAACTTATTAAAAACCCATATTAATATTTACTATATAACATATGATCCTTTTATTACATTGTTTCACCCTTTTTTTAAAAATCATTCTTTATTTTCACTATTCTAGGTGTTAATTTTCATGTTTTGTTTAGTATATTTGGACTTGTTATTTTCTGTTCTTATTTTAATAATTATTTTATCACATAAAAAATTTAAATCATGGTTTGAATATATTATATATTTTTATAAATTTAATTATAGTAATCCATAAATTTTATTGATATGAAATGAAATTCATCATTAATGGAGAGGGTAGGTCGTACATACGCATTAATTTGCTTCAAATTTCTTGTTGAATTAAAATAAATAAAATTAAACGATATATATATATGTTATAATTATAGTATAATTATTATATTATATATATCAAATACATTTATTAAAACACCCTTAATGCATTCCATGTAACATGTGAATTTATCAAATCGCTTCGCGAGGCGGTAGTTTGTCGTACACACGATTGAAATTATCATATTCCCACAAAATGTAAAGCATGATGGTATGTGTTATATAATAATTCATAAAGCTTAAAGAAATTATAAATATAATATTTAGCATATATAGACAGTTAATATATCATTATTTCCAACCTTGAATGGTGGTAATGTAAGAATAAACATCATCAGTCTGCGAGGTGATAGTCTGCCTTACACATGAATGACGATTAAATTTACCATTTGATGAAAGTTTTTGTGGTTGTAGGTAATAACCTAAACATAAAAAAAATATCAGAATATTTAAGATACTTAGGTTATAATATAATTATTAAATAATAATAATTTAAGTGGGTGGAGAAGGAAATAAAATAAAAACTCTTTTAGAAAATCATTACATCTTATTTGGGAATCCTCATTAGTATTTCACTAATTTCTTCATATGTTGGATTTTTTGCCAATATAATAATTATAGGGTTATTTTATTAAATATGGGGAGTGGTTTGGGTAGGAATTAGATGAAAATGTGGGTTTATAGGTGTGAAGAAGTGTGAGAGGGGGAGACATTTTATAAGTGAGGGAGATGAAAGACTTGACATTTTTGAAAAGAAGTTTGGTTTACCCACATATTTACCTAAAAAGAGGATTATATAACATAAAATATTCTATAAATTAAGTATATGGTATAATTTTGTTTGTAAAATTGGTATTGGAAAATTTTTGGTTCATTTTTACACGTTATACGCTATGTTTAACCGCTACGAAAACTTGTTTTTTTAAATTAATCATAGTAATTAATTTTTGGTTCATTTTTACTGATTTCAATATTTATTATGGTCAAAAATTATGTCAAAATTATTATAAATTTTAAATTAATATGATTCCAAAAATTTAATATATTTTTCCAAATTCAAATTACCAATGTAATAGAAATTAATTTAAAATTAATATCGCAGATGGGACAAAAAAGTGGTTTTTAATGTGAAAATGTTCAAGAACATGAGCCTAAGACCAGTTGGTGAGGACTCTTATGTGCATCCAGGTGACCTGGGATCAAATCCAGGAAGATGCATAATTTTTTAGTACTTTAGTAGCACTGTAGTACTGTGGTAGGAGTAATGTAGCAATACTGTATCAGTACAGTTGCGGGTATTGTATCGGGAACTGTAGTAGGCCCTGTTTGACACTATAGCAGCTGGGAATTTTTCCCAGTTTAAGTATTTGGGCTACCAATTTGGTCCCCGAGTTTTTTAAGGCCTTCAGTGCACCCAAGCCTTCGGGCCAGTAAGGCCTTCGGGCCACCTGAAGGGCTTCGGGCCCCCATAAGTGAAGATGCAAACCAGGAAACCTATAAGGAACAAGCTCTATAGGAGGATTAGACAGGAAAATTCACCATAACATAATATACACGGATTTTAAGAATGAGAGGGTATGACACCTTCCATCGGGACAATCCTACGCATGTATAGGATAGCCTAGCTGAATAGCCATCCAAAGATGGAGAGCTGATTCACGATGAAGATTCTGGGGAGGAGCAGTTCCATGTAGTTTGTCTGGGTTGTATGTAATGTTTGAAGCCAACGGGCAGTGAGTTCCCTTAAGGCCTATGGTCCAGGTAATTCTTATTCCTACGGGCCTTGTAAGGGATACACCTCACCCCTTGAAAGGTGTATTATCAAAAAATCACCAAAAAATGATGGCCTTCAGGCCATTGGATGGAATGTGAAAATGTTCAAAAGTTTACTAGGTTTCTATAACTAAATTTAATATAAAATTTATTACGATGAAAAAATTGGATTAATAGATTTATAATTGATCTTTTTTACTTTAAAACCAATTAAATGTATCATTTAACATTTTAAATTATTTAGATAAACTTTTAGTTGTCAATTAAAATTTAGCAGTTTTCACTATTCATCAAAAAGTGAAGCCTCTCAAAAATATAAAAAAAATTCACCATGAAATAATCTTGAAATTTATATTTCAAAAATGAAGTTTATGAATCCAATTACAGTTTATAAAATCATCAAAAATTATTTTTAAAACATGTGAACCATTAAAAGGCGTCAATACTGCCTTCAAAAAAATATTTCTTGTATGCATAAAATTGGATTTTTTTTCTTCTCTTATGAATATCATATATATTCTATGAATGTAATTTTTTTAATATATAATATGTAAATTTCATTAAAATAATCCACTAATGGTGAAAAATTTAATTTATTAGGATAAAACTCAATTTATACATATTTTTTTTATAAAAACATTTACTTTATATCAAATTAGTTTTTATATTCATTTCCAATTAATTGGTAACCAATTAATTCAACTATATATTTTGATAAGTTTTTTACTTATATTTATAACTATCAATTTAACTTCTACTATATTACCATCATATTAAATAATAATATTAATAGTATAATTTTTTTGGTAAAACCCAGTCTTACGTATAGGGTAAGATATTGAAGAGACTAATAATTACTTGTAATGCAAGATAGATAAATATTGTGTGAATTGAAAGCTATAGAATAGATTGTTTTTTAATGTAAATATAATGTAATGTATTAGGATATTATATTCATTTATATACTTGGTGTTTCATTTCAGACACATTATCAAGTATGATGTTTATATTTTAAAATTTTGGGGTGTTACACATTTCAAACAAGGTATTGTCATTATGAGTTTGTGGTTATTTACTTTGGGTTAAATATTTACCCCCTATATTTATAGATCTTATTAAATTATTATTCTTTGACTATTTGGATAAATTAAATATCATTTTCATTGATGACATTTTGGTTTGTTCTGAGAGCTATGGGAAACATGATAAATATCAAAGGATTATTTTTCAAACCATAAAATAAGAGAATATATATGGAAAAATGTGAATTTTTTTTTACAAAATATTTCATTTCATTGGAATATTTTTTATAAATATGGCATAACTATTGATCTATTTGAAAATAAATTGTTGGAAGAATGGAAAAGTTCTAAAAATGTCATTGAGATTCGATGATTTCTTATATTAGAGGGTTACTACTAACAATTTTTTTAGATATTTTTTTAATTATATAACCTAATAATTAATTTAACCTGAAAAGGAGTTAAAATAATATTGATAAAGGAATGTGATGAATTATTTTTTAAAATGGAAATAATATTTATTAATTCTTTAGTGTTAGTCATTATAATAAGAAATAGTGAATTTTTTTTGCAATGACTCTTATTTGAAAGGAATTAGGTATTTATTGATGAAAGATTATAAGGTAACTCCATATGATTTATTTCAGTTGAAGAACCATTATGAAAACTACCCTATTAATGATCTTGTTCTTATAATGGAGTTTTTTTCTTTTAAAATTTAGAGTTATCTTTTATCTGGTGTAAAATTTAAGATATTTACTAACCACAAAAGTTTAAAGTATATATTTCATATAAAAGAGATGAAAATGAGGTAAATATGATGTTTGTAACTAATAAAGTATTATTTGCATATAATTCACTATAATTCAGGTAAAGAAAACAAGGTAGTTAATGGATTATGTTGAAAAATTAATGTGGAATTAACTATTCTATATTTGGAATATGATCCTTTAGTTAATGATTTAATTAATGTTTACTTGGAAATTGTGTATACATAAACCTATTCTTTTTTTGTTATGGTATTAGTGTATTCATATTCATCATAAATAATTAAGGAGGCTTAGAATTGAGATCATGGTTTGAAATAAAGAGAATAATTATTAAATAAGGGTATGTTTCCAGAGTTTAATGTTGATAAAGAAGGGGTTATAAAATGTAGAAAGAGGTTTTGTATTTTGGGTAATTTGTAGTTGTATAAGTAATAGTTAAATGAAGTTCATAGATCTTCATTTTTTGTTCATCTTGGTAGTAATATTATGTATAGATACCTTAGTAAATATTATTTGTGAGAATGTACTAAGAAAGATATTAGTGATTTTACCATGAAAGTTTTGACTTGTCAGTATTTCAAATTTGAGGGACATCTATCAAAGGGGATACTACAGCCATTACCAATTTCTTAAAGGTAATAATAGAATACATCCCTGAATTTTGTGGTGTTATTACAAAATTCATCTCAATTTAATAATTGACTAAATCGGTGCATTTACTACTTATTTGAGATTATTAGTATATGGATCAACATTATAGGGTTTATCATAAATAGATAATCCTATTACATGGGGTATATATCTCTGTTTTATAGGACCATGATCTTATATTTTCCCCAAATTTTTGGTAAGGACATCAAAATTCAATGGGTATTGAATTTAATTTCCTCACAACCTTTTATCCACAATATGACAGACAATTTGAGTGAAGGATCCTGACTTTAGATGTTATTCTTCATTATTTCTATTTTAATTACAATAGAATTTGGGGTTAATTTATTTGATTAATTTATGTTTCTTATAATAAAAATTTTCATTCTAATATATTGATGTAACTTTTTTCATATTATATAAAAATTAGTGTTGTACTACATTAAGTTTTAATGAATTTAGTGGAAGGGTGTTGTTAGGGACAAATCTAGTAGAAGAAATAATATAGAATGTATACATTATTCAGCAGCACATGAGGAAGCCTCTGTGTAGAAAAAAAGAGTTATATAGATCATAAGAGGAAATATCATTCGTTTATGGTAGTATGTAATGTTTTTCTTATTGTGTATCCATGAAAAAATGTTATGAATTTTGAAAAAATGGAAAATTAAATCCACAACTCTATATTATGTATGATATTATATAAAATTTTGGATTGTTTTCTTATATATTAACTTTATATATAAATTTAACTTTGGTACATGATGTATTTCATGTTTTATTACTAAGGAAATAAGTACCCGATGCCTATCAAGTTTTTAACATTGAGGTAGTACAATTGTAGGAGAAAATTTAATATGAGGAAAAATTGGTTTATATTTTGGATCATAAAGAGTGAATATTTTAGACTAATAATATTCACTGGGTAAAGGTTTTATATATGAAGCATATGAATGTATAAAAAAATGGGAATTGAAAAAATATATGAGGGAAAAATACCATCACATGTTAAAGAAATGAATAATATTATAAAAATATAATATTTCAAGGGAATAAGAATGCGAAAATCTATCTAATTCTAGAAATAAATATATCTAATAATTAAGAAGAATTTAATTTATGTATTCATATTCATCATATATTTTTTAAATAAATTTATAATAGTTTTTATTTGAAAATGTATAGATTTGTTTTACAAAATTGTTTTTCCATGATTTAATTTTCATTATTTAAAAAGTAATTTATTGATTTTAGAAATTTAATTTAATATATAAATTATTTTTTATTTCATCATATTAAATAAATCTTAGGATTATTTTTTGGGTATTATTTTTGAAATGATTTATTTTTTAGGGAATAGTGAAAATGATGATTTTTACAAAACTATCAATTATTTTCTTCAAAACAAGTAACATTAAAGTCCAACTATATTATTGATTTGTTTTTATAATTTAAAATGAATTCCATTTTCCTAAAATAATAAAAATAAATCTATAGGAATCAAAATTATATTTTATTTTGATATAAGTTCATTCTTATGTTTATAGACACAATTTTCTAAAAACTAGGTGTCATTGTATTTTGTACACTTATATTAAAAGTAAAATATTCTAATTATAAAAAAAATTAATTTTTAAAAATGGATTCTATATCTATAATCCGGAGGTTTAAATTTATTAAGGAGTTCAACTTTATTTTTGTTCATTATGAATAGTAACCTTTATATAAATTTCTCATTATGGTAAAGGGTAAATGCGGTTAATTATGGTAAATAAATTATTATAAAGATCCAAAATTTCAAATTAAGTCTCATTGGATGTGTTATTTTTAGCCTTATCACCTAATCGTATAAAATTTATAGTTTTTTATTCACTTGATCATTGTTAATAAATTTATAATACATATAATTTAAAAAAAATTATAAGTATGTTACTCCAGTCACATATAAATAGGATCCTCCTCTCCTCCATTATTGGAACCATTAAAGTAATACATTTTGAAAAATCACTATAAAATATCTCCTTAACATACTTCATCACGTACTAGTGGTCTTGGTCTCACCAAAAATATTACCCTCTATGGCTTAAGATGTAATCTAATGTTGGTTTCCAAAATAAGTGGTATAACTCTTAACAGAGTGTTTTCATGTTTATTTCTTCTTCTAAAAACATAAAATATTATTCAACTATTATTAAAAAATAACATAAGTATCTTAAATATAACTAAAATTTATTATGATTATGGTAAAACCATTTTTCATCTTCCATTCTAACCTTTGGAAAATGAAAACGTCACTCATGTGTACATGTAAACTACCACCTCCACAATTCAATGTGTTTAATTTTTCATCACCCGATCACATAGATGGTTAAAATTGTATAAAAAGTGAATTTATTTTATTTTTATGAAATAATTTTAATTCAATAAATTTAATATATTACTTATCTTCTTACCCTACCATCCATTGGATAATGACATCATCGCTTGTGTATATGTGGGGTCTCCACCTCCAGAAATAAAATTTATTCATTTTTCATTTATACCTTAAAAGGCTAGTCATAAAAAAGAACTACTAAATAAAATTTAATATTAAAACATATTTATGATTATTTAAAAGTAAAATGTTATTTTATTTATTTACTTTCCTCTATATAAATGGAAATGTAGTTCATGCGTATGTATAGACCACCATCACTATGAAACGACATGGTTCATTTTTAATTTATACCTTAAATGTTTGATTCTAAAAGAGTATATTATTTATTAATATTATAATTATAACATTTTTAATATATTATAGTTAATGTAACCATAACCCATTTTACCATGATTAATGCACAAATGTTATTTTCAGGTTATAAACCGAACATCCTTAAAATGTCCAATGTGAACCGAACCATTTTAGTAACTAAATAAAATGTAATAAAAAATTAAATAAAGGAAATAATTATAAAAGAATGAAAAATATAAAATTTATTATGAAAATAGAATACTAATTAAATTTTTTTATTTCTAATTCTAATCATACAAATGAAACGTGTCGAGACTCAAGGTGAGATATTTTTCTTTAAAATGTTATTTTTTAATGTTTTAACCTCTTTTTCGTCCATATCGACATTCTTTTAAATGTTTTCAGAATATTTTTATTTATGATTCATAGGTTTCTATAGTTTATATTCATCTATATAGGACATTATTTATAAAGTTTAAAAATTAATATTTCTAATGTTTCTATATGGGTTATGGTTGACATTTTATAAAAGTGGGAAAAAATAATATTTTTTAGCATATACATCATGACCACATTTTACATCCATAAATTACATTATTAATTACTACGTTTACTCTATAGTTTAAAATGTTTTTTCAAAGAATATCCCATCTACTCTCATCTATTAATTTTTAAATTTTAACATTTTCAAAGAAAATTGATATTTCTTATAATGACTATGTAAAAATGGAATATCCATTTAATATGGATTTAAATGAGATTTTCATAGGATTTATGATGAAAAAGTGAAATATTACAAGTTTCTTTTTCATGATATTATACTTGATCATTTTAGATGACGATGAGTGATCCTAATATAGCTGATGATGATGGGTTGGAGCAATATATCCTTTTAATTCATTTGGTATTGATTTAGTCATTGGAGATAAAAATGAGGGATATAACCAAGAATATTATTCTTATAGGAAGGATCGATTGGGTTCTTGGGGTGCAATAATGATAGTGGACGATATGCTTCACCGTTCAGGCTGTGAGGCTATATTCTCATTGAGTCGAGTGCTTGGGTGGGTTGGAAAACCAACATCAGCATTTATGAAATAGATTCATTTTGACCTTGTCTAAAATGATTTGGGAATAATTGGGTCAGTTTTCCCTACATTGTCCCAAAACTGACACTCATATGCCTTTTTCTATCACCCATATATATCTTTTGCCCGTAACCCTTTTGAAATAGGGCATTAACCCAAAACACTGACTTTCACCCCTCTCATCCCAAAGCCAAAATCCTGGCATATCAAATTGAGATCTGTCGTGGCGTTCCTTGTTGCTGATCATGGTTCCCATCATGAGACCCACAAGCTTATTTCTTCTCAGATCTAACGTGATTCCACAATCAAATGGGCCAAGTTTCTAGTCTCATGGATTTCCTCAATGCAAAAATGTTAAAGATAAAAAGGAGAATGAGCTCAACCAACCTATTTAAAAGATACAAAGTAGATGTGAAAACCCCTCCATTTGGTCAACTATTGGCCATACGGAGCGGAGGGGTAGCAGCACTAATTTCATTCTAGTTGGACCTAGAGGAATTGGGATTTAGTTTTCCTAAAATAAGTAAAAATGAGTGAGCATGGGTTATGAATATGATTCTCCAAGATACCTAATAAATTTGTTCTAAATGTTCTTATGTAAATATATAAATTTTATGAGGAAGGAAAAGTTTATGAACTTTTAAAGGTGAATGGTTTGTTTTCACAAGGTATTATATCCCTAATATTTTCTTTTATGGTTTTTATATAATGATAATGGGGTTCAAAAATTTTCTTTCATAAGATGCTTAGTTTATCACATGCATATGTTTTAATTATGTGATCAAATTTTTATATTTATGAAGGTAAAGTTTTTAAAGGGTTTTCATATTTTTTTTAGACTAACAGATTCCTTTAGATTTATATCCATTAATATGAATTGTTTTATCATTCATTATTTTCGAAAAAATTATCTATGCCTAAATTTGGGTAGCAACAATTATAAATTCTATCTCTATATAATGTAAAATTTCGTTAAATGAAACGAGTTTGTTATGAATGAAATAAGAGTGGAAACATAAGAATCTCATTTTTTGTCAAAATGAAATGGACACTATTTGTTTGTTTTACCTATGTAATCTAATTGATTTCTCAAATTATTTAAATATATAAACCTAAAAGATCATGGACTATATGAAATCGCAACTATTTTCATAAATCAAGTAATTATGGGTTGATTATTTTACATATCATTATAGTTGGTTTAAGAGTAAAGTTGTAGATAAATTTAGTTGTCATAGTGTTATTAAAATATAACTTTAAGAGATTCAAAATTATGGTTATAACAAAATGAATTATATTTGGAATATTTTAATGTTTATTTATCAAATCCATGTCAGTAAAAAATGGGTTTTTGAAATAAATCTAGGTAGATGGGGTACTAATACATCAAGGGGCAAATAAAAATCCAATGTAACAACCAGGAATGGTTGGAATAGATCAGTTTAGGGTGGTGTTGACTAAATTGATGTGGGATATTAATGACATAACCCATGAAACAGAGTCACCATTTTCTCTATAGTGGAACATGTTAATAGTGGAGTATTTCATGAAATATATACCTTTGACATTCATGGGTTTTTTAACCAGGGAAATGTAAAAGATGGATCAATTTTCTAGAAAATATATTTGAGTTTTTGGGATGTATGAAATATTATAACGTTACACTTGTTATTTATAATTTTGAATGTGAATCAAATATATGACGTTCTCTTGTTAAAAATACGATGGGAAAAGATGAGATTGATTCCTTACAGTGGATTAAATTTAAAATCATTTTTCCAATGAATTATTTTCTTAAAGTTCTTCAACTTATAATGGAAAGGTGATTTCTAAAGTTAAAGAAAAAGAAATAAGAATCAGTGGACACTTATGATGTAAATTTTTCCACCTTGTCCATGTTTACACCAAATATTGTTCTTGGACATGAGATTAAAAATGATATATTTTACATTGGTCTAAAACCATGTTTACTAAGAGTGTTGGCCTATCATAAATTTGAAAGTTATGGGGAATTTATTTGTTTTTCTATGAAAGTTGATATGGAGTTTTATAACACTTATGTAATTTTTGAAGAAAAAATTAATATGTTCTTAAGTTGGAAATAAATAGAGAAACATTAAACCATGAAATAGAGGTAATACCTTAAAATATTCCAAATTTAGTAAAATACATTTTAAAAAATGATTAGTTGGATTTGGAATGTGTTGTTGATGTAGTAAGATCATTCATTTGTTTCATGGCTATAAGGAAAAGAGTCCTAATCAAAATAGTAATGAGAAGACATATATTCATCCATTACTAAGGTGTTTTATTTTTCATGAGTTAGGTTATTATGCTAATTAATGTCTAATTTAGTTTCCTAAGCATGGAATAATTAATAAAAAATAATAAATGTGTGAAAATGTATTTTTTATACCATTATGATAGATGTTGGACCATGAAATTAAATATTAGGCACCTTACATATTTATTCATTTTATTCCAATGTATTGTTAAATTTGATATTTATAAATTATTGTATGTTTGTAAAATTTTAAAGTAAAATGGAAATACCATCTTAAAAAATAATATAAATATTTGAAAAAACTCATGGTGGATATTTTTAAGGCACCAATAATTTATAGGGAACTTCCTATTATTATCTTGAAAATGGGGTTTTATAAGAACCTTGTTATGATTCCCATTATATATTTGGATTTAATTCTAGGTATGGATTGGATTTTAGTTTATCATGTTATGAATGATTATAGGAAAAATAAAGTCATATTCAATTTTCAGAGTGATTTTTAATTCATATATAAGAATGAGTTCATACATTTCATAACATATCAATAAACTAAGAAAATGATTAAAGATGCGAGTGAATGTTATCATGTACATATTATTTGAAAGAAAGAAACTATTTATATTTTTGATGTTTCAATAGTGAATTAATATGTGTTTGTGTGTGTGTGTTTAATATAACACTCTTCCTAGTACTATTCCTAATCAAGAGGTTTATTTTACGATTGAATTAATTCCTAAGGCAAATCCAATTTCAAAATAAACATATCTATTGGTTTTAGTTGACTTGTTAGAATTAAAAATCCAATTATATGATTTTATTAATAAGGGTTTCATCCTCCCTAACACTTCTCCTTGTGGTGATCCTAATTTTTTTTAAATAAGGATGGTTCCATGATAATTCCCATTAATTATAGAGCATTCAATAACATTTAAGTACAAGTATTAATTTCCATCTATTGATGATTTCTTTTATGAGATTCATGGAGCTTAATATTTTTTTGAATTATAGCGTCATGTTTTGTTATCATCATCAAAAGGTAAAGAATAAAGATATTTTTAAGACAACATTTCATATTTTTTATGGTTATTGTGATTTTTTGGTTATTCCATTTAGGTAAAAAATGCCACCATTGTATTTTTCGATCTTATGAATTGAGTATTCCATAAGTATTTTGATAATTATTTTGGTGGTTTTCATTAGATTAATTTTGATACATTCTAATGGATATAAAATGACATGATAAACATATATTGTTCTTTTAAAAAAAATTAAAATTAAAAAACATATACAGAAAAACCATTAAATATTAATTTTGGTTGCAATAGATTTATTTTATTTGGAATATTATTTCCAAATATGGAATAATTGTTGAACCTTTTAAATCCAAAGTGGTGGAATAATTGAAAAGAGTCAAAAATGTCACTAAGGTTTGAATTTTTCTTGGATTACTAAGTTACTAGTTACAGTTTTTTTAGAATTTTCTTGATTGTCTGTCATAATGACTAAATTAACTCAAAAAAGTGTTAAATTCATAGGGACAATGTAATGTGATAAGTGATTTAATTAATTTAAAAGAAGATTGGTCAATTATCAAATGTTATACTTTCTAATATGAAATGGTGAATTTTTTAATTATAGTGATTCTTATTTAAAAGTACACAGTTGTGTCTTGATGCAAGATGATTGGGTAATTGAATATGTTTCACATAAATTGAAGCTCAATGAGGTTAATTACCCTATAATGATTTTTTGATCACAATGGTGGTTTTTGATTTAAATATTTAGAGGCATATTTTTTATAGGGTATAATGTTAAATATATACTAACCTTAAAACATTTAATTACTTATTTTTTCAAAAAGAGTTGAGCATGAGGTAGAGAAATTGGTTGGAACTAACAAAGAATTATCATTTTAGGATTCACTATAATCTAGGTAAATCAAATAAAGTATGTGATTATGTAAGTTCAAAAAATAATGTGTCATTAACCGTGATATATTTGAAACATGATCATTTGGTAAATGATTTAATAGATTTTTGGACAAGAAATTATGAATGAAAAAAACTCCTCTGCTTGGGTTCAGGTATCTGTGTAGTCATCTTTTTTATAATGAATTAATAATTATCATAAGAAATATCATGTTTAAAAATATGTAGAATCAATCAAGAAGGGTATTTTTCGGAGTTTGATGTTTATAAAGAATGTGTTATCAGATTTAGATAGTGGTTATTTGTTCAAAGTGATTCATAGTTGAAGATGAAATTTTTAATTCAACCTCACATACCATTTATTTATATTAATTTTAGAACTAATATGACTTATTGAGAAATTAATGAATATTAATGGTGGGAAGGTATGAATAAAAATATTTATTATTTTACCATGAAATGTTTTACTTGTCAATAGGTTTAAGTTGAGTGGAAATAACCGAAGTGGATGCTTCATCCTTTTCCTATGATTGAATGGAAATGGGAGAATATATCAATGGATTTTTTGGATGGATTATAATATAAATATCAAGGTATTAACATAAATTGGGTTATTAGTGATCATTTTACTAAATCATTGTATTTTATTCTTATTAGAGATATCGTGGTATTAGACAAACTTGATAGACCTTATCTTAATGATATAGCAAGATTTTATGGGGGCTGAAAAAATACATTTCTATTTAATATATAATTGATAATAAATGGCATAACATACACAAATTTTGATAAATATATTTCTTTATGTAATACCTGAGATTATATTATTCATTATAAAATTTGATGAAAATTCTTGTTTTGAATGTTTAAAGTTCATTGTAGTATTTTGAAAATAGCTATTATTAAGTAAACTACATAAACCTAAATTTTTTTAAAATAATTACTCACTAAATGGGGTAAAAATTACATTTATATGATCTAAGTTTTATCTTTCATTTGATTAACGTAAATGGTCCATGAAATCAAAGATGTGTGTGGCTCTTCAGATTGGACACCAATTCACGTTTTCAGACATATCTTCTACATCTAAGTTTTGATTGGGTTAAAAATTTCTATAGTATATATAGGAACCATTTCCTCACCAATTATCCTTCTGGAAGGATAGTCATTTTATACATTTTTTAGGTCAATATGTTAATGAAATTTGGATTAAAATTTTTGGCTGAATATTCCCATTCACCCTTATAACCTCTTAAAACCCAAGCATCCACTATACTCTATAAATGTTTGTTTTTTCCATTTGGTGGGGGTTATACATGAATTAATGTATTGAGATCATATCATAAATTTTTCATTTCCTTGTGTACACACCCTTTGATAAGGGAAGCTCTCAAGATTGGATATCCTCCAAAATGATCTTCATTTTCTCTTATTTTTTATAATTCTATATTAAGATCATGTATTTCATAGAGGAATGTAATTGTTTATATTTATGTTAATGGGATATTTAATGGGGTATGAGGAAGACTTGGGGGTGTTTTAGGGGTTCAGAATATAAAAAAGGGAAGATATAAATTCTGTGCATGTTTCACGGTTGGCGCATGATTAATGTAAATTGTGCACCCAAACCATTCTATCTTGGTGAAGGGGTGCACAGTTAAGTAAAACCCTGAAAAGGGGAATGAAAAATCATGTGGGGTTTGTAAAGTCGAACTCTAAATGGTTAGAACACAGTTTTCCATACCATACAGGCCTCCCCTGGTAATCGTGTGACCTTAACCCTCTTGTACAGTGGTTGGCAGATGGTTTACATACATTTTGGAAAACCATGAATACAAACCATGAACACCATTAAAAAGTTTAAAATTTCCAAATTACCCCCATAAAGATTTTAGGTTCTACACCAAATTTATTCCTCATTTATTCACCTATAAACTCTAGTGATGAACCAAAATAACCAATGCTTCTTAAGAATCAATATCCTTTGATTCTAGGTTGTTTGATGTACTGTTGGTTATTAATTAAAGCTCTAGGTAAGTCTACTCCTTCTATTGATTCTATTTTCTAGGTTTTGTATTGTTGTTTCATTATTCATCATCGAACCCCTAAAACCCTCTTTTATTCTGGTGGATTTGAGTTTGGGGATTATAAGGGTTCCTAAATCCATATATTAGTCCAAGTTTAAGGGTTCAATTATCTTCAGATTAATGGTAGGTGGTCTACAAGTTATATCCCATAGTTAGGTTATATATTTGTGCATGTTTGGTTGTGATATTTGTTTTTCTCTTTTTGTGAATTTGATTCCTTTAGTATGTTTTATTAAAATGATTGGATAAATGATGAATTGAACCCCTCATGATCCCCTTGGAATGTATTAAGGATGGTTAGACTAATTTAGGGACACCCATGGGGTGTTCCAAAATTCCCAACCAAGGAAAATAGTAATTTCATGAATGGAATTTACTTGTGATAAAGTAGATCCCAAGATCATCATGTTTTCATGTTATTCTAGTTGAAAAGGGAATATTTATAGTCATGTCTAGACTATGATAATGGCATAAGGAATTTTTAGCATGATGTGAAAATGTATTAATTGGATTAATATGAATGTACGCAATGGTATATGAATTGTAATTGAAAATAATAAGTGGTTTAATGCTGGTGAAATGATCATTATTTAGAAATGAGTTAAATCGTATGAATTGATGAATATGTTAAATGGTTTAATGTATGTAAATAATTGAATATGTTAAGTTGGTTAAATCATTAGAAAGGGAATTGGGTTAAATGGGCTATGTAATGTAAATGGTAATGTCATAGTGGGTTAAGGGTTGATGTTAATTCACATGTTGACCAGTTATGAATATGAATGTTATGTGTATTTATTTGTGTATGTTTTTATGATATGGAATATGTGGTTAATGGATAATAAACTTGGGCACATGGCTTGGTGGTTTGTGGGGTATTGAGTTGAGGTTCTATACCCACAAGTCAGGTTGGACTGAGGCTCTAAACCCCACCCTAGAATTCAAGGGTTAGGGAGTCAGACTGAGGCTCTATTCCCCTAATGGTTTCATTGGATTAGACTACCTAGACAGAGGCTCCAAGGTAAGTGTGATATATTGGTTTTGAATTGTTTATCCCTAGTGAGATCGGGAACATGAATTTGACCTTATGCATGATAAATTATCATCATACTCCATTTTTTAAATCATATAAATGATTAACTCATAAAACATGTGATGGGAATGAATTAAGTAATGTAGGTCGCATATGTTATGAAAATAGAATTAATAATAGAAATGGATAGAGTGAACATGGTTAACCAATGCCACCAAATTTTTCTTTTGTTTAAATTTCCATTTATTTATTACCTTCATGTACTGTTTGTTTAGATTGGATATTTTGTAGACAATATTGGTGGTGGACTATTGAGTTGTACATACACCTAGATCAGACCACCATTTGGTACCCAAGTAGATTTCATTGGTGTAGGTCAGGACAAGGGAAATGTCCCTATGATAAAGAGTTGAGTTGTGTTCAGATATACATGGATGGGGTATTAGACTTGGAGTCAGGATAGTTTTGTGGATTCTTCCAATAATCTTTATTTTTTAATTTTCATCTTTCTTGGAACTGTAACGGCCCAAAATTTTGAATAAATATTGTTTCCTAATTTCATGTGTTATTTTATTTTTATACTCAACTAAAATGTTTTTTTTTGATAAACATGATTATAATTAAAATGAGACCATTGGGTTCTGACTGTTTTATGACCATCGGTCAATATGACCACTGTGAACAAAATGTTTTGATTATTGTCTCTAAATACAAGTAATCTTGGTTAATTATTATAGAAAGAAGATTCGATGGCCTCACCCAGTAGTCTTGGACCGATCGAAGCCCATCTAACAGAACTTGGGAAGGAGGTAGCACCACTGGGCTTTGCTCTGGACCAAACCCAAGCAGAACTTCATCGTGTGAAGCTAGAACAGAATCGCCTTTGCGAGATGTTCAAACTAATAGAAATTACTACTTGTGCAATGTTAGCCGAGCCTCCCTCAGATTCTCTCACCTTAGCACACCTTACACTTAGGTCATATGCTGGTGTGATAAGGGGCTATGTAAGGAGACCGTAACTGCCTTGTGTAATCCTTTGTTTTAAATAAAAATTGGCATTTCTTCTTATGATGAAGTTTATGAATTTTCAAATGACCGG
Organism: Viscum album; assembly: GCA_963277665.1. NCBI lineage: Eukaryota > Viridiplantae > Streptophyta > Magnoliopsida > Santalales > Viscaceae > Viscum > Viscum album. The sequence goes on along the minus strand of OY728164.1, from coordinate 570,750,168 downwards.
ATAAATATAGTATGCATATTTTTGATGAATTTTAGAAAAAGGTTATTTTAAAAATGCTTATGTAAACCTTAAATAATTAAAAATGTGTAATGATTTTCAAAAACTGGTTTTCTACAATTATGTTCAGTACAAAATTTGGAGTCTAATAAGATCAACTTGATTTTTTATGAATAGTAAATTATGAATAGTGATTTTATGATTAGGATTAGTAATATGACCAAATGGATTAGTAATCTCACTTAATGAAAGTTTTAAAATAATATAGGCACCTTGATTATGTAATGTGAATCAATAAAATGGTTAAATAATGGTTTCATAAATTATTATTCAAGTATTAGTTTTTTGGGTGAATAGTGTTTTTTAATTAAAAATTTTATTAAAAATATTTAGAAAATTATTTTTATAAAATGGGGTTCATATTTGTAATCAGAGCGTTTATATTTGATTAAGGTGAAATTTTGGGATCTTTCTGAGAAAGTTGAATTTTCAGTGAATAGTGAAAATACAATTTTAGGGTTTCGGTATGTTTAATGACATCATAACTGTGTCATGATGATGTCATGAGTTTTTTTAGTGTTGGCCGGCCATGGGTGATGAATTATTTTGTGGGGGTCCCCATGTGTCCTAACTTTATGGGAAGTACCATGGGAGGGCCCATGCTTTTGAGAAAACCAATTTTGAGGTGTCCCTTGGCCATTAATGCCGTGTCCCCTCACTTTCTCTATAAATACCAAGCCCTCCTCTCATCCATTCGACTCCCCACTCTTCCCCAACGAAGTTCTGGTCTCATTACCTCCCAAGGAGTCCTCCCAAGGTGCCCCAAGCCCTCAAGGTCCCATCCTTTGAGGTTTAAGAGTTACATTTTAAGGTAAGGGATCCGACCTCTCTCTTTTATTTCAAGTAATCTCTTTTATGTCATTCCTTTTATGCTCCATGTTCTTATGTTGTAGGATGTTCTTTTATACCCCTATTACTGAACTTTTTATGTTCATATAATGAGAGATCCCCTCTTGCTCTCATTATTTCGTTTTATGAAGTTTTAAGTGGCGCCGTTAGGCTGCCGAAATTTTTGTAACGGATTCTTTCTCCCTTCTCATTTTTCAAGATCTTTTTTCATGTAAAGTATTTCAAGATCCTTTTTATTATGTTGGGGTATGATCTATAAATTTATAATACTGATATTTTATTATCATATGATGAGATACCCCATTTGATCGCTTCAATTCAGTATTTTGAAGTTTTAAGTGGCGCCGTTAGGCTGCCAAATTTTTAAGTGGTTCTTCACCCATCTCGTTTTGAAGTTCTACTTTCATGTAAATTATTTCCAGTTCCTTTTTGTTATGTTGGGGTATGATCTCTATATCTATAATACTGGAATATTATGTTCATATGATGAGATACCCCATTTGATCTCTTCAATTCAGTATTTTGAAGTTTTAAGTGGCGCCGTTAGGCTGCCGAATTTTTAAGTGGTTCTTCACCCTTCTTGTTTTGAAGTTCTACTTTCATGTAAATTATTTCAAGTTCCTTTTTGTTATATTGGGGTATGATCTCTATATCTATCATACTGGACTCTTATTTTCATATGATTAGAGACCCCATTTGATCTCTTCAATTCAGTATTTTGAAGTTTTAAGTGGCGCCGTTAGGCTGCCGAATTTTTAAGTGGTTCTTCACCCTTCTCGTTTTGAAGTTCTACTTTCATGTCAATTCTTTCAAGTTCCTTTTTGTTATGTTGTGGAATTATCTCTATATCTATAATACTGAACTCTTATGTTCACATGATGAGAGACCCTATTTTATCTTTTCAAATCATTTTTGTTGATGTTTAAGTAACGTCGTTAGGCTGCCGAACTTTCATAAGAGAAATCTAATTTTTGTCTTCCTTACATGTTTTTCATTTCAAATGGTATGTCCTAGAAATTTCATTACCATGATCATGTATCCTTCTTATTCTGTCCATGTACTATTTTATGGGTCATTTATGAATGTTTGACCCATTTTACCTCTCTTTTAATGTCTTCTAAAACCTCGGAACATAGCCGTTATGCTGCAGAATTTCTGTCTCAAAATGTCTCTCTCTTTTTCTAAAGTTCTTTTATATTATTAAGTGAATACTCAAAGCTCTTTATTATAAAGGGGTATTCACATATATACCAAAATGTTCTATTTTAAATTCTGGGATTTACATACATGAGACCCACCTTCCTTTTCTGTGGGTTTTAATGTGATGTAAAGATCATGTCTTTAAAGCAGTTTTTTTAAAACGTTATGATTATGAAATGAAACCCATTTATTTTATGCTATATGGGTTATTTATGAAATTTTTGATGATGATATATGTGGCTCACATGATAATAAAGGCAAATTTAAGGGTGTGCCCTGATAGCGCTCCAATGCATTGGGTAATGATGTAACCACTAGAGATTACAATTTTCACAATACCTCGGTGAATAAACTTGGTAATTTTCAAATGACACCTTGGGGATGGACCTTGATGATATGTTCATGATTGTATATGTTAAATGATGTATCCACATCTTCAAGTTATGAAAACTTTTACTTTTATTATGATATATCTCATGATTTCTTTCTCATGCCTTAATGTTCTTTTCATTACATTATTGAAGTATCTCAAGTTCACATGTAAAATGTTTCTCTTGTTTTCCTTACTGGGCCTTCTGCTCACCCTCTCCTTTGATGTATGTCCCCAGGTTTTGAGATGCAGTAATGAACCTAAGATGAACATAAGGAGAAGCTTTTCAAGTGTTTAAGAATAATGTTTTTTTTGTTGTTTCATGTTTTAAGTTCCTGGTTTCCAAGACACTAAACCTTAAAGATCCTCAGTTTTGTAAAATGTAATGAATGTTTATGTGATAAAAAGGCGGGATGCTATAGTTGGTATCAAAGGATGGTTTAGTTATTTGTGGAAATTAGGATATGAAAACTTTAGGAAGAATCCTATAGAAAAGTTAAAGTATAGGAAATCTTCCTGGTATTTTGGTGAGTATTGAGTAAGGGGTTGCCAAGCAAATACATCCCTGTCTGGATACGAGCAGGTAGAGGTGGCTCTAGCACAGATGTACATAGGGGTAAAACCCGAAAACACCGCTTTGAGCTAGAATCGAACGGGAACTGGTACACGACCACAGGCCTTGCTGCACTCTTGGTTACGACACTCCCGGGGGATATGCTTTGGTAAATTCATAATCTTAGTATGAACCATTGTTAAAGGAACAAAGATAAAATAAAATGAAGATTCACATAAGAATATATGATCATGGATAACCTAGATGGGAACCTAGGGGATCACAAGTTAGGGTATACTTTTCAACTACAATTTATCCTTATATGCTTTAAGTTTCTTTTCATAATTATTCGCTAAGTATTTAAGCCCCTAATTATAGTTTCTTTTCTTAGTTAATGGCGGGAAATGGAAGAACTTGTCTCAACAACCAATGTGATAGGAAATGCTACGATTGCCGTATTAATATGACAGAGATGATTAGGGGATTAAAATATGAGTTTTATTTTGGAAGACGTTCACTATTTTGGGGACCCTATATGATCTAGGTAAATAGATTACAACGGTATTTTCATTGAGGAGTAAGGTTGACTTATATTTGAAGAATCGATGAATTTAAGGTGGACTTATAGTAATTGAGGTTACTTATGGGAATGATTAACCTATCTTGGGTTAAATATGTTTAGGTTAGATACTTTTGTTATAAGATGTTAGGAGTGGTTGATGTTGTTTGGAGATGAACAATGAAGTTTATTTTGGAAGACTATGTTATCAAATCCTTCTTGTATTTGGGTTTCAATCTTAGTTTGGTTTATTTTGAGGAATTTTAAGGACCGTTATTTATGGAATGGAATATGATGAACTTTGGGTAGTACCATGGAACTTTGAAGATTTAAAAGTAGTTTCCATTCCTATGGGATTATTTCTTTTTGAAGAGTTGTTTTACCTTACCCTTTCGGTTTTTGGGATAATGTTTAAAGATAAAGGAAATAGATAGTTAATCTTTTGTGGATTATGTGATTATCTAGAAGATGATTCTTGTGTTTTGATGAGACCAAGTAGTTTTTAGTTTAGAGAAAAGATTAGTTTTGGGTAGAAACTTATTAAAGGATGAAACTCTACATGAAGGTAGATATATTTCCTTATGTTGTTGTTCTATGTTGTAAATGAATTCCTCAAAGTTATGAAAAGGAACGTAAAACAAAAACGTTGTTGGTTTATGTTTCCTACTAGGTAATCAAAGACCGCTTGCACACATCATAATTTTGGGATTTTCTGGTGGATAACTTCCTCCTAATCATGTTTTCTATCACTCTACTTTAGGACGTGACCCTTTGTTTTCTCCTCCATGTCCATGTTTCCTACATGGAATCATAGTATGAGTAAACTCGGGTGGCCTTTGTACTTCCTTTTCTTTCTTTTAAAGTAATGGTGTCACATACTCTTTTTCCGATGTGGGACTTTCAATGAAATTTCAAAACCCAATTTTTTTTTAAAATTGCGAGGACGCAATTTCTTATGGGGGGAAGATTGTAACGGCCCGAAATTTTGAATAAATATTGTTTCCTAATTTCATGTGTTATTTTATTTTTATACTCAACAAAATTTTTTTTTGATAAACATGATTATAATTAAAATGAGACCATTGGGTTCTGACTATTTTATGACCATCGGTCAATATGACCACTATGAACAAAATGTTTTGATTATTGTATCTAAATACAAGTAATCTTGGTTAATTATTATAGAAAGAAGATTTGATGGCCTCACCCAGTAGTCTTGGACCGATCGAAGCCCATCTAACAGAACTTGGGAAGTAGGTAGCACCACTGGGCTTTTCTCTGGTCCAAACCCAAGCCGAACATCATCGTGTGAAGCTAGAACAGAATCGCCTTTGCGAGAAGTTCAAACTGATAGAAATTACTACTCGTGCGTTGTTAGACGAGCCTCCCTTAGATTCTCTCACCTTAGCACACCTTACACTTAGGTCATATGCTGGTGTCATAAGGGGCTATGTAAGGAGACCGTAACTTCCTTGTGTAATCCTTTGTTTTAAATAAAAATTGGGATTTCTTCTTATGATGAAGTTTATGAATTTTCAAATGACCGGATAAATATAGTATGCATATTTTTGATGAATTTTAGAAAAATGTTATTTTTAAAATGTTTATGTAAACCTTAAATAATTAAAAATTTGTAATGATATTCAAAAAATGGTCTTCTACAATTATATTCAGTACAAAATTTGGAGTCTAATAAGATCAACTTGATTTTTGATGAATAGTAAATTATGAATAGTGATTTTATGATTAGGATTAGTAATATGACCAAATGGATTAGTAATCTCACTTAAAGAAAGTTTTAAAACAATATAGGCACCTTGATTAAGTAATGTGATTCAATAAAATGGTTAAATAATGGTTTCATAAATTATTATTCAAGTATTAGTTTTTCGGGTGAATAGTGTTTTTAATTAAGAATTTAATTAAAAATATTTAGAAAATTATTTTTATAAAATGGGGTTCATATTTGTAATCAGAGAGTTGATATTTGATTAAGGTGAAATTTTGGGAGCTTTCTGAGAAAGTTGAATTTTCAGTCAATAGTGAAAATACAATTTTAGGGTTTCGGTATGTTTAATGACATCATAACTGTGTCATGATGATGTCATGAGTTTTTTTAGGGTTGGCCGGCCATGGGTGATGAATTATTGTGTGGGGGTCCCCATGTGGCCTAACTTTATGGGAAGTACCATGGGAGGGCCCATGCTTTTGAGAAAACCACTTTTGAGGTGTCCCTTGGCCATTAATGCCTTGTCCCCTCACTTTCCCTATAAATACCAAGCCCTCCTCTCATCCATTCGACTCACCACTCTTCCCCAACGAAGTTCTGGTCTCATTACCTCCCAAGGAGTCCTCCCAAGGTTCCCCCAAGCCCTCAATGTCCCATCCATTGAGGTTTAAGAGTTACATTTTAAGGTAAGGGATCTGACCTCTCTCTTTTATTTCAAGTAATCTCTTTTATGTCATTCCTTTTATGCTCAATGTTCTTATGTTGGAGGATGTTCTTTTATACTCCTATTACTGCCCTTTTTAGGTTAATATAATGAGAGATCCCCTCTTGCTCTCATTATTTCGTTTTATGAAGTTTTAAGTGGTGCCGTTAGGCTGCCGAAAGTTTTGTAACAGATTCTTTCCCCCTTCTCATTTTTCAAGATCTTTTTTCATGTAAAGTATTTCAAGTTCCTTTTTATTATGTTGGGGTATGATCTCTAAATTTATCATACTGATATTTTATGATCATATGATGAGAGACCCCATTTTATCGCTTCAATTCAGTATTTTGATGTTTTAAGTGGCGTCGTTAGGCTGCCAAATTTTTAAGTGGTTCTTCACCCTTCTCGTTTTGAAGTTCTACTTTCATGTCAATTATTTCAAGTTCCTTTTAGTTATGTTGGGGTATGATCTCTATATATATCATACTGGAATCTTATGTTCATATGATTAGAGACCCCATTTGATCTCTTCAATTCAGTATTTTGATGTTTTAAGTGGCGTCGTTAGGCTGCCGAATTTTTAAGTGGTTCTTCACCCTTCTCGTTTTGAAGTTCTACTTTCATGTAAATTATTTCAAGTTCCTTTTTGTTATATTGGGGTATGATCTCTATATCTATCATACTGGACTCTTATTTTCATATGATGAGATACCCCATTTGATCTCTTCAATTCAGTATTTTGAAGTTTTAAGTGGCGCCGTTAGGCTGCCGAATTTTTAAGTGGTTCTTCACCCTTCTCGTTTTGAAGTTCTACTTTCATGTGAATTCTTTCAAGTTCCTTTTTGTTATGTTCTGTAATTATCTCTATATCTATCATACTGAACTCTTATGTTCACATGATGAGAGACCCTATTTGATCTTTTCAAATCATTTTTGTTGATGTTTAAGTAACGTCGTTAGGCTGCCGAACTTTCATAAGAGAAATCTAATTTTTGTCTTCCTTCCATGTTTTTCATTTCAAATGGTATGTCCTTGAAATTTCATTACCATGATCATGTATCCTTCTTATTCTGTCCATGTACTATTTTATGGGTCATTTATGAATGTTTGACCCATTTACCTCTCTTTTAATGTCTTCTAAAACCTCGGAACATAGCCGTTATGCTGCAGAATTTCTGTCTCAAAATGTCTCTCTCTTTTTCTATAGTTCTTTTATATTATTAAGTGAATACTCAAATCTCTTTATTATAAATGGTTATTCACATATATACCAAAATTTTCTATTTTAAATTCTGGGATTTACATTCAAGAGACCCACCTTCCTTTTCTGTGGGTTTTAATGTGATGTAAAGATCATGTCTTTAAAGAAGTTTTTTTAAAACGTTATGATTATGGAATGAAATCCATTTATTTTATGCTATATGGGTTATTTATGAAATTTTTGATGATGATATATGTGGATCACATGATAATAAAGTAAAATTTAAGGGTGCGCCCTGATAGCGCTTCAATGCATTGGGTAATGATGTAACCACTAGAGATTACAATTTTCACGATACCTTGGTGAATAACCATGGTAATTTTCAAATGACACCTTGGGGATGGACCTTGGTGATATGTTCATGATTTTCTATGTTAAATGATGTAGCCACATCTTCAAGTAATGAAAAATGTTACTTTTATTATGATATATCTCATGATTTCTTTCTCATGCCTTAAAGTTCTTTTCATTACCTTATTGAAGTATCTCAAGTTCATATGTAAAATGTTTCTCTTGTTTTCCTTACTGGACCTTCTGCTCACCCTCTCCTTTGATGTATGTCCCCAGGTTCTGAGATGCAGTAATGAACCTAGGATGAACATAAGGAGAATCCTTTCAAGTGTTTAAGAAGAATGTTTTTTTTGTTGTTTCATGTTTTAAGTTCCTGGTTTCCAAGACACTAAACCTTAATGATCCTCGGTTTTGTAAAATGTAATGAAAGTTTATGTGATAAAAAGGTGGGATGCTATAGGAACTGTTATCATCACATGACATGTTTATTGTTTAGTTGTGGTTTGTACAATGTTTTGGGGAATGGATGGAAATGCATGGTTTTTTGTTATTTTTTATTGGTTCCATTATTTCTAGGTTTTATATGAAATGTAATACTCTAATTAAGAAGGTACAGTTTCCCCCTTTATTCATTTATACCCTCGCTACTAGTCAGAAAAATTTGGTGTATAAGGAGGCATGCTCGAGGTCATGTGGCGCCTCGGCTCGGGGCACCGGTTTAGTGGCCACCTGGTTGGGGACATTAGAAATTTGTATTTTAGGGTTATTTTCTAGGAATTTCTATTCGTTAATGGTAGATATGATATTAGGATGTGTTGGGCCTTGAAAATTCTCTTGTTGTTGGGAGTAGATTACCCATGTATGAGTGTAAAACCACGTACCCAGAGTGGGAATTGTTGTTCTTGACATGTATTGTAATAGATGAATGAAATTTTACAATTGGGTGATGCACTTGTTGTGTGATATGACTATTTTATGATGTTTTACTAGTTGCCGGAATGGTATGAGATCATGCATTCATGCATCATTGTATGAACCTAGGGATATATGTGGCATGTATCATAGTAGTCAGACACATGAAGGCAGTGTAGGATAGAAAAGGTAAAATTCATTTTATATTCATTAAAAATATAAATAAAATTAGGCATAATGAAGTTTATATGTGTGGGAAAATAGAAATAATGTTAAATAATGGTTAAAGAATCTTGTAAGATGAAAACCTAAGACTGGGTTAAAGTTTGGTTGTGTCAATTATTAAATATAGAAATGTTCTTTAAAGTGAATGAGTTGTGTTGTAAAAGTGAAAATTGTTAAAGGTATGTTTAATGAAAATATTTCATATGTGTGAGTTAGTTATCCATGATGACATTGAACCGTAGTTGGGATGTCTAAGGGTAGTGATAGGGATTTGGTTGTACTGTGGGGATAGTGCATGAGGAGTGGGTTGTTTAATACTGATTTTTAAAACCTTTTCCATCTGTGGTTTAATCCTGTTGATCATTCTTTGAAGCGCATTTTGAGGAAAATTTCATGAAATATAGTCTTGAATAAAGTAGGGACTTTCAAAACCTTGGTTAAATGGAAATTTTAAAATGTGAGTTCTTGTGTTTCAAATGGTGAAGTTAATTATAAAATGGATGTTCAATGATGAAACTTTTAGGGGAATTGGGTAGTGGGTATCCCTTGTGTTGTTGATCTGTCCCCTTGTATGGGTGATATGGGTAGTGCGAGTGCCCTAATTTGAGATCTTGGGTTTGGGTTTTGAGGCCTTGCGGAATTTTCATATATGGAATAACTGATGTGCTTATGGTACCCTCGGTAGGGTTGTGACCTTGGTTGTGAGTCATTGTTCAATAATGTTATTGTGGAAACCCTTGTGGGTTGTGATCATATGGAGTGTATGTTGAAACATAAAAATTGTACCTATGTTGTTGTGACCTTTGTGAGTTGGGAACATGATATTTGTCTTTTGGAATCCAAAGAGGGTGTTAGGTTTGTAGTTACGATATATGTGTATGAGTTTCTTTGGTGTGGAACCGAGAGTAAATGGTCGATTGGTGTGCCAGTTGCGGTGTGTATTAAAAAAATTGTAAGAGTTTCGTCTATGTGAAATGATCTGTTTATGATGTGATGTGTATGACTTAGAGAGAGGTCCAATGTATTTTTCTCTTTGTGATTCCTGTTTAAGAATTTTTTATCGTTAGAACATTGAGGTGACCTATGAGAGAGGTCAGATAGGGTTTCTAGTGCTTTTGGGTGTATACTGCATAGGTGGATGTTTGGGACTATAACAGAGGAACAAAGAGAGTGTTTCCTTGTATGGGTTTTCCTAGAACGATAGGTGGTAAGGATGATGGTTTGGTGATGCGACTTGAGTTGTGGTTTTTCATTGAATATTTTGGGGTAATCAAGGGTGACCTTGGATAAGGTTAGACTAGTGTTGTATGTGACTTAGAATATGAATCACGATTGTTACATCAGAGGTGGAATCGATACATAGTTTGTACCATTTGGTTTTGTAAAATGGTATTGTTGTGACCTAGTCCTTTTGGAAGAGAACCTGAGTGATTTTGGTTGGCGTAATGTTAGTTTCCAAGGATTTTATCATTTGGATGTATGATCCATCTGTTTATATGATGATTAATACAGGCCTCAATGTTGATTTGGGGTTGAAAAATCAAGGGAAACTTTAGTATGGTTAGATTCTTCCTGATGAATATGACACCCAAGGTGAGGGTTGTCATGTGGTTTGGATTGCTCATATGAATGGCCTAGTTGTTAGGTGAAATGTTGAGAATTCCTTGAGACTGATAAGGATGGTGGACTTTGAGGCATGGTCAGATGAGTAAGAAGGCATTGGGATAAGATCTGTTGATGTTGTCTTGTGTGATCTAAAGTTGGTTAAGTGCGTGGTCATCAGAAGGTGCGAGATCTTGAGAGATCTGATGGGGTCTAAATGTGGGAATGTGTTGGGGAGGCATGATTCCCTTTGAGATACGTATACAGGTGGCTCAAAAGTAATTTCATATTGTTTTACATGAAACTGGTGGAAGACATTGGTTATGTAAGAGACTATATGGTTTTTGGATTAGTATGGTGGATCTTTGTGTTTCTGTTTCAAATCATCAGAGTTATAATGGAATAATTAGAGTGTTGTGGTGATAGTTGACCATGGAAATGTTCATTTACGTTGTATTGGTAGATATTCGTGAAGAATTGGTGAGTTTGGTTGGTAACACCACATGAGTTGTGGTGCTTAGGTGTTGATGACATGATATGGGTAGAGAATGCTCGAGGGTTTCTATAGGTCAATATGTCCCTGTAATGGGAGGTGATATTTATAATGGATAATTTTCACAGGTGTTCATCGATGACTTCTTAATGTACTTTTATCTAGATACGATCATACACAGCATCTTTTCATTGTCCCGAGTATGCTAATAAAGCTCTCACTTTACACCTAGGGACTTGAATGTGTTTTGGTTAGATATGTTCCATCTTGGACGTGATTCTCATGGACCAATATATGTGAATATAGATGGTGGTATGTACACCATTGTCTGTTTGTGGGTAAGGTACTCGAGATGGATTGAGTATCGAAGAACACTATGGGTGATGTTCTCAGAAGCCAGGAACGAGTATCAGGTGATGTTTGTTTTTTTGTTATTGGAATATCATGATGCCCACGTCCAAGTTTTGGGGTTCATCTTATCATGAAGGTGCAATCCACAATAGTTTTAATTTCTTGTCTATAGCGGTAACAATGACACTCCTATGGTGGGGAGTTATAAGTTTGTTCTTGAATGGTGGATGAGAGTGTGGATTTGATGTGGTGGAACTATAATGCCAATGAGAAACCTATGAGGTGCGTGCTAAGATCCTCAAAAAGATTCAGGTGGGTCCTATATTTGGTGGTTGAATGATCCAAGAACAATCTTTAGGCTCAAAGTGGTTCCAAATAAAATTTGAGATGCCTATGATAATGTCTTGTAAGGGCATGTTAATTCTTCAAAATGGTTCTGGAAAGGAATTTCGGGTTCAAAACCCTCATTTATGTGGAGGCATAGACTTTGGTAGGTGTTTTGGTTACATTGGATTGCCTTTAAGATTGAAGTAATCTTCGTCAAGTAAGGTTTTGGCATTCCAATAGTGATGTTGAGCATTTTCAGGATGAGTCTGATGTGGACAACACAACTTTTCTAGGAACAAGGGAAGAGGGTGGTGAGTTTTAAACTACCTTTGGTATGTTTTTTGGAGTGAAAATTACATTATGAAGTTTGGAAATTATTTTGAGTAAGAAACTCGTAGTTTTAGTCAATATATGGATGGAAGAATTTCTGTTGTAAGGAATGCTAATGGGTGTAGTGCAACCCGATGATGGTGTGGGGAGGATTAGACTTATGGGGTGCCTGTTAGATCTTACATGATGGTATAATGTTTTATGTGATGTTTCCTTGTGTTATGTTATAGTTAGTGTTTCCTAGGCTTCCCTATGGGTTTCTTGTGGTTGAGGTATGGTTTAAAGTTGATGCATCCTTTGAAGAGAATCTGGTTTGTATTGTGTATCATAGTGAAAAAATATTTTGATGCAAGACTATGCCCTTGGTTCAAGTTATATGGAATCATGGTAATTCTTAGGAAGATACATGCGAAAGGGAGATAGATATGTGGTCCCAATGGCTCAATCTCTTTTCAATAGAATCACAATGATGATTAGGAATCTGGTTCAAGGATGAGGAAATATAAGGTGGGGAAGTTTTAAGATCTTGATCATCATGGAGGTATGTACTTTTTTAAATTTTGGTTAATGAGATGTTTACTGGGGTATGAGGAATCCTTTGGGGTGTCTTGTGGTTAGGAACATGAAAAAAAGAATATATCCATTCTTTTCATGTTTCATGGTTGGCACAAAGTTAGTGAAATCTGTGAACCCAAACCATGCTATCCAGGAGGAGGGGTTCCCAATTAAGTAAAAATGTGAAATGGGGAAATCCAAACATTACTGGTTTGGATAGTGGAACGACACATAGATGGTACACATTTTTTCAAACCACATGGGCCTCCGTAGGTAATTGTGAAACCCTACCCTACTTGGATAGTGGATGTCTCAAGATTTGTACATTGTTTGGAAAACTATGCAGACAAACCATGTGCCCCTTTAAAAAGTAAAAAAATTACCAAATTACCCCTCAATATTTTTATGTTCTCCATCCGGTTTCTTCCTCATTTAGGCTCTTAAAAATACTAGGTATAAACTAAAACACCAAAATCATTCTGTGGATCAACATCCTTCGATTGTAGTCTTTTTGGATCCCAGTTGTTTACGAATCGATGATCTAGGTAATTATAGTCCTTCTATTGCTTCTCATTTACAGATAAGAGATTTTGGTTTCATTATTATTCTTCTAAATCCCAAAAACACTCTTTTGTACAGGATATTAGGATGGGGATTCAAAGGGTTCTTGATTTCAGATCTAAGGCTAAGGTTAAGTATATATTTATCTTCATTTTCGAGATAGGTGGTCTAAAAGTTATATCCCATAGTTTGGTTGTAGATTTGTGCATGTGTGGTTCTGATATTGCTTCATTATTATTTTTCATTTTATTACATTAGTAATATTTAGTAAAATGGTTGGATAAATGATTAATTTTACCCCACTAGATCAGTGTGGAATCCATTGAGGATGATTAGACTGGTTTAGGGACACCTATGGGGTGTTCCAAAATTCCCAAACATGGAAAATGGTATTGTCAAGCATGAAACTGACATGTGATAAAGTAGATTCCATTCTGAGCATCTTCGTAAGTTATTTGAGTTGAAAAGTTAATTATGATAGTTGTGTCTGGACAATGATATTGGCATAAGGGATTTTTTGGCATGATGTGATAATGGGTTAATTGGATTAATTTGAATGTGGAAAATGGACTATGAATTTTAATTGAAACACTTATGTGGGTTAATACATGTGAAATGATTAATGTGTAAAAATGGGTTAAATCATGTGAAATGATGAATATATTAAATGGGGTATTGTATGGAAATAATGAAATGTGAAAAATTTGTTAAAATAATAGAAAAGGGAAATGGGTTAAATGGGATATGTAATGTAATTGGTAATGTGCTAGTGGGTGATGTTAATTAACATTTATAAATATCAGTGTTATTTGTATTGATTTGTGTATGGTTTATGATATGGTATATGTGGTTAATTGATAAATAAGAATGTTTACATGGATTGGTGGAATATAGGGTATTGACTTGTGTTTTTACGCCCATGGGTTGTGTTGGACTGAGGCTCTAAATCCCACCCTAGAATGCACGGGTTGGTGAGTCATATTGAGGATCTATTCCCATAATAGTTTTATTGGATGAGACCAACTTGACAGAGGATCCAATGTAAGTGTGATATATTGATTTTGGAATTTTTATCCCTAGTGAGATAGGGAACTTGACTTTTCCCTTATGAATTATATATAATTGTCTTCGTGTAAATAGTGTAAATGATTAACCCATAGAACATGTAATGAAAATGAATTAAGTAATGAAGGTGATATCAGTGATTAAAGTGGAATTAATAATGGAAATGGTTAAAGTGAACATGGTTAACCAATGAAACTAGAACTGTATTTTTTTAACATTTCCATATATTTATTATATTTATTCACTATCTGTTTAAACTGGATATTGTGTAGACATCATTGGTGATTCCCTACTGAGTTGTACTCACACCCTACTCAGTCACTATTAGTTACCTATGGAGATTTCATGGTTTCTAGTCAGGACAAGGGAAATGATTTATTCTAGGGAGTTTAGTTAGGCTAGGACGTGCATGGATGATGTTATAGACTTGGAGTTAGGACCATTGGAGATGATTCCATTAGTCTTTATTTTTCATTTTTCTTCACTGCTATCACTTTTATCATGACATGACATGTTTATTTTTTTGTTAATGCTTATACCTAGTTTTTGAGAATGGTTAGAAATGAATGGTTTTTTGTTATTATTTAATATTTCTTTTATACACAGTTGTTATTTTCTCTAGTACACTCTGATTAAGAGGGTATAGTCTCCCCACATGTTCATATTGACCCTCTGTGCTAGTCAGAAGCCTCTGGCATATAGGGATACATGCTTGAGGTCATGTGGCAACCTGGTTTGGGGCACCAGTTTAGTGGCCTCCGAGTTGGGAAAAATAAACTATTGTTCTGTTAATAAAATATCTATATCTATTACATTTATTCTAATATTTTCTATTTAATTATTATTTAATTTACTAATTTGGGTTGTAAATCAAGATTAGTAACAATATTGGGTTATACCCTTTCTAGACCATTGAAAATTAAAATCATTCCTCGAATGACTACACCACCCATGAAATAGAAGTTTTTCTTAGTATTTGATCTAACTATATCCTTATTTATTTATTTTTTTTGAATAAATGATATAGTATAATTTATATAATGTGATCTGTGATTTTGTAACATAAATTAATCTAATAATGAAATTTAACAATTAACACAACACATGTGAGGTTGAGTAATGTGTGAATTATCAGATCATGATTTTAATCATTAAAAAAACAAGAGATCCATTTTAGAATTCACATATAATCTCTAAACACAATAATTCATCACTTTATGTATGAAAATGATCCTTAATTCTCTAAGGACCATAATCTATCAATATAATGAAAACTAAAAAAGGGTGATATGATTGCATGTTTTGAAGCTAGCCTAGGGTTTAATTCATTTAAACTTTTTGGTTGTGGTAAATTATAATAGGATATAAGGAATAAAAAATTAGTAAATCATAAATAACGGGATTTTAATTTTAATAGAAATGTTTAATAATTAAGTGAAGAAGTAAAGTTAGATCGATTAAACCGTATAAAAAAATTTATAAAAAATTCTTGTCATTGTGTTTTGTAAATCAAATTAAGAAAAAAAAACAATAATCTTCCATCATACATATTCTAGTTTTATAAATGTTCAAAATCCCACAAAATATTATGTTTTTTATTTTGTTTATTTTTTTATTTTCAAAATACATTTAATATTTTGTTTTAATTACATATTCCTTTGAGATACGACCTTGTCCATCCACCCTATTGCACCTAAGAACCAAAAAACCACACATCATTTTAGATCGCCCATTAAAAAACCACTCAAATTGGTGTCATATTTAAGGAGGAAAATTATTTATTCAACCATTTAGTGTAATTTTTTAATTATTATTTTCGTTTTATTATTTCATTGTATTATTATTCCTTCTTTCACTTTTTGAATTTTTCTTTTTTCTTTTTTTGGGACATCAATTCAAACTTATTAGGTTTTTATTGTGATCCGTTTTTATTCATTTTATTTATATTTTATTTATTAATTGAAACAATCATAAGGATATATTAGATCTTGAACCTCATATTGAATGTAGCCTTAGGGATCTAATTAGAAAGTCTCAACCTCTGAGACGTTTTAACATTTAGCAAACTGGGTAATTCAACCATTCTGAGAATTTTGAAATTGGAATCACTTATGAATCAAACATAAAAATTGAACCAATGACTAAAAATAGTAACAATGTACATTAAAGAAAAATTAGAGACTTAACTGCAACTAATATTAATTATCAACTTATGTGCATTTCATATCCAAATCTTGAATCAGTCTTCAAACTAAAATCTAGATTAATTGACCTCCTCCTAAAATTTCATGGCTTATCTGGTGAGGATCCAAAAAACACCTTAAATAATTTAATGTGTTATTCTTAAAAATGAACCCATAAAATTTCTCAAAAGATAAAATCAAACTAAGATCGTTCTCATTATCATTTTATGGAACCACAATGGATTGGATTTATTTTTTACAACCCAAAGATGTAACATGTTGAAATGATTTGAAACATCTTTTCTTGCAGATATTTTTCACACATCAAGGACCACTTACATTTTAAATGTGATATAAGAAATCAAGTAAGAACCAGGTGAGTAAATGTATAAGTATTGGGAGTGACTCGAAAAGTTGTTGCCGAGCAGAACATATCTCTAAATCAGTGAGAAAATATTCTTCCAGTACATTTATGAAGGCCTCATGCCTATGGATAGGTTCATGGTGGATGATTCATCAAGAGGAGAACTATTCGATAAAAAAATATCATCTATATAGGACTTTATTGAAAATATGGCACAATACATCAATAATTTGGTGAATGGGGTACACAACTAGTTAGAGGAGTACATTAGGTAATTACTTATTCTATTGAAAATAATTTTATTTATGGTATGTTGGTATAATTGACCATTTTAGTGAGAAAAATTTATTTGGATATAAATAAATCCCAACCCACTCTTGTAAGACCTTGTGGTATTTGAACAGAACTATACCTCCCTACCGATTATTTCCCCCAATTTCAAGAGACAGGGGATTGTATAACTGTATTCCATAAGACACCATAAAAATGACAACAACAGACACATACCCAAAATAAGTATGATTCCTTCAAAAAAACATACTACCAAGGGTGGAAAGATCACTCATGCATGAGGTATGGATCTAGACAACAAAAAATCCCCCCTTTTCAATAAAATATCTAATAGCCATTTCCATAACAACAATGTTTTCGAAAACCCCAAAGGATATTTGATTCCCATGAATTAATCAGTAAACAAAAAAAAAGGAATTATAAACCAAATTAATATAATAATAATGAGGACCTTTTGTCAAAAATTGTTCTTAATTAACAGAATGAACTAAAAATTCAATGTTTGGAGCTGAGGGAGTTGAAGACACAAATGAGCTAGATTGCCACCGACCTACATGAAATGGTAAGTAAGAACTCTGGAAATCTTTGTTCCCAACCAACTCCAAATAAAAATTGTAATTTTGGTGCTATAAAACTATGATGTGGGAATACATATACTTCTATATATCCACCTAGATTCACCTCAACCACAGAGAGGCCCCATTTAAGACCCTTTGATGAGAAACCAAAGGATAAATTAAAAGGTAAGTAAAAGATTAATGTTGTTCCTAATAAAACCCTTACATACTATAAATAGATATATAAAAAAATATGGCTGAAGAGGTGATGCAATAGCTGTTTTTGGATATATTCAATCATGTTGTAATCACCATACCTCTATATTAAGAAATCAAGAAATGTTCAAGGTATGCGAAATTTTTGAAATAGATTGGTACAAATTGAAGAGGGATAAAGGGAAATTAGTGGAAAACCCTTGGATGGAATGTATCTACACTCATCACACATACATGAATAATTCACTCAAAGTGAAAGGACCCCCAAAAAATCAACATACATTACAACATATGGGAGTTACATTTATCTAATGCTTTATGTGATTTAAGAACCTCAATGAATGTCATGTATCACTATATTTTTTCATCCATGTAGGTTAGTGATCTATAGATAACTAGAGTGGGGGTGAAATTAGAAATATAACTACATCATATCTAGTGTGAGACCATGAAAATGTAATTGTTCAGGTAAGGGACATGATCTTTCCTGCATGTTTCTACAATCTAAATATGGATGATGGTTATGTAAGTTCTCATGCTCCCATAATTATTTGTATAACCATTCCCAAAACTAACATGTAAATCATAAATGTCCAAATAGGGTACACTTTATATGGATTTTTGAGATGATATCATATGAATTAATATTTTAGACTCTATGAAGTACACCTCTATGGACTATTCTGCTTTCTTCATCTCCCATTCTAACCCGTCTTGTGATGATACTATAGATAATGATTTTAAATATCTTTCAAATGGACATATTTCTATTATTATATAGATAATAGGGGTCATTAAAATTTGATGGTGAAAAATAATTTCATACCCTTTTATTTTGATCAAACCACACCGATCTCTGATTCTTCTTTGGATTTTTTTTATGATTCTAAACATGTACTTTCTAATTATGACATCGTTATTGATTTTTTAGATAGATTATATACGTTATTCACTAATTTTTATGATTTATATTAAGACCCAAACTTTAATTGTACTCTTATATAAGTTCCCACATCATTTTATTCAATACAAAATCTACCCAAACATGAACTCAAACAATTTCCCCCTAATTTGATATATTCACACCTATTGAATGATGAAATATTTCTTGTAATAATTCATAATAAAATATATTCGAAACAAAAAAATATACTTTTAAATCTTTTAAGGGATAATATTAAGTAAATTGGGTGGATAGTAGTAGAAATTCCGAGTATTAGACCCTCCATTTTCATGCATAATATTCTTTTAGGTGATGGGGATACACCATCTAGACATCCACAAAGGAGACTATACCCCACATTATTATAAGTTGAAATGAAAGTGGAGAAAAACATTCTTGAGGTGTGTATAATTTACCCCATTTATATCTTTCAGTGGATCAGCCCTATCCAAGTTGTACAAAAGAAAATCAAGTTCACAATTTTAAAGGATGGAAATGATGTGTAAGTTTGGTGAGAGTATAAAATAGTTTCCAAGTGTGCATATATTATATGAAACCAAATCATTCCAGTTTCAAGGGCCATTCCCCCTTACATAGATTGACCAAATTCTTGAAATAATTGCATATATGACACATTATTGCTTCTCGGATAGTTTATGTAGATAATTTTAAGTTCTTATTACATCATTGGACTATGAGAAGATGATATTTTCCTGCCTCTTATGTACATTTTCATACTAAAGGATTCCATTTCAACTTTTTAATGCCCCATGTACCTTCTAGAGGCGCATGTTATGTATATTTTATTATTTTATTGATACTTTATATGATGTATTTATGGATTATTTTTTTTTGTTTTACAGTTCCTTATTTGGTCAATTTCTATTAAGTTTTGGTAAATTTTTTCATAGTTTCATTGAGATAAATTTGGTTTTGATCTTTGAGAAATGTCATTTTAGGGTTAAGAAGTGAATTTTCCTCGGTCATTTAGTTTAAAAGTTGTAATTGATATTGATATATATATGTTAGAAATTATCCAATACTTTCCATATCTACATGTGTGTGTGATGTTTGATCATTCCTTGGACATGTTGGATGCTTCATCGAAGATTTTAGTAAGATCACTCAACCCTTATCATGATTGATTAAAAAAATAGATTTGCATAATTTTTTATGATTCAATCAGGGTATCATTTGTTGAGATAAAAATAATCTAACCACACCACCGACCATTCAGTCCTTATGGTGGTATTTTCCATTTGATCTTATGTTTGATTCTTCCAGCTTTGCAGTTGGAGAAGTTTTATCTTATTGGGTAGAGGGACATTCACATGTGACTTCCTATAACCAGAGTACATTGAATTCACCCCAATAAAACTTCACAGCCATATAAAATAATTTTCTTACTATCATATTTTATTTTGATAAATTAAATTCTCATTTATTATATAACTTCCCATCCTAGGAGCCACTAAAATGGATCCCCTCAGCCATTCAATCACATGTCCTCAATCGCAACTCCCCATATTCTAGGGGTTTTCCACTAAAAATGAGCGTCCAATGATGGTGTGATTGTGATATTATTGCCTCAAGACCAGAATATTATAATGGTCTAATAATGAAAAAATCGATCAATAGTGAAATAAATACTTAGAAAAGAAATATAAATACAAAAACTGAGAAAATAATATGAAATGGACAATCACAAAAGGTACAATGATGCATGTATATATAACAACTATATACCATTAGAAGACATACTACATAAAATAAAAAAGTACAAAATTAAAAGAAAAAAAATCCTCAAGGGATGTAATCATGAACATCTTCATCTCCATCATAGTATTGTTCTCCTAATCTCCTTGCACAGGAGTTTCATCATAAGAATAAATCCTTAATCCAAAACATCCAAATGAGATGTCTGTTTGAGTACCCAAGTAAAATAACATCCTGAACAGGGTGTCAGATATTATCATTAGTCCACCACCAATGGTGTCTAAATCATAACCAAGTATACAAATATATAATATATTAGTGTGTAGATATAAAACATAAAGTATAAAATAAATGAATAAAATTAAACAAGTTAGGCTCATGTTTCTCAAGGATACCTTTCGGGCCATACCTAATTCGTCCTTAGAAGAAATACCTATGAGAATATATATATATATATATATATTTGTGTGTGATTGTGTGTGTGTATTAATATATGCACTATAATCATGGTAACTTTTATAACCATATATATATTCACGTAGTATTAGATAAGACCCAAGGTGTAACTCAGGCTTCCTTGCGTGGTACTACTCATAATAACAATAAAAATTTCATGATAATAAATAAGAGCCATAATGCCTATGAATAATGTACAAAAATTTATAAGTTCCATGTACAAGTATCATAATCAATATAGGAGTCCATGCTGAGTATCATGAGAAATAACGGGGAGGGCCATGCCCATCATCCTAATCAGGTGGGGTGGAACGTCATGCAAAAAAACCCAAGGTTATATGAATTCCATGCCCACTTCATTGATGAAGGGTTTGTGACACATCATGGAATACAACCTCACTCAATGTACCTTTATCAATTATATATAATAATGTCACCCTTCTTTCGTTATGAGCCCTTATCACAATGTTCTGTAAAGAGGGAATCAATATCACTTAAGGTGTAGGGGACCCTTTTTAATATACTCAATTTAAAAATTATTATAGGAAATACATTCATGAAAGCTATTAATACTATTCAATTATAAATAAAGATAGGACCATGTTAGAAGAATTCCATTTACCATTTAATTGTAACAAATAATTAGATGGTCCAAAATCATGCCATAACACATCTCATTGACAAATAATTAAGAGGGACATATCGTAAACATGAAACTATCATAAAATAGGTACAAAGAAGGGGGACATGTACATTTATCCATTCAATTATCTGCTAAAATTTCCAAATTTTATTAAGGAAGGTATCACACCTTGAAGGTGGTTTTATTATAAAAGGGGGAAAATAAATTATAATGACCCATACTTTTAATAATTGAAATTACTCTAGATCCAATTAAATGTTTTATTATGTGAAATGATTATATAACATATGCAATTATTTGGTTTTATGATTTTGGATTTTTAAAATACCATTAATAATTGTGACTGTTTCTAATAACAGTGATCACATGATTAGTTTAAATATAGGGCTTTAACAAATCTAATTTATTCAGAAAAATTATGCGATGACATCATCCAGTAGACTAGCCCCATATGAAGCCCATTTGGTAGAGATCAGAAGGAGGTGGCATCATTGGGATTCTCTCATGACCAAGCCCAATCCATGCTTCAACATGTTAATCTCAAATAGAACCACCTATGGGAGAAGTATAAGTTGATAGAGATTACCACCAGAGCCATGTTTTCCGATTCACCCCAAGAGTCTGTCACCATCGCACACCATACCCTTTGGTCTTATGCGGGTGTTATAAGACACGTTTTCCTTTGGTCTTATGATGGTCTTAAAAGGGGTTATGTAACAAGACCTTATCAATATGATTATGTGCATTATTTTTGTATATAATGAATAATATACATTCATTTTATTATTGTTACTTTGTAAATTGTTTTTAAACAAAAAAATTGTATTTTTAGTTAATATTCAACTAATGAATCTATTTTGATAAATTAATGGATTTTATAATTAAAAAACATTTTAATAAAATATTATTATTATTAAATTACTTTTTATTAAGTATTAATGTTTGTATGATCTTTATGGATACAATTTTAATTTTAAATAAGGTTGTTAAGTTGTTTTTGTCAAAACACATGAATTTTCCATAAATGTCATTTTTTATTTTAAAAGTAAAAATTAACATATTTAGAATATTATTTAGACTAAATTAATATTATTTTTGTAATCAGGATGTTGAAATTATCCAACGTTTAATTTTTCATAATTTTCAGAGATAGTTGAATTTTTTTTGTATAAATTAAATACCGTTTAAATATAAAATGTGTTTTATGAAATCATAATGACCCAATATTGAGGTAATAAAATACTATAAACATTAGGTTCGTCCAATATATGTTTTAAAATTAAAATAATTGTATTTTAGGTTTTTTTGATTTATTTTACAAAGCCACAATGGACCCTTCAAGACATATAAAGCATTTTTTCTTTTTAAATTTTTTTCCTTGAGAGTGTGAATCACCTCTACATAATCAACCCTATTATTTTAAGAAATTTGGCCATTTTCTTTATAAAATATTTTTTCCCACTCCCCTTTGGAAAAAAACCATGGAAAAAAACATGGGTTGGTTTGTGGTTTTGATTGGATTAATGTGTGGTGTCCCAAACCTAAATAATAAAGAGTTCTCTCTCCTTTCATATATTAACCCACCCATTATCCAACATCCTCTTTAATGAAAAAAATTGGAGTTCATCCAACCTATGACCTCCTCTATCTAGAATCCTCCCAAGGCACCCTATTCTCCCAATAAGCCTCTCTCAAGACTCTCCCAAGCCTTTGGAATCACACTTCCAAGTTAGGGATTCCATCCTTTCTCATTTTATCCAAGATTTCTAATATTGTTATGCCCTTTTATTTTAAATTATAAAATTTGGGGTATGATTATTCACCTCCCCCATACTACCCTATTTATGTTTTAATGATGAGAGACCCATTTATCTCTCATTAATTCCTCCAATGTACACCCTTTACCATGCCAAAATTCCGTAAGAAATTTCTCTCTCCTCATTTACATTCAAGCAATTCATTTGTATTATGAATCTAAATTCCATTAATTTTGTTGGTAAATGTATATATATTACTCCCTTACTTCCCATTTCATTTAAATATGTTGAGACACCCCTTTCTCACTCATCAACCATTTTTATGAATTCTTATGTCATGTTGTTATGCTGCCAAAATTGCACTGCATTTTTCTAAGCCAAAATTATTGTGTAGTGAATACCATACCCATTTATCTATTATGGGTATTCACCTTTATGAAAATTTACTTATTGATTATATAGTTTCATTTATGAATTACAAATTGATTTATTCTAGAATAAATGATGACGAATTCAAGTTTTATGATTCATGTGGCACACTTATGCAATAAATGAAATGTTTAAGAATGGTGCACCAATGCATTAGGAAAAGATTAGTATCATGATACATAAAGTGAAATGAGGATTTTCTTATTCTAATTCAATTACACTGATAATTTACTCATTCTAATTCTAGTGAAATGAGGTTTTAATCATACTACATGTGCAATGATCCTTGGCTCATGCCAATTCCATGTTTAGTGTTGTTGCCACATTTCCATGTTATGATAATCATGATATATCATGCCTTTATGTTCATGATTCTTTTCTGATTCATTGATATTACAATTACCTAACATGTATCGTATGCTTCATTTTATTTCTTGTTTAATCCTTTACTAGGCTTTATAACTCACCCTTTTCACATGCATGTCCTCAAGTTATTTAATGCAATGATAAGTATGAGGGAATATCATGGTTATGTAAAAGTAGTTTTAAATAAATATGTTGTTTGTTTTATGTTTTGAGTTGTTATATAATTTTCCTAAACACCAAATACTCTAGACCTCTCAATATTCAATTTTGTATCAAGTGAAAATTTTATATGTAATAAATCATATTTAAGTGTGTAATAAAAAGTAGGGTTGTTGTAGAAATCATATTAATTTTATTTAACTCATCTATGTTTCCCCTTATAATATGGATCATAAAATATAACTCAAAATTAATTAA
The DNA here is from genome assembly GCA_963277665.1 of Viscum album. Classification (NCBI taxonomy): domain Eukaryota; kingdom Viridiplantae; phylum Streptophyta; class Magnoliopsida; order Santalales; family Viscaceae; genus Viscum; species Viscum album. The sequence continues at coordinate 570,725,837 of OY728164.1, read as the reverse complement.
TTACCAATAAGTAATTATGAAAAATATTATATAAAAAACCCTAAGAGGTTAGTTTAATTACATAAAGAGGGATAAAGGTCAAGGCATATAAACAACTCACCCCAAGGGATGGTAGAGGTTATAACGAACAACCTCTAACATTGTAATTCAAATACAAATGGAGATATAATTTAAGAGACAAGGTATTACATATCTAATTTCACATATTAAAGGCAATTCAATGAGAATATAGTGTACGACACAAAAACAAAAATTTTAAACAAGATAGACTTTAATGAAAAAGCTATAGACCACCAACATCATTCTTAGGATGTCCCACTCATCAAATATCAATATTTTATTTGATCCGGTTTAGATGAAATCAAGGATAAAAATTTATTTGATAATAAGGTGAATTAGATTACATGAATATTTAATTGGAGATGGAGAAATAAACAAATAAAGGAAGAAGGAAGTGTCAGAGTCTCACCGATATGCTTATAATGTGACGAACAACACATGAAACATATGCTAGATGGTAAAAATCCATTCACACTTATAGGAGGAGAGGTGGAGATACATGAGAGGGATGCTATGTATGGGTAGGAGGAGAAGGAAGGGAAGAAGAAGAAAATAAGATGGAAGGATAAGAACTATAAATTATCCCCTTTAATGAGGTGCACTGTTATAAAAAAAATACATAAACCGTGCATGGGATACTTCCTATAAATGGGGTTCACATGGTTCATGTACACATTTTGGAAAAACAAGAAAAAATCATGAGTTTCTCCTCTATCAAGGATTTCCAATCATCCAATCATCTATGTTGCCTAGTTTGAAAGGCTAGAACAACCCATGCATCATCTTCATCCATTCTGAATAGACTACACGATTTCTCCTATCAGGCCACATGATTTTAAGAAACAATATATTCCCTTAATGGATTCTCTTGTATTTCGGTTTTCAGATTCCTTCGCTCTCGAAACATGATGGAACACCCGTGAAACCAATCATTTCTTAAAAAATCTAAAAAATTCATTTGAGTTCTTTGAATATCATATTTAAATTCTAAATCTAGGTTTAAATAAAGGATCCTCTACTAAACAGTAATATTCAAAATTTCATGGAAATTTACCTTATCTAAAACACAAGCCATAAAACCTCCCCTCCTTATAACTCCTTATATATAAGAATCCCTAAGGAAAATATGAAAAAAATTATTTACCTACTCGCAACATGAAGATTCATTTAAATGTCCACATTGTGTTCCTAAGCACCCAAAACACCTGCAAACATCACTTTAAGCATATGGTACATATGAAATTAAGACTTGAGACAACAATCATACTCCAATAATAAAACATCATGTCTATTCATTCCCAATACCATCTAATCCAAGATATGATCATATCATTGTATCTTAACATTTACAAGCCCATGGTACTTACCACCATGGTTTGAACATTTAACAACAAATTAAGAGCTGCAGTACTCCGCAAGATTGGAACTACCTATTTGAGCCAACCCTTAGTGACCTAATGATGATGTAGAATTGTTCTAAAACTGACAGGATGGTTGATTCCCAATCAAAAAAATTTATCTTAGTCACACCAACATTTATCTGAATGTCTTTGTTGACACTTTCATTATACTCATCTCATATTGAAATTGTTCCAGAAGTGGTTCCTTATTGACTTCATGCAACAAAAGAGAGAGGGAGAGATATCAAGTCGAATTTTACGTGGTCTAATTCGCTAAAAACAATCATCTTAGGTGTCCAGTGCATTCAAAAAGATAAACATAATAACTTTAAATAATGGTTTCTCAATATTTACTCTGAGAATGCTCACTGAATCCCATAACCGACTTTATGTGATGTCTCTAGCCAAAATTCCCATTTATATCACAATTCCCTCAACATGAATATGGTGTATAATAGATCTTGAACACTTGGATCACTACTCTTAAACATCTCATATGAGCTTCACTAATGTCTAGGTAACCTCAAAATATTAAAATGGAGTCTAAATAACTTATTCAAGGAAGTCCATACTTGGAATATATAGGTAAGTCATCAGTACATAACCAAAATATCCATGCATTAAAACACTATATAAGCCCAAACGAAATCAATACAAAGATTCATATGGGGTTTTTGAGTATATCCATGTCCTTACTACTTGAAAACCCAAGTATCACTCAGGAATAACCATTCATTTAAAAAAACCACACTTTCAAAGCGTATCTCCCATGGAGTTTGTTTATCAAAGAAGAATGAAATTTTAATTTATCTCAAAGTATAACTGATGTTATCTCAATGTATCCTAGATTATATCAATATATGTTACATGATCTTCAATAAGACAAGATTACAACAAGTGGATATCAATATTTACCAAGCATACACGAGACACTCCCATTATATCAAAATGAAGAGCTCGAGATAGCTCTTAACCAACCGTATACAACTATGAAACAGAGAGGAAAGTTAAACCACCACTAGTGGAATTCCTTAGAAGATATCATCTACTCCTGCCAACGCACTATCATTACTAACCATGACAGCTTTTCCACCATTGGCATCTCATGATGAATCAAGACCAACCACCAGATTCAATCCATGACTAAGGTTTTTTTTCAAGTTTTGTATACATAGCCAACCATTCCATAATCATAATGCCTCTCTATAATTGACCCATTTGAATGCTTACCATCCTCCTGTGAATTCCGAAGAATTATTAAGCATGTTAAAATAGTTCTACTCAGTTTTTTTCATTCTACTAGGAAAGTAACAACTTTTCTAAAATTGGTTTGAGGCTCCCCACCTTAGGAGTTTCCTTATAATCATATTTATGGAAAAGGGGAATCATCCCATGGGACACGCTCCATCGACCAATAATTGTGGGTCCTATAGGTGGAAAACGCACATTAGAAATCATTATTATGAAATAGGTGAAAGATAATAGCTAGAATTAATGCTATATAAGATTTACATTATGATGTACATGTGACACTCAACTTGATTTATGTGCATGTGTGCCATAACCTCACACATAAAAGAAAAAGAAAACTGTCTGGTAGTGTCACAACACCCAATCCCTTTTTACAATGTTTCCCCCAGTATTGGAATGAGACAAATTTCCTCTAATTCCTATGTCACATCAATGTGATGAAGACCCATAAATATAGAATAATAGATAAAGTATTTAATTATTACCACTATAATCATATGATTCATTGTAATATTTATCAACATGACTGGTACAACATGTATCAACAAATAAAACCTTAATGTTTCACCAAAAAAATGACACATCCTTGATACTCCCCATAGGGTTATCAACCCTATGAATTATAATATATTATGAACCATAATAGAACTAGAATATAGCTTTAATATCCTATACAATAGTAAAAAAGTATGATGACCTTTCTAGGCATCCAATACTGAAAAGGAAAAAGAAGGGAACAAGACCGACTAAGCGGATGACCGTGATATATGCATGTTTAACCTACTAAAACCAATAATTATATGGTTCTCATAACTCTAACAAGAATCAAATAATTTAAAAAAAACCAGTCAAGAAAATGGGTTAATTTTAAAACTATGTATCCTACTCATGAAAAACTACACCTCAACAGACCCTCATATCTAAAACATTTCACAATCATTTAGCCATGTTTTGAGGTTCTAAGGCGCTAACAATAATATAATAGCCCCTTAATGAACAATAAATCATATATCCTACAATGAGTTAATTCTAGAAAATTCACTAGTCTCTACTACATATCACAAAGGATCACAAAACTTAAGGAAGGTTATAGATGCCTATAAGTGACACTCATGTTCTCATTTTATGTAAAAACTCAGGAAAGATACAAAAAACCCTTAATTAAGGGTTGGAGATAAGACCCCACATTAAGGTTTTATCTGAGTAGATTTATTTTTATTACATTTGATCTTGATAAGTTTTAAGTCTCAATTTAAACCTAATGTACATGTTATAAGGAAAACTGTGGTTAGAAAATTTATTTAGCTAATTCCACAATGCACACACATATAGTTTTTTCACGTTTCCATTAAAGAATTATTTATTTAACAAAAATCATGCTATAATTAGTAAATTTATCACATAAATTCATTTTTATTCATTTTATTTATCTAAATTGATCTCACATTAATGATTAGTCAAATAAAATGAAAATTCAAATCTATAGAGTAAAACACCCTTTAGGATCCAATTATTATTTTAATTAAGTAACCCCTCATATAAGTACATCCAAAAATAAAATAAATGGTATTTTTGTAATTAAAGAGGGGTCTAGTCAATTAAGATTTCCCCATACGTCTATATATAACACTATATAAGCAGCCAAAAACACTTTAATTAACCAACCTTATATATCATAAACACACACACATGGGGTTTAGAATTTAGACATATTAAAGTAAAGGTGACCTAAAAGGGTATCATAAATTATTCCAAGAATAAATTACACCCTTAGTGGGTTCATTTAACATGAATTTAGCACTATGACCACTACTGGAAATACAGTCTTTCCCAATGGTTCTGAACCGTTGGGAATGGCTACAGAACCGTTGGTATATGTTATACCAATGGTTCTGCAAACCGTAGGTAAGTAAGCCATTGGGAAAGCTTTTCCCAACGGTTTGCTGTTAACTATTGGTATAGGGTGGGGAAAGCCTAACCTATCCGAACAGTTGTGCCAAACTGTTGGGATAGTTTTTCCCAATGGTTTGGATTGAACTGTTGGGAAATCCCAAGGATTCTCCTCTTTCCCAACAGTTTCTAAACTGTTGGGAAAGGTTTTTTTACCAACGGTTCAATGAACTGTTGGTAAAAAAAGAATCAGAGATGCTATTCCAACGGTTTGGAACCGTTGGCCTAGCCTATGCTGTGAAAATTGCACAGCAGCTTTTCAATTTTCATAGTAGGCCTCATTTTGTGCATCCCCTCCAATTTTCAATCCAAATATTGTACCTAAAATAAACTAACACATACATATACAATTATTGTACCTGCAATAACCAACTAACACATACATATAAAGAACAAATTCATACACATTTAACATATAATGCATCCTGAAACTATACACATCCATAATTAAACTAGAATTCATTACATAATTATAAACATACATAATTCATTTAGAATTCAATTTAAAATTTAGATGAAAATTATATATGGAATCCAGAATTCAATTCATAATTTGATTGGTTTTTTGTATACCAGTTATTTTTACCTGAAATGATGTCCATATTAAACAAAATACATAACCCTGGAATGATTCCGACCAAACCATGCCTCAGATTGAGGCAAGGTTAACTCGTACACGTCACAAATGACCCATCAATCGTTTTCCTAAAGTATCAACATATTCCGAAAATGTTTGCTCGGCTTTCTGTATGTCATTTGATATTTCTCACTTAAAATGATGTTCTTCTGAAACAAAAGACAAAAACTTTGAGTGGTACCAGCCACACATTGTCTCAGATTGAGGCGGGGTTGATTCGTACACGTCACATATGACCCATGGATCATTCTCCTAATGTTTCAACAGAAACCGAATGCGTTTTGTCAATTTTCTGTATGTACTAAAAATGATGAACATTTTAAAGAAAAGAGACACACTTAGACTGATCCCGGCCACAACGTGACTCGGATTGAGCTGAGATTGGATAGTACAGGTCACATATGACCCATGGATCGTTGTGATAAATTATCAACAGATTCTGAATGCGTTTGGTTGGTTTTCTGTATGCTAGTTGTTCTTTTAACTTATAATCCTATCCATTTTAAACAAAAGAGACACAGTTAGAGTGGTGTCGGCCACACCGCATCGCGGATTGAGGTGGGGTTGACTTGTACATGTCAAATATGACCCATGGATCGTTGTGCTAAAGTATTGACACAATCCGAATGCGTTTGGTCGGTTTTCTGTATGCCAGTTGATGTATTTCACTTAAAATGATGTTCTTTTGAAACAAAAGACAAAGAATTTGAGTGGTGCTGGCCACACCACATCTCAGATTGAGATAGGGTTGATTCTTACACGCCATATATGACCCATGGATCATTCTCCTAAATTTTCAATGAAAACCGAATACATTTGGTCGGTTTTCCATATGTACTTAAAATGTTTTCCATTTTAAACAAAAGGGAGACACTTAGAGTGATCCCAGCCACACCGTACCTCGAATTGAGCCCAGGTTGACTCGTACACATCACATATGACCCAAGGATCGTTGAACTAAAGCATCAACAGAATCCGGATGCGTTTGGTTAGTTTTTTGTATGTCAGTTATTCTTTTCACTTCTAATCTGGTCCATTTTAAGAAAAAGAGAGACACTGTGAATGGTTTCGGCCACACAACACCTCGGATTTAGGTGGGGTTGACTTTTACACGTCACATATGAATCATGGATCATTTTCCTAAATAATAAAGACATTTCGAATGTGTTTGGTCAGTTTTTTGAATTCCAGTTGATCTTTTCACTGATAATCATGTCCATTTTAAACAAAAGATAGACACTATCAATGGTGTCGGCCACACCGCGCCTCGAATTGAGGCATGGTTGACTCATACACATCCCATATTACCCATGGATCGTTGTGATAAAGTATGAACACAATAAGAATCTGTTTGGTCGGTTTTCCGTATGTACTTAAAATGTTGTCCATTTTAAACAAAAGAGAGCCACTTAGAGTGATTCCGGCCACACCGTGCCTCAGATTAAAGCATGGTTGACTCTTACACATCACATATGACCCATGGATCGTTTTACTAAAGCAGCAACACATTTATAATTCATTTGGTCAGTTTTCCATATGTCAGTTGTTCTTTTCACTTATAATCATGTCCATTTTAAACAAAATATATACACAGTGAGTGATCCCACCACACCATGCCTTGGATTGAGGTGAGGTTAACTTGTACACGTCACAAATGACCCATAGATCATTGTACTAAAGTATCAACATATTCCGAAATCGTTTGCTCAATTTTCTGTATTCCAGTTGATGTTTTTCAAATAAAATGACATCCTTTTGAAAAAAAGATAGACACTTTGAGTGGTGCCGGCCACACTGCATCTCAAATTGAGGAGGGGTTGATTCATACACATCAGATATGACCCATGGATCGTTCTCCTAAAGTTTCAATGGAAACCGAATGCATTTGGTTGGTTTTCCGTATGTACTAAAAATGTTGTCTATTAAAAAAAAGACACTTAGACTGATCTCGGCCACACCGCAACTCATATTGAGCCCAGGTTTGCTTTTACAGGTCACATATGACCCATGGATCGATGTGATAAATTATCAACAAATTCCGAATGCGTTTGGTCAGTTTTTCATATGCTAGTTGTTCTTTTCACTTATAATCCTGCCCATTTTAAACAAATGAGACACAAATAGAGTGGTGTCAGCCGCACAGTGCCTCGGATTGAGGTGGGGTTGACTCGTAGATGTCAAATATTACCCATGGATCATTGGGCTAAAGTATTGACACAATCCGAATGCGTTTGGTCAGTTTTCTGTATTCCAGTTGATGTTTTTCAATTAAAATGACGTCATTTTGAAACAAAAGATAGACATTTTGAGTTGTTCCGGCCGCACCACGTCTCAGATTAAGGCGGGGTTGATTTTTACACATCACATATGACCCATGGATCATTCTCCTAAAGTTTCAATGGAAACCGAATGCGTTTGGTCGGTTGTCCGTATGTACATAAAATGTTGTCCATTTTAAACAAAAGAGAGACACTTAGACTGATCCCAGCCACACCGTGACTTGGATTAAGGCGAGGTTGACTCATACACGTCACATATGACCCACGGATCGTTTTCCTAAAGCATCAACACATTTCAAATGCGTTTGGTCAATTTTTCGTATGTCAGTTGTTCTTTTCATGTATAATCCTGTCCATTTTAAACAAAAGAGACACAATTCGAGTGGTGTCGGCCACACCGTGCCTTGGATTGAGGCGGGGTTGACAATTACACATCACATATGACCCATGTATCGTTGTTATAAAGTATCGACAGAATCCAAATGCATTTGGTCAGTTTTCCGTTTTCCAGTTGATGTTTTTATATTAAAATGACGTCCTTTGGAAACAAAAGATAGAAACTTTGAGTGATGTTGGCCACACCACGTCTCATATTGAGGCAGGGCTGATTCGTACACGTCACATATGACCCATGGATCCTTCGCCTAATGTTTCAACAGAAACCGAATGCGTTTGGTCAGTTTTCCGTATGTACATAAAATGTTGTCCATTTTGAACAAAAGAAAGCCATTTAGACTGATTTCGGCCACACCATGCCTCATATTAAGGCGAGGTAGACTCGTACACGTCACATATGACCCATGGATTATTTTCCTAAAGCATCAACACATTTCGAATGCATTTGGTTAGTTTTGCATATGCAAGTTGTTCTTTTTACTTATAATCTTGTCAATTTTAAACAAAAGAGAGACACTGTGAATGGTGTCGGCCACACCGCGCCTCGGATTGAGGCGAGGTTGACTCATACACGTCACATATGACTCATGGATCGTTATGATAAAGTATCGACACAATCCGAATGCGTTTTTTCGGTTTTCTGTATTCCAGATGATGTTTTTCAATTAAAATGACGTCCTTTTGACACAAAAGATAGACACTTTGAGTGGTGTCGGCCACACCGCATCTCAGATTGAGGCGGGGTTGATTCGTACACATCACATATGACCCATGAATTTTTCTCCTAATGTTTCAATGGAAATCTAATGCGTTTGGTCAGATTTCCATATGTACTTAAAATGTTGTCCATTTTAAACAAAAGAGAGCCACTTAGAGTGATTCTGGACACACCGTGCCTCAGATTAAGGCAGGGTTGACTTGTACACGTCAAATATGACCCATGGATCGTTTTTCTAAAGCATTAACACATTTTGAATCCATTTGGTCAGTTTTGCATCTGTCAGTTGTTCTTTTCACTTAAAATCTTGTCTATTTTAATCAAAAGAGAGACACTGTGAATGGTGTCGGCCACACCGCGCCTCGGATTGAGGCGGGGTTGACTCGTACACATCACATATGACCCATGGATCATTGTGCTTCAGTATTGACACAATACGAATGTGTTTGGTCAGTTTTCCGTATACCAGTTGATGTTTTTCAATTAAAATGACGTTCTTTTGAAACAAAAGACAGACACTCTTAGTGGTGCCAGCCACACCGCGTCTCAGATTGAGACAGGGTTGATTTGTACACGTCACATATGACCCATTGATCGTTCTCTGAAATATTCAATGGAAATAGAATTTTTTTGGTTGGTTTTCCATATGTAATTAAAATGTTGTCCATTTTAAACAAAAGAGATCCACTTAGAGTGATTCCGGCCACACCGTGCCTCAGATTATGGTGGGGTTGAATCGTATATGTCACATATGACCCATGGATTGTTTTCCTAAAGCATTAACACATTTCAAATGCGTTTGGTCGGTTTTTCGTATGTCATTTGTTCATTTCACTTATAATCATGTCCATTTTAACCAATAGAGACACACTGTGAATGGTGTCGGCCACACCGCGCCTTGGATTGAGGTGGGGTTGACTCGTACACATCACATATGACCCATGGATCGTTTTTCTAAAGTATCTACACAATCCTAATGCGTTTGGTCGTTTTTCTGTATGCCAGTTGATGTCTTTCAATTAAAATGACGTCCTTTTGAAACAAAAGACAGACACTTGGTGTGGTGACGTCCACACCACCTCTTAGATTGAGGCGGGGTTGATTCGTACATGTCAAAAAATGACCCATGGATCATTCTCCTAATGTTTCAATGGAAACCAAATGCATTTGATCAGTTTTCCGTATGTACTTAAAAATTTGTCCATTTTAAACAAAAGAGAGACACTTAGACTGATCCCGGCCACACCGCGACTCAGATTGAGCCTGGGTTGGATCGTACAGGTCACGTATGACCCATGAATCGTTGTGATAAATTATCAACACCTTCCGAATATGTTTGGTCAGTTTTCTGTATGCCAGTTGTTCTTTTCACTTATAATCCTGTCTAGTTTAAACAAATAAGACATAGTTAGAGTGGTGTCGGCCACACCGCACCTCAGATTGAGGCGGGGTTGACTCGTAAACGTCACATATGAACCAAGGATCGTTGTGCTAATTTATTAACACATTTTGAATGCCTTTTTTGGTTTTACATATTCTAGTTGATGTTTTTCAATTAAAATGATGTCCTTTTGAAACAAAAGACAGGCACTTTGAGTGGTTCTGGCCACACTGCGTCCCAGATTGTGGTGGGGTTGACTCGTACACTTCACATATGACCCATGAATCGTTCTCCTAAAGTTTAAATGGAAACTGAATTTGTTTGGTTGGTTTTCAGTATGTACTTAAAATGTTGTCCATTTTTAACAAAAGAGAGACACTTAAACTGATCCCGACCACACCGCGACTCAGATTAAGGCGAGGTTGACTCATACACGTCACTTATGACCTATGGATCATTTTCCTAAATCATAAACACATTTCAAATGAGTTTGGTCAGGTTTTCGCATGTCAGTTGTTCTTTTCAATTATAATCCTGTCCATTTAAAACAAAAGAGATGTAGTTAGATAAAACCAGCAACTAGAATATATTAAATATCAAATATCAGTAAAATTAGTCAAAATCTAATGGATAAATTTTTCCCACATCACCATCACCATCATCACCATAATCATCACCCTCGTCCTCATCCCCATCACCGTCCCCTCCCTCCTCAATGCCCTCCTCCTCGCCCTCGCCCTCCTCCTCGCCCTCACCACCCGCCTCACCCTCCTCGTCTCCCTCCTCTTCCGCATCAGACTCCTCGCCATCATCGTCGTCAGGCTGGACATCGTCCTGACCACCACTCGAACTGCCACATGCTGCACCATATATAGAATATATCGACAACATATATTCATCAAAAGATGGGTTAGCCTTTGCAGGAAGTTTTAGACGTAGAACTTCAATAAATTTCATAAACGCATTGTTTGAGCTAGAAGACTGTTATGCCATCTCTATGGCTCATTTCATAGACTGCTCTGTATGTGACCTAACTTTATATAGCTTGGTGGAACTGCTGCTCGTACCTGAGGAGGCCCAATACCTCGTCGGGGCCATCCTAGGTCGGCAACATTCTCTGCCAGGATGGTCCTCTCCCAACACCTGATTTAAGTGATCTGTTGGCCCAAAATTGTCTGGATCTTGGGAATTGAGGTCCTCTAAAGCAACCTGTTACAAAATATAAATATACTAGTAATTTAAAAAATAGATATTAAAATATAAAATTAACAGAATAAATCATACAATCTGCTGCTGAGTCTCTTCGTTAACGACACTTCCATCCTTTTTCTGTCTACTCGAGCAAAACCGTTTTGCTTGAGGCACACATCCTTCAATATTCTGTATTTTCCTCTACAATGACATTAAAAACTAAAGTTATATGAAAACTTTAGTAAACTATTAAATAATTGAAAAAACAAAATAAAATGTAAGTCATAAATAAAACTTATAAAAAATTGTCATACCTGCTTCCTCTCATGATCCGGCATCGTCTTACAACCTAGTGTGTAGAGGTATTTTTTTGCAATCAGTTTTTTTTTATTTTTTCCAGATGATTCCTAAATAAAATTTTATAATTAAAAGGATAATATTAATTCAAAACATTAAAGTTATTATTTAAATACCTCATATGTAATTCATACCTTAAACTGGGTACTCATCCAATGAGTAATCATCTGATGATACTGCTCTATAGGACAATCATCCACGACTGGTACCGCCTCTAACTCAGTTACAACTCTAGCACACCAGCCAATATACAACCCATGATTATAGGCTCTCCAAAGCTCACATAAATCTTTTAGACATTCTGCACGAGCACCCTCACCATTAGGAAAATTAAATCGAATCTAACATCAAAATATTAATTCATATAAATACAAAAATAACTCATCGCATTAAATAAAATAGATTTTTTACCCATATCTCTGCCCAAGCTCTATCCTTGAACTCATGTGGAAAATGTCTCTATGACATCAGGATGACGGGAATGATGTCGAAGTATTTAGCAAGTGTCGCCAAAAAACTCTGACATTGCTGCCCTGATTTCTCAACCATTTGGTTGCCTTCATTGTAATCCACCATAACCTGTGTGTGCTAGTTCCACATCAAACACATGCGTGTACACCCCCGCCCCTGCCTCATGTTAATAGATGTATCTACCATGAAAGGAAGAAAAATATTTTATCAAAACATGTTACAATGAAAATAAATATTGCAATAAATTTTTTTAGGGTTTTATAAATATACATGCGCCAGTCTGATCGTTGAGCGCCGCCGTATCCACACAAACTGATGGAAAACCCTGTGGTGGAACAGGAGTCGAAGACGATGAAATATAGAATCTCGGAGAGACATAAGTAGAAGGAAAATAAGATGGTATAGTAGTATGACTGGATTCTGACTGGGGAGTGCGGATAATCATGGGATGTGAAAATGATGGGGTAGAAGATGAAGAAGGTAGAGAAAACATGGGAGGCCTAAATATCCCGTGTGTCCCTAATGACACATCGAGATCAGAATGTTTGAAGGATGGAATGTCAGTGGGAGGGGCAGGGTCTAGTCGGGCACGGGCAGCTGATCGTCCACCTCTAGTACGAACCCTCCCTGTACCACCGGCCTGAGTACCAGGACTAGTACTAGGCTCCTCGTCGAATAACTGTCGACAAATAGGTGGATCCTACAAAAATGTTTACAAAAAAATTAATCACATGTCATTATATATTATTTTAATATATATATATTTGAAATAAAGTACTCACTTTAGGCACTAATGGTGGAATTCCCATCTCCTCCATATGACGATTGTTCTCCATCATTTTTTTCCTTCATCTCTCTTTAATTGGCTGCATTTTCTGCTTTTGAAAACAAATATGTAATTAATTAGAAAAAGGAAACTAATGTGTAAAAAATCTATATAAGTCATTTTGTCATAAACAATTAAATAGGATTGAACTTTAATAGAAAATTCAATTTAGTAAATGATAATGGAAGAAAATAATCAAGGTATCAACTACACATGTGAAAAAAACATACTAATGTGTTATTGAAAAAATGTAAAACCAACAAGAACTTAATGTTTTATCACATCATAGAATGCCTCATCCCATTACCATATTAGTAGGGTATCATGAACATGAATAACATAAACCATGTACCATCCTCCTACCCTACATGACCCCAACCACATGACATATCTTATTATAGCCTTATCACATCGCACCTCACCTGAAAACACTAGGGAAATCATAGTACATCTCACCTAAAGACACATGGACAATCACATCGCAACTTGCCTAAAAATAAATGGTCAATCACTTATGAAGGAAGAGTATGGAAGACATCGTAGCTATCCATCCATATAACCACCATCCTAGATATTAGAAAAAAATACCCATAACTCAAAGCCTCTGATCGTTGGTAAGTTTATCCAACTCTAGTTGGGAATGTGTAGAAATAACATAAAATAAATGATATATAGATAGCACAAAATGCACAACCTATGGGTTCACATTAAACACATAATCACACACTTCACTACTACCATACAACACATAAACCATCTCAACCACTTTCACCACTATATGAAACACACTACACCACCACCACATAAGACACATAGAATTTCCCACTTTCACATATAAGCCACTTCATTCACACTTACATTGCCCATTCATTTAATGTTAAATTAATTAAATCCATTTACCACACATCCATTTCTATTCCATCTCATTTATTTAATATCTTGTTTTTTTAACAGCATAATTTATTCCATAGATAACTTGGAAACTAATAAAACCACCACACAACAACTCATCATCTCACAATCACCATCGTCTCCATGTTACATCGGCCAACCATCTCACCAAAATAACCACATATCACAACAAAAATATTGCACATCACAAACCACTACACAACCAAAAACACATCACCACATCATACACCACAACCTCATCACACAACACCTCCACACGACACAACACCACCACACATCATCACTATCACACAACTTCACATGTCACATCCATGCCCACTAAGCATCACATTACAACCCCACATATTACAAAGCCCAACTGGTCACCTCAATCCCTATAAAACAGCCTACAACATAAAATGAAACACAACTAAAAACCTCTCATAGAAGCCACATACCCCAAATTCCACAATTTATTCAAGGTATTTTATTACATTACCCCTTTATTTAGCATTGACATTATAACACAAATGATATTCCATAGAAAACTAATTAATTAACAAAATATTCGTTCATTTCCCTATTTTTCACGGTGAAATCACTTCAAAATCCAAACTCAAAACTAAAATATTAGATCAATAAAAATAAAAATAAGTTAGAATATGTTTATAAAGAATAAAATACCTAATTTGAGATGATGAAGATGGTTTTTTACCTGTTCGGATGGGGGAGTTCGCGAGAGGAGAAGAGCGCCGGATTTATTTTAGGGTTCTGTCGCGAATGGGGGAGAGCAGTGTCCCGACTATATTTGGGGAAAATATTTACCAACAGTTTTTAAAAACCATTGGCAAAGGGTTGTTCAGGGAACCCTTACCCAATGGTTCTATTGAACTGTTGTCAAAGGGTAGCTTAAACACACATTTACCAATGGTTTTATAAAACCGTTGGAAAATGGGTACCCTTTCCCAATGGTTCTAGTGAACTGTTAGGGTTCCTTACAACTTATTTACCAACGGTTTAAACAAACTGTTGGTAAAAACCACATTTCCAGTAGTGGACCAACCCACTCAGGTCAAGTCAAGTGTATCTCATAAGAAACATGACCCAACAAACCTACTTGGGTCTAGTTGTACGTTTGGGAAATTAGTCATATGGGTCATCATTCCAAAGATATAGAGTTATAGGACATTATATAAGAAAACATTTTAAACAAAAATTATTTGGTTATCAAATACATATAATCAAAATGGTTCAGTTAGAAGAATTACCATTCTGAAGACAAAAAAGTACATTCCCAAATAAAATATAATTAATGTTTATATAACTACAACCAGGTTTTTTCTTTTATTTAAGAAAATAATAAGTTTGTATATAATGTTTTGATTATATTGGTTATGCTTCCGAATTTATAAGCTACCATACACCTTATAAATTTTTGTTGGTTCCCCATTGAATCACAATCGTAAATGTTTTATTCCATGTGACCAATAGTCCATGGCTCAAACATGTCCAAGTTAATTGGTTAAATAGGATGAAACTATCAACCTATTTAGAAAGGAACCTTATATATTTATTGAAAAAAATTTAACCAACCATTTATTACAATTATAACAAGTAATGTTATCACAAGTAGTAATTACAAAGAAACATGCTAAATAAGAATAGAAGCATGAAAAAAACATGGAAACCTAAAAATGTATGTAGGGAAATACACAATAACGTTGCAAAGATAAACATGTAAATCATAACAATATAATAGAATAAACACATTGTATTGGAAAACATACTAAATAAATCACACATCACGATATAAAAACAATATTTTGTATGAAATACCTAAGCAGGTATAAAACTAATCATGTTACTAAAATACCTAACATGGTATATAACAAGCATGCTAATAAACACAAAAGGAACAAAAAAACACAAATAGCCTATCAATGAAATCTACATGGAATATAAAGTATTTTGAATCTCTATGAGCCTATAATGACGCATATAACAACACATCCTTACTATACCAGGTCAAGGAAAAAATGAATTAAATCCCATAAATTAGGTAGAAGCTAAATGTACACAAATAACACAAGGTGAAATCATAATATACTATAATAATGAAAAAAAAATAATCCCACCCCTAGACACTTAGTCTTATCCCTGTGCATGGGTATTCTAGTCATAGATATGACTATTTACCAAATGACGACACATTCCTAGTCTCTTTTCTACCAGCCCCAAACAGTAATACAAAGAAAAATAAACACCTAGGATACCATTTTATAACATCCTGAACAAGGATCCACTAAAAAAGGGCTCCAATCTAGTTGTTAACATGGATTCAAGTGCACCTCCCTGTATGCCAGAGGCTGTCGAATAATAGTGAGAGTATAATGATGGTACAATGGAGAGATTGTACACTAATGATCAAAGTATCAGGATATTATACTAATAAATAATGAAATAAACAGTATAAGAAATTTGAAATAATTATATTGTAGTGTAAGATAAATACATCAACTCACAAAATAATATAAAATGGACAATATCCAAATATACAAAAATTCATGTCCATGTGACTATGATATAACACCAGAATACATACTTCAGAAATAAATAAATAGTATATGATGAAAAGAAAAAATCTTCAAGGTCTATCCCCATAAACATCCTAAATTTTGGATTAGTCATTTACTATTAAGATCTCATGTACAAGAGTCATAGCACAAGTATAAATCTATAATCATAAACCTGCAAACATGAGGTCTGTTCAGGTACCCTTGTGCAGTGGCAGCCCAAATAGGGTGTGAGATATAATCAATAGCCCACCACCAATGGTGTCTAATGTATAATATAATATGTTAATATAAAATATAGTATGGTGTAGTTATAATAAATAAATAATGAAATAAATAAATAAAAGTAATCATGTCGGTCTCAGGTTCCTCAAGGACACCTGGTTGACCATATCTGCTTCGGATTATGCTAGAATACCATTGAGCACAGAAAAATATATATTTATTTATAGAGATTTATATATATTCACTATAATCATAGTAATGTTTTTATCCATATATATATATATATATAAACATAGTATTATCCAGGACCCACGGTGTAACCCGAGTATCCCTACATAAAACTACCCATAATAATGATAATAATATCATAATTATAAATAAGGGCAATCATTCTTGAGGATCATGTATAAGACAAGGATAAATTCCACTCCCATGTACCAAAATCAGTATAGGATGTCATGCTGAGTATCATGGGAAATAACTAGTAGGTTCATACCTAACCTCCTAATCAAGGGGGTGTGGAACATCATACCCAACAACCCAAGTGATGTGAATGTCATTCCAACTACCTTGACCAAGGTGGAATGACACAACATGTCCAAAGACCCTAATCAATGTACCATTAGTAATTATATAGAATAAGGTAATCATACTTTCCCTATAACCCCTTATCCAATATTCCGTTAAGAGGAAACCAATATTGCTCATGGCATATTGGATCCCTTTTAATATACTCCATTAAACATTTATTACATAATATATATTCATACAGGATATTAATACCATTCAACAATAAATAATTCAAGGGCCATGTCATAAGCATTACATTTACCATTTAATTATTAAAAAGAGTGGTTATTTCCAAAATCAATCCACATTACATCACATTACCAAATAATTAAGAAGTAAATATAATAAACATGACACTATCATAAACTAGGTACAATGTAGGGGGAAATGTATATTTATCAGTTAAATTATACCCTTATGTTGCCCTATTTATTAAGGAATACATCACACCTTAAATGTGTTTTTGTTATAAATGGGAGCAAGGATATCATGTTAATTTCATTTAACTCATTTTAGTTTCCCCTTATAAGAGGGATAAATTCAACATAACTCAAATGTAATTAATTTGTAAAAATGAGTTATGTTCAATATAATCTAAACACCCCAAGATGGTGGTTTAATTACATAAAGAGGTATAAGGATAAAGGCGTAGAAACAATTTTCCCAAGGGGTGGTTTGGGTTGAGGTGAAAACCACCAAAAGTTTAATTTTAATAATAACAATGATATAATTTAATACACTAGTTTTAAAAAATCTAACTTCACACTTTAAACAGAACATAAAAATAATCTGGCATGTGACACTGCAATATAATTTATAAATGAGTTACACTTTAAGGGGACTTATATAGAACACCTACCTCAGGCTTCTGAAGGTCCAATCATCCAATGTTAATATTTGATTTAAGCCCTTTTAGAATAAATAAAGTAAACACATAGAAAATCATGAAATTAGGGTGAATTAGATCACACAAATATAGTGCAGGAGATGGTGAAATAAATGAATAAATGAAGAAATAGGAGTCAAAGACTCACCGATATTCTTCCAATGTGACAACCGAAACTCGAAACAGAGGCCGAATAGTGAAGATCACTCTATTCCTAGAGGAGAAGAGGAGGAGCTCCATGAGAGGGTTTTTATGCATGGGTAGGATGAGATAAATTGTATGAAGAAGAAAATAATGAGGTTGGGGAGAAACTGAAAAATCTCCTATTTAATGAGTGGAACAGTTTGGCAACATGGTATTCCAAACAATGTTCCAAATATGAATGCGCTAATTTGAATGAATGGGGATTGTACGGTTCATGTCCATGGTTTGGGAAACCGTGCAAAAACCATGTGTTTCTCTTCTGTTAAGGACCTACAATCAGGCGTACGACTATACAACCTAGTGTTCAAGGTTATACTAAACCTTGAAACATGATCATCCCTACTGAATAGGTTACAAAGCTTCTCCTAGTGGCTTGCACGGTTTCATACAAATCATGCACCATTACATGGTTCTCCCATATTTGTATTTTAGTGTCCACCACTATAAAAACTTGAAAAAACTCCCATGAAACCTATTGGGCATTAAACATCATCTAAAAAACACATTTGAGTTCTCTAAATCTCATATTCACATTCCAAATCCTGGTTTAAAGAAAGACCCATCCTCAAAATGGTAAAATTTAAATTTCCATTGAAATTTACTGGTTAAAAATATGAGTGATTAAATATTGGGCTATAAAGTAGTTTTTTATGACCATACAACATTGAAGTGCCTCTTGAAGAATCCAGATGAAAATCATAGACTTACACATTGGATACTCCATATTTAAGAGTAATAAATTTATATGAAGGACAAGAAAGGTTCAGATAGCTTGGTGGAAGAAAACATGAGTTGGATCACTCAATCACTAGAAGATGACACCTTGGACCAGATACCACTTCATGAAACTTTTTCTGATGATCATATTTATTCACTCTCAGGCACACATCCATGGTATGATTATTTAGTTAACTATATTTTCTCTTGAAAAATAATTTTAAATCTAAAGTAACACCAATGAAAAAAATTGAAAACTGAGTTTAGGTATTATGTGTGGGATGAACCGTACCTTAAACACATTTGTAGTGACCATGTCACTAGAAGATATGTACCAAATCTTGATTTTGAAATTTTTTTACATTTTTTAATATACTTGTTTGTGGTTGACACATTAGACCCCAAAGGATAGATATAAAAGTATTATAATCTTGGTTATATTTTCCTACCTTATTTCATGATTCCCATATGTTTTGTAAGACATGATCACATTTCCAACTCATTAGATATATTTCTAAGAGACATGAGATACCCAAAAATCCAAAATTATTTTGTTAATTTTTTTATGTATAGGGTATTGATTTCAAAAGTCACTTTACAAGTTCATTTAGGTTATTTTGTTTTCTTATTGTTGTTAATTATGTAAGGAAATGGGTGGAGGCTGAGTCCACTAGGGCTAACAATTATCATGTTTTAGTGTATTTTTTAAAGGACCAAACTTTCTATTGGTTTATACTACTATAGTATATGATTATTGACTAGGGGAACCCATTTTTTGTAATCAAAATTTGGTTTCCCTTTTTTATAATTATGTGTTCGCACACAAAACAAACACTATATCACCTGTAAAAATGGTTACACTTAATTTTTTAATCACATGTCAGAGAATATATTGTATTAAATTGTGTATCCAAATATAAAGGATTGGGATAAGTGCATGGATAATTCGATATGGTATTATAGGATGACATTAGAACCTCCCATTAGAATGTTCCCATATCGTATCATTTTTGAGAAAGCATTTCATCTTCACACGGAGGTCGAGCATTTGTCATATTGAGCTATAAGAAAATGAAAAATTGATTTCACCCAAGATGGAATTCCAAAGTGGTTTAAAATTCAAGAGTTTTTTGAGATTCAATTGTCATAATATGAGAACTCAATTCTCTCTAAGGAAATATTATAAGTTGATCCAGAAAGAATGATGTAAAAAAGGGGAGTTTCTTGTATGAAATAAAGTCCTTCTCAATATTTCACGATTGAAGATGATTCCGGGTATGCATTGTAATATATGGTTGATACCTTATATTGTAACCCATGTTTTCCTTATAGAATAGTGTAGGTCACATAAGAGGCCAGAAGAATTATATTTTTAGTCAACAGTCAGCAGTTGAAGTAGTAATTTTAGGGATTCCCCACAATTGTAGTTTAATCCATCACACTACATGATCCTATCATTATATGAAAACATTAGGTTTTCCCTTACCCAATCACAATTATTTTATTTTTCCTAATTTTAATTCAAAATATCATGTGAATCATGAATTTCATAGTGTAACATTGAAAATAAAAAAATATTTTATGTTTTGGGAAGGGGATCCCATTTTATATAGAATTTTTTTTGAATTTTTCTTTTTTTGTGTTTTATATTTCAATTATTGTTTCTTTCAAAAATAAAAAAATAGAATTCAAATAAGAAAAAATAATAAAATATATTGTCACATTCTCATTTCTTCTATGGAACCTGTTGATAATATATATTCGATTTTTTCTAACCTCATGAAAAGTAAGTTAATTATGGAAAATTTTTCATTATTGGTGGTCAATTTTAGTGAAAATGGAAGCTGGTGAATGATATGTTTAGTTACGTCTTACTGAATCCTTTGATATTTTGGAGTAATTATATGTGGGATCTTTTGTTGGAAAATTGTTTCATTCTATCTATCTACATAATTTCGAACAAAATCATTATTTTTTCAGTTTCTTTTACCTAATTTAAGGATAACCAAGTTAAGTAATCTTTTTCCCCTTATAACATAGCCATTCTATATGTTTGTTTCTCATATGATTAGTTCCATTATAATACCATATTTACCTATGCTTGTTTACCTAATATCTTAATATTTTACTCCCTAAAAAAATAAATTAGGGAGTGATTAAATGTACATCATGTGGGTGATATGTAGGTCTGGTGATTAAGGATTGATTTTTGGGAAAGCATAATTGAGGGGGTTTTATAATTTGATTTTAAAGGATGTTGAATATGTTTGTTGGAATGAAACCAAATAAGAATATAATTTATACTTGACATAAATATACCACATAAATATTGGAGATACAAGATTGAAATTATTTGTGCACACCCACATGGGGAATTTATAATCACCGTATTTTGTTTGGAAACAATTTGTGAGACACTGTCATCCAGATTTATTAACATTGTACTATTTTTTGTTAGTCCTTTTATGCTCATATTTTATTAACAGATTTAGAAATTTCAAATGAAATAATTTTAACACATTTTTTTAAATATATTTATTTATGGAATATTTGGGATCAGATTATTCATTTAAAAATCTGATGAAAATTTATGTTTTGACCCTTTAATGTGAATTATAGTATTATTTTCTATAACTATTATTCTATGAGTTATTCGAATAATAAAATATATAATATAATTCCTCACTCAATGGGATAAATCATTAATTGATATCATCCAAGCAACATCTTTCATTTTATTAGAGTAAATGGTCTATGAATTCAAAGATGGTCTGGACTCGTTAGATTGGAAATAACTTCACTATTATGGATATATCTTCTGCAATTCAGATTTTATTGGGAAAAAATTTTATAGTAGATAAATGAACTGATTTTTCACAAATAATATTTATGTAATTACTGATGGTTTATGTGTTTTGGAGATCATCAATTCAGTGCAAGTTGGATTAAAACATTTCTTAAAATTTTCTCATTCATGATTAGAAACTCTTGAAACCCTATCATCCCCTCCACAATATAAATGTCTATTTTTCTTATTTGGAGAGGTTTGTACATGAATTATATGAATTTAATTATAGTATAACTATTTCCATTTCATTTATATGTACCATTGGAGGATGGAATCTCTCATGATAACATCTACTCCAAAATGATATTCTTTTCCACTTCTTTGTTGTAATATTGTTGTTTCTTTAATAAACTCTCAATTTACATTAAATTTATTTTGTTCCTTGTCTTTTTTACTTATCTCATTTAATTATTTTTTCTTGAAATAAAGAGTATAATTTTTTTTTGGTTATTCCCTTTCTATATGGTTATGATTGAAAACCATTTCTTCGATGACTACAATACCCATGGAAGAGTAGTTTTTCTTAGTATTCAATTTTTTTTCTAAACTTTTACATTTATTTGTTTTGAATGAATTATATACTATAATTACCATATTATGATCTATGTATAGTGGTTTTTACAAAAATTAAACTATGTAATAAATTGATCAATTACAACAAAACACATGAGGTTGAGTAATAGGTGAATTGTGAGAGCAGGATGTTAATAAGTAAAACTAAAAAATAGAGGATCAATTTATAGAGTTAATATATAATATATAAAATCAATTTGTACTCACTTTTAGTTTTTATATGATACTTAATTCATCATTAACCATAATATGTTCTTATAATTACAATTAAAAAAGGGTGTTGTGATTTTATGTTATGAAGCTAGCCTAGGGTTTAATTCATTTCATCTTTGTGGTTGAGTTAATTTATCATAGGGTTTAGGGATTTAAAAAATAGAGGATCAAAATTAAGTGTATTTTAATTTGAATGATAATGATTAATAATTAAGTGCATAGGTATAGTTATATCAATTATTCCATCTAAAAATATTTTTTAAAAAATATTCACATAGTGTTTTATCAATCAAATTTTAGAAAGGGAAAAATACAATCTTCTTCCATAATACATATTATAGTTTTATAAAATTTAAATAATACCCCATTATTTTATATTGTTTGTTCTTTATTTTTTTTCAAAATAAATTTATTATATTATTTTAATTACTTCCTCTTTTGAGATATGACCTTGGACAACCACTTGGATGCATCTAAATATCAGAAATCACCCATCATTTGAAGGTGTCCATGATAGTGACTTTTGGGGTTCATCTCTATAATATATATTATTTTGATCTAATATTTACCTTAAAATTTTGGAAAGGAATCCAAATTTTTTGGGTAATTAATTGAATTTCAACACATCATTTCATCCTCATTCTGAGGGATTGTTAAAGCGAATGATTTAGAATTTGGAGGATATGCTTCAAGATTTATATTTTGATTTCTAATACATATAGGACAAATATCATTCATTAATGAAATTTTCTTATAATAACAATATTCATTATAGTATATAGATAGTTCCTTTTGAGGTAGTATATGGAAAGTAGTGTCACAGTCCAACATGTTATGATGAATTTGGTGAAAGGAAGTCATTTGGACAAGAACAAGTATAATAAATTATATATAAGGTAAATATGATTTTGTAGAACATGAAGATAACTCAAAAAATATACAAGAGTTATGCAGGTCATAGGAGGAAAGATGTTTCATTCTAGGTAAGAGATCATTTTTTTCTTAAAGTATCTCCATAGAAAATCTTTATATCTTTTCACAGAAATGGAATGTTAAGTCCATGTTTTATTGGTCCACATGAAATTATATATAGGGTTAGATTAGTTTAATATAAAGTATATTTTCCTCTAATTTTATCTCAAGTACATGATGTGTTTCATGTTTCATTTATAATGAAATATGTACCTGATGCCTCTAATGTTGTGAGCCCTGAAGTAGTATAGTTAGAACAACATATTTCCTATGATCAAATTTCAGTATAGATTTTTTATCCTAAAAATTTTGTATTTAAGAATAACAGTATTCACCTTGTATTATTATTCTTTAATAACCATATGACTAGAGAGGAAACATGGGAATATAAAAGCTTATGATAGAATAATACTCTCACTTGTCTATGTAATGAATAAAATTGAAAGGAAACAATTTCATAAGGGTAGACTATGAAAAATCAGTTCATATAAGAAATAAGTAAATCTTAGGATTTATAATTATTTATTTTATCATTTAATATTCCTTATAATATTATAAATAATTTTATAAATGTTTTCTATAAAAAAAGGAATAGTTTTATTTAACTAAATTTTTTCCTTGAATCAAATGGTTTTATTTAAAAAAATTATTGATTTTATAAAATTTAATTTGAAAAAATGTACTTTATTTTTTATATCACCATATCAAATATATATTAAGATTAACTTTTTGGATTTTTCTAAAAAGAACTATTTTTGAGTGAATAATGAAAATGTTGATTTTTTGAAAAACTACCATTTATTTTATTTAAAAATTATAATTTAAAATAATAATAATGTTTTTTTATTTCATATTAGAGTAATATAATATCCATTTTATTATAAATAATCTAAATAATTCCCTAGGAATCAAAAATATTTTTAATTTTGGAATAAGTTCACTTTTATGCTTAAAAACTCAATTGTCTAAAAACTATATGTCAATGTGTTTTGTGAACATAAATTAAAAATTATTTCCTACATATTTTAAAATACAAAATTTAAAATAGAATAATTATTTGGAATCAAAAATGTCATATTTATGAATGACTGGAATTTTATTTTTGATCATCATTAGTAGTAACTATAGTAAAAATGTGGAACCATGGTAAGAGGTAAATCTAGTAAATTATTGTAAATACATTATGATATGACCATATAATTTCATCTTAAATATTATTGTATAGGTTATTTCAAAACATATCACATTATATTTCAAATTTTATAGATTTTACCCACATTACCATGATTAATATATTCATAATATTTAAATTTTATGAAAAATTACAAGTATGCCACTCCCATCAATTATAAATTATAACCTACGCTATTCCCTTCATTTCACATTTTGAGTAACCTATTTCATAAAATACCGAAACAAATTTCTCCAAAAGATACCTATATGATTTATAGAGGTCTTTGTCTCATGAAAAAGAAAATTTATAATGATTAAGGTTAAATCCAAAGACAGTTTTCAAAAAATAGGTATAACTCTTAAACGAGTGTTTTCATGTTGCTTTATTATTCCAACTCCTACAAATATTATTAAAAAATTTATGAAAAATAATAAAATAAATATCCTACATATATTTAAATTTTTTTACAATTAGGTACAACACTTTTTCATCTCATTTTCTATCCTATGGAAATAAAAACATCGGTCATGCATATGTGTGGACTACCACATCCACACGATGTGTTCTTTTTCATCACCAACTCATATGGTTGGTTAAAATGAGGCAATAAAGGAATAAATATTTAATTTATTAAATATTTATTCTTTTTTAATTATATTATACAACATACCATGTTACTCTACCATCCATTGTTAAATGATAACATTTCTTTTACATATGTGTGGAGTATCATCTCCAAAAAGTGATGTAATTCATTTTTCATTTATACCTTAAATGGATGGTCAAAATTATGTAAATAATTAATAAATATAAAAATTATAACATATTTAGGATTCTATAAAATTAAAATACTATTGAATATATTTCTTTTCCACCATTGGTAAAAATGAAAATATCATCCATGCATATGTACACACTTCCATGTCTATGAATCATTGTGTTTCATTTGTCAGGACTACCATACATGGTTGGTTTTAAAAGCATATATAATTTATAATTATTATAATTATTTTTTAAATAATATATATTTAATGAAACCAGAACCCCTTTGACCATGGTCAACACACGATGGTTATTTTGAGGTTATAAATAGGATGTACTCAAAATGTCAAAAGTGAACATAACCATTTTAGTAACTAAACAAAACCAAGTAAAAATTAAATAAATTTAATAATGATAATTGAATGAATATGACAATGGTTCTTAAGAAAAAATAAAATTAACTAAATTTTATTAATCATTATGGTAATCATACAAACAAAATAAGTTCGGATTTGAGGTAAGGGATTTTACTTTAAAATGTTTTTATAAATGTCCCAAACTCATTATCCTATATATCAATGCTCTTTTAAATATTTCATTAATTTTATTATTTATGATTAATAGGTCACTAAGTGAAATTTTAAAATATATATGATTGTTTCTATTTTTTTAAATAAATCTTTCTAATGTTATCTGTATGGGAAAATTTTAAATTTATTTTAAAAAATTGAAAATTTTTAGCATAAAAAACATTTTAATGCTATTATATACTTTATTAATTATCAAGATTACATTATAAGTCAACTTGGATTTTAAATAATATTATATTCCAGATCATCTATAAATTTTTAAATTTTAATTTTTTTCAAAGAAAATGGATAATTCTTATTACGATCATGTGAAAATGGAAAGTGTTTCGATGATGGGATGAAATGAGTTTTTCAATGGATTTATGATAGAAAATCTTATGATTATAAATTATCTGTTCATTATATAATAATTTATAATTTTAGATAATTATGGTTGATTATAATATAGCTCATGATGATAGGTGATCATGATATAGCTCTCAAATACATTGGGTAATAATTGATTCTTCTATGGGAAAAAAGTTGGTAGATAACTAAGATGGTTACTCATATAGAATTAACTAGGATTTAGTTATTTATAAATTGATTAAATTTAAGAAAACATGATTTATGAATATTATTCTCCCAGATACTTAATATATTATTTCTAATAGTTTTATGTAAATCTGTTTATTTCATGAGGAAAGAGATGTTTATGAAATTTTAAATGAAAATGGTTCATTTTCATGAGGTCTCATTCACTCATATTTCCTTCATGGTTTTTCTATGTTTATAACAATTTTCAAAATATTTATTTGAGAAAATGATTATTATATATAGTGTATATGTTTTATTTATGTTCTCAAAGTTTTATTCTGAAAATGTAAGGGTTTTCAAGTATTTTAATATTTTTCATTCGATTAATGGATTGTTTTATTTTTAAAATCCATTACTAATATTTTTTTTGATCAACTCATTTTTTCAAAAAATATCATAGGGCCTAAAGATGAGTAGAAACTATAGTGAAATATATCTCTAAATAATGTTAATTGTACTTGAATTAAAGAATTTTTTCATGAATGAAACTATAGTGTAAACTTAAGATTCCTATTTTTTTGTAAAAAAATCAGAATTGTGTGTAATTTATCCATATGTAATGTATTTGTCTTAATTAATTATCTAAAACTATTAACCAAAAAGATCATGGGGATATAAGAAAGTGAAAACCTTGTAAAAATCATGAAATTATTTTTGGATTATATTAAAGTGATTTATAGGTGGGTAATAGCTTTTGATTTCATAAAAAGGAAACCAAGGTATTATAGGATTACCATGGGGTAAGATGACCATGTTGATGGCTTGGTGAGATAGATTCATCAAAAAATGTATCAATACCAATTCCTTGTGATAATTTTAATGGAACTACCCAGTTGATAGGTTTGGGATCCAAAACAAGGAAGATGTGCTTTTGGGAGTGATAGTGTAACATCTAGAAAAAAGTAAGACTTAAAAGACTAACTTGTTCTACTAATGTAAACAATGTTCATATTTATTTTCTATTGACTATATAATGATAAATACATAATTATATGTGTTTGAATGGTATTATTACTAATATGGGTAACCTCTTGGGATGTTTCTAATGGTATTTTTAAGTGAGGATAAACCATAATGAAATAAAACATATTTTGGATTGTGGGGATAACTATTAGTATGATAAGTGGCCTTGGTGGGTAATATCATATGGTATAATGGGAAGAAAACCAATTTATTTTAGTATACCCATAGGTACATATGACTAGGTTCATGGATTAGGGATCTTGGGTCATGCCATAATTACACTTATCTTTGGCATTTTATTTTAGGCCATAAAAATAAGAATCATATACATTGAATCCATAATGATGGATTATTAGGTTCTAATAATAATGAATCATTTCATTTATGGGAATATTGTTTATTTTTTAAAATAACCATGTCAACTTTTAAGGATAATGAGAAAAGATCTCATGATTTATTAGAACTCGTGCATATTGATCTATATAATATTATAAGTAGAGTAGATCAAGTTGGATTTTAGAACTTATTTAATATAATTAATGAATTTAGTAGGTATAGGTAAGTGTATTTTATGAAACTTAAGTACGAATCCATTAAATAATTCCAACTATTTTTAAAAAATTACATAATCAACTTGGAAAAATAATCAAAACACTTTGATATGATGTTAGTGGAGAATACTTAAGGTCTAAATTACATGACTATGTTGGAAATAATGGATGTGATGGAATGATCCTGGCTAGGGCCTCACGATCAAAAATAATAGATATGATTTTCATGGAATTATGCATATAGTTTGTCTTATTCACAACCATCATGGTTCCATAATTCTTGGTTACACTACTTTATAATAGGAAAGAAATTACATTATTTTATAAATATCAGCTATGATAACAATGTTGCCTCTTTGTAAGATAAAAAACCTCAATCTCCCTATATTAGAAATAAACTCATCCTTAGTGATCACATTCTTTTTGGGGGTACCTCAAGACACTAAATCACTACATGTTCCATTATAGAATGTATAATCATTCTTCATCCAAAAAAATAGATTCCACACATCTAGAATTAGTGGAATGTGGAAATTGGTATTCTTACATTGAAATGTGACCAGTCAGAATTGTCAGTTGATTTTTCAAACACAAGTTCTATATAAATGTATTATAATAACATTTTCCATGGTGATTCCCTTTTGTTCTAGAACATTAGACCCATTAATTTTTTTGTGCCTTCATGTTTTTTTATTTTCATAATAACAAACTTATAATTATAATTTAGTCGTTATATTATATGAAAACTCACTAAACCTAATAAAAATTTATAATGGTGTATCTGAAAATTGAAATAGAAATCTATTGGATTTTTTTTCAATGATGATTAATGTAGAACTTATAATTTTTGGGGGTTTATTCTATAAAAACTATATTATTTATTTTTAATTGAATTCCATTAATGTCATATTGACTGGGTAATTTTTATTTTATGTGGATTTTGGGTTGTAATGAATATGTATGATATATTAATTTAATAAAAATTAAACCCAAATGAAATAAATTACTATTTATTGGTTATAACAAAGATACCATTGATTATTATTTATATAATCCCTTAAATCTTATAGCGTATATATTTCTACTTGCTATCTTTCCATAATTGTATATTATTTGTAAAATAATTGATGAGAGAAAAATTAAATGTAAATTTCAAAATCAAAAATAATATATTATTCTTGAGATGGAAGAGTTAGAAACATAAAGGGTAAAAAATGAACTAAATCTATATAAAAATGAAATATAATGGTCTAGAGGAATTTTTAAAGAATGAGGGAGACATATATTTCTAATTTATAATGAAGTGATGTAATTGTTATATAAAATGATTCAACAACTTTTCAGTATTTCATATTAAGTTATAACATTTATAATTACTTAAAAATAATATAATATTAAATGGAATCCATGTATGATAATAATTTTTTTAACTTGCTATATCCACCTAGTGGGGTGAAACCTGTTAGGTGAATGTGGGTCTTTAACAATAAGACTAATAAAGATAGTATAGTTTCTATCTAGAATAATCACTTGGCAGAAAAAGGTTTCCAAAAATTCGTGGTATTGACTCTAAATAATTTTTTCCCCTGTGGATATGATCAAATTCATTCATATTTTTTAGTTATAATAGTATATTATAATTATGAGACATATCAAATAGATGTCCAAAAAATCATTTATAGTAATTTATTTGAAGATGTATATATTTTTAAACTGAAATATTTTAATTATCCAAGAAATTATGTTTATGTAATCTGTGATTCTAGTAGGTATTTGGATCCCCATGGTTTTATTGAGTAGGGGTTGAATCAATGAATCAATTTCTATTATATTTAAAAAAATTACAACCTTCATCACTAATTAAGATGAATGAAATTTTTTCAAATTTTCATTCTACCTAATTATAAATTAATTTTCAATGATTTTACTCAATTAATATAGAAACCACAAAAAAAAAACATAGTAGGCATAATGATTTACATGGTTTATTATTTAATAAAAATTCCTTCATCCTTGGAATTATATATAAAATCCATAATTACATGATCTAATATTATCATCAGGGATAAAAATGAGAGAGGTTTATCCCTGTGCTCATGTTATAATAAAACATATCTTGAATGATTTAATGTGTACACATATAATGTAAATAAAATAATTTAATTGGTACAATAATGATTGTATTCAATCTCCATGAATATACTCTATCTTTTTGTTTAAGAGTACCAAATCCACTACACATATGCACACATAATTATTTTGAAAAATAGAAAGAAAAATATCTCCTTGACAATACTACATCTTCTCCACTAGTTTAGTAAGAAATTATATTGAAAGGAAAATATTATAACCTTAATTAATAATAATTATCTTATAAATTAACTATAAAAACCATAATAATCCTTAACCGATTTAACAGTGAATTAAATCGTCAAATCCATGTATTTCAACTTTATGAAATAAATTGATCATCATATTTAAAATTCATTCACTTTCTTGGGAGTCTTATTTATCCTTCAACCCTATTTAAATCTAAAATATTAATACAATTCTCTTCCACATAATCTAATATAATATTTTCCTTTCTTCAATTTAAAATTTAAAAACCATCAAAAAACATCAACTACTATCAAATCATCATCAATGTTGTTCATTAATATCACTTTATAATATTAAATAACCTTATATTATTTAAGGGTATGTTGAGTGATTAATTTTAATGATCCTATTTGAAAAAAATATAATCCAGTTCAACAAATACACCTAAAATACTAAAATATACTATGTCCCACAAAAATCCCAATGGATGGAATGAGAAGTTCACTGGAGGTAACTATTCCTAGCTTCTCACCACATTATATCACTAAAGCTCCAGTATAATTATTGTAACACCCTATATCCATACGAGGTATAATTTCCATTAAATTTTTATAAAACCTCATGTATTTCTCTAGATTTATGATTTTAGAGGCGTTTTTAGGGGACTAAGGTCTGGTTTTGGGAGTTGGCTTGAATATGGGATGAATTTCATTGACAATTTATGTGTCACAATGCAACTTTGTTCTATGAAGAGGTCCCAAATAAGATTAATTTTATCTTTAATAAGGATAAATAAATCCCAAATGTATAGAATAATGGTGTGGTGATGGTTTCATAAGAATCCATTTTGGTGTGGAGAGTTTTTATCAAATTAACGCTTTCATGCTGGTTATTGGTTACACCACAATGGCTATTTGTTATGTTAAGGAGAATTATTTTTCATATTAGATACCAAGTT
Organism: Viscum album; assembly: GCA_963277665.1. Lineage (NCBI taxonomy): Eukaryota > Viridiplantae > Streptophyta > Magnoliopsida > Santalales > Viscaceae > Viscum > Viscum album. The sequence goes on along the minus strand of OY728164.1, from coordinate 570,694,355 downwards.
CTCAATTTTTATGGTTCTTCCCTAGAAGGGGTTATTATCGCACAACCATTGGGGCACACCTAAATGCATCCCTAGGAAGGATACAACATATCATGACTAGTATGTTCATATCGCAACACCAACTGGTTCTATTTTTGTAAAAAATATATTAATTAAATGGTTTAAATTTTAAAAACCCTCTAATTGGATTTTCTTTCCCTTTGGAACCATGAGTAGTAGTGCACACCTCTTCTTTTCCCTCTCTCTCGTTCACCTCTCTTCCATGTTTGGTTCTCTTTCATCAAGGATGGATTTGAGTGTCATCTATCCTAGTAGATTTTTAGAGATAATATTAGCCTTCTTCCTCAATATATTTATGGTTTCTCACAATTTTTTGTATATTTTGTAATTTATGGAATAATTTTGGATTTCTAAAATATTTTTTAAAATCGATGAATTGGATCCATTTTTTTAGTTTCTTAAATATCGGGCTTCCATTTGACCAATGTAGGTGGTCCCTAACTAATCCCTATAGTTTATGATCATTTCTTGTGACCTATTATACATGGTATTTCCATCGGTTAGTGATTGACCGAAAATTTATCTGAATTGTTTCCCTTGACTTAATTTTATCTAGATAAATATATTTGGTTATAATTTGTACCCTTTTAGGATTATACCTTTTTTTAATGGTCATCGATGTCTACAAACTTAACTTAAAGTGTGATGACCTAAATACTTGGTACCCCAAGTTGGTATTCTTTGAGTTGTTTAATGTTATGTTGATCCCTAATTGGGTGCCTTTATTTGATTCTGATATAGGGAAGGTTTTTTTGGTTTATCTAGTCTATGGTAAGACTCCTGAAAATATTTATACAATCCCATTATAATCAGGATAGCTTAATTGGACTGAGTTAAGTGTTCCAACGCTTCCATTTAATAAAATCGGGTGGGTTATTCTGCTTGTGGTCCTAAACATATAATTATCCTAAGGTAATTGATATGTTTATCCTTTAAATATAGTTAGATGAAATTCAAATCAAAAGTAAAACTATTTATATATTGATATTAAATTATTTATTATTCCATGTTATAATGTTTTGCTATATATATGGGATGATATTCCATTAATGTTGTGATAGAAAAGTGGGGCCAATATTCCCATGTGTGATACATTGTACATTATAAGGTATGTTATTACTACTAGTTAATATATTCAGATCTAAGATGTAATACTTGTTATGTTGGAATGTATTTTCACATTAAGCATGTTGGCTATGTTGATGGGTGTGATTCCCATTATGATGTGGTATGTATTTGAGATGAAATTTCCATGGAAATAGGTTGGAATTACTATATAATTTTTATGGAATTCTTATATATTCCCAATGATGGCTGGGAGATGAGAAGATTTTCCAATTTATCTGTTATTTCCATTTGAAGTGTGATGTACTACCCATGTTGAGATACTTCCATGGAAGGGGACATGATGCCCATATGAGTGTTGATGATTATGGGACATGATTAACTTATAATTATATAAATCCTTGAGACTAGAGATGTTTTTATCACTTATGAGTTATCATGGATAGGGATGTTATTCCCTCTCTTTTTCATATGGTTTTATAGTGATTCATTCTTGTATTTGTTGACTTGGGTATGTTATGACACTAAATGTGACTATATTTTAGGATGTGTTTCCCATGTATTGTTAGTTATGTCACCATAGAGATGTTATGACCTCAAATTTAAAAAAAATTAGGAATATATTACTAATGTGTTTGTGAACATGTTTTCACATCGATGATATGACCTCAGTTTTGGATATATCATTGGGACATACATCCCACATGTTGTTTATTATATTATGATGGAATGTTATAACCATTGAATATGATTGAGACCAGTTTCCCAATTTATGATTATGTGATATGTTCAGAGACATTCCATCCATGGAAAAAGATTGTATGGTCACACATTAATGGTTGTGTTTCACCCATAGTTTTAACATGTGCATTATTATTTCAAATTTTTATTGACTTTCCTTTTGAGAATATCACACTATGTATATATTTGTATTAATATATATATTTAAGGACATCATTGGTGGTGGAATACTAGGATTTAATCACACCATATTCTAGAAATTTAGGTACTCATGAAAACTTAATGGTTATAGGAGTAGATAAGGTAAAGGTTCTATAATTTGTGGTTGATCTTAATCTTGGTAGAATCTAGGAGTTAGGGACCATGCATGCACTCGAGGCTATTTTAGTATATATTCCAAAACTTTTTTCTCTTTTGGGTGATTTGTATTCGATCTTTTTATGTGGTATTTTTATATAAGTATGAATAATTGTAATTGTAGTTATTCATGTTGTTATAGCATAGGGGTTATTTCTAATATATATGGAATTTAGTCGTGATGTCTTCCCTTTATACGACTCTATTTTTTATATAATGAAGATTATTATATTTATTATACTATTTAGGGATATATATACTAAATATGGAATAGTCTCTGTAGTTTTTATATAGACTCTTATAGCTATTCGGTAGCCTCTAGCATATGGGGAGGCACAATTGAGGTATGTGGCACCTGGTTTAGTCACTGTAGAGGGGAGCCAGATCAAATATTCCAAAAAGTGGTGTCATTTCCTTGTTTCATTTCTTTTGTCTTACAATTTATGTTATGGTATATAAAATATTGTATATAGTTGGGGTTTTTTATGGATATTATTTCTGTGTGTTTATAACACATGTATGAGGGAATCCCATGTTACATAAAATGGGATTATTATTCTTGGTTACTGATTTTATAGTTGTATTAATTTTGTGTAATGTGGTTAATTATGATATTTATTTATGGTTTATTGGTTTTTAATCCTGACTTGGGTGTAAAGTGAGTGGGTCCCATGCATCATAATTCATTTATAGGATTCACATGAAATTTGTGTTCTTACTTGGGTTTGAGAACCTTGGTTATGATATGAGGTTTGGTTGTTTGAGGTTACAATAGAAAATTATATATTTGTTTACTATATAACTTGAGGATGGTATTATTAATAACCAAGAAATGATTTTATTTTGTTATTATTATATTGATAATGTGAATCCATTATATGTTTAGTTTTAACCCTCGAGAGAGAGTTGACAATCTAGACTATAGATATATTTTTGGGTTATGTGAGGCCCCTTGGATTATAGGGTGTGTGTGTATAGTGTTGAAGGATGTTATTCCTTATCCTATTAGCTATATTAAGATATATTATATATGTGATTATGATTTATTTAATGGGAATTATTTTAAAATACCACCATAAAGACTTCTTGTTTGGAACTAGGAGGGTGAGGAGGAGATTGACCAACTTTTTTAGAGATGGATCCCCCAATTGTGTATATAAAAACTCTTGATCAGTGACTCCATCATATAAATTTTGATGTCATTAATTTTTTTTGAAAATAGAGCACTATGATTTGTGATCTTCATGTCTAATCAGACCAAGGATCTCCAGTTACATCATCATCCACTATTTACTATATAGGGTTGACCATGGGTTTCTGAGATGTCAATAGTGTCTATGTGTGAAATCTTTGATCATTTAGAGACACCCCTTAATAGGTGGCTTTATTTTGTAGTGTATATGGTTTAAGGTATAGCAATATTCTTGAGAGATGTCCTAGTACCTAAAATGTATCTTAAGGGACTATCTTGGAATGAGTTATAGAAAAATATTCATGAATCATTTATTTTCAAAAACACTAAGAGAAATTAGAGATCCGGAGTTTATTAATCTAACTTATGGTGGAAAATATAATATGGACTATTATTTTTATTATATTTAGATACCATATTTTTCTCCATCACTGGTGAGTGATGATATTGTCATGGCTCACTAATTTGAGGATAAACTGAGATGCTCAAATCATTCATAGGTAAACATCATCAGGACTACATCTTCTTCAAAGGACATATATTAGGACTTTATCCGGATGATTAATTTAGGAATAGACAAACCCTCTGTGTAGTACGGCTCATATGATGGGCTCAAGAGAGGATATTTTTGTAGCTTGAAATGGAATTATAGTGATTCTTTCTACAGTGGAAATGAATAGGATATTCTGGGTCATTGATCATCTTCTTCTTAGCATGAGAGGCCTCAACTAGAGTGTTATCAATATAAATGGATATTTAATAATCTACTGTAGTTCCACTAACCACCATTTTACTACCATCCGTATACAAATTTTGGGGATATATAATGTTTCTTCAAGAGTTTATCTCAGACATCTAGTGATTATGTTTGTTGGTAGGCTCAGGGATCAATTAGAATATCAGGTGTGGTATCATTTGGTAGTAGTTGGAGTTATTTTATGGGGTTAGTGTTGTAGGTGGTCAATGTTATCAACGACACAAGAGGTTATAGTGATTTTCTTTTCAAGGTAACAATGTTTTTAGTAGCGAGGTTAGAGTCTTGAGGTTATTTTAGCTTCATGTCAATGAGTCAACACTGAATGACCATGATGAGGTACCTTTGACTATTAAAGGTGTGATCCTAGTCTCATATACCATTTCATATACTTTATTTGATACAAGCTCACCTCATTTGTTTATACGTTCTTGGTATGATATTGATATAGGGTTCTCCATCGATTACCTAGATGGAGTTATGTCTATTGAAATCCTCTTGGGGGTAAAATTTGATGGTATTCGTCAATGTTTTATGTATTCCATTATGATCTGTAGATATTTCGATCTCTAATATTTATTTCTATTTGAAATGTATAGTTTCAATTTGACCTTATTAATAGATTGTTCAACTCATTATTGAGCACACATCAAATTCTATCGTTAGAGGGTACTCTTAACATATATTGAGGGTGAATCTTATACTATCATTAGTGAGTGGGATTTAAAGTAATTTGTTTGATACCTGACTATGATGTTATAGGGTATAAAAACCATAAGTAAAAATATCATTGTTTTACATTATTTATACAAGTCAAACATTATATATAAAAAAAACACAATACCAAAAATAGAATGTTTAGTGTTATTAAGCACTAGTCACATAAGAAACTTATTTTTGAACACTTTTTACCATTTATCTATAATTAATCCACACATGAATCCCTTATAGACCTATCATATATTATACTCATCCCCATTACTTCTGAAATGGAAAAATAATAAAAGGGATGATCTAAATTTCTCATTAAGGGTAAACATAGGCTATAAAAAATAAATATAATAAATGAGAATAAGATGAGCATATGGTTATAATCAAGGTACATTGACATAACATGAAAAAATAAAACATAACAAAGAATAGATCACAAATCATGAGTCATTTAGTATGTCTTGTGATATCAAAATTCATTAATCAAAAGAGTCTAGAAAAAATAATAAATAAACATGATCTATTAGAGTGTAACATAAGGATATCATAGAAATGTGTCATAGACATTATCATAGGGAAACATCCCCTTCATGAGTCTATAATTTAACCCATGCTTGTGAGAAGTAAAATTATTCCCCGACATACATGTACCATGAGATTTAATCTTTTAAAAAATGATTTGTATAGATATATAAGACGCCACATGTCATTCATCCATATAGAGGTGTGCCATATGAAATTAATAATTCTTCAGGTAATAAATAAACCACGGAAATAAAATGGGTTTTATGTCTTTTTCAAATAGAATTATACAAATAAACCATTTATAATTCCATCAATAATCAAAACATGATGAACCCATAGAAAATAAATACGAATTCAAATATATTTGTTAACTTTATTGGTAAAACCCCTTCGATTAATATGATTTGGTATATAAAATTTAAACTATACATATAAAAGGATATACATTTTTTTCAATAGTTTCACCAATCAATCAATGTAAGAAATCAATTTGAACACCCATCAGTCAATATATTTTAATATATAGTGTTCATATAAGAATGAAGGAAGGTGGATGATATCATTTATATAATATCCAAAGAAGTAATGTGAATGATATCATTTAAATAATATTCAATGTATTGAATACATAATAATCTATTCAAAAAAATTTGGTGGATAATATCATTTAAATAATATCCTTAATAAAAAATTAATTATGCCAAATTGTGTTGTCCTATATAATTGTTTTAGGAGAATTTGAAAATTCACTTTGGTAATAAGATGCATTCTTGACCATTTTAAAAACATTAACATAAGGAAAAATATTTTGTTAAACCCGAAAGGTATTTATTTATTTTATAAAAGATGAAAATGCAGATAATAAGTTTCATATAAATAGATAAATAGGGTGGAAAGTTGTGGTCACATGAAAACATTAAAAAGTGATACTTTTCAGAATTTAGGAAAAACAACTCAAAAAAAGTTAATTTTTAATTTTTTTAAAATAATATAAAATTAGAATAAAATTAACTTAAAAATTATTAATTATTAGATAAAGATATTTACAAATTCATCCAATGAATATGATCATAGAAGAAGCAGATTCTCTGTCCAAATGAAGAGGTTGGGTTAGTTTCTTTACAATGGGTTAATAATGAGCCATGGGGAAAAATGAAACAATGTGAACACATAAAAACCCCTAAAATAATAATAGTAGAATAAAATAATGGGGTTTTATAAAAAAACATCATAAAAAATCCCAATATGTATTAACTTTAAAAAAACTTATGATTTGAAATTGAGATAGAAGAAGAAACCCTTATAGTAATTGTAAAGTAAGAATCAAAATAATATAAGAGTGTTTCCATAAAATGAAAAGGAAAATATAAAAATATTAAAGATATTAATTATAATTTAATACAGTATGGTATTGAATACAATATATAAAATAAATGATGGTTTGCAATATAGATCATGTCTCGTGGAAATGAAAATAGAGATAAATAACCCATACCTTAAATATCTCTTAGACGAACATTATGAAGTGCCCAGATCAGTGTGAATCACTGAGAGGGGGAGGGGGTTAATCAGTGATCCTTTAAAACTTTTTACTAATTGATTCTTAATCAATTAAACCTCTATGGCTGGTTAAAGCCTCGATCCACTCTTCTTGTATCTCTCAACCTTTCTCGGATAATGCAGTAATGAAAAGGCACAGGACACAAGGATTTACAAGGTTCGGCACCAGAGGCCTACATCCTTGCCATGCTCTCCAAGCATGGATTCTCCCATTATAATCTGTTAGTATTACAATGGTCGATACATCTTCCCACCGTATCTCTCCTGAGTCCCACAGGAGGGTCTTTATACTGCGTCCCACAGTGTTACCAGAGTCCCACTGGCCTGCTCCAGAATCCCACTGAAGACTTCTTCTCCCTGAGTCCCACAGGGTCTTCTCTTGGCTCCTCGAGTCACACGAGTAGCTCTTCTTCACTTTAAGTTCTTCAAGTATCTTCAGCAGTCTGGGATAAAGACTGCTGGCCTTGCTCTGTACCTCTGATCACTTGTGATGATCAGGATCTTCTCAATCTACTGAAAACTCAGACAACAAATCTCTTTAACTTCAGTCTGGCTCAGTCTCAGTTCACTTCAACATCATGCACTGAGTGCATGGCATCTCTGATTCTTCAATATCTTCTGGTCTTGGACTCCACAAATGCACACAGCCAGATTTATCTTTGTTCACGTGTGCACGTGCATGCATGCAAGCATGCACTTTCCCTTTCCTCTTCTTGGTGCAGTAAACCCTCAAAGGGTGTAATTCTTTTAACCACACACCTTCACCAAACTTCACACACTTTATTCAATTTGGTTACACACATAGAATGTGTGTTATACTTTAGTGTGAGGTATCCTTCTTCTTCTACTTCTAGGTGTTTACACTTTTAGTGCACACACTAGGTTCGGCCACTTCTTTAATTTGCACACAATTGTTTCACTTTAGCACACACATGAGTTGGACTTCACTTCTTCTTGCACATACTTGGGCCGTAGGTGGTTCTTCAAGTTTGCACACACACACAAATGTGTGGTCTTCACTTCACCCACTTGCATACACTTGGCCTCGGCTTATTTCTTCACTATCTCACACACACACAATGGTGTGGTCTCGGCCTCCCAATTCTTGTGCACACACTTAGCCAAAGGCACTTCCACTTTCCTTGCACACACAAATAATATTCTATAATTTGTTCTTCAATGTGTGCACCCACATAAGGGCTATGGCCTCCTTCTTTAAATGCACACACAAAGTGCATGCTTTGCCTTTCTCCTCTTTGCAACCACACAAGGCTACTGCCTTTTCTTCAAATGCACACACAGTAGGGCCACGGCCTTCTCTTGATCACTTTGCACACAAGGCACAAAGGCCTCGGCCTTCCTTCTTCACCTCACACCACACACAAAGTGTGGTTCTTCACTTGGCACTTGTGCACACACTGCCCGAACTTCAGGAGGCGCGCAAGAGGGTGCAGCCTTCTCTACTCCAACACTGCCTGCCGCGCAAGGCACCAAGCCGCGCAAGTCCTCAGGTGTAACTGGCCGCACTAGCCACGAGTGCAAGGCACCGCGGGCTCCTTCCTCCTGCCGCGTAAGTTTGCAGGCAGTGAGGGAATCAACCACGGGCGCGCAAGAATGCTGCGGCCCCGGGTTCTTCCTACCGCGCAAAGGGAAGGCGCGCAGGGATCTCACCGCGCAAGTGTGCGCGGGGCTTTGTCTTCGCGAGGCAGAGGTGCACTCACAGTTCTCCGGATCTTCAACAAAAGATCAGCAAACTTCTTCATGCCTCGGGTGATCCTTTTGTAGGTAGAGAAACGCTTAAAACTTCCACGTGATCTAACTTCAAAATCCCGAGATATTCGGGTCTTTAAAAATCTTCCAAATCTTGAATTTACTCCTCTGTCCAACGCGGGTTCTTTCATTATTTTCTTCCTCCTCATGCATGCGATTTATAACGCATGCACGGCCTCTGTTTAGGCACAAATCATGCAAAGCTCGAATACACCGAGGCCTCGGCAACGTTGTTTGCCTCGGCCGAACTCGAAATGCTCCCCTCATTGCATGCATGCATATTTTATAGCATGGCTGTGTTCAGTACATCCAGACGAACTCAATAGACCCTTCGGCGTTGAAAATGGTGGCCTGGAGCTCGAAATCGGTGCTCGGGTGGCCTCTGGTTTGATGGCGGCTGCGGGTGGCTTCGGGGAGACCTCGGACGAGCTCGAGGTAGAGGAAGAGCTCTCGGCCGTCGGATCAGGCGTTTGAGATACATCGGGCGTCCTGGATTAGATCACGGCGTCGCGGATCAGATGTGCGGCGCAGATCAAGCGCGCGATGAGACGGACGGCGGAGATTTGCTCCCGGGATATTTTGCGCGTCCCACATCGAAACGCAGCCTGGTTTATCTGCGGCTTATAACCCTGGCGCTGCCTCAACACGCCAGTTTAACTTCTCCCCTCCCGGTGCCGCCTCGCACCGGGTTCTCTCTGCGGGCGCGCTCTGCGCCCACTATGCTCCCTGCGGGCGCGCTCCTAGCGCCCACTATGCCTCCTGCGGGCGCGCCACTGGCGCCCACTATGCACACTGCGCTCCTCCGGGCGTGCCCCAGGCGCCTCTGTGGTGTCTGCGGGTGCGCCCCTGCCGCCCTGAGCTCGCCCCACGGGTTCCCCCTTGGGCGGGGTGCCTTAGGCCCACATGAGCCTTGGGGTTGAACCCACAAGGTGCTCACGGGCAGGCCAATTTTTTTTGGCTAAGTCTTGAATAAGTCTTTGTAAAAACAAAGTCCTCCATGTAAAATATGCCAAGTGCCACTTTCCCTTCAAGGCATTCTTTTCCTTCATCTTCTTCTTGAGAATTCAAACATTAATCTTCTTGATTAAAAACAACTCCTCAATTTATAATTCTTCTTCACCATCTCATTTTCAACTTAGGAGAGAATTCTCAAGGATCTTCATCAACCGAGCTACTTGATCAATTAAATTCTTCAATGTGCTTCTAATCAGAGATCAATTGGATCAACTTCAAATTCACATGCACTAAGTGATAGTGCATGGACTTCATTAATGCACATCATCCACTTAGTAGTTGTGGATGGAACTCCTTTCAACTCCTCATGCATTGTCACTACAATGCATGGTCTTCTAATCATGTTGTGACTTTGTATCATCAGGATACAAGTTCTATGAACTTATAGAGCAGCTCAACAATCGTCAGATTTTACTAGAGAATGTTTCAACCACATCTCCTATGCCACTTAGTGAATCTCCTAAGTGACATGCCTCTTAGTACCATGGCCACTCTCCATTCATCACCAACACCATCACAACCTTTGTCATTCACATCTTGACTTTCCTCGACATCCATTCATTCTAAGACAACAACATGTCTCATTGAAAACAAATGCAACACAATGCACTTCAATCTCCCCCTTTGTATTTGTTGTCAATACACTCCTTTAGCACATATGAATGGGTCAATATGTGTGCCAATATTTTCTCCCCCTTATTGGCAATCAAATGCAAAGGTGTGGTGTGGTTCTCTTTCAAAAATATCTTCCTCCCTTTGAAAAGTATTTTCTTGAAAAACACAGAGAGAGGGATGATGTCACATGTTCTCTTTAGCAAAGAACCTTTAGTAAATCAGCTCTAAGTCTACTTGGGCTAACCCGGTGTAGAAAACAAGAGTGATGTAACCAAGGTACTCAATGTTGTCCACAATTCTCTACACATGTGATATCATGCTTCAGGGGTTTGAAATTTTCAGATATTCAATGAATTGCTAAATCCTGCACATGCTTCAAAACACATTAGAATGTTCAGGTGCAAAGATAAAGCTCCCCCTTTCATCCATTTGTCTTCAATCCATACTCCCCCTTAATTGACAAGATAAACTCAATTAAGAAACAAGGGATTAAAGTATGATTGGAATACCTTCACTTTCTCAAGATTATATTAATTTTAGAACATCATCTTCTCCAGATTGGATCCCCCTCAAGGGGTGCACTCCGTTCTGTCCAAACCATCCTCCAGCTGAGAATGACCATCATCTTCAATTCCCTGCAATGTTAGCACATGTATATACAAGTGATTAGGGAATAAGATGGAACCTCCTTGGTTCATCAATGTGAACAACAAGACTGAGAAGATTCTCTCAACCGAGATGTCCCATTTTCACCAGTCTTCACACTTGCACATTTGATCTTCAGTGATGATTGTGCTGGTGTGGATCTCAACCCATCTTCATGTGAAATCTTTTTCTTCCCTTTTGCTTTAGCAAATGCCAGAGCTTCATCTTCAGCTCTTTGTAGTTCTCTGGCAAGTTGCAACTGATGTGGCCATATGACAAGTAAATCATTTGGAAGAGTGGCCTCAGTTTTGGAAGTTCCACATGGTTCCTTGGATGCTGCTAAGCTACCTCTCTTAGGCAACTTATTTTCAATCAATCCCTTCTTCTTCTGGATTGATTGTCTTTTGGAGTTCAGTTGGCTTCTATTGAATTTCATGGCTTCTTTACAAAGATCCATGGTATGACCATTCCTTCCACAGTAGAAGCACTTCTTGGTGGTCCTTCTAGATGCATCACCCTTCTTGGATTTCAGTTCCAAGGACTTCTCTTCATTCTTCAAACTCTTCTTGGGAGCATCTTCCACTTTCTTCTGCTTGCTTCCCAAGGATTCTTTCTGAGCCAGGTTCTGTGATCTTTTCTTCTTTTGAGCTCTGGATAAATTTGGATATTGACATGTATCTTTTTGACCACTTTTGCAATCATCCCAGATGTTGTCAAGTAATCCAAATCTATTTGCAGTAAATAGATGTCTCTGGACCTGTGGATGCTGCTTCTTTTCTTCTGGATTGCTCCCCCTTGGCATGGGCTTCCTCTATGCTTTGGCATTCAGTGGATTGTACCAACAATCCTTTGCACAATGCCCATACTTGTTACAACACCAACACTAACCCACAAATCTTGACCTCTTCAGTCCTTCTGATTGTTGGGTACTTTTCTTGAATTGCTGTGTTGTTTCAGGAGAGCTCTGCTTCTTTACTGTCTTCATCCATATTTGTTTGGAATTATTCTTCCATCCTGCACTTTTTGTGGAAACACAATTAGAAGCATCAGTACAAGATGGTATGGATGGTACCTTCTTTTTAGAAGAAGTTGCCCTTTCATTAGAGGATGTCTTTCTCTTAGAATCATCCTGCTCAAAGCATACTTGAGTAGCAACATGTCTTCTTTCAGCTGACTGGGAGGATTCAGCTTTAGGTGATTGCTGATTTTTCAATATCACCTCCAGTTCTAAGCATTTCATATTGAGGGAGTTCTTCTCATCCTCAACAGTTCTTAGCTTTCCTTCCCAATTCTCCACCAGTTGTTTCATCTGGTCTTCATGCACCTTCTTCAATTCTTGCAATGAATTGTCCAGCTCCTTCACCCTTTTGAATTTGTCTTCTAGTTGAGCATCTCTGACAACCATTGACACTTTGTGCCTCTTTTCCAGTGCATGGAAAACATCTTTGACTAATATCATAAAGAATTCTTTCTCAGAAAGGCTTCTTTGCAATTCTTCACAAGTGTCTCCATATCTTTCATTGCAAAGAGATACTGTTTCATCTTTGGCATTTACCAGCTTTCTGAGAGTGTTGGTTATGCCAACCCTTTTAGCCAGCTGATCTTCCATAGCATTGGCTTCTTCTTCTAACTGTGATTTTTCTTCATGAAGATCATGGATGCCTGTAGCTATACACTTTTCCACTTCCATGGGAACTGTCTTCTGAAGATATTTGAGTGCACTCTGAAGATCATTCATTGTTTCAACTTCATCACAGCTAGGACAGGCTTTCTTCATCTTCTTGGCCTGTTTCTTCTTTCTATTTTTCTGAGTCTTGGCAGATATCTCCATTTGAGGCTGGTCACTCATTTCCTCAAATCTGCACTTCATAAAGACTCCTTTGTATCTTTTAGAGGTAACCTCCCTCTGATACCAATTGAAGTGCCCAGATCAGTGTGAATCACTGAGAGGGGGAGGGGGTGAATCAGTGATCCTTTAAAACTTTTTACTAATTGATTCTTAATCAATTAAACCTCTATGGCTGGTTAAAGCCTCGATCCACTCTTCTTGTATCTCTCAACCTTTCTCGGATAATGCAGTAATGAAAAGGCACAGGACACAAGGATTTACAAGGTTCGGCACCAAAGGCCTACATCCTTGCCATGCTCTCCAAGCATGGATTCTCCCATTATAATCTGTTAGTATTACAATGGTCGATACAGCTTCCCACCATATCTCTCCTGAGTCCCACAGGAGGGTCTTTATACTGCGTCCCACAATGTTACCAGAGTCCCACTGGCCTGCTCTAGAATCCCACTAAAGACTTCTTCTCCCTGAGTCCCACAGGGTCTTCTCCTGGCTCCTCGAGTCACACGAGTAGCTCTTCTTCACTTTAAGTTCTTCAAGTATCTTCAGCAGTCTGGGATAAAGACTGCTGGCCTTGCTCTGTACCTCTGATCACTTGTGATGATCAGGATCTTCTCAATCTACTGAAAACTCAGACAACCAATCTCTTTAACTTCAGTCTGGCTCAGTCTCAGTTCACTTCAACATCATGCACTGAGTGCATGGAATCTCTGATTCTTCAAGATCTTATGGTCTTGGACTCCTCAAATGCACACAGCCAGATTTAGCTTTGTTCACGTGTGCACGTGCATGCATGCAAGCATGCACTTTCCCTTTCCTCTTCTTGGTGCAGTAAACCCTCAAAGGGTGTAATTCTTTTAACCACACACCTTCACCAAACTTCACACACTTTATTCAATTTTGTTACACACATAGAATGTGTGTTATACTTTAGTGTGAGGTATCCTTCTTCTTCTACTTCTAGGTGTTTACACTTTTAGTGCACACACTAGGTTCGGCCACTTCTTTAATTTGCACACAATTGTTTCACTTTAGCACACACATGAGTTGGCCTTCACTTCTTCTTGCACATACTTGGGCCGTAGGTGGTTCTTCAAGTTTGCACACACACACAAATGTGTGGTCTTCACTTCACCCACTTGCATACACTTGGCCTCGGCTTATTTCTTCACTATCTCACACACACACAATGGTGTGGTCTCGGCCTCCCAATTCTTGTGCACACACTTAGCCAAAGGCACATCCACTTGTCTTGCACACACAAATAATATTCTATAATTTGTTCTTCAATGTGTGCACCCACATAAGGGCTACGGCCTCCTTCATTAAATGCACACACAAAGTGCAAGCTTTGCCTTTCCCCTCTTTGCAACCACACAAGGCTACTGCCTTTTCTTCAAATGCACACACAGTAGGGCCACAGACTTCTCTTGATCACTTTGCACACAAGGCACAAAGGCCTCGGCCTTCCTTATTCACCTCAAACCACACACAAAGTGTGGTTCTTCACTTGTCACTTGTGCACACACTGCCCGAACTTCAGGAGGCGCGCAAGAGGGTGCAGCCTTCTCTACTCCAACACTGCCTGCCGCGCAAGGCACCAAACCGCGCAAGTCCTCAGGTGTAACCGGCCGCACTAGCCACGAGTGCAAGGCACCGCGGGCTCCTTCCTCCTGTCGCGTAAGTGTGCAGGCAGTGAGGGAATCAACCAAGGGCGCGCAAGAATGTTGCGGCCCCTGGTTCTTCCTACCGCGCAAAGGGAAGGCGCGCAGGGATCTCACCGCGCAAGTGTGCGCGGGGCTTTGTCTTCGCGAGGCAGAGGTGCACTCACGGTTCTCCGGATCTTCAACAAAATATCAGCAAACTTCTTCATGCCTCGGGTGATCCTTTTATAGGTAGAGAAACGCTTAAAACTTCCGCGTGATCTAACTTCAAAATCCCGAGATATTCGGGTCTTTAAAAATCTTCCAAATCTTGAATTTACTCCTCTGTCCAACGCGGGTTCTTTCATTATTTTCTTCCTCCTCGTGCATGCGATTTATAACGCATGCACGGCCTCTGTTTAGGCACAAATCATGCAAATCTCGAATACACCGAGGCCTCGGCAACGTTGTTTGCCTCGGCCGAACTCGAAATGCTCCCCTCATTGCATGCATGCATATTTTATAGCATGGCTGTGTTCAGTACATCCAGACGAACTCAATGGACCCTTCGGCGTTGAAAATGGTGGCCCGGAGCTCGAAATCGGTGCTCGGGTGGCCTCTGGTTTGATGGCGGCTGCGGGTGGCTTCGGGGAGACCTCGGACGAGCTCGAGGTAGAGGACGAGCTCTCGGCCGTCGGATCAGGCGTTTGAGATACATCGGGCGGCCTGGATTAGATCGCGGCGCCGCGGATCAGATGTGCGGCGCAGATCAAGCGCGCGATGAGACGGACGGCGGAGATTTGCTCCCGGTATTTTTTGCGCGTCCCACATCGAAACGCAGCCCGGTTTATCCGCGGCTTATAACCCTGGCGCTGCCTCAACACGCCAGTTGAACTTCTCCCCTCCCGGTGCCGCCCCGCACCGGGGTCTCTCTGCGGGCGCGCTCTGCGCCCACTATGCTCCCTGCGGGCGCGCTCCTAGCGCCCACTATGCCTCCTGCGGGCGCGCCACTGGCGCCCACTATGCACACTGCGCTCCTCCGGGCATGCCCCAGGCGCCTCTGTGGTGTCTGCGGGTGCGCCCCTGCCGCCCTGAGCTCGCCCCACAGGTTCCCCCTTGGGTGTGGCGCCTTAGGCCCACATGAGCCTTGGGGTTGAACCCACAAGGTGCTCACGGGCAGGCCAATTTTTTTGGCTAAGTCTTGAATAAGTCTTTGTAAAAACAAAGTCCTCCATGTAAAATATGCCAAGTGCCACTTGCCCTTCAAGGCATTCTTTTCCTTCATCTTCTTCTTGAGAATTCAAACATTAATCTTCTTGATTAAAAACAACTCCTCAATTTATAATTCTTCTTCACCATCTCATTTTCAACTTAGGAGAGAATTCTCAAGGATCTTCATCAACCGAGCTACTTGATCAATTAAATTCTTCAATGTGCTTCTAATCAGAGATCAATTGGATCAACTTCAAATTCACATGCACTAAGTGATAGTGCATGGACTTCATTAATGCACATCATCCACTTAGTAGTTGTGGATGGAACTCCTTTCAACTCCTCATGCATTTTCACTACAATGCATGGTCTTCTAATCATGTTGTGACTTTGTATCATCAGGATACAAGTTCTATGAACTTATAGAGCAGCTCAACAATCGTCAGATTTTACTAGAGAATGTTTCAACCACATCTCCTATGCCACTTAGTGAATCTCCTAAGTGACATGCCTCTTAGTACCATGGCCACTCTCCATTCATCACCAACACCATCACAACCTTTGTCATTCACATCTTGACTTTCCTCGACATCCATTCATTCTAAGACAACAACATGTCTCATTGACAACAAATGCAACACAATGCACTTCACATTATATATCCCCTTGTATAAAAATATAAATATCTAGATCAACTATTTTATAACCCTAATCATACCTATAAATTTTTATGAACTTATTTTATTATCATTTATTTTAAATATATTAGTTATTTATATTTTATTTTTAATATTCTGTGTTATTAGCTTCGATTGTTTGTATAGTAATAGATGCATAATGGCGGTGTAGATCGATATTTATATATTAAAATTTAATCAGTAAAATAACATTATTAATAATTTAATATTTTTATTATAATTATTTATACTATTCTAATTTCATTTCACTAGTATTCATTTTGTATGATTTGTAATGATGAACTTTGTGGAGAGCTTCTTTTGGTAAAATTTTAAATAAATAAATATGTTTTTAATTATAAATAAAATATTAATATTATACTTCTATAACCATAAACCAAAAAAACATCATTAATTTCATACAACACAAACTGTTAAATTTTTATATTCATCCAAGAAATAAAATTATAGCATTTTTCATGTAGATGGTTAAACAGACACAAAAAGGACCAATAAAAATTTACAGGCGAGTATAGTTTAGAAATTTATTCTTTTAGAATAATATCATTATTATATAATCTTAATTATACTATTTGGTATTATTTTGTGACTTATGTTAGAATAGATTTTGATAAATAATAAAATATTATTGAAAAATGAAATATGTTAATTTCATAGACGCGGTAGTCAATACATACACATAAGTAACATGCTCATTTACATACAACATAAGGGAGGTAGAAATTAATATATATTTGGATAATATTAATATTTTTTATATATCAGAATCATTCATTACATTTCCCATTTTAAAATTACTTATAAAAATGTTATGAAAAAAGATCACATCACTGATGGATGTAGTAGTCCACACGTAACAAAAGCAGCAATTTAATTTTTCAAATGGTTGGGAGGAGGGTAGAAAATATATATTACATTAGTATAGTAAAATATAATAATATTATAAATATTGATGTTATCATAGTTTTATGGATATAGTAGGTTTGAGGTGTAAGAAGAATAAAATAAATAAGATAACTTTGTTGAAAATATTACCTCTCACATTAGATGTTCTCCCCTGGGTAACACCTTAAAGATTATTATATTGGTCTTTTAAAAAATCCAAGGATTGTAGTAAGTGGGGAGTGAGTTAATGAGATATTAGGGAGTATTTTTTGTAAATAAAAGTTTTTTAAATGTTAGAAAAATTATGGTGGAGTGATCCCATTTTATAAGTGAATAAAATTGAATGTTTAAAAATACCCATTATTTTTTCTATGATGGAATGACACTATTAAATATTCTATAGTTCCAAAGTGGTAAATAATGAATTTTTAGCTAATATAAGGTTTTTAAATCCTATAAAAGTAATCTTAACATATTTTTTAAACATATTTCAGGTCTTCTACAATTATATTTTTTATATTTGACAATTTTTGTTTTTAC
This sequence comes from Viscum album, assembly GCA_963277665.1. Classification (NCBI taxonomy): domain Eukaryota; kingdom Viridiplantae; phylum Streptophyta; class Magnoliopsida; order Santalales; family Viscaceae; genus Viscum; species Viscum album. Next base: position 570,676,522 of record OY728164.1, on the reverse strand, counting down.
CTTGGTAACTAGTTTTTACCCAAGTAATTTTTATTTTATTAAAAAAATTTACTATTTTTTACAAAATGTTGATGTTATAAACATAATTTAAGTTTCATATAATCTAATTAAATTTATAAATAATATAAAAATTACATTTATATTTAATCATACAATATATAACATTTTTTTACAAATAAATGTTTTAACAATTAAATGTTTTAAATATTGTGATACATTAATTAACAATTAAAAGAGTGATAATATATTTTCATATATGTGTAAAAATAATATCAGAGTAATTATATAAACTATATCAATTTAATTTATTTTATAACAGTTACACAACATTAATAAATCATTTATTTTAAAAAACTCTTTCAGGGTTATCATGGTCATTAACTATAATATTAGTAATCATATTTTTATAACTAAAAATGAAATTTACCCTATTACATAATATTATAATGTGGATATAAAATATGAAATTATTTTTTTAATTCTATTTCTACATGTAATGAATGATATTTTATTATATAACCAAATAAAAATAGTTTTTAGAATAGTATACTACAAAAGTGTCGAAAATATTAAAAATGTGTATCTTAAATAAAAGATAGTATTTTTAAATGAATTTGTTTTATCCTGAAATATATATTTGGTCTAAAAAGATTCTATTAGTTTTTTAGGTAATATTTTATGATAAAGTTATAAACCTTACAGTATCCCTAAAAATGTTCTTTTTAATATTCACCTAAAAATCAACTATTTTAGAAAAAATAAAAAAATAAAATTAATATCATATTTACGTGATTAATAATAAAATTAATTTAGTTTTTTAAAATTAAAATTATAAAATTTAGGATTTTATATTTTAAAAAAACATTAGTGAAATAAATTTTAAGAAGAAAATAATCTCATTAATTTTAACAATGTTTTAGTAAATAAATGTAATTTTTCTATAAAACCCAAGTAATAAATAACATAACACATTAATAGTTACATGATTATATAATCCTAATTTATAGTTACATATCCCCTCAATAAATCCATGTAATATTGTGGCCTGATGTAAACTCTGGTGGTACCCACGGGAAGTGATTCCACTATCACGAATGTCGGGGAAATTTCTACGAACCTGAATTTACCTCAAATATAATTTCAATGTCACTGTAATTGTTGGGGTTCAGTTTGGGACATGTATATGGTAAAATATTAGTGAATCTACCTCCTTTCTAATCATGTACAAATGAGCTTTATAAGGGTTACTTACACTACCTAATACCAATTACTTCATCTTTCTTCATAAGTTTCATTATATGGTTACTTCTATTTGTACCCCCTTATTTAATAGTTGTATTATAATGATGAAAATTAATGATTTTATTTTAAAATACCATGATTTAAATTTAGTAATGTATTATGTGTATATAAATCTATTGAACATATTTAGTTTTTTTAAAGTAAAAAAATATAGAAAAATCTAGGGGCATTGCATATGGAGACTTCTAACTCAGTATTCCAGTTTTTGTATATTATGAAGAAACATGTTATATGATATTTCTTCATTTTTTAACCATTTCTAGGATTTTATTGTTGATTAATTTTCAGGGATTTCCACTAATATATATGTTGAGTTTATGATCAAGTCCATTTTAGGTATGGATCTAATATCCATTTATTCTTATAGGAGGGACCTGTAGTGCTTTTTCAGATAAAATAATTTTTGGAGGCTCTTGAGGCACAAGGTTTTATTCACTTGAGAACATCACCTAAAAGTACTTCTATTTTTTTCTCTAAGAATGAAGATGTGACATTTTACCTATGTTTAGATTACTAGAAATCAAACCACATGATGGTCAAGAACGGTTATACTCATACCTGAATTGAAGATCCTTTGACAAATTAAGGGTATCCAAGTGGTTTATCCTGATTAATTTTATATAAAATTATCATCATCTAATAATGGGGCCTTAGAACATCCCTCATAAATATTTTAGAACCAAATATGATTTCTAATAGTATCATGTTATATCATTCAAATTTATAAAATTTCATGTTGTGTTTATATCCCTAATGATTATGGCTTCCATCTATACTTGGATTATTCTGCGGTGATTTATATTGCTGAATTTGATATAATCTTATTTTAGGGTCGACCATGCTCAAAATTTGAATATCATTTTAAGTAGACTTACAGTGCTTCAGTTTTATTATAGTCATTTTATGTTTCAGTTATATATCATTCTTATTATTTGGGAATGTGATATCAGAAGCATAAATAACAATAGACCCTCCGAAGGTTGAGTTTATGGTTTCTTTGGAGTGAACCAAGATAATTTTTAAGATCTGTAGTTTCCTTAGTTTAGTAGTATATTGACGGATATTCATTCAGTACTTCTCTTTATTAGAAGTTCCAATGAATTACATGAATAATAAGGTGTAAACCATACCATGGTCTAATGTTTACAATATTTTCTTTAAGGATCTAAAGGGTATATTAAAATTTTCACTTATTTTAACCTTACCGCAGCTAGGTAAATGTACATCATTTTTTTGTATCATGGGTTAGTCTAGGGGCCATTATAATGTATTATGTGAGATAAACTATGAATTATATACCTAAATATTATATACATAAATATTATATCATTTTATATGAATATTTAATCAAAATAAAAATAATACACAACCCCAAACTGTAAAGGTTTATTGTCTTTGGTGTCTAGATGCAAAATTAACTTATTTCGTGAAATATATTCAATATCCCCCAAAATATTCATCTCACATATTACCCTTCTTATAAATACAATATCTTAAATATTTATTCATTACTTTGTGAAATGGAAACATAATAAAAAGTGAGATCAGAAGCTCAATAAGGGTAAATATAGGTGATATCAATCAATGACCCTAAGTGAGCATAATATAATGAAAGGGTATAATAGTATGGTAAAAATTAATGAAAGTTATACCAAATATGTTAAATATAATTAATCATGAGTAATGAAATAATTTTTTTTTAACAAGAATACATAATTCATAAGAATATGGAACCATGAACAATCAATATTAATCCATGAGAATATATCATAAGTGAAAGATATAAATTTAATTCAGACACACAAGAATATAAAATCATTTCCTCAATCAAGGATCACATACAAGAATATCATAGTGGAAAACATAAAATATTTGATTATATACACTTCCCCTTCTATAATTTCATTAGTAAAGGTTCAATCCCAAGACAATCATAGTGGATAGATCCCCTTACTAAACTAAGTTCACCCCCCATTCTATCATATATTATATCATGAGTTATATATTATTACAAAATACATTTAAGAGATATATAATTACAATCCAACCCATCACATAATTAAAACTATATATAATTTCACCATAAAATGATAAAAACAATCATCATTTCATTATAGTAAAAAAATTAGAAATATATAGTTTCCATAAACATTTCATCCTCATATAATCGTATCCGTATAGAGAATGAAAGTTGGTGGTATCATAAAATCATTCCTTATTTTAGCGTAGCTTAATTAACCCATGGGAATGTAATGGGTTTCATAGAATCGTCTTTAATAAATCATCATCATAAAACATAATTAGAAATAAAGTGGACGGTCTAATAAGATCACCTCCATAATTAATCATAATTTTTTGTAAGGATATTAACAGAGATAGAAAATTCCTTTAAAAGCACATTTGAACATTTATTTAAAAATATGGAAAATAATCTTTTCTTTCAGTAACTTTAAAACCTAAAAATTCCAAGAATGATTAGAAAATTGTTTTATTTCAAAATAACCATGGAATCATATAAATGAATCTTTAAATCATTGAAATATTATGATGGATGAAAAATTAATTCATGTGGTTACGTTAAAAGGGAACATCCTTTTCAACTTTTATAAAAAGTCATCTGTGGGCCATACAAAAAACATTTGAAAAGATTTATTTTAATATTTTTTCAATTAAGTAAAAGTTTGTAAAAATAATCATTCTAAAAAATCATGTATTGAGAAAATTTCCATAAAACATTTTTGAATAACATGGATATGGAGGAGAAATATTCGCGACCTGAAAATAATAAATAAGGTCAGTTTTCCAAAAAAATATTCTCTCGGTCATTAAAATTACCAAAGGGAGGAAACTAGTACTAATATTTTATAACTAAAAAAATAAATATAGGGGAAAATTATATTTAATTTAAAGGATAATAATCATATTATTTTCAGTAATGTAAATTTAACATATAAAATTTTGAAATGTAATGAGATTATAAGATTAAACCTTACATCAGGTCGCATCTTGCTTCATACGTGTACAATAATAAGGTATAATATAGATATATTTCTTATTACTATATTATATAACCATATTCAGATGTATATTAATATATATAATTCCCTTATAATTTCCAATTACCATTTTATTAATAAATATTTATTAAAATCATTAATCGGGTGAAAACTGTTCCATTTTGCATTCATTTATTGGCTTGATAGTTTCAATCCTTGCACCTTGGTCAGGATATAATAATATAAGTATTATTAGTCATGTAATAAATATCATATTTATTTATTTCATATGATTTTATAAATATTCATATAAAGTGGTGGTGAAAAATGAATTACATCATTTTGTGGAGACGATAGTATGTACATACGCATGAGGGATGTTTTCACTTTTTGGTGGATGGAATTAAACAAAAGTAAATAATTATTCGACTTTATATAATCATAAATATAAATATATTCATTAAATATATACTTATTACTATCCATTGAATGAGGAAATTTAAAACTAACCACACCACTTCATGTAGGTGGTAGTCCACTCAAACAGATGTGTAATGTTATCATTTTACAATGGATTGAAAAAAATTTAAAAACTATAAAATTAATATAAAAACATATAATTATAGTAAATATAACTGCTATGTCTTCTTAATTTGGTTATATAACTTTTTTATGTGTTTTATGAATAAATAAACATGATAAAGATCAATAAGAACATATACATCATCTATGGGCATCTTCTTTTTAAAAGCACCTTAAGGATTCTTGGATGGATCATTTGGGAAGAATATGACCTCAAGGTCATGTATATAGATGTTGAAAGATTATATAGGTAGATCATATCTGATAAAAATGGATCCAGTGGTGTTTAAATTTGACCAGATGATATTGCCTTTTGGGATTGAGGTTAGTGGAAAACTTGTAAATATTAAGAACATTGAAATTTAGCAATTCCACTCTCATGCGGGTGTAGGAAAACATTTCCAATGATTTGAATAAAATAATTTAAATATCAAAATACAATCAACCAATCATATTAAATCTAGTATTTGGGATTATTTTAAACCTTATCACTTTGGTTAACCCCTCTTTTAACCATGTTAACCCTTATCGTGGAAACATAAATTTTATCATGTTTACTATTCATTATGAAAAAAATTAATTTGTTCTGATAAAATAATATTAATTATTTTTATTCAAAATAATACGTTTTTTAAAAATAATAAATTACTAAAAGTGGTATAAATCAATTCTAATATCCACACACAAATAAAAAATATGTTTTTAATCTTAAAAATAATTTTATTATCACTCATTTCCAAGTAAATACCATTAAATAAAAGTTAATATATTTTATTTAATAAATTATCTAAAAAATAAATTAAAATCATTCATCAATAGTTATTAATTAATTTTACTAAGATAAAAATACATTGTGTGCATAAAATTTTATTTCCAAAAAATAAATCTTTTTACCTTGAAATGATTTTATCTTCACTTATAAAAAATTGATAGTCAATGTATCAATAATTATTAAGTTTTTTACATTAAATATCAATATAGTTTATAAAAATAATTTTTTATTAGTGGTCAAAAAACATAATATATAGAAAAATAAAAATCATTGAAAATTTTATCTTTTAACATAAAAAGATATCATTTTTAACATTTATAATTGAATATATATTTAATAGAAATTAATTGATACTTTTCAATACAGGAAAAATCTTAGAAATATATTTTGTAATTTAGTTAGTCCTATTCATCGCCTCCAATCCCATGGCTAGGTGACAACAATAAATATTAATAATATCTCATGGATTGTTTAAGATCAATGTCAGATGTAAATAAAGATATGAAAATAATAAAATTTATTTAATGAAAATTATATCAAAAATTATAAGGTAGTTACATTATTCCAGCTTATAAGAATTTATACCTCTAAATTATACTACTCAGATATAAGAAATTGAGGATATTTTTTCCTTATCACACCCTTGGGTTCCTTTGTAGCTTCCTCAAATATACGTTTTCACCACAATACATTTACTAGGTGATTCGTCTTATTCCATTGAACTTTATCTCCTTGATTCTGAATCTCCAATAGTTGTTCCTCAAAAGATAGATCATTCATTAGTAGTAAAACCTCTATGTTTAGTGCAAGTGAAGGATCAATTATGCACTTACTCAAGAGAGACATATGGATCACATCATGTACTTGAGAGTGGTGTAGATGAATCACCAAGGTAAAAGACATCATCTAGATATGATAAATAATCTCAAAGAGACTAATATATATAGTTCTCAGCTTTCCCTTATTTCTAAATATCATAACCTTCTTACAAGGATATATTCATAATAATTCCTTGTTAAGAAATTCAAACTCTTGATCTCATCAAGGATTATCAAAATAACTTTTCTATTAACATTGCAATTCCATGATATGATGATGAAGGGATCTGAAATTATCTCTTATTTCCTGAACTATATCAAGTCCCAAATAGATTTATTTTCCATCTTTATCCTAACACATTAGAGTTTTTCACTGATTTCAATATATGTCTTTATAAGGATATGTATGAATGCTTTGTTGAAAGAGATTGTTTTATGAAAACTCATTCATAGGAAGGTATTGATCCCAACCACCATTAAAATCTATAGAACAATATATCAACATATATTTAAAGATTATAATGGTCCCTTAAGACTGACCATCTACCTAAAGATAATATGTAGTGCCACTATTACAAAATATATTTAGCGTGCCAGCTTTTTCACATCTATTATCCATAACTGACATGAAAAAAGGATGTATATTTATTTATCACATCAGTTACTGAATAACCTATGTGAAATACTAGTGTACCTCTTTATCACATCGTTTATACAATTATCAATGTGATAAATAGGTTTTTCACATCAGTTATAATTTGAACGATGTGGTAAAGAAATTTTCATTTCTTAATCACTTCTCTTATAAGATAACTGATGTTATAAAAGTCATTTTTCACATCAGTTACTATATATCCAATGTGATAAAGGAATGAAAATTTCTTTATTACATCTATTATAATATATTATATTTCATATAAAATTTAAAATTTTTTCAATTTCCATTTCGGATCATTTCGGTGTTATTCAATATCACAAAAGAAAACTCGTTTCTCCCGTATGGATTCCCTAAAATCGTTTTTTGGATCCACTGGCCTCCAGTATCAGTTTTCCATCTTCAAAAATCATCAATTTCATTGTCCCTATTATTTCAAATTTGATCATCACATCTCCAAACTCTCATGTAAGCCTCACACATTGATTCACTCTTAAGGATTCCCTAACTCTTCTTTTTTTGTTCTGTTTATTCAAATCTCACTTTATTATCATATTTATGGGAAGTGAATATTCTATGAATAAACAAGTTGTTTAAAAATATTATATTGGAATTGGAATATTACCTTTTGGATTAAAATAGTAATTTTGATAGTATTGGTGTTATAATCATTTATTAGTTATCCACCTAGGGTTTAGCATGTTTTATTACTTAAGGTTATGATAAATGGTTTATTGGATCGTCTTTTATTCAAAACTTTTGTGGATTTTACGAGCTCCACTATGGTATTTTGAATTTTTAATGACATGCTATTATAATTTTAGGTGGTATGAACCCTTATGGTTATTTTTTGTGTAATTACCTTACATGTGTGCAACATGTTTTTATAAAATTGTTATATTGAGAAAAATAAATTTTGAAAGTAATATTGGATGGTATATCATTGATAATTTAATTTAATTAATCTGATCATTCTGAGAGAATTTTTATTGGACTATGATATAGTATCAATTCATACTTGCATATTGAAAACCATGTTTGTGGTTTAGTGTAATGTAAATTATTTTTAATCCCATAGATATTTATATTAATTTTCACCTTGAATGTCTATTGTCAAGAAATATTACAGATCCCATTTATCGGTTGCCTCAGATAACCATTCCAAACATGGTTGCAGATATACTATGGTATTTATTTTCATTTATATGTTACTAATTTACTGAATGATTTTCCTCAACATAGTTTCATAAAAATATAAGGCTTAATGATGTATTATATAATGATATATGTGTCCCATTGGAATTAGAATATTCAAATCAATTATTTCCCTCTATTTACAACCATATTTATATTTTCTTATTTCGGAAACCTTGTCATACAAATTTAAAATGGAGATCTAGGGGTTTAGTCTTGGAAATATTGGAATGATTGAGTTTGTTAATTGAGAATCATGAGATAGAATTGCAGAAACTAGGGATAAGGAGTAGGTCTAAATTCTGAGAAAATGTTATTGACTATTAATACATAATATTTTTTTAGATCATTGGATTATCTATATTCATTTTTTATAATAACTATTATATATAAAAATGAATGATTTATTAAATAACAACTCATAAAGTAATCAGAATTCTCCTAAAGGTCTTATTATATGTCATATAATTAATTAGAGTCACTATGATATTTTTCTATTTTATGATTGGTGGTTTATATACTATTTAGTATTGTATTATAAAATATTTATATAGTTTTAATTCATAATCATGTTACTCTCCATCTATTCATTTTCATATTTCATAGCATCCAACATGTTGTTTGATCATTATTGTATAATATATAATATTATAGTTTGTTACATTGGGAAAGAAGTATCTAGATTTTGAATATTATTCACAATAACGGGTAATAATTTTTTTCTAACCATGATGATATGATGTTTTTTGTTGAAATTGTTTTAGTAAGGGAAACACGTTTTTTATTCAATTTAATGAAATAATTCATTAAACCATCAATTTAAATATATTTTTTATTTTAAATGTTATGGTTATATTTAAATAGTTAGCTTTTTATAGTGTAAAACATTGAGGATGTTTATAATTAAATTATTTTATGAAACGATTTGATTTTCTAAAGTAAATTATTTTTGAAAAACTATAGTGAAATATTGTTTTAAACTTAATTTGATGTTAATGATGTTTTTTAAATATAAATAATATGATGTGGTATTTAGAATTAGAAATTTAAGGGGTTAGGAATTCTAATTTATCAATTATTTTTTAAATTTAATTTTATTATTTTCTAGAATTTATAATTATACTTTTTAAATACACATATTGTTTTTCAAAAAATTCATTGTTTTTTTACTTTCAAAAAATGACATATTTGATATAAATTCAAACCTAGTTTGACATGAATAATTTATTCTCACTTTTATAACCAATATATTATCTTGAAAAGATATTTATTTTTTATTTTTTTATTGATAATAATGAGTCAATGTTGGATTACGACACATGGAATAAGTAATGAAAACTAGTAAGGTGTTGATGCTCTTTTAGAATTTTCTAAATGAAATACTCCAAACAATGACATGTTTCTCTATCCATTCCTGAAATGTTTAAATATAAAAAAGTTGAAAAGAAAAGAGACCAATGATTATTTAATTTTTCATTATTATAATTCATTTTACAACCCATGGATTTGGAATGGTGAAACATGGAAAAATGTCGGATCTATTGATGATGATGCTTTGCAAGATTATAACTTTGATGAAATTAATGAAATTATTTGTGATATTGAAGTTTAGGTAATGGATAAAGAACCCATAATTGAGCATTTATATGGTGATTCTGAAAAACCATTGTATCTAGGTTGTACAGAATTTATGGTTTTATAGTTATTATTAAGATTGATTAACATGAAATAAAAACATGGTGGGAGTGACAAGAGTTTTACCGATTTTCTATAATTGTTGACAGATTTTATTCATAATGAAAATGATATTCTTGATTCACATTTAAAACATAATAAAATACTATTCTTTATGGGATTATGGTACAAAAAAATACTTGCATTCCAAATGAATGATTGATATACTGGAAGGAATAAGAATTTTAGTCAAGGTGTCCTAAATGTGGGACATCGTTTTATAATATGAAGGAATATTACATGATGATATAGAAGTTACAGAGATCCCTACAAAGTGATTTTGGTATATTCCAATAATTCCCCATTGGAAACTTTTATTTGAAAATTCACATGATGAAATTTTTTTAAAATGAAATTCATATGAGCGAATATGTGATGTAAAATTACAAAATCCAGCTAATTTTCTACAGTGAAAGAAAGTTGATCAGTAGATTCCAATATTCCTAAATAAAGTTGGAAATATCATACTTAGATTATGAATTGATGGAATGAATCTATATCAAATCCTTGTTAGCACACATAGTTCATGAAATATTTTATTTTTAATTTACAACTTATCTATTGAATTTTCAATGAAGTGCCAATATATCATGTTGAGTTTAATGATATCTAGTCCAAAACAACCCAGAAATGATATTGATGATTTTTTATCCAATAATTGACGATTTGAAACTATTATCAGAGGAAGGTACATGGGTGTATGATTGTTATAAAATGTAAATTTTTTAACGGCATATAATTAATATGTTCACTAATAATAACTTCACAGTATATGGAATTTTTTTGGATATAGTATTAAGGGGAATAAAGCTTATCTAATGAGAGAACAACAAACTTCATATTATGAACTGCATCATGGGAGAAAAATAATATACATGGGTCTTCAAACGTTTTTTTCTCTGGATCAGTCTTATATAATATTTAAAAATCAATTCAATGGATCACGTAAATTTTATATTTCTACAAAACCATTATCCAGTAATGAGTATTTTAATTGGGTGAAAAAAATAGAAGTGGCATTCAGAAAGAAACTGAAATATGGCAATGATAGAAATACTTAGAAGAAACAGTCAGTATTTTTTGAGCAACCATTTTGGAGATATCATGAGTTTGAACAAAACAATTATGTCATGATCATGGAGAATAATATCTATGATAGCTTGATTATAAAATTGTTTGATATTAAAGGAAAGAATAAATATGGTCGGAATGTAAGATTGGACACACTCTCAGTGGGAATACTTTTTTTGTTATCTTCCACTCTGGGAGATAGGAGAACATTCCAACCCCAGCCTGTCATATATTATCTCAAAGAAAGAAAATTATATTTTTTTAATTTTTTGATGATAAAAAAGTGATATAATATTATTCTTCAAATGTAAAAAATGTTGTGTCTTTAAAGGATTTGAAGTTGACATGTATGGAATATCATGATTTTCACATCATGATGCAAAAACTTCTACTACATGCATTGCATGGAATATTTCCTATTTGTGTTATAATGACTATCATGAAGGTTTGTTATTATTTATATTCAATTTTTAATAAGGTGATTGATTCACATTCTTTGAATACATTGGGGAATGAAGTGTTTTCTATACATTTTCAATTGGAAATTTATTTTCATCTATCTTTTTTTGATATTTTAGTACATTTAATGGTTCACTTGGCGTGATAAATAATGATTTTTGAACCAGTATATCTATGTTGGATTCATCTTTTGGAATAGTATATATTGATATTTAATGGATATGTTAATAATTCGTATTTACTGGAATCCTCCATTGTAGAAAAGTATTTTTTTGAGTAGTTTTTAAAATTTTATACATGCTATTTTCTTGTTGTAGAGAACATCTATTTGCCTACATCTTAGCATGAATGTGTTAATTATGGGGTAAAGGGTATCCATGAATTGAAAGTCAAATCATTGACAGGTGAAAAAAATAAGGTACATTTATACATTTTGAATAACAAATATAATTCTCAAACATATGTAACATTTCATATTAATGGGTTAAAACAATGTTATTTAAAGAAGAATGATTTGTGCATTTTGATTGATCATAAAAAACATTTTTTCATGGTATAAAGAGACCATTTTTGGTAATTCAGATGCACAAGAAACATTGAGATGGTTAGTAGATGGTCAAAGTTGAAATTTTCTAACATGGTCTAGGTATGAAATTAATGGATATACATTTTATAATAAGTATTTGGAAAAAAGATGTGTGGTTTAGAATAGTAGTGTATTGGTTTCTGTAGAAGATATTCATTTCTCAAGTGCTAAAGACAAAAACACAATCTATGCATTAAATACATATTATGGAGTCATTGAAGAAATATGGGAGTTTGAATACATTAAATTTAAAGTTCCCGTCATTAACTTCAAATGTTTTATCAATAACAATAGTTTTAGACACGATAAATTTGGAATGACAGTATTTAATCTGAATAAATTGGAATAAACATCCAATCCTTTTATCATGCCAACACTTCAAAAATAATTCTATATTCTTTATCAATTTTTTATAAAATGTTATTTTATTTTACAAGAAACAAATAGTTTGTTTTTGAGGATAAACCCGATGAAGATTCTGATTTATGTGAGATCCCCACTTCCATGGAATGATTAACAAATAATATTGATTATCACATCATAGATATTTTTTGTCCCATATGGAATGAACTTGAAGAAAGAATTTGGGGAAAAAAAATCCTTTAGTACATTCCTAATATTATAGGTAACACATGCTTATTTATGGTTTAATTTTTTAATTTAATAAATTATTTGATATTTTAATTTTATTCTAAATATTAAAAGACATATTATCACTAATAAGTTATTTTTTTATTAGTTTAATTTTGATTATTTTACAATGCTTACCATTAGATAACTTATCAATCAATTTATTTTATTGAACACCAATTATTTTAAATTTTATATGTAAATAAAATAGAATAAAATTTTTTAATAGTATATTCAAACAAAATATATTTTTTAATTTTTTTCATTCATTTATATCATTTAATCTCTCATTAAATATTTGTAAAGATTAGTGTTAATTTTTTTTGATAATTTTTCATTTTTCATTTACATTTGAATGTAATGGTCGGATTTATATATTTGTGTACTATTTTTTGTTGCTTTCATTCATAGGATTGTAAAAGAAAAGTCAACATATCCACCGCATATTGATGGATATGGTCATACTCATACCTTAGGGGAGGAAAATGTACATTCTCCTGTTGATGAGACCCCTCATCCTTATTTACATGAAAAATCCATTTTTTCCATCTTATAATATTATATTTAACGATTAGTGGTAACCTTACATTTCAAAATGATAGTACAAAAAACATCATTCCCAAAAAATTCAAAAGTCATCATCACCCATCTCAATTCACGTTTCATCTCGAGTCATGTTCCTACCGAGAGTCACACACCCATGACGTCAAACACCCTTTCCTTTCCCCTCCCCATCATCACAATACTTGAGGGACCAACCAAAATCTTCACTTCCATCTCATAAGTTTCCAAGGAATCATCGCCACTGCTCCATTTCTACTATCGACGTTGCCTTCCAAACACCACACATGTCCACTGGAGAACATCGTACTCCATCGAACAATCGTTAGACATAGAAACTTTTTTTCATCCCTCATCACTGAACCACAAAATGAAGCAACACAACCCCTTCATGAACAACACCAATACCTACCTAAGTGAACCAAATCCATCACCAATGGAGAAATATGAACGAACATAGTAACTACAGAAATCAACGACATGTTGTGCCACCCAGGAACACTAACCACTCATCTAACACATCCCAAAACTTCCATCATATCTGATGTACCCAAATGACGTGCAAGGGATCAAGGGACCATGAATCCAGAGCATAGTGGAGTATAGGAAAAGGGGTAAGGATGAACATAATGTGCTATGTAATGAGAGAGAGAAACACTACGATGAAAAACCTATTGGAAATCTGAGATTAAAACCCATAACTAAAAGAAATAGTAAAATAAGTGGGAAATGGATAAAGACCCTAATAAGAAACCATGAATGGAACCCTAATAAGAAACCTCAATCATATCGATAGATACTGAGTGATGAATCCATTTAAGTGGAGAAAACCACGTTTCCCTTAATTCCACTACCATAGTCAAAAAACCTTCCAAAAAACCAACACACCCATACAAGATGGGGTTGTGTGTATCGGCCCCGAACAGAAGAGTAGGGATGAAAGGGGAGAAAATGGGACAACTCCATAAAACCAAAAGATAATGAACATTAACAAAGGAGTCGTGAAGAATATGAAGAAGGATAGGTTTATCACCATGAGGAGAACTCAAAACCCTAGGTTGAAGAGAACGAATCTGATGGATGGATCTAGAGTTGGATTAGAGAGTGTGATCTTGGAGAGTGAGGAACCATCTTATACCTTATAAACCATTTATTACATGGTACATTAACTTCTATAGGGAAAAATAAGAATTTTAGGTTGGGTAAATGTGGTACCGCATGTTTACAAAAATTATCAGTTTATTGTATTCGAGACCATAAGATACTAGAAGACCTTGATGATAATGATATTCCAAGAGGTCCAAATTCAAAAAAATATAATGAATTTTGTAGCAGTGTAGGCTAAAATAAAATTTAGTATTTATTTTGATGATTGGAAAAGTGTTGATAAAGTGACACTGTCTCACTTTTGGAAGATTGTTTTAGTAAGCTTTATTATTATTATTTTACTTATATTGAAATGTTTATAGTAATATATGTTTCCCACTTATTATCAGATGGTATATTATACACTTGATACAAGTAGAGTCATGAGAAAATTTGTATCATTGGATTCTTGGTGATGGAGGGATTCTAAATCCACCCTCACATCAGATTTCATTTTTTTGGCATAGGCAAATCATAATACCTGTGATATATATCCTTTTTTAGATAAATATAAATGGGAGAAATTTTTTGAAATTAGAATATGATAAAAAAAATTATAAGTTCAATTTTCCCTTTAATAATTTTTTATATTAATGATCATATTAATGATTTATTTATTCTTAATTTACACAATTGAGGATACCTCATCCGAAAATACAATCTAGAAATATATACCCTCATACTTTATATTGGCGAGGGTATACGTTTTTGGAAGAAATAATTATGGCTGAAACATTTAATAAAATGAGAGACGAGTATTCAATATCTATAGAGGTTGGCCCTATTTCCCCTCTTAGACATGAAAAAATGAAGAGGGGTCAGATGAGAAAAAAATGACAATATATTATGGAAGGCTAGAGGGTCTTGGCTAATAGAATTTAATGATGTCTACTTTATTCATTTAGTTACGTTAATTTAATTATTTATATATTTTTATTCATGATGGATATTTTCAAATTTTTTATACAGGATTCTCTTGATCATCATATAACACAAGAGGTCTTTATAGCAGAGGACAATATTTTTATTTTAGCTACAACATTGGGAAATCCCAAACTCTCGGGTCATGTAAGAGGATACCCAGTAGACATATTAGGGATTTTTTTCACATTCTATATATACCTCCATGGAGGATATTTAGAAAAAAATAGAAACTTTGTAATTTAAAGTTTAGGATATTCTTGTAATGGTGTAGGAAATGATGAGAGCTTCAGTATAGTCAATGTTTGTATAAATTCAAAGACAGTTCCAGACTAAAGATCCCACTCCACCTCCACCAAAATCTCCATCTCCTCCTGTTTATATTCCTCTTCCACCTCCATCCACAGACCCCACTCATTATTTTCCTACTCCTACACCCCTCCTCCATATGTTCCATGGTATTTTGAGTTATATATGGATGATCTCCATGATATTGTTTCATATGGAATGATATTTTATATAGGAGATACCATTCATCATCAACAGATAGAGAGAGAGAATCACATGGTCATTTTACATGATATTATAGATATATCAGCAAGAATGTAATGTTCTACTGATGAGATGAGTACAGTTAAACAATGTATCAACCAATTTTTAGTTTGTCCATCTAGACTTCTCCGACATGTTACAATATAGGTATGTGCTTATTTTATCTTTTATTTTATTTTTCTATTAAATTTGTTTTATAATTTTAATTTTAATATATTTAACTAATATTTTTAGGAATAAATTAATGTTAAAGTAATAATATATAGAAAATAAAAAATACAAAGAGAAACTTCAGATATAGTTTCTATGAGTCCTAACAGATTGGCAACATATTCAATATTTTATTAAATGTATATGAGATTCCAATGAAAAATGATTTTGGAGAGAATAAAATTAATTTGAGTATTTTTGAAAAGTTATATCATGGATATTGTAGCTGGATATCATATGGGAATAAATATGATTCAATATTTTCCTTGTACGTCGATTAACAAATATTTCTCCTTCATATAATTTATTTAAAATTTATATAAAATTTATACTTTTGTTTGTTTTGTATTAGGTATTTTTATACAATTGGTAAGGATAATGACAAGACATATGTATATGGATTTATGGTCAAATATTTTATACAACATGTATCAAGGATAATGAATGATGTACAAGGAATATTTTATATTTCTAAAATATTTTATATTAATGAAATTGTCTAGTGTAGGATGATTCCATATCTTCAAGAGTATGAAACATATTTATTAAAAAAGTGTCATATATCACTTAACATAATACACACTAAAATTAAATTTTATTTTATATTAGTATCCATTAGATTTTGGGTGTATCTTTTTAAGGGATATGGTGTTTTATTGTCTATGGTCTATCCATGGTAAAGTTAGAGAAACATTTAAGAATGTATTGGGCACACAAGTTAGAAAATTTTAATATTTTTTATATTCTAATGACTTAAATTTATATATTGATATTATTTTCATACATTAAATGGAATTGATATTAGTAGACGAAAAATAAAAGGAGGCCCATGGTCAAATATATAACAAATAAATGTGAATTTTCATTTACACTTACAAAATTTTGGATATACTACATAAACATGTTATTTTGAATTAAAAAATTAATTTCAGAAGAAGATTCATAAACAAGAAGGCATAAAAGAATATGGATACTTTGTTTTATGATTTATGTATGAAATAGTTACAATTGTGATAGTTATAAAGTTCAATCAGGTTAGAGTTTTTCATAATCATTTCCTTAATATTTCAGTCCTTTTATTCAAAATACATGTTAAACAAATTTCTTTTAATTTATAGATTTTATATCACCCTCAGCCTTATAGTGAACTAAATTCAAGGCACCAAAAAATATTATGGGGGAATCATTTCATATGTTTGAAAAAAATTGTTTATTTCAGTTTATATTGTAAATATG
This sequence comes from Viscum album, assembly GCA_963277665.1. Classification (NCBI taxonomy): domain Eukaryota; kingdom Viridiplantae; phylum Streptophyta; class Magnoliopsida; order Santalales; family Viscaceae; genus Viscum; species Viscum album. The sequence continues at coordinate 570,659,097 of OY728164.1, read as the reverse complement.
AAATTTCTACATTATAAGTGTATTTTTGTTGGCTATTCTTTTGCTTTTTCTACACGTAATTTTATTGTAATTTTATAATATTTTATATTGTAGAGAGGATATAAATAGAGAAATTTTTTAACAAACATTGTTTACCATGTCGGTTATATGGAAACCCACATGATAAACCAATTAGTATTGGTTTATCACATCCGTTTCCACATAACTGACATGATAACACTTTATTCAAATTGGTTTTTAGTGAACTGATGATATAAATGATTTATCATGTCGTTTTTGTGATAAGAGATGTGATAAGCCTAAATAGATTGGTTTTTCCATGTATATTATTTGATAACTGACATGAAAACCCTTTTTCACATCGGTTTTTTTTGTAAACAAACATAAAAAATGATTTTCATGTTCATTATCAAAGAACCAACATGAAAACCCAATACAAAAAATTATTTGCAACTTAGGTTTTAATAAACCGATGTAAAAAAATATTCATAATCTATCCTCGAATAACATGACATAATAACTAATGTGGAAAATCAAAAAAACTGGTGTGAAAACCCTTTTTGTGAAATATTTTTTTAAAGTTCATCACTATATTCAAATATTATTAATTACTTCTTTATAACAGTAAGATAAAACATGGATCCTGATTGAATAAATTAGAATGTGGTTCCCCATGAAACCTTACCACTTCATAAATGTATATCCTAGAAATATGATCAATAGAAAAATCTTCTCTGATATAAAAAAGGGATGAATTCATAAAGTAATTAATTATAACTACCATTATGTCCTATAGGTGTTTTGGGGTGTCCGATGATGAAATCCATGGTGCTGTTTTTCCATTTTCATTTATGTATGGGTAATGGTGGTAATATCCCACTAGACTTATATCTCTCATACTGAACTTGAAAACAAACCAAAAAATAAAATACATATTCCACAATCTTTATATTCATGTTATCCCACTAGAAATAATATTTTTGGTCTCTATACATCTTCATACTTCCAGGATGAATAGAGAATGATGAACTATGAGTTTCACTAAATAAATCATTCTTAAAATATGGTATTGAAGGGAAACATACTAAATTCCTAAAACTTATTATTCCATCTGAATCATGTTTCAAATTAGGATCTTTCCCTACCTTCTTCTGTAGTTCCATATATTCTTTCTGTTTGTTTTTAATCCTCAAATGGATAGATAGATAAACATTTATCCATGTAAGATAGGATTTCTCCCCTTTACTCATTATTTTAAGATCCATCATCTACAAATATATAAGTATTGGATCCCATTAAATCCTTATCATTGAAAAAATAGCTTAATAATTCTAATATAGATCATCATCCACCTTTCCCACCTTCCCTTAGTGGTAGTGTATTAAAAATTCCTAATCATTAATAAAAATACAACATTTCTATTTGTGAAGATTCAATTATTTCTATTGGAATATATACTTCATGATTTTATGATATATATATATATATATATAAATATATCTCATTTTACCAGATAGATAATTCCCCAAATCTAAAATATTGTCTCTCTCTTTAACTGTTGAGATAACTACACCTCAGGAATTGGTTGTAAGACCAATATAATGGAATTAATTTCCATTGTATGTTCATGTTCATAATTTCACCTATAGATGATGATATGATGATTCATGATAAAAAATGTGATTCCTTTTATAATTAAAATGATAAGAGATCTATATAAAGAGAGTTAATCAATTTTTAATATCATATAAAATTAAACTCAAGGAATAACAGTAATATTTTCATAGATAAAATTATTAAAAACATAAAAATTAAATCCATAACTCTATATTGGAGGGTAAGTGTGACTCCACTTCAGCAATGTAGATAGAATGGGTCTTTCCTTCTTCCCTTGGTCTAGGAGTTTTCCCTTAGATTATGGGATTAACACAGATAATTCCAAAGTTCCCAAAATTCAACACATTCAGATATTTTTTGTTCATTTGGATGGACTTTATTTATCTCTATGAAAATATTCATTTTCTCTAGATAATTTTTTACTCTACTCCCTTATTTTATTCAAATATAACATATTCTCATTCCATTAAAACATTTCCCTATGTGATTTTTTCGACATTATTGGCATGTAGAAAATTTAATCTTCTTTCCTCCATGGTTTTCATCAACTAAGCTAGCATGAAATTTGATTTTTTCTCTTATTAGGTGTGTTGGGTAACTCACCCATTTTATGGTTTCTAATAATAATTTGGGAAAAATGTTAGTCATAACTATGAAATCCCATCCCAAACCACTAGGTCCTATTTGGAGTGTCCCATGACCTCATGAATGTATCACTATACATAAAAGGCTACCAACTAGCATCGAGGTTCTTTGCCCATCAGTGGGGAGAATATACTATCAATAACATTTCATAGAACAATTTTATAATATAATAACAAATAATAAGAGTAATCATGCAAAAAATATAAAAGGAATTCAGAATTCGTACAGATAATTAATGGGATCCCAAAGTGACAAGCCAAACATAAGTATAAAGTTAAGATGATAGATAAATAAATAAAATGGAAGTAAACATACAAGTATATCGTGGTCATTACTTTAACTTTGTAATCCATGAATAAACCAAATTCCATGGTCCCCTTTCCCTTCACCAGATCCCTAGTCATGAAATCTAAAAGCACACTAAAATATCTAAGTAGAGTGTCAGTACAAGAATTAGTAGGATGCTAATAATTTTTCCATAACTAAGTCTTCTCAAGTATAATAGGTGTATTCCATGATAATAATAAATTCATAACAAGCATATAAAATTACAATCCAAAACTGAACGTTCTTACACTAACCAATCCTCCACAACCCTCTGGTTCCACCTCTTTTGAATCCATCTCAAAAGGATAATGAGAATATATTGTAAGTTACTAAGATACACATCATGATAATGAATCTATTACTCATTAACTTCATGAAATTTTTATATACATGTGACTCAATTTTTTTCGAACCAAAATATTGATTACTACTCCCAAATAAACTATGCATCGTGTGTGTCCTCCACATGGAATTCTTCTCATTAATCAACTAAGAATTGAGAAACTCAATAATAAGGGAATGAGTGAATCCCCAATAAGGTGTTTCATGGTATCATCATATCTCATTCCTACTCTTAGGTTCATCGTCATCATCATCACAAGTCAAACATAATTTACCTCTAAGGGATAATAATTTCATGACGATCCACCTATTTGGATCACCGAGAAAGACAACTCTAAACATGGTAACATACATAACAGTGTTGATCATATATTTCAAGCATATCATCATGAGAATATAGTATCCTTAAAAATAAATATGTTATCATAATCAAACTTGGAAATAATCTACTCTAGAAATTATAATGGAATCAAATACCATAACAACTCTCTCAACACACACACACACATACATGCGACCATAATCAAGTAATATTAATCAAAGTACTCTACAACAAGAATAATATCAAGGAAACATGTTAGAATGGGAGACTTAAATGGTAAATAACTTCCTACCTCAAATTAATTTACATCAACATCAAGGATAATCTACCCTATGTGGTATTAATGTTGGAGTGGAAATATCTACATCCATGAAAACATACTATTGGGCCATATTATCATAGTTTCCACACAAAAAAATTCATGGTTACCCAAGTAACCCTAAAACCAAAACCCCTATTTTATTTCAAAAATAATTAAAATATCATATGTGATAATAGTTTCTCTCTCCTAGATAATTTCCAAATTATAATAACATTCCAACACATGTGTTAAAAATTATTCTTCAAGAATAATAATAAAACCACATGCGATTTTATTACATCTATCTATCTAGAATAATACACACGTGATGATCCATTATTATTATTATTTTATATTTTAGGATAATAATTATTTTATTATTTTAATAATTTCCAGGATAATATTCCATTATCATTATATAAATAATTAATATATTATTATTATTTAACAATTATTTAATGAATTTATCTATTTTACTTTTCAATAAACATAAAATATAGAAAAAAGAAGAGAATAAAATCCTACCTAGAACTTCTTATCACAGGCATTACACCTAGGAAGAAGAGACAGTGACATGAGTTCTTCCATGCCTAAAATCTGGAAGAAGGGGATGCACTATTTTTACACGACCTCACCAAAACAGAACACAAAAAAACTACAAGATTATAGAACTAAAATGATGGAATAAAATCAAAGACCAATAAGGTTTTGTTATTTTAGAAAAAATAAAAAACATACAAGTCAATTTTATTAAAATCACAACTGAAATACCTTTATTTAGTATGTGTTTTAATTGATTCTTCATTGAGGAGATTTTAGTTTCATCTATAAATATCAATTCAAGGTGGAATGATTCAAAAGAAATAAAATCAATTCTTTTGGAATTTTTGGTCATTCAAAAAGAGTTATAGATGCATCTCATGAAAAAATGGTGAAAATGTAAAAAAAATAGGGTAAAATAGTTTCCCATTCAGATGGTGTATGCATTTTTTAAAGCTAGCTTGGTATAATCTTATGCAACAGAACTCACATTTACATAGTTACCCCTCTACACTTATGAAGTTGGGATTACCCTTATGTAGTAATCTCATGCGGCTGGCTACACTTATGTAGTGTTTAACTACCCTTACGCAGGTACCCTTATGTGGCTGGTTACCCTTAAATAGCTAGATACCCTTACATAGTGCTTGGATAAACATAAAAAAGTATGCTTACACAATTAATTACACTTATGCAGTGCATAGTTGACCATTATACATGTACGTACTCAAACACATCTAGTACCCTTACGAAACACTTTCCTTACCCTTACATATTGCTTATTACCCTTACATAGTGCATGAAACATGATATTATCCTTACATATGTTATGTTGCTATTACAGAGTGTATATAAAAGGTATTTCACCCTTACCCAAGCTATAGAAATGGGATTCGACCCTTACAAAAGGCCTTTAAAATCCATTTTACCCTAATGTGAAGCCTTTAAATTATTTATATGGTTATTTTTATTATAAAATTTAAATTTGAAGATGAAAATAAAAACAAAACTGGGATACAAGGATCAAATAAAATTGATAATATTCAATTTATTCCCCTATAATAGATTATCATCTATAATGAGTATCTCTAGATGTTTTTCTTGAACAAATCAGGCCACTAAGCATGAACATCAACCTTCTACTCTCTCATTTCCTCTGGGATCCATCCATGCTATGAAAAAATCTAAAAAAGTGGAACTATCTTCACTAAAATTAAATTCCTTATCTAGTCCATAATCCTTAAAAGATGCACCTTATAAGATGTATCTATCTTAAACTCAAAGTATTCATAATGTATGACATGCATATGATCATCCATGTACCTCTGGAGGAAATAACATATGAAACACATCATTCATAACTCAGTAGTGAGAAATAAAATCTAGATAGTATGACATTTTTCCAACCCATTTAGTGGTTGTTGGTCGGAGTATATTACTCAAGTGGGGATGGTTGAATTTAGTATCTATAAAAATTTCTGGTTTAAAAGTATTCTTAAATAGGCTTCCCTAATAAGGTTAAATACAACCCAGTTAGGAAAGGTTATACTGCTATGAAAGTTTGAAAGATTGAATATATTCTTAGAAGATTGATTGATTCTCAGTAATATTAAGATCATTTATGAAGATTACTTTGGAAATTATTCTAATATGGAAAAGAAATTATAAAATATTTCCAAGATTAACTATCAAAGTGAATTTAGTGATTCTTGAATTATACAGTAAAGCAGTAAAACAAATAATACTAAATTAAGAAGCACCACAGATATAAAACAAGTGGTTTAGTCTCATGTTGAGACATAATCCACTCCACTTGGTGATCACATGCCACCAAGTAGTTTATATAAATAAAATTCATCCACACCTTGGACCGGGGATAATAACAGTACACAAGACTGTCCAGGTCACTTGACCTTTTCCACAGTTCTTTGTGGGTACAAACTACCAAGACACACAGGGACCTCTTTCACACTTATCTATGGGTATACAAGTGTAAAAATATTTTAGAGAAAGGATATCTTGTATCCTTCAATTTAATTCAGGAGACATAGTGTGTTGTTATACAAATACACACACTGCTTGAAAGATAATAAAATGATACACAACAGAGAAAAAATATTGAGATAAGTTTAGAAGTCCTCTGAGTTTTACTCTTTTCAGATCGGTACTTCTGAGATAAAGCAGATGAAGAAATCATGTCCTTGAATGGAAAACAGAGTGTCGCAAGTCAGAAAGATATAGCTTATTTTCTTCGTGATGTTTGTCAGTGTGAAGATGTTCACGATTCTATCATTCAAGTATGGTTCGTGTGTTCTTCAACAGTGTTGAGTTGAATGTGACAGTTCATTCTTCAAAAATTCTCTGAGTGTGTTCTACGTTATCTTCCTTTTTCTATTTGCCTCATTTTTTCTATTGTGTTATTTATGTCCTGCACTACTCTTTTATCTTGGAGTTCATGTGTTGGAGCCAACAAGTTGTATATAGTATGCACCTCGTACCTCATACTTTTTGGTGACATGTCTACAAAGAAACATTAATCAAGTCAGTGCTTTTACAATATTCAAATATGGATGTTAGAGAGTAAATTTAAAAACGACAAGGAAGATTAAAAAACAGTGTCATAGTATGTCATGGAAATAGTGTCTCTTTCAACAGTGTCTGGTTTGGTCACAATGTCTCATTCACAAAGTCTCATTCACGATGTCTCGTTCACTGTGTGTCATGGTTCATGGTGTCTCATAGTTCATAGTGTCTCATTGTTCATAGTGTCTCATTGTTCATGGTGTCTCATGGGTCATGGTGTCTCAGAGTTCATGGTGTCTCATGGTTCACGGTGTCTCTTTCACAGTGTCTCGTGGTTCACAGTGTCTCATGGTTCACGGTGTCTCGTGGTTTATAGTTTCACGTTCACGGTGTCTCAGACTTTTCTAAATATTTGTATTCATACTTATGAAATGATATTCATAGAATGGGTTAGGCTTAATCATTTGTCAAAGAAATTATAAAGTAAAACAAAATATAGTGTACAGTTACCAAACTGAGTTTATAGAACTAAATAGCTTTGGATAGATTTTACTAAATAACTATACAATTGATGTGAGATAGATTACAAAGAGTTAACAATGTTTATAGACTGAATAGGATTTGTGATCATTAATACATGATTAATACATGAGGAGTGAAACAATCCCCCCCCCCCTTGATGATCAAAAATCATGTATATTTAGAGTGTATATTTATTCCAACAACATATTTCCAATTTTTATATAACATATATAGAGTTTTCTCCCATATGGATTTTTCCATAGAGATTTATCACCCTTTTGGGATTATCAAAAAGTGTGAATAATGAGTAGACAAGAAAAAGGGAACAATGCATTTGAGAAAAATAAATTTTCAGTACAACCAGTAAATGAAACAAAGTTCCTATCAATGAAGAGTAATCACTATTCTACATCACTGGATAGTCTTCTATTTATCCTTAGTAGTGGCATCAGAAGAATAATTCATAGGAGTAGAGGTTGAGGTTGAAAAAGGGATTGAGCTGGATGATAGAGAAGGTAAAGGACGACCTTCCAAGATAGAGGGATCCAGCGTAGGTGTAATAGAAGATTGAGGCAATTGTTGATCAAGGATTACATGCCTGAACTGACTCAGTGCCTGACTGGTATACATAAAGGGAGAGGCTAATGTAGAGGTACAGGTAGGAAAACCTAGTCTTAGAGGTGTAGCTGCAGGAGAAACCATGGAAACACTCCGTACATGAAGATAAGGCCTCAGAGGCTTGATAAAATCAACAATGATCTCTCCTCCATATTTCAAGGCTTTCTCAATGTCATCATTATTTTCCATAAAATTATCAAACAGATGAGTGAACTATATGAGCTTTTGGACTTGATTCTTGAAAGCTTGAGTAATAGGAGGAATCTGTAGATTTTTAACAAGGTACCTGAAATGATTGGTCATGTCATTCTTCGAGAATATTCGGTTGAAGTAGAAGTCCACATTCTTGGAAATTTCGTGATGAGCATCATTAGCAATTTTGGAATGGATTTGGGATAGATAAAGAACTTTGTCACTATTCTTGATAACTTCTGAATGATAATCTTTATTAAAATCACTATGTACAGTATGAAGTTCTTCTTTGACCACTGTTCTGAGCTGGTCACTATCTAAGGAAGGTTGAGATGGATTTATATAGGCTTTAGATGAAGTGACAGCTGATGTAAGAGATTTCAGTTGATTTATCTCTTTTTGAAGGCACCCCTTATACTCATTTGTGAGTTTGTTAAGACCAACTACAAGTTCACACATCTCTTTCACTATCTGTTTCTTTCAGCTACATTTTTATCTAAAGAATCCAAATGAGGATGAATTATAGAAGAAATATCGTGTGGGGTTTGAGGAACAGAAGGCACAACAGGATGAGGAGCATGATTTGATATCAAAATCATCACATTCTGCATGTCTTCAACCCTACCTATGAGACTATTCACTTCATCACTAAGCAGTTTGTTCTCAACTCTGACTTCTTAAATCACATGAAGCATTTTGGGTTGAATCTTCCAAATGCCTTTTTCCAACAATAGTGAGGAATATCTCTTACATAGAATTGTTACCAGAGCTGGTTGGGTATTCATTAGTTTTTTAACCCCAACCAAAAGGGTATCTCAAAATTCATTCAGGTCGTCTTTACTTACCAAGGATGGTTGTTATGATGATAGTTCAGAGATAGAGACTGAAACAGGCTCAGGTTATTTGAAAGAGATACCTTTAGGACTAGATTTCATTTTCAACTGAAACATAGTGGAGAGGTCAAGACCATTGACTGGGACTTTATGAAAGTCATTCACATCAAACTAACTGGGAAATTTATACCATGTGTCTACTGAGCTTGGATCAAACGAGTGTGGCACATAACATATTCCATATTGGGGGGATTCTCCCCCTCAATATTTGCATCCTTCTCAGGACTGAGAAGCTTGCGATCTTGATCTAACTCCACAAATTCAACCCTTAGTTCTTCACCCATTTCCTTTCAAGCTAACTAAAAAACCTATCTCCATACTATCTTCAGCCGAAGGAATGACATTATGAATAGATTGTTCCAATGGAATTTCCTCAAGGTCATCTTCTTGTATAACAGGAATTACATACTCTATATGATCTTCCATAGAATCATATTAGGTTTCTTTGGAATTTTTTTTTTCAACATCGGGTTGATCTTCTAGATCAGAAACAACCTAAGGAGCAGAGATTTCTTTTTAAATTACTACATGTGGAACAATAGTAGTGTCTTCCTTATCAAAAATAGTTTCTCTAGCAGGCTCAGTAGACTCTTCTTCTTCTTCTTCCAAATACGAAACAACTTCATCTGGCTTCAATCCATGATCAGAAATACCTTTTGTTCTTGAGGGATGTTCCACTGGATTAAAATTTTCATAGATCCTCTCATTTTCATTCACCCAGGCCTTTTTCCAAGGATTCCAATTGATATTGACCCTTCTGATAGTAAATTTAGAAAGATAGAAGTCATGATCCTTGATAACTTCTTCATGTAGTCCAACCAATCCTTTGGCATGCATCATGGTTGAGATAAGCCGAGAATATAATAGGGAGGTTGACTTGGATGTAGTCATGATCAATTCACACATATCGTGTATGACATACTTACAACGATTTATCTTATGTACACTCTTTATAAGAAGAATAAAAAATATATATTGATATTTAATTACATCAAAATCGCTTTTTCTAGGGCTAATCAATTTCTGAATAAACTTATACATAAGTCTAGATTCTCCATCCAGTTCCGTAGAAATAGCTATCCTTATAGTTCTATTTCTGGTTAAACTTTTCAAAGCATTTTCCAAAACCAATATTTCACTAGGAGGTGGAGGTCCTCTATGATAGTCCTCATAGATGCCTTCATGTGGTATCCCGAGGAATGAATTCCATAACCTCGAAGAAAAATCTCATCTCTACCGATTTATCTATCTTCTTAAAACATTGATAATTTTTGAATCAAACAATGATTGTCCAAACACATAAAATTTTTCATCTAGATTCGGGTAGATATGTCTATCTTCCTTTGAAAACCATTATAACCAGACTTTCTCTTGTTATACATTTAAAACTAGAGAATTACTCGAGAAAAGACACTTAGGGAATATCTCTTTCTCAAGTACTACAGTTTGGTTCACCAGATTTGGATTCAGAGGACCTTCGGAAGCAAACTTAGGAGAGATTTTCTTCTTCTTTGAACCGTGTTTCTCAAGAGTCGATGATGAAGGGAATTTCATCCAAGGAATTCACCAATGTTTTTAGAGAGAAAATGGGTTGAAATGTTGAAGAAAGGTTACATTTTTAGAGAATTGAAGGGTGCTCGAGTGAAGTACGAGTGAAACTTCCTTTTATTTTGCCATTTAGGAACACCAAACGTCTTAAAACAAAAGTGCAGGAAATAAATAAGTAATTACTGCAATATGAGTTCTAATTTATATAAAAAAATAGGAAATTATTAAGGTGAGACTATAATTGACTCTCACGGTGATAAAATTACATGTTTATTATGGTGAGACTGTAATAAGTGACTTCTAAATTGAACTACCATATTGTTAGAGTCAGTAAGTGTTAGATAGTAAGTAAGAAATACTAACTTTGATACTGTAAACATAGAATATTAAGATATAAAACAATAAGACATTAAATAGTAAGACATTTACTTATGTTTTATCATGCCTAGTTCATGTATGATGTAGTCTATTATTTCAAAATTTAATGGTTTGGGGAATATATCAATAATCTGATATTCAGTTCCAATGAATTCTAGAGTGATATCATCTTTTTGATAATGATCTCTCAAAAAGTGATGTCTTACATCAATATGATTTGTCCTAGAGTGTGAAACAATATTTTTCGAGATATTAATAGCACTTGTGTTGCCACAATTTATAGATACATTTCTGAATTGATATCCATAATCTAGTAATGCGTGGTTCATTGACAAAATTGTTTCACAACAGCTACTAGCAGCTATGTAATCAGCTTCTGCTATAGATAATTCAACAGAATTGTGTTTCTTACTACACTATGATACTAGTTACTTGCCTAAAATGTGACATGTTCCATAGGTACTTTTTCTATCTAACTTACAACCACTAAAGTCGGCATCATAATAACTATCTAATTCAAATGATTGTCCTCTAGGATAGAATAGTCCAACATTGGGATTATGCTTGATGTATTTGAAAATTCTCTTTACAACATTTCAATGAGATTCCATAGGATTTTCTTGAAAATGAGCACACATACACACACTAAACATAATTTCAGGTCGACTAGCAGTTATGTAGTGTAACCTTTCAATCATTCCTCTATTAGTGGTTTGGTCAATAGATTTTCCATCTTCATCAAGATCCAACTTACAAGTTCTACTCATTGGAGTGTCACTACTTTTAGTTCTATCCAATCCAAAACGTTTTAGAAGATCTCTGGGGTATTTACTTTGGTTTAAAAGAATACCATCATTATTTTGAAATATTTGAAATCCAAGAATGAATTTTATTTCACCCATTAAACTCGTTTCAAATTCATTTTTCATCATTTTAGAAAAATCAATACAGAAGATAATTTTTGAAGATCGAAAGATAATGTCATCTATATAGATTTTAACAAATAAAACATCATTATAAATCCATTTTATAAAAAGGGTAGGATTAGCTATTCCTTTTGTAAAACATTTGGAAATAAGAAAAGTACTCATCTTATCACACCAGGCTCTTGAGCTTTTTTTAAACAATATAAAGATTTTGATAATTTAAAAATATGATTTATAAAAATTAGGATTTGTAATCTCATGAGGTTTCTCAATAAAGACATCCTCAGTAATATACCCATTTAGGAATGCACTCTTAACATCCATTTGATATAATTTGAAATTCAGATGTGCAGCATAAGCAAGCAGAATTCTGATGGCTTCAATTCTAGATACTATTGCAAAGGTTTCTTTATAGTTCATTACTTATTCTTTACTATAGCCTTGTGCAACCAATCTAGCCTCGTTTTTAACTATGTTACCCGCATTATCTACCTTATTTCTAAACACCCATTTAGTGCCTCTGGTGAATGTGTCCTTAGGTCTTTCTACATGTTTCCAAATGTTGTTCCTTGATTAAGTTCTTCTTGCATTCCCATCACCCAGAATTCATCATTGATTACATCACTAATGTTTTGTGGTTCAAGTTGTGACAAGAAGAATTTATGTTCCACCTGATTTCTAAAAGAAGCTCTTGTTTGAGTTCCTTTGTCTAGGTATCCTACAATATCATCTAAGGGACGATTTATAAGATTTCTAACAACTCTGTATAAGTAAGGACTATAGATTACAGGTTCATCAATAGGTTTAGGTTCATTATGACTTGAGTCTAAGGAATTTCCAAAACTAGAAGTTTTCAGAGATTATTTCATAGAATGGTTTGAGGATTTTTAAATTAATGTTCAGATTTGATACATAATCCTCGAGGTTTTCTAAAATGGTTTTAGTCTCATGTGGATCTATTTCATCAAATTTGACATGGACAGATTCTTCCACACATTTAGTTCTTTTATATAACACTCTATAGGATTTACTAGAAATGGAATATCCTAAAAATATTCCTTCATCACTCTTGGATTCAAAATTTTCAAAATTTTATTTAGTATTAAGGATATTGACATTGCAACTAAAAACATTGAAGTAGTTAACTTTGGGGTTTCAATTGTTCCATAGATCATAAGGAGTCTTTTTAAGAGTATGTTTGATCAACACTCTATTGATTATGTAACATGTTGTATTTACAGATTCAGCCCAAAAATAAATTTGTAGATCATATTCACTAACCATTTTTCTAGAAATCTCTTGTAGGGTTCTATTTCTTCTTTCTACAACTCCAATTTTTTAGGTGTTTTAGGGGTATATAAATTATTAATATAGCCATTTTGCGAGAAAATGTATTCAAACTCTTGATTTTCAAACTCACAGCCATGATCACTTCTTAAGGATTTAATATTAAGTCCAGTAATATTTTCTACAAACATGGTATATTTAGTTAAATAAGAGAAGGAATCACTTTTTTGAGCCAGAAAGAAGGTCCATGTATATCTAGAAAATTAATCTACAAGAACATAAACATAGTGATTCCCATTTAAAATCGAAACTCTAGATGGTATAAATAAATCCATGTGAACTATTTCGAGAGGTTGAGAAGTTGACACTTCTTTCTTTGGCTTGAGGGAAATTTTGTGTTGTTTTCCCTTTTGACATGGATTGTGCACTTTATCATTTGGAAACTCATGTTTGGGTAGGTATTTGACAAGGCTTTTTCTAGTTAAATTTTTAAGGGAGTGAATATTACTATCCCCTACTCTCTTATGCCAAAGAAAAGACTCTTTATGAAATACACTTAAGAATGAATCATTTTGAAAAACTAAAGAATCTAAGTTAACAAAATAAACATTTTTATTTCATAGTGCATAAAACACTAATTCTTATTTAGAATTAATGAAATTTCAAGAATCATTTTCAAATATAAAATGAAATCCATCATCACATAATTGTGAGATACTATGCAGATTATATTTCAAACCATTAAGGAATATTACATTAGAAATAAAAACTGAGTTAGAGTTACCGATTTGGACAAGGGAAATAATATTTCCTTCGACATTGTCACAAAATGTGACATGTCCTCCATTTGTTTTTATTAGGTTCTTGAAGCATGAGTAGTCTCCTATCATGTGTCTTGAACACCCGCTATCCATGTATCAAAAACATTTATAGTAACTATTTATGTAGCATTCCTCAGATGAGTTTATCATAGAACACATATTGGCTTTGTTATCCTGTTCATCATGTGATGTTTATGAATCGATTGAACTATCCTTTGAAGCACTCCAAGTTTCTTTAATTGCCTTTTTAATCTTCCTTTCCTTGTCCTCGTATCTCTTTTTTTACTTTAGCTTTGGACAATCATCCTTGATATGTCCTTTTCACTTACATTTGTAGTAGACAATTCTCATCCTTCTTGTCACATGTTTACCAATCCTTCTTCCAACTTCCTTTTTGGTCATATATCTCCTTAAAGTTAGGATTTCATAAAAAGTTCTTATTCTTGTAAAATCATTTAAATCATATGGATAATTTAGCCATCACCTCATCAATGTCAGGTGATGACTATTCACTATTGGAACTTTCTACAAAATCTTCGAATTTCCCTTTGTCTTTGTGTTTAGAGGTGGTGGTCTTGAATGTAACAGATTTAATTTTTGGTTCATCTTCTTCTTCCTTGTTGAGTTTCAGCTCTTCTTCATACATAATCAGTTTCCCAATGAATTATTTAATAGGTATCTTGCTGATGTTGCTTGATTCTCTAATAGAGATAGAGGTTCCTCTCCATTTGTCAGGCAGACAGCTGAGAATTCTCATGATCTGTTCCTTGGTAGTGACTTCTCTTGCAAGAGAAATCATTATGTTGACAACATCATTGAACCTAAGATACATGTCAGAGATAGAATCATCATGTTTCATTTTAAAGTTATCATATTTAATAGTATGATTATTGAGCCTCATTTTTTCACACTAGATGTTACTTCATGTGAAACAAACAAGGTATCCCAAATTTCATGGGTAGTTTTACAAGAAAACATTCTATTGAATTCAACATCTCCTAAAGAGAAATTTAAAGCATTCATAGCATAACAATTGTTATTATAGGCAGTTTTGGTAGGTTCATCCCAAGTGATTTTATCAGTAGCAGGAATTTTATATTCATCTATAATGGAAGACCAAATTTCAGAACCCATTCTTTCTAAATGCATTTTCATTTTAATTTTCCATTGAGAAAAGTTGTTTCCAATAAAGAATGGTGTTCTGGTGGTTGCAACACCTTCCAATATATTATCCATAATAAAAAATTCTTTGATAGTGCTAGAAATTTTGAATTAATAGAAATTTATAGATATTTAAAGTATAACTACAATCACAGTTGAATAAGTTTAAACATGGTCTTTAATAAATATCCTCTAATACCAAATGTTGGTCAAAGTAGATTACTCAAGAGGAGTGGGTGAATTGAGTATATATTAAAATTTATGGTTTAAAATTATTCTTAAAAAGGTTTCCCCAATAAGGTTAAATACAACCCAGTTAATCAAGGTTATAAAGTTATGAAAGTATGACTGTTTGAATATATTCTTAGAATATTGATTAATTATCAGTAATCTTAAGATCAGTCATTAAGATTACTTTTTAATTTATTCTACTATGGAAAATCAATTATAACTTCTTTCCAAGATTAACTGTCAAAGTGAATTTAGTGATTTCTGAATTATATAGTAAAGAAGTAAAATAGAGAAGACTAAATTAAGTGGCACAGTGGATATAAAACAACTGGCTCAGTCACAAGCCAAGACATAATCCACTCCACTTGGTGATCACTTTCCACCATGCAGTTTATATAAATAAATTTGATCCACGCCTTATATCAGGGTTAA
Source organism: Viscum album (assembly GCA_963277665.1). Taxonomy (NCBI): domain Eukaryota; kingdom Viridiplantae; phylum Streptophyta; class Magnoliopsida; order Santalales; family Viscaceae; genus Viscum; species Viscum album. Next base: position 570,643,471 of record OY728164.1, on the reverse strand, counting down.
CAACAGTACACTGGACTATCCATGTCACTTGACCTCTTCCATAGTTCTTTGTGGGTACAAATTACCAGTCCCCATAGGAACCTCTTCCACACTTATCTATGCGTATACAAGTGTAAAAATATGTTAGATAAAGGATATCTTTTATCCTTTAGTTTAATATAGGAGACAGAGTGTGTTATTATTCAAATAAAAACACTGCTCGAAATATAATAAAATTATACACAACAGAGAAGAAATATTGAGATAAGTTTAGAAGTGCTCTGAGTGTTAGTCTTTTCATCCCTGGACTTTTAAGATGATGTAGATGCGGAAATGAAGTCCTTGAATTGAAAATAGACAGCCAGAAGTCAGAAAGATCTGTCTTGTGTTCTTTTTGTTGTTTCATATTATGAAGATGTTATCAATTCTGTAATAAAAGTATGCTTTGTGTGTTATTTAGTAGCGTCGAGTTTCATGTGACAATTCTTTCTTAAAATGTTATATGAGTGTGTTTTTTTTTATTTTCCATTTTTCATTTGCCCCATTTTTTTCTATTGTGTTGTTTCTGGGCTGCACTACTCTTTCATCTTGGAGTGCATGTGTTGGATCCGACAGGTTTCATGTATTCTGCACCTTGTACCTCGTACTATCAGGTGACATGTCTATAATGAAACATTAATTAATTTGTGAATTTAAAAGCTTCACACATGACTGTTAGAGAGTAAATTGAAAAACGAAAAAGTAGATTAAGAAATGGTGTCATAGTATGTCAAGGAAACAGTGTTTCCTTCAAACTATGTCTAGATTGGTAATGGTGTCTCATTCACGGTGTCTCATTCATGGTGTCACATTCACGGTGTCTCATTCACGGTGTCTCGTTAATGGTGCCTCATTCAAGGTGTCTCGTGCATGGTGTCTTGTTCACGGTGTCTCATGGTTCACAATGTCTCATGGTTCATAGTGTCTCATTGTTCACAGTGTCTTATGGTTCATGGTGTATCATGGTTCATAGTGTCTCGTGGTTCATGGTGTCTTGTTCACGGTGTCTCGTGGTTCACGATGTCTCATGGTCGACAGTTTCTCATTGTCCACGGTGTCTCATGGTTCATGATGTCTCATGGTTCACGGTGTCTCGTGGTTCACGGTGTCTCGTTCACGGTATCTTAGACTTAGCCAAATATATGTATTAAAAATTAAGAAAATATATTCATATAATGGGTTAGGCTTAATCATTTTTCAAATAAATTTTAAAGTAAAACAAAATATTTTTTACAGTAACGAAACTGATTGTATAGCACTTAATAGCTTGGATAGCTTTTACTAAACAATTGTACATTTGATGTGAGATAGATTACATAGAGTTAACATGGTTTATAGACTGAATATGATTTTTGATCATTACAACATGATTAATAAATGATTAATCCAACAGTGATCTTGAAGGGTCTAATAAAACATGTTGTTAGCTTTCCTTTCTCCCTCAAATATCAGCGGCATAACCGAGGAGTCACTCTGAAGAAAACCTGGTCACCCATAATGGTCTCCAAGGGTCTCATCCTATTATCAGACTATGATATTTAAATTATCTAAGAAGTGATCAACCTATTTGGAATTAGATACCCTCACATAATGGTCTCTAGAACTAAACTAGTCCCCACGACCACTGACTCACTTACCCCATTATAACATAGAGGTGAATGATATGGACTCTTGTAAAGAGACAAATTAATTTCCATCTGAATCGAATTCCAATGACTGTTACTATATGTACAATCAGCCAATTATAGAAGATTATATCATGCTTCACCTAACTCTAGAAATCAATCATGAAACCAATCCTTCATTATACTTATAGTCTACTCCGACTATGAATCTATCTAAGGATGGTATGTTATGCTCAATATTAGTTGAGTCCCTATGGATTTTTTTATGACCTTCAAAAACGAAGATGTAAAAATTATATATATATATATATATATTATATAATATGTTGAAGGTAAATCCATGCCAAGGAATGATCTCATGGATATAACGATTTCCCATCTGTTTCAACAGAGAAGATATGATTGGTAGGTTCATTTGTTTGGCCCAATGGATGATTGTGAGGGGTTCATTTATAACAAATTTATTAATTTAGGGTCATCATTGTTGTTATTAATGGAAAATACCAACGGTTTCCTCATCCAAAACTAGGTACAGACATTCTTTACCAAAGAAGATGGTCCGTTGTTGTTTCAGGCCCAATGAAACTTATTGACTCACATTGGTCGAGAGGTTGGGAGGTTAGACTCATCACACTCTTTTAGGATTATAATTATTTCCTACTCTGGGACTCTCTTATATATTTAAGTTATTTCAAGAATCTCTCCTTAATCTTGACATGGAAATGTTTACCATAAAAATGATTATTGATTAATCCTATGTTTATAAAAAGGAAGGGGGTATCTTGTTGTTGAATCTATCTATATGTATTTGAGGTTCTTCATCCATTTAAGAGTAATGAATAGATTCTTATATGCTTAATCCGCAAGACTAAGATCTTTATAATTTTATTCCATGCATGGAGGTGGTTAATATTCCGAGGATATGATTGGGCGCTTATAAAGAAACCAACATATCTTATTTATTGTAGGAATCACAACACTTGAAGTTATTTAAACCTAAGAAGTTTAATGTCATGTTGAAAGGACATATGCACGATCACTTATTCACTGTATATTCATGCTTGAGCCTCAATTAGATGACCTATATATTCTATTTGTAGAAAGAATAAAAGTTATTATAGTTTTCTAATGCCCTTGGGGGTGACCCTAAGGTAGATAACCTCATATAGGGGGCGTTTATATCATGCCACACATCGGGGATTACTTACCAAGATTTCCCTGACTGGTGGAAATTCATGAAATGAATAATAGGACTGCTGCACCTTCCTATGACCACATGAGCTATTCTTGGTGTGAGAAACAAGGTATAGAAATTAATCAGCCACACTACATATGGATTTAGGGATTACATACTATGAAAACACTTGGAGTTTTAAATATAGAGATCGAGACATACGAAGGCATCCTACGTATCATGATTGTCACATGAATCAAAATTTTCATAGTTCAATTGATATCTCAGTTCACTAATGGATGAGGTAGAGTTATCATCCCATGGTAATGATTTGGTCTTGATGGCTAAAATGTTAGAGACATGATAGGAATTATTCCATAATGGGTTCCATTTAACTTTGTGCCCAGTCCTACGGATGGTGTTCTACATATCCTGATTATAGAAGGAATTAGAGTCCTCATATTTTAATTTTTGGGGATTACATACTGAGGTTTCCCTTATATACAGGACATATCATATTATTCAACTGATTGGGGCTTACACACCAAGGTTTCCCATTAGATTCTTGATATAGAGATCTGGCTTTATGAAGGTGTCCAATATATCCTAGTTATAGTAGGAATTAGATTCATCATAGTTTAGTTTATATGGGACTAAAAACTGAGTATTCCCTTATAATTGGTGATTTCATACTAAATACGAACATGATTATCAAGTCCTAGGATTCCCTATTGAGCTGGACTACTTGACTATCTAACATGTGTTGATTGTCTGCTCGACTGGCCTTGATTGCCTACCCGACATGTCAGTGGATTTATGATGGGCATGTCTAAAGAAAATTGCATGATCTATTTTGTCTTTTTGAGGGACCCTGGATAACATGGATGTCATTTTTTAGGGTCATCATATGATCATGACTGAATTGTCAGAATGAAATCACACATCCAAGATGGATTTCCTTAGAATTCATCGCATGATCCTAGATGACATGTTTATAGGGAATCAAAATATCCAACAGACTTCCTTGGTGTCATCACAAAAGCTAGATGAAATGTTAGGGAGTCATGAGAGTCAGTGTGACATGTCTTGTAGGGTAACACACGATCCAGGATTACATGTTTGGAGGTCTTCATCAGATTTGGTTTCCATGCCTGGAGGGAAACACAAGAGCTAGTTAACATGCTCAGGTGCTATCGAGAGACTCAACTAACATGTTTTGGTATGGTTATATGTCCTATGAAACATGTCTTAAGTACACCGCAAGATTTGTATGGTAATCTCGGAGGGTTTTCCAAGAATTGAGAGGCATGCCTGGGGGGGTCCATTTGACTTTCTTTGACATGTCTTGGAGGACATTATATGAACCAAATAATATACCAAAGGAAGGTTGTGATATCTATGCGACATGTCCTGGTGTTGTTTCATGTCTTGGGTGGTTCACACAAAGTGAATGAGGATTAGCATATATATTATTCATATAATTGTCCTATATTTTAGTCTTATTCCAACCTTTTATCGCATATTCCTTCTATTCTTTTTATTGTTATCTTTGTTTACATATCTTGTGATTTAAAAGATATGTAGAATGTTCTCTGTAAGTAATATCAGAAGTCCTTAACATGATTAATGATGGATCACATGAAGTGATTGAGAATACTATATGTTCAATATTATTGTTACCTAGATCTTACTTAATGGGAATATTTTTTGACCATGAGATTAGCCGCTCTGAGAAGTCTGCTCTGGTGTTTCAGTGAGCGGGTGTGAGGTTCCAAGAGTGTATTTGTGTGTGTGGATTCAGAGATGATTTTTTCATGTTGTGGTGGGGTATTTATCGGCCTCACCACCCCATATTTTAACCTCTTTTTGTGGAGAATATTGTGTGAATCTTGGATGGAGTCGGTGGAGGGATTCTACATCACGTGTTCCGTTAGTTCCTATCATAAGTCATTTCGAGGGAATAACATGATTTCCAGTGATTATAAGATTATCCCGTAAATTCATCCACCATTGAATTATCTTTAATTATGGTGTCTTTAGGAGTCATATGTACATTAAAAGGGAAATTCATATATTTTGGTCAACACAACCATGTGCCTCAATGAGATTATGATGTGTTTTGGAAGACCTCCACATGATCTCAGGTGACTTGTATGGGAGTTTTTCAGATAAGGATAACCTGTCAGGGGGCCTTCACTAAATCAAGCCATATTTTCAAGGGGTCTTGAGAGATCATTTTATAGACCACCTGTGCACGTGACATGATTTTTAGGACATTGAGAGGCTCATGTCACTACCGTCATTATTTTAATTGTTTGTTTTTCAATGGTTGGGGATTTTTTGAGGTTGTATGAGTGTTGTCGAAGAAAATTATTTTCCCCATCAATGATGTGTCATGTGAGTTGTATGATAGTAAGAGGGTCCCTCCTTTGGGATATTTTCCTTCTTTTTTTGAAGTATTTTCAGAGGTATTGTTAGGCATCCATAGATTGACAAGCCGTGTGACCTAGGGGAGATTATCTAACATAAATTGTGGGATTTGTGATTATCTGGGGCACCTTCACAATAGTTCAATGACTTTTCAAAGGGGGTTTGTCAAATGGGATTACAATATCTTCTCTGGGATATGTGTGTCACATGACCCTTCTAAGGTCATGTAATCGCGTGTCTTCTGGGGTAAAAACGATCCACATAATCATGGCTACAAACTTCTTCAAATTCTTTGTGGGGAAAACAATGCCTATAGTTAGGTATTTCTTCCTTTGTGATTTCAATGATCCTCATTTGGAAGGTTTCAACAAATCTACCCCTTGGGAGAAACATCCATGGGGATAGGTGATTGATTATAAGGAGAGTAAATAACCTACTGATAATTTGGAATTGTCTCTAGTCAGTGTCTTGCATAACACTTGGTGTACTGGGAAATGTTTGTTATTCCATTGGATGCCCTATAAATAGGGGATTGAAAAGGAATTAATTAACCAATTACTCATTTATCTAGAGCACCTGCTCCCCTATTCAGTTTCATGACCTTATTGCAAGACCTTCCCATAAGATCTAATTATAATACCTCATCGTGAGACCATTTAACAAGAACTTATACACAAGAAAAAAAATTGGTGTCTGTTTGAGTCAACTATGAAATAAACTTTAGTAATTGTTTAAACTTTGGTTATGGGGATGTGTGATCATCATGAGGGTTTCTAGAGATATTCTGGTCTGATTTAATGAACCTTTAAATATCATTAATCTCACATGACCATATCAAGGTCCCAAAATCATGATTACTTAAGGGGTTATGTGGTTTCGCAATGCATTGTATGTTTATGTGACCCATGAGATCTTCAAGGACCATGAAATCCACGAGTCCTTTATGTGATCTACAAATTCCCTTGTTAGTAATTCTATGTGCATGACGCTGTTATATTTTTATGCCTTTACTTGGAAAAGACATTATTTTATCTTTCTAACATTTCCACTTAGTTTTGGTCGTATGGATAATATATATGATCAAAAATATCACAATCCTAAGAAGAAGGATGAAAAGGTAGTAATGGACCATGATGGTTATTTTATATTCTACCTTCCACTATTTTATTGGGTCACATTAGATGAAACTGATAGGGTTGATGGTATTAAAACTTTGGGACTTTCCCCTTTTTAATTTTCTTACCCTTTATGGGGTCAGCCTTACTAATGACACACTTATTCTTTCACTATAGCTATTATTGATAACCTATTCTGGGATTAGGAAAACCCAAAAGGAATTTTGGTCAAACATCCCAATGGGGGAATACTTTATTTTCCAAGAAGACCACAATGATAGGAATATAATAATTTATATTCCCACAGAATTTGATATGAACAAAAATGAAACTGATTTAGAGTTTATATGTACTTCTCAATAATGTGGTAGACTACCTCCAACCAGATGTTTGGGTGGGTTCCCAACTAGGACTTCCAAATAAGAGGCAGTTATAGAATGTACTGGGGATGGCCCTTCTGTTTACAATACATTTCCTCTAAATTCACTGAGGATCTATAGAAAATTTAGATGTATGAGGCCGTTTTGATATCGCAAAAGTTTTCTTAATATAACAATGGTCTAGCGATGTAATTTTTTAGTCATTAGAGACTTTAAATGAACAATTTCCTCCTCACACAGGGCAAGGTGGGCATTATCCAATGGGATGTGGAGAAAAAATATGGGGAATCTATATTAGGTGGTATGTATGATGAGTCTTCCCACAACAATCCACCTAGGATGAAATAATGAATAATCCTCCTCTCACCCTAAAATTGATCAGGCTAGCTAAAAGGTACTCCAGAAGGAGACACATCCTTGAGTGGATATCCCATTAAAGACATGGCAAGGATACTACATTAAGAGTGTATTCTCTGAGATGGAATCCGAGAATCCAATGACCAGTCTTATTAAGAACTCTCATATTTCATCGAGTTCTTTCAAGAATGTGGTTGAAGAATGAATGTTCAATGAATAGGGATGGGAAGTTATCCCCTGTGTTGATTTTGATATTAAACTATCTAGTTTTCTCACAATGTACTTGGTTGGGTACTTACATCGTATGTTATGTCCAAAATTTATCATCTTCTACACCATATATAAAATGGGAAATCCCATTATTGAATCACAGTAATCTTCTATGTATTATGGGGTTGTATATGAGCTCACATAGGAGGATAAGAATATCTAAAAATCTAGGGTATCCCCAATTTCTTCTTTATACCATATCTGCAATTTTGTAGTGGGGTAATACATATTATACTAAAATATCAGGATGTCAATGCTTATAGGATCCACTCTCACCATTTATATTTTATACAATACAGTCCAGTTCCAATATGGGATATTGTTGATATTGGTGAGGTCAGTCTTGAGGTGAAATATTATATGATATCCTTTCATGAGGTAATCCTTTCCATCAATATCAATGAGGATATTCTCTACAAATGGTATACTCCCTTCTGGTTTAGTTGTTTTTTACTATGTGTTCAATCAAGACGACCTCACTCATTTTATATCCAATCTAATGAGAATATGATGGTGGCCCACCAATTTTTTCAAATGTTCACCAGAGAGGAGACTCATGCTGAGATAAACCATCCTCCCTATGATGCAATAATTGGATTATCTCGTAACCATGTCATAGTCTTGATCCATTGATTTCTCAATGAGAAATTATCCACATTGGATAGAAAGTATTACAAACCACCATCTGTTTAGAACACTCCCAGTTCTAGAAAGAAACTGGCCTCTAGAAGTCCAAAAGCTCTAGAAGCACCACGTATGGAAATAAGGAATTTACCATCACCATTAAGAGTTCCAAGAGATACAACTATGGTGAGTGTAGTACGAAAGGGTGAAGTAGTCAGAGAGATATCTTTTCATATTGCATCATAACATTGGGTGTCTTTGAGGACTTAAAACATGAAGGATGATCTATGGGGTATATTGTGCCGATCAGAGTAACTTTTAGAAGGTTTTTCCCATGTCACCACCCCTCTAGGTATCACTTCTAAAGACTATACTGGAAAGGTCAGATCCTCATTTAAAGATCATTATGTGGATTTAGAAATTATCAGGGTGTAGGTATATTATTCCACTTTTTTCCCCCAGATAGTTATTCGAGGAAAATTGAAAATTGATGTGGTTGAATTGGGTTATCCTGTTTCTGAATAAGTTGTAAGTCTGAATTCATTGCCATGTTTAATGGTTCAAAGAACCATTGAAACCATACTGACATCCTTTGGGTTTTTATTTATATAGTGGGAAAATATATATTATCTTCATATCCTGTCATCCCCTAAGTATTCTCCTCATGTTACAACTATTAGAGTGCAATTTGGAAGTAATTGGGGGACCAATGATGAGGGGTACTCGAGTCAACATTCCCAAATAAGGTTGAAGATTTCCACTTATGGATAAATGATCGTAGCTTCATCAGCTTTTGGGGAGAATTCCCTAGATGGGAAGACGAAAAGGAAGACCTATTTATTTTCAGGGTCTTGTCTTCTAGAATCCTAAAGTAAGAGTAGTATTTCAATCTTCTATATCTTTGTATTATTTTGTAAACACATTCTAATTTTCCAAAATGGGTAGGCCCTCACTAAGATCACTTGGAAGTGCAGGCATCCAACATTGAAGATGTGGGAAAGACATTAGTTTCTTTAGAATACCCTTTATTGTCAGGACCAACCTATCATGAAGTAGAGACAGCTAGGGTGCTAACTCAATCAGGCCTTTCACCAGCTGTAGATGTCCTAGTGATCCCACCACTTGATCTAGTTCATGTAGAATAACTTTTAGAGGATACTAACATATGTATCGATTCTAATAACATGTTATCCTTGATGTATGTGAGTTTTTGATAAGGGGAATATATCTTCAATACTAAAAACATTGTTTGTTTATATCATGTCGCATAATATTCTCTTTAGTTCTTACAATCCTTAAGGGTGGTGGGTGAAGAACATTTTTTGGAAAAACACTAGAACTACCATGAAGCTTCTCATCATGGGAAGGAGTCACCTCTAAACCCATGTATGGGATTAGGGTAGCGGATGCCGTAAACGATGTGACCAGAAAAGGAATGTTTCTAAAATTGGTCATATTCATTGATTGCCTTGTGATACTGTATCATTTATCATGTGACCGATAAAACCGTGTTCCCCTCACTACATTGTCTTCACCTTGGAAATCAGAGGTTCTATTCCCTACTCCCTTGGGTATTCCTCCAACTGGATTAACCAATGTATAGGTCGGATATCTTCCCTCATCAACAAGGATTGTGAGCACGACTCTTTCTCTTTGAGACCTAGACCCAAGATATACTCTTGTCCCTGAGATAACCCTAGATCAAGGCCCCATTTCTACATCACTTTATGAATATATGTATTGAAAATTTAGAGAGAGATATGGAAATTAGTGTCATAAAACCCATTGGATGAGATGGAAAAATTATGTCATCATCAATTTTTGGTTTCTCACCCATTTTTACAGGGGATTTGACTATTACACTATTCATTCATGGGTGAAGGAGGTGATTTATATGATGGAACAAAAGAGGGGACTCAAATTGAGGGTGGTGGCTGCTAAGATATCCTCTACAATGAAACTGAATTGGGATGAAGTAATAAAGGAAGATTCCCAGCATGTGGTGGTGGTGGCTCCTCACTGAGACGTAGTCAATATTGGGAAGGCTGAAACTGACAATCATTGGTATAAAATCATATTAAATCAAGAATAATTATCCTATTTTCTGCATAAAATTTAGATATTAGAGAAGACTGTACTTGAGAAGTATGGAATCATCGATGTAGCGGAGAAACCCAGGTTTGAATCCATTGCTAGGACAGAGGAGATATAGTAAGTTGTAGAAGTGTAAAATGAGTATGTGGAATAGTTATGTTGATCTATTACCTTCTATGATTTGAGGTTTATAGAGTTCAAATACTCCTCTATTCAAATGCTTTGATAGAGTTGTAATTTTTCAAATATTATTTGTCTTGTATGTTCCTGAGAGAGGCTTTGATATGATGATATTCCTGGTCTTGTATGCTAACAATGAATAGATTTGTTGAAATTTATACATTTATGCCCAGTTTCTCTTTCATTCGTGATGTGCATCGCATTTTTATGTTTTGATGTTATATGAAACATCAACGATACACATCCTTTTCATAATATTAATTTAACCGAAATTTCTATATCATTATATTTAAATCATAATAGTTTATTCTCAGGAAGTCCTCATAAATTCCCACGAACATGAGATTCCATATAGATATATCTAATACAACTATCTTAAGATTAAATGATTTAAAAAAGGATCGGTGGGTAGAATACATGTCCTGGAGGGAGAGTGGATAATATTTTTTTCAAAGTAGATAGACATAAAGAGAGGATCGTGATTTCTTCCAAGACCTTATGGTAGGATTTACAAGAATCTTCATTATTGTAATCTAAACCACTATTATGCTTCATTTTTTGGTATTTATGCTCAAACCTTCTATCATTATAGTTTATGGACATTTTAGGTTGGACCTTCTATCACTGTAGTTTTGGGTCTTCTAGCTTAGACCTTTTATCCTAGTAGTTTATGGTCTTTTATCTCGGACCTTCTAATAATGTAGTTTATATTCTTTTAGATAAGACCATATATCACTATATTTAATGGACTTTTTTATTGGACCTGATCGATGATCATTGGATATTGTAAATACATTCTAGGAATAATCCAAAACACCCTTGGGTGTTGAGTTCTATCATGGTGTTACAAACTCTCATTAGAATAAGAGATTCTTTCCAACAAGGAGCAGATTCCTCTAGTGGCAGGTCAAAGCCCTTATGCATTAGTAATATTTCTAAAAATATGTTTGTATACTCTTTTCCAAGGGTCATTTAAGGTTTATGGGGGTATTATTTTTGAGGTTAAAATACTATGAATTCTAGGTCTACTAGAATAGATGAAAATTGGGTGATTTAAGTCATAACCCAAAAGATTGATTCTATGAAAATGGAATTGGGAAGACATTCTAGGGATGACCCATAAAACCATGAGGTGCTAGGTTTGGAAAAAATGTTGATAGGTCTCACAAGGATTGAAGATCCTTTATTGAAAGAAGGAGATGCATTTAGTTTATGGGTCAAAGGCCATATGCATTAGTATAATGGTTATGAAAATATAATCTATACTTCTTCCCAAGGGCCATAAAGATTTTTGTAGACTAAAAAATCCATATGAAAAGGTTGGGTATGGGAATAAATCTATCTCAGATGGGTTCTGGAACCCCATGTTAGTTAGGATATTAAATTGTGAATCTCAATCCCTACATCATGTTGCTTAAAATCATTAGGTGTGGTCCATCAAAGGTTAAATAATAGAGTTTCATATTCTGTCCTTGATAAATGGTACACAACATGGTGACATAACATAAAATATTTTTAATATGATCGAATTGTTTCATATTGATATTTTAAATCATCGTCCAAAGTGATCAGGTTAAAAGGATGATATGGGAAAATCATAAAAATATTGATTAAAACACACTGATTTGTATATTTCTTAAACAGTGATGTCAGATCTCATAAGAAACAGAAAGACCTTTTTTCATAGAGAAACTTTTTTTATGACCATAGGGGTATATTCAAGAGCCATATACATACATGTATAGTCATGGAAAGGGTACCTTGAAGTTGATTATCCTTTTCCAAGGTTCATGGAAGGTTGTGGGGGTCTAAGGAACTCATAAAATGAAGTGTGATTTGTGGAAAGTGTTATATCCAAGAAGGGTTCAAGAACTCTAAAAGATGGACTTTACTATGGCTATATAGTAGGCCCTAAAAAATTTATGCCTTTTTTATTTGTGCCCAAATTGTTTTCCTAAACTATGGAGATGAAGAGTTTATTGAGTGGAGACATAAATTTTACCCAAGACACCCTTTACAGGTTTTCAACCTGATGAATTTTGTGGCCCTTACACTTAGTGGTTTATGGTCATACAATTTGGACCATTATAAGATAGAGTTTAAGGTCATACATCTTTAACAATGGTTTATATAGTTTATGGTCTTGAAACATGTAGACCTAATATGCAGGATGGTACAAAAGATACTAATTAGGATACCCAGGGTCAAGAGTACTCCATCATCTTTCTTAGAAGGATATTAAAATACATTAAATCATGGATTGAGGTTCTAAGGTCATGAGTAATGATATGAGAAAATCATACCTAGAATTTAATAGAGCACATTGTGGTTCTAGGAATTTCCACAGTGATTTAAGTGATAATAATGATCAGAAATACCTTTTTTCAGAGTGACCCATTTGGTTGGTGACCTTAGGATCGTATTTAGGAGCCATTTACATACATGCATAGTAAAAAAATGGTCCCTTAAAGCTGGGTATCCTTTTCAAGGGACATGAATGTTTTTTTGCAACATGAGGTTCTAGAGACATACATTATTATATATGGATTTAGTTGATTAAAAGTTGATATAATTACCTTGTACTATGGCTGTTAGGGTAAGTCTCTTGTGTTACTTTGGTAAGGGATGAAAAAATGGAGATGGTCTGCAGAGATTAACATCATGTAGTGAAGATGTACTTTCTTCTGTGTAGTTTAACATCATGCAGTAAGGACATTTCCCATAAATTTTATCTTTATGTTTTAAAGACATTAATTTTGTGATGTTTTAATTTCATGCGTGTAACGTCCCGAAATTTTAAATAAATATTGTTTCCTAATTTTATGTGTTATTTTATTTTATTTTTATACTCAACAAAAATGTTTCATTTGATAACATGAGTATAATTAAAATGAGACTGTTGGGTTTTGACTGTTATTTGACCATTGGTCAATATGACCGCTGGAAACTAAACGTTTTGAATATTGTCTCTAAATACATGCAATCTTGGTTAATTAATATAGAAAGAAGATTTGATGGCCTCACCCAGTAGTCTTGGACCGATCGAGGCCCATCTAACAGAACTTGGGAAGGAGGTAGCACCACTGGGCTTTGCTCTGGACCAAACCCAAGCTGAACATCATCGTATAAAGCTAGAATGGGATCACCTTCGCGAGATGTTCAAACTGATAGAAATTACTACTCCTGCGATGTTGGCCGAGCCTCCCTCAGATTCTCTCACCTTAGCACACATTACACTTAGGTCCTATGCTGGTGTGATAAGGGGCTATGTAAGGAGACCGTAATTGTCTTGTGTAATCCTTTGTTTTAATTAAAAATTTTGATTTCTTTTATGAATTTTCAAATGATCGGATTAATATAGTATGCATATTTTTGATGAATTTTAGAAAGAAGATATTTTAAATATGTTTATGTAAACCCTAAATAATTAAAAATGTGTAATGATTTTCAAAAAATGGTCTTCTACAATTATGTTCAGTACGAAATTTAGAGTCTAATAAGATCAACATGATTTTTGATGAATAGTAAATTATGAATAGTGATTTTATTATTAGGATTAATAATGTGTCCAAATGGATTAGTAATCTCACTTAAAGAAAGTATTAAAATAAGCTAGGCACTTTGATTGAGTAATGTGATTCAATAAAATGGTTAAATAACGGTTTCATAAATTATTATTCAAGTATTAGTTTTCTTTCGGATGAATAGTGTTTTTAATTAAAATTTTAATTAAAAATATTTAGAAAATTATTTTTATAAAATGGACTTCATTTTTGAACTCAGAGCATCGATATTATGTTAAGGTAATTTTTGGGGATTTTTCTGAAAAAAATAAATTTTCGATGAATAGAGTTTTTAATTAAAAATATAATTAAAAATATTTAGAAAATTGTTTTTATATAATGGATTTCATTTTTGAAATCAGAGAATTGATATTTGGTTAAGGTGAAATTTTGGGATTATTCTGAGAAAGTTGAATTTTCGATGAATTGTGAAAATATAGTTTTTATGTTACGGGTGTTTAATGAAATCATTAAATGATGTATTAAGTCTGTAATCAATATGGTCGACTTATGAATAGTAAGATAATGTATGAGGTGTCCCATGTGGCCAATACCATGGCCAAATACCATGGGTAAGCCCATGGTTTTGCCAAAACCACTTATGAGGTGTCCCTTGGCCATTAATGCCTTGTCCCCTCAATTTCCCTATAAATACCAAGCCATCCTCTCATCCATTCGACTCCCCAATCTCCCCCAACGAAGTTCTGGTCTCCTTACCTCCCAAGGAGTCCTCCCAAGGTTCCCCCAAGCCCTCATGGTCCAACCCTTTGAGTTTTAAGAGTTACGTTTTAAGGTAAGGGATCTGATCTCTCTCTTTCTTCTCAAGAAATCTCTTTTATGTAATTTCTTTTATGCTCCATGTTCTTATGTTAAAGGGTGTTATTTTATACTCCTCTTACTTCTCTTTTCATGTTCACCTAATGAGAGATCCCCTCTTACTCTCATTATTTCGTTTTATGAAGTTTTAAGTGGCGTTGTTAGGCTGCCGAATTTTTTGTAACTGATTCTTTCTCCCTTCTCATTTTTCAAGATCTATTTTCATGTAAAGTATTTCATGTTAATTTTTATTATGTTGGGGTATGATCTCTAAATTTATCCTACTGATATGTTATGATCATATGATTAGAGACCCCATTTGATCTTTTCAATTCAGTATTTTGAAGTTTAAGTGGCGTCGTTAGGCTGCCGAATTTTTAAGTGGTTCTTCACCCTTCTCGTTTTGAAGTTATACTTTCATGTCAATTCTTTCAAGCTTCATTTTTTTATGTTGGTGTATGATATCTATATATATCATACTGATATTTTATGATCATATGATGAGATACCCCATTTGATCTCTTCAATTCAGTATTTTGATGTTTAAGTGGCGCCGTTAGGCAGCCGAATTTTTAAGTGGTTCTTCACCCTTCTCATTTTGGAGTTCTAATTTCATTTGAATTCTTACAAGTTCCTTTTTGTTATGTTGGGGTATGATATCTATATCTATTATACTGATATTCTATGACCATATGATTAGAGACCCCATTTGATCTCTCCAATTCAGTATTTTTAAGTTTAAGTGGCGTCGTTAGGCTGCTAAATTTTTAAGTGGTCCTTGCACCTTTCTCCCTTTTCAATGTTCTAATTCCATGTCAAGTCTTGAAAGTTCATTTTTATTATGTTGGGGTATTATCTCTATATCTTTCATACTTATCTTTTATGATCATATGATTAGAGACCCTATTTGATCTCATCAATTCATTTTTGGTTGAAGTTTATGTAATGCTGTTAGGATGCCGAATTTTCATAAGAGAAATATTATTTTTTTCTTCCTTTAATGTTCTTCATTTCATATGGTATATCTTTCAAATTTCATTACCATGTTCTCAAATCCTTTATATTCTGTCCCTCTACTGTGTTATGGGTCATTTATGAGTGTTTGACCCATGTCCCCTCTCTTTTCAATGATTTCTACAACCCCGAAACATAGTCGTTATGCTGCAGAATTTTCGTCTCAAAATGCCTCTCTCTTTTTCTCAAAATTATTTTATGTTATTAAGTTAATACTCAATGCTCTTATTTCTATATCGGTATTCAAATATATATCAAAATGTTATATTTTAAATTCTGGGATTTACATACATGAAACCCGCTTGCCCTCTCCGTGGGTTTCAAGTGATATAAAGATCATGTCGTTAAAGCAGTTTTTAAAACGTTATGATTATGAAATGAAACCCATTTCTTTTATGCTATATGGGTTATTTATGAAATTTTTGATGATGATATATGTGGATCACATGATAATAATGGAAAATTTAAGGATGCGCCATGATAGCGCTCTAATTCATTGGGTAATGATGTAACCACTAGAGATTACAATTTTCACAATACCTTGGTGAATAACCTTGGTAATTTTCAAATGACACCTTGGGGATGGACCTTGGTGATATGTTCATGATTTTCTATGTTAAATGATGTAGCCACAACTTCAAGTTATGAAAAACTTTTATTTTTATTATGATATGCCTCCTGATTTCATTTTCATGCCTTTAAGTTCTTTTCATGACTTTATTGATTTATCTCAAGTTCATATGTAAAATGTTTCACTTATTTCCCTTGCTGGGCCTTCTGCTCACCCTTTCTATTGATATATGTCCCCAGGCTATGAGATGTAGTAATGAGCTTAGGGTGAACATGAGGATAAGCCTTTCAAGTGTTTAAGAAGAATTTTTTTTTGTTTCATGTTTTATGTTCCTTGTTTCCAAGACGCTAAACCTTGAAGATCCTCAGTTCCATGTAATGGAATGAAAGTTATGTTATAAAAAGACGGGATTCTATAGTTGGTATCAAAGGATGGTTTAGATATTTGTGGAAATTAGGATATGAAAACTCAAGGAAGAACCCTATAGAAAAGTTTAAATATAGGAAATCTTCCTGGTATTTTGGTGAGTATTGAGTAAGGGGTTGCAACGAAAATGCATCCCTGTCTCGATACGAGCAGGTAGAGGTGGCTTTGGCACAGATGTACATAGGGGTAAAACCCAAAAACACCTCTTTGATCTAGACTCGAACGGGAACTGGTACACGACAACGGGCCTTGCTGCACTATTGGTTATGACACTCCCGGGGGATATGCTTTGGTAAATTCATAATATTGGTATGAACCATTGTTAAAGGAACAAAGATAAAATAAAATAAAGATTCACATAAGAATATATGATCATGGATAACCTAGATGGGAACCTAGGGGATCACAAGTTAGGGTATACTTTTCTTCTACAAGTTATCCTTATATGCTTTAAGTTCCTTTTCATGATTATTGGTTAAGTATTTAAGCCTCTAATTATACTTTCTCTTCTTAGTTAATGGTGGGAAATGGAATAACGTGTCCCAAAAACCAATGTGATAGGAAATGCGACAATTTTCGTATTAATATGACAGAGATGATTATGGGATTAAAATATGATTATTATTTTGGAAGACGTTCACTATTTTGGGGACCCTATATGATCGAGGTCAATAGATTACTATAGAATTTTCATTGAGGAGTAAGTTTGACTTATATTTAGAAGAATTGATGAATTTAATGTGGACTTATAGTAATTTAGGTTACTTATGGGAATGATTAACCTATCTTGGGTAAAATATGTTTAGGTTATCTACTTTTGTTATAAGATGTTAGGAGTGGTTGATGTTGTCTGGAGATGAACAATGAAGTTGTTTTGGAAGACTATGTTATCAAATCCTCCTTGTATTTGGGTTTCAATCTTAGTTTGGTTTATTTTGAGGAATTTTAAGGACCGTTATTTATGGAATGGTCTATGATGAACTTTGGGTAGTACCATGGAACATTGAAGATTTAAAAGTAGTTTCTATTCCTATGGGATTCTTTCTTTTTGAAGAGTTGTTTTACCTTAACATTTCTGTTTTTGGGATAATGTTTAAAGATGGAAGAAATAGATAGTTAATCTTTTGTAGATTATGTGATTCTCCAGAAGATGATTCTTGTGCTTTTATGAGACCAAGTGTTTTTGAATTCTCATCATTTGGAGAAAATATTAGTGTTAGTAGGGACTTATTAAAGGATGAAACTCTACTTGAAGGTAGGTTTATTTTCTTATGTTTTTTTTCTATGTAGTAGATGAATTCCTTAAAATTATGAAAAGAAACGTAAAACAAAAATGTTGTTGGTTTACGTTTCCTACTAGGTAATCAAAGACCGTTTACACACATCATAAGTTTGGGATTTTCTTGTGATTAACATTATCCTAATCATGTTCTCTATCACTCTCCCTCAGAACCTGACCCTTTGTTTTCTCCTTCATGTCCATGTATTCCTACATGGAATCCTAGTGTGGGTTAACTCGGGTGACCTTTGTACTTCCCTTTATTTCTTTTAAAGTAATAGTTTTATTGACTCTTTTTCCGATGTGGGACATTCAATGAAATTTCAAAACCCATTTTAAAAATTGCGAGGACGCAATTTCTTAAGGGGGGAAGATTGTAACGACCCGAAATTTTAAATAAATATTGTTTCCAAATTTTATGTGTTATTTTATTTTATTTTAATACTCAACAAAAATGTTTCATCTGATAACATGAGTATAATTAAAATGATACTATTGGGTTTTGACTGTTATTTGACCATTGGTCAATATGACCGCTGGAAACTAAATGTTTTGACTATTGTCTCTAAATACAAGCAATCTTGGTTAATTAATATAGAAAGAAGATTCGATGGCCTCACCCAGTAGTCTTGGACCGATCGAGGCCCATCTAGAAGAACTTGGGAAGGAGGTAGCACCATTGGGCATTGCTCTGGACCAAACCCAAGCTGAACTTCATCGTATAAAGCTAGAACGGGATCGCCTTCGTGAGAAGTTCAAACTGATAGAAATTACTACTCGTGCGATGCTGGCCAAGCCTCCCTCAGATTCTCTCACCTTAGCACACCTTACACTTAGGTCCTATGCTGGTGTGATAAGGGGCTATGTAAGGAGACAATAAATATCTTGTGTAATCCTTTATTTTAAATAAAAATTTTGATTTCTTTTATGAATTTTCAAATGATCGGATAAATATAGTACGCATATTTTTGATGAATTTTAGAAAAAGGATATTTTAAATATGTTTATGTAAACCCTAAATAATTAAAAATGTGTAATGATTTTCAAAAAATGGTCTTCTACAATTATGTTCTGTACGAAATTTAGAGTCTAATAAGATCAACTTGATTTTTGATTAATTGTAAATTATGAATAGTGATTTTATGATTAGGATTAATAATGTGTCCAAATGGATTAGTAATCTCAATTAAAGAAAGTATTAAAATAAGCTAGGCACTTTGATTAAGTAATGTGATTCAATAAAATGGTTAAATGACGGTTTCATAAATTATTATTCAAGTATTAGTTTATTTCGGATGAATAGTAGTTTTTAATTAAAATTTTAATTAAAAATATTTAGAAAATTATTTTTATAAAATGGACTTCATTTTTGAACTCAGAGCATCGATATTATGTTAAGGAAATTTTTGGGGATTTTTCTGAAAACAATAAATTTTCGATGAATAGTGTTTTTAATTAAAAATTTAATTAAAAATATTTATAAAATTATTTTTATAAAATGGATTTCATTTTTGAAATCAGAGCATTGATATTTGGTTAAGTCGAAATTTTGGGATTATTCTGAGAAAGTTTAATTTTCGATGAATAGTGAAAATACAGTTTTTAAGTTATGGGTGTTTAATGACATCATTAAATGATGTATTAAGTATGTAATCAATATGGTCGACTTACGAATCGTATGATAAGGTATGAGGTGTCCCATGTGGCCAATACCATGGGAAAATACCATGGGCAAGCCCATGGTTTTTCCAAAACCACTAATGAGGTGTCCCTTGGCCATTAATGCCTTGTCCCCTCACTTTCCCTATAAATACCAAGCCATCCTCTAATCCATTCGACTCCCCACTCTCCCCAATGAGGTTCTGGTCTCCTTACCTCCCAAGGAGTCCTCCCAAGGTTCCCTCATGCCCTCAAGGTCCAAACCATTGAGTTTTAAGATTTACGTTTTAAGGTAAGGGATCTGATCTCTGTCTTTCTTTTCAAGAAATATCTTTTATGTAATTTCTTTTATTCTCCATGTTCTTATGTTAAAGGGTGTTATTTTATACTCCACTTACTGAACTTTTCATGTTCACTTAATTAGAGATCCCCTCTTACTCTCATTATTTTGTTTTATGAAGTTTTAAGGGGCGTCGTTAGGCTGCCGAAATTTTTTGTAACTGATTCTTTCTCCCTTCTCATTTTTCAAGATCTATTTTCATGTAAAGTTTTTCAAGATACTTTTTATTATTTTGGGGTATTATCTCTAAATTTATCATACTAATATGTTATGATCATATGATTAGAGACCCCATTTTATCTCTTCAATTCAGTATTTTGAATTTTAAGTGGCGCCGTTAGGCTGCCGAATTTTTAAGTGGTTCTTCACCTTTCTCATTTTGAAGTTCTACTTTCATGTCAATTCTTTCAAGTTTCTTTTCTTTATGTTGGGTTATGATATCTATATCTATCATACTGATCTTTTATGATCATATGATGAGAGACCCTATATGATCTCTTCAATTCAGTATTTTGAAATTTAAGTGGCGCTGTTAGGCTGCCGAATTTTTAAGTGGTTCTTCACCCTTCTCATTTTGAAGTTCTACTTTCATGTCAATTCTTTAATGTTCCTTTTTGTTATGTTGGGGTATTATCTCTATATCTATAATAATGATATTATATGACCATATGATGAGAGACCCCATTTGATCTCTTCAATTCAGTATTTTAACGTTTAAGTGGCGTCGTTAGGCTGCTAAATTTTTAAGTGGTCCTTGCACCTTTCTCCCTTTTCAAAGTTCTAATTCCATGTCAAGTCTTGCAATTTCCTTTATATTATGTTGGGGTATGATCTCTATATATATAATACTGATATTTTATGTTCATATGATGAGAGACCCTATTTGATCTCATCAATGCATTTATGGTTGAAGTTTATGTAACGCTGTTAGGATGTCAAATTTTCATAAGAGAAATATTATTTTTGTCTTCCTTTCATGTTCTTCATTTCATATGGTATATCTTTCAAATTTCATTACCATGTTCTGAAATCCTTTATATTCTATCCCTCTACTGTGTTATGGGTCATTTATGAGTGTTTGACCCATGTCCCCTCTCTTTTCAATGATTTCTACAACCCCGAAACATAGCCGTTATGTTGCAGAATTTTCGTCTCAAAATGCCTCTCTCTTTTTCTCAAAATTATTTTATGTTATTAAGTGAATACTCAAAGCTCTTATTTCTATATTGGTATTCAAATATATATCAAAATGTTATATTTTAAATTCTGGGATTTACATACATGAAACCCGCTTTCCCTTTCTGTGGGTTTAAAGTGATATAAAGATCTTGTCTTTAAAGCAGTTTTTAAAAAGTTATGATTATGAAATGAAACCCATTTCTTTTAGGATATATGGGTTATTTATGAAATTTTTGATGATGATATATGTGGGTCACATGATAATAAAGGAAAATTTAAGGGTGCGCCCTGATAGAGCTCCAATGCATTGGGTAATGATGTAACCACTAGAGATTACAATTTTCATGATACCTTGGTGAATAAACTTGGTAATTTTCAAATGACACCTTGGGGATGGACCTTGGTGATATGATCATGATTGTCTATGTTAAATGATGTTTCCACATCTTCAAGTTATGAAAAAGTTTTATTTTTATTATGATATGCCTCATGATTTCATTTTCATGCCTTTAAGTTCTTTTCATGACTTTATTGATGTATCTCAAGTTCATATGTAAAATGTTTCAGTTGTTTCCCTTGCTGGGCCTTCTGCTCACCCTTTCTTTTGATGTATGTCCCCAGGTTATGAGATGCATTAATGATCTTAGGGTGAACATGAGGAGAATCTTTTCAAGTGTTTAAGAAGAATGTTTTTTTGTTTCATGTTTTATGTTCCTTGTTTCCAAGACACTAAACCTTAAAGATACTCAGTTCCATGTAATGGAATTAAAGTTATGTTATAAAAAGACGGGATGCTATAATGTGACCATGATGTTTCCCTTGCTGTTTAATGTCATGCGGTAAGGATATGGGAAATGATGTGAAAAATTTCCCAAAATATATTACATGTATAAGTAGAACATACATTGACCCAAATAATATGTAGAAAAGATGATCTTGTTTGTCAGATTCCATATGATGTTGGGGTGAATTTTTTCCCTTATTGGTTATTGTAGTTGGGATTAGGATTGGAGGGTCGGGAATCTCTAAATATCATACGATGTTAAGAATCAATCCACATATAGTTCTTGAATTTGAAACAGTCTACGCAGGTCTATCCCATATGTATAGGTTTGAAATATTTTCCTTTGATTGTTGTAAATTGACCCAGGATTGGAGATCTAGGTGTCACTACACATCCTATGATGATAGGAATCAAGTCACACATACTTCTTGAGGAACCGTGGATTTTGACGTTTACATCAAAGACGTTGGATTCTTAACATGAAATGGGGTATTGTGGTTGGATACAAGGATGGAAATATTGGTTCCACTGCATGTACTATAGCAATTAGGAATCCAGAAAAACACAGTTCTTAAAGAAGGACCTTACCATGCAAGTCTGGCCTATATGGAAAGAGAGGGAATTTGTATATTAGTTGTGATTAGACCTGGGATTGAATATCTATTTATTAATATGTATGTTGTGATGTCATGAATCAATACACATGTAGTTCTAGAATGTAGGTGTGGTAGGACACCAATACCAACAATAGTGGTCTTCTAGGGTAAGGTCTTGAGGAATGATCAATTTTATGTCGTGTAATGGAATCAACCATGCAGTTTAATATCATAAGGAGGGAAATAATGGTAGACATTTTAGTGTATTTAATTTAGGACCTTGATGAATTTGTCATGAGTTTTTATTCCTTGTTTATGTGGGGAATCCAATGCTAATATTCTAAAGCTCACTTGAACAATGATCAATGTTAGAAACACGTAATGGAAAGGGTTCCTAACACCATGTAGAGGTGATTTGTGGATAAGACATGGGAATATTTTATCATGTAGTGGCTAGACCAAGTAATAGGATTGAGGAATATTTTATCATATAGTGGATGTACCAAGATGTAAGATTTATGTAATTCCCTGACCCTAGAAGCCTAGATTCGGTGCATTATTTTAATACATTGGCATGATTACATGGAATCAAGTACCAACTGACTGATCAGTTTAGCAGTCTTGGAAAATTGAATACATACATTAAGGTTACATTACACATTAGAAAATAAAACACAACATAAATGATCCTTTGATAATTTCATCAATCCCCTAGCTTAACCCTTATTATCAATCATAACACACTTTATGGAATCTTGGGAAAATAAAACATAAGAAATGGGTGAGCTCCAATGCTCAGTAAGGATAACAGTATAGTGGAAACTTTTAGAAATAAGAATAAACATTTAGAGAAATGTATAAAACTAAAATAAAAGCCTATTTCAGTCAAAATTCAGCATAATATGGAAAATATATATCAAATAATTCCATTTACTTACTCACATTGATATTCTACTAGTCGATTAATCCCATGTAATGTCAATAGCTAATTTCATAATGATGGAATGCATAATGCCAGACTTTATAACCACATAGTCAAGGCCTTGTGCCAAGAATACAAATAACATTTTATCAAGGACTTGTTCCAAGACAATAGTTTGTCTCATGAGACCTACTGATGCATCGAGGATATATAGAAGGCTCCACCCATCACTTATTAAGTCCAATTTATTCCTCATATTAAAAGGTTTAAACATATAATAAACATCTGTATTAAACCTGGCATACAAAATGTCAATAATTTTTCCATAAACCATGAATGGTATAAAAATAACACATCCACAGTCAAACATATCATAAAACCTTCAATAAAATATGGAATATTTTAATAATAATAAATCAACCTCAATCAAGAATAATATCCTCTAAAGCATGTTGACATAGTTGAAAATGATCAGTAAAACTATATGAGAGAAATATAAATTTTCCATGAACTCATTTTAAGTCACACAGTTTATAAAAGAATTAATTTAAAATATATTTTTGAATCAAAGGGTCCCATACCACTTTGAAACTATAGAAAGTAATTAACATTTTTAAACATTCATTTCCATATAAATAAATCCATAAAATCATTTTGAAAACATGGACATTAATGAGAAAGGTTTAGAAGAATAAATAATTAAAACATTTAAAAAGATTTTTTAGTTAAAGAGTCCCTTAAAAATAATCCTTTTAAAAACTCTTTTATGAAACATTGACATGGATAATAAATACTTCCTAATAAAAACTTACGCTTAAACAATCTCAGATAATAATGAGATTGAGATATTAACCCTTACCTTGCACTTTCCTTTGGTCAAGGGTACGTTTATCCTCCTGTATAATGAACATTTTATGTTATTAAATTATAACATAACCATATTCATATTTATTATATCATAAATGATTCATTTATGACTTTATACTACCCATTTAATATTGATTTCCATGTTAAATTAACATTTCAGGTAATAATCGCTTTCTTTATCGTAAGTGTTTTAACTTGTTATTCTTGATCGTATCATTTAGATCATGACTTAAATACATATAGAATATAAAACATGATTTATATATCATAAATATATAATATAAAAATTTATAATAGATATATATATATATGAAATGGAAGGCACTGTTTATGGAGACGGTAGGTCGTACGTACGCGTAAACGATGTTTCCATTTTCATAACATATTAAACAAAAGTAAGTGAATAAGATATATGTAAGTATATAAATATACACATATATATATATATCCAGTAGAATTATTATTTCATATATTACATACTTATTAATAATATATATTTTTATAATCATCGTTGAATGGTGAACGTGGAAATGATTCTCATCGCATCGTGGAGATGATAATCTGTACGTACGCACGAGGGACAATATCATTATATTGATGGTGAAGTAATATGTAATTGGATGGTTTATAATATATAAAGAATAATTATCATGTTATATTTATTATTTACATTAGTTATACTCATTATTATACCCATCCAAATAATGAAGTGTTAGAATGACAAACTACACCACGACATGGAGATGGTAAGCCATACGTACGAATTTATGGTGACTATTTCATTTATTGGATGAATGTAATAAATAATATGGTTGTACCATATTTATAATAACATCATTATATGTATAAGGTACTGTAGTTATTATTTTGGTATGGAAAAATCAAAGAAAAAGAATGTGTAAGAAGAAAAGATTTTGAAAGAGGGTGGTGAAATTATTACCTCTTCTTTGGGTGTTTCATTTTGAGTTGTTCAAAAGTGTTCCTTAGGTTTGCTTTATGATTAAAGTATGGCCTATAGGTCGAAGAGAGGACATTTAGGAGGAGATATGGGCAGGAGTTGGCCGATCCAAATAGCTTTGGAGGTGTATTTTCGAGAGAAGTGGAAGTACCCTTTTATAAGAGAGGTGAGGATCGCTTTAGGAAAAGCTTGATAAATTATTTTATAATAAAATAATTTTCAGTTTTTAATGGCTCAAAAATAATTTATTTCTAGTATAAGGTGGTGATGGGTCGAAAAACTCTCAACCAAAATATTTTATACATGTTTATTTTACCATTTTAACCTTATCTTTTTTATTTAATTCTTAGTTAAATAGTTTAACTTTTACTATGTATTCATGTATTCTTAGACTATATGGTTAATACAATTACTATAAACGTCCAATAGAACCTCAAGTAGTTCATTAATGACATATATAATATTATATAATCCCTTTGTCCGAACCATATATTTTTAGGTATATTATATCAACCAATAATATAATATTTGTTTTAAAAATAAATTTATGTCAATTTTGACACTTTTTGGTATTTTGTTTTTGGGAAAGTCATAACAACCTTATCAATTCAAAAAATATTTATCTAATAAACCCTAACAAGTAATATTAACCAATAAAATTTTTTTAATTAATTAAAATTCTCAATTTAAATTTATTTGTATATTTATAATATCAATTATTTTAATATTTCATAAATAAGGTAATTACTACATCATCCTTATGTCATAATTAAATTAAATTATTTGATATTTAAAAATTATAAATAAAATAAAATTATTTAGGAAATATTTTTAACATTCTAATGAATATTTATAGTTGAATTTCTAATATGTTTAACCTTATATTAAAAATGGTTTAGTTATTAAACTATAAAGTCAACACTTTTAAATCTTCTTTAAATAAAATAATAATAAATGTCTTAATCAAATCGAAGTGGACCAAATAGGATCAAATTTTATTCCAATGTCTGTTCTTGGTCTAATTACACTTATCCAATAGAATTAGGACATGTGTTAGGATAATTATAAGATCATTTTAACCCTTAATTACCCTATTTACTTTTAACTGTGGTAAATAAAAGTCAAAAGTTACTATTCACGAAAATTATTTTCATCTTATTGAACCATATTTTACTTACTGATATCAACCATGTCTCTCAGATTTATAAAATTCAACTCACAGAAGAGGTAAAATTGCGTTTTATACAAATTTGCAAATGCTCCTAGAAGGTGGGTAAAAGACGGTAAAAAGTTCAATAAAAATTTATACATCTATTTTTATTATAAAATGACTCCAATGAATTATATTTAACTTATATAGGTATTATATTATTATTTTGACTTAAAATAAATTTAAATAGAATAAATAATTATTTAAATAAAAAATCCGGTTTTAAACAATAACAGAGTGTTTTTTATTATTCATCAAAAATTGATTGTTTTCAGAAAAATATCAAAAATTCACCCTAAGATAATTTTGATATTCCTAATTAAAACATGAATTATATTTTACAAATTTCAAAACAAAGAAGTTTCATTAATTAATTTAAAATTATTTCTCGATGTCAAAACCAAAAAGCGGGTTTTTAAAAAAGTAAAAACTATCAAATGATTGACATGTGTTTATGTCAAATTTAAATGTGAAATTACATATAATGACCTAAATTTTATTAAATGATACAAATAAAATCTAATTATACTTTAAAACAATTCAAATTCTATGTTTAACAATATAAATTATTTTGATTAAAAAAATTATTTTCATTTAAAACATGGTATTTTTCACTATTCATCAAAATATGAAAGATATCAGAAAAGTACCAAAACATAATCCGAACTAAATAATTATGTACCACTTCTAATGAATAATTCAATTTCATTAAATTCAATATATAAAAGTGTCAAATATTTGTTTTAAAAAATGGTTCGCCATTAAAAGGTGATAAAATTCCATTTTTTTTGAAAAATACTTCATTTATTCAAAAAATGAATTTGTTCTTATATTATGTCTAAGAAACACATAATATGGATGTTAAAATTATATAGAGTATATAAGAATCAAAATGTATTAAATACTATTCATAACCATTTTTTGAACGACGATTTTGGTAACTTGTGGTGCGCTCGAACTCGGTGTCGCGTGTAGCGCAAGATATTGAATTACTTTAATGAGAAAATGTACTATGAAATCATGGGGTGTTACATTCTGCCCTTCTCCAATAAATTTCATCCTCAAAAGTTGAATTTTTTCTTCTAAAATAAAAGGTTTAAAATAAAAAAAATTACCTTGGTGGAAAACCCACATCGGAATTAGGTTTAATAAAATTTAGTCTTAATAAGAGGGAAAGGAAAATGAAAAAGTCACCACAAAATTATGATCTCAATTAGAAGAACATTAGTGGAAATTAGAGACACATAATTGGAGGAAAAATTAAATATTAATGGGGAGTGATTGAGGTCATCAATCACAAATAAGTGTAAAATTGAGGGCCTCAAAGCCACCAATCTATGATGATTTAAAATATCATCAATTCAACAAAACATAAGGTATTAGGATAACACGTTATTGGTTTTAAGATATCTTACCTAAATCTTAATAATTAATTTATTCATCTAATAAGAGGGAAAAATATACTTGACAAGTAGAGTTTCATCCTTCAAATAATTACTACCACAAACTCATCTTTCACTCCAAAAGATAATAGAATTCAAAAATATTCTATTTATCCTAATATTAGAGGGTTCCAAAAATAATTAATTTATAATTCATTTTTTAGACTATTAAAAAAACTACATTATACCAACTAGGACATCACATATGCCAATAGTAGTTGATCCATAGTTGTCGCCCTTCGGTTATGGGTTCACGTATCGCAGCCTTGCCGGACGCGAATGGTTGTTGCCCGACCTCTAGGATGTCCTTTTGAGGAAAATCCTAAAATAATCTCAAGAAATGATTTAACTTTAACAATAGTATCAAAATTTAAACTTAATCGATTCTAACCTTTAGACTTATCGAAAATATTTCTGTCCAAACTCACAGTACAAAATTTATATGAAAGGTAATCACAATGAAGATATTTTTTTCCATGTAATAACATGTCAATACCTTCATCATGTATTATTTTAAAACATTTTAACACACTGAATTACATAAAACCTTATTGATTTCATTCATGCTCCCTTATTCCTTATAGAATATTAGATATACTCCTTCTATCAAAAAATGTTGTAAACTCCAAGAATGACGGAATATACAAATCACTAATTAGTTTCAAGGTAGTCATGAATATCCAATATAATTTACCCGAATCAATCATATATTATTCCAAAAATCACTACCTTAGTATCAGAACCATATTATGCTTTATCTTTCTCTCAACCATTTATTTTCCAAAAATATTAACTTGTTATTGAGTCACTTTTCTTGGTTCCACACAATCTCAAGTCCTTAATGAAATAGTACTACAATAAAGTACTTATATACTCCATAAAATATTATAACCAATACATCATTGATACAATATTCAAATGAAATAATTCTTTAATATCAACATAAGACCACTAGTCATTACTCTTCATCTGTGGTAATATCATAACTTGACTATTCTCCAACAACATCATTTTTTGTATACTCTAATGATTTGGACATTGATTCACATAGTGTCCAAACTCTCTGTATATGAAGCATTGTGCATTTTAACCATTTATCTTACCCTTGAAATCACGTACTTGGTTTCCTTTTTCCCCACAATTATAACAAACACACATTCCCTGCAAGCATTTGACAAGGTGATTCCTTCCACAGTTATCACAAATGGAAAAATCTTTCTTTTCACTCTTCCCTTGGTCCATATTTCTCTCTTCAATCATTTTCTTCTCTTTCTTACCTTAAAGGCCATAGGTCTTAGAGGATTCTTTACATATCTTATTAACACATGATTTTATTTCTTAATATGATGAGAATACGTGGGAGACTTTTTCCCTTTTAACTGTCGTCTTGATACCATGAAATATATGATCCTTGTTAATCTTTCGATCATGCAAATTGCTGGAATTCTCATTCCTTCTACTCGTGCCATTTCTAAACAATGGCATACACTATGTTAGTTTAGGAATCACAATGCATAATTCCAAACTTGTAAAATACCTAACATAAATTGAAAAGATTATGCATATAATCTATATTCATAAAATGTTTTTTTGAGGAAGTATTTACTCTTAAATCCTTCATAATGTCTTGTAATGAAAATATGAATTATCCTAAGCATATCACACGGGAGTGTCATAACCAAGAGTGAAACAAGGCTTGTTGTCGTGTACCCGGATACCCCGGGTAAAGCCCGAAACTTGTTATCATAGTTTTCACTCCTAGGTACATCTGTACCAGAGCCGCCTCTACCTACTCATATCTAGTCAGGGATGTATTGCTTGGAAAAAACACAAAATCTATACATTACCAATATTCTAGGAAGTTATTCTATACTAATCCTCAATGTCTTTCTTAGGGAAATGTTCTCTAATAAGAGTTTATCTAAATCTATTTACAAGGTTGTTTCTAAACTTCCTCTGATACCAACTATAACACCCCGACCCCAGAATCCCAAAGTTGGTGCATTATTTTAATACGTTGGCATGATTACAAGGAATCAATTCCCGAAAGACCGGTCAGTTTAGCTATCTTGGAAAATTGAATACATACATGAATGTTACATTACATATTAAAAAATAAAAAAGCACATAAATGATCCTTTCATAATTATATTAATCCCCTATCTTAACCCTTCTTATCAATCATAAAAAATTACTTGTAATCCTAGGAAAATAAAACATAAGAATGGGGTGAGCTCAAATGCATAGTAAGGATTACAATAAAGAAGAAACTTTCACAAATAAGAATAAACATATAACGTAATGTATAAAACTAAAAAAAGACCTTTTAAACATAAACATCAGCATAATATGGAAAAGATAAATCAAATAATTCCATTTAATTATTAACATGGACATTCTACTAGTCGAATAATCACATTCAATATCAATAGAAAATTTTATAATGATGGAATGCATAATTCCAGACTTCATAACCACATAGTCAAGGCCTTGTGCTAAGACTACAAATAAGATTTTTTCTAGGTGTAGTTCCAAGACACTAGTTTGTCTCATGAGACCTACTAACGCATCGAGGAGCTATATTGGGCTCCATTAGTCACTTATTATGTCCAATTCATTCCTCATATGAAAAGGTTTAAATATACCATAAACATTCATATTAAAACTAGCATACGAAATTTCAATACGTTATCCATAAACCATGAATGGTATAAAAATAAAACATCCACAGTCAAACATTTCAAAAAAACTTTAATACAATATGGAAGATATTTATCCTGATAAATCAACCTCGATCAAGAATAATATCCAATAAAGGATGTTGACAAAGTTGAAAATGATCAGAAAAACTCTTTGAGAGAAATATCCCTTTTTCATGAAATCATTTTAAAATTCACACAATTTATAAATGAAGTCATTTAAAAGATATTTTTGAATCAAAGTGTCCCATAACACTTTGAAACTTTAAAAAGGAATTAACATTTTAATACATTCATGTCCATATAAATAAATCCTTAAAATCATTTTGAAAACGTGGACATTAATGAGAAAGGTTTAGAAGAATAAATCCTTAAAACATTTAAAATGATTTTTTAGTTAAAGATTACATTAAAAGGAATCCTTTTGAAAAATATTTTATGAATCAAGGACGTGGATAATAAATATGTCCCAGTAAAAACTTAAACATAAACGATCTCGGATAATAATGAAATTGAGGAATTAACATTTACCTTGAACTTTCCTTTGGTCGAGGGTACATTTAGCCTCTTGTATAATGACCATAGTATGTTATTAAATTATAACAGAACCATATTCATATTTATTATATCATACATGATTCATTTATGACTTTACACTACCCATTTAATAATGATTTCCATCTTAAATTAACATTTCGAGTAATAATCGCTTTCTTTATCATACGTGTTTTAACTTGATATTCTTGATCATATCATATAGATCCTGATTTAAATACATCCTGAATTTAGAAAATGATTTATATATCCTATATATTTAGAATATAAATATTTATAATTGATAGATATATGAAATTAATGGCACTGTTTATGGAAACGGTTGGCCGTACATATGTATAAATCTTGTTTCTGTTTTTATATCGTATTGAACAAAAGTAAGTGAATAAGATATATATATATATATACACACACACACACACATATATATATATATATATATATATATCCATTATAATTATTATTTCATATATTACATACTTATTAATAATATATATTTTTATAATCATCGTTGAACGGTGAATGTCAAAATGAATCTCATCGGGTCGTGGAGATGGTAATCTGTATGTCCAGAGGAGTGACAATATCATTATATTTATGGTGAAATATTATTTAATTTGATGGTATATCATAAATAAAGAGTTATTAACATGTTATATTTATTATTTACATCAGTTATACTCATTATTATACCCATAAAAATAATTATGTTTTTGAATAACAAATACACCACGACGTGGAGACGGTAAGTCGTACATACGCATGTATAGTGACTTTATCATTTATAGGATGGATAGAATAATGAATATGGTTCTAAAATATTTATAATAACATCACCGTATGTAGAAGGTACTTGATTTATCATTTTGGTATGGAAACAACAAAGAAAGAGGAAGTGTAAGAAGAAAAGAACATGCAAGAGGGTGGTGAAATTATTACCTCTTATTTGGGTGTTACCTTTGGAGTTGATCAAAAGGGATCCATAGGTTGGCTTTATGATAAAAATAATGCCTCTAGGTATAATTTAGGAAAGATGGTAGGAAATTTGGGTAGGGGTTGTATGAGCCAAATAGCTTTGGAGGTGTGATTTTGAGAGAAGGGGAAGTACCCTTTAATAAGAGAGGTTAGGGTCACTTTAGGAAAAGCTTGAAATATTATATTATTATAAAATCATTTTCCGTTTATAAGGGATATAAAATGATTTTTTTCTAGGATAATGTGGGGATCGGTCAAAAAAATATCAACCAATTGGTTTTAGAAAATTTTAGTTTACTATTTTAACCTTTTATTTTAGATTTAACTCTTAGTTAAATAATTTAACTTTTATTGTGTCTTCTTGTATTCATACACTATATGGTTAATAAACATACTATAAAATTCAAATAGAACCTAAACTGGATCATTAATGACATATATAATATTATTTATACTCTTTTTATGAACCTTAGATTTTTAGGAATATTATATAAACCAATAATATAGTATTTGTATTAAAAATTATTTTACGTCAATTTTGACTCTATTTGGTATTTTTTTGTGAAAGTCATAACAACCTTATCACTTCAAAAAAAATTTATAATCAACCCTAAAATGTAATATTAACCTATAAAATCAGTTTATTTCCTCATAAGTCTCAATTTACATTTATTTGGATATTTATAATAACAGTTATTTTAACATTTCATTAATAAGGTAGCTACTGCATCAACATTGTGTCACAAATAAATTAAATTAGTTAATTTCTAAAATTTATAAATAAAATACCATAATGTATAAAATATTTTTATATTTCTAATGAATATTTATAGTCGAATTTATATTTTTTTAGCCTTATATTAAAAATGGTTTATTTATTAAACATTGTATTTAACACTTTTAATTATACTTTAAATAAAATAATAATAAATGTTCTAATCTAATCCAAGTAGACCAAAGAGGATGATATTTTATTCATAATGTTTTTCTGGTCGAATTAATCTTATTCAATAGAATTAGGAGATGTG
Source organism: Viscum album (assembly GCA_963277665.1). NCBI lineage: Eukaryota > Viridiplantae > Streptophyta > Magnoliopsida > Santalales > Viscaceae > Viscum > Viscum album. The sequence continues at coordinate 570,610,321 of OY728164.1, read as the reverse complement.
TTAGGATAATTATAATATCATTTTTACCCTTAATTACCCTATTTACTTTTAACCGTCATAAATAAAATTCAAAAGTTACTAATAAAAAAAATTAATTTTATCTTATTTAATTACATTTTACTTACTAATATCAGCCATGTCTCTCCGATTTTTGAAATTAAACTCACAGAAGCAGTAAAATTACATTTTCTAGAAAATTTGCAAATGCTCCTAGAAGGTGGGTAAAAGATGGTAAAAAGTTCAATAAAAATTTATACATCTAATTTTATTATATAGTGAATCAAATGAATTAATTTGAACTTATATAGGTATTATATATCTATCTCGACTTAAAATAAATTTAAATAAAATAAATAATTATTTAAATAAAAAGCCGGTTTAAACAATAACGCAGTGTTTTTCACTATTCATCAAAAATTGAATGTTTTTAGAAAAATACAAAAAATTCAGCCAACGCTAATTTTGATATTTATAATTCAAAAATTAATTCTATTTTTAACATTTCAAAACATAGAAGTTTCATTAATTAATGTAAAATTAATTCCCGTTGTCAAAGCCAAAAAGCGGGTTTTTGAAAAGTAAAAACTATCAAAAGATAGACATGTGTTTATGTCAAATTTAAATGTAAAATTACTTATAATGGCCTAAATTGTATTAAATGATAAAAATATAATCTAATTATACTTAAAAACAATTCAAAATCATAATTTAACACTATAAATTATATTTATTAAAAATTTTGTTTTCAATTAAAACATAGTACTTTTCACTATTCATCAAAATATGGAAGTTATCAGAAAACTACAAAAATTTTATCCAAAATAAATTTTTATGTCCCTCTTCTAAAGAAGAATTGAATTTAATTAAATTTAATATATAATGGTGAAAAATATTTTTTTTAAAAGGGTTTTCCATTAAAAGGTGGTAAAATTACATTTTTTTAAAAATACTTCTTTTATCTGAAAAAATGAATTTGTTCTTATATTATGTCTCAAAAATAGAAAATATGGATGTTAAAATTATATTGTGTATATAAGATTCAAAATGATGTTAATACTATTCATAACTGTTTTTTAAAAGGATTTTTTGGTAAGTTGTGGCACGCTCAAACTCGGTGTCGCGTGTAGCGCAAGCTATCGAATTACATTAACGAGATAACAAAATATGAAATCTTGGGGTTTTATAATCGAGGTTTCCCTAAAAATATCATTCAAATGAAAATCAATCCATACATATTTCTAAAAAAACCCTTATAGATTGATGTCATTCAGAAAGGACATAATCTATGTAATTTAAATTCTTGGGATAGGGATAAAGATCACCTAACATGAATGAAGATGGATGTCATGGGTCCATGATGTTTTTCATCATTCAATAAGGCTAATTACGTTGATGTTTAACATCATCTAGTAAGGAAATTTTTTTGTGAAGTTTAACATCATGTGATAAGGACGTGTGTCACTGTACAGTTAAACATCTTACTCTTAGAATGAGGGATGCCATGCAGTTTAATGTTTTACATACAGGACGAGATACATCATGAAGTTTCAGACCTTACTACCAGGGTGAATCCATAAAATTTATCATCATTTGTTCATGGCATGGTATACCATATAGTTTAAATTCTTACATACCTGAATTTGTATTGATGATATCTATTAAATGCATTTCATGAGAAATCATTCATTTTTGGGTGGTGTGACATGCTCTCGAACCGTTATGGCAATTGATTAAGCTCTATTGTGATACACCATATATAACATGTAAGGACCTTCATATTTGGGTTCTAGATTTAGAGGTTTCTTTCCTAGTATCATTGGGATCCTGAGTTCCAACCCTAGTTCTCATTATAGGAATGAATAGAAGATATACTGTTTAATAAAGGATCATGTGATCTAGTTCTGATTGAATTCTAGGTTGTACAATGTAAGTGACCTACTCTCATCAAGCCACTCCAAATAAACCAACCTCCCTTTTCAATTTATTCTCATATTATAGTTGTTTGCAAATGGATATTTGAAAAAAAATGCAAATGGAATTCTATGGGTAACACTTCCTTGTTCCGCTACACTAATGAGTATGGTGTTTCTTGTGTAGCAGTACACATGGTGGCAAGATAGGCCTATAAATCATGGAGAAACTTTTCCAACCAAGACATCATGTCTTTTATCACTATCTTATAGAATATATTTGACTGAGACATATTTAATGCCTCAATTTTTCCATTTGTCATGAAATTATAGTGAGATTAGTGATTGGACTTGATGTTGTACTACTGGTACAGTTTCTTCAACTCCATAGAAAAGAAGATGGTGCCATTGTCCACCAATACTGTGTGATGTACTCTGAACCTGGTGATGAAATGGTACATTATGAAGTTGATGATGTTGTTCTTACAAAAGTTTTTGAGGGGTATTGCCTCAAATCATTTGGAAAACAAGTCATTAGTAGTAAGGATGTACATGAACTACTTAGTTGTTGCTGGGGGATATGGCCCCACAACATCCATTCCCCAAACTGAAAATTACAGGAAATATTTAGTGGCATGTAGAAATTCAGAGTGCTGGTGGATAATGTTTTCATGTATTTCACATGCATTACATTTCCTGGTGAATTCCAAAAAATCCTATATCATGGATTTATAATAGTAAACCAACCTATTGATTTGGTGGAGTGTCTAGTCTCCGACTCCAGAGCATCGTAGGAGCCCATATGAACTTCTTTCATGATGGTGAGAATATCTCCTTATACTAATTATATGAGGAGGATTCCATTGAAGCCGCACTTTTAGAAGGACATATACTCATTTGGACCACTTTTTAGGGTAAATTTTGTTGAATGGTGCCCGATCTATTCCCTTTAGGCACTATCTATCACGAGTGTCCCATTTTGGAGATAACTGATTATGGGATCCATCCATCCAGGGGAGGTGATCAATTCATAGTGATCTAGGGAATTGTTGACCTGATTTATTTGTTATATATTGTAGACAATGATCGATTAGACCATTATTTAGTGCATGATATAGTAGATTTCTTCTTTTTGATCACTGTCAGCTTAGACTGTGGCTACATTAGCCAATACATCGATGTGATCATTTTGTGATCAGGGAACATGATGCAATGTGGGTTCAAAAGGGTATTATTCCATCATCCCCCAGAAATAGCTAGTGAGATGGCCTAGTTCTTCCATTTTTATGGAATATTATCTATTGATCTTATTTATCACAAGTTTTGAGTCCCCTTTGATATTTAGGTAGACTATTTGTAGTTGTAGGGAATGTTCCAACCCAACAATGAGGGATTGATATCCTACCTCAATATTTGTGAAACCTTAGGACAGTGAAAAATAGTTATGAAAACTACTTTGTATATAGATACAAATACAATTCCTAATCATAATAAATTTTAGATTTGGGTTTTCCATCCATTTTCTGATAGGACTCCTGAAGGTCCCATCAAAATACATCTCTTATGTTTGAGGAGTGTCATGGTCATATGAGACCAACTTATATTGAAGCTTGGTGTCCACCGATGTATTATTTAGGGAGGGATTTGATGTGGAGAAATTATATTGGGCTTCACCTTTCACCAAATATATGTGATATGAACTGAATGTCATATTTCTATGAAATGACCGACCATTGGGTGATGTGCCCAATTAACATAGGATGACCAAAGATGTTCTTGATTGGATAAATATCAGAGACCATATTGAATTTGTGGATCGATAATTAATGCCTCATTTTTTTCACTACATAGTTGTGTGCAAGGTAGTTCTTCTCGAAATCATAGTATCAAGTATCAATATATATCATTGTTCAGGTAAGGTAGTAGAGACTTTTTTCAATCCCAACATCATTTTTAGGTGTGATGAGGGTTCCTAGTGAGAATTCCATAGAAACCAAATTATAGATTAGTGTCATCCCTTCCACCATGGGAATCATAATAGGTGGGTGCGTCATGTACTACTTGAGACTTTCAATGTCTTCATGGTAGTACACATCCCATTGGTAGGTGATTCCCTTCTTCATTAGCCTGGTGAAGGGAGAGATTTTCCGGCCAATTTGGATATGAAATGCTGAATGTAGGAAAGGTTCCCATGGATCCCCCTCAATTATTTAAGAATCATGGGGGGTAAAATTTCTAAAATAACACTACTCTTATATGGGCCAACCTAGATGTTGTAGTTTCATACTACAAAGCCAAGGAACATCATTGATGCTTCCCTGGAGGTGCATTTCAGTATATTAATATTCAGTCTATCCTGTCACAACTTGTCAAATATTGTTTTGTGATCCATGAAGTGATCACATCGCTGTTAGGATTTGACAAATAGGTCATAAATATAACATTATAATATTATTCACATGAATGGAATCAATATATGATTAATGGTGCATTGATAAGTGGAATGAACATTTTTAAACTAATGGGTAAAAATCGATATAAGAATATTCATTCAGAAACTCTGAAGGCATTTGTTTCTTCATATTTTGGGGACATGTTTATCTAATTGTACTCGAAATAACTTCCCATGAAGGAGAGGGATTGAAAGTAATCAGTTTCAATGATCAATATTTAGGTGATCGGAAATGGGAAATTATATTTTAGGAAATTTTGATTAATCTCTTTGTAATCAATATAGGTCATAATATAACCATTATTTTTTTCGATATGGATAATTTTGTTGAGCCATCTTAGATATTTCACTTCTCAGAAAACATTTCATTGATTATTTTGTCAACTTCCATCTCTATATTGGTGAAATGATAGGGGTGAATTCACCCAATAACCTTGTTAAAGAATTGATGCTCATTTTTTATTTTGATATGGTGTGTATCCACATCTGGATTCAGTCCATGAATTTGTGTATAGTTCTAAGTGAACACATATCAGTGCTACTTTATATATTCAATATGGTTCTCTTACTCTTTGAGGGTAATGGAGGAACTAATCAATGTATGTTGTGGGTGATATTTTGTTCTCATATTCACCTTCCGTAGATCATCAATGGTGGTGGAGATACCTTCCTCAAATGTAGGAGGAGTGTTCCCAAGGTCAGCCTTCCCTTCTTCAACCTCTAAATCTATAGAGACATTTTTTATGAAATTAACATTCTTGGGGCTTCTTTGCCACTATCAAGGTTAGAGATATCATGAGAAGATACATTAGCATTCCCTATTTCTTGAGTTGTTGTAGAGAGATGTCATAGATGAATATGTTTTATAATGTCACTAGAGACATAAGGGGCATAGACCTCTGGGACAAGGTATATTAACTAAATTTGATTTAGGGGAGAACATAGTAGTTATCGAGCATACTCTAGGAATTCACATGGGTGGTCCCCAAGACATTGGGAGTTGTAACCTATATATCATCATCCACTATTGTTTTTTTTACTCTCCTTTTATAGAAATATTCTATAGAATATGTGGTTCCACAAGTCTTTTAGGGGGAACTATCACCATGAAATATGAGAACCTTTCCATCGACCGTGTATTTCAGACACTGATGGAATGTTGACGGTACTGCTAAGTGGCTATGGAGTTAGGGCATTCCAAGAAGGAAATTATATGTGGTTTCTTATTAGATAAACATAAACATAGTATTAGATGTGATATCACCAAACTGGTCATTGATATTGTTTTTCCCAAGGGGTCTATTATCATACTTATCATACCCATGAATGGTTAGCTTTGTGTGAGATTGGTCCCGTTAGATATATCCCAATCATTGGAGGGTTCAAACTGGGATGAGGTTGATCTCAGAACCTTTATCAATCCGATCCATTTGGATACCTACATTATTGAGTCTACTCAAAACATATAGGGGTCTTATGTTCCCTTGGATGACCTCTTCAGGTTTCAGGTTAGTGAACGAGATAGCAGTATGTCGTTCTGATGGAATAATATCCACTTGATAAACCTAGATTACAGAAACTTATTCCTCACACTCTTATGGTCTTTAAAGGGCTTCAATGAGTGACTCACTGAGTTCTAATGAAATATGAATCTTGTCTATTATTTTCGAGCTTGGCTAGGACAACCACTAGCTATTTCATAATTTAGTACATTTGTATTTGAGGTCAGCGCTTCCTGATGTGGAGTTGCTCATTGATATATAGCTCAGAAGAAATTTGAATGGGTATGGTTCTTGTCAATAGGTCGATGGAGAATCTACATTAGGTGGCGTGGGTTTTACCAGCCATCCCTCTTGCATGGGATGATTAGATAATTGAACACCTACTAAGCATTCATTCAAGACAATTGGATGTGAAAAACCACTAGATGGTTTCAGGACACCTCCTTGTCTATTTTGGACATACTAGAGCTCTTTCCCATGGATATAAACTATATATATATCTTCTACAAGGACATGACTGAAATATTGGGTCTAACCATGCCCATGGCGTCTCTTATATCCTTGTTTCCTATGCATAAGTTCTCACATTCTATGACTGTGTGTGGGAAACTCATATTCTGGGGAACATTCAGCATCGAAGAAGGGTTCTTCCAAGTGTTTCATGTCAATATAACTGAAGATGATCTCTTTGTCTATTGAGGGTTCTGTTTTCCAAGTCATCCAGTTGTCAAACATCCACTAAGGTCTAGTTGAAACATTATTCCAATCACCCTCTTAATTGGACTGGGCAACAATTATTTTCACGAACCAGTCACCCATGTTGATATGCAACATTTCCCAAGTGGAATTATCGATCCCCTCAAGAAGGAAACAAGTGATGGGCATCAAAAATAAAACAAATGGGAACAATTTAACCCAAAAAATGAATAAATAAACAATAATAAATAGAACAATAAAACTCAACTCTAGAAGTGAAAAAAGAATAAAATTGGACATCTCAACATACCTCCATGTGACATTCTAGGTCACCACCCAACATAGAACCATGTTGGCTCCAAGGGTGATCCAACACTAACAAACCCTGAACTAAGAAACTGAAACTGCATCTGAATGGAATGGATAAGCGTGAGCATTAAAATGTTCAGTTGGATGCCAAATGTGAACCAAGGAATGCATGCTTTTCCATATTCCAAAATCTTCCAATAATACTAGTTTATACTACAGTTATAAAAATAAGTTTTTTCACATATACAACACATTTTTAAGACTAAGAAATCATAATATCATTACCCTTATAATTTAAAAAAACAAGGAAAGGCAATAAAGAGGGGCACACACAAACTTTTCTGAAATAGCTACTTTTAAATCCATTTTAAAACCAACCATTCATACAAAGTATTTTTCCATGAAAACACCAAAACCAAGATCAAGGTTATGATTATACACATAGTAATGGAAATTATACAAATAGTTCATTTATAAAAGGATCACAAAAAATCTAGGAACTCGGAGGAAGACCATAATATACTAATACATGCGACGTCATCCCCGATAACTTGCCACACACAACAAAATCAAACTCTCTAATTATTGGCCACATTTTCTCAGGTCATACCAAGAGTACCAATCCCATTTAAATAATCTCGAATGTCCACCCACTATGGGCCACTGGGCAGTACATGAACTTCTAATGCAGTAATCATTCTCAGTAAACCTCATTGTTATGTGAGGTTTATGTGCTATGTTCACAATGGGGTGTTCCACACATTCCAACAACAAGCCCCATATCTAAAAAAGCACACTACACAATCCGTCACCACCCGACCACCTCATGGTTAGTCCCCTACCTTAAATAATAATTACCCAAAGGAGGTCCTATATCGAGGACCCTCTTGTCTCACGATCAACAACTGATGCAAGAGACCAAACCAAAGAGGGGTTTTCCAAACATAATGTTTGAAAAATTCCAAATGGGCATCATATAAATCCCACACATAAAACCTTTTATAAATATCCAATTTAACAGTCCAATCGGGCCTTCATCTTCACAATGCTCTACCTTTTATTAAAACATTAATTAACCAATTCAAAACAACCCCAATTACCATATTTATATAAAAGTGTCAAAACGGGCCCTTAAATCACACATTCCCCAAAAGTGATCAAGTTCTTTTTAAAATAAAAATAAAACACTCCAAAATTTTTCTAAATACGAAATATTCCATATCTTCCAAAAACACACACACCCAATCACTTTGAAATTTCCAAATTAGCCTTTTCAATTCCAACCACCAACCCAATCTTGTTTCAAAGAAATCTAGGCCAAACCAAAAGAACCCATTTTATGTTATTTTTGGAACACAAATAGTACCAATTCACCCATTTTTTGAAAACATGGAATCATTTTAGGGAAAATTAAAGGAAGGGGATAAGAGGTACCCATGAGTGAGACTTCCTCTAGAGTTCCATTTTCACTTGATTACACAATCATGTGTGCACCTAATGTACCCCTGGTTGTGACTTCATCCAATGGGACACTCTAAAACCGATCAATGAATTTGAAATCAAATTTCATAAATCCACCATTTACATTTCACCCATAACCATCCATTTCACTCATGTATAAAATAAAACACATGTTTCTGAATCAAGAAGCTCTTTCAAAATCAAGTTCCAAACCACATCAAAGGAAAACACCTTATTTCACATATAAAAACCAGAACATGTCCCAAACCAACTTGACCAAATATTTCAATGGGTAAAACACCACTCACCCTTCCAAACTACCTTTGAAAGTTCATTTGACATTTCATCAAACACTTTTCGCACAGACACACAAGATCACAAGTCAAGTTTCATGTAAAATCCTATTATTAATACAGTCATTCAACTTGAAAATGTCATATAAAACTAACTAGAGGTACCATAGATGTGTACATAAAATTAATAAATTATTTTGAAATGACAATAATCAAATGGAAAACAATATAAAGGAAAAATATTAGGTTTTCCAACCTCAAACTAAGTACGGACACAACGATGCTTCTGCAGAAAGGCAAACAACATCCGACAAACCAACCACACTCTCTAATAAATGATAAAAAAATGTTTGAATTATAATAGAGATACTGTGACTTGGTTAATTTTAGAAACACACCAAAAATAAAGGGAAGGAAATATACCTAGACTAGAATAGGAGAGGGATACTGATGATGGAAAACACGACCACCAGAATAAGGTAGAAATGTTGCAAAGGAGGTCTGGGTTCGTGTTGGAAGACCTTTGGACAAAGAGGGGTTTTGGTTCGCCAGAAAACCACCAGACTAGGGGGTGTGGTTGCTAGCTAAATTGTTGAGGGGTGGTCAGAGCATGGTTGGGCTCTACATGCCAACGCAAGGAGGAGGGCAGTGGTCAGAAAGTGAAACAAGGCCGGAGGGAGGAGGGTGGAACTACGGGCATCCTGTGCAAGAGGAGGGAGACGACGCGGTGAGAACGGGTGCCCAACAAGCATTTAGGAGAGGTGAGGGGTAGTGAGAGGGGGAGATGGGTGAGCACACATCGGAGGCATCGGTATGGTGAGAAGGGGCGGCTGGAGATTGAGTAGGAAAGGCAGCGGTGTGGTTCTTGTCTCGCATGGGAGCAGAGAGAAATGAGGGGTGGGGTGGAGCCCTTCCCATTAGGGTTTGTAATATTAGTTTTTCATTTTATAATAATAATGATAATAATAATAGTAATAGAAATAATAATAATAAACCAAAATTAATAATAAAACCAATAATAATAATTTTTTGTCCATTTTATTTTAAATAATAATATTATTATTAATATAAATGTTATAATAATAATAATAGTAATAATATTAATTGTAAAATGATGATAATAATAATGATAATAATAATAATAATAATAAAATAATAATTGAAAACTTAATAATAATCAAAATGATAACTTTGTTTTATTTCATTTAAAATTATAATTATAATTATAAGAATTTAAAAATAATACTTTTATTATAGAATTAAATAATAATAATATCATATGTGCAATAACAATATTATTATTATGGTTTAAACATTAACCTTTCTTGTCATTACAATGTTTCCTTTAGCTTTCTTTTTTGATTACATTAATTTATTTATTATTTATTATTTATTTAAACTATCAGGAAATCACACATTCACCAAGACTGAATGCACGGGCACCAATAACTGTGTGGTGAATATATACCGGCTCGAGACCCGCCCAAAAAAGAAATAAACTTCAAGAATTTAAAATTGACACCCAAACTAAACCTCATCCAAATGATGTGAGATGGAGAAAGGAATAAAATAAAAGGAGGATGTGGTTGGGTGTGATAATTATCCCTGCCAAAAAAAATTCCCCCCAGAAAGGCCCTATGTCCAAAGATATCTATGTGTTGAGTTCATTTCTGAATGCAGCTAGAAGAAACAAAGAGTTTCAGGGTGACTATTTATTCCCCAAATCACATCTGAACAACCCATATGAAACCACACTCAAAATAAGGGGAGAAAATGAGAGGATCTCCCCTCCACAAGGATCTACTAGCATGAAAATCAAAAACTAAACATACCACCTCAGAGAGGGGGAATAAGCACGCAAGAACTTACAAATGATCCAATCCAAATTCTATTGAAAAATTGAAACAATTCCACCATTAGAACTAGGATCTAAAACCATTATGGTGCCAACTGATACATCAGGAAACTGGGAAAGAGGAATCTAACACATAACCAAAACGCACAGGAGGAAAACCCAGAGAGGTTCCCGAACTAAGTAAGGTCCCAGAGACAACTCCAATTGATTTCACAAAACTTCACCATAACAAATACAATTGTGTCCAACCCCAAAATTAGAATAGGTCTATTTATTCATGATCCCAATACCCATTCAATTAATCTAAATGATTTAAAAACCATTGTAAGAGAAGATAAGGCCTCTTGGATTGCAATAGAACAAAATGATCACACCACCTTAACAAGGATGAGATCATAAAGAGACAATAATATAATAATGAAACATTGGACATTTACATCCAAATAATAAAAACATAAACTAGACCGATGTTGCACACGCCCTCAGAAACATTTGACTGTGCTCGAGCTTCACCCCGAGACCTGTGGTAGGGCCACTGATGGCTAGAGCATCTCTTGCCTCACAGTCATGATTTTGCATCCTCCCATCCCCAACTCCTTCCACCCGATGATTTAAACTTCCAAAATGGTGGTACATTTTCAATTGTATGCAAAGAGATGACTTAGAATGCCAGAAATTCCATACTATTGGAAAATAAGAGAACAGTCCAACAAACTGGGTGTTAGCACTGACGAAGATGGTTTCTTGGAGACAAGTTCCTCCGGCATGCATTCCTTGCAATATTGGGAACCTTTGTGAAATACTACCACCATTAACCACACCCAAAACTCTAATGATTATAAGAAATCTCTTCTTTTCTAGCCCAGAACTAAGCCCTCAAATTAATCTATAACGGTACGATCTTTAACACCCTAGGATGTCCTAACAACCTGAAGGCCCACTCTAATTCCACAAACCACACAATTGACTCTAAGAGACTTTTATTACCTTGATAGAAAAGAAACAAATGAAAATAATAAAAAACTAGGCATGACTCATTGTCAACCTTAGAAACCTTTATGGGTGGAATACTCAGAACAACACGAAAAAAAAACTATGATCGGCATCAAAACAAAGCTCAATCAAATAAATATCCCAATCCAAGGGAAATAGGGACACAAGCCAAACATAAACAAACCCATGTAAAATTTTCTTTTCCAAAAACCACCATTTCTTTTAAATTTTTAAAACTCAACTATGGAACCTTATGAACCATCACATGTGTGGTAATTCAGTCCCACATACATAATCTACGAACATGTTCCCCCCACACACTCTCCATATATATGCATGCACATGTGGCCCTCTATAAATCATACCAAGGATTGAACACTTCTTTCCCTTTTCAAATCCAAACACACACCAAAATTTTCCATATCGAAACACTTTCTCCTTAAAAACCCACATCACCAATTTTAAAACAATTTAAAAGAAATAGTTTTCCATTTCAAAATCAATTTCATTTTTAAGGAATACTCACATAAACTGAGAGTAAAAAGAAACAAAAACCATTAGAATAAGGAAATAGCGCATATTCCTGATCCGGTGACATTGTGGGGATTCATTCCCTAAGTAAGACATAACACAAAGTGTACATTGAGTCGGGAAATTGGACTTCACATGGGTCACCTTCTAATGTGATGCTGCAACATGAACCAATTCTCCTCAATTGCCATCCTTCAAACCAAAACAACCAAATATAGAAGAATCAAAACTGGGACAACCCATGGTAACTCAGATCTATTTACGAGCGGTGGTGATAAGGCACTAACTCATAACCTACCTCCTAAACCCCTAAAATCCAAATATCCATCTATTGGACATCCAAAATATTAAGGGCCTCCTATGATAATATTTTTTTCATAAACTAGTCCCCATTCGACCATGAACCAGTCACCCGAACCAGTTTGCAACAAGTCCAGAGTGGCGTTCCCGATCCCCTGGAGGTGGAAACTAGTAACGAACATCAAACATAAAACCAATGGGAATGATTTGGCCCAAAAATGAATAAATAAACAAGAATAAACAGAACAATAAAACTCAACTCTAGCAGTGGAAAAGAATAAATCCCAATAGATCATCATACCTTCATGTGACCTTCTAGGTCACCACACAACTCATAACCACGTTCACTTCAAGAGAGATCCAAAACTAATGGAACTTGAACCAGGAGACTGATCCTGCATCTGAAAAGATAGGATAGGTGTGATAATTGAAATTCTTAGTAGGGTTGCTAAAAGTGAACCATAGAATCATTGCATTTCCAAATTCCAAAACAATCTAATAATACTAGTTTGAACTACAGTTATAAAAATAAGGTTTTCACATATACAATGAATTTTGAAAACTAACAATCACAATTTCATTTCCCTTATTATTTTTAAAAAAGGAAATGAAATAAATTGGGGCCCACATAATGTTATCCCAAACTGCTACTTTGAAATCCTTTATAAAACCAACCATCCATACAATGGTTTCTTCCAGGAAAACAACAAAACCAAGATCAAGATTTTGATTCTTCTCACCGTAAGGGAAATGTTACAAATAGTGCTCATATTGAAGGATAAAAAAACCTAGGTAGATGGAGGAAGACTAGAACATACTAATACATGCAAATATATCCCCACTAGCATGCCACACAAGAGAAAATCAAATTTCCTAATGCCTGACCACCCTTTCTCAGGTCAGACCAAGGGGCCCAATCCCATAGAAATAATCCCGAATGTCAACCTACTATGGGACACTGAAAATTACATGAAATTCCAGTGCAACAATCGTTCTACGTAAACCTACTTCATATGCCAGGTTTCTATGCTATGTTCATAGAGTGGTCTGCCACACATTCAACAATAAGACTCTTATATAACTAAGAACACTGCAAAATCTAGCACCACCCGACCCCCTCATGGTTTGTCATATTCTATAAATAATAATAACCCAAAGAAGGCCATGTACTAATGACCCTCCTGTATCATGATCAACAAATGTTGTGAGAGACCTAACCAAAGAGGGGTTTTCCAAACATAAGGTTTCAATGATTCCAAATAGGCCTCATAGAAATACCACACATAAAACCTTTTTATAAACAACCAATTTAAAATTCCAACCAGGCCTTTAACTTCAAAATTCTTGAACACTTATTAAAACATTAATTAACCATTTCAAAAAAAACCCCATTTAACATATTTATACAACAGTGGCCAAATGGGCCCTTAAATAATGTGTTCCCCAAAAGAGATCAAGTGCTTTTTAAAACCAAACTAAAACACACCAAACGATAGGAAAATACCAATCATGCCACACCTTTGAAACACAGACACACCAAACCACTTTTAAATTTCCAAACATGCCTTATCATTTCTAACCACCCACCAAAGAATGTTTCAAGGCCCATCGGGCCAAACCACATGAACCCATTTGAAGTTATTTTTTGGAACACAAAGAGTACCACTTCCCCACCTTTTGGAAAACATGGATGAATTTTAGGTAAAATTAAAGGAAGGAGAGAAGAGGAACTCATGAGGGAGACTAGCTCTAGATTTCCTTTTTCACTAGATTTCCCAACCATGTGTGCACCTAACGCACCCAAGGTTTTGCCTTCCTCCAATGTGACACTTTAAAACCTATGAAATCATTTGAAATCCAATTTCGTAAATACACCATTTAATTTCCACCCAAGACCATCCATTTCACTCAATTATAAAATACAACACTTGTTTCCAAATCAAGAAGCTCTTTCAAAATCAAGTTCCAAACCACACCAAAGGAAAACACCTTATTTCATATATAAAACACAAAACATGTTCCAAAAAAGCATAACCAAATATTTCAATGGGTAAAACACAACTCACCCTTCCAAATTACCTTTGAATGTTAAATTGACATTTCATCAAACACTTGTCGCACCAACACACAAGAGAAAAAGTCAAGTTTCATGTAAGCTCTTATTGCTAATATAATCATTCATCTTGAAAATGTCACAAAAAAACTAACTAGAGGTACCATAGAGGAGAAAAACTAGTTAATAAATTAATTTGAAATTCCAAGAATCAAAGGAAAATAAATGTAAAGGAAAAACCATGGGTTCTCCTACCTCAATCCATGTTCGGATACAACGACGCTTCCGCAAAAAGAGGAACAACACCCTACAAACCAAACACATGATTTAATAAATTATAAAAAATGTGTGAAATATAAATAGAGGTATTATGATTTGGTACATTTGAGAAACACACCAAATATAATGGTAATAAAATATACCTAGACCGGAAGAGGAGAGGGCTACTTGCGAGGGGAAACACGACCAATAGAGCAAGGCAGAAATTCTACAAAGGAGGTCCATGTTTGCAATGAAAGACCACCAGACAAAGTGGGGTTTGGGTTCTTCATAAAAACGCTAGACAAGGGGGTGTGGTTTTTGGCTGGAGGAGTGATGGGTGGTCAGAGCACAGAGGGGTTCGATTAGCCACTGCAAGGGGGAGGGTGGCAGTCGGCTGGTGCGGTTAGGCTGGAGGGAGGAGGGCGGTGATGTGGGCAGCCGATATTGGAGGAGGGCAACGCCATTGTGAGAGGGGCGGCTAACAAGCATGGAGGGGAGGTGATGGTGTGGTGAGAGGGGGAGGTTGATGAGCGCGTAGGGGAGGCGGCGACATTGTGAAAGGGGGCGGCTAGCAAGTGTGTAGGGAAGGCGACGACATGGTCCGCAACTCGCATGGGAGCAGGGAGAAGGGGGAAGGGAGACACCCCTCCCATGAGGTTTGTAATATTTTTTTATTTTATAATAATAATAATAATTATTATTATTATTATTATTATTACATTTATAAAAACAATAATAATAATAAAACAATAAAAATAATAATTTTTTATCTATTTTATTTTCAATAATAATAATATTACCAATGTTACAATAATTATAATCCAAATGATAAATTGTTTGCATTTCAATTTTAATAATAATTATATGTATAACAATCTAACAAAAATAGTATTATTATCAAATTAAATAATAATAATATTATCATTTGTGAATTAATAATATTATTATTATTATGGTTTAAACATTAACCTTGTTTTGTTGTTATAAAATTTTATTGAGATTTCTTTTTCGATTAACTTAAATAATTTATTTAATTTAGTATTTTTTTATTTAAACAATCGGGAAACCGTGCATTTACCAGGACCGAATGCATGGGCACCACTAAGGGTACGATGATCACCCACTGGCTCGAGACCGACTGTAACAACCTGAGATTTTATTAGAATTATTATTTTTAATTTCATTGATGTCTTCTATTGTACGCTACACCAAAATTATCTTATTCTATAGGCAACACCGTATTAGCTTGCAGTATACGCAACACTATTCTTGGCTCGTGTTACACACAATTTCAAGTTCATTTTATAGAAATTATTCTACACAACATTATGTATAGATTTTGTTTAATGTATGAATGAAATAAGTTTTGATTATGTTATACAAAAAATCAAAAGGATTTTTCACAACACGCAACCTTGACATGGCTTGCATTACATACAATCGCGACCTTCCTCGATAGCGTGTGTAGTACGCAATACCGGGTTTCAGAAAACAACGATATATTGTTATAATATTATTATGAACTAGACATTATGAATATTAGTATCTACATTTTTAATTTTATGACATTATAATTCATCTTACACACTTTATATAACAAGGTATGGGAATAAAATAAATTTTTTGGGTAAAATAAGTATTTTTCAAAAAAATGCAGTTTTTCCACCTTTTGATGGCGCACCTACATTAAATTTAGTTTTTGACATTTTTATAAGTTAAATTTGAAAAAATAAAACTCTTATTTGGAATCAGGATATAAAAATTTACTTTGGATAAATTTTTAATCTTAGTCTCACAACTTTCATATTTTAATGAATAGTAAAAACATGCTATATTTTAATTAAAAACAATTTTTTTCATTGCAATAATTTATGTGGTTAAATTATAATATTTAATGGTTTTAAATTATAAATAGAATAAATTTTTACGATTTAATATAATTTATGTCACTACCATTAATTTTACATTGAATTCATAGGTAAAAAAATTTCAAACTTTGGCAATGTTTAAACGTTTAAAACGTAATTTCTTATCAACGAGATTAATTATAAATTAATTACTGCATCTTCTGTGTTTTGAATTTTGAAAAATGGATTCCATATTTTAATTCAGTGGGTCCAAATTACGTTAATAGGTTACTTTTATTTTATTGATATTATGAATAGTAACTACGGTAATTTTTATTTAGAGTAGTTAAAGGTAAATCCGGTAATTAAGGGTAAAAATAAGATTATAAAATTACCCTAACACCTTAAAAAATTCTATTGGATGACTTAAAGTCGACCCATATCACCTTAGTGTCGGAATATATTCATTTTATGGACTTTTGACTACGAAAATAATTTATTTATTATTAAAACCAAAGAAAGTGACAACATGACACTCTCTTAAATCTTATAAGTATAATAATTTTAATTTAGTGATAAACTTCATGAAACTTATAACATGAATAGTATAATGAAATATAATAAAATTATCTACATCATTTGAATTTATTTAGAATTTTTAAGGATTAAATAATTATCATTAATGGTGACCCAATAGTGATGTTGAAATTGTTTTATTGATTGAAATATCAAATAAATGGTTTTAAAAATATTAAAATAAATATTATATGAACTATTAAATTATCTCCACCAATTTTACAGATAAATATGACATGTTATTAATCTATTAAACCATTTATTTTGAACATAACTCTTGTGGGGATTTTATTTGAATTAAAATAAATGAATTGTGTCACAATTGACACTATTGTTATTTCATAAAAATAACATAATATAAAATTGATTAAAAATCACAAAAATATTTAAAAATTATAAACTAGAATTTATATGATCTAAAATTTCATTAATAATCCAATTATGGACAATTCACAACAGATATGTAATTATTTATAACAATTTAAAATTTAGAATCTTATAACCACAAATAAAATTAAATAGATTAAATAAGGATAAATCAAGGTGATAATGTTTAAAATAAATTACCAACATGTATAAATTTTATTGGTTGATGAAATTACAACCATATCTCATATATGTTCAGATTTGAGTCATTTTGGATGTTTTTAAGTGGGTTTTGAATTTATTGTAATTTAATATTTTTGAGGTTTCTAAAGGATCCCCTCTCCTCCCTTATTAAAGGGAACCTCATCCCTCTTCTCTTTACACAATTTATTGCCTTAAAACTTGGTCAAACCCTGAACATTTCCCTTCTCAACTTCCCTAGAAACATTATAGAGGTTCTGTTCTCCTCAAAAGACCAACTCTAGTGCCTTAAGAGGAGGTTAAGAAGAGGCGCATCAAAGAAAAGGTAATATCCTTTCCCGATTCTTTCCAATTTATTTCTTCTTCTGATTCTTCTTCTTTATTTGTTTCATCATAAATTAATAATATCAGTATCACTAATATACTTATATTTTATTATAAATATGAAACAACCCTATTTCATATTCTATCCATCTTACGGAAAACGAAATCACCGCGCGTGCATACGTATGGAATACCGTCTCCACGCCGTGGTGTAATCTGTTTTCCACCACCATCGTACATGGATGGGAATAATGGGGTAAATAAAAAACTATATATGATTATTGTAAAGTGATAATGATTCTGAAATATTATACATACACTTAAATATAATTCCATGATCATGGGAATGATATCATCGCTCGTGCGTACGTATGGACTACTGTCTCCACGAACGCGATTAGATTCATTTTCCATGATTAACCATTAAAGTATGATTATAATGTCTATATAAAAAATAATCATGAAATATATTACATAATAATGATACTGGATTTATGTACATATATGTTTAATTTAATTAATTCCATTTATTTCAATATGGAAATGAAAACAGCATTCATGCATACGTACGGTCTACCGTCTCCATGAATGGTATATTTCATTCCATTTATCAATCTATCATATATATTTATATGCTGAATATATATTATATATAAATCATGTATTACATTATGGAATTAATTAAATCAGGATATAAGTAATAATATCAAGAACAACATGTTGAAACAAGTTTGATAAATGAAACAATTTTACCCAAAACTATGCTTTAACATGGAATTTACAAAAGAACATGTAATATAAAGTCATAAGTGAACCATATATGATATCATAACAATGAATATGATTCTTTAATAAGTAAATGACATTATTTAAATCATTATACAGGAGGTTCGGATACATATGAATCATATCGGAAATAAGGTAATGGATAACCTTTCCAATCTCGTTCTTATCCGAGATTGTTTATTCATAAGTATTTACTGGGGTTATTTTTATCATCAATTTCCATGTTTTCTAAAAGTGTTTTTATTTATGTTTAATGTCCTTTTTACCCAATTTTTTCTTTTACCACGTGTTATGAAATGAATATTTCTTTTTTTACCGTACGAGGAACTTTTTGACTTTTCTGACAAAAGTATGAGAAGAATGTTATTTTAACTTATACGGAATGAATGGATTTTTACGGTTTTATAAAACCTTATTTTCATGAAGCATACTCTACATTATTTCATGATTATTTTCAATAAAATCCTCTTCTTTTAAAATTTCATTGCATTTTGTGAAATGAAAATGATTTTGAATAAGAAAGGATATTTTCCTCCAGAATTTATTGCAAGTGTTTTATCAAAACAATTTTCCATCTAAGATGACATTATTTCATATGTTTATGTTTCAAGTGTAATTTCTCTATGATTTATATGGTTTCACTTCTCTTATGATGAAATTATATCCATTTATTTTATATGGATTATGTTATGATGGGTTGATTTTTATGAAACCCATTTTATTCGTTGGGTTATGATGAATGATTTATGTTTATGTTATGTCATACGTAAGAATGATTTAATTATGAGATGGGTGGGACCTATATCTCCCTCCAATTAATTGGGTAATTATTTATATCTAATTAGATAGACATGGCAGTAATGGCAAGTTAATCTGGTTCAGTGATACAGGACTGGAATGAGGAGTGAACTCGATTTAGAAAGGGACTTTGTCCACTAATATGGTCTTGGCAGCAATGCCTTGGCTACTATGAAAATCATAACATATTCTTAATGGTTTCCACAATTACATGTCTTATTCCCATTCTATTTTATCATGATTAATGTTTCTTTATGATCTATTCCTTATGTACTTCCATGTTTAATGTCATTGCTCAATATTTTGATGTTTAAAAGTTATGTTCGTGTTTTTTTAAGTTAAAATGTATATGATTTATTTTATTTTCACTATGCTTACCCTTATTGAGCATTTCAGCTCACCCTTTATATGTTTTCTTTTCCCCAGGATATAAAGAAAGGTTTTAGTTTTGAAAACAAAAGGGGAAGATCATTATGGGAGATGTTGAAGATCTTTCACCACGATTAGAATATTATATTCTGAGTTTCCAAAGACACTAAAAAATTACGGTCCTTGTGTGTCTTTTTTGATATGTATTAATTATTCTGCAAAAGTAATGTAACGTCCATCTATATCATGCTTTGGGTCTTTACTGTTGGTATCAGAGGAAAGGTTTAGTTAACCTTTGGAAACTGGAATGTGAAAACTTTAGTGACATCTCTAGAGATATTTCTATGGTATGTCTAGGGATGTTCCTAACGATAGGTATAAGTATAGGTTATAGTCATGGAATTATGAAAACGATCATGAATAACCTATAATTAGACCTAAGATGTTAGATATTGAAAGTACTCCCCTTTATTATTTTGTTTTCCAAGTATGATTTTTTCCTCTCACACTATTCTTTTTGGGTTTTAGAATATTGCTGGAAATAGGAAGATTCATGATAATTGAAGATATGATGGACAATGGAATGATATTATTCATGAGAAACCAAATGAAATAGGATTTGGAAGTCCAAACATCGTTATTATTCCTAATCAGCAATCTCATAATATGATCAATAATCTCCACTTTGGTAAGTTTCCTGACTCAGCTAATAAGAGAAAGATGGAGTTTCATGATTATCATAGAGGAACAAAAGTTAAATTTCCATTATGTAAATCATGTGGTAAGAGGCATCAGGGAGAATGTTTCAAAAGAACTGGAAGATGCTTTCAGTATGGAAAAGAAGGACACGAAGCCAGTAATTGTAAAGGAAAAGGTTCAGTTAACACCATGGATAATGATAATGGTATTGCTAAGACATCAACAATGGTTAAATGTTTTAAATGTGGAATGTAAGGGAATTATGCAAACCAATGATCTGGGGGAAAATTTCATGAAGTGAATTAGCATGGTCATATGGGTAGTATTTATGTTGATGATGTTGAGGAGACTACAAATGATATATGAGATGAAAGAAATGATGAAGCTCAGTCAGTGGTTTAAGAAGGTAGTGGAATGATTGTATGTTTATCAAGAATAATGTATGGTACTATGGAATAAAGAAAAATCTATGGATTATTACACAGTTGTCATTCCTTGAGTTTTTGAAAGTATATGATGAATGGTATCGATAACCATGAAAGGTTATTCAAATATTTTTGGAAGGTAGATGATATGTGAATAATGAAAGGATAAGGAGATAATGAGATGTTTGATAGTATTAATGAGCTCATGAACGATATAAGGACAATTTGATATCATGGTTTTAGTATATAGTTTTTTGGGATTTTGGTATGTGGAAAGAGTTAACTTTTTACAACATTCATGTATTCACTAAGGTTCAATGGGTATTCATTTTTCAAGAGAATACATGATTAAGGAATTAACATGTTTGGAATGTGGCCAACAATATATATATATATATCTCATGATATACAGGAGATAAATGATTGTATTCAATGCTTGGTAGATGAACATTATATTAATCATTTTATTTATACTATGATATTGGAAAGAAGTATTTTGGATAAACCTAATGATTAGAATAGATTAAGTTTGACATCAGATAGTATTGTTTAAGGCTAGAACTTTTTGTTATGTTATAATAGTATAGTTTTAAAGAAAGGAAAAACCATAGGAAGGGAGACAACCCATCACTTAGGACAAGGTTGCATGAATCAAACCCACAATAGAAGTGTGATAGGCCTTTATAGCCTACCACTGGCCTACAAGAAGTCCCTAGTTAGAAAAAACTAGTTTTATTTTATTAAGCAAGATGATAGAAGAAGTATAAGTCCATTTGGAACCATATCCGATTAATCTCAGCATAGATGGAATTATGTATATAACTTTGACTAACTTATGTTTGAGACAGATGGAATGACCTATCATTCTATCTCATGATCTTATAAAACTTCATGAAAGTCAAATTAAACTTCATTTTTTAAGAGATGAATTGGAAATTGTTCGAGGCACGAGAAACGTTGAGATTGTACCAAAATAAAGTAAGTATTTCTTTTAATTCAAAAATTATTTAACATTTTAGAAATGATCTTGGAATCCAAAAATGTTGTCGTAGTGCTCTAATATCTGATGAATCAGATGGTATCTTAGATCATCCCAAATTTATGGCATTGTGACTGTTGGATTTTTTCATAGCCCAGTTCTCTAGCACTCTCCATCAGAACATGACGATTAGATTTCTCTTCCATATCCATATTTTCACCTTTGTTCTCATGTGTGGGAACCCTAGTGATGAGTTACTTTGGGTATACATTTTTTTTTTCTAACGTTCATTTTTTAAAATTATGTTTTAGTATTCCATTTTATGATGTGGGCTTCTATGAAAGAAACTTTCAAGTAGTAAACCATTTATAACCCTGACGAATTTAGAGGGCGAAATTCATTTTATGGGGGTAGAATGTAACAACCCGATATTTTATGAGAATTATTCTTTTTAATTTTCTTGATGTCTTTTGTTGTACGCTACACCAAAATTATCTTGTTCTATACGAAACATCGTATTAGCTTGCAGTATAAGCAACACTATTATTGGCTCGTGTTACACACAATTTCAAGTTCGTTTTGTAGAAATAATTTTTCGCAACATTATGTATAGATTTTGTTTAATGTATAAATGTAATAAGTGTTGATTATTTTATACGCAACAATAAATGGATCTTACACTGCATGCAACCTTTACTTGGCTTTCATTCCATGAAATCGCGACCTTCCTCGATAGCGTGTGTAGTACGCAATACCAGGTTTCACTAAACAACGATATATTCTTATAATATTGTTATGAACTAGCTATTATGGATATTAGTATCTAAATTTTTAACTTTATGACATTATAATTCATCTTACACATTTTATATAACATGGTATGAGAACAAAATAATTTTTTCGAGTAAAGTAAGTATTTTTCAAAAAATACAGCTTTGTCGCCTTTCGATGGCGCACCCACATTAAATTTAGTTTTTGAAAAGTTTATAAGTTTAATTTGACAAAATAAAATTTTTCTTTTGAATCAGGACATAAAAATTTACTTTGGATAAAATTTTCATATTATTCTGATAACTTTCATATTTTAATAAACAGTAAAAACCTGCTATATTTTAATTAAAAACAATTTTTTTCATCACAATAATTTATATGGTTAAATTATTATATTGAATGGTTTTAAAGTATAAATAGAATATATTTTTACCATTTAATATAAAGTATGTCATTACCATTAATTTTACATTGAATTCATTGGTAAAAACATTTCAATCTTTGGCAATGTTTTAACTTTTAAAACCCTTTTTCATAACAACGGAATTAATTTTAAATTTATTACTGAAACTTCTGTGTTTTGAATTTGGAAAAATGGATTCCATATTTGAATTCAGTGGGTCCAAATTATGTCAATAGGTTACCTTTATTTTTTTGATTTTATGAATAGTAACTACGGTAATTTTTATTTACTTTTGTTAAAGGTAAATCAAGTAATTAAGGGGGAAAATAAGATCCTAAAATTACCATAAAACCATAAAAATTTATATTGGATGACTAAAGGTCGACACATATCACCTATGGGTCGTAATGGATTCATTTTATGGACTTAGGACCATGAAAATAATTTAATTATTATTAAAACCAAACAAAGTGAAAACATGTCACTCTCTAAAATCTTATAAGTATAATAATTTTAATTTAGTGATTAACTTCATGAAACATAGAACATGAGTAGTATAAATAAATATAATAAAATTATCTACATCATGTGAATTTATTTAGAATTTTTAGCGGTTAAATAATTATCATTAAAGGTGAGACAATAGTGATGTTAAAATTATTTTATTGATTGAAATATCAAATAAATGGTTTTAATAATATTACAATAAATATTATATGAACTATTTAGTGTTCTACACTAATTTTATAAATAAATATGACTTATTATTAATATATTAAAGCTTTTTTTCGAACATATCTTTTGTGTGGATTTTATTTATATTCATATAAATGAATAGTGTCAAAATAGACACTATTTTTATATTATAAAAATAACATTATATAAAATTGTTTAAAAATAACAAAGAAATTTAACAATTATAAATTAGAATTTATATGGTCTAACATTTCAGTAAAAATCAAATTATGGACATTTCACAACACATAAGTAACTATTTATAAAAATTTAAAATTTAGAATTTTATAACCACAAATAAAATTAAATAGATTAAATAAGAATAAATCAAGTTCATAATGTTTAAAATAAATTAACAACATGTCTAAATTTTATTGGTTGATGAGATTAAAACCCTATCTCATATAATTTTTTATTTTATTCATTTTGGATGTCTTTAAGTGGGTTTTGAGTTTATTATAAATTAATATTTTTGAGGTTTCCAAAGGTGCCCCACTCCTCCCTTATAAAAGGGAACCTCCTCCCTCTTCTCATTGCACAATTTTGAGCCTTAATGCTCAGCCAAAAACATCCCATTTCCCTTCTCAACTTCCCTAGAAACATTATAGAGGTTCTGGTATCCTCAAAAGACCAACTCTAGTTCCTTAAGAGGAGGTTAAGAAGAGGCACATCAAAGAAGAGGTAATATCTTTTACAGATTCATTCCAAATTATTTCTTCTTCTACTTCTTATTAATTATTTGTTTCATAATAAATTAATAACATCAGTATCAATCATATAATTTTATGTTATTATAAATATGAAACAACCCTATTTCATCTTATATCCATCCTACAGAAAATGAAATCATCGTGCGTGCATAAGTACGGAATACCATCTCCACGCCGTGGTGTAATCTGTTTTCCACCACCACCTTACTTGGATGGGTAAATGGTGTAAATAAATGACTATATATGATCATTGTAAAGTGATATTGATTCTGAAATATCATACATACACTTCAATACAATTCCACGATCATGGGAACGATATCATCGCTCGTGCATACGTACGGACTACCGTCTCCACGAACGCGATGAGATTCATTTTCCCTGATTAACCATTCAAGTATGATTATAAAGTATATATAATAAATAATCATGAAATATATTACATAATAATGATACTGTATTTATTTACATATATGTTTCATTTAATTAATTCCATTTAATTCAATAAGGAAATGAAAACAACGTTCATGTGTACGTACGGTCTACCGTCTCCATGAACGGTGTATCTCATTCCATTTATCGATCTGTCATATATATTTATATTCTAAATATATATTATACATAAATCATGTTTTACATTATGGAATTATGTAAATCAGGATACAAGTAATAATATCAAGAACGACATGTCGAAACACATACGATAAATGAAATGATTTTACCCAAAACGCTGCTTTATGATGGAATTTACAAAAGAACGGGTAATATAAAGTCATAAGTTAACCATATATGATATAATAAAATTGAATATGATTCTTTAATAAGTAAATGAAATAATTTAAATCATTATGTAGGAGTTTTGGATACATACGAATCATATCAGACATAAAGTAAGGGATAACTTTTCCAATCTCGTTCTTATCTGAGATTTTTTATTCGTAAGTATTTACTGGGGTTATTTTTATCATTCATGTCCATGTTTTATAAAAGTTTTTTATGTATTTATAAAGTCCTTTTTACCCATTTTTTACTTTTAGCACATGTTATGAAATGTATATTTCTTTTTTTACCATACGAGGTCCTTTTTTACTATTATAACAAAAGTATGAGGAGAATGATTTTTTAACTTATACGGCATGAATAAATTTTTATGGC
This sequence comes from Viscum album, assembly GCA_963277665.1. Lineage (NCBI taxonomy): Eukaryota > Viridiplantae > Streptophyta > Magnoliopsida > Santalales > Viscaceae > Viscum > Viscum album. Next base: position 570,584,561 of record OY728164.1, on the reverse strand, counting down.
TTAATAACACCTTATTTTCAAGAAGCTTAATCTACAATATTTCATGACTATTTTCAACAAAATCCTCTTCTTTTAAAATTGCAAGGAATTTTGTGAAAAGAAAACGATTTTGAATAAGAAAGGATATTTTCCTCAAGAATTGTTTTCAAGTGTTTTATCAGAACCATTTTCCATCTAAGATGACATTATTTCATATGTGTATGTTTCTAGTGTAATGTCTCTATTATTTACATGGTTTAACTTCTCTTATGATGAAATGATATCCATTTATTTTATATAGATTATGTTATGATGGTATGATGTTTATGAAACCCATTTTATTCATTGGGTTGTGATGAATGATTTATGTTTATGTTGTGGCACACGTAAGAATGATTTCATTATGAGATGGGTGGGACCTATATCTCCCTCAAATGCATTTGGTAAAGATTTATATCTCATTAGATAGACATGGCTGGAATGGAAAGTTAATCCAGTTCAGTGATACAGGACTGGAATGAGGAGTGAACTCGATTCAGAAAGGGAATTTGTCCACTAAAATGGTTTTGGAAACAATGCCTTGGCCACTATGGAAATCATACCATGTGGTTAATGGTTTCCACAATTAAATGTTTTATTCATATTCTATTTTATCATGATTAATGTTTTTTATGATCTATGCCTTTTATACTACCACGTTTTCTGTCTTTGCTCAAGATTTTGATGTTCAAACATTATGTTCATGTTTTTTTAAGTTCAAATGTATAGGATTTGTTTTATTTTCTCCATGCTTACCCATACTGAGCATTTGAGCTCACCCTTTATAGGTTTTCTTTTCCCCAGGATTTAATGAAAGGTTTTGGGTAAGAAAACAAAAGTGGAAGATCTTTATGGGTGATGTTGAAGATCTTTCACTATGATTAAAAGATTATATTCCAAGTTTCCAAAGACATTAAACTATTACGGTCCTTGTGTGTCTATTTTTGTTATGTATTAAGTATTCTGAGAAATTAATGTAATGTACATGTACATCAAGCTTTGGGTCTTTACACCCACCCAAAAATGAAATATACATAGAAAATTTCAATCAGGGACCCAAACTAAATCTCGTCCAAACGACGCGAGACTAGGAAAAGAGTAAAAATAAAAGGTGTTTGCGGTCAGGGTGTGCCAGTTATATAGGAAACATGATCTGAGAAGTTATCTAACACCACCTATACAACATCGATAATGCCTTAAAGGATGACTTTGAAGACAAATCAGTCCTTAATATTATAACCCAACCTTATATGAAAAGTGAAGTAGTTGGGACGGTCAGTGAGGTTGACCTCATCAAGATTCCTGGGATGAGGTAGCTAATTAGGTTATTCTCCATCGCTACTAAGAAATAACCATCAAATTATTCATTTTAGAAGGAGTATACTTTATTTATCTATTCCTAAAATCTGGGGTGACCCTGACTTCTCTGTGCTTCTGACAGAGGGTGATTCTGTAGTTTTCAACACTCGATAGGAGGTGTTGGGTGGTTCGGGACCATCCTAGGTTCTTGGATGGGCACTACAACTATCTTGAGAGTGATAATGACAAATTTTGTTTTTCGTATCTTTTGACTCTGTACTGGGGGCATGAGTCAAGATTTGGATTTGAATTCATGAATGGCTTCTTCCAAACATTGGGCCATTTCTACAAACTCAAGGAACCCACTAGGATACTTCATTAGAATTAGAGGTGTCACTAATACAAAAGTAACCTTTAACAGTGCTAACATTTATTAGCATTAGAAAAATGCAATAATAAAGGCCATCTTTATCAACAATTTATTTTTATTGGTGATAAAGGGTACCCACTTTCAACCCATTATTTTTCACCCTGATAAAGGGTATCATTTATCAGCACTCCTTTTGCACTGATAAATGTCCAAAATAAAATGAAATAATTAAATAAAAAAAATATTAAGAATTTTAGTAATTAAATAATTATTGTGAAAAATGAATAAATTGAATGTATATATATGAATTACAAAAATTAATAAATAGTATATATTAAATATATAGATATGTAAGATGAATAAAATCAAATAATTTAACAAATAAAAATTAAAAATGAGTAAATGAAGTAAAATATTAAAAAATTTATTAATTAAATAATTATTGATAAAAATAAAAAAAAAATTAATATATATATATATATATTATAAATATTAATAAATAGAATATTTTAAATATAGATATATAAAATGAAAAAATTGTAACAATTAAACAAAAAATAACAAAAATGACTAAATTCCAAAATTATTTAAAAATTAATTATTGAAACAATTTCTAATAAAAATGAATAAGTATAAAATATATATTATCAATAGTAATAAATAATAAATAATAAATTTAAATATATTGAAAATGATTTAAATGCAATAATTAAAAACATAATAATTTCTTATTCATTTTTAATGTTGTTTGATTTTTCAATTTAACATCTATCAAACATATTGGGTTACATTGATTTCACATACATACATACAAACATATATATATATATAATGAATTTTTATTAAGAACAGACACACATAAATATTTACACAATTAATTAAATCTTCTATAAAAAAACAAACAAATAATATTTATGTAATTTAATTAAATTTTAGTATTTTTTAGAATTTCATTATAACATGATACATTTAATATATTATATTTCTAATCTATAAATTTTATTTATTTACTTTTAATATTATTATAGTCAGTGTATTATTTATTCATTATTAATGTGTTTTATTATTTATTTTATTTTTAAATTTGATCATTTTCTATTATTTATTAATACATGATTATTTACTATGTTTTAGTAATTTCAATACATATTCATCCTTAATTATATATATATACATCCATATATATTTAATAATTTATATTTAATTAATAAAACTTATCCATTTTTTCAATATTTTTAACGTGTACTAATTTTGAATTATTCAGTTTCACTTAATTTTAAAATTCATGTATTTAAGATTAATATCTATTAATAGTGTTAAAAATATATTTGAAAATAAATATTTATAAATAAAAATATTTATAAATTTATATTTACTATATTTTAAAATTTTTTAATATATAATTACTATTAACAAATAAATACTAATTTTCTAAAAGTATCTATATAATTATATATAAATAATTGCATATTTAAATAATTAAAAAATATAATAAATTTATTTAAATAATTTTCTCATAGAGACTTGAACTCAAGACCTCTTTGATTCCAACATGAGCAACTATCCTTGAACTGCACCCTGGGGGCCATATAATAATAATTATAAAAATATATAAAAATATAAATATTATTTTTAAAAAGTATTATTCATATATTTATAGATAAATAATTATATATTTTAATTGTTAGAAAATTATAATCAATATATTTTAAATATTGAGTATTTTTATATTTATATATATTTATTATGTATTTAATTATATAAATAATTATACATAATTATAATATATAATTATTATGTATATAATGATATAAACATATTTGTTATTATAAAATTATAATAATTATATTTAAATAATATATATATTTACTACATTTATATTTATATGTATTTACTAAATAAATATATATTATGATATAAATATATATAATCATATAATTATATATAATGATTTAAAGATATATAATGATATAAATATATGTAATGATATAAATATATATATTCATATTAATATATATAATTATATCAATATATCTATAATTATAAATAAATAATTATAAATTTATTTATAAATGTATATTTACTATATTTATAAAGTTATATATTAATAAATATAAATAAAAAATATATAATTTTTTTAAAAAATATTAATGTATATATAAATAAATAATTATATATTTAATAATTATAAAATTATAATAAAAAAATATAAAATTATATAACTATTTATAAATTTCATTTATTTATAATGATAATTATAAATATTTTATTTTCGCTAATGTTTGAGCACTGTAAAAGGTTCATTTTATCTGTTCTTTTCTAGCACTAATAAGGATCGAGCATTATAATCACACACAAAAAAGCGATGTTAAAAGAAACATTTATGGACACTGAAACATTAGTGCTGATAAAGACATCTTTTATTAGTACCTTCTAAGCACCGGTAAAGCTCAATCTTATTCATTGTGAAAAAAGTGCTGATAAAGATGCATTTTATCTATGCTAACCAATTTAGCACTGATAAAATTGATCTTTATAACAACCTTTTTGAAAGCACTGATAACAGTGTCCTCAGACTATTTAAAAGAACCCTAACAGTGAATCAGTCACTAGAGATTCTCAAGATCTCAAAGAATTCCCCTGCCATTAGTGCTACTCCTCTACATTATTTTGGATGAACCCTACATCTCATCTATCTCTCTATCTCACTTAACTATACCTACACAATTCCACCCCTACTCTGTAAACTCATTCTTGCTTCATACGAGACCACTGTGAACTGCATCTCCATCCGTTGTTGCAACTGATGGCATTTTTTGATGTTTCCATTATATTATTTCTTGTTACCTTTTTCATAGTCTCCTTTTTAATTTTTTTTACTCATGTTTCCACCATATGAAATTCACATAAATAAAAAAAAGTTTAGCATTATATTGGACTAATTTGAGAGGGAATGTTATTTGATATGAATAATATAAATTGAGTTAATATATATATTGTTTTAATGTGAATGGGTTAATCTAATTTCGGGAAATAAAGTGTAACTTTTATGTTTTTTGTTACTTTACATTATCAATATGTTATGCAGATATAATTTAATAAGGAAAAATCAAATTTAATTTTCATTGAAATCAAAATAATCATACTTTTTTATATTTTTATTTGATCCAAACTCAAAATTCGTGATGTATTGTAAATAAGAGGTGTGTTTATTTTTTTGATAGTTTCTTAATATTAGTATATTTACTGAAAAATATATTCACTAAAACATTAAAATTATGAGAGAAGATGATATTCAATTGGTCGGTGAGATCATCAAAGGATATATAATATATTTCTATTATCAATGAATGGTTTCTAATAATTTCCCATTTTCTTTAAATTTATAATTAGTTAAAATAATGTTTGAATTTTTATAAACTAATAGTAAATAGTTTTTATGAATTTGTTTTATTTTAAATTTATAAATTAAAACATGTCATATCACATCACACCTGATCATACTCTTGTAGAAGTGTTTCCTCAGCGTCCTCTATTTAAGATATGATATATGTGTTTACATTTCTATCAAATTATTTTACAAACAAATTACTCTCTATGAACGAAGTGATTTATAATGAATTGGCCTCATTTAAGAAAATTTATTTTCATTATTTATGTGTGTTTGTTATATTATCAATAAAATTTTCTTTTATAAAACCATAACATCACAATATAATCCAACTATTCATAACCTGACTTGAGTTGAATCAAAATGTTACTCAACCCTTAGAACCATTAACCAACATCCAAAGGATTGATAATAAATATGTAGCATTCAACATGATCCATGATAAATGGTTTTAAAAATCAACTCACATGACAAGTATATGTATATAAAATAGTTTACAATAGATCCCCATGAATATAAATTCATACTTGCATAAAAATAATAAAATTTTATTATTTGTATGTAAAATTATAACCCTAAACGAATAACTAACCTACCATCGATGACACAAACTCCACAACTCACTACATACTATCATTTGATTCTTTATCCCTTCAAATATATAATCAATCCTTAAAACCTTCAACCCATGGAAGCATTAGCTACATGTGCACCATAGTACATATAAAGTGGTTAAGTAACGAAACTAGGTAGGTTTTATCTAATGATTTTCCATGACCCTGATCAATATGAAAACCATGTATGTCATTTTTATTTTATAAAAATATTCCTAATATATGATATTTTTAAGAAACATACAACAAATGATAGTCATAAATATATGTTTCTCAAATAATGTTGTGTAAATATGGATTCATTTTAGTAAGATAGATATAGAATACAAAACACTTCATCCATAAAAGTCAAAACTTTAATGCATCTTGCATGAAAATTATTACTGTATTGAAAAAAGATATAATACTTCAGTACTCCAGTAAAACTAAAATTCACTACCATTATTTAATTTGTCCCAAAATGCATGGTTTAATTCCATATCATAATTATGGTTTAGACTCCCTCTTTCAAACTACCCTTCCTATCATCATTTTGGTTCCAATGTTCCTTGATGACATACCTCCCACACATATTGTATTCATTTTCTCCATCAAATCCACTACCATGTATTTGAATACCGCATCTCCCAACCCATTCTTCAATTCTTTCATTATTTCATCCTCCTCATTTACTACGTCCTCAGAACAAAAAAATTGGCTCCTAAAAAAAAATCAAAACATAATGAATGATTTTTTTATATGAATTTACTTATACGAATCACTTAGTTTCTTTTGAAAACACTTCGTAAAAAATTACATTTAATTTTAGTGCATTAACATTGAATAATATTATAACTCAAAATTTATTCTTACAGGGATGATAATAATTCTACAATGGGTGACCTAAAAATAATAATATTGCCAATTTTTTGTTTAAAAAAAACATGCAAACACACATATTTTTGTTATCTTCCCACCTAAACCTTGTTAAATTTAAATGGTTTCTAATCTAACTCTCAAATTAATTCCTCCTACAATGATCAATGATCTCCAACCCTGATTTTGGCTTCATCTTCATGATGCGTTCTATTGGCAGCTTGGAGAAATTGTTAGTTGTCAATCTCTCCCATACACATGACACTAATACCACCACAATTGTTTCATGTGTCCTATTGAAAGAATGTTTTTCACAAATTTATTAAGTGATTTTATATAGGCTAGCAATCCACCACTATGATCATTCTATTTTAGAGGCTTCAATTTCTCCAATAGTGTTATTGAATCAACATATGTATAACTCTCAATCATCAAATATGTATATTAGGAAAATGATCCATATGTCATTTTTGATGTGTAGGAATCATCCTCACACAAATTAATACATTATGTGCCTGATAAGACTCAAAGTGTCCCTTATCAATTTAAAATTGACATTTTAATACAAAAAAAATCAATCATTGAAAGACCAAAAAACATGCATGGATTGTCTTCATAATTTTTGATAATGATTTATAATTCATTTTTGATATGTTTTAATAAATCTCATATCAAACCCACTCATTATGTGACCTGTATGACTCAATGTGCATGTTTCTAGTTTTAAATGACATTTTAGTAAAAAACAAAAGTGGCATACCCAAAATCGAGGAAACACATTCATATTATTTTGATAATTTATAAAAATTATCCATAAGTAGTTTTAGACATTTAAAAATCATTTTTACCTCAATCTGACACATGGTGTGCCCTGTATGACTCTAATTGCATTTTTTTATTCAAATTTGGCCTTATTTTTAGCGAAAAATTAGCTGACACACTCAAAACTAAGAAAATTCATTAGAATTTTTTTTACTTTTTGATAAATATCCATATGTTATTTTTGAAATGTATTAATAATACACACCTCAATTGGATTCACGATGTTCATGGTATGACTAAAAGTGTTAGTTATCAGATCAAAATTGACATTTTAATACAAAAACGTGTCACTCACTGAAAACAAATAAAACAGGCTCAAATTATCTTGATAATTTTTTTAAAATGATTAATATGTCCTCATTGAATTTTAAGACACCATGTTATATCAAAAACACACATGATGCAACCTGTATAACTGAAAGTGCATGTTTCCATTTTGAAATGATATTTCAATAAAAAACACAACTGACATACTCAAAACAGAGAAAAATCATTCAAATTGTTTTGATAATTTATTAAAATTATCTATAAGTCTTTTAAAATTTTATATAATTAGACTCACCTAAATCTAACACATGGTTTGATTGGCATCACTCCATGTGAATCATTTAATTCAAAATTGACATTAATTTTAGTGAAAAAAACAACTGACATACTTGAAACTGAGAAATAACATTCATATTTTAATGGTATATCAGGTAAATGATTCTTAATTCAATTTTTACATGTCTGAATCAACCTCACCTCAATCTAATACACTATGTTCCTGGTATGACTCAAAGTGTATCTTACAGTTTAAAATGGGCATTTTAATAGAAACAAGTGTTAATCACTGAAAAAAAAAGAAAACAAAATTCTATTATGTTAATAAATTATTTAAATGATTCATAATTATTTTGTGATTTTTATTAATGAGTCTCATATAAAAACCACACATGATTATACATGTATGACTCAAAGTTCTTATTTCCATTTGAAAGTATAATTTCAGTAAAAAACACAAGTGGTGTGATTAGAACCAAGGAAATAAATTACTTTTTTAGATAATTTAAGAAAAACATTCATATCTCATTTAAGACATGTAGGAATAAACCTCACAAAAATCCAATACACGGTGTGACCAGTATCAATCAAAGTGTGTATTTTCTTCAAAATTGGAATTAATTTTAATAAAAAAATAACCAACACACTCAAAAACTGATAAAAAAATTCAAATTGTATTATTACATTAGTAAAATGATCCATAAGTCATTTTTCAAGTGTTTTAATTATCCTCACCTCATTCAAACTCATGGTGTAACTGGTATGACATAAAGTGTATGTTATCGGTTTATGAGTGACATTTTATTACAGAAAAGTGCCACTCACTGCAAAACAACAAAATGTAATTGGGTTGCCTTGATAATTTATAGAAATGATTAATAATTCATTTTTGAATTTTATGAATCATTCTCATGTCAAACCCATACATTATGCCACTTGTATGACTCAAAGTTCCTATTTCCAGTTTTAAATAACATTTTACTAAAAAACACAAGTGGCATACTAAAAACTATAGAATCACATTTATATTGGATTGATACTTTAGGAAAATAATCCATAAGTCAGTTAAGATATATAGGAATAAACTGAACCTCAATATAACACACATTGTGACTGGTATAACTCCAAGTGTGTAATTTTATGCAAAATGGACATTAATTTTAATTGAAAAAATTGAAGTCAAACTCAAAACTGAAAATAAAATCTCATTTTATTAGTACTTTAGGAAAATGATCCATAAGTAATTTTTGATGTTTATGAATTAACTTTAGTTTAATCCAACTCATAGTGTGACTAGTATGACTCAAAGTGTGCCTTTTTATTCAAAATTGTCAATAATTATTGTAAAAAACATATAGCATTCTCTATAATAGTGTTTTTCTTTTATTTGTGTTGTAAACTTTACTTTATTTAAATTTTTTAATTGTATCTAATTTTTCTAAATTATTATACTATTTATGGTCTTGATTATGGTGATGTATTGTGTTTTTACAACACACTACATGCCTTATTTCTGGTCTTGTAGTGTTTCATAGCATCACACAATAGTATTCATCTTTATCAGCACTACAAAATGTGATAATAAAGTATTCCTTTATTAGTTCATATAAAATTTCTGATAAATAATTCTTTTATTAGTGGTATATAAATACATTTATAAATGGTGTATTTTATCATCACTTATAAAAGCGCTGATAAATGTTGGATTTGTCATCGTTTTTTTTTTGCACTGAAAAAGAACTTCTTTATTAGTATTTTTTATAAACTGATAATATCCTTGGCCTTTTAACTGTACTACGGTTGTAATCATTTTTCTAATATTGATAAAGGTATATTCAATCTCTATTAAAGAACTATTTTTCAGTAGTGTGTATGACACTCATCCCTAATATTTTCATCCCAGAGTTCTAGATGTTTCTCTTAAGGGAGAGGGGTGCTGAATTAATAGGTCAAACATTTAAATCTGGACATGAAGTTAGAAAGACTCTTGTTTTCTCATTTTATTCAGTTTTTTGGGTCAATGTTCATCATTTTCTCAACATGGAGCTAAACTAATAAAGGAAATGATGATGAAGGTCTTTCCATTCTGAAATGGATCCTACTAGCAAGCTACTATACCAAACAAAGGTTTTACCTATCAGATTCTATACAAAGAACCTTAGCTTAGTTGACTCATACTTATCTCGAGGGCCAATCATCGACCCACATCAGGATACAAAGTGTGTGGGGTGTTGTTTGGGGTCACATGAACTATAGAAGGTATATAAGCTAGGATTTCTAAAATTGGGTGGTGGTAGAGTATCATCCACCCATTCAAGATATGGATTCTTCATAGGCTACATAGCCATGGGTCTCCCTTCCATGGTTTCCATTAAAATATCTAGGGACGTTAGGATGTTAAGAATCTCTGGGGGAACTACTTTCAGCGCCACATCTTATCCGCAGGAAGTGTGTGTGGATCGATGATGTGGCCCCAACTATGTCCCCCATGGATTCTAAATTCATACTAAGAATAAATGATTTCCCTTGGAGTGGCAGTGTTCTCTCCAACTAGCGGTGCTTGGGCTTCGCTCGGACTTCTTCCCCTCCCCTCCTTTGGCGCGGCTCCTGCAAATCAGCATATGTTTCCTTCGTCGCGACTTCGGCATGGGTTGGCTTGGAATCCTATGGTTTCATCTTCACAGGTGAGGCTTCAGTGTCTCAGCTCGGTGAGGTCAAAGATTCGGCTTCTTCTCATATCGGCGAATTTCTTGTGCAACTTCGTCTGCACAGGAGGGCTTCATGGACTTGGCCCGGTGAGTACGTGGTTTTGGATTCTTCTCAGCTCGCCAATGTTTCAGTTCGTCTTCACCTATCGCCGGTTAATTGGAGAATCACTGATGACCTGCCGCCTCTCGCTGGTGGTCCTACGACCGAGGTCGGTCTGAGAGTGGTCCGGAGGGGGGAGGAATCTTGTTTCGTCTCCAGTGTTCATGCAGTTCTCCTTCAGGTCTGTTTTGATGATTTTTTGTTTTTTTTCTTGTGGTGAAAGGGTGTTTATGTTGGTGCGGTGGTTCTGTTGGAATAATGTGTGGCAGCTTGTTTGAGTTTTTCACTCCCTGTATTTTCTCCCTCTATTATCTTCTTGTGTTAGAATCTGACGATTTCTCGTATGAGGCTCTAATCTGAATGGATCCATGCCCCAAGTGGTGTTTCTGGTTCAAAACGGCTCAGACCCCCTCATTAGTGTTGTTTCATTGGTGTGGTTTTGGGTCATCCCGTCCTAGGTGACTATGGATTGTCTTTTCGTTCCTTGGACCTTCTTCCGACCACTCCGGTGACTACAGTGTTGGTAAGATTTTTGTGGAGTGCGGCGGGGTTCGTCATTTCTTGTTGAAGAATTTCTGGTGAATGGTTAAAGGGTTTGTGAAGTTTTCTTTTGGTATTTTTTCAATGATCCTGATGGTTGGAAGACAGTGCATTCAGATTCGACCTCATGGAGGATACCCTAGAGGAGGTTCAAGAGCTGGCATTTCATCTTTGTAGAGATTTTTGATTTTGGTTGTTTGAGAGGGTATGGAGTTTTCCATCGGATCGGGCCTGTACTATGACACAGGACAATTGCTTGACGATGTTCCTTGCTATGGTGGAGAGATTCATCATGTTTTCATTCTAGGGAGGGGCAGCTCCATGTCTTCAGTCTGGTTTTACTTTCTTGTCCTCCAGGTGTGATTTGTCTTTTTTCCATGAAGCCTTTGTGGGTTCCCCCCATATTCCCTTAAAAGTGGGTTTTATCATAATAAATAAAATTGAAGGCCTTCGGGCCCTTATATGGATGATCATTTTCAACATCCTCATTTATGTAAACTGGCTACCATGATATGGAGCTAGTTCATCGCTCAGATATTGCTCAAGCTGGTGGATCAACTATGGGAGGATAATATTCATCTCTACCTGAAGAGGATACCCGATGGGAATATTTTTCCTAAGTAGCTCCTCATCGAGTTTTTTGAGAGTTTTAATCTCATTCTCACATTGAAAAAATTTCTCCTCCATGGAAGGATCCTCAAAACTTCTAGGTGTTGATTTGGTTGTAGCCATACATTTCCCCTTCCCTTTGTTAGTGTTCTGCCGTAGAGGTGGAAACTCGATATTTAATGGTTACAGGTTTTGGAGCCTTCATTGGTTCTGAGTGAATACAACCTGATTTGGTGCATCCAAATCACCTTCATCTTAGGGCATGTTCTCTATGTTCCTACCTTCTACATTTTCATCTTGATCCAAAACTTCTATCATGTTGATATTGACATCATTTTTACAGGTGTATCATGAAATGGTGGTTGTTTCCTTAATTTCAATGAAAAAATATGAATTTTTTACTACCTTTACCAGGGTCACTCTTCGAAACCTTATCCATATTGGGCCATTTTGTCTTGCGAACCCAGCGGGGTATGATTGCCTTCATGGTACACTCCTCCCATCTCATCTTGTGAGTAATAACCTTGAGGGAGTTTCTAGTCATGAATTATGAATGGTCCATGAACAATAGTGGTTTGAATTGTGATGGGAGGAATGGATGGCATGACAACTATTGATATTTACCTCCCAAAATGGTGAATATTGAGTCTCTCTATGGGGATGATGATGATGGAAATATCATTATCCCTATGGTGTGGGTTTTATACAGGGCCATAATTTTAATTGATTGATCTTGTTGTTGAGGATCCAATGATTCCAATGGGGGATTTGATGACATCTTAGATGGAAGTTGGGTTATAAATTACCCTTTTACAGTGGGATGGGGTTGATCTAGAATCACTATTTATTTCCTTATGATCCTATCATGGGATGATGAACCTGGTAATAGTGATTGCGATATATATTCCCCCAGCCTAGTCGGTTGGGGTTTGGTTGTAGCTACTATAGATATTTCATGAATCCTTTTGGTAATTTATGATCTGAGAAGTGGAGGTGGTGGTATATATTCCAAAAACTCAATGGGTTTCTTTCACTCCTAGATAGTTGTTATGGCAGCTACTACTGCGGCTCGTTTGATACCACCAAATTATGCTTTCGTAGGAGCTGGGTGGGATGAAACCTCATGATGGGACTCATTCTTTATGGAAATTAGTCTGGTTGATCAAAACATTATCCTTTATGTCTAAAATTCATTATTATTTCTTTGAGGGTCCTAGTTAAATGATATAAAATCTCTCCCCTCACTACGTTCATAATTTATGGACATCATTCGAGTGGGGTTGTTATATTTTAGTGACTTACTATCTCACACATTACCCGAACCACTAATTTCTCCAGAGCCTGTGAAATTACAAGAAATCATGTCTAAAGTGTTTTTTTATTCTAAGGACATAGTGTAGAGTAGTTATCCATATTTCACCCATACTTGGATACTCTTATCTGATGATCCTCTATAACTCATTCAGTGGAGAGTTGTTGCGGTGTAGAGGCAAACACTATGCATTTATTTTTCATGATCATCCAGCCTTGGGTTCTAGGATATAGAAAAGGTGGACATTTCTAGCTGAAAATAGAGTATATTGATGATATAAAGGGGATACTCATATCCTAGATAGGGGAGATGTATGGACTTCAGTTGCTGATGAGTAGCCCACAAATTTTCTCTTAGATAATGTGTGCACTCATTTTCTAGATCATATGGGTTATTATATTCAGAAATGTCGGGGGGGGAGGGTAGAACTTGATGGGGATGTTTTTTCTAGTTAAATCTCTCTATATGTCAATGTTGCCCTTCTTTTAAACCATACTTACATGCCTCCATACAGACAGACCATAGATGGTGGTTCTTGGGGTCACCTACTTACCCTAATAGAGTGTTGTGGAAAGTTGATAGGGAACTAAATGCGGTTGACCCTAATGTTTCCAGAACCTCTCTATATGAAGGAGTCTGATTTTGAACACTTATCTATGTATATGTGTTTGGGAAAGGGGAGGATTTCCATGTCTATGGGATATGTCATAATAGAGTGGTTGACTATGGTGGATTTCTAGAGTAGATTCCCTATAATCCATCTCTACACTATTATAAGGCAGACTATTGTGGTAATAATCATACTTTTCTTTTGTTTAAGAGTTGAAGGACCTTTGTGATATTGAGAATGTGTCTCTAAAGACCTCAAGAACACTATCATTGAAATAATTAGCAATATGGGTCTTATACTATGTCGTGGAAAAAATATGTCGACCTGCATTTTGGAATTGTGTTGGGATTTGAGCATGTTGTATTCCATTTTTTAGAACATGTTGATAACTATCCAGTTCTATGGGAGTATGATCCAACTACTAAGAAGCAGTTGGAATATGGCTATGATATTCCTTATCATTGATAGGAATATGAGTTTGTTTGGATGCATTAGTAATTATCACATGGTGATCCTTGATTAGAATGATAGTTTGGGCCTGATCTCGAGCCTTTAAAATAAACCTCTAGTGTTTCCTAGTAAAATTATATGATTTATTCATAGACTGTGCCACAATCACATGGGGATCCTTAGTTGGAACATGAATATAATCCCCTTCTGAATGTGTATTCCTCACCGGAATATGCTGAAAATCCTCTATAATGGGATAAGGGATATGAGACTCATTCTTTATTGCCACATAAGGATGCCAGTGCAGTCACTCATTGGTGAAAGTAGGAATATGTGCCTAGATTCCATAATCTACAGGAATAATCTCGGTAAATTTACTAATAGAAATATAAGCCTTTATTGAGGCATGTTTCATTCTCAATTGGTGATCCTCAACTAAACAGGGTTATGAGCCTCATCCAAGGCCTTTGTAGTATTCCTTTGTCCTTCTTCAACATGAATACAATCAGATCCCAAGGCATGTACCCCTCTCACATGGTGAGGGAAATCCAAAACAAGTATATGAGCTTGATTCGAGGACTTTGGAATATTCCTCCATGTATTTTCAATAGACATGTGACCCTATCCCAAGTCATAATCCACTCTCCACTAGTAAGCCCCTATTGGAATGAGAATATGAGCCCAGTCCCATGCCTCTTCTTTTATAGGAATATGGTGATAATCCTCCTATATTGGAGAAAGAATGTGATCTTACTCCAGAGAAAACACTTGTTCATAATGATAAGTGTGTAGAGATTATCAAGCTATAGGGATTGGAATATGTGACTATCCCTATATCTATACTAGTTTTGGATTATTCTGGCACAGTTCTTGAGTTATTGATAAGATGTATTGGAATTTTAGAAAATTATGCATAGGGATATATGACTTCCCATTTTTTATATCCATTATATACTGGTAGATATCTTCAATTGTAGTGAGGATATGATCCCACTTCTTTCCTCATTGTTCCACAGAAATATGCCAATGGGCTTCATGCATATGAGAATGAATATTCACCTCCTCCATTCCTATTACATGAATATTCACACAAACTTGTTCTGAGTGAGCAGGTACATGATCCTGGTTACTGGTTGCTACTGGAATATGTTGAAATATATTTTTATCGGGAGAGGGTATTTGATCCTACCTGCAGTTATCCAGAGTATTTATAGGAATATTCCCACATATGTGGTTCATATGAGTAGGTATATGAGACTAATCATTGGTTAATGATAGAATACGATGGTATACTTCATTAGTGGGAGTGGGGATATTTTCCTACTCATTATTATCCATATCCTTCCTCACCCAATATGACTTCCTTATCACCCGTGTATGGGAAACATAGATGGATGTGTGTCAGGTGGTACCCTCAGCAGGCAATTTATGGGTACTAGTGGGATAGTACTAGCAACAAAATTTGACAGGAGCCCTTCTTGGTGGCCCATGAACCAGTTGAGAGCCATATTTTACTATCTGGTCCACCTTCATTATAGAATGAAGGTGGATATTGTATTTCTCTTAGGATACTCTTTAGAAGAGGTTGAATATGGAAATTAGGGACACTGACTTCATTTCATTTTTCCATATAAAATGTAGATTTCTCAACCTTAGAACTCGAAGACCCTAGCGAGAACCTTCGAGGGTCAGTATTGTACCATGTAGATGGTACTCCCATACCATTGTGTTTTCCACCTGATGATTAAGCTTCTAGGAAAGTGAGATCATTTTGTGATCTACGGGGATTTCATCCATAGATGAATTTCCAGAATGGTCACTGTATAATGAAATTACCTCATATTGGAATGAATTTTATGATATAATAATCTTCATTCATGTATATTGCAAGGAACAAGGTCACTGATTAGTGAAATATCTTGGTCATGATGCCTTCTCAATCAGATATGTATGGTTAACATAATTTTTATTTTATTCCAAATCCTTACATTATAATCGTGTATATTTTTCAAAGTGAGTATAAACATATTTCATGATATCCCTAGTTAGAGAGGATCAACTATAATATTTATGTCTGGATTATAAAATTAGTTTGATATGAGAATAAATTGCCTTGACACATGGTAAACTAACCATCCAGTTATCTGAGAGCTTTACATTAGGTTCACTATTTTTTCTTTCGTATAGTGTATAAAAAATGGACTAATGTATAATAACCCAATCATTTTTTTTATTTTTGAGATTCATATTGATTTCAACATTTTTGTCTTGATGTAGAAGATACAACTTCTAGGTGTGTTTTCTTTGGCTCATTGAATAATTTTGATGGATTCATTTCTTTCACAGTCATTAACATCATGTCACCATTGTCATTCTTAATAGAAACTTGAAATGGTTCCCTCATCCACAACTAGTCAAATACCACTTTTCAAATGCAGTCGGTCAATTGGGGTTTCAGACACAATTTCACTTAGGGACTTGCATTGGTCGAGTTGTTGGGATGTCGGGATCATCACACCATTGGGGTGAGGGTGTTTCATACTCTTTGACTCTCTTATAGATTTAAGATATGTTCGATAATCTCTCCCTAATCCTTATATGAGACTAGTTACACTTACAAAATGATTATAGGCTATGTCTCTTTTTATACAATGGAATGGGATATCTTATTGGTGAATCTATCTGTATATATATAAGGATCTTTATCCATTTCCTAGTATTGAATAATTACTAATATGTTAAAGCCTCGTAGGCAGGAACTATGGAATTTTCTTCCATGTTGGGAGGTGGTTAATATTACAATGAGAGGGTTTTTCTATTATGAGGTGTCATGTATATCCTATTTATTATAGGAATCAAAATCTTCAAAGTTTGTTAAACACATGATGTATAACGTCATGTGGAAAGGACATATGCACATGAAATTAAGCTATGGATATTTGAGCATGAGACTCAAGGTAGTGTCCTATATATATCAGTTATAACGGGAATCATATTTATCATAGTCCTATTATACACTTGGGACTGAACCCATGGTATATAACCTCATATGGGGGGGGAGGGTGTTTATATCATGCCACTCATCAGGGCTTACATACTAAGATTTCACTTGATTTTGGATATTCACGATGCGAATGATATGACTATGACACCTACCTAATACCAAATGAGCTATGATCAGTGTGAGAAACAAGGGATAGCAATTAATTAGCCTCACTATATGAGGATACATGGATTATATGCTGGGAAAACCCTTGGAGTGTTTAATATAGAGCTCTAGCCTTAGGAATGTTTCCTATATATTATGATTATCACACGAATCAGAGTCTTAGTATTTCAATTTATTTCTCAGTCCACTAATGGATGGGGTAGAATGATCATCCCATGAGAATGATTGGGTTTTGATGGTTTAAATATTGAATACATGATGGTAATTATACCGAAGTGGGTTCCCCTATAGGTTTTGTCTCTTTCCTTAGGAAGGTGTTCTACTTATCCCAGTTATGGAAGAAATATGATCCTCATAGTTCAATTATTAATGGTATATATACTCAGGTTTCCCTTATATGCAAGAAATGTCATATTGTTCCACTGATTAGGGCATACACGTAGTGGTTTCCCTTTAGGTACTTGATATAGTGGTTGGGCCTTAGGAATGAATCTTACAAATCCTAGTAATAGTAGGAATCAGATTCATCATAGTTCAGTTGATAAGGGATTACACACCGAGGATACCCTTATAACCAGGTCTTACATACTAAGGATGAACATGGTTATCAAGTCTTAGGAATCCCTATTGACCCGGCCTAATTTCTTTCCCCACATGCATTTATTATCCACTCTATATGCCTTGATTTCCTACATGAAATGTATGAGGATGTGTGTCAGACATGTCTAATGAAAATTGCATAATCCAATTGTTTTTTGAGGGGCACAATATAATTTGGATGTCATGTTTGAGGTTCATCCCCTAATTAAGGATAAATGGTCTGAATGGAATCAGAAGAACTGTATGACTTGTCCTGTATGTCATAGCATGATTCCTATTAAAGTTTTTAGAGGGATTCACATGATCTAGATGACTTTCTATGGTGTCATTTTGAAAGCTAGTTGACACATTAGGGAATCAAAAGAGTCAATACGACATGTCTTGGAGGGTGATGCATGATCCATTATGACTTGTATTGAGGACATCACAATATCTGGATGGCATGCCCATAGGGAATCCAAATAATATGTTGAAATTCTTGGGTACTATCGAGAGACTTAGAAAAATATGTTGGTTCCATTATATGAGTCAAGAAACATGTTTGAAGGAAACCATAAGATTTGTATGGTGAGCCCATAGGGTTTCATGAGACATGGGTGGCATATCCAAGGGGCTCCATGTGACTTTATCTAACATGTCCGGGAGAACATCGCATGATCCAAATAGTAAACCAAATGAGCCTCATGAGATCTAGGTGACATATCTCGTTGTTGTTACAAGGCTTGGGTTGTTCACATGAAACATATTAGGATCATTGTATATGTTCTTCACATAAGTGTCTTATATTTTAGACTTTATTCCAGCATTTTATTGTATATTCCTTAGATTTTTTTGATTTTAGATTTGTTTATGTCTACTGTGACTCAGCAGATATATATGATTCACTTCGCATGCCCCCCCAGAATTTTTTTCATGGTCGATGAATGATCAATTGAAGTGATTATGCATTCTACATGCTCACCTTAATTGTTCCTCAGATATCACCTAATAAGAATATTTAGTCATGAGATAAGTCACTCCAAGAAATCTACTCTACAGCTTAGGTGCAGTGGTGCAAGGTTCTAAGATTTATTCTATCTGTTATTTTTTCATATATAAATTTTTTATGCTGGGGTGGGGTATTAATAAGTCCCTTCACCCTAGTTGATCACTGCTTTATGTAGTGTGTAATTCATAAATCTAGGATGGAGTTAGAGGAGGGATTCAACATCATTCATTTTGCGAGTTCCCACCTTAATTCATTCGTAGGACATCACATGATTTGTTGGGAAAAAATATCATCCCATTAATTCATCATTTATTGGATTATTTCCAATTAAGGGGTTCTTTCCGAATCATATGTACATGCCAAGGGGATTTTGTATTGTATGGATGATCTGTCCAAGTTCCTCTACAAGATCAAGAAACCAATTGGAAGTCCTTTATATGATATTTTGTGGCTTGTCTAATACTTTTCAAGACATGTATGTCTTGTTAGGGGGTCTTCAAAAATTCAGGATGGCTTGTAAAGGGGTCATGCAAGATCGTGCTTTGGATATCCTAGGTGCATCACATGAGTTTTATGTCTGGAAGAGGCTCCCATAATTCCTATCTTTATTTCCCTTGTTTATTTTAAAAAGGTGTTGGATTTTTTTGAGGTTGTATGAGTGTTGTTTCCCATAATAATTCTCCGTATTGGTGATGTATCATGTTAGTTTTGCGATATAAAGAGGTTCCAACCTTTTTTAAAATTTTCCTCCCATTTTTGAAGGATTTTTAAGGGTTTGTGAGGCATTCATTTACTAACAAGACACATGACCTAGGGGAACATATCTATCTACATCCACATGACAAATGATATTTTGGGGTGCCTTCTCAAGATCCAATGGACTTTTCTAAGGGGCTTTGTCAAAGGGGCTTCATGGGATCTTCCACAAGCTATACAACACATGTGATGCTCCGAAGGTCATAGAATCACGTTTCTTCTAGGGGATTATAAAATCTATATGATCATGGCCACATCATTCATCCTTTATTTTGTAGGGAATATAATAAACATGTTCTAGAATATCATCCTTTTTTATTTTTTCAATTATCATTTTTTAGGTGTCAACACTAGCTCATTCATTCAGTGAGTCTCTCTAATTGCTAAGAAGTGAGAAGTCTTCATAAACTAATTGATAATCACCTAGACAACATAATGTATCCTCAGAGTCCTAGGTTACCCATCCAAAAAGTCCATTATGAAACATTCACACTTCCACATGGGAAAAAAAATTACTAAAGAAAACCACTAGGATGTTGGTGCTCTACCTTTACTCTCTGGTAGGTAAGGAATCCAAACAAAAACCCAACATAGGCCCTCTCCATCCCTTGACACACAAAATACCACCTGAAGTGATTTTACATTATTGTCACACCAGGATGTATGACCCATCTAGAGTTATGGAAGTCCCTCATCAACTAATATTTGATAGAAGAAAGTAATACTAATCATTTTTATGCTAGGTTCACATCGTCATCTCCCAATGACCACTTGGGTATCATATCACTTCAAACTAGTTGTTCCCATATAACAAGAAACTCTAGTTTTGTCACCATATATCCTTTTCTTGATCTACCTGAGAACATATGAAAAGCTATGGAGCACAATTCATTAGTCCCCAATCCTTATAAGCATCCACCTGTTAGTTATCCAACATTCTAATCAAGAACCAATACATCTCTGATGTTTTGTCACCAATCTCCTACTCAAACTATATCTTGTGGCTTAGAGAAGCCATAATGATGTTACCTATCTTCAGTTCATACATCATCTTAAAATTTAACATCAATAGATAAAACACACAAACCCTCTTCCTCATATTCATGTTCTTTTATATGAATATATAGTATAGGATCTAGTGGTTACTATAGATAAAAAATATCACTAAAGATATAGTCTCACCAATAATTCAAGTAATGTACTATAGCTTCAAACTCAAGATCATGATTGGGCTAGTTCTCTTATTGGGGTCACAACTATCAGGCCCCATAAATTAATAGCTACTCTCTCTACACCGGTAACACTCCCATAACAATTCATGTTGGATCATATTATGCGATATATATAATCCAAGGTATAGGGAGTATCAGTAATAGAGTTATAGTCATCCTCTTCTTCAAATCAACAACTTCTTCTTCACACTAGTCTGACCACTTTAACTTCACTCCCTTCTTCATTAATGCAGTCATGGATGTTGATAATAGAGATATGTCCTATATAAAATATTGGTAATATCCTACTAGGATCATAAATATCTTAATATCAAACACATTATAGGGATGTGTCTTGGGAATCAATGCTTCTACTTTCTTTGGGGCCACAGGTATACCTATCCCATACACCCCATGGAATACAAAATTCTCTCCCTAAATCCAAAATTCAAACATCAATAGTGTGGCATAAATTCAATGATCTCAAAGTATACTCATGATAATCTTATGAATTATAGTATGATACTCTGGTGTTGGTGAGTCTATGAGGATGTACTTGATAAACTCCACATCGAATGAGTCTAGGTAAGGATGAAATATTAGGTTCATATGGCCCACGAACACTTCCATGATGTTCATCAGAGAAACTGACACCCCCAAATAATTATATATTCTGTAACTACTCTAAAACACCATGTTTATAATTTCGTCTTATCTAACATATATATAGTGGTATCCTAATCAGAGATCAATATTTTAGAACTACTAGGATACCCATAACTGATTTAAAAGTTCATCAATCCAAGGTAAAGGATATCAGTCCTTTATTATCACTTAGTTTGGGTTATAGTAATCAATGAAAAGTTTAATACTACCATATTCCTTCTTAGTGAACAACATAGGTTCACCCCATGGTGAAGTACTTAGTCTGATAAATCACAGTTTCATCAAGTCATTAAACTGAACCATGAACTCCTTCACCTTGGATATATCTTTATGAAAAAGGGGTATTGAAATGGGTTGTGAACCTGACATGATATCTATCTAAAATTCAACTACAATTTTAGATGGAATTCCTATGAAGTAATCTTGAAATATTTAATAATAGAGAATCACGAATGGAGGAAGAGTTAAGGTAGATGTGACTAATCCCACTGAAATAGAAAATCTCATCATTTATTTCATGGTCATCATGAACTAACTTAGTTCTGGACCAACTCTTTATACCCATTGTTTATATTCTCTGGTCATCAAGAAATTATCTCCCTTGGGTGAATAAAGAACAACTAACTCCAATGGAAATCAATGTGAGCTCTAAGGATAGCCAACCAATCCATAACAAGAATAAAATTGATGTACATAATATATAGAATCATAAAGTCCCACATATATCCATATCTGATGATGATTATAGGACACTATAGGAATTATTGAATATGGTCCAATTTTATAATCACGTAGGCCTTTCATAAATAAAGAATGAATTTTTTAGAGAAATATTAATTAAATTAAAAAATTACACACCTGTTGGATGAAATAGTTAGTGTCTTTAGAAACTAGGTACAAAATATTATAATTTGGTGAATGATATTCATCATATCCCATAAATATCATATCCTTTAGTACGCTTCAAGAACATACCCTACATAAAATCTTTCTTTATATCATAGGGAAATGAAATATAATAAAGGGTGATCCCAGATGATCAACAAAGGTAAAAAAGGGAGATAAGTAAGAAAAACATAAGAATAAGGGTAATATAACCTAAAAATAAAATTTAAAATCCATACCCTACATATTAAATATAATAATACTAAGTTATGGTATAGGTATTGGTAGTTCATAATACATGGATAACAAGGAAATCAAATAACATGATCTATAATAGCATATCATTGGTATAAGTTAGTGAATTATGGCATAAAGATAAGCATATAAAATCATTTCCCTTGTATTAAAAGATCACTATTAATACCATCATAGTGGAATTAGTCCACTCCCCAAACCATCATAGCAATCAAGGTTCACTAAAAATATAAACATAGTGGACAAATTACCCTAGTAAACTAGGTTTACTCACCATTCACATCCTATATATCTCATGAGATATAAATCTTTACCCAATGAATTAGAGGGAGATATAGGTTCTACACACCACATAATGAAAATAATATGTATGTGTTCTAAAATATTATAAAACATTAATCATATCATAACCTATAAAATTAAAAGGCTTTCATAAACATTTTACCAAATCATAGCCGATGTAAAAGAGATAATTTTCATCATTATTTCATTATTTCATCATAGAATAACCTATAAAAGAATCTGGTCCCATATGAATTTTATCATTCCATAACCCGTGGAAGGGAAATAGGTTTCGTAAACATATTTTCACAATAAAAATAATCCATATAAAAAAATAATAAGAATTTTATCCTCAGATTATATACATAGTAAAGTATAAGTATCATCAAATTATGTTATTAAATGTGGAAAATTATTTTCAAAATATCGCTTGGAACATTTCATTAGGAAATAAATTTTCATAAAAAAATAAATTTCTAAAAATGAAAAATCATAAAATATTATTGAAACTCTTTTATTTGAAAATTAAATACAAAAATTATAAATTAATATTCAAATAATATAATGTTCATTATGGTGGGAAATTCCTTTTTTCATACATGTAAAAAAATTATTCCTTTCACATTTTGGGTAAAGGCCAAATGAGCATTGTTTGGAAAATGACATACTGATTCATTTAAATATTTTTTTTGTAAAAATTAAAACATAAGAAAACATGAATTTAATAAATTATTTTAAAAATTTCAAAAAACATATTTGAAATCATTTTTAAAAAACATGGTTATGGAAGAAAATATTTTTTCAACTAAAGAGATAAATAAAGATTATTTTTCTAAAAAAAGTTACTTTAGATTCGAGTACATAGAGAGAGGAAAATAAAGGAAAAATGTATTCTCATGACATAACACAAAGATAACAAAATTAATTAGTTTACTGAAATATTTATCATAAAATTTTATCACATAAAAAATGATCATAAAGAATCTAGATAAACGGTGAGATTACAACATAAAATCTTTACACATTTGGTAACATTGAATTGCATGGCCCATGAAGGAATAAAATTAAATGAAAAATAAAATATAAAGAGAATAATAAAATCATGATATTATATGTAAAATGGTTTGTATATAATCCTCATAAAAGAAGGCAGGTTCATAACAAAACATATTTCTCAAGAAAAGAAAATTGAGACCAAAATCCATTAACGTTGTGGAAAATTTTGAACCATAAAACACATGAAAGAGGGATCCAAAAATTGATATTTAAATACCTATTATTATATGGATAATAATCATTAAAACAAATTAATTGAAATTATATATACCACTTATAAAAAATAGGCGGTGAATATGTTATGTCTCTCAAAGAAGTAGAAAAAAAAGAGAGACACAAATCTATTTTCACTAGAGTATTGACTTCCTTCATACACATTAAATACTCCAATATAATAAATATAGGTTTATTATTTATCCATTATATAAACATACACATACTTATAATATCATATATTATCCACTTATAATGTTTAGACACCCATTTCTTAATAATCTCTTTATAAAATTTCAATTTCTGCGTGTTAACTGCTTCATTTTTCATGAGAGTTTTGGTTTAGTAGTTTGAGTTCATGTGTATTTATAATCATTCCATATTCTAAAAATTATTAAATATGAAATTTATATCATATATATTAATTATATACATATTTTTATTCATTAAGAAATTTTAGAGATATAAATATGAAAGGAACCGTTCATAGAGATGGTAGGTCATCCGTACACATGAACATCATTTCCATATTTCGAATGATGGAATAGAAGAAAAGTAAATAATTGTTAATATTTAAATAAAAATTATAATTTCATATATATCACATATTTTAATTTACATAGTCTTACTTTTCTTCTACATTAATATTTATTGATAACAAATCACATCACTACATGAGACAATAGTTAGTTGTATACACAAGAAATATTAGTGTATCCCGCATAGAATTCAAAGTAAAAAAGGGTATATGTGATATTTTATTAAATAAGTGAAATTATGTTAAGAATATTATATACATATAATGAATCCATAATTACAAAAATCTGTGATAGGTGGTGATGGAAGGCAATATATATTGGTTTGCAAAGAGGTAGATCGCCATACACACAATCAACGGTTTTGTTTCCCATTTGAGGGAAATTTATTTAGATATAGGTCCTATAATAAATCTTGAAACATATCATTATACATAATATAATTATGTTATTATATGATCATAGATTAGTAAAAATATAATTTGGTGTAAGAATAAATAAAATTAAAACACATAGTTAATGAATATACCTCTTCTTCGGGGAACTCCTTTTGGTTTACACATACAACCTTCTTAGGAGAGCTTCTTAATCAAAATAATTACTCTAAGAAGTGAGGTGTTAAGTTAATAATAGTTTATTAGTTCCTTTAAGAGAGATAAAGTATCTTTTCTAGTGGATATAATAGTAGGGGGATAAGTCCTTTTATAAGGGGGTAAAGGAACCCACTTGGAAACTACATGAATTTTTTTCAAAAGAATCCAAATTGATAAATAATTTCGAATTAAAATGATAAAAAATTAACCTATATTATAAATTTGTATATATAAGAGGTAAATGTTTATATAAAATATTATTTATACATGATTTGGTTCATTTTGGACTCATATCATCTTAGTTTACCCCCATAAAACCCACTTCTACCTTAACCGTGGTAAATATTTTGTACTATTTTCACTATTAATTACGGTCAAAAATTAAGATTGCATTGTTAGATAATATAAATTATAATGAATCTAAATATTTAATCCATTTTTAAAAATTACATTCATTGTAGTGTAATATTTTAATTTAAAAGTAATCCCATATACAAGACCAGAAAGTAGGTTTTAAATGAGAAAATGTTCAAAAGTTTTCAAGGTTTTTGTATCAAAATTCATTATAAAATTGATTAAAATGACCTAAATTAGAATAATAGATAAAGTATTTAACAAATTTCACTTTTAAAGATATCTTAATTTATTTTATATTTATAAATTATTTAAATTAAATGACAATTCTTAATAAAAACATATATTTTTCACTATACATTGAAAAATTTATATTTTTTGAAAATTGTAAAAATTTCACCCAAAGATAATTATGATATTATTATTTAAAAAAACAATTAATTTTATCAAATATATTTTATAAAATATTTAAAAATTAATTATAATATTTTCTCATAAAAACTGATAAAAACATTTTTGAAGAAAACATATTTTTAGAAATATAATTACATTACTAAAAATTGAAGGATTATTTGATAATAATTTAGGAATAAATTTATATTGAGTAGAAAATTTATATTTTTATTTCATAAATAAGATATTTCTATTCATAAATAACTATTTAATGGCTAGGTTATAATGGTCATATTTAAAATAATAATATTTTAGGGTTCACTGAAGCTTGATGATGATTTTCATGCATCCTATCGAAGAAAATAGTTGTTGCGTGTAATGAATGATAAAATTAATGTTTCATATAACTCTTTATATCTAAACATTTAAATTAATTTGAAAAAGAAAATTATAAAATCTTTGGATGTTACATTCTACCCCCCTTAAAATTAATTTCTTCCTCAAAATTTATCCATGTCATCAATGATTTAACATGTCAAAATTCATTCATCAAAACCCACATAATAAAAAGGGTTGATAAACATACTATCTAAAAAGGAGAATGGTATGTGAAAGAAAAATGTAATGTCCATCAATTATGGATAATATAATCGATCATTGAACACAGGAAAGTGAATGATCATGTGAAAAATCAAAATCCACAAAACCATAAACCAAATATGTTTGAAAATAGTCATTGATATCTTCTGAAATGATGGTAATATGATAAAATTTTATCTTAATATCTTTTTCCAAAATCTTAATATACTTATTGTATTTCATTCCATTTCATAAGAACAATATCATCATTTGGTTGTTACTTGATCAATTTCCACTTCATATATTACTCCATATGATAAAGAATAATTTTTTAATCATAGAATCTCTATAAGATAAAAATATTACTAAAATAATTATATTTCATTCATTATATCTCTAGTTATCATCAAAATAAAGATGTTTTGAACAAGTTATCCAATAAGGAAAAATTTTTATATGATGAAAAAATTCATTAGTATCTATATCCTCTAATAGATTATAACATAAAATATTTAATAAATGGTTAACTATTTTACCCTTACAAAAATATAAAATCCAAAACTATATAAAAAAGGTCGCTAAATTTCTAACATCAACTTATCATTAATCCCCCAAAAAATATGATGTGGGTCTTAATTGTATCATACCAAACATGTTAATACATTTATCATGTATTCTCTTGAAACATGCTAATAACATGAATTCCCATAAAACATCAATGAAAAAATTTATGCTTCCTTATTACATGAATAAAACCACATATTATTGAATATATTAAATAGGTCCAAAAATGTGGTGAACTCCATAAAGGATTATATAAACCACATTTTCAAAAAATAATTTATCTGTTATGAGATCATCAGTACTATCCAATTTAATTTATCAATATCAATCATCACATTATAAAAACTAAACACCATTTTCTAAACATTAGGAAAATACTATGATTTAACTTCCCTTAATCATGTGTTTTTTTTTAAAAATCACCTTTCCATTAAATCACTTTTTCGTTTCATCAACACCATTCAACAAATTTTTAAAACTAATTAATGAAAAACATATTTTGAACAATCCTTATATATTTAATAATTTATTATTTCCAATATATAAGATCTTAAATTATTTTAATACATCATTAAATCATTAACTGGGATTTATCATCTTTTATTACACAATACCTATTTCTTTTCATATGCCTTTTTTATACTATTCATCATCAAAAATAAATTTTTTTACTTGTATTACCATATTTTTCTTGTTTTTTACATCTCCTACTATTAAATAAATGTTTATAATGACTATAATTTCTAAATTTACAAGCTTAAACCATTGATGATATGTCAAAGAAACCATTATATTTATCCATTTCATTAACTGAACTTTTCAAATTTCCTTTTAATTTTTTCACTCTTTGTCTTTATTCTCCACATAGAAAACTTATTCTCATTCCTTTGAGACATTCCTCTGAGTACTTCATCCCACATTCATAAGATAAATAAAATTGAATCTTCTTTCCTCCATGGTCTCTTCCACCAAGGCACTCATCAAACTCTATCCTTCCCTTATTTGGTGGGTCTGTGAGTTTCTTAAAGTGATATTTGTTAATAATATATCAAGAGAATTGATCAGGCATAATCACAATAACCTTCATTGCATTATCACCGAATTTTGATTCTCATGAACAAATTATCTATCACATTAAACATTAAAATAGTTCCATCTGGTTTGATCTACTAACTAAAAAAATTATAGTGTGAGTAATAATATTCATAGTGGGAAACCACATAATCCTGAAAAATACTTATAGAAAATCTAAACAACGACACCTTCATGAAAACTAAGGTTTATCCTAGGTAATTATTCAAAACCATTATGATGGTTCTTAGGAGTTTATGAGTTCCAAAATAAAATCTCTTGGTGGGTAAAACTAGGTGCGATTAAAGGCCCGATTTCATGAACAAAGTTATTATTGAGTCAATATCAATACGTCATTTTTGAAGTTATTATTCCTAGGTACCTCTGTTACATAGACACATCCACTTGTAGAATCAAAATGGGGATGTAATTTCATAAAAACCACTCTCTCTGTCATTTAAAAAATTCCAATACATTTTCTTATACTTTGAATCATCCATATACTTATCCTTAGACATATCCCTAAACATATCCATCGAAATAACCCTAAGAATATCTCTAAAATTTTCTCACAGAAGATTCCAATGGTTGATTAAACCTTTCATTTGATACCATATATAATGACCCAGGATTTTCATACATATATATATATATATATATATATTTAAATTATCATTCAATACATTACAAAAGTACATTCCAAAGGACCATAATAGTTTAGTGTCTTTGGAGACTAGGTTCAAAATAATCTAATTTTGTGAATGATCTTAAACATATCCCATAAAGATCATCCCCTTTATTATTCTTCTAAATAGTACCCTAATTAAAATCTTTCATCATAACCTGGAGAGGGGAAACATAAGAATGGGTGATCTTATATGATTTTTAAGTTTAAATAAGGGAGACACGAAATCATAACATCAACATAAGGTTATGATAACATGTTAATAACATTTTAAAACCATACCTTGCATATTAAAGATATTAATCTTGATTTGTGGCATAAGGATTTGTAGTTGATAAGACAAGGATCATAAGGAAATCAAATAACATGACCCATGATAGCAAAAAATTATCATAATATATAGAATTATAGCATACACATAATATATAAAATCATCTTCATAGTAGTCAAGGCTCACTTTCAAGGCTATCATAGTGGAATGAGTTCAATCACCAAACCATCATAGTTGTCAAGGTTCACTCTCAAGACCATAATAGTAGAAAAAGTTCCTTATTGAACCATGTTCACTCCATGTTCCAATCCTATATATATAATGAGATATAAATCATTAAACAATTAATTAGAGGGAGATATAGGTTTCACTAGTCACATAATGGAAATCATACATATGTGTGACAAAATATCATAAAACATACATCATATCATAACCCATGCAATGAAATGGGTTTCATAAAAATTTCATTATATCATAACACGTATAAAAGAGACTGGTTTCATAATTATTTCATCATGTCCCCATAGAATTTCCGATGAAAAGAACCGGGTGTCATGAGAATTTATATGAGGGTATAACCCATGGAAGAGAAGTGGGTTCGGTAAACCTTTTCCATTCATAAAAATAAACCTTCTAGATAATTAATAAGAATGTTATCCTTGGATCATATTCCTATTAAATCATAATTATCATCCTAGGATGTCATATTATTTAAAAATTTATTTTGGAAATATCACTTGGAATATTTCTGGAGAAAAATAACTTTTCTTTGAAAATATTTTTAAATAAAATCAAAAAATATTTAAGAAATACAATTATTTGAAAATAAACATGAAAAATTATAATTTTATCATCAAAAAAATAATGGTCATAATGTTGGTAAATTCCATTCATGTCGTACATGTTAAAATAAATATTCCTTTCACATTTTCAATAAAATATAAATGGGCATTGTTTGGAAAATGAGACAAAAATTACATTGGTTTTTCTAAATTAAAACACGTGTTAAAATTTCATTAATAAATCCTTTAAAAAATTTTAAAAAATATTTCTGATTTTTTTAAAAACATGGTTCTGGAAGAAAACGGTTTTTTGACTAAAGAAATAAATAAAAATTATTTTTCTTAAAAATATTCATTTGAACTCTTTTGTAAATAAAGAGAGGTAAATGAATGGAAAACATGTATTATAATTACATAAAAATAGGATAAAAAACAATTAGTTTTTTGATACGTGTATCATATGATTTTATCACAAAAAATATAATCATTAACAATCCTAATAAATGATGATATTTTAACATTAAATAATAGCCACTTTGGTAACATTGAATTATAATCCCAATGGAGAAATAAAATTAAATAAAACCTAAAATATCATGAGAATATATAAATTCATGATATTAAATGTGAAAGGGGATATAGATACACCTCATAAATTAATATGGGTGCATAACATAACATATGTCTCAAGGAAGGAAAATTAAGACAAAAACCCCTTACTACTTTGGAATGTTTTGAAATATATACCCCATTAAAGAGAGATAATAAAAATGATATTTAAATCCCTATAATTTTAATTAAAATAATAATAACATAAATTAATGTGAATTATATAAACCACATAAAATATATAAGCAGTGAATATGACATGTGTCTCATTGAAGAAAAAGTGGTATGGAAATCCCTTAACATTTGAGTCTTTAATTCAATCATACATGTTCCAACCTCATGTATAATAAATTTTAAATTATTATAAATACATCACAGATAATATAAATTATAATAATATCATTTATTACAATATTATAATGTTTTAACACCCAATTATTAATAATTATTTAATAAAATTTATATTTCTGTGTGATGGCTATTTCAATTTTCATGAATTTTTTTTCAGTAGTTTTGATTCTTATAATTTGATCATAATTCCATCATATAAATAATTATAAATTTGAAATAAATATAATATATTTTCATTATTTAAATTTTTATATTCCTTCAAAAAAACTTGAGATAAAGAGATAAAATTCACAATTTATGGAGACGGTAGGTCGTGCATATGCTTGAATACTTTTTCCATATTTTGATAGATGGAATAAAAAAAGGTAACTACTTATTAAAATTTGAAGAACCAATATGATTTAATATATATATCACATATGTTCATTAACAAATCATTTATTAACTTTCAAGAAAATAGTTATTGAGAATGCATCACATCGCTTTGTGAGGCGATAATTCTCCATATACATGAGCGATGTTAGCAAACCCCCCCACTGAATATAAAGTAAAAAAGTGTATATATGATATTATATTTACATAAGTAAAAATGTGTTACAGATATCATATAAATATACTAAATCTATCATTACACCAAACCTTTATTGGAGGTTATGGAAAACAAATAATGATGGTTTGCGAGGTGGTAGTCCATCATACAAACGACCAACGATTTCGTTTACCATTTGAGGTAAATGTTTATTGATATAGGTCATGAAACATATTTAATAGATTCTAAATATATGGAATATACTTAGGATATTATATGAGATTTTTTTAATAATAATTTAATTATAAATAGTAATAAAAAAATGAAAACATATAGTTAGTGAATATACATCTTCTTCAAGGAACTCCTTTAGGTTTACACTTGAAACCTTCTTAGGGTAACTTACTAATTAAACTAAGGACTAGAAGATGTGAAGAGGGATTTTAATAATAGGATTTCCTATGTCATGTCCCAACAAAAAGTATCTTGTGGTGTAAGGAGGAGAGAAGGGGAGAGGTCATTTTATAAATGGGGAAACAAACCCACTTGGAAACTACATGGAAATTTCCAAAAATGTTCCAAAATGATAAAGTATTTATCATTAAAAAATATAAAAAATGAACCTATATTTGATATTTGTAAGTATAATATGTAATATGGTTATAAAATAGTATGTAGACATATTTGGGTCATTTTTAACCCTTAATTTCTTAGTTTAACACTATGGTAAATGCATTTTTAACTTTCCATGGTAAATAATGATTACTATTTTCACTATTAATTATGGTAAAAGATTAAGTTAAAATTATTAGATAATATAAATTATGAATCTTTATAATATGAAATCCATTTTTCCAAATTTCATTAATAGAAGTGTAAAATTTTAATTTAAAATTAATCCCATAGACGTGAAGGGAAAAGTGGTTTTCAAAGAAAAAATGTTCAATAGTTTACAATGTTTTTATATAAAAATTCAATATTAAATAGATTAAAATGGGATAAATTGGATAAATGTATATATAATTGAAATAATACTACTTTTAATACCATTTTAAAACAATTTTAATGGTTTTAAAAGTTTTAAAATAAATGTAAATTCTAAATTAGAACCAGTATTTTTTATTATTAGTAAAAAAAGATCTCTCCACAAACATCTCAAAAATTCACCCTAATATAATTTTTACATGATTATTTGAAAAATTAATTTAATTTATCAAATAACTTTTATAAGATATCGATAAATTAATTATAATATTTTCTAATAAAAACCAATAAAAATCTGGTTTGATGAAAACACGTTTTTAATGAATATAAGTACATTACAAAAAAATCATTGATTATTTATTAAGAATATAGAAATAAAATTATATTGAGTTGGAAATTTATATATATATTTAAAAAATTAGTTAATATTATTCATACCCTCCTATTTTGTGACTAGGTTATAATGACCATGTTTAAAATAATATTATTTCATGGTTTGCTGAAACTCGGTGTTGGATGTCATGCAAGATATTGAATAATCTAATTTTTGGGGTAACAAAAGATAAAATATGTATTTATAATATCGAAATATTTATATAAAATGAAATTAATTTGATAATAAATTAATAAAATTTTAAGATTTTATAACTTTAATGCCCAATGGTGTATCAGGGTAGACTAACACAGAGGATAGTCTGACTAGTAGGTCATGTCCATCAATTAATTGGGTAGATATAAGGAAATGGGAAGAACTGGATTAGAAAAATATAATAGATAAAGTAGATTTTATACGAAAATTACCTCAAATAGTATATATCCCCTCATCACCATATTCTAGACTTTGATCCACTATGTATACATGGCCTACCTCAGCTCTGGTACCCTGTCCTTAACTCACCTGAGTCCAAATCATTTAGGCCTACTATTCAGGACCCTGAATAGATCCCTAGGTTGAAGATGAAGTCCATCATATATCTCTTTTAAAAACATATCCTTCATTTTCTCTCATGTAACTTTTGTGGATTTCCTTTATTACGTTATTATCAGTATTCGATATGGAGTGTTGTGCAGACTCTATTATAGTGCTAGAACTTCCCATAGTTGAAGTACTGTGGGTCACCTGTAGAGGGGACGAAATAAATGAATCCTTATTGAAGATGTATGCTACTTCTTTAATGTAAATCTATGGAAATCCTCTTCCTTCCATTAGAAAAAGTTCGAATGAATGAATTTGGAGGTCCACCCTTCTGAGTAGTGAATGGTAGAAAGAGACAATCACTCGAACCCCCCCTGATCCTATCAATGGTTCATGATTTCCATAATACCTCTAGGTATGATACTAGGTTTAAGATCCATGGACACTTACACTAATATGGATCCCCAATGTAGTTACATGGACTCTTACACTTGGCCAATATTAAAAATATTAGGAACAAAATACCCCAAGAATAGGTCCTTGAACCCCTCCTAGATGAGACCCTTATGTCATCCATCTTATCACATAACATCCCACAAACACCTATAGGGTCCCTATAGCATGAAAGACACCAGATTCACCTTCCCATTAGTCAGAATCTTAGTGAGTTTTATTTTATACTTGATGATATAAACCCAATCCAATGAATCATGTGTTCCACCAATACCTTAAAAACTAGAGGATGTTTGAGATAGAAATCCATGGCATAGATAACCATGGATCTCAGTGGAAATACCACCGACTATGTTGGGATTATTTCTTATACCGCTGGAGTAGGTATAGAAGCATGCTTTGGGGCACCCTCCTACTAAGATTCTAGAACCATCAAACATATATGAGGTGGGATCTCTACAAAATGAAGAACATTGGGAACATAAACAAGTCTTAACTAGTCTAAGGGATCTTACAAGGATATCATAGGAGTATGCCCATAACCAAAGATATACCCCTCCTTGGATTAATCTTGGTATTCACCCCTTCACTTTTTTCATAGTTATCATATATATAATAACAAAACAATATGATCAGTTAAACAAATTAATTAAATATATATATATATATATATATATATATATCATATAAACCTACCAAAACATATATATCACACAATCATAGAAACTATCTTAAACAAATTGAACAATTAAATACATTAAATTAAAGAACTACTATGTAGAACAACAAAATGTATTTATAAGGAATGTGGACTGACATATCTAGTCATGATGCATTAATGCACCCTAAATCTCATAGATGTAGTAATAAAAATTATTCCCATATTAACTTGGATGTCCTTTACACTTGAATTGGCCAGGAAAATAGAAAATCCCTTAACCAAGTCACATACAGTTATCTCATTTCTACATTGTCTTAGTTATTCCAAAAAGAATAGAATAAAACTGGTTCTATGATAAAATTTTGTAACACCCAAACCTATACCACTGGGTTCGATTAGAAGGGTTACACAACCTCATGTGTGCCCCCCCTTATGAAAGATGCAACTGGATAGCAGTGAGGGTCTATGTCTATTAGTGGAGAGACTATACCCATAATATCACGCCACAGAAAAAAATAGAATAATAAATAATATGAGTAATCATGTGGAAACTAAATAATAAATGGAATATAAATGTCATACAGATAATTAATGGGCTCCCAAAGTGATAATACAAACCAAATTGTAATGTGAGAAGATTGGTAAATAAATAAACCTCAAATAATCCATAGAGACTATCACAGTATCGCCTCCATCTCCATGCTCTATGGATCAACCATATTCCATGGATACTTTACCCTTCATCGAATACCTAGTCACAAAATCTATAAGCGCATCAAAATTCCATAGTATGGTACAATTATAGGACATGATAGGAAACAAAAAATACATCATTAACCAATTTTAATTAGGTATAATATATGTATTCCATGACAATAAAAATTGAATTACAAGCTTAAGAATGTGAAATCCAAAAATGATTGGTCATCCGCTAACCTAGCCACCAAAAACCCCCTACCAGAACTGATTGGACACTATGCTAGAAGGATAGTGAGAAAATATTGGAAGTAACCAAACATAAAATCAGTTTAGTGAATCTATAAGTCATAAACCTCATAGAATCATGCTTATATGGGATTCAGTTTTTTCCATGCCTCAAGTACATAATGATTTTCGAAATTAACTAGGCATTGAGCGGATCTTTAACATCGTATGTTACTCACAAATCAACTAGGCATCAAGTATCCCGATACTTTATCAATAAGTTTGTCCCAAATATGGAATTACATGGTATCATCACATCTATACCATATTTTTAGTTCCTACATCACAATAATTGCAAGTCAACCATACTCCTCCTCTAAGGGTTAATCATTTCATGATGGTCTATATATTCTAAGAACCAAGAAAGGTATATCCAACTAAGGTAACATAAGGTAGTGCATACAAGGTAAGAATATCATCATGATAATAACGCAGAAATAAAAATCAATATGTGATCATAATTAAACATGTAAATAAGTTACTCTAATAATACACATTGAATAAAATACCATAATGGGTCTCACAGGCTATAAACAAACCCACATGAAATCACAATCAAGAACCATGAATCAATGTATAACAACATAAGAATCATATTATGTAAAAAAATTAAAAATTATCTGAAAATATTAAGGAACATCCTACCTCAAGTTCATCAATGGAAATGTTAAGGATAAGACACCTTGTGTTGTTCAGAAGTTGGATTAGAAACCTCCACATTCATGAAAACCTCTTCTTGGGCCTTATAATCATGGTTCTAAACATGTAAACATTCATGGTTCAACAAAGATCCCTATAACAAAAAAACTATATAATTTCAAATATAAATTAAATTTAACATGGGATAATAGTTTCTCTATCTTGGATAATTTCAAAAATTATCAAAAAAAATCAACACATGTGTTAGAAATTATTATTTATGAATAATAATAAAACCAAATTTGATGGTATTTTATCTCTATTGAATAATATGCATGTGATAATCATTTATTTTTATTCTTTGATATTTTATTATAATTATTCTCTTATTCTCTTATTATCTTGATGATTTTTAGGATAATATTCTTGTACAATTCCTTGAATAATTTCAAGATTGTTATTATACTAGAATTTTTTATTCGATTTATCCAATTACTTTCTTGATGATCATAAAATATAGAGAAAAAAAGTGAATATAATCCAACCTAG
The DNA here is from genome assembly GCA_963277665.1 of Viscum album. Taxonomy (NCBI): domain Eukaryota; kingdom Viridiplantae; phylum Streptophyta; class Magnoliopsida; order Santalales; family Viscaceae; genus Viscum; species Viscum album. Next base: position 570,547,733 of record OY728164.1, on the reverse strand, counting down.
AACTACTTCTCATAGGTGTTTCACCTAGGAAGATGATAGACATAGATATTGAGAAAGTTCTACCATGCCTAGAATTTGTATGAATCAGCAACACTATTCATAGAAGGATTGACTAGACTAGAAATCAAACTACCCCAGGCTAATCAGAACTGAATGATCGGACAAAAAAAGGCTAGAAAGGTTTGGATATTTTAGAAAAACAAACCGTGTAAATATTCATGTTATTAAAATAAAAAATTAAATACCACTATTTAGTTTATGTTTTAATGGATTCTTAATTAATGAGAGTTTAATTTCTTCCACAAAAAATAAGGTGAAATGACGAAAAGAAATAAAATCCATGATTTTTGGAATTTTAAGTCATTTAAAAGGAGTTACATATGCATTCTGGAATAAAGAAGAGGAGAAAAATATAAAAATGGGGTTAAATGGTTACCCTTACATATGGGGTATGCCCTGCATAAGGGTAAATTAGTTTTCCCATATGTAGTGGTAATTACCCTTACATAGTGGTCCCTCTACCCTTACCGAGCCCAGATTACCCTTACACCATACCCATAGGTGTTTGGTTACCCTTATGCACCTGGATATCCTTAAATAGGTACCCTTATGTAGTATTTACCCCTAAATGGTACCCATACGTGGATGATTACACTTATGAAGTTCTTGGGTACCCATATATAGGCACCCTTACATGGTCGGTTACCTTTATGCAGTCCCTGTATGACCCTTACATGAGTATAATTATATGTCCAGAATCCTTAAAAAATAGTTACGTTACTCTTATGAAAAACCTCTTACCCTTCTATATCACATGAAACATGTTATTATCCTTAAACAGGTTATCCCACCCTTATGCAGTATATATAAAAGGAAATTTTACACTTATGAAAGCTATAGAAATGTGATTCTACCCTTACAAAATTCTTCTAAAACCGCTTTTAACCTTATGTTAATACTTTAAATTTTGTATAAGGTGTTTTTCTTGAAACAAATAACCTTTTAGATAGAAAAATTATCAAATACAAAAAAAGAGGGTCTCAAGGATCAAAAAAATTGAGAATATTATAAAAAACCACAAAATTATTCACACCATATTCTATCATAATTAGTTACTCATTTTTAAAACCACTTCATTGTACTTAAAACCCACTTATAACTTGTTTTAACCTATTTTCATCCATTTACTAAAACTACAAATCATATAGTGAGCATCAATAATCATTATTCTTAGTGAGTAATCATTTGATTATGAAAATCATTCTTATGATGTACTAAATTATGACACCTTCTTTTATACCATTAAATTTAAGGTTCATCACACATCAAAGTGGTTTATCATAGGTTACCATATATTATATTCTTTCATTATTCATAATGGTTCATAAATATAATGTTAATTAACCAAACCCTATCCCTTCGGAGTGTCAAACTAGATATGCAGATAAGACCCATTTTGTGATCTAAGTGAACATCGAGTTAGTAAAAAACCAACCATTTTAGGGTAATTACCCTAGTGTATGATTGTTTTAGAGATTTAATACACTTATTTTTATCAAACAGGTATTTCATTTCTTGATAACCAAATAATATCTAATTTAGAGAAACTTCAGGATGATGTAATAATGAGGAATATAAATATTATTTTTTTCCTCCCCATAATAGGTGTGTCATATATTCAACCCCATAATATCATATAGACTTCATAACCACATAATGAAACTCATTCTTAAAACTTATTCTAATAATTATAATCCCCTTTATAGAATTATATATATATGACTAAAACATAATTCATTTGATATGAGTATAATTATAACTGGGTGAAACTAAATACTCAACGCATCGATTTATACTTTTATGGCCCATATATATCATAGTGAATAAAGTCAAAGGGTTATTTCCTTTAAATATCTAATTTATAATTTTAATTATTAAAAATCTCTCCATTCTAATTAGTAAAAAAATCTATCAATTTTACCTTTTAATCATAAAAGTATATTAACCCACCCTTTTTAAGTTAGTATTTAAATGTATCGTTATCTAATATGATCGATTTTTCAATACCAAAAATCAATTTCTTCTTTTAAACTCAATTACCACAATTTTTTATAGACCCAAAATTAGAAAATTGTTTGGATAATTTTTTATACCTTTTTAAAAATATGGCCATATTTGAAATAAAAACACACTCATTAATACTTATTAAAAACACTTCATTTCCATTATCACACATCTAATAAACACTATGTATGTTTTATAATAATACATCTAAAATGAAATAATTTTTTAACATTTCCTTTTATTTCTAACATATTTTAAATGAAAAGAATTTATCTTAAGAGACCCACCATTTCTAAAATATTAAGTACCATTTGAACTTGTAAAAAATATTTAATTACATCAGTTTACCTTCCATGTGAGGTGATCCATAAATATCTAATATGAAAGGGTGTCTCTATTGTAAATACTTTACTGTGATATCAACAAAAAATCCCTCTTACATCCCATTATTTTTCATATAATATATTTCTCATTCCTTTTTCACATTCATCTAATTTTGTAGATAATTGTGACAATCCATCATACAATTGTTTAATTTGTCACATGTTCAATAGAGTTATTTTAATGGATTAAATTTTTCATCCAATTTTACTTATGAAGATTCATATCACTTCAAAACTATTATTCTAAGAGTGGTGCATATCCCCTTTAAATTAAAACCTCTATATTTTCTAAATTTACTATTATTTTTCTCATTGTGACAATAATTTTATAATATGAGCCCAAATCACCATAGGACTGATAATGGACCTGAAAATGAAAATTTCTTATAAAGATTAATATTAATGTTCTTCAAAATAATTCTTATTTTTCAACTTGTCTAGACATAATTCTGGAACCAATTTATCAACTACAAATTTTGATATGTTTAAAACATTTATTGTTATTAGGTATTTTATTTTCCTAAAATTATTTTTTACATTCCATGTCAATTTTTAATTGAAATTGAAATTATAATTTTGAGATGCTTTCAAATATTTGATATACCATTAATATTAAATGTAATAATTTCTTAGGTTGTTACTTCACTTGTTCCAAAAAAAATAGAATGGGGGTTATGAAATTCAATATATGTTGGAATAATTATAAGAAATTATTTTTAGTTATTAATAATTTTAGATATTAATGTACCATTTGGAATATCGTATTACCATCCATGTAATTCTCAGAAATTGGATGAATTAAGCCTTTTAGAGAATACAATGGTGTTATCCTCATCAGCTTCATCTCTCGAATAGTTATTATTTCAATTTGTTTCTTGGGACTCATCCCCCATATCTTTGATGTTTCTTTTACTACTATAAGAACTATTCATCCCATGGATGACCACTTCTAGATTATTTCAAGAAACATATGTTCATATTTAGAAGAGATAGTGGATGAGTTTCAAAAAACAAACTGCAATTATAATTATTCAGGAGATGAGCTAATGAGGATGAAATTTGTCTATAACATTCCCCTTTCAATTAATTCATAAGATAAAACCTACCATATTTACATAATTATTTTCTTAAATTCAATTACCAATTTTATTCAAATCATACTAAAATTATTTGAAACAGTCAATTATTGAGTTTCCCTTATTAGAATTCTCTATAACTTTCACCTTTTATAATGAATATCTTATGTGTATTTATTTATTTATTATATAAAATGAATATTTTTTAACACAATAGGTTCGTTATGAATCTAAAATGGATTCATACTAATCATTTGACAAATATTATGAATATTTAGTTAAATATTTCATTATGATTACAATATAAAATGCATTCAACTCTTCCCAAATCCTTTGTCGATGTTTACATTGTTTTTATTCTAGACAAATTAGTCTCAAAGAGTTGGAAGAACATTCTATTTTTCATGAAATAGATCATAGAAATAAATGTTGTACTAAACGTGGATAAATAATGAACGTACACACCGATTTGGATGATAATGTGGTTTATTGATCATTTGACATGAATACCAGTGTATATAATAATGGAGATTAGATGGACGAAATGAAAATGGAAAGTGAAAATGACCTGATTGATTATCCAAAGTTGTTTGAGAAGTTAAATAGATGTGATAAGAGACCATTTTTTTCTGTTTGTACTAAATAAACAACTTCTTAATCTATATTGAAGTTATATAATTTGAAATCTAGCAGTAGATGGAGTGACACCAACTTTATAGAACTACATGGTCTCTTGAATGATGTACTACTAGAATAAAATGAACTACCATGTCGAACATGTTATACTAAATGAATAGTACATTCAATGGGGGTGATATCTAAAAAAATACATGATTTTCCAAATGATTGAGGGTTGTTTCACAAGGACCATAAACCACTCATAAAATTCCCTAAGTGTGGCGCATATCGATATAAGAAAAATAAATCCAGTCCTTTGAATTTTTTTTGGTAATTTACTATTATTAAATAGTTTAGAACACTATAAGGATGTTAGGAAACCAAAAGACAATTGACAAGGCATGAAGATATAAGAATTAATGATGGTAACATATAACATTTTGAAGATTATTTATAATGGAAAGAATTTGATTTTGAGTATCCTAAATTTTTAAATGATCCATGAAAATTTCATCGTGAATTATCTAATGATAGAATAGATTACTTTAGTTTATAGAGTTATAATAATAGTACATGGACGATTATGTTGGAAAATTATAACATGCTTCCATGGTAATGCAAGATACACAAATAAATTATATTGTCTCTGCATATATCTAGACCAAAGTAACATGGTAATGAGGTTGATTTCTATTTGGATCCATTGATCAAGGATCTAAAATTCATCTGGGATACAAGTGTAACAATGTATGATTCTCATAGAATTGAAGAATTCTCATTTAGGTCCATATAGTGTTGGATGATAAATGGATTCCCATCTTATGGAAATTTTTCAGGCTATATCATTAACATTGTAACACCACTGAATGATAAAGGGTCAAATAACTAAATGATATGACTCATGTTAACAAGTTGAACCTTCCTTTTCAGGAGCCCATCTGATTAGAAATCCAAAATTAAGAATATTGGGCTTGGGGAAGTGATCAGGATGGGTGACCTTCTAGGAAGTTTCTCATGGTCTGTGTGAGTGAGGACAAAGCACACTGGAATGGACAAGTGTTGGCCTGTGGGAAATTCCATTAGTCAGATGACCCATTCAGGCAATCGGGTGGACCCTTGGGTGGGGACCATGTGTCTGTGGGGAATTTGGTGGTACCTAGACGGCCAGGATCTGACGGCCAGGTTTAAGGCAGGGTGGTTGTGATGTCATTGGGACCCAGTTGTTAAATTTTGTATCAGAGATGGTACCCAACCTTAAGTGTAGTGAATTTCCTGGGTTGAGATGTAAGGCCCACAACAATTATGTTGTGATCTAAAGGGGAGGTGATTATAACACCCCTGAATGATAAAGGGTTAAATGACTAGTTGATATGACTCATATTAACAAGGTGCACCTTCCTTTTCAGGATCATATCTAATTAGAACTCCACAGTTAAGTATGATTGGCGTGGAGTAGTGATCAAGATGGGTGATCTTTTGGGATGTTTCTCAAGGTGAGTGTGAGTGAGGACAAAGAACAGTGGAAAGGACAAGTATTGGTCTGTGGGGACTTTCATTAGTCAGATGTCCCATTCAGGCATGTGGGTGGACCATTGGGTGGGTACCATGTGGCTGCGGGGAAACTTGTGGTACCTGGAAGGCCAGAACCTGATGACCATGTTAAGGTGGGGTGGTTGTGCTGTCACAGGGACCCATTTGTTACATTTGGTAGCATAGGTGGTACCCATCATTAAGTGTGGTGCTACCTAGGTTGAGATGTAGGGCCCACAATGACGTCATTGTTCTCTAAAGGGGAGGTGATTGTAACACCCCTGACTGATAAAGGGTTAATTTACTAAATAATAAGACTTATGTTAACAAGGTGAACCTTCCTTTTCAAAATCCCATATGATTATAACTCCATAGTTAAAGCTTGTTTGTCTTGGAGTAGTGATCAGAATGGGTGACCTTTTGGGAATTTTCTCAAGGCGTGTGTGAGTGAGGAAAAAACAAACTAGAAAGGACAAGTTTTTTCCTGTGGTGATTGTCATTAGTCAGATGACCCGTTCAGGCATGTGGGTGGCCCCTTGGGTGGGGACCACATGTCTGTAGGGAAACTGGTGGTACTTGGAAGGCCATGACCCAACAGACATGTTAAGGCAATGTGGTTCTACTGTCACCGGGACCCAGTTGTTACATTTGGTATTAGAGGTGGTACCCAACCTTAAGTGTGGTGCAACACCTGGGTTGAGATGTTGGTCCCACAATGACAACATTTTTCTCTAAAGGGGAGGTGATTGTAACACCCCCGAATGATAAATGGTTAAATGAATAAATGATATGACTCATGTTAACATAGTGCCCCTTCCTTTTCAGGATCCCATATGATTATAAATCAACAGTTCAGAATGCTTGTCTTGGTGTAGTGATCAAGATGGGTGACCTTCAAAGAAGTTTCTCCAGGTGCGTGTGAGTGGGGAAAAATACACTGGAAAGGACAAGTGTTGGCCTCTGGGGACTATCGTTAGTCAGATGACTCGTTCAGGAATTTGGGTGGACCCTTGGGTGGGGACCACGTGTCTGTAGGGCAACTGGTGGTACCTGGCAGGCTAGGACCCGACGACCATTTTAAAGCGGGGTGGTTGTGCTGTCACTGGGACCCATTTTTTACAAACATAATGTGGGGGTATCTTATTTGTGAAAAATTCACACAGTTCGGTTGACATATTCCTTAGAGACTTTGTTTTTAGGACATCCAATTTTTTTTCCTCAACAGCATAAATAATGATCCTGGATGATAGTATTCACTGGGAATATCGAATAAGGTAAAATACCATCTCCACTAATGGTTGATCAACTATTCGATAAAGTAAAAGATATTTTCCTTCTTTTTAGTAAACCATCTTCTAAAAACATTATAAAATCAGGTTGGAAGAAGAGATCTATTTTTGTTGAATTGTTATATTGGAATTATTTGTATGTTAGACATTTTATTTATGTCATGAATGTAGAAAAAATATATTTCATACTGTCATTGGAACATTACTAAATGTTATTAGAAAAAAATATGGAATCAAGGATAGTTTGGACATGATTAACATTGGGATAAGCGAATAGTCAGCACTGGTGAAGGGTAAAGGGCATACTTCTCTTCCTCCAGTAGATTACACTCTATCCAAATAGGAAAAATTTAAATTTTTTCTCTTCCTTAATAGTGTAAAACATCCATTGGGGTATTCATTAATTATTAAGAATGTATTGTAAATGACTAAATTGATGTTATAGGGACTACAATTACAATACTGCCATGTTTTGATGAACTATTTGATGGTTGTTGCTTTCTATTTCATTATTAATCAAAATGTACATCATAAATTAACTAGAATCTAATTCTTTTTTAAATCCATATTAGGTAAAGTAATATACCCGGTGAAGTTTCCAATCATGAATAAGGAGGTTTCAGTTATATTATGTGAATTATAGATGTTCTTCCCACCATCATTATTTGATATAATGGTCCACCTGATGGTTCACATTCTTAGAGATATTTGACTATGTAGTCCTATCCATTATAGATGGATGTACCCCCATTGAATGTTATATGAATATTTTGAAAGGGTATGTTAAGAATCAAATTAATCTAGAAGGTTGTATTGAATAATGATATATTGTGATATATTTTTTTGAATTTTGTACCAATACCTATCAAATGTTGACAACTTCAGTCTCCCAAAGTCCCTCCATGACAGATGCCTTATGGGAAAATGGATTTCTAGAAGATATATTGTTACAATTACATTGATAGAGAGGGGAAAATTCCACTATTACATTTTTTATAATAGTGAAGATATTGATCAATACATTCAATCCAACAAATAAATTCATATAGATTTGAATCCATCAAGGGATAGAGGATGGATATCAAATACACATATTCAATAGTTTATAGGATTGTTCTAAGATAAAATTTATAATAATTTATCTAGAAATATGAATTCTATTGTCTAACGACTTCAAAAGCTATCCGAAGACTGAATAGAAATTTTATATCATACACTAGTTTTGTAATCAATGGTCATATGTTACATACAAAAAACATTATGTCAATAGTATAATGAAAAATATTGGTGTTACAATTGTGGAGGAAGCGATTCACATATATAGTTCCAAGGCTAGAAATCCAATTTATGAAAATATGTAATATTTTTTCATTATCGAATAGATATAAGAGTTGTATTATAAAACATTTCAAGTTTTAATTTTCCATTTTAAATGGTTTGACAATATGAGTGTAGTGAAATTTGTTGAATTGGGATTCATGAATGTAAATAACCAGAATTTACATGAATTTTTTTAAATATATTGAAATTTTACGAGTCAGCGAAAATTGCTGGAGCGAGATTCTGAGGCTTGGTTTCCCAGGAATGAATTTCTGAACTTCTTTTCGGGTATGTTCAGTATACGTACGTGTGGGTTTTTGTAACTTTTTAACTGGTGCATGGAATTGAAATCTAAGGGAACTGTTGAACTCACAGTGCCAGTATTCGCTTAAGGGGACCTTCACCTTGATCGCAGTAAGTTGAGGGTGAAAGATAGAATTTGGGTTTTTCGTGGAAATATAAATAAAATAAAATAAAATTTTATTTTATTTTTCTTTTTTGTTGAAACCTCCCATGCGGATTGTTTAAAGGTGGGGACCACCTGAACTAAAACCACCCACATATGCATTATGGAGGTGGGGACCACTGAGTCTAAAACCCCCATTTTGAATTTAGAGGTGGGGACCACCCGAACCCCCTTTAATGAGAGAAAACCTCTTAACTCATCTACTTTAAATTTTTCCAACACCATTCATTAATTGTGCCAATTAATTATTCCAATGTGATATAATTAAATGAGCCAATTAATTATGCCAATGTGCTAACATAATTAATCTACTTAATTTAATTATATAGGAACCTCATTGTTTGTGGACGATTTTTGGTTGGAAAAGAAGTTTGTTGGTGGGAGAATGTTCTCCAATGAAGAACTCCATCGAAGAAAAGTCTTGAGAAATCAAAAAAGAGGACAACATACGAGCCCGACCTCAAAGAATGGTTTCGAAATTGACGATCATTGGCACCATCTTTGGCTTCTCTGACTTCTTTCTCACCCCGACGTCAACGAACCTTCGGGGGTGGGTGGTTGTTTTAATTTTTTCCCCTTACCCGTTCTTGATAATTCATCGTAAAATATGTAAGAGGTTATAGCTACTTTCCACGGCTCTAACGCAGAGGGTGCTGGCCAAACAAACATGGCCCGACCCCTCCGTTGTTGTTCTTTATTGGTGTGTTCTTCATGATGGAAGATGGCGGATTTGTGCCATGAAGAAGAACGAAGAGCGATTGGCCGAACTGGCCGCTGGAGAAGGCACGGCGTGCGACCGTGCCATGCAGAGAAGACGACCGACCATCCAGCTAGCCACGGTGGGCCGCCGCACCATGACCGCACTGCCACCCCATGGCTGCCCCGCCAGACCGTGGCCTCTGCGCCGCCTCGTGGCATCTGCAACTTCTCGCCCCCCCATGGCCTCGTGCCGCCTCGTGGCTGCCATGGCCTCTGGCCGCCTCGTGGCCCCACGGTCTCTGCGCCACCCCCGTGACCCCCCACAGCCTCACGCCTCCCTCGCGGCCCCGCTTCCTATGCGCCGCCCTCGTGGCCCCCTGTGGCCTCGCGCAGCCCACGCAGCCCCATGGCCTCAGTGCCACCTATGCCCCCCCCACCTCGCGCTGCCCTCGTGGTCCCACGACCTCCACGCCGCCCTCACAGCTCCACGACCTCTATGTTTCCCTCGCGGTCCTGCGTCCCCTGCACCGCACCGCGAGCCTCCCCCAAAGTTGGGCCACCAAGCACGATCCGGGACGGACCCAGTGGGCCAGGTCGGGTTGGCCCAGGCCGTGTCAGGCAGGGTTGGTCTGATCGGGTCGGACCAGACCCGAGCCATCTTCAACCCATTTACGCTCTTTTGGCCATAACTTTGGCACCAGAAATCCATTTGATGAACCATCTACAGCGCCGAAAACCCTGGAGTGAGACGGTCCCTTTGGTATACCCCACATGATATTTGGATAGATTTGGGATATGGTTGGGTTGAATCAAGAACAAATCCAACAGGTCCCTTAACACTAAAAGGCTAATAATTTACAGACCGGGCGTCCAACTGAAGTACCGTCTATTGTGTTGAGACCCCTATGACGTCATGGTCCTTTGGGATACTTCTCCATGGGAATTCGTGGCAGTTGGAGTATTGACCAGTGGATTGAGGAGAGGACCCTCCCAGAGATGACCAAGCCTAGTGCAGGAACTCAGTAGCTGGCCATGACATGAAAAATGAATATCCCTCATGTGTGGGTCAGCACTAAGAGATCCTGTGTGGGTCAGCAACAAGGGATCCTGTGGGGATCAGCACCTATCTATCCTATGTGGGTTAGCACCGAGAGACCTTAGGTGGGTCAGCACAAATAGATCCTATGTGGGTCAGTATCTAGCGATCTTGTGTGGGTCTGCAGTAGAGCCTCTTAACAGAGTAATATGATTCAGTAGTTACAACTAATCATCTCTACTATTGTACCTAAGAAATACCTAGTGTGAGCTATGTCTGTACCTTTTTGTTACATTCCTTCATGGTAATACCTCAGTGGTATTATTCTGTGTGGCATACCTGTGTGGTACTTACCTTCATGGTGTTCCTTCCTTTGTGGAAAAGTTGAGTTTGGGGTTTTGAGTTGGACTCTCTATTTTCTCCTGATTGAGATGGGTATACTTGATATCTTAGTTATATGTAGGGGCAGATACCTAAGTTGGGGTTTCAGTTAATTTCATGCTTTTTTTTATCCTTTTTGAATTTTTTGAGACCTTGAGGATCTCAGGGTCCTTACTGAGTATCGTTATACTCACCCCCGCATAGGATATGACTTCTCTTCATTGTGTTTGGTGCAGATGACCAACAACGCTGACTAAGGACGAGTGGATCAGGACTGGAGGTAGCTCGAAGGTGGACCTTAGACGAGGTGTACCATAGAGATGACCAATCGAGAGTTGTACCTACACTTTAGGTAGGATCCTTGGCGGGTTTTCACAAGAGCTCTTCCAGTTTACATGTACTTTCAGTTTCTTGTACTTTCCAGTTGGGCTTGTATTCTGGCCCATTCACACACTACACTCACTCTATTTACTATTCAGTTTACTTGAATTCATATCTTGTTTTCTTTCGAGTTGCGTGTGCTTACAGGTTATAATAGCAATGCCTTCCCAGTTTAGGGAATATGCCTTTGGTGCTAGTCGTTATCCCCTAGCCTATGGAAGGTGGGCTTGGGGTAGTCACGACACGAGCCTCCGGGGATATGTCGTGAAAAATTGGTATTAGAGGAGTTGGTTTTAACACAGAACATAGGACTCTAATGTTTTTAACGAAAATAGTTTTAAGTGTAGTGAGTGTGGTTATCAGTTTAGGGAATCCAATTTTGGTGTGGAGGCCGACGTATCCACACACCAGGACCCAGAATTCTGATTTCTGACTCAGTGCACGAAAATACTAATTGGGTTTGTGTTTTCACAATTTTTAATTGTAATCTCTCTGATTCATCTCACCAGGTATAACTTATTGACCGTGGTGAACCTGTTTCTTTTTAGGATTCCTCCACACAGATAGCCAGGTAGGGTTCTGGATATAGTACGCATTGACAGCCCACCGAACGACGAGGCCTCGGTGCATGGCCCTCTTCTAATAGAGGCACTAGCTGAGGCACCAGTGGTACCATTACCTGTTGTGCCACCGATTACACTAGCCCCAGCAGCATAGGGTGCACACCGCTTGATCACGTTGCATGAGTTCTAACTCTAGAGGTCATCCTGGTTCAGGGGAGAGATGGACCCACAGGCGACTGAGGATAGGAAGGAGGTCGTAGTGAGAGTCTTCCGACCAGTAGGGACACCAGCTGATATCATGGTGATCCTTGCATCCAACCTTCTACAAGAAATACTTGGCAGATGGTGGATCTTGAAACTCCAAGTTCACGACGAGGAGATGCTTCTCTGGGCAGAATTTGAGAGCCTGTTTCAGGTAGAGTTGTCCCAGCGACTCTTCACGTAGTGCGCATACATGACCTTCTTCATCTACAGCAGGGCATCATGACTATAGCTCAGTACTCAGCGAGGTTCACTGACCTCTCGCGCTACTCCAGTGATATGGTGCGGGACCCATTCTACAGATCTTGGACCTTTGAGCAGGGGATCAGGTGAGAGATTAGGTCTTCAATGATTTCTCATAACATCCCGACATAGGTGGGGGTGTTAGATCAAACCCTCTTAATAGAGAGTTTTCTTGCTGAGTAGTCACCAGCAGTGAGACCCACCACCAGGCATCACGTAGTAGAGTCCTCCGCAGCTGGAAGTGGAAAAATGACACAGAGCTCCAAGAGGACCATACCTACAGGTGGATGACCGCAAGAATAAAGGTCGGTTGTGCGGGTCACCTGAAGTAGATCCAGTCATGCCAGGAGAAGGTAGTGTTACGCATGTGGTGTGTAGGTACACATGGCTCTAGAATGTCTGACCCATTGTACAGATGATCTGTAGACAGTCGAAGGACCACCTAGGCAGAGACAGAGGTTCGATCGAGGAGGTCTGTAGGGAGCAGGCAGACATGGCAGAGGTGTTGGTCGTGCAGCTGGCGGTGGGTGAAGATTCGAGATGTTACCGCCACCACCACCAGGTGGTCCACACCAAACATAGGGAGCAGGAGGACATGGGTGAGCTCATCTCCATGCAGCTGAGGCCTATAATCACGGTGCTCGGGAGATGATATGAGGTACTATCTATGTCTACTCCACCTTAGCTGTATTACTTATAGACACAGGTGTTAGTATTTCTTTTATTCCCACTACCCTTGTTCAGAGCTCGGAGATTCTGATGGATTCGTTGGCTCGATCCTTACGGCTACAGACTTCTATGGGAGCGGATTCAATGATTACGCACTGGTGCTAGTAGTGCGAACTTACTCTAGTAGGTGAGAGCTTCGAATGGGATCTCCTTTTAGTAGCGTCGAGGCCTTACGATGTCATTTTGGATATGTACTGGTTATCTATATTCCATGATGAGATTGATTGTATTAGGCACAATGTGCGGTGTGTGCGCAAGAATGGGACCATTTTTACATTCACCGGTGAGAAGGGATCCTTTTCAGCATAGGATGGAATTACCCAGAGTAGAGTGCAGCCGATCACTCATTAGTTGTCTAGCCTTACCCTCGGAGCAGTTGATGTCGAGAGTCTGAGTTATACTATAGTGGTGGAGCAGTACGTAGATGTCTTCTCCGATGATGTTTCAGGTATACCTCCTCAAAGATAGGTTGTATTTTACATTGACTTCTACCTCGGGATGGCACTGATATCTACACCAATGTATCAGATGGCACCTGTAGAGCTTCGTGAGCTGCACATACAGCTGGAGGACTTACAGGGGAATGAGTTTATTCGGCCCAGTGTTTCTCCATGGGCAGCCCCGATTTTGTTCGCCATGAAGGCGGATGGGAGCTTGACACATTGTGTTGACTATCAGCGCCTGAACCAGGTGACAATGAAGAACAAGTACCCACTCCTGAGGATTGATGTCCTCTTTGATCAGATGAAGGGAGCATGGTAGTTCTCGAAGATAGACCTCAGATCAAGCTATCACTAGCTCAGAGTACGAGGCGAGGATGTGCAGAAGACGGCTTTCAGATTTAGGTAGGGACATTATGAGTTCTTGGTTATGACATTCGGTGTATACAACACTCCAGTAGTGTTCATGGGACTCATGAACAAGATCTTTCAACCATATCTTGATCTCTTTTTAATAGTATTCATCAATGACATTCTGATCTACTCAACTACTGAATCGGAGCATGCCTATCATTTGTAGGTAGTACAGGACACAGTCCGAGAGCACCATCTATTTTTATGATATCAAAGTGTCAGTTCTGGATCTGAGAGGTTCACATTCTGGGACATGTCATATCAGAGTCTGGATTTGCAGTAGATCCAGCAAAGATTGAGGCGGTACTTTCTTGGAAGCCACCCAGGAGTGTGACAGAGGTACGATGTTTGTTGGGTTTGGTCAGATAATAATGGAGATTTGTGATGGATTTCTCTAGAGTTACATCACCACTTTCAGCATTGATGAAGAAGGGGAAACCCTTCGACTGGTCGAAGAGATGCCAGTAGAGTTTTTAGGAGCTGAGGCAAAGGCTGACTAGTGACCCTATATTGAGGCTTCTAGAGGAGGGCATAGGGTATGTACTATAGTGTGACGCATTAGGTAACGGGCATAGATGTGTTATGATGCAGGAGAAAGTGTTGATCGCATATGGTTCTTGACAGCTGAGAAAGCATGAGAAGAACTACATTATCCAGGACCTAGAGTTAGAAATAGTGGTCTTCAACTTGAAGATGTGGTGATATTACTTGATGGACGAGCATTTTACAATCTAATCTGACCAAAATAGTCTTAGGTATATCTTATATCAGAGAGACCCAAACCTAAGATAGCGAAATTAGATTGAGTTCTTCCAGGACTATGACTTCGAGATAGTCTATACTCCTGGGAAGGTTAATGTTATATCATATGCACTCAGCTGGAGATCTGGTATACAACTGATAGGTGAGGTGACGAAGCAGATGGCCTCTTTGCAGATATCCTTTGTGGATCTAGATGGAGCATCTTTCCTTAAAACTCTTACAGTCACTCCCATACATCTTCAGTGAGTCAAGGAGGCGCAGTGTGGGGCCCCTGACTATGAGACTCAATGTGCTCAAATATCCATAGGACATGCACCTGATGGATCATCTGAAGGTAGGGAGCACATCATCCTCTTTAGAGGACATACCATGGTACTAGTATCACTTAGGGAGGATGTGTTGAGGTAGTTCCACACATCCCCTCTATAGGTACATCCATTAGTGGAGAAGATGTACCAAGATCTCCGATAATAGCACTGGTTTCCGGGAATGAAGAAAGCAGTAGCGGAGTTTGTATCTTGGTGACTCACTTGTCAGCAAGTGAAGGCGGAGCATCAGGTACCAGCAAGATTGATTCTTCCTTTATAGGTTCTAGAGTGGAAGTGGGAAGGGATATCCATGGACATTGTGACCGGACTTCCACATACATCCATCGGTCATGAATCTATCTGTGTGATTATCGACCGACTCACCAAGTTGGCCCACTTCCTACCAATCAAAGAGTAGGGTTCAATAGAGAGCACATGACGCCTCTATGTGTAGGAGATTTTTTGGCTACATGGAGTACCCTCAATGATTGTCTCCGATCATGATACGCAGTTTACTCCCCGGCTATTGAAGGGGTATCCAGAGGCTTTCAGGATGCATCTTCATTTGAGCACCACCTTCCATCCTCAGACGTATGGTCAGACTGAGTGGACCATTCAGACCCTTGAGGACATGCTGTGAGCTTGCGTCCTCAACTTCGGTCATAGCTGGTAGGATCACTTGCCTTTGGTGGAGTTTTCATACAACAACATCTATCACTACACCATTAGGTTGGCACCTTTTGATGAATTATATGGGAGACCTTGTAGATCACCATTGTGCTAGACTGGCCCAGGGGAGTCAACACTCATGGGACCAGAGATGGATTGGGCTACCAAAGAGAAGGTGAAAATCATCCAGAAGCGGATAAAGACTGAACAGAGCAGGCAGAAGTCTTATGCCAATCAAAGACAGAGACCTCTGGAGTTCGAGGATGGCGACCACGTCTTTCTACGAGTCTCACCTTGATGAAGTTTACAGAGATTTGGCTGAGGCGACAAGTTATCTCCGAGGATCATCAAACCCTTCCAGGTCCCCAATATAGTTAGAGAGGTGTCTTAACGCTCATCTCTTCCAGCTCAGTTGCATCAGGTGTACGATGTCTTCCACGTATCCTAGTTAAGGAGATACGTCCATGAACCTTCCCACATCATCGACCACGGCGAGCTGGACGTCGACGATGGGGCAACTTTTATAGAGGTTCAAGTAGATATTGAGGATCAACAGGAGTGTGTCCTTTGTGGATGTTCGATACCTTTGGTACGCGTTCACTTGTAGCACGAGAACCTCCAGAAGAGCACGTTGCAGTGGGAGGCTCAGATTCATGCTCACCACTGCCACTTGTTTTCCGAGTTTTGTGATGTGGATTTCAGGGATGCAAAGCCCTGAGGTGGGGAGAATGTAAAGACACAAAATTTCAATGTAATGCTTGTAACACCCCGAGGTTCCACGATACGCTTCTCATTCAATAATACAATAGCTTGCATTGTACGCAACTTCGAGTTCTAAAACATCGCGACAAATCAAAGTAGCCGTTATGAATAGTAATAACCACTTTTTAAAATTATAGAAATTTTATATTTCAAAATGGACTTCATTTTTGTATTCCTAATATTGAAATTAGCCTATGTTGAATTTTTTGTAATTTTCTGAGAACTTCAAAATTTTTATGAATAGTGAAAAATACTTAAAACAACCTTTTTAATCAAAATAATTCATAGTGATAAAGTATAATATTGAGTGGTTTTAGAGTATAATTAGAATATATTTTTACCATTTTATCCAATGGCGGTCATTAGAATTAATTTAACATTGAAATTGGACATAAACAAATGCCAATCTTTTGATATAAATTGTTTCTTAAAAACACGCTATTTGTTGTGACAGCGGGAATTAATTATAAAATTAATTAATGCAACTAATATGTTTGGAATTTTGTAAAATAGACATCATTTTTGAATTCGTAATATCAATTATAGCTTAGGGTGAAATTTTGGCCTTATTCTGAAAAACTTCAATTTTTGATGAATAGTGAAACCACTAAGTGGTAGTTAAATAACTGATTTTTCGTTTAAATGAAATATTACCACTTCTGTGATTTGATTTTCAAAAATCCGACATACATGGTTGTCATTAAGAAGTAAAATGTGGTTCAATGAGATCAAAATAATTTTTGGTGAATAGTAACTTTTAAGTTCTTAATCGCGATTAGTGGTAATTAGTGTAGTTTAAGGTATAAATAATACTTTAATAATATGAAATGACCTAGACACATGTCCCAACCTCATTGGTTGAGTCATGGCCGACCAAGACAAGCCATGGCCTAACTTGGGGACCCCATGGATCCACTTTTGTTGGGAAATAACATAAATTACTTTTTATTTAATGTTAAAGTGAAAATGACACTAACATAAAGTGTTTTACTAAAACAATTGTTAAGTAGGGTTACACAAGTCCAAATTTTGACTATAAATAGTCATTGGAAAGATAAAAAGATTTCCTATATCATAGTATTTTTTTTATAATTTTTAGACATTAAATAAATTTAATTATTTATGACATAATAATGATGCAGCGATGACATCATTATTTGACGATTTAAATAAAATGGAAAGATAATATAAAATCTATGAACTACACATGGCCAAAACCAATTGGATGAGTGGATTTCGATGCCGTATCACCTTATCCACGAATTCTATCAATGTGGGACCTTTTAAAACCGAAACACATTTTCAAATAATGTAATGTTCCTTTACTTTCCAAAAGTGCCCCTCCTCTCCTCTTATAAAAGGCCCCCACCTCTACCTCATTTCACACACTCTTCAAGCCATTGGCTCGGCCAACCCCTGCCCATTTGCTCTCTCCACATCCCTCTCCTCATCCTAGAGGATTCCCTTTGGGCAGAATCCTTTCAAAGGAAGCCTTTAGGCTCAACTCAAAAGGAGTTACACTTTTTAAGGTAATTCATTCTCTCATGTTCTTTTGTTTTATTTTGCTTCTCCAACCCCCTAAACTCTTTTTATTTACTTCTTTTGTAACAAAACCAGTATCTCAAATATACTAGGATGTTGTTATAAGATTTATTTGAGCTACACTTCCACACAAATACATCAAATGGTTAAAGAACATAAGGTTTCCGTGGATGGCGAAATTCTGCCTCCCGAAACGATGATTGTTCAACACTCATTTAACACCTTCAAAGGTGGCCATTATGATGTCACTATTTTTATATATGATATATAATATGTTTATGTTTTCCTTAAGCTTCTGTTTTTTTCATTTTGGGCATACCTTTATGGTTTCCATTATGGGTAAAACACGATATCTTCATTTTAGGAAGCGCGGACTACCGCCCCCTGAAAGTGATTTGATTCGTTAATACCATATGTGGGATGTGTGAAGGATAAAGTTAATGATATTATATATGTTATTATACTGGAATTATAATATACTCTAATATCATTATGATTCCATTCCAGAAAATATGAAATAGAAATGGAAGTAGCGTTCATGCGTACGTACGGCTTACCGTCTCCATGAACGGTGCATTTCATTTCTTACCTCTAAATGTGATGTAATATTATAAATGAATGTATGTACTGGATATATATGACATATATGATATCTACATCATGAATACCATTCTGGATATAATGAACCTTTGACCAAATTAACAACATGTAAGTGTAAGAAGCCTATTTTTGACTTAAGAACCAAATACCGACAAAATGA
The DNA here is from genome assembly GCA_963277665.1 of Viscum album. Classification (NCBI taxonomy): domain Eukaryota; kingdom Viridiplantae; phylum Streptophyta; class Magnoliopsida; order Santalales; family Viscaceae; genus Viscum; species Viscum album. Next base: position 570,529,037 of record OY728164.1, on the reverse strand, counting down.
ACATTATTAACTTAAATAATTACATAATGTTCATATCATTGTAATAAGTGATATAATAAGGATAATGAAGTTGAAAATGGTTCTTAATAAGGTATATATTAACTCTAGTTTATTATTCAGGAGGTTAAAGAACGGTTGAGTCAAGTCAGACACGAGGTAAGGGAACTTCTTAACCCAATTTCCATTCTTTGGGTTAATCTCCTACTTTCAAATTATGTCATGATATTATTATGTCATATCCTGTATTTGTACATTATTTATGTGTACTTGTAGTGAATACACATAATAGATCTATTTTATTTTAAAAATGCTCTTTGTAAGGGAATTTCTTAACCCAACTTCCATTCTTTGGGTTAATCTCCTACTTTCAAATTATGTCATGATATTATTATGTCCTATTTTGTATTTTTACGTTCTTTATGTGTACCTATAGTGAATACACATAATAGATCTATTTTATTTGAAAAATTACCTTTTTAAGAACTTCGTCTCAATCTCCTTTCATTGAGGCATATTTTGTTTTATACACAACTTTCTTTTATACGGTGTATAAACCACTTTGACTTTTACGTTTATTCAAAATGTTTTCTTTTATAATTATGTGATTTTTAAATGATTTAAAAAAAGTGATATTTCTCTCCAATATATGAAAATCCAGTGCAAATGTATACGTATTTAACGCAAGCTTAAAAATGTTTTCAGAAAACCCGACTCTCGAGTGTGGTAGACAGGAAGGGATTGGGCGTGGACCCATCATGGCCTGTAATTAGTCGAGCAGTCTCAGAATTAGTTATTTTGTTTTCAAAAGCTTGCTTAATGTTTTCATAAAAACACTGGAGTATATTTGAGCAATTTTAAATGTAAGTATCTTCTAAAAAAAATGCATCGGCAGGTCTCATGAGACAACTAGACGTGGAATTGGCCGAGGCCCTTTCCCAATTTGATTTATGGTTTTGGCCGAGGCCTTAATCATTTTAGACGTCTTGGCCGAGGCCTTGACAAAATGTTTCAGAATGTCCGGCATTATACATTCCCTCATTATGAAAGTGGTTATTGTTATTGCATGTGATTATTCGACCAGTAGAATATCCATGTGAAGAAGTGAATGGCATTATCTCAGTTTACTTTTGCCATATTATGATGAAGTTCATGATTAAAAGGCTTTTGTTTTATTTATACATTGCCTTAATTGTTTATGTTTATTTACGAAAGCTTCCGCAATATAGTTATCCTTACTGAGCATCTGAGCTCACCCCTTTCAATGTTTTAATATTTTCCAGGATGTGAAGAAGTATTTTATGAATGACCTGCAGGGATAGTCAGAAGAGGATATGAGTGTGGACTATGGAGACTTTGTTATTGTAGTTTTTCACTTTATGATGTAATGTAACGTTTATGAATGTATCTAGTGTTTCCAAGGCTACTAAACTAATCGGTCTTTCGAGACTTGATCTTTTGTGATCATGCCAATGTTACGAAGTAATGCACCGACTCTGGGTAGCTGGGGTCGGGGCGTTACAGTTGGTATCAAAGGCAGTTTAGTACTAACCTTGGAAGCTAGATTTAGATAAACTCTGATTAGAGCACATAGCCCGAAGATAGACTTTGAGGATTAGAATAGAAAACCTTCCTAGAATTTTGGTAATATAGAGATTTTGTGAGTTTTCCGAGCAATACATCCCTGTCTGGATACGAGCAGGTAGAGGCGGCTCTGGCACAGATGTACCTAGGGGTAAAATCCGAAAACACCGCTTCGAGCTAGACTCGAACGGGAACTGGTGCACGACAACGGGCCTTGCTGCACTCTTGGTTACGACACTCCCGGGGGATATGCTTAGGAAAATTCTCATTTTATTTACAAACCACTATGAAGGGTTATGAGTATATACTCCCTCAAAGAAAACTTTTCTTTTTATGATTATATCCATAAATAGTTCAATTTATGTAAAGTGTTTTACAAGTATGGAATTATGTATTTTGATTCATAAACTAACCTATTTTATGCCATTGTATAGAAATGGTGCCCAGTGGAAGGAATGTGAACTCCAGCAATACGTATGATCCAAAGCGTAAGAAGGATCATATCTTTCACGGTATTAAGCCAACATTTAGAAGGGAAATAATCTCCCATGTGTTTTCAACATATGAAGAAATAGTATCATGTGTCAATAAGATAAGTAAGGAATTCTCTGAGTCCTATGGCTTTGAAACGAAGCAAGAGACGAAAGGGATGGAAGAGAGAATGATGGATAAAGGGATAAGGGGAAAGAAGAATTTTCCAATATGTGGTAATTGTGGGAAGAAACATCATGGAACTTGCCTAAAGGGAATGGGAGTTTGTTATAAGTGTAGAGAAAAAGGACACAAAGTGCGTGACTGCAAGGGTAAGAAAATGGTTTCAAATGTACAATGTTTCTTCTGCAAGGATTGGGGACACTACGCAAACCAATGTCCAAATCGTCAAAGTATGCCCCAAATGATGTTATTGGATAATAATCAAGTTATGATACTACCACAGATGAGGAGTAATGATTAGAGTTCTTATGTTGTTATTAAAGAATTTTGTAATTTGAGTGTTGTATCAATGATGTACTGGTTATAATAATTATGGAGTATATAAGGATTGTACTGCAGTACTATTTCATCAAGGACTTGAGATTGTGTGGAACCAAGAACAGTGACTCCACAGTAGGTTAAATTTTTGGAAAATATATGGTTGAGAGAAAGATAAACCATAATATGGTTCTGATACTGAGATTGTGATTTTGTAATAATACGTGATTGATTTGGATAAATTATATTGGATATACTTAACTTCCTTGAAACTGATTGATGTTTTGTATACATTTTTGGATAGAAGGAGTATATCTAGTATTCTATAAGGAATAAGGGATCATGGTAATTCAGTATGTTTAAAAAGAATACATGATGAAGGTGTTCACATGTTGTTACGTGGGAAAAAGGATCTTCATCATGTTTACCTTCCTTATAAAATTTGGACTGTGAGTTGGACAGAAGTATTTTGGATAACTATAAAGGTTGGAATGGATTAAGTTGATATTTGGATAGTATTGTTTAAGGTTAAAAAATTTTCTGAAGATTATTTTTGGAATATTATAATACCATAGTTTTAGGAAAAGGACAACCTGCAGGGTGGGGCATAAACCGTCGCGTCGGACAAAGCTGTAGGAATCGAACCCACAATCAAAGTGCGACAAGCCTTTATCTCCTACCACTAGCCTACAGGAAGTCCCTGGTTATTACAAAATAATTTTACTAATCTAAATAGTATGTGTTAACATTTGGAACCTTATACAATTAGGATAAGTATAATATTTTTGAGTTCTATTATCTTTTTGAGTGAAAGATGAGTTGATGGTTCAAACTCTAATTGTCAAGCATAAATATATATATACCTATCTCTTATTCAATGAATAAATTAATTCTTAAACTTTAGTAAAGGGATATTAAAACAAAAAATGTGTTATCCTAATACCTTATGTCTTGTTGAACTGATGATATTTTAAATCAACATAGATTGAAGGCTTTGAGGCCCTCAATTTGACAGTTGATTGTGATTGATGAACTCAATCACTCCCTACAAATATTTACGTTTTTCCTCTAATTATATGTCTCTAATTGCCACCAATGTTCTCCTAATCGAGATCATAATTGGGTGGTGACTTGTTCATTTCCCTTTCCCTCTTATTAAGGCTAAATTTTATTAACCTTATTTCCGATGTGGGTTTTCCTCAAAGGTATTTTCTATTTTCAACCTTTTATTTTTAAAGAAAAATAACAAATTGCGAGGACGCAATTTATTGAAGGAGGGGAGAATGTAACACCCCGAGCTTCCACGATACGCTTCTCATTCAATAATACAATAGCTTGCATTGTACGCAACTTCGAGTTCTAAAACATCGCGACAAATCAAAGTAGCCGTTATGAATAGTAATAACCACTTTTTAAAATTATAGAAATTTTATATTTCAAAATGGACTTCATTTTTGTATTCCTAATATTGAAATTAGCCTATGTTGAATTTTTTGTAATTTTCTGAGAACTTCAAAATTTTTATGAATAGTGAAAAATACTTAAAACAACCTTTTTAATCAAAATAATTCATAGTGATAAAGTATAATATTGAGTGGTTTTAGAGTATAATTAGAATATATTTTTACCATTTTATCCAATGGCGGTCATTAGAATTAATTTAACATTGAAATTGGACATAAACAATTGCCAATCTTTTGATATAAATTGTTTCTTAAAAACACGCTATTTGTTGTGACAGCGGGAATTAATTATAAAATTAATTAATGCAACTAATATGTTTGGAATTTTGTAAAATAGACATCATTTTTGAATTCGTAATATCAATTATAGCTTAGGGTGAAATTTTGGCCTTATTCTGAAAAACTTCAATTTTTGATGAATAGTGAAACCACTAAGTGGTAGTTAAATAACTGATTTTTCGTTTAAATGAAATATTACCACTTCTGTGATTTGATTTTCAAAAATCCGACATACATGGTTGTCATTAAGAAGTAAAATGTGGTTCAATGAGATCAAAATAATTTTTGGTGAATAGTAACTTTTAAGTTCTTAATCGCGATAAGTGGTAATTAGTGTAGTTTAAGGTATAAATAATACTTTAATAATATGAAATGACCTAGACACATGTCCCAACCTCATTGGTTGAGTCATGGCCGACCAAGACAAGCCATGGCCTAACTTGGGGACCCCATGGATCCACTTTTGTTGGGAAATAACATAAATTACTTTTTATTTAATGTTAAAGTGAAAATGACACTAACATAAAGTGTTTTACTAAAACAATTTTTAAATAGGGTTACACAAGTCCAAATTTTGACTATAAATAGTCATTGGAAAGATAAAAAGATTTCCTATATCATAGTATTTTTTTTATAATTTTTAGACATTAAATAAATTTAATTATTTATGACATAATAATGATGCAGCGATGACATCATTATTTGACGATTTAAATAAAATGGAAAGATAATATAAAATCTATGAACTACACATGGCCAAAACCAATTGGATGAGTGGATTTCGATGCCTTATCACCTTATCCACGAATTCTATCAATGTGGGACCTTTTAAAACCGAAACACATTTTCAAATAATGTAATGTTCCTTTACTTTCCAAAAGTGCCCCTCCTCTCCTCTTATAAAAGGCCCCCACCTCTACCTCATTTCACACACTCTTCAAGCCATTGGCTCGGCCAACCCCTGCCCATTTGCTCTCTCCACATCCCTCTCCTCATCCTAGAGGATTACCTTTGGGCAGAATCCTTTCAAAGGAAGCCTTTAGGCTCAACTCAAAAGGAGTTACACTTTTTAAGGTAATTCATTCTCTCATGTTCTTTTGTTTTATTTTGCTTCTCCAACCCCCTAAACTCTTTTTATTTACTTCTTTTGTAACAACACCAGTATCTTAAATATACTAGGATGTTGTTATAAGATTTATTTGAGCTACACTTCCACACAACTACATCAAATGGTTAAAGAACATAAGGTTTCCGTGGATGGCGAAATTCTGCCTCCCGAAACGATGATTGTTCAACACTCATTTAACACCTTCAAAGGTGGCCATTATGATGTCACTATTTTTATATATGATATATAATATGTTTATGTTTTCCTTAAGCTTCTGTTTTTTTCATTTTGGGCATACCTTTATGGTTTCCATTATGGGTAAAACACGATATCTTCATTTTAGGAAGCGCGGACTACCGCCCCCTGAAAGTGATTTGATTCGTTAATACCATATGTGGGATGTGTGAAGGATAAAGTTAATGATATTATATATGTTATTATACTGGAATTATAATATACTCTCATATCATTATGATTCCATTCCAGAAAATATGAAATAGAAATGGAAGTAGCGTTCATGCGTACGTACGGCTTACCGTCTCCATGAACGGTGCATTTCATTTCTTACCTCTAAATGTGATGTAATATTATAAATGAATGTATGTACTGGATATATATGACATATATGATATCTACATCATGAATACCATTCTGGATATAATGAACCTTTGACCAAATTAACAACATGTAAGTGTAAGAAGCCTATTTTTGACTTAAGAACCAAATACCGACAAAATGAACATTATTAACTTAAATAATTACATAATGTTCATATCATTGTAATAAGTGATATAATAAGGATAATGAAGTTGAAAATGGTTCTTAATAAGGTATATATTAACTCTAGTTTATTATTCAGGAGGTTAAAGAACGGTTGAGTCAAGTCAGACACGAGGTAAGGGAACTTCTTAACCCAATTTCCATTCTTTGGGTTAATCTCCTACTTTCAAATTATGTCATGATATTATTATGTCATATCCTGTATTTGTACATTATTTATGTGTACTTGTAGTGAATACACATAATAGATCTATTTTATTTTAAAAATGCTCTTTGTAAGGGAATTTCTTAACCCAACTTCCATTCTTTGGGTTAATCTCCTACTTTCAAATTATGTCATGATATTATTATGTCCTATTTTGTATTTTTACGTTCTTTATGTGTACCTATAGTGAATACACATAATAGATCTATTTTATTTGAAAAATTACCTTTTTAAGAACTTCGTCTCAATCTCCTTTCATTGAGGCATATTTTGTTTTATACACAACTTTCTTTTATACGGTGTATAAACCCCTTTGACTTTTACGTTTATTCAAAAGGTTTTCTTTTATAATTATGTGATTTTTAAATGATTTAAAAAAAGTGATATTTCTCTCCAATATATGAAAATCCAGTGCAAATGTATACGTATTTAACGCAAGCTTAAAAATGTTTTCAGAAAACCCGACTCTCGAGTGTGGTAGACAGGAAGGGATTGGGCGTGGACCCATCATGGCCTGTAATTAGTCGAGCAGTCTCAGAATTAGTTATTTTGTTTTCAAAAGCTTGCTTAATGTTTTCATAAAAACACTGGAGTATATTTGAGCAATTTTAAATGTAAGTATCTTCTAAAAAAAATGCATCGGCAGGTCTCATGAGACAACTAGACGTGGAATTGGCCGAGGCCCTTTCCCAATTTGATTTATGGTTTTGGCCGAGGCCTTAATCATTTTAGACGTCTTGGCCGAGGCCTTGACAAAATGTTTCAGAATGTCCGGCATTATACATTCCCTCATTATGAAAGTGGTTATTGTTATTGCATGTGATTATTCGACCAGTAGAATATCCATGTGAAGAAGTGAATGGCATTATCTCAGTTTACTTTTGCCATATTATGATGAAGTTCATGTTTAAAAGGCTTTTGTTTTATTTATACATTGCCTTAATTGTTTATGTTTATTTACGAAAGCTTCCGCAATATAGTTATCCTTACTGAGCATCTGAGCTCACCCCTTTCAATGTTTTAATATTTTCCAGGATGTGAAGAAGTATTTTATGAATGACCTGCAGGGATAGTCAGAAGAGGATATGAGTGTGGACTATGGAGACTTTGTTATTGTAGTTTTTCACTTTATGATGTAATGTAACGTTTATGAATGTATCTAGTGTTTCCAAGGCTACTAAACTAATCGGTCTTTCGAGACTTGATCTTTTGTGATCATGCCAATGTTACGAAGTAATGCACCGACTCTGGGTAGCTGGGGTCGGGGCGTTACAATGCTTTTTAATATATGGAAATTTTATGAGTCCACAAAAATTGACGGCTCGTGATTACGAGGCCCGGTGTGCCAGGAATGAATTTTGGAACTTTTTTTTAGGTACATTCAGTAAACATACGAGCAGGTTTATGTAAATTTTGAATCGGTGCTCGAAATTCAAATCTGAGGGCACCGTTGAACTCGTAGTTCCAATATTCTCTTAAGGGGACCTTCACCTTGACCGTAGTTGGTTGAGGGGGAAAGATAGAATTTGGGTATTTCATGGAAATTGAAATAAAATAAAATAAACAATTATTTTATTATTCTTTTTTGTTGACACCTCCCATGTGGATGGATTAAAGGTGGGGACCACCTAAAATGAAACCTCCCACATGTGTTTTATGGAGGTGGGGACCACTGAGCCTAAAACCCTCATTTTGAATTTAGAGTCGGGGACCACTCGAACCCGCTTAAATGAGAGAAAACCTCTCAACTCCCTTACTTTAAAATTTTCCAAAACCATTCATTAATTATGCCAATTATTTTTTCCAATGTGGTACAATTAAATGAGCCTATTAATTATACCAACGTTCCCACATAATAAGTCTACATAATTTAATTATATTAGAACCTCTTAGTTTGGGGAGCATTTTTGGTTGGAAAAGAAGTTCCTTGGTGGGAGAGAGTTCTCCAATGAAGAACGCCATCGAAGAAGGTTATTTGGAAATCAAGGAAGAGGATGACCTATGAGCTAGACATCGAAGTGTGGTTTCAGAAGTGACGATCATTGGAACCCTCTTTATCTTCTTCGACATCGTTCTCGCGCCAACATCATCAAACCTTTGAGGTAGGGATGTTTTTTTAATTTATTCCCATTTCTCATTCTTGATAATTCATCGTAAAATCAGAAAGAGGTTATTGTCGCTTGCTACCGCAATAACATTGAGGGTGCGGGCCAAACAAACATGGCCTGACCCATACATCGTTTTTCATTATTAGTTTATTCTACGCGATGGAAGAAGGAAGATTTGTGACACAGTGACAAATGAAGAGAAGCCGACCGAACAGGCCTCCGGCGAATGTACGGTGCACGACCGCGCTGCAAAGAGAGGACGGCTGGCCATTCGGCCAGCAGCGGCTGGCCGCCGCACCACGGTCGCAACGCTGCACCATAGCTACCCCGCTGGACCATGGCCTCCACGCCGCCTCACGCTACCTCATGACCTCTCGCCCTTCATGTCATCATGCTTCCTCGTGGCCTCTACGGCCTCTCACCACCTCGTGGCCCCCTACAACCTCGCACCGCCCTCACGGCCCCACGACCTTCGTACCAGCCACGTGGCCCCTCAGGGCCTCATGCCACCCTCGAGGCCCCACAACCTATGTGCCACCCTCGTGCCCCCCCCCACGACCTCACACCACCCTCACAACCCTGTGGCCTTCGTTCCGCCCTCGTAGCCCTACGTCCTATGCGCTGCCCTCGCAGCCCCCTGAGGCCTCGTACCGCCCTCGCAGTCCCACAACCCCCGCACCACACCATGGGTCACCGCCCGACATGGGCCGGGCCAGACCCAGTGGTCTAGGTTGGTCCGACCTGATCGGACCAGACCCAGGCCTACTTCAACCCATTTATGCTCATTTTTCCACAACATTGGCACCAGGAATCTATTTGACGAACCGTCTATGGTGCCGGAAACCCTGGAGCGAGAATTTCCCTTTGGTATACCCCACTTGAGATTTCAATAAAGTTGGGATATGTTCGGGTTGGATCATGCATGAAAATAACTGGGCCCTCAAGACTAAAAGGCTAATAATTTACAGACCATACATCTGATTGACACGACATCTATTGCGTTGAGACCCCTATGACTTGGCGTTCCATTGGGATACTTGTTCATGGGACTTCATGGAAGTTGGAGTATCGACCTGCTTCTTGAGGAGCGGACCCTCCCGGAGATGAGAAATCCTAGTTCGCGAACCCAGTAGCTGGCTGGGACATGAAGAATGAATAGAGATCCTATGTGGGTCAGAACCAAGCAATCCTGTGTGGGTCAGCACCGAGCGATCCTATGTGAGTCAGAACCCAGTTATCTTGTGTGGTTCAGCACCGAGCGATCCTGTGTGGGTCAGTACCCAGCGATCCTATGTGGGTCAGCACCTAAAGATCCTATGTGGGTCAGTATCTATCGATCCTATGTGGGTCAGTAGCAGATCCTCTTAATAGAGTAAGATGATTCAGTAGTTACATATAATCATGTCTACTACTATACCTAAGAAATACTTGGTGTGAGATGAGTCTGTACCTTTTTGGTACTTTCCTTGTTGGTAATATCGTTGTGGTATTCTTCTATGTGGTGTACCTGTATGGTACTTACCATTGTGGTGTTCCTTCCTTTGTGGGACTGTTGAGCATTGGGATTTTGAGTTGGACTCTGTGTTTTCCTTATGATTTAGATGGGTATAATTGATACCTTTGGTATATGTTTGGGAATATACCTAAGTTGGAATTTCACTTGATTTCATGTTTTTTGGTTTATCCTTTTTGGATTTTCTGAGACCTTTAGGGTCTCAGGGACCCTACTGAGTATTGTTATACTCACTCCAGCACGGTCTATGCCCGCACTTCATTGTGTTTGGTGGAGACGACATACAACACTGACTGAGGATGAGATTATCAGGACTGGAGGTAGCTCAGATGTGGACCTTTGACGAGGCGTACTGCAGAGACAACCGATCGAGAGATGTACCTACCCTTCAGATAGGATCCTTGGCTGGTGTTCCCAAGAGCTATTCCTATTTACTTGTACTTTCAGTATCTTGTACATCACAGTTGGGCTTGTATTCTGGCCCTTTAACTTACTGCACTCACTTGGTTTACTATTCAGTTTACTTGAGGTCATATCTTTTTGTATCCTTGGTTGCTTGTGCTTATAGATTATAAAGGCAATGCCTTCCTAGTTAAGGGAATACACCTTCGGTGCTAGTCGTCAGCCCCAAGACTATGGAAGGTGGGCTTAGGGTATTCACAGCACGGGCCCCGGGGGACATGTCGTAACAGTGAAGGTAAATTGTAGTGTATAAGGGGACGAAGACAAGTCATTAATAATGGAAACCTAAGAACTGTATGTATTTTATGTCTCAAATCTATCAAAAAATAATCATTCAATTGTCCATATGATGAATAAAACAAATTTTAGGTTAGATGAAAATTCAATTGAGGTTGACCCTTTCATTGGGAGATCACAGTCAGTCCATGTTGGTACTAATTTAGAAAATGTCATGTACATTAGAGGGGACCACAAAGAAGGGATTTGGATTCCCAATAGAGGAACCAAATATGTAAAACCATTAAACAAAATAAAGTGTTTAATGAGAAGGTAAAATTGATGTTTAATATGCTATGTTTTTAATCATATTATTATATGTTATCCACTACATTAACATAATATAACTTACATTTTTTACTACTCATATAGAAAATTTCTTCTTCACATTATGATGTTACCAATCCCGTGGAAGAATAGACTCTAAAAAAAGTAAACTCCTTGGAAAGTTGTAAAGGTAATTATTAGGTCCACTAGGTCGAATACCCTAAGAGGGGGGTGAATCAGGGTAAGAAAGATTAAAATTTCATCTCATTCAGATCTTTCTTTATCGTTAAAAAAACTATCGTCTCTCTCATTCTCACTGAAAAGTATTAAATGAATTTTAATCATGTATGAGACATATAAATTTTTCCTTCATTCAACCTTATTGGGCTATGTCCAAGGAGCATACAATGACGGTGTGTCAATGTGCCAAATTCACTAAGGATTATTATCAACAACGAGTACAATTTTGGGTCTAGTTCTTCTATGCACAGGCTCACGACCTTTACAAGATTTAGTTTTTTCTCACTAAAATCCAAAGGGTTACTCCCATTGCCTCTTTCTCTGGCTCACTACCACTGGAAAGGGTCACTATCTTCATCTTCCTTCGCTCACTACTCTTGGTAAGGAATCCATTCACAGTTTATAGACATATAGGTCAAAAATAGGTTATGGAAGTGTATTTCCCATCATTTTGATGAATACCACATCCTCAACTCTAGGTAGATGCTCTATTGAAGTCCCTTTTTCACCCACAGATGAAATCTACCTTTCCATGTATAGTTAGGTAATAAAAATGACTTTGGAAAACTGACTTGAAGCATTTTCAAGCATCCTTGAGTGTTATATGAACCACCTTCTCCTCCTACAAACTATGTACCAGTTATGCTACATGGAACACTTCCTCTACTTCCAGTTTTTCTTTTTCTTCCACGAAACACCCTTCATCCGTGGACTCCTCTACCTTCACTATCTCATACCGCCTCCATGTGCCGACTTTGCGAACCTCTTCTGCGAACCAACCTCTATATGCAAACTATTCTCTCATCAAGGGATGCCTTCACTTCCATGTTCTGGAACACCCTCTCTGTGTATTGCATTCCTCAACTGCAGACTATTCTCCCTTTGAGAACCACAATGTCCTGCAATAATTTTTTTTAAACTATTCTATGAACTTCTTCTGCCTTTGAGGAATCGCTTCATGTAAACCACTTTTGAACTTCACCGGATTCTTAGAGCCAATATATTTTCTATAATGATATTCTCTCTCACTTAAAATCGGTGGAATTAGATATCCTTATATAGGAAAATATATCTTCCAAATCTATTAATCCAAGATTTACCAAATCGATTATTCAGTACAATCTCCAACGCATACTGATCATCCTACCACGAACCGCACCCATTCCGTGAACCATTTTTCCATAGTAGTCTGTGTACTTAATTTTATCATCTAAGATACAATTCTCTTCCTCCATTTCGTGAACCATCATGCCTTCTACATACTACGTTCCCTTTAATGCAAACCATTGTCATGAACCATTTCCAATTCTGTAAACCACTCCTGCATACCATTCCCACTTCCTATTATGCTATCACGAAGCATTCTCAGACATGGTACATGGACCATGTTCAGTAGTACACAGTTCCTTTATTTTTTTATTTTTTCGGAATTCTGTATACCATTTACTCCTATGATGAAAAAATTTCTTTTCTAAACACAAAACTACTAGAAATCTGTCCCATACAAACACCCATATCCCAACAGTTCATATGAACAGTTGGGATAGGGTTCCTATACCAATGGTTTTCATCAAACCATTGGTATAGGACATTTTAGAGAGTATTTTCACAATGGTTTAAAAATAGTTGGGTTAGGAACTTTTTGAGACAATTTTCCCAACAGTTATCTGAAACTATTGGGATGGGGGACACTTTTCCCTACGGTTTTCTGAAACCATTAGAAAAGGTCATTCTCACCCCATATTCCAACAGTTTTATTCAAACCATTCGGAGTTTACCCTCACTTTACCCCATATCCCAATGGCTTATTCAAATTGTTGGAATAGGTTCATTCGGATCAAAGTTACCAACTATTTTTTAAATCCATTAGGATATAATTCTATAAATACTGCAACTAGGAATAGATATCAATCTTCCCCCATTATTCCCTAAACGAGAGCTCACATTCTTCCAAACGTGTGAACCCTTCCCCCAAAAATTAACTTTTGGTTCTTCCACTTCAAATATGTAAGTTATAACTATGTTTTATGTTTTGACTCTATTTATTCCTATTTTTATTTGGATTTATTTAAATACAAGGTTGTTTTTTTTTGTTTTTTCTTTTTATTTTCCCTAAATTAATGCTCCCGTATTCTTTGTGAATGCTCCTTGATTCAAGTCATTATTTTTTCTTCCCCAACTTTTATTTGAAATTATTATTTAATTATAAAAATATTATGATTGGAAGATAAAAAAGTTTCCCCATTAGATTTCACCAGATATCATAGGGTGTTGTCTTCTAACTGGTTTAGCCAATGAAATATACATAGAATAAAAATGGAAGACTTGAAATATCCTCATGTTGGACCTTCGGAATCTCAAAAACAAAACCTCAATATGAGGAGATTACCTCTATGTAACATCTATTTTTTTTTATTACACTTATCTTTATGATTTCCATTGGCTGTCAACAAATATAATAATGATATCATGTTGTTAGATAGTATTTTTATAGAAGGATTATATATATTTCATTAGTGAAATTTTGAATTTCATTAACCACATAAATTCCTTCAACTGATCTAGAAATTTGTACGGATATTAGAAGCTCCCCTACTAAAACCCTCAATGAATTATCCATTTCATTACTAAATCCACCATTACATGTATAAAAAGTCCCTCTTCATAATTTAAACACTTCGACTCCACATTTATCCACCCACCAAACTCATCCCTCCTTTTTGATTCTTTCAGATTGAACTTGTCCATCTCTTTCCACTAAACACACCACCTAGTGATAACATAGTGCATCATACTTCCTCTAATATAATACATGATTACTCTTGTAAAATGTCTATTCAAATGATGATTCTATATATATATAACTGGATATATCTTCCTAAAATTGTAATTCCATGGTGCTAGTGTGTTATCATCTTCTAGGATCCCCAAAGTCTTTCATATGTTGAATAAATATACGATGATTTTGAATTTATCTATGAAAATAAATCCAAATCAGAAACATATATTATACCACTTGATAATTTTTATTGAATGTAAGTCTAACAATACCCCACTCAATTTGTATTCTCATGGTCACACTAAAGTATCACTATCAAACATGTGATCACCACCCATACATAGTATCCACATTGTTTTATATTCCATGTTTCCATCCAATCATTCAAGCTCCATTTGAACCCTCCAATATTTGGAAGACAAACTGTTTCTTCTATGGAACTCATCTGACTACATCTATATAAATCAAACATAAAAAAACCATAATTGAGAATCGAGTCTATGAAATTTTTGAAACTCCATCAATATATTGTGAAATTATAGGTAATATTTTCTTTATATTTTAGAAAAGTTCCTCTGAAAATATGGTGGTGTCCTTGTTACTTGAGAGATATTAATTAAAACAGAAATGAATGATATCATAATAAAAAAACGCTATCCAAAATCACAAATTCTATAAGTATTTGAGGTACATTGCATGATGATGTCCAACTGAAACTAACCCATAGTGATAACATGAAAATTATTATCATTTTCTATAACTCACTTCTCTATGTATCAACTCATTAAGAGACCAAATCTATTAACATATATAACAATTTTGAAAAATTATTATATTTTTATGATCATTACCATACAATAAAATACCATGAAATGATACACCTTATTAAAATATGCATTGTCCTTTTATTGTGTTATCATATTCCAAGTCCACATCTTTCATAGAGTTTCACATGAAATAATAACAATCCTACTTGGGTATATCCGAAGTACCCTTCATGTTGAGTTTTATTATTTTCCATGCTTATATGATTATTATTATTACAACATAAATTTTTTTAAAAAAATGAATATATGTCCCATAGGTGAATAATAAAATATGGAAAAATGTATAAATTACTTGAAATTCAGAAAATATACTTGTGTTTAGAATGTTTCACATTCCATGTATATGAATAACATCTGAGCTCAAATAGAACGTTGTGATTTCCAATGTGGTGTTTTTTTGATAATGATACCATGAATAATTGGATATGAATTAATTATAAACATATGAGTTCATCCTACAATATTAATTATATTTTATGCATTAGTATTTTTTGAATAATGTACATTGTATTGTAGTTTATTTTCCGGTGTTTATTAGTTTTTTAAATTTTTTTTATTCTATTGTATTTATTTTTGAGATGTGTGACCTTTGTAAAAAGTATGGCGAAATAGTGGGGTAAATATTTTCATTCTATGGAAAATAGTGGGGGAATTATGTGCATTCTGTGAAAAGGGTGTATGGAACAAATGAGGGTATTATGTTACATACATCTCCACATAACACATTGTTTTCTAAGAAGGAGAGAGACTTTTCATAGAAAAGAGTTTTCTACATGGTTGAAATTGAAGGTAGAAATATTTCTGTAATAAATTAATAAATTCAATATTTAATTAAATTTAATATTTATTTATATTTCAGGTATCAAAATTTCATGTAGACTCTATTTCTGAGGAAATAAGAGCTCTGGATTTTGGTCCTAATATTTTGGTTCTTGAATTTAAATAAATTATGACCAATGGGTTCATATATACAATCACTGAATGAGAAAATAACATGAGAACACAAAATGATGGTGTTATGATAACTGCCACAACATACTATTATTCCAGTGCATCGGATATTAGAACTCATTTTGAAAATGTAGCGTATTATAGAGTCATTTAGAAAATAATAATATTGGATTATTACTCTCATTTTCAAGTCATAATGATTAAATTATAGTGTTTTGATTAGATTATGAGACATGGAAGCTTTATTGATGGTTGTGGACTTTGAGTTAATGACATGACTCGTACTCTTTCTACTAATGAACCATATGTATTAAAATCAATGATGAAACATATTTTTTATGTAAAAGATCATATTAGACCTAAATTTGGTGTCATTATTAAGCTAATTCAAATAAATATTTTTGATGATGGTGAATATTGTATTGAAACCATCCCTACTTCCATTGGAACTAATCCATTTATTACTTATGATGACTTCAATAGCTAAATTTTCAAAGTTTATTGTGAACCCAAAGTTTTTGTGGGAAATATATAGAATCATCCATCCATGTTCTGAATTATTTTGGTTTATCTCGATTTGGGTTGTTAAGGTCGGTACTATTTAAATTGATTTAATATTGATTACAAATATTTTTTATCTAACATGAATTTAATGTGAATTTTAAATGCTTATTAGTTGCAGTTTTATTTGAGTTGCATTTTCTATTTTGTCATAGAAATGTATTCAAACCTATGAAACCAACATTTCTAACTTGGTGAACATTTCAATTCTTTATTGAACATGTATTAAATTAGTATAACTATACGACCCCCCTTTAACAATTCAATTATTTTTTGGCCATGTCTTATTGACCCTAGAACCCATGCACCCCCTATCCCCTCTCATATATTTTGTTTTTTTTTTGAGTTACACATTAGTAATGATTTTATAATTACTTCCATATTATTTTCAAATGATGTAAATGAAACCTATTTAAGAGATGTGGTGAAAAAGGATGATGGAAAACAATCATTTCATGGTTGAGATGGGTGTTCATACACTAGTGCCTATTGTGAGTATTGTATTTCAATTATATATATTTAAATAACATATAATATCATGTGATTAATTTTGTTTAAATTTTTTATAGGATCCACCACATAGGTGACTGTTATTTGACAAGAAACATAGTAGCGGTCCTAGTACTTAGGATGGTGGTACAATGGAGGGTGGTATGGGAGCTAGCGATCTAGCCGTTGTACCTAATTAGACCCCACCCCTCCCACTAGCATACCATCAATCCCACATTCAGATCATTGTGTATCATTAGGGACATGAAAGATATTTAGGCCTAATATGTTTTCACCACCCTTTACATATGATCCTCCTCACATGTCTTTTCCATATCCTAGAATAATTCTCACTCCTCATCCATATAATGCATTTGGCCATCCATCCATGCCATCTTCTTTTACTTCTACTTATTTCTATCTAAGCTTCTATATTCTATCTTCTTTGACTCCTGATCCATCATATTCTATGTATTCTGAGCATACACTAGGACTCACTCCACCTATACAGGGTTTCCTTCAATTTTTGCAGATCCAGTGGTTCTTATTGATCAAACTATCGTCGGTATATTTATATAACCCTAACAAATTTTTATATCATAACCTATTTTCATTATAACATGCATTGGTATAATATTTGTTTTTCCTTCATAACATATACATTTAATGATAAGAGGTGGGGTGGGGGCGTACATTCATGTGTGCGGTGTGGAACTTCTACATGCAGTAGATGGTTGACTACAATGAAGGAAATAAAATGATCGAAAAAAGAGGGCAATAATGTTAGAGTTTTTTTACGACACATTCCAAATACTCCGACATCATTCTCGTCAACCTGATCTCATGGATACAGTTTCCAAACAAAGTCAAGGATAATCCTTAGTAACAAATATGGGTAAAAAATATGTTGTAATTAATGTAATATATTATTTTTTTATTTATATAAATTAAAATTTTTTGTCACCTTCGGTTTAATTTTCCCGATAGTGAGGGTTCATGGTCAACACCTCTATAGGAATTAGGTGATATTTAGAGAGGGAAAAGACATGAATTGTATATTGGATGTAATTCTAGATTTTGCATAGAGTTAGAGGTGGTACTTGTGATGGATGATTGTTCTATAGAATAGTATCATAAAATTATTACACATTGGCTGACTACCATGTATAAGGTATTAATCATATTTAAGGTTTTTAAATGAAAATTTTCATGATTTTCATTAATATTATCTTTTTTATTATTGAATTTTATTTAAAAATAGTCTAGAAAAAATCAAAAAAATATTTATGTGAAAAAATACCTTCACACCCTGGGGCTTACTATGATGTTAGATCATGAAATGAATCATGTATGATAGTTTATAATTTTTTAGGACTTGCACTTTCTATTGATTCCTCTATAATATATTCAATTTCTAATGTTTTGATATAAATTTTGTAATAAAATTAATTATTGGTAACTTTTTTTCAATTATATTTTCTACATTCAATTTCATTTTAGAGGGATGTAATGAATATTAAAGTACATGTTCCCCGAGCAACACTGTTTTTCTTGAGTAGAATGAAAAAAGATGGAAGTGTTGTTAATGAAGAGACACAACAACAGATTATATGTTTTAATTTGATGATTTAAAATTTTAATGTAAATTTTGTTTCATAATAATGTATTTAAAATTTTAATGGGATTCTTTAGAGGCTTTGGATTCCCTAGAACCATACAATTTTGGGCCAAATGATCATTTACATCGGGTGTTGGGAGATGAGAACCCTGGAAGAGTACGCTGCTAAACTTGGGAGAGTTTGTTTTGAAGAGGTATTAACCCTCTTCATGTACTGGTTTTACTTTCACTGAGTTTGAAAATGTTAAGGCATTGGTAGAACATAATGAAAAAAAGGCCACATAGGTGGAATAATGAGCTGAAAGGGAAAAGGTTGAATTTATGAAATTGATTCAGGTTCTATGTTAATTACTTCCACCAGAGACTAGTTTGGCTTATGGTGAATATATGTATTTTAGGAATTCATTATACAGTTCTCCAAGTTGAAGGTCTAGTGGTGGTTGAGACGATGTGGTTCCTGGTGATGGTGAGGAATATGTTGAGGGAAAGGATGATGTTAAGGACGAGGGTGAGGAGGAGGTCGAGGCAGAGGAGGAGGGTGAGGAGGAGGGAAAGGAGGAGGTAGAGCATAAGAATAGGGATGATGATGGGGCTGAGGGTGGGGCTGATGATGGGGATAAGGATGTGGATAAGGATATTATTGATGATGACAGTGATAATAGTGATGATGATGAGGGAAAGATTGATCTATTAAATTTTTTACTCATATTACTGAGATTTGATGTTTGAAGATTTTCTATAACTGAATATATGTTTGATTAGGTATGTCAAATTATCTTTATTTTTTTATTTATATATAATAAAACTTGACTTGACATAGAGGTATGGACTCTATGAATTCTATTTTTACATGGTATCAAAGATATATCAAAAATTCACTTTTTACATACACTCAAACTCTTGGCTAAATAACATGATATTATTCTTTTTCATTATACAACTTCTTAGTCATATTTCTCTGATTCATTATCTTTTGAAGATTTACATTATGGCACACCATTTATGATCTAGTATCATCCACAGATCATGTTGTACTTGATACTTGGTTTTGTTGTCTTTGTTACAAAATATATTTTGATTTGTTGAAAAATTATGAATCTTCTTGATCTGGTTTGTATGGATATATACTGGTATAATGTTTCATGATCCTAGAAGGTTTTTTTTGAGGTCTGTTGGAAGTTATATAGAGAGTCTATGAGTTAATTTTAGTGAAATATGTAATTTTCATGATTCATGTAAGAATTTCCAATACATAGGAATTTGATGTAGCCAAATATATCACGTAACCAGATCTAGTAATTTCTACCATAATAGTTTCTATTTAAATAATAACCCCATATCTCATCACACTACTCTGGGAATCTTTGAAAAACCCCACCACTGAATTATCAATCATAAAATTTAAAACAATTAACTATCACATTTCCTTCAAGAAAAACCATCCCACATGAATCTATATTTTCCTCCTAAGACAGTATTCATCAATTATATTTTTTATAAGTCACATTCATGTATGTCACATCATCAAAATACCTCTCCCATGATTGTAACAATATATTTAAATATATATCATTTCACCTCACAACAATTCTTACCCTTTTAGGTTAGATTATGTTACCCATAGTTTTTCTCAAATCAATGGTTTACATTATAATCAAGAAATCCCATCCCCTGAGATAATCCCATATCTTAATTCATGGTAAAATATTCCCAAGGTCTAGAAGGTCACACTAGGATCCTTAATAACTGATATTCCATTAGTCCCTAGATCACCCACTTGAAAATAGATCCATATATTTATAAATTTCATTATAAAATCCTTTGAAACTACCCATAGAGTAATGATATCATCACTATAAACCCATAATTTTCCACATGAGGTATTTAGTCTAAAGAATTAATAATCCTTGAGTATTCATCATCGTTATTCTTCCCCTATTAATCTACAAAAATAAATCTTCATCTTCTTTTTTTTACTGCACTATATTGTGGTGGAATGTTCATATAGTTCCTAAATAATGAGCCATTGAGAACATCAAACACACATCTAACGTACAAACTCTAATTTATCTCCATCAGTCCCCCAAACATTAATACATAACCTATATCCATTTTTTATATCATAGGTAGGACCTCCATGGAACACATCCATCATAACATATGACTGTGTCAGCTTCCAATTAATCATTCAACATGTAGTTCTCTATATCATAGATCGTGGATCAAAATGGATGATATAGAGGCACGACATATCCCATTATCAAAATATTCTATGCCAATATCTTTTAGGAATCCTTATCATAAACATAATGTGGTTACATATTAACCACATCCATTTATTTCCTAACACAATGGCCAAACCCCATCTAGGTTGCCGTTCTTGAGAATGCTTGGCTTCAACAAATAAACCATTAAAAACTAAGTGGTCACAATGCCTTTGATGCCCAACGAATACCATGATCATCCAAGAAAAATCAATGAATCATGTACCCACCTTATTGTGATTTTACAAGGTCTAACTATATATTCTAATTTACACTATGATGTTGTACTCTGAACATCAATTAATAACCAACTCAACCACATTCTGGTCACATTGAAACTACCCTAAACATAAAAACCACACTCAAACTCCACCTAATAGAATAATTGAGTTTTTATATGACCTTAACTAATGAATCTATAAGTGACTAGTTTAATTTATCAACTAAAATTTGAATGAGAAAATGACCTTATAATGATCATTCATATTCTCATGTTATTTATTAATGTGAGGGTTTCATCATCAAAAATTGATATCACATTACCCAAGATAGGAGTCTCTTTGTTATCGCATTACCCAACCAATCTCTCATTTGAATACTAGGTTCATTTTTTAAAATATAAAATGGTACAATCCCCACAATATAGGTCACCATATACTGATCTTCGAGCACATCCTCAATAGGTTTGATCATGAGAAAACATGAGTCACTCCATCCGAACAGTGTTTGTTTCATCCTCAGAATCACATGCCTAAATTTATAGATCGACCATACACAAATGAATTTTTTTTTTCAAAAATGTTCCTCTCCATTGGGAACTAATTTTATTTCATCTAAAGCTCTGGGTCACCACACATTCTATCACCCCCTCAAACATCCATCAATCATTGGCCCTCCCATGACAATCATTTATTTACAATTAAAATAGGTACCACGTGAAAAAATTGCTTTCCATTACAATATTATCCTATGTAGTACTTCTAAAATCATGTTCCACCAAACATATCATCCAAATAATACTCCCAAAGTCATACCTCACTATATTAAAGTGACCATTATCGAAAAAATATCATCATTCCATCCATGATATCCTTTGGAACTCCTCTAAGATATCATTCACTTTACATGTGCCATGATCTATCTCATGATCACCCAAAACACAGAGTCATTAATAAATTGTATACATTTTTCAATGCACTAAGTTATTCCAATATCATACACATGCTTATCCACAAACCAACACCATACCAAAACCAATAACATATTCCCACACTCCCACTATTCTCAACTAGCACACATGGTTATGCGCTCAACTTTTCCATCCCTCTTCTTACATGGTAATATCTGAATCAAAACAACCCCCAATCCAACAATCCAAATAGATAAATCCCTAACATCTATCGAATCCTAAACAAGAATATTTATACCATCAGGATCAACCATCCAAATCATAGGGGTGGGATATGTATCTCATAATCACTATAATAAACACAATAAAATAATCCCCCAAGAGTACATTTCTATATTCTAGATAGGATATGAATCCTAGGGACCCATGGAATCTTGGGGATACTATATATAATCAAGGTCAAAAATTGACATCTTATGTATTTGTCACATAACTCAATGACTGGATCCCAGTTTTCAATATGTATACATGATGACATCATTATCCAGGCCACCTCAGAACCATATCACGTAATAATTCCGTAGCATCTAGTGTATTTTATGTGATTGATGTCATGTAATTGTATCTCATAAAGAGAATGAGGTAACATAATTGAATGCATCATACAAAAATAAATACATAAGGGGTTTCACCTTCACATAAAGAGATGAAATCATGTAGTTTCACATAAGTGTTATAGAATTATGCAATGGGTGTCCTTGTGAAATAGAACACTCACATGACACACAATCTGCATGAACAAAATAATTCATATGTATAATAGGGCATCACAATCTATGGGAACCTAATAAGGTCCTATGATCAATGTAAGGTGAATATGGTCTCATGAAAGGGTTAAAACTTAGGGTATTATATTGGGTCTTGTGAATCAACAACATATCAAGGTCTTATGATAGGATATATGACTTAAAGACGCCCTATTTATAATATTATTATCATAATTGAATTCTAAATAAGAAGAATGTAGTTTTTATACACTACAATGTATGATGCATTGGAAGGAATAGGGTGTTTTTGTATTCCAAAAATTGAAAGGATTTCTACAATTGCTATGAAAAGAGGAAAACATGGTATCTCTTTATGTATATTCTAATGTGAGTATGCATTTCCATGATATCTCAGGGAAATTTTATGCTCTATGGGATGTCCAAATCAAATATCTAAATAATCACATGATATTTAAAGGTACCTATCTATTATTTCATGAAACTCTATAAAATAGAATTTATTATTCATTATTTCATATACAAATTTTTTTCTTCCGATGTGTGGGTCTCACCAGCTTCTGAAACATGCAGAATTTATGAAGTGTCATGTTATGGGATAAAAAATGTGAAGTTGTTATTAGATTTTAAAATTTTTCATATTGTATTGTAGAGTTTTTGTAGATGTTTGTATATGGTATTGCAGAGTTTTTGTATATGTTTTTGGTTTGTACCATGTATTCAATGTTGGAGGCTGGTGTATGAAATATTGGAGGATTCTATATTCAATTTTGGATGTTCTGTATGATTCTGTGGGAATAGATCGAGATTCCTGGGAGTTGTGATGATAATGGGGGCTTCTGTTTGCAATGTTGAAATCTGGGTGAAATCTGTGTGTAATGCTGAAATATGGATGAAATGTGTTTGTAATGTGGAAATATGTGTGTAATTATAGAGGTTCTAGCTGTGTTGAAATCTGGGTGAAACTTATACCGATAGTTTATAATCATTGGTATAGTTTTGAAAGATCATGTGTCTTCCAAAAGTCATGCTTAACCATTGGAAAAAATTTATACCGACGGTTTCTAAACTGTTTTTATAGTCCTTGACATATAAGGTATACCAATGGTTATGGTTAACCATTGGAAAAAATCTATGACAAGAGTTGTTAAACCATTGGTATTTCAATGTTTTCATTATATGAAAGTGGTTAATTAATCATTGGTAATTATCTATCCCAATGGTTATTAGGAACTGTTGGAAAATTGTAATATTTTGTATCTTATACCAACAGTTAATATATAACTATTGGTATATGTCTATCCCCGTGCCAGAATACCCAACAGATTGGAAAACCATTGGGATATGGTATACCAATGGTTTGAAATTGTTAGTATAGTATAACTTTTCAATAGTGAAACTCTCAATTTTGAGACCCAAAATTTTTGCAAAAACTATGTAACAACGCCATCTTAAAAACATATCTTCAGAAAACACTAACCATACTCATTCGCAATCATCTGGATTTTTCAACAAACACAATCACACCCAAAATATACTCATAGGACACATTGAGGGATTTTTTTCCATAAATATCCCCTTTTGGGTTTGTTGAAAACTATTCTCATAACAATTCTTCTCATTTTGATACCTTGTTAAGGCTACACCTTTCTTCAATCAGCATTCGCTTCATGCGATTAAGATAATGATCACATGTTTACTCAACATATACTTTAAATTTACATGATCAATACTCAACATAATAAATAAGAGTATAATGAAAAGTTTATCAATGAATCACATCATTCTTGACACCAAACCTTAAAACCCATCAACTACTTTCATCACAAACGTCATCTATCATGATATGTAATCTTTGATCGATAACTTCTAGCATCGTCAGATTTAATGCTCCCCCTATCTTTCTGCTTCTCAAGACAGCTTCATCTTAGCTTCAAATCCCCTTATCTCTCTACTCCAATTAACAGTTTCTCCCCAAGCCTTTTATCCCCTTGAACTAGTCACACATTCTCCCCCTTTGTCTACAAACCCAAAGGGCTCTTTAAGGTTGTCTACAATAGGGTAAAGAGCAGATATTAGCACATTAGGGAATGACACATCATAACTAGGGGATAGGGGGTTTCACATATACACTCTTTCATGTTCGGGGAGTCGTCTGGACTCCAAGAGTTAGTCGATGCCTATAAAATTCTTCTTTGGGTAAGGCATTCATAAGAATATTTTCAAAATGTTATTCTATTGGCATATACTCCAACTTCACAAGCATGTGCTCCACCTTCTCCTTGATAAAATGGTATTTTATTTCAACTTGATTTTTCCTTAGGTAATGTACTGGATTTTTTCTTAGATTTATAGAACATTAATTATTACAATGGATTTTGATCAAAGACTTCACTTAAACTCCCATATCATCAGGCCTGTACTTCATCCACAGTAACATTGTGCATGCTTGAGTATTCGCAATATACTCATATTTTGTAGTGATTAATGAAATTAAATTTTATTTCTTTATCAAAAAAGAAATACACAATCCACCAAGATATAAATCACCTTCGGACATTGATTTACTTCCATCTACTGATTCAGACCAATCTGCATCCATATATACCAATAACTATGGATGTGATTTTTCAATATACATTAAGCCAAAATCCATTATGCCCTTGACATAAAAAATTATTATTTTCACTACAATCATATGTCTCTCTTGGGATTTCATTCATACCTCGCTACTTGGCATGTGGAAAATTGAATATCAGGCATTGTCATTGTTAGGTACAATAGAATTCCATTGATTTGTCTCTATTTTATGATATTAAATGTCTTGCCTCTATCATCCCATGATAGTTTAAACCATGTAGATAACATAGTCTTCATATGTTTAGAATTATCCATTAAAAACCTTATCAAACCCTATTTGGCATATTTATATTGAGAAATAAAAGTGTCATTCATTCCTTGTGTTTCTTGTAAGCCAAGGAAAAACATCAGTTCACCAATCATCAATATTTCAAACTCGCTTTTCATGAATTTAAAAAACTATCTCTATTATGATTCTTATGATCCACCAAATATTATGTCATCGACTTAAACCATCTCCATCATCCCTTGGATATGGTGATTTTTAAAATACATATTGTAATCAACTCCACTATACTAGAAATCGAGCATCATTAGAAACTGATCATGACTTGAATACCAGGATCATGGTGCTTGATTCAAACCATATAAAGCCTTATTTAGCCGATAGACTCTATTCTCATCCTCATGAATGGGATAACCATCTGGTTTCTAAATTTAATATTATTCTTCCATAACTCCATTCAGAAATGATGACTTGGAATCCATCTGGAAAACCTTAAACTTTCTTTTCACTACTAAGTCCAAGAATTATCTGATTTTATCCAGCCTTGAAACATGTGAAAATTTCTCATAAATATCAATACCCTATATCTGGGACTATCCTTTGCACCCCAGTTGTTCTTTTTTTCAAATCAAAACACAATCATTATTCATTTTTTTTGTTAAAGAATCATTTTTTCCCGATGACATTCTTGTTTTCTGGTCTCGAAACAATCTCTCATGTCTGATTCTTCTCAATTTGGTCAAGCTCTTCATTCATTGCCTGAAACCAATTCTCATCTCCATCTACTTTATCAATTCATTTAGGCTCCACTTGTGATAAGTATGATCGTTGTTATTGAGACTTCATCCTCCTTATCTACACTAGTGTTTTATAATCACCAATTTTGTTACGTCTATCAATTTTAGCTCTTCTTGTTGACCTCTGGGAAGACACTGATTTATTCTCATCGTCTGAGTCATCTTTGAAATCAACATCTGGAGACGGAGTGTCTCCTGACCCGCTCATCTCTTCATCACTATCCTCATTTGTTTAATCATGTATTTTCTAAAAATTCTATTCATTATCTACTATAGTCACATTAGGACTGTAAACTATCTTTCTCATACTCTTATTGAAGTATGAATTGACTTTTCTTTTCTTTGGGTATCCAAAAATTGTCCCTTCATCCCCAAAGGATTCAAACTTTCTGTGTTTCTTCTTATTGTGAATGAAGCATTTACTACCGAGAAATTACTTCAATGATGTCTTATTTCCATACCAAAACTCATATGGATTCTTATCATCCATTGAACAATGTAAAGATCTATTTGAAGTGCATAATGATGTCATCACTGCTTCTTTCCAAAGTTTCACTGAAAATTCTTTCTCAACGAGCATTTTTTTGCCATGTTATTGACAATATGATTTCGTCTCTCAACTAATCCATTCTATTATGGAGTTATTACCACTGAAACTTGATTATTTATCTCGTATTTGTGAAGGTAATCTGACAGTTGGATGTTTTTGAACTCTGTTCCATTATTTGTTCGAATCATCTGAATTTTCTTACTAAGAAAATTTTTACATTCTTATCGATATCTTATAATGCAACTAAACACTTCATTTTTTTTGTGAATATTGAAACACATTAAAGTCTACTATAATCATCAATTAATGGAACATAATATCTCCTCCCATTAATATCCCTTGGAGAAATTGTCCCACACATATCAATATGTACCAACTCAAGAAATCTTGTTGACTTTTTCTCCTTTTTCTTATATGTCTTTTGAATGATCATCCCTTATTGACAGGAAATGCATGTATGAGTACAGTCACGTGATAATATAGGGAGATTTCGATCAGCATCATATTTTACCAGATCTTCCAAGGACGTTTGGATTATGTGGCCAAGATGCCTATGCCATAACTTTTTTTTTTCTTAATCCTTGGATAGAAATCACATATCTTTATCTCCACTCACGGGGTAGAGATTCCCTTTTGTATAATTTATTTTCAACACAACAACATCATCATTTTCTTTTATAATACATAATTTATTGAAAGAACATATGGTATTCACTGAGTCTCACAATTGACTGACCCTAAGTAAGTTGTGACTGATTCTTTCAACAACCAAGAAATCTTCTCATTTCAAATCTTTTCCTCTAAACATGGATTTTCTTGAATCAATAATTTTCAATCCCTCAACATTACCAAATCTTACGATACTTTATCATACCTAATTTCAGTCACTAGATCCTTATTTACTGTCATATGGGAATTGAATCCACTATTAATGATCCATATCTCAGTGTGATCTGATGCCTTGAACTCAATTTCGTCAACCACTGCATTCTCATCCCTTTTCATTTTGACCCAATTATTTGAATTCATACCCTTCATAGAATGATAATATTGATCTTACTCTGTATATGATGGACCATATTTAACGTGAAGAGTTGCAAATTGATTTTGAATTTTCATCTCTCTTGATGATACATTTGGTTACTTCTTATAAAAAAGATTAGTCTGCCTAAACACATTCCACTTCATTATTGATGTGAAATATCATTCAATATGTTTGAGTCTTTTACACATAAAACCAATACCATTAAATGATAGCTTGGAATATTGATATTTTTAAAACTACCCTTGTTTGTCTTGTTCACATTGGTACCTCTTTTATATGAAACACACATTTTAAGAGTGTTCCATCTTACCATAATAATAGAATCTTATACGTGGTACATTACTCTATAGAAATGATGCACTACTAGTTGTATCTTGGGTTCTATGAATACTATGATTCTTTTTTTACACAAATCAATCTTAAATATTGAAGTGGGTTCTTGTTGTCCGAATTGAACCATAACTACTTTCTTCTTTAGATTGAGCACCATGTCATTCTTATAATTCAAAGCAGATTGTTTCTTCTGTTCTTCTAGACCACTCTCCTCAAATTTCATCTTCTTTATTTCCTGTATGATCTTCTTTCATAATGTCAAATCGAGAGTTAATAGTTTTTCCTAAACATTAATTTTCTGTCGTAAACAAACAACTTCCACTTCTAGTTCTTTGATATTGTTTATTTTAACTTTTACATTTTTAGTCAAACTATCAATTTATATATTTTTTATCTTTAATTTTCATTTTGTACTCAACTACATTTTCTAAGATTTTTATCATTGAAAACATTAACCTTTTAATTACTACATTCAGATAATAATTCTATTCTTCCCACTACTATATATAGAGTTTTTCATCACAAAAATAATTATTATTTTTCTTTTTTTTCATCAAAAATATCTATCTCTTCAAGGGAAATTTCCAATTCATCCTGAAGATCAACTCTTCCATTAATTCCTCATTCTTCATTGTCACTTTCTTCTCTTTTTAAAGAACTTCTGACTACTACCACCAAAGATTATACTTTCGGATCCTTGTATTCCTCCAACTCTTATGCCTTATATTCATTTGAACTTTCATCTCCTTTTGAAAGAAGATTCTTCTTTTTGAATAACTTTCTCTTAGTACCACTCATGTCTTCCACATTTGATGAATACTTCTGTTGGGAAATTTCATCATTGTCTTCATTTTCATCATCAAATTTCTTAGTACACTTTACTGCAAAATTCCCAATCTTTCCACATCGAAAGCATGCAAATGGAAGTTTACCTTTGAACTTCCCTTTTCCCGTTTACAGATTTGAGGAGAGAAGTGAAATGATATCATCCAAATTGTCCTCCTCAGAGCTATCTTAAACAAATAAATTATTTATGGCCTTGAATTCCACTTATTTGGACTTCCCATTTTCCACTGCATCATTATCATCATTTCTTATTTCATATGCTACAAGGGTACTATGTAGGTTTTCTATTGTCATCTCTTTCAGGTCTTTGTCTTCCAATAATGAAACTTTCATATTAAACTACAGTGTAAATTTCCTCAATATATGTTTCATGATATTTATATCTTCAATTATTTCTCCAAGACCCTTCATGTATTCCACAATAATGATTACCTTTTCAATGAATGCATCCTCAGTCTCATTGGAGTTCATTCTAAGATCCTCAAACATGTACCACAGAACCTATGGCTTTGCTTCTCAGAATTTTGTGCCACCTTTATAAAATTTCAACAAATATTTCCCAAATATCAAGTGATGTTTTAGATTACATCACCTTAATATAAATTTTATTTTATTGGTCTCCCCCTAATGCATTTATACATTTAGATTAAGTATCTAATTCCATTCCTTTAGCTTCTGATAAAGCCCCACAATTGAGGTCAACTGATATTCCATTCATAGCTACTGTGAAGACCTCTGTTCCTACTGATCAGAAGTAGTGTTGAATCCAATTATTCCATAGATGAAAATTACTTCCATCAAATATTGGAATTACTTTATGGTTGACCACCTCCATTTCTTCTTCTGAGATAGAATCTCCAAAATTTAATTATTCCCTATGATACTAATTTTTAGGTCCACTAGGTCTAATACCCTGAGAGGGGGTGAATTAGGGTATGATAGATTAAAATTTATTCCCCTTCAGATCTTCTTTCATGATTAAAAAAACACTCTTCTCTCTCATTATCATTGCAAAGTACGAACAAAATTAAAATCATGGACAAGAAACAATAATTTTTATTTGGTTCATCCTCATTGGGCTACATCCAAGGAGAATACAACATCGGTGTGATAATGTACCAAATTCACTAAGGCGAACTAATAATCATTTGTACAATGTTTGAGCTAGATATTATATTCCTAGGATCATTGCATTTATAATATTAAAGGTTTTATCGCTGCATTCCCAAGGGTCACTCTCTTTTCCTCTTTCTCTGGTTTTCTAATGGTCGAAAGGGTCACCATCTTCCTCTTCCTTCACTCACTACTCTTGGAAAGGAATCCACTCAAAATTTATAGACTTGTAGGTTGGACATAGTTTATGAATGTGTAGGTCCCTTAATTTGCATGAATATTGCATCCTCAACTATTTGAAGATGCTCTGTTGAAGTCCTTTTTCTCCCGTAGATAAAATACATTTTTCCATGTACTTTTATGTAATGGAAATGACTTTTGGAAATGCACTTTATCTTTTTTAAGCTTCCTTGAGTGTTTTGTGAAACACATACTCCTCCAACATAATGTTTAGTAGGTATGGTACATGGAAAACTTCCTCTACGTAACGTTGGTGCTTCCGCGAACCTCCCTTCTACGGCAGAATCCTCTTCCATTGCTATTGCATTCTGCCTCCATGTACCAACTCTACAAACCTTCTCTAGAAACTACCCTCTATCCAAAAATTGTTCTATGTTCATGGACTGCCTTCGCTTCCGTGTTCTAGAAATCCCCCTTCGTGCACTGTGTTCTTTATCCGTATATTGTTCTTTCTTTGTTACCACAACATCCAAAAGAACACCTTTTTGAACTGTTTTGTGAACTTCTTCAGCCTTTGAGGAATTGATTCCCGTAAACCACTTTTGGGCTTCACCAAATTCTTTGTGAGAATAGATGTTATCTAATGATATTCTATATCACATTTAAGCAATGGGATTATCCATCATTATATAGGCAATGATGTCCACAAAATCCACTAATCCAAGATTTACCAAATCATTGATTTGGTACAGCCTCCATCATATATCGATCCTCCTACCGTGAACCGCACCTATTCCGCAAACCATTTTCCATGACGGTCTGCGTACTGAATTTTCTCTTATGGGGCGCTATTTTTTTCTGCCATCCCAAAAACCATCACGCCTTCCAAATACCTCGTTCTCTTTGCTACATACCATTGTTGTGAACAATTTTCAGTTCAGAAAACCACTCATGTATACTGTTCCAACTGCCCGATATGTGGTCGTGAACCGTTCATGGACATGGTACGCAGACCACGTTCCGATGTATGTGGTTCCATTATTTTGATGATTTTCTTCACAGTTCTTGATAACATATAATCCTATAATGAAAACCTTTCTTTTCCAAAACAAAATTCTGATTTTTAGGCCAAAAAATTTGGAAAACAGTGGAAAATAATGCCATATTAATAACATATCTTCAGTAAACACCAACCATACTCATTCACTTTCATCTGTATTTATCAATAAACACAATTACACCCAAAACATACCAAGAGAACACAATGGGGGATTTTTTTCCCAACAGTGATGCGACGATATAATTTCTCTATTTTACAAATTTATTATATAATGAAATTTTGAATAAATTTTCATTATACCTTGTAGTGTTTATTTATTTTTCAATATTTGGTTCCAAATAACTTGAATTTCTACACCAAAGCTTCCATGGACTTATTATCCCTCAAAACCTTTTCACCCATGTAGTGTTCGAATTTATCACTTTCCATCAAGTTCCCTCCACTACTCAATCACATATGTAATATTGATATTTTCATAGTGAAATAATTATTTATAAAATTAATGTACTATTTTATATTTATTTTTAATTTATTTCCTTTTAGTATAACTCGCATAATAATTATTTTTTTATACAGGTGGATTCTTTTGATTATTTTGGGGTGGTTTGGTCGAAGCTACTCATACTCATGAGACATTGGACTTCAAGGATACAACTAATATAATAAAAATGTAAATAAGTAATGAATGTGTACCACTATAATGAAATGGTGAATTACTATAGCTAATTTAATTAATTTTTTCTTTGTTCTATCTACTATTTCTATGTTAATTTCCTTATCATTTTTATCTAATGCTTATATTTTTCTATATATATTTTGGGAATTTATATTTTTATATTTCCTTTATTTTAGAAAATTCATGTCCATATTTAATTCCTTTATGCACCAAAATATACACAGACTTATTCTCCCTCAAAAAAAATTTCCCCTTTAGTGTTGGAATTTATCACTTTTCTTTGATTTCCCTCCACTACTAAAACATAATGGTAGTCTTGATATTTACATAGTAAAATCATTATTCATAGAATTAATTCATTATTTCATATTTATGTTTAATTTATTTATTTTTAGTATTACAAATATAAATATATTTTACTTATACCTGTGAATTATTTTGTTCAATTTGGGGTGGTTTGTTTGAAGTTTCTCATGATCATGAAAGATTGGAATTCAAGCCTACAACTGAGATAATGAAAATAAAAAAATTTGTTAATAATTCATACAATAATCATGAAAATGTGAATTATTAATACATATTTAATTAATTTTTTCATCATTTAATATATTATTTGTAAGTTAATATCCTTATCAATTTTATATAATATATATTTAGTTTTTTATAGATATTATTAGAAGTTATATTGTTGTTTAAACTATCTATAAAAAGACACTTACGATATAAAATGTTATTTTCTACCAATGTTACTAGGTTTCCAATTGGATTTTTTGTCGAACTGCCAACACTGCTTATTGACTCGATGTTCTTATCCAAAAAAAGTTTTTTAGCTAAGACCATCGAGCCAATATGCAGTTTTTAGAGTTTGATAAAGAAATACAATAAAAATAATGGCAATATTTTAATTTATTTTTTTAGGCATTGGGACATGTATGAATCAATCTCACCCCAATTCAACAGACGGTGTAACCGGTATAACTCCAAGTGTTTTTTATTTAAAATTGACATTAATTTTAGTAAAAAAGAGAACTAACATACTCATAACTAATAAAACATATTTATATTGTTTTGATACATTAATAAAATGATCCATATGTCATTTTTGACATGTATGAATCATATGAAACTCAATCTGATACATGATATTCCTGGTATGAATCAAAGTGTTTTTATCAATTTAAAACCGATATTTTAGTTCAAAAATTGTCACTCATTGAAAACTAATAAAAAAAACTCATATTGTCTTGAATGTTTAGGAAAAAAAATCATAAATCATTTGTGACATGTAAGAATCTGTCTCACATCAAACTGATACACTATGTGATAGGTATGAGTTAAAGTGGTTGTTTCCATTTTGAAATGACATTTTAGTAAAAAAGACACGTGGCATACTCGAAACTGATAATATGTATTTGGATTATTTTGAAACTTTATAAAAACAATCCATAAGTAATTTGAGAGATGTGGGAATTACCCCAACCTCAATCAGATGCATGGTGTGACCGATATTACTCCAAGTGCAACTTTTTATTTAAAATTGAAATCAATTTTAGTAGAAAGGGAAACTGACCTACTCAAAACTACGAAATACGCATTCATATTGTTTTTTTAATTTTCTAAAATGTTACCTAATTCATTTTTTATATATAGTATTTATCCTCACCTCAATATGATACATGATGTGCCCGGTATTACATAAAATGTATGTTAGCAGTTTAAAATCTATATTTTAGTTCAAAAATTATCACTCACTAAAAATTGATAATATGAACTCATATTGTGTTTATAATTTTGGAAAGTGATTAATAAATAATTTATTACAACTAGGAATTTTATCATGTCAAAATGAAGTGTGATGTGACTGTTATGAGTCAAAGTGTGTGTTTTTAGTTTCAAATGACACTTTAGTGAAAAGGAAAAGTGGCATACTCAAAACCAAACAATGGATTTAGATTATTTTGATAATATAGAAAAAACATACATAATTCAATTGACATGTTTATAAATCATCTAAACTTCAATACGATGAATAGTGTTACCGGTTTGACTCCAAGTGCGTATTTTTATTTATAATTGATATCAATTTTGGTAAAAATGATAATTATCCTACTAAAAATTGAGAAATATTTATTTTTATTGTTTTTATACTTTATGTAAATGGTCTATAAGTTATTTTAGATGTATAGGAATCATCCAATCCTCAATACAACACATGGTTCTACTAGTATGACTCCAAGTGCGCCCTTTTATTTAAAACTGACATCAATTTTAGTAAAAAAGACATATGGCCTACTCCAAACTAAGAAAAAACATTTAGTTTATATTTATAGTATATTACAATTATCCATAATTCATTTTTTACATGTAGGAATGTGACATCTAGGACCCAAATTCTACTTGAAAGGTTCCCCGAGCCCAGTGGGCCACATCGCCTCAAGCGCATATCCCCGAATTCTAGAGGCTTCCGACTAGGAACAAGGGTATAGGGTGTTTCCTTGTCGATATTATACCCTCATTAACAAATTTTATCATATATAGAGGATGGAAGTAAGAATAGGTAAATAGAAGATGCAATATAAGTAAATAGAAGGTGCGGTTGAAAATAGAGACAACAGTAGTAATAACTGAAATAACAGGGATAACATTCAACAACCGATGATGATATTTCATGTACTGGAAAGCTATAAGACATGGATACAAAAACAGTAATAAAATTTTCCACAAAATATAAAGAAAATCAAAGACTATCCCAAGCATACCCAGCTCTGAATTGGTCATCTTCTATCAAGATCCATACTAAACAGCAAGAAATCATGTGGTTGAAGCCACAAGCTTCCCTTTGTCAACACCTGCAACCATTTAATTTATCCCATGTACCAAATGGAACCTGGATAGGGTGTGAGATAAATCTCAGTGGTACACCAAAAATGGTGTCTATAACATTCGGCCTAAGTAATGGAAATATAACAGTGTTAAAGAATGCATATATATTGTAAACCATCACAGTATAACTAAATATACAAGTACCTACTTCAGCCCTTGGCTGGTATCTGAACTTGTCAAAAATTCATTATTTGATTTCTACCAATTTATAAATAATTCACATGTTATCAATTGAAAATGTTCCAAGTTGTAACGAGGGAACTTTTAATAACATTTAATAGTGAAGTATCAAGGTAATAACCAAGGTGATGTAGACCTCAAGGGTCGCTGACTTAGTAATAATTGTATCCTAACATGGGTAATAGTGTAATCCATGGAGCATGTTTTAAGGGAATCCACAATAATGTGCCTACTGAATCCAAGGTGATCATCCATGTTAAAATAGGGCTAAGCAGAGACAGATCCCTATGGGCTGTAATCATGGAACCAAATTGTCAATGCTAGATCCAATGAGTGTATCCTTGGAATCCTATAATGATATTGAAGGGATCCTATGATGTCATACTGAGCATCCAAATAACAAACAAGGATATGTGTCTAGGTGGGTCTGAACCAAACAAAGCTGAATCCTTGAATCGAAATGTGTTTCTTATGTGGTCATAGATTTCTATGATCAGAATCCGAGGTGATATTGAGTCAGGACATTCATATTTAAGTACGAATTCATATAATATTTCATTATGGTCAATCCTTTTCTTTAATTAGCATGATAAGTTTATGTATCATGCAACATTTTAATCAAATAATTTGGTTTGGGCCTTTTATTTCATTTGCGTGACAAGTCCAAGTAGGATTAAACCATTGAAATCATATCCCATATTCATGGTTCATTACACTACCTTCCATTAATGTGGAAAGGGGTTCTGTGGATATTAAACCTAATATTCATATACATTTATGGCCAGGTCATATACTTAGTATACATTCCAATTCAGATTTCATATTTAATTATTAATTGATTCACTTAAATTAAAAAGGTCAAGTGGTGAGCATCCATGGTACTTTCCACTATGAAATTCTGATTATAAACAAAATATTTAATATATAAATTCTTACCATTAGAATGGCCATGCCAAGGCACACTCGAACAGTGGCGAAAACATGTCAAAACACTAAACATCCAATATGGATTAACCATCCACATGGGAAGGATGGAGTTGTGGTCATAACCACAAAAAAGTAATCATGTATTTTAAAATATCATAACCATGTAGTTATAATATGTATAATCACTAAATTTAAATTCCATAAATGGCACCCAATGAAATCGGTGGGCCCCACATGAAAAAAAATCCAAAATCAATGAAAATTAAGGATGTGTTATTTACCACCTACCTTAGGCTTCTAAAAATCTCCTCCTCTAATATTAGACCTTTATTTGGATCATATCGGAGTAGATCTATGAAAAATAGAAAAACTTTCATACCCTGATATCTCAGTCAAGAGTAAGAGAGAAGGAGAACTGATTATGAGGACTCGAGTACTTACCATTGCCCATCCAAAAAGATGAACAGAAGATCAATAAGATCCTATATGAAGAATATATCTTAATTCCTACCTTGGATCTTCAAAGGGATCCAAAATGAGATAAAACTGGTTAATCTTTCCAGTTTAAGAATTTGGTAGGAAGAGGGAGGTTAATTAGATAATTAAGGGAAATTTGGACATTTTACCTAGAAAATTAGGCTTTACATGGTTTGTCCACATAGTTTGAAATACCGTGTGAAAATAGTGCATTGTTACCAAGGAAGAATGAGAAATTTCATGGTTAGGTTGCATGACCATGTGACAAACGTGCGAGGTGTCTCTTTCGGGAAAAACGCAATCTACACATTTTTCCAAACCATGCAGAATTCCTACGCAATTTACTCTTAACTGTAAGCCAAGCCAGTTTTTTCCAAAAATATTGTTTCCAATATATGAACATTTCCTGGAAACCCCTAAGAACTTTTCTAACCCCATAGGCATCCATATTAGGTCCAAAGTAATGATTAGAGTAAAAATTAAAGGATTCATAACTGAGTGAAAAACTAGTTTCCTACAGTCTTCCACCATAAACAAACCAATACCCATGATCACCTTCCAAGGGTGGAGAAACACAGTCTGAGAACAAATCTGGACATTGGGAACTTGTGTCGACTTCCCTCTCCCAAGTCTCATCTTGTACTCTGTGGTGCTTCCATAACACACATATTACAGGGATAGACTAACCTCGGAGAACCTTCGTTCTTCAGTCGATGATGCATATTGGATAATACATAATGGTAGCATCAGTATCTTACTCAACTTCTTCGGGATCAAAAGTATGAGATCGATTAGTATAATACTAATGAAGCTATGAAACATGAAAGACACCATGCATGGTATGGTACCTCCGAGGTAGTATCAACTGATAGGGTACCTTATCGACATTCTATAGAATATCAAATGTCCCTAAATAATGAGTCAAAGACTTTCCCTACTTTGGTAACCATATATGCCCTATCCTGGGCGATACCCAATGAAAAACATGATCCCCAACCTCGAAAACAAGCTGTCATCAACGGTGATAAGCATAACATTTTTTTCTATACTGAGTAGTGGTCATATGCTTTTTTATCAGTTCAACCTAATTTGAAGTCTCTTAAATGATACGAGGACCTAGTAGGGCTACCTCTCCTACCTCTAGCCATCACAGAAGTGAATGGAATGGCCTACCATACAAGGCTTCAAAAGGATCCATCTGAATTTTCCCATGAAATATATTATTATAAGAAAACTCAAAGAGAGGGATATGATTCTCCCAACTACCATATAAATCAAGGACACATGCTCAGAGCATATCCTCTAGAACCTATATTGTCTACTCTAATTTTCCATCAGTATGAGGGTGAAAATCTATTCATAGAAGCACTTGAGTTCCCATATCTTTCCATAAACCCTTCCAAAACCCTGACATGAAATGATCATCCCTATCTGAAATGATAGTATGTGTAACCTCATGTAGTCATATGATCTCACGAACATACAGTCATCCCACCTCCTCGACTAAGAAATTCTCTCAAATATGAATGAAGTGGGATGATTTTCTTAGTCTTCCAATGACTACCTATATATCATCAATACCCCTAAAAGGCATAGGTAAGATGGCCATGAAATATATAGTATCATCTTCCCATTTCCATTTCAGGACTAGAAGTGGTTGAAGAAAACCCATAGGTCACTGGTGATCTACCTTCACCTGCTCACAGGTGGAACACCTAGAGATAAATCCTACAATATGACATTTTATCCAGGCCACCAGTGCTTCAATCACTTTTCTTGATACTTCTTATAAATGTCAGGATGAACTACCCACTGGGAGGTGTAGTGATATTTCATCAACTCTTCTCTCATATCGGTGGGAACAGAGATACATCCATTTAGACTTTGGACATTGTCTTTGTCCACAGACCAATCTGGAGGTGGGTTATCTCATGATATACTCTCATATATAACCAAGCCTTTATGATCTAAATATTTTCTACCCTTAACCTCCTCAAGATAAGAAGAGGTAAATGTCAAGGATGAGAGGTAAGATTTCTCATGACTATGATGAAACTTCCTATGCAGCTCAAAAAATAGTTCCATTAACATCCATTCATCACTGGCTTCCTGTACAACCTGTGTTTGAGTTATCTAACTCTGCAAATCTGCAACCGCATTTCCCTTACTAGGCATATAATAAAGATCAAAGTCAAAGGATTATAAATATTCAACCCATATATACTATCTGAGGTTCAAATCACATTGATAAAAGATATATTTGATGCCCTTGTAGTCCATGTACACCACAAAACACTCACCCAAAAGATAGTGTCTCTAGCAACGTAAGGCATGGTAAACTCCTACAAGCTCAAGGTTTTACATCATGTAGTTTCTCTCATGAGGACTAAAATGCGAAGATCCATATTCAGCAACTCTATCCTCTTACATCTTCACTGCTCTTAGTCCAATGATTGATGCCTCATATAAGATGGTATAACGTATACCTGAATTCAGATGAATTAGAATAGGTGTCGATACAAGCCTTCCCTTCAACTCCTGAAAGTTTTTCTCACATGATTATAACCAATGAAACATGTCAACCCTCTTTGTAATACCTATAGTATGTGAAGAAATACGTGATAATTCTTGTATAAAACTCCTATAATATTCATCTAGCCTTAAGAAACTCCATATATCAAACACATTCTTAGGATGATCTAAAGATACTACAACACTAACCTTTTCTGGGTCAATAGATACTCCAAATTCTGATATTATAAAACCCAATAAGTGGAATTTTTCGATCTACAAGTTGCACATATCAAGATTCATGTAAATCTTATGCATTATCAGTGTACTCAGAATGATCACAAAATAATTGGCATGGTCTCTACGAGTGTGAGAATAAACCAAAATTTCATCCATAATGACCATGAAAAAAGAGTCTAAATAGGGGTGGAGAACCCTATTCATCAAAGCCATGAAAATGGAAGGTGTGTTCCTAAGACCGAACGACATAACAAGGTACTCATACAGACTATACCTACTATGGAAAGATGTACAGGGTATATCTGATGGCTTGACATGAACCTAATGATAACTTGATCTTAGGATAATCTTGGTGAAGACCTTTTCTCCTCAGAGCTAGTCAAAAAGAGAATCTATTCAAGGTAGTGGATACCAGTTCTTGACCATAAGATGGTTCAACATTCTATAAAATACTCATAGATTTATGGTTACATCCACTTTCTTGCTGAAAAGCATGGGCAAACCCCAAGAGGATATACTGGACCGTATAAAACCTTTGACTTCTAAATCCTCAAACTGTCTCTTGAGATTATGAATCTCTATAGGTGCCATCATGTAAGGAGGAAAGGACACTAGAGATGCTCCTAGAATATGATCAATTACAAACTCTATCTCTCTCTTAAGAGGTAAGATATAAAAATAATCGGTAAATACATCCTTGAAATGATCCACTACTGGAAATAAATTAGTTTGATGAAAACCCTAATCCCCTATAAAGAGATTTTAATTCTAGGTGGTCACTCAACCTATCATATGATGCTCTATTCCTGCTCTACCATCCATTACATCCCACTCAACCTTATGTAGATAACATCTCCCCTTTGGAGATGTAAACGACACTATACGGTGATAGAAGTCTACAAAATCATGATGATGAACCAACCAGTCCATCCCATGTATGAAGTTGAAGCCCTTCATATAGAGAATAAAGTGGTTCCATAAGAAAGGGTAATTGGATACCTCATAGAGATAGTCCTTACACTGGTGTATGCCCTCTTTTTGTACCCATAATGGATTATCTAGGGTCATTACACCATAGTGATATTGTATCTCTAGTCCAAGACTCTCCACGATAGATACAGAGATAAATGTTTTCAAAGAACCTGTATTAAATAAATCAGATACTATTGTAGATTCCACAAGGATAGTAATTCATATTGTATATGGCCCTGCGGCCTGATCCTTAGGTATCAGTTGTAAAGAATGAAGTTTTCCTAAACCGCGGCCCGGTGAAATAGATGGACTACTGTGATCAAAACTGCTCTGTTGGCGTTGCTGGTGATAAGGGGTCTGGATACCAGGGCCATGACCTCCTCCTAGACAAGTCTTGTCGGTGATATTCTAACTCCCCACCTGACACGGCGTAAAATAACTCACTCATAAAGATGGATCTAGTGTATATCCTCTTCCACTCGAAGCTGGTAGAAATCTCCTAAAAAAATTCTGTATATGCCCCATACAGAAGCAATACCAACACTCTATTGGGTCTCTACCAAATTGAGGATTCTTGTTCCCTTGTTGCACACACTGATGATATATCAAAGAGATATCGAAACGGGTAGTTTTATTATCACATCCCTGAAGATAAAACTCTATAAAATGCTTCTTTCCCCCAAATGAACTACTGGCCAGATGAATCATTGGAACTCTATAACTGGTACTATTGTTGTTCCTCATTATACTCTCATTGATAAGAGCCAGATTGACTATTTCTAGAAATGATGGTAGAAAAAATACATGACATGAATATGGATGGTATACTATATCTTATCCTCATAACGTCTAACAGATGAAATCTCATCACCAGCTAGAAGTGTTCTAAAGTGCTGGAACTCCGTGAAATGCGTTGAATGCTCCATAACTAACATAGAACCCTAAACGATATGCATGACCTCTCTGTCTATTTTTTCTCTCAATATCTGAGAAAAGAACTGATCATTGAAGGAAGTCTGTAAATCAACCTATAACATGCCCGGATTATAATAGGTATGGGTAATCACATCCCACTAACGTTTGTCCAAATCCCAAAGAATGTATTTAGAAATCTTGAACCACAACTCTGGAGTCATTTCCAGATTCTAAAATATAGATAGGTTTCCTTTAATCAAATACTCAGTTTCTTATGGACCTCCATCCCATGAAAAGGTAAGAGGATGTTGTTGTTGAAACTCATGATTCAAATCAGCCATCGTAGGTTCAAGCCATAGAGTAGCATACATGGACTGCATCAGACATAAGAAACTACCACGAACTTGGGTGTTAATGCCCAAATCAGGTATAATAGGTGTTGCCTCATGTGGTACTCCTCAAGGTAACAATGGAATCTCAGGACCCACCATGTCTAGAGCATGGTCATCGCCACCTTCCTGGAACATGATACGAGGACTGCATGGCAGCATTGGTCTACAATTGCCAATAACACACCTCAGAATAATCTTAAGCATAAAGATATACTCACTAGAAAAATCTAAACATAGAAAAACTCACAACCCAAGACACACTACCCAAAATACCTGCTAAGACGGCCAAGTATCGGTATGTTCTCAATTATAAGTTTCATTTAATTTAACATTTAATTAACAGGTTCACTCTTTTACATTTCATAAACATGACAAGGTAGGATAACGATGTGTAACCATTTCATATTAGATTTCATTATTCACTTCATAATGGATCTTCATTTTCGATGAATCAATTCCCATACACCTATCACCATAAACGACGCCCATTTTTTATAGCATAATGGCTCGACTCGGTAAATTACTCATCCCAACCCATGAAGTCCCATAAACCTCATAGTTTGAGGCAGACAATCACTCAATCACAAACAATAGTAATAAAAGAATTAGATAACTATCACCACATCACTCAGAAATAATAGGCATATCATGCAATGAAAAGTAGTGAAATGCACCTCTAGGGCATCAAAATATTCATGACATGTGAAATATA
The DNA here is from genome assembly GCA_963277665.1 of Viscum album. Taxonomy (NCBI): domain Eukaryota; kingdom Viridiplantae; phylum Streptophyta; class Magnoliopsida; order Santalales; family Viscaceae; genus Viscum; species Viscum album. Next base: position 570,486,705 of record OY728164.1, on the reverse strand, counting down.
AGTACCTAATGTGATGTATGTAACAATTATCCTTTCCCTCAAATCATCGGGCCAAGGATGAAAGAAAATTTGAAATTAGAGTAAGGTGCATCTCCCAATATTGAAATTATATAAAGTGTAATAGGAAAAAGCATAACAACAATTTTAATTTTAGGAAACTTGGTTTTTACCCCAAACATGGGTTCGTGATGCCCATGCATGGATTATGACCAAATCACAAGCATTCCTAATATCTAATATATTATCTCCAAATAGTAAAGAAAGAAAAGAAACCCCCTTGATACCACTTTGTGACATCCGGGACCTAGATGCCACTTGAGAAGTGCCCCGAGCCTGGTGGGCCACGTGGTCTCAAGTGCATATCCCTGAGCACCAGAGGCTGTCGACTAGTAGTGAGGGACCAGGGTTTATCTATGAGGATAATATTCCCTCATTACAAAAGAGTAGTGTAGTGGATGGAAGTACGAATATGCAAATAGTTTAACAAATATAAGTAAACAGAACGAACAATGGAAAATAGTGACAATAATAATAATAACTAAAATAACTGGAATAACATTCAACAATGGATGATGATATCTCATATACTATAAATCAGAAAAACAAGGATACATAAATATGCATAACATGCTCCACAAAATATAATGAAAATCAGAGACTATCCCATGAATTTTGATCTCTAACTCGGTCATTTGCTATCAAGATCCATACTAAATAGTAAAAAATAATGCGTTTTAAGCAGTATCATTCCCTTTTTCAACAACTTTAACTATGTAATCTACCTCAGGTACCAAATGGTGCCTGAAGAGGGTGTGAGATAAATCATAGTAGGCCACCACCAATAGATTCTATAACATTTTTTCCAGTGTAATGGAAATGTAATAGTGTACAAGCTTGCATATATTTAGTAAACCATTACAATATAACTAAATTCCCAAGTACCTACTACATCCCTCAGCCTGTGTCTGAACATGTCAAAAATTCATTATATGATTATTACCAATTTATTTATGAGTCACATGTTATCAATCCCAAAGGTTCGAAGTTGTTACAAGTAAACAAGTGGTAATATTTAATAGTGAAGTCCCAAGGTAATAACCAAGGTGATGTAGACATCAAGGGTCGCCAAATCAGTAATAATTATAGCCTGGAATGGGTAAGACCATAATCCATGGATCATGTTCCATGATATTCTACAATAAACTTCCTACCGAATCCAAGGTGATCATCGAAGGTAAAATGGGGATACGTAGAGAAAGGGACCTATGGGCTATGACCATGGCACATATTTGTCATTGCTAGATCCAATGATTGTATCCCCAACATCTTGTAATGACATTGAAGGTATCAGATGGTGTCATATAGGGCATCTAAATAATATTCAAGGATTGGGATCTAGGTGGGTCTCAACCTAAGAAAGATGAATCATTGAATTGGAATGGGGTTCCTGAGTGGTTATGGTATTCTCCAATCAAAATCCAAGGTGAGATCGAGTCAGGACATTCTATTTAAGTATTAAGTCATTTAATATTTTATTAGGTTCAATAATTGACCTTCATTAGTATGATAAGGTCAAGTAGCATGAAAACTTTTAATCAAGTCATTTGGTTCAAGCCCTTCATTTCATTAATGTGACAAGTACAAGTAGCCTGTAACCCTTCATTTAATCAATTTAAATAATATTCCATATTATAGGTTCATTTTTCTACCTTCTATTAATTTTTCAAGGGGTTATATAGATATGAAACCTACTATTCATTTACATTTAACACCAAGTCATATACTTACTATACTTTCCAATTCACATTTCACATTTAATTATCAATTTAATCACTTAACATAGGTGGGTCAAGTGATAAGAATACATGGTAATTTCCATTAAAAAATTATAATTATAAATAATATATTTAATATATAAATGATTACCCTTAGAGTGGCCAAGCCAAGTAATACCCAAACAGTCGCACAAATGTGTCAAAACACTAAACATAAAATTTGGCATAAATAATTACATGGAAAGGTTGGAGTTGTGGTCATCAACACAAAAAATTAATCTAGTATTTAGAAAGTGAATAACACTACCATTCTATCTAGTATAATAATGGCATTTTAATTCCATAAATGGAAGCCACTGAAATCAGTGGTCCCCATACGACAAATCCAAAATCAAAGAAATTTTGGGATGAGTTATAGACCACCCACCTTAGGCTTGTACTAATCTCCTCCTCCATTATTGGCCATTGATTTGGATAAGATTAGATTATATATAAAAAAAGGAAAAACACTCATTCCCCGATATCTCAGTCGAGAGAAAGAGATAAGGAGAACAGCTAAAGAGGACTCGAGTACCTACCATTGTGCATCCAACATGATAAATGGATGCTCGATCTGATCCCAGATGAAGGAAATATCTTGATTACTACCTTGGATCATCAAAGGGCTCCAAAATGAGGGAAAAGTAGGTTTATCTCACTAGTTTACATATTAATTAGGAAGAGGGAGTTTAATTAGATAATTATGGGAAATTTGGACATTTACCCAAAAAAATTAGCTTTTTTACAGTTTTTCCCCATGGTTAGAAAAATCATGTGCAAACCATGAACAGTTTCCTAGGAAGAAGGGGCACCTGAAAGGATATGTTTCATGGCCATGTCCCAACCAGGAGAGGTGGATATGTTCCGAAAAACACAATCTCCACGTTTTGATAAACCATGTGGAATTATTTCATTGTTTACTCTAAACCAAGTGCCAAGACTATTTTTTCAAAAAGGATGGTTCTTTTGCTCTGAAATTTGCCCAGACACCCCTAATAACTTTTCTAACCCCTAAGGTATCTATATTATTTATAAAGTAAATATTATACAAAAAATTAAACGATCCATACCTATGTGAAAAATTGGGTTCTTACAATGAATTAGTCTCATCTCGAGCTGATACCTGATGTTCCCATTATGACTCAAAGTGTCCATTATTAGATTAAAATATATATTCTAGTTCAAAAAGTTTCACTCACTAAAATTTTCGAAAACATTCTCATATTTTCTTAATAATTTACGAAAATGATTTATTAATCAGTTTTTATCCATAGGAATTGGTCTCACATCAAAATGATACATGATATGACCGGTATGAGTCAAAGTGCATGTTTCTAGTTAAAAATTATATTTTCGTAAAAAATAAAATTGACGTAATAAAAACTAATAAAACACATTCTTATTGTTTTTATATTTTATAAAAAATATCCATAAGTCATTTTATACATGTTGGAATCATCCACACCTCAATTTGATGCACAATGGGACTAGTATGACTCTAAGTTTATTTTTTTATTCAAAATTGACATCAATTTTATTAAAAAGGACAAAAAACATAGTCAAAACTAATAAAATTAATTTGGATTGTTTTTATAATTATGAAAATGATCAATAAAACAATTTTTATGTGAGGAATCAACCTCACCAAAATCTGATAGATGATATGCCCGATATGACTAAAATTTTCTGTTATCAGTTTACAATTGATATTTTAGTTCAAAAAGTGTCACTTGTTGAAAACTGAGAAAATTTTCTAATATTGCCTTGATAATTTATGAAAATGATTCATAAATCATTTTTTATGTTTAATAATCAGTATCATTCAAAACTGATACATGAGGTGATCAGTATGAGTCAAAGATCATATTTCCAGTATAAAAGGGAATTTTATTAAAAAAGAAAAGTGACATACTCAAAACTGATAAAAATCATTAATATTACAGTGATACATTAGTAAAATGGTCCATAATACATTTTATATTTTTAGAAACCATCCTCTCATCAATCTAATGAATGATGTGACTAATATGACTCCATGTGCATCTTTTTATTTTAAATTGACATCAATTTTAGTAAAAAGGGAAACTGAACTACTCAAAAATTAATCCAAGACATTAATATTGTTTTTAAACTTTAATAAAACAATAAATAAGGAATTTTTGACAAGTAATAATTATTCGTACCTCAATATGATACATGATGTTCTTGTTTTGACTCAAAGTGTTCATTATCAATTAAAAAATAATATTTTAGTTCAAAAAGTATCACTCATTGAAAACAAATTAAACATGATTATATTTTCATGATAATTTAGGATAATTATTAATAAATAATTTTTGACAAGTATAAATTGGTATTATGTCAAACTAATACATGATGTTACTGGTATGAGTCAATGTTCATGTTTTCTAGTTAAAATGGAATTTTAGTAAAAAAGAAAAGTGACATACTCAAAACTAAGAAAATAAATTCTTATTATTTTAATAATTTTGTAAAATTATCCATAATTCATTTTAGATGTCTAGGAATCAGCTGCACCTCAATTTGATGCACAACGTGATCGATGTGACTCCAATTACATCTTTTTATTTAAAACTGACATCAATTTTAGTAACAAGGACAACTAGCATAGTCAAAATTGATAAAATTTATTTAGATTGTTTTTATTCTTTTGTAAATTATAATTAAGTCAATTTTTATGTTTAGGAATCAAACACACCTCAATCTTATACAATATGTTCTTAGGATTACTCAAAGTGTTTGTTATGAGTTTAAAATCGACATTTAAGTTCAAAAAGTGTCACTCACTCGAAATTGAGAAAACACACTCATATTGCCTTTATAATTTAGTAAAATGATTCATAATTCATTTTTGACATGTAGTAATTAGTCACACTTTAAACTAACACACAATGTGGCTGGTATGATTCAAAGTGTGTGTTTTTAGTTTAAAATGGAATTTTAGTAAAAAAGACAAGGGTCATACTCAAAACTATGAAAACCCATTCGAATGGTTTTTGATACATTATAGAAAAGATACATAAGTCATTTTGTACATGTAGGAATTATATTCACCTAAATATGACTCATGATGTGACTAATATGACTCTAAGAACATCTTGTCAATATATAAGTGTCATTTTAGATTAAAATGCACATCACATCACAAAAATTGTGGAAATTGGCCTATATTGTTTTCACATAAATTTAACTTCTATTACTTAATTGATTTACTTTCAATTTTTATCTTTTACATATTTAATTAATTTTAATAGATATAATTCTTAAAGGTGTACAAGAAATGGTGTGATGTGCAAGAATCAACCACAATTCAATCTGATACACAGTGTTCCTAGTATGACTCGAATTTTAGTTTAAAATTAACATTTTTTTAATTCATTTAATTATATTATTATTAACATAAGAATTGTTTTCTTATACAGGTTTATTCTTTTTCTTAATCAGGGGTGGCTTGTTTGGAAGTAACATGAGTTGGGGTCATGATCAAAAGACAAACGAACATTTATGTTTTTAATGTATTTTTTTTTTTTAATTATAAGAACCAATGTTTAAAATGTCTATAATACAGTTTTTTTCTTTTATTTGTGTATTAAATTTAATTTCATTTAAATTCCGTATTGGTACTTGATTTTTTTTAAATATGGTTGTGTTTTTAGTGTTGTGTTGTGTTGTCAAAAAATAGTTCACTTGTGTTCTGGAGTGCTGTTACAGTACATTACCATATGCCTCTTTATCAGCACTATTAAAAGTGCCGATAAAGGGGCACTTTATTGGTGGTTTTACAATTGTTTATATAGGTACCCTTTATCAGCACTAAATAAAATAACATATAAATTTTGTCCTTTATCGGTGCTTCTAAAAGTGCTGGTGATGTTCCCCTTTATGAGTTATTTTTTAGAGCCGATAAAGGGTTCCTTTATTAGATATTAATTAGTACTGATACTATCCTAGGGATTTTAAACTCACTCTATTACTCAATTCTTCTATAATGCTGATAAAGTCCATTTTTAGTGCTATTAAAGGCCTATTTTCTAGTAGTGACATGTGAGAAATTGGATCGAGAGTAAGTTTCTATCATTTTATATGAAACCAAAGTGAGAATCAGTAGTTATGCATTAGACTATTTTGTTTTGGATTAGTGTAATGAATTTTTGTGTTTCTATTTTAAATCCCCAAGGTCATGCTAGAAGAGATGGAGTGATGTGGTTGTGGTAGTACCAAAGGGAATGTTGGGTCATAGGTACATGGAGGAGAGTTGTGAAGAATTGGTGAGTTTTGGTTGGCAATATCACCTTCTTTTGATATTTGGGTATTGTTGATATGTTTTTGGGTGAGGAATCATAGGATTTATAAGTTATTTAAGGTGTTCCTATAGTGAGAGGTGACATCAAGAATGAAATGGTTGTGATGGTATTCATCGATTACATCTTGGTGTGCTCTCATATTGAAGATAATCATGTCCAACATATTAACATCTTTTTGAGTACACTGGTTAAAAATATTTAGGCACCAGGAAACATAAATCTTATTTCTATTTTAAGGAAGATATTCTTAGAGGTTTTACTCATGGATTGATTTAAGAGAAGTAATGTGGTGGTTAGCGCACCATAAATAGTTTTGGTGAGGTCCATGGGATGAAAGGAATGTCAAAAAATGGCATGGGTGCAATTCTTAGATCCCATGAATGGGTGATGGGGATGTTCAGTTCTATCACACTAGTAAATTATAGAAGGTCACATCCACTTCATCGGATTTATAGTTACGGTACTCTGAGCTATAGTGGATTAGATTTCATGGGTGAGGTGGTGACAATGACACTCCTAAGGCGGGGTGATATATCTATCACAGATGTGTAAATAATATCGTGGGTTGGATGTAGTGTCATTGGGATACCCATAAGGAACCTATGAGTTACTTGTTTAGATTCTATAAGGAAGGCCCGATGGGCCTTGGTTGTGGGGTTTTATTGAGATGAGAATTGTATCTAGGATCCAAGTGGTTCTAAAATCAATCCAGGGTGTTTGGGTCAGAGATGTGTGAGTTGGTAAAGTAGATAATGATGATTGTTTGGGGAGAATTGGATTCTTTGATAGTGGTATTTCATTGGAAGTCAAAGATATACTCTGTTAGGTGTGTTTATAAGATGTTGGTATGCCTTAAGTGATAAGGTATCATGGCTAGGTAAACTATTAATGTGTTAATAGTGGGAGTTTCGTATTTTTAGGATGAGTCAGTCAGGGATGGACCAACCCAGGTTAGTGAATAGAGTGGTTGTTTCCAGTTTCAAACCACATCCATCTTTTAATTTTCAAAATGGTGGATGTGTTTTAGTAATGAAAATGTTCTCTTAATAAAAAAAATGGGTTGGTCTAGGTTTGTTTATGGATGATGGGGATGCATCTATTTCTATCAGATTTCGATGGTAAGGATGGATGTTGATCTTGGATGGTGTTTTCTTGGATTTCTAGGCACAATGGTTTTGGAAACACATCAAGCACATCATAGAAGATTGAGTTCAAGTTCTTAGTGGTCTTTTTCGATGGTGGAGGTGAAAAACATTGGAAGTTTGTGTTTGTGAGTTCAAGCATATTGTGGGGAGCACCATAGCAGGTGAGTGGTCGATTAATGAGGTGATAAGTGTTTTGGTTTAGATGGGTTTGTGTATGCTCCATATTGGGGTTTGGGTTTGAAAATGAGTGTAATATTGGGTATTAACTAGTTGAGTGTCTTGCGATAAAGGTTGTACATTTATTTTGTTTCAGGTGTTTAGATATGTTAAAAGTTCATTAGGCCTCGAGTTTTATATTGATATAGGTGGAGAATGTGGTTAGATAATCGTATGTTTATTTGGGTGATGATAGGTGTATTGGGCTATTTGAGATTAGGGGGAGAATCGGGCTAGAGTTGTACCAATTGGATAGCCTGTAGAGGTGTAGTGTTTTTCTTGATGCTCTTTTTTATTTGGTAGTTTTATAAGTATTACTAATATTTTCTCTTATTTTTTGTGTTGATAATGATGAACTTAAGATTGATGTGTCCTTTGAGGAGTACCTAACTTGTGTTGTAAATCACAATGGGGGGGGGGGTTTATGGGGTAAGATCATGCTTTTGATCCAAATATTATGATGTCAAAACCATGTTCAAGAGGCATCTTGGGAGTTGGATGTGAGCATGTGGGACTAGTAACCCAACACTTTTTCCTTGGGTGTTTAGTGAAGTTTGAAAGTGTAGCTTGAGGATGACTTGTTATAAGGTGGAGAGATTGTAAGGTCCCCATATCTTATGGGGATGGTTTTTATTTTAAATTTCGGATAATTTATTCCTAAATTGGGTAGTTAACGGTTTACCATTAGTAGGGAAGGTATTAGGGTTGTCTCAGGGATTCAGGGAATAGAAAAGAGGAAAAAAGGCCAATCTATACTGATAGAAAGGTTGGATCATGGTTAATATTAATTGTGCATCATAACCGTGTGACCTACGGAAGGGGGTTCACAATTAGTAAAACCTTGTAGGGGGGCCCAAGAAACCATGAAACTCAAGTTCTCTTTTGGAAAGTGGTGAGTTCACATACACTGTATGGTTTTTCAAACAATATGGGGCCTGGAAAACCATGCAACACTGGACAATGGAGGTCACATGGCTGGTGCATAGTGAGAAAAAACATACAGCATAATCATGGACCTTATAAAAAGTGGGTGTTTTAACATCATTACCACTTAATCTTATTTCTTTCCTACACAATTTTATCCCCTATTCAATTATAGTATTATTATATATAAAGTATACTGATTAGGATTGAAATAATTAATCTTATATGAACTAATTACTAGAGGGGGTGAATTGTATTTATAAAAACTTCAGTTTAAAAGTGTATATACTAAAAAATTACAAATTAATTTAAATAAAATAATCATATTTAGACTTGTCCTTTAGTCTGATTATATCAGATTATCATAATCAGATTGATTACGATAATATCATAATATATAGTTTAAACGTAATCAGATACAATTATATTTACAACATAGAATCGTAATCATGATAATCGTATTCACAATGTATTATGTAAAAAAAGAAAGTTATTGTAATCAAAGAAACTATGATTAAACAGATTATATAATTCATATTACAAAAAATCAAATTACGATAATATATTTCTCATATTCAAATAACGTTATAATAAAAGAATTATAAGTATGTACAGTGGAATTTACAACATAAAATATACAAGTAAAAAATTTGAATATGGTTCTTTTATCCCAAAGATAAGGGTATCTTATAACCTTGGACAAAGGTCCCTTGTTTTGTACTTACAAGAATTTATTTCCTCATTAAGGAAGACCCTTGATATGATGATTGGTTCTGTCACACTATCCCCATGTGCCCTTGATATTATGATCAACTGTATCTTCCTATCCCCTTAAGACCTCAATAAATATGGTGATCAGTATCTCCAACTTCCTAGCCTTAGAATCCCTCGATCAAATTCACACTATAAAATTCACAAAGAAATTAAAATCAACTTATTAAAGAGACAAGATGAAAATTTTTTCTTAAGAAGAACACTCTCAAAATTAACACAAGAGACTAAGAACAAGTTTTCACACATTTTATATTTTAGATAATTTGAGAGTGAAATGGAATTAGCAACTTTAGACTCTTCAAATAATTGGGTATTTATAAAAAATACCTATAATGGTCATAGTTCCTATAATGGTCATATTTTATTTGAGATTGTTACAACGACTATGAAAATATGAACATAAACAACTATATAAAAATGGGAATTCCTATTTCATTTTATAATACATCATCATCGTGTATAATAAATTGTTCCCATATGATAATTATAGTTTTTTATATTCATAATTTAAACTTAAGTCAATCCAATGGATTTTCTTTTATCTATCGTTGTGATGGCCATTCTGAATATGGATCTGATGCTTATTAGTTCTAGTATCAATCCAACCAAAAGACTCTCAGTATGAAAGAAAAGACATAATATCTTATAATAGAATTCATAAAGATGAATCTGATTATTTTCAGTTCTATAGTCATTACGATAATCACAATGTAGAATTCTAGTTTAATTTCTCAAATACATTATAAATTTTCTTACACAAGGTATTAGGATATGTTTTCCAAAAAAAAAATACAAACACATTGGTCATAAAATAATTAGTAATCAAGTATTTAAGAATGATTTGGTGATTTCCAAAACAAAAGTAATGGAAAAGTCATAAATAATCTTTTAACTCAACAATATCCCCCTTTTTAGAAAGTAAAAACTACAATGATTTAATAGAAAATATATTTGAAATACCTATGTACATTTTTATTTTAATAACTTTGTATTTAGAATTAAATAGAAATATGTATCTCCCTAAATTTTATAACTTATCTGAAAAAAATGATTAATATGACTAACCTTCCCCCTTAGGATAAGAATCCTTATGGGTCATATTATCCTCATTAATTAATACAGCTCCCCCTTTTTATAAAATTATCCCATTTATTATTTTAAAAAAAGAATAGAGAAACAAAATTATTAACTAAAAAGGGTTATAGAAACAAAAATTCAAATTAAAGAATAAAATATCCAATCATTCAAGAAAATTATGAAATAATATTAAGCTAATCAGAATTGTGAAAACATTGAGACAAATACTTTTGTATGAGGAGAAAGGTTTATTCATATGATTAGAGAAAAATGTTTTCCAAATACAATAAGAGTTTATAATAAAAAAATTAACCATTATTCATAAAGTTATTCACAATGGATTTTATTTTCTTGAACTCATTTTAGCCTTTTTTTCTAACTTCTCAAGATCTTTATCCTAGATTCAGTTATTTACTTATTGAATCTGAATTTTCTCATATTGCATTTGAATATTTTCTTCTTAGCTTTGATGTATTTGAGAAAACTCCATATTCCGGGTAGTGAATTCATCATTAAAATGTGTGAGTCTCTTTATCAATTTCTTTAAAAACTACATATTTTCAGTCTACTTGTTGATGGCCTTAGTATGATTATCTATATGATCTTTGAATGTTTTATAAAAATCTACTCTTTTGATCACATTTTTTGTTAACTGAAAATAATTATCTGTAGATTCTTTAAAATTATTACTTATATCTTTAAAGTTATCATAAAAAATATTGATATCAATTTTGACTTTATGAGACTAGTTAGTCATTTGAATATATGATATTCTATGAATCTAATAAGAATGTTGATGGGATTTGAACTCAGATTCTAGTTTAATCAATTTCTCTATCATCTTGTTTGTCATGTCTGATTTTTTATTTAGAAAATCTTGAAGCATATGGAATCTAGACTTGAGATTTGGGAAATAAGGAATTGTCCCTTCAATCCATTTCAATGTCTTAATAATAAAATATACTATTTTAAATTAAGATGTTCTAACTGAAACTGATTGATATTATTATTTATTTCCATTAGGTGTGATACAGCTAGTTCCAATTTCATCATGACCTATTTTACATTTTTATTTGTTTGTAACTGGCTTTTCAATATCTTTTGAACCTTTTTCTTTCATATTCTTATCATCAAAAATCTGGTGAACTTCATCATCCTTATCAAACATTATTTTTTAATTCTAATCTTCTTCATCCTTATTTTGTGATGATTGAGATTTTTTAGTTTCCATTTTTTGAGCACTATCAGATCAAACAATCTAATCAAAATCAGAAGGTATTTTTGATGATGTTGATTTCCTACCATAAAAAGTTACTTCAAAATCATGTTCACTGAATTAATTTTCTAATTCACCATATTCATTATTTTTATATTCAGCACCTTTACATTCATTCTCATTATTCTCATCTTTGTTGTATTCAGTTTCCTGAACTTTCTCTTCTTGATTGGCATATTCTGCCTGATTAATTTATTGTACCTATTTTTCATAAACAACATCTTATAATGTTTTTCCTTTTTCTACAAAAGTAGGAGAAATATGATTGACTTGTTTTGTTTCTATGAAAGATAATAAGAAATCTAGAATTGATGGAATAACATTTTCATAAGAAATCTATACCCCATTCATCAAATATTCAATTAAATTACCGCCGTAGAGTCTCTTATTTTGTTTCTTTTCTATGAATACTTTTTTTTTGGAGTTTTTATACCATATAATCTGATATTAATAGGTTCATTTGGGTTGATTCTTAATTGAGGGTCTCCATATTTCCTTTCTTCATATTTTTACCCCCATTTATTAACTACATCATCTGAGAATTTGTTTGGTTTCCTCTATTTTGTTAGAGGAATGGAATTAGTCTTTCTATTCTTCTCCTGAACTACCTTCATGGATTTATTTTCCTTTAAAGATAGTTCTTCTTCTGATTCATCTTCATAATCATTATTTACACACTTATTTGATTTTGTATCAAATAAATACTTCATTCATTCCATTTTTTCGTCACTAATAATCATAATATTTTCTCTAACGACCTCATATTTTTTTCTATGTTGAAATTTTTCATACTTGATTCAATAATTTTGATTATCAAAGCCATAAACATGATTATATTATACTTATTATTATAAATTTAACATTCATAATTGATAATAAAACAAAACCATTCAAATTATTCTACCTCGTGTTAAATAAGTAATCCAGAATGATGATTTTAGATACTTTCAAAGTATCTCAATCTAACTTTCTTGGGATTAGAAACCCTTTCATCCAAAGTCTTATTACCATATTATCCAGAATGAAATGATTAACCTTTCTTGGTTCATCATCTGAGACATTTAAAAAAAATACTTTTCATCTCTTTCTTTTATAAATGTACCCATGCACTCCGGTAGTTCATGTGGTGAAAAAAACACATCCTTTCACTAAAATTCCTAGGAATCCTATAGTTTCTCTATATATCATCTTGTATCTTTTATCATAGATTATAAATAAGAACAACTCTTTTCTATTTTCTTGAAAAAACATTACAAAGGCATAAAAATATCTAACCAGGTTTATATAAAACAAATCATAATATGGATTTTTTTATTCAACACATAATGAATTCCAACCATAGAACTCTATTAAAATCCTTATAGAAGAATCATACATTTTATAAAAAACCTTTTCTCCAAAACTTTCCTAAAAAACATAAAATTTTTGGTAATCCTTCATGGGTGTAATCGCATTGGGAATTTATAATGAAGAACTGGTCGTGAAGAACAAATCATAGTGGGAGATTTAAATGTTACAGAACATCTTGGAAAAAACATGAAATAACTAATGTGGGACATGAGGGTATCCTCCATATAAAAGAAATTGAGGAGATAGTTGATCTCCCAAAAAAGGATATGATGGATGAGATTTGATAAAACTGATCTGATGGTTGAGAAATTATCCAAAGAAGTATTTCTAAAGAATTTAAACTCTTATAATTTTAGAAAATGTTTTTATCACATTAACTGAATATGATTGAGAAAATAAAAACATGCAAAAAAATATAATAAAAACAAACAGGTATAATACTAATTATAATGTAATAGTGTTAAATTATAAAATAATAAATACCTTTGGTAGTTGAATCATTGATATTATAATTTTTTCTTCTTGGTTTTATAAAATAACATATTAAGATAGTTTTAAATAAAATTAAATAAATTGAATAGTTGAATATGATAATTTTATAACTAAAAATGAAATATTAATAATTTTTTTTAATAAAAATATGATTACGAAAAAAATTATAAAGAAAACCCAAATATAGAAAATTTTCAAATTCAATTTTAAGTAAACTCAAGTCCATAAAATATTATAAAATTTCTTAGTCTGGAAATCCTTTTTTAGAAAACAATGTGAGTCCAAAAAACTTATTATGATGAATTTTTTAAAGAACATAAAAAAATTAGAAAAATTAATAATTTTATAAAACTATGATTTGAAAAAGTAAATATTTTGAAAAGTAAAGATCATATCTACTCCCCCTATGAAAATGAGTATCTTAATGTAAGTAGATGGTTTAAATGATACATAGATTTGAATGATTAATTTATAGTGGTCATTCATATCTTTGGTTTAATGTTTTCAATTCTATCAAAAGGTAAGGGTTTTGTGAAAGTATCAGCAAGTTTTCCTTGCGTTAAAATGAATTATAAAATTATATATCCTTAAGTGTGTGATCCCTAAGAAATTGATGCATAATATCTATGTGTTTTACATGAGAGTGATTTTAAGGGTTCTTAATTAAGGTAGTGGCACTAGTATTATCCCAGATTATTTGTGTATTAGTAAAACACATGCCATAGTCAGTGATTATGTGTTGCATCTATAACACTTGAGAACATCAAATTTCAGCTACCACATATCCATCTTTAGAACTGGAAATTTATATCTAGTGTTTTTTCTTAAAATCCCAAGAAACTGATGATTATATTAATAAATGACAAGTTATAGAACTAATTCTTATATCCATTCTACAACAACCAAAATAAGAATCTGAAAGAAAATTAGTTCAAAAAATTTTCCAAATGAATAAAAAAGTCCTAAATCCATAATTCCCTTTAAATAATGAAAAATTTGTTTAAATAATTTAAAATAGGATTCCTTTGTATTTTTATGATATTTTTCAAGTACCATAAAGAAAAAATTAATATCAAATGACTAGTTGTTAAGTATAGTAGACTTCATATCATACCTCTAAAAGTTTTTTGATAAATTGGGTTCACTACTTCATCGATTTCAATAGTATTTTAGGCACTGATGGGAGTAATAATACTTTTAGTGTTTTCATATCCTAACATTTAAAGAAAAAATTCTATATAATTATCTTGATATATATAATTACTTTCTCATTTTTTAGAAATTTGAAAACCACAAGAAATGTTAACTCACCATTCATACTAATCTCAAACTTATATTTCATTAGATCTACAATGAAAACTATTAAATATTTTTTATTTGATCTGAATATAATTTTTTCAAAATATATTTGAACAATCATAATGTTTTTTAACTTCTTTTATAAAATTTTTGGATCCTCATCTACTTTAACAAAAAATATAACAACAATCATGTTAACATATCATACCAAGCTCTATGGGCTTGTTTAAGTCCATATTAAGATTTGGCATGCTTATAAATGTATTCACAATGTTTTGAATTTTTAAAACTAGGGTGTTGTTCAACATAAAATTTAACCAGAAAATATATATTAAGAAAATCACACTTCATATACATTTTATAATGTTTGAAATTAAATAATGTTGTTTAGGTTATTAGAATATGAATAGCTTCTAATATTTTTATCGGTGAATATTTTTATTTATAGTTTATGCCTTATTTTTTGTTATATCCTTTTGAAATAAGTATTTCTTTATTTATAATAAATATTATATATTCATAAAATTTGTTTCTAAAGACCCATTTTATTCCAATTATGGATGTTTATTTTGGTTGTTCAACCATGGTCTATAATTTTTTCCTCTCAAATACATTTACTAGATCTTACATATCTATAATATAATCCTCATTAGGATTTTTAGGTAAAAATTGAAAAATAAAAGATAGATGTTCTATTTCATTTTTTAAAGGACACCAAGTCCAAATAGGTTGCTCAATGTCACCAATGATATTATCACTAGGATGATTCCAAAGAAACAAATAAATTGGTTTTTTTAAAACCTGTTCATTAACATAAGGTAGGAAATATTACTAAGTAAATACTTTATAAACTATTTTTTGAGTAGTTTTTTTATTATAAGAGATTTATAACAAAGTTTAAAAATGATTTTATTTAAACACATCTGAGGATGTTTGTTGGGTTTTTAAAAAAACATTGTTTTCTTCATCAAATTTAATATGTATTATTTCCTAAATAGTAAAAGAGTTTTTATTAAAAACTCTATTTTCCTCATAATTTGTGGAACAACATAAAAATATTCCTTCATAGGATTTGGTTGTGAATTTTTGTCAGTTATATTTCATATTCAAGATGAATAATTTGTATCCAAATAATCTAAAATAAGATACTATTGTATTTTTTCCTTTCCATAGATCATAAAGAGTTTATTTAAGAAATAGAAAAATTAAGAATCGATTTATAGTATAATAGGTAGTAATAATGGTTTTATCCCAAAAATTCATAGCTATTGAGTATTCAATCAACATGGTTCTTGTTATTTATTAAATAATATGACTTCTTCCTTCAACAATACCATTTTTTTAGGAGATATAAGAGGTGAAAATTTATGTTCTATACCTTTCTTAATAAATTTTTTTTCAAAAGAGTAATTTATGAATTCTCCACTATGATTACTATGAATAGTTAACAAGGGAACGTTTTTCTAATTTTTAAGTATGGCTAAATTTTTTTTGAAATAACAAGAGGATTTATAACTCTTTGCTATAAAATAATCCCATGTATATCTAGTTTAATAATCAACCTAGACATATACATATTATTTCCCTATAATACTTCCAGTTTGTGTTGAAACAAATAAATCCATGTGCATTAACTATAAATTATCAGTAGTTGAGGCTTCAAAAATGGATTTATAACTATACTTATGTTTCTTACCATATTGAAAGGAGTAACAAAATTTTGAAGAATCATATATAAGATCTATTCGATCCTTATCAAGTATTTTCTTAGTCAATCTATGAATGCTTCTAATTTAATTGTGTCCTAACCATTTATTCCATAACCAAGAATAGTCTTACATTATGATAAGGCAAGGTACGTCTTAGAACCTAAGATCTTATAAGTTATGAGAATAAACATTCTCATACCAAAGGGAGGAAATAATGAATTCATCCTTACAATTATTTACTATGAATTTATCCTTTCTAAAATTTATTAGGTAAACTTTATCACATAATTTAATAATTCTTATAATTTTGTTCTTAATAAATTTAAAAAATAAAACATTTGACATTAAATCATTACCAAAAAGAACAATATTACCTATTTTAATAATCTATCCTTAAACATTATCTCTAATGGTTACTTTTCAACATTTCATTTTGATAATATTTTCAAAGAAATATTTTTATCTAGTCATATGTCGAGAAAACCCACTATCCATGTACCAAATAATTTTTTTGTTGATATTATCTTTGTTTTCCTAAAAACAAAACAATTGCAAATTTGGAACGCAAAAATTCTTGGGTCCAAAAAATGTTAGTAATCAATTTTTTTAGAATCTACATCTATTTTGGTAAATTTTATTTATTGAAACCAAAATATTGAACATTATATAGGGAGAATTTCTTTTTTTATTTCCTCCACTTTTAAATTTTGTGAAAACGGGGGGAATTTTTAAGAACAAACAAATTTTTGTTAAAATCTGGTTTATTATAAGTATAAAAAATTCTTGTATTAGTTTCAGAAGGATGAAGTTGTTTATAAATTTTATCAAAACCTTCCTTAACATAGGTAAATTTTGATAAAACTTTACTTAAGGAATAAATTTTATATTTTATTTTAACAACTAAATTTGTATCCTCTTAAGTAATAGTTTTGGAATTGAGTTTTTCAACTATTCTTTTTAGAAATAATTTTTTACTAAATCTTTAAAAATAGTATCTTCTTTAGAAATAGATTTATCAAGATATTTTTAAAGATATAATATTTCTTTTTTCAAAATTTATATACTTGAATTTTCTTTATCAATTTTCTTTCTAACATTTCTGTTTTCATTTTGATGTAGTTTTGAAAAAAAAGAAACTCATTCATATGAAGGAACAATATTATCCTCTCCTAAGAAAAATTATTCATTAGAAAATTTGGAATTTTTCTCATCATCGGATTCAGGATAATTTGAACATAAAGATAAATTTTTAATATTTTTAGAAGTGTGTTCGTTTTCCCTTACAAAATATTTTTATTATTGATTATGGTAAGAAGAACTATGTTTCTATATCAATAAAATTATTGATCAGAAGGGTCATCTGAAGAGTCTCCTCCACTAGAACTCCAATAATAATTTACCTTAATTACCCTCTTATTATTTTTATTATAAATTTCTCTCATTCAAATCATAATTTCTTTCTTTACTATATTTTCTTTTCATCTTGGGAGAATCAGGTTTCATATGTCCAGTTTTCTTACAATCATAAAATATAACTTTAGAATTTTTCTTTTCATATATTTATTTGTTACTTTTATTATAATGATACTTAAAGTCTTTTTTTCCAACTATATTAGTTATCCTCCATGAAATATTATCTATTTCATTTTCATAGTTTTCAAAATCAATTGAATTCGACCGTATAACCATTTTTTTGAAGACTTAACCACTTTTTCAAATGTTTAAACTTTATTAGGAATTATAGTAGTGTTAATAGAAACACTACCTTTTTTCTTATTTTCTTCCACTGTATCTATTTTTAATTTACCTTTATATTACTATAGGGTTTCAAATAAATCATCTAGAGTGACATTTTGTATCTTCCTTTATTCATCAATAGTTTTTCTCTTATATTCTCATTCATAGGGCATCATATCAATAATATTTTCTTCAAGGATTTCAGATTCCAATCCTTTCTCTACCATATAATATAAGCTATTGAAAATTTTCATTAAATACTATTTTAATTTTTCAATAGGTTCTCTAAATTGAAATTCTATATCTTCATAGTTATCTCTAAGCATTTCGATTATGGTTTCAGCAACCTCTAAAGTTATAAAATGTGTAATCCATAACTTCTTACAAATACTATTAATTTTTTCAAATCAAGAAATATAACTATAATGATTCTATTCATAGAACATAATAAAGTGTTTCTAACTCTTTAGTTAAATTGATACTCTTTCTTTTCCATTTTTCTGAAATTAGTAACCTCCGTGTTAGAAATATTATATTCAAAAGGGAGTAGAACAAAATTATTAACTCTAGTGTTGATTATAAAAGTATTCATTTTATCCCTTCAGTACTCATATTAATTACCATAAAATTTTTGGGGACTATTAGGATTGATATTGAAAATGTATCTGACATTTAATCATCCCATATTTCAATAATATATACAATTTTGTTTTCCACAATAGACGTTAGTGTAACAAATACTTATAAAGAAAAAATTTATAAAAAAATTAAAACTAATTTTCAAAGACAATAAAAAATGATTATAATGTATTTGAGTTTGGTAATACTACTCTAATACCAATTTTTGTATCATTGTATATTGATTATACTGATTAAGAATGAAATATTGTATCTTTTATGGACTAATTACTATAGGGGATGAATTCTAGTTATAAAACTTTAGTTTAAAAGTGTTTAAAGTAAAACAATTCACAAATCTTTTTATATAAAAGAATCATATTCA
The DNA here is from genome assembly GCA_963277665.1 of Viscum album. Lineage (NCBI taxonomy): Eukaryota > Viridiplantae > Streptophyta > Magnoliopsida > Santalales > Viscaceae > Viscum > Viscum album. The sequence goes on along the minus strand of OY728164.1, from coordinate 570,467,564 downwards.
TATGTAGCCCAAGGTCTGATTATATCATAGTATCATAATCAGATTGATTATGATAATATCAGAGTATAAATATTAAATGTAATCAGATACAATTCTATTTATAGTGTAGAATCATAATCACAGTTGTCGTATTCACAATGTATTATGTAACCAAAATAAAATATTGTAATCAAAGAAACTATGATTAAATATATTATATAATTCAGATTATAACAAATAGAATTACGATAATGTATTTATCATATTCAAATAATGTTACTATAAAACAATTACATGTATTCATAGTGGAATTTACAACATGAAAGATACAAGTGAAATAATTTGAATAGGGTTCTTCAATCCCATAGAGAATTTAATCCTATAACAATGGATAAAGGTCCCTAATTTTATACTTACAAGAAAGTATGTCTTTCCTCATCAAGGAAGTCCCTTGATATAATGGTTATTTCTATATATTATCTTTGTGTTCCCTCAATATTATGGTAAGTTCTGTCTTTCATTCCCTATAAGCCATCAAAAAAACATTGATCAGTATCTCTGTCATCCTATCCTTGAACGCCCTCTTTCAAATTCACATAATCGGATGCAAAAAAAATTACAATCAATTTCTAAAAGAGGCAACCTGATAAGGTTTCCTTAATAAGTAATCTCTCTAAATTAATAAAAGATACTAAGAACAAGTTTTTCACAATTCATAGATGTTAGAAAATTTTAGAGGGAAATGGAATAAGCAGCTTAAAACTCTTCAAATGACTGGGTATTTATAGGAAATCCTTTCAACAATCATATTTCCTCCAACATTGATATTTTCTCTGAGTTGTATTCAATGACTTTCATATCTGGAACTTCAACAGCTATATCAAAATATAAAGTCCAACTTCATTTTATAATACACCATCACAGTGTAAAATAAAATTATACAACATGATAAATATTGTTTTTCATATTCCGAATTTAAACATAAGTCAATATGAAGTATTTTATTTAATATATCATTATGATGATCTTTTTAAATATGGATAAGATGTTTATTGGTTCTAGTATTAATCCTAATAAAAGACTATCATTACAAAATTCAAGTCATAATGTTTTATTAAGAAATTGATAAAGGTGAATCTGATTATTTTTTATTCCATAGTCATTATTTAATAATCATAATGGAGAATCTTATTTTAATTTCTCAAATACATTAAAACTATTCTTAATTATGTTATATGGATATTTTTTCTACAAAAAAACAGCATGAAAACAATTTGGACAAAAAAGAGTCAGTAATCAAGTATTTAAGAAAGAGTTTGTGATTTCCAAAATAGAAGGAATAGAAAATTCATTAAGAAACTTTTGATACAAATATCCCCCATTTGGAAAACAAAAACCACAATGCTTAAATATAAAATAACATTGAAAGAGTAAAAATAATTTTTATTTAAAGAACATCATATTATGAATTAGACAGTAATACTTATCTACCCTTGGGTATATAACTCATCTAAATAAAAATTATAAATACCACTAACTCACCTATTAAGATAAGAATCCCTAAGGATTGTATTCTCTTAATTAATAAAAACATTTCCCCCTTTCTATAAAATTCTCTCCCTTTGTGATTTTCAAAAACGAATAGGGAAAAGACATATAATACAAGAAAAGGGTTAGAGAAACAAATATTCAAAACAACAAAAAGAATGAACTATTTAATCATTCAAAAAAAATCATAAATAATATTAAACCAATTAGAATTGGGAAAACATTAAAAAATGTATTTGGATGAGAATAAAAGTTTAGTTATCTGATCAGAGAAAAAAAATAAAAATACAATAAGAGTTTAGAATAAAAAATTAATCCGTCTTTATAAATTTCTTGCAAATGGATTTGATCTTCTTGAACTCATTTTAGTCTTGGTCTCACTTATCATGTTTTCCATCCTGGATCCAAATCATTTTCTTTTGAATCTAAATTTTCACTTGTTGAATTTAAATCTTTTCTACGTGTATTTTAATTATTTTAGAAAACTAATTTTCCAATTTATTAACATCCTCCTTATGATTTTTTATTCTCTTTATCTATTCCTTGAAAATTATCACCATTCCATTCAACTCAATGAAAGTCTTAGTATGATTATCAATTTTAACATTGAAATTTTTATGAAACATTACTCTTTATATAACATCCTTTTTTAACTATAAATAATTATATATATATTATTTAAAATACTTCCTTATATCATCAAAATTAAAATAAAAAATATTGAGATCAGTGTTGACTTAACAAGACAAATTATTCATTTTATTACATGATTTTCTATGAATTGGATAAAAATATTTATGGGCATTGAACTCATCTTCTCATTTAATAACTTTTAATGTAATTTTTTTTTTCAAGTATGATTTTTTATTAATACAATCATGAATCATCTTGAATTTATACTTGAGATTTTGGAAATAAAGAATTGTACCTTCAAGCCTTTTCAAAGTCTTAATAATAAAATAAACTCTTTCTAAAGATGTTTTTCTAATTGAATCCAATTTATCTTCTTCATGATTTCTAAGAGGTATGATGCGACTGGTTCCAATTTCATCTTGAATTATTTTCCCTTTTTCATTGTTTGTAATCTATCAATCATTTTTATTTCAAATTCATGTCATCACAAATTTCATGAACTTCTACATATTTATTATGCTTTGCTTTGGAATTATGATATTTTTCTTCCTTATTTGACAAATAATGGTCTTTCTTAGTTTCCATTTACTATTCACTATAATATATAAGAATATGATCAGCATCAGAGGGTATTTTTTGTAACACCTAGAAATTATAGAGTAAGAATGTTGAATTTGATAGTGTATATAGCACACAACACTAAGAATGTAAGGGAATGAAACATATCAGTAATTTATAATATATTTACTATTTTAAAAAACTTAATATATTTAATAGAATTCAATATACATAACAAAGATTTATCATATGTTGCAAACAACATTGAGTTTCTTCAATGGATTTTGTGACATGCAAGGCCGTGTTTTACTGAATAGTAATATGTTATTAAAATATTATGATTTAATATAATGAGATATAACCTAGTTGTTAAATTAATAGTTATGATTATTATTAACTAACATAAGTAAATCTATTTCTTACAAAAATATAAAATTAATTCATTAGTTAAAATTTAATTTTAAATGAATAGGAAAACTAGTTGAATATAAAAGAAAAATATTACTATTTTTATGCTAACAATGTTGTTTTACACAAATAATTTAAATTAGTTACAATTATTGAGTGATATTAATTATATATATATATTATATATTTGATCAAAAATCTTTTATATGAATCCAATAGATTTTATAATCAAAAGATAAGAACAAACATAATTTTATTCATAAAATACTATATTTTTATTTTTACCGACTTTTACTGGAGAACATATTTTAAATATTAATTTTGAGACTTCTATTGATTTAATATGTCAAAAATATTATTTTTTTTGAAATATAAATATCAAAATTATGTTAGGGTGATTTTTTCAAAATTTTATGTGAAGTTTCATTTTCTAGTGAATAGTTAAAAAATACTGAATTTTAATTCCAAAATGCTTTTTCGTCTAATTTATTTATAGGGTTAAATTAAATTGGTAATTGTATTTAAAGTCACATTATAATAAATAAATATCAATTAAATAAATTTATTTCATTGGTATCAATTTCACTTTTAATTTGAATGTAAAAACTTATCAAACTTTTGGATGTCTTTACTTTAAAAAATTGCATTGTCGTCCCGTCTGCGGGATAAATTTTAAATTAATTTCTTTCACTAATGTGATTTTAATTTAAAAAATGGATTCCATATTTTTAATTAAAATAATTTATAATTTATAATAAGGCCAATTTTTTGACCAAAAATATTATTTAATGTGATTAAAATTAATTACAATGATTAATATTAAATTAAGCCTAATAAGGGAATAAACCTTAACGTTAAGGCGCAAAAAGGACTATAAACTTGTAAGAAAGATATTTTATAGACATATTTATACCCTATACTCTATTTTACCTAATTTTTTTTTATTTTATCCACTTTTAATATGATAAATGTTGAGATAATTCCATTGTCAAAATATTACAAGAGTGCCACTCCTCCTCCACTATAAAAGGCCACCAATTCTCTCCATTCCTCATGCAGCTGAAAACACATATGTCTGTCCAAGATATACCCAAATAGCTTACCAAAATCTCTCCCCTAGACCATTAACCCCTACGTTTGGGAATAAATCATTCCATGGAAGCCCTTTGGTATAAAACAAAAGTAGTTAGCTGATATAAAGGTAACATTTTCCAACAATCTCTTTTCTTTCATTTGATTATCCACTCCCTATACTCTTATTATTCCATTCGTAAATAACTAAATTAGTAAAATTAATATAATAGGACTTTTTTATGTTATTATTTCTACCTAAACTTACTCACACCTCCATCTAATGGGTAATGAACATACTGTTTCTATGTAGGGTGAACTACTACCTCATGAAATGATGATTGTTCAATTTTCTTTTAACACCTCTCATGATGGCCATTATGATGGACACTATTTTTTATATGATATATAAAATATTTATAATTTATTTTTTATTCTTTAAATTTTATTTATAACATGTATTTATTCTTTCAATCTTGTTTAAATACGAAAATTTCGTTTGAGGAAGTGTGGACTACCACCCCCTCAAAGCGATATGACTTTTCCATGCCATACATGGAATTAATAAATTATGTTCCTAATAAACATATTTAATACATATAAAATAGATATGATACTATAATTATAATATAAATATATCATTTACTTTTAATTATTTTAATAAAAAAGGAATGGAAGTAGCGTTCACGCGTACGTACCACCTACTGTCTTCATGAATGGTGCATTTTATTTCTTGTATCCAAACATTATAGATTATTATAAATATATATTTAATGAATATGTAAGATAATTAATTCTTGGATTAAATTTTTTAGATGATAAAATCATGATCTAAGTAATATTATAAACAAATAACAAGTCAAAACATATTTGAGGGAACTAGTCAATTAACACCCGAAATAATGAAAATAATAAATGATTGTTAACAAATGGGTAATAAGACATTATAAGAAGATGATATATAATATTAAAAAAATTAATATAGTTATATTATTAGTTATTAACTTTTTTTAAACCACTTTACAGGGGGATGTATACCACACAACAATGGGATATTTAAGGTAAGGGGATTTTATCCCAATTTACATTCCATTAAGAGATATTTGTTATTAAGTACTAATTCACTATTATTTGGTGTATATATTATATTTTAATATTTTATATCATGAATATACTTACTCTTATAACATTATATATTTATTTTAATGTTATTTCATACTAGAGATTATGATTTAATTGTTTCAATGTTGTATGGGACACTTTGGAAGTTTCAAAAAATATTCTCCTAAAGAACGTTCTTAATGACTATATTTGCATTCTCACTTACTTTTGTGATTTTTAGATTTTTCTTGAAAAAGAAACATTATTATAATATATTTTCCTTCTTAATTTACTTGAATATATATATTTTTATATGATTTATATTATTATTTCATAAACCATATATTATTTTACATATGGTGTTTACTTTGACAATTATTTGATTAACTGGGGAATAATTGATAAATATATATCCTTAATTCAATACACATATTTGATTAGGAATGTTTTATATTTTTTAAATTTATAATGAAATATGAGGAATTATTTTTACAGTTATTACATGGGTGGGTATAGTTATATATATCCCCTCTATGCATCGGTAGTCTCATAAGACAAAATAGTTGGCCAAAATAGATTGGTTTTTACCCGATAGTTAAAATCTCTTATGAAAGGTCCCGACGGTAATAGTTAAAAGTACCTTGGAAACATGGTATATAATAATTAATCATTTCCCTCATTTATTTTCAGTTATTATTAATCCATGATATTTTGCATCAACATATCTATGGATACATTTAATTTTCAATTCATTGATTAAATGGAATGTCTTTCATTTTCTTACCATTCCATATTGAATTTTCCTTATATAGTTATTTTAATTTAATATGATATCAGTTATTTGCCTTTAAAATTTTATTTATTGTTATTTATTCATTATTTCATCCAATTTTTAACCATTACTGAGAATTTGATCTCACCCTTATTAAGCTTCATTCCCCAGGTTATGAAGAATAAATCTATTGAGTCCACTATGTTAAATAAACTAAGAGGGGGTAAATTAGGGTATAATAGATTAAAACTACTACCCATTTTGATCTTGTTTATTCATTAAAAAAAACACACTTCCCAATTTATCTTTTAGCAATATAAGAAGAAAAATTAAATCATTCATGGGAAACAACAATTTTACATGGTTCACCCTCAAAGGGCTGCATCCAAGGAGCAAACAATCTCAATGTACCGATGTACCAAATACACTAAAAGTGAAATTTTATTTACATGATTCAGGCCAAATCACTTCTATGATTAGTATCACTATATTTACATGGTTCAGGGTCTTCTCTCTTCATTTCCAAAGGTCACTCACTATGTATCTTCCTCCATCTCATTACTAATGGGAAGGATCACCGTCTACCTCTTCTTTCTCTCAATACTCTTGGAAGGTATCCACACACTATTTATAGGCATGTAGGTCCCTAAATCATCACTGATGAATGATTACTCCAATGTTTGTAGATTCTTTTTTAATGTCCAAATTTCATCCACTAATGAATATTATTTTACCATAGTTGTACTAGTCAAATTCAAACCTTTCGTGCAACCTTACATTGACTTGTGTGATTCGTTAAGAGTGGAACACAAGTGTTGCCTTTTTAATAGAAAACAAACATTCATGATACTCCAAAATTGTTCAAAATGCCCTTATTATTCTCATATCGTGTGCGATGCACACACTTTTATGCTCAAATCACTATTGGCACACAACTTCCATCTAGAATGAATCTTCTGAATAACTTTCTATATGAACGCCCCCACCACTTCTGTGACCAGTTCTCTGATTTTCTATAACTATTGATCTACTTACAAATGAGGAGGTAGATTCCTATTTATAGCCATTTTGGTGACCCTACATGTGAGGCACACAACTTTCCCTGAGGAACGTTTATCCATTCACCCAAACCTCTATTGCGCTAGTCACCTTCCACGCCTCTCCATAAATTGTGTTCCCTTCAATCATATTCCATATTTTAATGTTCTAATCTTTAAAAACATATGTCTCTCAACTTTAAAATACTCCTTTACACTAGCGTGAAACTCCTTTTCCAAAAAAATATCCATTCACCAATTTTTGGACATAATAATTTGGAATACAATAGAAAATGGGGCCAAATTGTATACATTATTTTTGTACTAACTCTAGATCATCCATTTCTTTATCATGGTTCTTTATCAACACATATTGTCACCAATATCTTTGGTACTCAGTAACTTATTATAGAAACCATCATTGTCAACAAACACAACCAACCCAAAAATGATTCAATGATACCTTGAGGGATTTTTTCCCAAAAAAATAATTGAATAATATTTAAGGTAATTATTTTATTTTATTTTATAACATATCATATTTTTATTTTTTATTTCACTTCATATTATGTATATTATATATGTAATAGAGCTTTCTAAGGCAACTAAATTGTTCAGTCCTTCAAGATTTGATTCCATGTAATCATGCCAATGTAATAAAATAATGTATCGACTTTAGGCTTTTGGGGTCGGGGAATTATAGTTGGTTTCAAATAATTTTAGCAACAACCTTGGAATCTAGATTTATAAACCATAGTTTATGTAAAATAACCCTCATATAGAATTTAAGGATATGTATAGAATAACATCCTTGAATTTTGGTATGGTTGAAATTGTGTGGGTATTCCTAAAAATACATCAATATATGGATTCTACAAGTGGACATGGTTCCGGAACAGATGTACCTAGGAGTAACAACTCTGACAATGTGTGTCAGGCCTGACTCGGAGTAACCTATTACACTACAATGGGCCTTACTGAGCACCTGTTCTGAAATTCAGGTGGGATTTTCTTAGGATAATTCACATAATATTTACCTAACATTATGAAGGATTTAAAAGTAAGGATTTCCATAAAGTAATAAAATTTTATGAATATAGAATTTACGATGCATAAATTTATGCTATGTCCTATACCATATTTAGAGTTATAAAAAGTTACTAATTTTAGGAGCTAATCCATTATATTCCATTATTTAGAAATGGATCGTAGAAGAATGGATGATAACTCCACCAATTCACATTATCCAAAGAGTAATAAGTATCATATATTGTATGGACTTAATCCAACATTTCGTAGGTATGTAGTGCCCCAAGTATTATTATCATATAATGAAATAGTATCATGTGATAACATGATAGGTAAAAAATTCTCCAAGTCCTATGGATTTTAAGGGAAGCCAGATAAGAAAATTATGGAAGTTAAATATATAAATGAATGGAATAAGGGAAATATGTTCTTTCTAACAAGTGATAATTGTTTAAAGAAACACCTTGGTACTTGCTTAAAAGGAATGAGAGTTTTCTAAAAATGTAGAATGAAAGGCCACCATTCTTGTTATTGTAAGGGTAATAAAAAGGTTTCAAATGTAAAATTCTTCACTTGATAGGATATGGGGAACTATGAAAATAAATGTCTCAAGAATCAATGGAATATACCCAAAATTGTTTTATTGGATAATGATCAAGTTATTATACTAACTCAGATGAAGAGTAATGATTAATATGACTATTCATGAATTATGTCATTTGAATATATTATCAGCAGTGTATTGGTTAAAAGAATTATGGAATATATAAGGATTTTACTATAATACTTTTTCATTAAGGATTTGATATAATATGTTGAATGTTACCAAGAAAACTTACTAAGTAAAAAGTTAAAATCATAGAAGAACACATGATTAAGGGGAATACAACCCTTAATATGTTATGGATGTTAAGATAATGATGAATAAATGATTGATTTTAAAAAGAGATGACTGCCTTATAACTAAATAATGACTTGCCATCAATTGTTTTATTTTATCATTGATAGAGTTTACAATAATTTTTTATTTAAGGAATATATCAAATAACATGTGTCTTATTTAAGTAATAAGGAAGAATTATTGTTTCCAATAAGTTGTTATGGTAATCCAAGTTATTATCATAATTTAGAGGATACATGATGAAGTAGTTCACATATTCAGTATTTGATGATTAAAGAGATACTTTATATTGATTTGAGGCTAATGATAAGCTCATTTTGGGAATTCTAATGACCTTCTTTCTAAAGTGTTGGATCATAATCTTTTTCAAAAGTTACCAGTTTTTGAAATGGTTGATCATTGGATAAGATTTTATAGGTTAGTGTATTAGTTCACCATATGAAGCATCATGTGCTAAGATATAGAGTAGAAATAGTTAAAGACATGACCAAAGGATAATATTGTTCTCGTAGAAACATACGATGAAATTATATTTACTTATATTCTTAGAGAGTGAACGAATTCCACAACTCTAGAAAAAATGATATTGAAACCAAAAAAAATTCTTATTACCATCATTTGAGACGAATGAAATGGCCCCTTAGATCATTTTGGATTAATGTCCTTGTGACTATTAAATTTCCCCTAACCATGTTCTCCAACACTCTCCATTAGAACATCATTTTTATATTTGTCTTATGTATCCATGTTTTCATTTCCAACCTATGTTCACATACTATGGAACCTAGTTATGTGGCCATTGTACTTTCATTTTTCTCTAATTAAAGAAGATGGGTTATTAACCATATTCATGATGTGGGTTTTTAAAACAGTAGTTTATTTTCAAATATCAATCTCTTAATTATTGAGATAAAGTTTAAATTGTGAGGACACAATTTAATTAAGGTTGGAAGAATGTAACACTCCGAAATTTGAGAGTAATAATGTTGTATTCAATAGCATGTATGGCGAACAACCCAAGTGTGTAAGAGAATATAATATCTTGAGAATTTATAATATATTTAATATTTCAATAAAATAAATATACTTTATAGATTAAAATATACTTAATAATTATTTATTGTATGTTAAAATCTACAACAATTTTCTTCAATAGCTTGTGTTACACACAAAATCGAGTTTTACCGAAGGATAATATATAATTAAATTATTATTATTTAATATAATGAGATATAACATAGCCATTAAATTAGAAGTTATGAATTTTATTATCTAACTTATGAAAATATACAGTTTTAAAAAATATAAAATAAATTCAATAATTACTATTTAATTATAAATGAATATAAAAACTGATTGAATATAAAAGAAAATATTATTATTTTTATGCTCACAAAGCTGTTTAACCTTAATAAATTAAATTTATTAAAATTAGTTGGTGATATTAATATGACATATATATATATATATATATTATTTATTCAACCAAATAACATTTATATTATTCCAATAGATTTGATAAGCATAAGATAAGAACAAACCCAATTTTATTCATATAATACTATATTTTTATTTTTACCGCCTTTTACTTGATAACATATTTTAAATATTAATTTTCATACTTTTATTGATTTAATATTCCTAAATAAACTTAATTATTTAAATACAAACATTAAAATTAGGTTACAGTTAATTTTTTGTACTTTTTCAGGAAAATCCATTTTCTATTGAATAGTTAAAAATGCTGAATTTTAAATCAAAACTTCTTTTTCATTTAATTTATTTATATGGTTAAATTATATTTTGAATTTTTTTTAAAATAATTTTATACAAACTATATATTAATTAAACCAATTTATTACATTAGGATCAATTTAAATTTTCAATTGAATGTAAAAACTTGTCAAATTTTATGACATTTTTACTTTAAAAACCTGCATTGTTGTCCCACCTACGTGATGAATTCGAAATTAATTTCTACCAAATCTATGATTGGGATTTAAAATAATGGATTCCATAATTTTGATCATAATAATTTATAATTTCTAATAAGTCCAACATTGTTTTTTACCAAAAATTAGTGAAAGTGATTAAAATTAATTATAACGATTAAGGTTAAATTAAGCTTAATAAGAGATTAAATGTTTACTATAAGGCCGAAAATGACCTATACACTTGTAAAAAAAATATTGGATGGAAATATTTTGACCCTATACTCTCTTTTATATAATTGGTTTCATTATTGGATCCACTTTCAACATGAAAAATATGGGTAGAGTTCCTTTGTCAAAATATTACAAGAGTGTCCCTCCTACTCCACTATAAAAGGCCAACACGTCTCCCTATTCCTCACACCTCTCAAAACACTTGTGTTCAAAAAATATCTACCCAAATATATTCCCAAAATCCTTCCCTTATACCTTTAATAATCCTATTGGGTATAAATATTTCCAAGGAAGGCCTTTGGTATAAACCAAGAGGACTTACCCGATTTTAGGGCAACGTTTTCCAACAATCTATTTTCGTTCATTTACTACTCCACTCCATATACTCTTCTTATTCCATACTTACAAAAAAAACTAGTATAATCAGAATAATATCATGTTGTTATGTTATTATTTCTACTTACACTAACAAAAAACATACATCTAATGGGAAATGAACATATTGTTTCTGTGTACGATGAACTACTTTCTCACAAAACAGTGATTGTTCAAATTTCCATTACCACCTATCATGGTGACCATTATTATGGAAACTCTTTTTTTATATGATATATATAATATTTAAAACTTATTTATTCTTCTTTAATTTTTATCTATAGAAACCCATTATGTTTTCGATCTTGTGTGAATGCAATAATTTCATTCGAGGAAGTGTGGACTACCACCCCTCAAAGAAATGTGACTCGTTCATTCCATACATGAAATTTATAAAGGATTTTCATAATAAACCTATGTTACATATATAACATAGATATGATACTATAATTATAATATACATATATCATTTACTTTTAATTATTTTAATACAACAAACAAATGGAAGTAGTGTTAATGCAAACATACGACATAACATCTCCATGAATGGTTCATTTCATTTATTATCACCAAACATTATAGATTATTCTAAATATATATGTACTAAATATATAAGATAATTAAGTCATGTTTTACATTTTTTATATTGTTAAATCATAATATAATTAATAGTATACTAAAATAAAAATTCAAATCATACATTAGAAAACTAACCAATTAACACCCTAAATAGTGAAAATAAAGAAAGATTATTAACAGAAAGGTAATAAGACATTATAAAATGATGATATATAATATTATAAAAATTATTATGGTTCTGGTATAAGTTAGTAACATATTCCAAACAACTACAGAGGAGGATAAATATCACAAAACAAAATTTAGATGAAGGTAAAGGAATTTCATCTTAGTTTACATTCCATTAAGAGTTTTTTAATATTATGCACCAATTAAATTTTATTTGGTGTATATACTACCTTTTAATATGTCATATCATGAATATCATTACTATAATGATATTATATGTTTAATTTAATATTATTCCATCATTTTTAGTAGTATTTAAATGTTTTAATGTCGTATGGTGTACTTTAGAATGTTTAAATATTATTCTCCTAAAGAATATTATTAATGATTATCTTTACAACCTCACATACTTTTGTAATTGTAAAATTTATATTGAAACAAAAAATACATGATAATAATTTCTCCTTATAAATTTCATTTAATATCTATATTTTCATATGATGTATATTATTATTTACTAAACCATATATCATTTTACATATGGTGTTTACTTTGAGAGTTTTTTGACTAACTGGGAATTAATTGATAAATATTTATCCATAATTAAATATGGATATTTTATAAGGAATATTTTTTATTTTTTAAATTTATTATGAGATATGTGGAATTATTTGGACATTTATGACATAGGTGGGTCACAATTATAGAAATCCCCTTGGTGTATTTGTAGTCTCATAAGATGAAATAGTTGGCCAAAATAGATGGTTTTTATAAAGACCCAGAATGTCCAAGTAATTGTTTTTAATTAAATGTGAATTTTATGAGACCGTGAAAATTTACGGCGCATGATTTCGAGGCCCGATGTGCCCAGAATCAAATTCTGATGTTTGTTTGAGTACGTTCAGTAAACATACGACCGAGTTTTCTTAAATATTGATCTAGTGCTCAGAATTGAAATCTGAGGGCACTGTTGAACCCGCAGCGCATGTATTTTCTTAAGGAGACCTTCACCTCGACGACAGTTGATTGAGAGTGGAAGATGATTTTTGGGATTTCTGTAAATGAATAAAATAAAAATAAAGTTGTGTAGCTTTAATTTTTAATTTTATTTGAAACCACCCATGTGGTTATTTTCACAGGTGGGGACCACTTGAACTAAAAAACTCCCATGAGAGGTTACGTAGGTGGGAACCACCGGAGCCTAACCTCACATGAGAGGTTATGGTGGTGGGGACCACTCGAGGCTTAAACCTCCTAAACTCTACCTCTTTAATGGTGCCACACCCCCTTTTTAATTTATTATTCCAACACCTCTTTAATTAATGGTGCAATTGAAATTAAATTAATAAAACATAATTTAATTTATATTGGCCATTACTTTATTGGGAATGGAGTTGGAAGAGCACTTGGAGAAACTTATTCAATCTATGGAAGAATGCTCCTCCCAACGAAGAATAACCACCAGAGATCGAAGAATGATGAAGCTGACCTCGAGCCAGATCGAAAGCACCTTGTAGGGGAAACTAACATACGATGTCTTCAATAAATGACCATGCTTCCCTTCAAATTGATTTCCATCTATCCCCAACAACGTCGTCTCCTTCCTCTTAACCTTCATCGACAAATCAAATAAGGTAGGTGTTCATGCATTGTTAATTGTTGCACATTCTTCATTTTACTTTAAGTATATAGATTCGAAGCCCCATGTTAACACTCTAACACCGAGGGTGCGGGCTGAATGAACACGTCCCGACCCCTCTGCCTTACTTTATAGATTTTGACGCTAATCGCAGCATGAGACTTGGTTGAGATATTTTCATCAAAAATGATTTTTTATTGAAGATGGTGTCCTGAGGAGGGGGAGGCTACTTCCGGAACAAGAATCGGGCCACAGGAACTTGTCCGGTGACCCGCATAAAGTTCGTCGGTGGTTGGAACCGACGAACGTCACCGCGTGGATGGCGGCGGCGCAACCGCGCCGCCAGGGGAGTAGACCACGGCCGATGGGTCATGCCGATGCAGCGGTGGCCGGCGCAAGACCGGCTACGAGAAGAAACGGTGGCCTGAGCTATTGGGCTGCCAAGGAAGGCATGGCATAGCGTGCGCTGCATGGTGGACCAAGGGGCCACGATCTTGGTTGCGACAATAGAGGACGAGTGGTCGGCCCTGCTAGTCACCGAAGGAGGCACGACGCAACAGCGCTGCATGGGAGGAGGTTGGCCACTCAGCCAGCTAGGAGAAGAGGGACCCATCACATGGGTCCCACGTGACAATGAACAGGGCCATGTGGCACCAGTTTTAAACCCCCGCTGAACGGCTAAGCCGTTTGGGAATCCAAGGGGCCCGGTCTCCCCCCTAGACGTGGCTAGGACAGACCCCATGGCCCCCCAGCTGCGGGTCGGGCCCCCCCAATGGGCCTCATGCTGTGCAAGCTCATCATGGGCCAGGGTTTTCCCCGCAAACCATGTCGGACACTAATCCTAACCCGAGTCGTTCCAATTGGGCCGAACCGGACCCGGACCCTTTTGACCTATTTCCACTCTTTTACTCGTAACATTGTCTACACACGTCCGATTGAAGAATCATCTATGGCGATGGAAACCTCGGAAGAAGAAGATTATTTTGGTATACCCCACTCTAGGTTTGGACATAGTTGGTGTATGGCTGGGTTGGATCGAACAGAAATCCAACCGGGACCTCTGATCGGAAAGGCCAATAACTCTTAGACCAGGCGTCTGATTAAAGGGACATCTGTCGTGTTGGGTATCTTATATAAGGGAGGATATTTTGGATAATCAACTTGGGACTTCATGGAAGTTGATGTATCGACACTTGTCTTGAGGAGTGGACCCTCCCGGAATCAAGTGTTCTTTGTGTGGAAACCATTTGGTTGGATGCTCTCTGCTAATGTTCCTGGATCCTGTGTGGGTTTGAAAGCTCTGACTACTATTCTTGGATCCTGTGTGGGTTCGAAAGCTCTGACTATTATTCCTGGATCTTGTATGGGTTCAATAGCTCTGACTACTAAATTTGGATCCTATGTGGTTAGATAGCTCTGACTACTATTCCTGGCTTCTGTGTGGGTTCAATAGCTCTGACTACTGTTCCTAGATCATGTCTGGGTTCGACAGCTCTGACTACTGTACCTGGATCCTATGTGGGTTCGATAGCACTAACTACTATTCAGGGATCCTTTGTGGGTTCGACTGCTCTGACTACTATTCCTGGATCATGTGTGGGTTCGACACCTCTGACTACTATTCCTGGATCCTACATGGGTTCGAAAACTTTGATTTCGGTACCGGGATCATACGTTAGTTCGACAGAATATATAATTTAGTGGATACATCTAATCATCTCTATCTCTCTACCAAAGATGTATACCTATGTGAGCTGAGTCAATAACTTTTTTGTTTTCATCATCATTGATATGGATTTCTTGATAACATAGGTATATGTATGATCATATACCTAAGTGGGGTTATCTGTTGATTTCATACTTTGTGATTTGTCCTTGTTGGATTTTGTGAGCCCATGAAGGTCTCAGGGTTCCTATTGAGTATCGTTATACTCACCCATCCATGGGCTATTCCCTCACCTAGTTGAGTTGGATTCAAAAGACAGACAGTGCTGACTGAGGTTGAGAGAACCAAGACCGGACGGTAGCCAGAGGCGGACCATATGGCGTGACGATACACGGAGGGGACGGACAGACCTGGTGTGCTGGGGAGATGATCAGTACCTACCCTTCATGTAGGAACCTCGGAGGATGACCCAATGGCAGTTTTTCTTTTCTTTAGTTGTAATTTATGTTTACTTGTACTTTATAGTTGGGCTTTTATTTCTGGATCCTTTTTTACTTTCAGTACACTTTGTTATACAGTTTTACTTAGGGTTTTGCTTCAAACATGTACTTTGTTTTGTGCATTTTCAGGTTATAAAGGAAATTCCTTCCCAGTTTTAGGGATTTACGCCTTCGGTGCTAGTTGCCAGCCCCTGGCCTATGGAAGGCGGTCTTGAGGTAGTAACAGCACGAGCTCGAGGGATGGGTCGTGAAAAATTGGTATCAGAGGGGTCGATTATAACCTAGAACATATGACTCTAATATTTTTTGTAAAGCAATATTGTTAAGGGTACTATTTATGGTTTTTAGTTCAGGAAGTCCAGTGTTGATGTGGCAGCTGACTCATCCATACACCAGGACCCTGACTTCTGATTTCTGAATCAGTTCATGAAAACACTGATTGCATGTGTGTTTTCAAGAGTTCTCTTTGTTATATCTTGAGTTTTCTCACCAGATATAACTTATTGACCATGGAACACCTATTTCTCTTTAAAATTCCTCCACACAGACAGCCAGATAGGGTTCTGAGAGATGTACGGATAGATAGCCCAACGAGCGACGAGGCCTCGGTGTAGGGTGCTTTTCCAGTAGAGGCACCAGCGGTACCACTCCCCTTTGGGCCATAGATGCCACCAGCCCCAGCAGAAGAGAGTGCACACCGTTTGAACGCATTCATGAGTTACAGCTCCAGAGGCCTCTAGGTTTAGGGTCGAGATGGACCCACAGGCAGCTGAGGATTAGCTAGAGGATATGGTGAGAGTCTTCATAATGTTAGGGACACCCGCTAACCTTATGATGATCCTTGTCGGGAGTCTCCTTCAAGCAGCAGCGGCAGATGGTGGAGACAGATTCTCTAGGTGCATGATGAGGAGACACTACTCTGGGCAGACTTCGAGGGCCTATTTCGGCAGTGTTTGTCTTAGCCACCCTATGTGCAGTGCAGATATAGGAGCTACTTCATCTGTAGTAGGGTAGCATCATGGTGGCACAATACTCATCGAGGTTCACCGAACTCTCACACAACTCCACAGATATGGTGCGGGACCCATTCTTCAGGGACTGGACCTTCGAGTAGGGGCTCATGAGAGATATTAGGGCTTCGATGATCTCCCTGAGCATCCCCACGTCGGTGGAGGTGTTGGTGAGAGCCATCTTAGAGGAGAGTTTCTTTGCTGAGCAGTCACCAGCAGCGAGACCCACCACCGGGAATCACGTAGCGGAGTCTTATCCTGCTGACAGTAGACAGATGTCGCAAAGATACAAGTAAACCAGACCTATAGGTGGGTAACCTCAGGACAAGATTTCTGTTGTGCGAGACACATTAGATAGAGCCAGTCATACATGGAAAAGACTATGTTTCACATGTAGCGGGTAGGGTCACATGGCTCGTGACTATCCAACCCACTTTTCAGATGATTAGTAAACAGTTGAGGGACCTCCCAGGCAGAGTCAGAGGTTCGATTGAGGTGGTATATAGGGACCAGGAAGATGTGGGAGAGGAGATGGCTGTGCAGATGGCGGTGGATGACATTTTGAGTGGTTACCACAACCACCACTAGGAGGACCACCCCGACCGTAGGGAGTTGGTGGATAGGGGAGAGCTCAACTCCTTGCAGCTAAGGCTTACAATCATGACACTCTTGAGATTATTCAAGGTACGATCTCTGTCTATTACATCTTAGCTGCAGTTCTTATAGACACATCTTCTAGTCACTCTTTCATTGTCACTACCCTCATTTGGATCTTAGAGATTCCAAAAGAGTCATTGGATCGATACTTACGACTAGAGACTCCAACAAGATCATATTCGACGATTAAACACTGGTTCCGGAAGTGTGAGCTTACACTAGGAGGAGAGAGCTTCTGCTGGGATCTCCTAGTAGTGGCATCGAGGTCATACGATGTCATCTAGGATATATACTGGTTACCTACAGTCCATGCTCAGATAAACTTTATTAGGAGCAAAGTGTGGTGTGTCTGCATGGATGGGAACATGTTCACCTTCACCGGTGATAAGGGATCCTTTGCCGTGCATGATAGACTTTCCTAGAGGAGAGTACATCCGATCACTCATCAGTTGGCTTGCCTTACCCTCGAAGCAATTGATGTGGAGAGTCTGACTTATCCTGTAGTGGTGGACCAGTATGCGGATGTTTTCCCTGATGATGTCCCAGGTCTACCTCCTCATAGAGAGGTTGACTTATACATTGACATGTACCCTAGGATGACACCGATATCTACACCAGCATATCGGATGCCTCATGTGGGGCTTCATGAGCTGCTGGTACAACTAGAGGACTTGCACGAGAAGGGATTCATCCGGCCCATTGTATCTCCATAGGCAGCCCCGATACTGCTCACCAAGAAGGAGGATGGGATCTTGAGGATTTATGTCGACTACCATCGTCTGAACAAAGTGACTGTGAAGAACTAGTATCTACTCCTGAGGATTGATGAGCTCTTTGATCAGCAGAAGGGATATTGGTGGTTCTCAAAGATAGACCTCAGATTAGGCTATCACCATCTCATAGTTCGAGACGAGGATGTGCAGAATACAGCCTTCAGATGTCGGTACGACCATTACAAGTTCTTGGTTATGCCTTTCAGCATAACCAACACTATCGCAGTGTTCATGGGACTCATGAATATGATTTTTTAGCCATACCATGATCTCTTTGTCATAGTCTTCATCGAAAACATTCTGATCTACTCGACTCCTGAGGAGGAGCATGCCTACCATTTCCATGTAGTACTGGACACACTCTGAGAGAACCATCATTATGGTAAGCTCTTGAAGTTCCAGTTTCAGATCCGAGAGGTTCACTTTTTGGGACGTGTCATCTCAAAGGCTGGATTTGTAGTGGATCCAGACAAGATTGAGGTGCTATTTTCTTGGGAGCCACCCAAGAGTGTGACAGAGGTGCAAAGTTTCCTGGTTTTGGCAGGTTACTACCGAAAATTATTTCCAGACTTCTCCAAAGTTGCAGCGCCACTATCATCCTTGAAAAAGATAGGGAAAACCTTCGTGTGGTCAGAGATATGCTAGCCGATCTTTCAGGAGTTAAGGGAGAGGCTAACTAGTGCCCCCATCTTTAGGCTTCCAGAGGAAGGCATAGGGTACGTAGTCTATTGCGACACATCAGGGAATGGACTCAGATGTGTTTTGATACAGGAACGAGCAGTGATTGATTATGGTTCATGATAGCTATGACAGCATGAGAAGAACTATGCTACCCTTGACCTGGAGTTAGTAGCAGTGGTCTTTGCCTTGAAGATGTGGAGACACTAACTAATGGGAGAGTGTTTAAACATTTAATTTGATCACAAGAGTCTCAGGTATATCTTCTCTCAGAAGGACCTGAACCTGAGACAAAGATGTTGGCTTTAGTCCCTCTAGGACTATGACGTTGGAAATTCTATACTCCTGGGAAGGGGAATGTTATTACAGATGTGCTCAGCAGGAGATCTGGTATACAGATGCTAGGTGAGGCGATGGAGTAGGTGACCACTTTGCAGATATCCTTTGTAGATATAGATGGTGCAGCTTTCCTTCAATCTCTTATAGTCACTCCCACACTTATTCAACAAGTCATGGAGGCATAGCATGGGGATGCCTACTATGAGACATGATGTGATCAGATATCCACAGGACAGGAACCTGATGGATTTTTCGGAAGGTGGGGAGAACATCATCCTTTTTAGAGGATGTACCATTGTACAAGTGTCACTTTAGGAGGAATTTATAGGAAGTTCCACACATCCCCTCTAGTAGTACATCAAAGAGTGGCGAAGATGTACCAGGTCCTTTGACGACAACACTGGTGGCCGGGAATGAAGAAAGCATTTGTAGAGTTTGACCCTCGATGCCTCACTTGTCAGCAAGTGAAGGCAGAGCACCAGGTACCAGCATGCTTGGTAAAGCCATTAGAGGTCCCAGAGTGGAAGTGGGATGGGATATCCATAGACTTTGTGACAGGACTTCCATGTACATCCAGGGGTCATGACTCGATTTGGGTCATTGTTGACTGACTCACCAAGTCGGCCCACTTCCTACCAATTAGAGAACATGGTTTAGTAGTGATATTGGGACTCCTATACATTCAATAGATCGTGCGGATACATATAGTACCTTTGAAAATTATCTCCAATCGTGACACACGCTTTACTCCCTGATGATGGAAGGGGTTGCAAGAGGCTTTCGGGATGCAGCTTCGTCTAAGAACTGCCTTCCATCCTCATACGAATGTCCAGACTAAGAGGACCATTCAGACCCTCAAGTACATGTTGCGTGCTTATGTCCTCGACTTCAGTCGCATCTTGGAGGATCACTTACCTTTGGTGAAGTTTGTATACAAAAATAGCTATCACTCCACCATAGGGATGGCACCTTTCGAGGCATTGTATGGGCAACCATGCAGATCACCCTTGTGCTAGACTGACCATGAGGAGTCAGTACTAGTTGGACCACAGATGGTACGAGCTACCATAGAGAAGGTGAAGATCATCCAGGAGTGGATGAAGACTGCACAGAGCAGGAAAAAGTCATATACCTACAAAATTTGGAGACCTCTAGAGTTCGAGGATGCCGACGACATCTTTCTACGGGTCACACCTGGATGAGTTCTATGTATATTTTTACAAGGTAGCATGTTATCTCCAAGATTCATCGGGCCTTTTTAGGTACTCAGCAAAGTGGGCGAGGTGGCATACTTCTTAGCTCAACCACCTCCATTGCATAGGGTGCATGACGTCTTCCATGTATCCCAGTTGAGTAGATACGTGCACGACCCTTCTCACCTCATCGACCATGGAGAGATGGACATCGATGATGGGGATAATTTTACGGAGGTTCTGATGGAGATTGAGGATCGACATGAGTGGGTCCTTCGTGGACAGTCGATACCACTGGTGCGCGTTCGCAGGTAGCACGGGAACCTCCAAGAGAGCACATCAGAGAAGGAGGCTCAGATGCACGCTTAGTACCCCCACTTGTTTCTTTAGTTGTGAGTTATGGCTTACGAGGGCGTAGATCCCTAAGGTTGGGAGAATGTAAAGACCTGGAATTTCAATGAATTTTTTTTTATTAAATGGGAATTTTACGAGTCCGAAAAAATTTATGGTGGATGATTCTGAGGCCCAATGTGCTCAGAATCAATTTCTAATGTTTTTTTTGAGTACATTCAGTAAACGTACAACCATATTTTTATAACTTTTCAACCTGTGCTCAAAATTGAAATCTGAGGGCACCATTGAACTCATAGCACCAGTATTCTCTTAAAGAGACCTTCACCTCAACGATAGTTGGTTGAGAGTGATAGATGGTTTTTGGGTTTTTCAGGAATGAATAAAATAAAAATAAATCTATGTGGATTTAATTTTAATTTTTATTTGAAACCAACCATGTGGTTATTTTCGTAGGTGGGGACCACCTGAACTAAAAACCTCCCATGAAAGGTTACGGAGGTGGGGACCACTTGAGCCTAACCTCCCATGAGAGGTTCTGGTGGTGGGGATCACCCGAGGCTTAAACCTCTTAAACTCTTCCACTTTAATGGTGACACCCCCTTTTTAATTTGTTATGCCAACACCTCTTGAATTAATGGTGCAATTAAAATTAAATTAATAAAACATAATTGAATTTATATTGGCCATTTCTTTGTTGGGGGAGGGTTTGGAAGAGCACTTGGAGAAATTTATTCTCTCCAACTAAGAATGCTCCTCCTAATGAAGAATGACCACCATATATCGAAGAAAATGGAAGTTGTCCCCAAGCCGGATTGGAATCACCTTGCAGAGGACTCTAACATAGGACATTTCAATCGAAGATTTTCCTTCCCTTCTCATCGATGCCCCTCTATCCCCAATGACGTCGTATCCTTCCTCGCGACATATGTCGATGAATCAAATAAGTTAGGGGTTAAATTTTTACTAATTTTTGTAGGTTATTCATTTTACTTCAAGGATTTAAATATGAAGCCTCATGCTATCAGTCTAACACGGAGGGTGCGGGCTGAACAAACACGACCCGACCCCTTCTCCTTACATTGTGGATTTTGACACTAATAGAGGCATGAGTTAGGGTTGATCGATTTTCATCAATAATGATTGTGGATCGAAGATGATGTCCCAAGGAGAGCACGACTACTTCTAGAATGAGAATCGGGCCACTGTGACTCGTCTGGTGACCCGCATAAAGTTTGTCTGCGGGTGGAACCGATGAACGTCATCGTGTGGATGGCGGCGGCGCAACCACGCTGCTGGAGGAGTAGGTAATGGCCGATGGGCTGCGGCGGCTGGCGCAAGGTCACCCGCGAGAACAACCTGCAGCCCGAGCCGCTGGGTTGCCGAGGAAGGTGCGGCGTAGCGCGCGATGCCCGGTAGACCAAGGGGTCGCGGCCTTGGCCGCAGTGACGGAGGACGGGCGGCCGACTCTACTAGTCCCCAGAGGAGGTGTGGCACAACAATGTTGCACGGGAGGTGGCTGGCCGCTCGGCCTGCCGGGAGAAGCGGGACCCGTCATGTGGGTCCTGCATGACACGGACCGGCACTACGTGGCGCCGGTTTTGAACCCCACAAAACGGATAAGCCGTTCGGGAATCTAGGGGGTACAACCTCCCCCATGGACGCAGCTAGGATAGACCTCACATGCCACCAGCTGCGGGCCTCGTGCAGGCTGAGCTTAGCGCAGGCTAGACCCAGCGTAGGACGGACCGCCCCCGCGGGCCTCGCGAGGGTCGTGCCCAGCCCAGGCCGGACTGAGTGCAGGCAGGACCCAACACAAGCCAGACCACCACCGTGGGCCAGGCCACCCCCGCGGACTGGGTCGGACCCTAGTCCGAACCTGGGTCTAGGCGGGTCTGTCTGATGGGGCTGGACAAGACCCATACCCGTTTGACCTATTTCCACTCTTTTTCTCGTAACATGAGCTACACACGTCTAATTGACGAACCATCTACAGAGACTTAATCCTAGGAAAAATACTGTTCTTTTGGTATAGTCCACTCAAGGTTTGGACATAGATGGGGTATGGCCGGGTTGGATCAAACGTAAATCCCACCAGGCCCTCGGAATGGAAATGCGAATAACACTCAGATCGGGAGTCTTATTGACGCGTCGTCTTTCACATTGTGTATCTTATGGCAGGATGGATATTTTGGATACATAAACTTGGGACTTTGTGGAAGTTGATGTATCAACACTTGGCTTGAGGAGCAGACCCTCCTGGAATCAAGCGTGCTCTGTGTGGAAACCTTGTGGTTGGATACTCTCTGACTACATTTCCTGGATCCTGTGTAGGTTCGACCACTCTGACTACTATTCATGTATCCTGTGTGGCTTCCACAGATCTGACTACAGTTCCTGGATCTTGCGTGGGTTCAACAGATCTGACTAATATTTCTGGATCTGGTGTGGGTTTGACAGCTCTGACTAATGTTCCTGGATCCTGTGTGGGTTCAACAACTCTGACTATTATTCCTAGATCCTGTGTGGGTTTGATAGCTCTGACTACTTTTCCTGGATCCTGTGTGGGTTCGATATCTCTGACTACTAATCTTGGATCCTGTGTGTGTTCAACAGCTCTAACTACTATTCCTGGATCCTGTGTGTGTTCGACAACTCTGACTACTATTCCTGGATCCTCCGTGGGTTCGAAAACATTTATTTTTGTACCAGGATCCCACGTGGATTCGATAGAATAGATTATTTAGTGGCTAAATCTAATCATATCTAACTCTCTACAGAATTTGTATACCTGTGCGAGCTGATTCAGTAACTTTTGTGTTTTCTTCATGATTGTGATGGATTACTTGATAACTTAGGTATATGTTTGGGCATATACCTAAGTGGGGTTATCTGTTGATTTCATACTTTTTGATTTATCCTTGTTAGATTTTTTGAGAACTTTAGGGTCTCAGGGTCCCGACTAAGTATCGTTATACTCACCCCTGCACAGGTTATGCCAGAACCTAGTTGTGTTGGATGAAAATGATATACAATGCTGACTACATTTGAGAGCACAAGGACCATATGGAACCTGAAGGTGGACCATACGACGTGATGATACACGGAGGAGACAGACAGACCTGGAGTGTTGAGGATGTGATATGTACCTACCCTTCATGTAGGAAACTTGGAGGATGAACTAGAAGAAGTTTTTCTTTTCTTCAGTTTTACATTCCATTTCCTTATACCTTACATATGGGATTGTATTTCCGGACCCCTTTTTTGTTTCAATACACTTTGTTATACAGTTTTACTTTGTTTTTTTCATCCAGACTGTACTCTGTTGTGTGTGTTTTTAGGTTATAAAGGAAATTCTTTCCCATTTTTAGGGATTTACGCCTTTGGTGCTAGTTGCCAGCCCCTGGCCTATGGAAGGCGGGCTTGGGGTAGTCATGGCACTGGCCCTAGGGGATAGGTCGGGACATGTTTTTACCAGATAACTAAACCATGTTTAGAGAATTCTTGAAGGTAATGGGTCCATGTACATAGGAAACATGTAATATAATAATTAATAATTTACCTCACTTATTTTTAGTTAATATTCATCCATGAGATTTTGTGCCGACATATCTATGGATACATTTAATTTTTTAAATGTCATGTGTTTCAGTTTCTTACTTTTCCATATTAAATTGGCCTTATCTAGTTATTTAAATGGAATATGTTATTAGTTAGTTACCTTTCTGTGTTAATTTATTCTCATTGATTCATTATTTATTCCTCTTTATTTACCCTTATTAATTATTTTATCTCATCCTTATTATGTTTCCTTTCCCCAGGTTATAAAGAAAAAATCTTTTAATTTTCTTTCAAGGATGCAGTTTAATTCATTTTATTATTTATAATGTTTGTATTTATTATTTCCTAATATATTATGGGTATTATTTATGTAATATAGATTTAGAATATTGCTAAATTAATTATTCCTTTAGTATTTCATTCCCTAAATTAATTCCAATGTAATAAAACAATTCACTAGCTCTGGGATTCTGGGGTCGGGGTGTTACATTTTTTATGATGATACTTTCTTAATAGAAAATTTTTAATCAAAATCAAATTATTTTAATTCATTTTTTTAATATTCATCTTAATTATTTTTATTTTCATCACCTTTACCTTTATTCTAATCATTCTTATAGTTTTTGTATTCATTTCCTTCCTTTTCTCTTCCTAATTGGTTTCTTCTACTTGATTAATTTCTTGTTCCTCTTTCCCATAAACAATGGATTATATTGTTTTTCCGTTGTACATAATAGTAGTAATAAAAAATTTAATTTTTTGGTTTCTAGGAAATACTATCTGACATCTAAAATTGATGGAATAATGGTTTCTAAAGCAATCTCTTCCCCTATTATCAAAGAGTAAACTGAATTAGCACCTTGAAGTTTATTTTTTTTCATCTGTATTATTTTTCTTGAGTTTTTACATAATGTAAAACAATATTAAGAGATTTACTTTGTTTTCTTATAAATTTATGGTCTCCAACATTCCTTTCTACTTATTTCCTCATCTATTCTTTAACTACTTCATTCGATAATTTCTTTTTTTCTTCTAATCTTTTTTAGAGGAAGGGAGTTAGTCTTCCTCTTCTTATCCTAAGCTACCTACTCATATTTATTTGTATTTAAATATGGTTCTTCTTCCAATGTAGTATCCTTAATATTCTTTTAAAAAATCTTTGATTTGGTATCAAATAAATACTTCATACGTTTCATTATGTCATCACTAATAAACCTTATCTTTTCCCTAATGACCTCAGATTTGTTTTCTATGTTGAAATGTTTCATACGTGCTCCAATAATATTGATTATTGATGGTGGAAACATGATTATCTGAGAATTTATTATTCTTGATTTAACATTATTGACTCTTAAGAGAATAACAATAACCAAATTAATCCTCATCAAGTTAAACATGTAATCCAAAATGAAGATGTCATATACATTCAATGTATCTCTATATCCATTTCTTGGGATTAGAATCCCATGAATCCCATGTATAATACCCTATGATATGAAAATAGATTAGTAACCTTTCTTGGTTCATCATTAGAGACATTTTTAAATTTCAACTTATCAACTCTTTCTTTTTAAATGTACCAATGAACTTAGGTAGTTTTGGTGATGGAAAAAAATAATCTCCTTTTGATGAAATTCATGGGAATCCTATGATTTATCTATATCTAATATTGTAAAGTTTATCATATATTTGGAATGAAAACATATTTTTTTAATTTTCAACAAAAAAACGTTATAGGCATAAAAATATCTATCCAGATCTATGTAAAACAAATCATAATGTGGATTTTTTTGTTCAACACAATATGACTTCTAACCTTGGAACTCTATTAACCTCCTTACATATGAATAATATTTTTCATAAATAGATTTCAATACTAACATTTCCCAAAAAACAAACTGTTAGTTGAAATACTTCATAGGTGCCATCGTATAGTGGATTGATACTGATGAATCAGACATAAAGAACAAATCGGATAGGGAGACATAAATGTTTCAGCACTTCAAGGAAAAATACTTGAGATAAAAAATGTGGTACATGAGGGGTTACTCCTTATATACGAAATTGAGGAAATGGTTAATCTCCCAAAAAATGTTCTGATGGTTGAGATTTGATCCAACTAATCTAATGGTTGAGAAATTATCTCAAGAATGATTTTTTTAAGAATTTAAACTTTTGAGGTTTTGTAAAATGTTTTTATCATATTTGTTTAATACGATTGTGAAAATAAAAAAAATTATAATAATAAAATACAATTATAAAACTAACCATCATGGAATAGTGTTCAAGTATAAAAGAAAAAATACCTTTCGGAGTGGAATCATTAGTATTATAAATTTTCTTCATGGTTTTATAAAATAATAAATTATTATAGGTTGAAAAAAAAATTAAAAAAATTGAAAATTTCAATACTATAGTTTTAAAATTAAAAAAAGAAATATTAATGAAAAATTATTAATAAAAATATGATTATGAAAAAAATTGAAAATAAAACCCAAATATGGAAATAATTTCAAAATCAATTTCAAGAAAACATGAGTCTAGATAATTTTATACAATTACTATGTCAAGAAATCGATTTTGAGAAAAAAAATTGTGTCTTAAAAAACTTATTATGGTGAAGATTTTAGAGAACATAAATTGTTTTATAAAACTTAATATTTTTGGAAAACTATGATTTGAAAAACTAAAGATTTTGAAAAAGAAAATCTTATGTACTGCCCTTATGAAAAGAAGTATATTAATGTTAGGATATGTTTTAAACAAGAAGTGGATATGAATTATTAATTTACTATAATCATTCCTAGCTTCTATTTATCAAATTCAAGTCTATCTAAAGGTAAGGTTTTTGTGAAAATATCATCAAGTTTTTTTTCCATTCTAATGAATTGTAAAATTATTTCCCCATTAAGTGTTTTATCCCTAAGAAAGTGATTCCTAATATCTATGTGTTTTAAATGGTGGTGATGTGAATGATTATTACTTAAGGAAATTTCACATGAATTATTGCATAGTATTTTAGTTTTAGTAAAACTCATTCCATATTCATTGAGTTTATGTTTCATACCTAATAGTTGAGAACAAAAACTTCCATCTGCCACATATTCAGCTTCAGTAGTGTAATGTGCTATCAATTGTTGTTTCTTGAAAGACCAAGAAACCAATCATACTCTAAACACATGAAAATTTTTGGAAGTACTTTTTCCATCCATTTCAAAACCACCAAAATCCACATCAAAAAAACTTTCTAGCTCAAAAACATCTAGAAGAATAAAAATGTCCAAAATCCATAGATCCATTTATACAAAAAAAAATTTATTTAACTAATATTAACTGTGAATTATTTGTATTTTATTGATATCTTTCACATAATCATACAGAAAATAATTTTCTATGATGAATAGAAGTTAAGTATAATAATTCCTATCATACCTCTAAAAGTTAACTGATCATCTGGTTTCCCAACTTCATCAAGATCAATAGTATTTTTGGTACAGATAGGAGTACTAATAGTTTTATTATTTTTATATCAGATCTTCTCAAGAATATATTTTATAAACATATTTTTAGATATATAAGTACCTTATACTTTTTGATAAATTTTAAAACAAAAAAAATGATAAGTCACCCATTGGAGTCATCTCAAAATCAAATTTCATTAGATCCGCAAAGGATTCTATTAAATATTTTTGAGTGGATCCAAATATAATTTTATCAAAATATATTTGAATAATAATAATTTTTTTATAACTTATTTTATAAAAATATTATTATTCGAAGCTCCTTTAACAAATTGTTTTTTTAACAAAAATCATGTCAAACAATCATACTAAGCTCTCGAGGATTTTTAAAGTCTATATAATGATTTAGTAAGTTTAGAAATGTATTCAAGATGTTTTTTTATTTTCAAAACCATGAATTATTTCAACATAAACTTCATTATAATTTTATATGTTAATAAAAACTCACTTCAAATCCATTTGAGAAAGTTTAAAATTAAAATAGGCTGCAAAGTCTAGCAGAATGTGAATAAATTCTAATATTGCTATTGGTGCATATGTTTCATCATATTTTGTACCTTTTTATTGATTGTAACCTTTTTCAATGAGTCTTGATTTTTTTCTAATAATAATTACATATTCATCAGATTTGTTTATAAAAATCCATTTTACTATAATTATGGAAGTTTCTTTTGGTCATTCAACCAAGTTCCAGAATTTATTTCTCTCAAATTTATTTAGATCATCTTGTATAGATTTAATAAAATTATTACCACCTAAAGCCTAATCAGGTTATTTAGGTTAAAATTGAGATTGAAATGAATGAATTTCTATTTCATTCCCTATAGAACTTAATGGTCTGAAAAGTTGATCAGTATAACTAATGATATTAACACTAGAATGACTCCTACGAAACAATTGACTTGGGGTTTGTAAAACATGTTCATCAATATAAGGTTGAAAATATTATTATGTAAATAATTCAGAAACTATTTCATTATTATTTTCCTTATTATAAGAGTTTTCTAAAAATGATGAAAATAATTTTTTTAAAACACATCTGAGGGTGATTTTTGGGATTTTTAAAACACAAAAGGGTCAGTTTCATAAAATTTAACAAGCACTCTTTCCTCAACAATACAAGATTTTTATTAAAAACTCTATATACCTTATAATTAGTATAATAACCTAAAAATATTCCTTTCTCAGATTTGGGAGTTAATTTATGTAAGTTATCTTTCATATTAAAGATGAATACATAGCATCCAAATAATCTGAAATAAAAAATTTTGGTCTTCGTCCGGTCTATAGGTCATAAGGGGTTTTATTAATAAATGGTCAAATTAGGACTCGATTTATAATATATAAGGTAGTACTAATGACTTCATACCAAAAATTCTTATCAATTGAGTATTCATTCAACAAGATTCTTTTTATTTTCTAATGAATATTATTTCTTCTTTCAATAATACATTTGTCATGAGGAGTTCTAGGAGCTTAAACATTATGTTCTATACCTTTCTTACTACAAAAAGATTAAAAATAGAAATATAAAATTCTTCACCATATCACTACAAATAGTTCTCAAGGGAATTGTTTTATCATTTTTAATTTTGGATATGAAATTTTTTAAGTAAGAAAACGTTTAATTTTTATTTACTATAAAATAAACCCATTTATATCTATTGTAATCATCAACCAAGTCATATACATAGTATTTGCATCCAATACTTCTAGTATGTGTAGTGATGAATAAATCCATGTGAACTAACTATAAATCATTAGTAATTGATACGTCAATAATTTATTTAAATGTAGACTTAGGTTTCTTGCCTTATTAAAAAAGGTCACAGACTTTTGAAGAATCAGACCTAAGATCTGATAGATCCTTGACAATTATTTTCAATGTAAATTTACATAAGATTATAATGTTATAGTGTCATAAAATTTTATTTCATAACCATGAGTGATCTTCCATTTTACTAATGCATGGTAAGTCATGGATCCAATGATCTTATATGTTAAGTGAATAATCATTATTATGTCAATGGGTAAAAATAATGAATTCATCCATATAATTGTTTACTATACGTTTATAATTCCTAAAATTCACAAGGAAACATTCATCACAAAATTGACTTATGATTATAAGGAAGTGATTCAGACCTTTAAAACATTAAATATTTGAAATTAAATATTTTACAAGAAGAATAATATTAATTATTTTGATAATCTCTCCTTGAGCATTATCTCCAAAGGTTTCTTTTCCACCAACAGTTTTGATAATTTTAAAAAAAAAATTTGTCTCCAACCATAATTCTAGAACACACGCTATCTATATACCATGTATTTTTTATTTCTGGTTCTATATTTGTTTTCTTGAAAACAAAAACAATTTTGTATTTAGAATGCAAACCTTCTTGGGTCCAGAAATTTCAGTAATCAATTTTTTTGGAATCCACATCTATTATTAGAAATAGGCTTCATGGAAACCTAAGGATTGAAATTTATTAAGGGAAAATTTTTTTTTCTAATTTCCTCCTCTTTTACATTTTTTCCAAAATGGGGAATTTTTAGGAACACTAATTGTTCATTATAACCCTCCATGGAAATTGTTCTTTCCACCCCTTCGGTACTCAGAGCAATTACCATAAACATTTAGTGGTCTATTGAGATTGATATTATTAATGGATCCAACATTTAATCCTTCAATTGTTCTAAAATCAAAAAAATTATTACCAATAATACACGTTAGTGTATAATATATTTATAAACTAAAGGTTTATAAAAAATTAAAAAATAATTTTCAAAGAGAATAAATAAATCTTAGTAATAATTTGAGTATTTTAATCCTTTTATAAAACTAATAGTTGTATCTTTATATATTAATTCTATTAATTAGTATTGAAATAAATTAACTTAGATGCAATAATTACAATAGGGGTGAATTTTAGTTATAAAAACTTTAGTTTAAAAGTTTTTGAACTAAAAAAAATAAAAAAATTATTTATATAAAATAATTAGATTCAGACTTGGAATTTAGTTTTATTATATCATAATTTCATAATCATATTGATTATGAAAATATAATAGTGTAGAGATTAAATGTAATCAGATAACATTCTATTTACAATGCATAATTATAATCATGGTTATTTTATTCAAGTTGTATTGTGTAAAAAATTCAAAATATTTTAATCAATGAACTATGATGAAAGATATTATATAATTAATTATATAACAAATCAAATTATGGAAATGTATTTATCATATTCAAAGAATCTTACAACAAAAAAATTAAAAGAATTCACAATGTAATTAACAACTTGGATAAAGTTCCCTTGTTTTATACTTCCATGAAACTCTGTCTTTCTTCATCAAGGAAGTACCTTGATATAATGATCTGTTCTACCACACTATCATTGTGTTCCATCGATATGATTATTGGATCTATCTTTCAATCCCCGCAAGCCCTCAATCAATATGGTGATCGGTATCCCTGTCTTCCAAGCCTTGGAAGCCCTTAATTGTATTCACACAATCGGACGCACAGTGAAATTATAATTGATTTGTTAAGGATGAAACCTAAAAACGTTTCATTAAAAATTAATCTCTCTAAATTAATACAAGAGACTAAGAACAAGATGTTCATGCTTTGTAGACTTTTGAAAATTTGAGAGTGAAATGGAAGAAGCAACTTTAAACTCTTCAAATTACCAGGTATTTTTTGAAAATCCTTCACACGGTCATATTTCCTTTAACAGTCATATTTTCTATAAGTTTTTTACAATGACATGGATATTTGGAATTCAATGGATATATAAAAATATAAAGTCTAATGTGGTTCTATAATACACCACCATAGTGTATAATATAATGTTACAATCTGATAAAAATAGTTTTCTGAATTCATAATTTAAACTGAACTCTATCTGATGGATTTTATTTTATATATCATTATGATGATATTTCTAAATATAGATATAATTTTTATCATTTTTAGTACCAATATTCCTAAAATACTATTAGTATAAAAGATGAGACACAATTTATTATAATAGAATTAATAAAGATGAATCTAGTTATTTTTTTTCTATAGTCATTACAATAATCGAAATGGATAATGTAAGTTTAATTTATCGAATAATTTAGAACTATTCTTAAGTATGGTATAACGATATTTTTTCTAGAAAAAAATTCTAAAAACACATTGGAAATAAATAATAATTAATAATTTATTTAGGAAATATTTTTTTATTTCCAAAATAATAGTAATGGACAAATCCTAAAGAAACTTTTGACTCAACATCAACCCCCACAGGCTTAGGGTGCAAACTAGTATATCCGTTCACTTCGATAGATGTTTCTCCCTTGGTTATTTGGTGTTTGGAGTACTTTTTAGTGTGAATTGAAGATCTAGGTAAGTCTTCAACTTTTTTCCTTCCACTTTCGAGAAGATTCAATGTTGACTGCCTCCCCTCTTTTTGAAGCTCATGAGGCATATTTCCAGGGTGTGATTTTCCATGTTTATTTAGGTTTTTCTAGTTCTAATCGAGGGATATATTTAGAAAAGTGGCTATCTATGAGCATGTTGTCGGTTTTATATAATCTTTTCCCATAATCATGATTTTTTATAAGTGAATTTACTTGTGATGATTTTTTACCTTGCAATGTTTTTTTATATTTGACTAAGGAAAGTAAATCGAGCATGAAATTGAGGTGTGAGAAACTTCATAGACATTGTTGAGTTAATTAAGGATTTGATACCAAATTTAGGGATACCCATAGGATATTATGATTCTTTTAAAATTATGAAATGAAATGATTAATGGTGAGATATAAAATTTATGGTAGAAAATGGGTTGAAATTATACTAGGCATATGTACATGGTTAAATGGATGATTGAAATATTTATATACCGGATTTTATGAAATTAATAGAAGGATTTTTAAATGGTTTAAATTATGTGTTTTGTATTTTTACACCATTATGGTTTTTAATAAAGTAAAATGATGTTTTTAGCCTGATAATGGTTTAAAAAATGAGGTGTTGACCTTAAAGTGATTTCAAAATGCAAGTTCTTATTTAATTTAAAATGTTGATTTAAAAATGAGGGTGTGGTTACCAATTTTTTGATTTTTCTTTAATGGATATCTTAAATTGTTGGAAAGTTAAATTAAGGACAAAGGTAATGGTTTGGTTTTTTAAAGAGTAAGACCCATGTTTTAAAGTGTGTTTTCATGATAATTTTGAAAGAGTATTTAGTTTTGGTATGCCATGAGAAAACAGTTGGGATTTATTTGATCCATGTTTTTTAAAGGTCTATTGGGACCTTGGTAAGTGATGTTATAATATTAGATAATGAAAAATGGTTAAATAAAAATGTAGATTTTATTAAATGGATTTGAAGAAACTTAATGTTTACTGTGGTTAAAATGCTACGTCTATTAGACCTTGGAAATTGGTTGTTAATAAATAGGTCTATAATGGTGAGCCTTGAAAGATGTGAATAATGATTTGATTTGGATGATGGACTGATGCGATTAAACCTTGTAACACCTCAAGCTTCCGCTGTATGTTTCCCTTTGAATAATGCAATGATATGCATTGTACGCAACTTCGAGATTCTAACACACCACAACCAATCAAACTAGCCGTTATGAATAGTAATACATAAATTTTGAAAATTTATAAATTCTATATCTCAAAATGGAATTAATTTTTGGATTCAGAATATCGAAATTAGCCTTAGGGTGAAATTTTGGCACTTTTCGGATAACTTTCATATTTTGATGAATAGTGAAAATTACTAAATTTTAATTAAAAACAACTTTTTTAATTGAAATAATTAATATTGATAATTTATGAATTTGTGTGGTTTTAATGTATATTTAGAATTTATTTTTACCATTTAATTCAATGTTTGTCATTGGACATAATTTCACAATTAAACCAGACATAAACATTTGCGAATCTTTTGATAAATATTATCTCTTAAAAACACGCTTTTTGTTTTAACGAGAATTAATTTTAAACTAATTTCTACCACTTATGTGTTTTGAATTTGGAAAAATGGATTCCATATTTGGAATCAGGATGTTCAAATTGTGTAAATAGATAAGTTTTTTTAGACATTTTGAATAATTACTTCGGTAAATATTTTATTTACCATGGTTAAAGGGTAAATCCGATAAATAAGGGTTAAAAAATAATATTATAATAATACTAAATTAGCCTGAAACGTGTCTTAACCCTATTGGATGATACATGGCCGACTATGGGAATCTTGGGGTCAATTTGTGGACCCCATGGATCCACTTGTAAGTGATAGGGTCACTTTATTTTAATTAAGTTAAAATCAATATAAAAATGACACAAGCATATATCTTTTAGAAAAACAATTTTTACATAGGGTTATATATGTTGGATATTAGACTATAAATATTAATTAGAAATATAAAAAGATTTCCTACTTATTATATTTTATTTATAATTTTTATACATTATATAATTTAATTTATTTATGACCCAATGGTGGTGCAGTAATTACCATAATAGTGAAAAATTAGAATAATTGATATTATAAATACCCAAATAAATATAATTTCAGACTTTTTATGAATTACACTAATTTTATAGGTTAATTTGACGTGTTAGGATTAATTTAATTAACTTTTTTAGAAGTAATCATTCTGTTATGATTTTTTAAAAAA
This sequence comes from Viscum album, assembly GCA_963277665.1. NCBI lineage: Eukaryota > Viridiplantae > Streptophyta > Magnoliopsida > Santalales > Viscaceae > Viscum > Viscum album. The sequence goes on along the minus strand of OY728164.1, from coordinate 570,432,659 downwards.
ATCAATTATTGAATAGTGTCAAAATTGACATAAAAGAGTTTTTTTAAAAATATTATATTATTAATTGATATTAAATTCCTAAAAATGTATGGTTCGGCCAAACGACTTATATCAGGATAGTGGTATCATTAATGGACCACTTGGGGGTCTCTTGGATGTATATAGTATGTTTATTAACCATATAATATAAAAATACAAAGAGCCATTGTAAAAGTGAAACTAATTAACTAAGAGTTAATACTTAAAGATAAGGTTAATATAATGACCCAAACCTGTCTAAAATCTATTGGTTGAGTGGTTTTCGACCCATCCCCACCTTAAAATTTAAATAACCCACTTTGGAGCCATTAGAAACCGAATATAAATTTATTATAAAATAATATTTCTATCTTTTCAAAAGGTGCCCCTCACCCCTCTTATAAAAGGGCACTCCCCCTTCTCAAAACCGCACACCTTTAAAGCCTTTTTGTTCGAACAAAACCTACCCAAATACTCTCTCAAATTCCCTCAATACAACCTAGAGGCCTTATTTAGATCAGAAATCAAACCTAGGGAGCCCTTTTGATCAAATCAAAAGGAAGAACCCGAAGAAGAGATAATGATTTCACCACCCTTTTTCAAGTTCCTTTCTTCTTCCACTTCTTCTTTCTTTGTTATTTATATTCTAAAATAATGAATCTAGTATCTACTATATACTTTAATATTATTATAAATATGGTACAACCATATTCTGTATTCTATCTACCCTTTGAATAACATGTCACCATACGTGCGTACGTACAGCTTACCGTCTCCACGTCGTGGTGTAATTGTTATTCAATAAATTATTATTTGGATGGGTATAATAATGATGTGTAATTCAATTAAATAATAAATATAACATGATAATTATTCTTTATATATGATATAACTTCCAATTATATATTATTTTAATATCAAAAGAATGATATTGTCGCTCGTGCGTACGTACGGATTACCGTCTCCACGAACGCGATGAGATTCATTCTCTATAGTATCCATTCAAGTATAATTATCATTTCATGATTTAAAAATAATTTTCAAGGACTTGATATCATTGTTGATATGAATAATATGAAACCCATCCCTGAGAACCACAGCTTACATAACAAAATATATAAAAGAAAATGAGTAAGTTAACACCTTAAACAATGATAATTCTAAGATATTATTAACAAATCAATGTTAAAAGATCATATATGATATCATATTAATGTATATGATTATTTAATAATTTAATAACAATTATATCACCATTATACAGGAGGCTAACCTATATTAGAGCAACGAAAAATTACAAAGTAAGGGTTTTCTTCTCTCACTCTTAATTTCTTTAGAATTCCATTGTTCACCACTTATTTATTGCATGTGGTGTATGTGTACTTCCCATAATTGTATTCATTGTGTAATATAATTTAATTTATATATATTTACATCATCATTGTATTATACATCTTTCATGGGTAAATGTATCATAGGTTACCAAATGGATAAGGGAATTTGAAATTTCAATTTCCATTTATTCAGCTTTATGAAAACTTCATTGATTATTTTACTCCGAGATTATGTGTGGAATAACTATTCATTTTCTTATGTCAAAATTTCCACTTCCCTTTTCTGTGGATATACTTTTGATACACATAATCACTCCATTGTTAATTTCTCGAGTCATATATATGAATTTGATAAGAGTAATTTTAACTCATTCTCTATTTGTTGAGTTAAACATCCAATTCATTGGTGTTGTTTTTACAAGAATGTGTGTGAATATCCTGTGATTGATTTACACTGAATATCCAACAATATTTAGTGTATTTATATTTTTAACACATAAATATGTCGTTGATTTATCCTTAACCTAAGGATGCTGCCTTTATTAGAGATTTCATCTCAATTTAAATTCCATTGATACTTCTTTGTTGTTATACACCAAATCACTTTTATGTGGTGTATATAATGTACTTTGACATAGTATATCATGGATCCATTTATTCTCATGATATTACAATGTTTTGATTACCTCAATTATTTGTATTCAAGTGTCTCTCTTTTGGTTAGAATCTCTATCAAAAATAACATATTTAAATGTTTTAAAGACTTATTCTTATAAATCATGCTCATTAATGTCCATGTTTTAAAAAATGGGTTTAAGGATTTCTTTATATGGACATTAATGTTTTTAAATTAAAACTCCTCTTAAAATTTTCAAAGTGGTATGGGACACTTTGATTCAAAAAATCTATTTTTAAATGGCTTCTTGACAAATAGTGTGACTTTTAAATGATTTCAAGAAAAAGGGAGATATTTCTCTCAAATAGTTTTGATGATTATTTTCATCTATGTCAATATCCTTCATTATTCATGATTGAGGTTAATGTGATACAATACAATCTTCCATATTGTATTGAATGAGTTATGTTTGACTGTGGATGTGCTATTTTTATACCATTCATGGTTTGTGGTTAAAGTATTGACATTTCGTATGCTAGTTTTAATACTAATGTTTATGTTATGTTTAAACCTGTTCATATGAGGAATGAATTGGACTTAATATGTGACGGGTGGCGCCCGATATAGCTCCTCGATGCATCGATAGGTCTTATGAGACAAACTAGTCTCTTGGAACAAGGCCTTGATAGAATCTTATTTGTACTCTTGGCACGAGGCCTTAGCTATGTGGTTATGTGGTTATGATAGTCTGGCATTATGCATTCCATCATTATGAAAGTGGTTATTGATATTGCATGTGATTATTAGACTACTAGAATGTCCACGTAATTAAGTAAATGGCATAATTTCATATTATCTTTTCCATTTTATGTTGAAGTTCAAGTTTAAAAGGCTTTTGTTTTAGTTATAAAATGCCTTAAGTGATTATGCTCATCAATGAAAGCTTCTTCTATATTATTATCCTTACTAAGAATCTGAGCTCACCCCTTTCAATGATTTATTTTTCCCAGGATTGTGAAAAAGTAAATTATGAATGACCTGCAGGGATAGTATGAGTGTGGACTTTGGAGACTATGTTGTTTTTGTTTTCAGTTTATGATGTAATGTAAACTTTATTAAAGTATCTAGTTATTCAAAGGCTACTAAAGTAATCGGTCATTCAAGACATGATCTTTCTTGTGATCATGCCAATGTTATATAATAAAGAACTGACTCTGGGTAACTGGGGTTGGGGCGTTACAGTTGGTATCAGAGGAAGTTTAGTACAAACCAAGGGAGCTAGATTTAGATAAACTCTGATTAGAAAACGTAGACCTAAGATGAACTTTGAGGATTAGTATAGAAGAACATCCTAGAATTTTGGTATTGTAGAGATTTTGTGAGTTTTCCAAGAAATACATTCCTGTCTGGATACGAGCAGGTAGAGGCGGCTCTAGCACAGATGTATCTAGGGGTAAAACCCAAAAACACCGCTTTGAGCTAGATTTGAACGGGAACTGGTGCACGACAACGGACCTTGCTGCACTTTTGGTTACAACACACCCGGGGGATATGCTTAGGATAATTTTCATTTTCTTTACTAACCGATTTAAAGTATTATATATATAAGATGAGTGTAAATGACCTTGTTTAATCCTAATGTGTTTCAAATTGAGAATATGATGACATGTTAATCTCTAAATTATTTTATGACTACTGTTACTCACACAATGCTTTCTAGTTTTAGTCAATGGCTGGATTCCAAGGAAGTCATAGTGACTTTGGGAATGATGTACAAGGTGAGAACGGTGGTGGAAATGAGCAACAAAATGGAATGTTGATAGGCGTAAAAGATATCGTCTTTATGCCAAATCAATTTTCCAAAAATATGATCAACCCTATATATATTAACCAATTACCGAACTCAAAAACGAAGAGAAATGTGATGAATGATAAGAGCTCCAGTAGTGGAGACCATGGAGAAATGAATCATCAATTTCCATCATGCAGGAAATGTGGAAGGAGAAACCCAGGAAAGTGTATCAATGGGACAAAGAAATGCTTTACATGCGGGAAGGAAAGACATAAAGTGAAGAATTTCCGAAGAAAAATGAAGAGTACTATGGAAGAAGATAAAAATGGTCCCAAGATTCCATTTACAGTCATTTACCGTAAATTTAGGGGACCTGGCCATTACCCAAGTGAGTTCCCTATTCTATAGGATATTTTCTTGGTCAAAGAAGAAGCTATGTGGAAATAAATGGTTGGAGAAATGTTTAAAAATTATTAGCGCTCCTTGTTTATGGGTTTACATTGGAATAATTTTCTCTTGTATTTGTAACCCTGTAGTTTACCATGTGAGAATGATATTTGAGGAAGAATTGTCTCTTCTCTTGTGGATATAGGTATAAATAACCATTTGGTTTTATATGATCATTGGGGTTTGAGAGAATTATAAGTTATTATAATTTGGGATAAAAATGCAAGGTATGACATAATATTTTTGGTTAAATTATGTTATGGTATTTTGAGGAATTTATCGCATTTTGGTAATATTATAAAATATAGTTTTTGAAAAAGGACAACACTTAGACCGTGTGACAACCCGTCGCGTCGGACAAAGCTGTGGGAATCGAACTCACAACCAAAGTGCGATTGGTATTTATCGCCTACCACTAGACTACATGAAGTCCATGGATAGTGTGACTAATTATTTTTAGTTAAATGATTTTATTGATCAATAATAAGTTGATTTGGGTTCTTATGTCTTATTAAATGAATACCCTTGGTATAGGAAAATGATTTGGTGATTAAGTGATAGATGTTATTTTGGAAGTTGTTCGCTTTGTTTTGAACACTATATGCCCAAGGAAAATAGAATAGTATGGGATTTCATATGAGGAGTAATGGTGGATTTTTATCTTTTTTTTTATTATGGATTTATAGTGATTTGGTTTGTTTATGGAAATGATTAGGTTAATTACTTTTAACTATGTGACTTTAAGAGTAATTAATGTCATTTGGAGACACAATTTAATGTGGAATACTACATTCTTATAAGTTTTGAGTTTCAATATTAGTTTGGATTATATTGAAGGATTTTATGGACAATTGATTATTGAATGGTATTTATTTAACTTTGGGGTATTGATGGTTTAATTTTAGAAATTGACATTATTTTTTTTCTCTAATGGAATATCCGTTTGGGGGGGGGGTCATAAGATATTATACAAACCATTTTAGTTTTGATTTATCTCTAAATACAAGTTAAATATATATTTTATCCTACATGGATCATGTTTTTCTATAGAAGTTTATTCTAGCTCTTTCATTGTGACCAAGTCGTCTTGAATACTCATTGTTCAAAAAAATTAGTTAGTGGTAAAAAGTTATTAAATAATGAAACTCTACATAAAAATTAAGTATATATCATTATGTTCTTAGTCAATATCATAAATGAATTCCTCGTCCTTATGCAATGTAACTTAAAACAAAAAAAATGGTTTCTGTTTACTTTTCCTACTAGGAGACTAATGACCATTTGTACCAACACAAGTTTGTGATTTTGTTATTGTTAACGTTCTCCTGATCATGTTTTCTCTCTCTCTCCATTAGAACTAAACACTTAGTTTATCATCTATATCCATGTTTTCCTACATGGAATCCTAGTATGGGTTATCTTGGGTGACCTTTATACCTCTCTTCCTTTCTTTTAAAGTGATTGTTTTATTGACTCTTTTTCCGATGTGGGACTTTCCATTATATTCTCAAGCCCAATTTTAAAAAAAATTGCGAGGACACAATTTATTGAAGTAAGGGAGAATGTAACCCCCCATGATTCCACGGTACGTTTCCCTTTGAATAATGCAATGGCGTGCATTGTACGCAACTTCAAGATTCTAACACACCACAACCAATCAAACTAGTCGTTATGAATAGTAATACATACTTTTTTAAAATATAGAAATTCTATCTCTCAAAATGGAATTCATTTTTTTATTCAGAATATCGAAATTAGACTAGGGTGAAATTTTGGTACTTTTCGGATAAATTTCATATTTTGATGAATAGTGAAAAGTAATAAATTTTAATTAAAAACAACTTTTTTAATTGAAATAATTAATATTGATAAATTATTAATATGAGTGGTTTTAATGTATATGTATAATATATTTTTACCATTTAATACAATTTTGGTAATTGGACATAATTTCACAATTAAACCAGACATAAACAAGTGCCAATCTTTTGATAGATATTATCTCTTAAAAACACGCTTTTTGTTTTAACAACGAGAATTAATTTTAAATTAATTTCTGCCACTTCTGTGTTTTGAATTTGGAAAAATTGATTCCATATTTGGAATCAGGATGTTAAAATTGTGTAAATATATAACTTTTATTTTTAGACATTGTGAATAATTATTTCGGTAAATATTTTATATACCATGGTTAAAGGGTAAATCTGGTAAATAAGGGTTAAAAAATAATATTATAATATTACTAAATTACCCTAAAACGTGTCTTAACCCTATTGGATGATACATGTCCGACCATGGGCATCTTTGGGTCGATTTTGGGACCCCATGGATCCACATGTAAGTGATAGGGACACATTATTTTAATTATGTTAAAATGAATACAAAAATGACACAAGAATATATCGATTAGAAAAACAATGGTTACATAGGGTTATATATGTTTTATTTTAGAATATAAATAGTCATTTGAAATCCAAAAAGATTTACTACATAATTATATTTTATTTATAATTTTTAGATATTAGATAATTTAATTTTTTATGACACAATGGTGATGAGGTAATGACTATAATAGTGAAAAATTAGAAAAATTGAAATTTAAAATACCCAAATAAATATAAATTCAGACTTTTTATGAATTAAACTAATTTTCATGGTTAATATGAAATGTTAGGATTTATGTAATTAACGTTTTTATAAGTAATCATTCTGTTATGATTTTGACAAAAATCAATTATTGAATAGTGTCAAAATTGATATAAAAGAGTTTTTAAAACAAATATTATATTATTAATTGATATTAAATTCTTAAAAATATAAGGTTCGTCTAGGAGACTTATATAATGATAGGTGTACCATTAATGGACCATTTGGGGGTCTTTTGGATGTATATAGTATGTTTATTAACCATATAATATAAAAATACAAAGAGACATTGTAAAAGTGAAACTAATTAACTAAGAGTTAATACATAAAGATAAGGTTAATATAATGCCCCAAACCTGTATAAACTATATTTGTTGAGTGTTTTTCGACCCATCCCCACCTTAACCTTTAAATAATCTACTTTTGAGCCATTATAAACCGAATATGAATTTATTATCAAATAATATTTCTAACTTTTCCAAAGGTGCCCCTCACCCCTCTTATAAAAGGGCACTCCCCCTTCTCATTACTTCACACCTTAAAAGCCTTTTGGTTAGCCCAATACCTGCCCAAATACTCTCTCAATTTCCCTCAATACAACCTAGAGGCCTTAGTTTGATCAGAAATTCAACCTATAGAGTCCTTTTGAACAAATCAAACGGAAGAACCCGAAGAAGAGGTAATGATTTCACCACCCTTTTTCAAGTTCCATTCTTCTTCCACTTCTTCTTTGTTTGTTATTTCTATTATAAAATAATGAATCCATTATCTCTTATATACTGTAATATTATTATAAATATGGTACAACAATATTCAGTATTCTATCCACCCTTTGAATAACATGTCACCATACGTGCGTACGTACGGCTTACCGTCTCCACGTTGTGGTGTAATTGTTATTCAATAAATTATTATTTGGATGGGTATAATAATGAAGTTTAATTCATGGAAATAATAAATATAACATGATAATTATTCTGTATATATGATATACCATCCAATTATATATTATTTTAATATCAAAATAATGATATTGCCACTCGTGTGTTCGTACGGACTACCGTCTCCACGAACGCGATGAGACTCTTTCTCTATCATATCCATTCAAGTATAATTATCATTTGATGATTTAAAAATAATTTTTAAGGACTTTATATCATTCTGGATATTAATAAGATACATCCTATACATGACAACCACGACTTACGTAACAAAACAAATAAAATAAAATGACTAAGTTAACACCTGAAACGACGATAATTCTAAGATATTATTAACAAATCAATGTTAAAAGATCATACATGATATCATATTAATGTATATGATTATTGAATAATTTAATAACAATTATTTCAACATTATACAGGTGGTTAACCTTACCATCGACCAAGGAAAAAGTACAAAGTAAGGGTTTTCTTCTCTCACTCTTAATTTCGTGAGAATTCCATTGTTCACCACTTATTTATTACATGTGGTGTACGTGTACTGCCCATGATTGTATTCATTGTGTAATATAATTTAATTTCTGGATATTTACATAATAATTGTATTATCCTTCTTTAATGGGTAAATGTTTCATAAGTTACCAAATCGATAAGGGAATTTGAAATTTCAATTTCTATTTATTCGGCTTTACACAAACTTCATTGATTATTTTTCTCCGAGATTATGTGTGGAATAACTATTCATTTTCTTATCTCATAATTTCCACTCCCCTTTTCTATGGATATAATTTTGATACACATAATCACTCCATTTATAATTTCTCAAGTCATCAATATGAATTTGATAAGAGTGATTTTAACTCATTCTCTATTTGTTGAGTTAAACATCCAATTCATTGGTGTTGTTTTTACAAGAATGTGTTTGAATATCCTGTGATTGGTTTACACTGAATATACAATCATATTTATTGTATTTCTATTTTTCACACATAACTATGTCGTTGGGTTATCCTTAACCTAAGGATGTGCCTTTATGAGAGATTTCATCTCAATTTAAATTCCACTGAGACTTTTTTGTTGTTATACACCAAATCAGTTTTATGTAGTGTATATAATGTACATTTACATAGTATATCATGAATCCCTTTATTCTCATGATATTACAATGTTTTTATTACCTCAATTATTTTTATTAATGTTTCTCTCTTTTGGTTAGAATCTCTAATGAAAATACCATTTTTAAATGTTTTAAATACTTATTCTTCTAAATCTTGCTCATTAATGTCCATGTTTTAAAAAATGGTTTTAAGGATTTATTTATATGGACATTAAAGTTTTAAAATTAAAACACCTTTTAAAAGTTTCAAAGTGGTATGGGACACTTTGATTCAAAAAATCTATTTTTAAATGGATTCTTGACAAATAGTGTGACTTTTAAATGATTTCAAGAAAAAGGGGGATATTTCTCTCAAATAGTTTTGATGATTATTTTAATCTATGTCAATATCCTTCAATATTTTTTATTGAGGATAATGTGATACTATAAAATCTTCCATATTGTATTGAATGAGTTATGTTTTACTGTAGATGTGCTATTTTTATACCATTCATGGTTTGTGGTTAAAGTATTGACATTTCTAATGCTAGTTTTAATATGAATGTTTATGTTAGGTTTAAACCTGTTCATATGAGGAATGCATTGGACTTAATAAGTGACGGCTGGAGCCTGCTATAGCTCCTCGATGCATCGGTAGGTCTCATGAGACAAACTAGTGTCTTGGCACAAGGCCTTGACAGAATCTTATTTGTAGTCTTGGCACGAGGCCTTGGATATGTGGTTATGATAGTCTGGAATTATGCATTCCATCATTATGAAAGTGGTTATTGATATTGCATGTGATTATTCGACTAGTAGGATGTCCATGTAATTAAGTTAATGGAATAATTTAATTTTATCTTTTACATTTTATGTTGATGTTCAAGTTTAAAAATCTTTTGTTTTAGTTATAAATAGCCTTAAGTGTTTATGCTTTTCTATGAAAGCTTATGCTAAATTATTATCCTTACTGAGCATCTGAGCTCACCCCTTTCAATGGTTTATTTTTACCAGGATTGTGAAGAAGTAAATTATGAATGACCTGTAGGGATAGTATGAGTGTGGTCTTTGGAGACTATGTTGTTGTTGTTTTCAGGTTATGATGTAATGTAAACTTTATTAATGTATCTAGTTATTCCAAGGCTACTAAACTAATCGTTCTCTCAATAAATGATCTTTCTTGTGATCATGACAATGTTATGTAATAATGCACCGACTCTGGGTTACTGGGGTTGGGGTGTTACAATCCTTGAGTTTGGGATAGAATGATTCTCTAGGACCACTAACGTATTATGTTATTTGGATGTTGGAATGAGGCTCCTTGTCCATGGGGTTGGCTAAAATGATGCTCTAGGCCCACTAATATATTTCATAGTTTGGATACTTGGATTGATGAAACAAGGTACATTAGGTTAAATTAAATTCAATAAGGAATGATCCTATAAATTAAATATTTTTACCCCTATTATCATGAGAAGTAGACTTCTTCCCTAGCCAAAGTAGGTTTTGATGGTTAGGGTTATAAGGTGGAACCCAAGAATCCAAGTATTTAATTAATAATTTATTAAAATAGAAACTTGGTTACAAATTATTTTTTAACATTCCTTATATATATACATACACTATTTTTTAGACTATTTACCAATTTAAATATTTTTGGTGGGGGCCTACTAAGTTAAACACACACCCTGCTCATGCCACAATGGAACTTGGGTACCCGAGCAGATGTTAATTGTTTTCTATTATAGGTTCAGAATAGGGACCTATTTTTTGATATATACAGGGGAGGATGGGTTAGAGTAGGATATTTCAAGACTGGGTTGGGACTTGGGATCATGTTTAGAATATTTTTATATTTTTGTTATCAGAGGTTTTATTTGTATTACTACCAAGCATTTATGGTGTACATTTCATTGTGGTATCATATTACAATTGGTTTTTTGTCAATGCTCTCCATATGTTATTCCATTTGTTGATTATACTGGTTATTAAGCCAAATGATATTATTTTAACTATTTTTTACTCTAATAAGTAGGTATAGTCTCCCCATTTTACCTCCATAGACTCATGTTTCAATTCAGAAGCTTCTGTCATATGAGGAGGCACACCTTCATTCATGTGGTGGTCTGGTTTAGAGAATTAGTTTTAGTTGCACCATGGTCGAGACATTATAATAATTTTAACCTATATTATATACTAAATAAGGAAAATATTATCTATTTATTGGTGATATTATTCACTATTAATGATATATGATATTAAAATATAAATTTAGAGACAAAATAAATCCATAAGGGTGAAAAAGGGATAGTCAGTTCATTTAAAAAAGAGGATAACATCACAACAAGTGGATTCATGGAAAAATATCCTATCATATTGAAATCAGAAGATAAAAATATATATTCTCATAGATATTTAAGTAATAATACTTATCTATATATCATAATGAGACACATTTTCACACGAGTGATAGAATAAATTTTTCTTATCTCATTCACCAGGTGATTCTTGATTATTGTGGGATTATGGGAGATTTTTGGATCACGAAAAGTATTTATCCATACATTTTTATCAGTTAGCCTTGTAAATTGTCATGCACTCTTTGTGGTTTGTTACTTCCATGAGGTTATTTCTAATTTATTTTAAATTCTATTTTTTTAATTGGTATTAAAGAACAAAGATATATATAAAAGGGTGGTTGTACACTCTAACAAGTGTTAGAGGTTTATTTGATTAGATTATTAAAAACATTGGTGAAAGTTAGTCATTGATTCTCCCTTCATAGTCTTATAAAAAATTTTCTTTATAGTCTCAACATCTTTAATATTTTACCCAATACTTTTCATATATCTAACAACATAATTTGTTTTGTTGAATAACCCATAAATTTTTTCATTAAGGGTACATCATCAAATCATCAAACTTATTATAAAAATATAATAGTTTGGCCTCTTTAACCTTGCTGTATCCTTCATAAATATAAGACATATTATCCCAAATAGACTTTTCAGATATATATAACTCATTACCTTTATATAAATCATATTATACCATGATCCATATAAGGAATTTTAGTCCTTTTAATATTTAGTGAGTAACTTTTTATTAGTATCATTCAAAAATAACTCCATAAGATCATTAATTTCTTTTGAATATAGTATAAAAAAGAAAACATAATTCTTTAGAGATCATAGATATAATCCCTTACATATCTTCAAAATTCGATAATTGCATCCACAAAAATAATGGAATTTTGTTTGAATTTACATTTTTTCATGTTAATTCCATTCTTGAGATAAATTTGCCAAATGATAATTGTTATCTAATACCACTTATTACAACCACAAGGTCCCAAAATCCCTATGTATGAATTATGGTTTGTGACTTTCTTTGATAAATAAATATTGTCCTCACATTGAAATTAACACCTTGAAATTAACACCTTGGACTAATAAATTTTAATATATTATCCATATATTAACTAATATGAAAAATAATTATAGTGATTCATGAATTATACTTGAATTTCCCATAAGGGTGGTATCCACAGAGCATGTAGTGGATTACTGATAGTGTACTAAGTTAAATCACTATGTACTATAGTGATATAGTGTTTTAGTACCACCCCACAACAAGATGCAATGTATAATATATCTACATATCCCTCTACTCACTACTAATAGATAATGATAATAATTCTAACATATAGGTTTATTACAATGTATGTGTTGGGAGATACCAAACCATACTAGGGTGTTTCTCTTTAATATAAACTTCATAATGACATCCACAAATTTATACATAATTTTTTTATTCTTAGAAACTCAAACAGAATTACTATATCATTAATAATTCTACACTCTTCTTCTATTTCTCTTATTGTTTCAATTTGGTTTAGTTTTTATTCTATTCACTTGTTGATAAATCTCATTTTTATCAATTTAACTTCACATACTCTTTAAATTATCATTGATATGTATCTCTCTATCATTAGGCCATAAATCCATCCAATAATGAAATGTTATAAATCCAAATTAGAACCCAATTCTTCCAGAATTTTAGAACTAATAAAAATTTAAAAATTATACTAAATTTAATAAAATCATAGTATAATATAAATTACTACGTTTCAATACTTATTGGTTACTACTTGACACTGAAAATCAAGACATAACTATCTTTTAGCTCCCTTAATTCCTAACTTTAAAATTTATGAAAACTAACCTCTCATAAACATTAAAACATATTGGAAATAATTATGGTGTAATGTATTACAACATTCATGATTAAATCTTCTCGTTGCAACATGATATTCTACCTACAACAAATAGTACTATAACCATTTTTTAGAGATATTCCTCTAAAAAACATCATGGGATCTTGTTATGGTGTAATGAATGAATGTAATATCATCCTCTCAAATTATAACTCTATATGACAAGGGGTATTTTTTCTTTATCTAACATATTTAACACATTTATATTCTCATCCTCACTCTTCGATATAATTTTTTACTGTAATATGCTTTTCATCCATTAAAAATCCAAATTATTGTATGATGGTCAATCTGTAAGGAAAACATTTCCACATATACTCTTATTTTTAATCCTAAAAAGTACTAATCATGGTATAATTTTTATCATCATGACATCATAAATATAGAGTAAAATTTTAAAAACCACCAAATAAAATGATGGAACAGTGGAAAGAATTACTACGTAATTTTTGAACTCTTCACTAAATTTTATCCAAAAAAACAAAAATATCAACTAAAATGAACTAAAACTTCACTAAAATTATATTTCATTATTTCACACCAATTTCCTAAAAAACCCAATCAATAATAATATCACTTTAATACAATTCTATTTAATTCAACCTTAAATTTTTAAATAATTAAGGCTCCAAAATTCTCACATTTTGGGTTTGTTAGAAACTAAGTTATTTTATGTATTTATTATTCCATGGTAAATCCAAATAGAATTATAAAAATAACATATTACTCTAAGAATAAGTGTGAAACACTAAATGTAAATGATTGGATTTCTATAATAATTTCTATTGGTAACATTTATTTTCATCTATGTAAACCACATTTTGATGTAAATACATTTGTCTTTATCACTTCTTAATTTTGATCCCCATATATTGTATCTTCCTTTACTTCATATAGAAAAATAACCCCTAAGAGTATATTTCTCCCCCATGATATGTGAGTTGTGATTTAATATAACTTATTAAAAAAATCCAAAACACCACTCATTAAAAAACATATGAAACATGGTAGGTCTTCTCTCTAATTTCCACTTTAAGAAAACAAATTTTCTTAAAATATTTAATTTAACCCTTTATATTTCTATAATTTCTTTATGTTTCCATTAAACCCCTTTTATAATAAATACAAAGGGTAATTAATCATGACACACATCAATAAATATGTTATGAAATTAATATAATTAGCATGATGGAATATGTAAAACCTCTTTGAGATTTGGGAGATGGTTAAACTTCTATGTTCAATCGATGGATTACAAATCCCGATGTGTCCAATGGATTTACAGAAATATATTCCACTTATAAAATTTTTCTAATATGCACCACCATAATAACTCAAAGTCCATTTTTTAAATGATGAAATGGTACAACATTTCAATGTGTTTGGAATGTAAATGTTGTAATAAGTTCTTTATAATCTCAATTACACTCTTTTTATTTCACAATATCTCCATATTCATCACTACCACACTGATAAGGTCTTCTATATGATGGTTTATCCAAATTAATTTTGTGTGATATGTTTTATTGTAATTAAATTCACTTTAGTTATGCTAAGTGAAGTACCCAACTGCTTCATACTAATCCAACTGAATAAATGTTTTGATGAAAACACTTCTCCACTTGTGTATTTTGTATCCAAAAATTTATATCTTGTTCCATATTTAAATTTTCCATCATTTTTACTCTTCAATTTCATTACACATCATCTAATATTTATGTTTACCTCATACACACCTCAAAATTCATTTCACAACACTAAGATGTTCTTCATTCAAGTTTCTTTTATACATAACTATTAAGCATGATTTAAAAATAATGTTTAGTCTCATTACTATCATATACAATAATATCCTAAATATTATTCAATTTATAAGAAAACTAAAATATCATTCTAACTTAATTTAACCCAAGTTTAGTTATAACAATGATTAGAGTAGAAATGGTTTTGCAGTCTTGTATATCAAACTTCTTCAATGTTTCTCTAGAATTTTTATCTTGAAAAATGAGACTACACTAAACTATTTCATTTAATTATATCCCAATAAAATATATATGTTCCTTAATCATTAGCATTTAAAATTAAAACATAATAAATCATGAAAACTTCTCCATTAACTCTTTTTATCCACCCAGAAAAATGTCATCAACATAGAAGAGTATCATGAAATGATCATCCTATGATGACTTAACATAGTTCTTGTGATCAACACCACATCTCTTTAACTATAAATTATTCAATTATAAATTCAAATGATCACACTATGATTTTGATTGCTATTTTAAATATAAACCTTTCATTAAATTACAAAACATTACGTTATCATCACTAATTTAGAAGGACAATAGATATTCAATATAAAATTTCTATTTGAGAACTCTATTGACAGACAACATATTCACATAAATTTGATAAATTGTAAGCCCTATTTTAATTATAAAAATCAAAAATAAATCAGTTGATTTTAGTCTTTCCACAAGTGAAATTTTTTTCTTCAATATTTATGCCTTCAAATTATTTATAGCCTTTAAAATTCAACCCTTCTTTATTCTAGATCAAATTCCCCTATTCATTAAACTTTTTTTGAACACCCATTTTATCATAATAATATTATGATCACAGAACCTCTTCACAAGATACCCTATTTTATTCTTCTATGTTTTATTGAGTTCTTCATGCAAGGCCTTAATCTACGACTCCCCCATTACCTATTATTCAAATGATGTCAATTATAACTATGATAAAAAAATCATTGTTCTATATACATATAATTCACTGAGTTTTCATTATATGTTTATTATCACCAACTATACTATAATCATGAACTTTATCTCTTTTTTTTGAGTAATTTTTTGAAACACGTCAACTTACGTTTTTCTTTTGATTCATCCTTTAAATCTTCTTAATGTATTGAACTATGAATTTTAGTAAAATTTATATCATGATCTTATTATATATTAAATGTTTCTTCTAAAACTAAATTTTTAAACCTATTTCTAGGTTTCACCTTGATGAAATTCACATAATTTCTCTCAAAAATATTATTCAATATCATTTTAATACATTTGAAGGCTTTACTCATTATTGAGTAACCAATAGATACACCTTTATTTTATTTGTCACCATTCCTTCCTTGATTTCCTCAATTATTATGAATGAATTATTTTGTCTTTAAATATGTAAATTATTTCCATATTTATTTCTTTTAATCCATATCTTATACGACATCATATTCTAATATTGTCTTACCAAGGGCCTGTTTTTTTCATACAAAATGAATTTCACTACTTATTTATAATGTTGCCTAAAATTTTCCATCTCAATAAGTCGTGTATTTACTATGTTTCTCACCATGAGGGGAAAATTTTAAACAAATCCCTTATATATAGGATTACTTATTTATGAAAAATCGTACTTAATTTCATGTTTCCAAAAATTGTTTCTTATATTAATAGAGGTGTATTACGTGCCATTATCTAATCAAGTAATTTTGTTCATTTACATTATGTAATTTTTATCGCAAATAAAGATTATTTTGACGTATTATAACACTTATTTATTAGTTTTATTAAATATTACCCAACCCATCCTACTATAATCATCCATAAAAAAACAAATTACAATTTTCCTCAGGTACCCAAATGTGTCATAAAACCATAACCATCATTGTGAACTAAGTCCAAAAAATGTGAAGCTCTATCATTTTTGTTATTTTAGATATTTATTACCATTTTATATCTTATATAAGAATAACATTTCATTTATTGGTCTCTATTTAGATTCATAATGACTATCTCCACCTTAAGATTTGATAAATTCTCTATGATTTTTTATGAATTGGGATGATTATCTGATGTCATAGACTATTTTCTTATTATAATATAACAAAATTGGAATCTTCATTATCATCCACATATTATATATTTTCATTTATCCTACATCCTAGTATAAATGAATTTTCATCCATTCCATGCATTTAATATCCCTCTAGGTTTAATGTGAAATTAATCTCTGAGTTATAAAATTACCCTACACTCAAAACGTTTCGTTGAAGTCTATCCACATAAATCACATTGATATTCTTCAATTTTTATCTAAAAATACTTGACTTAATACTACCATTTATTTTTAAAGCACTATCATTTCTAAATCTAACCACTACATCATCATGAATCTTCGTATTCTTTAATAAATTTTAATTTCCTATCACAAGGGATGAACACCCACTATCAATTATCTATGTGCTACCATTACTGATTGTATCTAGTATTACTTTATCTATGATTATCTTATATTTATTCTTCATTTAATTCTAATATATTCTTCATTAACTTGAGACAATAATGGGTCTCTACTCAATATTTTAATCGTAAATGATAAAAAAAATATTCTTAATATTTTAATAGAAAGAATATTTTATCCAATGAAATAAAATTCATCATTTTACTTTTCATACTATATTAAAAACAATTATATTAGTTTCTAAGCCTTATAAGTCTGCATACATAATCCTTATGCTAAAAATTTCCTCAATATAAAAAATATAAATAGAAAAATTTTATTATTTATGGTGAAAGTTATGTTCTCATCCTTATTTATTAACATTCATGTTCCTCACATTATAAATAGATCATTGATTCAATATACTAGATCATGGTGTGTAACCACAAAATTGGTACATGATTTGGTAAAAAAAACTCCTTTTACTTTCACTCCATATATTTTCTTTCGATGAGTAGCCCTCAATTTTTTAGATAAATCTCATTTATTATGCCTGAAAATTTCCTCCGACATTATTTTTTCATTTTTTCATTTGTACTCATTTTTTGAGTCCTATAAGAATTTTCTTCATATCTAATTTTGTTCATATACATAAAGTTGGTTCATTGGTCATTTAAACAGTTTTAGAACTCATTATTCTTCTTTTAGTTCACTCCTTGATATTCTCATATGAATAATTTCTAAATTGCAACTTCTTCTTATTTCAATATTTATATTTTAATTAAACTTTTATAAGTTCCTTTAAAGTAAGAACCTCATTATCATGTGTTTCTATATTTATCACTTTTCAATACAAGCATCAAGTTTAGTAGTCACATTATTTTTTTATATAATTTTCTACTTGAAACCAATAATTTCTAAAGATATTTCTTTGATTAAAATATGATCTTCCATATTTTTCACTAATTGAGTAATTTTAGCTTCATGTTGGATAATATACTTTGATTATTATTTCATTATTTCACTAAAAACCTATTTTAATTACTTTTAATTTATAAATCATCGATTACACATTCTAGTTCCTGTTAGAAATTAACTATACCTTATGGTAGATCATCTTATTATTTAATTTTAGTTTCAAAACAATTATCCACCACCATCATGGAATCCTCCTAATTTTATATAAACTCAGTTCTAAATTCATTATGGGAAAAATAATCATTTTTTTCATCTATGTACACTAAACTCTTTTATTGAAACTTATTCCTGGATTAATTTTCAATTCGAATACACTTTTTAGTGGGAAAATATTTGGACTATTTTAGGAGAATTGTAATTCAATATCATATTTCTCAAAATTCCTTGGACACCTCATTATAATTTACACTAGATTTCTACGTTTTAGAAAATAAATTTTTAATTTTCCTTAAATTATCAAATTATAATGGTTAAACGTGATCGAAACATATGGTATAAATTCATCAATCGCATCTTCTTCATATTCTCATTGATTAATGTCAATATTATCCATTTTTTTATATGTTTTTCATTGTTAAAATGTATTTATATACCTTCTAACATCACTTTCATTTCATATTCCACCAATAATATCAACATATCATTAAGATAAATATTTATTAAGTTTCTTTCTTCAAGTTCTAAATCATTTATATTCTTTAATTAAGGTATGATTCTCAAAATTTTCTCCAAAAAATCAATATATTAAATTTTTTATCAAAGAAATAATTAATATATATTAACCTTAATGATTTATTCGAAGAAACCTTTAATATTTTTATTGATTAACATCTTCAAATAATAAAACTAGTTGAGTAAAACTAATAAATTTACCTCTTTAACCCTTTCTTCTCGGTATATATTTTAAAATCTATTTCAAATATCATTTTTAGATGTGGAACTCATCACATTTATATAAATTTTATTATTCAATTCTTTGGATATGGAATTTTCTACCTTTGAAATAACATTTAGTATACTTTTATCTATCTCATTCCAATAATATTCCATAAGATCACTTATTTATATTCCATGTACTACAATAGATAAAACATATAACCTATAAGATCATATGTGGGTTCCCATAAAATTCATAAAAATATGATAACTTCATCGATTGAATAATGGAACTCCCTTTTCAATCATGTCATTTTTCATGTAAATTTCATTCCTGAGATAGATTCACTAAATGGAAACTGTGTGGCTCTGATACCACTTATTGAAACTATTAGATCCCAAACACATTTAGAGGATGGGGTGGGGTGAATTAATGCACTAAACATTTTTAATAATATATATTTTTATTCATTTTTAAAAATAAACATTGAACCTATATAATGTAGAGATGTAAAACTTTACATGTTTCATCCATATGGTAAAAATACAAGTAGTATACATCAAATCACTACTAATTCAACAAGTTAAATCCATGAATAATATTATGATACATTGATTTAAGACCATACACTGATTATATCTAAGAGGGAAATTCCTCTACATATCACTCTATGAACTGTTAATAGATAATAAGATAAGATTAAGAAACATATGTTTCTTATACTATATGTATTATGAGAGATCGGTCAAGAACGCCAAATCAAATAAGGGTATTTATCATCTATATAAAATATATAAACACATATAAGTATTTGTGAATAACTATACTCTTATCATAAACTCTAACTCAATTACCAGATCTTTAATAATTCTCTATTATACTTATAAATTCTTTTATTCGTTTAGTTTTGTTCAATTTATCACCACTTCATTTCTTTGTGAATATGATATTTATCAATTCGATTCTAAAAACTCTTCAAATTTTATTTTATATGTGTCACTCCATCATTTACCTTTAAAATCATCCACCATGTTTCATTTATGTCTCTAAATTAGAAATAAATCCTTTCATAATTGTATCAATAACCAAATTTTTAAATCTATAAAATTAATGAAAATCATAATATAATATAGATTATCATGACATAATGCTAACCAGTTACCTCTAGAAACAAAAATTAATGGATTTACTATATTTTAGTTTCTTTAATTGATTTTCTATAATTTTTTTAAAACCAAACAGTCAAAATTATTTTCATATAATGAAACTAATTGCATCATAATATATTCATTCATGCCTAATTGTGGATTCTTTTTAGGGTGAGATAACCTACCCAAAATAAACAATCCTACATCTATTTTATTATAAATATATCTTTTCATGAATCACAAGATCTCATTATGGATTAATATATGACCATAACATCATCCTAACACATTCCATATTCACAATTCACTTTGGTTTGTTTTATATAGAAAAAAACACAACCTCACTTTTATTTCTAGACTCATGTTACAACATGATTCTTGGCTATAATAGAATTCATTTTCATTCCAGCTCCAAATTAAAAGGTGATGGTGACTTTATAAGGTAATATGTTTCACCATGTTATATCATTTTCAATCATATACAACATAAATCAAGATATAATTTTTATCATCACAACACGATTATTATCCAACAAATTTATAAAATTCAGAAAATAAAATCATGGAATAATAAAAAATAATTATATGTTGATTTTTGAATTCTTCCCTAAATTTGATCTAAAAATATAAAATATTATCCAAAAATTTCATCAACTTCACCAACCTTATATTTTATCATTTTATAAAAATTTAGAATAAAATCTTCCAATGAGGATCTCACTTCATCAATCATTTCTTAAATTGACCTAAAATTCAACCTTATCTTTTTAAATAACCAAGGTTACAAAAGAGTTCCTATCTTTGATGTGGATAATTAATATATTTATATATATAGGGTTATTCCATATCTTTTATCTAATATATTTTATGTGATTTATATCATGAAAAGAATATTTATACATGTTAAAGAGGGTAAAAAATTTCTTGTCGAAGATAAGAGGAATTTGATGAAAGATTAGTGATTATGGAATTCCATATTGGGTTCAATTTCAAAAAAAGGATTTATAAATGTTACTAGAATAAATATTGTGAGATATATTTGGGATAAAATTAGTAATTTTTTGGAAGGATACATGTAATTTAAGAGATCCAAAATTTAAAATTTGGATATAAAGGTTTAAAGACATCTATATGCTGGATAATGAGTTAGTTGGGGAGTTTTTCATTCGTTATAAAAATTTTATGAGCATGATTGGAGACTATGAAATGATTCTAGAACACTTTATAAAATAAAATATGATTCGGAGCAAAAAATGAAAAGTTTTGATGTGATGATGTATACGCTTTATGATCAATACATGGATTCATTTTATGTTGATTAATTATATAGTGTGATAAATACTTATGATATTGGGGACAAATGAAAAATAGTTAAGAATATGAAAGTTATTAAATAAGTCACTTTTTCATCCTTGAAGAATGTGTAGATTAATGATGATATTAAAGAGTCTTATCTTGATTTAGAAGAAGATGATAATTCAATGAATTTGACAAATTCATATCTGTTATCTCATGTTAGGTTCATAAAGGAAATGCAAATTAAAAAGAAAAATTACCTTTAAAGTGTATTAATTATAGATAAAATTTTCATATTTCTAAAAAAATTTCAAATAATTAATTGGATAGTGATAATGATAAAGACCCATAATGTGAATTATAAAGGTAAATGCATTATAAGAAATTCAGTAGAGGAAATATATTATCAGGACAATTCAATTATTCTAAATTCCAGGAAATAAACCAATTAGTTAAAGGGGATTAATTATCAAGAAATTATAGTGATAGTGGTGGATCCTAAAGTGGGAAAAAAGAGAATAAATTTATTTTAAATTGGAATGTTATGGAGGTAAGTGATGAAGAATATAATTAATCATCAAGTGATGATGTATGTAGTGAATATAAAATTGAATTTTGAATAGAGTGTTTGTTGAAGAAATATTTGATGTCCTGAATTAATGAGATAGTTATATAGGAGAATGAAAATTAATGAATGATAAGATTGTACAATGTTGAAAGTATTGAAAAAATATAGGATGATAAGAAGGAATTTTATTTTATAGTTAATTCCACGAAAATGAGAAATTACTCAGTAATGATAAGTATATTGACTAAGATATTGAATAGTATATTGATATAAAAATATATAAGTTGAATATCTCAAGTATAATTTGTCAAAAATATAAAATAACATAAATAAATCCATGTTTAAAATTTCTCATTCCATGAAAGAAGTTAGAGATTTATTCAATAAAAAATACGTTTTTGTGGAATTAAAAAAGTTTGATGATTTTTATATTAAAAAAATGCCCCAAAAATGGTAAAAAGGGGACTTAGATATGTTAGGGAATATGTTAGTTCTCAATCAATCAATAAAGAGGTGAATTTTATCACAAAATATGGTAAATTTCAGAAAACTACTTATTCTAAAATATTTATGTTTTTATAAAAAAATTCAATCATTTATAAAGATAAAACTCATTAAAAACGTGTATACACTTTTGCAAAATACCTTTTAACGTACTTTTTTGTGTTTTAATGTGATTTTTTAGCCAATTTAAATATGAATAATGTTGAAAGAATCTTCTTTTGAAAACTATTATATAAATGATATCTAAATATTTATTTTATCCAACTATAAAGTCATTAAAAGTCAGTTATTTTATTAAAAATATTTTAATAAAAATGACTTAGAATAAAAAAACAAGATATATGAACTAGAAAATTCACAAAAATAAATTAAAATAATTAAAACATACTCAATGCTTCAACTTATTTTATTTTCATATAGAAGTATCCTCCAAATCTAAATATAATTTATTTATATTCAATTTCTTTTAAATGAATAAAGCTTACAACATTTAAACTTATATTAGTAAATCTCGGGGGAAAGTGTTATCATTTCTACTCAATTTAAAGATGGCATATTCATTATAAAAAATAAAAATGATTACATAAAATATATATATACGAAGAAAAAATCATAAAATAAACTAAATAATTATAAAATAATTATAAACATCATGGATTATATAAGTAGTGGAATGAGTAATCATTGGAAAGATGAAGCATTTATAAATAATTAAACATTATTGGTGCATGATGTGAAATTTTAATTTTAATGTCGGTAATTATATAACTGATGTTAAAATGTATCACGATAGGGGTTTTAACAATAGCTATATAGATAACCTATGTTAAAAATAGTTTTATCATATGATAATTTATTAAAAATATTATAACCAATAGTTTTTACATTGGTTATATATTTTTCACTGTTAAAAAACATTTTTACATCAGTTAATATATAATCGATGTCAAAACACAACATAATGGATGTTTTAATATAGATTATATGAATAATTGGTGTTAAAACTATTTTAAAAAATTGTTAATAAATAACCGATGTTAAAACCCCAACCAAAATTTTATTATTACTTTACTAATTGTGATTTTGAACAAGTATAAAGTATTTAAGAATTTTTTGTCTATTATATAGAGTCCAACTAAACTTATAAATGAATAATCCTAATAGGTTTATGAAGTTGGATAAAAAATATGTTCACTTAAATGAATCTATTTATATGGTTTTTTGGGGTTTTCAAGGATACGAGTATATGATGTGATGGTTTTGGTTTATTGAAAAAACACATCATCTAGTAAAAACTGAAGTGATGGATACATGTAGGAGGAAATGACCCATTCGATGGAAGGAAGTCCAACAATAAGTTGTTCAAAAAGGTATAAAGTTGAAGAAACTGTTTTATGTGTTATATGAAGTGAATAAGAGGGGTGAACAATAAATTAATATTGGTGAAGAATATAACATGATCATTTTATCTTAAATGAATCAAAAAAATCAGTCAAGAAGGTTTTTGAATAGATATACAAGAAGGAATTCTATAAAATAGAAAGCACCTCAATAGAATTTTGATGCTATGAATTCAAAATTAAGGGATATTATTGAATCATAAATGGAATAAAATGATATTATTTATGAATAATTCTATTGAATATGGTTTAAATTGAATATGTTGTTGAATTATATGTAAAAATGATATGAATGTGTTTTTATGATTTCAAGACAATAAAGTGACAGTAATGAAAATGAATAATATTTAGTGGAGTATAGAATGAATGAAGTCTATTCATTATGTTACAATAACAAAAAAGTTTTTAACAATATAATTTATCACCCTCAATATAGAAAGATATTATTATAGTTTGAAATATTGATAAATAGTGTAGTTCATTAACTCAATAAAATAATTCTATAATGATGAGGGTCCGTACTTTTCTATTTTTTAATGTTGAATCAAAAGTTTATTGTTAAATTCTCATACTTGAGAAAGAAAATTCCTTTCATATGAGTTTTTCTCCTAAATAAAAGTGGGATATTAAGAATTCATTGAATGGTGAAAAAATATTTTAGTCAATGGGTGAGAATATTATCAACCTAGATATGTTGAATAATAGATTCTATCCTTCAAAATTAAAAGGTTTATGTGTTAGTTTTAATCCTCTTTTATCTTTTTCATTATATTTTTGTTTTCAGACAGGGATAATTTCATAAATCAAAATTAATATATTTTATATAAATGGGGATATTATATTTATAATGAGAAAAATAATGGGGAAAGCAATTATTTCAGAATTTTTTTTACATGTTCTGATATATTTGTGATGAATATGTGTAGGTAATGTATAACATGTATGACGGGGGTTTTCACAGCTGATGTAAGAAGTTTAGTAAGTGCGATGTTTACATTATTATTTTCAGAAAAATATTTGATAGTGATATTACAATCATTGTTTCACTATTTTTACTGACATAAACATTGTTTTTATTAATTAATGTTTAATTAATAAGTGTTCATTGAAGAGAATTTCAACATGGGAATTGGTAATAATCATGTTGACTAAAATTTGGGGTGGATTAATAAAGTATGGTTGATAAAAAAATATAGAGAGGTTTGATGAGACCAATTTTTATTATGATATTACTATTGATTAAATTATATAGAATATAGATCAAAATGTGAAGAAGTGATGATATGGATTTTGAGATAATGTATAGAAAAAATGTGATCAGTTAATTTTGGATTAACTTGGATAAAAGGCATCTTATTTGTTGTGATTTTTTCTTACCAAAATAGTCAAAAATATAAATTTAATGGTGTCCACCATCCTCAGGTCTCACATTAAAGATGGCCCAATCTTATTGCATGGGCGTGATGCACAGATAAGGTTTCGTTCAGGATTAGAGGGGTTCAGTCACTTTGGCCTTCACAACCCACATCATATGTGGCCATTCCCTCTAGGATGAATTTATTTCTATGATCATTGGTCTCTTCATATGACTATTGAATAACATTAATCTCACAGCCATTGAAATTGATTCTATTATTTTATATAAATATCTACAGGGCCTTCACATGGTCCCATAGTCGATTGCTTATGTTTTCATAAAATGAATCAGCTTCCTTACCAATCAAATATAGATTATTCATTCATAGGGAAAGGTAAACAAGGTTGTGTACCAACTTAATTCTATAGAAGGCCAAGGATCTAGTTTTACATGGTTCACAATGTTGAACTCCTTGAAACCAGAGGGGGAGAATTTGGTAAGAGGGGATGAATTGTGTCTCTATTATTTCATGCCTACATAATAATTTGATTGGTTTATATTTTACTTGTTTCTTTTCCCTGTTCTTTCTCCATTTTTTTCAAACAACATTTTTGGATTAAATAATTAATTATAATAATGAGAAAAAAAGGTACAGTCCCAATATAGAAAATAGAAGAAGTGTTACATCCCAAGTAAGTAATCAATAATAGATATTTTTATCTATGTCTATTAATGATTAAGATAGTGTTTTAGAGGCATAAAATGAAAATTAATACAATCTTATGCATGAAATACACTAATATTCTTAAAAGATTGTTTTACTGCCTTTTGATGGAAAACCCTTTTTAAATCAAACTTTTGAAAATTTTATAATCTATATTTGTCAAAATAAACATATTCAATATGATTGGGAAATTGAAATTTACATTGGATAAATTTTTGGTATTTTTCTGACAATGTTCATTATTTAATGAATAGTGAAAAAATACTGCATTTTAGATCAAAACTGCTTTTTCATTTAATTTAATTATATGGTTAGATTATCCTTTTAATTGGTCATAAAGTGTAATCTGAATATATTTTTACCATTTAATCCAATTTTGGTCATTAGGAATAATTTCACTTTGGAATTGGTCATAAATTAAGGCCAAACTTTTCCTAGATATAGTTTCAAAAAAACCCGCTATTTGTTTTGACAACGTGAATTATTTTTAAATAAATTATTGAAATTTATGTGTTTTGAATTTGGTAAAATGGATTACATATTTTTAATCAGAATTTCCAAATTATGTAATTAAGAATATTTTATTTTTGGACATTATGAATAGTAACGATGGTAATTATCTTTAATTATCTTGATTAATGAGTAATCAGGTAGTTAAAGATAATAAATGATATCTTAATAAAACAAAAAGACCACAACATGTGTCCTATGGCTACTGGTTGTCTCATGGCCGACCATGGGATGCCTTGTGCCAAACATGGGGGCCCCATGGAATCACTTTTGTAAGAAAGTTACTTTTTATCTTTTTATTTTTAAAGAATGTTAAATGTGACAAAGAATGTGTCACCTAAATAAAATATTTTTAATATTTCCTACATAAATGATCTTTTGGACTATAAATATTCATTAGAAATCTAAAACTATTTCCTGCATCATAGTAATTTTTTCCTAATTTTTAGACTCTAAATAAGTTAAATTATTTATGACATCATGATGATGCAGCGATTACCTCATTAATAAAGGTTTTAAATAAAATTAAATGATAATGTAAAATCTATAACCTACATATGTCCAAAACCTATTGGATGGGTGTATTTCGAACCCTTATCACCTTACCCTAGAATTATATCAATGTGGGACCTTTTGAATCCGAAAATCATTTTCAAATAAAGTAACATTTCTTTACTTTCCAAGAGTGCCCCTCCTCTTCTCTTATAAAAGGCCCCCACCTCTACCTCCTTACACACACACCCAAAGCCTTTCTCTCGGCCAACCCCTGCCCATTTTGTCTCTCCACACCCCTCTATTACTCCTTGAAGCCTCACTTTGGGCATAAGTCTTCCCAAGGAAGCCTTTGAGCTCAAACCAAAGGGAGTTACCCGATTTTAAGGTAACGTCTTCACTTGTGTCCTTTTGTTTTATTTTGCTTCTCCAACCCCCTAAACTTTTTTTATTTATTTCTTTTGTAACAAATACAGTATTTTCAATATACTAGGATGTTTTTATAAGAAGGATTCTAGCTACACTCACACACACCTACATCTAATGGTTAAAGGACATACTGTTTCCGTGGATTGTGAATTTATGCCTCCCGAAACGATGATTGTTCAAAATTCTTTTAACACCTTCAAAGGTGGCCATTAAGATGTCACTACATTTATATATGATATATAATATTTTTATCTTTTCCTTAGGCTTCTGAATTTTTCATTTTGGGCATACCTTTATGGTTTCCATTATGGGTAAACGCGATATCTTCATTTAAGGAAGTGCGGACTACCGCCCCCTCAAAGTTATTTGATTCGTTAAATACCATATGTGGGACGTATAAAGGATGGAACTATAATATTATATATGATATTATAGTGGAATTATAATATACCTTTATATCATTATGATTCCATTCTATAAAATATGAAATAGAAATGAAAGTAGCGTTCATGCGTACGTACGGCTTACCGTCTCCATTAACGGTGCATTTAATTTCTTACCTCTAAATGATTATGTAATATTATAAATGAATGTATATAATGGATATATATGATATATAAATCATGATTATAATTCTGGATATAATGGATACATGAACAACTTGTAATTATAAAGGGTTTATTTTTTACTCAAGTACCAATGATAGTTAAAACGGCCGTTATTAACATCAATAATTACATAGTGTTCATGACATGGAAATAAGTGATATAAAAGGAATAATGAACTTGAAAAAGGTTCTTAAGAAAGTATAAATTAACTGAATTTTATTATTCAGGAAATTAAAGAACGATCGAGTCAAGTCGGACCCGAGTTATGGGACTTCGTCTCAATCTCCTTTCATTGAGGCATATTTTGTTTTATATACAACCTTCTTTTATATGGTGTATAAACCCTTTTGACTTTTATGTTTATTCAAAAGGAATCTTTTTTATACGAAGCGTTTACTAAACGAAAAAAGGGAATGTTTTTGTTGTACGTATGTGGCGACAATGACTTCTCCACCACCGTGACCGTTATTTGAGTTTCGGCTTCCTCTACAAACCATACCTTTTTTAAAAGAAAAATAAATACCATGTTTTAATTTTCTTTTATTTTGGTATTGAAAATGGTTTTCATAATGTTTTTATATCAATGTGTTGTATTTATATCTTTTGATTGAAAGGTGGAAGTGTTATGTTTCCTTTATGCATGTTTTATGTGATACGATTATGTTGAGGTTCTTGGGCATTATTATGAAGATGGGTGGTTCTGTGATAAACTAAGGGCGGGTGAGCCCGATATAGCTCTCCAATGCATTGTGTAATGCGAAGGAGTGAAATGTTAAGGGCTCTCCGAAGAAATTTAGGGAATATACTGTGATGGGTATTCCAAACGTAACCAAGAGGGTTACTCCCTACGTAAGAATGTTATGAATTCCTCAAGTTACCTTTATGTCTTCTGATTTCTATGATTTATTCATGATTTGATGAGTTATGTTAAAGTGATTATGTTTTATGGGTAAAGTATGATTTCATTCTTATGTATATATGTACCCATGTTTCCTTTCCAAATTTTTATATCCCTTACTGAGCTTTTTATGATCATCCCAAGTTTTTTGAAATGTTTTTCACTGGTCAAGGGAAAGGTACATGATATGATTATAGTGTCAAGGAAGTGTCAAGAAAGAATCCATGTTTTATTTTAAATATGTTTCCATTGATGGGAAAGAAGAATACTATCTTTATGTAACCACTTTGTTTATATGTGGAATGTAATGCAAGTTTTATGATCTAATTCTCTAAAACTATAAACCTGAAAAGATCCTCAATGTTTAATCTTGTAATAACACAAGATAAGTAAGGTTTAAGGCTGGGACCTTATAGTTGGTATCAGAGGCCGGTTTAGATAACTTTAGGAGTTAGAATTCTATTAAAAGATTATCCAAAAATATTTTTTTAAATGATATAGAATTTGAACATTACCATGTTGCTTCATCTGAGAAATTTTTGTTAAGAATGGTTTTTCATAGAGGAAACAGAACAAATTTTCTGGGAAGGCATATAGAGGGAAATGACCGTTCAAATCAGTATCCAGAGATGGACAGAATCAAAACTAAATAGTTTGTTGCAGTGATGGATCAATTCACTCAGGTAAAAAATTTGGGTTGTTTTTATTGATGATATTTTGGTGTTTTCTAAAAGTAAAGAGGATCATGAAAGTAATTTAAGGGTTATCTTGAAAACCATAAAAGAAAAAAAAAATTATGGAAAATTCCGAAAGTGTGAGTTTTGGTGGAAACCAATTTCATTCCTTGGTCACATTGTTTCTAAAGATGGAATAACTGTTGATCTTGCAAAAACAGAAGTTGTGGAAGACTGGCCAAGACCCACAAATGTAACTGAGATTCGTAAACTCCTTGGTTTGGCAGTCTATTACCGAAGGTTTGTTAGAAATTTTTCACGGTTATCTAGTCCAATGACTAAGCTAACTCAGAAGGGTGTTAAGTTTATCTGGACAAAAGAATGTGATGATTGTTTTCAGGAATTGAAAATAAGATTGGTGAAGGCTCCAGTTTTGGAACTACCTTCCAGGAATGGTGAGTTTGTTATATACAATAATGCTTCATTGAAAGGAATTGGTTGCGTCCTAATGCAAAATGATCAGGTAATTGCATATGCTTCACGAGAGTTGAAAACTCATGAGGTAAATTACCCTACACATGATTTGGAATTAGCTGCTGTTGTTTTCGCTTTAAAATTATGGAGGCATCATTTTATGGAGTAAAGTGTGAAATATATACTGATCACAAAAGTATAAAGTATATATTCACTCAGAAAGAGTTAAACATGAGACAGAAGAGATGTCTGGAATTGATCAAGGATTATGATTGTACAATTCATTACCATCCGGGAAAAGCAAATAAAGTGGCTGATGCTTTGAGTCGAAAAAGTAATGCTTCATTAGCAATGTTGCATTTGGAACGTGATCCTTTGGTTAAGGATTTGATGAACTTTGTCATAGAAGTTGTTGGTGCAGGAAGTTCTTCTATTTTGTTTCAGGTATCAGTGAGATCATCTCTATCAGATAGAATCAAGCAAGCACAGAAGCAAGACAGAGAGTTGCAGAAAAAGGTAGAGCTGGTTCAGAAAGGTAAGTTACCTGAATTCAACATTGATAATGATTGTGTTTTGAGATTTGGGAAGAGATTGTGTGTGCCTTGTGATTCACATTTGAAAAGAGAGTTGTTATGTGAATCTCATAGTTCTCCGTTTTCAGTTCATCCTGGCAGTACTAAGATGTACAGAGATCTGCTGGAGTATTACTGGTGGGATGGAATGAGAAGAGATATTGTTGATTTTACATTGAAGTGTTTGACATGTCAACAGGTTAAAGCAGAGTGGCAGTTACTGAAAGGGATGCTTCAGCCTTTACCAGCGCCAGAGTGGAAATGGGAGAATATGTCCATGGACTTTGTTGTGGGATTACCGAAGACATCTCGAGGTAACAATGCAATCTGGGTTATTGTTGATCGCTTGACCAAATCTGCTCATTTCCTTGATATACGAGATAATTTTTCCCTATATCAACTTTCCCATTTGTATCGTAAAGAGATAGTCAGGTTACATGGAGTTCCCCTCTCCATTGTATCTGATTGTGATCACAGGTTCACTTCTAACTTTTGGAAAGGCCTTCAGAAGTCGTTGGGCACTGAATTAAATTTTAGTACAAAATTTCATCCTCAATCAGATGGGAAGTCAGAACGAACAATTCAGACCTTGGAGGATATTCTACGATCTTGTTCGATGTATTATTAGGGAAGTTGGGACCAACATCTTTCTTTGGTTGAATTTTCATATAATAACAGTTTTCATTCTAGTATACAGATGGCACCATTTGAGGCGTTATAAGGGAAGCAGTGTCGAACTCCAGCAGTCCGGGATGAAGTGGGTTAAAGGAAGTTGATGGGACCATAATTCGTAGAAGAGATGGAAGAAAAAGTTCAGCTGATTCAGAAACACATGAGAACAGCTCAGAGTAGGCAGAATAGTTATGCAGACAACAGGAGGAAGGATCTAACTTTTGAGGTAGGTGATCATGTTTTTTTCAAAGTCTCACCATGGAAAGGTGTGATGAGATTTGGTAAGAAAGGAAAGCTGAGTACAAGGTTCGTTGGACCATATGAAGTTCTAGAGAGAGTTGGATCAGTTGCATATCGGGTGGCTTTACCTCCGAGTTTATCTCAGGTACACAATGTTTTTCACGTTTCGATGTTGAGAAAGTATATACCAGATCCATCTCATGTTTTGAGTCCATAGGTAGTTCAGCTGGAAGAGAACGTATCTTGTGAGGAACAGCCGGTCCAGATTCTTGACCACAGGGAGAAAGTGTTACGAAATATGGAGATTAATCGGGTAAAGGTTTTGTGGAAAAACCACATGATGGAAGAGGCAGCATGGGAATCTGAAAATGCAATGAGGGATAAGTACCCCCCATTTATTCGATAAGTAAATAAATTGCGAGGATGCAATTTTCTAAAGGGGGGAAGTATGTAACATCCCAAGTAAGTAATGAATAATTGATATTTTTATCTATGTCTATTAATGATTAATATAGTGTTTTAGAGGCTTAAAATGAAAATAAATACAATCTTATGCATGAAATACACTAATATTCTTAAAAGATTGTTTTACTGCCTTTTGATGGAACGACCTTTTTAAATCAAACTTTTGACAATTTTATTATCTATATTTGTCAAAATAAACATATTCATTATGATTTGTACATTGAAATTTACATTGGATAAATTTTTGGTATATTTCTGACAATGTTCATTTTTTAATGAATAGTGAAAAAATGCTGCATTTTACATCAAAACTGCTTTTTCATTTAATTTAATTATATGGATATATTATCCTTTTAATTGGTCTTAAAGTGTAATATGAATAAATTTTTACCATTTAATCCAATGGGGGTCATTATGATTAATTTAACTTTGGAATTGGTCATAAACTAATGCCAAACTTTTCATAGATATTGTTTCAAAAAAACCCGCTATTTGTTTTGACAACGGGAATTATTTTTAAATCAATTATTGCAATTTATGTGTTTGGAATTTGGTAAAATGGATTACATATTTGGAATCACAAGGTCCAAATTATTTAATTAAGACTCTTTTATTTTTGGACATTATGAATAGTAACGATGGTAATTATCTTTAATTATCTTGATTAATGAGTAATCATGTAGTTAAAGATAATAAAATGATATCATAATAATACAAAAAGACCTCAACATGTGTCCTAAGGCTACTGGTTGTCTCATGGCCGACAATGGGATTCCTTGTTCCAAACTTGGGGGGCCCATGGAATCACTTTTGTGAGAAAGATACTTTTTATCTTTTTATTTTTAAAGATTGTTAAATCTGACAAAGAATGTATCACCTAAGTAAAATATTTTTAATTTTTCCTACATAAATGATCTTTTGTACTATAAATATTCATTATAAAGCTAAAAATATTTCCTACATCTTAGTATTTTTTTCATAATATTTAGACTTTAAATAAGTTAACTTATTTATGACATCAGGATGATGCAGTGATTACCTCATTAATAAAGGATTTAAATAAAATGAAATGATAATGTAAAATCTATGCCCTACACATGTCCAAAACCTATTGGATGGGTGTATTTCAAACCCTTATCACCTTACCCTCAAATTATATCAATGTGGGACCTTTTGAATCCGAAAATCATTTTCAAATAAAGTAACATTTATTTACTTTCCAAGAGTGCCCCTCCTCTCCTCTTATAAAAGGCCCCCACCTCTACCTCCTTACACACACTCCCACAGCCTTTGGATCGGCCAAACCCTGCCCATTTTGTCTCTAAACATCCCTATATTACTCCTCGAAGCCTCGCATTGGGAAGAAGTATTCACAAGAAAGCCTTTGAGCTCAAAGAAAAGGGAGTTACCCGATTTTAAGGTAATGTCTTCACTTGAGTCCTTTTGTTTTATTTTGCTTCTCCAACCCCCTAAACTCTTTTTATTCATTTATTTTGTAAAAAATACAGTATTTTCAATATACTATGATGTTTTTATAAGAAGTATTCGAGCTACATTTACACACACCTACATCTAATGGTTAAAGGACATACTGTTTTCGTGGATTGTGAATTTATGCCTCTCGAAATGATGATTGTTCAACATTCTTTTAACACCTTAAAAGGTGGCCATTAAGATGTCACTATATTTATATATGATATATAATATGTTTATCTTTTTCTTAAGATTCTGTAATTTTCATTTTGGGCAGACCATTATGGTTTCCATTATGGGTAAACGTGATATCTTCATTTAAGGAAGCGCAGACTACCGCCCCCTCAAAGTGATTTGATTCGTTAAATACCATATGTGGGATATATAAAGGATGGAACTATGATATTATATATGATATTATACTGGAATTATAATATACCTTTATATCATTATGATTCCATTCTATAAAATATGAAATAGAAATGAAATTAGTGTTCATGTGTACGTACGACTTATCGTCTCCATGAACGGTGAATTTCATTTCTTACCTCTAAATGATTATGTAATATTATAAATGCATGTATATAATGGATATATATGATATATAAATCATGATTATAATTCTGGATATAATGTATACATGAACAACTTGTAATTATAAATGGTTTATTTTTGACTCAAGTACCAATGATCGTTAAAACGACCGTTATTTAACTTAAATAATTACATAGTGTTAATGACATGGAAATAAGTGATATAAATGGAATAATGAACTTGAAAAAGGTTCTTAAGAAAGTATAAATTAACTCAAGTTTATTATTCAGGACATTAAAGAATGATCGAGTCAAGTCGGACCTGAGGTATGGGACTTCGTCTCAATCTCCTTTCATTGAGGCATATTTTGTTTTATACACAACCTTCTTTTATATGGTGTATAAACCCCTTTGACTTTTATGTTTATTCAAAAGGAATATTTTTTATACGAAGACTTTACTAAACGACAAAAGGGAATGCTTTGTCGTATGTACGTGGCGACAACGACTTCTCCGCCGCAGTGACCATTATTTGAGTTTCGGCTTCCTCTACAAGCCATACATTTTTTTAAAAGGAAAATAAATACCATGTTTCACTTTTCTTTTATTTTGGTATTGAAAATGGTTTTCATAATGTTTTTATATCAATGTGTTGTATTGATATCTTGTGATTGAAAGGTGTAAATGTTATGTTTCCTTTATGCATGTTTTATGTGATACGATTATGTTGAGGTTCTTGGGCATTATTATGAAGACGGGTGGTCTCGTGATACACTAAGGGAGGGTGAGCCTGATATATCTCTCCAATGCATTGGGTAATGCGAAGGAGTGAAACGTTAAGGTTTCTCTGAAGTGATTTAGGGAATATACTGTGATAGGTATTCCAAACATAACCAAGAGGGTTACTCCCTACGTAAGAATGTTATGAATGGCTCAAGTTACCTTTATGTCTTCTGATTTATATGATTTATTCATGATTTGATGAGGTATGTTAAAGTGAATATATTTAATGGGTAAATTATGATTTCATTCTTATGTATATATGTACCCATGTTTCCATTCCATAATTTTATATCCCTTACTGAGCTTTTTATGCTCATCCCATGTTTTTTGAAATATTTTTCACAGGTCAAGGGAAAGGTACATGATATGATGATAGTGTCAAGGAAGTGTCAAGAAAGAATCCATGTTTTATTTTAAATATGTTTCCATTGATGGGAAATAAGAATACTATATTTATGTAACCAATTTGTTTATATGTGGAATGTAATTCAAGTTTTATGATATAATTCTCTAAAACTCTAAACCTGAAAAGATCCTCAATGTGTAATCTTGTAATAACTCAAGATTAAGTAAGGTTTAAGGATGGGGCCTTATAGTTGGTATCAAAGGCCTGTTTAGATAACTTTAGGAGTTAGAACTCTAATAAATATTATCCAGAAAATATTTTTTTTAATGATATAGCATTTGAAGATTACCATGTTGCTTCATCTGAGAGATGTTTTTAAGAGTGGTTTTTCATAGAGGAAATAGAACAAATTTTCTGGGAAGGCATATAGAGGGAAATGACCTTTCAAATTAGTATCCAGAGATGGAAAGAATCAGAACTAAATAGTTTGTTGCAGTGATGGCTCAGTTCACTCAGGTGAAAAATTTTGGTTGTTTTTATTGATGATATTTTGGTGTTTTCCAAAAGTAAAGAGGATCGTGAAAGTCATTTAAGGGTTATATTTCAAACCATAAAAGTAAAGAAACTGTATGGAAAATTCAGAAAGTGTGAGTTTTGGTTGCAACAAATTTCTTTCCTTGGTCACATTGTTTCTAAAGATGGAATAACTGTTGATCCTGCAAAAACAAAAGTTGTGGATGACTGGACAAGACCCACAAATGTAACTAAGATTCGTAACTTCCTTGGTTTGGAAGGCTATTACCGATGGTTTGTTATAGATTTTTCACGGTTATCTAGTCCAATGACTAATCTAACTCTAAAGGGTGTTAAGTTTATCTGGACCAAAGAATGTGATGATTATTTTCAGGAATTGAAAAGAAGATTGGTGAATGCTCCAGTTTTGGAACTACCTTCCATGAATGGTGAGTTTGTTATATACAGTGATGGTTTATTGAAAGGACTTGGTTGCGTCCTAATATAGAATGATCAGATAATTTCTTATGCTTCACGATAGTTGAAAACTCATGAGGTAAATTACCCTACACATGATTTGGAATTAGTTGCTGTTGTTTTCTCTTTAAAATTTTGGAGGCATCATTTGAATGGAGTAAAGTGTGAAATATATACTGATCACAAAAGTTTAAAGAATATATTCACTCAGAAAGAGTTAAACATGAGACAGAGGAGATGGCTGGAATTGATCAAGGATTATGATTGTACAATTCATTATTATCCGGGAAAAGCAAATAAAGTGGCTGATTCTTTGAGTCGAAAAAGTAATGCTTCATTAGCAATGTTGCATTTGGAACGTGATCCTTTGGTTAATGATTTGATGAACATTGGCATAGAAGTTGTTGGTGCAGGAAGTTCTTATGTTTTGTTTCAGGTATCAGTGAGATCATATCTATCAGATAGAATCAAGCAAGCACAAAAGCATGACAGTGAGTTGCAGAAAAAGGTAGAGCTGGTTCAGAAAGGTAAGTTGCCTGAATTCGACATTGAAATTGATTGTGTTTTGAGATTTGGGAAGAGATTGTGTGTGCCTTGTGATTCACAGTTTAAGATAGAGTTGTTATGTGAAGCTCATAGTTCTCCGTTTTCAGTTCATCCTGGCAGTACTAAGATGTATAGAGATCTGTGGGAGTATTACTGGTGGGATGGAATGAAAAGAGATATTGCTGATTTTACTGTGAAGTGTTTGACATGTAAACAGGTTAAAGAAGAGTGACAATTACCAAAAGGGATAATTCAACCTTTACCAGTGCCAGAGTGGAAATGGGAGAATATGTCTATGGACTTTGTTGTGGGATTACCGAAGACATCTCGAGGTAATAATGCAATCTGGGTTATTGTTGATCGCTTGACTAAATCTCCTCATTTCCTTTCTATACGAGATTCGTTTTCCCTAGATCAACATTCCCGTTTGTTTCTTAAAGAGATAGTCAGGTTACATGGAGTTCCCCTCTCCATTGTATCTAATCGTGATCCCAGGTTCACTTCTAACTTTTGGATAGGCCTTCAGAAGTTGTTGGGTACTGAATTAAATTTTAGTACAACATTTCATCCTCAATCAGATGGGCAGTCAGAACGAACAATTTAGAACGTGGAGGATATTCTATGAGATTGTTTGATGGATTATCAGGGAAGTTGGGACCAACATATTTCTTTGGTTGAATTTTCATATAATAATTGTTTTCATTCCAGTATACAGATGGCACCATTTGAGGCGTTATATGGGAAGCGGTGTCGAACTCCAGCTTTCTGGGATGAAGTGGGTGAAAGGAAGTTGATGGGACCATAATTGGTAGAAGAGATGGTGGAAAAAGTTCAGCTGATTCAGAAATACTTGATAACAGCTCAGAGTAGCCATAATAGTTATGCAGACAACAAGAGGAAGGATCTAACTTTTGAGGTAGGTGATCATGTTTTTCTGAAAGTCTCACCATAGAAAAGTGGGATGAGATTTGGTAAGAAAGGAAAGGTGAGTCCAAGGTTCATTTGACCATATGAAGTTCTAGAGAGAGTTGGATCAGTTGCATACCAGGTGGCTGTACCTCCGAGTTTATCTTAGGTACACAATGTTTTTCACGTTTCGATGTTGAGAAAGTATATGCCAGATCCATCTCATGTTTTGAGTCCAGAGGTAGTTCAGCTGGAAGAGAACCTATCTTATGAGAAACAACCTATCCATATTCTTTACCACAGGGAGCAATTGTTACGAAATAAGGTGATTAATCCGGTAAAGGTTGTTTGGAAAAACCACATGATGGAAGAGGCAACATGGGAATCTGAAAATGCAATGAGGGATAAGTACCCCCAATTATTCGATAAGTAAATAAATTGCGAGGACGCAATTTTCTAATGGGGGGAAGGATGTAACATCCAAAGTAAGTAATTAATAATAGATATTTTTATCTATGTCTATTAATGAGTTAGACAGTTTTTTAGAGGCTTAAAATGAAAATAAATACAATCTTATGCATGGAATACACTAATATTCTTAAAAGATTGTTTTACTCCCTTTTGATGGCAAACCCTTTTTAAATCAATATTTGGACAATTTTATACTCTATATTTGTCAAAATAAACATATTAATTATGATTGGGACATTGAAATTTACTTTGGATAAATTTTTTGTATTTTTCTGACAATGTTCATTTTTTAATGAATAGTGATAAAATACTGCATTTTACATCAAAACTGCTTTTTCATTTAATTTAATTATATGGTTATATTATCCCTTTAATTGGTATTAAAGTGTAATCTGAATATATTTTTACCATTTAATCCAATGGTGGTCATTATTATTAATTTCACTTTGGAATTGGTCATAAACTAATGCCAAACTTTTCATAGATATTGTTTCAAAAAAACCCGCTATTTGTTTTGACAACGGGAATTATTTTTAAATCAATTATTTCAATTTATGTGTTTGGAATTTGGTAAAATAGATTAAATATTTGGAATCATAAGGTCCAAATTATTTAATTAAGACTCTTTTATTTTTGGACATTATGAATTGTAACGATGGTAATTATCTTTAATTATCTTGATTAATGAGTAATCAGGTAGTTAATGATAATAAAATGATATCATAATAATAAAAAAAGTCCACAAAATGTGTCCTAAGGCTACTGGTTGTCTCATGGCCGACCATGGGATGCCTTGTGCTAAACTTGGTGGCCCCATGGAATCACTTTTGTGAGAAAGTTACTTTTTATCTTTTTATTTTTAAAGAATGTTAAATGTGACAAAGAATGTATCACCTAAGTAAAATATTTTTAATTTTGTCTACATAAATTCTATTTTGGACTATAAATATTAATTATAAATCTAAAACTATTTCCTACATCATAGTATTTTTTTCATAATTTGTAGACTTTAAATATGTTAAATTATTTATGACATCATGATGATGCAGCGATTACCTCATTAATAAAGGATTTAAATAAAATGAAATGATAATGTAAAATCTATGCCCTGCACATGTAAAAAACCTATTGGATGGGTGTATTTCGAACCCTTATCACCTTACCCTAAACTTATATCATTGTGGGACCTTTTGAATCTGAAAATAATTTTCAAATAAATTAACATTTCTTTACATTCCAAGAGTGCCCCTCCTCTCCTCTTATAAAAGGCCCCACCTCTATCTCCTTACACACACTACCAAAGCCTTTGGATCGGCCAAACCCTGACCATTTTGTCTTTCCACGTCCCTATATTACTCCTTGAAGCCTCACATTGGGCAGAAGTATTCCCAAGAAAGCATTTGAGCTCAAACCAAAGGGAGTTACCCGATTTTAAGGTAATGTCCTCACTTGGGTCCTTTTGTTTTATTTTGCTTCTCCAACCCCTTAAACTCTATTTATTCATTTCTTTTGTAACAAATACATTATTTTCAATATACGATGATGATTTTATAAGAATTATTCGGGCTACATTTACACACACCTACATCTAATGGTTAAAGGACATACTGTTTCCATGGATTGTGAATTTATGCCTCCCGAAATGATGATTGTTAAACATTCATTTAACACCTTCAAAGGTGGCCATTAAGATGACACTATATTTATATATGATATATAATATGTTTATCTTTTCCTTAAGATTCTGTATTTTTCATTTTGGGCATACCTTTATGGTTTCCATTATCGGTAAACGTGATATCTTCATTTAAGGAAGTGCGGACTACCGCCCCCTCAAAGTGATTTGATTCGTTAAATACCATATGTGGGATGTATAAAGGATGGAACTATGATATTATATATGATATTATACTGGAATTATAATATACCTTTATATCATTATGATTCCATTCTATAAAATACGAAATAGAAATGAAAGTAGCGTTCATGCGTACGTACGACTTACCGTCTCCATGAACGGTGAATTTCATTTCTTACCTCTAAATGATTTTGTAATATTATAAATGCATGTATATAATGGATATATATGATATATACATAATGATTATAATTCTCGATATAATGTATTCATGAACAACTTGTAATTATAAAGGGTTTATTTTTGACTCAAGTACCAATGATCGTTAAAACGACCGTTATTTAACTTAAATAATTACATAGTGTTCATGACATGGAAATAAGTGATATAAAAGGAATAATGAACTTGAAAAAGGTTCTTAAGAAAGTATAAATTAACTCAAGTTTATTATTCAGGACATTAAATAATGATCGAGTCAAGTCGGACCCGAGGTATGGGACTTCGTCTCAATCTCCTTTCATTGAGGCATATTTTGTTTTATACACAACCTTCTTTTATATGGTTTATAACCCCATTTTACATTTACGTTTATTCAAAAGGAATATTTTTTATACGAAGCATTTACTAAAAGAAAAAAGGGAATTCTTTTGTTGTATGTATGTGGCGACAACGACTTCTCCGCCGCAGTGACCATTATTTGAGTTTCGGCTTCCTCTACAAGCCATACATTTTTTTTAAAAGAAAAATAAATACCATGTTTCACTTTTCTTTTATTTTGGTATTGAAAATGGTTTTCATAATGTTTTTATATCAATGTGTTGTATTGATATGTTGTGATTGAAAGGTGGAAATGTTATTTTTCCTTTATGCATGTTTTATGTTATACGATTATGTTGAGGTTCATGGGCATTATTATGTAGACGGGTGGTTCCATGATAAACTAAGGGCGGGTGAGCCCGATATAGTTCTCCAATGCATTGGGTAACACGAAGGAGTGAAATGTTTGGGTTTCTCCGAAGTGATTTGGGGAATATACTGTGATGGGTATTCCAAACGTAACCAAGAGGGTTACTCCCTACGTAAGAATGTTATGAATGCCTCAAGTTACATTTATGTCTTATGATTTCTATGATTTATTCATGATTTGATGAGGTATGTTAAAGTTCTTATGTTTTATGGGTAAAGTATGATTTCATTCTTATGTATATATATACCCATGTTTCCTTTCCATATTTTTATATCCCTTAATGAGCTTCTTATGCTCATCCCAAGTTTTTTGAAATGTTTTTCACAGGTCAAGGGAAAGGTACATGATATTATGATAGTGTCAAGGAAGTGTCAAGAAAGAATCCATGTTTTATTTTAAATATGTTTCCATTGATGGGAAATAAGAATACTATCTTTATGTAACCACTTTGTTTATATGTGGAATGTAATGCATGTTTTATGATATTTTTCTATAAAACTCTAAACCTGAAAAGATCCTCAATGTGTAATCTTGTAATAACTCAAGTTTAAGTAAGGTTAAAGGCTGGGGCCTTATAAGAAGTGACTTGAGAAGAATAAGATGTGTGAAAAAAATCCATTGTGTATTGAAGAAGAACAATAAGAAGAAGAGTACACATGCATCCATTATGTGTTGAAGGATAAGAAAATATGTTTATGAATATATTTTATACTAAAGTATAATGGTATCATGTTTCTGGTGATCTTATTCACTATTTAAAATGTGTGGGTGCATAATCTATGTCAATTGAAAAAAAAATCAACAATGTTTAAGGAGGGAGAATCACTACATTATAGAAAAAATATAATATTACTATAATTTTATTTAAGGAAAAATAAACTATAATATTTATGTTCAGAGACAATATTTTATATTATAATGGACGTTTTTATAGGAATACTTATCTTTATATAATTGGTAGAAAAAATTATATATCAGTTCAAAAATAAACTTTTCTCATTGTATTCTTCAAATGATTCTAGTGGATCACATGATCATAGGTGATTATAGATCTTACTAATGATGAATAAATTAATTTTGATTAGTGATACTTGTAATTAATTATGACCTCTCATTGTTTTATAATTTCTATGTGGTTGTTATTTATTTAACTTATCTTATATGGATTGAATTAGTATTAATGAATGAAAAATTAGAAAAAAAGGTGTTTAAACACTCTAACATGTGTAAAAAGTAAATTCTATTAAATCATAAAAATGATTGGGGAAAATTGTTCAATGATTCACTATCCTCTAAGATAATTAATATCATGGGACTTCTTAATAATTAAAGTAGTTTTATTGTGTAATTAACAGAGCTAGATTTTCTATTAGCCCATATTGGACAATCGCGTGCCTTGGTCACATTCCCCAATCACTAGAAGTTGATGAATAGATTCAAGGGTATGAATTTTTAATTAAAGAATTATTTATGTTCTTTTAAAAATAATAAATCAATAGTAACTTCTACAAAAAAATTTCACAAATCATTAATATATCAAA
This sequence comes from Viscum album, assembly GCA_963277665.1. Taxonomy (NCBI): domain Eukaryota; kingdom Viridiplantae; phylum Streptophyta; class Magnoliopsida; order Santalales; family Viscaceae; genus Viscum; species Viscum album. The sequence goes on along the minus strand of OY728164.1, from coordinate 570,389,969 downwards.
CTTCTTAAAAACCTGTAACTAGTAAATAAAAAAATTAAGACCCATTGGTGGGGTCCTTTTTTCCCTGTATGAAAAAATAAAATAAAACTATCTATAATTTTGTTGTTAAAACATCACAATAGTCCACATATAGTTAATATATAATAAAGTCATGAAAAAAATGAAATAATACTTGGTGATATTTTAAATTATTCCCCCTATTAATACTAAACACCCTCACACCATAACCTAGTGGTGTCCTGCCTCATTTCACTAACCTATCACTAGTTTGTAAATCATCAAAGTAACTATTGTTACTTGTAATAACACATGTGAAACAAAAAGTTCACCAAGGTTCCCATGAAATTAGTGAGTACATAGACCTAGTATGCATCACCAAATACCTCAACTCCCACAATTGACTAATTAGGTGTATAAATGTGCATTTCTCTACAAAATTTAAATATATAATAAATTATTAATCAAAAAATTACCAATTATAGTACATAAAAAATCAATGGATATATAACATAAATAACAAAATAAAAATTGAAACATTATTCATTTCCATAAAGGATATTCTAATAGTACCAGTTTATAAATTTTGCACCCCCATAATGATATAATCCTTCTTTGACTTCTAGATTGTAATCCCATTAAATTGAACTTGATATCCTGAATATGATGGAAATAATATTGTATATATACATATAACCTCGTAAGATGTAAAATAATATTGTATATTCACAAGTTATATAGAAGTTAAATAACCATGTATATTAACATATTCTATGGGAGGGAAATTATCTATATATAAAAATAACTTAATACATGTATTAATAGTAGTTTAAATTTTCCATGTATTATGTGACCTGTATAATCAATTTATAATAATTCAAGAAAATAAATTATCCTCGTGGTGGACTACCACCCCAACCATTAGTATATTCGCACAATACATATTATCTATATAAAATGAAAAATCATTTAAGATGGTATATCAAACCATAATAACATGGTACACAACAAAACATAAACTTGATCAAAAAATATATAACCTATTTGTTAATAAATATAACTAAAAATAAATTCTTAAAAATCTACAGTGTGATATCTATATGGAAGGACAGAACATGAATGCTAACATGATAAATGGTTAATCAATATGTCTCAAATGCTCTATTTTATATGATAACACTATATTCAGTCATTTAATAAATCACCAAAATAAATCATATGATTCAACTAAACAAATTCCCCATCAAATTTCTTTAGGAATCATTATATTTACCCTAATAGATTACACCTAAAACTATTAAATATCCCTTTAATTAATCTATAACCTCACAGGTACCAAAAACTCATATCCTCACTGGTACAACAAAGTATTGAATAATATCACCTAAAATAAACACATATGTTTACATCCCTTGTAATTATCAAATCATTATAGTTTCACTCTCTATAACACTACCATCATCATATCACTCCCCATATCACTCAAAATGAAAATTATTAAAACCTCTCTACATTGCGTAGCACTAACACGAAAATATACTATTTCAAAATATCTCATGGAAACTAACAAAATAATCATTAGAACATTAATTTATGAAAAATTAATAATAAGGTACAAATAACATGGATTTATCAACCCAATGGAAGCATAAAATAATTTTTATAATGTCCCTTAAAGTGTTAGTAAATACTAGTAATAAAAAATTAATTAAGGGTTAAAATGAATAAAACCTAATTAAATAAATATATTTTCAAATGGATAATCTCCAAATTGGTTATCCTAAGTCACTTATTTAGATAGTTTTTTATACCAATAACCCACACATAGGGTGTTTCCCCAATTTCCCACATTTAGATATAGATGTTTTTGATATATTGAATAATTTCCATTTTAACAATTATTTATTATATAAAAGAATATTACTATTAAGGAAATAAATCATCTCTTTACATTCCACCAAACCTATCCATTATATCTCCATTAATTCAAGCTCATAAACAAAGGTTAAGTGTTGTTTGTTGACTTGTAATTCATTTGGGTAACTCTTTAAATCAAAATGGTAAAATTAGGATAATATCTTATGAAATAACCAATATATATGTATGTATGTAAATATATATATATCAATGAAATTTAGTTTAATAGACAATTACATTCATAAGTGAAATACCACGAGAATTAGATAACAACTAACAAATCCATATGGTTATATATCAATAGGTAAAAAAGATAACATCTAAAATAATAATAACCAACATATTCATGTGACATATCTATATAAAAATAATAATTAAACATATAAAACACTTAAAATAAACTTGAAATTATAATTCCAAAATAAAAATTCATATTTTATTATTGTGTAGAAATCAACTGGCAATCATATTATAGAAAAATCCTATTTTAACACCACGTGGGTCGATACCACCTACCCAAATAACCCAATAACCCATTTTCATAAACAAATAAAATAATATATTAAACTAAAAAACCTATAAATAACTAAATAAAAACTCCCAGATAACCTATGATAATAACATCAAATACCATAACTAAAACAATCATAAATTTTACCAAAATCTAATAAAAATTAAAGGGAAACTAACCAAGTAAATCATTAACATTAAAACAGTTAACAAGATTACATATTAAACATCATATAGACTACAATATATAGTACTCATGAAATATCCATCATCTTGGATGGATTTCACCCTGAATTGGTGAAATTTGATCCCAAATACCTAACCCTACTATGTGAAATCAGAAATATCAAAGGAAGAAAAAAGTGACTAAAATGGGGAAAATTTTCTTGAAACATTTGATCAAAAGAATCCAAACTCTATGGATATAAAAGGGGTTGAGTAGAGGAAGGAAAATCGGAATAGAGGGTACTCTTCCTACCTTTTACACCATGGGATGAGTGAACTGTGAAGGGTGTTTAAAAAATAAATAAGATAATTAGTAAAAATACTAGTGTTATAAAATACAAAGTTGGGAAAAATAAGGTACCCTGTGGTCCCCTACCATTCTCTCAGTGGATCCCCGAGACCCATTGGAATAACATTGTCTTCCAGGTAGAAAAAAAGGTATTACCCAAGTTGTGAGATTATAAAGTACGCACTATTACATTAATGTGTACTTGTTGGATTCCTAGATCCACCTACATAAAACATATATTCTAAAAATTTCTAAAAGAACACTTTTGGGAACATCTAATCTTTTCACCATCTCAAAACAGTCATGTTGAACTTTATAAAACATAAAAAATGATTTCTATATCTTTATTAGGATCTAAATTTTCAAACAAGATGGAAATTTTCTCAATTAAATTCTTAAATTTAAATCCTAAATAACCTTTAAACATATGAATAACACTATGTGTTGTTACAAACTCACAACCATCTATCTTTTCATCATTGAAATTCCAAAAATAGTCCGTTGATTAAAAATATAAATCTATTTTAATCTCAAATTCACATATTTTACATTAAATCATATCCCAAAAGGCTATCCATACTTCTATTTTACATCTTAAAACACCCAGGAATGTCACTTATGACACAATTCTCTATCACCTAAAAGATGTAAAAATACCCCTTATTCCAAAAATAGTAACATCAATTTGATCATGGATATAGGGTGTCTACTATGATAAAAATTGAATAATATTTATTACATTCTTTACTAAAACTATCTTTACACACTTATTTTATTAATACATAGAAATATATCTAATTTCATTAAACCAATAAGAACTTATACATGAAAATTTACTAAAGAAGTTTAAATTATATTTAATTCATTATTTCAAAAAAAAAGTTCAACTTTACTTCTAATGATATAGATGTTATAATATACCTAATCTTTATAAATACCATTTGTAGAAAAATACATCGATGATTATCTCAAAGGAAATGACTATTTAAAAATATTAAATAATATTTCGAAATTAGTTTTTTTTTAAAAAAATTCATAGAAACACATTTGTATTCTTTTTTAAAATACCATAAAATTTTACCAAACATGAAGGAAAAAAATTTAAAATATATTTAGTAATACATAAGTAATTTAATAAATAATAATTAATTAAAATTCAAATATACATGTGAGTGACATTAATTAACAAAGTCACCCCAAATAAGGTGTTCATAAAAACAATAATTACATTATTAGTTACTTTTAATTATTTCAATTAATTCACCAATAGAATTAAAATTATATAAAACACACATGTATTATTTATCACTATCTAGATGGTGTATGAATAATGTAGAGACAATCTCCCAACTGAGCCATAAAAATTTTCCCAAGTCCCATAATTTCCGACTTAAGATGCCTAAACCAAAATATCACTCATACTTAAAGAATATAAAATAAACACCGTAAAATCATCAGTAACATGATATTCCACCATAAATTGATTGATTAGGATGATTTATGTATTTCTTATCAATTGAAAAACCATTATATCTCCTTTATAGAAAATCCTATATAACCTAAACAGAACTCTCATACTACTTTTTTTGCATTCTGATTTGGATCTTCTATCATCCCATATCCGGCCGCCACATGACCTGGGAATGTTCCTTAATCATTGGGGGATGATGAATAACATTGAGGGTCTAAATTTATCTTTTGGGAACAATTTTCTCTATTTTTTGAATGAATTGAATAAATAATAAATTATACAAAAAGAATTTACAGGCCTATGGGACATTCTAAAAACCAATAAATTATAAACAAAAGAAAATGGGAAGCTCTAGTTGGGACCTACAATCATATATGATATTATAAAATGAAACCATTTATAAGTAAGCATTCTAAAAATCATAATAATAAAAATATAATTAATATATAATATAAAAATGAAATACCAAAAATAGACTTTTAAATATTCTAAAAGACGATTCCTAACTATGTTGACCACCCCCAGTCTAGGATTAAGTATAATCATAAATCACTACTCCAGTCTATCACTAATCTATAAATTATTTAAGCAGTTATCTTTATGTTATTAATCAGTCCAATAATTCCACATGTAGAACTGTATGTAAGACATCATACACATAAAATGTGTTATCAAATAATCCTAATAGGCACCACAAACGTCCTCAGCACCAATAATTAATTAATCAAGTGTATTCATGTTCATGTGTCTGCAGAATTTACTTATATATTATTTTATTGACTGAAAATAAATAATTAAGTATATCATGTCAAATATCACCAGATATAAAATATATATCACAAAATAATAATAGAATCCTTGCAAACCACTCGAAGGAATATTCTAATAGCACCATCTCATAACTCCCACACCACCAAGAATATCCATACCAGTTTCAAGTGAAAGATCAAAATTATATTGAAAATTTGTGTATCCTCTATAAGAGGGAAATAATCTCATATTTATATATAATCTCATAAGATGGAAAATAACCTCATATATACAAATCCTCTATTGGATTTAAATAACCATATATAAAAACATCTACAATATGAGTGAAATTATCAACACACACATAGAGATATATAAATATCCATATCATAGTCTATATATAATAAATAGTCTACCACATCCATGTATTACGTAACATAAAAATGTATCTTTGAATAATACTAAAACATATACCTATATTATAGAGGAATACCACCCCATCAATGGAAACAAGAACAATAATACATAATATCTACGTAAAATAACAATCCATGCAATCTGTTATGTCAAACCATAATAACATAGTCCATAAAAATGATATACATTCTCAAGTTCAATTTAAAAATTGTCATTATATCTTTCCAAATAAAAATAAATTGCTAAAAATGTATAACATAATATCTATATATAAGGAAAAAATATGTACATTGGCATCATAAAAGATAAATCAATCTATCTTATATTCTCATCATATTCTTTATTCCAAGAGATAATAAGAAATTTGATAATTTAAGTATAAAAACCCTAACTCTAGTAACCAAGATCCAGTGTCTACTTTATTACATTTAAATAAGATTTTAAGGGATCTCATATCGAAGAAATGATCAATTTATTATTCCTAAATAACCATATACATACATTATTCCCATTTTTAAAATGTAAATATAATATAAAACATAACAATATCACATTGTTAGCAACCTTAAAACTAATTCAAAGATTTCTTCTTCATATCATAGTGAAAGAAAAAAAATAGTAGTGAGATAAAATGATTGGTAAGGGTTAAGTATAGTATATTTTATCATGTTTAAATAAGTCACAACCAATATGTAAAGGTAAATAACTAGAAACACATACCATTTAATCTATAACTTGTGCTTGAAATGAATCTGTGGATGATATCAATGCAGTAATATCATGTATAATAATAAAGAAATTATAAATGAAGTAAATTCTTAAGATTAAACTTCATGATATTATAAATCAACATATATTTACCATTAATACCTTATTCCAAGACAGTTTAAACTAGGGGTAGGCATACACCAAAAACCCATTTAATATGGCTTGCCAATTGGTTTGCCTCGTAAGAGATGTCGATGCATCAAGGTCCTATATAATTCTAGGTCCCACCTATCAAAAAATTTCCAATGAATTCCTCAAATATTGAGTGATGATTTTAATTCATAAACTATATTACTTATTAATAAATGTCTATATTGAATAACGAATATATTGTATCATTATTTCCCTATTCAATCAAATCACCTTCAAAGTAAAACATCATTTGTAGAAATGGTATATGGTTTAGGAAATAATCTTATCCACAATACAATAAATATGGATATTTATGGTAAATTTAATTTCTAGTGATTATAAGATATTTAATGTTTCAAGATAAAGCTAAAAACTACAAAATTACTAAGATATAAAATATGACCATCAATTAATTAAAAATATAGGTTTTGTAATAAAATCATGTCCTTTGGATAAATAAATAAATAAAAATTAAAAAATTAAAATAATATTTCATTTATTATATTTATTTTTAAAACCAATGAAAACATGTAGAAGAATATAATATTATAAAATAGTTATAGTGGTGGGAAAATCTGTTAATGATTTATATGTTAAAAAACATTCATTTTGACATTTTTTAAAGAACGACAAAAATTAACCTTTTAGAAAACATTTGAAAGATTCTTATAAAAAAATAAAAAATTATTTACTACTCAAAATATATTTAATTAATTATTTTAGTAATTAAAATTAGTTTTTGTAAAACAATTTTGAAAAAAAAAGAAGACATTGAAAAAAAATTTACCTAATCAAAAATAGAAATAATATCATGATTTCATTTAAACATTTATTGGCTTGATTAAATTAAAAAATAAAATAAAATTTGAAAGAAAATGTGTAAAATCTTTAAATATAAATAGGATAAGAAAATATATGGATTTTATGAAAGATATATTATAATATTTCATTAATGAAAATAAGAAAAATACCAAATAAATGATATTGTAAAATAAATTCTTACCTATTTGGTAACTTTCAAATTGTAACCCATTGAAAGTGTAAACATTAAATGAAACTTTAATAATAATTAATAAATATATATTCATGTCAAATACCTAAAATGGTACATATATACACCACATAAAAATAACTAGGTGCATGTTACCAAATATGTATCAATGGAGTGGAAATTTAGATGAAATATCTAACCTCACATTTCCCCTAAGTTGAACATGATTTAACCTCATGTATAATGGGTTTTAACATGTTATTAATTTATAATGAAATAATATTAATACATATAATATCATATATGATTCTCTTATAACATATTATCACGTTTTCACTAAAAATATTTCATTATTCTCACTATTTTGGGGGATAAATGCTTTATTTTCTCATGCATGTTTTGTCAAGGAAGTTATAGTCCTTTAACATTGAAGATGGTTACATCATATTCATAATTTTAATAATTATATAAATATCATATATATCTATTTAATTTATCCGTATTTTCATCCATGTATATATTAAATGAAAAATGGATCACATCGCAATGTGGAGGTGGTAGTCCACATGTTCGCATGAGCGAGTTATCATATCCCAACAGATTAGAAGGTAAAAGGTAGATATGATATTATAATTATATAAGAATAATTATTTTAAAAATATAATATATAGTCATTATTTACATATTTATAACCATCCAAGTAAAATGGTGATGAAAAAAAAATTACACCGCCACACAGAGATGGGAATTTGTATGTACGCACGAGTGATATTTTTTGCATTCTTTAGGATAGAAAAGATGGGCAAAATGATTTTCACGTAATGATAATAAAATATATTTATTTATCACACCAATTTTGTTATTTTATAATAGGTAAAATATATTTAGGGTAATTATAATAATAAATAAATTTTAAAGAGTCGGTAAAGCTGATTAACTCATTACTACAAATATTCCCTTTAACAGTGCGCATAATGGATTTTAACAGCTCTAAAAAAGTTTTTTTAATCGTAGAAATGATAAAGGGGGGTCCCCTTTATCAGTTGTAAAAAAGAGCAGATAAACGGGGTCCTTTATCCATGCTAAAAAAATGCTGATAAAGTCCCCCTTTATCAATGCTATTTTTAGCGCTGATAAAGGACCCCATTATCAACACTTTAAATAGAATTAATAAAGGTGGCCCGTTAGCAACACTCAAAATAGCACTAATAAAGGCCTTTATGGCTACAATGTGTTGTTAATATAATAGAACACCTAGTAAAAACCCATAATTTCAAACAATTTTATATACATTTAATGTGACACCATGAATAAAAAAAATTCACCCTTGGTATATACAGAAACACTGTTATATCACTACGGCAATAAAGTCATTTAGCGGCGGTTTTTTTTTCGTTTCGCGGCGGTTTAAACCGCCGCTAAATCGATTGGCGGCGGTTTTCAAAAACCGTCGTAAAATCATGCGTCGGGAAACTATTCGTGGTGGTTTTCAAAACCATCACAGAATGTTTCGCGGCGGTTTTTAGCGGCGGTTTAAACCGCCCCTCAATGATTCAGTGGCAGTTTAAACCGCCACTCAATGATTCAGCGGCGGTTTTTTTGTTTTTTTTTTGTTTTTTGTTTTTTTTCTTTTATTTTTAATTTTAAATTTTTATTTATATATATATTTATTTTTATTTTTCGTATTTATTTATATATTTATTTATATATATATTTATTTTTATTTTTCGTATTTATTTATTTATTTATATATTTATATATTTATATATTTATATATTTATATATATATATATATATATTTATTTATTTATATATTTATTTATTTATTTATATATTTATTTATTTATTTATTTATCGTATTTATTTATTTTTCTTTTTTATTTATTTATTTATTTATTTATTTATTTTATTTCGTATTTATTTATTTTATTTATTTATTTCATATTATTTTATTTACTTTATTTATCCATGCAGGCACATTCCATGCACATGCACATGCACATTCCATGCACATGCACATGCACGCCCATGCATGCCCATGCAATATAAAGAAATTCTGTGTTTGGTGAGATTTGAACCCCTAACCTCTTGCATATTTTCCAAAGACTTTACCACTCCAGCAAGCTCGCTATGTGGTTAAAAAACAGAATTTAATATACTTTTATATATTAATTGAAAAAACAAATAATACATAAATAATAGATATAAACTCGATAATAATAAACAATAAATAATAAATAATAAATAAGGAATATTAAATAATAAATAATAAATAACAAATAATAAATAATACATAATACATAATAAAAAAATATAAATAATAAAAATAAATAATAAATAATAAATAAATATAAATAATAAATAATAAATAATAAATAAATATAAATAATAAATAATAAATAATAAATAAATATAAATATAAATAATAAATAATAAATATTAAATATTAAATGAAGAAAAATAATAAATAATAAATTAATATAAATAAAAAATAAAAAATAAAAAATAAAAAATAAAAAATAAAAAATAATAAATAATAAATAATGAATAATAAATAATAAATAATAAATAATAAATAATAAATATTAAATATTAAATATTAAATAAAAAAATAATATATAATAAATAATAAATAATAGATAATAAATAATAAATAATGAATAATAAATAATAGATAATAAATAAATATAAATAACAAATAATAAATAAATGTAAATAATAAATACTAAATAAATATAAATAATAAATAATAAATAATAAATAATAAATATATATATATAATAAATAAATATAAATAAGAAATAAATATAAATATAAATAATAAATAAATAAAAATAATAAATAATAAATAATAAATAATAAATAAATATAAATAATAAATAATAAATAATAAATAAATATAAATAATAAATAATAAATTACAAATACACAGTAGATATAAATAATAAATAATAAATAATAAATAATAGATATAAATAATTAATAATAATTAATAAATAATCAATAATAAATAATCAATAATGAATAATAAATATTAAATAATAAATAATAAATAAATATAAATAATAAATAATAAATAATAAATAATAAATAATAAATAATAAATAAATATAAATATAAATATAAATATAAATATAAATAAATATAAATATAAATAATAAATAAATATTAATAATAAAAATAAATAATAAATAATAAATAATAAATAATAAATACATAGTAGATATAAATAATAAATAATTAATAATAAATAATATATAATTGATATAAATAATTAATAATAATTAATAAATAATCAGTAATAAATAATTAATAATGAATAATAAATATTAAATAATAATTAATAAATAATAAATAATAAATGATAAATAAATGAATATAAATAATAAATAAAAAATAAAAAATAAAAAATAATAAATAAATATAAATAATAAATAATAAGTAATAAATAATAAATAATAAATAATAAATAATAAATAATAAATAATAAGTAATAAATAAATAATAAATAACAAATAACAAATAATAAATAAATATAAATAATAAATAATAAATAATAAATAAATATAAATAATAAATAATAAATAATAAATATATATAAATAATAAACAAATATATATAATAAATAATAAATAAAGAAAAATAATAAATAATAAATAATAAATAATAAATAATAAATAATAAATAATAAATAATAAATACATAGTAGATATAAATAATAAATAATAAATAATAAATAATAAATAATAAATAATAGATATAAATAATTCATAATAATTTATAAATAATCAATAATAGATATAAATAATTAATAATAAATAATCAATAATCAATAATAAATAATCAATAATGAATAATAAATATTAAATAATAAATATTAAATAATAAATAATAAATATTAAATATTAAATATTAAATAAATAAATATAAGTAATAAATAATAAATAATAAATAATAAATAATAAATACATATAAATAATAAATAATAAATAATAAATAATAATTAATAATTAATAACTAATAAATAAATATAAATAATAAATAATAAATAAATATAAATTAGAAATTATAAATAATAAATAGTAAATACATATAAATGAAAAATAATAAATAATAACTAATAAATAATAACTAATAAATAATAACTAATAAATAAATATAAATAATAAATAATAAATAATAAATAATAAATAATAAATACATAGTAGATATAAATAATAAATAATAAATAGTAAATAATAAATAATAAATAATAAATAATAGATAGAAATAATTAATAATAATTAATAAATGATCAATAATAGATATAAATAATTAATAATAATTAATAAATAATCAATAATAAATAATCAATAATGAATAATAAATAATAAATAATAAATAAATAAATATAAATAATAAATAATAAATAATAAATAAATATAAATAATACATAATAAAGAATAAAGAATAAATAATAATTAATAATTAATAAATAAATATAAATGATAAATGAATATAAATAATAAATAATAAATACATATAAATAATAAATAATAAATACATATAAATAATAAATAATAAATACTAAATACATATAAATGAAAAATAATAAATAATAAATAATAAATAATAAATAATAAATAATAAATAATAACTAATAAATAATAACTAATAAATAAATATAAATAATAAATAATAAATAATAAATAATAAATATATATAAATAATAAATAATAAATATATATAAATAATAAATAATAAATAATAAATAATAAATAATAAATTATAAATAATAAATAATAAATAATAAATAATAAATAATAAATAGCAAATAATAAATTCATAGTAGATATAAATAATAAATAATAAATAATAAATAATAAATAATAAATAATAAATAATAGATATAAATAATTAATAATAATTAATAAATAATCAATAATAGATATAAATAATTAATAATAAATAATAAATAATAAATAATCAATAATCAATAATGAATAATAAATATTAATTAATAAATATTAAATATTAAATATTAAATATTAAATAAATAAATATAAATAAAAAATAAAAAATAAAAAATAAAAAATAAAAAATAAATATAAATAATAATTAATAATTAATAATTATTAATTAATAATTAATAATTAATAAATAAATATAAATAATAAATAAATATAAATAATAATTAATAAATAAATATAAATAATAAATAATAAATAAATATAAATAATAAATAATAAATAATAAATACATATAATTGAAAAATAATAAATAATTAATAATTAATAATTAATAATAACTAATAAATAAATATAAATAATAAATAAGAAATAAGAAATAAGAAATAAGAAATAAGAAATAATAAATTAATATAAATAATAAATAATAAATAATAAATAATAAATAATAACTAATAAATAAATATAAATAATAAATAATAAATAATAAATAATAAATAAACATAAATAATTAATAAATATAAAGAATAAAGAATAAATAATAAATAATAAATAATAAATAACCAGTTACAAATAATAGATAATAAATAAATTATATTATATTATAAATAATAAATAATAAATAATAAAGGAAACACTGGAAAAAGTATGAAAAGATGTGATAAGGGATGAAAAATCATGAAAACGCATGAAAAATGATGGAGAAGCATATAAAGAATGAGGCATTAGAAACAATGAGAACGCGTGAAAACTCATAACAACTCTGGAAAACTCCTTAATAATTCAACATAATCATCAAAATAACCCACAAAAAACCATTGATAAAGATAACAAGTCATGGAAACCCAAATAAATAGTAATAAATGGAGCTACCGTTAAAACCCGTCAAAACAGTCATAAAGAGACAAAAACAATGGACTCATATCAATGGAGATAACTTATGATCCGAGAGTCCATTTTAGATCCGCGACCTGTCAAATCAAATATCCTGAAATGATCTTCAACCTGAAAGGTGAAAGGGTCCGAATGGATAGGCGGATCGAAAGTTACGACCATTTAAAAAAAGCTGACGGGGAACAGGTGCTAGAAACGAGGCATTGAAAAACATAACAAACTTGATACCCACTAAAAAGGAAATAACATATCATCTAGGAGTGCATGTGGGCGCTGCGACCAGTCAAACAGAAGCTCGTGGAACGAGCTATGATCTGGCAGGTGGAGGAGGCCGTACTGACACACGGATCGAATGTTAGGTCCGTTTGAAGACAAGTTCGACGAGACACCGGTGACAGAAACGGGGTTTTGGAGGCCTTCGGAGGGGTTTTTTGGGTCCAAAAACACGACATAAGCTATCTTCCTCTCATTTGGTGCGTAGCTCTTTTCGCTGGCTTCGATTTGATATGTGGTAGAGCCCAAACGGACACCCGGAGCGAAAGTTATGGCCTTTTGAAGTTGGAGAACTTTGTTCAACTTTTTTATAACTCTAATATCTTCCTCACCTTAGACAGTCTCACGGTTTTGATTATATGTGCCTGTAGATCTCTTCATGAGCTTCGATTTGACTAGTCGTGGCGCTTCCATGGATGCCCGGATCAAACGTTATGATCGTTTTAGTAATTTCAGGGTTTTACGTGTTTTTTTATTTTTTCATTTCATTTTGCGACGGTTTTACCGAAACCGCCGTTATTTCACGGCGGTTTTTAAAAAAACTACCGCTAATCATCGAATAAAAAAAAATTATTTTTGCTGTTTAGCAGCGGTTTTTTCGCGGCGGTTTTTAAAACCGCCGCGAAATGCCAGCCTGAAACGCATTTTGCGGCGGTTTTTGAAACCGCCGCGAAAAAACCGCCGCTAAACGGCGGTTTTCTTGTAGTGTATACATTTAAAACAATTTTTTATATAATTACATATACAATTTTCCAAAAAAAAATTAAAATAATTAATGTTTCTTCTTTTAACGCTTTTCATCCCTTCTCAAAAATGTCTTCCCATGGTATTAGTTGTCAAATAAATCATCTCAACACAAGAAAAAGATTCCTACTATATAATGAAACAAATATTGTGTTAGTAATAATTTAAAAAAATAAATTAAACATTAATATAAAATAATACAGTGATAAAATGTAAATATTTAATAAAAAGGCACATTTGGAGTTATACCGGTGAAATTTTGCATCCTATTGATGGGGGTTGATATTAAAATGTCACAAATGAGTTATGTATCATTTTCCAAAAATATCAAAACATTAAAAAATAATTTTCTCAGTTTTGAGTATGGAACTTGTTCTTTTACTAAAATTAATGTCAATTTTATGAAATGACACATTAGGAGTTATATCGGCCACACCATGCATCGTATTGAGTTGGGGATGATTTCTACACATCAAAAATGTCCTATAGATTGTTTTCCAAGAGTATGAAAATAATAAGTATATGTTTCCTCAGTTTCTAGTATGCCAATTGTGTTTTTTTAATAAATTTTATTTCAAACTGGAAACATGTATTATGATTCATAATGGTTACATCATGCATTAGATTTAGGTGAGACTACTTCATACACATCAAAAATAACTTAGTAATTTCCCTTCTAAATTATTAACATAGTCATATGTTAAGTCAATAGATTTCCTTATGACATTTCCATTCGTTTTTGTTTTTAAAAATAACCAACACATTTTCTTAAGGATATTTTTCTTGCTTTAAAGAAATATAATTTTTTCATCCATAAATATGATTTTATATTTTATTCTTAATAATTTTTATCCATGTTTAACAATATTTTTATTAATATCAAATTTATTTAAGAATAATCGGATCCTTATCTAAAACCTCAGAATCCTATAGTTATTTAGATACTGTGTATTTTTGTTTTTAGAATCTCAATTCGTCAGAATTCAGATTCTGAAATCATTAGAATTTAGACTCTGAATTCTTTAAAATTGAGACTATGAATTCCATTGATTTTAAGATCCAAATTCTTTGAAAAATAGACTCTGAATTCTCTAAAATTTAGAATCCAAATTCTTTTAAATTTAGACTATGAATTATCTGAAATTCAGACTCCTAATTCTCTAAAATTCAGACTTTGAATTCTAAAAAATTTAAACTCTAAATTACTCAGAATACAAACTCTAAAGATCCATTATTCCAGAATTTGATTGTTCATATTTTTAGACTCGATTCTCAATTCTTTAAGTTTTTGAATAAAATTTTTTTCTTGTAGTTACCTCATTTCCTTAAAGTAACGTTTCAGTTTATCAGATCCTATTATACTTAAGTTTCTTAAATATTATATTTTTCTCCATAAATTTTAGTGTTTCTTACACATGGTTATTTTTCAAAAGTTTTCCTACATAAAATGATTTCTCACAATATGTTATAATCTTACCGTTATTTCAGTTCCACTTGTAAAAGTCCCTCCAAGATTTAAAAGAAAATATGACTATTAGAGGAGGGATCCAACCATTGGAACATTGCCTATAAATACACATCCATTTAAACGATCTGATACATGTTGATATGTTGACACATCTATAAACTATATGTTGTGATGTAATTTCTTGAGATATAAACAATCATGCCTTGTGGGAACGTTGTGAAGAACTTTTTCAAGCTCTGAACAACGTTTTCAAGCTATGAACATCTTGTTATGCCTGCTTAATGAGACTCCAATTAGCTGATCAATCAAGGGATTCTAGGGATAGGAAGACAGAGGTTCTGACTACCTTAAAGTTCATGGGCTTCCAAATATAGTAATAAAGAGGTGTCGCCTACCTTAAAGTTCTAAGGCTTGCGGGGATAACCAGAGAGATTCAAATATTCTTATCGAGGGTTTACCTTGGTTTGGGTAAGACAAACTTTCCTGAATGTATAAATCAAGGGACCTTTATCTAAGTTTGTTGGATACCCTTCTTTTTAGGTTAAAATATTTCTTACCTTTTTACTTTTTCTTATTATAAGTTCTAATTCTAATGCAATTTTGCTAAATAATGTGTGACTTTATTATACAATATTATACTTGTATACTTTGATTTAGTTAATAATCTATATGCTTTAAGGTAGAATTTTTTCCTAAGTAAACTTTTCTTAAGTTTCCTTATAGGATCCATATTTCCATATCCAAAGTAATTTTTCTTCTTAGTTAAGAACTAAATAGGGTTTGTGAGTCCACCTTGTTAAACGTTATTAAACATAGATTTTCTTAAGGATAAAAATGAAAGTTTTTAAACTTATAATTCACCCCATATTATAATTGAGCATTTAAATATATATTACAATATTATAATTAGTATCAGAGGAGTTATTTGAATACTTATAATCACATATAAGTATTCATGCTCTAACTTTTCCTTCCTGATGTTTTATTAAGATTTTTCTAATAAACTTTTTTTGTTTATAAACTCTTATTACTAATTATTTTTATGGAAAATATATTTTGTATTTTCTTATAGTTATGGTAGGAATAAATGTTGGTCCTATAGAAAATATTAATCCTAACAGACCACCAATATTTTATGGAAATTATTATGAGTACTGGAGAGATAGGATGAATACTTTTGTTATTAACATTGGAGTAGACAGCTTTATATTGCTCACTGGAGATTACAAGATACCAAAAATGGAAATTAGAAAATTTACAAATCACGGAAAACAAGAATATCAACTTAACTACAATGTAAAAATTAGTC
The DNA here is from genome assembly GCA_963277665.1 of Viscum album. Classification (NCBI taxonomy): domain Eukaryota; kingdom Viridiplantae; phylum Streptophyta; class Magnoliopsida; order Santalales; family Viscaceae; genus Viscum; species Viscum album. Next base: position 570,372,868 of record OY728164.1, on the reverse strand, counting down.
TTTTTTGTTCTATAACTAGGAATATCTATAGTAAAATATCTTCTTATGAACCTTTAAATATCATCTGGAAGAAACATGAAGTTACACACTTTGAAACTTCAAAGGTGTTTGAAACTAGAAGATATATGTTAAGAGTTGAATATTATGGATTTATGATTCCTTACAGAGAACTAATTTTCAATGTTAAATAAAAATTTATGACTATCATCAATAGTTTTCAATCGATGGGAGAGAAAGGTATTAATAATGATGTTCTTTTGGACAAGAAAATTGATATTAACCCTAATGATTAGGAATCTAAAAGAACAATTATTGATGAAAACAAAAATGTTTCAAACATCACTCTTGATGAATTATTTAGGACTCTTCCCCAGCATGAAACAAGGAAGAAAATAGAATATGATTTTTTTAAAAAAGAATGGTAATGGTAGTGTTTCTTTCACTACTACATCTAAAGACAAGTCTCGTGAAAGAGTTACTAGATCTAAATCCAAGAAAGATGTTGTTGAATCGAAATCAAGTGGTAGTGATCAGTATAAAAATGAATTATCCAATATTTTTCAAAGTACGAACAATATTTGGGTAAAGAAATATTTTTATTACAGATATAAGAAGAAAAAAACAAAGGTCAAGAAACATTCTGAAGTAACATATTATTAATGCAAAAGGGATGTACATATCAGACCAGATTGTCCAATGCTTAAGAGAAATGATAGAAAGGATAATCAATCTGAAAGGAACATAAATAATCACTAAAATATTAATGCTAAGAAAGCCTTAAAGGCTAATGACACCTGGAGTTCCAGTGGTGGTGACTCTTTAGATGAATCCTCGGAATATGAATATTATGGTTAGAAGTATATTGGTCTTATATCTAAAATACCTATTAAAAATAATTTTCTTATGGAATATGTACACAATGATGAATCCTTGATAAATATTTATTCAAATGAAAATTTTCATAATGAATAATATTATGAATCTTCAGATGAAGAATCTTCTTCATCGGAAGATAATATTTTTCCTTCATTTGATGAAGTTTCTAGATTATCTAAATTACTTGAGAATGAGAACTGTAGAATAAAAAAGAATTTAGAGAAATAAAATTCTAGATTTTATTTTTTAAGAAAATAAATATCAAATATTTTAAAAGTTATTTATCAGAAAACTCTTTATTACGAAAATTTTTCTAAAAACCTTAAGGAAGTAAATTATGATATCGATTAACTTTCTAAGGATCTTGAAAATGTTACTTCCAAGAAACATATTTTAGAGGATAAATAAAAAACTAAGACTAATGAATATGAGGATAAGAATTTATTCATTAGAAAAAAATCCAAAATATTTTCCTTAATGAAAATTTTATCAAATTTCACTTCTAGATAGAAAGAATTTTATAAAAAAGTACTCACAACTTCGTTCTCTTTGGAATAGTTCTTGATTTGGTTATACTCATTCAAAAACTATTTTTACTCATAATAATTCTCTTCCACAAAGTGATCCTTTTTTAACTAAGAGTCAATGTGGGTGACATTGGGAGAAAATTTGTTATTTATAAAAAAATAAATCCTTAGGTTTTCAAAAAGATTAATTTTCAAAAGAAAATGTGGATACCTAAAATTGTACTTTCAACAATTTCCAGATCAAAGAAATTTTGGATTCTAAAGGTCTAACTATTTTATTCTCAGGAAAATAAAAGAGGTTCCAACAATAATACATGGTACATAGACAATGGATGTTCCCGAAACATGACTAGTAAAAAAACATTTTTGAAAATATTATCAAGATGAAAGGAGAAAAGTAACTTTTGGAGATAATTCTCAAGGAGAAATTGTTGGTATAGGTCACATTATTCTTCTTGGAAAATATTTAATTTCAAATATTTTATTTGTTAAAGGTCTTAAGAACATCCTTATAAGCATAACAAAATTATGTGATAACGGTTACCTTGTGAATTTTAGGAATGATAAATTCCTAGTACACAATTCAAAGGAAGAGTTTATTCTCTCTCCCCATAAGCATGAGAATGTTTATAGATATAACTTAGAAGACCTTAAGAACCAATAACTACCTTTCTGTGGTGAAATGTAAGATAAATCATGGTTATGGAATAGACTACTATGACATTTTAACCTTAGTAAGCTATAAAAATATCAATGAAAATACTTGTTAAGGATCTATCGAAGATTATATTTGATTCTTCAAAAGTTTGTAATCCTTATCAATATGGAAAAAAACATAAGTCAAGATTTAAATCAATCAATGAAGTCTCAAATTCTAATGCATTAAATCTAGTTTATATGGATCTTTTTAGTCCAACATAAATTATAAGTATTAGAGGAAAATACTCTGTATTTGTTTTAGTTGATGATTATACAAGATTTACATTGGTATATTTTCATAAAATTAATCTAAATAATTTTCTTATTTTAAATATTTTTTAGCTAATGTTAAAAATGATAAAAAAATCTTACACTGATAACTATTTAGAGTGATCGTGGAGGAGAATTCGAAAATTCAGATTCTGATGCTTTTTTTAATAAGAAGGGCATTACTTATAACTTCTCATCTCCCAGAACTCCTCAACAAAATGGTGTTATTGAATGAATAAATTGAATTTTTCAAGAGATAACTAGAACCATGTCTAGCTAATATTCTATTTTTAAACACTTTTCGGATGAATATGTAAGTACTACTTGTTATACTATAAATTGAGTTTTAATCAGACCTTTTCTTAATAAGACACCTTATGAATTGTGGAATGGCCAAATACCTAAATTTTATTACTTTAAAGTATTTAAAATAAAATTATTCATCTTGAATACTAAATATAACTTAGTTAAATTCACACCTAAATTCGATGAAGGAAATTTCATAGGTTATTCCACTACCACTAAGGCTTATAGAGTTTGTCAGAAAAACTCTTGTACTGTTTAAGAAACAGTGCATGTTGAATTTGATGAAATTGATCCTTTTGTTAATAAACAACCCCAACCTACATATTCAGATGTATTTTCAAATAATGATTATCAACCATTGATAGAATATTACTATAATAAGGAAAATACCAAAGAAAATGTTTCTAAAGTATTTACCCTAGAAGAGTTTCTAACTTATGTTGATGAACATGTTTTAAAAAACCAAAATTGGTTGTTTTTTAAGAATCATCCCAGAGATAGTATCATTGATGTTGTAAATAAACCTGTAAGGACTATATGTTCTTTAAGAAATGAAGTAGAATGTCTAGAATTTCTTTCCCAATTATAACCTAAAATAAATAATGAATCTTTAGATGACGATGATTGGATTAAATCTATGAAAGATTAACTAAATGGGTTTGAAGGGAAACATGTCTAGACCTTGGTTGAAAGACTGAAGGAAACTTTTGTAATTGGTGTAAAATGGGTCTTTTGAAATAAATATGATGAAAAACGAATCATTATAATAAATAAAGAAATATTATTTTCTAATGGCTATAATCATTGTTAAGAAATAGACTATGAAAAAACCTATGATCTAATATCTAGAATTGAACCTATTCGTATTCTACTTGACTTTACAGCATTCATTAATTTCAATCCTTTTCAAATGGACGTGAAGTGTGGTTTCCATAAAGAATATGTTCAAGAGGAATTTTAAGTTTAACAACTTCTTGGATTTAAAGAAAAAAACATCCATAACATGTTTTCAAGCTTACAAAAGATTTATATGGACTTAAAAAATCCCCTACAACATAGTATGATAGACATACAAGATTTTTGTTACAAAACAAATATATAAAGGGAACTGTTGATCTAAATATTTTTATAAATAAAGATACGAAAAATGTTTGTATTGTTCAAATTGATGTTGATAACATTATATTTGAATTAACTCAGCAATATTTAACTTATTCATTTGAAAATATTATGAAATTTGAGTCTGAAATTAGTATGATGGGTGAGTTAAAAAGTATATTAAATATCTTCTTAAAAAGCATGTATATGACAACATTAAATGTAAAATTACTTCAATCAGTACCTCAAACTCTCTTGATCTTTTTGAAGCTGGAAAATCAGTAGATCAAACATCTTTTAGAGGTATGATAGGAATATTATTTTACTTAACATATATTCATCCATACATAATGTTTTTAGTATTCTTATGTGAAAGATATCAATATAATCTAATGGAATCTCATTTAAAATTAGTGAAAAGGAATTTTCACTATTTAAAGTGAACCATGGATTTAATACTTTTCTACTATTCTAGAAAAGAATTTGTTTTAAAAAGTTTTCTGATATCGATTTTGGTGGATGTAGACTGGATAGAAAAAGTAGATCCATAATTTTCCATTTCTTATTAGATTCATTAGTTTCTTGGTCATGTAGTAAGCAATGCTCAATGGAACATTCCACTGTTGAAGATGAATATGTGGTAGTTGGATGTTATGGTACTCGTGTGTTGTGGATTCAACACACACTCAAAGACTATAGAATGAGTTTTACCAAAACACAGATAATGTGCGATAATAAAAATTCCATTTCTCTAAGAAAAAAATCATGCAAATCACTCTCGTGCAAATCACATAAACATTAGGCACCAATTTCTTAGATATCACATACTTAAAGGAGATATTATTTTAAAATTTATCGTAATGCAAGACTAACTTTCTAACGTTTTTACAAAATCCTTACCCTATGATAGATTTAAATACATTAAATAAAATTTAGGAATGATAACCATAAGGTAATCATTCATATTAACTCTTTGTTAAAACCTATCTCTTTACATTAAGATACTCCTTTTCATAGGTGGAGTACATATGTTTACTATTTTATATTTTTTAGAACCAAATTTGTTTTCTAGAATAACTTTTTTAGAGCCTAATATTTTCATTCCTTAATAAAATTTTCAGAACCTAAATTTTTTTTCATAATAATTTTTTTAGAAACTAAAATTTAATTTAGGTAATAAAAATTTTCAAAACCTAAGGTTTATAAGAAGAACATTATCAATATTGAAAATTATTTATACGAAATTCGGAAGGTATTTTCTTCTTACTTAAATATTCATAATTGCATTTTTTTACTTGTTGGTATTTATATCTTATTTTAAGTAAAATCTATCAGATTCACTTTTCTTAGATTTTAGTTTTACATAAAACCTTAAAAGATCAGAATATTTAATATGCTTCTTCATCATTGATATCAACCATCAGATCATATCAAGTTAATCTCAACAGTTGGATTAAATTGGAAATACAAATCATCCCCACAAAGCCTTTAAAAAGGTCCCCCATATTTGAGTCCCACATTAGTTATTCCACTGTTTTTGTGTTGAAGCTCTGTCACCCTTTAAATAAACCATTCAGTTTTCTCACATTTCCTTATGCTATGGATGTCTCTCAAATTTTATTCTCTAAATATGATGGCCTCCAAGAAGGAACTCAATGACTGAAAATTTATAAAGAAGGGTTGGTAGATCCAAATTTCTTTCTCAATTATGATTCATTGATATAAAAAATCATAAATAAGAATAGTTAGGAAAGTCATTCTGTATCCAAGAAGAAGAATCAATATTTGGTTTATCGTGATCTCTATATAGAATTCTATGATTCTGTTAGTTTTTATAAATAATTAGGAAGAGAAAAGTTTTCTTTCATGATCTATGGAAAAAGTATTCTTTATCTTTCAACATGGCCACAAGAATTATAGGTATTCCTTATGAAGAAGATGTTATATTTTGTTCTCACAAGTTTCCAAAAATGGAAGGTATTTTTGAGAAGGTTAAGGAAATTGCGTGCCTTAGGCTTATAAGAGTTATTTCATTCAATATCAATCATCTTTCAACCAATTTTAGATTGATAGCCCTATGGATGCATGGATTTCTCATTCCGAGAAAGGGGGAAAAGGATTATTTTATTAAATGTGATATCTTTATGATGGATTTTGTAGTGAACCTAAGAAAGATAAAACTCATCATGTATCTCCTTAAGAAAATAATAAATATCAATAATGGAACCCTTAAGTCTCACATAATAATGTATCTAGTGATCTTGTCACAGATCATTGTTCTTTGTTTATAATCATTCAAAATTCCTTGCAGCTCAAAACCCAAACATTTAGGGATTATGTTATTAAGTGATAATACTTTGAGGAGAATGAAAATCAGTTTCATTATTAAGTTGGGAGATTTCTATGATCTTCTTGAAATTGAAATTCATGTTGATATAAACAAAAGAGAAAAAGTTAAAGAAGAATATGTTAGAAGCTGAGATTGTTCAATCCCTGCTCAAAGATACTGAGAAATCATCTGATCAAATTCATGTACCAGAATCCTTATTACAAGAGTCAGTTTCAATAGAAACTATGAGAAAGAAAATTTCAATTTTAGAACCCATTATTGAATAAGAATAATAACAAGAAGAATAATAAGAACAAGATAAATAGGAAGAGGAAGGGGAAAGTGAATATGTTATCAAAATAGTGGAAGAATATCCTGATAAGAAGAGTCCTTCTGACAAGTTGTTGATTAAACTTCCCAAGCTGAATCAACCAAGATAATATCACAAGGGAAAGATGATGATTATCAGAATGATGTTGATAAACCTTTAGATGGTGAAATCAGTTACCATGATTTTATTTATCCTAATTATGATACTAAAATTCATGAGAAGGTTTCTGATGGTGATGATAGAATAATTTAAGTTTCTCATAGTGGGAATAAAACTACAAATTTTGAGAAGGAAATTTCTAAATTTGACAAAGGGAAGCTAGTGGTTATTAATTCTCCAAAGAAAGATAAAGTTACAGTATCAACGAAAGATGTTTTTGGAACATCTAAGAGGAAATCAGAAAATCAAGATAAATTTTCCTCTCCAGTAAAGGAATCAGATTGAGAGTCTTCATCTTCCTTGGGAAAACATTTTGTTATTCAGTCTTTAAAGAAGCTTGTGAATACAATTACCTTATTTCCATGTATTAATTCTATATTTCAATTACTTCAATATAAAATCAATCATAAGTCATATTCATTAAGCAAACTCATTGAAAAGTTTTTCAAGTTTGAAACTGATTTTATGACTTTTCACATTGGTTATGATGATCATAAGAGATCATGCAAGGAAATAACAAAATGGTCTATGTCAATGATTAATTATATGAAAGTCATGAATGATTTCTATGATTAATTAAAGGATTCATTTGATAAGTCATAAGACACCGTCAAGAACATTACATCATATCTTTCAAAAAATCTGAATAATGAAAAAGTTTCCTGGATCCAAGAAGACAGAGACCTGAATGGAAAGGTGAATTTAGTTTCTATAAATTTGAAAAGAGAAAAATAACTCAGGGAAGATTTGGAAGAAAAATTCAAATTGTAAGAAGATGTAGTAAAATCTTAATCTAAAATTATCATGTCTCAAGAATAAATAATCAAAGTTCCTTAAAATAAAAATTTGGATCAATATCAGTTTCTCAAGAAGATTCAGGATGATTAGGATGAGTTGAAAATTTTGAAGGCAACCTTAAGAAATATTACACAGAAGGAAAATAAGGATGAATGATTCCTTAAATCCTATATTCTCTTGAATTTTCCTTGAAACAAATTTTTTCCAAACCCAATTAAATGTTTTTATCTTTCCATTATTTTTTATTGCATATTTCTAATCTTTCAGGTATATTTTTTTTATTCCATATATTATTTTTTTAAATCACAAATGGGGAGAAAAGAATGAAAAAAGAATATTGAGTTAAAATAAGATAATTCTATAAGAAAAGGGGAGATTATATAAGGTGGAGATTACTTACAAGAATGTTTTATTAAACAATAAGAAGTAACTTCTGTAAGAAATACAAGAAAACAATCCTTATAGATTTAAAAAGACTAAGGGTGAGTTAGTCATATTCATTATGGGTCATAAGTAAAGGGAGATAAGTATTTCTTTTAATGTTCAAAAAATGAAAACCTTAAACCTTATATTCTTTTTAGAAAAGTTTTTTGTTCTTTCCAAAATGGGGTAGATTGTTATGTCAATAAGTTTTTTTATGAATTTCTCATTCCTTTTTTTTAAATCACAAATACATTTTATTAAGTAAAATTTTCATTCTTTAAAGAAATCTATATGCTTGATCCTCAAATATGATTGAATATTTTATGCTTAATAATTATTAACCAAGTTTAACAATATTTTTATTAAGACTGAATTTTTTTTATAATAATCAGATCATTATCTAAAACCTCAGAATCTTATAGTTTTTTAGACACCGAGTCTTTATATTTTTAGGCTACAAATTCATCAGAATTCAGACTCTGAATTCATCAGAATTTAGACTCTGAATTCTATGAATTTTAGACTCTTAATTCTCTAAAATTAAGACTCCAAATTATCTAAAATTCAGACTTTGAATTCTCTAAAATTCATACTCCTAATTTTCTGAAATTTAGACTCTAAATTCACTGAAATTCAGACTCTGAATTCTCTAAAACTCTGACTCTGAATTCTCTAAAATTCAAACTCTGAATTCCTCAGAATTCAGACTTCAAATATCCATTATTCTATAATCTGATTGATCATATTTTTAGACTCTGTTTATCACTTCCTTATGTTTCTAATTATTTTTTTTCTTATAGTTACCTCATTTCATTAAAGTGATATTTTAGTTTATTAGATCCAATTATACATAAATTTCTTCAACATGATATTTTTTTACTTAAATTTTAGTGTATCTTATACATGTTAATGTTTCCCAAGTTTTACTATATAAAATTATGCCATATAATATATTATAAGATAACCATTGTTTGAGTTCCACATGTACATGTCCGTCTGAGATTTAAGGAAAAATATAATTATTAGAGGATGGAGCCGACCCTTGGAACTTTTCATATGAATACCCAGCCATTTTAATGAGCTGACACATTTTGATATATTAGCTCATCTAGAGATTATATGATGTGATGATGTGTAGTAATTTTTAGAGAGAGAAACTCACATTCCTTGTGTAAATGTTGTGAAAAAATTATTTAGTCTAGTATGACTCTGATTGGCTGATCAATCAAGGGCTTATGGGGATAAGAAGATAGAGGTGCTGACTACCTTAATGTTCAAGGGCTTCCAGAGATAGAAAGATAGAGGTTTCGATTACATTAATGTTTGAGGGCTTGCAGGGATAGAAAGACAGATTCTTATATTTTTATCGAGGGCTTACCTAGTGTAGGAAAGACATAATTTCTTGAAATTATAAATCAAGGGACCTTTATCCAAGGTTATTGGATACCCTTCTCTTTGGGTTAGAATATTTCCTACTTGTTTACTTTTTCTTGTTACAAGTTTTAATTCTGCTGCAATTTTCATAAATAAAGAAAGTATATCATTTTTATGCTTTCTTATAATTGTATAATCGGATTTAGTTAAGATTATATAGTCTTTAAGGTATAATATTTCCCTAAGTAAAAATTTCTTATGCTTCCTTGCGGGATCTATATTTTCATATCCAAAACAAGTTTGTTTCTAAATTAAGAACCAAAGAGGGTTTGTGAATCCAACTTGTTTAACTTTGTTAAACATAGATTTTATTAAAGATAAAAACAAATTTTTTTAAACTTAAAATTCACCCCTCCCACCTTTTAATTTTACATCTACATCTATATTTTGATCCTATATCAGAGTATGTTTGATTAGTTTTCGATGAGTGACACATTTTGAACTAAAATGTCAATTTTAAACTGATAACGGACACTTTTAGTCATACCGGTCACAACGTGCATTGGATTGAGGTATGGTTGATTCCTACATGTCAAAAAGGAATCATTGGTCATTTTCTTAAAATATTAAAAAAATATGAAAACGTTTTCTCAGTTCACAGTATGTCACTTTTTGTTTTTACTTAAATTAATGTCAATTTTAAATAAAAAAAGAATCTTTGAGTGATACTTTCCACATTGTACATATTATTGAGGTGCGGATAATTTCTACATGTCAAATATTTCATATATATCGTTTTCCTAAAATATCAAAACAATTCGAATGTTTTTTCTCAGTTTTCAGTATGTCAATTATTGTTTTTACTTAAATTAATGTCAATTTTAAATAAAACAATACAATTTGAGTTATAACGTCCACACCATGTATCATATTGAGGTAATGATATTTTTTAAACATCAAAAAAGACATATATATCATTTTACTAAAGTATAAAAACAATCCAAATGTGTTTCATTGGTTTTTAGTATGCCAGTTTTGTTTTTTTACTAAAATTTCAGTTCAAACTGGAAACACACATTTAGAGTCACACCGGTCGCATAATATGTCAGTTTTATGTGAGATTGGTTCATATATATCCCAAATGAATTATGAATCACTATTCTAAATTATCAAGATAATAAAAGAAATTTTTATTGTTTTTAGTGAGTGACGTGTTTTGAAATAAAATGATAATTTTAAACTGATAACAGACACTTTTAGTCATAATGGTCACACCATGCATCAGATTGGGGTGTGGTTGATTCCTACATGTCAAAAAAAATTCATAGATCATTTTACTAAATTATAAAAACAATTATAATATTTTAATAGGTTTTTAATATGTTAATTATTTTTTAAAACTTAAATTAATGTCAATTTTAAATAAAAACAAAAAACATTGAGTCATACTGATCACATAATTCATCGTATTGAGGTTAGGTTAAGTCATACACATCATAAATGACTCAAAGATCATTTTCTTAAAATATCGAACAAAATTGAATGTTTTGCTCCGTTTTCTGTATTTCACTCACTTTTTTCACTTAAATTAATGTCAATTTTAATAAAAGGAGACACATTGAGTTATATCAGTTACACCATATGTCTTATTGAGGCACATATAATTTATACCCATCACATATGACTTATATATCATTTTTATAGAGTCTCAAAATAATAAAAATATGTTTTCTCTATTTTCAGTATGTTAGTTGTGTTTTTTTACTAAAATGTTATTTCAAACTAGAAACAAGCATTATGAGTCATACTAGACACATCATGTATCATATTGATGTGATATTGCTTCATAAATATCACAAATGACTTATGAATCACTATCCTAAATTATCAATACAATATGAGTGTGCATTCCTGGTTTTCAGTGAATGACATGTTTTTAACAAAAATGTCAATTTTATACTAATAACGGACACTTTTAGTCATATCGGTCACATTTTGCATTTTATTGATGTGTGGTTGTGGACTACATGTCACAAAAGACACATGGATCATTTTACTAAAGTATAAAAACAATATGAATTTGTTTTATTGGTTTTTAGTATGTCACTTTTTCTTTTTTACTTAAATTTATGTCAATTTTAAATAAAAAGACAGACTTTGAGTTATACTAGTCACACAATTCATCAAATTGAGGTTTGGTTGACTCATACAATTCATAAATGACTCATGGATAATTTTTCAAAAATATAAAAACAATCCAAATGTGTTTTATTAGTTCTCAGTATGTCACTTGTTCTTTTTAATTAAATTAATGTCAATTTTAAATAAAAAGGAACACTTTGAGTCATGTCAGTCAAATTGTGGGTCATATTGAGATTTGGTTGACTCCTACACATCAAAAATGACTCATGGATCGTTTTAATAAAATATAAAAACAATCAAAATGCATTTTCTTAGTTTTCATTATGTCACTGGTTGTTTTTACATAAATTAATTTCAATTTTAAATAAAAAGAAACTTTGAGTTATACCCGACACACCATGCATTATATTGAGTTTCAGTTGATTCCTACACATCAAAAATCACTAATAGATCATTTTCCTAAGGTATTAAAACAATCTGAATATATTTTCTTGGTTTTTATCATGCCAGTTGGGTTTTTTACTAAAATCTCATTTCAAACTAGAATAAATTATTTTGAGTCATAATAATCACATCGTGCGTCGGTTTTTCATGAGACTACTTCATACATGTCAAAAATGAATTTTGAATATATTTCCTAAATTATTAATACAATTGGTGTGTGTTATCATGGTTTTTAGTGAGTGACATGTTTTGAACTAAAATGTCAATTTTAATCTGATAACGGAAACATTAATCATATCGGTCACACCATGAATCAGATTGAGGTGTGGTTTATTCCTACACATAAAGTATCAAAACAACATGAATTCATTTTCTCAATTTTTTAGTATGTCACTTGTTCTTTTTGCTTAATTTAATGTTAATTTAATAAAAAAACACACACTTAATGTCATACCGGTCACACTGTGCATCAAATTGAGGTGAGGTTGATTCATACACATCACAAATAACATATGGATAATTTTCCTAAAGTATACAAATATTAAAAATTCATTTTATTAGTTTTATGTATGACACTTTTTTTTACTAAAATTAATGTCAATTTTAAATAAAAAGAGTCACTTTGAGTGATACCAATCACTTGTTCTATATTCATTATTATGATCAGGTAAAATGATGACAATATTAATTAATTACCTAAGTAGTAGGAATTCACATTTATACATTATTGACCCATTTCCTTATTTTCATTATCTCAGTTTAATCCTCAAAGACCAATCTCTCATGAGCATGATCAGTTTCGAACAAACCACACCAACTCGAATAAAAGAATCCACCTGTATAAGAAAAAAATTCTTATGTGAGTAGTACTAAAAAGAATTAAATTAAACATTAATATGAAACAATCATCTAATTCTATGGAATTCACATCTTCTGGTTATTTTGTTACATTATTCCATCATATATGTTGCCTAATCTTTTATGAGCACATCTATATTGTCTTATGAATATGAGTCTTTTAGACAGTCAGAGTAGAAATAGAGAAATAAAAATACATAAAGGATTTAAAATTATTTTAAATTAAATATTATTTATCTTCCAAAATACCTATTCATGGATTCTAGTTTGTTCATGAAATATAGTCTCTCTCATAAATTTACAAACATAATCACAATATTTTCCATTGGTTTGTTTTTTACACTAAAGGAACATTTATGAGAATAAGTAATTTCTTTTTATATGTGTTTGGTTAGTGAAATCTTATTATATATACCCTGATACTTTTCCAGTTATAGAACTTGTCTTCTTTCTCGTGCTTAGCCCCTTGCCTCATTCCTTATTTTTCACGATATCGATGTACATACCTATCATAACAGAATCCTCATTGAAAGATAATATAAATTATATAACTTTTTTTAGTTCTAAAAAGTTGGATGTATTGTATTACTTATTCACAAACACCATCATGTGTGGACCTAACACACGAATCCCGCAATAACTTGAAATCCTCGATCAATGGATCCAAATAAACATCAATATCATTACCCCGTTGTTTTGGTCAAAATATATGCATAGATAACATGAAGTATTTTTGTTTCATGAATAACCATGGTGGAAAGTTATAATTTACCAACATAACCGGGCATGTACTGTGAATGTTGTTTTGAAAACCAAAAGGATTCACTCCATCTATAGATAATACAAGACGAAGGTTTCTCGAATAATTTTCAAATTTAGGATACTCACGATCAATTCTATTCCAATAAGGAGATTATTTTGGGTTATGTAGTTTCCCATATTTAATTCTTCAATTTTTAGGACACATCAATTTCCCAACAGTCTCCTCACTTCCATATAGGCACCTAAAGTACTATACAATTTTCATAGGACCAGATTCAACGTTCATATATTGATAAGTTCCACAATTTTAAATTCTATAAGTGATTTTTAGTCCTTTAGAAATATTTTAAAACCATTTAGATAGGTTTTTAATCTTTCATAGATCAGACCCATCAAGTTTAGCATTCATTTGGAATCTTATGTTTGGCTCGGGAGCTCATTATCTTCTGGGAGCATGTCATTCAATAGAGAAAGTGGTTTTGTAAAACATATGTCAATCCATCCATTTCTTGATTTGAAATTAAATATATTTATTATAGCTAACAATGTAATATATTTTGTGTAAACAACATACAATGGTGCCTTTGCACAACTCTTTAACTTCTCAAACAATTTAGGGAAATCACGATGTTAATCTTCAACTGTCCTTATAATTTCATCAATGTGATCTTCATTATCATTCACATCTAAAATCACATCCTTGATATGGTCTTCTTCATTTTCCACACTTGTAATCATATCAAATGATCCATAAACATGGTGATATCCCATCCTCTAGCTACATTTTCTTTTTCCCCGTATTTATTCAGACATTTATAACATCAATATATTCTGTGACAGATCAATTCTTCTTCTAACTCCTCTAGATTAATTTTTATTGACTAACCATAGTGTAAACACAGACATATAATTTGAGAATGGTTATATGCATGATATTTTGGAAACTTGATCAAATATTTCACTCCATCTTCATATCCTTTATCAGACAATTGGAATGTAAGGCCCCAACCTTAAACATTAAATAATATTAAATTAACTTAATAATTCACATTGAGAATATTTTCAAGTTTAGGGATTAATATAATTAGTTCATAACATATACATATCAACTAGAATATTACAAGTAGTCACTTCTACTCACTATCCATTTTTTTATAAAACAAAAACTCTTAAAAAAAGAAACATGTCTAGTTCCATGTTTTAGACATCATGATTTTTCAGTGATCCCATCCTTGACTCAATTCATCTTTATATCCCATGAAAAAATTTCAAAACTTTGGATGAGCATAAAAATCTCACTAAGGGATACATAAAAAAGTAAAACTATTAATTTTTCAAAAAAACATGTAAACCATGAATATATTATCATAAAGTAATACTTTTCACCTTAATTAAGTAGCAAAAACACTTCTCTAAATATAAACGCATTACTTACCCTTTTGTAACCAAAATATTACCATAAATCCATAGAAAAAAATGTATTTCATATAATGGTATCTTGGGAAATAAACATACTTAAATGGAATAAAGGTACGGTCTACTTCCACAAATATCCCAAAATAGAATAACCATATGTCCAACTTCCACACCCAATCCATTGGAGGTTAGAACATAACCACCCGTCCTTGGTTTATCATAGAACATCCCTTCATTTGGTTTATCACATAATTACCCATCATGGTTTATTACATAACCACCTGTAAAATTTCCAAGTACCTTTATATAATCACAACACATAGAATATTTGAAATATCATCATTTCACTTATAACATTTCATTTTCAATCACAAGAAAAAATTTCATGGTATTGAAATAATCAATCCATTTAAATCACCATTTCCAAAACCAAAACACCCAAAAATAATAATGGATTTATTTTACTTTTTAAAAACATTTAGGCTTATATAGGAAGAAAAATAACGATTATGGTGGCAGAGAGTTCATTATCATTGCATACATTAAAAACATTCCTTTTGTCATTTAGTAGAACACTTCATACAAAAAAATCACTTTAAATTAAATTAAAAGTCAAAGGGTTTTATTATACACCATATAAAATAAGGAGGTATATATTATTGAAATATGACTCAATAAAAGGCGATTGAGACGAAGTCCCTTACATTGTGTTCGACTTGACTTGTTCGTTCTTTAATTTATTGAATAATAAGCCTAAGTTAATTTTTAATTTATTCCAAACCTTATTAAATTTTATTATTCCTTTTGTATCACTTATTACAACATTATAAAAATTACATAATTATTTAAGTTAATATCGGTCGTTTTGTTGATATTGGGTATTTGAGTCGAAAATGATCTTGTTATAATTACAATTTGTCCATGTGGTAAAAATTAGATTATCTATAGAATATTATTTATATATATATCATATATATCTAGTATATATGTATTTATAATATTCCATAACATTTGGATATAAGAAATGAAATTCACTGTTCATGGAGACGGTAAGTCGTAGGTACGCATGAACGCTACTTTCATTTTTATTTCATATTTAATGGAATGAAAACTTAGTTATAAATTGTTATATTATAATTAAATTATAATATCATATTTTATATATGTTACATAAGTTCGTTAACACCATCCTTTATATGTTCCATGTATGCCATGAACGAGTCATATAACTTTGAGAAAATGGTAGTCCGCGCTTCCTCAAATGAAATTATCAAGTTTACACATCATGAAAGGCATAAAGGTATATTGTAAATAAAAATTACAGAATAATAAAGACTATATAAACATAATATATATCATAAAAATATACTTCCATCATAATGGCCACCATGTGATACGGTAGGATATAATTAAACAAGCATCGTTTCGTGAGGCAGTAGTTCATTGTCCATAGAAATAGTATGTTTTAAATCAATTAGATGGAGGTGTGTGTAAGTATAGTTCAAATAATTATCATTACAAAATCATATTATTTTTATGATACAATTTTTTTATGTAATAAAATAATATGAATATAATAGGCAGTGAAGAAGTATAATATTAGAAAGGAACTTTAGAGAAGACGCTGCCTCTAAAAATGGGTAACTCCTTTTGATTTAAGCCAAAAAGATTTCTTGAATTTCGTTATGCCTAAGGTAAGGCTTCTATGAGGAATATAGGAATGTTTGGAGGTTATTTTAGTATATTTTTGAAGATCCAATGGTCTTTATAGGTGTGAGTAATGGGTTATATGTGGTGGCCTTTTATAAGAGGGAGGAGGAGTATTTTAGGAATGTATTAAAAATTATTTTATTATAAACTGAATTTTGATTTTTAAAAGGTCTAAAACTCATTTAATTCGAATATAAGATGAGTATTTTTGTAAATCCTCTTAACCAATATTGTTTATACAAGTTTTGGTTTCATGTTTAACCTTATCATTTAACTTTAACCCTTAGTTAACTAATATAACTATTACCATGTCTTCTTATATATTCATACTATATGGTTAATATAGTTACCATAAAATGACAATTGAACCACAAGTGGTTCATTAATGATATTTCAATAATTATATAAGTCATTTTTAGAATTTTTTATTTTTAGTACTATTATATCATTTAATAAAATACTATTTTTTAAAAAGATCAATTTTCTCAATTTTTATACTATTCAGATCATATATTATTAAAAATCCATAACAACTTGATTATTTCGAAAAAGCACCATAAATTAAAATATAACAAGTCATAAGAATCTTTAAAATTATTTTATGGCATAAAACGATTCAAAATAAATTTATTTTTAATATTTATAATCTCATTTATTTAAATCATTCATTAATAAGGTAATCGCTACAACATCATTGTGTCGGGAAAATATTTATTTATTTAATGTCTAAAATTTAAAAATAAAATACATTTATATATGAAATATTTTTATATTTATATTGACTATTTATAGTCGAAAATATAACATATATAACCCTATATAAAAATTGTTTTACTAAAAGATACATGTTTAGGTTATATTTTCCTTAACTTTAAATTAAAAGTAATTAAATGTCATTTTTACACACAAATGGTTACATGGGGTACTAAATCCATACATGTATGACCATGGTCGTACATATTTAATACAATATTGTTAGGATATGTGTTAAGGTAATTTAATATTATTATAATATTATTTTTTACCTTTATTAACCAGATTTACCGTTTAACCATGGTAAATAAAATATTTACTGAAGTAGCTATTTATAATGTCTAAAAATAAAAGTTGCATATTTTAAAAATTTGTACCTATTTATTAAAAATTTTGAATCAATTTTTCAAAATTCTAAACATAGAATTTTTTGAAATTAATTTAAAATTAATTCCCGTTTTCAAAACCAAAAAGCGTGTTTTTAAGAAGTAAAAACTACCTAAAGATTAGCATGTATTTATGTCCAATTTCAAAGTAAAATTACTTAAAATGACCAAAATTATATTAAATGATAAAAATATAATCCAAATACACTTTAAAACCAATTAACAGTATAATATAAATATATAAATAAATTATATTAAAAGTTTATTTTGAATTAAAATGCAGTATTTTTCACTATTAATTAAAAAATGAACATTAGCAGAAAAATACCAAAATTTCATCCAAAGTAAATATTTATATTTATCCTCTAAAGAAGAATTTTATTTTATAAAATAAACCCAAAAAATGTTTCAAAAATATATATTTAAAAATGGTTCTCCATCAAATGGCGGTAAAAGTGCATTTTAGAAAAATAATTCATTAATCTGAAAAAAATGAATTTATTCTTATATAATATCCAGAAAACATATAAGATGAATTTAAAACATTACATTGAATTTATATAATACATTTTTCATTAAATAATAATCCATAAAGAGTGATTTAAAAACACTATTATTCTATTTTAAATAGGTTTTCATAAAAACAAATCCATTATATTCAATTGGTTTTTGTTTCCATTTATAATAAATTTGGTAAACATTGAATCATAATTTAAACATGTTTAAACCATTTTTCAAAATATAGTTAATTCTATTCATTCCTGAAATTATAATTTCTAGGCGTTAACTTTCATTTAAAATAATCATAATATTATTGTATTATTTTTCAGTATAACTCAATGTTGTGTGCAATGTAAGATTTAAGAGAAACCCATTGTTGCGTGTCGAGTATGCTATCATAAAAATAATCCCCTCTAACTTAAAATTAATATCTTATTTATAAGTATTAATAGAAATAAAAAAAAATATTACTCTATAAATAGATATTTTGTTACATCCTACCCCCTTTTGGAAATTGGGTCCTCACAATTTTAAAATTGGGTTCGAAAACTTCATCGAAAGTACTATATCAGATAAAGATTCAATACAAATATCACTTTTAAAAAATGAAATAGACGTACAAAGCTCACTCAAGATTACACATACTTAGATTCCATGAAAACATGTATTTATAAGAGAAAAATATCATAAAATTCTGATGGAGAGTGATAGAAAACATGATTATGAGAAAGTTAACCACTTAAAAACCACAAACTTGTTATAGGTTAAATGGTATTTGATTCCCCAATAAGAAAAGTAAACATAAAAAAGTTTTTATTTTAATTTCCCTTTCATAATGATGGAGTATTTATTTATGTTATTGACTAAGAACATAAGGAATTATACTTACTTTTCAAGTAGAGTTTCATCCTCTAATAAGTTTCTACAAAAAAACTCATCTTTTCTCCAAATAATGAGTATTAAAGATGACTTGGTCACACCTAAAGCGCTAGAATATAATTATAGAGAATAACATGATAAAAAAAATATAAACCATACATTTATCCTATATTTATACATTAACCAAAACCAAAATGGTTAGTACAATATTAGATAATCCCATTAAAAATAATCTTTTATTAGAATAGATACTACTCTTAATCATCAAAATTGAACAAACTATACCCAAAGATACAAAAGGACCATTCAATACAAAATTGTCTTTAAAATTATTCAAAATAATCCAAAATAATATTGAAACCCAAAACTCAGAATAATTTTATCATATAGTCTTCCATAATAAATCTTAACATTTATCTCAAAATAACATCAGCTACTCTTAAAGTGTCATATTAAAAATTAATTAACCTAATCACATATTCTCCAAGATAGGTTAATCATTTCCAAAAATAACCTAAATCTCTATAAGTACATAATAAAAAAAATATATTCTTCCAAAATAAAATTCCACCATTACTCCTGAAATGAAATCCCATAGTATTGTATTTTCCTTAGACATATAATGTTCCCAAATGAGAGAACATCTTCTAAATTAACATTTATAAATTACTCACGAAATCATTTTCCTATACTAGGTATATCCATTAGTTAAAACATAGGATATAAAATTAACGTATTCTTGATCCATAAAACAATTTAACTAAAAATAATAAGTCATACTAACTGGGGACTTCACGTAGGATAGTGGTAGGTTATGCACCCATGTCACCCTTCGATTGTGGGTTCGATTCCCATGGCTTTTTCGGAAGCGATGGGTTGTCACCCATCCTGTGGGTTATCCTTTTTCTAAAACCATATCATTCTTTTAACATTCTCAAAAATAATATAATTTCCTAAAAAATAATCATTACCTATTTTATCCTCAAAGGTTATCTAATACCTTTCATTTTGCATCCCAAAATGTAACAACCATTTATCACCTCAAAAACAAAAGATCATATGAACCCCTAAGGTTATCCATTATTTCCACACAAGAAAGGATAATTCTTTCTTGAATAACATTTTCACATATCAAAATTTAGGGTTACCCATACTAGAAAAAGTCTTCCAATGTAAACCCATAATCAAAAGATCCTTAATAATTTTAATCATCTCATCATCCAAAAATCTACCATAACTCTTGAATCCCTTATATGTATACTTCTTACTCATTCAATGTTATTCATGATCCATTAACCATTATTTTACAAATAATTACAAAATAAATCTTTCCTACAAAAAAATCATGAATCATATCCTAAATATCAATAATGTCTGAAAATCAGCTAAGAAATAATCCATAACATTCATTGGTCATTGTCAGTTTCCTCATCCTCAATTGGAATGGAATTAGGTGTTGGTAAACATATATTTATACAGTCATGCTGATCTTATTCCCGATCCTTCTTCATAAGACATCTATTTGTATAATGACCATGTACACCACATTTAAAACATTCAATTGATCCCTTAGGAAGAACTTATTTCCCTTTCATAGAGTCAACTAGACACTTCCTTTTTCCATGGAATGTTATTGATTTATGACCTTCATTACCACATCTAAATAATCTTCTCATCCCTTTGAATCATTTTACTAGGTGTTTCTTTCCAAATTCTTGACACATGGTTTTTTAATATACTTACCTTAATGATTATTACCAGAAATTCCATAGGGATTTATTTCTCGTATATACGATGCCTTATAAAAATCAATAAGGTTCAGGTTCTCAATCATAACACCAGATAGTTGGTTAAGAATAACCACAAGATTAATCATTGTAGCTCCCATTTCATTCAGTTTATTATTCAGAAAACCATCACAGTTTTCTTCACATCCATTGTTACTTTGGAGCTTGCTAGATCCAGCCGTTTACTAAAACCAACAAGGTCAGTGTGAGTATATTAGTAAAATAATCATATAATATCTTATGAGGGTGTTAATTACTTTGATATATTTATTCATGTTATCTTAAACTCATTCAATTTATCTAAAATAACAATGACTCTTTCTAATATGCTAACTATTATGGTTATGTCACTTATTCTTAAATAACACCCTAACCACTAAAGTTATCTAAAATGACCTCTAATACTAACTATAAGCCCCCAGCCTTAAACATTACATAATGGTGAATTAAGATAATAATTCACATTGAGGATCATTTTAGGTTTAAGGATTTAAGGAATTAGGTCATAACTTATACATAACAACTTGAATATTAAAAGTAGACACTTATACTCACTATCTATTTTTTTAAAAAACAAAAAACCTTAAAAAAAGAAACATGTCTAGTTCTATATTTTAGATAGCATGAATTTTCGTTGATCCCATCCTTGAAAAAATTCATCTTTATTTCGTGTGAAAAAACATTTCAAAACATGGGATGAGTATAAAAAATCTCAGTAAGGGATTTATAAATAAGGAAAACATTCAGTTTTTCAAAACAGCATGTAAACCATGAATACTTTAACATAAACTAAAACTTTTCACCTTAATGAAGTAGAAAAATCACTTTACTAATTATAAGCTCATTGCTTACCCTTTGTGTAACCAAAATATTACAATAAATACCATAGAAAACAATGTATCGAATATAATGGTAACTTGGGACATAAACATACTTAAATGAAATAACCATACGGTTGACTTCTACACATATCACTAAATGAAATAGCCATACACCCGACTTCCACACCCAATTCATTGGATGTTATAACGTAAAAACTCATCCTTGGATTATCACGGAACCACCCATCATTTTTATATCACATAACCACCCATCCATGGTTGGTTTTTAATGCCTTGTCACCTTATTTTTAACCTTAATTATCTGATTTAATCATTACCTATGTGATAAATTTTATCACAATTACTATTAATAATGCCTAAAAATGGGAATTATTCACAAAATTTAAATATAATGATTCCATATTTGGTATAAAATTTTCAATACACATTTTATAAATTTGGTGGAAATTAATTTTAATACAAATGTGTAATACCGAAAACATTTTTTTTATAGAATAATGTGTTTTTAAGCATAAAAATTAATTTATATCAAAATCATGAAAATTATTAATTAAAATTATATTACTGTTAATAAAATGGTTTATATTTCAATTTAATATATAATTATTCTAATAAATGACTTTATCTAAGGAAAATAAATGATAGAATTTGATATTTTGATATTTTTTGTTATTCACTGAAAAAGAAATCATTTCAGAGAAATTCAAAAATTTTAACTTAAGTTAATTTCAATATGATGATTTCAAAAATGAAATTAATCTAATGAAAATAAATTTTTAAATTTTAAAATATAGGTTTAATCAATTTCATTTATAAAACTATGTGTTTTGTGATATTATTTATTTAAAAAAGAAAAGATTATTATAATTGAATCTTAGGTGTTACTTTATTCCATAAAAAACTTCAACCTATAAATTTTTATAATGTAACCTCATGAATATATTTGGGTAATTATTCAGTATACTTTCATTAGTTTCCCATTCCACCTCTTATGTCTTCTGATTTCTCTAAATTACCATTACTAGTTATGTTTTCTGATTCCTCAACACTTGATCTCTAGTGTTCATAATATGTATAGGATCTTCATGGTAGGATAAATCATGTTTCAATTATATTTCCTCAGAGGTTGTCAAATGTGTTGGAATTTGAATTTACTTCCTCAATAAAGAGATAAGTAATTCACCATGTATTTCCGAGAGGCTAGGTGGCATTTCTAAACAGAAATCCATAGCTCCAACTCTTTTAAAAACTTTTAAAGGTATGATGTACATGAGGCTATGTTTTCTTTTCTTAATGAACCATATAACACCCTACCATGGAGATAATTTCACGAAAACATAATCTCCCACTTAAAATTCCAAATCCTTTCTTTAGCTATCAGCATAGCTCTTTTCCTACATTGAGCTACCTTAATATGGGTTTGAATAATATTTACCTTATTCATTGTCTTGTTGACAACTTCTAGACCCATGAGATTTATTTCACCAACTCCATACAAAATAGTTGGATTATGGAATCTCTTGTCATATTATTCTTCAAATCTCACCATTTGAATACTTGAATGAATGCTATTCTTATAGGAAAACTAAAACAAAGGTAAAACTGATCAAACATTCCATGAAAATTAAGATATCATGACCTCAAAATGCTTCATAATTTTTGAATATTCCTTTAGAATTGTCCATAGGTTTGAGGGTGATAGGAATTTCTCAAATTAATATTGTTATCTAGAGCCTTCTAAAGACATTACCATTACATCAATGTAAATCATGGATCACAATTATAAAATTTAAAATAGGTGTACTATAATGTCTTAAAACAGCAGTAATATAGAGTCATGAAAGGTTCTAAAGAGTAAAATATTCTCTTATAGTGAGTAAATATGAAGATTTAGTAAGGAGGTCAATAATAGACCATATTGTATCATTTTTTTCTAGGAGTATTTGGTAATCTGTTGAAAAATTCTATAATAATGTCATCCCATTTCTATATTAGAATAGGTATAGTTTGAATGAATCCTCTAGGATGTTTCCTCTCAGCCTCCACATGTTAAAAAACTAAACATCTCGACTCATAATCATTAATTTCCCAATTTATATTATCCCACCAAAAACGTTCCTTAAAATCTCTCTACATATTTGTGCTACTAGGGTTTATTGATAAATTTGGGCCATAAGAATCATCAAATAATTACCTTTTCAGCTCAAGTATATATAGAACACATAGCATCTTTACAAAATTCATAATGTTATATTTATACATAAAGTCTTATGATTTCCCTTTATTCATGTCTTTAATTTCTTTTGAAAATTCTCATCATCGGGATAAGAAATTTTTAAGTTTTTTAATAAATACGGTTTGTAAATAATTTGAAAAAGGATAGATGTCTCCCCTTCTTTAATAATTCATATATTAATATTTACTAAATCCATAAAAACATGATCCTTATCAATCCCCATTTTAGTCAGGAATTGATTATCTTTCCTACTCAATGCATCTACTACCATATTTTCCTTCCTTGTGTGGTAGTGTATTGATAAAAAATAATCCTTTAGTAGCTCGAGTCATAACCATTGCCTCATATTGATGTATTTATGTGAAAATATGTAGTTTAGGCCCTTATGGTCTATGTATATCTCACATATTTCATAATAAAGATAATGTCTCTATATCTTCAAAGAAATATTATAGGTTCCAACACAATATCATGAGTTTGATAGTTTTTATTGTAATTATTTAATTGGCTTTTACAAAAGAAATAACGATATCCATCTGTATAAGGACACAACCATGTACCATGTTTGATGTATCACTGTATATCACAAATCCATCATTTCTCAAGGGTGGAATCAAATTAGATAACTCACTAATATCCTATTTAATGCTTCAAAACATTCTTCACATTCCTTCATTAATGTATAATGAATCCCTTTATATGTAATCCTGGTTAATGGGTTATCCAATTATGAAATTTTTTGAACAAATAATCGATAGTAACCTATCAAACTAATGAAACTATGTAACTTGGTTGTGTTCGTTTTTGTAGTTCATTATTTGAATACATTTATATTTATAGGATCAACTATGATTTTATCCTTATGGACAATATTACCATAAAAAGAACCTTTCTGAAGCTGAAATTCACACTTGATAAATTTATCTTATAATTCATTTTCTTTAAGATTATCCAGAATGATCTATAAGTGATTCTCATAGTGATAAAATATTTTAGTCTACACTGATATATTGTTAATAAATACAACAAAAAAATTATCTAGATATTCCATGAGTACTCTATTAATTAGACCCATAAAAATAGAGGGTGTGTTAGTTAATCAAAATGGAATTACTATAGACTCATATTTTTCATACCTAGTATAAAATGTTCTCTTTGTAATATCTTCATTATTTACCCACAATTAATGATACCTAGAATGAAGTTAAATCTTTGAAAAATATTATTCTCTATAAAGTTGATCAAACAAGTTTTCAATGCGAGGTAGAGGATAATTTTTTTATATTAATATCATTAATTTTCTAATAATTAATGAACAACCACATAGATAAGTATTTTTTCTTAACTAATAGAATAAGATCTCCCCAAGTTAAAACACTAGAGTATATAAATAAATTTTAACACAAATCATATAGTATTTTCTTCAACTCCACCAATTCCACATTGGCCATTCTATAGAGATTCATTTATATAGGTCTTTCATCAAGGATTAAATCAATGGAAAACTCAACTTCCTATCCTAGTGGATATCATTGTAATTCCTCATGAAATACATTAATGTATTCCTATATAATAGGAACATCATCAATTTGTAAATTTAGTTTTATATTCATAGGTATTTTATGATATTATTCCACAAGAATCTCATATAGAAAATCTACTGGGGGTGGATCTAGATATAACTCAGATGATGAAGTATCTCCTCTAAATATTCGGAATTCTATATCTTCCTCATGAATAGTAATTTCCATATCTTGGAAATAGAATTTTTGAATTATATTTTGAATTCCAATCCATACCAAGGACTATATCAAAATCAACCATAAGTATAATAATAAATTATGTAAATATGGCATGTTTACATATTATAATGTGAATTTACTAACACATATTTGTTGTGGTGAGATTCTCACTATGTGTTTTGACCAAAAACTCCCTTATTAATGTATTAGAGAAATAAAAAATTTTATTGGAAAACATGGAAGATATAAAATATTCATAATATTCATAATAAAATAAAGCATTATCTAAATTTGAGTCTATGATTAAATTATCTTACACTATATCTTTAAGAACTTCAACCCCAGTTGTACTGATCATATAAGCTTGTTTTTATACCCATAACATCTTCTGTTGTAGGTTCCCTTAATTTTTGGGAAATTTTTGTGAATAATTCCCCATTTCATTAAAGTTGAATCACTGAACATCATAGGTTTTTTTCTTCAACTTGCATTCATTATCCATGTGACCCTTATCTCCACATTTGTAATAGACTATCATGCCCTTTAAACATTGTCCAGGATATTTCATTCCATAATTTTCACATGATGGAAATTTTTTCATTCCCTTATTATTCTTTGATGATTAAACTTTTTCTTAGTGATCATATAACATCTTCTTATTTCTATTTCCCTTGAATATATATAATGTAAAAAAATTATTCTCTATTTTTTTGGAATATAATACTATTTCATTATATGATGAAATAGTTTGAGAAAATAGTTCCCTTAAAAGGTTTAGATTAAAGCTTTAAAATAAATGTTAAATAATTCTCAATGTATTACATATGTAATCCATATAATACTTTTATAATATTGTAATGGTATCCTTATACTATGTAACAGGTTTTCCTTATTTTTTCTTTAAGTTGAGGAACTATTTATTCATCATAGTTTTTCGCTCATAAGGGAAATACTTATTGAACAATATTACATTAAAAGATATACATTATATATTTCTATTTTTTATTCCTCTAAATTATTCGGGTTACATCCTTATATTTTAAAATAATTACATTTTTTTCATAATGTGTACAACATGCAACATTGATCTTAAACAAACCATGAAATATGATTATTTAAATACGACCATTATAACCTAGCTGTTGAATTGGAAGGTATGAATAGTATTAAAGTAATTATGATATATATATATATATATATATATTTCCCAATAAATATAAATATATTTTTTAATTCTTCTAAAATAAATAATCATTTTTTATAAAAGACATTTTATTCTAAAAAGAAATGTTTTCTTCAAAAAAGTATTTATTATTTTTTTTTGAGTGAATATTATAATTAATTCCTAAAAATTTTATAAATTTTATTTGATAAAAATGTTATAATTTTAATAATAACCATATAAAAAATATATTATGGTTAAATTTTGAATTTTTTTTGAAAATTTTGATTTTTTAATGAATAGTGAAAAATACTAATTGTTATTGAAAACCATATCTTCTTTTAAATTATTTATAAAGTAAGATTAAATTTTTTATTAGTTTTAAATTATAAATAGTTCTTTTTTAATTAATATAATTCAATTATATTATTTTAATTCGTTTTATAAATTATTTATGTATAAAAACATTTTTTTACTTAAAAGGGTATTTTTCTGAAAAATATGTTTTTTATAGAATTTTGTTGGTTTAATTTTTTATTAAATTATATTTTTTTTTGTTTTGAATCTTGATAAATGGATTTTATATTTTTAATTTTCTGGCCCAAATTTGGTAATTATTTCCCCTTAATTTTTTTCATTATGAATAGTAATCATAGTAAATATTATTACCACGGTAAATGTAAAATGATATAAAAATAATGTGATAAAAACTAGAAAGTAACCCTAATTCTTTCCTTAATTTTATTATATTATTATATTTCATCCATAATCATCCAAAATTATAATATATGACCTTTTTTACATATGTTTATGTTTTTTACCTTTATAATATTTTATCTATAGACAAGTGAAAAATGTCATTCTCTTTGTTTTATTATCTTTAAATTTTTTATATAAGGATAGAAATATGTATTACTAGTTATAAATATTAATTTTAAATATAAATTATTTTTATTTATCATGTTAATTTATTTCTAATTTTTAGTCATGATATAATAACCCTAAATTCATATGAAATGCTGATTAAATATTTATTCAATTAATAGAAAAAATAAATAAATGAATTTCAAAATGGTAAAAGTAATATTTTTTTGAATAAATTATTGTGTTTCATGATATTTTTTATAAAATAACATTTAATATAAGTTTTTATTCCTTATATTCTTATTCAACTATTTTCATATTGTTTTAAAAGTCAATTTAAATGAATAGTTCCAAAATTGCCATTAATGTATTTTATAATTAATAATATTTTATTAAATGATTAAAACGTAATAAAATACTATTTTTGGATAATTTTATGGTTTAAAATAATAACCATGTCCAATTTATCGTCCAATTGTTTCTTTATAGTTACTTTCTTGACCCCTAAAGAGTAAAATCATTAATGCCACTATAATTGTCAAAAAGAAAAATATAAGGGTAAAAACATCACCTAAACATATATAATTTATATTATCTAAGATTATTTAAACTAGAACTAATATTATATTTTAATATTATCAATTTGTATCCATTTTAATATGAAAATTAATTTATAATAATTTAATATTTTAATAAATTCCAAGAGTTCCCCTCCCTTATCTTATAAAAGGGAACCTCTTCAACTCTTTTTTCACACTTAAAAAACCATTTTTTCAACCAATTCATATTAAAATACAATAATATAATCCCTTACCAGATTATATATATATATATATATATATATAATTTTTAGAATAATAATAACAGTAATGTGATAAATGTTCAAAAAAAGAAGGTTTTCCGAAGAAGAGGTATAGATTTTAACCAAATGTTTTAGTTTTATTTTTTTCTCTACCTCCAACAAATATTGTTAAAAAAATTGAAATAATAAAAAAATTAGCTTAAATATACTTATATTTTTTTAATAGATTAACCAATATCCATATCTTATTAAATCAAAAGGGAAACGAAACTTTCTTTCATGTGTACGGAGGACTACCACCTCACAGACCGATGTAATTCATTTTCTATCAATTCCTGTCATATATGGTTATAAATGTGGAATTAATTTTTATATATTATATTAATAAAATATTTTTAATTATAAATAGATAATATATCATCTAATTTCATACCTTTCCATCAATTTAAAAATGATAACATCGTTCATATGTATGTGTGGACTCTCAACTTCAGGAAGCGATGTGATTCATTTTACATATCCATGTCACATGGATGATATATATCTATATATAAGTGCATCTAAATAAATAATATTATATTTATTATATAATCATCATTATATAAAGATAAAAAAATACTTACCTTCTTTTTTTAATAATATTTGAAAATTGAAATGTTAGTTAAGTGTACGTATAGCCTACTGTCTACATGATTGTAATGAAGTTAGTTTTTTATAAACATATTTAATGATTTGTTTTAAAAGTATAATTGATATATAAAAATGTTAATTATTTCATTATTATTATTCTAGAGATAATTTAATAATGAACTCTTTTATGGTAGTCATCTTACTGAATTCATTTTCGACATGTGATCCAAAAATCATCAAAATGTTTACATGAACTTAATTAATTAAGTAATTTATTGTAACATGGTATAAGGAAAAAAAACTTTAAAAAAATTATTAATAAATTAAATAGTTAACAAAATTTTATTATTTAATAAGATAAATAACATATGTGATGATTCAAACTTGAGTTAAGGGGATTTCATTTAAAAATCCTCTTTTAATGTTTCCCTTCCAACTCTCTTTATTCTATATCCATATTTTTTAAAATATATTATTAATGTACTTATATATAAATAAAATAATTATAAATTAAATTTTATGTATCTTTAAATTTTATGTATCTTTAAAATTTATGGAAATGGTTTTCAAAATTAATATTTTTATGGAATATTTTGACTTTATTTATTGAAGACAAAAGGAATATTTTATTTTAACATATGATGTGACAACAACTTTTCCCACAGTCATAACAGTTGTTTAATTTTATGTATTCATTTATAAGAATTCATTTTGTCTTAAAAAATAATATATCCATTTTTGGGTATTTTTTTCTTGAAAATGGTTTTTTAAAGAAATTTTATTTTGATATCGAAAAGTGTTTTGCATATGGGTTTAAAAGAGTTATTCAATGGTTTATGATGAAAATGTTATGGCTTAAAAAAATATTCAAGATATGGTCCCATTAAATTTTTTATTATTATGGTTGATCCCAATATATATCATGATTATGTATTATGATAATATAGATTATACGATGGTTTCCCAAAAATAGAACTTTAATGCATTGGGTAATGATTATGTTCTCTGGATAATTATGTTAGAATTCGGCTGTATGGTTCTTAAAATTGATTAGGGTTTTTTATGGTTTCTAGTAATATGATGTCCAAAATAACCTTTATGAATTTTCTATGTATGATATTGAGTTTTTATGGAAATCAATAAATTTCAAAAGGAAAGATAATAATCATTTGTTTAAATAATTTATTATTCTATCTTTGGATAAAAGGTAATTTTTTAGAATGTGTTTTCATGGGTTATCATGTTTTCTACGAAACCATCTTGTTTAGTATTTTTCCTTTCTGATTTATTATAAATTTTTTTATCTAATAATTTTGGATGTATTTCTAATTTCATGTATTTGTAAATGATTATTTTTATGTTCAAGGTTTACTATGTTTAATGAAAAATATTTTTATGATATCATGGTTTTAAAATTGACTAAATGGTTACTCTTTTTCTTTTTATATCCCTTACTGAGAGTTTTATGTTCATTCATATTTAAAAAAATCACAGGGTTTAAGTTTGGGAAAGAACAAAGAATAAGTGAAGTGGAAATTTATGAAGATTATTCATGAAAAGAAAACATGTTTCATTTTTTTTAAACATTTTATATTGTGGGGAAATGGATACATAGTAGAAGAGTCCACTTTGTAATTTATAGGTTTTTTATGTAATATTTATGATCTAATTATCTAAAACTATAAACCTAAAAGATATTTTGTAATGAAATAAAGTTAATTATTTTATAAAGACACTAGAATATTCATTATTAAAGGTCTAGTCCATACAATTTTGGATCAACAACCACCATTGATCAGAATCACCTCAAAGAAAATAGATCGACACTATAAAATGTTCCCTTTTATTTCATCCCAAGGCCAGAAATATCTTTTCAAGAGACTTTTCTTAGCTACCACTAGAATAGTGGTTCCACTAAAATTGGTGACTTCTGTCATAAGAAATAAACCAATATATGAGTATTCTGTCATGGAATATCCTTTTGATCCATATCTATAAGGTTATCATTTATAACCTGGGTTATTTTACCTAATATTTCTATGATCTACTAATCTCCAATTATTATTTTATTGGATTTATCTATTGGTAAATTCCTACATTAACTATGGGCGTTGATTCCCTTTATAATATTAGTTTCTATCACTAAATAATTGATCACATTGAGTTAGCTCTTAATCATCATGAATATTGATCTATAAAATAAAAATCCCTCTAATGGTAAAAGATATAAAATAATATAAGGGATTATCAAAATTATCATGTCAACTACCTTAATTTAAAATCTAGTTCCAATGGTGTATATCGAACTTTATCTAATACCAACCATAACAACCCCAACTCAAGTAACCCATATTCAGTGTCTACATTATTAAATTAGCATAATGTATAATTAATTTCATACAAAAGGACTGATTAATTTGGTATTCTTAAAGAACTAGACACATACATGATTCCCATTTTTACATTATAAATAAAATATAATACATAAAAATAGAAAATTTTTATCATATTTGAAAGTCATTAAATTATTTATTAACCATATCCAAGGTAATGAAAACAAACTATTAGTGATCTAAAATACTTAGTAAGGGTTAGGTGAAAAAAACTACCATGAGTAAATAAGGCATAATCAATATGACAAGGTAAATAATAAAAAACACATTCTATTTAATAACGAACTTTATTAAAAAATGAATCCATTTAAAATATCAATGAATCAATATCATGGATAATAAAAAATGAATTATCAATAAATGAAATGATTAGTATTGGATGACATGATCATAAATATCATGATATTTTTACTCTCAAGACCTTGGGATAAGATAGTTTAAATTATGGGTATGCATACACCAATAACCCATTTAATAAGGCTCGAAAACGGGTTTGTCTCATGATACCAATTGATGCATCGAGGGGATATATAATTCTAGGCCCAACACTTCACTGCATTTCCAATTCATTAAACCTGTATAAAATGATCAATTTAATTCATAAACAAAATACCTTATCAATAAATGTTTTTTTTGAATAAATAATACAGATTATCAATACTTCCCCAATCAATCAAATAACATTAAAATTAGAACAAAATATATATAAATGGTATAAAACTTAATAAATAATCACATCCATGATACAAATAATATGGATATTTAAGATAAATATAACTTCCAACGGTCACAATAAAGTTAATTTTTCAAGAGATACTTAACAGCCTCAAAATTACTAAGAGGTAAAATATTTCAATAAATTTATCAGAATTATAGGTTTTCTAATAAAATAATGTAATTTTGAGAAATAAATAAAATGGAATAGAAATATTATAATAAAATTTCCTTGAATATTTTTTATTTTAAAATCATTAAAAAA
This sequence comes from Viscum album, assembly GCA_963277665.1. NCBI lineage: Eukaryota > Viridiplantae > Streptophyta > Magnoliopsida > Santalales > Viscaceae > Viscum > Viscum album. The sequence goes on along the minus strand of OY728164.1, from coordinate 570,340,390 downwards.
TTTATAATAATCTTAGAGCATAAAATGGTTATGATGGTGGGAAAATATGTTAACATCGTATACATTAAAAAATTCCTTTATAATTTTTATAAAGAAAGTAGAAAAATAGAATTTATAAAAACATTAAAATTATTCCTTTAAAAATAAAAAAAATTAATTATAAAAAATAATTTACTTAATAAATAATTTTAGTAAATTAAATTTCCTTTGTAAAACAATTTTTAAAAATATGGACATGGAATAAAAATATACCCAATCAAAAAAGAGAAATAAGATTGTATTTTCTAATAAACATTTATTTTCAAGATTTAAGTAATAAATAGAGTAAAATTTTAAATAAAATATAAAGACTCATTAAATATCTGTAGGTTGAGAAAATAGATGGATTTTATGAAGTATATATTATAATATTTCTTTAATTAAAATAAGTGGAATCACAAATAAATGAGATTATAAAATAAATTATTACCTATTAGGTAACATTAAAATTATAACATATTGAAAGAGTAAACATGAAATAAAACTTTAATCATAATTAATAAATAAATATTCATTCTAAATACCTAAAATGGGTATTATAAACACCACATAAATAACAGGTTTGTAATACCAAATATGTCTCAGTGGAGTGGAAATTGAAGCGATGTCTCTTACGTCACGTTTCTCCGTAGTAGAACGTATATTAAACTTATATATAATTTATTGATCATATTATTAATATATAAAAAACCATATTAATGTTTATAATATCATATATCAACCTATTATAACATCTAGTCAACTTTTAATTGACAATATTTCATTATTCTCGCCGTTTCGAGTGTTAATTGCTTTATTTTCTCATGCATGTATCATCATTGAATATCTGGTCCTTATAATTTGATTATGGTTTCATCACATACATAATTTTAATAATTATGTTAATATAACATATATCCATTAAATATATCCTTATTACCATCTATATAATGCATAAATGAAAAATTGATCACATCACATCGTGGAGGTGGTCGTCCACACGTACGCATGAGCGATGTTATCATTTTCCAATGGATTTGAAGGTATGAAGGTAGTTATGATATTATAATTACATAAGATTAATTATTTAATAAATATCATATATATTCTTTATTTACAACTTCATAACCATCCGATTAAAATCGTGATGGAAAAATAATTACACTGTTATGTGGAGACAGTAGGTCACACATATGCATGAGTGATGTTTTCACTTTCCATAGCATGGAAAAGTGATGGAAATGGTTATAATATAATCATATTAAAATCTAGGTATATTTATGATATTGTATTAATTATTTTATGATGGTTACAATAGATTTATATGAATTATAATAAGAAGAAAATTTGAAAGAGATGGTAAAGATGATTACCTCTTATTCAGAAGACTTCCTTTAGATCTTATCATAAGGGACCCCGGTTTGGTATTATTAAAATAGTATCACCTATAATGTAACACCCCAAGATTCCACGGTATGTTTCCCTTTGAATAATGCAATGGCGTGCATTGTACGCAACTTCGAGATTCTAACACACCACAACTAATCAAACTAGCCGTATTGAATATTAATACCAACGTTTTGAAAATTTATAAATTCTATCTCTCAAAAATGGAATTCATTTTTGGATTTATAATATCAAAATTATCCTAGGGTGAAATTTTGGTACTTTTCGGATAACTTTCATATATTGATGAATAGTGAAAATTACAAAATTTTAATTAAAAACAACTTTCTTTATTCGAAATAATTAATATTGATAAATTAAGAACTTGAGTGGTTTTAATTTATATTTAGAATATATCTTTACCATTTAATTTATTTTTTTTTCATTGGACATAATTTCACAATTAAACCAGACATAAACAAGTGCCAATCTTTTGATAGATATTATCTCTTAAAAACACGTTTTTTGTTTTAACAACGAGAATTCATTTTAAATTAATTTTTGCCACTTCTGGGTTTTGAATTTGGAAAAATGGATTCCATATTTGAAATCAGGATTTTCAAATTGTGTAAAATAGATAACTTTTATTTTTTTAAACATTTTGAATAATTACTTCGGTAAATATTTTATTTACCATGTTTAAAAGGTATATCCGGTAAATAAGGGTTAAAAAATTATATTATAATAATACTAAATTACACTAAAACGTGTCTTAACCCTATTTTATGATAAATGGCCGATCATGGGCATCTTTGGGTCTATTTTGGGACCCCATGGATCCACTTTTAAGTGATAGGGACACTTTATTTGAATTAAGTTAAAATGAATACAAAAATGACACAAGCATATATCTTTTAGAAAAACAACTGTTAAATAGGGTTATATATGTTGTATTTTAGACTATAAATCTTCATTAGAAATATAAAACTATTTCATACATAATTATATTTTATTTATAATTTTTAGACATTAAATAATTTAATTTATTTATGACACAATGGTGATGCAGTAATTACCATAATAGTGAAAAATTAGAATAATTGATATTATAAATACCCAAATAAATATAATTTCAGACTTTTTATGAACTAAACTAATTTTATAGGTTAATATGACATGTTGGGATTTATTTAAGGAAATTTTTACTAAGTAATCAGTTTTTTATGAATTTTACAAAAATCAATTATTGAATAGTGTCAAAATTGATATAAAAGAGTTTTTAAAACAAATATTATATTATTAATTGATATTAAATTCCTAAAAATCAAAGGTTCGGCCAATAGATTTATATAATGATAGTTTTATCATTAATGGACAACTTTGGGGTCGTTCTTATGTATATAGTAAGTGTATTAACCATATAATATAAAAATACAAAGAGACATTGTAAAAGTGAAACTAATTAACTAAGAGTTAATACTTAAAGATAAGGTTAATATAATGACCCAAACCTGTCTAAATTATATTAGTTGAGTGGTTTTAGACCCATACCCACCTTAAACTCTAAATAATCCACTTTGGAGCCATCAGAAACCGAATATGGATTTATTATAAAATAATATTTCTAGCTTTTCCAAAGGTGCCCCTCACCCCTCTTATAAAAGGGAACTCCCCCTTCTCATTACTTCACACCTTCAAAGCCTTTTGGTTCAGCCAATCCCAAACCAAATAATCACTCAACTTCCCTCAATACAACCTAGAGGCCTTACTTGTATCAGAAATCCATCCTAAAGAGCCCTTTTGATCAAATCAAAAGGAAGAACCCGAAGAAGAGGTAATGATTTCACCACCCTTTTTCTAGTTCCTTTCTTCTTCCACTTCTTCTTTCTTTGTTATTTCTATTCTAAAATAATGAATCCAGTATCTCCTATATACTTTAATATTATTATAAATATGGTACAACCATATTCAGTATTCTATCCACCCTTTGAATAACATGTCACCATACGTGCGTACGTTTGACTTACCGTCTCCACGTCGTGGTGTAATTGTTATTCAAAAAATATTATTTGGATGGGTATAATAATGATGTTTAATTCATGTAAATAATAAATATAACATGATAATTATTCGGTATATATTATATAACATCCAATTATATATTATTTTAATATCAAAATTTAGATATTGTCGCTCGTGCGTACGTACGGACTACCGTCTCCACGAACGCGATGCGATTCATTCTCTATCGTATCCATTCAAGTATAATTACCATTTTATGATTTAAAAATAATGTTTAAGGACTTGATATAATTCTAGATGTGAATAAGATACAACCTATCCATGAAAACCACGGCTTACGTAACAAAACATATAAAAGAAAACGAGTAAGTTAACACCTGAAACGACGATAATTATATGATATTATTAACAAAGAAATGTTAAAAGATCATATATGATATCATATTAATGTATATGATTATTGAATAATTTAATAACAATTATTTCACCATTATATAGCAGTTTAACCTACTGTCGACCAGGGAAAAAGTACAAAGTAAGGGTTTTCTTCTCTCACTCTTAATTTCGTGAGAATTCCATTGTTCACCACTTATTTATTGCATGTGGTGTATGTGTACTGCCCATGATTGTATTCATTGTGTAATATAATTTAATTTCTAGATATTTACATCATCATTGTATTAACCATCTTTCATGGGTAAATGTTTCATATGTTACCAAATCGATAAGGGAATTTAAAATTTCAATTTCCATTTATTCGGATTTACGCAAACTTCATTGATTATTTTACTCCGAGATTATGTGTGGAATAACTATTCATCTTCTTATCTCATAATTTCCACTCCCCTTTTCTGTGGATATACTTTTGATACACATAATCACTCCATTGATAATTTCTTTAGTCATCGATATGAATTTGATAAGAGTAATTTTAACTCATTCTCTATTTGTTGAGTTAAACATCCAATTCATTGGTGTTGTTTTTACAAGAATGTGTGTGATTATCCTGTGATTGTTTTACACTGAATATCCTATCATATTTAGTGTATTTATATTTGTCACAAATAACTATGTCATTGATTTATCCTCAACCTAAGGATGCGGCCTTTATGAGAGATTTCATCTCAATTTAAATTCCATTGAGACTTCTTTGTTGTTATACACCAAATCACTTTTATGTGGTGTATATAATGTACTTTGACATAGTATATCATGAATCCATTTATTCTCATGATATTACAATGTTTTTATTCCCTCAATTATTTGTATTCAAGTGTGTCTCTTTTGGTTAGAATCTCTAACTAAAATACCATTTTTAAATGTTTTAAAGACTTATTCTTCTAAATCTTGATCATTAATGTCCATGTTTTAAAAAATGGTCTTAAGGATTTATTTATATGAACATTAAAGTTTTAAAATTAAAACACCTTTTAAAAGTTTCAAAGTGGTGTTAGACACTTTGATTCAAAAAAATCTATTTTTAAATGGGTTCTTGACAAATAGCGTGACTTTTAAATGATTTCAAGAAAAAGGGGATATTTCTTTCAAATAGTTTTGATGATTATTTTCATCTATGTCAATATCCTTCATTATTCTTGATTGAGGATAATGTGATACAATACAATCTTCCATATTTTATTTAATGAGTTATGTTTGACTGTTGATGTGCTATTTTTATACCATTCATGGTTTGTGGTTAAAGTATTGACATTTCTAATGCTAGTTTTAATACGAATGTTTATGTTATGTTTAAACCTGTTCATATGAGGTATGAATTGTAATTAATAAGTGACGGGTGGAGCCCTCTATATCTCCCCGATGCATCAGTAGGTCTCATGAGAATAACTAGTGTCTTGGCACAAGGCCCTGACAGAATCTTATTTGTAGTCTTGGCACGAGGCCTTGGCTATGTGGTTATGATAGTCTGGCATTATGCATTCCATCATTATGAAAGTGGTTATTGATATTTCATGTGATTATTCGACTAGTATAATTACCATGTAATTAAGTAAATGGAATAATTTCATTTTATCTTTTCCATTTTATGTTGAAGTTGAAGTTTAAAAGTCTTTTGTTTTAGTTATAAATTGCATTAAGTGTTTATGCTTATCTATAAAAGCTTCTACTATATTATTATCCTTACTGAGCATCTGAGCTCACCCCTTTCAATGTTTTATTTTTCCCAGGATTGTGAAGAATTAAATTATGAATGACCTGCAGGGATTGTATGATTGTGGACTATGGAGACTATGTTGTTGTTGTTTTCAGTTTATGATGTAATATAAACTTTTTTAATGTATCTAGTTATTCCAAGGCTACTAAACTAATCGGTCTTTTGAGACTTGATCTTTCTTGTGATCATGCCAATGTTATGTAATAATGCACCAACTCTGGGTAACTTGGGTCGGGGCATTATAGTTGGTATCAGAGAAAGTTTAGTACAAAACTTGGGAGCTAGATTTAGATAAACTCTGATTAGATCATGTAGACCTAAGATGAACTTTGAGGATTAGTATAGAAAAACTTTCTAGAATATTGGTATTGTAGATATTTTGTGAGTTTTCCAAGAAATACATCCCTGTCTGGATACGATTAGCTAGAGGCGGCTCTGGCATAGATGTACCTAGGGGTAAAACCCAAAAACACTGCTTTGAGCTAGACTCGAATGGGAACTGGTGCACGACAACGGGCCTTGTTGAACTCTTGGTTACGACACTCCCGGGGGATATGCTTAGGATAATTTACATTTTATTTACTAACCGATTTGAAGTATTAAATATATAAGAATAGAGTAAATGACATTGGTTAATTATAATGTGTTTCAAATTGAGAATATGATGACATGTAAATCTCTTAATGATTTTATGACTGCTGTTACTCACACAATGCTTTCTGGTTTTAGTCAGATGGATGGATTCCAAGGAAGTCATAGTGACTTTGGGAATGATGTACAAGGTGGGAACGGTGGTGGAAATGAGCAACAAAATTGTTTGTTGATAGGTGTAAAAGATATCTTCTTTATTCCAAATCAATTTTCCAAAAATATGATCAACAATATATATATATTAACCAATTCCTGGACTCAAAAAAGAAGAGAAAGGTGATGAAAGATAAGAGCTCCAGCAGTGGAGACCATGGAGAAAGGAATCCTTAATTTTCATCATGTAGGAAATTTGGAAGGAGACACCCAAGAAAGCGTATCAATGAGATAAAGAAATGCTTTACATGTGGTAAGGAAGGACATAATGTGAAGAATTTCTAAAGAGAAATGAAGAGTACTATGGAAGAAGACAAAAATGGTCCCAAGAGTCCATTTACAGTCATTTGCCATAAATGTAGGGGACCTGGCCACTACTCAAGTGAATTCCATATTCTATAGGATATTTTATTTGGTCAAAGAAGAATCTATGTGGAAATAAATTGTTGGAGAAATGTTTAAAAAGTATTAGCGCTCCTTGTTGATGGGTTTACTTTGGAATAATTTTCTCTTGTATTTGTAACCCCACTGTTTTCCATGTGAGAATGATATTTGAGGAAGAATTGTCTCTTCTCTTGTGGATATAGATATAAATAACCATTTGGATTTATATGATCATTGGGGATTGAGAGAATTATTTGTTATTATAATTTGGGATGAAAATGCAAGGTATGATATAATATTTGTGGTTAAATTATGTTATGGTATTTTGAGGAATTTATCTCATTTTAGTAATATTATCAAATATAGTTTTGGAAAAAGGACAACACGTAGACTGTGTGACAACCCGTCGTGTCGGACAATGCTATGGGAATCGAACCCACAACCAAAGTGCAATTGGGATTTATCACCTACCACTAGACTACGTGAAGTCCCTGGATAGTGTGAATAATTATTTTTAGTTAAAAGATTTTATTGATCAATAATAAGTTGATTTGGGTTCTTATGTCTTATTAAATGAATACCCTTGGTATAGGAAAATGATTTGAGGATTAAGTGATAGATGTTATTTTGGAAGTTGTTCGCTTTTTTGTGAACACTATATGCCCAAGGAAAATAGAATTGTATGGGATTTCATTTGAGGAGTAATGGTGGATTTTTATCTATGTTTTTATTATGGATTTATAGTGATTTGGGTTGTTTATGGAAATGATTAGGTTAATTACTTTTTAAGTATGTGACTTTAAGAGTAATTAATGTCATTTGGAGATACATTTTAATGTGGAAGACTACATTCTTATAAGTTTTGAGTTTCAATATTAGTTTGGATTATATTGAAGTATTTTGAGGACAATTGATTATTGAATGGTAATTATTTAACTTTGGGTATTGATGGTTTAATTTTGGAAATTAAGATTAGTTTTTTTCTCGAATGGAATATCTGTTGGGGGGGTCATAAGATATTATACTAACCATTTTGTGTTTTATTAATTTCTAAATACAAGTTAAATATATAGTTTATCCTACATGGATCATGTTTTTCTATAGAAGTTTATTCTAGCTCTTTCATTGTGACCAAGTCTTCTTGAATAGTCATTGTTCAAAAAAATGAGTTAGTGGTAAAAAGTTATTAAATAATGTAACTCTACTTAAAATGTAAGTATATCTCTTTATGTTCTTATTCAATATCATAAATTAATTCCTCGTCCTTATGTAATGTAACTTAAAACAAAAAAAATGTTGTCTGTTTACTTTTCCAACTGGGAGACTAAGTACCATTTGTCCCAACAAAAGTTTGTGATTTCTTATTGTTAACTTTCTCCTGATCATGTTTTTTATCCCTCTTTATCAGAACTAAAGACTTAGTTTATCGTCCATATCCATGTTTTCCTACATGGAATCATAGTATGGGTTATCTTGGTTACCCTTTATACCTATCTTCCTTTCTTTTAAAGTGGTAGTTTTATTGACTCTTTTTCCGATATGGGACTTTCCATTATATTCTCAAGCCCAATTTTTAAAAAAATTGAGAGGAAAAAATTTATTGAAGGAGGGGAGAATGTAACACCCCAAGCTTCCACGGTACGTTTTCCTTTGAATAATGCAATGGCGTGCATTGTACGCAACTTCGAGATTCTAACACACCACAACCAATCAAACTAGCAGTTATGAATAGTAATACCTGATTTTTGAAAATTTATAAATTCTATCTCTCAAAATGGACTTCATTTTTGGATTCAGAATATCTAAATTATCCTAGGGTGAAATTTTGGTACTTTTCGGATAACTTTCATATTTTGATGAATAGTGAAAATTACTAAATTTAAATTAAAAACAACTTTTTAAATCCATATAATTAATATTGAAAAATTATGAATTTGAGTGGTTTTAATGTATATTTATAATATATTATTACCATTTAATTCAATGTTTGTCATTGGATATAATTTCACAATTAAACTAGACATAAACAAGTGCCAATCTTTTGATAGATATTATCTCTTAAAAACACACTATTTGTTTTAACAATGGGAATTAATTTTAAATTAATTTCTGCCACTTCTATGTTTTGAATTTGGAAACATGGATTCCATATTTGGAATCACGATTTTCAAATAGAGTAAATAGATGTCTTTTATTTTTAGACATTTTGAATAATTACTTCGGTAAATATTTTATTTACCATCGTTAAAGGGTAAATCTGGTAAATAAGGGTTAAAAAAAATATTATAATAATACTAAATTACAAAAAAAACGTGTCTTAACTCTATTGGATGATACATGTCTGACCATGGGCATCTTTGGGTCGATTTCGGGACCCCATGGATCCACTTGTAAGTGATAGGGACACATTAGTTTAATTAAGTTAAAATGAATACAAAAATGACACAAGAATATATCTTTTTGAAACAAAATTGTTACATAGCATTATATATGTTGGATATTAGACTATAAATATTCATTAGAAATATAACAAGATTTCATAAATAATGATATTTTATTTATAATTTTTAGACATTAAATAATTTAATTTATTTATGACATAATGGTGATGTAGTAATTACCATAATAGTGAAAATTTAGAATAATTGATATTATAAATACCCAAATAAATATAATTGGATACTTTTTATGAATTAAAATATTTTATAGGTTAATATAACATGTTAGTAATGATTTAATTAACTTTTATCTAAGTAATCATTCTGTTATGATTTTTACAAAAAATCAACTATTGAATAGTGTCAAAATTGACATAAAAGAGTTTTAAAAAAAAAATATTATATTATTAATTGATATTAAATTCTTAAAAATCTACAATTCAGCAAAAAGACTTATATAATGATAGTTGTATCATTAATGGACCACTTTGGGGTCTCTTGGATGTATATAGTATGTTTATTAACAATATAATATAAAAATACAAAGATACATTGTAAAAGTGAAACTAATTAACTAAGAGTTAATAATTAAAGATAAGTTTAAACCTGTCTAAATTCTATTGTATGAGTGGTTTTCGACCCATCCCCACTTAACCTTTAAATAATCCACTTTGGAGCCATTAGAAACCGAATATGAATTTATTATAAAATAATATTTCTAGCTTTTCCAAAGGTGCCCCTCACCCCTCTTATAAAAGGGCACCCCCCCTTATCATTACTTCACACCTTCAAATCCTTTTGTTTCGGCCAACCCCTACCCAAATACTCTCTCAAATTCCGTCAATAAATACTATAGGCCTTAGTTTTATCATAAATCCAACCTATGGAGCCCTTTTGATCAAATCAAATGGAAGAACACAAAGAAGAGGTAATGATTTCACTACCCTTTTTCAAGTTCTTTTCTTCTTCCACTTCATCTTTCTTTGTTATTTATATTCTAAAATAATTAATCCAGTATATCCTATATACTGTAATATTATTAGAAATATGGTACAACAATATTCAGTATTATATCCTCCCTTTGAATAACATGTCACCATACGTGCGTACGTACGGCTTACCGTCTCCACGTCGTGGTGTAATTGTTATTCAATAAATTAATATTTGGATGGGTATAATAATGATTTGTAATTCATGTAAATAATAAATATAACATGATAATTATTCTGTATATATGATATACCATCCAATTATATATTATTTTAATATCAAAAGTTAGATATTGTCGCTCGTGTGTACGTACGGACTACCGTCTCCACAAACGCGATGAGATTCATTCTCTATCATATCCATTCAAGTATAATTACCATTTCATGATTTAAAAATAATATTTAAGGACTTGATATAATTATAGATATTAATAAGATACATCCTATCCATGACAACCATGGCTTACGTAACAAAACATATAAAAGAAAATGAGTAAGTTAACACCTGAAACGACGATAATTATAAGATATTATTAACAAACCAATGTTAAAAGATAATATATGATATCATATTAATGTATATGATTATTTAATAATTTAATAACAAATATTTCACCATTATACAAGAGGTAAACCTACCTTCGACCAAGGAAAAATTACAAAGTAAGGGTTTTCTTCTCTCACTCTTAATTTCGTGAGAATTCCATTATTCACCACTTATTTATTGGATGTGGTGTATGTGTACTGCCCATGATTGTATTTATTGTGTAACATAATTTAATTTCTGGATATTTACATCATCATTGTATTATCCTTCTTCCATGGGTAAATGTTTCATAAGTTACCAAATCGATAAGGGAATTTGAAATTTCAATTTCCATTTATTCGGCTTTACACAAACTTCATTGATTATTTTACTCCGAGATTATCTGAGGAATAACTATTCATTTTCTTATGTCATAATTTCCACTCCCCTTTTGTGTGGATATACTTTGGATACACATAATCACTCCATTGATAATTTCTCATGTCATCGATATGAATTTGATAAGAGTGATTTTAACTCTTTCTCTATTTGTTGAGTTAAACATCCAATTCATTGGTGTTGTTTTTACAAGAATGTGTTTGAATATCAAGTGATTGTTTTACACTGAATATCCAATCATATTTAGTGTATATATATTTTTCACACATAACTATGTCGTTGATTTATCCTTAACCTAAGGATGCGTGTTTTAAGAGATATTTCATCTCAATATAAATTCAATTGAGACTTCTTTGTTGTTATACACCAAATCACTTTTATGTGGTGTATATAATATACTTTGACATAGTATATCATGAATCCCTTTATTCTCAGGATATTACAAAGTTTTGATTACCTCAATTATTTTTATTCAAGTGTCTCTATTTTGGTTAGAATCTCTATCTAAAATACCATTTTAAATGTTTTAAAGACTTTTTTCTAAATCTTGCTCATTAATGTCCATGTTTTAAAAAAATTGTTTTAAGGATTTATTTATATGGACATTAAAGTTTTAAAATTAAAACTCCTTTTAAAAGTTTCAAAGTGGTATGGGACACTTTGATTAAAAAAATCTATTTTTAAATGGATTCATGACAAATAGTGTGACTTTTAAATGATTTCACGAAAAAGGGGTATATTTCTCTCAGATAGTTTTGATGATTATTTTCATCTATGTCAATATCCTTCATTATTCATGATTGAAGATAATTTGATACAATACAATCTTCCATATTTTATTGAATGAGTTATGTTTTACTATGGATGTGCTATTTTTATACCATTCATGGATTGTGGTTAAAGTATTGACATTTCGAATGCTAGTTTTAATACGAATGTTTATGTTATGTTTAAACCTGTTCATATGAGGAATGTATTGGACTTAATACGTGACGGGTGGAGCCCGCTATAGCTCCTCGATGCATCGGTAGGTCTCATGAGACAAACTAGTGTCTTAGCATAAGGCCTTGACAGAATCTTATTTGTAGTCTTGGCACGAGGCCTTAGCTATGTGGTTATGATAGTCTGGCATTATGCATTCCATCATTATGAAAGTGGTTATTCATATTACATGTGATTATTAGACTAGTAGAATGTCCATGTAATTAATTAAATGGCATAATTTCATTTTATCTTTTCCATTTTATGTTGAAGTTCAATTTTAAAAGTTTTTTGTTTTAGTAATAAATTGCCTTAAGTGTTTATGCTTATCTATGAAAGCTTCTGCTATATTATTATCCTTACTGAGCATCTGAGCTCATCCCTTTCAATGTTTTATTTTTCACAGGATTGTGAAGAATTAAATTATGAATGACCTGCAGGGATAGTATGAGTGTGGACTATGGAGACTATGTTGTTGTTGTTTTCAGTTTATGATGTAATGTAAACTTTATTAATGCATCTAGTTATTTCAAGGCTACTAAACTAATCTGTCTTTCGAGACTTGATCTTTCTTGTGATCATGCCAATGTTATGTAATAATTCACCGACTCTGGGTAACTAGGGTCGGGGCGTTACATATAAAACCTACATAATAAATTTTAAAAGATAAATTTTAACGTTTTTTTGAGATATATTACTCAATTTTGTGTAAAGAAAGAGAGAAGGGGTATCCTTTTAAAAGTGAGTGGAGGGGCATTCTTGGAATTTCATAAAGTATTAAATTAATATAAATTATTTTTCATGTTCAAATAGATAAAAATTAATATAATATTAATATAATATTATTATTATTATAAATAATATCATAAGATAAAATTCAGATAATTTTAGCTGATTTTTTCACCCTTATGTCTTTGTTGTAACCCGTCATTAACCATTTTGACAATTACCACAATAATAATGTTTTTTACACTATCAAAGACTAGAAAATTTACATAAAAGGAAAATTGACCCATAAATGTCCAAGGGATGAATTTTATACCATATATTATCCCCCTTAACCTAGTTAAATACTTTTATTATTTTTAAATAATTTAATAAAATATTATTTTCATAAATACCATAAATATCATTTTTGACACTATTCATTTAGTTTGACTTTAAAAACATCAATATAAAGATGGAATTATAACATAATACCTCAAAAAATACCTTATATTTTATAATTATCTATAAAATTCATGATACATAGAAATTAATCAAAATTTTATTTCTTTTAATATAATTAAAATCATTTATTTTATTTTTTTATTAATTGAATAAATACAATGTTATCATTGTGTAAGTATTTTAGCGAATTATTCAATAAATAATAATTATAAATAAATTAATATGGTAAAAATAAATTAATATTTTTAAAATAATATTTTATATTTATTCATAAAATATTATTATCTTTATGTGAACTTATAAAATAATTTAAAAGCAAGAGAGTGACATTGTGGAATTTTCTTTACTTAAAAAAATATAATTGTCATTACCAAGGTCAAATTGCACCACAATTCCATATATTTGAGTTTTGATGACTATAGATGAATTAAACTCATTAAATTAAGTAAATTCAAGTGTTTTTTTTATTTTTAATGCCTTATCACATTATTTTTAACCATAATTACCCGATTTACCCTTTACCAATGTGATAAATTTTATCACACATACTATTCATAATGCCTAAAAATAAAAGGGAAATATTGATAAATTTTGAACCACATGAATAAAAATATTTTACCTATTTTTCAAGATTCATTTTATATAATTGGATTAAATTACTTTTAATATATATGAATAAAATGAAATGAAAAACATTTTTAGAAAAAATGTGTTTTAACCATAAAAACTAACTTATATCAAAATAATGAAAATTATTGATTCAAATTAGATTATTATAAATAAAATGGATCATATTTTTCTTTAATATGAAATCAAAAATATGTTGCGCCTTTTAAATTACTTGATTTAATTTAATAAAATGACAGTATTTGAAAATCGGTATTTTTCAATATTCACTGAAAAATCAATCATTTTTTAAAAACCCCAAAATTTCACCCAAGATTAATTTTGATATGTTTATTTAAAAAAATAAATTAATTAAAGAATATTAAATATATAAAATTTTATAATTTAGGTTTTAATCACATTCTTGATTAAAACTATGTGTATTATTCTATTGTTTATTTAAAAAAGAAAAAATAGCTATAATTGAAGCTCAGGAATTACAATAAAAAATCACCCAACTACATCACAAGAGTAAATTGAATATAATAAAAATTAGATTTATTTTAGAATCATTATACTAACGCCAACATGTTACAAACTACCCTATATAATATCCCAAATAAACATCACATAAATTCCTCTATCGCCACATAGGTTTGTAAAACCTTATATCCACACTGGGACCACCACAGATTAAAGTGTATCTCCTAAAATACACACCTCCTCTAGAATCCCTTATAATAGTCACATCATAAGAGTCTTACCCTTAACCTCACTACAATTATCATATCACTCTCCCTATCCATCAAAAATAGAATTATATAAATATCCCACTCCCAATGACACTCATATTAATATATCCCACATCAAACGAACATAAGGGAACAAGTTAAATAAATATGATAATTGAAGTAAAAACCTAAAGAATAATGTGTAAGATGTTCCCAAATAATATTTTTTTCTAATGGAAATCCAAAAATAACTATTAAGAACTATCTTATAGTATGATAGTAAATACTTGAATTAATGAAAATAAAGAAGGTTAGAAATGAAATAAACCAATTTAAAAAACTCTACTTATAATGGAATACTCTCTAATTTGGTTATCCCAAATCACCTAGTAGGATAAGTTTTTAGAATAATTACCCAAACTTATGTTATTTCTATAATTACCCACATCTTAAATGAAATGGTTTATATATATAAAAAATTTCTTTTAAACCATTATCTATATGAGAGAAAATATATTAATATCAATGTACTAAAAAATCCCTTTACAATCCAAAAAACATATCCATTACATCACCTCTGAAGAAACCTATTATCCAAATATTATGTATTGTTCATTTACTTAGATCACATTCATGTTAACTAAGGAAATAACTAATTTCATATTTAAATCATAATATATAACTTGAAACAATATTCATTGAAAAAACTAATATATATACTAATGAATCTAAATTCAAGAACCAATTACAGTCATGAGAGAAATTCTAAAATAATTAAATACTTTATCAGATAAAAAATATAAAAATAACCAAAATTTCCTTCCTTTTAAAACTAATATATTCAATTAATGTTTTGACACAAATATATCATAAAAAATAAAAAAAAAATATTATAAATAACTAAAAAATCCATGTAGTGATATACAAAGAGGTAAAAATATATTCATTAAACCAATGATAACCAATATATTCTTGTAACACATCTATAAAAAACAATTTTATTTAACATCTCGTAAATTTTAAAAATACCTTCCATATTTATTTCCAAAATAAATATAGATATTTTACAAGAGTTTGGAAAAACAACTTTTAGGAAAATCACAAAAAATCCAATTGAACATTATGGGTTGAGATCACCTAACTGAATAACTCAAGAGTGGTCTCCTTCTAATATGATAACCATAAATTGTATCCCTATAAATGATAAATCTAATTATATAAATAATAAAATCAAATAATTAAGCAAAGCACTATTAGATGACTCCTAAAAAATTCTTGGTTAAACTATAAGAAAAAAACACAAATCATATAACTAAAATGAACATTAATTTTTTACAAATAAAAAAATAATGAAGAAAAAATTGACTAACTCATTAACCTAAAAATAGTAGAATATAATACATATTCAATATCATATGGCCTCCTCTATCTAGTATATGTGAAAGTATCATCATAATAGATGGATTTCACTGTGATTTGATGAAATCCAATCGAAAATTCCCAAAAACAGCTAACTAAAATTTGTGAAATATTATAAGAATATAAAATGGTTGATAAATGGATAATTATTTCCTCAAAATAGAAGACTAAAATCACCCAAACGTTATGGATCCAAATGGGATTGAAGGGAGGAAGGAGGAGAGTAAAATAAGGTGATTCCCCTCTATTTGATAGATATTGGAGTTAGTTCTATAGAACCAAATTTGATGTAATTTATGATTAAATTTATTTATTTTTCTATTATTATTAACCTTCTTATCACATAATGATTATTCTTATATGTGGAATAGAAAGTGATAATGTTCTAAGAGTAACTATCACATTCAAAGGTCTTAGGGGTTCCCTATTATGATGATAACCTAGAAGTTCCACAACAATATTCTCAAATATATATTCTATAGATATATGATATCATTTTATAAGACTCAAATGATACAGTATATCAGGAGTGGAGACTAATAAGTAATCTAGGAAATTTCTCCTGGTGCTCTCCCTTAGTAATTTCTAGTGTGGGAGATTATGATAACATGACCCACTAGTTAGAAATTAACATTTATATGTGTCATTGGATGTTATTATCTATTAATTTTTGTTTTTATCCTTATAATATAATATTATTTTTAACTAATATCATTATTGATGTGAATTGATATATTGATAAAAAATGTGATGAATATGTTCATGGGAAAGTAGGATATGTTGGGTGCATCACAAGGGATATTACATTAAAGAATAATGAGAGATATGGTTTTACATTATTTTATTTAATGAAAGTTGATATATCAGCCCCTATTATGGGAATGGAATGGATTAAAAAAATTCATGATAATGGTTTTATATAGACAGGTTCAATTCCATAAATTCAGATAAAGAGTTATCGAAAAAATAGGTTGTTAACAACATCTTGTAACCTGCATGATTAATGATATCATGATAATGGTATTATGTTACACAATAAGTATTCATGTGAGGTTTTATGTCATTCTGACATTAAATTCATTCTCTATGGGTGACTTAATGAATTTATTGAAACTATCGTTGTACTTTAGTTGGATCTGCTTATTTCCACTAAGAAAGAGGTCTAGAGGGTCACATACTAAGTGGATCCAAAATCACAGTTAAATACTATTTCAATTTTATATGTTATTATATTTGTTATTCCTAATTTGGGGATTAAAAATTATTCATAATTGCTTCATCACCATTATTTAATCACTATTTATTCATAAGATTGAATATCTAAATTAAATAATAATAAATATTTATTCATGGGATTTAATGAATAAAATATTTATTATATTTATCATAAAAGAATGCAGTGATATTTATTTATTAAATAAATAGTCATTATTTAAATCTTGATAAATATTGAGGAGTATTTCATAATGATTTTAATGGTCTGGATCGAAATTATATATTAAATTTCATTCAAATAAATATTATTATTTTTTATTTAACTAATGATATTTATTTATCCACAATTGATTTTCATGTCAAGAAAATAATAATAATATTTATATTATTATCATGTATGGGGTTTGTTAAGGAATAAAGGATTGGATAAGGGACTATGTGAAATTAATAACACTAGCCTGTCATCATAAGAACTTTGTTATATCACATTTCTGGGTTTAACTAATTGTTTTGCAAAATAAACCTATAGATAATTATCTCAATACAGGAGATAATACTCTTAATAATGTTCTCAAGAACTAGAGAACTCATCCTCCTATTATTTATTAAGAATTATATATATCATAAATAATATTTCATTCATGAATACGATAAAATCATTCAGAATTGTCAATCCTAAAACCAAATGATTCTACAATGATTTTTATGATTTTGAATCATATTTATAATACTACTAGACCTTGGATCCTACAACACAATGATGATATAACGTGATTGGTTTACTGATTCATCAATGAATAAATAATTCTACGAAAATTCTAATCCTAAAATATATATAAATTAATTATAAATTATATGTGATGATCCTACATTCTTGGTTCTTGAATTCTTAAATATAATTAATCTTTAATTTGAGTTTACTGGTCACGAAGTTCTTTGACATGTACATCTCGGATTATTCATCAGTTCTGACAAAAATTCCAAGTTGTCAATGCCCAATAGGTGATTCCACTAATATTTTAACATTCATGTGGTATTAGATCAGGGTCACATAATTAATTTATAATTATTTATTAATCATTATTTTATGACGTGAATTTTTTTCTGGTATTATTTCTTGATTATTCATTATTTAAATATTAACATCAAAATAATCTCTTCCCTTGTTTTTTTTATCATTCATATAACCAAATAAAAGATAAATTAACATGTTGAACATAATAATACTCCATCAAGATATATCGAGGGTTCTGTCCATATAACACATGCGTACATGACATGTAGTCTGAAGGTACTCATCATGTATCCATGTTCTATGTGCCATGATGAATTGTGTTAAAAGTAATTCATTATAAATTAAATATATGTGGAATGAATTAAATGAGTAGTTCAGGTTGTCCAAACTAGGATGGTTTGCAGTTTGACTAGACTATATGCCATATAACTATCTTATAGTAGTGTAGTCCACATGTTTTCCTGGGGGGGAATAGGATGGGTCCAATCAATGTAGTGTATTTACTACATGACATGGGGACTGGAAAACCATGAAACATTAAGGAAACACAACTTGTATTTAGAATACATTAAATTTACCCTATATATGTATAGGAATTAAAAACATGCACAGTCTCTAGGAGTGTGTTGTAGACATGGGGAGAAGATATTAAACGTTGTGTATCTTAATTACATGTCATGTAATCTATTGTACCTCATGTGAATACTTTAATGAAAAGTTAAAAATTAATGATATAATTAAACTTATTCTCATGTGATCTGTGATTCATTTAATTGAAATTACACATGACAAGATTGGATTATTAACTATATATTAATTTAATTTCTTTGTTAAAATCTTACATACAAGCTAAGTATAATTTCAACTTATAGTGTATGTTTTGTGCATTAATAGCATCACATGTTATGTAATTACATATGGTCATGCATCATCTATTGAAAAATTACCACCTATTAATTACACGCCTCATAATTTATGTTTTTTTCCATGTGAATTCGTAGTATAAGGACTATGCTAAGTAGTTTGGATAGCGACATGTCATTTCCACCAAGTACACTTGTGTGATTTGTTAATTTTAAGTATAAATAATTTATTTAATTTGTTTAAAATTATAGATGATGGAAATTCTTGGATGGTTTGGATGAAAGTATGATAAATTGAATTAATTAATTAATTAAATTAATTAAATATGTTTATATTAATTAAATAATGAATTGATTTAATTTATAGCTATATTGAAAATGTATATTAATTACTTGTATGTGGGTGATTATGAGATTATACTAGACCTATGCATGTAATTGGTTTCCTTTTTTATTTATTATTACTATATTAAATGGATGGTGTTCATGTCATCCCATACTCTCGTTGTATATAGTAGTGTGTGATCATAATTTCTTTTATCAAAACCACATAAACCAACTCGTGGATTCCCCTAATCTGTGTCTGAGTAAATTTTATGTAATGTATAGAACTCCCAAGTGAGGGGAAGTGGTTCATATTCGGAGGTAAGGTGAAACCAATCTAGGAAGCTCATAGGATCCATGGTGTAATGTTGTAGCTCAAACCAGTATAGGTTTAAGGAGTTATTCCCCTAGATTCAACGTTAGATTATAATATTCTAGATAAACTAACTATTAGAAAAATATTAGGATCATACCACTTTATTTATTTATTTATTTTAGTTTCATGGTTAGTTATTTATTTGAATAGATGGTGTTCACATTAAATAAAATGAAATGATAGAGCATGCAATATTGAATTTAATAATTGAATTATTGATAATTTCATCAAGGCATAGTTAATAGTTTAATTAAATCCACATAATATTAACAAGTATGTGATAAATAAAAAATGGGATATTTATTAATAAAGATAAAATCTTTCAGATTAAATATTAAATCAGTATATCCTTCAACTGTTTGGGTTGAATTTGGACCTTAGTTCAATGTGCTTGACCAACCTCAGTTTGGGTGCTTTCAATTGTTGGGGAATTTATAAATTTATTTTTGGGTCAACTTAACCTAGTTCAAATTAAGGGTTGATTTCCTCAATGAGACTTGGTGAAACTAGTAAGAAAATGTTGAGTAAATACTTATCCATTATTTCAAGATTTGGGAGTATACGCAATAGATTAAAGAGATGTGAGTTAATTATGATTTTAATTTATGCCTACCTAAATACCATTGAACGCTTTTCATACCTTCATTTGGGTTATAATAATGGTTATATGGATCCTTTCCACTATAATATTCATGAAACGTGATATTTTGAAACTAATGGTGGGGGTATTGGTATTTGAAAAAGTATTGGTGTGTGAATAATCTAATTAGTTAATCTAATTTCATAATCTATAAAATGTACTAAAATTATTCTATTAAAGATTATAGAAATGGAAAGTCGCATGACTTCAACTATATCAATGTGATCCATATTAGAGAATGATAATCTTCTCACTGGTTTAAATTTCCAAGAATGGTAGAAGTTCTTGCCTATTATATTATTCAATGAACAGAGATTATATGTGATGGATACCCCACTTCATGAGTCTATTTATAAAGTGGATAGTAAGTAATAAGTATAAATCTACTAGAAACACTTAGAAAATGTGATGGATGTCTAATTTTTCATGATATACACCATGTCCATTGATATTTTAATGTAACATGAGGATAAATATGTGTATAGAATCATGTATCACCTTAATGTTCTTTATCAAGAGAATGAAAGACAAGGGTGATATGAGATCTCCAATTCAATATTCACAAGAAATCATGGAGTTTTAGCACCAATTGGGCCACATGAAGTCAAGATGATTGGTATCATAGAGTTCTTATATATCTTAGGATTTAAGATCCCTTGTGAGATATGAAAAGATCTCATTCTATCCTCAATTACTAAAGGATTCTACCTTTTATTGTATACTATAACTTGATCAATATTGAGAATACTCTTTGTGAACATCTTGTGTTATTTTTACAAGTTGAAAAGGACATGGGGTGTGAAAAACCTACAGTTCTTATGGGGAATAAAAAATGTAAGAACATGGAAAAGGGCCCAGAAACTCACTCCAAGTCTAATTCTTCTTAGCATCATCCATCCATGAAAATGAAGATATAATAGAAATAAAATGGACAAAATGTAGTATGTTTTAATGGGTTAATCTATGTCACTAGAAGAAGAATTGGACCCAGAATAAGAATGGGTAATCTTTAGGTACATTTAGTATTGAGAGAAATATTTCCATATCTACAATTTTGGTATTAGATACAGATTTTCAAACATACATTTGTATTCAAATGTAAGGACCAAATTGATTCCAAAAAAAAACCAATAAGAGAGGTGGATCTTGACGTGGACAATGGAACATGGATTTATAATTTGGATATAGAAAATTAACACCTATTTTTTCCAACATGGATGGATTTTGTTATAAAAGATTATTATTATATTCCAGCTATTAAAAAGAATATAATTTAAATATCCTTTTAAGATACATATGGTTTTATTTCCAAGTTTTTAAATAAGAACATATTCTTTTATAAAGATATCATATGTTATGGTATGGTGTATTTAAATAATGGTATTTATGTATTAAATTATGCGACCAATTTTTTGGAATTTGATAACAAAAAAAGTTCACGTGACACATTTAACACTTAGTTCTAGCATTAGTGACTTGGTCACATAAATGAGAATCATCCGACAAAGCCCTATCAAGATGGTTATTTAAACTCTTTTGAGTTAAAACCACTTGAATGATTTCTGGTTTGTTTACAAGGAAAGTTGATTGAACCACCTTTTTTGGATAGGTTCAAAGGGACATAAAACTTCTTGAATTAGTTCACATTAATGTGTGTGGACCTTTTCAAATTGAATCCAAAGGTGGAAATTATTAAATTATAACTTTTATTATTGACTTGACTAAATATATCTATATTTACTTAATGAGGAATAAGTCAATTACCTTTTATAAATTCAAATAATTAAATAATGAAGTAGAGAATCAACTTGAAAAGAAGATAAAGAAGATTCAATCTGATTAATGTGGTGAATATCATAACCAAGAGTTTATTGAAATTCTATGAGATTTTTAGATTCTATATCAACTCACCCTACCTTATACACTATGGTGGAATTATAATAGTGAAAAGAGGAATTGTAAATTCATGATATAGTATGGATTATGATGAGTCATGCATATCTTCCATTATTCTTTTTGGAGATATGAATTACACTCTACAGAATGCAATCTAAATTGAGTACCAAATAAGGTTGAAGAGAAAACACCATATGAATTAATGTATGGAAAAGAAATATTTTTTTCACATACTCATGCATGGGGATGTGAATCATTTTTTATGTCCATATCAATTAACAAACTTTTACTTTGGGGAATGAAGTGTATCATTATAGGGTTCTCTAAGGAAATAAAATGATAATATCTATACATATCCTCCGAAAAGAAGGTGATCGTCAAAATAAAATTTAATTTTTCTTGGGAGGGAGAACATCCTAAAGAGGGATAATGGGAGAGAGAGTTAATTAGATGTGGTTTATTCTTAAGAGACACAAGAGTTGGTATAGAAACGAATTCTATAGGTCCCCATAGAAGATTATGTTCCTGAAACATAAGTACTACTTAGTAACACCAATGATGATAGAGAACTTGAATTATATAGTATTCTAGTCATCTAGGATGGTGAATCGTTATTTATTAATAGTAGTGATCCTATTTTCTAGAATTAGTGTAACATCCCACTACCCTAGACTACTAATTGGTTCATAGACACGTGGTTTCTACTATACCTCAGGCATGCATCCCCATATGCCAGAAGCCGCTAAGGGTCTATGAGAGTACTATAGGGGGACTATACTCATTGTATCATAGTGTTCGACAATGAGAAAAATAACCAAGTCTTGTACATTATAATTAAACTATAGGTGTAATAAATAAATATAAACACATATGATAATAATTGAAATGTTGTAACCCAAAAATTTATGGCATACATACAATAGAAAATTCCCACTTAGCCAACAACATATACAAAAAATAAATAAAATAAAGGTATCCACTACATCTCCAAGCCAAAATCTCACCCTAATCTCTAAGTACTCTTTTGATCCATCCTAATAGATCAACCCCTGGTCTCAACCCAAACTTGATCCTATAATAAGCATGTGAGACCAAATTAGGTACCCAAGTGCAATGGCGAACCAAGCAATGTTTAAGTATATAACTCTGTACAGAACCACTGATGTAGTCAAAAAATAACCAAAAATGTAGAGATATGTTCATATGATATGCTCAGATGAAATAAATAATTTCCCATAAATAAATAAATAAATGACCCTGAGGCATTTGAACTTGATCAACCATACCTCCTTTGACCAATGTTGGGCTGTCTTTAAGCATGTCACAATAACGATGCCTCCCAATTAACATGAGAGATCCACATCCATGGAATCCCCAACCATATCCTCATGACTCTGGTGTCCCAACCCACAATAATCCAATCATTTGAGATCCAAACCCATGGAAGAACTATCCCATGATATTCAACCATGTGTCCAGATCTAACTCATGGAATTCATAACCATATATCCCATGGATCTGGGGACACATACCACGTCAGTCTGTGCATCTAGATCCAACTTGTGGAAACTATAAACATAATATAAGAGCTCTTGTGACCCTTTCTATAGTAGCATATACACATGACTCTAAATCTATGGAATCCATGACCATAATCTCATGGCTCTAGGGACTCACCCTGTGACAGCACATGCATGTGGATCCAAAGCATGGTATCCATTACCATACTATTATAGATCTTGGGAACCATAACATGGTATCACGTGCATCTAGATCTAAATATTTGGCATCCATAATCATAATATCCATGGTTCCTAGGACCTATCATATGGAAGAATGTGAATCTAGTTTGATGTCCATGGTAGGTATAACCATCATCAAGCTCTAACTTCGTAAAATCTTCAACCGCATTCAGCTCCAACTAATGGTATCCCAACCTATCACATATTCTCAGAGAGATCATTACATAACACACCAAAAATAATAAAAAACATATGAACTAGTCGAACACTCATACCCAACACCACTTTCCACAACCCCTCGAGATCACATGTTCAGTGTGGTTTCCATGGTAACACTCGCTTCCATCTCACATATACCCAGTCGAGGTTAGTTGGTCAATAGGTCACATATTGGGGTCCCTCTAATCAATAAAAATATAGGCACTTCACTTGGATTACATATTATTAACCTCATTCTCATGTCTATAATGAACTAATATTTTAGATATTATAAAAAATATAGCAATGCTTGATAAATTTTCTTTCATGAAACACCTGATTTAAGTGAGTCACGTTATATTATAATAACATTATTAATTAACCAAATATAATGATAAATTAGAATTCACTATAGATAAATAGTTAGTATTAGTTAATGGTGAAAAGGGTTATTTTCAATAAAAATAGTTTTCTTTATATTTTAAATTTTCTATTAAAAGCTAAATTAGAAAATTTAATAATTTTAATTATATAAAATAGACCAAATTTTTTTATTCACCATATCAAAAATTAAATATTATGATTTTTTTTCATTTAATAATATGTAAATTATAATTTTATTGATTTTATCACTATATAAAAATAACCTAGAATATTTAAAACCATTAAATTAATAAAATATTAAATTAAGGAATAACATTATTTATTTTTAAGTATTATTGTTATATAGAAAATCACTTCCAAATATTTTTTTGACTAAATTAAAATGTTACTTTAATATAAAAATGGTTTGTGGTCGTCTCTTTAAATCATGTTTTTCATGGTGAAGTCCTTTTTTGTATTTCCTTAGAAGCCTCATTACTTTCATTAATGTAATAATAAATCAATTTATGTATTTCAAATCAGTAAAGATGATAATTTTATCATGTATATAAATTTAAAATCCTAAAAACGTTAATTTTCAAGAAAAAATGGTTCACACATTTAAGTGTTTTTTTAAATTACTATGTCACACATATAGAATTTTTTTTGATAAATTAGATTTTTAAATTAGAATAAAAAAATCATATTAATTAATAAGTTAAATTTTGATTTTTCTATTTAAAATTAATTACTAAGTTTAAAAATTAATTATCATGGTAAAAATAAAAGGGTTAAATTTTGTTTAGCCTAGTGTAACACTCCAAAAACATTTAAATATAATGAATGGAATTAAATGGTGGATATTTTTATCAACCAAAATATTTTTCCCCTATAATTTTTTTCATTTTTTATCCATTTGCCCTTGAATAGTGTTATGGAAATATTGAAAAAATGATGATTGTTTCCAAAAGTTCCCTTTTCTTTCACTTATGAAAACATACCACTTACACCCTTCAAAGGTACACTTAAATTACGAATATATCATTAAAAATATGATATTTTACTCTCCCTGTAATCCTATCCAATTAACATAATCCCCTAGTCACTAATATTTATCTCAATCCCTTCAATTTTAAAGAGACTTCCAAGGAAAGATCCAATCTGTAACATAAGTATTATCTCCTTATTATTTTTCATTCTTAATCATACTATTCCAAATACCTTATAAACAAAATAATATACTGAATTTATTAGAATTAGTATATTGATGTGTTTTTATATTAATGTTAAAACCCTTATTTATTCATTTCCATCAATATAGAAATATAAAAGGATGTAAATCATGTGTGTGTGTGGAATATCGCCTCCATGAAGAATTAGTTTTTAAAATTTTTCTTCTAGTTTTTTATTATTTATCCAAAAGTATTCAAATATGATTCACCATGATAAATATATCAAAATAATACCAATATACTTATATTATAATGATATTATATCAAAAAAAGTTCTTTTTTGACCATACATACCCATCGAGATAAAGTATTAAGGTTTTGGACGATTTAAGCACCTATATAAACAATGCTTTAAAATATGATAATGTATGAAAATGGGAAAATAAATAATATTATTATTATAAAATAATAATAAAATAATGATTTGTATATGGTTATGTAAATATAATGTTAGGTATTTAACTTATTATTAAATTATCATCTTTTTTCACTAAAATCTAGGAAATAAGCCAACACTGATTTCATTTTCACACAAAATAACAAAAAGATTTATGGAATGATATGAGATATGTCAAAAACCATTTCGAGTACCCTATTAAAATGATTACCAAGCAGAACCATACATATCCTGAAGGGAATTTCTGGTCACCATGGTTCGGTGAGTAGCACATAGCCTCATAAAAACTGAAAGTGGGGATGATTTTCCACAAACATTATAGAAGAAAATGAAACAAGGTAGTGTGAATAACGAAATAAAATCTACTGGGAGTAATGTACCAGAATTAAATAAGGCATAAATGAGAAAAAATTACTATAACCTAATTACCAAAACAGAGGAAAACACCTGAATTTCTTAAGGAAACAACTCACCAAGTCCAAAGTTATCACGACCCATCCCAGCGGGTCCCGAGCCGCAACTCCCCATGTCTGCCTTCAATTGGCCAGGGGCTGATGACTAGCACCGAGCAGAAATGCTACTAACATGGGAGGTATTTCCAATAAACATGTACACACACACACACATCTCCAATCCCACAAAGCTGAAAAGTAAAAACTGCTAAAAGGAAAAGATGCATGCATACACTAAAACCCAACCAACATAGTATTACAGGGAAGTAATGTACAAGAAAGTAAACCCCTAGGCCAAAAGTACAAGCCCAAAAAAAAGAGAGTCTGTAACAAAGTCCACCCTATAAAGAGAGGTTCTGGGACTTCAGTCTATAGCCATAGGAACACACCTCGGCCTATCTGATCTCACTGGGTATTGTCAGGTCCTGGTCGACCAAAAATCCTGTCAAAGGATCGCTCATCTACATATGACACGACATGTGCTGGCAATGCCCATGCATGGGTGAGTATAAAAATACCCAGTAGGACACCCCGAAACCACAAAGGAAATAAAACAAGGGAAATACCATGAAATAAAGGTACAATCAGCTCTACACAGTATATGTTTACGCAACATATAACCAGAATATCTAGATATTCTCATACACAACGACCATTACGAAACCACCACTAGGATCTGGCTTGAAGATTCCACTAAGCATTCAACTGGGAGAACACACTCCTAGTTCTGAAGAGAGAGATACAAAGTACTTGTTCTGGGAGAACACACCCACAAGTACATTGAGAACATGATTCTCAGATGAGGATCACAACCAAGTCATGGGGTGATTATGACAACTCAGTCTGAGCTAATCTGCTAAGCAGATGATCGACGCCCGGGTAATGTTGGTCATGTCGATACTAAGAACTCTACCTAGGGTTCCAGGAATGAATAGAGAATCTGGCTCTAAGTCTCACAGAGGGGATTCCAACAACTCTATTCAGGAAGTACTGCTGAAGGGATAATACTTCTATTATAAAGGAAATAATACCATAACCTTCAGGGAAAATACCAAGGGTATGAACCCTAAGAAAAATATTCCAAGTCACAGAAGACAAGTGGCTCAAGCCATGTAAGATTGGTTACACGGTGTGTAGTATGGTTACACGCCGTGTTCCTTGACTTTGGGAACTGCCCATGTAAACGACCCGTGTCATTTGTCTAGTCTGTGTAAAACTAGACTACACGGCGTGTAGAAGGATCACACGATGTTTTCCTTGATTCTGGGTGCTGCCCAAGTAAACAGACCATGTCATACGTCCAATCCATGTAAAACTAAACAAAATGATGTGTAGAGGAATCACACGCTGTGTTCCTTGACTCTGGGTACTGCCCGTGTAAATGGTCAGTGTCATCTGGCTTGTCGGATAGAAAGTAACTACACGACATGTAGAAGAATCACACGCCATGTCCGAGCACCCGAGGCTCGCTCCGTGTACGCTGGCCATGTTCCCATACACGGTCTATGTTTGTGTCGCCTACCCATGTACCAGCACACTGTGTATCCCGTGTATCTAGTCGGGTCTGGGCGGGGAGGGGTATACACACCGTGCCTATGGCCATGTACCCAACCCGTGTCTATGTACTCCCGGAGTACACGCTAGGTGGTCCGCTGATGAGCACACGCCGTGTAGCCCATACTACATGGCGTGTAGTCGGGAAATTTTGATAAGCGTTGTCTTCCTCCTCGCACCTCAGCCGATACTCCAGATCGTGTTTCTCTAGTCCGTTTGCCGCCAAACTCTAGATCATGGGTCGCTTCGTCGTCGTGATGCCGAATACGTGGGTTTCAGGACATCGATCGGCTCCAAATGATGATTCCGTCCATCCGTTCAGAAATCATTCGAAGAATGATATCATCTGATCTGCTTCGATCCGTCCGTCACCACTGCAGCCACACCATCGTAGGGTTGTACCGATGCCAGATCTTCAATTTGGTATCATTACGTCACACAATGGGTGCTCAACGATCTATCACTCATATCCCTATGAAGAACGCGTAGAACACGCACGAAGAACATGAGAAATAGGGGAAGAATTTCACCAGAAATCGAGAGGGATGAACCTCAATCGATGTTCATGTCGATCTTGGTTCGTCATCGTTAGAAGATTAACAAACCAAAATAACTCAAGAATCAAAATCCCCAAAATCCTCACAAAAGCACATCCTGCAAATACCATCGATTCGAGGGATAATCTGTTCGTTTATTAGTCCGCGTTCGTCATAGGAATCAAGAATGGGAAATAATTCAAAAGGAAATCAAACGACCTACCTGGATTCACGACGTTTTTTGGAAAAGATCTGGTCATCGCGTCATCGTCGCCGGCAATGCTCATCAAGAAATCTGTCACCGCATTGGGAGGTTTTCTCCAGAGCTTTCTAGAGCCTCCAGGGAAATTCATGGTTATGAGAATTGTAACCCTGATCCCCTGGGAAAATCTCTATTTTAAAGATAAGATATATGTTTCATAACAAGATTTAATAACACATTTTAATTAAATATTTTATTACAGTTACGTCCAAAAACTGGATTTCACCACCGACCTGCGTCGGCCAATGTTAGGCCTCGACTAAGGTAAAATCAAAGTTCCGAATTCAACGGTGCCCTCATATTTTTTATCTGAGAACCCATTCATGAGTTATTCCACTCTTTTAGGAAAACCACATGCGCACGTAATTGAATTATTAAATTAAATTCAAACATTTTTTTCGGGCTCACTGGGCCTCAGAACTGCACATCGTCCCAGAGCCCGGTCTCAAATTAATTCCCATATAATATTAAAAGATTACATGGAAAAATCTGGGACATTACATCACACCCTCCTTAGGGCTTTTACATCCCTGAAAATCCAAAACAAGGGCTACTCAAAAAGATGTGGGTACTACACACGAATCTGAGCATCCCGCTCCCATGTGCTCTCCTGAAGATTCTCGTGCTACCATCGGACACGCACCAAGTGAATAGGTCGTCCATGAAGGATCTTATCCTTCCGGTCCCCAATCTCCACTGGTTACTCAAAAAAGGTCGCTACATCCTCAATGTCCTGCTCGCCCCAGTCGATAACGTGCGATGGATCATGCACGTACCTCCGTAGCAGCGACACATGGAAGACGTTGTGTACCCGGTCCATCTGAGAAGGTAGATCCAAGAGATACACCACCTCTCCAAATCTACTCAGAATCTGAAAAGGGCCAATGAACCTCGGAGATATCTTGCCACCTCGGCCAAATCTCTACAATCCTTGTCGAGGTGAGACCTAAAGGAACACATGGTCTCTTTCCTCGAACTCCAAGGGCCTCCACCTCCTATCGATTTATGACATTTTACAACTCTATGCAGTCTTCATCCACTCCTTGATGACCTGCACCTTCTCTGTAGTATCTCTCACCATCTCTGGGCCCATGAGTACTGACTCTCCTGGGTCAGTCCTACAATGTGGTGACCTGCAAGGTTTCCCGTACAGAGCCTCGAATAGTGCCATAACAATAGTGGAATGATAATTTTTGTTATAAGAAAATTTCACCAGTGATTGGTGATCCTCCCAACTACGACCGAATTAAAGTATGCAAACTCGTAGAATGTCCTCTATGACTTGGATGGTCCGCTCTGTCAGACCATCAGTCTGGGGATGAAACGCTGTGCTCAAGCATAACTGAGTCCCAAAGGCTTCCGGTAATCCCTTCCACAACCGGGATGTGAAATGAGCATCGTGATTTGAGACGATCGTGGATGGAACTCCATGATGTCAAACAATCTCCTACTTTTAGAGGCATCTCATGCTCTTTTCTGAACTTTACTTCCGTATTGCTAGGAAGTGGGCCGACTTGGTGAGCTGATCAATGATCACCCAGATGGAATCGTGTCACCTATACATATGTGGTAAACCCGTCCCAAATTCCATAGATATCCCGCCCCACTTCCACTCTGGCACATCAAGGGGATGAGTCAGACCTACTGGAACCTGGTGCTCAGCCTTTACTTGCTTACTAGTAAGGCACCAAGAAACCAACTCTTCCCCACTCTTCTTCATTCCGGGCAACCAGAACTGACGTATGAGGTCCTGATACATCTTTTCCACGCCTGGATGTACCACCAAAGGAGATGTATGGAACTCCCTAAAAACCTCCTCTTGTAACGTCAATGGTACTACAGTACTCTCCCTGAAAAGAACAACTTGCTCCACACCTTCTGAATATCCATCATCCGTAACACCTATGGATATCTGAGGACATATAGTCTCACAGCTAGCATCCCTGCATTGTGCTTCCCTGACCCGCTGTAAGAGTGGAGGGGTAACAACCATAAACTGAAGGCAATCTCCCTCATCTCTATCCATGAAGGATAACTGTAAGGAGGCCAACTGTCTTGTTGCCTCATCTAGAAACTGCGAATTGGATCTCCTACTGAGAGCATCTGCCACAACGTTCCCCTTCCCAGGACTATAAACGATCTCAAAGTAGTAATGCTGGAGGAACTCAACTGACGTGAGCCATAGGCAATCACCGCTTACCTCTACATAAGGACACAACCAAGACCAGTTCCTGATGTGTCACAGAACACCACGTACTCGACACCCTCCTTCGGTAATCTCAAGATCAGGGCGCTCTTCAAACTCTGTCTCAACTACTGGAATTCCTGTTGGCATCTCTCGGTCCACACGAAAGGATTCCCCTTTCAGGTCAAAGATGTCATGGGTGATGAAATCCTGGAGAAATCAAGAATGAATCTCTGATAGTAGCCTGCCAACCCAAGGAAACTCTGCACCTCCGTCACAGTCCGGGGTAGCTCCCAAGAAAGTTCTGCCTCCACCATGGCTGGGTCCACTGCTACATCATCTACTGAGATAATGTGTCCTAGAATGTGGACCTCCTGTATCCAGAACTGGCACTTCGAGAGTTTCCCATAATACTGGTGCTCTTGGAGTGTGTCCAGAACCATCCTTAGGTGCCCCGCATGCTCCTCCTCGGACGCAGAGTACACAAGGATATCATCGATGAAGACTACTATGAACCGATCTCTATAGGGATGAAAGATCCGGTTCATGAGTCCCATGAACTCTACCGGGGCGTTCGTCATGCCAATGGGCATAACCAAGTACTCATAGTGACCATAGCGACATCTGGAAGCCGTCTTCGGTACATCCTCATGCCGTACTCGCAACTGGTGATAGCCTGATCATAGATCAAACTTCGAGAACCATTGTGCCCCTCTCGACTGGTCGAAGAGGTCATCGATCCTCAGCAGTTGATACTGGTTCTTCACGGTCATCTAATTCAAGCGCCAGTAATCCACACATATCCTCAAGCTCCCATCTGACTTATTGGAAAACAGAACTGGGGCAGCCCAGGGTGAAACACTGGGTCTCACAAATCCCTTCTTCTGCAAATCTTCCAGTTTCACCCTTTTCTCATGTAGCTCTGTAGGAGCCATCCGAAATTCTGATACTGATATCAGTGTCGTCCCGGGTTTCTAATCAATGCAGAAATATATCTCCCAATGGGGAGGTAGTCCAAGAACGACCTCTAGAATGACGTCCTCATACTCATCCACTACTGCTGGAAACCAAAAACTCATAACATTTGATGCGCCAAGGGCTAGGCTAGACAACTGATGTGAAATAGGTTGTTCCCTCCTTTGTACGAGTCCATATTGTGCTACATGGGTCACTCTTTCACCGACAAAAGAGAACCTCGTTCCATCACTGCGGACACACCACACCCTTTGCCTAAAACAGTCAATCTAGGCATGAACTGTGGATAGCCAATCCATACCAAGAATGACATTGTAAGGCCTCGACGCTACCACCAAAAGGTTCTAACCGAAACACATGCCTACAAGGGTCAGGTCACACTGTCTACAGAGGTGTGTGATCTCTGAATCTTCTACAGTCGGTGTTTCTAAGCATAAGGGTCGAGTCAACGGCTCAACTAGAATCTCAAGGTCTCGAACAAGATAAGCAGCTAGAAAGGAATGACTAGAACCCATGTCTATCAGTACGACATACAATGTAGACAAGACAAAAATTGTACCTCTAATCATTCCAAGAGTACCTAGGTCATAAGCCTCTACTACCTGCAGTTGTCCCTTCCTCTGCCCACCAGCTCCCTAAGCATGGGGTGGACCTCCTGGGGGTGGTGGTGGTAAAAGGTCAAAATGCCAACCACCTCCAGCTGCTCTCTCAGATCCCCTACCTCATCCACCGCCCTACGAATCTATCTGCTCCAGACGTTGCCTCTACCTCGGTGGTCCATCCACTGCTCCCAAGTCTGTAGTATGATGGGTCGGACAATCTCGAGCGAGATGTCACCTGCCATCACATGAGTAGAATCACCTTTCTCAAGGCTTGATGGATGCACCCTGCGAACCCTGTACGACAGATCCCATGTCCTGGGATCTCCTCTGAAAACATCTCCCACACCTGGGTCCTTGGTGTCGGCTCCCTGCTACCAGGGTCTCTACTCCAGCACGCCCACTACTAACAACTACCGGCTGTCTCTTCTCTTCCAAGAAGCTCTCGATCAACAAAGCCCACTCGAGCACCCCTGTATAAGTAGGAATGATCATGGGGATGATGCTAGCTCAGATATCTCTACGCAAGCCCCTCTCAAAAGTCCAATCTCTGAAGTACTATTCTCTGAGCATATCTATCGAGTATCACAAGAGGTTGGTAAACCTCGATGAATAGTCATCCAACGTCATGGATCCCTCTAGAGCTGAAGAAGATCATATATATGTAATTCTCTCAAAGTATCCAGTGAAAACTCCTCTCTTAAGAGACTCTCATACTCCAACCATGAAAGGGTCACCTCGTCGTGATTCTGGATAACCAAACACAACCATCGTCGCGCCGCGCCCTGTAGAAGGCTCGCTGCCAGGATCACCATCTGTCCTGCTGGTGTCCTGAACAAACGGAAGACTCTAGTCACTGTCTCAAGCCAGTCCTCTACTGCCTGAGGGTCAAGATCACCTCGAAACCTAAGGGGTCTCTATCTCTAGAACTTGTGGAGTGCGCTCAGCCTGCGCTCCTCCTCCACTGGTACAACATGCACTAAACGCTGCTCCACATGTGGAAGAATAACTATCACACCACGCGATGATAAAACTGGGGGATCATGTCCCCATATCGAAGCTTCATGACTGAGGGTGTCACCCTCATGATCGAGCTTCTGTATCCTAGCGGGTATGCGTCGCAGAGGCATCCTGTTAAAGAAACAAGATGTATCTCAGTCAGTGAGTATATCTGAAGAGCTGACTCAAGAAGGACCTGGACACCACAAACCATTCTCCATTTGATGTATGTACCATTATTTTCCCCATTCAACTAGTGTTATTATGTTCTGAGTTGAAACGAAAGTTATCATATTCCTAGTGTATGGATATATCGTCCGCCCACAGCAACACTGGGGTCCCTAACCTGAAATCCGAACTCGAAACACCGAACAATGTTTCCCCGTACGAACTCATAGACTCTCGGTCCTAAGGTAGAACTGACCACCTCTGATACCACTTTGTCACGTCCCATCCCAGTGGGTCCCGAGCCGCAACTCCCCAAGTCCGCCTTCAATTGGCCAGGGGATGATGACTAGCACCGAGCATGCATGCTACTAACATGGGAGGAATTTCCAATAAACATGTTCACACGCACACACATCTCCAATCCCACAAAGCTGAAAAGTAAAAACTGCTAAAAGGAAAAGATGCATGCATACACTAAAACCCAACCAATAGAGTACGTCAGGGATGTAAAGTACAAGAAAGTAAAACCCTGGGCCAAAATTACAAGCCCACCAAAAAGAGAGTCTGTAACAAAGTCCAACCTGTAATGAGAGGTGCTGGGACTGCAGTCTGTAGTCGTAGGAACACACCTCAACATCTCTGATCTCACTAGGTATCGTCCAGTCTTGGTCTGCCTATAATCATGTCAAAGGATTGCTCTTCTGCACAAGACAGAACACGTGAGGGCAAAGCCCGTGCATGGGTGAGTATAACAATACCCAATAGGACACCCCAAAACCACAAATGAAATACATCACGAGAAATACCATGAAAGAAAGGTACAATCAGCTCTACACAGTATATGTTTACAGAACATATAACAAGAATATCCAGATATACTCATACACACCGACCATTGCGAAACCACCACTATGATCCAGCTCGAAGATTACACGATGCATGCAACCGGGAGAACACACTCCTAGGTATGAAGAGAGAGATACAAATTACTCATTCTAGGAGAACACACTCTACAAGAACTTTGAGAACATGATGCTCAGATGAGGATGACAACCAAGTCATGGGGTGATTCTGAAAACTCATTCTGAGCTAATCTGTTATGTAGAGGATCGGCGCCTGGGTAATGTTGGTCGTGTTGATACCAAGAACTATAACTAGGGTTCTAGGAATGAATAGAGGATCCGGATCTACGTATCATAGAGGGGATTCCAACAACTCTATTCAATAAGTCCTGCTAAAGGGATCATACTTCTATTATAAGAGAAATGATACCAGAAACATTAGGGAAAATACCAAGGGTACGAACCCATAGAAAACTAGTCCACGTCACAGAAGACAAGTGGCTCAAACCATGTACGATTGGTTACATGGAATGTAGTATGGTTACATGCCGTGTTCCTTGACTCCGGGTTCTTCCCATGTAAACGGACCATTTCATCCATCCAGTCTGTGTAAAACTAGACTACACGACATGTAGAAGGACCACACACCATGTTCCTTGACTCCGGGTGCTGCCCGTGTAAACGGCCCGTGTCATCTATCCAAGCCCTGTAAAACTCAACGACACGACATGTAGAAGAATCATACGCCATGTTCCTTGAATCCAGTTACTTTCTATGTAAATAGCCCGTTTCATCCGTCTTTTCGGATAGAAAGTAACTACACGGCATGTAAAAGAATCACACACCGTGTCCGAGCACACAGGGTTCGCTCCGTGTACGCAGGCCTTGTGCCCGTACACGGTCTCGATCCATGTCGCCTGCCCCTGTACTAGCACACGGGGTATCCCATGTATTTGGTTGGGTCTAGCCGGGGAGGGGTATACACGTCGTGTCCTTAGTCGTGTACTGAACTTGTGTTCGTGTACTCCCTGAGTACACGCCAGGTGGTCCGCCGACGAACACACACAGTGTATCCCATACGACACGACGTGTAGTTGGGAAATTTCCAGAAGCGTCATCTTCCTCCTTGCACCTCAAAAAATTCTCCAGATCGCTTTTCTCTGGTCTGTTTTCCATGAAACTCAAGGTCATGGGTCACTTCATTGCCGTGATGCCGAATCCATGGGTTTCTGTCCATCGATTGGCTCCAAAATCCAATTCTGGCCATCTGTGCGGAAATCGTTCGAAGAACGATATCTTCTGATCCTCTTTGATTCATCCTTCCCCACCGCAGCAGCACCTCTGTAGGGTTGTAACAATGAATGATCTTCAATTTGGGATCACTGCGTTGCACAAAGGATGTGAAACGATCCATCATTCATATCCCCGTGAAGGATGCGTAGAACGAGCATGAAGAACACGAGAAATCGGGGAAGAAAGGCACCAAAAATCAAGAGGGATGAACCTCGATCGATGTTCGCGTTGATCTTGGTTCATCACCGTTAGAATATTAATGATCCAAAATAACTCAAGAATAAAAATCCCCAAAATCCCCGGAAAATCCCATCCCGCATATACGACCGATCTGCGGGCTAATCTGTTCGTGGATTACTTTGTGTTCATCGTAGGAATCAAGAATAGGAAAAAATTAACAAGGAGATCAAACGCCCTACCTAGAATCGTGGTGTTTGTTGGAAATGATTGGGTCGTCGTGTTGTCGTCGCCGGCAAAGCTCATTAAGAACACCGTCACCGCGTTGGGTGGTTTTCTCCAGAGCATTCCAGAGCCTCCAGGGAAATTCAAGGTTATTGGAATTGTAACCCGGATCCCCTATGAAAATCTCTATTTAAAATATAAGAGACATTTTCCGTAACAAGATTTAATAAAACATTTTAATTAAATATTTTATTACAGATACGTCCAAAAACTGGATTTCACCTCCGACCTGCACCAGCCGATGTTCGGCCTCGCCTAAGGTAAAATCGATGTTCCGAACGAAACGGTCCCCTCAGATTTCTGATCCAAGCACCCATTGAAGAGTTTTTCCACTTTTTCAGGAAAACCACATGCACGCATAATTTAATTATTAAATTAAATTCAAACATTTGTTCTGGGCTCACCGGGCCTCGGAACTGCACGCCGTCCCAGAGCCTGGTCTCGAAATAATTCCCATATAATATTAAAATAATACATGGAAAAATTCGGGACATTACAAAAGTTCAACAGTTGGATCCACCTCTGACTGATCCATTCCCTTTGCTTGAACCTAGAAGGAGATAATCTACAAACAAATGAATTCACAAGAAGGGTTTGAGCTAAAAAACCTAGTAAGGTATCCCCAAGTATTCCATAATAGTTTCCAATAAAAGTTTAACCCAAGGAATGCTTTAAATATTAAAATAAATAGGTTTAGAATTTAAAAGAATATTTGAACAAATCATGCTATATAGTTAAAATGATGGAAAGTAAATAAAGAAAAGTATTTACAAGTGATGGAATATTTATGAAATAATGGTTTAAATAAAAAAATTATATATAATAGTTTATATAAATTTATGAAGGCATGTAAATAATATTTAACAACATTGGAATACATTATATATAAAATATAAAACGAGTGAGCAATATGGTAATCTACAAAATAGGTATATATATTCCAAGATATAGGACTTTGAACTCTATAATTGATCTCAAAAATAAGTGTATACACCCATACCTCTAACATTTTCCAAATTTGACACATAACCATCTCATCAGGGATATGACCCATTGCATGTATGTTTTAGAATGTTGTAAAAGCGTAGAGTGTGTCCAAATAACTTAAAAAATACATAAGGCTTACATGGGATCTTACACAATCAATGATGGAAATTTTATTTTAAGACTTCTTAAAATTAAATTAAATCCCATTCTCTCAATTAAAATTCCAATCTTACATTTAAAATCAAAATAGTTTTAAATAAACAAACATGCCTATTTCACAAGATAAAACCATTGAGTTTCTATCAAAACCTATTTAATCCATTTTAACTAGTTTGAAATCCATTCAAAACCAATTCCATTCATTTTACAATTTATTTACAGAATTAAATTAAAAAATTTAAGTGAAATAATTTCCATCAAATATAAAAATTAATTTAAAAAAATTAAATCATCCAATTCACATAAACACACCCCAATTTAATAGAATTAGAGGTTTTTCCAATATTCAGGCCAAAACCATTTGAAATCTCCAGATTCACTATAATTGGGTTTCATCAAATCAATTGAAATCATGTTTGAGAAATTTAATTTAAATCAACAATTGAAATAAATTGAGAAATTTGAGTTTAATTACTTTTCCCAAATGAGACAAGAACACCTACCTTTATCCTAAAACTCAACACTCGCAATGGAACCTACCAATTAGAAAAAAGGTGTAGAATACCTCAAAACCCAACCTAGTAATGATATCTAACACTATGGGGAATGAATCTATCAGTTTTAGGAGGATTAAATGAAATACCAAAGGAGGATAAAGAGATAAAGACAAAGAACGAGGGATAAAACGTACTCGGGAATCACACCACAAGAGTAATGATGATAGAGTGTCAAAGGAGAGGATTTAGAAGGATTGAAAAACTCCATGATCGCCTAGGGAAGGCATTGGGTCCAGGGAGATGAAACTAGAGGGGATCCAAAAGAAACATATTGGTGATTATGCTTCTTTAAAAACTGAATTCAGGGTATTACGTGACATGTAATACCAATACACCTTATGAAATAGTTAATTTTTGAATATTCCGAAAAATGTGCCACCTCAAATTAAGAAAATATGCTCCAATTTAAAAGATGATCTATAATTCAATCAGGATTTTTAAAAGGATCTTCAATATGTATACCTTTCATAGTGAGAATCCTTTCATGACATTCATCTAGAAATCCATACACGACTTGTAGCCTAGTTACACGTCATGTAACCCTCCTACAACCTGCATAAAAATTTAGTTAAAGCTAAGAGTACAACAAATATTAGACTGTACCATTATAGGTATCTGCCCAATTCATTCTCAACCCTATCCATCCAATGAAAATGAAAAGGCTTGACAAGGATAAAGACACACCTGTCATATAAGTAACGGGGTGTTACAACCTCCCCACCATAAAAACGTATTTTCCCCAGAAAGCCTATGAAGAAGCTTTCATGCCAAAAAGATAAGGCAACTACTCTCTAATCATTGCCATGTGCTCTCATGTCTCATGATTATTAGAAACACGAATCCATATCACATGATCCAATGGTATTTACCTCTCATGAAGTAACTTGGTCTTAGAATAAAGTATTCTGACTAGCCGCTCATTCAAAGATAAATCAAGTTCAATATCCAAATCACTCCAGCTAAAAACATGAGATTGATCATAGAGATACTTTCTCAATTTTGATACATGGAACACGTTATGTATCAATGTTAGCTATGGTAGAAGTTATAAATAGTATGAAACTTTCCCCACCTACTCAATAACCTCAAAAGGTACCACAAAATGGGGATCAAGTTTCCTTTCCCTACCAAGTCATTGATGACCCAACTGGGGTGAAACGTTCAATAACACATGGTCACCAACTGATAACTCCAAAGGTCGATGATGAAGATCAACAAAAGACTTATATTGGATCTATTTCTTCACCATTCTCTGAAGAATCAGTTGGATCATTGTTTTCATCTCTTTCAATATACATGTTCCAACCAAGAAAATTTCAACAATCTCCAACTAACACAAAGGATATTTATAAGTCCATCCATACAATACCTCAAAAGGTTTCATTCTGATTGTGGACTGGTGTCACAACCCGAACCTACCCTGGCCCGAGCCGCAACTACCCCAAGCTTGCCTCCATAGGCCAGGGGCTGGTGACCTGCGCCGAAGGCTAAACAACTTGAGGAGGCCTTTTCCTAAATACCTGTACACACACACGCAGCCCACTCAATGCAGAAGTGCAGAGTAAAAAAGGAAATAAAAGTACCAACTACTATAAATAGACCAAAAATGTACATCAACCTCTAAACAGCACAAACCAAGTGCTGGATGTAAAATGAAAATTAAAAGGGAAAAAACACGTGCCCAACCAGAAAATTGCGAAAACCCAACAATAGGTAAACAAAGGTAAAATAGAAGGGGGAGTCCCACACCTAGAACCCGTCTACGACCACCGTACGTGGTCCAAGATCCCAAACTCATAAGCTCCTCTGACGTCACGACCAACTTTTTCGTCGTCTGCAATGGCACACCAAGTGCGGGCAAAGCCCAAGCATGGGTGAGTATAAAAATACTCAGTAGGATACCCCCGAAGGCTTGAGGGAGCAAAAAACGAGGAACTAAAGAGGTGAGAAGTGGATCGAACAAGGAAAATTAAAGGAGTACATCTGAGAGTGTAGTAAAGAGTAAAAATCAACCCAACAAGAGGAAGAAAGTAGACTAATCAAAACGTAAGGAGTTAGAAATGGTGAGAAGATGAACTTCTCATCGAGTCTTTGCAACCTATAGCAGGAGAGTAGACTCGTCCAACCACGAGAAGCTAGACATGGAAAGCACCTGGCATACCCCCACACGCCTTCGCCTCTTCTGGAAGGAGAGTAACCAGATCCCAAGAAGTGGGTACCGGAACAAGGTATACATATATGTATGCTCTACCAAGAAACCCAAAAAAAATTGTGTGGGGATATCTGTCCCGTAGCTCTGCCCAAGAAAGTGAGTAGCCAATAATCCCATAAGTAAACACCATCGATTCCCAGTATCCTGTATGTCTGCCCTGAACTGCAAGTCAAGGGGCTCAAATCACCACACCTTGACACTAACTGCATTGGGCGGAACTGACTCGCTGGCACAGTTTTAGGTCGCGTCACAAGGACGTGTCTCAGTGAGTAAAACGCCCCTCGTACTTAAGAGTTCTAGGGGAACATCAAGCCACACCTCGTCACTGCCCCGTAGTCAAGAGGTCTCCTCAAAGTCGACAGGCGACCCCCTGCCCAGCCCCGCTAGAGGGTAATCCATGGAAGTCGACGGGTTCCCACTGGAGGGAGACCCAGTAAAATTCGACGAGTGCCACACTGCCCAGTCCTGTGAAAGGTTAATCCACTAGAGGGAGACCCGGCTAAAGTCATCGACGAGTCCCAATGCCCAGTCCTATACAAGGGTACTCCACTGGAGGGAGGCTCGGATCCATCATCAGGGACCACTTCCCAAGCCAGCTGGAGGTAAACCCAGCATCGGGGACCACTTCGCAGCCAAGCTGGAGGTAAACCCAGCATCGAGGACCACTTCCCAGCCCTTCTGTAGGTAAACCTAGAACCTCTCTATCCATCCATGCTGGATGGTACTGCTCGGTGAACACCGCTGTACTGACCATCCCTATTGGATGGTACAACTGGCCATCCCTGATGGATGGTACCTCACTGTCCATCCCTGCTGGATGGTACCGCACTGGCTATCCCTACAAGATGGTACAACCTCCTGGCCATCCCTTCTGGAAACAACCTCCTGGATAGAGGATCAGTGCCTTCGTGATGTGTTAGTCACACCGAATCCATAAGAATTCTACCAGGGAACACGAAGCAACTCTATCGTCCAAACCATCAAGAACATAACCTGGGGAAAACCACTCAACCCTTCTAGTTGAAACCATCGTGAACATGACCATGGGGAAACTCAACCCTGGTGGTCAACAAACGAGAACACAACCAGGGGAAAACATAACCCTGCTGCTCAACAAACGAGAATAGAGCCAGGGAAAACTCAACCCTGCTGGTAAACAAACGAGAACAGAACCAGGGGAAAAATCAACCCTTCTGGTCAACAAATGAGAATAGAACCAGGGGAAAACTCAACCCTACTGGTCGACAAATGAGAAGAGAACCAGGGGAAAACTCAACCCTGCTGGTCCACAAACGAGAACAAAATCAGGGGAAAACTCAACCCTGCTAGTCAACAATCGAGAACAGAGGGACCCTCTACGTCGCGAGAGGTCTACGGTACGTAAATTAGAACACGGAATGCACATGGGGCCCACATGATGTGTGGACCCAACTGAACCCCCAACCAAGAGCACAAATTTTCTCAGGTACAAACATCCACATGTACCTCCCAACGTTCTCGTATACTCCCAGAGT
The DNA here is from genome assembly GCA_963277665.1 of Viscum album. Taxonomy (NCBI): domain Eukaryota; kingdom Viridiplantae; phylum Streptophyta; class Magnoliopsida; order Santalales; family Viscaceae; genus Viscum; species Viscum album. The sequence continues at coordinate 570,298,327 of OY728164.1, read as the reverse complement.
ATGCCACGTCCCCAGCCAAAAGGCTAACATGCACACGACCCCCAACGTCAACGTGAAGGTGTAAATGAAACAACTCCAACATTCCACCTCAACGGATTAGGAACGGCCAACCAAATATCTTCAAGCATTACTTCACTCACACGGGAGTGCATGCGATCGCACGGCAAGTGTCCGCTACAAACAAAGTAAGAAGAACTGCCACTAGAGCACCTTTCATGCTTCCACATTTGAATCAGGTCTTGAATGAAGCTCCTCACATCCAAATGGTTCGTACCATTGTAATCCTCATGGAAAAACATGTGAGATAGTCTATTTACTCACCTCAAAAGGATATCCGACGGAAAAGTCGCCAACACCACTTTACGCCCGAACGACGTCCTATGATCCCTAGCCTCGGCCCCGAAAACAGTCGAGTGCATCGCACCATTGCGATCCCCTCGGGAAAAAACTTCAAAAGGACTGGTCACTTTAGTGGAACAGATATCCGGAGAAAAATATGCAATCTGGTGCACCACACACGAGCGGTGCTACGTAGGACCCGCATCCCGGTCACGAATCAAAACGAACGAATTGCACCATTGCGATCCTCTCAAAAAATTACACAAGATTGAATATCCACTTTTCTGAAACGAACACCCAGTGATAAAGATATAAATCACCACCAACTCACAAAACAGCCCTCGCAGGGCCCGCACCAGCGCATATAATTAAAGCGGGTAGAATGCGCCAATGCCCTCGGAAAAACACCCAAAATCGACTGCTTTCATGCCACGAACGGACGCCCGATGAAAAAGTTACAAAACACTGCTCGCAGCTCAACAGATGGGCTGTGGGTCCCACACCTCAACTACGGTTTCAATGCCCGAAACATCACTAGAAAAATCCGGCTCAACGACATGGTCGCAACGCCATTGGCGGTGCGCAAATCGAACGTCAGATGCGTCTACACCGCTCAAAACACGAACCCCCGGAAAAACATCAATTCACTTAAAGGCGTGTCGTTCCATCGAGACCCATCATTTTAGGAATATAAAATTCTTGAGACCATCTCAAAATTTTTATCTCAATGCTAGGAAGGCACTACCGCAGATGGCACACAAAACGGATACCCGTGATGAAAATTATGGGTGTCCGAAGTCGAAGGGGGCGAGCCCCTTGGACAGGAATGGCTAGTCCGCCCGGCTTGGGCCGGCCCGCGCCGGTCGGCCCGGCTTGCAGCGCTGGCCCATGGCTCAGCCGTGCGGGCCAGCCGTGGACCCGCGGTCTATGCGCAGACCAGACCTCATGGCCGGTCATCCCGCCGCATGAAGACGCGCATGACGCGGGTCTTTGTCCCCTGCCATGACCCCACGGTCGCGCGCCCCGGTGGCTCGGCCTTGCCACCTAGAGCCGCCACCTCGCGCCGGCGCCCTCGACCCCGCTGCCTGGCCACTACGCTCACCTGTGCTGCCTACTGGCTGGCCACCGCACTCGCCCGCACCACCCGCTGATGAAACCCCCAAAGTCGGCTGAAGAACCTCCAAAACCACCATAAAACACCCAAAACCCGCAATCTTTGGCGGACATTTGCGAGATCCTCAAAACTCGAATTTACAAACAGTAATAGTAGATGGAAATCATGGAAAAATTACTATTAAAACATGGTCTTTGTTCAAAGATCAAATATAAATTCATCGTGATTAATCGAGCTCAAAGTAGGCGTGGGAAAAAATGAAACGCATGATCCTACCTTGTTGGGTGTTTTCCGGAGCTTCGTCGTCGATCTGTACCCCGCTGTTGTCGCTTCCACCTTGATTGGGAGGGAGGAGGAGGAGGATAAGAATGAGATGAAGGTAGGGTGAGGGGGGTTCCGCCAGGGGGAGGAATGTGGATGGGGGAGGAGAGGTGAGTTAAATAATTAAACTCTTTTAATTAAAAACTTGACCCCTGAAAACACCCGCGTCCAAAACCCCCAAAGCGGTTAACGTTAGGCCGCACCTAGGCTAAGCACCAACTCCCGAGCGCAATGTCAGTCTATGAATTTTAATCCAAGGACCCATTCAAAATTTATTAAACTCAACGCCCGAGACCGCCAAATTACGAAAATGCCCCTGGGTCCATTTTCCACAAAAGGCCCATGCCCGAAAAACATAAACTCCTCCTAGGGTAAAAGAAATGTTCTGGACTCAATGGTGCCCTCGGTTTTCCAATCTGATCCACTATTTAAGATAAACTTGAGTTTAACCATTAAACGAATAAATTAATTATTTTAATTATCTGTTTAACATTCTGTTAACGGGCGAGGGGTCCCAACTTCCCGCACCGACATTCTTTATGTCATTCATAGGGTAAAACACCCATTTTGGACCCATCCTTACACTCAAGTTTCTGATCCGGATTACTGTTTACGATTTATCCCATTTATTCGGCGTGCGTAGTGTGAACGCACATAAAATTTAATTTTGGGCACACCAGGGCTCAGAATTGCATGCTGTTTGAAGGCACTGCTCTGGAATAACATCAATAAATTGCAAAGTATTTTATAGAAAAAACTGGGTTCTTACAAATGGTGATTTTTTTATAAAAAAATTCATCTGGCCCCAATTGATCATCCCAATCCCCACTAAATTCAAGAACACAAGTGTGAAGCATATCCTCAGGAATATGTATATCTCTCTCTGTTTAGCCATCTGACTGTGGATGGAAGTCCATGCTCTAATAGACATAAGATCTCAATGCCTCTTGAAGGCCTCTACAAAATCTATAAGTGAACTAAGGATCCCTATTAGAAAATATAATAGATGTAACTCCATGTAAATGAAAAATATCTTTCACATAGATATTTCTCATCTCCTCAACTTTGGCTACATCATGAATTGGTATGATGTGATCCAACATGGTCATCCTATCGATAAAAACCAATATTTCATTTTTAATTTTATGTGTATAAGGAAACACAACCACAAAGTCCATATAAATTTATTCCCACATCCAAGTAGGGACTGGAAGTCGTTGAGACAAACCTAAAGGCATTTGATGCCCAGATTTCACCTGATTGCACGTATAACAATGAGAAACAAACTCAGCAATGTATCATCTCATACCAGTTTACCAGAACTGCTGTTGCATATTGTAAAATATTTTAGTGGGTTTGGGGTGCATAGCCCACTGGGAATTATAAAAATTACCCATCACATGCTTTCTTGTCTCTAATAGTACAAAGAAGTGATTCTGATAGCATAGAACACCCTCTTTAGAGAACAACCATTTGTAAATTGTGTCCCCACCATAAATGAAGTCTCTAATTCTATGTAATTCATCATAAAGATCTTGATCTTAAATAATCATTTTGAGAAAAGTGGATTTCAACTAAATCGTGGCTAAAGAAATTTCATACCTCTTCTCTTAAACTTAAAAATGCTGTTGTGAAAAAAGATCCATAAAATTCCAATCTTCTGTATATTCCTTCACTTCTAGGGTTGGAAGTGACATTCTAAATGAATTTGAAATGGAATTCCCATTCCTGGGGGTATCGGTGATGTAAAATTCAAAAGATTGCAGGAACTCCACCCAACACCTCTAGAAAATATTCAAATCTTTTTAAGAGAAGATATAACTCAAGATTTTGTGGTTTGAATACAGTGTAATTTTTTTTTTAAAAAGGTAGTGATTCATAATTTTAAGCACATGCATCATAGCTTCATGTTCAAGGTCATGGGTAGGATAATGCTTCTCATGTAGCCTATTATAATGATATCCATAATCTACTACATGATCACCCAACATAAGAACACTACCCAAGACTATACCCAATGCATCACAAAAGACCACATTGACATGCCTGGACTCTTGAAGATTCAACACTAGAACAGTTGTCAAAAGTCATTTCAGATCAACAAAATAACTTTTAAATTTATCATTACAAGAAAACTTCAACCCCTTTCGCGTTAGAGAATTCGTCAGAGAAGCCAACATCGAGAAGTACTTCACAAACTGAAGATAATATCCATCTAATCCCAAGAATATCTGAATGTCAAATACATTTCTTGGTTTCTCTCAAGTCATAAAAACCTTCAACATCTCAAGATCAAATGATATTACTAGTTCAATCACAAAGTGTCCCAATAATTTCACTTCCCAAATACATAAATCACACTTTTAATGATTATCATAAAGTTTGTGATTTTTTAGAAGACTCAGAACAGTTCTCAGATGATGCACCTGATCCTCGTGAGACTTGGATAGATGAAGTTGTTTTCCACAAAGACTATTATAATGGTATTCATATTTTCATGGAAAATCATGTCGATCAAATCCCAGAAAAATATAGGAGCATTTGTTAGACCAAAGGGAATAAAAATATACTCATAATGGTCGTACATTATCCAAAATGTGGTTTTTTGAATGTCATATTTCATTATCCTCAACTAATGGTTACCAGATCAAAGGTCAATCTTTGAAAACCACTTCTCCCCTTTTAGATGATCAAACAGATTATCAATCCATGGAAACAGATACTTGTTCTTCACTGTAACTCAATTGAGCTTCTGGTAATCAACATATAAGTGAAGAAAACCACCATCCTTATTAACAAAGACAATAGGTGCTTCCCAAGTTGACACACTCAGGCATATAAATATTTTCTCAAGAAGTTCATCCAAATGGTACATTTCAGTTGGTGACATGTGGTAAGAGGGAATATAAATTGGTTGTGTATTGGGTATTAATTCAATAGAAACCTTAACCTTTCCTACCAAAGGAAAACCAAATAAGTCAGAATGAAACACTTTAGGAATCCTGATAAAAATTAGAGGTAGATCACTACCCAAATATTTCCACTCCATATCAAAAGAAAACACTGATATTACTTTCCATAGCTTTGGATAAGATGGTTTGGCTCTACTCAACCATAAGTCCCATTATGCATGAAATTAATGAATCTCACCACTATGTGTAGTAAAGTAGACCTTCTGAAGATAAAAATCAATCATGGATTTATTAAAAATGACCCAATCCATTCCAAAAATGACATCAGGAAGTTTCATATTGAGGATGAGAAAACTCCAAGCCAACTCGACATCAGCTAAAGAGAAGGTACAAGAGGGACTATGGGGACCCTGATCTCTCATAAATCCATGGGGTGTAGTAATATCAATTATAAAAGATAAAATCTCTATAGTAAGATTAATAAGAATAACAATATGGGTTGAAATAAATGAATGAGATGCACCAGTATCAAATAGAGTATTCACCAATGAAAAATATAGAGTAATGGTACCACACAAAATTGTTGGAATCATGTTTGCTTCCTATAGAGGCTCTTCCATTTGCAAGAAGAAGCTTCATTTCAGATGACTATGGATGAAACCCTGTTATATAGGAATCATATGATTTCCCCGCAGTTTTAGAAGGATATTATTATCATATTCCACTACGTGGAGTAGAAAAGTTATTGAATAATCTCTATAAATTCCCTGAACATTTTTAGGAGAAATAGTTCTTCGCTGCCTCAGTGAAAACCCTCCTAGAATTTCCTAACTTTCTGAACTGATAAAAAATCAAAGGACTTCCTCCTGATTTTCATGCTGGTCGGGAATGACTCTACCATCGAGAATTATCATGAAAATCATCACTTACATTTTCTCTTGATGTAACATATGATACCACTGGGAGAAATAGAAACTCCCATCAACCATGACTTCCCAGCAAGGTCCATCTCTACCATCATCACCATATCCAGTACATCAGCATAATTGGGACTCTTTAGAAAGAAAATTTGATAATGGATATCTAATATGAAAACTAGCTCAACCCGTCAATCCTTCATCATTTCATTAGATAAAATATTCGGTGAAAACTGCATGAGATCAATAAAACAATTTGAATACTCAGTCGTAGACCTATCATCATGCTCAAGCATGTAAAACTTCATAGCCTTGGACAACAAAATTGACTCTTGATATAACTATTCGGTGAAAAGAACCTTGAAATTTTTCTACTCTAAGACCTTGTGTTTATTTTTCTTCACCATTGTGTCCCGCAATCTCATTCTTGGTCCCTCCATCATAAAGGTGGAACACTTCACCTTGATTTTTTCTAGTTCCTCCAAGAACTCAAATAGATGTTAATATTTAGAAACCATTACTCAGCATATTGGGGATCATTGGAGACTTTGAAAACTAGTGGATTTTGGTGAAGGAACTCTTGAGAATGATTTCTTAGAACATACCCCTTAGGATCCATAGTTAGACCCTGAACATGGACTAGATGTGGTGAATGTTCTAGAGCATGGATAGTGCACACAGTCACTGCCTCTAGATTTGGGTCCACTTTAGGATTCACTCATTGGGGTTCAGCAGTAGCTTCCTCTTGGATCTGATTCACATGTCTTCTCAGAGGAATGATGTTATACAACATCAGCAAACAACAAAGAATACATTAGTTTAATACTCAAACTGAGAAACAGGGGAAATTAATCCCAACAAAAAGAACAACCAAGATTTGTATTTCACACTATCCAAATAACAATAGGGAAAATAACAGAACTAATTTGTTAGAAGTCTTTCCCTAATCACACTTGGTGACTTAAGGTTCATTGCGGTGAGAGCTATCCAGGAACTCAATCACTACTACCTCATAAGTACCAAAAATATTTCACAAATGTACACTAAATTTAAGATAAAAACTCTAACTTCTACTGATTCCACTTTGTCAAGAACCATCACGAGTACCATAGTGACCCAATAACTGAGTTGGCCCTAACATAGCATGAAGGGAATTACCGATCCCCACTAGTCAGTGACTAGAAACTAGCATCATTAAAAAAAAGTGGGAATGTTTTTCTACAAACATTGTAGAAGAGAAATAAACAAGTCAATATGTATAACAAAAGAAACTATGTCAGGAATAATGTAACAGAAGTAAATAAGGCATAAAGAAGACCAAAGTACTACAACCCAAGTACCAAAATAGAGGAAAACACCCCAAGTCCCTAAGGACCCAACTCACTAAGTCAAAATATCATCAGCTGGATCCAACTTCAAGTGATCTTTTCCCCTTTCTCAAACCTGGAAGAAGATAATCTACAAACACCTGAAGGCACTAGTAGGGTGTCAACAAAAAATCCTAGTAGTATATCACCATGGATTTCATAAAAGTTTCTAGAATGAAAATATTAACGAAAGGAATGGTTTAAATTTTAAATTAAATAGGCTTGAAATTTAAAATCATATTTAAACAAATTATGCTATACAGTTCAAATGATGGAAAGTACTTTAAGTAATGTATTTACAAGTGATAGAATATTTATAAAATAATGGATTTATTAAAAAAATTATATAAAAAATTATATAAATTCATAAGACATGTAAATTAGTTCTAACAACATTGGAATACATTTATATCTCAAATATAAAACAAGCAATCAAAATTGTCATATTTCATATAGGTACATGTGTTATAGGCTATAGGACTCCATACTCTATAAGTGATCTCAGCAATACGTATATACACATTTCCCTATAACACTAGACAAAGGTGACTCATCGCCATCCTATCAAGGATGTGACCCACTGCATGTATATTTTAGAACATTGTAAAAGTATAGAGTGTGTCCAAATAACTTACAAACTACTTAAGGCTTGAATTCTCTATTACACAATAAATTATGGGCAATTTCTTTTAAGTATTATTAAAATAAAATTAAATCCCATTATCCCATTTCAAATTATGATTTTCCATTTAAAACCCAAAATAGTTTTTAATCAAAAATATGCCTCTTTTATAAGATAAAACCACTGGGTTTCTATAAAAACTTCTTTAAGCCATTTTCAAAAGTTTGAAATCCATTAAAAACTAATTCCAACCATTTTAAAATTAATTTCCCCAATTAAATTAAACAATTTAATTAAAATAATTTCCATCAAATCAAAAATTAAAATTAAACAATTTAAATCATTCAATTCATATAAACACACCCCAATTCAATGGAATTCTAGGTATTCCTAATTTTCATGACAAAAACATTTCAAATATCCGAATTCACTAGAATTGGGTTTTATCAAATCAATTAATATCCAGTTTAAGAAATTGAATTGAAATCAATAATTGAAATAAATCAAGAAATTCGATATTAATCACTTTCTATAAATGGGATGGAATCACCTACCTTTATCCCAAAACTCAACACTCACAATGACACCCATAAATGACAAATAAGGTGTAAAAGACCACAAAACCCAACCTATAAATCTTATCCAACACTATGGGGAATGAAACCATAAATTTTAGGATGATGCATTGAAATCCTAAAGGAGGAGAAAGAGATAAAGCCAAAGAAAGAGGGAGAAATCATAACTTGGAATCACACCAAAAGAGTAATAATGATAGATTACTGAAGGAGAGGATCTAGAAGGGTTTTAATGCTCGAATATTGATTGGGGAAGGCTTTGGGTAGAGGGAGATAAAACTATAGGGGATATAAAAGAAATAGATTAGTCGTGTTGCCTATTTAAAAACTATAATTTGGGTATTAACCAATAAAACATTTGATTTAATATATAATATAAAAATTTAATTGTAAATAAGTAACTAATATTGAATAATTTAATTTATTAAAATAAAAACAGAATGTGTGAATAAAAATATTTTTTCAAAAAAACATTTCTTCTACTTTCAAATGATTTTTATTTTAATTTCTAATCAATTGATAATAAATGAACTATTTTATTCATGTGTAAACCATATACTTTTAATAATTTAGTTATTCATGATCATACCTGCTAATATAATGGCTAGTTTATAACATTATTCTAGATTATCATTCTTTAAAACTCAGTGTTGTGTGTAACACAAGCTATCATAGAAATTAAATATATTTGAAAAAAATAATTCATAAAATCTCAGGGTGTTTCATTCTTCCACCATTAATAAATTACATCCTAAAAATTAGAACATGAACTTTGTAATCATAGGTTTGAAATTTAAAAATACATTTCTTGATACCCAAATTGTAAAAAATGTTAATTAAACATTCCCATCAAAATTTGAAAAAGAAAATAAAAAGGACATCTCGAATAACACAGAACTAGGTTTCTAAATAAAAGAACATTTATGGGAAGTAAAAATGTGGTCATGGAATAAAAAAATTATTCCCAAGTACTAATAGATAGTAATAGATAATGTGGTTAGGATAAATTTAATGACTAAAAATCCATAAATCTATAATGGGTTAAAAGACCATTCATTCATTAGAAATAAAGGTAAATGTATAAAAATTTTATTGAAAGATATCCACTATATATACTAAAACTGGATTTTCCCAGGATTATGTGTCGCCTCCTCAAGCTTCCACGTCCCCAATCTCACTATTTCCATTCCGGTTTTACCCCCACACAATCACATCCCTCCTCTAACCCTTTCCCCACTCTGCCCGTGATTTGGATTTCACCGCTCCACCGAACCCTCCTTCTCTTCCCACAATTAGGGTTTTATCTCACCTCATTTCCTAACATCGCCTCTCTCATACCGTCGCTAACCTTGATAGGCTCATCGGAATCTCGATTCTCCTCTCTACATGTGCTTCCGTCTTCGGCTACTCTGACTACAGCTCCTCCCCTCGCGACTTCTCCACAAACGGAGACTCCTCTATTGAGTCATTCACATCCAGGTCCTCCGCTCCACCTAACGTTCCCTTTCACTATAGTTTGTAGTGAGTAACCCCTGGTATAAACATTACTCCGACTGTAGTTGTCAGTTCGTCCACGAGCTTTGTCCTTCCACCACGCGTCCAAAATTTGTTGATGAATCATACTGTATCATTTTTCTTTCGTTAGGTTTTCCATTTGACTGCTCTTACACACATTTTTCTTCAAATCTCTCTTCTTGCAGATCGTAGTATACTTGCAATCCTATGTCAGTCTTATTGTATCTGTGCATTGGTAAGCATCATCGAGTCCACTATGTATTTTTCTGCATCTAAATGTCCGCATTATTTGAATCTCTCTGATCCCGTTGGACCAACCTCCTCGCCTTTATTGTGGCCTTATTCGGAAACACGAGCATACAATTTCCAACTCTTTATTCCCTGCCCACCGAGTGCTTCTACTCGTTGGAAGTTCATAGACTATATATCTCCAAGTGTTCTACTGCTAAAGCTAACTGTAAAATTATCTCCATCGACAACAAAACCAACTAAGGTTTAAAACGAGGATACTACCCTATATCACACAAATACTTCTACGGTTCTATGAAAATACTACCACAAACCAGCACCTCCATTTTTCTTCGCCTCACCCTCCTCCAAAATCCTGAAAAAAAACCCAAGTTTGGATTATTATTTGAAAAATCCAACTCAGAAAAGGTAATATTGGTGATTCAAAACTCTGGTTCTGTATGAAATCAAATCATACAGAGAACTTCAGATTATTTTTTCCTAATCCTTCATATTTTTCATATTAATTGGTATGTAGATTGATTTCTCTTTCAACAGAGACTGAATCTTATCCATTGTAAATTTTATCTCAGAAGATATGGGCGACCTCCACAACTATTTACATTGTTCCTGGTTTTTAGTGTAAAAGCATCGGTCAACATACCAAGAATTTAACCCTTTTCTGGTTTCTGATACTTTCTTTATTTGTCTGTGAACTATGTTTTCCCTGAATGATTTCATGGTTTCAGATGCAGGTTGTGGAGTTGTGCTTGGTTGATTTAAATGGGTTTCACAAGATATAGGTAATCGCTGATTTATTTAATGGAGTTGGCTTATTTAATTCAAAGTGTGTTGGTGTAGGTTATAATTGTTCAATTAGTTGGTAAATTTTCGTATGTGATGAAATAGTTTCACTATTTTTCTTTTGATGGAATAATTGATTTATTTTATTTAAAATCTTGACTCATTGTGCACTTGAATGGTTTCAGATGTAGGCTATGGAGTTGTTATTTTTGATTTAATTAGGGTTCACACGATATAGGATATCGCTGATTTAATTAATGAAGTTGGCTTATTTAATTCAGAGTGTGTTGGTGCAGGTTGTTAAGGTTCAGTTTGATGGTTTCGAGCGCCTCAATGTGATTTAATTCAATTCATATTCCTACCTTCTGATTTGTATTGGATTTAATTGAATTCATATATTTTTTTATTTCAGTATGTGGAAGCATATTTCTGAATGTTTGGGATACATTGTATATATCAATTGTGATTCAATTTATAAATTGAATTTTAATTTACTTATTATAGTGTATTGATTCCATCATTTTTAATAATGTCAAATTGTGCCCTATCAATATGCTTGGTCAAACATTAATGAGATGTTTGTTGTGATTTTTCCAATATTAACTTATTTTCATTGGTCCATGTTTCTAATTCCAAGTGGGTAGGGGCACGAGGCTGAAGAAATACTTCTTTGGTACCACAACATGGTATGAAATTAAAATCATTGGAACACTTTTTATGATAAATAGTTTTTCTAGCATCAAAACATATGATATTTTATTTTCTATTAGAAACATTCTAAATAATTCATATTCAATTTGTAAATTCATGTTTTAATAATGACAAAAAAATGATCATTGGAAGATGTTTTTTTCCATTCAATGTTAATCATTCAATAATCAAGGAAATGTTTCCTCCCATTACAGAACCATACTTGACTATACTTCTCATTGGGTTATACCCTTTCATGGGGTTGACAATGGAGTTATCCCATCAAACACAAGCTGTGATGACTGTATTCATATATTAATGATTTTTTTTGAATTTTTTAAATGTATTCCCTTACGTGTCTTTGAATATTCTACATGCACTTATTATTTATGGAGCTTAAATTTTGAGTAGAATGGTGACATTTATTCTCATGCTATCATAGTATTCAATATGTCCTCATCTATATTCTTTAATTCAATATCATGTTTTTAGGTCTTCCAAAGTGGTTGAGAGATCCCTTTCAAATATGGGAATGGGTGAGTCTCTCGATTCAGTGGAAAAAAATCTTGAATCACCTCCGTTTATCCATTACTTTTCACTATTCAGGTGAGATTTAAAACCAGCAGTACATCACTCTAGACATTTAGTTAAGAAACATCAACATTCATTCTATCTTTATCACTTTTTTTCACTTTCATTTTGTCAGGTATTTTAATGTGGATGAGGGATCTCTGTTGATGCTACTTCACATGGGTGAATGTCTCAATTCAGGGAAATGATATCTATCTACCCCTCCGCTTACCCAATATTGGTTTGTGTTCATGTAAGTTGTAAAAACAGTAACCCAGGTAGGTGGTTTTTCACTCTCTTCTATTTTCATTACATATTTGGATTAGACAATGTTGTTTTTTTGCAGTATCAATTCCATTATATCATTTAAACACAATTCATTTTTTTCATACAATTGAAAAAATTTTGAACATCAAATTACTGATTAAATAGTTACAGTGGTAAGTATTTTTGGTAAATTATTGATATAATTCATCTCTTAATGTACAAAAAACTTTTGATAGAGCTTTATGATGACGATGTAGGGAAATAGACAGTTACAATGACTCACGATGATGCTGCATTCACAAGCCATGCCAATGAACTACATCCCTGTTTAAAGGAAAACATAAAATAGAAAACTTTCTTAGCTGATTGACATTATGTGGTGCATATGAAATGTATCAGAAGAACAATATAGAACCTGTTATTTTTCAAATTATCTTATACATTTTTTCTATCAAATTTTAACTCTACATTTATTATAGGATAGAGGAATGTTGTTATAACACATATAACACACACAATTATTCTTTCTCATTGGTATAGGTTGTGTATTGTACATTTTCCCATGTTTCTTTTTTTTCCTAGCATATAGACAGATTTTTTAGCATATAGAAATAATTTAAAAATCACTTTATGTTATAATTTTCACATTTCCCAAATCAATTTCAGTTAATTTTCTAGCATATAGGCAGGGATGGGAAGGTTGGAGGGGGAGGGGAGTGGAGGGAGGATGATGGTAGGGGGTAGGGGGCTGCTGGGGAAAAAGTTTGGGCAGGGGGGAGGGGAGGGGAGGGTGATGGTAGGGGGAGGGGGCTACTGGGGGAAAAGGTTGTGCACGAGGGAGGGGTGGGGGGAGGTGAGGTGAGGGGCTGGGTAGGTTGGAGGGGAGGGGAGGGGAGGGGAGAGGAGGATGGTGGCAGGGGGAGGGGGTGTTGGGGGAATAAAGTTGGGCAGGGGGATGGGGGAGGGGAGGGGAGAGGAGGATAAGACCCAGGGGGAGGGGGATCCTAAGGGAACAGGTTGGGCAGGGGGGGAAGGGAGTAGAGGGTAGGGGGGGTGAGGGGGGAGGGGGCTGCTTTCTGTGATACCGCCCAACCTATGTGCTACTTTGAATGTTATTTTCATTCATGTCCATTTATATATTTTTATGTATATACTTCTGTTGGGTTCTTAATGTCCATTGGAATGTTATTTTTCAGTTGGATATTTCATTCATGTCCATTTCTCTGAAAAAAATTTCTGTAACCAATTTTCCTATTGGGTACCATTTGTTTTTATCAAAAAAGGACCATAGAAATTGGAGGATATCAAAATAAGAGGACCAAGAATTCATGCAATTTATGAACCAATAGTTTTACATCTGGTAATTCTATGGTTGGCCATATTATGCACCACGTGATGTATGGAATCTATGTATGGGTAATCCTATTATTTTTTGACTCAGCAGTGAACTTTCCAATTCATTTATTGTTTCAAAATATATGAAGAGTATTGGAAGTCCCCCAGATTTTTATAGCTAAAACATTTTGATTGAAGTGTTCTTCCCAACTAGAGATCCTGAGAAAGGATTGTGCTTAATTTTAGATAATAGTTCAGAGTAGTGTGTCATTTTATTTTGATGCATGTGCTACCTAATTAGATGTTATACATGGTTTGTTTATTGTTTTTATGTTTCTTGATCATTTTAATGTCGCCCAATGTAATTACATGTCTCCTTTAATTAAGTTTTTTTATCACCACCTCACGCATGTAACATGAAATCATTATGTTTTTAAGGTTCAACATCAATAATGACTAACTATTGTTTCTAAAGGATTTGATGTCTTCTCAAAAGTATGGTTGAATCCTTCTAAGACTTGTGATTGGTAATAATTCATTATGTTTTTCACTACATTATATATACACTACAATACCAGTTAAGCTCTAATTTGAGATTTGTTATCTGAAAAACAATTTTCCCTCCCACAACATCCCTCCCTATACTATATATACTTACATACAGACATATGTATGTTTTTATGCATGCATGTATTTATTCCAACCTTCCATGACAATATATTTGAATTTTTAGTACAGATTGAGATGTATGAAAAGGAATTAAAGGAATCCAAATTGGATTACTTGGAAAACAAGAACATTGAAGCAAGTTCCATTCCTAGGGGTACCCATAATCATTCTCTACTCTTTATTGGAGAATATTCCTCCAATTAAAATGAACACAAAAATTTGGGCTTTTTAGAGTTTTTCTCATTTTTCTATGACAACTACCACTACGATTTGGTCCCATTTATTTATAACATTCTGGATTCGTCAGTTTTCGTGGCTTCTGATGTGCACTAATCTCATATAACTAAAAAAATACTCTTCCATGTCATCACTGTCAATAAAAAAGATGTGGGCATGCATGAATGGTTTATGCTGAACCATATTACTCCTACAACTGTTTAAGTAAAAGGAATCTAATGTAATATTAAATGAAATTTAAACATTTCATTACATACCAATCATTGAAAGGTTATTATAATTTCATTCTTTAAATTCAACATGCCCAACAACCATGAAAGTAGCTATGTAGGTTGAGAGAATTTTCATAGCATAAAACCGATAATTTTTTGTTTATATCATTTGATATTTCAATAAAAAAAATTTGTACTTATATTTTTACTATGTATTATGTTGGTTTGGTGGGTTGGATGGGTGGGTGTGTTCATTTTCATTCAGTTTTGTTACTTAGTTTCGTCCCCTTATAATAGTTTTCTTGTACATTTATTTTCCGTTTGATTCCTCATTTATAATTTGATGATAAATTATGATCTAGAGTGTTATCTATACATTTTTTTCTATCATCATTTCAATTTTCATGTGAGGTTTAGTTTTTTAAATGTGACCAATATGTTTATGTGAATTTAATTTCAGTTTTTTAGTGTAGAATTTTACTAACTACTATGTTGTAGAACCGATTTTCCAAGCCTTGTCAAGGTGGTATTTTTAGACGATTATGTTGGGATTCAACGGGAGTTTTCAACCTTATGAGTTATTGATCTCAGGGGAAAACATGGAGTTGTTGAATAAATGCAAATGTGTGGATAGGGGTGATATCTAAAGAGATATTGGAGGTACTTAAATTTTTTTCATCCCTGTATAGAGAAGATTTAGTATTGATTAATTTTTTAAATGTGAACAATATGTTTATGTGAATTTAATTTTAGTTTTTTTAGTGTATAATTTTACTAACTACTCTTTTGATAAACATATTTTCCAGGCCATGTCAAGGTGGTATTTTTAGAATATTATGTTGGGATTCAGCGTGATTTTTCAACATTATGAGATATTGATCTCAGGGGAAAACAAAAAGCTGTCGAAAAGATGCAAAAGTATAGACAGTGGGTGATATCTAAAGAGATATTAGAAATACTTCAATTCTTCTCATCCATTAATAGACATGATTTAGTATTGATCAATTTTCCTGGGGTAATGGGATGAATGTATTTTATTTATATACATGGAGGACACACATAATCTGCTGCAATCACCTGATTTTAATTTTGATGATTATATAAACATATGGCACGGTTAAAAATTATTTCATTTTTTTAAAAATAGAATAGATATAAATATAAATATAACATATTAATTGTGTTTACTTTAATATATAAATTTTTTCAACATTATTTTGGTGATCAATACCTCAATTGTTATCAAGGGTATGAAAAATAACTTCCATATTGATGAATCGTCTAATCCATATTTCACTTTAGATACTAATTATATTTCGATGAAACAACATGAAATGAATTAATGCTTCCTACTAATCCGCATATATGCATCATTTCAAGTCCATGGAATCTAGTTAACCCTAAGAACATGAACATCTCTCTATTTTTCATTCCATAATTTATCTCAATCTCACCTCTTGCCTCCATCTCAGCCTCCACCTTTGTCTTTCGTTTCATTTCTGTCTTCGATACCCACCTCTCCCATTGAATAATGTTCCATCTCCTCAAGCATTATTTTTCACTCAATTTCCATTTGTCACATTAAGTCCACTCACTTCATAGAATACCACTCAATTTTTATTTAAACATTTCCAATTTTAATATGATTTATTATGTTTCAAAATTAGTATTCTATTATTGATAATATGAATTTTTTAGAGTGTCGGGAAAATTCACGGGCGGAGTAATAGTTTTTCTTAAAGTGGTGGAATTTCTAAATGGAGACATACTTACTTTATTTAATTCTATTTCGTAAGAAAAATCTCATCCTTTGATTGTTCTTTGATCAATTTCAACTTTATCTCTTACTCTAAGAAATGAATATTCAAGATGGTTTTTTTTCATTCCTGAATCACTAAAATTAACTTTTTAATGGGTTATAAGATTTATAAAAGGATGAAAATGTATTCATAATGTCTCTAGTTACTTACCAAAACCAAAATGGTTAACACAAGTTATCCAATATAGATAATTACAAAGCATTAAGTTCTAAATAATTAAAAATAACACCCAAATTTCGACTTAACCCATTCTAAAAACAATTAACCTTTAGGCTCCTCCAAAATATAAATTACTAAAATTGAACCAAAATATTGTAATTATTTTATCTCACATCATTCCATGATCAAATTAACAATCACATTGAAATAATTTTAATCACTCATAAATTCTTATAACAAAATGTATATATGATAATAATTTTCCAAAATAAAATAATATATGATCTCAAAATATAATTCTACATTTATTAAAAAAAAATTAATTTCTTAGAAAAAAAACTTATATTGGAAACTCAGGTTCATCCTTGCGTTGATATATAATCATAGGTAGATTCGGAATATCAAATGTGATTGAATTATTTCAAAATCTCTGTAGAGAGAGATAATCAATTCTTATAATCACGTCAAATTTCACTAAATAATGAATAATAATATTTTCCTTTGGATCATTTATAAAAACCCCAAAATTAAATCCCCAACACTAGAGTAGAGGATATTGTAGGATCGAAATAATGATGTAGATGCTCAATTTACAGTAGGGGGGGTGAATTGTACACTTTAAAAATTCCTTCAGAACCATTAAAGTTAGTTAAGAATAACTATGTTTTCCTTAAGCAAAGGAAAGGACTAAGTTTAATAAGGTTGAACTATGAAAATTCACAACACCTCTAACACTGAATACAAACATGGAAAGAGATTCCGAAGGTAGGTTCCAGAAATATGGTTCCGGAAATGAAACTTAACAAAAGATTACAATATGAGATTCTACCTTAAAGAGTATAGAATCTAAATGAAACAGAGTACAAGTAAGGAAGTATAAGAAAATTATACTTTCCTTATAATACAAAATGAAGCGGAATATAAACAAGTAGTTAAACTACAAGTAACAAGATATAAGTCTTTTAACCCAAAGAGAATGGTATCCAACAACCTTGGATAAAGGTCCCTTGATTTATACTTTCAAGCAAGTCTGTCTTACCCACACCAGGGTAAGCCCTAAATACGAAGATTGGAGTCTCTGTCCTGCTATCCCCGCAAGCCCTCAACTTCAAGGTAGTTGGAAACCTCTGTCTTCCTCATCAAGGAAGCCCTCTAACTTTAAGGTAGTCGGCACCTCTGTCTTCCTATCCTCGGAAGCCCTCGAATGTAATCACCAACATTCGGAGTCGCATGAAGCATTGAGAGTTAATAAGAGCCTCTCTCTCTAGAAATCACTTCAACAGCATGTATGCACAAACCAGGTTGTTCATCTATCATCAGTTCAGCACTGATCTCTTTCAAATGAGCTCCTATTTATAGGTAAGGTCGGCTCCTTCTCCAACGGTCATATTTTCCATAAATATCGGAGGGACCTGTACACGTGGCACTTAGAAAACGGTTAATAAGAAATAGAAAAGACGACAACGTTTTATAACAAAAAAAGTGTAACAGAATGTACGACATCATTTTAAACTCTAACATAAAAGTTAGGAATGAAAACTTCGGAGTGAATGTTCAGAGTGTAAGGAACAATAAAAGAGTAATCAAAATATAAAGGCATAATCAAAATAAAAGTTCGGAATCTAACCAAAATATTTTTCGGAGTCTGAATTAATTCATAGTGTATAAAACAAATATAATCAGATTCTGTTTAATTGGTGAATTCGGAATGAGAATTCGTAATGGGAATTCATCATCAGAATTCGTAATGGGAATTCTTCATTGGAATTCGTAATGAAAATTATTCTTCATAATTCGTAATGAAAATTCTTCTTCAGAATTCGTAATGAGAATTAATCATTAGAATTCGTATTGAGAATTCGTTATCAAACTTCATAGGAATTCGTATCCTGAATCTGGAATAGAACTTAGTCAGAGTTCATATCCAAAATTCGGAATGAAACTTCTTTATAGTTCTTAACTAGAATCTGAATCCTAAAACGGAATGCTTCATATCAAAGTTACAACGATTCCGAGAAAATAGAAATGAATCTGAATCTCATACTTAAGAAAAATATGGATAAAATACGATAAGGATAATTTTTCTTATAAAAGCGATTTTTCTTATAAAATAAATTTTCCATAAGAAAGAAATTTTCTTTATAAAAGAAATTTTCCTTATAAAAGCAATTTTCCTTATAAAAGCAGTTTTTCTTAAAGAAAAGATGTTTGTGATTTTCAAAACAAGAAGGAATGGATAAGTCATAAGGAACACCTTATTGACTCAACAGATATATGTGCTCTAATTATCATGATTCGCTTAAGTTATCATGATTTCATAAAAATTCTCTTTTCCTTTGTCTTTAGAGGTTTTTATGGATTATTATCCCGGTCATCCCTTAGATTAGGGCATTGATTTTAATAATTCCCATGTTAATTTCATCTATATTACTTAATTATGGGTGTTTTATGGTGTTTTGACCTCTAGAAATTCCTTTAATTTATTGTATTATTCACATTACTTCGACAATCTTTTTCTTGATGGCCTTGTTTTCCACACTCAAAACTTTTTTTGTTATTTTATGGAATTCACCTAAGTGCTCCTTCCATCATTTTTGGGGAGTATGTGGTTGAAAACTTTTCTTCCCTATTTGTGATATTCCA
This sequence comes from Viscum album, assembly GCA_963277665.1. Taxonomy (NCBI): domain Eukaryota; kingdom Viridiplantae; phylum Streptophyta; class Magnoliopsida; order Santalales; family Viscaceae; genus Viscum; species Viscum album. Next base: position 570,279,011 of record OY728164.1, on the reverse strand, counting down.
TTATACCTTCCATAAAACTCCAGATTCCTTTTATTATCACCATAACCATGAGAGTTTTTAACTTTTATTTACACATTAAGTGCACATCAAATGATTTTTCCATAGCTTCCAAAATCCATTATGTATAATTCCATTAAAAGACATGGTTTAAATCCAATAAATATTCAATCAATTTTTATTTTAATTATGATAATTAAACCAAAATTATACCTTGAAAGTATTTTAAGATTTTCATCATAGTTACCAATTGATGCATTATAATTCTACTTAAGAACAAGGAATTCTTTCAATTTTTTGTATGTAAAAGAATATAGAAATACTTAATAAAAATTATTCCCGTAAACTCATCCCATTCCATAATGTGAATTTTATCCTATTTCCTTATATTATTAATATGATTCCATCATTGATCTACTTTTAATTTCAAATGATAAATAAATAGGATAAAATTTTCAAGGCTTCTACACTGAATAATGGGAAATATATTTTCACAACTTTTGTCCATTACTCAGTAACGAGTGGATAAAAAGCCACATAAAATTAGAGTGTATGTTGTGGTATAAAATAACCAATGTCATGTTTATCCCTCCTTAGTAAATTCAAAAGTCTATCATGACTTGTCCTACCACTTATATCTTGAGATATTTGAGTGAAAATAGTCAAAAAATATTTTATATTATATTATAATTCATTTGGTTGCTCATGAGGATGGTAATTTCATTTTCTATCACATTTTTTGTTCACATGATTCCTATAGGTTCTATTTATTGACTAAAACCAAAGATCATAGTGTGAGAAATAATAATCATAGTGTGAAACCACATAATAATGAAAAATCATTTATAGGATGTCTATATAATGAAACCTTTTTTCGATATATGAAACCTTAGGTTTATCCTAGGTCATTTAGGGTCGTCATCTGTTCAAATAATTCATGATGGTTCATAAATAAATTTTTTATTTCAAAAACATATCCACCAAAAGTGTCCAACTAGGTGAGAAGTAAGTCCCATTAGCATGCACCAGGTGATGATTGAGTCAAATTTCAATGTGTCATTTTCATAGTTATCACCCCTAGGTACAAATGTTCTAGATTAATATCAACTTATAGTATCCATATAGTTATGTGATTTATTAGAAACCAGTAACTCAATATTTCAAAAAAATTCCAGGACATTTTTCTATACTTTTACTTATCCTTAGGTTTTGTACTAATGTTTTCTAAACCTAATCTATAAATATTAAGTAAACCCTACTCTTATTCCAACTATAATGACCCGATATTTTCAAAAAAAAACAATACATATATTGAGATGAATATTCAATACAATTCACAAATACACACAGAAGGAATATATAGTTTTAGTGTCTTTGGATACCAGATACACAATCTTCTTATTTCATGAAATGTCTTCAGTATATCCCATAATCATCTCCCTATTTAGTACACTTTATGGAAATACCCTAATTAAAACCTTTTTAAAACCCTGGGGGAGAAAACATAATTAAGTATGATATCATATTATTAGTAAGGTTACAAAAGGGTGATATCAATGATCACTTAGTCCAAAAACTAGTATAAGGGTCTGAGAACAATATCCTATCATTTGAAAACTATATCCTACATAACATAGATAATAATACTAAGTTTTATAAAAAATATTATAATTTTATAAGAGATGAATCATAATGTAAATATATGAACATGATCCATGAGATAATTACATATACATATGAATTTGTCCAAAACATAATATTATAACATTATGAATATGTATAAATATAAATATGTTTACTCATTAAGTCAAGGGCATGAAATCAGGCTCTTGCATAAACTTATAGATATGAAATACATATCTACACATAATCATATGCACATGATATCCAAGTCCATGCATAAATTTATGGACATGAAAATTAGGCTCATGATTAATCATATACACATAAAAACAAGGTCCACACATAAAACTATAAACATGAAATCTGATTTATTAATAACATATTTAGTCATTAGTTATCCATATTTACCCAATAAATTAGAGGGATATATAATTATATTTCTTCCCATCACATGATAAAAATAATATATATGTGTTTTCCATAAAATCATTAAACATTCATCACATCATCATATCATAACCCATGAAGATAAATTGGGGTACATAAATATTTCATCAGTCCATATTAATGTAACCCATATGAAATAAATTTTTTTCATAAAAATATAATCTTCATAATCATAAAACATCCATAGAAACAATAAGGATGGTACCATTTGATCATATCCCATGTAAATAATACCTACCTCCAAAAAATTTCATTGATGAATATATTTTCCATAAAAATATTATTAAAATTATCTTGAGGAAAATATACTTTTCATTTTGAAATTAATTATTTAAAATCTAAAAAAAAATCCCAAATATTAAAGAAACCATTTTATTTGAAAATAATCTAGGAAACTTTTAGGTGAATGTTTGAATCATTGAGCCTTCATTATGGTAGAAAATATTATTTCTATTGTACATGTTAAAATAAATATTCCTTTCTCAATTTTGGTAAAGAATCAAAAATACCTCATTTAGATGAAAATAAAATTCATTTTAAACCATTTTTTAAAAATTAAAACATGGGTAAAAATGAATTTAAAATTTATTTTTAAAATATTGAAAACATTTTTGAAACAAAATTATAAAACATGGACATGGAAGAGAAATGGTTTCTGACTGAATAAAAAAAGTCGTGTTTCCTTAAAAAATAATCTTTTGGTATCTTGAGTACTTAAAGGGAGTAAAATAAAAGGAAAACATGTATTTTTCAATTAATAACCATAGTATTATAAAATTTATGAGGTTTTGTATTGATATATCATAATATTTCATCATCATAAACTTTATTATAAACAATACTTATAAACAATGAGATTGTACCATAATAATATTACCACTTTGATAATTTTCTAATCGTAAACCCCATGAAATAAATAACATTATATTGGTATGTATATCCCATTATTTTTATTATAGTAATCATAAAATTAATTCATGTGTAGTTTATAAACCACAAAAAACAAGTGTTGAATATGACATGTGTCTTATGGAAATAAAAGTGAGATGAAAATCACTTACATCAAGTCTCAACTTCATTCATACACTTGGGAGCCTCTTTTGTAATAAATTTTGTTTTAATATAAATATATTATATAACCACACTAATATATATCATTCAATATATTATTTAATTATAACCTTATACCACCCCTTTTATTAATAATTCTTTATTAAAATCATTGTTTTTTGTGATAACTGTTTGTTCTTCATGTATGTTTTGGTTTGGTAGTTTTTTTCCTTGTACTTTGATTATGGTTAAATCATATCTATAATTTTATTAATTATATAAATATAATAAAATTTCATTATATACATATTTAGAGTCATCCATAAAATTATAGAGAGAAAAATGAATTATGTTGTTCATGGAGACAGTAGGTCGTGCGTACGCAAGAACACTGATTCCATTTTTCAATGAATGGAATGAAATAATTTTAAATTATATTTAATATTTTTAGAATAATTTACATTTAATATATATCACATATATATTCATCAAATATATCCTTATTAAAAACTATATTAAACTAAAATGAAAAGAATATCACATAGTTTTGTAGAGGCGGTGGTCCACATGTATGCATGAGTGACGTTTTCATTTTCCAACAGATTGGAAAGTCAGTATCTAGATGGGATAATTTAATTTCAGAAGTATAATTATGACATAAATATATTATATATAAATTAAATTCATCACTATATCCATTTGTGATAGTTTATGATGGAAAATGAATTACCTCAGTTCGCGAGGTGGTAGTCCATCGTACACATAATCGACGATTTCCTTTCCCATTTGATGGGGGAGGAGATGGATATTGGTTATTCAATTATAATAACAATATATAAGTATATGAATGATATTTTTTTATCATATCATAATTTTTTCAGAATATTTTAATGGGTTATAATAATAAATAATAAGAAAATTCAAGGTTAAGGATTATACATCCTCTTCGGAAAACCTCTTTAGGTTTACACCTAAAGCCTTCTTAGGAGGGTTTCCTAATAAATAATTATTATATGAAGTTGGGAAGGAATTAATTAATTTATTTGGTTAGTAATTTTATGTACCAAAATTTTATTTATGTATGGATAATAGAGGATAGGATGTTTTATTTTATAAGTGAGGGTGAGGACCCACTTAGAAACTACTTGGAAATTTCTAAAAAGAATAAAAAATTATAAAGACATTCCTAAGAAAAATACTTCATGATGACTATATATTATAATTTGAGATATTAATAGGTTTAAATATTTACATAAAATATTATTTCTATAAGTTTTATTGGAAAATTTACCCTAATATTTCTCCCCATGGTAAACTCATTTTAACCTTAACGGTGGTAATTAATTTTTAATATTTTTACTATTCATTGTGACTAAAAATGAAGTTTAAATTATTATATAATAATAATAATATTATTATTATTAAAAATATATAATCTAATTTAACAAATTAAATTCACATAATTGGTAATATTTAATTTCAAATTAAACTTGCACATGCGACAAAAAAGTGGTTTTCCAAATAAATCGATTTTATAAGTATAAAAAAAATTATATAAAAGTTCAACATGTAATTGATTAAAATGTAATAAATTTTAATAATAATAAAATAATTTAACTAATTTCTCTTTTAAACTATTTTAAAACAAATTGATAAATTTGTAAATGCTTTAAATAAAAAAACAATTTTCAATAAAAAACAGTATTTTTCACTATTCATTAAAAATATTTTCTTTTGAAAAAAATAATTAAATATTAAATATTATATAATTTGAAATGTTAATAAAAATAATTATGTTTATTTTTTAAAATAAAATTTATAAATGTTTTAAAAAATATTTTTAAAAAAAGTGTTCAATACAGAAAAAACCACTTTTTAGAAAAATATAGTTTTTAAGCATAAAACTTGATTTATTATATTCCCATGCTTATAAAAAATATTTAAATATTGATAAAAAAATTTATTGAATATATAATATATAAATATTATTAAAATCATTCATAAATAGTGACTAATTTAATTTTTTATAATAAAAACACTTTGCATGTATGAAAGTAGTTTTTTTTAGAAAAACTTTTATTTTACATTCAGATGGTTTCTTTTTTCATTTATGATCAATTAATATATAATGAATTTATTTTATTAGAGTGTAAATAATATAATTTTCATAATTTATTCAGTGTTTTTCATTCCTTATAATTTAAAGTTTAGGTAATGATGTTATATAGTATTACGATTCGTTAAAACTCAGTGTTGCATACAATGAAAGCTGTCGAAGAAATTAAATTGATTTGAATAAATTATTTCATAAAATCTTTAGGTGTTAAATTTTACATTTTAAAAAATGTTATATTTTTATTTGTAGGGAAAAAATATTTTCTAATTCAAACTCACTTTCATGGATTGTTTTCTATTCACCTGTTTTTAAGAAAACAAAGGAGACCACTTGAAAAGTAACTCATAACAATAAATTTAACATCAATGATTTCAAAATGTTTTGAAGAAATATATATAGTTATTTAGTTTTAGTTTTTCTATCTATATTCAAAAAATAACTACCTCCAATAATGTTATGTTTCATGTTTTTTATTTATTCTTATATAAATAATTTATTGTTTTTGGGTGTTCAATTTCTCAATGTCAGTAAATTTATTTCATGTTATTATACAACATGAAAATGTTATGAAACCCATTTTTATTTACATGGTTTATTTATCAAAAGTGAATTAATTACATTTTTATTTTTAGGAAACCATTTTTCCATGCTTTCATTAAGATATTTGTATGATTTATTTTTTGTGTCTCACATATGTCTGGATGATAATGGGTGGGGTTCTATATCACCCTCAAAAGCATTAGTTTTTGATTATATCTCATGAGATAGTAATGCATAGAAATAATGAGTTTGTTAAAATAGGTGTGGGCATGATGGGTTTTCTCTCATTTTCTATCATAGAAATATTGATTTTGTTCGCATAAGGATGTGAATTATGAGTTTTCTCATACAGGGTTTCCTAGTCATATAGTTTTTTCATATTTCCAAGTTCGTAATCATGTTATTATAAACATTAAAGATGAATTCAACTTCCATTAAATTCCATGTTTTCAATATTATTCCCTATTTTGAAATTATTCCACACTTTTATGTCACACTCACATGTTACATGACTATTGAGATGTGTTTTGAGCTAATTCATTTATTTTTTTATTACTTAATGATTTTTTAGGAACTCATATTACTCTAACATGTTTTATGGTTATCATATATGGTTGTTTGACCATTTATTATGATATTTTTTTCTTCTTTATGATTTCCTTTATGTTATGATATATGTTTTTCCATTACTAATAATATCATATCACCCCTTTCTTATGTTTTATTTTCTCCATGTTATAAAGAAAATTTTTATGTAAGATATATCTAGAATGGTATCTTATGAGAATAATTTTTAGGAGATTGTAAATAATTTTTTTTGGAATAAGAAGTTGTTTATATAATGGTAAAATATCCAGTAGTTTAAAAATACATGAGTTTTGTTAGATAAATTTTTTCACTAATTTTATAATACTTTAAGATTAAAAGGTCTTGGGAATATATTTTAATGAAATATTTTCTTTAATTCTTGTAATTAAGGGATAATTGGGTTCGAGGATACTATATTTTCAACAATTGATACTCTAAGGATGTCATGAATATGGTAGCATGGCCTTTCCAACTATGTGAGAACTCATAAAAAGGCAATATTCAATAGATGGAACATGATTTATCTAGGTCCCCAATGTCACTATAGGTCAATCCTCTCACCCAACCTGATCCTAGTTTTCCTATGGTCTATCCACCTAGGTCAGTTCGTGGATAACAAGACAAATCAGATATGGCCTCACCTCATAAGAGGTCTGGAGGCCATTGGGTATCTCAAAGGTCCCATATAGACCACTTTGGATCATCATATCAAGTCCTCGAATACTTTTTCTGAGAGATGTGCAAGGTCCCTACCCTAGTCCCACTATGTATCATAAGGCCTATTCCCCCCACTAAAGGCGTAAAAATTTTAAAAAATCTCAATGGAAACTACCTTGGACATCAATGGATAATTCATCAAGTCAGTGCACTAGGTCCATCATGCCATAATCACTCTAGTCTAGTCATCAATGGGATTCAACCTAAATTACCCATTTAAATTTAATTTAAAGATTCAATTTAAATTAAATTAAACATTTAACTAAATGGGAATCTCCTAAAGTGATGGTCCAACTTTATGTATCCACATAATTGAAATCATAAAAATTCATCGGGTAAGTATTCAGGACCACCCACCTTTAAAGAGATTTCCACTTTTTCCATGGGATGAAAGTAGCTTCCAAGGTCTGTCCAAGACCGTCCATCCTCACCCATGATCAAGAAAACTCACTCCAACCACATGGGCTCCCATATAAAACTAAATGTTAATAATAATTTAATTATGACATTTATAATCAATCAATTAATTTAATTTAATCTTGGAATAGTACTGGATAACTCACCGGACAAGCTCATCGCACCGAAACCACAACCAAATGCTCATATATAGTATGTGGAATACCCCCATCCTCATTCTAGGAAAAATACCTAATTCATGATGAAAAAAAACACCAATATAATTTAATTTAATCTCAAAAGATTTGAAAATCACTATGGTAACATACCTCATTTAAATGGAACACGATGATGTGTAGAAATCATCTTGGGTCCTCCTCTAGCTAGGATGAGTGAAAGCTCCAAAAAATGGTTTATTCCACTATACTCTAGTAGAATTTATGCAAAACCCTAAAACATAAGGCCAAAAATTAGTGACCAACCATGAAAAAGAAGAAAATATTGAGAGGGTAGGATTAACCACACCTCTGATTCCATCAAAATGCACCCAAAACCACCTGAAATAAAAGAGAATGAGGGAGTTCAAGGTTTGGTTGATGCCCCCATGTGTGTTCATCTTGTCAAATGAATAATGGTGTCTACCACCCCATTGTAATTAAAATGTATGGTTATATTTTATGGTTTAATCATAGGTTTCATGCCTTTAATTTTCAGGAAGTGTCCCCCAAAACCCCATCCATCCCTTTTTACACAATTACATTACCAAAAACGCCCCATAAACCATATTCACAGTTTGAATGACCTATTGACACTATAAATGACCTTTACCGGCAGTTTTCATCACCTTGATCCCCTTACAATTACTCTATCACTCACCCAATCCCTCAAGGCATCCCACCAAACCTTAAACCACACTAAGAAACACCATTTTTGGATGCTAAAATTACAAGAAATACAATTAGAGTCCGGATTCTAAAAACAAATTTTCCACCCAAATGAAAATTAAAATTCCCACTAAATTTAAAACCCACTCAGACTCATGGTTTTATAATCTCCCTAATATAATTCTTCTCATCCACACTAGGTATCCTAAACCATGTTAATTTAGTAACCCAACCTACTTGGGTCACCAGTCCACACTCATTTTGTCATGATCTACTATGAAATGCCTATGGACCTTGTATTGTGATATTCCAAACATAAGGTTCCGCATTTATAAAAACTCTAGGTTCCACTTCTAACCATAACTAAAACATCAATATTGATCTCCAATATAGAATTATATATCAGTAAACCACTATTGAATCAAATAATTCATCAGGTTTATGGTGCTCCCCACTATAGAACTCAACTCACAAAATTCTAATTTTGAACCACGGTGCATACCACTATCAAAATTTCCTATCAATACAAGTTTCCAATAGCTCAATGACCCACTTAGTTCAGTTTCCATCTAAAAACACCCAATTACATATTAAAACATGTGTTACAGGCTGATCCTACCTCTTATATAAAATTCCATAATGAATCATATAACTATCAACTGGCCATACAAAGGGCCTGCATACATTGGAATTCCCTTGAAAGGTCATGGCCTAACCTCAAAATACCAATTTCATTCTACGTATGATGTACCCAAACCACAACACTAGATTCCAGAGATTTACCAATAATTTTCACCCAAAAAGGATCATTCTTTGTGTTTTTTCACATGGTTCCACCCCTAAATCATGTGATGAAAAATGGTTTCACCCCTTGAACAAAGAAACCAAATTGGTTAACCCCCTAAACAATGTATTGAAATGGTTTTAACCCCTAAAACATGTCACGAACATGGGTCCATGTCATGAACCACCTTCAGATCACCCCAGAGACATCCCAATCCCGATACCAACACATTGACTCTAATTCGAAACTACACCTAAACCTCAAATATAGTATTTACCACTCACTAATGTCCAATAACCACCTTGACCAACCAATGACCAGTCTAATCAGTCCAAATACATTACTCACAAGAAGATCACATTCCCATGACCAAAATACCACTTCCCACTATAGAATTACCTTTGTCAACACTTTAAATTATTAGAATTTGAACACCATAGACCATTCCATGTCCATTACCAAACATAATGATTGGACATGTTCATCTTTATCATAAATTATTTTTAATGTAACCATCAATGTTTTCCTATTCCCGAGTCACTATAGTATCATCCTTGGCACCCACCCAATTTATAATCACACTGAGTGTCATTACTTGAAAAATCTAGCGGTACACTCCTCGCCATATTTCATACCTTATACCTCTCCTTGATCATAACATTAAAAGATCCATCATTTGAGAATGTCACTTCACCCAATCCATTCTTATCTCATCTCATCGATACCGAATCGGGATTCACCAAGATCGGTCGTTACACCACACCCAAACTAAAATAAATGTATCATCTACAACAGAGAGACATATTAGATTTCATCATGACACGAGACCTTCATATTGACATGTTTTTCATCAACCCCATTCATCCTTAACTCACACTTGTCCTCTCGCCAATTTAAAATTTAAACGAGTACCACTCACAACATACATGTACCATTCCTATCTTATCCAACACAATGCATGTACAATCATGTACCACCAAATCAAAACACCTAACTCACACTTCCAGGAGTCACACACTAAGGAGTTGAGTTGATGTTTAATAATTACTAACTATGTGCCATGGCATGTTAGTTTGTTATGCTATCCACAAACTTAGTCACCCCCAATGTTGTTCTAATCATGAGCACCACCTGTTCTCCCACCATACAGCTAAATCAAATCAAAATTCAAAAAGTTCAGGGCCCCCAAATGGTCCTTCCCTTGAAACCACACTTTGATACACAAGGAACTATTTTTAATGGTTCTCATCTGCACAAAATTCTAGTGAATCCCTATGCTTATTTCATATAATTGGTTGCACCTCTTATGCACTGATCTCATCCCAAGTAACCTACATATACTTATAATCTCTATGGAAACCACAAACATAATATAACCACCCTGAAATTTCACCATCAACCAAACCAAGCACCAACTCACTATGGTATGTGTAAAAACTAAGGGACTCTAGGTCTCCCACATATCTCTACCAGTTAGGTATCACATAAGTTTCAGTAGGTCTGACCACCTAGACATAGGCCAAAACTTATAGACGATCACAATTTATGGGGCACCATCCATTATCCCATCTCATAAGTCTCATGATATCACGTGTCAAACACCCTCTCTAGGGTTTCAACACGTGACATGAATCACATTCCCAAATACCCACCCATGGGGGAATCGACACTTAAATGCAACCATACATGATATTACCCTAGATAATAATATCATATTGGTAAATAAGTATATTTAAATGGAATATTAATATAATATCTAGACCAAGGGAGATCTAACACATGATTCAGTTAAGTACAATTTCATTCCAAGCTATATAGAAAATTTTCATATAGGTTTTTACTAGAAACATTCAATAACCAAACCCTAACAACCGCAACCCACAAGGGGTCCAAATCATAGTCATTGGGTGCCTTTCCCAACCCACCAGGGTCACTACACCACTTATGAATGTGAATTGTGTCTCCAACCTCATCATTGAGTTCCACGTAATAGATTTAAATGAGATACCATCTGAATTAAATGCATATAAAATCTATCCTAGTTGAGTATAATTCCACTAAGTAATTTTATGGGAAAACACCATATGAATAGTTTTTAACACTTTAAATAATAGAGCCTCACTAGTCAATGAAATATCACACTAGTAGGCCCATATGTCATATGAATGCCATGTTCTAAATATGATGCATGAGATGCCTCTTACCTCTATGGTCCAAGAGTAAAAATAAAATCATTATCCTATTTCCAATGAGCCAAGATCCATAAATCCATAATAAATCATAAAATATATACCACATGTGAACAAATCAAGGAAAAAATCCTATACAACCATAATAGTAGAAACCAAGAGAGAAATCCCATCCATGGTAACCTTGAATTCCTATCAGATCAATTGTTCTCAACACACCAATCTGATATTCCTCATAGGATCTGACACATTCCTATATCTATAGTATACCACATCCTATAACTATAAAACAAAACAAAATCAATACTCTAATACCACTTTACACCATATCCCTACCTCATACTACTGATCAGTTCCCAACCTGGTGGTCAATATTGTACCTTAAGAGAACATCCGTATATTCTAAAGGCTACCAACTAGTATTGTGGGAATAAGTTAGTAATACTAGGAGACTATACCACTTGTATCATGGTGTGATGTAATAGAATAAATAACCACATTTCATAAAAAAAACAAAAAGTAGAATCAATGACTATAAACATGATTAATAATTAATTAAATATGATATATCCCAAATAGAATTCATACATACAACAGAGTATCTGCACTGTTCCAACCACATATAATGAATGAAATAAATGAAATAAAAAATGGGCTCCATTAAATCTCTAATACAAACCCTATCCCAAGATCCAAGTACTCATCCAGTCCATTTCACTAGATCCACATAGGTTCTTAGCCCAAACTTGTTCATAAAATATGCATGTGAGAGTTTATTGGGTACCCATGCGTAATGGAGGCCCAAGTAGGGTGTGAGTGCATAAATCAGAAGGGAATCACTAACAAGGTCTCATATTAAATATGAATATAGGGAAATGTGCATGTGACAAGCTCAGGTAAAATAAATAACTATAAAAAAATAAATAAAACAAACAAACATCAATTATTATGTTTCTGACCCTGATTTACCATACCCTCTTTGTCCACTATCGGGGTGACGTTGAGCATTTTACGATGATTGTGCCTCCCAAATAGCATGTAGACTCCACATTCATGGTAGTCCCAACTAGATCCTCTCAAATATTAGGTCCCAACCCATGAAATTCCAAGCATACTAGCTCAAAATCCATGGAAGATCTATCCCATGGATGTAAACTATGCATTTAAATCCAACTCATGTTATCTATAAGCATGAATTTCATGGTTTTGTGAACCCAAACCGTGGAAATTTGTGTGTTAGACTCTAACTTTTGGTATCCATAACCATATTCTCATGGCTCCGGATACCCTTCCTATGACAACACATGCATCCAAATCTAGAGCCATGGTATCCATAACCATAATATCATAGCTCTGGGGACCTTTTCAATGATATCAAGTTCTTTTGGGTCTAAATTCAAGGAATCTATAACCACAATCTCATGGATCTATGGACCCATACCATGATATAATTTGCATCCAGATAAAAATATATGGTTGAAAAAACCATAATCTCTATGACTATGGGGGTCCATCCCATGGTAGTAAATGAATCCATATCCAAACCCATGGTTTTCATAACAGTCATCAAGATAAAAATCTATAGCAGATCCAACTGCATTAATCTCTAACTCATGTAAGCCCAACCATGTCACATCTACCCCAAGGCTACACTCCATAACCCACATAAAAATCAAAAAACATAGGGTATGATCAAATTACCACACCCAAGTCAACTATCCATATCCCCTTAGGCTCACATTATTGGTTTGGGTTCTATGGTTACTACCTCTACCATATCACATTCACCTGCTTAGATTTGGCTTGTCAATGAGGCACCCATAGGGGTCCTTCTGGTCAATCCTAATAGAGGCACCCCACTTGGGGTCCTCTATCTCATACTCAGTCCTAATTTGACACCTGATACTCTAAGGATGTTAGAAATGACCTCACCAGTTATTTGGTAACTCAACACAAATACAACAATCAAGAGATGGACCATGACCAACCTTGATCCCCAAGGTCAATCTATGTTGGTCAACTCACCCATCCTAATCTTGGTATACCTAAAGTCTATCCACCTAGGCATTTATATAGATAAAAAGACACATCAAGTCTATAATCACCACCCAATAGGTCTGGAGGACATCAAGAATCTCAAAGGTCTTATATGGACCTCTTTCACAAGTAATCTCAAGTAAAATAAAACCTATTACAAGAGGTTCACAATGTCCATGCCCTAGGTTCACTCTGTCTCATAAGGCCTGGTCACCCCTCTCAAGGTGTCTGGAGGTCAAAACTACTCAAAGTTCACTTCCTCGTATATCAGTTGTTGAGACATCAAGATAGTGCACTAGGTCTATTATTTCCTAGTCACATTAGTCTATTTTTCAAGGGGATTCACCCAAAATCACCCATTACAATTTTATTTAAACATTTATTTTAAATTAATAAACCATTTACCAAAGGGTAATATCCTAAATTGGTGATCTCACATGACACATGCCACATAATTGAAAGCATAAAAATAAATAGTTCAGTTATGAGACACCACCTACCTTTAAAAAGATTTCCACTTTTATTTCCAAGGGCTAGAAATAGCTACCAAGGTATGTCCAAGACCATACATCCTCATCCATGATCCACTAAACCCATGAAAATCATCTGGGATAAAATATCAAACAAAAAGTAAATATTTAATAAATCATAACATTTATAATTAATTAATTAATTTAATTTAAACTTAGTTTAATGTTGCTTAACTCACTGGTTGATCTCATCATACCGGAACCATGACCAAATGCACACCAACAACCCACAATGTACCCCCATCTTCATTCCAGGAAAAATCCCTATCATTTAAAGACAAAACAAACAAAAATTTTATTTAATTTAAGATCAAAAGAATTGAAAAATCACTATATTTAGATACCTCAAAGAAACATCATGCAATTATTCACGAATTTTTTCTTGATTTCTTCTCTAACTAGGCTGAGTTAAATCCCCATTATAAATGGTCGATTCTACCATATTCTAGTAGAATTGATACAAAACCCTAAAAAAAAACAACAAAAATCAGTGACCAACTGAGTTAAATAATAATATAGGGATTTTAGAGTAAGAACCATACCTCCAACATCCTCAAAATGCACCTAAACCACCTAAAATAGAGGAAAAACAAGGGTGGGGCCCAACTGATTCCCTACCATTCATCCCTCTCTACTGATGAATAAAGGGAATTTAATCCCCATTTTGAATTAAAAATGGGTTATCCATGTTTCATGATGCGACCATAGGGGTCACGCTGTGAATTTTTTTCCATTGGGCCCAAAAACCCCATAAATCCTTTTTTCACATCCTAAAGTTCTCAAGAACACCCTGATAAACCTTTTTCATGGCGTGAAACACTTATTCACACCATGAATGTCCTATAGTAGCAGTTTTGACCACCCTAGGGCCTCGACCACTCATCTTACAATCACTAGAACCTTCTGTACATCCTATGAAATTTAAACCACTATCAAAAATAGAATTTTGGGATTCTCAAATGCTCATAACTCTATTTAGATTCTTAGTTCTCAAAACAAGGTATCCACCCAAATTAAAATTCAAATGTATGCTAAATTTACAACCCTTTGGGGATATAGTTTTATAAGAAGGTATTAGAGAGATCAAAATATGAGATATGGAAATAATTCATTAATTATGAGGTGGATTCCATGTATCATAGCCATGTTTAGGTTTTGTTCCATCCACAAGTTAATGTAAATTCCATTGGGTGAAAATGGATATTCAAGAGAAAACTAGACATGAAAGGTAAATTGAATACCTATAAAGCATGAATACAGTATAAAGGGATTAAAAAACATCAATGCATTGACTATGAAAAAAACCTTATCTCCAGTATCTATATTTAAAACCATCATAATTCTACTTGTTATATATGTTTTTTATGACTATGAGATTTGGATGTTGGATGTCAAAACAACCTTCCTTAAATGGTAACCTTCAAGAATATGACTATATAACACAAGTGGACGGTTTTTTGACCCCAGTAAATGAAAATTTTGTATTCAAGTTAAAAATATCCATTTATGGATTGAATAAAGAATCCATGTCATGAAAAATTAAATTCTATGAAGCTATAAAATAATTTAGATTCATTGATAATGAATGTGATTCATGTGTTTACAAGTGGTTTAATTGGAGTGTAGTTGTTATCCTAGTATATATCTTAATAAAATGATAATCATTGGAAATGAAATACTAGTCTTACAGTCATTTAGGGACTATTTAAACAAGTTGTTCTTTATAAAGGAATTTGGTGAAACGACCTACATTATAAGGATCAATATCATTCATGATAGATCCAAGAGGCTTATTAGACTAATTAAAAGTGAATAAATTGACTATATAATAAAGATATTTAGTATGGAACAATCTATGATTGGATTAGTTTTAGTGTCACTTGGTATGCATATTTACAAGAAAATGTATCCTCGTGCATAATAATAAAGAGAGAATGGGTAAGATCCTATGCACTTATGTGGTAGGATCAAGAATGTATGCCATATTATTTACATGGATTGATGTTTCCTAATCTTTAAGAATGGTAGGAATATGTCAAGCAGATCCAAGTGAAATATATTAGTCTAATATTAAGGTTATACTGAAGTATCTAAAGAGAAAAAATGATATGTTCCTTGTGTATAGAGGAGACAAAGAGTGTGTCATCAAGGGTTGTGTAGATTCTATCTTTAAAATATAGAATAATGATGTGAAGTTGTAGTCAGGATATATCATCAATCAAAATGGAGGATCTATGAGCTGGAAGAGTTCAAAGCATCCAATTTCCATCAATTATATACTGAATACTAAGTATATAGAGGCTTATAATGAATAAAAGTAATGTATTTTGATATGAATCCTTTTAAAAGTTCTTAATGTGGTGCCTAAGAGTAATAATCTATCACACTATATTGTAATAATACTATAGTAGTCGCTCTCATAAATGAACCAAGTTCACACCAATGGACAAAGCACGTACACCTAAATTATCACCTCTTAAGTGATTTTTCTCATAGGGATGAATTTTTGGTTAAGAGAGTTTCTAAAGAAGATAATACGTAAGAACCGTTCATTAAATCTCTATCTCAATAGAAAGAATAGTATCATGTTCAAGCTAGCAGACTGGCGGTTGTTAGTAGTTGGATCTAGTGCAAGTGGGAGTGGGTTGAAGTTGGTACCTAAGAACCAACTACAATGTAAATTTTTATTACATGCATTCACCATTCTAAATATTCATAAATTTTTTATCACATAATGAGTGTTCTTTTGTGTGACATAGTATATGATAATTTCCTAAGAGTAACTATCACACTAAAAGGTCATAGCAGTTCTGTACTATGATAAAATCCTAGAAGTTCCACAATAGTATTCTTAAGTATATTTGATATAGTGGGGTGATAGAATTTGAAAAGATGAAAAGGATACAATCTATTAGGGGTAGAGACTCATAGGACTTTAAGGAACATTTTCATGATGTACGCCCATGGTAATTACATTGGTAGGATATTATGAGAACATGACATAGTAGTAGGAAATCCATATTTAGATGTTTCATCAGATGTTTATATATTCGGATATGTGTATTGATCCTTGGGATTTTATATTATTATTAATGGATATCATTAGTTTCATACTTTTATGTATTGATGAAAACAATAATGATATATGTTTTTTGGTGAAGTATGACACATTTGGTGCATCATGAGTTATATTTCATTAATGAATAATGCGAGAATGGATTTCTACCTTATGTTTTTTAACAAATTTTATATCTTAGGACCGTTTAAGGTAATGGAACAACCTAAATGAATCTATATCCATGGTGTTCTATGGACTTTTTCAGTTCCAAAAATTCAAATAAATAGTTATCAAGAACATAATTTGATAACATGAGAAAACAACCCACTTGACCATAAATATCACAATAATGGTATTAAATTACATTGTAATAATTCATATGACATTTTATGTTTTTGTGATATTAAATTCTTTCAGTATGGTTGTCTTGGAGTTTTTTTATATGCTAACCTTGGACTTTAGGTAGTTCCACTTAACTCCCCTGAAAAAGTGTCATATAGGGTCACACACTAAGTGTGTCTCAAATCTTAGTTTAATAGTATTTTAATTTAAAAAGTTAGAATAAATATTATTACCCACTTTTTGATTTAATAATTATTCAGTATTGGTTGGTATCCAATATTTAATCATTATTTATTCGGAATAATATATATGTGAATTAAATAATAATAAATATTTATTCAGAATATTTACTGAAAAAAATATTATTATATTTATCAAGAAATAATGTAGTGATATTTATTTATTAAATAAATAGTCATTTCTTGGGGATCAATAAATATTGAGGAGGGTTTTAGACCAATTTTAATAGTCTGGATGGAAATGATATATTAAATATCATTTAAATAAATATTAATTTATTTATTTGAAAAATGATATTTATAAATCCCTCGGTGTTGTTCATATCATGAAAATAATAATATTATTTATTTTATTATTAGACATGGGGTTTTCTAAGGAACTTTATTTTGTATAAGATCCTTTTTACTATTACCAAACCTATCCTAGATTTTTAAATATCCAATCATATCACATTCTTGGTTTAGCTTCTTGTTGTGCACACCAAACCTAGAGAGAATTATCTCAATTCCTAGAGATAATCCTCTCAAGAACATGATCAATAACAAGATATTTCATACACATCCTTTTTCTACAGGCATAGAGAGAATGTAAAGAATGTTTTATTCAAGAATATATTATTGTTTCAATCAAAAAAATGACTCAAGTGATCAGAATTAACAATGCTAGAACCGGATTATTCTATTGATAGGTTTTGAGATTTTGGATCACATTTGGATCACTATTATAAAGATTCTACCCTCGGATCTTATGAAAAAATATTGGTAACATGAGAGTTGTCTTCCTATTCATTAATGAAGAAAAAATTACAATAAAATGTAATTCTCAATCTATCCATAAATTAATTATAAATTATATGTGATGATCTTTCTGTCTTGATTTTGGTGTTATTAAATCATTAATATTTGATTAATTTCCATTGGTAATGAATTTATTTGTTATGTAAATATTAGATTATTCATATATTATGAAAAATATGAGTTGTTTATGCCCAATAGGTGCTTCTGATATTCCTAGAACCTTATGTATATTGGTATAAGTGAACCCCAAATGTGGTTTAAAATAAAAAAAATGAAAATTACTATAATACCCATGGTTTTTAAAAAACCAATAATTCGAAGTGGTGGGTGCTTGATGGTCCTCCACCAAACACCAAGTGGATCTTATGGGACCCAGTGGAAGCCCATCAGCCTCCCTATAGAAATCTAATGGGTAACTTCCCACAAAAAAGCTTAGTAAAAACCTTGTGGTACTATACAAGGTGCCTATTTTATTTATACATCCACAAACATAAAATTTTGTTCTAATAACACTAAAATATCACTTTCTGGATCTTTTAATTTTTTTTATTATCAGTAAATACTCACATTAAGCTTCCTAAAATATAAAAAATAATCATTATTTCTTAATCTAGATCCAAAATTTTAAACAAGAACAAACCATTCACCATTAAATTCTTAAATTAAATCATAGTTACCCTTTATATAATTGAATAAAATTATGGGTTATTACCTGAAATTTTTTCCAATATTTTATTTTAGCTTTTTATAGTCTCATTATATTTTCATAAGAATATTTTTTTCAATAATTTTGAATTTTTCTAGGGTGAAATGGTGGAACAAAAAATCCATTGGCATAAATGGTAGTATTTATGCCTATAAAAGAAGGGTGGGGATTTTTATTTTTTGGACATGCATTATGTTTATTATTACTTTCTAGAAAAATGACCATGGAGACTTTTAAATTTCTGGGATTCATGGTGTTTAGAGTGATTAAGAGGTGATATTTTCCATTGTGAATATTTTACATAAAGGTTTCATGACTGATTTATCTTTTATTTGGAAAGGATTTGGGAATATTGTTTACTCATTCAGTTGGTCCTTAAATGGAGTGTAACATAAGGTTACTTTCATTTAGGTACTTCTTTATACTTGTTTTGTTTCCCATTATGGTTGGGTGTGTTTTGCGCCTTTTATGATAGAGAGCCTTTGTTGATGAAATGAACTAAAGTATAGGGATGTATGTTTTTTTTTGATTTAATGGAATCTAGGTATAAATGTGTTAAAGGTTCCAAAGGTGTGTATTCTAGAGTATTTATAGGTTTTAGAAAATATATATAGGGATATGTGCCATGGTGTAGGGTTTGTTCCGTGGATATTTCTAGTTGTGTCATGGACCATCAGGCTATAACATAGGGGAGCTTGAGACCAGTTTGTATAGCCACTGATAGTTTTGTCATAGATGCATTGTTGAGGTCCGACTACATCATGGATCCCTATTGGGTGATTTTTGGTGCTTCTTAAAAATTAGGTAACATTATGGCATGGTGAATAGGATATATAATAGCCTTACTTTAATTCAGATGGATATGGGAGAAGGATATGGTGTGTTTTTAGAAGTTCATATGTTCGATAGGTGTTGTAGCATGGTCTGGGGAGAATGTGTTATCGAATTCCTATTTTCAACACTTAACCATGTCTATGGGGTTGCATCATGGTCTATTTTTGTACATACATAAATTCCCAAAGCGCTGTTTTATTTTTTTCTCCCATTCAACTTTCATTCAATTTTTTTGTCTCTTGATGTATCTATAGATTTTTTTGACTCCTCCGAGATCCATTTTTATTAAATAAAATATTTAGTGGAAGTGTTTGATTCCAATATTGTATGTGATCACTACTCTTCTTAGAAATACCACTTTTCTAGTCTTCTCTTTTTTGAGAGTCATAAAATCTCATGTTTATGATAGACTGGATGTTTTTTTTTGATGGATGGTCTTTATAGGGATTTCTTCCTTGATCTTCATCGCCTTCGTTCCTTGTTGGTTATCCCATTGTGGGTGTTGTGTCATTTTATTTTGTGATTAGTGGTTGGTGGTTCCTTATGATTTTTCTTATAATTGAAACCATGTTCTTATTTATTGATTTGAAAATTATTTTTTAAATTATCTAATAACTCATATTTGAAATAATTGATGTATGATTTTAAAAATACATAGAAATTGTGAAAGAAACCAATTTCATTGGAATTGAAATTTTTGGGTGTATTTGATAAAATTTATGGCTTGATTTAGAAAATGATTTGAGGTTTAACATTAACACAAATGGATTAAATTGAATGATTTTTTGGAAATAATGAATTGATGAAAACCTATGGGTTTTTTTGAAATGGGAATGGAATGTTAAAAACTGAAATTTAGAAAGTGTGTTTTGAACTGATTTGAAATTATTGATTTTACCACGATTGATTGATTGACTAACTAACTAAATCCCATGTAATACAAGCTATATAGCGGGTATTTATAATAATAACACTTGGATCGGACCCCCTATAAATAAATTGATGATTAAAACACTGTCATAAACATACTATGACATGATTTTTTTCCCTGATGGGGAGTTGAGGCCAAAAAACATGAGTCGTGGGATGTGTTCACACAATTATCTGAGATCACTGATTTATTAGTGTAAGGATAGTATTTCCAAAAAAACATACCATAGGTCTTCATACATTGTGTTATGATATACATGATTTGGTGATACATGCCAGTGATTTATAGAACTCTTTTATTCATTCCAAATACATTATATAAATGTTTTATATAAAAAGTTAACTTAATCTAGTATTTATATATATATACTATCTTTTAATATTTGAGGCATGTTTAGTTGAAAATACATAAATTCCCTGACATTATTTATTTTATTTAAATTGATATCATATTCGGTTTCATTGTTATGGAGTTGATTATGGAACACTTGGTGAGACCCTACTAGGCTTTATAGCTCACACTCTACCTTTACCATAGGGTTTTTGTAGATTATCTTATGTCAGGTCCAAGAAAAGGAAAATTTCTACTTTGAGGTGTTGAATGTTCTTGATCCTTGGGGACTGGAGTGACAGAGGTGACCAGTGGAAATGTGATCCACTGGTTACATAGTTGTATCTTTGATATTTATCTTGGAATACATTGTTTCTTTTTATGATGTATTATTTGATTTATATATTACCTGTTTGATTCTCGTACTTTCTTCCTTTGGAGTTTTGATCATACTGACATGTATTTTTTTACCTTCTGTATTATTGTGGCAAAATCATTACCTATGGATTCTTGTATGATTCTAGGTTATTTTCACATACCTATGGGGATCGAGAATACCCTTTAGTCAATGTAAGGGTCAACTAAATTATCAAGGTACTAGGTAAAATATGATAGTTCATGAAAAATTGGTGTTAAGGGAGGTTATTTTGTGTACCTTTTCTTGATTTTAGTATGTAGTTGGTTTATACCAATAGATATGAGGAATAATTTGATGGTACTTAGGAGGTATTTGTAAGTGATTGTATCGACAGATCCCATATTAATGAGCCTTAAGTCACCATTAGATCTTGGAAATAGTGTCTTGATGAATTTTTTGATCTTATTTATAGAATTTCCTTGACGCTAATCTGAGCACATTAAAATCTCAATATTGATTTATGCTTGACAAAGTTGATATTTCAGTGTATCTTGTTTGAGATATTGATCTATGTAACCTTTTTTATGTTTTCGGTTTTGTTTTTCGATGTTTTGTAGTGTCATGCCTCTGAGGAATGTTTAAATAGTCCACATGATGATGCTTCTAGTGAACCATAGTAGTAAAATTTTCCAGTGGACCAATTTTTTTTGAGATAGTGGTTCATGTTGTCCATGATTTGTGATGGGTTTATGCACCCATTCTTATTCAAGTTTCAATAGTATAACCTTGAAGAAAAAAATTATGAGATCATCCTCAAGATTTTATTCATCATAAATAACTAGATTTTAAGGTTTGAATTTTCATTAAGAGGATAAGGATTAGTTGAAAAATATTTAACTGATTTTTGATTTTTGGAATGTTGTATGATATAAAGGTGAAATGTGTTTCCTTTAAGATTAAATGTCCTAGCAAGATATGGTGGGATTGGATGGTGATAGTGAAATATCATGGGATCTTGGAGTGGAAGTACTTTAGAGTTCATTTCACTAATCATTTCTATCCATATTTGAAGGTCTTGGGAAAATCCATGGATTTTCTCACCCTCGAGTAGGGCGATAGGACTGTGACATAGTATGTGAACCATTTTTATAATATTTTTTATTTTTCACCTTATGATATATCCAATGAGAAGATGAGGGATCAAAAATTTAATATGGGTCACTGAATTAATATCTGATAGCAAGTTTCTTGTTGAATCTCAATTCTTATGTTGATTTTATATATAGAGAATTGATGGTTTAACTTGACCAAACTAGTAATTTAGGGTTGATGGGTGTTATTTTTTCTCATAATGATAGTTTAGTTAGTTATTTTAAATGAAATAAGAATCATGATGATCCTCGTGGTGGTTCTTGATAGTATCAGTCATACAGACCTCTTATAGTTCTTGGAATGGTCCCTTTGAATAACTTTCAATGTTGAAATATTGGGCATTCAAAAAAAATTCAATGAGGCACCCATGATCTATAGTTTTTGTGGTCACTTGGTCCACCTATAGAAGTTCTTCGACTTATTTTCCTCTCTGAATAGTATAAGGATCTCGTCAACACAAAAAATTACTATGATTCAATTAGATGCTTCAAAAACTAAGGGGTTTCATCTATAGACACCCAGAATGAAGCTTCTCCATGCAGTAAAAGAGTCTTTAGAGGAATCTAATGCTGGTTGAGAAATTTTGAGAGGTAACATCACTAAATATTTATCTCTAGTGACTGATTTATTTGATACTAGGACATCTCACTAATTTATATCACCCTCTGTTGTGAATTTTTTTAATCTTCCTATGATGATTTTTTCTTATGTGATAGATATTACTACATCCCTTAGAATTGAGAGAGAGTAGGGTCTTGAATGTCCATATTGTGCTCTCTCTTTATCAAAGATTAATATTACTTGTATTTTTATGGTTCTTTACATAAAACATCTCAACATCATTTTTAGGATAGATTGGTCGATGGCTCATGAGGCCTGGATTGACTGTTACCTCTGGTGGGTCACCTTTACTGTGCTCGATGGGGTGTGTTGTTATTTTAGGGAGAATAATACATGAGGATTAGTATAATTAGATACTATTTTTTAGAGTTTTATAGGGTAATATTATTGTTTATATTTTATTTATAGTGGTAATATTTTAGTGATGATCTCCCTCTATTTTTTATCGAGTTTCTTGACTTTTTTCCTTATGATTTCTCTAGTTTCCACCGATAAGAGAGGTGGAGTAATCTATTAATTTGATACCTTCTAATTAGTAAATTTTTATTAATTCTTGCTATATGGAACCAATGATTTTGAAATATTTAATGGCTCATTTGGATGATCTGAAAGAGAATGGATTTGTATGCCTGGGTGTATCACCTTATGAGGCACATTTTCATGGTGAAGAATGATCATGAAACACTTCACCTATGTGTGGATTACCAAAATATCAATCAAGTTGTAGTAAATAATAAATATTAATTACCATAGATTAGTGATCTATTTGGCCAGATAAAATGGAAAATGTTGTTCTTAGAGGTAAATCTTATAGCTGGTTATCACTTGATGAGAATAAAATAACCTAACATCTATAAGATATCCTTAAGGAGAAAGTATATACATTATGAGTATCTATTTATGTAATTTTTTCAAACCAATACTCCTGAATTTTCTATTCCATTTATAAAAATTGTATTTCTTATGTGCATAGACTCATTGATGGTGGTATTTGTGGACAAAAACCTCAATTACTCTCAAAATGAGGAGGATCATAGCATCATTTGAGAGCAGTTTTTGAAATATTTAAAAAACATCCACATTATGAGAATCTTTTGAAATGTATTTTATTAATTTTGGGAGTGAAGTTCTTGGGAAACATGGTCTCAAAAAATGGTGTTTCGGTTGATCCTAAAAAGTTGAATGATGTTATACCATGGGAAAAAACATCTAATGTTTTCAAGATTCAATGTTTCTTAGGTTTTGTGGGATATTACCATAGATTCATCAAATATTTATTGAATATGGAATCTTCAATGTCTGATCTCACTGGTAAAGGAGTAAATATTTTTTGGGATGAAACATGTTGATGTTATTCTGTTGATCTGAAATTTATTTTGAGTTATATGTTATTGTTGAATCTTCCAGAGGCTAGGGAGGACCATGTGGTCTTCAGTAACTCATTAGGTTTAGGTTTTGGTTATGTCCTTATGCAGAGTGATCACATGGTAGACTATGGTTCTAGATTTCTTAGGCCACTCAATAATAATTATCCAACCCATTCTCTCGATATTGAAACTATGATTCATGCTATTAGGAGTTGGGAGAATTTCATTTTTAGTGAAAGTTTTACTATTTATATTGACCACAAAATCATTATTTTTATCTTCTCTCAAAAATATTTGATCCTCTGACATAGGAATTGGGTTGGAACATTCAATATTTTGATTTCGACATTTCCAACACCCTTGGAAATGGTAATGTTGTTGTTGATGATTTCAGTAGAAAACTATTGAATCAAGCCATGAAAGAATCATTAGACGAGTGGAATATGAGGTCTATGTTTTCTTAGTTTCATTTTAGAGTCCAATAGAATGATTCTAAGGTTATTTTGGAAAGAATGAAGTTAACCTTATCTCTTATTGATATGGTTATTTGGAAGTACTATTTTGATGTTGAATTTTCTGGCATTAAGGACTCTATTTATAGTGAGGATACCATTTTTTATTAGTATTTATTTTTAGAGAGTATCCTATATTTTTTAAACTAGTATGATACTCATTATTCTATGAGAAATGATGTGATGGGGGTTTTCCATAATTCTCAGTTGGTGGTGCACCTTGGTACCACAATGATGTTCTATGATATGTGATGGTAATTTAGGTGGCTAGGTATGATACAAGACATCACTAACTTTTTTCCTCATTTTTATACTTCCCGATAGGTCAAAGTCAAGAACAAAATACCTTCAGGTTTTATTCAGATTCTTCAAGTGCTGATTTGGATGTGGGATAAGATTTCTATGGACATTGTATTTTTGTTCTCAAGTTCCCCTAGAGGTAAGAATTCAATATGGGTTGTGATATATAGGTGGAAAATTCATCTCAATTTATACGCATTTGATATCCAACCAATTTTGAGGTATTGGGGTGCCTCTACATACAATATATTTTCATATTTCATAGAGTTCTATATGATATAGTGTTTGATAGGGATCCCTGTTTTACTTATCACTTATAGAGAGTTCTCCGGGTGTCCATAATATCCTAGGTATGTTTGAGAATATCATATCATCCATAAATGGATGTTTAAAAAGATCAATCTATATAGATTATTGAGGAAATATTATGTGTTTGGGTTCTTAACATTAGTGGAGCATGGGATGACTATTTCCGACTGGTTGAATTTTCTTACTAGAATAAATACCAGTATACTATTAGAATAGATCCTGTTGAATAATTTTATGGTTTTCCTTGTAGGTATATGTTATTTTGGTAGGATATTTTTGAAATTTCCTTGGAGGGACTAATTTTTTTCTAAGAGAAAACGATGATAATTCAGTTGATTCATTAGAGGATGTTGATGGAACATGGATAATATAAATATTATTTTGATCATCATCGATGGATATTGGGGTTTTCAATTGGTGAATAGGTTATCATGAATGTTTCAACTCATTCGGATCACTAATACCTTTGAAAATAGGTAAATATTTCACTAAGGGTTGTGGGTCCTTCTGGGATTATTGAGAAATTTTGGAAAGTGACATGTCATTTGACACTTCCATGGTAGTTGATTTCAATCCATAGCATGGTTCATATATCATAGAAGATGCCAAATAATAGTGAGGGCCTATAGTGTGTCTATGGAGAGACTATTCCCTCAGGAAAGAGTGGATCACAATAGTGAAATCATGATATAAACAAATAACTGAAAGAATAATAGTAATAAACAATAAGTCAGTATAAACAAGTATAAAATTCTTTCAATCAATAAACAACTTAAGATATAGAAACTGTATCATATACAAAATTGATGGAATGCCTCTCCAAAAACGGAAATCAGGAACACATGGAAGCATGAAGACAGTAAAATAAATTATATAAAAATAATCAAAAGACAAAAAGACACTTCATATAATCATCTCAGGTACCAATTTTTTTTTCCTCGGTTATCTACTACCAAGATCTCATCCTAAAGCTAGGAATTAGGTTCCCAAAGAGGGATATTTACCTTTTTCCACATATATGATCATATAATCTTCTTGGGTACCATCGGCATCCCATAGAGGGTGTGATACAAATCTCATTATTCCAACACCAATGGTTTCTTTAAAAATCCACTCTACGAATATAAATTGTAATAGTGTATAAGTAAATAAAAATTAATGCATTGCAGAAATAAATAACCCATACCTGCTTCAACGTTAGCTGGTAATGTATCCAAGAAAGTGATAATTTATGTATTATTTTGTGGTTTAGAATTATAATATAATGGTAATAAAGTAATAATTATGATTATGGTAATATAAAATAGGATCCAAGTAGAACCAAGGAATGTACGACCTCAGGGGTCAAGCCAACTCTTAGTAGTAACTCATGTAGTCTAGTTATAAAGGTATGAGTGTAATTAAAGGGAAAACCTATGGTATTCCAATGTATAAGAATCTAACTTAGTCTATGCATCTCATCCATAGTAATCTTGGGCTAATCATAATTGTTCCCAGTGGGGTGAATCCATGGCATCGAACGTCTGAAGTCATCCAGATGAATCCATGAAGTCTATCCATGGAATTCAAATATCTCGAAAAGATTCAGGTTAATCATCAGTACAAATCCAAGTCATTCACAGAAAAAGATAAAGACCATTTTTCATGGTGGGTATGTCCTATGAAAATCGACTCAATGAATCATAATGGTGTCTTATGAGTGCTCAAGGAATTCACACAGGAATCCAAGGTTTGCTCAAGTCTGACAATTCCTATAAATATAAAAACAGTCCATATGCAATAGGTACCATATACTCATTTTATTATATATATATTCCATCGTAGGCCATGTAGTACTCCTTCCAATTTCAATACATTAGGTACATTCCATTACCTTTCAACATAAATGACAAGGTGAATTAAGGACATGCAAACATTTATAAATTCCATTCCAAAGGATAAGGTCAAAGTAAAAATCATCTAATATTTTCATTCCTTTTAATAATTTAATATTAATTTATTAAATTGAATCACCTACCTTATTAATGTTCAAGTAGAACATACCTGAATGGTGTCCCAAATAATCACATCATTGGTTACTAAATGGAAAAAGAAAGGATGTACCATAATTTGGGTGTTTAAAATTTAGGTATCAACCTATAATGGGGTCAAAATGTGTCATTGGGACCTCAGAATAAAATATAGAAAATTTAAAATAGATTAGATCAATTTTAAAGCTCTATGCCTGGTGAGAGTGTTGTGCGCACAATGATGAAAATCTATAAATGATGATACGTTTAGGGAAAAGTAATAAAAAACCTACCTTATTCCTTTAGTAGATGCCTCTTTGATTATAGACCCATCGTTTGGATTATATTGGAAGAAAATATCAAAATAGACGAACACCTTGAAAATAGGGCATAAGAGCCTGCATGAGGATCATATAGTAGATGGAAATAAAAACTAAGAAAGGAAGACATTGGACTAGATCTCTTACCGAGATGGATCCAACATGATAGATGGTGGATCAATTAGGGTCTCTATGAAGAAGATATCGAAGAACCTAGCTTATGCCATAGAAGGAGAGATTAAATGGGAGGATAGGGGTTTGGATAATGGAGAAAAAGGGAATGGATAAGGGTTTTTGAAATTTTAATAAATGAGGTAAAAATAGACATTTCACCCCTTAAAATTGGGTCACATAGTTTTTTCAAATGGTTGGACAAACTGTGCACCAACCATTCACCCAGTTATATCCCAAGACACCCCTCGTATGGGCTAGGTGCATGATTAGACAAACTTTGTGTAGCGTGTGAAAAAATCCTCTCCAAAAAACCTAGAACACTTCTACAACTGTGTATCTTGGGCTAAATGGTACAAAAACAAACCATGTGTCCCCAAATAGATCATTGGACCACCCCACATGGTTTAACCAAATTGTACTGCCTAGTTGTTCCCCCAAAATTCAGGGATCTAGGATCTAAACAAGTACTAGATACCCTCATTTATTCCATAGCCTTACTATGCATTCATATAATGAAAAAAACCAAGTAATTAAGCCAAAATTAAAAGGGTCCATACCTTAATGAAAAATTGGGTTCTTAAAGTCTTCCCCCATAAAGGAACCCATCCTTTAGTTTCCCTTCCAAGGGTGGTAGAACTTTGTTAGAGCATAACTCTAACCACTTAGCATGTACATCAACCTTCTACTCCCAAGTCTTATATTGTACATTTTTGTGCTTTCATATCACTCGTAATAAAGGTATGGACCATCCTCTGAGATATTTCAGGCTATGTTCAATGATGTGTATAGGATAATACTCAAAATAAGCATTGGAATCCAATTCATTATCCTCAAGATAAAAAGCAAGAGTCTGGTTAGCATAGTAATAGTGAAGTTGTGAAACATGGAAGATGTCATGAATAGAATGGAACCCCTGAGGTAATAGAAACTAATAGTATACTATCCTTAGTCTATCCAAGATCTCAAAAGTCCTAAAAATGAAGCATCTACTTTCCATACCTCTATATCCTCTTATTACCATGTATGGGTGATAGTCGTAGGAAAACACGATCCCCAAACTCAAACTCTAGATGATATCTATGGCGATTAGAATATGATTTATATTTATAATAAGTAGTATCCATATGATTTTAGATCAATTAAACATACTCTAAAGTCTCTTGTATGATAGAAGGACCTAGTATCACTACCTCCTCTATCTCTAGCTAGCTAGAGCAGAATGGTATGGCCTACCAAATAAGGCCTCATACGGATACATTGAGATTGTTTTATGAAAGATATTATTATAGGAAAACTTTATGAGGGTATATGTTTCTCCCAATAACCTATGAAATAAATGACCCATTCCCTAAGAATTTCCTCTAACCCTTATATTGTTTGTTTTGACTGGCCATCAATCTGAGGGTGGAAAACTATGCTCAAAAGCACTTCTATACCTATATCCTTCTGTAAACCTTGATAGAACCACAATGTAAAATTCTTATCCCTATTTGAAATGATAGAATGAGTAACCCCATGTAGGCATATAATCTAATGGACATACAGTCTTCCCATCTCATCATATGAGAAAGAATCACAAATAGGAAGGAAGTGAACTACTTTGGTCAGTTGATCCATGACTACCCTTACTACCCTGAGGGGGCCTGAGTAAACCAATCATAAAATCCATTAATTAATCATCACATTTCCATTATGGGACCAATAATGATTTAAAAAATCCATCATTCCTCTGGTGTTATACCCTCACTTACTAATAGGTGGAACATGTATTGATAAAACTTACAGTCTAACATTTCATCCCAGACCACCAATATTGATTGTGCATGTCATGGTACTGTTTCGGTGCGGATGTGCGTCGGGTTTCCATTCCGACGTTGTTCCGCCAGGACGCGTTCGCGCGTGCGCCCGTCGACCCGAGGGGATGGGTGCGCGCGGCTTGTGGCCCTGCAGTCCCGCTTTCCAAGGGCGGGCGGCATTCGTCCCTACTTCAGGGGCGTCTTCTCCTTGATCGAAACCGGGATGATGGGATGTCGGCTCCTCCTTCCGTGGACGTCTCCTCGGAACTCGTTGCCTAATCCGGGTCTCCCTCATAGATTTAAGAATGTTCGTGAATCTCGTTCCCGGTGCCATATCTTCATGGACACCGGTTAATTACGCCGCTTCCGCCCAGACGCTCCAAGGGGTCTGGTCGGGGCAGCAACCTGCGGTGAGGAGACCAGGTGACTCTGGGTGTTGGGGGCGTGTCTTAACACTGCAACTCTGCATGTCTGCCTTCCGTCCCTAATAGGGCTTCTCGAAGGCGTGATGGCCTGAGGCATCCCGCGCTGGGTGCGGGGAACTGTATCACCTGAGGTTTTCCTCAGCTTCCCATGTTTAACACGGGGTATGCCGCGAGTTTAACGTCCAGCGGGGACGACATCGGACTGATCAACACGAGAAGTGGATCAGATGACAGAACCCCTTGCGAGGAACCTCCGACGCTGGGGCCAGCACATGGGCGGCTTCCCGAGTGAAGTGGTGTGGAATGAAGTGGCGTGACCCCACCGGGATGTGGCGGCTCGGGTAAGGATCAGGATAGATGATGGAGTGAAGAGATTGGACCCCGTAGGGGCTTCCTACGTACCGCGCATTAGCGCGGATCAAAGTCATCGTAGTTCGGATATACAGTTTAACGTCATGCTGGACATCGGCAAGCCGACTCACAAAGAGATCGAGGCTGCCGGGCGAAGGGTTGAACCGAACCACCTCGCACAGAGGGGGATGGAACGGCCGGGTGGATCACAGTTTCACGTCATGCTGGACGTTGAAGAGGAAAATAGAAAAAGGCAGTGGGGAAGTGCAATGGAGATACACATGTGCAGTCCCCCACAAGAGCGGATTCATAGGTGAATCGACGCGAAGGTGAACCCGGGAGGGGTCCACGGATGGACGAACCGACGTGAGTATGACCGGGACGACCAGGTGGTGGACTTGAACCTCGGAGAGGCTTCCTACATACCCTGTTTAGAAGACAGGGATCAAAGTCCACGTAGTTCGCTCTGTTTGTAACACTATACCCCCGTGGGCGAAGGCCACTCCAATCCCGACATCCCTGCAGAGACGAGCGGGTGGGGGCCACATCCAAATCGGGAGGACCTTCCGCGCGGGGCACAAGATCAGGTGATGCGGACGGTTTAACGTCTTGCCGGACGAAGTACAGTTTAACATCGTGTGTTGAGGACGAAGCGGACGGTTTAACGTCTTGCCGGACGAAGTACAGTTTAACGTCGTGTGTTGAGGACGAAGATGCTTGGCAGTTTAACGTCTTGCAGCGCGGACGATATGCTAGGCAGTTTAACATCGTGCAGCTTGGACATGGTACAGTTTAACGTCATGTGGGACGAAGATGCTTGGAAGTTTAACGTCTTGCCGCGCGGACGAAGATGTGACGCCGCCAATGGGTTCGTGTCACTTCGCGTGAGCCTGGAGGGCCGCGCGGGAAGACAACGCACGGTGCGAGCACCCGGGATGAAGATCATCGGGCGCCACGCAGGCGGGTACCCTCAGGGGGTTAAAGAGGGCGACCTCGGCGGATTGCGCGCAAAAGAGAAGATTGGCACGCAATACCGCGGGTCGGCGCGCAAATGGGCGGGCTGTCGCGCAATTGGGCCAGCGCTTTGCGCGCAGATGATTGAGATTGCGCGCACCGGGCTTCGGATAGCGCGCGGGGGAAACGGCTCATTCTTTGATTAATGGACACTTTAAAATGGGGGGTGCGCGCAATCGGGCCGGATTGCGCGCACCCTGGGGGAAATTGCGCGCAAGAGGCTTCTTTTGCGCGCTAATGCCTTTGGGTGAAGAATTATTCAAAGGAAAGGAGCCAAAGGGATTGTGCGCGAAGGCGAACCACGAGGCTTTCTTGCGCGAAAGAAAGGAGGTTACCTGAAGATCGACATTTCGCGCGGAAGGGGTTGGATTGCGCGCACGAGAGACCTTTCGAATTCCAGCAACCTTCAAAACGTCGGGGGTCGCCTTATATTTATAGGCAACCCCGGGCGCGGAATCCGGTTCGCGGGCGCGGAATTCCCTTCGCGGGCGCGGAATCGAGCCCGGCGCGCAAGGGAGTCGCGCGGGCAACGGGCGCGCAAAATTGCGCGCCGGCCAACCGCATTACGCGCATTCCGGGAGGTTTGCGCGCGACACTCCAAATTTGCGCTCGGCTCTCCAAAATTCCGCGCAAGGCTTCTGGGCCCTCCGAAACGGGCTTCCGACTCCAAATATGACCTCGCTTCCCGCATCTGGAGCTTCGTTTGGGAACAACGGACTTTTCCGGCGTCTACAAAAGCCCCCCCTCGGAATCTGATCGGCGAGAGGTCGCAATGATCGGGTTCCGAGGGTGACGCCGGAATGCCGAAGTCCTGGGTGGCGCGGGGCGGTGGCGCGCAAAAAAGGGCGTCGGGCGCGAAATTCGCCGGTGCGGTCGTGCAAAGCGCTTTCCGCGCAGCGCGGACTCCCGGCCTTGCCTATAAATAGGGGCCCTGGGTCCCCCGCACCGTACACTGGCCTTCCGCGCGATAAGCATTCGAGCTCTCGTGCGCGAAATTGCCCTTCCCGGCGCGGAATTCACCCGTTCGTCGCGCAAACCTCTCCGGATTTCGACCTGATTTTGCGCGAACACCCGGGGTTTTACGCGACGGACTTCCCGATTGCGCGCCATCCACTAGGATTGCGCGCCAACTCTCAAACTTCTCTACCAGCCTCGTCAGATTCCGCACGCTTCATCCCTTAACCTGCACGACTCCCGGAGCTTCTGAGATGGCCGCGAATCAAGGAAATGAGGGGGATGCCGCCACTCGCAGAGCTGAGATGGCGACGAACGAGGAGGTCTACGGAGCCAAGGAGATTGTTTCCAACAATCAATCCTTGTTCGACTTGCGAACGCCGGCACAGAAGACATATCCGCTGTCGGACAACCTGCCTCTCTGGAACTTCGGCATCCTAGATGAAGTTTCGGTGCCAGGGTTCGAGGTTGATGCACCACGGACCTGGGTGACTTGGGAGGACGAGCTTCCCCGCTATAACATCACCAACAATGGGCATCCTGCCAGGGATACCAGACACTTAGATGTCTATGTCCTGAACCCGAGGACGCAAACCATCGTCGGAAGTGAGCCTACTACGGAGAACTCTCCAGCCCTCTACTCGAGCACATATCGCCAGAGTGTCACTGACGAAACCAAGGGCTGGCTGAAGGACTGGGACTTGCGGTCTGGGGGCAATTTCACCAGTGAGTGGGCCTGGGCATTCTGGGTATGCCACACTTACGATCACTTCGCGGAGGAGCTGCGGTACATCGGCCTGTTTGAGGCGGTGTGGACGTCGCAGTTCCACTTCTACCAGTAGTCCGAGCTCGGGCCGGAGCTGTTCACCCGCTGGTCCCCGGATACCAACACCTTCCATCTTCACCATGGGGAGGTTAGCATCGGTCTCTAGGACATCCACTGCATCGGAGGTATCCTGCTGGAGGGTTACCAATACGATGAGTTCCTGCCTCCGAAGAACATCTGGGAAGACAGGTCACAGACTCCCATTCTGACATGGCATCTGCTTGACCTGGCTACGCAGCGGCTCAGGATCAAGGACTTCCACAAGGACATAGCCTACAAGGAGTGGTTCGGCCAGTTCTTGGAGCATGACCCGGCGGTCAAGATGCCAGGTAGGGGGAAGCGGTGCCCGACCGCGGCTCAGAGGTGCCGGAACGGGTCGTACTGGCGGGTCCTGGAGACGGGAGACTACCGCTCATGGGGGTACCGCGTCATCGAGGCCCAGGACCCAAATGTCCGTTACGCGGCATTCCTGGCCGCCTTTCTGAGTGGGTGGCTCCTGCCAGTGCGGGACGCGAGAATGGGTGTCCGCCCGGCGACACTGGCGATGGTGGGCGCCATGGCTGCCAATAAAAGATACAACCTCGGGGTCCCGGTGCTGGCTAAGCTGTACGCCATCCTGGGACGCATCTCGCGAGGGGGGTCGCCACGAAGGATATGTGGGCCCTTCCAATTCTTCCACGGCTGGGTGGCTGCTCACCTTGGTGGGTACACGTTTCCGAACGCCATCATTCCTCCGGGCAACGGCCTGCGACCCTCCCTGCTGAACATTGCGGGGGTCGCTCCGATGACCCTAAGTGAGGATGGCGTGAGGATTCGGATTGGCAATCATGCCAATTTCAACTTCAGCCCGTTCCCCACTCCCATTGGCCAAATGATCGACAACGGGCAGGGTCCGCTGGAGCAGCACGAGTACTTCCTAAACATGCGGGGCAGGGTGCTCATGGCTCGGATCGACGGGAAGGTGAACTGCGAGCCCTACGTGCCAACCCGGTTCGCCAGGCAGTTCGGGTGCCTTCAACAGATGCCAAAGAGGGTATTCACTGCTGTCCGGGTGGAGACGAACCCTGTCGTCCTTCGCCAGATGTGGCTGATGTTCGCCGCCTTTGGCTCTGGCGACGTCATCACTCTCCCTCCTACCGGGGTCGACGCAGGCTTGGAAACCGAGTACGCCGAACACTGGGCCATCGCGTACCCCGAGGGGCTTCTACGGAAGCAAGTTCGGCGGCTCGAGGTCACCCGCGCGGAGACCGGGCGTCAAGGGAGGAGGCGAGGCGCCGCCACACGGGGGAGAACGGAGGCGCGCCAAGCAGCGGAGCTGGCGCGAGCAGGGACTTCGGCGGCGGGCACATCGCAGGCTGCTGCTACGACCTCGGCGCCCAGAGAGGGGGCACGTGCGGTGGTCGAAGAGAGGCCCGGGAAGCAGGTAAGGCGTCTGCTCAAACCCTCCCACGATGCAGTCTTCCCGGTGCTTTGGTCGGCCTGGATGACCCTGCGGCAGTCACTGGGGACCGACGCCATCTCGCGAAAGATACTCAGAGAAGGAATTCATCTGCCAGAGGTCGGGTGCCTCCAGATCGCAGACAGGGTGGACTTCAACCGGCAGTATGCGTATCTGACGGCCATGGACGAGTACGCCCGCCAACGTGGTTAGCGTACGGAGCCATCCCTTCTGGTGAAGGTGATGCTCGGTCTAGAGCCTGCCCCAGAACAGATGCCGCCGGGGGAAGACGACAGTAGCAACGACTCCGAGGAAGAGGAGGAGACGGGGGAGGATGAAGGCTCTGAGGGAAGGTCCCATCAGGGGAGCCCGCGGGAGAGCGGCGAGGTGGCCGGCTCTGACAATGTTGATGTCACTGAGCTCCTCGAGGTCCGCTTCTATCCCTACTCAACCTGCTTCATCCATTCTCTTATGCAGCTTCTAATCCATTTCTCCACCTTTCTCAGGAGCGCACAGATGTTGGTCAGTCATCCTCAGCGGGAGTACGAGAGGCTCCAGCAGGACAAGGCGGGGGCCAGACACCCATCATTGAATTGACAAGCGCGGAAGGGTCCCCTGCTGCAACTGTTCCTGTGGCGGCCGGGGCAGCGGAAGATGACGCTCTGAACTCCCGTAAGTCTCCTTACTTTACTGCTGGTGCTTGCCATTGACGATCCGTGACTAACCACAGCATGCCCTGCGCAGTGATCTCAACACTGGAGGCTCGTCGGGCTGTCGAACCCGGGCCATCCACGAGTGGACCGGTGGCAGACATGCCGCCTGCTCCGGAACAGACTTCCCACACCGAGCCGGCCCCACCAACTGCTGATCAAGGGGCTGCGGACGCCGGCGGTGCTGACATCGGAGAGAGGTCGGGGGCTGTCGAGGGTGTCAATGCCACTGGGGCGGGAGAAGAAGGTCGCCCAAATGTTGGGGAACCTATCTCCCGTGAGGACATCCCAGGGGAGGACCCTGCAGCAGACCTGCTGGCTGCCTTCCATGCCTACCGACCTGCCGACCCTGAGGAGATGGACGACTCGGATGCGGAGGCGGTCGAGGAGAGCCGGATAACGCGTCGCAGGGGGTGGAAGTGCATCCAGCGCTTCCTTAAGCGAGACCCATCGGAGTGGCTGGGGCGCATGGGATCCCTTCAAACCTGGCTGCGCTTCCTGTGTGCCATGGGAGCTGATGCTCAACGCCTCCATCTGACGGTCCGTGATTTCATGGCCGAAAAGATGCGCGGGAGCCGCCGGCGTGCCGACGTCGCACAATGTCGGGACATGTCGGAGAGCACACTGGCGCTCTTCGTGGCGGAGCAGGAAGTCCGGCGCCTCGAAGGGCAGGCGGCAGAGAAGGAGGCCTTCGTCGCAGCGTTCACTGAGCTTGTGGAGCAACTAACGGCCCAGCTGATCGACGCCCAGGTACAGCTGACGGAGGCGGGCCAACAGATGGTCACACTTCAAGTCGAGCGGGAGCGTGCACAGGCCAGGATCGACGAACTGCGTGCTGCGACCGCCGACGAGGAGAGGGAACGCAGAGAGCGAGAAGCAGCTCTGGAGGCCACCAGCCAAAGGGTAGCGGCGTTAGAAAGACTTATCCAGCACGCTAATCCCTAGGGGCTTTGTTTTTTCCACTCCCAGAACATTTGCTTCCGCTACTCAATATTTCGATCCATTTGTATGAACCAATATATTTATCTGCATCTTTTGGCTTAACATGCTCAACCACAAATCGTCTCGCGGGAGCGTTAACCAAGCTTCAGGCATCCGTAATTGGGCCTGGATTTCTAAAGAAAAGAGGGAGATCATTCCTAGGAAAGGAGACCTCAGACCTAATCAATGTATCAACCCCCCAACTTGTTCCAACACACGAGCGGGGCAACGCTAGGGGCGTTAAGATTTTATCCGAACATAGGGAAATGAGAAAGGGTGAATCGCAGGTCCCGAATTCAGAAATCCACAACGATTGGCCTTCCAGGAAATGCCCAAGACGGCAAGCGGACAATGGATCAATCGACCATACTACTGCAATAGACGGACCGAAGGTCATCATTCATATTGCAGGAGGCGGATCACATGTCATCATCAATGATGCTTTGGGGGTTCCTTCAGGCACAAGGGTTGAAATCCAGATCAACAGGGCATGCGAAGCG
Source organism: Viscum album (assembly GCA_963277665.1). Lineage (NCBI taxonomy): Eukaryota > Viridiplantae > Streptophyta > Magnoliopsida > Santalales > Viscaceae > Viscum > Viscum album. The sequence goes on along the minus strand of OY728164.1, from coordinate 570,241,758 downwards.
TGGGGCGAAGTGATGATTTGTTCGGACAGAATCCAACGCTCTCAAAATTGCGCCACCGTGGGGAAAGTGTATTAGGCGGATGCACTAATCTGGCCGTGAATCACCCCAATTCTCAGACAGAACCTCTTTGACGAGGAAACTGTCGCTTCCCATCATTGCAATGGGGCATCCCGAGCTGAATCGGGGGGGGGGGGGGGGAATATCACAATCGCACCACTCTACCCGAAGTCAGGCCAGACGGCCGGCGACGAGGAGGGGCGGGACTTAGCGATCCCTGAGGCTGGACCCGAGTTGAGATGCCCGGGCGTTCCTACGTACTCCATCAGGCTGGAGATCAATCCACACGTAGTTCTGAAAGTGTAGTTTAATGTCATGCACGACGTAGAACTCCGTTTAGGGAGATCTTAGTTTAAGGTCTTAGAGCTCGGACCATAGGGGCAGATCTTAGTTTAAGGTCTTAGAGCTCGGACCATAAGAACCTCAAAGTACGCCACATCGTGGTCCTATCCCCTGGATATGCAAAGATGCACTGAGGGATAGTGTCAAGAGTGTCGAGATTTTGCCTGGTCAGAATGGGGGGTGGAAAATGTAATGTGAATCATGCGGCCCTTCACTCAAGGACTAGGGGCACCAGCGTAACGATATGGGAGTACTGCCGACTGTGGCAGAAAAGCAGCATCAATATCGTACTGACCGTTGATGGAATGAGGCAGCAAACGAGCATCAACCGCTCAAGCGCAGGATTCATATCGATTTGCTGCCCGAGGCCCTTGGGGGCACCAGCCCGAGTCGGTGGGAGAGCACTGAGGCATTGTGTCCAGACCGCTCACGGGGGCTCCACCCAGGGCGTAGGCGATGGGTCCGAATGAAAGGGAGCACGAATCCTGAAAAGTGGAAGGAACCTGACCAAGCTGAACCTGACCCTCCTGGCAATAAACCAGAGTACTCTTGACACCGGTGGACCACTGCAAGGGGTCGAGGGACACGCCTTGAGGGTGACCCGAAGGCGGCGGATTCCCCAGAGAAGGGGGGAATCTTTAAGAGGTGGGGGCTGGACCCGAAGTTTCAAACATCCGGGCGTTCCTACGTATCCCATAAGGATGGGAATCAAGCCACACGTAGTTCTGGAAGCGCGGCGCAACACAATCGGGCACTAGCGCGGGGAGGGGTGCGGGTCTGGCCCTCGCACCCAGAAGAATCGGCATTTGATATTTCTTGTTTGACCTTAAAGATGGATGGTTTTTCTTTGTGCAGCGACATTCCTGTGATTAGGAAATCCCTGGCGTCACCACAATAATCAAGCCATAAAAGGCATTGATAAATGACGTGGTTATTAACCAGCCCCCAACGTGAGTGTCCTCTGAGGAGAACATCACGATGCAGTGCCGTTTCTCGTCGGGCAGCCAAGATGATCACAGTTTACGGTCGTGTGGTAGGACCAGACAACACAGTTTAAGGTCGTGTGTTTCGGACCATGGAGGAACCCGCTTATTGCGATATGGTGGACTCAGTGGAGGTGGGAACATACCCAGCCCTGCGGTCACGCACGATTCCAGGAGAAGAATCCTGGGATAGGGGCCTGCGTACGTCCATCACCCGAGGGGCAGAGATGCTAGCCTCCAGTTATACTGGGCCCAGAACGCGATTGTTCGGGCGACTCCTTCCTCCTTATGGGGACGAGGGTCCAGCTACACATGGCCCTTAAGGAGGACATCGTCATATATCCTTGGTGCTCAGATCGCGAGAGCCTCGAAAGACACCACTACCCTGGTTGGCCTGCCTAACGTGTAAAGGTGTCCTACAGGTCAGTATGAAGAGAGTGTCGAGATTCCACTACAACTCAAAAAGGCGAAGTGTGATGAGGACTGCGCAACCAATGTTCAGAGCCTGAAAGAGTCGACATGGCGATCAAGGATGTCGCTGACCATATTCGCAACACAACATCCGATCACGTCAGCCTAGGATGGGGCATGAAAACGAGTATCAACCGCTCAAGCACAGGATTCATATCGATTTGCGGCCCAGGACTCGCCGGTAAATCGACCCGGAGCGGTGGGAGAGCACTGAGGCATCGTACCCAAACCGTTAACGAGGATCCTTTTGAGTGATGGCTCGAACAAGAGGAAGCGTGCGGCCCGACAAGCAACACAGGACTTGTCGGGATTGAATCCGACACCACGGGTCATAGACCGAAGTACCCAAAACATGTTAACAGATCACCGGAAAGGGTCGGAGGACTCATCCTGAGAGCAACCAAAAGACAGCAGATCCCCGTGATCAACCAAGAGACGGGGCTGGACCTGAGACACAAGCGTCCAGGCGGTCCTACGTATCCCATAAGGATGGGAATCAAGCCACACGTAGTTCTTGAAAGGTAGTTTAACGTCATGCAGGACGACGAGGGGTGTGAGGTAGTCCCACACACGGGGGAGGCGTACGGCGCGGCCAGTAGGCCAACGTGAATGAGGACATAATCCCCCGCTCACGCCATACGCCTCGCACAAAAAGGAGGGGAACTTGGGTCAGAGGCCCAATGCGGGATAGAGATTCCCGGGAAATGGGGCTGGGCCTGAAACATGAATGTTCAGGCGGTCCTACGTATCCCATAAGGATGGGAATCAAGCTGCACGTAGTTCATGAAGTGCAGTTTAACGTCATGCAGGAAGAAAAGAGAAAGGGGGGAGCAGAAGGCATCCCCAAACGTGGGAGGCGTACAACGTGGCGAGCAAACCGACGTGAATGAGGGCATAGCCCCGCGTTCACACCATACGCTACACACCCGGAGGCAACTGGGCCAAGGGCCCGAGATGGGATGGAAATTCCCAAAGGATGGGGCTGGGCCTGAAACATGAATGTTCAGGCGGTCCTACGTATCCCATAAGGATGGGAATCAAGCCGCACGTAGTTCTTGAAAGGCAGTTTAACGTCATGCAGGACGATGATGCTTGGCAGTTTAACGTCTTGCAGCGCGGACGTGGTACAGTTTAACGTCATTTTGGACGAATGCTGAACAGTTTAACGTCTTGTAGCTTGGAAGAGGTGCAGTTTAGAGTCATGCAGGACGAATTTAGTTTAACGTCGTGCGGGACGAACTACAGTTTAACGTCGTGCGGGACGAAGTACAGTTTAACGTCGTGTTGGACGAAGATGCTTGGCAGTTTAACGTCTTGCCGCACAGACGAAGTGGACTCAGGAAAAGTACTGCTTGAGGAACCTAGCGTTGGTGGGAGGAGTGACACGCTCACCATCCATAGTTTCTAGGGAGTACGCGCCATTGGGATAGACCTTGTGGACGACAAGAGGTCCCTCCCACTTGGGCTCCAACTTGGGTGGATTCCTGCCGGGGATCATTGGCGCTCTTAGGGCCAGTACTAGGTCACTCTGCAGGAAGGAGCGGAGGTGAACCTTATTATTGAAAGCTCGAGCCATTCTTCTTTGATGCCTCTCCAAGTTGTGCAAAGCGTGAAGTCTATTCTCATCCAGTGCTTCCAGCTCGACTAGACGGGCTTCAGCAGCTCTGTCCGGCGCTTACTGGTCGTAGACCACAGTGCGCAAGGATGGTAACTGGATCTCGATGGGCAGGACGGCCTCAACTCCATACACCAGGGAATAAGGGGTCATCTGGGTGGAATTGCGAGTCGTTGTCCGATAAGCCCAGAGGGCGTTGGGGAGCTTGTCCGGCCAACTCTTCTTGTTCTGACCAACCATCTTTTGCAGAATGTTATAGAGGGTTTTGTTAAACACCTCAATATGTCCATTCGCCTGCGCATGATAGCGAGATGTATGGTTCGAGCGAATGTTGTACTTGGCGTACAACCTCTTCAACTCGGCTGCTCTGAAATTGGCTCCGTTATCCGTGAGGATAGCGTGAGGCAATCCAAATCGATGAATGATGTTGGAGGTCACGAAGTCAGCGATCCAACAGGATTTGACCTCTCTGAGCGGAATCGCCGCTGCCCATTTGGAGAAGAAGTCCGTGGCGGTCAGAATGAACCGACACTGGCGAGACGTCGCCGGCGGGTAAGGTCCCACAACGTCCATCCCCCAGACTGCAAAGGGCCAAGAATACCTAGTGGTATGGAGAAGATCCGGCGGTCGATGCACAAAGTTCGCATGAACCTGGCACGCATGGCACCTCCTGGAATACTCGATGCAGTCGTGGATCATGGAGGGACAGAAGTATCCCAACCTCCGAATCTGGTGGGACAGCTTCGGCCCAGTCTGATGGGCACCGCATGAACCAGCATGAACCTCTTGCATGACTCATGGGATCTCAACTCCATGGAGGCAACGGAGGAGAACACCATCATATCCACATCTATAGAGGATCTGCTCCAGGCCGGGACTGCTCTGGAGGACAAACTGCGATGCGTGGCGTCGAACTCGTTCGCGCTCGGCCCGATCCGACGAGAGAATGCCATGTTGGAGGTACTCAACCAAAGGCGTCCTCCAATCAGGGGCTGGTTCGACTGCCATATCTGGGGTACTCGGGGCTCCGGGCATAGGGGCAACCGTGGTGAGATTACTTACCGACGGGCCGCGATCTCTCTCCGGGATAACGGGAGCGATGAGCCTGCGGTGCGTCACACGGATGATCAGGTTATCCTGTTCAGGCTCTGCAAGTGACGCAGCAAGGCTGGCCAAAGCATCTGCTCGACCGTTCTGCGACCGGGGAATATGGACAATTTCTGGCCGAGAAGGGAACTGGGCCATCAGAAGGAGGGTGCACTCCAGCAATGGCACAAGTTCCGGCTTCCTGACAACATAGTCGCCATTGATCTGCTTAACGACCAGCTCAGAGTCCCCTTTCACGCACAGATGGGGCACGTCGATCTCGAGAGCTAACTCGAGGCCGGTGATGAGGGCATGGTATTCCGCCTCATTTTTGGTACAGCCCTCTGACAACAGGAAAGAGTATGGCAGCACGGCTTGCTCCGGGGTAATGAAGACGATACCCAAGCCCACTTTGTTGAGCTTAGGATTATTGAGCCTTCTGCCGGTGGGGCTCTGGGAGGCACCGTCAAAGTGCATCTGCCAGCATGGATCGGCATGATCGACCGAGAGAATGGCCTCATCAGGAAAGCCTAGATCCAGCGGCTGATCCGCGGAGGTCGGGTGAGCAGCCAGAAAGTCTGCCAATGCTTGCCCTTTGATGGCCTTCTGAGACACATACCTGATGTCGAACTGCTGGAGAATCACAGCCCACCGCGCTAGACGGCCAGTCAACATAGGCCGGCTCAGGATATATTTCAACGGGTCTACCTGAGAAACCAACTGTACCTCATGGTGCTGCAAGTAGTGCCGTAATTTCTATACGGCAAATACGAGCGCCATACAGCTCTTCTCGATGGGGGAATACCTGACTTCGACATCGAGGAGCATGCGACTGAGGTAATAGAGGCTATTCTCTGTTCCCTCGTTGTTCTTCTGGGCGAGAAGGGCACCCAGGGACCGTTCCAGGGCGGTCACATAGAGGACCACCGGCTTCCCGGATACAGGTGGCATCAGAACCGGAGGTTGCAATAGGTACTGCTTGATTTCCTCAAAAGCGGTCTGACACTCTTTATCCCATACATAGGTGGCACCTTTCTTCATGAGCCGAGAAAAGGGCTTACACTTGCCGGCTAGATTCGCGATGAATCGGCGTATATAGGCTATGTGGCCTTGGAGCCCTTGCAGTTCCCGGATGTTACCTGGGGGAGGCATCTGGCTAATCGCCCTGATCTTCTCCAGGTCGATCTCAATACCCCGGTATCTTACCACAAATCCAAGGAACTTTCCAGAGGTGACCCCGAAGGCACACTTCAACGGGTTCATCTTCAGGCAGTGAGACCGGAGGAAGCCGAACACTTTCTCAAGATCTTTGAGATGGTCCTGACGCTGGCGCGATTTGACCACCAAGTCGTCGACGTAGCATTCCACCAGTTTGCCGAGGATTGGCTTGAATATGAGGTGCATCGCCCATTGGTTGGTGGCACCTGTATTCATCAGGCCGAAGGGCATGACCTGGTAACAAAAGATACCTTGGGGGGCCCTGAAGGCAGTGAACTCCTCATCCTCAGGGTCCATCCAGATTTGGTTGTATCTGGAGTATCCATCCATGAAGGAGAGGGATTGGAACCCTGCCGTGGCATCAATCAACAGCTCTGTCACCGGAAGGGGAAAATCATCCTTCGGACAGTGGCGGTTGAGATCGCGGAAGTCGATACAGACTCTGATCTGCCCGTTCTTCTTCCTGACTGGCACAATGTTGGCCATCCATTTGGGGTACTGAACATCCCTCACGAAGTTGGCTTTGATAAGCTTGTCAACTTCGGCCTCAACCATGGCACCGTGGAATGGGTGCATCTTCCTGGGAGGCTGCTTGAACCCGCGATGGTTCGCAGGGAGACCAAGGCGGTGGACGGCTACCTGAGGATCTAGCCCCGACATCTCGTCATAGCCCCAAGCGAACACATCACGGTGCTGCCTGAGGAAGTCCACGTACTGCTTCCGCTCCTCATAGGGCATGGCGGCACTGACCAATGTGGGTCTTGGATCTGCTTCGGTTCCAAGGTTCACCTGTACTAACTAATCGACTGTGGCGGAGACGCCCTCCTCAAAGGCTGGGGGTGCGTCTTCCACGTCCTCTCCACTCGGGGAGGGATCGTCCATGGGAGAGACTGCGTTAGAAACTGCATTGGGGCTACCAGATCCTGCCGGGCCGCTGGTGCTGGCACGGGCGGTCGCGGTCTTCTCATCAGGAGACTCACAGGCCGTCGAGACCATGGCTACGTCCAACCGTTGAATCGGGAGGACGTAAGAATCATCCAAGCTTGACCAGGGATCACTTGCAACATCGACAGGCTCGACCTCACCTGCCAGGATCTGCTTATCCTTGCTCTTGTAATAGTCCGCGTCCAGATAGCGGGCTTCACATGAGGCAAAAGGAGAGGCATCTCCCTGAAGCACGCCTACTCAACCGTTAAGGGAGTATTTGAGGCATTGGTGGTATGATGAGGGAACCTCCGCATGAAGGTGAATCCATGACCTGCCCATCAATGCGTTGTACGCAGTGTCTTGAGAGACTACCATGAATTCGGTGTTGGCAACCAAGTCACCGAACTGGGTCTTCAAGCGTATCTTGTCGACCGGGGTTTGCTCGGTGCGGTCGTAACCCTGGATCCTGAGGTCGGAGGGGATCAAGTCATCCTCAGACAACCCCAATCTCCGGAGCGTCCGAGTTGGAATCAGGTTAATCCCGGACCCCGTGTCGACAAGACAACGCCGGAATTCAAGGCCATTGAACTGGCCAGTAACATACAGTGGACGAAAGTGCCCCTGTATAGGAGGGTCTTCATCCTTACCAGAGAACGAGATAACTTCCTGACATTCGGCGTCCTCGATCGTTTCGGCGTGAAAGGCCTCTGCAGCCGAAACCTCTGTCTCAAACTGGAGGGGGCTCTTCAGGGCTTCAGCGAGCGCCTCGCGCATCTCAGATGACATGCGCAGAGCCTCAAGGATGGAGAGCCTTGCTGGGATGTCGGCCAAGTGCTTCAGGACATCATACTTTTTGGCCAAGCCCGAGCCCCTGGTTGCAGGATGTTGCTCTGCGGTTGGAGGCATGACGGGCCTTGCCGGTTGGACCGGCGGCCGACTAGTGCTTGGCGCATCTCGCTGTTCATTGGTTGAAGCCCGGGAAGTAATCACTGTACTGGGGTCAGGAGGCCGGGTTGGAATTGTGGCAGGGGGGAGCTGATCGTGACGCGGCTGAGGCGGTTCTGCCTATTCCCACACCACAAAAAGTGGCGGAGGCGAATCCGTCATCCCCGGATGGGGGGGCTGTGCACGCTGAGCTCGGTTTTGAGCCTGCTGCCTAGTCTTAGTGGCATGCACGTCCTGGCTGGAGGTACCAACTGCTGTGCCCCGGCGACTCCTGTTGTTGCGATTCCTCCGACGGTGGCGACGACCGGGGACACTAGGGAGGTCCACCTGGTGCTCCTCAGCATCGGGAACCGAAAAGGGATTTACCAGCTCGACGGTATTAACCGAAGCGTACCCAACACTGTCATCGGACGAATCATCCATCGCCGGGCGGATCCAAGGAGGGATCCCCATCTCCGGGGGCATGAAATCGCCGAGAGTGTGGGATAGTGGCGGAACTGGCAGGGCGCGCTCTTCTTTGTTGCGCCGCCGCCATTTGCTCTTCTCAGAAGAGGCAGGCTGGGATGACGATGCCGAAGCAGCACCCGCAGATTCTGGGGGCTCAGGCTGATTCAAGCGCGCACGGATGATTCCATGGGCACGAATGATCGTCTTGCGGGCCATCCAGTTTTTATACTTCTGGGATCCGCGGTCGGAGACCAGCTGCCATTCGTCATCATTGCCACTATCGTCATCTGATCCCACGAACACGCCCGCCACTTGTGCTGGAGCTGGGCCCAACCTGATTACATTGTTGTTAATCTGGTCTTGGAGCCAATCCTTAAACACATAGCACCGCTGGATGGTGTGCCCCAGGGTCCGATGGTAAGGGCAGTAGCGGGGGTTATCCGTGAGATGTGCCTCCTCTGGCCTCCAACACTCAGGCAGTCGGACAATCATCTGCTCCAGGGCGCTCCGGAAATAACCGGGGACCTGATCCTCGTGAAATGAGTAAGTCAGGTATCGCGGGCCCCTGGGAGCGTGGTCTTGACGAGGGGCTGGAGGGGCCTGCCGAGGAGGTGGACCCTGATTATCTCTCCTGGGTTGTGGCGGTACATTACGTGGAGGGGCCGGCCGGTTCTGAGGCTGCCGCTGCTGGGCCGGGAACTGAGCCCGTGGAGGCCGATTCCTGTGAGGCTGTGGAGCTGGCCTCACCGGCAGCAGCTCCAACGGCCTGGGGGCCTCTATCTGGGCAACAGCAGCGGGCTCAGCCCTGCTGGCTCTCCTTGCAGGAATCATAGGAGGCAGCGGGTGTGCCTGACTGGCCTGTTGCAGGGCTTCCTCAAGACGTTGAGCTTTGTCTGAGAAGTCCCTGAACCCTCCGGGGTAATTCTGAGTGATCAGGGAAGGGACCAGCTCGATCTTGACGTTTCCGACGCACATTTTCAGCAACTGCTCCTGAGTCAATGGCATGTCAAGGGAATACGTGAGACCCTTCCATCGGGCGAAGAAATCCGCGACTCGCTCATCAGGTTTCTGCTTGCACTTGAAGAGGTCTGCGATACTCATCTTCCGGGTTGTGGAACTGAACTGGTAGAGGAATTGTCTACGAAGGTCCTCCCAGCTAGTTATCGACCCGACGGGGAGCTGGCTGTACCAGACAAATGCTGGCCCTTCCAGTGTCTGGACAAAGCAGCGAAGCTTAGCGGCCTCTTGCTGCGCCGGAGTTCCCAACATAGGCCCGCATCTCAAGTTGAAATGGGCCAAATGCTGTGGCGGATCTCCAGTCCCGTTGAAGGGGGCGAAGGTGGGATTCCCGAATCCCGGAGGTGCCGGCATGTCATCCACCCATGTTGGGTATGGGTTGCCGTCCGGTGGGATCGCCACTTGCCGAGTCTCCAAGGCTTCCAAGCGGGCGATGAGTGCCGCCATCGGATCGTCCGGACATGGGTTCCAGTCCTGGCGAGGATCTCTAACCACGAGCGCATTGCATGGCCCTTCAATCGGGTCGTCGACCGGGTCGTCGAACTCGACAGCTCGTGGGATGGCGGGCGGAGCGGCCCTTGGGGCAGCAGGAGGAATCCGAGCGGGGTCTCTCAGGTAGTCACGCCGCTCGGGAGGGTGCGGTGAAACATACCGCGCCCTCTTTCCATAGGCAATGGCCTCTCCCCTGTCGGCAAACACGGCATAATCACGGTTGCCTGGGGGAGCCTCATCGAGGGGTGGTTGTTCCTGTCCCTGCTGTCCTGGCCTAGGATCACCGTAGTCAGGCCGCTGCTCTGCAGCGCGCTCGGCGAGGAGCTGGTCAACTAGCTTCTTATGCTCGGCAAGCTGTTGACGTAGCATAGCCTTCTCGGGATCCTCATCCGCCCTCTGCATGGAGGCAGATGGGTCGGCGGGCTTTACAGCCCCGCCGTGCTCTTTACCTTTGCTGACGTTTCGGCTCAACGTCAGTGCTTCAGTGGGTGCGGGGAGTCCCAGGAGGTTCCTCTGGTGACGAGTAACTCTCACCGATGGATCCAACGACTGCTTGTCTTCAGGGGGAGAGCCCCCGTCGAGAAGTTCCAAGCCGTTCCCCTCCCCCAACAGGTCAGCCATATTGACCGTTTCCATCCCCGGGGATGTATCCTCAGGGCCACCCAGTGAATCGGGCTGTCGGCGAATCGCACTGAAGCGTAGGGAAGCGTACTGCCCCCATCCACGGATATACACGTGGGGAGTGGCTTCCTCGAGAACCTTGCGGAGTACTTGAAAACACTCGATGCATCGTTGTTGGAGGGCCTCATGGTGCCCAAATGACCCGGGGTGCCGAACCCCGGGGAGCGTGGCCAGGTCAATTTGACGGCACTGCTCACCAATATCCTCCAGGTGTGCTTGACTCCCGGGATATGGCATTTGTAGGCGGTGAAGACGGGAGTGAGTCTCCCGGAGAGTTCTGCGGAAGCATTCGAACTCATCCGGGGTGAGTGATTTGGGTGCATCAAAGTCCGGTCCTGCTACTGGCCAAAACATCTCAGGGAAGTGGCCCTCTGCAAGGACGGTCCAGAAGCTCCACGACTCAAACTCAGCACCCAGGTCTCCTTGGTCCTCTTCAACGACTAGGAATGGAAGGGGAACCGGCAGTGGTGCCGAGGTGGGCCGCCGGGCCGACGGGCTGGCCAGCGGTGAATACGGCGAGCAGGCCGATTGGCCTCCATATCCCGGGCCGCCCTCTGAGGGTGGAGGTGCCCCGGCTACCACATCACGATAGGATGGGCTGGCGATCGTACATCCTGCCGTAGCGTCGGTGCTCGCCGAGGGTGCACTAGATCGTGGTTCGACCGTCGGTCCCCAGAAAAAGTCTTCGGCTTCTCCGATCGAGGCAGAAGGTGCTTCCGGAGGGGCCGGTACCAACTGCAAGCTTGATCCTTGGGGGTCTACCAGGCCCTCGCTACTCCGGATATACCTTCGGAGAGAAGCGGGGATCATATCGATCTCGCTCTCAGGAAGTACGAGGCTGACGTGCCGCATTCCTACCCCTGCCCCTAACTGGAGGGATCGGGGGGAGGGCTCCGTCGCCGAATCATACTCCGCCTCTATATCAGAGAAACGAACCAGTCGGATCTCTATCCGGAATTCCGTAACATTATTCCCTCGGCGTCGACGCCTCTCCTTCCTGCCCCTGGGTGGTTCTTCGGGGCATGGCTGATCTCTATCCTGGCGTCCTCCGGCCGCACTGGTGCTGGGGCCAAGAGGACTGGAAACCAAGGTGCGAGGAGCACCGGGACAGATATCAAAGGGGACGCGGGGAGAGATGATTCCGGGCAGTCCTCCGGGCCGGGATCGGAAGGTGGGGTGACCCATGCCTCTTGGATCGGCCACGCGGAGTAGACCCTGTTGGTGAATAGCGCTACCGCGAGGTGTTCCGCGGTGGCTATTACCTGTACCAGCAACCGGGAGAGTCAACCCAACCAGCCTCTGGGGTGGTCGGGGCCTCGATCCAGGTCGGGCATAGAAGTGCCCCTGCTCAGGATGCGTAGGGGCCTGGTGACTGGAACCAGCAGTGGCTTGAGCCAACGCGGCCGCTGTCGCTAGGGCCCCAAGGTGGGCATCCTCTTCCGCTCGTGCCCGACGTTGGCGTCGGGACAAACGAGTCGGGATGAGCGGCGCGGGCAGGTGGAGAGTCTGTTCTTCGACTTGAGAGGCCTGGCGGCGATGTCGCCGCGGCCTGACAGGAGACCTTATCGTGGATCCCTGGAGCGAATCTCGGATAGGGTGGTCCCGGACATCTTCCACCTCATCTGCATATGGGAAGGAGTTGTCAGAGCGCTCCGGGGATAAACTCCCGAAGCGGTTGGACGTCGAGGTAGGTAGCGGTGCCTCCCTGCGCGGCCCTCGGGGGCGGCGTTGGTGGCGAGGTGCATCTTCCTCGAGGTCTAGGCGAGCCATGTCCCTGGTGGGGATGAATACCTCTTCCTCATATCTCCGCACCAAGTTGTTGATCACCCTTCTCTGGATGACCTCCGAGGGGGAGAGAGGGCGTGGTTGCCCCACAGCTGCGGCTGCTGGGACGGCTGTGGAACGAGCGGGACCGCGCGGAGTAGCCGCGTCGGTGTTTCCCCTACCCCTGCGCCAGTGGGCGGGCGGCGATCGGGCACTGGATTGGGCGACCTGATTTCTGAAAGCAGGGAGAAGAACCCATTAATACTGACAGGAAAAAGAATCGGAAACCAATCATTAGCACCATGACGCCTTCTGTGGGGGGGACCCATGACATCGACGTTGTGAGACGGAGTGCCCGATTTCCCTTCCCCAGCCCCTGGCGGGTAAAAATGAATGCTCGGTCGAGCAGCATGCTGGTCTTCCAACACCTCTGAAAGCCATCAGTCTTCATATTGAGGAGAAGAGATTCACGTCGGGTTCACCATTTTTTTGTTTTGGTGCTGATGTGCGTCGGGTTTCCGTTCTGACGCTGTTCCGCCAGGACGCGTTCACGCGTGCGCCCGTCGACCCGAGGGGATGGGCGCGCGCGGCTTGTGGCCTCGCAGTCCCGCTTTCCAAGGGCGGGCGGCATTCGTCCCTTCTTCAGGGGCGTATGCTCCTTGATCGAAACCGGGATGATGGGATGTCGGCTCCTCCTTCCGTGGACGTCTCCTCGGAACTTGTTGCCTAATCCGGGTCTCCCTCATAGATTTAAGAATGTTCGTGAATCTCGTTCCCAACGCCATATCTTCATGGACACCGGTTAATTACGCCGCTTCCGCCCAGACGCTCCAAGGGGTATGGTCGGGGCAGCAACCTGCGGTGAGGAGACCGGGTGACTCTGGGTGTGGGGGGCGTGTCTTAACACTGCAACTCTGCGTGTCTTCCTTCCGTCCCTAATAGGGCTTCTCGAAGGCGTGATGGCCTGAGGCATCCCGCGCTGGGTGTGGGGAACTGTATCACCTGAGGTTTTCCTCAGCTTCCCATGTTTAACACGGGGTATGCCGCGAGTTTAACGTCCAGCGGGGACGACATCGGACTGATCAACACGAGAAGTGGATCAGATGATAGAACCCCTTGCGAGGAACCTCCGACGCTGGGGCCAGCACATGGGCGGCTTCCCGAGTGAAGTGGAGTGGAATGAAGTGGCATGACCCCACCGGGATGTGGCGGCCCGGGTAAGGATCAGGATGGATGATGGAGTGATGAGCTTGGACCCCGTAGGGGCTTCCTACGTACCGCGCGTTAGAGCGGATCAATGTCAGCGTAGTTCGGATATACAGTTTAACGTCATGCTGGACATCGGCAAGCCGACTCACGAAGAGATCGAGGCTGCCGGGCGAAGGGTTGAACCGAACCACCTCGCACAGAGGGGGATGGAACGGCCGGGTGGATCACAGTTTCACGTCATGCTGGACGTTGAAGAGGAAAATAGAAAAAGGCAGTGGGGAAGTGCAATGGAGATACACATGTGCAGTCCCCCACAAGAGCGGATTCATAGGTGAATCGACGTGAAGGTGAACCCGGGAGGGGTCCACGGATGGACGAACCGACGTGAGTACGACCGGGATGACCAGGTGGTGGGCTTGAACCTCGGAGAGGATTCCTACGTACCATGTTTAGAAGACAGGGATCAAAGTCCACGTAGTTCGCTCTGTTTGTAACACTATACCCCCGTGGGCGAAGGCCACTCCAATCCCGACATCCCTGCAGAGACGAGCGGGTGGGGGCCACATCCAAACCGGGAGGACCCTGCGCGCGGGGCACGGGATCAGGTGATGCGGACGGTTTAACGTCTTGCCGGACGAAGTACAGTTTAACGTCGTGTGTTGAGGACGAAGCGGACGGTTTAACGTCTTGCCGGACGGAGTACAGTTTAACGTCGTGTGTTGAGGACGAAGATGCTTGGCAGTTTAACGTCTTGCAGCGCGGACGATATGCTAGGCAGTTTAACGTCGTGCAGCTTGGACGTGGTACAGTTTAACGTCATGTGGGACGAAGATGCTTGGCAGTTTAACGTCTTGCCGCACGGACGAAGATGTGACGCCGCCAATGGGTTCGTGTCACTTCACGCAAGCCTGGAGGGCCGCGCGGGAAGACAACGCACGGTGCGGGCACCCGGGATGAAGATCATCGGGTGCCACGCAGGCAGGTACCCTCAGGGGGTCAAAGGGGGCGACCTCGGCGGATTGCGCGCAAAAGAGAAGTTTGGCGTGCAATACCGCGGGTCGGCGCACAAATGGGCGGGCTGGTGCGCAATTGGTCCAGCGCTTTGCGCGCAGATGATTGAGATTGCGCGCACCGGGCTTCGGATAGCGCGCGGGGGAAACGGCTCATTCTTTGATGAATGGCCACTTTAAAACGGGGGGTGCGCGAAATCGGGCCGGATTGCGCGCACCCCGAGGGCAATTGCGCGCAGGAGGCTTCTTTTGCGCGCTAATTCCATTGGGTGAAGAATTATTCAAAGGAAAGGAGCCAAAGGGATTGCGCGCGAAGGCGAACCCCGATGTTTTCTTGCGCGAAAGAAAGGAGGTTACCCGAAGATCGGCATTTCGCGCGGAAGGGGTTGGATTGCGCGCACGAGAGACCTTTCGAATTCTGGCAACCTTCAAAACGTCGGGGGTCGCCCTATATTTATAGGCAACCCCGGGCGCGGAATCCGGTTCGCGGGCGCGGAATTCCCTTCGCGGGCGCGGAATCGGGCCCGGCGCACAAGGGAGTCACGCGGGCAACTGGCGCGCAAAATTGCACACCGGCCCAGCGCATTACGCGCATCCCGGGAGGTTTGCGTGCGACACTCCAACATTGCGCGCGGCTCTCCAAAATTCCGCGCAAGGCTTCCGGGCCCTTCGAAACGGGCATCCGACTCCAAATATGACCTCGCTTCCCGCATCCGGAGTTTCGTTTGGGAACAACGGTCTTTTCCGGCGTCTACAGGTACATCATGGAAATACATGGGTGTATTGCCCATTAGAAATCTTGTTATTTTCATATCAACTACTCTCATGTGTCTGTAGGCACATAGATATGCCCATTTATAAGAAATATGTTGTCTCCATTGATAGACCAATCTAGAGGTGGGTCCTCACTGGAAATATTTTCTCATATAACCAACCTCTCATGTTTTGAAAATTGCCTTCTCTTCACCCTATCAAGGAGTGAAGAGGTAAGTGATAAAGCTATAATAATAGGTTTCTTGTGACATTATTTAAACTCTAGATGCATCTCAAAAAAGAGTTTCATCAACTTCTCTTCATCACTGGATTTTTGAATAGCTTGTGCCTATGTTTCTGAATCAGCGCATTAGCTACAACATTTCCCTTTCCAGGAGAATAAGAAAGATCAGAGTCAAAATACTAAAGGTATTTGACCCATATTCATTATCTGAGATTTAATTCATGTTACATAAAGATATATTTCAGTATTTTTTGCTTTGTGTACACCACAATGTTCTCTCTCATTAGATAATTCCCCTAGTAATGCTAGGCATAAACGACTATTGTAAGCTCAATGTCATGTGTTAGATACTTATGATCCTGAGGCCAAAACTAGAAAGATACATATGAAATGACTCGATCCTCCTGTATCAATATTGAACCCATACTGATGTGTGATGCATCGAAGAACACTTTATATCCTCTTCCAGGTTCTTATAGAATGAGGATTGGTGTTGAAGTAAGTCTTACTTTCAGATCCTAAATGATTTTCTTATACTCTTTAGACCACAAGAACATCATAGCCACTTCTTAAAATAGGTCCTTTAACTGTGCTAGAAATAGGGAGTTATTAGATCTATAAAATCAATGATAATGTAATCAATTTTTTTGGGTTAACTTATCAGCGCTCGTAAAAAGTGATGATAAATTCCCCCTTTAATATTGCTAAAAACAATACTAATAAAGGGGGCCTTTATCAGTTATTTTTTTAGTGTTGTTAAAGGTCGCCTTTATTATCTCTTTTTTTAGTGATGTTAACGGCCCTCTTAAACAGCGCTAAAAAAGCACTGATAGAGGCCCCACCTATAAAGGGTATAATTTTTTTTCATGACCCCACTATCAATGATTCATCCCCACTATTAGTACTTCCCCTACCCCTTTATCATTTCTTTAGATGATCCCACCCTCTAGCGCATTCCCCTTTATCTAGTGAGTTTTGAACCTGATACCTTCATCTTATACACTAGCACATTTTTCATTCCCCTATACTATTTTGGTTTATATTTTATGGAATATATATATATTTAAATATATATATATATATGTAGTGACCCGAAGCTTATCGTACATGGACATTACATTACATTTGCGGAATACTTAGTGCATAACAAAAACACACACTAAAGGATCGTAATAGTTTAGTGTCTTTGGAAACTCGGAACGTAATCTTCTAATCGTGGTGAAAGTTCTTCAATATCTCCCATAAAGGTCATCCCTTTTTATACCTAAAACCTTTCTTTATATCCTGGGGAAAAGAAAACATAAAAGGGTGAGCTCAAATGCTCAGTAAGGGTAAACAAAAGAAAAAAATCAATCACATCATATACATAGCTTTTGGAAATCTTAACCTGCAAAAGAGCTCATAATATCATAACATGGGATATATCATAGAAGTGAAATGTAATCCCAATAATCATAACATAAAACATGAAACTTTGGGGAATACACACATAATCATAGAAAATCATTTCTTGTTAGTCAAGACTCATTGCCAAGACTATCTTACTGGACAAAGTCCCTTTCTGAACCGAGTTCACTCCTCGTTTCAGTCCTGTATCACTGAACCGAAATGACCTTCCGTTCCAGCCATGTCTATCTCATGAGATATAAAATCTTTACCCAATGCATTGGAGGGAGATATAGGTCCCACCCATCTTATAATGAATCCTTTCTTATGTGTGCCACATAATAATAAATCATACATCATCGCATAACCCATGTAATAAAAATGGGATTCTTAAACAACATGACATCATAAAACAATTCATATAAGATAAAGGAATTCATAAAAATGTTTCCATCACAAAATAATCAAATCTATGTAATAATAGGGATAAAAACAGAACCCTTTATTATCTTAGATGGAATATAATTTTGATAAAACACTTGAACTCCATTCTTGAGGAAAATATCCTTTCTTCTTCAAAAACATTTTTTCCTTTCATAACATGTCATACAACTTTAAAATAAAAGAAGTTGATTAAAATAAACTTGAAAACTTTTAAAGGAAGTTTCTTGTAAATAATGTTTTAAAAATTCATTCATTCCGTATAAGTTAAAAAAACATTCTTCGTACTTTTGTCGGAAAAGTCAAAAAGTACTTCGTACGAAAAACGACAAAAGATTCCTTTCATACATATTACTAAAAACTCACTGAAGGGTAAAAATAGATTTAAACAATTGTAGGTGGATGGAAATATTACATATTGATGAAACATGGATGTGGATGATAAAATACACCCCAGTAAATACTTACGAATAAACAATCTCGGATAAAAATGAGATTGCGATATTTCCCTTACCTTAGGTCCAATTTGCTTCGTATGTGTCCGAACCTCCTGTATAATGATTTAAATAATGTCATTGACTTATTACAGAATCGTATTCATTGTTATGATATCATATATGTTTCACTTATGACATTATATTACTCGTTATTTTGTGAATTCCATGTTAAAGAAGCGTTTTGGGTAAAATCGTTTCATTTATCGTAGGTGTTTTGACTTGTTGTTCTTGACATCATTATTACTTATATCATGATTTACTTACTTCCAGAATATAAAATATGATTTATATATCATATATATTCAGTATATATATATATATATATATATAATATATAGATAAATAAAATGAAAAAACACCGTTCATGGAGACGGTAGTCCGTACGTACGCATGAACGCTGTTTTTTCTTTCCTTATTGTCTTGAAATGGAAGTAAGTAGATTACATACATATGTATATATATACATAAATCCAGTAGCTTTATAATGTCATATATTTCATTATTATTTCTTATATATACATTATAATCATTCTTAAATGGTTAACATGGAGAATGAATCTCATCGCGTCGTGGAGACGGTATTCCGTACGTACGCACGAGCGATGATATCATTTCTATAAATATTGAATTGAATTGGAGTGGATTATACAATATATCAGAATCAATATGATGTTGTAATAACTATGTATAGTTATTCTTTACACCATTATACCCATCCATGTAAGGTGGTGGTGGAAAATAGATTACACCACGGCGTGGAGACGGTATTCCGTACGTACGCACGCGCGGTGATTTCTTTTTCCGTAGGATGGATAGATGGTGAAATAGGGTTGTTTCATACTTATAATAACATATCAGTATATGAGTGATACTGATGTTATTACTTCATAATGAAAAAACCTAAGAAGAAGAAGTGGAAGAAGAAATAAAGATGAAAGAATTGGTAACGGTAATTACCTCTTCTTTGAAGTGCCTCTTTGAGACCTCCTCTTAGGGCACTAGAATTGGTCTTTGAGGAAGCCCAGAACCTCTAGGATGTTTCTAGGGAAGTGGAGAAGGGATTTTGGCAGGGGTTGGCCGAGCTTGAGTGCTCAAATTGGTGTGAGGAGGAGGGGGAGGAGGTGTCCTTTTATAAGGGAGGAGAGGGGCACCTTAGGAATATCTCAAATTATTATTTTATATTAAAGTCAAAATCGGTTTATAATGGTTCCAAAGGGCCTTATTTCAAAGCTAAGGTGGGTAGGGGTCGAAATCATATCAACCAATATAATTTAGACAAGTTTAGGATATTATTTTAACCTTATCAATTAAATTTAACTCTAAGTTAAATAATTTAACTCTAAGTTAAATAATTTAACTTTTACCATGTCTTTTTGTTTTCTTTCACTATATGGTTAATAAACTTACTATAACATGCCAAACGAACCCCAAATTGTTTATTATTAATATATATATCCTTATCTAAGTCATTTGGCCGATCCTTAGATTTTTAGGAATAAAATAACAATTAATAATATAATATTTGATTTAAAAACTATTTTGTGTCAATTTTGACACTATTTGATATATGATTTTTGTGAAAGTCATAACAGAATTAAATGTTCGAACCAAGTTGATTAAATCAACATTAATATATCATAGTAACCTAGAAAATTAGTGGAATTCATAAAAAATCTCAAATTACATTTATTTTGGTGTTTATAACATCAATTATGTCAATATTTCATTAATAAGATAATTACTGCATCATCGTTGTGTCATAAATAAATTAAATTATTTTATGTCTAAAAATTACAAATAAAATACCATCATGTAGGAAATCGTTTTAGCTTTCTAATGAATATTTACAATCGAATTTATCTTATGTATAACCCCATATTAAAAATCATTTACTTATTAAACTTTGATTTTAACTATTTTAACCTTTCTTTAAATAAATTAATAATAAATGTCCTAATATAATCCACGTGGGCCTAAATGGTCATATTTTATTCCTAAGTTTGTTTTTGGTCGAATTACACTTGTCCAATAGAATTAGGACATGTGTTAGGGTAATAGTAATATCATATTTACCCTTAGTTACCCTATTTACTATTAACCGTGGTAAAAAAAAGTAAAAAGTTACTATTCACCAAAAAATTATTTTCATCTCATTGAACCACATTTTAGTCCTTGATATTAACCGTGTCTCTCGGATTTTCGAAATTCCATTCACAGAAGCGGTAAAATTAAGTTTTATGCAAAATTCAGTTTTTAACCTACCACTTAGTGGTTTCACTATTCATCAAAAATTGAAAGTTTTCAGAAAAATACCAAAATTTCACCCTAGGCTAATTTCGGTATTCCGAATCCAAAAATGAAGTCCATTTTGAAAGATAAAATTTATAAAATTTCAAAAAGTGGTTATTACTATTCATAACAGCTAGTTTTAATTGCATATTGTTGTTTAGTGAAACTCGGTATTGCGTACGACGCAAGCTATCGAGGAAGGTCGCGATTGCGTGTAATGCAAGGCAAGACAAGGATGCGTGTTGTGCAAGCTCCTTTTGGTGTAGCGTACAACACAAGACATTAATAAAATTAAAAAGAATATTTCTTTATAAAATCTTGGGCTGTTACATTCTACCCCCCTTAAAATGAATTTCGCCCTCGAAATTCGTCGGGGTTACAAATGGTTTACTATTCGAAAGATTCTTTAATAGAAACCCACATCGTAAAAAGGAATATCAAAACCAATCTTTAAAAACAAAATTATGAAACGTAACGGTTACCCAAATAAACTAATCATTGGGTTTCCACATAGGTGAAAATATGGATATGGAAGAGAAATCTAACCATCATGTTCTGATGGAGAGTGGTAGAGGACATGGCTATGGAAAAGCCAGTAATCACAAATCCATAGATTTGTGATGATATAAGGTACCATCTGATTCATCAAGTATAAGATCACTAGGACAACATTTTTGGTTTTCAAGATCATTTCCCCTAAAGTTGAAAATTTGAATTAGAATAAATACTTAATTTATTTTGGTACAATCTCACTGTTGTTCGTGGTTTGAACAATTTCCACTTCATCTCTTAAATAAATGAAGTTGAATTTGTTATTCGTGAAGTGTTAGCAGATCATGTGATAGAATGACAGGTCATTCCGTCTGTCTTAAACAAAAGGTTAGCAAAACTTATATACATAAGTTGATCTATAGTGAGATTAATCATATATGGTTCCTAAAATGGACTTATACTTCATATATCATACTGCTTAATATAATAAAACTAGTTTCTACTAAACAGGGACTTCCTGTAGGTCAATGGTAGGCGATAAAGGCCAGTCGCACTTCGGTTGTGGGTTCGATTCCCACAGCCTTGTCCGAAGCGATGGGCTGTCGCCCGTCCTGCAGGTTGTCCTTTTTATAAAACTATATTACAATAACATCCCATCAATAATATCGAAAAAACTTCTATCCTTAAACAATACTAACTTATGTCCAACATAATTCATTCCAATCTTTAGGCTTATCCATAATACTGCAGTCCATTCTCATAACATAGTGAAAACGATTACCAGAGATTTAATACCATCGTTGATCCCCATATATCATAAGATATATCTTGTTGGTCACATTCCAAACATTCAAAGGCCTTAATCTTGTACTCTCTTGAATACCCATTGAACCTTAGTGAAAACTTGAATGCAGTTAAAAGTTAACACTTCTCACATACCGAAATCCTCAAAATTCTATATACTCAAACCATGATATCACTTAGTCCTTATATCAATCATGAGATCATGAATACTATCAAACATTTAATTTTCTCCTTATCCCTTCATTATGCGCATATCATCTACATTCCAAAAATATCTGAATAACCTTTCATGGATACTGGTAACATTAATCATACACTTTCAAAACACAAGGAAAGACAACAGTGTAACAATCCATAGATGTCTCTTTATTCCAAAATTACACATGATAAACATGTAATCATTCCACTACATTCTCAAACCATTGACCGAGCTTCAAAAATTCTTTCATCTCACATATCATTTGTAGTCTCTTCATCATCATCCACATAAATACTACCCATATGACCATACTGATTCTCTTCATGAGTCTTTCCCTTAGGGAATTTGTTTGCATAATGCCCATACATTCCACATTTAAAACACTTAACCATTTTTGATGTCGTAGCAATACCATTATCCTCATCCATGGTGTTAACTGACCCTTTTCCTTTGCACTTACTTGCTTTGTGTCCTTCTTTTCCACACCCAAAGCATCTTCCAGTTTCCTTGAAACATTCTCCTTGATGCCTCTTCCCACATGATTTACATAGGGGAAATTGAACTTTCTTTCCTCTATGATCATCATAGAACTCCATCTTTCTCTTATTAGTCGAGTCAGGAAACTTACCACATTTTACTTTATTGATCATGTTGTGAGATTGCTGATTCAGCATAATAATGATGTTTGGGCATCCAAATCCCATTTCATTTTGTTGCTCATGAAGAATATCATTCCATTGTCCATCATATCCTCCATTATTGTGAATCATCTTGTTTCCAGCCATTTTCTAAAACCCAAACAGAATAGTGTTAGATGCAAAAATCATGATAAAGGGGGAGTAACTTAAATATCTATCATCTTTGGTTTAATCTAATATCGTTACCATAGTTCTAGGACTATATCCTATACGTATACTTATCCTTAGGGGCATCCCTAGACATACCTTAGAAATATCTCTAGGGATCTCACTAACGTTTTCGCATCCTAGTTTCCAAAGGTTGACTAAACCTTTCCTCTGATACCAACTGTAGAGACCCGAAGCTTATCGTACATGGACATTACATTACATTTGCGGAATACTTAGTACATAAGAAAAACACACACTAAAGGATCGTAATAGTTTAGTGTCTTTGGAAACTCGGAACGTAATCTTCTAATCGTGGTGAAAGTTCTTCAATATCTCCCATAAAGGTCATCCCTTTTTCTACCTAAAACCTTTCTTTATATCCTGGGGAAAAGAAAACATAAAAGGGTGAGATCAAATGCTCAGTAAGGGTAAACAAAAGAAAAAAATCAATCACATCATATACATAGCTTTTGGAAATCTTAACCTGCAAAAGAGCTCATAATATCATAACATGGGATATATCATAGAAGTGAAATGTAATACCAATAATCATAACATAAAACATGAAACTTTGTGGCATACACACATAATCATAGAAAATAATTTCTTGTTAGTCAAGACTCATTGCCAAGACTATCTTAGTGGAAAAAGTCCCTTTCTGAACCGAGTTCACTCCTCGTTTCAGTCCTGTATCACTGAACCGAAATGACCTTCCGTTCCAGCCATGTCTATCTCATGAGATATAAAATCTTTACCCAATGCATTGGAGGGAGATATAGGTCCCACCCATCTTATAATGAATCCTTTCTTATGTGTGCCACATAATCGTAAATCATACATCATCGCATAACCCATGTAATAAAAATGGGATTCTTAAACAACATGACATCATAAAACAATTCTTATAAGATAAAGGAATTCATAAAAATGTTTCCATCACAACATAATCAAATCTATGTAATAATAGGGATAAAAACAGAACCCTTTATTATCTTAGATGGAAAATAATTTTGATAAAACACTTGAACTCCATTCTTGAGGAAAATATCCTTTCTTCTTCAAAAACATTTTTTCCTTTCATAACAAGTCATACAACTTTAAAATAAAAGAAGTTGATTAAAATAAACTTGAAAACTTTTAAAGGAAGTTTCTTGTAAATAATGTTTTAAAAATCCATTCATGCCGTATAAGTTAAAAAAAACATTCTTCGTACTTTTGTCGGAAAAGTCAAAAAG
Source organism: Viscum album (assembly GCA_963277665.1). Lineage (NCBI taxonomy): Eukaryota > Viridiplantae > Streptophyta > Magnoliopsida > Santalales > Viscaceae > Viscum > Viscum album. Next base: position 570,218,306 of record OY728164.1, on the reverse strand, counting down.
TACTTCGTACGAAAAACGACAAAAGATTCTTTTCATACATATTACTAAAAACTCACTGAAGGGTAAAAATAGATTTAAACAATTTTAGGTGGATGGAAATATTACATATTGATGAAACATGGATGTGGATGATAAAATACACCCCAGTAAATACTTACGAATAATCAATCTCGGATAAAAATGAGATTGCGATATTTCCCTTACCTTAGGTCCAATTTGCTTCGTATGTGTCCGAACCTCCTGTATAATGATTTAAATAATGTCATTGACTTATTAAAGAATCATATTCATTGTTATGATATCATATATGGTTCACTTATGACATTATATTACCCGTTCTTTTGTAAATTCCATGTTAAAGAAGCGTTTTGGGTAAAATCGTTTCATTTATCGTAGGTGTTTTGACTTGTTGTTCTTGACATCATTATTACTTATATCTTGATTTACTTACTTCCAGAATATAAAATATGATTTATATATCATATATATTCAGTATATATATATATATATATAATAGATAGATAAATAAAATGAAAAAACACCATTCATGGAGACGGTAGTCCGTACGTACGCATGAACGCTGTTTTTTCTTTCCTTATTGTCTTGAAATGGAAGTAAGTAGATGACATACATATGTATATATATACATAAATCCAGTAGCTTTATAATGTCATATATTTCATTATTATTTCTTATATATACATTATAATCATTCTTAAATGGTTAACATGGAGAATGAATCTCATCGCGTCGTGGAGACGGTATTCCGTACGTACGCACGAGCGATGATATCATTTCTATAAATATTGAATTGAATTGGAGTGGATTATACAATATATCAGAATCAATATGATGTTTTAATAACTATGTATAGTTATTCTTTACACCATTATACCCATCCATGTAAGGTGGTGGTGGAAAATAGATTACACCACGGCGTGGAGACGGTATTCCGTACGTACGCACGCGCGGTGATTTCTTTTTCCGTAGGATGGATAGATGGTGAAATAGGGTTGTTTCATACTTATAATAACATATCAGTATATGAGTGATACTGATGTTATTACTTCATAATGAAACAACCTAAGAAGAAGAAGTGGAAGAAGAAATAAAGATGAAAGAATTGGTAACGGTAATTACCTCTTCTTTGAAGTGCCTCTTTGAGACCTCCTCTTAGGGCACTAGAATTGGTCTTTGAGGAAGACCAGAACCTCTAGGATGTTGATAGGGAAGTGTAGAAGGGATTTTGGCAGGGGTTGTCCGAGTTTGAGTGCTCAAATTGGTGTGAGGAGGAGGGGGAGGAGGTGTCCTTTTATAAGGGAGGAGAGGGGCACCTTAGGAATATCTCAAAATATTATTTTATATTAAAGTCAAAATCGGTTTATAATGGTTCCAAAGGGTCTTATTTCGAAGCTAAGGTGAGTAGGGGTCGAAATCCTATCAACCAATAGATTTTAGACAAGTTTAGGATATTATTTTAACCTTATCAATTAAATTTAACTCTAAGTTAAATAATTTAACTTTTACCATGTCTTTTTGTTTTCTTTCACTATATGGTTAATAAACTTACTATAACATGCCAAAAGAACCCCAAATTGTTTATTATTAATATATATATCCTTATCTAAGTCATTTGGCCGAACCTTATATTTTTAGGAATAAAATAACAATTAATAATATAACATTTGATTTAAAAACTATTTTGTGTCAATTTTGACACTATTTGATATATGATTTTTGTGAAAGTCATAAAAGAATTAAATGTTCGAACCAAGTTGATTAAATCAACATTAATATATCATAGTAACCTAGAAAATTAGTGGAATTCATAAAAAATCTCAAATTACATTTATTTTGGTGTTTATAACATCAATTATGTCAATATTTCATTAATAAGATAATTACTGCATCATCGTTGTGTCATAAATAAATTAAATTATTTTATGTCTAAAAATTACAAATAAAATACCATCATGTAGGAAATCGTTTTAGATTTCTAATGAATATTTACAATCGAGTTTATCTTATGTATAACCCCATATTAAAAATCATTTACTTATTAAACTTTGATTTTAACTATTTTAACCTTTCTTTAAATAAATTAATAATAAATGTCCTAATCTAATCCAAGTGGGCCTAAATGGTCATATTTTATTCCTAAGTTTGTTTTTGGTCGAATTACACTTGTCCAATAGAATTAGGATATGTGTTAGGGTAATAGTAATATCATATTTACCCTTAGTTACCCTATTTACTATTAACCGTGGTAAAAAAAAGTAAAAAGTTACTATTCACCAAAAAATTATTTTCATCTCATTGAACCACATTTTAGTCCTTGATATTAACCGTGTCTCTCGGATTTTCGAAATTCCATTAACAGAAGCGGTAAAATTAAGTTTTATGCAAAATTCAGTTTTTAACCTACCACTTAGTGGTTTCACTATTCATCAAAAATTGAAAGTTTTCAGAAAAATACCAAAATTTCACCCTAGGCTAATTTCGGTATTCCGAATCCAAAAATGAAGTCCATTTTGAAAGATAAAATTTATAAAATTTCAAAAAGTGGTTATTACTATTCATAACGGCTAGTTTTAATAGCATATTGTTGTTTAGTGAAACTCGGTATTGCGTACGACGCAAGCTATCGAGGAAGGTCGCGATTGCGTGTAATGCAAGGAAAGACAAGGATGCGTGTTGTGCAAGCTCCTTTTGGTGTAGCGTACAACACAAGACATTAATAAAATTAAAAAGAATATTTCTTTATAAAATCTTGGGCTGTTACAATATATATATATTTCATTTCATTTTTATCCATATATTTTTATATATGTTTGTATATTTATATTTATATATTTATTTAAATAAATATATAAAAAAATTGAGTGTATATGTGTGTTTATAAATACATACAAACATACATATATCATTTATATATGTGTGTGTGTGTGTCCGTCTATAAATATAATTATACAAGTTTATATTTATTTACATATATTGTATATTAATATTTATATTCATATATTAAAATATATATATATATATATATATATATATATATATTTGTCAATACACACACACAGACACGCATATTTATAAACATTATATATAAATTAATTTTATAGTTAGATAAATATTCATAAATTATTATTCTAAATAAAATGGACAATAGTTTTTATTTTGATATGGATTATATATCGAGAAATATATTTTATATGTAAAAATGTTTAATTATTTATTTATAAAATTAAATTAGTATGTGTGAATATTTAAAAAATATGTATATATTGTTTTGAATTTGATTATAAATAATAATACATTATGTAAAATGATATAATTTAAAATCATTAATATCAATATGAAGTAATACCTATGAATAAATTAAGTCCCAACAGAAAAAAACACCCCTTCAAACGAGGATAAAAATCCATCAAATGTTCAAAAAAAATTGAATACCCCAAATAAAAACATAGTTTTAGAGGACTATTGGGAATTTTTTTGCCTCACAAAAATAGTTAACAAGGTCCCCCCTAGTTAACCTGGAATAGATATCATCACAGTCTTCGATTTGATATGTGGTAGAGCTCAAAAGGATACCATGATAAAAAGTTACGTTTGTTTGAAGTTCGAGTTACGTTTCCAACTTATTTTAGTTTATTTTATTATTTTTTTGATTTTTTAATCATAAAATTGTTATTAAATGAATATTACATAATAATAATTAGATCATTGTTAATTAAATTGTTTTTTATAAGACATTTTCACTAAATATCTTATATATTATGTGTAAATTCCTATTTAGCCTTATCTAAAACATATTTAAAAAATATTTCTTATATTTATATCAATATAAATATATTTATATATTAATGTATTATTTTTAATAAAATGTTATTTTTTTTAAATATAAAATTTATCAGTTCTTTCTTAGAAGTGCTGTTAAAGGCCCCTTTTTATCATTGTTTTTTTAATAGCACTGATAAAGGGCACTCTTTAATAATGTTTTTAGCATTGTTAAAGACCTCCATTAATAGTTCTAAAAATCTTCTATTAAAGACCCCTTTTATCATAACTTTTTATAGCAATGACAAAGGGTTATTTTAACAATTCTTTTAGATAGTGCTATTAAAACCGTAGTACTGGATAAACCAAGTTTTGTTGTAGCGACCCTTCTAAGTCATGCTGGTAAGAGGATTCATAAGGAATGAGAATTACTATTCTAAATACCTATAATAACTACTATAACCCAATAAACTTCGTATATCAAACACATTCTTAGGTTTCTCCTAGGAAACTACAACACTCACCTTCTCTGGGTCAACTAATACCCTCGATTTTGAGATAATATGAACCAATAATTGAACCTTGTTGATCCAAAAGTGGCAATTTGTAATCTTATCATATAACTAATATTCTCTTAGTGTACTAAATATTATCTCATAATGTTCGAAATGGTCTCTTCAAGTATAATAACACCCCCAAGATGTCTTCTAAAAAAACCATGATGAAGGAATCCAGGTAGTGGTGGAAAACCCTTTTCATCAAGGCCATAAACAAATAGGCATGTTTTTAAGACCTTGAAGGGAATAACCAAACAATCATATATATTTTACCAACTTATGAAATCAATACATGATATGTCTGATGTCCCTACTCAAATTGAATGATATCCAGATCTGGTTTTGATCTTCGAGAACACTCTAGTTCCTCAGAGTTGGTTGAAGAGATCATATATTCGAGGTAAAGGATGCAATTTCTTAACCGTAAGCTGGTTTAAATGTTGGCAATCCATAAAAATAAAGAGGGTTTTATTTTCTTACTTTGATAAAAGAGTATGAAAACCCCATGGTAATCTACTAGGTTAAATAAAAACTTTGGATTCTAGATCCTCCAACAGCCTCTTGAGCTTATGTATCATAGTAGGTTTAATAATATATTGAGGAATAGACACTGGAACTACTCCTGTAATGAGCTCAATTAAAAATTCTATCTATATCTTGTTAGGTAATCTAGATAATTCATTCATGAAAAAATCCATAAATGATCCATTATAGGGGAGAAATATGTCATATTCATCATTCTATCATCCATGAAAAGGCTGGAAATCTGGGTTATCACTCCTCCCAGCCCGAGATGCTCTTGTCCATCTTGACTGGCCAAGACATTCCATTCACCCTTATATACACATCTACTATATTCAAGTGATGTGAAAGTCACCCTTTAGTAATAATAGTTAATGTGGTCATGATATGGCATAAGATAAACTATCCCATGTATGACATCCAACCCTGTCATCAAAAGGATAAAGAAAATCCACAAGAAGTGATAACTACCAATCTTAAGAGGATGGTCCTTGAATTGGTGTATACCCTCTGACAGTACACCCAATAGAGTATCCAGGGTCGTCACCCCACAAAATTATAGAATTTCAATCCCAAAACCTTCCACAATTGATACAAAAATAAAGGAGTGTGAGGCACATGTATTGAATAAGGAAGATATAATAGTGGAGGCTACTAGAATAGTAAATTGTATGGTAGATGTTCCTCTACTCTTCTCCTATATTATCTACTATAATGATTTTTACTATCTTGATCCATGACCCTGAGCTATTGCTGGACTACCCTAAGATGGTCTTCTCTACTGGCATTGAAAATTAAAAGTCTGGATACCCCGACCATGACCTCCTCTTTGGCCTATTTGGATATTTCTAATCCAGTTTCCTGCCTGGCATGGAGTCACTGATCCAACTCATGACGGTGGAGATGGTGCAAGTCCTCTTACACTAAAAATAGGTAGAAAGGTATGAAAAAACCTTTGAAGATGACTCATTCGGTGGATAGCACATAAATCTAGTAGGACTATATCACAATGTTCCTTTACATGACTATGTCATCCAAACTAATGGAATACAATAGAGATACCCGTGTGGTTACACTAGCTGCCAATTCAATAACGAGAATCCTCAAGGCTACACTTCCTATTGTAGGAAGAAATACTACCCTATCTCAACACTAACCCTTTTTACCACATACCACCATCTTAACTAAAATTATGCTCAATGAAAAGATCTTGGTTCAAAATATTAGAGACAATAGATAGGAGTAATACATTCACCTAAGAGTGGATAGCGTACTTGAGTCCATCCTCAAATCACCTCACCCATGATAGCTAATCACTATCAAGTAATGGTGCAAAGAATTTAATCTCGATGAAATGTTATGAATAATCCATGACAGACAAAATACCTTTCTCTAGGTGCATGAACTTCCTAGATCATTCAACTTTTAGCATCTAAGGTAAAAATTAATTTTTTAATGTGATCTACAAGTCTGCCCAGACCATGCCCTGATGATGACCAGCCAAGGTGATCACATCCCACAAGTTCTTGGAAGAATCACACATCATGTAGGTGGTGATCTTGAACCTCCTATCAAAAGGCATCTTCAGAAACTCGATTATAAGTAAAATGGATTATATCCATAACTATGTATCTTGAGAACCACAATCCTCTCAGATGATGGGAGGATTCTGCTGCCACAACTAGAAATTTAGTATATACCAACAGTTTAAACCATTGGTAAAGGATGTATAACCATTGGTAAAAATTATACCCATGGTTCTACTAACTGTTGGTGAGAAATCCGTGGGGATATTCTTATAGTAATGGTTTTAAAATAACCATTGGGATAAGATACAAAAACTCATATTATACCTCCCAATTGTTTAGAAACCCTTGAAATAGATCTTTACCAATGGTTTGAAAATCATTGGTAAATATTGAGAATAATAGGCCTTTACTAATGGTTAATGAAAACTGTTGGTAAAGATTGAGAATAACAGGCCTTTACCAACGATTTCTGAAATCCATTGGTAAAGATTGTGAATAATAGGCATTTACCAATGGTTGTAAACTGTTGGTAAAGAGTGGGGTTTTCAATTCTATACCAACGGTTTTGGAAACTACTGGTATAGATCCTACAATTCACCTTGTCTATAAGCAAGCATCTTCCCTTTGTGTATTTACCTGCAGAATAACACATAATTCAGAATACAAAATACCTAGCATTTTACTTGAATAATAACACAAAATTCAGAATATATAATACATAGATTTCTATACCAGTGGTCTATAAATTCACTTCAGGTTTATAATTATCTCCCCCATTCAAAACCCTAAAATATCAAATTATATCTTATGCTTGAATTTTATAATCTGTGTGTTGAGTTGACTGTAGGCTATATATTTATGAGGGATCTATTATACAACCCTTAATTTGAGTTATTTCAAAATTGTATCACATGTTGACTTTATTAATGTACATCCTTTAGGTCTTGGTTAATTTTCTCTTATTTTCCGTACCGAGTTATCTCATATAGACATAAAGTAGATTAACCAAAGTCTCTTAGGTATGTTTTCAGTGAAACTTTTATTCTCTCAAAAGGTGATGCAGGATATAATTCTAAGTAAAATAGGGATAATATGGTATCTTTTAGAGAATTTAAATGAAATGGGAAGATCCCCAGATATATTTTGTATATATTATCAATAATGTGGATAAATATACAAACATATTGGTATATGAGTTGTTTTTTGGTATTTTAAAACAAATAAAAAGGGAAACATTGATGTTATTATTGATTGAATTGTATTTTTCATCAATGATTTTGGCATGATATAGTGTTGAGGAGTGAAATAAGATATTGATGTCAAGGGGGTGGGGGTGTCCAGGGGGTTGGGGTGATGTCCAAGGGGTTAGGGGATGTCCAGGGGGTGGGGTGTCCAGGGGTGGGGGGCTACCCCGGGGGTGGGGGCTATCCAGGGGGTGGGGGAGATATCCAGGGGGTTAGGGGGTTGTCCAAGGGGGTGTGGTGGTGTCTTGGGGGGATATCCAGGGGGTTGGGGGGGGGGGGGCTGTCCAGGGGGTGGTGGTTTCTAGGGGTGGGGGTGTCCACGGGGGGTGTCCGGGTGGTGGGGTGGTGTCCAGGGGTAGAGGGATGTCTAAGGGTTGGGGGTTGTCCAAGGGTGTGGGGTGGTGTCTAGGGGTGGGGGCTGTCCAGGGGGTTGGGGGTGTTGTCCAAGGGGGTTAGGGAGTCTAGGGGGTTGGGGTGTCCATGTGGTGGGTTGGGGGCTTTCCAGGGGTTGGGGGTTGTTTAAGGGGGTGGGGTGTCCAGGGGGTGGGGTGGTGTCCAGGGGGTGGGGGTTGTCCAGGGGGTTGGGGTTGTCCAAGGGATTAGGGGTGTCTAGGGGTGGGGGTATACGGGGGATGGGGGTTGTCAATGGGGGTGGGGCTATTTAGGGGGTTAGGGGCTGTTTAAGGGGGTAGGGTCTGTCCAACGGGGTGGGGGTGTTTGGGGGGATGGGGGTGTATATGGGGGTTGGGGCCTGCCTAGGGGGTTGGGGGCTATCCAGGGGGTAAGGGCTATCTGGGGGTGGGGGTTGTCTAGGGGGTGGGGGTTGTCCAGGTGTGGGGCTATCCAGGGGTGGGTGTTGTCCATGGGATGGGGTGTCTGTCCAAGGGGGTAGGGGTGTCTATAGGTGTGCGTGTCTTGGGGGTGGGGGCTCTCTAGGGTGGGGGTGTCCAGAGGGTTGGGGTTCCATCGAAGGGGGTAGGGGGTGTCAATGGGTTGAGGGATTCTAGGTGGTGGGGTGGTGTCCATGGGGTGGGGGGCTGTACAGGGGGTTGGGGTTGTCCAAGTGGTAGGGGTGTCTAGGGGGTGTGGTGGTGTCTAGTGGGTGGGGGTTTTCCAGGGGGTTAGGGATGTCTAGGGGGGGTTGGGGAGTTGTCCAAGGGGTTGGGGCTATTTAGGGGTTGTGGATGTTCAAGGGGTTGGGGCTGTCTAAGGGGGTAGGGGGTGTCTAGTGGGGCGGGGGTGTCCGGGGGGCTGGGGGAGTCCAGGGGGTGGGAGCTATCCAGGAGGGGTGGGGGTTGTCCAGGGGGTTGGGGTGACTGTCCGAGGGGGTAGGGGGTTTCTAGGGGTGGGGGTGTCTAGGGGGATGGGGGGGGGCTCTCCAGGGTGGGGTGTTCAGGGAGTTGGGGGTGTTGGGGGTGTTGTCCAAGGGGGTAGGGGTGTCCAGGGGTTGGGGGTGTCCAGGTGGTGGGGTGGTGTATAGGGGTGGGGGACGGGCTGTCTAGGGGCTTTGGGGGGGCTGTACAAGTGGTAGAGGTGTCCAGGGGTGTGGGGTGGTGTCTAGGGGGTGGGGGTTTTCCAGGGGTTTAGGGCTATCCAGGGGGGTTGGGGGTGTCTAGGGGTGGGGGTTGTTCAGGTGGTGTGGGTTATTTAAGGGGTCAGGGGCTATTTAAGGGGGTAGGGGATCTCCAGTAGTGTGGGGGGTGTCCGGGGGGTTAGGGGTGTGCATGGGGTGGGGGGCCAGTCCATGGGGTTAGGGGATGTCCAAGGGGGTAGGGGTGTCCAGGGGAGGTGGGGGTTGTCTAGGGCGGGTGGGGCTTTCCATGGGTGAGGGTGGCTGTCCAAAGGGGTAGGGGTGTCCAGGGGGTGGGGGTGTCCAGGGGTGGGGGTTTTCTAGGTTGGGGGTGTCCAGGGGTGGGGGGTTGTCCAGGGGGTAGTGGGTTGTCCAGGGGGTGGGGGCTGTCCAAGTGGTTGTGGGGGTGTTCAAGGGGGTAGGGGTGTCTAGGGTGTAGAGGTGTTCCGGTGTTGGGGTGGTGTCGAGGGGGTGGGGGTTCAACAGGGAGTTGGGGGGTTGTCCAAGTAGTAGGGGTGTCGAGGGGGTGGGGCAGTGTCGATGTGGGTGGGGGCTATCCAGGGGGTTGGGGCTGTCCAAGGGTGTTGGGGGGTTGTGCAGGGGGTGGGGCCTGTTAGTGGGTTGGGGGTTTTCTTAGGGGGTAGGGGGTGTCCATTGAGGTGTGGTGTCTATTGAGCTAGGGGTGTCCAGGGGGTGGGGAATGTCCAAGGGGTTGGTGGCTATCAAAGGGGAAAGGGTGTCCAGGGGTGGGGTTGTCTAGGGGGTGGGGGCTATCCGGGGGGTGGGTGTTGTCCAGGGGTGGGGGCTGTCTAGGGGGTTAGTGGGGTTGTCCAAGGGTGGAGAATGTTAATGGGGGTGGGGGTTGTCCAGGGGGTGGGGTGGCTGTCCAAGGGGGTAGGGGTGTCTAGGGTGTGGGGGTTGTCTTAGGTGTGGATGTCTAGGGGTGGGGGTTGTCCAAAGGGTTGGGGGCTGTCCAGGGGGTGGGGGCTTCCAAGAGGGTTTGGTGGGTGTCCAAGGGGGTGGGGTGTCCTGGTGGTGTCCAGGGGGTGGGGGTTGTCACGGGGGTAAGGGGCTTTCCAAGGGGTAGGGGTGTCCAGGGGGTGGGTGGTGCCTAGGGGGTGGGGGCTTTCCAAGTGGTTGGGGGGCTGTCCATGGGGGTCGGGGGTGTCTGGGGGGGTGGGGTGTCTGTGGGGTTGGGGGTGTTGGGGAGCAGGATGTTTAGGGGTTTGGGGTGGTTTTCCAAGGGGGTAGGGGTGTCTTGGGGGTGGGGGTTGTCCCGATGGTGGGGGATGTCCAGGGGTTGGGGTTGTTGTCCAAGGGGGTAGGGGTGTCCGGGGGTGGGGGATTGTCCAGGGTGGGGTGTCCTGGGGGTAAGGGTTGTCCAGGGGGTTGGGGGCTGTCTAGGGGGTGGGGGCAGTCTATGGTGTTGGGGGTCCAGGGGGGTTGGGGTGGTTGTCCAAGGGAGTACGGGTGTCCAGGGGTGGGGGTGTCCAGGCGGTAGGGTTGTCCAGGGGGTTAGAGTGGTTGTCTAAGGGGGTAGGGGTGTCCGGGGGTTGGGGTTGTCCAGGGTGGGGTGTCCTGGGGGATGGGGGGCTATCCTTGGGGATGGAGGCTGTCCAGGGGGCTGGGGGTGTCCAATGGGTGGGGGTGTCTAGGGGGTGGGGGCTATCTAGGGGGTTGGGGGTCTGGGGGGTTGGGGGTGTTGTCCAGGGGGTTGGGATGGCTTTCCAAGGGGGTAGGAGGTGTCCAGGGTGGTGAGGTGTCTATGGGGTGGGGGATTTCTAGGGGGTGGGGGGTTTCCAAGGGGGTGGGGATGTCCAGGGGGTGGGGGAGGGTCTAAGCTATTGGGGTCCAGAGGAGGGGTGAATCAGTCACAACAAATCATCATGTCAAGTTTTTTTATTTATAGACAAATAAATAAAGATAACTTGACCTACCTAATAACAAATATATTCCAGCACAACAAATCATCAAAAATCAAATGATAGTAATATTAGTCAAAAATGTAATTGATCAGTTTTTCCCTCATCACCATCAGTATCATCACTATCATCATCTACCTCACCATCATCCTCATTGTTATCCCCATCATTATCTTTTCCCTCCTAAACGCCCTCCTCCTCACCCTCATACTCCGCCTTAGCCTCGTCCTCTCCCTCCTCCTCCGCCTCAGCCTCCTCCTCATCCTCCTCCTTCGCCACGACCTCTTCTTCCCTTGCCTTGGCCTCCTCTTTTCCATCATCTCACCCAAAAATTGAACTACCACTTAGTTCACCATATATAGAATAAATCGATGGAATATATTCATCACAAGTTGTGACAGACTCTGGTGAAAGTGTTGGACATAAAACTTACATCAATTTCATAAATGCAGTGTTTGCCTTAATATAATATTTTTTCATCTTTGTGGCCCTTTTGTCAGCCTGTTATGCCTATGACTTAACCTGATGGAACTTGTTGGAACTACAACTCGTACCTGATGAGGGCCAATACCTTGTTGGGACTATACTCTTCCTAAGTCGGCAGCGTACTCTTCCAGGGTTCTCATCTCCCTGCACTTGATATAAGTGATCGTTTGGCCCAAAATTATCAGGTTCCTAGGCATAAAGGGCCTCTAAATCAGCCTGTTAATAATATAAATAGATTATTATGTTAAAAAATATATATTAAAATTTGAATTCAACAATGTAAAACTTAAAATCTTCTTCTGTGTTGGTTCATTAACCGCACTTCCATCTTTCATCCTTGGACTCGAGAAAAACAGTTTTGCTCGAGGCACCCGTCCTTAAATATTCAATTTTCCTCTACAATGACATTGAATATAGGAAAACATAATTAATAATAGATTCCCAATAATTAATTTCTTAAATAAAATTATATAAAAACTTTACAATCAAATAAATTATAGATGAAACAATATAAAGTAAAAATCATATAGAAAAAATATAAACAACAATCATACCTGCTTCCTATCATGGTTTGGTATCATAGTACGTCCCAATGTGTTGATGTATTTTTTAGAATATATGTTTTATTTATTTCTTCTGGATAATTCATAAATAAAATTCAGTGATAAAAAAGATATTATTAATGAAAAACATGAAAATTTTAATTTAAATACCTCAAATGTGATTAATACCTTAAACTCAGTAGTCATTGAATGAGTAATAATATGCTGATACTATTCTATCTGAAAATCATCAACAATAGGGACCACCTATAACTCCATTCCAACTCTTTAATTCCATACAATATACAAATTGTGCTTATAGGATCTCCAAATCTCACCTAAATCCTTTAGATGTGCTGGTCGTGCACCCTCATCATCGGAGAAATTAAACTGAAGCTGACACCAAAATATTAATTAATTTAAATACAAATAATAATAATATATTGCATTAAATACAACATAATTTTTTAACCATATCTCTTCCCAAGAATTATCCTTGACTTCATTTGGAAACTGTCTCCATGGGAGCAGGCTAATAGGAATGATGTCAGAGTATTTGGTAAGTGTCTCTAAAAAACTCTGACATTGCTATCTTAATTTTTCAATCATTGGACTATATTTATTGTAGTTTACCATCAACTACATGTAGAGGTTCCACACCACACTCATGAATGTATGCCCCCACACCTTCCTCTTATTAATAGATGTATATATGATGAAATAAAAACAAATATTAAATCAATACTTTTTATAATGAAAATAAATAATGATATAAAAATTTATTTGGGTTCTATAAATACACTTGTGGTCATCTGATCAATGGGAACTGTTGTATCTGTAGAAACTAAAGGAAAACCCTATGCCGGTGGAGTGAGTCCCAATGTATGCTCTGTAGGGATAGATTCTGGCAGAGCAGGAGTCGAAAAAGATGGAATATAGAATCTTGGAGAGAAGTAAGTATAAGTAAAATAAGATGGCACGAATGACTGGCCAAATGCTGGATGGGGAGTGGGAATCATCATTGGATATGGTAATGATGGGTGAGGAGACTCAGATGTAAAGGGTGGTGAAAACATCGGAGGACTAAATATCTTGTGTGTCCCTAACGACACACCAAGATCAAAATGTAGGATAGATGGTATGTTAGTGGGAGGGGTAGAGTCTAATTGGGTATGATGACTAGATCAGCTAACTATCATACCCCCCCATACGAACACCCTAAGTACTAGGACCACTACTAGGCTTCTCATCATATAATTTTAACCTAAGAGGTGGATCCTGAATAAATTTAAAACAAAATTAATCACATGAAATTATATATTATTTAAATATATATATTTGATATAAAATACTGACTAATGGCACTAGTGATGGAATGCCCATCTCAGCCATGCGAGGATTGTTTTCCATCATCTTTTCCTTGGCCTCTCTTCAATTTGTTACATTTCCTTCATTTAAAAACAAATTTGGAAGTAATTAGAAAAGGATAACTAATGTATAACCCAAAAAAATGAGAGGGAATATGGGGATTCATGGATAATTTAACTATCCATTGTTTTAGGTGAGCTTGAATAGATATATAATGAATTCAATAAATCATAGAATATGTAATAATGAAATTTAATTTTTAGAAGGATGGTAATTTACTGAGAAGGAAAACCATTATGTTCATAAGGGGTAAAGAACTTGTCAAAATTAAGGAAAATTTTAATTTATTTATCCCATGTAGGTGATGCATGTTTCTATACATGTTTTTCAGAAGAAGAAAAACCATCATGTTCATTATCTGGTGAAAATGTTAAAGGGGGGTCTTAGAGTTATAATAATTTTTTATATGGTCAATAAAGCATTTAAATTTTCATCAAGTAAGAAATGTTGGTTTTGTAGATTTGAATATAGTTAAATTCCAAATTAGAAAATTCAATTCAAATAGAATTTAAACCAATAAACATTGAAAATTCTCATAATGGTCAAGTCTGATAGAAAATATATGTAATCAATATTAAATAAATTTGAATAGTACCAATCTTAACAACTGAATTTGGGCCAAACCAAAAGAATTGAGAACATGGGTGTATGATTTTATATATTTCCCATCACAAATTCAGGTTCACAGTCAACTCTGAAAATTGAGATATTGGAGTCATCAAAAGTAATAAATGGATCATTTCCAATGGATGTAGGGATTATATCAATTTCCTTATCACCATCATCAAAAATATGTCTTGGAATTACTTCAACAATAACAAAAAATTCAGTTTGAAGATGGTATTTGACATAAAAAACTTTTTTCACCATTGATGCCAATACATATGGTTCATCGGTAGCAAGAGTGTAAGTCATATCAATTACTTGAAATCCAAAATCATCAATAAATGTGCCCTACCTCATCATCAGATCAAAGAGCTGAAATTTAATCATCGCGACTCGTTCATGAAAATACTAATCCAATATTATTATTTTTTCAACAAATCCACAATAACATACATTTTCAAATCATGGTCTACTGTGTGATGCACTGGCATAATAGTCTATTGTGCTAGTAACCATAACACCATCCTATTGTGTTCTCATGTTCCTTTCCCATTTAGTGATAATAAATTTATACCCATTGATAACAATTGATTTATAGTGACAAACCATGGTATTAAGACCAAACGTCAAAGCTCTTATTTCCTCAGAGACAGAGTCAGCAGGAAAACTTAATACCTGAAATATAAATGAATATTAAACTTAATTAAATATTGATTTAATTATTTTAAATAGTAATATTTTTAACTTCAGTTTTAACCATGAAAAAAAATATTTTCTATGAAAAGTATCCCTTCTTATCAAAGATAAAGAACGATGCATTCTATTTATCATTAATTTATGTTCCCTATAAAAAATAGAAATAGTTTAAGAGATATATATGTAAGATATATATATATATATATATATTCAATTTAATTACATAGCATAATAATTCAAAAAATCACATTTGAACGAAACTGTGTGATGTGTCATCTCCTGCTCTTCTAGGCTTAATGTCATCAATATATATGATCTAGAAATTCCTCTTATTTTCAGAAGTGATGAAAAACTGGGTTTAATTTTTTCATACTATTCTTCTTCTTTTCTCATTGATATGTTTATTTTTGCAGTAAGATCAGACAAATGCATAGAGAAGAAATCTATACATTCTTGAGCTAGCTAACCATTCACGATAAAACCTTTAGGGTGATAACTGTTTCATACATATGACTTTAATGTGTACATATTTATTTTAGTTGGATACATCAGAAAAAAATAAATAGGTTCTCTAAGAAGTATTTTAGTTGGAATACGGACAGTCAGATGTAGCATGCATGTGAAAAATGATGGAGGAAATATTTTCTCTAACTCACACAAAATTAATGGGGCATCTATCAACATTTTTTACAGAAATACTAGGAAAAATTCTTAGCAAAAATATCTCTAAACAAATGGCACAACCGAATAACATCCACTATTACATTTTTGGAAAAAATATGATGGATTTCTATTAGAATCAACTCATGCAGAAGGATGTGATAATCATGAGATTTCAAAGATTTTAGCTTCAACTCTTTTCTGTTGACCCATTTAGATATGCTGCTCGAATATCCATCAGGAACTTTAATAGTCTCTAGTACTTCCAGAAATTTCTTTTTTTATGTAGGTGTCAACACATAAGAAGCACATGGAACTTTCTATTTATTTTCACTAATAGGTACAGGATGCAATTCTGGTCTGATGCCCCAATCCACCAATTCATGCCTAGAACATAAATAATCTTTTGTCATTTCCTTAACATTTAATATAATTGAAAGAAACATTTGACATATATTTTTTTCAATGTGAATTTTTTATATGAAATGACATAATAAATTGGTTGACCAATAAGGTAAATCAAAGAAGATACTTCTCTTCTTCCAATAGTAACAAGTTTCAGTGGAAACATACTTTCTCTTTCCAGATTTCATTTGACCCTTCCCAAATGAAAAACTGAAATCATTAAATTCATTAAGCACATCATTTATAGACATACACTGAGATGGATCATCAGTCTCCATGGTATTGTCAAATCATCGATGATTATTTCTATATGGATGGTCCATCAGAAAGAACTATCGATATCCCATAAAACCGAAACTACAGTGATGTTTCTGTCTTCTGAATCATGTATTCTTCATACAAATAGGACATGATAGTTTCCCCTTCATTCTCCATTCATACATCTTTTCATAAGCAATAAAAACATTGATCTTCCATATAAGTGCAGCATGCATCTAAAATATTTCTTCGAACATGCATCGTATGGGCGCACACCCACATCCCAAATAAGTTTAAACTCTTTTATTAATGGTTGAATGTATACGTCTATATCTTTGTTGAGATCAGAAGGTCCAAATATGAGTATACTCATAAAAGTGAATGGTTTTTTCATACAAAACCATGGGGGAAGGTTAGAAATATGTATAAAACTGGTCATGTGTTGTGCGAAGTGAGAATCTGCCCAAACAGATTAAAACATTCACATAAAAGACCCATCCTCGCATTACAGACGTTATCTACAAAATCAAGATATCGAACATCAAATCATTTCCATGAAAATCCATCTTTAGGGTGAAAAACTAATCAGTAGTCTTCTTTCTCTCCGTATCATGTCATCACATTTGTATTGATATTTCATTGGATATAAAATGATTCTGGAGTCTGGGGATAAATGGAAAGTTCCACATTAATTTATTTGGCACAAGATATGGTGTTACATCAGCTTTTGGCTTCCAACAGGATGATCCACATTTTATTCAATCATTTCGTTCAGTGGTATCCTCCAAGAATAAACTGAAATCTTTTAGGAAAGCATGAATTCTGTTTTTTGAAAATCCAAGTTCCTCAACTAACATCCATTCCATATAGTGGTTTGAGGTAATATCTATATCATCTAAGATGAAGTCCTTTAAGAAGGTAATAATGTAATCGATGACAGTATTATAAATCTCATACATATTTTTCACATGAAACAATCGCATTAAAAATTCTAGCTTTTTCATTTTACCGCATTTTCAATATAACAGAGTCATGGTAGAATCATTCAATTTTTTCACGCTAAAAACATCATCATTTTCATTAGATGGATCATGGGTGCTCATATCAAACACTTCTTGGGTCATAATCCTTTATTTTTCATGATGAAGAATAAATGGAAACTTCTCATATAACAAATTCTAAAATCCAGTCCTCTCATTTGGATCGTCAGAAATTTGGTATTTCATTTTATCCCATTGTAATACCAGACATATTAGATTGCTTGAAAACCATATTTGGTTATGTGGTAGCTAACTTCTTCACACCTCAACCAAGGTTTTCCAACACAATTTTAACATGGGAAGTGTACGTGACCAATATCTGAAGCATTGTGAAATGAAAAATATAAAAATCTCGACAAATTGTTTTCAAAATCTCTTAAGATCTGATCAGATTCATACATCCAACTTTTATCCATTCTGTAAAAAAATTGTTATAATTCATTTTGTCAAATGCAATTCAATATTATTGATGCTTCATCAAAAATATGTTTATGTAAACAAGAATTTTTCACTTTATATTAAACAATAATTGACTCACTACTATATATGAGAATCATAATATAAAAGACAACAAAATACTATATTTATAACAACATATCTTTGAATAACTATACATAAATGTACAAGATCATGTACACTTGTGGTAATATGTCTCAGAAAACAATGTGTTATGTGAAGAAGTAACATAGTACCCTCATATGTTCCATACAACCATTTCATTTTAGACTTTATCGAATTTATACTCATGTACTAAAAAATTATCCACTGAGGAACAATAATAATTAATCATATTTATAATTACACTAACAAGTTATAAAGAAAAACTATATAAAACTCGTTATGGACACTTTATACACCTAAACCCTATGTAATTAGAAAATTCAGTCACACATAATAATATAAATGTCATGGGAATCTTAAAATCCACATATGATGAATGTACACAATCCTCTTTCTTGTATGGACCAATTTCCTAAAACACACATTACAATATCAAATCAACACATCATACTTGAGTAAATATCTCAACTATAACATTGATAATCAATAAGTGAAATTTAATAACCCTATTAAACTATAATTACCACCGGATATGGGTTCATGACTCACCTATCCAACACAAAACTATCACCATATAATTGTCTGCAAATATTAAGAAAAATAAAACAATATAATATTGATTCATAATGCCCAAAATAAAATAAAAACAATAAAATAAAAGAAAGTGCACAACAACACCTCAGGTACACCCCTACAGACTACAAATACTATCAATTAGCAGTGAATAATTACGTGCACATGCCCATGCTATTTTCACTACAACAAATGGAAGATATCAACACAGTTATATAGACATAGTTGAAAAAACCGTGGCTACATCCTAACATACTCCCATGGGTCATAAGATACCTACGGCACTATGCCCCCAACACCACCCTCATTGCAATTCCACCCCTGATTTTTCCCTTCCCTTGTCATGATATCTTCTCCTCGCGAGTCGGCGAACCTCCTCTCCTGATGCTACCAACCATCCTCCAACTATACTCCTCTGAAGATGTGGCCACACAACCTTAGGATGATTCTCCTCTGATGATGAAGCCACCCAACCTCGAGACAATCCTTTGACGACGACGCAACCACCCAACCTCCCCATCATCCATTATTTTGTTGAGACCTCTATAGAGAATGGAAATTCCTTCCATTTTTTTGAGCTTATGAAATTTCTCTCATTTTGAAGGAAATGAACACGATGCAAAATTCCATGAAGTTCTTGTTGGGGTATTCACCTACTAAATATTGAAAAATATGAAACATTTGTATTAGACCATGATTTAACTCAATGTCTACTTGATTTTTTGGAAACACCAATCAAGTATTCTAATAGTTAAAATTTTGTGAACGCAAATATATAATTGGTTGATTTAATTGAGATAGGTTCTCTTCCATTTTATCACTATTTAGTAAAAATCTAAAAGTATATGAGGATTATGAATTTTTAATAAAATAGTAACATACTCTATCTAAATTATAAATGATTCTTAAATTTATAACTCAATCTAGGGGAGTTCTCCCGTCTTATGGATCAAAACCAAAGAGGTGATTTTATTTATATTTGATCAGGGGATGGAAAACTTTTAAACAAGGAAGCATAATAGAAAATAATGAAGGGTGTGAGCAGGAGGGTGCATGGTGGAAGTGGGGGTGGGGGTTGCAATGAGTGGTGTGGGGGGAAGGGGGTTCAATGGTGGTGGGGGTGGGCGTGTAGGGGGAAGTGGAGTGGGGGTTGCAGTGGGGGCATGAGGTATAGTGGGGGCAGAGGGTGTATGTGGAAGTGGGGGTGAAATCATATTATTATAAATTATATATATATATATATATATAAAGGAACACAATTTACAATTTTTTTATTATCTTTATTAAATGAATTGGATTTTTTATTATGAAATACATTTTACTTGTTAGGTTTTGGATTCTAAGGATTGTGTAATCTAGAGGGATACTGCTAGGTTTTGAGAATCTGTTGGATTTCTTAAATATTTTGTTTAGGTAACTTCATTTAATTTTTATTTTCATTGGTTTAGTTTATGTTGTGTTGTCTAGATTCTAGTAGTGTTAGTTTAATTTCATTTAATTTGGATTAGTCCAAATCTATTTGGTTTATTTTAGGTATATAACTTTATGTTCTTATTTTAGTGAATCGATTTGGATTGATTAAATTGATTTAATTATATCTTTTTAGGTTTTATTAGGTTTTATTTAAAGTAGGTTAGTTTTCTCAATTCATGTATTATTATTTATATGTTATATTTGATTTGGATCAGGTCACATCTATTTGGTTTAGTTTATGTCCATATCTTTTGGTTCTTATTAGTTTAGTGAATCAATTTTCTTTGATTAGTTTGATTAAGTTAGAGTATTTGGAACGGCATGGTTATTATTCTTGGTTGATGTTATCCAGGGGTGTAAGGGGGTTGTCCAAGGGGTGCACGGGGGCTGTCCAGGTGGTGCACATGGGATGTATGGGGGTGAAGGGGGGATGTCTAGGGGGTGCAGGGGGCTATACAAGGGGTGGCAGGGGGCTATCTAGGGGGGAATGGGGGTATAGGGGGTTTTCCATGGGGTGGAAGGGGGCTGTCCAGGGGTGAAGGAGGTGTAGGGGGGCTGTCCAAGGGGGGCATGAGGGTGCAGGGGGTTATCCTGGGGGGCTTGGGGTTGTAGGGGGTGGGGAACTAGGGGGAACCGAATTAATTTTTTTATACCATATAAATGATATTGACATGGTTTTAATCATGGTAGTAGGAACCTAGTGAAAAGGTTTTAACCATGGAAGTAAGGTGCCTAGTGCCATAGTGATGGTAGACACAATTTCAGGACTACATCCATAGTTTGGAACCATGGCTGTAGGTCAATTTTTTAGTTATGTTTGTTTCATGAGATATATATCACAGAGTAAATAATGTGTAGGCATGCACAACATTGGTGAGTTCTATGATGGTTATACTCCTCTATTATGGGTTCCTTTCTAGGATAGAAAATCATATAAATACCTTAATAATTCTTTATAACTACCTATGAAAACCGTGACATGAATTCCTAACACTCATTTTGAATTTCAAAAAATATTTCATGTGTATGACCAAACGTCTTGATGGAGTAGGAATAAATTATCATGTAATTGAGTATATTTTGGTTATATCACCATTCACACATGAAAATGACCCCAAAACCACTCTAGTGGTTTAGGTGGAAGTGCCAATTCATTGAATGACATATAGTGAGGGTATCATTATCTTAAAGTTAGTGTGTGATATTTCAAAGACAAAATTTTGGTGTAAATTCATAATGCATGAGTATCTTATCATTCCTCTTAGGATAAAAAATTCTATAACAATATTTATGTCTAACCAATGAAATCATGTCAATAGACCTTAAATTTAAAATAAACCAAGGATAAAATAACTCAGGATCATATTGACCTCTTCAATATCAATCAAAATTATTCTATATAGATAAATCACAACATAAACGCAAACTAAAATGATATATTTCTTTTGTTCATAAGGGGATCATAATACATAGTACATTATAGTGAAATGGAATGAAATAAATCTAAAATAAATGAAGGCACATATACTGATTTATAATGGATGAAAAAAATTTCTTGAATCAAAGATAGATGCCCAGTTTGAAATTTGAGTTAGCACCCTCAAGAGCAGGTTTGGAAGTAGGGTTTGAACCGCAACCTAAAATGATATATTCATTGTGTTCATAAGGGTATCATAATACACACTACATTGCAGCAATATGGAACAAAATAATCTAAAATAAATGAACTCGCACATACCTATTTAAAGTAGAAAACAAATCATTAGAAAACCAGACCTATCATGGTGTGATGTAGGGTTCACATCAAGATTTAGGGAAAAATCTTTGAGATGGTTGAGCTTTAGGAAAGAATATTTCAGATGGAGCGTCGATCTCTTGTTTAGGGAAAAACATTCGAGATCTCTAGAGTTCGACATCGTTATAGGCTTTGACATTTGGGGATTTTATTTCCCAATGGGTTTTAAAAAGCATTGGGAAAGTGATGTTATCCCAACAGTTTACAACCATTGGGAAAAACTCTTAACAACACTATATCCAATGGTTTGCTTAAAATGTTGGGAAAAAAACTCTTAACCATACTCTACCCAACAGTTTACTTAAACTATTGGAAAACAACACTATACCCAAAAATATTCTTAAACCGTTGGGAGAACAATAAATACATAAGAATATACCAACAGTTCTAGATAACCATAGGTATAGTTTCCTTCTCCAAATGGTTTTTTTAAACCGTTGGTAACATTGTGTTGGTATAGGTGGGATTTCCACAAGTGTGCTGGAACTCACTAGAAAGATCAGACAATGAATTTTCAAGTCATAGAGAACCTTGCATGGACTGCATCAATTGTAGGAAACTCTCTAAAATTTTATTATCAATTCCCAATTCGTGAATATAAGGTGTTATAGCATTTGGAACTCCTTGAGTTAAAACTGGTGGCTTGGGTCCCTCCCCCTTTGGATCATGATCATTTCCACACTCAGAGCGCACAACTTGAATTCGTTGTGGTGTAATATCTCTACAAATGCCAAGAACATGCTTTAAAACAAGATACCAAAGAAGATAAGATCACTAACAGAAGTGGAACCAAATAAAAGGGTTCAATACTTAACACATTACCCGAACTACTGACATAGTAGGTCAGGGTATTGGTATGTTTTTATTTATAGGGGTTCTAGTATAAGGAGGGTCAATTGTAATTTAAAGAGGGAAAAACTCTTTAAATTGAACTTTTCCTTCTAATTTATAGTAAACCATGAAATTTATAATTAAAATTAAAATTTTATGTTTGTATTTTCATATATAAATAACACATGGTTCAATTAAATGGATTGACATTCCCAGTTTATAAAGGCCCATGCACTTTATAAATAAAATTTGACACCTGTAACGCCTTGACCCCAGAAGCTCAAAGCCAGTGTATTATTTGAATACATTGGCATGATTACAAGAAATCAAATCCCTAAGTAATGAGTAGTTTAGTAGTTTTGGAAAACCATATACATATATAGGCTCAACATTACAACATGAAATGAAATACAACATATATGTTTTATTGGGAACATCCACAACTCTAATTTTATCCCTGTAGGACATTCATAATATAATCATCCTCATAACCTAGAAGGATGAAACATAAGAAAGGGGTGATCTCAAATTCAAATTAATTTTAAGAAATAAAATTGAAGATATCATAAACATAAACCTTAGTAATGTTTAATAACGTTAAAACACATTCCTTTAAAAATGAACTTGAACACGTTATGTTAGGAATAAGAGTTGCATAAATAATTCCATAAAAAAAATAATCATGGGTAATATAATAGTCTAATAACCACACGAAATATCAATTAATTTTTATATAATGAGTTAATTTATAATTTGGGACATCAAAACCATACTGTCAAGGCCTTGTGCCAAGACCATAAATATCCATTTTGCCATGGCCTCATGCCAAGACCACTGTTTGCTCATGAGACCTACCAAAACACTATGGGGCTATAGAAGGCCCCACACGACACTTACTAAGTCCAACTAATTGTTCATATTAATGAATATAAGCATAAAAAACATATACATTCATATTGAAACTAATATATGAAATGTAAATAACTTTCTTTGAACATTAAGCATAAAACACTAACCATTTGGATTAAATTGGTGAATGGTTTTAAGATAGCACATCCACAGTAAAAATAATCATAAACCATTCAATTAAATATGGTATATTATATCATAATACATTAATCCAAATAATACATCAGAATCAACAATATTTTTTAAATAGATGAATATTCTCTTATAAAATCATTCAGTAATTCTTCAGATAAATACACTTTTAATTTGAAAAGAAGATTTCTTTTGGGAAAATATTTTATAAAATCAGAATTTAAGTAAGATAGTATTCTCATAATAAAATTAGTTATTTTATAAATATAATTGTTTCCAAAATATTATCATATAGTGCCCTTGAAAATAGGTAAGAATTTGAGAAATTCCCTTGAATCGGGCTTGTATTTCAGAAAGAATTTTAGAATGATCCTTTTGGAACATATTAATCCCCTTAAATGAAGGTAGTATTATGGTTGGTACAAATATATATATAATTATAATAGAATATATGATGAGTAAATATGAATAAATAATAATTTAATTGAGTTAAGTAGAAAATAAGACTAACCCAAATGGAATTGGAGGTTCCGGTAGAAATACACTTACCTTAAGTCTGAATGAGTTCCGCTCTTGAAATAAAGGTCCTGGAATATTAAATTAGACTTACTAATAACTTAATTAATAACCTATTATAAATAAATTTAGTTTATCATTATTTTATTAAGTCAATTATGTCTTTATTGATAAGTTATAATATTGAATTATGTCGTTCTAGAGTGTTCATTTCCTTGGTTTTCATGATCATTGCATTTGTATATGAGTATGGATATTCATGTGGAAAGAATGTAATTATCAAGAATTGAAATTATATATTATTTATGGAAAAAAAGAAGTCTCAATGGTTTAATATATCATTTTCTACATGGTATGAGGATGAATCATTGGATCGAATATTAATGACAATCACATAGATTATTTGGCAGTATTTAGATTATTATGAACTAGTTTTGTCATATAAACTAATACTATGTACATATACCAGTTTCTTAATATTAAGTAAGTTATAATACATATATAATAGTCTAGTTAAACCATAAAAATGGTTTCATGGATATTAATGAAGGATAAATTTAAGAACGAAACTTTGTCGTCCATGAAGGTTGTAAATTGGAACCTCACAGTTGATGATTTCAATTATAAAAGAGAGAGATAGAGTAAGAATATTGATAATGGTTATTACATTAACATGGTGTTATTATATTGTATAGATGATACTTGATTTATAAGGATAAATTGGATAGTGGAAGTTATGAGAGAATAGGAAAATAAGATAAATTGAAATGAAACTAAATGAAAAAGAAAGATGATTTACCTCTTGAAATGACCTCCTTGAGAACCTCCTTAAGGGAAGGGGTTTTGGTCTTTTGGAAAGACCAAGATCTCATGGACGTGGGGAGTGACTAGGTAAGGGTGTTTGGACCGAACTTTTAGGATCTTTAAGGCTTATAAGGATGTATATAAGAGGGGGATGAGTGGGGGGGGTTATAGTGGAGGAGAGGAGGGTTTTCCAATTATTTTCTTATTTCTATCAAGAAAACCAATAGGGTTGATTCATGTGACCCATAATAGTAATAAGTTCATTTGAGTTCAAAACTAGTGGGATTAAATCATCATTACATCACTTATAACCCAATAAATCGTGTATTTAGCATTTATCGTAAGTAGTCGTATTTTACTATTCACCCAAAAATCAAGTATTTTAGAAAAATCCAAAAAATTTACCCTAAACATTTTTCAACACATATAATAAAAAAATGAATTCAATTTTTAAAAAATAATTTTCTAAATATGATTAATTTAATTTTTCACTAAATTCATAATTTACATAAAAATTATGGTTTTTAAAATATTTATTTACTTGATCCAAAACATAAGTACATCATACATTCACATAAATCCTATATATATATATATATATTATCATAGGTGTGGTTACTATTCATTATGGTATGTAACTATTCATAAGGGTAACTTTAATATTCATAAGTGTGGGTTACTATTCACCAAAAATTAAGTTGGTCATATCAGAATTTATATAACTTACTGATCCCAATTGTGTATGTCTGATTTGCAGAATTAAAATCATAGGGATGGTAAACTTATGTTTACTAATAGGTTATAAAAAATTAGTATTTTGTAGAGACTTAGTATTTCATGCATTCAATATTAAACTTATTTTCAAAATCTTGAGGTGTCACATTATCCCCTCCTTACAAAAATTTCATCCTCGAAATATGATATTTCACTTTGAAGGTTATTGGTTTTTATTTGAAAATTTTCTTTTGAAAAAAAACCATATCAGAAATAGGGTTAATAGAATATCCTACTTAAAAAGGTTAAGGGAAAATAGGTGGTCAAAAAAAATAATAGTCATAATAATAATAATAATGAATGAATGAATTATCCTTTCGAATGGAGTGACATTGATTAGAATTGAAAACCTGGGCATAGAAGAAAAACCAAACTATGATTTTCAAGTGATAGAAAAAAAGTTTATATGAAAGTAGATTACCACTAAATCATAAAATATAATTATGAAAATTTTCATTAATGTTATCAAATATTATGATAATAGAAAAATATTTAAGACTCTATTCATAGAGTTGAGGGATTATTCCACTCTATAAGAGTATAAATATACATTTATATTTCATAAACACAATCTTATCCTTTGTTTATTCCTTAAACTATCTATACTTTATCTCTTAGCACATTTTGCATCATGTAGTGACATTAAACTCTAAAACATCATACAATGATCAACTTAAACCATTTCAAAAATGGTTTAACATTCCAAAAGATCATGATCCAATACATTAGAATCATTCCCATATCCATCCGTTCTAGATCCATATACATGGGGTCCTTGGAAATCCTCATTTTGTTTATAACTCTATGATCTATCCATCTTAATGAATATTCTACCTTATTTCCTTTAATCAACATGAAGGAACCCTAAATTTTCTCATTCCAAATATGTGAATTTCTTGATCATGTATCCTCTTGAAATATGTTAATAACTCAAATTACCATACCACCTTATTGAAAACATGAATTCATCCTTTCACATGCTATTGGATATATTCCTTATATCCAAAAATGTTTTAAACTCCAGCAATGATATCATAGAACACTTTTCGACAAGTCAAAAAATAAATTTTGAGGTAGTCAGTACTTATCCAAATTAATCATTTCCTCATCATTATCTTCATCATTGGAAATATATTAAGGGTTTTCCTTCCCTTAATAATGCATTTTCCAAAAAATAACTTTCGACTGAATATTTATTCATGGTACCATTAAACATATGGTTTCAAATCCTTAATGAAAAGGTATTGTAGTAAAATCCTCATATATTCCATAATTCTTATTACTTGTACATTGTTGAAAAACTGTTCAAATGACACGATTCTTGACTAGGCATATTAATCATTCCACTTCATCTACGACAACACCATAACATGATCATTATCTAGAATCATCATTTGAGGTATATTACTTTGACTCTTGGGACATTGATTCTCATGGTGTCCCATATCATTGTAGTTGAAGCATTTTACATTGGAAACCTTTTTCTTACCCCTTGAATTATGAACTTTGTGTACTTTTTCTCCACACTTATAACAAATATTCATTCCATTTAAGAATTTACCAAGGTGATTCATTCCACAGTTATCACATGTAGAAAACCCATTCTTTCCCTTCTTCCATTTCTCCATATTTTTCTTTACCATCCTCTTCTTCTTTTGATTTACTTTAAATCCGTATCACTCAAAGAATTATTTACATACCTTGTTAACACATGAAACTATTTCCTCATATGATGAGGATACATGGGAGAATAACTTCTTTTTAAATGATCTCTTAAGACCGTGAGAGATATTATCCTTCTTAGTTTTTGTATCACGTGCATTAGTAATGTTCTCATTTCTTCTTCTAGGTTCCATTTCTAAATAATGACATACACTAGATTAGGTTATGAATCATAATGTGTAATATCAATATAGAAAAATACTTATCATGAATAGTTAATCTCACAATCATAAACATGGTTTCTTTGAGGAAATTTTTTCATTTAAATCCTTTATAATTTCTTGTAAAGAAAATATGAATTATCCTAAGCATATCCACCAGAAGTGTAAAACCAGGTGCACAGTAAGGCCTATTTTCGTGTACCATGATACCCTGAGGTCAAGCCCAAAACTCATTGTCAGAGTTTTTACCCTTAGGTACATCTATTCTAGAACCACATCCACTTATAGTATTTAGACATGGATGTATTTTCTAGAAATATCATCATAATCTATTCATTACAAAAATACCAGGGTGTTATTGTATGTTTATCCTCAAATAATATCTTTTGTATTTTTTTCCTAATCTACGTTTCCTAAATCTAATTTCTATGTTTTCTACTATAATTCTTTTGATACAAACTGTAACACCCCGACCCCAGAAGCCCGAAGCCGGTGCATTATTTTAATACATTTACATGATTACAAGGAATAAAATCTTTAAGGATTAAGTGGTTTATTAATTTTGAAAAAACTAGTTACATACATAGGCTCAACATTAAAACTTGAAATTAGATACAACATATATGTTTTATTGAGAACATCCACAACTCTAAGTTTATCCTTGTAGGTCATTCATAATATAATCATCCTCATAACCTGGAAGGATAAAACACAAGAAAGGGGTGAGCGGAGATGCTCAGTAAGGGTAATAAATAAAATGTAAGGTATCATAAACAATAACCTTAGTTATGTTGAATAACATAAAAACACATACCTTAAAAAATGAACTTAAACACATTAAATAAGGAATAAGAGATGAATAAATAATGATGTACTAAAACATAATCATGGGATATCTACTAGTCAAATAAACACATGAAATATCAATTAATTGTTTCATAATGAGGAAATGCATAATGAGGGACATCATCACCATATCTTCAAAGCCATGTTCCAAGGCCATAAATATCCATTTTGTCAAAGCCTTGTGCCAATACCATAGTTTGTCTCATGAGACCAACCGATATCCCGAGGGTCTATAACAAGCCCCACCCGACCCTTATTAAGTCTAATGAATTCCTAATATGAATAGGGATAAATATAAACAACATATACTTTCATATTTAAACTAATATATGAAATGTAAATAAATTTCCGTAAACATTAAGCATAAACACTAACTATTTAGTGTAAATTGGTGAATGGTTTTAAGATATAACATCCATAGTCAAAATAATAATAAACCATTCAATTGAATATTTTAGAAGATATCATAAAATATTATTCCTAATAATACATAAAAATCTCCAAGATTTTTGAAATATATGATGATTCTCTTATAAAATCATCGAATAATTCTAGAGATAAATACTCTTTTACTTTGAAAAGAATATACATTTTGGAAAAATATTTGAATAAACCCATGAGTGAAGTAAGATAGTATTTTTATAACAAAATTAGTTATTTTCTAAATATAATGGTTTCAAAAAATTGACTATATTGTGCCCTTGAAAATAGGTAATAATTTGAGAAGTTCCCTTGAATTAGGCTTATATTTTGGGAAGAATTTTTTAATTATCATTTTAGAACATATAACTCCCCTCAAATGAAGGTAGGATTCTAGTTGGTATACATATATAGAAAATTCTCACAGAATATATGATGAGTAAATATTAATAAATAATAATTCAATTTAGTTAAGTAGAAAATAAGAGTAACCCAAATTAAAATGGGGGTTTGGGTAGAAAAACCCTTACCTTAAGTCTGAATGTGTTCCGCTCTTGAACTGAAGTTCGTGGAATATGAAATTAGATTTATTAATAATTTAATTCAAAGCCAATTATACATTTATTTAGTTTAACAAAATCTTATTAAGTCCATTATGTACTTATTGATAGGTTATAAAATTGAATTTTGCCATTCTGGATTGTTTTTTTCCTTGGTTTTCATGATCGGTATATTTGTATATGAGTATGGATGTTCATGTGGAAAGGATATAATTCTCCAGAATTGAAATTATATATTATTTATGAACATCCATAACTGTTAATGGTTGTGTATGTCATTTTTTACATGGTATGAGGATGAATCATTGGATGAAATATTAATGACAATCACTTAGATTATTTGGTGGTGTTTGGATTATTATGAACTAGTTTTGTTGTATAAATTAATACTATATAAATATTATGGTTCTTGAATATTAAGTAGGTTATAATATATATATTATATTCTTTTTAAACTATAAAAATGCTTTCATGACTAGTAATTTAGTATAAATTGAGAACGAAACATCATTGTCCATGAAGGTTTTCAATTGGAACCTCATAAGCGATGATTTCATTTATAAAAGAGAGAGAGAGAGAGGGTAAGAATATTTATAAATGTTATTAAATTAATATAGAATAATTATAGTATATAGATTATACTAGATTTATGAGGATCAATTGGATAGATGATGTTATGAGAGAATAAGAAAATAATACATATCGAAATGAAACTAAATGAAAAATAAAGATGCTTTACCTCTAGAAATAACATCCTTGATAACTTCCTTAGGGGAAGGGGATTTGGTATTTTGGAAATACCAAAGAGACCCTAGAAGTTTTTAGTGACTAGGGAAGGGTATTTGGGTAGAAAGTTGATGATATTAAAGGCTTAGAAGGATTAATAGAAGAGGGAGTGAGGGAAGGGGGGTTTATAGTGAAGGAGATGAGGGTTTTCCCATTATTTTACTCTATATTTTATTATATCTCCCAAGAAAACCAATAGTGCTGATTCATGTGACCCATAATAGTAATAGGTGCATGTGATTTTGAACCTATTAGGCTAACATCAGCCTCACATCACTTATGACCCAATAAATCATGTATTTAGCAGTTATCATAAATTATCGTATTTTACTATTCACCCAAAATTCAAGTATTTTAGAAAAATCCAAAATATTTACCCCAACAATTTTCAATGTATAAAATTTAACATCTGAGTACATTTTTCAAAAATAAATTTCTAAATATGATTAATTTAATTTTTAATTAAAATCATAATTTACTTGAAAAATATAGATTTTGAAATATTTATTTACTTATTCCAAAACATAGGTACATCATACATTCACTTAAATACTATATATATACTATCATGGGTGAGTTTACTATTCATAAGGGGATTTAACTATTCATAAGGGTAACATTACTATTTATAAGGTTATATTACTATCCACAAAAAAATCAAGTTGGTCATATCAGACTCTAAATAATTTACTGATCACAACCATGTATATAATATTTTCGAAGTTCAAATCTTAGTGGTGACAAAATTATTTTTACTAGCTAGGTTATAAAAAATTAGTGTTTTTTAGAGACTCAGTGTTTCATGTATTCAATATTAAATTTATTTTCAAAATCTTGGGGTGATACAACACCCATTTAATTACAACAAATCCCCCTTACATTTGGTCTTAGAAAGTAACGAGTAAAATATGATGGATTAATTCAATTAATTATCCATTCCAATTTATAAAGTCCCATACAATTTATAAACTGAAATCGGTAATCATGTAATCACAGCCAAATCCCATCTCATGTAATCAGGGATACATAGCATACATAGGTTTAAATTAGATATTTAATATTCCAACATAAATATATATGTATAAATCCCATTTAGGTTGATTCTGAAACTTTAAACAACCAATTTCGTTTCCCTACATAATAAATTAATGGCACCGTCATAAATCAAAACCAATTAAAACTCAAAAAATAAAAGAAAAATATGAAATCCATGCAATAAAATGCACCCATATGTCATGGAATATGCATTGAATATGAATTATAGGTGCCTATAATGATGCATGTAACAATTATCCTTACTATATCAGGCCACTGTAGAATATCCATAGATCATAATCAACACCACAATTCATGTGTTTCATCCAATAGTGAAAGTATATCAACATAAATAAGTAGAATATAAAACAATAATTCCTATTCCTAGAAAACATGGGGTTTACCTTGAATGTGGTTTAGCTACTCCCATACATAGACTATGAACATATTCTAACACTTTCATAATCTCTTTTCTAAATTTCCCAAATAATAATACAAGAAAAGAAAACCCTCTGATTTCAGTTTATGACATCTGAGACCCAGTATACTTCTGAGTAACTAAACTCAGTTGGATAAATTTCATCAAGTTTTCATCCCCGTATTCCGGAGTTTATTGACAAGAATTAAGGTCTTAGGGTGTGTCTATGGGGATAATATTCCCTTAGGTTAGAGTGGATAATAGTGGTGAAATCAAGATATAAATTATCAAGTGGAAGCATAAAAATAATGATCAAAACGTAGTAGATACAAGTATAACATCCATGTGATCAATAATTAACTCAATAGACATAAACTATATAATATAAAAAATATGATGGAGTGTCTCTATAAGAATGTAAAGCAGACACATATGTAAGTAGTAAGACATTACAATACATGATTTACAAAATAATAAAAAAGACCAAAAACTATCTAAGAATCCCATGCTTTGGCTTGGTCACCTACTGTGAAGCTCTCATCCTAAAGAAAAGAGTCGGGTGTATAAATCAGGATACTTCCATTTGTCCACACCAATGATCTTATAATCTGCTCAGGCAGTATCGATATCCCGAATAGTGTGTGTGATTAATCTCAGTAGGTCAACGCCAACAATGTCTATTCAAATCTATTCTGTGAATATAAAATTTAATAGTGTGCAAGTATATAAAAAGTATGTCGGTGTGGAAATAAATAACGCATACCTACATCAAACTCAATTGGTAATGTCTCTGAATAAGTGATCATTTAATTATAATCCAAGGGTTAAGAATTATAATATACTAGTAATCAAGTAATAATAATGATGATGATAATATAAATGATGATCCAAGGAGAACCAAGGAATCCAGGACCTCAGGGGTTGATCTAACTAGTAGTAAAAACTGATGTAGTATGGTTATAAGGATCTGATTTTTATCCAAGAAATAACCTAAGGGTATAACCGATTCCATGGAGCTCTTCCATAGTAGCCTCGAGCTATGAATGAATGTGCCCAATGTGGTGAATCCATGGCATTGTGTGTCCAAAGACATGAATTTGAATACAATGAGTGTATCCAAAGCATTATAATATCTAGAAAAGAGTCATGTAAATCATCCATACAACATCAATGAATTCACATAATAAGAAAAAATACAAGATTCTATAGTGGATATCTCCCACGGTAAATATCTCAATGAATTGGAATGGAATCCTATGACTTCTCAAGTCATTCCATCATGAATCTAAGGAGGGATCATGTATAACCATTCATATTAATATGAAAAAGTTCCATATTAAATAGAAACCTTATAATCATTTCATTTATATACATATGTCGTCATAGGCCATGTAATACTCATGACAATTTCAATACATTAGGTTCATTCCATTACCTTTTATCATAAGTGGAAAGGTAAATTAAGGACATGAAACCATTTATAAATTCAATTCAAAAGGATAAAGGACAAGTAATAATAATATAGTATTTACTTTGCATTTAAAAATTTAAGATTAATTTATTAAATTAAATCACTTACCTAATTAAAGGTCTAGTAGAACATACCCAAATGGTGTCCCAAATAATCACATCATTAGTTACTAAAGGCATAACAAAGGACGCACCCTACCTAGGGTGGTCAACATTGAATTCTCAAACTCCAATGGTGTAAAAAGGTGTCAAAAGGATTCAATGGGGGTATTATAATATAATTTTGATAATTTAAATTAAAGTTGATTAATTTTAAAGTGCTATACCTGGTTATACCAGTGTGTGAAAAATGACAACAATCTATGAAAAATGACATTTTTATAAAAAACTCTTAGACCACCTACCTTATGTCTGTAGTAAATTCCTCATCTAATTTCAGCCATTTTTTCATAGATTGGAATAAAACCATAGAAAATATTAATTCCCTACAAATATGTCAAAAAATCATGCATTAATATCCCACAACGGATGGTGAGAAAAAAAATTAAGAAAATAATATCCTGGAATAGAACTCTTATCAAGAGGGATCCAACATGACAGATAGTGGCTCAATCGAATTCTTTCCCGAGGAGATATCAAAGAACCTAACTTGGGCCATGGAAAAAGAAATAAATTTGGGGTAGAGGGTTTTTACCACTATAGAAAAAGAGAAAGGAGAATAGGTTTTAAAATTTTAGAGGAGGGAAAAATATACATTTCACCCGGTAAAAATTGGGTCACATTATTTTTCTATATGATTGGCCAATCCATGCACCAATTTTTTTTCCCAACTCTGTCCTAAGACATCCCTCACATGGGCTAGGCACACGATTTGACTAAACGTATGTATCTAGTGAAAAATGAATCTCCAATAAAAAGATGAAAAACTAGAATAGTCTTGTGACCTAGGTTGCATAGTTAAAACAAATCATACAATTCTAGACAGAGCATTGTACCACCCCTCATGGTTTAACTAAACCATACTATCTAGTTATTTACTCCAAAATATGGGGATCTAGGCTCCAAACAAAACCTAGACACCCTTTTTTCCTCAATAGCATTACTAGGAATTCATATAATAATAAATCCATGGAATTAAACAAAAATTTAAATTCATCTTATCTCAAATAAAAATATAGTTCTTATATATACGATCATAATTCTGGTGGATAAGTATTGGAGAAGAAATAATTGTTTTTTTTCTCAAATTTATACCTACTAACATGTCAAAGACAATTAATAAAGACCCTTAGGTTTTCCTTATCCACTTCTAGTGCGAACTTAGAAGTGGTATGAGATTTCTATGTACTTTTTGTTTGGGTTTCTATAGACCCCTAGAGAGAATAATGTGATATTTTTTTTGATCTATAGGAAGACCAAATTGGATCACTTTATACCCACTAGAGATACAACCAATGTTAAGGGATTGGGACATCTCTACATGTATGAGATTGTAATGTTTCATCTAGTAACATATTCTATAGTCTCGAATAAGGATCCTCATTCTACTTCAGCTTATAGAGAGGCCTCCATGTGGCCATAGGATTTTAGGTACATTTCATCATAGTATATCATCCGCAGAGAGATGGTCAAATTGAGCAATCTATATAGATTATTGAGGACATTCTATGTGTTTTCATTCTTGAATTTGGTTGATCTTGGGATGGTCATTTTTGAATGGTTGTGTTTTCCTAGAAAAATAGTTACCGGTCTACTATCAAAATGGATCATTTTGAGTCCTTTCATGGCCTTACTTGCATGTATCTATTATGTTGGTTATAGATTGGTGAAATTTCCTTTTCAGGACCAAGTACAGTCCAAGAGATAAGGAGGAGGATTCCGTTGATTCATCAGAGGATGTTGATGGAAGAAAGATGATCAAAATATTATATTGATCATCTTTGATTATCATTGGATTTATTAGTTGGTGACCGGTTTTTCTTGAGAGTTTAACCTCGGTTGGGTCACTAATGCATTGGAAAATAGGGAAATCTAATGTTGAGGTTTGTGGGTCATTTTGAGATTGTTGAGAGAGTATGGAATGTAACCTATCATATGGAACTTCCACCACAGTTGAATTCAATCCATAGCATGATTTATGTATCATAGATTCAAGTGTATCTTTCAAAACATTATCATGTTTTGAGCTAGGAATATCTTAATGTCAAGCATAATTTATCTATGACTGAGCATCCAATTAGGATTTTTAATTATGAGAAGAAAATTCTTAGTGTGATGATAACACCTTTGTATTGTTTGATTTAGTATCTTTTTTATGATTTTCATAATATATTAGATCATGAGGCACTTATGAGAGAGTAGTGGCCTCATATCATTGATATGGAAACCTCTTGACAGGTTTTCTAGGGATAGAAACTGTTTATGGTGGGTAGGTTATAACATATTGTTACATTATTTTAGGTACTTCTTCAATCTTTTTTTGTTTCCATTTTTGTTTGGGTGAATTTTGAGCATTTTGAGGATAGAGAGCCTTTTTCAGGGGAAATGACTTAATGTTTGAAGATTTAAGTTTTTTTAATTAATTTATTTAGTCTATAAATGTGTCAAATGTTTCAAAGGGGTGTGTTTTAGATTATTTTGGGATTTTTGTAAAAGATGTGTAGGGATTTGCACCATGGTGTAGGGGATTCACCTAGGAGAGACCTATCTATGCCATGGACTATCAAGCTACAGAATAGGGTATCTTGAAGTCATTCTATATAGCTACTTCTAGTTTTAGCATAGCTATGTCATGGAGGTATTAATGCATCGTGGATCTATGATTGGTGATTTTCAGTTCTTCTTCCAAATCAAGCACCGATGTTGTTACATTCTGATTTTTTTAAAATAAATAATATGTTCTATAGCGTAATGATACATCATATCGAGATTAAACAAACAAACAAATATAATTATTTAAATTCTATCACTATAACCTAGCCATTAGAATAGTGAGTATGAATAGGGTTAACTGAATTAAGAAAATATGGTTTACACATGTATATAAAATTCTATAACCAATTAATTATAAACGAATGTAAATCCCTTATTAAAATAAAATGACATTCTTTTTTGAAAATCTATTAAAATGTGCACAAGTGTGTTTTAAACCCATAAATAAACAAATCACCCTTTTTAATTTTGTTATTGAAATATATATATGTGTGTGTGTGTTCAATATAATGTTTAACATTAATCTTATGTGTTTTCTAAACATGATATAATAACAAATACAATTTTATGGATAAAAGAAGTTTTTTTCTAAGAAAAGAATTTTCACCATTTGATTGTACACTTCTTTTAGAAATAGTCTTTGAAACTTTTATAAATTATAATTTAAAAGATAAAATTATTATTTAAAAAAGTAATATAAAAAAATTGGATGATTTTTTTATTTTTTTGATAAGGTTCATGTTTTGATAAATAGTGAAATATTCTAAAATTTAATTGAAAATACCATTTTTGTTTAAATAATTTATAGTGTTAAATTATATTTTTGAGTTTTTTAAGTATAATTAGATCCATTTTTATCATTTAATCTAATTTATTTCACTGGAGTAAATTTCACATTGAATTTGGATATAAAAACATTTTAGTATTTCGAAAGTTTTCACTTTAATAACCCATTTTTTCACACTATCAATGGGATTAATTTTAATTTAATTTCATCCAATTATGTGTTTTTAATTTGGAAAAATGGATTCCATATTATGAATCATAAGCTAAATATTTATTAAATAGGTCCCTTTTATTTTTGGACAATATGAATAGTAATGTTGGAAATTTTTATTACAATAGTTAAGTAAAAATATGGTAATTAAAGGTAAAAATAATATTAAAAATATTATAAAATTACCCTGAAACTTGTCCCAATTTTATTAGATGAGTTATTGTTAACCCAAATAATCCTTGGGATGATTTAGGGAGCTTTTGGATTCACTTGTATGACTTTAATCCATTAATAGTATTTTGTTCATAGAAAAGTCAATTTTGTAATACTTTTGTTTTTAACAAGTGAGATGTTTTTAATATAGGGTTATATAGAGGAAAATTTTGACTAAAAAAATTATTTCTAAATATATAATGCTTATTTCATCATCTAAATTTATTTTGATTTTTAGAGAGAGAAATAATAAAATTAAACACTTTTATAATGATGATACAGTAATTGTTTAATTACTGAAAATATTAAATAAATTTTATTAAAATATTATAATAAATATAATTTGATAAAATTAATATAATAAACCATTTTTATAGGTTAATTATACATGTTACGGATGATTTAACAATGTTTTTTCAAATATATCATCTTTTATGATATTTTGAAAGAGTCAAGTAATGAAAAGTGTCAAAATTGACATTAATGATATTTGAAAATGAATAATAATTTATTAAATGATAAAAAATCATAAATAACAGAAATTCATCCAACTAATTGTTATAAGGTTTAATATTTAATCAATTACACATTTTTGGTTCGTTTGACATTTTATAGTAAAAATATTAACCCTTAAATAGTAAAAACATATGCAGTCATTGTAAGAAATAAATGGGTCAAATAAGGGTTAAAACAAAAAGATAAGGATTAAAAAATAATCAAAACTTGTATAATTTTGATTATATGAACATATTTCTTCCCAAAATCATTATATATTATAAATAAATAATTATGATCCATTTTGAAAAGAAAATTAATTTATATTAATTTAATAAATTGAAGAATTCCAATAGTTCCCCTCCCCTCTCTTATAAAAGTGAACCCGTTATTATCTTTTCATCACACCTAAAAACTCATTTTTTTCATCTTATATATACCCATATCCCTTACTATAATACCTCCCCAAATTAAAGATCTCTTATTTTTGCCATAACACCATCCTTATTGGCCTTAAGGTGTTAAAAAAAGAAGATTGTCTGAAAAAAAGTATTGTATTTAATTAAGTGTTTCTTTTTTATTTCTTATTCCAATTCATTAAAATATTAATCAACCATTATTAAATAATAAATATATTATCTTAAATATAATTAGATTTTATTATGTTAATATCATCACCAAAATCTATCTCCACTTCAATCAAATGGGAAAATAATTAATCGTTCGTGCGTATGACAGACTACCACCTCACGAACTGATATAATTTGTTTTCCATCACTATCTCTCAAGACAGGTTATAATTATAAAATTAATGTATTTAAATGAAATTAATGTCAAACATATCATTATTAAAGAATAATATATCATTTAATTTCTTACCTTTCCATGCATATAAAAATGATAACGTCATTTGTGCGTGCATGTGAACTATCACTTCCATTAGACCACTATTGTTAGAAGTATTAGGGGAATAAGGGAGACGCTTGGGAAATTTCTCAGAAGAGGCATTCTTAAGATGCCCTAGGATGGGATGGTCATGGCCTTCCCCCACCCCTCCTAAGTCACTTCCTTTCCCCCCTTTTCTAACCCAGATTTACTCCCACCTTTCCTTGTTATTTATATAATCCTAAATGTAATAGATCTCTTCAATGACCCATTGTAACTAGCACTCTTGACTTCAGAGTTTTAGAAGGCTTTAGGATTTCTTAATATCACCTTGGTAGTTTGTTTGAGTAAGAAAAGTCCCTCTGTCAATCCCTTTGATAGGTTTTTTTAGTTCTTGGGGTCTACAGGATTTTGTTATGGTGGGACTTCTCAAATATTGTCAAATGATGGTTCACTTTGATTTGGAGAATGACTTGATTCTAGCTTGGTATAGATCTGTGAGATTCGGAAATGGGTGAAACTTCTACCTATTCCATTTATTTTATTATTTTCATATGAATCAGGACTCTCCTATAACGGCATTGTGGGTATGATTTCCCAAACACCCCCTTCCCTTCCAAATCCCCTCTATTTCAAGCATGATTGGGAATAGGGTAAGATGATATTTGTGATCCTAAATTAGAATTGATGTTGTTTTTCACCTAATTTCACCATTCATATGCGTTAATGTTGATGTTTCAAGACCCCTGATAGAATGGATTTGGATAACTGCTAAGGAAGAATTCAGATGTAAACACGAGGTGGTGTTTAAATCTTGGACTGACTTTTTCTTAGTTTGTAATCACCTGGGGTATTCTTTACACTCTTTCCATCAGTATCTTAGGGATCAGCCTAGGGTTATTTTTTTTATAGTCTATTGGGAAAAAACTATGGGTGCCCTATCAGTGTACCACTCGCAGAGAAAATAAGCTTCAGGCTCTGTTTCCATCGAAAAAGAGGATAGATAGAACAACTCTAAATATATAGTGGTGGATGTATTAAGCAGGTTGAGGAACGATTTATCTGAGCGAAATCCCATTGAGTATGTTCCTCCAAGGTCAGGGGATACTGGTAATTCTAGTCCTCATCAACTAGAGGACATTTTTCAAAAGGTTCCTTCTTATACGAATGTTTCCTAGGCTGGGAATAACTCCTTAATAAAGACAATGTTCAAAAGGGGCCTCAATATCTATTGTAGGAAATTATAGATGAGAAGGGGAGTGGGGTGAATGTTGGGGTAAGAACAAATCGATGATCAATATTTTCCTCTATTAACATTATTAATTGGTTTGAGGGTTTGGGTTCAATTAATCCTTAATAGGAGAAAAATTGTTCAGGGGGCTTATCAGGGGTAGAGTTGGGGGGAGAGATTTATCTCTCTAAAGACAGTGCTATGGCAGGACCTAGTAGAGGCCTTCACAACCATAGGAGGAAGAAGCTAGAAAATTAAAACCAGGATCCATATAATTTTATTGTGACAAAGGAGGGAAAATCCAAAGTGTATAAGGATTAATCCTACCTTGCTAGACAAATGGAGACTAGACCGGCTAAAAAATAGGCAGGGTAAAGGTGGGTGAGACATCCAAGAATGAATAGGTTACGGATTCCAGCATGAATCTGGTGAGTAAGAGTGAAAGGGTTGAAGGTGGTTACTTTGACAATAAAGTTATGGAGAAGATGGGAGATATGGTGGGAGAGCGGCCTAAGAATGATGACGACCTGATTCCCTATGGGATGTTAGGAATGTAGGTTAATTCTGGTGATGTTTCAATGGAGGTAACAGTTGCCTTGTAGTAGGAACCAGGAGTTGCGGCTATAGAAAAACCATGGGATATTCTTATTCACTCTGAGGAGGAGATGTTGGAGAAGGTATTAGTTATTCATGTTTCTAATAAGGGTGCAGAAAGGATGAGTGGGATGCCAATTCAAGTTGTCAATATTTGGTGTAGGGAGAGTGGATCAACAATAAACATCTAAATCTGACCAATGGCTTCAATAACAAGAAGACTATAATAGATAAGCTTTTACAATCTTGGGACAAATTTTTCTATCAATTAGAAGAAATTATCAAAGAAAAATCAAACAAAAAGGTAACTAAACATTTATAGAAATTTTATAGGGAAGCTACATCTAATATGTTCAAGATGGATTTTAATATCTTTTTTATCTACTGTAGTGTTTGAATTGCCTTTTGGACTTGGTGGTTTCACACTTTTTCCAAAAAATTGTTTTAAAATAAAAAATATAACTTTTTGGTGAACTATCACATCCATGAAGCGATGTAATTTTTTTATAACAATATCACATGGATGATATATATAAGCATAATTAAATGATTAATATAAAAGTAATTATATTATTATCATTATTAAAATATAAAATAATACTTAACTTTATTCCATAATGATCAATTAAAAATGTTAACCTTACTCATGTATATGTATGGCTTACAATCTTCAGGATTTTAACGTAGTTCATTTTTCATATTCATATGTAATAGATTGATTTAAAAATACAATTAATGTAGAAAAGTAGTTATTATTTCATGAATATTGTTATGAAGATTATGTAATAATGACCTCTTTGACTATTTAAATCATACTAAAGTCATTTTGGACTCAATTACAGAATATCGACAAAACATCCGACATTAACTTAAATAATAAAGTAATTGTTATAACATGATAATAAGTGATATAAAAAGAATAACAAACATTGAAATGTTCTCAATAAATTAATTAATTAACCTAAGTTTATTATTCAATATTACAAATATTGTACCTAACTATTCAGACTCAGGGTAAGGAACTATTTGACTAAATAAACCTTATTATAAATATTTTAACGATTTATTTTCTAGACCATTCTATTCCATATATATGTTTTTAAAATGATTTTTATGAAATTATTCACGTGGATATGAAGGTTTTAAAATGTTAATTCTCTAATTTCACTCAAAAAAATTCAAAAAGTAATATTTTTAAGGTTTTATGGAAGGGGTATTATTTTAAAAATCCTCTTTTAAATTACCCTTTTCAACTCTTTATTTACAGAATTAAAAAAGAATATTTGTTACTTGTACAGCACGAATGGTTTCTACTACTTTCATAATGATTCATTACATTAATTTTTTCTTTATAAGTTTTCATAGTTCTTTTTAAAAAAAATAAATTTTTATGTGCACGGTTTTTATCTTTTAAAATTGTTTTTTACAAGAAAATGGTATTTTAATATTTGAAAGTTTTTTTATCATGGGTTTAAAATATTTTCAAGGGTTTTATTCATTATATGTTCCATTTAAATTTATTAATTTGGGTTGATCCCGTTATAGATTAATATATGATGGGTTAAGCCCCATTATAGTTCAAGATATGATAGGTTATGTTTCATTATAGTTCAATATATGATGGGTGATCCCCATTATAGCTCTCCAAGCATTGGGTAATCCGGAGATAGAAGTCGACCATAAGGTTATTCCATTTTTAAGGGTGAAGATAATAGTGATATGGAAATGATTTCCCAAGACACCTGCATGATTTTTCTATGCATACTAATGAGTTTTTAAGAAAAGGGGTTTAATTGGTTTTCATGTTATCATTGGACAGACAATTTTCTTTCTTTATGTTTCTTATAGAGGATTTGTGCTCACCCAATGTTTTAAAATGTTTTTCAAGTAGTTTAGGGAATATTTAGGATATGTGTTAGATCAAGGAATTTTTTTTAAGATATATCAGTATAAGAAATCATGTTTTATTTTAAATATTTTCTCTTCATGAAAAAAATGGATACAGAGTACAAGTGTCCACTTGTAATGTATGGGTTTACTATGTAAGAGTATTTCCTAATTCTCTAAAACTCTAAACCTAAAATATATTTGGGTAAATAATGTGATTTATTGTTTTTAAAATTTCTATAATATGAAATATTTATGGTGGGGTCCTTATAGTTGGTATCAGAGTAGTGTTTATACAACTTTGGAGATTAGGATGTTTTTTAAGAGTTTGGGATATCATCATGAGTTTATAATTTTTAGGTTTATTGTAAGATTAATGTATTATAAACCCTTTTAAGGTGTTATGTTTTGAAATTCTATGGTGAGTAATGGTATTTTTGGAGACATTTCTTAATTTTAGGTAATTATAGGTTATTACTTTTTGGGATGAAAAATGAAAGGTATGAGATAAACATTGAGGTTAAAACATGTTATGGTTATATTTTTAGAAATTTATCATGTTTTTGGAATGTTATAAGAATTACATATTTTTAGAAAAAAGATAACCCGTAGTATGAGTGACAACCCGTCGCATCTGGAAATGCATCAAATTTTGAACCGACAATCAAAGGGTGCCAAGGGAGCATCGTCTACCATAATCCTATAGGATGTCATGGCTAGTATAAATTTTTAATTCTAGTTAAATGATTTGTTGGATGAAAAATAAGTTTATTTTTGGAATTTATATTTTATCAAATATATAACCATCGGATTGGAAAATAATTTAGTGATTGAGTGATTGATGTTATTTCGGAAGACATTGACTATTTTGGTAACCTAATATGATCAAGGTAAATAGAATACTATGATATTTTATTTAATAAGTAATGGTTAAATTTTATTTTGTAATAATATATGATTTCATTTTTGAAATATGGTAATTTGGGTTATTTATGGAAATAATTAGCATATCTTGGATATGCTGTGATTTAGAAAATTACATTTTTGGTATGAGACATTAAGGGTGATTGATTTTATTTGGAGATAAATATAATGAATTATCTTTGAAGACTATATTATCAAATCCTTATGAATTTTGGGTTTCAATATCAATTTAGACTATTTTGATAAATTCTAAGGATAGTTATTTGTTGAATTATTT
This sequence comes from Viscum album, assembly GCA_963277665.1. NCBI lineage: Eukaryota > Viridiplantae > Streptophyta > Magnoliopsida > Santalales > Viscaceae > Viscum > Viscum album. The sequence continues at coordinate 570,175,060 of OY728164.1, read as the reverse complement.
CTGTTGAACATTGGGTATTACTGTTGAATTTTGGAGATTGAAGTTGTTTTTTTGACATATATGATTTATTATTTTTGGAGAATTTTATTATCTTGTACTGGACATTTTGGTTTTGGTTAATGTATAATGATATGAGGAATAGATAGTTAATATTTTTTGGATTATGTGACTCTCTAGAAGTTGATTCTAGTTCTTCATGCATGAAAATTTCATCTTGAATACTCACTGTTTAGAGAAAATATGAGTTTGTAGTGAAAAATTATTAAAGGATGAAAATGTACTTTTAATGTAATTATGTTTACTTATGTTCTTAGTCTAAGTATTAAAATAATTCCTCAACTCCCTGAAAATGATTTTGAAACAAAAAATTTATCTGTTTAGTTCTCATACTATGAAATCAATGACGTTCTAACCCATCACATATTTATGGTTTATTGATTGTTAACATTCCCATGACCATGTTATCTATCACTATCCATCATAACTTGATAATTATTTTTCTATTCTATGTCCATGTTCTATTACATGTAACCCCAGTATATATTATCTCAAGTGACCACTGCACTTCCCTTTCTTTCTTTCAAAGTGGAATTTTATTAATCCTTTTCCCAATATGGGATTTCAATAAAGGTATTTTGAATGGTCAAACCTTAGTAACTGATACTGAATTAAAAACTATAAGGATGAAATTTTAAAAGGGGCGATAATGCAATATCCTGAGTTTTTAAAAAAGAAATACAATATTTGATAGCATATATGATACTCCATATTGATCTTAAACAAACAGTTAAATGTTATTATTTAAATGTAATCATTATAGCCTAGATGTTAGAATTGTGGGTATGAACAGATTAAACTAAAATTTTAAAATATATTTTACACATGTATATATAATTATTTGATCATTTAATTACAAATGAATGTAAAACCTTTTTTAAAATAAAAGATATGTTTTTTTGAAAAACTATTAAAATGTGCACAAGTGTGTTTTATACCAATAAATAAACAAATCACCCTTTTATATTTTATTAGTGATATATATATAAATAAATAAATAAATATATTATTAAATATAATATTTAAAATTCATATTATGTGTTTTCTAGACATGATATAAGAACATGTATAATTTTTTGAATAAAAATTTATTTTTCTAAAATGGTATATTTTCCGCCTTTTGATGGTGCACTTGTTTTAAATCAAGTTTTTGAAAGTTTTATAAATTTTATTGAAGAAAATAAAATTATTCTTTGAGATCGGAATATAAAAATTTACTTTGGTTTAACTTTTGAGATTTTTATGATAAGTTTCATTTTTTGATGAATAGTGAAAAAATATTCAGATTTAATTAAAAACAACTTTTTTATCAAAATAATTTATATTGTTAAATTATATATTTACCTTGTTTAAAATTATAATTTGATAAATTTTTTTATCATTTAATCCAATTTAGTTCATTGGAATCAATTTTACATTGAAATTGGTTATAAAAATATTTCAATCTTTTGAATGTTTTCACTTTAATAACATGTTTTATCACCCCGTCAATGAGATTAATTTTAAATTAATTTTGGCCAATTATATATTTTTAATTTTGAAAAATATATTATATATTTGGAATCATAAGGACCGAATTTAGTAAATATGTCCCTTTTATTTTTGGACAATATGAATAGTAACTTTGTTAATTTTTATTACCACGATTAAGGGTAAATCGGGTAGTTAAGGGTAAAATAATATTATAAATATTATAAAATTATCCTAAAAATTGTCGTAATTTTATAGAATGAGTGATTTTAGACCGAAAGCACCCTTAGGCTGATTTTGGGAGCTCATGCAGCCACTTTTATGACTCTAATCCATTTATAGTATTTTATTCGAAGAAAAGTGAATTTTGTCATACTTTTTATTCTAACAAATGAAAATATTTTTAATATAGGGTTATATAGGGGAATGGTTTGACTATAAATTATTTTGTTAATGATAAAATATTTATATTCATCATGGTGATTTATTTTTAACTTTTAGGGGATAAATAATTAAATTAACGACTTCTACAATGATGATGCAGTTATTGTTTAATTAATGGAAATATCAAATAAATTTTATTATTGATATTAAAATAAATATAATTTGTTATAATTAATGTTATTCAATAATTTTATAGATGAATTTAACTTGATTTTGATGAGTTAAAATATTTTCTTTGTAGATATCATGTTTTTATGATACTTTTAAAAAGTCAAGTAATGAATCGTGTCAAAATTGACATTAATGATATTTTAAAATTAATAATATTTTATTCAATGATATAAAATTCATAAAAATATAAAATATAGAAAAAAATTTAGGATATGGTTTAATATTTTATAAATTATCCATTTGAGGTTCATTTGGAATTTTATAGTAACAATATTAACCCTTGAGGAGTAAAAACACATGTTGTCACGGAAAGAATTAAAGAGGATAAATAAGGGTTAAAATTAAAAGATAAGCATTAAAAATAGTAAAAACTTGTATAATTTTTATTGTATTAATTTATTTTGACCCAAAATAATCATATATTCTGAATAAATTATTTTGGAGCTATTTGGAATAGAAACTCAATTAATATTAACTTAATAAATTTAAGAATTCCAAGAGTGGTCCTCCTCTATCCTATAAAAGGGAACTCATTATTATATTTTATTCACACCTAAAAAGCTATTTTTTCATAATATATCTTCCCAAATATATTCGTATAATCAATTACCACATTCTAGAGCTCTTATTTTAGGCAGAACATCATCCTTATGGGTCTTAAGGTGTTATGAAAATGAGATTGTTCGAAGAAAAGGTATCATTTTTAATTAAGTGTTTTTATTTTATTTATTCTTCCACTTCTTTAAAATCTTCTTCAACCATGATGAAATAATAAATAATGTATCCTAAATATAATTATATTTTATTATGTTAATATAATTACCAAAATCTATCTCTACTGCCATCAAATGTGGATGGAATTAGTCGGTTGGGAATTTTGCGGACTACCACTTCACGAACCAATATAATTCGTTTTCCGTCACCATCTGTCACGACTGGTTATATGATGGAAGTGATTTAAATGTATGATATTAATGAAATATTTATCATTATTAAATATTAATTTATCATTTATGTTCTAACCTTTCAAGGCACATAAAAATGATAGTTTCGTTCGTGCGTACGTGTGAACTATCACCTCCAAAAAGTGAAGCGATTTATTTTTATCACCATATCACATGATTGATATATATAAGTATATTAAAATTATTAATATGATATTAATGGTATTATTAACATTCTTTAAAGCTAAAATAATACTTATCTTCTTTCCATAATGATCATAGAAAAATGGAAATGTTACTCATTCATACATATGGCTTATTATCTCCATGATTGTAATGTGTTTAATTTTTCATATCCATATGTAATGGATGAATTTAAAAGTCTAATTGATGTATAAATCTGGTTATTATTTCATGAATACTGTTTTGGATATTATGAACTAATTTCCACTTTGACTATTTACATCATACCAATGTTATTTTGGACTCAAGTACTGAATATCGAAAAAAAACGTCCTACAGTAACGTAAATAATGAAAGGATTGTTATAACAGGATAATAAGTGATATAAAAGGAATAATAAACATTGAATTTTTATCAATAAATTAATTAATTAACATAATTTTATTATTTATAAAGATAAATATCATACGCGATGAGTCAGACTCAGGGTAAGGGTCTTTTTAACTAAAAAACCTTATCATAAATGTTTTAAAGATTTATTTTATAAATTATTCTCTTTTATATCAATGTTTTTGAAATGATTTTTCTGAAATTATTCATATGTAAATTAATGTTTTAAAATGGTAATTCTCAATTTTCTCTCAATTTTTTTCAAAAAGTAATATTTTTAACATTTTATGTAAGGGACTTTATTTTAAAAACCCTCTTTTAAAGTTATTTTTTCAACACTTTATTTACAAAAGTCAAAAGGAATGTTTTTAACATATATGGAGTAATACCCCAAGATTACATGGTATGTTTGTTTTTTAATAAATTCATTTTCTTTTTCCATATGATACATCAAGATAATCTTGCGCTATACACAACATTGTCTTAGCTTTCGCTACATGCAATACCAAGTTCGTGCGCACCATGACCTATCAAACTAGTTGTTTAAAAGTGGTTGTGAATATTAATAACCTAATTTTTAATTTTATATATACCCAATATTATTTTAACATTCATCTTATGTTTTTATTATACATAATATAAGGACTGATTTAATTTTTCAGATAAATGAAATATTAAAAAAAAGGTATTTTTTCCTCCTTTTAAAGGTAAACAATTTTTAAATCCAATATGTAACACTTTTATATATTAAATTTTAAAAAACTAAATTATAATTTATAATTGGGACAGAAAAATTTATTTGCGATAAATTTTTGCTATTTTTCTGATAATTTCCATATTTTAATGAATAGAGAAAAATACTACATTTTAATTCAAAACTGGGTTTTCATCTAAAATATTTATATAGTTAGATTAAATTTTAATTGGATTTAAAGTTTAATTAGATTTTTTTTTAATTTATTCCAATTTTTTTCATTTTAAATAATTTCACATTGAAATTGTACATAAACCCATGTCAATCTTTTGATGGTTTTTACTTCTTAAAAACACGATTTATGGTTTTGACAACGGGAATTAATTTTAAATTAATTTCTGCCAATTCTATGTTTTGAATTTGGAAATATAGATTCCTTATTTGGAATCATAATTTAAAAATTGTTTAAATAGGTATCTTTTATTTTTTTACATTATTAATAGTAACTTCAGTAATTATTTTTATTTACCATGGTTAATGGGCAAATCAGGTAAATTTTGGGTAAAAATAATAATATTATAATAATATAAAACAACCATAACATGTGTCGTAATCCAATTGGATGATATATGGCTGACCATGAGTATCCTTAGGTCTATTCTAGGACCCCCAAGGAGACACTTGGGTGTGAAAATGACATGTTATAATAATTAATTTAAAGTAAAGGGAAATATAACATAAACATGTATCTTATTACTAAAACAATTTTAATTCAAGTTATATAAGTGATATATTCAACTATAAATATTAATTATAAATCTAAAACAATTTCCTACATCATGGTATTTTATTTGTAAATTTTAAACATTAAATAATTAAATTTATTTATGACGTAATAATGATGCAGTATTTTCCTTAATAATGAAAAAAATCAAATAAATAATATTATAAATGTTAAAATAAATGTAATTTGAAATTTTTTATGTCATAAAAAATTAATAATGAAATTTAAATGTTTTATTTTATATAATTCAATTTTTTTATGTAATAAAGTTTTTATGGCTTTAACAAAAAATAATTACTGAATATTGTCAAAATTAACATAAATAAATTTTTAAAACAAACACTATTTTATTAAATGATATAATAGTTGTAAAAATATAATATTTGGAAAAACTAATTATATAGTGTTAAAAATGTCATTAAGTATCCACTTGATGTTCTCTTGGAACTTTATAGTAATTATATTAAACATATAGTATAAAAATACAAGAATACATGGTAAGAGTTAACTTATTTAACGAAGGGTTAAATCCAAAATATAAGGTTAAATTCATGGCCTAAACTTGTATAAAACCTATTTTTTGAGAGTTTTTGGAGCCATAGTCATATTATACTCTAAATAAATTACTTATTATGCATTAGAAAGTGAAAATAAATTTATAATAAATTAATATTTCAGGACTTTCCTAATGTGCCCCTCACCTCTCCTATAAAAGAAAACTTGTCCTTCTCTTTTATTCACACCTCCAAAGCCCTTTGTATCAGATAAAACCTATCCAAATTTCCTCCAAACTTTTCTCAATTCATCCTAGAGGCCACCTTTTGGTCATACAACTAACTTCAGGAGTCCTTTTGTGCAAATCAAAATGAGACACCTGAAGAAGAGGTAATCGTTTTATCCATTATTTCAAAGTTATTTTATTCTTATAAATCCTATTTATATGTTGTTTCCATACCAATGTAATATATCCAGTATCATAAAAATAATTATATGTTATTATAATCATGGGACAACCATATTCATTATTTTTTCCATTCTACTAATAATAATATCACCATGCGTGTGTGTACGTACGACTTACCATCTCCATGTTGTGGTGTAATTTGTTATTCAATATTACTTTATTTGGATGGATATAATGATGATTATAATATACATAAATAAGGAATGTTAAATTATTATTATCCTTTATAATTAATATATTATCAAGTTACATATCAGTTAACCATTAAAAGAATGATATCGTCGCTCGTGCGTACGTACGACCTACCATCTCCACGATGCGATGAGATTAATTCTCCACATTAACCATTCAAGAATGATTACCAACATCATATTATAAGTAAATATAATATTTATGAACTTAACATCATTCTGGATTTGAATAAAATATATCTTATGTATAAGAAACATGACTTACTTAACAAAAGATGCATTGGAAAACAAAAGTAGTAAACACCTGAAATAATGGTGATACTAAAATATTATTAACAAAACAAGATAAAAGGATAGTATATGATATCATAAATATGTATATGGTCCTAGAATAATTTAATAATATTTTTTAACCATTATAAATGAGGTTAACACACCCTAGACTAAAGTAAAGTATAAGTTAAGGGTTAATTTTGGAATCTCATTATTATGCGATATTGTTTATACGTAAGTATCTACTGGGACATATTTATCATCCACATCCATATTTATTATACATGTATTTTATAATAATATTTATATTCCTATACTGTTATTGAAATTTATTTATACCCATGTTTTACTTTTTTATAAAACGTTTTGAAAAGGAACTTTCTATCATTTTCCAAACGAGGTATTATATCACCTTTTCGACAAATTAAGGAAAGAATATTTTTTAACATATACGGTGCGAGATGTTATTTCCCACCCTTATGATGCCTTAAAATTTTAAAGCTTCCCTTACAATCTTACTAGGTTATTTTCAAAGGAAAATTTTCTTTTATATTTATGCGGGCTTTCAAATGATTTCAAATTAAAAAAAGGATATTTCTAAAAGAGTTTTAATGATTTTGTTAGATCACTTTCACCTATGTCAACATACATTGTTAGATTTTGTGCTTAATTATGGTTAATATATTATGATACAATCTTCTATATTGTATTGAAGGTTGTATGATATATTTGACTATAGATGTGATATTTAAATATCATTTATTGCTTATGGTTTATGTATTGAAATATTATATGCTAGTTTTAATAAGAATGGTAATGTTGGTTATGATTCGACCCTTTCATAAGAGGAATGCATTAGACTTTGTAACTTTCATGTGGGTCCTACTATATCCCCACGATGCATCCGTAGGTCTCATGAGACAATTATGATTGGGTATTGGCTAATGTATTACCCAATTATGTATGGTGTCTTAGCTCAAGCCTTGACGGTGTGTTTAAGATGTCCCATATTATTAATTCCCTATTTATAAGGTTAGTTATTACATGTGATTATTATACTGGTAGAATATCCATGTGAATGTTTATATGGTAATGTTTGTTTTATTCTTTCCATATTATGTTTAAAAGGCTTTTGTTTTAGTTTTATGCTTGTCTTAAAAGTTTATGATTATTTATGATAGCTTTCAATATATTGTTTATTATTAATGACATTCTAAGCTCACCCCTTTCTTATTTTTTATTTTATCTGGATTCCAAGAAGTGTTTTATGATTGATATGCAAGGTTGATCTAGAGGAATAATTGTGTTCTCAAAGTATTATCTATGGTGTGTTTTATTTTAGAAATTTTAATTTAAAGTTCATGTATGTAATCTATTTCCAAAGACTGTTAAACTAATCGGTCCTTTGGGACGTGATTCCTTGTAATCATCTTATTATATTGAAATAATGCACTAGCTCTGGGCTCTGGGGTTGGGGTTTTACTTACGGCATGAAAAATTTCTCCCACTTTCATGATTCATTATTTCATTAATTTTTTGTTTATAAGTTTTCATAATTCTTTTTGAAAAAAATGATTCAATTATTATTTATGTGGTTTTTATATTTTAAAATTGATTTTTATAAGAAAATAGTATTTTGATATCGAAAAGTGTTTTCCACATGGTTTTAAAAGAGTTTTAAAGGGTTTTATTCATGATATGTTCATTGGAAATTATTTATTAGGGGTTGAGCCCATTATAGATCAATATATGATGAGTTGTGCCCCATTATAGCTCATGATATGATGGTTTGAGCCTCATTATAGCTTAAGATATGATGGGTGAGCCCTTTTATAGATATCAATTGCATTAGGTACTCCATAGATGGATATAGACCATAGTTTTATTCCATTTTAAGGCTGAATGTAAGAGTGATATGGTAATGATGTACACAGGAACTTGCCTGATTTTTCTATGCATGCAAATGATTTTTTAAGAAAGAGGTTTTAATAGGGTTTTCATGTTATCATGAGACTAATAATTTTCTTTCTTTATGTACTTTACTGAGATTTTGTGCTCATCCCATGTTTTAAACTTTTTTTATAGGGTTTAAGGAAGAGTTGGGGAAATGATGAGATCAAGGGAAAATTTTAAAGATATTTCAGCATAAAAAATCTTGTTTTATATTAAATATTTTTGATTTATGGAAAAATGTATATTGAGCAAACTTTCCACTGATAGTGTATGGGTTTACTATGTAAGAGTATGTTCTAATTCTATAAAACAATAAACCTAAAAGATATTTAGGAAAAGATTTTGATTTATAGTTTTAAAAATAACTATAATATCTAACATTTAAGGCCAGTTCCTTACAGTTGTGGCATAGTGAAGAGGATGTGTCATAGCCTTACCCTATGTAAAGTAGATATGGGTGAGGTTTGAGGAATGTTTTTAAGAGGATGGTTGAGTGGGAGGTGCTATGGCATGGTCTGGGATGACTGCGCCATGGCCTAGATGTTTTTAGTCCCTTTTACATTTTGGTCAGGGGGCTGTCGCATGGTCTATGTTTTTTTATAATTAAATTTATCGATATCTATTTTTGAATTATTTTCTATTGTTAGACTCTCATTTTCTTTTTTTTGTCTATAGAAGGCTCCATAGAGGAATTTTGTCTCCTCTAAACTCCAATCGTCAAGGATCAATGCTCTGGTACAAGTGTCTTATTCATCTTTCGTAAGGGATCTCTCCTCATCTTGTAATTCCCCCTTTTATTATCTTCTCTCTTTTTAGAGTGATGAATTCTTATTTTGATGATGAATTGGATATGTTTTTCATGGATAGTGTTTATAGGGATTCATTCCTCGTTCTCATTTTCCTTCATTCCTCATTGGTGATCCTATTGTAGGTATTGTGTCCAATTATTCTGTGATTATAGGTAGGTGGTTCCATATGATTTTTCCCATTGATTGAAACCATATTTTTCTTGATTGATTAGAAATGAGTTTTTAAATGATTTAAAACTCAAAATTTCAGATGATAGGTGTATGATTTTGAAAGCGTATGGAAATTGTAAAAAAACTCATTTCAATGGAATTGAAATTGTTGGGTGGATTTGTGAAAATTCATGGATTGATTTGGAAAATTATTTTATGTTGAATATTGAGATGAATTGATTAAATTGAAAGATGATTTGAAAAGGCATGAAGTGATAAAAATATATGGTTTGGTTTTGAAATGAGAAATGCATGTTGAAAGTTGAAATTAGATAACTATATTTCGAACATATTTGAAATGATTGATTTTCCCATGATTGATTGGTTGCTTGATTAACTAAAACACATTTATGTTTGGGTTGTTAGTGGGAAATTAGGACAATAATTCTAGGATATGGTCCCCTAGATATGGATTGGAGATGAAAACACTAACATAAACATACTACAACATTATTTTTTCCCCAGTGGGGAGTTTATTCCCAATGGCCTGAGTCATGGGATGTGTGCACACATTGAGCCAAGATCACTAATTGAGTAATGTGAGGATATTACTTCCAAAAAATAATATACTAAAGGGCTTTATACATTGTGATATGATATATTTGATTTTATTATTACATTTCATTGATTTATAGATCTATTTTATTCATTCCAACTTCTTTATATAAATATTTTATATAAAATTTTAACTTAAGCCAATTTTAATATATCTTCCATTTTTGACATTAGAGACATGTTATTTTCAAAATACATAATTGTAATTCCAAGATTTTTTTTATTAAAATTGGAATCATATTTGGTTTGATTGTTATAGGGTTGATTATGGAACACTTGGTGAGACCCTACTTGGATTGATAACTCACACCCTACATTTTTCTATTGATAATTTGTAGATTATATTATTCCAGATCCAAACAATGGAAAAGATTCACTTGGAGGTGGTGGATGTTCTTGATCCTTGGGACTCTGAGTGATGTAGGTGGACGATGGAGATGTGTTCCACTTGTTACATGGGTTTATATTTGAGATTTATCTTGGCATATGTTGTGTCTTTTGATGATGTATTGTTTGAGTATTGTCTTACATGTTTGATTCTGGTACATTCCCCCTTTGGAGTGTTGAGAATACTAACTTATTTTTATATCTTCCATGTTATTGTGTAAAAATAGTTCTCTCATGATTCTTGTATCATGTCAGGTGTTTTTTGTCAACACATGGGGATCAAGAACACCCTTCAGTCCATGTCAATGTTGGATCGGGTATTAGGGTACTAGACTATCCGGGCTGATTAATGACATGAAGAATCTATTATGGGAGTTCAAGGAAAACATAGTGTGATAAATGAATTTCTAACGTGAGTATGTTTAATAATATTTCTACTCCTTTTGAAATAATTTGTGGATGTATCCTAACATTATTGTAATGTGGATATGTTTAGAATATATTTTATTCTATTGGAATCTAAAAAGATATTGAAAATATCATTCCCTCAAAGATTCGACCTAGAAAATATTATTTTTTATTTTATATTGAGTGTAAATTTTTTAGTAAATATTATGTAACTCAAAATGAAATTATCATGAAAGAGGAATATGAATATTCAATTTATTTTTAGTTTTATATGGTTTGGTGAGCCATTTGGTATCTCCCTATTCAAAAAAAAGATTCTGGTTTTTTAGTGGATACATTTCAATGGTTTTTTGTTGATTCATTTAGAGTTAGTTGATCATGTTGTTATCTATGAATTGGAATATTAAATTCATGGTTTATTAAAATAATACAATTACTATTATATTGTAGAGTGTCAAGTAGTTATAGAAACATGGGTATTTCATGAGTTGAAATAATCTAGTAAATTTTTATCTATCCAGGATTAGGTTATGAACGTACTTGTGACCAACGAGATATGTCCATATTACTATAATTATATCTCTTTTATGTTATGGTTAATTTGTTATAATTTTAATATGATTGTTTGGGGGAGAAGGGATGGACACATGAGAGTTCTGTAGAGTAGGTTCATCAATGAAAATGAAAATTCTTTATGTTTCATCGCAAAAGTTGGTGTGTGTGGAGCCAACATCTATGAATCAACTATTAATAACTTATATGGGTTGGTTAAAGGTTAACTTTGGTAGAGACACTGTAATGACTCGTGTATTTATAGAATAATATTTTTTCATTTTTATTAATATTTATGATTAATATATTAATTTTACATTAAAGGGGCCACTTTTTCGGATAGAATACTCGACACGCAACAACATGTTTCTCTAAAATCTTACATTTCCCAAAATATTCAGTTATACAAAAAAATAATAGAATAATAATATTATTATTTTAAATGGTAGTTAATTCCAAGCCATTAAAATAGAGGGAATTAATAGTATCAACTAAAATTTGAAATATGGTTTACATATTTTTAAATATTGATTCATTGGTTACCAAATTTAATAGAAATAGAAATAAAAACCAATTTAATATGTTAGGATGGGTTTTTATGAAAACTTATATAAAAAGAGAATAATTGTGTTTATAAAATCATATCACTCTTTATAGATTTTTATTTTATAAAAAATTTATGTTATATATTCAATATAATGTTTTAAATTCATTTTATATGTTTTCTAGATATTATATAAGAACAAATTCAATTTTTTGGATAAAAGAAGTGTTTTTCTAAAAATGATGTTTTATCACATATTGATGGTGAACCCTTTTTAAATTTAGTTTTTGGCACATTTATATGTTTTATTTGAAAAAATAATCTTCTTATTTATTAACGGGACATAAAAATTTACTTTGGACGAATTTTTGATTTTTTTCTGATAACTATCATGTTTTGATGATTAGTAAAAATATGCTAAATTTTAATTGAAAACAATTTTTTTGCATCGAGATAATTTTTATAGTTAAATCATTTTATTTAAGGTTTTTAAAGTATAAATCAAATATATTTTTATCATTTATTCCAATTTTTGTCATTTGATGTAATTTCACATTGAAATTGGACATAAACACATGTCAATCTTTTTATAGTTTTTACTTACTAAAAACACACTTTTTAGTTTTAACAACATGAATTAATTTTAAATTAATTTCTTCAAATTATGTAGTTTGAATTTGGAAAAATGGACTCCATATTTGGAATCATAAGGTACAAATGTTTTAAATAGGTAACTATTATTTTTGGACATTATGAATTGTAACATAAATAGTTTCTTTTATTTACCATAGTTAAAGGTAAATCACGAAAATATGGGTAAAAAATAATATTATAAAAATATAAACATACCCTAACACATGTCATAGTCCTATTGGATGATTTATGTCTGACATTGAGAATCCTTGAGTCAATTTGAGGACCTCATGGAGCCACTTGGGTGTGAAAATGACATTTTATAAAATTTAATTTTAAAGTAAAGAGAAATATAACATAAACATGTATCTTTTTACTAAAAAAAATTAAAATGGGGTTATATAACTGATATCTTCGACTCTAAATAGTAATTATAAAGATAAAAATATTTCCTACATCATGTTATTTTATTTATAATTTTTAGACATTATATAAATATTTTTAATTATGACACAATGATGATGCAGTGATTGTTTCATTAATAAAAGATTCAAATAAATGATATAATAAATATTAAAATAAATATTAATTGACATAATTTATGTCATCCACCAATTTTTTGGATGAATATGACATTTTAGGATTCATTAAATGTTTTTCTTGAATGTATCAAGTTGTTTATGAATTTGTAAATATGTCAAGTATGAATAGTATCCAAAATTGACATAATTCATAACATAAAATATAAAATATTTTATTAAATGATATTAAATTCCTAAAAATATAAGATTCAGCCAACTGGTTAAGATAATTTCAAATATTTCATAAATAACATTTTTTTTTGGTTTTTTTGACGTGATATGGTAATTACATTAACCCACAATGTGTAAATAACATGATATCACTTTAAGAATAAAAAATATTAAAATAAGTGTTAACACAAAATGATAAGTATAAGAAAATATTCATAACTTATCTAAAAATTATTAGATGATGGGTATTAGAATAAAAATAATCTTATCATCAAATTAAATGAGTTCTGGACCATTTTTTAATTTAAAATGAATTTATAATAAATTAATATGTCAAGACTTTCCTAAAGTGCCCCTCCTCCCTCTTATAAAAGGCCAGCACCTATACCCACTTACTCACACCTCTCAATACCCTTGTCTCATCCAAATTATGCTCAAATAATTTTCAAACATCTCTCCTTTTCTCCTAGAATACTTACCTTGGGAAGAAGGCAATTCAAGAAAGCCTTTTGGCTCAAATCAAAGAATGTTAACCGATTTAGAGGTAACATCTTCTCTGAAGTTCATTTCCATTATTTTCCTTCTCCACTACCTATGCTATTATTATTATTTTATTACATAAAAACATGAGTATCCTAAATATACTAGGATGTAGTTATGATAGGGATTAAAACTACACTTTCACACACCTCCATCTAATAGATACGAACATATTGTTTCTGTGTACGTCGAACTACTACCTCACGAAACAATGATTGTTCAATTTTCTCCTACCACCTCTCATGGTGGCCATTATTATGGAACTATATTTATATATTATATATATTGTATTTATATTTATATTATCTCTATGCTTCTATAATTTTTATTTAGAACATGTCTTTATGCTTTCCAGAGTGTGTATATACGATAATTTCGTTTGAGGAAATGTGGACTACGGCCCACTCAAAGTTATATGACTCATTCATTCTATATATGGAACATATAAAGGATGGTTTTATTAATCCTATGAGATATACATGACATAAATAATATACTGGTAATATAATGTACATTTATATTGTAACACCCTGACCCCTCTAAACTGGAGTCGGTGCATTAATTATTACATTGTCATGCTTAAAAAGAAATAAAACCTAAATGGATGATCAGTTTAGTAGTCTTGAAGAAACTATATACATATATGTAACTCAAATTACATTTGAAAAGGTAATAAAATAAAATACATAACCAAAACTAATAAACTGCAACCCTGAGAACTCAATAAATAGCCTCATCTTCATAACCTGTTGAAGGTAATCAAATGAAAGGGGTGATCTCAAATGCTCAATAATGAATAAAAATAGTGTAAGAATGAATCAATAATATCTAAATCATAAAAAAATTTCATATTCAATATGGCATGGTGAGTAAATGAAAAAATCACGCCATTAATAAACTAATAAGGAAACTGCTTCCATTGATTTTGTTATAGTGAAAACCTCATAGATAGTAAGAACTGATAATGAATAAAGAGAATGATTATTATTTGGATTACATGTATCTGGAAAATGATCCAACTATACTATAGAAATGGTTTTATTCTGTGGGTAGAAACCCATCTGATTTTTGGAAGCAAACTCAAAGGGGTTTTCACCAACTGATTATCTCATGACACCTATCGATGCATCGAGGGGATATAGCGGGACTCGCCCGTCACTGCATGTAAAAATAATTCTTTATAAATTGATTTAATAAAATAGAAATATGGCTTTTCAATATCTGTATATAGTAGAGGATACAGACTCATCAATATCTATACAGTTAGAACAACATTCCAAATAAACACTGTATGTGAAAGGGTATACTGGTTAATACAATAATCATATCCATGAAACCAGAATATGGATATCAAATATAAATATAAATTAAAATTAAAATTGATCTCAAATGTCTAGTAGGTACACGACATAAGAATTATTAGGTGCACAATACAAAGTAAGTCATAATGAAATTGAAAATGGGACAATGTTCTTTACCACATTGTAGTCAATCAAATCGTATGACCAAAATTTAATACCCATAAATTGAATTCATATATATCATGAATATAAATATAATCATGATATTATACATCAATGGTCAGTACACATACATTTCATACAATAAATAAGCGGCAAACAATGGAAATCCCATAGAATTGAAAGTGAGATGAGAAACCCTATATAGGCATTTTGTCATGGTAATGGGTGTTCTTTTAAGGGATTAAAGAGAGGTAAAAGGGTAACCCATAATTCATATATAATAATAAAATTATGAGTGAGGTGTGAAAACATACCCTATCATTATGAATTAAAAATAAAAGGACACAACATAGAGGGGAATTCTTGAATAAAAGTGGGAGAGAGGATCCCTTACAATGAATGTATCATTAGATTGAGAAAAAATGAATGACATAATTATGTGTGAAAAACATAAACCCCCACAATATAAGTCTATATACAGAATAAAACCAACATATCTCATTCACACATATTTTGGAAAATACAAAACCAATGACATTGGTGTTTAACTCAATGAATGGAAATTGAGTTAAGATATCCCCTACCTTAGGCTCGAAGGTGTTATAGATTGTTCTTAATGACCTGAATAATAAAATTTTACATCATTAATTAATAATTCCATAACCTCATCAACATTTAATTGATATGGTATAAACTTATTAGGTTCATTCATTCCCTTTTTGATGGGTTTAAGAGATTCAATTTTATTGATTTGAAATAATTTTCTTCCTTTTCTTTCATTACCAGTTTACTTGTATTCACGAATTGAAGTTCATTGGTAATATGGTTAAACATCAATAATTGTAAATATATATTACTATTGACATTATAAATGATCTTATAATGATTATGGGTTATATACTTGAGGATGTATCATTAGTTAAAAATTATTGATAAACACTTGGATTAACATGGCAGTTTTGTGCATAATGATCTAGTTTTGTATTATTATTCCATATTATGAGTGTGTATGGATTTTAGAACATTAAATAAGATAAAATTAATATATTATGATCGGTTTTAACCATTAGAAATGTTTCATGACCAGTATTTATGATAGTAAGACAAATTGAAAACCAATCATCCTTGAGTGTGATAAATTAACACATCTCTGACGGTGTTTGCATTTATAGTATAAAAGGAGGGGGAAAAGAGAGATTATGAGGAAATATTCCATTAGAATAATGAAAATCTAGTAGATGTATGTTACTGGAATTATCATGGCATTTTTATGATTTTAGGTGAGAAGAGGCAACAAAATAATGTAACTTGTAAAAGAAATTGAAGGAAAAGGGAAGAGAGGTTCATCTCTTGATTACTCCTCCTTGAGAATCTTCTTATGGTATTTGTTTTTGGCCTTTTGGAGAGACCATCCAGCCTTGGACCTGGGGAGAGGTATTGGTAAGATTATTTGGAAAAATTTAGTCATGTCATGAATCTTGAGTGGTGTGGGAGGAAGAGGGGGTGATGGGTGGTTTATATAGTGGAGGGGATGAGGGATTTTACATTATTTTAATTATTATTTTAATATTTTTGATCAAGACTATGAATAGTCTTCATTCATGTGATCCCAAATATTAATAATGGCATATTAGTTTTAACCTTGTGGCCTTACATCATCCTTGAATCACCTATGATGCGGTAAATCAAGTATTTAGCATTTATCATAATTTATCGTATTTTACTATTCATAAAAAATTCATGTATTTCAGAAAAATCCCAAAAAAAACACCATAACAATTTTTCAACATATTGAATCCAAAAATGAACTCCATTTTTCAAATTTAATTTTATAAATATGATAGTTTTAATTTTTAATTAAAATCGTTATTTAATCGAAAAATATAAATTCGTAAAATATTCATCTTCATTTTTAAGGTGCCAAAATTTATTTATACATTCATGGGTATGGATACCATTCATAAGAGTCATATTACTATTCATAATGGTATTTTCCTATTCATAAGGGTAGGTTAATATTTATAAGTGTAGGTTACTATTCGCTGAAAATTAATTTAATTCTATCAGACTCTAAATATCATCTTGATCGCAATTGTGAATATCCGTTTTTCAAAATTCAAAACACAAAAGTGGAAAATTTATATTTAAAGGATATGTTATGATTATATCATAAATATACAAGTGTTTTTTCAATGAAACTCAATTATTTATGAAATATAGGCTATCTAATGAATAGAATGTATTTAATAGAAATATACCATAAAATGTTTGGGGTGTTATATTATTCCCTCCTCAAAAATTTCATCATAAATTTTTTTCATTTATAAAGACCTTCAAAAATATGTGGGTGGTTCTTCTTCCCATAATCTTCAGGTTCCCATGTTTTTCTTCCATATTGTGGTTTATCCAATAAACCTTAACTAGATGAGTTTTCCAATTTCTCAATACCTGCTCCCTTGTGCCAAGAATCCTGATAGGCTCTACACAGTATGAAAAATCAGGTTCTAGTTATATTTCTTCATAGGTGAGTACATGCATTGGGTCTGGCATGTAATTCTTCAACAATGACAGATGGAACACATTATGATCTTTGGATAGATATGGCTGTATTTCCAATTGGTAGGCTACAGCTCAAATTCATTCCAGAATTTCAAATGGTATGATGTACCTGGGGCTCAGTTTCCCGTTCTTACCAACCTTAAGGCACCCTTCCATGGAGATACTTTCATAAAGACATGATCTGCTACTTGGAATCCCTTGTATTTTCTCTAGTTGTTAGCATAACTCTTCTACCTACTTCGGGTTGCTTTAATATGGTCTTGAATTGTCTTTATCGTTATCGTTGTCTCTTCAATAAGTTATGGGCATATATGTTTCCTCTCACCAACTTCATCCCAACAAGTTGTAGTTCAACATATCTTTCTATACAATGCTTCATATCGAGCCATTTGAATACTTTATTAGAAACTATTGTTGTAGGGAAATTCCACCAAAGGAAAGTATTGATCCCACATACCTTGAATGTCAAGAGAGTATAATCTCAACATGAATTCTAGTGTTTGAATAGTTTATTCAGACAGTCTGTCAGTTTGGGGGTGATAGGCAGTAATCATATGAAGCATAGTATCCAAAGCAATCTGGAGATTTTTTAGAATTTTGATGTAAATTGGGGATCTCGATTGGACAAAATCGATAGAGGTGCACCATGAAATCTTACACCTTAATTAATATAAAGTCTTATTGTATTTTCATGTGGCAAATCCTATCTTATAGCAAGTAAATGTACTGATTTTGTGAGACGATCCACAATTACCCATATTGCATCATTCCTTCTAGGTTTCCTCGGTAGTCCTGTGATAAAATCCATCTTAATGTCATCCTAATTCCTCATAGGAATATGTAGAGGTTTCATCACCCCTCTACGATGTTTCTCTATTCCTTCACATGGTGAAAAACTAGACACCTTGACACGTAGTCATCAATTTCTGACTTCATATTATCCCACCAAAAATATTCCTTCAGATCTCTATATATATTTGTGTTACCTTGGAGTATAAAGAAATTTGATCTATGAGCATCCTATAATAGTTACCTTTTTAGCTTAGGTACTGATGGAATGCAAAAACTCTTCCCAAATTTCATAACTCCTTCCTCATAGATGAATTCTATCAATCTCCCAACTTTAACAACATTATTTTTCTTGTGTAGATTATCATCATCATATTGAGAGATTTTTATCTACTCTAGTAATGATGGATTAGAAATCATTTGAAAGAGGAAAGATGATTCCCCTTCCTTAACAATTACAATATTCATCTTTAGTAGATCTATGAATATAAGATCTCTATCAATCCTCATTTGGGTCAGAAGTCCATGATCATTCATGCTTAATGCATCTGCCACCTTATTTTCCTTTTTTGGGTGGTAGTGTATTGAACAATCATAATATTTGACTAATTTGAGCCATCTCTTTTTCCTCATGTTGAGTCCTTTTTGTGTAAAAAATTATTTCAAACTCTTATGATCTGTGTATATCTCACATCTTTCACCATAGAGATAATGTCTCCATATTTTCAGAGAAAATATTACAGATGCTAACTCAAGATCATGAGTTGGGTAATTCTATTAATGAGTCTTCAAATACCTTGAAGCATAAGTAATAAATTTATCATTTTTCATAAGGACACAACCCATTCCAATATTTGATGCATCACTTTATATCACAAATCAACCATTTACAGATGGAAGAGTCAAAATTAGAGCATTGACCAGTTTCATTTTCAATTTTTCAAATCATTCTGTACTTTCTTTCGTCTATAGAAACATAAACCCTTTATGTGTGATCTTGGTCTATGTGTTAGCTAGTTGGGTAAAATTCTAAATGAAACTCTGATATTAACCTACTAAGACAATAAAATTGCATACCTCAGTTATGATTGTTAGTGTGGGACATTCTTTTATTGTCCTTGTCTTCATAGGATCCACTAAGATTCCATACATAGAGACAATATGTCCATGAAAATAAACTGATTGAATCCAAAATTCACACTTTCTAAACTTCCCATATAATTAATTTTTTCTAAGAGTTTTCAGAATAATCTGCAAGATATTCTCATGGTTTCCATGGATTTTGGATTATACCATGATATCATAAATAAACACCGCAACAAATTTATATAGATATTCTTGAAAACTCTATTCATTAAATCCATGAAAATAGAGGGTCCATTCAAATGGAATAACTATAAACATGTAATGCCCATACCTAGTTCTAAATTTTGTATTTGGAATATCTTTCTTCTTCACACACACCTGATGATATTCAGATCGAAGGTCAATCTTTAAAAGTTATTTTTCTCCTGAAGTTTATAAAATAAATCATTAATTCATGGAGAGGATACTTATTCTTTATAGTAATAGCATTGATTTTCTGTAATCAATGCATAGCCTCATAGATCCATCTTTCTTCTTTACAAAGACGAAAGAGGCTCCCTATGGAGAAACAGTAGGTCAAATAAATCCTTTTTCACTCAATTTCTCTAGTTGTTTCTTTAGTTCAACTAATTCCACAGTGGCTATTCTATAGAGAATCTTTGATATAGTTCTTTCACCAGGAATTAAATCTATAGAGAAATCAACTTCCCACTTTGGAGGATGTTTATGTAAATCCTCTGGAAATACATCAATGCATTCTTACACTATATGTACATCATCAATTTGAATATTTCTTTCCTCTCCCAGAGATATTGGGTTCTCTTCCACTACATGAATTGCATCGAGTTGGGCTACTAGGGGTGGATCCTGATTAGAATCATATGGTGATGTTTCTGCTCTAAATACAAGGGATTCTACCCTATTTTCAAAAATTATAACTTCCTTCTTCTTGAAATAGATATTGGAATCATAATTTGACAGCCAATTCATAATAATAATTATATCAAATTCAATCATTGGTATGATGAAAAGGATAAAAATTAAAGCATGTTAATGTGCCATGCGGGGGACTGATCGAAACACCTTTTTTATAATGATACATCCCATGGGAGTTTTGACTTACAACTCCTTTATTAAATAAAATTGGGTATGTCTAATTTTTTTGAAAAACTGGGAAGATATAAATCAGTGTGATGATCCAGAATCAAATAATGCATTGTCCATGTTTGAGGAAACAATTAAAGTACTTCCCACCATATCATTAGGATCTTCAACCTCTGTGGTTGTAATCGCATAAGCTTTCCCTTTCTCTTGTGGCCTTTTTGAGGCAACTGTCTTTGGAACTTAGGACACACACTTTCATAACGTCCCATATCTCTACAATTTTAGCATTAAACATCATCAACTTGTTTCTTCACCTTGCATTCATTAGATCAATGATCCTTTTCTCTACACTTATAGGAAACTCCTATGCCTTTCAAGCATTTCCTGAGATGATTCTTTCCAAAGTTATCACATAATGGTAATTTATTCATTCCCTTGTTCTTATTTGGAACTTTACCTTTTCCTTGGTTATCAGAGTTACGCTTCTTATCTTGGTTTCCCTTGAAATTTTTTGATCTAGAAAATTCCTTTTCTTTTTTGATGGCACATGATACAATCTCGTCATATGATGAAAATGATTGACAAGCCAGTGACCTTCAAAGACATGGCTTAAGACATTCAAATAAATGATCAATATTGTCTTGTAAGTCACGTACATAATCGATGGCATACCTATACGGCCTTGTAAAGGTAGCCTCAGACTCCGCAACACTGTCTTCTTCCCTTTACATTAAGCCAAGGAATTTCCTCTTCATTTCGGTTCGTTGCTCACGACGGAAATATTTTTTGAAGAATATTTAATTAAAAGTACTCTATTCAATATATTTTATTTCTTCTTCCTCCATGGTATTATAGATCAAGGACCACCATTGATCTACGTCTCCCTTGAGACAATATACTGCCAACACTACCTTTTCATTTTCATTTCATCTTAATGCCATGAATATCTTTTCAAGGGACCTGATACACTGCTCAGCTACCACTGGAATAGTAGTCCCACTAAAAGACATGGGCTTATGTCAGATTAAACAATCCAACACAGGTGTATCCTGGTTATTCATCACAACCTGAGTAAGCTGTCCCAATATGGTCATGATTTGATTCACTCCAATATTGATTGTGTTGACTTGATTAGTGGGTAAATCCCTACATTGTCCATGAGTATTGATTCCCTTTATTCTATTAGGTGTCATTTCTAAATAATGAAATACACAATATTAGTTTATTAATAATAATTTATAATCTCAACTAGAAAGGTACTTAACATAAACTAAAATCCTATGCATATCTAATCTCATAGACATGGTTTCTCTGAGGAAAAATTTACATTAAAATCCTTCATAATGGCTTGTAAAGAAAATTTTAATTATCCAAAGAATGTACCCTAGGAGTGCTAATACCAATAGTGCATCAAGTCCCATTGTTGTGTACCAAAATACCCTGAGTTAAGCTCGAAGATCCTTGTCGGAGTCTTTACTCCTAGGTATATTTGTACCAAATCCACCTCCACATGTTTGTATCCAGACAGAGATGTATTTTCTCAAAAGATCCACATAATCTATTCCTTACCAAAATTACAGGACGTTCTTGTATGTTTATCATCAAATACTACCTTAGGTATTTATTCACTATCTATTTTTTCTAATCTAGTTTCCATGTTCACTACTAAACTTCCTCTGATACGAACTGTAACACCCCGGCCCCTCTAAACCGGAGCCAGTGCATTACTTATTACATTGTCATGCCTAAAAGGAAAGAAATCTCAAAGGAACAATCAGTTTATTAGTCATTAAGAAACTAGATACATATATGTAACTCAAATTACATAGGGAAAGGTAAAAAAATACAATACATAACAAAAACTAATAAACTGCAACAACATGAACTCAATAAATAGCCTCCTATTCATAACCTGTTGAGGGTAAAAAAAGGAAAGGGGTGAGAGAAAATGATCAGGAAGGGTTAAAAATAATGTAATAATGAATAAATAATAACTAAATCACAAACCACTTGGCATAGTCAATATGGTATGGTGAATAAATGAAAAACTCACACCATTAATAAACTGATAATGAAACTGCATCCATAGATTTTGTCATAGTGAAAAACTCATGGATAGTAATAAATGATAATTAATAAAGAGAATGATTATTATTTCGACATCATATATTTGTCACATGATACCACTATACCATATAAGTGGTTTAAGTTTGTGGGTAGAAACCCGTTTGATTTTTGGAAACAAACACAAAGGGTTTTATCACCAACTGATTGTCTCATAAGACCTGTCGATGCATCGAGGGACTATAGTGGGTGCCGACCATCACTTTATATCCAAATAATTTTTATGCATTGATTTAATAAATGATGAATATACCTTTTCAATATCTGTATAGTGTAGAGGATACGAATTCATCAATATCTCCATAGTTAAAACAACATTCCAAGTAAACACCGTATGTTAAAGGGTAAACAGCTTAAGAAAATAATCATATCCATGAAACCAGAATATGGATATCTAATATAAATATAATTTCAAATTAAAATTTATATCAAATGGGAAGTATGTGCACCCCATAAGAATTATTAGGTTCACAATATAAAGAAAGTCACAACGAAATGGAAAATGGGACAATGTTCTTTACCACATTGTAGGGAATCGAATCGTATGAACAAAAGTTAATACCCATCAATTGAATCATTATATACCAGGAATATTAATATAATAATGATATCATACATCGATAATAAGTACACATACACCACATACAAGAAATATGTGGCGAACAATGGAAATCCCATGGAATTTAAAGTGAGATGAGAAACCCCTTACAGACATTTCAATATGGTAATGAGTGTTCTTGTGAGAGATTAAAGAGAGGTAAAAGGGTATCTCATAATTTATATATCATAATGAAAGTATTATTTAGGTGAGAAAACATACCCCATCATCAAGAATTAAAATAAAAGGACACAATATAGGGGTAATTCCTGAATAATAGTGAGACAATGGATCCCTTAAAAAGAATGTATCATTAGATTGAGGAAAAATCAATGAAATAATTATCTGTGACAAACATAAAACCACAAAATAAAATTTGATATATTGAATAAAACAATAATATCTCCTTCCCAAATATTCTTTAAAAGACAAAACCAATGACATTTATGTTTAACTCAATGAATGGTAGTTGAGTTAAGATATCCCTTACCTTATGCACGAAGGTGTTCTTGATTGTTCTTAATGACCTGAATAATAAACTTTATCTTCATTAATTAATAATTATAGAACATCATCAATATTTAATTGATATGGTATAACCTTATTAGGTTCATTCATGCCCTTTTTGATGGGTTTAAAAGATTCAATGTTATTGTTTTGGAAGCATTTTCTTCCTTGGGTTTCATGACCGATTTACTTGTATTCCTGAATGGAAGTTTATTTGAAATGTGGCTAAACATCCAGAATTTTAAATATATATTATTATTGAAATTATAAATTATCTTATAATGATTCTGGTTTATATACTTTAGGATGAATCATTAGTTAAAAGTTATTGATAAACACTTAGATTAACATGGTGGTTTTGTGCATAATGAACTTGTTTTGAATTATAATTTCATATTATGAGTGTGTAAGAATTACTGAACATTAAATAAGATAAAATAAATATATTAATATCTAGTTCAACCTTTAAAATGATTCCATGACCACCTTTGAAGATTGTAATGCAAATTGAAAATTCATCTTCCTTGAGTGTGATAAATTGACACATCTCGCATGGTGTTTTCATATATAGTATAAAAAGAGGAGAAAAGGAATATTATGATGAAATATTCCATTATAATAATTAAAATATAGTAAATTTAATGTACTATAATTATCATGTAATTTTGATGAGGTGAGGTGAGAAGAGAGAACAAAATAATAAAACGTGTAAAAGAAATTGAAGGAAAATGGAAGAGAGGTTCACCTCTTGAGTACTTCTCCTTGAGAATCTCCTTAAGGCCTTTGTTTTTGACCTTTTGGTGAGACCAACAGGCCTTGGATGTGGGGAGAGGTCTTGGAAAGTGTATTTAGAAGAATTTAGGCAAGTCATGAAGCTTGAGTGGTGTGGGAGGAAGAGGGGGTGAGGTTGGTTTATATAGTGGAGTGGAGGAGGGATTTTACATTATTTTAATTATTATTTTAATATTTTTTCTCAAGAATGTTAATAGTATTCATTAATGTGATACCAAATAGTAATAATGGAATCTTATTTAGAACCATGTGGCCTTAAATCAGCCTTGAATCACCTATGATGCAGTAAATCAAGTATTTTTCAGTTATCTTAATTTATCATATTTTACTATTCATAAAAAATTCAAGTATTTCAGAAAAATACTAAAAACTCACCCTTACCATTTTTCGACATGTAGAATCTAAAAATGAACTCCATTTTTCAAAAATAATTTTATAAATATGATACAATTAATTTTTAATTATAATCATTATTTAATCGAAAAATATACACTTAAAATATTCATCTTCATTTTTAAGGTACCTAAATTTATTTATAAATTCATGGTTATGGGTACCATTCATATGAGTCATATTACTATTTATAAGGGTATGATACTACTCATAAGGGTAGGTTACTATTCATAATGGTATGTTAGTATTCTCTGGAAATTAAGTTAATTCTATCAGACTCTGAATATCATCTTGATTGCAACTGTGAATATCCATTTTTCAAAATTCAAAATGCAAAAGTGTAAAATTTAAGTTTAAAGGCTAGGTTATGACAATATATTGAATTACCAAGTGTTTTTCCAATGAAACTTAGTGCTTTATGAAATACAGTCTATCTAATGAATAGAATGTATTTAAGTGAAATGTACCATAAAATGTTTGGGGTGTTATATATATCATTTGTTTATTATTCTGTTCGTATGAAAAAGAAATGAAAGTAGTGTTCATGCATACGTACAACCTACCATCTCCCTGAATGGTACATTTAATTTCATATCTCCAAATATTATGGAAATTATAAATACATATATACTGGATATATATGATATTTAAATTATGAATAATATTCTAGAGATGATGGACTTTTGACCACATGGACGATTTACATCAAACAAGTTTATTTTCGACTCAAATACCGAATATCAACAAACAGACCGATATGAACCTAAATAATTATGTAATTTTTATAACATGATGATAAGTAATATAAAATTAATAATAAACATGAAAAAGGTTCTAGAGAAAGTAGAAATTAACCTATATTTATTATTCAGGAATATAAAGAATGAACGAGACAAGTCGGACTCAAGGTAAGGGAACCTTTCACCCTCCTATTTTAGTCAAAGACTTATTTTATGTTATGTATTTTAATTTCCATTTTATTATTTTGGGTTATGTTATTTTATATCCTTATTGCTATCCATTTTATATCCATGTGATGGGAGACCCTTTTTTCTCTCATCAACTCATTTTCTGAATTTTTCAGTGACATCGTTAGTCTGCCGAATTTTCATAAGGGAACTTCTTAACAAAATTTTCATTATTTGGGTTATTCTTCTACTCATTGATGATGTCGTTCTATGAGTATGTGAGAAATAACTTTTGATATCTTATATTTTATTTATACTTGATTTACGTGTACTTATAGTGAATACACATAACCGGTCTATTTTATTTGTAAAATGATCTTTGTAAGGAAATTTCTAAACTCAATTTCCACTCATTGGGTTTTATGCATACTTCATTGATTATATTATGCCATGATTATGTGTGGAATCACTGTTTATTTTTTTATGTTATAATTTTCTCTTCCCTTTTGTGGATATATTGTTGCTACACATAATCACCCCATTGATAAATTGTAACGTCAATTATACAAACTTTGTATGTGAAATATTAACTCAATATCATTACATTGAGTTAAATATCCATTCATTGGTTTTTTCAAGAATATGTGTGAATGACCTCTTGTTATTTTACACTGAATATCCACTTATATTGGGAGTATTTATATTTTTAACACATAATTATTTCATTGATTTATCTTTAATCTAATGATACGATCTTTGTAAGGGATTTCATCTCAAATTAAATTCTATTGAGACTTTTTTGTTGTTATACGCCAATTCAATTTTATGGTTTATATACTACCCTTTGAAATATTATATCGTGAATGTCCTTATTCTCATGATATTATAGGTTTTGTTTAATGTTATTCTTTAAATATTTTTATTTATGTATTTTCTCAAGTGGTTAGGGATTCTTTAACTAAAACGACATTTTAAATGTTTTAATGATTTCTTCTTCTAAATAATTCTCATTAATGTCTATATTTTCAAAATGGTTTTAAGGATTTATTTATATGGACATTAATGTTTTAAAATGATAATTGCTTAAAAATATTGAATGTGGTATGGAACACATTGATTCAAAAATATCTTTATTATATATTTTAAATTGTTTTGGAAATGGATTGAATATTTCAATATCTTGAATTGATTTCATGTGATTTATGAGTGAAATGTTGATAATTTCAATCTTTTTTGTGTTATGATAATGTAATGGTACTTGGACATTTGACGGGTGGTTATGTGAAAAACCAAATATGGGTGGTTCCGTGATAAACCTAGGGTGGGTGAGCCAGTGATAGCTCTTCAATGCATTGGGTAACATGACAGAGGTAAACATTAATGTTTCTCCTAATAGATTTAGAGAATATACTATGATGGGTATTCCAAATGTAACCATGAAGGTTACTCCCTATGTAGTTGTGAATGCTACAATGTAATTTTGATATGGATGCAACAAGTTACTATTATGTTTTATAATTTCTATGATGTTTTGTAGGAATAATATCATTGCATGACGTAAGCTAATTTGTTTCTATTTTATGGGTGAAAGGTATCATTTTTTGAAAATGTTTTCATCGGTTTTAAATAGTCACAGACTAACAGTTTTATTCCTTATTTTATAATCCTTTCTGATCTTTTTATGCTCATCCCAAGTTTTTAAAATGTTTTTGACAGGGTATAAGGAAGGATAAGAGAATGTAATAATTCAAGAAGATTTTCATCTAGAAAATAATTCTTGTTTTATTTATGGAATTTTGTTTTATGAAAAAAATAGATAGTGTATAAGTGTCTACTTTGTAATTTTTTGATATGTAATGTAATAGTTATGGCCAAATTATCTAAAACTATAAACCTAAAAAGATATTCAATGTGAATGAAAGTAAATTTTTGATCAAAACTCAAGATTATATAAGGTCTAAGGCTAGGGAGTTATAGATACCTATATGGTTGAAAAGTTAGTAGAAATTATAGCTGTCATTAAGGATGATAAATGTAGTTGTTGGGGTTCTTTTTCTTCACCTCAAATGGTGTTGAATGATAATTTTTCTCGGTGTTTTTTTCTATCCAACATTATATGGTGGTGGAAAAAGATTTCATGTGAATAAACATGATTTTTTAAGGGACTCATTATTGGTTTTTGTGGCACTTAATGAGACTAATGATGTAGATATCAAACCTTTTAGAAAATTTATTTTTGACGTCTTGAATATGAAATCAAACGTTCCAAATTGGTAGCTCCATGATGTTCATAGGGTGATGAACTTGGTGATACTTCTCCGTGTCAAGTATGATTGGTATATGGATGAGTTTCTTAGAAGGTATTCATGAGCTATCTCATGGCTTCATTTTGAATTATATTCTAATTGTAAAGTTTGAGTTTTAATTCCATCTTTATCATTCCAATAATGTACCGCCCATGCTTGGCTGGGGTGGTAAAGTGGGGAGGGTCTTGAGGCGTGGTCGCCGCGTCAAGTCTCTGAGCCACCAGTTTATCTGTATTTTCTTTGTTGCGTCATGTGCCGCTTTTTCAGTTTTACCCAATTTTTTTATCTTTTAAAAAGAAGTAAAAAATTAATGTTCACAAATTTTTTTATTCTTATTATTATTTTAAAGAATCCGGTTGAATTCATAGAATGATGATGATTTTAAGGTTTTAACACAAAGATCAAATTCAATAAAGATATTTCATTATTTGAAAAAATAAATTGAACCGATGGAAATGAAATAGATGACACAAAAAAATGACATCAAGAATGTCACCAAAGAATAATTTTAATTAAGACATAATTATTCTATTCTCTAATTATATTTAGTTTATTGATGTTTTTAAATTTTGAATTATTCAATATTGGGTGATAATTTTATAAAACTTTAAACATGGAAATATAATTTTCTAATTTTTAAAATAAATAAATAAATAAGGTTTGAAATAAAAAAAGCAACTCAAAAAATGTTTATTTGTAAAGAAAGCATGAAACAAAATACACAAATATGTTTTAATATATATATCTATTCAATTATAATGTTTTTAAATGTAAAAAAATTAAAATTTAGAAAAAATGTATCATAGAACACATGATAGATTAAATTCTAATCATTTAAAATGTTTCACTATTCGATAACTACATTTTTTTGTTTTAAATATGTTTTCATTACCCGATTCCATTAGAACTCAACCCAAATCCAGTGAAAAAACCAAGTGTGGCTCTCAAAACTCACCTCTAATAAGTTACTGGCATCAAAGATATATTCTCACATTAGATGTAGTCAATACACATAAGAGAATCCAACTTTACTCTATAATTCATATAATTAATTTTTTTTAAAATATAATAAATCATCCTTAATAAAAATACGGGGAATGACTGATGGGGACCAAAAGGGCCCCCTAATACTCAAAGAGGACTTCTGGTAGTTCTGCGAATAGTGATAAACACTGTTAATAGAACTGGGTATGGTCCTCTTTGGGTATTTGGGGGACCTTTCGGTCCTCGTTGTCATTCCCCCATAAAAAGGGGAATGACAACCGGGGACCCAAAAGGAACCCTAATACCCATAGAGGACTTCCGGTAGTTCTGTGAACAGTGAAAAACACTGTTCAAGGAACTGGGTATGGTCCTCTTTGGGTATTAGGGGTCTCTTTTGGTCCCCAGTTTTCATTCCCCCTTGAATTTTAATTGAATAGTGAAAAAATATTGATTTTATAATGTCGTCACTTGACATTATCAAAATACAAGAACAAATTAAATGTTTTTGAAACCTTTTTTATATAAAAAATATTTATTTAGAAATTAAAATAAATCATTTAAAAATACCATATTGAATTTGTAAAACTCATGTTTAACATTTTTGGAAAATAATGTAATATTTCTCTCTAAAAATTATATATATTCCTTTCCACGACCCATCCCAATGGGGCCCGTACCGTGACTCTCCAAGCCCACCTTTAATAGGCCAGGGGCTGGTGATTAGCCCCGAGTAGGCATATCGCACAGATGGGAGACATTGGCATAAAGTACCTGTACACACGAACACATCTCCAAACCACAAAAATGGTGAAAACCACTAAGTAAAGCACAAAAATGGTAAAAACCACTAAGTAAACGATACAGGCATTCCAATAAGATCTCAAAATAGAGTGCAAAAGTAAAGTATTAGAAAGTAAACATGGACAAATACATTCTCACCACAAAGATTCAATAACAAAAGTCTAAAGACTCTGTCAAGATCATTTACACAAGACAAAACACGTGCGAGAAAAACCTGTGCGAGGGTGAGTATAACAATACTCAATAAGACACCTTGAAAACCTTAAATAAATACCACAAAGAAAACTACAGTAAGCTCTACACGGGTATATGACTACAAAACATATTACAAGAATATCCAGATATACTCAAGAGAGACAGCATGCCATCTGGAAGCCACAACCAACTACCAGCCACATGACTCTTCTCAAAACATGCTCATTCTGGGAGAACTCACTCCTCGAGCAATGATATCATCAGAGAAACTCAGAAAGAGGTCTAGCTCATTTTGGCCCCGCCCAAATGAGAATGTATTGGTAAACAAATACTATGATACACAGAGAGGGGGGCACGGTCATAACTGACTGGGGTACACCACAAATCATGCCCAGACTCACTCGAGGATACCACATACCCAATCAGGATCAACCTACTACGTAGGGGATCACACCCAAAACCACCCGGGGGATTACATGGACCCTACCGATGTGCCCCACTAGATAGAGGATCAACTCCCTACTTAAGGAGGTCACATGATTCCACAGGCTCCACTAGGTGTGATAGAGGATCACACTCCAATCATGGGGAGGGATACCATACTCTATCTGAGACTCGGACTCTAGAGGGGATTACAATCCAGGGACGTGGATGTAATGACATATTGAACCCTCGACAAAAGGACCAAGGGAACACAATCAACCTATATTGGTCCAAACTAAAACTCACAACTTGTCCCAAAATAATCGTCTCGACGTCAGGGTCACAATGCTACAAATGCCTTGACAATTGGAAACTTAGTTTTGGATATATGCTTGTTTGAGTGAAGCTGCCCATAGGCCTATCGGGCCTGCGGATCTACCGCCGCGGTTGGTCGACTTACCGTGCAGACCGACTGCGCACATGGACTAATATGTGTGATCAGTCCCCCTGTTGTGCCTGATCGACCGCGATGGTTGACCTCCATGATCGCTGCACCTCACGACAGCTCAAGCTGTCACATATCATGGTCGACCACCCCGGTCAATTGTGATGCCTTCGTCCTGGTTCCTAGCATGGCCCACATGGCCCGACCCACCTTGGCCCAACCCACTATACATGGCCCACTCAGCTCGACCCGCCTAGCCCGACCACACCCCACAAACCTTGCCGCGTTCACCTCCATCGGCCCCAATAGCCCTTTGTGTCTGTTGCATCCCACACCACTGACATTGCCGATGTCGGTGCATCTTACATCGCCGACCGCCGCTACCGCCCCGGACCTGACAACGTCGTCACCCTGACCGCGCTCGCGTGCTATTAAACATTTTAATATTTTCAAATGTTTATTTCGGGCACATCAGGACTCAGAATCTCACACCATCTTAGTTCCTGGTCTCGAAATCATTCCACATAACATTTAAAAATAATATACATAAAAATATGAGATGATAAATTCTCCCCACCTTGGGGATTTACGTTCTCAAAAATCCAAAATAATGGTTACTCAAACAGATGAGGGTAATGAGCATGAATTTGAGCCTTCTGCTCTCATGTGCTCTCATGGAGATCCTCGTGTTGCCACTGAACGTGCACCAAAGGAATCGATCGACCACTAAGGATCCTCTCCCACTAATCCCCAATCTCTATCAGGTACTCAACAAAAGTCACTCCATCCTTGATGTCCAACTCACCCTAGTCGATGTCGTGCGATGGGTCATGCACGTACCTCATCAGCCACGACACGTGGAAGACATCATCTACCTAATCCAACTGTGGTGGTAGGGCCAAGTGGTATGCCACCTCGCCCACTCTATGCAGTATCTGGAAAGGGTTGATGAACCTCAGAGATATTTTGCCGCCTGACCAAATCTCAGTAATCCCCTTCGAGGTGAAACCTGAAGGAACACATGGTCTCCTTCCTCAAACTCTAAAGGCCTCTGCTGCTTATCAACATAAAACTATTATCGGATCTGCGTAGTCTTCATCCACTCCTGGATGATCTGAATCTTCTCTGTAGTAGCTCA
The DNA here is from genome assembly GCA_963277665.1 of Viscum album. Taxonomy (NCBI): domain Eukaryota; kingdom Viridiplantae; phylum Streptophyta; class Magnoliopsida; order Santalales; family Viscaceae; genus Viscum; species Viscum album. The sequence continues at coordinate 570,142,537 of OY728164.1, read as the reverse complement.
CACAAACTCCAATCCCATGAGTGCTGACTCTCCTGGGTTAGTCCAGCAAAGTGGTGACCTGCAGGGTCGCCCATACACAGTCTCGAATGGTGCCATAACAATGGTGGAATTCTAGATCTTTTTGTATGAAACCTCCACCTATGGTAGGTGATACTAACAACTATAACCAATATCTAACATGTATTCTCTCAAAATGTTCTCCAGAACCTGAATGGTTCGCTCAGTCTGGTCGTCAGTATGTGGGTGAAACATTGTGATCAAGCGTATCTGGGTCCCAAACACATCCTGTAATCCCTTCCAAAAACCAGAATGTAAAGCAAGAATAATGATTAGAAACAATCATCAATGGAGCACCATGAAGTCGAACTATTTCCTACACATAGTTGTCTCCCAATCTATTTACTAAACTCTGCACCCAGATAGCTAGGAAGAAGGTCGACATGGTGAGTCGGTCAATGATCCCCCAGATGACATCGTGTCCCCTAGGTGTACGTTGTAAACCCATCCTGAAGTCCATAGATATCTTATCACACTTCCATTTTGGCATATCAAGGGGTTGAGCTAAACCAGCTAGAACCTGGTGCTCGACCTTCACCTAATGACAAGTAAGGCATCGAGAAACAAATTCTGCAACTCCCTTGTTCATCCTTGGCCACCAAAACTGATGTTGGAGGTCTTGGTACATCTTAATCACACCAAGATGTACTTCCAAATGGGATTAATTAAAATCCCCCATAACCTCCTCTAGCAATGCCACTGGTACTACTGCGTGTCCTCTAAAGAGAACAATGTGCTCCCCACCTTTTGAGTATCCATTAATAGCATGCCCTATGGATATCTAAGAAAGTAGGGTCTCGCAGTCGGTATCCCCAAGTCGTGCCTCCCTGAATCACTATAAGAGTGGAGGGGTTACAACCATAAACTAGAGGTAAGCTTCCCCATCTCTATCCACAAAGGATATCTGCAACAAGGCCAACTACATTGATGCCTCATTCAGAAACTGTGAACTGGATCTCCTACTGAAAGCATCTGCCACCACGTTCCCCTTCCCAGGAGTATAAAAAAATCTCAAATTCATAGTCTTAGAGGAACTATATCCATCACTATTATATCAAGTTCAGATCCTTCAAAGAGAAGTTATACTTAAGACTCTTATGATTAGAGTATACAATAAACATCTCACCCATCAGGTAATGTTGCCACATCTTCAGCATGAAGACTACCATTGCTGACTCAAGATCATGGGCCGCGTAATTCTGCTAATGCAGTCTCAACTGGTGTGAAATATAGACAATAACTGCTATCCCTTGAATTAGGTCACAACCAAGCTTTGTCCCAAATGCATCGGAGAAAACCACATACTCGATGCCTTCCTCCGGTAACTTTAGAATGAAAGCACTCTCCATCCTCTGCCTAAACTTCTGGAAGCAATGTTGGCACTTCATTTTCCATATGAAGGGATGACCCTTTCATGTCAAAGCTATCAAGGCTACTCCCACTCTGCAGAAGTCAAGTACAAACCTAAAATAGTAGCCTACTCTACTAAGGAAACTCTGTACCTTGATAACACTATTGGATGGCTCTCAAGCAAGCACCGCCTCAACCTCTGCTTGATCCACTAAAACTCTAGACACTAAGATGCCATTCCCCTGAAAATGATCCTCTCGAATCCAGAACTGACACATTGAGAGCTTTATGTAAATATGGTGCTCTCAGAGCATGTCCAGGACCATCCTCAAGTGTCTCTCATGCTCCTCCTAAGACCCTGAGTTCACTGGGATGTTATCGATAAAGGCCACCATGAACTAGTCTATGTAAAGTTGAAATTTACAATTGATGGGTCCCATGAACACTACTGGGGCGTTCGTCACACCAAATGACATCACTATGTACTCATAGTGACCGTAAAAACAATTGATGGACACATTTGGTATATCCTCATCCCATACTCACATCGGGTGATAGCCTGATCTAAGGTTGATCTTCAAGAACCATTGTGCCCCTTTCAACTGATCAAAGAGGCCATAGATCCTCACTAGTGGATACTTGTTATTTACGGTCGCCTGGTTTAAGCACCGATAATCCACACATAACCTCAAGATCCCATCTGTCTTCTTGGAAAAAAAACTAGGTCTGCCCAGGGTGAAACATTGGGTCTCATTATGCCCTTTCTCGGCAAGTCTTCGAACTATATTCATAGCCCACGAAGCTCTACGGGATCCATCCAATATGATGGTGTAGATATTGGGGCCTCTCCAAGGTGTAGATCAAGGAATAAGTCCATCTCTCTATAGGGAGGTAAAACTGGAACATCTTCAGGAAAGACTTTCTCATACTCTTCCACCATTACAGGTAACAAAGGACTCATATCATCCACTGCACTAAGGGTGAGGCTAACCAAATAATGAGTAATCAATTTCACCGTCTTATTTGTGAGTCCATCATGCACTGCCTGTGTTTTATTTTCACCAACAATGGAAAATCCAGTTCCATCACTGCAGAAACACCACACTCTATGCCTAAAATAGTAAATATGAGTATGAACTGTGGATAACTAGTCCATACTAAGAACGACGTCGTAAGGAATTGACGTCACTACCAACTGATCCCAACCAAAAATGTCCCCTCTAAGAGTCCGGTCACACTGTCTACACCAGTGTTTGATCATCAAATCTCCTCCCATAAGAGTCTCCAAGCGTAAGAGTCAAGTCAATGGTTCAACTAAAATCTCCAAGTCTCAAAAAAGGATCATTTCAAGAAAATAATGACTAGAACATGTGTCTATTAAAACATTAGATAAGGTGGAAAAGACACAGATCGTACCTCGTATCTTCCTTGGATCCATCGGGTCATAAGTCCCCATCAACTACAACTGTCCTAATCCATGTACTCTATCTTCCTAAGCTTGGCGTGGACTACATGAGGGTGGTAATGGTAATATGTCGAACCTAAGGCCAACTCCTGCTGCCCTACTTACCCCTCTGCCAAATCCTCCACCCTGTAGACCACCATACTCCTGTCTTTGTCTCTACCATGGTGTTACCTTGACCCTCTATTGATCTGTACAACATTCAGGAAAGATCTTGACAAACATCTCGAACCACCACATGAGTAACACCATCTGTCCCTAGGCTTACTACAGACGCCCTCGGAGCCCTGCACCATTGACCCAGAGTCCTGGGTTCATCCACTGAAGCACCTAACCTACTTGGATCCTTGTGACTATCATTGGTTACCTGCTGCTGAGATCTCAGCAACCCGGTGGCCACTACTAGCTCCCACTACCTGTGTATTCTCTGCAAGAAAACTCCCCACAAGAAAGGCTCACTCAAGTATCACAACATAGGTAGGAATGCTAATGTATACCACTGTTTCCTTAATGTTCTGGCATAATCCATGCTTGAAGGTTTGATCCTTGAAGAACTGGTCTCATACCATGTCCAAGGAGTAGCGTGAAAGATCAGTAAACATTACTGAATACTCTACCACAGTCATACTACCCTACTGCAGATGATAAAGATCTTGTATACATACCGATCACAACATGGTCCCTGAAGAGATGCTCAATGTCTATCTAGGATAGAATTGTCTCATCGTGTGACTGATTCAACAAGATCCACCATCACCCCATGGAGTCTTGAAGAAGACTAATGATAAGGAATTCCATCGTGTTGGTAGGTGTCCTCATAATGAAGAAAACACGAGTGACTACCTCGAGCCAATCCTCGGCCATCTAGGGGTCTGGATCACCCAAAAAATATGGGAGGTCGCTACCTCTAGAACTCGGGAAATGCACCCAGCCTACGTAAATCCTCATCTGGTAGTGATGATAGTAGCTACTACTCGACGAGTGATAGTATAGCTATTAAACCCCCCAGAGGAGCTATGTCTAGTACATTCCCCTTTACTGACTCCTCGTCACTAGGAAGACCATCCTCATGATCATGCAATGGAATCCTGGCTAACTGTCTACATAGAGGTATCCTGAAATAAAACAGGATATACCCTATTCAAAACACTTAACACTATTGCCCCAAACTAATCTCATAGACACATGGTCCAAATGTAGAACATACCCCTCTAATAAAACTCTGTCACGACCCATCCCAATGGGTCCCATACCGCGGCTCCCCAAGCCCGCCTCCAATAGGCCAGGGGATGGTGACTAGAACCGAGTAGACGTATCCCATAGCTGGGAGGCATTAGTCTAAATTAGTTGTACCGATACGCACATCTCCAAGCCACAAAAATAATGAAATGTAAAACCATTATGTAAACAATTCATGCATACCACTAAGATCCCACAATAGAGTGTAATGGGAAAAGTATTGTAAAGTAAACATATCCAAATACAATTCCACCACAAAGAGTCTAGAACACAAGTCCAACATGAAGTAATGGTTCTAGGAATGCTATCTGAAAGCTTCCGGAACACACCTCGGTCTGTTTAGTCTCACTAAGAACCATATGGTCCTAGTCTACCCAAGGCTCCTTCAAAAGGTTGATTATCTTCCCAAGACAAGACATGTTCAGAAAAATCATACGTAGGGGTGAGTATAACAATAATCAGTAAGAAATCCCGAAAACCTCAAAGAAATACCTTAAAGAAAAGTACAGTAAGCTCTACACAATTATATGACTACGACACATATAACATGAATATCCATATATACTCAAGAGATACACCATTACATCAGAAAGTCACAACCAACTATCATCCGTAGGATTCTTCTCTATGCATGCTTGTTCTAGGAGAACTCACTTCTCAAGCCATGATACAATCAGAGAAACTCAGGAAGAGATCGAGATCATTTGGGATCTTCCCAAATGAGAACGTGTTGGTCAAGGAAGATTATGATACACGGTGAGGGGGTCATGCCTAGAATTTATCGGGGGACAACAAAAATTGTGCCCACACTCACTAGGTGATACCATATACCCAATCTAGATCAACCCTCTACATGGGGGATCATGCCCAGAACCCACCAGGGGATGCAACATACCTTACCAATGATGCCTTCTAGATGGAGGATCAATACCCTTCTTAAGGATTTCACATTATTCTAGAAAATCCAATAGGGGTGATAGAGGATCGTACTCTAGTCTCGGAGAGAGATACCATACCTGATCTAAGACCTGACCTCTAGAGGGGTTTACAATCCATTGATGTGGAAGTAATACCGTACTGATCCCTTGAAGAAAGGACTAAGGGAACTATATCAACCTATACTGGTCTAACCTAAAAACAAATCACTTACCCTAAAATTACCATCTCAACGATAGGGTATCAATGCGAAAAAAGGCTCGTCAATTGGATGCTCTGTTTAGAAGATATCCTTTTTTGAGTGAAACTTCCCACAAGACTACCAGGGCTTACGGACCTACTATCGTGGTCAACCACCACAATCATTCGACTTACCTCGTGGACCATATGTGTGCGTGGAAAAACTGGCACGGTCGGTCATGTGGTCGCTACGCCTGGCGACAGCTCAACCTGCCGCCATTCACAGTAAACCGCCACGGTTGGCCGTGATGCCTTCGTCTCAGTGGACCCGGGTCTGACCCAGGTCTGACCCTGTTCCTGGCCCCACCCACCTGGAATGACCTGGACCACCTGGCCTGAACCACCTTTGTCTGGACTGCTTGGCCTAGCCCGCTCTGATCGACCCGCTCCGCTCGGCCCACACCGCTCGGCCCGCTTCACTCGGTCCGCTCCACTCAGCCTGCTTCGCTCGTCCCGACCCGCTCTGCCTGGTATGATCCGCTCGACCCTCCTAGACCGACCCTCTCTTCCTGGGCCACTCTGCTCAGCCTGCTCCACTCATCCCGTATGGATTGGCCACACCTCGCGGCCCTCACCGCATCCACCTCCGTAAACCCCTCTGGCCCTCCTCATCCACCACGTCCCGCACTTCCGACATCGTCGTCTTCTACACCACTGATTCCACCACCTCCTATGTCGTTTCCCTTCGCCACCTCACTAGATCAGCTAAAGCCACGACCCCTACCACCTCTTGTTGCTGCGCCGAATCCGCACCGGATCGCCACCTGCAGTTGTCCCAGATCCACATTGGACAGCCACCTACTATCGTGTTGTACTGCTACCTACTGCTACGCCAGATCTGCACCAGGCCACCACCTACTGTGGTGCTAGATTGCTTCTTGCTACCGCACTGGACTACATTTTGGGCTAGATTGCACTGTCTTCATCACCGTTACGACATCGTCACATTGTGCAGATCCCAAATCTACGGATGAGATCGTTGCGCCAAGAATCAAGGGTGAAATGATCGATTGTTGAAAAATGGTTTTAAAGCATGGGGAGATTATCGAGACCACATAAAAAATGAAACAAATCAGGGGTGAAAAGAACAACAATTGAGAGAGATGAACCTCGATCAATGTTCGTGTCGATCAAGGTTTATCACCATTAGAATGGTAAATGAAACAAAGCAATTCTCTAGATTCAAATCCTGATAAATCCCACCAATAACCCATCCTACAAATATGATTTATCCAAAGGATAATCTATTTTTGGATTAGTCCGAATTCATCATAGGATTTCAAGAACGTGAAAAAAATAATAGAAACAACACATCCCACCTCGATTGGGATTTGTTGTTGATGAAGAACGATCGTCGCATCGTCGCTGATCCCCAATCCGTCAATTTTTTTTGTCGTTCGTTCAAGAGAATTCTCCTCCAATGCTCCAAAGGAACTTGTCAAATTCACAAGGTTATGTGGCTAACCCTGTGAATTTTGTTAAAGTTAGTATTTAAAAGGGATAATTAGGTTACTGTGTAAAATAAATTTTTTCATTCCATATACCTCCTGCTACAACTTTTTCACAAACGACCTGCACCAACTAAAGTTAGGTTATACTTTGGGTAAATATGCTATTTTGATCTCAACAGTGCTCTTATATTTTTGATTTGGGAACCCGTTTAAGAGTTATTCTATTTTTTAGGAAACTTATGCGTCCATGATATTAATCATTTTAATTTTTTTCAAATATTTATTTTGAGTACACCGGGCCTCATAATCACACACCATTTCAGTACCTGGCCTCTAAATCATTCCACATAATATTTAAAAATAATATGCAGAAAAATATGAGACATTACATTCCTTTATATTAAAAAACCAGTTTCATCACTTATAATAATTAAATATAAAAAAATGGATTTCTTATTTTAGATCAATATGTTCACATTATGTAATAATGATACTTTTGGTTTTATGCATAAAAGTATTATTACTACGATTAAAGTTAATGACTATTGTAATGATGAAGGAGTTATTTTCAAAGTATTTTTCTTTTAATGTTTTGTATTTTTATCTAATACAAAAAACAGATCTATTTTATATAAAGACTTTGAAATTATGTTTACTCATATATAAAAATATATTATCTCTCGTTTAATTGGTAATTAACATTATATTTAATAAAAATTAATGGTGAAAATAACATTTTTTTAAAAACAATTCTATATATTAAATGTTTTAATTTAAATGATATTTTTTATTATTTAGAAATTAAATTAGATTATATGGAATTTAAATTTTGTTCCATGACATCAAAATTTATGAAGTGTGGTTACCTTATATTTTTAATAAAAAATAAATTACTTGAGTAAAAACTAGCTAACATGTAAAAAACTAAATATTGTAATAGTGGGTTTCGTAGGCCCAACATGAATAATACTTTTGGAATATCATATAATGTATATAGTGAGTAATTCATAGTTTACAGTTAACATAAATACTGTTGATATATCTATTTCCACAATATATATGGTAATGTCCATAGATTACTTGTCATATCAAAAGGATAGAACAATTCTCGGACTATAATGAGAACATTAGGGTATTATTAAATTAATCTGAAACATATATCCCATGGTCTAGATACATCATACTAACTGAAACACATGATATGTATGAATATAAAGTGCTTGGGGCTCATAAGTATTGAGACTTATTCTCATGATGTCCACACTTGGTGATCTCAAGTAGATGAGACCATGAAGACTAACCCGCTAATTACAACACGATATGTTTTAGGTGCCATTGGTAGTTTTTATATGAGAACACATATAATGGCTTCCTAAATTGAGATTACTATTAGTGTATACTATTTAATCATGTAATTTGATGAAATTCATAAACCATGACATTAATGTGGTGAGGTAGCTTGGGTTGGGTGCATCATTGGTAGTGTGGCATTGATTGAATAATCAAGACACAATTTTGTGCTTCCTAATAGAAGATATATCTTATGCCTAGTTGATTAGGATGGTAGTACCTTCATTAAATCCATGAACATGGGAGAAGAAGTCATGTTCTTATAGTTAGGTTAATGAAATAATAATGTAAAAAAGGATAATGACATGAAGTGTGCATCCTGCTTTATAAGATATCAGAAGACAAAGAGATTATATTACATGGTGTGTGTTCGTAGTAAAGTTGTCATTACTATGAATACTCTTGATCTCTTTAGTGGACTTGATTATTTTCTAGACTCTACTCTTGGTTTCTGAGTAGTATTAATTGATATGGAGATATGGGCCTAGAGGGCCACACACTAAGCATATTCAAAAGTATATCATATTCTAATGAATATAGGTTTAGGACATGGTGGTCCACACCACTAGTTCCTATGTATGTTTAAGAATATATGATCACTGAAGAATAAATAAATTCATACTATTAGAGTTTAGACTTATAAGTATTGAATTTATTTATTAAATGTGTTTACAAGTATTAAAGTAAAAACATGAGAAAATATTTAATTAATGAATATTAATTTAATATTAAAGGATTATTTAATATTTATGGGAACATTGAGTTGAATTAACGACTTAGTTTTCTCATTTAATATATTTATTATATTACAAGTAAGTGATAAAAATGTTGTAGAACCGTAGAATACCCTAAGAGGGGAGGGGTGAATTAGGGTGTCAAATTTTTCTTTCAATGAGACAGATCTTATCCCAATGTTGGTAGGAACTTGTTAAAACCTTCCGGATGGAATCATGAAAATATTAAACACCCATATGAAAAAATTGAAACCTGACATAGTAGTTTTAATTGTTTAAACACTAAGGGAAAGTCCAAGAAGCATATGCTGATGGTGTGTCAGTTGTACCAAATTCCACATCACTTCACTAGTTATTGTGGATCACAATTGCTCATACATGGTCACTCCATGCCATGCCCACTAGATTTATATGAATTTTACGGATAACACACCAATTCCCTCATATCACTTCTGTCGAATCCCCTTTCTTCACTGCCTTGGTAGAAGTCTTTCCCAGTTTATCAACTTAAAGGCTGCCTCAATTGATTGGTCACATAAGTCTTTGCCCTTAATGAGCATGATACTATTCTTGAACCATAATTTGGAAATGATGCATTTTAATGTGCTATTAATGCAAAAAAAATGATCAAAAATTGTTGTTGACAAATCTCTATGACTTTTTGAAACCCGATTTCAATTTCAAAGATGTATCTTATTTCACTAACATACATATTTTTATGAAGCTCCAAGCCTTTTTGAAGCTCCCAGCCTTCACGAAACTCCAAATTATCATGAATCTCTTAGTTTTCATGAAACTCCTTTTTCTAAAATTCCATAGGGTAAATTAGTTTTTAACCATTCCTTTCACAATGATTCATCTCATGAAGAGTTTTGTATTCACAAATAATTATAACTTTGATAATTCAGAGTGATTCACCCTTTTTCAAAATTCTCTATATATCTCAAATGATGTGGGGTTTCCTGTTTATAGGCAACACCTCCTTCAAAAATCTTTTAGGATCACCGTGGTTTTTTCACAAACCGTTACATTCATGTTCATGAAGCTCCTTTTCTTCACAAATCTTTAGTAAAATTTTCCATTCATGAAGCTTCTTGTAGTCATGTACTGAATCTTCCTTTCATAAGCCTCATCCATTCTTCATGAAGCCACTTTTTTAAACATTCATACCTTGTGACACTAGAAACCGGATGCCTTCAACACTAAATCCACCTACACTGTAAGATCACTTGTCTTGAAAACTCCCAGTTCATCCCATTATGGATTGAAAAAAACAAAAAACAACACATTTCTATCTATGAAAAACCTTGGTTGCAACAATATCCCCCTTTGGGTTTGTTCTCAATCTACAAATAAATTCAACAAGCCACCATCCTTGAACAAAAACCTCCATCACTATAAGTCAATGTGAGTAAATATTAGTGTAGAAAACAAGACTGTAAAAAGATAATTTCATGTCTTGAGAGGCCACCGACTAATCCACCTATCCCAAAAACCTACAATTCATTGAATTGCATTCTACCCATTTGTAAATAAACCCAAATAACCTATATTGGGGCCTTAGAATGCAAGACAAACATCCCCTAGATCGCATCTCCCCCATAGACCTATATGACATCCACAAAAAGGTTTAAAAAGTTAACAAAAATGGGAATTGGGGATTAACCATATCCTCCTTATATAATGGGAGGTAGTTGAAAACCGAGGTTCAACTGATGTTTCTCGAACATTGGTGCTACCAAAGGATTATTCAAAATGTAATCCACTTGATCATTAGTTCCAACATGCTCCATTTTAATCACACCTTGTTCAAATTTTTCTTTGATAGAGTGATATATGATATCAATATTCTTTGGAACGAGAGTGTTAAAATGTATTTTTCATAAGATCGATCACACTCTTGTTGTCATGGTGAATCACCATCTGTTGTTTCACCTCATCACCAATATCAGTAAGTTGTTTCTTTATCCACAATGGCTGAGTGCATGCCTTTTTTTGTAGAGATATAATTTGCTTCAACCATACTAATAGAAGTGATTTCTTATTTTTTACTCAACCATCCCACACACTTGTTTCCAAAAAATAATTAATCCCCACTTGTGGACTTTCAATACGCTGCATCTACAACACAATTAGAATCATAAAATTATAATAATTCATTATCTATTCATGCTGTAAATAATAATCCAAAGTTTAGAGTACCTTGAGCACATATCATTATTCTTTTAACTACTAGAAAATGATCCTCCTTCAAATTACATTGGAAGTGATCTTATAAACATGTTGTAAAGATGATACTTGGACTTGTTAAAGTAAAGTATAACAAGATTACAATGATCCTCCTATACAAGGTGGGATCCAAAACATATCACATCATCATGCTTTCTATATTTTTCCCAACCAAAATCAGAGTCGACGTTAGTTTGGAGTCATGCTTGTTGAATTTATTCAGAAGCTCTCTTGCATACTTTTCCTGAGAAATTAAGGTGCATTCCTTCTTTTGAATCACATACAACCCCAAAAAATAATGTGTTTTCACCAATCATTGATATTTTAAATTCTGATTTCATGTGATTAGAAAACTCTTCCACTGATCCATGCATACTTACACCAAATATAATATCATCCACATATACAATCAACATAAATTGATCTCCTTGAGAATCCTTCACATAGATATCATGATATACACCTACTATTTTAAATTTTATCTTCTTCAGATAAGCATTCAACTGATAATATCATGATCGTTGTGTATGTTTTAGACCATAAAGATCCTTATTTAATCTACAAACATTTTTTCATCATTTAAAATTAGAAACCCCTTTGGTTGTTTAATGAAGACTTCTTAGTCAAGAAATCCATTTAGGAATACTCTTTTTAACATCTAATGATACAATTTTTACCATATTTGAGTTTCAATGGTTAGGAAGAGCCTAATAAACTCTATTTGAGATACTAGAGAAAAGGTTTCTTCAACATCAATGCCTTTAATTTGTGAATAGCTTTTACACACCAAGAATGCCTTGTTTATAACCACATTTTCCATCTCATCAAATTGTTTTTCTATGATCCACATTGTTCCAATCACATTGTGATTTTATGGTCTCTTGAAAGGATCCCTAGTTTGGTTTTGTCAATCTGATCCAGTTCTTCATTCATGTCCTTAACCCATGATTCATCCTTTGACGCTTCTTCAAATGAGGTTGGTTCCATAATTGATAGGAGATCAAAATTTTATTTATTCATCATTCTCCTTATCTGGGTAGGTGTGGTACAATCCCCACTGATGTTGGATTGGTCAACATCTAATCTTCTATTTCTCCTGTGATATTTTGATAGAGTTTCTTTAGAAATGGTTTCCTCTTATGATTCTACTTCTAAATGATCATCATTTTGAGAAACCTAAATATTAGGAAATCCTTCCATAATTTATTTTTCGAATATGTTCCTCTTCTACTTTCTTATTCATATTAAATCATATCAACATACGAGATCTTCAAGATATTCATAGTTTTATCATAAATGATCTTGAAATCATTGCATTCCAAAATCATTATAAGGTAATTATTGATAATTTGAATTATTTACTCTTCATTATGTATCCAAGGAATATTACCTAATCTATAATATCACCATACTCACTATGATTTAATTCTTTGTTTTAGATGAAAAATTTACTTCCAAAAACATGAAAATACTTTAGTGAGGGATTTATTCCATGATATATCTCATATGGTTTAATTTCCTCTCATATAAATACCCCTATATGATTTTGAGTATACATTAAAACTTGAATAGACTTTTTCTATTAATGATGAGAAACACAGCTCTCAATCAGCATAGTAATAGCCATATTATTCACTTATCAATTAATGTGTTCAAAGATACTATTTTTTGAGGTGTTCTCATTGAAGACACCTCACGCTCGATCCCATGTTTTTCGAGTCAATTTTCAAATTCAATGGATGTGAATTCTATTTTATTTTCATATCATAAAATCTTGATTGTACGACCAGTTTCATTCTAAACTCTTTTGAGATATTTTAGCATGCAGTCAATCACTTTCTGTTTTTACTTCACAAACATCACACATGAAATTATATTATAATAATCAATAAAAATAATGAAGTATAAATCTCTATATGTTTGAGACACATTTATTGTACCCCACACATCTGTGTATATATGATCAACTATATTCAATGCCCTTTTGTTCCTTGGCCTATAAGAATTTTGGACCATTTTTTCTCACATGCAAGCATCAAATGTCTTTTCTCGATCACTCTTTAGATTGAGAATATCGATAAAAACCTTTATATTGGATATTTTTTACATGATATTTTGATTACTGTGAAGTATCCTTTAGTTCTATAAGTTTTTTCCTCTTCAACTAATTAGAAACAAGTGTCTCCTTTACTATTTACCTAGTATAAATTATCATTTTTCTTACAATCTTTCATTAGAGAATTACCTATATTACCTTTGATGGTGAACCCCTTCTAATTAAATGTCACTACCAGTCCTAAGACACAGTGTTGACTCACACAGAGAAGATTGTGACATAATTGTTCCATGTATAGTACTTCTATTCTCATTAGCTCATCATTTTCAAATTCTATATTTCCACTACCTTTGATCATTAAGGCACCATCATTACTGAATCTCACTATTTCATCAACCATTTTCTTAAAATTATTCATGAAATTTACATTTCCTATCACGTGGGATGAGCATATGTTATCAAGAATCTAGGTGTTGCTATTATTTGTATCTTTGAGAGCGATTTATTCCAGATTGGATTTCTCAATCTCCTTATCTTCCTTCCATGAGACACCTGATTGAGTGAAGGAAAAATATGAACACTCCAATTTCTTTTCTACATGCATGGTTGAATCATACTAATATTCTTCTTATAAATGATAATATCTGTTTTCAAGGGTAATTATACATAGTTGACCAGTATTGACTTATCTCTTAGTTCTATAGTTATTCTTCCCACCTTTCCTCCTCCTATAACAAATAACATTATGGAAAAATTTAGAATTTTGAAAAGAATATCCATTGAAATTATTTCATATATATGATGAAGGATATGATATCATTTTTCTTTATTGAATTCAAGGTGCTTTCCCATCTAGATAACTCCTTGCCTCTTCATATTAAGACATGGTATGGACCAGAAAGACAGAAAATTGACATTTCATAAGAGGAAATATATTCTCACTTACATTCCCCCACATGTCCCCTTATTTTTATAGGTATTTGACTATATATCCTCTTTTGATAATTGAGGATTATTTTTAACTCTCTTATCTATTTAGTTTAAATCCATCTCATCTAGGTCATCAGGGACCTTTGTTATATGTATAACATTCTTCTTCCTTTTTCTTTGGATCATCCCATTTCCATCCATTGATGTTTCTGTACCACATCCAATTCCACTTTTTCCCATAAATTTAGATCATCGATCATTAAAATATTTATCTACTCTTTTAGAACCACATATTACTCTTTCTAAAATCTTTATATTTAAAACCATCCAAATTATAATTTATTCAACATTTTCATTGATTTTGATTTAGCTTCCAATTTACTTCTTAAAGAAACAATTTCTTCTTCAAGGAAATAAACTACATTATCCCTTTACTCTAGTCTCAATGTAATCTCATTGATGATTTTTTCACACTCTTAGATATTATGTTTAAACTCGACAACCTCTTTTGATCATTCTAGAGTTGTCAAATATTCTTCTACCTTTACTTATAGTTGATAAATCTATACTTCAATATGTTCCACATACTCTGATGGCTCTTTCAACATGACTCCCATATTTATGTTTTTCTTTGTTTGAATGTCAATCTCATTAATAGAACCCTCAAGTTCCACTTTGCGATATACAATACCATTTGACTGATATTATTTATATATTGTAGGTTATACCTTTTCAACTGTAGCCATTATAGAATCTTTAAAATGAAATTTAAAATTTAGTTCTATATCCACCAAAAAGTCATTATTATCTTATCCTTCATTATAAATTAATCTCTTTCTCTGTAATTTCTATCCGAAATTTAAGCATCCCTATTGTGGGAACTTCCTCTGAGGCCTTTGAATGATTTTAACTTCACTTTTAACATCATATAATCTCCTTGAGTGTGGAGCGACAATGTGACCTACTTTACCACACTAAAAATAAGCCAAAGGATTTTTTCCTTCCAATATACCTTTTCTTATCTTGATTTTTTTATCAAAAAGAGAAATAATTTTTTCATCCACATCATCTCCCTCATTACCAAATTTGAAGATTTCAGGTTTTTCAATGGATTTGAATTGCATTTCTTTACTTAGATAATTTTATCTTCTAGTTTGACTATCATTTCATAAGACACCAGAATTCTTAGAAGATCATAGAGAAAAATACTAGAAAAATATCTTTCCTCAAGGGCTAAAAAATTTGGATTGTACAAAGGTGGGAGACTAGTCATCGAATAGATCTGACAACATTAGTAATGCGATTGAAGAAACTATCAATATTTTCATATGGATTCATTTTTAGATCATTGAACTGATTGCAAAAAACATGAAGTTTTGCCCCCTTCACTTTGTTATTGACTTTATATATATTTCCAGTTTCTTCAATATGTTCTTGGCTATAGTGAAAATCATCACCTTTAAATATATTTGATCAGATAGTACTACAGTAAGATAATATTGAGCTTTGAAATCTATAAAAATCTTTTTTGTATCCATTTCATTCATATAATGTCTTGTCACATCACTAACCTGAATCCCTCTAACCATTTCATAGAGAGATTTTATGATACAGGAGTAGTAGAAGAATGTGATGGGTCATGCCCAACTTTTATTTTTTTCATGATCAATGATTAATATGAGATTTACATGATGATAAACGCCATGATCAATGATATAAAATCAAATAATATATACAATTAATAAAAAACCAAAACTCGAGCACTGAACCATCACATATTATTTATAATTAATTTAATCATTTAAAGAATTACCTTGAGTTAAATTATTTTTTAATTTATTGACCTAAAAATGGATCTATGTCATACCATCATTGTATTTTAGAAACAAATATTATATTCCCTCTAGTGGTTATCCACATGTCTTCCAGAAAATATCTGAAAGTCACTAAAGGAATCTTTGGGTGCTTGCACAATAGATCTCATCACTTGCATTGTTTGCCTTTTATCACCCTGAGAATTACTTCGAAAAGATTCTTTATAATCTCCATAGTCTCAAGAGTGGAAGGTGTACAAATATCACTCTCTATTCTGGGGATCATTCTTAGAGAAAAGAGTTGTCTAGCACTTTGAGAGGATTCTTTGGATTTTATTATACACAAAAAAGAATTGAATTGTATCAACCAAAAAAATAATATAATTGAGTTTATATACTTCAAGGGTTATAAATACATAATTTCAAAAGATCCTTTCATTATTTTTTTAATCCTTGTGGAACCATATGTCTATAATAATAATAATAATATCATTTACTAACATGTGTTAATCTCAAGAATTAAATTAAATATTATTTATTAAAATAATATTCAATATATATTATTTCTCATCGAACCATTAAACTAAGTCCACCATTCCTCCAAAATATCTATCAGGACATGAATAATGGATATTTTTTTAATAAATAAATATCACTAAATTATTCTTCAATAAAAAACTAAATATTATATTCACTCAATAGAAAATAAATATTTATTAAATATTATTCTCACATAATATTCTCTTGAATAAATGGTGACAAAATATATGCGATCAATAAAAATGAATAATTATTAAACCACGTGAAAGAATAATATTCATTAAACTTGTTAAATAATAAATAATAATATATTATTTAACTATGATTTTGGATACACATAGTATGCAACCCTCTAAGCCTCTTTCTCACTGTCATTTGGTGAAGCAGTGTAAAGTTAAAGGTTAGCATCTAGAAACATGCAAAGAAACATATATATAACGAATTTAATGTCGCAATGATATAATACTACATAAAAATTCGTACTATTTAATATAATCCCATTATCACGATATCTCTAATCAAGTAGGTTGCATGCTAGTGCCATCAAACTATGTGCTTAATGTCTCTTTCTTTGACATTTCAGAGATAAAACATGCCTATGTAATACCATGTGCATGGATTTATTTAGAATATATCATTTCCATCAAAGGTTCTAAGATATCAAATTCTGTTAAAGAAAAAAGGCACAAATCCTTTCTCGCATTAATCATTAATGAAATGTTACTCATGACGCACCAAATGTATATTAACTCACCGCAAACAAATGTCATCATAGTTTTTGTCAATACATAAAAGTAGAAAACTTATAATACTAATTTATAATATTATTAAAGTCTAAGTATCTATACACACATCCAAAAATAAGAACATCCAATGGCACATATAAATATGAATTTCATACTGGTGGGTCTATTTTCATAATATCATACACTAGATATTACCAAGGGTGTACCCCATGAGAAGGTGTCTCAATTTCCAATGAGTCTCCACCCTTGATAGACTGTATCATTTTTATCCCTCAAATGATATCATTTGTCTATAGATCATATATTTAAGAATAATGTTGTTTCACTTTTGTGTTCTCATCATATAGATGAATTACTATGACCTTTAGTGAGAGATCCACTCGTAAGACATTATCACATATTATGTTACATATAAGAACAATCACGATGTGATAATAAGTATATTAATATTCATAACTATGAATACAAGTTATCATAAATTACCTAGAAGTTGTTTCTAGGTCACCAACTCCAATAGACACCCACTGGTACTAGATCCAACTACTAAAAACCTTCAGTACACTATCTCTCACATGATACTCATGATTCTATTAAGAAATTCCTTTATTCAAGGGGACCACCACATTTTCTTCTTTTAGAACTCTTCTTACTGAAAATTCACCCCTCTGAGAAAAGAATCTCAAGAGGTGATACTTTTAGAGTATGCTCTTTGTCCATTAGTGTAACCTTGACTATTTTACAAGAGCCTTCATTGCGGTATTATCACAATAAAATGTGATAGAGTATTTACTTATAAGTACCGCATTAATATCCTAGATAATTTCTTATATACAAATAGCTTTCTTGGATACATAAAAAGATTCTATATACTTAGACTCCTCTATAAAATCAGTAGTAACAGTTTTCTTTGAACTATTCCAACTTATAGATCCTACGATGAGACATGAAACATATCCTGACTGTGACTTCAAATCATTCTGATCTGTTTGAAAACTAGAAACAGTGTAACCTCTGGTGACTAAATCCTCATCTCCTCCCTACACTAGAAATATATCCTTAGTTCTTATTAGATACTTAAGGAAAAAATGTAATATAATACCAATGTTGTTCCTCTAGATTATCATGATATCTACCTACCATGCTCAATGCATAAGAAACATAATGTATATTACATAACATGCAATATATGATTGATCCTATCAATGAATAATATGAGATCTTAATCATTCTCCCCATCTCTAAATGTGTATGAGGAAACATTTTCATAGAAATATGTATACCATGTGAAACTGGAAGCAATTCCCTATTGTATTGTTTCGTACTAAATCTTTTTAGTATCAGGTCAATGCATGCACTTTGAATTAATTCAAGAAGCCTCTTAGATCTATCAAAAATTATCTTGACCCCTAGAATATATGATGATTTTCCTAATTTTTTCATGGAGAAACACTTTTTTAACTAGCAATCAACAAAATTTAAGACTATTATGTCATTTACAATATGTAATATTCCATCAATATATACTACTAGTATAACAATCACATTCCCACTAAACCTCTTGTAAACACATGGCTCACATAAATTATTAATGAAACCAAATTATTTTATAGATTCATCAAATCGAATGTTTCATGACCTAGATGCTTTCTTTAATCCATAAATAGATCTGTATAAATTTCAAATATTTTTGGAATCACCTAGAGTTACAAAACATTCAGGTTGTGTCATATAGAAATTTTCCTAAGGGTTCCCATTTAGGAAAGTAGTTTTGACATCCATCTTCAAATTTTTGTAGTCATAGTAAGCTGCTATATCATGTAGAAATCTGGTAGATTTAAATATAGAAACCGATGAATAGGTATCATCATAATAAATTACGTGATTCTATTTAAAAAATTTTTCCACTAAAATTTCATTAAAGTTATTTGCATTACCTTCCATGTCCATTTTTATCTTAAATACCCACTTTATCCTTCAAATATTTACATCAACTGGTGCATCGACTAGAAACCCAAACCTAGTTCTGATACATGGAATCCATTTTAGAATCCATATCTTCTTACCACAATATATCTTCTGAGATCTATACCTCCTCTTTTTAGGAGAGTGGTTCATAATTGTCAACCAATAATGATTCACTATCTTTGGTGACTAGAAAACTGTATCTATCTAGTTATCTTACCTCTCTAGTGC
Organism: Viscum album; assembly: GCA_963277665.1. Taxonomy (NCBI): domain Eukaryota; kingdom Viridiplantae; phylum Streptophyta; class Magnoliopsida; order Santalales; family Viscaceae; genus Viscum; species Viscum album. Next base: position 570,123,210 of record OY728164.1, on the reverse strand, counting down.
TCCTACATAGTAATTGTGTTTCAATAACCACTTCATCCATAGGGACTTGTGGATTCTATTTTTATACCAACTCTTGTGTATCTTAAGCATAAAATTCATCAAAGTCAATCTTTCTCCCACTATCCTTTTTTTGGATGCATCTTCCCTTAAGAAAGATTAATTTTCAGGTAAAAATAAATTTCTTATTTGAGGGGTTTTATAGGTAGTATCCCTTTTTTTCATAGGGATACCCTATAAAGATACACATTGTTCCCTAGGGTGTTAATTTGTTTCCTGAAAAGGCCTTAACAAATTCCTTACAACCCCATACACATGTATGTGACAAAACAAGTTTCTTTCCACTCTATAACTCAAAGGGGATTCTGTTTTATTCTTTAGTTAGTGCTCGATTTAGTGTGTATACGACAGTTTGTAATGAATATACCTAAAAGGATAATGGAATATATGCATGACTCATCATTAACCTTACCATTTTTTACAATATAAAGTTTTTCCCTTCACTAACAACATTCCACTATGGTGTGTAAGGTGGAGTGAGTTTAAATAAAAACCCAAACTCCCATAAGAGAAAGATTAACTATTGGTTATGATTTTCACAAACTCGATCCAATCTAATATTATTTATCTTCTTTTGAAATCGATTATCTATTTCATTTATAATTTTTTTAATTTCTCAAATGAATTGGACTTATAACATATCAAGTAGAAATATCCCGATATACTCAATTAATTAGTAAAATTTATGAAGTAATAATACCTACATATATCGTATCATGGAAATTTTCCACACACATCAGTGTATACCAATCCTAAAAGCTCTATTTCCCTTTCACCGTGTCCACTGATTGATGGTTTGGTCATTTTTCATCCTAACAAATCATGACCTCTTTCAAGTGGTTTTAGAATAGAAGAGTCTAAATAACCATTTTGAAAGAGCTTTGTCAAACTCTTCTTGTTTACATGGCCAAAATGGTGATGACATAGTTGATTTATATAACTCTTATGTGAACATGATTTTTTATTGCTTTCCAATACTTTTTTTTCATAATTTAATAAATAAATATCATCATTTAAATTTACCATAACATAACATACATTGTCTTTATAAATTAGAAAACTTTTATTTCCAAACATGAAATAAAATAATCAGTATATAAACATGATATATAAATTATGTTCTGGGTAATAATTGGTACATAATAACAATCTCTTAAAACCAATATCATCCTTATTAGAAATGAAAGGTGGTAGTCACCAATGGATAGAGCAACTATCCTTGCACCATTGGAATCTCACAAATCCACTTATCCTCTATAAATATTTGGGAATCTACTTGTTTCCTACATTTGTATACATACATGAGAACCACAAGATGTATCTAATACCCAATGTGTAGATATTAAAATTTTACACTCGATAATGAATGAACCTTTACCGTTCCCTTTATTCTGGGGGAAATTCTTCTATTAGTGGCCTTTCATTCCACATGAAAAACATACTACTTTCTTTTCCTTACTCTACCTCTGGATCTTCCTCTTCTTGGAAGGATGATGCCCAAGATTTTTAGACTTTTTATGATTCTTGGGTCCCTTATCCTTGTTCTTACCTTTCTTATTCGCCACAGGGACTGTATTTTTGTCACACCCCATGTCCTTATCCACTTAGATAATTAGAGTAAGAAGTTCCAAAAGACTCATATCATTGTTTTTCATGTTATAATTAACAATAAAACGGGAGAAAATATTGGGTAATGATGAAATTATAAGATCTATGAAAAATCATCTGGGAATTTATCCCCTAAGATGTTTAAGTGTTCAATGTAGCTAATAATCTTGACTACCTATGGCAGATCTAGCACTGAATCTCCAAACTTATTTTCAAAAAGAGTATTGGATATCTCATATCTCTCTTTTATCTCCATCTCTTGAAATAGATCCTGAAGGCGAGACATCATGCTATATGAATCCATGTCCTCATGGTTCTTCAAAAGATATTTGGTCATGGATAATAACATGAGACACTGAACATCTGTATATTTTTTTCAATTTTTCTCATTGATAGATAATTCTTTCTCACTAGGCTCTTTACCAGGCACATCAGGAATAAGTTGTTCCAGCACATAGAATTTCATTTCATGGTATAGGATAACACATAAGTGAATTTCCAATTCTTGGAAATTTGTACCAATGAGATTGTTATCCTTATCAAGTATGGATCATAATGATATGTTTGAAGTCATTTTTATTGTCGTTTCTATAAATAATATGAGAATAGATTTAGTATTTTATCTGATAAAATTTATAAAAATAGATTAATCTTATATTTATTAATCTCATACTATTTTATTGAAATCAAATAGCCATCACCATTGGCTTCAGAATATTCTATTAGTTGGATATCTCAGTGGTAAGGATCCATATTCCCCTACTCATCAACCAAAATTTGGATGCTTAATAAATTTTAATGGTTTTAGGTAGGCATTCCAAATGCCAACTACATTAACACACTATTACTTAATCCATCGATTGGACTCCCCAATTCTGTAATCCTTAAATTGGATTTCTACAACCTTTTCTTCCTAGTCACACCATGTCTTAGTTTTGAAGTCATCCCTAAATGTGAACTAAGTTAAATCAACACAAAAATTCAAGTTAGAATTCCCCAATATTTTATATCACCCTAAATTTGATGGTCAAGCACTTTGAACTATGGTTTTATTTTAATTGATGTATCAGAGGGCTATACCGAATTAATATATATAATTGAGATATTTTATCTTTTATACATAAATTACCAATTATTATCTTTATTACATGATTTTTAATATTAATTGGATCTACTTAAGTGATTAACCACGTATTAGATAATATTTACACATAAGCCAATTTATTTTAGTTCTATCTTGTATGCTTGTTAATTCATTAATTCATGCGATCACAAAAAGAATCCATAACAAAATAACCACGAAACATAATAGAAATAAAATAATAAATTGGTATGATCATGTTCTTTTACTAATTTTTATTTTATCTAGTAGATAATAAAATAACCTTCGACCTAGGTGAAAGCACCTTGAACCAATTAAGGTTCGTGTTGCTACTATCACCTATCCACCTATGTATCTCTCTTGGATTGGTTTCTCCACGACTCCAAATTTAACCACCTCCAATATATTGGGAGCTCCATCCATTATATATTATTTTACTCATATTCTTGTGAGAGGAATCAAAGGATTTGTCAATGGGTTTACATAAAATAAACCATGGACATGAAACCCCTTCCATAATGATATGCGAGATGACATGCATGACAAGAATTTAATTTAATAATAAATTAAATGATGCCAATCACATACAAAGGTTTGGTCTAGGCTCATTATCATCCACATGCATAAAATTAATTACACATTTAATAAAATTTTCATTCAATTCTAATCATTCGTATTTAAGATAAATCACACTCAAATCAATTAATTATCTTCTTTAATTAATCAATTTTATCTCTTAATTATCATCTGAATTTCCTTGATATTCTCATCTATCATGATTTCAAACAAATTAAATAAATATATTTAAAGTACACTATTTAAAAAAATGTACCTTGGATGCAACATAGTGAGCACACATCCAAACTACCCAATTTTTATTATACTCGTATACTGTTTACTCTTGTGACATATGGAATACATGACTTATCACATAATATCATGTAGTGTAATATCTACATAACGAGAACATAATTTACATGATTCTTTTTATTTTTTACATATCATGTAATGCTTAAATTTTCATAGAGTAATCATTTTAATACAACTTATACATGATATGTAGATATGAGCATTATGAATAAATTAATTAGACATATATATATATATATATATATAAACTTATCACATGATGTTTCTTAGCAACTTAATGATCACACAAAAGTACATTGATAAGGTTTGAACAATATAATAAATCAATTTTAATTTTATGTAATTTGGTAAAAGTATACAAGATGTATATTTAGGATACACAATGTCTATTATTATCACCATCTATCGACAACACATGCCTAGAAACTCAACAGGTAACTGTACTATGATTTTTTTTGAAGTACACAACATGTACATGGGATACATAGCATGTGGTCTCTGAGTTACATGAACAACAGTCATGTAGTACATGTAAGAAGATACCCAGACCATCTATGACTAAAAGACTACACGCCATGTATGGAAGTTACATGATGTGTCTTCTAGCTGAACTAGTGCTTGGATGGCCCGGTCAACATGTGGTGTACAATTAAATTCACCACATGTAATTAATACACATGCCTTGAATTTCTTCCAAATTAATTTTTTGTCATTAAAAACTAGTACACAACATGTAACTATAGATTACAAGGAATATACTCTTTTGTTATCCATATAGAATCCTTGGAACATTCAGATGAGATCTTTGATTTTATATCATTCATAAAATTAATCAATTTTATTATATTTTTGAGAAATAAAGTGGAAGAAAGCATATATCACAATACAAATTAAAGAACTATTAAATTGGAATTTAAAACTAATAAAAAATTTATAAATCAATAAATTATCTTTTAATAATTATAAATAATTATAAATAATTATGTGACCTACTATGATACTAATTATGTGTTCTGGGCACAACGAAAGCATGTGATGCGTCATGACCAAATTTTCTTTTTTCCTGATCGATGATTAATACAATATTTACATGATGATAAACACAATGATAAATAAACTTAAATCAAATAATATAGAAAATTTATAAAATATCATAACTAGAGTGCATGATCATTATATATTATTTATAATTAATTTAATAAATTAAAGAATTACCTTGAATGAAAATATTTCATTATTGATGAATCTAACAACAGATCTATGTCATACCATCATTGTGTTGTAGGAATCAAGAATATATTACTTATAGAGGTGTTTTATATGTGTTCCATAAATCTCCAAACATATTTATAGAAATATTAGAGTTCTAGAATGACATATCCTATCGCTTACATCATTCAACGTTGATCACCACAAGAATCAATTCCAAAGGATTCTCTCTGATCACTTTAGACACAAGAGTGTAAGGTGGAGGAAGATCATTCTCCATTAATGGGAGCATTCTTAGAGAAGGTATCTCTCTAGGTCATTGAGAGGATTCTCCAAATTTCATTTTATATAAGAAACAAATGAATTTTCAATATTGAAAAAATAATATAATTTGGTTTATATAACGGATCGGGTTAAAAATAAATAATTTCATTAGTTCCTACTAGTATTTATTTGATCTCTACAGAACCCAATGCTGATAATAATAATAATAATATTATTTCCCAATATGTTCTTAACTGAAAAATTAAATTAAATATTATTTATTCAAATAAAATTATATATATATTATCTATCACTAAACCATAAAAATCAGCCCACCATTACTCCACAAGATCTTTTCGGGAATTGAATAATGACCCTTTATTTAATAAATAAATATCACTACATTATTTAATAATAAAATAATAAATATTATATCCACTAAGTAGAAAATGTATATTTATTAAATATTCCACTCACATAATATTTTATCTAATAACTAGGGATGGAATATATGAGATCAATAAAATATGAATAATTATTAAACTGCATGTGGGAATAATATTCATCCCACTTTTTAAAAAATAAATAATAATATATTATTTAACTTATATTTTAGATACACTTAGTGTGTGACCCTATAGGCCTCTTTATTATTGGAATTTGGGGAAGTGGTCTAAATTCCAAAGTTAGCATCTGGGAACATACCAAAACACCCATAGGGAAAGAAGTTAATGCCACAACAACATAATACCTCATACAGATTCTTACTGTGTAACATAATACCTTCATCATTATATCTCTAATATAGTAGGTTGCATGCAGGTACCATTAACCTATATTCTCTATGTCTCTTTCTCTGACTTTTTAGAAATGTGTTTTTTATAGAACACAATGGAAATGGATTCATTTAGGCAATATGATTTCCATGAAAGGGCCTAAGATATCAACATATATTAAAGAACAAAAGGGAAAAATCCTTTCTCGCGTTATTCATTAATGAAATATTAATCCTGACACACCCAACTTATCCTACCTCACCTTGAACATATGTCATCACAATTTTTATCAATACATCAATGCACATGACTTATACCACTCATTAATAATAATATTAAAGATTAAAAATCAATATACATGTACTTATATAAGAACATCCAATGACACATATAAATGTGGATTTCCACTAGCAGGTCTTGATGTCATAATATGCTACACTAGATATTACCAAGGTCGTACACCATGAGAACGTGTCTCAAATTCCAATGAGTCTCCACCCCTGATAGATTGTATCATTTCTACCCCTCAAATGATATCATACAACTATAGAATATATATTTAAGAATAATTTCATGGTACTTATAGGTTATTATCTCAATGGGGAACTATTATGACCATTTATTGTGAAAAATACTCTTAGTACATTATCACGTACTATGTTATGTATAAGAACAATCATGACACCATACTATGTTTATTAATATTAAAAACTACGAATATAGGTTCTCATAAAGTACACATAATTTGGTTTGGGAATCAACTCCAACATAACGTCCATCCCATGATATCACAGATAACATCTCATTATATTATTCTAAATCCAAAAGTTTCTTCCATCAAAAAGGAGAACCCCCATAACAATCATTAATTTCTCCATGAATAGAAAAATAGATGATAGATTTAATACATATAACCTATAACATTTGATACCACTTGTAGGAACCTAGAACACCCTAAGAGGGAAGGGGTGAACCAGAGCGTCAAATTTTTTTTAATAAGAAAGATCTTATCCCCATGTTTGTATAAAGTTGTTAAACATGTCTGATGGAATAGTGAAAATATTAAACACCCATATATTGAAATAGAAACAGGAAATATAAATTTTACATGGTTCACCATTAAGGGAAAGTCCGAGGATCATATATCAATAGTGCATCAGTCATACCTGAATCCACTAAGATTCACTAGTTTTTTTGGATCACAATAGTTCATATGAGGTCACTCCATGCTATGTCCACTAGATTTACAAGAATTTTAGAGATAGCACACTGCCTCCCTCAAATCACATCCATTGACCCCCTAACACATTTCCTTGAGAGAAGTATCACTCATTTTATTGATTTGAAGGTCACCTCAATTGATTGGAAACATAAGTATTTATGCCTGATTAGCATGAAACTCTACTTGCACCATTTTTCTAAATTTATGAACTTGAATGTGTTGTTCAGTCAAACTAGATGATCAAAAATTACTTCTCATGATGTTCCCCACATTCATGAAACTCCATTCTGTTACAAAAATATTTATGCTTTTGCGATCTAACATAATTTCATGAAGCTCCCAACCGTCATGAATTTTTAATACATTATGAAACACTAAATTAGAATGAAACTACTAGTCTTCACAAAACTCATTTTTTGAAATACATTAGGGTAAATTAGTTATTAGCCATTTTGTTCATGATCTTTCACTTGTGAAGAGTTTAGATTTTTCATTCATGAAATCAGAGTGATTCACCCTTTCTAAAAATTCTCTATAAATCTCAAATGATGTGTGGTCACCTATTTATATGCAACACCTCCTTTGTGAACCTTTTAGTCTCACCTTAAATTTTTCGTAATCATCTACATTCATTTTCGTGAATATTCAATGAAAATTTATATTCATGAATCTTCTCAAAATCGCATACCTTACCATATTTTCATCGCACATCATCCATTCTTCATTAAAAATCTTTCACAATCCTTCAAACATTCATAAAAGCAGATATTCATTCAATAGTAAATATACCTACACTCTAAGATCACTTGTCTTGTAAACTCCCTATTCATCCTACTGTGGATTGATAACAAACAAAAAAAAAACAAAAACCAATCCGTTTATAGACATGAAGCACCTTGGTTCCAACAAATATAAATGACATTTATGACTCAGTAAGTCATTCATAATAAGTTTTTTATAATTTATTTAGTGGGTAATATATATTCAAAGAGTTGGGGACCTTTTTAAAGGTATTTTAGAACCCACTATAAAAGGAGGACGAGGCTCTCATGATGAGAAATATTCATCACATGATATCCAAATCCTCTCTCTCATCTATCCCAATTCATAGATATAGAAGTTATCATCCAAAGGAATCAAACAAAGAACACCTTCATGGATCATTGTAATGGAACTATGGTGATCATATGAATGTCGAAGGAATTGTCAGATCTCCATAATAGAACTCATAATATGACAATCAATGCTCCCATAGAATTTTGAAGAATGTGTGGAAAGTCTATCAGGATTTGACATCATATCATTCAAGAAACGATCACTGGTGACAAGATAATGATGAACTTGTGAATTTAGATTGAAAAAAAAATTTACAATTTTTTTTTATGGTTAAAGTTACACACAAGATTCTAATCAGTACTGAGATGCACTTTACTGGTGATGACATTGTTATGTTGATCACTAATGAAATTTCAAAACTCCCCAGTTCATCAACTTTAAATGTGTGCCTATGTTACTAGGATTCCTTTAATTGGTATTAGGGGGAGTATGATGATAAATTTTTAGTATAAAAAAATTAAATTTGTAATAAAATTATATAGAGGGAGTCTTTATGGTCCCAGTACCCCAAAAAATGAATCAATAAAATCTCAGATGACCAAGTTTTGGTCATCCTAAGATTTAATATTGGATTGATATCAATATTTGTGGGCATTTAATTTAAGAATCTATTTTTATATATCGGTTAAAATTTTTACCTTAATTAAATCATTGGTGGTGGTTTCTGGTGAAACAAAACACTGAAAGAAATTATGGTGATTAGAATAGTGATTTCTGGCTGGGTGAGTTATTCTACATATTTGTGGAAATTAAAAATTCTATATCCTTTTAATAGGCTTAGAAATTTGAGAATAAAAAAAATAATTAAAGGAGGAAGGGATAGGGATTTTTGTGAAAATTAAATGTTTTAATAATTTAAAATTACTAAAAACTTAAGTGGGGAGTGGGGTAGGTGTGTATTGAATGAAACAAAAAAACAGTTATGGGTTGGCATTGTCCATAATTCACAAAAAAAGGGGTGCTTAATGGGATTTGTGGTAGCATACACCACTAGTCCACAAAAAAAGGTTTGGGGAGGGGTAACTTTATAGAGAATATACCCCAAAAAACCATTATATTCAAAAAAGATGTCACCTTCAATCGTGGTTGGCTATCTGCCACCAGCTCCCTGTCCCTAACAACCCACCACCCCGCCAGGCCTTGTTGCAGCCTCCCGATGAGTTTCCCACTACGCGCCCCACTGCCAGTACTAACCGTGAAAACATATTTCTCTCAGATACCAGCCACCAAAACCAACCCCCCTTTTATCCTCTAGACTCCAAATTTTTCATAAGCTCCTACAGTCATTCCCTCTCTCATCTGACGCACTGCTGCGCTTCCCGTCCAACTTCCCTTTAACCATCCATGTAACATCCTGAGATTTTATGAAATATATTCTTTCAAATTTATTTAAATTATTTGATAGATTGAGTTACATGAAATTTACAGTTTATATTGGATTATACAAAACACCAAATTTATCTTGCGTTGAAAGTAACGTCAAGTTTTTTCGATAACTTATGTTACACACAACATCGAGTCTTATCGAATTATAATAAACTATTGATATTATTATTTAATATTTAATTTATAACATGAATGTTATGTTTGAGGGTGTGAATAAGACAAACTATATTATTTTTAAACAAGTTTAATTTATTTTAAATTAATATAATATATTTTTTAGGTGTAAGATAAGAATTAACCTAGTTTTACGCATAAAAACAGTATTTTTCTAAAAAGCAGTTCTACTTTCTTTTAATGGAGAATATATTTTAAAACTTTTTTTAGGCCTTTATAAATTTTAAGTGAATAAATAAACTTTATTTTTGAAATAATAATATTGAAATTTACTTTTGGGTAATTTTTTTAAATTTTTCTACGAAGTATTATTTTTTGATGAAGAGTAAAAAACACTGCATTTTAATTGAAAACTGTTATTTCATATAATTTATTCATATAGTTAAATTATATTTTAAATTGATTTTAAAGAATAATTATATAAATTATACATAAATAAATATAATTTAGGTCAATGTATTTAATTTCATATTGAAATTGGATTTAAAAACATTTTAATGTTTTGATGTTTTCTCCTTAAAAACCTACGGTCTTACAACATCCGTGAGATTAATTTTAAATTAATTTTAGTCACTTATATGAATTGAATTTATAAAAATGGATATAATTATTTTTAATAATTATTAATTTTTTTCTAATAATATCAACTTAATTTTTTGATCAAAATTATTAGTGAAAGTAATTAAAACTAATTGCATTGATCAATGTAAATACAAGCTTACTTAATGATTAAACGTAGAATATAAGGTTTATAAATGACCCAAAACTTATCCAAAACCCATTGAATGGAAATAATTATAACTTCGACACCTTATTATCTATTTTTATGAGTTATTTGGATAATATTCTACAAAATTGAGTTATATAATAAGTTCAGTAAGGAAAAGGAAAAAAAGGGAACTTCCCTTGCCTTTAACACATATAAAGTTCTAGAGTAGGGAATAAGAAACATAGGTTTGGTTATAATTATTATTTTTTAAGATAAAAAAGTAATTTTTACCATAATAATTCATATTTACTTTTTATAGATGATGTAATTATATTAAATTCTCATGAAATGCCAACACATGGATTATTTAGTTAATAATTAAATAAAATAAATGATATTTTATCAAATGATTTAAAATTTAAAAAAGTTTTATATTATTCAAAGTGATTTCAAAATATTAATAAATATAAAATATTTCCATTTAATGGTCTAATTGATCTTTTATAATGAACATATTGACCTATAAATGGTAAAAAAATGTGTTAGCGCAGTTAGGGTTAAAATATTGTTTTTTAAAGTTAGTTTCAGTTAAAATTACTTTCCAACACATATGATATTTTTATTGAATAAATTATATGTAATATTTTATAATAAGTGGTTATTAATTTTATAATAATTCTCACTTTAATTTAGTCTTAACGGATGAATTACATATGTTAGAATACTAAATACCTCAATGAAAAACCAAAATGAAAAAATAATGAAACATAAATACTAAGGAAAAAATGTTAAAAATTATTTTATTTTTGTGTCGTTGAGTGTGTATCAACCATAATTAAGCTTTAATCCATTATTTTTAATTTTTGGATTTCATGAGGTAAGGGAGACCTCCTAATAGTATTTACCTTTTGGTATTTACAAGAATGTCACTCCTCCTCCACTATAAAAAGGCTTTCACTCTTCTTCTATCTTCACACCTATAAATCCATTTCTGTCATCCAAAAACTGCCTAAATAAGATTCAAAAATTTATTATTGCATCGTAGAAGCCTAAATTTGGGTTTAAATCTAACCAAACAATCCCTTTGGTGAAAACTAAAAGAAGTTGACTGAAAAAGAGGTAGCATTCTTTAACATGCATTTCAGTTTTATTTATTTCTCCACCCATTCAATACTTCTTATTTCAAGATTATATAATGACATAAGTATAATTAATATAATGAGATATTTTTATTCTAAGTGTTTCAACTACACCTACACACACTTCCATCAAATGGGTAACGAAATCCCCATTTGTATGTACGTCGAACTACCGACTCACAAAACGATGTCGTTCATTTTTTCATTACCACCTCTCATGGTTGTAAATTATGATGAACATACTATTTTAATATGATATATATGAAATTTATTTTCTCTTAATACTTATATAATTTTTATATAACACATACCTTAATACATTCCATTTTGTGAAAATACGCTAACATCATTTTTGGGCGTGTAGACTACCACCTCAAACCAATGTGACACGTTCACAAATTGCATGAAATATATTAAGGATGAGTTTAATTAAAAAAAATTAAATACATGAAATATTTATGATATTAATTTAATAATCTCATTTATGAAAATATAATATATCATTTTCCTTAACACCCTTTCACACACTGAAAAAGTGATAACGTTGTTTGTGGACGTGTGGACTACCACGTCCTCAAAGTGATGTGATTCCTATTGTGTCACAATAATTATACATATAAGTATATATTATTAAATAATATTTTATTTATGATGTAATTATAATTTTAAAAGGATAAAATTTACTTACCTTCTTTCCATAACGATAATTGAAAAATGGGAACATTAATCATGTGTATGTATAACCTTCCATCTCCATGATTGTAACGTTGGTTCATTTTTCATAATCATATTTCATGATTGGTTTTAAAATTATATTTTATATATAAATATTATATTTATTTCATGATTATTATTCTGGATCTATTTTAATAATTACCCCTTTGACCTTATTTGACCTAGCAATGTCGTTTTTGACAAATAAATCAAATTTGGTCAAAACACCCGATGTAAACTTAATTATTTAAGTAGTTTTATAGAAAATTGCAATTAGTGGAATAAAAGTTATAATAAAAATTAAAATTTTTATTAACCAAGTAAATAATTAACATATTTTTATTATTTAGTATGATAAAGGCACACCTGACAGGTCGGACCCAATGTAAGAGATTTCGTCTCAATCTCCTTTCATTGAGTCATTTCTTGATGATATGCACCTTTATTTTTTTATTAGGTGTATATAAATCCCCTTTGGCATTATATATTAATATTTTTTATATTATCATGTTATTTAATGTGTTTTTAAATTTTAATATTTCATGGGCCTTATAATTTAATCTTTCAAGGTGGTATGAGACTCTTTGAATGTTTAAAGATTTAATTTTCAAATATTTTTCTCCATGTCAATATTCCTGATATTATTTTACATATTTTTTTGTATGGATATAAAAGTATTATAAATAATATATTATGACTAATTTTAATTTCATTAAAATGTTTTCAAAATGAGTATGTTTAACATGTCTTAAAAGAAACATTCTAATAAATGAAAATTGAAATGTCTTATTTTTAAAGTATGCTGATAATGACCTTTCATGTCATCATGGATTTTATTTGATTTATAGCTTCTCTTGAAAGATTAAATGTTTTATTAAATTAAAAAATCCCTTATTTACCTTTATTTTTTTATTTTTGTATTGAATATGGGTTTTCAAATAAAAGGGTGTTTGGGTATCGAAAATGGGTTCTAAAAAGAAATAGGTATTTTTATCGAAAATGTGTTTTCATATGGATTTAAAAAGTCTTTTTGAAGGGTTTTATAATGATAGTTTTTTACTATTGATATGGTACATGAGAATTATATGAAACGGGTGAGCCCAAGAAATGTTATACGAAGGGTTGAGCCTCATTATAGCTCATGGGTGATCCTGATACAACTTATACGAATTTATGGGCCCCATTACAGCTCATGAGAAATGGGTGATCCAGATAAATATTATAAAAGGGTTCATCCCCATTATTACTCACAAGTGATATTGATATACCTTATACTAAGGGTGATCCCCATTATCAATATCTAATGAATTGGGCATAGAAGTAATCCATATGGTTATTCCATTTGTAAGAGTGCAATGTTTGGAAGTTGGTTGTACAACTATTCTAATTAAAAGGGGTTTTAAAGGGGTTAATGAATATGATTATCTAATTCACTAAAAGAGTTTTAATTTCTTGTTATGTATTTTAATGATTTTCCTTGAGAAAAATGAGTGCTTTTGATTCATGATAAAGTGTTTTATTTCATATTCTCAAAGAACATTCAAGATAAAGGTTAATGTTTATGAGTTTCCATGTTTTTACCAAACTAATAGTTTCCTTTATTTTTATACCCATTACTAATCTTTTGTGATCATCCCATGTTTTTAAAATGTGCTTACTGGGTTTAATAATGTCTAAGGGAAATGAAAAAGTCATGTTGGAAGTAGTGGATATTTTCTATGAAAATAATTCAGGCTTTATTTTAAAAGTTTCATATTATGGAAAAATGGATATTGATCAGAAGTGTTCACTTTATATTTTATTGTTTTTTATGTATAAGTCGTGGACTAATTATTTAAAAAAATAAGCCTAAAAATTTCCTCAATTTTAGAGAATGTAATCTTCTTTACTTAACTCAAGATTTTGTAATGTTTAACGTTGGGTCCTTATAAGATGGCCATGCTGTCTCGACTTCCTATATGACCTCCATCGTGAGCCCACTGGATGACCTATTTTCCTCTTGTAGCCAACCTCTATCAAGAACTAGAGTCCTATTAATTAACCCTTTCTTGATCAGGCTATCTGAGTGGGTATCCGACTACAAACCGACCAACCCATAGGACAAACATGGTTGGCCTAACCCAGTACAATTTGAGGTGGTTCTTTCCCAACCTATTATGGCCTTGGATGAGTTTTATTGAACCGAAACATGATTATGCATGTATTTCCTGACCCAAAACCACCACGTATGATTTCTACCAGACCCACAATAGACCTGGCTAGGTTTTGGGGAAATGAGAAAATATTTTATTGTATTCAAAAATTATTTTATTTTTTTTGGAATTTAAAAATAGTAATAATTTTTGAGAATTAATTTAATTTTTGGAATTAAAAATTAAATTAATTCTAGGACTGAATGAAATTAAAATTATTTGAATTAAAATAACTCATTTAATTTAATTAATATAATCAATTTGAATTTATTTCAGTTTTTTTTTGTAACCGCCCAAGGTTTTACAAATAAATTTAATATAGAATGTAATGCACACAACACATATTCTATGCGAAATAAAACATTATTATTATAATTATTTAAATAAGATAGTTATAACATAGCCATTAAAAATATTAATATTAATATTAATAAATAATATTAAATATTCTTTATAATGGTTTCACATAAAGAAAACTTATTATAATGAGTAATATAATTTTTGGTAAAATAAAAATCATTTTTGCAAAATTAACTTAGGTTGAATTTTTAGAAGTTTTTTAGAAGTTTAATTTTTTTAATTGTTAAAATGTTGAATTTTAGTTAAAAAAGTTTTTTTCATGTAAATAATTATTATACTTTAAATTGATTTTGAAATTCACAATAGATCAATTAAACATATATTAATCCAATAAAGATAATTTGAAGCATTTTTATGCTGAAATTAGATATAAAGACTTATTGAACTTTAGAACGTTCTTTTACTCATCTTCTCGCCACACTTGTAGGACTAATATTAAACATAATTTTTTCACTTTTGTGAATTGAATTTCCCAAAACAGATATATATGGTTGCAACTAGTAAGATATTTTGAGTTTGATAAGATCAACTTAATTTTTTGTTAAATACTAACTTTACCCTTTGGAATAGTAATTCTACCCTTATAAATAGTAATATAACCAAACTAATATTAACCTCAACCCTGAATGTATAAATAAAGTATAGGATTTTTATAAATGAAGGCATGATATAATTATATCATAGTAAAAGTAAGTGAATATTTTAAAAATCAATAATTAAGTGTTGGTGTTTTGGAAAGTCATAAATATTTAATTAAAAGTTTATAATTAATAAAATGATTGAAAATATTTTTTTATAAAACATATTCATAAAATAATATTTTTTTGTCTTATTATTTTAAGATAATTTTATGATACCTTAGTTAAATTATAAAAGTGTTATAAAATTAGTTATAATTTTAAAACTGATATTTTCCAAGTGAATATTGATTTTAATTAAAAAACAAATTTCTTATAGTTAGAAAATTATTTTGATAAAATACAGTTAATTTTTTATTTCTACTCATAAAAAAATGGTTGGTATGATTTTTTTGGATTTTTCTGAAATACTTGAATTTGTGGTGAATAGTAAATTACGGTAATTACGATATAAATATATTATAAGATAAATACACAATACCTTGAGTCATAAATGTTGTAATACCTATAATATCTAACTTAAATTAATTTTTTTTAATATATTCAGTGATAATTCTCAAAATATTCATATTCTTGAGCCAAAATAATAAATAAATGAATAAAATATTCAAAAAACACCCATATTCTCCACTTTAAATACCACCCCTCACCAACACTTTTCCTCAGGCCTCTAAGTCTTGAAGCATGTAAACCTTCTACCTAAATCCTCTTACCATGTCTCTTAATCAAATATATGAGGTTCTGGTCACAAAAAAAGTCCAAACTAAAGTTCCTTAAGGAGGTTCTCAAAGAGGAGAAATCAAGAGGTAAATCATCTTTCTTTTTCTTTTAATTTCCTTTAAATTTCCTTTAATTTATTATCCTATCCTAAAATCCTCAATCCAAATTAGAATTTTAACTCCATTATCATCTATATAATATAATTATATCATGTTAATTGTATTTCCTTCATCAAACTCATTTCTCTGTTCCTTTTATTTTAAAAATGAAATCATAATCTGTGAGGTGCTGATTTACAACCTTCATGGATGAAATTTTTTTTTCTTCATATTATTTTTCATGGATGGTAATCAAATAATTTTTATGGTTAAATAATACTATAATATATTTATTAAATCCTATTTAATGTTCTATAACAAGTATATATACATAATATTAATTCATATGATAAAACTATTTCGTGATGATCGAAAAACCACCAAAATAATCTAAATGGTTATCATTAATGTTTTATATAATGATTCATCCTCATACCATATAAAAAAATAAATTATGTAAACATTTAATCTTATATATTTTAGATAATATCATATAAATCTATTTCTATTGAATTTTATTCATTCCGCATGAACTTCGATACTCATATATAAGTATACCGATCATGAAAACCAGGCAAACAAACTCCCCCGAGCGATAACATTTTATCTTATAACTCATCAAAAAGGTTATAAAATTAACTAGATAAAATTATAATAAATATAATAAATGTTTAATAAGGTTCTGAATTGAATTATTAATGAGTCTAATTTCATATTATAGGACATTAAGTACAAGTTCAGAACACTTTTGGAACTAAGGTAAGGGGTTTCTCATCTCACTTTTATTTCCATATGATTTCCATTATTCACCAATTATTTCTTATATTTGGTTTATTTATACTGAAATTTGATATATAATATCATTAATCACTTTATATTTAGAGTGTTAAATTATTCATTTTATGATTATTAATTTTTGGACATTTGATTTGATTGATTACAAAGTGCTAAGGGTTTTCTCATCTAACATCCATTTTTGTTAGATATTCCTTATTCACAACTATTTATTGTGTATGGTGTATGTATACTTCCCATTTATCTATCATAAATTGAATATATTTATTTTTATAGTATTAAATGTATCATTTTATTATTATTATTAATTTTGGGTCATATGATTCGATTGATTACAAAGTGGTAAGATATTCTACCCGACCCCCTGTTTTTTTCATTTTGGTTACTCTTTCTCTATATTTACTCAAATGTAATGCTTATTTATTTTTGTATATTTATTATAAATTCTATTTATACGTTACAAAATCATATATCCATATCACACCATCCTTCTTTTATGGGGGTATATACATGTTTTAAAAAGGTTCCTTTCTTTATTCTTCTCGATAAACAATCTTGATTCAAGGGAAGTTCCAGATTTCTTACCCGTTTTCAAGTGCTACCCAAAATCTATTTTAAGACACCATTTTTTTAAATAATCACTCATTTTACCCTGAAAGAAATATCATTTTTTATTTCTGGTTTTATGAAAACAAACATTCTTTTCCACTTTAAAATCTCTTAAATGTTTTCCTTAAACCACACTAAAATGTTTTATTTTTAAAGTTTCTCCAAAAACATTTTTTCATGATTTCACTTTAATGGGATATAATTTATGCCTATAATATAATTTAAATTTCCTTACCTTTTATTTTTTTGTGATATATATGTTAATAATATTATTTTATGACAAATATAAATGACATTCCAAAATCACTCTTCTTTCCAAAGTGAAAAGGGTTTTTCTCATCTCAATTTTACTTATGTGAGATATATAACTTATTCACCACTTATTCCTTATGTGTGGTGTATGTACTAACATTTTATAAATCATATCAAGAGTATCCTTATTCTCATGATATTCTATGTGATTATGATCTGAATTTTTCAAAGTGGTATGGGACACTTTGGAATGTTTGATGATTATTTCCTCATGAATTTTCCGATGATCGCATTTAAAAGTATCTTCATTTTGTTAACATAATTTTTTGAAACATTGTAATTAATTAAGGTTTTTCTCTTATTATACCATTTAATATATTTTTTCATGTTTCGTGATCATTTTGACTGTGGATATTCTATTTTGATACCATTCATGGGTTATAGTTAAAGTATTCACATTTCATATGCCAATTTTTCAATATGAATGTTTATGTTGTTTATGTTTAATATGAGGAATGCATTTGACTTAGATTGTTATGGTTGGGGACCTCTATTGCCCCTAAATGCATCGGTAAGTCTCACAAGACAAACTAATCTATGTTTTACCCATTATGTATGATGACTTGGTTAAGGACTTGATGATATATTTATGATGTATGAAATTATGAATTCCCTCATTATGAAACTAGTAATTGATAGTCCCTGTTATTATAAAACTAGAATAATATCTATGGTTATGGTTTATTATGGAACTATTTGTTCATATTGTATTCCCACCACATTATTCCCAAGATTTTTTTTAATGGCATGTATACTTTTAGTTATTCACCGTGCCATATTATTTATAATTTCACTGTATTTATTACCCTTACTGAGCATATGAGATCACCCCTTTATTATGCTTTATTTTCCATTATGATGTGAATTTTTTTATGAATGACTTACAGGGTTAAATAAATAGTTTTGGGTGTTAATAATGGAGTTTCTATATTGTTTTTTCCATTAATGTTATAATGAAAATATTATATATGTAATATGGTTTCCAAAACCAATAAACTATTCGGCCCTTCGGGATATGATTCCTTGTAATAATACCAATGTAAGAAAGTAAGGCACCTAATCTGGGCTACTTGGGTCAGAGTATTTATAGTTAGTATTAGAGGAAGTTTATTATAAACCTTGGAAACTAGATTTAGAAAACATACATTAGGATATATAACCCCAAGATAGACATTGCAGATAAGAATAGAAGACCATCCTAGAATTTTAGTATGGTAGATATTATGTAAATATTTCTATAAATACATCCATTTATCGATACTACAAGTGGACGTGGTTCTGACATGGATATACCTAGGGGTAACAACTTTGATAAGGTGTCCGGGGCCTGAATCAGTGTATCATGGTACACGACAATGGGCCTTACTAAACACCTGGTTTGACACTTCTGAGGGATATTCTTAGGAAAATTCACATTTTATTTACAAAACATTATTAAGGATTTTAAAATATAATTAAAATGAATAATATAGGTTAAACCTATGGTTTTTTAGGTTTAAAAAAGGTATCATGATATTCTATAAATGATTATATGTTTTTCTCACTATGAAAATTGTTACTCACACTATTCTTTCTGGTTTAAGTTAATGTATGGAACTAGAAGGGGTCACATTAACATTGAACATGATGGACAAGTTGGTGGTGATGAGAAACAAAATGGGATGTTTATAGAAGTTAAATATATCTTGTTCATTCCTAATCAGTTTTCATAAAATATTATTAATAGAATGCACCTTAACTAACTCCCAAACCCACCAAAGAAGAGAAGAATGTAGTTTTCTAAGAGCTCCAGTGGTAGAGACCATGAAGAAAAGAAGGATCAATTTCTATCATGCAAGAAATGTGGAATGATACACCTAGGAAATTATCTCAAAGTAATAGATAAATTCTTTATGTGTGGGAAATAAGGATATAAAACAAAGAATTTCCAAGGAAAAATGAAGATTACAATGGAAGAAAATAAAGCAGATCCTAAAATCCATATGTATTTATTTTCCTTAAATGCTGGGAATTGTGCATTACGTGAGTCAATTACCTATTATATAGGATAACCTCTAAAACAAGGAAGGACCTATGTGGAAATAAATATATGATATATTTATATATTGAGAATGTATTGAAAATATTATTTAAAAGAATGATTAGTTATTGATGTTATTTCAGGGACTCCACCATATTTGTTTTGGAAGTTATATGGTTTTAGAATAAAGAAAACTCGCATGCCATGTGACAAATTGTCACGTCTTGAAAGGCTGTAGGGTTTGAACCCACAACCTAAGGGTGAAAAGGGTGTAACACTAACCACTATCCTACGTGAAGTCTAGGTTATCATGACTTTTTTAGTTAAAAAATCAAATATATAAATTTTATTTTTATTTTAGGGACTTTTTTTAATCAAATAGATAACTTTGGGATTGGAAAGTTATTTAGTGATTAAGTGATGAATTTTATTTTAGAATAAATTCACAATTTTGGGAATCCTATAATATTTTTCTAAATATAATATTTTGAGGAATAAATGTGGAATTTTATTTTTGATTCAAATATGATTTTATTGTGAACATAGGATGATCCATATTATTTATGGGAATGGATAGAATATCTTGATGATTATGTGATAGTGGTTATCAAATTTTGGGTATAATACATTAAGAGTTATCAATGTCTTTTGGAAGTCTATATGAATAAATACTTCTGATTTTGCGGTCATAATCTAGAATATTTGTTTAGTAATGATAGTAATTTAAAAAATGATCTATGTTGAACATTGAGTTTTACATTTTAATATTAGATATTAATGTTTTTTTCATCATATAAAGGGTTATTAATTTTTTGGAATTATTTTATCTTATCCCAACCATTTTGGATTTGGTTAATATATAAAGATAATAGGAATAGATAATTATACTTTTTTGGGATTTGTGATCCATAAAATTTGATTCTAATTCTTTAGGCATGAAAAATCAATCTTAAAATTTCATTTCTACGTATAAGGAATGAAGTGAAAATAGATCAATGCATAACTAAAGGATGATATTACTCTTATTACATAGAAATTAATAAAGTATGTTTAATTTCTCAAGTGCTTAACTAAATAGTAAAGGAATACCTCAACTCTATAAAAAGTAATTTAAAAAAAACATTATTCATTAAGCTTCCTTACTATGAGATCGATGGTATTTTAACCGATCATAAGATTTATGGTTTTGTGATGATTAAATTTATAATTCTCATGTCCTATATCATTCTACATTAGAAATTGATGGTTATATTTCTCTTTAATGTCCATGTTTTCACTTGCCACTAATATTCTTCTATTTAAATGCCTAATATTGTGGTGACCTTCTCATTTATTCTTTCCCTATTATTAATAGGATGTTTTCTTAACCCTATTTTCGATGTGGGTTTCCCATAACGGAGTTTTTAAAAACCAACCTTTATTTTTAAAAGTGCATTAAAAAATTGAGACGATGTGATTTATTAATGGATGGGATAATGTAAAACCCCAAAATATTACAAATAAATTTAATATATAATGTAATGCATGTAACAATAATTTTCTACAAAACAACACTTTTTTATTATAAGTATTTAAACAAGATAGTTACAACCCTTCCCATAAACAAATTAATGTTAATAGTAATAACTACAATTAAATTTTATTTATAATAGGTTCACTTAAATAAAACATATTTATAATGGAATATATAATTTTTGGTAAAATAAAAATCATTTTTTCAAAATCAAATCAAGGTTAATATTTAGTATTTTTATATGAAGTTTAATTTTTTGAATAGTGAAAATATAGAATTTTAGTTAAAAATTGTGTTTTTTGTTTAAATAATTATTATACATTAAATTTATTTTGAAAGTAACAATAGATAAATAATATATATATATTATTCCAATGTTTATCAATGGAATCATTTTAATATTGTAATTTGATATAGGATCAACTTAATTTTTTTTAATTATAACTTAAACCTTTGGAATAGTAATGTTACACTTATGAATAGTAATATGACCAAATTAATAATATCCTCACCCATGAAAGTATAAATAAAATTTAGGAATCTTATATATGAAGGAATAATATAATTATATCATAGTATAAGTAAATGAATATATTAAAAATTAACAATCAAGTGTTAGTATTTTTAAAATTCATAAATATTTAATTACAAGTTTATAATTAATAAAACCATGTCAAAGAAAATTTATTTTCATAAAATGTATTCATAAATTAATATCTTTTTGAATTATGATTTTAGGATAATTTTATGAGACCTTAGTTAAATTTTGAATGTGTTATAAAATCAGTTATAATTTTAAAACTAGTATTTTCTAAGTGAATGATGATTTTAATTGAAAATTAAATTTATCATAGTTAGAAAATTATTTTTATAATATGGTGTTCATTTTTTAATTCTAAAAATAAAAAAAATAGGGTTAATTTTTTGAATTTTTATGAAATACATGAATTTTTGATGAATAGTAAAATATAGTAATTGATGGTATAAATACATTATATGATAAATACACTATTTATAGAGTCATGAATTATGTAAGTACAATAATATTGAAATTAAATTAATTATTTTAATATATTTAGTGATAATTCTCAAACAATTCATAGTCTTCAGACAAAATAATTAACTAATGAATAAAATATTAAAAAAACACCCCTCTCCACCACTATAAATACCACCCCTAACCACAAAATATCCTCACACCTCTAAGTCTATAATCATGTCCAAATACTACCCAAATAATATTCCCAAGTATCTCCCAACTTCTAATAGGTTCTGGTCACAAAAAATACCAAACTATGGTGCCTTAAGAAGGTTTTCAAAAAGGAGAACTCAAGAGGTAATTTCTCTTTCTCTTTCTTTTAATTTAATTGTAATTTCATTTTACATTTCTTATACTCTACTAACATCCTATTTAAAAATGATAATGAAAACTCTATTATAATCTATATACTGGAATTATATCTTTTTAATGGAATTTACTTAATCAAAATTTTTTCTCTCATTCTTTTGTTTTAAAAAGAAATCATCATCCGCAACGTGCCGTTTTACAACCTCCGTGGACGATAGATTCTCATTCTTAAATTTATCCTTAAAGGCTGGTCATTAAACCATTTTTATGGTTAAAAATAATATAAAATATTTATTAAAACCTATTTAATTTTTTGTAACTAGAATATATATATAATATTAATTCATATGACAAAACTAGTTCATGATAATTGAAAAACAACCAAAATAATCTGAATAATTATCACTAATTGTTTATCTAACGACTCATCCTCATACCATATTAACAAAATAACTATCTAACTATTTAATCTTATGGATTTTTGATAATATCATATAAATTAAATTCTGGATAATTATAAAGATTCCACAATAACTCTCATACTCATATACAAGTATACTGATCATGAAAACCAAGGAAACGAATGCTCCTGAGTGATTAAATTGTATCATATAACTCCTCAAAAAGTCCAGAAATGAACATAATAAAATTATAATAAATCAAATAAATGTTTAATAAGGTTATGAATTAAATTATTAATGAGTCTAATTTCATATTCTAGGGAATTAAGTACAAGTACAGAACACTTTCAGACATAAGGTATGGGGTTTCTCATCTCACTTTTATTTCCTTATGATTTCCATTATACGCCACTTATTTCTTGTATGTAGTGTATGTATACTAAAATATGATATATAATACCATTAATATATTTATATTTATTTTAATAAATTATTATTTATATGATTATTAATTTTTGGACATATCATTCTATTGATTAGAAAGTGGTAAGAGTTTTCTCATCTCACTTCCATTTTTGTGAGATATTCCTTATTCACCACTATTTCTTATGTATGGTGTATGTATACTTCCCATTGATGTATAATATCTTGAATATATTTATTTTAATTTTATTCAATGTATCATTTTATGATTATTTATTTTGGGGCATATGATTCAATTGATTACAAAGAGGTAATGGATTCTACATGAACACCCATTTTTTTCCTTCGAGTTACTCTTTATTTATCTTTAATCAAATGTAATGATTCTTTATTTTTTTTATAAATTATATTTATATGTTAAAAATAATATATCTATATCATATAATCCTTATTTTTTGGGTATTTACATGTTTTAGAATGGATTCCTTCTCAATTCTTCCCGATAAACAAACCCGATTCAAGGGGACTTCTGGATTTCATACACATTTTCAAGTGCAATAAAAAATATATTTTAAGACACAATTATATTTATAAAATCACTAATTTTATCATAAAAACAATCTTGGTTCATTTATGGTTTTGGGAAATCAAACATTGTATTTCACTTTAAAATCTCTTTAATATTTTCCTTAAACTGCATTAAAATGTTTTATTTCTAACGTTTCTTAAAAAATAATTCTTCATGATTTCACTTTAGTGGGATATAATTTATGCCTAAAATATATTTTAAATTTTCATAAATTTTATTTTCTGGGATATATATTTTTACAATATGATTTTATGAAAAATACACATGATTTTGCAAAATAACTCTTCTTTCCAAAGTAAAAAAGGATTTTCCTCATGTCACTTTTACTTCTGTTAGATATATTCCTTGTTCACCACTTATTACCTATGAGTGGTTTATGTATTAAACTTTTATATTTCTTATCAAGAGTATACTTATTCTATTTATATTATATGGTATTATGATTTGAATGTTTCAAAGTGGTATGTGACACTTTGGGATGTTTAAAATTATTTCTTCAAGAATTTTCCAATGGTCACATTTAAAAGTATCTTCATCTATGTTAACATTAATTTTTAAATATTGTACTTCATTGAGGTTTATATATTATGATACCATATGACATATTTTTTTGAAGGTTTGATGATGATTTTAAATATGGATGTGCTATTTTGATACCATTTAGTGGTTATAGTTAAAGTATTGACATTTCATATGATATTTTTTCAATACGAATGTTTATGTTGTTTATATTTCAATATTTTAATATGAGGAATTTATTGGAATTACTAAGTGGTGGGAGGATCCCTCTATATCCCCTCGATGCATCCATATGTCTCATGTGACAAACTAGACCGAGGTTTTACCTATTATATATGATGTCTAGGATGAGGCCTTGATGATATGATTATGATTTCCAACATTATGCATTCCCTCATTATGAAATAAGTAATTGATAGGCCTTGTAATTATTTGAATAGTAGAAAATTCATGGTTAAATTTTATTATAGAACTAATTTTTCAACATTTATTCCTGCCGTATTATGCTCAATATTATTTATTAATGGAATGTGTAATTTTAGTTATTCACAATGCCTTATTTATGCTTCTGCTATATTTATTAACCTTAAGGAGAAACAAATATATCCTCTTTGTAATGTTTCATTTTTTATCAGGATGAGAAGATGCTTATTATGAATGACTTTAAGGGTTAATCAAAGAGTTTTTGGGTGTTACCAATGGAGTTTCTATGTTGTGTTTTTTCCTTAAAGTTGTAATGAGAAGTTTATATATATAGTATGGTTTCCAAAAATACTAAACTATTTTCTCATTTGGGATGAGATTCCTTGTAATCATACCAATGTAATAATGTAAGGCACTGAATCCAGACTACTAGGGTTGGGGTCTTTACAATTTTTTATTACAGGTTTAATTTACCAGTCGATTGGTCTTGAACATTCAATGACTTCTTTTTTATGGTTTTATTTTTAGTTAATTAATTATTAAAAATATATGAAATGTTTTTAAGAATTATTTATTTTTCGATGGTTTTAATATCTTATATTTAATTTAATATGTATAAGGGTCAGTGTGTCTATTAGTTTTATTCTGTCTATTCTTCATGCTTACCAAGACCCCTCATCTGTATGTGAGTTTGTTTGTATTATGATGATGATGATGTAAGATGTGGACCGAGCCTAGATGAGGCAATATACAAGACGAGATGTGGGAACATTGGATCTGGGCGCGATCTGTGATATGATTCAAGACACAACTCAAATATTATACCCCTAGGTCAGGGTTGATCCATTGAGTTTAAATAGATCAACTAATAATATATGCATAATATTAGTTAGGTAGTTTTTATTTTATTTTATGCGTTGTTTATTATTTATTAATGTGTATGTTGTGGGAACACATAAAATAATAATCTAAAAATGTATAATGTTTTGATGCATGTTTTTTCTATTAATACATAGTCAGTTGTGGGTGAGATCACAAAATATGTGCTTATCACATAGAAAATGATTTCATTCATTGATAAAGAATAAAAAACCTCAATGAAATATTAAGTTCAAAATGCCTTATTTCATTCAAATTTGAAAAAAAATTAGCGTATGAGGTGCTGTTTAACCCGAGTTGTGGGTGCCTCCTACTACTAGAGAGTTCTCCTAAAAGGGATGAGTTAGATAAACTAAAAATGACAATAAATAAGTATCCATAGACAACATGCTACATCTTTTGAGTTAATGAATTGAGTAAATCAAATTTATGTTATTTATGAATTTGATACTTCAATAAAAATCTCAATGATCTTTGGGTTAACTTGGTTGGCCAATCAAACACCTACCTTGAAACTTTCTGAGTAGTGGCATAGCTATAACATGTATTGTGAGAGGATATTTTAGGAATCATTTTCATTAAAATACTATAGAGACTGAGTATTCTAAATCTAGTAGTGGGGGAAACTAAATTTAGATAAAATAGTGGGACACATTTATTGAAATAATCAATAATTTCTAATTAGTAATCAAGATAAAAGTTATAATCTTCTAGATATTATTTCTGTATAAGAATTGAAAACAATACCACAAAAGAACTATGATTATTTTTAGAAAAGGTAAATTCCCTATCCAATATGGATTTTCAATGATTTGTACTTGGTCTTACACGGTGTACTATGATATAGGAAATTAATGGTGCTTGAATCCCCAATACCTATGAGCCACCCTAGGAAGCAAAGGTGCGAAATATACTTACAAGAGACACATTTATATCACATTTTATGTTTATATCATAATTATATCATCAATTCCCAATGTGAGTTATGGATATAAAATCAATACATAGATTATTTGACATATTGTCTCATCTATGAGAAACATGTGATGAGAAAGTGAAGAGAGATACGAATAGGGTGATCTTTACACTAGATACATGTAAACTGAAATATAGATCATGATACTTTAAAAAATAGCTTTATTATATCATTTTCAACCATATTTTATGGTTTAGATTATGATTATAAAATGAAAAATATGGAGAAAATTTAATAATTACCTTTTGGGTGAGCTTCACCAAGAATATAAAACTTAAAGAAAGAATAATATTTTGTTTGTATGGTGAACAAATTTAAAGATAAGGTCAAACGACCATTAGAAAGTGTGATGTAAAAGGCTCTTTCACAACTTACTTCAAAGAAAAGAGGGAATGAATCATAAAATAGGATACTTTATTTTCATGTCATGAAACAAGTCTATGAAATAAACTAAATGAAATGAAGAAGAAAGTATTCACCTCTTCTTTAGGTATATTCATTATTGGATATAATATTTCTATTCTAATAATTGGGTATTAAAAACAATATGCCTATCATATATGTGTATTGAAATATAGTATCTATTTAAGAAAAGAAACATTACAAAAGGTAAGGTGTGTTTTCCAAGTGGCTGATAATGGGTGATTTCTAAGTCAGCAGTGAGAAGAACACAACTTCTAATTTCCATGTAAATGGTTATTGTAGAAATTTTATTGAGTATAACCAAAATATTTATCTCATGTGTCTATTTGATAAAAGGATATAGTATTTTAGTTATGGAATTAATGTTTTTATGGCGTCTTATAATCAACTAAAGGTTTTTTAATGCTTGAATTATTGGTAATAACTTATGAATATAAATTGAAAGACTCAATTATAATTAGTTAGAGAAAGATAATTCTTTGTCAAGAAAAAATAAGTAGTTATCAAGGATATACTTAGTATGATTTTAGAATATTTAGAGTTAAAGACCTTAGTTTTTATATACACATTTACTTATTTAATTTTAGAAAAAGAAACTTTTATAAATAAAGGTAGTCCATAAAGATTTCAGAATTAATTCATCTAGGGAGAATGAACTATTCGAAGGTTAAGTTAGTGGAAAACATACTACATAATATTTCTTATAGTGTAGGAATGTGAAATTAAAGTATGGTATATGCTTGGTTAGAATATATGAGTATATTCAGGCCCCTATTCCAAATAATATCATGATCAAGCTTTCATAAATCATTATAATGTTGCATAGAGTAATTCCTAAACACACATTACCTTATAGAGTATAAAGATATGATGTTAAGGAGGATCAATGATCAGTATTACATGAAAACATTGATTGATAAAATTTATCAAGGAGTAATTCCTAAATGATAATTTCCATATACACATATAATCTATGATGTATGTAAAATAAGTATCAATAAGCATTACCAAAACTTCCATTATATTTCAACACATGCTTCGAAAATAGTAGTGTAATTATATAAACATATACCGACTATATAGAAAAATAGATATCATATGAGTTATAACATGATATAAATCCCTTATATCATAAGAACTTGTGTTTATATAAAAAGTATTTATTAAGATATAAACAAACGTGCATCAAGAAATACACAATGTAAATCTAATGTAATTATCTTAAAGGTCTCTAAGGATATTACAGAAATACCTATGATAAAAAGGATATAGTAAAGTGATAAAATATATTCATATAAAAGGGTGACCATCTCTTTTGATATATTGGGAGAAATATTTTATTATATTTAGTCAATGTTAGAGATGCACTAGTAATTTTCATGTGAAAAAGTTCCAAAAGATATTTTGGAAAAGGAATGTTCCAAAGACACATACTCTCTACAAAGGATAAAACTATAGTAATGGTTTTATATTCACCATGTCTGGTGATACATAGTTGAGAATAATGAATCCTACAAGTAATAAGTTTATAAAATTTATCCAAGATTTACAAGATTAATTAAAATTAAATAATGGATTCCATGTATCAATGTGAAACATTTTATTATCTTAAATACTGTAGTGAGTATTCAAGTGATAAATAGATAGGTAGTACAAGAATGGTACCAATATAGATTTATTGGTAATAATAAGTAATTATTGCTAAATCCAGTGGAATTATACATGTCATAGCAATATTATATTATCATTAAAATGGGAATTAAATGTCAAGACCACCAATCTTGGAAGGCATTTATATGGCACAACCATAAAGGGTTGGTGACACCATAAAATGCCAATAAAGGGTGAAATTAACTAAAATACTATTTTGTATTGGAGTAAACAACCATATCATATAATATTCATTTGGAATGAATTTAATCCATGTTTCTACAAGTGGATAGTGGGAACACCATTGTTTTCCATGTAAAATAAGTTTCATATCATATGGAAGAAAATTATTGATCTTATAGTTAGTTAAGAATATAATTAGAGTAACTATTTAAATATTTAATTAAAGTAGAAACCCACATTTTATGGAATGAGATATACTGAGGTAGATCTTAAGGGTTGGTTAGACAAAGTCAATGCACATATACTAATAAGGTATAAAAAATACAAGTTGGACCAATTCAAGGGAGAATTGTAACCAGTATCACCTGGCTTAAATCTCTCCAAGAAGAAATGTATGGGAAACGGGAAGAGATTAATGTGGTAAGTTTCATTACATATTTTTATATGACGGATTATTCACATATTCCATGATATATACAAAATGTGATATTTATAACATATAATATATGGTAGGAAAATATCAGTAGTATCTAGGAGAACTACACAGGAATTAGTTAGAAATATAAAATGGTAATTGAGAGAGTGAAAAGGATATGTAATTGGTACTTGTATAGGAACTCATACTTGTTTTAATAGGAAATGACTAGTCTTACTTCGACCAACATGATCTAATATAATAGTCAGGCTAAGGTAATGAACAAGATAAGCTCATTCAATCTAATGGTAGTAATATCTAAAAATATATAATGTGTTGTAGATTATAATGCAAGGAAAAAAGCAATATAAAATACGAAATGATTTGTTTTAGTTATTTAAATCAAACATAGTAAGTAATTTTTTCTAAAAATATAAATTATGATAATTATACTACTAGTTATATCCAATATTCTGTGTTTTGACAGTAGAAAAAAGAAATAAACCTGGGGATATCATATCCTGGTGAGTCTTACTGAAGGATGTGAAGTCAACGATAACATAATATACACACAATAGAGAT
Organism: Viscum album; assembly: GCA_963277665.1. Lineage (NCBI taxonomy): Eukaryota > Viridiplantae > Streptophyta > Magnoliopsida > Santalales > Viscaceae > Viscum > Viscum album. Next base: position 570,092,796 of record OY728164.1, on the reverse strand, counting down.
GTTCATGGTCCATGACTAAATCCATAACTCAGAAAAAACACGATCATATCATGTCAGTTCTAACAAGGATAATTATCAGGTTGGTTCTAGTGCAAGTGGGAGTGTTGTAATAATGGGTTCCCTAGACCAACTTGAACAATAATGTTCAATTACCATATCATTTATAAAATGAATTATACTTGATGTACACTTTCAATAAATAACATTGATATTTTTGAGACCATGATTTATATAGTAATATCCATAGATTACTTATCATATCAAAAGGTTATATAAGTTCCTAGGATATATTAAGAACCTAGAGGTACTATGAAATTAATATTAAACAAATATCCTATGGTCTAGATACGTAATAATAACTGGAAATAGGTTATTTATGAATATAAGGTTCCAAGGGATTATAAGAATTTGGACTTCTTCTCATGAAGTCTGCACTTGGTGATCTTGAATAGATGAGATCATGAAGACAAACCTGCTAATAGGAATAATTCATGTTTCATGTGTTATTGGTAGTTTCTATCTATGAACATGTGTAATTGTATTCTTACTTGATATTTTTATCAACACATACTATTTAATTATATACTTTAATGCAAGGAGAAACTATGGCATTAAATTCGTAGTGAGGTAGATTTCATTTGGTGTATCATTGATATCATGAGATTAATTGAATAATCAAGATAGAATTTTTTTCTTCCAAAAGGAAGATTTATCTTGGTCCTAATTGATCTGGAAGGTAGTACATTCACTAAATCCATGGCTATGGTTGAAGAAGGTAAGTATGTCCAGTTAGGTCAATGAAATAATACAGCAAGAAATGGTGATGATATGAAGTGTGCATCCTACTTTATTAGATATCAAAATACAAAGATATTATATTATATGACATGTGTTTATAGGAAGTTTGTCATTACTATGAATACTGCATATCTCTTTATGGGCCTTGATGGGTTGATAGAATCCACTATTGGACTATGAATAATATTCACTGTTATTGAGATAAGGGCCTAAAGGGTCAAACACTAAGCGTATTCAAAAGTCTTTCCTATTATTACAAATAGGAGTTTAGGACATTGTGGGACCCACCATGGGGTTCAAGATATCTTCAAGAATATAATATCACCAAGGAATACATAAATTAATTTTATTCTATATTAGAATAATTTGTATTGAATTTATTTATTAAATGAGTTTAAAAGTATTTAAGTAAATATATGGGAAAATATTTAACGAATGAATGTTATTTTAATATTAAAGGTTCATTTAATATTTATAGAAACTTAGAAGTCACCAGAAAATATCCATTATAGAAAAAAAATATAGTAATCAATTCACCAAATTTTTTTCAAATCATTTGTGGATGATCTAGTGGGATTTGACTTCAGATCCTTAAAGAAATGATCACTGTGATGAGCGGATGAGGAATGATTGGCTTCAGATCGAACCAGATATTTTTCCAACTTATTTTTTTTTTGTGATTAAAGTTTCCCATAATATAATAATTTGTACTAGGATGTGATTAACTAGATAATATTTAGTTACATTGATCACTGTTGAAATTTAAAATATCCCTAGCCCATCAACTTCCACTGCATTGCCCCGATATACGGATTCCTTCACTAAAATGGTGAAATGTAAAATCTAGCAGTAAAAGGATTGAAACATGTTTTAAACATGTTTTATAATTAATGGTAATGCCTTTAGAAAAATTAACTCATATCAAACTTCATTATTTCTCATTTTTTGAGTCATTGACCCTTTAATAGTGTCATTCCATCATTGAAAAAGTAATAGGTGTTTGAAAAAATTAAATTTTATTCACTTGTAAAAGGAAATTACTCACACCACATTTAACTACCCATAAAAAATACTAATATTGAAAAAAAATATTCCCTAGTCCCTCCAACACTTTTTACCCATGTCTTATATTCATTGGTATTTCCAAAAGACCAAACTAGAGATCCTTAAGGTGTTACCCAAAGGGGAGAATCCAAATGGAGAGGTAACATTCTCAACTGATCTCTCTTAATTTGATACTTCATTCACCCCATAAAATATATTATATTCTCAAAATTATGATAAAATAAAAATTATTAATATGGTTAAATGTTATTATACTAATGAAATATCAATTTTCCACCATCCTGTAAAACCATTCAAAAAATAAAGACATTGTTATGCATATGTGCATACAACCTCATCCATGAATGACATGACTACTTTTTCATCATCTAATTAAATATATAGTTATAAAATACTATTTAAAGTATTAATATAATATTTAAAAAATTATTAATATTATATAATTATAAACCATTCCCTATCTTCCTCCTAATACACGGAAAACAAACACGTTGCTCGTGCGTACGTGTGGACTACCTCATCTATGAAAGTGGCACATTTTTTTCACTCTCATAATTCATTGTGTATAAAAATATATTAAAATATGGTTAAAAACATTAAAATAATATAAATATCATCATTATGATTATGTAATAATTATATTATGCTAAAATAATTCCTTTCTTATCCATAATCACCAATAGATTATAACATGTTCTAGTTTGGGCCGGTTTAACAACCTACTTCAACAATGCTAAAAATATATATCATAGTGAATATTAAAACATATATACTGATATTATTAGACAAAAATTATAAATTAATATTTTTATGATTATGGAAATTTTTTATTAATATTTAACTTATTATTATTGTACCAATCCTTTGTTCGTTTAAAATTTATGAAACAGGCACATGAACAACTTCATCATCACAAATCAAAACTAAAATTATTCTTAAATATAATTAGAATAGTATAAATCATTATAAAAAGTCTATTATAGTACCTATGTTGATATCATAATAATAAAAATTGAATTTATAACCAATAATCGACATTGCCCTTATGAAACTAGTATTAAACAAACAATGAAATCTAATGGCATTCGATGATGAAAATAAAATACAATTAACTAATATTTTTGTAATAATTGATTATAAATTAAGTTTATAAAAGGTTATAGGTATTAATAATGTTGTCAAATAGGCAATTAAGATATATTTTTTATTATATAGGATGTTAGAGCATGTTCAACTAAACAAGATTAAAGCTAAGAGTTTTTGTATCTCAATTTTACTTCATTGAGATATTATTTGTATCCACCACATGTTTCCTTCAATGGATTATACATTGGACATGATGTAATTTTTTTAATAATTTAATATATTTAAATATCCATCACACATTACATCTTTAATAGGCTTTCAATTCAAAATATAGCAAATTTGTAATGGTCTTTGTTAACTCAACTCCCTTCATTGAGTTATAATATTTCTCCTGGAACTTCTTTCTTACAATATTGTTTTCTTCCAACCTAAGATTTTATTTCATGGTACCTTCTCTCTCTATATGGGGAGAATTATATTTTAACTCAAATATTTTACCTTTATTTATTTCTTACTCAAAATGTATATCACTTTTAAGATTAATTCCCATCCTCTCCAAATGCGCAATTTTTCCATTATTTTATACTCAAATGTTTTATCATTTACTCTAATTTTTTCTCTAAAATAAATTTATGTATTTTTTATGTCTGTATTATTGAATATTATTTTAAAAAGTAAAATATTTCAAAACTTTTCAATTCACCTTTTTGAAAATGAATTTTAAATGTGAATTGTAACTTTTTCCTTTAAGACTATGGTAAAATGTTTTTCTATAAAATCTTTTAAAATTTATCTCATGATATATTAAATATTATTTACAAATATTATTTTATAAGTTTGAAAATATTTTTCTAAAATATATTAATTATTAATTATTTAAGAAATAAAATAAATTATTTTTATATTTTTCAAAAGTAAAAGATTAATTTTAAAAAGGAATTATTAATTTAAAAAGAGATTTTAATGGATTATGCTTTTAAGGAATAAGTTTTCATGAGTTTTTATATATTCTTAAATATTTTTTAAAGAATATTTATCTTATAATTTTTGTATGAAAACATTTTTCTAGTTTTAATGGAATTTTTTTTTAAAAAAATTTATCATGTTCAAGGTATTTAATATTAAAAAAACTTTTCAAAGTAGTTTTAAAGACTTTTAACAAATGGGAATTTCCACTTATTTTTAAGTGATTTCTCTAATGATATTAAATAGGTATTTTTCATATATATAAACATACTTAAATTTACTTATGTTACACAGGAAATATTTTTAATCCACTATCCAAATTCTTTCTTTGGATGGATTAAAGAATATTGTAGGACGATTTTTCAGAAAATCCATCCTTTTTCCATGGGTTAATTAAATGATGTTTGAATTATAAATGTTTTCATGTTCTAATGGAACAGATACATATTAATGATTATTATTATTAAGGTTGAGGTCTTATAAATCCATCCAATTAATTAGTTAAGGTTTTATATCTCATGAGATAATATCGAGCCATGAGTTATGATACTTGAGTCAATAATAGATAGTGACTTATGATACTCGAGTTAATAATGGGATATGAGTTAATAATATACCATTATTTATAATACTCAAATCACTAATGGGACACAATTTATGATGATCGAGTTAGTAATGGGACACAAGCTGTAATGCCCGAGCCATTATGTAATGGGCCACATGATTTTGATACTTGAACCATCACTAAAAAATAAATAGATTTTTATAATAGGGGGATATCTACTTGTAATAGTGAAATTTATATCGGTAAACTATTTTACCAAAGAAAATTTTCCATTCACTAAATTATTGGTAAAAAAATATATCTCTAAATATTATTGTGATAGATAAAATAAATATTTTGGAATTATAATAATACCAACAGATAGTATATATGTTCGTCAAAATTCTTAGCTACAAATCAATACAAAAAAATTCATTTGTTGGTAATATTATCAACATTTATCTTTCCATTTATTATAATAAATACCATTGATTATTATATTTTTGTAAATTATATTTTGAATATAATATTATATGGGTAAATTCTAATATTTGTTGATAAAATTTTATATTATATTTATTAATATAGTTATATATAATATATTTATTATATTTATTATATAATAATTATAATATTAGCTAATATGAACATTTAAAACACAACATGAAGATCATATAAACATATAACTAATATTTTTCAATATATTCAAACTCCAATAGACATTACATGAAACTGTAAAATAATATACATCATTTTTTTTGCATAGTTCACACTATCAGTAGGTCCTTACATGTAATAATCATCCATATCTCCACCATGACATGCTCCCCATGCTTATTCCATGTCGCGACAACACCACCCATGAGTATCCACTGTGACATATTTTTCTCAATCTTCAAAAATTTACGGAAGCTCAATGATGCCCACAAACTAGTACCTTAATGACAACTCTAACAAAAAATCATTGCTGCATGTACAACTAGTCACATGGAAGAATATATGAAGATTAAACATAATATTTTCCTCATCGAAGAAGTAATTTATATTATTTCCCAAATTGTTATACAAAATGATAATCTGCAAATGATTGAAATACTATTTAAAACAATAAAAACAAGAAAAAAAATAATAAAAAACCTTATAATACAAAATCTAAGAACGTGTAACACTTTACTCACCCAAATCACCTTCGATATATCTTATTAAGATTGAAAATTTAGTGATGGGATTTCTTGGATGAATCAATTATCGCTTCCATGGAGATAGAAAAGATTACAACAAACCTTTATTCATGAGTTTCTATCATGCATAGGTCGTCGCTTTCATTGTTGGGAATTTGAAGGTTCCGAGCACAATGGAAGCATGGTTGGGACGACACCCAACGTTAATTTTTACCATGATCAATGAATACTCCGGGATCAATACAATGATGATTTCCAGTCTCCACAGAATAGAATCAATGATTTAGATAAAGAAGGAAGAGGCCTAAAACCTTCATAGAGGATCTTACACATCATGTTTATAATTAATTTATTTAATTTCAAAAATAAAAGAATACCTGGATCTTTGGTATTTTCTTTATTGATGATGTTGATTGTTCAGAATGACCCTTCCATATTAATACATTGTGCTTGCAAGGATTCAAACTAGAATCCCTCTAGCAGTGATCCACACTTTCTCTAATGGCCTCTGATCGACACCGCTTGTTCTCCTGGTGCTAGAGCAATTAAGAAAGTGTCTTATGTCGGTCGTTCTTGATCACTTGTTCTTCAGTCTTGAAGAATGTCTCTCATTCATCAGATGGGAGAGAGGAGGATTTGAGATAGAAAGTGTCTGTCTCAACAGTTCTCAATTCACCAGGCGTCTGGTTTGGTGTATAACACAATAAGCATTCTTGTCTATTTATATTCATGGAAATTTAGTTACATTATTTAATTTTATAGTAAGAATTAAATACATTCATGAACTTAGATTAAAACCATTCTTTTAAAATTAATAACGCTTCATTATTTATGTTGCACCAAATTATGAAAAATATAATTATAAATAAAATTCCGCATCATAAAATAATAGTAGAATTATTTTAATTTGTGCCAACTAGTTAAATAATTATTTATCATCTTGAAAATAATTATTTTACTACCGGACCAGCTTTGGTCTGCTCAAACTCCACTTCAATCTATTGAACACCCTAACAAATAAATAAATAATTTATTCTCTTTAATAAAAATTTTACTTAAAAACTATTAATTAAATATTTATTAAATGTTCAATAAAATAAATACACATATTTTACCCACAATCCGGTGAATAAATATTTATTTAATTTATATAATCATTTTAACATGAATAAAATTGTTCCACTATCTTGAGAATAATATTTATTAAATAAATTCAAATAGAATTTAACTTAGACCACCGAAGATACATAGTGTGTGACCCTCTAGGATTGTTTATCATTGGAATTAGGCGGGCTTGTATAAAGTCCAAGAGTACTGTCTAGAAATGGGTCACAGAAACCAAGAGAAAGAACATAAATTCAAAACAACTACATCCACAATAAAATTCTCACTATATAATATAATCCCTTTTTCTCAATTTCTCACCAGATAGGTTTCATGATAGTGTCATTAACCTTTATATTTGATACGTCGCTCTTGGACTACCAGAAATAAATTCGTCATTACACCATGGACATGGAATTTCACATGATGATTCTATTTCAATCAAAGGGATGAGATATCAACTTCCATAAATGGAAGGAACAAATCCATTTTCAACATATCCATTAATATCATGTCACTCGTGACACACCCAACATAACCTACTTCCCGCCAACTGTCTGCATGATAGTTTTCATCAGTAAATCAAAGTGTGTGAGTCATGACACATATTAATGATAATATTAAAGTCCAAAAATAATTACACAAACTCTCAAATATAAATATACAATGACACAAAAAACATGCAGAATTCCTACTAGGGAGTCTATTCCTATAATCTTCTATCATAGAAATTACCAAGTGAGATCTTCATGAGAGGAAGTCTCATCTGCTTACGAGTACTCTCACCTGACAGTCTGCATGCTATGTGTCCCATCATAGTATGTCATCCAACTGTTGAACTATATTTAAGAATATTGTTATAGCATTTCAAGGTTCTCATCATAGTGGGGAACTGACATGTCCTTATCAATGCAAAAAATACACTAGGAAATTATTATATCATAGTCATTCCGAACAATGAAAAATATGTAATAATTCATTAAATATCCATGTAATCAGAATAATACTAGTTGGTTCTAGGACATGAACTCTTACAGAATTTCCATGCAGTTCACCCACTGATATATGACATAGCCACAATTTTCTATAGTCTTTCGTGGTAATCTACTTGAAACAATACATCAAAAACAAATACAAAGTTACAAAATTATAATAATAGAAATGAAAAAATGGTTCTTATAAAAAATTACAATGAAGAAGAGTTACATGAGTAATGACATCCATTAATAATGGAAACAACTTCTGGATTCACTAAAAATTTGAATGTGATTCCATGATCTAGAGATTCACACCCATAGAACATAGAAAATTAAAATATTGGAACTTTAATTAGATGAAATTCCATATAAAAAAGTTTATTAGACAAGAAAAATCATCAAATCAAGACACCATTATTTCTTAAAATCAAATAATTCATAGCCACGATGCCTTTTGTACATGTTTAAATGTTTCTATACTGTAAAAAAGAGAACCCTACAAATATAGTTATAATACAAGACTCCAAGAATCCAATTATCCACACCAACACTATGCTACCCACTCTCAACTACACAAAACACTATAGATAGCCAGATCAGAGTGAGAATATGTTGCCAATATTACCAAATTCATATCATATATGTCCACAATAGATTTTTACGTCAATATCTTGGACAATCTAAAGTTTTATAATGTCTAAAATGTCTAATAAATGTTATAAAATTATTAAAATAAGAAAAATCCACTCGACAATAACCAGTTGTATCATAGATTGTGATTGAACACTGCTTCTCAAGTAAAAAACAAACCAGTACCTATCCTCAAGGAATTTCCAGCATGTGAATCCCAGAATAAGGTGAACCCTAATAATATACAATCATCAAAGGCCATAGATAATGTAATTTTCACAAAAATTGTTCTATAGTCATTTTTGAAGCTTACAAAAAAACCTCTTAATGATGAAATTATAGAGATTGACAAGATTATGATGCATGTCGATGTTAATGATCCTATTAAAATGATTGGACTAATAAAGAGTTTCATTGGTAAAAAATTTACAAGCTAGTTTAGAGGTTTGATATTAGAGTTATCACTTGATTCTATGAAAAAAGTTTGGCATAGACCTTGTTCAAGGTTTGAAAGATCATGAAATTAAGTATATAAGTGTTGAAAAATTATTTGGATTTCCATTAATTTAGAAAATATAGAGTTATTCCCATCATATGATTGAGAAAAGAATACGAAAAGGTAGTGTAGTCTTATAGAACTATTTTTGTAAATAGACCCATTGAACATTAGGAATCCTATATGGGAAGAAAATAAATAATTTTTTAGGTCAAGAGGACTGATGACCAGTTTTTATCATTATCATGGAGCGTTCAGAGCCAAAATATTTCACTATTCTTCCAAGGGGTTCTAAAAAGGATCTTATAAATAAAGTGTATAGGAATTTTCATGTTTTTGTTCTCTAGGAAGAAACATTCTCAACAATCCAAAGTCGATACTCAATGGTAGGGCTAATATGATTACTATGTATTCCATTTGATGTAGAAAAATCATCTATTTAAGGCATTGAGAAGTGTCCTTATGAAGCTATTTCCATTTCTTTTGAGGAATTACCCACAACCCTAGAACAAAAAAGTGGTGTAAATTTTATTAGGACTATGACTAACCTATAAGTAATGCATGAAAAAAGTGAACATGCATGGATTGGAAAAGATAGGAGTGTGGGTGTCATTTCTGACATAAAAGAACACAAGATATATCAAGATTATAATTTTAAGGCATAAAAGATATGGGATTATTACGTAGAAAATCTGTTAAAAACTAAATAGAAAGTAAAAATTACATGCGAGACTTGAATAATGAAATTCTCACCAGAAGAGTACAATGAATAGGAGCCATAAAGTTTCCAATTCTGGGAAACCATCACACTAAGAAAAAATTATGAAAAAACACAATAAAGAACTTCATATAGGACATCTTATATCATACTCGAATTAATTTCATCGAAAGAACATCAAACTAAGTCTCCTACAACATCTATGTCTCTTCAATGACAACCTTGGATAAACTGTGCATACAACCCGTAATTCTTAAAAGAATACACAAAAATGAGACAAAAATATTCAACAAAAAATAACTCAAACAAATAAAATAGAACCACAGAAAAAATGTGTGACCATCCTCATCTTCTAATCAAAAATCTATAGAGAAAAAGATGTCATCATCCTCAGTGATCCAACACAATGTAACATAATTAACAAGCCTGAGAAGTCATAAGAGAACCAAAAATAAAAAAATGAACATGAAAAAAACTCAACAACCAAAAAAACTGGTATGAAACAAAAAGTAAGAAACATTAAAAATATTAATCACTATTAAGATTCCCATTTTCTATAGGAAATAGAGGAGATACACTTTATTTTACATCAATATCATGTTGAAAAAATGTTCCTCACCATACACTGACCTTCTAAAGAAGAAAAATCCATCCTAGAATCACTTCCATCATCATTTTTCAGAGTATTATTTTTTGAGTAAAAAGATTTTGAACTAGATAAAGGAAAATAATGACCATACAACATCAGGAATTCTATCTAAAAGAACAATTGGTAACCTTTAATTTCAAAACAAATCAGATCCAAACCAGGTAAATATTTAACATGTACACCATCATATAGTTAGTCTAAATCAAATGGTTCAACAAACATTTGAGACAATGAACAGAGCCTCCAATAAACAACAGCTACATCATATCCCCCTCCAAATAAATTGCATGAAATAGACGGATAGAAACCCAATAGTGGGAACTGAACATACCAACTTTTTCTACCAGGGAGCATGAGCATGAAGAAGAACCTCATGCTCATTGAATGATATAAAGAGACCAAAACCACCTTGGACTGGGAGGGCTTTTTATAAGACATAGTTAGACCACCATAGCCGACATTTTAATCAACCCTTCACGAAAATGAAATAAAAACCAATTAAAGCATAAATCAACAAACACCAAAGGGAAATAAATAAAGGGAAGATCAAATCTAGCTGAGGGTTGATCTGAAATGATGGGGAACAAACATTAAAATAAAACACCGAATGAAACCTAAACAACACCGAAATCACCATACAAGACCGACCCAACACAACATCACCTGCAAGAAGAAGAACATGTCATACGCATGAAGAGAGAACTTAGAAAGAAGTGGAAAGCCAAGGGAGGGAGAACCTTACCTGGGGAGAATGATGATGAAATAGGTTTGTGAGTTCAGGTAGAGAATTCTGGTGTGGAGGTTTCATGCGACAAAAAAGATGGGAGAATGGAGGCACAGTGAAGAGGGGATACATTTTTTATTTATTATTTTGATTTTTTTCTAAATATTTAACTCAAATAAAATGTAGTTAAAATATAATTTTAATTATATTCTAAAAATAATATATATTGAATAAAATTTTTAATCTGCTTCAGATATTTTTCATATTTTATTGTTAATAACAACATAATTTTGTTTGATCAACTATGAAATTGGACTTAGAATTATTTTTATTTTTGTTAATAAAAATATTTTTTTAGAAAATAGTTTACTAATAGTAATATTTTTTGTCGTTAAATTATTTGATTGTATTGAATAAATAATAACTATAAATTTATATGTTGAGAAAAAAATGTTGGTAATAATGAATAATAATAACAAATTTATTTTTTGATAAAATTCTATCGGTATTAATATAATAAAGTATCAAATTAAATTGTTGATAAAAATATGTGTTGGTATTAAATTTTAATAGAAACATATATATATATATATATATATGTTGGTAAAAATAAATGCTGGTACTAAAATTAAATATTTTAAAATTTTAATACATGTAAGAATTTCTCATTTTTATAGACAGAAAATATTTTTCACAAAATTTCTATTGGTATAAGTCACATTTTTGTATTGAATTATGTAATGATTTCCTATGATTAGGTTTCTATCAATTTTCCTTATTATGCTATATTTCATGTCATGTAATGTTTTTATGTTTTATGCCTATGACTATGATCCTTGACTCATGTATATTATCTCACACTCTTTTTCTATGTTATATGTTTGTTTATTTGAGATGACATGTCCTATCATGACATATAGATAACTATAACTATTATATATTATTTTTAACAATATATTTCTCCCCGACTCATGTTTTCTTATATTATTATGATATAATCCTTGATGACAGGTTTATGAATTTTGAAATTACTGATTTTTTGATCTCATACCTTTCTTATGATTCCATTTCAATACAAAAAAGTTACTTCTACCAATAAAAAATTAGTGAAAAATAATATATATTTTGGTAAAAATGAGCTATTCTGATAGATATTAAATTCTGTTAATATTTAATTTTAGTACCAAAATTTATTTTTACCAACATATATATCTGTTTCTTTTAATATTTAATACCAATAAATATTTTTATCATCAATTTAATTCATTTATTATATTAATATCAATAGTTTTTTACCTACAAATCAATATATTATTATTATTCATTATTACTGACAATTATTTCCCAACATATAAATTTTTATCTATTATTTATTAAATACAAACTCATAATTTACCACGAAAAATTATTACTATTAGGAAACTATTTTCTAAAAAAATATTTATACTAACAAAAACAAAAATGATTATAATTTTAATTTGAAAGTTCATCAAACAAATTATGTTGTTATTAACAATAAAAAATGAAAAATATATGAAATAAATTGAAAATTTTATCAAATATAGATTATTTTTGGAATATAATTAAAATTACATTTTACCTACATTTTATTTGAACTGAATTTTTATAAAAATTAAAATAATAAATGAAAAATATATCCACTCTTCACCATGCCTCCATTATCCTAACTTATTCATCACTCACTACCTCCATATCAGCATTTTATACCTACACTCATAAAGCTAATTCATCACCATTCTCCCTAGGTAAGGCACTCCCTCCTACGGCTTTCCACTTCTTGCTAAGTTCTATCTTCACTCTCATGTTGTGTTCTTCTTCTTTTATGTGATGCACTATAGGATTGGTCTCATATGGTGATTTATGTGTTGTTTGTGTTTCTTTTGGTTTTTTATTTTTAGGGTTTCTTCCCCATTATTTAAGATCAACCCTCAATTGGATTTGATCTTCCATTTCTCTATTTCACATCAGGTTATGTCCATTTATGCTTCAACATATTTTGATTTCACTGTCATTAAGGGTGGGTTTGGGTGTTGTATCAAACGGTTCGACAAGGTATTGAAGATGACCCTCCCATCCTATGGTGGCATTGGTCTGTCCATCTTGATTCAACGAGAATGAGGTGGTTCTTCATGCTCATGCTCCTTAGTAGTGAAGGGTGGTCAGGTCAGTACCTGATTTTGGGTTTCTATTCTTTTATTTCATGCAATGTATTAGTGGGGGTATGTGATGTTGTAGTTTTTTGTTGTAGGTTCTTTTATTTTTCATAAATGGTTGTCAAACCATCTGATTCAAATAGACTGTATGATGGTGTACTTATTCAAGCTTTTCCTGGTTTGGTTTCGATTTGTGTTGAAATTCAAGGTTTTTAATTGTTATTTTGGATAAAATTATTAATTCTGTATGGTCAGTATTTTATTTTATACAGTTCACAAGATTTTGACTAAAAAACAAGACACTGAAAAATAAATATGGTAGTGATTTTGGGATGTGTTTTTCTTATTTCGTAGGTCATTTCATGGTGAGGAACATGTGTTCAGTACTCTATTGATGTAAAAAAAGTTTGATATCCACTAGTAGTTATAAAAAAGGAGAATCTTAATAGTGATTCAGATTTTTATGTTTCTTAATTTTTGTTTCATTCTAGTTTTGTTTTGGGGTTTTGAGGTTTTATTCATGTTCATACGTTTATTTTTGGGCTTTTCTGATTTTTCATGATTGTTAATTGTGGTACTTTGTTCTAGGGAACTAGGGATGATGTCATCTTATTATCTGTATATTTTTTATAAGAAGACAAGGATGGCAATACCTTTGTTTTCTGGTTATATTTTATTTATTTTAGTTATTCTTTTGTTGAATATTTTTATCTCATTTATGTGTGTATTTTTAGGAATTAGGGGTTGTATGCATAGTTCATCATAGGTGGTCATTGAAGAAATGTATATTCTTGAGGGGAGTTAGTTTGATGTACTTTTGATATCAGGATTGAATGGATGATACATGATATCCTATATGATGTTCTTCATGCTATTTTTCGACGATTCTATCTTAGTGTTATGGTTTCCCATAATTTGAAATTTAAGGCTCCTATTCACTACACTCACTTGGTAGGAACTGCATTATTCAAGTATAGCTTGTAATCATCATTTTCTATCTTGTTTTAACATATTTTTCCATGAAAGCATCCCTTATATTTTGGGACTTCAGGTTATAATAATCCCATATCTTGTGTTATTTCATGTTAGTAATGACACATGTACTCCTGTCTTTTCCAATCCATACATTTTCACTTTTTTCATTCTTTACATGAAAGGAATTAATAGTCCTAATAAAATTAACACCACTATTTTTCTCCAGGGTTCTGGGTAATGCGTCAAAATAAAGAGCACCAACATCGTAAGGACACTTCTCTATGCCTTCAATTGATGATCTCTTCTACTTCAAAGTGGAATACGTGGTAATATCAATAGAACTAACACCATGTATCAAATTTTAATTCTTGATAATGTTTCTTCCTAGATAGAAACATGTAAATTACTTTAAAATTTATTTAGATGATCCTTTCTATCATCCCTTAGAAGAAAAATGCAAGATTTTGGATCTTAATTCTCCACGATAGAATATAAAACTAGTCAATGATCCTCTTGACCTAAAAATTACCTACTTATGCTCCCAAATAGGATTCCTGATGTTTATTGGGTCGATTTAAAAAAATATTTCCACAAGCTTGAACTGCCTTATCATCTTCTTTTATCAATCATATTATGGTACTAACTACAGATTTTCAGAATTAATGGCATGCCCACGACATTTTCAACTTTTATATACTTAATTTCAAGATCTTGCAAAACTATTACAAGGTCCACACCAACTATTTTCATAGAATCAGGTACAAAATCTAATATTAGGCCCCAAAATTGGCTATTAATTTTTTTTACCAATGCAACTCTTCACTAGTCCAATCATTACTACATGATCATTCACATTCACATGAATCGTAATCTTGTCAAGGACTACAATTGCATCCTTATGAACTTTTATTATAGGCTTGAAAAATGTCTATAGACACCGGTTAGTAAAAAGTATGTTATATACAACCATTAATGATTGGCTATTATCAATGAACACCTTATTCCCTAATTCACGTGTTTAAAAGTCATTGATGATAGGTAATGGAATGTTCATGACTGGAGAAGCAATGTTCAAACACTAGTGATGCTACCACTGATTTTTGTCAAGTGGTTTTTGATTATTGTGATGTTTATATGTCATTTATTAGATTTATTAAACCTCATAAAACATTAAATTATTCAATATATAGATGAAATAATTTATTATGGGAATATATGATAGGAATTCAGTAATATTGGCAACATATGCTCACTCTGATATGGCTTTCTAGAGTTTGTTATACAATCGAGAGTGGGGAGCATGGTTTTTATGTAGATAATTGGAGTCTTGTATTATAACTGACTTTATTGGGATCTCTTTTTTGTATTGTAGGAATATTTAAAAAAAGGCATCGTGGCTACGAACTATATGAATTTGAAAAGGAATTATGTCATCATATGATGATTTTTCTTGTGTAAGAAAAGTTTTTTTTCAAATTTAATACAATTAAAGTTATAATATTTTAATTTTATATGTTCTTTGGGTGTAATTATCTAGATCATGGAAGCACATTCAAATGTCTTCTAAATATAGAGGCAATTTTCATTTTTAGGGGATTGTATTACTCAGGTGAACCATTCTTCATTCAAATTTTATACAAGAACCATTTCTTCCTTTTTTATTATTCTAATTTTTTAAATTTGTAGTTGTTTGTGGTGTGTTGTTTAAAGTAGATTCCCATGAAAGACAAAAGGAAATTGTGGCCATGTCATGTCTGAGTGGGTGACCTGCATGTGTATTCCCCACCAAGGTAGCGAAAACTAATGCATGAGATAAAATGAGGAATGAAGGTATGTTTTAATCTATTCTATCACCATGGTATTGACAACCAATTCATTAGAGAACTCCAAGAACTAAATTGGACATCTTGAGAAGATCATGTGATGGTTATTTGGGTGAGTTAAGTGTTTCACATTCTTATATTTTTTTATAATATATTTTATTCTTTTTTCTCTTGTTTTCATTATTTAAATTAGTATTTGTGTCACTTGAAGATTTTCATTTGGTACAACCATTTGAAAAAAAAACATAAATCACTACTAGGTGAGGAAAATATTATGTTGAATCTTTGAATCTTCTTCCATGTGAGAATTATTACATGAAGAAAGGTTTTGTTGTTAAGGTCATCATTGAGGTGATGGTTTGTGGGAATCATTGAGTTTCTGGAATGTTTTCAAGCATGCAAAAAATATGGCACAACAAACACTCATGGGTGCTGTTTTCACGACATAGAACAGGCATGTGGATCATATTATAATGGAGATGTGGATTATTACTACATGAAAGGACATTCTGATAGTGTGAACTAAGGAATGAAAAATGTTTTACATTATTTTGGAGTTTCATATAAAGTCTCTTTGAGATTGAATACATTTTAATATATTTGTAACAGGTTTCTTGGAGCTTCATGTCATGTTTGAAATGTCCATATTAGCTAATTTTATAGTTATTATATAATAAATATAATAAATATATGATTTATAATTAGATTAATAAATATAATATAAAATTTTAATAACAAATAGTATACTGTCCACATATAATATTTTATTCAAAATATAATTTATAAACATGTATTAATCATTAATATTTTTTATAATAAAGGAAAATATAAATGTTGATAATACTTCCATCAGGTAAATTTTTTTATTAATAGATAGCTAATAATTTTAACCAATGTATATATTACTTATGGGTATTATTAAAATTCTAAAATATCTATTTTATCTATCATAATGACATTTAGTGAATGAGTTTTTACAAATAATTTAGTGACATGACAATTTTTGTAGGTAAAACACTTTACAAACAGAAATTGAACTTTTATGAGCAAATATACCCATGTTATAAAAATCTATTTATTTTATATTCCATATTATAAATATGAGTATAACCTATTATGATCCTATAAAGAGTCTATAAGGGGATCTATTGTGGCTCGATTATGGAGAAATTTTCACAAGTATCATAAAATATGTTTCTTATGTAGTTGATCCTCAAAGACACTAAACCTATTATTATTGGTATTATGTGGCTATTGTGAGATTTAATGTTTAAACTATTCAAATATATATAATTTTAGTTTGAGACATATCACTTGGCATCGAAGCTATATTTAAATTCTGTGTTTTTTTCACTGGACCTAAGAGTGAGAGTCTGGGGAACCTCCATTGGTATAACAATAAGGTTTAGATATTTTTGAGATTTTTTTAGTTATTATTGGTTAATAGGAATAAATAACATTAGTGAAAACCCTAAGGGTAATTCTAATGGATAATTCTATTTGTTGGATAACATCCTAAAATTTTGGTGAAGTTTTGAGTGTGTGATTTTCTTGGAAATTAAACCCCGATCTGCATACAGGAATATGAATGTCTCTATGAAACTAACACACCTAGGGGTAATCACCTTGAAAAAGGATAGTTGAGTGTTAACTCAATATTTAGTTAGTTCATGATGTGGGGGTTTAAGACAACAAATCTAGATAGACAATCATGGGAGGATATTCTTTGGTCAATCACATTCTCTTTACAAGTCATTATGAATGATTTATTTTGTTAAGTAATTATGTTAATGAGTATGAGATAACCCAATATAAAGACACCTAGATTAAAATAAGAGGTATTTTGGTTAAACTAAAATCTAATGTGTTGTTTTTAAATAGTATGATGTTTTAAGGATGAGTTTTCATGAGATTATTTACAATATTTCTCTTATGATGTAATCACTCATGTAAACCCATTTTGGTTTTAATAATGATTGGATCTTGAAGGAACCAAGGTAATAATGTATTCAAATGATAATGAGAATTTTGTTTCAATGAGACACCTAACAGGATAATATCTGGAGTAAGAAATATTCTGATTATTCCAAACCAGCTATTAATAATTTTGATTAAAAACATGAACTTAGTTGAGTTCCCAAAAAAAATTAAGATTGCGATGTGGTCTCATTGATGTTTAGGTGAGAATATATTGAAGGAAAAAAGATTAAATTTTCTTCATGTAAAAAATGTGGGAAGTGGAACCTAGTAGAATGTCTCAATGGAATTGGATGTTTTTTATCTATGGTAAAGGATGGAATTTATCAGAAAGTTTCTAATATAAGATGATGAAACTGGTTAATAGGATAATGGAAAAATACATTATTTCAATTCGTACCTACGGTATCAAGGAAGAAAACACTTTTGAAATAATACCTTGATTCATGAATACATTTTGGATACCCTTATCTATTTACCTTAGTAATTGATAATTAAAATTGCAAGGATCTGATTTATTTAAGGGGAAGAATGTAACACCTTGAAATTTTAGAATATATTTTCCCTAAAATAAACATTTTATAGATAGATTATTTCATAGGAAATACGAAAATAAAATTATCTATAGAATATTAGATTAATATTATTAATAAAATTTAAGAATAATAAAAACACTAGTAAATAAAACAATTTTAATCAATTAAAAATAATTACAAAATAGGATTATGAACACTAAATGTTTTAAAAGAGTATTTTTTAATAAAAATAGTTTTCTTTGTATATTAATTTACAAGATAAATTTATTAATTTTAGTATTTTAATTTTTTAAAATTAAATTCATTTTTGATCTCAATATTTCAAAATTACTTTAGGTTTAATTTTTAGTATTTTTTTAAAAATAAATAATTTTTAGCTGAGTAGTAAAAAAATACAGATTTTGTTAATACCATCACTTTTATGACATTATCATAATAAAATAATGAATTAAATGTTTTTAATTTTTTTTATAGAATTATATATTTATAGAGTAAAATAAATCATTTAGATATTCCATGTTTAATTTATGAAACTCATGTGTAATATTTTGGAAACATAAGTAATGGTTTATACTAAAAACTTTTTTTATTCCCTTATATTAAAAAATTAGTTTTCATCACTTTTAGAAGTTAAATAAAAAAATTAATTCAATATATTAGATGAAAATATTCAAATTATTTAATAAGTGAAATTTAAATTTTACCGTAAAATTATGATTAATAAGATTATAGTTAATGACCATGATAATGGTGAATGAGTTATTTTCAAAGAATTGTTTTATTAATGTGGTCTAATTTTTATCTAATAAATTAAATTTATATATTTTATATAACTAATTTTATATGATTTTTAATCATATATAAAAATACATCATCACTTGTTTAATTGGTAATTAATGTTATATAAGATTAATAACACTAAAGGGTGAAAACAACATTTCCCTACAAAAGAGTCTTTCTATATATTAAATGTTTTAATTTAAAAGATAATTTTATCATATTTAGAAATTGAATTATATTATATAAATCCTAAATTTAGATTCAAAAAATAAATTTTTATTAAAAAGGGTTACCTTATATTTATAATTTAATATAAACTACTATGATAAAAACAAGTTACCAAGGTAAAAACCAAAATGGTAAAATTTAAAAATCAAGCTGTAAAAGACTTGAAAATTGTTAATTTTTTTAAAAAAAAAATCTTAGAGGTTTTATAAACATTATCTCACACAAAATTTGATATTTACCACTATTTGATCCATTTAACCTTGAATAGTTTCATGTGATCACTGAAAAAATAATGGGTATTTATAAAAATTTCATTTTCTTCACTTATCAAAGGAGATAACTTCCCCCACATTTATCCACTAATTAAAAATACTTATATGAAAAAAATTCTTCTCTAACCTCTCATAAACTCTCCCTCCACGTCCTATAATCTTTTTTCTTTATAAAATACCAATCTATAGAGCCTTAAGGTGTTACCCAAGGGAGACAATGGGCTTGGTAATGTTGTCAACTGTGCTCCCTTAATTATTTCCATACTTTAAACCCAAAAATATATTATACACATGAAATAATTATAACGTAATAATTTTTATTATGTTTAAATTTTATAAAAATAATGTAATACCACTTTTCTTCATTCACCCAAAACCATTCAAAAAATGAAGATGTTGTCATGCGTACGTGCAGACTACCACCTCCATGAATGACATGTTTTACTTTTCATCACCACCTTAAATGTATGGTTATAAAATAATATTTAAAATTATTAAGATTATATTTATATAATTACTAAAATTTTGGAATTATAAACCATTCCACATCATACTTCTAATCTTTGGGAAACAAATGCATCGGTCGTTCGCACGTGTGGACTACTGCCTCCACTAAAGTGACATATTTTGTTTTTCACTCTAGCAATTTATTATGTATAAAACTATATAAAAATATTTTTAACAAACTTAAAACATATAAATAATATAATTATTATTATCTAATAATGATATTATGTAAAAAATGACTTTCTTATCCATACTCACCCACAGATTATAGCTTGTTCTTGTTTTTGTTTGTTTAATAACCTACTTGAAAAATACTATAAATTTATATCATGGATGAATATGGAATAATAAATACTAATTTTATTAGAAATAAATTATAAAATAAGGTTTTTAATGGTTTTGATAAATTTATATTAATATTTAAATTATTATTATTATACCACCCTTTTGTTTGTTAAAAATTACCGAAACAATCTCGGTACCAACTTCTTCATCACCAATAATAAATACAATACTTATGAAATGAAATTATATAATTATAAATAATTATAAAGAATAAATTTACGTATATATAATGATATTGGAATAATTATATTTTAATCTATAAACAGTAATCGACACCACCATTACAAAACTAGTAGTAAACAAATAATCGACGCGATTAACATCCGACGATGAAAATATAATAAAACTAAGTATTATATTTGTAAAAATTGACTATAAAAGAATTTTAAAAGTGGTTATATATATGAATAACGTGATTAAATAGTTTATTAAGATAATTAATTTTTTTATAGAGGAGGTTAGAGAACGTTTGGTTTTGCAGAATTAAAGGTAAGGGTTTTTGCCACTCAATTTTTCATCATTGAGATATAATTTTTATTATACACTTGTTTCCTTTTATACTGTATATAATGGAAATGTATTTATTTTATTATAATTTAATAGATTTATAAATCAATCTCACATTCAATAATTTTTTGTCTTTTAATTCAAATGATACCAAAGTTGTAGGGGTATTTGTTTACTCAACTCGCTTCGCTGAGTTATATTTCTTCTCCTTATAATTATTTATTCCAAGATTGGTTTCCTCCAACCTAAAATTTTATTTCATAGAACCTTATATCAATTTCTAGGGATAATTATTTTCTAATTAGAAAGTTTTACATTGATTAATTTCTTACTTAGAAATAATATCATTATTAAGAGTGATTTTTTTCCTCTCCAAATGAGTTCATTATCCATTATTTCAAAATCTAATGTTTTATCTTCAACTCCACATTCTTCTTGGAAAAAAATTATGTATTTTACAAGTATGAATTACTTATTATTCTTTTTAAAAGTAAATATTTTCAAAATCTTTGACTTCACCTTTTGAAAATTACTTTTGAATATGACTCATAACCTATACTTTTCTCGCTATAATATATTTTTTTCAAAAAAATCTTACAATTTATATCATAATGTGTGAATTATTATTTATATAGATTCATTTCCTTCTTATAAAATAGTTTTATAAATTATTTTAATTCATAATGATTTATAAAATAAAAGTAAATATTGTTATTAACTTTTTAAAAGTTAATGTTTGATTTTAAAAATGATTTTTTAATTTTAAAAGGGATTTTAATAGATTATGTTTTTAACAAATAAGATTTCATGTATTTTTATGTATTCTCAAATAAATAGATGTATTATTTATATTATAAAATTTGTTTTTTAAAACCATTAATTTTTATTTTTAGAGTATAATTTTAAAAAAATGTTTTATCAAGATCAATGTATTTCATTTTAAATAATTTTTTAAGGAGTTTTTAAGCCTCTCAAAAGGGGTATTTTATCTTATTTTCAAGTGATTTGTCAAATGATCTTAAAATGTTATTTTTCCTCTATGTTAACATCCTGAATGATTCATATCTTTCATTGGGGATATTTTTAAGCTACTATCTAAATTATTTCTTTGTATAGCTTATGGAATGTTATAGGAACGTTTTTAATGAAACCCTTTTCTTTTGCATGGGTTAATTAAGTGATATTTGAATTATGAATGTTTTCATGTTCTAACGGAACACAGACACACATATATATACATATGATGATTATTATGAATGTTTGGTTCCTATATATCCCACCAATGATTTAGTTATGGTTTAATATCACATGAGATAATAATGATCTATGAATTATTATACTCAAGTAAATAATTGGCAACAAGTTATGATAATAAATTTAATTATGGGATGTGAGTTTGATACTCAAGTCAATAATGGACCATAAGTTATGAAACTCAATTCACTAATGGGACTTGAGTTATAATGATCGAGTCATTAATGTTTCACAATATTATTATTCTAGAACTATTATGTAATGATTTAATATGATTATTTTTGTTCCAACGTTCCTTATTATGCTATGTTTTAATGAATGTAACATTTTTTATGTTATATTCCTATGATCATGCTACATGGTTCATTTGAATTATCTCACACTCTTTTTACTTGGTACATGCTTATTTATTTGAGATGAAATTTCCTTCTATCATGACTTATGAACAACTCTTACTATTTCATGTTATTTTTAATAAAATATTTCTCCACTGATCATGTTTTCTCATATGGTTATGATCTAACCCTTGATGACATGTTGATGAGTTTTCCCCTCACCTAGTGATTGATATCACACATTTCTTATGTTTATATTACCCATGTAATAAAGATAAGTATAACCTATGAGGAGACTAGAAGGGGGTATAATGTTGTCTTATTATAGAAAAATGTATAAAAGTATCATCAAATATGTTTCTTATGGACCTGATCCTCAAAGACACTATATATTATATTCTTTGGATTTTTTGATTATTGAGTGATGTGATGTTTAAATTATTGAAATATATGTATATTTAGTTGGGGAAAATCACTTGTAATAAAAACTACTTTTAAAGTATATATTTTTAGCACTGATCCTAGGAGTCCAAGTCTAGAATACCTAATGGAAACAAGCACTGAGGGTATTAAAAAACACATATGAGTGGAAATAGCCTCATAAATCCTTGGGATATAGGAAAAAACCACCAAAAAACCCATATCATAAAAATTATATAACCCAAAACACAAGAAAATTTCATTTAGAATAAAATTCCTCAAAAATAAAATTCTATAGAAACTCCTACAATAGAAACAAAAAAACTGATGATGATCTCCAAGGGCTATTAAGGTCCAGCCTGATCACCAACATGATGGATTTCTAAGGATAAAATGACACCTTTTCGATTTATAATAATTAATAAAAATCCAAAAATTCTCAAAATCACCACTTATAAAACATGAAACCTTGAATAAATATAAAATAAATAAATAATGTACCTTTTAGCATAGATGGATGAAAAACAATTCTAGAAAAAACTTGATAAAGATAATTAAGATTTATCCACTAGGATTCATCCCTTATGGTGTAGCCATGGGTTGATATAAATCACCTGATGCTTGGGTTAGATTATCTTCTCTACCATGATATAGTATAATATCACAATAAAAAGGTAGGTGGATTAAGTGATCTTGGTAGATTTAACATAAGGCTTATTAGGCTTGGAAAACCCCATATCAATGGTTACGCCTTTATTACATAGGATTTAAGGATGCTCTATATAACCCCGAAATTTTCTTCTACGTTCATAATTCATAAGTTAATGATATATTATGACAACACTTATAACCTTCATCTGAATAAACCCCCATATGTTTCATATTATGGAATGTTATTTATAAATAATAACATGCTTGAAATATTATTTGAACATTTATATTTAAATTTATATTTCTCAATTTATCATCATGTGTTTATATAGATCTCACTATATGATTCAATACACTACTATATTCCATTATTGTACACTATTTTTGTTTGATGAAAGGATATGAAATATCTACATATCATATTGAATGATATACCCAAAAAATATATTGTTGGAGTTGGTTCCCAAGAACCAACTTATGTTCACTTTATGATAACATGTATTAATTGTTTGGAATATTAATAATCCTCTTATGAAAAAATGATTGTTCTTCTACGTAACATAGTATGTGATAATATCCTAAGTGTAGCTATCACACTAAAAGGTTATAGCAGTTCCCCACTATGATATAAACTCAAAAGTGCTACAAAACAATTCTTAAATATACCTTCGTTTGCCGGATCATATCATTTGAGGATAAAAAATGATTTATTCTATCATGGGAGGAGACTCATAGGACTTTGAGGAACCTTATCATGGTGTATTCCATTGGTAATATCCCGTAGGATATTATAAGAATAAGTACCAGTAGTAGGAAATCCACATTTATATGTGTCATTGGATGTTCTTATATACAGATGTGTGTATTGGTCTTTAGACTTTAAAATTATTATTAATGAGTATTATGAGTTGTGTACTTTGATGTATTGATGAAAGCCATGACAACATATATTCATGGAAAAGTAGGATTTAGTGGGCGTGTCACGAGTAATATTGTATTAATGAATAATTCAAGACTGTATTTTTCCATTATATTCTTTAACAGGAGTTGATATCTCAGGAACATTTATAGAAATGATATATCCTAAATATATCCATGGCCAATGTGTTCCATAATTATGTTCTATTTCCAGAAAGTCAAGGAAAGAGACATCGATCACATAGGTTGATGGCAGTGGCATGCAACCTACTTGATTTGAGATAATGTGATAAATGAAATATATTACACGGAAAGGTTCCGTATGAGATATTATGTCATTGTGACATTAACTACTTTCCCTATGGGTTCCATGGCTTGTGGCTAGAGGCTAATTTTGGACTTTAGGTTCATTCGCCTTATGCAACTGAGAATGTGTCCTAGAGGGTTACACACTAAGTATATTCAAAATCCCAGTTGAAAAATATATTATTATTTATTATCTAACACGTCGAATAAATATTATTACTTCAAGTGGTTTAATAAATATTCATGTTCACTTTATTGTATTTATTCTGTCACCAATTATCTGAGATAATATAATGTGATAAGAATATTTAATAAATATTTATTTTCTATTTATTGAATATTATATTAATTTATTTATTGAATAATAATACAATGATATTTATTTAATAAATAAATAGTCATTATTCAAGGCATAATAAATATTATAGAGGAATTAAATAACAATATTTTAGGTCTAGTGAGAAAATAATAAATATTGAATATCATTTGATTAAATAATATTTAATTTTAATTCACAAGTTAAGCGCATCTTAAGAAATAATAATATTAATATTATTTGACATGGTATTTTATCTAGGATTCAATAAATAATTAATGGAACTTTTTTCATTTATTTTATTCTAACCCTAATGATATATGAACTAAAATTTGTTATTTTCTCATTAGAACAATTCATTTGTTTGGGTTGTGCACAATGGAATTGGAGAATTCAATCAATCCCTTGATATCTCTATTCACCAAGATCGCTCCCATGAATGAAGAGAAAAATTCCTCCACCACATCAAGGAGAATTATTTGGAAGCAAATCTTATAGTGATTAAAGGTAGACAATGTAAGTGCAAGGATTTTTTGTGATAGTAGATGGAGATTCCTGCAGTGACATCTGGAGATTCGTGGAACTCATGTGGATCACCACTAGAGGAAATCTACACTTGATTCTTATAATGCAATGAAGGTGCATCATATATCTGTTTCTCGATCAATCAACGAATAAATAATTCCATTAAGGTAATTTGTATTCAATTAAATTAATTATAAATAATATGTAATGATCCTCTCTCTTTGGTTTCAGTGAGATTCTTGTTGTCTATATTATTTGATTCAACTATATTTAACAAAATGTTTGTCATCATGTAGATCTCAAATTGAACATTGAACATGGTAAACATTATAGTTGGGCACTGCCCATCACACGCTTCCGTTACACCTAGAGCATATAAGTGGTATCGTAGAGATCAAAAAAAAAATTTAATTATTTAAATATCATTGGTGATTTTGAATTTTATTTTAGTTTTTCAATTCTATTTTAGTAATTATTTTAATTTGAATCATGAGATATGATTATTACTCCTTCATTTCTAATAGATCTTATAAATATGATTAATTTTATTAATAAAATAATATACAAAATCTCATCTAGAGGTGCCAAGGATTCAAGTTGGATAAAATAGGAGTACACACCATGTAATCAAAATTACACACAGTGTACTTATAGTCAATTCATCATGAATTATCTCGATAATTAATTCAAACTGGGTGTACTGATAACACACTCTGCATTAAATACCATACACCACATTTTTATAGGACCATGGTTCCACATAGTCAACCGGAGTACACATTGTGCAGCCCATGCACATGGCATGGAGTCCCTTTGAGTCACAGATGGGTTGTGTAGTAATATACATTCTACATGATTGATGAACGTGTAATTCGGAGCCCACAAACTGTGTAGCCCATTTTACATGTTGTTTAATCCAATTTTGGGTAAATGAGAAGGGGAATATGGATCCCTGACACCAGGATTTCCAGACAACAAGATATTCTAAAACCAATGGTGAGGGATATTTAGTTTTGATAAATAGTGGGAGACTAATAAATTTAATGTATAATTATTTTTCTAAATTTTATCAGATAAAGTGCTAAAATTATGGTCATATTATTTGTATAAAAAACATTAAAATGATTTCAAACATATCACTGTGATCCATACTTTAGAATGAAAACCTTCTCACTAGAAAATATTTACAAGAATGTAAAAGGAACTTATGTATTATACTTCTCCATAAAAGGAAATTGTATGTGATGGAAGAACAGTTTCAAATTGTTCTTGGTACTGAGGCAAGTGATGAAGAGCTATCTCTATATGAGAAACATATTAATGATGATACAAATTTTTATTGTTTCATGCTATCATCCATGTCTAATGAGATTTTAAAGCAACATGAGGACATGGATTCATATAGCACGATGTCTCACCTTCAAGATCTTTATTAAGAGAAGGTGAGAAAAAAGAAGTACGAGATATCCTATGATTTTTTTGCAACTAGTATTTGAGAGTCTATTCTAGATGGGCCTCATGTAGTCAATATTATTGGATACATTGAATGTTTATAAATCTTAGGGATTAAATTCAAAGATGGGTTACATACAGATATCATACTTTCATCAATGGACAAAACCTTCTCTAATTTTATTTTTAATTACAATATAATAAATAATGAAAATATTATTTCAAAACATCTTACTTAGATTCACCAATTGGATAAGGACACAGGGCATGATAAACTCATAGTTATTATAGTGAACATGAAAAGGAATAACAAGGAAAATGGGCACATGAGCTAAACAGTATAAAACTCCCAAGCACTATCCTTCCAAGAAGATGAAGATCCATAGGAAGGGAAAGGAAAAGGAGGAAGTATGTTTTTCATGTGGTAAACCAGACCACTGGAAGAGGAACTACACTTAGAAGCTAGGGGAAGCTAATTATGCATTTTTTAAATTGTGTAATATTTACATATCTACATATTGGGTATTAGATACACCTTTTGGTGCTCGCATATGTATCCACATGTAGGAAACAAGTATATTTCAAAATATTTCTATAGGAGAGGTGGATCTAAGAGCTGCCAATGGAGAGAGGATGGCTACCCTAGCTATTGGTTACTACCACCTTTCATTTCTAACTAGAATTATTTGGGTTTTAAAAGATTCTGATTAAGTACCTAAGGTTACCAAGAACATAATTTCTGTATCATTCCTAGATACATATGGGTTTATTTTAAAATTTGGAAAAAAGTTGTTTCATTTTTAAGTAAAACATAAGTTATGGTATGATTTTTTTAAATAATGATCTTTATGTGTTAAATTATAACAACCAAGTGTTGTCAATTGATAATGAATCATGTACACATGACTCATATAACACCCAGTTATGGCATCACCATCTTGATCATGTAAAGGAGAAGCATTTGAAAAAGATTTTTCAAGATGGTTATTTAGAATCTTTTGAGATAAAACCACTTGAAAGATGTCTTTATTATTTACAAGGAATAATTACCAAAGAAATTTTTTTTGGGTAGAGTGAAAGGTCTACATAGAATCTAGGAATGATACACACTAATGTGTGTGTACCATTTCCAATATAATCTCAAGGTGGATATTATTACTTCATAACATTTACTAATGACTTGAGTAAATATGGATATACATAATTGATGAGGTATAAGTCTGATTAATTTGAGAAATTATAGGAATTCAAGAATTAATTAGACAATAATATTGGTAAGAAGATAAATAATCTTCGATTGGATTGAGGTAGTAAATATTTTAAACAAGTGTTAATTGAATTTTAAAGGGAGTTTGGGATTCTACCTGAACTCACTCCACCTTACACCCCATAGTTGAATAGTGTTAGTGAAAATAAGAACCCTAACATTTTAGATATGGGAAGGTCGATGATGAGTCATGCATATATTTTATTATCCTTTTGGGGATATTCATTATAAACTATGACATACAAATTAAACTGAGTACCAATGAAAGAAACAAAACGAATTAACTTTGAGTTATAGAGTGGAAAGAAACTTGTTTTGTCGCATACACTTGTATAGGGTTGTGAGGGATTTGTTAAGGACTAATAAGGCAATAAACTTTCACCATGGGGAAAAAGTTTATCTTTATAGGGTATCCAAAGGAAACAAAGGGATACTACCTATAAACCCCTCAGATAAGAATGTGATTGTTTACAGACAAGCTGTCTTTATTGAGAGGGATCACATCCTAAAAAAGGTTAGTGGGATAAATATTGATTTAGATGATGTTGATTTTCAAGATAAACAATATTTGGTATAGGAATAGATTCCATAGGTCCCCATGGAATAAGCAGTTCTGGAAACAAAAGTACTTTATAGTAGTGAAATAGAGGTAAGATAACTAGAGAGATATGATTTTATAGTTACAAAGGACAATGACTCATTATTGGTTGACAATTATAAAATTATATCCTACCAGGAGGTAGTAGAAATCTCATAATATGAAAGATGGAAAGAAGCCATGAATATTGAAATAGATTCCATGTATCAAAACCAAGTTTGGGTTCTTGTTGATACACTATTTGATGTAAAGCCTGTTAGATGAAAATGGATATTCAAGAGGAAACTGGACATGGAAGGTAAATTAAATTCTTATAAAGAATGGATAGTGTACAAAGGGTTTAAATAATGTCAAGTAATTGACTACGATGAAAACTTTTCACTAGTTTCCATGTTCAAATACATTAGAATTCTCCTTTCTATATTAGATTACCATGACTATGAGATTTGGTAGATGGATGTCAAAACTAAATTACTTAAAGGTAACCTTCAAGAATAGGTTTATATAACACAAACCGAAGAGTTTTTAACTCCAGGTGATTCCAAAAGGATTTTAAAGTTATAGAGATTCATTTAGGGATTGAAGCAAGCATCCAGGTCATTGAACATTTGATTCGATGAATCCATAAAATAATTTTGTTTCATTAATAACATATGTGATCCATGTGTTTACAAGAGGTTTAGTGTGAATGCCGTCATTATCCAAGTAATTTATGTTGATGACCTATTACTTATTGGAAAGAACATACCAGTTTTAGAATCTACTAAGGATTGGTTAAACAAGTGTTTCTTCATCAAGGACATAGGTAATGTAACCTGCATTCTAGGGATCAAGATCATTCATGATATATCCAAGAGGCTTCTTGGACCGAGTCAAAGTACATATGTTAACAAGATATTAAAAAGATTTAGTATAGAATAATCCAAGAGGGGATTGGTTCCCATATCCCATGGTATACATCTTTCTAAGAAAATGTTTCCTGAAACAAAATAAGAGATGGAGAGAATGAGTGATATCCCATACGCTTTAGTATTAAGATAAATCATGTATGCCATGTTATGTACTAGACATGATGTTTCCATTGCAATGAGGATAATAGATAGATATCATGTAAATACTGGAGAATAGCATTGGTTTGCTATTAATGATATCCTTAAGTATCTGAGAAGAACTAAGGATATATTCTTAGTGTATGGAAAAGATAAGGAGCTGGTCATTAGGGATTATACTAATGATAGTTTTTAGATAGATCAGAATGATATGAAGTTATAGTCATGATATGTTTTTTTGTCTCAATAGAGGAACTATGAGATGAAAGAGTTCAAAGTAGCCAGTTGTCGCTGATTCTACAGTGGAGTTCGTGTATATAGTGGACTCTGATGTAGCCAAGGAATCCATTTGAATTTTGAAATTTTTCTAGGATCTTGATGTGGTGACAAGTAATAAAGACCCTATCACATTATATTATGATAATACTAAAGTGGTGGATCTTAAAAAAGAGCCAAGGTCACACCAATGGACAAAGAACATACTCTAAAAATATCACATCTTGAGGATTTTTTATCTAAGGGGTGAAGTTTTAGTGATCAAAGTACCCACATAAGATAACGTGAAAGACCCTTTGAATAAAAGCCTATATCAATAGAAGTAAGAATGTCATGTGAGAGTTAGAATACATATGGTTGTTAGTAGTTGGATATAATGAAAGTAGGAGTCTATTATAGCTGGTTCCCTAGAACCAACTTCTATGTACATTATGATAACATGTATTCATTATTTTTATTATTAATAAAACTCTTATCACATCATGATTTTACTTCTATGTAACATACTATGTGATAATGTCTTAAGAGTAGCTGTTGCACTAAAAGGTCTTATAAGTTACCAACTATGATGAGAAACCGAATGTGCTACAACAATATTCTTAAATATATTTTCTATAGCCAGATGATATCATTATAGAAACATAAATGATACAGTCTATCAAGGGTAGAGACTCATAAGCTTTGAGGTAAATTCTCATGGTGTACGCCCTTGGTAATATCCAGTAGGATATTATGAGAGGAAGACCCGCTAGTAGGAAATACACATTTATATGTGTCATTGGATGTTCTTATATGTGGATGTGTGTATTTGTCCGCATACATTAAGATTATTATTAATGAGTATTATGAGTCATGTACATTAATGTATTAATGAGATACAAGATGATATATGTTCATGGTGAAGTAGGATACATTGGGTGCATCATGTGTAATATTTCATTAATGCATGATACAAGAAAGTATTTTTCCTTCTTTTCTTTAATGGGATTTGTTAACTTAGGACATTTTTGGAAATATTATAGCCTAAATAAATCCATTAAAATAGTAATCTATATTGACTCTTTAATTCAAAAAAGTCAATGAAAGAGACATTGAGCACATAGGTTGATGACATCATCATTCAACCTTCTTGATTAGAGATATTGTGATAAGGGGACTATATTAAACATTACGAATCCGTACAAGGTATTATTTCAATGTGGAATCAACTTATTTCTCTCTGGGTTTCTTGGCATGTTTCTAGATGCTAAACTTGGACTTTAGGTTTCTTCTCCAAATTCCATTGAAAAAGAGGCCTAGAGGGTCACACACTAAGTGTTTCCAGAATCATAGTTAAATAATATATTATTATTTATTATTTAACAAGTTGAATAAATATTATTCTCGCAAGTGGTTTAATAATTATTCATGTTTTCTTGATTTTATTTATTCTATCACTAGTTATTTTAGAAAATACAATATGAGCAGAATATTTAATAAAATATTTATTTTCTATTTAATGATTATAATATTTATTTATTTATTGGTTAATAATAAAATAATATTTTTTTAATAAATAAATAGTCACTATTCAATGACTGATAAATATTGTGGTGGATTTAAAGAGTGGGATTTTATGTATGGTGTTAAAATAATAAATATTTAATATTATTTTATTAAATAATATTTAATTTTAATTTGAATGTTAAGTGCATGTTGAGAAATAATAATAATAATAATAATATTTGACATGGGGTTTTTTCTAGGATTAAATGAATAATTAAGTGAACTTGTTCAATTATTTTATTTTAAACCTAGTGATATATAAACCCAGTTATGTTATTTTCTAATTAGAATAATTCATTTGTTTGGGTTGTGAACAATGAAATTGGATAATTCTCTCAAGACCTTGAGATATCTCTTAACCAATATATCTCCCAAGAAAAGAGAGAAATATTCCTCCACCAGATAAAGGATAATGCTTTGGAATTAATTCTCCTAGTGATCACAGACAGATGATACAAGCACCAGGATCTATCATGCTAGCATCAAGATATTTCTTTAGAGACATCTGAAGATTCATGGAACATGTTTGGATCACCGCTAGAGAGAATCCACAATTTATTCTTACAATTCAATGATAATGCATCACAAATCTATTTCCAAATCCATCAATGAAGATATAATTCCATCAAGATAATTCTTATTTAATTAAATTAATTATAAATAATATGTGATGATCCTCTCTCTAGTTTCAGCATGGTTCATGTTTTATGTCTTCTTTGAATCAATTACATTGAACATGGAATTTATAATCATATATATGACATATTGATCATTGAACACAACAAAAAGAAAAGTTGGGCATCACCAATCACATGCTTCTATTGCGCTCCGAACCTACACATATTATATGAATAGATATCATACCATAAGGAATTACCATATTATCACACATGATATGGTAAATATAAATCTCACACACACACATACCCACATATATTATTTAGGTAATATATCATTAAATCTCCCAGTTTCACCAAAGTATTATAGTTTAGTGTCGTTTGGCCTTATATTGTATCATATACAATATGTTTTGAAACCATATCTAAAACTTTTTAAAATTTATCATCAATTTCACATTGTATCAGATCACATGCAACAATTTTTGAATCTCTATCCAAAAGTCATTTTGAATAAACTCAAGAACACTTTTGGTCTATCTATTTTAGTTCAATAAAACTCAATCCCAATTCAACAAACCACAAATTATAAAACCATGGGCCTTTGTAGTGTTTATAAAAAACATGATTTCCAAAAATCCATAAATATAAGAAAAGAGGAAACATTAGAAAAAAATAAATACTACTCATTCTACAAATGGATCTGGAGTGATATCCATCAAACACATGTATCTATATACCTATGTCCACTGATTCCATCATATATGAGAATGCATTTTAATATGATCCCCTTTTCTAGTTAATCAAGTATCAATAAGACATGGAGATTTTATATCCTATATAACTACCCATATGCTCTAGATATATGAGTATATATGGACCGTATTAATGAATACATCACATGTCATTCACCTATATGGATGAACACATAACATTCCCCTCATCCAATTGATAATTTCCTCAAATGTATTATCTAGGTTGGAAGTACATTTCCTCAACCTATCTCAATCAAGGGTGACTATATCACACTCATCACATGATATAAAAATACCATCTTAGTTAAGGTCCAACTGATGAAATGATCAATGACATACCCAAGCATGCCTTATTTGCTACAATTAAAGTATTTGATAATAAAGGTATCAATGCATGAAGGTTATAATGGTTGGTATCTTTCTAACCTCAAGTATGAGGAAATAATAGTGCATTACACTCTATGTGGTATACTTGGGTGGTCATTTAGTACCCAAATTTTTTTTTCTTTCCTTATGATCATATTTCATATCTCTATAGGAAATCATACACATGATAACCATAACATTTTATCACAACCTATAATATTCTATGAAGAAAATATGTTAGGGATAACTCAAATTCATAATTTTAGAGGTCAATTATCATTTAGTTAATGACTATATACACCAAAAATAAATGATAATAAAGTAAAACCACCTTTTGTATAACATTATACATTTTAAATTCTTAAAATATTTTAATAATACTAAAAAATCATACATAAAAACCAATATCCTCACATTATATATGATATAATTCCAAATTAGCATTATATTTTATACGCTTTTTATGTTTTTTAAACTCATGTAATTTTAAAAATTCCCTTCCATATCTCTATGTGACCACCTGACAAAATACCCCACTAAAATATTTATCAAATAACATATATAAAGAAATAAATTTTGAATAATGGTGAGACTTAGGAATAATATTCCTAATGATAACACTTTAAATATAGTATTCAAACTCCTTAACTTCACAAAATCTAATGCTATGATGCAAATAACTTTTGTTCTCTACTTAAAACTCTTTTTAAGTTCATTATCATCACCTTTATTGGAACTTAACCACAAAATTGTTTCCCTTTAAATCATTTTGATAACAATATTCAACTATATAAATTTTTATTTACCAACATATCCTAATATTCTTTAGGATATAATGTGACATTCACTTTGTTATTATAACTAAGTGTAACTCATTAAATTCATATTTACCAATATACCCTAAATACATTTCAACATTATGTGATATTAATGTTTTATTTTTATTAAAATAATCTTTTAATTGTTAAATTTTAACAGCTATATGTCTAAATATACTCTCACTAACCTATTTAACATTATATTCTCTTTAGAATATCATGATAAGATACACAAACTAATTTATGATCAAAAATAACATTTATTTTATTTAGTGGGAATATTTAACAAATAAAATATTATATCTATATCTTATATGAAATTCAATGTGTTCAGATCATTATTTTGAAAAGAATATTTTATAATTTAAAACATGTCACTGATGGGTGGAGAGATCTCATCCCTTATATTTTAAAAAATATATGGATAAACTCTTTTATCCAGGATAATTTTTTTTATCCTCATATCATTTTCAATCATATTGTAGAACCTAATTAATCATAAAATGTAATAACACGACCCTAACTATTGGATTGGAAAGAGATGAGGTGTCACTAACCTTAGGTGACATTCCCCAATCACCAAATGTTAGAAATAAATATCGAGGGTTTAATAATAAATATGGTTAATTTTTTCCCTTTTACACACAGAAACACAAACACACACATATAAATAAAAAATATATATAACCCAATACAACTATATAATAATTATTCATGAATTAAAATAATGGATCAAAGTATAACAAAATGAATAATTAGAGTAATAAAAAAAATAAAACAAAAAACTTAAAACTCTAAAATAAATCAAGACACATGAACCAAGGTGGAACCACTCAAGACTCCCAGAACATGACAATCTTCCAAGATCCATATCCATCATACATGATATCTACACCAAAAATCACCACTACTGAAATTTGAAACCTTCCCCTTTCCTATATCATAGAAAACAACATCTGTATAGATACGAATGTGCATATACATGGGGTGAGTATAACAACCATATTAGAAAACCCCAATATAATTTTACCACATTACACAAAAATAAGAAGTTGGTTAGCACACATTATTTTGATAAAAGTTTTTATATAACATTACGTAATATAAACAGTTTCATAGTTTATATATAAAACAGGAAGGAAGACAAGTCAAGAGTAGTTCACCAATAATAAAATTCTTATAATGAGTAGAAAAAATTCTATTTAAAACACTTTTCCTAATAATTCCTTTTTC
This sequence comes from Viscum album, assembly GCA_963277665.1. Taxonomy (NCBI): domain Eukaryota; kingdom Viridiplantae; phylum Streptophyta; class Magnoliopsida; order Santalales; family Viscaceae; genus Viscum; species Viscum album. Next base: position 570,057,033 of record OY728164.1, on the reverse strand, counting down.
TATATCACACACACATTATGGTTTAATGACATCTCCCTCACTCATGAGTGAAGATACATCCACCACCAAGTTATCACATAGTGATAACTATTGGCCCAAATTGGCCATGTTACCAAATACCTCCAAATATGGTCCAATGAACATGAACAAACTGAAACCATAATATTACAGTTTCACAAATCAAAATATTTTCTTTATTTTAGGAAAATAATTTAATTAATTCATCTCTCACCATGTAGGAAACCCCCAAAACCATGTTTCAAGAACTAACCAGTGAGTAAAAAATCTAACAGAGTTTCAACATGCCGATTTCATTTCAAAGTAAGAAGAAATTATTTTGTAAATAAAGAGCCTTCACCATCGAGATAAAGTGTAAAGTGGGAAAATCCCTTAACGGAAATACATTTAACAAGAAGAATATTCACATGAAATCTTAATTATGGACTCTTTCTTCAATTCCTTTAATGAAACATAAGATGGTTAAATAAAAACGTATTTGATCCCATAGATGCGGCCATAAAAATACCATTATATATTACTATTCAATAGGGAACAAGTAAATATATATTAGAGGGAAATAATGGCTCTCTTACATTTTTTAAAAGATCCAACACACAATGATTCATCGAAAACGGAGTCTAAAAGTTTAATATTGCCAAAAAATAACATAGGGAGAGCCTATAGTTTGAGGGGGAAGAGAAGGATACTAATTATAATTAATGGTTACTATAATTTAAAGGTATATCTAAAATATAATAAATTCATGGTGTGGAATATTATTTCACTTTATAATAATTTAGAATAACCACTTACACTAAAATTAATATTGGCTATTTTAAAATCTACAAAACATATTCAAAACTTGAATAGAATTCATGAAAACTTCTTTGAAATTATCCATGTCATGGATAACCATTCACATAATGAATCAATTCATGTATCCCGATTCTATCTTCTAGTCCCCCTTTTCCCCTGAACAAAATCAATGATCTGATCCAATAATCCAAAACTCAAAAGGTACAACATAAAATAGGGACATAGATCAAAATGGGGGTACTACATGAACCATGTATGTTAAATATATCATACCATATTGTTTATAACTATTTATTATTAATACAAAAATTATCTTATAATATAATAGAAATGTGATGAATACACATAATTTATATAGATCCATCTAAACATGATTTTTTTTACATTCTACTTTATGAATAAAAAACACTTTAGTTCATCATTTTAATATATACCATAAGATCCTTTAATTATTATCTTTATTTTTAAATACATAATATTTAATAAAATTGTAAAATATAGTTATGTAGGCTTTTCATACATAGATATTACAAATTGTTTAGATGAATATTCAATAAAGTACACAAACACATGCCTGAGGACTGTAATAGTTTAGTGTCTTTTGAGAATAGGTATATAATATTATAATTTAGTGAAATATATTAAAAGCCACCCATATAGATCATCCCCTTTACTACTCTTCACAAAAACACTGTACATAAAAACATATCTTTATAAACTAGGGAAAGGAAACATAAGAAATGGAGAAATCAGATGATTAATAAGTTAAAAGTTATGAAGTTAAATGATATATTATATTTTCATAATGAAAATTATGTCATTAATATCATAATTATATCACTTATATCACATATATTAATTAAATTTATCATTATTTTCTTCCATGTAAAGGGTTAGTGAAAACAAATCACATCGCTTTCTGAGGCGGTAGCCTGCCGTACACATGAACGATGTTATCGTATCCCCTATGAAATAGAAAGTAAAAATGTATATGAATTACATAATGAATAAATAGGTAGAATTATGTTATAAATATCATATATATAATTTATATCCATAATCATACCTAAAAGTTATATGTGGTAATTGAAAAAAAAATGTCATTAGTATGCGAGGAGGTAGTGTGCCATACACACAAATAATGATTTCATAACACATTTGATGAAAGTAGAGATGGTTGTAGGTAATTAACATAAAATAAAAAAATCTTAGTATATTTAATATAATGTGGATATTATATCATAATGGTTTAAATATAATTTATGTTGGTGGAGGAAGAAATAAAATAAATATTCTTGTTGAAAAACGTTACCCTTTCTTTGGGTATTCTTCTTAGGTTTGCACCAAAATCCTTCCTATGTTAGATTTATGTACAAAATAATAATTATAAAATTAGATGAGGGAAGATGGAAAGTTATTTGGGTAGGTATTTGATAAACCAAATGAGTTTTATGGTGTGAATAATAGAGGAACTGGGTGGCCTTTTATAAGTGATGTGAGCGGCACACTTGTAATTATTTGAAAAGGGAAAGGTGTATCCATGTTTTTCTCATAAAAAATGGTCCAAAATGAAGTATTATTGAGAATTATACATTTTAGGGTATAAATATGGATATAAAATATGTTTTATACAAGTTTTTAGGTCATTTTAACTCCTTTTTTTAATTTAATGCCCAGTAAACTCATTTGTACTTTAACCGTGGTAATTAATTTTTACTGTTTTTACTATTCATTTTAGTCAAATATTAAGTTGAAATTATTAGATAATATAAATTATGATGATTCCAAATATATAATCCATTTTTAAAAATTCAATTAACATAATTTAAAAAATTCAATATAAAATTGATTAGGAAGATGTGATGAGAAAGTGGGGTTTCAAAGAGAAAATGTTCAAAAATTTACAAACTTTTAATATAAAAATGACTCAAATGAAAAAAAAATTGGATTAATATATATATAATTTAACTAATTTTTACTTTAAAACTAATTTAAAATATAATTTATCTTTAAATATAATTTAAAATAAAAGGTAGTTTTCAATTGAAATCCAGTGTTTTCCACTATTCATCAAAAAATTAATCTTTTAAGAAAATTATCAAACATTCACCATAATATAATTTTGATATTATAATTTAAAAAATTATTTTTATTATTTAAAATAAATTTTATAAAAGTTTAAAATATTTCATTAAAAATATGTGTGTGGAAAGGTGACAAAACTACTTTTTACAAAAATATAGTTTTAAGCAAAAAATTGGATTTATTCTCATCTCTTATCTAGAAAAAAATGAGATGAATATTAAACATTTGATTGAATATATAATATATAAACTTCATTAAAATAATTCAGAAAAAGTGGTTTGTTTAATTTATTTTGGTGAAATACATGTCTTTTCATAAAAATATGTTTTTTCAAAAAATATTTCATTAATTTTCAAATAGTTTTTATATTCATTTATAATTAATTGGCCACCAAATAATTTATTTTATATACATGTGTAAACCATATAATTTTATAATTTAGTTAATAATATTCATAAACTCCATTCCAATAACTAGTATATAATTATGATTTTAAATAATAATATTTTAATATTATGTCATGTTTCATTTAAAGTTAGTGTTGCATGTAACATAAATTAAACTTAGTATTACATGTAACAAAAGATAAACTCATGATGACGTGTAACACAACATTAATTGAGCCTTTCATGTAACTCAATATTAACCCAGTGTTTCATGTAATTTAAGCTTAACTCAGTGTTGCGTGTAACACAAAATATCAAAAAGATTAAATTCATCTGAAAAAATATTTCACAAAATATCAAAGTGTTACATAAAATATAAATTCGTTATTATATACTATTGAGATTATTATATTTTTTTTCTAAAACATCAATACCTAATATATAACCTCCAAAGTGGTTCTAAAACTCCTTCAAGTATCTTGGACAATTATATCTTATGGAAATATTTTCCTTCCTTTCTCACACCACCTTTAGGTTATAATGACCTTTAATGGATATTCAAAGATACATTGTTGGACTATTCAGTTATCTTTTGTTCATCCTATTTGAATTTTTACCCACTTCTACTATTTATACAACTCCATAACTTGGAAATAACATTAATTAGTTCATCTATTCTCAACACTTAGAGAAAACAGTTTAATATTTCATGAACTCATTTAAATTTTTAAAAAATTTATAACAATGATTCCAGAATTCCATAACCAGAATACGATTTAGAGGATATATCCAGTATCTATATATAATTTAACATTCTCAATCATATTTAATAAATAATAGGTGAGTAAATTTCCTCATGAAACTATGCATATAATTATTTTTAAACCCTAATCGATACATTATATGCTTCTTATAAGAATCTTGATTCACCTTTTAAATAATTTAGCTAGTTACTCATGAATGTATTACTCTAACACACATTTTTTTCTTGATTTAAGAAAAATATTTATGTTTATATATGAGTCTAAATAGTTTCTTACATTAATATTATCCTTTATATATAATAGAATATTTTATCATATGAGTATCATATCTTATAATCATTTAATATAAAATTTTATTAAATGTGCTCCCACTAAAATTATGACACCTTTTAAAATGAATCAAAACTATTAGTGGGGAAAAAATATTTTTGACTAAGAAATAACCCTGTTTTTAATTAACATTATTAATTTATGTATTTAGTAGGACTATTACTCCAATGATATCATATATGACTCTTGGATGGTTGATAAAACAACTCATTACCTAATCCATCATATTGATAAAATCAACATGATTTCCCTAGTAATGTAACTCTCAATGTTTCCATGATAAGTTTAACCTATGTAAAATAAAAAAATAGGAATCTAACGATCATGTTCACCTCATTATTTTCTTTCCTTACACAAGATAATCCATAAGCAAATTACTTTGGAATAACATACGTGATTGGATGATCGTGGTCTTGGAATGTGTTGTCTTTAGAAGGAATATAATTCTCACTGTTTTTAAATGGGATTTAATCACACCATATTTATATAACATATCTTCATTACATGTATTCGAGAGTCTAGTGATTTAGATTAAAATATGTTGCTTCCACCAAATCAATATGTTCAAACCATGTTGATGTGTAAATCTTTACACAAACCAATAGATTGTGTACTAACTCAGATTAAAAGACAAATATATTCATACATATCTAAATGCATACCATATATAAGGTATATAAAACCATTTATTACGAAGGATTCAAATCATATGAAATAAATAATATTTTCAAGAATAATCTTAGAGTGATAGATAAGAAACCTATACTTTTAAAGATAAGATATAAGCCTTTAGGTCAATAAAAAGTCTGACCCAAAGTACCTATACACAAGGATACATTACTCAAGAGATACCTCAATTCCATAATAATTCTAATACCTAAAATATACAAACTATAATAAATATTTTAATTTAAATCATAAATCAAGTAAATATATAATAAAACTAAATAAATTATTATATGAGAAATATAAGGGCATATCCCCTTTATTAAAAATGATAAAAAAAATAAAAAACCCCTTTTGAATAGGGTAGGGGAAAACCCATTACAATCCCAAAATCTAGGTGAAGATTGCCTTAAACTGAAATGGCCCTAAAGCGCACTAGATCAAGAACCATACAACATGTATTGCAAAAATCCCCAATACACTAAAAAGCCTTGAATCTACATCTACATAGTGGAAAGAAGAAATACACCCCATTTGAAGACCATCATCATGAATCCATCCACCGTGATCCCAAAGTCATCACTATCGAGGGACACCATGACCCGGTGAACATGCCACCAAACACACTGCAATGACACAGCCTCACAACATCGCCCCTACCTCCATCAATTCCGAAGCTAGAAAATACCCCCCCCCCCCGCCCCCCGATATGATTATGACAGGACCAAAACCCTTGATTGATTCTCGAGCTGTCTCGCTATCCTAATTCATCGCCACCCCATTGCTCCACATCCCGAAGCTCCACCGCAGGACCTGCGCCATCCCACTGCCTCCAGATCCCTCTTCCAGCCATAGAACCATCCGCTTTGACCCATAGACCACCGCCCACCATCACCATAAATCCCATACACACTCGATATGAACCAAATGAAGACACCGACATCAAATCATGAATAGATCAATTTTTTGCAAAAAAAATAACCAATAGGTATCCATCACACTCTATTTATTGTGGTGTATCCACAGGTTGATATAAATAACTCGATGCTCAGGCATGATTCTACACCCCACCATACTGTGCCAGTATCTCATAATAAAAAGGTAAAAGTATAAATAAACATTAGTATATTTTTAATAAGGATTATTATTCTTTTACAACCCCATCGTGATGGTTAAACCGACATTATATAAAATTTAGGAATGCTCCGTGAGATTCGTGAATTTACTTGTACTTTCCTATCATATGAGTTAATGATGTGTGGTTACAAAAATTATAGCCTTTGGAAAACCCAACTCTCATATGATTCATTTTATGAAATGTTAATTATAAATGATAACGTACATGAAATATTATTTGAACATTAACATTTAAATTAATTTTTCTTAAGAGACTATATTGCGTTTATATAGGCCATAATATACAATTAAATATACTAGGATATTCCACCTTCATATACTTTGGATAGACAAGAAAAGGTGATACAATATCTACATATTATATTGACCGATATATATAAAAAACATATTACATGCATATATACTAAACTATATGATATCCCTATGTCATCACACATGATATGGTTAATAATATATATATATATATATATAGGATTTGGGGAATATATCCTTCACAAATATCTCCCAGAAACCTATGTGTATATATATAGTGGTGAGTATATAAGTACACACAGTTGAATCCTCCCCAAAACCTCCCATGAAAATTAGGAAGAATAATACTAATGTATTACTGAATAAATAACTAAACCAAATCATTACCTAAACCAGGTTAACTTCCATTCATCCTCACCAAGAATCACTCACCCAATATCACATAAAATTATAGTAATCTAAGAATCAAATAACATATTAAAAAGGTACCATAAAATCACTTCCTCGCTAAAATAGTCATTATCACACCCAAAAACTACATTTCTTGTGATACCATTCCTTCCATGTCCACTTATCCACATAGCCACATCCATAAAACTACAACCACATATCGAGAATCACATTCTTGATATCAAAACCATTTCCACATTCTGGATCACCACTTCACATCCTCGTCATATTAGGGTAATATAAACATGATGACCATAAACCTCATGACCTAATCCTTTTATATATTTCGCTTACCATGTATCCACATAACCACCAAAAAAAATGTTATCCAGTATGTATATACTATAACTTGAAACCAATTAAGATTATATATATATATAGATCCATGACTTGATCCATCACAATTCATACTAAATCTAAAAGAAGATTGGGGAAGAGGAAATATTTAGTCATCCATTCCCTCAAAAACCTAGATATTAGGGGAAAAACACAAAACCAAAAACCTCACAAGGGTCGTAGTAGGGTTAACTGCCACAATTCATTTTTTTATTTTATAAAAAACCACATTAAGGATACGTGGGAATATTATAGAAAATACTACACCCAAAATCACCAACCACCCACAATAAGATACAAAAAAGAGACAAATTTCAAAATTCAAACCAAAAAATTCACATCAAATTTTTTTTCCATACCACTTCATCTAAAAACTATTTTCCACTATTGAGAGAAAAGATCCATTTTAGGAATTCAAAATTCAAAAAAAAGTCTAAAATTATTCTAACATCATCATCACTACACATATGTCGATCCACCACGAACCGTTGGGAACTGGTCATCAACTTCCTTGGATATCAAGCCTCCTCGAGTAGCACACCTTCATGTACCATCTTCATCAGCACCAAACCAACCCAACGCTGACGATGCCTACTAGACATCCACCAGAACCCACCACCAATAACTAGAAACGTCCATCAAGACAAAATCCTTGAAAATATGGAATCCACCTAAAGAAAACATGTATCTAGAAGTCTTGAATGTCCATTAAGTGACTCCTTCCACACATCTCCATCCTTATCATCACATCACCATCACTGTAATGAAGAAAAAATAGATATCCAACACAAGATGAGTCTCATAGAAAAACCTAAGATGCTCAATCCACACCTCCCAAGGAACCCTAAGATCCTTATCACAAAACCAAAATGGGTTCTAGAATCTAAGGATCAAGTGAAAAGAGCAGAGAGTAAGAAAATAGAGACCATAACCTGGAGTCTCGAATAAAATAACCACCATGGAACGAAAATGGGATGAATGAGAATAAAACCCCATGAAAATAGTAACTAGAAGAGAGAAGTAGCTGAGAAAAGACCATCAAAGAATGGGGAAGGGGTAACCAGGGATGAAACCCTAATAAAAGAAACTACTAAAAAATAAGGTTCATGTTACCATTACTCACATTACCATAATCCCAACCCTATATGAGAAACCAATACACCTAACCCAATATCCATCACAATAAATCCCCCACAACAACGATATCATCTTTTTTCCACATCAACCAACCATACCACCATGATAATTATAACCATGCATCATTACCCCTAAAAATGATACAAAAACTATCTAATAATACTCCAACCTCATCATATAATACAATGAACTACAACAAAAAATAGTAATCACAAAATAAAACCTCTTTGAATAATATATTTTAATTATACTTCTATGGTTATTGAACCTATCATATAAAAAGAGGATCAATAAAAATTATATATTTACAGACCACTATTTTCATTAGCATCATTATGTGTTTATGGAATTATGAAAGGTGATTTCATATCAATATTAGTAACAAAATATCCATAAAAAAATAAAAAATATCATAAGTAATCACAATAATAATATAATAGAAATCATAATAAACTCATACAATCACCTATTCCCATAAAATTTATTTCATCTAATTTATTATCATTATTATGTTAATACTAAACATATACCCATTGAAAACTTAGTCGTGATAATTTCACATTTAGACATAAATATAATAAATGATTTCTTTAATCCCTTACCTCAATTGATGCGTAATAAACATAGAGTAAGAATAGATAAGAACCTTTTATCTTACCCCACAAAACTCAAAGGGATCTACCTCAAAACCTAATCATAACAATCACACCATAAAAACCATGTCCCAAATTCAATAAAATAGAATCCTACCCACTACCATATGAACTAGTAAAAGTAAAAAATAGGGACTATAATAGAAGAAGTAGAAGGGGAATATTGGATTGAAATAAATTGATCTCTTAAATATTAGGGATAAAACACACCCAAAGATGACCAGATATCTCTAAATATAAACTTTTGAGAACCTATGGTTCATGGTAGTGTTAATAAAGTGAATGAAAATTTTAAGAAACTAAAATTTATATTAAAAAACCTAGAAACAAAATATCACAACATGATGGGTAGGGTCACGCCACAATGGTGGCTCGATCTAGAAATCATAGCATGATCCTCCCCAAATCTTTGGAACTCAAGCCTCCTAAATTTCATAAAAACTAGAAAGTTCATGAAACATCTGGGTCCTTGACACTAAAATTATTAAATATCCAATTTTTATAGAACCATCGTTGACATCAACACTAAACATGATAACTCTCTAACTATGACCATGATGAAACACAAACACCATGGAAGAATAATCCCAAAAATAGAAAAGTAAAGAAATAGTATATCTGTGTTCTCCATAGTGTATCAACCATCCCTATAGTGTAATGATCCTTATGAACGATTAAATGAATAGAACACCATGATCGTCCACATCACAACCTGGTCAATCATGATGCAACCAAAAAGGTTTATCTGACGAGAAGCACACCAAAATATCATAGACTATAATCCATATCATAATACATCTCCTCGCACTACAACATCGATAAACAGAACACAATTCCTCCAACTATAGAAACCCATATTCTCTAGTAAACACATCATATCATAATTAACATGTTTTCAATATGATTCAATCTTATAGCTAAAATTTTATTTGAGAACTCACTTATCCTCTACCACTTGGCTCTAAAATTCTACCCAACACCCCAAAAACCTGAAAAAAAAACAATGAAAAAGTTTAAGAAAGTATAGGTCGTTACATTAGATACCCCGCAAATTATTCTCATACTTGAGAATAAAAAAATCCCATTAAGAGAATGAAAAAAACCATAAAACCAAACACCGTGTGGGATACCACACAAATAGGAATATCTCTATAAAGAAAAGAAAAATTAAACATAAAGATAAACAAATTAAATTATATCATAAAAAAATCAAGCATATAAATATCATAGAAATGAAATAAGGATTTAAAACTACTCAGGATACCAAGAATGAATTTGTGACTCAAGCACCCATGTACACTCCTTCAAGCCACCTTTCCTCCATAAGACACAAACCAATCAAATGATGTTCCCATGAAACACCTTTTCCTAATGATATTGAATCTCAATAGGTTTATTTATGAACATCACACCACCCTTAACATCTAACCCACCCCAAAATATGACATGAGAGTCATCATAAATATATTGATACAAATATGACACATTGAAAACATTATGAATTTGTTATTTTGGTAGAGGAAGTACCAAATGATACACAACCCCACCAACATGATCCAACACCTCAATTTTTTTTTGATGAATTGGGGAGATATCTTACTACCACAACCAAAATGTTTCGTCAAAAAATGGGGATAAACCTTCAAGAATACTTGATCACCAAGCCCACACTCTAGAGACCTGTTACTATGATCAATATAATATATTTGATGATATTGAGTAGCCTTCATCCACTCAAAAACCATATGTACTTTCTCTATAATTATCCAATACCACACTATCACAAACCTCCCCACTGGATCCCCTCCAAGGAAAAAATGAAGATGATAGTGATACTCAATTCCCACATTAAATATTTAATGATTTGAGGATTAACACCAGGGTATGAAAACACATATATAATTTACATTATCTTTATAAATCAAAGTAATATAAGTTAAATTCTCCCATAAAATCTATCACATAAATAATAAATAAACCAAAATTTATATACATGTATACATAAATTATGTATCCCAAATAATATACCAAAACAAATCCTATGATAGTGACACCAACACCAATCACAATATCTATAGGTTATTTATGTCCATCCCGATCACAACCTCCCTCCTCGATTCCCCCCACACAAGTATACCCTGTAGGATCCTCCTTAAAAAATCTCATGAATATGTAGAATACCAATAATAATGCCTCAATTATTAAAAATCGAACCAAATTATCATATACACTATGTAAACCACCATCTATCTTCACTAAGGATCTCTCACCCAATATCACATCCACTTATAGTAATATAATATTCCAATAACTTGTCAATAAGGTACCATACACACAATTCCCCGTTGTACTAATAAATCTAATGCCCCAATACCATACATCATGTGATATCATCACTTCTATGTCCAATTAACCACATCACCACATATGTATAATTATATCCATATATCACATACCAAAAACACTTCCATATGCCAGATCACCACATCATAACCACACATCACATCCTCATCATAGTAAGGTAACATAAACATGAAGGACATCAACCTAATTACCTACTCCTCCCATGTACACCCCCACCGTGTAACCACATAACCATTAAAAACCATGTTAGGCAATATGATTATACTATAACCTCATGAAAATAAAACCTGTGTATATATATATACACCTAGGACTCAATCTATCACAACCCATATAATGTATAAAGGGAGAGAATGGAAGAGATAATATCCATCTGTCCATTTCATTAATAACTAGAATGTGGAGGAAAATTCTTAGAAACCAAAACCTCATATAGGTATTTATAGGGTTACCCGAATCAAATTATGGGGTGGAAGAACTAACTAGAAAAATATAATGAATATATAAGTCACATACAATCCTAGCCTAAGGTTCAAATTCAAAATTATTTTTATTTATTAGTATAAACTGTAATAACTACTTCATCCCAAAAACCTAATACCAATAACTACTACCACAACTAAACACAACCCAACCAAACAAAACTTTTTCAACCCAATAACCCAACAATAATAATAACATCCCATTTTATCACATCATTAACAATTTCTAGATTAACTATTACTATTTAAATTAAATTTTTTTAATAATATTTTATTACAACCACCCTTTTTCTATTAATAACATTTATTCTAGCCCTTGAAATTTCATAACAACTATTCAAAACTTTAGATTCCATTAGACAACACACTTCTCATCCTATAAAACATATTTCCAATTTATAATTTCATTTATTTCAACAAATTTCCATATTATCCAGAATCCATAACCCAACCATATCAATACTCTCTACAAACCACTTCCATATCCACATGACCCTAGCCAATTAATACAATAATAAATCCACCATAACCAAAATATCATTATATTTCCACATCAAACAACAATAACATCACCATAATTATAGTAACCCAATCCTTAAACACACTTTATTTCATAATTATTAATATAATTTTACAACAACTAAAAGATGAGCATATAGAGTTCTAGTGTCTTTATATTATTATACATAAAAATTCACCATCTTAAATATAGAAACATAATCTTTATTTAAAACTCCACATAGTTCTCTTAACGCCAATAAATTTTGTAAAAATACATACCATACCATGAAAAAAACACATTAGGAAAAGGGTGAGTTAGAAATCATAGTAAGGGAAAAAACATAGAAATAAATCATTACATGAGAGTCAGGAGACAAAATATGATTTCATAAAGAGGATTATCATAAACATGAATAATTAGTATATGAAAATTATTTCATAAGACAATAAACATGTAAAAATAACATAAAATATGATATCATAAACAAAAGTTAAGGGTCACTCTATAATATCCCACTACATCTCATCAGATTGAGAGGAGGTATAAATGAAATTATCCTTAGGTGACATCCCCAAGACACAAAATGTTGATAATAAATTACAAGGGATCAAGATAACATTGGGGGATGATTTTCTACTTATAAATTAAGAAACCAATCAAGACAAGACATAACACCAAAGACAAAATACATGATGCATGAGTATAAATAATATAACTCAAGGTAAATGAATAGTTAAAACACAATTAGAGTGAAAATGGAAATGAAATTCATCAAAAAATAATACCAAAGAACACCATAAACCCAAGACACCGAAATGGTATCATACCAAGCATCACTCACACTAGCTCCAAGCTCCAGCCCCACCCACCATGCCCATGGTATCAAGATGTATTTCTAGAAAAATAAGATACATTTTCATTACCTATGTCTTATTATACGCCATATGAAAACGTACTAAAGTTCCTAATAAGGGGGTGAGTATAATCTTAATATAAAATCCCCAAAGTATTCCTAATTCACACCACTAGGAAAAGATCCAGCGAGCACATTTCATGTAAAATAGTTGAAAAATAGTTAAACAGTTTATATAAAACCATTGTTAAATCCATGTGAGTAAAACCATGAAGAATTATTTCCCTTCATTAATATTTGGCATAACCATTCCAATGTTCACACACACACAAATCCATACACTTAGGCTTAGTGTTCCCATTTATTGTGGAACTCTATGACTGTAACACATCATACCTTGATGGTGGCACTTTTGACTACATTCCTTTCACGCTGAACACATGTCACCCCAATTATTCCACATTTCATGAGAAAAAATTAAAAAAAACTCGTTCTTTGAATGTATTTCATCAATCATTTTGAATGGGTCAAAACTATTGCATAATTTCAAAATCAACATTTTAATATTATAAGCCAATAGGGGTTTTTAAAAATCCATCTAATTTTCTATAATTCAAAAATTCAAACCAAAAAGGTTTTCCTCAACTAAATCACAAGATTTTTCTATAGAAAATCCAAAAAAATCATTAAATTAAACAAATCCATTATCTAATTGAAAATGAAAAATGAGAGATAATACACCTACCACTCAATAAATTGTGAAAATAAATAACAACACTAAGAAAATATAGATCTGGGCTAAAAAAACCTTCCCTTCAATAGACCATACACGATATCAAAAATATTCAAGTCATAACACATAGACCTATCCATAAAAAATTACATCTATGGATATAGGAGAGTGTATAGGAGTGGATCTCTGAATAATAAGGATGAACAAGGACTTACCAATGATTTTGGATCCCCAATGCACTTTGATTCACCCAAAAATGATTTTCAAACCAAAGGCAATTTCCAAGGGGTAATAAAGTGGAATAAGAGTTTGGGAACCTAGAATAGTAGAGGAAAAATGAGGGTTCTCAGGTTTTAATATGAATTAAAACAATATTTTTGGAGTATTAAATGCAAATCACATGGTTAAGATGAACGATTTAACAAACCGTGGGCATGATACTAGACATCACCCAGGTAACTGCATGGTTATGCTATATAGATTAGAGAACTATGTGCCAACCATGTGGTGCTTTTATCTCTAGGAAAACCCCTCACATGGTCAGCTCAAATAGTTTTGAAAAATCGTGTGCTAACCATGATTTTACCACTATCTTCATATGTACACTTTCCCCTAGTATGCGTATAGTTTAGAAAAACCATGCTCCAATAGTTCATATACCTTGTGACTCTAAAAATCACCTTGCATACTTTATTAAAGATATTTCATGGTTTCTACATACCATGATCAAACCGTGATCATCCATAAATACTTATAAAAAATTCTAAAACCATATGGGAACAACTAAAATATAACCCAAGCTTTATATAACATGAATATACAGAAAACAAGGTTAATGTACCTGAAATCAAAGGTTTTACATTATACCCACCATTTTTATTTTTGTCCTTAGAAAGTTGGAGACCACCATTGATTTGGAAGAGCTCAAACCATTGTTTGAACATTTCCATTTTATGTTCCTATGTCTCATCCAAAATCTTACCATGCTACCATAAAACCTACACTGAACTGATATTTTTACCATGAAATATCTTCTCTTACTTATCCAAAATACATATGGGAACATTAATAAATTTAGAATCTATTTCATGATCAAATGTTTCCCATATAATCACTTGGTCAGGATCAGATTGTTACTTCTTCAATTAAGATGCATGAAACACCTTGTGTGGAGAACTGAACCTTAGTAGTAAAGCCGACTAATAAGCCTTATTTCCAACATATTAAAGTATCTCAAAAAGGCCAATATAATGAGAATAAAATTTCCTTCCTTACCAAAAAGATGATTCCCTAACCATGGATAGATTCTCAAGAAAATATGATTAGCCACCAAAAATGACAATGGTCATCAACACTGATCGCATAAATTTTTTGGAAACTCAAATTGATTTTTTATCTTCGTTATGATCATATGAATTTTATCTATTATCTATTATACATGTTTAGGTTTGATAAGTGAAGTATCACATGCTTCCTCCCAACAAATTGAGGAACAAAAAGTTCATTGATTTACGCTAAAATATACCTAAGAGATTGAGGTAGAACAGTCCTTGTAGTTTAGCTTGGTTTGTCGAATCCTCAGAGACATAAGAAGTAACATATGGACACGTACATTATATGGACTTTTTTTGGCTATTATGTGGCAAGATTTAGTTTCAATTTAGTTGGTTTTAAGTTAAATCTAAAAGTATTAAGTGAATTCAAATTATGAGAAGGGTTGATCCTAGGTTATTATAAGGGGTGTATTGGACGTATTTCCTTTTCAATGATTTCTATTTCTAAAATTTGAGATGGGTTCATTTAAGAAGATAAAACAATATCAACACTTAATTGTTTAATTCATACAAAATTTAATACTAATTACCTATACACTTGAAGGATCAACGTTTTGAACACTTCAAGGTAAAGGTTCGTATTAGCACATGATGTGTGTGGCCTTAAATTCAACAAGGACGATGGAGTTTAAAAATCATCAAATGAAAATCCCAATTAATAGAAGTGATTAGACATTAATGGGGTGATAAATAACATAAAATCCAGAGCCTTTATACACTCTAGGATCAACCCATAAGTGGTTTATCCCTCCATTGATTCTATGGTTTCAATGGAAGCAGAAAGTAGGCTTATGAGGGAGGAAATTGGGAAGTAAATAAAATAATAAAAAGAAAATGATCACTCCACCATTGTGTGAATAATTTCACAAGGTTTGCTGTGAATAAATTCACACCTTGAACCAAAAGTATCAAATTGATATGAAGAACAAAAAAATAATAGGAAAAGAAGATCTTTTATTAAGAAACTAAAGTGAATTAAACAACTTACATGTGAAAGACAAACTTGAGACAACAAAATCGTAGCTTAACATTACAATTGAAAAAAGAACCCATGATTCACAACTCCTCCACCACTACTGACTTAAATAGAACTTTTTAAAGCCTTGGGTAAATCCTTAAATATTCCAAGTCTCCTCAATTAATTTTGGTATGCCATAGGTTGGTGGAAAGTTGATGGAGAATTGATTTTTCCACCCTTGACCCGAGGTGGCATCCAGGTTTCATCTACCGAACAGAAGCGCCTGTAAAGCCTTATAGATGGCCGGATTATAGTGGTCCATAGATGATGAAAATTGATCTTAGGATGTCTAATAACCGTCTGTAAAATGTGGCCCCTTTTGGAGTTGTGGTTTAGGAGATATGATTGGATTAGTGGACTATTTTTCTGGTCCGTAGAATCCGGCCCAGAATATTATCTCTAACTTGGGCCGCCTAAATGACCACAATGGAGGCCAAATTAGCACTGGCTTCTAAAGAATTAATTGTTCCTATATATGTCTTATATCCCCCACCATATTTTTGTTTCATTGGGTTTTTAATGTGGGTCCCACATTTTCATCAGTGGGATGGTGTCCAGTCTTCCTTCTCTAAAATAGCTTCCTTTCATCACAAAATATTAGCATCTTCTTCCATTAATTCTACATTGATCGCTGAATGAAACATGTTCATATTGAAGTGTAGATCAATTTCCCAAAATATAAAACTAAAATACGGATAAATACATTCCTTATAATTAGATGAATCATTGGGTACTTTAAATGATGTTCCAAAATGTACCACATAATAGTCTATTTTAAGAAGGAATTACAATCGTAATGCGAAATGATGTTCTAAGTGTAAAATGATATAAAATGGTGTTTATGAATAATAAATAACATGACTATTATATATATTAAATATGAATATTAGCCTCATTTAGTGGCTAATCACACCCCCCAACTTGAGTTTTTCTAGTGGCGAGGAAAATATTTCTCAACAATATGATATTCTAATTCCCTTTTCCAAAAACATTTTAATACCCAATGATCACCAGAAACCCTTATACCAAAAAATCATGAAACCCATCAAAATATGTTAATAAAAGATAGTTTCATAAGCAGATCCCAATCCCAATCCCATTCCTTTATTCAATTTCATTTCCATATTTCTTCCAATATCAATTAAGTGTGGGGATGTGTTGTGTATCACAATAGACATGGGGGTTCATTTTTATTCAAGGGGTAAATGACAGAAGTACTAGGTGGAATCACATTTCAATATTAAGATGCGAATTTAATTTTTTTTAATTTTTTATTTTTTGTGTTTTTTTTGCAATTTTTCCTTGGTAATTGAAATTGCACTCAAAAGAGTAAACCCCTCTTGCGAGACTTTGACGATGACTTCTAGTCTCAAAACCCGTAGGGCACCAATTGAAACCCACATAATCGAGCATCGTCTCAAGTTAACTCAGTCGAAAATAAAATCAAATTGCCAAAAATAGTGATAAAATTACTATCTCTGGGCCAAGCAACTATGGATTCATGATCCCCAAGTGCCGAAAGCCACGCATTAAGACATTTCATTGCTCTACGCGCAAATTTATTATTAATTTTTTTATTTTTTTATTGAATACTCATATTAAAACTAAAATAACCACCAAACCAATGATATTTATTTGGGGGAACCCATGAACTCAAACTAATACCCAACTATCCAAAGGACGTGCATTGTGATTCTTTTTTTATTTGGATGAAAATATAAACAATGAAATATCACATTCGACAGCCACACATTCCAAAATCTATGCTCATGAACTTATATAAGGATTAAAATTAGAATCTAGGAATGATAAATTATTTAATATTTAGTTTCAAAGTGTGCAATGTGTATTACCATGTTCAAATTAAAGGAATTTTTTCTTCCATTTACACACATTGTTTTTTCAAATCATTCATTTTTTATGACACAAAAGCATTTTTTATTTTTTCTTCCCCCCAACTTAAAATAACACTATCTAGGTGTTTAATGAAAATAAAATTTAGAAAGGGGTAGAGGTAGAGAATGAACTTTCAAAAGGGAAATTGAAAATGAGGATCATGGAATGAAGTCACCTGGTGGTTGAAGTTAAAATTTTTACTGCCCCCTTTTAATCCTTTGATATCCATGTCACTTGCAGAGTTCCCTAGTAGAAAAGGAAAAACAAAAAAAACAAAACAAAACAATATATATATATATATATATATATTTATATAATAATGAAAGAAACATATATGTATATATATATATAAATTATAGAATAAAAAATCAAAAAAAATCGTAGGTCAATGGTAAGCGCTCTCCCCTGTCTTCCTTCGGTCCTAGGTTCGAATCCCCGCGGCTTCGCTGGTTGCGACGGGGTTTGACCCACGACCCACAACGTGACCCTTTTTATTATTATTATTATATTTTTTTATTTATATTTTAACCTACAAACATTTCAAAATAATATAAAATAAAGGGATGATATATTGTATTCTTTTTAAATTTCTAGGCAAGGTATTACTTAAGGATCACACCATGTGACACTGATGAATATGGCACTCCCCTTTCATACCCATCCTTACTCATAATGGAAGAACACGTCAATAGTCTATTTTTTTTAAATATCAAAATGATTAATTAATCCTATTTGAAAAATAATGATGATTCTAAAAATATTGAAAACATGAAAACCACAGGTTTCCTCCCATGTAGCACTTTTGTTTAATGTCGTTAGCCCGACATGAACCCCCCCAACTTACCCAATACCAACTTTCAACATTTTGAGGACCACATGTTTCCCAATTACACTAGGTTTAGATTGATTCTATGTTTAGAATTTGATTCATTAACAAACCTATGTTCTAAAATGAATGGGTAAATCTAAGGAATATCAGAAATGGTGGATCTAGTGGATTCTTTAGTCTTTCCTAAGATATCAATGATCATTACAACTTTTTTGGTTTCAAGAGAAGAATTAATTCCAATTGAATGGTCATGACTATAACTTATGAATGGATTCTTTAGAGGGGAGGGAAGGACACTACTTTTGAGCTCAGGTTGGATAGGACATTTGGACACAATTTGATATTTTGAATCCAACACAGTTTCATTTTCCAAATTTCTCAACAACATTTGTTCCTTTTCAATAGAAGATTCCACCACCAAAATAGATAGATAAGTTTCAGGAATGGGTATGGACTCAATTTTTGTGATTTCTCTTAATGGTTCAGTGATTTGTGTTTTTGAAAAATCGTCAATGGAGTTATATTCATGAGACTCAATCCACGATGTCAAATTTCCCTCTTGTAAATACAAAAAATTTGTTTCCTCTTGATTTAGAAACCCATAACCAATTCTTTGATCCTATTATTCTTCTCCAAATCCAAATGTTTTCTCTTCAGTAAATTCATGAGAGGTTAGTGTGAAACTAGACACTTCACATAAGGTTATGGAAGGGACAATTTGTGTAGGGATGAGTTCCTCACAATTTTTAATGCATTGTAGTTCTAACCTCAATGATGAAACATCAAAATTCATTATCTCCATTAGTTGACACAATTCTGTAAGTAATGGATGTGGAATAGGATGGATAAGGGGTTGAGACAGATGGTCTATTCCAGGAGGATAACTATGCTGTTGGAATTCCATAGGAAGATGTTCAAATTGGCTTGTGGGGATTGAAACTCATTATATTTTGGAATTTTTTATGGAGAATAGATATTAAAAAATTGTTTCTCAATTGGTTGTTGGTTATCCCACCATTAGAAACTAGGATGGTCATTGTACATCACACTTGTCGTGGGTTGATCATTGTACGAAGAGGTGCCCCATGTTTAGGCTTGTTGAAAATTGATTTTTATAGGAGTGAGGGGGTGAGAATAGAGAAGAGGGATGTAACAGAAGGATGATAGTGTCCAATATAACATACTTAGGTCCTCGGTAACAGCACCAAAATTTGATTCATTATCAAATTTACCCAAGATTTGAAGGTAGAACGGTCCTTGTAGTTTAGCTTGGGTTGTCGAATCCTCAGAGACCTAAGAAGTAACCTATGTACACGTACATTCTATGGACTGTTTTTCTCTATTAAGTGGCCACATTTGGTTTCATTTTAGATGAGATTAAGTTAACTCTAAAAGTCTTAAGTGGATTCTAATAATGAGAAGGGTTGATCCTAGGTTATTATAAGGGGTGGATTGGACGTATTTCCTTTTCAATGATTTCAGTTTCTTAAATTTGAGAAGGGTTCATTTATGAAGATATAACAACATCATCACTTACTGGTTTAATGCCTAAACCCTTTAATACTAATTACCTATACACTTGAAGGATCAATTTTTTTATCACTTCATGGTAATGGTTTGTATTATCACATGATGTGTGTGGCCTTAAATTCTACAAGGATGATAGAGTTTAAAAATCATCAATAAAAAAACCCAATTAAAAGAAGTGATTAGACATTAACGGGGTGATAAATAACATCCAATCCAGCCCCGTGATACTACCTTATATCAACCCATAATTAGGTTATCACTCCATTGAAGTTATGGTTTCAATAGAAATGGAATGTAGGCTCATGAGGGAGAAAATAGACAAGTAAAGAAAACAATAAAGAGAAAATGATTACTCCACCATTGTGTGAATAATTTCACAAGGATTGGTGTTAATAAATTTACACCTTGAACCAACAGTATCAACTTTTTATTAAGAACAACAAAATAAGAGGAAAAGAAGAGATTTTATTAAGAATGTAAAGTGAATTGAATAACTTACAAGTTAAAGACAAACTTTAGACAACAAAATCGTAGCATAACATTACAATTGAACAAAGCACCCAAGATTCTCTACTCCTCCACCACCAATGCCTTAAATAGGAATTTTTGACGTCTTGGGTCGAGACTTGAATAGTACAAGTCTCCTCAATTAATTTTTGTATCCAATAGGTGGGTGGAAAGTCGAGGGAGAGCTGATTTTTACACCCTTGACCCGAGGTGGCATCCAGATTTCATCTATCGAACAGACGCGCTTGGAAAACCTTTTATATGGCCAAATTAGAGTGGGACGTAGAAGAAGAAAATGGAACCCTAGATGTGTTCTACCATTATGTAAAATTTGGGCCAATTTGGTGTTGTGGTTTATTATATATGATTATATTCGCAGACTGTTTTTCTGGGTCGCAGAATATGGCACAGAATTTTATCTCTAACTTGGCCCACCTAAATTACCACAATGGAGGCCAAATTAGCACTGGATTCAGAAAAATTAATTGTTTGTATATATATCTTATATCACCTCACCAAATTTGTGCTTCATTGGGTTTGTAATGTGGGTCCCCCATTCTTATCAGTGGGATGGTGTCCAATCTGTCTTCTCTAGAATTGCTTCCTTTAATCACAAAATATCCCCATCTTCTTCCTTGAATTATCCATTGATCTCTGAATGAAACATGTTCATATTTAAGTGTAGATAAATTTACCAAAATATCAAACTAAAATATGGATAAATACATTCCTTAAAATCAGATGAATCATCGGGTACGTTAAATGATGTTCCAAAATGTACCACATAATAGTCTATTTTAAGAAGGAATTGCAATCATAATGTGAAATGATGTTCAAAGTGTAAAATGCACTAAAATGGTGTTAATGAATAATAAATAACATAAATATTATATATACTAAAAATGAATATTAGCCTCATTTAGTGGCTATTCATTCTTTTAAATAGCACTTTGAAAGGATCCATATGTATTGAGGAATGATAACAATTATTGTATAAGAACTCCACTAACAGTATATTCTCCTCCAATGATCCTCAAAAAAAATCACAAAAACATTAAGAATATCGTCCAAAATTTGGGTCACCTATTTTTATTTTCCATATATTTGAGGATGATAAGATATAATCATGGCTAATTGTGTTCTAGGGGATTATTGTAAAGAATTCCAAAACCAAGATTGGATCTTGGGGTCCCAATTAGACATGATTGAAACTAAAGCTCCATGCATCTTTAATACTTCCCAAGTATAGAGTTTGAACAAGTTTTCAACCATATTAGATTCATGAATAGGGATAAATTGATCCAACATCATGATCCAATCCACAATCACCCATAGAGAATTTTGTTTTAAAAACATTCTTGGTATACCTTTCACAAATTCCATGGATATTTTCTACAATTTACACATTGGAATTTATAATGAGTGGAATATACCATCTGACTATTACTGTTATTCCTTGACTTGCTGAGAGGTTAGGCATCTCAAGAAAAATTCTACCACTTTCCTCTTTATGAAATCTCACAAAAACTGTGTTCTTAAGTCTTTATACATATTCTATATGCTAGGATGAATTCCCCATCTTAAATGGTGGTAGGTAGAAAGAATTTTTTCTTGATAGGTTGGAGGAACTATAGTCTAATATATAAAACATAGCACATCTTTATCATATATAATCCATCCTTCAATGGTTTTTCTAACATGTAGTCTTGAACTCATGGTAAAAAATTCAGGATCATATGTCTAAGCGTATATTACATACACAACCAAATCAAGAATAACAGAAATTGGAAATAAAACCACAAAATTACATTTCATAGCACAATATAGATGCATATAAACTATTAATGACATTATCCACCACTAGTATAAATCCTCTTTAGGAAACTAGTTATATTATATCCTTCTTAGTTCATCTTCCACTAAAATATATTTGTGACAAAATTCATTTCAAGATTTTATAATCCATGAACACTGTAAATTTCTCACCAAAAAGATAATGCCACTATGTCTTTATGGTATGAACTACAATAACCAATTATAAATCATGTGTTGGGTACTTTTTCTCATGTACCCATAACTGTTGTGAGTTATAGGATATAATATGATCTACCTACATGAGAAGAAAACCCATCCCATATCTCAATGCATAACAATAGACCACATACCCCTATCCTGACTCTCACAAAATAAGGATATGGGATGATGTAAGATAAATCTTAAGCTCTTGGAAATATTTTTTAAGCTCATCACTCTATTGGAAAGGAACACCATTCCTTATCAAATCTATCATAAGTGAAGAAAGACATGGAAAATCATTAATAGAGAATCAGTAATATCTTGATAAGATAAGGAAACTATACATCTCCAAAACATCATTCAGTGGTTTTCATGAGAAAAAAACATATAGCTTTTAGTATCTACTAAAAAACATCTTTAGTAAGTTAAATGGACAAGTAAAATTACATATTTTTTTTCTTAAAATGAAACTTTAAAATATTACCATAAAGATGATGTTCACAAAATATAACCAAAATTATATCCAAGTGTTGTCTATAATCAAATTTATTTCTAGAATACACTAGGATATCATTAATGAAAACCACTAAAAAGGAATCAAGAAACCTTTTAAAGATATGATTCATCAATTTCATAAACACCTTTAGTTCTTTTATTAAACCAATGGAAATAACCACATATTCATAGTGTCCAAACAAACTGTTAAAGGACATCTTAGAAATACCCTAGTTCAGAACTTGTAGTTAATGATAGCTTTATCAATATTCAATTTCAGAGAACCAATTTTATCTCCTCAATTGATCAAATAGAATTTCAATTCATAGAAGAGGATACTGATTCTTTATTAACATTGTTGAGATTACAATAGTCCACAGAAATCCTAAGATCTCCATCCATCTTCTTTAAAAAATAATTGGTTATACCTATGTTGACATTCTTTGTCAAATGGACCCTTTACATTAAAACTCTTCTACCTAGAACTCAATTACCTTAATTTTTTTTGGTTCCTTCCTATAATATTGATGTGAGATAGGACTAGTTATTGGTAATAGATCAATCATAAATTCCATTTCTCTTTCAGGTGGTAACCTAGATAAATTGTAATAAAAGTCATCAGGAAATTGGATATTGATGGTTGAAATATATCTATATCCAATCTTATAAATATATTCCAAGGTAACCATTACAAATTGACAAGAGATTTTCCCAATTACCAATACCAAAGGACCTTTTCTAATTTCATTTATGTCCTAATATTCATTAAAGAGAATTTTAACACCATCAGAGGATGTAAAATAATCTTCTTGGATATAATAGTCGATATAGGGTTTAAAAAATGTTAAAAAATCAATTCCCAAAATAAGGTCATAAATATCCATCTTAATAATAGAGAAATCCCAAACCAATTCATCCCCATTGATTATTATAGACCACATCGCACATTTAGGAGCTCGATACTCCCATTTCCCTAGAGGTATTTGAAGTTTAAAAACATCATACAACGTCTCAACATGTAAACCAATATTATCCATGACATGAGAAGTGATAATATAGATGGATATACCTATATTAAAAAAGGATTATATAATGAAATAATTAAAAAGTATAATACATCACACTATTAAAGGACCAAATTGATCATCTATGATCATCTTCTAGAAACTATAAATATTTTTAATAGATTCTCCCAAATCCTTGATATCTTAATAAGATTATATAATCTAAGGAGTCACAATGTTCCTGGAATCACCTTGGATCTCTCGGTTCTTAGGGAGAGATTTAATCTAGCGATATTTCCCCATCAAATCATAGTATGTTTGAGAAACATGAGACACATCACCCACATTAGAATTTGGAGTGATATGAAAATAAATCTGAAGATTTTCTATCTAATTATAGTTGTGAATAGAGTTAGGTGGTTTTGTATAGTATCACATCTTATGATAAGTGGAACGACATTTAAAACAACCAGGATTTATATTGGGTCTTTGTGGGAAATTGATTGATATTGTGGTCTAATTCAAAGGAGTCTCATCACCTTGGAAGTAGGTTTACCTCTTCCATTTATTCCTAGTGTTTTATTTCCCACCTATTCCTATGGTGATAAACATACTGCCTCCATCCAAATTTCTAGAAATTTCTATTTCTCCCACCATTTCTCTATTTACCATCCCCTTATAATATTTAATAAAAATATAAACTATCTTAGAGAGAATAATTGGTTATAATCCAGAATCAAAGTTTCATTCCATCAAAGATTCACTATCAGTAACTTTTGGAGTAATACAGAATAAGTCTATAAACTTATATGTACACTCAATCACAATGATATTCTATTTCTTCAAGCTAAATAAATCTGTTTATCTTTTGATCTTGAATATATAAGGATAGATTTTTTATTGAAAAATCATTCAAAGTGCTCCCATGTAATGAATTGTATGAATTTAGATTATAAAACTAAATAGAACCATTAGGGTGTTAGATCTTATAGAATATAAGTTTCCATATTATATTTTAACTCGATTGGTGTACTCGGGAATTTGAATATTCGATTCATCCTATCCAACCACACCTTCACTCCTTTTGGTTCAAAATCCCATCAAAATATAGGGAAATTCTACTTTTGAAAATGAAAGGATTGGTTCAATTGTTAAAATTAATTGTTCAAATTTCCTCTATATATGGATTCCAAAGCCTAAATAATGATTTTTATAAGCTTTTAGATCCCCAATGGTTCAAGAACAACCACATTTTCAGTAGCCTCTTCTTGGTAATTTTTTCAAGGTCAACCCAGTTCCATTCTTTATAACCAAAACAAAATCCATTTAGTCATTACTTAATAGAAAATAAAGGTTAGAAAATTCCAAATCACCATAATCAACAATAATTAAAACCACAATTTCAAAAAATCAACCATTTAACCAATTTGTATAATCATCAAATTCAAGATGAAAAATGTAGTCCTAGTGGGGATTCTCACTAACAATGCATGCTATGTAACACTTATTGACTAAACCCGTGATAATGAGATGAAAACACACATAGAAGTATATTATAACAATTTCATACCTAAACTACCTTGGTAACTTGAAGTTTTGTATAAAAAGGTTATACATGTCCTTTTAAGTTATACATTTCAATTTTTGACATTACTATATCCTTAATACTATCCCAAAAAACAGGAAACCGGACCAAGAATGATACCATTTGTAAAATCCTTCACAAACTCATTGGATTTAGAGGAGGTAGAGATTATACTAGCATTATGTGACATTTATAAGACACCAATCATTGATAATAAATGATAAGGGCTTTGGATAACTTTAGAATATGTGTTTCACTTAAGAAACCAAATATCCTTTCAAGATAAGATTTATCAACCCTGAAAAACTACATGATGCATGAGTATAAAAAATAAAACTCAAGGGAAAAAAGAAAATAAAACATTAGAGTGATAATGGAAATGAAATAAATCATCTAAAAGACCCAAATAAATCATTACCTGAAGACACCAAAGTGGTATCACCAAAATCATCACTCACTTTACCTCCAAGATCTAACACCACATTCCATGCTCATGGTATTAAGATACATTTCTAGAAAAATAAGATACATTTCCATTCCCTATGTCTTAGTATATGACATCTGTAAACACACTAAAGTTACAAAGAAAGGGGGTGAGTACAAATATAATAGTAAATCCCTAGATACTTACCAACACATACCACTAGGATAAGAACTAGTTATCACTTTTTTTTAATGGTTGGGGCCAAAGCCTCAATATTATTATTAAATCAAAGAAATGACCTCTTTTAATTGTGTAGAGGGAAACCCATTACATAGCCCGAATCCCAGTGGGCTTGTAGCACATTACATAGCCCGGAGGCCCAAATTCTAAGGCCAATTCACATTCTGTGAATAGTAACATGCTCTACAGTACCGCACAGTATCTCTGCCACTACAGTGCCCTGCCGCTACTACAGTACCCACTGATGAACAGTTCCGCTGCTGCTACAGTACCGCTACAGTACTGCTACAGTACCTACGCCCCATGGGTTTTGAACCCCCCATTTTCCATGTAGTATTATGGGGTTCTTACCACTAAGCCAAAACCCAACTACTTAAGAACTAGTTATCACATTTTATATAAAATAGTTAACAAGTAGATAAACAATTTATATAAAACCATAAGTAAAATCCATGTGAGGAAAACTATAAACAATATTATTACCATTCTTTCATATTTTTCATAATAATTTCCTTGTTCACACACACACACACACAAATATATACATCAATGCTTGGTGTTACCATTGATTGTGGTACTCCATGACCATAATCAGTCCTACCTTGATGGTGGAACTTCCCCCCACTCCCAATCCAAATTTAATACACACCAACCCAATTATTCCAAATTCCATGGAAATAAATTTCAAATAAAACAAATATTCCTTTAAAATCATTTCATCATAATTTTTGAAAGTGTCAAAATTGTAACATAATTTTAAAATCATCATTTTAAAATCATAAGAAAAGAGGGTTTTCTGAAATCCATCCAATTTTCTATAATTATAAAATTGAATATAAAAAGGATTTCCATTATGAAATCAAATAATTATTCCATCATAAATATAATAAAAAAATTTAAATAAAACAAATCATTTAAGATTTAAAATGGTGTAGATGTGATATAAGCTAACTACCTCTAATTGTTTTTTGAAAAGGAACAAAAACATTAATAACTTCTAGATATTAGATTAAAACTCCTTCCCTTTAATATAACAAACAATATATCATCCATATTCATATCATAGAACATATATCTATCCATAAAATCCTAGATATATGGCTCTAGATGATAGGATAAGAGTGTATCTAAGAAGAAAATGGAGGAACAAGTAATTAACAATGATTCTGGATCTCTAACACACTTTGAATCATCAAAAAGTATCTTTCTAGAAAAATAAAATATCCACGGGATCCTATTGGGGAAAAGGAGTTTGATACCCAGTTAGAATTATGGAAAAATGAGGGTTTCAAGGCCTTAATATTAACTAAAATAATATTTTGGGAGCACTAATTGGACATCGCATAATTAGGTCACATGGTTTAATAATCCTTTTGATGACTGCGTGTGTGCTACTGAACATCACCCATGTAGACACATGGTTTTTCCACACAAATTTTCAAACTATACACCAACCATGTAGTGATACTGTCTCAAGACCAACCCATCATATAGTTGGCTCACATGGTTTGATTAACCATGAACCAACCATTATTTATCCCACTATATCCATCCACATGATTACCCCTATAATGCACATGGTTTAAAAAAACTATACTCCAACTTTGTGTCTACCATGTGACTCCTAGAATCACTTTGTACGGTTTCCTGGAGATAGTGTATGGTTTCTACTGACCATGCTCAAACTGTGATCCTTTATAAACACTTCCACAACTTTCCAAAACCTTCATAAAACTCCTGAAACTTTACCCAAGATTTATATAACCTTAAAATACAAAATATTAATGGAAATGTACCTAAAATCTAGGTTGTTAATCACTTTTAATACCATCATCATTAAATAGAAGAAATCCAACTATAGATTAGGTTCAATCCATGAACCGTTAAATAACATTTAATGAGATATAAATCATTACACAATTAATTATAGAGATATATAATTCTGGTCCACATATCATAAAAACTAACATCATACATATACATGCTGTGTGAGGAAAATAAACCATATATAAATTATAAGAAAGATCAATCCCATGAGAAGTAAATGGATTTTATAATTACAACTCATGTCATAACCAAAAAATGAATTTTAATAATTTATAATATAATATTGGATTAAATCATTTAGATGTTTATAATTTAAAATGAAATATAGGTCATTATCACTGAGTTCCAATATAGAGATTTCATGAGAAGGATCTAAGAGAAGGAGAAGAAAAATAAACCACTTGGATGAAGATTAAGAGAATTAATAGATTATGTTTTTAAATAAATACTTTATTTTATCTATAAAACCATAATAGAACTAAGATATTTATAAATAATATAATTTTTTTTATAATCTATTCACGATATAAAAACATTTCTGGTGGTGATGATTGACACGGGATAAAAAACATGAAAGATCCTTTAAAACAGGCTTACATAAAAGTTAGAATTTATAATAAAACTAAGAACATGTATAACTACAAAAATGAACAGGATATTTAACTAGGTATATATGTAAGGTAAATATATACACAAATAAAATATTTAAATGAGAATAATATTTCATAAAAGGGAGAAAAATAAAGAGAATACATAACTAAAATGTAACAAGGGTGGTTTGGAAGATTGATTTTTTATTTTAAAACACCATTGTTGAAATACCACCTCATTAAAAGGTAAAAAAACTGTTTAAAAATTAAGATAAGTTAAATATGAAGTAAACTAGATATAAAACTTGATAATATTTCTAATTCAAAAGAAGAACATTGGCAGGATGGGAAATTGTTGATTAAGAGGATGAGAATTATTCATAAAACAACTACAATTTCATGAAGGATTAGAACCAACCAATACTAATATGTGAATAAAAAATTGATATCACAAGGTATAAATAGGGTATACCACATGATATGTAAGATTAAACTCAAGGATAAAAATTATAACCCAAGAATGAAAATTGAGTTTTGGGATACCCTTATATTCTAGGGAAGAGGTTATCATATCCCACAATAAGGAATAACATGGATTTATGTGAATTTTCCTAGTTCAATAATAATTAATAATATTATAAATCATGGGGTTTAGTATTTTCACCATAAAAATAAATAGTTTTTCATAACATCAAAGCATGACTCAATGAAGGGTGATTGAGACAGAAACCATGACCTTGTGTCCGAAAGAACGCTACACATGAAATAATCTTCCTAAATAATCAAATTATGATTATTAAAAACTTTAATAATTACATTATACATATATATTTCTTTTTATAAAGATCATTTATCATTATGTGTCACTAATTTATTACATCATTCTTTCTTTTATCAGTTACATGATGTTCATTGGAAAATTTCTCATAAAATATTATAGTTTGTTGACCAAGGTGAAATTTTTGTAAATTAGTTTTCTAATATACACAATTTTAGGTTATTATTTACCTTTATGTTCCATTATCACATAATTTATATAGGTAATTATTTTTTCCATGAATGAAGTGAAATTAAAAACGGTACTTTGATATGTCCCTTTTTGTGATTAAATTTATTATAACCATTTATAATTAATATCTCTTATGAAATTTATTATATTATAATTCCATAATTTAAATAAAAATGTATTTAAAAAAATTCATGTCATTATTTTATAATAATGACATAAAAGTTACAATACTTGAGAAATCGCCAATTTTCACTATTCATTTAAAAAGAAATTATTTTAAAAAAATATAAAAAAAATTCATTCTAATATAATTTTGAAATTATAATTCCAAAAATGAATTTATATTTATCTAATTTTGATTAAAAAAATTATAAATTTTTCTTTTAAATAAAAAAAAATTATTAAAAAAGTGCATTTTTAAGCATCATGTGTTCTTAATTTCATTTAGTATAAACTACTAAATTAAGATATGTTAACAATTTACTTCATATATAATATTTTAAAAGTGATATATGAAATCTATTAGGATAAAATATAAACTTCAAAACAAAATGGTTCCTTGAAAAAGAATATTACTATTTGACTAAATATGATTTAAAAAATACCAAGCCAATGAGCATGTATCGAAGTTGTAAGGGCACCTGTTTGGCATCAAAAAGAACAAGGATAAAATCTGGGAAGGGGTGGAATCTCTGAGTTAATGTAGTATTATTGTAGGTTTTACTGTGGTGGGCATTATAGAGTAACTATAGTAGCAAATCTATTCTTCTAGAGGGCCTCGAGGCCTCTATAGAGAAACTAGTGACACAAAAGTGACCAGTCAAATAGTGTGGCACATCATGTTATCAATGAAGCTTAGATTTAGGTGGAATCACTAGGTGGGAAACTCGAAAGAGTGATGGGTGCATTGGAACCTATCATATGTCCCTTTAACTACATGGGATAGAGGGATTCACTTCAGTGACATTGAAAAGGGCTGCACAACCTAATAATTCTTGGTAAAGGGGAAAATGCATCATGTGAATGGTGATGACCAAACAGGCAGAGTGATGCATCTTGGAGGCAGAATGACATGAAGACAAGAAGATGTTTTTGGGTGGTTATCTTGAAAGGGTGATGGGTGCTCTGGCACCCATCATCTGTCCCTCTACCCAGACATGGGTTTTAAGAGGGGTGCTTTGTGAAGGTCCTCACGGTGGAGTAATAAAATGAAATAGATAATGGTGGGGGGGGTCCCAATGCGAAGATTGAGATCATGATGTAAAGATGGTATGATCAGATTGGGCCTTTAGGTCTTAGGTCCCCCAATCCATCAAAAAAATTGTAATGGGCCTCTAAACCACCAGGCCTTCATGTCATGTAAGGGTTACTTCTAAACCCTATTGAAAAGTGGACTATCTTTCCTTAATAAAAACATGGGTCCTTTCCCATGCCTGTTAAAAAGTGATTTCCAAATACCATTAAAAATAATTATTTATATTCTAAAATTAAATTTCACCCCTTTGTTTATATTATAATATTTATTTTAATTTTATATATACATCATATCATATTTTAATAATAATAATATTAATATTTATGCTTAATAAATGCACACACACATATATAATATTTTAATATCGTAGTTTTATTTCACTGTGAGTTATATTAAATTTACTACTTAAAAATAAAAAAATTCAGTATACTTATTAGATATATGAACAATGACCATATTTTAACAATAATATTTTCAATGAACATAATTTCAATAACCATATCGACAATGTCCATATTTCATTTCTATATATAGACTAGTAAAATCATTATTTGATTCCTCTATAATATTGCAAGGCATGACTCTTATTTCATATTATATATTTTATATTATACTTTCTCATTTTATTTATATCTTCGTCATTTTATGTTTTGTTTAAATATTGGAAATCCTAAAGGTTGAAGACGAACATTGAGATTTTCTAGTCATGAATATTTTATTATTTTTTATCTATTATCCCCTAAAATATTTTACACTTTTAATAGATGGAACTCATTCATTGGGAGTAGGAATCAATGGTGTGAAGTACTTATCATTATGTGATTTTTTAATGTCCCACTTATTAATCAATAAAGTTTATTTAGTTTGGTTCGTATCATACAAAAAATATTTTGCATGTTTTAATCCTTTTTAAGTAATAGAGAAATTTTACTTAAAATTATAGACTATAATAATAATAATAATAATGGACCCTAAAACCTAGGGAGTTACATCCCCACATAAATAAATTACAACCTCATAATTTTAATCATCGCATACCAATTGACATATTCTATGAGCATATAAATTATAGAGACAATATGAGATATAATTTCTAGAGATATATCAACCTTTAAAACATGGGAAACATATCTATTTCCTCATAATAGTATTTTCCCTAATATTGAGTTTTTATCCAACTATTTTGGCCAAGAGTCTACCTCTATTTAGTATCAACACCGACATTATATAAATCTTATATCAAGGGTGTTTATTATTATAATTTCATTGATATAATATCATAGGTTAATATGAATTATGTTTTCCTTACTCCATATAATTTTTCCTCTAAGTGGAGGGAGAAAATCCATCATTAAAAGTACATTAAATTTATCTAAAGGATAATAAGATTTCCACAAGGTATATTCCTATATTATTAAACTTGGAATACAATAATCATACCACAAAAAGATTTATTCGACAAAAAAAATTTATCGATCTTAGAAAATTTCGTTGATATACTAGAGTTTCTAGAATCAAATTCCATCAAGACATCCAAAACTATGTAATTGAGGGTATGTGTACTTTAAATATCATGAACCACTTCAGGAGTAGTGCTTGATTTTAAATTATGTTGTCTTGTTGGTCTTGTAGGTTGGTGATGCTCATCATCTTGGTTATTCCTTGTATTATGGAATTTAATTGGATAATTCCCAAGTTTCCCACACATAAGACATTGAATTATTAATGTTAACTTGGGATGAACTTTATTTATTTCAATCATGTAACTTAATGATTTATTTTTTTATGGTAGTATGATTCTCAATGAATTCCTCTTCCATAAGTAAATTATTTTCATATCCCCTTGAGGAAATTTATGTGGTTCCTCTTACCACATTTTTGACATATATGTGGTTGAATATCCCTTTTTTCATCATATTAATTTCCTAAATTTTCATGATCCCCAATCCTTCTATTCTTTGGTTCACTCATGATTTCAACTATTGTTACATTGATAATAATGTTTTTATATTGTTTATTTGGAATACTCATTAAATTTCTCAGTCCATCTCCCATTTTGATGGGTCGATCATTAAGGTAATCATCGAATTTTCCATCAAACCCCAGGTTTAGTCCATTCATTCTAGTTCCATAAATTTATAAAAACAATTGGGTTAACATGAGATATGAACATTTAATATAATAAGGGTATTATAATAATAAATAATATAAAAGGGATTCAACTATAATACATTTTTCCTATTACATCATCAAATTAACATGTATTTACTTTATATAGACCTCTACCTATATTAGTTTAATCATTGATGATTTAAGTTGGATTTTCTTATACTTCTCAACCTAAACCATAAAAAGAATTAGAAATTCAATCGTTTATATAGGTTTGTATGTAGAATATGATTAACTAATGTATATAAACCAGGAGTTTCTTGATAGGTGTGCAGTTTGAAATCCATTTCAAGAATTAGGCCACGAATGATTTAATACCCAAAACACCTTCTTCAGGGTTATTACCCCAAGTCACAAATGTTATAGAGCATGTATTCACATTCTAATATTGATATAGATATGTAATTTCATTGGAAACCACATAATCTCTACTTTACCAAAATTTTAGGACATTATCCTATACATAGTTTTAATCATTATACTTCCCCAAGGGGTTTCACTAAGGTTATATCATCCTAATATCCAAAAATAACCAAACCATTCCTTTTATACCAACCATAGAGAACCATTCCCTAAACTCACTTTATTTTATAATACTTAACATAATTTTTCAAAAAAATACAAGATGAGGATATAGAGGTAGAGTTTCTTTGGAATATTAGACATAAAAACACATCATCATAAACATAAAAACATCATATTTATTTAAAATACACATAGTGGTCCTAACTCCCATAGATTTTCTAAAATGGAACTAGATACCTTAGGTAAAATACATAAGGAATAGGGTGTTCTAAAAAGCCCAGTAAGGGGATACAAATTGTAATAAATCATAACATGAGATTTAAGAGGCATAACATGAAATCATAATGAGGATAATCATTATAATGTAGGAAAGAAATAAGGACATGATGTCATATAATATTGTAAACATAATTCAAGGGTCACTCTCAAGACCATCAATATGAAGTAGAAAAAGTCCATTGGCGGATTAGGTTCACTCCCGAATAACTTACATAACATCTCATGTGATATAAAGATTTAACCAATACATTCAAGGGAAATATAATTCTATTCACCCCATAAAATAAATTAAAATCATACACATGTATAGTGAATTAGGAATGTAAACCATACCTAAATCATAAACAGGATCAAATACATGAGAAGTGGGTTTCATAATTAGTATTCAAGGTTTAACTGAAGGATAAATTACAATGATAAATAACAGAATAAGGGGTTAAATAATAAATATTTTTATGTTTTAAAATAAAAAATAGGTCTTGATCATTGGGTTTAGATATAGGTATTTCTTGAGAATCATATTGGAGATGAAAAAAAAATCATACCACTTGGGTGATTATTTATGAAATATGTAAATGATATTTTTAAATAAGGAAAGAATTTATTATTTTACATAAAATCAGAATTTAATAAACTGGTTTATATATAAAATAATGAGTGTTTTTATAATCTATTAATGATTTAAAAACATTTTATGGGGGTGATTCTTAACATGAGACAAGAAATAGGAAAGTTCCCTTAAACTAGGTTAACATAAAAGTGGGAATTTTGAAGGGAAATAAATACTTATATAATCCCAAAAATGAAAAGTATATTCAAATAGGTATATATATCAGATACATATATATATAAAAATAACACGTAAATTAGAATAATATTTCACAAAACTGAGAAAAAGTATGAGAATGTGTAACTAAAATACAATGAGGGTGGTTAAGAATATCCCTTTTGATGTTTTAAAACACCATTGTTGAAATCCCACATAATAAATAAATAAAATGAAACATTATTTTGAAAATATGAGAATGTAAATATGAATTTTACCTGAGATAAAAATTAATTAGGTTTATAATTAAATATGAGAACATTGGAAGGAAGATAAATTATAGACAAGGAGGGGGAATCATTAGTAAAGAGAATGAAAATTATTCTTAATAGAGTTACATTTTCAAGAAGGATTATAAATCATTAATAAAGAATATTTTAATAAAAATTGATATACCAAGGTATAAATAGGGTATACCATATTAAAATAAAGTCCAAATTAATGGAGAAATTTTATAATTCCAGAAAGAAAATTGATTTATGAAAGACCCATATATTTCAGGGAAGACATAAATCATAGCCTAAAAAAGGAAAACCATGAATTTTAGTTATTTTTCCTAGTTCAACAATAATTTATGATATTAAAAATAAAATTAGAGGTAGCTACATCATAAAAATAAATATTTGTGAATAATATCAAAGAATGCCTCAATGAAGGGTGATTGAGACAGAAAACCTTATCTCATTCTGAAAGCGCTATGTAATTGTACTTAACTTCATGAATAATTAAATTAATTTTATTAAACAAATTCCTATAAACCTGATCCATATATATTTATTTTTATAATTTCTATTTATCAGCATGTGTCACTAATTTATTACACCATTTTTCCTTATACCAGTTACTTGAAACTCTTTAGTAAATTTTTAGAAACTTTCATGGTAATGTTGACCAAGGTTAAAGTGTTGTAAAATAGTTTTTTAATAACCATAATTGTATATTATTATTTAATTTATTATTCCATCAGAACATAATTTATATAAGTAAAAATGTTTTCCCTGAATCATCTCAAATTAGAAACGATACTTTGATATGTCCTTTTAAGCAGGTAAATACTATATAACCATTCATTGTTAATATAACATACATAAATTATAATATTATAATTATAGAATATTAATTTTTTATTAAATAACATTTTTATACTTTAAATACATTTTTATTCCACACATGTTATTTGGAATGTAAAATTAAATAAAAACATCTTCACGTGGAGGCAGTAGTCCGCACATACACAGATATGACGCTCCCATTTTTTTGATGAATAGAAGGAAGGTATTAAATTAAATATATTTTAATTTAATAAAAATTAAAATTTTATAAATATAATATAATATTAATAAATAAACTTTTTTAACTGTCCATGAAAGGTATTGATGAAAAATAGAACACGTCAGTCATGGAGGTGGTAGTCTATACGTTTTCATGACGATGTTTTCATTTTTTGAATGGTTATGGAGGAAGGTATAAAATTGATGTTACATTATTTTAATAATATAACATAATATTGATAATAATATTGTTATAATACTATCATATAAATAATATTTTTGGGGTAATATAAGTACAAAATAAATAAGAAGGTGCGATTGAAAATATTACATCTGGATTTGGATGTTCTCATTTGGTCACCTATGGAAGGCACATTAGCTTGGTCTTTTAGAAATAAAAAATATTATAAGAGTTTGAGAGAGGGTTAAGGAGACAATATGGTAGAGTCTGTGTTGATAGTAATTGGATTTGGAAGTGTAAATAGGTTGAGGGTTGGTGGGTTTTTTATAATTTATGTGAAGATAATTTTTGTAACATATAAATTTTTAATATAAATAGATCAAATGTTCCATATGGAACATGAAGAATAAGTGGATAATAACAGAGTTAATTAAGGTTTAAATTAAATTATTCCATAACCACACTTTTCTAAACTTATTTTAAACATTTTTATACGTCATTTACTCTTTTATTTTTACTTTTACCATTTTTGGTTTTTACCTAGGTAACTAATTATTACATATGTAATTTTTTTAATGACTAAAAATAAAATGGAACTTGTTATATAATTTTATCATAATTATTATAATTACTATCTTCAATTTATCAAATAAAATTTCAATTTTTGAGGAAAATTAATTTTAACATTGGTGCACGTAACGCACAAAAACCCATTTTTAAAAAAAGTGTATTTTTATGAATAAATTTTATATTCAGGATAAAATTATCAATTCTATTAATTATTTTGAAATTTAAATGTTTATTATTATTAAAATAACATTTAATTAACATTAAAATAAGTTGAAAACTAAATTTAGCCAAGTGAAAATTTTATTATGAGAAATAGATGAAACACAATTTTCATTAAAAAATTACCTAAATTTTCTACAATGTTTAGTGTGGGTTTTATACATAAAAATTTTATTTTACAATACTTAGTATTAAATTCAAAAATAATACTTTAATCTATGTTAATGTATTAGTAAGATTAGCAGTTTTTACTATTCACCTAAAAATAAATTAATTTATAAAAATATATAAAAATTATACTAAGAAAATTTTAATATTATAAGTACAAGAATGCAGATATATCTATCTAATTCAAATTCTAAAATTTATAAATATATATTTTAAATGAAAACACAAGATATAAATATATTTTTCTTTTATTGGAAAAATATATTTTTAAACATTAAGTTTTCTTAATATTATTTTATATTAATTTATAATTTAAAAGATAATAATAAATTTTTTATATAAAATATTATAAATTTTTTCAATTTAATCTATTCAGATAAAATATATAATACATAATAAAACTATTATTTGAAAAAAAAAATTACTTTTAGACTAAATATGCTTTAATAAATACCATTAAAAATAATTATTTATATTATAAAATTTAATTTTACCACTCCATTGATATGAAAGTATTTATTTTATTTTTATATATACATAATATCATATCTTAATAATAATAATATTTATATTCAATGAAAAAAATATAAACTTATAATATTTTACTATCATATTTATATTTCATTATGAGTTATATTATTTTAAATTTATTACTTAACAATACATGACATCATTATAATTTTTGGATTTATGAACAATGAACATATTTTAAATAACCATATTTGAAATGTACATATTTTATTTCTATATATAGACATACTAAATCATTCATTCATTCAACTCTCACATTTCAAGGAATAGTTCTTATTTCATATTATATATTTTATATAATTCTTTCTCCTTTCGTGGTGGTTGTTCTAATTATACGTTTTATTTGACTATTTGAGATCCTAAAGGTTTAATATAATATATGTTATTTACTAGTCATGGAGATTTTATTCCATAATATCCATTGTCCCTTAATAATTTAAGCACTTTTAATGGATGTATTTCATCCATGGTGAGTAATAATCCATGTGGTAAAATAAATAATTTTATGTGTTTTTTTGTAATATCCCACTTATGAATGAATAATGTGTATTTTT
Organism: Viscum album; assembly: GCA_963277665.1. Lineage (NCBI taxonomy): Eukaryota > Viridiplantae > Streptophyta > Magnoliopsida > Santalales > Viscaceae > Viscum > Viscum album. The sequence continues at coordinate 570,018,235 of OY728164.1, read as the reverse complement.
TTTGGTTTATATCTTTTACGTAATATTTTATAATCATGTTTCAATCATTTTGAAAGTATAGAGAAACATTCTTTAAAATAATATATAAACAAAAAAACAACAACAACAACAATGATACCAACAACAAATACAATAATAATATTGGATCCTAAAACTTGAGGAAATATAATAGTCATAATCACACATCATCACCTGAAATATAGCCACAAAAACTAACCAATACCACTCAATCCACATTTTGAAAACTCAATTAATAACAGCAAACAATAATAATAATTAAAACAAACCTCATCAAACTATCTCTTTAAATTATACTTCCATATTCACTTAACATATCATGCGTAAGCAGGATCGATAAAAATTATATAATTATACACCACCATTTTCATAACCATATTTAAGAGTATAATAAATATTTAAAGGTATATTAATATCAATATAAGTAAAAAAATCTCCATATATTCAAATAAAAAATTATCATAAGAAATCACACTAACGTTTTTATAGAAATCATATAAAACTAATGAAATCACCTATTATGTTACAATTTATTTAATCATGTTTATTATAATTATTATGTTAATACAAACTGTATACCAGTATAAATAATTTTTATAATATTCCCACATTCACACATGAATATAACAGGATAAATATCAAATTACCTACCATAGTCGACACTTTAAAGAACATTACATAAGAATGGAAATTTAATAAAGATCAAACCCCACCAATATAAAAGGGATCTATAACAACACCTAATTAAATTATCCCCCATAAAAAATTACCAAAATTCACTAAAATAAAATCCAAACAACTTTTATAACCAATAGGGAAAATGAATATGAATAGGGAATAGAGGAGAATAGGAAAAAGGGGCACCTTGGATTGAAAGATACTAATATCTTGAAGACGACGGATAACCCCCCAAAGGATGAACAATGATCACAAAAGATAAACCAATCGGTGGATAGGGTTTGGGTAAGGATGGAAGAAGTGAAATGAATTTTATTCGGTACTCGAAGTTATATAAAACATCTAGAAACACAAGATCATAAGGTGATGGGTAGGTTTACACCCTCACAAAAACACATTCTAGAAATCATAGTGTAACCCTCCACAAATATCAAGGATTCAAGAATATTTAATTAGATAAAAACTAGAAAGATCATGACACAACAAACTCATTTTTGTTGTAATTATTAACTCTATTAGGTATACAATACAATACTCAGCCTCAATCCGAAACCAGATAACTCCCATGTATCGAACATTATAGTATAAATTAGAAAACATTATAAGTTATATTAAATTTATTTAAACTTTATTATTAAATGAAAATTAGATGTTATACACATTTTATTTTAATTAAGTTTAAAATTTTCTTATTCAATAAATATAATAATAATAATTATTATAATATTTATAACAACACGAATAAAAATAATGAAATAACAAATAAAAAATTATATTATATTTATATACAATCACAACCCGACCTAACAGGGCCCATACCATGACTATCCAAATCCTACCTCCAATAGCCTAGGGGTTGGATACCGAAACTGAGTAGAAATATACCACAAATGGAAGGCATTAGCCGAATTTAGATATTCACCTGCACTCATATCCATTCTCACAAAATTGTTAAATGTAAAACAACTAAAACCAATCCATATATACATATATGATCCCATAATCAGAGTGTAATAATAAATTACTCAAAGTATTAAAAGGGATCAATACAATCCCAAAAAACTACAAAGAGTCGGAACTCTTATAAGGTAGAGGACTAATATCAAATGCAACCAATTGGAAATAAAATTGGTCTATCAAGATCAAGCTATACTCCACCAATTCCCTATCCTCCTATGACAACATCAAATGGGCCATCATATACATAAGATATGACATGTTTAAGAATAGACCATGTAGGGGTGAGTATGACAATAAAAAATATGACACCCTGAAAAAATTAAACACGAATATTCATGAATAATCATCTCATAAGAATTATAAACAATCAAAGGTGTAACAAACAACCTTTATATAATCATAAAGGACACTACACCTCAAGTAACTCCCAACCAAACTACTAGATATATGATTCTACATGAATAAATCCTCATTCTAGGAGAATAAACTCTTTGAGTCATTCCATCAATATAGAAACTCATCCAAAAGGTCATGGTCATTGGGCTCTGCCTAAGAAATCTCACCAGTCTCTAAATACCACAATACTCAGATAGGGTATCACACACATGATCACTAGGGGACACCACATACCCAATCTGGATCAACATTCTATGTAGGGTATTAGGCTCTAGCGATACCATAAACCCTATTGACATATACTTCTTGATTGAGTGTCAATGACCTAACCAAAGAGATCACAACGATTAAACAAACCACACCTAGGGTATAAAATGATAGAGGATCACACTATTGTATCATAGAGGAACACCAAAAACTATATATAAGACTCATCCTTGGGAGGGGATCACAATTCAGAGATAAGGATGTAATTCCACACTATAAAATTGATGTTATGGACTAAGGATACATGCTCAACTGATACTGGTCCAAAATAAAGAAATGAAGGGATCCAAACACCATAAGATGGGATACATGACATGTAATGGGGGTACACAGTGTGTCCATACAACCCTTGGTCTTCTCATGTGGTGATACCCCACACGACATGTAAAACTCCATATACACAACATGTTAGAATAGTACATGGTGTGTGGAGATAACCTAAAACTCTTCCATTTCTGTCAATCCATGCCAGTGCACATCAGACCTTGTCTATGTACTATGTCTATGTCCAAATACATCAACCTACCTATGCCTATGTAACCTTTGAGTTACACATTGATCCAAATAGTAAGAGTAACATGACATGTGATATTTAACTCTATATGGAAACCCTAGTGTTAAAGCTAGGGGGTCCCACGTGGCGTGTAATTTTGGATTATATACTGTATAACCCAGGATTTATATCTCCCACTAGTTTCCTCCTCTACATCATCCTCCACATCGTTGTCGCTGCCTAACTCTTTATAAATTGTAGATCCAGTGTTGTTCGACCTTCCAATCAGTGGAGATCAGGATTTCAGGATTCAAATCTTCTTGAGAAATTTCTACATGTGTCGTATATAGACACACCTTCAAATTAAAGATGAAAAAGAAATTCCATTCCATTCCGATACACCTCTGATTATCCTCCATCATCGTCTCACCTCAATCACAAACCACACATGCGATATTGATATGTTTTGGTGAAGAATAATCTCACAATGATTAAATATTGGGTAATAGTCAAACCACAAGCCAAATAAAATGCCCAAAATGAACATGTGCATAATATAGGGATAAATACATGGACCATAAGATATATGGAACAAACTTTGGATTTTTTTCATTTAGATTTGATCTGTTGTCATATATTTCGACAAAGAAAGATTAAATTATCCATGAACAATTTAATCAACTGTAAATAAATAAACCAATGATGAAAGGATCAATTATTTTTTGTGGAATTAATCTTATTTTAAAATGTGATAACGAACGAGATGGAAATCACAAATCAAACATCCAAAACTAGTGTTTGGATCAATTTTTAATGAAGAAAAATGTTTTGTTTTCATCATTGGAAAAATCCATGAAATATATTAGCATATATTCCTCAATTTGACGTTGTCTTCCAATTATTCAACACATGATCCTCTCCAATGGACCCTATCAATCCGTAGGCTATGTGTCTAACACTATGGTTGTTACATAACTGTGTTTAAATAGAAGATCTTGGTAACTATTCCAAAACAAATAAAATAAATTTATTATATTTATTTATTTTATTAGTTCATGCCTGCAAAAACATTTTCACACACCTGAATCCCAAAAAGGTTATGTTGTGCACAGTGTAAAACACATGTTATAAAATCAATGGTTTTATCATATTTATAATTCAGGCCTCCATTCAGAAGTTATTCCAATTTTTCATGAAAAATTCTTGTGCATGATATTAATATATTTCAAAAATTAATTCTAAGAACATCGGGCCTCCGAATCTCATGCCCCCTTAATTCCTAGCTTGGAAAATAATATATATAATATCCAAACAAAATACATGAAAAAATAAGATTTTTTACATTCTCCACATCTTAGATATTTTCATCCTGAAAATATAAAAAATTACTAGAAAATATGAAGGTATTGAGATCACTTTTTAGGTCTCCGGCTCCCATGTGCTCTCTTGATGATTCTTGTGATTCCACTATACACACACTAGAGGAATCAATCACCTATGGAGGATCCTCTCCTATAGATCATATATCTACACTAGATACTCAAAAAAGGTAGCTGTATCCTCAATTTTAAGATCATTCTATTTAATAACATACAATGGGTCATACATGTACCTCTTTGGTGGAGACACGTAGTGGGAATTGTGTACCCAGTCCAACTATGGTGGTAGAGCTAGGTGGTATGTTGCCTAAAAAACTCTATTCAACATATATAAATGGAAAATTAATCTCAAAGATATATTTCTACTATAGAAAAATATTCATAAACCATGTTGAGGTGAGTCACTCAGGAACACATGGTGATTCATGCTCAAATTTACCCAAGAGATGAAGGTAGAATGGTCCTCGTAGTCTAGCTTGGGTTGTCAAATCCACCGAGGCCTAAGAAGATACCTAAGATACAAAACCTATGAGATGGATTTTTGTATATGATGTTGAGAAATTTGGGTTGATTTTAGATGGGTTTAAATTATCACTAAATTTTTTTAGTTAATTCAAATTATGATAATCATTTGATCCAAGGTTATCGCCCGGGGTGGATGGGATGAATTCCTTTTTTAATGATTTCAATTTCATTAACTCGTGAAGGATTCATTCAATGAATTCAAACAAACCTCATCACCTACTGGTTAAACACCTTCACAAACATATTATAATCACCGATACACTTGTAGGATCATTTTCATGAGCACTATAAGGTAAAGGATCTTAATATCACATAAAAGTGGGGTGATTAAATTAAATATGGACGAGGAAGAGAGAAAATCATTAAATAAAAGAAACTCAAATAAAATAAATTAATAAAAATTTAGAGAGTGAGAAATAACATTCAATCCAGTACCTTTCTACTCCCTTGGATCAACCCATAAATGATTCATCCCTCCATTGATGACATGTCCTCAACGGAAGCGGGAAGTAGACTTATGTGGGTGGAATTAAAGAAATAAAAACAACAAAATAACGATCACTCTACTGTTGTGTGATAAATTTCACAAGGTATGCTATGAATAAATTAACAAATTTAGGAAAAGGTATCAATGTGATCAGTAAAATTACAGAATAAGAGGAAATGAAGAGATTTTATTAATAAATAAGGTGAATTTGAACAACATACATGAGAATGAAATGCAATTACAAACACAAAGCGGAAGCATAACACTACAATGAAAATAACCACCAAAGATGCCCAAATACTCCACCACCAATGACTTAAATGGATATTTTTGAAGCCTTGTGTCATGAATCTAATAGTGGAAGTAATCCCACTTGATTAGGGTAGGATTAGGGTGGAGGAATGCTTTTGGAACTTGGACTTTTCCACTCTTGACCTGAGGTGGCAGCTAGCTTGCATCCACCGAACAGAGGTGCCTAGATGGCCTTCTATATGGCCGAATTGGAGTGAGACATAGATGAAAAAAAGTAAATATAGGGATTTCTACTAGATCTATATGAAATTTAAGCCCAAAAGAATTTTTTGTTGCTGAGATATGATTAAATTGGTGAACTGTTTTTTTGGGACGTAGAATCAGGCCCAGAATTGTACCGCTAACTTGGTCTACCTAAATAACCACAATTGAGGCCGAATTAGCAATTAATACTACATAAATATATGTTACTATATAATTTTTTTATATCATACCCTGAAATTTGGGCTTTAGTGGGTCTGTATTGTGGGCCCCACATTCTTATCAGTGGGTTTATTCCAATCTGCCTTCTCCAGAATTGTTTCCTTTCATCGCCAAATATCCCCCATCATACCTTGTAAATACGCCATTGACCCCTGATTACAAACAGTTTATATTGAAGTGTAGATAAATTTAACAGAATATAGAATTAAAATATGGATTATTACATAACACAAAATCATATGAATCATTGGGCCTAAATTGGTGTACATTAGGCAAGAAGTGCCCAAATGATGAGAATAGATGTTCAAAATTAAAATCCACTAACTCAGGACCATAATATAAAAAATGAAAATTTAATACAATTAAAATGTAAATAAAATATGTGTTTTTATTGGCTAATAACACCCCCCAACATGAGATTTTCTAGTCCCAAGAAAAATGTATCTCAACAATATGAAATTCGAATTCCCTTTTCCAAAAACATTTTAATAAACAATGATCACCAAGGACCCTTATACCAAACAACCATGAAACCCATAAAAATATTTTAATACAAGATATTTTCATAATCATATTCTAATCCCAATCCCATTCTTTTGTTCAAATTCATCTCCATATTTCATCTAATATAAATTAAGAGTGATTATGTGTTGTTCATCAAATTAGACATGGGGGTTCATCATTATTCAAGGGGGAAATGATGGAAGCACTAGGTGGAATCACGTTTCAATATTAAGATTAGTATTCAATTTTTTTATTGTTTTTTTTTTCAATTTTTCCCTGGTAATTGAAATTGCATTCAAAAGAGTCAACCCATGTAGCGATACTTTGTCGATGACTCCCAGGCTCAATGACATTAGGGAACCAAGTGAAGCCCACATACTCGGGCATCATATCGAGTTAACTAAATAAAAAACAAATTCAAATTACCATAAGTAGAGTTAAAATTACTAACTCTGGGCCAGACAACATTGGAGTCAAGATCTCCAATTGCAGAAATCCACACATTAGGTTATTTCATTTCTCTACGTGAAAATTTACTTTATTATTTTTTATTGTTATTGAATACTCATATTAAAACTAAAATGATCACCAAAACTATGCCATTTATTTAGGGGACCCCATAAACCCAAAATAATACCCCACTATCCAAAGGACGTGCGTTGTGATCTTTTTTTTATTTGGATGAAAATATAAATGATGAAATTTCACATTAGACCGCCACACTTTCCAAAATATATACTCATGAAATTATACATGGATTAAAATCAAAATCAAGGCATGCTAAATTATTTGATATTTAGTTTAAAAGTGTACAATGTCTATTAGCATGATGAAGGTTAAATAAATTTTTCCTTCTATTAAAGCACATTTTTTTCAAATCAATCATTAAAAAAATTATTTTATCTCCCCACTAAATTAAAATAACACTATCTCCAATTTTTAAAGAAAAGAAACATTAGAAGGGGGTAGGGGCGTAGAATGTGAGTTCAAAAAGAAAATTGAAAATGATGATCATGTAATGAAGTCGCCTGGTGGTTCAAGTTGAAGTTCATGATACTCCAATTTAGTCATTTGATATACATGTCACTCACAGAGTTCCCTAGTGGAAAAAGGAAAAATACAAAACAATATATATATATATATTAAAAATAAAGTAAAATATGAGTATATATACAAAAAATGTAGAATATGGAAGCACTATAAGTCATAGGTCAGTGGTAAGCGCGTGCCCCTGTCTCCCTTCGTTCCCGGGATCGAGTCCCCACAGCTTTGACGGTTGTAACGGGGTTCACCCCATGACCTATGATGTGGCCTTTTAATTTTACTATTATTATTATTGTTTTTCTAACCTATAAACACATAAAAATAAAATTAACTGATGATACATTATCTTCTTTTTAAATTTCTGGGTAAGGTATTACTCAAGGATCACACCATGTGACACAGATAAATGTGGTGCTCCCCTTTCATACCCTTCTATACTCATAATAGAATAATGGGTCAAAAATCTATTTTTTATATATTATTTTTTAAATATCAAAATTATTAATTAATCATATTTAAAAAAATGATTCACAAAGATGAAAACCATAGGTTTAATCCTGTGCAGTGCTTTGGTTTATTATCGCTAGCTCGACTTAGACCCTTAATTATTTAAGTATTTTACTCATCTAAAGTTGGTTCAGACAAGTTTTTGTCAACTTAATTTTTTTTGGAATATTTCAATGAATAGTTTGACTCTAGGATATTAACATTAACGGTTTGACCATTGGTGGGATCTTGAATATATACAACCCCATTGGGGTACACCTTATGCACTGTGTATGGACCTAACCATCTAGACCTCAGCTATCAGGGTTGTAAATGAAGTTTAGAACTATACAAAAGAATATGTTTACCTGGTATAATGTGTTTGGTTTTAAGATTTCGAGAGTGGTAGGATTGTACTTTAGCTTTATTGATTATTTAATTTTCATAAGATGCCATTATAAGTTTCTCAATTTTATTGAGATCCAATTGCCCTTTTTGTTTCGGCCATTGAGAGGTCATAAATAATTTTCTTAATTTACCAAAAATCCTTATGTTCAATATCCACTAGAAAATGGCATGCTTTATCATAAACCAACCTATATGGGGACATTCCTAAAATAGTTTTATATGTGGTTCGATAGGCCCAAAGCGAAAATAAGAGTTTTCTTGACCAATCATTCCAAGATAGATTAACAGATCTATCAAGAATTTATTTGATTTCATGATTGGATAACTCAACTTGACCATTCGTCTGTGGGTGGTAAGTAGTGGACACTTTGTGAGAAATTCCAAACTTTTCCATGAGTTCTGAGAATGCACGATTGCAAAAATTATTTCCACGATCACTAATGATAACCAAAGGAATTCCAAATCTATAGATGATGTTTTCCTTGAGAAATATAATCATAGTTTGATGATCATTGAGTTTTGTAGGAATGGCCTCAACCCATTTAGGGACATAATCAACAACTAAAATTATGTACATATATCTCCTAGAGTTTGGGAAGGGACCCATGAAATTGATTCCCTAATAATCAAAGATTTTAACCACTAATATGGGAGTGAGTGGAATTTGATTCCTTTTTGTGATGGACCCTACTTTTTGACACCTATGATATCTTTGAAAAAATTTGTTAGAGTCCCTTGAGATGGTGAGCTAGAAGAGACCACACTGAAGAACCTTAGAAGAAGTTTTTATAGTGCAAAAGTGACCTCCATGTGCCTCACTATGATAGAATTTAGTAGTGGAATCTTGTTTAGATTATAGGACACACCCCCTAATGACTTGGTTAGGGAAGAACTTATAAAGGTAAGGATCATCAAACACATAGTCCCTAACATTATAAAGTAATTTCCATCGATCTTGCGCCCCTAATAATTTTTGAATGACTCCTGTAACTAAGAAGTTTGATACATCGACATACCAAGGGAAGTCACTCATAGAGTATAGGTGTTCATCAGGGAATGAACCAGACACAGAAAGGTGATTTGAGCTATATTTTAATTATATCCTAGAGAGGTGATCAACTACAACATTTTCAACACCCATTTTATCCTTTATTGTGAGGTCAAATCCTTGTAAGAGAAGGAACCACCTAATCACTCTAGCCTTATCATCTTGTTTTTGGAAGAGGTATTTTAGTGTAGAATGGTCAATGGACATAGTGATGGGGGATCCTATGATGTAGGACCTAATAATCTCTAAAGAATACACAACATATAGTAATTCTTTCTCAGTAGTGGTGTGGTTCATTTGGGAATCATTTAAGGATTTGTTTTCATAATTAACAACATAAGGAGTTTTATCACAATGTTTTAATAACAAATCTCCTAAGGAAAAGTCACTGGAATCACACATAAGTTAGAAAGGAAGGTTCCAATTTGGAGATTTCATAATTGTAAGAGAGTTTAGAGAGTATTTTAGGGTTGACAATGAACCCTTACAGATTTCTCTCCAAACAAATGGAGAATCCTTTACTAGGAGAGCACAAAGGGGATGAAATATTGAACAAAAGCCCTTATTGAATCTTCAATAGATTCCAGCATGTCCTAATAAGTACCTCATTTCCATAATAGTTCTAGGTGATGGAAGGTGGTGAATTATGTCAACCTTTTCTTTATCAATTTCAATCCCCCTACTCAAGACTAGATGTCCAAGGACTAGTCCCTCTTTAACCACGAAATGGAATTTTTCCCACTTTAGGACTAGATTATTTTCTTCACATATTGAAAAGACTCTCTCCACATTCCATAGAAATTCCTCAAATGTATCCCCAAACGTAGATAAGTCATCGATGAATACCTCTAGAAAATCCCCTACCATGTTTGAGAATATTCCCATCATCCACCGCTGGAAGGTTCCAGGGGAATTGCATAACACGAAGGGCATGTGTTTGAAAGCATAGGTTCCAAATGGAAATTTAAATGCAGTCGTCCTTGTATCCTCTAGGGAGACCAAAATTTTATTATACCCTGAGTACCCATATAAAAAATAGTATAAGGTGTGTCCTGCGACCCTCTCAAGGACTTGGTCAATGAATCGTAAGAGGAAATAGTCCTTCTTGGGGAATGAGTTATGCTACCTATAGTCGATGAAAACTCTCCAGCCACTACTCACCCTAGTTGGAAAAATATCTCAATCCTTATTAGTTATCATTGTGATTCTCGCCTACTTTGGAACCACTTGGATTGGGCTCACCCACTCACTATCATCTATGGGATAGATGATACCGACTTTAAACAATTTCATAACTTCTTTTCTTACTAACTCTATGAGATTAGGATTGAGTTTCCATTTAGGTTGATGATATGGATTTGAATCAAATTCTAGAACAATCCTATGAGTCCCGAGAAGTGGGAAAATCCCAGGAATATCAGACAGAGTCCATCAAATGTATTTCTTGTGTTTCTTAAGGACATCAAGAAGAATCCTCTCATGATCAGCTTGAAGAGAAGAAGAAATGACAATAGGATGTGTTCAAATTTCTCCTAGGAAGGCATACTTAAGTTCATAAGGAATTTATTTCAATTCAATATTAGGTTGGATCAAGATTTCAGCAGAATATAAGGACATTGGATCAAGATCTATTTTTCCCTATAATTTTAGATAGAATAGAATCCCCATGTGAAGAAGTTGCAGCTATAAGATTGGGATGACCAGATTTAGGGAATGAAGATTGATTGGTCTCCATGAAAGTGGATTCTTGAAAGGATTCACTGATTTTTAACCTAATACTTCATCATAGGAGAAATATGAAAGTGATTAAACCCAATGAGGTGGACTTCAATCATGTGAACAATGGAAATCAATATCATCCTGACTTAAACATCCATCAAATATTCCTTGATGATCTATAGATTTATTATCAATGCTTCCTATCATGTTTACTTTATGAATGTCCTCATCATCCCCTATTTTTGAGCTTTCATTATAGATGATCAAGTCTAGACTGATGTTTCTAAAGGTGATGGTCATGTTCCCATTTTGAACTCAGATAATAGAGATTATTATTGTAAGGAAAGGATGACCAAGGATGATTTGGGTTTGCTCTTTATTTCCTATGATTGGATGGTTGTCAAGTACAATGAAGTCAGTATTGTAGATTAATTTTTCAACCTTTACCAGAACTTCCTTTTAAAACCCCTTGGGAACCCTAATGCTATGATCATCATGTTGAAGAGTGACAGATCTGGGTTGGAGCTCTTCTAGGTTTAACTGATAGTACACCACATAGAGAATAAGATTGACCCTAAAACCTAGGTCACAAAAGGATTTTACAACATTGTTCTCTCATAGTTCAACATTGATTTAAGGACATCCTGGGTCTTTATTATTTGGTGGAAGGGTTCCTTGTATTTTTGTGATAAAATTTTCTGCTAGAAGGACTTGGTTATTATGTGAGAATTTCTTTTTAAATGTGCAGAGGTCCTTAAGGTATTTTGGGTATACAGGAATGGTTTGAATAGCATCTAGGACTGGAATATTCAACTTTACTTGTGACAATATTTCCCTCAATGTGTCATTCAATTTAAGCTTTATTTTCCCCCTCATGCATTGAGCAAATGGTGCAGGTTGTGGGGTTGTTTATTGAACAGTTGTTTCTTTGACAATGTTATCATGTATTTCAGTTTTCTCATTTGGTTCATTTGAATTTTCATCCAATTTTGAATCTTCATATGGGTTCGGAATTAATTGTTTTTGATTTTCAATTTATTTCCCAATTCTTAAAAGAATCACAGCCTTTAGTTGTTCATGACTTGTTTGAGTGCAACTTGACTCTCCCCTTACTTTTTGTTGTGGAATGGATTGTGTAGGCACGAGTTCCTTTCTAGTTTTGATTGTTTTAGGTTCTTGTTTGAGGTACGACACTTCCAAGTTCATCCTTTCCATTTTATAGCACATTTATTCTAGTAGGCTATGTGGAACGGTTTTGGGTTGGTGCTTGAGAAGATTGGATTATCCTAGGGTAATATTTTGGAGTTTTGATAGTTTGTTAAAAATGGACCGGTGGTTGTTGGTATTGTATAGGTTGGGTTTGGAACTGGTTATGGGTTTGGTAGTTCTGATGGGGCTATGGATTTTGTCCCAATGTTTTGCTAGGTTGTTGTTTATCTTTCCAGTAGAAGCCTGGGTGGTCATTATACCTTGGGTTGAAGGTGTTTTGGTATTGAGTCTTTTTAAAGGTCAAGGCATTTATTTACACTAGGGGTCATCCAAAAATAACATCCTTGATGGATGGGATGGTTGGCCAGTTTTCAGTCTTGTGGTCATGTTTGTCACAAATTCTGCAAACATGGTCTACAGTTTGGATTTCATGGACTTTCCTAAGATCTATCTCTTCAAACTTCTTAGAGAGTTCTGCAAGTTTAACCCAAAAGTTTTACTTTTCTCTAAGTGTATGATTTTCAGTAGTTCTTTGTGTCTTTCCAAAATAAGTTGAAGTTCCCCATGTTAGGTTTTTTTCAGCAAGCCTTTCTAAATACTCGTTAGCATCATTTGGGGATTTATTTCTAAAAGTTCCTTTACACATAATGTCAATGAATTGTTTATTCTCAGGACCCAACCCTTCATAGAAAATTATCACTTGTTCAGGTATATAAAAAACATTATGGGGAACCATGTTTAGGGTGTCTTTAAACCTCTCCCATGTTTAATAGAATTACTCACCCTCATTTTCAAAAAAAAATTTGGATGCTCTTTTTAAGGGCAATTGTTTTGTGGTGTGGAAAGTATTTTTGTAGAGTTTTCTTTGTAATTGATCCCAAGAGTTGATGGATGATGGTCTCAAATTATTTAGGCAATTTTTAGCTCTATCATTTAGCGAGAAGGATATGGCCTCATCTTAGCTAAATCATGTTGATGTGTTGGGCCCATGGTTTCTACAATGTCATTAAACACCTTAACATGAAGGTAGGGTATCTCGGACTCCATTCAATGGAATGTGGGAAGGAGGTTTAGGACATGGGGTTTAAATATGTAGCTGGAATGTCCTAAGGAATTGTGTCTAATGAATTAGGGGGCATTGGTCCAAGCTAGAGTGAGGTAGTCATTCATGGTTTGATCGACTACATTCCCCAGGTTTGGAGCTTCTTGATTTTGGTTTCCCATTTGATTTTCCCCAGGATTTAAAATTTGATTCCTTGGAAGACCCTCCATTATAATTGATTCAATTTTTGATTCTGGAGTATCAAGAATATTAGCATATAATGGAAACAATACCCTAGGTTCACTTGAATCCCCTATCCTATAACTTTCCACCCTAAGTAGTCTGTTTGAATTATTGTGTGTGTAGGCAGACATGTGCCAAAAAGAAAAAAAGAGAGATAATGGGAAAGATAATAGATCTTGAGTGAGAATAGAAGAATGAGGGGTGAGGAAATAAGTTTTGGGTCTAAGGTACTTACTTGGTCCCCAACAATAGCGCCAAAAATAGATTCATTCTGAAATTTACCCAAGAGATGAAGGTAGAACGGTACTTAAAGTCTAGCTTGGGTTGTCGAATCCACTAAGAACTAAGAAGATACCTATGATACACAAAAAATGAGATGGATTTTTGGCTATGAAGTTTCCAAATTTGGGATGATTTTAGATGGGTGTAAAGTATCACTACCAGATTTTAGTTAATTCAAATCAATGTAATGACTTGATCCTAGGTTATCACTCAAGTTGGATTGGATGAATTATTTTTTTAATGATTTTAATTTCATTATCTCGAGAAGGATTCATTCAATGAATTCAAAATATCCTAATCACCTAATATTTAATCACCTTAACAAACACATTCTAATCACCCATACACTATTAGGATCATTTTCATGATCACTTCAAGGTAAAGGATATTATTAGCACATAAATGTGGGGTGATTAAATTCAATATGTATGAGGAAGAGAGAAAATCATTCAATAAAAGAAACTAAAATAAAATAAATTAATAAAAATTTAGAGAGTGAGAAATAACATTCAATCCATCCCCTTGATACTCCCTTGGATCAAACCATAGAAGAGTTATCCCTCCATTGATAACATGTACTCAACGGAAGCGGGACGTAAACTTATGAGGGTGGAATTGAAGAAGTAAAAACAACAAAATAACGATCACTCCACCGTTGTGTGATAAATTTCACAAGGTATGGTTTGAATAAATTCACACCTTTAGGAAACGGTATCAATGTGATAAGTAAAAGAACAGAATAATAGAAAATAAAGATATTTTATTAATAACTAAGGTTAATTTGAACAACTTACATGAGAAAGAAATGCTATTTTAAACACAAAGCGGCCACATAACACTAAAATGAAACTAAGAACCAGAGGTTCCCAACTCATCCACCACCACTTCCTTAAATAGGAATATTGGGATCCTTGGGTCGAGCATCCAATAGTGGAAGTCATACCACTTGATTATGGTAGGCTTAGGGTGGTGGAAATCTTTTGGAACTTGGACTTTTCCACTCTTGACCCGAGGTGGTAGCCAGCTTGCATCAACTGAACAAAATCCCCTTGATGGCCTTCTAGACGGCCAAATTAGAGTGGGACATATAAGAAAAAAGTGAAGATACAGATGTCTCCCAGCTCAATGTTCCTATATATGTATTCTATCATCCCACGAAATTTGGGCTTCAATGAGTCCGTATTGTGGGCCTCATATTCTTATCAGTGAGATGGTGTCCAATCTTCCTTCTCTAGAATTGGTTCCTTTTATCACCAAATATCTCCATCATACATTATAAATCATCCATTAATCCCTGAATGAAAAATGTTCATATTGAAGTGTATATCCATTTAACAAGATATCAAATTAAAATATGGATAATTACATTCTTTAAAATCATATGAATCATTGGTCCTAAATTTGTGGACATTAGGCATGATGTGAACAAATGACGAGAATAGATGTTCAAAATTAAAATCCACTCACTCGGGCCCATAAGATGATAAATGAACATTTAATACCATTAAAATGTAATTAACATATGTTTTTTTATTGGCTAATCACATGTCCTCTCTCCTCAATCTCTAGAGGTCTCTTTCATCAGTCTTAATAAGACTTATGATGGTTCTGTGTATTCCTCATCCACTCCTAGATGATTTGAACCTTCTCTATCACAACAAACACTATCTTTGGGCCCATGAGTATTGAATCTTTTGGATTAATCCATCAAAATAGTGACCTGTCGGGTCGCACCTACAAGGCCTCAAATAGTGCCATACATAGGGTGGAATGGTATATATTGTCATACAAAAACTCTACCATGAGTAGAAGATTATCCCAAATACAACTAAAAATTAACATGAAATCCTGCATCATATCCTCTAAGACTTGAATGGTCCATTCTTCCTGACCATAAATATGTTGGTGAAACACTATGTTCAAATACAATTGATCCCTAATGGACTCCTATAATGATCTCCATAATCAGAAGGTGAGGAAAATCTCATGATATCAAAATTATCATCGATAAAATACATGGATCTGGACTATCTCTTACATGTAAAAGCATCTCATTCTCTCTACTAAACTCTAATATCGAATGGATTGGAAGTGGGATGACTCGGTGTGTCGGTCTATGATCACCCATATGTAATCATGTCCCTTAAATGTATGTGTTAATATCATCACTAATTACATGGATATCCCATCCCAATTCTAATTTTCCCCTCAAGGGGTTGAGCTAAACCCACTAGAACTAGGTTATCAGCTTTCACTTACTAATAACTGAGGCATTGAGAGACAAAATCTGCAACACAACTCTTGATTCCCAGAAACCAAAACTAATACTTTAGGTTATGGTACATCCTTTACACACATAGATGTATCTCCAAATTGGATGTATAAAAATACCTTATCACCACATCTATTAATGCGCCTTATACCATAACCCATCCTCTAAAAAGGATAACATTCTCCCCACATTCATAATATTCATCAGGGGCATTTTCAGTGGATATTTGAGTTTTTAATGTCTCAAAGTTGGTATCTACATGATGAACTTACCTAACACACTGTAAAAGTGGTTGGGTAACAACCATTAACTTAAGATATTAAGAAAAATCCTTTTTCCACTAATTCCAACTTCAATGAGGCTAACTATTATGACACCACATCCAATAACTGAGAACAATACCTCTTACTAAGATCACCTTCTTCCATATTCCCCTCCCTAGAAGTACAGAAATTCTTGAAGACATAGTTCTGTAGGAACTCAATCTATATCCTCTATCTCATGTTAAGATCCTTCTGAGAGAAGATATAATTGGGACTCTTGTGGTTAAGGTATATTATAAACCTATAACTCATCAGGTAGTGTTTCCATATTTTTAGTTCAAATACTATCACTACTAACTCAATATCATGGGTCATGTAGTTATTCTCATGTGGTCTCAACTGATGTGAAGCATAGGAAATCACTACCTACCTCTCCATCAAAACACAACCAAGTATGGTCTATGATTCATTTTACAACACTACATAATCCACACCCTCCTATTGAAATATCAAGATGGGATTTCTCATCAATATATACCTCAAATGCTAAAAAAACTACTGGAACTTTTCTATCCACATGAATGGTTTCAGCTTTTAGGTCAAAGCTGTCAAGGGACTTTCCACTCTAGAGAAATTAGGAAGAAAACTCCAATAGTACCCTTCCATCTTAAGGAAACTTTTCACCTTGGTAAGACTCTTTGATGGATCCCAATATAGAACTACCTGAACCTTCACTGGGATTACATCCACTCCTTCCTCTGAGAGAAAGTGTCCCATGAAGTGTAACTATAAAATCCAAAACTAACACTTCAAGATATTTCTATAAAGATGGTTATCTCTAAGTGTGTCTAGGACCATCCTTAAATGTCTCGCATGCTCCTCCTTGTATACCAAGTAAAATATTATATCATTGATGATGACCACTGAAAACTAGTATAAGAAAGTCTTAAAGATACAATGCATGGCTACCATGAGCACTGCTGGGTTGTTTGACATGATGATGGGAATCACCAAGTACTCATAGTGACTATAGAAACATGTGAATACCATATTCAGTATATTCTTATCCCACACTCACAGCTAGGGATTGCCTGAAATGGGGTCAATCTTCCAGAACCATCATGACCCACTCAACATAGCAAAGTGGTCATAGATCCTCAATAGTGGATACTTATTCATCATGTTCACCTAGTTCAAGTGATGATAATATACACATAACCTCAAGATCTCATCTACCTTCTTGGTGAAGAACCCCAGGGCTACCTAGAGGGAAACACTAGGTCTCACAAAAACATTCTCCTATAATTCCTCTAAATGTACCCCTATCTACTAAATCTCCACAAGATCCATACAATATACTGGTGTAGACATCAGGGACATCCCAGGTTGTAAGTCAATGCACAAGTCTATCTCTCGGTGAGGAGGCAATCCCGGGACATCCTCAGTAAAGACATCCTCGTACTCCACCACAAATACAAGGAACATGTAGCCTATAACATCCACTACTCCAAGATTAATTATAGACAACTGTTGAGTAATTAGCTACACTATCCTATTACATAACTCATCTCACTCTTAAAAGTTTTCCTTTTTTCCCATAATGGAAAACCTCATCCCATCACTATAGACACACCTCATAATCTACCTAAAATTATCAATTTAGGAATAAATTCTGTATAAACAGTCCACACCAAAGATGAAATTATAAGGCCTCATCACTACTACCAAGAGATCCCATAAAAATTTATCTCCTACAAGTGTTAGATTTCATTGTTGGAAAAAGTGCACAATAACCGAGTCACCTCCCATTGGAGTCTTCAAGTGAAAGGTTCAAGCTAAAGCCTAAACCAAAATCTCTAAGTCTCAAAAAATATGATTGGAAGGGAAAAATTTACTCGCATCTATGTCTATAAATACTACAACAAATGTAGAAAAGATATAGATCATACCTCGAATCATATCTAGAGCATCGGGTTCATGGGACTCTATAGCTTATAGCTATCCTTGTCCCTAACCAATAGCTCTATGATCCTAGCATGGACCACTTAGGTATGGTGGTGGTTATAGGTCGAAACCTCCGACCACCTCCTGCTGCTCTACCGGCCCCTATGCCATAACTGCTACCCTATAGACCACCCTATTTCTGCCTCTATCACTACCTCAATGATCTCTCAACCATCTTATAATTAGATATATTAAGGGTCATATAATCATGTGAAATATTTCCCCAACTATCATAGGAGAAACATCACTTATCCCTTGGATAACTCGAGCTATCCAAAGATCTTTATACCACTAAACCTCTATCTTGGGATCATATCCCGATGTATCTGGATTGCTCAGATCCCTACTACCGCCATTTAATACCTTCCACTGAGGTCTTAGATCCTAGGTTCCCACAACTAGTGCATACTATTGGATCCTTCTATACTAGAAATATATCCACCACTAAGGCCCACTCCATCACTACAACATAAGTGGAAATTAATAGATATATCATTGAAGCCATGATATCCCAACGTAATCCCTACACAAAGGTATTTTCTATGATGAATGGATACATAAACATATACCGGGAGTATCATGATAGATCGATAAACCTTTTATAATACTCTAACAAAATCAAACCACCCTTCTATGTGTGAAGAAGCTCAAGGATGCACAATAATCACAACATGGCCAGATAAAAATTCTATATAAAGAGAAGATCAAATTCTAACAAGGAGAGAGTTGTCTTATCATGTAATTTAGTCACTAAACTCCACCATCACTATGTATATAATTGAATAATAATTTCTATGAGGACTTCCATATAATTTTTAGGTTACCACATAAAGTGAAAAACTTGAGTAACTACCTATAGCCAGTCCTCAACCACCTGGTGGTCCGACTCTCCCCAAAACCTGGGAAGTAACTACCTCTAGAACTTTTGAAACATTATCAACATGTGTGAATACTCATCTATAACTTATATACATATATTTTACTCAATGGGAGGTGGTATAGATGGTAATCCACCCATAGGTGTTATCTTTGATACAGGCCCCTATACTGAAGCCTCATCAATCAGAGGATCATCCTTGTGGTCACGTAGTGGAATCATAGATGGATGTCATTATAGAGGCATCCTAAAATAGACAAGGCATACCAAATTCAAAGAGTATATATGGGGAGATTACTCAATAATAACATGAAAAACACAACCCATCCTATATGATGCTTGTACCAATGTTTTCCATGTAACCAATGTCTACATGTACTAATTCGAAAGGCAGGTGATCACAGTCATAATATATTGATACGTCATCCTTCACACTAACACTAGAGTACCTGGATAGAAATCCAAAAAAGAACACTTTAGACTATTTCTATGAAACCCAAACCAATCTCACAAAATTCAATCCTAAGGTCGAACCAACTACTTTTATACCTATAAACATGGACACATTTCTAAGCCATCACAAAGAAGAAATGTAAAAAAACCGAAACCAATGCACACATACATATATAATCCTACAATAAGAGTACGAAAATGAATTACAAAAAAATGATAAAATGAATAAATACATACCCAACCAAAAAAACAGAGAGTCCAAGCTGCTCCAAGGGAGAGGACTAATATCAAATGTAATCACCCAGAAAACACCTTGGCCAATCAAACTCAAGATAAGATCTTCTAGACCCCTATCCTCCAATGACTCTAAAAAATGGACCATTGTATGTATAAGATAAAACGTGTGATAAAATAGCTCATACATGGGTGAGTATAAAAATTCTCAATAAGACACCCTGATAACACTAAATAAAAATCATTAATAACATTCATCTCATAATAATGATATATAAATAAAAGAAATAATTGACAACCCATATATACGCTGGAAGGACACTGAGCCTCCAGGCGGTCACAACTAAACTGCAATCCATCAGATTTTTCTTGAAGAAATCCTCATTCTAGTAGAATAATTTATTTGAGTCATTCCATCACTAGAGGCACTCATCCAAGAGGTTATGGTCATTGGGTCCCACCCAAAAAAGTTTAGTGCTCTCTGAAGACCCCGATACTCAGATAGGGGATCACACCATGGTCTGATGGGGGACACCAAAAACCCAATATAGATCAGCCCACTATGAAGGGGATCATACTCCAAGGATACCATGAACCCTATTAAAATGGAATTCTAGATAGATAATCAACTCCTAGATCATGGAGGTTATTCCAATTCCACAAACCCCACCTATGGTATAAAATGATAGAGGATCATACTTTAGTCTCTCAAAGGGACACCACAAACTCTATATAAGACTCATCCTCTAGAGGGGATCACAATATAGATATGTGGACATAATTTCACACTATATCCTTGTGGAGAAGGACCATGTGAACACACTATACCCATAATGGTCCTAACTAAAGAAATAAAGGGCTCCAAATACCCTCAAAGGACATACATGACATGTACTTGGGGTACACGGCGTGTCCATCCAACCCATAGTCTAACCATGTGGTGATACCCCACATGGAATGTAAATATATATATAAAAAACATATATAAATATTAAAAAACAAGTATTGATCATCCAACACTCTACTCGTGCCATTTGGCCAAGCTCGTGTACACTAGATCGTGTCCCTGTACTATGGTTGTGTCTATCTACTTCGGCATGTCCATGCCTATGTAACCTTCGAGTTACAAGATAAGAAACCTAGAATGAGTCACACGATGTGTGATAGGGTCACATAGAATGTGATATTTAACTCTATATAGAAAACCTAGAATTATATCCAAGTGTTCTCACATGATGCGTAATTCCGGATTAGATGCTATGTAACTTGGGATTTCCAGATCCTACCAATTTCTTCCACCACATCAAAGTCAACATTTAAATCACTTCCTAACATACCAAAGAAAATAGATGTAGGGTTGGGAAACCTTTACATCACTATATATTGGGATTACATGCTTTAAATTCTCCTAGGAAATGCCCACATGCACCATCTGTAGCCAAATTATCGAATCTAAGATGAATGGAAAATTTCAATCCATTCAGATCTACCTCCAATCATCATCCATTGTAATAATACCATGATCACACCATTGATCAAGAACCTGCACCATGATATTGATCTTTTTTTCAAAATAATTATTGTAAAATGATCAAATACCAGGTAATTATCAAACCATGGGATAAAGAACATGACTATGATGAACATGAAAAAAAATACGGGAGAAATACATGAACCCTAAGATGTGAGGAACAAACCTCATACTTTTTTCATTCAACCTCGATTCATTTTAATAAATTTAGATAAATTAAGATAAATAATCAATAAATATTTAATCGACTATAAATAAATTAACCATCAATGTGTGAATCAATTCTTGTTGATGGAATTGATCTTTATTTTACATGGGATAAGGAAGGGGATGAAAATCATAAATAAAAAAAAATCCTACCTAGTGTGTGTATCAGTCACTAATGATAAATGATGTTGTGTGTAAATAATTGTTGAGATCTATGAAATCTATTGGTGTACGATCCTAGATCCAACGTCATCTACCAATGATCATCCATAGGCTCCTCTACAATAGTTTCTATCAATATTTAGGTTATAAAACTAACCATTGGGTTGAAAAATATCATATTTAAATATAAGATCATTATTACAGCATCAAAATAATTAAAATAAATTTAATAAATTTATTTATTTTGTTAACTCATTCCAACAACAACTTTTTCACAAAAGGCTGATAGCAAAAAAGGTTATTTTAGGCCTAGGATAAAACTGCATTATGAACTTAATAGTGCCCTCATATTTTTGATCTGGGACCCCAATCAAGTGTTATTCCATTTTTTAGGAAAAATGAGTGCGTGTGATATTAATATACTTAATATATTTAAAAAATTAATTTTAGGCACACTGGACCTTTGAATATCATGCCAAATCAGTGCTTAGCTATGAAATTAATCCATATAATATCCAAAAGCAATACATAAAAAACAATAGTCATTACATTATCCCCAAATTAGGGATTTTAATCTTGAAATAATCAAAAAAGTATTAAAACAATATGAGGTTATTGGGCTTGTATATGAGTCTCCCACTCCCAGGTGATCTCCTAAATATTACCATGCTTCCACTAGACACACACTGGGGGAATTGATCATCCAAGAACGATCCACTCCTACCAATCCTCGATCTACATTAGGTACCCAGTATAGGTTTCTCTATCCTCAATGTCCATCTCTCCCCATTTTATAACTTACAATGGGTTATGAATGTACCTCCCCAACTATAACATGTGGAAGACGTCATGTACCTAGTCCAATTACAGTGGTAGAGCTCAGCTGTATTCCACCTCACCAACTCTACATAGTATCTAGAAGGGGTCAATGAATTTTGGAGAAAGCCTGCAGCCATGGAAAAAAAATCCATAATTTATGTATAGGAGAGATCCTTATAAACACATGTTCTCCCTACTAAAAATGCATAGGTCTTCATTGTTTGTCTGCATAAGTCTTCTGATGGCTCTGTGCAGTCCTCATCCAATCTTAGATGATCTACACCATCTCTATCATCGATCACACAAACTCTAGACCCATGTTTACTGACATTCCTAGATTATTCGAAAAATGTGGTGACCTGAACGGTCTCACAAAAAAGATCTCAAATGGTTCCATAACAATGGTGGAATGGTAGTTGTTTATTTATTCAAATTACACTGAGGGAGATAATCCTCCCAAATATGACAGAAATATAACATGAAAGCCTGTAACATATTCTCCATGACATAATGGTCTATTTATTATGGAGGTAAAACACCATTCTCAAACATAATTGAGTCCCAAAATACTCTTGTAATCTTCTCTATAATTGCAACATAATGAAATCATCATGATCTAAAATGATCATCAAGGAAACTCCATGGAGCAGACTATCTCTTGAATGTACAAGCATCATGAGCTCTCTACTGAACTCTGATCTCAAATGGATAGGAAGTGAGATACCTTGGTGAGTTGATATATGATCACTAAGATAGAATTTCATCCCCTGGACATACGTGGTAACCCCGTTATAATGTTCTTGGATATTCTATCCCACTTCCACTATGGAACATCAAGGGGTTAAGATAAACCCATCGGAACCTGGTGCCCACCCTTCACTTGCTATCAACTGAAGCATTGAGAGACAAAAACTAAATCACAACTCCTTATTCATGGACACTAAAAATAATGTTTGAGGTCCTCATAAATCCTTACCACACATGGATGTACCTCCAAAGGGGATGTATGAAGCTCCCTCATCACCTCCTCTCGCAACCTCCCCAGTACCATTTCCTATCCACTAAAGAGGATAACATGCTCCCCACATTTGAAATATCAATTAGGATAATGATGAGTGGATATCTAAGTATATAAAGTCTCATAGTCTTTATCTCTATGATAGTATTACCTAACACACTGTAAAAGTAGCGAGGGTAACAATCATCAACAAAATATATGAAGCACCATCCTTGTACACTAAGTAAAATTGTAATGAGGCTAACTACTTTGACTCCTTGACCAATAACTAAGAACAAGATCTCCTACTGAGAGCATCAACTACCATGTTTCCCTTCCTAGGAGTATATAAAATATTGAAGTCATATACATAGTGGAACTCTAGCCATCACCTAGGTCTGATGTAAATATCCTTATAAGATAATATATACTTGATACTCTTGTGGTCAAAGTAGATGATAAACTCCTCACCCAACAAGCAGTATATCCACATTTCCAGTGAGAATGCTACCATTTATAACTCAAGATTGTGGGTCACATATTTTTTCTCATGCAGTCTCAACTGAGGTGAATAATTGAAAATCAATTCCTACCTCTACATAAGAAGACAACCTAGTCTGGTCCTTGATGAATCATAGAACACTACATATTCAACACCTTCCTATGGAAATATCAATATGGGATCACTCATTAATCTCTACCACAACTCATTAAAACATTTATAGAACCTTACTTTCCACAGATAAGGTTTCACCATTTAGGTCAAAAATTTAAAGGGTGCTACCACTCTGGAGAAATTGGGTATAAACCTCTGATAGTAACCTATCAACCCAAATAAACTCCACACCTCAGTAACTCTCTTGGGTGGATCCTAAGATAGAACTACCTCATCATTCACTAGGTATACTTCCACTCTTACCTCTAAGAAGACATGTTCTAGGATGTAGAACTATTGAATCCAAGATTGACACTTCAAGAGAGTCCTATAAAGTGGGTTCTCTCAGAGTGTGTCTACGAAAATCCTAAAATGTCTTGTGTTATCCTCCTTGTATATTGAGTACAATAGGATATCATTGATGAAGACCATAAAAATCCAGTCTAAGAAAGGCTGAAAGATTCAATTCATGAGTCACATGAACAAATTTGGGGAATTATTCATGTCTAAATACTCTTAGTGACTGTAGAGACATCGGAATTCCAAATTCAGTATATCCTCAACCCATACTCACAGCTAGTGATAGCCAAATATAAGGGAAATTTTTTAGAACAATTGTTCCCCTCTAAAATTGTCAAAGAGTTTATAGATCTTTATTTGTGGATATTTATTATTCATTGTAACCTATTTAAAATGTTTTCCATACACACATAATCTCAATCTCTCATCCACATTCTTGCTGAAAACAGTAGGGCTACCCCAGGGAAAACATTGGGTCTCAAAAATACCTTCTTCTACAAGTCCTCTAATTGCACCCTCTTCTCATGAAGCTCTATAAGAGCCATATGAATTTTTGGTGAAAAATTAGGTGCCTGAATGTGGAGTAATTTAATGAAAAAGTCTAGATCCCATAAGGGAGGTAAGTCTGGCATGTTCTAAATAATTTCTTCCTCGTACTACAACATTACCATAGGGAATTGGTAACACATATCATGCACGGATCCAAGAGTCATACTATCCAACTGGTGAGTAGTTAGCGGTAATCTCTTATGACTGAGCTCATCTTGATCCTTCAAGGTTTCATTTTCACCCATAATGAAAATCCTCATCCAATCACTGCAGACAAACCACATCCTCCTACTAAAATAGTCAATCGAGGCATGAATTGTGGATAACAATTCCATACCTAAGATGATGTCATAAGGCTTCATCATTGCTAACAAGATATCCCATACAAAGATCTCACGTCCAAGAATCAGATCACATTGTCCAAAACAAATTGAAATCAAAAAGTTACCTCATGTGAGATTCTCTAAGTGAAAGGGTCATGCCAAAGGCTCAACCCGAATCTCTATGTCTCAAACTTGAGAAGTTGGAAGAAAGGAATGAATCGAACATGTGTCTATTAATATTGCAGCTAAGGTAGAAAAGATATAGATTGAAACATGTATAATCCATGGATTATTGGGGTCATATGCCTCCATAGCCTACAACTGTCCTCTTCCCTGGACACCAAATCCTTGAGCCAGGTGTGGAGCACCTGTGGGTGGTAGTGGTAATAGTTCAAACCTATGACCACCTCATTCTACTCTACTGTCCCCTCTACCATGTCCACCACCATGAAAACCACCCAAATCCTATTTCTATATCTACATCAGTGGTCCCTTGACCATATCTTGAACATCTATATTATGAGTCATACAATCCCATGAAATATGTCTTTGACAATTGTAGGAGAAACACTAACTCTCCCCCGACTAACTTGAGCCATCCTGATAGTCCTACACTAATGAACCTATATCCTGGGATTTTTCCCCTAAAGGGTTGGCATGCATAGAACCATAAAACTACCATCATATACCTATTCTCGAGGTCTTATCCCCTAGGTTCCCACTACCATCATCCACTATGAACACCTTCTCTTCCAGAAATCTCTCCACCACTAAGGACAACTCCATCACTCCGGAATAATTAGGAATTAATAGAGATATCACTAAAGCCCTAATATCTAAGTGTAATCCTCACTCAAAGGACTATGATTTTTAGAAATAATACCCCACCATATCCATGAAGTATCATGATAGATCAGTAAACCTCACTGAATACCTTTCGATAGTCAAACTACTCTGCTACAGGTGAAGAAGATCTTGGATGAACACGAATCACAACATGGCCAAAAAAATCACCCTTGAAGATATGATTAAATCAGAATAGGATAGAGATGTATCATGATGTGACAGAGTCACTAAACTCCACCATTTCCCACTAAAGCCCAAATTTAGACTTGATATACGGACCACCGTATAATATGTATGAATACTCACAAGGATGAAAACTCGGGTGATTGTCTATATCCATTCCTCAGTCACCTAGGGGTCTATCTCGCCCTGAAACCTAGGAAGTCACTTCCTCTAGAGGTCATGAAACATAATCATCCTACATGCATCCTTTGCTAGAACTGAGAGGGCTAGGTTGTGCTTAATGGGTGGTGTTATAATTGGTAAACAACCTGAAGGTGTTATCTATGATACAAAACCCTAATCTAAAGCCTTTTCACTCATCAGATCATCCTTTTTATCACTCATTGGATTCTTACCTAAATATCTTCATGGAGGCATCATAAAATAAACAAGATACACCATGGTCAAAGAGTGTATCCGTGGAGCTAACTAAAGAAATATATGGAATCCAAAACCCATTAATATATGATGCATGTACCAATGTTTTCCATATAACCAATGTCTACATGTGCAGAGTCTAATGGAAGGTGATGAGAGTCTTGGTTAATGGATACATTAGCCAACACACCAATATTGGAGTCCCTGGCTTGAAATCCAACTCGAAACATTTGAAACTATTGGCATGAAACACAAACCAATCTCATAGAATCCAGTCCTAAGGTATAACCGACTCCTCTGATACCAATCTGTCACGACCAATCCCAATGGGGCCCGAACTGTGACTAACCCAAGTCCAACATCAATAGTCCAGAGGTTGGAAACCAGTACTGAGTAGGCATATCCAACAAATGGGAGGTATTATCCTAATTTATTTATACACATGCACATATATACAAGCCTAAAAAATTCTAAAATATTAAATAACTAAAACCAATGCATGTTTACATCAATGATACCATAATCAGGGTATGAAAATAAAGTACTAAAATAAATTAAAGGTCCAACTATAAGACCAACTAAAAACTATATAGAATCCCACCTGCTCTAAGGGAGAGGATTACTATTAAATAAATTCAATTAGAAAACACATTGGTATCTTAATCTTAAACCATGATCCACCATCCCCCTAACCTCCTAGGAAATAGTCAAATAGTCCTTCATCTTCATAAGACACAACATGCGCAGCTAGAGCCCATTTTGGGGTGAGTATAAAAATAACTAGTAAGACACCATGAAAACACTGAAAATGAACTATCAAGAATAGTCATCTCATAAAAATGATATTGAAATAAAAGGAATAACAGAAAACCTAGATATAATTAGTAAGGACACCATACCTATAGGCAGTCATAACATAATTGACAGCCACATGATTCTACTCGAAGCAATGCTCATTCTAGGAGAATCTACTCCTTAAGTCATTCCATCACTGGAGACACTCATCCAAGAGGGAATGGTCATTGGGATCTGCCCAAAAAATCACACCGATCTCAAAAGACCATGATACTTAGATAAGGGACCACACTCAGGACTACCAAGGGACAACATGAACCCAATCTAGATTAAACCTCTATTTATGAGATCATACTCCAATGATATCATGAACCCTACTGAAATGGAATACTAGGTGGAGAATCAATTTGTTTCTCAAGGAGGTCATGTCGATTACTCAAACCACCCCTAGGTTATAAAATGATTTAAGATCTCACTTTGTCCTCACAGATGAACTAAACTGACTCTATCTGAGACTCATCATCTAGATATGATCACAATCCAATGAAGTGGATGTAATTCCACACTATGAACATGAGGGGGTGAACCAAGGGAACATGTTAAGTAGATACTGGTATAAATTGAAGAAATGAAGGGATCCAAACAACATTAAATGTGGTACATGGTGTGTATTGGGGGTACATGGTATGTCCAACCAACCCTAGGTCTTCCTATGTGGTTTTCCCCCACATAGAATGTAAATATCCATATACATATCATGTATAAATAGTATATGGTTTTTAGATATTTCCTGACACTATTCTCAAACTGTCTATCCTTTCCCATGTACACCGGGCCATGTCCATGTAATTTGGCCATGTCCATTGACTTTGGCCCACCCATTCCCATGTAACATCAAAATTACAAGATGTGCCTCCTATCATGAGTCACATAGTGTGTGATATTTAACCCTCCACGGAAACCCTAACACCATAGATAGGGGGTCCCACATGGCGTGTACTTTCGGATTACTTGCTGTTTAACTTGGGATTTCCATATCCAACTAATTTCCTCCTCTACATCATCCTCCACATTTTTGTTCCCCCCTAACTCACTAGAAATCATATAATCAGGGTTGGCTGAACTTCCCATCACCAGAGACCAGGATTTAGGGCATTGAAACTGCTTGAGAAATTCCCACACATGTCTTCTATAGCCACACCATTGAATCTGGGATTAATGGTAAATCTAAAACTATTGAAATTTTCTATTTATCATCCTTTGTCATTGTTTCACCTCAATCAAACCCTTGATTTTGAACTATACCCACGATATTGATCTATTTTGCCGAAGAATGGTCATGAAATGATGAAATATAGGGTAATAATTGAACCATGTTCCAAATAAAAATATAGTGATGAATGAGAAAATAAATTGTGGATAAATACATTAACCACAAAATGTTAAGAACGAACCTTGGCCTTCACTAATCCTTAGAATTTTATCACATATTTAGATGAATAAAGAGGAAATAGTAAAAAATAATTTAATCAACTATAAATAAATAAATCATCGATGGACAGATCAATTCGTTTGCATGGAATTGATCTATGTTCGACAAGGTATAAGAAAAAAGATAAAAATCACAAATCAAACATCCTGCCAAGAGTTTGGATCAATATCTTATAAATAACGATGTTGTATTTCCATCATTGGTGAGATCTATGAAATTTGTTGGCATGTGATCCTTGATCTGACATTGTCTTCCAATAATCCTCTACAAGATCCTCTCCAATGGTTCTTATCAATCCATAATCTATACAAATAACCCTAAGGTTTAGGAATAACTTTGTTTAAATAGAAGTTATTGTTCACTACATCAAATAAATAAAATAAATTTAAAAAATTTATTTATTTTATTAATTCATACTCGCAAAAACATTTTCACAAATGGCTAACACTTACAATGTTTATGTCACACCTAGGGTAAAACCAATATTATTAACATAATGGTCCCCTGATATTTTTGAACTGGGTCCCCTGTTTATGAGTTATTCCACTTTTTTAGGAAAACATTACACTAGTGATATTAATATATTTAATATATATATATGAAATTAATTCTGGGAATATTAGACCTCAAAATATCATATCGTCTCAGATCCTATCTATAATAATAAACCATATATTATCCAAAAGTAATAAATATAAAATAAGAGTTGTTATATCTACCATGGGATAAGGGGAGTCTGGTGTATATACCATTAGTGATTTATTAGATATTTTTTTAAAAATGGATTTTTTACTATTTATATAAATCAATGTCAAGGGGGGTATGGTGTGACTCCAAATATATTTTCACTTTGTTACCTATCATCTTACATCTTACCTCTCTCCTATCTCTTCCCTATCAACCCTCTCTCCTACATTAAACTATCTATTTTCTTAATTTTGTTCAACTTTTATATTTGATAATTTCCCTATTCGACATCATATTTGTGATCCTTAAGTGGTAGTGTTATTTTAACATTATGAAAAAATGTATCCATGTTATATTGTTTTAGAAATAATTAAAATAGTTTATTTCACTAATAGATTTTTATATAAATGGTTTCATAATCATTCATAGTAGGTAACTCGAACTATCATTTCATTATTTTATCTGATTAATATATAATTTTGTTTTTTTAAAGTAATTGACTTATATATAATAAAATGACAATTATAAAAATAATAGTAAAATTGATTCAAAAATTATAATAAAGATAATATGATGTGATTAAATATGTGAAGAAACTGTTTCTTGGGTAAATTTTTAAATAACAAATTTTATACGATTAATTTAACAGAAGAAATTCATAATAGAAATGGATGATTAAATTCAATTTTTTATTTCATGGAAGATTTTATTGATTCATCTTGGATGTTAAATATATATTCATTAATATTTAAATTTAATTAAATAATGAAAAATTAAATATTTCTAAAGGATGAAATATGATTTTTATTAAAAAAAATAATGATGGAAATAAAATTTTGAATGTTTATGTTATTATTGTATTATTCTTTATTATTATTCAATTATAAATAATGGTTTGGTTTTTTATAGTGATATATTAATAAATTTTGTTTATTACAGTTTTAATATATGTTTATAAGATTTGGAATACATTTCATATATGTTTTTATTAAGGATGATTGTTGGCGATGAAGTGATATTTTCATTTATTTATTTAAAATGTTGATATGATGTTTTTAAAAATATATGATTATTTTAATGGGTGATGCTTCAAATATTTTAGTATATATTTTGGGTGTTAGTTATTAACCCCTACTCAATTTGAGGTGGGATTCGATGTTCACACTCGATTTTGTCTCCTATTCAGTGTGTGTTTCTAGTGGAATCAGGTTATGACATGTGTTCTATTTTCTAATCACACATTTTAAAATCATTAAATAAATTAATAGAACATATCACAAAGAATGTTTAATTTAACATGTTACGTATTTCAAAATATGTTATGTTTTTAATAAATTATAATATTAATTGAAAATATAGTTTGTGTTTTATATGCATGGCCATTTTTCAATATTCAATAACTCTTGTTATTTGTTTTAAATATGTTTTATATTTCAAAAAAATATGTTTTGGGTTTAAAAAATCAATGAACACATAACATGTAAAATTATATCATTTTTTGTGCTTAACAATATATTATGTGTCTAAAAACTCATAATATTAATTTAGAATGTGTTATATTTTTTATGTAAATAAATTTTTTCACTATTTAATAACTCATGTTATATATTTTAAATATTTTGTCAATAACACATGTTATGATTTTTATAAAACATTTAAAAAAACACATAATAGTAAAATTTTAGTTTAATATGTTTACTTTTTTAAAACATGTCACAATTCTAAAAAGTCATAATACTAACTGAAAAATTGTTTTTTGGTTTAAATACAAGGAAAATTATCATTATTCAATAATCCACATTATGTGATAAAAATATAGTCCATATTTTAAATATTAAATGTTATATGTTTTTAAATATTCATTGAACAGAACATATAGAAAACAATATTTAATACATTATGTGTTTTAAAATATTACACATGTCTAAAAACTAATAATATCAACTAAAAACTTGTCTTGTGTTTCAATTTCAAGAAAAAATCTCACTATTCAATAATTAATGTTCTATGTTTCAATTTTTATTTTGTTTTAATAAAACATGTTCAATGGTTAAATAAATCATAGATAATATTATAGATAAAATTTTATTTAGTATGTTTTGTGTTTCAATACATGTTATTTTTTTAAAATCTCATCATATTTAATAAAAATATGTTATAAATTTCAAATATAAGAAAAAATCTCTCTATTAAAAAAATTATGTTCCTTCTTTCAACCATGTAATTCAATTAAATAATACATGTTATATTTTAAAAAATATTCATAGAACATATCATAGTGAAAGTTGTATTTAATATTATGTGTTTGAAAATTTATTTTCTGTCTAAAAATTTACAATATTAACTGAAATCATGTCGAGATTTTAAAATAAAAGGAAAATGTTCACTATTATTTAACTCAATTTTTGTTAAAAATATGTTATGAGCATGAGTAATGTACATTATGTGAATAAAAAATAACTAAACACATGAAGAACTAAACATATCACTCAGAAAAATGAATTTAATATGTCATGTGTTTCAAAATATGCACCATTTTTTAAAAAATCATAATATTAACTGAAAATATGTGATGCATTTCAAATATAAGAAAAGATATAATTATTAAATATCATGTGTTTTTTGTTTAAAATATGTTTTATTTTTTAACTAAAAAGACTAGATAAATTCTAACTATTAAATAACACAATTTATGTGTTTTAAATATGTTTTTCATTTCAATAACACACATTTAGTCTATTAGAACCAAAATTATTAGAATATATCACCAATAAAATCATATTTATTATCTTAGGCATTTCAACAATATGTATTACATCTAAAAAATTACAAAAGAAAACCACTTTCAACAAAAAAACAATGACATAATATATAAAAAATAAAAAATATCATTAAATACATAAAAAAAATAATTGGTGCATCAAGTCCAAAATAACAATATAAGAAATTAAATTTACTAAATCTATTAAATATTACTGATACATTATTTTAGTAATAAAATTAATATTTTTGATGTTATAAACCAAGAAATTATCTATCATATGTTCCTTAATAGAGATGAAATGTTCTTGAAATAGAAATTTTATTTAGTTAAATAAAATATAAAATATAATAAAATTATAAGGAAATGATATTGAAGATTTAATTAATTAATTTATTCAATGAATTAATTTATAATGAAATATAGAAAATGAAAACAGGAAAGATTATTTTCCAATAAAATATATCCTCAAGAATCATTACTAAAATAAAAATTCATTCCTGGGTGGTAATAAGAAAATGAAACATATTAAAATATTATAATGAAAATCTAAAAGATATATGATTAGATTAAATAATTATATAATGTTTGTATTCATATACCTATAGAAAAAAAAATAAAAAAATGTGATTTAAAAGAACAAAATATATTAAAGAATCGTCTATATGAATTTTTTTTAATTTAGTGAAAGGAATGGAAAAATATTACAATAATAACATTACATATATCCAACTTTTATGTACATTTATATTTACTTTCTTCCAAAAAATGAAATGTATTTAAGTTGGTTTTAAATAAAATTAATCAAATAAAGAAACATAATTAACAATTATAAATGTAAAAAGGTCACACTGGCATCATTGAGAGACTCGATTGATAGGGCACATCAAGAAGCAATGAAAGTGACAGGTTTCATAGAAACATTGATTTTGATTATATTAGAAATATTTTATAATTAAACCAATTATTAGTTAATAAAATTTTCTCTCAAATATAATACTATATACTCTATAATAAAAATAACATGTCACCAAAATTTAAAATAAAAATATATTATTTTTTAATGGAATCTAAAAAATATTAGGAAAAAAATTAAAATAGGCACACTTCATAAGATTTAAATATAAGTGGTAATAACCCTTATTAAAAATTATTAATTAATTTAAAATTTTTAATTCATTTTTTATTAATTATAATTTTTAATATCAAATATAAAGCACTAATAAAAAACATTTTCAAAAAATGAATGATTATCAATATTAAAATAACACTCTAAAATATTTATTTTATCATAGACCACATGTTATGTTTCTAAAATATTATTTTATGTTGATCACTTTTTTTATATCTTTAATAAAATGAAAAAACTCATGAAAAACAGATTTATGTGATTAAAAATATAACTCAATTTATAAAAATTTAAAATTTAAAATGAAAAAAATGAGGATGATGATAAACATGATCATGAGATATAATAAACTAGAAATAATGAATATAAAAAAAGAGTAAGAATAATATTAAAAAAGTTGTTAAAATAATAAAAATAATACGAATGAAAAAACAATAAGAATACAAATAAAATGAAGATAACTAAGAGGAATAATAAGGTAGTAATGAAAATTATGAACAATAAACTATTAAAATTAATACATTATGAGAGTGGAAATGGTAATAAATGTGATTATATATTCAGTACTAATATCCTAGAAATTATAAAATAATAAAAATCTAATAAAAAAGATTGTATTGGTTGAAAAAAGGAGGAGAAAAAACATCCAGAAGTTAATATTATAAAGGAGATAAGAAATAAGTTCAAATGATGATGGGATTATAGAAATAAGTTTTAAATTTAATTATATAAAATTTAAAAATGAAAGTTGATAGGGTAAATAAAATGAAAGATGAAGTAGATAATGTGTAGTATATTTATATTAAAATTGGCAGTGTATAAAAATCCCAAGTTGAGTTATAAAAGAACCACAATTTATGTCAATTATTGAATTTTTTTTAAAAAATATTAAAACAAAAAAAGAAAAATGAAGTAACCATATAAATAAAATGTGAAAATTATGATGAATTATTTATTAGAAATAATTGAATATCTAGAAAACTATTCCAAATTAGACGATTCTCAATTAAGGTGTTGGAAAAAATGGGATTTAAAATTAAAAAATTAAAAATTTAAAGGATAGAAATTTATTTTTTATACTACAATTTAATATATAGAAAACTCATCGAACATTATAGTTAAATAATCATGAATAAATAATACCATCTTTAGAAAAGATTAAAATAGTTAAAAATAAAGGGATGAATTAAGAAACTAGATTATACTGAAGCATGAGAAACAAAAAAACATTAGACAATATGATTGTGGAGGTTGAAAATAATGATAATAAAATAGAAATATGAAAGTAATTATCTTTGGAAATATTTAATTATAAGGGTGAATAAGAAAAAATAATAGTTACCAATGTCATTAGTTCAGTAGAAAAGGGAAATAAGGAACCATCCTCAATGGTGAGTAGAATTAGAAGAAAATAAAGAAAAAGAATATAAAAAAGTTCATATTCTAATTTTATATATTAAGATCCAAAAATCTGGAGAAAAAATAGTATCAGCAAAGAGTAGATGAAAAATGAAGCATAAAACAAAGATGTTAGAAAACTACAACTAAACTGGAAAACTCATAAGTCATTTCGAAAAAAGGAAGTAACTTATCATTTTAAAGAAAATTATAAATTGTGATTTCATCAAAAAAGAAGATTACAAACACTATATAGAAATTAAATAATTATAAAGTGAAGAATGACTAGATTAATGGAAAATAGAAAACAAATTTTTATATATTTAGTAACTATTCATTACAAAATTCTAATATTCTTTTTGAACAAAACATAAAATTATTGGCATAATAATTAAGGATATCATATACTTGATTTAAATTAAATCGATAAGTGAAAATATATAATATAATTTCAATTAATCAATATAAAAATTTTTATAATTAATTTATTTATATTTTTTTTTGAAAATCCATAATATTAAACTACAAGGAATGAAATTGGATTCGAGGGTAATCAAAAAGATATTTTTTTAAAAAAGAGAAGAGAAAATACATTTCTTCCCCTATAGATTCCATTAAAATTAACTAAAACTCTCCATACAATATTTTTATATAAATTTTATTAATTTATAAAAATAAAATAAATATTATATCTTTATAAAATAAATAAAATAAAAAACTGAAGGTCGATTATTACTTATATATGACATGTTTTGAGTACTTCATGAAATAATTTAATAAATTAAACTTTTAGAACACATATTATTCTTAATTTTAAATATATAAATATATATATATATATATTGTGAAAAAAACCAGTCTACCAAATTTTATAGATTCAAATAAAAAAATATGAACACCTTTTTTATTATTAAATATTTATATTCTATTACTAAAAAAATTAAAAAACACTTCTTATATGCTTTCAAATCACACATTACTCAACTATATTTAAATATATTATTAAAACAAAACAAAAAACATTCTAGTTGAAAAAATTTATATACTTTAATATTCCATATAATATTACCACATAATATGATTATAAAAAATTATTTTTTATTTATGAAATAATTTCACTAAAAATATATAGTGATAATAAAATTCACACCAACTGACCACCATTGATTTTTTTTAAAAAAAAATTAATTTTAGGTAATAAATGTTCTATCATTAAAGAAATTATAGAAAATACAAATATACTATGATTTTTAAAAAATATTCTCTCTTTGATTTAACAATTTTTTTTTTCATAATGTATAATTTTTTATTTCAAAAAACATACCTAATACTATCCATTTTATAATTGTAATAGGAGAATAGATAAATAACTATAATTAATATAAATTTTGATCTTTTATAAAATCATAAATAAAAACACATATTTTGATTGTTAAATAAATATATTCTTTTATATTCTAAAAAATATATGTTATGTTATAAAAATCACACAACCTCTTATTTAAAGAAACACATAAAAACTTCTTCTGAAAATTAAATTAATATCTTTTACTAAACATGAAAAAGTCCTTTAATACATATAATAAACAAAATATTACTTATAAAATGTTTTATCCATAAAAAAATATAAAACATAAATAAATTTTTTAATTATCAAATAATTATCTTATATTTTAGAAAACAATTAACATAATATATTATTTATACTTTAATATGTCATACCAACTATTCTCAATTTTATAATTATAAAAAAATAAAAATATTATAAATTAAAAAAATTCTTGTGCTTTAAGTAAAGACAAAACATTATTCAATCTCATTACATATCAATCCATGTATCTATATTTATAAAAATATATTTAAAAAATATTAAAATAATATGAAAAAAATTACACACTATTAGCTAAATAATAATTTTCCTTAAATAAAATATAAAAAAACGAACACAAGTAAAAAATTTCAAATAACTGTAGTCAAATTGAAAAAAAAAAATATGGAAACACATTTTTTTCTATAAAATATCAAACCTACTTTTATCTATTTAAATTTTTATTAAAAACATAACAGTAATTTTTTTATTATATGTTCAATTGATAATATTTTTCTAAAAAAATATTATAAAGGTAAAAAGATGAGGGTGGATATGAATTTTATATGAGATTTAAAAAATGAAGCTAATTTTTAATTTTTGGACATAAATAAGATGATTTTATTCTGGGAAAATATCAGAGGAAAATTTCCAAGAGCGTAGAATTTACAAATGAAGTAAAAGTAACAGTTTATTGGGTAAAAAAATCCCCATTAGATGTTTGGTATAGGTCTATCAATGTTTTTGTGGGTTGAGAAATGAATAATTCCACTACTTCTTACACCATATATTTGGTGTCTATCCAATGAAAATTCAATGGTTTTATTAGAGTTTTAGAGGAATATATTAGTATTTCAAGTATAACATACCAATTCCTATAATATTTGGAAACAAGGGTACATTAACAACTTGTTCATAAGAGATATACATCATCTCCCACTATGTTATTCATAAATATCACCATTCTTATACATATCATACTTAAAAAATTTCTTCACAACATTGGGAAAATAAACATAAGAAAGAGTGATCTCAGATGCTCAACAAGTGTAAAAAAGAGAGGTATCAATGACCACTTCAGTATAACATG
This sequence comes from Viscum album, assembly GCA_963277665.1. Taxonomy (NCBI): domain Eukaryota; kingdom Viridiplantae; phylum Streptophyta; class Magnoliopsida; order Santalales; family Viscaceae; genus Viscum; species Viscum album. The sequence goes on along the minus strand of OY728164.1, from coordinate 569,980,280 downwards.
ACCATAATCATATGAAAACATGATATTAACATTTTAAAACCATAACTTTCATATCAAAGATCATAATCTAGAGTCATGAAATAAATCATGAAAGATCATAAGAAATAAATAATAAATGAATCAAAGAACAACAGATATGAGAGCCTAACATTTGAAAAAGACTTAATTCTATGGTATACAAATAAGAATGTATAATAAATTCCTTATTTAAGGACCACTATCAAGACTATAATGTTATTTTGGGTTCACTATGCATTCTATCATATCATTAGTCAAGGTTCCCTCACAATACTATCATAGTTGACAATGTCCCTTACCGAACTAGGTTCACTCTCCATTCTAATCCTTATTATCTCATGATATATCCATATTAACCAATGCATTAGAGGGATATATAATTCCATTAAAACCTATCACATAATTAAATTCATATATATGTGTTCCACAATATCATAAAATATTCATTATATCAATACCCATGGAAATGAAATGGGTTTCACAAAAATAATACTAAAATAATCATAATAAAAAATAAAAATAATTAAAGTGGAAAGTATCACTGGATCATATCCTTAGTAAATCATAATCAACATCAATACATATTATCATATTTGTAAAACACCTTTAAATGATCACTTCAAATTTTCATGAGGAAGATACCCTTTTCAATTTGAAACCACTTATTTAAAATCTAAAAATTTCAAAAATATTATGGAAATTTTTTTATTTGAAAATAAATTTGAAAAATTATACAGTAAGCTTCAAATCATTTATTGGTCATTATTTTAGGAAATTTGTTTCATATTGTGTATATTAAAACAAATACTCCTTTTACATTTTTGGTAAAAAACCAAACGAAACTCATTCCAAAAAATGATAAGAATATTCTTTTTAAATTTTTTAAATAAGTAAAAAATGGATAAAAATTACTTTAAACAACCATAAAATAATAGTAAAAGCATTCTTTACAATATTTTTTTTAAAGCATGTACATTGAAAAAATTGATTTTTGATTGAAGAGAAATGAAGTCTATTTTCTTCAAAAAAAACATTCTTTTATTATCTTGAGTTATTAAAGAGAAGAGAATGATAGTAAAACATTTATTATCTATATAAAACCATAAGAGAATAAAATTTATGATATTATTAATAGATAGGTTATAAAATTTCGTTATAAAAAACTTGATCATATATAATCGTGATAAAAAATAAAATTGTAACAAAAATCTATTACCTTGAGATCGACTTGCTTCAATAGAAGTTTAAAATAAAATAAAATAAATTTAAATTTATTATAATGATATAATATAGTCATTTATATACTTATAATATCATATATTATCCACTTATAATATTTCAACACCCATTGATTAATAATAATTTTTCAAAATTATTTTTTTGTGTGGTAGTTGTTTCGTTTTTCATAAGAATTTCGGTTCTATAGTTCCAATCCTTATAATTTTATTTTTGATATATCATCTCCAAAATTTTAATCATGATATAAATATCATATTATAAATATATATATATATCCAATCATAAATAATAGAGATAGAAAAATAAATTACACTGTTTATAGAGACAGTAAGTCGTACGTACGCATAAACACTATTTTCACTTTTCAAAAAACATAACAAAAGAAAGGTATATGAAAATTCACCTTTATATAATCATTATTATATCAAATATATTATATATATTCATGAAATATATTTTTATTACTATCTATGTAAAGTGGGAACAAAAAATAAACCACATCACTTGGTAGAGGTGGTAGTTCAGACGTACGCACGAACGATGTTATCTTTTCCCAACGAATTGAAAGATATGAAGGAATATATGATATTATAATTATATAATAATATATATGTCATAAATATAATTTTTAAACATTAAACCCACAAAAATAACCATCCATGAAGGATTTTTATGGAAAATTAATTTTATCATTACGTGGATACGATAGTCCATACGTATGAACGAGCGATACTTTAACTTCTCCATTGATGAAATCGAGGGGGTATATTGGTTTTTACATAATAATAATAAAATATAATAATATTTATAATATATAAGTTATTTTTTTAATATAAATAAAAAAGATTTATAGAAGGTGGATAAATAAATAAATTTGGAGTGGTCGGGTAAGACTATTACCTTTTCTTCGATAGACCTCCTTTAGATATTTTATTAAGGACCATATGAATGGTATTTTAAGAATAAAAACACCTCATAGTCTATGATGTTAATATTTATAAGATAATTTTTTAGGATTTAGTCGATATATAAGGGTAAAAGTGTTATAAATAATAGAAATGAGGGGAGTCATTTTATAACACTTGTAATTTTTTAAAAGATTAATATATAATAAATTCATTTGCTATAAAAAATGTTTCCAAATGGCTAGATATACGAAGGTGGGATAATATGAGGTCTGAATATGTCCATAAAATTGGTTTTATTTAAGTTTAATTAGAAATTTTACTCTTATCTTTTGGTTTAACCCACAATTAAACTGATTTTAACCATAACCACTTCACATTTTTACTCTTTTACTATTTATTATGAGAAAAAATGAAAGTGTTTGCATTAAAAAATATTGAAATTATGATTAAAAATATAGAATCCATTTTATAAAATTCAATATCTAAAATTATAATAAATTAATTTTAAAATAAACTCTCAAAACATTATGAAAAACAGTTTTCATTAAAAAAATGTTTTCTTAAGTATATAAAGTTTTTATACCAAAATCCACATAAAATTAATTCCATTGAACATAATTGTATTATTTATAATATATAGAACAAATTTTAATTTTAAAACCATTTAAAAACAAATTTTAACATTTTAAATTCTTTAAAAAAGGAGAGTTTTCAATATAAATCGATATTTTCATTATTCATTAAAAAATTATTATTTTCAGAAAATTATAAAAATTTAAATGTAAGATAATTAAAAACATTTGGCTAACAAAAAGAAGTTAATTTTTTTGAAATATCTTTTATAAAATAAAAAAATTTATATTATTTTCTCACAAAATGTAATAAAAACCATTTTTAAGGAAAAAGTATTTTAAAAACATATAATGAGTTTATTAAAAATTTAGTACTTATTTATAAATATATTTTATTTATATAAAAACCTTATAAATATTTTAAAATTTTGGTTATCCTTATTCACACTTAAAATTTAACAAATATGTTATAACAACATACTACATTACGGTTCATTTAGACTTGGGGTTGCGTGCATCACAAGCTATTAAAGAAATTAAATTTATTTAAAGATAAATATATCATAAAATATCAGGGTGATAATTTATACCATCCTTATAATGAATTTATGACTTGAAACGTCATCTATACAATAAAAATAGATGAGGATCTATCTGTTACATTATATCCTCAGGTTCCCATGTTACATCTTTGAAATTTTGATTCCTCTAGAGAACTTTATCCACGCGAGTAATCTTATTATGTAACAATTTTAATCTTTGATAAAATATTTCTTCTAATATTTATTCATAGAAACTTTTATGCTCTATTGGTATGACCTCTGAGTTTAGAACATGTGATGGATCAAGTATATACTTCCTTAAGGGAGATACAAGGAACACATCATGAACTTGAAAGGTGTTTGGTGGAAGAACCAAGTGATAATCTACCATACCTATTCAATTGAGAATATTAAAGGGGAAAATTTACCTAGGGATTAAATTTCATTTCTTTTATAATATCATAACCATATTAAATGAAGAAATTCATAGGAATACCTTCTCACTAACTTTGATTTCCATATTTCACTAACGATTGTTAGCATAACTCTTATATCGACTATAGGACCCCTTGACGTGTTGCTGAATGTAACTAAATTTTTCAATAATTTACTTAGCTACCTCAGGTATTAATAGAGTTATTTATAAAAATTCATCCCATAATTTTAGATTCATACACTTCTTTCCATAGAGGGATTTATAAAGAGTCATCTAAATGCTCGAGTGAAATATATTATTGTAGGAAAACTTGATTAAAGGTAGGTGTTGATCCAAAAAAACATTTGAAATCCATATAAAATGACCATAATATATCCTCTAGGGTTTTAATTGTTCTCTTAAACTGAACATCTATTTTTGGATTTTAAACAACAATAAAACAAAAGTATAAATAAAGATCTTGTTGAAGACTTCACCAGAACATTGAGGTAAATCTTAAATACCTATTAGATACAATAGAATATGGTGCACCATGAAACCTTACAACTTCCATGATATTTATTCTGGAAATATGATTAATATAGAAATATTATATAATAGAAATTAATCATTCTGAATTCATAATGCAGTCAACTATAACCCAAATAAAATTATGGTCCATTGATGTTTTAGGGAGTTCGATGAAAAAATATATGGTGATCTTTTTCCATTTCCATGTTGTAATAGGTAATATTTTTAACATACCCTTATACTTATGTCTCTAAAACTTAACTTGATAACATTCTAATCACTAATATATACACTCTTTAGTATCTCTCTTCATTTTTTACCACCAAAAATACTTATATATATATATATATATAAATCTTCATACTTCTAGGATGAATAGATAATGACGAACTATGAGATTCATCCAATAAATAATTTTCATTTTGAATGGATTGAACACATACACGGTTCTTGACCTTTATCATTCTGTCATAATAAAGGTTGAACTCAATAAAATTTCTTACCATCTCTAGGAACTTGACAAATTTTTTATTTTCCACTTTAATCTTCACTTGGATAAATAGTTTAACTCTAATTTGAGAAGGATAAGATTTATCCACTTACTTAAGGATTACAAGATCCATTATTTGAAAATCCAAATTAATTCAATATTTTGTGATCCTCATCAGTTATAAGCTAGCACAATCCATTCAACTCAGAGTATCTACCACCTTATTTTCCCTTTCATGGTGGTAATTTATTGACTAGTTATAATCATTTATTAAATCCAACCATCCTATATGTTTCATATTCATATATTTTTGAGAGGATATATAAATTGAAATTTTATGATAGGTACATATGTCACACCATTCTCTATAAATATAATGACTCCATATATTTAATGAAGACAATTACCATAGATAACTCCAAAACACGAGTTAGACAATTTTTCTCATGATTTTTCTAAGGAATAAGCTAACACCATATCATTATACATGAGGATTCATCTTAGTATATATTTCTATGCTTCACTATATATCTCAAACCCTTATCTACTACAAGGTATAATAATAATAGCTTTTCTAGATAACCTTCTCTTTAGTTCCTTGAAATTTCCCTCATAGCCATCTATCTAAAATAATTTGGATCCCTTTCGAGTTAACTTGGTGAGTGGATTATATATACAGGGAACATTTTCCAAAAATAATTGATAATATCTAGAAAAACCATGAAAACTATACATCTAATTAACCATGGTTGGTATGGTAAAACATTGAATAACTTATATCCTTGATATATCTAAAAATATATTATCTCTTGAGATTTTATAACCAAAAAATGAGACTTTTAGAACCAAAATTTACACTTGGTAAATATTTAATACATATTATAATTATTTAGGATCTTCATTATAATCCTCAAGTTATCTTCATGATCTCCCTTTCCATTTGAATATATAAAAACATCTCTTATAAAGACTACCGAAAATATCAAGGTAATCTCAAAAGCCTTTATTCATTAAATCTGTGAAATTAACATGTTTATTAGTAATACTAAATAGAATAAATATAAATTCATAGTTTCTAGATATAAATACTATCATGACTTATTATATACTCAATTTACTTATTTTATATGAAATGTGCATAATTTGTGTGAAATATTAATGTTATAATACTAAATATAAATTTTGAGCATTTTTAGAAGTACAATTGAGTTAGTTTACTATTTTATTTATAACTAAAACCCTAAAGATAAAAATTGTGTTATTTTAGTTTTTTAGGATTCCAATTTCAATATAAAACATTTCATTAGAAGGAATATGGTGCCAATTATGCCATTTGAAGGGTCATATAGATCACACAAGAAGGCCCACCGAATCTGTGAAGAAACTAGACCATCCATAAATATTTAATTAATCGACTCAATAAAGAATTTAAAATACATTAATTCTCCTAAAATGTTTGGGGATCAATGTAAGGATTAGTGGATAAAACATTCAAGGCCCAACTCCACAGATAATGGGCCCAATGAATTCATTTAAACTCATCCCACCATTCTGGTTGGGAAATAAAATCAATACAGTAGTCATGAGATTTATACTAATATATTCATCAAATCATGCTGATATTTTCATTCTGAAAGAGGAAATATATAAGACCAAATTTTTTGAAGAAATCATTTGTATTTGAACGCATCTTTATATTCAAAAATGCATTCACATTCAGGCGATCGAAAATGCATGGATAGAAATGGATAGTTTAACATTGTTTATAGAAACAGACCTAACCTTGAATCCATAAGTCCAACTGCCTCCACACTTTTATAGTAGTCGTAAAACATTATTATGTACAACTTTTAAAAAGGATATATCTCAAGATTTAGCTTTATGTATGTCTAAATAATTGACCCAATTGGAGGGATAGTTTTGGAATGCAAATATTCCACCACCTTGGGCTATAAATACACCCCCTCCTCTTCTTTCAAAAGGGTTAGAATTTTAGAGAAATGGAGGATAGGATGGAATGGCCAAGGCTCTTACAAAAGATTGGGAGGATATTACATACTCATGTTTTTACATGATAAACCATTCCTCTTTATTTCCTTTCATTTTCTTTTGTTTTGTTCTTCATTTGTAATCGTGTAAGTGTTTGTTTTTTATAATTATGTTTTAATAAAATTTCTTATTCAATATCTTTTATTATCATCGACCTTATGTAGTTCAATATTAATGTTCTTAAAATATTTTAAATCAAGTTAAATATCATTCCCTTATTTTTCTTCATCATTCAACTAAAAGTCTATTTTTAATTCTTCTTTTCATTTGTGTGTGTGTTCGACGCACCACTCTTTTCTTATCCCTTTATTTTTATTCTCATATTAATTCATCTTCATAATAATTATAACCAGATTATTAATCATTTCAATGGATGAGTAAATCTCTCATTGGGGTTATTTATAATTTAGGTATGTTAACAAATTGAGAGCTTTTTCTCGATGAGTATTCATTGAATTAACATTGGGCATGTTGAACATAACATGTCATAGATTAATGACATGTTTTGTTTAACGAGCAGTTTCCATCGAATATTGGAACCATAAATACACTACCCTAAATAAGATCTGATTGAGATTATAACCCTACGATAATTCAAGGCATGGATTCACACCCTAAGACTTAGTAATTCCATTCAACATTATCTTTTGAAGTGGGTCTTAATTTAAATGTAATATAAAGAAAAGATCACGAATATCCCAAGCTTAACTCCCTAATAATGAAATCACCCCAATATTTATAAATTTGTTAAATCAATATTAATCAATAAATCATTTAATAATCTCTACAAACAAACACCCCAATCATAATATAGTCAACTAAAAATAATCAACTATTAAAAAGTATCATCGCCGAGGATTTGACCTGAGGGGTGCTATACACATGAGCAGAGCACCGGAACCATGACCGATCGATAGGCGAAAACATGCCACACTTTCAAATGGAGACATTTCCAAGGATGGTGAAATTAAGTAGTTGTTAGTTTCTGGTTATTGTAAACAAACACAAAAACAAAATATTTGAAAAAATTTAAAAAAACACAAAGAAAAACCCGCTTTCCTCTTAAAAAATCATAAATAGAAAAGAAACAAAAAGAAAAACCCATATTCCCCTTTCTTCCAACATCTCTCTGAATGCGCTGTAGCCTCCCAGACAATCCCTATGATTTATTTGACCCTGAAATTGAGTGAAAACATCAACAACTTTGGAGGAACATAAGAGATAATCAACCCAGTCAAGAACAAGTCCGTGTACAAGTAATTGAATTAGATATGAGCAATCCTAGGGAACAAACACTTAAATTACATACTGCCCCAGATATGAATTACAAACCTTTTGGTATACAATATCCAAACATAGAGGCTAACTTTAAACACAAATCAGGTTTGATTCAGCTTCTACCTTATTTCCATGGGTTAGCCAGTGAGGATCCACATCTCCACCTTATAGAGTTCCAAGTGGTGTGATATACCATAAAGCATCAAGGGGTTTCATAGGAATAAATCAATATTTGAGAATTCCCTTTCTCCCTAGCTGACACTAATAATTCATGGCTCTACTACCTTCCTCCTGGTTCCACTACCACTTGGAATGACATTAAGAGACTATTCTTAAAGAAAATATTATCTTCTTCTCATACTGCTTCTATCCTCAAGGAAATAAGTGGTATTTGTGAATCCCCAAACAAATCAATCCATGATTATTGGGAGAGGTTAAAAAATATTTTTGAAACCTTCCAACACCACCAATACCCTAACCAACTCTTCATCCAATACTTTTATAAGGGGTTATTTTCTATGGAGAGAACTATAATTAATGACGCAAGTGGCGGTGCTCTTGTTGATAAAACTCCTACAGCTACAAGAGATCTCATGAGAAACATGACTCTAAACACACAAAAATTCCATACTCGAGTACATGCTCAAGTAAAACATGACTAATAAAATAAATATGTAGATCCCAACAAGACGACTGAGTGGATGAGTGAACTTACAGGTCTTGTGAGACAATTAGCTGTAGAAGCCAAAGCCCCAACCTCATCTTCTCCATAATCTCTTTTCCCTGAACCTATAAAGAACTATGGAATCTGAAACTCCTTATCTTATCTAACTGACATGTTTCCACAACATCAAGTGGATCCATATAATTCATCAAGACTAATGGAGCATAATGAAAAATATGCTCAGAGGAACAACAACCCTCAAAAATCATGTCATTCATTAGAAACATCAACCAACCCCACCCTGAGCCCTTATCTTATACCTTCAACCAAGTCTTGAGGTATGGTAATCCCATTTCTCATCCCCCTAAATTACCTCATCAAAATCCAATCCAATTCCAATATGGTCAAAGTGTTGGTAACATCCAACAACATTACCCTTTTGTTCCTCTACCTCAAAGGATCAATCAACCTCTTCCTCCTCATAGATTCGACTATCCTAATGAGCCTTCCCAATTCCCAAACCATTACAATCACTTTCCCAGGAACAAAAATCAAGGAAATCCCAATCTGGGACAAGCCTATTCTTCTAATAAACCACGAGAATGTGTCGTGGAAGATCTTTCATACTTCACCCATTCTAACCTTAAAAATATTGAAACCCAAATTGGTCAACTTGTATCCCACCTTAGATAACAGCAACTATAAAATTCTTCCCAACTCCCAGCTCAACTATTACCTAACCCCAAGGGTAATGTAAGTGAAATTTCTATTAGATCAGGGAATAAAATTTCTATCTCTCATGAAAAGCACTCCAAACTCCCTTTGAATGTTAACATAGAAAATTAAAAGAAAAAGAAACATGAAAAGGAATCTGAAGACATTCTCTCACCTCCTTCCATTCCACTCAAAAACCCAATTCTTTTTCTTTAAGCTGTTTCTAAGCCAAAGAAGTCATTTGAACTAGAGCCTGAAATGATTGACATGTTTATACGTGTTGAAGTCAACATTACCATCTAAGATGCCACAAAACAAATCCCTATTTTTTCTAAGTTTCTTAAGGAATTGCGCAACAATAAGATGGAAATTTAGGGCCTTTGAAAATGATTCCACCCAGTAGTCTATTCCCATAATGTACAAAGATCTAGGGGCCTTTAAAGTTCCATGAAAAATTAGAAGATAGATCTTCGATGATGCACTCATAGACCTAGGAGCCTCAATTAATGTCATGTGTAAATCCATCTTCTCGAACCTTGGTCTAGGTCCCTTACATCCAACGAGTGTTGTCATTTAGTTATCCCATCGAAGCACTGCTAGTCCTAAGGGTATAATCGAGGATTTCCTTGTTCGTGTGAATGATCTTATCTTCCCAACTGATTTCTATGTCCTTGACATGGAAGCTGAGATGAACTCTTCTCAATATCCCTTAATTCTCGGGAGACCATTCTTAATAATAGCAAGAACAAAATTTATTTCCATTCAGGTATCTTATTCATGGAATTTGGTGGCTAAATGGTCAAGTTCAACATTTTCCAAGCCATGAAATACCCATATGAGGATCAATTTGCTTTCTCAATCCATGATTCTGAGGACACTTCATAGAGTGAATTGAACCTTGATTCATCATGTTATTCATGTTATAATGAAAAAGGATCTTTTGAAATCTGCACCATGATTAACCAAGTCATATATGGTGATGTTTATGTGGACCATTCATTCATAGACTCCATCAATCTAGAGGAACTTGAAAACTCTCTTGAATCCCACAAAAACTCTAATTTATACTGCTGCACCTTAGATAATATTAAGGAAAATGAATTTGAAGCAACTGAAGTCCCTTCCTACATTCCTGAGTTTCCCAACCCACAAATGAAAGATAATATTGATCTGAAACCTCTTCCTAAACACCTAAAATATGCATTACTTTTCCATGATCACTCTTATCTTATCATTATATCCACTTCAATTACAGAAACTGAGGAGTCCAAACTTGTTCAGGTGATAGAAGAAAACAAAACGTCCTTAGGATGGAACCTAGATGGCATACCAAGAAACAACCTTGATCTTTTCATGCATCACATCCATCTTGAAGAATCATCCAAACCAATTAGACAACCACAAAGAAGACCCAATCCACTCATAATTAAGGTAGTCAGGGAAGATATCACCAAGCTTCTTCATGTTGGTATTGTCTACCCAATTTATAATAGTGAAGGGGTTAGTCAAATTCATTTTGTACCTAAGATAGGTGGGATAACTATTGTCACAAATGAACATAGAGAGGTAGTCACAACTCGAGTGAAGAAAAAATGGCGTGTGTGCATTAATTACCAAATATTAAATGTTGAAACACGAAAAGATCACTACCCTCTTCCATTCGATGACCAAATACTAGAATGATTAGCCATAAAGTCACACTATTTCTTTATTTATTGATACACTGACTACTTCCAAATCAAAATCTCACCTCAAGACCAAGAAAAGACTACTTTCACTTGCCCCTTTTGAACATATGCATATATGAGAATGCCATTTGGCCTTTGTAGTGCTCCATTAACAATCCAAAGGTGTATGATGAGTATCTTTTATGAATTCATTGAACACTATATGGAAGTATTCATGGATGACTTTACCATTTATGGTGAGTCATTTGAATCATGCTTTCATTCACACTCTCTAACCCTCCAAAAGTGTGTTTGGTGTAAACTTGTGTTAAATTTTAAAAAATTTCACTTCATTGTTTCAAATGGGATTGTTCTAGGGAACATAGTTTCAAAAGAGGGTATTGAAGTTTATCCTAACAAAATTGAAGTGATCCAATAACTTCTTGAACCCACTTCTATTCGAGACATCCTTTCATTCCTCGATCATGCTGGTTTCTATCATCGATTCATCCATTACTTTAGTAGAATTTCCCTCCCACTCACTTGGTTTCTCCAAACTGATGTCACATTCCATTTTGCTGAGGTTTCCAAGAGAGACATTGTTGAACTCAAAACTACTCTTACATCTTCCATGATAATCCAACCTCCAAATTGGTCCTTACCCTTTGAGATGATGTGGGATTCTTCTGATAGAGTCGTTGGGGCTGTTCTTGGTCAAAGAAAAGAAAATATTTCTCATGACATTTATTATGCCTCAAAAACATGGGCTGAAACTCAATATCACTACACTATCACTGAAAAATTACATTTAGCAGTTGTTTATTTCTTATATAAATTTCATCCCTATATTTTAGGTTCAAAAATCATCATCTTCACAAATCATTCTACTATAAATCTCTTAATAAATAGAAGTTATTCCAAACCAAGGCTAATAAGATGTATCCTAATTGTCCAAGAGTTTAAACTTGAAATCAAATATAGACCAAGAAAATTAAACCTTGTAGCAGATCACCTGATTTGAATTTATAATTCTTCTCTTTCAGAAATCATTGATCCTGAATTCCCCACTAAACACATTTCATCTCTCACTCCAAAAATACCATGGTATGGCCCAATTTTAAATTACTTGTTTTATGGTTTTTTTCCTAATATTGTTTCAAAATAACAAAAAATGAAGTTGAAAAGTGATTCAAAATATGATTTTTGGGATGAAATAATCTTTGAAAAACTAGGGTTGACATGGTAATTAAGAGACGTGTTGATGAAAATGAACATTCTTCCATCTAAGAATTCTGTCACTCACTTCCTGAAGGTGGGCACTTTGGACCAAAAAGGACCCCCCCCCAAAAGGTCCTACAATCTGGATTCTTCTATCCTTCACTCATTAAGGACTCACATGAGTTCTGTCAATCATGTCCCACTTACCGAAAGTTTGGCACAATTTCAAAGAGAAATGAAATGCCCCAAAATCCATTAATTTTCTGTGAGATCATTGATGTTTGGGGAATTGATTTCATGGGACCATTCCCCCTTTTAATAGATTCCCATATATTATTCTTGCATTTGATTATGTTTCTAGGTGGGTCAAGGCCAATCCCAGTAGAAAGGATGATTCACATACTATTAGTGAGTTTTTAAAGACACCCATCTTCCACCGATTTGGCACACCACATGCCTTGATAAGTGACATAGGAACCATTTTTTGTAATAGAACCATGGAATATCTTTTGAAAAAAATGGTGTAGTACATAAAACATCAACTGAATATCACCCCCAAACAAATCTCATGGCTGAAATTTCAAATAGAGAAGTTAAAAGAGTGCTTGAGTGAATTGTAAAACCAACCGGAAAATACTGGCCTAAAAGACTTTGTGAAGCACTTTGGGCTTATCGAACATTCTATAAAACACCCATTGGGATGTATCCTTTTAGTCTAATTTTTGGTAAGTCATGTCATTTTCTAGTTGAAATCCAACATAAGTCTTTTTGGACTATGAAAACCTGTAACCTTGATTTTGAAAAATCTGGTGAAGAAAGATTCTTGAAATTTGCTGAATTGGAGGAGCTTCGACATGAATCCTATAAGAATTCCAATTTTTACAAAGAAATGGATAAGGTACTCCCTGAAAAACACATCCCGAGAATTTTATTCTATGAAGGTGAAAAGGTATTTCTTTTCAACACTTGATTTTGTCTTCACCCAGGTAAGCTTAATTCTCGATGGAAAGGTCCTTTTATTGTTTCTAATGTTTACTCATTTGGTGCATTCTATGTCCAGGACCCCTCTTCAAAAAGGTCATTCATAGTTAACAGACATCGGTTAATGTATCACCATGAGAGGACACACAATCCTGGAACCACAACGACTTCCATTATATCCACTTCTTCCAAATAGCCACCAACAAATGGAGATGACGACACACAAAATCCAAACCAGGGGAACCTATTTCCCTTTACCTATATCTCTATCTCTTCCTAAATCTCTTTATTTTTTATTATTCCCCTCTCTTTCATTTTTTACCACTTACCTCATCACAATTTTTATTTAATCTTTTGTGTGGGCATTTCTTTATAAAAAAAACTAAAAAATTGAAAACTAATAATTAAAATCACTTAAAAATATGGAAAATAAAGAGTCATGATTACACACCATCAGCTTTTGATATTTTGTCTAACCATTTTGGGGAGTCAGGATACACGTTTTCATCTAAAAAATATTGTATTTTCATCATGACTTTGGATAAATAATTTTCTCTCATAACCAAATTTTTTTGAATGCTCAATTTTTGATTTGGAAAATTATTTTCTCCAACTGTGATAACCAACATTTGCTTTCTTTCCAAGCCCAAATATGCCCATATTTTATGAATTTGTGTTATTTACCCCCCTTTGTGAGTCATTATTTTTTGGACCTTTGATCTGAATTTTCTACTTTGGTGTGCATTAATATGATAAAGAAATTTTCTGAACCACATGAGAATCACAATAGCCAAATAGACTCTAATTTCCCTTACATTAATCATCCTTTTGAAAGTCCCCTCAAGCCTATGAAAATCGTTTCTTTGATAGCCATGTCACAATCCCAATATCGTATCCCACCCAATATCTACATGGATTTACATTTCATTGTTAATTGAAATTTAAGTGTGGGGGGGGGGAGGATTTAATTTTTTTGGGTGCCCTTTTATTGATTTTCAATGAGTTATCATATGCTTAAGGTAATGAATCCATTTTAGTGCGGGGTAGAGGTTGTCAGTCAGTGAGTTTTGGGGAATTTAATGTACTTTTTTTTAATTTTGTAAATGTTACTGACAAGTGTTAAAAAAAGGTATCAAAAATGGGTTGTGTCTTGGGTAGGTCAAAAATAACTCTACTTAAACCTTTGATCTTGTTATAACTATAACAATTAGTGTTGTGAGGAGATCAATATCGGATTGGGATGTGAGTGTGAGATCTTTTTTATGTGTATCATTCGAAAAAAGATGAAAATAAATGAAAAACAAGAAAACATATATCTTTGGGAGAAGTTTTATATTATGTACATATTTAATATTATCGTCCCCTTAAAATTTTCTTCCTATATTATGTCTTAATTCATATAATCATTCCATTTCAAATATATTTTTTCATTTCCATCCATCTTTCATTTCAAAAAAAATTGTGTATTGTTTTTTCCATATTGGTGTTTTACCCCCTTTTCCATATCTTTTGGATCTCATCTTCCTACTGTCCCATAACCATAGAAAAATCCCTAAAAAGCCTTTTGATTTTTGGGCACTTTATGGAAGGGTGTTGAATATGAGTTCTCTTAAAAACTCTATGATTTTCACTTTTGGTTGGTGAATGAGTGAGGCTCTATAAATTAATTTTATTATCCTGAGAGGAGTAAGTTTTGTGGGCCACAATTTTCGATTTCTAAATTTATGCATGAAAAAATGAATTGTTTTTAGAACAATGTTTTTGTAACAAATTCTAGTTTATTTTAATATGGACTAGGAAAATTTTCTAAACCTCCCTGATTAGGGAAAACAAAATTTTAAAATTTTTTGGTGAGTAAAATTGATTTTGTTATGTTTTTTATATTTATTTATACATGAGGAAATGCACAAGACTAAGTGTGGGTGAGTTGATGTTATTAATATTTTCATGACTTATTATATAACCCCTTTATATATTTTATATGAAATGTGCTTAATTTGTGTGAAATATTAATGTTTTAATACTAAATAAAATATTTGTGAATTTTTAGAAGTAGTCCAATAGAGTCAGTTTACTATTTTATTTATAAATATCACCCTAAAGATCCAAATAGTTCGAATCTTGTTTTTTATGATTTTAATTTCAATATAAAACATTCCATTAGAAGTAATCTTGGGCCAATTATTCAATTTTAAGAGACATATGGATCACACAAGATGGCCCACAGAATCTATGATGAAACCAGAACATCTATAAATATTTAATTACTAGGCACAATCCAGAAGTGAAAATTAATTAAATCTCCTAAAACGTTTTGGGGACAATTTGAGGGGTCTTGGATAAAAATTTAAAGGCCCAATTCCAAATAAAAGGGGCCCAAATTATTCAATTCATCTCATCACACTATTCTGGATGGGAAATAAAATCATTATAGTATTCATGGAATTTCTCCTGATATCTTCATCAAATATACATGAGAATTATCACTGTGAAATAGGATATATAGGAGGACGACTTTTTTTAATAAAGGATTTTTATATGAAGTCATATTCCTATTCAAAAATCCATTCACATTTTGGCCATCGAAAAAGCATGGATAGAAATGGACAGTTTATATTGGTTATAAAAATTGACATAACATTGGATCCAAAAGTAAAAAAGCCTCTAAAATATGAGAGTATTTGTAAAACATTATTATATAAAAATTTTAATCAGGATATATCTCAGGATTCAGCTATATGGATGTTCAAAACATCAAGACAAGTGGAGGGGTAGTTCTAGAATGAAAATAATCCACCACCTTTGGCTATAAATTAATACCCTACTCTTCTTTCAAATGGGTAGGAATTGAATAGGAATGGAGGATATTTTGGCATGCCCAAGGCTCTTAAAAATTCTTGTAAAGATCTTCCATTCTGAAGTTTTTACTTGATAAACCATTTTTCCTATCTACCTTTCATTTACTTTGGTGTTGTTCTTTGTTTGTAATCGTGAAAGTGTTTGTTTTTTGTAATTCTATTTTAATGAATGTTTCTTATTCAATATCTATTATTCTCATCCACATTCTATATTTTAATATTAATTTTCTTAAAATATTTGAAATCAATTTAAAATCCCTTCCCTTTTTTTCTTCCTCAAACAACCAAAAGTCTATTTTTTTATTCTCATTATCATTTGTGTGTGTGTTCGACACACCATTCTTTTCTTATCAATTTCTTTTTCTTCTATTATTAATTTATTATCACAATAATTATAATAATATTATTAATCAACTAAATGTATGAGTAAATCTCTCATTTTGGTGAGTTATAATTTAGGTATTTTAAGTTATTTAGAGCTTTTTCTCGATGAGTATTCTTTAAATTTACATTGTGTATGTTGGACTTAAAATGTCATGGAATAATATCCTGTTTTGTTTAACGAGTGGTTTCCATGGATTATTTTAACCATAAATACACTACCATAAACATTCTCTAATTGATATTAGAACCCTAAGATAAGTTAAGGCTTGGATTAAAGCCTTAACACTTAGGAATTCCAATCAGCATTATCTTGTGAAGTGAGTGTTAATTTAAATGAAATATAAAGAAAAACGAAAATATATCATAAGATTATATCCCTAATAATGAACTCTCCCAAATCTTTATCAATTTGTTAAATCAATATTTATCAATAAATCATTTCATTAGCTCTGTAAACAAACCCTTCAATCAGAATACAATCAACTAAAATCAATAGACTATTAAAAAGTATCATCGCTGAGGATTCGACTCGATTGCTTCTAAACACATTAACAGAGCACCAGAGCCGTGACCGATTGATAGGTGAAAATAAGCCACACTTTCAAATGGAACTCTTTATAGGGATGATGAAATTATGTAATTATTAGTTTCTGGTTATTGTAAAAAAACAAAAAAATAACAAAATTTTTTAATAAATTAAAACAAAACACAAAGAAAAACCCACCTTCCTCTTAAAAAATCCTAAAACCAAATACAATGAAAATCCCATATTCCTCATTCCTCCAACATCTCTTTTAATTACTCATAGATTCCCAAAAAATCCCTGAGATTTTTTTGACCCTGAAATTGTGTGAACACTTTGCCAACATAGGAGGAACATAAGAGATAATCAACTCATTCCAGAATTTTTCCTTGTCCAACCAATTGAATTAGGTATAAACAATCCTAGGGAACAAAAACGTAAAGAAATTTCTTCCCCTGATATGAATTACTAACCTATTAGTATTCAATATCCAAATATAGAGGCTAATTTCAAAATCAAATCAGGTTTGATTCACCTTCTACCTCATTTCCACGGGCTAGCCGGTGATGATCCACATATCCACCTGAAAGAGTTCCAAGTGGTGTGCTCTACCATGAATCCTCAAGGGGTTTATGTGGAACAAATAAAACTCCGATAATTCCCTTTTTTCCTATCTGACACTGTTAAGTCATGTCTTTAATACCTTCCATCCGGTTCCATAACCACATGGAATGACATGAAGCGACTCTTCTTAGAGAAATTATTTAATGCTTCTCATACTGCTTCTATTCGAAATAAAATAAGTGGTATTCATCAATTCCCATATGAATCACTCTATGAGTATTTGGAGATGTTAAAAAATCTTATTGAAACCGGCACACACCACCAAATCCCTGACCAAATCTTCTTCCAAGACTTCTACAAGGGGTTATTGGCTATGGAGAGAAATCTCATTGATTCCGTAAGTGGCAGTGCTCTTGTTAATAAAACTCCTGTATATAAAAGTGATATAATTATAAACATGGCTACAAACAGACAACATTTACATACTTGAGAACATGATCAAGTCAAAAAATCCCAAGAGAATCAATCTTTAGAGCACAAAAAGATGACAGAGTGGATGAGTGAACTTACAGGTCTTGTGAGACAACTAGTTGTAGCAGACAAAGCCACAACCTCATATTCACCACAATCTATATTCTCTAGACCTATCAGAAACTGTGGAATCAAAAACACCCCATATCATCCAATAGACACATTTCCACAAATTCCAGAGGATCCATCACATTGATCCAAACCAATGGAGCATAATGCAACATATTCTCAATGGAACACCAACCCTCAACAGTCATGTCAGTTCATTAGAAACATCAACCATCCCCACCCTAATCCCCTCTCTTCTACCTTGAACCAATCCTTGAGGTATGGTAATCCCATTAATCATACCCCTCAATTCCCATTTCAAAACCTAAACCAATTCTCATATGGTCAAAGTGTTGGTAACTTCCAACAACCTTACCCTTTTTCTACTCAACCTCAAAGGATCAATCCTCCTCTTCCTCCTCCTGGATTCCATTATCCTAACGAGCCTTACCAATTCCCAAACCAAAACAATCACTTTCCCAAGAACCAAAATCAAAGTAATCCCAATTCGGGACAAGCCTCGTCTACCAAGAAACCTTGGGAAAGTGCAGTGGAAGATCTTTCCTCCTTCACCAATTCTAGAAATAAAAATAATAAAACCCAAGTTGGGCAACTTGCATCCCACCTTAGTTAGTTGAAACAATCCAATTCTTCCCATCTTCCAGCTCAACCATTTCCCAACCGCACGGGTAATGTAAGTGCAATTTCCCTTAGATTGGGAAAGAAAATTTCTATTTCTCAAGATAATCACTCCAACCCCCCATCAAATGTTGTCCTAGAAAAAGAAAAGAAAAAGAAACATGAAAATGAATCTAAATCCATTCCCTCACCTCCTTTCATTCCACATAGGAACCCAATACATTTTACTCAAGACATTTCTAAGCTAAAGAAGTCATTGGAAGCCATCCTAAAATGCTTGACATGTTTAGACGCATTGAAGTCAACATTACCCTCTTAGATTACATAAGAAATCCCTAAGTATGCCAAGTTTTTTAAGGAATTTTGCACCCAGAAGAGGTAAATTAATACCTTTGAAAATGTTTCCACCTAGCATTCTATTCCCATAAAGTGCAAAGATCTAGGGACCTTTACGGTTCCATGAAAATTTGGAAGTTCCAACTTTGATGATGAACTCATAGACCTAATAGACTCAATTAATGTCATGCCCAAATCCATATTCTCTAACCTTTGTCTAGGTTCCTAACATCCAATGGGTGTTGTCATTCAGTTCTCCCATCGAAGCACTGATTGTCTTGAGGGTATAATCTAGGATTTCATTGTTCATGTGAATGATCTTATCTTCCCTACTGATTTCTATTTCCATGACATGAAAGGTGAGACAAACTCTTCTTGATCTCCCTTAATTCTAGGAAGACCATTCCTAATGACAGCGATAACCGAGATTGATATCCATTCAGGCATCTTATCCATGTAATTTGTTGCCCAACTGGTTAATTTCAACATTTTCCAAGCCATGAAATACCCATATGAGGATCACTCTTCTTTCTCAATCCCTGCTTGCGAGGACACTTCTGAGAGTTAATTGAACCCTGATCCATCATGTTATTTATATTCTAATGAAAAAGGATCTTGTGTAATCTGAACCATGATTAACGAAGTCATAAATGGTGAAGTTGATGTGGACCTTTCATTCATAGAATCCATCAATATAGAGGAACATGAAAACTCTCTTGAATCCCACATCAACTCTGATTTCTACTGCTCCACCTTGGACAATATTAAGGAAAATTAATTTGAAGCAACTGAATTCCCTTCCTACATTAGAGAGTTGTCTAACCAACAAATGAAAGATGATACTGATCTGAATCCTCTTCCAGAACACCTGAAATATGCATTACTTTTCTATGATTAATCTTATCCTGTCATTATCTCCGCTTCACTTATCGAAACCAAGGATTCTAAACTTGTTCAGGTGTTAGAATAAAACAAAAAGCCTTTAGATAGGAACCAAGATGACATACCAAGAATCAACCGTGATCTTTGCCTTCATCACTTTCATCTTGAGGAATCATCCAAAAAAATTAGACAACCACAAAGAAGACTCAATCCACTCATACTTGATGTAGTTAGAGAAGATATTACCAAGCTTCTTCAAGCTGGTATTATCTACCCAATTTTCGATAGTGAATGGGTTAGTCTAATTCAAGTTATACCTAATAAATGTGAGATAACTATTTTCACAAATTAACATGGAGAGGTAGTCACAACTCGAGTGAAGAAAAAAATGGCGTGTGTGCTTTGATTACCGAAAATTGAATGTTGATAGACGAAAAGATCACTACCCTCTTCCATTCCTTGATCAAATCCTAGAAAAATTAGCCGAAAAGTCACACTATTGATTTCTTGATGGATAAAATGGCTACTTCCAAATCTCAATCACACATCATGACCAAGAATAGACTACATTATCTTGCCCCTTTAGAAGATATGCATATAATAGAATTCCATTTGGCCTTTGTTGTACTCAAAACTGATCTAACATCAACCCCAATAATCCAACCCTCAGATTGGTCCTTACCGTTTGAGTTTATGTATAACGCTTCTAATAGATCTGTTGGGTATATTCTTGGTTAAATAAGATAAAAGATTCATTATGTCATCTATTATGACTCAAAAACATTGGATGAAACTCAATCTCATTACACTGTCACAGAAAAAGAACTTTTAGAAGTTGTTTTTTCCTTTGATAAATTTCATCCATATCTCTTAGGTGCCAAAATAATTGTCTTCATAGATCATTATTATATAAAGTTCATACCCAAGAAAAGTGATTCCAAGATGAGGATAATAAGATGGATCATAATGCTCTAAGTGTTTGAACTTGAAATCAAATATAGACCAGGAAAATAAAACCTTGTGGCTGATCACTTGAGTAGAATTTATAATTATTATTTTTCAGAAATCATTGATCATGAATTCCCCACTGATCACCTATCATCTCTCACTCCAAAAATACCATGGTATAACCCAACTGTAAATTACATGGTTTCTGGTGTTTTTCCTGAAATTTTTTCAAAAGAACAAAACATGAAGATGAAAAGTGATTCAAAATACTATTTTGGGAAGATAATAATATTTTTAAAACTAGAACTGTCATGGTAATTAGGAGATGTGTTGATGAAAATAAACATTCTACCATCATATAATTCCTTCACTCACTTCCCGAAGGTGG
The DNA here is from genome assembly GCA_963277665.1 of Viscum album. Lineage (NCBI taxonomy): Eukaryota > Viridiplantae > Streptophyta > Magnoliopsida > Santalales > Viscaceae > Viscum > Viscum album. The sequence continues at coordinate 569,958,893 of OY728164.1, read as the reverse complement.
CCACTTTGGACAACAAAGGTCCTGTCGAAAGGTCCTAAACTCTAGATTCTTATAGCCTTCACTCTTTAAGGAATCACATGAGTTCTATCAATCATGTACTACATGCCAAATGTTTTTCACAATTTCAATGAGAAATTAAATTCCCTAAAAGCCTTTAATTTTTTATGAGATCTTTGATGTTTGGGGCATCAATTTCATGGGACCATTCCCCCTTATAATAGACTGTCATACATTCTTCTTGTGTTTGATTATGTTTCTATGATGGTTGAGGCCAAACCCACTAGAAAGGATGATTCATATACTGTTATTGAGTTCATAAAGAAACACATCTTCCATCGATTTGGCACACCACATGCCTTGATAAGTGACTTAAGAACCCAGTTTGGTAAAAGAACCATGGAATGTCTTTTGAAAAAGAATGGTGTTTTACATAAAACATCAAATTAATATCTACCCCAAACAAATGGCGTCGCTAAACTTTCTGATAGATAAGTGAAAAGTGTTCTTGAGAGAATTGTAAAAACCACCAGAAAATATTGGCCTGAAAGTCTTGGTGAAGTACTTTGGGCTAATCGAACTGCCTATAAAACAACCATTGATATGTCTCCTTTTAAGATATTTTTTTGGAAAAGCATGTCATTTTACAGTTGAAATACAATATAAGTCTTTTTGGTCTATGAAAACCTATAAATTTGATTGCGAAAAATATAGTGAAGAAAGATTCTTGCAATTGGATGAACTGGAGGAGCTTCGACTTGAATCCTAAGAGAATTCTAATCTGTACAAAGAAAAGGCTAAGGTAATTTATGAAAAACCCATCTTGAGAAAGGTATTGCATGAAGGTGAAAAGGTATTTATTTTCAACTCTAGATTTCATCTTCACCTAGGTAATCTTAATTCTCGATGGGATGGTCCTTTTATTGTTTCTAATGTTTACCCATTTGGTGCAATGCAAGTCCAAGACCCCTCTTCAAAAAGTAAATTAACAGTTAACAAACATTGGCTAAAGCATCACCATGAGAGGACACACAATCTTAGAACCACATAAACTTCCATTAGATCCAGAACTTCAACAGGCCCTCCACCAGATGGAGACACCGACCCACCAAATCCAAACCAGGGGCACTTATTTCCCTTTAACTCTCTCTCTCTCTCTCTCTTCCTCTCTCTCCCACATTATTCTTATTCCCATATCTTTCATTTTTTTACCTCTTTGATCATCATAGTTTTCATTTACTTTCTTATGCGTGTTTGTCTTTATAAAAAAACCTAAAAACTGAAAAAATATAATAAAAATAACTTAAAAAATATGGAAAAGAAAGAGTCATGATTACTCACCTACAGCTTTTGAGATTTTTTCTAACCATTTTGGGGATTCAAAAGACATTTTTTCATTTCATTTTTTTTATTTTCATCATGAGTTTGGATAAATAATTTTGTGTCATAACCAACAAATTTTGAATGCTCAATTTTTGATATGGAAAATTATTTTCCCCAAATGTGGGAACCAAAATGAGATTTCATGCCAAGGACACATGTGACCATATTTAAAAAATGTTTGTTTCTTTACCCCCTATTGTTAGTCTTGAGTTTGTGGACCTTAAAGCTGAATTTCTTACTTTGGTGTTCATTAATATGATAGAGGAATTTTCTAAACCACATGAGAATCACAATAGCCCAATAGCCTCCCATTTCCCTTACATAAATACTCCTTTTGAATACCCCTTCGAGCCTATGAAATCCTTTTCTTTGATAGCCACATTACAAGCCCAATAACTTATCCCACCCAATATCTACATGTATTTACATTGCATTATTTATATAAATTTAAGTGTGGGGGAGGAAATGGATTTTGTTATTTTGGGTTCCCTTTTAATGATTATCAATGACTTATCATATGCTTTATGGGAAACATACATTTTAGTGTGAAGGATAGGTTGTCATTTAGTGAGTTTTGGAGAATTTATTGTAATTTCTTTGATGTAATTTTGTAAATGTTATTGACAAGTGTTCAAAAAAAAAATAAAAACTAAAAGAAAAAAATTTAATAAAAAAAGAAAAAAATGGGTTGTGTCTTTGGTAGGTCAAAAATAACTCTTCATAAACCTTTGATCTAGTTATAAATATTACAATTAGTGTCTTTAGGAGATCAATAATGTGTTGGGAAATGAGTGTGAGATCTTTTTCATGTTCAACATTCGAAAAAACGAAGAAAAGAAAAGAAAAACAAGAACACTTATGTCATTTAGAGAAGATTTGTGGTTTATAAATATTTCATCTTCTCATACCCTTCAAATTTTCATTCTATCTTTTTTCTTTCTTCACATAATAATTCCCCTATAAATATGTGTTGTCATTTCCTTCCATGTTTCACTTCAAAAAAAATTGCATTGCTTTTCCAATGTTGGTGTTTTACCTTTTTTTTCCTATCTTTTGGATATCATCTTCCTACCATCCCATATCCACAAAAAACCCCCCAAAAAGATCTCTTGATTTTTGATCACTTTATGATAGGGAGTGGAAGATGGGAGCTCTTACAAACTCTAAGATTTTCACTTTTGGTTGGTGAATGATTGATGCTCCAAAAATTAATTTTATCATTTTGAGCGGAGTATGTTTTGTGTGCCGCCATTTTCCATTTATAAGTTTAACCATGAAAAAATGAATTTTTTTGGAAAATTTTCTATTTAACAAATTGTGGTGGAATTCAATATGGATGAGTGAAATGTTCTAAACCTCCCCTGATTTGGGAAAAAAAAAATTAATATTTTTTTGGTGAGTAAAAACGATTTTGTTTTATTTTTTATATTTTTGTAATTGAGGACATGTACAAGACTAGGTGTGTGAGATTTGATGTTATTAATATTTTCATGAATTATTATATACTCCATTTACAGATTTTATATGAAACGTGCATAATTTGTGTGGAATATTAGTGTTGTAATACTAAATATAATTTTGGAGCATTTGTAAAAGTTGTCTAATTGAGTCTGCTTACAATTTTATTTTTATCTATCAACCAAATGATCAAAATTGTGTGATTATTGTTTTTAAGGATTCCAATTTCAATATAAAACTTTTCATTAGAAGGAATCTTTGTCTAATTATTCCATTTGAAGGGTCATATGGATTACACAAGAAGGCCCACAAAATCTATGAAGAAATTGGACTATCCATAAAGATTGAATTACTGGGCTCAATATAGAATTGATCATTCATTAATTATCCTCAAAAGTTTGGGGGACAATTTAATAAGTCTTTGATAAAAACATCAGGTCCAATATCCAAATGCAAGCGGCCCAACTAATTCATTTAAACCCTTCCCACCATTTTGGCCGGGAAATAAAATCATTACAGTATTCATGACATGTCTCTTGATCTATCATCATCAAGATGATATTTTTAAGTGTGAAATAGGAGATATAGGTAGCCGGATTTCTGAATAAATCATTCATATTTTATGGCATATTCCTATTCAAAAATCCATTCACATTTTGGCCATAGAAAAAGAATGGATAGAAATGGACAGTTTAATATTGTTTATAAAAACTTACATAACTTTATCTCCATTAGTCCAAATGACTCAAAATTTTGAGAGTAGTCAAAAAACATTATTATATAAAACTTTTAATAAGGAGATATCTCTATATTCAGTTGTCTGGATGTCCAAATCTTAGAGACAAGTAGAGGGATAGTTTTGGAATGAAAATAGTCCACCACCTTAGGGTATAAATACATCCCCTCCTCTCCTTTCAAAAGGGTTGGAATTTCAGAGCAAACGGGGATTGGTTTTCATGACCAAGGCTCTTCCAAATAGTTGTGAGGATCTTCCATACTCAATATTTTTTACTTTATAAACCATTCCTCCTTGCTTCCTTTCATTTACTTTTGTGTTGTTCTTAGTTTGTAATCATTTCAGTGTTTATTTTTTGTAATTATATTTTAATGAAATTTTATTCTTCAATATATCTTATTATAATCCACCTTCTATAGTATAATATTAATTTTCTTTAAATATTTGAAATAAATCTCAAACCCTTTCCCTTATTTTTCTTCCTCATTCAATCAAAAGTCTGTTTTTAATTCTCGTTATCGTTTGTGTGAGTGTTTGATGCACCAATCCTTACTTATCCCTTTATTTTTCTTCTCTTGTTAATTTATCAACATAATAATTATAACAAAATAATTAATTATTTCAATATATGAGTAAATCTCTCATTGAGGTGAGTTATAATTTAGGTATGTTAAGTGATTGAGATCTTTTGTACGATGAGTATTCATTGAATTAACATTGTGTATGTTGGACTTAACATGTCATGGATATGACTTGTTTTGTTTAACGAGTTGTTTACATGGATTATTGGAAATATAAATACACTAACATAAACAATCTCTGATTGATATTAGAAACCTATGAGAAGTTAAGGCATGGATTAAAACCTTAACACTTATGAATTACAATCAACATTATCTTGTCAATTTTGTGTTAATTTAAATGAAATATAAAGCCAAGCTCAAGGATATCACAATCTTAACTCTATAATAATGAACTTACACCTATATTTATCAATTTTATGAATCAATATTAATCAATCAATCATTTTATAATATCTACAAACAAACCCTCTAATCAGAATATAATCAACTAAAAATAATTGACTATTAAAAAGTATTATCACTGATGATTCGACCCAAGTGATGGTATGCACATTAGCAGAGCACCAGAATCTTGACTAGTCGATAGGCGACAATCATCCATTCTTTCACATTCCTTGTAAGAAATTTTTTCTTTGGAAAATCCTCCTTCTTGACTCTCAATTGATGATATCTAAAATGAAGTTCAATTTTGGTAAAGTATTGAGCTTCATGTAGTTGATCAAACAAGGCATCAATACAAGGTAGAGGGAACTTATTCATGATTGTGATATTATTTGGTTATTGATAATCAATGTAGAGTCTCTTTGATATATCCTTATTTTTATCCCAAAGAATAACTGCACACCATGGTGATTCACTTGTCTAAATGAATTCCACGTCATGATTCTCATAGACTTTCTTATTCATATCCTGCAACTCAATCTGTTCAATCATATAAAAAAGTATTTTAATTAGGTGTAGCACCAAGTATGAGTACTATATAAAACTCCACTTCAGGATTTATTGTAATATTATGCAATTATTTTAAAAGTCCATTGACAAACTTCTGTATAATATAAATATCTTTGATGTTGAGTTTTTTCCCCACAATCTGAGATAAATACCCCTTTTGAATAGAAATTAAGACCCATATAATTGATGTTATATCCATTGGATGTTCATATTTATGATCACCCTGATATCGGATTATAGGTTGATTTGGAACATTAAATTTTACTTACCTTCCTTGGCAAATGATGTGGGATTTATATAGAGAAATCTAATCTATGCCAAAGATAATATAAAATTCAAAAAGAGGGAGAATAATGAGACTTAAAGGAAGCACATTCCCACAAAATCCAACTAGATAAATATCACATACTTGATATATAATCACCATACAATTAAATTTTTTCATTTATAATTCAACATCTAATCATTGAGGTGGTATTGTTATACCCTTAGAAAATTCTTCATATATAAAAGAGTGGGTATATCTAGAATCAAATAAGACATTAATAGTTCTAAAGTCGAATTTAAATGTAACTTTCACCAATTTGTTTTCAAAATAATAAATAATGATTTCATGTATAACATCTTAATTTTTAAAATAATAATATGGTTGATAGCTTTCTTAACACATGACACTAAGTTTAAGAAAATCAAGATACACAATAAAAAGTATTATTTAAATGTATCCATTATAACCTAGATATTGAATTGTAGGATATGAATAATATTAAACACATTTTGAAATATACAAAAAGGTAATACTCAATAAAAATTTATTTATTAATAAGCACTGAATTTTTAGTAAATAAATTTTATTCTTCAAAAATATGTTTTCTTCCAAAATAGTTTTTATTTATTTTTATAAAAAAATATTAAAATTAATTTATGATAACTTTATATAATTTAATTGATAAAAATTATAGCACTTTTGAAATATTCATTTCAAATATTATGTAAGAGTTAATTTTTTATATTTTTTAGAAAACAATGATTTTTTAATGTATAATGAGAAATAACATTTTTTTATTGAAAAATGTATTTTTATTTCAATAATTTAAAAATTTATATTTTATTTTAAAATGGGTTCAATGTAAAATTAGTTAGACTATATTATTCATTCTATAATTTTGTTTATTGTAATCATTTTTATGGTTGAATTTGGTATAAAAACATTTTTATACTTTAAAAGGCATATTTTTTAGAAAACCATTTTTCATTATGTTTTTTCTTTTTAATATTAAATTAATTTATGAAACTTATATAAATTTTGAATTAAAAAATAGATTCCATATTTGAAATCATGAGTTAAAATTTGTTAAATAGGTCACTTTTATTTTTTTTCCTTATGAATAATAGTTGCAATATATTTTTGTCACCTCCATATGGGTAAATTAGACAATTAACGTTAAAAATAATATGATAAGTACTAAAAAATCACCCTAAAACAAACATTAAATTAATTAAATAAGTATATATCATCAATAATACTCCAAAATTATAATCTAATACCCTATTTTTCTATTTTCCATGATTTTTAAATTTATAATATTTTATGTAAAGTAAAGTAAAAAAATATTAGTATCATTGTTTTATTATCTATAATTTTTTTACATAAGGATAAGTAGAGGAAATATTTGGTTAAAAATATTAATTTTAAATTTAAATTAATTGATTTTATTAGGGTAATTTATTTATATTTTTAGTTATGAATTATTACCTTAAATTCTTATGCAACATTGAGACAATATTTGTTCAATTAATAGAAAAATAAAATAAACGGTTTTAAAAATATTAAAAATAATATTGTATGATTGAATTATAATGATACATAAATTTTTTATATAACAATAAAATTTTATGGTACTTTTATAGGATTATATTTTAATTAATTTTTTGTCATGTTGTTTTTGAATTCAAATTAAATGAATACATCCAAAATTGATATTAACAATATATTATTATAAGTAAATTTTTATTAAATTATTTATAATTAATAAAAATATAATATTTGGATAACTGTATAGTATATGGTTGGAAATATCAACTACGTTCTATTTATAGGACAATTTTCCTTTATAGTAACTTTTTTTGACCCCTGAAGAGTATAACACTTTGATACCACATTAAGTGTCAAAAGGGTAAACAGGGGGTCAAAACAAATAGATAAGGGTTGAAATTACATATAATGTTAAATTAATTATACTATTTGTTAATTTTGGACCTTCTGTAATCTATATTTTTTAATTACCCACTTTGGTTCTATTTTTCTATATAAATTAATTTATATTAATTTAATACTTCATGAATTTCGAAGAGTTCCCCTCCCCTTACATATAAAAGGGTACATCCAATCCTTTTTATTCACACTTAAAAAAACCATTTTATTTAGCCATTAACTTGAAAAATCCATTCCTAACATCCATAAACACCTTCTACAGGTATTATGTGGGGAATAAATCTAACCTTAGATGGATTAAGGGGTCAAGAAAAGGAGGTTGTTTGAAGAATAGGATTAACTTTTTATCGAATGTCTCAGTTTTATTTCTTATTCAACCATAATAAAATCTTTTTAAAACATGATTAAATAATAAAAAAATCATCATTAATATAATTTAATGTTATTATTTTAATTTAATAACCTATATCCATCTCATATTGAATCAAATAGTGAATAAAACTATCGTTCATGTGTACGACAGACTACCACCTTGAGAACCGATGTAATTCGTTTTCCATCAACGCCTCTCATGACTGGTTAGTATGATGTATTTAATGTTTATATATTATATTAATTAAATTAATATAATTATTAGAACATAATATATCATATTTTTCTTACAATTACATTTGTTGAAAAAATGATAACATCATTTGTGCATACGTGTGGATTACCACCTCCTTGAAGTGATGGGAGTCATTTTTCATCACAGAATTTCATAGATGATGTTTATATAAGTATTATTAAGGAATTATTATTGTATTCATGAAATAATGATAATTATTTAAATATAAAATATTACATACATTATTTTTATCATGATCATTGAAAAATCGGAAACGTTAATCATGCGTAAGTACGGTCTTCTGTCTCAATGATTTTAACATAGTTTATTTTTCATAAACATCTTTAATAGTTGGTTTAAAAATATAATTGATGTATAAAAATGATATATATGAAAATATTATTGTTCTTGAGATTATGGAATAATGAACTCAGTGACCATATTCAGCTTACCAAGTCATTTTGGACTTATGAATCGAATTAGTCAAAACCTCTGGCGTGAACTTAATTGATTAAATAATTTAATAAATCATGGTAAGAAATAAAATTAAAGGAATAATAAAATAAAAAAATGTTATTAATAAAGTAAATAATTAACATAATTTTAATATTTATAAAGATAAATAACATATCTGTTGATTCTAACTCAATATTAAAGACATTCTTTTATAAAAATTGTCTTTTCAAGTTTTCATTCCAACTATTTTTATTCCATGTACATGTTATTATAAATGTTTTAGGAAAATATTATTTATGATTAATGTTTTTAAATTTAATTCTGACCATATTTTTCATTATTTCCAATTTTTTTACTATAAAATAATAATTTTATGGTTTTTTTATAAGGTAAACATTACATTAAAAACCTCATATTAATTATTTTAATGATTTATTTTCTAAACATTTATATTACATAGTCAGATTAATAATTTTTTTAAAGATTCATTTGTATTAAAATAAATGAATTATAACTATAATTTTATGTTTTTTTGATTTTATTTCTATTTTTTTTAAATGGAATCATTTTACATATTTTATGTTGAACATATTGATTTTATTTACAAAAGACAAAAATAATTTTCTATTTTAACGCATAAGACATAAAAAGTTTTTACCTACACCATAATTGTTTTTTAATGTTTGGATTACATTAAAAATTTTTATGTTTTATCCAAATAAAATCCTTTTTTGGTTATTTTAGTTTAAAATGGTTTTTTAAAATGAAAGGGTATCTTGATATTTAGAAATGTATTGCATAATGGTTTAAAAGAAATTTTTGAGGGTTTTAAGATGAAAATATGAAATCATAATTTTTTATTTAATATTTAGAACATGAGCATTATATTTGATGAACAGGTGATCCAAATACATTTTATATGATGGTTAATCCTGATATATATTATATTATGAGTGATCTCGACACAGCTTATAATACGAGTGAGCCCCATTATAGCTCTTCAATGCATTGGGTAATTTTACATGTCTTAAAGTTAATGAATAAAGGAGTTAAATGGTATGGTTTTTCCAAAGTATTTAACTAGGATCTAGTTATTTCTGACATGATATATGATGTATAATTCTTTAAGTCTAGTAAATGGTGTTTTTATTTGCATACTATGAGTTTTAATTGATTTTTTTTTCAGAAAAAACTGTTTTTTTTCATGTGGAAAGGATTTATTTCAAACACTCAAATAATATGTTGCTAAAGGTAAACATTTTTTGGGTTTTCATATTTTTTCATCAGATTAATAGATTCATTTAGTTTTATATACCTTACTAATATTTTTGTTCTCATAAATTTTTTTAAAATTTTTATTAAGGGTTTAAAGATGGGTTAAGGAAATGAAAAAGTCAAGTTGAAATCCATGGAGATTTTTGATGAAAATGAAACACGTTTTATTTTAAAAGTTATATTTGGTGTGAAAATGGATACTAAGTAGAAGTGTCCACTTTGTAATATATGAGTTTGTTATGAAAGAGTTATGAACCAATTCAATAAAACACTAAATAGTATAGGTCCTCAAAAATTAAGAAAGTGAATTCAAGTATAAAAAATTATATTATTTAATGTTTAAGGCTAGGTCCTTAAAGTTGATATTAGATGAAAGGTTTAGATAAATATAGATATTAGGATGGTTTCATGGGAGATTAACTTAATATTTATGGATACCATCATGGGTTTATAATTTAAATGTTGAACATAAGTTTAACAATATGAATCACCCTTTTTATATGATGGTAATACTTTGGGATACATTTATTGAGTTTATATATATTTTTGAGGTATATGTATCCCTTAATCTTAAGATGTGAAAACGTTATTTGAGGAATAATTCATTTTATTTTCATAGTGATAAGATTAAAGGTTTTGATAGACTTTAGGGATTATATTATTGTTGATATTGAGGTAATTAAGGGTTATTAAAATTTGGGAACATATTTTTTATCACATAGATAACCATGATATTGAAAAGTGATTTGGTGCTTAGGTGATTAAAATTATATTATAATAGTATCACTATAATTTTGGGGAACATTATATGATTAAGTTGAATATAATATTATGGGATTTTATTTGAGTAATAAATGTTGAATTATATTTTGGAAGATTATATGATTTTATTATGGATTTTTGTGATTCATTTTATTTGTGAAAAATAATTATAATATCTTACAGATTATATTATTAGTGCATATACATTTTTGGTATATGTCTTTAAAAGTGATCTATGTTACTTATAGATAAATGTTAAATTAATCTCAGAATAATATGTGATCAAGTCCATATTGTTTTTTTCTATCTTAATTCAAAATATTTTTAATAATTTTAAGGATAGTTATTTATCAAATGAACTAATTTGAACTTTGGGTGTTATTATTGAGGATTTAAAGATTATTGTTCTATTTATTTAAATGAAGGTTTATTCTTTTAGGGAATTATCTTACCATATTCTAACCATTTTTGTTTTGGTTAGTTTATAAAAAAATATGAATATATTTTTTTACATCTTTAGATTAGATGATATGTTATATGTTTATTTTAGTGAATCAGGCATGAAAAATACATCTTGAATACTCATCATTTTGAGAAAAAGATTAGAATGTAGTGATAATTAATTAAAGTATAAAATTCTACTTATAAAGTAAGTATATTTATGTATGTTCTTAGTCAATATGGTGTATATATTACTCAAATTTAGGAAAATTATTTTAAAACAAAAATTTAACACTTTTACAATCATTTTCAATGAATCGGTGCTCCTTTTTTCACAACTCTTGGGATTATAGTTTATTGGTCATTAACTTTGTCTTGATCAATCACTTTATTATGATCAATGTTATTTATCACTCTCCATAGTTTTTTTGGAAATTAATTTTCCTCCTTTTCCATATTTTCACTTACAATTAATTTTATCCTATTCCAAAACCTAGTATGTGTTATTCTAGATAATATTCATACATACCATTCTCTCTTTTCAAGATGATGTTTTATTAACCCATTTTATGACGTGTGTTTTCAAAAAAATTATTTTAAAATGCCAAACCATTGATTATCAAGATAAATTTCAAAGTGAATGTATGAATTTTATTAAATAGGGTGGGGTATAATGTAATACCTTAAGTTTTTAAAATTACAATATTCTTCACAGCTTGATTAACAAGAAACATCAAGATTTAAGAGAAATGTGATATACTATATAAAAATATTATTTAAATGCAACCATTATAACCCAGACATTGAATTTGAAGGTATTTATAATATTAATCACATTATTAAATATATATAAAGTTAATACTCAACACAAATTTATTAATTAATAAGCAATCAATTTTTAGTTAAATAAATTTATTCTTCAAAAAGGATTTTTATTTCTTTTTATGAGAGAATATTATAATTAATTTCTAGAAATTATAAAAATTTTAATTGATAATATATATATATATATTATTGATTATTTCAAAATTATCTTATGGTGGATTTTTTGTATTTTTCTAAAAATATTGTTTTTCCAGTGAATAGTTAAACATTCTAATTTTTATTGAAAAGTTTATTTTTATTTCAAGTATTTAAAAATTTAAATTTTATCATAAAATATATTTAAAGTAAAATTAGTTATATTATATTACTAATAATAATGTTTTTTAATTGGAATCAATTTTATGGTTGAATTTGGCATAAAAAATGTTATACTTAAAAATATTTTTTCTAAAAAACATTTTTTCATTGCATTTTGTGTTTTAATTTTAAATTAATTTACAAATAATATATAAATTCAATATTGAAAAATGTATTACATAGATTAAATCAGGGGTTATAAAAATTTTAAATAATCCCCTTTTATTTTAGGTTATTTTGAATAGTAACCTTAGTAAATTTTTGTCACTTCGGTAAGGGTAAATCAGGTAATTATGGTTATGAAAAGGACTAAAAATTACCCTAAAACAAGAATTAATTTTATAATATGAGTATTTATCATCCATAATCATCCAAAATTAATATATATGACATTTTTCTCCATTTTTTACGATTATGACCTATATAATAATTTATGTAATGAAAATAAAAAAAATCTCAATATCTTTGTTTTATTATCTATAATTTTTTTACATAAGGATAAATAAAAGATATATATGGTTATAATATTTATTTAAAATATAATTTTTTATCATGGTAATTTATTTCTAATTTTTTGTGATGAACTAATTACCTTAAATTCTCATACAACACCAATAAAATATTTATTGAATTAATAAAAAAATAAAATAAATGGTTTTAAAAATATTAAATATGATATTATTTGAGTTAATCATAGTGTTCCATGTTTTTTCAGATAAATATAACATTTTAGTGCGTTGTTGAAGTTTTATATTAAAATATTTATTTTTTTCATGTTGTTTTCAAAGTCAAATAAAATAAATAGTTCTAAAATTTATTTTATTGATATTTTATTATAAATAATGTTTTATTAAATAATTTAAAATTAATAGAAATCTTTTCTTTGTACATGTCATTGTTATATTTTTGTGAACATCAACCATGGTCCATTTATGGTCCAATTATCCTTTTATAGCAAGTCGTTTCACCTTTAAATAATAAAAAACATTATTTCGGGGGGGGGGGGTAAATAAAAAGATAAGGGTTAAAATAACCTTTAGACTTGAATAAATTATATTATTTGTAATTTGTATACCATATCTCATATAAGTTTTATTAATTCTCCATTTTGAATCCATTTTTTCATAAAAATTAATTTATTTTAATTTAATAATTTTTCAATTTTCATGAGTGCCCCTCCCATATCTTATAAAAGGGAACCTACTATCCTATTTTTTTAGACATGAAAAAACATTATGGTTGGACAATAACTTCCCAAATACCTTATTAAAACCCTTATAAACATTATATAGGTACTATTTTTGGCATAAATTTAACCTTAGAGGGCTTAAGGTGTCAGGCAAAGGAGCTTGTCAGAATAAGAGGTATAATGTTTTATCAAATATTTTAAAATTATTTCTTCTTCTACATCCTTAAAATATAATTCAAACATAATGAAGTAAAAAAATAATCATTAATATAGTTATATGATATTATGTTAATTTAATAACTTATATTCATCTCCTCTTCCATCAAATAAGTTATAAAACCGTCATTTGTGTTTATGACAGTCTACCGCCTCAAGAACCAACAAAAATCATTCTCCATCAATGTATCTCACAGATGGTTTTAATGATGAATTTAATATTTATATATGATGATAATGACATTATTATCCTTATGAAAATATAATATATCACATTTTTTCTTAATTTTTCATCAATTGAAAACCAATAACATCATTTGTGTGTTTGTGTGGATTACCACCTCCACGAAGTGATGTGATTTGATTTTCATCACCACATCACATTGATGGTATATATTAGTATATTTAAATAATAAATATTGTGTTTATGAAATAATTAAAATTTTATAAAGATAAAATAGTACTTATCTTATCCCCATCAACGATCATTGAAAAAAATATTAACATTACTCATGCGTACGTATGACCAACCATCTCCATGATTATAATATTGTTTTTTTAATAACCATATTTCATGGTTGGTTTAAAAATTGAAATTATTTTTAAAAATTATAATAATTTCATGATTATTATTTTTTAGATGATAGAATAATTACCTTTTTGATGACATTCAACTTATTGAAGTCATTTTGGACATATGAACCGAATATCATCAAAACATCCCACATGAACTTAATTGATTAAATAATTAAATATAGCTTGGTAAAAAAAGGAATAATAAACATGAAAAACCTTATTAATCATTTATATAATCAACAATAGTATATTATTTGGGATGATAAATAATGTACGTTATGAGTTATACTCAAGGTAAGGTACTTTTAAAAAACCATCTTTTAATGTTTCCCTTCAAACAAATTTTCATCCATGCCCTTGTACTTATAAATGTTTCAAGGAAAAAAATTATGATTAAATTATTTATTGAGGTGATTTTGAGTATATTATACCTTATTTAAAATGTACACAAAATATTCTTATTATTTTTTAAGGAAATATTAACTTTAAGTACCTCATTTTAAATGTTATAAAAATTTATTTTATTATTATTTAGCTTCCATGTATATGTTATTAAAATTATTTTATGGATGTATTTATATGAAAATAAATTAAATATAAGACATTTTATTTTTCTTTTGAGAAATTTTCAAATGTTTTCAACAGTAGTTTTTTACATATTTTTACGAAATGTTTGGAATTTCATTACAATAGAAAAAATGAATATCTTATTTTGATGTATAGAGTATTGAAATTTTTTCCCACCACCATAAATGTTATTTGATGGTTGTATTCCATTAAAATATTTCATTTTTTATTAATATTAAAACCCTTTTCCCTTTGTTATTTTTATTTTATTTTTTTAATGGGTTTTAAAAATGAAAGGGTACTTCGATATCTGAAATTATTTTCTTACATTATTAAAATAGTTTTTCAACAGTTTTATGATGGGAAGGTTCATGAGTAAAATATTTTATTCATGATTTGATAATTTAGAATTATATATAATGAATGAGTGAGCCCGATATAGAATATAATATCAGTGATCTTGATATAGCTTATATGATGGCTGACCCACGTTATTTATCTCTAATTCATTGGGTAATATTCCTTATATTAAAAGGAATGAAAGAGAGAGTCAACTGGTGTGGTTTCTCCTATGGATTTAACTATTCTCCAGTTATTTATACCATAATATATGAATATAATTATCTAATAAATCTAAAACGGTTTATTTTCTTACTATGAGTTTTGAAGGTTTTATTTTAGAAAAAAATTCTATGTCTATAATGTTGAAATGATTTATTTCATACCCTAAAATAAATTAGTGGTAAAGGTAAACATTTTATGAGTTTTGATATTTTTCACTTGATGAAGGGATGTAATTCTTTTTTGGCCCCATATTGATCTTTTTATGCTCATACCAATTTTTAAAATTTCGTTCCTAGGGTTTAAGGATGCTTAAGGGAAAGGAAGAAGTAATGTTGAAAGTCATGATTATTTTTCATGAAAATAAAATATGTTTTATTTTAAATGTTTTAATTTTTTTTGAAAACTGAAAACTTAGTATAAGATTCCACTTTATAATATATGATTTTTTTTTTAAAGAGTTATGACATTATTCTCAAAAAATATAAACCATAAAGGTCCTCAATAATTAATAAATTGAATTATAGTCTAAAGGAATTATATTATGTAATATTTAAGGCCAGGTCCTTAAAACCTGAGATTTTCCTTTGTCTTTGAGCTTAAGATGTTTCTGACATCGATCATCATACTTAACCTTTAAATCTAAGAAATGATTATCTTAATGAATATAATCATTTAATTTGAAACATTTCAGTATGGGTGGTTCATTATGTGGTGATTTTATTTCATTATTAGATAACTTCTTACCATCACATAGGAATTTGATTGCCTGATGACCTTATTTTCCAAACATAAAAAATTTACTAGTCCCCTTAAGAAAATTTTATCCATGCTTCTTTCCATAATTTCAGTACAAATAAAATATCGTCATTTTCTCTCTATGGGTTTTAGAAAATATTTTTAGTTCCATATTCCTTTTATTATCAAATTAATGATATTTAAGTGTAACTCCAATCTCCATTTCCACCTTGATATCAGATGGAAAGGTTTATCATATCCACCAAAGTCCCTATGGATAACTCACTTCAGACACTTGGTTTTAAGCCACTAAAGAATCAATCAGCCATACTTTCATGTTGGATGACAATACCAAAAGTATACCTCTCAAGTCTTATAAAATTTTCGACATAGGCACCAGCAGATTTATCATTTTATTCTTTAGGTTTTGTTATTTCTTATCCATTTTCATAATAAGAATATGATTAAGGTTGTTATTGAAAAATAAGCTCTTAAAATCATCCCAACCCCTGGAGTCAATATATTATTATTGCCTCATATTCTTGATAAGATTCCACCATTGATCTACTTATCCTTCCAAATTATAACCAACTAAAATAATTTTTTCATGTTATGAACACTAGTGAATGAAAAATATAATTTTACTGGCATCGATCTATTTGTCAACAACTAGTGGATCATCAGACCCACTAAAAGAAGGTAGATGTCTAAATCATGACACCATCGTTTCAATATTTGAATAATTATTTTTAAACTTGGTCACTAATGGTTATCATATTTTTTAATCCCTTATAATGGTTCATATAGAAAATGTGAGTTAACCAAAAATCAAGTGTGCAGTAAGGGCACACTCACAATGCACTAGAATGATGTTTGAGATATACTCGAACAACTATTTTCAGGGTTATTACCCCTATATGCATTTACCGTAACTTTGGGAGTTATCCTATAAATAGGATTATCATATGTGTTCTCACTAATGTTTTATTATCCTATTTTTCAAAGGATGCTAAACCTTACTCTGATTCCAACTACAACAACCCATAATTTTAATATATTAATATCATATCTCATTAGATGAATATTAAATACATAACATTCTAATCCATTCCAGAATTCTATAGGTCTAGGGTCTTTGGATACATGGATATATAAAAAAACTTATTCGTAAGATATCTACATCATATACGACTATGTACTTCATAATTATCAACCTTCTTTGAAATATTACACTTAATTTTTTTTCATAACCTGGGGAAAGGAAACATAAGAATGGGTGAGCTCAGATGCTTAGTAAAATAAAAAAAGAGAGATATCAATTAAAACTTAATCTTAACAAGAGAATAAAGGTATGATAACATGATCTAAAAATATTAAAACTACACCCCACGTATCACAGATCATAATATTGTGTCATTACTCAAATCTTGAAAGTTCATTCGACAAGAATCATAAATGAATCAAATAAAATTAACAATGAGATCATAAAATTGGCATAAGACATATGTTTTTTGGTATACAAATTAGCATGGAAAATAATTTCATTAGTTAAGTATCACTACAAATACTATCACAGGGTACTCGGTTCACTTCTTATTACATTTTACATTTAGTCAAAGTTCACTCCCAAGACTATCATAGTGGAAAAAGTCCCTTACAGAACTGGGTTCACACCCCATTACTGTCATTATTATCTCATGAGATATCGATATTTACCTAATTAATTTTTGGGCTGTATAATTTCAATCCCACCCATCACATTATGAAAATCATACATATGTGTGCCACTTGATCATAAAACATTCACCATATCACAACCAATGGAAATGAAATGGGATTCATAAACATTTTATCATTTCATCATAGCTTGATTTATGGAAAATAAATAAGTTTCATAAAATTATCCATAAATCCTCACCATAATCCATCTAAAGAATTAAATTGGTTGTTATCATTGGATCATACCCACATTAAATCATAATTAACATTAAGGGATGTTATTATAGATTTAAAATTAATTTAAAACATCCATAGATCATTTCTTGATGAAAATAACCTTTTCACTTTGAAATCACATTAAAATATGAAAATTTAGAAAATAGTAAAAAATAATATTTGAAAATAACCTTGTAAACTTGTAAAGTAAGATTAAAATTACATAGCATTAATTATGGAGATAAATTATATTCATATTGTGTTTGTTAAAACCAATATTCCTTTAAAATTTTCGATGAAGAGACAAAAGTACTGAGTTCAGAAAAGATAAAGAGATTAATTTTTAACCATTTTGTAAAAACTCAGAGATGGTAAAAATTATTTAAAAAACATATAATAATTGTAAAAATATTATTGAAAACATTTAATGAAAACATGGACATGAAAAAAGGATTTTTTATTGAAGAGAGAAATAAAGTTTCCTTTCCATAAAAAATTATTTTTTTCTCTTTATTTTTTTAAATAGAATAAAATAAAAGGAAAATTTTTATTATACATAAAGAACCATAGGAGAATAAAATTAATGGTGTTATTGATAGATAGTATATAAAAGGTTATCATTATAAACTTGATCATAAACAATCTCGATAAACAATAAGATTACAACATAAAACCCTTACCTCAAGCTTGACTTGTTATGAAAGATATTTAACCTATTTTATAATAAATTTTAATTTATTATAATTATATACCATATATATTTATGTACATACAATATTTAAAAAATCATTTATAAGAAATACTTTAATAAAATCATCATTTGTGGGTGTTAACTATTTCTTTTTTCATGAGAATTTTGTTTCGGTAGTTTTGGTCCCTGTACTTTTATTATGGTTAAATATTATAAAAAATGTTAATAAATATATAAATAATAGTTGATGCTCCTTTTCGTCACATTGTCTAAAATAATGGAAAAGGAAAAAGACATAGCACAATTTGATTCATCCTTTGAAGAAAACATCAAAAATCGACAAAGGCATGAACAAGGCATCAAATGCACATGGATCATGGATGTTCCCTCAATGTCGCGCAAGTCCACTTGTGCGCCACCTTATGGTCGTGCAAGGGAATTGTGCACCCTAAGTGATAACTGCCTGGGGTCTTCTCCAGCCTATAAATACCCCCGGTGGGACCCCCATTGAAGAGGAATTTTTCCAGAATTTAGATATTGAGCATTGAACACCCAAGTATCTTCTTTAGGTCTTCCGATCACTTCTAAGCTAATTCATTACCTAGAATGGAAGGTATAAACAAGAGGAGTATAGTCTATGTGTTAGAATTCACTAATACGTGCGCACCTAAGGTGTTTTAACATTAAGGGAAATGAACATACTTGCACGCCGTCCTACTTCTTCACCAAAACTTGTGCGCCTCTCTTCTGGAAGTACCTCAGGATAATTCTAATGGATTTGGTCAAGGATCGCCCAAGAGTTACCCTACTGGTTATTAATCGTGCAAGTACCCATGTGTCGCGCATGTATACCTTTGCGACCAGGACTTGTGTGCCCACGAAGTACCTGCGCGCCTTCCAGGACTTGCGCGCCCCTGCCTTTTTGGGTGCCCTTCTTGCCCATTTAACCCTTCATATGCCATTCTACCTCTCCTATTCAAGATACAGTCTTCAAGACACTCTTCAAAGACATTTATGGCATGATTTCTTAATTTGACTTCCTTAACTGAAAAGAAAATCCGTGCAATATCTCTCAAAACCTATTGATTTACACCTATTTGTGTATCTAATGATTGATATTTCATTCATCAACATCATCCTTTAATATGAGAGAACCCCTTATCCTAGGCCTCCTTTTCAGGAATAAGCCCCAGTCATAATTCTCAAATCTGTGCATCATCCTTAGGAGTAAGCCCTAAGTCCTCTTTAACCTGGGCTTCCTTTTCAAGAGTAATCCCCAGTCTCAATGTTCACAAGTATGAGAATCCTCCTTAGGATTATGGCCCAAGTCCCCTAATATGGGCATCCTTTTCAGGAGTAATCCCCATTCATAAAATTCCCAAATATGGGAATCCTCCTTAGGAGTAAGCCCCAACCATAATTCTCTTAACCTGGGCCTCCTTTTTATTATTAAGTACTATGTCCTCATTAACCTGGGCCTCCTTTTCAAGAAAAAACCCAAGTCTCAAATATAGGAATCCTCTATAGGAGTAAGCCCCATGTCCCTTAATTTTCTCTTAACCATTCCTAATTTACTTTTGATTTAGGCTTCCTTCTCATGAGTAAAACCCAATCATTAGTCCCCTCCTAATTTGGGCCTTCATTTCAAGAGTATGCCCCAAGTTAGAGTATCCAAATCTCCATAAAGTACATATACCATTATGGACCTTGTTCCTGGATTTCTTCCCTGAAGTAAATCATAATATTCATATATTTGGGCAGTCATACAGACGTAATCTCCACATCATTTCTTATGATTGCATCTTTCATGGAACAATTGTATGGTTTTTACCAATAACTATTTTTTCGTTTGTCGAGCATGCCTCATATGAGCATAGAGTGTAAAAGTAATTATGGAATATTTATTTGAGCCATCAATCATAAACATCATACTCCCTTACTCGAACTATGTAGGTTCTAATTCATTCTCTAAACAAGAATACATAGGTATCCCATCTGTGGGTACGATCCCAACTCTGAAATAACCCATGTCCTTCTGAAGACAATAAACATCAAGTGCCGCACAGTGTGGCTTTAAAACCAGTATGGTCATCATAATGACCAAGATACTTTTTATGTATTGAAGGATACCATCTGCTAAGAATATCTAAACAAATAAAAATTATCTTCTATCGATGAAGAACCTCAAACACATATAATAGATTCTCTAAATTTACGACATATCAATCATTTATTGTCAGATCTAAAATAAATATCATTTTTATACTTGGTAATGCAATAAGGATTCATGAACGAAACTTAAATCTATAAAGAGAGTCCCGGAGTAGACAATAATTCCCCTAAAAATGGTGTGATGAGTCCGACCTCCCATCTTCTCGACCAATGAAAATTCCTAAGCCCCATCAGTCCACAACTAATGAGCGCCTACCATTGGAATGTATGTTCAAATTGATATGAAATCATTGGATGTTTCTGGTTCTATGAACAAACCTGTTAGAAACCGCTTGGAATTTTTGAATCTCAAATCAATGAGATCATCCCCAATTCTAGAGGGAAACAAAAAATGGTGAACATGACGTGAATCATTAACCAAGTTAAAATGATTTTTTACTTATTTGTTAGGCCCCCATTTAAAACATAATGAGAGGGAAAACAAAAAAAATCATTGAAATATGTGCTCATCCAAAAGATGTAGTGGTTGAATTTTTCATGATTACGTCTGTTATATCAAATAGGCACTCTTTTCCAAGATTTTCTGCATTCTAAGAAATGGATGCTCTCAAATTCACACCTGTGAATACTACTGCTGCGAATGCCACTGTTGCTACTCCTGCTGGATCATCCTCCGCTATGAGGACGATATCACCAACTCAGCATCTTCAATGCTGGGTATCAAACATGCTGGTTTAGGATTACCATCAAAACAGTACCATTCCAACTCTATAGGCTACTCGACAAGCCCTCCAAGTGAACAACTCACACCGATCATCCGGACAACGACGACCAGTGATGAAGAAGCAGGCGGTGCTAATCACTGTCTCCAACCGTTTCAGGTCGTTATCCCCAGAACACAATCACTATTCACACCCTTATTCTGGGGAGGTGAATGAGCAGGTCTTCCAGGGCCTTAATTCAAGTAGACATGATTTCTTCCCAAGGGCTCCTATAAACAATTGTTTCTAGACTCGTTCATAAGTGCACCCTCAACACGATGAGGGTACCGACTCCAGAAGGTTGGCTCAGGTTCCTCAAACCCGAGCATGCAACAAAAAATCGCCAGAGGCAAAATCTGGTTAATAGTGATAAGGTTCTCTTCTCTTCCATTTCCGGAGAATTCCACCAACTAACATGGTGGCAAGCAACGATCAGGCACACACACCTACCTGTTTTAATTCAATTGTCCAGCGGACTCATCTTGCAGCATCACGCCAATCCCGCTTGGCAATTCTGGTGGAGTAATATAGGTAGGAACATATATATGTTTATACATTATCATCTAGTCAGTAGGCTCGTCTGACTACATATGATGGATCTCGTCAACCACGTTCGGCGAAGTGCAATCAGCATGCACATACACCTGCTAGTATTGATCAAGCCTAACAACAGTCTCGCTTGGTAGCACACAGAGAATTCAGTCAGAAAGCTCTGGTGACAAACAGGAGCCAGACTCATCTTTCTGCCCCAACACATGAGTACTGTCAGGATTCACTAATAGGAAAAGAAGGACAGGAGAAGGCACATACACTTAATCCAAGCACGGAATGGATGTATATCCCTGTTCTGGCAGCTGAAGTCACCAAGCATATTCTATCAATGGTTAAAGAGCAGAAGAAAGTCCCTACTCATATTCTGGATGCTTTCCAAGATATTATAATAGTTTCAACAACATCTCTGGTAAAGACACATAAATATATCCCTACCAGTGGAGTGACACATCAACAGTTCCTTTCGGAACAGACACACAAATCTGTTTTAGTCCAAGAGGGTTGTTGGGAATACTCCCCCATATCATACGGACAACAAAGTCAGGAACATACACCTGATTTTAGTGGGGATCCTCGGCCTAACCTGACCATCTCTCATGATCACACACATACACCTGCTCATGGCATCCACATTCATCAAAAAGTGGTTTCCAAGGTGAGTAAGAAGGTGTCTAAGAATAACACCTGCCCAGCACAGTCAAGAGCTCAAGAGAAAATCTGTAACAAGACCTTTCTCGATGCTGGAGTTCTTGAAGCCCTCAGACAGTTATCTGTTGGAATTCAAGATTATACTCCCTCATTTACCAATTGTGGGAACATTAATTCCAAATTTCTTCAACACACACATCCTCATGATGGCTTGCTTCATGAAAATTCGGTCGATCTTGAAGTTTCATCTTTAGATGAGAGCCACAGGAACCCTCTGTGTGGTCAGAAGACCAAGGAGAAAGAGATATTATCTTTTTCTATAATCCACCATGGTGGTCCTCCCCATGATAATGAATTTTGCTACAAAAGTCCTCTCTGTAGTAGTGATGTACATTGCCCAGAAAATGCTCTAGTGGACAATGTAGTGCCGAGAAAGACCTATTATCTTGAGGCACATGCAAATGTGAAACCAGTCATGTCTGATCTTTCATCTCTAGAAGGTGAAATAATTTCTCAATTGGAAGATATCCCAGGGTGTAGTTCGTTCTCCGAACCACCCCAAATTCATGAATATTCTAGTTTGATCAGTGATTTCTCTACCAATCTTGTTAAGTCCAATGAAGCAACAAGGAAGAACCATCTCTTGTCAAAACAGGTAGAACAATCTTCCTTAAATGATAAAGAGGAAATGTTGAACATGAGAAAACAAGTGGAGAAAGGTGAAGTGCCAGTCAATTTTTAGCCTCTGGCTGACTCTCAGTATGACACTCCATAGATGTTGATGGAAGATAGAATTCATGATATTCATCTCAACATTTGGAAAAATCTTTGTTAGTTGAAAAAGAAAGTATTATCTTATGATGAATATTAAAATCATGTTAAGATAATAGATGGGTTAGAACGTTAGATTGACTTGGAATCTCTATCAGTTTCTCGATATCCGATGGCTGAAAAGTAGCAGAGAGACCTTCAGCGTTAATGCCTTGGCGCACTAAGAAGGTTGCACCAGTTAATTGTCAATGCCCCATCGAGTATTCATGTCATAGGATGGGGTGTTCATAGAGCACTACATTTCACTGTGCTCTCCAGTTAGCAATGTCCGCCGAAAATGGTCTCATGCAATGTTATTGCCCATGGCCAGCCACAGTCAATGGGTTTTGTTTGTAATCAAAAGCATGCCCTAGAACAGGCTTCAACAAGTCCCTCTCAAAATCAAGAATACAGAGAACAAGTCGTTGAATTACACCTGCATCATGAAAACGATAATATTGAACAGGCCTCTCGTATGGAGCAAGCACATCATCATGTGACAGAAGTGTCAGAAATCATCCAACGGTCTTTCGAGCAGGGTGATAAAAGTGGATTTCGATTGATGCATCCTGCTAATTTCCGGACTAAGGTCCTCATGATGAGGAGAGATTTTAATAAAGTCTTAGACATAGCATGTCAAGAGCCACCCCATCTCGCCAGACAGGGGACTCTTTTAACCTAACCCTCAGAATCAACAAATTGGATTCGAGGAGTTGAGAAAAGATAGCAGGAATAGACACAATCCACCAGACTGGGGACTTTTTCAAATCATAAACCTCCTCCACAGAGATATTATGTCTTTTCTCAATTTTGGAAGAATCCTCAAGAAGAACGAATAGCCAAATTATCAGGGGATTCTCTCCAAATTACGGTTCATTAAGAAGGTCATGAGGGATCGAACCAACAAAAGGCAATGTCTTGTCAGGGTCATGGTAGAAGACAATATCACAGAAATGATGATGGAAGGGATGAAATGCATTAGGCATCAATCAATTTCATCATTTTCGTTGTTTCTGATCCACCAGATGAGGCAGACTCAGAGGGATCAGATGAAGAAGTTCATGTTCAAGAAGTTGTATGCATAGACACAAATGAAGAAGGTGTGCATACACGAAATCAAAGGTTTACCCAAAATCTAGGTGTTCCTTCGAATACCCCACTTCTCCCTCTCTGAAACGGATCAAACAAGGGAAAGGGGAATAATCGGCTTACATATCCTTCCTTTGGAGAAGTCCAATCACTCTCACTGGAGCAAAGATTTGTGAAACAGGATAAAGAAATGAATGAATTGAGGAGGATGAATGCAGAACTACATCAGGGTAGTCTTCCTCCTAAATGTGCTGGTGCCAGCCAGTCAAGGAAGGTTTTTGTAGCTACTGAGATGGATCAAGAATATCCTCCTTTATCAGTACACCCTCACAGGTCTAATCCTACGGGTCATGTGCAACAAAAATTGGCAGTGCTTCCATCAGTTGCAGTACCAGATGTCATACCTGTCCAAGCTTCAATCAGTGCACCTGTGTAGGTCCAAGCTCAACCGGATGTTTCTCAAAAGTTAATAACTACTATTGAGTCATTAACAGTTCGGTTGGAAGCTATGGAGGGAATGCGTGCTCTGGTTCAACCAGAAAAGAGAGCTTACCCTGAATGGGTAGATGCAATCCCTCCCCCATCAAATTTTAGGAACCATGTATTCCCTATTTTCAATAGATTAGGTGATCCTGAACAACATTTTCCGCATTACGTGTCTTGTTGCAATCCTATGATGGTAACTCCTGAACAACAAGAAGTAGTGAAACTCAGATGCTTCGTGTGAACCTTGCAAGGACCTTATTTTGTCTGGTATAGAAGCTTGAAATCCTGGTCAATTACTGGATGGGAAGATCTCCGTCAATGATTTCTTCTTCAATTCTGCTCAACATTGCAAAAGACAATAGTTTTTGATCTTACAAACTGTAAGAAAAGGGAGAATGAAAGAGTCTCTGATTTCATTACTCGTTGGAACAGATTAGCATATTCCTTGAGCTTAGCACTCCCTCAATAGGAACTGTTGCCAATCTGTGTGGCAAATCTGCGTGACAAATTACGCACACCGCTGATCCCTATAAAATACATAGGAGGGTTTAGAGACCTTACTTCAATCGTTCAAAACATTGAATATTCTCTTATATAGACTAAGTTTAAATCTCGTGTAATTCCATCAGCTCTAGGAAGGAGAATAGATAATGCAGAGACTGCTACATTTATGCTTAAGCAAGCACATGTACCTTCTTCTACTTCAAAACCTTCATCTTCTCGAAGGGCTCCACCTCCTGAGCATCAACAAAAGCGATCATTTTATCAAGATAATCAAAGAGATAAAAGAAGAAAAAAATTTCTGGATTTGAAAAGAAAAGATTACTCTTTCAAAAATGAACAAGTTTGTGGTTATTTCATTTTGGCTCTGAAAAATAATTTGGTTCAATTTCCAAGGCCCAAGAGGCCAAACAAGAAAGAAGATGAAGACCGTCCCAATTATTTCCCATTTCATCAAATGTTGGGGCATCCAATCCAAGAGTGTTTTGCCTTCAAAGACCTCCTTCAAAATATGGTCGACTCGGGACAAGTCAAACTAAAAGGTTCTTCAGCTCAGGTAGCATGTGTTAATGCTATAGTTCCAGAGGAGGAAGGCGAGTGGCAAGAAATCAAAATCAAAAATGTAAAAAAATATTATGATTGGATGGTCAGAAAGACGATCAACCGAACTCATTCTATTTTGCGAACACAATTAAAGAAACAAATTGTGGCTTCTGCCATGAATGCCACATCAAAACACTCTTCATCAGAGGAAAAATACTCAAAGAAACGGCACAATTCCAAGATGGAGGAACAATCAGAAGAAGATGAGTATGTGTCAAAGCCTAATATGTCTTTGACTCTTGCAGATTTCATGCCATCTACTTCAAAGAAATGAGAACCGCCCCACCAAAAGGCATAGCCTAAACTGGATCATCATGTAGAGTCTTCATCAGATGAAGAATTAATCTTTAGTTCTATTAATATGAGTCACTTAACAGATCTTTATGCTAGTTTCAGTTTCGATTCTGATGAGCCAGAATTCCCTAATCAAATAGTGGAATCAGAGGAAGTTCCAGAGGCTTAGGATACAGGGGAATACTTGGATCTTTCAGAAGCCAATATTCCAATTCTACCCCTGCTAGAACTCTGTACGCAGTAAAAACTCATGGTAGAGCCCTTCAGCAAGCTCAGCAAGAATAAGAAAGTTCTTCTACCAATAGAAAATCCAGTCCAAGAACAGTTATTCTAGAAGACCAGTTGAATGATCCATCTTCTTCCTCTCAGCAAGTAAATGGATCTAATCGGTCTAATCTTCCAAAACCAGGAATATTGCCAACTCCTATCCCGATAATAGTTGCATCAACTTCCAAAGAATCTTCTTCCAAGGTACCAGCTAAACCACATGTTCCTATTGGGAAACACAGACATCTAGATCAAAAGTATGATGTATTGAAACACCTGGCCCATGTATCGGCCAATTTATCAGTTCTGGATGCTTTGAATTTATCCAAGGATCTTCTAGAGGCACCCATTGATGCTTTTTCAAGTCGTCAGGAGTTTGAAATTGAAATTGCTGCAACTGAAGTCTATCACATAGAGAATAATCCTGAAGAATGCCATGCAGTAATATCTTTTACTGATAAAGATGAATCTGATGTCATGCATGGACATATTAGGCCTTTTCACTTATCTGTAAAGGTCAATGGTGTAGACGTCCGAAGAGATTTCATTGATAATGGTTCTGGAGTCAACCTCATGCCCATTATTACACTTCGTCGATTGGGCCTCACAGAATCAGATTTATCTCCTTCTACCATGATGTTACAAGGATATGATAAAAAAGAACAAGAACCACTGGGCGAAGTTACACTCAGAACATTGTTTGGAGATCTTGTATCCAATTCAAATTTCATGGTTGTTGATCAAGACTCAACCTTCAACATCTTTCTTGGAAGACCCTGGCTACATAAACATGCAGCTATCCCTTCATCATACCGTTAATCTCTCAAATATTGTTTCGATGGTCATGTTGAGAAATTGTAGGGTGATAAGGCCCCTTTCAAGACATTTGAGTCAAAATACATTGAGGGGGAATTCAATCACATGTAGGGAAAGGATAAATCCATAACCACAGAGATTACCAAAGTTAATTCTCTATATGGTTTTGAAAAGATTCTACTAAATCCATTTGCGCATGTGAGTATAGATTATGTGTTGCCTATCAGTCAAATTGAGAGGGTAGACCCAAATCAAAATACTCTTATGGAAAGATCCATAAGGTCAATTATGGCAATCGAGCCAGGAAACATGGGAGAAACTGGTAACCCACCAGGAAATGATGAAAGATCAAATGGAGATGTCTTCGTTTCATCTGCTTAAATCCGGCAATTCTATACATTGCCAACCTGGTCAGAAGAAGTGACATCGATGTCAGAAGTGAACAATGATTTTGATTCTCAATCCATCATCTTCTCTAAATTACCCATGGAAGACCCTTCATCACCAATTGGGTCGGAAATGGAAGCCTCTTCTTCAAGATGTTCAAATTTTAACATCTCTCTTAATCATGGAAATTCTACTTCATAATCTACTATGCAAGTAGAAACAAAAGAAGTAACACATGTTGAAGAAGAAGAGGAAGATCTCAGAGGTTCTCGTCCATTATTTGAAGAGGGTATCTCTACCACCATGGATGAACATAGAGAAATAAATCTAGGTAAAAAACAAGATCTACACCCCACTTTAATTAGTGCGGCCATGAATCTTAAAGAACAATAGATGTATATTTCCTTTTTAAAGAAAAATAGAGACATATTTTCTTGGAATTATACAGAGATTCCTGGGATTGATTCTGATGTTTCTACTCATCATTTGGGTTTACCAGAATAACATCGAGGATTTAAGAAAGCCGAGAGAAGAACACACCAAACTTATGCATCCAAAATTGAAGTTGAATTGGATAATCTTATCAAAGATAACTTTGTCATAGATGTTCAATATCTCAAGTGGTTGGGTAATATTGTCCCTGTAAAAAAGAAAAATGGAAAAATTAGATTTTTCATTGATTTCAGAGATCTTAATCGGCATTGTCCTAAGGATGATTTTCCAGTTCCGATTACATAACTTTTATTCGATGCAACAGCTCGCTACGAAGCACTTTCCTTCATGGATGGATATTCCTGATATAATAAAATCTGAATGGCCCCAGAATACAAGGAATCCATAGCCTTCAGAGCCCTTTAGGGTGTGTTTTTCTACCAGGTAATTCCCTTTGTCCTAAAGAATGTAAGTGCAACATATCAGGGTTCCATGCATCGTATCTTCAAACCCATTTTAGGGAATTTTGTTGAATGATATGTGGATGATTTGGTGGTCAAATTCAAACAAATTTCTAATCAATTGGATGATTTAGATGTCATATTCTGCAAGCTTCGACAACAAAATTTGAAGATGAACCCCTTAAAATGTGCATTTGGGGTAACCTCAGGAATGTTTCTTGGCTTTGTTGTATGCCATCGTGGTATTGAAGTCAGTCCTGAGATAACCAAGTCAATACTTTGTATGTCACTTCCATGAAATTTGAAATAATTAAGAGGACTTCAAGGATACTTAGCCTATATTCGGCTTTTCATCGCCAATTTGGAAGGAAATAGTTTACCCTTCACCAAATTGATGAAGAAGGGAGTCACTTACCAGTGGACAGATGAATGTCAATAAGAATATGATATTCTCATGAAATACCTCTTGAGTCCACCGGTACTGAAGACACCTATTGAAGTAAGACCACTTTTCCTCTATGTGACAGCTTTAGAGCGATTATTTGGTGCCTTTCTTGCTCTGAAGAATGATGTAGGGAATGAAAACAACCTCTACAACCTCAGTCAGACTATCTTTGAAGCAGAAACCCTGTATTAAAGTATTGAGAAGTGCTGCCTGGCATTAATCTTTTCAGTTCAAAACTTGAGACACTACCTGCAACATCACGAGGTCCAATTGGTATCTCGCAATAACCCTCTCAAAATCATCCTTTGTCGTCCAATGCTTACAGGACGTCTGGCAAGGTGGGAAGCTATTTTGCAGCAATTCAATATTCAGTATGTCTCTCAAAAGGAAATAAAGGGCCAAGATATGGATGATTTCCTTTCTAAACACCCTTCAGTGGAAGACACATCTTCGTATATTTAACTCTCTGATGAGGATGTCTTCTCTATTCAAGAAAGTCCTCAGGCATGTGAAATTTATTTTGATGGTGCTTCCAGAAGTCTAACAGGGAAGAAAATGGAAAATCCTAAATTCAACAAATTTGGCTTAGGAATTGTGCTCATATCTCTAGAAAAGGCATTGTTACCTTATTCCTTCTTATTGTTTGAAGGTGGTACAAATAATGAAGCACAATACCATGCTCTCATCGTAGCCTTGGAATTGGAGCTTCAAGCACAAGTGAATCACTTAAAGGTGAAAGGTGATTCAGACCTGGTAATCAAACAAGTAAATGGCGATTATACCATCAGAAAAAAGAGCTAATCCCTTTGTATGATTGCATTAGAGAGTTAATGGTGGAATTACCTTTGGAACCGACATTTTTTTATGTCCCGCGATCACAAAAAGCTCAAGCTGATGCACTGGATAATATAGCCACAGCTCTAGAAGATCCAAATCGAGACGAGACAATCAATATTATTGCCCACCGTCATGAAATTTCACCTTATATTCAAATCAGAATAGAGGAAATTAATGAAATTAGTCCCATTCCAGAACCATATGGTCATACTACAGGATGGAAGTCACCTATCAGGGAATACCTTCAAAATTGAACACTTCCACCTGATAGAGAAGAGAAAGAACAAATCTAGCGATGTGTGGTCAATTTTACACTTTATGATAGTCTAGATCACGTAGAAAAAATTCTCTACAAGCGTGGTTTCGATGGAGTTCTCTACAGATGCATTGATGGTTAAGAGACAATGTCTATCATGAAGGAAGTGCATGCAGGAGTCTGTGGTGCCCACCAGTCTGGACATAGACTGTCTGATCAGATTCAAAGGATTGGGTACTTTTTGCCTTCAATGATACAAGATTGTGTTGATTTCACAACGAAGTTTCATTCATGCCAAGTACATGCCAATTTAATTCATCAACCTCCATATTCTCTTCAAAAAGCTAAATACTTGTTCCCATTTGCCACATGGGAATGGATGTGGTGGGACCATACCGTTCAGCTACAACCAAGCAGTTTAAGTATATTCTTACTAATACTGATTTCATTTCCAAATGGGCAGAGGAAATACCTCTTGAGGAAGTCAGTTCTTAATGCATTGCTGGATTCATCAAGTCTAACATCATTACCATATTTGGGGTCCCTCATACCATATTGACGGACAATGGCACCAACTTCTGTTCATCCGAGGTGAAGAAGATGTATCAAGAATACAATATCAAATCCAATCATTCATCTCAGTATCATGCAGTGGCCAGTGTCCAGATAGAAGCCATCAACAAGTTTCAAATATACTGAAAAAGTTGGTGGATAAAGATTAGAAATCATGGCATGATAAACTCTTTCATGCTTTATGGGATTATCAGACTATCACTCCCAATGCAACACGGTCAACTCCATATTCACTGGTATATAAAACGGAATCTGTCATGCCCATTGATGTTCAACTACCCTTGCTCTGAGTAGCCATTTTTCATCAGTCATCTACGGATGAACAATCCCAAAAGCGATTGAATGAATTGGAATGGTTAGATGACAAATTATTGTGCACTTTTCACCACTTGGAAGTCTATTAGAATCGAATATCATGAGCTTTCAAGAAAAAAGTTCATCTTCGTTCATTCACTAAGGGATAATTGGTATTAGTTCTCATACCTCCAATGATACGAGGAAATAAACCTCCCAATCTTGATCCAAAATGGGAAGGACCTTATTCAAAACATAAGGTCTACTCCAATAGAGCATATTCATTAATCTCAATGGATGGAGGACTCATCACTACTCCAACCAATGCCAGATTTATGAAGAAGTATTTTTTATAAACAAAAAATACATTTTTGCGGTCCATACATATGACCTTAAACTATTTGTATTAGTTTCTTCCCACATGATGTTAAACTGTGATGTCCTAAATACAAGACGCCAAACTGTACGGAAGTCTCTTATGTCTAGCATGACGTTAAACTACACCATCCACGGTCCATCTATACGACCTTAAACTATTATCACTTTCGTCCAACATGACGCTAAACTGTATCGTCCTTTTTCATCCAACATGACATTAAACTGTGAAAAATCTTCTAATACATCCAACAAGACGTTGAATGGTGTACTCTTTTGTCCACACTGCATGACATTAAACTGCACAGTCCCCCTTTTGTCAAACATGACATTAAACTGTATTTTCCCCATCGTCCTAACTATATAACGCTAAACTGTATAGAAAGTACATTAATACATCCTACATGACATTAAACTGTATTTTGTCCCCGCTACATGACACTAAACTGTGCATCACCAATAGTCCTAACTGAAAGACCCAAAACTGCATATTCCCTTTATATGTCCTATATGACATTAAATTGTGCATTGTTAGGGATGTTTCTACCTATTGTTTCTCACACCTAGTATGACTCACGTGAACTTAGAGAAAACTTCAACCATAACACTCTAGCTGGGCTACTAACCATGTGTAAGTCCAAATACTATTTTTTTAGGTCATTGTCCCCATGAACAACTTTATGACTAATTCATTATTTAATTGAACTACGTGGACTTTGATCCTTGCTTTCTAGGCTGGGTATGTAGGCAACCTCTCATGGTTCGGGCCCAAAACCAATCTCTTCACATCGGTTCACCTCCATCTCATACGACGTTGATTCGTGAAACTGCCCCTAGAATCAGTATCTTTACATTGGTTCACATTCGTCCTTGCTATACGATGTTAAACTATACAACAGTTTTGTCCAGTCTGACAATAAACTAAAATATTCTTTTATACCCTCACCTGAGATGGAATCATTATTTATATTGATTTTCAATCATGTTTCATTTCAAAGACTACATACATACATGGAAATACCTGAACCTTTTATCTTAGGTTAAACCATCATTTCACTAAAGTTCCCTTTCACCCTTCACTTGTACGAACAAGATCTATACAGAGGGTATTTCTAGAACTACACAGGCTTGATTCCCATCATTATGGGATACGTAGAAATGTTCGAGTGTCCCTCGAATCCAGCCCCAAGTCTTTTAGGCCAAACCCCAAATTCCAATTTCAGTACCCTAGCTGAAAAGTCCCCATGAAAACACACATTGTGTATTTCTTACTATGGTCCATGCTCTATGACCCTAAACTAAGCTCTCCAATCCTTTCTTCCCACATGACGTTAAACTGTAGTTCAATAACTACGCATGGCTTCATTCCCATCCTTATGGGATATGTAGTGAAGTCCAACATTTCTATTCAGGACCCAGCCACAAAATGATTATGGTTAGCATTAATCTGTGTATCTCTACATACAGTGGACAATAAAATATTTATGTGTCATAATCCTAACCTTAAATATTTTCATATCTTCATAACCATTTTCTTAACTTCTAATAAAAAAATGCTTGAAATTATGAGAGTTCTTTTTCCTGACCATGCAGCACGTTCCCATAGGAGGCCTTGCATAAATAATCTACATAACGGACCTATCAGCCAAAAGATGCCATTTATTTGACTATTCAGCCAATGCCCTTAGGTGGCCCTGCATAATTCAACCCACTAACAGGTTTGTTAAATAGTGGTAACTTCATTCTTATGAGGAAAGCCTCTTTTTTCCTTATTTGTCTTTATTAAAATATATATGGATCCGTAAAAATAGCCATCCTTCACATACTGGTCCCATATCCTTTTTCATGATCTGAAAGTAATCAAGTATATGGTTTATATTCTACTTCCCTAAGATTGGGTCAAACAATCATAAGAGTGATATCCATTTAGTTCTTCAATAATATTGTTTGGAAATATCTTCTCCATATTCAAGTACCCCTTTCCATACAAAAAACTATATACTTTGGAAAATTTGAATCTCCATAAACTATCACTGGCTTTTTAGCACTAGGAAAGTTAATTTCTGAGACTTCTTTTTCCTATCTATGCAGCACCTTCCCTTAGGTGGCCTTGCATTAGTAGTCTACATAACGGAAATGTCAGCCAAAAGATGCTATTTATTTAACTATGTAACCAATGCCCTTATGTAGCCCTGCATAATTCTACCCCCTAACGGGTTTGTTAATCAATGGTAACTTCATTCATGGGAACTACTTATTCTAATGCCTTTGTAGCTCTTTTTTCATATCATTTCTTAGATTCAAATTTTCTTAACTTATAGTTTACATATTTTACATCATACTTGAGTATGGTAATATGTTTTCAGATAAATTGTCAAGGAATTGAGTCAATTTTAATTTATTTCAGTCAAATCTATTTCGATCTTAAACATTATCCTCTTTATGTCCGACGTGCATGATTTTAAACTGCCCAAAAAAGACAAGGGAACTCTGAATAAAAGTCATGTTCTAGCTCACTAAACATATATTTTGTATGATTTAGGTAATTTTGAGAAATTAAAATATTCAATGATTGTAGGGTTATTTATAATAATCCTAGTAAAAATCAAACTATACTTACTAGGACCATTGGCTTAAGTAAAATCTAAAGCATGTAGCGGGAAAATACGTTCACCAGTGACTGAAGATGAGAGCATTCATTCCATTTGATGCACAAGAATTAGAGGGACATCCACAGATTGAAGCCTCTTCTCTATTTTAGGAATTAAAAAAGACTTTAAACATAACTCTTCATTTGATTTACGGCATCCCAAGCTTCATCAGCAGCCTCCTGGAATTCATTCATTAAATTGGATACCATAAGAGATGAAGTGAACCATATCTTCTTGGAACAATTGTAAAATAATGTACTTGAGTACGGTTTGAGAAAATTTTCTACTGATCAAATAGTGACTCTGTTTCTGTCCAAGAGACTTGGAAGATGGATACATGGATTTGAGAATGAATCATTGGAAGTAAAGACCCATTTGGACAGAGTACTCTTCTCAAATATTTCTCTAATGACATGTTTGTCTTCTCTCTACCAACTGGCAGTATAAAAAATTTCAGCCCATGGGTTTTCCATTTTTATATCTGCAAGGAAATGGCATGAAAGAAAAAATTCTAAAGTTCATGCCAATGTTGTTGCTCTTAATGCACAACATAACCAAAATAGAGGAGTAGAAGTGTAGCTGCATCTCAGGAATATAGTTATTTGAATCTGGAACATTGAATCCTTGTAGATGACCATGACCATATAGAGGTAGGTAGATGCTTTGTGGGGAATTAAGATGATATTTCTTCAAGTACTTAGCCAAATATCGGAGAGTGCTGTTGTAGATATCATAATAATCGTGGCCAGTGATATCCATCATATCATCAAGATTTTTTCTTGCCAGTTCATCATCTATTCCGATTCTCCTGAGAGCCATTGATTCTACACAAAAGTTGAATAATTAACTCTTAAGTATGTTGATTTTTCATAAAATTTGTGAAGGAATTTAGAAAAAATGGAAATGGCATTAAGGAGAACAAGTCTAAAACATGGCTCACAAGTATAAAGTGTCACACATTTATTTGGCGCGCAAGTATCACCGTGCAGGTCCAGATACCTTGACAGTAGAATGAAAACAAAAGAAAAGATAAATAGAGAGCAACTTGTGTGGCAGAGATGACCTGCGCAGTGAGAGCTCAAAAATATGAAGATCTGTGCAATGCGCGATGAATGAGCACATATATATAGGCCACGCTGGCCACCTGTGCACCTATAGTCAGCGCACTCCATCCATGTGCGACTCACACATGCACGATGATGTTTTCATGTTGAACACCTGTGTGCCTCTTTCCCTTTGGTTTTTATTCTTTTCCTCATAGTCACTTCCTTATTCTTTCAAGTCCAAATCTAATGGGGGACTTTTGTTGACGTTCATTTCCCTCACATTGTCTAAAATAATGGAAAAGGAAAAGACTTAGCACAATTTGATTCATCCTTTGAATAAAACATCAAAAATAGACAAAGGCATGAACAAGGCTTCAAATGAAGATGGATCGTGTGAGTTCCCTCAATGTCGTTCAAGTCCACTTGTGCGCCGCCTTATGGTCGCACAAGTGACTTGCGCGCCCTAAGTGATAACTGCTTGGGGTCTTCTCTAGCCTATAAATACCCCTGGTGGCCCCCCATTTAAGAGAACTTTTTCCAGAATTCAGATATAGAGCTCTAAACGCCCAAGTCTCTTCTTCAGGTCTTTTGAACACTTATAAGGTAATTATTTACATAGAATGGAAGGTCTAAACAAGAGGAGTAAGGTCTAAGTGTTAGAATTCACTAATACTTGTGTGCCTAAGGTGTTTTCCTTTTAAAGGAAATGAACAAACTTAAGCGATGCCCTACTTCTTCACCAAAACTTGTGCGCCTCTCTTCTGGAAGTACCTCAGGATAATTTTAAAGGCTTTGGTCAAGGATCGCCCAAGTGTTACCCTATTGGTTAACAATCGCGCAAGTACCCATGTGTCGCGCAGGTATACCTGCGTGACTAGGACTTGCGCGCCCACACAGTACATGCACCCCTACCAGGACTTGTGCGCCCCTACCTTTTTGGGTGAACTTCTTGCCCATTTAACACTACTTATGAAATTCCACCTCTCCTATTCAAGATTCAGTCTTCAAGACACTCTTCAAATCCATTTATGTTATGATTTCTTGATTTGACTTCCTTATCTAAAAAGAAATCCGTGGAATATCTCTCAAAACCTAGTTATTTACACATGTTTATGTCACTAATGATTGAGATTTCATTCATTCAACCTCATACTTTAAGATGAGATAACCCCTTAACCTGGGCCTCCTTTTCAGGAATAAGCCCCAGTCATAATTTTCAAATCTGGGCATCCTCCATAGGTGTATGCCCCAAGTCCTCTATAACCTAGGCTTCCTTTTCAGGAGTAAGCCCCAGTCTCATTGTTCACAAGTATGGGCATCCTACTTAAGAGTAATACCTAAGTTCCCTAATATGGGCATCCTTTTCAGGAGTAAGCCACAATATTAAAATTCCAAAATATGGTCATCCTCCTTAGGAGTAAGCCCCAACCATAACTCTCTTAACATGGGCCTCCTTTTCAGGAGTAAGTCCCATGTCCTCATTAACCTGGGCCTCCTTTTCGTGAATAATCCCAAGTCTCAAATATGGGCATCCTCCTTAGGAGTAACCCGCAAGCCCCTTAATTTTCTATTAACCAGTCCTAATTTACTTTTGATTTGGGCTTCCTTCTCAAGAGTAAAACCATATCGTATGTCCCCTCCTAATTTGGGACTCCTTTTCAAGAGTAAGCCCCAAGTTAGAGTATCCAAATCTCCATAAAGTACATATACCTTTATGGACCATGTTCCTGGATTTCTTCACTGATGTAAATCTTAATCTTCATATGTTTGGGTAGTTATACATAAATAAGCCCCACATCATTTCTTATGATTGCATCTTTCATGGAACAATTGTCTGGTTTTTACCAATAACTCTTGTATCTCACACCGAGCATGCCTCATGTGAGCTTAGAGTGTAAAAGTAATTACATACATCTTTCTTTGATCCATCAATCATAAACATCATACTCGCTTACTCGAACTACGTGGGTTCTGATTCCTTCTATAAACAAGGATACGTAGGTATCCCATCTTCGGTTGTGATCCCAACTATGAAATAATCCATGTCTTTCTGAATGATAATAAACTTCAAGTGCCCCACTAAGTGTCTTGAAAACCAGTATGGTCATCATAATGACCAAGAGACTTTTTATGTATTGAAGGATACCTTCACCTAATAATATCTAAACAAATACAAATGATTATCTATCGATGAAGAACCTCGAATAAATATAAATGATTCTCTAAATTTCCTAAATATCAATCATTGATTGTTGCATCTAAAGGAAATCTCATTTTTATACTTGGTAATGTAATAAGGATTCTTGAACATAACTTAAATCTATAAAGAGAGTCTCAGAGTAGACAATAATTCCCATAAAAAAGGTGTGATGAGTCTGACCTCCCATCCTCTAGACCAATGAAAATTCCTAAGCCTCATCAGTCCACAACTAATGAGCGCCTACCTTTGGAATTTTGGTTCAAATGGATATGTAATCATGGGATGTTTCCGGTTTTGCGAACAAACCCGTTAGAAACTGCTTGGAATGTTTTAATCTTAAATTAATGAGATCATCCCCAATTCCAGAGGGAGGAAATATTATATATATTAATTATATATAAATATTTAGAGTCACAAATAATGTATAGATATAAAATAATTAATTACTCTATTCATAGAGATGATAAGTCGTACATACAGATGAATGTTGTTTTCACTTTTTAAAGGATGAAATTAACGAAAGGTAAATAATAATAAACCTTTAAATAATAATTATTATATATTATATATCATACATATTAATTAAATATATCCTTATTACTATCCATGTAAATTAAGAAATAAAAAATGAATCACATCACTCCGTGTAGGTGGTAGTCCACAAACACACACAACGAAACATTATCATTTTTTGGTGGGTTAGAAGGTAAAAGGTAGATATTATATTATAATTATAGAAGTATAAATATGTTATTATTATCTTATTTAAACATTAAATTAATTAAAATAACCATCCATCAATTATGGAGATAGAAAATGAATTGTATCGCTATATGGATGTGGTAGTCCACATGTACGCATGAACGATACTTTCACTTCTTATTTCATGGAATAGAGAGTAAATATTGGTGGTTACATAATAATAATAAAATTTTAGTTTAATTATGATACATAATTTATTATTTAATTATGAATAACATAGATTTAGATAATTTATAAGAATAAATAAATTGAATGAGGTAATGTAAGATGATTACCTCTTCTTCAATAGGCCTCCTTTAGATCCATTATTAATGACCCCTGGAATGGTCTTTTAAGAAGAAAAAACCTCTAATTCATGAATAGATAATTTTAAATGATAAGTTTTTATTCTATGGTTTATATATAAGGGTAAATTTTTTGTAAAGAAGATAAATTATATGTGTCTATTTATAAGTTGAGAAGTTGGAACACTTAGAATTTATTGAAAGATTAATATACAATAAAGTCAATCTCCAGAAAAATTATTAATAGTGGATAGAGATTAAAATTTGGGATATTATAATGTTTTAATATGTATATAAAATAATATTTAGATAATTTTAATCATTAATATACCCTTATATATTGGTTTAATCCGCTGGTAACCAAGTTTTAACCTTTACTATAATGACAAAGTTTTATTTTTTTAAAATTCATTGTGACTAAAAATGAAAGTTGACTCATTAAAAAATTTGAAAATGATGATTCCAAATATTAAATATATTTTATCTAATTATATCTCTTCAATTTAAAGAAATTACTTTGAAAATAAACTCACAAAACATGTCAAAAAATGGTTTTTAAGAAAAAAATGTTTTCTTAAGTATATAATGTATTTATTCCAAAATCTACATAAATTAACTACAATGAAGATAATTTGATTATTAATAATATAAATAAACTAATTTTACATTTAAAACTATTTTAAATCACAATTTAACTTTGTAAATTCTTTAAACTAAAATTTTATTTTCAATAAAAATCAATATTTTTTACTATTCTTCAAAAAATTAATCATTTCAGAAAATTGAAAAAATTTCACTCTAATATAATTTTGAAATTATGATTTCAAAAATTAAATTTTTTTCATATTAATTTTATAAAATTGGTTAAAAATTTAAGATAGTATTTTCTCATAAAAAGTAATAAAAAAAATTTTTGAGTAAAAAAGCATGTTTAAAACATATAAATTTTTATTAAAAATGAGTACTTATTTATAAATATATTTTATTTATATAAAACCTTTATAAATATTTTTAAAATGTGTATATTCTTATTCATATTTCTAATTTAACAACTAGGTTATAATGACATACTATATTACTATTCT
The DNA here is from genome assembly GCA_963277665.1 of Viscum album. Classification (NCBI taxonomy): domain Eukaryota; kingdom Viridiplantae; phylum Streptophyta; class Magnoliopsida; order Santalales; family Viscaceae; genus Viscum; species Viscum album. The sequence continues at coordinate 569,919,286 of OY728164.1, read as the reverse complement.
TTTAGACCTTGGTTTCTGTGTATTACAAGCCATAAAACAAATTAAATTTATTTAAAGATAAATATGGCATAAAATATAAAGGTGATAAAACAAAAATACTTTAATTGAATATATGAACAATCAACTAACAAATATATAGTGTATTCCCAATCATTATAAGCTGATACAAGTACAAATGGTATTATACACAAACAATGTGAATGATTTAAACTTTATAAAAATAAAGAAAAAATAAAATATTTCAAAGAAAATTCCAATATGATATCTTTTACATTATAATTTGTATATTTTATAAAAAAATATAGTCCTATCAAATGTATAACCTAGCATGGAAAAATCTACAAAATAATAAAATATTATGAATTAAGACCTTTAAAAATAATACACAATGAAACACTATGAAGAATAATTAGAAAAAGTGAGGCATAATGGATAATTAAAAAATCCCAACATAAAAATAAAATAAGTAGACAAATATCTCCATATGAATCACAAGATACATCTATATTCCATCATTACCAGTGCTCCACATCAAACCTATGGCCTTACTCTAATAAATGGGGATCATCTTCCTATAACTGAAAATTATATCAAAGATAACATCTATATGAGTTGAGAGTGAGAATATAACTGAGTAAGATTCCTACAATGATTTTTACAATATCATTCCACGGTAAAACATCTATAAAATTTTAAAAATAAAAAAATTAAAGAAGAAAATTTATTATGAAGTGAAATTAAATAATAAATATGATTCCTTTGAAATTATAATTTCATAACAATATATGTGTAATGAAAATTTATCAAATTAAAGTAAAAGAATGAAAAATAAAAATGAAACCAAAAAAAATAACATCATCATATTATAAGTCACTTGGATTTAATGGGGACATTCTATAATATATGACCTATAAGAACCACCCTACAAGTGTTGATGTGATATTTCCCACACATCCTACTTGCATTACCTAGACATGTTCGGGAGAACCCTCTTATATGCATGGTCATGGCCTAACTAGTGGATCATATATAACTAAATCCTGGAAAGAAGCCTTTGTGTTCTCACAAAGTTTCTAACCATATACAAAATAATTTCCATATAAATAATAAAACTTATATCTCATCACTCATACTCCCTTCATGTAAAAAAACAAATCATATCTCACATAATCAACAATAATGTAAACATTTACCACAATTCATAATAGGGAATGTCATATGATGATAAAAATTCAAATAAAAACATTTATCAAATCAAACATACTATTAAATTATAAAAATAGTTTATTAATATCCTCATAAATATACTTTATAAATAATATAAACTCATTGAAACATTTTCAATATCCAAATATTAGTTAGAAATATTTTAAAAACATTATTCTCACTATTATATCTCCTTAAAATTGTTCCAAATGAGGCCTTATTACAAAGTCAACATTATTTATCTCAAAAAGCTAATTTTGAAATTAGAATAAAATATTTATAGTTTTAAAGTATCTATATAAAGTATATATATATATATATAAATATTATTTAAATCTTGTGATACATTAAAATATATTAGAGTATAAATTATACATGAATATATATCTAAATTTTTTATATGATATAGGAGCACCCACAACATATATTTCTAACAACATTTATCTAGAATTAAATACATAATCTTTATACTTGTGACCTAAAAAAACTTTGGAAACTTCTATAAGAAATAACATGCATAAAACACATAATATTCAAAATCATAGATGATGAATAATTATTTCCAGTTGAAAAAGTAGTGATGATACTCCAAACAGAGGGTGAAAAACCAATAGAATATTACTATTTCATCAATCACTAGAATCCCTCTTCGTTCTAAAGCTTTCACCACAATATAGAAAATCCCTAAATCCCTCAATTCCCCCAAACCCCAAAATTCCTAAATTTATAATGTAAACAATCTCCATGTGGAAGAAGAAAATAGAGGGAGTTATGGTAAAGAGGAATAAAGAGAAGTGAGAAAGAGGGTAAAATCATAATTTTCCTTCTTTATATGACCTCTATAAAGAATGATATGGGAGAAGGAAGAGGATTAAGTCTCCCCTCCTATCATTTCATAGTGATGTTTGAAAAAGATGGTGTTATATTTTTTCCCTTCATTTAATAAAAAGTTAAAAATAATAATATAATAATAAAAATAAAAACTGAAAGTTAATAGTAATATTATTAGGTAAATGATAAAAACAACACAAGTATTTTTAAATTATAAATTCCATTTAAATTAAAAAGATAAAATATATTTTTAATAATAATAAATGATAGTAACCTTATAACTCCCCAACTCTAGTTACCCAGAGTCGATGCATTAAAACATAACATTGACATGATCATAAGGGATCAAATCCCGAAAGACCAATCAGTTTAGCATCCTTGGTTGTACTAGATACAAACATCAGTTTTACATTACATTATGAAATGAAAAACAACATCATTGTCTCTCCTTTTAACACATTCATCTCCCTTATACTACCCCTATAGGTCATTAATAATATAAATCTTTGCATCCTGGGAAAAATAAAACATAGAAGGAGGTGAGATAAGATGCTCAGTAAGGATAACAATATAGAATAAACATTCATAAATAAGCATGAACATTTAAGGAAATGTATAAGACTAAAACACAATACTTTTAAACATGAAATTCAGCATAATATGGAAATGATAAATCAAATAATGTCATTTACGTATTTACATGGATATAATAATAGTCGAATAATCCCATGTAATATCAATAGTCAATTTCATAATGTGGGAATGAATAATGTCGGATATGAAAACCACATATTCAATTCCTCGTTCCAAGACTATAAATAATTATTTTGTCAAGGCCTTGTTCCAAGACACTAGTTTGTCTCATGAGACCTACTGATGCCTGGAAGTGCTATAGTGGGATCCACCCATCACATACTATGTCCAATGCATTTCTCATATGAATGGGTGAAACATAATCTAAACATTCATATTAAAACTAGCATATGAAATGTCAATATTTTAACAACAAACCTTGAATGGAATAAAAATATCACATACACAATCAAGTGTAACTCATTAAATTAAATATAAAATATTGTATTATAATAAATCAACCACAATAAAGAATAATATATAATGAAAGATATCAAAATAGATTAAAATAATCTGTAAAACAATTTGATAGAAATATTTCGTTTTTCTTCAAAATAATTAAAAGTTGCACTATTTATCAAAGAAGTCGTTTAAAAGAGATTTTTGAATCAAACTGTCCCATAACACTTTTAAAATTTTGAAAGTAATTTTAATTTTAAAACCATTCATTTACATATAAAGAAATTTTTAAAATAATTTTTAAAACATGGAAATTAATGAAAAGGATTTAGAAGAATAAATATTTAAAAAAAAATTAAACGATATTTTTGTTAAAGAGTTCCTAACCAAATGAGAAACACTTGAAATCAAGTAATTGATGAATAAAATTAATAAAAACTTTATAATATCATGATAATAAAGAGATTAATGATATAATATTTCAAAGGATAATATATACACCATATAAAATTGAATTGGTGTATAACAACATAGAGGTCACAATGGAATGTACATTGAGACGAAATTACATATAAATATCATATTCTTAGATTAAGGATAAATCAATGAAATAATTATGTGTGATAAATATAAATACACTCAATATAATTGGATATTCAATTTAAATGAATCATATGACATTCACACATATTCTTGTAAAAACAATACCAATGGCTCAGATGTTTAACTCAATGAATGGAAATTGAGTTAAGATTACCCTTAAAAAATTTCATATCAATGGAATGAGAATTTATAAATGGAGTGATTATGTGTATCAAAAGTATATCCACACTAAGTGGAGTGGAAATTAATACATACATAATAAATATTGATTCCACACATAATCTTGGAATAAAATAATCAATGAAGTATATGTAAAGCCCAATGAGAGAAAATTGAAAATTTAAATGCCCTTACTGATTTGGTAACTTACGAAACATACAACCCACGAGATAAAAATCATACAATGAAGATGTTAATACCCATAGATTAAAGTATATTACACCAAGAATACAATCATGGGAAGTACATACACACTCAAAAGGAAATAATGGAAAATATAGTATGAATCTCACGGGAATAAAAAGTGAGATGAAAACCCCTAACTTTGTACTTTTCCTTGGGAGAGGGTACGTTAAACTTCAGTATTACTTTTAAATCATTGTTATTAAATTTTAAAATAACCACATGCATAAATATGATATCATATATAATCTTTTCAAATTGCTTTGTTAATAATATTTCAGCAGTATCATTGTTTTGGTTGTTAACTGATTCATTTTCTGTTATATGCTTTGTTATGTAAGACTTGTTAGTTACGGATAGGATGTATTTGATTCATATCTAGAATGATATTAACTTCTTAAACATTATTTCTAATCATAAAATTAAAATTATTCTTTAATGGTTATGATGGGGAATGAGTTTCATCGTGTTCATGGAGACGATAATCCGTACTTATGCACGAGTAACAATATCATTTTATTGATGGTGAAATTGTATGAAATTAGATGGTATATAATATATAAAAAATCCATAAAATTTTATATTTATTATTTACATCGGTTATACTCATTATTATACCCATCCAAATAATGATGTGTTTGAATAACATGCTACACCACGACATGGAGACGGTAAGCCGTACGTACGCATGTATGGTGACTTGTCATTCCTAGAATGGATAGAATAATGAATTTGGTTGTACCATATTTGTAATCAAATCATAGTATTTATAAGGTACTAGAGTTATTATTTTATTATGGAAATGACAGAAAGAGGAAGTGGAAGAAAAAAAGAACTTTGAATGAGGTGGTGAAATTATTACCTCTTCTTTGGGTGATCCCTTCTACGTTGATCAAAAGGGCTCTTTAGGTTCGAATTATGATCAAATTAAGGCCTCTAGGTAGAAGTTATGGTAGTTGAGAAGATATTTGAGTAGGGTTTGGAGGATCCAAATGGATTTGGAGGTGTAATTTTGAGAGAAGGGTAAGTACCCTTTTATAAGAGAGGTGGGAGTCACTTTAGGAAATGTTGGAAATATTATTTTATTATACAATCATATTTTCTTTATAATGGCTTCAAAATGATTTCTTTTGAGTAAAAGGTGTTTATGGGTCTAAAACCTCTCAACCAATAGTTTTTAGATAGGTATAGGTCACCATATTAACCTTATCTTTTAGATTTAACTCTTAGTTAAATAGTTTAACTTTTACCATGTATTATTCTATTATTATAATAAATAGTTAATAAAATTACTATAAAATGACAATTGAATCCTGATTGGTGAATTATTTATATATAAAACTTTATATAAGTCATTTGGCCTAACTTTAGATTTTTATGAATATTATATCAATTAATAATAACGTTTTTTTTAAAACTGATTTATGTCAATTTTGACACTATTTAGTATTTTGTTCTTGTGAAATTCATAACAACTTTATCACATCGAAAAAAATTATTTAATAAACCCTAACATGTCATATTAACCAAAAAAATTAGTTTAATTCATTAAAAGTCTCAATTTACATTTATTTGGATATTTATAATATCAATTATTTTTATCTTTCATTAATAAGGTAATTACCGCATCATCATTGTATCAAAAATAAATTTAATAATTTAACATCTAAAAATTATAAATAAAATAAAAATATGTAGAAAATATTTTTAGCTTTATAATTAATATTTATAGTCGAATTTATCTTATGTATAACCCTATATTAAAAATTATTTAGTTGTTAAACTTTGAATTTACCACTTTTAACTATTCTTTAAATAATATAATAATAAATGTTCTAATCTAATATATGTTGACCAAATGGATCATATATTATTACTAATATTGATTTTGGTCGAAATACAATTATCCAATAGAATTAGGACATGTTTTAGGGTAATTAATAAATCATTTTTACCTTTAATTACCCTATTTACTTTTAACCGTGGTAAATAAAAGTCAAAAGTTACTATTCACCAAAAAATATTTTCACTTGATTGAACCAAATTTTACTTAATGATGTCAATAATTCCTCTCATATTTTTGAAATTCAATTCACAGAATTAGTAAAATTATGTTTTATGCAAATTTGCAAATGTGCCAAGAAGGTGGGTAAAAGACGTTAAAAAGTTCAATAAAGTTTTATACATATAATTTTATTATAAAATTACTCCAATGAATTACATTGAACTTATATAGATATTATATATCTATTTTGAATTAAAATAATTTTAAGTAAAATAAATAATTATTTATAAAAAAATTCGATTTTAAACAATAACACATTGTTTTTCACTATTCATCAAAAATTGAAAGTTTTCAAGAAAATACCAAAAATTCACCCTAAGATAATTTTGATATTCTGAATTCAAAAATGAATTATATTTTACTAAATTCAAAATATATAAGCTTAATTAATTAATTTAAATTTAATTCCCTTTGTGAAAACCAAAAAGTGTGTTTTTAAAAGTAAAATTATCAATAGATTGACAACTGTTTATGTCAGATTTAAATATGAATATACTTTTAATGACTTAATTGTATTAAATTATAAAAATAGAATCTAATTATACTTCCAAAACATTCATATTAATTATTTATTACTATAAATTATTTCGATTAAAAACGTTGTTTTGAATTAAAACATAGTATTTTTCACTATTAATCAAAATATGAAAGTTATTAGAAATGTACCAAAAATTTGTCCAAATAGAATTTTTATGTCCCTCTTATAAAGAAGAATTTAATTTCATTAAATTAATATATAATTTTCAGATTTTGGTTTTAAATATGGTTTTCCATTAAAAGGTGGTAATTTTTTTTGAAAAATACTTCTTTTATCTAAAAAAATGAGTTGTTCTTATATTATGTCTATGAAACAAATAATATGGAATCTAAAATTATATGGAGTATATATAATTAAAAATTCAGTTAATAATATTCATAAACACTTTTTGAATGGCTAGTTTGGTAAGTCGTAGTGTTCTCGAACTCGGTTATGCGTGTAGCGCAAGTTATTGAATTACTTTGAAGAGATAACATACTACGAAATCATGGGTTGTTAGAAAACTAGATCCAAAAATATATTAAATTTACCTAAAATACTGTTTTTTAATTCATAAAACATTTAACTAAATAAAACACTTAATAATAACATAAAATCATTCCTTACATCAATTACATAAAATCCTGGGAATTTTGGATGTGTAAGCATTGTTTTGGGAGATTTTTCAAGAATGGATGAAAACTATGAAAAATCTTTAGAACATGCACCGAATCATGTATTTTCAATTTCATTAAAATACACTCATTTTGACCAAGATGTGTGGTCTCAAAACCATGATCTAGATCATGTATCACCCAAAAACAATAATTATTTTAACTATCATCATTTTTATAATAAAAATAATATAATAAAAAATATATTTAAAAAATAGATGTGGGGTATTATTATTCATCCCAACATAAAACATCAATCTCCAAGAAAGTCCCTATATTTTTTATTCTTGAAAAACTAATTTGTTTTTAAAAATAAAAATTCTACATATTTTAAAAATATATATAAAATAAATAAATATGGCTCACATTCACACGACTGTTAGGGTTTCCTGATGAAGCCTTTTTGGATGAAGATAATGATTCTGTCACCCCTCGATGGCGGAAATGGTTATCCTGCTTTTTGACTGATTCTCCTCATCATTATTTATTTTCATGGTAGATCTCATGGTGTGGTTTCCACTAATTTTTTGTCCTAGTATGACATTACATATTCCCTATCTAGGTACTGGTTCTCAGATCTATCAAGATATGAGGTTTTCTATATATCTACTTGGCCTTCCATCACCGATCGATGTTGGTCTATAGAGACAACATCATCATTATAAAGGTAGTGGGGGGTGATAGTGTCTTTAGATATGATAGTGGAATGGAAGGTTGAGGGGCGATTACAGGTTATATTCTATGGTAGTTTTAGTGGTGTTGCTTTGGACATACTTAATAATGAGGGAGGAATTCAGGGAGGGTAATAACAACATTTGTAATGTTCACGGTTTCGATCGATGCCATTGGTGTTGAACCAGATGGATGGAATTCGAGTGATAAGAGAGACATGGTTTTTGGAGTTATTGGAGGGACATACTGAGGGGGTTATGAAGAGAGGAAAGTTGGGTTGTGATTATAGTGTTGTACTGACGCAAGGGGTTATTTGGAGTTTCAAAAACAACATTACATTTCTTTTTGTGGTCACTTTAGGGTTTTAAAATTACTAGTACATTGGTTATTCTCTTTAGAGTTTGTTCACTAAGCCTTTGGGTTACCTTTTTATTTGGTCTTCAAGCCTCTAGGTCTTTAGATCATCACTTGTATGTAGATAATATAATGGAAAGAACTTGAATTACGATTCAACAAAGTAGGTGGCAGTGTTTTTAGACACTATTGGGTGGGAATCCTTAATTTGAGGGATATGTGTATAAGCTCTAATCATCTAGACTTATATCCCCTTGGTTTTATAATGGAATAGAGGGTTTCCCTAATACACCTATCTCTACACCTGCGATCAAGATTTGTTTCCATAACATTTTCCAGGTGTTACAAGGGAGGGAAACACTTGAATTACCATGTGGATGACTTGAAAAAGATATGGTTGTCCTAGAAACCATCAAATATCCATCCTAACACACTGAGGATGGAGTTGTGCCTAGTCACAATATGTCTGTTAGGATGCAATGTTTTTGGCGGTGTGTGTGTGGTGGTGGTGGGGTTATATTTTAGATTATGATCATGGTGTGTTTTTCGATGTGGGGGGGGGGGGGTTATGGTATCTTATAATAATTAAATCTTCTTGCTTTGAGCATTTGGGTTTTTCTTTGGCCTTTGGGAAGATGAGTATTCAAGACACTATATTTTAAGCATTTTGTCCGCTAAACATTAGGTTCATGTTTGGGTTATCTCTCAACACATTTTAAAAGAGACCTCTGCATTTTTATTTAATAAATGGGGTCTCGGAACCTAACTATTTAATATATATAATTATATGTATATAATATAAAACATTCAAAATATAAATAATTTTTCTTAACCATATAATAAATTATATAAACTAAAAATTTAAAATTTAAAAACATCATTCATATATGGGAACACTCCACTAAAATGTATTCCCTTAATATTTAGTGACTCAAAAATAATACTCACTATCTAGAATACATTTACTCAAATAAATTCTTTAAAAAATATGGTTTGAAAGATTATTTTTGAAAAATAAATATGTATTTGAATCATTTAAAAAAAGAATTTTTAAAGCATTAATTATAACATATAAATAAGGAAAACATATAAACCTATGTATGATTTGAAAGTGAATATCAAAAAATAAAATAAAATAAAAACATTTATTTTTAATCACTTAATTTTCCATTAAATAAATAAAATTCACCAACACCAATTTTAAAATCATTTAATGAATTTTGGGCATTTTGACCTTTTTATACGTATTATATTGGTAAATATTGTATCTAGGGATGAAATTCATTATGTTTTCTTTGATTTTATATCTTATTGATCTTGAAATGAAACCCAAAACAAAATTTATGGCTTTTAGAAGTTGATTTTTTATTTTAACAAAAAAAATCATAAATTAATGGTTGAGATACATGTGTAATATCCGTATCCATAATTACCCAAACAATATAAGACTAGGTCATGAAATGACCTCATACATGCCTTCCCGTATTCCAAAGTATTTCAACTACCAGTGAGGGTCTATAGGTAATGTGGTAAAACTATAACCACTTGACCAGATAACTATAAATAATAGTGTAAGTAGTAATTATATTTTCAATAGGATATAAAAGAACAAATATGGACAATATAAATTATATGAAAACATAAAAGAAATAAAATATCATATTACATATCAAATAAACCACTATAATTTCCCAGGATTTATAAATAAGTAAACAGGATCCCCACATGGTTACTGTACAAAAGGATAAAAGAATTGAGAAAAAAACACAACTGGTTCTGAGTCCCTACCTGGTATTGTATCCTACTCCAACCATATATTTGTCTCATCTATCAATAACATGACACTTTCCCTTACCTATGTCCCTGATCATGAAATCGTTACACACAATAAAAATATCAAGTAATGTGATATTACAATTTAGTAGGCCACAACCAATGATGTCCCTAATCATATCCAAAAATATATAAGTACATGTACAATGTGATATACATACCAATAATAATAAAAAACAATAAACAAAATAACAGTCATATCCATGAGTACTGCATAAGAGAACTAGTAAGAAACCATAAATACATTATCCAGTACTATTATTAGTATGAACATATCACATGTACATCCAAGGGTCAGTATTTAATTCACTAAAACGCAATGTCAAATATAGATTGGGCATACCATCCTATTACAAAACCCTATTCACTGGTGAAAGGGAATGATTTCATGTAACATATCAAAATCATCAAATGTAATTATGTACCATATCATTATAGAATTTAGTGAGTGGGAAGTACGTTTTAGTGACAAAATCACTTCGATGGGTATAACATCACAGTGGCACATCATATAAGTGGGAATAATATCATAATTGAAACATAAAATAAGTGGGAATAACATCATAGTGAAAACATCACGTAAGTGGGCATAAAATCTCATTGGAATTTTAAAATAATTGAGCATAAAGTCTGTAACACCCATATATTTTCATAAACAACTATCTTTAAATAATTTTAATTCTTCAATAGCATGTGTTTCATGAAACTGTGAGTTTAAAAAACAGCGGGACACTATTTTTATAAAATAACCATTATAAACTAACCATTAAATTAGAAGGAATGAATATGTATAAATAATTTATGAAATAAATATAATTTTCTAACTTAATATGAATGTATTGATATTTTCTTATAAAATAATCACACATTTTTTTTGTAAAATCACTTTATTCATCAAAAATGATTTTTTTTCAAAAATGATTTTTTTTTCAAAATTGAGTTTATTTTATTTTTATGAGTGAGTAATAATTTTTAAAATTTCTAGAAAATGAATTTTAAAAAATTAATTTCATTTTTTAGTTCATTATGTTAAAATTATCAGAAAATTATTTTCTTATAATGTTCTATAAACAATTTTGTAGTGAATAGTGAAAATAGTATTTTTATTGAAAACTATATTTTATTTTAAAGAATTTAAAAAGTCAAATTATTTTTTAGAATTGTTTTAAATTTTAAATAATTTATTTTTATTTAAAATATTCCAATAATGGTTTTATGAAAAATATTTTATACCCAAATTTATTATAAAAACATTTTATGATATAGAAAGGGTATTTTTCTGAAAAACTCTTTTTCAGGGAATTTTACTAAATTTATATTAAATTAAATGTTGAAACCTCTGTGTTTTTAATTTTGAAAAATTTATTTTATATTTGGATTAATAATTTAAAATTTTAGTGAGTAGGTCCTATTTATTTTTGGCCAATATGAGTAGAAATATTGGTAAATAGTTATACCACAGTTAATGGTAAATTGGGTAATTTAGGTTAAAAAAAATTATAAAGACTATAAAATGACTCTAATACATTCCAAAATTTTATTGGAAAAATATAATTCCACATTAACACCTATAAATCAATATAAAGTTTTTTAATGGAAACTTTTCCATGAAAATTACTTATATAATATTTAAATCAAATAAAGTCTAAAAATTTCACTTTTTCTGTCTATAATATCCCTTATATGTCCACATTGGGACAAAGTAATGTTATGAACGAATATAACTATACATTTTTTAACTTAACAAACATATTTTCATGATATAAATTTATTTTTTACTTTTTGGGTCACTTAAAATTAATTATTGTATTTATAATATTTTATTTAATAAAAATTTAGAGATGTCACATTCATGTTTTAAACACTATATCATGTTTTATATAGGGTTACACAAAATATATATTCAACTATAAATATTATTCTGAAATCTAGAATATTTATATTCATCATGGTTTTTATTTTCATTTTTATCTAACAAATAAATATATTAAATAATTACACAACACTAATGTAGTAATTATTTTATTAATGAAAATATAAATTAAATGTTATTAAAAATATTAAAATTAATATAATTGAATATAATTACTATGATCAACGAATTTTATAGGTGAAATTGACCTATTTTTTATATAATGAAATATATTTTTGAAGTGAATTTGGTATCTTGAAATTTTTAAAAGTCCAAGTAATGAATAGTTTTAAAATTGAAACTAATGATATTTAAAAAAAAAATTTAAGATGATTACTAATCATAAGAAATATTTAAAATTACATAAAATTAAAATATGGTCTAAAATGTTATAAATTATTTATTTATGGTCTAATTGAAATCTCATAAGTAAAAATTAGAACTTTTTAATATTGAAAAATTTGTTACCATAGTAGAATTTATAATATGTTTTCTAAGGGTTAATTTAAATGATATTGTTTAAAATAATATAAAAAATTGTCTAAAATCTATTGGTTAATGATATTTAGGGGTGTCCAAATCTGGCCCAACCCAACCAACTCCACTCATGCTGACCGAGTTAGGTCAGGTTGGGTGGAGTTCAAAATTCTATATGCACGGGTTGGGTTGACCCATGGTCGGGTTGGGTCTTGTCATGGGTTGGAAAAAAATGACCGTACCCAACCCAATGACCCGATAAACTCTTACCTCCCCTCCTATATGCGATTTGAATCGCATGGAAAACCATCATCATCACTACCATTTGTGCCATCCCCTTCTATAAAAACCTGATAGATTACTCCTTCCCCTCCCACGTGTGCTGCCTCACCCGAAAACCCATCATCATCACCAAATTTTGTGTCATCCCCCTTCCCTACATCATCCATGTGATCACCCTCCCTCCCATTCATTGCTCCCTACTCACCCTCACTCCCATATTCCTCCTCTAATACCTCCATTGCATGATGCAACTGCTGTGACCCCCGATATGTCGGAGACTACTTCCTCAGACTTCACCTCTACCTCCATCCATCTCCACTATGACAGATGACTACCATCAATCCATATCCATCGCATAGTTCCCCCTATGCCTTCACCTAAACCTCTGTATCCACCATGACCATCGCAACCCCAGATCTATCAAATAGTCCTCTGCATTCATCTCAATATCCACTATGACCTCTGAAGCCCTAGATTCATCGAAGACTTCCCCCTCTACTTTCAACTCTGCCTCTATCTCCACCACAGATTCTACTCATCATAGACTACCCCATCTACATTCTCCTCCACCTAGTACCTCCACCTTTATCTCCAACATGTCCATCATGACCTAAAATCCACCAGATACTACCTATAAGAGAGATATGGGAATCCCACTACTGATGATGTCATCAACTACTACTTTTTGGGGCTGATTTGTCATGAGGAAAAGGTTTCCTCCTAGTTTGGGGTTGATTTGTCACCGGGATGAGGATTACTCTTAGTGTGGTGAGGAAGAAGAAGTGTCCAAGTTGAGGAAGGATACATGGACATGAAACATGTAGGTTATAAAAATGGGAGAGGTTCTGACCATTTTTTCTCTATAACCCATTGACATGACCTGGACCAATGTGATCTAAGATGGATTGGGTCAGATTAGGTCTAAAATAAGAAACCCCTCTAAACCGACTGGGACTGACCTTTTTTGGTTGGGTCAGGTCCAAAAAATCCTTATACCCGACCCAACATAACCCATGAAGACCCCTGATGATATTACAAACTTATGTCATCTTATATCCAAATACATTTCATTTTATAGTTATTTTTATCAAGATTTCATTTATTGTAAATTAATATTTTAAACATTCTAAAAGTACCCTTAACATAAATTATAAATCAGAACCTCCTCCCTTACTTCTACACATAACAATGAGCCTTCAAGCTCGACCATACCATGCCAATTTCTCTTATAAATATTCCTAGAAACATTCTAGAGTTTATAGTCTAATTAAATGACCAACCCTTGTGTCCCTAATAGGTGATATATAGGATGTTCTCCAAAGAAGAGGTAATCATCCTTACCGATTATTTTAAGATCATTTATTATTATACTTCTTTTTCATGTGTTGTTTCCTTTATAAAGTAATAAATCCAATATAAAATATAACTTGATATGTTATTATGATAATGTAACAACCATATTCAATCATTTATTAATCATATGAAAAAATCTCCACACATGCATACATATGGCTTACCATATTCACGTCGTGGTGTATTATGTTATTCATCGCTGCTTTATATGGATGAGTATAATGATGGAAATAATATATATATATAAATATATATGATAATTATAAAATTATATTGATTCTAGAAATAAATATACCATCCACTTCTTTACCATTACACCATCAAGAAAATGATATCGTCACTCGTGCGTACGTACGACCTACCATCTCCATGACGCGATACGATTCATTTTCCATTCTCACCATTCATGCATGACTATAAAAATTAATATAATGAATAAATATGATATATATTAAATTAATATAATATTGTAAACTACTTAAATATATCATATGAACAAGATTTAGGACCAAAATGACAAATTATGCATAAGAAAATGAAGTAGTTAACACCCGAAAGAAGAGTAATACTGAAATATTATTAACAAATGGGCAATAATATGATCATATATGATGTCATGAATATTAATATGGTTTTTGAATAAGTTAATAACATTATTTAATATATTATATAGTAATTTTCGATATGTTTGAAGTAAATAAAACATAAGGTAAGGGTTAATTTCACAATCTCATCATTTTTTAGGAATTGTTTATATGTAAGTATTTTCTAGGGAATATTTATCTTCCATGACCATGTTTCTTAAATATGTATTCCATTTTTTTCTATTATTCTACAAATTCTTAACTCATTCTTACTCCTGGGATTATTTTTACTAAACTATGAGAAAGTAATCTTTTTTTCATTTTCCTAACAAGGTACTTTTTGAATTTTTTGGAAAAAGTACAAGAGGAGTGTTTTTTAAATTATAAAAAATTAAGGGATTTTTATGTTTTCATTATATCTTAATGACTTCATACTTATATTATAATATTTCAAGGTTAGTTTTAAAGGAATATTTTTCTTTTAAACTTGTGCAACATTTTAAGTAAAGAAAATGTTTTCAAGTAGAAATGATATTTTAATAAAGAATTATGTTCAAGTGATCTCTAAAAATTATTTTCCATCTATGATGTCATTATTTCCATGGTTTTTATTATGAAATTATATATATGAAACCCATTTATTTTTTATGGGTTATGTTATGATGGAATGATGTTTATGAAACCCATTTCTTTTATGAGTTCTATGAATGACATGTGTTCTTATGGAACACATATGTATAGTATTAGTTATGTGATGCGTCAGACCTATATCTCCCTATAAGTCATTGGGTAATGATTTATATATTATGAGATAAACATGGATGAAATGGGATGTAATCCTAGTTCAGTAATACAGGGATTGGATGAGGAGTGAACTTGATTCTATAAAGGACTTTGTCCACTATGATGGTCTTGGAAATGATAATTAACTAATATGGAAATGATTTTATATGCTTATTTTTATATTGAAATTATATTTCTTATTTCATTCTCTCATAGAAGATGATCTTTTATTCGTTATGAACTTCTATGATTTATCCTATGAAATGATATTATGATCTTTGATACACAAGATATAATTTTGAAATGTTTTTTTTGTGTTCTTATATGATCAAAGGATCCCTTGTTTACCCTTAATAAGCATCAGAGCTCATATTTTATTATATTTTTTTACCGAAGATATGATGAAAGGTTTTAAGTAAGATTTTTTAAAATGGGTTATAGTTATCAAGAAATAAATGGGAGTTGATGTGGATGTTTTTATAAAACCATTGATTATATTTCCAAATTTCCAATGGCACTAAACCTATATAGTTTTGGCATGGTTTTTTATTTTATGTAATGAATATTATACTATTTAAATTTAATATCTATGTAAGAATATTATGGGCCATTATAGATGTTATAAGAGATAATTTTAGTTAACCTTTGAAAAATAGGATGAGAAAACCTTATTAAGAACCCTAAGAATAAGTATAAGTAAAGGATAAAATCCTAGAATTTAGGTAATGATCATGAATAACCCTGGATTAAGATTAAGAAATAGTAAATTAAAATTTTATAAGTAATTTCCCTTTATTATGTGGTTTTACACTATTATTAGTGTTTCTAATACCATGATTTTGGGTTTTACTCATTGGATGGAACCTGAAGAAACCAAATTAATACTAAATGCAATGGTTAATGAAACTATTATCCTCCAAATAAACTGAATTTTTTGGGAGATAGAATGAAAAATCTTATTTCCATTCTCAGAAAACATTATCAATATATGAATCACATAGGAATTCCAAATGAGAAAAGTAGGGAACAACATTCTATTAATTCCTTCAAAAGGAAGCGTCCACCTTCTTTCAATGGGACTTATAATCCACTAGTGGCAGAATAATGGATCATTACCGCTATAAATATATTTTCATTTCTCTAATTTTCAAATCATAATAATGATTTTTAGAAGTCTATCGTTTAGAAGGTGAAGCAGATCAATGGTGGAGTCTTTTCAAGAATATGAGGCAATGAGATGAAATTGACTCCATAGAATGGGTTGAGTTCAAGAACATATTTTTCAATAAATTAATTCCTTTTATTCTTCAAGAAAAGATATATAAGGAGTTTCTTGATCTTAATAAAAATGATGATGAATCTATTGGTACCTATGAAGAAAATTTCTCAAGTCTTGTAAGGTACTCTTCTGGAATTATCATTCAACCTTAGAGTATGGTGGATATATTCTTCAGTGTATTAATGATGAGAGTGGTTTGTCGTGAACCACAATTCAATTAAATTCTTATTTACCTAAAAATGTACCATTGTTTCACACCCTAGGGTCGATCACAAGGAGGCCACTTCCACGCACTATCTTTCTATTGTCAATATTTAAAGTGTAACTAATATAAATATATAATAATAATATAAATGGGGGGGGAAGGATAATTTAAAATTCATAAAAAATATATATAATATATAATAATGAAATGAAATATAGAATAAAGTTAGAATAAAGAAATTAGGAAGTTTATCTTAGGAGGTCGTGGTGGTTGATATCATTGTTTAAAAAGAATCTCCATATTCAACTCAATGAGGTGATCATGACCTATCACACCTCACCATATTGTTTGAATTATCATCACCCCATACCGAGACCTTTGTATACGGGGTAATTCTCTTCCAAAATTCAGCTAGGATACTTCTTCACTGACCATCACAACTCATGCCATGCTCCACCGTATGCACGACACAAATAGAAAAGGGAAGGAAAATTGTTAAATGAGAAGAAGAAATTGGTGGTAGAGAAAACAGGGCGACCAATCACTATAATAAACTTAACCACAACCAAAATTCCTAGAATTGAATATATATATAAGAAATTAATGTACATGAAACTCAATCAAACCACCATTCCCTCCTTCGAACAAGTGTAGAGGTTAGTTCTCCATTTTTTGTGGAGTTGAGAAGGGCATAACGGTGGAAGAACACATATAATAAATAAAATGGAAGAAAAGAGGTATAAAGAGGTAAGATAAACTAATATATATTAAAAATAAAAAAAATATTACACCAAAAATACTCAACCTTGCCCCTTGAAAATGGATATCCTTGTAAAAGGGAGAAGAGATACATATTTATAGGGAAAATGGTTGATGAAATCTCGACTCAATTTTGTCCTCCAGAGTGAAACGAATTTTAAACCCATTAAATGGATGAATTGGGAAATAGAGCCTTCTTTAAAGTTGTTTCACATCATCTTCCGCGTCCCTCCACAAAATATAATCCATATTGGTCCATGTATGATGGAGTTATGGCAGATGTAGTGAGGAATATTTAATCTGTCCATGTGACTCTTCGTCTTCCACATTTCCAACTTCCAATGTCATTAATACCATTTAATCAGCAATTTCCGACGTGGTATCATTAATGAAATATGTTAAATAATTCTGATTCTATATCGTTGTTGAATTTAAGATCCATATAACCGGTATACTTCGAGATAGAATCTCATCTTTAAAACATTCCAAATCTGTCCACAATTTACGAGGTCTGGATTGTGAGCTGATTTTGGGCCTCCAAATGATTGATTGATCTGGGCCTCCAGAAGGTTGAAATTCGTCCAATGATGTATGTAAACCTTCAAAAAAATAATTTCACAATTTGTGTCAGTGTAGAAAATTATATGGACGAAATACTGAAGTTAAATAAAACAGTTAAACAACAAAATTAATCCATTTTTGCATTTGAGAAAAAATACCACTATAACATTAAAATGTGACAATTGCCTATAAAATAACACATCGGTGGGATTTAGAGTATTGAAATACAATATATAATATGTGAAAATTCAATCTTTATCACTTAAAACCAAGAATTATAAGGGAATTATCCCTAAGGGACGTCAATATCTATGATTAAATCATTCAATGTTCTCTCAAGCTTGATATAGATATTGATGTAACACATAAATCTTATGAGTTCAAAAATAAGAGAAAAATAGAGTTCAAAAAAATCTAAAAACTAAAGTGAAACGAAGTTGATTACTCCTTTATTCTCAATGTGTGGAAAGAAACATGGAGGAAACTATCTTAAGTAGAGTAATAAATGTTTTAAGTGTGAGAAAGAAGGTCATAAAGAAATTTATTTCCAAAGAGATGGAAAAAAATATCTAATTATGCAAAGGCTACATAGAATGCACCTCCCACACTCCAATGTTACAGGTGCAAAGAAAATTGGAATTATGCTAAACAATACCCTGATCAATGATTTATCTATGTTGATCAATGTAATAAATCTCTAAACGCAAAATATATAGAAATATCACATGTGATCACTAATAGAGTTGTGGATTATGAAAATTAAGTGGTGAAAGGTAAACTTACCACCCACTCTAAAACAATTACATTTTTGTTTGATTATTGATACACCACCATTTTATTTCTAAATAATTTTCTATGGGTATCACCGTATTACCTCAACAATTATATTTTTAGTTATCTATGAAAAATTATAATGGAACAATGGTCACATCATAAGTTTATAACCCTTATCTTGTTGAAGTTTGTGTGAAAGTGGTTCATAAAAATCATATGATCCTTCTTTTAGTTGAATTAAATATGATTCTTTCAATGGATTGGTTTTATCTATATGGATATCATATCAATTAATGTCGAAGGGAAGCCACATTTCATATTTTTAATGATTATATGATCATCTATCGATGCAAGAATTTCCCCAATCAAGTTTCAATAATTGAAGATGCAACTATAAGAAAATATTGATAAGGCATTCATACACCCTAGTGCAACACCATGGGGTTGAAATTGTTCAATTTGTTATGAATAAAGATGTATCAATGATACTCTACATTGATTATCAAGAACATAACAAGATCACTAACTAGAAAAATATCCTCTCCCATGTATTGATGAATTATTTGAACAACTACAAGGATCTCAATAATTTAATAAGATTTATCTTCATTTTTTATATCATAAATTAAGGGTCAATAAGGAGGATATTGCCTAGACAGAATTCTGTAAAAGTTATGGAAACTATAAATTTATAATAATCTTTTTGGTCATACTAATTCCACCGATATCTTCATCGATTTAATGAATATAGTCTTTAGATAATATCTTGATCAGTTAGTGGTACTATTTATAGAAGATATTATTATATATTCAAAGAGTAAGGAAGAACATGAAGATCACTTGAGGATTGCATTGAAGACCCTAATAAATAAGATGCTTTAGAAAAACTTTCAAAGAGTGAATTTTGGATTCAAAAATTTTCATTTTAGGGACTCATAATCTCAAGGGAGGGGGCATTAAATCTTGGACTAGACCAAAAATGGTGACTGAAATCTATTGTTTTCTTGGTTTTTCTGAATATTATATACATTTTGTGAAATATTAATAATAATTATCTAATCCAATCACGAAGTTGACTTGGAAAGAATTTAAGTTCATATGGATGGAGGAATGTGAAGAGAATTTCAAAGAGCAGAAAAAGGTTAGTCGGCACACCTGTTCTCACAATACCCTATAGTAGAGAAAGGTTTGTGATCCATAGTGATGAATTAAAGAATGAACTAAGATGTTTTCTCCAGAAAAATGATACAATGTTGGCTTATGCGTCACAAAAATTTGAAAATTCATAAGAAAAATTACCCAACCCGTGATTTGGTGTTAGTTTCGGTAATATTTTCATTACAGATATAGGGGCATTAGTTTTTTTTGAAATATGTGACATAAATACTAATCATAAAATTTTAAAATATATTTTAACATAAAGGGAGATGAATATTCACCAAATGATATAGTTGTAGTTGATTAATGATTACGACTACTCAATACATGAACACACTAGGAAAGAGAACAAGGTGGCAGATGTTTTGAGTCGAAAGGAACATGCTAGCATATATATGATGATGATCACAAAAGATCCAATATTTATCTATCTTCAAATGATGGATCTGGAAATTTTAAGGGAAGGCGGGAAATACAATATTTTTAAAATGATTGTTAAACCATCTTTAAAAGTTAAGATTAAGAAGGTGTAGAAGAAATATATATAGATGCAAAAGAAGGTGGGAAATGAACCTGAGTTGAACCTTGACTATTATTGTAATGTCTTGGAAATTCTGTGTATTTTTTTAAAATTATAAGGAATTATTCTGAGACCACACTCTTTGAAAAAACATCATTCGGAGGCACGGTGATCCCAGAATGGAATTTTGATCTTTTTTTCAAGGTACATTTAGTAAACGTGCGAGTAGGTTTTTCTAACTTTTGATCCGGTGCTCGGACAAAAATTTGAGGGAACCATTGAACATAGAATTCCAGTATTCTCCTGGAAATGACTTATCATTGGCCGGTAAGGGCCGAGAAGGAATTTATTTTTTAACTTTTTGAGAAAAATAATAAAATAATTTTAAAAAAGTTATTTTACTCCTTTTTTCAACCAACGAGCGTAGACATAGCGATGCTGCGATGTAGAGACGAGGCCCATTAATGAGGCTCATCAGTGGCCTATATCATGAAACATAACAATTAAATAAAGGAATCATTACATTGAATCTGTTTCATAAATGAAACAATGTTACGAGGCAATGTCACAACGTAACTGGAATGCTCCAACGTGTTTCCTTTTTAATTGTTTGACGCATTGGTGGAATGGGGATTAAACCATAGAGATTATCTAACTAACCTCAAATGTTCTTCCTATATAATGAATAATGATGCACTAGATGATCATCACCGAAATCAACACACCTCGAAGAATAGAGGGGGAGGTGACGAGTGACATCAACATCTTGAAACCCTGAGGACGAAATGACATGGCTTCGAATGTCAAAGAGGTCGGGGTTGTTTTATTTTGATGTTCTTCCCCATTATATTCTAGATTATGATAAATGTGGATCAACACACAGATAGGTTGATCCGTGATTTGTGCGTTTATTTGGGAAGGTAAAGTCATTTTTGATTTGTCTATCCGAGATTCAAAAATTACTTGATATGATTGAACAACAATCCCTGGGCCTCCCCCTTATTTTAAACCTCTAACGCAAAGGGTGCGGGCCAACACGAGCAAGGCCTGAGAACCTTATCCATGTATTAAATTTGTGTACATACCCTCAAAATATAGTAATGTTGATTTTGAGACCTTCTTGGTGAAGAGGAAGATCCCTAGAGACAGTAGGCGCATGTGGCATGAAGAAAAGACCTCTAGAACATGTCCAGTGGTCCGTCGAAGGATCTACTGACGTGCCAGCGGTGGTGGTGGCAACAACGTCATGCAGCGACACCGACCGCGTGCCAGATGGTGGGAATGAGGCCGACAGACATGTTGGAGGATGGAGGCTCGGCCAACTGGCCGCTGTGGTGGAAGACAGGATTCTAGGTTGGCACTGCATAGAGGGACGACCCACATCCAAGCCGTCCGTGTGGCCCACGTCTGGGTCGTATGGGCGGCTGGTGATCCATGATCCATCGTCTATTGCAAGAGGCGAGACCCTATGTCCATGGGGCCAGCTAGGACTGGACACAGAAGTGTTCCATGTCTCGGCTAGATATCACACCACAGACCCCACCAAGCGGCCAGGATTCGGGCTCTCGGGCCGCGCCCCTAACCAGAGGGCCAGACTAACATTGACGGGCCAGACCTGCAGTCTAGTTGGCCAGACCCATGACCATACTGGCCAGTTCTATAGACCATAATGAAAGACCCACATCAACAGGCTGGAACCACACCCAACAGGCTAGACCAGTGCCGATAGGCTGGACCCGCGCCCTTCAGGTCGGGCCGGACAAGACCGGGTCGTCGGGCGATGCAGCAGGCTTGACCCTTGGCCGAATCAGGTTATGTCCAGCAAGGCCCATTGGGCTTGGCCCACTGGCCAGGGTAGACCATACCGACCTAGATACAAACTGGGTCAGGTCGAGTTAGTCATGTATAAACTAGGGTATATGGTATCCCTGAGCCAGGTTGGTCTTGTCAGACCAGGCCCAGACGCAACTGACACCCTGTTTACTAAAACGCCTATATCTAGTAAACTAGGCGTCCGATTGAAGAGATTTTTGTAGTGGTGGGACCCTCTGAACGTGACAAATAATTTGGAATTACCTGAGGAGTTATTCATGGAATTTGAGATGAAACTAATGGCTTGAGTATTTGTTCTCCCATTCTCACTACATACTGAACCCTACAGTTGGCTGAGACCCGAGGACTGCTAACTTTCAACTTTGTGAGACTCGACCATGGCCTAGTGGGAAGCAATTCTGTGTGAATTTTTATTCCCATAGTGGGAAACACATCTGTAAAACATTTAGTCCCATCATATGTGGTGAGGAGGAGTACCTCAGTTGGACAATATTAGCAGGAAACACTTCTGTGTGACTTTGAAGGCCCATGATACACGATAGGGAGGTCTACCTAAGAAGTACAAGGTTAGTGGGAAACACTTCTGTGTGACTTGTCATGCTTCTTATACTTGATAGTGGAGGATTTCTCTAGCATATGAGGTGTTTGATGATTTGAATGATGATTCTTCAATCACTACGATAAATGTATATGTGGTGTGAGCTATCTTGTGTGTCGTCCTTTACCTTGAGGATTTCTGTGTGTTCTTTAATTTTTTTGTTTTGGTGTCCCAATTGAGTAATTTTTTACTCTCCCCTGCATGGGATTCTCTTGCATGTGTTATGTCTGGTGTAGATGATCGAAGTTTCAACAGAGACATCGGTGGACCAAGACCTAGAGGTGCTCTAGGAGACGGGACCGATGGACGCTATGATGGTGGACATGGTTGGCTAGGACCCAGTGTGGCCTAATAGGATTGGGTGGATATGAAGTTCTACTTCAGCTTCCATTAGCTACACTAATCTCATGATCAGGTGGGGTTTTCCATGGTTTTTCATC
Source organism: Viscum album (assembly GCA_963277665.1). Taxonomy (NCBI): domain Eukaryota; kingdom Viridiplantae; phylum Streptophyta; class Magnoliopsida; order Santalales; family Viscaceae; genus Viscum; species Viscum album. The sequence continues at coordinate 569,895,579 of OY728164.1, read as the reverse complement.
AATGTTTCCTTTTTGTACTTTTCTATTTCCAGTTCTTTTGTTGGGTTTGTATTCTGGCCCCTTTATATTAGTTTCACTTGTACTCAGCTTTGTTTTAGTGATAATAATTTCCTTTTTAGTGTGTGGGACTTGGTTGGGCATGTGTGTGTGTATAAGTACCCATAAAAAGTTTCCCCACTTTCAGCATGATTCCTTCAATGCTAGTCGCAAGCCCCTAGTCTTCAGGAGGCGGGCATTAGGTAGTCATGACATGGGCCATGTGGGATAGGTCAAGACCATTATTGAATAATAAGATTCAAGAACTATGTTTGTTTCCCTCCCATACAATATTTGAAGAAGGATATATTGGATGAGGTTCATATTTCATCATTCCTTATTCATTTCAGAATCAAAAAGATGTATAGGTACGTGAAAGAGTATTTCTGGTGGGATGGAATGAAGAAAGATATTGCATAATTTGTTTCTCGGTGCTTGGTTTGTTATCAAGTTATGGCTAAGTGACGTAAGACTAAGGAGATGTTACAACCATTACCCATACTAGAATAGAAATGGAAAAGATCACTATGGACTTTTTCATTGGACTTACAAAATAATATAAAGGACATAATGTTATATGGGTTATAGTTGATTGCCTTACGAATTAGGCGCACTTAATTCCTATATGATTTTAGTACTCTCTTGATCAGATTTCCAAAATATATATTAAAGAAGTGGAACTACTAGAAAAATGACCTATAGAAACAGACCTATAGCCACAATTTAATTGGTCTATGGATATAGGTTAATATATACCCCCACTGATTTAAAAAACATAGATTTCGAATAGATTTACAAACGATCCGATCATCCTCATAGAAATCAGATTCCCTTAGTTTTTATCCTCTCTCGAGGATTTCCTCTACCACTCACCCACAAGCCCAAACCCTCCCTTGAAAACATTATACGATCATTTAGTAATCAATTTCTACCTCATCAGATCATTACTAGCTTCTCATTCAGAGTTCCCCCATCCCTGACCGGATTCTCTTTTCACAGTTCCCCCATTCATGGCTCTTCATTCGCAATTCCTCCATTCACAGCTTCTCCAGTCATGGTTGTTTTATCCCTCACACATTCCAACCCTCATACATCCCCTTATTTAGGTGTTCATCTTCTATTTTGTATGTTTTTCGATGATTATCCTCTATGAGATTGATCTCCCCATCCTCTGCCTCCTACTCTCATAAAGAACCTGATTGGGTCCCTTCTCTCGCAACATCGGATCATGCAAAGGAACCCTACCCACTCCCTCACTATATGATGTCACAAAATCTGATCATGAAAAGGAAACCTAACCTCTCCAGATCTATCAATAGAACCCTTCCCACTCCATAATCTCAATAATGAACCCATCCATCCAAGGGAATAGACCTTTTGCCTCTCTACTACCCTGATTCACCAATTCATGTAGGTAATCACAATTATTCATTCCCTTTAAATGAAATGAATTTTTTTTATTTCACCTATCCTTAGTACCTTTATATTTAGTGATCCATTACAATGAAATCCCAAGGTAGACTACATATTTGGGTTTTTCATATTTAGTATACTCTGTATATGAAAACTGCAAATGTTTAATATGAATTTTTCATATGTTTTATATGAATGATTCATATCCACTATAGGAATATTATAAATTCATCTATGAAAATATATATCTTTTAATAGTTACCCATATAATTATGCATCCTCTTATACCATTCATTTATTTCATACCAAATTAAAAAAATTCGAGATATTAATTTTAAATTATCTATGTCTTCAAGGTTGTAATTTTTAATTTCATGATCAGTTATATCAAATATATTCCAAAAGTAATCTTGTTTATATTATTATTATTATGGTATTAACATTTCAAATCCTTTTATCCTTTGTTAATGTTATTTTACTTTTGATGCCATTATTTTAAAATAGTATCATCTATCTGATTTATTTTTAATACAAGAATGAATTATTCAATAATAAAAATTTCAATGAGATCAACACAGAGGAGTTTATATAAATTGTAATTTCATTGAAAAATAATGAGGGAGTTTTATTATTTTTCCATATTCATTAATATATCGTATTTATTATTTATAAGTTCCCTATAGGTTATATTTTTTTAATTTTTTATCGATTTTATTTTGAAAATTAGAATGAGGATGAAGTTTTATAAGTTTTTCATTTTTATGGTGGGGTGTTTATCTTAGATTTTTTATATTCTAAGGATAATAAAGTTTGTTTTTTTTAAATAAATTTGATAATTTAATTTTATATTGGAATAAAAAATAATTTTTCTATTAATAATGTATTCAACCATAACCTTTTATTTTGTGTTCTTTGATTATCAGAGGGTAATATTGTTTGGATAAATCCATATTTTTATCCACATTTTTTTCTAAAAATGAAAAAATATTTAATTTTTGAGTGAATTAATATGAAATAATTATTTGAGTTTTTGATGTGAAGAGTTATAATATGAAATTATAATGTATGTTAGTGTTTTCAAATGTATTAATGGTCTGATAAATTATATTTCTATGTATAATAACAACCTATAGAAAATGGTGCATTATAATTGTGATTTGTATTGAAACATTATACTATGTAGTTTGAAGTTATTTCAATCTAATAATGGAAGGGTAAATTGGATGTTGTTTTTACTGCAATAGAAATAAAAATCTAATAATTATTTTTTGTTACCATGGTTTTTTTATAAATATAACTTATGTATTAGAGAAACGTTTATTAGAAACATGAGAGAGCTGTTTTTTAATCATTTTCATGATTTGACCAGCTTGTTTCCAAGAGTGGTTATTATTTTTTTATCCTTAGGTATATTTTCATAGAGAACCCACTTGTGATGTTTCCATTGTAAAATATATAATTACTTATTAGAATTATTTTTTCCTAATTATTTAGATCAAATAGTTCTATGATAGAACTCAATTTTTATGATCAATCATGATCAAAATCTACCGGTTATAAGAGGATAGAATTTGTCTGATACATTATGAGTAATAGTTTCAATGGTTAATATAAAATTTTTTATTTATTAGATTAGTGAAGGGATTTTTTTCTTAGATAATAGAGTGTACAAGGAATGGATGTTGATACATACTAATGGGTTTTCAATCAAGGAACATCTTGGGGGTTGAATTGAGATACCTAGGATTAGTTTGTGAAGCACTTGACACATATTTCTAAAAGTGAAGGGTTTTAGAGTTGTATTTTTTAATTGATATCATTTACGGACATTTGAGTTGTTACTCAATAATTATTGGAATTTTATTTGATAAACTATTTTTTAACTTGAAATATTTTTATTCTATATAGATTTATATTATACTCTATTATACTATGATTTGATAAGTATATTATATCACCAGGTCAACATAAACAAGACTAAGATGACTGTTTTTTGTTCTTTATTTTAAAATTCTCATCCTATTATAGTTTCATATCTTATCACATATAAAAACAATAAAATAAACTTTTATGTAAACTAAAATGGCCATTAATTCTTTCTAATAGTTCCATTTCAGTAAAAAGGATTAAACTATCCTGTTTCATTATCACATTAGAGATAAATCTATTTTTAACCATTTAATTAATTATTTTTGAATTATTATAAACACAACACACACCAAATAATTTTTATAACTTATTTTTATTGTTTTCATCAATGAATATTAATATGTGGCCAATGTTATATAATTATAATTTTCTCAAATATGATGGACTATATAGTGGGGAACTACTATTGAAATTTAAATCCAAAAATATTCACCATAAATTATCACATTACTATCAAAAAGAATAAAAATCATTATATGATACAAATAAGTATATATATAAATATATTCTACTAATAAAATGTAAAAAAATATTTTAGAATGGGGAACAAACTACAATTTATTCCCACTTATAATAGATAAATCTATTAATAGATCATAAACTATTATCTGTCAAGTAATGTTCATGATTTTACTAAGATATAAATTTAGTCAATTAGAATACCAAATTATCCTCTGTAGCCACACTTTTCACTATGAAATTACCACTTTGAGTAAAACCACTCAAGTGGTGATATTTCTAAAGTATATAATTCATCCATTTTTGAAACCAGGTCTCTTTAACAAAAACCTTTATTGTATTATTTTATAATTGTAGTTAATAAGATCTGCATGTATCGGTATAATGTAAAGATCATGGATGAACATTCATATTGATACTACTTATTTATAAAAATAAAAATATATAATATAATAAGACTCTACAATAGAATAGATGACCATTGATTTTCTTTTAACACTTTTATCTCAAAACTCCTCCATTGAGGAAAACCATTTATCATGATTACAGCTTTAGATAAACAAGTCACATATCCTTTTAACACCTATGGTAATTCAAGATAGTCTTTAGACCTAAAAATGATTCTCTTTTAGGCCTTGTTGATATATAAAAATAATGCACATGTAAAATTAAACATCATTCCTATTACATAGCATGACATAAATGCAGGCCCAATCTCTAATGAATAAGGGATTATACTCATTCGATATCTCTCTTAATTTGTTTGAGGGAACATTTCCTTAGAGAGATTTATGTCATGTGATAGAAATGATAACCCGATCTTTAATTATTCTATATTTTATCTTTTCAAATCCTTAACAATATATATAAATTGACATAGTAAATATATCATCTACGATTTATCATAGCAGATCACATTCCCAAGAACATGGGTCACAAAATTATGACATCCATTGGGAAAATAATTTTCCACTTAGTCTTAATTGGCCATATGAGTAATATAATTTTCCATTTTTTATCAATATATTTCACTTATAAAATAATAAAACTTCCACTAATAACTCATAGAAACATCGAAAAAGTTATCTTATAATGATTCTATAACAACATTGGTCTTTAATTAATTTTTATAGTTTATATATAATCACATGTGTTATTATGGAAACATGTCTTCAAATGAATTTTAATATATATTTTGGTGAAAATGATTTCTATGCTAGAATTATATTAAAAAATACTAAACCATTACTAATGATTAATTATCTACAGGTAATCTATTTACCATACCTATCAAAATATCTCTTCATTAGCCATTTGAAAATGATGGTTTACATCTAATGGGGATATTACTTAAATATTAACCGATTTTGGTATATGGAATTTATTCTTCAATTTATATCATCTTAAATTTTTTAGAGTATTCCCAATTTCTTCTCCATTATATGATTGGTTTTGATTATTATCAATAAATAACATGTGTCACCTAACTGGGAGAATATAAAACCAGCTCTTTGGTTTTATTATTCATACACAATATTTATCTTTTGAACAACTCCTCCAACCAATTATTATTGAGTCTTTATTTTATGTATACAATTAATTATGATGAGTACTATACATATTCACAAACATGAGCATCAAAATTTATAGATTTATTTTGATCAGAACATTCTCCTACACCTCAAATAGCCTTTGTGATTCTATATTTTTATTTCTATTTCAACTTTTTTCAAATAAAAAATTATATACTTCAAGCTATAAGACACCTTATACCCATTAGACTAAAAAAATATTTTGAAAATACCATATTATCCAAGAAAACTAAAATGCTCCTCACCAATGCCCTGAATAAATCTTAGTTGAGAGACATGTGATGTACTAATCTACTTAGATTATCAACATATGTCTTATTTATTCAAATTAGTGGGTCTATTTTGGATAATTGAGAACATATGAGATTTAATATAACAAATTAACACCTTCTATGTCTATATTTTCACTGAATTCCTTAAAAAAATATATTATAAAATAATTCAAATGATGAATATAGATATATCCTATGGTGGACACTTTCATTTGAAGATATGAGTTTTTTTATTATGATCACTATATAAAGATTTATAGGATTAGTAGAAATTATTTTTTCTATTGGATAACCTTTTATGAAATTATTGGAAGGGGGATTATAATTTTTTTAAATTCTACAATGTAATGTAGTGTTAAACAACATGGCATATAATTAGGATAAATTTTGGTAAAATGTTTTCTTCCAATGTTTGAGGGTGTTTATATGAAAATCATACCCCAAAAGTGTTGGAATCATTTAAAAATGATTTCAAATAATTTTAATGAAACCTATGATGCATACATGAAAGTGAAAGATTATTGTAAATATGAACCAATTTATAAGGCATGATGAAGTAAAATCCATCATGTTGTGTGTTTTGTTATCTGGTGATTTATGATACCACCATGTGGTGTATGTACTGAATCAAATTGGGTATCATTCGAATAAAAATCCTTTCTTAATGATCATGTTGTTTAGTATTGTGATGTATATATCAATATAAATGTTATTTGTTCATTTTTGGGTATGGATTCATGTATCATTTATCATATACAGTTCACAAACTGATCACATATATATACGACGTCATTAAATCTCACTTATTTTCCCATGATTACCTTACATGTGGATTCTTATGATGAGGTCAGTTCTATGCAAAGAAGTCAAAGGCAATGAGTTTGAATTCATATTTGGGTATGTTTCCTTCCATTTTTATTATTTGGCCTAATTTTAATTAGGTATTTTGTGATTTTTGGGTTCCTTATATTTTTTTACTGCATTTTGGATCTTATTGAGGTTGATTTGAGCAGCTATTGTTAAAGGTGACTTACATATGTATTCATAGGTTGAAATATGCATATCTTAGTCCCCATTTATATATATTCCATCATGGTAGTTTTAATATATATATATATATATATTGGTGCTAGGTTTTCTTATATATAGATATGAAAAATGCATGTGTGTGTAAGTGTAAATGGGTATATGAAAGTATAAACATATATCTAAGGATCCCTTGTGCATATTTAGCCATAAAAGTATGTACATAAGGGATATGTGTCCTTATATATATTTGAAGGTTCATATGCATACATGTAGAAAAAAAGGAATATTCGAGTTGTCGTCGTCAAAATCTGGACACCTTGAGGTTGAGGTAGGTTCGCTTTACCTAACCCTTTAATTTGAATTCCATAATTTCTTGATTGTTTTAAAAAATTGTTTCCATAATTGGATGATTGTTTTAAAAACATATTTTCTAATAACCACTAGCTTTTTCAAGGAATAATTTTTGAAAAACATTATGCTTCTATGTTTATTAGAAAATAAAATGAAACTATGTTCAAATTTTATTAGATGATTTTAATCTACATATACCTTGTCAAAGAAAAGGATTATCACCCGACCATAAGGATAGAAATTGATATTTTATGATCTATGAAAGAAATTATACATGTATCTAAAAATATATATTTTTAGGTTTACATTCCCATCTTTTATTAGAAATTAATGAAAATAAATTTCTAAAGACAAGACCTTTTAAAAATCCATTATCCTTTGAGAAATACTTGACAAAATTAACATAACAATGACCTTATATCGTAGTTCTAGGTTCTTTACAATAATCTGTAAGATTGTATAAGATATAAATGTATTTAATATAGAATATTATGGAATAAAAAACTCATCATTGTCTATCTTACAGATAAACATAAATCTACTTTCATATCTTCAATAGAAAATTTCAGCCAACTCAATAGTAGAAAATGAAATTTTCTTCATTTTAGAGATAAAAATATCATTATTTTGAAAAAACAAGAAATATGGATTCTAATAAAAATATAAAACATAAAGAAAATATTTATTTTATTTTCAGAAAACGCAAAAAAACCATCCTTGAAATCATGAAATTTTCATTGGCAACATCACTTTAAAATTGAACTAGATAAAATTGAAAACCTTAACAGAATAAATTCACATCTTAGTACTTAAGTAATTAGTTTTATTTAAAGTAATTGAAGCACCATCATTAATTCTTTGCGATTTATGCATACTCTGTTGAAGATTTAATGTTCATGTGATTGAGGAATAGGGTTCAAAGGGTTAAAAATTGATTGAGAAATAGAATGAACATTAGAGTTTCCCCGCCATCTATCCTCTACTTTCATGAAATTAAATGCCATTCTAGAATAAATAATACAATATTGAAATATGGAGATTATTTATATATGAGATATAAATTGAGAAAGATATAATAACCAATAAGAGTTTGACATATGTAGTTCTCTTGGAAGAATACCAAGGATGAGAAATAAATGAGTTTGTTCTAATAGGTATGGAATTTAAATAGATCATATTGAACAAAGTGTGATAGATTCCCATGTAATAAGTGATATAGATAGTCCATTAACTTTTATATGGATTATATATTAGATAATGTTATCTAATGGATGATCTGTTTTGATTAGTTAGTGATAGGTTATAATATTATTGTTAATGTATTCCTAGTTAAGATGACATGCACTAGATACATGTCAGTTAAGATATATGCATGTTGGATATTAAAAATACTTATAGGGTGCTAGAATTGGGTTCTATATGACATATTTTATTTTGATTACTATCTTAATCATATTGTTATACAACACTATTTTGAGATGATGCGGATCTTCTGATGGTGATTCAAATACTTAGAAACCAATGAAAAATAAGGGGACACAATATGTTTCCTTTGGGTAAATTTTCATGATCCATCGCCTATATATTTCCCTATAAAAGAGGATTGGATAGTCCAATAGTATGTTCGGTCTTGTTGTTTGTTTATATCATCGATAAACTGGTCGTGTAACCAGTATTCCATGCTAGTCCATAAATTATATAAACTTGTTTTGTTATAATGAATCATTTCTACTAAAAGGATTCATTTAATAAATATTGTAATTATAAATCCTTTCCAGTATATGGATTAGATTGACTGGGATAGAAATTTGAAAACCGTGAACATGTTAATAAAAACATATAACTATTTTTATATCTCTATATCTAACTTTTTTGAGTGCATGGAAAAAATTGAAAAATATATGTATAAATTTCGTAGGTTTTTCATCATTTTAGTCATTAGAGCCTCATCCCATTGTCATCTTCTCCACAATTTACCAAGGTAGGGTTTTACCACATCCAATTTTACTTTTTATAAAGATTTCATTTTACCTTATTTAATCCTTAAATCTACAATTTAGCCCCATAATAGTTCCACTTGGTAATCCCTCTCATTGATTTATCATTTAGATTTAAAATATTTTATTTTTAATAGAAACTTTTCTTTTCAATGTCATTATCTATTTCCTTAGATGATGTAGTGACATACAATATAGTTAGTAGTAATTGATTTTATTTTTATTTTATTTGAGTGGGTTTGATATAAAATGTTTAAAACCCAGAAATGGTGCACTGTTATTAGAGGAAGGGTCTTTGCTGTGCCGGGTTTGGTGGAAATGATCTTCCGAAAAGGATCATTTTTTATTCAAATTTTTGATTTAGCACTCCTAAAAAATATAGGAAAAACAAAGTCTAATGGTAAAGATCTGGTTTAAGATATTCTTAGTATGTTTCTAAATTTTTACCATATGATCATGTTATTAAATTTTAGTTAATCTTGTTTGTGATTCATTTTCCCTCATGGATATAATAGATTCAATATTCCGTGATCATTTTCTCTATCATTCTATTTATATAGTATCTTAGGCCAAGATTTATATATCTTTAGGTAAGAGGACCGGTTATGGAAAGGGTAATATTTTGTTTATGTCTCTCTCTCTCCTTTATGTCATTGGTTATTCATAGGTGCTGGAGAGAGTGATGATAAATGAGATAAGTATGGTGACAACAAGGCTTCAAAGTGATCCTGGACAGTTTTGGATACACTTGAAATAGGTGGTTTGGGCCTGTAATTGGCCCAAGATAAAGATTCTTAGAGCTACATATTAGCCAAAATTTTGGTTGTTTCTCTTTGAGGGGTTTATACAAATAGTTGTAATGAGAGGTTCTTCAGGATTTAATGTTCTACACAGATTAGGAAGAAAGATAGAGAGGCTTGGACTGGTCTTCAATGAGTGAAGGGGTTGCTACCAGGGACCTTTACGGACTATGATATAGGTTTGAGCATAAACAATGTTTCTCAGTGGGGAATATTGGCTGAATCCACAACTTTAGAGGATATTTAAGGATATGTACTACTATCTAGAGTTGCAAGATGAATATTGAGAAGAGATTTAGTGTGTAAATGTCTATATAGAGAAGCATTTGGTGGTTGGAGTGTTCCCTAGATAACCGATTGCATTGTGTAGTGCAGTGCCACATGTTGTTCTTTATGGATATAGAACGATAAGGCCTTAGTTGTATACCATGGATGTACACCACATGTTTTTTTAAAAAATAGGGGGATGTAGACATGGTTTACAATTGTGGTAGTAGACCTAGTTCCATAGTTCAAACTATTGTTATTTCCTTACATCCATGGTTACAAACTATGGAAATAAATCTAGGTGGCTGTGTATATATCCACAATTACAAACCATTGCTATAGACTTTGTATTATATCCACACCATTTGAATCCACAACCACTAAAACCAAGGATATTAACTATATCCATGGTTAGAAACTGTGGATATATCCTAGTTTTTTAGCAGTGTGGTGAGATTTCATGGAGTACCACTTTCTATTATATTTGACAAAGATCTGAGGTTTAACTCAATGTTCTGGATAAGTATTTAGAAGGCTCTAGATAGAAAGATAAGATTCAGCACAACTTATCATCCTGAGATTGATGGTTTGTCTAAGAGGAAAATTAAAACTCTAGAAGACATGTTGAGAGATTTCTCTATGGATTTCAATGGTTATTGGTATCAACACCTACCTTTGGTAGAATTTTCTTACAACAATAGATTTCACCCTAGTATTTATATGTCTCCTTATGAAGCACTATATTATAATAAGTGAAGAACTCCAACATTATAAAATTATGTTGGTGAAAGAAATATATGGGGAACTGATCCAGTTGAGGAGATGATAGGGATGGTTATATTTATTCAAAAACACATAAGAGCAACTCAAAGTCAACAGAAAAGTTATGTTAACAATTGATGAAAAGTCCAAGAGTTAAATTTGGGTGAAAAGATATTTAGATGAATATCTCCCTGGAAGAGAGTGATGAGATCTAGAAATAATGGAAAGCTAAGCCCTAGGTATATCTGTCCTTTTGAAATTATTGATCGTTTTGGGAAGGTAGCTTATCAGTGGTTGTTCCTACCAAATCCCTAACAAGTTCATGATGTGATCCATGTATCCCTCCTAAAAGAGTAAATAATCGAACCTTCAGATGTAATAAACTCAAATGTCATACCGTTGGAGCAAGATATTTCTTAAAAAGAATAACTGATAGAGATTCTAGATCATAGAGAGAAATTTCTACAAAACAGGACCACTCGCTTGGTTAAAGTTTTTTGGTAGAACCATGAATTTGAGAAAGCTACATGGGAACCAGTGGATATGAAGAGGCAGATCTATCCCCATATGTTTGTAACCAAGTGATGAATTAAAAGGGTGAAATTCATTTTTAGGGGGGACGAGGGTAGAATATAAAACCTTGATATTTTAATAAATATTTCTCTTTAAATAATTTTAATTTATCAATTGCTTGAGTTGCATGAAACCTTGAGTTTAAACAAACACCAAGACACTATTACTATAGAATGACCATTATAACCTAGCCATTCAATTAGAGGGAATAAATATGAATAACTAATTTATGAAATAAAAATAATGTTCCAACTCAATATGTATGTATTAGTATGTTCTTAGAAAATAAACACACAATTTTTAGTAATACCACTTTATTCATCAATTATAATATTTCTTCAAAAACGAGTTTATTTACTTTTTATGAGTGAATATTAATTTTTAGAATTTATAGAAAACAGGTTTTAAAAAATTAATTTCATTTTTGAATTCAACATGTCCGGATTATCTAAAAATTATTTTCTTATAATTTTATAAAAACATTTATTTTTTAAGGAATATTGAAAATACTGGTTTTTATTGAAAACTATACTTTCTATTAATGTCATTAAATGGTAAAATTATGTTTTGTATTAGTTTTGAATTTTTATTAATTCATCGCAATTTAAAATACTCAAATTATGGTTTTTGGAAAATATTTTTTCACTACGAGAGAAACAACTTTTTTACGATGGGACAACCACCCGTCGCAAATAACCCGTCGAGAGAGACTATTTGTGATGAGAATCATTTCCCATGTGGTGTGCGCCAAACCAGGGGAAGGATATTTGCGATGAGAATGTACCCTCATTGCAAATAGTATCCCATCATTTTTTTATTTGTGAGGGGAGTTTACTCCCTTCTCAAATGTTGTGTCCTCATGAAAGTACATCTGACAAGACCCGTCAAAAATTATTTCCATAATTTTTTGTTATTAGCGACATAATTTTTTCCCGCCACAAATACACGTTTGGTAGAGGGTATTTGCGAGGGGACCCATCACAAATACTTTCATCGCAAATGATCAAACCTATATATACCCCCACCCGATTTTTTTCCATTTCACTCTTCTATGAACTTGTCCCCCATTCTCTACTCATATATTCTTCTCTTTAAAATTTTTAAAGTTCTAAATTTTACAACGGTGCAAGTTTCTAGCTTTGCATCCAACAAAAGATTTAGTTTTAAGGTATTTATTTATTTATTTAATTTTTTATTAAATTTATTTTCTTTTAAATTAGTAATAATTATTATTAAGTAGGTGTAATTAGATTAAATTAGAATTGGCCATTTTTATTTCGCATTAATTATTTAATGAAATATTTTTTTTATTAGTTGGAATGTTTTTAATTAATATAAATAGTTTGAATTTTTAATAATTTGGTTCAATTATTATTAATTTTTAATAATTTGTAATAATTAGTTTTTATTTGTAATAATTAGTAATAATTAATATTATTTATTAATAATTAGTAAGAGTTATTATTAATTAGTAATAATTAGTAATAATTAGTATTAATTATTATTAATTTATAATAATTAGCAATAATTTGTAATAATCAGTATTAATTAATAATTTCTAACAATTAATAGTAATCTGTAAAAATAAGTAATAATTAGTAATAATTTGTAATGATTTTTAATAATTAGTAATAATTAGTACTAAGTAATAATAATTAGTATTAACTAGCATGAATTAGAATTAATAGCATTAATTAGCATTAATTAGTGTTATGTAATATAAATTTATATCAATTCGTTTTAATTAGTATTAATTTTTTGTAATTTGTAATAATTAGTAATAATTTGTATTATTTAGTAATATCTAGTAGTAATTAGTATTAATTAAGAAGGATTAGAAATAATTATTAATAATTAGTAATAATTAGTTATAATTAACAATAATTAGTATTAATTGGCAATAATTAGATATAATCAGTAAAAATTAGTAAAAATTAATAATAATTAGTATTAACTAGTATTAATTAACAATGATTTGCAATAACTAGTATTAATTATTATAGTAATAATTAGTAATAATTAGTAATAATTAGTAACAATTAGTAATAATTAGTAATAATCAGTATTATTTAGTAATAATTAGTAATAATTAGTAATAATTTGTAATAATTTGTAATATTTAGTAATAATTAGTAATTATTAGAAATAATTAGTAATAATTTGTAATAATTAGTAATAATTAGTAATAATTGGTAATAATTAGTAATAATTAGTAATAATTAGTATTAATCAGTATTAATTAGTAATAATTATTAATAATTAGTGAAAATGAGTTATAATTAGATTAATTATCTATAATTAGAAATAATTATTATTTTTTAGTATTAATTAGTATTAATTATTATTCATTAGTATTAATTAGTATTAATTACTATTAATTAGTATTACTTATAAATAATTAGTATTATTTAGTAACAATTAGTAATAATTAGTAATAATTAGTATTAATTCGTAATATTTAGTAGTAATTAGTAATAATTAGTATTAATTTGTATTAATTAGTAATAATTAGTAAGAATTTTTACCAATTAGTTTCATATTTTCCTTACATCAAATTAATTATAATTTTTTTATTTGTTAGAGAAAATAGAGTAAGGAAGATAACAATAGTTTTTATTACATAATTTTGTTTTGATAAATCATCACTAGAATCCAAATAGTTCGAGTAATACTTCTATATATATTGAGGGGGTTGAAGCATTGTTATTGTTTGCATCCCTAAAAGAAGAAGTTGTTTGAGAAGGGACAATTATGTTTCCATGTAAGAAATGTGATCTAAGGAGGTTTGACACATTTAAAAATGTTGGGGCTCATCTATTGTATTTTTGTATTAAAAAATATTTTGTTTTTAGTATCAACATGGTGAACATGATTTTGTAAAAATACTAATAATTTAGTTTTAGATCAATTACAGTTTAAAAATTTAATACATGATGTGGCTGGTCCATCTTTTCAACTAGCTGAAACTCAGGATGATATTAATTTAACTCATGATTTGGAACAATCCCAATTTTATGGGTTGTTGATTTCCACTAAGCATGCCTTATATCCTGATTGAAAGATATGAAAATTTAAAGCAGTTGAAAAATTTATGGCTATTAAATTAGATAGTGGAATGTCAAATAGTTTTTCTTATAAGATATTAATTTTGGTTAAAGAACTGTTATCTGAAGGAAATGTGTTTCCTATACGTTTCTATGGGATAAAGTGGTTGGTTTGTAATTTGGTTCTAGGTTATCATAAGATTCATGCATATTCGAATTAATTCATATTATATTAAGGTGAAAATAATTCATTAGTTAGTTTCTTATATGTGGATAAATGAGTTATAAAGAGGCTCAAATAGGGAGTTATGTATTGATTCCTATAAAACGATTGAGGTATTTCCTAATTACACCAAGATTGAAGAATTTATTTATGTCTCATTACACAACGTCATTGATTTCATGGAACAAAACCAATATTTCAACTGGTAAAATCTTAAATCATCCCGCTGAAGGTGATTCATCGAAATGTTTTGACCAAGTACATTTTTATTTTGTTTTAGAAGCTCAAAATCTATGATTGTTTCTTTCTACTGATGTTTTTTGTCCAATTGGGTCTTATGGTAGTCAATATTCTCGTTGGTATATCATTATAACATCAAAAAATTCATAATCTTGGATGTTAATGAATAATCCATATATATTTTTGGCATTATTAATTATAGGACATCCAAAAAAGAATGTCGATGTTTATTTTAAGTTATTGATTTATGAGATAAATTTATTGTAGAGTAATGGTGTAAGTATATATGATGTTTTTGTGAAAAAAAAATCACTAATGAAAGAAACATTAAAGTGGAAAACTAGTGACATCCTAGAATATGACATGTTATCTGGATGGAGTACACATAGTCCAAAATCATGTCCATATTGTATGATAGACAAAAGAGTGTTTATACTCTTCAATGGAAGAAAGCCTTTTTTCTTTGGCTACCATCAAATATTTATTCTTACCGATCATCCTTTTCGGAGGAAAATATATCATTTCAGAAAAGTTATAATTGAAATACATAAACCTTCAACATTGATCTCAGGTATTGAGTTAAAATTCATTGTCTCTTCATTACCTCCCATTACCCTTAGACAAACTATAAACCACAAAAATAAATGGATTTAGGTATTTTTTGATAAAATAGAGATTTTTTTGGGATCTACCATATTGGTTTGATTTTTTGGTCCATCACATGTTAGAAGTCATGAATATTGAGAATAAATGTTTTGATAATATATTTTATATAGTTTTTGAAACACTTGATAAGACTAAACATAATTTGAAGCTAAGATTTGATCTTTCCCAAATTTATAGAAGACTGGATCTTGAACTGTTTGAAAATGATAGATCCCAAAATTAATGAATCCAAAAGTAGCTTATACATTTTCCAAAGAAAATAATTTATTATTTTTGTCAGCATATTTTATATTTGAGGCTTCCAGATTGTTTTGTTTCCAATTAGTCTTTATGTATTAGAAATGGTCATATTACTCGATTAAAAAGTCATGACTGTCATGGTATAATGGAAATACATATACCAGTTGGATTTATGTTTTTTTATTGATATTATTTGGTATTAATTAAAAAAATTAGCATATATTTTCCAAGATATTTGTGCGGGGAAAATACACTATAATGCACTAAGTAGACTGTAAGAAGGTGGTGTTTTGATTTTATATAAATTGTAAAAAATCATCCCACCAGCTTACTTTGATTCTAGGGAACATTTTATATTACATTTTTATATGAATAAAAATATGGAGGTTAGTTATAGTTCTGATGGATGTACCAATTTAAGAGAAATATATAGAAATTGAAGAAAAAGGTACGTAACAAAGAATCAATTGAAAGATCATTTACTGAATCTTATTTTTAGGAGGAAATTTATTCATTATGGTCTCATAATTTCCAATATGGATATACCTCATAACATAACTATATAGAATATAATGAGGGAAATTTTGATGATGAAATGAATAATTATTTTTTAGTTTTTTAATCAGCCTAAACATGCCTTCTATGGAGTTCATGAATGATGTCTTTCATATGATGAAAATCACCTGGCTCATATATATGTTCTTCTCAACTATAAAGAAATGAAACCATTTATACTATGATATATCCTATAAATTTTTTTATAATTTTTTATTTAAATTAATTTTATTTTATTTTTATATTGTATGATAATCATATTAAGAAATAATTTCCATAAATTATAGGAGTTGACTAGGAAGAATGTGGGAAAAATAGTTTTTCCAACTTTTTTTAAAAACTAGTAATGTAAATTGTTTATGGATTAATATGTAAAAAAAATTATTACTTTTTATATTGATAGTTTTTTTTTTCAAATTTTTATGTATATAAATATGCTGATAAAATTGTGAATTGATTGTATGTATTGGGTAACCCACCATCAAAAAGAGTTAAATCATATAATACATATGTGGTAAATGATTTTCAATTTCATACTTGGTTTTATGGGGAATTAAAAAATAATAATAGTGTTTTATGGTATCTCATTAGTGATAGAACAAAAACCTCTACCTATGAGGTAAGATAAGTCTGTATGCATGATTGTTGATGCCATGTTTTTAACAATTTGAGGTGGAAATCCATGAAAAAAGAGGGGGTCACAGATTTTGTTCAATAATGCTATGCCCACCGACTAGATTAAATCTCTTCTCAGTTTTGGGATGGATTATTTTTATACTAGATAGAAGATACTTTTCAGGGGATAGAATCATTAGGTTGATGAAATTGGGGGAGGCCTGAAGTGGTGCAACAAGCTGGTAATTATATATTCCGTATGAAGTGATGACATATAGTAAGTAATTTTTTCAATAATTTATATAACATTGAATGTGAACCATTTATTTTATACTCTTATAGGTGGTCAAATATACAAATATTATGTTTTGTTATGTTTATAAGAGCATGTAAAATGATCTTTTCACTGTAGATATTTCATGTGGTCGGCAACGACATATTGTGGTCAATATTTTTTTTGAGTTTTAAAATTAACTAAAAATAAATATTTAATTTCTTAATTTTAAATTAAAATTAAAGGAGTTATATGATCTAGTGACATATCAAACACTAGATGAGAGTCATGGAGAGACCGATGATTATAATAGTAGTGAATCATCAATTGATGACATAACATGGATTTAGGCGACTTTGTATGCATTCGAGAAAACCCGAGTTGTTGGTATCCGATCATGTTTGACATATGAGAGTTTTTATGGTACTACCGTGATGTTGGTGTCTTGTCTGAGGGGAGATCTTGGAGAGTCATCATCATCTATAGAATAGTATAAGGAGTATCTCTGAGCTCATGATGATCTTATAGATACCCTGCAGAGGGAATAGAAGGAGCTTCGTCAACAACTATAGAAATAACTGCAGGAGGATATGTGTCGATGGAAGTAATAGCAACATGAGCATACGATGGATTACAGGTGATGTTTGACTCAAGTATTATGGATATAATTCCCTCCACCACCTCCCCTATATGACCCTTCCCTCATAATGATTTATTTATTTTTCTAATAAACAATTGAATGTACATATTTTTTGAAATATTTTTATTAATTCAAATATTTATAGTTCTATAAAGTGTATATTTTATATTATTTTGAATATTTTATTATTATTATAATTTGTTTAAATTTGTTTATGTTTTTTTCGAAGGGTTATCCCTCCATTCAAAAATATTTTGTTTAAAAAACTGGATCAGATAATTTACGACGTCGTTTTCTGCAACGAGATCCCATCACAAATGACTATTTTCAATGGAATCTCGTACCAAATAACCCATTACAAATAGTTTAATTTTTGGAAGTGTACACATAAATTTATTATTAAAAAAAATTATGTTTTAAAAAATAGTGTATTTTGTTTTCACAAAAAAATTTTTTCATAAAATTTTACCAGTTTTATATTGAATTAAATTCTGAAAAATAATTTTTTATAATTTTTAAAAATTAATTCCAAATTTGTATTTAGTAGGGAAAAATTTAGTGAATACATAACATTTATTTTTGTCCAATATGAATTGTAATATTGTTAATTTTCTTAGCACAGTAAAGTGTAAATTGGGTCATTTAGGTTATAAATAAAATTATAAAGCCTTTTAAAAGACCCTAATACATGAAAAACATTTATTGGAAGAGGATAATTCAAACCTTTACACCTAGGGATCTGAATAATGTTTTTAATGAAAAATTGTCATTGCAAATGACTTATATATTATTTAAATTGAAGAATCTCAGAAAGTGTCACTTTCTTTATCTTTAATATCCCTCATGTGTCCACATGGGGATAAAGTTATGTTTTGAAAGAATCTATCTTTAGTTTTTATATTAATAAACATATTTTCATTATATAAATTTATTTTGGACTTTTTGGGTCACTTAGATGAAATTATGGTATTTATAATATTTTATTTAATAAAATTTTAAAGATTTAACATTCATGTTTTAAACACTATATCAATTTTTGTATAGGATTACACAAAAGATATATTCATCTATAAATATTATTATGAAATAATGAAGATTTATCTTTATCATTGTATTTTATTTTTAATTTTTAGTAAACAAATAATAATATTAAATATTTCTAAATATTGATGTTGTGATTATTTTATTAATGAAAATATCAAATGAAATTTATTAAGAATATTAAAACAAATATAGTTTTAGATAATTAATGTGTTAAAAAAAATATCTAGATAAATTTGACCTCTTAGGGATTTAATAAATTATTCGTTTCAAATTTAAATTGATATCTTGAAATTTTTTAATTTCCAAGTAATGAATAGTTTTAAAATTGACACTAATGTTATTTTATCAAAATAATATTTTATTAAATTATTTAAAAATAATTGTAAATCATGAAAAATAAAATAAAAATATAATTTATTCTAACATTTTATAAATTGTTCATATATGGTCTAATTGTCATCACATAAGTAAAAATCACAGCCTTTTAATATTGAAAAAGTTGTTACCTTTCTTAAAAAAATGTTATGTAAGGGTTAATAAAAATGATAGTTTAAATATAATATCAAAACATGTCTAAAATATATTGATTGATGAGATTACAAAATTTTCTCATTTTATATTTGAATACATTTAATTTTTTAGTTATTTGGTTTAAGAATGAATTTATTATAAATTAATATTTTTAAAAATTCACAAAGTACCCCTCACATAAATTATAAAAGGGAACCTATTCCCTCACTTATATACATCACAATGAGCCTTTATGTTGAACTATAACCTCAAAATTTATCTTCCCAAGTTCCCTATCAACATTCTATAGGTTCTTGTCTTATCAAAAGACATACCTTAGTGTCCCTATGTTGTGATGTAAGGGATGTTCACTAAAGAAGAGGTAATCTTATTTAACAATTCATTCCAGATCATTTGTCCTTATACTTACATTTAATGTATTTTTTACATTAAAAATTAATAACTCAAGTATCACCTATTTTCAAATAGGTTATTTTGGTTATGGAAGAACCATATTCTATCTTTTATCTGTATCACAAAAAACAAAAGCATCGCGCGTGTGTACCCGTAGTTTATCATCTCCACGTCGTAGTGTAATCTGTTTTTCATCACCACTTTATTTGGATGGGTATAATGATGGAAATAATATATATATATATATATATATATGATAATTATAATATTATATTTATTCTGGATATTAATATACCATCCAGTTCCTTACCATTTCACCATTAAGGGAATGATATCGTCACTCGTGCGTACGTACGACCAACCATCTCCACGATGTGATGCGATTCATTTTCCATGATCACCATTCATGGATAATTATATTAATTAATATAATTAATAAATATGATATATATTACCTTAATTTAGTTCTTTAAAAGATTTAACTGTATCATATTCACAAGAATATGGACTTATAAGACAAAATTTGTATAATAAAATGCAGTAGTTAACAGCTGATTGAAGATTAATAATGAAATATTATTAACAAATGGGTGATAATATAAAAAAATGTGATATCATGAATATTAATATGGATATTTAATATGTTAATAAAATTATTTAATACATTATACATGAGTTTTAAATATGTTTTAAGGAAACGATACCTAAGGTAAGGGTTAATTTCACAATCTCATTATTTTTCTAGATTATTTATATATAAATATTTTCCAAGGAATATTTATCTTCCATGTCTATTTTTATTAAATATGTATTCCAAATTATTTTATTATTATACAATTTTTTAAAAAAAATTTACCCCTGTGATATTTTTTATTAAACGGTGAGAAAAGAATCTTTTTTAAATTTCCTAACAAGGTACTTTTTGAATTTTTTTACCAAAAAGTACGAGATGAATGTTTTTTAACTTATACTTAATATATGTATTTTTAAACTTTCATGATATACTAATGAATTTAATCTTCCCTTATAATATTTAAAGGATAGTTTCATACAGACTTGTTTCTTTTAAAATTGCACAACATTTTAAGAAGATAAAATGTTTTCATGTAGAAAGGATATTTTACTCAAGAATTGTTTCCAAGTGATATCTCAAAATTATTTTCCATATATGATGACATTAATTACATAGTTGTTTTATTTTTATGATGGAAAGATATTTATGAAACCCATTTCTTTTCCAGGGGTTATATTATTATGGAATGATTTTTATGAAACCCATTTCTTTTATGAGTTCTAAGAATGAATTATATTCTTATGGAACACATATGTATGATTTTAATTATTTGATGGGTGGGACCTAGGTATCCCTACAATGAATTGGGAAATGATTTATATCTCATGAGATAGATAGGTATGGAAAGGAATGTAAACCTAGTGAAATAGTACATGGATGGAATGAGAAGTGAAATCAGTTTAGTAAAGTACTTTTGTCCGTTATATTGGTTTTGGAAATGAGACTTTATTAATATGGAAATGATTTTCTATACTTATTTATATTATAAAATTATTTGTCTTATTTTATTATATCATGGAATTTGTTCTTTGATTATTTAAGAACTTCTATGATTTATCCCATGATATGATATTACGATCTTTGTTATGCAGGACATAATTTTCAATTGTTTTGTTTATGTTCTTATATGAATGAAATATCCCTTGATTACCCTTACTGAGCATATAATCTCAAAAATACTTGTGTTTATTTTCCTATAATATGAATAAATGTCTTATGTAAGATGCTTCAAAATGGGTTCTAGTTATGAAGAAATAAGAGGTAAATGATGTAGATGTTTTTATAAACTAGTTGTTTATATTTACCAGTTTAAAAAGACACTAAACATATACAGTTCTTGTGTAGTTTTTTATATTTTTTAATGAATATTTCTATATTTATATGTAATATATATGTATGTAAATTATGGGATATAATATAGTATTATTAGAAACAACACATAAGTGGGAATAGAATCCCCTGGAAACATCACATAAGTAGGAATATTATCCTGTGAATCTCTACCCCTTCCATGTAAATATGAAAAAATGCTTAAGGCATAACTTTACATGGTTTATAACATATAAGAGGGAATTAAATCCCTATCCACCTACCAGATCACACAGGGGATGGCATACCATCATTAGCCTTGATAATTTACAAGTCATGTTGGAATCCTCTATCGTAATCGACATTAAGAATAAATGGGAATATCATCCTAGTCATTAGATACATCAAGTAAATGGACATGGCATCCCATAGACATGGGAATCTCAATAATATGTGGAATATCATCCCACTCTTAACTAATTAAACATTAACAGATAAAATCATTCCATTAAGATAATAATACCAGTTAATAATAAATAACTCATTCAATATAGTAGAAAAAAATCATAATAAATTTGGAATAATTTCTAACTAAAATCCCTAAAAAGTAATATTAGTTCTAATACACACACAATCCATTAATATTTCTTAAATCCATGTCACAATATATACTAAACCATTTCAAACAAATTTGTATAACTCACAACTCATAGTAAATTTAAGAAATCCAAATGGTTATAAGGTAACCCAAGTTCTATTATAAGTCAAGCTACATGCTAAAATAATATATCAACACACATACCCTTATTTAAGAAGATTAGGGAAACTTATTAAGGTCCATTATGTCACACCAGAACATAAATATGGATACCTTTAATGGGTTATCATTTCTCATTTCCCTATTACTTAAAGTTATAAAAATGAGAATTGATGACTATTCCATCAAAATAAAAAAACATTGAAGATCACTCACAAACTCATAAAACCTTACCCTTTATCTCTCTCACTAAGACTAGAAGAACAATTTAAATTAGTTTTAGGTCAGGAACACACATTTTCCAAAACCATAACACCAAAACTCATATATAAATTCATATAAACCAATGATAAATCTTAGGGACCGCCAAACTCATAGATGTAGGACTCCTCTAACTAAAGAAAAGTATCTCATTCAACTTCATTTAGATAATTTCCCAAAATCTGATATAAAACCCTGTATTATGGATTTTTAGTGAATAATTATAGAATAATAATAAACTATGGGAATATATAATAGATAAGTAATAGACTTACCTATAACAAGAAACCATGATAAATGAAACTCAAATCAAAGAATA
Organism: Viscum album; assembly: GCA_963277665.1. Lineage (NCBI taxonomy): Eukaryota > Viridiplantae > Streptophyta > Magnoliopsida > Santalales > Viscaceae > Viscum > Viscum album. The sequence continues at coordinate 569,872,415 of OY728164.1, read as the reverse complement.
TATTGGAGATATATAACACTGAGAGTAAGAAAACACCAAACAGAATAGAGGGAATCTTGTACCTTGATAACAAACCTGAAGAAGAAATACTATTTCAATTAATTAATTAAAACTAAAAAAGACATATAGGATCACATTGAAGTGTGTTTATAAGAATTATAGTGAAATTATAAATTTAGGGACACAATGCAAGATGACAATGCATGTAATATTATAATGATTTATTTTAGAGATGTATAAAAAAATCACAACCTTTGGTTGTGGGATGACCAGGTTCATCATGGAACAACCACCTAAGTTATGTTATTTCACTTCTCCATGTGTAAGTACTCCCGGAGAAATGCCTCACATTATGGTGTGATTTTTAGACTACTCTAAATTTCATCTTGTTGGTTGAATCATACTTTACCAAACCATTTAAAAGACCCAGAATAGATTAAAGCAATAAAAATTACCATGATTTGAAAGAAAACAATTTCATACCTTTCATATGTGGTTTGTTATAACCTCCCTACTATATGAAAACTAATCATTGAGATGTGTCACTAAGCATTATTGAGAAAAATCTCTGACCCTGGTTTTTTCATATCTAACTCTAAACCCCACATCTTTTATTGGATACACCCATGCTACCAAAACACACACAAGTGTCAATTAATATTTCACTGAGACCTGTACTCCCAGATCTAATGCTAAAAATATAAACATTACATTTATGTCATTGATTCCTATAAAAGTTTCCCAATTTACAACATCCCAATTTTAAAAATAAAAGAAAAGATTGGATCAATTTCATACTAAAAAACCATTTAGTTTTACTGTTTTAGATAATTATGTCAAAATATTACATATATTGGAAAAATAAACAACTAGCACAAAAATATATATATCATCTCCCAAAATTTCTTTACATCTAGAATCCTTCTTAGACATACCCTACTTAAAACCTTTGTTTATAACATGAGGAAAGGAAACATAATAGAATGGTGATCTAAGATTATTAGTAAGGGTAAAAAATTATATATTAATGATCACGAAATCATAAAACGAGAAAAAGATCATAATAACATGAAAATAACATTTAAAAATTATACACTGCATATCAATGATCATAATCCTAATCCATTGAATAATCTTGGCAGTTAATAAGAAATGAATCATAAATTATCATGAGCCATGAGAAAATAACATTGGCATTCGATTTAGAATTGTGTCATACAAATAAGAATATAAAATCATTTAAGTAGTAGTCAGGACTCATTTCCATGACTATTAATGTGGATTGATCTGACTCCCCAAAAAATTATAGTAATTAAGGTTCACTCCCAAGACTATCATGATAGATTAGGTCCCTTACTGAACTAGGTTCACTCTTCATTCTAGTTCTATTTATCTCTTGAGATATCAATATTTAACCAATTAATTAGAGAGAGATATGGTTTCCACACAACATATAATGAAAATTATACATATGTGTTCTACAAGGTCAAAAATAATACATCATATTAGAACCCATGTAATGAAGTGGGTTTCCTAATAATATCATTATATTATAACCCATTGAAAAGAAATGAATTTCATAAACATTTTACCTTTTTAATATAATCATAAACCATAAAAAAGAATAGGGTTGTTATCCATAGTTAATATACCTAGAAAATATTAAATAACCTCAATTTATTTCATCTTATTTGGAAAAATATTTTAAAAGATAACATGGAATAATTATTAAGGAAAATAACCATTCCATTTTGAAAACACATTTTTTTAAATATGTACATGTATAAAGGAAATTTTTTTCATTGAACATAAACATGTAAAATTATAAAAATATATTCAAATAGTTGATGCTATATGATGGTGGGAAAGTCTTATATTTATGCATAAGTTAAAAAATAGTCCATCCATATTTTTGTCGGAAAAGATACAAAGAACTTCGTTTGGAAAATTAATAAAACGATTCCTTTCTAACTGCTTTGTAATGAAGTAAAAAATCTTTAAAAATTATTTTAAATAATTATAATATAATATTGAAAACTATTTTATTTTTTTATGAAAATATGTACATGGAAGAGAAATATTACCTAGCAAAGTCTTAAAGATAAACAATCCTGAATAATGAAGAGATTATGAAATAAACACTTACCACTTTGATAACTTTTGAATCATAATTCTACATGAAATAATGAAAATAAAATGGATATAATAATCCCATAATTTTCATCATAATAATAATAATATACATTCATGTTCAATATATAATACAAACAAATAAAAAAAGTTTTATATAAGATATATTTTACAAAGAAGTAAATGTGAGACGAAAATCTGATATCTTGTGTTTGACTAATCACAAAAATTATTTATATTCCTAAATAACAAACATAGGTTAATTATATACTATATTAATAACCATTTTAAAGTTTATTATTCATTTTATATCACTTATTACCTTATTATAACAATTACTTAATCATTTATGTTTACGTTAGATGTTTTGGTGATATTTGGTTCCTAAGTCCAAAATGAATTAAGAGTGTATACTATGATTAATGTGGTAATTATTAAACCGTATAAATAATAATATTAATGAAATAATCATATTTTTTACACCTAAATTATTCTTTTAAATTCAACCATTACACATGTTTATGAAAAATGAGATCTGTTACAATCATGGAGAAGATAAGTCGTACGTACGCATGAGTAACATTTCCATTTTTCAAAGATCATTATACAAAGAAGTTAACTATTATTTTATCATTAAATAATGAAAATAATATAATAAATTTCATATTAATACAAAAATATACTTATATATATCATATATGTGATGTGGTGATGAAAAACGAATCACATCACTTTATGGATGTGGTAGTCCACATGTACCCACATACAATGTTATCATTTTTATGTGATGGAAATGTAAGAAGGTAAATGATATATTATAATTTAATAATGTTAAATATTTCATGAATATAATATATAATCATTAATTCTATAATTATATCTTTTCTTGAGATATGGTGATGAAAAATGAATTGTATTATTTCATGAGGTGGTAGTCCACCATACACACGATTGATGATTTTGTTTCTGATTTAATGGAAGAAAAGTTGGATATAGTTAATTACACTAAAATAATGACATATAATTATATACATGATAATTTAGTTATTATTTTATCATGTTTTCATAAGGATTTATGGACATGGAAATGATGTAAAATGAAAACAAGCTGATAAAAATTGTTCCTCTTCTTTTGAAAACCTTCTTTTCTTACCAACTTTAGGCCTCTAAAACTAGTATTATGCCCAAAAAATACCTCTATAAGTAGAGTACAGATTATATTAAGTAATATAGGTGGGTATTTTCTGACCAAAATAAGTTTTAAATCCTGAATGAAGAAGTATAAGAGAATCCCTTCTATAAAAGAGGGGAGGGGCACTCATAGAAATTTTCAAAATATTTAATTAATATATTTTTTTCAATTATAATGGGATAAAAAGTATGTTATTTATAATATAATATGATTATGTGTCAAAATACCCTAATAAAATAAAAATTATACATGTTTTAGCTACATTTTATACCCCTATCTTTTGGTTTTAACCCCTATTTAATCCCTTTAACTTTTTCGGTGACAATGTGATTCTTTACTCTTTGAGGCTCAATATAGTTAATATAAAATAAAAAAATACATAAATGGAGAATATTTTATATTTTAAACCTTATATAATCATGGATAAAATTTGAGATTTTTTATAATTTCAGATAATAAAATAAAATATTAATTACTATAAAATATTGATAATGTCATTTTTTAGAACAATTCATTATATTAATAATATGAATACAAAATATAAAATTTGAAAAAAGTATTTTATTATATACCTAAAATTTCATGTTCATCTATAAAATTCATTCATCTTAGTATTAGAATTAAATTATATTTATTTTAATATTTTTAATATCATTTGTTTCATTTATTGAATAATAACAACATTAGTGTTGTGAAATCATTTAAGGTAAATATTTTTCAGTAAAAATTAAAAATAAATTACCATGATGAATTAAAATATTTTAGATTTTGAAATACTATTTATATTAGAACATATCATCTGGATAACACCATATTAAAAATATTACCCTTATTAAAAATAAGAGTGTGACATGTTTTTCATTTCATTAAATAAAAAACTATAAAGGTCATAATGTCATCCAAGAGGCTGAAAAGGCTATAAATTGTACCATTGGATGATTATGATCGAGATATACTAATTAATTAATATTTAGGAATGTTTTGGGTCATATAATAGTTCTTATCATTTTATTTTTAACCTTTAATTATCTGATTTATCCTTTACCATGATAATAAAATTTACCAACTTTTCTATTCATATTGTAAAAACATAAAAGGGAATTATTTAAAAATTTTGAACTAATTATTTTAAATATTCACTCAATATGTTAACATTTGAAAATAGAAAATTTATAATTTAATTCAAAATTAAATCGTATCTATGCATTGAAATGTTTTTTTCTGAAAAATGTACCTTTTAAAATAAAAAATGTTTTATACTAAATTATATAATAAAATAAATTTCAAAAACCATAATTGGATTATTTTAAATTAAAATGAACTATTGATAATTTAAAAAAAATCAAAAACACAATTTCACTTTGTAAACACTTTAAAATAAAATATATTTTTCAATAAAAAATAAATATTTTTGCTATTAATTTAAAAATAAATATTTTTTAGAAAATATTAAAAAATTATTCTTAAGATAATTTTTCATCATATATTTAAAAATATAATTATTTTTTTTGAAATTAAAATTCTATAGTTTTAAAATTAAACTTTTAAATAAAATATTTTTAAAAAAAGTTTAATAAAACCATTTCATTTTTTATTTTAAGATTTACTTAATAATTCCCTTAAAAATGTCTCTGCACTCTCCAGGCTCCCGAAACTCCCAATGCATCCACTTCCCTTTCTCTTAGGGTTTCTCAGGTCTGATTGAAAGTGGAAATGCTTCTTTCTTTACCTTCTTTTATTCTCTTCCTTCTATTGCATTATTTTTTCTTCCTTCTCGAGTGTTTCAGGCAACTGGTGTGGATAATGCATATCTCTCACCACCCCTCTATCAGTCTAACCTGGAACATCAGACCTCCACTATAGGTCTGGGTGCTGGTGTCTTCGATGGTTTGGGTTGGAGTTGGTGGTGGAATTCAGTGTCTATCTTCCCCACTGCCCTTGCTGGCCAACCAATCTTGCTTCAACTCCATTTTTTGTCGGGCTTGATGTGGGATCTAGGCCTACATGGTGTTGTACCGGAGGGGTCCGGACAGCAGTATCATCTCATTTTCTTATTTTTCTTTTTATCTTTTTTCAAGTTTTTATCTTTGATCTGTGGTATGAGGTCTGATTAGTGTTTTGGAAAGCTCGTTCTTACTATAGGAGGAAGTTTATTAGTGTCAGTTCTTCAGTTTTTTATTTTTTTTATCTTGATAGTTTATGTAGGTATGCAGTTGTTTCTCCCATATTGATGATTTGTTCTCCAGCATGGTCCCTAACTGTGACCTCCCCTGCTCAACTCTTCTTTGGCGTCCTGATCCAGTGCTCTTTTCTTAGTTGGCTGGGTGTGATGGTCTTATTGGAGGCTCTGGGAGGTGAGGTTCGAGCAGACTTTGGTCACCGGGAGGGTGAATGGAATTTGTTGTTTTCTCGATGATAAAGGTTATGTTGTCTTCTTTTTTTTGTCATTATTGGGTGTATGTTTTTTTGAAGCCGAATACAGTGGTGAGTGGTGTTTTCTCGTGGTAATGATGTCAGCCGAAATTGGGATGATGACCGACATTTGCGACAATGAATACATCGATCAGTGTGGAGGATAGTGATGATGTGGATGATTGTGATATGACGATGATAATGGTTATGCGATGATGGAACCATCACTATTGAAATGATGTGACTTGACTTGTCAGTCTTGGTTCCACACGGTGGAGTAGTCTGAGTTGGTTTACTAGAATCGAGGAATCCATAGTATACATTTAAATTCAAATCCTGTTTCCTTGGGTGCACATCATTTTTTTTATTTTGTGGTATTTTATGGTTGTATTTTTTCTTCTTTGAACTTTTTTAAGTTCCACAGATAGCCCAAAAAAGTGTTTTCAAAAAATGAAAATATATGGATTCTGATCATGATTTACTTAATATATTTATAATTAATATAATTAAATAATTTTTTAATTATAATAAATATAAAAGAAATTTATTATATTATCTACAGTGTTGTTACATTCTCCTCCCTTTTAGTAACTACATCCTTTCCGTTTTAGACTCACTCTCTATAATTGGGGTTTGAATTAAAAAAAACCATTGCTGAAATCCAACATCATAGAAAGGATCAATACAAGTTTTTTTTAAATGAGATAAAGGAACGTACGAAGGTTACCTGAGATAACACATACTTGGTTTTCTAGTAGGATATCATAAGTGGAAAGTGAAAACATAAATATGGATGAGAAAACTATCTCCCAATGTGTCATACATATAAATGGATAACAATCTCATGATAAAGTTAAGAATTAAAAAATCATAAATATGTGATGGGTTAAAAGGATATTTATTTCTTAGTAAGAAAATTAAATTTATATTTATTTTTCAAAATAATTTTTCAAAATTTATGTAATTATTTTACTATCTGGACTAAGAACATAAAGAAAAATACACAATTAAATGTTATAACTCCACCGATTAATCAATTTCCACCACAATATTATATTTTTTAACAAATGATGAGTATTTATGACTAATTATTCATGCCTGAAGTACTAAAATCTCCTTCTAATGGATCTCATATTACACACAAGGATATGAAGTTACTCCTTCTATATTTATGAATTAAAAAAAACAAATTAGTTATCACATAATAAGATGATTTATAAATGAATAAAACCTTAAATTAAGAAAAACTACCTTGATCTCCAAAATTTAATAGTAGTACTCAAATTTCAACATAGTTCATTAAATAAAGAACTATCCTTAAAATTCCTCAAAATATTCTAGACTAAGGGTCAGACCCAAAAATTAAAAGGATTCAATCACATAGTCTTACTAGATGAATTTATTTTTTATCTCCAAAAATGTATATGCTATAAATATATAATCACCATGACATACTAAGAATTTCTATAAATAAATTCATTCGCCATAAATCTACAAAAAAATATTATATTTCTACAAAATAATTTTTAATTTTTTTTCTCAAATAAAATTCCATAATTTTTTGTTTACCTTAATTATATTGGGTTTCAAAAATAATGACTGTATTTCAATATAAAATTAATCACTTAACACCAAATAAATTTACAATCCCATGTTTATCTATATGAAAAGAAATATGTTCCAAAAAATGATCAAAAATTTTAACTGTCATATAGTTTAAATAAAGAAAAAACAATAACATACTGAACATGACATCACATAGGCCAGTGGTAGGTGTTGTACCCTTATCACCCACAGTTCTTGGTCTAATCCGCATGGAATTTTTGGATGTGATGGGTTTTCAACCATCTTGAAGGTTTTATTTTTTCTAAAAATAAATTAATATAATCCATATAATGTTCTGGAAACAGAAGAACCATCCTAAAAAATAACCTAAAAATTTTCAACATTAAAGAAATGTTTTATCATCAACGTTTATTCTTACCTTTAATTTTTTATCCCATAATGTTATAACCCATAATAACTTAAAATCAAAGATCTTATAAACCTTAAAGTATACTAATAAATTTAAACATATGTACAAAAAAATTAATGGAATTCTTCCTCAAATAACATTTTAAATAAAACCAATACTAAACCTAAGGGTTGTATTGCCAAAGATTTCTCTCAAAATACTCTTAATAATATTATTGATCCACCAAATTTATCCTAAAAAGGGTTGTATAATCCTTTAAAATTAATATAAATAATAAAATTATAAACCCATGATGGTATTCATAATTCTTCAGATTACCACACTAGAAAATATTATAATCAGTAAAGTTATTTAAACCGACCTCTAATACAAACTGTAATAGCCAAGACCCCACTCTCCGATCTTGTTCAAAAAACATAAACTTTAAATTTTTATATATGATACCGATAAAAATGACCAAATTTTAAAAAACAAATATTTAAGAACTCAAAGGAAATTTGGGATCACTATCACACTGAAGGAGCTCTTAGTTTTAATATTTTAGATAATTAGGTCAAACTCTGACATATCTTTTAAAAATAAATAAATTAAACATAAAAATCTATATCATGTCCCAAAATTTCTTCATGTACAGAACCATTATTAGATTTATCCTACTTAAAAACATTATTTATAACTCAGGGAAAGGAAAAATAAAAAAATGATGAGATTATATGTTCAGTAAGGGTGATCATGGGAGATATTATTGATCACATAAGCATAAAATGACCATAAGGGGTTAATAACATGGACATATAATTTAAAAATTATACCATATATATCAAATATAATAATATTGAATCATGGAATAAATATTGGTAGTTTATATGAAATGAATCATAAAGGAACATGAGCCACGAGAGAATAGCATTTATATAAGACATGAAATTATTGCATAAAAATAAGCATAGAAAAATCATTTCCTTAGTAGTAAAAACTCTTTTCCAGGACAATAATAGTGGAATGGGTTCTGTCTTCAATCTATCATAGTAATAAAGGTTCACTACCAAGACTATCAGAATGGACAAGGTCCGTTACTGAACTGGTTTCCATCCCCATTACAGTCTAGTTTATCTCCTGAGATATCAACATTTACCCAATTCATTGAAGAGTGATATAGGTCCCACCCATCATATAATTAAATCCATATGTATGTGTTCCACATGAATATAAATAATTCATCATATTAGAAGACATGAAAATAAATGGGGTTTATAAACATTTCATAATTGTATAACCCATATAAAATAATTTCCTTTCATAAACATTTCATTTTTAACACAAACATAAACAATATATAAAAAATAATAAGGATGTAATAATTAATTCATATCCCCAGTAAATATTATGTTGAATAAATGGATGTAATATTTTATGAACAATTATTTTTAAAGTTTAATTGGAATGAATCTTGATGAAAATAAACATTCTATTTTGAAACCATTTTTTTAAAAAACACACACTTATAAAGAAAAAATATTTTACTGAAAATAAATTTGAAAAATTATAATAGAATAAAAAAATAAATGAGACATTATGATGATAAGAAAATTTTATCATGTTTTATAAGTTAGAAAAACCTTCCTTCTATATGTTTGTTAGAAAATTTTTAAAGTACCTCATTTGGAAAACATAAAAAATATTCCTTTCAAATAATTTTGTAAAAATGAAAACCATGGGTAAAAATGATTTTAATATTTTTAATATAATAAATAAAAAAAATTGAAAAACTTTTTAAAAAACATGGATACGGAAGGGAAATATTCCCCAATAGAGACTTAAACATAAATAATCTTGAATAATGATGAGATTGTTAAATAAAACCTTACCGCATTGGGATATTTTGAATCATAATTACTAATGAAATAAAGAAACTTATATTGATATAAAAATACCAAAATTTTCATAATAATAATCATAATAAACATTCACGTTTAATATATACACCACACAAATAAAATAACTTTTATATAAAACATAAGTCCTTCAAAAGTAAATGGGAGACAAAAATCCATTACAATGAGTCCAACTCATCCCATATGTTCTTTATATTCCTGAATAATAAACATAGGTTAATTATATACTTTATTAGGAACCATTTTTGGTTTATTATTCCTTTTATATCACTTATTACCATGTTACAACAATTACTTAATCATTTTTTTCATGGCAGATGTTTTAGTGATATTTGGTTTATAAGAAAAAATGACTTTAGTATGTTTACTATGGTTAAAGTGTTCATTAATCCACCATATACAAAATAATATTCATGAAATAATAATATTTTATATACATAAAATATAATTTTAAATTTAATTATTACAAATGGTTATAAAAAATGAACTACTTTATAATCATAGAGGCGGGAGAACATACGCACACACGAGTAACGTTTCCATTTTTGAACGATCTTTATAATAACATGGTAAGTATTATTTTATAATTTTAAGAATCATAATAATATTGTAAATTTAGTATTAATTTTTCAAATATACTTATATATATCATCCATGTGATGTGGTGATGAAAAACGAATTACATCGCTTCATCGAGGTGGTTGTCCACATGTACACATTAATGATGTTATCATTTTTTTTGTTCATAGAAAGGTAAGAAGTTAAATAATATATTATATTTACATAATGATAAATATTTATTTATTATTATATATAATCATTAATTAAATAGTTATATCATGTCTTGAGAGATGGTGATGGAAACCGAATTACATCAGTTCACGATGTTTTAGTTCATCATACACATGAATAATGATTTAATTTCTCATTTAATGGAAGAGGAGATTGAAATATTTCATTTAAATAACATAATAAAATCCCAGTATATTTATTACACTTTTTTTACTATTTTTTCATATTTTAATAAGGTTTTATGGATGTAGAAGTAGATACAAAACTAGAACATGCAGATAAAAACTATACCTCTTCTCTGGAAGACCTCATTTTCTTAACACAAGAAGACCTAAAAAATTGGTATTATGAATAAAAAATAACACTACAATTAAAACTGGATCATATGAAGATATTTTGGTAGTTATCTGATAAAAAATTGGGTTTTTAACTGTGAAGGAAGGATAAGAAGATGGTATCTTTAATAACAGAGGGGAGGGAAAGTCTTGGAATTTCTCAAAATATTAAATTAATATCAATTAATTTTGTATTATAATTGAAGTGCCCAGATCAGTGTGAATCACTGAGAGGGGGAGGGGGTGAATCAGTGATCCCTTAAAACTTTTTACTAATTGATTCTTAATCAATTAAACCTCTATGGCTGGTTAAAGCCTCGATCCACTCTTCTTGTATCTCTCAACCTTTCCCGGATAATGCAGTAATGAAAAGGCACAGGACACAAGGATTTTACAAGGTTCGGCACCAAAGGCCTACATCCTTGCCATGCTCTCCCAGCATGGATTCTCCATTATAACATGTTAAAATTACAATGGTCGATACAGAGTCCCACTGTATCTCTCCTGAGTCCCACAGGAGGGTCTTTATACTGCGTCCCACAGTGTTACCAGAGTCCCACTGGCCTGCTCCAGAATCCCACTGAAGACTTCTTCTCCCTGAGTCCCACAGGGTCTTCTCTTGGCTCCTCGAGTCACACGAGTAGCTCTTCTTCACTTTAAGTTCTTCTAGTATCTTCAGCAGTCTGGGATAAAGACTGCTGGCCTTGCTCTTCTTCTGATCACTTGTGGTGAACAGGTCTTCTCATCTTGCTCGGGCTTTATCACCTTCTTCTAAGGATGCCCCGACTTCTCTCCAATTACTGAATGCTCAGACAAATAATATCTTTATCTTCGGTCTGGTCCAGTCTCAGTCCTGGTCTTGGACAACTCAAATGCACACCACTGATTTGGCTATGTTCACGTGTGCATGTGCATGCATGCATGCATGCTCTTCTCCTTTCCTCTTCTTGGTGCAGTAGACCCACAAAGGGTGTAGTCAATTGTTGCACACACCTTCTCAATTGAACTTCACACATTGTTCAATTTGTTTACACACTTAGAGTGTGTTCTACTTTAGTGTGGATGTCCTCCTTTCAACTTCTTCTAAGTGTGTTCACTTTTAGTGCACACTTAGGTTCGGCCTACTTCTTTAATTTGCACACAAAACTTCTTCACTTTGGCACACACTTTGAGCTTGGCCTTCACACTTCTTGTTGCACACCCTTAAATGGCCGTAGGGTGTTCCTCTTCAATTTGCACACACACACACACTCAAATGAGGTGTGGTCTTCAATTCACCCACACAAGGCTACGGCCTATTCAATTCTAACACACAACCAAAGTGTGGTCTTCCCTTGGTGCACACAAGGCACTAAGGCCTCGGCCTTCTATTCTTTTGCACACACACAAATGTGGTGGCCTTCCTCCTTATGCACACACTCGGCTTGGCCTATTCTCCCACTGTTCTTGTTTGCACATTCACCCAAAGGGTGTGTTCTTTTACTTCACACAAGGTGTGGTCTCGGGTTCTCCTATTCTTGCACACTCACGGCCTCGGGCCCTCTTCTGTTTTTGCACACACTTAAGTTGTGGTGGTCTTCTTGTTTCACACACACCCAAGTCTACTGCCTTAAGCAAGTCGTGAAAGAGGGTGCGGCCAATTCTTCTTCTCCCACTGCCGCATAGGTCTTCAAGATGCACAAGGGCATGCAAGGTGCGTCATATCTTCACTTCTTGTCCGCGCAAGCACAAGGCACAAGGATCTCGGGCGTGGGCGCGCAAGTGCAAGGGTGCACTTGGCCGTGCAAGCGCTCGGGTGTGCAAGCTTGCAACACCGCGGGGCTTCAACCGTGGGCGCGCAAGGCTTGGTGCGACCCCGGTTCTTCCTGCTGCTCAAGTGAGGCGCGCAGGGAACCCTTCTTCTTGTCGCGCAAAGGTGTTGCGCGCAAGGAACTTCGCAAAGCCAAAAATGGCTTCGGACTGCTGCCGCGCAAGTGGTGCGCGCAGGGCAGTTCTTCGCGAGGCAGAGCTCTCACGGGACACGGATTTTCAAGAATACTTCAGCAAGCTGCAATGAGGTCTCGGCCTCTCCTTTTATAGGCAGAGAATCCTCGGTTCATCCGCGTGAAATAAATCTCAAACTCCCGAGATCTTCGGATCTTTAAAGATTTTTTTCAAATCTCGTTTCTTCATCTGTTTCACGCGGGTTCCTTTATTATTTTCTTCCTCTTCGTGCATGCGACTTCGAACGCATGCACGGCCTCGGTTTTGGGCTAATCCATGCAAACCATAAACTAACATAGCCTCGGCACCTTCGGTTTGCCTCGGCCGAACATCAGGTTCTCCATTTCGTGCATGCAGGCCCATTTTATTGCATGGATGTATTCAGTGTGCTTAGACGATCCTCAAGGAGCTTTCGTCTTCGAAAATGGTGGCCGGGAGCTCGAAAACTGTCTTCGGGAGGCTCCTGGTTCGAACGGAGCTCGCGGGAGACTTCAGATGGCCTTCGACTGAGCTCGAGGAGGAAGACACCTTGGAGCCGTCGGATCAGGTCTTCGGACGGCCCCGATCAGATCGCGAGAGGCGCGATTAGATGAGCGGCTCGGATCTGGCGCGCGATGGATCGTGCGGCCAGGATCGCTCCCGGGTGAAATTTCGCCGTCCCACATCGAAACGGCACGGGATTCTGCCGCGACTTATAACCCAGCCGCTCCCTTGAACGGCCAGTTGAAACTCCTCCCTCCACGGTGCCGCCCCGCACCGTGTTCTCCCTGCGGGCGCGCTCTGCGCCCACTCTTGCTCCCGCGGGCGCGCTCTAGCGCCCGCTATGCACACACACGGGCGCACTACGCCCACTATGCGCTCCTCCGGGCGTGCCCTGGCGCCCTTGCGGTGTCCTTGGGTGCGCCCTGCCGCCCTGGCTCACCCCACGGGGTTCCCCCGGGCGTGGTGCCCTAGTGCCCATGCCTTGGGGTTGAACCCCCCAAGGTGCCTTGGCTGGCCAATTTTTTTGGCAAATGGGACAGAATAGGACTTTGTGAAATACAAAGTTCTTCTCCATATAAAACATTCCAAATGCCAAGTGCCACTTCAAGCCTTCTTCCTCATTTATCCTTCTTCCTTTCTATTTCTTATGAATTCCTCCATTCCTCTTAATCACTTACTCATTACTTAGGAGTGAGTTCTTGAAGGTTCTTTTTCATCAACCGAACTCTTGAATCAAACATATTCATCAAAGTTCTTTATTGATCCAATCAGAGATCAATTGGAACTTTTTCACATTTACATGCACTAAGTGATAGTGCATGGACTTCTTTAGCTCACTTCATCCACTTAGAAGTTGTGGATGGCTCTCTTCAACTCCTCATGCATTGTGAAGACAATGCATGGTCTTCAATCAATGTTGTGACTTTGTATCCAATTGATACAAGTTCTATGAACTCAAAGATCAGCTCCACAATCGTCAGATGTTCTTAGAGAATGTTTCAACCATCATCTCCTATGTCACTTAGTGAATCTCCTAAGTGACATGCATCTTAGTACCATGGCCATTCTCCTTCATCACCATCACCATCACATCCTTTGACATTCACATCTTGACTCCTTGACATCCATTCATTCCAAGACAACCTGATGCCTCATTGACAACAAATGCAACACAATGCACTTCAATAATTTTATAAAAAAATTATTTATTATAAATATATATGATTATGGATGGAAATAATCTCATAAAATAATTTTTTACATGTTTTTAGTATATCTATACACTTATATTTTGGGTTTAAAACCCATTTAACCCCTTTAACTCTTACCGTGACAACATGGTTTTTTACTCTATGAGGGTCAATATAGTTGATAAAAAAAAGATAAATAAATGGACCGTGGAAGATATTTTAATCCTTATATTAATTACTATGCTGAATTTAATATTTTTATGAATTTTATATCAATTAATAAAATATTATTTACTATAAAATATAGATAATGTCAATTTATAGAACAATTCATTACATTGTTTTTAATAATATCTATATAACATCCCAAATTTTAAAAAATATTTTATTATATAACTAACATGTTATTTTATTATATAAAATTATTATATAATATTATTTATCTCAAATTATATTTATATTAATATTTTTAATATCATTTAATTGATTTTTTAATTAACTTAATAATTACTACAGCAACGTTGTGCAAGCCAGTAAGGTAATTATTTCTTCAGTAAAAATTAAAAATAAATTACTATGATAAATAAAAATATTTTATATTTAAAAATAATATTTATAGTTGAAAATATCTCTAGATAAATTCATATTAAAAATATTACACTTATTAAGAACAAGAGTGTGGCATGTTTGACATTTCTTTAAATAAAATATACTAAAGGTCATAATCTCATCTAGGTCAACCCAAAATGTCATAAATTAAATTTTTTGATGATTATGATAGACATAAAATAATAAAATAATTTTTAGATACGTATTTGAGTAATTTAATAGTTTTTATAATTTAATAATGAACCATTAATTACCCAATTTACCCTTTACTGTTCTAACAAAAATTACTACCTTTTCTGTTAATATTGTCTAAAAATAAAATGTACATATTTATTAAATCTAGAAATCCCTATTAAAAAATATTATTTCCATTTTTCAAAATTCCCAAAATATAATTTTTATAATTTAATTTAAAATTAAATCAGAAAAACAAAACAAAAAATAGTTTTTCAAAAAAATGCACTTTCTAAAAATAAAATGTTTTTACACTGAATTCAAGAATAAATCAATTGAAAAAACCATAATTGGATTATTTTAAATAAAAAGTAACCAATTAAAATTTAAAATATAACCTTAAATATAATTTTACCTTGTAAATATTTTAAAATAAAATAAAATATTCAATAAAAATCAGTATTTTTTACAATTGAGTGAAAAATAAATATTTTATGAAAATTATCAAAAATTAATTCTAAGATAATTTTATCACACTGAATTTGAAAATGAAATTAAAATTTTCAAATTAAAATTATTTAATTTGTAAATTATACTTTTATATAAAATCTTATATGAAATTTTTTATATAAAACCATTTCCTTTTTTCATTTAAGAATTACTTAATATATTTATAATGAATATAACTAAATAATTCAAGAATAATAATAATTATTAAAAATATTTATTATATAATTACCTGTTTTGTTACACCCATGAACTCTATTACCAACTTATTTTGACTTTGAATCCACTAGTGTTCAAACTAAGGAGACACTCTCAAGAACACATGGTCGTTGACATTAGGCTCTAGAAAATAATGTAACTTGTTGAAACATGAGTATTTACTAATCCGAGTGGTCGCTATCTTCTTCCTACATGATATTTAGTTAGATAATAAAGGAATCCCATAATAGTAGTTAGAATACAGGTGATTGAAATAACCTAATGGGACCAATGCTATACATGATATAGATAATACATTTATCTCATGATTTAAATAATAAATCTAAAAAATAGCCACATAACTCAAAGGAAAAAAGTTTTAGTGTCTTGGAGATTATCTATATAAATAAATTATTTTAAAAATCTTGTAAAATTTTATCATTAACAATGCTCCTCTTGATAATTTCTAGACATCTCACATTATATAATCATCTTCATAACATAGGGACTGGAAACATTAGAAAAGGGAAAGATCAAACAATCAGTAAGGTAAAATACATATCATAATGTATTAGATAATTAACTTTAAAGAGAAAATGATAAAGATATAAATAACATAATAAAATTTTAAAAGGCCTTGTTTAATAATCAAAAACTTTTATAGTGAAACATAAGATCATAATAAGATCGTTAAGAAACCATAAAATAAATGAACTAACCTAAAAAATATCAATAATCATAAAACATGTGAACATGATATAAATGTGAATAATACTTCAAAAATAAGGTGTAATAATGAAAACATGGAATAACATGATAAAAATTGAAAATGTGGTTCAAACATAAGCACATGACTCTTTATTATAGTGAACCGGGTTACTTTATAAACTATTAAAATTTAAAAATAAAAGGAGAGCTAAATTCTATCATACTCACCCTTTGTGGACTTAGATACTCGCCTACCTATTATCATGTAAAATTGTGAGTAGAGTTTAACACCATCAAAATCACCCTTTGTGAATTTATTTACTCATTAACATATTCACATGTAAAATTATTAGTAGATATTAACACCATCACACTCACCCTTTGTGAACCTTTCTACTCAATAACCTATTTACACATAAACGTAGGATAAGAGATAAACACCACCACATTCACCCTTTTAGAACCTAGATATTTTCGAACCAGTTCAAATAAAATTTATATCACATTAAATAAAAATCTTTAACCAATGGATTAAAGGGTGATATATGTCAAACCAATATCATAATATATATATTTGTCTTCTAGTTGAATACAATTATCCCATAATAAAATATCTCATATAAATAAAATGGTTTTCATTACATTTATAATTCATTATATAAAGAAAACATAGAAATCAAATGGATCTACAAACCATCAATATATCATCATGAATTAAATTTCTTAATACTAAAAAATTTGTCACTCAAAATAATCACATAATAAAACAATAATATAGGGTGAAACATGAAACATAACTCCATTGGAGATAGATTATAATGAAAACCAATTCATGAAAATATACTTTTGAAAAAAATGTTTATTCAACATTGTAAAATTAATATTCATCAGTATACTTTCAAAATGTATCATATGTTTTTAATAAAATGAAATGAAAAACATTCATAAATTTATTTGGTTAAAAAATCGGTTTCACTAAAAAAAAATAAAAAAGTGTAAATACTTAGAAAACCTTTACTTTTGAAAACATTTACTTTTAAAAAATATATTTAATAATAGTATTATGAAAAAAATAATATGTTTTCAAAAAAGGATAAGTGGAAATACTTTTAAAAAATTAACTTTTTAAAAATAATCATTAATTATAGAAATTAAGAAAATATGGTTTCAAAAAATGGTAATTGAAAATACTTTGAAAACATTTACTTTTAAAGAGAAAAATTAATAATAGAAACATGAAAAAGACATTTGGTTTTCCAAACGGGGAAGTGAAAATACTTATATAAATTTAAATTTTAAAATTAATTTACAATAATGGAAAAAATACATAAGGGTAATCATATGAAAATGTAGATTGGAAGTCATACCTTTTTATTTTGAAAGGATGTAAATGCATTTCGATCAGTTTGAAATAACCTTATTGAAAACTAAATTCATTAAAAAGATAATGAAAAATATTATTTAAAATTAAATAATTATTATAATATAATAATTATAGATAAAAATAAATTCATTTTATATTAGGAAAATGATAACATTTGTGAGAAGTAAAAAAATCGATATGGATGAAAAATTCAATAAAAGGATCATAAAATAGTCCTAAGAAAATGAATTTTAATGAAATAATAGAATAATAAAGGAAGAAGAATTTTGTTTGAAACTTTTTTCCCCATAAAATAAGGTTAAAATAAAAAATAACATCATAATTGGATAAATAAATAAATATTTAAATATAATAGTCAAATAAGAGTGATTGTGGCCTAAGGAAAAGATTTATGTCACTTAAAACACTTAAAGACTTTGTAACTTTTGAAAAAAAAACCCTTGAGAGGTAGAACATTAAATATGAAATTTAATATCATGAAATATAATATAATCATGATAAAAATGAAAATGGGGTAGTATTTACACCATTTAAATGGAAACATGGTGTTTATCATAAACAAGTCTCATTGTATTCAAATTTGAGACAAAAACCATTATAACTATAGAAGTGAATGGATAGAATGAATATTTAGTTGGGATTGTGAAATAAGAATTCATATCTCATGAAAATATATGATTTATGATTCTATAATTAATTTTAGGAGAAAATACTCTACATCAAATAGAAATAGGTGAAAAACATGATATAACACCTCAATATAAGTGATCTTTAGGCAAAAAAACACTTAAAAATTTTTGGACATTGGAACCAAAATCCCATGAAACATTTAACATAAAATGGGACATTGAATATCATTTAATATTATATAATCATGATATAAATTAAAAATAGGGTGGAAATTACTTCATATAAAAGAAGACATGGTGTATAACATAAACATGTCTCAATGAAAGAAAATTGAGACCGAAACACATACATTGTTTCCTTTCATAAATGATGATAATATAATATCATATAATAAAACATAGATAATTTAAAATAATATTTCATAAAATTACTCATAAATATTACCCTTTTATAATACTTATTATAATTCTTCATCATGAATACATTAATTAGTTATTACGGGTTATGAATATCGGGTGTTAATAACTTTAACGGTTTTACACATGTTTAATAAATTTAATATCATTAAACATCATTTGATTCCAAGATAATTATTTATATATTATTTAATATTATTTAATATATAAATAATATATATTTAGAATGTTTTTATTTCATTCCATATGTGTTTTGGTTATGTAAATTTAAAATAGTATTGATAACATCCTATTTCGGTAATTTTAGAGAATAAAAATCTTATTTTAAAAATAAATGAAATACATCAAATAATATTTAATTAATCATATAATAATTATTATTTTATTAATATATTATAAAAATATAAGTTTTCATGTTCCCATAGTCATATATAATTGGATTTTTTATCATTGTTCATGTAAGTTATTAAACAGACCAAAACATGAACACACTTTAACTCGATTAATGATTATGGTTAAGGTGGTGTTTAATTTTACATAATATAATTATAACATAATAAAGATATTATTTTTATTTTTTATGATATTAAACTATATTTTTTTTAGATAGTGTATGAAAATCTAGATAAAAAATACAAAACGTTTCATCATGGAGTCATTAATCTGCATGCACACATGATTAACGTTCTAGTTTACCAACGCATGAGAGACGACGAATATGGATATTAAATTTAAATTTAAAAATAATAATTACATGATATATATCATATTTATTCAAGAGTATATCCATTAATTCCATCCATGAAAATTGGTAATGTAAAATAAACAACGTCACTTTGGGGAGGAGGTAGTCTGCACAACACACTAACGATGTTATTTTGTTTTTCAAAGTGGGTTGAAAAGAATAAATAATGATTGTACCACTAATATAAAAATATATACTTATAATAATTATTTTGAAGTAATCATATTATTATGGTGATAAGATATTTGTAAGAGTAATATTAAGAATAAAAGCTTAAGGGGAGACAACACTTACATTGGAGACTTGATTTTTCCCTTTGACGTTCCCATGAAATTGAGGGGATTATGAATCATATGAGGGACAATGGGATAATTTTTTTGGTATATTGTTATAGGTATAGTACAATTGTATAGTTTTAAGTAGTAATTCAATGGATAAGTGTGTGTTTGAAAGGGTGTATGTGATCCCCTTTTATAAGAGAGGGAAAAGGAACTCTTGGAACACCCTTTATATTTTAATAATTCCATAACAGTATCACAAGGTTAATGGATAAAAAGTTTCTAAATAATGGATTTGGGGTGTGAATACATAATAAAAGATAAAATTTATTTTTAATCATATGTTTTAAAAAATTTATGTGGTTTATACCATTATGTTTTTAAATTTCACTCTTTTAATTTTAAATTAAGAAACTATATTTTATCTAAATGATTTTATGTTTTATTAAACATATAAAATTACAAATATAACCAAATTTTGGTGTTATATAAGTAAATTAAAAATATATTTAATCCAATTCAATTTAAAATTATTATAAAATTAACTTTTAAATTAAAATAGATAATGTGTAGATAAACTTCTTTAGTAGAATTTTTTTTATAATTATAGATGCTTAATATTCTTTACGATTGATTAACAACTAAATTAGTGTTAGTATATATATTTAAGGGATTATAAATTATATTATATTAATCATTTAAAGTATTTTAATTTAAATTATTTGATAAAATATCATTAATTTTAATAAAATAATAATTTTAAAATAAATGTTTCATTATTATTTTGGTAAATATCATTAATCCTAATAATCCATATTTTTTAACTAATTGTTAAATTGTAAGTATTAATTAGTATGAAAATAATTATCTCAAATATAATAATCATTTAATAAAATTTACTTTTTATTTATACTGAAATACATCTTAAGGGTTTTCATTAAAACACTACATAAATTTTCAAAATGATGAGCATGGGTTTACAAATTCAAATATTATTTTAAAATAATTAATTATAATTTATAAAATAAAATTTTATATTAGTAGTTTTAAAAATATTAATTGTATTTATATAATAAATTTTTTTTTCATAAAAGTGATGACATTAATAAAATCAGTATTTTTTTCTATTCACCTAAAAATTGATTATTTCTAAAAAATCTCAAAAAAACATTATAATCTAATTTTTTTTGTTTATTATTGAAAAATAACTTTTACTTTATAATATTTAAATTTTATAATTTTAAATATATATTTTTAAAATAAAATATATAATATAAAGAAAAATACTTTTATTAAAAATTTCCTTTTCAATCTTAACCCATGTTAACTATTTACCTTCTAAAGAAAATAACTATTGAGATTTTATGACCTTATTATTAATTTTAGAGTTAGTAATAAAATATTATTAATATTTTATAGGTTTTTTACATTATGTGTATCATATAAAACATTATATACAACATAGTCTATATTTTAAAGGATACTAAATCTTTATTCAATACATTATCCTCCCTTAAATAAATTTTATCCACACAATTTTATTTATAATTAACTAAATTATGAATCTAAGAGATCTATGAGAAACCATTCTTATATTTTCTATTGAGATAGCCACCTCATTATCTTTAGAATGCCTAGGAAAATACATATCCCAAATATGCTTCTTTAGAGTTATTAGGGACATTCCTTTCATAAAATCATTTCATTGACCACGATTCAACCAAATACAAAAAAGGATGTAATAATATTCAAAAGAATAATAATATATGAATATTAAAGATCAATACTAAGATTTATTATATAATTACACCTTAATTATGACCTACGATACCCTCATTTCAACTATTTTATACATGGTTAATCCTATAACTAACTTAGTTTTACATAGGATAATTTAAGTTGTGTTCTATCATACTTCATAACCTTATCCTTAAAAGAAACTAGGAAATCCATCCTTTGTAATTTTTCATAAAGATCATATAATTAACCAATGTATACCCATGTGAGTGTCTAGCTAAGTGTCCAGTCTTAGGTATACTCATTATGCATCAGATTAATGATCGAATCAATGCTCAACGAACCATTTTCAGAGTGATATACCATAGGTGTATCTATTCTATAATAACATCAAATTTAAAGTATCTAGACCGAAATGTATTTCTATGAAAACTATATACTCAATAATTTTACAATATTTCAAGATATCATCTTATAATTAGACTGAACTCTAGGTTTTTCACTAAGTCTCACTAATATAATCTCCAAAATTATCTTAAATAATATCCAAAATAACTAATACATCACTGATACCAACTAAAGTGACCCATTATAAACATGACATAGATATTATATTAATCAGTTGATTTAAATATTAAATCTCCCAAATAGTCACATCACCCAAATAATAAAAGTTTTAGTGTCTTAGTGATTATCTATATAAATAACATATTTTACAACAATTGAAAAATTTCAACCATAATTGTGATCCTCTAGACGATTTCTATACATATCACATGATATAATCATCTTTATAACTAGGATATTGAAACATAAGAAAGGGGTGTGCTCAAATTATCACCAAATTAAAATACATATTATAATGGATATGATCAAAAACATGAAATAGAATATGATAAATATAAAAATAACACAATAAAAGATCAAATGACTATGGATAATAATCATAAAACTTTATAAAAGAACATAATATTATAAGAAGATCATTAAAAAGCCCTAAACTAATTGGCATAAATTAAAAACAAATATAAATAATCTTAAAATAAATGATCGTAATATAAAATTGTGGAACATGATCCTGATATAAAAGCATAGAATAATTTAAAAATAAGGAATAATCATGAAAATTTGGCATAACATGATAAACAACATGAAATTTTGGAAGAATCATAAATAATGGATTCATTATCTATGTGAACTTATCTACTCAGTAACCTATTCACATGTAAAGTAATGAGTATATCTGAAAAAACATCACACTCACCTATTGTGAAATTAGATACTAGCTTACCTATTTACACATAAAATTGGGAGTACATTTTAATTCCATCATATTCATCATTTTTGAACCTGTCTATTTACTAACATGTTCATAGGTAAAATTGTGATTAGAGATTAATTAAATCACTAAGACTATTTTTTAACATAACTATTTACTAATCTTTTGATAGGTAAAATTGTGAGTATATATTAATTCCATCACACCCACCATTTTGAACATAGCTACTTTTTAAGATGTTCATGCATAAAATTATGAGTAGATATAAATATCATCACACTCACAATTTTGAACCTAGATTCTCAGTAATATATTCACATGAAATTTATACCTCAATAGATATAATCATTTCCTCAATGCATTTGTGGGAGATATAGGTCCTACTAGTCCCAGAATCCAAATATTTCTGTGCCACTTGGAAACAATTATCACATCATAAAATAAGCAATAGAAAAATGGGTTCCATGACATTCTAAATCATTATATAAATAACATAGGAAAATAAAAAGGGATTTATAAAACATCCAAATAACATTATGAATTAAATATCATGATACTGAAAATGTGATCACCCGATATAATCACACAACAAAACAATAATATAGGGTGAAAAATTAAATATAACCCTATTAAAGGTAGATAAAAATGAAAATGAATTCACGAAAATACAATTTTGAAACCATTTTTTATTCGACATAATAAAAATATATCGTTATGAGAATATTTTTAAAAAGTCTCCTTTTTTAAGAAAATGAAAATAAAACCTTTTCTAAAAATGAATTTTGTTCAAAACACCTTTCCCTATAAATAAAAGGATAAAGCATAAATATTTAATTTTAAAAAGAATTTTTAATAATATAAAAATTAAAAAGTCATAAATTTTTCAAAAAGTAGAAGTTAAAATACTTTGAGAATATTTATTTTGAAAACTAATGATCAATATTTGAAACTTAAAAAAGATATAGGGTTTTCAGAAAGGGGAAGCGAAAATACTTCGAAATATTTTACCATTAAAAAGAATCATTAATAATGGAAACCTGAAATGTATATAGGGTTATCAATAAGAAATAGTGAAAATAATTTGAAAATTATTAATTTTATAAATAATATTTATTAATGGAAAAATAATATATGGCTTATCAAATTAAAATGTGGAGCGAATGCTAAAATGTTTTATTTTGAAAGGTTGAAAAAACATTTTGAGTACTTTGAAATAACCTTATAGAAAACCTACATCATTAAAATCATAATGAATAATATAATCTATAAATAAGTAATTAGAATAATATAATAATTGGAGATAAAAATAAATTGAGTTGTTATTAGGAAAAGTATAACATTGGTGGGAATTGATAACATGGACATGGAATAAAAATCAAATAAAAGTAATGTAAATTATTCTTTACAATTTTTTTAACAAAACAATATAATAATCAAGGAATAAGACTTTGGTGTGAAGCATGTTTTTCCCAAGAAAAGAAGGTTAAAAAATTACATAAAATTATTATAGGTTAAATATATCAACCATGAAAGATAATAGATAATGAAGAGTGACTATGACCCATAGAAAAAATTTGAGTCATGAAAACCCCTTATAACCATTGTAACTTTTGAATTGTAAACTCATGAGAGGACGAACATTAAATATAAAATTTAATAACAATATATATAAGATAATAATGATACATAATTATTATTGTTTAGTATTTACTCTATCTAAAAAGAAAAATGATTTTTATTATAAACATGTCTCAAGGGATTCAAATTTGAAACAAATATACCATTATAACATAAGAAGTGAATAGGTTGAAAGAAAATTTAGTATATATTGTAAAATAAAAATTTATATGTCATAAAATGGAGATTTATAATTAATTATTTTATTTGGGTAGTATATATACCATATAAAATAAAAATAGGTTCAAAACATGAAATCATGCCTTAATAAAAGTGAACTTGATACAACAAAAACTTAAAACATTTGAAATAATTGAACCAAAATACCATGAGAAAGTTGAAATGAAATGGAACATTGAATATCTTTAAATAAATGATAAAAATGACATAAATATTATAATGGGGTGGTAATTACACCATATAAAATAAAACATGGTGTATAACATAAACTTGTTTAAATGAATGAAAATTGGGACTAAAACCCTTACCTTATATCCTAGGTTAGATGAGTACACTCTAGACTCATTTAAAAAAAATTGATAAATTAATATCCTATTTCGTAACCTTACTTTTAAATATTACCCTTTTACAATCTTTATTAAAATTATTTACCATGAGTACAATAATTATTTATTGTGTATTATGACCATCTTGTGTTTATAAATTTAACAGTTTGAGCATGTTTAATAATTTTGATATAATTAATAACCATTTCATAACAAGGTAATTATTGACATATCATTTAATATTCTTTAATATATAACCTATATTGATTTAAAACGTTCCTATTTCATTCCATATGTATTTTGGTTACATTATGTGAAGATGAAAATGAGGATGGATTATTTTGATAATTTTAGCGAACAAAAATATTACTTTGTTAACAAGTAAAATAATTATTATAATATTTTAAAAACCATATAATAATCAAAATTTTATTAATATATTATAATAATTGTTAGTTTTAATGTTCCTATAATGTAACGACCCATGTATATATAAAATAATCCATTTTCATATCTATTAATATTTATAAATAAGATATTAATTTTATGTTAAATGTGATACTTTGTTCGATAGCATACTCAAACTGCAACAACAATTTTATTTTAAATCTTACGTTGCACACAACATTGAGTTATACCAAAAGAATAATATAATAATATCATTATTTTAAATGATAGTTAACATCTATCCGTTGCATTGGAGGTAATGAATAGAACTAACTATGATATGATTATTAATTGTCTCTAAATGTATCCAATAAATATTAGAGGCATAATATAAGAATGAATATGTTTTTAATTATGAAAAAACATTAATATTTTACAAGGTCGTTTCATCTCTTTTTGATGGAGAACCATTTTCAAATATAGTTTTTTTAACTTTTATAGGTTCTATTTGAAAAAATAATATTCTTATATGGAATTGGGAAATAAAAATTTACATTGGATGAAATTTTGTTATTTTTCTGATAAAGTTTATTTTTAATGAATATGGAAAAATACAGAATTTTAATTCAAAAATTCATTTTAATCTAATTTATTTATAGAGTTAATTTTTAATTTTATTTGTTTAAAAGTATAATTATATTTTATTTTTATCATTAAATATAATTCTGGTCATTGGAAATAATTTCAATTTGAAATTGGATATAAAAACATGTCAATATTTTGGTAGTTTATACTTCTAAAAACATGCTTTTAGGTTTTGACAATGATAATTAATTTTAAATTAATTTTTTCAATTTTTGTGTTTTAAATTTGAAAAAATGGATTCAATATTTTAAATAAATAGGTCCAAATTGTGTTAATATTTAACTTTTATTTTTAGACATTATGAATAGTAACTTTAGTAAATATTTTATTTACCATGGTAAAAGGTTAAATCTAGAAAATAAGGGTAAAAAAATAATTATAATAATATTAAATTAACCTAAAAATGTATTAACCCTATTGGATAAGATATTTCAGACCAAGGGAATCCTTGGGTCAATTTTAGGGCCACATGGAGACACTTGTGTGGGAAAATGACATATAATTACTTTTAATTTAAAGTTAAGGAAAACATAACCTAAAAATATATCTTTTAGTAAAACAATTGTTTATGTGGTTATATAAATTATCTCTTCGACTATAAATATTAATTTTAAATATAAAAAAATTTAATAAATCATGGTATTTTATTTATAATGTTTAGTAATTAAATAACTAAATTTAATTATAACACAATGGTGATGGATTCATTGCTTCCTTGATAAAAGATTCAAATAAATGATATTATAAATGTTAAAATAAATGAATATTTATTATTTTTATGTCATGCACAATTATTTTGGATGATATTTACTTGTCATATTAACTCTAATGATGTTTTTTTAATTAATAATGTTGTTATGGATTTTTAAAAGTCATGATATGAATAGTTTCAAAATTGACATAATTAGTATTTTAAAATACAAAATATTTTATTAAATATTATAAAATTCCAAAAAAAATATATTATTTGGAAAAAAATTTATCATAAGACCATAATTTTATTGTTGACTATTTAATTGGATATTATTCATGTTTTGGTAAATTTTTTGATTCTAAAATTGTTAAATGCTTTATAAAATGGAAAGAGTAAACAGGGTTAAATAAAAAAGATAAGGATTAAAGAATATCCAAAACCTGTATAATCCTTATTGGATGGATTTATTTAGACTTATATTCATCCAATATTTTATGTAACATAATTTCAAAACATTTATAATCAAAATATAATTTATAATAAAATAATATTTCAAGATATTCCTAAAGTTCCCCTCCTCCCTTATATAAAAGAACACCACCTCTAAACCTTACTTACACCTCTCAGGAATCATGGATAATCCAAAATCTACTCTAATAGGCTCCCAAAATTTATTATTTCTTCCTAAAAGCCTTCCCTTAGGTAGAAGGCAATTTAATAATTCCTTTTGGCTCAAATCAAAGGGAGTTACCCGATTTAGAGTTAATGTCTTCTCTCAAGTTCGTCTCTTTATTTTACTTCTCCAATGCCAATACTCATCTTATTATTTGTTTATATAACATAATCATTATCATAAATATTCTAGGATTTTTTTATGATAAGATATCAAACTATAATTCCACACACCTTCATATAATAGATATGAACATACTATTTCTGTGGATGGTGATCTACTGCCTCACGAGGCGATGAATGTTCAATTATCTCCTACCGCCTCTCATGGTGACCATTATTATGGAACGAAAATTACATATTATATATATGATATTTATTTTTTCTATATTATTATATATTTATAATTAAGTACATACCTTTATATTTTTCATGTTGTATAAATACAATAATTTTATTTGAGGATGTGTGGACTACCGCACCCTCAAAGTGATATAACTCATTCGTGCTATACGTGGAACATATAAAGGATAGAATTAATGAACATATGTAACATATATAACATATAAATTATTCTTTATTTATAATATAATTTGTATCATTTTGTTTTCATTCCTTTTAAAATGAAAAAGAAACAAATGTAGCGTTCATGCGTATGTATGGCCTACCATCAACATGAATAATGCATTTTATTTTCTTATATCCAAATTTTATAAAATATTCTAAAATAAAAATATAATGGATCTAAAAAAATATATACTATATATATATGATATTTGAATCATGAATAAAATTTTGGAGATAATGGACTTTTGACCACATGGACAATTTGTAATTACAACAAGTTTATTTTGGACTCAAGTACTAAACATCAACAAAAAGACCGATACGAACATGAATAATTATATGATTGTTATTGTAGGGTAAAAAGTTATATAAAAGGAATAATAGTCTTGAAAAATTTTCTGAATGAAGTATAATTAACTTATGTTTATTATTCAGGGAGATAAATAACGAACAAGACAAGTCGGACACAAGGTAAGGGAACCTTTCAACCTTCTATTCTACTCAAAGACTTCTTTTATGTTATGTCTTTAAATTTACATTTTCAAATGTTGGGATATATTCTTATATATCCTTATTTCTATACATTTTATTTCTGTATGATGAGATACCATTTTCTCTCTCATCAACTAATTTTTTGAATTTTTAAGTGATGCCAATAGGCTTCAAAATTTTCGTTAGGGAACTTTGTAACCCAATTTCCATAATTTGGGTTAATATTATAATTATAATTAATTAATGATATGATTATGTAAGATATAAAATTTTATTTCTTATATGGTATTTGTACATTACTTATCTGTACCTATAGTTAATACACATAATCGATCTATTTTGTTTACAAAATGATCTTTCTAAGGGACTTCATCTCAATCTCTTTTCAATGAAGCATATTTTTGATTTATAAATGACTTTGTTTTATATGGTGTATATACCCCTTTTACATTTTATTTCATTCAAAGGGAATATTATTCTATGAACCATTTTACTAAATGACCAAGTGAATGTTTCTTTTTAATGTAAGTGGTGACAACGACCTTTCCGCCGCCACGAGCATTATTTGATATTTCGCTTCCTTAACAAGCCGTAATGTTTTCAAAAGGAAAATAAATACCATATACACTTTTTAAATAATTTGGTATTGAAAATGGTTTTGAGAATGGATTGATTATGTCATTATATTTAAATATTATATTGTGATTGTAATGTGGAAATATTATCTTTTCTTTATGCTTGTGTTATGTTTTATGATTATCTTATGGTTCTTGGGAATTATTTACGTATATGGGTGGTTCCATGATAAACCTAGGGTTATTGAGCCCAAGATATATCGCCAATGGATTGGGTAATGTGAAGTAGGTAAACATTAATGTTTCCTTAAGAGATTTAGGGAATATACTGTGATGATTATTCCAAATGTAACTCCCTATATAGCCGTCAAAGATACAATGTAAGTATGATATAAATGAAAAAATACGTCTTTATGATTTTTTATTTCTATGTGTTATTCATAAATCATATGATTTTTTGAGGTATATTAAAGAGATTATGTTTTATTATTAAAAAGTATTATTTCATTAATTTTTATGTATTGATAGACTACTATTTTTTACCTTGTTTTATAACCCTTACTACATTTTTATGATCATTCCAAGCTTTTAAAACGTTTTTCACAGGGTACATGGAAGGTGAAGGGAATGGAAGAATTCATGAAGATTTATATCATAAAAATAATTCCAGTTTTACTTAAGGAGTTTTATTATTGTAAATAAAATTGGATAGAGTAGAAGTGTCAACTTTGTAATCATTTGAGATGTAATGTAATTGTTACAACATAATTATCTAAAATGATAAACCTGAAAAGATACTCAATGTGAATTATTGACTTTACTCAAGATTATATAATGTTTAAGGCTAGGGCCTTATATTTTGTAGTAGAGGTCGGTTTATATAACCTTAGAGGTTATGGTGATATCTGGGTATAGGTAAAGGACCTGATATAACCAAGAGGGTTATTATAATATGGAAGCTTTTAAAGGGTTATGGTAAAATAATTTGTTTGGAAAAAAACCTAAAAAATGGAGATATAAGGAGGATAATGGATAAGAGTAATATAATTTTTTTATGTTATCTATAACCTATAGTGGATACTTTTTTTAAATTATAATATTTTGTTTCATGTTTTAGAGTTAATTATTTTTAGTAGTTTAAGGAAAATTTTTCAAGATGGAAGGAAAGAGACCGTGCACAACCTTCTTATCCCTCTAAGATGATTTGATCATAAATATTATGGAAAGATCCATTTTGAATTATTTGGAAGGATTCTTGAGTATTCAAATCACCTGCATGAATTTGTTTAAGCTACCCAAGACCTACTCATTTCTAAAACAATTTTATGGGTCATGGTATCTTTTTCATGTGATTTCAAGATCTCAACAATTCTAATTATATCGAAAAGTGAAATTACAAAAGTGTAGAAAACATTTACTTTTTGAAAATATGAAACGATACTAAATGATAAAGGGTACATCCAGAAGATCATGATATCTTTATTTAAGTTATGATATATTTTTTTATCCATAAAGAATGAATCATCTTTGGATAGATATTTATAAATGATGAGGATATTAGATCTACCGGAATGATTTATTATTAAATCAGGTAGAAATTCATAATTAATGGATTTTTAAAGAGGGTTGAATGAGTAAGAAGTCAACATATAAGGGATTCATGAGTTATGGTATATTTTAGTATGATGAAATGTTTAAAAGTATTTATGATCTTTTGATGATGGGATTCCTTTGGAAATACTTTTTTTAATATATGTAACACTGATATCTGATATATGAAAAACAAATCAAGAAAGAATTAATTTTTCTTGTTTGTACATAATGGATAACATTAGGGGTTCATATGATCTTTTATTTTTAAGTTGATTAATGGTTATTACATTTTGGGATGCAAAATAGAAGGTATTAGATAATATTTGAGGATAAAGTAGGGTATGGTTATATTTGAGAATATTATCTTATTTTTGATAATTTTTTAAGAATTACATGGTTTAAGAAAAAGGACAACCCGTAAGATGGGTGACAACCCGTCGCATCCGGCAAGGCTGCAGAAATAGAACCCACAACCGAAGGGCGGCAAGGGTGCATCACCTACCACTGGCCTACGTGAATTCCCTGGTTAGTATGACTTTTTATTTATAGTTAAATGATTTAATTGATCAAGAATAAGTTTATTTGGGAAGTTATTTTTTATCAAATGGATATACGTAGTATAAGAAAATGATTGGGTGATTAAGTGATAAAGGTTATTTTGGAAGATTTTTTCTCGTTTGGGAACACAATATGCCTAAGAAATATTGAATACTTTGGGATTTCAATTGAGGAGAAATTGTGGAATTTTATTTTGGAATAATATATGTTTTTATTATGTACATATAGAGATTTGGGTTATTTATGGAAATGAATAATCTATCAAAGAGAATATGTGATTAGTTCAATTAATTTTTAGTATGAGATGTTAAGAGTAGATGATGTTATTTGGAGATGAATTTTATGAATTGTGTAGAAGACTATGTGATCAAATCATTCTGAATTTTGGGTTTCAAAATTAGTTTGGATTATTTTGAATAATTTGACGGAAAATTGTGTATTGAATAGTCTTTGTGAGATTTGGGTATTTTTTGTTCAATTTAGGAGATTAAGAGTAGTATTTATTTTTTATAAAAGATTATCCTTTTTAGGGATTATATGATCTTATACTAATCTTTTTTACTTTTGGTTAATGTCTAACAACATGGGAAACATATGGTTTATCTTTTGTCGGTCATGTTATTCTCTATAACTTGATTCTATCTCTTCATGTGTGACTAAGTCATCTGGAATACTCATCATTTGAATAAAAGATGAGTTTTTGGTAGAAACTTATTAAAGTATGAAACTCTACTTGGAAAGTAAGTATATTTCCTTATGTTATTAGTCAATATCATAAATAAATTCTCTAACTTTATGAAAGGGAACCTAATATAAAGAAAATATTTTCCGCTTACTTTTCCTATCGGGGAATCGAAGAGCGTTTAACCTATCACAAGTTTGTGGGTTTTTTGGGGTTAATTTTCTCATGATCATGTTTTCTATCACTCTCCATTAGAACATGACACTTAGTTTCTCCTCTATATCCATATTTTCATGGAATCTTAGTATGTGTCATCTCTGGTGAACTTTTTCCTTCTATTTATTTCTTTTACACTGATAGTTTTATTTAATCTTTTTCTGATGAGGTACTTTTAATGAAGTTTCCAAGCCCAATTTTAAAATTGTAAGGATGCAATTTCCATAAGGGGGAAGGATGTAACAACCTAGGTATTTATAGAATAATGCATTTTCATATCTATTAATATTTATGAAAAAGATATTAATTTTATTTTAAATATGACACTTTTTCTGATAGTGTACTCAACAAGCAACAATAAGTTTCTTTTAAATCTTACATTGCACAAAACATTGAGTTATACCAAAATTATAAAATAATATTATAATTATTTTAAATGTTAGCTACCTACTAGCCGTTGTATTGGAGGGAATGAAAAGAACTAACTACAATATTAGTATTAAATGTCTTTACACCTATATAATAAATTTTAGAGGCGTAAAATAAGAATGAATCTAATTCTAAGCATGAATAAACTTTAATATTTTTAAAAGGTCGTTTGACAACCTTTTTATGAAAAACACTTTTTAAATATAGTTTTGTTCACTTCAACATGTTTTATTTTAAAAAATAATATTCTTATTTTGAAGTGGGATATCAAAATTTACATTGGATTAAAATTTTGTATTTTTATGAAAAAGCTCATTTTTTAAAGAATAATGAAAAATACTGAAATTTAATTCAAAACTTCCTTTTAATCTAATTTGTATATATATATTTAAATTATACTTTTAAATTATTTTAAAGATTAATTGGATTAAAATTTTATCATTTAATACAATTTTGGTCATTGGAAATAATTTCACCTTGAAATTGGCCATAAACACATGTTAATCTTTTTTTATTTTTTATTTCTTAAAAACACACCTTTGGTTTTGACAACATGAATTAATTTTAAATTAATTTATGAAATTTATGTTTTTTTAATTTGTAAAAATGGATTCCACATTTAGGATCAGGTGTTCCAAATTCTTTAAATAGGTAACTTTTAATTTTAGACATTATGAAGAATAACTTCAGTAAATATTTTATTTACCATGGTTAATGGGTAAATATGGTAAATAAGATTAAAGAAAATAATATAATAATAATATTAAATCACCCTAACATGAGTATTAAACCTATTGGATAATATATTTTTGATCATGGGAATCCCTGGGTAGATTTTAGGACTCCATGGTGCCACTTGTGTATGAAAATGACATTTAATTACTTTTAATTTAAAGTTATGGAAAATAAACCAAAAAGTATATCATTTAGTAAAACAATTATTATATGGGTTTATATAAGTGATATCATAAACTATAAAAATAAATTTGAAAGCTAAAAAAATTCCTAAATCATTTTATTTTATTTATAATTTTTAGACATTAAATAAATAAATTTGATTATGACACAATGGTGATGTATTGAATGCTTTATTAACAAAGGATTCAAATAAATGGTATTATAAATGTTTAAATAAATGTAATTTTGTTATTTTTATGTCATACAAGAATTTGATGTAGGATATTTACATGTTATATTTATATTAAATAAGTTTTATCAAAGTAAGAAAGCTATCATGGATTTTTAAAAAAATCATGATATGAATAGTGTCAAAATTGACCTAATTCATATTTTAAAATATATAATATTTTATTAAATATTATAAAATTGCAAAAAAAAATATAAAATTCATCGAAAAAATTATCACAACTCTATAATTTAATTATTGATTCTTTAATAGGGTATTTTTCATGTTTTGATAAGTATTTGGATTGTCAAAGTGTTAAATGCTTGATAAATCATTAAAAGTAAAAAATGGATAAATAAAAAAGATAAGGATTAAAAAATATCCAAACCCTATTTAATTATTATTGGATGATTTTATTTACGCTTATATTTTTCTTATTTTAAAACTAACTAAAATTTCATTCATTTATAATCGGAATATAAGTTATAATAAAATAATATATTCAAGATATTACAAAAGTTCCCCTCCTCCCTCTTATAAAAGGACACCACCTCTATCCCTTAATCATACATATCAAGCCTCTTGGATCATCCAAAATCTTATCCAATAATCTAACAACATTCCTAAATTTCTCCTATAATCCTTCCCCTATGATGAAGTCAATTCAATAAATTATTTTGGCTCAAATCAAACGGAGTTACCCGATTTAGACGTAACGTCTTCTCTCATGTTCTTCTCTTTTATTTTCCTTATCCACTCACTATGCTATTCATATAATTTTTTTATATGAAAACAACTATATCCTAAATATTATAAAATTTTGTTATGATATGGATTCAAAATACACTTCCACAAACCTTCATCTAATAGATACGAACATATTGTTTCCGTGGACGACGAACATACTGTTTCTGTGATATCATATTGAAGTGTTGTGAAACCCATTTCTCTTTTACATGGGTTATTTGTGATATGATGAGTGTATCCCATTTTATTTCTCATAGTTTTTCATGATATTTTTATTAATTTGTGTGTTATGACACTTAATATATATGGATAACGATTTTGGGGTCCTATATTGACCTTAAATGCATTAACTAAGTTTTAGTATCACATGGGATGATAAAATGTTGCATGAATAAGATATAGGAAACTTTGTTTACAATTTTTTTTCATGAAGGATATTTGGAAATATTTATTCAAAAAATTTCATGTGAATGATAAGAAAGAATATTTGTTCACAATTTTATTTTGTGATCGAGATGATGAAATATATTTTCACAAGTTTTTTGAATGAATGAGATACGAGAAGATTTTTTTACATGTTTATTTTTTGAATGATATGTGGGGATATTTTTTCAAAATTTATTATTTGAATGTGACATTATAATATTAGTTAAGGATATTTTATATGATTATAATTGTGTATATTTTATAAAATGAGTCTTTTTTATTTGATTTTCAAAATCATTATAATATTACATGTTATAACGATAACCCTCTTTCTTCTATTGAGATTTCATATTTTGATTGTTTTTTTATATGTTTTGAAGACATTTTTAGGACCATTATATTCTCTTATGTTACTATTCCTTATTCCTTAATGCACAATCATGTTTTCTTTATTTTCACTCATGATCCAATTATCTTTTTATCTTATATTTCTTCCATGTTCTTTTTTACCTCACTTTTATGATCTAACATTTATCAAGAGTTGATTATTTACCCTTATCAATAATTTGAGCTCACCCACTTCTTATGTTTCAATTTAAATAAATTATAAAGTTAATTATTTCATATGATATGTATAGAAGTGAATATATAGGATCAAGATTATATAGAAACATTAACAAGTATTTTAAATTAAAATGTACATTTAGATAGTCTCTAAGACACTAAACCTCTCAGTCCTCATGTTGTGTGAATATTTGTGTGATGTATTATTTAAAATGTGGAATTAATGTAATATTTAAGTCATGTTTTTCATTGATCTCTATTGTAGTTATCATAGGAACAGTTTATTTATTTTTATAGATTAGTTCAATTGTATTTGGTGTTAGGTTTATATATCCTTAGGGAAAACACATGAGATAAGTATAAGTATAATATAATATAAAAAATATTATTCAATTATTGAGTTTATAGTTATTTTGAAAAAATACCTATCTAGATATTGGAAATTGGATGATGTTATGTCACATATCCACCTAGAGGTTATCACCTTGAAAAGTGTTAGTTGAATATTGACTCAATTATCACCCTGATGTAGGATGAGTGGGAATAAGAATATACACCTAGATAGACACTATCTGGGGACATGATTTTCGTAATTTCATTTACTTTACAAGACATTATAATATATTTAATATATTAAGTAATTTGGTTAAGTAATATAAAATAACCCATCCTAAATAAACCTATATAGATCCGATATTGATTTAGGTTGAACAATAAGATAATGTGATGGTTTCATGGAGTAACACACTTTGAGGTTGAGTTTCTTTATAATTACCTTATAATGTAAATATTGATCAATATTTATTAACTATTTTGGTTATTGAAATATATAGAGTTAGGAGAAACCAATTAAATAATGGATGTTATGGAAACAATAATTATTTTCCTAATGGGAAACCAAATGAGATAAAAGTTAGTGTATAAAATAATATGTTTATTCTTCCACAACTAACATGATTCATAACTATAAAAAAACCATACCAAAATCCTATACTCAAAAATAAATATAAGGATATAGTTTCATAGAATATCTAGAGAGGATGATGATAGAATAATTAAGTTTAAACTTCTCATAAAAATGTGGGAAGAATCACCTAAGATAACACCTAAAATGAATAAGAAGGTTTTTTAATTGGTGAAGTATTTTCCATCAAGCTCATAACTATTAATATAGGGATAAAGAAGATGATCATTAAAATAGAGGATAATAATGTACATTTACTCACATATGAGGAGTTTCAGAATTATCAATATTGTTGCCTTAAACATAATGGATGAAATGGATTATAGACCTATTCGACCACCTTAGCCATGTGAAAAAGAGAATTCATATGAAATGAATACTAAAGAGGATACTGGTAATTAAATAAAAATTATATTTCACTTTATATTTGTGATTAAACTATCATCCACCAACTATAATATATTTCAAAAGTTTTATAAGAGAATTTAATTACCATCCAGATGATTTGATCATCAAATAAAAATTCTAGTTGTATGTTTTTTGTATCTTATGTTATTGTTTATTGAAATTTGAATATTTTTATTATTCATTTAAATTAAATTAATGATATTTTTATAAATAATTTACTATCATAAAAGATTCTATATATTAATTTCTAAAATAGGGAAATCACATTTCATATATCAAATCAAACTATGATATTTTATCAGTTCAATGATTACTATGAAACATATTGGGAAATTAATTATGAAGGGTGTTTAGATCAAATGGATTAAAATAAACTCAATATTTATATATCCTTATTAGGAAGTAATAGATGAGTTTAATACTATCACCCAAATTAGTAAGGATGACCCCACATTGGAAATTAACCCTCGTGACCTATATATCTTATGGATATCCTTGAATACATTTTTTAGTAATTGTTAATTAAAATTGAGAGTATGAAATTTATTTAAGGGGGGATAACGCAACAACCAAATATTTCACTATTAATTTTCCTTAAAGAAATATTGTGTTCTAAATCAATCTCCAAACACACCAAAAAACTAAAATGAAAACTTCAATATATTTAGTTTAAATATAAATATTAAATATGAACATTAAAACCTATCCATTGATTTTGAAGGTATGAATAAGATTACCAAAAATAATGAATATGTATATAATGATAATAATGACTACTTTTAATTATTATTAACTATATTTAATTTAGATAAAAAACTAAGATAATCATTTTATGCTTAAAAGTTCATTTTCTAAAATTAATGTTTTATTTCAACAAAATAAGTAAATTAAAATTAAATAATTATGAAATATATTTATAATATGAATAATATATTAATGATAAATTAATTAGTGATTAATAGGAAATAAGAATAATGAAAAGATAACATTATAAAAGGTTGTTTTTCAATATTATTTGTTTTACACTATATATTTTTTGAATTTATTTAAATATTGAATTCTTAAATTTTAAAAATTTAATTAGAAAAAATGAACATCATATTGATTAAGTATAATTTTTTTTTGGATTTCTGGGAACATTTTATATTTAGGTGAATAGTGATATATACTGTTTTTAATAATATTGCATATCTTTTTACCTTATTAATATACAAGTATGACTTAGAAATTTATGAAACCTTTATCTAGAAAACATATTAATTTTATAATTTCATTAAAGTTTTTAAAATATTAATTATAGCTTTCAAAAATATATTTATTTTCTTAACACTGAATTAATTTTTTTCCTAAAAAATTGTATTATCACATTATTCATTTATTATATTAAAATTAATTTTTAACAGTTTTTTAAATTGAATAAGAAAAAATTTATTTAAAATTAAAAATTATTAGGTCTAAATTTTATAATAATGACCACTTTATTTTCATGTATAAATATTATGTTAACTTAGGTATAAATTAGTTACTGCAAAAAAATAGTTCTTTTTTCATAAAAAATAATTCCTTTTTAAATATTTTAAATTTTGCTTAAATTAAAAGGATTTATCATAAATTAAGATTCAAATAATTTTTTTTAAATTATATTAAAATTAATAAATACTCATGTAACTTGAAATTAATGTTGGATAATTTTGAGAACACTTAATGATTTCAATGACAATTTTCTATAAAATTTAGTTCTTTAAAAATAATATATTTTTTAATTTAAAAGTTAATGTTTTCATATTTAAAAATTAAATTACATTAAAATGATCCAATATTTTTATTTATCTAATCAAAATTCGTTAAATAGTTTCATCTTATATTTTTAGTTACAAAATAATTACTATGATTTATTTCTAATCAAGATTAATAAGGGTAAAATGGGTAAATAAAGTATCTTGAATTTCTAACATTTAAATAGTAACGTACACATTATAGAAAGACTTGTGAGGTATAAAATTCATACCCACATGTATCAAAAACCATTTCTCCACTAAAATACCGTAACTCATCTAACCCACCTAACGCACATGTGATTCCATTCTTACCTCTTACCTAACATATTTCATGAATAACCCCTCCTTTTCACCTATAAATGGAGATCACAACCACACATTATCAGATACATATCCAACTAAAGGAATGTTTTCATGAATTTGACTTCACTCAACCTTTTTAAATCCCTTCCAATTAGTTTATAAGGTTATAAGGATTACTCCCAATATATAAGAAGATACTTAGCAAGGTAAGGGTTCTCCTCCTCCTCCTTTCGATTCCAGTAATTTTTTTAATAATAAATTTTTATTTACATATTATTATAATTAAATGTGTCCATAATAAATAATTTAATTTCAAAATTATTCCCTAATAATTATATATTATCCTTTTCTATCATTAAACCCATTTCATAATCCATTTATATAGAGGTCATGCTGTCAAAATAACTCCTTGATTCTATCCCTCCTCTTTTCAATTAAAGCACATTATTTTTTATAATACTTTTGATTTCAATGTTATTATTCTTCCACATAGTAATTATAAATCCATTAATTTACAATTTATTTCTTATTAGTGATATACTAATATTCTCACTCATTAAACCCAGTCTATAATCCTTTTGAATACTCATCATGCTACCGAAATACTTCTTCGATTTTCCATCGTCATGTTTTGAAGGCCAAAATCAAATATAATTCAAATGTATCCATATAAACGAAGTTTATAACATTTTATGGATATGAAAAATGTTTTTTAAATATGTAATGAAGATATTTATGTTTTTTATATAGGATTTTAAGTTTCATTTCACATAGTGGGAAACAAGTTAAGGATTTCCATCTCAACGAATGTTAATTGATTCATGATTCGATATTATAAACCTATATTCATTTTTATGGTGTAACTAATTATTCCCTAACTTCTAATATCATAAATTATTGTTTAAATTTTAATTGTTTACTTATATTAATGATCTTCCTTTTTGTGGGATATGATTGATATCTTCTATAAAATGTCATGGTTTTTCATAACGTGATATAAATCTTGAGTTATAATATTTATCCTTGTGATTAATCTTTAATTTCATATTGTATGCCATATTTCTATATAATAAGATCAATTTTTAGTCAATTATTCCTTATTGATGAGTTCTATTCCTTCTTAAAAAATAAATTTTATTTTGAATAATTTTGATCCTCTTAAATGACGGGTTCTCTTCCTTATCTATAATTTTCATTCCCATAAATTTTATCCTATATACATATTGATAAAAACATGTGTTATATATTGTTACCCTTATATTTATATTTTTAAATTTCTAAAAGGATGTTTTAGTTACTGTTTTATGATGTGTGTTATTAATAAGGTTATTTCAAAATATTCAAAAGGTTTTTACATCTTTTCAAAATAAAATTTTTTATTTTACAAAACACATTATTTTTGAAAACCTTAATTTATTTTCAATGATTTATTATTTATGATTTTTTGAATGTAAATGTTTTCAAATTTTTTAACCTCATCTTTTTTAAATGACATTTTAAATTTACTGTAACTTCTTATTTTAGGCCAAAGTTAAAAGAATTTTATAAAATATCTTTTATGATTTCACCACTATTTTCCCCTATATATCAAATGTGTCTAATTATTTCTCAATTAAATTTTATAAATTAAATTATAAATGTTCTTATTAAATACTATATAGGGGTGATTAAATTTTTGGTACCAACCATTTACATGCTTGAGGTAAATTTTAATGATTTCTTCTTGAAGTGTTATGAAACCCATATTTCTTTTCCTTGGGTTTTTTGTGATGTGATTAATGATAACCATTTTATTTTACATGGGTTTTAAATATATTTTTAATGAATATAATATTATTTAACTCATATATATTTATGATGGTGGTTATGGTCCCATATCCCCATCTAATGAATTGATTACTGTTTCATATCACATTAACAATGAATTGTGACATGAATAAAATGATGAAATATTTGTTCCAATGTTTTTTGGTTGAATGAGATAAAGGTATTTTTCATCCTAAGTTTGTTTGTGTGAATTATATTTTAGAAGTTTTTTTCACCTATTTTTTGAGTGAATGAGATGCTGGAATCGTTTTGTTCAATTTTTTTGTGTGAATAAGATGTTGAATGATTTTTTGAGAAGTTTTTTTTGTGAACGTTATACATGAATCTATTTTCACAAGATTTTATACGATTATGTTTTTTCAATTCTCTAAAATGTTCTTTATTTTCATGGCTCTCTAAATATTTCTGATATTCCATGATCTAAAGATGTTCCACTTTCTTATGTTAAAATTTCATTTTTTTTGATTTTTTGTAATGTGTGTTTAAGCCCTTATGATATCCTTCATTTAATATTATGTTTTTATGAAATGATCCTTAATTATCAATTATGTTTTATGATTTTCACTTGTGAAAACATTATATTTATATATGATATTTCTCTCTTTATCATGTTTTCCTTCATGTTTATGATATAATGGTTATTAACAGTATATAAGTTTCCTTTACTGAGAATTTTATGTCACCTCATTCTTATGTTTCCATTTACCTATGTTATATAGATGATTAGGTCATATGATATTTTTAAAATAGGTTCTATAGGAGAACAATAATGGATAAAAGTTAATATTTTTATAAAAAAATATGTGTATGAAGCTAGTCTCTAAGACACTAAACCACTCGATCTTCAGGTTCTGTAACTATTTTTGAGTTGTATTATCTAAAGCATGAAATCAATATATTATTTAAGGTATGTTTATCTTGGGTATATATACCACTAAAACTAACTATAGATCATTAATTGGGTAGTTCATCTCAGGAAGTCACAACTATATAAACCCATAAGTGACTACTAACCCATTGTGTATTAGTACTACTTTAGGCCTAATGCATGATGTATTGCAATACAATATATAAGACTTTCCCAAACTGAGTAAGTTTACAATTATGGAAGATTTACATTTAAACTTCAAATCATAGAAGGCGCTCTCATAAGTATAAAAACACTCAAAATTTACCCATTCATGGTTATAAACATTAGTAGTGTTGGAAATTAAAATAATTCCTGAATAAATCTCTCGTAGCTCCTACCAATCCCTAAAAACAATAGGTTTAAAAAAATCATTGCTCTATCCTAATAAACAATGAACCTAACCTTATTATTTTCTATTAATGTATATAAACATCAAATCATGTTCCCCAAGAAGTTTAATTATCAAATAAAAAAATATCACATCATGTTCTAGGCATAAATCTAATTATCTCATAGTGTTCTCGGTAAAATATATAAATATTAATCATGGTTTTCTTATATCTGAGAGTACACAAAAATACCATCAATAGATATGATGAAAAATGAATCCAAATATGGATGGAATACCCTATTCATCAAGTCTATAAACACTTGTAGTGAATTTTTCAAACCGAATGGAAACACAAGGAAATGATAAAGGCTATACATGATATTAAAATTAACATGATTGAAATCATATACCCTCACACAATGATGGTGATATCATAATCATAAATCAATAATTGTAGAACCACATTAATCCACTCATATATTCAAATAAATAATTTATATAAGGAATAGGATATTGGTTCTCATACATCACTAGGTCAAACCTCTAATAATACAGTCAAAAACATTAAACACCATCATTATTATTAAAAAATATCATAGGATCACCCTAAAGGGATGCGTTCAGGTGAATGAATACATTCACCAAAACGTGATTTAGCTGAACTTTTATATATTTAATCTATATTGGAGTTATCATGTTTAAAATAATGAATATGGTATCCATACCAATCATCAACTCGATCATGAACTTAACCACTATCATTGGTGGAAATACCATGAAATAACCATAGAAGACATCCTGAAACAAATCAACAAAATGTGGAAAGACCAATTTTTACATATCTCTCTATCCTAAATAAATTCTAGTAAATTTAGCTATATTCATCACAAACTTCCAATATTCTAGTCCAAAATGGCTTTCCTACAAATCCCACTCTTCTACAAGGGTATAATAACCACCCTCAATTGATTTAAAAGATACCCATATATGATAACAATCGATATGTTGTTAGTTGTGAGTAAACCAATACATTCCAAGTATCATATTTAAGAATAACATCTATAGTACTATGAAATCATAAATATTCTCAAAGCCATTAATCATGATGAATTATCCTATAAACCTCTGAGTACCCTCAAATAATACCCCTAAGGGTGCATCAATAGTCATTGATAAAATCTGAGAATAATATACATACATATTCTGATATTTTGGATGAAAAATTAATAAATTTCATAATAATTCATACATGAGGGTCATAAATTTTTAGTATATTTGTAGTCTAGATACATAAAAAAAATTATTTATGAACAATATTTAATATCACCCACTATCATTGTTTATAACATGGTACCTTGATAGACTTATCATACTAAATACCTTTCTTCATAGCTTGTGTGAAATGGAAACATAATAACGGACTTCTTAGAATCTTAGTAAGGTTAAATATGAGAGATAATAATTAAGTATCATAAGTGAACATGATATGAACAGAAAGGTATGATAACTTGATCATAACATACATTAATACTACACTATAAATCATATATAATAAACCATGAATCATTTAATAATTTTTTTCATAATAAAAGGAATTTTTTATAAGAGTGAGGAAACATAAATCATTAAACTTGAGTCATATGAGCATAAAATATACCTAGGAGCATGGAATCATGGTTTTGAATAAACATAAGAATAAAAAATATTTTCTGTTTTCAAGGATCACTGTCAATACTATCATCAAATAGTGGATAGATTCTCTAAATGGATTGGATTTATCCCAAATCCCTAGCATTTCATATCATGATATATAAGTCACTGACCAATGCATTAGATGGAATTATAATTTTGGTCCCAAATATTTGTTAATGGACATAGTCCCTTAGGGGTTTGGGTTCACTAACCTTTCCTAATCATCTCATGATATATAAATAAAGAGATTTAAATGAATCTAATAATTATTATTGGATGATTTTGGATGTGATTTAAACCCCTTCTTAAGGATATAAAAACAAGATAATATAAAACTGTGTATAAAAATGAAATGGTGAAATACTATAAATGTGTGTACCTTACACCAAAGATCCACTGCTTTGTCTTCTCCACCTTCAAACACCTTATAATGGGATTGATAAAAATCTCTAAAATACCATCCAAAATACATCCGCTATAATTGGGTATCCATGGGTCATGTGAATCATATTACATTCATATAGGATCTATTCTATGTACACCACATGATAGTGACCCAAATAAAAATAAGAATAATGAATAGATCTTATAGTGATAAATCTTTTTTCCAAGAATCATTTGGTCATTCACACCCTTAACCATAATTTGATTGTATTATTTGTATTCCTAAATTCCACTCCTTGGGATATTTCATTTACTCTTGTGTTATGAAATCATGATTAAGTGAGTCTATTAAAAATTTATGTATCATAAAAATGAATTATATTTCTCCCAAATGTTTCATTTCCTGAAACATTTCATTAAATGATAGCTACATGGGAGAATAAATTAAAAGATAAATATTTATCATTAATTTTCAAAAATAAACATCAGGAAATGATATACCAATTATGCATGCATATAATAATTATAATGCAATATGAGATAACTTATATATATAAAATACATATAAGTATTTTAGGAATATATCCTTTAATCACGCCCTTTCATTAATGATTTTCCATTTTTTTCATTTGACCTTATATTGTATCATATACAATAACTTTTGAAATAATATAAAAAAATCTTTTGGATATATTTCAAA
This sequence comes from Viscum album, assembly GCA_963277665.1. Lineage (NCBI taxonomy): Eukaryota > Viridiplantae > Streptophyta > Magnoliopsida > Santalales > Viscaceae > Viscum > Viscum album. The sequence continues at coordinate 569,827,510 of OY728164.1, read as the reverse complement.
AAACTTTTGGAAATCCATCATTAACTCCACCTTATATCACATCATAAGAAATACATTGTGTACTCATATCCCAAAAAATTATGGATTATATCTAAAATAGTTTTTTAAAGTATCACTCTGAGTCAACCTCAATATCCATTTATTAAAACACAATATGTAAACCCACATAAACTTATATCATTTAAAACAAATATAAATATCTAGATGCATATATATAATCAAATAGCATCCACTAGTAAAGTTTCAATGCTACTCAAGCTATAAAGGTGCATGGAATGATCACTATCAAACACAAGTATCTCGACACTTGGGTCGACTAGTTTACATCACATAAAAATGTGTATTATCATATTTTACCTCAATATAAGTAATATAGTGACCATGGGACATAGAGTATGTTAGTCCCATATAGCCAACTCCTCTATTATTGAATCACAGAGTATAGATTGATCTGATTAATGAATAGATAAAATTTCATTCATCATTATGGATAAGAATATGACATGGACCTTATCCATATAGATATAAAATATCTAGGTGTATATACACACTCCCATAGTCCATCTTAATTGATGGCCATGATGACATACTCATCATATTAGAGAAAAAATCCAATCATATTTATGTTCTTACCGATGACACGATCACCAACATAAAATATCACCCACATATTAGTTAAGTCAATAAGTAGACTTGTGTAAGTTGAGTATCAAATTATAAAGGTTTTAATGCTAGGTATATTGCTAACAAAAGGTAAAGGGGGATAAAATATGATCCATGAACCAATATAAAACCAAATATAACTATATGAAACTACTTTTGGTATTCATAGTAGGTCATCCACACAAAGAATATTAATTTTTTGTGTTTTATTATCATATTCTGTATCTCCATACAAGAGACCACTCATTCTAACCTTCACATCACATCATAACATATAATAATCTATGATGAACATCAATTCGGGATAACTCAATGTCCTATAATGAGAGGTAAATTATCATTACTCTCCATGAAATATATAGCTATATATAAATTTATGCAACCGACATGAAATAACGATACAGTGAATACTGAAGTAAATATGATATATTTTATTATTACTAAAGTCTTTAAGAATATTTAATAGACCCCAAATAAGAACCATTTTATCATATCATATATGATAAAATTCTAGACCATCCTTATTTTTGTTTCACATTCTTGGTTTTATTAAATCATTACATCATAAGTAGTTCACATAACATATATATATGGCCATATGATAAAACCAACCCACCAAACTCTTTCATGAGAATATATATGAAGAAATATAGTTTGAATAATGGTGAGACATAGGAATAAAATTCCTAAGTGTTCAAATACATGAACATATTAGAACAACTTAATTACAAAACATCAAATGTTATGATGTAAACTTGTGTAGTTCATAGTCATCATACTTATAACTCTATTCCATCAAAAAATTTACATTAATTAACTTAACTACTTATATTATTGATTAGAATCCCTACTTAACTCTTTTGGGATAAAGGGAATATTACTTTAATACTAAATATAAATCATTTATTTATATTTACCACCATACCCTAAACTATTTTAGGATAAAGTGATAACTTCTTTTTTATGGTAATTAATGTAGCTATTTGAATTTCTATTTTCTACCATACCATAAAATACGTTATGATATAAAGTGTAACTCCTTTTTCATTTCTACTAGTAAAATCCTTCAAGAAATTATGTCTTTTAATTTTCATGATGGCAATATAAAACTCTTTATATTTTTCTTTATCATCAAAAATGTTAAACTCTTTTTGGATATTGTGTAAAAACTGAGTATAAATTTATTCTTGTATAATACATTAGGAAATAGTGATATTAAATTTTAAATGGTAACTAAATGTAACACTTTACATTTTTATTTACCCGCATATATCATAAATATTTTATGTTATTAATTAGAAATAACTTTTAACTTAATATTAGTATAATCCTTTATTTGTTAACTTTTAACATCTTTAAGTCCTAACATACTACCACTAACCTCTTATACGTTATATTATTTTGAAAATATATTTCTAAGATACAAAAAACCTATTGATTTATTAAATAATATTATTCCCTTTTTAGTTTGAAAATATAAAAAACACAATATTTTTTATATATGTGATATTTTGTGTGTTTAGATCAATTTTACTTCAAGAAGAAACCTTTTTTAAAATATAATACCTATGGGTAGTGGGAACACATTCCATCATATTTTATAAAACATTTGGATAAACAATTTTATCCTAGATAAACACCATTATCCATATCTATTTCTATGAATATGTTATTGAAATTTATGACTCATAAAACATGTGTATACATTTATTCATCTCATAATTATTCACAAAACTATTTATATTCAGACAACTTCTTTTATCATATAAGTGAAATGAAATTAAGATACACATCACTCACTTAGATTCATTTGAGCTTTAAAAAATCCTTTACATTCAAATCCTCATTGTAAAAACTATTTACTTCATCCCATGGATATAAACTAAATTTTAATTCAATTATTCCTTTTAATTTTAATTCCTTTATATTTAAAAAAAATTTTAAAATAAATATTCTATATTACAAATCTTTCAAAATTAATGAATTATTTTTTATAACATCCATACATGACATTGAAATTCTCTTGAGTTTCAAAAACATTGTTAGGTATATCTTGGATAATGTAATAATATTGAATTATTACTCTTTATTTTGAAAAAAAAGATACCAATGACCTTGAATAGCTTCTTCATGAAAAATTATTGAAATTTTCAAATAACTTTTATTATTCTAGTTTGAAATTTTACCCACCAGTACTGACCATACAACATTTAGAACCTAGTCATCATATTCCCTTGTTAAATTATTCTCAACAATTTAACAATATATGTAAAATATCATGAATTCATTCATTGTGAAAAAACATTTCCATAAATAAAAATAATACGAATTTCTTAACTAGAATAATCCATTTTAGTATCTCATAATGATTCTATGGAAACAAACACATTATATTAATTTGTATCAATAACTTCTTTTTCAATTAAGAATTGCCTACATTCTCTTCTCAAGATAAAAATGATATAAAATACATATTTTATGACATATTTATTCAAGATTTAAGTACCCACATTATTAATGTAGTAACTCAGTTTCTCCATTACCTGAAAGAAATCTTCAAGATCCAAACTTCAATTATTTTATATTTATGAACTCCTGTATATTTAACACAATTGTAAATCATATAATCAATAAAATATATTTATCTAAACAATAAAATTTAATTCAATAACAAATAAATCATTAAGTAAATATTTAATCACACCTATTTATTCTTCATATTCAATCATATTGAATATCATTTGATATACCCAATCATATCGAGTATAAAAGTGGATACTAATATTAATTTGGTAATTTTTCATCCAACACCTTTAAAACCATAAATGAATCAATATATTATTATGAAAGAATTTGGATTCACTTTATGGACAATTTCAACACTTGTTTATTGTGGAAGAAACTAATCAAACATATATAATATTCCTTATGAACTTTTCTCAAATAAAATATAATTTTTAAAATTTATACTTATGCTACCATTATTAAAAGCTACTTAAATTAAGAAAATCCTTATCAATGATTTATCAAAAAGTTTATCTTGACTATGAATATGACATTAACTAAAAATAATTCTTTTATCAGATGAGTATCACTGATTAGATATTAAAACAGGATAATATTCACCATTTATAATATAATATTAATGTGTTTTATTAATCATAGACATCATTATTAGTGCATTTTACACTTTAAACATTATTTCACATTATGATTTCAATTCCTTCTTAAATTGCACTATTACATGGAACCTTATTGAACATATCATAAAACACATAATGGTATTGATTTTATGTTTCTATTTTATTTTACAGGTCTCCCATGTTATAAGTAACAATTCATTCTTTTGGGGAACTTATAGATTCAATTAGGAAGTCCATCAAAGTGGGCTTTGAACCAACCACATTCTGGGCGAAGTGAGTTAGACATCATCCAAATAAATGAACATTAGAGGACATATTTAAATCCCAATGATTCTAAAAATTTATATTCAGATATAGGAAATTCTTTGGAACATTTCATTCAACTGTTTCCCAAGCTAATTCGGATGTTTGTATGGTGTTCCAGGTGGCCCAAGTTGATGATGAAAATATGAGCCAAATTTTGAGGCCTAGAAATACATCCCACCATTTAAATCATATCTATCGAAACGAATATTATTTTGGTCAGAAATTTTATAGGATTTTAGAGGACTTCCGGGGATACATTTTAACCTCCTATGGTCCGCTCTAATTCGTCCATATAGAAGGTCCTTTCGGTGCATCTTTTTGGTGGATGCAAGCTGGATGCCACTTTGGGGGAAGAGTGGAAAAGTCTCATCTCCATTAATTTTCCACCCACATTTCCCCACCATAATTAATCAAAGGAACATGATATGATGGGGGCTCGGCCAAAGACTTCCAAAATTCCTATTTAAGGCAGTATTGGTGGAGGATTTGGAGGATTTTTGAACTTTTTTTTCATTGTAATGTTATTATTCCAAATTGTGTTTGTAGCATTTTTACTTCTCATGTAAGTTGTTCGAATCACATTAATTTTCAATAAAAGTTCTTCTTATTCTTTTTTATGTTCTTATTAATATCATCTTGATACCGTTGCCTCAAGGTTCAAACTTATTCACACCAAACCATGTGATTTTTTTCACACAATGGTGGAGTGATCATTATTTTATTGTTTTTACTTCTTCAATTCCACCCTCATAAGTCTACATCCCGCTTTCGTTGAGAACATGTCATCAATGGAGGGATAGATATCTTAAGGGTTTATCCAAAGGAGTAGCTAGGGGATATATTGGATGTTATTTCTCACTTTCTGAATGTTATTAATTTATTTTATTTGAGATTCTTTCATTCAATGATGTTCACTCTTCCTCTTCCATATTGAGTTTATTCGCCCCACTTTTATGTGTTAATTATATATTTACCATGGAATGATCATGAAAATGATCTTAAAAGTTTATAGGTGATTTGAATGTTTTGGGATGGTTTTTAATCAATAATTGGTTATGTTAGTTTTAATTCATTGAATAAATCCTTCTCGAGTTAATGAAATTGAAATCACAAAAAAATAATTCATCCAATCCACCGCGAGCAATAACCTTGGATCAGCTCATTTTATCATAATTTGAAATCACATAAATCTATTAGTTCTCTTTTAAAACCTTCTAAAAAAACAACCTTTTCCACTTCATGGCCAAAAATCCATCTATTTTTATTGAGTGTCTAATGGTTCTTCTTAGGTCTCCGAGGATTCGACAACCCAAGCTACACTGCAAACAACAACTTAAACCTTAGAACATGGGGGTAAATTTGGGAGACAACAAATTTTGGCACCAGTTCCATGGACCCAATTAAGTTATCTTAGAAAATATCATCCTTTTCTCACCCCATGTTCTCTATTCTCGCCCCCATCTCTCTTATCATTTCCCCTTTCTTTTTGTGTGTGTCCTGAGAATCGAGAATCAAACTTTCTATCTTATCTGATGAAGTATATTCCAAATTACCATGTCACAAACTCATGATAGAATGAAATATAAAATAAATATTGGGAAGCCTCTAAATTAGAAAATTTCTTTGGTCAACCCTTGATTAATTACCACACTCTTGGTGACATGTACAATCATTGGGATGATGAATATTTAAAGGATAAATTTCCATCCCTCTCAAGGATAGGTGAAGAGATGAATCTTAGAAAAGTCCATGATGATCAAACACATAAAAATTCTATTACTCAAACAATAATTGAATTTTTTTTAATCAAATGGATATAATGAGTTTAGAGGTATCATCTTTGATATTATAACTACAACGCATTAGTACTTGTGAAGAACTCATCCCTACACCAATTGTACCTTACAAAACCTTATGTGGAGTGTCTAGTTTCCAAAAAACATTTCATGAATTCATTGAAGAATATAACTTTGGATTTGGGGTTGAGGAATTGAATCAATAAATTGTTGAAGGGTCTTTAAATCTTGAGAAAATTAATTTCATGTATTCACAAGAGGGAAATTTTACATCGTGGATTGAGTCTCCTATGTATAACTCTATTGATGATTTTTAAAAAACACATATCACTGAACCATTGAGGAAAATTAAAGACATTGAGTCCATACCAATTCCTAACAATAATCTCTCCAATTTTTTGTTGAATATTCTATTCAAAAGGAACCAATTTTGTTTAGAAATATGTAAAAAGAAATTGAGTTGGATTCAATATCTCAACCTGTGTTTGAATGTCCTATGAAACCCAATATCAAAATTATTATCCTTCCTTCCCCACCAAAGTATCCCTTCATAGCGTATAATCAAGAGATTTCAATTGGAAATCATTCATCTCTTGAAACCAAAAAAATTTGGAATGATCATTGATTTCTTAGGAAAGACTACAGAGGAATCTCGATCAACTATTTATTATATTCCTTGGATTTTCCCACTCATTGAAGAACATAGGTTTTTATATGACACAAATTATAAACAAAAAATCAATCTCAGTAAATAATAAGTGGATAAATATTGGGTCCTTAAAATTTTGAAAGTTAGTATTGGGTATGTTAGGGGGTTCATGTCGAGCTAGCGACGTTAAACAAAAGTGCTGCACGGGAGGTAACTCATGGTATTCATGTTTATTTTATTTAAATTATTACTTATGACTTTTTACATGTTCTTATTTTATGAGTAAGGATGGGTATGAAATGGGAGCACCATATTCATCTGTTTCACGTGGGGTGATCCCTGAGTAATAAATTACCCAAAATTTTATGAGAAGACATTGTACCATTAGTTTTTTTTATTTTTATGTTTTTGTAGGTTAAAAGGAAAATAAAATAATAATAATTTAGATTTTTTACCTGTTCTTATTTTATGAGTAAGGATGGATATGAAAGGGGAGTACCATATTAATCTTTGTCACGGGGTGTGATCCCTGATTAATACCTTACCCAGCAATTTAAAAGAAAACAATGTATCATCAGTTTATTTTATTTTATTTTTATGTTTTTTATGTCTAAAAAAATATATTAGAATAAAATTTAAAGGCATTTCATAGGTCATTGGGAAACTATGGTCACAACTGTCCAAGCCTTTGGGACTCAAACCAGGACTGAAGGGAGATTGGGGAATGCATTTTCAACATCAACCACCAGGTGACTTCATTCCATGATATTAGTTTTAAATATATCCTTCGAACTTCTACCCTACCCCCTTCTATTTTTTCATTTCATTAAACACTGGGGATAATGTTATTCTATGTTGGGGGGAGACAAAATAAAAGCATTTATTTTTTTCATCATAAAATGTGTGGAAGGAAAATTTTCATAACCCTTGAACATGATAACACACATAGCAAACTCTAAAATTGGATATCAAATACTTTTTAATTCCTTGATTCTTATTTTAATGCCAGTTTAAGTTCATGTGCATAGATTTTGGAAAGTGTGGTTGTCCGATATTATTTTTCCCCATTTATATTTTCATCCATTTATTTAAAAAATCACAATGCAGGTCCTCTAGATTTTCGGGTATTAGTTTGAGTTCATGGGGTCCATAATAAATTTCACAGAGTTAGTGATCATTTTAATTTTAACATGAGTATTCAAAAAATAATCAATTACGTATAGAGCAATGGGTTTACCAAATTTGTGGCTTTCGACACTTGTGGATTGTGACTCCATAGTTGTCTGGAAAAGAGTTTTGCATTTTATATCTATTTGTGGTAATTAGAATTTGTTTTTGATTGAGTTAACTTGATATGATGCCTGAGTATGTGATCATCACTTGGTGCCCAAAGGACATTGAGCCTGGGAGTCATCGACAATGTCTTGCTAAATGGGTTGACCCGAATGAGTTCAATTTCAATTACCAGGGAAATATTGGAAAAAAAGAAAAAACAAAAACAAAAACAAAATAACTGAAAAAAATGAATACTCATCATAATATTTAATTTTGATTCCACCTAGCGCTTCCATCTTTTCTCCCTCGAATGAAAATGAACCCCCATTTCTATTGTGACTCACAACTCTTCATCATGATTAATTGAAATTGGATGAAATGTGGCGATGAATTTTAACAAAGGAATGGGCTTGGGATTGGGATATGCCTATGGACCTATCTTGTTTTAAATTATTTTTATGGATTGTTTTTTTGTAAAAGTTCTTTGGGTGAGCAATGCATATTAAAATGTTTTTGGAAATAGGAATTCAAAATTTCATATTTATGAGATATATTTTGCTCGGGACTAGCATAACTCAAGTTGGGGGTGTGATTAGCTCCTAAAAGAGGCTAATATTCATTGATTATAATATAATATCAACGTGATTTATTAATCGTATACACCATTATTAGTTCTTTTTACACTTTGAATATTATTTCACATTATGATTGTAATTCCCTCTTATAATGAACTATTACATGGTACCTTCTTGAAAATCTCATAAAACACATAATGGTCTTGATTTTATGTTTATATTTTATTTTCAGGTATCTCAAGATATAAGGAACAATTAATTCTTTTGGAGTAATTGGAGATTCAATTTGGAAGACCACCAAAGTGGGCATTGAACCAACCACATTCTGGGCGAAGTGATTTGGACAACAACCCAATAAAAGAAATGTATAAGACCGAAATGAAGCCCAATGATTATGAACATTTAAATTAAGAAAAAAAATATTATTGAGAAAATTTCATTTAACAGTGGCCCAAGGTAATTCAAATTTTTGAATGGTTTTCTAGGTGGTCCAAGTTGATAATGAAATTCTGGGCCAGATTTTGAGGCCTAGAAAAATAGCCCACCATTTAAATCATATCTCTAGAACAACAAATTATGTTGGGATGAAATTTTAAAGGCTTTTAGAGGACATCCGGGGATACATTTTATCCTTCTTTTTCTCGAACTAATTTGTCCATCTAGATGGTCCTTTTGGCACATCTGTTTGGTGGATGCAAGATGGCTGCCACTTTGGTGGAAGAGTGGAAAAGTCTCATCTGCATTAATTTTCCACACACCTTTCCTCACCAAAATTAATTAAAGGCACAAGGGATTATGGGTTGTAGTAAAAAGTCTTCCAAAATTTATATTTAAGGGAGTAGTGGTGGAGTATTTGGAGGATCTTGGAGATTTTTTTAATTGTAATGTTATTATGCCAAACTGTCTTTGTTGCATTTTTCCTTCTCATGTAAGTTTTTCGATCACCTTAGTTTTAAATAAAAGTTCTTCTTCTTCTCTTGTTCTGTTATTATTAATATCACCTTGATACCTTTTCCTAATTGTGTGATCTTATTCACACCAAACCCTATTATTTTGTTCACACAATGGTGGAGTGATCATAATTTTTTTGTTTTTACTTCTTCAATTCCACCCTCATAGGTCTACTTCCTACTTTCGTCGAGATGATGTCATCAATAGAGGGCTATCTCTTTTATGGTTTGATCTAAGGGAGTAATAAGGGGATGTATTGGACGTTATTTCTCACTATCTAAATGTTATTAATTTCTTTTATTTGAGATTATTTCATTCAATGAATTTCTCTCTTCCTCTTATTCATTTCATTTGCCCCACTTTTATGTGCTAATAATATCATTTACCTTGGAGTGCTCATGAAAATGATCCTAGAAGTGTATAGATGATTATCTTGTGTTGGGAAGGTTTTTAATTAGTAAGTGTTGAGGTTAGTTTGAATTCATTGAATGAATCCTTCTCTAGTTAATGAAATTGAAATTGTAAAAAAATTTAATCCAATCCACCCCGAGCAATAACCTTGGATCAACTCATTTTCTCATAATTTGAATTCACATAGATGTTTTATTGATATTTTAAAACCATCTAAAATCAACCAAAGTTTTCCACTTCATAGCCAAAAATCAATCTCTTTTTATGGAGTGTGTAATGGTTCTTCTTAGGTTTCTAAGGATTCAACAACCCAAGCTAAACTACAAGTGACTTCTTAAACCTTAGAACTTGGGTAAATTTGGGAGACAACAATCATGTATCATAACCTTTAAATAAGGAATATATGTTAGGGATTCCCACTAAAATAAGGTCCCCTTTTGTGAATCATGTTAATTAGTAAACCATGATCTCAATTTCACTATGATGTGGGTTAACTTTGGGATTATTCTTAAGAATTATCTATTTAGGTAGGTAATTATCCAAATCAAATCATATATGACTATTATATTGTCAATCTGAAAAATAGTTGTCCAATCCATCATATCAATAAACTCAAATCTATTATGATGGAATCCTAATCCTCTTAGGGTTTCTCTACTAGTGTAACACAAATAAATTTAAGAAATAGGCTAATGATGTAAAATATATGGAAACCTATATTTATCATGACAAACCCAAGGATTTTCTAAATTCAACTATTATTTATCTCCTTAAAAAAGATAATCTAGTGGAACCAAGATTTTTCATGAGCTACCTACATGGATGATAAATTTCTTGAAAAATTCCACTTTGGAAGGAATATAACACTTAATATTTTAAAGAGATTTTAATTTCACCAATTAATATCATTTTAATTCCTTTTATATATGTGTGATCTAGTAATTTTGTTCAGAATATTATTCCCATCACCAAACCAATATATTGATGTGTAACTATTTACACAACCTACAAGTTTATGTTACTCACACAAAAATAAAATTGAATTATATTCATAAATACATGAATTGATCATATGCATAAGGTATATGAATAACTCATGTAAACTCATATATTTATATGAAATTTAAAATCTCCAAATGAGTAAGACCAAAGAGATATATAACCAACTATAACATCCCAACCAGAATCACCATGTCTAAGCTAGAATTCCACATGACCTCAAACATGCCTCCCCATATGCCATAGGATATATAATGGTAGTGAGGGTCTTAAGTGGAACTATTGATATATTATACCCTCAATCAATGTGTATAATAATAATAAATTACCCAAAATTTAAACAATACACAATCAGAGTAAATAGAAACCAAAAACATACCAACTGTATGAATATACGTGGAAATAATAGACTCAAACTGGAGTACAAGGCATTAATCACCCACCATGTCTATCACATATAGAAATAAGAAAAGAAAAAAGTACAAGATTCTATAATTATAATCCAAGAGACATATCATCCTAGTCTCTATATTCTTAGTGAGCTATCCCGCTAGATGATCGACCTGATCTTCAGCCCAACCAATACATGTAACAAGTGTGGGATGCTTAGGTACCCAATTAATATGGTCACCAAAGAAGGGTGTGAGTATAACTCAATAGGAAAAAACTAATATAACTTAGTACCCAACCAGTAATATATAATGTATTTTCATGTGATTATATCAAGAGAAAGTAATAGAAAAAACATAACTGCATAAGAATAACGTAAACACCAAGCACACACAAGAAACAACAACCATGTGTATAACATATATGATTTTACCAAGTGGTCATGAACCATGATTGTACCTTATTCGGCTCAATGTTGAAAGTATAAACATAATATATATTAATACTAACCAATTGTTCCATAAGGACAATGAATCTATCGCTCGACATCCTCCTGTAATCATGTGTATTTGCAACATGACATTATGTAGGAATCAATAAGGACATTTTAATCTAGCCATGTGAAGGTGGAGAGATACTATCATGATGTAGATGTCGAGGAGGGGAAATTCCTTGTAGATAGTCTGGTTGAATTCCCTAAGACCTTCAAGTCATGTAATCTCTTAAGCCTATAAGCCATGTAATCATTGAGCCTACGGGCCCTGTAAGGGTTCCCCATCATCCCATGAAAAGGGGGTTATCAAAAATCTATAAAAATGAAGGCATTCAGGCCATTTGGGTAATAAGGACATGTTACTCGATATCCACACATCTTTAAAATATAATCATCATTCACTAGGAATCGAGTGAAATGGTTCTTGGAATCCACTAGGAATCAAGTAAATCATGTACGCAAAATCCATGGAATAATCATATCTCTACCTTCTGCTTAGGTCCATTATTTCCATATTCACATGTAATGCACACACAAACTTTAATGGAAAATCATGTCCAGAAAGTCTACCTATTTGATCACTAAGAATAATGAATCTAATTTCAAAATAACATATAAAAAATGTATATAATAAAAGGTAATAATAAGCAGAAATAACATCATAATTACAATTATCAAAATATAGAAACATGTGATCAGCATTGAACCTGGCATGTTAAGCTACATAGGTATATTCATGGGATAAAATAGCATAAATGGTCTCATAGGATACACAAACCCACCCACATGCATTCACAATCAAACATGGTAAACATGTTATACCAAAATAAGTACTATATAAAATGAAAGGAGTGAACATATAAACATATCATGGCATATCATCATTAGTCATAACAGCTACACATGAGATGAAAGATGGTATTATCTATTAGGATACCTAATAATTATCATGGAATAATCAATATGCATGGTCTCATGGGAATACCAAAATTTTATCTAGGTATAAAACAGTTGGAGTTGGTGGACTAGAACCAACTACATTGTACTTTACTCATTAATAAAAGCATATCACATTTTGATTGTTCTTCTGCATGATAATGCTTGTGATAATATCCTAAGGATAGCTGTTTCATTAAAGGGTCATAGCGGATCCCTGTTATGATGAGAACCCAGAAGTGGCATAACACTATTCTTGAATATATTTTTTGTGGCTGGATGATGTTATTTGAGGGACACAAATAATACAGGTCATTAGGGGTGAGTAATAAAAAACCTTTAAGGAACCTTCTAGTGGTGTGTGCCCTTGGTAATGTCTAGGAGGATATTATGAGAATGAGACATCCGAGTAGAAAATCCACATTTCATAGTGTCATTGGATGTTCCTATCTGTGGATGTGTGTATTGGTCATATCCCTTCAACAACGTCCAGAGATACGTGGAAAACATGTGGATCAGTGCTAGAGGAATCCTAAAATCGGATTCTATGACACAATGATGGATCATATCAGATTATGACCAGATACATCAACGTAGAAATAATTCCCTCAAGGGAATTCATGTAAATTAATTAAATTAATTATAACCAACTTATGATGAACCACTATATGGTTCCGGGACTCCCCTCTTTATTTTTCATTCCTCATTCTATTTCAATGATCCAGTGTTTTATTATCGTGAAGGATATCATATTGATCATTGTTAAAGCTAAAATTAATGTTGAGTAAACCCACTAACGTGCTTCCGCTTCACCTAGAACATACAAGTGGAATCATAGAGAGTCATATCATTGATTATAATTATTTATTTTTTCATTGGGGATTTACGCACTTATTAATTTAGTTGTTTCAATTCAAGTTAATTATTCCTTAAATCTAAATCATGAGATCTGTTCCTCCTCTCTCGTTTCTCATTCACCTTATAGAAATTAATTTTTCTATTAATTTTGATGAAAATAAAATATAGAATCTCATCTCAAGGTGCCAAACATTCCTATCCATACGACACCAGAATAAACTGCGTGTATTCAGAAGTACACGTCATGTAGTGTAGGTTCAATGCATTGGACCGGTCTGCCAAAGTAGACCAGGTAAATGGATCATATATAAGTATTTAAGACTCTATTTGTTTACTAGGAACAGATGGCACAAGTTTTCTAGATTACATTCCATGTGGCCCATGGAAAACAACGTGTAGTCCCTTTGGGTTAGGGTTGGACCGTGTACCCCGTACCTGGCTTGCCCGGCTAGAAACTATGTAAGGAGGATACTACATGGCATGTGTCACATTGAAAATTCCATGTACTCCAAAAATTACTGAAGTACATCTACATTCCATGTCTATGGGCGTGTACATAGGATGGGTGGTGAACAAATGTACACACCAAGTAGTCGAAACTACACGCCGTGTACTCATCCAAATTACACAGATTTATTAAAATTTATTATTATATTATACAAAACCTTGAGACGTGTACCATCATGTAGGGGTAAAGATAAGGCACAACATGTGATATGTTTTTTATATATGTGTGTTTAATTTAACATCTGTGTAATGTTCATTTCTACTCATTGGGTAGTTATGAACAGTAATTCACGAGGTTTCCTCTAAGGTACAAGTTACGTACGAAGAAAATTTTAAATAACTTTATTTGTATAAAACTATGATGGATGAGAATATAAAGGAAATTTAGAAAATGGTTTAAGATAAAAGAATTGATTAATTAAAGATAATTAATTTATTCGAGTGTGATTTATCCTAAACAATAAATATTAATGAGTTGAATGCTAGTTTTATCTATGCGTAAATATCATTGCATGCATGGATGATCATGAGCTATACCAAAACCTTTTTATGTGAATGGTTTCTTTTAATTTATCTATTTAAATTAAATTTTTCGGCCTGCGATCCTTCTCCTCATTAATATGTAGGGCTAGCGCGCCCAAGGATTCTTTGATGTAAAACCCCATTTTACCCCTCACCTTAATGTCAAATTAAAGCATATGTAATGTATGGAGATCTCAAGCTAGTGGAGTCAGCTCAAGCTATGGGCCAAGTTGAAACTAATACAAGAAGATATGAAGGTGGAAAGTTGAAAGTTGTAAACATGAACACAAAAGGTTCAAGGTGTTTCTCCGTTAGGTATTGTGTTAGTTTATCAATTGATAGATAAACTAACTAATAGAACAAGGTAATGATCATACCATTTATTTTATTTATAACATTTTCATGATTTATTTATTGTTGGTGTGTTGTCACGATCACACAATTAATGAATTAAACAAGAATGGAAGATGACACTAAAATAAGACCTGCTTATGCGTAAAATATTATCTTAGACATGGATAATAAATTAAGTATATCTCACTTAATATTATCAAGCATGTAATCAAAGATAATAAAATGGAAATTTACGTATAAAGATAAAAATCCCTAAAAGAAATATTAAGTCGGTATAGCCTTCCATAATCATAGTTAGAATCTAACCATAGTTCAACCTACTTGACCAACCCTAGTTGGGGTACATTAAATTATCGGGGAATTCTAACTCAAGGTTTTGGGTGGACTTGAATTGGTTCGAACCAAGTTTTGACTTCCAGAGAAGGACTTCGTGTGACCAAGAGTCAAAGGTTGATGAAATACAAAATAAAAGGATTTCAGGATTAGGGATTCCACTCAACGGATCAAGGAGATGCGAGTTAATGCAGTTTAAATTTGGAATACCTACCTAAAACCCTTCAAGTTTCTTGACCGACCCTAGTTGGGGTAATGTGAAAATCCATATAGATTCTTTCCACTAAAATATTCAGGCAACATAATATTCTGAAGTCAAAGGTGAGGGCTATTGGATTTCGATAAAATAGTGGGATACTAATAAGTACTAATTTATTTATTTATATATGTTTTATCATAATAAAGTACTAAACCTTTTCTCATATTTCGTTGTATAAAGGTAAAGATAATTAATTCAAACCTATCATTTGAAACTATACTCGAGAAGGAAAACCTTCTCACCCTCACCAATTTCTATGAGTGGCAGAGGCATTTACATGTCATCCTTCGCCAAGAGAGAAAGTGTATGTGCTGGAAGAGCCTATTCCAGTTGCAGGTAGGAAAGAGTCTGGTGATGAGGAACTATCTCTCTATATGAAACATATGGATGATTCCAAAGATGTGCAATGTTTCATGCTATTGGCCTTGTATAATGAGATCTTGAAGCAGCATGAAAACATGGACGCATATAACATGATGTCTCGCATAAAGTATCTATACAAAGAGAAGGAGAGACATGAGAGAGATGAGATCTCCAATGCTTTTTTTACAAATGAGATTAAATATTCTGTGCTAGATGGGCCTCGTGTAGTAATGATTGTAGGAAACATTGCATTCCAGGACAACATAGGTATTATGTTCCCGGATGAGTTTCATACTAATCTCATCCTATCATCAGTACCCAAGAACTTATCTAGTTTATTGCTCACTATAACATGAGTAATAATGAGAAGAGTCTATAAGAACATATAAACTTAATTATCTATGTAGATAAGGACATAGGTTATGACAAACCCATAGTCCTTATAGTGAATTAGTAAAGGATGGACAAGGCAAAGGGGTCAATGACTTATAAACAATATGAAGCCCCCTGAGTAGCGTCCCTCCAAGATGGGTAAGATCTAGGGGAAGGGAAAGGAATGGGAGGGGGTATGTTTTTCATGTGGAAGGAAGCTCACAAGAAGAGGATCTGCACCCAAAAGTGTGGGGATGATAAATTTGTTTTCGTTATCGAGTGTAATCTTTCCATTTCTACACAATGGGTATTATATAAAACTTTTGTGGCTCACATATTTATTGAAATGCATGAACCATGTATATTTAGAGAGATTTCCAGAGGAGAGGCGGATCTTGGAGCTGCCAATGGCATGAGTTTGGTTGCGTTAGAAATTGGCAATTACCACCTCTTATTTCCAACTGGGATTATTTTGGTTTTACATAACTATTATTATGTTCCTATTATTTCCCAAAACATAATTTCTGTATCATTTTTGGATATGGATGGATTTATTTTCATGTTTGGCAATAAGGGTTGGTTATTTTATAAGAACAATGTATGTTATGGTATGATGCATTTAAATAATGGTTTGTAAGAATTAAATTTTGAAAACCAAGTGTTGGAAATCGATAATGAAACAATCTCACATGACTCATAAATCACCTAGTTGTGGCATCACCTTCTTGGTCATGTAAATGAGAAGCATATGAAAAAGCTCTTCCAAGAAATATATTTAGACTCTACTGAGCTAAAACCACTTGATAGATGTCACGATTTTTTACTAGGTAAAATGCCCATGCCTCCTTTCAATGGATAGGGTGAAAGGGAAACAGAGATTCCAGGATTGGTGCACACGAATGTGTGTTGACCATTTACAATAGTAGATTGTGGTGGATATTCTTACTTCATTAATTTTACTAATGATTTATGTAGATATGGATATGTCTACTTAATAAGGTATAAGTTAGAATACTTAAAGAAATGTAATGAATTCAAGAATGAAGTAGAGAATCAGCTTGGAAAGACGATAAGAAAGCTTCGATCAGATTGAGGTGGAGAATATCTTAACCAAGAGTTCATCGATATTCTATGTGAGTCTAGGATTCTATCTCCGCTCACTCCTCCTTATTCACCACAGTGGAATGGTGTTATTGAAAAGAGGAACCACGCTTTGCTGGACTTGGTGAGATTGATGATGAGTCATTCAGATCTTCTATTATTCTTTTGAGAATATGTATTACAAACTGGAGCATAAACATTAAACCGATTACCAACTAAGGTATCAAATGAAATTCCCTATGAGTTATGAAATGGAAATAAACCCATTTTGTTACTCCCACATGTATGGGGGTACAAATAATTTATTAAGGCTTTCTCAGGAAACAAACTAGAACCCTGAGGCAGGAAGTGTATCTTTATATGATATCTTAAAGAAAAAAAAAATTACCTATATAACCCCTCATACAAGAAAGTGACTATCGCTAGAAAAGTCATCTTTATCAAGAGAGAGAACATCCTCAAAAATGATAGTGGGATCATGATTTACTTAAACGAAGTTGATACTGAAGATACACAAGAGTTGGTATAGGAAGAAGTTCCACATGTCCCTGTGGGAGAGGTTCTAGAAACAAAATTATTGCGTAGGAGCTCAAGAGAGGTATGAGAACCAGAGAGATTTGGTTTCTTAGTCACCGAGGATGGTGAATCATTATTTTTAGACAATGATGAACCTCTATCTTATAAGGAAGTAGAAGAAATCTCAAAAGCTACAAGATGGCGAGTAGATATGAATTCCCATATGGATTCGATATATCAGAACCATGTCTGGGTTCCCATCGATGAGACAATTGAGGTAAAGCCTATTATAAGAAAATGGGAATTTAAGAGAAAACGAAACACGGAAGGTCAAGTTAGAATTTATAAAGCAAGGCTAGATTATAAAGGATTCAGAAACCGTCAAGGAATTGACTATGATAAAACCTTATCACCATTTCCCATGTTTAAATCCATAAGAATCATACTGTCCATAGCAGCTTACCATGACTTTGAGATTTGTAAAATGGATGTCAAAACAACATTCCTTAAAGTGAACCTTAAAGAACATGTCTATATGACACAAACAAATGGTTTTGTGACACCAGGTGAAGAAAAACGGGTTTTCAAGTTGCAAAAACCCATTTATGGATTAAATAAAGAATCTGAGTTTTGTAACATTTGATTTGATAAATACATAAAGGAATTTGGTTTCATTAAGAATGAATGCGATACATGTGTTTATAAGTGGTTTAATGGCAATGAGATAATTATCCTTGTATTATATGTTAATAACATATTGCTTATTGAAACGATGTAGGAGTCTTACAGCCAGTTATGGACTGGTTGAACAAGTGTTTCTATATGAAGGACTAGCGTGATGTATCATACATTCTAGGGATCAAGATCATTTTTGATAGATCAAAGAGGATTCTTGGACTAATTCAGGGTAAATACATTGACCAGATACTAAAGAGATTTAGTATGGAACAATCCAAGAGGGAATTGGTTCTAGTTCCAAATGGCCTATATCTTTCTAAGAAAATGTGTCCTCAAATAGAACAAGAGAAAGATAGAATGAGTAATATCCCAAATGCACTGTCTATATGATCCATCATGTATTCCATGTTATGTACCAGGCATGATGTTTTCTATGCACTAAGCATGGTAGAAAGCTATCAACCGGATCTAGGATAACATCATAGGATTGTTGTAAATAATATACTTATGTATTTGAGAAGAACTAAGGATATGTTCATAGTGTTTGGATGGGATGGGGAGCTTGTTATCAGAGGGTATGCTGATGCGGGTTTTCAGACAGATCAGAACGATCTGAATTCACAATCGGGATATGTTTTCTGTCTCAATGGAGGAGCTGTGAGCTAGAAGAGTTCAAAAAATATAGTTTCCTCCGATTCTACAGTGGTGTCCGAATATATAGTGGCTTATGATGTAGCTAAGAAAGTTATCTAGATTCAGAACATTATCCAGATGCTTGATGTGGTGCCTAGTAGTAATGATCATATCACGTAGTATTGTGTTAATACTGAAGTGGTGGCTATTACAAAAGAACCATGGTCACATCAATAGACAATTCTCATACTCTAGAAGTATCACCTCTTGAGATATTTCTATCAAAGGGGGTGAATTTGTAGTGAAAAGTGTGTCCACATAGGAGAATGTGGAGGACCCCATGACGAAAGGCCAATCTCAGCAGAAGCATGAATATCATATGAGAGAGAGCGGGTTAAATGTTGTTAGTAGTTGGATATAGTCCAAGTGGGATTTTGTTGGTGTTGGTGTCCTAGAACCAACTAATTTGTACTTTATTAATTAATAAAATATTATCACATCTTGATTGTTATTTTACGTGAAAATGCATGTGATAATTTCCTAAGGATAGATTTTTAATTAATGGGTATTAGCAGATCCCCGCTATGATGAGAACCCAGAAGTGCCGTTAAACTATTCATTAATATATATTCTATGGTCGTATGATGCTATTTTAGGGACACAAATAATATAGGTCATTAAGGGTGAGGACTCATAAAACTTTGAGGCACCTTCTCTTGGTGTGTGCCCTTGGTAATATCCATGAGGATATTATGAGAAAGAGACATGCCAGTAGGAAATCCACATTTCATAGTGTCATTGGATGTTCCTATCTACGGACCTATGAATTGGTCCTTAGACTTGATGATTATTATTAATGGATATTACAACTTTCACACATAGATATATTGATAAAAATAGTGATGACACACTACTCGTACTGAGGTTTGATGCGTTGTGTGCGTCAAGAGTGATATTGCATTAATATATAATGTGATAAAGGATTTTTCTCTTTTATTACATAATGGAAGTAGATATCTCAGGGCCTTTGATGGAATTGATATAGCCTATGTAAATCCATTTCCATGGTGATAAATGGGAAAGTCAATACCTGAATGTCGAAGAAATAATAATCAAGCACATGGGTTGATGGAACTGGCATGCAACCTTCTTGATTCGAGATATCATGAAAAAGATATTACATTACATAGTAAGCATTTGTAGGAGGTGACACGTTGTTGCAGAGTTATCTTCGTTCTCTACAGGTGCCTTAGCATGTTGCTGGATGCTAACCCTGGACTTTTGTCTGGCTCTGCCTAATGCCACTGAGAAAGAGGCCTAGAGGGCCACAGACAAGTGTGTCCAAGTATCTCAGTTAAAATTTTATTTTAACAAGTTGAATAAAGATTATTCACGATCTTTGTTTAATAATTATTCATGGATGCCTAAGCACATATATTTCAACTCTAGTTATTCATGAGAATATATTGGGGGTGAAATAATATATTTATTAGAAATTAATGCAGTGATATTTATATGAGAAATAAATAGTCATTATTCATGTTCTAATGAATGTGGTGGAGGAAAATAAGAAAAATGGAAAATAAAAGTACACTCCATGTATATTAATATATACACTCCATGTAGTTTTTCTGGGAATTTATGAGAAATAATATTTTTTATTTAATTAAATAATATTAGGTGTAATTCACCGGGCGCATGTCATGTAATAATAATAGTCAAATGTAATTATTTGACAAGGGGTATTACTAAGAATTTAATGAAATGAATAAATGATTTGGGGTAATTAATTCATTTTTTTTATTCTATGTAATTAAAAATCCCAATTATATATTTCTCATCAGCCTAGCCATTTTGTGTGGTTGGGCACAACAGATTGGAAAAATCTCTCAAGCCAAGAGGGAATTATGTTTTTCTCCAAGAATGCTCTCAAGCTATGAGAGAGAGATCAAACTCCACCACATCAAGGTGATCAAAGGCCGAAATCGCAAGCGATGGCGCTTCTATGCAAGAACCCAGAGATCCCATTGGTAATGTCCAGTGATACGTGGAGCATGTGTGGATCACGACAAGAGGAATTCTACAATTGGAATCTATGACACAATGACGGATCACATCATATTGTGACCAGAGACATCAATGAAGAAATAATTCTATCAAGGTAATTCTTGGCAATTAATTCAATTAATTATAACAAACATATGATGATCCTCTATATGGTTATGGGAATCCCCTCTTTCATTTTCATTATTTGTTCTATTTCGAAGATCCGGTGTTTTATTATCATGGTATATCTTTGATTGATCATTGCTAACGCTAAAACTAAAGGTGGGTACACCCACCAATGTGCTTCTGCTGCACCTGGAACCTACAAGTGGTATAAGAGGGATTCATATTTTTGATTATAATTATTTAGTTTTTCATTGGTGATATATGCATTTAATAACATTGTTGTTTCAACTCAAGTTAATCATTCTTTAAATCTGCAACTCAAGATCCGTTCCTCCTCTCTCGTTTCTCGTTCACGTTAAATTAATGATTTTTTATTTAAATTTTCATTAAAATTAAATAGAGGATCTCATCTAGAGGTACCAAACATTCTTTTCCATACAACATTAGAATACAAAGTGTGTACTCGGAAGTACATGCTGTGTAGTCTAAGTTAAATGCATTGGACTAGTCAACTAAATCAGGTTGTGTAAATTGATCCTATCTAAGACTTTAAGACTTCGTGTGTTGACTAGGAACATGTGGAATATAGTTTTTGGATTACACACCATGTGTTCCATGGAAGACGACATGTAGTCCCTCCGGGTTAGGGTTGGACCGTGTACCCAGTACAAGTCTTTCCCGACTGAAAACAGTGTAATAGAGATACTACACTGTGTGTATCCCCTTGGACATGTAGTGTACTCCAAATATTTCCAAATTACATCTACATGCCATGTCCCTGGGCATGTACTTTGGATGGATGGTGAACAAAAAAACATGTTGTGTAGATGTAACTACAAGCCATGTACTCATCAAAATTGTGCGGATTTATTAAAATTTATTATTATATTGTACAAACCTCTGAGGCATGTACCATAGTGCAGTCGTAATGTTGAGTCAAAACACGTGATAAGTGTTATATATATATATGTGTGTGTTTTTGTGTTTAATTTAACATCTGTTTAAGGTTCATCTCTACTCATTGGGGAGTTCTGAATAGGAATTCACGAGGTTTCCTCCAAGATACAAGTTACATACAAAAATAATTTTAAATAAATTTATTTTTTTAAAATTATGATGGATGAGAATCTCATGGAAATTCAGAAAAGGGTTTAATATCAAAAGATTTATTAATGAAATATAATTAATAGATTCGAGTGTGATTAATCTTAAACAAGAACGATTAAATAAATAAATGCTATTTTTTTCTATGTGTGAATATCATTGCATGCATGGATGATCATGAGCTAGACTAAGACCTTTGTATGTTAATGGTTTCTTTAAATTTATTTATTTAAATTATTTTTTTGGCATGTGAGCATCTCCTCATTAATATGTAGGGCATGCACGCCCAAGGTTTATTTTATATAAAACCTAATTTTACCCCTCACCTACGAGTGAGATTAAAGCATATGTAAGGGATGGATCTCCCAAGCTTGTGGAAGTGCCTCAAGCTAGGATCTAACTTGAAACCAATCTGTGTAGATACAAAGGTGGACAGGTAAAAGCTGTAAACACGAACCCCAAAGGTTTAAGGTGATTCTTCCTTAGTTCTTGCGTTAGTTTATCAACTGTGAGATAAAATAACCAATATAACAAGTTTATGATCATGCCATTTATTTTATTTCTGTCAGTTTCATGGTTTATATATTTTGGGTGTTTTTTCACGATCACACAATTATTGAAGTAAAAAATCATGTAAGTTGGAACTAAAATAAGACTGGATTATGAGTAAAAATTTATCTTAGACATGGTTAATAACTTAAGTATATCCCAATTAATATTAACAAGCATGTAATGAAAGATAATAAAATGTAAATATACATATAAGGATAAAAATCCCTCAAGAAATATTAAGTCGGTATAACCTTCCATAATGTTAGTTAGAATCGAACCATAGTTCAATGTTCTTAACCAACCCTAGCTGGGGTGCTTTCAATTATCAGGAAATTCTAATTCAAGGTTTTGGGTTGACTTGATTTGGTTTGCATCAAGGGTTGAATGCCACAGTAGGAATTGGTGTGACCATGAGGCAAAGGTTGAGGAAATCCAAAATAAAATAATTTCAGGATTGGGGAGTCCACTCAACAGATCAAGGAGCTGCGAGTTAATGCAGTTGGAATTTGGAATGCCTACCTAAAACCATTCAAGTTTCTTAACCAACCCTAGTTGGGGTAATGCGATGGGAAATATGGATCCTTGCCAATAGAATATTCAGGCGACCGAATATTCTGAAGTCAATCGTGAAGGCTAATGGATTTCGATAAAATAGAGGGAGACTAATAAGTAATAATTTATTTATTTTTCTTAGTTTTATCCTAATAAAGTACTAAAACATATATCATTTTAATTTGTGGAAACTGTAAGAAAAG
Organism: Viscum album; assembly: GCA_963277665.1. Lineage (NCBI taxonomy): Eukaryota > Viridiplantae > Streptophyta > Magnoliopsida > Santalales > Viscaceae > Viscum > Viscum album. Next base: position 569,803,844 of record OY728164.1, on the reverse strand, counting down.
TAATTCAAACATATCATTGAGAACAATAATCGAGAAGGAAAACCTTCTCACAATCCCAAATTCCAAGAGTGGCAGAGGCGTTTATGCGTCATCCTTCACCACGAGAGGAAATTGTATGTGCTAGACGAGCCTATTCTAGTTGTGCATGGGAAAGAGGCCGATGATGAGGAACTATCTCTCTATTTGAATCATATAGATTATGCCACAAATGTCCAATGTTTCATGCTATTAGACATGTCTAATGAGCTATTGAAGCCAAATGAAAACATGGACGTGTATAGCATGATGTCTTAAATTAAGGATCCCTACCAAGATAAGGCAAGACATGAGAGATATGAGCTCTCCAATGCTTTGTTTACAACTATTCTTGGAAAGTCTGCTCTATCTGGGCCTCATGTAGGAAGTCTTATTGGCTACATTGAACTCCTGGAAATCTTAGGGATTAAGTTCCCATATGAGTTTCGTATAGATCTCAACCTATCATCACTGCCCAAGACCTTCTCTTTCTTTATAGTCAAGTATAACATGAGAAACAATGAGTAGAGTCTACCGAAAAATCTGACCTTAATTATCCAATTAGATAAGGACATGGGGCATGATAAACCCACGGTAATTATGGTGAATAAGAAAATGAAGGACAAGGAAAAGGTTTCAAGGACATATAAATGGTCTAAAGACCCTGACCACCAACCCTCCAAGAAGGGGAAGATCCCGAGGCAAGGCAAGGAATGGTAGGTGGTATGTTTTTCATTTGGAAAGAAAGGCCATTGGAAGATGAACTATACCCAGAAGCGTGGGGACACTAAAGGTGCCTTCATTATCGACGGTAATCGTTCCATTTCTACACATTGGGTATTATATACAGCTTGTGGGGATAACATATGTATTAAAAAGAAAGAACCAATTATATTTAAAAAAATTCCATTGGAGAGGTGTATCTTCGAGCTACCAATGACACGAGGCTGGCTGCGTTAGTGATTGGCTATTACCACCTCTCATTTTCAATTGGGATGATTTTGGTTTTATATAAATATTATTAGGTTCCTAGTGTTAACAAATACATAATTTCTTTATCTTGTTTGGATATGGATGGATTTATTTTCATGTTTGGAAATAAGGGCTGCTTCTTTTATAAGAACAATGTATGTTAGGGTATTGTTCATTTAAATAATTGTTTGTATGTATTAAATTATGAAAACAATGTTTTTTCAATTGATAACGAAACAAAATCACATGACTCATACATCACCTAGTTTTGGCATCATTGTCTAGGTCATGTAAATGAGAAGAGCTTGACAAAGCTCTTCCTAGATGGATATTTAGACTATACTGAGCTAAAACCACTTGATAGATGTCAGACTAGTTTACAAGGTTAAATGACCAAGTCTTCTTTTGGGGGATAGGTTTAAAGGGCCATAGAGCTTATAGGATAGATTCACAAGAATGTTTGTGGACCATTTATAGTAGAATCTAGAGGTGGATATTCTTACTTCATTACTTTTACTGATGATTTAACTAGATATGGATATGTCTACTTAATGAGGTATAAGTCATAATCCTGAGAGAAATTTAATCAAATCAAGAATTAAGTAGAGAATCAACTTAGTAAGAAGATACATATGCTTTCTTTTGATCTAGGTGGAGAATATCTAAACCAAGAGTTCATCGATCCTCTACAAGAGTCTGTGATTCTATCTCAGCTCACTCCTCCTTATACACCACAATAGAATGGAGTTATTGAAAGGTGGAACCACACCTTTTAGGAAATTGGGAGATCGATGAGGAGTCATGAAGATCTTCCATTATTCTTTTGGGGATATGTATTACAAACTGCAATATACACATTAAACTGAGTACCAACTAATGCAGAAAATGGAATTCCCTCTGAGTTAGGGAATAGAATGATACCCATTTTTCTGCACACACATGTATGGGGAAGTGGGGAATTTGTTAAGACATTCTTAGGCAAAAAACTAGAACCCAGGGAACTAAGTGTATCTTTATAGGATATCTCAATTAAACTAAAGGATATTACCTATATAACCCTTTCAGACAAGAAAGTGATTGTCGCCAAACAAGTTTTATTTCTTGAGTGGGACCACATCCTCAAAAATGATAGTGGGAGCAAGATTGAATTCAATGAATTTTACGCACAAGATACACCAGAGTTAGTATAGGAACAATTTATACATGTCCCCATGAAAGAGGTTCCATAAACACAAGTACTACATATGAGATCAGGAGAGGTAAGATAACCAGAGAGATTTTGTTTCCTAGTCACCGAGGATGGTGAATAATTATTTTTGGAAAATGATGAACCTCTCTCCTACAAGCAAGTAGTAGAAAGCTCAAAAGCTACACGATGACCAGATACTATGAATTTTGAGATGAATTCCATGTAATAGAACTAATGATGGTTTTTGGTCGATGAGCTAGTTGATGTAAAGCCTGTTGGATGCAAATGGGTATTCAAGAGAAAACTGGACGTGAAAGGTCATGTTAGAACCTATAAAGCACGGATAGTGGCTAAATGATTCAGAAAGGGTCAAGGAATTGACTATAATAAAACCTTCTCTCCAGTTTCCTTGTTTAAATTCAAAAGAATAATAATATCCATAGTAACTTACCATGACTACGAGATTTTTCAAATGGATGTCAAAACAACATTCCCTAATGGGAATCTTCAGGAAGATGTCTATATGACACAACCAGAAGGATTTGTGACCCCAGGTGAATCCAAATGTGTTTTAAAGTTTCAGAAATCCATTTATGGATTAAATAAATCATCTAGGTCATGAAACATTCGATTTGATGAAGCCATAAAGGAATTTGGTTTCATTCAGAATGAATATGAGCCATGAGTTTAATATCCATTTAATGGGAATGCGGTCGTTATCCTAGTAGTATATGTTGATGATATATTTCTTATTGGAAAAGATGTACCAATCTTATAGTTCGTTAAGGACTGGTTGAACAAGTGTTTCTACATGAAGGACTTGGGTGAATCAACCTACATTCTATGGATCAAGATCATTCGTGATAGATCCAAGAGGCTTCATGGACTATGTCAGGGAACATACATTGACCAAATACTAAAGAGATTTAGTATTGAACAATCCAAGAGGGGATTGGTTCCAATGTCACATGGCCTACATCTTTCTAGGATAATGTGTCCTCGGACACAACAAGAGAATGAAATAATGATTAAGATCCCATAAGCTTAGGATATAGGATCAATCATGTATTTCATGTTATGTATCAGGCTTGATGTTTCCTATGCATTGAGAATGGTGGGAATATATCAAGAAGATCCAGGAGAACGTCATTAGACTGCTTTTAAGACTATTCTTAAGTATCTAAGAAGAATGAAGGATATGTTACTGGTGTATGGAGGAGATGATGAGCTTTTCATCAAAGGGTATGATGATGATAGTTTTTAGACAGATCAGAATGATCTAAAGTCCCAATATGGATATGTTTTCTGTCTCAATAGAGGAGGTTTGAGCTGGGAGAGCCTAAAGCAGCCAGTTGTTGCCGATTCTACAGCTGATTCCAAATATATAGTGGATTCTGATTCATCCAAGGAAGCCAACTAGATTCAAAACTTTTTCTAGGACCTTGATGTTTTGCCTAAAATTAAAGATCTCATCACATTGTATTCTGATAATACAGAAGTGGTGGCTCTTGAAAAATAACCAATGTCACATCAACAGACAAAGCACATACTCTAGAAGTATCACCTATTGAGGGATTTATATCGAAGGGGTGAAGTTGCAGTGAGCAGAGTGTCCACAGAAGAGAACGTGGTGGACCCCATTACTAAAGGCATATCTCAGAAGAACAATGAATATCATGTTATATCAAGTAGGTTAAAGGTTGTTAGTTGTTGGCTCTAGTCTAAGTGGGGGTCTGTTGGATTTGGTGGCCTAAAACCAACTACTTTTTTCTTTATTCATTTACAAATATCTCATCACATCTTGATTGTTATTTTACGTGAAAATGCATGTGGTAATTTTCTAACAATAGTTGTTTCATTAAAGGTTCATAGAAGATCCCTGCTATGATGAGAACCTGGAAGTGCCATAACATTGTTCTTGAATATATTTTCTATAGCCGGAAGATTTTATTTGAGGGACAGAAATAATACATTCCATTAATGGTTAGGACTCATAAACCATTCAAGCACCTTCTCATGGTGTGCACCCATGGTAATGTTAAGGTGGATATTATGAGAACGAGACCCACCAGAAGTAAATGCACAATTCATAGTGTCATTGGATGTTCATATTTGCAGACGTGTGTATTGGTCCTTAAAATATAAGATTATTATTAATGTCTATTACAACTCGTGCACATAGATGTATTGATGAAAACTGTGATGGAACACCATTCACAGTGAGGTAGGATATGTTGGGTACATCACGAGTGATATTGCATTAATAGATAATGCGAGAAATGATTTGTACCTTCTGTTCCATAATGGAAGTAGATATCTCATTCCCTTTGATCGAATTGATATAGCCGAAATAAATCCTTGTCCATGGTGAGGAATGGGAAAGTTAAATTCTGTAATGTCAATGAATGAATAATCAAGCACATGGGTTGATGGCACAAGAATGCAACCTGCTTGATTTGAGATATCATGGCAAAGGGATACCATTACACAGTAAGCATTCATAGGAGGTGACACATCGTTGGGGTGTTAAATTCTTTCTCTATGGATACCTTGGAATGTTTATAGATGCTAACCTTGGAGTTTAGGGAGGATCCTCCTAATGCCACTGAGAAAGATACCTAGAGGGTCTCACACTAAGTGTGTCCAAGTATCTCAGTTAAATATTATTTTAAGAAGTTGAATAAAGATTATTCTGGACTGTGGTTTAATAATTATTCAAGGATTCTTGATCACATTTGTTTTGACACTAGTTATTCGAGAGAATATTTTGTGGATGAAATAATATATTTATTATTGAGTAATCTGTGATATTTATTTGAGAAATAATTTTCTATTATTCAATTCCTGATAAATGTGGTGGAGGAAATTAAGAAAAATGGAAAATAAAAGTACATGCCATGTATATTAATATATACACGCTCTGTAGTATTTTGGGAGTTTATGAGAAATAATAATAATTATATAATTAAATCATATTAGGTGTAATTCGCTAGGCGCATGTCATGTAATAATAATATTCAACTGTTTTTATATGACATGGTGTATTACTAAGAATTAAATGAAATGAAATAATGCTTTCATGTAATTAATTCATTTTATTATTCTATGTAATTAAAAATCCGAATAATATATTTATCATTAGCCTATCCATTTTTAGTGGTTGTGCACAACGGATTTGAAAAAGATATCAAGCCAAGATAGAATTATTTTTCCACCAAGAACGCTCTCAGTCTACGAGAGAGAGATCCACCTCCACCGGATCAAGGTGATTGAAGTCAGACATCACAAGTGATAGATCATCTGTGCTAGCACCTAGATATCCCTTGAAAGATGTCCATAGATATGTGGATCATGTGTGGATCACCTCTATAGGAATGCTACACATGGATTCTATGAGGCAATGATGGATCACATCAAATTGTGACCAGAGACATCAATGAACAAATAATTCCATCAAGGTAATTTTATTCAACTAATTAAATTAATTATAACCAATATATGAGGATACTCTATATGGTTCAGGGACACCCCTATTTTTTCATTCATCGTTATATTTCGAAGATCTAGTTTTTTATTATTATGACGGATCTCGGATTGATAATTGTAAAAACTAAAATTAAAGGTGGGTACACCCACCAACGCAGTTCCACTGTGCCCAGTATCTACAAGTGGTATCAGAGGGAGTCATATCATTGATTATAATTATTTACTTTTTCATTGGTCATTTATGCATTTAATAATATTGTTTTTTCAATTCATGTTAATCATTCTGTAAATCTGAATCTCGAGATCTGTTCCTCCTCTCTCAATTCTTGTTGACATTACATAAACGATTTTTTCTTTTAATTTCAATTAAAATAAAATAGAGGATCTCATCTGGAGCTACCAAATGATCCTGGATGTACAACACCAGAATACACAACATGTATTCAGAAGTACACACCATGTAGTCTATGTTCAATTCATTGGACTGGTCCACCAAATATGTACATGTAAATGGATCCTATCTTAGTCTTTAATACTTCGTGTGTTGACCAGGAACAGATGGCACATGGTTTCCAGATAACATGTTGTGTGGCCCATGGAACATTGCGTGTAGTCTTTTCGGGTTAGGGATGGAATGTGTAACCTGTATACAGCTTGGATGGCTAGAAACTGTGGAACGCAGATACTACACAGCATGCATCCCATTGAACACACTGTGTACTCTGAAAATTTCAGAAGTACATATAAATGGTATGTCCCCGGGTGTGTACTTAGGATAGAGGGTGAACATAATTACATGCCGTGTACTCATCCAAATTACGCAAATTTATTATAATTTTTTTATTATATTATATAAAACCTCAAGACGTGTACTAGCGTGTAGGCGTAAAGCTGAGGCCCAACACGTGATATGTGTTTTATATATATGTGTTTAATTTAACATCTTTGTAATGTTCATTTATACTCATTGGGTAGTTATTAACATGAATTAATAGAGTTTCATCCAAGGTACAAGTTACATACAAAGATAATTTTAAATAAATTTATTTGTTTAAAATTATGATGGATGAGAATATCCAGGGAATTCAGAAAAGGGTTTAAGATAAATGGATTGATTAATTAAAGATAATTAATTGATTCAATTGTGATTTATCTAAAACAAGAACAATTAAATAATTATAAATGATGTATGAGTATTACAGTTAGTTAAGGACTGGTTGAACATGTGTTTCTCCATGAAGGACTTGGGTAAAGCAGCCTACATTATAGGGATCGAGATCATTCCTGATAGATCCAAGAGGCTACTTAGACAAATTCAGGGTATATATATGGACCAGATACTAAAGAGATTTAGTATGGAACAATCCAAGTGGGGTTTGGTTCCAATGTCACATGGCATACATCTTTCTAAGAAAATGTGTCCTCAAACACATCAAGAGAAAGATAGAATGAGTAAGATCCCATACACTTCATCTATAAGATCTATCATGTATGCTATGTTATGTATCATGCTTGATGTTTTTTATGCACTGAGCATGGTAGACAAGATATTGAGAAGATCCCAGAGAGTAGCATTGGACTACTGTTAATACTATCCTTAAGTATATGAGAATAACAAAGGATATGTTCCTGGTGTATGGAGGAGAGAAGGAGCTTTTCATCAGAGGGTGTGATGATGCTGGTTTTCAGAAAGGTCAGAAGGATCTAAATTCACAATTCGGAAATGTTTTCTATCTCAATGGAGGAACTATGAGATGGAAGAGTTCAAAGAAGCCAGTTTTCGCCGATTCTACAGTGGAGTATGAATATATAGTTGCTTCTGATGTATCCATGGAAGCCGTCTGGATTCAGAAATATTTCCAGGAGCATGATGTGGTGCCTAGCAGTAAAGATCCTATCACCTTGTATTGTGATAATACTACAGTGGTGTCTCTTGAAAAAGAAACAAGGTCACATCAATGGACAAAGAACATACTCCAGAAGTATCACATCTTGTGGGATTTTTATCAAAGGGGTGAATTTTCCGTGAGCAGAGTGCCCGCATAAGAGAACGTGGAGGACCCCATGACTAAAGGTCTACCTCAACAGAAGAATGAATATCATGTGAGAGCTAGTGGGTTAAAGGTTGTTAGAAGTTGGATCTAGTAAAAGTGGGAGTCTGTTAGAGTTGGTGTCCTACAACCAAATACGTTTTACTTTAATCAGTAATAAAATCTTATCACATCTTGATTGTTCTTCTGTGTGAAAATTCATGTGATAATGTCCTAAGGATAGTTGTTGCATTAAAGGGTCATAGCAGATCTCTGCTATGATGAGAACCCAGAAGTTCCATAACACTATTTTTGAATATATGTATTATGGTTGTATGATGTTATTTGAGAGACACAATGTAACACCCCAAGCTTCCACAATATGTTTCCCTTTGATGAATGTAATAGCATGCATTGTACGCAACTTCAAGAATCTAACACACTGCGACCAATCAAACTAGCCGTTATGAATAGTAATACCCACTTTTTGAAAATTTATAAATTTTACCATTATAAGTGAACTTCATTTCTGGATTAGGAATATCAAAATTATATTAGGGTGGATTTTTGCTATTTTTCTGAAAACATTCAATTTTCGATGAATAGTGAAAAACATTGAGTTATAGTTTAAAACATAATTTTAATTTAAATAATTATTTATCTTATTTAAATTATTTTTAGGTAAAAATAAATACATAATACCTATATATGTTTAATGTAATTCATTGGAGTCAGTTTATAATAATTTTAGATATATAAAAAGATTATTGAACTTTTTAACCATCTTTTACCCAACTCCTACGAGCATTTGCAAATTTACATAAAACAACATTTTACCAATTCGGTGGGTTGAATTTAAAAAATATGAGAGACACAATTGATATTAGTATGTAAAATTTGGTCCAATAAGATGAAAATTATTGTTGGTGAATCATAACTTTTTACTTTTATTTACCACAGTTAAAAGTAAATAGGGTAACTAAGGGTAAACATGATATTATTATTACCCTAACACATGTCCTAATTCTATTGTATAAGAGTGATTAGACAAAAAAAATAACCTTAGGAATAAAATTGGATCATTTAGGTCCACTTGGATTAGATTTGGACATTTATTATTATCATATTTAAAGAAGAGTTAAAAGAGTTAAAATCAATGTTTAATAACTAAAACATTTTTAATATAGGTTAATACATAAGATAAATTTGACTATAAATATTAATTAGAAAGATAAAAATCTTTAATACATAATGGTATTTTATTTATAATTTTTAGACATTAGATAACTAAATTTGTTTATGATACAATGATGATGTAATAATTACCTAATTAATGAAATATTAAAATAATTGATATTATAAATATCAAAATAAATTTAATTTGAGACTTTTTATGAATTTTAATAATTTTATAAGTTAATATGACATGTTAAGGTTGGTTAGATGAATTGTTTTTGAAGAAATAATGCTGTTATAAATGTAGAAAAAACAAAATACCAAATAGTTTCAAAATTTACATAAAAGAGTTTTTTAAACAAATATTATATAATTAATTGATATTCTATTCCTAAAAATCTAAGGTTTGGAAAAATGCCTTAAATAGTATTATATAGGTCATTAATTAACCACTTTATGTTCTCTTGGAAGTTTATAGTAATTTTATCAACCATATAATATAAGAATACAAAGAGACATGGTAAATGTGAAACAATTTAACTAAGAGTTAAAACTAAAATATATGGTTAATATAGTGATCCAAACCTATATAAAACCTATTTTTTGAGTTTTTTTAGACCCATACTCACCTGATCCTTTAAATAATTCTTTTTGGAGCCATTATTAACAGAAAATGATTTTATTATAAAATAAATTTTCTAGCTTTTCCTAAGGTTCCCGTCACCCCTCTTATAAAAGGGCTCCCCCCCTTCCCTCAAATTCACACCTTCAAAGCCTTTTATCCCATCTAGACTCTTCCAAAATACCATCTCAAATGTCCTACCTTCAGCCTAGAGGCCTTACATTAGTCTGAAAGACAACATATGGAGCACTTTTGATCAAATCCAATGGAAGAACCCGAAGAAGAGGTAAATATTTTATCACCTCTTTCAAGTTCATTTCTTCTTCCACTTTCTCTTTCATTGTGTTTTCCATTATAAAATAACAACTCAAGTATATTCTATATAATTTGATATCAATATAAATATTGTACAACCATATTCATTATTTTATCCATCCTTTGAATAACATGTCACCATACGTGCGTACGTACGGCTTACTGTCTTTACGTCGTTGTGTAATTGTTATTCAATCAATTATTATTTAGATGGGTATAATAATGATGTTTAATTGATGTGAATAATAACTATAACATTATAATTATTCTGTATATTTGATATAACATCCATATATATATTATTTTAATATCAAAAGATTGATAGTGTCGCTCGTGCGTACGTACGGATTATCGTCTCCACGAACGCGATGACATTCATTCCCCATCGTAATCCATTAAAGAATAATTTTCATTAGTTGATTAAAAATTATTTTTAAAGACTTAATATAATTATTAATATGAATAAGATACATCCTATTCATAACAAGCACTTCTTACAAAACAAACCATATAAAGGAAAATGAATCAGTTAAAACCCTAAACGACAATAATACTAAAATGTTATTAACAAAGAAATATTAAAAGATCATATATGATATCATATTAATGTATATTATTATTTTATAATTTAATAACAATTATTTCACCATTATACTGGAGGTTAACCTACCCTCGACCAATGAAAAGTACAATGTAAGGAGTTTCTTATCTCACTTTAAATTCTGTGATATTTCCATTGATTACCAGTTATTTATTAAATGTGGTGTATTGTGTACTGTCATTTGATATATATATATATACATATATATATTATCATGATTATCTTTATATTAATGGTATTATGTTATTCATTTTATTGTTATTAACTTTTGTCCATAAAACTCGATTGATTAAAATGAAGTAAGGGTTTTCATACCACTTCCTATTTTCGTGAGATTCATTCCATACAGCCCCTATCTCCTTTTTTGTGGTGTATGTACTGCCAAATGATAGTATTATTTGTGTAATATACTTTAATTTATGATTAAATACATCTTCATTTTATGATCCATCTTTCTTGGGATGTATGTTTCGTAAGTTAGCAAATTTGTTAGAGAATTTCAAATTTCAATTTCCATTCATTCGGCTTTATGCATACTTCATTGATTATTTTACTCCATGATTATGTGTGGAATCACTATTTTTTATTTGTGTAGTAATTTCCACTCCCCATTATGTTGATAAAATTTTGATACACATAATCAATCCATGTATTAATTCTGAAGTCATAGATATGAACTTGATAAGAGTAATTTTAACTCAATCTCCATTTATTGAGTTAAACATCAAATTCATTGGTGTTGTTTTTAAAAGAAAATCTGTGAATGTCCTCTGATTTATTTACACAAAATATACAATAATATTACATTTATTTATATTTTTAACACATAATTATGTTGTTTATTTATCCTTAACCTAAGGATTGAGTCTTTATACGATATTTAATCTCAATTTAAATTCCATTGTGACTTCTTTGTTGTTTTAAGCCAATTGACTTTTATATGGTGTATATAATGTACATTGACATAGTATATCATGAATCCCTTTATTCCCGTGATATTATAATGTTTTTATTACCTAAATTATTTGTATTCAAGTGTCTCTATTTTGGATAGGAACTCTAACTAAAATATCAATTTAAAATGTTTTAATGATTTATTATTCTAAATCATTCTCATTAATGTCCATGTTTTAAAAATGGTTTTAAGGATTTATTTATATGGAAATTAATGTTTTAAAATTAAAATTTATTTTAAAAGTTTCAAAATGGAATGGGAAATTTGATTCAAAAATATATTTTAAACATCTTCATGATAAATAGTGATACTTTTTAATGTTTTCAAGGAAAAGGGGGATATTTCTCTCAAATATTTTTGATGATTATTTTCATATATCTCAATATCATTCATTTTTCTCTATTGAGGTTGATATATTATAATACAATCTTCCAAATTTTATTGAACAAGTTATGTTTGACTGTGGATGTGATATTTTTATACTATTCTTGGTTTGTGGTTAAAATATTGACATTTCATATGCTAGATTTGATACGAATGTTCAGATTATGTTTCAACCTTTTCATATGAGGAATGCATTGGACTTAGTAAGTGATCGGTGGAGCCCACTATAGCTCCTTGATGCATCGATAGGTATAATGAGACAAACTAGTTTCTTATAATAAGGCTTTGATAGAATCTTATTTGTAGTCTTGGTACAAGGCCTTGACTATGTGGTTATGAAAGTCTGCCAATATGAATTCCATCATTATTAACGTTGCTATTGATATTGAATGTGATTATTAGACTAGTAGAATATCTATGAAAAAAATAAAATGGAATTATTTGATTTTATCTTTGCCATATTATTCTGAAGTTCACGTTTTAAAAACTTTTTTTAGTATTATACATTTCCTTAAATGTTTATGCTTATTTATAAAATTTCTGCTATATGGTTATCCTTACGGAGCATCTGAGCTCACCCCTTTCTATGTTTTAGTTTTCCCAGGATGTGAAGAAGTATATTATAACTGACCTGGAGGGATATTCTATGGGATCTCAGTATTGTCTATGAAAACAATTTTGTTGTTTTTTTTTCAATTTATGATGTAATGTAAACCTTATAAATGTATCTAGTACTTCCAAGGCTACTAAACTAATCGGTCTTTCGAGACATGATCTTTTTTTATCATGGAAATGATACCTAATAACGCACCGACTCTGGGCTTCTATGGTCGGGGCATTACAGTTTGTATTATAGGATGTTTAGTACTAACCATGGAAACTAGATTTAGATAATCTCTGATTAGAGCATATAGCCCGAAGATAGAATTTTAGGATTAGTATAGAAGAACTTACTAAAATTTTGGTATTGTAGAGATTTTGTGAGTTTTCCAAGAAATATATCCCTTTATGGATACGAGCAGGTAGAGGTGGCTCTGGCATAGATGTACCTAAGGGTAAAACCCAAAAACACCACTTTGATCTAGATTCGAATGAGAACTGGTGGACGACAATGTGCCTTGCTTCACTCTTGGTTACGACACTCCCGAGGAATATGCTTAGGAAAATTTACATTTTCCATTCAAACTAATTCGATGGATTTTAATATAATATGAGAATAAAAGTCCTTGGTTAATCCTATGGTCTTTCAAATTGAAAATATGGTGTCATGATATTCACTAAATCATTTTATGACTACTGTTACTCACAAAATGCTTTCAGGATTTATTCAATGGCTGGATTCGAAGGAAGTCATAGTAACTTAGAGAATGATTTACAATGTGAGAACAATGGTGGAAATGAGAAAAAAATGGAATTTTGATATGGGTAAATGATATTGTGTTCATGAAAAATCAATTTTCCAAAAATATGATCAACAATATATATATTAACCAACACCTGGACTCAAAAAATAAGAGAAATTTGATGAATGATAAGACCTACAGAAGTGGAGAACATAGAGAAATGAATACTCAATTTCCATCATATAGGAAATGTGAAAGGAGACACCTAGGAAAATGTCTCAATGGAAAAAGATATTTTTTACGTGTGGTAAAGAAGGACATAAAGTAAAGAACTGCCGAGGAAAAATGAAGAGTACTATGAATGAAAATAAAAATGGACCCCAAGAATCGATTTACAGTCATTTGCCGTAAATGTAGGGGACCAGACCATTACCCGAGTGAATGCCCTATTCTATAGGATATTTTCTTGGTCAAAGAAAAAGTTATGTGGAAATAAATTGTTGGAGAAATGTTTAAAATTATTAGCGATCCTTGTTGATGGGATTACTTTGGAATAATTTTATCATGTATTTGTAACCCTATAGTTTGTCATGTGAAAATGATATTTGAGAGAGAATTATATTTTCTATTTTGGATATAGTTATAAATAACTATTGGGATTTAAATGATCATTGGGTTTGAGGAAATTACATGTTATTATATTTTGGGATGAAAATGAAAGGTATGAGATAACATTTGTGGTTAAATTATGCTAGGGTTATTATCTCATTTTGGTAATGTTATAAAATATAGTTTTTGAAAAAGGACAACATGATGACCTTGTAAAACACTGTCACATCAGACAAAGCTGTGAAAATCGAACCCACAACCAGAGTGTGATTGGGATTTATCACCCACCACTGGACTACATGAAGTCCCTAGTTAGAGTGAGTAATTATTTTTAGTTAAATGTTTTTATTGATCAATAATATGTTGATTTGGGATCTAATTTCTTATCAAATGAATACCCTTATTATAGTAAAATGATTTGGTGATTAATTGATAAATGTTATTTTGGATGACACTCGTTTTTTGGGAACTCTATATGCCTATGGAAAATAGAATACAATGGGATTTCCATTGAGGAGAAATGGTGGATTTTTATCTATGTTTTTATTTTGGATTTATAGTTATTTGGGTTATTTATGGAAATGATTAACATATAATAGATAATATGTGATTTGGTTAATTACTTTTAAGTATGTGACTTTAAGAGTTGTCGATGTCATTTGGAGATACAATTTAATGTGGAAGACTACATAACCAAATTCATCTAAGTTTTTGGTTTCAATTTTAGTTTGGATTATATTGAAGTATTTTAAGGGCAATTGTTTATTGAATGGTATTTATTAAACTTTTGGATATTGTTGGTTTAATTTTAGAAATTAAGATTAGTGTTTCTTTAAATAAAGGAATATCATTTTGGGGGATCATCTGATCTTGTGCTATCTGTTTTGGTTTTGATTAATCTATAAAGACAAGGTAAATATATAGTTATCCTTTTTGGATCATTTGATTCTCTAGAAGATGATTCTAGCTCTTCTGGTGTGACCAAGTCATCTTGAATACTCATCATTTGAAAAAAAAATGTGTTAGTGGTAGAAATTTATTAAATAATATATCTCTACATAAAAAGTAAGTATATCTCTTTATTTTCATAGTCAATATCATAAATAAATTACTCATATTTATGAAATGTAACTTAAAGAAAAGGTTGTCTGTTTACTTTTCCTACTAAGAAACTAATGATCGTTTGTCTCATCACAAGTTTGTGGTTTTTTGTTAACTTTCTCATGATCATTTTTTCTATCCCTCTCCATCAGAACTTGACACTTATTTTATCTTCTATATCAATTTTTTCCTACATAGAATCCCAGTATGGGTTATCTCGGGTGATCTTTGTAATTCTCTTTCTTTCCTTTAAAGTGATAGTTTTACTGACTTTTTTTCCAATGTGGGACTTTCAATTATGTTCCCAAGCCCAATTTTAAAAATTTCGAGGTTGAAATTTCCAAAAGGGGGAATAATTTAACACCCCATGATTCTACGGTATGTTTCCCTTTGAATAATGTAATAGCATGAAATTTACGCAACTTCGAGATTCTAACACACCGTAACCAACCAAACTTGCTGTTATGAATAGTAATACCCACTTTTTGAAATTTTATAAATTTTATCATTGATAATGGACTTCATTTTTGGATTCTGAATATTTAAATTAGCTTAGGTTGAATTTTTGGTATTTTTCTGAAAACATTCAATTTTTTATGAATAGTGAAAAATACTGAGTAATAGTTTTAAGCCGAATTTTTATTTGAAAAACAATTTATTTTATTTAAATTTATTATAGGTCAAAATAAATACATAATACATATATATGATCAATGTAAATCATTAGAGTCATTTTTTAATAATTTTATATATATAAAAAATTTATTGAACTTTTTAACCCACTTTTACCCACCTCTTAGGAGTATTTGCAAATTTACATAAAACATAATTTTACTGATTTTTTTAGTTGAATTTAAAAAATATGAGAGAAATGGTTGATATCAGTATGTAAAATGCGGTTTAATAAGATGAAAATAATTTTTGGTGAATCGTAACTTTTTACTTCTATTTACCATAGTTAAAAGTAATTAAGGTAATTATGGGTAAAAATTATATTATTATTAACCTAACACATTTTATAATTCTATTGGATAAGTTTTATTCAACCCAATAAAATACTTAGGAATAAGATAAGATCTTTGAGGTCTACTTGGATTAGATTAGGACATTTATTATTATTTTATTTAAAAAGAGTTAAAAGAGTTAAAATCAAAGATTAATAACTAAAACATTTTTAATATATGGTTATACATAAGATAAATTCGAATATAAATATTAATTATAAAGATAAAAATAAATAATACATAATGGTATTTTATTTATAATTTTTAGACGTTAAATAATTAAATTTATTTATGACACAATAATGATGTAGTAATTACATAATTAATGAAATATTAAAATAATTGATATTATAAAAATCCAAATAAATGTAATTTGAGACTTTTTATGAAGTAAAATAATTTTCTAAGTTAATATGACATGTTAGGTTTGGTTAGATGAATTTTATTTGATGTAATAATTTTGTTATAAATTTAGCAAAAACAATATACCAAATATTGTCAAAATTTACATAAAAGAGTTTTTAAAACAATTATTTTATTATTAATTTATATTCTATTTATAAAAATATAAGGTTCATACAAGGCCTTAATTAATATTATATATGTCATGAATGAACCACTTGAGGTTCTCTTGGAAGTTTAATGTTATTTTATTAACCAAATAATATAAAAATACAAAGAGACATGGTAAATGCCAAACAATTTAACTAAGAGTTAAATCTAAATGATAAGGTTAATATAGTGACCCATACATGTCTAAAACCTATTGGTTGAGTGGTTTGAGACCCATCCCCATATTTTTCTTTAAATAATTCTTTTTGGAACCATTATAAACAGAATATTATTTTATTATAAAATAATATTTCTAGCTTTTCCTATAGTGCCCCTCACCCCTCTTATAAAAGGGAACTCCCCCTTCCCTCTAATTCACACCATCAAAGCCTTTTTTTCTTGGCCAAAATCTTCCCAAATACCCTATAAAATGTCCTACCTTAATCTTAGAGGCCTTCATTTAGTCCGAAATCCAACCTAAGGAGCCATTTTGATCAAATCAGAAGGAAGAACCTGAAGAAGAGGTAAATATTTCATCACCTCTTTCAAGTTCCTTTCTTCTTCCACATACTTTTGTTTCCATTATAAAATAATAAATCTAGTATATTCTATATACTGTTATGTGATTATAAATATGGTACAACCATATTAATTATTCCATCCTTCCATTGAATGACATGTTACCATACGTGCATAAGTAATGCTTACCGTCTCCACATCGTTGTGTAATTGTTATTCAATACATTATTATTTGGATATGTATAATAATGATGTGTAATTGATGTAAATAAAAAATATAACATGATAATGACTCTGTATATATGATATACAATCCTATTATATATTATTTTAATATCAAAAGAATGACATTGTCGCTCGTGCGTACGTATGGATTACAGTCTCCATGAACGCGATGAGATTCATTCCCCATCATAATCCATTCAAGAATAATGTTAATTTTATGATTAAAAATAATATTTAAAGACTGAATATAATTCTGATTATGAATAATATACACCCTATTTATAACAAACACAACTTATGAAACAAAGCATATAATGGAAAACGAATCAGTTAACACCCGAAATGACGATAATACTAAAATATTATTAACAAAGCAATATTAAAAGATTATATATGATATCATATTAATGTATATAATTATTTTATAATTTAGTAACAATTATTTCACCATTATACATGAGTTTAACATACCCTCGACCAAGGAAATTACAAAGTAAGGGGTTTCTTATCTCACTTTTAATTCCGTGATATTTCCATTGTTTGCCACTTATTTATTTAATGTGGTGTATTGTGTACTTTCATTTGATATATATATTATCATGATTCTCTTTATATTCATGGAATTATATGATTCATTTTGTTTTTATTAACTTTTGGCCATACGACTCGATTGATTACAACAAAGTAAGGGTTTTTATCTCACTTCCTATTTCCATGAGAGTCATGCCATACTGCAACTATTTCCTTTTGTGTGGTGTATGTACTACCCAGTGATTTAATTCCCTATGTAATCTAGTTTAATTTATGAGTAAATACATCTTCATTTTATGATCCATCTTTCATGGAATTTATGTTTCGTATGTTACCAAATTGGTAAGGAAATTTAAAATTTCAATTTCCACTCATTCGGCATTACGCATACTTCATTGATTATTTTACTCCATGATTATGTGTTGAATCACTATTTATTATTTGTGTAGTAATTTCCACTCCCATTTATGTGGATATAATTTTGATACACATAATAAATCCATTTATAAATTCTCACGTCATTGATATGAACTTGATAAGAGTAATTTTAACTCAATCTTCAATTATTGAGTTAAACATTCAATTCATTGTTGTGGTTTTTACAAGAATACGTGTGAATGTACTCTGATCTATTTACACTAAATATCCAATAATGTTGAGTGTATTTATATTTGCCACACATAATTATGTCGTTGATTTATCCTTAACCTAAGGATACGGTCTTTATAATATATTTCATCTCAATTTACATTCCATTAAGACTTCTGTGTCATTATAAGCCAATTAAATATTATATGGTGGATATAATTTACTATTAACATAGTATATCAAGAATCCCTATATTCCCAGGATATTATAAAGTTTTTATTACCTCAATTATTGGTATCATAGTTTCTCTCTTTTTGTTAGGAACTCTAGCTAAAATATCATTTTAAAATGTTTTAATGATTTATTATTATAAATTTTTCTCGTTAATGTCCATGTTTTATTAATGGTTTTATGGATTTATTCATATGTACATTAAAGTATTAAAATTAAAATACCTTTTAAATGTTTCAATGTGTAATGGGACACTTTTATTCAAAAATCTATTTTAAACACCTTCTTGATAAATAGTGAGACTTTTAAATATTTTCAAGAATAAGGGGGATATTTCTCTCAAATAGTTTTGATGATTATTTTCATCTATGTCAATACCATTCATTTTTCTCTATTTAGTTTGATATATTATAATACAATATTTTATATTCTATTTAACGAGTTATGTTTGACTCTAGATGACCTATTTTTATACCATTCATGGTTTGTGGTTAAAATATTTACATTTCGTATGCTAGTTTTAATACGAATGTTCAGATTATGTTTCAACCTTTTCGTATGAGGAATTGATTAGAATTAGTAAGTGACAGGTGGAGCCCGCTATAGCTCCTCGATGATTCGTTAGGTCTCATGAGTCAAACTAGTGTCTTGGCCTAAGGACTTGAAAAAATATTATTTGTAGTCTTGGCACATGGCCTTGACTATGTGGTTATGAAAGTCAGGCATTATGCATTCTGTAACACCCCTCCACTACCAAATTGGCTTGAGGAGGTGGTGAGGGCTACTCGGCCTTAAGAGACTTTCCCAAGATTCCAAAGGCTCTCAATAAATGCCGAGGGCTTCATGATTAAGTTGGGGAACGATTTTCCCTTAAGATAAAACCAACCAAACCAACAACTAATGATGCATGCACATTCATACAAAAACAAGTATTCCCAATAGACAACCAAGTTGTTCGACAATACAACCCAAAACCAATAATACCAACCATATCAGATTACAAGAGGAAACTAAACAACAAACACTACGAGACATGACACCACCACAGCTCCACACCAAGATCCAAGATCCAAGCTCCACCGAGACATCACAATGCACCAGTAAATGTGGGAGATGTGGTACCTTTTCCCACGTCACGATATAAAACATCTGCAAAGACACCAACGTGCCATATTAGAGGGTGATTACTAAAACTCAGTAGTATTTTCTCAAATGACGTCGCTATACACACCACTAGGATAAAACCATCAATATATTTATATAAAACAGTTTATATAAAATAATCACAAGTGCTACCATTACCATAGCCAACCACACCCTTACCAAGCCATTTCACCAAAACCACACCACCAAGGGAATGCCAAAAAAACAAGCCACAATCCATTCAAAATTCACACATTAGCACAAAAATTCCATCTTGGAAAGCAATGCAAAACAAAACAACCATACCAACCAAATGGTGGAGCCTCCGTCCAACCCATTCACCCATTCACACCAAGCGGCACTTCACGTCCACTTATCCTCGATGGTGGCCATTTCGTCCACTATCAATCCCCTTTTTATAGTGGTACTTCTCACCACATCCACACATCATTCAAAACAAGCCAATGACAAGCATATAAACCACCAATGTCACAACCACATGCAATCAACCAATTCCATTACAT
This sequence comes from Viscum album, assembly GCA_963277665.1. Classification (NCBI taxonomy): domain Eukaryota; kingdom Viridiplantae; phylum Streptophyta; class Magnoliopsida; order Santalales; family Viscaceae; genus Viscum; species Viscum album. The sequence continues at coordinate 569,783,729 of OY728164.1, read as the reverse complement.
ATCAATCCACGTCAATAAATCACCCATTTATTGAAAACCATTTTCCATGAAAAACAACATTTCAATAAAACAACCCTTTTATTGAAAACCATTTCCATCAATCATTTTCACAAATCAACCACAGCATCCCATTTTAAAATCGTCATTTTAAAATCCACAAGAATAGTATTTCACCATAAAACCCCTCTTTTTCCAAAAAAATCCCCATATGGTTGTTCAAGAAACTATGCACATCAAAACACAATTAATTTCAAGAACAAATAATTAATTATAACCAAAACTATTAGCTCTAACCAAGTGTAGTTGAGGGAGAATCCCTCTACCTTTAGGGTTCCCGAGTAATCGACCCCCTAGCCACCACACCTCAAATCTGGTGAACGCTCCACTGAAACCTCTCTAGATCCATTCCCCTAGCATCCATAAGCCTTAAAATAATCTTCCAAGGAAACAAAAACCCTAGATCTACACATAACAAGTGCAGATCTAGAATACCAAGAAAGAGGGAAGAGCATATCTAGAGGAGAACACAAGAGAAACAAGAGGAGAGACTTACCCAGGAGAAACCACCATCATACCGCCAAGAAACCTCTTCAAAATCCGTCCAAACCGAGTGGGAGAGACCCTACAACCCATGAGAACCCGAAATCCTTAGTGAGGCTCGAGTGGGAGGACGTTTAAAGTGTTTTAGGTTAAGCCCGAGGGAGCTCTGAACTTATAACCCTATTTTTACATGGCCGAACAGTTAGCCCACACAGTTTGGAAAACCGTCCGCTAACCATGCACATGCTACTACCTCAAGATCTAGGGTCTTCATTGTTTCTTCACACGGTTTGGGAAACCGTGTGTAGGTCCTGTGAAGCCCACTGTATCCCTTGAAAGGTTTCCTGTAGAACCCGCATGGTTTCCACTAACCTTGCTCAAACCGTGCACCCATAGGAAAGCCTCCAAACTCTTCCAAAACCATTCCAATCTATCCCAAACTCTTCCCAACTCATCACATGAACTTTAAACACATACAAATGAATAAACAAAGGCCACATAACTCAAACTACAGGCACTACATTCTCCCCACCATTGGAATTTCCATCCCCGTAAAGTAGTGAACCCTCCCTTTGCCGAAAGAGCTCGGGCCACTGCTCGACCATTTCTTTCTCCTGCTCCCAAGTCTCCTATTGAATCTGACCATGTTGCCACAAAACATAAACTAAACCTATGATTTTACCATGCAAGATATTCTATTGACTATCCACAACCCTCACTGGCACATGCACCAATGAAGCATCCGGTTCTAGTTAAACATGATCCCATCAAATCACATGGTCATTATATGGCTGATACTTTTTCAACTGCAACACATGAAGCACATTGTGCACCGCACAAAACATAGGTGGAAAATCCAAATGATAAGCCACCTCACCAACCCGCTCAAGAATCTCAAAATGTCAAATATACCTTGGAGATAACTTTTCCTGCATCCCAAACTGACGATGTCATAACCTAGGAGAGATCCTCAAGAAAACTTCATCAATCACCTCGAATGAAAACGGCTATCGACGATGATACACATATGATTTTTGAAGACTCCGAGACATGTCCATTATCTTCGTGATCAAATTGATCTTATCCATAGTCTCCTGGTCAAGGCTCTGTCTAACCATCAAGGACTCACCCGTTTTCACCCAACATATGGTGAATGACATGGCCTCCCATACAATGCTTCAAACTGAGCCATCTGTATGGATGCCAGATAACTGTTATTGTATGAAAACTCAACCAATGACAAGTGGTCCTTCCATGAGACACCAAAATTCATGACACAAGCCCACAACATATCCTCCATAGTTTATATCGTCCTCCCGGATTGACCATCCGTCTGAGGGTGATACGCTTTGCTCATAGTCAACTGTGTCCCAAAGGCTTGCTATAAGGATTTCCAGAAACAAGATGTAAACCTTGGATCTCTATCTGATACAATCGAATCTAGAACACCATGCCTCTTTACCACCTCCCTGATATAGATTTGGGATAGATTCTCCACCGTATGTGATTCACGAATTGGAATGAAATGGGCCGAATTTGTTAGCCAATCCTCTATCACCCAAATGGCATCATTCTTTCTGAACATTCTTGGGATACCTATAACAAAATCCATTGTTATCTGCTCCAACTTCCAAATATGGATTGGTAAAGACAACAACATTCATGTTGGCCTTTTATTCTCTGCCTTGACCTGCTGACAAGTCAGGCATCTCGAAACAAACTCAGCCACTCTTCTTTTCATGCCAGCCCACCAGAATTGTGATTTCAATGCTTTCTAAATTTTCTGAATTCTAGGATGAACAGACCACCTGGAATGATGATACACCCTGAGGAGATACTCTTGAAAAAATAATGGTAAAACCATCCTATTCCAAAAACACAAAACTAAATCTCCATTCTGTTGCCAACCGTCAATGGTCTACCCACCATTGAGTCTCGACCCCATGGTCACACACTGTGAATCAGATATCTGTGCCTCTGTAACAAGGCCAACCAAGTCAGGAATCAACAAAACTGAAAACAAGACCACTCTATCGCCCTATTTTTCATATTCCAACCACATATCATCTATAAACAACATCAACTACCACTGGTCTGATGCTTGTTTTACCACCTGAGCATATGATTTTCTACATAATGCATCTGCCACCGAATTTACCTTATCCAGTGTGTACATAAAGTCACAATAAAACAGTTGAAGATATTTCATCCATCTCCTTTGCCTCAAGTTTAAATCCCTTTGTGAGAAAAGTGCTTCAAGCTCTTATGGTATGTATATACCATGAATTTCTCACCAAAGTGTTAATGACGCCACACTTTCAAAGCATGGACCATTGCTTCCAACTCCAAATCTTGAGTTGGGTAGTTCTTCTCATATAACCTTAACTACCGTGAGCCATATGCAACCACATGATTCCCTTCCATGAGAACGCACACCAACCCTGATCTCGATGCATCACAATACACCACGTACCCTTTTCATGGTTCTAGAAAATCCAAGATTGGTGTTGACGTAAGGTGATCCATTAACTCTTCGAAACACTGCTGACACTTCTCATTCCATTGGAATGGAACATTCTTCCTTGTCAAAGCTATCATCGGTGAAGCCAAGCATGAAAAGTCACGAACATAACGCCGATAATACCCAGCTAGACCAAGAAAACATTGTATCTCAAACACATTCTTTGGAATTTTCCACGAGATAAATTCCTCTAACTTTTCCGGATCCACTGAAACACCTCTTTCATAAATCACATGGCCAAGGAAATGAACATCCTATATCCAAAAGTCACACTTTGACACTTTCTCATACAACTACTGATCCTTCAAGATCTCTAGCACTGTCGCCAAGTGCTGCTCATGCTCCACCCTTGTCTTTGAATACACTAGAATGTCGTCTACAAACACCACCAAAAATGAATCTAGATATCTCTGAAATATCCAATTCATCAATTCTATGAACACTACTGGCACATTCGTTAGACCAAAGGGCATAACCACATATTCATAATGACCATATCTACTTCTGAATGTTGTTTTGGGTATATCGTCCTTCCTCGCCCGCAATTGATGATATCCTGACCTCAGGTCAATCTTGGAGAACCATTGGGCTCTCCTCAACTAATAGAAAAAATCATAAATTCGTTGAAGAGGATATCAATTCTTTATCGTAACATGGTTAAGTCTATGATAATCGACACATATCCTTAAGGTTCCATCCTCCTTTTTCAGGAACAACACCGGTGCTACCCATGGTGATGTGCTAGGCTAGATAAACCCTTTGTTTTCTAACTCTTCCAACTGGACTTTCAATTCCCACAATTTAGTAGGTTCTATCTAGTAAGACGGAAGTAAGATCGGACTGGTCCCTGAAAGGAGATCAATCATAAACTCCACTTCTCTTATAGGTGGTATCCTAGAGAATTATTTGGGAAAAACATCCCTGAACTGATCCACCACTACTGGAAGAACACTCCGCTCAACACCATCTACCGATTCCAACAATAACACTGCCAACTGATATGATGACATCCCACTACTGGTGCCAACAAACCCGTTGCACCCAACCTTTCATGCATCTCTCCTCTAAAGAGATTTCTAACTCCATTGTGTGTCATAAAAGCCATTGTTCGCTCATCACAGTTGATTTGTGTAACACCCGAGACTTTTATGTTATATAAATCATCAAAGGAATCTTTTTTTACACAACACTTTCTTGGCTTGCTTTACACGAAATCGTGACCTTCCTCGATAGCTTGCGTCGTACGCAATACCAAGTTTCACTAAACAACGATATGCTATTAAAATATTATTAAAACTAGCCGTTATGAATAGTAATAACCACTTTTGAAATTTTATTTTTCAAAATGGACTTCATTTTTGTATTCAGAATATCGAAATTATCCTAGGGTGAAATTTTGGTATTTTTCTGAAAACATTCAATTTTTGATGAATAGTGAAACCACTAAGTGGTAGTTAAAAAAACTGAATTTTTCATAAAACATAATTTTACCACTTCTGTGAGTGGAATTTTGAAAATCCGAGAGACACGATTGACGTAAGTATGTAAAATGTGGTTCAATGAGATGATAATAATTTTTTTGTGAATAGTAACTTTTTACTTTTTTTTACCACGGTTAAAAGTAAATAGGGTAATTAAGGGTAAAGATGATATTATTATTACCCTAACACATGTCCTAATTCTATTGGATAAGTGTAATTCGACCAAAAACAAACTAAGGAATAACATATGACCATTTAGGCCCACTTGGATTAGATTAGGACATTTATTATTAATTTATTTAAAGAAGGGTTAAAATAGTTAAAATAAAAGTTTAATAAGTAAATAATTTATAATATGGGGTTATACATAAGATAAATTCGAATATAAATATTAATTTGAAATATATGAATATTTCCTACATAATGGTATTTTACTGGTAATTTTTAGACATTAAATAATTTAATTTATTTATGACACAATGATGATGCAGTAATTATCTTATTAATGAAATATTGACATAATTGATGTTATAAACACCAAAATAAATGTAATTTGAGACTTTTTGTGAATCCCACTAATTTTCTAGGTTAATATGACATGTTATTATTGATTTAATTAACTTGGTTCAAACTAATAATTCTTTAATGATTTTCACAAAAATCAATTACTAAATAGTGTCAAAATTGACATAAAATAGTTTTTAAAACAAATATTATATTAGTAATTGTTATTTTATTCCTAAAAATCTAATGATCGGCCAAATGACTTAAATAAGTTTACATATATTAATAATAAACAACTTGGGGTTCGTTTGGCTGCTTATAGTAAGTTTATTAAACTTATAGTATAAGAACACAAGACGACACGGTAAAAGTAAACTTATTTAACTTAATGTTAAATCTAAATGATAAAGTTTAAATAGGAACCTAAACTTGTATAAATTCTATTGGATGAGAGTATTTAGACCCATACCAGCCTTAGCTTCTAAATATATCAATTTGGAGCTATTTAAAACCGAACTTGACTTTATAATAAAATAATAGTTTTAGTTATTCCAAAGGTGCCCCTCTCCTCCCTTATAAAAGGACACCTCCTCCCCCTCTTCCTCACACCACATTGAGCCTTCAAGCTCGTCCAAACCCAAACACTTTATCCTCTCCACTTCCATAGAGACATCCTAGAGGTCCTGGTCTTCTTCAAAGACCAATTTTAGTTCCCTAAAAGAAGGTCTCAAAGAAGCACTTCAAAGAAGAGGTAATGTCCGTTACCGATTTTTTCATCTTTATTTCTTCTTCCACATCTTCTTCTTTAGGTGTTTCATTATGAAGTAATAACATCAGTATCACTCATATACTAATATGTTATTATAAGTATGAAACAACCCTATTTCACCATCCATCCATCCTATGGAAAAAAAAGAAATCACCGCGCGTGCGTACGTACGGAATACCGTCTCCATGCCGTGGTGTAATCTATTTTCCACCACCACCTTACTTGGATGGGTATAATAGTGTAAATAATGACTATATATGACTATAATAAAGTGATATTGATTATTAAATAATATACATACACTCTAATACAATTCCACGATCATAGGAAGGATATCATCACTCGTGCGTACGTACGGAATACCGTCTCCACGATGTGATGTGATTCGTTCTACATGATCTTCATATCATATTGATTATATAAATGAATTTAATGAATGAATATGATATATATTACACTAATACCATTCTGGAAATGAGGTATCTATAACCTAAAGAAAATAATAAGAATTTATTCGACAAAACACGCATAAAGAACAAAAAGTTATAAACACCCGAATAACAAGTAGAAATGAAATATTACTACTAAGAAGATAAGAATATGACCATATATGATATCATAAAAATAAGTATGATTCTAGAATAAGTCAATAAAATTATTTAAATCATTATACAGGAGGTTCGGACACTTACGAGGAAAATCGGACCTAAGGTAAGGGAAATATCACAATCTCATTTTTATCTGAGATTGTTTATACTTTGAAATTTACTGGAGTGTATTTTATCATCCACATCCATGTTTCCTCGATATGTAATATTATTTCCATCCTCATACAATTTTTTAAATCCAATTTTACCCTTCGGTGAGTTTTTAGTAAAAGATATGAAAGGAATCTTTTGTCATTTTTCGTATGAGGTACTTTTTGACTTTTCTGACAAAAGTACGAGAAGAATGTTTTTTAACTTATACGGCATGAATGGATTTTTAAAACATTATTTCCAAGAAGCTTCCTTTACAAGTTCTCAAGTTTATTTTTAATCAACTTCTTTTAGTTTATAATTTTATGACATGTTAAGATAGGAAAAGTGTTTTTGAAGTAGAAAGGATATTTTCCTCAAAAATGGAGTTCAAGTGTTTTATCAAAATTATTTTCCATCTAAGATAATATAGGGTTCTGTTTCTATCCCTATTCTTAAATTCATTTGATTATTTTGTGATGGAATTATTTTTATGAATTCCTTTATCTTATATGAATTGTTTTATGATGTCATGTTGTTTAAGAATCCCATTTTTATTACATGGGTTATGCAATGATGTATGATTTATGATTTTGTGGAACACATAAGAATGGTATCATTATGAGATGGGTGGGACCTATATCTCCCTCCAATTAATTGGGTAAAGATTTTATATCTCATGAGATAGACATGGATGGAACGGTAGGTTATATCGGTTCAGTGAAATAGGACTGAAACGAGGGTGACTCGGTTCAGAAAGGGACTTTGTCCACTAAGATAGTCTTGGAAATGAGTCTTGACTAACAAGAAATGATTCTCTATGATTATGTGTGTATGCCACAAAGTTTCATGTTTTATGTTATGATTATTGTGATTACATTTCACTACCACGATTTATCCCATGTTATGAAATTATGATCTCTTTTTCAGTTTAAGATTTCAAAAATTTATGTGCTTATGTATACGATGTGTTTGATATTTCTTTTTTTTTACCCTTATTGAGCATTTGAGCTCACCCTTTTGTATTTTTTCTTTCCCCAGGTCAGGAAGAAGGTTATTAAGTAAGATATTCCAAAAGGGACTATAGATATGATGAAATAAATGGGAGACAGTGTAGACGCTTTATGAACCAGTTGTTTATGTTTCCCACTTTCTAAAGACACTATACCTATACGGTCCTTTCATGGTTTTATTATATGTTTTAATAAGTATGCTTCAATTTTGAAGTATTAACAATGTATGTAAATATGGGTCGTTATAGTTGGTATCAGAGGAAAGGTATAGTCAACCTTTAGAAACTAGGATGTGAAAGACTTAGTAAGAACCCTAAGGATAAGTCTAAGCATAGAACACAATATTAGTGTTTTATAAATGGCCATGAATAACCTAGGATAAGACCATAAGTGTGAAAGTTTATTCTTGATTATGTGGTTTTCCTATTATAATTAGTGTTGCTCACACTATTCTCCTTGGTTTTAGTCAATGGTTGGAACCCAAAGGAATCATGTTAATGCGGAATGCGACGAGCAATGCAATGATTGTCCCCCTGAGCAACCAAACGTTATGGGAGATGGAATGAAAAATCTTGTATCCATGCTCACAAAACTTTCTCAAGCTATGAATCATGCAGTACATCCAAACAAGCATAGGAAGGAGCAAAATTCTGTTGAATCCTTCATGAGGCAGTGTCCACCTTCTTTCAGCGGGTCTATTGATCCATTAGTTGATGAACAATGGATTAGTACTACTGAAAAGATATTTTCAGTTCTTCAATGTTCTGAACATGATAAAGTCATCCTAGCAGTGTATCGTTTGGAAGGAGATGCTGATCAATGGTGGAATCTTATTAAGAATACGAGGCAAAGGGATGAAATTGAGTCCATGGAATGGGATGAGTTCAAGAACTTATTTTTCAATAAGTACATCCCTCGTATTCTCCGAACAAAGATGGAGAAAGAGTTTCTTGAACGAAAGCAAAAGGATGATGAATCTATTGGTACCTATGAAGCAAATTTTACAAGACTTGCAAGGTACGCTTCTGGTATTATTATCCAACCTGAGAGTAAGATCGATCGATTCTTTAGTGGCTTAAAACCAAGTCTTCCAAGGGAGTTAGCCATAAGGGACTTCAATAGCTACGAGGAAATCATTCGATGTGCTCTCAAAGTCGAGATGGAGATTGGAGTAACCCATCAGTCATATGGGTTTGACAAGAAGAGGAAAATGGAATTCAAATGAAAATCTAAAGAGCACACTGAAAATAAGATGAGCTTTCCATTATGCTCAAAGTGTGGAAGGAAACATGGAGGGAGTTGTCTTAAAGGGACAAGTAAATGTTTCAAATGTGGAAAGGAAGTTCATCGGGCATTTGAATGCCGCGATGATGGGAAGAAGATGTCTAATGATGCAAACAAAGAAAGGGATACACAGGATAAACCTACTACACTTCAATGTTTCAAGTGAAAGGAGATGGGACATTATGCCAATAAATGCCCTAATCCAAGTGTTGATGATGATGGTCGACGTCAACAAACTCTTAAGGCTAAAGACAAAGGAAAGTCACATGCAATTTCTATCAGTGATGTGTAGTACGATAACGATGTGGTGAAAGGTACACTTACCATCCACTCTAAAGTAGCTAATGTTTTATTTGATTTTGGATCCACCCACTCCTTTATTTCTGAAAAATTTTCAAAGGGTATCATTGTATTAACTCAACAATTAGATGTTGAGTTATCTGTGACAACACCAAATGGCACAACAGTCACATGAAAAGTTTATAATTCTTCTCCGATCAATGTTTGTAGGAAAGTGCTTCCTGTAAATCTTGTGATCCTTCCTATAGTGGAATTTGATGTGATTCTTGGCATGGATTGGCTTTCTTTATATGGAGCTCATATCAATTGCCAAAGAAGGGAAGTCACATTTCATATTCCAGATCAATCTATGATCGTCTATCAATGAAAGGATGAACTTAAACTTCCAGTGGAAATTTCTTCCATTTTATGGGTATTGATTCCACTAAATGAAGGTTATTTATCTCAAATGGTTTGTGAGAAACTCACGATTAAGAATATGCCCATTGTACGGGAGTTTGATGATGTCTTTCCGGAGGAATTACCGGGACTTCCACCAAATCGTGAAGTTGAGTTCTCAATAGAACTCGTACCGAGTGCTTTGCCTATTTCAAAGACACCGTATAGAATGGCCCCAATTGAGTTGCAGTAATTGAAGAAGCAACTCCAAGAGAATCTTGATAAGGGATTCATATGCCCTAGTGCGTCAACTTGGGGAGCACCTGTTCTGTTTGTTAATAAGAAATATGGATCAATGAGATTGTGCATTGATTATCGAGAACTTAACAAGATCACTATCAAGAACAAATATCCTCTCACGTGCATTGATGACCTCTTTGAACAACTACGTGGAGCTCAATACTTTTCCAAGATTGATCTTCGTTCAGGGTATCATCAATTACGGGTCAAAAGGGAGGATATACCAAAGACGGCTTTCCGTACAAGGTATGGACACTATGAATTTATAGTGATGCCATTTGGTCTTACTAATTCCCATGCTATCTTCATGGATCTGATGAATAGATTCTTTAGAGACTATCTTGATCAATTTGTGGTAGTCTTTATAGACGATATTCTTGTCTATTCAAAGAGAAAGGAAGAACATGAAGATCACTTGGGAATTATATTGAAGACCTGGAGAAAGGAGAAGCTTTATGCCAAATTTACCAAGTGTGAATTTTGGCTTCAAAAAGTTTCATTTTTGGGTCACATAATCTCAAAAGTGGGGATATCTGTGGATCTAGCAAAAACAGAGGTTATCGAAAGATGGTCGAGTCCAACAACAGTAACTGAGATCCAAAGTTTTCTTGGTTTGGCTGGATATTATCGACGTTTTGTGAAATATTTTTCACGATTATCTAATCCACTCACCAGGTTGACTCGGAAAGGAGTTAAGTTTGTCTGGATGGAGGAATGTGAAGAGAATTTCAAGGAGTTGAAAAGAAGGCTATCCAGTGCACCTATGCTCACACTGCCTTGTTGTGAAGAAAGGTTTGTGATCTATAGTGATGCATCCAAGAAGGGATTGGGGTGTGTTCTTATGAAAAATGATATGGTGATAGCTTATGCCTCACGACAGTTGAAAATACACGAGAAAAATTACCCAAAACATGATTTGGAGTTAGTTGAGGTAATCTTTGCATTAACGATTTGGAGGAATTACCTTTATGGTGAAAGTTGTGATATTTATACTGATCATAAAAGTTTAAATTATATTTTCACACAAAAGGAGATGAATATGCGTCAAATAAGATGGTTGGAGCTGATTAAGGATTACGACTGCTCAATCCATTACCACGCTGGGAAATCAAACAAGATGGCAGATGCATTAAGTCGAAAAGACCATGCTAGTTTATCCATGATAAGGATCACAAAAGATCCAATATTAATGGATTTAAAAAGGATGGATCTTGGAATTATAATAGAAGGGGAAAAATATTATCTTTCTCAAATGAATGTTCGACCATCAATACATGTAAAGATTAAAGAGGCACAGAAAGAAGATGTCGAGTTACAAAAGAAGGTGAAAAATGTTCCGGAATTCAACCTTGATTTTGATGGGATAATAAAGTTTAGGAATCAGGTTTGTGTTCCTCCCATCCCCGAATTAAAGGAGCTGCTGGATGAGGCTCATAGTTCTTCATTCTCTATTCATCCTAGAAGCATGTAGATTTATAGGGACCTGAAAGAGTACTTCTGGCGGGATGACATGAAGAGAGATGTTGCTGAATATGTCTCTTGATGCTTGGTTTGTCAACAAGTTATAGCTGAGAGACAGATGTCTAAGGGGATGTTACAACCATTACCCATACCCGAATGGAAATGGGAAAACATCACTATGGACTTTGTCACAGGACTTCCTAAAACATCCAAAGGCAATAATGCTATCTGGGTCATAGTTGATCGTCTTACAAAGTCTGCACACTTCATTTCTATTAGAGAGTATTTCTCTCTGGATCAGCTTGCAAGGATATTTGTAAAGGAAGTGGTAAGATTGCATGGAGTACCAATTTCTATTATATCTGATCGGGATCCGTGATTTACCTCAAAGTTCTGGCGAAGTCTTCAGCATACTCTGGATACAGAGTTGAGTTTCAGCACTTCTTATCATCCTCAGACAGACGATCAGTCTGAGAGAACAATTCAAACCCTAGAAGATATGTTGAGAGCTTGCTCTATGGATTTCAAAGGAGGTTGGGATCAACACCTACCTTTGGTGGAATTTTCTTATAATAATAGCTTTCACTCCAGTATTCAGATGGCTCCTTATGAAGATCTCTATGGAAAGAAATGTAGGACTCCAACTTGCTGGGATGAAGTTGGGGAATGAAAGCTATTAGGACCTGATCTCGTTGATGAAATGGCAGAAAAGGTCAGATCTATTCAACAACACATAAGAGCAGCTCAGAGTCGACAGAAAAGTTATGCCGACAACCGATGAAAATACCTAGAGTTTGAAGTGGGTGATAAAGTGTTCTTACAAATATCTCCTTGGAAGAGGGTTATGAGATTTGGAAAGAAGGGGAAGTTGAGCCCTAGATATATCAGTCCTTTCGAAATACTGGATCGTGTTGGGAAGGTAGCTTACCGATTGGCGCTTCCACCGAATCTCTCTCAAGTTCACGATGTGTTCCATGTATCTCTCCTGAGAAACTACATACCTGATCCTTCACATGTACTCTGCTCAGAAGTTGTACCGCTGGAGCAAGATCTTTCTTATGAAGAACAACCGATAGAGATTCTGGATCGTAGCGAAAAATTCCTACGAAACAAGACCACTCGATTGGTGAAAGTTTTATGGAGGAACCACCAATTAGAAGAAGTTACATGGGAGCTTGAGGATATGATGAGGGAGAGGTATCCTCATTTGTTTGTTACAAAGTGACGAATTTTGAGGGCGAAATTCATTTTAAGGGGGGTAGAATGTGACACCCGAGACTTTTTTGTTATATAAATCATCAAAGGAATTTTTTTTTGCACAACACTTTCTTGTCTTTCTTTACACGAAATCGCGACCTTCCTCGATAGCTTGCGTCGTACGCAATACCGAGTTTCACTAAACAACGATATGCTATTAAAATATTATTAAAACTAGCTGTTATGAATAGTAATAACCACTTTTGAAATTATATTTTTCAAAATGGACTACATTTTTGGATTCAGAATATCGAAAATAGCCTAGGGTGAAATTTTGGTATTTTTCTGAAAACTTTCAATTTTTGATGAATAGTGAAACCACTAAGTGGTAGTTAAAAAAACTGAATTTTTCATAAAAATTATTTTTACCACTTCTGTGAGTGGAATTTCAAAAATCCGAGAGACACAGTTGATGTCAGTAAGTAAAATGTGGTTCAATGATATGAAAATAATTTTTTGGTGAATAGTAACTTTTTACTTTTTTTACCACGGTTAAAAGTAAATAGTTTAATTATTAAGGGTAAAGATGATATTATTATTACCCTAACACATGTACTAATTCTATTGGATATGTGTAATTCGACCAAAAACAAAATTATGAATAAAATATGACCATTAAGGCCCACTTGGATTATATTAGGACATTTATTATTAATTTATTTAAAGAAGGGTTAAAATAGTTAAAATCAAAGTTTAATAAGTAAATAATTTTTAATATGGGCTTATACATAAGATAAATTAGAATATAAATATTCATTAGAAAGATATAAAGATTTCATACATAATTCTATTTTATTTGTAATTTTTAGACATTAAATAATTTAATTTATTTATGACACAATGATGATGCAGTAATTATCTTATTAATGAAATATTGACATAATTGATGTTATAAACACCACAATAAATGTAATTTGAGACTTTTTATGAATCCCACTAATTTTCTAGGTTAATATGACATGTTAGTATTGATTTAATTAACTTATTTCAAACTAATAATTCTGTTATGATTTTCACAAAAATCAATTACTAAATAGTGTCAAAATTGACATAAAATAGTTTTTAAAACAAATATTATATTAGTAATTGTTGTTTTATTCCTAAAAATCTACGTTTCGTCCAAATGACTTAGATATGTTATATATATTAATACTAAACAACTTGGGGTTCGTTTGGCTGCTTATAGTAAGTTTATTAACCTTATATTATAAGAACACAAGAAGACACAGTAAAAGTCAACTTATTTAACTTAATGTTAAATCTAAATGATAAGGTTAAAATAGGAACCTAAACTTGTCTAAATTCTATTGGATGAGAGTATTTCGACCCATACCCACCTTATCTTAGAAATATATCAATTTGGAGATATTTAAAACCGAACATGACTTTATAATAAAATAATAGTTTTAGTTATTCCAAAGGTGCCCCTCTCCTCCCTTATAAAAGGACACCTCCTCCCCCTCTTCCTCACACCACGTTGAGACTTCATGCTCGGCCAACCCCTGCCACTTTCTCCTCTCCACTTCCCTAGAGACATCCTATAGGTCCTGGTCTTCTTCAAAGACCAATTTTAGTTCCCTAAAAGAAGGTCTCAAAGAAGCACTTCAAAGAAGAGGTAATGTCCGTTACCGATTCTTTCATCTTTATTTCTTCTTCCACTTATTCTTCTTTAGTTGTTTCATTATAAAGTAATAACATTAGTATCACTAATATAATGATATTTTATTGTAAGTATGAAACAACCTTATTTCACCATCCATCCATCCTACGGAAAAAAAGAAATCACTGCGCGTGCGTACGTACGGAATACCGTCTCCACGCCGTGGTGTAATCTATTTTCCACCACCACCTTACTTGGATGGGTATAATGGAGTAAATAATGACTATATATGACTATTATAATGTTATATTGATTCTGAAATAATATAAATACACTCCAATACAATTCCACGATCATAGGAAGGATATCATCACTCGTGCATACGTACGGAATACCGTCTCCACGATGTGATATGACTCGTTCTACATGATCTTCATATCATAATGATTATATAAATGAATTGAATGAATTAATATGATATACATTACAGTAATACCATTCTGTAAATGAGTTATCTATATCCTAAAGAAAAGAATAATAATTTATTCGACAAAACATGCATAAAGAACAAAAAGTTATAAACACCCGAATAACAAGTAGCTATGAAATATTACTACTAAGAAGCTAAGAATATGACCATATATGATATCATAAAAATAAGTATGATTCTGGAATAATTCAATAACATTATTTAAATCATTATACAGGAGGTTCAGACACTTACGAGGCAAATCGGACCTACGGTAAGGGAAATATCACAATCTCATTTTTATCCAAGATTGTTTATACTTTGAAATTTACTGGGGTGTATTTTATCATCCACATCCATGTTTCCTCGATATGTAATATTATTTCCATCCTCCTACAATTGTTTAAATCCAATTTTACCCTTCAGTGAGTTTTTTGTAAAATATATGAAAGGAATCTTTTGTCGTTTTTCGTACGAGGTACTTTTTGACTTTTCCGACAAAAGTACGAGAAGAATGTTTTTTTTTACTTATATGGCATGAATGGATTTTTAAAAAATTATCTCCAAGAAGCATCCTTTACATGTTTTCATGTTTATTTTTAATCAACTTCCTTTTGTTTATAATTTTATGACATGTTAAGATAGGAAAAGTGTTTTTGAATTAGAAAGGATATTTTCCTCAAGAATGGAGTTCAAGTGTTTTATCAAAACTATTTTCCATCTAAGATAATATAGGGTTCTGTTTCTATCCCTATTATTACATTGATTTGATTATGTTGTGATGGAATTATTTTTATGAATTCATTTATCTTATATGAATTGTTTTATGATGTCTTGTTGTTTAAGAATCCCATTTTTATTACATGGGTTATGCAATGATGTATGATTTATGATTTTGTGGCACAATAAGAATGGTATCATTATGAGATGGGTGGGACCTATATCTCCCTCCAATGAATTGGGTAAAGATTTTATATCTCATGAGATAGACATGGCTGGAACGGTAGGTTATATCGGTTCAGTGAAACAGGACTGAAACGAGGGTGACTCGGTTCAGAAAGGGACTTTGTCCACTAAGATAGTCTTGGCAATGAGTCTTGACTAACAAGAAATGATTCTCTATGATTATGTGTGTATGCCACAAAGTATCATGTTTTATGTTATGGTTATTGTGATTACATTTCACTGCCATGATTTATCCCATGTTATGAAATTATGATCTCTTTTGGAGGTTATGATTTCAAAAAGTTATGTGCTTATGTATATGATGTGTTTGATATTTATTTTGTATACACTTACTGAGCATTTGAGCTCACCCTTTTGTATGTTTTCTTTCCCCAGGTCAGGAAGAAGGTTATTAAGTAAGATATGCCAAAAGGGACTATAGATATGATGAAATAAATGGGAGACAGTGTAGACTCTTTATGAACCAGTTGTTTATGTTTCCCAGTTTCTAAAGACACTATACCTATACGGTCCTTTCGTTGTTTTTTATATGTTTTAATAAGTATGATTCAATTTTTATGTATTAACAATATATGTAAAGTATGGGTCGTTATAATTTGGGCCTCAAAAGCCACCAGCCAATCCATTCCCAGGATTACATCATACCCATCCATCTCAAGAACTGAGAAATTCCATGTTATCTCAACCTTGACCAAAACAATACAAAATTCTGTACACAAGAAGGATCAACACTCTATTCGACCTAGAGAAGATTGATGTTTCAAAATGGAGGGCATAATTTCTACCCTTAAACCCAGCAAATAAACCACACATGTAGAAATAAATGAGTGTGAAGAACTCGTATCAAAGAACACTAGCATCAAGGTTGAATTTAAAAGAACAGTACCTCGCACCTTGGATGGTCCCGATTGATCATCCACCACAACCTTCTCTGCTCTGAACACATATTTTCTTTACACAATCTACTCTTTATTTCTCTACTGAGGCATTGTGGTATTCTGAGAATCACCATGAACCACTTTACACTGCTGATGAGGGGTATGCTGCTTTCCCGGTCCCGTAAAATCATATGGCTTCTACGATCCCTGAGGGGTGTCACGCACACCCGACATTAGAACATTCCGACAATAACACTGCAGATTCCCCATCTGCTTATAATTATGACATGCTTGAGGTTGTTTCGTACAATCCCGCATGATGTGGCTCGTAGAACCACACTGAAAACATCCCGGCTTGCTCTGGGGCTTCGGAGGAAGATTTACCAATCCTGCCATCGGATTATATACAATATTCCCACAATAGGAATAGGTGTCCCTCATTCTCTTGAACCCAGTGTTAGAGTTCCCACTATTCCCCATGGGTACCACTATGATTCCTCTACCCGGAGTGACTAACAAATCCTGGTCAGCCATTGAGACTCTGTTCACCATCTCTGTGTAATCATCTATACATAGTACTATTATATTTGAACGGATTTCTTACCTTAACCCTTCTTTAAAGATCATTTCCTTCAATGTTGTGCTATCCACCACCTCGGGTGGAACCCGCACTTAGTTCATAAACATAACTGCATACTCTGTCACAGACATAAGCTCTTGCTTCAAACTGAAGAAATCAGTGGTATGTTGAATTCCAAATGTATGATGGTAGAATTGTTTGTTAAACAATTCTTCAAATCCCTCCCACATCATACCTCGGTTCATCCCCGCTTGGACTAGCAACTTCCACCACTGAAAGGAAATATCTTCCAACATATACGTGGCCGACTTCAATTTTAACACTACCAGTGTTCCCAAGAACTTGAAGATCATGTTAATTCTATTCAACCATGCTTCCGACTTCTCCAGCTCTAAATCACCCCTAAATATTGGTGGGATCTTCTTTTAGAACTGAACTGCATGATTTACATGTCGTGGTTCATCTACTTTACTTCCACTTTCCACAGCTTCTAAAGCTTGCACTATGCTTTGCACTAGCTGCTGGTTCACCTGAGGCTCAGGTACTATCACATTCATAGCAGCCTTGTAGAGACCCAAAGCTTTCAGAACATGAACATCACATTACTTTATCGGAATACTTAATACATAACAAAAACAGACACACAAGGACCATAATAGTTTAATGTCTTTGGAAACTCAGAACGTAATCTTCTAATCATGGTGAAAGATATTCAACATCTACCATAAAGATCATCCCATTTTGTTTTCTTAACTAAAACCTTTCTTTATATAATTGGCAAAGAAAACATATAAAGGGAGAGCTCAAATTCTCAGTAAGGGTAAGCATGGAGATAATAAAACAAACCATATACATTTGAACTTAAAACCATGACCATAAAGTTTAAACATGAAAATCTTGAGCAATGAGATAAAACATGGAAGTACATAAGGCATAAATCATAATGGAACATCCATCATGATAAAATCGCATCGGAATAAAACATGTTATTGTGGAAAAACATTAAGCACATGATATGATTTCCATAGTATCAAAGGCATTGCTGCCAAGACCATCTTAGTGGACGAAGTCCCTTAATGAACCGGGTTTACTTGCCGTTCCAACCTTGTATTACTGAACTAGATTTACTTGTCGTTCCAGCCATGGCTAACTCATGAGATATAAATCTTTACCCAATTCATTGGAAAGAGATATAGGTCCCACCCATCTCATAAATAAATCATTCTTACTTGTGCCACAACATAAACATAAATCATTCATCATAACCCAAAGTATAAAATGGGTTTCATAAACGTCATCCCATCATAACATAATACATATAAAACAAATGGATATCATTTCATCATATGAAAAATGAAACCATGTAAATCATAGAGACATTATACTTGAAACACAATCATACTAAATAATGACATCTTAGATGCAAAATAGTTTTGAAAAAACACTTTAAATGAATTCTTGAGGAAAATATCCTTTCTTCTTCAAAAACATTTTCTATTCCAAAAATGCCATGTAATATTAAAAGAAAAGAATTTTGTTGAAAATAATTATGAAATATTTTATAGTCATCTTCATTAAAATAATTCATTATAAAACTGTAAAAATATGTTCATGCCGTATAAGTTAAAAATAACATTCTTCTCGTACTTTTGATGGAAAAGTCAAAAAGTACGTCGTATGGTAAACAAAAAAAAGATTACTTCCATATGATGTGGTAAAAGCCGAAAAGGGTAAAAATGAATTTAAACATATATGGAAGAAATGTATACATTTTATGAATTTATTTGGAGAACATATGGACACGAATAACAATCATAACCCCAGTAAATACTTACGAATACACAATCTCGGATAAGAATGAGATTGGAATAATTATCCCTTACCTTAGGTTCGATATGCTTCGTATGAATATGAACCTCATGTATAATTATTTAAATAATTTCATTGACTTATTACAGAATCATATTCATTATTATGATATCATATATGGTTCACTTATTACATTATATTACCCGTTATTTTGTAAATCCCATGTTAATGAAATGCTTTGAGAAAATAATCTTATTTATCGTACGTGTTTGGACTTGTTGTTCATGATGTTATTATTATTTATATCATTATTTAATTACTTACAGAATGTAAATAATGATTTATATATCATATATATTCATTATATATCCAGAATATACATGTATTTATAATAGTACAAAAAATATGGAGGTAAGAAATGAAATGCACAGTTCATGGAGACGGTAAGTCGTACGTACGCATGAACACTACTTTGAATTATATTTAATATTTTAATGGAATAGGTATATTATAATTCCAGTATTATATCATATATAATATTGTTAACTCTATCGTTTAAACATCCCACATAAGGCATTAACGAATCACATCACTTTGAGGGGGCGGTAGTCCGCACTTCCTCAGATGGGATCATCTTATTTACCAACTATGGAAACCATAAAGGCTTGATATAATTGGGAAGTAAAGAAGTATAAAGAAATAATAAACATAATATATATCATATATAAATATACTTCCATCATAATGGCCACCATGAGAGGCGGTAGGAGAAAATCAAACAATCATCCTTTCATGAGGCGTTAGTTTTCCATCCACAGAAACATTATGTTCTTCATCCATTGGATGAAGGTGTGTGTAAGTTTAGTTTTAATCCATATAATAACAACATCCTAGTATATTGAGGATACTTTTTTTGTTACAAAATAAAGGATTAAAAAGAGTTTAGGGGTTGGAGAAATAGAATAAAAGAAAACAACTTAAGAGAAACTGTTACCATTAATTAGGGTAACTTCCTTTGGTTTGAACCAAAAGGACTTCTTAAAGTGCCTTCTGGCTAATGTAAGGCTTCTAGAGGGAGGATATTCATGTATAGAGATTATTTGGGTAGATTTTGGATGATCCAAATGGCTTGAGAGGTGTGTGGAATTTCATAGAAGTGGTCTCCTTTTATAATAGAGAGGAGGGGCTCTTTAGGAAAGTGTGAAAACATTATTTATTATAAACATATCTTAGGCTTCAAGAGGTCCAAAACAAATTAATGTAGAATATAAGATGACTCATATATAAAATAATCCAATAGGAATTGGACTGGTTTTGGATAATATTTTAATCATTATAATCTTATTAATTCAAATCATTTATTAATGAGGTAAATACTACATGATTATTGTGTCATAAATAATTTAATTTATTTGATGTCTAAAAATTATAAAAAAAAATCCAATATGTAGGAAATATTTTTATATTTCTAATTAATATTTATAGTTGAAAAGATAATTCATATAGCCCCTTATAAAAATTAATTACTAAAAGATTTTTCTTAATGCCAATTTCGTCTTTACATTAAATTAATTAATCTAATGTGTCGTTGTCTTTCATAAGTGGCTCCATAGGGTACCAAAAGAGACCCAAGGATGCCCATGGTCATCCATTACTCATCCAATAAGGTTAAGACAACTATCGACGTAATTTTTAATTATTATAATATTCTTTTAACCTTTAATTACCCAATTTACCTTTAACCGCAGTAAATAAAAATTACCGTAGTTACTATTCCTAACATAAAACAAATTAAAATTATCCTATTAACATAATTTGGACCCACTGATTACAAATATGGAATCCATTTTTCAAAATTCAAAACATAGAAGTTGCAGTAATTAATTTAAAATTAATCTCGTTGTTAAGCAAACAGGTTTTAAATGTTAAAACATTGCCAAAGATTGAAATGTTTTTATCTATGAATTCAATGTAAAATTAATGCTAAATACATAAAATATATTAAATGGTAAAAATATATTCTATTTATACTGTAAAACCATTCAATTTTATAGTTTTACCATATAAATTATTGCGATGAAAAAAGTTGTTTTTAATTAAAATATAGCGTGTTTTTACTATTCATCAAAATATGTAAGTTACGAGAATTATATGAAAATTTTATCCAAAGTGAATTTTTATAACCTGATTCCAAAGAAGAATTTTATTTTATCAAATTGAACTTATAAACATGTCAAAAACTAGATTTCAAATGGGTGCTCCATCAAAAGGCGGTAAAACTGCATTTTTTGAAAAATACTTCTTTTATCCGAAAAAACTGATTTTGTTTTCATACCTCATTCTAGAAAATGTGTGAGATGACTTATAATGTTATAAAATAAAAAATACAGTTAATAATATTCATAGCGGCTAGATTATAATATTATAATAATCTATCGTTGTTTAGTGAAACCCGGTATTGCGTACTACACACGCTATCGAGGAAGGTCGTGATTGCATGTAATGCAAGCCAAGTCAGGGTTGCGTGTTGTGAAAGACTCAGTTGTTGTTTCATTATAACAGAATCCATCCATTTTTCATTTATACATTGAATATATATATATATACACTCAATGTTACGTAGAATGACTATAATCAAACAAACTTGAAATTGTGTGTAACACAATCTAAGAATAGTGTTGCGTATACTTCAAGTTAATACGGTGTTTCATATAGAAGAAGATAATCATGGTGTAGAATAAAACACATGACATCAAATAAATTAAAAGGAATACTTATCATAAAATCTCAGGGTGTTACAAGCCTCCTCCGGTTGGTCTCGACGACGCCTACCCGGTTCCATTTCTATAAACAGAAAAAAAAATCATGAGTCTGACTTCTGTAGACATCATGAAATCCCATTTCAAATCACATTACAAAACATAGTCACAATAAGGCTTTCCACATTTTCCACATGTTCCATGATTCACCATTTTGAAAACCAATCCATTTTCAAAATACCACATTATTCACATTACAATTTCACAAATTCATATCACATAATAAATCATTATACCTCAATGAATTATACATCCCAGTGGGATTTCATTTCTACCATGGATGTATTTCTCATCTCATTGGCTACTTCCACAACAATGAGATATCCAATGCCTATAATGGTCTATAAAACAGTTATGAACCCAACTCCCTGGTAACTTGAATTTCAGCATAAAAGGGTTAGCTACGTCCTTTTATCCTATACCTTCCAAGTTCCAACCAGCCTATGCCTTGCTACCATCCCAACTCACGGAATGCACCACAACAAATGTCAACACCAAATCCGAGAATCCACTCCCAAGGACAGAAAAAACTGATACCACTTATAACACCTCGCCCCTACCTCATTGTCTTGAGGAGGCGCTGAGGGATACTCAGCCTTAAGCATTGTTTCCAAGACACCAAAGGCTGGAAATAAATACCAAGGTCTTCATGATTAAGTTGGGGAATGATTTTCCCTTCAGAAAAAACGAACCAAACCAACAACTAATGATGCATGCACATTCAAACCGAAACATGTATTCAAAAAATACAACCAATTAGTTCCACAATAAAAACCAAAACCAATACAACCAACCATATCAGAGTACAAGAAAAAACTAAACAACAAACACTACGAGCCAGGACACCACCACAACTCCACACCAAGCTCCAAGCTCCAAGATCCACCGAGACATCACAATGCACCACTAATGGAGGGAGATGCCTTACCTTTTCCCACGTCATGATATACAAAATCTTCAAAGAAACCAACGTGCCATAGAATAAGTTGAGTACTAAAAATCAATAGGTTTTACCCAAATGACTTCCCTACACATGCCACAAGGATAAAACCATTAGCATATTTATATAAAATAGTTTATATAAAATAATAACAAGTTCTTCCATTACCATAGCCTACCAAACCCTTACCAATACATTTCACCCAAACCATACCACTAATGGAAACCCAAAAAAACAGGCCACAAACCATTCCAACATTCACTCATTAGCACAAAAATTCTATCTTTCAAAGTAATAACCAACTAAACAACCATAACAACAAAACGATTGAGCTTCCGTCCAACCCGTTCACCCATTCACACCAAGAAGAACATCCCATCCACTTATCCTTGATGGTGGACCTTCCATACACTATCCATCCCCTTTTTATAGTGGTACTTCTCACCACTTCCACACAAAATTCCAAACAAGCCAATGCCAAGCATATAACCCACCAAGGTCACAACCACATGCCATCAACAAATTAAATTGTATATCAATCCACTTCAATAAATCACCCATTTATTGAAAACCATTTTCCATGAAAGACAACAATTCAATAAAACAAACATTTTATTGAAAACCATTTCCATCAATCATTTTCACAAAGAAACCATATCATCCCATTTTAAAATCTTCATTTTAAAATCCAAAAGAATATCATTTCACCATAAAACCCCACTTTTTCCCAAAAATACCCATATAGATGTTCAACCAACTCTGCACATCAAAAAAAATAATTTCAGGAACAAGAAATTAATTGTAACCAAAACCATTAGCTCTATCCTAGTGGAGTTGAGAGAGAATCCCCCTACATTTATGGTACCCAAGTAATCGACCCCCAAGCCACCACACCTCAAATCCATTGAACGCACCACTGAAACCTCTCTAGATCCCTTCCCCGACCATCCATAAGCCTTCAAATCATCATCCAAGGCAACCAAAACCCTATATCTACACACAAAACTATATATCTAGAAAACCAAGAAAGAGGGAAGAGTAGATCTAGGTAAAAACACGAGAGAAACAAGAGGAGAGATTGAGAAACCTCCTTCAAAACGCCAAGAAACCGCTTCAAAATCCTCCCAAACCGAGTGGGAGAGACCGTACAACCCCTGAGAACCGGAAATCCCAGGTGAGTCTTGAGTGGGAGGAAGTTTAAAGTGTTTTAGGTTAATCCTGAGGGAGCCCGGAACTTATAACTCTATTTTTATGTGGCCGCACAGTTAGCCTGCACGGTTTGAAAAAATGTGTGCTAACCGTGCACACGCTACTTTCTCAAGAGCTAGGTTCCACACAGTTTCCTCGTAGGGTTTGAAAAACCATGCATAGGCCATGTGAAGCCTACTGTCTCACTTGAACAGTTTTCTAGAGAACCTGTACGGTTTCACTTAACTGTGCTCAAACTGTGCACCCATAGAAAAGCCTCCAAACTCAACCAAAACCATTCCAAACCCTCCCAACCTCTTCCAAACTCATACCATGCACTTTTAACACATAAAAATTCATAAAAAAGGCCAAAAACCTTAAACTAGTGGTATTATACATTCTATCATTATGAAAGTGGCTATTTATATTGTGTGTGATTATTCGACAAGTAGAATATCTGTGTGAATAAGTAAATGGAATTATTTGATTTTATCATTTCCATATTATGCTGAAGTTAAAGGTTAAAAGGCTTTTTTCCGTATTATACATTTCGTTAAATTTTTATTCTTATATATGAAAGTTTTCTCTATATTGTTATCCTTACCAAGCATCTGAGATCACCCCTTTATATGTTTTATTTTTCCCAGGATGCAAAGATGTATTTTATGCCTGACCTGTAGGGACAGTCTTTGGGATCTCAGTGATTTCTATGTAAACAATGTGGTTGTAGTTTGCCATTTAATGATGTAATTTAAACCTTATGAATGTATCTAGTACTTCCAAGGCTATTAAACTAATATTTATTTCGAGACTTGATCAATTGTGATCTTGCCAATGACATGTAATAATTCACCGACTCTGGGCTTCTGGGTTCAGGGTATTGCACACAAATAATACAGGTCATTAGGGGTGTGGACTCATAAATATTTGAGGCACCTTTTCATGGTGTGCACCCTTGGTAATGTCTGGGAGGATATTATGAGAACGAGACCTGCCAGTAGGAAATCCACATTTCATTGTTCATTGGATGTTCCTATCTATAGATGTGTGTATTTTTCCATAGACATTAAGAATATTATTAATGGGTATTGCAACTCATTCTCTTAGATTTATTGATGAAAAATCTGATGGCACAATGTTTGCATCGAGGTAAGGTACATTGCGTGTGTCATGAGTGATATTGCATTAATAGATAATGTGAGAAAGGAATTGTCTCTTCTATTCCATAACAGAAGTAGATATCTCTGGATTTTTGATAGAATTGATATATCCTAAATAAATCAATTTCCATGGTGACGAATGGGCAAGTTTAATTCCATAAAGTTAATAAAAGAATAATCGAGCAGATGGGTTGATGGAACTAGCATGCAACCCACTTGATTCGAGATATTGTGATAAAGGGATTACATTACATGGTAAGCGTTCATAAAAGGTGTCACGTCGTTGTGGAATTAACTTCTAACTATATGGGTTCCCTGACATGTTTCTAGATGTTAACCTTGCACTTTTGGCAGTCTTCTCCTAATTCCACTAAGAAAGAGGCCTAGAGGGTCACACACTAAGTGAGTCTATGTATCTCAGTTAAATATTAATTTAACAATTTGAATTAATATTATTCTCTAATATGGTTTAATAATTATTCAAGGATGCTTTATCGCATTTATTTAGGAACTAGTTATTCGAGAGAATATATTGTGGGTAAAACAATATATTTATTAGCAAGTAATGTGGTGATATTTATTTGAGAAATAAATAGTCATTATTCAAGGTCTAATGAATGTGGTGGAGGAAATTAAGAAAAATGGAAAATAAAATTACACATTTGTATACTAATATATACACATAGTGAAGTTTTTCTGACAATTTATGTGAAATAATATTATTAATTTAATTAACTAATATTAGATGTTATTCGTATGGCTCATGTCAAGTAATAATAATAGTCAACTGTTATTATTATACATGAGGTATTACTAAAAATTAAATTAAATTAATAAATTATTTCGGGAAATTAATTTATTTTATTATTCTATGTAATTAAAAATCCCAATTATATATTTCTCATTAGACTAGCCATTTTGTGTGGTTGTGCACAATGAATTTGAAAAAAGCTCTCAATCCAAGAAAGAATTATCTTTCCACCAAGAATGATCTCAAGCTACGAGAGAGAGATCCACCTCCACTGGATGAATGCGATCGAAGGTGGACATCACAAGCAAAGGCTCTTCTACGCTAGCACCTGTAGATCCATTTGGTGATGTGAAGAGATATGTGGAGCATGTGTGGATCACTACAAGAGGAATCCTATACTTGGATTCTATGAAGTAACGATGGATCACATCATATTGTGACCAGAGACATCAACGAAGAAATAATCACATCAAGGTAATTCTTGTAAATTAATTAAATTAATTATAACCAATAAATGTTGATTTTCTATATGTTTCCGGGACTCCAATATTTCTTTTTCACTATCTGTTCTATTCCAAAGATCCAACGTTTTATTATCGTGACAAATCTCAGATTGATCATTGTTAATGCTAAAATTAATGTTGGGTACACCCACCAACGCGCTTCCACTACGCCCAGAACCTACAAGTGGTATCAGAGGGAGTTGTATCATTGATGATAATTTTTTAGTTTTTTATTGTTAATTTATGCATTTAATAATTTAGTTGTTTCAATTCAAGTTATTCACTTTTTAAATATGAGTCTCGAGATCTGTCCCTCCTCTCTCATTTCTCATTCACCTTATAGAAATTGTTTTTTCTTTTAATTTTGATTAAATTAAAATAGAGGATCTCATATAAAGGTTCCAAACATTTATTCCCATACAACACCAGAATACATGGAATGTGTTCGGAAGTACACGTAGTGTAGTATAGGTTCAATGCATTGGACTGGTATGCCACATCAGGCCATGTAACTATATCCTATCTAAGTCTTTAATACTCCATGTGTTCACCAGGAATAAGTGGCACATGGTTTCCGGATTACACCCCATGTGGCCCTTGTAACACGGCGTGTAGTCCCTTTGGGTTAGGGTTGGACCATGTACCCCATACATGGCTTGCCCAGTTGGAAACCGTGTAACGCGGATACTACACGACCTGTGTCTAATTAAATAGGTTGTGTACTCCGAAACATTCTGGTGTACATATTCATGCCATGTCCCTGAACGTGTACTTCATATGGGTGGTGAACAAAAGTACACGCCGTGTAGTCGGAACTACATGCCGTGTACTCATCTAAATTACGTAGATTTATTAATTTTTTTTATTATATTATACAAAACCTTGAGACATGTACCATAGTGCCGGTGTAAAGTTGAGGCACAACACATGATAAGTGTTATATATATATATATGTTTTTAATTTAACATCTGTGTAATTATAATTTCTACTAATTAGGTAGTTATGAATAGAAATTCACTAGGTTACCTCCAAGGTACAATTTACATACAATGATAATTTTAGATAAATTTATTTGTTTAAAATTCTAATGGATGAGAATCTCAAGGAAATTCCAAAAAGGGTATAAGATAAAAGGATTGATTAATTAATGATAATTAATTGATTCAAGCAAGATTTATCTTAAACAAGAACAATTAGATAATTGAATGTTCGTTTTATTTATGCATAAATATCGTTGCATGCATGGATGATCATGACCTAGACCATGACCTTTGTATGTCAATGGTTTCTTTTAATTAATTTATTTAAATTAAATTTGTTGTCCTGTAAGCCTTATCCTTATTAATATGTAGGGCCGGAGCACCCAAGTTTTCTTTTATGTAAAATCCCATTTTACCCATCACCTGCATGTGAGATAAATGTATATGTAATGGATAGAGCTCCAAAGCTTGTGGGACCTGCTTATGTTAGGATCCAAGGTGAACCCAATCCTAGAATATACAAAGGTGGATAGGTGAAAGATTTAAACATGAACCCAAAAGGTTCAACGTGTTTCTCCCTTAGGTCATTGGTTAGTTTATCAACCGCTAGATAAAATAACCAATAGAAAAAGATCATGATCATACGATTTATTTTATTTCTATTAGTTCCATGGTTTATTTATTGTGGGTGTGTTGTCACGATTACACAATTAGAGAATTTAACAAGAAATCAAGATGAAACTAAAATAAGACCGGATTATGCATAAAATATTATCTTAGACATGGTTAATCACTTAAGTATATCCTAATTAATATTAACAAGCATGAAATAAATGATAATAAAATAGAAATTTATGTATCCGGATAAAAATCGCTCAAAGAAATATTAACTTGGTATATCCTTCCATAATATTAGTTAGAATTGAGAAATATTTCAAATTGCTTGACCAACCCTAGTTGGGGTGCATTCAATTATTGGAGAATTATAATTCAAGGTTTTGTGTAGACATGACTGGGTTCTCATCAAGGGTTGATTGCCACAATGGGACATGGTGTGTCCAAGAGTCAAAGGTTGAGGAAATCCAAAATAAAAGGATTCTAGGATTGGGGAGTCCACTCAACGGATCAAGGATTTGCGAGTTAATGAAATTGGAATTTGGAATTACCCTTTTGTGCATCATATTCATTAGTAGACCAATATATAAATTTCACTAAGAAGTGGGTTCACTTTTAAATTATTCATAATAATTATCTATTTTGGTTTTTAATTATCTAAATCAAATCATATATGACTCTTATATAGTCAATCAGAGAAATATTGGTCCAATCCATCATATCAATAAACACAAATCTATTATAATGGAAACCTAATCCTAATAGGGTATCTCTACTAGTGAAACAAAAATAAATTTCAACAAAATAGGCTAATGCTAGAAATTATAAGGAAATTTTTATTTAGCATGAACTACCCATGGATTTTCTAGTTTCACCTATTCATTATCTCTTTGCAAAAGATAATCTAGATGAACCTAGATTTTTCATGACCTACCTAGATGGATGATCAATTTCTTGAAATATTCCACTTTGGAAGGAATATCACACTTAGTATTTTAAAGAGATTTTAATCTCACCAATTAATATCATTTTAACTCCTTTTATATAAGTATGATCTAGTAATTTAGTCCATAATCTTATTCCCTCACCAAACCAATATTTTGAAGTGTAACTCTTTACACAACCCACAAGTTTTTATAACTCACAAAAAATAGATTTGAAGTATATTGATAAATATATGAATTCATTATATGCATAAGTTATTCGAATAACTCATGTAAACTCATAAATTTATATGAAATTTACAATCTCCACATGAGTAAGACCAATGATAAATATAACCAACTATAACATCACAACCTGAATCACCATATCCAAGCCAGAATTCCACATGACCTCAAAGCATGCATCCCCATATTCCAGAGGATACTGAATATTAGTGAGGGTCTTAAGTAGAACTATGGATAGACTATACCCTCAATCCGTGTGTATAATAATAAGAAATAACACAACATTTAAACAATACACAATCATAGTTAGTAGAAACCCAAAACATTCCAAATTTATGAATATACATGGAAACAATAGAGTAAAACATGAGTACAAGGAATTGATAACCCACTCGGCCTATCACATATACAAATAAGAAAAAGAAAAAAGTAAAAGATTCTATAATACTAATCCAAGAGACATATCATATTGTTCTCTGTATTTATAGTGAGCTATCCTGCTATATGATCAACCTGATCCTCAACCAAACCTATACATGTAAAAAGTGTGGGATTCTTTGGTACCCAATTACTATGGTCACCCAAGAATGGTTTGAGTATAACTAAATATGAAAAAACTAATACAATATTGTACCCAACCAGTAATATAGAGTGTATTTTCATGTGATAATATCAATAGAATGTAATAGTAAAAACATAACTATCTAAGAATAACAGAATCCCCAAGCACACACAAGAAACAATAGCCATGTGTATAGAATTTATGCTCTTACCAAGTGACCATGAACCATGGCTGTACGTTATTTGGCTCAATGTTGGAAGGATAACCATAATAGATATTAATAGTAACCATGTTACCCATAAGGATAGTGAATCTATCGCTCGACATCCTCATGGAATCATGTGTATTTGATTATTTACATTCTCTAGGAATCAATAATGACATGTTACTTGATATCCAATTGGCATCAAGATATAATCATCATTCACTATGAATCGTGTGAAATGGTACTTGGAATCCACTAGGAATCAAGTAAATCACATACACAGAATCTATGGAATTATCATATCTCTACCTTCTACTCAGGTCCATTATTTCCATATTCACATGTTATGCACACACACCCATTAATGGAAAATCATGTCATGACAGTACACCTATTTTATCACCAAGAACAATGAATCTAATGGCATAATAACATAAAAAAGGTATATAATACAAGGTAATAATAACATAAAATAACATCATAATTACTATTATCAAAATATAGAAACATGTGATCATCATTGAACATGGCATGTTAAGATACATAGGTATATTCATGGAATAAAATTGCATAAATGGTATCATAGTCTATAAAAACCCACCCACATGCATTCACAATCAAGAATGGTAAAAATGTTATACCAAAATAGGTTTTATATAAAATCAAAAGAGTGATCATATAAACAGATCATGGCATATCATCATCTGTCATGACAGCTAAACATGGGATCAAAGATGATATTATCTATCAGGATACCTAATAATTATCATGGATTAGTAAATATACATGGTCTCACGAGGACAGAAACATTTTATCTAGGTATAAAAAAATGGTTTATGGGATCTAGGTCTCAAGTATCACATCAACACACCTCTAGGTGTCCATGTGGTCTATGAAAATAATATGTGATTAAGCCTCAACCATCATCAGCTGTTATCAAGCCTGTTCTTAAAGTTCCACAGGGGCCCTTATCATTTTTACCAATTAAATCAAGTTTGTTTCTTTTACATAATTAATTAATCATTATAATTATTTATAAATCATTACAAAAATTGAGGGAATTCACCCATGGTGGAAAACTGGATACTAAATACCACTAAGCATGCATAAATACCAAAGGGTAGAGTACATGGGACCACCTACCTCAATTTTATTTATTCAAAAGTCATGTTTCATCAAGTAATAATCCCTCAAAACACAATAAAATATTAATTTGTTAAAACATTTCCCCAAGGATACCTGTAATTATCCTCTTAGAACAATATACCCAAGTATATATGGGAGAGGGTGAGTATTTTTCCATGAATGGAACCTTGAATAAAAACTCATATTGATCAAATAAAGATGGGAAAAAATTGGAAAAAAACAATTCTTAGACTATCCAGATTCAAGAGAATTGAAAAAAATGAATTTATAAAGGTTCAACTATTTTTCAAGAAGAGATAACCATGTACATGTTCATAACATTAAACTCTATAAATTAATTTAACTATTAAATTTTTCATTTACCCAAATCATGAATGTGAATAATTTAAAATCCTTTATTGAGGGATTGAAACCAATAAATGATTAAAAATATTCAGTTCCCATAATTTTAGGCATTTAAAATTTTAAAAAACATATTTACGTTTCGAACATGGAAGAAGGTGATGAAAACAAAGGTTTTGAAAGCATTTTTCTCAAAGAGGAAACTATGTAAGGGTTACATGGTTTTACCCTTACATAGTTATTAGGTGTCGTTTAATAATACTAGGTTTCCATTATACATCCTTGAAACCAAGGAACTACCCCTGTATATCTTATTCCACACTTACATGGCATCCAGGTTACCCTTACATAACCTTTAGAAAAGCAAGGTTACCTTTATGTAGTGACATGGATACACTCACACACCCCTTGAAAATAAGTAAATTCACTTTTAAAACATGAACAAAATTTCCCTTACCCCCATTTAGTGGTAATTTTATCCATATGTAGGTTAGGATGAACTTTACAAGAGAAGGGAAGTTCCCATACACAAGATAGTGTAACGAATGAATCATGTTACCCTCCAACACTGCTACCCGACTTGATCTTACACATTCCTAAAGAGAATACTTGATCCCCATGGGTTGGATAATAGAACCCATAGAATAAAAAACTATAGTGGATGACTTCACCCACCCTGAAACTAGATACATGGAATTTATACACAAAAAAATAAACAGTGGAAGAAAACTAAAAAATATATACCATAACCAAAGAGAAATAGTGGTAGAAATATAACATGAAATATTGATAAACTCTAAACGTACAAGTCAAAAAGTAAACAAGATAACCAAAACAAGATACCGATACTCCATGTGATATGATGAAAATGTCCCACCATCTTACCACCATCTACCTATACCCATCTGACATGAACTTTACCACCTCACTATGACACCTTACCCTTTCTTGTATCAAATGATAAAACAAGGTTTTCACATCAACAAAGAGTTGGGTTGGGTGTGAGAAAAATAGTATAAGTCATATGCCACCCAGGTGTTCTAAATCATGTATCTGATAAATAATCCCAACATTCAAAATTTACAAAAAAACATATAATGATAAGGATTTAAACTGTTTTATGACAAACTCATAGTAAATAGATCCACCTTTTTCAATACTTCCAAAACCATATAGGTAAAATAGATTAAAAGAATATCACATTTATAAAAAAAATAAAAAAATGATAGGTAAATCATGCCATAAATCACTAATGTTCTGGCTATCTAAAACACTTGTTACCCAACGTAGACAAGTGTGTGCATCATACAACTATGTATATGCATCAAATCAATGTAATAATGGAATAAACTAAAAAGTGAATCCCTGAATAATGTCTAACAATCCCTAAGACACTTTACCTAGGTAGTAAATGAACAACCTACGAGTAAACCCCCAAAAAGAATAAATGAACAAGGTTTATTTCCACACCTTCAAACTAAGTACCTAAGGTTTCCCATGCACTACATTTCCCAAATCATTTCATTAAATCAATTCATTGATTTTTATTCATAAATCCATTTCATGATTCTTTGGGAATTCATTTTCATTTACGAAAAATAGTTGAAACCATAGTTTTTAAAAAAACCCACCCACACACATGGAAATTGATAAACATGATAATATATTTATAAAACAATTTATAAAAACATTGCATTTAAGGTTCACCCAACATAGGATAGATATAAGAAAACCTACCTTAACTCAAGTCACACACCAAAAGAGATGGGATCCAACCTCCTTGAGTAATTATGAATAACAAACAGAGGTCCTTGAATTGATTACCATATCATAGTATCAATTCTATAAATGATACAGACAGTAGAGAGGATAGACCACACCATTCCTTGAAAACACATATGTGACACCACAACCAACATAAAGGCCAAATCCCAGAGAAGAAGTACATGATGGATTTAAAAGGGTATGCAGGTGAACATCATCATCATTTAATCATAGAATATTAAACGCTACCCATGGAATCATTCACAATAAGAGCAATGAATAATTAGAACTCCCACTCACAAAAAGAGAAGAAATTCAACCTAGTTAATGATCGAGCACTTAACGAAATGATTAAGAAGTGGAGGAGACACCAAAAATCACCTATATGATACTATGGTTTGAGGTACGAAAGAAAATACTAAATTAATTTGGATTTAGTCTTTTAGTACATAAAACATACTAATAATGATGGGTTTATGATGAAAATTAGGGTTTTGTTTCCTAAACTCTCTATAATTAACATATGTTTAACAAATGTCTCCTTATGATAAATTATCCCAATTTATATATTTATAATGCAAAAAAAATTTCTGGCATAAAAGGATTTTATTCCCTAAAACATTTTCATGGCTTGTTCCTAGTGTATAACATGCATAGTAAATTACACATTTACACATCAAATGTTTCCTGCAGGCTACACTCATCCCAGGTTTTTCATAAACTCCCACACCCTTAGAACCCATGAAACAATCTCTTAAATATAAAAAAACCATAACATTAATCCAGGATGTTACAATATTTCCACCATAGGAATTTACATCCCCTAAAAGTCATATTAAAGAAGGGTGCTCTAGAAATAGGTGAGGACACTACTCCCTCACCGATTATTCTCTCCCCCAAGTCTTGTAAAAATCCAATCTATGTGTTCATAACACTCTAACCAATGTAATGTACTTCCAACACAGGACTCCCACCTAGGTATCATTTATCTCTACAATTTTATCCACAATAGAAACATCTGGCATCAACTTAATCTCTTCTCAAACAAGAAAATGAGAGGGATCATGATGGTGCTTTTTGACCTATGATATGTGGAAAATAGCATGGATATCTATCAACTGGGATAATAGTAGAAAAAAATAACAAACCCCCAAATAAACTTATTAAACTAAAATGATCCAAGATATCTTGAATACAAAATTACCTTTTTAAAAAATATAACGATGACCCAACTGTAGAGAAAATTTTGAGAAAACTCACAAATAGATGAAAAAATCGAAAGTACGGTGTTGATGATCCACATACGGTTTCTGGAAAATATGTCTGAGGAACTATGTGCCAACATATATCTTATATCCTCGAAAATATCTCCAGAATGTGTCCCGATCCCATGATAGAGGCCTCTACAAACTCTTCTCAAAAAAGTGGTGACTTTCATGAGAGACTATATAAAGCATAAAAGGGATCCATTATAATCGATGACTGATAAACATTATTATAATAAAACGTAACTATTCTTATATGGATATCCTACAATCCACCAAAATCGTAGACATATGCATAAAGATTATCCTATAGCATCTGAATAGCATACTACTTTTTTTCCACCCGTATGTCGATGATAAGTTTTACTCAACAAAACCTTAGTACCCTTCATATTCTGGGGAATCTTTAATAATCTTGAATTAAACCTAAGATCCATATATATAAAAATGTTATAGGTAACCCTATGTAAAATCATGATCTCCTAAAATAAAACTTACATATATTTTTGACTTTAGTGGTTTCCCTGATTATAATAAAATAAGTTGCTATTGTGAACCAATCAATCACTACCCAAATAGAATTATTCCCCTGAGGATTATCTAGTAAACCAATAAAAAATTCCATGGAAACCTAGTCCCATTTTTAAATAGGAAATAGAAGAGTTTTAATTAGACTAGAAGGATTCATGTTTTCTACTATTATCTCCTAAAAGGTGTAATAGCGGGGCATAAAATCAATAATGTCACTCTTCGTACCAAATCTCTAGAAAAACTATCTCATATAATAATACATCTTTATAGTTCCTGGATGAGCATACCATGAAGAAATATGAAAGTCAAGTAATACTGAATTTATCATAGATTATTGGATGAAAAACTAATTCCTAAAGAAGATAATAATATCATGAGGGAGAGACCTACCAAAATGGTCTCCCCACTATATAATTCCTCTATGATTCCTATTAAATTATATTTCTACTACTAAGTATATAGAATAGAATCTAATAGAGTTGATAATAACAAAACACTAGTTAAAATAATACCTAAATTCCCCATAATCATTTAGATTCATTTGAGTGAATATTCTCAGCAGGTTCCACTCTTCTATAGATTCCAAAATAGACCATGGTGGAAATTTTCTACTGAGTGCGTTAAAAATGAAATTCTCCTTCCATAGGGTGTAAATGATATTGAAGTCAACCATATAAAGGTATTACACCCAATGCATCTATCTAATATTAATGTAATTCTAAGAAAATATATAGCTCAAACTCTAATGATAAAATAGACCAAGAAAATCTCTCAAAAAATATAGTTTCTCCCATATTTAATCACATGCGTAACTACAATGAGAAACAAATAGTCAGTGGGGTATTTCATCTTATAAAAAAAGATGAATAGATTTATAGGCTAGAACATCATAGTCTTGCAAAGGAACCCAACCTAAACTAGCACCAGATGCATCATAGTACACCACATTCCACTTACCAGGCTAAGGTAAGATCCAAAAAGGATACGATGTAAGAAGCCATTTCAATTAATTAATGTAAGTTTAAAATTTTAAATACAAAGTTAAATTCACCCATTTCTTGGTAAGAGGGGTAAATTATTATTCCAAATTCAATAAACCCTTGATGAACCATGGATAATGTCTAGAAATACCTATGAATATCCAAATCTAATAAACATCCTTGGATTCTCCCATGCCAAGACAAACATCACCTTCTTAAGATCAGTTGAGAGTTTGTGTATAAAAATCATGTTCCCCAAGAACCTAACATATTGAATCCAGGAATTTGGGTTTGAAATATTTCACTAAATTTTATGTCTTCTGATAATTTTCAAAACCAAATTCAGATGGTTCTTGTGATCACCCTCATATCTTGAGTAAATTAAAATATATTCCACAAACACAATGAAGAATGTGTTGAGATACTAATGGAATATTTATTTAATAAAATCCATATATATTATAAGAGAATTATTCATACCAAAAGGCATTGTAGGATCTCCATAATGGATATACCTACTTCTAAATGATATCTTTGGAATATTAGACTCCCAAAACGTGAGTTAATGATAACCTGGAAAAAGATAAATTTTCAAAAACAACATAGTCCCCTTTAACAGGTCAAATAAGTCACCCACTAGGGTAAAATGGAATTATTATTATCCTCTACTTGGTTTAAATTTTGATAGTGCATGAAAAATATATGTTAATTATCATCCTCCTTGGAAAATAATACAGAGGATGCACATAGTGAATCACCAGGGAGAATAAAATATTTATATATCAAATCATCCAACTATATCTTAAGCTATTTTATATCCACTGAGGCTATAAGATAAGAGGGTATTGCTGTTGGATCTGTACCCAACACCAAATTAATCTTAAACACTTCCAACCAATTTGGAATAAAACTGCTGAAGACTTATAGGATGATATCAAAAAATTCACTTACAACTACATGAAGATCACCAAAAAGAGGAAATATCCTTAGGTTTAACTATAATAACATACAAAAAAACACCCGTTTAATTGGTGAAAAGGTCTTATATGACTAGAACCTGGATCCCACTCTCCCTGAAACAACTAAGAGCTCTCATAAGAAAAAAAAAGGAAATTCATTGACAATAATTATCAATATAAGAATAGTGAGAAACTCTCTTATCCATCCTAATTATGATGTCAAATAGATCCATATTGATAACTAGTAAATCTAAGACTAACTCCACATTAGATATCAATAGAGAATAGTATGAAAAATGAAACCCCTACTCCTTCCTATTTCCAAGAGGCATCACCAACTATATAAAAAATGACATGAGATTCATTGGATGTTTTAGAACATCAACCAAATATAAAGATATAAATGAGTGTGAGGAACTTGTATCAAATAAGGTAGTTTCTATTGAATATAAAAAAATGTACCTTTAATTATCATTGGAAACTTGTAATCTTCTATTAAAAAATCATGAACTACATAAAGGTGCTTTACTCATAAGGAATATGGTTGGATCGTTATGGATATTTGAGCATCCGACTATGCCACAGTGGCCTTTGGAGCTAAATATTCCTGACCATAAAGAGGTATAGACATGGCCTCGAAGAACCTCTGTAGATAGTCATAGTGGCTAAAATCATTTCACATATTTGGTAGGTGCATGAAAAGTAATATTTTTTATTCCATAACTTTCCATACTAAAAGAAATTCAGAGGCACACTATCAGTTACTAGTTATGGTGTAGAGGTTACCCATTACATATATTCACCACTACATTTCATGTGATTATCATTCCACTTCATTTTCTTCCCCCACGAGCTAATAAAACTAACACTAGGTGGAAGGGAATGGGATGAATATCCAATATTTCATATCATGTTCATTTATGCCATTATATACTTAATAACCATGTTAGTATAGATAAAAATATTTAACATATACACCTATGATCAAATATCTTGTCACAAACCCTACATATACTTATAAGATCTTAACTAATAATTCTTTACTACATTCTTAGAAAAACAAACAATTCTAAAAACCGATTGGTGTACTTTGATACCATGCAATATCTCTACTACAAAGTGTGAAACTATAGATACCATTAACTCATCAATGAAACTAGGAAAAAATTTTAATGTAAGAGGGTCTTGATACCATTCCTACCTAATCCCACATACCGATCTACTTGTACCATGGAATACCACCACTGCTTACTAGGACCCTAGAGACTAAATATTTTGAACATTACCTTGATTTTCTCAGGTGTATCTGGGAATTAAAATAGTTGATCAATATTTTCTATACGTCACTCCACCTCTTGGGATTTATTCATACCCTTAAAAGTATAGAGATTCTCATTTAATAACAATCATGATTAATCCCTATATCCTATAACCCTTAGCTACATCTCAATAGATGGTTCCTAAATTTAGGGTACATTCTAGTCTACAGCATGGGATTCTTTCATGGTAACCTCTCCAAGATTATGATCATTATGAAGATTCCATTGAGAGGTATCCGCTGTACCCTCATTTGTAACCCATGGAAGAGGTCTCATAGGTATATTTTTGCACACCAAAAATATATGGAAATGATTAAAAAAGGGACAATATTCATTATAAACAAAAAATTATATTAATATCAAAACTAAACATATGATATTCACACATCCCAAATTCCCATGGTCAATTGAGGCTTATCATAAAAATATATATCCATGCACTCATCAAAACCTACCTATCAATGTCTAACAATCCAGTCTCCAGACAACAAAACATCCCTAAATAAGGACACTTGAGGTCTAACCACATATGATTCCAATTTTTAATGAAAAAATAAAGCTACACTCTAACATCGGTACCCAACCTAATATTACACAAACCTAAATGGTATTACTAATCCCCACAAGACAATGAAAAATAGTTCTGAAATTAACGCAAACTTAAGATAATGATTTATCACAAACTAAATCAAGATATATGACTTAGATAAATTGTGTAAATAAATAGTGGAAGAAAAAAAAATATCCCATAACCCAAGATAAAAAATGGTAGTGATACAAATA
Organism: Viscum album; assembly: GCA_963277665.1. Classification (NCBI taxonomy): domain Eukaryota; kingdom Viridiplantae; phylum Streptophyta; class Magnoliopsida; order Santalales; family Viscaceae; genus Viscum; species Viscum album. Next base: position 569,744,900 of record OY728164.1, on the reverse strand, counting down.
TAAATATGAATAAAACCCAAAGGTACAAGTCCAACATAAAAATCGATAATAAAAAAATGATATCTATACTCCAAGTGATATGTGGGAAATGTCCCACCATCCCACTACAAGCTACACATACCCAATTGACACGAAATTTTGTACCTTACTATAGTTCCTTTCCATTTCTTACGTAACAAGAAAAATAATGTTAACACACCATCGAAGGAGTGTATAGGGTGTGAGATAAACAAGATCAATAGGACCCACCCATGTTTTCCATATAAAGTGTCTAAAAAACACCAATATGATCAATTTATAGAAAAACAAGGAATGATAAGTTGATAAAAAAATTTATATCAAATGTGTGGTAAATAAATCTCATTTTTTTATTGTTCTAAAACCATCTAGGTAAAACATCTTGAAATAATATTACATTTATAAAAGTAGGAAATCAAATCCAAAATATTAAAAACCAAAGCATAGTTAATTCAGGCCATGGATTGCTATAGAACATGATATCTATAACACTCATAACCCAAAACAGACAATTGCATACATCAAGACCTCATATATGTGAATATAATCAAGGGAATAGAGGAAAAACCCAAAAAGTGAATCATCGAATAGTGTCTAACAATTCCCTAGGACACTTGGCCTTTGAAGTAGAATAACAACCCCTGAGTGAACCCCTCGATAGTATCAATGGATGCGTCATATTGCTAAACTTTCCACCTAAGTACCTAAGGATTCCGATGTTATATATTTTTCAAACCATAACATTAAGAATATGTTTTGAAAACTACTTCTTAAATTTTTTTACATGATGCTTCTAAAATACCCATTACTTTTAAAAAACAAATGGAAAACCATATTTTCTCAATAAACCAATTATACACACAAAAATCAATAAATCATGATATTTAATTTATTAAAATATTTACAAATATAGATCATTAAAGGTTCACCCAACATATTATAGATATGGAGACACCTACCTCAAGTGAGGTTGCTTTCCAAAAGTGAAGGGATTTACACACGAAGTATAACACCCAGATATGTTTATGAAATATTTTATTTAAATTTTTTTTATTCTTCTGTAGATTAAATTGTATGAAATAATGAGTTTAAATGAACCATGAGATGCCATTTTTATAAAATTACCATTATATCCTAGCTATTAGGTTAGCAGGAATAATTATAAATAACTTATGAAAATGCATTGTGAGTTCATTGGGTATAAATTATTTATGAAAAATATAAATCAATTAGATATATGTATTTTTGAGGGAATTACTATGGGTAATGAAATTAATGAGATATATATATATATATTTATATATATAAATTTTGTATACTTAAGAAAATATTTTTGATATTCATCCAATGGATATTTTAGTCATAGATTATGAATAAACCCTTTTTTATATATAAAAACCTCTTTTTTTAAAAGGGTAATTTTACACCATTGAATGGAGAACCCCTTTTAAATTAATATTTTGACGCATTAATAATTTTTATATGAAAAAATAAAATTATATTTTCAAGTGGTGTATAAAAATTTACTTTAAGTATATTTCTGATATTTTTCTGATAGCTTTCTTGTTTTGAGGAATAGTAAAAATACACTAAATTTTATGTGAAAACATCTTTTTTCATCGAAATAATTTATATGGTTAAATTAAAATATTTAATGATAATAATGTATAAATATATTATATTTTTACCATTAAATATACTGTATTTAATTATTATTAATTTTACATTGAATCCAGATATAAAAAAAATCGATCTTTTGAAATATTTTCGCTTTTAAAACTCCTTCTCTCTTCCCAACAACAGATTAAATTTTAATTTTAATTAATAAAACTTCTTTGTTTTAAATTTTAAAAAATTAATTCCATATTTGGTATCAATGGGTCAAAATTATGTTAATTGTCCAATTTTATTTTTTGGACATATAAATAGTAACTTTAGTAATTTTTTCAATTACCACGGTTAAGGTTAAATTGTATTATTAAAGTATAAAATAATATTTTAAAACTTCCTTAAAAATTTTAAAAATCCTATTGTATTACTAAATTAATCCCTTATAATCTATGATTCAAAATATAATCACTTAATGGCCACGTTCCCATGAATATGACATTAATTTTATTAAAATCAATGAATGTAACAAAATTTCACACTTCGTTTTTATATTAGTATATTAATTATAATATAGGGATAAGTAGAAGATATCATCAACTATAGGTAGTATTTTTAAATATAAAATTATTACCTATATAATAGAAATTTATTTATAATTTTCATTAATTAAATAATTACCATTAAGGATGACACAATAGTGGCACACAAATAGTTTTATTAATAGAAATATCCAATAAATTATTTTAAAAATATTAAAAGAAATATCATTTGAATTAATTAAGGTTATAAATGAATTTTATAAGTTATTATGACATTTTTGGTGTATATTACATGTTTTTTGAAGTTATATTCAATGTGGATGTTATTTAAAATCAATGAAATGAGTAGTGTCAAAAATGACACTATTGATATTTTATAAAAATAAAATTTTGTAATATTATTTAAAAATCATAAAAAGATTTAAAAATTACAATGTTATAATTGGGAGGAAAAAAAATTCATAAAATATATATTCATGGTCATTTAACATAATATAAGTAAATATTTATCACCGTTTAATATTTAGAATGTTATTTCCACAATTAAAACTAAATAGATTAAATAAGGATAAATCAAAATTATAAGGTTTAAAATAAAAGGAAAACTTGTCTAAAGATTATTGGTTGATAGTATTTCATCCCATAATTAACTTATTTTCTAAATAATCCAATTTGGACCAATTTTAATTTTATAATTAATTTATATTATTTTAATTTTTTTGGTTTCACTAAAGGTTCCCCTCCCCTCACTTATAAAAGAGCACAACTCCTTCTCTTTTAATCACACATCTAAATACCTTTTACATAGCCAAAAACTACTCATTTCATCTCTCAAATTCCCTAACATCATCCTAGAGGACATAAATTGGGCCTAAAGCCATCCTAACGAGGCCTTTTGTGAAAATAAAAAATCAATACTTCAAAAAGGGGAGGTTCAGATACATACAAAGTATATTGAACATAAGCTAAGGGATAATTTCACAATCATATTATTATTTGAGATTGTTTATATATAAGTATTTAATGGGGAATATTTATCGTTAACATATATTTTTCGTAAATATGAAATATAATTTTTATTCTTCTATAATTTTTTAAAGTCAATTTTACCCATTGGTAAATTTTTATTAAATGGTGTGGAAGGAATCTTTTTGGAATTTTTTGTTACAATGAACTTTTTGACTCTTTTGGAAAAAGTATGAGGTGAATGTTTTATTAACTAATATGGAATGATAATATTTTTTACATAATCATATTGCCTTATTTCCATGAAGCATCCTTTACACGATTTCATGTTTATTTTCAAATAAATTTTTTCATTTAAAATTGTGACGAATTTTGATAAAAGAAAACTTTTTTGATTAAGAAAGGATATTTTACACAAGAATTAATTTCAAGTGTTTTATTGAAATTATTTTCCATATAATACAACTCTATTTAAATGGGGTTATGCTTATATACCTATTATTAGTATGATTTTATTGTTTTAATGATGGAATGATATTTTATGTGGATTGTGTTATGATGGAATGATGTTTCAGAAAACCATTTTATTTCTCGGGTTATGCATTTATGAATGATTTATGATTTTGTGGAACACTTAATAATGACTTAATTATGATATGGGTGGTACTTATATCTCAACACCAATTCATTGAAAAATGATTTATATCTCATGAGACAAACATGAATAGAACGACAAGTAAATCTGGTTCTGTAATACAAAGTTGAACGATAAGTAAACCTAGTTCAGTAATGGACTTTGTCTGCTATGATGGTATTGGAAATGAACCTTGACTAATATGAAATGATTTTATATGCTTATTTTTATGCCAAAAAAGTTTATATCTTATGTTTTTACCATTTAGATTATGTTTATTAATTATTATAATCTTTTATCCCATTACATGATATAAAAATCTTTCATATATAGGATAAGACTTCCATAAGTTATGTTATTATGTCATATGATTGTGATATGATTGATATATCCCTTTTTTACCCTTACTAAGAATTTGAGATCACCCTTTCATATGTTTATTTTCTCTAAGTCATGAAGAAGGGTATTATGTAAAATATGTCAAAAAAAGAGTCTAGTTATGAAGAAATAAACAGGAGACAATGTAGATGTTTTATGAACTAATTGTTTATGTTTCCTAGTTTCTAAAGACACTATGGCTATACAATCCTATTTTGTCTTTTTTATATGTTGTAATGAATATACTTTAATTTTTAAGTAATATCAATGTATGTAAGGTATGGGTTGTTATACTAAGATAAATATAGAACAAAAAATTGGTGCCTTATAAGCAATCAAAACATATTAAAATTTATCGATAAATTGAAATAACGGTGGGTAGGATAGATCAAAACAGACCTAGAGAACACAAATTCTACACCACAACCAACATGAAGGTCGGCCCTTGAGAGACATGAATTTTAAGGATCTAAAAGGGCTGTATGAAACCATCATCATAACATAATCATATATCCATAAATATAGCCTTATTAAACATCCAAAATAAGATAAATGAATAAGAAGAAAGTCAGCTGCCTCAAATGGAAATAGCACAACCTAGACAAAGATCAATCACTAAACAAAATGATCTAGAAGTCGATGAGATGCCTAAAATTGTCTGGAAGAGCCTATGGTTTGAGGTAGCGAAGGTAAATATCCAAAAAATTAAAATTTAGGATTGAAACACATAAATACCACTAAGCACGAGTGGATTATTACATAAATCGGTTATTTATGGTGTAACATACCCATAATTCACATAATCCAAAAAACATAGCACCTAAGGTTAAATTATCTAAAGTGATATATTTATAACATAAATTGTTTACGGGGTAAATAGTTTTTGTGATCTAAATGATTTCCACAACTTATGCCCATTGAATAACATATGCCATAAATTACACATTTACACTATAAATGGTCCCTACATACAACAGTCATCCTAGGTTCTACAAAACCTCCCAAAATGACTCTCACACCCTCCAAACCTAATAAAAAGTTATTAATCATTAAAATGACACCAACTTTTATCCATGATGTCATAGATGGCCTTGAGGATTTAACATTATGTGAGATTTAGAACTTATGGGTTACCCTTACGTAGATATGCATGTACCTTTACATAGTGATAAGAAGAAACTCTATACCCCTACAAATTTGTTGTTTACCCTTATATAAACAATATTCCCTATATAAGGGTAGAAATTTAGTTGTTTTTTTAAATTATCATAACAAAATAATTATGGATTAAAACAAAATAAGGTTTATAAAAATTAGGATGATACACCTCTCCCCTCTAACAACTTATCATCCCTAAGAAATTTCTATAATGGACCTATTCAATTAACTAGTCGTACCTTATATGACAAGATTGATGCAGTTCTAACATACCAAATTCAGGTTCTAAAAAACAGTTTAAACATTTCCATTCATATTTATTTATAGGTAACTAGCTAGAACAACCAACACTCTATACACCACCAAAAATGATTCCTTAAGACTAAGTGGAATTGTCAAAATGGTGGAGCATCCTACCTGAAGCACAAACCAACTACATAAGAGTTTTCCTGGTTTGTTCACCAACCTATTTCACTAGTTACAAGACTCACAACCATGTTTTAATTCCCCAATGATACAAATACTTCCCATATTTCATTTATTTTCCCTAAGTCTGAATCCCACATATGGTCCCCATCAGGTGATATATATGAATTAACATTATGCATATAATTCAAGTCAAGATACCCTCGAATCAATTACAAATCATCCTTTAAAAGTCTCTATGACTGTTCAATAATCATTCTTTCATAGACTATGATCCTTCTTACATGATAGGCCATTACACATGTGACCAAATCAATGCTCTCTATCATTGGAGTATCCTTATTGTCTCCTACAATTTAAACATTGGTTTTACTTTTCCATAACCAGTCATAACCAAGCATGATGATTAATCATGATCATATATTCAACATATTTACAGGCAACACACCATGAACTGTGCATTCCTGGATTTCTCAAAATATATTCCATTGTATTCAACAATCCATCTTGAAGTGAAAAACATTCTCCAACAACATAGGTGTAGGTTATGACTCCAGAATCAGATGAGACTCATCCCCTAATTTAAATCACTAATTTAAAAGTTGATATCTTATAAATGAAAAACATAGGATTGACGCACAATGATACCTCATTCTAATACCGATGGCATATTGCAATGGTGAAAAACTCATAAGTATTAACCATCAGCTCATCAAACCCAAATAGATTCACACCTAACATACAATTTTCTAATAACAGTGGTGGCACTGAACCAAATTCATTAGTGATCTAAAATCACTATTACTTCATAGTTCATCCACATAACCAAGAAAATCATCAATTATCAGATCATCAACCAACTTTAGATGATTCAACATACCCCATGTGTACCAACACATGCATTCTTATGCATTAAGGCTTTCCAATAAGGCAATAAACTATCACTCAATACTCAATAGAGTGATTTCCCCATGAGTCATTCCCTATGAGTTCTGAACCCCATTATTTTATAGTTTTACATGAACTAAATGGTTAAATATCTGTTAAAATGATCACTCATAGATTTATTCTTTAGAAAGAGAATCCCCTTATTACTAATATTTACAACCCACCCCCATCACATGGGTGTCAGATCTAGCTGTTGAGTGTTTCCCCATGCTTTAACCCACATAGGTCTTACCACCTCAGATATTCCCTTAGTGTTTGAAGAGAGTTACATTTTGAATTAACATTCCTATGAACATCAGATATCACCCTCAATGTAACATTATTCCAACCATTTATACTTCTGGGTTTCAAGAATACTTATAAGAACTTCCTCTAGGACATGGAATGGATAGTCAAATGATTAGATCATTTTCATCATTTGAAACTCACCATTATAATTAACCTTGACTATTTATTCATAATTAATATCCTCACTTAGGTTACTTCCAAGAAGTATGAGACAATGACTTTACAGTAAATAATGTCATATTTATGGGAAAAAAATCATTTAATAAACCTGCACAAGGATTTGTAAGGGGTTTATTTTTATGAAAAAGTATTTAAGTAAATATACATAGATATTCCATGATAAATTTTCCCATAGACTCACAATATAAATAGTTAAAGATTTATGGTTTAGTTAAATATTATTCCACTAGGTACTATATTGAAAATTACACATAGATTGAAATTTAAACCTTTATTAACTAGAACTATCCAAATTCTACTCAAACAAGATGTTTTACTAAGGAAACTAACACATTATAACAACCTACCTTGGTATATTTCACTACATGTTCATAGAGATACCACATCAATGTCACCATCAATATATTTATAATCATTTTCATCATCATTATATTTTTCACCAATGTTAATGACACCATAGACTCACATGAACTACTATAAGAATTTAACACACCTAGGGGTTCATCTAAAATAATGTCATCAAGAAATAATATGCACAACCACAATATGATTATGGACACCCAAATAGCTACGTACTCTATTATTATTACAATAACAAACACATAGTATATATGACATGATAAACCTAGGTTTTAAAAATGATTCTTGTGATACCACTTATATAAATCTACAAGAGTCAAATACATATGAAATAATGAACTGAAACACCATGTGCATCATAGGAGGTGAAATAATATACAAAAATAAAAATGAAAACACAGAATATAAATCTCAGGACTTGGTAACTTAGAAATTCCTCATAAATAGTGTTCATGATGCACCAACATGAGTTTCATAGAAACTGTAATCACATTACTATGTCACATGTATTAAAACTTCCGAAAATAGGAAAAAATAGCACGTGCTATGACACCATTTTGTAACATCTCTGCCTAAATCACTAGTTAAAATATGGAGTGTCATATGACCTCAAGAATGTATCCCCGTATGCTATAGGTTGTTGGCTAGTAGATATGGTCTCAAGTGTAAACATAGAGAGTCTATCCCCTCAATTATAGTGGAAAATAACAATGAATAACCCCACATGTAAATAGTACACAATCAGAGTAAGCAGAAACCAATAATATAACAACTGTCTGAATGTATATAAAAACAAAAAACATAAACTAGAGTACAAGCTAATGATTTCCTACATGGATTATCACATATAAAAATAATAAATAAAAAAATTATATGTGTAAATACTCCCACTACAAGACAAATCTTATCCATTTATCTAGACTCATAGTGAGATATCCCACTAGATGATCAACCTGAGCCACATCCCATCCTGCACCTGTTATAAGTGAGGGATGCTCAGGTACCAATGTTCCCTAGACTCTTAGGAAAGGTGTGACTAAAAATCAGTAGGAAACCACTAAAATTGTCTAGTTACCAACTAGTAATGTGTAGTGTACATGCATGTGATAATCTCCGCAGAATGTAATAGAAAAAACATAACTACACAAGTATAATGTAATCACTAATAAAATAGAAGAAACAAAATAACATTTTATAATTGGTCATTCCCTTTCCATGTTTCCACAAACCTGAGACGTGCCTACATTAGATCGATGCTAGAAGGATAATCTTAATGAATTTCATGATCCTCCAAGCTATCCACATGTCTAATAAATCTATTTCTTGAAATCATTATGGAATCATATGTGCATGCTACTCGATATTCTCTTAAAATTAAGTACGACATTTTACACAACATCCACTAGGAATCGAGAAATACTTTATAATTGAGTGAAATGGTACATAGAGTTTACTAGGCATCGAGTGTTTCCTCTTCATAGAATGCATGGAATCATCGTATATCCACCCTATTCTTATGTCTATCATTTCCATCATCACATTTCATGCAAAACCCACTCTATGGGACAATCATGTCATAATAGTCCACCTGTTCCAAGCATCAAGAACAATGCTTCAAAAGATATGGTATCATACATATCAGTTTAGAGCATATATGGCCAGTATAACATGGTTTAACATCATATGTATTAGTATAAACAAAAATATGCATGTGATAATCATCAATCACGTAACACTAATATACATAGGCATACAAATAATATATAACATCATAAAGGGTCTCGTAGGATACAAACACACCCATATGAAACCAAAATCAAGCATGGTCAAAATGTTATGCCAATATAGGTATCACATTAAGGAAAAAGGGTAAACATATAAACAGATCATGTCATATAATCACGAGTCATAAAAGTTACACATGTGATAGAGGAAAAAATCATGTATTTGGCTATCTAATAATTCTCATGGAATAATTATCATACATGGTCTCACTAGGCTACACAAATCACACACATGTTATATAGGAATAAAACATGGTCTCATTGGATTTAGGTCTCGTGTATAACATTAAAACACCTCAAGGTGTCCATCTAGTCAAATAATATTATTTGTGATCAAAAATTAACCATCATCAACCAGTGTCAATCTAGTGTGTAAGGGTCCACTAGGGCCCTTATCAATCTGTCTAATTACATTTTTCATGGTTACTTTAATTAATTAATACTCAAGACTCAAGACTTAATAATTAATTAATCATAATAATAATAATTATTTTTCATAACTCATTATGAAAATCAGGGTTGATCGACCAATGTGAAGAACCTCAAACCACATACCAATAAACATGCATAAATATAAAAGGGAAGAGTTCATGGGACCACATGCCTCATGGATGTTGATGTAAAAGACATGGTTCTTCATGGAATAATCACATAAAACATGCTTTTAAATCAATCAGGTCAAACCACCCCCAAGGATACCTAAAATTATCCTTTTAAAACAATTCAACCAAGAATAAAATGGTGCGGATGAGGGTTCTTTCATTCCTAGAACCCAGAATAAGAACTCGTATTGATCGAATAAATCCTCACAAGTCTCTAAAAATAGAATTATTATACTATCCAGACGTAAGAGAATAACCAAAACCAAATGTAGAAATGTTTTGGTATTTTTCAACATGGAAAACCATGTACATGTTCTAAACATTAAACCCCACAAAATAAATTAGCCATTTAATTTTTTACATTAACTAAATCATGAATGTATAAAATTTTAAATGCTTTATTAACGGATTTCAACATTTAATTGAGTCAAAAAAATAAATTCATATAATTTTAGGATTTTAAAATTTGTCAAAAACATGTTATAGGTTCAAACATGGAAGAAGGAGATGAAAAAGTAATTTTTAACATAATTTTTCCCAAAGAGTGTGCTGTGTAAGGGTAACATTGTTTTACCCATTTACAGATTTTATGTTCCTCATAAGGGTGATAAGTTGTGCTTACACATACTTTGAAATAAAGTAACTACCCTTATATTTCTCATTCTACCCTTATGTAGTATCCATTTTACCATTTCATAACCTTTGGAAAATAAATTTTACCTTTATTCATTGCTAAGGTTACACATAAATACCCTTTGAGAATAGGGGATTTGCCTTACAAAACATATATAAAATTATAGTTAACCTTATATAATATAAATTTTACATTTATACAAGTAAGAATGAAATTTTCACAATTATGGAGGTACCCTTATGTGAGATATCTTAATGTCGTTACCTTTAATCGATCTTTAGAACTCATAGATTACCCTTATACAACTATGAGGTTACCTTCAGACAATATTTGGGAGAAACAACCTACCCTTACATATTGGTTAGTTACCCTTATGTAAACTCTACTCTCCACTTCAGGGAAGAAATTTAGTTTAGTTTTTAAAACATTTCACCAAAATATGTAGTATTTAAAAACAAAAATGTTTTATAAAAACATGGATGTTACACCAACCCCATTAACCTGCCTAGACAAGGCACACATATCTAGGAAGGTAGGTAGTCTAACCCCATGTCCCTATAATCGGGGATACTTTATTCAATATATAATTCCATTCAACATAACTATAAAACCTAATATGAATAAAAAATATCCAACAACTAAATTAAAGATAATAACTTCAATTAATAACCGAGGTCAATGTAGATAAAAAAATAAACTATTTATATACTCATTCCTAAAAGTAGTTGAAAATTTTAATCTAATGTATGTAACAATCATCATATAAATATATTATAACTCGGAATAAAATGTTAATATACTTTAAATAAATTTACAATTCTAATATTTAGTCATGAGATAACAATTTATGAACAATTAAAATAAGATCTAACTATAAATCCTTTTATAATTTAAACTTTAACATTATGGTAATTCTATAATTTTTGAATATAAAAAATTTTATATTCATTATAATATAAAAACGTTCAAATTATTCATTATACAGTATTTTAATTTTAAATCTATTATATTTTATGAATTATAACATGTTTAAAATATAGTTTTCTATTATATAATAATTTAACATAATAAAAATACAACACACTTTATGATTATATAAACCCAGATTTCATAATTCATTAAAACACATATTTATGAGGCTTAACTAATATACAAATAAGTCCCATATTATTTGGAAAAATTAAATATAATTAATTATTAATATTTCATAATTTAGATATAATCTTTTTATATTTTTCTATTATTTTATAATTTAAAACCCTATATAAATTATCACTTATGATTTCTAACTACCCCCTTTTATTTATAAATCATAAATCTTCCCATATAATTTTTTAAATGTATTTCAAATATTCAAATTTTATATATATGGGAAAAATGATTCATAATCATTAATTAATTATAAACATCTTATAATTGATTAGTTTATTTTTAAATTACTTATAAATTATCTATTCAAAAAATCGTTTTTAATATGGTTTATAAACACTTTATAAACCATTAAAACCATTTAATATTTATTTTTTATTAAATTTTTTTTATTTAACCTTATATAGAATTCATATTCTGTAGAAGGGTATACTACTTATACCCTAATATATAAAATCTACATAAGGGTATATATCTATTTCACTTATGTTGAAGACTTTTTTGTAAGAGTATAATAGGTCTTACCTCAACATGAGCTCTTCATGTACGGGCATGTAGTGATCTACCGTTATATAAATATATAAATCCTTCACTGAATCTAGGTAGATCAAAGTAATCTTTATTCTTGCTATTAAATCATTTGACTAACTTTATGAAAACTCCTTCATGTAAATTTAAGACCTTGGTTACCTTAAAGTACTAATGTTTCATGTAAGGGTAAAATATAGGTTTCCTTTATATAACCCTTTTAAAAACTCAACCACCATAACAAAAACCCCACTTCATTTAAATGGAAGTTTTTCTGACCCTTAAATAGACCAATCCATATAAGGGAAAAGAAAGTAAAACATTACCTATACCACTCTATGTAAAGGTAATTCCTTAGTTACCTTTATAAAATCCAATTACATAAAGGTAAAGTTTATTTAATTTAATTTTTAGAATATTAAAACACAGCGCTTTAATCTTCACAATTTCTTATTTTCTGGAAATAGTTCATAAATCTAATCCATTAAAAGATTTAATACAACTAAAGTGTTTAAAATGAATCAAATAATTATTATCATAAGTTGTAAAAGTGATTTAAGCCCCTTTTAGGGGATCTTTAAAATATAATATAAAACTACATATCAATCTTAAATAAAGGAATATTTTAATCATGTGTACATTACATATTGAGAAAATAATTTTTCCATTTTCCACCTTCAAAAGTCTTCAGATGTTACTGATAAAAATCACTACAATAGAATCCAAAAGACAACTTATCTCCTCAGGTATGCATGGGTCGAGTGAATCATCCACTGTTCAGATGGGATTCATTATATCTCCCAACATTGTAGTTCCCAAAACTTAAAGGATATGAATTAATAGATGTTATAGTTATGGGGATTTATGGGCATTCCAAATACGATCATCTATAACTACAACAATCATATGTCCATATTATTTATAATCCTCAATGATAATCATTGTGTTGTTTCACTTAATCATGTGTTATAAATGTATGATTAAAAACTCATATGAAAGGTTCGTGTGACATATAAAAGAATTATATTTATCCCAACAATTTTATCTCAAGAATTTTTTCTTTAAGTTATAACTATATTGAATAATAAATAAAATTATAACTATTTATCATTTGCCCAAACAAAAAGCAGCATGAAATCACATACCCATTATGCATGAAAATCATAAATTCTATGAAATATGAAATATATTATATATATCACATACATATAAGTTCTTTGAACATATATCATTCAATAAAATTACCCAATTAATTTCAGCGTGATATTATTTTATCCCAACTCCCACATTCGTAAAATAATACAAACGAGTTCTATAAGAATATTCAAATATTCATAATTTCTTTCTATATTATTTAAACCGTGGGTATGAAATGAATTTCATTAAAACATATTTAAAATGTCATCATAATCTATAAAAATAATAAAAGCATATGATATAACTATATTATATCCCTATTTAAGTATGATAATGAATAAAATACGTTGAAATAGACCGAAAAACAGTTTTATAAAAGCATTAGAAATATGATTTGAAAAACAAGAATAAATTTACTTTTATTATGAAAAATTTTAAAAAAATAAAAAATTAATATAACTATTGAAAGAATATATAAAAAATAATAATATTGAAAGGAATAAATATATATAATAATGGTCATTTCATAGGAAAAAATTTGGTGAGTAGGTAAACATTTAAAAAATAACACCTTTATAAAAAATGTAAAACCATGAATAATACTAAAATATTTAAAAATATTTTCATTTAAAACCCATTTTAAGCATTAAAATATTTTTGAAATTACCTTAATAGAAAATTAAATTTTATATAATAAAATTATTGAGAAAATTAAAGGACATGTATGTGGAGGAAAATGTTTCACATCCTAAAAGAAGAGATATGGTCAGTTTCTCATATAAGATTTCTTTTCAGTTGATTCTTGAACAAAAGGAAAAGAAAATGATAAGAATACATGAAAACAACAAGTATAACCATAGTATAATAATAATATATTGTGTTTAATATATATATATTATACGTTTGAAGTAAATAAAAGTTAAACATAAGAAATCCTGATTAAAAGTGAGATAGAAAAGTAATCCCTTACCTCAGACATCCACTTCGTTGGACACACTATAATATCTTGTATAATAAATTTATTATTATTATAAATTTATTTTATAAAAGATTATATATTTAAATTATTATATTCCATTTAATTATAATTCATTCTTACCCATTCATTATTATCTTTTAAAATCATTATTTGGTTGTTAACTGTTCTGTTTTCCAGACATGTTTCAGTTTAGTGGTTCCGATTATTACAAATTGGTCATTGATTAGTAATATATATATTATTAATAAGTTAATAATAATTATATTTATTTATTCAATACATTTTTAAGAAAAACATTGTTCGTGATGTTGATAAATAATATTCATCGTTCAAGGAAGTGGTTGTCCTCATGTACGCATGTGCGATGTTCTCATTTTTCAGTGGATATAGAGTAAGGAAAGTAGAGAATTATTAATCATAAAAAATCAAAACTATTTCATAAATATAACATTTATTCTTTAAATATATTTTCAGAAAAATATATATAAAGTGGTAATATAAATTGAAATGCGTTATGGAGGTAGTATTTTTCACGTACACACATGTGATGTTTTTATTTTCAAATGAATGGAAGGGAGGTAGATAATAGTTATTACATAAATATAATAAAATTTAATTATATTAATTATATTGATTTCATTGTATTATAATTGTTATAATAGATTATTAGGAGGTGTAAGTGGATATAAAGTTGAATGAAATCATTTAAGACAATTACATCTTCCTTGGATATCCTTTTTAGGATTCTTCTTTATCCTCCATATATTAGAATTTTATTAAAGAGCCTATATGTTATGGGAAAGGGTGTTGAGAATTTATTTGGGAAGATATTGGTTAATATAAATTGGTCAATGTGTGTGTATAAATGAAGATGTGATAATTCCTTTTATAGGTGAGGGGAGTGGTACCCTTATAAATACTCTTAACATTAAAATAATATAGATGTATTTCTCATTGTAATGTAGAATAAAAGAAACACAAATTATAATATAATATTATTAAGGTATAAACACACTCAACCAATAAAGTAAATATAAGGTTTTGTGATATTAGAATCCATTTCCTTTTTAACCTCTTTTAACTCATTTTAACATTTACCATGATGACTTAACTTATTCCATGGTAACTATTCTTTATGAATAAAAATAAAATGGTCCTTCTTAGAAATTTTGATTATGATAATTAAAAATTTGCAATCCATTTTATAAGATTAAATTTATATAGGTTGGAAAATTATATTAAAATATAATTATGTGTAACGTAATAAAAATCCATTTTTGTAAAAATGACTTTTAAGAATAAAAAAGTGTTTACAAAAATATCATGTATATAATTGATCCCAAATAAATTTATTCGATTATGGATAAAAAATTAGAGTTATATGACTTTAAAATAAATATAAAACATAATTCATCATTTTGAATACTTAATTAAAGGAATGTGACAAAAATAGTTTCTTATTAGAATAAAATATACCTTAGGTTACAAAAAAATAATGGGTTTCCATATTAAACATTATAGTTTGAAAGATTTATTTTAATTATTAAATAAATATTTGGTTGAGAAAAACGTTTCATATATATTTTTATATCATTATTATATCATAATGTTGTTATAAACGTTATGGTATTTGTAAAAATTATATTTTTCACTATTCATCTAAAAATCTAATATTTATTAAAAATCCTAAAAAATCACCCCATGATAATTTTGATAGGAAGAATTAAAAAATTAATTTATGTTTATAAAATTATATTTCTAAAATTTAATAAATAAAATACAATAGTATACAATAAAAATGATTTTTTTAAACAAAACATCCCAGTATAAAGACAAATAATTAAATTAATACTTCTTATAACTAGTTAAATGATATTTTAATTATATTTAATTTAATTATTTGGTAAAATATTTAGTTTTATATTTATGCACCTCATACCATATAGAGCCTTATATGGATTCATATTAATTTTAGAATAAATTTATTTATTAAAGAACTCTACTAAGAGAAGGTGTTGATCCTAACCACCTTTGAAATCCATTTTACATGATTATAAAATATCTTCTATGGTTTTAATGATCCTCTCATACTAACAACCAAACACAGGATGATATGATCAATATCCAATTCTTGATGAATACTACTTCATAACTTCTTAGTAAACTTCAGATCTTGATCATATGTAATTGATGGTGGTACCTTATATATCTTCACCACTTCTCTAAAGTAGACCTGGAATATTTTGTCAAATGAAAATTATTATATGATAATAATAAAATATACTGAATTCATATGGTGATAAGTTACAATCCATATGTAATTATAATCTTAAAATTTATCAGGGAGTCCCATGAAAAAAATACATTGTTATGTTTTCCAATTTCCATACAAGTATGGGTAATAGTTGCATAATCCCTTTAGAGTTTTTCCATTTATCATTAAATTTATGGTACAAAAATCATTGAGACACATATTCCATGATATTCCTATTTATGTTATCCCGTCATAAATTATCTTTGAAATATGTAGACTTATTTTTACTTTAAGGATAGATAAAAATTGAGGATCTATGTGCTTCATAAAATAAATCTTTATTTAATTCTGGTATTAAAGCGGAATATATTATGTTCATGAATCATATCATTCCATCATGGTTATGGTTGAAATAGAAAAAATTCTTTAACTTAATTTTCAGAATAATATCTACCTTTTGTACCTCTTTAATCATTACATTGATGGATGGTTGAAAAGTCATTTTGGAAAGATAGGATTTATAGTATTTCCTTCCAATTACAAGGGTTATCCTCTACAAATCCATAAGTAATGGATCGTTTTCAATACTAATCATGTATAGGATAACATGATTTTTTAAACATAGATAATCAAGGGCCATGTTTTCCTTCCCATGGTTTTAATGTATCAAGATGTTATAATCATTAATCTACTCCCACCATAAACTTTGGTGAAAATTTAACAATTTCCTTATGAATATATACTTAAAGATTTTATGATAGGTATATATATCACATCATTCACCCTAGAGATAATGAATCCATATTTTCAATGAAAATATTAACATTTATAGCTCCGAATTATGAGTAGGTTAATTTTGTTCCTTAGTATTTAATTGACTCAAGACATATGCTACCACTATGGTCTTTTGTATAAATACACATACCAGTACCTTCTTTGATGAAACACTATATATGAAAAACATGTCTCTAAAATAAGGAAGTGTAAGTTCGGGGGCACTAACCAACCTTCTCATTAGATCCTATAAAATTTCTTCACATTTATCTATCTAAATTAAATTAACTCCTTTTAGATTTAACTTGATTAGTGGACTTAATACATGTGAGATATTTATCAAAAAGTTTCAATAGTATTCAACCAATACAATAAAACTATGGATCTTGATCACAGTGGTTTGTATTGTCCATTGTAAAATAACCTATATTTTTTAAGGGTCTATAGATATACCGTGTCATGAGATTACATGACCCAAAAATGACACTTTCTATGTCCATAATTCACAATTTTGAAATCAAGAATACAACTTATCCTTTCTCACATTCTTCAACACAATCATCAAATGATCTTCATGATCTTCTTTTCTTGTAGAATATATGATAATATCATCCATAAATACTACCATAAATTGATCTAGGTAAAAGTCAAAGACTCTATTTATTTGATCCATGAAGATAGAATAGGAATTTGTATGTTTGAATGGAATCACTATAAATTCACAGTGTCTATAACCTATATAGAAGGTTGCCTTGGTTATATCATATTTTTTAACCATTATCTTATGGTATCCAGATAAAAGGTAAATATTTGAGATGTATTTATCCTCTCATAGTTGATCAAACATTTCATTATTACAAGGAAAAAGATTATTTTTCTTGATAATTATCTTATTGAGTTTATGATAATAAATGCATAGAATCATTGAACAATATTATTTTTAACAAATACAACTGGTTCACCCTATAGTAAATAATTATGGTGTATGAATACCTTATCTAGATACCAATGGATTTGAATATTTAATTCATAAAACTAAATTTTATTCAATCTACAATGATTCATTGATATAATCACTACACCATTTATACTTATATTGAAAAATTGAATTCAATATTTAGAGTAATACTGCTAAACTCTTTAAGAAACACATCAATACACTCTCACACAATAGACATATCTTTAATTTTGAGTTTCTCCCTAACCATTTCAGAAAGATATCACCCATCAGTAGGTATTAAGACCTATATAATGGAAGTAATTTCCATTTGATGTTCATATTCATCTTCACACTGATAGAAGATCATAGGTTGATTTACTAAATCCAATGTGACTTCCGTTATTTAGAAATTTATGTGTTCTCTATATAGAATGATCCAACCCATTCCTAAAATCACCTCAAATATGACTATAGAGAGAATAATAACACTTGTAAGAGGCTCATTACTATAGAATTATATTGGAGATAAGTTATATACTTGAGATTAAATCATTGTACCATTAAGAGTATTCATTGATAGTTCAATATCTAATCATTTAAAAGGTGATGTGATACCCTTATAAAATTATCCAGATATAAAATTGTAGATAGAACTAGAATCAAATAAGAATTTTTTAGTTATAGAGTATATGATAAGTGTATATTTTACTACTTCTTTTTTATGACCCACTACAGTGGTGGTGATAAAAAATAAGACTTCCATTTTTCCTTTACCTTAGGTGGTTAATAACACTTATTTTCACCATTAAACCTTGGATTCATTAATTTATTGGCATAATTTCCATAATCCTATAAATTTTATTATTATAGTGTGGGTGGTAAATTTGGTTAATCCTTCCGTTATTCTATAACATTGATAATACTATTCAAGTCTCTTCAAAATTATTCAACTTGATAGCCATCTTTTACACACACAATGAATTTACTTGTCCCTGTAATGACCTGTGATTTATTAATTAAATTTTTTCCCAAAAATAAATATTATGTTGATTATCTTATCTTACGCAAAATAAAAAACTAAAATAAAAACCAAGATGATTTTAAAAAATAAAATTATTAAATATCACAGGTATATTATAGTCATTAACTCAGATATTATCAATATAAGTCACAAATTTATAAAAACTATGTAAAATGGTATAACAAAACAAAGTTCATTTTATTCTTGAAAATACACTTTTTAAAAAAATGGTTTTAACACATTGAGTGTGCTAATATGAAAATTAATTTTTGTTTCCCTTAGATATTTTATGCCATAAAATGGATTTTATATTTATTATAAGTGGATAAAAATTATATAAAACGTACCAACTTATTTATAGGCCTAAAAATAAAAGTACTAATAATAAAGTTAATTAATATGATAATGATAAAACATCTAATTTCAAATAATTGTATCATTAAAATTGGATACTTTTTCTCTAATAAAATAACTTTATATATAGAAAAAATAGATATAATATAATTTAAAAACTAATATATAAATATTTTTATATACATTCAATTGGTAATCAATAATAAATAATATTAATACACTTCATTGTAGATAGAATATTTTTTCTACAAAATTGTTTTTCTATATATTAAATGGTTTAATATAAAATATACTTTTATATTATTTAAAAAATTACATAGATTATATTAAGATTACTTTTTTATTCAAAAGATAAAAATTTGGTAATTTTTGTTACCTTATATTTGAAAATAAATGATAAATTACTTAGTTAAAACCCAAGTTACCAAGGTAAAAAAACCAAGATGGAAAAATGTAAAAATGTATTGGTAAATGACATGATTTTTTAAAAAAATGGTTTGAATGGAATATTGGATGTCTTTTAGACCTAATATCCCACCAAAATTCATTACTTGTGACTTTGGATACATTAATATTGAATTGTTTCATACCATCATTGAAAAAGTAATGGATATTTACAAAAAAAACCATTTTCTTTACTTATAAATAGTGATCACTTAGAACACTTTTATATACCATTTAAAAAGATTTATATATATTAAAAATATTTTATTGTCTCTCATAAAATACGTTTTAATTTTATATAGGTTTTTTTCCAAAATACTAATCTATGTATCCTTAAGATGTTACCAAAGGGAGAACATCCAAAAGTGAAGGTAATGTTCTCAACTGAGATCTCTTATTTATTTTCTTCCTCCAAAACATAAAAAATAATAAATATATATACATATATAATTAATATAATATGGCTATAAATTATATGATTAAATGTTATTATACTAATGTAATATCACTTTTTAACATCCTCCCAACCATTTGAAAAATGATAGTGTCACTTGTGTTACATGCAGACTACCGCCACCATAAGTGACATGATCCATTTTCATAAATTCATTACAAGGGTGATTTATAGCGGGTACTAATAAATTATTACGATAAATAAATCTATATTAATATTCTAAAAATATAATATAATTCATAGATCATTTATTTTCTATGTAAATGAATGCATCACTTGTTCATACGTGCAAACTACCACCTCCATAGTAGTGAAATATTCTATTTTTTCACCTAGTATTTTAATCTTTTTTAAAAAAATTCTAAAACATGATTAATAACCTTAATAACATCTAAATAATATTATTATGATAATTTAATAATGATATTATTCCAAATTAATCACATTCATATCCATACTGACCCATCGATTATAGCATGTTCTTGTTTGGGCCGGTTTAACCACCTGCATGAACAATGCTATAAATTTATATTATGAATAAATATTAAAAAATATTTACTAGTGATATTATATAATTATAAGAAAATAATTATAAGTTTTTTTAATGTTAATGGTAATATATAACTTTTAATTAAGATACTGCCCCGTTGTATGTTAAAAATATAGAAATAAGATCACCACAAACCATATCTCCATGAAACGTAATTAAAATACATACAAAATAAAATTAAAATTAATTAACTAACTATAAAAAATACATTCCAGTACCTATAATGATATAAATTTTTTTAAATTTGAACATACAAACAAGAATAAAAACAATTATTACAAATCCTGTAAAAACAGACTATCAAAACTAATAATATATAATTCTGTAAATATGGTATAAATAACTAATATTTTATTATAAATGATTATAAATAAAGTTTATAAAATTTTATATATATGAATAAGGTTCTTCGAAAGGTTCTTAAGATAGGTATTTTTACATAGTAGGATCGAGCACATTGGGCTAAGCAAGAATACAAGTAGTGGTTTTCTTGAATCAAATCCCTTCCAATGGTCATAATCTTTCCTTGTTGACTAGTATATTTCATTATTTATATATCCTAAAATATTATTATTAAATGTTGTATACCTATATCCTTTTTCTATGTAATTAATTTTTAACATCAAAGTATTTCTCAAGATAAATTCATAAAATTATTATTTCATCAAGAGTGATTTCCATCCTTTTAATGATTCTTTTTTTATATCAATGCTTTTAATTTATGCCAATGATATCCTTTATTATTTTTAAAGATAAAATTTTCTCCTATTATGATGTTTATATTCCTCTTAAACACTTTTAAAGTGTAACTTTTATTATATATTTTCAATGAAATGTGTTTTAATAAATTTATTTTAAAAATATTAAGAATACATTTATTTTCATAATATGTTATTTTATCTTCCACTAAATAGTTATTAAAAATAATTTTTTTTATTAACTATACATTATTGGGATCTAATTTTAAATTATTATTTTATGATCCATATTTTTACCTTGTTAAAAAAATATTTCATAAATAGAAAATCATTACCATGACTTCAATGTTGATGATTGGAAAGTGTTTTTTTAAGAATACATTTTTTGTGATTTGGTTTTAATTTTACAGTGTAGATATGTTTCATGTTAAAACCTCTATTTTTCAGTTATTAAGTGATCTATTTTGGCCGACAATGTTTTAAGTGTTAGACTATTTAATTCATGATGTTATTTTATACCACTCAAAAATATTATAAAACCAATTTTCTGTCCATGGGTTCTTTATGTAATGAAAAGTGAATTAGTTTGATTTAAGCATTTTATAGAACCCATTTTATTTTCATGGGTTCTTTCTGATTTGAAAATTGAATGATTTTCAAGTGGAATATGTATGTATGGATGAATTATGGGTGGGGATCTATATCAACTTCCAATGCATTTGATAAAATTTATATCTCAAGATATATATATATATATATATATACTGACACAATTTAGTTTCTCAAAAGAGTGGGTCAAATTATCTGACTCATGAAGGTGATATTTTCCTATATCTATGATTTTCCCATATTACTATAACATTCCTTTTTTTCTATGATATGTATAATTTTCATGATATATATTCTTGTTTTATTCCATATGCCTATGTTATGTTTTTTTTCTTATGTCCCATGATTATTGATTTAATTTTTGATTCCCTTGTTATTCATGCTTTAAGTTATCTCAATTTTTTATTCCATGACTCTTTTATGGTCAATTATTTTCTTGATATGTTTCTCTTATGTTCAATCACGTATTAATAATATTTTCTCATATTGTTTTCCCCATCTTATGGTCACTTATATTCTTTGATTGTTATCTCCCATGATTACCCTTACTTAGAATTTGAGCTCAATTATTTCTTATATTTTCCGTTTCCCCGTGTTATAAAGATGAAAGTTTCATGTGAGTTATTTAGAAGGTTTTTTAGAGTTGTATTATTATAGATAAATTCTCACAAGTATTTTAAAATAAATTATTTATGTATCCAACATCCCAAGATATTAAACTATGGGTTCATGGAATTTTGTGATTATTTGTAAAATAAAAGGATTATAGATATAAAATTGTAAATTAAATGTGTATTTTTAGATTCATTCATCTTATTTGGTACTATATCAAGGTTTTTTTGGGATAATTTATTTATTTTTGTGGTTAGGTTGATAGAAAATTAGTGAAAACCCAAGGGATAAGTCTAAGGTATAACTCTAAGTATTTGATTACATCCAAAAATATTGGTGAAGTAATGATCATGTGGTTTTACTAAAAATAAAACCACAATATGGATACTATAAATTGGATGTTTTTGTGAAATGAATTCACCTAGGGTTAATCACCCTTGAAATTTATGGTCAGGTATCAACTTGATCTTCACCCAGGGCATGATGAGTAGTTTTTAGACAGTATACTTGGCTACAAACTCTTGAGGTATATTCTTTTCTCAATTCATGTTATCTTTATGAACTATTATGAGGTATTTTATTATGTTTAATTTATTGAGCCTAATATAAAAAATTACTATGTATAAATTATATTGAATCCTAGAGATTCATAATCTTGGGTATAAATATCACTTATTAATTATTTCATTTAATCATATAGTTTTTCTCCAGTAAATTTGTTAATTTAAGTATTATTATCCCTAAATAATGTTTTATTTAATGTAATGGATAGGTAATGGAGGAATTATTGGTTTTATAACTATAACATAAATACTCGAGAAGGGGTGGATATAGTTTTTTAATTTTTTTTCAATTAGAACCACCCTCATCTTCGTATTGACATTGATTTTGATTTTTTAATAACAAAATAAATCAAGGAAAATAAATTTTTAATGAAAAATATAAATAATAGGATATTTATACAGGTTCATAAAAAATATATCCCATAGTATACCCCACCAATAATCGACTTCTAGATCTTGGGGACCTTCAATAGAACTAATCCTTTTCTTTGGGGCTACCCGAGAGAGTGTAAGAATCCATAACATGGTAATAAACCAAAAGAATTTATCAGGATCCTATAAGGATCATTAAAAAACATTAATTCAATACTTAGTACAAGAAGTGATCACTAATTGGATATGATAGAAGAAAAATAGTTTAAAAATTAATCACACATTTTTAAGATGAAACTGACTTGAGATAAAGAAACATCTAGAGTGGACAAATTTCTTGAAAGAGCAGCTCTAGTGGTCCTTTGATTGAAAAGGATAATCATGTATTAAAAAATAAATATTGATAAAACTTTAATTATTTCATATAATGTTTTTTATGAATCAATTATCACATCTTTTCATAGTAAACAACTCTTATAGACAGTAAAAAACTCTTTTATTTATATCTCCTCTTTTAAATTGAAACATAGGAACACATGATAATCCAAACGGCCAAGATGATAATAATTTTGTAAAACTAAAGTTACAAGATCTTAATTTATGTGTGTCCTTATGTTAAAAATATAGAATGGAAATATGTATCATAAATTGAAGAAAACGAAATTATTGCCTTTTTCCATTATTTGGAAAAAGACACTCTATCCAAAACGATATTACCTTAGTCAGATAACTCCTTATTTTCTAAATTTAAAAGTATAATTTGTCTTATAGAAAAGTTAAAATAATGGTAAGTAGTATAATTATAATGATATTCTGTAAGATAAATTGATTTTCATAAGGTAAATTGACATATGTAAGATAAATTGATCTTCATAATATAAACCAATCTCCAAAAGAAAAATAAATAATTGTAAGAAAAATAGGTCTCTATAAGATAACTAATATAGATTTACTAATTACATAGGATAATTAAATTTCATAATATAATATATTACATTCATAAAATAAACAATATCTATAAAATTCATGTTGTCTATAAGATAATTAATTTACAAGGGTTCTCTTCGTAAGATAAAAGTTTTTGTCAGATTTTACATCTAACCTTACATTCGAACCTTGAATTATATATAATATAATTTATCTACATTATAAGATAATATAATTATGTTATAATTTAATATATGATTATAAGCCTCTAAAAGATAAAACCCATTAGCACAAAGTTTATATTTTAGTTCAAGTACAGAATCTTATTAATAAGAGAATTATTTATATGTAAGATAATCTTGAAACCTATGATAAATTCATTTAATAGAAATATGAATTCCTATATCTATAATTTGAATTTATTTGGGTTTTTATGATAAATTATATTGAATAATTAACTATTTAATTTTATTTCCTTTGAAATTAATTAAACAAATAGAATATAACTGTTATGAATAATTAGAAATAAAATATTAAAATACTTAAGATAAATTACCTTGTAAAGAAACCTAGATTCTATGAATAATCAAAACACAAAAATTACTAATATATATTGGAACTAGATAAGTATGTCAAAAATATCTCTTCTTTTTATGATAACAATACCCTGAATAAACAAATAAAATAGTAAATATTTTGTTTAGAAATTATAATAAAGTGAACTTTGCTAAATATTGTGTTCGTTTCTCACATTAATAATTTTTTGTCTTACTTATCCCCTTAAACAAAATTTGGATTTATTCTCCTATATTTTTTAATATATTCAATAATTTCCCATATGTATGGTTTGGACTTACTTATCCAACTTTTTGTGATATAAAAAAATGAGGTAAAAAGTACACATTCATTAATACACATGAACAAGTAAAAATTGCTAGAATAGAAGATACTAAATATGATTATAATATAGAATTGAATTTCATATAAAAAAATATAGTTAAATAATATAATAAATAGTGTAAAATAATAGGAATTAATTTAAATTAAAAAATAGTTAACTATATAACAATAGTAATGAAAAGTACTTAAATAAGATAATTATGAAAATAGTTAAGAATTAAAAACTTCCAAGAAGAAAGTAAACATCCATTAAAATGTACAATAAGAACCATGAAAGATTATCATTAATAATAACATTGATATGAAGGTAAATCATTTCTTTGGATTTGGTTATGTAGAAATATGTTTTGGAGGTGGCCTCTTGAAGGATTGAGGTTGGCCAAGATATAAGGATGAGGTAGGAATTTAGGTTTCAAAAATTTCACCATAGATAGCTCTCACTAAAGAATCTGAGTGGAAGGATCCTCTATGACTAGATCTATCATGAGGTTTAATCCTTACCATGATCTATAGTGTAATTAAATAAGTTTTCTGAGAATGGGTGAGAGAAAAATGTTCTGTGGAAAAGAGTTAAAACTTAGTTGATGCGGTAGAATAAATTGTCAATGTTTCAATGCCAAGATTCAGATTCATCATTGAAAAAATATTCATAGGATCAAATTTTTCCTTAAGTGTAAAACCCAAATTATTTATTATATATTTCTCTTTAAATAAATTTAATTTCATCGATACCTTATAGTACACTTAACCCTAAGGCTAATTGAACTAAAATATAGTATACCATTATAAACCAGATTTAAATTGGAAGTATGAATATAATAAACCACATTTTAAAAATATGTATAATTTTTTTAGATAATTAAAATATATTTATCAATATGTATTTAATTTTTAATAAATTTATTTTATGTAATAATTATATATTTTCCTCAAAAGTGAATTTTATTTATTTTTGTGAGAAAATAATATTCTTATTATTTTCCACTATTAGAACATTTATTTTAAAAAAAGAAATTCATTTGGGAAATAATCATTTTAAAATTAGAATGTAGTGAAACTTTTGAAAATTTTCTAAAAAGAATAATTTTTTTGATGAATAGTAAAAAATTATGATTTTCATTATATCTATATTTTTATTAAAACCATTTAAAAAGATCAATTTTTTTGAAATGGTTTTAAAAATAAAATAAATTCATTTATATTATTAATAATCCAATAAAGGTCAGTAGAATTAATTTTATGTGTATTTTTCAATAAAAACATCGTATTGTAAAGATTTTTTTTTCTAGTGTACCATTTTTCATCACCTTTTGTGAGTTTATTTAAAAGTCAATTTTATAAAATTTTAGAGTTCGAATTTTATAAAATGGAATCCATATTTGGAATCCCAATTTCCCATTTTTTAATGATTCCACTTTCATTTTTGGTCATAATGAATAGTAAATACAGAATCAATTTGTCAAAGTGGTTAAGGGAAAAATTGAAAATTAAACTTTTCTAAATAACATTGGATGTATATATTTAAATATAATACTTTACAAACATTTAATATGTGTAAATTGTGAATCATTTTTAATGATAATTAATTTATTATATTTCAACCTTTTAATAAATTCCAAGTGCATCATCTTCCCCACTTATAAAAGAACACCCTTCCTTTCCCTTATTTGAACTGCATTGAGGCATATATATTATCCAAACCCTATATAATTATATTCTGAACATCATTATAAATTAATTATAGGTTATTTTTTTATTAAAGGACCATTCCATGTGTCCTTAATAAATGATCTAAATGAGGCCTACTAACGAAGTTGTAACCATCTTACCAAAACTATCTCAATTTATTTATTCTTTTACCTTCTCTAAATATATATTATTAATTATAAAAAAATAATTTTAGTATCCTAAATATAATAAAATTTTATTAGGATTATTAAACCACCAATATCCACCTGCAATTCCATTAAATGGGAAGTGAAAGTATCACTCATTTGTGTGTGTGGACTACCACCTCTATTTAGCAATACAATTCATTTTCCACCACCATCATTGATGGATATTTATTTTTTTGTGTTTAATATTAATACATGATACTTATAACATATTTATAGTTCAATAATAATAATATCATATCTACCCCTTATTTTTAAATCCATTGGAAAATGATAACATAACTTGTGTGTAGGTATGCACTATCGCCTCCATAAGGAAATGTGATTCATCATTCATTTATGATTTACAAGGATGGAAATATGGATATATTAATGGAATATATTTGAATTACTTGATATAATAATGATTCTATATATGTAGAATATTATTTACCTTTTTTTGTTCCTCTCGAGTAACCAAATTTTATGGGATATGAAATGGAAAATCATATTGTTATGCTTAAATAATTTTCTTAACCTATGAATCATAAAGAGCATCTTAATGAGGAAATGATGGAAAAATATTCATTGAGTATTTAATGAGGAAAAATCCACATTATATTAGTGTATTTTTTAATCCACTGGCTTCTGAGAAATGGATCAATACCACTAAAAATATATATTCCATTCCTAGTGTACAGAACATGAAAAAGTTATTTCAGTTCTATATCCTTTGAAGGGTGAAATAGATAAATGGTATAATGTTATCAAGAACACAAGGAAATTATAAGTAATAAAATCCATTAAATTGAATGAGTTTAATCGAATATTTTACAATATTTACTTTCCTTGTATCATTCCTTTGAAAATGGATAAGGAATTCAATGATCTAAAGTAGAAGCGTGATGAATCCGTTAGTACCTGTGAGGGAAATTTTATAAGAATTGTGATGTATGGTTTTGGTATTATCATCCAATATGAATATAATATTAGTTTATTATTTATTGGTTTAAAACCAAGTCTCTAAACAAAATTCATCCTAAGGGACATTAATATCTATAAAGAAACTATTCGATATATTATCAAGGATGAATTGAAGATTTGAGTTGCCTGTAAAATATCACTATTTTTATAAGAAAATAAAGGTGGAATTAAAAAGAAATTATAAAAAACCAGGAATTAATAATATGAGAATTAATTTATATGTAAGGAAACATGACAAATACTTTCTTATGGTTATGGGTAAATGTTTTAACTGTGGGAAAAACTCATTAGAAAATATAATTCCAAAGTGATGGAAAGAAGTTAGCCCATGATGATGGAAAATAACCACAGAATACACAACCCACACATAAGGGTTTCAAATAAAATAATTACAGTTATTGTGATAATAAATACTCAAATATGAAGGTAAATGATGATTATAAATTTCATCAACCTATTAGTCCCTGAGGAAAATGGGAATCTCATGTGATCACTATTGCTAATTTGGACAATGAAGGGGTGAAAAGTAGACTTATTAAAAACACTATAATTGTGAATTGATTTGTTAATTCTGGATATACCTACTATTATATATAGGAATAATTTTCTAAGGGTATATCAATATCATCTCAATAATTATATATTGAATTAGTAGTGAAAAATCCAAATGGAACGATGATTAAAGCTTGAATAAATGATTATTCTATGATTAAAATATATGGGAATGTGCTTCTTGTAAATATTTTTATTATCCCTATTCTTTAATTTTATGTTAACATAGGCATGGAATGAATTTATTTATATAAATCCCACATCAATTACCAAGGAAGGGAAGTCACGTTTGGTGTTCCAAACCAACCTGATTGTCTATCAGTGTGACAAAGAATATAAACATCCAATGAAAATAAAATTTATTATATAGGTATTGATTAATATTAGAAAGGGGTGTTTATATAAAATGGTTATGGAGAAACTCAACATCTATGAAATTCCTATTGTGATAGATTTTGTTGATGTCATTTTAGAATAATTTCCTAGTATTCCAATGAATTGTAATGTTATGCTTTTAATAGTAATCATACCATGTACTACACCTATTTCAAAAAATGATTATAGAATTGACCTAATTATGTTGTAGGATTTGAAGAATATATTCCCGAATATTTTTAATAAGGGAATCATTTATCTATGTTGGTCACCATGGGGTGAACAAAATCTTTTTGTTATGAAGAATGATAGATCAAAGAGACTATGCATTGATTATCATTAACATAAAAATATCACGATCAAGAATAAGTATCCTCTACCATATATTATTGAATTGTTTGATCAATTATGAATATCTCAATACTTTTTCAAATTGATCATCATTCTAGATATCATAAACCGAGGGTTAATAAGGAGAATATACCCAATAAAAAATTCCATACATTGTATTTATTGGCCACCCCAAAGGTGTAGTTAATTCCTCAGGCTGTGAGTCAAATTAGAAATTTTTATGTGTCCCAAAATTGACTAACTATTATGGTGTTGTATAGTAGATGTATGAGGTTGATCCCACGAGGAGGGTACTGTTCTGGTGGGGGAAGGAAATATGATCTGGAATATTTATTAAAAGTCATTACTAGCTCCACTAAAGGTTGGGTGGTGTATAACTAATTTCATGTTTGACTTCAAGAGATTAAATAGAGGTCGAGATCAAGTATGAGTATCTAGATTATGGTGATCATTGTTCAAATATTGGCAAGGTCCTATGTTCTTAGTCAACAAAGAAAGTGGTATTCACTAGTCAACGTTGGTCCAATCTTTTAGTTCTACCTAGGATGTAGCTATTCCATGGCAAAAGGCTAGCTATAGTCCTAAATGCATGATGTTCAGATTCAATTATAGAATGTTTCCTAAGGTAATGGTTATAGTCATAGTTTACTTCAATTATAATAGGGTCGTTTTCTTGACTATCTGATGGTCACGGTATAGTCGCAAACATGGGGTTTGAATATTCATTTATACCCTAATTACTAATCCATTTAGTTTTTCTATGTTTAGAACTAGAGGTATAATTAAGCATTTAGATACATCAAATATTGACCCCTACGCTCGATGCATTTAGCTACTTATGGTGGTAATTAAATAAATAAAAGGGATAGAGGAAATCATGATAACAATGCAAATGCAATTGACCATGTAACGATTTGAAATGAATATGCAAGAATACTTTAAATAATACCTTACTTGAAAGGAATAAAATAGAATTTAAATGACATGGGAATTAAATGCATTGAAGAAAAATGAATCCAAGACTCATTGATTCAAAATGTAAATAAATTACAAAGAACAAAAGTGTTTTTAGAAGGAAAAGAGAAGGAAATTATGAAGGGAGTCTAAAAGGGAGAGAGAGCTGATCCTAGAATGTTCAAACGTGCTATTGAGCTGCTCCTTATATAGGTAGAAATGGTCACGATTTTCACTTAATTGTCATGTCGTGAACCCTTAATCTGTATTATTTTGACAAGGATCTACAGTGTGGAAATCATATCTTTTTTGGATTAATGATGTTCGACCATGTTCATGTTGTGTATAGGTGGTTCACAATGTGTACCCCATGGTGATTGTCTTTTTCATTGAATCCTCATGGCTTTCTCAGTGTCCGGTTTGATTGGTGGGATGAGATATTGGAGGGACTCCCAACGTGAGCTGAAATTTTTTTCAATCTTCATGGTTGGTCATAACATAGACTTCACATCTTGATGTAGGCTTTGATCATCAATTAAATGACATGAACTTGTCTATTACGACGTGTACTTGGAAAATTTTCATCTTTTCTTCCTTTCTTCCATTGAACCTTGTGAATCCCTTTTTCCTACAAAATTGGACATCTACTACATGTGTTATCTTTTATATGAATGAAAAAATTGAAAACTGATCGAAAAATATATATAACAATTAGGCTTATCAAATCCCCCAACACTTGAATCATTGTTTGTCCTCATACAAAATATCTCAACAAAGATTTTAAAAAGGATAAGAAAATAGTAAAGAAATAAATGTATGTTATGTACATGTAATTAAATTAAGTGTAAGAAGAAACTGAATCATGTTTAGGTTTTGATCCTTCCTAGTAAATTAGTCATTCCCTATAGTTCATATTTTCAAAAAAAATCTATTCTTTTAACCATTATATTTTAACTATTTCATAAGCTATATGCATAGTTGTAATTTTACTCACCATTATTTTCTCTCAACACATAGGGTGAAATTTATGTAAGGTATGCTCATACCTTGAGTCCATGTTCCTAACCATAGGCTTGTACTAGTTCTATCATCTCTACTATGTAAAGACCAGTATAAAAATAATATGGTGGACTTTTAGAAACAAGGTTCTGATGACTCTGAGGCTATAGGAAGGTAAGTAAAATTTAAAAATCACTCTCAAAATGAGGGTAAGATCTAATGTACTATGCATATGTAACAATGTAAATGGTACATAATTCCTCCATCTATAGAGTTAGGACCATAATCTATCAGCTTATGTTGGATCCATATGTATCACAAGTAAATTGATTAAGAAATTATTATGTTCCTTTCCTTTTCATTTCTCATTTTTATTTTTCAAAATTTATGCCTAGGATAAATCTATCATCCATCACCTAACCACATATGATCCTCTGAGGGATTCATCGGCCTGGAAAATTGTGATTTTTTACCCTCCTAGTACACAAACCATATCATTTTTTTTGTTTCCTTTTAAATTTTGAAAAGGAACAGAATACGAATGAGATACAAAAAAATGTATATGGATAAAAACCTAGTATTTAGGTGAGCACACCAAAAATCTCTGAAATTGAAATCATCACATGCTCTCTGAATGACTCCCCCACACTTGTTCAAAAATCATCATCAAGCATTTTACAAGGAGAAGGGTAGGAAGGAAAATATGCTTGAAATATATCTTTTTCTAATAAGTCATTCATGGAAACAATGGGCTAAATGAAGGATAGATGTTAGGTTGGTCTCATGTTAAATGGATATCAAAGGATGCCTCAACAATTTTAAAATTACACTTGTTAAATGATATTTTTGATAAGATATTAGTGCATGTTATATTAGGTTTCCATGTCCGAGATATCTCTCAAGAAATATGATCAGAAAAGAAAATGAGATTAAAGACCTAGAATCCTCTCAGGTAATGAGATAAAAATAAAAACTTGTAATTGAAAAGGGCATACATACTATGTAGTGATTCAATTAATCATGATTTCAAAGATTTTAAATATGAATTAAAATTTTATGCTCAACAATCGTTATAAAATTATATGCAGGGGAAACATGGTTTTTAACAATTTTCTATTTAACTTTATCTTTAATTTACATGGGCATAATGGTTTTCAAATTTGCAGTATGCTTATCAGTTTGAAAAATGTCTCCTAGAATAGTGAGAACAAACAAAAAATCTAGTGTATCTTTGTGAAAATATGAGAAATATCCCCCACACTCAAAAGGAGACAGTGTCTTCACTTTCTATGAAATAATGGATGGGAGTGGTGTGGTAGTGATTTTTGATAATTGAATTGACATGGAAGTGATGAAAAATTTAAAAATAAGGAATCTACAGCTCCTTGAGATGAAGTGGTATTCCATGTGGGTGTCAAAGCTATCTTAAAATTGAATTTTTATGCACTTGAAAAATATGTTAGTAGAAAAAGAACTGAACTATAGAAAAAATACTAATCCATAGGTTTAAATATTTTAATAGCTAAAAAACATGGAGGTGTAAAAATAAGGAATAATGGTAACTATTTTATTTATTGATTAAAAGATTGTACAAAGTACTACAACGAGACACTAAAAAATCATAGACTCAAACAAAACTCAAAACAGCTATGGGTTTCATCCCAGAAAATGATAACATTAATGTCATCTACCAGACTTATTTAATGTTTAGTTTAATGTGAGGTTGAGGACATAACCCTCATGGAATGTTTCTTGAAAAATATTCAACTCTTAACCATTAAATTTGAATGGAGGCTCTCTATCTCATTGAATTTCAATATATCCATATAGAAAAACATGGATAACATCATAAGGACAAGACCATATTGATTTTAGATTTTCTTGGAAAAGTTTAAATCTTGTGTTAAATAGAAGAACCTTATTCCCTAGGATGAAGTTGCATCTTTTAATCAATCAGTCATGCCATTATTTTATATTTTCATTTTAATTTCATGCGTTCTCGTACGCATGTTTCCTTAATTCTTCCAAATTGGTTAATTGCAATAACTGATTCTCTCTAACCATGTATAACTCCAAATTTAGTTATTTTAATGACCAAAATGATCAATGATCTAGCTTCACTAGAATATGACATGGTTTTCCATAAACTAGTCGAAATGGGGTGGTGACGATGGGTGTATTATAATCCATTCTATACG
Organism: Viscum album; assembly: GCA_963277665.1. Lineage (NCBI taxonomy): Eukaryota > Viridiplantae > Streptophyta > Magnoliopsida > Santalales > Viscaceae > Viscum > Viscum album. Next base: position 569,710,822 of record OY728164.1, on the reverse strand, counting down.
CAATAACGCATCATCAAATTTATGAATCTAATCATTTCTGCTTTTATTGATTGATTTTTCTAGGATCATCATTACCTCATTATTTGATAGTTCAACTTGATCAGTCATTTTTGGGTGGTATGTAATTCCAATATTGTAGAGAATCCCATATCTTTGAATCATTTTTCTAACTAGTTAATTGGATAAATGTGTTTCGTGATTGATAATGACCAGTTGTGGAAATCCAAAACATAAAAACACATTTTCCTGAAGGAATTTTATTACCACATTGGAAGTTTCATGAGTCATTTCTTCATCTTTGACACTTTTAGACGTGTAGACCACTATAACCAAAATTTATTTATTTCCATGTGAAATGGGGAATGGTCCCATAAAGTTGATCCCCAAACATCGAAAACATCAACTTCCAACATGTGGTTCTGTGGAATTTCATTTCTTTTTTTGATATTCCCTATCCATGGGAATCTTTCATAGTGGTGGAAAAATATTCTGGTGTCTTGATGTTAGGGGGACAGAGAAATCCACTTTGTAGGAGCTTAGCCAATATTTACTTAGGCTTGTGTTGTCTTCCAGTTGGCGAAGTGTGGCAAATTCTGATTACATTCTGTGCATCTTCTTCTGGAATGAAACGTCTTAAAGGGCCATCAACACAATTCATGAATAGTAGAGGTTAATCCCAAAAGTTGTGATTGAACACTGAAAGAAACTTTATTCCATTATTTATAAGATAACTCTTGAGCAAAGAATCACATTTCATGAAAATTGGCTATATTGGAGAACAGCAGCTGTGTCTGAATATTAAATAGGGTATCGTCAAGAAAATATACCTCAACATCAGCCTTATTATCTTTGATAATGGTAATAGGTAGCCTAGAGAGTTGATCTTCAATGAAATTTTATGTTCCCTTTGAAAATTTGATTATTACATTTAATTATTGCAGTAAGAGAATCCAGTGTATCAACCTTGGTTTTTCATCTTTCTTGGTCATCAAGTACTGAAGGGCAGTATGATCCGTATGAACAATAACTTTTGAGAGAATAAGGTAAGAATATAATTTTTCAATGGTATACACAATGACTAGGAGAACCTTCTATGTTGTCATTTAATTAATATAAGTTTCATTTATGGTGTGAATTGCATAATAAATGGGAAAAATATGTTATTTGTACGTATTCCTAGAACTTCTCATACAACAAGGTCACTGGAATCACACATAAGTTAAAAAATCTTTTTCCCACTTTGGTGTAATGATGATTGGTTATGTCACTAGGCTATTTTTCAATGTATCTAAAGCTTTTCAACATTTCTGGTTCAATTTTAAAGGAACATGTTTTGACAATAAGTTTTTCAAGGGACATACGACTTTTGAAAAATCTTTTATGAAGTTACTATTTAATAAAACATTCCAAAGGAAACTTCTAATACCCTTAATAGTGGACGTCTCAAGTATATCTTGCATAACATTGATCTTTTATAGATCTAATTTTATGCCTTATTTGGAGATTTTGGGGCTGATTATGATTCCTCCTTGCACGATGAAGTGATATTTTCCCCAATTCAGCACAAAGAATTTTTCTTCCTAGCAACGAAGAAGATGTTCAAGATTATTGAGATAGACATCGAATGATCTTCTATAAATTGAGAAATCATCCATGAAAATTTAGTTAAATTATTTATCCATATGATGAACTATGTGTGTAATGCATATTTGGAATGTTTTTGGAGCATTACACATCCTTATGGACATGCTTCTGTACACAAAAGTACCAAAAGAACATGAGAAGGTTGTTTTTTCCAGTCGGTGGGGTTGACTGAAAATTGATTATATCATGAATATCCATCCATAAAATAGTATAAAGAATGCCATGACAGTCTTTCTTACCTGTGGTTTATAAAAGGTAAGGTGAAATGGTATATTCTTGTGTCTTAGTTTAAATATATGTAATCCTTGCAAACTATCCATCCAGTGATGGTGCATGTTGCAATAAGTTCATTTTTGTCTGTTCTTGATACTGTGAGTCCTACTTTATTGGGAATGACTTAGAGGAGGATGAACCATTCATTGTATGAGATAAGAAATATTATTCTAGCATCCATCTGTTTCAACACCACTTTCTTGACAACTTCCTTCATGGTTGGTGTGAGCCACCTCTAAGGTTGTAATTTTGGTTTTGCATACTTTTTGAGTAAGATTATTTGAGTTCATTCAATGGGATTGATCCTATTAATGCATGCCACTCCAGAGGTGATAGACTACTTGTTTCATTTAAGGATATCATCCAACTTTTCTTCTTGATCCTAGTATAGTTCCTAGTTGACTATAATGGGAAATTATGAGTATTCCCCTAGAAATGAGTACATTAAAGTAATAGGCAGTGGTTTTAGGTCTAATTGAGGATGTTGGATGATGGATATGGTAAATTATGGCATAAAATATTTGGTGAGTGGTTCAATAAAGTTGAATTCCTTGAAATCATAGTCTCCATATGCTTCTGTTAGAGTGTCTCCACTTTCATCCTCAATGTCCATATATTCTTCTTCATTTAGGGTGAGAGAAATGGCGTGACAGTCCATAGTGTCATCTAAGTGTTGCAAAAATATAATTAAGCTAGACAGAACTTGTTCATCTCCTACATTGAATTATGATATGTCCTTAGTTTACATCAATCAGTGCCTTTCCTGTATCTAGGAATGTTATTCCATGTATAATGGGTGCATCACCTTCTTCTTCAACGTCCAATTCCAGAAAATTAGTTGGGAAAATTAACATTCTGACTTTTACTAGAACATATTATAGAATTCCTCGGGTGTACTTGACTGAGCGATCAGCTAATTTCAAATCTACCTATGTCTCTTTGAGTTCTTTGAGTCCTATATTTTGAAAACTACTCATTGGCATGGGGTTAATGATTTCTACAAGATCATAGAGTTCTCTACTAAATGTGCACAAGCCTATCTCACAAGGTATTTAGAAGCTACCTAGGTCTATCATATTTAGTGGAATTTGTTTTGTAGAACATCACATAATTCTTCATTTAAATAGATAAATCCTAGGCCTTATATTTTTTTATTTTTGTTTGATAATAGATCTTTTGGTAAAATGGAATAAATGGGCATCTGGGCAATAACTCTGGAAGAAGGGATGTTGATATGAAATTGCTTGAACATATCCAGGAACTTATTGTATTGTGTCTCCTACCTAAGTTGAATTTATATCTCTAGCTAGAAAAGATGTGTCTGGTATGGATGTTGGGAAACATACATAGCTTCCTTCTGCTTCTCAAGTTTATGATCCTTCTCAACTGGTACTTCTTCATAAGATAAGGTGGGATTGAATTTTTCATCAGGTATTGGTTGTTTTCTCAACTCTTCTTCTTGAGGCCTTACATAATTGGCTTTCTAGAAGTCCATAATATTTTTTATCCTTAACACTACTTCTATAGATTCTTATCATGGGTATGTCTTAGTGTTACCAGGTAGAGTACCTGGTAATCTCTCAGATAAGGTCTTTTATATTTGACCTATTTTCACTTCAAGGTTCCTCAGAGCCACTCTCTATTTGTTCATATCAGTCTCATGGGTCCTCATTATTTAATCTTAAATTTTCCCAAATAATGCTAATAGGTTTTATAGATTTCTTTACAGAGTTTCTTGCTGATTTCTCAGTTGAGGTGTCTGACATTGTTGTACTCTTTTAGGGACCGGTTGTTTTTTATATTGTGGTCTTGGTATAGGGTTCATTGAATTGTATCGTGGTGGACCTTGATCACTTAATTGGTTTTTTCCTCCTCTTGTTTGAAAATATCCCTAATTTCTATGAGGTTGTTGATGAGGAGGCCTCTGCTGATAATACTATTGCTGATGAAATGGCTGGTTTGGTTGATTGTAATTTATGTAATAACAATTTTTTGTGCTTCTTCATATCAGCTTTGTAGTCTTGATATATATGTGGGCCACCAAACATCTCACATGATTTTAATTCCATGACAAGATTAGGCAGGGGTTGAGTAGTTGGTATCTGAAGTGCTTCTAACTTTTTAGTGAGCACTTCCACTTGCGCTGCTAGCCTTGTGGTATCACCAATTTTGGTGTATTTTACACCATGGTGGTACACGATCACTCTACCATAGACTGGAATTGTGAGAGAATTTATCTAGAATAGCTCTTATGGCTTAGGGAGTCTTGAACATAAGACCTCCATCAGCGGCTGCATCGACAAAATTCTGTGCTACTGGATGGAGTTCTTGATATAAAGTTTGTAGTTATATCCATATGTCCAATCCCTGATGTGCACACTTCCATATTAATTCTTTAAAGTGATTCCAGTCATCCCATGAAGACACTCTATCAATTTGGTTGAAATTTGGAATGTCCATATAGAGTATCCAGGTCCGAATGGGTGGGAAGTAATTTTCGAGGAATGTCATGGCCAGTTCATCCCATGTCATAATTAATCTGAGAGATTGAATCTTTAGCCAGTCCTTGGATCTTTCTCATAAGGAGAATGGGAATATGTAGAGTTTTATTGAATCATATGATACTCACTGGATACAAAAGGTATCACAAACTTCCACGAAGTTGGCAATATGTTAATGTGGTTCTTCACTCTGAAGACCATTAAATTTCTCCATGTTCTAGATCTGATGAATGAGTCCAAGTTTTATCTCAAATTTGTTGGCATGGACAGGGGGACGAACAATGATAAGAGTCACACCATGTATTAATGGAAAGCCATCGTCCATGATCAATTTCTTATGGGTCATTATTTTGTGATCTCCCTGATTGATTTGATGGTTTGGGTTTGGTGAGTTAGGTCCTTAATGGTGGTCGACTTGCTTGGACATTGTTGACCGGTGAATAGAAGATAGATTCCATTCAATATCGGGATCGAAGGAAAAAAGAGATTGTGCTTTAAGAGTCCTTGAATGAGTCAAAAGACCTTGATACATGCACTGGGTGAACAAAAAAATGAAAACATGTCGGGGCGTCTAGAAAAAAAGGAAAGGGGGTAAGGGAAAGGTAATCTTGGATCTACACTAGAGTTATCATATTCAATAAAAAAAATTTCCTCCCCGAAAATGATGCCAAAATTTGATAGGCCACCCAAAAGGAGTCATTAATTCCTTAGGACATGAGTCAAATTTGAAATTTATAACTTTCCCAAACTTTACTAACTACTTGGGCAAAATATAGTAGATGTCTGAGGTCAATCCCATGATGAGTGTTCTGTTCATATTGGGGAACGAAATCTGATCTTGAATCCTTTGTAGGATTCCTTACAAGCTTAATTAATGTTTCGGCAGTGTCTAACTAATTTTTGGTTTTACTTAAAATGATTAAAAAGGAATAAGGATCATGTAAGAGTATATATATAAAGGTGATCTTAGTTATAATCATGGTAAGGTCCTATGTTCTTTGTATGTGTAGAAAGCATTAGTCGCTAGTCTACCTTGGTATAGTCTTATAGTTCTACCAAGGATTTAGCTATTCCTTGGTTAGGAGGCTTGCTACATTCCTAGATGCATTACGTTCAGATTTTATTTCATAAAGTTCCCTAAGCTAATGGTCATAGTCATTGTTTACTTCAATTAGGATAGGGTTGTTTGCTTGACTGTCTGATGGTAATGGTACAGTCGCACAAATGGGGTTTGACTGTTGGTTGATACCCTAATTACTAATACATTTATGTTTTTGATGTTTATAACTAGTGGACTAATTAATCATGAAGATACATTGAATCTTGATCCCTACCCTCGAAGCATTTAGCTACTCATGGCGGTAATTAATCCAATAAAAGGGATAGAGGAAATCATAATAACAATGCTACTAGAATTGAACATGTAATGATATGAAATGAACATGCAAGATTACTTTAAATAAAACTTTACTTCAAAGGAATTAATTGGAATTTAAATGACATGGTAATTGAAGGTGTTGAAGAAAAACTAATCCATTACTCATTGATTGAAAATTTATAGAAATTACAAATAACTAAAGTGTTTTAAGAAGGAAAAGATAAGGGAATTCTGAAGGAAGTCTAAAAGGTGAAGAGATACAATCCAATCATGTTCCAATGTGTTGCTGATCTGCTCCTTATATAGGGAGAAATGGCCATGACATATACTTAATAATCACGTTGTGAACCCTTAATCTGCATTATTTCAACCAGGATCTCCAACATGGAATGTATATCTTCTATGGATTAATGATGTTTGTCCATGGTCATGTCATGTACAGGTGGTTCATGATTTGTACCCCATGGCCATATGGCGTTTTGCATTGAATTATCACATCTTTCTTGGCGTCTAATATGACTAGTGTCACGATGTGTAGGAGGGACTCCCGACGTGAGATGATAATTTCTTCCTTCTTCATGCTAGGTCACGACATAGGCTTCACTTCTTGATGCAGGCAGTGATCATCAAGTACAATATATGAACTTGGCCATCATGATGTGTACTTGGCCATTTTTGTATCTTTTCTGCCTTTCTTCTTTGGAACCTTATGAATCCCTATTTCTTGAAAATTTGGACATCTTCTACGTGGATTATTCAGTATATGAATGAAAAACAATAGAAAAGTGACATAAATATATATATAAAATTTATTCTTATTAGGTATTGACACTATAAATTTATTGTGATTCTATTTGGTCTTACTAATATCCCCACTATCTTTATATATTCAATGAATAGATTCTTTAGAGATTACCTTGATCAGTTTATGGTAGTCTTTATAGATGGAATTCATATATACTGAATGGGAAATGAATACTATGAATATCACTTGAGGATTGTACTAAACACCCCAAGTGAATGGAATATGTATGAAAAATTTACAAAATATGAATTTTGGCTAAAAATATTTCATTTTTGGGTATTATAATATCAAGAGCCGGTATATCAGTGGATCTATCAAAGACATAAGTTATTGAATGCAGCCCCAGACCAACCACAGTGAACAAGATTCATTGTTTTCTTGGTTTGGATAGATATTATAACTTTTTTTGGCAAATTTATCAAAGACATATAATCTACGCACCAAGTTAACTTATAAGGGATAAAATTTACATTGTAGCGATGAATTTCAAGAAACTTTCAAAGAACCTAAGAGAAGTTTTGTTAGCACACCTATGGTTAAACTACTCTATAGTGGAAATATGTTTGTGATCTATAGTGATTCGTTAAATAAGGGACTTGGATGTATCCTCATGAAGAATGATATGGTGATATATTATGCCTCACAACAATTGAAGTTTGATGAACAAAATTACCCAATTTAGGATTTAGAGTTCAATGTGGGTTTTTTACATTGATGATATCAATTCATTATCATTATAAATAAATATGTGATATATATATATACTGATTATAAATGTTTAAAGTATATATTCAATAAGAAATAGATGAATAATCACCCTATAATATGGTTGGAGTTGATTAAATATTATGATTACTCAATAAATAACCACCTTAAGAAGGAATAAAAGGTTGAAGAAGCTCTATGATGAATGGATCGTGCTATATTATCTATGATTAGGATAAAAAATATCATATAAATATATATTTTCAAATAATGTCATTGTAAATATTAAATTAATGTGGGAAATATTATCTTACTCAAATGGGTGTTAAACCATATATACAAGTGATTATTAATAAGGTATAAGAGGAATGCATCAAGTTGAAAATAAATGTAAGAAAGTTTCTCGAGTTAATCCTTGATTTTTATTGAATTATAATGTTTAGGATCTGTTTCTGTAAACTATTCATTCCAAATTTGAAGAACGATATGTTTTATGAAGCTCATAGTTCAACATTCTCCACTCATCCAAGATGTACGAATATGTATAGATCTATGAAAGATTATTTCAAATGGTGCAACATGAAGAAATTTATTTCAGATCATGTATCATAGAACTTTGTTTGTCAATAACATAAGGATGCGAGATAGAAGTATATGGGGATGTTACAAACATTACCCATACCAAAATGGAACTGGGAAAATATCACCTTGTGTTCTATCATAACACTCCCCAAAACATCAAAAGGTCATAATGGTATTTGGTTTGTATTCAATAACCATCGAAATTCATAACACTTAAATATTATCATAAAAAATGTATCTCGTGATCAGATTTCTATAACATACATTAAGGAATTGGTAAAGTTATAAGGATTGCCCCATTATTTTTTATCTGGTCAGGATTTGAGGTTTACCTAGAAGTTCTAGCGAAGTATTTAGAATGATATTTATTTCGAGTTGTATTTCAGAAGCTCTTATCATCCTTTGACATATGGTTGGTCTGATAAAACCATTAAAACCCTGGATCATATGTTGAGATCTTGTTCTCTAGATTCCAAAGGTGGTTGGTACCATCCTCTAATTTAATTTTCATAAAAAAATAGCTTTCACTTGAACATCCAGACGGCTCCTTCTTAATCCCTTTATGGAAATAAGGGTAGGAATAAAAAATAATTAAATAAAGTTAGAGAAATAAATCTACTGATACCCAATATAGATGAGGAAGTTATAGAGAATGTAAAATCTATTCAATATGACATCAAAGAATATTATATTCCACAGATAAGTTATGCTGAAAAATCATCAATGATATATGGAAATCAATTTTGGTGAGAAGGTATTCCAATGAATATCTCAATATAATAAGGATAAAAGATTTGGAAAGATAGGAAATTCAATCCCTAAGCATGTTGTCCCCTTTGAGATTATTTATTGAGTATGGAAAATTTCTTTTCACTTTCTGCTTCCACCAAACCTCTCTCAAGTTCACGATGTGTTACATGTATATATCTTAAGGAAGTATAAACCTAATCCTAACCACGTACTAAAATCAATGGTTATACCATTAGAAAATGATATATCCTATTAATAATAACCAATGAATATATTTAATCATTGATATAAAGTTATACAAAATAAGACTACTCACCAGGGTAATATTCTCTAGAGGAATCAGAAATTCAAAGAAGCAACAAAGGAACCCAGTGATGTGATGTAATAGTTATATCCAATTTTCTTGTATTAGAGTGATGAATTTTTTTTGGATAAATTCATTTCAAGGGTGTAGAGTTAAACACCCCGATATTTTATGTTATATTCTCTTTAAATAAATTTAATTCCCTTGATAGCTTGTGATATGTGCAAACCCATGTAATTGAAGATGTTGGATGATGGATATGGTAAATTATGGCATAAAATATCTGGTGAGTGGTTCAATAAAGTTGAATTCCTTGAAATCATAGCCTCCTTATGCTTCTGTAAGAGTGTCTCCTCTTTCTTCCTCAATGTCCATATATTATTCTTCATTTAGGGTGAGAGAAATGGCGTGACAGTCCATAGTGTCATCAAAGTGTTGCAAAAATCTAATTAGGCTAGACCGAACTTCTTCATCTCCTACTTTGAATTATGATACGTCCTTGGTTCACATCAATCAGTGCCTTTCCTGTATCTAGGAATGTTCTTCCATTTATAATGGGTGCATCACCTTCTTCTTCAACGTCCAATTCCAGAAAATTAGTTGGGAAAATTAACATTTTGACTTTTACTAGAACATATTATAGAATTCCTCGGGTGTACTTGACTGAGCGATCAGCTAATTTCAAATCTACCTATGTCTCTTTGAGTTCTTTGAGTCCTATATTTTGAAAACTACTTATTGGCATGGGTTTAATGATTTCTACAAGATCATAGAGTTCTCTACTAAATGTGCACAAGCCTATCACACAAGGGATTTAGAAGATACCTGGGTCTATCATATTTAGTGGAATTTTTTTTGTAGAACATCACATCATTCTTCATTTAAATAGATAAATCCTAGGCCTTCTATTTTTATTTTTGTTTGATAATAGATCTTTCGGTAAATTGGAATAAATGGGATTCGGGGCAATAACTCCGGCAGAAGGGATGTTGATATGAAATTGCTTGAACATATCCAGGAACTTCTTGTATTGTGTCTCCTACCTAAGTTGAATTTATATCTATAGCTAGAGAAGATGTGTCTGGTATGGATGTTGGGAAACATACATAGCTTCCTTCTGCTTCTTTGGTTTATGATCCTTCTCAACTGGTACTTCTTCATAAGATAAGGTGGGATTGAATTTTTCCTCAGGTATTGGTTGTTTTCTCAGCTCTTCTTCTTGAGGCCTTACATCTTTGTGTTTCTGGAAGTCCATAATATTTTTTATCCTTAACACTACTTCCTTAGATTCCTATCATGGGTATGTCTCAGTGTTACCAGGTAGAGTACCTGGTAATCTCTCAGATAAGGTCTTTTATATTTGACCTATTTTCACTTCAAGGATCCTCATAGCTACTCTTTATTTTTTCATATCAGTCTCATGGGTCCTCATTATTTAATCTTAAATTTTCCCAAATAACGCTAATAGGTTTTATAGATTTCTTTATAGTGGTTCTTGCTGATTTCTCAGTTGAGGTGTCTGACATTGTTTTACTCTTTTAGGGAACGGTTTTTTTTATATTGTGGTCTTGGTATAGGGTTCATTGAAAGGTATCGTGGTGGTACTTGATCACTTAATTGGTTTTTTCCTCCTCTTGGTTGAAAATATCCCTAATTTCTATGAGGTTGTTGATGAGTAGGCCTCTGCTGATAATACATATGCTGATGAAATGGCTGGTTTGGTTGATTGTAATTGATGTAATTACAATTTTTTGTGGTTATTCATATCATCTTTGTAGTCTTGATATATATGTGGGCCACCAAACATCTCACATGATTTTAATTCCATGAAAATATTAGGCGGGGGTTGAGTATTTGGTATCTGAAGTGCTTCTAACTTTTTAGTGAGCACTTCCACTTGCGCTGCTAGCCTTGTGGTATCACCAATTTTGGTGTATTTTACACCATGGTGGTAAACGATCACTCTACCATAGACTTGAATTGTGAGAGACTTTATCTAGAATGGATCTTATGGCTCAGGGAGTCTTGAACATAAGACCTCCATCAGCGGCTGCATCGCAAAATTCTGTGCTACTGGATGGAGTTCTTGATATAAAGTTTGTAGTTATATCCATATGTCCAATCCCAGATGTGCACACTTTCTTATTAATTCTTTAAAGTGATTCCACTCATCCCAAGAAGACTCTCTATCAATTTGGTTGAAATTTGGAATGTCCATATAGAGTATCCAGGTCCGAATGGGTGGGAAGTAATTTTCGAGGAACGTCATGGCCAGTTCATCCCATGTCATAATTAATCAGATTGATTGAATCTTTAGCCAGTCCTTGGATCTTTCTCATAAGGAGAATGGGAATATGTAGAGTTTTATTGAATCATATGAAACTCACTGGATACAATAGGTATCACAAACTTCCTAGAAGTTGGCAATATATTAATGTGGTTCTTCTCTCTGAAGACCATTAAATTTCTCCATGTTCTAGATCTGATGAATGAGTCCAAGTTTTATCTCAAATGTGTTGGCATGGACAGGGAGACGAACAATGATAAGATTCACACCATGTCTTAATGGAAAGCCATCGTCCATGATCAATTTCTTCTGAGTCATTATTTTATGCTCTCCCTGATTGATTTGATGGTTTGTGTTTGGTGAGTTAGGTCCTTCATAGTGGTCGACTTGCTTGGACATTGTTGACCGGTGAATATAAGAGAGATTCCATTCAATATCGGGATCAAAGGAAAAAAGAGATTGTGCTTTAAGAGTCCTTGAATGAGTAAAAAGACCTTGATACATGCACGAGGTGAACAAAAAAAATGAAAACATGTTGGGGCGTCTAGAAACAAAGGAAAGGGGCTAAGGGAAATGTAATCTTGGATCTACACTAGAGTTATCATATTGAATAAAAAAAAATTCCTCCCCGAAAATGATGCCAAAATTTGATAGGCCACCCAAAAGGAGTCATTAATTCCTTAGGACGTGAGTCAAATTTTAAATTTATAAGTTTCCCAAACTTTACTAACTACTTGGGCACAATATAGTAGAAGTCTGAGGTCAATCCCATGATGAGCGTTCTGTTCTTATTGGGGAACGAAATCTGATCTTGAATCCTTTGTAAGATTCCTTACAAGCTTAATTAATGTTTGGGTAGTGTCTAACTAATTTTTGGATTTACTTAAAATGATTAAAAAGGAATCAGGATCATGTAAGAGTATATATATAAAGGTGATCTTAGTTATAATCATGGTAAGGTCCTATGTTCATTGTATGTGTAGAAAGCATTAGTTGCTAGTCTACCTTGGTATAGTCTTATAGTTCTACCACGGATTTATCTATTCCTTGGTTAGGAGGCTTGCTACATTCCTAGATTCATTACGTTCAGATTTTATTGCATAAAGTTCCCTAAGCTAACGGTCATAATCATTGTTTACTTCAATTAGGATAGGGTTGTTTGCTTGACTGTATGATGGTCATGGTACAGTCGCACAAATGGGGTTTGACTATTGGTTGATACCCTAATTACTAATACATTTATGTTTTTTATGTTTATAACTAGAGGACTAATTAATCATGCAGATACATTGAATCTTGATCCCTACCCTCAAAGCATTTAGCTACTCATGGCGGTAATTAATCCAATAAAAGGGATAGAGGAAATCATAATAACAATGCTACTAGAATTGAACATGTAATGATATGAAATGAACATACAAGATTACTTTAAATAAAACTTTACTTCAAAGGAATTAATTGGAATTGAAATGACACGGTAATTGAAGGTGTTGAAGAAAAATTAATCCATTACTCATTGATTAAAAATGTAAATAAATTACAAATAACTAAAGTATTTTAAGAAGGAAAAGATAAGGGAATTCTGAAGGAAGTCTAAAAGGTCAAGAGATACAATCCAATCATGTTCCAATGTGTTGCTGATCTGCTCCTTATATAGGGAGAAATGGCCATGACATATACTTAATAATCACGTTGTGAACCCTTAATCCGCATTATTTCAACCAGGATCTCCAACATGGCATGTATATCTTCTATGGATTAATGATGTTTGTCCATGGTCATGTCATGTACAGGTGGTTCATGATGTGTACCCCATGGCCATATGGCTTTTTGCATTGAATTATCACATTTTCTTGGCGTCTAATATGACTAGTGTCACGATGTGTAGGAGGGACTCCCGACGTGAGATGATAATTTCTTCCGTCTTCATGGTAGGTCACGACATAGGCTTCAATTCTTGATGTAGGCAGTGATCATCAAGTACAATACATGAACTTGGCCATCATGATGTGTACTTGGCCATTTTTGTATCTTTTCTGCCTTTCTTCTTTGGAACCTTATGAATCCCTATTTCTTGAAAATTTGGACATCTTCTACGTGGATTATTCAGTATATGAATGAAAAACAATAGAAAAGTGACATAAATATATATATAAAATTTATTCTTATTAGGTCTGGATACTATAAATTTATTGTGATTCTATTTGGTCTTACTAATATCCCCACTATCTTCATATATTCAATGAATAGATTCTTTAGAGATTACCTTGATCAGTTTATGGTAGTCTTTACATATGTAATTCATATATACTGAATGGGAAATAAATACTGTGAATATCACTTGAGGATTGTACTAAACACCCCAAGTGAATGGAATATGTATGACAAATTTACAAATTATGAATTTTGGCTAAAAATATTTCATTTTTGGGTATTATAATATCAAGAGACGGTATATCAATGGATCTATAAAAGATATAAGTTATTGAATGTTGCCCTAGACCAACCACAGTGAACAAGATTCATTGTTTTCATGGTTTGGATAGATATTATAATTTTATTTGGAAAATTTATCATAGACATATAATCTACGCACCAAGTTAACTTATAAGGGATAAAATTTACATTGTAGTGATGAATTTCAAGAAACTTTCAAAGAACCTAAGAGAAGTTTTGTTAGCTCACCTATGGTTAATCTACTCTATAGTGGAAATCTATTTGTGATCTATAGTGATTCGTTAAATAAGGGACTTGGATGTATCCTCATGAAGAATGATATGGTGATATATTATGCCTCACAACAATTGAAGTTTCATGAACAAAATTACCCAATTTATGATTTAGAGTTCAATGTGGTTTTTTTTACATTGATGATATCAATTCATTATCATTATAAATAAATATGTGATATATATATATATATATATACTGATAATAAATGTTTAAAGTATATATTCAATAAGAAATAGATGAATAAGCACCCTAGAATATGGTTGGAGTTGATTAAATATTATGATTACTCAATAAATAACCACCTTAAGAAGGAATAAAAGGTCGATGAAGCTCTATGATGAATGGATCATTGTATATTATCTATGATTAGGATAAAAAATATCAAATAAATATAGATTTTCAAATAATGGCATTGTAAATATTAAATTAATGGGGGAAATATTATCTTACTCAAATGAGTGTTAGACCATATATAGAAGTGATTATTAATAAGGTATAAGAGGAATACATCAAGTTAAAAATAAATGTAAGAAAGTTTCTCGAGTTAATCATTGATTTTGATTGAATTATAATGTTTAGGATCTGTTTCTGTAAACTATTCATTCCAAATTTGAAGAAGGATATGTTTTATGAAGCTCATAGTTCAACATTCTCTACTCATCCTAGATGTACGAATATGTATAGATCTATGAAAGATTATTTCAAATGGGGAAACATGAAGAAATTTATTTCAGATCATGTATCATAAAACTTTGTATGTCAATAACATAAGGATGTGAGATAGAAGTATATGGGGATGTTACAAACATTACCCATACCAAAATGGAACTGGGAAAATATCACCTTGTGTTCTATCATAACACTCCCCAAAACAACAAAGGGTCATAATGGTATTTGGTTTGTATTCAATAACCATCGAAATTCATAACACTTAAATATTATCATAAAAATTGTATCTCGTGATCAGATTTCTATAACATACAATAAGGAATTGGTAAAGTTATATGGATTACCCCATTATTTTGTATCTGGTCAGGATTTGAGGTTTACCTAGAAGTTCTAGCGAAGTATTTAGAATGATATTTATTTCGAGTTGTATTTCAGAAGCTCTTATCATCCTCTGACATATGGTTGGTCTGATAGAACCATTAAAACCCTGGATCATATGTTGAGATCTTGTTCTCTAGATTCCAATGTTGGTTGGTACAATACTCTAATTTAATTTTCATAAAAAAATATCTTTCACTTGAACATCCATATGGCTCCTTCTTAATCCCTTTATGGAAATAAGGGTAGAAATAAAAAATAATTAAATAAAGTTAGAGAAATAAATTTACTGATACCCAATATAGATGAGGAAGTTATAGAGAATGTAAAATCTATTCAATATGATATCAAAGAATATTATATTCCACAGATAAGTTATGCTGAAAAATCATCAGTGAAATATGTAAATCAATGTTGGTGAGAAGGTATTCCAATGAATATCTCAATATAATAAGGATACAAGATTTGGAATGATAGGAAATTCAATCCCTAAGCATGTTGTCCCCTTTGAGATTATTTATTGAGTATGGAAAATTTCTTTTCACTTTTTTCTTCCACCAAACCTCTCTCAAGTTCACGATGTGTTACATGTATATATCTTAAGGAAGTATAAGCCTAATCCTAACCATGAACTAAAATCAATTGTTATACCATTAAAAAATGATCTATCCTATTAATAATAACTAGTGAATATATTTAATCGATGATATAAAGTTATACAAAATAAGACTACTGACCAGGTTAATTTTCTCTAGAGGAATCAGAAATTCAAAGAAGCAAAAAGGAACCCAATGTGATGTAATAGTTACATCCATTTTTTTTGTATTAGAGTGATGAATTTTTTTAGGATAAATTCATTTCAAGGGTGTAGAGTTAAACACCCTGATATTTTATGTTATATTCTCTTTAAAAAAATTAATTCCCTTGATAGCTTGCGATATGTGCAACCCCATGTAATTGAGGATGTTGGATGATGGATATGGTAAATTATGGCATAAAATATCTGGTGAGTGGTTCAATAAAGTTGAATTTCTTGAGATCATAGTCTCTTTATGCTTCTATAAGAGTGTCTCCACTTTCTTCCTCAATGTCCATATATTCTTCTTCATTTAGGGTGAGAGAAATGGCGTGACAATCCATAGTGTCATCTAAGTGTTGCAAAAATCTAATTAGGCTAGA
The DNA here is from genome assembly GCA_963277665.1 of Viscum album. Taxonomy (NCBI): domain Eukaryota; kingdom Viridiplantae; phylum Streptophyta; class Magnoliopsida; order Santalales; family Viscaceae; genus Viscum; species Viscum album. Next base: position 569,694,634 of record OY728164.1, on the reverse strand, counting down.
CCGAACTTGTTCATCTCCTACTTTGAATTGTGATACGTCCTTGGTTCACATCAATCAGTGCCTTTCCTGTATCTAGGAATGTTCTTCCATTTATAATGGGTGCATCACCTTCTTCTTCAACGTCCAATTCCAGAAAATTAGTTGGGAAAATTAACATTCTGACTTTTACTAGAACATATTATAGAATTCCTCGGGTGTACTTTACTGAGCGGTCATCTAATTTCAAATCTACCTATGTCTCTTTGAGTTCTTTGAGTCCTATATTTTTAAAACTACTCATTGGCATGGGGTTAATGATTTCTACAAGATCATAGAGTTCTCTACTAAATGTGAACAAGCCTATCCCACAAGGGATTTAGAAGCTACCTGGGTCTATCATATTTAGTGGAATTTTTTTTGTAGAACATCACATCATTCTTCATTTAAATAGATAAATCCCAGGCATTCTATTTTTATTTTTGTTTGATAATAGATCTTTTGGTAAAATGGAATAAATGGGCATCTGGGAAATAACTCTGGCAGAAGGGATGTTGATAGGCAATTTCTTGAACATATCCAGGAACTTCTTGTATTGTGTCTCCTACCTAAGTTGAATTTATATCTCTAGCTAGAGAAGATGTGTCTGGTATGGATGTTGGGAAACATACATAGCTTCCTTCTTCTTCTCAGGTTTATGATCCTTCTCAACTGGTACTTCTTCATAAGATAAGGTGGGATTGAATTTTTCCTCAGGTATTGGTTGTTTTCTCAGCTCTTCTTCTTGAGGCCTTACATCTTTGGGTTTCTGGAAGTCCATAATATTTTTTATCCTTAACACTACTTCTTTAGATTCCTATCATGGGTATGTCTCAGTGTTACCAGGTAGAGTACCTGGTAATCTCTCAGAAAAGGGCTTTTATATTTGACCTATTTGCACTTCAAGGTTCCTCAGAGCTACTCTCTATTTTTTCATATCAGTCTCATGGGTCCTCATTATTTAATCTTAAATTTTCTCAAATAACGCTAATAGGTTTTATATATTTCTTTACAGAGGTTCTTTCTGATTTCTCAGTTGAGGTGTCTGACATTGTTTTACTCTTTTAGGGAACGATTTTTTTTATATTGTGGTCTTGGTATAGGGTTCATTGAAAGGTATCGTGGTGGTCCTTGATCACTTATTTGGTTTTTTCCTCCTCTTGGTTAAAAATATCCATAATTTCTATGAGGTTGTTGATGAGCAGGCCTCTGCTGATAATACTATTGCTGATGAAATGGCTGGTTTGGTTGATTGTAATTGATGTAATTAAAATTTTTTGTGGTTCTTCATATCAGCTTTCTAGTCTTGATATATATGTGGGCCACCAAACATCTCACATGATTTTAATTCCATGACAAGATTAGGCGGGGGTTGATTAGTTGGTATCTGAAGTGCTTCTAACTTTTTAGTGAGCACTTCCACTTGCGCTGCTAGCCTTGTGGTATCACCAATTTTGGGGTATTTTACACCATGGTGGTAAACGATCACTCTACCATAGACTGGAATTGTGAGAGACTTTATCTAGAATGGATCTTATGGCTCAGGGAGTCTTGAACATAAGACCTCCATCAGCGGCTGCATCGACAGAATTCTGTGCTACTGGATGGAGTTCTTGATATAAAGTTTGTAGTTATATCCATATGTCCAATCCCTGATGTGCACACTTCCTTATTAATTCTATAAAGTGATTCCACTCATCCCAAGAAGACTCTCTATCAATTTGGTTGAAATTTGGAATGTCCATATAGAGTATCCAGGTCCGAATGGGTGGGAAGTAATTTTCGAGGAACGTCATCGCCAGTTCATCCCATGTCATAATTAATTAGATAGATTGAATCTTTAGCCAGTCCTTGTATATTTCTCATAAGGAGAATGGGAATATGTAGAGTTTTATTGAATCATATGAAACTCACTGGATACAAAAGGCATCAAAAACTTCCAAGAAGTTGGCAATATGTTAATGTGGTTCTTCGCTCTGAAGACCATTAAATTTCTCCATGTTCTAGATCTGATGAATGAGTCCAAGTTTTATCTCAAATGTGTTGGCATGGACAGGGGGATGAACAATGATAAGAGTTACACCATGTCTTAATGGAAATCCATCGTCCATGATCAATTTCTTCTGGGCCATTATTTTGTACTCTCCCTGATTGATTTGATGGTTTGGGTTTGGTGAGTTAGGTCCTTCATGGTGGTCGACTTGCTTAGAAATTGTTGACCGGTGAATAGAAGAGAGATTCTATTCAATATCGGGATCGGAGGAAAAAAGAGACTGTGCTTTAAGAGTCCATGAATGAGTCAAAAGACCTTGATACATGCACGGGGTGAACAAAAAAAATGAAAACATGTCGGGGCGTCTAGAAAAAAAGGAAAGGGGGTAAGGGAAAGGTAATCTTGGATCTACACAAGAGTTATCATATTGAATAAAAAAAATTTCCTCCCCGAAAATGATGCGAAAATTTAATAGGCCACCCAAAAGGAGTCATTAATTCCTTAGGACGTGAGTCAAATTTGAAATTTATAAGTTTCCCAAACTTTACTAACTACTTGGGCACAATATAGTAGAAGTCTGAGGTCAATCCCATGATGAGCGTTCTGTTCTTATTGGGGAACGAAATCTGATCTTGAATCCTTTGTAGGATTCCTTAAAAGCTTAATTAATGTTTGGGCAGTGTCTAACTAATTTTTGGTTTTACTTAAAATGATTAAAAAGGAATCAGGATCATGTAAGAGTATATATATAAAGGTGATCTTAGTTACAATCATGGTAAGGTCCTATGTTCTTTGTATGTGTAGAAAGCATTAGTCGCTAGTCTACCTTGGTATAGTCTTACATTTCTACCAAGGATTTAGCTATTCCTTGGTTAGGAGGCTTGCTACATTCCTAGATGCATTACGTTCAGATTTTATTGCATAAAGTTCCCTAAGCTAACAGTCATAGTCATTGTTTACTTAAATTAGGATAGGGTTGTTTGCTTGACTGTCTGATGGTCATGGTACAGTCGCACAAATGGGGTTTGACTATTGGTTGATACCCTAATTACTAATACATTTATGTTTTTGATGTTTATAAATAGAGGACTAATTAATCATGCAGATACATTGAATCTTGATCCCTACCCTCGAAGCATTTAGCTACTCATGGCGGTAATTAATCCAATAAAAGGGATAGAGGAAATCATAATAACAATGCTACTAGAATTGAACATGTAATGATATGAAATGAACATGAAAGATTACTTTAAATAAAACTTTACTTCAAATGAATTAATTGGAATTGAAAGGACACGGTAATTGAAGGTATTGAAGAAAAATTAATCCATTACTCATTGATTGAAAATGTAAAGAAATTACAAATAACTAAAGTGTTTTAAGAAGGAAAAGATAAGGGAATTCTGAAGGAAGTCTAAAAGGTCAAGTGATACAATCCAATCATGTTCCAATGTGTTGCTGATCTGCTCCTTATATAGGGAGAAATGTCCATGACATATACTTAATAATCACGTTGTGAACCCTTAATCCGCATTATTTCAACCAGGATCTCCAACATGGCATGTATATCTTCTATGGATTAATGATGTTTGTCCATGGTCATGTCATGTACAGGTGGTTCATGATGTGTACCCCATGGCCATATGGCTTTTTGCATTGAATTATCACATCTTTCTTGGCGTCTAATATGACTAGTGTCACGATGTGTAGAAGGGACTCCCAACGTGAGATGATAATTTCTTCCGTCTTCATGGTAGGTCACGACATAGGCTTCACTTCTTGATGCTGGCAGTGATCGTCAAGTACAATACATGAACTTGGCCATCAAGATGTGTACTTGGCCATTTTTGTATCTTTTCTGCCTTTCTTATTTGGAACCTTATGAATCCCTATTTCTTGAAAATTTGGACATCTTCTACGTGGATTATTCAGTATATGAATGAAAAACAATAGAAAAGTGACATAAATATATATATATATAATTTATTCTTATTAGGTATGGACACTATAAATTTATTGTGATTCTATTTGGTCTTACTAATATCCCCACTATCTTCATATATTCAATGAATAGATTCTTTAGATATTACCTTGATCAGTTTATGGTAGTCTTTATAGATGGAATTTGTATATACTGAATGGGAAATGAATACTGTGAATATCACTTGAGGATTGTACTAAACACCCCAAGTTAATGGAATATGTATGAAAAATTTACAAAATATGAATTTTGGCTAAAAAATATTTCATTTTTGGGTATTATAATATCAAGAGCCGGTATATCAGTGGATCTATCAAAGATATAAATTATTGAATGTTGCCCCAGACCAACCACAGTGAACAAGATTCATTGTTTTCTTGGTTTGGATAGATATTATAATTTTTTTTGGAAAATTTATCATAGACATATAATCTACCCACCAAGATAACTTATAAGGGATAAAATTTACTTTGTAGTGATGAATTTCAAGAAACTTTCAAAGAACCTAAGAGAAGTTTTGTTAGCACACCTATGGTTAAACTACTCTATAGTGGAAATCTTTTTGTGATCTGTAGTGATTCGTTAAATAAGGGAATTGGATGTATCCTCATGAAGAATGATATGGTGATATATTATTCCTCACAACAATTGATGTTTCATGAACAAAATTAACCAATTTAGGATTTAGAGTTCAATGTGGTTTTTTTACATTGATGATATCAATTCATTATCATTATAAATAAATATGTGACATATATATACTGATTATAAATGTCTAAAGTATATATTCAATAATAAATAGATGAATAATCACCCTATAATATGGTTGTAGTTGATTAAATATTATGATTACTCAATAAATAACCACCTTAAGAAGGAATAAAAGGTCGAAGAAGCTCTATGATGAATGGATCATGCTATATTATCTATGATTAGGATAAAAAATATCAAATAAATATAGATTTTCAAATAATGGCATTGTAAATATTAAATTAATGGGGGAAATATTATCTTACTCAAATGAGTGTTAAACCATATATACAAGTGATTATTAATAAGGTATAAGAGGAATACATCAAGTTGAAAATAAATGTAAGAATGTTTCTTGAGTTAATCCTTGATTTTGATTGAATTATAATGTTTAGGATCTGTTTCTGTAAACTATTCATTCCAAATTTGAAGAAGGATATGTTTTATGAAGCTCATAGTTCAACATTCTCTACTCATCCTAGATGTACGAATATGTATAGATCTATGAAAGATTATTTCAAATGGGGCAACAGGAAGAAATTTATTTCAGATCATGTATCATAGAACTTTGTATGTCAATAATATAAGGATGTGTGATAGAAGTATATGGGGATGTTACAAACATTACCCATACCAAAATGGAACTGGGAAAATATCACCTTGTGTTCTATCATAACACTCCTCAAAACATCAAAGGGTCATAATGGTATTTGGTTTGTATTCAATAACCATCGAAATTCATAACACTTAAATACTATCATAAAAAATGTATCTCATGATCAGATTTCTATAACATACATTAAGGTATTGGTAAAGTTATAAGGATTACCCCATTATTTTGTATCTGGTCAGGATTTGAGGTTTACCTAGAAGTTCTAGCGAAGTATTTAGAATGATATTTATTTCGAGTTGTATTTAAGAAGCTCTTATCATCCTTTGACATATGGTTGGTCTGATATAACCATTCAAACCCTGTATTATATGTTGAGATCTTGTTCTCTAGATTCCAAAGGTGGCTGGTACCATCCTCTAATTTAATTTTCATAAAAAAATAGCTTTCACTTGAACATCAAGATGGCTCCTTCTTAATCCCTTTATGGAAATACGGGTAGGAATAAAAAATAATTAAATAAAGTCAGAGAAATAAATCTACTGATACCCAATATAGATGAGGAAGTTATAGAGAATGTAAAATCTATTCAATATGACGTCAAAGAATATTATATTCCACATATAAGTTATGCTGAAAAATCATCAGTGAAATATGGAAATCAATGTTGGTGAGAAGGTATTCCAATGAATATCTCAATATAATAAGGATACAAGATTTGGAAAGATAGGAAATTCAATCCCTAAGCATGTTGTCCCCTTTGAGATATTTTATTGAGTATGGAAAATTTCTTTTCACTTTCTGCTTCCACCAAACCTCTCTCAAGTTCACGATGTGTTACATGTATATATCTTAAGGAAGTATAAACCTAATCCTATCCATGTAGTAAAATCAATGGTTATACCATTAGAAAATGATCTATCCTATTAATAATAACCAATGAATATATTTAATCATAGATATAAAGTTATACAAAATAAGACTACTCACTAGGTTAATTTTCTCTAGAGGAATCAGAAATTCAAAGAAGCAACAAAGGAACCCAGTGATGTGATGTAATAGTTACATCGAATTTTTTTGTATTAGAGTGATGATTTTTTTGGATAAATTCATTTCAAGGGTGTAGAGTTAAACACCCTGATATTTTATGTTATATTCTCTTTAAATAAATTTAATTCCCTTGACAGCTTGCGATATGTGCAACCCCATGTACAAATGAATTATAATATAGTATAAAATTTTGTACTATACATAAATTTGTGGGTATGAAAATGAAGAAACATTAGTTAAAAATATGTATAATGTTTCTATATAAATTAAATGTATTGATAAATAAGTACTCAATTTTTAACGAAGTCATTATAGTTTTTAAAAATACATTTTTCATAAAAAATGTTTTAAGGCACCTTTGATAAAACAATATAACCGATTATTTTTCCACATTTAGAAAATTTACATTAATAATGATTTTTTTTATAAATATATATGTAAAAATTATCGTTTAGTGAAATTTTGATAAATTTTTTAAAAAATCATTTTTTCACGAATTGTGAAAAATACTTGTTTTTATTAAAAAAATATCTTTTCACTTAAAGAATATAAAAAGTTCAAAATTGTTTTAAAAATGTTTTAAAAGAAATAATATATCATATTTAATATTAATAATCCAATTATGGTCATGATAATTAATTTTATATGGAATTTGGTATAAAAATATTGTATATATAAGCAATTTTTTCCATGAAAACCATTTTTTGTTAGGTTTTATAGGATTACTTAAAAAGTAATTATCGCCACGATTAGAGACTGAATTTTATGAAATGGATTTAAAAATTTTAATGTAAATTATCAAATCTATAAATGAGTATTCTTTCACAGTGGGTAAGGTTAAAATGGGTTTGTCAGGGGGTTAAACCAAGAGATAAGAACGATATTTCAAATTAAAATTATATGAATAATATTTTATGACCTCATAATATACTAACATCTAATATATTCCCATATTGAATCATTATTCATGAGAATAAATTTTCTATATTTTAAATCATTTAATAAATTCTAACCATCTCATATCCCTAATTTATAAAAGGACTCCCTTTTTTCTCTTAATTATGAATTTTTTTGTTTTAGAGCTCAAAAAAACCTAAAATATTCTCTTATTAACATTCCTATACACTAATTAACGATTATATTCTTATTAAAATACCATTATAGGGGTCTTTAATAATGATTCTATAGGAGGTCTACTGAATAAGAGGTAATCATCTTACCCAACCTCTCTCAATTTATTTCATCTTATACCATATATAAATTAATTTTAATAATAATAAAATTATTATTTAGTATCCTAAATATAATTAAAATTTATTATGATCATGTAACCACTAATATCCACCATCTATTCAATCAAATGATAAATGAAAGTAGTGTTCGTGCGAATGTGTGGACTATCGCCTCCACATCATAATACAATTCATTTTCCATACCCATATTTAATGGATGGTTATTTTGCTGGGTTTAATTTTTATACTTTTTATTTATGAAATATTTCTAAATAAAGAATTATAATACCCTTCTTACCTCCCAATCTATTAGAAAATTATAATTTCTCTTTTGTATATGTGTGGACTACCGCCTTCACAAAACGATGGGATTCATTTCTCATTTTCAATTAACATGGATGGTAATAATGATATATTTAATGAACATATATGTTTTATATGATATAATAATGGTTCTCTAAATGTAAATTATTATTTAACTTACTTTATTTTCATCCGTTAAAAAGTGAAGACAACTTTCAAGCATGCCTTCGACTTACCATCCCCATGAATGATGTAATCTATTTTTCTATCACTATACTTTATTAATGAATCAAAAAATATATATAATAATTTTATATTATATTTATTTAATCTTTAAAATTTTATATATAATAAAACCATGATCAATGTATAAGGACTAGAAATACCAAACCAAAATTCTCATGAAAAATAAAATATTTAACATTGGTAAATGATGATTTTAATAAATAATTATTAATAAATGGTTGTTGAAATATTATAAGTGGATCATATAAGATATTAGAATTATATAAACAAATATAGTATATAATTCTAATAAATTTTCATTTATTATACAGGAGGTTAAATTTCTTTCGAATTAAGTTGAAATCGAGGTATTGGATTTATGTTACAATCTCATCATTTATCGGGATTTAAATGATCAAGTATTTAATAGTGACATTTTATGAACTAAATGTAAATAATACCATGAATTTTATTCTATAATGTTTATTTCTATAGATCATATGTCTTCATTTCCTTTCCTCTATTAACTTAAGAGACTGAATTAATTTTTTACAGAAAATCTTCTTTATTTTTCTATTAGATTTAAAATCTATATTGTTCAATGCCCATGATATCTAAAAATGTTTTCAATAATGTTTTTACTATTTTACTATTATTTTTAATTTAATTTAACACATTTTTTAATTTTTAAATTATAAATTAAAAGAAATATTCATTTTTGTTTTTCAAAATGAGGTGCTTTTATATTTTTAACAAAAATGTGAAAGGAATATTTATTTTATCATACATGATATAAACATAGTTTCCCACCATAATGACCAATCAATGCTTTGATGCTTCCTTTAAACGTTTCGAAGGTCATTTGAAAATAAAATGTTTTCCTTAATTTTTTTTGAAATTTTTAGATTTTAAATAAGTGATGTCGAAGAGAAAATGATATTTTTCTCAAGTAGTATTATAGTTGTATTCTAAAGTAATTTTACATCAATGATAACATAATTTGATGTTACTTATGATTTTCCAGGGATATGATTCAATGATACCATCCACATTCTTTCTTTGGATGTATTATGACAACGATTTAAGGATGACTTTATGAAACCTATTTCTCTTCCCTATGATAATCTATGATAAAATGATGTGATATTTATAAAAACCATTTTCATTCCATAGGTTATAATATGATCTTTGTCTTATGATCTTGTTCCACACATATGTATGATTTTCATTATATGATGGGTGGGACAAAAATCATATATCCCTCAAATTAATTGGGTAAAAATGGATATATAATGAGATAATAAGCATTGAAATAGGGAGTGAACACAGTTCAATAAAGTAATAAATTCAATTTGATAGTCTTGGGAGTGAACCTTGACTAATGATACAATGGAATAAAGAGTGAACCAAATCCACTATTGTAATCTTGGATGTGATCCTTGAATAAGGAAATGATTTCCCATGCTTATGGGTATATCACAAACTTATGTCTTATGCCAAGGTTATGATCCCATAGATCATGTTATTTTATTCCTATATGATTAATGCATTAAAAACTGTCAAGGTTTATTTTATTACTCAATATTTGATATATATGTTATAGATTTTAAATATTGAGATCCTGTTCCCGTAACATTATTCTAATTGTATATTTAAGTAATCATTGATATATTCATTGTTTACCCCTATTGAGCATCTAATCTCCCGTTTATTTTGTTTCCTTTCCCCAACTTATGAAAAAAGGTTTTAAGTAAAATATGTATAAGAACGGTACTAGTTATGGAGTACATAGTGAGGGATATTTTATTTCTCTTAGGAAAAAGTTGTTTATGTATCCAATTTTCAAAATAAACTATACCTATATGATTATGTAGTTGATGATAATGTTATGTATTTGATATTTATCTAATAATATGTGATATTTATATATGAAAAGTATGAGTAACTATATTAATCCTTTGAGATGTGGTAGCATGATGATCAGAAATGACAATTCCCAAAGGGAATCTTTTTCATATATGAAATAATGGATCCATAAACATTTCAATTATTTATACAACACATTTCTTACAATAGATTATCAGAGTAGTAAAACTATGAAATTAATTATAATATAAATAAGCAAAGGATTTCTACCAGTTGATATTACTTACACAAATGATAATCAACTTCTTTAATACTTTCAATAGGTTATCAGAAAAACTAATTGTACCAGTGGTAGCGGAAGAGATATTCATACTTTATGGGTGGCATAAATACTAAAAAAAACCTTTATTTTAAAAATTACATGATTATAATTATTTTATACAAAGGTATATTCTTCCTCAAAAAAAGAAACTGATATCATATAGCTGACAACTAGCTGATGGGGCTGGTGAAAACTATCTCACAAGACTAAAAAGTTTCTTTCCAAAGATCCAACCATATTCCCTAATCGAGTGATAATGAAATTCATAACCTTTTGTTCTTTCATGGAATATTATTTAATCAAGGAAAAATTTTATTGAAGCAACACACTAAGATTACTTTGATATTGATCCATTATGGTTATGGTTCTTCGTGGAATAATTAGAATACTCTTGATCTCAATAACTAAATTATACTCAATATAATGGGAAATATATCATGAATGAAGATTAAATTTCACGGAGTTGATAATAGTAGTTAGAGTATCTAGTGCTTGAGAGACATCTTCCAACTTTCTTTCAATATATGCTTGATCTAAAAATCCTTTCCTTGAGGATTCTCAAATATGTTTCTCAGAAAAGTTTTCCATAATAGACCATACTAATTTTTTCAAACCCACAAAGTTAGTACTTAAAAAAATATTTGGTTGAGATAAAAATATTCTTTTAATGAAATAAAACTAAATCAATAACATCTTACCAAGGGTATTAATATCCTCCTTGAAAATTACATTTTCTCATTATTTTATAAACTCTACATGAGACTCTATCAACTCATATATCAAATAGGTTAATTTTAAACACCGTATCATTGATTCGGGAAGGAATTCACTCATCATCCATGTTATGTTCATCCGTATGTATCCATAAATACTATAAGCTATAGAAGAAGGAGAAGATACTTCTTGATTCACTTATACACCTTTAATTTTGGCTACTAAATGACTTGATTCAACTTTTTGAATTTTTAAAACATGAGGTAAATCTTCCTTGTGAGAGGGTCCATTAGTTTCTCACTTTTTTTTATTATAAACCGACAACATGGCTTTATCAACGACTTTTTTTTCATCTTCTTCAGATCCCAAAATATCATTTCTTACTAAACAAATGGTTTCATGATTTATTCATATTTTGTTATCAACCAATGTAGATACTTGAAATAATAGAATATATCAAATAGTATTATATATATTATTATCATTACCAATGTTCATGATATTTACACGTGATGCAACCGAACATTCTCCTATCTCCTGTAGAGGAGACTAAAATGAAACAAGAGAGGGTATGCCCACAACTACCCAATGCACTTATGATTGAACCTCTGTTACAAATTCCTCAATTATTTCATCGCCAAAATGAATCTCATCCAATACTACAACTTGAACACATAATCATTGATCAACAATATTTACTGAGTTTAATGGGTCTTCCAAAACTACACATGTTGTAACATGTTTAGATACCTCAGTAATAGAAATTGTATATGGTGAATCCCTTTAAAAATGGGATGGGTCTGATTCCATCTCTTCTTCTAATCCAATTAGAAACACATTTTTAGTTGATAATTTCTATAAAAATACATTATTATTTAAAACTCTAGAACCATGATTTTTTAATCCAGGAAAGTGTGTTGTTGTAGTTTTTTCTAGGCATACACGAGATTTGATAATAACCAACCTCAAAATCCTCCCAAATTGATATAATATAAAAAATATGTTTTGAATGTGGAAAACATACCTTATAGAATATTGTGCAATATTTATAGGTCTTTCAATCAAGAATAATTACTATAAAGAAGTTAATAAAAACATAATTTTTTCAAACTCACTATTTCTTCGGGATATTTCCGATTGAATGAAATTAACATGGAATTTTGTTTCACCTCTAGGTTATTTATGCCGTTTTTCTACACATAATGTAACAAATAGATATTTTGTGATATATTGAGGGCTGACATCATCTAGGGTGGCAGGAGAGGTGTTGAGATCAAAATTATCTGCATTATGACATCTGAAAACCCAAAAATTTACTATTAATAACATCAAAAAAATATTCTACTGGGAAACTGTGGTAATAATATCTAATGATTCAAAAAATGGAACATTATTTAATCATTAAAATCACAATTTTGATTGAATAAAAACTCCATTATCTTCACATAAAAGTCATATTCCCAGACTTGAAGATTAATTTTTCTTTTTAATAGTATATCCATTCAATCATTACAACGGAAATCAATTCCCATTCAATAGATCACTTTCCTCATGGACCATGAATGCTTCGATCTACCTACAGAAACATTGTATAAAAACGTTATTTTTCCATTATTGAAGAAGGTTTGAAGGTTTAGGGGTATTAGGGTTGGAGACAAGGGAAATGAGAGCTTTGTGAGTTACAAAGGGTCAGAGTTTTTGCATGTAGGAATGATTTGATTTATTTATTTATTGAGATAATGAAGGGCCGCTGTAGAGACCCGAAGCTTGATGTACATAGATATTACATTACTTTTGCAGAATACTTAATACATAACAAAAACAGACACATAAGGACCGTAATAGTTTAGTATCTTTGGAAAATTGGAACGTAATCTTCTAATCGAGGTGAAAGATCTTCAACATCTCCCATAAAGATCTTCCACTATTTGTTTCCTTACCTAAAATATTTCTTTTAATCCTTAGGGAAAATAAAACATAAAAAGGGTGAGCTCAAATTCTCATTAAGGGTAAGCATGGATAAAATAAAACATACCATATACATTTGAACCTAAAAACATGAACATAATGTTTAAACATCAAAATATTGAGCAACGACTTAAAACATGGAAGTACATAAGGCATAGATCATAATGGAACATAAATCATGATAAAATAGAATGGGAATAAAAAATGTAATTGTGGCATCCATTAAGAACATGTAATTATTTCCATAGTAGCCAAGGCATTGCTTCCAAGACCTTCTTAGTGGAAAAAGTCCCTTTCTGAATCGAGTTCACTCCTCGTTCCAGTCCTATAATACGGAGCCGGGTTTACTTACCATTCTAGCCATGTTTATCTAATGAGATATAAATCTTTACCCAATTCATTGGAGAGAGATATAGGTCCCACCCATCACATATTGAAATCATTCTAACTTGTTCCAAAAAATTAACTTAATACATTCACCATAACCGAAAAAATAAAATGGGTTTCATAAACATCATCCCATCATTTCATAATCCATATAAAACAAATGGACATTTCATCATAAGAAAAGGAAAACCATGTAAATCATAGAGCCATTAAACTTGAATCATACACATATGATATAATTTCATCTTAGATGGAAAATGGTTTTGATAAAACATTTGAAATGAATTCTTGAGAAAAATATCATTTCTTCTTAAAAATTTATTTCTCTTCACAAAATGTCATTCAATTTTAAATGAAAAGGATTTTATTGAAAATGGACATGAAATCTTTTGGAGGAATCTTCACAAAAATAAGGCTTTATAAAACCGTAAAAATCCCTTCATGCAGTATAACTTAAAAAAAATATTCTTCTCGTACTTTTTTCGGAAAAGTCAAAAAGTACCTCGTAACGTAAAAAAAAGAAAGATTCCTTACATACCATGTTGTAAAAGTCAAAAATGGGTAAAAAGGACTTTAAACAGACATGAAAACACATTTATAAAACACGGTCATGGATGATATAAATAACCCCAGTAAATACTTACCAATAAGCAATCTCGGATAGAAATGAGATTTGAAAAATTATCCCTTACCTTAGGTCTGATATGCTTCGTACGTATCCAAAACTCCTGTATAATGATTTAAATAATGTCATTGAATTATTACAGAATCATATTCATTATTATGATATCATATATGGTTCACTTATGACTTTATATTACATGTTCTTTTGTAAATTCCATGTTAAAGAGCGTTTTGGGTAAAATCATTTCATTTGTCATCCGTGTTTTGACTTGTAATTATTCATATGATTACATAGATCATGATTGCGTAATTAAAGATATAAAACATGATTTATATATAATATATATTCAGAATATACATATATATAATAGATCGCTAAATAGAATGAAATACACCGTTCATGGAGATGGTAGGTCGTACGTACGCATAAACGTTTTTTTTTTCGTTTCCTCCATGAATTGAATGGAATTAATTGGATAACATACATATATATATATATATATACATAAATCCAATATCATTATTATGTCATATATTTCATTATTACTTATTATATATACTTTATAGTCATTCTTGAATGGTTAATCATTGAGAATGAATCTCATCGTGTCGTGGAGATGGTATTCCGTACGTACGCACGAGTGATGATATCGTTCTCATGATCGTGGAATTTTATTGGAGTGTATGTAAACTATTACATAATAAATAACACTTCACAATAATTATATATATTTATTATTTACACCATTATACCTATCCGTGTAAGGTGGTGGTGGAAAATAGATTACACCACGGCATGGAGACGGTATTCCGTACGTACGCACACGCGGTGATTTCATTTTCCGTAGGATGGATAGATGGTTAAATAGGGTTTTATTCATACTTATAATAACATATTAGTATATGAGTGATACTTATGTTATTACTTCATAATGAAAAAACCTATGAAGAAGAATTTGAAGAAGAAATAAAGATGAAAGAACCGGTAACAGACATTACCTCTTCGTTGAAGCGCCTCTTTGAGACCGCCTCTTAGGGCACTAAAAATTGGTCTTTGAAGAAGGCCAGGACCTCTAAGATGTTTCTATGGAAGTGTATAAGATAATTTGGAAGGGGTTGGCTGAGATTTAAGGCTCAATGTGGTGTGAGGAAGAGAGGGAGGAGGTTCCCTTTTATATGGGAGGAGAGGGGCACCTTTGGAATAACTAAAAATATTATTTTATTATAAAGTCATATTCGGTTTTTAATATCTCCAAATTGATTTATTTCTAAGATAAGGCGGGGATGTGTCGAAATACTCACATCCAATATAATTTAGACAAGTTTAGGTCATTATATTTACCTTATCGTTTAGTCTTAACTCTTAGTTAATTAGATTGACATTTACCATGTCACATTGTATTTTTATATTATATAGTTAATAAACTTACCATATACATCCAAGAGGCCCAAAAGTGGTCCATTAAGGATACAAATATCATTTTATAAGTATCCTGGCCTAACCTTATATTTTTAGGAATATAATAACAATTAATAATATAATATTTGTTTTAAAAACTATTTTATGTCAATTTTGACAGTTTTTGTTAATTGATTTTGTGAAAATCATAACAAACTGATTAGTTCAAAAAAAGTTAATTAAATCAATAATAACATGTCATATTAACATATAAAATTATTATAATTCATAAAAAGTCTCAAATTACAATTATTTGGGTATTTATAACATCAATTATGTCAATATTTCATTAATAAGATAATTACTGCATCATCATTGTGTCATAAATAAAGTAAATTATTTTAAGTCTAAAAATTAAAAATAAAATACCATTATGTAGGAAATCATTTTATATTTCTAATGAATATTTATAGTCTAATTTATCGTATGTATAACCCTATATTAAAAATGGTTTAGTTATTAATCTTTGATTTTAACTATTTTAAACCTTCTTTAAATAAATTAATATTAAATGTCCTAATCTAATTCAAGTTGGCCTACATGGTCATATTTTATTCCTAAGGTTTTTTTGGGTCGAATTACACTTATCCAATTGAATTAGGACATGTGTTAGGGTAATAATAATAACACTTTTACCCTAAATTACCCTATTTATTTTTAACCGTGGTAAAAAATAGTAAAAAGTTACTATTCACCAAAAGTTATTTTCATCTCATTGAACCAAATTTTAGTCCTTGATATTAAATACGTCTCTTGGATTTCGGAAATTCTACTCACAGATGCAGTAAAATTATGTTTTATGAAAAATTCAGATTTTTAACAACCACTTAGTGGTTTCACTATTCATCAAAAAATGAAAGTTTCCAGAAAAATACCAAAAATTAGGCCTAAGCTATATTTGATATTATTAATTCAAAAATGATGTCTATTTTCCCAAATTAAAAATAGAGATAATAACTATCAAAAGATTGACACTTTTGTATGTCTGGTTTAAATGTGAAATTACATCCAATGACCAACATTTTATTAAATTGTAGAAATATATTCTAAATATACTTTAATACCACTCAAATTAATAATTTATCACTATTAATTATTTCGATTAAATTTTATTTTAATTAAAATTGAGAATTTTCACTATTCATCAGAATATGAAAGTTATCCGAAAAGTACCAAAATTTCTCCATAAGATATTTTCGATATTCCGAATCCAAAAATGATGTCCAATTTAAAAGATTGAATTTATAAAATTTTAAAAAGTGGGTATTACTATTCATAACGGCTAGTTCATAATAATATTATAATAATATCTCGTTTAGTGAAACTCGGGATTGCGTACTACACATGCTATCAAGGAAGGTAGAGATTTTGTGTAATGAAAGGCAAATCAGGGATGTGTGTTGTGCAAGCTCCTTTTGGTGTAGCGTACAACACAAGACATTAATTAAAGTAAAAAGAATATTTTTCATAAAATCTCGGGGTGTTACATTCTACCCCCCTTAAAATGAATTTCTCCCTTGAAATTCGTCGGGGTTATAAATGGTTTACTAATCTTAAGTTTCATTAATTGAAACCCACATCGTAAAAAGGAATACTAAAACTTATTTTTAATTACTAATATATGAAATGTAATGATTACCCAAAGAAACTCATCACTGGGTTTCCATATAGGAGAACATAGGTGAAAATAATGATATGGAAGAAAAATCTCAACATCAAGTTATGATGGAGAGTGGTAGAGAACATGGATATGAAAAATACATCAATAAAAAAACCATATATTTGTGATGATCTAAGGTACCATCTGATTCATCGGATATAAGGGCACTATGTCAACATTTTTGGTTTTCAAGATCATTTCCCTAAAGGTGATGAAATTGGAATTAGAAGAAATACTGTCGTGATTTTGGTACAGTCTCACCGTTGGTCGTTCTTGGGACAATTTCCACTTCATATCGTAAATAAATGAAGTTGAATTTGTCATTCGTGAAGTGTTAGAAGATCATGTGATAGAATGATGGGTCATTCCATCTGTCTCAAACAAAAGGTTAGAAAAGTTATCAAAAAAATACATAAGTCCATATATAGTGAGATTAATCATATATGGGTCCTAAAATGGACTTATACTTCATATATCATTCTGCTTAATATAACAAATCTAGATTCTACTAAACAGGGACTTCCGGTAGGCCAGTGGTAGGCGATAAAGGCCAGTCGCACTTTGGTTGTGGGTTCGATTACCTCAACCTTGTCCGATGCGATGGGTTGTCGCCCATCCTACAGGTTGTCCTTTTTCTAAATCTACATTACTATAACATCCCATCAATAATATTGAAAAAACTTATTATCCTTAACCAATACTAACTTATGTCCAACATAATCCATTCCAATCTTTAGGCTTATCTAAAATACTTCGGTCTAAGCTCATAGTATAAAGAAAACGATTACTTGAAATGTCATCAACAAAGCATGTAAATACCATCATTTATCCCCCATATATCTTGTTGGTCACATTCCCATCATGTGAATGCCTTAATCATGCATTCTCTTGAAAAATTAATACCCATTAAACCTTAGTGAAAACATGAATGTTGTCAAAAGTTGACTCTTTCCACATACCAAAATCCATAAATTCTATATACTCAAACAATGATATAACCTTCTCCTTATATCAGTCATGAGCTCATGAATACTATCAAACATTTAATTTTCTCCTTATCCCTTCATTATGTTCATATCATCCACTTTCCAAAAATATCTAAAAAACATTTCATGGTTACTGGTACCATTCATCATACACTTTCAAAACTTAAGGAAAGTCAACAGTGTAACAATCCTTAGATGTCTCTTTATTCCATAGTACAATGACATTACTTATACAACATTACACTTGATAAACATGTAATCATTCCACTACCTTCTTAAACCATTGACCGAGCTTCAACAATTCTTTTATCTCACATATCATTTGTAGTCTCTTCATCATCATCAACATAAATACTACCCATACGACCATACTGATTCTATTCATGAGACATTTCCTTAGGGCATTGGTTTGCATAATGCACGTACATTCCACATTTAAAACATATAACCATTGTTATTGTCATAACAATACCATTATCCTCATCTATGGTGTTAACTGAACCTTTTCCTTTTCACTTACTGGCTTTATGTACTTCTTTTCCACACCCAAAGCATCTTCCAGTTCCTTTGAAATATTATCCTTGATGCCTCTTACCACATGATGTACATAGCGGAAATTGAAATTTCATTCCTCTATGATCATCATGAAACTCCATCTTTCTCTTATTAGCCAAGTCAGGAAACTTACCAAATTTGAGTTTATTGATCATATTATGAGATTGTTGATTTGGCATAGTAATGATTTTTGGAATTCCAAATCCCATTTCAATTGGTTTCTCATGAAGAATATCATTTCATTATCCATCATATCCTCCATTATCGTGAATCATCTTATTTCCATCCATTTTCTAAAACCCAAAACGTATAGTGTGAGAAGAAAAAATCATAATAATGGGGGAGTAAATTCAATATCTAACATCTTAGGTTTAATCTAATATCGTTACAATAATTCTAGGACTATAAACAATACTTATACTTAACCTTAGGGACATCCCTAGACATACCTTAGAAATATCTCTATGGATCTCACTAAAGTTATCACATCGTAGTTTTCAAAGGTTGACTAAACCTCTATCTGATACCAATTGTAGAGACCCAATGTATGATGTACATAGATATTACATTACTTTTGCAGAATACTTAATACATAACAAAAACAGACACACAAGGACCGTAATAGTTTAGTGTCTTTGGAAACATGGAAGGTAGTCTTCTAATCGAGGTGAAACATCTTCATCATCTCCCATAAAGATCTTCCACTATTTGTTTCCTTACCTAAAACCTTTCTTTTAATCATGGGGGATAATAAAACATTAAAAGGGTGAGATCAAATTCTCAGTTAGGGTAAGCATGGATAAAATAAGACATACCATATACATTTGATCCTAAAAACCTGAACATAATGTTTAAACATAAAAATCTTGAGCAACGACTTAAAACATGGAAGTACATAAGGCATAGATCATAATGGAACTTAAATCATGATAAAATAGCATGGGAATAAAACATGTAATTGTGGCATCCATTAAACACATGTAATGATTTCCATAGTATCCAAGGCATTGCTGCCAAGACCATCTTAGTGGACAAAGTCCCTTTCTGAATCGAGTTCACTCCTCGTTCCAGTCCTGTAATACTGAAACAGATTTACTAACCATTCTAGAAATTTCTATCTCATGAGATATAAATCTTTACCTAATGCATTGGAGGTAGATATAGGTCCCACCCATCACATATTGAAATCATTCTAACTTGTGCCACAAAATTAACTTAAAACATTCACCATAACCCAAAAAATAAAATGGGTTTCATAAACAACATCCCATAATTTCATAATCCATATAAAACAAATGGACATTTCATCCTTAGAAAAGTGAAACCATATAAATCATAGAGACATTAAACTTGAATCATACACATATGAAATAATTTCATTTTAGATGGAAAATGGTTTTGATAAAACATTTGAAATGAATTCTTGAGGAAAATATTCTTTCTTATTCAAAATAAATTTATTTTCACAAAACGTTATTAAATTTTAAAAGAAAATGATTTTATTGAAAATAGTCATGAAATCTTTTGGAGGAAGCTTCACGAAAATAAGGCTTTATAAAACCGTAAAAATCCTTTTATGCTGTATAAGTTAAAAAACATTCTTCTCTTACTTTTGCCAGAAAAGTCAAAAAGTACCTCGTAACGTAAACAAAAGAAAGATTCCTTACATACCATGTCATAAAAGTAAAAATGGGTAAAAAGGACTAAAAACAAACATGAAAACACTTTTATAAAACATGGACATTGATGATATAAATAACCCCAGTAAATACATACGAATAAGCAATCTTGGATAAAAATGACATTTGCAAAATTATCCCTTACCATATTTCTAATATTCTTAGTATGTATCCAAACCACCTATATAATGATTTAAATAATGTCATTGACTAATTACAGAATCATATTCATTGTTATGATATCATATATGGTTCACTTATGACTTTATATTACACATTCTTTTGTAAATTCCATGTTAAAGAGCGTTTTGGGTAAAATCGTTTCATTTGTCGTCCATGTTTTGACTTGTAATTATTCATATGATTACATAGATCATAATTAATTAATTCAATAATATAAAACATGATTTTTATATAATATATATTCAGAATATACATATATATAATAGATCGATAAAGGGAATGAAATACACCGTTCTTGGAGATGGTAGGTCGTACGTACGCATGAACGTTGTTTTCGTTTCCTCATTGAATTGAATGGAATTAATTGGATGACCTACATATATATATATATACATAAATAAAGTATCATTTTTATGTCATATATTTCATGATTACTTATTATATATTCTTTATAATCATTCATGAATGGTTGATCATTGAGAATGAATCTCATCGTGTCGTGGAGACGGTATTCCGTACGTACGCACGAGCAATGATATCGTTATCATGATCGTGGAATTTTCTTGGAGTGTATGTATACTATTACAGAATAAATATCAATTTACAATAATCATATATAGTTTTTATTTACACCATTATACCCATCCAAGTAAGGTGGTGGTGGAAAATAGATTACACCACGGCGTGGAGACGGTATTCCGTACGTACGCACACGCGGTGATTTCGTTTTCCGTAGGATGGATAGATGGTGAAATAGGGATGTTTCATACTTATAATAACAAATCAGTATATGAGTGATACTTATTTTATTACTTCATAATTAAACAACCTAAGAAGAAGAATTGGAGGTAGAAATAAAGTTGAAAGAATCGGAAACGGACATTACCTCTTCTTTGAAGCGCCTCTTTAAGACCTCCTCTTAAGGCACTACAATTGATCTTTGAAGAAGACCAGGACCACTAGGATGTTTATAGGGAAGTGGAGAAGATAATTTGGCAGGGGTTGGCCGAGAATGAAGGCTCAAAGTGGTGTGAGGAAGAGAGGGAGGATGTTCCCTTTTTATAAGGGAGGAGAGGGGCACCTTAGGAATAACTAAAAATATTATTTTATTATAAAGTCATATTCGGTTTTTAATAGCTCAAAATTGATTTATTTAGAAACTAATGTGGGGATGGGTCGAAATCCTCTCATCCAATATAATTTAGACAATTTTAGGTCATTATATTAACCTTATCTTTTAGTTTTAACTCATAGTTAATTAGATTGACATTTTCCATGTAACTTTGTAATTTTATATTATATAGTTAATAAACATACCATATACATCTAAGAGACCCCCAAGTGGTCCATTAATGATACACCTATCATGATATAAGTATCTTGGCCGAAACGTAGTTTTTTAGGAATATAATAACAATTAATAATATAATATTTGTTTTAAAAACTATTTTATGTCAATTTTGACACTATTTGGTAATTGATTTTTGTGAAAATCATAACAAAATGATTAGTTCGAAAAATGTTAATTAAATTATCAATAACATGTAATATTAACATAGAAAAGTATTGTAATTCATAAAAAGTATCAAATTACATTTATTTGGGTATTTATAACATAAATTATGTCAATATTTCATTAATAAGATAATTACTGCATCATCATTGTGTCATTAATAAATTAAATTATTTATAGTCTAAAAATAACAAATAAAATACCATTATGTAGGAAATCTTCTTATATTTCTAATTAATATTTATAATCGAATTTATCGTATGTATAACCCTATATTAAAAATTATTTAGTTATTAAATGTTGATTTTAACTATTTTAACCATTCTTTAAATAAATTAATAATAAATGTCCTAATCTAATCCAAGTGGGCACAAATGGTCATATGTTATTCCTAAGGTTGTTTTTGGTCGAATTACACCTATCAAATAGAATTAAGACATGTGTTAGGGTAATAATAATAACACTTTTAGCCTTAATTACCCAATTTACGTTTAACCGTGGTAAAAAAAGTAAAAAGTTACTATTCACCAAAAATTATTTTCATCTCATTGAACCACATTTTAGTCCTTGATATTAACTGTGTCTCTCGGATTTTTAAAATTCCACTCACATAATCGGTAAAATTACGTTTTATGAAAAATTCAGTTTTTTAACTACCACTTAGTGGTTTCACTATTCATCAAAAAATGAATGTTTCCATAAAAATACCAAAACAAAGGACTAAGAAATATTTGATATTATGAATTCAAAAATGATGTCTATTTTACCAAATTTAAAACATATCAGTTACATTAACTAATTTAAAAATTAATCCCGTCATCAAAACAAAAAAGCGTGTTTTTCAGAGATAATAACTATCAAAAGATTGCCACTTGTTTATGTCTGGTTTAAATGTGAAATTACAACCAATAACCAAAATTGTATTAAATTGAAAAAATATATTCTAAATATACATTAAAACCACTCAAATTAATAATTTATCACTATTAAATATTTCGATTAAAAATGTTGTTTCTAATTAAAATTTAGTAATTTTCACTATTCATCAGAATATGAAAGTTATCCGAAAAATATCAAAATTTCGCCCTAAGATAATTTCGATATTCCAAATCCAAAAATGAAGACCATTTTGAATGATAAAATTTATAAAATTTCAAAAAGTGGGTATTACTATTCATAACGGCTAGTTGATAATAATATTATAATAATATCTCATTTAGTGAAACTCG
Organism: Viscum album; assembly: GCA_963277665.1. Lineage (NCBI taxonomy): Eukaryota > Viridiplantae > Streptophyta > Magnoliopsida > Santalales > Viscaceae > Viscum > Viscum album. The sequence goes on along the minus strand of OY728164.1, from coordinate 569,671,330 downwards.
GTATTGCATACTACACACTCTATCGAGGAGGGTCGTGATTGCTTGTAATGCAAGGAAAGATAGGGATGCGTGATGTGCGAGCTCCTTTTGGTGTAGCATAAAACATAGGACATTAATGAAATTTAAAAAAAAATCGTAAAATCTCAGGGTGTTACAGCCACATATAGTTATTTGAAGTGTAATTATTAAAATAAAAAGTTACATGTCATGCTATTATATAAATAAAGCTAAAAATGGATGGCTAAAAAAATAAAGAAAATAATAATTGACTAAGTATAGATTATCTCAATACAAAACATGAAACAAATAAAAAATGTTATTAACTAAAATTAAACAAACCAAATTAATATTTGATAAAATTAGACTGATCAAAATGTAATTGATTAGAGAAAATGTCTTATAATTGATTCTCTTTAAAAATAATTCCAAAGATATATCACTCTTTTGTGTATGATCTATTAAGAAATGATTACATAGATCTATTTTTTTATTTTTTAATGGTTTATTAGATTCTTATAAATGTTTATTGCACTTTTTTTATCAAACATTATTAAAACATAATTGAAATCAAATCCAAAATCCATCAGGATGTGTTTCATCTGTAGCACCATTGTATAATAACTTCCATCAATGATATAAATAACTTTGGCTATTAAAAATGAATTTTTTTTGTTTTTTTACTAGACCATGTTACAAAGGATTTAAACAGTAAATGATATATTGCTACATATTTTTCTTATCTTCTATAACCCCAAAAAATTCAACATTTTAGTATGAAGTAAAATTAAAATCATACATTTTTTAAAAAATTAAATAAAGGTAGAGATTTAATCTTACTTACACTTAAATTATTTTAGTAGAAGTTAAATGAGATTATTTGGGGTTTGATTAAAATCTAGCATAAATACATACTGAGAACGTATTGTCTGGACTACTTCTAGTGATTTAAAGAAATCTCTCAATTATTCCTCTATATAACTTACTGTCAACTAGTTTTCAAGCTTTATGAAAGTCTAGTTTAATATTGGAACACTTAGAAGTTGAATAAGTCTTAATAATTTAAATTCCAAAACTTTTAAGTAAATCAAATATGTATTTTTTCAATTAAAACATTTTAAAACTCTATTTGATTAATTTTAAAACCGTGCAAATTGTTTAAATCTCACATCATTCTCATTTAAAATTATTTATTCTTGAGTTTTGAAAAGTATTTACATATTATTTTGAATTTTTGACTAGTAAATAACATCATAAAAAAATATTTTTACTAGAAAAATACCTTTTGATTATGATTTGTTATAATATATGGGTATACCAATCCCACATTTTTTATTTCCATAAATATATTTTGTAATTTTGGAAATAAAATTTTGAAAATTGGGGTCTTTGAAACTGGGTGGTATTTTTATATAAACTTCTTACAATAAAAATACATTCAAAATAGAATATTTAACATCTTTCTGATATAATTAGAGATGAATATGATATACATATGATATTAGTATTATAATGGATTCAAACCAAGCTATACTGGAAAATGATTCTTCATAATCTATTCATTATTTTTGATTATAAACATTAGAGACTAACCTAGACTTATTTATAGTTATCACATCTTGTTTACTGTCCTAGAATTTCTGTATAATTTTTTTATTATATGGATTTATTTTGGGACAGAAAAATTTTACGGCACATAATTTTGAGGTCTGGAGTGCCCGGAATGATTTGTTGAAAAATGTTATGCTTTAAATTGCAAGTGTGAGAAATTTTCAAAAAAAATTGGAATAACACATAAATGGTTTCTCTGATCAGAAATCTGAGGGCACTGTTGCATTCCGGAAGGTGACTTTACCCTAGGCGCGACTTAAGTTTAGTCATCACATGACTCTTGTGGGAAAACCTGAAAATGGTATAACCATAAATAAAATAACTAAATAAAATTATTTTATTTTTCAAATGATTATAACTCACGGACTGTGACTCAGATTAAAAATCTAAGACCTTCGCCGTACTCATGAGAATATTATTTCCTCAGGTAGACCCTAAAACTGGCCGGCGCGTGCCAACAGTAGAAGTTAGTTTTTGGTCATAAATAAAATAATTATTTTAATTTTCAATCCTTTAACTTCTAAACAATTACTCATATTGAAAATAAAATAGTACTGTTGGATTCTTGTGGGCGTGTTTCCCTTAGGTGGAGCCTAACCTCGACTGGCGCAGGTCAAGGGTGACTGTTAATAATTTTTGAACCTTTTTTAACGTACGTTCAGTAAACCTACAAGTGGAATTTTCAATATTTTGATCCATCGAATGGATCAAAAATATTAGGGAAATGATGACTTCAAAACATCAGGATTAATCTAGAAACTACTTAACATCAGCCAACAAGGGCCGAGAGGAAAAGTTATTTTTCGGGCTTTTTGAGAAAAATAATAAAATAATTTAAATGAATTATTTTATTTTCTTACTCCCTTTGTAGTGGCAGACGACGACGCTGCAAGGCAACGATAGGGAGGAAACGATGCGCATCAATGAGGCTTATTAATGGCTCATTCAAATCAAATCATAGTGATACTTTAATGACGTGAAATAGTGACACTGTTTTTTCAATAAAATAACGTAAACAATGCAACATTGCATCATTGCATCATTATAAAAACTCTACGATGTGAACATATTTATAATTCAATGCGCCAGGAAAATGTGGATAAAAGAAATTATAGGATTCATTGGAGAACCACTGAGGTACTTCCACCCCAACGAAGAATGAAGAATTCCAACATAACTTCTTCTTATTATACGACTTTCGAATATCGGAGCTGGAAAGTGATGCCGACATCTTAACCCCTTGAGGACTATCTTGTAGAAAATTAACTTCAAATTGGTATAAGTTTTTATTTCGTTTTTCTTCCCCATCCATTTCTAAACGACAAACACGAATTAACCAATGAACAGGTTAATCTATAGATTGTTCGTTATAACGGGGGGATGCTGTTTTTTTGGGGGGATTATTCTGGATTGAAACTTGGTGTGAATGATTGAACACAAACCTCCCTGAGCCTCCCCCTTATTTAAACTTCTAACACGGAGGCCCTGGGATGGCACATACAAGGCCCGCGCACCTCCACTCATGTGTTATTCATGACCAATCTTTCAAATCGATGGCAAAGAAGTTTTCAGACTGTCGTAGTAGAGAGGATGATCCTCGAAAAACATAGGTGAAAGAGGCTGGAAGAAAGGACCACCATTGCGAACCTGGTGGTTTGCGAAAGAATCTTCTGATGCACCGTTTCCAGCAGTGGCACCGACGACTACAAGTGAAGGCCCACGGTAGCGGCAGTGGGTGGGAGGCGGTACGCCCTAACAGTGCACTAGGCCAAAGGCTGTGGCTGGACCGGGCCACGACGTAACATGAGATTCCTTTAACTGAGCCAGTGGCTAAAGGTGATGGACGCGGATTCTTGACCACAATTTAGGGCTACTGGCTATAGTCGCTTGACCATGGTGGAGGAGGTGCCATGTGGGGACCCATAGGGTGATCACGGGGAACAGATGAAACTCATCACCATGTCTCACGAGGCAGACCGGACGAGGCATGAAACCCCAATGAGCTAGACCCAAACCCAACATGCCAGACCCATGCCAACGGACTGAAACCACGTCAATGGGCCGGGACCGCACCGGTAGGCCAGACCCATCCCCCTTCATGTCGGGCCAGACCCGACTGGGTCATCAGGCGATCTGGTAGGCTGGACCCTCTACCAACCAGGCCGGATCCAGCGAGGCCTATTGGGCCTGGCCCACTGGCCAGGCCAGACCAGATCAAACCCAACCCCCAACAGGTCAGGTCGGGTCCGTCAAAATGAACAGGGGTATAAAGAACCCCTTGGCCGGGTTGGTTGGGTCGGTCCAACTAGGTTGGTCCTGGCCCCATCGCAACCACCCCTGGTTACTAAAATACATGTATCTTGCAAACCGTACGTACTATTGACGATTCATTTTCGGAGTTCGGACCCTCTCAACGATGAAAATATTTTAGCACCTTATATGGTGTCTTTCGTGGATTTAGAGATGTGATGAATGGATTAAGGATTGGTTCTCCCATGAATGCTACATGTGGACCCTTGTGACTGGTAGAGTCATGAAGACTGTTGACTTCTGCCTCTGTGTGACCTAGTAGACCCACTGTACTCGATAGAGAAGTGGATCTATAGAAGCTAAGGTGTACGACGATTGTGAATGATAATACTACTGTTAATACCCTAGAATATACCTAGGGTGATCTGTGTTGTGTTTTGTGATTTAATTTGAGGAATTGTTGTGTGTTATTTTTTTGGGTCCCTACTAAGAACTGTGATACTCACCCATAAATAGGATGCACCCTCACATGTTGTGTCTGGTGAAAATGACAGATGTTTCGATAGGGGTGCCTAGGGAGACGAGATGAATGAATGCTATTATAGTGGAATTGGTGGCCTAGGACCAGGTGGGGCCTAGACGGACTTGGTAGACATGAAGTACTATGTCAGTTTCTATTAGCTTCCTTACTCTCACAATCAGATAGGGTTTACAGTGGATAGCAATCAGAGCAGTTATTGTACTTTATAGTTTTTAGTACTTTTTCATGGGTTTGTCTTCTCGACAACTTTCTTTCATCTTTACTTGTACTCATTTATTTAGTGGTATGTTTTTCCATTTTGTGAGTTGGTCCATGGTTGGTTGTATGTGTGCGTACATGAATCTAGTCTAATGACTCTCACTTGCAGTTTGACGCCTTTAGAACTAGTCGCTAGCCCCTGGCTGTCGGGAGGTGGTCCTAGGGTTGTCACGACAGGGGACCTGGGGGATGGGTTGTGACATTTTTATCATCTTATTTATTCCGAATTACTCATTTAGTTCCAATAACAGGATAATCAGAGGTTCTATTGACTAACTCATATACCTTGTTCCTCTGGAACTAGTTTAATGATTCATGCACTACTAAAATACTACTCTATTAATATAAGGATTAATCTAAGGTTTTAGGTTCAAGATTTCATAAAAAGAAATAAAATTATAAAATGTTTTTCTATAAATATCCTAGTCCTAAAAACTATATAAATATAAACTATAATTGTCTATAGAGGATGGTCTTTAATGTTTCTGAGTTGTCTAAGAAACACAATTTCTAGTTATTTAGTATTAGTCCCTTCTAATTATAATTTTTATTGTCCATGTTTTAGTTCATCAATTTTTTTTAAAAAAAGGGATCCAAGTTCCATGTCATCCATAAAATTAATAAAGTTATCAATTTGGGTTTTCTTGGGATCAATAGGATCAATTTCATCAATCATAAATGACTATATTATTCAACTACCATTGACTTATTATTAAAAATACTATAATGTAGACAATTAGTAGAGTAACATAGAAAGATTACTTAATCATCCATAATATTGAACCTACCAATATTTTCGTAGGTATTCAAGGTATAATCCATACATTTAAAGATGTTAAAGTATCCTATATTGGTTTTTTGTTATTAAAAAAAGTCATAGGATGTTTTCTATAATATAATACATATTATAACTCAGTTAATGACATAACATATTGTGTTAATAGTTTCATCCCAAAATTGAGTGGGTGACTTATATTCACATAACGTAGTTTTAAAAATTTCATGGAAGGTCATATTTCTCCTCTAAACAACACAATTCTATTGAGGTGTCATGGGGGTTTAAAAAGAATGTTTAATACCATTATTTGAGAAAAATTAATTTAATTCATGACTCTCAAATTCTTCTCCATGTTCACATATTAATATAATAATTTTAATATCTTTTTCATTTTGAAAATGTTTAAACAAATTATTTAAAATAGAACATTCTTCAATTTTAAGTCTCAATAAATAAACCAAAGTAAATATTAAAAAATACCCAACTAAAACATAAATAAAGTATTTCTCACTTATTATTTCTATTCATGTATGTTTGAACATATCCTAGTGGATATGTTCTAAGGGTATAGAAGTGGAAATATGAATTTTTCTCTTAAAAAATTTTTGGTGCTTATTTCCCATTTTCATGCCTCATATAGTTTACATTTATCCAATTTAAATTTAGGTAAATTAAAAATACAATTTCTAATATATAATTTTCCAAGAGAGTAAATATTGCAATGTCTAGGTATTTTATTCCAAATACATAAATTATTAATTTCAACATTCAAATAATTAACCGCATGTTTACATAAATATTTTTGATCTAAATTATATACATTTTTAGTTCATGGTTCATTAAATTGAAGGGATTTATTTTAAAAAAGTAAATTGTAATTATTAGAAAAATCTATAGAGTAAACTCTTACAAAAGGTTGATAAATACTTATCAGGTTGTGATTTAGGAATTCAACATAGAAAAATTTGTTTTTTAGGATTAATTATAGATTTCATACAGGTCAAATTATAACTATATTTCCTTTGTTATTATCAATAAATGTGACATGACCTCTATCAATCTTATATAATGGGTAGAATTTAGAAAAATATCCACTCATATGACTTGAATAACCCCTTCCAATAAATCATTTTCTATTTCTATTTTTTGGCTAATTCCTAAAAAAATCAGCAAGGTTTTCTAGTACCCAATAACTCTTGGGTCCAGAAATGTTAGCTATAAAATAATTTTGAACCCAAATATATATTTTTTTTTGAAAAAATAAAATTGGATTTGGAAAATTTTAGAGAAGTAACAACTTTATTTTTTCCACAAACATCTATATTTCTTATATGAAATACATTTTAAAAATTACCATTTATTAAAAAGTGAAATAATGTAATACTATATATATTTTTATTTTTCGAACTTGATATAAAACAAATTTTATAAATATTGGGTTTCTATTGATTCAAAAACTGTATGTTTATTTATTGGGTTAGTTTTTAACAAATATTTTTTTAGGTAATCATCACCCATATAAAAAAACCTAAAAAAACCTTTAATTTTTTTAATTATATATATGATTCCTTTAATTGTTTTATTTTGAGATGTATAATTATAAATAAAATCAAAACATTTTGAATTTAGTTCAAAACTATATTAATTTAAGACATATTTTTATTTGAAAAATACAAAAAATAATTTCTTTAATGTTTTGTAAATTTTCTTTGAATACTCGTAATTATATTTTAAAACAGAACAATATTCATTTATCACATCACAAGAGAAGTTATCAAATTCTGATTCAAGTTTTGAATAGTAAGTAGAATGTATTTCATCTGTTCGTACCATGAAGCACATGTTAGCCTTTTGTTTGGAATTTTCAAGTGTGGAATATGAGTTGAAATCATTAATTATGTCCTCTGAGGAACTGCATATGGACTTCATAGCTTTATTGTCTTTATTATTATTACCCAACTTCTTAAATAACTTCTTCTCAGACTTGTTTTTATTTTACAGTTGAGAGAAGTCTATGTAGATCTTCCCATGTTTCGTACACTATAGATTTGACCTCTTTAGAATTTCCCTCTTACTTATTATACTAATTGAATGATTTTTTTGCAACCTCTTCTCTTGTTATAAAACTTTTTCAAAATTATAGATTATTGATAAATCTTAACATTTAATTATGAATTACTTATGGTATATTATTTTATATAGTATTTATAATTTTTTATACTCTTGTTCTTATTGTTATCTATTAAATTAGAATCCTTAAATGAGAAAATTTAATTTCTAAAAATATTGTGATCCCTAGTACCAACATACATTTTATATTTTTACGTTTTTATTTTACCAATAAGATATATTATTTTGAAAAATTTGAAAAATTTAGATTGCTTAATAGTAGCTGAAATCCATTTCCATATAGAAAGCAGAATTCTTATGATTTTAGTGATTGATTGGGTTGAAGAATATGTGTTCTTAAAAAAAATTATATACAACCTCAATAAGTCTACCATTTAATTGAGTTATTCTTCCTCTTTTCATAATTTCAAACATATAATATATTCACTTTATAGTGTTGTATCAAATGGCTCTCACATTTTCAATTTCATTAGAGGCCACTCATATGGTTTTCAAAATCTCATGCTCTACATCATATTGAAAGACTCTTTTGAACTCAATTGAACAAAATTCACATATAATAGTGTTCATGTATTTGGAGTGGAATTCATAACTAGATTAAGTGGAAGAATACCAAATTTTAGGATCATTCTAGGAAATTTCACAACTCTTGAAGTCATTCAGATAAACTTTTAGTCTATGATTTTTTAAAGAATATAAGCATTTAGGATTTAAAAAATCCATAGTTTTCACCCTTGAAAAAAGGTGTTTAACCACCGATGTGACTTCTTTATTATCATCCATGGAATCCATTGAAGATGACCTTTAATAATTCAACCATTAATATTTGATAACTTTAATGTAAAAACCACTAATAACGATTATTGGCTGAAGACCAGATGAAAAAAAACACAATGGGGGGGGGGGGTGAATTGAGTTCTTGAAATTTTATTTGATTTGAAAACCACCCTATTTTTAATCTTGACATGTTATGATTATTTAGAATAAATAAGTGGAAATAAATATAGAAATACAAATACTAAACATGGGGTATTTATAGTGTTTTGGGGAATAGATATCCTTTATTCCACTCCACCATTTCATAATTCATAATGTTGGGTGCTTTTCACTAGCATCAATACTTTTCTTAGGGAATTTATCAATGAGTGAAATCCATCATAACTTTGTAAAAAAATGTTATTTTACTAAGATCCTACATGGCTCAATAAAATAGAAACCATTAACAATCAGTAAAACGAGTTCTGACTTCAATAAATAAGATAGAGTAATGAGTGTTTACAAATGAAGCATATAGTTGTAATATTAAAATTTCAATGAATGAATAGATTTTCAGAGAATTCAAGTACCTTAAAAGAGTATCTATAGAGGTCCTTCGATTAAAAAATATAATATTGTATGCATAGTAACTATATAGAAATATTTAAGTATTTTATATCATTTTTTTATAAAGAAAGTATCATTTCATATTTATGTACACATATCATAAATATAATATAGAGCAGTTCAATTTGTGTCTCCTCTTTTGAATTTGAACATAACAACACTTGATAATTCCAACAGTAAAGAGAATAATACTTTTATAAAACTAAAGTGAAATAATATAAATTAAAATGTTTACTTTTCAAAATATGGAATAAACTTACATGATATAGATGGAACAAAAAATATTTATCATTTTTTTCATTATTGGGAAAAATCCTCTCTATCCCAATTAAACCTTCAATATTTAGAAAACTCATTTTATGATGCACATAAAAGCATAATTTGACTTATCAAAATATCACACCAATGGTAAGGTGAATAATCAAAACAATATTCCACAATATAACTTGATCTCTATAAGATAAATCTATCTTTTTAAGATAATCAATCTTTGTAAGGTAAATTGATCCTTATAAAATAAATCAATCATTGTTAGATAAATCAATTTGCATAAGATAAATAATATGGATTTAATTTTCTTATATGATAGGTCCATTTCATAATATAATAGCTTTCTATTTTAAGATAAAACACTTATATAATTTTCATGATTTCCATAAGATATATAATTTATGAGAGTCCCCTTTGTAAGATAAAATACATTGTTTGATTTTATATCTAAATTTTATTTTTGACCTTGACTTCTTCAAAATAAAATCTATCTACTTTGTTAGATAATAAAATTATACATTATGAAAATATTTTATTCTAATCATCTGTAAGATAAAATATTTTAGGGAAGACTTTATATTTTAGCACAATTATAAAAATTTCTTCTTTAGATAATTATTTTACTCATAAGATAATGTTGACTGATAAGATAAATTCCTTTAACATAAAGAGAAATTCCAGTATATAGAAATTGATTTTATTTTCACATATAAGAAAAATTATATTGGAATATTATCCATTTAAGATAAATTCCTATTAAATTTATTAAAAAAGGAAATTATAATCTTTAAGAATAGTTATAAATAAAAGCTTCAAATACTTAAGATAAAGTCATTAGTAAATAAATCAGAATTTTATGAATCATAAAAACACATAAAGTATTGAGTTATGTTGTAATAATATGATTATGTACAATATGAAATATGTTAATAATGAATGTGAAGAAAAATGTGATGATCATTCCAATGAAATACCAAATGGTATATGATACAGTGTTCAAAAACTCATAGTAATAATCACCTAACTAACATAAACTATGAATAATAATGGGAACCACATGGAGCTCCCAAACAGATCAAGGAAGGAGAAACTTTATAATACGTTTTTCATGTGAAAACTTCCACACTCCTCAAATAACTATTTTAAAATACTTATTTTATGAGTAATGAATCAACAGGATAAAAATGATATTTTTTGTTCTCCAATGCTTAGAGCCTGAGAAGTTCATTTTGGCTATCTATTATTTCAATATAAAGGCTTTCCAATGGTGGAATATCTTTAAGAATACAATGGAAAATGAGAAATTAGAGACTATGTATTAGGAGGTGTTCAAGATATTATTCTTCATCAAGAACTTTCCTCAAACTCTTTATATGAAAATTAATTGATAATTCCTAGAGCTGAAATAAAACGAAGAGGAATCCATTAGAATCCATGAAGAAATACTTATGAAACTCATGAGGTATGTATTTGGTTTAATATTAAATTCTAAAACCTAGATCAGACATTTATTTAGTGATTTAAAACCATGTATTCAAAGGGAATTATCCGTAAGATAAATTGGAAATTATGAAGAGATTATTTGATATGTGCTAAAGGTCAAGTTAGAAATTATGTTTTATAATTATTTCGGGGGAATGAAAAGAAAATACAGTATCATGAAAGATTTTATGATAACACACATGGGGGAAAGAAATACCAACAACACACATGTAAAAATTATGGAAGAAATCACCTGGTTAATTTTATCAATGGATCATTGAAGTGTTTTAAGTGTGGTAAACCTAGCCACCTAGCATAGAACCACGAGAGAAATTTAGGAAGGTCGAATAACACCATAGAGGAGAAGAATGTCCCAACTAATCCACCACCAACCATTCAATGCTTCAAATTAAAATATTTTAGGCATTATTTAAATAAATTCTATAAATCCAAATCTATTATAGAAGATATTCCTAGAAACTTCAAAAACTAAGAGATAATGAAAGTGAATATTCTATAACTACTGTAGATGTGTATCATGGTAATGAATAAGTGAAAGGTACACTCATTCTCAACTCGAGAGCTACAAATTCTTTTTTTGATTCTTGTTCTTCACATTATTTCATATCACAAAAGTTTAATAAAGAAATTTGATTTAACACCCTAATAATTAGATATCAAATTACATATGATAACTCTTAGACCAAATTATTGAGTTTAATATATGTATATATATATCTGATCTGATCAATATTTCTAGGAATAAATTTCTTAAAAATCCAGTCCTAACCTTATTTGAATTTTATTTAATATTTGTAATGAATTAACCTTACTCAAATAGAGAACATATCTATTTTAGGGATAAGGATATCTGATTTCATATCCCAAATCATTCTGTGAACCAATATCCATGAATTTAGGATCATGTTCTCCCTTCAGAAGTAAATTTTATTATATGGGTCTTTATTCCCATCAATGTGGTATTTATAGATCAAGTGTTTAGGGGAAGAACTGATGAAATTCATGACATGACTATTATATATGAATATTTTGATGTATTTTTGAATTAACTATGTGTAATTCTACAGGAGTGTGAGGTTGTGCTTTCAATCAAACATATAGATAGATTAATGAATTTCTTAAAAAAATTATATTAAATAAATCTCATTGAGTTGGAAGAATTAAATAAGAAATTATAATTGAATCTAGAATAGAGTTCTATATGACCCAATGCTTCACCATGGGTTGAAATAGAATTATTCATTAAAATAAGTATTAATTAGTGCATCTTTATATTAATTATCATGATATTAATAAAATGATGACCAATATCATGAATCCTCTACACTATATCAATGATTTGTTTGATCTACTTAGAGGAGATCAATAATTCTTGGAGATTGAACATTGATCTGGATACCATTGTTTACGGTTCAAAATGGAGGATATTTTAATTTCCACATTTTGTATGATGTACGAAAACTTTTAATTTATATTCATTTTGTTTAGACTTATGAATTCTCCCACTGTATTCATGGATTTAATGAATACATTATTTAGAGACTACCTTGATCAATATACGATTGATTTATCGATGATATTCCAATATATTCAATGGTAAAGGAAGATCATGGATATAATTTAGGGACTATGTTGAAGACCTTAAAAAAGGAGAAATTTTATGAAAATTTTAGCCATAGTGAATTCTGGATACAGAAAGTATCATTTTTTTATCTTGTAATCACATGTGAGGGGATACATGTAGATCCTTTAAAGACAAGAGTTATTAAAAAATGGCCCAGAACAACTATATTAACTAATATCCAAAATTTTAATAGGTTATCCAGATATTATCAATGCTTATTGAGAAAATTTTCATTGCTACAAAATCCAATAACAAAGTTAACACAGAAAAGAGTGAAGTTACATTAGATAGATTAATGTGAATAAAGTTTCAAATAACTATTTAATAGGTTATTAACTTCACCATAAATTATTTTACCATGTATTGGGAATGGGTTTTTAATATACATTTATACTTTATTAAATGGATTGAGATACATACTTATGCATAATGATAAGGTAATTTAATATTCCTCATGAAAATTAAAGTGTGATATATAAAATGATAAAAAAATATTTAAATATATATTCATAAATAAAATGTTGAATATATTTGAAGTATATGATTGTAATTGATAAAATATTATTATTTCTCAATACATTACCACTCAAGTAAGGCAAATAAGTTGGATAATGCTCTCAGTTAAACATATTGTGCTTCCCAATCCATGAAAATTATTGAAAAGACCTAATAATCATAAATTTTAAATGGATGAATATTAAATTCATAAGGTAGGGGGAGAAATCATATCTTTCCCAAATTATGGATTAGACATCAATTTACATGATGATAAAGAATCCTAAAAGGATTATTTGGATCTATAGAAAGAGATAACGAGTATTCCATGGATCTATTTTGATAAAGAAAGAGTTATGTTATTGTAACATGAATATTTACCCCATAAAAACTAGAATCAAAGACGAAAATTTTGGTTGATACTCATTACACATCCTTTACTATTCATCCATGAAGCATGAAGATTTATAAAGATCTAAAGTAAAATTTCTAGTGGGATTACATGAAAATGTATATTACTGAGTACATATCTCAATTTTTGGTATTTTGTGATGTTAATAAAAATTTAAATACGTACAATGGTATATTGAAACAATTACTTTTGTGTAACACCCCAGGTAAATAAAGAATATGAAATCTTTATATTTATCCATATTTGTGAATAAAATATTAATATTACTTTAATGGGGATTCTATGCTCGATGGCGTACCCAATACGCAATAACGAGTTTCTTTGGAATCTTACGTTGCACTCTAATAACAAAAAAAAAATTATTTTAAATGGTAGTTAACGCCTAGCCATTGTAATGGCCGGAATGAACAGAACTAACTAAAAAATGATTATATATTTTTGCCAAATATTTTTACTATTTACAATAAATGTTAGAGGATTAAAAATGCAAATGAATCCAGTTTTTAAGCGTAAACACTCTAATATTCTTTAAAAGGTCGATTAACCACCTTTTGATAGAGAACCCCTTTTAAATCCACATCTTGAAACTTTTATAAGCTCTATTTTTCAAAATAAACATATTATTTATGATTGGGACATTGAAATTTACCTTTGGTTAATTTTTGGTATTTTTCTGACAATGTTCATTTTTCAATGAATAGTGAAAAATACTGCATTTTACATCAAAACTGCTTTTTCATATAATTTCATTATATGGTTATATTATCGTTTTAATTTGTTTTTAAGTGTAATTAGAATATATTTTTACCATGTAATTCAATGATGGACATTGGGATTAATTTCACTTTGGTATTAGGCATAAACAAGTGCCAAACTTTTCATAAATATTGTTTCTAAAAAACCCGCTATTTGTTTTGACAACGCGAAGTTTTTTTAAATTAAATATTGAAATTTATGTGTTTGGAATTTGGTAAAATGGATTACATATTTGGAATCAGAAGGTCCAAATTATGTAATTAATACTCTTTTGTTTTTTGGACATTATGAATAGTAACGACGATAATTATCTTTAATTATCTTGATTAATGAGTAATCGGGTAGTTAAAGATAATAAGAGAATATTATAATAATAATAAATGGCAAAAAAATGTGTCCTAAGGCTACTTTTTGTCTCATGGTCGACGATGGGATACCTTTTGCCAAACGTGCAGGCCCCATGGAATCACTTTTGTGAGAAAGTGACTTTTTATCTTTTTATTTTTAAAGAATGTTAAATGTAACAAAGAATGTATCACCTAAGTAAAATATTTTTCATTTTGTATACATATATTATCGTTTGGACTATAAATATTCATTAGAAAGCTAAAAATATTTCCTACATCATAGTAATTTTTTTATAATTTTTAGACATTAAATAAATTAAATTATTTACGACATCATGATGATGCAGCGATGACCTCATTATTTAACGATTTAAATAAAATGGAATGATAATGTAAAATAAAAGACCAACACATGTTCAAAACCTATTGGATGGGTGGATTTCGAACCCTTATCACCTTATCTCCGAATCACATCAATTTGGGTCCATTAAAATCCGAAACTCATTTGAAAATAAAGTTACATTTTATACCTTTCCAAGAGTGCCCCTCCTCTCCTCTTATAAAAGGCCCCCACCTCTCCCTCTTTACACACACTTCCAAAGACTTTGTCTCGTCCAACCCCTACCGATTTCATCTCTACACATCCCTCTATAACTACTTGAATCCTCACTTTGGGAAGAATCCTTTCCAAGGATTCCTTTGAGCTCAAATCAAAGGAAGTTACCTGATTTAAAGGTAATGCCTTCACTTGTGTCCTTTTGTATTATTTTGCTTCTCCAACCCCCTAAACTCTTTTTATTCATTTATTTTGTAACAAATACATTATCTTAAATATACTAGGATGTTTTTATAATAATTATTATAGCTACACTTACACACACCTACATCTAATGGTTAAAGAACATACTGTTTCTGTGGATGGCGAATTTCTGCCTCCTGAAACGATGATTGTTCAAAATTCTTCTAACACCTTAAAATGTGTCCATTAAGATGACACTATATTTATATATGATATCTAATATGTTTATGTTTTACTTGAGCTTCTGTATTTTTCATTTATCGTATACCTTTATGGTTTTCATTATGGGTAAACACGATATCTTCATTTAAGGAAGTGCGGACTACAGCCCCCTCAAAGTGATTTGATTCTTTAATACCATATGTGGTACGTATAAAGGATATATTTAATGATATTATATATGATACCATACTGTAATTAAAATACTATTATGTATCATTATGTTTTAATTCCATTAAATATGAAATAGAAATTGAAGTAGCGTTCATGCGTATGTACGGCTTACCGTCTCCAGGAACGGTGCATTTCATTTCTTAACTCTAAATGTTATGATATATTATAAATGCATGAATATAATGGATATATATGATATATATGATATATACATCATGAATAACATTCTGGATATAATGAACCTTTGACCACACGAACAACATTTAATTGTAAGAAGTCCACTTTCGACTTAAGAACCAAATATCGACAAAATAAACATTATTAACTTAAATGATTACATAATGTTTATGACATGGTAATAAGTTATATAAAAGGAATAATGAACTTGAAAAAGGTTCTAAAGGAATTAGTAATTAACTCAA
This sequence comes from Viscum album, assembly GCA_963277665.1. NCBI lineage: Eukaryota > Viridiplantae > Streptophyta > Magnoliopsida > Santalales > Viscaceae > Viscum > Viscum album. Next base: position 569,655,361 of record OY728164.1, on the reverse strand, counting down.
GTTTATTATTCAGTATATTAAAGAACGATAGAGTGAAGTCGGACCCGAGGTAAGGGATCTTACTTCTCTCTTTCTTTTTAAGTACACTCTTTTATGTCATTCCTTCTAAAGCTCATCTTTCTTGTAATTGGGATGTTATTTTATATTAATCTTACTGTAATTTTTATGTTCATATGATGAGAGACCATATTCTCTCTCATCAATCTATTTTGGACGTTTTGAGTGGCACCGTTAGGCTGCCGAATTTTCGTAAGAGATCTAACCTCTCTCTTTTTTTAAGTACTCTCCTTTATGTCACTTCTTTTAAGATCCTCTTTGTTATGTTGGGGGATGTTCTTTTATATTCCTATTTCTGTAAACTTTATGTTTATATGATGAGACACCCTATTTGATCTCATCAATCCATTTTTTAATGTTTTATGTGGCGTCGTTATGCTGCTGATTTTTCGTAAGTTATTTTTCATCTCACTTTTATTCCCGTGAGATTTATGGTACATTTTCCACAATTTCCTTTGAGTGGTGTATGTACTGCCCATTATTATACACTTTTTATAGTATAATTTCATTAATGGGTATTCAAATCTACATTTTATTACCCTTCTTCCATGGGGTGTACGTTTCGAAAGTTACCCAACTCGGTAAGGGGACCTTTCACCCTGCTTTTTGTTAAAAGACTTCTTTGGTTATGTCTTTAAATTCACATAATATTATGTTTGGATATGTTCTTCTATATCCTTATTTATGTAAATTTTATGTCCAAGTGATGATATCCCCTTTATCTCCCTCATCAACCCTTTTTGTAAAATTTTATGTGACGCCGTTAGGCTGCCGAATTTTACCAAGGGAACTTCTTAACCCAATTTCGATTTCTTTGGGTTCAACAAGTAGTTATTGAATATGTCATACTTTGAATATGTGTGAATAACCTTTTATTATTTTACACATAATATCCACTTATATTGGGTGTATTTATACCAGGAAAGTTTGAACCAGACGTAAGCCTGGTCCCCCAAATTTATTAAAAGAAAAGTGAAAGTAAAGTAAAAAGAAAATAAAAACGTTACATTACATCAAATCCATATGCATCCTTCTCCCCATCATCAGATAAATCATCAACAGGATCAGCTGACTACCATTCAGAGGATTCGTATTTGCGCATCAACTCAAGATACATATTTTTCTTCCGAATCATTTCCTCAGACAACTTTTCATTGACCAGCCGTTTCCCACTGAATCCTTTGTCCCTCTTTGGGGACCCTCCCCTTCGTTTGCCATTGTACACATTTACAATATCATTTTCTTGTGACCCTACAATCTTGTGTGCAGACCTTGTCACCATTGGTTTAGGTAGATCCGAGTATTCTCCCCTTGTCTTCCTCCTGCTTTGAGTTTTTTCTCCCACCTCCTTGATAATATTCTCATGATTTCCATTCTTGACAGCATCACTGTAAGATATTTGGTGACTGTGGAGCTCTTCTTCACAATCAGATCTATCCCCCCACTACTTCTTATGTGACAAAGGAGGGTTGACATTTACATCCTTCCCACCTTCCATTTGAGATATCCTTATTGTGTCATCAGCGCAGAGACTTTTACCTTTGCCACTCAATCTGTCCAGACCATCATTGCCTTCCTTCTCTGAAATTTCCTCTGCCACTTCAGTACCTTCCACATTTGATCCAACATCAGTCAGCACTGAAAATTTATTTGCAGAATAATTAAGCAGTTCCTGATAATTTACCTGCAGCTGGACATCATTTTTGCTCTTCTGTTCAGACACCAATTCCACAGGCTTAGAGCTGTCCAGCATCACAGCGTATCTCCTGCCAGTATTCATTTGAGTTGGAACCTCTTCAATCATCTGATCCAAAGAGATCATGCTGACTCCCTCCGGGTTGGACTCTCCACCTACAGGCTGTCCACCTATCATATTGGGGCAGCCACCACTATTTGGTATGTCACCTTCTATAAAAAGAGGGCAAGGGGCTTGTACATCTTCCCTCGAGTGAGCCGCTCCAACCTCATCCAGAGCAGCAAACCGGTTTGAGGAGCAAGGTAAATCCACATCCACTCTGGACTTCTCCATTGATTCTTTCTACTTTATACTATCCATATTCATGGAGTTATCATTTGTTTGAATTGCATCCTCCACAGCTGCACGCCCCGGAGAGGCCCCCACCCAAACATCTGCAGCTTTCACAGCATCCTCTGCCTGCACATAATTATCAGGTCTCGACAACTCCTCCTTGCCAGCAGCTTCATCCACCGCAGTCCCAACAAGTCCATTCCCAGCCCACTCCCCTCCCACTGCAGCCTGCTCCACTGCCAAGGGCGGCATCACCTTCCTGCCTCTACAATCGTCCCTCAAATGACCAAGCTTAAGACACTGAGAGCAGTAATTAAACCATGATTCAAATACCACAGGTTCTTTACACCTAAACTCCTCACATGCCTCAATGTATACAAACTCAACCGGTGGTTTCAATAAGTCAACTTCAACACAGATTCTCAGAGATATCGGGTGACATACAGCCTTAGTTCTGTTGTCCGAGCATAAGAAACGACCTACTAGGTTTCCAAGCATACGGATGATAGCAGGATTTTGAAAAGGAAGTGGTAATTCGGGAAATCTTACCCAAATCGCCATAGTAGAGGCATCGCGCTTCAAATAGTGATCATACGACCATCGAAAAAGAAGGAATCGGCATCCATCACAGGTGCGCGGTGCCGAAGACCAGGCCATGATGAAGTCTTCCTTCGATTTGAAACGAATCATAATATGCCTTGGATCCAGAAGACCCACCGTGGGACGCTCCTGTAGATTCCATGAACTAGAAACGAAACTATCAAAGCAATCCACCAGTGGACGCCGTTGCCTGAAGCGGGCAATCAGAGTCAGATTCAGAAGAGACGATGCATCATTGAACTCGCGAGCCGTGACCGAGAGCTGCGGAAACCCTCCATAAAGCTCCGGTACCTTGGGGGAGAGTGAGATTTCGGGGAACGAAGTCAAGATATTAGGTTTCGAGAGAGGCACGAAACGTCGCTCATCAGAAAGAGATCCATCCTCCGCCGATGGAGGAGGACCCTGCTCGGAATTCATCGTCGCCTACGGCGGCCATCGCTTCCCAAGCCCTAGCTCCCGAGCACACGCCATCTCATTTTCTTATAATATCTTGGGTGTATTTATATTTTTGACACATAATTATGAGATTGATTTATCCTTAATTTAAGGATACCTTCTTTATAATGGATTTCGTCTCATTTTACATTTATTTTGAGACTTCATTGTTGTTATGCACCAATTAACCCTTATATGGTGTGTATACTATCCTTGACATATTATATCATGAATCCCTTTATTCTCATGATATTATAAAGTTCGGATTAAATGTTATTCCGCTATTATTTTTATTCAAGAGTATCTCATTTTGTTAAAAACTATTTAACAAAAATATATTTTTAAATGTTTTAAAGATTTATTTTTATAAATCTTTATCTTTAATGTCCATGTTTTCAAAATGGTTTTAAGGATTTATTTATATGGATATTAATGGTTCAAAATTTTAAAAGCTTCAAGGTGGTATGGGACTTCGTCTCAATCTCCTTTTATTGAGGCAAATTTTTTTTATACACAACCTTATTTTATCTGGTGTATAAACCCCTTTGAATTTTACGTTTATTCAAAAGGAATATTTTTTATACGAAGCGTTTACTAAACGACAAAATGGAATGTTTTTGTTGTACGTATACAGCGACAACGACTTCTCTGCCACCGTGACAATTATTTGAGTTTCGTCTTCCTCTACAAGCCATACTTTTTTTTAAAAGAATAATAAATATCATGTTTTACTTTTCTTTTATTTTGGTATTGAAAATGGTTTTCATAAATTTTTTTATATCAATTTGTTGTATTGATATCTTGTGATTGAAAGGTGGAAATGTTATATTTCCTTTATGCATGTTTTATGTGATACGATTATGTTGAAGTTCTTGGGCATTATTATGAAGACGGGTGGTTCCATGATAAACTAAGGGAGGGTGAGCCCGATATAGCTCTCCAATGCATTGGGTAACGCGAAGGAGTGAAACGTTAAGGTTTCTCCGAAGAGATTTAGGGAACATACTTTGGTGGGTATTCCAAACGTAACCAAGAGGGTTACTCCCTACGTAAGAATGTTATGAATGCCTCAAGTTACCTTTTATGTCTTATGATTTCAATGATTTATTCATGATTTGATGACTTATGTTAAAGTGCCTATGTTTTATGGGTAAAGTATGATTTCATTCTTATGTATATATGAACTCATGTTTCCTTTCCATATTTTTTTATAACCCTTAATGAGCTTTTAATGCTCATCCCAAGTTTTTTTGTAATGTTTTTCCCAGGTCAAGGGAAGGGTACATGATTTGATGATAGTGTCAAGGAAGTGTCAAGAAAGAATCAATGATTCATTTTTTTAAATATGTTTCCGTTAATGGGAAAAAATGAATACTATCTTTTATGTAACCACTTTCTTTAAATGTGGAATGTAATGCAAGTTTTATGATCTAATTCTGTAAAACTCTAAACCTGAAAAGATCCTCATTGTGTAATCTTGTAATAACTCAAGATTAAGTAAGGTTTAAGGCTGGGGCCTTATAGTTGGTATCAAAGGTCGGATTAGATAACTTTAGAGGATAGGGTATTCTTTAAGTATAAGTGACATTACCATAATGGTTAAGATTCCAGATAGTGTCATAGTTTTAGATAAAGTGAATGAGTATGTATATAATAGTGTTTATCTTCCTCATTAGTACATGATGGTTTTGTTGATATACTCACACTGACCGTTTTGTTTTTAGTGAATGGATGGATCTAGCAGGAACCAAAGAGACAACAGGTTTGAAGGAAACTGTGGTGGTTCTCTGTTTAAGATACTAGATAAAATGGGGGATTCAATGAGGAAATTCATGGTTGTTCTAAACCAACTATCAAGGAGTCATGATCAACCACTTGAACCTTCGTATGTTCTGTAATGCATCATGTACGAGATGACCAATCTATGTAGAAGTTCAGGTAATAATTATAAAGGTAACCATTAGAGTTTATATGATTCTTACTTTTGAGGTAATTATGGGTTATTATATGATATGATAGAAAATTAAAGGCATGAGATAAACTTGAGGTTAAAATATGTTATGATCATTTTTGAAGATTTAATCTCGTTTTGTGGAATGTTTTAAAATTATATAGTTTTGGAAAAAGGACAACACGCAGACTGTGTGACAACCCGTCGCGTTGGACAAAGCTGCGGGAATCGAACCCACAACCAAAGTGCGACTGGTATTTATCGCCTACCACTGAACTACGTGAAGTCCCTGGTTAGTTTGACTGATTATTTTTAGTTATATTATTTTAGGAATTAAGAGTAAGTTTATTTTGTGTTATCTATGGATATTTATTGACCTATCGTAGAGGATATGTGATTAGGTTAATTACTTTTCAATATGAGACTTTAAGAGAAACTGATGTTGTTTGGAGATAAATGATACAATTTAACAAGGAAGTCTATGTGACTAAATCCTTCAAATATTTGGGTTTCAATCTTATCTTGGTTTACTTTGAAGAATTTTATGGACAAATTGTTTATCGAATGGTCCTTGTTGAACTTTGGGTTTTGTTGGACAAATTTTGGAGATTAAGAATATTTTATTTATAAAGGGTTATCCTTTTCTGGATTATCTGATCTTGTACTAACCTTTTTGGTTTTGGTTTTGGTTAGGGTCTAAAGACATGGGAAGTATATAGTTCTCTTTTCTGGATTAGGTGATTCTTTAGAAGTTGAGTATAGTACTCTTTATGTGAACAAGTCTTCCTAAATACTCATCTTTTGGAGAAAATATGAGTTTTTGTAAGTAATCTAATAAAAGTTGAAAGTCAACATGATAAGTGATTATGTTTCCTTATGAATAAATTCCTCAATAAAAAGTAACTTAAAACAAAAATGTTTTCTATTAACTTTTAGTACTGGGAAATCGAATACCGTTTAACCCATCACAAGTTTGTGATTTTCTTGTGGTTAACTTTCTCCTAAACATGTTTTCTATCACTCTCCATAAGAACATGAATCATTTTTTTTTCCTACATGTCCATATTTTCATACTTGGAATCCTAGTATGGGTTAACTCGGGTGACCTTTGTAATTATCTTTCTTTATTTTAAAGTGATTTTTTTACCGACTCTTGTTCCGATGTGGGACTTTTAAGGATGTTTCCAAGCCCAATTTTAAAATTTTGAGGACGCAACTCCCAAACGGGGGGAAGGATGTAACACCCCAGGTATATAAAGAATATGAAATCATTATATTTATCCATATTTGTGAATAAAATATTAATATTACTTTAAAGGGGATTCTATGCTCGATGGCGTACCCAACACACAACAACGAGTTTCTTGGGAATCTTACGTTGCACTCTAATAATAAAATAATATTATTTTAAATGGTAGTTAACGCCTAGCCGTTGTAATGGCGGGAATGAACAGAAATAACTAAAAAATGATTATATATGTTTGTCAAATATTTTTACTATTTACAATAAATGTTAGAGGATTAAAAATGCAAATGAATCCAGTTTTTAAGCGTAAACACTCTAATATTCTTTAAAAGGTCGATTAACCGCCTTTTGATGGAGAACCCCTTTTAAATCCACTTTTTGATAATTTTATAAGCTCTATTTTTCAAAATAAACATATTATTTATGATTGGGACATTGAAATTTACCTTGGGTTAATTTTTGGTATTTTTCTGACAATGTTAATTTTTCAATGAATAGTGAAAAATACTGCATTTTACATCAAAACTGCTTTTTCATATAATTTCAATATATGGTTATATTATATTTTTAATTTGTTTTTAAGTGTAATTAGAATATATTTTTACCATGTAATTCAATGATGGTCATTGGGATTAATTTCACTTTGTAATTAGGCATAAACAAGTGCCAAACTTTTCATAAATAGTGTTTCTAAAAAACCCACTATTTGTTTTGACAACGAGAAGATTTTTTAATTTAATTATTGAAATTTATGGGTTTGTAATTTGGTAAAATGGATTACATATTTGGAATCAGATGGTTCAAATTATGTAATTAAGAATCTTTTGTTTTTGGACATTATGAATAGTAACGACGGTAATTATCGTTAATTATCGTGATTAATGAGTAATCGGGTAGTTAAAGATAATAAGATAATATCATAATAATAATAAATGAAAAAAATGTGTCCTAAGGATACTGGTTGTCTCATGGCCGATGATGGGATGCCTTGTTCCAAACTTGGGGGCCCCATGGAATCTCTTTTGTGAGAAAGTGACTTTTTATCTTTTTATTTTTAAAGAATGTTAAATGTAACAAAGAATGTATCATTTAAGTAAAATATTTTTAATTTTTTCTACATAAAGGATAATTTGGACTAAAAATTTTCATTAGAAAGCTAAATATATTTCCTACATCATAGTATTTGTTTTATAATTTTTTGACATTAAATAAATTAAATTATTTATGACATCATGATGATGCAGCGATGACCTCATTATTTAACGATTTAAATAAAATGGAATGATAATGTAAAATCTAAGTCCTAAACATGTCCAAAACCTATTGTATGTGTGGATTTAGAACCCTTATCACCTTATCCCCGAAACACATCAATGTGGTACCATTAAAATCCGGAACTCAATTGAAAATAAAGATACATTTTATACCTTTCCAAGAGTGCCCCTCCTCTCCTCTTATAAAAGGCTCCACCTCTACCTCATTACACACACTTCCAATGCCTTTAGCTCGGCCAAACCCTGCCCATTTCATCTCTCCACATCCCTCTATAACTCCTTGAAGCCTCACATTGGGCAGAATCCTTTCCAAGGAAGCCTTTGATCTCAAATCAAAGGAAGTTACCTGATTTAAAGGTAATGTCTTCACTTGTGTCCTTTTGTTTTATTTTGCTTCTACAACCCCCTAAACACTTTTTATTCATTTATTTTGTAACAAATACAGTTTCTTAAATATACTAGGATGTTGTTATAATAAGTATTCCAGCTACATTTACACACACCTACATCTAATGGTTAAAGAAAATACTGTTTCTGTGGATGGCGAATTTCTGCCTCCCGAAACGATGATTGTTCAACATTCTTCTAACACCTTCAAAGGTGTCCATTAAGATCACAATATATTTATATATGATATCTAATATGTTTATGTTTTACTTAAGCTTATTTATTTTTCATTTACGGTATTCCTTTATGGTTTTCATTATGGGTAAACGCGATATCTTCATTTAAGGAAGTGCGGACTACCGCCCCCTCAAAGTGATTTGATTCATTAATACCATATGTGGTACGTATAAAGGATATATTTAATGATATTATATATGATATCATACTGAAATTAAAATACTATTATGTATCATTATGTTTTAATTCCATTAAATATAAAATAGAAATGGAAGTAGCGTTCATGCGTACGTACGGCTTACTGTCTCCATGAACGGTACATTTCATTTATTAACTCTAAATGTTATGATATATTATAAATGCATGAATATACTGGATATATTTGATATATATGATATATACATCATGAATAAAATTCTGTATATATTGACCCTTTGACCACACGAATAACATGTAATTGTAAGAAGTCCACTTTCGACTTAAGAACCAAATATCGACAAAACAAACATTATTAACTTAAATGATTACATAATGTTTATGACATGGTAATAAGTGATATAAAAGGAATAATAAACTTGATAAAGGTTCTTATGGAAGTATAAATTATCTCAAGTTAATTATTCTGGATATTAAAGAACGATCGAGTCAAGTCGGACCCGAGGTAAGGGATCTTACTCCTCTCTGTCTTTTTAAGTTCACTCTTTTATGTCATTCCTTCTAAAGCTCATCTTTCCTGTTATTGGGATGTTCTTTTATATTAATATTACTATAATTTTTATGTTCATATGATTATAGACCCTATTCTTTCTCATCAATCCATTTTGGACGTTTTGAGTGGCGCCGTTAGGCTGCCAAATTTTCGTAAGAGATCTAACCTCTCTCTTTTTTTAAGTACTCTCCTTTATGTCACTTCTTTTAAGATCCTCTTTGTTATGTTGGGGGATGTTCTATTATATTCATCTTATTGTAAACTTTATGTTAATATGATGAGAGACCCTATTTTATCTTATCAATCCATTTTTGAATGTTTTATGTGGTGCCGTTAGGCTGCCGAGTTTTCGTAAGGGATTTTTCATCTCACTTTTATTTCTGTGAGATTTATGCTACATTTGCCACAATTTCCTTTGAGTGGTGTATGTACTACCCATTATTATACACTTTGTGTAGTATAATATCATTAATCGGTATTCACATCCACATTGTATGACCCTTCTTCCATGGGGTGTATGTTTCGAAAGTTACCCAACTCGGTAAGGGGACCTTTCACCCTCCTTTTTGTTAAAAGACTTCATTGGTTATGTCTTTTAATTCACATACTATTATGTTGGGATATGTTCTTATATATCCTTATTTATGTAAATTTTATGTCCAAGTGATGAGATCCCCTTTATCTCTCTCATCAACCCTTTTTGTAAAATTTTATGTGACGCCGTTAGGCTGCCGAATTTTACCAAGGGAACTTCTTAACCCAATTTTGATTTAATTGGGTTCAACATGTAGTTATTGAATATGTAATCATTTGAATATGTGTGAATAACCTTTGATTTTTTTACACTTTATATCCACTTATATTGGGGTTATTTATATTTTTCACACATAATTATGAGATTGATTATCCTTAATTTAAGGATACCTTTTTTATAATGGATTTCATCTCATTTTACATTTCTTTTGAGACTTCATTGTTGTTATGCACCAATTCACTCTTATATGTTGTTTATACTGTCCTTGACATATTATATCAGTAATCCCTTTATTCTCATGATATTATAATGTTCTGATTGAATGTTATTCCGCTATTATTTGTATTCAAGAGTCTCTCATTTTGTTAAAAACTATTTAACAAAAATATATTTTTAAATGTTTTATAGATATATTATTCTAAATCTTTATCTTTAATGTCCATGTTTTCAAAATGGTTTTAAGGATTTATTTATATGGATATTAATGGTTTAAAATTTTAAAATCTTCAAGGTGTTATGGGACTTCGTCTCAATCTACTTTTATTTAGGTAAATTTTGTTTTATACACAACCTTCTTTTATATGGTGTATAAACCCCTTTGACTTTTACATTTATTCAAAAGGAATATTTTTTATATGAAGCGTTTAATAAACGACAAAAGGGAATGTTTTTGTCATACGTATGCAGTGACAATGACTTCTCCGCCATCGTGACCATTATTTGAGTATCGACTTCCTCTACAAGCCATACCTTTTTTTAAAAGAATAATAAATACCATGTTATACTTTTCTTTTATTTTTGTATTGAAAATGGTTTTCATAATGTTTTTATATCAATGTGTTGTATTGATATCTTGTAATTGAAAGGTGGAAATGTTATGTCTCCTTTATACATGTTTTATGTGATACGATTATGTTGATGTTCCTGGGCATTATTATGAAGACGAGTGGTTCCATGATAAACTAAGGGCGGGTGAGCCCGATATAGCTTTCCAATGCATTGGGTAACGCGATGGAGTGAAACGTTAAGTTTTCTCCAAAGAGATTTAGGGAATATACTTTGGTGGGTATTCCAAATGTAACCAAGAGGGTTACTCCCTATGTAAGAGTGTTATGAATTCTTCAAGTTACCTTTTATGTCTTATGATTTCAATGATTTATTTATGATTTGATGAGGTATGTTAAAGTGCCTATGTTTTATGGGTGAAGTATGATTTCATTCTTATGTATATATGAACTCATGTTTCCTTTCCATATTTTTTTGTAACCCTTACTGAGATTTTTATGCTCATCCCAAGTTTTTTTTTGAAATGTTTTTCACAGGTCAAGGGAAAGGTACATGATTTGATGATAGTGTCAAGCAAGTGACAAGAAATAATCCATTCTTTATTTTTTTTAAATATGTTTCCATTAATGGGGAAAAAATGAATACTATCTTTTATGTAACCACTTTGTTTAAATGTGGAATGTAATGCATGTTTTATGATCTAATTCTCTAAAACTCTAAACCTGAAAATATCTTTAATGTGTAATCTTGTAATAACTCAAGATTAAGTAAGGTTTAAGGCTGGTGCCTTATAGTTGGTATCAAAGGTTGGTTTAGATAACTTTAGAGGTTAGGTTATTCTTTAAGCATAAGTGACATTACCATAATGGTTAGGATTCCAGAAAGAGTCATAGTTTTAGATAAATTGAATGAGTAAGAATATAATAGTGTTTATCTTCCTCATTAGTACATGATGTTTTTGTTGATATACTCACACTGACCATTCTGTTTATAGTGAATGGATGGATCTAGAAGGAACCAAAGAGACAACATGTTTGAAGGAAACTGTGGTGGATCTCTGTTTAAGATACTAGATAAAATGGGGGATTAAATGAGGAAACTCATGGTTATTCTAAACCAACTATAATGGATTCATGATCAACCACTTGAACCTTGGTATGTTCTGTAATGCATCATGTACGAGATGACCAATCGATGTGGAAGTTCAGGTAATAATTATAAAGGTAACCCTTAGATTTTATATGATCCTTACATTTGAGGTAATTATGGGTTATTATATGATATGCTAGAAAATGAAATGCAGGAGATAAAATTGAGGTTAAAATATGTTATGATCATTTTTGAAGATTTTATCTCATTTTGGGGAATGTTTTAAAATTATATAGTTTTGGAAAAAGGACAACACGCAGACCATGTGACAACCCGTCGCGTCGGACAAAGCTGCAGGAATCAACCCCACAACCAAAGTGCGACTGGTATTTATCGCCTACCACTGGACTACGTGAAGTCCCTGGTTATTTTGACTGATTATTTTTAGTTAGATTATTTTAGAAATTAAGAGTTAGTTGATTTTGGGATATCTATGTAAATTTATTAACCTATCATAGAGGATATGTGATTTGGTGAATTACTTTTCAATATGATACTTTAAGAGCAACTGATGTTTTTTGGAGATAAATGTTACGATTTAACTTGGAATACTATGTGACTAAATCCTTCAAATATTTGGGTTTCAATCTTATCTTTGTTTACTTTGAAGAATTTTATGGACAAATATTTTATCGAATGGTCCTCGTTGAACATTGGGTTTTGTTGGACAAATTTTGGAGATTAAGGAAAAAAAATTATAAAGGGTTATCCTTTACTGGATTATCTGATCTTGTACTAACCTTTTTAGTTTTGTTTTTGGTTAGAGTCTAATGACATGGGAAGTATATAGTTGTCTTTTTTGTATTAGGTGATTCTGTAGAAGTTGAGTATAGTACTCTTAATGTGAACAAGTCTTCCTAAATACTCGTCTTTTGGAGAAAATATGAGTTTGTGTAAGTAATCTAATAAAAGTTGAATGTCAACATGATAAGTGATTATGTTTCCTTATGAATAAATTCCTCAATAAAAAGTAACTTAAAACAAATATTTTTTCTATTAACTTTTCATACTGGGGAATCGAATACCGTTTAACCCATCACAAGTTTGTGATTTTCTTGTGGTTAACATTCTCCTAAACATGTTTTCTATCACCCTCCATCAGAACATGACCCTTTGTTTTTTTCCTCCATGTCCATATTTTCATACTTGGAATCCAAGTATATATTAACTCGGGTGACCTTTGTACTTATCTTTCTTTATTTTAAAGTGATTGTTTTACCGACTCTTGTTCCGATGTGGGACTTTCAAAGATGTTTCCAAGCCCAATTTTAAAATTGTGAGGCCGCAATTCCCAAATGTGGGGAAGGATGTAACATCCCAGGTAAATAAAGAATATGACTTCTTTATATTTATCCATATTTGTGAGTAAAATATTAATATTACTTTAAAGGGGATTCTATGCTCGATGGCGTACTCAATACGCAGCAACGAGTTTGTTGGGAATCTTACTTTGCACTCTAATAATAAAATAATATTATTTTAAATGGTAGTTAACGCTTAGTCGTTGTAATGGAGGGAATTAACAGAACTATCTAAAAAATTATTATATATGTTTTTAAAATAGTTTTACTCTTTACAATAAATGTTAGAGTATTAAAAATGAAAATGAATCCAGTTTTTAAACGTAAACACTCTAATATTCTTTAAATGGTCGATTAACCGCCTTTTGATGGCGAACCCCTTTTAAATCCACTTTTTGAAAATTTTATAAGCTCTATTTTTCAAAATAAACATATTATTTATGATTGGGACATTGAAATTTACCTTGGGTTAATTTTTCGTTTTTTTCTGACAATGATCATTTTTCAATGAATAGTGAAAAATACTACATTTTACATCAAAACTGCTTTTTCATATATATTCAATATATGGTTATATTATCTTTTTAATTTTTTTTAAAGTTTAATTAGAATATATTTTTACCATGTAATTCAATGATGGTCTTTGGGATTAATTTCACTTTGGAATTAGGCATAAAGAAGTGCCAAACTTTTCATAAATATTATTTCTAAAAAACCCGCTATTTGTTTTGACAACGGGAAGTTTTTTTAATTTAATTATTGAAATTTATGTGTTTGTAATTTGCTAAAATGGATTACTTATTTAGAATCAGAAGGTCCAAATTATTTAATTAAGACTCTTTTGTTTTTGGACATTATGAATAGTAACGACGGTGATTATCTTTAATTATCTTGATTAATGTGTAATCGGGTAGTTAAAGATAATAAGATAATATCATAATAATAATAAATGACAAAAAAATGTGTCCTAAAGCTACTAGTTGTCTCCAGGCCGACCACGGGATGCCTTGTGCTAAACTTGGGGGCCCCATGGAATATCTTTTCTGAGAAAGTGACTTTTTATCTTTTTATTTTTAAAGAATGTTAAATGTAACAAAGAATGTATCACCAAAGTAAAATATTTTTAATATTGTCTACATAAATGATCTTTTGGACTATAAATATTCATTAGAAAGATAAAAATATTTCCTACATCATAGTAATTTTTTTTATAATTTTTAGACATTAAATAAATTAAATTATTTATGACATCATGATGATGCAGCGATGACCTCATTATTTAAAGATTTAAATAAAATGGAAAGTTAATGTAACATCTAAGACCTACACATGTCCAAAACCTATTGGATGGGTGGATTTCTAACCCTTATCACCTTATACCCGAAACACATCAATGTGGGACCATTAAAATCTGAAACGCATTTGAAAATAAAGTTACATTTTATACCTTTCCAAGAGTGCCCCTCCTATCCTCTTATAAAAGGCCCCCACCTCTACCTCTTTACACACACTTCCAAAGCCTTTGGCTCGGCCAACCCCTGACCATTTTATCTCTCCACATCCCTCTATAACTCCTTGAAGCCTCACTATGGGGAGAATCCTTTCCAAGGAATCCTTTGAGCTCAAATCAAAGGAAGTTACCCGATTTAAAGGTAATGTCTTCACTTGTGTCCTTTTGTTTTATTTTGCTTCTCCAACCCCCTAAACTCTTTTTATTAATTTATTTTGTAACAAATACAGTATCTTCAATATACTAGTATTTTTTTATAAGATTTATTTGAGCTACACTTACACACACCTACATCTAATGGTTAATGAACTTACTGTTTCTGTGGATGATGAATTTCTGCCTCCCGAAACGATGATTGTTCAACATTCTTCTAACACCTTCAAAGGTGGACATTAAGATGACACTATATTTATATATGATATCTAATATGTTTCTATTTTATTTAAGATTCTGTATTTTTCATTTATGGCATACCTTTATGGTTTTCATTATGGGTAAACGCGATATCTTCATTTAAGGAAGTGCGGACTACCGCCCCCTCAAAGTGATTTGATTCGTTAATACCATATGTGGTACGTATAAAGGATATATTTAATGATATTATATATGATACCATACTGTAATTAAAATACTATTATGTATCATTATGTTTTAATTCCATTAAATATGAAATAGAAATGGAAGTAGCGTTCATGCGTACGTACGGCTTACCGTCTCCATGAACGGTGCATTTCATTTCTTTACTCTAAATGTTATGATATATTATAAATTCATGAATATACTGGATATATATGATATATATGATATATAAATCATGAATACAATTATGGATATAATTATCCTTTGACCACACGAACAAGATGTAATTGTAAGAAGTCCACTTTCGACTTAAGAACCAAATATCGACAAAACAATCATTATTAACTTAAATGATTACATAATGTTTATGACATGGTAATAAGTGATATAAAAGGAATAATGAACATGAAAAAGGTTCTTAAGGAAGTAGAAATTAAATCATGTTTATTATTTATGATATTAAAGAACGATCGATTCATGTTGGACCCGAGGTAAGGGATCTTACTCCTCTCTGTCTTTTTAAGTACACTCTTTTATGTCATTCCTTCTAAAGCTCATATTTCTTGTTATTGGGATGTTCTGTTATATTACTATTACTGTAATTTTTATGTTCATATGATGAGAGACCCTATTCTCTCTCATCAATCCACTTTGTACATTTTGAGTGGCGCCGTTAGGCTGCCGAATTTTCATAAGAGATCTAACCTTTCTCTTTTTTTAAGTACTCTCCTTTATGTCACTTCTTTTAAGCTCCTCTTTGTTATGTTGGGGGATGTTATTTTATATTCATCTTTCTGTAAACATAACGTTAATATGATGAGAGAACCTATTTTATCTCATCAATCCATTTTTGAAAGTTTTATGTAGCGTCGTTAGGCTGTCGAGTTTTCGTAAGAGATTTTTCATCTCACTTTTATTTCCGTGAGATTTATGCTACATTTGCCACAATTTACTTTGAGTGGTGTATGTACTGCCCATTATAATACACTTTTTGTAGTATAATTTCATTAATGGGTATTCACATCCACATTGTATGACCCTTCTTCCATGGGGTGTACATTTCGAAAGTTACCCAACTCGGTAAGGGGACCTTTCATCCTCCTTTTTGTTAAAAGACTTCTTTGGTTATGTATTTTAATTCACATACTATTATGTTGGGATATGTTCTTTTATATCATTATTTATGTAAATTTTATGTCTAATTGATGAGATCCCCTTTATCTCTCTCATCAACCCTTTTTGTAAAATTTTATGTGACGCCGTTAGGCTGCCGAATTTTACCAAGGGAACTTCTTAACCCAATTTCGATTTCTTTGGGTTCAACATGTAGTTATTGAATATGTCATCCTTTGAATATGTGTGAATAACCTTTGATTGTTTTACACTTAATATCCACTTATATTGGGTGTATTTATATTTTTTACACATAATTATGAGATTGATTTATCCTTAATTTAAGGATACCTTCTTTATAATAGATTTCATCTCATTTTACATTTCTTTTGAGACTTCATTGTTGTTATGCACCAATTCACTCTTATATGGTGTGTATACTGTCCTTGACATATTATATCATG
The DNA here is from genome assembly GCA_963277665.1 of Viscum album. NCBI lineage: Eukaryota > Viridiplantae > Streptophyta > Magnoliopsida > Santalales > Viscaceae > Viscum > Viscum album. The sequence continues at coordinate 569,638,780 of OY728164.1, read as the reverse complement.
AATCCCTTTATTCTCATGCTATTATAATGTTCGGATTGAATTTTATTCCGCTATTATTTGTATTCAATAGTCTTTCATTTTGTTAAAAACTATTTAACAAAAATATCTTTTTAAATGTTTTAAAGATTTATTATTCTAAATATTTATCTTTAATGTCCATGTTTTAAAAATGGTTTTAAGGATTTATTTATATAGATATTAATGGTTTAAAATTTTAAAATCTTCAAGGTGGTATGGGACTTTGTCTCAATCTCCTTTCATTGAGGCATATTTTGTTTTTTACACAACCTTCTTTTATATGGTGTATAAACCCCTTTGACTTTTACGTTTATTCAATAGGAATAATTTTTATACGAAGCGTTTACTAAACGACAAAAGAGAATGTTTTTGTCGTATGTATGCGGCGACAACGACTTCTCTACCGCCGTGACCATTATTTGAGTTTCTGCTTCCTCTACAAGCCATACCTTTTTTTAAAAGAATAATAAATACCATGTTTTACTTATCTATTATTTTGGTATTGAAAATGGTTTTCATAATGTTTTTATATCAATGTGTTGTATTGATATCTTGTGATTGAATGGTGGAAATGTTATGTTTCCATTATGAATGTTTTATGTGATACGATTATGTTGAGGTTCTTGGGCATTATTATGAAGACGGGTGGTTCCGTGATAAACTAAGGGTGGGTGAGCCCGATATAGCTCTCCATTGCATTGGGTAACGCGAAGGAGTGAAACGTTAAGGTTTCTCCGAAGAGATTTAGTGAATATACTTTGGTGGGTATTCCAAACATAACCAAGAGGGTCACTCCCTACGTACGAATGTTATGAATTCCTCAAGTTACCTTTTATGTCTTATGATATTAATGAATTATTCATCATTTGATGAGGTATGTTAAAGTGCCTATGTTTTATGGGTAAAGTATGATTTCATTCTTATGTATATATGAACTCATGTTTCCTTTCCATATTTTTTTACAACCCTTGCTGATATTTTTATGCTCATCCCATGATTTTTTTGAAATGTTTTTCACAGGTCAAGGGAAAGGTACATGATTTGATGATAGTGTCAAGGAAGTTTCAATAAAGAATCCATGCTTTTTTTTAAATATGTTTCCGTTAATGGGAAAAAAATGGATACTATCTTTTATGTAACCACTTTGTTTAAATGTGGAATGTAATGCATGTTTTATGAACTAATTCTCTAAAACTCTAAACCTGAAAAGATAATTAATGTGTAATCTTGTAATAACTTATGATTAAGTAAGGTTTAAGGCTGGGGCCTTATATTGTGTCTGTATAAAAATGTGAAAAATTTCAATAAATTTTACCACGGGACTTCACAAGATACCTTAGGGCCATAATGTCATTTGTATTGAATTTGATCTACTGAAAACATCCACAAATTTATTAATAATAATATAATATTTCAATATTAACCATATCAAAAAGATATACATAATTGAATTGTCAAGGATTCACGGAGTCGTACTCTCCATTGTATATGGTCTATATCTAAGGTTTACATCATGATTTTGGAGAAAAATTCAATTATAATTGGTTAAATAGCTGAGTATTATCACTGGTTATCATCATAAGATATATTATTATTCATAGAATATCTTTAAAACTCTAGAGTATATTTTGAGATCTTATTTAATGGAATTACAATGAGGCTTTGATTCATTCCCCCGAATTAAAAATATATCATTTAAAAATACTTTCCATTTTATAATTAATATGGAACTATATGAAGATATTTATGGGAAGAGATGCAAGACTCCAAAATGTTGATATGAATTCAGAGAGAGGAAGATGGTAGGACATGAAATTTTTTAGGAAATTATGAAGAAGGATCAAAGTAGTTAGTGGAATATTTTGATGTCACAAAGTCAACTGAAGAGTTATGTATAAAATCATCAATGAGATAAATAATTTGAAGTTATTTTCAAGGTTTTACATTAGATATCTCTATGTAAATAAGTTTTTAGATATATGAAAAATGAAATGATGATCCCAAGATACATCGGTGCCTTCAATATCCTTGATCATGTGTGGGTGGGATGTTGTCACTAACCTCTCTCTCCAGACTTCTCACAAGTACATGATGTGTTTCATGTAACACTTTTAAGGGAGTACCACCATAACCCTTACATATACTAAATTATGAAGTTGTGAAATTGAAACATAATCTCTCATATGAGGAATAACTATTGGAGTTCTTAGATCAAAGATATAAGGTAATTTGGAATAATATCACTCATCTAGTCAATTTTTAATGGAGGAATCATAAGTTTGATGAAGCTATGAGGGAAACTGAGGATGTAATGATAAAAAAATACCATCACTTTTTTCATCCAAGTAAAAAAAGTTATCGATAAAATTATATTTAATGTTGTAATAATCTAATTACAAATTTTTTTTATTAAATTCTTTTTCCCATGAATAATTATCATGTTTTGTAGCTTATCATACATACAACACCAAACTAAAATTAAAAATAGGATACATTATTAAAATAATAATATTAAATATGACTGATATATTATATCTATTAAATTGGAGGGTATCAATATAAGTATCTAGATTTTTAAATGTATGTAAAAAGGTATAATAAAACAATGGTCATTTTATTCTTGAAAATATAATTTTTCCAAAAATGGGTTTTAGGAATCAAATGTGTTAATATGGTAATAATTTTTTTCTCACCTTTAGAAATATTATTTAGTAAAAATGATTTTATATTTTTAATAATTAGGACCAAATTTTATAAAAATTACCATTTGATTTTTAGGCATTAAAATAATAATATTATAATTAATGTTAATTACCATGAAAATTATAAAATTGTTAATTTCAATGAATTATTCTATTAACATTGTATATTTGTTATCTAATAAAATAAATTATTAATGTATAAAAATGTATATAAAATAATTTTTAATCCCATCAATAAATATATTAAAACTAATTCAATTGGAAATCAATACTAAATATGGTTAAAACACTTACTTATAAAGACACTTTTTTTCTAAAAAATAGTTTTTCGTTATATTAAATTTTTTAATTTAAAATAAAATTTTCTATTATTTTAACATTAAATTAAATTAAATTGATATTAAATATAGGTTCATAACATAATTATTTTATAAAATGGTCATCTTAAATATTTTTATTGAAATATAAATTACATGGGTAAAAAACTAGTTACCAAGGTAAAAAACTGAGATGATAAAATATAAAAATATAGTGTTAAAATACATAAAAATTGTTTAAAAAATATATGAATATGAATCTTGGATGGATTTAGAACCATATATCACTCAAAAAAATCATTATTTTCATATTTTGAGTTGTTCACTCTTGAATAGTTCGATACCACCATTGAAAAAGTAATGAGTATTTACGGAAACTTTTATTGTCTTCTATTATAAAATGAGACCAATTAGACCACTTTTATAAAAAATTTAAAAATATTTACATATAAAAAAGGCTACTCTCATATCTCATAAACCACCAATTTACATCTTATAGGTAATGGTCTTTTCAAAATACTAAGCTAAGTATCCTTAAGGTGTTACTCAAGGGAGAATATCCAAAGGGAGTGGTAATGTTCAAAACCAATATCTCTTATTTCGTTTCATCTTATACCATATAAAACCTAATCTACAACAAAATTATGATAACATCTGTATTAAAAATATTATGAAATATTATTATAATAGTTTAATATACATTTTATACCCTTTTCCAAAACATAAAAAATGAAAATGTCTATTCTGTTACGCGCAAACAACTGCCTCGATAAGCGATGTGGTATATTTTTCATAACTACATTAAATGTATGGTTCAAAGGTAGTATTTAATAAAAAAGTAAAATATTTAGAAAACTCTTAATATTTTGAAAATATAAACCATTCCCTACCATATTTACATTCTATGTAAACGAAAATGTCGCATGTGTGTACGTGCGGGCTACAACCTCTACAAAAGTGACATATTTTATTTTCTTCATAGTCTATTATATTTATCTAAAAATATTAAAATATGATTCATAACATTAATAAAATATAAAAAATATCATTATTATGCTATAATAATGATATTATTTCAAAATAATCACTTTCTCAACAATTCCCTTCCATTGATAATAACTTTTCCTTTTTTGGGTTAGTTTAACCACCTACATGAGAAATGATATAAATATATATAATTTATAAATAATTAAAAAAACAACTTGTGATAATGGAAAATAATAATCAAATAATTATTTTTTTATGAAATTTTTATATTAATATCTAACTAGTAATTAAAATACAACCACCTTATTTGTTAAATTTGCTGAAAAAGCTTGTCACCAACCATATCATCATGAATGATAACAAAAATAATTATGAAATGAAATTAAAAGTTTTTAAATTGTTATAAAGCATATATTATAGTACCCATAATTATATACAAATTATGAAGTTTAAAACAATATTCAATAATCAACACATCCATTACAAAGCTAGTATAAAACAAAACCATCCAAACTACTATCATCAAATAAAGAAAATATGGTATAAATAACTAATATTTTTGTGATAAATGATTATTCATGATGTTTATAAATGGTTATATATATATATAGTCTTTAAATAGGATATTTAGATATGTATTTTTGAAACACATGTGGATATAGTGCATTAGACCATGATGGAATAAATATAAGGGGTTTTCTTGAATCAATTCTTTTCCTTTGGTCAGAATCATTATATTTAAAAATAATAATTAAATGTTTATATATTATACCCTATGATGATGGAATGTTTTATTATGACATTTTATCATTGTTAATTATAGTTTTATGTCATTGTTTTTTCTCTGTTAATCCTTTAAACTTTAATTTCGTTAAGAATGCTTTCATACTTTTAATGGTTCTTTTTCCCCCAAATCAATGTTTTCAATTTAATTCAATATTATAATTTAATAATTGTAAATATAAATATATTTTTTGATCATGATAATCATATTCGTATAAAATGGATCTTTTATTATCTTTTGACACTTTGTATGTTTTGAGAAATGTATTTTAAAAATATTAAAATATCATTTCTTATTACAATTTTAACTTTTATCTTCCAAAAACTATTTATTGAATCTGATAAATTAATATTAATAAAACATTATTAGGATCTATTTTGGTAGTATTATTTATAAATAATTCTTTTCACAATCTTAAAAAAATTAAATTTTGAAAAATGACTTATAACTACAACTTCTATGCTTATGATTACAAAATGTTTTTTTAAATAAATATCTTTTCTTGATTTGTATTACATTTTCAACTAATGTGATGTTTCATGTTTCACACACCATTTAGTTAATGTTAAGTCTTCTCTTTTTGGTGAATTAGTTTTCTATTTTAATTGATTTAATTCATGATTCAATTTCATACTATAAAAAAATTTAATGAAACCTTTTTTATTTCTTTGTGTTCTATATGTGATGACAAGAGAATGAATTATATTTAGTATTTTTATAAAACCCATTTCATTAATATGGGTTCATTATAATTTGATATGTGAATTATTTTCATGTGTAATATGTAAGTATGGATAATTGATGGGAGGGGTCATATATCTCTATCCAGTGAATTTGTAGAAAGCTTTTATCTCATGAGACATGTATATATGAGAAAATTTTAGTTTCTCAAAAGCATGGGTGAAGGTTTCTGACTTAAAAAGGTGATATTTCCTTATACCCATGGTTTTTTCAAAATTATATAGCATTCCTTTTTTCTATGATGTATAATATTTCCATGATATATATTCATATGTTATATCATTTGTTTATGTTATGTCTGTTCTTAAGACCCATGATTAATGGTTTAAGTTTTAATTCACTAGTTATTAATACTTCATGTTATGTCAATGTTTTATTACGTGAATATTTTATGATATATGATTTTATGGATATTGTTATAGTATGTATGATCATATATTTTATCTATGTTCTTATACCATCTTTTATATCTTATGCTCACTAATTTTTTCTCATTATTATCTACCATGTTTAACCTTTCTGAGCATTTGATCTCACCCATTTATTATGTTTTCCCATTCCCTATGTTATAGAGATTATAATTCCATGTAAGTTATTTATAAATTAGTACATAGTTGTATGATTATATATAAATGTTCATGATTATCGAAAAATAAAATCTTTATATAGTTAATATCACATGAAATTGAACCTTGGGTTATCATGTCTGTGTGAATATTTATAAGATACAAGTATTATTTATGTAAAATTGTAAATTAAGTGTGTATTTTTTTCTTGATTTTCCTCAGTGACCTGAAAGAAAATTTCATCAATTTTCATACAATTGATTGGCATATAGGATTAATAATTTTCTTTTCTCTATGGGGTTTTTTATTTGAATTTCCTTGAATCTACTTTTTACAATTTTTTACCTCCAAAATTATAAAATAAGTGGATGTATTCAATCAAAATTTATACCTCTTGAGAACAATATATTATTTATTCATTTCTACCAATTTATCTTTTAGAAAATTATTTTCAGATACTTAGTTTTATGTCACTGAAGAGTTAACCAATTTTTATTTGAATATCGTTAATAAAACCAGAAGTGTTTATTGTAAGACTTGTGGAATTTTACTCATAGGTACCAGGGGTTTCATCATCCTATTAATTAAGTACCAATAATTCTATATCAATTTTAGTTCTAAGATTTTGAAGAAAAAACTTATTGAAAAACTCATTCTTAAACTCTTCCCATTTCATTTATTCAATTTTTTCCTCATTCCATTAATTCTTTTTGAGAGTCCACCATTGATAATCTTCACCTTCTAAATGACACACAACAAAAATAAACTTCTCATAGTCAAATGAGAATATATTTTTTCTATATTATTAATCTGATTCTCAATAATAAGTGGATCAGAGTACCCCCAAAAGGAAGATGGGAGTTGCTGCATATAATACTCAATGATGAGTTCTCCATTCCTTTTGTCATTTGGATGTTTGGAATGATTCATTTTACTGATCATATCATGAGAGGGTTGGGTGAGAATAGAAATAATATTTTTCATTACATCTCAGATTCCATTTTATTACTCATGAGGATGGTCATTTAATTCGTTTTCATATTTATTATTTGCATTATTAATAATTGTTCCATCCATAGACTAAAACCAAAATAATCACTATAAGTATAAATTAACATTAGATAGAGTAATTAATCATATGAAAATGAAAATAATTCCAAATATTTCAAAAATTATGACACCTTATTTCAACCCATGACTTTATATCTTCATCCTATAACACTTTTACCATTTATTGTTCTAGAAGATAAGACCTTATTCTTAGTAACCTAATCATAAAAAATAACTAAAACTTTCTGTAATATCAAATAAGGAAATAAAATAAAAACATGCCTACATATTACACCTTTTTAAATGAAAACATAATACATCTCAAAATAATTCATGCCTAAGGACTGTAATGGTTTAATTCATTTCAAGACCAAATACACAATTAAATAATTTATGAACAATCTTCAATGTCTCCAATGACCATTCATACATGGTGGTACCCTTATGGAATTATCATACTCAATAAAATTAATCATAACCTCGGTAAATGGTATAATAATAAAAGGTAATATTAAATACAAAACAATTGTATATATGGGAGATAATAATAAAATATCATAAGTGAGAATATGACAATCATAAGTGTTTGATAACACAATCATAACATAAAAAAACCATACCTAAAAAGTCGTTGATCATAAATCATGAATCATGAAATAATTCTTTAGAATAATGAAATTCATGAGTCGTAAGAGTGAGAAACATTCAGTCATTAAACTTTATCCATGAGATAATAACATAGATATATGAATATGGCTTCACAGGATAGAATATACACAAGCATAAAAAATCCTTTCCTTTGTCAAGGCTCACTGTCATGACCATTATCACAGAGTAGATTGATTCTTTTAATGAATTGATTTTTATACCCATTCCTTGACATGTTATATCATGAGATATAATGGATTACTCAATGAATTAGGGGGCTATATAATTTCAAGACCACACATCACTTAATGGAAATAATCCTTTAGAGGTTTTGGTTAACTCATCATCCCTAATAATCGAATGAGATATAAATTTACCCAATGAATTTTAAGATTGTCTAATTATAAACCAAAACATCACATATTATAAATCAAACATATTTATTCTATATGAACAATCAAATATTCAGAATTATATCCTGGCTTATTTAACATTTGGGAATGAAATGGGTTTCATGAAAACTTTTATAACACATCATCATAATCCATCCAAATAAATAAGGCATATGAATCATCAAGGAATATCATTATTTGAGTAGAATAATAAATAATGTATATTTACCAAGATAAATACACATTTTTATTAAATTATTAAAAAATGATTTGAAAAATAAAAGAAATATCCCTTTATTTTGGTAATTCTTAAAAAAAATAAAAAAATGATATAACCATGGAAACAAAATTTTAATTGAATAACCCTAGAAACATATAAAGATATATTAATAATAAATAAAAGTCATGAAATGGGAAAAATTAATCCTATAGGTAATTATTTAAAAATTATTATTTTCACATATTTATAAATAAATTAAAAAATGAATCATATAATTTTTTTTAAGAAGCTTAAATTCTAAAGTTTATTTTAAAAATTATAAAATAGTTGAAAATGCCCGTAAACAATTATTGGAATTTATAAAATAACATTCTTGAAACAATTTAATAAACATGGATATGGAGGGAAAATATTCCCAACCTAAAGAAAGTGATATGGTCAATTTCTATTAAACGAAATCTTTTTTGTTGATTCTTACACCAAAATGGATGGAAATGAAATAATGGCATTTAATCCAAAATAATTACCATATGATAATAAAATATATGTGGATTAATATGAAAATATCATAAAATTATCACAAATAAATTTTAAATATTAGAAATCCCGATTAAAAGATAAATTTGAACATAAACCCTCACCTAAAAATTCCTCTTCATCAGAAACATACTAATCATATGTATGATAAATTCATAATTATTATAAATATATTTCAGTTCCATTTTTATATTTATCTTAATATATAACACTCTCTTAAAATTTATACTTTCCAATTCATTAATAATTTTTTGTTAAAATCATTATTTGGGTGTTAACTATTCTATTTTCCAGGCATGTTTAGGTTCTGAAGTTCTAGTCCTCAACCCTTGGGCGTGTTTAAATTATCTCTAGAATCTTAATTATATTATAACTATAATATTTATTTCTTAAATACATATTTATAACTATCCATGTACCCAGTGTTGGAAGATGATATTATTCATCCATGTAGTTGGTAGTCCATATGTGCATGTGGGAGACATTATCAATTTTCATGGATGAAATGGGAAGGAATTTAAATAATGATTTATTTTCAGACACTAATAAAAATGTATTAAATATATTATTTAATCATTATTTTTTATAACCATCCATATAATCAGGTAATGAAAAATTAATTACATCACTCATGGAGGTGGTAATCTGCACGTACACACGAGCACCATTTTCATTTTCCAATGAATTTAAGTGAGGAGAATAATATTTATTCCTTAAAAATGAAAAAATTTAATTAAATTAATGATACATATGTTGTAATATTATAATGATTATAATATATTTGGAGGAAGTGGAATAGGAAATAATTTTAAAAGAACTCGATTATGAAAATTTCTTATTCCATGGGTATTCCCCATTATGATTCTCCTTTAACATCCATAGATTGGTATTTTAGTGAGAGAAAAACCTATAGTTCACGTTATAGGGTATTTAGAAATTATTTAGGTAGATATTGGTCTTAATGGCACTACTCAAGCGGCTGTAGTGGTAAGGGGTTGGGGGTTTGGGGTGGAGTTCATGGGGTCGAGTCTCGGGGTCAGTTTTATTTATTGGGTATGTGGTAATAGAAACAAAGTTTTAAATATTTGAACTTATAAAGGTCTCAAATTATTTGAAGTAGGGAGGATATGAGATATCCGTTTATGGGTGAAGGGAGTGACACCCTTTTAAATAATTATAAGTTTTAAGTAATATATATCATTTTATCAAGGTAAAGTGGAACCAAAGAAAACAAAATTTTAAGATAACATGAGGGAGGCAATAATAAAATAAAATAATAAAATATTGGAAATGTTTTTATTATATTTGAAATAGTATCCCTTAGTTTTACTTACTTCTAAACCATTTTAAAATTTATTGTGATGACTTAACTTTTACCAAGGTAACTATTGTTTATGAATTAAAATAAAATGATCCTTATTAATTAATTTAAATATCATAATTCTAAATATGGAGACCATTTTGTAATATTAAATTTATTATTGTGAAAAAATTAATTCTAATATAAATACATGTAATTCAATAATTTTTTTTTTCAAAATTCCTTTTTACGAATACAAATTATTTTACACCAAAATAATGTATAAACTTTATCCCTGTGACATTTTTTTGGATTATATATAATAATAAGAGTTTTAATAATTACAAATAAATAGAAAAATGAATTGATCATTGTGAATACTTAATTAAAGGAAAAGGATAAAAATTGATGTTTATATTATAATAAATTATTATTTGGTTCCAAAAAGTCAATCATGGGTTTCCAAATTCAAAATAATTGTTTTAAATGATTTATTTTACTCAAGTAAATTTTTGGTAAAAATAAATATTTCATACATTTCTCATTCAGGAATATATCATAATTATTTATTAAAAGTTATAGTATTTGAATTTTTTTATTTTCACTACTCCCCCAAATATCAGCTATTTTAATGAGATTATAAAAAATCCCCAAACCTAATTTTTACATGATGAATTTTAAAATTATGTTTATTATTTCAAATCCAAATTTTAATATTTAATAAAATAAATATATATAATATAAAATAAAATCAATGTTTATGAATAAAACGTTAATGTTTAGCCATGGTTAATTACAACATTACTTCTTATAATTTCATAATTATTTTCAATAATTTTTTTTATATATAATTTAATTGTAATATATTTCATTATATATTATAAAAATCATTATTCTCTTTAGTTTGGTGTTGTGTGCATCGAAATATATCGAAAATGATTAATTAATTTCTAAGGGAAATACTTACTAAAATCATGGTGTGTTACAGTCATCATCATAAAGAGATACTCTATAACCAAAACTAGATTTCCAACCATCATAGTGGTTATAAATGTGGGAGGCACACACGTATCCAATAAAATATATTCTTAGTTTAATGTCACCAAAATAGTTCCTCAAATTTTTAAGACCCCTTTTTTAGGTTCAACAATATTTAAATTGATAAATTGCAACTGGGATAAGACCGTTCCACTACCCTAGACACTAATTGAAAAGTTTTTCAAAGGAACCCTACCCTACTACTTCCTTTATTTGGAACATCATCCTTCTCTATATAAAAATTGACTAGAAGAACCTTAATCAATTCCCTGAGTCAAGGCACTCAATCCTACACCAAATACCTGATTCTAGACATCACCATATCCACTACCCTACTGAAAATAACTCTAACAAAAACATTATAGATGTTCTATATACAAACATGAGTGAAACTCCATATGGGTGTGGTGGAACTATGGTTAGATATAACCAACTAAATCATAGTGATAACAAATTAGAGGAGTCCTCCCTCATGGAGGAAGAGATAAACTATAGTTGTGACATGATTGCATACCCCCACTCTAGTGAGAATCCGCAAAAAAAAAATCGCTTTCTAATACCTAAATAAAACTATTGGGTCTAATTGTAAGAATGAAATGGCCAAAAAGGTCAACCCTCAACCTTATTCCCCAATATAATAAGGTATTGGTTCATAGACTCAAAAAATATATATCGTGAATCCTTTTCACTTAGAATTGAATAAAATTCCCCAATACATCCTCAAAATGTATGATCAAAGATGTCTTATCACTAACCAATATAGGTTCAATTTTGAGTAAATTAGTAAAAAAAATTCATAGTTAATCAATAAGATGACTCCCAAAAAGGCGTGTATAAAATCTAAGTCCATACTCACCCTCAGGGTCTTAGAAAATAAATGATTTAAGAAACAATCCTAGAAATCATTCAAAATATCCCCACATACTATCCTTCCTAGACTAAAAAATATCACCAAATCTTTTCTATTTATCATAGAATATACATTGTGGCATTCACCATTCACTCAAGGGGTGTTTTGATTTAATCAAATATGGAATATAAGGGATTAATCCAAAACTATATATCATATAGTCTGCTCTCATCTATAAATATGGGGTGAATTATACATTTGAAACTCTTTAGTAAATTGTGACATGCAAGGAACACATCATGGAACCTGATATCTAATAAAATACAGAAACTAAATAATACACTATCAGAACTAATAATAAATAAATGGTTCTGCAAAAAAAATAAATATTTCCTAAATACCAGTGGGAATGCTCTTCCCCACCCCTGACTCTGAACTGGTGATTGTTGTAGTGGCATGTCACTATAATGAAAAATGAAAGACTGAGAGAATTTATATCACAATTATTGATATTATAATTCAACATAAGTCCTATAAATCATTTCATCCCACTAATTTATATGCATGCCCAATAATATAAGGTTATTTTATAACTTAGATGTTATCTCTGTCCTTGAATAGATACTCTCAGGCGTTCATATATGATAAAAATTACACCCATACAACTAATCATTATATAATTAAAATGTTACCAGAAACATAGATCTATTCAACTAAAAGTCCAGTGATAACTTATATAGGAAGATAATATATAATTGTTTTTCAAATTGTTAAAAACAAAACACTTTTTTTCAATCACAATATCAATTAGAAACATAAATATATCTTTTATTTTAATCCTATGTATGAAATATGATGAGAAAAATGAAAAATTATGGACACATTGGGATAAGAGTAAAAAAGTAAATAATAATTCCCACATTTTATTTTTCAAATATATTGAAATCAAAACTTCTAAAAGATCAATATAAACAATCCCATACCTAGTAACTTATAATTTCTTTACATACGAGTTCTCTAATACTAGTCCTAAGGAACATCACATGTTTCAGTAACATCTTATAATATTTTAATATTTATGAAATAGTAAGACAAAATGAAAAAAGGCTCTTATACCACTAGGTAACAAGATTAGATAAAAAATACAGAGTAGTTTTATATTAGGATTCTTCATGAACTCAAGTATTCCTCCTCATACATTAGGGGTTTCTTTCTAGAAACAAGTGTCTATAGGTAACATGTGGAGACTGTAACCTATTGGTAAGAAAACCATACTTAATATATAAAGTTACAATGATAACATAATTACAATATATTTTCATCAATATAGACATTAATGATAATACAGAACATTATTAAAATAACATATAACATACTATTTCATATAAACCATTATAATGCCAAACGATACAAATATAAGTAAACATGAATACTGCATGGGATGAAAATATATAATATTGTCCGAAATAAAAAAATAATAGAGACCAATAACAAATTTAGTCTGAGACCCTGATTTTTCTTGTATCATAGTCTAATCATCTAACAAGGTCATCTATCTACAATAGGTCCCCTGTTCTTACCTATATCCCAGATCATGGAATTTTAATGCACATTGACATCCCCTAGTGGTGTGTGACTATGACATAGTAAGTCACCACCAAGATTTCACATAAAAAATAAAAAATATGTAAGTGAATGCACAATTGATGTTAGGATTTTTTCCATGAATCCCCAAAAAAAATATTTATCCCCTAGGGAAATTTAATATAGCAGACCCTAGATTGTATCTCCTTGTGGTTAAAATTTGAGTTACAATGTTGTAATTTTTCCTTTGTATACTGAAAGAATAAAATTTTTGATATTTAATTAAATGTTTCAAAAAGTAAAATAAATTAAAAATTGAGGGAATATAAATTTAATAAAAAAAAATTGACTGAAAATGAAAAGGATGTGAAATTAGAATTGAAATAATAGTTTTGGAATATATTATAGAATTCAAAAACTCCACTCTTATTAGTCTAAAATGATTTCCCAATTTAATTTCTCAATTCCCATCAAAATATATATAGACAAACACCCTAGTTTTCATGGAAATCATATAGAGACCTTAATATGATTTACATTCCTATTATATAATGGATTCAATTACATGAAGTACTATATGAAATGAAACCTAATAGAAATCACTATGCTTAATGGTAAGACCAAACAGAAGAAATTGAAATAATTAAATCAATTATTTCATTCATAGAGTGAACAATGACCCAAAATTTTTTGTTGAAAATGTATTAAAGAAATAAAATGAAACTTTCATTTAAAAATATAATTTCAAGTGAAGTTGAAAAGAGATTTCATATTAAGATTGAAACTTAGATGTGAGTGTCATTTGATTGTTAATGTTTACAACCATTTTGTTCTTGGACTCACACTAACGTATATCCTTTTTTATCCTTTTTCCCCGTGTTCATGTACAGAATATTCAACAACATATCTATAACATACATCTCATTTCACTCTCGATAAAATAGCCATGGAAAATAGTGTATATAAAAATATATATTGAGGAGGGGTGGACATCCTTTATCCAGTTTCTGTTCATTAGATGAATTATCAATTTAGTCCCCATTGTAAGTAGAATATTGAATAGATTTATTATTGATAGTTTTTTTATATTTAATTTTCTATCAACTATGGAAATTTCAAATCATTTTGAATCATGGGAATATTGGTATATCCAAATTTTTGAATCGGTATTTTTCTAGCGAAAGAGGCTCATCATATTCCTCCACTTTGACACGTACAATGGATTCTTTAATGTGTGAAATTTACATGAAATTTAATTTTAATTATATCATTTAATTATACATTAAAATAAAACTCTAATCCCTGAATCTAGTTGTATTTATCCCAAAATATTCCTCATTTAAGAATAAGTGGTTAATAATATCGGCCAAAAACATTTTCCACTTTGACAGATTTATTTTTAATCTATGATGTTTGAATTAGAACCTGGTCTAGTTGAATATGTTGAATAACATTAAAAAATTAGTAATATTATTAATAATTAATCAATTTGAATCAACTTTTAAAACATTATTATAAAAATAAATAAGTGATATAAAATATTAAAAAATCATGAATTATGAAATATTCACTTTTAAACTCAAAACATCCATTAAATCCAAAAATAATGACATTCATATCAAATTAGTAAATTTTAAGGAATTAAATCATTTAAATATACATGAAAAATAATGGAAATTTTATATCTATAAATTATTTCACACTTATAACTTGGACTCAAAGATAAGTAAGCATTAGAATAAAATTATGAAAAATTTAAAACACATACCCCTAAGATCCACCAGTTAGACACCATGAAATGAAAGATACCATACCTCCCAAAAAATGATTCAAATTCTCTATTCAGATCATTCAATCTATTTCCACATCATTTTCCTCACATTTAAACAAAATAATTACATAAAATTTATTTAATCGTATCACACAAATATATATTTTCAATAATACTTTTCTCATCTAAACCCATGTAATAATTGATATAGGCTTGATAAATTTTAACAAATCCACCCAATGAGAGTCAAGATAATGTGTTTATCATGATGAATTTTTAGGTTTTTTTAGTTTATTTCATTCCATAGGTCTTATATGTAAAAAATATAAATAAAAAATAAGGAGGTTTTGACTCTTTTTGAATAAAAATTTCAAGATTCTAATTTTCACTCATGTATGGTCTCCTTTTATTTATTTTTATATTTCATTAAATTCTTAAAAAGGAATAACTAATTTTTCTTCTAGAATACTCTTGAAGGGCACAAATTTATTTATCCCTGAAAACTCCGTAATGACAAAAAAAATTAATTTTTTATCCTCAAACACATCTCTTTAGAATTTTATTTCCATGAAATGTAGCACCAAATTTTGTTGCACATCACATGTCAACTTTCCCCCATACTTAAGCTCAACCAGATTATGAATTTTATCTTCTAGAGAATGTTGGATTAATAGATTTGGATTGAAATGTGGCTAAACTATTATATTGATCATGACTACTAATGGATACAATGATTAAATTTATAGATAAGGACTGAATAAAAACGATTTTATTAAAAAGTGGGATTTTTATTCCTAAAAAATTCCATAATCATTTAACACAAAAGTACATAAACCATTATTTTTTGAATGAAATAAATCAAATTTATGTTAAAGAAATCATGTATTGGTTCTCTCAATAAATGATTTGAATCTTAATAATATGTCAAAGAGGATTCATAATCCTCATGAGGAGGTGATTTTTAAAATAAGTACATTGAGATCGTACATTATATTAAAAAAATCAAGGGTCTTTTAATAAATTTTCAAAGCATGCAACTTTAAAAAATCATTTTCATCATTAATTTTTATATTGTTTTATGTTATAAATTGGTTCACTCATTTACATCAGTTTTAAAATGATAAAGACAATCATTTGAGCTCACAAATTTCGAAAAAAATTCAAAAATTGAAGGAAAATTCACAAAAATTAAAGAGAAACAAAAAAAAAACAAAAAAAATACTAACCAAACAATAATGGTCATCTCGACACTTATTTTATATAATTTACTCATTCTGATACCTTTTTATGTGAGAAAATGAATTTCCACAAATTAATGATAGAACAAAAAATAAATGAGAATGAGAGACCCGACCGGAATTCAATTGTACTTAGCTTCTCGAAGATGGATATCCTCCCCTAGAAACTATTGAAAATCCTCCCCAAAGATATTCACTATGATCCCATTTATTTTTAATGATGTCTCCATTTCTGGTTCTTTTATCAGGATCACACCAAAATGAAAAACAGGAGTAACAATGAATGGATCATACCATTTATAACTAAATTTTACTGGGAATAGTTTTATTATAGAATTAAATAGTATAACTTTATCTCCTTATTATATGTATTTATTGAGAATTATTCAACCATGAAAATATTTTATTTTTTCCCAGGACAAACTAGATATTTCATATTCATTTTTTCTAATCCTTCATAGATCCTACAAATAAAATTTTCATTCGTTTCTAGTAGAAAACAAATACATGTTATAGGTTTTAACAGCCCAAAAATCTTTGTGTTCTAACTCAACAGTTATAAGACATTTCATACTATAATATAAATGGTGAAATAGAAATTAAGGTCATTAATGTGGTCTTATAATCCTAGAGTACATCATCCAATCTCAAAATTTAATTCCTTCTATTTGGGATCAATGTTTTTTCTTGAATTTTTTTAATTACACAATTTTAAAATTCATACACATCATTTTATTGAGGTTATAGGATGTAGAGACCCTCTAATGAAATCCATATTTCATCAAAATATATTCAAATTTCTAATTTAAAAATTTGATTTCTTAATCAGGGATTAGAAGCTTCTAAAATAAAAATCTGGAATTTAGATTTCCTTTCACAATTTTGGATACACTTGTTGCATCTCAAACTCTAGTGGGAATAACCTCCACCCACTTGGACACATAATCAAAAAAAATAATGACACAAATTTATAAAAATAATTTTAAAATGGACCCTTGAAATCCATACACCCTACATATAAGAAATAACAAAACAAAAAGTGGTTACTAGGACATCACATTCCTTTCGGCATTATTACCATGAAATTGGTAGATTTTCATGTTCTATAGGGTTATAATTAATCTATAAAAATGTTGGGATGATAAATAATCAAATTATTAAAATTTATTATAGTTATTTGGGTCTGAATTATCCTTCATATCTCAATGTGTGACAAAAATGAAAGACCGATTGAAATTTGGAATTCGGAATGCATCTCTTAATCATTTGATCACTACCAACATACCACAAGTAAAGATCATCAGAAATTTAATTCATTGAATAAATGATAATTTTAATAATTTTATCTTGGAAAACTATCAGGGGACATATTCTATAGCTGAATAAATTACAAGATCAGCAATCCATGGGATTCACTCAAAAAATCATTCAACTCCTCATCGATAAAGGTATCTTAAATTAGTAAAAAATGAAGATTTCGATTCAAATTAATTGGTATCATAATTAAACGATTAGTAATAAGGTTTTCAATTACTTTATTATACTTTATTTAAAAATCCAAATCCTATAACAACAACATACATCATAAAATTATTTGTTTTTATCATGTTTCTTCATAAAAAAATAAGAATAAAAATAGTCTTTGAAAATCAAAACTTCGGGGCCCAGTATATAACATCTAATATTTTATAAAAAAAAGAAGAATAACCAAAAAATTATTTCATAGTTTTCATGTAGTTTTATTGGGCATAACATAATTTTAATTATTCATAATCAATCACTTGATATTTCTTTTCTAGTATTTGACTAAAAAATTACCGTAGAGAAAAGTCAAACTCAGAAATCATGATTGTGAATGGAAAGTATCATTTCTGTAGTTGAAAAATGAGAGGGGTTTTTTGTTTTTGTTACAACTACATAATTGCTTGATTAAAAATTTCATCAAAGTTAAATTGTATGTGTTTTCTTAGAAATATAATCAAATTAATCTAAACCACAATAAAATTTGTTATAAATCTCTTATAAAAACCATCATGAACAAGGAAATATCTCCCATATATTACTATTTTTGGGTATACCAATAAATAAATGACTATAACATTAGATTAATCAACTTAAATTCCATCTAGAGACACAAAAGGCCCAAAAAATCCCTAAATCTATAATTATATAACATTTTCAAAATTGAGGACAAGATTTGTTTCAATAAAATTTTCCAGAATATGAGACTAATTTTTCAAAAAAATTCTAAATTATGAGCCATAAAAAGTGATTCAATTCATAAAAACATCCACGAATGTTTCTATCAATTAAGATAAAATTATCATCATACAACTTTGAATATTCTACAAACATTTCATAAACAAAAAGGAATTCTCTTATAGGAAAAGGTTCCCAAGGGGAATGCGATAGAAGTTTTATCTTGATCCTTTGGTGTAATATGAATTTGGAATAACCAGAGACTCCATCAAGAAAATAATATTTAGTTAGTCCGTCTATCCGTTAAACGATTTGATCAGGAAATGAAAATTGGAAGTTGTCATTCCTTTTCAAAAAATTGAGTTTCTTATAATCAATGCACATTTACATTTATATAGAATCCTACCATGGATAAACTCACTAAATTCACTTCTTGAAATTTTAAGGACAAATTTTTTAGGGACAACATAGAAAAAGATCCCCCATTGACTATCATAAATGGGAAAAATAATTACAGTAGCCATCTTGGTGCATACTACTTTCTTAAAAACCTATAAAAGTTTTGGTTATAAAGCTATTTCAAACTATCTCACTAGTTTAGGATTTTCCTCCAAAAACATTATATGCATTTGAACTAATGGAATAATCCTAGTTAAATCAGATATAGGCCATCATATGGATTTCTTGTGGGGTTTAAGTACTTATAAAATATGATTCTATTTGATCATGATAGCTCTTTTGAAATTATTAGAGGGAATTTTTCATTCTCACATAATAAAATACATTTTAGGTTCTTAGGTAGTGGTTTCAATTCTAATTCAGGTTAAGTATTTTCATTATTCAAAGGTTGATCATGTGACTCAATGATTGAAATTTCACATCATAGTTCCTTATCCAAAAAAAGAATATTTTATAAAATATTTAGGACGATCAAATTGAAGAATACAGTTATCATATATATGTTTATTCAATGAAATTCAATAATTGAAAGTTCACTCAAGTTGACCACATTCTAGGTTCTTAATTTTCATTTCATAATCAATTTAATTATTTTATGGTTTTTAAATGATTCTATTTATACCATATTTTATAATATTAATAAAAATTGATATTAGTTTCAAAATATGATGGTTGACACAAATAAGTTCCAATAGATTATCAACCAATCATGTTCATTTGAGGGGATGAAAGATCCTCAGTTGTGTGTTTCATATTCTAATTTTTTAGGTGAACAATATCTCTGCCATATTGAATTGAAAGTTTTCCTTTGTGAAAATTTATTATTTCTTTAGTATTTTTAAAACTGGGTTTCCCGAGAATGATAGGTTAATGTGTATTAAACTAATCATCTTCCATATCTAAAAAATAAAAAACAAGATTAGAAATTATGTCTCTCAACTGAACTAGAATTTTATTTATAACTCAAGTGGTCTTGTTGGTACTTTGGTGGGTATATTTAATGATAATTATATATGGTATAGCTCTAAACTCTATATATATGAGTAAATATGATATGTCATAACATTTATGGAATCTCCTAAATCAAAAATGAAATCCTCTAATTTTTATTCTCCCATGGTGCATGGAATGGTAAAGATTCATAGGTCTCCACATTTGACATACAAAGCATATTGAACCATGGATGAAACATTCCTACCTAAATTAATTTTTGTGACATACTATGAAATTCATCACATGGGTAAAAATCTATTTAAAAAACTATGAATATCATGGAATCTTTTTCACAACAATAAGAAAATGTAAGTTGACATTAAATTTCTTATTTAAATAGAATAAAATATTATAGAACTCTTTTTTCAGAATTTTTCTTAACTTGTGGTTCACTACTAGTAAAATGTAGTGGTTGTTTGCAATATTTTGGACTATTTAGAGAACTAATTTGAAAATCATAAGGACCACACATCCTCTTTAAACACTTGCTGGTGCTTTCAAAAAAATATTATTTTTTAAAAATTAGGTTTTTTTTCAAATTAGATTTATAATTTTAAAATTTTCAACATTGTTGGGATTCAATTTAACAGTGTATGAAATATGGGGAAGTGGATTGATTTTTTTTTTATCATTTTTAGTTTCATAATTATGATTGAGTTTATCAGTTTGAGGTTTAGTCAATCTATTGGAACTCCTTTGTTATATGGCACTCAAAATTTATTTCCCTTTATCTCTCGGATTCACCTAGTGTTGTGAAGATAAAACTACAATAATTAGAATTCTCCTTATACTTATATTAAAGGCTAGTTTACCCACTTGATTCATTGAGGTATTCATTATGTTTATATATTGATATTTTTATTGTCTCGTTAATTCTATTTTACCTCCATGACCTTTGTTTTTTCATCTTTAGTTCTTCAAGGTTACTCTTTGACTTCTGAGTGGGTTAGTTGGGCTCAATTTTTCTTCTAGAATGATAATTTTTTTCTCATCGAAATATAATGGTTGATAATTAATTTAATGACACCGGAAGAATCTTTTTTGTCATTTAGGATGTCGAAATCTATCACTAGAGTGGTTTTTGTATCCTTTATTGAAATTTTAGTTTTATTGAAAAAGTATTTAATGGTTTTATTAAAGTTTATTTTAATGAATAAAAATTCATTTTTCAAAAGTATATTTCATTTGTGGTAATTATTTAGTAAAATTCTATTTTAAAGATAAATTCTAGAATATACATACATATATAAAGTTTATTTCTATTCTGGTGGGGGTTGGGTGGGTGTTGGACAACATCATAGACCTCAACATGGAGGCAAAATCAATAGGTTGACTCATAATAATTTTTTAGGACTAGTACTAGTGAATTCATGGAAAAATTTCACATGAATAAGGATTCTTGTTCCAAATTATTGTTCCTTTTGGACCATGTTTGCAATTAAAGTCCTAACGAAAGCTAGTGTTTTGTTTACTAAATCTCCTCCTGTAGTAGCATTAATTATTCTCTTATTAGTAAGAAATATCCCTTTATAAAAATATTGAATCTGTAGTTTGTTACTAATTTTATGGTGGGGGAAACTAAAATGGGTTCATATAAATAATTCTTTGTACTCTTGAATAGATTTACATTGAGTTGTCCTAATCCCACAAATATATTTTTTTAATGGAATTAGTTTTGGAAGCATGCCAATTTTTTCAATGAAAATATTGTTTAATAATTATAGTCTTTAATAAATGTTTAATGTTAAGAAAAAACATTATTGTTATACTTCTTCTGAATAAAAATTTAATGAACAAAATTTTCTTTGATTTCCCTCAAATCTTAGAGGGTTCATTTTAACCTAGAGATAAATAAATTCTTGAATATTTTTATCTGAGTATTCAATTATTAATACATTAAATTTTGGTTCTTCATGAATAAAAAAAATTAATTTCAATACCAACAAGAGAATTAGTATATACCCAAGAGTTTTGTTGATTTTTTAAATAGGATGAATCCAAATATTTCAAAGTTATGTTGTGAGAAATTTCAATTTATAGCTTAAATTAGTTCCTTATAGGTTTGTTTCAAAAATATTTACAATAAGGGATTGGGTGGTTTCTAACAACATTATGCACAGATTTATTAGTTCTATAAATTTCATAATTCAATTGAAACATATTCAAGTTTGAATTTTGGGTCAAGAAAAAACAATTTAAAAACCATCTCATGAAACCACCCTGGTAATGATGCCAGTTTTTTAGTGTTTTTGTCATAAAACCCCCATCAAAAAATTTATCCCCTAGGAAAAATCAATATAGTAGTCTATATATTATCTTTATAGGAGGTTTAAAGTTGAGTTAAAAAACTGTCAATTTTTCTTTATTTTTCAAACTGAAAAATTTGGGGATTTAAGTAAAATTTATAACATAGAAAATAAATTGAAAATAGAGTGAAATAAAATACAATAAAAAAGTAAAATTTTACTAAAAATTAAACGGATGTGAATTCATAATAGAAACAGAATTTTTGGACATTCTTAGACCTTCCAAAAACTCCCTTTTTCCTTGTTTAAAATGGTTTACCACTCCAAATATCTTGAGATGAACAAACTTGTTTACATGTAAATAATATAGAGAACTCAATATTATTTTCATTACCCCTATACAATTGATTACATTACTTAAATACCTTCAACCCATCAAACCAAATTAAAATAACTATGCTCAATGACTTGACTTCATTGTATAAATTTAAATAGGGAAATAAATTATTTTAATCCATAGATTGAAAAAATAAAAAAAATAGTTAAAATTTTATTCAATAAATAAAATGAACTATCTATTTTAAAAATATAAGTCCAATTGAAATTAAATAGAGAGTACACATGAATATTGAAACTCCAAACAGTGTTTCATTCAGTTTCCATCATCCACAATAATTTGGTGCTTAACCTAACATCACTTAAGCATATCTTTTATTCTTAATTTACTCCTTTCCCATGTTTATAGAAAAATTATTCAAAAAATCACTAGTATAAGCCTATCATATTTATCTCTTACTATCTCCCTTGGAAATAATTGGATATGGAAATATACATTGAGTAGCGGTGTAAAGAGTTTTTCAAATTTCATTCCATCCAATAATGCACAAATTAGTCCCTATTCCTAGATGAATATCAACAATAGTTACTCTATATAGTTGTTTAAAATTTATTTTTCTATCTAATATAAAAATTTATAATCATTTGGACAAGTGTGAATAAATTTATATCCTAATTAATGAGGTACACCTTTTTTTAAATAAAGAGACACTTCACATCCCACCACTTTAACTCATAAAAATGGATTCCTTAATGAGAGAATTTC
This sequence comes from Viscum album, assembly GCA_963277665.1. NCBI lineage: Eukaryota > Viridiplantae > Streptophyta > Magnoliopsida > Santalales > Viscaceae > Viscum > Viscum album. The sequence goes on along the minus strand of OY728164.1, from coordinate 569,615,038 downwards.
CCCATAAAATTTAATTTACAAACACATCTTTAATTCCTATTTAAGATACAACTATAATAATTTCATTTTGTTTCATTTATCCTAAGATTTATAAAATCAATAATGAGTTGTCGATTATTTAATTCAAAAATATTTTCCTCTTTGATTGATTTTTTTGGGACCCCTTAAGTTACAATTAGAAATTTTTCTAGTTGAATAAGTTCAATATAATGAAAAAATGAAGCCAGAAAAAATAGTAAATTTTCAACAATGATAAAAATTTTATTTCTCAAAATAAAGAAGTGATTGAAAATAGTAAAAAACTCAGAATAAAGAAATATTTATATTTAATATCAAAACATCCCTAAAATACAAATCTTATAAAATTTATATAAGATTGGTAAATTTTAAGGGATTAAATATTTTAAATAAACCTGAAAAATAATGAAAATATTATGTTTATCAACAATATTATATTAAAACAAAAAAAAAACTATCATGATTATGCGTGTTTTACAAGCCACTAAGTGAGAAACCATATTTGTTGCATCTAGTGTCACTATCTATCTAAAAAAACCACATATATATCCAATGGTTGGAATAGAATCTTCCGAAACGTAGTTCCAGATATCTATTTGGTATACTAGATGGACCCAACCTTAAACATTACATAATCTTGAATTAAATGGATAATTCAAATTGAGGTTCATTTCTCGTTTAGAGTTTTATATAATTAGGTCATAACATTTACATAACTACATGAATATTACATGTAGACTATTCTACTCAGTATCCAATTTTTCCATAAAATAAAAACTCTTAAAAAAGATCCATGTCTTGTTCCATGTTTTAAACATCGTGACTTTCCTTAATCCCATCCTTAACCATTATTCATCTTTAAGTCCTGTGGAAAACTTTTAAAATACTTGGTATGAGTATAAAAATATCAGTAAGGGATACAAAATAAGGAATGAATACATTATCCCATCAATAAATACAAAACAATGAAACTATACTTTTCAATCATAACACAACACATGAAATCATAATATTTATGAACAACACATAGATATAACAAATAAAAAAGGTAACTTATGGAATAAATAACATACTTACATTGTATCTATCACAGACATAGAGGGAGTCACATTTAGAATACCCATCACATTATATTCTCTAATTCACTTTGGATAAACATTAACATTTACCTCCGTCACATTACCCAATGCATTAGAGAGCTATCTCGGGCTCACCCACCCTAGGTTTATCACGGAACCACCATTATATGTAAACAATGCCCAATAGCCATAACATATTCATAACCCATTAGACAAACATAATTTAAAGATAAAATCTCCACATTCCAATCGAAATATGTCATTTCTAAATAATGAAAAAATCAAAGCTTTTATCAAACCATTTTCAAAATAATTTAAAATATTAAATAAATATATTTTTGAATCAAAGTGTCCCCCACCACTTTGAATATTTTTGAATGAAATTCAATTTCAAAACATTCATGTCCATAATAATAAATCCCTAAAACCATTTTTAAAACATGGAAATTAATGTGAAAGATTTATAAGAATAAGCCTTTAAAACATTTAAAAAGATTTTTTAGTTAAGGAGTTATTAACAAAATGAGAGATGCTAGAATATAAGTAAATGAGGAATAACATTTAATCAGAACATAATTATTTCATGAGAATAAAGGTATTCATGATATAATATTCCAAAGGATAGTGTATACCCCATATAAGAGTGAATTGGTGCATATCAACAATGAATCCTCAATGGAAATGTAAATTGAGACGAAATCCCTTATAAAAACGGTATCCTTAGATTAAGGATAAATAAATTACACAATTATGTGTGAAAAATATAAATACACCCAATATAAGTGGTTATTATGTTTAAAATAATCATAGGTTATTCACACATATTAATAGAATTATATAATCAAGAAGTATATGTATAACCGAAAATTTGAAATTGGGTTAAGAATTTTTCATACAGAAATTTGACAGCCTAACGACGTCACATTAAAATTTAGAAAAAATGTTGATGAGATAAAAAAGAATATCTCCTCACTTGAACATAAAATTTACATCAATAAGGATATATTATAACATATCCCAATATAATTATATGTAAATTAAAAGACATAACAAAAAAAGTCTTTTAAAAAGAAGAGGGTGAATGGTTCCCTTACAAATTTGGTAACTTACGAAACATACACCCCATGAAATAAATATCACACAATGAATATGTAAATACCCATAAACTAAATTATATTACACAAATAATACAATCATGGGAATTACATCCACCACACAAAAGGAAATAGTGGCTAATATAGCATGAATCTCACAAGAATAAAAAGTTAGATGAAAAATCATACCACAATGTAATCAATCGAGTCATATGAGAAAAAGATAATAACCACCAAATAAATCAAAAATTTACATGAATAGTAATATAATCATGATAATATATACCAAATGTCAAAACACAATACACCACATGCAATAAATAAGTGCTGAACAATGGAAATATCACGGAATTAAAAATGAGAAAAGAAATCCCTTACCCCGTGCCCAACATGACTCGTATGTTCCATGATCTTCTTGAATAGTAAACATAATTTAATTTATACTTGATTAATAACCTTTTTTATTTTTATTTTTACTTTTATATCACTTATTACCATGCAATAATAGTTAGATAATTATTTGAGTTCATATCAGACATTTTGTCGATGTTCGTAATTTGAGTTAAAAATGAACAAGTTATAATTTCAATTTCTCCATGTGGTCAATACTGCATTATCTAAAGAATGATATTAATGATGTATATATCATATAAATCAAATATATCCAGAATATATATGTATTTATAATAGTACATGACATTTGGAGATAAGAAAAAAAATGCATCGTTTATGGAGACGGTAAGTCATACGTACGCATAAACGCTACATTAATTTTTATTTCGTTATTTAATGGAATTAAAACATAATGATAAATAAGTATATTATAATTACAATATAATATAAAATATAATATCATTAAATATATCCTTTATACATCCAACCTAAGGCATTAACAAGTCATATCACTTTGAGGGGGCAGAAGTCTGCACTTTCTATAATGAAATTATCACATTACCCATTAATGAAACCATAAAGATATGATATAAATGAAACTTACATAAGAATAAAGAAAAAATAAACATAATATATATAATATATAAATATAGTGCCATCATAATGGCCACCATTAGAAGCATTATGAGTTAATTTAACAGTCATCATTTCGTGAGGTGTTAGTTTTCCATGCACAAGAGCCTCAATCTAGTTGGTGAGGACTCGCTAGGTGCATCCAAGAGACCCAAGATCAAATCCGGGTGGAGGAATATTTCCGGGTACTATAGTAGTACTGTAGAAGTTCTATAAAAGGAACTGTAGCAGTACTGTATCAGGTACTGTAGCAGGCACTGTTCGGTTCTGTAGTAGTCGGAACTATTCATCCATTTGGGCCTCCGGGCCACCGGTTTGGACCTTGGGTCCTGCAAGGATTTTGGACCACCCATGACCATAGATCCAGTTAATTCTCAAGGTCTTCAGGACACCTTCAGGTCTTAAGGCCACCCCAAGGCCTTTGGGCCACATGAATGTAGGCCCCAGACACAGTACAAAAAAAAGAGCATCCCTAGAAGAGGATTCAGAGTAGGTACACTTACCAGAGCAGAGCCAAATGGATTTTCAGAATGAGAGGGTATGGCTATGCCATCGAAACCGGCTTTTTCTTTCCCGGTAAGCCTATCCAGACGGTCATGTAAAGGTGGAGAGCTAATATCAAGATACAGATGCTGGGGAGGGGCAGTTCCTTTTAGATAGTCTAGTCGATTTCCCTAAGACCTTCGGGTCATTTAATGTCCTAAGCCTACGGGCAATGTAATCTCTAAGCCTACAGGCCTTGTAAGGGTTCCCCCTCATCCCTTGAAATGGGGGTTATCAAAAATAAATAAAAAATGAAGGATTCAGGCCTTTCAGGAAGATGTTAGTTTTCCATCCACAGAAACATTATGTTCCTTACCCATTAGATTAAGGTTTGTGTAAGTCTAGTTCAAATAATTCTCATCAAAACATAATAGTATATTGAGGACACTACTTTTATTAAAAAAGAAATTAATAAAAAGTTTTTATGGGGTTTGAGAAGTAAAATAAAACAAAAGATCTAAAGAGAAGACATTACCTTTAAATTGGGTAACTCCCTTTGGTTTGAACCAAAAGGGTTTCTTGAAGGGTTTTCTACCTAAGGTAAGGCTTATAGGTCGAAGAGAGATATCTTGGGAGCTTATTGGAGCAAAGGTTGCAAGATACAATGGCTTGATATGTGTGAGAAATGGGTTAGAAGTGAGGGATTTTTATAAGGGAGAGAAGGGGCCCTTTAGGAATGTTTGAAACAATTATTTTATTATAACCACATATTCGGTTTCAAAAGGTCAAATACTCATTAATATAAAATTTAATATGAATCATGGACGAAATAAAATAATCCATTAATAACAGGACAGGTTTTGGATATTGTTTTAATATTATAATCTTATTTATTTAAATCATGTATTAATGAGGTAAATATTGTATCATTATTGTGTCATAAAAAATGAACTTTATTAGAAAAATATCAAAATATCTTCCAAAGTAAATTTTGGTGTCCCGATTCTAAAGAAGAATTTTATTTTGTCAAATAGAACATATAAATGTAACAAAAACTAGATTTAATGAGGGTTCATGATTAAAAGGTGGTAAATCAATATTTCAGTTAATATTAGTGTATTTATTCTTAAAATTGAAATCTTTACTTATTTTAATTCTCTAACATTTATTGGATAAATGATAAAATATTAAAAAAACATGTATAATCGTATTGTAGTTAGTTCTATTCATTCCCTCCAATACAGCGGCTAGTCATTAACAACCATTTAAAATAGTAATATTATATTATTAGTGTGCAACATAAGATTTCAAAGAAACCCATTGTTGCATATTGGGTACGTCGTTGAACATATCATCCCCATTAAAGTAGATTTAATATTTAATTCACAAATATTAATAAATATAAAAAATTTAATGTTCTTTATTTACCTAGGATGTTACAACCTTCCCCCCTTTTGGAATTTGCATCTTCACAATTTTAAAATTGGGCTCGGAATCATCATTGAAAATCCCACATCATAAAAAGAGTCATTAAAAATATCACTTTAAATGAAAGAAATAGATGTACAATGGTCTCCTGAGATAACCCATACCAGGATTCCATATATGAATAAATAGATATGGAAGAGAGAACAAATGGTCAAGTTCTAATGGAGAGTGATATAAAACATGATTAGAAGAAAATTGACATCCAGAAAATCACAAACTTATGATGTGTTAAACAGTCTTTGATTACCTAGTTGGAATTTTAAACCAACAATGTTTTTGTTTTACGTTCATTTTCACAGTTTTTAGGAATTCTATTACTACATAGAATAAGAACATATACTTACATTTAAGTATAGTTTCATCCTTCAATAAGTTTCTACCAGAAACTAATCATTTCTCCAAGAAATGAGCATTCAAAAAGACTTGGTCACATCAAAAGCACAAGACATATCTTCCAGAGAATCACATAATCATCAAAAGAAGAACTATATAATTTTGTTGTCTTTATACATCATCTAAAACCAAAATGGTTAGTGAGATATCAAATAATACCCAAAAGGAAAATCTTTTACAAGAATAAAAACTACTCTTAATCTCACAAATTTGTCAAATAGAACCCAAAGTTCAATAAAGACCATTCAATACATAATTGTCCTTAAAATTCTTCAAAATAATCCAAACTATGATTGAAACCCAAAACTCAGAAAGATTTAATCCCATTGTCTTCCACAGTAAATCTTCAAATTTAACTCCAAAAACATAAAATACTCTTAAAGTCTCACACCAAAGTGTAATTAACCTAATCACATATTCTATATGATAGGTTAGTTAATTCCATAAATAACCCAAATATCCATATTTCCAAAATGAATCATAAAATCATCCAAAAAATAAAATTTTCAACTATTATTCCACAAATGAAATCTCATAGTATACTATTTTCCTAAGGAATATAGTGGTTCTTCAAAAGATAGAACGTCCTCCAAAATCACTATTATCACTTAATCACAAAATCATTTTTTTATACAAAGTATATCCATTTGATAAAACATAACTTCCCAAAATCAACTTATTCTAGATCCATAAATCCATTTAACATAAAAGAATAAGTCATACTAACTAAGTACTTCTCATAGGACAGTGGTAGGCGATGCGCCCTTGTCGCCCTTCGGTTGTGGGTTCGATTACTGCGGCCTTGCTGGACACGACGGGTTGTCACCCATCCTACGGGTTATCCTTCTTATAAAACCCAAAAAATAACCCTAACATGTTTTAACCTCAATGGTTTTCCTTATACCTCTCATTTTCATCCCAAATCATTATGATCTCCACATATTAATTCTTGATGTCTTATATATATTGTAATTTTTTTTAATTTCACCACCATATGAAAAAATTAAACTGTCCCCAGAATAAAGAACATCATTCCTTGATCATGGTGTCCACTTGGTTTTATCGTTATCTTGTTCACATAGGTTGAAGGTCCATGCATTGAAACAATGATTCAGAGATCCTTCAAAATCATTTCCTTCCTTCATCAAAATATACATTGTACAATATGGGTCATATGGGTGTTCCTAGAAAAATATTTCTGGAATATAATCATGTATGACATATAATTTCAAAACATCTGATAGAACATGATTGCTATAAAATAGTAGAATCGAATTTCAGTTGAAACTTTCAATTAATGGTCTTTTTAGAATACCATAGGTTTGTACTGAGAGATTATATTGTAAATTCCAATATAAATAGGCTGTTCATGGTTCTCCTTCTTCAACACCTTTTTCAAAATCATAATATGCTTCAAAATATTGTGTTAAGGTAAAATATTTGAAAATTCATTGAAAATATTTACCTTTCTTAAAAATATGAGAATATTGTGAAAATAGGATTTGATTTAATACAACCCATGATCAACGATGATATCGGGGTATGGTGGAGGTGTTTGATGTCTCAAACAATTACTTGCAAGTGTGTTGTTTGTTAGAAAAAGTTCCACAATCATATGAACAGAACTTTGAAATAATTATTGCATGAAAGTCATCAGGAAGATATAGGAATGTCATTTGATATCTTCCTCATTCCATTTGTAACAAAGGTTCCTTGATCGGAACAAATTTATAAAACAAGGACTTATCTGAAATAATAGACATAGAGACTAACGATGTGTTTAACGAAAACTCCTAATCCCTAAAGTTGTCTAAACTGACCTCTGATACCAACTATAAGGACCCGGCCATAAACATTACATAATCTAAAATTAAATGCATAATTCAAATTGAGGGTCTTTTCAGGTTTAGAGTTTTAGAGAATTAGGTCATAATATTTATATAACAACATTAATATTACATGTAGACGTTCTACCAAGTATCCATTTTTTCTATAAAATAAAAACCCTTAAAAAACGGAGTCATGTCTAGTTCCTTGTTTTAGATAGCATAACTTTTCCTTGATCCCATCCTTGACCCTTATTCATCATTATATCATGTGGAAAACATTTCAAAAACATTGTATGAGCATTAAAATCATAGTAAGGGGTATAAAATAAGGAATGAATACATTATCCCATCAATAAATACAAAACAATGAAACAATACTTTTCAATCCTAACACACCTCATGAAATCATGAGATTTATGAACAACACATAGAAATCATAAATCATAAAGGTAACTTATAACATAAATAACATACATAAATTGTAGCTATCAAAGTTACAGAGGGAGTCCCATTTAGAATACCTATCACAGTATATTCCCTAAATCTCTTAGGAGAAACATTAATGTTTACCACTGGCACGTTAGCCAGTGCATTGGAGAGCTATCTAAGGCTCACCCGCCCTAGATTTATCATGGAACCAACTCTATAAGTAAACAATGCCCAATATCCATAACATATTCATAACCAATATAACAAACGTAATGGAAAGATAAAATTTCCACATTTCAATCACAATATATCATTATAAAATATTGACAAAATCAAATCTTTCATCAAACCATTTTCAAAGACAATTAAAATATTAAATATAAAGAATTTTGAATCAAAGTGTCCCATAAAACTTTGAAGCTTTGGAATGAAATTTCAATTTCAAAACATTCATTTCCATATAAATAAATCCTTAAAATCATTTTTAAAACCTGGAAATTAATGTGAATGATTTAGAAGAATAAACCTTTAAAACATTTAAAATGATATTTCAGTTAAAGTGTTTTTAAAAAAATGAGAGACTCTAGAATACAAGTAATTAGGGAATAAAATTTAATCAGAAATTAATAATATCAAGAGAATAAAGGTATTACTGATATAATATGCCAAAGGTCGGTATATACACCATATAAGAGTGAATTAGTCCACATCAACAATAATGTCTCAATGAAAATGTAAATTGAGACGAAATCTCTTATAAAAACTATATCCTTAGATTAAACACAAATCAATTACATAATTATGTGTGAAAAATATAAATACACTCAATATAAGTGGATAATAAATTTAAAAAAATTAGAAGTTATTCCCAAATATTCATAGCATGAGATAATCAAGAAGTAGATGTTTAACCTAAAAATAGAAATTGGGTTAAGATGTTTTCTTAAAGAAATACGATAGCTTAACAACGTCACTTTAAATTTCAAAAAATAATTTGATGAGAGAGAAAATGATATCTCATCTCATAGACATAAAATTTACATCAATAAGGATATATAAAAACATATCCCAACATAATAATATGTAAATTAAAATACATAACAAACATAAGTCTTTTAAAAAGTGAAGAGTGAATGGTTCCCTTACCAATTTGGTAACTTACGAGACATACACCCCATGAAAGAAAGATCACACAATGAATATGTAAATACTAATAAATTAAAGTATATTACACAAAGAATAAAATCATGGGCAGTACATCCCCCACACAAAAGGAAATTGTGGCTAATATAGCATGAATCTCACGGGAATAAAAAATGAGATGAAAAATCATACCACGTTGTAATCAATCGAGTCGTGTGAGAAAAAGATAAAAAAACCAAATGAATCATAGAATACCATGAATATAAATAGAATCATGATAATATATACCAAATTTTAGTACACAATACACTACATAATGTAAATAAGTGGTGAACAATGGAAATCTCAATGAATTCAAAATTAGATAAGAAATCCCTTACCTCATGTCCAACTTAAATCGTATTTTCCTTATTATTCATGAATAATAAAATTAAGTTTATTTTTACTTGATTAATATCCTTTTTAATTTTTTTTATTACTTTTATATCACTTATTACCTTGCAATAACAGTTAGTTAATTATTTGAGATCATATATGACATTTTGTCGATGTTCAGAATTTGAGTTCAAAATGATCTTATTATAATTACAAATTGTCCATGTGATAAATACTAAATTATCTCCAGAATTATATTAATGATTTAGATATCATATAAATCATATATATCCAGTTTATATATGTATTTCTAATAGTACATGACATTTGGAGATAAGAAATGAAATGCACCGTTGATGGAGACGGTAAGCCGTACGTACACATGAACGCTAATTTCATTTTTATTTCGTACTTTAATGGAATTAAAACATAATGATACATATGTATATTATAATTAAAGTATAATATCACATATAATATCAGTAACTCCATCCTTTATACATACCACATAAGGCCATAACGAGTCATATCGCTTTGAGGGGGAGGTAGTCCGCACTTCCTAAAATGAGATTATCGCATTTACCCATTATGGAAACCATAAAGGTATTATATAAATGATAAATACATAACAATAAAGAAAATATAAACATAATATAAATGATATATAAATAAATTTCCATAATAATGTCCACCATGAGAGGTTGTAGGAGTTAATTGAACAATCATCGTTTCGTGAGGCGTATGTTTTCCATCCACAGAAACATTATGTTCATTACCCATTAGATGGAGGTGTGTGTAAGTGTAGTTAGAATAAATCTCATAAAACGATTCTAGTATAATGAGGATACTGGTGTTAGTACAAAATAAAATAATAACAAGAGTATAGGGGGTTTGAGAAGTAAAATAAAACAAAAGAACTTAAGAGAAGACGTTACCTTTAAATCTGGTAACTCCCTTTGGTTGGAACTAAAAGGGTTTATTGAATGGTTTTCTGCCTAAGGTAAGGATTATAGGTTGATGAGAGAGATCGTGGGAGATTATTGAAGTAGAGGTTGCACTATCCAATGTCTTGAGAAGTGTGAGAAATGAGTTATAAGTGAGGGATTTTTATAAGGGATAGGAGGATCTCTTTATGAAAGTTTGAATCAATTATTTTATTATAACCGAATATTCGGTTTCAAAAGGTCAAATATCTATTAATATCATAATTAAGATGAATCATGGCCTAAATAAAATAATCCAATAATAATTGGACGGGTTCTGGATATTCTTTTAATATTTATAATCGTATTTATTTAATTCATTTATTAATGAGGTAATTATTGTACCATTATTGTGTCATAAATAATTTAAATTATTTGGGGTCCCAAATTTAGAAAAACAAATACCATGATGTAGGAAATCTTTTTAGATTTATAAATAATATTTATAGTCAAAATGATAACTTATATAACCCCATGTAAGGAATTATTTACTAAAAGATATTTGTTTTTTTTTCATTTTTGTCTTTACATTAAATTAATTAATATAAAATGTCATTATTACTCCCATGTGGATCCATGGAGTCCCAAATTAAACCCAATGATTCCCATGGTTGGATATGTATCATTAAATAGGATTTGGACACATTTTAGGGTAATTAAATATTATGAAAATATTATATTTTACACTTATTTATTATTTTTACCTTTTAATCATTGTAAATAAAATATTTACTGAAGTCAATATTGAAAATGTATAAAAATAAAAGATACCTATGTACACAATTTGGAACTACTGATTCCAAATATGGAGTCCATTTTTCTATATTCAAAACATAGAAGTGATTGAAAATAATTTAAAATTAAATCTCGCTGTCAAAACAAATAGCGTGTTTTTAAGAAAAATAGTAACTATCAAATGATTGACAATTGTTTATGTCTAATTTCAAAATAAAATTACATCTAATGAAAAAAAATTGACTAATTAGTAAAAATATATTATAATTACATTTTAAACCCAATTAAAATTATAATATTACCATATAAATAAATTAGAGTAATAGGCACTTTTGAATTAAAATACAGTATGTTTCACTAATCATTAAAAATGACCTTTATTAGAAAAATACCAAAATTTCATCCAATGTAAATTTTGGTGTCCCAATTCTAAAGAAGAATTTTATTTTTTCAAATAGAACATATAAAAGTGACAAAAACTATATTTAAATAGGTTTCTCCATTAAAAGGAGGTAAATCATCCTTTTAGTGAATATTAGAGTATTTATGCTTAAAATTGAAATTTTTACTTATTTTAAGCCTCTAACTTTTATTGGATAAATATTAAAATACTAAAAAAATATGTATAATAATATTTGAGTTAGTTTTATTCATTTCCACTAATACATTGGAAAAGCGTTAACTACCATTTAAAATAATAATATTATATTATTAGTGTGCAACGTAAGATTTAAAAGAATCCAATTATTGCGTATCATGTACACCGTCAAACATAGCGTCCCCATTAACATAAATTTAATATTTAATTCACAAATATTAATAAAAAATCATGTTCTTTATTTACCTGGGATGATACATATGTTGTCTCATTACAAAAACAATAGTTCATTGGTGAAAGGGCATAGTTTCTCAAAGTGTATCAAATGCATCAACAAGAATTACATCCCTTAACATCACAATGTTAAATGAGTTAGAAGTATGTTTGGGTGAAAACATCACAATAGTGTTGATGAAATCTATCTCTAATGTCCTATAAGTGGGTATAGAATCCCTATAGAAATATCACATAAGTGGTCATGGATTCCCAATAACTACATCATATATTTCGGCATAACATTACCTAAGTGGTTATAGAGTCACAGTGGAAACATCACATAACCTGGAATAACATACCAAAAAACTCTTCTCCGTATTTAGAAATATCACTTAATGTGAAGTGTATCCATTTCCATGGAAAACAACAATTAATAAGTAACAAAACCCCTAATCATAGGCCGTATCACATGAGGTAAGACATCATATCTCTACCCTCAAGAAATAATAAACTAATTGTGAATATCATACTATACATTAATTAATATCTAAAAAAATGTGTATATAATACAGGCTGTTGGCTATATAAATAAATGGGAATGTCGACCCATACATCAAGAAAAATAAAAAATAAGGATAATATCACCCCACACTTATAAAAATCAATGATGATAAGGTATATTGTAACATCTTTCAATTCAACACTCTCTAACATATCTAAAAAGGGTTGGTTATGAGACCCCAAGTATGTCTTCCCATACCTCAGAGGATATTGACTATCATATGAGGTGTGATTTGTATAGTAGTGATACTAAACCCCCTGGTATGAAGTGTCATTGAAACAAAAATAATACATATAAACAGAAGAAAACTGAGGAATAAAATTAGTAGAAACCTTATAACAGAACTGAGAAAATAAATGAGAAAACAATATACAAAAAATGAGGAATCATGTAATGATAGGATGATATGTATCTAAATGTAAAATTGAGAACATTACAAATAAAAGGGTCATTTAATATAAGATAAACCCAAAAGGCTCTGTTCCAAAACCCCATGTCAGACCAATATTATATACCCATCCCATCCATCAAGAAACAAATCATATTTAAAGTAACATTACTTTTCCCAAACTTTCATTCAATAAACCTGCTCGGGTACCAAATGGTGGTTTGAATTGGGTCTGATTAAAACATAGTAGGTTAATACCAGCATGTCTAAACAAACTTGTTTGATAAGAAGTGATAGAAGTAATGAAATAAATAGGTGTATTAATTAATTCAATAATTAATAAAATACAACAATAACCTTCTTCGACACCATGGAAGAATATCTATGAGCATGTCTCATATCCATGCCCACCATATCCATATAACCATGGTAAAACATAACCTACCTTGACAGCATGTCATAATTTCACTAAGCATGTATCACATCTATGCCATCCAAAACCATATACCCATGGTATAACAAATCATTGGATCATGACTACTAATAAGCATCATAACATGTGGTAGGTCCTAGACCAATAAATAAGAATCTCATCAGGCGCCAGAACGTAGCCCAGTATATAATTATCTCAGTATTTTTAAGGATATATCATAATATATAAGAATCACAACATGATTTGGGTATAGACTGATATATAAGAATCACTACACATTTCAAGGCATATCCTAGTATATAAGCATCACAACATCTGTTAGGGATTTTCCTGATATATAATCATTACAACATGTGTCAGGGAATAACCTAGTTTATAAGCATCACATCATGTTTCAGGGCAGAGATCTATATATAAGTATTATAACATGGGTCCAAGCATAACCTAGTATATATGAATCACATCATGTGTTACAATTGGATATCACAACATGAATAAAATAAAAACATTAATACATAATACCAAATCGTTAATTTTTCTAATTACCACTTATCTACCTATTTACCCATTTTTTCAATTAATCTGTTATTCCATTTTCCATAATGAGTCTATGTCAAGAAAACACTTGAATTCCATGTCATTCTAAAATAATATGTAATATATTAGCAATTAATTATTTTTAAAGGTCCTCTCAACCAATTGGTAGTGGGGTAACCTTGATATTCATTATTATATTATTTTCTCCTGTATGCGATAATTGGTGAGAGTACCCATGGTGAGGTTGGGAACATACTATAACTATTTATGTGATGAGTTATTTTCACATGATGTTCACTGTGATTTAACATTCTTTATTTATAGTTTTCATGAGAGGATATGGGGAATATTTTACTGAGTATATAGTTATACTCACCCTATGCACATATAAAATATTTTTTAGGTCAGTTGGAGAATATTGAATATCAGGTTGGTAACTATTAACTTGTGATTTGTAGGAGCTGTTTGGGGTTTTTGGTCACTGCTGTCTTTAATTTTCCTTTCGGAATTTTAGTTTTTTCCCTTCAGTTGTAGTATTTATTTTATGTCATTACATATGTGCACTTGGGTTTTTATTCTATATTGGAATCTGAGTAGAGGTTGATTGGTGTATATTAAATCACTCTCTTTCTCATGTGTTCTCTCAAAGGGTAATTCCACCCATATGTGTGTTTATCATAACCTCAATGCTAGTCACCAAATTGGGGCCTACTGGAGTCATGATTGAAGGTTCACTATCTCTCTTATCCCACTACCAACACAAGAGGGTTACCCCTTTTGGGGAGGGGGTTGTGACATTTATACATACTTATCATTCAAAATAATAATAATTTTACAAATATTATTATAATAAAATAACAAAATTAATGTAATGACATAAAAATTTTATAATTGCTAATAAACATGTCCATGAAATCTAATACATAAAATATAACTATACGAATAAAACACCAACAATAAAATATAGAATCAACCCATTTATTATTATGACACCACTATATCTAACAATTTATCAAATGTTAGGTAGTTGTTCTTGGAGTTTTATATTTTCTTATAGATTCTCCCAATTTATTGAATCCACAAAAAAAATACTACAAAATATGAAAAAGATATATCTATTCACAAGAGAAACTCAATATTAATGAAATAACTCATGAGTATTCATTAGAAAAAATAATATTTCTTAAATAAATTAAATCAAAGAATGTTTCTAATTTTAAATTTAAATAATATTTTTTCTAAAACATTTTGATAAATACTAATCCAAAATATTGTAGTTAGTAATTTTGTAATCTAGATTGTTGACTTTAAATAAAAATTTATTAAAATCATGATCTATTTATTTACACTAACTAAAATTACAAAATCATCTTAAAATATAAAAAAACTACTCTACGACATTTTTGATTATGAAAACTCTTGTTAATTTTAATCATTTGGACTATTATAAAAAACACTTTTCTATGAAAATTTCAAAATTTCAATGATAAATTGAAAACATTTTTGGTTACCCCTATTTAAAAAAATATATTCAATATAATCATGTATTATAATAAATCAATGCAATCATATATGAAATAATAAATCATTACATAATGATTATATGAAAAATAAAAACCGAATCAAAAATAAAATAGATGCATGTTTTAATAAATTATATTATATTCGATAATCATTCAAGAAAACAATGTATGACTATAAGATGAAACCAATTGATTAAAAAACAAATATACATGTAACTAAAAAATAATATTTTTTGCATGAAATATAATGTTTAATAAACCTCATATTAAAAAAATAAATTTAAAGGTAACCCATATAAAGGTTGACTGACACTGTATTTTCATTGACTTCATTGGAATTCGACCTTTCATTTTAAATTAGCCGACCTGGTATATTTATGGATTCCTTCTAATTTCCTAATGATCCCACCTAAATGCTTTATTGATCTAATTATATAACCAAGATCAGATGTCATTTTTGTAACATACTAATTTTTATACTTTTACTGGATATCTAAACAGGATCATCTCAAACCTAAGTCACATTCTTGATCTCAAAATATAGAAGAAATGTTCAGTGTATCATACATGAAAAATGAAAATGAGTTTACCTTTATAAAAAATAAAAAATAATTAAAGGTTTTCAATTGGAAATCTAGCATGTTATGCCGCTACATTGTACTTACCATACTAGATGAAGAAAATAAATCCTTATAATATGCATAACAAAACATGGAATAATTCAAATAAATAAATATCCAAGAATTTTAATGAACTTATAAAAAAACATATAATTCAACACTATAGAGAATAATTAAAATAGTAAAGGCCTATACGGAAAATTTAAATATCTTAACATAATAATAATTGAAGTGAACAAATACCTCCTCGAGATAAATATGTTATATATGCATACCATGACATCCATAACATCACATAAAATTTATGTCCTAAATAATATAAATTGAATACATAATCTATACATAAGAGATAGATAAAATATAGAATCAACAAATTCCCCAAAGGGGTATGAGTATGGATTTAGAATATAACCCAGTTTTATGCCTCTAGATATTCTCTATAATATAATTTCACGATAAAACCTATATGCTAGTTTGACAATAAAATCATAAAATATAATTTTATTATAAAGATAAATTGAAAATAAAGATAAAACCATTAATTATTTTCCTTTAATAACCTTATATGTAAAAATTTATAAAATTGATGTAAAATAATTTAAAACATAAACTGATGCCATTTATATGATTAATGATACCAAAACATAAATGTCATCATAATGGGATAAACCTATGAGGATCAAAATGGGAAAATCAATAATATATGTCTCAATAAAAACCATCCTATATGTAGTGATACAATCATATATACCCACTTGAATTAAAATATATATTCATAATTAGAAGAACCCACCTAACATGTATGTTATAAGCATAATTGAATGATTTTGTATAGATAAATACAGACTATGTCTAATAAGAATCTAAACATTTTACTTGTAGCTATAAAACCTATATCTGATTCCTCTGATAAAAAAATATGGCCAATACACCTCTGACCAAAATCTTTTTCTGTTGCATCTTCTTTAACCAAGTGTTTCCAAGGTTGGATGCTTGAACTTCTCTGAAGTATTAAACACTTCACTTCAATCTTTTATATGAAAAAAATTAATTTCTTACCACCCATAATATAATTTTATCCCCTTTCTGGAGGTGTTCTAAAAGAGAAAAGTCTTAGAACTCAAATATGATTTCTTTCTCAAATCCAGTTAAAATTTCAAAATTCTTTCTAATAATAGCATTGTTGGATTCATCAAAACTCTTCTTCAATATTCTGAAGGATTTATAAAAACTATATAATATGCAACTTTCTTCAAACTTCCTTAACATCTATGTTAAAAAATATATTATAAATTACTTAACTCGTTCAGAAAACATACTTTGAAAGATCCGCTCTGTATCGTAATTGTTTATTTTTTTTCAAATATATGTAAATCTTTTCAACATTCCATCTGATAGGTGTTTTTCTAAGGAAATATTTAGGAATAACTCTCTATTTGATGATTATTTCTTTTTTCTAGTGTATTTGATATTTCTTTGCCTGGTTATTCTCCACTCTATGAACTATTTCCAAAACATTCTTTGGTTTGGTGAGCTTATTAAAACTGTGACCGATGATCTTTTTATTCCCCCTCATTCTGATGGGATCATATGCATTCATCCGAATTTGGCTATCTGATGAGTGGAATATGTCTCTCCAATAGAATCACATATGATCAACATATTTTATTTTATTTTTAGATTCAGAATTCATATTCTTGTTGTATATTACCTTATCAAAAACCTCAAACTAGTCTTGTATTAACAAGATCATATTCTTTTATCGGATAAAATAATGATCCTTTTTCTAATTCTCACACCTTTGATAGATATTTGACCATTCATCTAGACTTTCTAAACTTATCCTGACGTCTCCCTTCATTTACCACCTTATTTTAATGATGAAAAATATACACCCTTGATCTGTAGAACATTATTAATTTTCCATCCAATAGAACTCATATTCTTCTTAGTATTTATGAAAATTTATTCTTCCAGGAGTTCATTTATTTTTCTACATTTGATAAAATCATAAATTTTCATCCAATATCATCGTGGAACTCTATTTGATCATTTTTCATGTTCGTTGGGTGATCTTGATAAATATCTGTATAAACATTCCATCAATTCGAGGGACAACATCTATATCATAAAAAACATGTTCTGATAGATCATTGTCTGATGGACTTGATTCAAAATTCTCAAAAAAAAAATCACTTCATTGCATAATAACGTTGAACTTTATATAGATTATAACATAGTCTTTTTAACATTAACTTCATATAAAATATCATTATGGATACCTCTGCTACCTCTCACTGGTCTACTCAATCCTTCAATTATCATATTATATTGTTTCAAAATTTAAATACTTCTATCCCAAAAGACTTTTCCAATGGGTTACGTTGACTACAACATTGATTTGTATCCCTTTATCTGGTTACAATATCCCTCCTCCATCTAATATTTCATATTTAACTTTTCACTATTATTTTAAAATCCATGATTTGACACCATTAAAATTATTTTACTTTTTTTCAAAATCACAAAAACACAGTACCTCATACTTCTTATTTCTATCTATCTAGTAATAATGTGTATTATTTTTCTAGTAAAAGAAGTTGTTGGAGATCATATAGTAGAATATTCATCTGATCACCTTATTCAAGTTATCTATGTTTAGTTACATCAACCTCATCCTTTAGATGCAATATTGTATCATGATAATATTCATGATGCTAAGAACTTTAATAACAACATGAAATCCTCTTAATTTATATGAATGATTCTTAACATGTATATGAAAAAATTTATTAACCTCCTTTAACACGTCAAATGTTAAATTTTTAACAACCATAAAGAATGTTTCCAAAGAATCTCATGAAATTAAATCTCCCCTATTGTATTTCTGATGGTTTTACCATCAAGATAACTTCCATTTGAAAAGTTCATCAATATTATTCTATCATGGTACATAATTATTCATATCTATATATCAATGATATTTTTTATCAACATTATTCTACAAATTTTACTTTAGATCCTTTACCTAATAAACATTCACCTTTAACATCTACTTGAATTTTTAATAAACTATCAACAACATATGAAATATATTAATGTAACACCCCGACCGTAATTACCAATAGTTAGTGCATTATTAGATAACATTGGTATGATTACACAGGATCAAATCCTGAAAGACATATCAGTTTATTAGCATTGTATGTACTAGATAGAAACATAAGTTTTATATTATATTATTAAATGAAAAACAACAACATTGTGTCTCATTTTAAAACATTCATCTCACTTAGACTATCCCTGCAGGTCAGTCATACTATACTTCTTCACATCTTGGGAAAAATAAAACATAGAAAGGGGTGAGATCAGGTGCTGAGTAAGGATAACAATATAATGGAAACATTCAAAAATAGTCATAAACATTTAAGGAAATGTGAAAGTCTAAAAAAATAATTTTAAACATTAAATTCTGCATAATATGGCCAAGATTAATCAATTAATTCCATTACTTGTTCACATGGACATTTTACTAGTCGAATAATCACATATAATATCAATAACTATTTTAATAATGATGGAATGAAAAATTTCAGACATCATAACCACATAGTCAAGGCCTCGTACCATGACCAAAAATAAAATTTTGTCAAGGCCTTGTTCCAAGACACTAGTTTGTCTCATGAGACCTACTAATGCATTAAGGAGCTATAGTAGGCTCCGCCCGTCACATACTTTGTCCAATTCATTCCTCATATGAAAAAGTTGAAACATAACATAAACATTCGTATTAAAACTAGCATAAAAAATGTTAATAATTTAACCAAAAACCATGAATGGTATAAAAATAACAAATCCATAGTCAAACATATCACAAGACCTTCAATACAATATGGAAGATTGTATCACAATAAATCAACTTCAAACAAACATAAAATCCAATGAAGGATGTTGGCATATAAGAAATCCATCCAAAAAACTATTTGAGTGAAATATTTTTTTCTACATTGAAATCATTAAAAAGTAAAGAAAACATTTATTTTCAAATTAATCTTTTAAGGGAAGCTTCCAAGGTGTTATAGTGGAAAAAAATATCTGCACTCATCGTATAAGTTAAAAACACATTCTTTCCTTAACTTGTCAAAAAGGTTATAAAGTACCTTGTTTGGAAAGTGATGGACAGATTCATTTCAAACCATTTTATAAAAATTAAACCAGGGGTATAAATTACGTTAACACATAGTCAAGTAAACAGTAATAATGAATTGAAATAAATTTATAGGAAACACAGATGTGGATGATAAGGGGGTCTTAGTAGATACTCACGTATAAAAAAACCTCGAATAATAAAGATATTTTTAAATTTAACCATTACCAAGTACTTTTCCTTGATCAAGGGTATGTTAAAATCATGTATAATAGTTATGTAATCGTTATTAAATTATACATTAACCATATACATAAATATGATATCATATATGATCCTCTAATATTTCTTTGTTAATAATATATCAGTAGTATCATCGTTTCTGTTGTTAACTGATTCATTTTCCATTATATATTTGGTTACATATTCCATGTTTCTTCTGGTTATAATTTATTTTATTCACATCCAGAATGATTATAATTTCATTAAACTTATATTCAATCATAAAATGAAAATTATTCATGAATTGTTATGATGGGGAATGAATTTCATCACGTTCGTAGAGACGGTAATCCGTACGTATGCATGAGCAACAATACCATTCTATTGATTGTGAAATCGTATGTAATTGGATGATATATCATATATACTGAATCTTTATCATTTTATATTTATTATTTTAATTAGTTATACTCATTATTATACCAATCCAAATAATGTTATTTTTAATAACAATCTACACCACGATGTGGAGACAGTATGTCGTACGTATGCACGTATGATGACTATTCATTCATATGATTGATAGAATAATGAATATGGTTGTAAAAATTTATAATAACATCATAGTATGTATAAGGTTCTGGAGTTATCATTTTGGTTTTGAATCAACAATGAAAGTGGAAGTGGAAGATGAAAATAACTTTGAAAGAGGTGGTGAAATTATTACATTTTCTTCGGGTGTTTACTTTTCAGTTGATCAAAAGGGATCCATAGATTGGATTTATGATAAAAGTAAGGCCACTATGTCGATGTGAGGGTAGTTGGGAGGATATTTTAGTAGGTTTTGTCATAGGCAAATGGATTTGGAGGTGTGATTTTGAGATAAGGAGAAGAACCGTTTAATAAGAGAGGTGATGTTCACCTTAGGAAAAAAATGAAATATTATTTTATTATAGAATCATATTTGGTTTATAATTGCTCTAAAACGATTTATTTAGAGACTAATGTGGGGATGGGTATAAATCCTCTCAACCAATAGGTTTTAGACTGGTTTAGGTCACCATATTAACCTTATCTTTTAGATTTAACACTTAGTTAAATAGCTTACCTTTTACCATGCGTTGTTGTATTTGTAAAGACCCATAAAATTTAAGGGAAATTTTTTCTTAATTTTATTTGGAATTTTACAAGAACGCGGTTTCTGACGGCACCTGATTCTGAGGCCCGGTGTGCCCGGAATCAATTTCCAAAGTTTTCCTCGGATACGTTCAGTGAACGAACGAGCGGGATTTTCTAACTTTTGAACTGGTGCCCGGAATCGAATTCTGAGGGCACTGATGGAACCGTAGTGCCGATAATTGCTTAGGAACTCCTGTTCCGGAGTTGCATTTATAGGAGTGTTGATGATAAAAATTGTGTAAGTTTATTTTATTATTAATCTACAATTTTTTAATTATTTTACTGTAAGTGTTAGTTCTTGATGGAAGTTGGGTAACCACCCAACCTCCCGTGGGAAGTTATGAGGGTGGTGGGGCCCACACTAACCCCAACCCTTCATATCCTCTAAACCCCCTCAACTCCCACTTTAATTTTGTTAACTTAAGTTATAACCTATGACTTAAATGTATTGAGTTTAATGAGGTGAGTTGTGTGTGGTTATTGAATTTCAAACTCTTGAAATTCAAATGTGTTGTTCTGTTAATAAAATAAGAAAGGGTCCTATTTTATTTTTGGTTAGAGTTTTTCTCACCTTGAGAGAAATTGGGAAAGCGGTCTTCTTCTTCTTCAACCTTGACGAAGAACGCGAAGAACACCGTTCTTCAACGAAGAACTTCTCCACCGAAGAACACTATTCTTCCGCGACGCCGAATCCGCGACGCGACATTCTTCTTCCGCCTCATCTCTTCCACGACGGTTTTCCGCGATGAAATCACCGTCAACGACTTCGAATCCTTTCTTCGCGACGTCGACGTTCTTTCGTGACGCCCGACCTCCGCGACGCTCATCTTCCACGGCTCGTTGACGAACATCGTTCCTGAACCAAGGAAGGGGTTTTATTTTAATTAATTCCATTCATGATTCTAGTTTGTCGATCTTCGTGGTTTTCGACTAATTGTTATCGAATAACGCGAGGGGGCCGGTCTGCACAAACATGGCCGACCCTCCTCCTTTTTCATGAATGTTTTCTTTGAGGTTGGTACGAGGAAGCGTGGTTCTGTCGCACCACGCGGTTTCATGTGGAAGAAATGTGTGGCGCCGTCGCGCCGCATCGTGGAAAGAAATTCAAGGAGGTGACGACGTCGCACCGCGTCGAAGAAAACCGAAGACACCGCAGCCGGAGCGGGGCCGTGGAGGAGGGTCGCGGTGTCGTCGCACCGCGCCGGACGACAAACGCCGCAGACGGTTCCTGGCTGCGGCGTAGCATGGAGAACGGCGGCCGGACCGAGCCGCTGGTGTCGGCGAGAAAGGGGACCTGGCGTCGCCGGTCCCGTGGAGGCCGGAACCGGCCGGCCAGGGCGGGCCGGCCGGACCGGTGTGCAACCGGGGGTTCAAACCCCCGGCCAGCTGGCCGGCCGGCCAAAACGACCCCCCTTAATTGTGGGGGGTCGCGGTTACACAAGGGGGGGGGGGGGGGGGGGGGGGGGCAGGCGCCCCCCTCTATTTTCCAACAGCTCGGCCGAAGCCGAACTGGCAGCGCGCTGGGCGCGCTGCGCCCACCCGGACCGTCGCCTGGCCGATCTGCCTGGCCGGGCCGAGACCCGCCAGGCCGGGCCGGGCCGTGCCCAGCCATGTCGGGCCGCGTCGGGCCGGGCCGACCCAGACCGGGGCGGGTCGAACCGGTTCGGGCACACCAGGGGGTCTCGGTCCGGGTCGGTCCGGGCCCGAAACCCCCGTTTTCAGACCAAATTCGTTCAAATGCCCATACCATGGGCTAAAGACCTCCGATTGACGAGCCGTCAGCGGCAACGCGATCCTTGGATCGAGATGGTCTTTTTGGTATATCGCACTCAATGTTTTGGAGTACTTTTAGTTTGGCCGGGTTGGTTCGTACGCGTAACCAACCGGGCCCTCGGAGCGAAAATGCTCATATCTTAAACTCCGGACGTCTGATTGACGTGTCATCGACTTGGTTAAGTTCCTCTTAGTGAGACGGATCTTTTGACATACTCTGCCCGAGGTTTGGACGTAGGTGGAGTACGATCAGGTTGGTTTTTCCTTAAAAACCAACCGGGCCCCTGGAACGAAAAAGCCAATAACTCTCAGATCGGGCGTCCGATTGACGCGCTGTTTGTTGCGTTGAGTTCCTGTTGACGATACATAACTTTTGGATATATCAACTTCGGACTATTCGTCAGTTGATGTATCAGCCTCTCGGTTCGTGGAGCGGACCCTCCCGAACGAGCTTGATGTGTGCGGAAACCCTAGTGCTGGCTGAGACTGCTACTGTGACTGCGACGACGACTGTAAAGAGATCCTCAGTGGATACGACTTCAACGATGATGAAAACGGTACAAAAATCCTCTGTGTTTTCCGTAGTGATCACTACGGTACATCTTGGGATACATCAACTCTGGACTACATGTCAGTTGATGCATCGACCTCTTAGCTCGTGGAGTGGACCCTCCCAGAACGATCATGCTGTGTACGGAAACCCTAGATCCGGTTGAGACATGACGACTGCTGATCGAACGACTCGGTGTGTTACGGATAACGGCACAGGGGAGCGCTTGGTTGTAGCGGCAGACCCACGACAGAGATGCGCTTGGTTGTTGGGGCACATAGGAGCGCTTGGTTGTAGCGGCAGACCCACGACAGAGGTGCGCTTGGTTATAGCGGCACATGGGAGCGCTTGGTTGTAGCGGAAGACCCACGACAGAGGAGCGCTTGGTTGTAGCGGCACAGGGGAGCGCTTGGTTGTAGCGGCAGACCCACGAAGGAGGAGCGTTTGGTTGTAGCAGCAGCCCTTAGTACCCGATAGGTGTAGCGCTTGGTTGTTGCTGCATAACCACTGTACTTGATTGAAAATGAGTTCCCCAATATCTTTGGGTTCAACATCCTTAACGATCCTGTGTAGGTCATTGCGAGGGTTAGTACCTATAGATCCTTGTGGGTCCGACGGATTAGATGAATCAGTGGCTACCTCTGATCATCTCTAACGTCATATGAAGAAGTACCTGTGTGAGCTGAGTCCTATATACATTCTTGTGTTGATTGTGTTGTGCTATCCTGTGTGGATTACGTTTGCTTTCCTGTGTGGAATACGTATACTTTCTTGTGTGGAATGGGTTGTACATGGGCTCTGAGGTTGGAATATATTGGAATTGATGACTTAGGTATATATATGGGCATATATCTAAGCAGTGTCGGTTGTTACTTCATGACTGTATCTTTCCGTTGTGGTTTATCCTTTGTGGATTTTGGGAGACCCTCGGGGGTCTCGGGGTCCCTACTGAGTAGCTTATACTCACCCATGCACGGGCTATGCCCACACTACGTTGTGTTGGTTACAGACGACGGACATCGTTGATCGTGGTTGAGGTTTGCAGAGCAGGACGGTATCTGGAGGAGGACCACTGGGCGGGACGTACTCGGAGCAGACGGCGGGACCTGAGGAGCAGTGGAGCTATCTGTACCCACCCTTCAGGTGGGATTTCCGGTGGATAGCTCGGCATAGAGGCTTTTACCTTTCAGTTGTTGTTTTCCCTTTCGAGTTGTAGTTTACTTTCAGTTTGGGTTTGTATTCTGGCCCACTTACTTTCCGCACTTGCAGTTGTACTATGTTTTTACTTAGTGTTTACTTTTTCCTCTTGCTTACTCTGAGGTGCTTGTTTACTTTACAAAGGCAATGCCTTCCCTTTTTCCGGGATTTATGCCTTGGTGCTAGTCGTCAGCCCCAGTCCTATGGAAGGCTGGCTTGGGGTAGTCACGACACGGGCCCCGAGGACGGGTCATGACAAATTGGTATCAGAGGAGTTCGGTTCTACCGCGAACTCTGATCTTTTATATGTGAAGCAATAGTGTTTAGCGTATTGAGTGTGGTTATTAGTCCAGGGAGTCCAGTGTTGGTTCGGCGGCCGACGTATCCATACACCAGGACCCAGACATCTGATTTCCGACTTAATGCACGAAAACATTGATTGCATGAGTGTTTCACGTTTTCTTTGTGATTACTTTGTATCAGCTCACCAGGTATATTGTTCTGACCATGGCTCACCTGTTTCCTTTTCAGGATGGCCCCACGACGGCAGCCAGCTAGGGTTCCGAGAGTCGAGCGTGACGACAGCCCACCGAGGGACGAGGCCTCGGTGTAGGGCCCTTTATCAGCAGTGGCACTGTCAGTAGCTCTACCCGCTGAGCCACCAATGCTTCCAGCACCAGTCGCTGACGATGCATGTCACCTCAGTGCACTGCATGATTTCCAGCACCAGCGACCGCCCAGGTTCCGTGGGGAGACAGACCCCCAGGCTGCGGATGACTGGCTGGAGGCAGTCGTACGGGTTTTCCGGCTAGTGAGGACACCAGAAGACCTCATTCTGATCCTCGCTGCGAGCCTACCTCCCGCAGCAGTGGGACGATGGTGGAGGTTGATGCTCCAGGTGCACGACGAGACATCTCTTCGCTGGACGGACTTTGAGAGCATCTTCCGCTCCGTGTTTGTCCCATACACCCTCCGAGAGGTGCGCATCCAGGAGCTACTACAACTACGGCGGGGCTGCATGACAGTAGACCAGTACGCGACGAGGTTTACCGATATCTCGAGCTATTCCAGGGACATGGTACGGGACCCATTCTTCGGGGCCTGAATCTTCGAGCAGGGGCTTAGGCGAGAGATCAGAGCTTCAGTTGTTCCTCACAGCTTTCCGACACAAACAGGAGTGTTGGAGCGAGCCCTCTGGGTGGAGAGTTTCCTTGCTGAGCAGTCTCCAGTAGCAGGACCCCCCACTAGCCGGCATGCGGCAGAGTCTTCTACAGCGGGCAGTAGACAGATGACGCAGGCGTCCAAGAGGACTAGACCTACCGGTGGTCGACTGCGTGACTCTGGATCGTTTGTGCGAGGCACCCGGGGTGGACAACGACTTACCATGAGAGGACAATGTTACTCCAGCGGCGGGATTGGTCACATGTCTTGTGACTGTCCGACCCGCCATATGGATGACCAGCAGATGAACGAAGGACCCCCCAGGCAGAGGCAGAGGTTCGATCAGGGTGGTCTGCAAGGTGCAGGTAGACGAGGCAGAGGAGCTGGCCGAGTAGCAGATGGTGGGAGACACTTCGAGGTGTTGCCACCACCACCACCGGGAGGTCCGCCCCGACCTCAGGGAGTTGGTGGATATGGGAGAGCTCAGCTTCATGAAGCTGAGGCCTTCGATCATGGAGCTCTAGGAGCAAATGGATAGGAGCATAACTAGTGGATATGTCTTTTGTAATACTAGTTCTTTGTTGCTATTATGTAGTGTCTTTGTATTATGAGCTACAATAATAAAAGACGCATACCTTTGTGATGTTTTCATTCCTGTCCACTTTTGTGTTGTTACTAAGAGGTTCTAGTTTTGACTGTTGACTTGACCCTCACTTGTGAGAAATCTACTGGAGGAGACCCAGTTACCACACACTAATGCCGACAGTGTGACTCAACCCTTGGAGGTGAGAGTAACGGTTAGATCTCATGGTAGTAGCATCTAGGCCTTACGACATCATCCTTGGTATGGATTAGTATCATCCATATCGGGATTGACTGTATTTGGCAAAGAAAGTGGTTCATCCATGGGATGCGACAAGATTTATCTTATCGGAAAAAGGGAAATCTTAGCATCTCTTGTGGGACCAGAGATGGTCCAGGCCATGAAAGAGATGGTCCAGGTCATCCAGGAGTGGATGAAGACAGCTCAGAGCCGACAGAAGTCTTTCGCTGACAGGAGGCGGAGGCCACCAAAGTTTGAGGATGGCGACCACGTCTTCATGCGGGTCTCACCTCGACGTGGATTACGTAGATTTTTCCATGGTGGAAAGTTGTCTCCATGCTTCATCGGACCCTTCCAGGTCCATAGCAGGATTGGCGAGGTGGCTTACCTCCTGGCTCTACCGCCTTTGTATCCCTAGTTTGTGTTGAAGCTTTACGGGGACGTAAAGCCCTGTGGTGGGAGTAATTTAACGACCCTTAAAATTCAAGGGAAACTTTTTCTTAATTTTCATTGGAATTTTACAGGAATGTAGTTTCTGACGGCACCTGATTCTGAGGCCCGGTGTGCCCGGAATCAATTTCCAAAGTTTGGCTCGGGTACGTTCAGTGAACCAACGAGCGGGATTTTCTAACATTTGAACCGGTGCCTGGAATCGAATTCTGAGGGCACTGATGCAACCGCAGCGTCGGTAATTGCTTAGGAACTCCTGTTCCGGAGTTGCGTTTACACGAGTGTTGATGATAAAAATTGTGGAAGTTTATTTTATTATTACTCTACAATTTTTTTATTAGTTTTCTCTAAGTGTTAGTTCTTGATGGAAGTTGGGTAACCACCCAACCTCCCTTGGGAGGTTATGAGTGTGCTGGGGCCCACACGAACCCCAACCCTTTATATCCTCTAAACCCCCACAACTCCCACTTTAATTTTGTTAACTTAAGTTACAACCTATGACTTAAATGTATTGAGTTTAATGAGGTGAGTTGTGTGTGGTTATTGAATTTCAAACTCTTGAAATTCAAATGTGTTGTTTTGTTAATAAAATAAGAAAGAGCCTTATTTTATTTTTGGTTAGAGTTTTTGTCACCTTGGGAGAAATTGGGAAATTGGTCTTCTTCTTCTTCAACCTCGACGAAGAACGCGAAGAACACCGTTCTTCAATGAAGAACTTCTCCGCCGAAGAACATGGTTCTTCCGCGACGCCGTATCCGCGACGTGACGTTCTTCTTCCGTGTCGTCTCTTCTGCGACAGTTTTCCACGACGAAATCGCCGTCAACGACTTTGAATCCTTGCATCGTGACGTCAACGTTCTTCCGCGACACCCGACCTCCGCGACGCTCGTCTTCCGCGGCTCGTTGACGAACGTCATTCCTGAACCGAGGTAGGGGTTTTATTTTAATTAATTCCATTCATGATTATAGTTTGTCGATCTTCGTGGTTTTCGACTAATTGTAATCGAATAACTCGAGGGGTCCGGTCCGCACAAACACGGCCGACCCTCCTCCTTTTTCATTAATTTTTTCTTTGTGGTTGGTATGAGGAAGCGTGGTGCCGTCGCACCACACGGTTTCATTCGGAAGATATGCGCAGCACCGTCGCGCCACGCCGTGCAAAGAAATTCAAGGACGCGATGCCGTCGCACCACGTCGAAGAAAACCGAAGACGCCGCAGCAGGAGCGGGGCCGCAGCGGATGGGCACGGTGTAGTCGCACCGCGTCGGACGACAAAGGTCGCGGCCGGTTTCCAGGCCGCGACGGAGCATGGAGACAGGCGGCCGGACCGGGCTGCCGGTGTCGGCGAGGAAGGGGACTGGACATCGCTGGTCCCGTGGAGGCCGGAACCGGCCGGCCGGACTGGTGTGCAACTGGGGGTTCAAACCCCCGGCCGGCTGGCCGGCTGTCAAAAATGGACCCCCTTAATTGTGGGGGGTCGCAGTTACACAAGGGGGGGGGGGGGGTAGGCGCCCCCCTCTTTTTTCCAACAGCTCGGCCGAAGCCGAGCTGGCAGCGCGCTGGGTGCGCTGCGCCCCGCCGGGCCGGGCCGCGCCCAGCCGGGCAGGGCCGTGTCAGGCTGGGCCGACCCGGACCGGGGCGGGTCGACCCGGTTCGGGCCGACCGGGGGGGTCTCGGGCCGGGTCGGTCCGGGCCCGAAACCCTCGTTTTCGGACCAAATTCGGTCAAATGCCCATATCCTGGGCTATAGACCTCCGATTGATGATCCGACAGCGGCAACGCGATCCTTGGATCGAGATGGTCGTTTCCGTATATCTCACTGAAGGTTTCGGAATACTTTGAGTTCGGCCGGGTGGTTCGTACACGAAACCAACCGGGCCCTCGGAGCGGTAACACTCATATCTTGAACTAAGAACGTTTGATTGACGTGCCGTCGACTTGGTTGAGTTCCTCTTAGTGAGACAGACCTTTTGACATACTCTGCACGAGGTTTGGACGCAGGTGGAGTACTATCGGGTTGGTTTTGCCTTAAAAACCAACCGTGCCCCTGGAACGAAAAAGCCAATAACTCTCAGACCGGGCGTCCGATTGACGTGTTGTTTGTTGCGTTGAGTTCCTGTTGATGATACATAACATTTGGATGCATCAACTTTGGACTATTCGTCAGTTGATGTATCATACTCTCGGCTCGTGGAGTGGACCCTCCCGAACGAGCTTGCTGTGTGCGGAAACCCTAGTGCTGGCTGCGACTGCTACTGTGACTGCGACGACGACTGTAAAGAGATCCTCAGTGGATACGACTGCGACAACGATGAAAATGGTACGGAAATTCTCCGTGATTTCCGTAGTGATCACTATGGTACATCTTGGGATACATCAACTCCGGACTACATGTCAGTTGACGCATCG
Source organism: Viscum album (assembly GCA_963277665.1). Taxonomy (NCBI): domain Eukaryota; kingdom Viridiplantae; phylum Streptophyta; class Magnoliopsida; order Santalales; family Viscaceae; genus Viscum; species Viscum album. The sequence continues at coordinate 569,585,175 of OY728164.1, read as the reverse complement.
ACCTCTTAGCTCGTGGAGTAGACCCTCCCGGAACGATCATGCTGTGTACGGAAACCCTAGAGCCGGTTGAGACATGACGACTGCTGATCGAACGACTCGGTGTGTTATGGATAACGGCACAGGGGAGCGCTTGGTTGTAGCGGCAGACCCACGACACAAGTGCGCTTGGTTGTAGCGGCACAGGGGAGCGCTTGGTTGTAGCGGCAGACCCACGACACAGGTGCGCTTGGTTGTAGTGGCACAGGGGAGCGGTTGGTTGTAGCGGCAGACCCACGACAGAGGAGCACTTGGTTGTAGCGGCATAGGGGAGCTCTTGGTTGTAGCGGAAGACCCACGAAGGACGAGCGTTTGGTTGTAGCAGCAGGCCCTCAGTACCCGATAGGTGTAGCGCTTGGTAGTAGCGGCATAACCACTGTACTTGATGGAAAGGGAGTTCCCCAATAGCTTTGGGTTCAACTTCCTGAACGATCCTGTATAGGTCATTGCGAGGGTTAGTACCTACAGATCCTTGTGGATCCGACGGCTTAGATGAATCAGTGGCTACCTCTGATCATCTCTAACGTCATACGAAGAAGTACCTGTGTGAGCTGAATCATGTATACTTTCCTGTGTGGATTGTGTTGTGCTATCTTGTGTGGATTATGTTTGCTTTCCTGTGTGGAATACGTATACTTTCCTGTGTGTACGTGGTTTTACTTGGGCTCTGAGGTTGGAACATATTGGATTTGATGACTTAGGTATATGTATGGGCATATACCTAAGCAGTGTCAGTTGTTACTTCGTGATTGTATCTTTCCTTTGTGGTTTATCCTTTGCGGATTTTGCGAGACCCTCAAGGGTCTCGGGGTCCCTACTGAGTAGCTTATACTCACCCCTGCATGGGCTATGCCCACACAATGTTGTGTTGGTTGTAGACGACGGACATCGTTGATCGTGGTTGAGGCTTGCAGAGCAGGACGGTACCGGGAGGAGGACCACTGGGCGGGACGTACTCGGAGCGGACGGCGGGACCGGAGGAGCAGTGGAGCTATCTGTACCCACCCTTCAGGTGGGATTTCCGGTGGATAGCTCTGCGTAGCGTCTTTTACATTTCAGTTGTTTTTTTCCCTTTCGAGTTGTACTTTACTTTCAGTTTGGGTTTTATTCTGGCCCACTTACTTTCCGCACTTGCAGTTGTACTCTGTTTTTACTTAGTGTTTACTTTTTCCGCTTGCTTACTCTGAGGTGCTTGTTTACTTTACAAAGGCAACACCTTCCCTTTTTACGGGATTTACGCCTTGGTGCTAGTCGCCAGCCCCTGGCCTATGGAAGGCGGGCTTAGGGTAGTCACAGCATAGGCCCTGAGGACGGGTCGTGACAGTATTATTATAATAAATTGTTAATAAACATACAATAAAAATAAAAGAGAACCCCAAGTGGTTCATTATTGATATATCTAACCTTATCTAAGTCTGTTGGTAGAATATTAGATTTTTAGGAATACTAAATCAATTAATAATATAGTATTTCTTTTAAAAACTCTTGAATCTCAATTTTGACACTATTTGATATTTTGTTTTTGTGAAAGTCAGAAAAACATTATCACTTCAAAAGAAATTTATTTTATAAACCCTAACATGTCATATTACAATTATAAATTAGTTTAATTCAATAGAAGTCTCAATTTAAATTTATTTCAATATTTATAATATCAATTATTTAAATCATTCAATAATAGGTTACTACAGCGTCATCATTGTGTAATAAATAAATTTAATTATTTAATGTCTAAAAATTATAAATAACATACCAATATTTTTGAAATCGTTTTAGATTTCTAATTAATATTTATAGTCAAATTTATCTTATGTATAACCTTATATTATTTTTTTGTTATTAAACTTTGAATTTAACACTTTAACTCTTCTTTAAATAAAATAATAATAAATATACTAATCTAATGAATGTGGACCAAAAAGATCATTTTTTTCCTAAGGATGATTTTGGTTGAAATAAACTTATCCAATAGAATTAGGACATGTGTTAGGGTAATTATATTATAATTTTTTATCTTTAATCACCCTATTTACTTTTAACCGTGGTAAATAAATGTCAAAAGTTATCATTCACCAAAAAATATTTTCATCTTATTGAAACACATTTTACTTATTGATTTCATCTGTGACTCTAAATTTTTTGAAATTTAATTCACAGAAGTGGTAATATTATGTTTTATGAAAATTTTCAATTACTCTTAAAAGGTGGGTAAAAGATGGTAAAAAGTTCAATAAAATTTTATATATATAATATTTTTTAAAAATGACTCCAATGAATTACATTTAACCAATATAGGTTTTATATATCTATTTTTACCTAATATAAATTTAAATAAAATAAATAATTATTTAAATAAAAAGTCGGTTTTAAACAATAACCCATTGTTTTCCCTATTAATCAAAAAATTGAATGTTTTCATAAAAATGTCAAAAAATCACCCTAAGCTAATTTTGATAATCCAAATCCAAAGATGAAGTCAATTTTAAAAAGAATTATAAATTTTCAAAAAGTGGGTATTAATATTAAGAAGGGCTAGTTTTATAGATCGTGGTGTGCTAAAACTCAAAGTTGCATAAAACGCAAGTTATTGTATTATTCAAAGTGAAACGTACCATGGAATCTTGTAGTGTTACATTATTAACTCCAAATAATTTCATCCTCATAATTTATAGAATATTAGTACATAAAAATATTCGGGTGGTTCTTCATCATAAGTTCCTTAGGTTCCCATGTTGCCTCTTCCATCATATGGTTTCTCCATAGAACTTTCACCAGACAACTTGTCAGGTTTCCCAACACTTGTTCTCTAGTATCAAGAATCTTGATAGAATCTTCACAATAAGATAAATCAGGTTCCAGTTCTATTTCTTCATAGGTGAGTACCTGTGTTGGGTCAGGCATATATTTTCTCAACAGTGATACTTGGAAGACATCATGAACTTTAGATAGAATTGGCGACATTGAAAAATGATATTCTACAACTCCTATTTGTTCTAGAACTTCAAAAGGTCTGATGTACCTGGGTCTCAATTTACCCCTCTTACCGAACCGTAAAACACCCTTCCATAGAGATATCTATAAGAAAACATGATCTCCTACATGAAATTCCAAATCCTTCTTTGGGTTATCAACATATCTCTTTTACCTAATTTGAAATGATTTGATGTGGGTTTGGATAATATTAACCTTTTCCATTGTTTCCTCAACAAGTTCTGGGACTACAAGTTTTCTTTCACCAACATCATCCCAACAAGTTGGTGTGTGACATCTCTTTCCATATAACGCATTATATGGTGCCAACTTAATACTTTAATGGAAGATATTTTAATAAGAAAATTCTACCAGAGGTAAATATTGATCCCACATACCTTGAAAGTCAAGTGAGTTGACTTTTAAGGTTTGAATAGTCTATTTTGATTGTTTATCAGTTTGAGGGTGGAAGGCAGTGCTCAAAAAAAGTTCAGTATCTAGGTCCATCTGAAGACTTTTCCATAATCATGATGTAATACATGGATCACCATCGAAACAATCGATAGGGGTATTCCATGAAGTCTTACAACTTCATTAATATATAGTATTTATAAATGTTCAAGTGGTAAATATTCTCTTATAGAAAGAAAATGTACTGACATGGTATGATGATCAACAATGACCCATATTTCATCATTCCTACTTGGAGTCTTTAGTAGACCCATAAAAAAGTCCATTGTAATATCATCCAATTTCCACTCAGGCATGGGAAGAGGTTTCATGACTCTTCTTGGATGTTGTCTTCTATCCTTAAACTATTAAAAAACTATACATCTTGATATAGAATCATCAATCTATCTCTTCATGTTGTACCACCAAAAATGTTCTATCAAATATTTATAGAGTATATTGCTTCCAGGGTGTATAGAAAATTGGAGTTATGAGCAATATCCAAAAATTCCCTTTTTAGATCATGTATGTCAGGAACACAAAATCTCTTCCCAAATTTCAAAATTCAATCTTCATATACGAATTCCATCAATTTACCATCATTCAAAACATTAATTTTCTTTTAAAACGATTCATCATCAGTATGAGAACTTTTTATCCTTTATAGTAAAGATGGTTTGGGAACCATTTGAAATGCATTGAATTTTCAATATCAATGATTATTCTTATATCCATCTTTACTAGATCCATGAACATAATATCCCTTCCAACTCTCAACTTGTTCAAAACTCCGTGATAAATTCTTCTAAAATCATCTTCCACCATATTCTCTTTCCTCAGGTGGTAGTGTATAGTGTAATCATAATCATTGAGTAGTTCGAGCCATCTCCTTTTTCTCCTGTTGAGTTCTTTTTTGTGAGAAAATATACTTCAAACTCTTGTGATCAGTATATACCTCACATTTTTCATCGTAGAGTTAGTGTTTCCATATCTTAAAAAAAATATTACAGCCACTAACTCAAGATCATGAGTGGGTTAGTTTTGTTCATGAATTTTTAGCTGTCGTGATGTATCGAAAATAACTCTATCATTCTGCATAAGGACAAAACCAAGTCCTTTTTTGAAGAATCACTATAAATAACAAACCCACCATTCACCGATTGTTGATTCAAGATAAGAGAATTGACTAATATTCTCTTAAGTTCTTCAAAACATTCATCACACTCTTTTTTCCAAAAAAAAAAATTACCCATTTACCTATGAGTTTGGTTAATGGCTTTTCCTATTGGGAAAAATTCCCCACGAAACACTGATAATAACCTCATAAACCAATAAAACTGTGTACCTCAGTTATACTTATTGGTGCTGGACATTCTTAGATTGCCTTGGTATTTGAAGGATCGACATAGATTCCATCCGTAGAGGAAATATGGCCCTGAAATTGTTTTTCTGAAGGCAGAATTTACACTTACTAAACTTCCCATATAATTCATTTCTTCTGAGCGTTTTTAGAATAGTGAATAATTGATTTTCAAATCATCGTTGAATTTTTAGTACACCAAGATATCATCAATAAATAATACTAAAAATTCATCAAGATATTCCTTGAAATATCTATTCAATATAACCATGAAAACATAGGGTGAATTATTTAGTCCTAAAGGCCTTACAGAAAACTCTACATTCCCATACCTAGATTGAAATTATATTTTCAGAATGTATTCCTTCTTAATAAAGAACTGATGGTATCCAGATCAAAGGACAATCTTTGAAAAATACTGAGCTCCATTAATTTGGTCGAATAAATTATCAATGTGAGGTATGGGATACTTGCTCTTAATTGTTATAGCATTGATCACCCTGTAGCCAATACATAACCTTATAGATCCATATTTCTTCTAAACAAAAAGAACTGGGCCTCCCCGTAGAGAAACCTTAGGGTGAATAAATCCTTTATTACTCAATTCCTCTAGTTGTTTCTTTATTTCCACAATTTACACAGTGGCCATTCTATATGGGGTCTTCTATATGGTCCTTGAACTCAAAATTAAATCAATGGAAAACTCAATTTCTCATTATGGAGGATGTCCATGTCAATCCTTTGGTAACACATCAACATATTATTTCACAATACGTATTTCCTCTAATTTAATAATATTTTCCTCACCCATAGTTATTTAATTATTTTCCCCCCTAATAATTTATTTTATTAGAGCTAATAGGGTCGAATCTTGATAAGAATCAGGTGGTGATCTTTCTACTCTAAATATTAGGTACTCATTATCATCATAAATAATTGTAACATCCTTCTTCTTAAAATAAATTGTCGCATCATGGTATAAAATCCAATCAATACAGAGGATTATATCATATTAAATCAGGGGTGTGATGATGAGATCAGCAGTTAAAGAACATTTATATGCCCTAATGGGGACTGATTCCCAAAACATTATTGCAATGATAATTCCCTTAGGAGTCATGACTGAAAAATTCTTTGTTAAATAAAATTGGAAATATTATTTTTAGAAAACTGGGAATAAATGAAACAACACCATGATCCAAAATCAAATATAGCATTGGATAAATTTTAGGAATCCATTAAATTACTAGCCACCACATCATTCGATGCTTCAACCTCAGTAGTAGAGATCGCATAAGCTTTCCCTTTCTCCCTTGTCAATTTCTGTGGTATGATTCCTAGGATCTTAAGACATTCATTTGCATAATGCCCCATTTATCTAAAATTGTATCATTCAACATTGACAACCTCTTTATTTCCCTTGAAATCACAATCATAGTATCCCTTTTCACCATAATTGTAATAGACTCCCATTCTCTTTAGAAAAGTGTCGAGGTGTTTCTTCTCACATTTACCAAAGGATGAAAATTTAAATTTTATCTTATTCCCCTTATTTCTATTTCTACAGTGTTCAAATGATCTCTTCTTCTCTTTCTTTGATTTAAAGTCGTAAGACATAGTGAATTTATCTTTTATCTAGATAGCACATGAGACAATATCTTGGTATGATGAGAAGGATTTTTAGACTAATTCTCAATGGACAAATGATTTTAACAAATAAAATAATAGTTCAATATTGCTCCTTGGGTTATGTATATAATCTATTGCATTCCTTGGTAACCTTGTAAAGTTAGCCTCATACTTTGTGGTATTCTCATCATCCTTTTGCCTCAGGTTCAAAAATTGACTTTCCATATCCGCTGAATGGTCGCAATGAATGTAGTTTTCTATGAAAATCTATTTAAACTCCATCCATTACATATTTTATACTTCTTAATCCTCATTTGTGTTTTGAATTAATGACCACCATTGATCTGCATCTCCAGTGAGGCGATAAACTTCCATGACAACTTTTTCCCTTTTTCTACTACCCAAAGCATGAAATATTTTCTCCTAAGAACTAATCCATTGCTTAGATACAAATAAATTTGTAGTCCCATTGAATTTTTGTTGTTGTTGCCTCATGAAGTGGTGTAACATTGATCCTCCATATTGTGGATCGGGGTGCTCCATGTGGGTAAGGTTATTATTCATAACCTGAGTGAGTTGTCCCAGTATGGTGAATAGATGATCAACACCAGTAGCATCGAAATCCCCACTATAATTAACATGAGTAGGAGAAAAATACCTACAAGTATTATGTGCATTTATTCGGTTTCCATTCTTCCACTAGGCTCCATTTCTGAATTATGTCATATACTAGATAAGTTTATGAATCACAATACATAATTCACAACTTTTAAAACACTTAATATAAATTGAATAGTTTATGAATATAATCCATAATTATAAAAAGAATTTCATTGAGGAGTTATATACACATAAATCCCTCGTAATGGTTTTAAAAAAATGTGAATTATCTTAAGAATATTCCCTAGGAGTGTCGTAACCAAGAGTGCAACAAGGCCCATTGTCATGTACCAGGATAACTTGGGTAATGCCCCAAACTTCTTGTCAGAGTTTTCACTCCTAAGTATATCTGTTCAAGAGCCACCTCTACCTGCTCGTATCTAGAAAGGGATGTATTTCATGGAAATCTCACAAAATCTATATATTACAAAATTTCAAGGAATTTCTTCTATACTAATCCTAAAAGTCTATCTTAGGGAAATATTCTATAATAAGAGTTTTTCTAAATATAACATCCAAGGATTGTACTAAAATTCCTCTGATACTGATTGTAACTCCCTGACCATAGTTACCCAGAGTCAGTGCATTTTTAAATAACATTGGCATGAACACAAGAGATCAAATCCCGAAAGACTGATCAGTTTAGTAGCCTTGGAAGTACTACGTACAAACATAAGCTTTTCATTACATTATAAAATGAAAAAACACAACATTGTGTCTCCTTTTAACACATTCATATCCCTTAGACTATCCCTGCAATAAATTCATAATATACTTCGTTGCATCATGAGAAAAATAAAACATAGAACGAGGTGAGCTCAGGTGCTCAGTAAGGATAACAATATAATGGAAACTTTCTTAAATAAGCACAAATATTTAAGTCAATGTATAAGAGTAAAACAAAATCCTATTAAACATAATATTTAGAATAATATGGAAAAGATAAATCAAATAATTCAGTTTACTTATTCATGTGGATATTCTACTAGTCGAATAATCACATGTAATAAAAATAGCCGATTACATAATGATGGAATGCATAATGTCGGAAATCATAACCACGTAATCAAGGCCTAATTCCTAGAATAGAAATAATATTTTTTTCAAGGCCTTGTTCCAAGACACTAGTTTGCCTCATGAGACTTACCGATGGATCGAGGAGCAATATTAGGCTCCACCCATAACTTACTATGTCCAATGCATTCTGCATATGAAAAGGTTAAAACATAACATAAACATTCGTATTAAAACTAGCATAAAAATGTTAATACATTAACCATAAACAATGAATGGTATAAAAAGAATACATCCATAGTCAAACATATCACAAAACCTTCAATAAAATATAGTATATTGTATCATAATAAGTCAACTTCAAACAAATGTAAAATCCAATGAAGGATGTTGACATAGATGAAATAAATCAAAAAACTATTTGAGTGAAATATTTATTTCTACCTTGAAATCATTCAAATGTAAAGATAACATTAATTTTTAAAATAATCATGTAAGGTAATCTTCAATGGTGTTATAATGGTAAAAAATAGCTGCATCCGTTGTATAAGTTAAAAATCATTCTTTCTTTGACTTGCCGAAAAGGTCATAAAGTACCTTGTTTAGAAAGCGATGAAATGATTCCTTTCAAACCATTTTATAAAAAGTCAACCAAGGGTATAAATGAATTTAACCCATAGTCTAGTAAATAGAAAAAATGTTTTGAAATACATTTTTAAGAAACACAGATGTGGATGATAAACAGGTCTTAGTAGATACTCACAAATAAACAACCTCGGAAAATAAAGATATTGTGAAATTTAACCATTACCTTGTACTTTTTATAGATAGAGGCTATGTTATGCTCTTTTATAATAGTTAAATAATTTTTATTAAATTATTCAAGAACAAAATACATAAATATTATATCATATATGATCATCTAATATTTCATTGTTAATAATATTTTAGTAGTATCATCGTTTCGCGTCCGAACTGATTCGTTTTCATTTATATGATTGGTTATGTAATCCATGTTTGTTATTGATAGGATATATTTAATTAATCTTCATAATTATATTAAGTTCTTAACAATTATTTTTAATCATAAAATATAAATTATTCATGAATGGTTATGATGGGGAATGAATTTCATCGCGCTTGTGGTGACGGTACTCCGTACGTACGCACGAGCGACAATATCATTATAATGATGGTGAAATTGTATGTAATTGGATGGTATATAATATATAAGAAATCCTTAACATGTTATATTTATTATTTAAATCATATATACTCATTATTATATCCATCCAAATAATGAATTGTTTGAATAACAAACTACACCACAACGAGGAGACGGTAAGTCATACATACGCACGTATGTTGACTTATCATTCAAAAGATGGATTAAATAATTAATATTGATGTACCATATTTATAATAACAGCACAATATGTATAAGGTACTCGATTTATTATTTTGGTATGTAAAAAAAGAACGAGGAAGTGGGAGAAGAAGAGATATTTGAAAGAGGTGGTGAAATTATTATATCTTCTTCGGGACATTCCTTTTGAGTTGATCAAAAGGGCTCTCTAGGATGGCTTTTTGATCAAAGTAATGCCTCTAGGTAGAAGTGACGGTTTTTGGGAGGATATTAGAGTAGGAGTTGGTAGATCCAAATGTCTTTGGAGGTGTGATTTTGGGGGAAGGGGAAGTACCCTTTTATAAGAGAAGTTATGGTCACTTTATGAAAAGTTTGAATTTTTTATTATTATAAAATCATATTCTGTTTATAATGGCTCCAAAATGATTTATTTAGAGGATAAGGTGGGTATGGGTCGAAAACATTTCAACCAATTGGTTTTAGATAGGTCTAGGCTACCATATTAACCTTAAATTCTAGATTTATCTCTTAGTTAAATAGTTTAACTTTTACCATGTATTCTTGTATTATATTAATAAATGGTTAATAAACTTACTATGAAAACACAAGATAACCCAAAGTAGTTAATTATTGATATATCTAGAATTATCTAATTCCTTTGAGTAAGACTTAGATTTTTAAAAATATTATATCAATTAATAATATAGTATCTATTTTAAAACCTCATTTATGTCAACTTTTCTCACTATTTGGTATTTTGTTTTTTTGAAAGTCATAACAACATTATCACTACAATTTTTTAATAAATATAGCATGTAATATTAACCTATAAAATTAGTGTAATTCAAAATAAGTCTAAATTTACATTTATTTTGGTATTTTTAATATCTATTATTTTAATCATTCATTAATAAGGTAATTACTACATCATCATTGTGTTATAAATAAATTTAATTATTTAATGTCTAAAAATTATAAATAAAATAAAATTTCGTAAGAAATATTTTTATATTTATAATGAATATTTATAGTTGAATTTTTCTTATTTATGACCATATATTAAAAACAGTTTAGTTAATAAAATTTTAATTTAACACTTTTTACTCTTCTTTTAATAAAATAATAATAAATGACTTAATGTAATCAAAGTGGACCAAAAGAATCATATTTTATTACTAGGGTTGATTTTGGTCAAAAAACACTTATCCAGTAGAATTAGCACATGTGTTAGGGTAATTATCATATCATTTTTTACCTTTAATTGCCCTATTTACTTTTAACCATGGTAAATAAAATTCAAAAGTTACAATTCACCAAAAATTACTTTCTTCATATTGAACCACATTTTACTTAATGATATCAACCGTGTATCTTGTATTTTTGAAATTCAATGCACAAAAGTGATAAAATTATGTTTTATGAAAATTTTCAAATGCGCCTAGAAGGTGGGCAAAAGATGGTTAAAAGTTAAATAAAATTATATATATATATATATAATATTTTTTTTAAACGAATCTAATGAATTATATTGAACATAAATAAGTATTAAGTATCTATTTATACCTAATATAAATTTAAATAAAATAACAAATTATTTAAATAAAAATTCGGTTTTAAAACATAACATAATGTTTTTCACTATTCATAAAAAATTTAATGTTTTCAGAAAAATACCAAAAAATCACCATAAGGTAATTTTGATATTATGAAGCCAAAAATGAAGTCCATTTTAAGAAATAAAATTTATAAAATTTCAAAAGTGGGTATTACTATTCATAATGAAAAGTTTGATTGGTTGTGGTGTGATATAACTCAATGTTGCGTACAACGCAAGTTAATGTATTATTCAAAGAGAAACATACTATGGAATCATGGGGTATTACATTAACATCATTATATAATAGGAACTTCAATATACCCCTATGGATATGTTCTAAATACCAGATTATATTTAAAATTTATGATATCTTTATACCACTTATTGAAAATTAATTCAAATTATCCCTCTTTTAAAAGAGTTTTAAGTGAGGAAATATTTTTATCTTCCCTTAATTATTAGAATTTTTTAATATCCCATGTTTAAATTTTTTGGATGAGGGTGGAACATTCTACCCACCTTTTATATTTAAAATATTTTCTTCTATATAACCAATTATTAACTTCGATCTTCTAAAGATAATTAAATCATAAATTTTCTTAAATAAATAAGTGTAAAATCAATCTACTCTATGTATATATGATCCATGATCGGTGTATAAAACAAACATTATTAACATATAAATTAAAATTTTCCATGAATATTTTCCATTTGAAAACAATTTTTCAGAGGCAAATTTTAAGGAAAACCTTCTATGATTTTAATTTTACTATCATTCCATTATCGATCTTAACAAACATATAAAAAATGTTCAACCAAAACATGAATTGGTTTTCTCCCAAATTGCAGGATAATACAAAATTTTCATCAATAATTTAGTTTTTAATTTAAATATATTTACCACAATTTTTATATGAACGTGGGAGTAAAAAAATCAAACAAAAATGTTGAAAACAACTTTCAATATTTTATATATTTAGAATCCTCTGCATAAAATCTTTGGTTAAATGGAATAATTTCTTACAATACCTTATAAAGATTTCAGGAAAACAATCTTAATATTTCTACTTTAGGACTCCCCCTGAACACCATCACATTTTTTCCCCTTTCACATTTTATTATATTTGAATCAAAACCAAGTATAAGGTGGATGTTTCATAGCTTAATTGGAAAGTGAAATGGGGATGAAAATGTTTTCCCAACCTATAATACCACTTTACATCACATTTCATCATTTATTCACCCTTTTATTTACAAGAAGTAATCTTCCTGTGTGTCATGGGTTGCTTATCCATTTTTTTGTTTCAACATTATTTAGTGGGGCCTTCATAACTTCATCTAACAAGGAACAATCATTTTTATATTTTATTAAAATTTGAACTTCATCACTTCGTCCCAATGTTCTTTCCAAACAATCATAAAAAACATTAAAATTTGATTAAGTTACCTCTTGTACTCAAATTTTCCAAGAACACCATTATTTCCTTCAGAATAATTTCTATTCTTATTAAAAAAAATTCTTGAGGTCGTAACATTATGATGTATTTTTAATGAGTGTGATTGAATATCTTACTTCATCCACGTTGCATATTATTTTTTGGATGTATATCTATATAAGGTATCTTATAGTGTTATTCAACTTCGTCATCAAATATTTCTTCTACCATTCCATTATGCTTATTTCTTTCTGATATTGATTGAATTTTTTGATTAATATTACTTCTATTAACATTAAAAGTCATTGAAACCATATATTTATTAATGAAGAATAGGTTTCTTTCATATATGTAACATATATTCGTGGGTATTAAATATTCCAAAACTATCATCCTCAGTGTAAGATATTATTTAATTATTTTTTCTTATTCACCAGGATAGATTTACAATTTTTGTTACCTAAATTTTCTTTCATATTTAGTGATGTATTTTCATTACTAGTATCTGTGCTATTATAGGAAGAAGTAAAATATCACATTCCTTTACCATGGTCATTTTGACATAAATTTCACAAAAAATATTAATGATATTAAAATTTTATGAATGTCCTTATATCATTATTCTTTTGTGAAGGTTGGGTGAAATTAGTTGAGTTTCCTCTTCTTTTTACTCCCCCCTTAAATTTGGATTTCGATATTATTCAAAACTTTGTAAAATTCTTCACCCAATATATAACTATGTGTTTAAAAATTTTACAGTACCAACAATAACCAATGAACCAATTCTTCTTTAATTATGTTACATTTTGTCTTATGGAAACTTTTTTCTTTGGGACAAATATAGTAAAACTCTTGTTTTTTCATTTTGAACATTATAATTTTAAAAGAAGGCGGGTTTCTCAACTTTATTCACCCACGTTTTTCTAGAATTACAACCACAACTAAGATTTAGAGAATTCTTTCTAATAGATTCATCAAAATATATGGTTACTTTTTCTTCATCTTATAAGAATATGATGATTTCGATAATTTCATATTCTTCATGCCATTTGATAGTGTATTCATTGTAGTAGTAATTTCCTAATAAACATTGGTAGATCGTATTATCATTACATTATGTGAAGAATTATATTGATTAGATTCTATGTTTCCAAATATCACCATTTTCTAAAGTAGCATTACATTATAGTGTTCTTTTAAGTTTCCAGGATCCTCGCATTATCTTCACATATAACTTCCATCTTTTCTATCTTTTATTCAGGATTGTCACTTATATCTTTCTAGAAAAAATGAAAACCATTTACTAGATTTTCATTGATCTCATGTTATGAAAAATTCACCTCTACAATTTACTAGTGTGTATTTTCCAGTGTATATGTCTTTTCTTTAATAAAATTTGTAAACAGATCTTATTCACACAAACTCATATTTAAATATTATACTATAAGAATGAAAATTTATTCTTATATTACTGTTGATTTTTATTTAATCTCATTTTATTTGTTAAAGGTATCACATATTTTCATATTCTAATATCATTATTCATGATGTTTTACTCTCATTATTTAGTAATATTTCAATAGCTTATATTCTTCTATATTTAACTTAACACGTATAATTCTTATATTAAATAGTACTTTATAACACATGTAATCATTCCTCAATTACTTCCTTAAACATGAAATTCTCAAAAAAAAAATCTATAAATAATTTCCTCAATAAGGTTAGACTTTTCTTATATTTTCCCTCGATATGTGTAAGTATATACATATAAACATATATAGGAGCAATTTTTGGGAATATTTGATTTTAAAATAAAAATATTCAATATTTACTTTTGAATCATACTATTATCAACTTCATTAATATTTTTTTGGAGGATTACGTTTTTTAGATTTCTATGATTTCTTACCAAAAACCAAAATATTGGGTAGTAGAGAATACTCCTTCAATTAGTTTTGAGTGGATGAATTCTTGTACTTCTGAGATTTTTTCTTCTTCTATTTTTTCATGATTTTAGCTGAAAACGACATGTTTCTACAATTAGAGATGAATTCTATACTCTTCTTCTCAAACTAATCTTTATTATTTTCTAGAGATAAAATTTATCTAAATTTTGAATTGTTGAACTTCATATAAAATAGTTGAACATAATTGATAACAAAACATATATATTCAATCAATAGAAACTGCTCTATTACAAATTGAAAGTACTATGTGGATTGTGTAGTCACCATGATAGATGGGGGGGGGGTGAATCATTGGTAACTAGATTTTACCAATTATATTAAACCTAAGATATTTCATGCTTTATATTGATCAGAATGTTGTTATCAGTTAAGATATATGGATCTTTAGAATACTCTTCATCTCTGCTTTACCATTATTATATGTATAATATATAAAGAGAACAAAAATAGTTATTTTTACAAGGTTTAATCTCAATGTGAGAACCTATATCTTTTCCATGGGAACTCCCATTGGTCCATGGATTCTTACACAAATAATATTTCCAATAATTAAAAATGAAGGTACTTATATGACATCCAATAGTTGAGCTATCTCTTAAATAGATATTTCTATCTCCTGATAAGAAATAATACATGAAGAAAATCCCATTATACATATTATATCTTCAATTAGGAATGATTATGCTAACTCTCATCAGTTAAAAAATATAATTATTCAACTAATCTAACATAAGATAAAAACTTGTAATCATATCATGGAAACATCATCTAGAAAATGTTTGACCAATAAGTACATTTGGTTTAATCCATTTTGTTCACCTCTACCTTTGTCTGGTATTACTCCATTATATTTGTTGCACCTTCCATATGGTAACAATCAATTCAGAATTCCACTAAAATCGATGTCTCAATACCCTATAATTAATCATTTTTTTATATTCCTCATTATAGAGTGCCTCTAATAAATTAATCCCCAATAGATACCGTTATCTGATAAAACACCATCCTTTGTTCCAACATCCAGAAAACATCTATCTGATTCCTCCAATCAAAAATTTCATCTAGTAAATCACTGATATGAACCTCTATCTGGTGTTGGTTATTCAACTAGGTGTTTCTTTGGTTATAACCTCATATCTAGCACGGAACTTCACTCATGAATATAAAAATGTTACTTTATTACGTCTTATACAATAATTTTACCCCCTTTTATAGGTTTGATATAAGGGAAAAGGGAGGGTACTAAAATATGATTTGATACTCACCTCTAATTCTAATTTCAAACATACCACTGACCTCAAATTCACTGGACACTTCTCCCCTATTGTAGAATTTTCTCTAAGCTATATGAAAACTCTAATATATCCAAACTTCTTAGAAAATCATTAGACTATATATTAAGTAACTTCTCCATATATACATAACTCAATAAGATAAAATACTTTGGAAGATCAACTCAGTATCATCACTGTTAAAAAGGATTTACTAATATATGTAAACGTTCACAAAACTCTATCCAGTAAGTGCCTATTAGATGAATTATTTAGGAACATTTCTCAATCATTTTACTATTTATATATTTTAAGGATTTGATATATCTCTGTCTAGTTATATACATATCTATAATCTAATTTGATTGATTTCATCAATTTCATTAAATCAACACAACTATAATCGATTCTCTTTATATGTTTCCACTTTTTGTTGGACTACTGTTCATTCTTCTGGACTTTTATATCCATTGAGAGTAATCACTCCATATGATATACTTTCATATGTTCTACTGATATTATATGCCTGATTAATTGAAAAGTCTTCATATTTTCCATCTGGACTCAACAAAAACTCAATACTAGGCTTGGATCTCACGGTTCAGATGTTTCCATCCAACGATATTTTGATCCCTGTTCTGATGATTATCCTTTTGATTCATATTTTACCAATCATACTATCTTTGAAAACTCATCCTAACATCTTCTTTGGAAAAGCATCTTCTTTGACAATTGAACATTCTATATCCATGATTGGTAGGACTATATTACTTTTCCTTTTGATGGAATTCAATATTCATCTCATCCTTCATACATTTTTCTTCTACCTAGAGTACCTTTATATTTATCTAGCTGATGACATCATAAATTTAGGTTTGATGTCATCATGGAACTCTGTCTGATCATTGTACCCAATCATATAATGATCATTCAAAATATTTATATGATCTTTTCTATTATTAGAGGGGAAACATCTCCATCATAAAAAACATGGTATGATGGATCTTCAACTAATGTAATTTGATCAGTAGCCTCTAAATAGGAACAAACTCCTTGAATTCATAACATTTTACTACATACATCTTATAACATGGTATTTCCAACTTGGACTTCATACAAACTATCTATCTAGTCACCTTGGATTCCTCTATCTAATATACTCAAGCCTTTGATTTCAGATTACATTGTTTCAACGTTAAAGACTTTTTTTTTCATAAAATAATTCTCCAATGGGTTATGTTAAAACAAACCATAATCTTTATCCCTTTTTCTCATTACAATTTCCCTTCTCCACCCATTATTTTAGCTTCAAAATTGTAATACCATTTTAACATCAATAATATAAACCATTGACATTATTTCACTTTATTCAAATGTGTACAAAAATAATACCTCATACTTATTGTTTTTCAACATCGAATAATAATATATATTTTTCATACAATAACTATATACTCTAGAATTCAAAGAGAATAATCTTCGTGTATGGTGATATGTGTTGGGTAACTTTTATATCCTTCTTTATACTCAATCATGGATTATGAGAATCATTAGGATGTTAGGAACGTGAAGAACATCATAACATCATCTTACTTTAATAGAAAGTTTCCTAACATGGTTTTGGAAAAATTTATTAACCTCCTCTGAAACTACATATGGAATCCATCTTAATATTCATATGTAAAGTTTACTATGCTTCTCTAATAACTCAATCTTGCATTCAATACTTTTTATGGTTTTAAATTTGGTCTAACTTCCTCTAGCATACTTATTCAAAATTCTTCTTTATTGGTACAAAATTTTTTTTATCTCAAAATATTAATTATAGTTATGAGCAACAATATACTAAACACTTTCCATAGGATCCTAGTTATACATTACCTTTATGTTCCCCATTGAACATTCGAAAAACTATTGAAAATAAATTCAATATATTTACATCATAATATGATAAGAAATTAAATATTAATTTTATGATATAACTAATAATAATAATACATATATATTTACCTTATAATTTATACATTCATAATGAATGATATAATATACCTTTAATAATAATAAAATGATATTGGCCCAATAATATCCATAATTTTTTGTGTTTAATTAATTTATGTGTAAATAATTTTGAGTATATTTATCAGAGATGTTTCTATAGAAAAAAACAATTTATCCTTATAAATATATGATTATTTAACTAAGGAATATCATATGATTATTTAATGAAAGAATGATATTTGTGTGAGATTAATAATTAAAAAAAATATGTCTAATATTATAATATTTAGATCATTGTCATAGTTTTGGTTCCATTTTACTAGCATGGGGATTTAATTTGAGGTTATTATTTGTAAATGTTTTAGTGGTTTTATTATTGGATTAATTAGATGATTTAAATAGATTTTTTGGAGAGGTATTAAGAATGGGGAAAATTTCATGGGAAAATGTATTTATGGAAATATACTTAAAATGATGACGTGAGAATTAATTATAATCAATTAATAAAATTTAATTATGAGTGTAATGGATATGATTTTATAATGGTTAATTTTTTTAATAGGATTTGATTATTATTTTTATCCTATATATATATTGCGATAATAGAGGATTTAAATAATTTAGAAAATATTTGACTCTATCGGGAGATTATGAAGGAAGTGAAATATATATTAAAGTCTTGAATTTGATGTCATGCGGGGGATAGAGGTTATTATGGGGGGAAAGAAAAGGTATTTTACTTTCCCATCAATAAAAGTTATCTATGTAGAATTTATGGTGGATAATTTAGAATTTTGGTCTATAAATAGAGGAGGATTTTGACATGTTATCCTCATTGACATCTCTCTCTACTTCTTCATTAGTGGTGGTAAAATATATGTATAAGGAGATCGAAGGACAATGAGTTCAAAAATTATCCTCATATTTTAATGGTATATTCATAATTAATTCCACATTGTTAAGATCATGTTAAATTTCAAGATGATCTATCCTCAGACCCTAATACATTCATTCTCATATTTGTCTCTTTAAAATGTGTTAGTTGAAGAATTATGGCAATTAACATAGTTCCATTCCAAATATAATTTTTTTATGAAAATATTTGAATATTATCCTTGATCCCTTCTTATTCTAAACCTCTTTTTTTGTATATTACATGAGGTCATGTCCAATGGAATAATGGCTATGTCACTCACATATAACCATGTAATTGAAATATAAGAATCACATAGGAAATTTTATAACAGAACAATTCATTATACTTAAGAAAATTCCCATTCCAAATGTTTACAAGCCATGCTAATCTATTTTAAATTATAATTTTACTTCATTGGGTTTAAGAACTATAGTTTATGAGGAATTTTGTAGAAAATTGTTGGTAGTTTAACTTGTTATTATTATTACCTCGAGAGATTGCTAAAAATTATAAAGAAAGTAGATAAGGTAGGTGGTTTCTATTACGTCATCAATTATATGTGATTCTATTGATTATGAATGATTTGATTTTAAAACGATTGATTTAAAGTAAGATTTTATCTAATAATTTATTGCTTTTTGATTTGATAAAATTATTTTTTATTAATAAATTTGATAAATGGAACAGAGAGTTATTTTATAAAATAAAAATGGTGGATTTTAAAAGTATGGGATTTTTTATATACAAAATAGGCTTTACCTTAAATTGGATTTTCATTTAAGATATATTTTTTTTTGAAATTTTGGAATTGTTAGTCATTTTAAAAATTAAATGTTTTCTAAGAAATTGTTCTAAAGGCATGAGCATTTAAAAATATGTGGATGGAAATAACCATTTTTTATTTATGAAAAAATCTATAGCTGTGTTAGAGAAACCCATAATAAATTATTTCAGTGGGTAATGATTCCCAATATCTACACTAAGATTATAATTTCTCTATTTTTTTGTGGAAAAATATTTAATTAATTTTAAATTTCTCATGATTCATGAATTTATGGAACCATTGATAAATTGATAGACATACAGTAATTGGGTCTATTTAGAAGTATGGTTACGATGATGTGGGTTTTTATAAATTGGTATACCTAATAGAAATGAATAATGAGATGTAATACTCTAATTGATTATTTTTTTCTAAACAATATTGTTTACATGGTTTGGAAATGATAAAACATGTATATTTATGGGAGTGAATTAGGGTAACCATAATGAGAAATTTTTTTCTATCTTTAACCTACATATCATAGTGTGCATATACACATTGTTTCCCATAAATCAATAAAATAGAATAATACTATGTTCATTGATTATGGATCATAGTATTTGTGGTCTTGATGATATTTTATGGTTTTTGGTTATTTTTCATGGAGTTTTGTTTTAATCCTGTATGGATAGGTGTTAATTTTATACCTTTAGTTATAATGTCTATGTTTATTGAATTTTTTCTATTATGTTGTTGGAAATTTTTTTCTTTAAAGGAATTTGTTAGGATTGGATTTAATTTTAAAATATATGGTATTCATTATTATATAAAGGATTATTTTAATTAATAGGAAAAATTTCCTAATTATTATATGGAATATCTTTACACTTTTTCATAGCATTTCATGACAATGGAACACACTTGACTCCATGGGGTGTTCTAGTTTTGGTCTCAAGATTCCAGCCCCCGGGTTGGTTCATTATAGAAAATGTATTAGATCATAGTTTTATATCGAGTCTTGGAAAGATGAGAAGGTGAATTGATTAGGATATTTTTAACTCATGAGGTACATTTAAAAATGGACAACTAACCTATTTATTATGAAACATGAGTTTTCTAAGAGTTTGGGTGTAACAAGTGATTAGATAATCTATTTTCAAATGTGGAGCCCTATAAGTGTGTATAACCACATGTAGTTGAAATGTGAAATGTCACATGTATCATGATGAAAATGGATTAGTATGAAAATCATATCCATTGAATATTATAAATTATTCCATTAAGTTGATGTAATTTTTCTAGAAATGGTTTCAAAAGGTTTTAAAAATGCATTTTGTTTCGGGAAAAAAGTGGAAGAAATTTTTTGTGAATGTTCTTGTAAGCATGAAATGAGGTAATCATAGGAATTAAAATACATTCAAATATATGTAGAAAAAATAATTTGTTTAGAGTGGTATAACAATTATGATTTTTTCATATGGGATTTTTTCTTCGTGAATCAGTTAATATTTGGCTTTATAGGTCTATAAAATACAACAACATAGAAAATATATTCATGTGATAGAAACAAGAATAAAGAAAAAAATCATGAGTCCTTGATTTCGTTGGCTAAAGAAATTAAGGCACTTATAGGAAGAATTAATTAAGAAAGGATAAGGGAATTATTTTTGACTTTATTGTTTTAGAATCAAAATCTAGAAATCATTAAGGGAGATGTTGCTGTATATGAAATTTATTTTTTCGAGAGGATAATCCAAATATTATAGTTACACCATATTTAGGGTATATTAAAGGTGGAAGTTTCAACTTATATACTAAAGAGAGTAGCTCATAAGAGGCGGAACATAGTTTTGGGAGAAAAAATGAAAAGTGATTTTACTTGGTTTGGGTTTTAGATACAGGTTTTCAATGATTTTACTAAAAAAAATTATTTAAAAAACAATATTTTAATTTTCTATATTTATAATAATTGAACATAATGGTGTTGGAATATAAAAATCACTTTACAAAAGTATTTTTATTCACACCAAAGTAAATTATGAATGTAAATATTAAGGCTAGAATATTCGAGATATGTCTCCCACATAATATTAGGTCATATATTATCTCATTGGACTTAACCACATTTGCAGTGGTGTGAACATGGAAGAGATGATAAAAGTAGATATTATGGATGCAAAAGGGAAACGTAACTTTTCCCTTGAACAAATATGTAGAATTTATCTAGTTGATAGAATAGGATGAAAAATTACTTCCCTCAAGGGGATAGTGTAATGACCCAAGGTTTATCAAATGATATTCTCTACTTATAATTATTTCACTTAAAATCACATTAGAAAAAAATACGACATAATTTTTAATTGAACAACTAAGTAACATGTAAATTTTATATCCTATGTGTTAAACATAAATTTTTTACTTTTATGTTTTGAATTTTGAAAATCCAGCATACACAGTTGCGATAAGAAAGATATTCTGAGTCTGATAGGACAAACTAAATTTTAGTGAATAGTAACAAACCCTTATGAATAGTACTGTTACCTTTATGAATAGTAATATGACCCTTATGAATATTAAATAATCAAAATGAATTTTAAACACACCCGTGAAAGTATAAATAAAATCTAGGAACCTTAACATGGGAAGGAATATTTTAAAAATTAATAATTAAGTGTTGGTATTTTTGTATGTAATAAATATTTAATTATAATTTTAAATTAATAATTTTATTTAAAATAAAATTTATTTTCTTAAAATTTATTCTTAAATAAATATATTTTAGTCCCATGATTTTAAGATAAGTTTAGGAGAACATAATTAATTTTTCATAGTGTTATAAAATCAGTTGCAATTTTAAACTTTATATTTTCCAAGTAAATGATAATTTTATTTAAAAATTATATTTCATATATTTAAAACATTATTTATACAAAATAGAGTTAATTTTTTAATTCTACACATTTAAAATTTATTAGCGTGAATCTTTGGGATTTTTCTAAAATACTTTAATTTTTGGTGAATAGTGAAATTTGAAAATTTATGAAATATACAAAATGAAAGAGGTTCTGCATCATTCTTGAGTCATGTATGATGTAAATGGACATTGCATAAAACTAAAATGCACTAATTACATTATTTATTCACAAGAAACCTCTCTATTTATTTTCTTGATGGAAATTAATAAAGTAATGAATTAAATATTGGGAAAACACCCCTTCCATCCACTATAAATACCACCTCTCACAACCTCATTTCCTCACACCCGTAAATCTTCAATCCTTAAATAAATTCTGCCCAAATATCTTCACTATATCTTCCCCAAGTCTAGGATATTTTTCCCTCGTCAAAAGGCAAATCCTAGGTTCCATGAGGAGGATCACAATAGGAGAATTCAAAAGGTAATTCATATATCTATTTTCGTTCAATTTCCATTCCAATTTCATTTATTTTCTCTCATAACCTAAAATTATCTTATCCTAAAATTAAAATATTAAAATATCATGACAAATAATTTATTATTTATATACTATTATTATATCATGTTAATGGAATATTATTCATTAAACTCCTCCCCCTCTCTCTTTTATGTTTGAAAATGAAATCATTGTCCGTGATGTGTCTATTTACCATCTTCCTAGGTGATGAAACTTAATTTTACTTCAACACCTTCATGTATATAAATAAAAATATAAAATATTTGAAAAAAAATGGTGATATTTATTTTTTATCCCATTTTATTTCATAGAATAAACTTTTATACATATCACAAAATTATAAAACAAAACATGTTTGTTGTGATCCAAAAACTTCCCCAATTAACCTAAAACAATCATATTAAATTTTATCTAATGATTAATTATCAGGGTATATAAAAAATCATTAAAAATAATTTAAAATAATGTAATATAATTAATAACATGTAATATAAATTTTGTATGTTTTCCATGCTCTATATGAACATCCATTCATCGGTACAAGTGAACAGTTCGTGAAATCAAAGAAAAATAACACTTTTAAACAATGAATTTATACTCTATTGCTCATAAAGAGGACCATTAAAGATCTTAATAAAACCATAATGAAACAATTACATGTATAAATCGTTATTTAAGTGTTAATTAATTAATCTAATATGATTAAACAAGACTTTAAAGTGAATAAATCATACTGACACAAGGTTAGGGGAATTCTCAAACCCAACTCTCTTTTGGTGGGTTTTTACTCTTTCACCCCATTTTAAGTATGGATATTTATTATATCTCGTTTATTAGTAATTATATATTCTTTTATGGGATATTAATGTTTTTTAACTTTTTTTATTAGAAACATAATATTTTCCAAAATAACTCTTCTTTTAAATGAAATCACACTTATTACTTCTTGAGATTTTCTTCACTAAAGTTGGATGATCAAGTATGTTATTCCCTCTTTCTTTTGGGAACTCAATGTTTATAAATGTATTATTTATTAAATTTAACCCATTAATTTTCATGGGTTATCTTATTTCCAATATTTATATATGTTCTATGTGGCATGCATGATAATGTAAATGTTTTGATGTGACAGGTGCACTCAGAATTATACGGTGATCCACTGCATTGGGGAATATAAAAAAACTCTTGAGTAAAGTGAGATATGCATGAACATGATGCTATATTGTTTCAAAACTATGTGTGGTAGTTGAACACTAAGGCATTATGTTTCATTTTTATTCATTTTCATGTTCCATGCTATTATCTAATACCTATTCTCATGATTATTATGATGTCATGATTATGCTCACCCCATGTTACATTGTTTCATGTTCATATCTATCCTATTACTGGGATTTTAGCTCACCCATTTTTGATATATATTATTAGGTGACTACTTCTACTGAAGAGAAGTCAAGATCCAATAAGAATCTAGAGAAGAAGGAATTAAATAAATGTTTTTTGTTGTAAATGTTATGTATGGTCCTAGTTTTCCTAAGACACTAAACATTTGGATCATAATTGTGTAATGTTTTTATGTTTTATATAATTAAAATGATGTAAAAGTAATGTAAGAAAAGAAAGGTCCCTATAGTTGGTATTATAATATATTTTAGTTAATTTGGGAATTAGGATTAGAGATCCTTATTGAAACCCCTAGTATAAGACTAAGTACATGTAAGCACCGAAAAAAACTTTTTAAACACATATATCCCCTAAGATATGATTTTAGTGTTAATTTCATAAAGGAATAAATTATTCAAGACTTTTTGACTTATGTTTTGTTCTAACCTTTTCTATTTTAGAAATTGGTTGGAACTAAGAGAAACCATGCCAATAACCCATGCGTGGGACAATGCAGTGAATACCTGAACGACATCCCTAATGCTTTAGGAGGTGGAGTTCAAAATTTCATCAAGGTGATTACTCAACTATCTCAGGTTATGAATAATGTTCTGAATAATGTGGGGTTTCCTTATTCACATAAGAGAGATCAACTAGATATTGAGTGTTTTATGTGGAAATGACCACCAATGTTTAGTGGATCTTCCAATCCACTAGTTTCAAAATAGTGGGTCAACTCAATGGCGAAGATATTTTCAATTCTACAATGTTCTGAGATGGAGAATGTGAATATTTTTATTTATCATCTAGATGGATAGGTTGACCAATGGTGGGATTTTATTAAGAAAACCAATCCTAGAGATCAAATTGAAGTGATGGAGTGAGAAAACATTAAGATAATGTTTTTAACATGTATTTCCCACAGAATCATTATACAAAGATATAAAGATAATTCATAGAGATAAAGAAAAAGGATAGAGAATCTTTCACAGCCTATGAAGAAAATTTCACAAGGTTTTAAAGCTACAATTAGATATTTATTATAAAAAATGATAAGAAAAATTTGATGGATTATTTAACGGATTAAAACTATACCTTCAAATGGTTCTTTTAATTCGAGACATTGGTAGTTATAATGATGTTTTTTGATGTGATATCAAAGTGTAGATGGAGTTTAGAGAATATTCCCATATATATGGTGATATGAAATGAAAATATGTGTTTTTAAGTTAGAGGATCTAATGAAAAAGGTGGAAAGAAAACTCAACCACCCAAATGTCAAAAATTCAGGAAGAAGAATCATGGGATCTACCTTAAAGTGATGGGGAAATGCTTCAAATGTGGGAGAGAAGTTCACCAAGACCATGAATTTAAACAAGACAGGAAAAGTATAGACAAAGTGGTGGAGGAATTTGGAGTATCACCCTTGTTCCATTTCTACATATATATGGAGGAATGTAACTATCCATGCCATTATAATAAACCTAGAGTCCTTGATGATAATCAGCATCATCGGCCACCAAAACCAAAGGAGAAAGGGAAGGATTATTCTATCACTACTACAAAAGTGGAGAAAGAAAAAAACAATACTAGGTACACTTATTATTAACTCAAAAATGGAAAAAGTATTATTTGATTATATTTCTATAAATTCTTTTATATATCTCATATTTTCTAGAACTATAGAATTTATTCCCAAAAACATTGAAGTAGAGATATCCGTAAAAACATTTCGTGATGAAATCATCACAACCCAAGTGTCAGACTATTCACCTAATGGTGTATGTTGGAAAATTCTTCCAAATAATCTCACAATACTTCCCTTGGTGTAATTCAATGCTATAATACTGATGGATGGGATCTCTTTATATAGAGCACATATAAACATTCAGGAAAATGAAATATCTTTTCATATTCTAAACCATCCCATGCTTTTATACAAATGAAAGGAAGATCATGAATTTCCATTAGAAAATAATTAGACTATGTGGATGTTGGTTCCCTTTGATGAAGAATACCTCACTCAAATAGTTGAGTCAAAGGAAGTTATTCATGAAGGGGAAATTCCCATTTTGAGGGAATACAGTGATGTATTTCCAAAATAGTTACCCGAACCTCCATTGGATTGTCAGGTAGAGTTATAAATAGAACCCATTCCAGTAGATACAATTATCTCAAAGAGTACCTATTAGATGGATCCTATTCAACTACAGGAGTTATAGAAGAATATGAAAGGGAATTTGGAAAAAGGGCATAATTTCCCTAGTGCATCACTTTGGGGAATGAAAATGCTCTTTGTAAAGAAGAAGGATAAATCAAATATGATGTGTATCGATTATCAATAACTTAATAATAATACCATAAAAAGTATAAACTTCTGAGGATTGGTGACTTGTTTGATCAATTGAGAGGATCTTCATAATTCTCAATGGTGGATCTCCATTCTGGATATCATCATCTAAAGGTTAAGAAAGAAGATATTCACAAGACTACCTCCATTATGTGGCATGGGCACTATGAGTTTTTGGTGATGCCCTTAATACATACTAATTAAGATAAAATCATCATGGATTTGATGAATATATTCTGTAGACATTAACTATAAATTTTTTTGGTAGTATTTATTGAGGAAATTTTTATATACTCCTATAGTAATGAGGAACATGAAGAATATTTAAAACTTGTGTTGGCGACATTGAGGAAGGAGAATTTGTATTCAAAGTTTATTATGTGTGAATTTTGGATGAAAAAATTCATGTTATTGGTACATGTGTTCAACAGTGAAGGAATTTATGTGGCCCATTCAAAAACCAAAGCAATTGAGGAATGACCTAGACCCTATAGTGTCACAGAAATCCATAGTTTGCAGTGCCTTAGTAGGGTACTATTTACATTTTGTGAGGAATTTTTCATAATTGTCAAGACCTCTAAATAAGTTGACAAGGAATGTGGTAATGTATGTCGAGATTGAAGAATATGAGGAAAGCATCACAGAGCTAAAGAGAAGACTAATCACTGCCCCTGTACTCATATTATCGAAAAGTGGAGAAGGTTTTGTGATATAAAGTGATGTTTACAAGAATGTATTGGGTGTGTACTCATGAAAAATGATAATGTGATATCCTATAGCTCACGATAGTTGATGTTACATGATCATAAGTACCGAACACATGATCTGGATCTAGGAGTTGTGATTTTTTCCTTGAAAATATAGTATCAGTAACTATATGGTGAGAAGTGTGACATATATACCAATCATAAGAGCCTAAAGTATATATTCACACAAAAGGAGATTAACGTTCATAAAAAGAGATGGTTAGAGATAATCAAAGTCTATGATTCCACTTTTCACTATCATCCCAGCATGGCGACGAAGGAATATGATGCTCTTAAATGAAAAGAACCGGATGAACTATCCATGTTGCGGATTGAGAAAGACATTATATTAATGGATATGAAAACAATGGAATTGGAAATAATAATAGTAGGGAATACATCCTACCTTTCCCAAATTATTGTGCAACCATATATCCAAGAGAATATTAAGGAAGTCCAAAGGGATGATCCAGTGTTGCAAAAGAGGGTGAATGCAGTAAAGTAAGGGAAGATTCAAGAGTTCCATATCGAAGATGATAGTGTAATTTAGTTTGGAACAAGGATCTTTGTTCCTTTATCACTTGGGATAAAGAATGATCTATTTGACAATGCACATTTCTCAACGTTTTCTATCTATTATGGTATCACCAAGATGTACCATGATATCAAAGAGCACTTTTAGTGGGATAACATGAAGAAAAATATTGTAGAATATATCTCAAGGTGCTTGATATAATATCATATCAAATAAGAGTGAAAAAAGTCCAAAGGGATGATTCAAACATTGCCTATACCCATATGGAAGTGGGAGAATGTCACTATGGACTTTGTTACCGGTATCCTGAAGACATCCAAAGGAAGTAATGCAATATGTGTTGTGGTGGACTGACTCACCATGACTTCTAACTTTATTGCTATTCGAGAAGCTCTCTCACTTGAAAAACTTACTATGATATATGTGAAGGACGTTGTGAGACTATATGGGGTTCCACTCTTGATTGTCACTAATCATGAGAGCAAGTTCACATCTAAATTACGGAGGAGTCTTCAACATGTCATTAGTACTGAATTGAATTTCAACACATCCTCTCACCCCTAAACTAATGGTCTATCTGAAAGGAATATCCAAAAACATGAAGATTTGCTATGATCCTGCTCATTAGAATTAAAATGTGTAAGGGATCATCATCTATCATTGGATGAGTTCTCAATAAAAATAGCTTCCACATTAGTATTAAAATGGATCCATATGATGCTCTGTATGGAAAGTGATGTATAGATCTAACCTATTAGGATAATGCTGTATAAACAACGCTACTTGGACCTGGTCTCATACAAGAGATTGCAGAAATGGTTCAAGACATCTAGCAATATATCAAAGCTGCTCAGAGTTAGAAAAAGAGCTATGCTGACAACCGTCGAAGGGAATTGGAGATTGAGTTTAGAGGTAAAGTCTTCCTTTGAACATCACCAAGGAAAAGAGTCATGCAGTTTGTAAAGAAAGGGAAGCTAATCCCCAAGTAAATCGGCCCCTTTGAGATCCTTGAATGTGTATGAGTCGTGGCCTATCAGCTTTCACTTCCATTGAATATGGATCAAGTTCATGATGTGTTCCATTTATCACTACCAAATAATTACATACCAGATCAATCATATGAGCTGAACTGAGAGGTGGTACATATGAAAGATGATATCTCTTATGAGGAGAAACTATTAAAGATTCGGGACTGGAGAGATAAGGTTCTACAAAAAATATAACCCACCATGTCAAAGTGTTGTGAAAGAACCATATGTATGATGAAGGAACATGGGAACCAGAAGAGGTGATGAAGGAGAAGTACCCTCACCTATGTTTAAAGAAATTTTTTTTAAAAGGGGGTAAAAATGTAAGGTCCCAATGTTTTATCAATAGGAATTATTTTCATATAATTTTGTCACATAAAATATCATTTGGAAACACAATTCCAAATCATGTTTGAATAAACTACTATGTACTATGTGACATTCATAGCCAAGAAGTTAAACATAATTTTTTCATGTATATGTTTTGAATTTCAATAATATGACATGCACAGTTGCGATCAGTAAGATATTAAGAGTCTGATAAGACAAGCATAATTTTTGGTGAATAGTAACAGAAACATATAAATAGTAATGCTACCATTATGAATAGTAATATGAACTTTATGAATATTATACCATCAAAATGAATAGTAACATCACCTATGAAAGTATAAATTAAATTTAAGAACCTTATAAGTGAGCGGGAATATTTTAAAAACTAATAATTATGTGTTGGTATTTTTCTGAGTAATAAATATTTAATTACAATTTTAAGTTAATAAATTTATTTATAATAAAATTAATATTCAGAAAATGTATTCCAAAATAATTATATTACTTTCCCATGATTTCGGATAATTTTATGAGACCTTAATCAATTTTTCACTGTGTTTTAAAATCCATTTTAATTTTAAAATTTATATTTTCCAAGTAAATAATGATTTTATTTATAAATTAAATTTCACATATTTAGGAAAATATTTGGATAAAATTTACTCCATTTTTTAATTATAAACATAAAAAAAATTAGGGTGAATTTTAATATTTTTCTAAAATACTATAATATTTGGTGAATAGTGAAAGTCTTTAATTTACGAAATATGCTAAATAAATGAATTTATGCATCGTTCTTGAATCATGGAAAATTTAAATGGACATTTTTTAAAACTAACTGACACAAATTAATTTATTTATTCATAATAATCCCCGCTATTTCTTGTATTTATGGAAATTAATAAACCAATGGATTAAATATTGAAGAAACACCCCTCACCTCCACTATAAATACCACCCCTCACAGCCTCATTTCCCCACACATATCAAGATTAAAAACACATCCAAATTCTTACCAATACTATCACATAGACCTTCCTCCATGTCTAAGAGCTTTTTTTCTAATCAAAATACCCAGCCTAGGTGCCCTGAGAAGGATCTCAAGAGGAGAATTCAAGATGTAATTCCTCTCTCTATTTTCATTCAATTTACTTTCCAATTTACTTTTATTTATTCTATTATCTTCAACATATATTTTCAAAATATCTTGATAAATCCAAAATTATTGATATAATGGTTTTATATCATGTTAATGGAAGATTATTCATTTAACTCCTCCCTCTAACTCTTTCATTTTTAAAAATGAAATCATTCCCCCTGATGTCTCAATTAACCATAATCATGGGTGATGCACATTCATTTTTCTTCAACACCTTCAAGGATGTTGATAAAATCATTAAATGGTTGAAAAAATATGGTAATATGTATGTTTTAACCCATTTTATGTTTTGGAAAAAACTTTTATACATAATACTAAATGATAAAACAAAACATGTTCATTGTGATCCAAAAACCGCCCAAATTACCCTAATATGATCATCATTAAATTTTATCTAATGATTCATTATCATGGTATATAAATAACATCATTATAAGATAATTTAAACACTTGGAAGGTCCTGAATAAAATTTAATGACAATTATTAATTTTTATCCATGTTCTAGATGAACTTCCATTCATGTGTACATGTGAATCGTTCATGAAAACTAAGAAAAATAACACTCCCAAACAATGAATTTAAACTCTATAATTGATCCAAAAGACCATAAAAGAACATAAAAAACCCATAATTAATAAATTAAATGTATAAAATGTTTTTTATGTGTCAATTAACGAATCTAATTTTATTATACAAGACATTAAAGGGAAGAAATTTTCCAGAAAATGTAACGGGATTTCCCAAACCCAACTATCTTTCTGTGGGGTTTCACAACTTCACCCCATTTTGGTTATGTATATTACTTTAATATAATTTATTCATAATTAAATTTCCTTTTATAGGATATAAATTTCTTCTATTTTTTTGAATAACATAATATTTTCCAAAAGAACACTTCTTTTAAAAGAAAACACACCTTTTACTTCTCAATATTGTCTTTACAAATGTTTGAGGATCAAGTATGTTATTCCCAAATTATTTTGGGAATTCAATGTTTATGAATTTATGATTTAAGAAATATAACCCATTATTTTTTATGGGTTATCTTATGTTCAATATTGACATATGTTCTATGTGGTGTGTAAGATAGTGTTAATGTTTTGATGTGACGGGTGTGCCCGAAATTATATAGCACTCCAATGCATTGGGTAATGTGAAGAACCTCATGAGTAAAGTTATATATTAATGAAGATGATTCTACCTTTTCCTCACAACTATGTTTGGAATTTTACCATTAAGAAATGATTTTTCATTTTTATTCATTTCCACATTCCATTCAATTATCTAATTCATTTTCTGACGATTATGATGATGATGTTATGATTTTCTCATCCCATGTTACATTGTTTCATGTTAAAATATATTCTCATTCTAGGATTCTATATAATTTTTTTTATTTATATCCTTAGGTAAATAATTTTACAAAGAGGAAGTCAATATCTAATAATAAGCTAAAAAAGATAAAATTAAATAACTTTTTTTGTGTAGTAAATGCTATGTATGGTCCTAGTTATCCTAAGACACTAAAACATTCAATCCTTATTATGTAATGTTTTTATGTTGTTTATAATTAAAATTATTAAAAAGTACGGTAAGAGAATTATGGTCTCTATAGATATTTTTAGGGACATTCCAAACTCATGTTCATAACAAAGGAGGAGATACATTTCATCAATTTATGATTGTGGATAACAAATGGATTTAAATTTTTTTCA
This sequence comes from Viscum album, assembly GCA_963277665.1. Classification (NCBI taxonomy): domain Eukaryota; kingdom Viridiplantae; phylum Streptophyta; class Magnoliopsida; order Santalales; family Viscaceae; genus Viscum; species Viscum album. The sequence continues at coordinate 569,553,055 of OY728164.1, read as the reverse complement.
TTTTATATTATTTATATTGGTGTCAAAAACTCATAGGAATTTTTATTTCCAAAGAATAGAACATATTAACATATAAATGGAATAGATTTGATGATAACATTGAAGGAATATATTTATTATTATGCCTATATAGTTTCATTTACCTTACCAGATGAGAGTGTTTACTTATTTTTGGAGAGTGATATAATCATGGATGTCAGGAATGACCTTTTTTAAGGAACGATGGTGATTTCACTTATCAAATAGATAGGTTTATTCTTGTATTAGTTGAGTTAAAGGATAAAACTCATCTTCTAGTGGTAATGGAAGAATTAATATATTTTTACTAAATATTTATCAAGACTAGCCCCATGAAGATACATGAATTTATCGATTAACATGATATCATGAACACACCCAATATCATTCATATCATAATATACTTTTAGAGTTACAAGAGTTAAATATCCAAAAGGAATACATATATGGGAAATGATTTTATCCTTCCAACTGCAAAACTTTGGGAAACATTAATTCTATTTTCTATGAGGGAAAATGGTAGATAATTCTTATTCATTAAATATCATAAGATGAACTTGTTGACCATGAAGAGTATATAATATTTACCTCACACTATTGATATCTTTATCAATTAAAAATAACTATGTTGATATCAAAATGTACCAAAGGCTATGTTATCATGGTTTAAGGGTTAATAGTGAGAATATTCCAAACATAAATTTTATGATAAGGTATAGAAATTATGAGTAGTTAGAAATGCCACATGGGGTTATGAATTCTATATCCATTTTTATGTCTCTAATTAATTGTATTATTAAATTGTTCCTTAACCTCTTCATATTAGTATTTTGGTATTGTATTGGAATTTAATTTTGTTCAAATGAAGAGTTTAAAAGTAATTTCAGGATTATATTGAACATGGTATGAAAAAATTACTTGTAAGAAAAGTTATTTAAATGTTCATTTTGGATTTAAAAAGTTATTTTTTAGGACATGATATTTCCAAGAAAGTAATTTATGTTGCCTTGAAATAGGTGGAAGTAATGGTGTCATGCAAATGTATTAATAATGCCTTTGATATATAGATGTTCCTGAGATGTAATCATATTATATATACTTCATTCATGATTTTTGGAAATTGAAACCATTGATAATGCAATAAATCCAAACATATTTAAAATTTAAATCAAGTAATAAGTTTTAGAGTGATTATATTTTTAACTAATGATAATGTTTTATTTTACTTCATTGTTGATGTTAATAAAATATAGAAACGGATATTTTGTATATTGTGATGTATCAAGATCATTCATGGGATGCAGTCACATGAACAGGGAAAATATAGTGGTGTATGGACAAATGAAATTATGACTACATGATATGAACTATTCAATGCATGGATTGGAGTTAGTGATTGATGTTCATGCATTAAAGAGTTAGAGGTATCGCATGTTTGGTGAGAGGTTCATAGTGTATTCCAATCATAATATTTTATATTATAATTTTTTAATGATATTTAGTCTTAATAGAAGAAATATGTATTATGTAGTTACCCAATATTTTAGTAATGTATCAGTTTGGAGGCCACTTGACTGGTTCCCTGGTTCAATTTACCATGTGACCTCAGGTCTGCCTCTCGGTATGGAAGACATTGACGAAATATAGTATGGGTATAAGGTAGTACCATTGAGAGACTATATACCACATATCAGTGTTCAAAATTATAAATAAATAATTTACAATCATATATATAAGAGTATAAAGAATAATAATAGAACTAAAATAGGATCATGCTATAATAGATGGAATGCGACACCCAAACATGAATGGTCATTGTCTTAGGAAAAGTAAAGACAGTAATGGTTTATAAATACCTCAACATATTCTTCTTACTATCTTATATATCTTTCTTGATCATGAAACTTTAGGTCTCAACCCAAACTAAACTAGCAACCAAGGGGTAGTTTTCTCATGTACCCAAGTCCTTCAGTAGGGCACTAAAAACATAGTTTTGTACATAACATAAAATATAATTATATGTTTATGTGATTTGATCAACTGAATTGAATAAAAGCATGTAGGAAATAAATGAATAAATAAACATCCATTTATCCTTAGGATCATGTCCTTGATCAACCATACTTTTTTTGGATAGTGTTGAGGTTTCTATGAGCATGTCACAATATCATTCCAATTATATAAATATCGGATCCTAAGGTATTACATAAGAATCCCTAATAATTTCGATTAATTTAACACCAAAAAATCCATAACAACTCAATATCAAAATCCAAGGTGTCCATAGTATCTCTCAAAAATCCACACGTAATGAATGGATCAAGTTGATTTTTGGGAATATTAGGAAATAACTGAATCAAATTCATCTATATACCACCATTATAAATAGATAGATACCATGAATCATAGGAATATCGATCAGTAGAATGTAATACCATAAGACTAAACCTGACAGATCCTAGGGGTTGACCAAGCAATCCCATAAAAATAATGTTGATTAAAATCCACAAGACTAAATGGATAGACCATATACATTCTATGCATCTTCAGGAACATTTGAGTCTAGAGAATGTCATATAGAACTTTAGTCGAATCCTAGAATCTCATGAATTCTTAATGTGGAATAATAGACATATACCCTGATAAAATCTGGGAATTCAAGAAGAATTCATCATTTTCATGTTGTATCTAAAAAATATCATAAGAGGCTCATAATATGGATATTAGGAAACCACTGTTGGCATATACAATATCACCAACATTTTGTATTGGGTGAATAAGATAGATCATAGAAAGTACATCTCGAAATATATAATGAATAAAAATAAATAAAATTATAATTAAAATAATGGTTTTGGCTTAATTCCTAAACCCATCGTCATCATCCATAACCCATCAGGCCTACAAATTCAGTATTTGTTCAATGATAAAAACAATTACCATCTCAACCCAAGACCATATGCAACCATTCAAGGCCATTCATTCATTTTGGTACCCACTATGGTACCCTAGGTTGCATAAAAGGAGATTCAACCTATGTGTGAACCTCTTAGTAATCATAGGGGTAGAGTTACCCCACATTGGTCCTTGACCTTAGACAAGTCACTTCAGCCAGGCTCTGTCTCATAGAAAATATCGTATTCCATGGAAATGTCACAACATAGCACAACCTCTCTAGTAAAATATTGAAGGTCTTATAGGTATTACACTATAAATGGAATCTATTTTCTTATACTAGGGTGGTCCACTCACCCAATCTAGATCATTGATCCAAATAGAACTAAAGAGTCTCTAGGATCCTTATGTGGCCTACACTGACCACTCCACTCAATCCATAACACACCCTCCTCATTGGAAGTGTCTACTGATTTCTAAGTAAGGACCTATAGGACCTACTAAATCCATTTCATTTGATTAAAACTTCCAAATGGGTTCAAGTTCCATGTCCTTACCTTTATTCTAAGCTATGACTATCAATGGTAGAGGAGTCAAGACAGTGTAATATGTGCGTAGTGGCCTAGGACCATTGATCCTTTTATTTGATAATGATCATGTACTTTAACAATTTAATTTAAATTAACATATTTAAATTAAATAAAAAGAATAATAAATTAGAGGTTTTATCATCTTAGTAGTGATACCACACATGTGAATCTATAAAAACATCATGCATCATGTTATTAGGCTAATACCGAAACCAACTACAATTTTGATGTTTTTTCGTTTTTCCTTCTAAAGGTGGGAAGAAGATTTTAAGACCTAAAGGGGATCACCAAGGCCCGTGTAAAATAATATCACCAAATGGGTACCATATCATCAAATTATACTAAAATGGAAGCTAACAGTCAATGGGAGGTCCAAAATGGACCCTCGATCTCCTCCTACACTATGGTCTTAACATGTAGAACTGATAAATTATTTATAAAAAAAATTAAACTAAGAAAAAACATTAAATAATAATGTAATGTCAGGTAACATTAAATATCCAATGAATGGAATCCAATATACATTGTCATTGGATGTCCTTACATAGGATGAACTAAAATAATGATCGAAATAGAAGATTTCACCAAGTCTTAGTGAAATCATCAATTTTTTTCGAATCTAAATCAACACCAAATCATTTTGAAAAACATAAAAAGTTGACTTTAGGAAAGTAGGGGAAACAATACAATGTTCAACTATAAAAAACACACAATAATCACGCCACAAATCAAGGGTTAACCAAGAGAAAATACAGTGTATAATCCCTAGATTACACAATACAATAGACGATGAATATGACGGTTCACCATATTAAAATTTTTGGGGGAAAATATAATTTCACCCCATTTTAATTCCATTGGATATCAAGTACATTCACACCATTTAGTTGGTGGCCACCTGTAACAGGTGGCTCTAGCCACCCTACTAGCTAGATAATATTGGGCCACCACCTAACCAGTGGTGATAGAATCAAACAATACTGTTGTCTTCATCTCACCAACTAGTTGGTGTCTCCTTTTATCCAAGGATTCAATATAAACCCTAAAACTTCTAGGTTCCTTTCTAATCCCCAAGATACCTCTTAATACTTTCACCTCGTCTAAAATCATTCTTTTGATGATCCAACAGTCATAGAATTTGATTCCAAATCATGGTTCAAAACATAGATTGTCCATTAAATAGAAAATCAAATTTATTCTGAATTCCAATGTCAATTCATACAAATGAGGTTTTATAATATAACAACTACTGAAATTCTTATCCTTAATAAGCCTCATAGAGTATTCTATGATTTCTCTTGACATAATCGGATAGACAATTATTGACTATCTCATTGATCGTGCTCCCAAATTCTGTACAAGATGCTATAACTTAGCATCAAAACCATGGGGATACATTCACTGAAACAAAATAAAAAAATCATAATCCACACAAAAACATCGATATGGGGTTTAATTATACCTATATATCATGATTCATGGTCTCATGGTTGTCCACATCACCATTAGGCCAATTTTCCTCCCCACTATAGTTGTTATCTCAGAAATTCCAATTCTGATACCATAATGCACCTCACCATTGGAATTGATTATCAAAACACTAAAACGACATTTTATCGATGCAACCATCATGATTCCCAACTAAATACACCTAAAAATAAATGATAATGTCATTCATATATCAGAACCCATTCTTATTTCCCATTATAATGAATTCCATTGAGTTTTAAAAGTCTAATACATACTCTCAAATACATCCTCATTTCAATGAATGGCCGTGAAAATTTCTTAAAACATACCATTCATAACCAAAAAGACACACCTGATGTGACTTAAAGACCACTCTTTAACACCCCCACATGAGAAGCCTAGAGCCTATGACTTACTTTATTATATTGGCTTGATTATTAAAAAAATCCCAGAAGGATTGATAAGTTTAGTAGTTTTGGAAAACTAGATTATACATATTATTCCCATATTATTTTAGTAAAAATAAAATTAAACAAGATACAAAAAAATGAAATGAACAACATCCTTCAAAGATCATTCAAATAGTTATTCTTCATATCCCGGGGAAATGAAAAATAATAATGGAGAACTCAAATACCCAGTAAGGGTATGTTAAATAGATGTAGTAATTAATCAATAATCATAATCATCTTGGAAAGGTAAATAATTGATCACACATTCCAGATAAATATCTTGATAAGTAATGATCAATAAGGATAAGAAAATAAAAAAAAAACATTCCATATAAACAATAAATTGAGAATGAAATGCATCCATATATAATTTCTAAAAAAACATATCATAGATATTAATAATAATAACTGAATTCTCAATAAAATAAATTCTTAATTATTAGGAACAATGTTCCCATGGTACATGGTACCATTATGATCACTACCTTTTTCAAGACAGTTTATCATATCAGGTAAAAACCCATCTAATTTGGCCAAATGATTCATCTCATGAGACTATCGATGCATAAAGGGGATACTTTAAATGGTCCCCAATACATTTAATACCACTATAAATCATTACTTAAATATAAAATAATTTATTTAATTTATAAACAATGTTCCTTATGAAATATTCATATTATGTAAAGAGTGTGGATTTATCAATATTTCCCCAATTGATCAAATTAAATTAGAAGTGTAAAACACATGTAAATATTGTATATTGTTTAGAAAATAATTAAAAAAATCACATAAGATTATTTATATTTAAAATAAATGCAATTTCAAATTTAAAATGGTTATAAGTAGGTGATTGTATCAAGCTAAAGATAACAATCCAAAAATAAAGTGAGATTGCAAAGATTGATTTTCCCACATGGTTATATTCAAGTTAAACCCCTTGGTTGAGATAATTCAGTTTTAAACATAAAATAAAATGAATTGTCAGAGAATATTGATAATAAATGAAAATGGGTAGTGTAACATCATGGTTCTGAATGCCACCCAGAGGCGCCCCGTACATGGTTGGTCACATGGCCTCTAGTGCATTTCCCCGAATGCCAGAGGCTGCCAACTAGAAGCAAGGGCCTTGGGTGTGATAGTGGGAAAACTATGCCCTCATTTGCATCATACACAGCAGAAGTAAACAAATACATAAAAAAGCCGAAGCAGTAATAATGAAATACAACAGCAATGGCAGAAAACTAAATGTTTAAACTAGAGAACAAATATAAAATGATAAATGGTACATATGTCTAGGAAAATAGGAAAACGAGTCTCAATGCTGTAATACAAAAATGATAAACCAAAGTGAAAAATAAAGCAGATAAACTCCTCAGCATCACAATCCATAGTTTGGTCCCATTCTCTCCAGCTACACAACAAATCATGTACCTAAAGTAAAAGGGAGCTTGCATGTATCTTTACCTGCAACAATATAATATGTTTGGGCCCAAAATCATGTCCCAAACCGGGTGTGAGAATAAATACCAATAGGAAACCACCCAAATATATGTGCCTAATAGTTAGTGAATATATGGCAGGTAAAAGTACAGATAACTGAAAATAGGAAAGTGCTCAGCAGTAAACAATTCTACATATAAAAAAACTATTCAAGCAAAACAACCCTCTAGGAAGTTCACACAGCTTATCATATTTGGTTCAATTATAATAATTCATAAAGACTCCCAGAGGAATGTCACCCAGTCAATTCCCTTTATTGTCAAAGGTAAAACAAGACTCTCTGAGGAAGCTCACATAGTGAATTCCCTTTATAGTCTATGGTAGTCAAGGATTATCTGAGGAAGCTCACACGGTAAATTCCCCTTATATCCCCAAAGTCTAGGACTCTATAAAGAAGATCACATGGTCAATTCCCCTTATAGCCCAAGTCATTCAATTAAAACAAAGAATCTCTGATGAAGCTCACACAATCAAATCCCTTTATAGTCTAAAGCAATCAAGGACTCTCTAAGGAAGATCACATGGTCAATTCACCTTATAACCCCAAGTGATCCTAGGCTCTCTATGGAAGCTCACTCAGTCAATCCACCTTATAGCCTAATGTTCTCAAAGACTCTCTAAGGAAGTTCACTCAGTCAATTCCCCTTACAGCCTACTAGACCAGGTTCGCATGGCCCTTTTTAGGTCAACGCGCATAGCAGTGCAATATGACCAAATTAAACCTACAAAACTACTTGCTAACCTGTTTACAACATATCAAGCATGTCAGAATACAATCTTTCCATCCTACATCAACAGGCATGGAAAACAGGTAAGGTATCCAAACGGGCTAAACAGACCAAACAGTTTTTTACAGAACATGCAAGGGAAAAACATCCAAATCATAGAACTCATCCTTATTTATATCCAAATTAACTCTACACAAGCATACATGTCTAGAAGGCAATAAAAAGGGGTAAAACGGTAAACATTTAGCACCCCGTTCAAGGGTATTGGTTGAACTCTCACATAATACTCGAAGACTTGGAATGGAAATGAAAAAACCACCTACCTCAGGGTTAAAAGATCGCTATATGTGATCCTTGAAGCATAAATCACCTCAGAACATCAATTATCTAAAAAATTTCTAAAATGTTCCACCCACGATATATCATGAGAGAGGAGAAATCAGAAGATGGTGAACTAGGAAAATAGAGAACTCACTGATTCGATTCCAACACAACTGACAATGTTCGATTCGGAGGACGGATGGAGGCTCGAGGGCTCGTTGAAGATCTGCGGTCATATAGAGCTCTCGGTCAAACGATACCTAAAAGAAGAGTGTTCTAGCGATTATATGGGACCCTGGTTTGTTTAGTGAAAAAAAATTACACGGCGTGTACTTCCGAAGTACATAGCGTGTACTCGCCTTTTCATTACTCCTCTTTCAGCAGCCTCTAAGAAACTACCACACGACCGTTTATGTGGCTACTACATGGCCAGCACACGACCTCCAGTGTTAAGGAAGTGCATGGCGTGTAATCATAATGTACAAGGAGTGAACTTAGAAAATTTCCAAAACTTTATTTTTTCGTCAAAAATAACCATAAAATGAAAAACATACCAGAAAAGAAGGCCCGGGCTCTTACAAACTTCCCCTCTTAAATAAATTTTCCATGAATTTCGCTAACGCATCGTAGAAGAAGAAACCCAAAATAGTTCTGGCCTCTGTGCTCATACATTGACCTCCCTTTACCAAGTATCATCCTTCACCTGCCCGTGCTGCCAAATCACTCATACAAGAGGGATAGATCGGCCACGGAAAACCATTTTACTACAATCCCCAGTCCGGATAGGATGCTCCTAAAACGACGCATCCACTTCGACCTCAACATCATTGGGTTGAAAGACATGAGAGGAGTCTGAGAAGTAATTTTGAAGTAGAGAAACGTGGAAGAATTTGGGCATAGCTCAATACCTATGATGTAACTACAACCGATAGGCGACCGACACAACTCTATCCTACACCTCTAACAGCCCGACGTACCTCGATGAAAGCTTACCCTGTCACCTAATCCTCTTGTGTCCCAAACTCAGTGGGACACACAGGAAAACTTGATCCCCGACCTCAAACTCCAGAGGTTGTCTCCACTGATCAGCATAATACTTCTCTCGAGATTGTGCAGTAGCCATCCACTTCTGAATCAACTCTATCTGCTTTGTGGTCTATAGAACAAGACGAGGTCCCAGCAAAGCTACCTCTCCTGCCTCTAGCCAACATAAGGGTGATCATCATGTCCTACAATACAAAGCCTCATAAGTTGACATCCGAATAGTTTCTTGAAAACTATTATTATAGAAAAAATCCACAACATGTATGTGGTTCACCCATGAACCTACAAAATCTAGGATGCATGCTCGGAGCATATCCTTAAGCACATTAATCATATTCTTGGACTGGCCATCTGTCTAGGGGTGGTAAGCTATTCTCAAATGTACCTGTGTACCCAAAGCCTTCTAAAACCCCTGCCAAACCTGAAAAGTAAAATTGGCATCCCTGTCTGAAACAATGGAGTGTGTAACTCTATGAAGACGTACAATCTATAGGATGTACAACCATCCAAGCTCATCAACACTAAAGGTCTCCTTGATCAGCAGGAATTGAGCACCTTTAATGAGTCTATCAAAGAAAACCCAAACTGCATCATTCTCTCAAGGCGACCTCGGTATACCGATCACAAATTCCATCACAACGTCATTCCACTTCCACTCGGGAATGGGTAACTACTGCAAAAGTCCTACTGGCCACTGATGCTCCTAATTCACCTACGGTCAAGTGGAACATCTCATGAAAAAACCAGAAATGTCCCTCTTCATACCTGGCCACCAATATTGATGGTGTAGATCATGATACATCTTGGTGACGCCCGGATGAACTTCCCAAACTGAGTAATGAAAATCCCACATCATCACCTCATGTATATTTTCTGGTAGCCATATATTTCCTTAGAAACACAATATCTAATCCTCTCATATGGTCCATCCAGTAAAAGAGTCCCCTCCTGACACACTCTCACTTAGGACTAGGCCTTCAGAATCTGATAGCCATCTTATTTGAACTCGATCAAGAAGAGTAGAGGTAACCGCTGCAGATGATAGAAATGTCTTCCCCTACCTATCGTGCACATCTAAATGCATCACAGAGATCAGAGCCATAACCTGCCACTCACTGCTGGCCTACTGAACTGCCTGTATCTGCATCCTCCTGCTAAACGCATCAGCCACAACATTTCCCTTCCCAGGAATATACTCAAGCTCAAAGTCAAAGGACTGAAGGTACTCAACCTACCTTCAATGACTCAAATTCAGATCACACTGAGTGAAGATGCAGATGAGAATATTTTTGTTTGTGTAAACCACAAAATTCTCTCTCAGAAGATAATGTCTCCAAAATCGTAATACATAAAAAATAACAACCAACTCAAGATCGTGCGTCGGGTAATTCCTCTCATGTGGCCTCAACTACCAAGACTCATACGCAAAAACTCCATCTCCCTGCATAAGCCCAGCTCCAAGCCTAATACCTGATGCATCACAGTAAACAGTATAGCTCTTGGCTAGCTCTGGAAATACTTGTATCGGTGCTGAAGTCAACCTCCATTGATGCTCCTGAAAGGCTGACTCACAAGAATATGACAATAAGAAATTCACACCCTTCTTAGTTAGACTCTTCAGTGGTGCTGTTAAGCATGAAAAGACTTTTATGAAGCATATGTAGTATTCAATCAGCCCTAGAAAACTATGCACCTCAAATATGTTCTTCGGCTTCTCCAAGAAAACTACAACTCTCACTTTATCTAGGTCGACTGATACTCCTACCTCTGAGATAACACGACTCCAGAAGTGAATCTGATACATCTAAAAGTGGCACGTTGAGAGCCTAGCATATAACTAATTCTCTCTCAGTGTACTCGGAATGATCTCAATATGGGTAGCATGGTCATGTTGAGTGTGAGAGTACATAAAGATATCTTCCATGAAAACAACCACGAAGGAATCCAAGTATGGATGGAACACTCGGTTAATCAGTTCCATGAAAACTGCAGGCTCATTCGTGAGACCGAACATCATAACCATACACTCGTAAATACCATACCTGCTCTGGAAGGCTTTAAGTGGTATATCTGATTGTCTAACATGAAACTGTTGATAAAAGGACCACAAATAAATCTTAGATAACACCATGGTTCCTCAAAGCTGATCAAAGAGATCATCAATCCTGGGCAAGGGATACCAGTTCTTTACCTTCAACTGGTTCAACTTCTGATATTACACACAATGCCTAAGGGTAACATGTTCCTTCTTCGAAAAGAGGACAAGAGAAACCCAAATAGAAGTACTTGGTTAGATTAAACCCTTTTCCTGCAAATCCTCCAATTTTTTCTTGAGCTCCCGCAACTCTCGTGTATTCATATTATAAGGAAGAATGGATACAAGTGTAGCTCCTAGAACAAGATCAATAGAAAAGTCTAGCTCACGATCCAGCGGAAAACCTAAAAAGTCCTCTAGAAATACATCTATGAAATGATCCACCACTGGAGGAAAGTCTATCAATGAAGTCCAATGGCCATCCAGATATACACTACCAATATGGGATGTAACTCCTCCAAACCCATGATGCTCTGGACCAGCTCTGCTTGCCTGGAAATCCCATTCTCCCTAATGAAGAAAGGATCCACCATCTAGTGACGTGAAACTCACCCTATGACAATAACAGTTGACGACTACCTGGAAGGGAACTAGCGAATACATTACAAGAATGACATCATTATCTGTCATCTCTAGGACATAGAGGTCCCATAAAAAGTGACACCCACCAACCTGTAGAGGGAACTCTCTACACCAACGTACTCTAGCTGTTCTAGTCCCCAAATAAGTCTATAGAATAAAGATATCAAGAGATGAAAAAATACAGAGCCCAAGGCTCTCCAAAACAACAACAGAGATAATGCTATGGGAAGACCCTGTATCGAAATGATTAGATGCTAAAACTGAGTCTACTAAGATCGTACCTCGAATTGTAGAAGGTCAGAGATCCTGATTCTACTGGGTCTGCTTCACTGAAAATGTTTTACCTGTCTCGCGGCCCTATGACCATGCCAGAACACTCTGAGCTAATCCTCCATATTGTTAATGAAGAACTTGTGGCAGACTACCATGACCACAACCTCCACCTCATCCCGAACAACCTAAAGAACTCTAGTTCCTAGACTGGTGAGTAACTGGTGGCACTACTCCTGAATAAGGAGTTATAGAAGAACCCATGTCACCTGCTGCTGCTGAGAAGAACTGACAAAAGCACTAAAAGTGACATATCTTTCAAAACTATTAGCACTCCACTGGGTCTCTCGGCCAACGTGGCCTTGTATTCCCACTTTTCCCACATTGGTAGCACACCACATAGCTGCAAGAAGTTGCATCCCACCTACTCTGAACCCCACGTGGAGTCTACCTACAGTGATTCTTGCTATCAGCTAGCGGAGCACTAACTCTGGATGCCGAACCTCTCTATCTCACATCCCCAGAATTCATCAGATTACGCTCTGTAATAAGCGCCTGCTTGAAAGTGGAGGATATCTAAGTCATCCTGAAGATGTTCATATGGGATTGAATGTCATACCTCAGACCATCCTCAAACATCCATGCAAGGAAAAACTAATCACCTCTTGGAATAGGCATGAAATGATGCAGCACTTTGAATTGTGAGGAATACTCCATAACAGAAAGAGTAACCTCCTCCAAACTCAAGAAATCTCAGGTTCAATCGTCCCTCAAGGTCTCCAGATAGAAATAATTGTAGAAGATATGACAAAAATCATCCCAAACTATATTCTGTTGGTGTCCTACCTGTGAGATCACATACCACCACATCTTGGTTGAGTCTATGAGGATGTAGGTAGTGAGATTCACCCTCTTCTCTATAGGTATCTCTATATGATCGAAAATTGTCAGTGTGGCTTCTATCCATGACTTTTCATCCTGGGGTCCTCCATCCCATGAGAAAGTGAAAGAATTCTACTACTAAAAGACCCACATAAAAACATCCTTTAATGGGGAAGGAGGCGGCGCTCCCTAAAAGGTCTACATCATCCTCAGAAAGCCCTCCCTGAACTGTGCATCAACACCTATGTCAGGTATAACAATTGTTTCCAAGGATGGAAGAACTGGAGGATCTGTAGGTAGTTCCTGGTCAGCTGTATCTGGCATCTGATCGCTACCCTGTAACTGGCGGATAATTGGAGTATGTCTTGGTGGCATGAATCTTCAAGGTCAGACGCACAACTTAGATCAATATTTAACCGGGAATGAAACAAAGAAATGTAATAAGGGAACTATATAAAGAAAAAATTCATGTTTAACAAAACATGACTACACGGCATGTACATTTCCTCCAAGGAATGTTCCCTTAATTCATTCACATGGGCGTGTACTCCTGCCTATACTAGTCGTGTAACACCCCAAACATATGGTGTGTTTTCTTAACACACGTGTGTACTTGAATCCTCTTCCCCTACCAGAGTCCTTCTACATGGTTAATCCACAAGGATCTCCTAAGACAAGACTACACGACATGTACAAGATAGAAACATCATGTACTAGACAAGTTTCACCTGGCCCATGTAGTTAGTGATATGGCCAAACACATGGCTCACACTACACATCATGTTCCAGAGAGACACAACGTGTACGAGAAGGGATAACACTGACCTGTGTTGTTCATGACACGGTCGAGTACCTGGGTCAGACTACATGGTGTGTTTATATGGAACACGTTGTGTATGAGAATGGTTAACACTGGCCCATGTTGTCTGTGACACAGACTGTTACCTAGGCCAGACTACATGACGTGTTTTGACGGCACATGACATGTATTAAACAAGACTCGACCAACCTATTTTGTTAGTAACACGGGTGGGCACGGGGTCGACACAACACGACGTGTATGGATAGTACATAGCGTTTTCACTCTAGGATTTCACCATCCCGTGTCTTTACCCACACTTCCTATGACACAGTTAGAGACTAGACGACGTGTACATAAAGTACAAGACATGTCCTTAAGAAAAACAGTTTCTTCTAGAATAGAAGAACGCATGGCATGTTCATAACATTACATGACATGTATTCTGGGTTTTTCCAGACTGTAAGCCTCCGAAACTACTCTAGAACCCAGAAAACACTGAGCATTGAAACTTCCAAATTCTGATCTGTGAGGGACAATACTCACCGCGAATAAATGTTTGGCATCTTGTACACATTATAACATGGAAAACAGGGCAATGATCCACCAAATTCAGGTCCATGAGGGCCCATAACACCTCAATAACCAATGTTTGTCGTCCAATCAAGAAACTCTCTACACAAACAATACCCTATCATACAACATGTATTTTCTTCAAGGAAAATATCACAACAATATGCATATTTTACACAACATATATCACAACAACATTCAATCACTAATGCATTCTAGATGGCATGACAAAAATACATGACAAGTGATTTCTAGAAAGTTCTTATATTATGCATGAGATTTCATACCCTCATCCCATTGAGTTTCCACGGAAATAGAACATCAATAATATCAACAGCAACAACAGAAATCATGTGAATCATTCAAGGTGAAATCAAATCAAATGTAATAATTGAAAAACCATAAAAAATCCAATAAATGAGGTAGATTGGATTTTCCCTATACATGGGTTAGCTAATCCTGTGCACAACTTATTACCAAGTATCTATTCCATCTGATCCCTGGCTATAGGCTGCAAACCGAAAGTCAAGAAGAAAAGAAATTCCACAGATACCAATTTGTAATGTTGCGATTCCAGAAGCCACCCAGAGGCGCCCCGTACCCAGTTGGTCACATGGCCTCAAGCACATTTCCCCAAACTCCAAAGGATGCTGAATAGTAGCGAGTGCCTTGGATGTGATAGTGGTGAAACCATGCCCTCATTGGCATAGTACACAGTGAAGTTAACAAATACATACAAAAGCGGAAGAAGTAATAATGACATACAATAGCAATGGCAGAAAACTGAAAATGTAAACTAGAGAACATATATAAAATGATGCATGATACATATGTCTAGGAAAACATCCAAATCAGTTACAATGCTGGAATACAGTAGTGCTATACCAAAGTGAAAAATAAAGAAAATAAACTCCTCAACATCTCAAGCCATAGTGTGGTCCCATGCTCTCCAGCTCTACATCAAATCATGTACCTAATGTAGAAGGGCACTTTCCCTTATCATTACCTTAATCAATATAATCTGTTTTGGACCAAAAGCATGGCCCAAACAAGGTGTGAGACTAAATCCCAGTAGGCCACTACCCAAAGATCTGTGCCTAAAAGTCAGTGAATATATGGAATGTAAAAGTATAGAGAATTGTAAACAATAAAGTGCTCAGCAGTAAACAATTCTACATATCACAAACAACAATTCAAGCACCACGACCCTCTAGGAAGTTCACACAGCATGTCCTCTCTAATTCAGTTATATAAATTCATAAAGGATCTTTAAATAAGATCACACAGTCAATTCCCCATATAGTTTAAGGTAGTCAAGAACTCTCTAAAGAAGATCACACAGTCAATTACCCTTATAGCCCCGAATTCTAGGACTCTCTGAGGAAGCTCACATAGTCAATTCACCTTATAGCCCATGTCATTTAATTAAAACAAAGACTCTCACACAATAAATTCCCCTTATAGTATAAAGCAATGAAGGACTCTCTAAGGAATCTTACACGGTTAATTCCCCTTATATCCCCAAGTGGTCCTAGGCTCTTTGAGGAATCTCAATCGATCAATCCCCCTTATAGCCTAAAGTGGTCAAAGACTCTCTAAGGAACCTCACTGGGTCAATTACCCTTATAGTCTACTACACTAAGTTCACACGGCCCTGTGTAGGACAAAGAGCATAGCAATGCAATATGGCCAAAGTAAACCTACAGAACTACTTGTCTAACTAGTCTACAACATATCAAGCATGTCAGAATACAAACTCTCCATCCTACATCAACAGGAATGGAAAACATGAAAGGCATCCAAACTGGTTAAACAGGACCAAACGGTTGTAAAAAGAACATTCAATGGAAAAAAAATCCAAAGCATAGTAATAAAACCTAATCATATCCAAATTACCTCTTCAAAAGCATACATGCATGGTAGGCAATCAACAGGGGTAAAAAGGTAAACACGCAAAACCCCGTTCAAGGGTATTGGTGGAAATTGAACATAATACTCAATGAATTTGAATGGAAAGGAACAAACAACCTACCTTAGGGTTAGTAGATCGCTATATGTGAATCTTGAAGCTTGAATATCTTTAGAACGTCGAAGATATACTAAAACATCTATAATGCTCAACCCACGATATCTCATGAGAGAGGAGAAATCAGTAGATGGTGCTATAGGATATGATATAACTCACTAATGAAATTCCAACGCAAGAGACAGTGTTTGATTCATAGGAAGGACAGAGGCTTGGGGGATAGTCAACGATCCAGGGTCGTACGGAGCACTCAGTCGAACAATACATAAAAGAAGAGCGTTTTGGTGATTAGACGCAACCCTCGTGCATTTATTGATAAAAAGAAAGTACACAATATGTACTTTTGAAGTACACTAGGTGTACTTTCCCTTTCTGTACTTTGATTTAAGCTTCCTCCAAGTTACTCCCACATAGTAGTGTGTGTGGATATTATAAGGCCATCACACATCCTCCAACGGTAAGGAAGTACACTGCTTGAACTTAGAAAATTTCCAGAATGTCTTTTTTTCTCCAAAATGGCCAGAAAAGGAAAAACATACATGAAAAAAAGGTCTAGGTTCTTACAGTTAGTATATAAAAAATTAAAAATATGTAAGTTGTGAATAGTGAATTTATCTCACATATGTAAAAAGTGAGATAAAAATACCTTACCTTACGCTTCCTCTTGGTTGAATGATCTTTAACCTATTGTCTAATTGTTTTAATCATGTTATTAACTAAAACAATAATAAAATTAATATATTATATATTATATTTTATATAGTACTTTTATAACATTTTATAACCCATTCATTAATGATCTTTTTTCATTTTCATTATTTTAGGCGTTAATTAACCTATTTTTAGAGTTTGTTTTAACTTTTTACTTCTAAATATTAGTTAGATCAAGATTAATCATCTCTAGAATTTAAAACATGATAAATATATCATATATATTCAGTATATATTTATTTAATATAATCCATAAAATTTTGTGATACTAATTGAAATGCATCGTTCATGAAGACGGTAGGCTATACATACACATGATCATTACATACATTTCCTAGTTGTATTTAAAATGTAAGTGAAAAATATATTAATATTATAATTCTATTATCATTTTTATGTTATGTATGTCACATATTTTTATTATAATAATCCTTAATACATTCCATGTAATGTGTGAACTATTCCCATCGCTTTGAGGAGGCGGTCGTCCATACATCCATGAATGATGTTTTCTTATTCCCAAAAATGGAAAGTATGAAGTTATGTATTATATAAACATTAAAACAGTATTTAGAAATTATTAATATAACATATATCATATAAAAACTATAAATTTTTCATTATTCACTACCTTGAAATATGGCAATAGAAGATTGAATGATATAAGTTCACGAAGAGGTATTCCGCCTTACACCCGAACGATGATCACATATCGCATTTGATGTAAGTGTGTGTAGTTTCAGGTCATAGATTTAGAATAAAAACATATCAGTATTTTAAGGACACTTATGTTATTATATAATAAATATATAGGAATAATTCATGTGGTGGATAAAGAAATGAATGAAAAGTTATCTTTGAATAATATTACCTCTTATTCGGGTAACTCCTTTTTGTTTGTAACAAAAGTGTTTTTTGGTTTTCATTATATCCAATGTGAGGATTAATGACTTATGGTATTGATTTTTGGAGCTTAATTTGGTAGGTTTTGGAGGATAAAAATTGTTTTAGAGGTGTGAATAAGTGGGAGGGGTGAGTGAATTTTTATAATGGAGGAGGAGTGGCATTCTTGTAAATATAAAAAGTCAAACTATATTAAGAGGTCCCCCTTACATCATGTCTCTCCAATAATGAACAAAATTTGATAAAAGGGACTATATGGTCTAAATACTTACATAAAATGTATTTTGGACAATTTTTAGATCATTTTGGCCCCTATGTTTAAGGTTTATTCCTTTATTAAGCTAGTTTTTTCTCTTAATCAATTTTTTTAATTTTAGTTTCCTTTTATAAATTTTTTGATAAAAAATTAATTTTAAATTCCGATAAATTATAAAATATAATTATTCCAAAAATTAAATATATTTTTAATTATTTCAATAGAAAAATTGGTGGAAATTAATTTAATATTAATCTCGTAGACAAGACAAGGAAGCAAGTTTTTAAAGTAAAAATGCTCAAAATCATGTAATGTTTTTATATCCAATTTCAATGAGAAGATATTTACAATAAAATAAATTGGATTTATAAATTTAAAATTTATCTAACTAAAATTTAAAACCAATTGAAAATATAATTTAACCCAATAAATTATTATTAATAAAAAACATTTTTCTATTAAAATTTTCTTTTTTTACCTTTCCTAAAAAAATCAAGCTTCATAGAAAATAAAAAAAATAAACCTAATATAATTTTGATTTTCCTCTAAAAAAAGTGAATTTATGTTTTCAAACATGATTGATCAATGTTTCAAAATTTATATTTAAAATAGGAACTCCATTAAAAGGCTGAAAAAATTGCCTTTAGAATAATATAGGTTTTTATGCCTAAAATTGTGTTTGTTATTATCTTATTCCTATAAAATATATTGGAAGAATGTAAATAAAATTATTTCAATATATAATATATATTTCATTAATAAAATCCATTAATTTTCCTTAATTTGACTTATTATGATAAAAAATGTTTGGAGAATAAAATATTTTTTTATAAAAAAATTCCCTTATATTCATTTGGATTCTATATTCATTTATAATTAATTGGTAACCAATTAATTCAACCATATATTTTTATAATTTAGATAATCTTATTCATAACCACCAATTTTATGTTTAGGATATAACTTTCATTTTAAATAACAATATTAATAGTATTTGGTAAGATTTGGTATTGCGTGTAACTCAAGCCATCAATGAAACTCATTGTATGTCACAAAAGTTAAAATAAATGTTGTTTTCATTGAAATACATAGAATATTTTGAATATATTTAAAATAGTAAATATACTATTAATTTTCTAGATATTATATTCCATTATGTGTTTGGTGTTGCGTTTCCTACACGCTATAAAATACAATGTCTTAATTTTATAATTTCAGGGTGTCACATTATCCCCCACCTTAAATAAATTTCATCATCACAATTTAAACATGATATAAGTAATAGAGGGGTTGATATTTTAAAATAAAATATTGTTAAAAAAACTCACATTTTAAATTTGGTTAATAACACATCTTCTTAATAATATTGAAAAGGGAATGCGATGGTCACCACAAAAATTGGGTTTCGAATGACAGAATATTAGTGAAAACATGGACTTGGAATAGAAATCTAAATATCATGTTCTGATGGAGAGTTATAGAGAACTTGTTCAAATAAAATTTGATGACCAAAAATCCATAAACCACATTTATCAAAAAAATTATTAATATCATATGTGAAGGATGCATCATAGGTTGAATTAATACATCAATCTCTAACTCGACATCTAAAGTTAAACTTAAACTATTTCATAAATGGTTAACATCTCCAAAATATTATGATTCAACACTTTAGATTTATTTCTATGGTAGTTCGTATAATCCATTTTACATTATCCATATCAATAATATCCTTATATATCATCATTTTCCCAATATCCGTAACATATTAAGGCTTATCTTTCCTTCAAGAATGTGTTTTCCAAAATTTTAACTTTGTACTAAATCACATTTCCTGGTACCATTCAACATATAATCTAAAATATTTAATGAAAACGTACTGTAGTATTATCCTTATATATTTCATAAATCATATAATGAGAACATCATTAATAAAATACTTTTACAACATAGTTTATATAACCAAATATAGAATAACATTAATCATTCCACTTTGGATGTGTCAATAACATATTCTTGAACTTGATCCCTTGGATTCTTCTATGTTATATTCCCTTAAATCTTTGGGAATTCATTTTCATAGATCTTTATATCATTTTCTTTGTAACCTTGAAGAAAAACGTTTTTTTGATTCTTTCATTTTTATTCATTTTCCAGGTTACACTTTTCTTTCCACTTATAAGAAACTCCCAAAACATTAAATAATTTCTCAGAGTGATTCTTTCCATAGTTATCACATCGTGGAAAATCCTAATTTCCCTTCTTCCCTTTATCTGTTATTTTATCTTATGTCCTCTTCTTATCTTTCTTCCCTTTAAAGACATGAGACATAGATATTTAATTCTTTATCACGATATCACATAACAATATTTCATCATATGAATAAAAGGATTGAGGCACCAACACCCCTCAGTGACATAGATTAATCCCTTCAAACAAGTGATCATTCATGAACTTTGTGTTGCATATTAAATCTGAAGCATACCTTACAAACCTTTTAATGGTAGATTCATACTCCACAATAGTTTCTTCCTCTTTTTTATTTAAACTAAGAAACATTCTATTAATCTAATTTTTTTTGCTCAGAATGGAAATATTTATCAAAAATAATTTCTTTAAAATCATTCTAATATATGAGTTCTATTTCCTCTTACTCCCTAATATTCTTGATCTATGACCACCATTGATCAGTATCACTAATGAGACAATACACTAAATGTGTAACCTTTACCTTTTTACCACATACCAATTCTATACATATCATTTACAATGATTTAATCCATTTATAATATTCCATTAGATCAATAGTCCCACTAAATTATGGGAGCCTTTATCACATAATGTGATCCAGTATCATGGAATCTCTCTATAGAACAATTTTCTCTATTATGGAAAGGTTATTTTCCATAACATGATTAGAATGTCCATATATATATATCCATAACATTATTATTCCCAATTGTTTTTAAATTTTCTTATTGATTAGGGAAATATCAACATTTCCCACGAGTATTGATACTATTTCATCCTTTCAGGCACTATTTCTCAACAATGAAATTTACTAGATTAGATAATATCATTATTATACATAATTTATAATCCAAAAACATTTAAAATATGTAACATAAATTAAAAACATTATATGTATATAATTTATTAATCATAAACATGGTCTATTTGGGATGTTCTTTACATTCAAATCCATTATAATGATTTATAATGAAAATGTAATTTATCCCCATTGTATCCCCAAGTGTGTAAAACTAAGTGTTTAGTAAGTCCAATTTTCCTATACCAGTTTATTCTCATGTTAGGCCCAACACACCTATGCAGAGTTATTACCCTTAGGCAAATATGTTCCTGATCCATGCCTACTTGTAGTATCCATATATGGATATATTTATAGTAAGACCCACATAATCTCTACCTTACGAAAATTCTAGGATGTTATTATATACTTATCCACAAATTATATCATAGGGTTACGTTTTATAATCTATGTTTTCATAAATCTAGTTTCCAATTTTTCTATTAATCTTCCATTGGTACTAACCATAACACCCCAAACCCAGAAGCCCAGAATCAGTGACTTAATTATATTGGCATGACTACAAAGAATCAAATCTCAAATACCCAAATTATTTATTTGTTTTTAAAAATCATATTACATAAATGATACCCATATTACATTTGGAAAAAAAGAATAAAGCATGATACATAATAAAATTAAATGAAAAAAATCAATGAAATATCATTCAATGATATTTTCATCATATCCTAGGGAAAGGGAACAAAATAAGCATGACCTCAAATGATTAGTAAGGTTAAGTACAATAAAATATGTAATTAATCAATAATAATAATAAACATGGAATGGTAAATAAATGACTACACAATCAATATAAATATATAGATAAGGATTAATCAATACGGAAAGGTAAATAATGGAAACACATGCCATTTAATCAATAAAATGAGAATGAAATGCATCTATAGATAATGTAAAAGAGAAAATATCATGGATAATAATAATAATAACTAAATTCTAATTAAATTAAATTCTTAATTATTGGATTCTTTGTTTGCTTGGTACATGGTACTGTTACAATCAAAAACTTTAAAAAGGTAGTTTAATATATCAGACAGAAACTCATATGATACCACAACTTATTTGTCTCATGATAATATCGATGCATCAAGAGGATTACTTTAAATAGTTTCCAACCCATGTCATACTAATCCAAACCATTCCTTATATATCAAATAATTTATCTAATTTATAAATAATGTGCCTAATCAAATATCCATATTTAGTAAAGGATACATATTTTTCAATATTTCATGAGTTAATAATATTAATTTTAAAATAGAAATCACATATAAAAATTATAGACAGTTGAAGTAATAATTATACTGATCACATAATATTATGTATATTAAAAATAAATTTAATTTCCAATGCAATATGGTTATTAGTAGGTGATTATTTCAAGAGAATGTTAACAATATCAAAAGTCTGTGAGATTTCAAAGATAACTCTTACCACTTGGTAATTTTCAAGTCAAACCCTTTGGATGTGATAATTAAAAGTGAAACGTAATCTACCATGAATTATGATTGAAATGTGATATTAAATAAAAAAAATTATAGTATATTAAACAGAAAAAATAATTAATTGGTTAATATGAAATTTATCTCATAGATGTAAAATGTGAGATGAAAATCCTTTACTTTATGCTTTCTTTTGGTTAAAAACACTTTAAACTCATGTATAATGGTTTTAATATTGTTATCAACTTATATTATAACCATATTAATATACATGATACTATATATATTCCTTTTGTACAATATTATAACCCATAAATTAATAACTGTGTTCCATTTTCATCATTTTGGGTTTTAATTTTCGGGTTTTTTTGGGTATGTTTTGACTTGTTATTTTTGTTACTATTAATTAGATAATTATTTAATCAGATCTAGAATGTAAAAAGAGGATTTAAATAACATATATATTCATTATATATGTATTTATTTTAATCCATTACATTTGGAGATAATAAATGAAATGCATTGTTCATGGAGAAGATAGGACATACGTATGCATGAGCGTTGCTTTAAATTTCTTATTGTATTTAAAATGTAATATATATATATGTGTGTGTGTGTGTGTATGTGTTTATATATTATAATTAATGTATAATATTTATTTTATATATATCACATATTTATATTTAAATCATCATTAATACATTCTATGTAATGTGTGAATAAATCACATCACTTTGAGGAGGCGGTAGTCCACACATCCAGGAATGATGTTACTGCCTTACCAAAAAAAAGGAAATCATGAATGTTTGTGTTATATAATAATTAAATTAACACAAAATGTTATAAATATCTTATATAACATATAAAAACTATAAATCCATCATTACTATCATACTTGAACGGTGGTAATGGAAGAACGAATGACATCAGTTCATGAGGCAGTAGTCCGTCGTACACAGAAACAGTGATTTCATATCCCATTTGATAGAAGTGTGTGTAGGTTTATGACATGCCATTTGAATAAAGAAATATAAGTATATTTATTATACTAATAATATTATATAAACAATATATAGGAGTAAATGAAGGGGTGGATAAAGAAATGAATCGAAAGTGATTGTTGAAGAATGTTACCTCTCATTCGAATAACTCTTTTTGGTTTGTACCAAAAGACGTCATTGGTTTGATTAATGTACAATGTGAGGCATAAATGATTGTTTAAGTGTAGTAGGGAGAATATTTGGTTAGGATTTGGACGATACAATGGGCTTGATAAGTGTGAATAAGTGGAAGGGTTGAGTTCTTTTTTATAGTGGTGGAGGAGTGACATTCTTGTTAATATAAAAAGTTAAACACTACTAAGAGGTTTAAAATACATTATGTGCCACCAATAATAAACCAAATTAGTTAAAATTTACTATATGTTCTAAAATTTCATTAACATTTATTTTAGATAAGTTTCTAGGTCATTTTTTGCCTTAATTTTATGGTTTAGTATCTTGTTAAACTAGTTTTTCTCATAATCAATGTAATTAATTTTAATTTCTCTCACTAATATTATTGGTAAAAATATATATCTACCACACATGAAATTATAAATATTTTTGATTAAAAATATGGAATCAATTTTACAAATTTTTATCAATGATGTGGAAGAAATTAATTTAAAATTAATCTCGTAGATGGGACGATAGAGCATATTTTTAATGTAAAAATGTTCAATAGATTGAAATTATTTTATATCAAATATCAATTTTAAGTTGTCTAAAATTATGTAAAATACAGTAATATATTGAAAATTTATCTAATTAAACTTTAAAATCAATTAAAAATATAATTTAACTTTATAAAATATGTATTTGAAATTGCAGTTTTCAATTAAAATTCAGTATTTTTTACTATTCATCATAAAATGAAATTTCACAAAAAATTAAAAAATCATATTAAGATAATATTGACATTATTATTTAAAAAATAAATATTATTTTATCAACTATAATTTATAAAAGTGTCAAAAGTTATATTTAAAATAGATGTGTTATTAAAGGGTGAAAAAAATCGACTTCATAAAAATATAGGTTTTTATCTCTAAAATTGGGTTTGTTCTTATATTATAGCGATCAAATATATTGGATGAATTTTAAAAATATTTGATTTTATATATAATATATATTTAATTTATATCATCCATTAATATAAATTTATATAATTTATTAATATAAAATATTTTTGGAGCATAAAAATAGTTTTTTATAAAAATATTTCCTTTAAATTCATTTGGTTTCTATATTAATTTATAATTAATTGGTAACAAATTAATTAAAAAATATATTTTCTTAAGTTAATTATTACTATTCATAACCACCAATTTTACATCTAAAAGGAATTTTCCATTTTAAATAATAATATTAACTATTTTTGGTAATACTCAGTCATGTATGTAACATTAGCCATCGAAGAAACTCATTTTGTGCAACCCAAGATAAAATCAATGTTGTGTGCAATGGAATATCTAGAATAGATTTAATCTCTCTAAAATAGTAAATATACTATAAAGTCACGTGTTATTTTATTCCATTATGCTCTTGGTGTTTAGTTTCATACAATCTTTCATATACAATGTCCTTATTTTAGAATTTTTGGGTGCTACAAGTAGATAAAATTACGTGTGAAACAACTGGTCAGACATCCTCTGACCGACTTCCCTCGAAAACACTCATCCACATGTACCGACACACCACTGATAAAACCAATCACGATTCATTAAATCACTAAGGCATCATGTGGTCATCCAAACACATTTGCTGACACCCACACCAGAATTCCAATGAAATTTCATTGATGAACCATGAAAAGTCAAAAACAAGTCATCATTACATACCACACCATGAGCACTGACACACCATTGATCTGATCACCTTCAGATCACCTCAATTCATCTTGATATCAAATCAAATGTGTTTACTCCAACTGATATTAGAACACCGACCATGGAATTCAGTAAAATTCATTCCAAAATGAGGGTCGTTCCCTCTAATAGCCTACAGTGGAGTCCCCACCCTATGGATTCTATACTAATCCTCAAGAATATAAAATTATGGGCCCATCATTACACACATTCCTCTCTTTCTGATCAATGCTTTTCAAATTTCCAGGATGTTAGGTCCTAAGATACCCATTAAGGCTTATTGGTTTTAAGCCCACTCACACCCTCTGTGACTTTGAAAATAATCCATTTCAAAGTGTAAACATAATGTGTCACCTATATCTTCTTTAAACATAATGGTAATATTATCCCCTAGCACTGATCCCAGAACCCAACTCATAATCCCATGAGTCACATTACCTCTAGAATAGGCTCACAAGCCTAATTCAATTGTTGACTATGACTCATTCATGCTAATTCATCCAAACCAAAAGCATCATTGATGCTATCATCAAAAACGTGGATGGAAATATCACATATTTCAGAGATCACCATAAAAATGTACAAATGATTCTTCCACCACACATTATCTCATAAAACCAAAATCATACCAAATTTTCTCATAAAAGGATGATATTTCCCTACATTGAAGATAAACACATGCTCATCTTTTATTTTCTTCCATTACATTCACAATTGTCCATACACACTCTATACTATACAGTAAAATGAATCCAAAACATTAGGGTAGTCCACCCTAAAAGTCCCACCCTTTGAATCTATTGTCAATACCATGAAACCCCCAATACTTGAAATTCCCAAGTATTAACACTCAATGTTATTACCACACAAAAGAATACCGAGTCATCACTATGATAAAATTATAACCTTGATATCACATTTAGTGCATAAATCACAAACCCCAATTATCTACCCATACCAATCTCCCACTAAGTCCCTCATAAGCATAGTCTATCCCATCTCATTGGTTACCATCTCACAAGTCCCTAAGAACCAACTCAATAAAGTGTTGATCCACATGTCTTGGGACTTTAGTTCTTCCAACATGGATCAAATACCATAGCACCCAAGAGAAAAGTCTCATGATCAAGGTTATTATTCTCACCTCAATAATACAAAGTATATCATCATGAAAAACTCTCTCTGAAGGGTCCCATATCCATAACTATATATCATTTAAAATCAATAGCCTACCTAGGAACCAATTATCATCATTAATCTCCATACAGTACTACCCCTCAAGAATGAAAACTCCTCAATAACTAGTTCCACATCTAATGAAATCATCCAACACAATACAAGCCAAGGGAAACCACAACAACTGGCTCATTTATCTAGAAATCCATTCCAATCTATATAGTAAAAAACATATTGGTTTTTACTATCACATTAAATAAAAACACCTAGTTTAATAACCCACCCCCCCTATGGGGTATTTCATTGAGGTATAACATTCCTCTCTTATTATACTAAGGTCATTTTCTATACCATACTCCAACATATGGGATTATTTACATCACCATCAGCCATATAGACACAAAATCCACATAAGATTATATAAAAAAGAAGTATAAACAAGTCACTCTAGTTGAGTAGAATGAAACCATGCGATTATCTAGGGAAAACCCTAAATAGCCTATGGTAGTACCGTTGGGAGACTATAACCTCACATCAAAGAGAAAAAACATAAGTAAATAACCAATCATCATATACATTAGAGTATGAAAAATAATAATATAACTAGAATAGAATTATGATATATCAAATGGAATGTAGAGCCCAAAATCGAACAGTTTATTTCTTATGAAAATTAAAGACCAAAGGCTCTATGAAGACCTAATCACAGTCTCCCAACTATCCAAGATATCCTACTTGATTAAGAAACTATGAGTATCATCCAAAAATGAACCTATAATGAAGTGAGAATTTTCTTGGGTACTGAAGTATAATGGAAAACTAAGAATGATTTTAATACACAATCCATTAGGGAACCACCAATGTTTTTATATTCATAATAGTTAATACATTGATATGTGCATGTGACATGCACAACAAAAATTAATAATAAATTGGTGGAAAGAAATGAATAAATAAACCATCATTGACCATTAGGTCCATGAACTCAATCAATCGTACCTGCTTCATCCAGTGCTAAGGTGTCCGTAAACACATCTGGATATCAATCCAACCATTTAAATATCAGATCCCAGGGTGAAACATATGTATATATAATACTAATTATCAAAAAGACAAAAAATCATCATGAATGGATCAACATCCATATCATAGTTATCCTCTTAATATCTATAAGCTCTATGTGTAATGAATATCTCAATCCAGTTCCAAATAATCTCAAGAAATCCATGAATCAAGATTATCCCATGTCACCATGCCAAATAGTCAGATCCTTGGAATCTTGGGCATCATGATCTAGAACATGTAATATTATCAGGATTAACTACCTTCATCCTAGGTGTGACCTAGGCATATCATCATAATAATAGTGATCAAAATCCTGAAGCCTAAATAGTTGGATCCTATCCTTGCTAGGAAGCCAAGGGACCTATGTTGTCCAAGGTGTCCCAATAAAACCTGAGTTCGAATCCCAACATCGCAGACATTCTTCACATTACTCAATAGCCAGATCTCAGTATATAAACTAGTCATACATGATAATTTCATACTTTATATTTCATATTAATAATTTATCAAATGTGGCTTCACAGGTGGATCCAAAGAAGAAACTATGGGAATCCCCAATGTCACCATCATATAATATAATGATTATAATGTAACGCCCCGACCCCAGTTACCCAGAGTCGGTGCATTACTTCATAACATTGGCATGATCACAAGAAAGATCAAATCTCGATAGACCGATTGGTTTAGTATCCTTGGAAACACTAGATATATTCATAAGTTTTACATTACATCATAAAATGAAAAACTACTACAATAACATAATGTCTCCATAATCCACACTCATATCCCCACAATATATCCCTGCAGGTCATTCATAATTTACTTCTTCACTTCATGGGAAAATAAAACATAGAAAAGGGGTGAGCTCAAATGCCCAGTATGGATAACAATATAGCGGAACATTCAAAAATAAGCATAAACATTTAAGGCAATGAATTACTAAAAAAAATCCTTTTAAACTTGAACTTCAACATAGTATGGAAAAAGTAAAATGAAAAAAATGCCATTTACTTGTTCACATGGATATTCTACTAATCAAATAATCACATGCAAAATCAATAACCACTTTCATAATGTTGGAATGCATAATGCCAGACTATCATAACCACATAGCCAAGGCCTCGTGCCAAGACTACAAATAAGATTTTGTCAAGGCCTTGTGCCAAGACACTAGTTTGTCTCATGAGACTTACCAATGCATCGAGGAGCTATAGCGGGCTCCACCCATCACATATTAAGTCCAATGCATTCCCATATGAAAAGGTTTAAACATAACATAAACATTCGTATTAAAACTAGCATACGAAATGTCAATACTTGCACCATAAACTATGAATGGTATAAAAATAGCACATCCACAGTCAAACATATCACAAAACCTTCAATACAATATAGAAGTTTTGTATCATAATAAATCAACTTCAAATAATCTTAAATTCCATCAAAGGATGTTGACATAGATGAAATCAAAATTATTTTTAAAGAAATATCTCCTTTTATTTTGAAATAATTTAAGATCCATATAAAATAAAACATTTTCTTTGAAAATATTCTTATAAGCTTGTAAGGGAAGCTTTGAAGATTTTATAACGGTGGAAAATAGCCGCACCCGCCGTATAAGTTAAAAAAAACATTCTTACCTTAATTCTGTCGAAAAGGTTAAAAAGGACCTTGTTTTGAAAACGACCGAAATATTCCTTTATAAACCACTTATAAAAGTCAAAAAGGGTATAAATGGATTTAACTCATATTCTAGTAAATAGTAAAAATGTTTTGAAATGCATTTTTAAGAAACATGGATGTGGATGATAAAGAGATCCCAGTAGATTATTACGTATAAACAACCTTGGATAATGAAGAGGTTGTAAAGTAAACCCTTACCTTGTACTTTTCATTGGTTGGGGTAGGTAAACCTCCTGTATAATGGTGAAATAGTTGTTATTAAATTATACAAGAATCATATATATTAATATGATATCATATATGATCTTTTAACATTGATTTGTTAATAATATCTTAGAATTATCGTCGTTTCGGGAGTTAACTTACTCATTTTCTTTTATATGTTTTGTTACATAAGCCATGGTTGTTGTATCTTATTCATATCCAGAATGATATATAGTCCTTAAACATCATTTTTAAATCATCAAATGATAATTATACTTGAATGGATATGATGGAGAATGAATCTCATCGCGTTCGTGGAGACGGTAGTCCGTACGTACGCACGAGCGACAATATCATTCTTTTGATATTAAAATAATATATAAATGGATGGTATATCATATATACAGAATCATTAACATTTTATATTTATTATTTACATGAGTTACACATCATTATTATACCCATCCAAATAATATTATATTGAATAACAATTACACCACGACGTGGAGACGGTAAGCCATACGTACGCACGTATGGTGACATGTTATTCAAAGGGTGGATAGAATACTGAATATGGTTGTACCATATTTATAATAACATCACAGTATATGTGAGATACTGGAGTTATTATTTTAGAATGGTAAGAACAAAGGAAGAAGAAGTGGAAGAAGAAATGAACTTGGAGAAGGGTGGTGAAATCATTACCTCTTCTTCGGGTTCTTCCTTTTGATTTGATCAAAAGGGCTCCTTAGGTTGGCTTTCTGATCAAACTAAGGCCTCTCAGTTGTAGTGAGGGATGTTGGGAGAGTATTTGGGCAGAGTTTGGCCGAACCAAAAGGCTTTTAAGATGTGAATAAATGAGAAGGAGGAGTGCCCTTTTATAAGAGGGGTGAGGGGTACCTTTGGAAAAGCTAGAAATATTAATTTATAATAAATTCAAATTCGGTTTCTAATGGCTCCAAAGTTGATTATTCAAAGGTTAAGTTGGGGATAGGTCGAAAACCACTCAACCAATAGAATTTAGACAGGTTTGGGTACTTATATTAACCTTATCTTTAAGTATTAACTCTAAGTTAATTAGTTTCACTTTTACAATGTCTCTTTGTATTTTTATATAATATGGTTAATAAACTTACTATATACATCCAAGAGACCCCCATGTGGTACATTAATGATGAACATATCATGATATAAGTCTCTTGGCCGAACCTTAGATTTTTAGGAATTTAATATCAATTAATAATATAATATTTGTTTTAAGAACTCTTTTATGTCAATTTTGACACTATTCAATAGTTGATTTTTGTGAAACTAATAACAGATTGATTACTTCGAAAAAAGTCAATTAAATCAATCCCAATATATCATATTATCCTAGAAAATTAGTTTAATTCATTAAAAGTTTCATATTATATTTATTTGGGTATTTATAATATCAATTATTTTAATTTTTCACTATTATAGTAATTACTGCATCATCATTGAGTCATAAATAAAATAAATTATTTAATGTCTAAAAATTATAAATAAAATATCATTATGTAGGAAATATTTTTAGCTTTCTAATGAATATTTATAATCTAAAATACAACTTATATAACCCTATGTAACAATTGTTTTTCTAAAAGATATATGCTTGTGTCATTTTTGTATTCATTTTGACTTAATTAAAATAAAGTGTCATTATCACTTACAAGTGGATCCATGGGGTCCCAAAATCGACCCAAAGATTCCCATGGTCGACCATGTATCAAAACATAGGGTTAAGACACGTTTTAGGGTAATTTAGTATTATTATAATATTATTTCTTTAACCCGTATTTACCGGATTTACCCTTAACCATGGTAAATAAAATATTTACCGCAGTAATTATTCAAAATGTCTAAAAATAAAAGTTACCCATTTACACAATTTGAACATCCTGATTCCAAATATGGAATCCATTTTCCTAAATTCTAAACACAGAAGTGGCAGAAATTAATTTAAAATTAATTCCCGCTGTCAAAACAAAAAGCGTGTTTTTAAGAGATAATAACTACCAAAAGATTGACACTTGTTTATGTTTGGTTTAATTGTAAAATTATGTCCAATGAACAACATTATATTAAATGGTAAAAATATATTCTAAATATACTTTAAAACCACTAAAATTCATAATTTATCACTATTAATTATTTTGATTAAAAAAGTTGTTTTTAATTAAAATTTAGTAATTTTCACTATTCATCAAAATATGAAAGTTATCCGAAATGTACCAAAATTTCACCTTAGGCTAAATTCGATATTACGAATCCAAAGATGAAGTCCATTTTAAAATATAAAATATATATAATTTAAAAAAGTAGGTATTACTATTCATAACGGCTAGTTTGATTGGTTGTGGTGTGTGTTAAAACTCGAAGTTGCGTAAAACACACGCTACTGTTTTATTCAAAGGAAAGCGTACCGTGGAAGCTTGGGAAGTTTCATTTTAAATTTATTGATGTCTCCATTTAGTCAAAAAGTTTAAAATATTGTATTTAAAAAGGTTTCACTAAAAGTTGATAAAAGTGCAATACTGAAAATGAATCTGTTCTTGCATTATGACAAAGAAACTCATAATATGGATTCTAAAATTATAAAGTTTAAAATTTAGTTAATACTATTCATGACCTCTTTTAATGGCTTTTTTTTTGGTAAGTCATGGTGCAATTGAACTCGGTGTTGCATGTAGTTCAAGTTATTGAATTATTTTGAAGAAATAACACACTATGAAATCTTGGGGTGTTACATTCTCCCCTCCTTCAATAAATTGCGTCCTCGCAATTTGAAATTGTTCTTTGAAAATAAAAGGTTGAAAGTAGAAAATATATTTGTGGGAAAACCCACATCGGAAATTGGGTTACTAAAATTTAGTCTTAATATGAGGAAAAGAGAAATCAAAGGGTCACCACCAAATTATGATCTCGATTAAGAGAACATTGGTGGAAATTGGAGACATATAATCGGAGGAAAAACGTAAATATTTATAGGTAGTGATTGAGGTCATCAATCACAAACAAGTATAAAATTGAGTTCCTTAAATTCATCAATCTATGATGAATTGAAATACCAGCGGTTCAACAAAACATAGGGTATTAGGATAACACATTTTTGACGTTTCAAAATATCCTAGTTGAAATCCCACATCGAAAAATGAATTAATGAGGCCTCTATTTAAAATAAAGAGTCGAAAGTATGATAATTACCGAAAATAACACATACTAGGGTTCCATGTAGGAAAATATGGATATGGAAGAAAAATATAACCATCAATTATCTGATGGAGAGTGGTAGAGAACATGGCTATAAAAAGGCCAACAATCCCAAAGCCATAAATTAGTGATGATTTAAGGTACCATCTAGGAAAACATTTTTGTTCAAAGTTTCTTTTCTTAATATTGAGGAATTTATTTATGAGATTGGCTAAGATCATAAGGAGATATACTTACTTTATAATTAGAGTTTTATCCATTAATAAATTTCTACCACAAACTCATCTTTCACTCTAAAAGATAATAGAATGTAAAAAAAAATTCTATTTACACTATTCGTATAGGGTTCCAAAATAAACGAATTTATAATTCATCTACATGATCTTTTAATAAAAACTA
The DNA here is from genome assembly GCA_963277665.1 of Viscum album. Classification (NCBI taxonomy): domain Eukaryota; kingdom Viridiplantae; phylum Streptophyta; class Magnoliopsida; order Santalales; family Viscaceae; genus Viscum; species Viscum album. The sequence continues at coordinate 569,519,717 of OY728164.1, read as the reverse complement.
CATTATTTAATCCAGGACATCTCATGGTCCAGTGGTAGGTGATACACCCTTGTCGCCCTTCGGTTGCGGGTTCAAGTCTCGCAGCCTTGCCGGACGCGACGGGTTGCCGCCCGACCTCCGGGTTGTCCTTTTATGGCAATCCAAAATAATCCAAACTAGAACTATCCAAAATACTTCTGTCCAAACTCACAGTCTAACATTTATAAGGAAGGTAAACATAATATAGATCCTTTTTACCCCGTAATAGAATATGAATACCTTCATCATGTATTACCATATTCCTTATTGATTACATTCATGCTCCCTTATTCCATATAGAATGATGGATATACTTCATCAATCCAAAAATGTTTTAAACCCCAACAATGATGGAATATACAAATCATTAATCAGTTCCAAGATATTCAAGAATATCCAATATATTTTTTCCAAAATAATCATGTATTATTCGAAAATCACTACCTCGGTATCAGAACTATATTATGGTTTATCATTCTCTCAACCATATATATTCCAAAAATTTATCCTGCTATTGAGTCACTTTACTTTGTTCCACACAATCTCAAGTCCTTAATGAAATAGTACTGCAGTACAATCCTTATATACCCCATAATTATTATAACAAGTACATTGTTGATACAACACTCAATTGACATAATCAACATAAGAACTCTAATCATTCCTCTTCATCTGTGGTAGTATCATAACTTGATTATTATCCAATAGCATCATTTGCGTCATAGTCTGATGACTGGGACATAGGTTCGCGTAGTGTCCAAACTCCTTTCAAATGAATCATTGTACATTTGAAACCATTTTCTTACCCTTGCAGTCATGTACTTTGTGCCCTTTTCCTCCACACTTATAACAAACTCCCATTCCTTTCAGGCAAGTTCCAGGGTGTTTCTTTCCACAGTTACCACATATGAGAAAATTCTTCTTTTCCCTCTTCCCTTTATCCATCTTTCTCTCTTCTATCCTTTTCTTCTCTTGCTTCCCTTCAAAGTCATAGGACTCAGTAATCTCTTTGCTTATCTTATCAATACATGATATTATTTCTTCATATGATGATAATACATGGGAGACTATTTCTCTTATAAATTCTAGCTTAAGACCATGAAAGATATGATCCTTCCTTCTCTTTGGATCATGTGCATTTCTGGAGTTCTCATTCCTTCTACTGGGCGCCATTTCTAAACAATGGCATAAACTAGATCAGTTTATGAATCAAAATACATAATCCCACACTTATAAAACACATAACATAAATTGAACTATTTATGGATATAATCCATAATAATAAAAATGTTTTCTTTGAGGAAGTATATACTCATAAACCCTTCGTAATGATTTGTAAAGAAAATGAGAGTTATCCTAATCATATCCCCCGGGAGTGTCATAACCAAGAGTGCAGCAAGGCCCGTTGTCGTGCACCAGTTCCCGTTCGAGTCTAGCTCAAATCGGTGTTTTCGGGTTTTACCCCTAGGTACAACTGTGCCAGAGCCGCCTCTACCTGCTCGTATCCAGACAGGGATGTATTGCTCGGAAAACTCACAAAATCTCTACAATACCAAAATTCTAGGAAGTTCTTCTATACTAATCCTCAAAGTTCATCTTAGGTCTACGTGCTCTAATCAGAGTTTATCTAAATCTAGCTTGCAAGGTTTTTACTAAACTTCCTCTGATACGAACTGCAATGCCCCGACCCCAGTTACCCAGAGTCGGTGCATTACTTCATAACATTGGCATGATCACAAGAAAGATCAAATCTCGAAAGACCGATTGGTTTAGTAGCCTTGGAAACACTAGATATATTCATAAGTTTTACATTACATCATAAAATGAAAAACTACTACAATAACATAATGTCTCCATAATCCACACTCATATCCCCACAATATATCCATACAGGTCATTCATAATTTACATCTTCACTTCCTGGGAAAATAAAACATAGAAAAGGGGTGAGCTCAAATGCCCAGGAAGGATAACAATATAGCGGAACATTCAAAAATAAGCATAAACATTTAAGGCAATGAATTACAAAAACAAAAGCCTTTTAAACTTGAACTTCAACATAGTATGGCAAAAGTAAAATGAAAAAAATGTCATTTACTTGTTCACATGGATATTCTACTAATCGAATAATCACATGCAAAATCAATAACCACTTTCATAATGTTGGAATGCATAATGCCAGACTATCATAACCACATAGCCAAGGCCTCGTGCCAAGACTACAAATAAGATTTGGTCATGGCCTTGTTCCAAGACACTAGTTTGTCTCATGAGACCTACCGATGCATCTAGGAGCTATAGTGGGCTCCACCCGTCACATATTAAGTCCAATGCATTCCCATATGAAAAGGTTTAAACATAACATAAACATTCGTATTAAAACTAGCATACGAAATGTCAATACTTTCACCATAAACTATGAATGGTATAAAAATAGCACATCCATAGTCAAACATATCACAAAACCTTCAATACAATATAGATGTTTTTTATCATAATAAATCAACTTCAAATAATCTTAAATTCCATCAAAGGATGTTGACATAGATGAAATCAAAATTATTTTTAAAGAAATATCTCCTTTTATTTTGAAATAATTTAAGATCCATATAAAATAAAACATTTTCTTTGAAAACTATTCTTATAAGCTTGTAAGGGAAGCTTTGAAGATTTTATAACGGCGGAAAATAGCCGCACCCGCCGTATAAGTTAAAAAAAACATTCTTACCTTAATTCTGTCGAAAAGGTTAAAAAGGACCTTGTTTTGAAAACGACTGAAAGATTCCTTTATAAACCACTTATAAAAGTCAAAAAGGGTATAAATGGATTTAACTCATATTCTAGTAAATAGTAAAAATGTTTGGAAATGTATTTTTAAGAAACATGGATGTGGATGATAAAGAGATCCCAGTAGATTATTACGTATAAACAACCTTGGATAAGGAAGAGGTTGTAAAGTAAACCCTTACCTTGTACTTTTCCTTGGTTGGGGTAGGTTAACCTCCTGTATAATGGTGAAATAGTTGTTATTAAATTATACAAGAATCATATATATTAATATGATATCATATATGATCTTTTAACATTGATTTGTTAATAATATCTTAGAATTATCGTCGTTTCGGGAGTTAACTTACTCATTTTATTTTATATGTTTTGTTACATAATCCATGGTTGTTGTATATTATTCATATCCAGAATGATATCTAGTCCTTAAACATCATTTTTAAATCATCAAATGATAATTATACTTGAATGGATATGATGGAGAATGAATCTCATCGCGTTCGTGGAGACGGTAGTCCGTACGTATGCACGAGCGACAATATCATTCTTTTGATATTAAAATAATATATAAATGGATGGTATATCATATATACAGAATCATTAACATGTTATATTTATTATTTACATGAGTTACACATCATTATTATACCCATCCAAATAATATTATATTGAATAACAATTACACCACGACGTGGAGACGGTAAGCCGTACGTACGCACGTATGGTGACATGTTATTCAAAGGGTGGATAGAATACTGAATATGGTTTTACCATATTTATAATAACATCACAGTATATGTGAGATACTGGAGTTATTATTTTAGAATGGTAGGAACAAAGGAAGAAGAAGTGGAAGAAGAAATGAACTTGGAGAAGGGTGGTGAAATCATTACCTCTTCTTCGGGTTCTTCCTTTTGATTTGATCAAAAGGGCTCCTTAGGTTGGCTTTCTGATCAAACTAAGGCCTCTAGGTTGTAGTGAGGGATGTTGGGAGAGTATTTGGGCAGAGTTTGGCCGAACCAAAAGGCTTTTAAGGTGTGAAGAAATGAGAAGAAGGAGTTCCCTTTTATAAGAGGGGTGAGGGGCACCTTTGGAAAAGCTAGAAATATTAATTTATAATAAATTCATATTCGGTTTATAATGGCTCCAAAGTTGATTATTCAAAGGTTAAGGTGGGGATTGGTCAAAAACCACTCAACCAATATAATTTAGACAGGTTTGGGTACTTATATTAACCTTATCTTTAAGTATTAACTCTAAGTTAATTGGTTTCACTTTTACAATGTCTCTTTGTATTTTTATATAATATGGTTAATAAACATACTATATACATCCAATAGACCCCCAAGTGGTACATTAATGATGAACCTATCATGATATAAGTCTCTTGGCCGAACCTTAGATTTTTAGGAATTTAATATCAATTAATAATATAATATTTGTTTTAAGAACTCTTTTATGTCAATTTTGACACTATTCAATAGTTGATTTTTGTGAAACTCATAACAGATTGATTACTTAGAACGAAGTCAATTAAATCAATCCTAATATATCATAGTATCCTAGAAAATTAGTTTAATTCATTAAAAGTTTCATATTATATTTACTTGGGTATTTATAATATCAATTATTTTAATTTTTCACTATTATAATAATTACTGCATCATCATTGTGTCATAAATAAAATAAATTATTTAATGTCTAAAAATTATAAATAAAATACCATTATGTAGGAAATCGTTTTAGCTTTATAATGAATATTTATAATCTAAAATCCAACTTATATAACCCTATGTAACAATTGTTTTTCTAAAAGATATATGCTTGTGTCATTTTTGTATTCATTTTGACTTAATTAAAATAATGTGTCATTATCACTTACAAGTGGATCCATGGGGTCCCAAAATCGACCCAAAGATTCCCATGGTCGACCATGTATCAACCAATAGGGTTAAGACACGTTTTATGGTAATTTAGTATTATTATAATATTATTTTTTTAACCCTTATTTACGGGATTTACCCTTAACCATGGTAAATAAAATATTTACCGCAGTAATTATTCAAAATGTCTAAAAATAAAAGTTACCTATTTACACAATTTGAACATCCTGATTCCAAATATGGAATCCATTTTCCTAAATTTAAAACACAGAAGTGGCAGAAATTAATTTAAAATTAATTCCCGCTGTCAAAACAAAAAGCGTGTTTTTAAGAGATAATAACTATCAAAAGATTGACACTTGTTTTTGTTCAGTTTAATTGTAAAATTATGTCCAATGACCAAAATTATATTAAATGGTAAAAAGATATTCTAAATATACTTTAAAACCACTAAAATTCATAATTTATCACTATTAATTATTTTGATTAAAAAAGTTGTTTTTAATTAAAATTTAGTAATTTTCACTATTCATCAAAATATGAAAGTTATCCGAAATGTACCAAAATTTCACCTTAGGCTAAATTCGATATTCCGAATCCAAAGATGAAGTCAATTTTAAAATATAAAATATATATAATTTTAAAAAGTAGGTATTACTATTCATAACGGCTAGTTTGATTGGTTGTGGTGTGTGTTAAAACTCGAAGTTGCGTACAACACACGCTACTGTTTTATTCAAAGGAAAGCGTACCATGGAAGCTTGGGAAGTTTCATTTTAAATTTTTTGATGTCTCCATTTAGTCAAAAAGTTTAAAATATTGTATTTAAAAAGGTTTCACTAAAAGTTGATAAATGTGCAATACTGAAAATGAATCTGTTCTTGCATTATGACTAAGAAACTCATAATATGGATTCTAAAATTATAAAGTTTAAAATTTTGTTATTACTATTCATGACCTCTTTTAATGGCTTTTTTTTGGTAAGTCATGGTGAAATTGAACTCGGTGTTGCGTGTAGTGCAAGTTATTGAATTATTTTGAAGAGATAACACACTATGAAATCTTGGGGTGTTACATATAATCCATATCCTAGGAAGTAAGATTTGGAATGGACTATTCATCAAATGAAATAAAATAAATTATAAATAAAAGTTTTTAGTTGGTTGAATAATGAAACCCACAGTAACCATCATCCATAGCCCCATGGGATTTCATATTCAGTATTTGTTCTAGGGTGACTCCCTTTACCTTATCTATTCATTCCCATATGCACTCACTCATGGTTAGTCAATCTCTAGAGTACCTAGTAGGTTCCACTAGGCCACATTAATGGAGAGGAAACCAACATGGGGTCCTCTTAGTAAACAAAGGGGTATATGCCACCCAAATTGGTCCTTAGTCTCAGTCAAGACACTCATGTCATAACTTATATCATAGAGATTCCATGTCACTTAGAAATGTCACAACATAGCACAACTTCTCTAGAAAAACGGGACAAGACCTATAGAAAACACACTAGAAATGAAAGATGGACCATATCAATATATTGGGTTGCACATGGGTAGTAAAATCACCCAATACAACATATCAAGACAAAAAATGTATAAGGTTTTCTAGGATCCTCACATTTTCCACTTGTTCCACTCTTCTCAATATAAAACAAACAACTCTTTCAAAATGTCCATGAATTTTTAAGGAAGGAACTCGAAGTCCTATCAAATTTAAGTCAGTTGATGAGCACACCTTTGGGGGTTCAAGCACCAAGTCCTCACCTTTAGTCCAATCCTAGACCATAAATGGTTAACTCATAAAGCCAATATAGTTGGCAAATAGTGGCTTTGGCACTTTTATAATTTTATAAATTGGTTCTCATGTAGTTTGACAATTTAATTTAATTTAAAACATTTAAATGAATTAAATAAATTTAATTAATTAAAGGAAATTTCAACATAGTGGTGAGACCACATATACACATATAAAAAAACATTATTCATAAGATCGTAAGGTTAATACTAGGACAAATTACCTCTTTTAGACCTTTTTAATTCATCTACAAAAGGCCAAAAACTCATATAAAGTCTCATAAAGTATCAAATAAGACAACCTATTTTCACATGACTAACCAGGTACCACAACATTGTGTCACATGGGAACCAAAGTTAATAGCCTGTTGGAGGTTAACAACACACCTCTTACCACCTCACACACCAGGGTCTTAACATGTGGAACTGATGCATTAATTATCAAAACATTAAATTATTGAAAAATCTTAATGAATTTCCTTTCACGATTTATAAATGATTATTTGAAAAAAAATCTAGGGATGAATATCATCGGATACGCCATACCTGGACTTCATTAAAACATTGACTGAAATAGTTGATTTAATAATGTCTCGTTGAAAATTTTAATTTTTACTTAATTAAAACCAATAAAAAATTGGTTTCAAAAGTAGGGGAAGAGGAGTAGAAAAAGTGATGGGAACCCATACATTGAACCTCCATGAAAAAATCCCAAGAACCACACCTCATGTAAATGGATAACTAAGATAAAAAGAGGGGGAATCCCATGGCCATTCACTACAATGAAATATGAATAGGAGGGATTCTACCTGTAAAAATTCAAGGGGTTAAAAATGCAATTTTTCCCTCTTTTAAGGATGCTTGCTAGATGGTAGCCACCTAAAGAATCTAGGTGGATTGGGATGGATCACCATTTCCCCACTACCAGACCACCCACTTTCCAATGGTGATAGAATCCACCAAGGTTTTTGTCTTAATCCCACAAATTAGTTGGTGTATTACTATAACCAAGGTTGAAACAACCACTCAGGCCCCTCTTCGGGACCTCTTAAGCCCCCCCCCCCGAGACACCTCTCGAGGCATAAAACTCATCCACATGAATTATTTTGATGAGGCTAAACTGCTAGAATTCAATTTTGAATCATGTTTAAAAATATGATCTATCTAGTAATTTGAAACCCAAATTTATTCTAAATTCCCCAACCCTTCAACACACATGGGTTTATATAGTTATATAATACTAACCTTTATAAAATTTAACGATCATAATGATTGTGATTGATCATGGATCTATTTATTCATTTTTTGTGTTTTATGTTTCAGAATTATCTGTATATATAGTATTTATCTTAAAAAATCAATGGAAGGTGACATAAAAGTGTGTATATTGATTCCATGTAATTTAATTTTATGTCATGGTATGAAGTGGGTTGCCCATGGAGTTTCCACTACCATCACGACATAGAACTCTATGTATATGATCTTTTATGATCCTTCCTCAAATGGTTTTGTTAATTGCATTAATTTGATAATTGAATTAATTAAGGATATGTCATATTATCCTAATCCCATAGTATTTAAACCACATTATGTCCTCTATGTAGGGTTTAACATAAAACCTAATTGAATATGATGGTAAAAGGGATAATTGGGAGGCACTGAAAAAATTATATATGGTGGATTAACATCAGAATAGGAAAATCAATTCAACCTTCACCAATAATTGATCCAGTGTGAGGTAGGGCTCTGTTTCATTTATTATTCCCTATCTATGTGATTTTGATAATGTACTGCCCATTTTATCGTTGTTTTATTAAATTTTGTGGGCCTTTTATCTTATGATTTTCAATTTGGATTGTAAATTCATGTTTCATGAGTGATATTTCTCCAGTTATTTGAATTATTCACCAACAATATATGGTCTAGTTTCAAAATGGGTACTATCTTTATCCAACAATGATTTCCCTGTATTTTTATGTTTCCTTTTTTTTTGTATTCATCATCAGCGTGTATAATACATTGAGGTTAAAAATATATTTGTATGGTATGAAAAACTATTGTAATATAATACCTCAATATATTGATTTGGATTCAATGGTGAAGATAAAGGAACAAAAAATGATCATTGGGTGATGAATAATCACTGCAGGCATGGGGTATAGATTCTTTAATTGAAATGGAATTAGGGATGACACTGATGTGTTTTTATTGATTGAAAAAACAAATTTGTGAGGTTTGGATGGTAATATACTTCCAAATGTGTGGAAGAATTAAATGTGAATTTATCTTTATTTAAGATTTATTAGAGGTTAGAGTGGTGTTGGAGGGTGGTTTGATGGAATTATATTGTAGGAAGGTCACCATGTAGTGATGAAATTATACATGACATGGAAACATAGCTGATCAAAGACCACACTATGGTAGAGGATGGAATAGTAAGAAGTTAAAATGATGGATGGTGGTCAGGGTGTGTTGAAGGTGCACCACAACATGACAACAACATGTATAGAATTTTGAAAACTCTGAAATAATATATAAGGGTTATAGTACATAAGTATTTATCTATATATATGCTAATTGTTCGATAAATGATTCCACAACGTGAAGGCTGGGGTGAAGGCCATAGGGCCATGGTGTGGTGGAGGGTATCACAATATAAATACCTATAAGTCGGATGGTTTATATGGTTTTGGGGAAGGGGTTTCACCACAATAACTGACTCCTCTCCCCCATTAGGATGGTCCATTATTGGGTGTCTAACATGGCCATTTTGTGATGGTGTTTTTCAATCGAGTCGATGTGTAGATGTTTTCCTTTCTACATGGAAAATAATAGAAAACTTCTCTATAGAATTTGATCTAATACGTAGGTAGATACATGTTATTTAGTCTCTTTAGATCTATAATGCCAACACAGAGGATCGAGTATTACGATCAAAGAATTCTTGGGGTCATGTACCCCTTCATATATTATGTGCTTCTCAAATATGTGAAATCCCCCACATTACTGATAAAGTAATATGCCCTTTATTTTGTGATACTTTGGGTAACAATCATCTATATATGAAGTAGTTCTCCCTCACTTTTTTGTTCTACATTGAATGTGGGTACTCTATATATAAATTTGGGTACTCCCTCATCTACTATGTTCTACTCGATGTTGTGTGGTCCCTTTATTACAATTTCAAGGAGGTCGTGTGGGGTGATTAATTGGGTAGTGAAATTTATTTTTGTTGTGTGATGATTTTATCTGATAAATTACTATGAAGGGTGATAATACCAGTAAGGTCCTAGTATCTCTTCCTAAAATCATATGTGGTTCATTTTATCTTTTTTAGGGTTTCTATCTGATTCTAGATATTATTTCCTTCTTACTTGTATAATTTTTTGTTGATTTTTCTTCTTATTATTCCTTTGTAGTTTTCAATGATTCATACTGAGTTTTTATATAATCCCCATTGAATTTGAGTTTTGTCCTATACTTTTCATTTATAATGAAGACAACAACAAGTTTAGTGTTAGATATTATAGAAATGGTGTCGGTAGTGATTACTGGTACCCAGTGGTGATAATAGTTGATTTTGTTAAGACTTAGAGACTTTTTAATTATAGGGATCTATTCACATCAAATTTATAGGTTGGTTTTCTTATATTTTTTAGGGTATGTTTCTAAACCCTTTTTTATGGTTTATTCATTTGTTATTAATTAATGGCTCTTATTGGTTGTTACATGAACTATATAGCAAAAAAATTATTTAACACACATTATTATGTTTTTTTTATATTTATTTTATATACTTGTTCTTTAGTATATGACCTCACATAAGGTGTTATGTATTTCTTTAGTTCTAGTTTCCATCCCCTAGCCTACTAGAGGTAAGACTTTGGTGGAACACTTAGCTTGTAACCACCTAAGAGTGGTCCTGATGGGTTTGGACACATCATAGTGGTATTATAGTGGGTCTATCTTGGGGATGATGTTTATAGATATATGTCTAGTTAGTATTTGTTTCGGAATTTAGGGAGACAATATTGTAGGGTATTGAATTCTAATTTTTTGTATGCAAACACAATATTAGTCAATTGGATTATGTATCAATTCATGATTACCCTTATAACTTTCACGTTGACTCAGAATACTGAGGAATCATTTTCAGGGAACTATAAAGAGTATTTTCATCAAATAGGAATATTTTTTTTGATTTTGGTGGACTTTTTAATTCATCTCTATGGATATAATCCATTGAACATTGTTTATATTTGTAAAATATAGGATGTATCCATGAAGACAACCAACTAGGGTCCCGAGGTATGGTTACGATGTGTTGGTTTTAGTGATTAACCCTCTTGTCATTAACTGGTTGAGTAATAAGGATTCCATCTAGGGACACTTTCGTAAGGTGATTGATCCAAATCATCAAATAGAAATACATTTCCCCATTTTTCAGTTTGCAGAAACAACTCCAATAGTGAAAGTGGATATTCCCTCACCTACTGTACAATTGATTATACTCATGGTATAAGATTATAATTCTTATAGGTTGAATGAACAAAATTTTTTCTGGTGATAGACACCTCCCAGGTTACAAGGAGAGAATGAATCTCTTTTTGACATAGACTAGAATTAGATATTAGTTTGAGTAATCTACCATGATTGGATGCCTATTGATAAAATGGTAGTTCTGGCATCTAATATTCTTCATAGAATATTGAGAATAGAGTGGGTCCGGGTCATATAGACCCATGATGAGAGTAATCTCCCATCGATAAAGTTCAAGAACCATTTCCATGAGGATTAATAACAAAAAATGTTGAGGTATGTGTGCATCAAGGAGCTATTATAGCTATAAAAGGGTATTATTTCATTAGATAAGTACACATAGATATTCATGAAGGATTCTTTTGTCCATAAATTTTTGAGCATGGAATCCATAGAGAAAACTAGGTATGTATACCCCCCACTCTATATTTTCACATATATTAGGGTTTTAGAGTGGGTTGTGGTTAGGGATAAATTCTTGTTGGACAAAAAAAATGTAGCTAGATATAGGTTTAGTAAACATGGGGATAAGTTATTGGGGGTATTTGGAAGAATCTAGGAATCTTGGTTATAACACAGGGGGATGGAATGTAATATGTATTATACTAGAATATTGGTAGGTCTAGAGTCACATATATGATCTTATCAGCCAAGGGATAATGATTTCTATGCCTGTAGTGAATGAGTTCATTTGGTATGTGATTCCCGACCATTTGAGAAGAAAAGGGAAGTTAAGCAGTTGATGTATCACTGTGTAAGAGGTATTAGTGTAAGAATAAACCTCTTTTAGGTATCCAAGGTAGCACTTAGAGAGGTTTCTAGATATTAACTAGGATGAGATGATATAGGAGGAATATTCTTTTATCTATTTGAACCATTGCCACCCTTAGGAGCTCCATGAAAAGATCAAAATACTAGTGTTTAGAGATGTAGGGATATTTCATATATATAGAGTTTTGACCAGACAATATTTGATATAGTTTTAGGTATGATTTCAATATTATCAACTCTATCACCAATAATAATGGATATAAACATGATCTATTAATTTATTATTTCACCACTAATTCTAGACCTGGATATCTGGATGGATCCCCTAGCCTAAACCATGCTACTAATGACCCATATTGGGAGTGGTTTCACATGTATACACAGTTGCTGGTGATGTGAGATTAAAATTAGAAAATAGAGGTTTTCATGGGACTTTATAGTGTCTGAGATAAAGCCCTAATACCTCATCCATTATATGGACTAGCTCTCTTTAGTTTGTGTTAGAATATGATTCTAACACTGTTGGGTGATTTCTTTATGAGATGATGGATCAAAGATATTGATTATGGGTAGTGGGAAAGTTAGTTCACATGAACAGGTAATGTGTGTGGGATGTTTAAAGTGATCACCCATCTATTAGATAATTTTTTCTAAAGGTCTGATAAATTCATTGTATGATTAAATTCGTAGGGTTTTGGAGTAGTATATTGTATCTTTTTTGAGGATTTATAAATATTTATCCATCATTGAACGTAAATTTTATTTATCTATATTTTTATAATAACCAATTTAATATCTTCTAAATATTATCAGATTGACCATTGTGGCCTTATAGAGACAAGGGTACAGTTAGAGGACCTTATAGAGAAAAGATTCCTCAAACGTAGTGTGTCCATCTAGGCATCTCTAGTGTTCATTTACAAGGTGTATAAGATATTGATGATTTTTGTTGAATATCACCTACCGAATCAAGTGAAGAACAATAGATAAATACATTCTACTGAGGATAAATGACATATTAGAATATTTATAATCAGTGAAGTGTTTCTCAAAGTAAGAAATTATGTCTGGATTTCACAAGCTCTAGGTCTGTGTGGAGGATATATTTAAGATGATAATTTTATACTACAAAGAGAATTATAAGGTCTTGGTGATAGGTTTTAGCATAGAAAATAACCAATTAATATTCATATTCCTCATAAATAATATATTTCTCATTTTATATATTTTTTATATTTTTCATTATAAATGAAATCACCATCTATTTGGAATCATATGATGTGTATTTTAGTAATTTAAGGTTTGTTCTAAAATTAATTTGTGGAAAACCAATTGTATGATGAGCTCTTAATGTTTCAGTATTATAATTGATAGTTTTTATACTTAAGATATTCTATCATATATTTTTTATTAGAAGTTTAAATGGTGAATATTGAGGAATTTATATCTTTTTAGTCACCCAAGAGTCTGTTTAAGGTGAAAATAATCCTTGGTTTGGTTGTGTACTATAGAAGATTCATGGAATAATTCTCTTGTATCATATCCCCTATGAATTCTATTACATATAATAGGAAGCAATTCATTTTTTCTGAGATATTATAGGGAGAAATTGAGTTGTAGAAATGAAAATTTCACTAATTCTCTTTTCATGGGGATTTTATTGGAGGGATTATATACTTGGTGTTCTGTGATTCCTATAGAGATAGAATTAGATGTCTGCTGATGTAGAAGTAGGTGATGATTAATTTTTTCTTTAGATAGTTGATACCCCATGATCATGATTACTATAACAAACAAAAAATCAAAAATAATAACATTTTATTCGATAGTGTAAGAAACATTAAACACTAAGCATAAACAACTGAGGGAATATATTTCTTTAAATCTCCTTGATTACTTACAAATCACGCAATCCTTAGTCTAAATAAACTATATTATAGTATAACATTATAACCTAGTCATTAAATTTTTTTCTATGAATATTAATTAATAAATTATTTAAATAATGTTTATCTATTAATTATAAATAAAAAAATAATCATTTAAAGGATTTTTTTTGAAAACCTGTATTTTTTCTAAAAGACAATTTAGAAATTTTTCAGACAAAATTTAAAATTAATGTTTACCAATATTAGTATAATTTATATTATAAAATTAAATTTATTTTAGAAATCATAATATCAAAATTATATTAAGGTAAAATGTTATGTTTTTTTTCCGAAATTCATTATTTTTTGTTAAATTGTGAAAAAATATTCAATTTTAATTGAAAAAATTATTTTAGTTTAAATTATTTATAAAGTTAAATTATATTTTTAATTTTGTTTAAAGTAAAATTAGTAAAATTATATATCTATTATTAAAATTTATATCATTGGAATCATTTTTATATTTAATTTTTATCAAAAAATAGTTTAAAAATAGAATCATTTTCTCTTTGAAAACCCACTCTCTCGTCACATTTGCGAGATTAATTTTAAATTAAAATTTGATAGTAATATAATTGGAATTTGGAAAAATGGATTAAAATTTTCTAATCGTATTAATTACAATTCTTTAATATAGTCAATTAATTTTTGACCACAATTAATAGTGAAAATTGCAAAAAATAATTACCATGGTTAAGGTAAAAATTGATTTACTAGGGGTTAATATAAAGAGATAAGGGTTAAAATGACAAAAAAACATTTCTAAAATTTATTTAGTGGACATATTTCAAGATTATGATTTCTAAGTCTTGAAAATAATTCATTTATGGACCTTTTGGTAAATGAAAAACATGGATACATCCTTTTCATTTCAAAAATTACAAGGGTTACAATCAACACACTTATAAAAGGCCTCCCTCTATCCTCTCTTATTCACACATTAAAACCCTTTTGGTTCAAATACTACCTACCATAATAACATGAAAAATTATCTCCTATAATCATATAATACTTATATTTGGTATATATCTAACCTAGCAAGGATTTTGGTGCAATCCTATTGAGGTTACTCAAAGAACATGTAATGTTCTTCAACGAGTGTTTTTAATTTTATCAATTCCTCCACCTAGTTAAATTATTATGAAAACATCATGATATAAATAACTTAATATATTTTATGTAATTATATGTTTTATGTTAAGTTAATTAACTATTACCATCTCCACTTCCATCAAATGGGTTACAAAATCATTATTCGTGTGTGCGACAGACTACCGGTTCACGGACTGATGCCATTCATTTTTCCATTTTCACCTCTAATGGTTAGTTATGATGATGAATATAAAGTATAAATATTGAATTTAGGAAATAATTATAAATTTTGATTAAATATATAATATTTAACTTTATTAAATTCCATTCTATAGGGGATATGATAATGTCACTCGTGTGTATGGTGGACTACCGCCTCACAAAGTGAGGTCATTCATTTTTCACTAACATTTTACATGGAAGGTAATAAGAACTACACTTATTAATATATGTGAAATAAATTAAATACTTATTATATACATGTCATATTTATCATTTTTAAAATATAATATATCATTATTATTCCTTTTAACTCACAAAAGATGATAACATTATTCATGTATGTGTGGACTACCGCCTTCACAAAACAATGTGACTCTCTTTTCATCATCCCACTACATGGATGATATATATAATTATATTTAAAAAATATGGTATTTATGATATTATTATCATTATTAAAATATAGAATATTACTCAACACCTTTCCATAATTATCATTTTAAAATGAAATGTTATTCATGAGTATATATAACTTACCATCTCCATGAGAATAATGTACTTCATTTCACAAAACCATATTTCATGATTGGTATTAAAAGATGAATTGATGTATAAATATGATAATTATCTAATGATTATTAATCTATATATGGTTTAAATCATATAATATTCACAAGAATATGAACTTTCATAATAAAGCATGAATGGTCAAACAAACAAATTAGCACATGAAACAATGAAAATAATGGAAAATTATTAACAAATGGATGATAAGATGTTATAAAAGGATAATAATGTAATTTTATGAACCTAATTTCTTATATATAGTGTACATACTTATCTTATGACATAAAATATCATGATTCATTAATAATTCATCTAATTATAATTTTTAATTTGACATATTTCATCTAAGGGTGTTTTGACTTAATAGATACCAAGTGGTAAAGAATTTCATAACTTAGTTTCATTTTATTGGGTTATATTTCTCTTATATTGTCATTGAAATTATAAGATTATTCATGTAATAAATTTCAACAATATATTGTTGTATTTACACTTTTTTATGTGTATTTACATTTGATACACCTAATCGATTCATTGGTTAAATATCACTTCAATCTTATGAGAATTGTAATTGTTTATTTCACAATATCATTCAAATCGATATTGTTTATTCTTGAATTCAATTTGAAAGAAATTATTTTACCATTTGGTATGAATAACATTTTAATGTTATTCTTCTCTAGTTATTCATGATATTTTTAACTAACAGTACCATTTTTTCACTCATTGGTAGAAAAAATGATTTAAAAATGGTTTTTAAATACGACTTCATTTTTCTCTTCAGTCTAAATCTATTTTCATTCAAAAAATCTTTTACTATAAGTGATTTTAATTTTTATAACCCTATTACAAATTATGTATTAAAAATATTTTATCCATTTTTATTTTTTATATTTTTTTAAAGAATCATTATGTGTTTTTCATGATAAAGTTCGATTGTATTTTATTAGAAAAGTGAAAGGAATAATTGTTTTAACGTACTCGGTATGTATATAATTTACTAATTTAATGATGACTCAATTTATTAAAATATATTTTATTATTTCATAATTTTTAATTCAAATGGAAGTATTTCGAAATTGTATTGAAAACTTATAGTTTTAATAAGTGATTTTCAAAATGAAAATGAAATTTTCCTAAAAAATATTTTAAAAAACCTATTTATGACATTTTTATTCATCAATGGAAACCCCTAAGTATATGTTGTATTCGTACAATGCTTATTCATTACCCAGATGGTTTATTATCATTTTTAGCATGGAAATTATTGAAATTCACTTTCTCGGGTTATTTTTTAACTAATCGTTATCTTTAGTTTGAAATATTCACTTTCCTATGATCATTGTAAATTAAATTTCCCCTAAATATCCAGGTTATTTATCATGGATATGTTTATTTATTAAACCATATATCATTATTATCCATGATATTTTTACAATGATATTATCTATGGATTCATTTCATTCTCATTTTATTTATTAAATGACTTGTGTTTTCAATTATTTTCATTTCCATAAAAATTATGATTTATCTTTTTATCAATGATATTTTTTCTTTGATATTATCTCTAGATCCATTTTATTCACATATTATATACTTAAATGGAATTTTTATGTTACTATTCCATTTTTTCTATTTTTTTTTATTACTGATAGATTCAACTATACTCAACCCGTACTAATCATTTGATCTCACCCTTATTTTTTTACACTCATAAGAATCCTTGAAGTGTACTATGATTGATATACATGTGTATGCTAGAGGGAATGATCTAATTATAGAAAACAAATATGTTTTAATTTGTGTTTTAAAATGTAATATGGGAATAATGTATATATTTACTTTACAAATATTACTAAAATATTAGGTCCTTTAACATGTGACTCTTTATATTTTATGAAAATGTAATAAATTAGAAATCGACTCCAAGGTACTATATTTGGGGTTGTTTCAATTGGTATTAGAGGAAATTTATTTGAAACTTTGTGAACTATATTTAGGATGAAATGTATAAGGGATCATAACCCTATGATATAATTTGAGGATATGTATTGAATAACATCATAATATTTTGTTATGAAATTGATTATAAGTGTTTCCTTGACAAATACTTCCCTATATGGATAAAATAAGTGGAAGTGGTTCTAGAACCAAAGTATATAGGGGTTATAAATCCAGAGAAGTTTATATTGGGTTTGACCCAATCATCACATAGTGCATGATAATGAATCTTACTATGCATTGAGTCTGACAATCCTGGAAGATATTCATAGTATAATTCACATTTTTTTTCAAACCATTATGAGGGTTTTGAAAATAGCTATATCCCCAAAGAATCCAAATTTATTATTATTATGTTATATAATCATACATTTTTTTCAATTTATGATATATAAGTAGAGATAAATTTAATGAATTATCATTCTATAATGGAGATTAGAATCCATTAAAAGTGAATTTTAGTGCCTAAGGTATAAAAATTAATTTTGGGATATTCATTTCATGGAGTAAGTGATGAATTATGAATTTTTTGAAGACCAATAAAAGAATGACAAATATTATTATGAAATAGAGATATATCAGGTATGTATGTTTTATAATATTTTTTGATAAAAAAATAATTCCTCAACATAAGAAAAATTATATTGAAAGAAAAATTTTATCATATTAACATTATATCTAATGAATGATACGATATTTTAAATTATCACAAATTTAGGATTTTGAGGTCTGTAACTTTACATTGATTATTTAATTTCTTATGATCAATGACATCTAAGATTCTTTATAATTATTTATGTTTTTCTTCCATGTAATCATTTATACATAATCCTAATTTTCTATTAGAAAAGTAGTTATGTGTTATTCTATATGACCATTTTTCTTTCTTTTTCTCCTTTATTAAGATAATATTTTATTAAACATTTGAGGATGTGGGTTTTAAATAAATAGATTTTCAAATGTTAAACCCTTAATTTATGATAAGAAGATAAAATCTTGCCGATAAAATTTATTTATGTTTGGTAGAATATGACACCCTTAAATTATAAAAGAATAAGATTGTATTTTATAGTGTATACATTAGACAACACTGAGGGTAAATAACCTATGAAATATATTTCTTTAAATATTTTCGATAGCGTGTGAAACACACAACCCCATGTATAAATGAACCATAATATTGTATAATGTTATAACCTAGACGTTAAATTGGCAGGTTTGAATATTTCTAACTAAAATTATGAAAATAATGATTATATATTGGTTCAAAAAAATAAGAATCATTTAAAAGAAAAATAAATGTTTTCATAAAAACTATTTCTCTTAAAGTCAGTTTAGTTACCCTTTGAAAGAATAATTTAAAATTAAGTTTTACCACTTTTATTAAATTTATATGATAAAATTAAATTTATTTTTAAAATCACAATATAAAAATCATCTTATTGTGAATTTTTGGGATTTTTATGAAATGAATCATTTTGTGATGAGTAGTGTACAAATACTGAATTTTATTTTAAAACTACATTTTCCTTTAAATTATTTACAAAAAAAATATATTTTTAAACTTTTAAAGTAAAATAATTTAAATTATATATATATTAATCTAATTTATCTCATTTTTAAAATTTTAAAATGAATCTTTTATAGAAAATTTTGTAAAGTTTTGAACATTTTCCCTTTGAAAAATCCCTTTCTCGTCGCCTTTGGGGGATTATTTTTGAAATAAAATTTTCTACTTATTTGATTGTAATTATTTAAAAAAATATTATATATTTCTAATTATAAGAATTTATATTTTATAATAAAATAATTTATTTTTTTCATAATGATTAGTGAAAACAATAAAAATTAAATACAGCGATTAAGGTAAAAAATAATTTTTCAGTGGGTTAAACAGAAAAGATATGTGTTAAAATGACCTAAAAATGCCTAAAATCTAATTTATGTCCATATTTTGACCTTATAATGTATAATTATATCTAATACTGTATTTGAGACCTTTTAGGGTATGAAAAAAACATGGGTGCACCTTTTTCGTTACAAAAATTACAAGTGTGCCACTCATCTCACTTATAAAAGAAAACCCACTATCCTCTCTTATTCACACCTTAAAAAACAATATGATTAGCCAAAAACTACCAAAATAACTTCCAAAATTCAATAATATAATCTTGTATTTTTTATAATGGGCATAAATCTAGAATTGGAAGGATTTCAGTGCAAATCTATGGAGGTTACCCTATGAAGAGGTAATGTTCTTCAATGAGAATTTTTTTATTTATTATTCCACATCCTTAAATTATTATTAAACCATGATTATATCTTAAATTCAGTATATTAAATTTATTGATATGTTGTTATGTTAATTTAATGACCTACAACCATCTCCACTTCCAACAAATGGGATAGTAAATTATCATTCGTGTGTATGGAGGATTATCACCTCACAAATCGATGTCATTCAATTTTACATTACCACCTATCACAATTGGGAATGATGATTTATATAAAGAATAAATATCATATTTAAAAAAAATTATATATCTTGAGTCATTATATCATATATAAATTTTTTAATTTCAATTTTGTAGGTGATACGATAATGTTTCATTTCCATGATGGATGCTTTTGGTTTCTTGTTCATCTATCTACATGGTCTCTATCGACATAGATAGTTTTGAAAAGCTGTTAAAAGTAACAATTAAATTCACTCATACTATCATTTTCTACTGAATGATATTTTTGGTGAAAATATTCTCTCGGTGATCTTTTGGATCTTGTGTTCTTTAATGCTGGTCTACTACAATTTTTCAAGCACTCTATTACCATATCTTCTTGTTGAACACATTGATGTACACTTGTGAGATGTTTACAAACAAATAATAGCAAAAAAAATTATTTAGTCTTCTCTAGGATTTCTATGGAACCTTTTGGATATTAATGGGCATAGGTTTTCTTCAGGGGATCAATCTGGACCATCTATGTCATCCTCAGATTATGATCTCTCTACAGTGCAGTATTTGTGGGGATGCAATTGGTTGCAACCTAAATTCATAATAATTTCTATTTTTTATTTTTTATAGCCTTTATTCTTTATTTTTTAATTTTCATGTGAAATCTTTAAGAACCTTGTTTGTACAAGAACAATGTACCTCATGCGTACACTTTTCACCTTTCTTTTTAATACTAAATTTTTGGTATGGTTTGGGTTACAAAATCAAGTTCAACTTTTTTCAGAAAATGTATTTATGATATTATTATCATTATGTTAAGGTAAAATATTACTTCACTTATTTCCATAACAACTATTAAAAAATATAAATTTTACACAAATATAAGTATGATATGTCATCTCCATGATCGTATCATACCTCATTTATAAAAACCATATTTAATGATTGGAACTAAAAGTATAATTACTGTTTTAATATTATAATTATGTAATGATTATTATTATGGATATTATGATACAATATTATATTTACTAGAACCAAAACTTTCGTAACATAGCACAAATGAGAAAACCAGGAAAATAACACTCTAAATAATGAGAATAATGACATATTATTAGAGAATGGGTTATAATATGTCATAAAAGGATCATATATAATATTATAAATATTAATATGGTTATTTAATTAGTTAATAACATTTTTATATGACTATACAAGAGGTTAAATCATGTTTATCCAAAATTAAGTGTCAATTAAGAGACTTCATCTCAATCTCTCTTTATTGGGGAATATTGTAATGTTGTGGAAAAAATTATTATATATTGGGAACATAAATCCCCTATGACATGGAATAAATTTATTAATAAATAATTATATTTATTTTAGGTTAATTTATAAAATATTTCATCTAATGGGGATCGAATAAAAATTTACGAGGTTGTGAAGAATTTCATTACTCAATTTTGTTTCATTAGGTTATATTAAATTTTTGTTTTCTTTGATATTAAAATATTATGTGTGTACTGAATATTGAATATATAATGTCTTATTTGCAATTTTTTATTTGGATTTAAATTTATACACATAATTGATTCATTGGTTAATTCTCACTTCAATGTTATGATCATTGTAAGGGTTTATTTCACAATCTCATTCTATTCCAGATTGTTTATTTTGTAATATAATATGAATAAAATTAATTATTAATATTATAAGAAACCCATTTAATTTTATTATTTTATATCTATTAATGATTTTTTATGGAATATTTAGATTTCTTTCACACTTTGGTACATAAAATAATTGAGAAAATGTTTTTATGAAAATAAGAATTGATTTCATTCTTCACCTAGAAATCTATTTTATTTCAAAACCATGTTTTATAATTTATTTTTTCCTAAATATTTCTAATCCTCTTAATATTTAATTTTTAAATATATTATTACACACATTAAAATTGTCACTGTTATTTTTAAAATGTATCTTCATATCATTTCCAAAAAAGGAAATTTGATATTTTATCAAAAAAGTGAAAGGAATGTTTATTTTAACATACACAACATGTAAATAATTTCCTACTATCATTATCACTCCAAGTTTATTATTTATAATTTTAAAATTTTTCTTTTAAATAAAATTATTTTCAATTTGTTTATGAGATTTTAGTTTTAAAAAGTTTTTTTCAAAATGAAAAAGTTATTTTTCTCAAGAATGTTTTTAAATATTTTTTAGGATATTTATATTCATCAATGATAACAACCCTCTAGTTTAAATATATTAAATTGAGTATATTTTATATTAATATCATAATTATTCTTTCTATCGATGGTGTATGAACATTTTTACTAAATAAATTATTGAAATTCACTTTCTTGATTCATATTTTTTAGTCATTAACTTTGATTGAAATATTCACTTTTTTATTGTCTGTGAACTTTAATTTCCACAAAATATCCATATTATTAATCATTTATATGTTTATTAATTGAGTCGTATATAACTTCTACATATGGTGTACTAAATTGAAAGTTATTTTCTTATCTAGTTAAATATTGATAAAGCCGTAATATTTACTCAATACCATTATGTGATGATACGGCACATTGTTCATGAATTAAATCAATTATTTGATATATATTGGATGCTTTAGATATTTAATGATTGGTGGGGACAATAATTATATAGTTCCTCATTGAATTTGTAGTATAATGAGGTGAATCATTAATCTTGCATGAAATGTGTTTTTACAAATAGTTTTAAACTTCCTTGTGAAAGGTCTAGAAAGTAGAGGTTTCATTATGCCTGGGATCATGGTTTCCAAAAATTAAGAATATACTACATTAAGATTTTTTTTATGATTAACCTTGATAATTTCAAAACGATATTATCATCATATTCATTTTATTCATTGTTTATTGATTAAATAGAATATGTTTGTAGTTATTCACCTTTCCATACTGATTATGAATTATCTTTTTATCCATGAGATTTTCACCCTGATATTATATCTGAATGAATTTAATTATATTATTTATTAATTTAATTGTAATTTGTATTCAGTTATTCACCTCTCCATATTGATTATGATTATTTATTAATGATATATTTCATTGTACTTAACTCTTACTAAGCATTAGATCTAACCCTTATTTTTTTTCCTTTCTTAGGAATCCGTGAGGTATACTATTATTTATATGAAAGGAAATTCTATAAGGAATTATTTTATTCTTGAAAAACAATTATTTTTATTTTTTTCAAATGTAATATGAGAATCATGTATATATCTGTCTTATTAAAATTATTAAACTATTTAGTCCTTTCGGATGAAATTCTTATTATCTTATGATAATATAATAAAGTAAACACAGTTTATGGGTCATTGGAGTTGGGGTCACTACAATTAGATATACCAGGATCTAGAATTGGTTATGTTAATAATCACCTTGATGATTTGAAGGCACTACCTTCTTGTAAATCAATTTATAGTTTATAAAGACCATAAGAGTCCCAGATCTATCTTTACTCATAAAGATATTACCCTGAGGTAGAGGATTATATTGTAATTCCTATAGGACATTGATTACAAGATTATATATACCCCCAAAAAGAGAAATTTTGTGGATGATAGATTCAATAAGAAGTCCCATTCTTACTTATTAGATGAGGCATCTAATCAGTTAGCCTAATTTTAGTTGTCTTTATTAGATGAGGTAAAATTTTCATATTTCCAATTTATGGTGGTGTCCCCTATTTTTATTTGTCATGTTTGGGAGGACCATATTGGAGACATGGACTATGATGTTTTTTGTGACCATATATCCTCAATAAATACAACAAATGGATATTCCTAATGTGAAATGTACTTAATCCTTTTCCATGTATGAGGATTGGTTCATGTTTCATTCTATGAAAAGGCAGTGAGGGAGTTCCATGCATAACCCATTGTAGTATATCATAGGGTGATGAAGATGTGCAGAGTCCTTAGGAATCAAATTTCAAGGAAAGGTATTAAAAAAGTGTTTTCTAGTTTATCTCACAGTTTCTCACCTTCCAATAGGTGAAGAAGGTGCACTAGGCCCTGATAGGTTTATCCAAACCACTAGAGGTTTCAGTGTTGAAGTGGTATAGAATATTTTTGGATTTCATGATGGGGTTCCCATGATCAGTGTGATTTCATTATGCTATCTAGGTAATCATCAAATGATTGAAAAATTCAACCATATTTGTATTCAGGATAAGTGAATGGTGTGGATATTAGAATTGTTACCCATGAATGAGATCATTTATCAACAAACAGAGGCATTTTTGATCATTTCTGACTGATATGCATGATTTATATCCAGGTTGTGTAGGATTTTAAATGAATCATTTTGGACTATGATTTAAATGATTATGACATGACACCATCAAACTAATTTCCAAACTTAGTGAACCATTAGTTTATTAAGTAAATGATGAGGGATCATGTGTTGGATTTGTCCATATTTAGGAGTACCACTTTCCTTTAGTGTATTTTACGTACAATAATAGTTTATGATCCACCATTAGTATGAAACCTTTTGATGACCGGGATAGGAGAACATATAACTCACCCCTACACTGGATGGAGGTAGAAGAATCATAACTGATGAATCAATATGTAGTGTTGGTGATGAAAAAAATAGGTGCAAGTGAACCAGGAGTTGTTATGGACCACTAATATTTTTCAGAAGATCCACACTAACAGATAAAGGGGGGATTTATATTTTGAGGAGGGAGATCATGTGTTTCTGAATTTCTTTGAAGAGCATGATTCTTAGGGATTTGGTTAGTTTAAAATGTTAACCTCATGATGCATTGGTCATTTTAAGACCCTATTCATGGCTGGAGAGATTTTTTATCGCATGGAAACTACTAAAAATAAATGTTTTAATAGTGCTAGTTTTAGGTTTATATTATTGTTGATATTTCAAGTGGTGTAAAAAGGGGTTTTTAATAGTTCTTACAAATGTTCTCTTAAAGGCACCCTATAACAGTTCCAAAAAATTGTGGTTAAATGCTCTCTTTAACAGCCCTTTTATTAGTACTATTAAAGGGTGACTTTAACATCACATTTTTAGCACTGTTAAAGGGTACCATTAATAGATCATTTTTTAGCACTATTACAGGTTGTCTTTTAACATAACTAAAAAATCACTGGTAAAAATATGAAAAAATATATTTTCTAACACACCCCAAAACTCCCTTTTCAGTAATTATAGGCCCTTTCTCAGGTATTTCCAATACCCCATCCTCCAGAAAGAAACGCACCCCATTTATTAGTGCTATAAGGCTACCACAAATACATGAGTTCACTTAGATTAAATCCTAGGACCTCCCTTATGTGAGGGAATATTTTTTACCACTATGCCATGGGTATTTTGTTTTATATTAAATGAATTTTCTATTTATTTGTCTATATTGATACATTTTGAATATATCTATATTCAATAATGTTTATTTAATTATATTATATATTAAAATTCATTTATGTATATTGAAAGAAAAATACAAATACAAATATGTTTTTTAATTCACACTCATAAGTATATATATATAAATTCTATATACATATTATTTCATTTTTATAAGGTAAATAAATTGGTTAATGTTTTACATTATATAAAATAAAGATAAATATTTAAATTTATTTTAGAAAATATATTTTTACGATAATATTTTGATATATTTATTTTTTAAAATGATTTATTATCATAAAATATGCATATATTTAATTATAAATTAAACAAAATTATGAAAAATAATAAAATTTTAAAACAATAATATCATTATGAATGTAATATCTAATAAGAAATTCAGTCTCTAAAAAAGAAAATAAGACCCCTTTAAATGAGGCTGAAAATCCATCATATGTTAAACAATTTGTGTACCCACCTAAGAAATTAGTTTTAGAGGCCTTATGGGCCTCCTTTTATCTCTAAAAAATAGTGATCAGAGTCACCTTAATCTACATGACATATATATCGTCGCATTGTTCGATTTGATATGTGTTATAGCCCAAACAGACACCCATATCAAAATTTATGGCTATATAAAGTTTGAATTATGTTTTCAACTTAATTTAGATATTTATTTAATTTTTTTACTTTTATTATCTTAAAATTGTTATTAAATGGTTATTACACAAAAAAAATGTCAAATTAAAAATTAAAAATAATTTTTTAATTATGTTATTATCTGTTTTCACTAAATATCACATATATTATGTATAAATTCTTATCTAGCATTATCTGAAACAGATTTAAAAAATTTATATTATACTGATATTAACATAAATAAACTAATATATAAATAATAATGTTTTAATAAAATATATTTCTGAATAAACCCTTTATCTTTATAAGAAAAAAAGAATTGATGGGGGGGTATTTGTCATCACTTCTTAAAAATCATTGATATAGACCCCACTTTATTAGTGCTGTTATACAAGTGTTGAAAAAGACATCCCTTTATCATATTTTTTTATAAGTGCTGATAAAGACCCAATTTTCAGCAATTTTTACTAGCACTGATAAAGGGGGCCTTTATCAGGGATTTTTTACAAGCGTTGAAAAAGAGACAACTTTAATAGTGATTTTTATAGCATTATTAAATACCCACTTTAAAAGTGTTAAAAAAGCATTATTAAAGACCCCCTTTAATGATGATTTTTCTAATGATGATAAAGGGGGTATTTAACAGCACTTCTGGCTAGCGCTATTAAATCCCAAGTGCTGAATAAACATAGTTTTGTAGCAGGGGTCATTTCACCCATATTTTTAATGGGTGCATAAATCCTTCCATGTTTCATATTTGAGGAGATATTTGTTCGAATCATCTTATATCATTGACTAGGGTGGGCTATAAATCAAGGATAATCCACCTTTTGGAGTAACCAGTGTTGATCGAGGATCAGCATAAGAGAAAGCCTCATAGATGTTCTATTCCACAAGTGAGCATCGTTTACCAACATGAAAACCATCAGAAGATCTAATTGGAGAGTGAGAACTTGATGTGGTCTTAGTACCCTCACCTTTTCATGTAAGTGGTTCTTTTCTGGTGAAAAATACTTGATGGTAGAGATGATGTAGTGACCTTGGGGTTTTCTATTTAATCCTTAAAAATATTTTTTGATAATGTGGATTGAGATTAGTCGCAGATCACTTAATTTGTTTTTTTGGGTCATGAGGTTTTGAATTATCAATATATATAGTGTATATATTTATATAAAATACTGATTGAATGAAACATCAATTAATGACCATTGATGCACAATGTGGCATTTGGTTTCATGGTAGGAAGGTTGGTGGTCATATCTTAGAAACTGGTGTAGCAGCGTGATGCCCTAGGGATGGGTGATTCTATGATCCTTTATACCATTACATTGTTAGTATAGTTAATTAATTAATATTATAATAGTTAAAACTAATACCTTGTTATTTAAACTACCTTATGGCATCTAATTAAGGGTTTACATAAACCTTAATTAAATAGGAGATAATAGGGGTGAAATGGGAGGTCTGGGAACTTGTAAACACAATCTACATGGAGGATCGACGTTCGACCTAAAAAATGAACACAACCTTCATTAGAAATTAATCAAATGTGAGGCAGGGATCTATTTCATCCAATTTTTTTCCTCTTTAGGATTTTGGAAATGGATTAATCATTTTTGGGACTTTTTCTAAAATGTAGAGGTCTATCCAACTTATGATTTTAAATATGGTTGGGGAATTCCTATTTTCAGAGTGGTATTTATCTGAATCTATGAATTTCATACCAATTATCAGTCATTGAGTTCCACAACAGTCACAATATTCATCCACCTATAATTTCTCTATGTTTTTGATTCTCCGTATTTCATTCATTTATCACTGAACTATATCATGTATAGTGGTTCATTAAATCATTGTCCGTATTAACATGCTATTAGAATATAAGACCCTTAACAATTGATTTTTGTTTGATAGTGAAGAACGAGGAATATGAAAGGATCATGATGAAATAGAAGATCACTCAAGGCATGGGGACATGGATCCTCAATGTTCAACATCAATGGGGATGTTAGGGATATTTGAAAATTGATAGAAAAAAAATTTCATCAAGGAAAGAAAAAAATATATTAAGTTATGATAGTGTTTGATAATCATTAAAAAGTGATTAAATATTGACTAAATTCTAGGGGAATGATAATGAGGAAATACAAGATGTTCAACTAATGTTTGGTCACCACATTGTGATGTATAGGGACATAATGTGGCAAGGTGGTGGATCCCATACCACATTGTGGTAGAGGATAACATTATATGAATGTCAAATGAAGGATAGAGGTTGGAACATGGAAAATGTGAACTGAAACATTATGATTTTGAGTAGATAAAATGTTAAACTTCTATATATATAATATCACAAGATTTTAAAACAACACTTTTTTCGACTTCTTTTACAACACCGAACATATATTTCAAATGTACAATGAGATATTAATATTTTATTTTTATATTTATTTTATAACAATTAAATTGATGGTTATGAATATTATTAATCATATAATGAAATATATATAAAGTTTTTACTTGATAAAAATTTATTTATTAATTATTATGAAATAAAGACTCAATTTTACAATAAATATTATGTTTCAAAAATATGTTTTCTTAAAAAAAAATTTGTGATCAAATGTTAAAATTAATTTATGGAATCTTTAAAAACATTATTTTATAAAAATGATATCATTTTTCAATTCAACATATCTAAATTATCTTAGAATTATTTTTTAATACTTTTTCAAAATATGTTTTTCAATGAATAGTGAATATACTAATTTTTTGGAAGATATATTTTATTTTCAAGTATAAAAAAATAAAATTATATATTTAATTTAAATCGTAAATTTTTATTTTTTAAAAATAAAATTATGGTGTTTGGAATAAATTATATATTTGAATGTGGTATAAAAATATTTTTATACTAAAAATGACATTTATTAGAGAAAACCATTTTTCATCACATTTGGAGGGTTCAATTTTAAATTATTTTACGAATCATCTATAAATCGAATCATTAAAAATGTTTTTCATACTTTGAATCATTTTTTATAAATTTTTTTAATACTTCCCTTTTATTTTGGGTTATCATGAATATAAACCATATAATATTTTTGATACTACTGTAAGGTAAATTGGGTTATTTTGGGTATAAAATGATATGATAAAGAATAAAATTGACCCAAAATGTTCCATAATTGATTGGATTCGTATATTTCATACATAATAAAATAGAATTCTAAAATATTTACTTTTTTCATTTATCATTAATTTTGACGTTTATAGTATTTTATGTAAATGATAATGATAAAAAAATAACTTTTAATTTTTTAAACATTTTTTGAAATGGATAAAACAACTTATGATAGGTTATAAATTATTATTTTAAATATAAATTATTTTTTTATGATAATTTATTTTTAATATTTTGTAATGGTATAATCACTGTAAATGTTTATGCAACATTGATACAGTGTTTGTGCAAGAGGTAGAAAAATCAAATTAAATGAATTTAAAAAAATCAAAAGTAATATTGGATGGAATAATTATGGTGTAAAATGAATTTTATAGCTAATAATAATTTATTATTTTTGTTCAACTATATTAAACCCAAAATTTATTATGGTATTGTTGTTTCAATAATCAAATTATGAAAACAGTGACAAAAATGATATTAATGATATTCTATTTTAAATAATATATTATCAATTTATATATAAGTCATAAAAATAATTCAATATGACAATTATGATAATAAATGACAATAATTATAATAATTATGCCATTTATGATACAATTTACTCTTTAATAATAAAATTATAACCCTTTAATGTTGAAAAATTCATTTCCACATTTAAGGTCAAAATTGGTTAACCAAGGGGTTAAATAGAAAATAAGAATTAAAATGATATAAAACATAAAAAAATTTGATTGGGTAAATATATTAATACCATATACCCCATATATTTGAATACATGTAATTTTTGGGCTATTTTACATGGTTCTGACACATATTATATTATAATATTTCATGTATTTCCAAAAATGGCATAAATGGTAATTTATAACAAATAATAGTTTATTAAATGTTTTAAAAATAATTAAAATATTATATTTGGAAATGTAAATGTGATATAGTTATAAATATCAAGGGAGTTTCCTTTATGGTTCAATTTTCATTTTTTATTAACTTTCTTAGACACTGAAGAGTGAAAAACATTGATATCACAGTAATTGTCAAACATCACATAAGGGTGAAAAAATAAACTAAACATATATTAATTTAATTTTAGTAGATAATTTAAACTAATAAACATCCTATATTTTTTTATACTAATTTTTTGATATTTTTTACAAAAAATTATTTATAATAATTTAATTTTTTATGTATTTCCAATAGAGTTCCTCCAGGCATTTATAAAAGGGAACCCTTATCCTCTCATTTACACACTTAAAGTTCCATTTGTTTAGTAATATACCTCACAAAATTCATTAATAACATATCTAACCAATTTATACAGGTCTATGTTAGTTCATAATATCGACTTTAGTGAACTTAAATTGTAAGGAAATGGAGGTTGTCCGAAAAAGAGGTACTGTTTTTAACCGAATATTTTAGTTTTATTTATTCTTATAAATCATTAAAATATTATTAAAATATGATGAAATAATAAAAAAATGTAAAATATACTGATATAATTTCTTTATGTCACAACCTATATCTATCCCATATTTTATCAAATCAGAAGTAAAAATGTTTTTCGGGTGTACGACGGACTACCGCCTAACGATCTAATGTAATTCGTTTTCCACCACCACCTATCAAAACTAGTTATAATGATTGATTTCCTTTTTTATATGATATTAATGAAATATTTATCATTATATAAAGATAATATATCTTACACTTTATTTATTTTTGATCCATTACAAAATTATAACATCATTCATGTTCACATGTGGATTACCACCTCCACGAAACGATGCGATATTTTTTCATGACCATGAAACATCAATACTATATATAAGTGTATTTAATGAAATAATATAAAATTTATGATATAATCATAATTATATAAAGTTAAAACAGCACTTACCTTGTTTACACCATGTTTATTCAAAAATTTAATCATTACTCATGTGTATGTAAGACATACAATCTCCAGGATTGTAACATAATTAATTTTCAATAAACAGGTTTCATGATCAATTTTTAAATTATAAATAATTTATAAAAATTATATTTATTTATGTATTATTATTATGGAGATTATAGAATAATTACCTCTTTGACTATATTTATCTTACCAAATTCATTTTAAACATTAATGTTGAATATCCTCCAAACATCCAACACGAACTAAATTAACTAAGTAATTATGTATAAAATTGTACTATATAAAATAAAAGGAATAATAAACTTGAAAAAGTTATTAATATATTAAATAATTTACATAATTTTATTATTCAATAAAATAGGTTACATAAGTGATGAGTCAAACTCCACGTAAGGGACACTTTACATTAAAAAACTCATTTAAAATATTTAAAATATTTATTATCTTAATAATTTTCTTCCATGTTCATTATCTTTAAAATATTTTTATTGTTTTTTATGGAAATATATAAAGTAAAAATGGAATTTTACTTATATTTATTAAAAAAAATTCAAGCAGAATATTTTTATACATTTT
Organism: Viscum album; assembly: GCA_963277665.1. Classification (NCBI taxonomy): domain Eukaryota; kingdom Viridiplantae; phylum Streptophyta; class Magnoliopsida; order Santalales; family Viscaceae; genus Viscum; species Viscum album. Next base: position 569,487,896 of record OY728164.1, on the reverse strand, counting down.
TTTGACTTTCTTTACAAAAGATAAATGGACTATTCTATTTTAATTTATACGGCTCAAATTGGTTTTTCCACTACCAAAAACGTTATATGATATATGGATTCCTGTATAAACGTACATTTTTTATTCAAATAAAAAAATTATGTCAATTTTTCTGGCCATTTTAGTTTTGAATTTTTTTTAAAGAAAAGTGTATTTCAATATTTGAAAGTTTTTTTGAATATGTGTTCAAAAGTGTTTTCAAGAGATTTATGATGAAAAGATAGAATATTAAAATGTTTTATTCATTATACGGTCCATAGAAATTATTTATGATGACTTTTGAGCTTGATATAGCTCATTATGATGGGTGATCCCAATATAGATCATAATGATGGGTGAGCCCGATATAGTTCATGAGGATGGGTGAGTTTGATATATCTTTCGAATTCATTAATTAGTGATTATGTTCCCCAAATAATTATATTTAAATTCATCTGTAATGGTTATTTAAAAATTAAGGGATATTTTATGGGTTATATGATGGTGATTTCACAAGGTACCACAATGAATGTACTTTTCTTAATAATGAGTTTTCATAAAAATCACTTGGTTTCAAAAGGTAAGTTAATGATATTTTAATTTAAAGGAATAATTCATCCCTTTTGGTTATAAATGTATATTTTTAATAAAATTTTGTTCATGGATTATCATGTTTTCTAAATAACCCTTATGATTATGATTTTTCATTTATGTTTTCTTATAATGGGTTTTATGAATAAATTTAAGAAGTAATACTGATTTCATGTTAAAATAGATGAATATATTGAGCTCAAAGTTTATTATGTTAAAGGAGAACTTGTGTTATGATATCGTGGGTTTAAAATGGACTAACAAGTTTAGTTATTTATATTTTATTTCCCCTACATATATTTTTCTACTCATCCGATGTTTTCTAAAAAATTTCAATGGTTTTAAGGATGGGTAAGAACAAATACGAATTTAAGTTAAAAATCATAAATATTTTTCATGAAAAGTAAACATTTTTTTATTTTAAATGTATTGTATTGTTAGAAAAATGGATACTAAGATGAGGTGTATAATTTTTACTGTATGGGTTTTTTATTTAGAGTTATGAACTAATTTTCAAAAACTTTAAACCAAAAAATATCTTTTGTAATAAAAAATAATTCTTGTATAAGGATTCAATTTAATGTTTTTCTAAGATCATTCTCTTATTCATTGTATCAGAGCAGAGTTTAGATAAATTTAGAGATTATGATGTTATCATGTGATGTTAAATTAAGAGTAATTGATACCATTATTTGTTTATAAGATTAATTTTGATCTCAATTTCAAGGAATATACACCCCTTTAAAGGATTTAGGTGATATTATTTGAATGTGAATAATTACAATTTGGGAGACATTTAATTATGTTGAGGTATATGTAACCCTTATCTTTAATGTGAATGAATATTTCAAGAGAAATTTATTAATTTTGGTGGATTTATCGGAAGGGTAAAATATATTCTTTCAAGGTAAAAAATTATTTAATGTTAAGGTAATAATAGTCAATTATGATTATTTTGTTTTATAAAAAAATAAGTTTTTTACAAAACCATAGAGGCTAAAAATGGATTTGATGATTAATATTAATTTTTTGGATGTTCATCATATTTTTATGAACATTATAGGAATTATATTTATATAGTTTCAAAAAAAGGAAAACATGCTGGTCGAGTGACAACCCGTCACATTTGGTAAGGATATAGGGTTACAACCCACAACCCAAGGGTGATAAGGGTGCAATGAATACCATTGATCTACATGATTCCCTTGTTGTTAGGACATTTTTTTAGTTAAATTATTTGATAGATAATGATTAATTTGATTTAGGTAATATATGTTATATTAAATAGATAACCATGTGATTGAAAATTGATTTGGTGATTAGGTTATTAATGTTATTTTAGAAGATGATCAATAAAATTTTGGGTAATATTATATGATTAAGGTAAATTGAATATTATTATACAATGTATGATTATATTTGAGGATTAAAGGTTCAATTGTCTTTTTAAGGCATATATAATTTTAATGTTGCTTTAAGGGGATTCAGGTTATTTATGGAAATTATTAGCACATTTTGGAGATTATATGATTAGGTTATATAAATTTGTAGTTATTTGACTTTATGAGTAACTAATTATTATTGGAGATAAATATTAAATTAATTTTCAATTAAAAAGTGATCAAGTCATATTTTTGGGGCATTGAACTTGGTCTTGAATATTTTGATGAATTTTATGTTAACTTATTTATTGAATGGTCTATGTTGAACATTGGGTGCTATTTTTGGAGATTTGGTGATTAACGTTTTATTTCATTATATGAAGGTTTATAATTTGTTTATTTATGCAAACCATTATAATTTTGGTTAATATTTAAAGGCAAAAAGAATAGATTGTTACCCTTTTTGGATTATGTGATCCTATATAATTTGATATTAATGTTTCAATCATGAATAATTCATCTTTAAAACTTATAATTTGGATTAACAGATGATATAATATTGAAAATCCATTAAAAAGTGTAACTAATGGATTAAAATTTCATTTAAGAATGTAATAAAAATCCAGAAGGTATTTTACCTTCCGTTCTTAGTCTATATGGTAAAGGAATTCCTAAAATATTAGAAAAGGATATTGAAACAATTTTTTTCCTATTATCTTAATTTTTGATGAGCTAATGGTTCTTTTCAAAACTCACTAATTTCTTGGTTGTTCGTAATTTTCCTTCTCTTGAGCATTTACTTTCTTATTATCAATAATCTCAACCGCTCTATATATTATTTGGAAATTATGTTTTCCCTCCTTATCAATATTTTAAATCTATATAATGTTCAATGATTTGGAAACCTAATTATGTGTTATTCTAGATGGAATTTGTATTTCTCTTTCCCTCTTTAAGGTGGAAGCTTTGATAGCCCTTCTTATGATGTGGATTTTTAACAACGGTATTTTCAAATGTATACCCTTTTTTATCAAGATAAATTTTAAATTATGAGGAATTTTTTTAAAAGAGGTTGGATAATGTATTATACTTATACTTTAATGGAACATTGTTTGATAATGCATACAACACATGACACCACGCTCAAATGAACAACAAAATATTAATATTTAAATGCAATAGTTATAACATAGTCATTAAATTGGATATTATTGATCTGAGTAGTATCATTATGAAATATATTTAAATTCCATAGTCATTAAAAATTTATTTATAAATTTTTATGAAATAAGGACCATATTTTACAATAAAATAATTTTTTAAATCAAAATAAGTTTTCTTAAAAAATCGACATTTTTAGAGAATATTATAATCAATTTATTGAACTTATAAAAATTTTATTTATTAAAACGATATTATTTTTGAAATCGTAATTTCAATAAAATATTAGGATTATTTTTTTTATAATTTTATGAAAATTTTAATATTCTAATGAATTGTGAAAAATATGAATTTTTCTTGGAAGTTGAATTTTATTTCAATGTATTTAATATTCAAATTATAAATAGGATTTAATTAGTTAATATTTATTAAAAAATATAATTATATTAATTGGAATATATTTTATAATTGAATTTGGTATAAACATACTTTTATTCTTAAAAGGTATTTTTTATAAAAACTATTTTTCAAATCATTTTGAAGATTTAATTTTTAGTTAAACTCATCCATTTATAAAAATTGAATCTTAAACATTTGATTCAATATTTGGAATTAAGAGGTAAATATTTTGAAAATGTTACCCTTTAGTTTTTCATCATTATGAATAGAAACCATATTATTTTTTTACCACACTAAATGTAAACTGGGTAAATTAGGATTAAAAATAATATAATAAGAACTCGAAATAACCAAATTATCTACCTTATTTTATTTAGATGACTCGATTTCATAAATAAGAATCCAAAAATTTTAAATATTTCCTTTTATTTACATTTAATTTTTATTTTTACGTTTATAATATTTTTACACTACTAATGAACATGATATATTAAGTATTATCTGTTATAAGCACTGGAGAAAGCCCTCATAATGGAAGCTTATAACAGCGTTTTTTTAGCACTGATAAATGATAGATTTATCAACACTTTTTTTCCCCGATAAAGGTTACCATTTATTCGCACCTTTTTAATTTTTAAAAAGGCCCTGATCACTGCATGACTCCCACATCAAAATAGAACATGGGAGGCCCCTAATTTATTTATTATTCTATTGCATGCCAAGCTCAAAAGCCTAAAGTAGGGATGGGCTACCATATATATTGCACACATATATGGGCCCTTGGACAACCCTCTACATCTCGTGGGTGTTGGCCCACCCTAACATACCCGATCAAGTCTTACACGACCTGTCCCACCCATCTGAGCAATTATACGACCTTACCTAATCGATGCCCAATTTTTTTATATAAACTAATGAAAAAATATGACTTAATATATGAAAATAATTAATATAATTAACTTAATATAATTTAAAATTGAATTAATTTAAATAATATTAATTTTTTAATTAAATTATTATAAATAACTTTAATATATATAATATAAATATCAATAAATATTATATATTATATATAGATATATAAAATCAATAAATTAAAATAATTAAAGGTATAATAATTTAAAATGAGTAAATTTAAAAAAATATAACAAATATTATTAATTAAATAGTTATTAATAAAAATGAATATATTTAATATACATATAAATAAATTATAAATATTAATAAATAATATAAATGAAATATTGATATATAAAATAATTAAATTGTTATAATAAAACCAAACATTAAAAATGAACAAATTAAAAATATTATTAAACAAATATTAATGAGACTACAATTAATAAGAATAAATAAATTTAATATGTATATAATAATTATAAATTGTAATAAATAATAAATAATAAATATAAATATAGAAAATAGATAAAATGTAACAATTAAAAACATATTAATGTCATATTCATTTTTAAGGGGTTTTATACATATTCAGTAACCAATATAATTACTATTTTTATTATAGAAATATATTAATATATATTTATATATCAATATATATTCTTCCATAAAATATGATTTACATAATACACAATATTAATTCTTTCATTAAAAATTAAATATATTTAGTGAAAAAAATCTATAGTTAAAAATATATTTACTAAAAATATTGACTAATTGTATCGAGTAATGTACAATTTATTGAATATCATATTATTTTAAAATATAACAAATATCAAACCTATAATACATTGATTTCACAGAAGAATATACATAATTAATGCATTTTTATATACAATGCACACTCACATAATATTTATGTAATTTATTTAATTTTTAATATTCATTTTCGAATTATATTTATTAATATAATATATTTAATATATATTATGTTTCTAACTGCTAAATTTTATCATTTTTTATATTTTTATTCTATATATATAATTTATTAGTTTTTAATATATATGTTTTCAATTTTAAAACTTTTAATATTATTTATTCATTAATAATATTAATTATGGTCTTATTATTTTGGTAATTTATTCATTTTCAATTTATCATTTTCATTATGTTTGTAATTTTATTCATTTTAAATATTTATTTATACACGATTATTCCTTAAAATTTAATTTTTTTAATATGGTTGTATTTTAGATAATTAACATGTGTTCAATACCATATATAAATATTCATTTTTAATTTATTAAATAATCTATATACCTAATAAAATTTATTCATTGCTATTATTACTTATTGCATAAATAAATTCAACATATTATATAATTTCATTGTTTAATTTAACAGATATCAAAAATATATATAAAAAAAATCTTGGTTGGTGGGAAACCATCATATTTTCTCAACTCCATCTCTTGATTCTAATTGGGATTAAGAGCTTTCTTTGATTAGGGCAGCGATAGCAGAATATTTCATCATGCGAGGCCAATTAAACTCTCACAAACTCACTGTGGATGATTCTTATGATATGTCCCATCTTGGAATTCGACTAGAACTCTTAAGTTGGAAAGGAATAATGTTTCGTCTCTCCGCGGTTTCACTCATCATGAATCCACAATCTTCATGGGAGTTTGACAAGGTAATTTGAAGATATGACTATTGAACATGTCAACGTCTTCCAACCCAATCGAGTGTGAAGTTTATTTCCCACTTTCCACCTCTGGTAATGATGGGGATATCAAAAAAAAATTACAATCAAGGTAAATCAGCTATTATCCGTTCTAATCAGGATCTAATTTCTAATTGATTTATAATCTATTAGTTTTTAAATTATTTTAAGAATGGTTATTATTCCGTGAACTAAACTGTGGACTTATGAGAATTTGGTTCTAAGGATCTCTAATTCATGGGGTTTCAATGAAGGGAAATGTGTTCCTGTTGGAATAATAACCATTCTTAAATTTCCTCAGCTATCAGAACTCCCATAAAATTGGATCGTGCAACAGATGAAACATGATTTGTATAATTTTCAAAATTTCTAGTTATGGTAGACCTTAGTGATACCCTAATAGACAATGTGACACAATCAATTTTGGATTAAAAATTTGATATAACTATAAGATATCTGTAGTTGCCTCCATTTTTTATTGGTTTTAAATATAGTTGGAATACCAAGGAGGGTTCCAGGTAGGAAATATTTTGTGGTTTTTATAACATAAAATAGAATTTTGTATCTGATTTCAAGAAAAATAAATTCTCAATAGCTAGAATAAAACCACATGTGGGAGTTAACTTTTCTCCCCCAATGGGTCCTATGTAAAATGTATAAATGATTCCTCTTGATTAATAAGGTACTGAAGTGGTCGATGATAATGTTTTATTCCATGATGTACTTGTTAAATGTAAGACTTAGGAAGATATGGTTGTTGAATATATTATTCACTTTGAAGAGGATGATATCCTCCTGAACCCAATGACAATAAATCAGTACATTCCGTGGATGAGAAAACGGCTCTTTCTTATAAAAGATATGATCTTGTGATCAAATTCTATTGTTCTTATACATCCTAAAAAGAGGTTGGTGGCTATAAAAAATAATGGAGTGTAGGATTCATCCCAATCTATTGTTACAGGGCCTACGATGTCAAAGGATTTACATGTGGTGGTAAGTGAGTAGTTTGATGTATCAATGGGAAATTATTCTGTGGATGAGGAAACTACAGAGGAAAATGTTGATTAGAAAGTCATGGATGAACATAAAATTATGTTGAGAGATTGAAAAGGTAAGAAAAAATTTAAAACTGGATCCCCTGGAAATTTAAAAGTATCACAAAATTCTAATTTAGTAGTTGATGAGGATGGCTTCTAGATGATTCCTTAAAAAACAGGTCGTCATCTCAGCTTGTAATAGTTCCACCAACTCCCTATACAGAAGAGTTGACCCTCTTCAATGCATCTTTAAGTGGTGTCAACATCTCATACTCAGACTGGTAGTTTGAATGACATCAAAAAATGGTATTTTCCTCCTTAGTTTTTTAGAATTAACGAGAAATGATCTTGACCCATTTATATTGGATTCTAATGAGGAATGCGATGCTGCAGATTCTCAAAATAATAAGAATATCATTCTATATGGGATATTAAAAGGATAAAGACTACCAAGAAGTCTCAAGAGTTATGAAGGGATGTGGTTTGGTACATATTTTGAATCACTAATTTCTATAGTAATGTTAGAAACATTTGGTTTTAAGGATTACCTTATAGTGGTGAATCTTTTATCTAACAATATGGAGCAGTGTTTTCAATGTAATCAATAATTGAATATGTGTGATCTTTTTTGGAAATATATGAAATGCATCGCTCTAGAAAATGTTTCTAATTTACATCTGGGTGATGATTAAAGACCTCTTAGGATCCCAAATCATGGAGGTGTGGGAGATATCCTTAGAGCAGAGGCAGTTACCCTAGAAACATGGGTTCGAGAATAACTCACTAATGGGTGTTTTTATTTTCCATTCGAGTGTTTATTAACATTGTGTTCTCACCCGTTTTCTTGAACCTATTTCATCTTTATTCTTAATAAATTTCTAGGCCACGCCTTATCTTTCTTAAAAAAAAATAAACAACATAATTTCACAGAGAAAAATATTTATGTAATTAATGAAATCACATATAAAAAACATAAACTTAATATTGATGATGTTTATTCACCTTTTAATATCCATTTTTAATTTTATTTAGAAACCTAACATATTTAATATATTTTATTTTAAATCAGTAATTTTATTTTACTTATTTATAATATTATTACTGTTTGTATTAGCTATTCAATTATAATATTGTTTTTCGAATTTAGTCATTTTATAATATTTATTGGTACAGTTTTATTTTCTATGTTTTAATATTTTAAATACATATTCATCTTGATTTCAGTATATATTCAGATTTTATTTTCTAATAATTAGTACAATTAATAAAACTTATACATTTTTTCAATATTTGTAAAGTCAACTCATTTTTAATTAATCAATTTCACTCATTTCTAATATTCATGCATTTAATATTATATATTCATTAGTAATTTTAACAATATATTTGTAAATAAATACTAGAACTAAATATATTTATAAATTTATATTGACTATATTCATAAATTTATATATTAATAAATAGAAATTAATATATATATATATACATATTAAAAATATTTATATATTATAAATAAATAATTATATCTTTAAATAATTATAAAATTAAAGTAAATATATTTAAATGATGAATATATTTAATATATTTAATATAATATATATATATATATATTTAAATTAATATATATATATATATTATCTATAATTATATAAGTATATAAGTATAAATTTATATATATATATATAATAATAAAATTATAATAAATATATTTAAATAATGAATATATTTACTATATCAAAATTTATATTTATTTATTAAATATATATATATATAATGATATAAATATATTTATAATTATAAATAAATAATAAAAAATTTATTTATAAAATAATATATTTATAATTATAAATAAAAAAATTATTTTTTTAAAACAATTTTAATAATTATAAATAAATAATTACATATTTAAATAATTTTAAATTTATAACAAATATTTTAAATAAATTAATATATTTAGTATATTTATAATAATATTTATACATATATTTTAAATACATATATTTTTATATAATTATATATAATGATATAAATATATTTATATTTATTCACAAATATTTATAAATATATTTAAAAATATATTTATTAAAAAATATAAATTTAAATCTTTTTTGAAAACCCTTCATTTTTGACATTTTTTAGCACTAATAGAGATGTCTTTTATCATTACTTATTAATTTAGCCTTGATAAACCCCTCTTTATCCGAGGTTTTTTAGTACAACTATTGAAACCCTCCTCGATTTTTTAAATGATCTCTAAGTGAACTAATTTCAGTCATGCCTCTCAAGCATTAGCAGAAGTCTAGTGCATCCATTTCAACCACTAAAAATTCTCTCAGATGAATCAATCATCAAATATAAGGTATGCTTGTTCTCCTCCCCTCTTATTACTTGTTTGTTTGGGTTCCGTGGTGCGTGTTAGTGTTGTATATTATTGGCTTGGTGCTCTCATAGGTTTTACAATTTCCTTATCCTTCATTTTATCCTCTATTTACCTTCCTATTTCTCATCCCTCAATACTTCATTCTATTTTAAAACCCCCAGTTGGGTTCATGTTATATTTTTTTAATGTCTCAGTTAATAGGGTATTTAGATTCTATTTGATGATATGTTTGATTATTAGTTATTGGCTGGAATTTTCTTATTGGTATTTATTATGGTTTTATGGTTATATATTCTAGAATTAAGTTTCATTTTAATGTGATAGTAATAGATGTTGAAATTTTTGTGGTATTTACTACTTTGGGTCAATTTTGGTGGTTATGAATTAAAAATGCAATGAATGTTTTTTTGGAAAAATCAGTACTATGTTGTAATATTATGTATTGGAAACATGGTAATAGTTTGATTATTTCGTATCTATAATTGGTTGGATTTAGTGACATATGATCAATTTGGATGTGTGTTTCACAGGTTTAGTAGCAATTTCAATGAATGAATTTCAGACATAGTGATTGTCTAAATTCATGTGAATATTTCTTGGAAATTCTTAGGGATGAGAAGTTGTGTGATGAGGATTATATAATAGTAATTCCATGTTTTAATTGATTAGTAACCCATTGTGGTCTTATCCATGGAATGTAGATGGTTATTCTATTGTTCAATAGTATTTTTTATCATTAATTTGTGTGGATTTTGTGATTTTGTTTCTTTTGATGTGAAATTTTTGTTCTATGATTTTAAGTGATTTTAATTATCAATACGAATTTTGAAGTATCTCTATTAATATTGGTAGGTTGTCTCAACTCACCAAGTGATTCTCATGCAACACCCAGAAATTTTTCCCCCTGTTTTGATAATATTTTTATAAAACTCGTGTTATATTTGAAAAATATAAATGGATGGTTTCTAATTATATTTGTATATAGTGGATTAAATTTATTCGATGGTTTCCTAGGATTGTATATAGAGATCATCACTCTTTTTAGACAGGAAAAATTGCAATTTTTCATTTTTCTTAATGGTTTGAACATTCTAGAGGGGTATTCATAAAATATAAAAAATGAGTTGTTAATGACTAATTTGAAGTTATGTGGACTTAAATCACATTAATTTCATGTTTTTATGTAAGATTCTATGCCCATTTCTTTATGATGCATTTTTCATAAAAAAATTACAACATACATTAACTAAGCTATGCTTCATTTTAAAAGATGAATATTGTAAATTTATATACTAGTTGAAGGTTCCATTCAGGAATAAGGAGGTTTCAGTCAAATTAGGTGAATTAGAAATATTATTCCCACTATCATTCTTTGATATAGTGGTCCACATAATGGGTAACTTGTTTATAGAAGTTTAACTATGTGGTCCTATACATTATAGATGTATGTAATCCCATTGAATAGTATATGCATATTTTTAATGGGTATGTTATGAATCGAAGTTGGCCCTATGATTGTATTGTAAAATGATATATTGTTGAAGAAATTACTTAATTCTATACAGATTACTTATCAAATGTTGATATCATCATTCTCCCAAATTTTTTTCATAGCGGATGCCTTATAATTGAAGGGGTTTTCCGAAGAGATATTTCTATAATTACCATCACAGAGAAGGAGCAAACACACTATTACATTTTACATAATAGATATGATGTTAATTCATATGCTGAATCCCACAAATAAATATTTACCAATTTTAATCCAACAAGGAATGAATGATAGATATCAAATACAAACAATCAATAATTTATTGAATGGTTATGAGATCATATTTATATGTATTGATATGAAAATACAAATTCAATTGGATAATGACTTCAATGGCTTGATATAGGACCAAAAAAATGTTATATATTACACTAGTTTTGTAATCATTGGTTATACATTCTATACCAAGGAATACAATGACTACATTATGAATCAAAATGGTGGAGTTATGCTAATGGATGGAGCGATATACATATATTTTCCTGGGATAAAAATCCAATTTTTTCTAATATGTCATATTTTCTCATTATAAAAATGATATATGAGTTATATTATAAAACATTTCAAGTGTCGATTTTTTATTTCAACTGGGTTGGAAAAATGTGTACAGTGAAAGTTGATGAAGTTGGATTTATAAAGGTGAATTTCAATGTGGATGGGGAAAATAATGATCCATTTATAATGACATCATAATGAGTGAAAATAATTTATGTCGAAAAAACAACCAATAAGAATAGGTTGATTGTCTTGTAGGAAACTAAAACAACTAGAGGGTCAGATGAAAATTCAATCGAGGATGACCTTTTAGTTGAGATATCCCAATTAGTTCATGGTGGTCCCATTGTAGAAAATGTATTTTAGATTAGAGGGGACCACAAAGAGGGTAGTTGGATTCTCAAAATAGGATCTAATTGTCATCAAACATTAAAAAATTAATATAGTTTAATGTGAAGGTTAATTGTTTTTAAGTTTTATATACTTTTCCTCTTAATATTATGTGTTATTAACTATATTAACATAATCTAAATTAGATATTTGGCTATTCATGAAGGCAATGTCATATGCACGTGATGATGTTACTAATACCATGGAAGAGAATGTGGTTGATACTGAAACATTATAATTATTAGGGGATCAATAGCATGTTGATGAAAGGAGCAATAATGATGAAAAATCACAATTCTGACTAAAATTATCAAGGAAAGAATTAAGGTTATAAAAATTGAGGTTGGATAGAATCCATAAAGATAACCCATTAACCCAAAGAAGTCATTGTTTATTAGTTATGTTGGGTTCCAAATGAGGAAGAATGCGATGATTGATATATATTTGTGGTGCCATTCCTATCCTATAATGAAGGAACCCCTTTTGGAAGATATAAAGGTAACATTATGATATACCATATGTATTTTAATAAATAATTATATAATGAAGCATAGATTTAATCTTTATTATTCCATATAAAGTTTATTTATTTTAGATGATTTTTGTAACAAATATGTCTTAATGGCTATTGGAATATTCCATAGAGGCTTACAAAATCATCTTACCAAGATTCTTCTTATGGATATTGAGGAGAATCCCCACCAACTAGTTCTTTATGCACACATTATAAAGCATGAAACATGGAAATATTTCATCAGTCTCCATGATGAGATATCATTTCAGATTCATTCTAGTTGATAATATTTTATTTGACATTATTTATTTTATACTATATTTTATTTAACAATTAGGGTGTTATGAAAATAATTAAAGTGCATCGATGTTTTTAAACCGTATTGTATAGAATGTATGGGGCTAACTTCACTATATTAGAAATAAGTATTTATTTTAAATAAACAATAAATGTATTATATTATTTGATACATCATATGTTCTATAGTTTATATTAAGATTGATGAATCAAAATCTAAAACCAATTTCATTTCACATCATGTACTATTGAAAGAGTCTCGCAATAATAAGGAGGGTAAACTAGTTGATGGTAACATAAAATATTTATGGGAAACATGTGTAATTATGAAATAATAGAAATTCATTATGATTTATAATGGTATTATAAAAAAATATCTATTTATAATCATATTTTTTCTATATGGTTTATACCAATGAGTTGGATGTGACTATACTGGAAGAAAAATTAATTTTAGTAGCTTTACAGTGGCCAAAGCAATATGGTCATGTTAGAGGTGTAGGTTTTGTAGTGTCTACTTGAACATATTTTGATAAACAAACCACAAGAAGATATATATAAGATAATGATATGATTGAAGGCATAAATGGATTCATTGAAAGATATTGCTATCTGGTCTAGTTTGGAAGACCAATATATGGAAAAAATTAAACAAAATTGGTAGTGGGACAAATATTAACACATGAAAAACCAAATTACCCCACTGTCTTTGAGTCTAGTCATACCCCTCAACTGCATACCTTACTGGAGGTAATCACAATTTTCATTACGCTTTCTCATAAATATGAATCAAACAACATTTGATAACATTATATTGCTAAAACTTTTCAAGGTAATGTAGTATACAATTCTTATTTTTAAACTCCCAAATACTACCTTTTTATGATGGGTATGGTGTATAATATCATAGGAGACATGATACATAACAATTAACTCCCTAAATATCATAAGAGATTAGGCATTGAGGTAGCTTAAGAGACTACAACAAAGCTTCAAGTTCCACTTAATGATTCAGATATTACAATGTTAAATGATTCGATTAGAACTTTTATATAATGGCTATATAATATTTTAATGATACATAAGGTATGTCTTTAGAAAAATAATTCAAATGAAGAACCTGAAAAGTTTATTAAAATTTTTTGATGTTAACTATCATATTATAGATGGATAATGAGAAGTGGAAAATAAAGGTTAGATCAAGACAATCTAGTGAATCACCCATAAATGCCGAAGGTATTTATTGGAGTAACTTCTCCCCACCAGTCCCACTACAACATATATTATCATTAAAACCTCATTCAAATACCACATTAAAAGATTGATATATTTTCTATATACTATATGAAGAAAAAATATATTGAACCATCATTATATACACAATTAGTCATCAGTGTGTAAATGAGATTCTACGGTTTCAATGGTTGGGAGTTTTAGTTGTGAATACACACATTAAGTATAATTTTATAATATATATTTCCAAAAAATATATATAATATTTTAATTAAATTTAATAACTATTAATATTTTCTATAATAATATATATTTATACTACATAAATGTAAATACCTATGGCTTAAAATTTGGATTCATTAATCCTTATGTCATTTCTACGGACGAAATTAAATTGTAGTCGAATGAAATTGATAAGAGAAAAGATAAGTTAAAAATGGTTTTTGAGAAAAAAAATTATAAAAGATAGATTCTTTTTGAAACATACAATGCAGTGTTAAAACTATACAATATATTCATATTAAATATATTTTTAGTTTTTTCATTACTTATTTTTTTAAGAAGAACAGGATACTGATTGAAATGAATCTAGAAACCCCAAATACTTTTTAACGTATTCAATTCATGGATATCCATAAAACTAACCACACATGATGTATATTGTGAATTTTTAATGCACCATAATCAAAATGTTATAGATAAATTTGGAATTATATGTTTTATATTGTGTTTTACCAAGAATTTTGTTATGATTTGGAGGTCTCTAAATATAGGTTAAATCATGGTATGAAGTCAGCGACTGAAAATAAGAAGACAATAGATTAATTCAAATAAAAACATATTAAGATATATAAAAATATATTTTACTTTCAAAACATATTTCAAAACAATTTAATTATTTTGGTCAATTTTTCTGCCATCTCTAAAGTAGGATAACAAAAAAATAGATATTATGTTTCAAAATTAAAGAAAGTCATTATAAACCATCTGAATACAAAAATCACTAAATAAATAATTTACAAAGGTGATTATAATTTCATTGAAAATATTTTTTAGTTGTTTTTTCATCAATATTTTCTCACTACCACCAATATTTTCAACATAACACATAATTAATAGAAGATGTAAATTTAGTTGGAGATGAGTGGGAAGTGTACATTGTGTTGTAATATTAGTCAACATCAAATTCATGTGATTAACTACTATGTTTATGGTATAGTATAAGCTCTAAACATTGAAATATATTTTTACCGTGAGTAATTAATATTATAATTATCATATATTATTTTTATCTATTTATTAATGAGATTTATATTAGAGGATATCAAATTATTTAGAAATCAATGGGTAGAATATATTGTTTTTGAATTTATACAAACATCTTGAATATGTGACTTTCTACTATTTATTTAGGTAATCTTCTCACCATTTTATATTATTTTTTATTTAATTTACTTATCATTTTTATCTCATAAGTATTTGGATAAATTTACAAAGTATTTATAAACATATGTCACATGCTCAAAACTGAGAAACCAGACATGGATTATTTTTAAACTTTAGAAAATATTTCCATAATTAAATTTTCATGTTTTGGAATTGACCACACATCAATCTAACACCTCATCTGGTCGGTATGACTCAAAGAACATGTTTATAATACCAAAGTTTTATTATAGTTTAAAACATATATCAAATATTAAAAATGAAAAAACAAGATCATATTGTTTTCAAACATTAGGAAAACAATCAATAATTAATTTTTCATGTGTATCAATGTAGCACAGGTCAATAAGGAACTCGACTTGGTTAGTATGACTCAAAATACACATTTTTAATAAAAAGTGTCATTTTAGTTTAAAACTTACATCAAATATTCAAAACTAAGAAAATGAGCTCATCTTATTTTCAAACATTAGGAAAAGAATCCATAAGTCATTTTTCACATATAGAAATTTACCACACATCAATCTAAAAAATGATGTGGTTGATATGACTAGAAGTATGTGTTTTCTATATAAATGTTCCATTTTAGTTTAGAACACATTTGAAATAGCTAAAACCAATAAAATGAGCTGGTATTGTTTTAAATCCTTAGAAAAATGATTCATACATTATTTTTCACAAGCAGTAATTTTCCTGAAATAAATATAACACACAATGTGATCAATATTCCTAAAATTTTTTGGTTTCATTTTAAAATTGAAATTTTAGTAAAAATGTAACTTGACATACTCAAAACTAAGAATAAACATTTGTATAGTTTTTATACTATAGGAAAATAATCCCACTATCATTTGTGACATGTAGGAATGAGAAACACCTCATTCTGATATATGGTGTGCCTAGTATGACTCAATGTAGAAATTATCAGTTTAAAATTGAAATTTTAGTTCAAAGTCTGTGTCACTCATTGAAAATTGATAATACATGCTTGTATTATATTGGTAATTTTGGAAAATGATTCATAAGTTAGTTTTTATTTGTAGGAATCAGTCTCACATAAAACACACACATGATATGATCAGTACGTCTCGAAGTGAGTGATTTTATTTTTAAATGACATTTTAGTAAAAAATAAAAGTGATAGACTCAAAAACATAGAAAATGCATTTTATTTGTTTATATACATTAGAAAAATGATCCATAAGTCATTTTTGACATGTAGGATTCAACCATACGATAATCAGATACCCGGTATAGCTGATCTGATTCAAATTAGTTTTTTTTAGTTTACAATTGGAATTTTATTAATGTGATGTTTTATATTAATGTGTAATTTATTTCATTATTGTATTACTAAAATTAAATTTTTTTCATATACTAATGGATTATTTTACTCAATATGGGGTGTTTTGTTCAAATATTCTCATGCTTTTGGGAGATTGGAATTCTAGGATGTAACTGAGATAATGACAACAAGGAAATGGGTTAAGAATGCATACATACATCATGAAAAGTTGAACTCCCACTACATATTTAGTTATTTTTTCATCATTTTTTAAACTATTCTTATGTTAATTTCCTTATAATATTTTTATAATTCATATTTATCTCTTTCATAGATATTTTAAGAAGTAATATTTTGAATTCAACGATCTCCAACAAGCTATAAATGAGTGAACATGTTTTGTTAGTATGTAAGAGGAAGCCCCATGATGCTTGAAATGTGAAGTGTTTTCAGAAGAATTCATTTTTCAATTACAACAAAATAGATCATGTTATCTCTCTTTTATATTATATCATATTGTTAAATGAAAACCACATATCACATACTCAATCATCCACTCCTCAATATGATACACAGTTGTCTCAGTTTGACTTGAAATTTATGTTTTTAGTTTATAATTAACATTTTTGTTTAAAACACACAACAAATTATGAAAACTAATCATGAACTTTCATATTAATTTTATACATTAGGAAAATGATCCATATGTCATTTGTGACATGTAAGAATCATCTTCACCATAATCTGATACATGATGTGACCTGTATGATTCAAAGTGTGTATTCTTATTTAATATAAAAATTAATTTTATTAATGAATCAAAAGGGACATACTGAAAACTGATAAAATGCATTAATATTCATTTGATACTTTAGTAAAAATATACAAAAGTGATTTTTTATATGTTGGTATCATCCTAACCTCAATTCGATACATGGTATTCTAGAAATGACTCAAAGTGATATTTATTAGATTAAAATTTATATTTTAGTTCAAAACAAGTGTGCATCACTGAAAATTAAAAAAACATGATCATATTGTCTTGATAATTTTGGAAAATTATTCATAATTAATTTTTTGTGTGTGGGAATTAGTACCACACAAAATTGACACATGATGCAACTTGTATGACAGAAATTATGTGTTTCTAGATTAAAATGAAATTTTAGTAAAAAAGTGACAAAATCAAATCTAAAAAACACATTTATATTATTTTGATACTTCAGAAAAATGACTAATACTTATTTTTTGATGTGTAAGAGTCATCCAAACCTTAATACAGTTCACAATGTGACTTATATGACTTTGATTGTGTCTTTTTATTTATAATTGAAATTAATTTATAAAAAAACACAAGTGACGTACTCAAAAATGAGAAAAAATATTTGTATTGTTTTGATAATTTAGTACAGTGATTCATAAGTAATTTTTTATGTATAGCAATCACCTTCACAATAATCAGATACATGGTGTACTCTATATGACCCAAAATGTCTGTTATCTACTTAAAATTGACATTTTAGTTCAAAATGTGCGTTAGTCACTAAAAACTAAGAAAACATGCTCTGATTGCATTGATAATATTGTAATATGATTCATAAGTATTTTTTGATGTGTAGGGATTTGTATCACATATAAACAACACATTATGTGATGGATATGAATCAAAGTATGTTTTTGCAGTTTAAAATGTCATATTAGTATAACATACAAGTGACATAATCAAAATTGATCAAACACATTCATATTATATTGATTCTTTAGGAAAATTATCCATAATTCATTTTTACATGTAATAATCAGCCTTAACTAAATAAAAATAATTGTGTGACTATTATGACTCATAGTGTGAAGTTAATTTTTAATTTACATTAATTTTAATAAAAAAAAGTGGTATACTCCAAATTGAGAAAAAAATATTCGAATTTTTTCACAAAATTAGCACAATGATCTACAATTTATTGTTAATGTGTTGGAGTCATCCACACCTCAATAAAATACACGATGTTCCTAGTATTACTCAAAGAATATTTTATCTGTTTAAAATTGAAATTTTATTTAAAAATGTGTGTCACTCAATAAAAATTAAGCAAACTCAATCATATTGTCATGATAATTTTGGAAAACAATTAATAAGTCTTTTCTGATTTGTAGGAATTATTCTTACATTAAATAGATAAAAAAATTGGATGGTATGAATCAATGTGTGTGTTTCTAGTTTAAAATTATGTTTTAGTAAAAAATACTATTGAACTACTTTAAACTGATAAAACACTTCCATATTATATTGGTACTTTAGAAAAAAGATCTATAATGAATTTATGTCCTGTTGGAATTAGCCGCACCATAATCTAAGCACAGTGTGACTTGTATGACCCCTGTTGTGACTTTTTATTTAGAATAGACATTGATTTTATAAAAAGGATTAGTGAAAAACTCCATACTAGGAAAACATTTTCAGATTGTTTTGATACATTAGTAAAATGAAACAGAAGTCATTTTTTTGGGTAGGAATCATAATCCCCTCAATCTGATACATGATGTTCCTCGTATAACTCAAAGTGTTCGTTATGAGTTTAAAATTTACATTTTAGATCAAAACATGTGTCACTCACTTAAAATTGAGAAAAAATTATTTGATTGGGTTGATAAATTAGGAAAAAAATCACAAGTGATTTTTATTTGTAGGAATTAGTCTCATTGAAAACCAACACATGGTGTGACTGGTATGACTCTAAGTGTGTGATTCTTAGTTTAAAATTACATTTTAGTAAATAACATAATATAAATATTCAAAACCAAGAAAACACATTCTGGTTGATTTAATAATCCTTGTCAATGATCCGTAATTCATTTTTGACATGTAAAATCTGATTCATAGTGTGACCGGTATGACTCCAAGTGTGTTTTTCATTTAAAAATGACTTTTTAGTAAAGAAGTCAAATGACATACTCAAATCTAAGAAAATTAATTTGAACTCCTTTGATAATTTAGGACAATGATCACTATTTTGTTGGTGATGTTTGATAATTAGATTCACCCTAATCTGAAACATGATACACTTGATATGAATCAATGTTTATATTTTTAGTTTAAAAAATATTCATTGTGTTAAATTTATTTATATTTAGTATTACTAACATAAGAATTGTTTTATTATACAGTTGAATTCTATTTCTTGAGATGGGGTATTTTGTTCTGAAAATAATAGTATGATTGAGGGTCATAGGATAAAGACACAGGAACATTGATTTTATTGAATGTTTGTGAAAATATTTACTTACTCATCTAATTGTACAAACAAATTTTTAAAATTTCTATAATATAGAGGTTTTTTCTTGTATGTGTGCTAAAAATTTTATTTCAATTAAATTTTTTATTTTATCATGTATTTTCTAAATATTTTTATTCGATTATATGTATTTTTATTGGGTTTGATTTTACTAGCCTGTTTCATTGATGGTATGGGGCTATAACAATGTAATAGCTAGAATGTTCTTTATCAGCGCTATATGAAATACTAATAAAGGGTCCCTTTATTAGTGCATCAAAAAAGCACTAAAAGAGTCATGTATCAGTAATTTTTGGAATCCCTAATAAAGTTGAGGTACTTATTATCACTCAAGTAATCAGTGCTTTTAAGAGCTAAAAAATATCAATTTAGGGATGTTAAAAGCACATTATGTGGTACTGTAAGTAAAGGATAAAGTAAGACATGTCACAATTTTTATTTTAGTATTTTTAATATTTTTTATAACGGAGAGAAAAAATTATGTTTAGTTATAAATAATTATTTGAAAGGTACTATTTTATTATTTTTATTTATTTTTATTTTTAGTAATGATTTAATTACCTTAAAAACATACAAAACATTAATATAGTTCTTGTGAATGTAGTAAAAAATCATTGTACCTGATTTTAAAAACAAAAAAATTATTAATTTATAGATTGATTGGGATGTGAAATTAATTGCATAATTAATAATTTAATATATTTATTTCTTAAATGGATTAGATTTCAAATTCATTGTTGTCTTATTGTATTCCTAGTAAAATTATATAAATTGTATCAAAATAAAATTAATGATGGTTTATCTCAAATAATTATTTATTAAATTATATATAAGTTATAAAAATATTTCAAGAGGATCATCATTATGATAAATGACATAACATGTCACCCATTTTCCATTTATAATCCAATATTCACCTTATAATTAAAACTAAAACTCTTTAATATTTAAAAAGTCACTATCACGGTTAAGATCACAATTGGTCAACCAATGTGGTTAAATTAAAATATAAGGTTTAAAATGATATAAAAACCAACCAAAATTTGTTTGGATAATTATACAAATACCATATCCTCATTATCATAGAATCTATGTAGTTTTAGAATAATTCTACATGAGTTAGCCATAAATTATAATATAATATTTTATGTAATTACAAAAATGAAATTAATTACAATTTATAATAAATTATATTTTATAAATAATATAAAAAATTAAAAATAAGAAATTCTTCCATGTCAATCTGATATATTTTATTATATAATTCTTTATTAAAAAAATTTAATATCTTTGATAGCTCGTGGTACACTCAACCCCAATTCTAAATGGATTATATTATAGTATTACATTATTTGATAGCTCTCAAATAATTATTATTAATAGGAATAAAAACATTTAAAAATGTATAAATATTTTATTTAAGAAATTATAAATTTTTAGTAAATTCTTTGTAGGTTTTAAAAAGACACATTTCTTTAAATTGGGTTTTATTTCATTTTGTTAGATAATAATATAATTAATTTTCACCACTTATAAAAATTTTAATTAATACAATGAAATTAATTTTTGAAATAAATACCTTAAAATTATCTTTGAGTGAATTTTTATAATTTTCTAAAAGAAATAATTTTTCGACGAATAGTAAACAATAATGTTTTTTTATGTAAAATTGCATTTTCATTTAAATTATTTAGAAAATGTCCAATTTTTATTAAATGGGTTTAAATGTAAAATATTTTCAATTATATAAATATTAATCCAATTTTGGTTTTCATAATATCTTTTATGTTTAACTATGAAATAAAAACATTTTATACTTTATATAATATTTTCTTTTGAAAATCACTTTTTGTCTCGTTCAATGGTTTAATTTTAAATTAAATTCCACCATTTTTAGGAATTGAATTTGATAAAATTTATTTCATATTTATAATTATCATAAATAATATTAGGTAACATGTTCAACATAAATTATATTCATAAATAATAGTAAACACAATAAAAAGTTATTACCACCAATAAGGATTAAAGAGATTTACCTAGAGGTGAACTAAAGTGATAAATATTAAAACAACCTAAAACATATATAAATTATATTGAATTTAATTATCTAGAATATATATCATATAATTTTCGGTAATGGTATATTTTTATGCCTTTTTTTGAATAATACATTGATATTCTTTATTCTTTTCTAAAATTTCATGTGTGTCCTCTCCCCCCACTTATAAAGGACGCCCCTCTCCTCTCATCTCCATACTGCAAGATCAATTTTTTTCCAAGCCCAAGATAAATAGATTAATTAAATTCCACCGCATGAATTTGAGTCCCTATTATTATCAAAAAACAATTCTAGTAATGATTTAGGTGTAAAAATAAATAGGTTTTCTAAATAAGAGGAGGTTGGAACCTGTATGAAGGAAGTCTGGCATGAGGTTAGGGTTTAGGATTTAATATTTTCTTCTTTGGGACATATGTTACGTTATCCTTCTATATTATTTTATGTTATGTATATATGTCCCCTTTTAAATTACATATCATGAATCTCCATATATTCATGATACTTATTGTTTCATTTGAAGTTATTATTTCATGGGGCTTTAAATTTAGAAGTTACCAAAGTAGTTAGGGTTTTATGTCTAAATATCATTATTTATTTACATTTTTTATGATTTTTTTTATGATGAATAAATTTAATTATCTACCACTCAATAATCTCATAAAAATTATTATCCTATAGTTATTTCTTGTGAATAAATGATTTCCTTTGATTTTCATCTCTTTAAGTGCACATGAATGAGCAGAATTGTTTTAAGGAAAATCGAATGCATTTCTCTCTTTTGTCGAAGTCCATTTTTCTTACATGTCCATGTTTTGTAAAAATAGTTTTAAGAATATTTTTAATATTCTTAAATGATTGTTTAAAGTCATATTTACTGATTTTTAGCATTTAACAAAATGGATTAAAATGAATCTTCTAATCATTTTCCAAAAGTGGTACTTTTGAAAATTTGCTAAAAGTGTTAATGAAATATTTATTTTAACATATTCAGAAAGAATGTAATTTACCACCATTATGAATGATCAATTATTTGAATATTACCTAACTATTTTCCCTAATTATTTTCAAAAAATATATATTTATATTTGGGAAATATTTTGGTTTTAAATAATAAATTTCAAAGTAAAAAGTGTATTTCCCTAATTAAATTCCACAAATGATCTTTTAAAAACATTTTACAGCTAAGATGAAATAATTTTAAATTACCTAATTTTAATGGGGATATTATGTAATGATAATATCCTTATTATTTTTCTATATGGTTAATAATTATGATTAAAATATTTTTAAGAAATATATTGATTTTCAATGGGTTATGCTATTTTTATGAAACCAATTTCCTTTTAACGTGTTTTGATTTGATGAATATTTTCTGATATTATGGAACATATATTTATGATTTTAATTATGTGATGTGTGGGACCTGAATTGTATATCCCTCCATTTCATTAGGTAAATATGGATATCTCATGTGATAAATAAGAATGGAATAGGGAGTAAATCCAGTTCAGTAAGGTATTTAGTCCACTATGATATTCGAGGGAGAGAACCTTGGATACTATGATGGTTTGGGAGAAGAACCCGATCAACTATGAAAGTATCTAAAATAATACATTATTATTATTATTATTATTATGTTTATATACCACAAATATATATATAAATCCAATATTATTCCCTCATGTATTATGTTATGTGATTCCCTTACGATTCATGTATTATAAAATACCATGATTTATACAATGTCTCGTTATTTTTATCTATGATATGAAGTGTGTGATTTTCAAATGATATGGTCATGTTCATATAAAATTATTGTCATGATATATTTTGGTAATCATTGATATCACTCTTGTTTCCCTTATTGAGAATCTGCGATCACCCTTTCTTAGGATTCCCTTCCACAAGTTATAATGAAAGGCATTAAGTATGATATATCTACGTAGGGTTATAGTTATGAATAAGATTGTGGTAGATGATGTAGTTCACTTATAAACTAGTTGTTTATGTATCCATGTTTCCCAAGATACAATACCTATATTATTATTTCCTTGATTTTTATGATATTTAATAAATATTTATCTAATAATATATTATTTCTATAAATGTATAGTATGGTTCAATACAGTGGGTATTAGAGAATACATTTTTTAAAATTTATAAAATATTATCAAAAAACATTAAAAATAACCCTTATGGTTATCCTAAGTATAGGATAACATCCAATGTTATTGTAAATAAAGGAGCATGGATTTCCTTGAAAAACAACCATTTTTGGATATTACAAGTGGACATTGTTTTAATATATATGAGTCTATGGGTAATAAACCTAAAAAATATTGTCTATCATATCCCATCCATCATTCTCAATCATGGTGATTATTCCCTTACAGGTCACCTAGTTTGACACCCTAGGGTATATTCTTGGGTTAATTCACATTTTCTTCATTAATCATTATGAAGGATCTGAATAGACAATGATCATGAATGACCAAGGGAAAAAATAACGTGTCTTAGATTGAAAATAACATTCCTTAATTTAGACATCCCATATATTATTTCTCAAGATTATATGGTTTTAAAATATTTTTATTTTATCTTACAATATTCTTTTTGGTGTTATTCAATGGATGGATCCCAAAGGAACTGTGTTAATGCAGAATAAAAAATATTATGTAATGATTATCCTCTTGATAAACCAAATGTTGTTAGATTTGGAATTAAAATATTGTCATTATGATCATGAAACATTCTCAATATATGGATCATGTTAAAATTGCAAAAAATAAAATCAGGGAAAAATTTTGTTGAGTCCTTAATGGGTCAATGTTCATATTCTTTTAGTGGGTGTACTGATACACTAGTTGTTGAGTAATGGACGAGTTTCATTAAAAATTTATTTTCCATTATCCAATGTTTCAAACATGAAAAAGTAATTTTGTCTATCTATAATTTAAAAGGTGAAGTATATCAATGGTGTAATTTTATCAAGAATATAAGGAAATAGGAAGAAATTGACTCCATTGAGTGGGATTATTTAAGATTTTATTTTTCAAGAAGTAGTTTCCCCATATTATTCATATGTAAAGGAAGAAGGAATTTATTGAGCTATAGAATAAGAATTATTAATCCATTTGTACATATGAGGAAAATTTTACACGAATCATGAGTTATTCTTCTAGTATTATCATCCACCGTAAAAGTAATAATGATCAATTATTTAGTAGATTAAAACCATGTATCCAAAGGGATATAGTCCTAAGATAATTCATTAGCTAGGATGAAATAATTCAATGTGCAGTAAAGGTAGATATTATTATTTGATTTACCCATCAATCTCATGGTTTTTATAAGAAAATAATGATGTAATTTAATTGAAACTATAAAAACCGTGAAGGGAAGAAGATGGGCCTTCATTTATTCTTGATTTGTGGATGGAAAACAATAGGAAATTGTCTTAAAGGGATTTTTAAATTCTTTATGTGTGTAAATTAAGGACACTAGGATAACAAATACCAAATTTATTTGAAAAAGATAGATAATGATATTAATATAGAGAAATATCTATAGAACAAACCACCCACACTCTAGTGTTTAAAATGTAAATAATAATGGAATTATGATAACTAGATCTCAAATATAAAGGTTAATAATGATGATAGATGTCAACATACTCTTAATCCTATATAAAAAGGGAAATATCATGCAATCACTATTTCTTATGTGGGTTACAATAACAACATGATGAAATGTACACTTACCATCCAATCTTAAACATAAAATATATTATTTAACTATAGAACTACCAACACTTTTATATATGAATAATTTTCTATGGTTTTTTAAATTTCACAAAAAATAGATGTTGAATTAGTAGTGAAAATCATTAATGGTATGATGATTTAATACAAAGTCTATGATTATTATTCAATTGAATTTTGTGGGAATGTGCATCCTGAAAATCATGCAATACTTACTCTAGTTAAATTTAATTTTATCTTAGGGTTTCATTTTAATTATCTATATAAATCCAACATCAATTATTGTGAAAGAGAAGTCACATTTGAAATTACAAACCAACCAATGATCACTAATCATTGTTATCATATGTATAATATTTTGATAGAAATCACATACATTATATGGGTCTTGATTAATATTCACATTGCGTTCTTTTATCCGATAGTTTGGGAGAAACCAAAAATTTAAGAAATGCCTATTGTGTGGGTGTTTTTATGTGTTTACAGAAGCGTTTCCTAGTCTCCCACTAAACCAAGTTGTTGAGTTCCCAATGAAACTAATAATTGGTTCTATTTTGATTTCAAGAAATATATATAGAATAGACCTGATCTAGTTGTAGTAATTAAACAAGAAATTATAAATAGATCTTGAAAATGGATTTATTAATCTATGTTCATCACCTTGGGGTGAAAAAATATTTTTTTCAAAAATAATTATATATCAATGAGAATCTGTATTTATTACTAAGAACATAACAAATCCACAATCAAGAAAAGGTATCATATACCCCATTTTGATGATATGTTTGATAAAATGAGTATAGATCAATAATTTTCTAAGATTGTTCTTCAATTTTGATATCATCAATTAAGGGTTAAGAAGTAGGATATATCTAATATAATATTATGTACAGGGTGTAAACACTATTAATATAAAGTGATGTGACTTTATATTACTAATTCCTCTTCTATATTTATGGATTTAATATATAGAGACTTTATATATTACCCTTATATGTTTGACGTAGTATTTATAGATAGCATTATAATTTATTTAAAGTTCAAGGAAGAACTTGATGACAATATACAGGTTGTACTAAAGACCTTAAATAAAGTAAATACGTATGGAAAATTTTCAAGGTGAGAATTTCGTATAAAAAAAATTCAATTTTGGGTTATGTAATCTAAATAAAGGTTATATCAGTGGATCCATAAAAGAAGGAAGTTATAGAATGTTGGCCAAAATCAACCACTTTGATTGAGGTCCATAGTTTTTTGGGCTTGGAAGAATATTATTGGAAAATTTTGGATAATTTCTTAGGACTATATAATATGCTCAATAAGTTAATGCAGAAGGGATCCATGTTACTTTAAAAAGATGAATGTTATAAAATTTCAAGGAACTAAAGGGAAGGTTAGCCAGTGCACTTGTCCTTACATTACCATGTAATGGAGAAATTTTTTTAATCTATTGTGGTTCATGAATTAAGGGACTGAGATAAATTCTCATATATAATTATATGGTGATAGATTATGAATCATGACAATTGAAGGTTGATCGAAAAAATTACCAAAACCATAATTTAGAGTTTGCTGTGGTATTTATTCATTGAATATATGGTTGAATTATATTTATGGAGAAATCTGTGATATATATAAAGATCCTAATAAGTAAATATATATATTCACTTAGAAATAGTTTAATATTTTATATAGAAGATGGTTGTATTTGATTAAATATTATTAATGATAAATATATTACAACCCTAGTAAATTGAAAAAGGTGAAAAATTCATTTATTTGAGAGAATCATGCTAGCCTATATTTGATTAGGATTAAAAATGATCCAATATTTTTTTATTTATAGGATTCATATGAAAATCATAAAGGAATGGGAAAAAATATTTTCAACAAATGTGCGTTCATCCATCTATCCATGTGTGGATTAACGGGGAATATAAAAAATATATATTGTAATAGAAAAAATTAAAAAATATAAATGAGGTAAAATATGAATATGGTAGAATTATAGGGTTTGGGAACCATGTATTCATTTCGTGTATTCCATATTTGAAGAAGCAGATATTGGATGATGATTATCATTCATTATTCTCTATTAAACCAAGAAGTATGAAGATATATATACATATATATATATATAAGAGTATTTATTTTGGGATATCATGAAGATAGATATTGAAAAGAATGTATCTTAAGGTTGGGAATGTGGGAATTTTAATGATGATATACAATAGTATAAGGAGATATTACAACCATTACACATACCAAAATAGAAATAAGAAAACTTCACAATGGTTTTTTTCATTATTCTCCCCAAAAAATCTAAAGGCCATAAAACTATTTGGTTTGTAGCCAATCCACTTATTAAATAAGAACATTTAATTTTATTTAGATAATATTTCTCTCTTAAAAATCTTACAAAAATATAAATTAAGGTTGTGGTATAGTTTTATATAGTTCTAAAATCTATTGTATCTAATTGGTATCCAAGGATTACCTTAAGGTTCATGGGAAGTCTTTAATAGGCTCTAAATATTGATATAAACTTCCATACTAATTATCACACATAGATAGATTTTTAGTAAAAGAGAAAAATTATAACCCTATAGGGTATGATAAGATCTTATTTAATGGATTTAAAAGGTGGTTGTGATCAAAATCATTCCTCTGGTCAAGTTTTCTTACCAAATAGATTTCACCCAAGAATTTTTTTGATCCTTAGAAAGAAATATATGGAAATAAGTGTAGACCTCCATCATTCAAGGATGAATTGGGACAATGAAATCTATTAGGACAAAATATTGATGAGGAAATGGTAGATAAATTCATAAACATTCAACACCACAACAAGTTAGATCAAAGTCAACATAAATGTTATTATGATAATATTCAATGAGATATAGATTTTGAAGTTGGTGAGAAGGTGTTTATAAAAATTTCATTTTGGAATAAGGTTAGGAGATTCAAGATTAATGGAAATATAATCCTGAGTAATATTAGCCTCTTTGATATTCTTGATCAAGTAGGGACAATAGCTTATCTCTCAATGATTCCACTATAACTCTCTAAAGTTAAAGATGAGCTATATTTATGTCTCATGCAGAATTACATAGTGATACTTTAGATTTACTAAAATTAGTGGCCATACCACTAGATCATGATATTTCTTATGAAGAAAAACTAGTTGAAATATTTTATTGTAGAGATGAACTTCAATTGAACAAGGCTACTCACTTGGTAAAAGTTCACTGGAATAATTAGAAAATTAAGGAATGTACTTGGGAACATGAGTATGTAATGAAATAAAGATATCCTCATTTTTTTTATCTTTGAGTGACATAAATATGAGGTGAAAATTTATTTTAAAGGGGGTATAATGTAACACACGTTAATTTTATGATAAATTTATTTTTTAAATAAATTTTATCTCTTCGATAGCTTATAATACTAGAAACCACGTGTTTAAATGAACCATAATATTGTATACCATTGTAAAATAACTATTAAATTATTAGTATAAATAGGAATAAACACATTTTTTAAAAATATATATAATATTTAGGATGATAATGTATTGTTTTATAAAAGTGGTTACGTGTTTCAAAAGGATACTTTTCCATAAAATGGGTTTATTTCCTTTTTTAAATATTAATAAAATTACTTTTTTAGAACTTTTATAAAATTTATTTGAAAAACTCATCTTTATTTTTGTAAAAAATATAAATATTTTCTTAGATTAAATTTTTGATACTTTTCTTAGAAGATTAATTTCATAATGAATATTGAAAAATATTAAATTTTATTAACAAAATTATTTTCATTTAAACAATTTAGAAAGTTAAAGTTTATTTTAATGTTGGATTAAAAGTAAAATTAGTTCAATTATATTATTATTAATCAAATTTATTTCATTTTAATCAATTTTATGTTGAGGTTTGATATAAACGGATTTTATATTAAAGAAAACGTTTTCCTTGGAAAACCACTTTTCATCATGTTTTCAAGTTTAGTTTTAAACTAAATTAGTCCACTTCTATGAATTGTAATTTATAAAATTTATTTAATAAATATTGTAATTATAATTAATGTTAATTAATAAGGACACATAAATCTTATAGGGTGTGTAATAAAAAGAACCACCTTTAATCAGGCCAGCATAATCTTTCGTCATGATGAATAGTAAAATTTGTAAAAATCTATTACACAATTAAGGATTAAACATGTTTACTAGGAGTGATAAAATAACAATATAATGATTAAAAGGACATAAAACTAGTATATATTCAATTATATAAAAATATTTCAACCCTATATCAACTAACATTGATTAATTATCCATTTTGGTCATATTTTGTGTAAATAATATATTGTTATATTTTATTATTTTTAAAAAAATCTAATTGTGTCTTATCAGCCAATTATGAAATAAACCCCCACTCCTATAATCTCCAATGTTCATGAACCATTTAGATTAGAAAAAAACTACCCAAATACCTTCTTCACATCCATACCCATGATCAAGAGTCCTTAGATTAATATAAAAACCATCAAAGGAAGGATTTAGATATAAACCTAAAGAGGTTGTCTGAATAAGTGGAGTTTTAAACCCATACAAATGAAGTTAGACATGTGGTAAGTTTTTGCCATATCAAATTGTATTCTTTAGAAAATATTTTATGTTATCTTCCTGTATTATTTTATAGGTGTATATACAGACCCTTTGGCATGTAATATCATGAATACATATTTATTCATGATGTTTAATGTTTTGTTTGATGATATTATTTCATGGTGATTATGATTTAAAAGTTACAAAATAGGTAAAGGTTTTATATTATAATATATTTATTTATTAGGGTTTGTTTTGATTATGTTTTTTTTGATTAATTTTCATTATGCACCTCAAAATAATTCCATGTAACTTCTCTTATAATGTTTTTAGAGAATACAAGATTTCCTTTCATATCCCTCTCCTTAAGTACTCAATAGACTGAAAAATGTTTTTTTAAATAAAATTTATTTCTATCGTAAGTATTAAATAATTTATCTTCCATGTCCATGTTTTATAAAAATGTTTTTTATAATATTTTATATATTATCTACAAATTGTTTAAATTAATTTTTACACATTTTTGACTTTTTTCAAAAATGTTTCAGAATAAATCTTCTTATCGCTTTCTGAACGAGGTTCTTTTGACTTTTTACCTAATGTGTTAAAGGATTATTTGTTTTAATGTATATGTAATGAAATTAATTTCTCACCATTATTATTAAAAAATTATTTTTAGATTTCTTTACAAAATTTCTAAGGTTTTATTTAATATTTTTGAATTTTTTAGATTTAAAATATGTGATTCTAAAGTAAAAAAATGGTATTTTTCTCAAGAAATGTTCCAAATTATATTTTAAAATAATTTTACATATATTATTTAATCCTTTGATTATTCTTAATATTTAATGGGGATATGATCTATGGAAAAATCCTTATTATTTCACTGAATGGTTTATGAGAATGATGGTAAGATGTTTATGAAGCCCATTTCTTTTACATGAGTTATACTATGCTGATGAAACTATTTACACTTCATGGGTTATGATATGATTAAGGTTTTATGATATCACGGAATATATATATATTATTTTCATTATGTGATGGGTGAGTGAAGTATTATATAACGCTCCAATGCATTGGGTAAATATGGATATCTCATGAGATAAAGTAAATGAAATGGGGATTAACCTAAGTTTAGTACAGGACTATATATATTATGATAGTCTTGGGAGTGAACCTTTATTACTATGATGGTTTTTGGAGTGATACCAATATACTATTAATATCTAATAATAAAATCTTGAACACTAATGAAATTATTTTCTATACTCATGTGGATGACATAAATATATTTATTATGCTAATGTTATGCTCTCATGGATTATGTTCTTTAATTATCATATGATTTATGTCTTTTGAATCACACAGATTTATTCGGTGAATGAAGATTAGGATATTTTATATTAAAGGTATGGTTTTAAAATGTCATCATCATCTTGTAATACACATTTTTTCTTGATTTGATTAAGTGAACATTGATAGATTACTTATTTACCCTTACTGAACATCTAATCTATCCATTTCTTTTTTTTATTTTCCTTCAATTATGAAGAAAGGTATAATGTATGAAATGTATAAGAATTTTTCTAGTTATTAATATAATAGTGAGATTTTATTTAGTTCACTTATAAATTTTATATTTATGTATCCACGTTTCCAATGATACTAAACCAATATTATTTTGGTGTGGATGAATACATTATGTAATGAATATTTATATGATAAGATGATATATCTATAAATGAAACTTATGGGTAACTATAGGTCAATTAAATGAGATATGGATGAAAATACCAATCGCGGTTTATTTATGGCTCACTTTTCCTTTAATAGTATTTTTCTTGACCACTAAAGAGTGAAAAACATCGATATCATGGTAATTATCAAAAGTGTTGACAAGGGTTAAAAAATAAGATTATGGTAAATACATCACCTAAAACTATAATAATTTTTTTTGAGAGTATTAAAACTTATACACTTTTTATATTATAGTTATATCAATTTAGATCCATTTATTCATGAAAATTAATTTATATTAATTTATTACTTTAGGTAATTCCAAAAGTGTCCCCCCCATCATTTATAAAAGGAAAACCCCTCTCATATTATCTACATAGTTTACAATCCATTAAATTTTCCAAATACCTACCCAAATCCCTTCTTATAACCCCTATACATATTTTATATGTCCTACTTTTTGCATAATACCATCCTTATAAGACATAAGGTTTATATCAGAGATGATTGTTTGAAGAAGATGTATATTTTTTTAAACAATGTTTTAGTTTTATCTATTCTTCTAAATCCATAAAATATTTTTCAAACATGATTAAATAATAAAAATATAATATTCCATATGATAATATTTTTTATATTATTTCTCTAAACTATATCCATCACATATTCAATCAAATGGGGAACAAAATCTTTATGTGTGTGTATGGCGGACTACCACATCATGAACTAATGTTATTCATTTTCCCTCACCACCTCATACGACTAATTATAATAGTAGATTTAATATTTATATATGATATTAATAAAATATTTATAATTATTTAAGGATAATATATCATTTAATTTATTACCTTTCCATTAATTTAAAAATGATAAAGACATTCATGTGTACATGTGGATTACCACCTCCTCTAAGAGATGTCATTCATTTTTTCAGGACCACATCACATGGATACTAAATATAAGTGTATTTAAATATTTAATATTATTTTTATGATATAATAATAAATCTCTAATGATAAAATTATTCTTACCTTCTTATAATCTTGTTCATTGTAAAAAGGAAACATTACTTATGTATATGCACGATTTCCGGTCTACATGACTATAACGTTGCCTAGTTTTCATAAACATCATTCATAGTAAAATTTAATGGTATAATAATTTTATAAAAATGAAAATTATTTCATTATTATTCTATATGTATTTAAATTGTGACCTCTATGACTGTTTTCATCTTACCAAAGTCATTTTAAATATATAAGACTAATATCATCAAAACATCCAATGTGAAATTAATTGATTAAGTAATTATATATAACTTGGAAAAAGATAAAATAAAACAAATAATAAAGATAAAATGGTTCATAATAAATTAATTAATTAACTTAATTTTATTATTTAGGAATGTATGGTATGTTTGTGATTATTCATACTCGAGGTAAGGGACACTTTACTTAAAAACCCTCATTGTAAATATGTTGAAGATTTATTTTCAAAATACCTTTTCTAAAAATAAAAATTCATAAAACCATTATATATATTTATATGGAAATGTATTAATTATAAAGGAAATTTTATTTTTATTTATTATAAATTTTTTCAAAAGGAACCTTTTAAAGAATATTTGGATTTTTTTTTGGAAAATACAATAGGAATGCTCTAGTTTAACATATATGAAAACGAAAACATTTTCTACTACCAAAAATGTTATTTGAAATTTGGATTCATTTTAATATTCCATGTTTTATTCAAAGAAAAAAAGTAATTCCTTTATTTTGGGTTTTTTATTTTTTAATTTTTTTAAGGAAAAGATCATTTCAATGTTTTAAATTGGTTTTCATATGGGTTTAAAATAGTTTTTCAAGGGATTTTTTATTCAAAGATGAAATAATAAAATTTTATATTCATGATATGGTCCTCAGAATATTTTTATTATGATGTTTGAACCTGATATATCTCATTATTCCCAATATATATAACTATTATGGGTGAGCCCCATGTAGCTCATGATGAAGGGTGAGCCCAATGTTGCTCTTAGATTCTTTGAGTAGTAATTATGTTCAATAGAGAATTATTTTGAAATTATACCATAATGTTATTACAATTGTAAGGGATATTGTAAGGGTTATTTCCAGATGACTTCCCGGGGGGGCTATATGTATTTTATATGCTTTTTAATTATTTTTCATATAAATATTTTGATTTTAAAATGTATTATAGTGATATTTTGATTTAAAGGAATGATTATTCCCTTTTGGGGTAAAAAAATCTTTTTATTTGATTTTTTCAAGGGTTCCCATGTTTTCTAAGAAACCCCTAGGATAAGGATGGGTACATTATGTTTTCTTATAACTCTATCTCTATGATTATAGTACTTGAACCCAAACAAGATCATTCAAATGTCAAAGAATTTGATTTTTGTTTGAGAGTTAATGGATTCATTAATGATTCCCCCACCAATTCTCACATCTGATTATTGTATAATGATTCCATTTCAATTATCATTCTATCATCATCAGATCAGTTTATCAATACAAAAATATTAGTGAGATATATATATATATATATCATCTTATCAGTTGTTGATTCAAAATTTGATGGCCAAGATAGGGAGTCCTTTTGGGATCCCTTGAGCTCTCTCAGTCTTGGAAATTTTCCACGGCTGGTTGCAGGAGACTTCAACATTGTGACTAGTACGAATGAGAAAAATGGTAGTGAAACCTTTCATAGAAGATAAATACAGGACATTGTGGTCTTCATGGAATGAATTTGGTTGATGGATGTTGAAATATTAGGAGATCTATTCACTTGGTGTAATATTAAGTACATGAATCATCACACAGGGAGTCATCTTGATCGATGTCAGGTGACTGGAGTTACTCTATCTTCCATACCAGACATCAAATTTTCACACATGTATCGTGGTTACTTAGACCACTCACCTCTATGCATCATCCTAAAGTCCAGAAGTGTTAGTGAGGGTTTTATCTAATTCTCATCCTCATGGGATGATAACCCAGGTTTCTTGGATATAGTGAGAAATTTTTGGGACCACACCTCTAGAGTTAAACCATGGATCTCTCTAAATAATAATCTTAGGAATCTCAATGGAGAATTTAGATCTTGGTTCAAGAGTTTCCCTATGGGTGATCAAGGACTGAAGGAAATCATCAGGGACATCCATTAGTTAGATTCATGCCTTGTGAATGTATGGGATTATTCTATTTTTGATTGATTGTGAAGAAATATAGACTCCTTTGTAGATTTGTTGTTAAATCAGGAATGAACTTCTCATGAAAATTAAAGGGTAAAATAGATTTATGAAGGAGATATGAACAATGGGTACTTTCATGCTGGTATCAAATTGAAGTGCAGATCCATGAATCCCAACATAATTCTTGAAGATGGATCTTGCACTAATGATAGGGAAGTATTTGGAGATATGGCTGGTAACTACTTCAAATCTTTACGGGCATCTTGTAACCCACGCATGGTGGGTGGTTACCCGAGGTTCTTGACTGATATTTTTGATCTAATTCTCTATATTTTGAATGGAAAAGTGAATGGGTAGATGAAGGCTATACCGAAAGAGGAAGAAATGTGTGATGTGGTTTGTTCTATAAATCTTGACAGCATGCTTGGCTCGGATTCTTTCCCTTCTACTTTTTATAGGGTCCCATGTGATATTTTGAAAGGTATTATGATCAGTGCGGTGGAGGAAAACTTACAAGGTTCGAAATATCCCTCGAAGGGAATGTGTGACCAAAACTATTTTAGTGACTGAGGTCAAAGAACCTTAGTATTTTAACTATTATCATCTTATTAGCAAATGAAATATTCCTTATAAAGTTCATACCGAAATTCTTAATAATAAACTTTCTCCCTTCGTTCCATGTTGGGTGGATGAAGAACAAAATGGGTTCATGAAAGGCCAATCAATCCAAGGTGTTATAGCCTTGTACCAAGAGATGATCATTGATATCAACTTGATGTATTTTGGAAGCAATGGGGCCATAAAACAAAATATTAACTATGCTTTGGATAGATTTGAATATATCTTTATCAAAAGGTTCTTTTCACATATGGCGTATTCTATGTGGGTCGTCCATATTCTCTTGTAATTTTTTAGATCTAAATGTCTATCTACATCATTCATTGGAAAAAATTGTGTTCTTAAAAGATGTTAGAGGATTGAGGTAGGGATACACACTCTCCTCATCCATTTTTATCATTGATGAATATTTCATTAGTTGACACTTTATTGATTTCATAACTATGGGAAATGTCACCCCCTACCATAACAAGTAGTTGATTGGGGGTATCTTCCATCTTAGGATATTAGAAGACACCATTCTCTTTATTTATATTTATAGAAGTTTTATTCAAGGGGTTAATGAAGCTTTAGAGGTTTACTATGCTTGGATAGGCCAAGTTATCAATAGTTATAAGGGTAACTTCATTGTACCAAATAAATGACAGTATAAAAGGACATGGTCTATTGAAAACAGTCCTGGTAAGTAAGAATTTTCCATTCCTATGGAATACATGGGTTCCCCAGTGTCCGATAATAAAATTATCCTCAAACATAATGATATTATCATTAAGAAAAACATGGTCCGCATAATCAAATGGGAAAATAGGTTCTTATCATTTGGAGGGAGAATCAATATGATCAATTTGAGGCTCTCTTACATCCCTATCCATATCATTTCCACTCTAAAAGTTCTAACAAAGGTGACTTCCAAAAAAGAGAACACTTTGATCCCCTTTTATGGTATGACCAATTGGAAGGTAAATACCATTGCACTTATTGGAACAAGATTTCTAAACCCATTAAAGAAGGTGGAATTAATTTAAAGAGTATTTCTTGAACCATGAATGACCTTCATGCCAGAATTTCTTGGGAGATAATTTAAGGGAAAAATGAGGGGTAAACACCTGCATATTAATTATAGAAATAAAGGGACATTGACCAGAAATAAACACTTTAAAATTAAGAAGATGATCCAGCCAAATTTACATATCATCTATTAATATACTGAATGGATAATTGGTATGGGTGATTCAATATATTGGAATAAAAATTGTATATAGAAAACTCTTGGATTACCAAGGTACCCCACTCTTAATATCAACTTCAAGGAGGCCAATGAGCATCCTGAATTCATCTGTTCCACCATGGATTATAATAAAAGAGGTATATTTGAAAAATTGTGATGACTAATGACCCAGATAAATGTGTTTTCATTGGATCTATGTCATGTAATTTCACTATTAGACATTTTCACAAAAAATCAATTTGTCTCCTCTCCCCAAGGCCATTGGGGAGAAATTTTATGGATCAAGGAAATACCTTAGAATTTTTATTTCTTAGTTTGGCATGTTGTGAAGAAATCCTTGCCAACTAAAGAGATTATCCAGCAGAGAGGGATCATCTAAGCCACTAAATTCCACTACTATAGGGGGACAATTATCGAGTCCAGTGATTATTTATTTTTTTAATTTTGAATGAGAAATGTGGTTTGGGGTTCCTTCAACCCATTCAAAAAGTGGTATGATCACGTTTTCTCTAATGAGACTTCCCTCTAATATTGGTTCCATAGTGTGGACAAACCTAACACTGAGAGAAAGGCCTAAACTATGATCATCACTATTGGATGCTGGCGCCTCTGGTCATCCAGAAATGATAAATTCCATTAGTCCTCACTGGGGTCCATAACATGTATCGTCTTCAAAAAAAATAATTTTGGGCCTAGAAAGGTTGTCCAAAGATTCGAAGATTCCTCCTTCCCTCAAGACCCAGATTCCCTCATGCTCCTCAAATAATAATGAAACTGTAGTTCTGTAAAAATTGATTAAATTGGAAGCCTATCACCTTGGTGAAATAATTATACACTGATTGTTCTTGTTGCATAGGATATATGCATGGTGGTGAAGTGGTCAGAGACCACAAGGGTTTAGTTGTTGTAGATTTCTCAATATTCTTCAGAAGTGGTTACTCTCTTCAAGAATAATCTCATTCTATCTTCACATGAAAACTCCAATGAGATAATAGTAACATTTCATTTAGGGAAATTGAGACCGATTCATTAAAAAATTAATGTTTTGATAAGTAAAAGAACAAGTTATTGGTCCATCGAATACTCCATGAGAATATGGAAGTGACTAATGGACAATCACATAACCAACCTTCATACTTGGTATGCAGGAAATTCTCTATAAGGCTATCCATCTTCTAAATCATCTCAGAATGATCTGTTCCTTTTATTTTATAGCCTTGGAAACTACCCTATTAAGGATACCAATTTTTTTCAGGATGATACTCAGAAAATTTGTTTTTACAGACCCCCTTAATTTTCTCCTTGTATGCTCATTATCACTTTTTGGAAATAATACAATAAAAAGTCTTTTCAAGTTATATAAATGATTTTTATGATATATTAGTTTTAAAATGGACTAACATGTTTCTTTAATTATTTTTATGTACCTTAAAATGAATTTTGGGCTCCTTCTATATTTTCAAAACTTTTCCACAGGTTTTAAGGATTAGTAGGAACAAAAAAATATCCAAGTTTAAAATATTAATTATTTCTCATGAAAATACAAATTGTTCAACTTTAAAAGTATTATATTGTAATAAAAATTCATACTAAGATGATGTTCTCAACTTTTAATGTATGGGTTTGTTATGTAATAGTAATTAAATAATTCTCTAAAATGATAAATCTGAAAATATCATTAGAAATTTAAGAAAATGAATTATTTTATAAGGATTCAGTTTACATATTTTTTAAGTATGGGTACTTATAATATCTTAGGTAAGGTAAATATTGGATAAGGATGTATCCTTATATATAGTCATGGTTTTAAAAATGATTTTATGGTATGACGTTTGGGGTAAAGGATGAGGGGCCATGACATATTGGAGGGTTCCTGACCGATCGTGAGTAATTTTTAATTATTCATGGTGGATTTTTGTTGAATTTATATTTTTTCCAAACCAACACTAAACCTAAAAGTATAATATTTTGAAGTTGTGGGGTCGAACCCATGAGGAACGAGGAATCCCAATTATACTCTCCAAATGAATTATTAAATCATTATAAATTTTGGAGGACTCTATATTTAAATATGAACTAAACTAAACTATATTAAACTAGGTCATCAATTTCAAAAGTTAATTTTTAACGAGGAGAAATGAAAAATAATAATAAATATACAAGGATGATTTTTATTTATTTAACACAATTTAACTCCACTCATAAATTTAATTAAATAAATAGTTTAATCACTTCTTGAAGTAATTAGTTACACATGGTAGGTAAAAAATAAAACTATCTATGTGATTTGGATTAATCTTATAATGGTAAACTAGTGAGAATAAGATTAATAGAGTTATATCTCAAAAGAAAAAAGGCTGAATTAAAGTTGATCTAACTCTCCCATTCCCCTCAATCATATTTGGGGTTTCCCCTAATTATTATAACTCTTTCTAGGTGGCTAAGGGATTGTACAATGAATAAGATAATTTTAATACTAATTAATAATAAAAAATAAATATTAAAGAATATTTTAAAATAATATATACAAACCCCCTACCATTAATCCCACTATCTTCAATGAGTCTATCGAAATATATTTGAGGGTGCATTGGCAACAAGTGTATTAGATAACAAAGAAGATGGAATACGACTAAAATTAACAAAATTAAATTATTTAGAAATTATGGAAAACTTAACTAAATTGTGATTGAACATCCAATATATGAATCCCATATTTACAAAATTAAAAGAAAAAACGGAAACATAAATCATATCTGAACAACTCCTAATGGTCGATGTTGGTCGTTGATCTCTCCCCTTTCATACCCATAGTGGTCAATCTCCTTTTCCTAAAACCTCTTCTTATTTTTATCCTATAAAAATATCCTTAATGGGTCCTCTTTAATTTTCCAACATATATTACGTTTATAACCCCCAATGAACTTTTAATGTTTCCATAAATTTGATTTTTTTAGGCTATACAAAACTGTAATCATAGTATAGAAAATTAAATTTCACGATGGACAGGCTTTGAAACACATTCAGTATACCGTGGAGAAATATTCTGTATATTAATACCCTATTCAACCATAGATCTGTGAAACCGAATAAAAATATCATTTTTAACTCCTAAAATATTTTCTAACTAACTTCCTATCATCCAAAAAATCTCAGATGTAGTTTAATTTATTTATCTTTATTAAACAAAGCCACAATGTGGTGAAAGTGTTGCAGTATGAAGAAATATTTTCTCAATCTCTCACTTATTCTTTCTCAAGGATTCTTGCCGCATAGTGGAATATATCATAGTGTAAGCTCATATTAGATCCACTTCATCAAATATAATTATGGTTAATGTTATATTAATAAAGAGAAAAAACATTCATATGAGTCTTGATGAATTTCTACATGAAAAAGATATTATTAGAACATTACTAGGGTTACAGTGTGCAGTTCATAAACCAACAGCTTAAGCTACTATGATTTCTTGACCCTCCATTGTGCATCGATAAACAACATGCGACAACTACTTTATTCGCGAAAATCAAAATATTCTTCAATATTTAAGCATGAAACAAGGAAAAAACATAGGGTATATTCACCTTAGGGAGTTATTTAATACTTTTCATGCATGTAGATATCTTTGAAATTAAAAAATCGATCTCAAAGTGAGATCCACCAAAGTCAAAAATCCGAAAAATGAAGCGAATCATACACACTACTCCTTTGGGGAAAAGGGGAATTTTTCTTATCAGTAGTATCCATTGAATAATTTTTCATATCATATTCGATTTATCATTTTTTTACATGAAACCCTTGGTCATAACCTAAAATTATTTCATTTATCATTCACTAGATTGTGCTGAAATGTGTAAAAACATATGCATGAAGCATGTCTCTCATATATGCCCCATGTGACTATAAATTTTATCAATATAGGGAGTCTTGATGGAATTCGTTAAAATTTGTCCTCTTATTCAGAATATTAGAATTATATATATCTTCCATATGCATATAGATTTACCGAATTTCCTCTATGACCAGGAACTTATTCATACATGTGGACACACTTTTAAGATACTTTTCCAAATTTTAGGGTTTAGATGAAATACTTCTTGTTTTCCAAAATTCCACCATATCAAAAAAAATAATAGACTTTACTACCAAAAATAATAATAAAATAATAATATATAAGAATAAAAAATAAAAATATATAAATATTACATAAAATTTATGAAAAAATTATAGTAATAAAATTCACCCAAACATAAACATTTTCTTTCCCCCAAGAAAAACCTCAATATAAAATCAAGAAGAATTAATAATCTAAGAAGATAAATATTCAATTCAAAAAAAATCATAAATAGAAATTCATAAATGAGAATTAATAAAGAACAAATATTGATTAATCAAAAAGTTTTCTAATAGTTATTAGAAGGTAATTTCAATTTAAGATTACTCATATACACACATTATTCTACATTTTATTAATATCCATGAAAATTTTGATTTATCTGGCCAAAAAAATAAATTATATCATCACTCAAGTTTATTTTATATTAATTTATAATCAATTTAAAGTATATAAAATCTATAAATAGTCTTACATGTAATATAAATATCCACTTATAAATTAAATGAAGAAATA
The DNA here is from genome assembly GCA_963277665.1 of Viscum album. Taxonomy (NCBI): domain Eukaryota; kingdom Viridiplantae; phylum Streptophyta; class Magnoliopsida; order Santalales; family Viscaceae; genus Viscum; species Viscum album. The sequence goes on along the minus strand of OY728164.1, from coordinate 569,445,932 downwards.
TATTGATGTATTTCAATATGGGTTAAAATGAATTTTAGAATAAATTTAGGTCGGTGATGATGTAAAAATTCAAATAAATGTTTTAAACATGTGGTTAAATTATTGAGGTATAATACATGATATTTAATTTATCTCAATTAAGTAAAATTATTCCTCCAAATTCCCTATGAATGACATAAACTCCAATTCAATGTTTTCATTATCAATCCATCATAATATAAATAATAAAAATATTTTCAAATTTTTAGAATTATATCACACATAATTGTTTTTATTCTCTTAAATTTTTAAATGTAATGTGTTTCAGAACATGTTTCCCACCCTTGGAAGTAAAACCAAGCTTTTATCATGATCCCCACCAAGAATTTCCTTCCAATAGTATTATTAATATTTAGCAGAAGATGTGAGAATTTGAGACTTGTCAATGGTCATTCCATGGTTTACAATTTCCAATCTTCTTCATTATTCCACCTTATCATAAATATTTAAAGGATATAATAATTAATAATCATAATAGTTGTAGAATTTCATCCCAAATAATCAAGAGAAAAAATAAAATTACAATATTTTATCACAATAATTCTATAATATTAATGAAATTACCCAAATCCCCTTTTAAGATCAAATGATATCATACATTTATACCAATGAAATAGGCTATGGAAAAAATTCAGTTTTTAATGTGACTTTTTATACAGAAATTCATGGTCTCTATGGCTTGTTAGATAATCAATTGTAATGGAAGGATTCAAGATTAAATGGGAATAATTACATTAATCTATGGCCGTAATTATCTTAATTTAGTTGATAATAATAATTCTTTAACAATAAAATAATAATGTTATAGTAGTTATTCAAATGTCAATAATCTATCAACAATGTGTGTATAAGAAATAATATTACAAAAGGAATAGAGTTCCACATGGGAATTTGTGTCAAAATATATATAACAATCAATTAATAGAATTAATAGGAATAATTAGTATACTTAATTCCAATTACCAAGAATCAATAAAAATAATTAGATTCATATTTGTAGTTATTTAAAAATAACTCCAAAAATTGAACGAGCATGCAACTTTTAAAATTTCCACCCATGTATTTATTATTTATGATCATGATTAATAATTTTTTTGAAACATATAAAAACTTATTTCATAAATAATGATATCTCCTAGATCATTTAATGTGAAAAAATTCAAATATGAGGTCTAATGTTACCTCCCAAACACTTCAATTGAATATTGTCTCTAATTTTTAACAAAAGTGATGGGATAATGAACAATGTGAAATGATATAAATTATAATTATTATTATATTTTGTATTTTAATAAATTTATACTTTACATTATGGATCCTTCTTCTTTGGTCTTATAATATAAAAATGATAATGTAAAGAACAATGTCCTTTTCACTAAGTATAGAAAAGGTATGGTATTTTACATTGACCATTAAATTCAATACCAAAACAAATTCCTATGAAAGTAGAAAATAAAACATTTTTATCTTTAAAAAACATTGTTTAATGTATTTATGTTTGAAATTACCTTATCATGTTAGTTAATGGGAGTTTGGAAAGAAGTTACTTGGTCTGTATTTACCCAAGATATGATTTGCTGCTGAAATAGATTGACTATTCTATTTGTTTTAGACTATATATCAACAATTTATTGATGGGTAAAAATATTTTAAAAGTCTAAATGAATGTAAAAATAATATTTTGAGAGAAATGACTCAGTAATACTCATCCTTCACTTTTTCTTCTAGATTCACTTCTTCCAGTTCATTAATATAATTCTTTAATTTTATAGATTTCTCCTTTTATTATTCTTTTATTTTATCTTCCAAAACATTCTATTATTTATCTTTATCATTTATAAGTGTTCCATAATCCACAGATTATAACTCTAGGAAAATCAAATCATTATAATACTCCCCATGTTTTTATTTTTTTTCTTGGTATTAACATAAGATCTCTCTCCCAGTTTAAAAATGAATTAAGCTTCTCCATAAAGGATTACTATTTTTTTAATCTTTTTCTATATTATCCTTGAGTTTACATCCTTCTATAAAATTTTAATCCATGGAAGAGAGGTATTATTGATTAATACATTGGAAAAATTTAGAGTGTCCATGATGCTAATAATGTTTCACCTAAAATTAATGTTGAATTCTCCTTTTATGCATATTGATTTTTGGAATAAGTAGATATTTTGTAGCATAAAGAATATGTGGGCCTTCATGTAGTAAATTTGAAACAAAATATTCAAAAAAAATAAAGGATGTGAGAATGAAGAAAACTAATCTTTGATAATATAATAAAATAAAAATAGGGAAATAAAAGTATCTGATCTAACCAAATGTCTTTTTTTATCGTTACTCTCTTTTATTATTACTTAAAAATGGTTTTAAAAACATGACCTAGAGTAAGGTGATGTTAATTAATCAAAGTGGGAAAAGTTTATAATTTTTATATTTCTAAAACTATCACTTGACCAAAAATCTTATTATTTTGAATGTGAATGTTTTATACCAAAAGTAACTTGGAATCATAGTTACAATCTCCAAACAAATTATTAAATATCCACAAACATGTTTGAAAAGTTAAATGAAATTAAAACTAGGATACACTAAATTACACTATAATATTGAGTTAATTAGATAAATATCAATGAGGAAAAATTATAGAGGGAAATCAATATCTAATTATGGTTTTATTAATTGAAAATAACCCAACTCTGCTCATGAGATTAATCAAATCAATAATTGCAAGACATATTGATGTAATCAATTCCACATAGATGATAATAATTAAAAATATATAATTAGTCCAAATTTATCTTATGATGGAAAACTAATGAGACCTAGACTAATTATGTTATAACTCATAAGAAAAAGGTCTAATTAATGTCAGTTCTCCCACTCTCACTCTCTAATATCTCTAGGGGGTTTATCCCCCAATCGACTTCACGCATTCCAGGCGAATAAAGGTTATGATATTGAATAGATGAATGTAATAATAATTTACAAAAAAATCCAAAGAAAATTAGATAGTATAACATGATATATTAATATTACTCTAAAATGTCACCCTCTTCTATGAGTCCAGATACTAACAATTGAGTGGTCAATGATCATTAGTCAACCACCATAATATAAGAGGGAATAAAATTGAAATAATTAAAAAATATATTAATAAATAATAGAAAATATAATTTAATATTGATTAAACATACGATATTAAATACCAAGATTACATAATGAAAATTTCAAAGGGAAAAAGATGTCCTAACTATGTAGCTCCATATTGTCGATATTAGAAGCCTATGTTGGTCGCCAATCTCCACCCATAAACCCCTGGGGTTAGATACCCTTTACCAATATCATCTTCTTATTTTTTATCCATTTAAAATATCATATATTGTATAATTTAAATATCTCACCAGGTGTTGAGTCCAAACACCATAATTATCACCCAAAGTTTCAATAAATTTGTAGTTTAATGATTTCAAAAAAATATGTTTTCATAGTTTGGAAAATAAGGTTACACTTTGACCATATTACAAAGCCCAATCATTATAGAATGAATTATCTAACTTGAGAGTGAAACCATAGTAAAAAAATCATAGAAACATAGATTAGAATATTATTTTGAACTCCTAAGTCTTATAGCATTAAATTCTTTTCCACCACAAAGATCAATTGGGATTGAATTTCTCTATCTTCATTTGACCAGGTTATGGAATGGTTAATGTATTTTGATAGGAAGTATTATTTTATTAATCAGCCGCTTTAGCCTTTTTCGGGCTTCATGTATCATGGTAGAATATATCATAGTGTAGGGTCTTATCTAAGCTTATTCTTCCACTCTCTTTGTAGGGAAATATTCATGAACATGTAAAAATATATATTAATTTAGAATTTATCATTTTCGAGAAGAATATGTGTTTCCAAAGTAGAAATATGGTTATAAAATGAATTCATTAAACCAACAATTTGAGAGACTTCCAATTCTTGACACATTATATAATAGAAAGAAACACCACACATCGACCAATTTCATTATAAAAATCAAAATTTTATTAATTAGTCATCCAAGATGTATGAAAAAACATATGAAACCATCATATAAATGACTTCTCAAAGGATGTTCATTTATCCAATCATTCATGGAATGAACCAACACATTGTGACATGTGCATAACCGAAAACCAAAAACTTATAAAGAAAGTAACCCTTGCATATTGAACCTTCAATAATGTGGTGACCTTTACCTATTAGAAAACTATATTAACAGTTTAAAGTATCATCTCATCTTAAATACTTTTCTGGGAAAACCAACTAGAACAACATAAAATAATCTCATGTATCAGGCATATGATTTTATGGAATTGTGTAAAATCGTACACATGTGGAAAGACTCTCACGTATGCACAATACGACTGAAAACTACTTTAATGTATATAGGGAATACATATAATATTTAAAAAGTATCTCAAGTTCATTATAATACTAATTTTACATAACACCATATAATTTAGACTGGTAAATTTTATTTTTATGACCATAAACTTATTCTTTCATTTGTAACCCCCTTGTAGGGGACTTTTCTAAATTCCCTTTTTCAGCTAGAATATTTATATTGTTCATAATATCATAATATTCAAAAATAATATACTTTCCCACCATAAAATAAATAAATAATAAATATGTAAAAGGATAAAAAATAAAACAAAATTAAATTGTATACATAAATTAGAGTCATTAAGGCCCTGAAATAATGACTTGGAAGTTGGAGGATTGTGGCTGAAGAGGATATGGGTGACACCACGAGACCATGTTCCTCACCCCCATCATGTTAGGATATTATGGAATGACCACATAACCATTTCACACTGGCTGTTTTATTGAGCTTATGTATCATTTTATTCGTTTCTATGTTGACCATGATTAGTATATTCTCTCTAGCATACGAGGTGAGATGTAAGGTGATATGTGAATTTTGGTCTCCTTATCTCTATGAGACCAATTAATGGTATTGATCCTGATGTTTAGATTATTCATGGGATATATTACTCTCTCTTTTATAATGTTTTATTAAAAGAGGTGAAATTCCCCCATATTTTCTAGAGTCATCCCTCCCCTATATATTTTGTGGTACTCGAGATGCTGATCTTCTACATCAGATTTTCGACCCCCTCATCATCCAATATATACATGGTGTGTGGGTCCTATATCAGTATAGTTCAATATTAACTCATCTATTTTGTTCTAATTTATGATACACATTCCCTAAATTATAATTTTCGTGATGTTTTTTGAGTTTATAAATTATGCTGCCTAATATATTGGGGTGGTGTAAGAATTTTCTCTTATAGATGGCTGTGAAGAGAGGGACCCCCTCTTAGGTCATGGGAAATATTCTAAAAATAATATATTATTTATTATTAATTTTTTTCATTATATCTCTTTCTAAATATTTTTTCTTTATCTAATTTGATGATTTTGGATAATGGGTTATCTTGTTATTCTTTTATAGTTTTCAGAGAGTCTTATTAGGTATGTATATACCCACCTCAGCATGGAAAATTTTTCCACCATGTCTCATGAATTATACTAAAGAATAATAGTCTAGGGGAGACCATGGTGGGAATAATGAAAATTATAAGGACCCGGCCTTAAACATTACATAATATTGAATTAAATGAATAATTCACATTGAGGATCTTTTCAGGTTTAGAGTTTTAGGGATTTAGGACATAACTATTACATCTAAAAATATTACAAAGTAGGAACTTCTACCCAGAATCCACTTTTTTTCATAAAATAAAAACTCTTGAAAAAAAAGTCGTGCCTAATTCCATGTTAAAGAGAGCATGGCTTTTCCTTGATCCCATCCTTGACCCTATTAATCTCTAAGTCCCGTGAAAAACATTCCAAACTTGGGATGAGAATAAAAGGCTCAGTAAGGTTTATAAAACAGGGAATGAAAACATTTTTCCATAATTACATACAAAACATGAACTCTTTTACTTACCTCATGAAATCATAAGATTTATGAAAGACATATAGAAATCATAAATCATAAAGGTAACTTGCGGTATCCACAGCATACTTACATTGTAGCTATCACAACTACATAGGGAGTTACTTTGAAATACCCATCACAGTATATTACCTAAATCTTAAAGGAGAAACATTCACGTTGACCTCCATCACGTTAACCAATGCATTGGAGAGCTATCTCGGGCTCACCCGCCCTAGGTTTATCTCGGAACCACCCGTACACGTAAATAATTCCCATGAACCATAACATGATCTTAACACATAACATAACCATAAAGGAAAGATAACATTTCCACATTGCAATAATATAATATCATCTCAAGATATTGAAATAATAAATCCATTATCAAAATCAGTTTCAATACCAAAATACGTAAAAAGATTATTTGGTATTTATTTTTCCTTTTAAAAAAATTCTGGCATGTTAAGGAAGCCAAAGATCAAATAATTCTCACGATGGCGGAAAGGTCATTGTCACTGCATACGTTAAAGAAACAATAATTTTTGACGTTTAGTAAAAAGCTTCGTAGAGAAAAGATTCCTTTTGTGTAGAATTAAAAGTCAAAGGATTTTATACATCGTATAAAAGAAAGTCATGCATAAAACTAAAAATGCCTCAATGAATGGATATTGAGATGAAGTCCCTTACCTCGTGTGTGACTTGACCCGTTCTTTCTTTAATCTCCTAAATAATAAACCAGAGTTAATTTATGATTTCTTAAGAACCTTTTTGATGTTTATTATTCCTTTTATATCATTTATTACCATGTTATAATCATTATGTAATGATTTAAGTTAATAACATTAATTTTGTCGATATTTGGTACTTGAGTCAAAAATGGACTTCTTATAATTACATGTTGTTAATGTGGTAAAGGTCCATTATATCTAGAATGATATTCATGATTTGGGTATCATATATATCATATATATCCAGAGTGTACAAGTATTTATAATAGTACATAACATTTGGAGGTACGAAATGAAATTCATCATTCATGGAGACGGTAAGCCGTACCTACGCATGAACACTGCTTTCATTTCTATTTATTATTTTAATGGAATTAAAACATAATGATACATAGGTATATTATAATTCCAGTATAATATAATATATAATATCATTAACACTATCCTTTATACATCCCACATAGAGCATTAACGGGTCACATCACTTTGAGGGGGTGGTAGTCCGCACTTCCTCAAATGAGATTATCGTATTTACCCACCATGGAAACCATAACGATTTGATATAATTGGTAAGTAAAAAATCATAAATAAATCATAAACATAATATATATCATATATAAATACAGTTCCATCATAATGGCCACCCTGAGAGGTAGTAAGATGTAATTGAACAGTCATCGTTTCGTGAGGCGTTAGTTTTCCATCCACAGAAACATTATGTTCTGCATCCATTAAATGGATGTGTGTTTATCATTAGTTCTAATCCTTATCATAAGAAAATCCAAGTATATTTAGGATACTGTTGTTTTTACAAAAGAAAGGAAATAAAAAGAGTTTAGGGGTTGGAGAAGCAAAATAAAAGAAAACAATTTAAGAGAAACTGTTGCCATTAATTTGGGTAACTCACTTTGGATTGAATCAAAGGACTTCTTGAAGTGCCTTATTCCTAAGGTAAGACTTCTAGAAGGAGTATAGAGATGTAGGAAGCTTAATTGGGAAGATTTTGGATGAGCCAAATTTCTTTAGAGGTGTGACGAATTGCATAGAAGTGATCTCTTTTTATAAGGGAGAGGAGGGGCTCTTTAGGAAAGATTGAAAATAATATTTTACAATATAATGATGTTCGGTTTCTAATGGTCCAAAAATCAATATGGTCGATGATAAGATGACTCATAATCGCAATAAAATCATCCAATCATAATTGGACATGTTTTGGATAATTTTTTAATCATTGTAATCTTATTTAATTAAATCATTTATTAATGAGGTAAATACTGCATCATGATTGTGTCATAAATAATTTAATTTATTTTATGTCTAAAAATTATAAAACAAATACCATGATGTATGAAATTTTTTTTTCTTTCCAATGAAGAAAATAGTCGAAAATAAAACTTATATAACCCCACGTAAAAATTAATTTACTAAAAGATATTTGTTTATTTCATTTTGGCCTTTACTTTAAGTTAATTAAAATAAAGTGTCATGATCACTTTTAAGTGGCTTCATGGGGTCCTCAAATCGAACCAAGGATGCCCATGGTCGGATATGACTCAAAAAATAGGATTAGGACACCTGTTAGGGTAAATAAATATTATTATTGTTTAGCCTTATTTACCTGATTTACCCATTAACCATGGTAAATAAAATATTTACTGAGGTAAATATTTAAAATGCCTAAAAATAAAAGAGACCTATTTACACAATTTGAACCTCCTGATTACAAATATGGAATCTATTTCTCCAAATTCAAAACATAGATGTGGTATAAATTAATTAAAAATTAATTCCCACTATCAAACTAAAAGGCGTGTTTTTAAGAAATATTAACTATCAAAAGAATGACAGTTGATTATATAAAATTTAAATGTGAAATTGCTTATAATGACCAACATTAGATAAAATGGTAAAAATATAATCTATTTGAACTTTAAAATTAATTAAAAGGATAATATAAACATATAAATAAATTAAACTAAAACATAGTTTTGAATTAAAATAAAATATTTTCACCATTCCAAAAAAATGACCTTTATCAGAAAAATACCAAAAAATAAGAGAAATTAAATTATGATGTCCTCATTCTAAAGAAGGATTTTATTTTTTCTTATAGAATATATTAAAGTGACCAAAACTAGATTTAAAAAGGGTTCTCCATTAAAAGGCGATAAATCGGCCTTTTAATGAAAATTATGCTTAAAATTAGATTCATTCACTTTTTAAGCCTCTAACATTTATTTGATAAAAGTAAATATATTTAACAAACATGTATAATCATATTTTAGTTAGTTTTGTTCATTCTAGCCAATAAAATGGCTAGGAGTTATCTACCATTTAAAATAATGATATTATATTATTTGTCTGCAACGTAAGATTCCAAAGAAACCCGTTGTTGCGTATCGGGTACGCTATCGAACATAGCAACCCCTTTAAGCTAAAATTAATATTTAATTCAAAAATATTAATAAATTTGAAAATATCATATTCTTCATTTACATGGGATGTTACACCCTTCCCCCCTTTTGGAAATTGTGTCCCCGCAACTTTATCCACTTATCAAAATATGTGGGGGTATTTATCCCTCATAGCATTTTTAGATTCCCACGTTGCCTCATCAACCATATGTTTTTTCCAAAAAACCTTTACCTAGTGAATTACCTTATTCCTCAACACCTGCTCTCCATGGTCTAGAATCTGGACTGGTTGTTCTTCATAAGAGAGATTCTCTTCCAACTAAACTACCTTTGGGCTCAAAACATGAGATGGATTTGGCATATACTTTCTCAACATTGAAACATGAAAAACATTGTGTACCTGGGATAAACTTGGAGGAAAAGCTACTCTGTTTGCAACTGATCCAACTTTCTCCAGAATTTCATAAGGTCTTATGAACCTCAGACTCAACTTTCCCTTCCTAACAAAATGCATCACACTTTTTCAAGGAGAAACTATGAGAAAGATATGATAACCTAGCTCAAAAGAAAGATCCTTCCTCCGGTTATCGGCATAACTTTTCTGTCTACACTGAGCTGTTCTGATGTGCTTCTGAATCAACTGAACTTTCTCTGTCATCTCCTCTACCAATCCTGGTCCCATCAGCTTCCCTTCACCTACTTCATCCCAAAAGCTGGAGTTCGACAACTCTTTCCATATAATGACTCAAATAGAGCCATCTATATACTGTAATGAAAACTGTTATTATACGAAAATTCATCCAAAGAAAGATGTTGGTCCCAACTTCCCTAGTAGTCCATCGAGCAAGCACGTAACATATCCTCCAAGGTCTAAATTGATAGTTCTAACTGCCCATCTGATTGAGGATGAAAAGCTATACTGAAATTTAATTTAGTACCCAATGAGTTCTGAAATCCTTTCCAAAAGTTAGAAGTGAACCCGAGATCACGATCAGATACAATGGAGAGGGTACCTCCATGCGACATGACTATATCTTTAACATACAACCGATAATGTCGATCTAGAGGAAAAGTATCTCTAGTAGGAAGGAAATGAGAAGATTTAGTCAATCGGTCAACTATAACCCAGATTTCATTATTACCTCGAGATGTCTTTGGTAATCCCACAACAAATTCCATGGATATATTTTCTCATTTCCACTCTGGCACCGGTAGAGGCTGAAGTATTCATTTTGGTAACTGTCTCTCTACTTTAACCTGCTGACAAGTCAATCACTTCACAGTAAATCAGAAATATCTCTTTTCATTCCATCCCACTAGTAATACTCCCGAAGATCTCTGTATATCTTAGTACTGCCAAGATGAACTGACAACGGAGAACTATGAGCTTCACATAACAACTCATTCTTCAACTGTGAATCACAAGTCACACATAATCTTTTTCCAAACCTCAAAACATAATTATTTTCAATGTTAGATTCAGGCAACATACCCTTCTGAACCAACTCTACCTTTTTCTGCAACTCACTGTCTTCCTTTTGCACATTCTTTATTCTGTCTGATAGAGATGATCTCACTGACACTTGAAACAAAATAGAATAATTTCCTGCACCAACTACTTCAATGCCAAATTTCATCAAATCAAAAACCAAAGGATCTTGTTCCAAATGTAGGATGGATAATGAGACATTACATTTTCAACTCAAAGCATCAACCACTTTATTTTATTTTCCCGGATGGTGATGGATCATGCAATCATAATCCATGATTAATTCCAACCATCTCCTCTATCTCATGTTCAATTCTTTCTGAGTGAATATATACTTTCAAACTTTTTTTATCAGTATATATTTCTCACTTCACATCATACAAATGATTTTTCCAATTTTTTAAAGCCAAAATGTAAGAACCATGTTTTTACTGCAGAAGACATTGGAATATTATTGATGATATTATAGAGCAGCGCCTTCCGATGGTGTGTGATTCCAAGACCCGGAGTGGCCGGAATTAAATTTACAGTGCGTTAACACTAGAGCTTCCAAGTAAATGGGATAACTCTTGAACGGTGATCCGGATCAGAGATCCGAGTGTACGTATGGGTCCGGAATTGGGTTTTTACACTAGGAACGACATAAAACTTGTCTTCATTGGAGGTTTGGACCCCTCGCTTGCTTTCGGAATGTAAAACGGATAAATTAATTAATTAATTTATTCGTTTAATGGTGAAATGCATGTGTCTCTTAAACGGTGACTCTGATTGGAAAACTGAGGGCACTGTTGAGTTCGGAGCGTGTCGTTTACCCTAGAAGGGGTATAAGTTTTGCGGGCGCGGGTCGTCTGTGAAAAATGGACCCAAGGGCGTTTTTGTAATTTGGTAGCCTCGGACGTTCAGTTTTATAACTTTTGAACGGGGTCTCGGATTAAAATTTTGAGACTACTATTTCGTTCGGGCCATGGTTTTTAGCCCAGGAGAGGCTTAATCCCAACCCTATCGGGAGTTCGGGCTCGGGCCGACGGGTGTGTGGTTAAGCGTTTTCTATTTAAACGAGTGACTCACCCCATCCCTCTTCTTCTTCCCCACCTAGACAGCAGCAGGAGGCATCCCTCCCTCTCCCCATCCACTCTGGCGAGGTAGCTCCAGCAAGGCGGCGGTTCGACGGCGAAGCTCCGGGCAACGCCCACGAGGTAAGGTCTTGCTGCGTTTTTTTCTTTTCCCGCACCTCATTTGAACCTAAATTATACACTCGAATTGTTTTTGGATTTTCGAAAAAACCACATGAATGAATAGTAGTGTTTTTTCTATTTCCATCTCTTGTTTCGGTTCATAAAATAATGTTCCGAGGACCCCGCAAACACCCACCGAAGTTTGCGGGTTTGGAGGTGTTTCCGGCGGTCGGCAGGGCGGTCCGGTGAGCTCTAGCGTACGCGGGCGACTTCAGGCGGAGGCTCTAGTGGGGCGTAGGTGGCTTCAGGCGGGTGACGCGGCGGCAAGACGAGGTGTCGTGGCGGCGGGCTCCGGCTGCGGGCGAGGAGCACGAGGTGCCGTCGGAGCAGGCGGGCGTGACGGCAACGCGGGGTCGCACCGCGCAACCCCGCGCGACGACAGAGACCTGCGGTCGGCAAGACTCCACGGAGGACCACGACCAGCCTCATGGCTGGTCGGTGCAACGTGGACTCAGAGTCCATGGCCAGGCCATGCAGGTGAGCTATGGGCCGGACAGCACGGACCGGTCCAGACCGGTCGGATTGGCCGGACCCGGCCTATCCTGTCCAGGGGGAGGAGTTCGCCCCTCCGACATCGGACACCCGTCATTTTCGCCACCTGTGTCCGTTTTTCACGCCGTCTACGTCGGCACGGACCTAACAGTGTTGTGGTCTTTTGAGATGGTTTAAAGAATTTTTAATTCATGAAATGAGGGGCCTTGGAGGCATGACGCGCCTTTAAGTGGTTTGTCTTTTTTCTGGGGGAATTTCTTGTGGACGGCGCAGACGCGTCCGACATCCGTTTTGAGCGCCGTCACTGTCGTTGGAACCCTGGCACCAAGGCAGAGCTTTCCAAGGTGGTTTCGGGAATTGAGGCCAAAGTTGAGGCGCGGGCCCCACGACCTGTCTTTTGAGTTGCATGCAGCATTGCACGACATTCTCATCGGGCGTTCGTTCGGGGCGTGCGAGAAGTCAATTCTGGATGTTTTTTCAAGGGGATTGCAATGGTGCAATCCTCCCGCTCTAATTCGACATGATGGTGTGGGGCCCACAGGGCCGTTTGGGCGTCGACGGTGATTTTCCATCTTTATCACCAGGAAACCGTTTTTGACAAGTGAATAGTCCATCTTGTGTGCTTTTTCAGAGGATCGCAACGGTGTGATCCGTTCGTTTAGTTTCGGGACCGGGATGTGGGTCCCATGTGGAAACGCTCGTGTGCGGTGCCCCAGAATTCATCTTTTTTTCTCCGGATATCCATTGTACTCAAGTGAGTTGTGCTTTTGACGTGTTTTCCCGAGGGGATCACAATGGTGTGATGAGCCCAACTGTTTTCAGGGGTGAGGCTCGGGATCATGGGACGCCGTTCGGGCGTGAGGTGGTGTTGGTGGCTTTTCCATTGGATATCCATTTGGGGCGAGTAAGTAGTCGATATCACGTGATTTTCCACGAGGATTACAATGGTGTGATTCATTTATTTGTGCGGAACCTTAGACATGATCTTATTAAATGTGGAAATGTGAAGGTGCCCCGGGGGGCGGTTCTTCTACTGAGTTTGTACAAAACCCTTGGCGTTGATCGCGTGCACTCATGTGTGAGTGAATTAATGCTTGAATAGATGTGGTGGGTTGTTCCCCAGTCGTTGAGGCGACAAGTTGAGATGTTATGTCACGCCTTCGCGTTGACGTTGGGTGCCTGGTCTACGATAGCCCTTGGGCTGAATGTGAGGTACACTCTGGGAGTATATGGGAGCACTTGGAGGTACGTGTGGTTTGTATCTGAGACGTTAGTGGGATTGGTTGGGGTTAACTTGGGGCCACACGTCGTGTGGACCCCAGGTGCGTGTCGTGCTCTACTATGCGTACTTTGACCTCTCGCGATGTAGAGGGTCCCTCTGTGCTCGTTTGTTTGACTAGCAGGTTGGAGTTCCCCTGGCCCTATGTTCGTTTGTTTGACCAATAGGGTTGAGTGGTCTCCCCCTAGTTTCGTTCTCGATGGATCGGCCGGTAGCAGTGCTACTGACCCCCAGTGATGGAGCAGGTGCTGAACCTCTTTTGGGTGATTCGTTCTGGAGTTGGGTGGTTGCGCGATACCCACTACGTTTACGGTTGGCTAGTGGTGCACCCTCCAGTAGAGATGGCCTGAGCAGTTCTGAGTTTTACCCTCCAGAGGGACTGGGTAGTGGGTTACTCATCGACTTCTTAGGGTTTAACCTCCAGCAGAGACTGGGCAGTGGTCACTCTATGCTCTTAAGGTTTACCCTCCAGTAGAGACTAGGAAGTGGGTCACTCGACGCACTTAGGGTGTACCCTCCAGCAGAGACTGGGAAGTGGGTCACCCGACACACTTAGGGTCTACCCTCCAGCAGAGACTGGGCAGTGGGTCACCTGACGACCTCTTAGGTTCTACCCTCCAGCAGGGGTGGGTAGTGGGTCACCCGTCGTCTAGTTCCAGGTCTACCCTCCAGCAAGGCTGGGTAGTGGGTCTCCTATCGACTTATTCTAGGTCTACCCTCCAGCGGGGCTAGGCAGTGGGTCGCTTGATGATGTATTAAGGTATACCCTCCAGCGGGGCTGGGCAGTGGTTCTCTTGATGATGTATTAAGGTATACCCTCCAGCGGGGCTGGGCAGTGGGTCGCCTGATGATGTTTTATGTTTTACCCTCCAGTAGGGCTGGGAAGTGGGTCACCAGATATCATATTATGAATTACCCTCTAGAAGAGCTGGGCAGTGGGACACCTGTTGGCATTCCAGGATCAGTCCTTTCTACTAGGCTAGCCTGTGGCTTTCCTCCGTGGTTACCGGAGTGGGACTCTTGGTTATATGGGTCAGTGTTGTGACAACTTTGACTTGAGAAGACCTCTCGACTGCAGGGCAGTGACGATGCGTGGCTTTGCTTTCCCTAGAACTCTCAACTATGAGGGGATCATTCCCCACCAAGACGTGTTCTTGTGATGCGATCTAAAACCGTGCGGGCGAGTCAGTGCCGCCCAAAGCGGATAGTGTCAAAGTGTGGTGATTGAGCCCCATGGCTTGCGGTTCGGGGCAGACGTGCGGGATGCTGGGTATCGATGGAGTTTTCTTTTGGGACTGTTGGATACTCACTTCCATGGGCTGAGCTAGGGGATGGAGATCGCCTTATGAGCTTGTCCGGGCTTCTTAATGAGCTCAATGATATGTATATACCTTGTTCATGTACCCACTTCTTGGGTTTGGTTACTCTCTTTCCAGGAGAGTCAAAAACGCGTGGGTTATGACACATGTGTTCCGTGTCTAGCTTCTTGTGGTTGGATGAGTCTACTCTCCTGCTATAGGTAGCGAAGACTCGTCGAGAAGTTCATCTTCTCACCATTTCCAGCTTCTTGTGTCTGGACGAGTCTAGCTCCTTTCTCTTATTGGGTTGAGCTGCACTCTCAACTGTTACTCTTAATGCCTTTCAGTTGTACTCCTCTACTTTTCATGTTTTCTCTACTGGTAACCCTTCAGTACCTCCTTTTTTGCTCCCTCGAGCCTTCGGGGTAACCTACTGAGTATTTTTATACTCACCCCTGCTTGGGATTTCCCTTCACTTGGTGTGCCCTTATAGATGATGGATAGGTTTGTCGTGACTTCAGTGGAGCATAGGATTTTGGGATCTTGGACTGCGTGCGGTGGTCGGAGTCAGGTTGAAGGTGGAGGACCCTTCCAGCTGTTCTCCTTTCGATTTACCTGTTGCTGAGTTGTGTCACTTTTCTGGTTGGGCACGTGTTTTCCCCTTTTATTTTTTAGTTAATTTCAGCACTTTCATTGTACTTGTTGAAGTTGATGCACTTTGTGATTTATATAGCAGTTTCCCTTTTTCTTTACTTGTCTTTTCTTTTACTATTTTCTTCTTCATTGAGTTTTTTGCGTGTGTGCGTGGAAATGTACTTAGGAAAATGCCTCCCCTGAGTTGTTGTTCTTTGAGCACTAGTCACCAGCCCCTGGACTATGGAGGCTGGCTTGGGGTAGTTGCGGCTCGAGCCCGGGTATGGTCGGGTAATGAAAAATTGGTATCATAGGTGGTTCGTACTTGGGGGAGTTGTGCGGACGTCCCTAAAAATGAATTGGTTGGGATTTAGGGAAACAATGTTATTGTGTCATGAGAGCGGCTCTCAGGCCAGGGAGTTCACTGATGGTGCAGCGGCCGACGTATCCATTCACCAGGACCCTGATAACCCGCTTGTCCACTCAGCATGCAGAGACACTTGGTGTAGGGAAATTTTTCTGTGCATCACATATGACTAATTCTTGACTGTCCTTCTTGAGTCAGCTCCCCATCATTTTTGTTGTTGGTATATACATTATGATCATCTGACCGCGACACTCCTTGTTAATATTCAGGATGTCTCCACGAAGACAGCCAGCCAAGATTCCAGCTTTAGTGTGTGACGATGACCCTATGAGCTATGAGTCCACAGTCCATCACCCATCATGTGAGCCCTTTCTCCGGGTGGGCTGGTAGCTGCACCCCCACCTGTTGAGCAGTAGATCGTTTCAACAGAGCAGGCTGAGCTTGAGCGCAGGTTGAGTGTGCTCCATGAGTTCCAGCGGCAGAGACCGCTAAGGTTCAGTGGTGAGCCAGATCCTCAGGCAGCAGAGGCTTGGATCAAGATAGTGGTTTTCCTTTTCAGGCTTGTGCAGACGCCGAAAGATCAGAGTGTGGCTTTGGAAGCCACCCCTTTCTGTGGAGCAGCTTAGCATTGGTGGAGTCTGATGAATCAGTTTCTTGACGAGTCGTCGCTTTCGTGGGGTGACTTTTAGTTGTTGTTTTGCGCAGAGTTTTTCCCCTCCTGGTTATGCTCTGTTCGGATTCAGAAGCTCCTTCAGTTTCAGCAGGGAGGGATGATGGTGACCGAGTACGCGGATAGTTTTGTAGATCGTGAACTCTTTTACCCGGACTTGGTCTGTGACGAAAGTATCTGAGCGCAGATGTTTGAGCAGGGTCTCCGCTGAGAGATTCGTGTTTTCATAGTACCCTTGGGAATTTCTACATATACCGGGGTGATAGAGGAGGCGCTAGTGATAGAGGGCTTCTTGTCACGTTCTGGAGTTGGTAGTGGCAGCTGGCACATTGGATCCAAGATGTCTGCCACGGCTAGTGGGCATCATCAAGAAGGACCTCAACGCAGGTGTATTTCTGAAAACTGTACTCAGGGGCATGTTCGTACACCAAAGTGGCGCCGGAAGGCACCAGTTCAGCCCAGAGAGAGTCGATTCTATGCTTGTGACGGGCGAGGTCACTTGACACGCGACTGCCCGACCCGAGTTGCAGAGAGCTTCGGGCAGGTAGCAGGTCCACCACCACGACGGAGGCAACGCCGTGATCAGAGTATTTCCCAGAGAGGTGGTGCTAGCAGAGTAGCGGGAGGTGCTGGAGGTGGGGGACAACGTTACGAGGTCTTCCCATCACCATTAGGTGGTCCACGACATGCTGCGGGAGCTGACAGTTGGGACCGCGGATAGCCGCGAGCTTTGGATGTCAACGATCCTGCAGAGGATGAGGTGACAAGAGGTACGCTCTACAGATTTTCTACTTTTTGAAGTATAATTGTCAGACTCTACCTATGAAATTATTTCATCCCTCCACCTTTCTTGAGGTGTTACCAGGGTGAAGTAGGGCGTCGGTGTAACCCTGTGTTGGTATGGTAAAAGGCGTGGGACCTTTTTATTTAGTCGATGCTGTCGACTCCATCGCTTTTCGTGCCTGTAAGAGATTCTTGGTTGTGAGACATGAATTGTGGAACATTGAGTGATCATATTTCCTTGGGTGTTTTATCATATGGATATTCTGAAGGAGGGAATCACCCGGCCTTGTTCAATTTGTGGGCGGTGATTCCAATCACGGTGTGTGACGTAAGGGTTCAGTCAGGGAGGTGAGCTAGCCCCGAGGTCCTTCAGACCGATTGAGACCATGCAGAGTTATGGCGAGGTACCCTACCTCCTTTCCCTAACCCCAAAGTCTATAGTGGGTGCACGACATCGGCAAGGGTTGACCTCGCGTGAATGGATCAATCCTATGGTTTGTGTGCGGTGACGCAGAGCTGTTCATGGGTTCTTCTGGGTATGGGAAAGAAATGTGTGGGCTTAGTACCTTGTGTTTCACCCTAGTTTTGCTTTTCGGGGACGAAAATCTTGAAGGAGGGAATGATGTAAGAACCCAGTTATTACTGCGGAAGACTTTGTAATATTCTTGATGATATTCCAGAGTAGCACCTTCAGACGGCGAGCAATTCGGAGCCCCGGAGTGGCTGGAATTAAGTTTACAGTGCGTTCAAACTGTAACAGCCAAAAAAATGGGATAACACCTGAACGGTGATCCGGATCAGAGATCCGAGTGTACGTATGGGTCTGTAATGGGTTTTTTACCCTATTAATGACATAAAACTTGTTGGCACGGGATTTTTAGTCCCCTTGCTCACTTTCGGAACGTTAAACATATAAATTAATTAATTAATTTTTTCATTTAACGTTGAAATGCTAGTATCTCTTAAACGGTGACTCAGATTAAGAAACTGAGGGCACCGTTGAGTTGGGAGGATGTCGTTTACCCTATGAGGGGTATATTTTTTGCAGGCACGGGCCATCCGTGAAAAATGGCCCCAGGGGCGTTTTTGTAATTTGTAAGCCTCAGACATTCAGTTTTATAACTTTTGAACGGGGTCTCCTATTAAAATTTCGAGACCGCCGTTGCGTTCGGAGCATGGTTTTTAGCCCAGGAGAGGCTTAATCCCGACCCCGTCGGGAGTTCAGGCTTGGGCCGACATGCGGGTGGTTAGGCATTTTCTATTTAAATGCCTAACTCACCCCCTCCCTCTTCTTCTACCCCACCTGGACAGCAGCAGGAGGCAGCCCTCCCTCTCCCTCTCCACTCCGGCGAGGTAGCTCCGGTAAGGCGGCGGTTTGACGACGAAGCTCCGGGCAACACCCACGAGGTAGGGTCTTGTTTCAATTTTTTCTTTCCCGCACCACCTTTGAACCTAAATTATAGGCTCTAATT
Organism: Viscum album; assembly: GCA_963277665.1. Classification (NCBI taxonomy): domain Eukaryota; kingdom Viridiplantae; phylum Streptophyta; class Magnoliopsida; order Santalales; family Viscaceae; genus Viscum; species Viscum album. Next base: position 569,427,044 of record OY728164.1, on the reverse strand, counting down.
GTTTTTGTATTTTCGATCGAACCACATTAATGCGTAGTAGATTTTTTCTATTTCCATCACTTGTTTCGGTTCGCAAAACCGAGTTCTGAGGACCCCGCAAACACCTGCCGAAGATTGCGGTTTGGAGGTGTTTCCGGCGGTCGGCAGGGTGGTAAGGCGAGCTCCGGCGGATGCAGGCTGCGTCAGGAAGTGGCGCCGGTGGTGTATGGGTGACTTCAGGCGGGCGACACGGTGGCAGGATGAGGCTTCATAGTGGCAAGCTCTGGCCGCGGGCGAGGAGCGTGGTGCACCGTCGGCGCGGCCGGGCGCGACGGCGAGGCGGGGTTGCACTGCACGACCCCGCGTGGCGACAGAGACCCGCGTTTGGTGGGTCTCTGCGGAGGACCGCGACCGGCATCATGGCCGGTCGGCGTGGCGTGGACTCGTAGTCAACGTCCGGGCCACGCGGGTGAGCCGCGGGCCGACCAGTGCAGACAGGCCTGACCCGGCCGGTCCTGTCCAGGGGGGAGGAGTTCTCCCCTCCGACTCCGGAAACCCGTCATTTTCACCACGGGTGTCCATTTTGCGTGCTGTTTACGGTGGCGCGGACCTAATAGCGAGGTGGAATTTTTTAGATGGTTTCGGGAATTTTTAATTCCTGAAACTAGGGGCCTCGGAGGCGCGGCGTGTCTTTAAGTGGTTTGTCGTTTTTCTGGGGGAATTTTTTTGGACGGCGCGGACGCGTCCGATGTCCGTTCTGAGCGCCGTTAGTGGTGTTGGAACCCTAGCACCAAGGCGGAGATTTCCATGGTCGTTTAGAGCATTGAGGCTGAAGTTGAGGCGTTGGCCCCACGTCCCGTCTTTCGAGCTACGTGCAGCATTGCATGACTTTCTCATCGGGCATCCTTTCGGGGCGTGTGAGCAGTCGATTCTGGATGTTTTTCTGAGGGGATTGCAATGGTGCAATCTGCCTGCTCAAATTTGGCATGATGTTGTGGGGCCCACGGGGTCCGTTTGGGCATCGACGGTGATTTTCCATCTGTATCACCGAGCGACCATTTTGGACAAATGAATAGTCTATCTTGTGTGCTTTTTCGAGAGGATCACAACTGTGTGATCCGTTCGTTGAGTTTCAGGACAGGGATGCGGGTCGCACGTGGCACCGCTTGTGTGCGGTGCACCGAAATGTATAATTTTTCTCCGAATATCCATTGCACTAAAGTTAGTTGTTCTTTTGACGTGTTTTCCTTAGTGGGTCGCAATGGAGTAATGCGCCCGACTGTTTTCGGGGCCGAGGCTCCGGATCACGGGACGTCGTTCGGGCGTGAGGCGGTGTTGGTGACTTTTCCATCGGATATCCATTTGGGGTGAGTATGTATTTGATCTCACGTGTTTTTTCGTGAGGATTACAACGATGTGATCCATTTGGTTGTGCGGAACCTTATAATCAATCTTATAAAATGTGGAAATGTGAAGGTGCCCCGGGGGAAGTTCTTCTACTGAGTTTGTAGCGAACCCTTGGCATGTAATCGCGTGAACTCCAGTGTGAGTGAAGTAATGGTTGAATTGATGTGGTGGGTCATTCCCCAGTCATTGAGGCGGAATGTTGGAGATGTTACTTCACGCCTTCGTGTTGACGTTGGGTGCCAGGTGCACAACAGCCCTTGGGCTGAAAGTGGGGTATACTCTGGTAGTATACGAGAGCTCTTGGAGGTTTTTTTGGTTTGTAGATGATATTTTCATGTGCTTGGTTGGGGTTAACTAGGGGCCACACGTCGTGTGGGCCCTAGGTGCGTGTTGTGCTCTGCTTTGCGTACTTTGACCTCTCGCAACGTAGAGGGTCCCTCTATGCTCGTTTCTTTGACTAGAATCGTTGAGTTTTTCCACTGGCCCTGTGCTCATTTGTTTGACCAGCAGGGTTGAGTGGTCCCCCCTGGTTTCGTTCTCGATGGATTAGCTGGTAGTGGTGCTAGTGACACCCAGTGATGGAGCAGGCACTGAACCTCTTTTGGGTGAGTTGTTCTGGAGTTTAGTGGTTGTGCGATACCCACTACGTGTATGGTTGGCTAGTGGTGTACCCTCCAGTAGAGCTGTCCAGAGCAGTTCTGAGTTTTACACTCCAGCGGGGCTGGTCAGTGGGTTACTCATCGATGTCAAAGGGTTTACCCTCTAGGAGAGACTAGGTAGTGGGTCACCCGATGCTCTTAAGGTTTACCCTCATGCAGAGACTAGGCAGTGGGTCACCAGACGCACTTAGGGTCTACCCTCTAGTAGAGACAGAGCAGTGGGTCACCTGATGACCTCTTAGGGTCTACCCTCCAGTAGGGCTAGGTAGTGGGTCGCTCTTCATCTAGTTCCAGGTCTACCCACCAGCAAGGCTGGGCAGTGGGTCGCCTGTCGACTTATTCCAGGTCTACCCTCCATCGGGGCTGGGCAGTGGGTCGCCTGATGATGTATTATGGTCTACCCTCTAGTAGGGTTGGGTAGTGGGTCGCACGATGATGTATTAAGGTCTACCCTCCAGCGGGGCTGGACAGTGGGTCGCCTAATGATGTATTAAGGTCTACCCTCCAGCGGGGCTGGGCAGTGGGTCGCCTGATGATGTATTATGGTTTACCCTCCAGCAGGGCTAGGTATTGGGTCACCCGATATCATATTATGAATTACCCTCCAGCAGGGAAGGGTAGTGGGACACCTATTAGCATTCCAGGCTCAGTCCTTTTCACTAGGGTAGCATGTGGCTTTCCTCCGTGATTATAGGAGCGGGACCCTTGGTTATACATGTCAATGTTGTGACGACTTTGACTTGAGAAGACCTCTCGACTGCAGGGTAGTGACGAGGCGTGTATTGACGTTCCCTAGAACTCTCAAGTACGAGGGGCGCATTCCCCACCGAGAAGTGTTCTTGTGATGCTATGTAAAACCGTGCGGGTGAGTCAGTGCCACCCAAAGCGGATAGTGTCGAAGTGTGGTGACTGAGCCCCTTGGCTTGCGGTTCGGGGCAGACGTGTGGGATGATGGGTATTGATGGAGTTTACTTTTGGGACTGTTGGCTACTCACTTCCTTGGGATGATCTACGGTATGGAGATCCCCTTACGAGCTTGTTTGGGATTCTTGCTGAGCATAAGGATATGTATATACCTTGTTCCAGCACCCACTTCTTGGGTTTGGTTTCTCTCCTTCCTGGAGAGGTGAAGACGCACAAGGTATGCCACGTGATTTCTGTGTCTAGCTTCTTGTGGATGGAAGAGTCTACTCTCCTTCTATATGTGGAAAAGACTCGACGATAAGTTCATCTTCTCGCCGTTTCCATCTCCTTGGGTTTGGATGAGTCTACCTCCATTCTCTTATTTGGTTGAGATGGACTCTCTACTGTTACTCTTACTGCCTTTCAGTTTTACTCCTCTACTTTTCCTGTTCTCTCTACTCCTCACCCTTATATACCTTTTTTTTTCTCCCTCGAGCCTTCTAGGTATCCTACTGAGTATTGTTATAATCACCCTTGCTTGGGCTTTTCCCGCACTTGGTGTGCCCTTGCAGACGACAGACAGGTTGGTCGTGACTTCAGTGGGGCACAGGAGTTCGGGAGCTTGGACCGCGTGTGGTGGTCGGGGTCGGGTTCCAGGTGGAGGACCCTTCCAGCTGTTCTCCTTTATATTTACCTGTCGTCGGGTTGTGGCACTTTTCTGGTTGGGCACGTGTCTTCCCCATTTCTTTTTCAGTTACATTCAGCACTTTCTTTATACTTTAATAGGTTGATGCACTTTGTGGTTTATATATAGTGGTTGCCCCTTTTCTTTACTTGTCTTTCCTTTTACTCTGCATTTCTGCATTGAGTTTGTTTCGTGTGTGTGTGTGTACTGGTACATAGGCAATGGCCTCCCCGAGTTTTTGTGGCTTCGGTGCTAGTCGCCAGCCCCTGGCCTATGGACGCAGGCTTCAGGTAGTTGCGGCTCGAGCCCGGGTAGGGTCGGGTCGTGACAAAAAACAACAACATATAATTCCAAATCATGTCTAGGGTAATATAACTCATGTGGTTTCAACTGACATGAAGCATAACCAATTACCTGATCATTTTTCATTAGGACGTAACCCAGTCCTTTCAACGAATCATCACTGTAGATAACAAACTCACCATTTCTGGAAGGCAGTGCCAAAACTGGAGCATTCACCAATCTCCTTTTCAATTCTTGAAAAAAATCATCACATTCTTTTCTCCAGATGAACTTAACTCCATTCGAGTCAACTTAGTCATTGGACTAGATAACGATTCAATGTTTTCAACAAACCTCCGGTAATAACCTGCCAAACCAAGAAAACTACGAATCTTGGTTATATTTGTGGGTCTTGGCCATTCTTCAAAAACTTTTGTTTTTGTAGGATCAACAGTTATGCCATTTTTTTGAAATAATGTGACCAAGGAAAGAAATTTGTTGTAACCAAAACTCACACTTGCGGAATTTTCCATAAAGTTTATTTTCTTTTTAGGTTTTCAAGACAACCCTTAAATGAATTTCATGTTCCTTTTTACTTTTTTAATTAACCAAAATATCATCAATGAACACAACCACAAACATATCCAAGAACTCACAGAAAATTCTATTCATAAGATCCATGAATACATAAGGTGCATTGGTTATACCAAAAGGCATAACTACAAATTCATAATGTCCATATCTACTACGAAATGCGGTCTTTGGAAAGTCAGCTTCTTTTACTTTCAACTGATGGTACCCCGACCTCAAGTCAATCTTCGAAAAATACTGAGCTCCCTCGTGTTGATCAAACAAATCATCGATGTGAGGCAAAGGATACTTATTCTTAATAGTTAATTTATTCAATGCTCTATAATCAATACAATGTCTCATTGAACCATCTTTCTTTTTAACAAACAAGACAGGAGAACCCCAGGGTGATGTGCTAGGTCGAATGAAACCTTTATCTAAAAACTCCTGCAATTTCTTCTTTAACTCTAAAAGTTCAATTTGAGCCATTCGATAAGGTGGTTTTGAAATTGTCTTAGCATCAGAAACTACGTCAACAGTAAATTCAACTTCCCAATCAGGTATAATACTAGGAAACTCATCCAGAAAAACATCAAGGTACTCATTTACCACTGGAACATCATTAATCTGAATAGTTCTTTTGTTTTCAACAATATGTGCAAGGAAACATTCATTTCCATCTTTTAACAGTTTTTCTACTTCTTGATATGTTATCAAAAGCAAGGGTTCATTCTTGTACACAAATTGAAAATCATTCTGAAAAGAAACCACTTTATATCTGTAGTCAATCTTAGCATGATAAACAGAAAGCCAACCCATGCCAAATATAACATCAAACTCTACTAGAGGCAAAACAATAAGGTTTGCAGGTAGATTATTTCCTCACACAAGGAAAGGAATGTTCTTATGTTTTCTTTTTGTCTCAACATTTCCTCTATGTGTTTTTACTGTAAGTTTGGTATTCATATCATGAGATAGAATTCCCAATTTAGTATAAAAATTTTCAGAAATGACTGAGTGTGTAGATCCTGAATCAAACAACACATTGGAATATTCTGAACAAACAAACAATGTACATGATACAACTTCATTTGATGGCCCAACATCTGCTGAAGTAGTTGCAAAAGATTTCGCCACCCCTTTCTGCTTGTAGTCAGGCTGCTTTCCTTCGGTTGAGTTCCTTGTTGTACACTCAATTGCATAATGACCCATTTCATTGCACTTAAAACATTTTACTAACTGTAAATAAGATTTTGTCTTACCATTACCCTGATCTTTTTCAGTGCAATTACGAGCCTTATGTCCCATTTTACCACATCAGAGGCACTTACCAGAATTCAAAAGACATTCCCTAGCATTCTTTTATCCACAATTTTCAAAAACTGTAAACTTAAGCTTCTTACCATCAGACTTTTTTGAAGAGTTTTATCCTTTCGCCTACCACCTCGACCTCTTATTTTGTTGTTTGTCAAAGAATACTTGATCATCGGAAAACTCCATTTCCACCTTCTCCTCACAATGAAAAGGTTTTTCAAAACATTTGAACTCACGAGAAGCTAAAGCCCTTCGATACTTTGGCTTTAATCATGAGTAAAACGGTTGATTTTACTATCATGATCTCGTATGATGTTTGGAGCATACCACGCCAGTCGAGTGAATTTTTCTTCATAAGCAACCACTGAGTCATCCTCCTGCCTCATTTCTAGGAATTGTTTTCCATACTAAGATGAACCACCTTAGGAATATATTTATCCAAAAACATACCTTTGAATTCATCCCATTCAAGATCATCAATCTCCTCACTATCCCTGATATTTTTCACCATCAACCACCACTTATCATCATAACCTTCAAAACGGTAAACCACGAGACTAACCTTTTGATGTTCTGAGAAACCCATGACACCAAAAATCTTTTCCAGTTCTTTAATACACCCTTCAGCTAGTACCAGATTAGATGATCCTCTGAATGATGGGGGATGTTGCCTCATGAAATTCTCCACTACTGACATGTTCCTCTGTGGTTGATCTGGCTGATCTCGTACATGGATACCACCACCATTTATAGCTTGAGTCAATTGTACCATCACTACAGCAAACTGTTCAGTTCGGATTCCGACCATCTTAGGTTGCTGATTTGGATGGTTGTTGTCCTCCTGATGTCATCCTAACATCGCTTCCCTGTTTACTCTATGGAAAACCATTATAAACAAAGAAATATCTTAGGCGAATCAACATGGTAATATGGAAATTAAATATGATGTCAATATTAAAATAAATTACTTTATGGATATTAATTTAACAATATCATAACTCCTAATGTTATCTAAACCAACCTTTGATACCAACTATATGGACCTGACCTTAAACATTGCATATTATTGAATTAAATGAATAATTCACATTGAGGATATTTTCAGTTTTAGAGATTTAGGGAATTAGGACATAACTATTACATCTTAAAATATTAAAAAGTAGGCACTTCTACCCAGAATCCACTTTTTTTAATAAAATAAAAACTCTTGAAATAAATTCATGTATAATTCCATGTTAAAGAGAGCATGGCCTTTCCTTGATCCCATCTGTGACCCTATTCATCTCTAAGTCCTATGAGGAAACATTTCAAAACTTGGGGTGAGAATAAAAGGCTCAATAAGGGTTATAAAACACTGAATGAAAAAATTTGTTCATAAATACATACAAAACATGAACTCTTTTACTTACCTCATGAAATCATAAGATTTATTAAAGACACATAGAAATCATAAATCATAAAGGTAACTTGCGGCATCCATACCATAATTACATTGTAGCTATCACAGCTACATAGGGAATTACTTTGGAATACCCATCACAGTATATTCCCTAAATGTTTTAGGAGAAACATTCATGTTTACCTCCGTCACGTTACCCAATGCTTTGGAGAGCCATCTCGGGCTCACCCACCCTAGGTTTATCACAGAACCACCAGTATACGTATATAATTCCCAATAACCATAACATGATCTTAACACATAACATAAGCATAAAGGACAGATAACATTTCCACATTGCAATAATAAAATATCATTTGAAGATATTGAATTAATAAATTCATTCTCAAAATCATTTTCAATACCAAAATACGTAAAGAGAGTATTTGGTATTTATTTTTCATTTTAAAAACATTTTTGCATGTTAAGGAACCCCAAGATCAAATAATTCTTGTGGCGGCGGAAAGGTCGTTGTCACCGCTTACGTTAAAGAAGCATTCCTTCTTGTAATTTAATAAAATGATTCGTAGAGAAAAGATTCATTTTGTATATAATTAAAAGTCAAAGAGTTTTATACATCGTATAAAATAAAGTCATGTATAAAACTAAAAATTCCTCAATGTAAGGAGATTGAGACGAAGTCCCTTACCGCGTGTCTGGCATGACCCGTTCGCTCTTTAATCTCCTGAATAATAAACTAGAGTTCATTTATACTTGCTTAAGAACATTTTTCAAGTTTATTATTCCTTTTATATCACTTATTACCATGTTATAATCATTATGTGATCATTTTATTTAATAACATTCATTTTGTCGATATTTGGTAATTGAGTCAAAAATGGATTTCTTATTATTACATGTTGTTCATGTGGTAAAAGGTTCATTATATCCAGAATGATATTAATTATTTGGTTATCATATATATCATATATATCCAGCATTTACATGTATTTATAATAGTACATAACATTTGAAGATATGAAATGAAATGCACCGTTCATGGAGACGGTAAGCCGTACGTATGCATAAACGATACTTTCATTTCTATTTATTATTTTAATGGAATTAAAATAAAATGATACATAGTTATATTATAATTATAGTATAACATCATATATATTATAAGTATGTCTATCCTCTATACATCCCACATATGGCATTAACGAGTCACATCACTTTGAGGGGGCGGTAGTCCGCACATCCTCAAATGAGATTATCATATTTACCCACCATGGAAACCATAAAGGATTCATATAATTTGGAAGTACATAAGCATAAAGAAATCTTAAACATGATATAAATATCATATGTAAATACAGTGCCATCGTAATTTCCACCATGAGAGGCGGTAAGATGTAATTGAACAATCATCGTTTCGTGAGGCGTTAGTTTTCCATCCAAATAAACATTATGTTCTTCATCAATTAGATGGAGGTTTGTGTAAGTTTAATTCGAATCCGTATCATAACAACATCCTAGTATATTGAGGATAATTTTTTTGTTACAAAATAATGGAAATAAAAATATTTTAGGGGTTGGAGAAGCAAAATAAAAGAAAACAATTTAAGAGAAACAATTACCTTTAATTTGTGTAACTCATTTTGGGTTGAACCAAAATACATATTGAAGTACCTTATTCCTAAGTTAAGGATTCTAGGAGGATGAGAGGGATTTAGGGAGCTTAATTGGGAAGAGTTTGGACGAGCCAAATTGGTTGAGAGGTGTGAGGAATTGCATAGAAGTGATCTCTTTTTATAAGGGAGAGGAGGGGCTCTTTTGGAAAGAGTAAAAATATTATTTTATAATATAATGATATTAGGTTTCTAATGGTCCAAAAATCATTATGGTAGAATATAAGATGACTCATAATCTAAATAAAATCATACAATCTGAATTGGACATGTTTTGGATAATATTTTAATCATTATAATCTTATTTAATTAAATCATTTATTAATGAGGTAAATACTGCATCATGACAGTGTCAAAAATAATTTAATTTATTTGATGTATAAAAATTATAAAAAAAATACCATGATGTAAGAAATCTGTTTAGATTTCCAATTAATATTTATAGTCGAAAATATAACTTTCATAATCCCATTTAGAAATTAATTTACTAAAAGATATTTGTTTTTTTCATTTTGGCCTTTACTTTAAGTTAATTAATATAAAGTATCATAATCACTTTTAAGTGGCTCCATGGGGTCCCCAAATCAATCCAAAGATGGCCATGGTCAGATATGACTCAACCAATATGATTAGGACACCTGTTAGGGTAAATAGATATTATTATTGTTTACCTTTATTTACCTGATTTACCATTTAACCATGTTAAATAAAATTTTTATTGAGGTAAATATTTAAAATGCCTAAAAAGAAAAGATATCTATTTACACAATTTGAACCTCCTGATTACAAATATGGAATCATTTTCTCCAAATTCAAAACACATATGTGGTGGAAATTAATTTAAAATTAATTCCCGCTGTCAAAACAAAATGCGTTTTTTTTTAAGAAATATTAACTATCAAAATATTGACAGTTGATTATATAACATTTAAATGTGAAATTTCTTCTAATGACCAAAATTAGATTAAATTGTAAAAATATAAACTATTTACACATTAAAACCAATAAAAAGGATAATCTAACCATATAAATTAATTATATTAAAACATAGTTTTGAATTAAAAAAAAAAATATTTTCACTATTCCTTAAAAATGTACTTTATCAGAAAAATACCAAAAAATTACCCAAAGTAAATTATAATGTCCTCATTCTAAAGAAGGATTTTATTTGGTCCAATATAATGTATTAAAGTGACCAAAACTATATTTAAAAAGGTTTCTCCATTAAAAGGCGATAAATCGGCCTTTTTATGAAAATTATGCTTAAAATTAGATTCATTCAATTTTTAAGCCTCTAACATTTATTTGATAAATGTAAATATATTTAACAAACTTGTAGAATCATATTTTAGTTAGTTTTGTTCATTCCCGCCAATAAAATTTCCATGATTTACCTACCATTTAAAATAAAAATATTATATTATTAGTGTGCAACGTAAGATTCCAAAGAAACACGTTGTTGCATATCGGGTACGCTATAGAACATAGCAACCCCTTTAAGATAAAATTAATATTTAATTTAGAAATATTAATAAATATGAATATATCTTATTCTTCATTTACCTGGGATGTTACAAAAATGGATCTTACAGGTTCCCCTAGGTTATAATAGAATAAATATCTAAGACTTGGATGTTTTTTGTTTTGGGGATCTGTTATCATCATCTTTCTTGGTTTGTTTCTTTTATTTGTTGGGGCATGTATCATTCCCCATTATATTTAAAATTTATTCAATGGTTATTTCTTTTTTGATGTTATTTGTTGTTTCATGAATTATATGTCATAATAAATTTCATTTATTTACCTTGAATTATGGATTCCTATGTATAATTTTGTTTATTATAGGTGAATTAGGATAAGGCCTACAAAGATGCTTGATATGACTACTCAGTTCTAGTAACTGAGCAATGTACTATTAAAGATAATATTAGAGTGTACTTATTACTTACCACTACCATGGAGGGGTCCTGATGGGTCAGTTCATGTTAGGATGAGTATATTTAGGCTTTTGAATTTGAGTTATCTTATACACCCAAATATGATATTTCTATAGAAGATTCCAAGAGTGAGAAAAATTAATAAATAATTGAATCATAAGAATAGTGGAATCTAATGAGGTTGATGGTGGATATACATCTAGAGTATCTTTCAAGGAATATAATATGGTTTTATATCCGATGTAATTATCTTTTATAATTATGAATCAAGTAAATTATAGACAAAAAATCAAGACTGAAAATACGAGGATATGTGATTCCCAAAATGACGAGGATACTATTTATGAGAAGTACCGGGGAATTAATCCAGTAATCTATTTTTGGTATAGGATAGTTTTTGACATGAGTTTTTGATATAAAAATCTATGAAATAATCTATTAACTTTAGTAGGGTTTTTTATCATGGGATAATAATGATGTATAGTGACATTAGATGATAGTTTTGGTGGGAAAGAATTAAAAACAATATAGAATGGTTTTTATATTGAATTTTTATTTATCAATTGGTAAAAGATGATAAATAATAATCCATAATTCTTTTGTAACCTTTAACTATTATATATTAGAAATGAGATAATAATTTGATAGTTTTTTAGGTCAGTTTACCAAATTCCCCAAAGATGTTAGAAGTTATCTAAGTGATTGTAGATGAAATCATAAATTCCCCACCAATTTTGTAACACTCCATTATATAATATATATTCCTTTGAAAGAAATATGAAATAACTGATATCTTGATTTACACCCAAACTCTATTCTAAATAAATTTTAATATATTATAACCTTTTTAACATCAATATTATATTTGCATGTATGAATAGTATTAACCACATTATTAAATATATAGAGAAATATTTCCTTAATTACAATGTATTGATTAAGGCCTAATAATTAATAATTAAATTTTTTATTAAATAATTTAATGATTAAGAGTTATATTTTTAAAACAAATTTTTTCATACATTATTTATCTAATTATTTGGAATGAAGTTAAATCATTTGAAGGTAAAAAATGTTTTCTTTTTCAAAAAGCATTATGTGTGGAATGTTTTTTTATCTTACTAAATTTAAAAAATAATTATGTATAAATGGAGATATTTAAATATTAATATTATATATTTAATAAAATATTTTAACATTCATCTAATAGTTTTTATAATTTAAGTAATGAATGTATATTAACTTTAATAATTAAAAATTCATTTTTCTAAAAACAATATTCATTGTATTTTGCATATTTATTTTAAATTTAATTTCACCCACTTATAGAAATTGAATTTGATAAAATTGATTTATTAATTGGAATAATAATTTACATATATGGTGATGGGTATAATTTTAGTTTTTCTTATAATGAATTTTAAAAATTGATTTTTTTCCTTAGTTATGATTTAAAGGGCTTACTGATGGGGTTAAACGAAATGTTAAGGGTAAAAATGCCAGATCAACTTATATAAATCTCATTTGTTGAAGATATTTTAACCATTTATTATATTTTATTCTAAATCATTCCAATTTAGTTCCATTTTTACAAGAAAATGATATTATTTTATTTAAATATTTTAAGTAATTCCATTTGTGTCTTTACCCCCACTTATGAAAGGATGCCAATTATCCACACTCAATCACAAACATTGAGCACTATAACTCATATAAGACCTACACAAAAAATTTCCTATATTCCATCCCTTAATTCTTAATCATATGGTATTATCCTAATACCATCCTATCAAAGGTTATGTGTAATCCAAATAGGTATCTCAAAAAATTGTTAATCATCTTACCCAACTTTTCAATGATTATTTATTCTTATAAATCCTATAATTTGGTTGTATCCACCCTAAAATGTTGAATCCAGTATCATCCATATATATATATATATATATATATATATGTTTGTGTGTTATTATAATTATGGGACAACCATTTTTATGTCATTTCCATCAATGGGAAATAAAATTACGTCTCATGCGTACATGTGGACTACTACCTCCACTTAATGATATGATTCATTTTCCGTAACCACACCAAATTTATTGATATAATTTTGGATTCAATAAATATATATGGAATTTATTTTATAATAGTAATAATTATTTATTTATAAAATTTTATTTATCTTACTTTCTTGTTTTAGAAAATAAAAACATCATTAATGCGTACGTACGGACTATCATCACCATGAATTGTGTAATTCAATTTTATATATTCTTATTTTATGGATGATTATAAATATGAATATAATTAATATATATTATATTTATGTCATTATTAAAATTATGGAGATGATGGAATCATGACCAATATTCAATTTCCATAACTAAAAAATTCAAATAAACAAGAAAGATGAAGTAGTTGTCACCCGAAATGATGATGATAATGAATGATTTTTAATAAATGGGTGATAACATGTTATAAGAAAACAATTTATGGTATTATAATTATGAAAATGATTCTGGTATAGAATTATAATAAATTAAAATTTATTATAGAGGAGTTTAAAACCACTTATGAGGTAAGCCATACTTGATGTATGGGTTTTATGTAACAATCTATCTTTTTATCAGGATTGTTTAAGCTTAATTTTATGATAATGAAATTATGTGATATATCTCTCAAAAATATTATGTATTTTCTTCTAATTTGTTTATTTTTATATATTAAAATTTTTCTATTCATTTTACTCTATTTAATTATGAAAAATTTCGATGAAATGTTTTTAAGGAAAACTGAAATTATTTATCTCTTCAGCTGAGAATCTTTTTATTCCATGTCCATATTTTTATTAAAATTATTTAAGAGTTTTTTTAAAATTTTATAATGATTGAATAATGTCTTTATTTCCAATATTTTACTTTCTATAAAAAAAATTTGTAAAGGAATATTCTTATCTTTTTTCTAATGAGGTACTTTTACCAATCGTGTGAACAAAATCATTGTTTTAACTATACCATACAAAAAATATTAATACCTTTATGAATAATATTTTCCTTGAAGAATCATTTATATATTTCAATATTTATTATTTAAAAAATATTTTTCATAATATTTGGGAAATTATTAGATTTTTAATAATTGATTCCAAAATGAAAAGCGTATTTTCATCAAGAATTGTTCTGTTGATATTTGAGCGGTATTTTAATCTATAAAAACATCCATTGATGTTACTTATGCATCACCAAATATATGATCTAACATAATATATTTATTATTTATTTGTATAGTTTATGAAGGCGATGAAATATTGATGAAACATGATTTATTTTCTATGTGTTAATCTCTGATGAAATGATACTTTTTTATGATCTTATGACGTAGATATGAATTTATTATGATTATGTGATGGGTTCGTCAGTTATATCCCTCTAATAAATTTGTTAATGATTACTTTTTTATGAGCTACAATGCAATATGGGAAATTATCCCTAGTTAAAAACTTTTTCTGAAGGTAGTTAGCACAAGAAAAAAGAGGGTAAACAGGTAGTTATCATATTCTCAAAGATGGTACATGGGTGCTTAGCCCAATCCCAACATGTGGTGAATTTCATGATGGGTAGCATTGACATAACATTTATATGATTTTTATTATAGAAAAAATATTGGTTCACTATCTACATAATGTTCTTATTCATTTTATATAATCTCAAGTCACATTATCTATGAATCTTCTACAGTTCATGTCTATGATCTACCATAACCTTGTACTATGATTATGATATAGGAATTTTTTGGAATGATTTTTAAATTTTAATCTCATATTTTCTTAACCACATACTCATGTAATGGTTATATGTGATCAATAACTGATATTTTCCCTGTTTAGCTCTACTATGTATCTAAAATCACCCTTTATTTTGTTGCATTTCCCTAGGTTAGGAAGAAAGGTTTTAATTATGGTATTATTAATAGGTGATCTATGTGGGAATAAATTTTTCAAAGATATTGAATATATTTTACAATATATGAGAAATATGTATATAGTTTTTAAAGAACTAAAACTATATTGTTCTATGTTTGTATTTTTATGAGATATACTAAATATTCACCCAAAATGATGTAATAATTATGGATATAATTTTGGTCCACCACACCTTTTACACATTGGGGAAATTTTTATTCATAAAATACCCAATAATGATTTATATAGTTGAAATAGTGATCTTACGTGGATTTCCTTCATCTATAATATTGAATAGGGACACTTATATCACTTAAAGGTTTGAAATAGGTTTGAAAAGCATAATTGTCACAAAGATAAAAATGAATAAATTATATAATAATTAGATAGATGAATAATCAAAACAGACCATATATTCCTTGGAGTACTTGTTTCAAGATTATTAATTGGTTTTTAGAATATTATTTGAAAATTATATTCTTTTTGTGGAACTTCTATACAAAAACAATATTATAATTAATTGATTATAATGGTATGTATCAAATCTCTATGTGTAATTTCATGTTGATCCCCTCTATAATGGATTAAGATGGGAACAAATTATCTCTATGGACTAGGGTTGGTGTAATAGATGATAGATAAAATTTATTTATTATTAATGAGATTAATAATGTCCTCAACATAGATAAATTGTTATTTTGAAAACTATTATAGACCTTATGAGTTGTCAGTCATTGTTGAAGTCTTTTTTTGAGTGTTAACATATTGGGATATTAGTGGCATGGGAATGAAAATTTCCCCTCTGATATAAGAGATCATTTGAATTCATTGAGTGAGTTTGGAATGTGGATTATAAGTTTGAGTCCCACCAAAGTATAAAGTGATTTATGTTTTTTATCATGTTTCATAGATGAGGAAATATTGAGAAGATCCATCTCACTTAATTCTGTGGGAACATCTTAGTTTTCAATATGATATAAACTTCTTGGAAATTATAGTATGATATATTAATTAATGATAGAATTTTTTTTCGAATACATTTTTTCCTTCTGTTAGAGAATAGTGGAAGCATAAAAATGTTTATTGGAAACATGTGATAGAGAATATTACTTGTGAAATTAGTGGGAATATATTTATAGGTGAAAAATAACCAGGAAACTTTTTAGGGATGAAATTTTTCATGATGGAAAGAATTATAACACCCATTATTTTCAAATATTAATTAATTTATATGGAGATAATTCTGAGATGATTTATGTAATTAATTTCTATGAAAAAAATAGTACTTATCCTTATAAATATTTTATTATTTAATTGAAAGATATTACTTTATTAATTAATGAAAATATTTTTTTTTAAATTAGATTTCTCAATAAAGAAAAATATTTATAATATTATAATAATTAAATTAGTAGCAAGGTTTTGGTTCCATTTAAGTGATGTGAGGATATAATTTGAGGTTACATCTTCAAATAGTTATTATAGTTTTAATAATTCTTTTATTCAAGTATTTAAATAGTGATTTTTGAGGGTTATGAAGTATGTGGAAGTTTTATCTCGGTGAAATTATTCATGGGAATTTAAATTGACATAATCCAATGAGAATTAATTGTATTAAATTAGAAAAGTATAATTATGTCAATAATTGACCTAGATTTATAGTGGTAAACTTTATTAAGATAAAATGTTTTCCTCAAGTATATTTTTTTAATATAGGATTTCGAGTATTTAGAAAAGTGTTAACACTATGAGTTAACTATAAAAGAAATTTATGAAATTATAAAAGCAAGAATTTGATATTATTATAGATGATGACATGTTCATGGCATATTATGGGGAGGAAAAGTTACAAGTTGTTTTTTCTTGGTTATTTCCCTTAATACCTATGGGTTATGTAATTGTCACTATGTCTTAGGGCCTTGAAAAAGTTCTACCACACCCCTTGAATGGTGGATTATGAAAAATTAAAAAAAAATATGTCCATTGGTCCATTCCGACGATAGAGGGTCAGACGTCATTATAGAGGGAATGTAAAGGGGGTTTCAGTCTCTAAATATAAGATTCTATTTGTGGAGAATATATAATAGTGGTCTATAAATATAGGATAGTGTTCGCATGTTATGCTATTTGACATCCCTCTATACTTCACCATTCATGGTGGTGAAATATTAACTCAAAGTGATTAGTGGACGATGGGTTGTACTATAAATTTTTTGATTATTAGGGAATGTTCATAAGTGATTTTGGAATGTTAATAACATATTTATGTTTTTACGTGATCCATAAATAGACACCAAGAATCATGTTCATAACTTCCTCACACTAAATGGAATTAGTGTGATAATTATTTCATTTGTAATAGGGTCATGAAAGGTGGAATAGGAATCATGATAATATATTTATAATATCCTTCTACATATATTAATATACCCCTATAAGTATTAAAGTTTCATAGGTCCGTGTAAAATGGGATAGTTTCCATTATACTTACTTGTGATGGAGTAATATAAAGCAAATAGACATGAAAAGCTCAAACCATATTGGCATAGGTCATGTAAATTCAACACGAGGCCATTACAAATGTCGATAGGCTATTCAATATATCTTAATTTCGATGATTAGTTCTTTTGGATTCATAATGAGTGTTTAGAGGGGGTTTTTTTATAAGGGTATGTGTTTTGACTCATTAAGGTCACTATCAAGAGAGATTGTGAATAATAATAAGGAAATAATCTATGGTGGGTGGATTACAATCCTTCTTTATTTGGTTACGATTCAATTGTTTTTTATTGATGTGATATTAAAATGTTTGATTTAAATTATTTTTTATAAAATAATTAGTGTTAAATTTATTTGATAAAATAATGGTTTATAGATATTTGTGATAAATATAAAAGGTGAATTTTAATAAAAATCATGAATGGTGGGTTTTAAAATCATGGGATTTTACTTGTGAAAAAATGGATTTATCTTAAATTAGATGTAAATATAATATATATTTATTTTGTAAAATTTTGAATGGGAATTAATTTTGGACGGAAAAAGGTTTTTTAGACTAATTTAAAGGAACGAGAACTGAAAACTCCTTGATTCCATGTGGCACGGTTTGAAATATCCATGGGTTTTGTAGAAAGGCTTGTATGAATCCATATGGATGGGTTGGGATTCAATAAAGGTGTAATATGATAATATTAAGGTTAATTTATTTGTTGATATATTTCAAATTACTTTTATATTACTCATGATACCTTAATTTATTGAATTATGGTTTAATCAATAAACATGCATGAATTGGGTATGTTTTCAAGGATATTTTCAATCGTAATAATGATTAAAAATAAGAATGATTTATAGAAATGAATAATGAACTATTATGATTTAAAAGAATATTTAGTTTCCAAATAGTGTTTATTAAATTGTTTTTAATAGACCATAAATAAGATTGAATGGGAGTGATTCAGAAAAATAAAACTCAGTGAAGTGTTAAGCAACCATACTTTGACATTTATGTGCATACATAGATCTGAAAATTATTTTCCATGATATTAGAAAATTGAAGGAATACATCCTAAAATATGATGTAGATTAGGAGTTATGGTATTAGTGATATGTGAACACATTTATTCAGACATCAATTGATGATTTTTTATTTGGGAAGGATTGGTTTTAGTAATCTACCTTTGGTTATGATGTCATGATGTGTTGACTTGTCTTCAATTGTATTATCGATAACATTTTCCTTTAATTTTGTTTTATTCATGTTTTTAATTTTAAAAATATGTAATTTAATTTATATGGTATCCCTCAAAATTTTTATCCATCCTCTAGAGATTGGGAAAGCACTAGAGTCCATGTGGTGATTCAGTGCGGGTCTCTGGATTTGGGTCTTAGAGATATTATTTTACAAATATACACTAAAATATTTTAAAAATAAATCAGAAAAAATATATTTATATGAAACATCTAATAATAATATATCATCTTACCATATAATAAGTATGTCTAATATTGGGAATATTTAAAGTGAAGATGAACTTTTAGGATATTTTTAAAGAATAAACGGTCACTATACCCCGTCTATGGACAGTTCACCAAACCTTTAATTTCCAAACATTGGAAAATATACTCTTAAAAGTTAACAGTCATGGTTTTTAGGGACATTAATCCAAACTATTCATTTTTTATCTAAGACATTTTTCTTCTATAAGGTCCCAATTTATTATCCTTATTCACAATTCCATATCAATAGTTCATCATGACATTTTAAACACTAAAAAGCACTTATTTATGGTGGGTTTAAGATATCATAAATAAATTTCAGTATGTTTCAATCATTCCATAACTTATTTCCTTACAAAAAAATTTATATCCTAGGATATTAAACAACTCAATATTCCATTTTCTCAATTAATTAATAAATCATTCAAAATTTTTTTTTACCTATTTATGTATATTATATACGGTTCATGACTAAATTATCTATTTTTAATCTATATGACACTCAAAAGAACTAACACATTTTATTTATAAAATAAAAAGTATAAATATGAAATTTCTTTCCAAAATCACCAATCCAAATATATCAGAACATATAATCATAACACACACAATAGAAATCATTTTCAAAATCAAACACCATCCAAAAGAAATGAAAATATATATTTTTTAGAATTTAATGAAACTAATTGAAAACTAGATTCCAATTATATATAAAAATGAAATGAATATAATATACTATAAATAATCATTTTTTAAAACACATTCTCAATAAAAGAATACCCAATGCCATAAATAAATTAGTAGTAATAAAATATTCACTTTGAAATAAAAAAACCCACTTCCTTGAAAACACACTCAAATCTAATATAATATAACAAAAACTAAGCCCCACATAAACTAAAGAACACTTAATATCATATATAAAATGAAAAAATGCAAATTTTATCATGAAAATCATTTTAAAACATAAAAAATAAATCACATTCTTTAAAACATCTTTATCCTATCAAAATAATCACGTTATACAACATCCCAATCCCCCTTAAAATTTAATCTTTTTAAAACGTAACAAAATTATATTAAAATAATCGATTCAATTATTTTGAACTATCTTTACAATTAAAAATATAAATTTTAAATCCATTTCATTCGAGACACACCATATAAGACATATAAATTAATAAATAACTCAATATTTATAAAAATCATATAATCATAAATAATAAATACAACAACATTAGAATGAAATAAATGTTTTATTGTATGAAGGTTAAAATATTCCCAAATTAAAATTAATTTAATTTTACAAAAAAACTATTTTTTACTATAATTATACATATATTTTGAATGCTATTACTTTATTTTCTAAAATAATAAATTAGAAAAAATAAATAATGCTAGATATCCTAAAAAACCATTTAATCATTGATTTCAGAGACTCTCCAAATTTGAAAACATAAAATTTCTTAAAATATCTCACATTATAAATAGAATATGAGATATATACCTTAAAATTAAAATAAAACACATACCAATTCATGAATGTTATATCAAAGGGAAAGGCAGTCATAAATAAATCATGAAAAAAATCCTTTTATAAATTTGAGAAAAATACTTCAAAACCCATTTATTTTTTTAAATATAATCTTAAACTATATTCAAACAATCCATTAAAATGATAATGTTCTCAGCATATTTTATTAATAACTATTAAACTTTAGAAAAGTAAAATTAAAATTAAAACATCTCCTTAAAAATATATTATCAAACAATCCCCGTTTAAGAAAATAATTTAAGGATTTATCACATCCCAAAGTATTATTTTTTTATAAACATTCTGAAAGAAAGAATAAGATTAACCACATAATTTAAAACAATAATCAAACACTCTTCAACCATCGAATAAATGTTTAAAATGTAATTTAATACCAAATAAAATTTGAAAAATATATCCATTCCGCTATTTATTAAATATATGGATAAGAAAATACAATTTCATGATAAAATATGTTTAAACCATAATTATAAGACTTTATAAATGAATATTTTAATATTTTACATCATAAAGAAATTTGAAACTAAAATTCTACTAAATTTCAATTAAATCAATTTTTAACATATATTTATCTAGTATAAATATATAAACTAAAAAATATTTTACATGAAAAATGTAATTTGAGAAATACCCCTAATTCATAGAGAATTTATTTACCCACAACTCTTTGGAAACAAAAAAGTAAAGGAATTGAAATAAAAATCTATAAGTACTAATTGACTGACACCATCGAACCCAATAAATTAAATATAATTAAAAAAACAAGACACTAACCTTAAACGGAAGCATCAACCCAAATTATTTCTATAATGTAACTAACCACCTAACAAAATGTGTGTGGCTGTTTAATAAATTTTAAATTATCTTATAATCCATACCATTTTATGGAATCCTAACTGAATAAACAAAAACCCAATACTATAAATAAAATTCACAACCATTTAGAAGCATCACATAAGATGAATGAATCGACTGAAATCTATTCAAAGAATAAAATAAAATAACACTTTAAAATTATCATAAACTAAGTCTTATTTTAATTGATTAAATTTGATTTTTTTTGGTTTTGAAATAATTTAATAAATCATCTATAAAAAATATTTAAATTATTATATCAATAAATATAGTAATTTGTTTTATCCACATTAAATAAATATTTCAAAACATCTATTTTATTATTAAATACATATTTCAAGTAAAATAAGATTTATTTTAATAAATAATATTGAAAAATTCTCTCAAAATAGAGAAAATTCAATTTATTTCTTTATTAATTATGGAAATGACAATTGGTTTCAATCATTTAGATTATTTAAAACCAATTTTTTCTATGAAAATTTATAAATTTTATAATCCAATTAGAAAAATTATCAATAACCAATTTTTTATTTAATCTAAATTTAAAAATTAATTTCAACAATTTAATACACTCATAGAAAAATCATTTAATAATCACACATATCATAGATAAAATAGAAAAGAATATAAAAAACACTTATAAGTTCTAATAAACTAGATTACCACCAATAACCATTCATAAAAATAATGAAATATTATAATAGGTATCTAATAAATTTAGATAATTCATCATAGATTTAACTTAAAATAACTTTGGTTATATTAAATAGTAATGTTGAAGACACCTCATCTTGGGTACAAAAAAAGCAAAGATAATATTTTTAAGGGTTGACTAACAATACCAAATTAAATTATTTATTAATAATATTATCTTCAAAAACAAAAAGAATTTCACGTATATTTTTATGTTAATTCATAAGTTACGAAGAGAACATCCCCCCCAACCACTAATACAACTTTTTTATTTAGACTCTTATACCATTTTTTAATATACTATTCTTGATACTCTGATTGAATATCTAAATCAGAATGTCAAAAACCTATGGTGAATTGTTGATTTCCTTAGTATTTCACATTGTCTAAGTGTATCATATATAATCAACATTAAATATTTTCTCTTTATATACGATAAAGAATAAATTTTGTATTTAAAACAACTCCCACACGATGAACACATACATTGAACATGTCATATAATATGAATAAAACAAATCCTTGGAACATGTAAAACCAAAAAATGGAATGATATATAAATTAAATTTCCACTCATTTGTAATAATTTATAAAACAAATAGTATAATATATTCTCTTGATGTTCACAATGGTGGTATTGGGAAACTGAGGGTGAATCTGTGTACCCAAATTTTACTAATTTTTTCATTCATTCCTAATTGTAACCTCTTGTGATCAAAACTATGTCACAGTAAAGATATATAGATCTATAAAAGAATAATATAATATAAAAATAATTGGAAATAAAAAATTAACAAGAAAAAAACATAAAATGTTTTTAAAAGGTTCAGGTCCATCATGAAAAACATGCTCCTTGTTGTGTTTGACTCTCATTGAGACATGAATTTTATTATCACTATAAATTTTACAAATTAATATTATAGTTAATGTCATAAAAAATTGTTGGGTTGTTATCATCCAAATCTATAATAATGGAATCATCCACCTACTTATTAAAGTATCCCATAGTCAAGGAAATATCACACAAATCATTCCTCCTAAAATGATGATGAAACTGTTTATAATGCTACCACCAGTCTTTAATATCTCCTATTGAGCTTGCTGAACTTAACCTTTTAATTTTTTATTATGATGTCACCTCATAATCATAGAAAAATATATTTTATTAGTGAAAAGGTCATAAATTTATAATGTATTATTAAAAAATCCACATGAATGTTTTACTTGTTCCATCACTCGATTAAAATATGATATTAATTGTAGTGACTCAACATTCTTTACGATTCTGGATGTAATGATGAAAAACAAAATAATGGATAGATCCATTTCTTATCAAATTACCACTACAATATAGATTTATTATAACCCTCATTATTATCCTTATTCATTTATTCACAAGTGGTCCTAGCTGCATCAGGTTCTTCCTTTGATACACATATAATCTCTCTGGTATCAAAAATATCAGAATTTACTTCTTCCAAAACATAATTCATTTCCTTAGGATAGTTTCTCTATTGAAATAATATATCTATATCCTCTCATTTTTTATACCATATTCCTTCAGAAATATATTGAATACTATTATGATATTATTCCCCTAATTTTGAAAAGGGAACTCCATGATTTGGTGTAGTGATATTTCTTCCTCTTTAAATTCATTCAAAACATTCCTCAAATATTGGTCAAGGTTTACATTTTTGAATCCTCCTTAAGAATCAAGTTTTTCCTTCACAATGTGATGTTTTCATATAGAGTTTTTGTCCCATATTCAATAAATCCATTATGTTTAATATTTTTAACTTCCATCTACATATTTATAGAAACTTTTAGAATATCTTTAAGATATAGAAATCTCCATTTACTTATGTTAGTAACACTTTTTAGGATCATCTATGACTTGATCTCTTATTTCAGAATGAATCAAATTTTTTTTAATTTATTATGACATTAATTCCATGAATATCGGGGATACATCATCATATTTTTTTCAATTATCTAGAATTTATTTATTTGAGAAAGTCCCTCAAATTGTTATCTAAGTGAAAAAAACAAAATAACTCATTCAAATTCTACAAATGACTCATAAACAATTTCAAATGAATCATAATCTATCTTACATTAATAGAAATAGAGGTATGTAATCACCCATGCACAACTTCAATGACTCATAGAAAAATATGAAATCACTCTTAGAAATTTGAAAAAACTAACAAAATATATTTTCATAGATTCAGATGACTTATATGTTGTTCTGATTGACTCATACATATTCCTCAATGACTCAAAAAAGTTAACATATCTCATATAGTAGCGTCACATAACATATATGAAGTTCGAGATGACTTGTATGTTTAAAATAAGAGTCTTTTCTTTTCCATTTTCAACTACAGAAATTTAATTCAAGACTTCAATCATCTCACACTAGGTCTCCATCAATCCATCATAAAGACTTCTCAATCAACTCTATAAACACATAATTTTTTACTTCTTAATTAATCACCATGTTTATTGAATTTCTCTACACCAAACACCAAAACCAAATGAAAATAGAATGATATAAGGTATTCATAAAATTTGAAGGTATAAAGAGTAGTAATAATAATATAAAATATAATGAAAAATATTTTCACTTCAAATAAAGACACAATTAGTACATATAATAAACAAATAAAATATATACTTAAAGAAAAAAATGAATTTAAAAATATATATATTTTTAATTTATTATATATTTATAATTAAAACTAATTTTAAAATAAAATGTAAAATATGAAATAAAAGTTTTCTTACAAAAAAAATTTTCATGATATTTTACGATTTTATTTTAATGTTATGTTTATAAAAATTAGGATCTAAATTTAAAATAATTAAAATAATTTTTGGATTTATCAAAGTAATAATATCTAGAGATTAATTTTTGATATTTTTTAGAAATAATTAATTTTTAGGATAATAATTAAATTACTGATTTTATTAATGAAATAAATTTTATGGAATTATTTTAATGTCTAAATAAATTGAATGATTTTAAAAAAAATTCTATAATTTTATATATTATAAATTATAATTAATAAATATAAAATAACAAGTAAAATTTATAAACCAATGCACACCATTTTGAATGTTTATATACTGATTTAATGAAAATAGTTTTTTTGACTATTTTGCTTAATTAATTATAACAAAATAAAATTAAGATTTTGATTTATTTTATTATTAAATAAATAATTATTAAATAATAATAAATAATTTTATTTTAAATTCATTATATTTTATAATAATGACAATTCATTCCTAATCATAATTGTTTTTGATTGAAAATAAACTTTTTGAAAAAATACGTTTTTTCGCATTATATGAGCTAATGTCAATTAATTTCCCTATACATCGAAAGTTAATTTTATAAAGTGATTTTTATTTTTTTGAAAATAATTTTCATATTATTTAGTTTTTAAAACATCATTTTTTGAAATAAAATTTCAATTATTAGGATTAATGGTTATTAGTATGATAATGGTGAAATAATTATTTTATAATTATAGTTTTATTAATATCAAATAATATATATTAAATAAATTGAATTAAATTAATTTAAATGATGAATCTATTATGATTTATGAATTTATAATTAAATATATTTGTAGTAATTAAATTTTTAATGGATTCTAAATAAGATTTAGAACCCATAATAGTAAAAATTTCAATTTTTAACAAGAAATAATTTTCTATATATTATATATTTTAATTTAAAATTGTATTTTATAATATATTGGAATTTTATTGGGTTAAATAAATGTTATATTTAGTTACATTTCCCACAAATTTATTTATATATATTGTATTATATGTTTAATAAAACAAAAAATCACTTATTTATGAAAGTTTCCCAGTTCTAAATTTAAATTAAAAATATAAATAATTAATAGTAAAACCAATATAAACTATCTAAATCATGTGTGGAAACACATGTTTGTGAATTTAAAGAATAAAATAAACCCAAAACTCAATAATTGCAATACAATAGAGCTATTGAACTTGTAATAGTGTTAGGGAATTATTGAAAAATGACAAATGCTTGCAAAAGTGCCCATTTGATACCCTTATAAAAGGATATAACTACCACCCTTCAAAGCTACACATCTCCTTAAAATACCTTATTTAAAATCTTAAATTTTATTTTCTCAAGAACGATCTTTTTAAAACATAATCCCTTTGTCACTCACAGATAACATAATCCCTTTAATTTCAATGGAACTTCCAATGTAAAAATCATGTCTCCAACATAAGTGTTATCACCCCTTAATATTTTATTATTAATATTACTCTTAAAAATATCTTATAAGTATAATAATATAAAAAATATTTATCATTGGTATAATTATATATAAATAAATCAATTTTATATCTATAGAAACCAAGTCTTAACAGACATGAATATTCCATCATTTAAGATGAATATTTAGAAAATCATAAAAGTATATTCTTGAGGACCATAATAGTTTAGTGTCGTTGGAAAATTAGAAACAAAATCTTATATCTTGGTGAAATACCTTTAACATCTCTGTTAAATATCATCACCTTTAGTAATCCAAAGTAGAAAATTTTTTTAGAACCTTGGGAAAGAAAATATAAGAAAGGGATGAGCTTAGATTCTCGGTAAGGGTAAACAAGAGAGATATGTAAGTATAACATGAGCATAATCATATGAGAACATGAACATATCATAAAATATTAATAAACTTCATATTAAATAACATAAACATGAATTATTAAATAAATATTGGCAGATTATAAGACATAAATCATATGGAAATCATAGAACATGAGTCGGGAGAGCCTAATATTGAAACAAGATATAGAATTTTGTAAAATACATCAAATTATAACATTGTGAACATAAATTGAAATAGTTTTACTCATTAGGTTTATGACATGAAATCAGGCCCTAATATAAATTTATGGACATAAAACTAGGTCCATTCATAACTTTATATACCCATAATCAGGTACACATGTAACATTATGACCATGTAATCTGGATCACTCTTAACATTTGGAACATGTAATTAGGTTCATCCATAACATTGTAGACATGTAATAAGATTCACACATACACATATAGACATGAAACTAGGTCCACTTATAACATTGTGAACATGTAATTAATATCACACATAACATTATGAATATGTAATCAGGATCATGCATAAAATTATAGACATGAAACCAAGTCCATAAATAACATTGTGAACATGTAATCTTGTTCATGCATAACATATATACTGATGAGTCATCATATTTTACCCAATTCATTGGAGGGATATATAGGTCTCACCCATCACATAATTTAATCATAAAATCATGTTCCACAAGACAAAAAAACATTCATTGTATCATAATCCATAAAAATAGATGTGTTTCATAAACATCATATCCTAACTAATGAAATGAAATGGGTCTCATAAAAATGACATCATATCATAACCTTTGGAAAAGAGGCATGTTTAAAATTATTTAAATAAAATTATAACTCATTAAAAGAAGTAAGTTTCATAAGCATCTAACATATGGAAGAGAAACGGTAACCATAGAAAACATTCCATCCCAACACAAACCATTAAAAAAATAATATGAATGATATTATTAGATCATGTCCCAAATAATTTTTAAACTATATCAAAGGATACCATCTTATATTGAGAAGGATTTTGAAATATAACATTGATCATTTATTAAGAAAAATAACATTTCAATTATATTCACTTTTTGAGATATAGAACGTATTCTAAATATATTTCTTAAAAAAAATAATTCAAAACATATAAACAAATATTTAAAATATTTTAAAATATTTCATGAGGAAAATAGTTTTTCTTCTTTATAAGAAATTATTTTTGGAACAGACAACATTTTTAGATCCATTTTCTTTGAAAATAACCTTAAATGAATTTTTAGAACGTTTTTCCTTGGAAACTTATAATTTAATATTGAAAACCTTTTAAAAAAATATTTGAATAATTATAATGGAATCTTTTAAATTATTAAAAATAATTTTCAAACATAAAACATTTTTCAATACTATTTCATTGAAAAAATATTAAAATGAAGAATTTATATAATATTATGGAATAAATTTCATTTAATTTACCCCTGTAAACTATTAGAATAAGCTTCAAGTAAATGATGGTCATCACGGTGGGTAAATCCATACATGGAGAACATTTGTTTTCACCATAAAAAGGTTAGGAAAGTTCCTTGATCAGAAAATGACAAGGAGATTACTTTTAAAAACCTTTTTATATTAAAATGGAAAAAAAGTTTTCATCATTTCTTTTACACATCATAGAAAAACATATTTAAAAACATTTAAAAAAAACATTGTTTTGTGAAGAAAAAAATTTCCTATAGAAAACAGAGAAATAAAGTTGAATTTTCTAAAAAAACACTTAATTATCTATATTTAAAAAGAGTGGTAAAATGGTACCAATATATTGAGATATCATGGATAAATAGAGGAGAATAAAATTTATGATATTTCTTGATATATGGATCAGATTATTTCATCAATGGAAAAATAATTATAAACAATCTCTTTAAACAATGAGATTACATTCATAAAACATTTCCAATTTGATAAAATTTAATTATAATTCTTTTTAAAAATAAAATTACAAGAATCCTAAAATATCATGAAAATAAATAGATTCATGATATAATATGATATTTATCTCGATGAAGGAAAAGTAAAAAATAATTTATTTAGTGATTTGGTAACTTTTGAACCATAAACCCAAATGAAAAAATGTTAATAAAATTGATTTTTGAAAAGTAATGAATTTAATTATAAAAATTATAGAATACAATAATTTTTAGTATATACACCATAAAAATAGACGAGTCTTGAATAAGGCATAAGTCGCAGAGAAATAAATGTGAGATGATAAAACCCTTAACTTAAGTATTGACTCCCATCACGCACAATCAAAAATCATGTATAATAAATATAAGTTTATATACATATTAAAAAGAACCATATAAATATATATCATCCAATATATTATTTTATTATGAATTAATATTACCCTTTTAATAAAAATTCCCCATTAATTTTATGTTTTAGGTAATTATCTCTTTGTTCTTAATATACGTTTTGACTTGTTATTTCTAATCCTCTTACTTTGATCATGATTTACTTAAATATATAATGTATAAAATGATATAAATATCATATATATTAAGTATATAAGTATATAAGTATATATAATGATCTATAAAATATATAAAAAAGTAATACATTGTTCGTGGAGGTATTAGGCCGTACGTATGCAAGAACATTGTTTCTGATTCCTTATCATATTAAATAAATAATGAAAGTAAATGAAATATATTTTTATACATATTATAGTTAAATTATTATTATTATGTAATATATATCATATAATTTTATAGAACCCATCTTCAATAAGTATATGTAGAGTGTTAATGAATCACATTACTTTGAAAAGGCAATAGTCCACATGTCAACAAACGACGTTATCATATTCCCAAAAAATAATAATCAAGAATGTATGAGTTATGTAGTAATTATAAAATAATATAGATATCATAGGTATCATATATATCCTATAAAAAAGTATTTCAATCACATTTATCCACAATGAGTGGTGGTAAATGAAAAAATGAACGACATAGTTTTTTGATGTGAAAATATGTAATACACATGATTGGTATGTTGGTTACCCATTTGATGGAAGTGTGTAGGTGTCTGTATAATCATTAGAAAAAAAACATCTGAGTTTATTTTGGATAATTATATTATTATATAATCATTTAATAATAATAACTTAATCGGTGGATAAATAAATAAAATAGAAATGAATATTAATGAACATTACCTTTTGATCAAGTAATTCCTTTTGGTTTACAGCAAAGAGACTCCTTAGTTGGATTTCTACCCAAATTGATGCATCTAGGATGAGTTGCGGGAATTTGAGAGATCATTTTGGTTGTTTTTGGATTATATAAATGGCTTGAGTGGTGTAAATAATTAAGTGCGTGAGTGCCATTTTATAGAGGAGGAGGTGTGTCATTCTTAAAAATATAAAAGGAAAAAATTATTGAGAGGTCTCCCATAGATAATGTGCCTCAAATAATTTTTAAATTTATATAAAATATGTTAATTTCCCTATATATTTCCATACAGGGGTATTTGTACATGTTTCAAGATTATTTAGTCCCCTGAGTAAAACTTTAACTACTAAGTAATATTGTTTTTACCATAATTACTATAATTTATTTTAATTACATTCACTAACTTTTTGGTCAAATAAAATATGACCTTATCAAAAAATTTAAATTATTATTATTAAAAATATTGAATCCATTTTTCCAAATTCTAAACACATAATTGGAAGAAATTAATTTAATATTAATCCCACATATGTGTCTTAACATCATGTTTTTCAAGAAAAAATATTTAAAAGATTGAAATGTTTTTATATACAATTTCTATGAGAAATTGGTTACAATGACCTAAATTGAAATAATTGATTTAAAATTTATCTAATTAAACTTTTAAAAAAATTAAAATATAATTTAACAATATAAATAAATTATGGAAAAAATGTGTTTTCAGTTTCAATTAAATTTTTTTCATTTTTCTTCCAAAAATGACCTTTTCTAGAATAATCAAAAACATTTCACCATAAGATAATTATATAATTATTAATTCATAAATAAAGTTAATTTTATGAAATTAAATTTATAAAAGTGTTTAAAATTATTTTTAGTATTTTTCTAAGTAGGTTAGGAAAGAAGATCACATGAGAAAATATTATTTTCAAACTTATATAGACTTTACCAAATCTTATATGTTTTATTAAAAATTTGTTTTATATATATGAAAACACTATAAATAATATCTGAAAAGTAATTATTACTATTCATATTACTATGTTTAACATCTATGTTATAAATATATCATTTAAATAACTATAATAATAAAAGGATATTTTTTAGAAACTCAGCGTAACGTATAATGCGAGCCATGTTAGTGTTGTGTGTTTTGATAGATTATATTGGTTTATCAAATAATGAAATCACAACATGGTTTAGCATGAAATAAAAGAAACAAATACAATTAATTTATTTTGAATAAAGGTTCACAAAAACATGGGGTGTTACAATAACCCTTATTTATTCATTTCCATTCAATAAAAAACAAAAGAACGACATTAGTGTATTGCATGAACTACTGGCTCCATGAAGCAAATGCTAATTGTTCTTATGTTGACAATACCTCCTCCATGATTAAATGTTTTTTAATTTTTTATCTAGATATTCTTAAATTATATAAAAAAATGAAATATGGTTTAACATAATAAAAATATCAAAATAATATAATTAGGTTTATTTTATAATG
The DNA here is from genome assembly GCA_963277665.1 of Viscum album. Classification (NCBI taxonomy): domain Eukaryota; kingdom Viridiplantae; phylum Streptophyta; class Magnoliopsida; order Santalales; family Viscaceae; genus Viscum; species Viscum album. The sequence goes on along the minus strand of OY728164.1, from coordinate 569,395,755 downwards.
ATATTATGTAAAAAGTAACACCTATTTAACCATTCCATCTAATATGGTTGAAACATTTTTAATTTTGGGTCGGTTTTACCACCTATGAGAAAATTGATTTAAAATACTATTATTAGTGACTTTGGGAATAATAAAAATAATATTATTATAATATATTAGTGAAATATTAATTATTTTATGGCCCAAGAAATATTGTATTATGTATTTAACCTATAATTAATTTAACTTATTTCTATTCTAAAATTATCAAAATATACCGTAAGCTATTTTTTTCACATGACATAACCAAATAACATGTGGAATGAAATAAGAACATCTAAAATAAATATAATTTATATATTAAATTAAATTAAATTATATTTAAATAATTAAATTAGTATCAAATTATGGGTAATGATATCCATGGAATTAAACATTTGAAAAAGTGTTAATGTTATTAATAACTGATGTGGAAAATAGATCAACACAATCTAGAAAATAAAGATAATTATTATTAATGATGATTATAAATGGTAATATATATTAATAATGTTCTAAAATAGGAAATTAATTTGTTTATATTTATGATACAAGAGGTTAAATAACATATGTGGAAATCAGTGTTAATGGAAAGAGACTTGGTTACTCAAACTCCTTTCTTTGAGTTATATAATTAATTATTTGAACTTCAAATTTCCAGGACATTCCCTTTGAAAATTATGTTTACTTTTTTACTTATATTGAATATATTTTATTGAACCAATTCCATTTCCATTGATGGTTTCCCTTTCATGTTTTTTCAAAAACAAGTAATACTATTTAAAACAGACTCATAACCATGACTTTTAGAATAACAATTACATTTTTTAGAAGTTCATTTATTTATTGTTCATTTATATTGTATTAAAATAATATACCTATTATTGATTTATATTTCATGTTTAACCCAATATTATTCTTTTTTATGATTATTTTTTGTGACCAATGTTCTAGTATCAAATGATTTATTTCATGAATCAATTATATAACTTTTAAATTTTTTATGAAACCCAATTTATTTCTAGGGGTTCAACATAAAAAATAAATTATTTCAATTATTGATATTATATGAAACCCATTTTATTTCCCACGGTTATTTATATGATGAATTGGAAATTTTATGAAACTTGTTTTCTCTCTATGCTTTTGTATGATGCAATGATTATTTTTTAATTATAACACAAATGTATAAATTATAAGATGGGTGTGACCTATATCTCCATTAAATTAATTTGTTAAAGTATTATATATAATTGGTTATAAATTTTATATGAATGTGTTATCAAGTAGAAAGGTTAAAAAAGGCTGATTGTTATGATATTTAGCTCTAATCATAACTTTATGAGTGAATAGGTTGGTATGTTTATAGGTTCACAATAATAAGATATCATATGTTTATGATTTTACCAATTTAATTCCTATGGTTTAGGTAACATGTTATGTGATTCATGTTTTATTTTTTCATTCCATGTTAAGTGTTATCATTTGATATTTCAGGTCAATATTTCAAGATTTTGGTCAGTAATTATAGATTGATGTTTTTTTTAAATTAGATATTTTTAATTATTCATGATTTTCTACATTTTTATGATCTAAACACTATTCCTTAATTTTATTATTCTTTACTAATATTTTTGTAATACCCCAAAATTCCACAGTACTCTTCTTTTCAACTAATCATTGGATTATGTTGTATGCAACCCCAAGTTTAAGCACACCACAACCTATCAGACTAGCCGTTTAAAAAGCAGTTATGAATACTATTAACCAAATTTTGAAATTTTATAAGATTTATTTTCCAAAATTGATTCCTTTTTTGAATTCATAATACAAATATTATATTGGTTTCAAATTTTGGTCATTTTCCGAAAAGATTCAATTCTTAATGAATAGTGAAAATGCTACATTTTAATTCAAAACTGTCATTTCACCTAATTTATTTATAGAGATATATTATATTTTTAATTGGTTTTAAAGTGTTATTGAATTATTTTTTATCTTTTAATTCAATGTGGGTAATTTTAATTAATTTTAAATTGATATTGGATATAAAAACATGTCAATCTTTGGATATATTTTACTTCTTAAAATCCCGCTTGTTTTTGATAACATGATTTTTTTTTTCAAAAATGAAGAGAGGAAACCCCCTTAAATATTAATAGAAATAACTCCTTTTTAATACTTGGAATATGGAGGAACAAATTAAAAATACAGATGAAAAAAATCTTAAACAACAAGGCATAAGGCCAAATAGGGATCTAAATGATAGAAAAGTAACAAACATCGTAACAAGAACCAGCTAGAAATATTTTTACCATCCTCTCTGAAACTTCAACAGTGAAATATAAAAAAGATGATATATCACCCCCTCTATGAAGAATTTTTTCATGCTCGAAACACAATCACGTAAAATCACTCCTCCATATCGCACTCAAATATGAGAGGAGGATAGGGCGATAGGTGCCAGCACACCTATCTTTCTTTTGTTCCACCCCCCCGATGGTTCAATGAAAATGAGAATTAATTATAAATTAATTTATGAAAATCATATGTTTTTAATTTTCTAACTCCCTGAACCCAGAAGCCCAGAGCCAATGCATTATTTTAATACATTTTCATGATTATAAGGAATCAAGTCCTGAAGGACTGATCAGTTTAGCAGTATTGGAAAATAAATTACACACATGAATGTTACATTAAACATTTTAACATAAAACACAACATAAATAATCTGTTGTGAATTCCATTATTCCCATATCTTAACCCTATATATCAAACATAATAAACTTTTTAGATTTATGGAAAAAACAAAACCTAAGAAAGGGGCGAGCTCGGATGCTCAGTAAGTGTAAATAATTTAGCAGAAGCTATAAAATTTTAAGGAATGATGTTTAATAAAATAAACAACCTTTTAAACATAAAATTGAACATAATATGTAGAAAATAGATCAAATATTACCATATAAACATGCACATGGATATTCTATTAGTCTAATAATTACATGTAATAATTAATTTTCTAATGAGGGAATGTCTAATTCTTGAAATCTTTACAACATAGTCAAGGCCTCGTGCTAAAAATACAAATAAATTTTTTTCAGGGCCTCATGCCAAGACAATAGTTTATCCCATGAGACCTACTGATTCATCAAGGGGCTATAGTGGGCCCCATCCATTACCTAATAATTCTACTACATTCCTCATATGAAAATGTTGAAACATAACATAAACATTCGTATTCAAACTAGCATACGAAATTTCAATACTTCATCAATAAACCATGAAGGGTTTAAAATTTGAACATCCATAGTCAAATATATCACAACTCATTCAATATAATATGGAAAATTTTATTATAATAAATCTACCTCAATCAAAAATAATATGTTGTAAGTGAGGTTGATATAGTTGAAAATGATCCAAAAAACATTTTGAGAGAAATATCTCATTTTTGAAATCATTTAAAAGTCTCACATTTATAAAAGAAGACGTATAAAATAGATTTTTTAATCAATGTGTCTTATACCACTTTGAAACATTTGAATGGAATTAACATTTTAAAACAATCTTGTTCATATAAAAAAATCCTTATAACTATATTAAAAACATATTCATTAATGAGAACAATTTAGTTGAATAAATATTTACAACATTTAAAATAATGTTTTTGATAAAGATTACCTGAAAAGAAACATTTTTAAAAATTAAATTATGAAACATGGACATGGATAATAAATATTTCCTAGAAAATACTTACACATAAACACTCCCAAATTATAATGAGATATAGGAATTAAACCTTACCTTGTACTTCCCTTTAGTCGAGGGTAAGTTTAACCTCTTGTATAATGACCATAGTTAGTTATTAAATTATTCCAAAACCATATTAATATTTAAAATATTATACATTATTCATTAATGACTTTATACTACCCATTTAATAACAATTTCCATGTTAAATTTATATTTCGGGTAATTATCACTTTCTTTATCATATGTGTTTTAACTTTTTATTCTTGATCGTATCACTTAGATAATAATTTATATAATTGAAAAATATAAAATATTATTCATATATCATAGATATTTAGAATATAAATATGTATAAAATATGGATATATGAAATGGAAAACACCATTTATGGAGATGGTAGGCCATACGTACGCATAAACGCTGTTTCTGTTTTCATTTCGTATTGAACAGAACTAAGTGAATAAGATATACGTATATATATATATATATTCAGTATCATTATTATGCCATATATTATATACTAATTAATTATATATATTTTTATAATTATCATTGAATGGAGAACACAGAAATGAATCTCATCGTGTCGTGGAGATGGTAAGCCTTACGTACACCCTACTTGCGATATCGTTTCCTTAATGATTAAAAGGTGTGTAGTTGAATGGTATATTAATAGTAAAAAAATTAGGATGTTATTTTCATTATTTTTATACATATTACTCTTCATTATATCCATCCAAATAACTTTGTTTTGAATAACAAATTACACCGTGACATGGAGAGGGTAAGCCGTTGGTATGCATGCATGGTGACATTATCATTCATAGGATGGATAGAATAATGAGTATTTTTATACCATATTTATAATAACATCAAAATATGTATAAGGTAATGGAGTTAATATTTTTTTATTAAAATAACAACGAAAGAGGAAGTGGAAGAAGAAATGAACTTTGAAAGGTGTGATAAAATAATTTCCTCTTCTTTGGGTGTTTCCTTTTGATTTCAAAAAACGGATCTTTAAGTTGGCTTTCTACTCAAGGTAAGATCTCTAGGTTGAGGTGAGTGAATTTGGGAGGATATTTGGAAGGGGTTGGCCCAAAAAAGTGTCATTCGTTGTGGGATTTTTAGAGAAGGGGGTGTACCCTTTTATAAGAGAGGTGAGGGTCACTTTAGGAAATGTTTGAAATACTATTTTACTATAAAATAATTTTCGGTTTATAAGGCATAAAAATTGATTTATTTAGAATCTATGGTGGATATGGGTCAAAATAATTTCAACCAATAGGTTTTAGACAATTTTAGATCACCATATTAACCCTATTTTTTATATTTAACTCTTAGTTAAATAGATTAACTTTTACCATGTCCTCTTGTATTGTTATAATAAATGGTTAATGAACTTACTATAAAAATCCAAGATAAAACCATGTGGTTAATTATTCATATATAAAACCTCATCTATGTCATTTTTCTGAAACTTATATTGTTAGAAATATTATACAAATTAATAATATAGTATTTGTTTTAAAAACTCATTTATGTCAATTTTGACATTATTTGGTATTTTGTTTTTTTTAAAGTCATAACAACTTTATCACTTCAACCCAAATTTGTCTAATCAACCCTGACATGTCATATTATCCTAGAAAATTTGTGGCAGGCATCATATTCCTTAATTTACATTTATTTTTATATTTATAATATCAATTATTTTAATATTTTATTGAAAAAGTAATTACTGTATCATCATTGTGTCATAAATAAATTTAATAATTTAATCTCTAAAAAATAAAAATAAAATACGATTAGGTAGGAAATATTTTCGAATTTTAAATTAATATTTATAATCGAATTTATTTTATATATAACCCTATATTAAAAATCTTTTTTTGTCATTAAACTTTGAATTTAAAACTTTTAACTCTTCGTTAAGTAAAATAATAATAAATTTTCTAATCTAATCCAAGTGGACCAAAAGGATAATATTATATTATGAAAGTGGGTTTTCGTCAAAATACACTTATCCAGCAGAATTAAGACATGGTTTAGGGTAATTATAATATCATTTTTACCTTTAATTACCCAATTTACTATTAATTGTGGTATATAAAAGTCAAAAGTTACTATTCACCAAAAATTATTTTAATCTTATTGAACAACATTTTATTTACTGTTATCAAGAATGTCTCTTGGATTTTTGAAATTCAATTCACATAAGTAATAAAATTATGTTTTATGAAAATTTGAAAATGTGCCAAGATGGTGGGTAAAAGTCGTTAAAAAGTACAAAAAAATTTATAAATATATTTTTATTAGAAAATGGATCAAATTAATTACATTGAACATATATAAGTATTATATATCTATTTTTACTTAAAATAAATTTAAATAAAATAAATAATTATTTAAATAAAAAGTGGGTTTTAAAGAATAACACTGTGTTTTTCACTATTCATCAAAAATTAATTGTTTTCAGAAAAATTACAAAATTTCAGCATAAGATAAATTTGATATTCTGAAATAAAAAATAAATTCTATTTTACAAAATTAAAAAATACAATTTTCATTAATTAATTTATATTTAATTCCTGGTGATAAAACCAAAAAGCGGGATTTAAAAAAGTAAAAACTATCAAAATATTGACCTGCATTTATGTCAAATTTAAATGTGAAATTACTTATAATGACCTACATTTTATTAAATGATAAAAATATAATCTAATTATATTTCTGAATCAATCAAATTCATAATTTAACTCAATAAATTATTTCAATTGAAAAAGTTGTTTTCAATTAAAATTTAGTATTTTTCACTATTCATCAAAATATGAATGTTATCATAAAATTTTCAAAAATTTGTCCAAACTAAATTTTTATGTTTTGATTCTAAATAAGAATTTTAGTCCATTTAATTTAATATGTAAAAGTTTAAAATATTGCTTTTAAAAAGGGTTCTCAATTAGAAGTTGGTAAAATTGCATTTTTTTTTAATAATCATTCTTTTATCTGAAAAAAATGTTTTCTTTCTTATATTACGTCTAAAAACACATAATATGGATTCTAAAATTTTATGGAGTATATAAAATTCAAAATTTAGTTATTAATATTCATAACCACTTTTTGAATGGCTAGTTTGGTAAGTCGTGGCGCGCTTGAACTCGGTGTTGCAGGTAATGCAAGTTATTTAATTACTTTGATGAGATAACATACTATGAAATCTTAGGGTGTTACAAATTTGGAAAAATTAATTCCATATTTCAAATCAGAATGTCCAAATTTTGAAAATAGGAACTTGTTATGTTTGGAAATTATGAATTGTAACTTTAGTAATAATTTTTATTTACTGTGGTTAAGGGGTAAGTCAGGTAAATATGGGTTAAAAATAATATTATAATAATATAAAACTACCCTAAAACAAGTCCTAATACTATTTTATGAGACATTTCCTACCATGGAAATCCTTGGGTCGTTTTTGGGACCCCATGGTGCCACATGGTTGTGATAATGTCATGTTATAAAAAATAATTTAAAGTAAAGTGAAATATAACATAAAAATGTATCTTTTACTAAAACAATGTGAATATAGGGTTTTATAAATTATATATTTAACTATCAATGTTAATTTGAGAGATAAAATTATTTCCTATATCTGGTTTTTTGATTTATAATTTTTAGACATTAAAAAAATAAATTTATTTGGGACACAACTATGATGCATCGATTACATTATTAATGATTGATTCAAATAAATGATATTATAAATATTAATATAAATGTAATTTGAAAATTTTGATTCCATAAAATAACTTTATGGATTATATTGAAATATTATATTTGATTTATTTCCATTTTTTCAAATAAATCAAGTTGTTATGACTAACAATAATCATTAACTAAATAGTGTGAAAATTGGCATAAATGAGTTTTTAAAACAAATAATTTTTTTTAAATGATATAATAGTACTAAAAATCTATGATTTGGAAAACTGGCATATATAATGTTAACAATTTCATTAATTATCCATATGTGGTTCTCTTGGAGTTTTATTGTAACTATAGTAACCATATATTAGGAAAATACTTGAAAACATGGTAAGAGTCAACATTTTTAACTAAGGCCTAAGCTAAAAGATAAAGTTATTTCTATGACCTAAACTTGTCCAAAACCTATTTGTTGAGAGGATTTAGGCCGTGTTTCAACTTTTCCTAGAAATATATAATTTGGAATTATTATAATTTGAAACAAAATGTATAATTAAATAATATTTCAAGACATTCTTAAAGTGCCCCTCCTCCCTTTAATAAAAGGGCACCACCTATACCTACTTATTCACACCTCCAAAGCCATTTAAATCAGAAAAAACCTCTCCAAATAACCTACCCACTTCCCTAAATTCATCTAATAATCCACAATGTTTTAATAAAACCAACATAAGGAGTAATTTTTTGATAATAAAAAGGATACTCTTGAAGAAAAGGTAATCGTTTTATCCCTTCTTTCAAAGTACATTTTTTCTTCTACTTTCTATTACTAAGTTGTTACCATTCTAAAATAATAAATCCAGAATATAATACATGTTGAGATTTATTTATGATCATGGTAAAACCATATTCCTCATTTTACCCATACTATGAAAAACAAGACCACCATACGTGCGTACGTACGACTTACCGTCCTCACAATGCGATGCGACACATCTTCCACATTCATTATCCAAGAATGATTATAAAGAAATATATATTGAATAATTATATAATATATGAAATAATAATTCTACTAGAATAATAAATATATATATATATATATGTACATATATTTCACTCACTTAATTCCATTCAAAACGATAAGAAAACGGATGTACCATTCATGCGTATGTACAACATACCGTCTCCATGAACAGTGTATTACATTTAATATATATATATATATATATATATATATATTATGAATATATATGATATATAAATAATATTATAAATTCTAGAATTAATTGAATCCCATTCTAAGTAATACGATCATGAATAATAAGTCAAAATGTGTACGATAAACAAACGATTATTACCCAAAATGTGGCATTAACATGGAATTGATAATAAAAAGGTAATATATAGTCATAAAATAATCATATATAATATCATAAATATTATTATGATTCAAATATATGTTAATCATATTTTTAAACCCACCATACATGAGTTTTTGATAAATACAGAGAGTATCAAACTTATGGTAAGTGATTTTGTCTCAATTTCATTTCATCAAGGCATATAACAATGTTATTCTCCTTGTACCATTTAGATAGTTTATATTCTATATTTTGAATTGTTATCATGAATATCATTATTTTTATGATATTATGTTATTTCTCTCATGGGAATTATTTATAGATCCATATTACACATTCAATATGGTTATTTGAGAAGGCATATTATTTGTTTTGGTCATTAAATATGAAAAATACTTTGGACTGGAAATCAAGGGTGGCGCCCAGACTTTATACAACTCCTAGATGCATTGAAATGTTCTCATGAGACTAATAAGTTGGCCAAATTGGTTTATAACCTTAATTTTAATCTGTCATGTGAAAGGTCTCAATGGTAATAGGTTTTGGTGAGCTCGAGACATGACGTACTTAAATAAAGTATTTACCTAATTTAATTTCAGTTATTATTTGTCCTAGAGATTTTGCATCAACATATCTATGGAAGTAGTTCATTATCAGTTTATTGATTTATGGAATTTGTTTTAATTCCATACTTGCCATATAATTTTTTCCTTATCTAGTTATGAAAATGGAATGTGTGTTCAGTTATTTACCTTTTCCTATAGATTGATTCATTATTGATTCCATTGAACATTCCCTTACTCAGAATTTGAGATCACCATTATTATGTTTCTCACCACATGATTTGAAGAAGATAACTTTGATTAATCCTTCAAGGATGTGTCATATTTCAGTTATTTTGTAGCATTTTTTATTTGGTTTTCAAAATGTATTATGGGTATCATGTATAAAATATGGATTTCTAATACTGCTAAACTATATAGTCATTCAATATTTTCATCCTTTTAATAATGCCAATAAAATGTAATAATTCATCGACTTTAGGTTATCTAATGTCCGGTTATTATAGTTGGTATCAGAAGAAGTTTATCCACAAACATGGAAACTAGATATAGATAACATAGATTAGGGAACATACCCTCAGTTATACTTTGGGGACATACTTATTATAATTCACCCAATGTAACAAAAGATTATTCTTTATGATGAATATATTTTGAATTTATGTTGAGTTTTTTACCATATTTGAACCACATTATATTATGAGCTAATATTATAGGTTTCATTATATAGAAATGGCACCTAGAAGGATGAATAGTATCAATACTCGAGGAAATTCAGGGGGTGACCTGCAGGGGAAACCAATAGAGTTGGTATTGGAACGAAGAAAATTATGGATATACTAGGGAAACATAATCAATCTATGACAAATAACCTTGCTGTAATGGAACAACCCATTCCCCATAGGGAATCTTCTATGTTGGATCACTTTATGAAAAAATCCCGATCATTTAGTGGGACTACTAATCTAATTGTAGTTTGGTAGTATTTTAAATCATTGAAAAAGATATTTAGAGACTTGGGATGTAGTGAAATAGAAAAGGATACTTTTTCGGTCTATTGTCTCAAAGGTGATGATGATAAATGGTGGACATTGATCCAAAATACCAGGGATAAAGAAGAAATATGACTTATGGAATGGAGAACTTTTAAGAAGACATACTTTGACAAATACTTTCTTCATGATCAATATATTGAGATGAACGGGAATATCCTTATGTTAAAGAAAATTTAAAAAGACAGTGTCGCATATTATGAATCTACCTTTACAAGGATATCCATGTCTAATTGGGATTATATACACACCAAAAAGTGGATGATCGATCACTTCTTTGACGGTCTTAAGAAAAACCTCTGAAGGGCACTAACTTCATAGAATTTTTCATCAAATTATGAAATAGATTTATGTTAATAATGAAGGAAAATTAACTTCGTAGGATTAATATTTTCAATGGAAAACAAGACAAGAAGAGGTCCACTAAGAACCATAAAAACGGAATGCATTAAAGAAGAAGAATTTTGAATGATTTTCATCTTATGAAAACTATGGAAAAAAGTACTCTGGGAAATGTATAAAGGGATCGGGAGTTTTCTATTAGAGTGGTGATAAGGGACACCAGACTCATGAATGAAAATGTATGAAAAAAATAAATGATGTCCAGGGCTATAATTTTAAATTGATGGGAAACTATGCAAATGAATTCTCGAAACATCAAGGGAACCTACCATAGAAGAGGCCGAGGGGATATGTATAAGAATTTGTGATCACAACTACTATGGTTTAAGTTCCTAATGATGTGCTGGCATGTACTTTAATTATTTAATCATATTTAGCTAAATATTTATTTAATTATGGATTATCTCATTCCTTTATATCTTCCCAGTTTTTGTTGAAAATTAGACATTTCAATTCACCATGACTAGGTAATTTTCAATCATAACATCAAGTTAGAACCTTATCACAACAAAGATGTGTCAAATGATCTTATTATGACATATAAACATGATCAAATATCTGATTTTTTTCATACCTATATATATTTTGATATAATTTTTGGTATGGATTGGCTTTCAAAATATGATGTGGAAATATATTGCAAGAAGAAGTATGCTTGGATTTTTGAGGAAGATGTAGAATCCATTATCATTAGAGAGGAAACTTCATCACCTGATTCTTATCAAAATTCACCCCTAATAGCTTTACTAAATAAGATTAGTGAGGAGGAAGATAAAACATCCTCTATGGTGAAGGAGGTAATAATCAAATTGAGGATGTACCTATTTCAAAGGAAAACATTTATTTTTTTCTTGATGATTTACCTGGAAACCCCTAAGAGAGTGAAGTTGATTTTTTCATTGATTTAGTCCCATATTAAAGGAAAATATCAAAAACTACCTACATAATGGACACTATGGAATTGGTAGAACTGAAAAAAACACGATTATTTGGGTTGAAAGTGATTTATCCTCCCTAGTGTTTCTCCATGGAGAGCCCCTGAACTCACTGTCAAGAATAAATATTGGTACATGAGCCTATGTATTGATTATAGGGAAATCAAAGTAATTTTAATAAAGAACCAGTATCCTATACCTGATGTCGATGGTTTATTTTATCAACATCAACGAGATAAATTATTTTCAAAGATTGATCTTCATTATGGATATCATCAATTACGAGTGAAGAAGGAATAAATTCCAAAGATGGATTATTGGACAAGGTATGTCCAACAAAAATTTATATTAATTCCTTTCAGATTGACTAATTCACCCTCATTTTTTTATGGATATCATGGATATAGTAATCAATGATTATCTTGATGATTTTGTTATGGTATTCATTTATGATATTATAATATATTCTAAAAGCTTTTAAGACCATGAGTAACACTTGACAATAATTCTTGATACTCTATGGAGAGAATAATTATATGGTAAATTTATCAAGTGTGAATTCTGGATTAGTAAATTTCATTCATTGGACATATAGTCTCCAATGGTGGAATTTATGTTGATCCTTTACTGAAAATATAAATTCAAGAATGGCCATCACTAACAAGTATAACTGAGGTACGTTGTTTTATTGGTTTACCATGTACAATCAGTATTTCATCTAGATTTTTTCCCTATTGTAAAACCCATTAATGAAGCTCACACGTAAGGGGGTTAAATTCATTTGGAAAAAAGAGTTTGAATAAATTTTTGATGAATTGAAGAGATGATTAGTAAAAGCACCCATCTTGACATTACCATCTGGGAATAATGGGTTTCTCATTTACAGTGATGTGTCATGGAAAGTACTTGGTTATTTCCTTATGTATAATGATAAGGTTTTTTAATATGCATCAACATTAGTTAAAATTAAGGAACAAAACTAACAAACTCTGGATCTTGAGTTAGCTACAGTAATCTTTTCTCTGATGATATGGAGACACTATCTCTACGCTGAAATACGTGAGATACATATTGATCCCAAGAGTTTGAAATATATTTTCTCATAGAAATATCTCAACATTACACAAAGGATATGGCTTGAGAAATGTAAAGATTATGATTATACAATACACTAACAACCAAGGAAGCCAAATAAGGAAGAGGATGCTTTGAGCAGAATGGAAAATGTAGTTTTAAACTAGATGAGAGTTGAAAGGGGTCCTATGTTCATGGATTTAGTAATTATGGATATGGGAATTATCATAGGGGTTGAAATATCACTACTTTTTCAAATGGTTTACCAAACATATTTACCAGAACAGATAAAAATTTCTCAGACTAATTAAGAGGTGTTTCAAAAAAAAATTACTGTTGGGAATGATTAAATATTTGTTGATTTCTTATTCGAATATGGAATTTTGAAATTCTTTAAGAGGCTTTGTTTTCCCTCTATACATGAGAAAAAATGGAATTATTGGATGATGCTCATAGCACCAATTTTCCTATACACCCTGGTGGGACTAGGAGGTATAGAGATTCAATGGAAATTTTTTGGTGGGACAACATGAAGAGTGAAATTTCTGATTATGTTTTGAAATGTTTGTTTTTTAAATAGGTGAAGGCTGGAAGTCAACATCCAAGAAGATTCATGAAACCTCATCCAATACCTATGTACAAATGGGATGATATTACAATGTAATTTTTCATGGGGCTACCAAAGACTTCAAGAAGTAATGATGCGATATGGGTTATTAGTGATTGTCCTACCAAGTCAGTATATTTTCATTCTATAAGATAATATTTATCACTTCAATTTTTATCAAGATTATATATTAATGAAGTTGTAAGAATTCATGGTTTACCCCTATCAATAGTTTCGGATCGCGATCCCCATTTTACATCAATATGGTAGAAAACTATTCAGAAGGACCTAGATACAGAACTTTGTTTGAGCACTGCATACCACCCTCAAACTGAAGGACAATCAAAACTAACTATTAAACCATTATATGACATGGTGATATCCTTACCACTTTACTTTCAAGGTATGTGGGAACAATATTTACATCTTGTAGAATATTCCTACAACAACAACATCAATTCTATTATCCAGATGGCACTATATGAAGCATTATATGGAATTAGATGTCTTACACCAACTTGATGGGATGATGTCGGTGAAAGAAAACTTATAGGTCCATAACTAGTAGAAGAAATAGTGGTGAAGGTGAATATTATCCAAACCCATATCAAAACAGCTTAAAGAAATACTTTTTATAACCAATGAATGTACTCACCTATTATGAAATAGAGTTGGAACCCAATATATCTTATTCTAAATATCCTATAAAGATTCTTGATACCAAATAACTAGTGTTGAAAAATTGAACTCATATGGAAAATGATCCTAAAGAAACTATAAAATGGAAGAGGCGACGTGGGAACCTAAAGAACATATGATGAAGAACCACCTGGATCATTTTATGTCGTGTTATTCTAGAAATTTAAGGGATAAAATTATTTTAAGGATGGAATAATGTAACACCCCATGATTTCATCATATTCTTCTTTTTAACAATTTCAATGAATTGCTTTGTACGCAACGCCGAGTTTAAGTACACCATGACGTATCAAACAAGCTCTTTAAAAAGAACTTATGAATATTATATCCTCATTTTAAAATTTTATAAATTTTATTTTTCAAAATTTATTTCATTTTTGAATTCCGAATAACAAAATTAGATTAGGGTGAATTTTTTTTAATTTTCTAAAAAGTTTAAATTTACAATGAATAGTGAAAAATACTACATTTTAATTCAAAATGGTTGTTTCACCTATTTTTTTATATAGATAGATTATATTTTTAATTGGTTTTAATTTTTTATTGTATTTTTTTATCATTTAATTACATTTTTTTCTATTATAGGTAAATTCACATTGAAATTGGATATAAACCCATGTCAATATTTTGATAGATTTTACATCTTCAAAACCCGCTTTCTGGTTTTAAAAGTTGGAATTAATTTAAAATTAATTTCAGACAAATCTATGTGTTGAATTTGGAAATATGGATTCCATATTTGTAATCATAATATCAAAATTTTGTAAATAGTTACCTTATATTTTTGGACATTATGAATAGTAACTTCATAAATTATTTTTATTTACCAGGGTTAAAAGGTAAATCATGTAAATGAGGCTAAAAAATAAAATTATAATAATATAAAACTACCCAAAAAATGTTCTAATCCTATTTCATGAGATATTTCCGACCATTGGAATACTTGGGTCGATTTGGGTTCCCTATCGAGCCACTTGGGTGTGATAATGACATGTTATCAGAAATATTTTAAAGTAAAGTGAAATATAACAAAAACATGTATCTTTTTCTAAACCAATTTTAATATAGGGTTATATAACTGATATATTTGATTAAAAATAGTAATTAGAAATATAATAATAATTCCTACGTCATGTTATTTTAATTAGAATTTTTAAACATTAAATAAATAAATATATTTACAACAAAATAATGATGCAATGATTACTTTATTTATGAAATATTCAAATAACTGATATTATAAATATTAAAATAAATGTAATTTGATTATTTTAAATCCATAAAATAATGTTATGGATGATATTTACATATTATATTTCATTTAATTCCATTGTTTCGATGGAGTAAATTATATATGACTTTAATAAATGTTATTTACTAAATAGCGTCAAAATTGACATAAATGAGTTTTTAAAACAAATATTATTTTATTAAATAATATAATATTTTTAAAAATATAATTTTAATCTAAATGACATATATAATGTTAAAAATATCATTAATTATCTAATTGTGGTTATCTTGGTATTTTAATGTAACTATACTAACCATATATTATGAAAACACAAGAATACATAATAATGATAATATTTATAACTAAGGGTTAAAGATAAATGGAAAGGATAATTTTGTAACATAAAATTGAATAAAACCTATTAGCTGATAAGATTTAGACCCATTATCATGTTATACTCTAAATATATCATGTTGTAACTATTATAATTTAAAATACATTTTATAAGAAAATAATATTTCATGACTACCCAAAAGTGCCCCTCCTCCCTCTTAAATAAGGCCACCACCTATACCCACTTATTTATGACTCCAAAGCCCTTTGGATCGTAAACACTCTTCTCAAATATCCTAAAAAATCACTAAATTCATCCTAGAGTCCAACATTTGGGAATAAGACCATCTTAAGGAGACATTTTGTGAAAATTAAAAGGAGTGACCCGAAGAAGAGGTAATCGTTTTATCCCTTCCTTCAATGTTCATTTATTCTTCTACTTCCTATCACTAAGTTGTTACCGTACTAAAATAATAAAACCAAAATATAATATATTATTATATTTTTTTATGGTAATGGGAAATCATATTCCTCTTTTTACACATCCTATAAGAAACAATACCACCATGTGTGCATACTAACGGCTTACCCTCTCCACGACGCGAAGAGACTCATCTTCGACATTTACCATCCAAGAATGATTATAAAGATATATATTATAAATAATTATGAAATATATGACCTAATAATTCTTCCTTTATAATATATATATATATATAAGTATTTATGTACGTTTATGTCATTCACTTACTTCCATTCAACAAAATAAGAAAATGGAAACAATGTTTATGTCTATGTATGACCTACCATCTCCATGAACGGTATATTCCATTTATTATATATATGCTATATATATTTATATTATTAATATATATGATATATAAATCTTATAATAAATTTCAGAACTAATAAAATAACAGTCTAAGAAATATGATCAAGAATAATAAGTCAAAACTGATATTATAAACAAAGCGATTATTACCCGAAATGTTGCAGTAACGTGGAACTGTTAATAAAAAGGTAATATATGGTCAAAAAAGAATCATATATGATATCATAAATATTATTATAATTATAATAGAATTTAATAATATATTTAAAACAATCTTACATGAGTTTTTTAAAAATATAAAGAGTATTAGACTTCAGGTAAGGGATTTTGTCTCAATTTTATTTCATTGAGGCACATTGTAATGTTATACATCTTGTAACTTTTATATGGTGTATATTTGAACTTTTGAATTTTTATCATGAATCTCTTTATTTTCATGATATTTTGCTATTTTCTTCATGATAATTATTGAAAGATCCTTATTACTCATTCAATATAGTTATTTGATAAGGAATATTATTTATTTTAGTTTTTCAATAAGAGAAATACTTGGGACTTGAAATGATGGGCGCATCCTAGACATTATATTACTCATTGATGCACCGGTGAATTCTCATGAGACAAATAAATTGTAAAAATGGGTTTCAACCCTTAATTTTAATTCTTCTAGTGAAATGACTTTATGGTAATTGGTTTTCATGTTATTGAGACATACCACCCTTAAATAAAGTATTATCCTCATTAAATATATGTTATTATTTATTTATGATATTTTTCCTCAACATATCTATGGATTTAGTTCATTCTCAATTTATTGATTTATGGCATATGATTCAATTCCTTACTTTCTATAGTAATTTTTCCTTATCTAGCTATAAAAATGGAAAGCGTGTTCAGTTAAGTACCTTTCCATGTAGATTGATTCATTATTGATTATGATGTACTTACCCTTACTGATCATTTGAGCTCACCCTTATTATGTTTCTCTCCCAAAGTTATGAAGAAGAGAACGTTGATTAAGTTTTCATGGAAGCAGTATATTTCAGTTATTTTTTAGCTTGTTTTATTTTGTTTTCCAAATGTATTATGGGTATCATGTTTGTAATCTATATTTCCAAGTCTCCTAAAATATTCGGTCCTTCGTGATTGGCATATTTTAATAATGCCAATAAAAATTAATAATGCACCTACATCAGGTTATATACGGTTGGGGCGCTACTGTTGGTATCAAAGGATGTTTTGAAATAACATTGGAAACTAGATTAAGATAAAATAGATTAGGGAACAAACCATAAGTTCAACTTTGGGGATACACTTATAATAATTCATCCAACCTAATTAAAGTTAATGATTTATGATGCATAATTTTTTAATTTATGTTGAGTGAATTTCCATATTTGAATCTCATTATTTTATGAGATAATCTGATAAGTTTCATTATATAGAAATGATCCTAGAAGGTTGATTGGTATTAATACTTGAGGAAATTTAATGGGTTTTCTTACCGAGGAATCCAATACAACGTGTATTAGAATGGTGAAAATTAAGGAGATACCAGGGAAACTCAATCAGGTTATAAAAAACAACCTTTCCTTAATAGAACAACCCATTCCATAAAGGGAATCTCTTATACTGGATTTCTTTATGCGTCAAAAGACCCCATCATTTAGTGGGACTACTAATGCAATTTTATTTTTGAAGTGGATTAAGTCATTGGAAACTATATTTATGGCCTTGAGATGACGTGAAATAGAAAAGGATACATTTTCATTCTATTGTCTCAAAACTGATGTTGATAAATGGTGGACATTAATCCAAGATTCTAGGGATGAAGAAAAAATAGAAACTATGCAACAGATTAATTTTAATGAGATAGTCATTGAAAAATACTTTCCTCCTAGTCAACAAATTGAGATGAATATGGAGTTCCATAGCCAAAAGAAAAAGGAAGAAGAGAGTGATGCACATTATAGAGCTATCATTACAGGTTATATAGGTTTTCTAAAAGTTATATATGCAACTAAGAGTGCTAGATCGATCACTTATTTGAAGTTCTTAAGCCAAATCTCAGAATGTCATTGGTTTCCTAGAATTTGTCATCATATGATGAAATAGTATTCTGTGCCATAAATATGGAGAAGTTATTTTCTAGGATGAATATATTAAAAGGAAAACAAGGCAATAAGAGGCCAACTGAGAACAATGAAAATGGTATTGCATCAAAGGAGAATAAATAGGTTGAATGAATTTCATTTTGGGAATACTATGAAAAAAACCTTGGTAAATGTTTTAAAGGATTGGAAGTTTGTTATAAGTGTGGAGATAATTGAAATAAGGCTCATGAATGAAATAGGAAGAAAAAAATCAATGATGTATAGTGCTACAATTGTAATGTGATGGGACACTATGAAAATTAATTCCCCAAAAATCAAGGGAACCTACACAGACTAAGTTGAGGGGAGATGGAAAAGTTTTTGAAATCACAACTACTGAGGTTGAAGTTCCAAATGATATGGTGGTAGGTACTTTAATTATTTCCTAAAATTTTGATAAATCTTTATTTTATTCTAGATTATCTAATTCCACTGTATCTTACCAATTTTCTTTAAAAATTAGATATTTCTAATTCACTGTGACAAGGGAATTGGCAATCAGAACTCCAAATGGGAACCTTATCGCAACAAAGATGTGTCGATCAGTTCCTATTATAGCATATAAACATGCTTTAATTTCTAATTTAGTTATCATAGATGTGGTTTATTTCAATAAAATCCTCAATATAGATTGGATTTCAAAATATGAAGCAGAAATCTATTTCCTGAAGAATGATGTTTTGATTTTTGAGGATGATGAAGAATCCGTTATCTTTAGAGAAGAAACTTCTTCACTTGATTCTTATCAAAATCCACTCCCAGTAGATTTACTAAATGATATTATTAAGGAGGAAGAGAAAAAATATATAGTTATGAAGGAGGTAATATTAAAATTAAGGACATACCTATTTTAAAATAATGTATTGACGTTTTACCAGGAAATTTACCTTGACACCCCTAGAGAAAGATGTTGATTTTTTTAATGATTAAATCCATGATAGAAGGCCAATATCAAAAAATCCCTATATAATGTCCACTATAAAATTATTAGGTCTAAAAAACATGAAAAGTTGGGGAAAAATGGGTTTATCCCCCCTAGTGTTTCTCCATGTGGTGCCCCTATTCTCTTTGTCAAGAAAAAATATGGATCGATAAGGCTGTGAATTGATTATTGGAAAAACAATGTGATTACAAAAAGAACAGGTATCCTATACCTCATATCAATGATTTATTTTATAAACTTCAAGGATATAAATTCTTTTCAATGATTTATCTTCATTCTATATATCATCATGTATGAGTGTAGAAGGAAGACATTATAAAGATAGCTTTCTGGATAAGGTATGGTCATTACAAATTTCAAGTAATGAATTTTGGATTAAAAAATAAACCCTAAGTTTTTATAGATTTCATGAATAGAGTATTCAAGGAATTTCTTGATGAATTTTTTATGGTAATCATTAACGATATTATGATATATTCTAAAATCATTGAAGACAATGAGTATCACAAGAGAATGATTCTTGAGACTCTCAAGAGAGAAGACATATGTAGTAAATTTAGAATATGTGAATTTTGGTTTTAGGAATTTCATTCCATGGACAAATACTGTCCAATAAAGGAATTTCTATTGATCTTTCAAAGAAAAATGCAATTCCTGAATGGCTTACACCGACATGTATAATCATGATAAGTGGTGTTATTGGTTTAATAGGTTACTATCAGCATTTTGTCTAGAATTTCACCCGATTGGCTAACCAATTTACCAAGATCATATGTTAAGGGGTTAAATTGATTCGGAGAAGAGAGTGTGAATAATGTTTTGAGGAATTGAAGATACGATTACTCAATGATCCCATATTGAATTTACCATCTGGGAATGATGGGTTTGTTATTTATAGTGATTCCTCAAAGAAAGGACTAGGTCGTATCCTTATGCAGAATGACAAGGTTATTTTATATGCTTAAAAGAAATTAAAAAAGAATGAAAAAACCTATCCAACTCATGATATTGAGTTAGCTTTAGTAATCATTACACTGATGATATGGATACACTATCTCTACGATGAAAAATGTGAGATATATACTAATCATAAGAGTTTGAAATATATTTTCTCACAGAAATAACTCAACATGAGATAAAGAATAAGGCTTATGATACTCAAGGATTATGATTTCACAATACACTACCACCTAGGGAAGGCATAAAAGGTTGCAGTGGCCTTGAGAAGAATAGAACATGGAGATAAAACAAGATGAGAGTTGAAAGGTATCCTATGTTCATGAATCTATTAAAGATAGATATGGGAATTATCCTTGAGGATGAAACATCACTGCTTTTTCAAATGGATTCCAAACCATATTTACAATAATGGATAAAAATTTCTATGAATGATAAAGAGGAGTTTCAAAAGAAAACTAAAGAATAAAATGATGGGATATTGATTGATTTCATATTTGAAGACGACATTTTGAAATTTGGGAAGAGGCTATGTGTTCCCGCTATACCTGATCTAAAAAGAGAATAATTTGATAATGATTGTAACTCCAATTTCTCTATACACCCTAGTGGAACTGAGATGTATAGATATTTGAAGGAACATTTTTTATGGGATAACACGAAGAGGGATAGTGCATATTATGTTTCAAAATGTTTGGTTTTTTAATAGGTGAAGGCTGGAAGACAACATCCAAGAGAAGTCATGATACCTCTTCCTATACTTGTGGGAAACTGGGATGATATTATGATGTGCTTTTTCACGGGGAAACCAAATACTCCCAAATGTAATGATGTGACATGGGTTATTTTTGACCATCATATCAGGCCATCACATTTTCATTATATAAGAAAAGATTTACCACTTAGATGTTTAAGAACACTATATATTATTGAAGTTGTTAGACTACATTGTGTAACCCTATCTATTTTTTTGGATTGTGATCCCTATTTTACATCAAGATTTTGGAAATTTCTTCATTAGGAATTAGATACTGAACATCATTTGAGTACTTCATACCACCCTCAAACTGATCAAAAATTAAAACAGACAATTAGAACTTTAGAAGACATTTTTAGATACTTTTAACTTTACTTTCTTGTTATGTGGGAACATTATTTACATCTAGTATAATTTTAATATATCAATAACTTTAATTCAAGTATCCAGAAGGCACCATATGAATCATTATATTGAAAGAGATGTCATGTATCAACATATTGGGATGAGGTTGGTGAATGAATGCTTGTAGGCCTAGAACAAGTTGATGAAACAATGGAGAAGGTTAAGAAATTCAAAATGCATATCAAAATATCTCAATGTAGAAAAAATAGCTATGCTGATTACCGAAGGAAGGATTTTGAATTTCAATTAGGAGATCATGTTTTCTTGAAGTTATCACCATGTAAGCGTATTATAAGATTTGGTAAGAAGTGTAAATTAACTCCTATGTACATCCGAACATTTGAAATTGGAGAATGAATAGAATCTGTTGCCTAAATTTTTTTTATTCCAATTCTTTGTTCACAATTTTTAAAAATGGATTCCATATTTAGAATCAGAAGATCCAATTTGTGAAAATTGTTACCTTTTATTTTTGGATATTACGAATAGTAACATTGGTAATTATTTTAATTTACCATGGTTAAAGATTAAATCAAATAAATAATGGTAAAAAATATTATAATAAGATAAAACAGCACTATAAAATTTATTAATATTATAGGATGAGTTATTTACATCCATCAGTATCCTTGGGTCTATTTTGGGACCCCATTATTCCACTTGGCTTTGATAATGGAATGTTATAGGAAACAATTTAAAGTAGAGAGAAATATAACATTATCATGTATCTTTAACTAAAAGAATTTTAATATAGAGATATATAAATGATCTCTTTGACATTAAATATAAAAATATTTCCAATATCATGGTATTTTATTTATAATTTTTAGACATTAAATAAATAAATTTATAAATTACACAACCATGTTGCATTGATTACCTTATTAATGAAAGATTCAAATAAATGATATTATAAATATTAAAATTAATGTTATTTGAAAATTTTGATGACATACAAAAATTTTATGGATGATACTGAAATATTATATTTGATTTAATTCTATTGTCTTTACGAAATAAAAATTTTATGACTTTAACAAAAATCATATACAAAATAGTGTCAACATTTACATAAAAGATATTTAAAATATACTATTTTATTAAAGGATATAATAGTCCTAAAAACTAAAATTAGGCCAAATGACTTATATAATTCTACATAGTCATAAATTATTCACTTTTGGTTCTCTTGTTATTTTATTGTAACTATAGTAACTATATATTATGAAAATATAAGAATACATGCTATGGGTTAATGTTTTTAACCAAGGATTAAAGCTAAAATATAAGGATAATTTTGGGACCTAAACTTGTCTAAAACCTATTGGTTGAGAATATTTGACCCATTATCATCTTATACAATTAATTTATCACTTTGGAAATATTATAATTCCAAAATCATTTTATAAAAAAATGATATTTCAAAAATTTCCTAAAGTGACCCTCATACCTCTTATTAGAGACCACCATATCTACCCACTTATTCACACCACCAAATCCATTTGTATCAGACGTACCGAGCCCAAATATCCGCCCAAATTCTCTCACTTCATCATATAGGACACCCTTTGGGTAGGAAACCAATTTAAGGAGTCCGTTTGTGAAAATCCTATGGTGACACCGGGAGAGGAGGTAATTGTTTTATCCCTTATTTCAAAGTTCATTTATTCTTCTACTTCCTCTTACTAAGTTGTTAACATAAAAAAATAACTCTATAATCTAATATATAATGATTTTTTTTATGATTATGGTACAACCATGTTCCTTTTTTTACCCATTCTATGAAAAATAATACCACCATACGTGTGTACATATGGTTTATCGTCACCATGACGCGACGAGACTCATCTTACACATTCACCATCCATGAATTTTTATAAATATATATATTATGAATTATTTTGAAATATATGACATAATAATGATACAAGAAAAATATATTTATATAAATGTATGTTTTTTATGTACATATATGTCATTCACTTTCTTCCATTCAATAAGATAAAAAAAGGGAAACAATGTTCATGCATACGTACAACCTACAGTCTCAATGAACAATGTATTCCATTTAATATCTATCTATTATATAATTATATTATAAATATATGTGATATATAAATCATATTATAAATTTTAGAAGTAATTAAATCATTATTTAAGTAATATGATCTAGAATAAAAATTCAAAATGTGTATGATAAACAACGCGATTAATACGCGAAATGTTGCATTAACATGGAATTATTAATAAAAGGATAATATAATGGCATAAAAAATAATATATGATATCATAAATATTATTATGATTCTAATATATGTTAATAATATGTTTAAAACCATCATACATGAGATTCTGACGAATATAGAGAGTATCAGACTTGAGGTAAGGGATTTCGTCTCTATTTCATTTCATTGAGGCATATTGAAATGTTATTCACCTATTACATTTTATGTTTTGTATATTTTACCTTTTGATTTTTTGTCATAAATCTCCTTATTTTCATGATATTATGTTATTTCCTTCATGGGTACTATTTACAGATCCCAATTACTCATTTAATATGGTTATTTAATAAGTAATATTATTTAATTAGGTTATTCAATATAAGAAATACTATAGATTGGAAATGATGGGTGGATCATATAATTTATATAGATCATTGATGCATTGAAAGGTTGTCATGAGATTATTAAGTTTGAAAAATGGGTTTCTACCCATTTTTTTAAACTCTCCAGTGAAAGTTCTTGATGGTAATAGGTTTTCATGTTCCTGAGACATGACATCCTTAAATAAAGTATTTCCCAAATTTAATTTAGTTATTTTTTATTCATGATATTTTTTGTTGACATATCTTTGGAAGAAGTTAATTATCAATTTATTGATTAATGTCATATGTTTCAGTTCCTTACTTTCTATATTATGTGTGCCATATCATGTAATGAAAATGGATGTGTGTTTAGTTATTTACCTTTCCTAATAGATTAATTCATTATTTATTTCATTGTATTACCCTTACTGGGAATTTGAGATCACCCTTATTATATTTCTCTCCTCAGGTTATGAATAAGTGAACTTTTATTACACTTTCAAGGATACAATGTATTTATGTTATTGTATATCATGATATATTTTGTTTTCCCAAAGTATTATGGGTATCATGCATGAAATATGGATTTCCAAGACTATTAAACAGTATGGCCATTTGGAGTTTTATTCCTTTTAATAATGCAAATAAAATGTAATATTGCACCGGCTTCATGTTATTTGGGGTCTGGGAATTATAATTTTGATCTCTCCCCTTCGTATGTTTTACCTCCCCTTGTATTTAAAGATGATTATGTCCCTTGGAATTTCGAATAGTAGATTTATCTTATGAATAAATGTTCACATCATGTAAAATAATTTTTTTATGATTCTAGTCTAAAAGAAACTAATCTTTTAGGTCTATAGGTTATGAAACTATTTGTGAATGTAATAATTAAATGATTTTATCATTGTTTTATTTATATATATTTACCTTGGGCTACTTTAGTTGATATCAGAAGAGGAATTAGTTATTTTAGATATTAGGATAAGAAATCATTATTGAAAACCCTAAAGACAAGTTTAAAATAACATCATGATATTTTGGTAAAGTTTGGATTATATGGCCTATAAAGATACTACAAGTGGATCTAGTATTGGAATTGATTCATCTAGGGGTAATAATCCTAAAAAGAGTTAGCTGACTATATCTGAACCATTATTCTGGTGCCCCAATCCTCTTTTTAAAAAAGAAGGTTATATAAATGAGACTTTTCATTGAATATAGTGATCTCATAAATATCATTATAAAAAATTGTCCACTTCCCTATATTTATTTCATTTTAGAACAACTGATAGAAGATCGAATTTTCTATATAATTGACCCTCATCCTACATATAATCAACTGTGGGTAAAAAAATTATTGTTTGAAAGATGACATTATGAACATGGTATGAACCCTATGTGTTTATTGTGACTCCAATTAGAGTTACCAATTCTACCATTATCATTATAAATCCTATGAATAGATTGTTTAGATATTATCTGGGTCATTTTATGGTAGTATTTAGAAATGATATTCTAATATATTCCTAAATAAAGAAATATCATAAACTTAAAATAAAGACTATTTTAAAGACTCTAAGGAATGAGTGATTGTATGTCAAACTCAAGAATTGGGAATGAGGGATACAAAATTACTATTCTTAGGTTATGTCATCCTATGTGAGGGTATGGCTGTTGATCCATTAAAGACTAAGGATTTTTAAAAATAGATATGAACGACCACTATAAAAAAACTTTATTTTTCATAGGTTACCTGTATTTTAGAGAAAAATTGTGATAAATTTCTCATGAAAATTAAATTCATTAACAATGTTAAAAATGGAATGTATTCATGTTCCTCTGTACAATACAATGTGAGGAATGATTCAAGGATCTTTATGAATTTTTTTTCACATGTGTTTAAATTACAATTTAATGATGAAGGGTTTGTAATTTATAGTGATGAATCAATGAAATTCTTGGGATTATTCCTCTTGAAAAATTAAAAGGTAATTGCTTCTGCCTAATGCTAATTAAAGACACCATGAGAAAAATTACTTGACACTTTATTTTGATTTAATGGAAGTGATCCCTGCACAAAAGAAATTATAGCTTTACCTTTATGGTGAAAAGTATGATATCTACATAGATCGCAAGATCCTGAATTATTTCTTCATATATAATGGTTTAAACATGCACCAATAGATATTGTTAATTCTAACTAAATAATATGACTTCATGATACATTACCACACTGGAATGAGAAATATGGTTCCTAATGCTCTAAGAAGAAATGATCATGCTAAATTACCGATGATGGGGACATAAAAATACCCAATACCAATGGATATAAAAAGGATGAATATTGAATTCATAATGGAAAATGATAATTGATACCTTCCCATTTTTTGTTAAACCCTCTATTTATGTGAGGAAAAAAGAATCCTAGAGGCGTGATATGGAGGTAAAAAAGAAGATAGCAAATATTATCGATTAAAAATTTGATAAAGAGTGTTTTTAATGGTTGGAAATTTGGATATGGGTCCAATTTTTACTAGATTTGAAGAAGGATATTCTGAATGATGCACATAGCTCATATTACCCTATCCATACTGGAATCACAAAGATGTATATAGATCTAAATAAAAACGTTTTATGGGATAACATGGAGAGGGAAATCACCAATTATATATCTTGATTATTTATATGTATGCAAGATATGGAAGAGTGATATGACACTAAAGGGATGAAGTAATCATTAGCCAAACCTATATGGAAATGGGAAAACATCAACGTGGATTTCATCATAGGACTCCCAAGAAAAAATAAAGGTCACAATTCTATATGGGTTGCAGTCGATTACCTTATAAATTCATCTCATTTTATTTCTATAAAAGTGTATATCTCACTAGATCATATTTACATGGTAAAAATTAATGAGTTAGTTAGGCATCAGGGTTTAACTCCCTCTATTATATTTTTATGAGATCCGAGGTTTTCATCAAGATTCTTGAAAATTCATCCACAATTTTTGGAGACTAAGCTGAATTTTATCACCGTCAACCATCCTTAGATCAATGGTCAGTCTAATAGAACCATTTAAACTATAAAATATATATTAAGATATTTTTAATGTATTTATTAGGTTATTGGGATCTACATAATTCCCATATTGAGTATTCATATATTAATAGTTTCTATTATAGAATCCAAACAACACCATGTAAGGCTCTATATGGGAAGAGATGTATGAATCCAAAATTCTAGGATGAATCTAGGGAGTAAAATATGATAGGGATTGATATTTTCTATAAAATGATGGAGAAGGACCAAACAATTTGAAAATATATGAAAATGTCAAAAATTAGGAAATAGAGCAATGATGAAAATCATCTAAGAGATTTATAATTTGAATTTGGTTACAAGGTATTTCTTTGAATATCTCCATTGAAATAGGTTATAATATTTCAGAAGAAAGGGAAGCTGATCCCTTGGTACATTGGTCCCCCTGAGATCCTTTCTCTTGTTGGGGTAAGAGCTTACTTCTTAGCAATTCCTCCACAACTCTCTTAAGCACAAAATGCATTCCATATATCACTTTTGAGAAAGCATATATCAAAAAATTAACATATAATAATCATAGAAGCTAAAAAAACATGAACAGTACATCTCTAATGAATAAATACCTATAGATATATTATATCGAATCAATAAGGTGACGTGGAACAAGACAAGTCATCTGGTCAATCTTTTATTTACAAATCATAAGTTTGAAGAGGCTACATATGAACCTGAGGATGTGATGAAAAAAATCACCTTCACTTGCTTTCATCCATGTAATGAAATTTATATGATTAAAATATCGTATGGTGGTATAATGTAATGACTATACTTTTTACTCAATTAAATACCATGTTAGATTGATTTCTCCATTTACAATGCAAAAACCAAATTATTAAATTTCGATATAAAATTGTCAAAAAATTAGAAGGTATAAATAATAGTAACATATATATGAAATATATATAAATAAATATGTTTAATATAAATATTGAAACAAAAATTAAATATATTGTAACAACCTGATTTTTATGCTTTTTCAAATTTAATTTATTTGATAACTTGCATTACACGCAACATCAAATTTTAACTAATACAATATACTAATAATATTATTATTTAAACATAAATTTTTTAACATCTCCATTAAATATTGTTTTAAGAATATTAATAAAGAAATTTTAAATATATTTATAAATTTTATATATGAATAAAATATATTTTATAGTAAATTCATTATATGATCCTAAAAATCCATTTCTCCACAAAATGGTTTTACAACATTTTTTGAGAAAATAATATAATTTATTTATTCCAATTTTATAAAATTTATTTTTATTAAAATATCATTTTTTAAATCGCCGGGTTAAATTTATATTAGGGTGAATTTTTTCGAATTTTTGGAAGTGAATAATTTTTCAATGAATATTGAAAATACTGGGTTTTATTCAAAAAATATTTTTTCATATAATGTATTTCAAAAGTTAAATTATTTATAAAATGGATTTAAAAGTTAAATTAGTTCAATTAAATATTTATTAATCCTATTAATTTCATTGTAATCAATTTTACATAGAATTTGTTTATTAAAACTTTTTATACATATAGAAACTATTTCATTGGAAAATCATTTTTTTCATCACATATGAGGGATAAATTATAATTAATTTATTCCAGTAATGTGAATTGAATTTGTTAAAATTTAGTCCAAATTTGGAATCATAAATAAATAGTATATAAAAATTTCAACATAAGTTTGGGTCATAATGAATAATGAAACATTAGAAATTAATTGCCATAGTTAATGTTAAAATGAGTTTAACGAGGGGTGAAACTAAATTGAAAAGGGTAATTTTTTCAATAATACTTGTCAAAAAACTATTTTATATCCATATTTCAACCTTAAAATATAAACATTTTAAATATATAATCATTTTGAAGAATTTTTCTTGGTAATGACTTTATCATTTTTTATTATTTTGTGAAATTTTCATATAGATTCTAAGTTCTTTCCTTTCACCACTTATTAAAGGAAATCCCTTATACTCTCATATTCACAATACCAAAGCCTTTTGGATTGGCCAATAATGACCCAAATTTTTTTATTAATTATGAAACAATTTCTTAGAGAGCTTATTTTGATTATAAAACCTTTCTCAAGAAGTATTTTGTTTCTAACACAAGGAGGTTGTCTGAAGAAGTGGTATCACTCTTAACTAAGAATTTTCAAATTATTTATTATTAAAATTGCTTCAAATACTTATAAGATATAATGATAAAATAATATCATAATCTCCCATATATTTATATTTTTTTATTTTAGTGGTATAACATAAAACCATCTTCTCTTTTATCAAATAGAAAACAAAACCGTTGATAGTGTGAATGGTGGAATACCGCCTCACGAACCGATATAATTTGTTTCCCATCACCACCTCTCAAGGATGAATATAATGATAGAATTAGAATATTTATATGATATTTATGAAAATATTATACTTTTTAAATTATATTATAACATCTACCTTCTTACCTTCCAATCCTTTGGAAAATTATAATGTCTCTCGTGGGTAGATGTAGAGTACCTTCTCCACAAAGCGGAGTGATACTTTCTTCATTTTACATTGATATGTATAGTAATAAGGTTATATTTAGTAAATATATATGATATATATGAAATTTAAATTATTATTTAAAGTGGATATATTATTTATAATTCTTTTATTCCATTTATCAAGAAATTGGAAACCACATTCATGTGTACCCATGGACCACCATCCCCATGGATGGTTTAATTCATTTTCTATGACTAAATTTTATTGATTATTATATATAAATATATATTTAATATATATGACATTTATATAATTTTTAATGTCATTTAGATGATAGTACCATGATAAAAAGAAAAAGAAAACAATACCGTACAAAAACATACATGAAAAATGAAGCAGTTATTTCCCGAAACACAATTTTAACAAGGTGTTATTAATGATCAAGTAATTAAAGTTCATTAGTAAATCAAATATGGTATGATAAATATGATTATGATTCTGTAATAGATATATATTAAACATATTGTAATATCACATATTTTTTTGTGTTTTTTTTAAATATTATACAAAATTGTTTTGAGACCAGGCACTGAGACGACGTGTGATTCCAAGGCCTAGTGTGTCGGGAACATTTCATTTAAAAATGAACAGTTTTTAATAAACGGCATGAGCGAATTTCATGATAAAAGTGGAATATATTTTAAATTGGTGACCTTCTCAGAAATATGAAGGCACCGTTGCATTTAAATAAGCGAGTTGTCCCTAGGTGAGGCATACAATCGGCCGGAGTGAGTTAATTGTTAAAAGCTGTTTTCAGATGAAACAAGATTGAAAATGTTTTAATAAAAATGTTTTTTTATTAGAAGAAACAATTTTTATTTTAAATTTTTCTTTTAATGAAGGGATGTAGGGTTATTCTCATAACCCTATAATTCCCTGAAGGCTCTAGGGAGAACATTAGAGAAATATCTTAACGGACGACGATGAGATGGTTGATTGAGATCCACTACTAGAAAATGGACATATCCCCATGGTTTTCCCCAAAACCGTGGGGATAGGTACCCCTATACCCACGGTTTATTAAAACTGTGGGGATTGGTCAATATTCAAGACCTATACCCACGGTTCTCTAAAACCGTGGGTATAGGGGTGGTCTATACCCACAGTTTTCCAAAACTGTAGGGATAGGTCCTTAAATGTCACCTATACCCATGGTTTTGGAAAACCGTGTGTATAGGGGTACCTATCCCCACGATTTCCCCCAAAACCGTGGGGATAGGTATGGGATAAAATACCTATACCAACGGTTATGAAAAACTGTGGGTATAGGTCTCTCGTGTGTGGGTAGGAAAAAAAAATTCCTCGTGAAGGAATTTTTTATGTGGGAGTTATATACCCAGGGTTCTTCCCTCTATACCCACGGTTTATATATCTATATTTAACTAAATATAAATATATATACACATAGGTGATGTTAGTGTAGTGGTTATACGGAGTGTTTTCAGCGAAGAGGATGTTGGATCGAAACCCGCAGCATGCATTATTTTAGTATCTATACCCAGGGTTTTGAAACCGTGGGTAAAAGCCTTTGACACCGTGGCAATTGTCTAGGTTTCGTTGACATGGTGGAAGAACACTTATACCCACGGTTTTGGAAAACCGTAGTTATAGAATGGGGACCTATACCGACGCCGCTCCAGCCCATGGTTCCCAAAACCGTGGGTATAGCCTATACCCACGGTTTTGGAGGCTATACCCACGGTTTTGAACCGTGGGTATAGGCTGTTTTTTCAGCAGTGATCGTTCTTGATAGATATCCATCAAAAATGAATCCTAGAACAAAAAAGATCATTTCCCAGGCAAGGAATTGTGAATTTTCATTTCTTTAATTCCTGGTTCTAAGAATCAAAGATGAACTCAGATCAACCAATGAACAGGTTGACCCTCAGTTCGATAATCCTTGTGGGATGGATTTTGATAGCTAGTTTATTATCAGTGTTTGTTTATAGAGATTTTTTTTCTTGATCATTCTAATGGAATGGATTGAGGCCAAAATGAAAAATAGAGAAAGTTCATTCCTTGGGTTTTTAATTGACCTTTTCTCCCCTGAAATTATTTTTGTTCTTTGTATTCTTCATGATTTTTGAGTGAATGATCATTGGGCCCTCTATTATTGTTGCAATGATCCCAATTCTTAGATCCAACCTCATGAAGACACAATGGAGGTGTGACATCGAAGGGGTGGTGCAGTTTGGCTAGGACGATGGTACACATATACGTATGCATCTCCAAATTGTGGTGGTTAGGGTTGAATTTCCAGTCATTCTAGGTGAGTGGTGGCGTGAGTTTATGGGGGTCAATCTAGGCAGACGGTGAGGCCCAGAGTGAGCTACCGACGGGGTGGTAAGTTGAGTCAGAACACAACACAGCAGGAGGCGGCGTGGGATCCTGTGACTTAATATAGGCCACTAGAAAGTAGATCTTGAGATGATCATATAGAAACGATGATCTAACCTTGTGGGACACCATGTGGCACTGTAGGATTATGAGGGAATGGAGCAGGAGTGGAACGCATTTAGCAGATCATCCGACCTGTGTTCATGCGGGTTGGACTAAGGGAATTGGGACAGGCGAAGTGGCCCAGTGAGCCAGGACAAACCAGGACCCACAAGATGGGCTGGACTTGGCCCAGCAGGTTGGGTTGGGTTTGGTCGAGGGACAGGTCGGGTTTTTTAACTAATAGGTCGGCTCAAATCTAGATCGTACCTTGGTTTGATCATTTTACTAAAATGATCATAAAATTCAAACGGAGTGTACTTTTGACTCGATGTCAGTGGAATTAGGACCATTACGACAAGAAGGTATTTATGAGGTGGATATGTTTCTAGGGAAATAGGTTGTTTTCACCTATAGTACTCATGGATAAGGGGTACGGTAGGTGTAAATACTACTCACCGTGCACCCTCTCTTTTATACATGAGTTAATTATCTTATCCTCCATATCATGGAAGAGTTTAATTAGGGTATGTTAACTTTATCATTTCCTTGATGGTTTTTTGGAATCGTTTCCTATATATAAGAGTATGATTATTTTGGAAGGAATTCCAGGATAGAGTTGTTGGAATCACCTAAGAGGCCTAGTGTGAGATCGTCTATTCATATTCATTTAATATGTATTTTCTTCAGCATTGACCTAACCAACATCATTTGGTGTTGATCCTCTTCATAGTTGGTTAATCTAGATTGAGTTGTTGGTATCACTCCAAGGTCCTACTTGTGATCCTAATCTGATGTATCTAATCTCTTTTTAGATAACTCAATGTATATCTCTCTCATTGTGGTTTGTAACGAACTATACATCTCGGATGGACGTCATCAATGCAATCGGACACAAGAGTGTGTTATCTCAGTTGTGTGCTTTATGGAATCATTGAACCAAATCCCTAGAGTTGTTATGAAGTGTTTATGATTTACCAAAACCTGTGTGATATTGTTTGAGTATATCTAAACATTATTTTTATATGTTGTAGACATATACATGTGTAGAGATGCATATACATTTCCTTTGTTTATTTCTTTGGGGTTTTAGGGTGTCTAACTGAGTATTGTTAAACTCATCCATGCATAGGATTTTCCGGAACATTTGTTGTCTTGTGTAGATGAGTGACCTTTTAGAAGATCCCATGGTGGAAAATTTATGGACAAAACCCTGTGAGATTAGATAAATCAGGGTGTTTTTATGACTTTACACATTATTCCCAGTACCGTGACATCAGGTTGGAATTTCTATTTATGAATTTCAGGAATATTTTATAGACATTCTTTTTATTGAACCTATTTTCTAGACATATTTCCTTTCTAGAACATTCACGTTTTCACTTTGGTTTTGGGTTATAGTGTTTTTCATGTATTGATACTTTGTGTTTTTAAATTTCAGTATTTATGGTCTTGGATATGTGTGCATGCATATAGATATTATGGAAATTCCTCCCGTGTTAGTGATATGCCTACTCGGTGCTAATTACCAGCCCCTGGATTATTGGAGGTGGGCACGAGGAGTCACAGCACAAGTGCCACAAGGATAATTCATGATAGAGTGATATTATAGTTGTTCGATTAAAATTTAGGATTAGGGGTCTATGAGATTGTTTTGGGGAAACAGTGTTTAGTGTTTTGAGTTCGTATTTCGTGATAGAGACTCCATTGTTGGTGTAGTGGCCGACGTATCCATACACCAAGAATATAATAACCTAATTTTTTATTTCGTACATGATAAAAGATGTTTTAGGGAGAAAATGGTACATGCATCATATAGGAATGGGTTGTGATGTCAATGTCCTTATTGAGTTAGTTATATTAATATACTCATTGACCGTGGTACATTCAATTTTCTTGCAATATGGCTTTATGATACATACCAGCTAGTATTAAGAAACTCGATCATGAGAATGACCCTCTCAGTGATGAGGCTTCAGTATAGGGGATAGTTTACCATATGTTACCTTTTAGTGGTACACCATATATACTTACACCTGTGGAGTTACAAGTGGTACATGTGGTACCAAAAGATGATAAGAACATGCTGATAATGCTCCATGAGTATCAGAGATAGAGACCCCTTAGGTTCTGAGCCGATCATAACCCTCAGGAAATGGAAGAATGGATTGAGGTGGTGACCCGAGTTTTCCATCTAGTCAGGACACCTACTGATCAAATGGTTGTCCAAGATTCGAGCCTTTTGTAGGGCTTAGTGGGATGATGGTAGAGTCTAGATATTCAGACTCATGAAGAGGCCACTATATCTTGGATAGATTTTGAGAACCTCTTTAGGGATGATTTTTTACAAGTTACACTGACTGATGTGCACATACAATAGATTCTATTGATCTAGAAGGGCAGTATGATTGTAGCTGATTATTCACTGAGGTTCACCAAAATTTCCAGGTACTCAATTGATATGGTTAGGTCTTAGTACTTTCGGGTGTGTACTTTTGAGTGATGTTTGCATAGAGACATCTGAGCCAATATTATCCATTTGATCATTACTACTTATACTAGAGTGATTGAATGGTATTTTTTGGCTGAGAGATTCCTGGATGAGAGGATACAATGGGAGATAGTTAGTAATGGATGAGTAGTTTTAGAGACCTTGGAAGTAAGGAGCCGACAAGTTTCTCAGCACCTGAACATGGGATATGTTTCTATAGGATGTCCAAAGACAAAAGATCATTAGTTTAGGGGTCACAGGGTGGATCCATTTTGCCTAGGGAGTGGTAGTGATACTCATGTGATGGTAAGAGACATATTTCTTGATATTGTCCAATCCATCAAACTAATGTCAAGGATATAGTGGATGGACAACTGTGGGAGAGGCATAGGTAGGGGAAGATAGATCTTCAGTGGTTAGGACATGGAAGAGGAGTAGGGGGAGCAACGAGATGTGATCAATGATTCAAATTTCTATCTCCCCCACCCTCATGAGGTCTACACTAGGCTCAAGGAGCTAGAGGAAAGGGGCATGGCCAACATCATGGAGTCGAGGCTTATGTAGCAAGGGCTCCATGGATGATTCAATGAAAAATCTATTTCTTTTCAACCTTAGTTTCCTTAATGATAGACAAAAGATTTAATCATTCTTTCTTCACCACATGTCTTGTTTGAGGCCATGAGATTCTAGTAGAATCGTTGACTCAAAACTTACACTAGGAAACACATACTAGAAGAGATTAGTTGATAACACATCTATGATGATAGTGTGGCCTTACCCTTGTAGGTGAGAGTTTTCATTGGAACCACTTCGTGGAAGCATCGAGGCCTTATGATTTCATTCTTGATAAGGATTTTTTATGTTCGGTCCATACCCATATTGAATATTTTATTCAATGGGTTTAGTGTGTCTATAGCGATGAAATGAGGTTTTTCCTTTTTTGGTGGAAAGGATACCCATGTAGCACTATATAGACTCATTCATAGGAGGGTGTAGTTGATAACTCGTCGTTTTGGTAACCTGGCCCTTGGTGTAACAGATGTTATGTGTTTTTAAATCCCAACAGTAGTGGAAGAGTAAGTGGATGTCTTCCCAGAAGATGTATCAGGATTACTTCACCTCTAAGAGATAAAATTATACATGAACTTAAACCCCAGGATGGAACCCATTTCTTCACCAGTATATTGGATGGATCTTTTAGAGCTTTGAGAGTTGAGGGTGTAGTTTTAGGATTTGTAGAGGAAGGGCTTTGTTAGACCCAATGTTTCACCCTAGGCAGCCCCAATGTTTTTTTTTCCAAAAATGGAATAAGGGAGCTTGAGGTTGTGTGTGGACTACTAAGGCCTGAACAATGGGTCCTTGAAAAATATGTACCCTTTACCGAGGATTTATGACCTCTTCATTCAGTGGATAGGGGCACAATAGTTCTCAAAAGTTGGCCATCGATCAGGCTATCCCCAACTACGAGTAAAATATGAGGATATATCAAATATGGATTTTAGATGATGATATGGTCATTATGAGTACATGGTGATGTCCTTTGGTGTGATAAACACCCAAGATGTGTTCATAATACTCATGAACTAGATCTTCCACCCAATCCTTGACTAGTTATTGGTAGTCTTCATCGAATATATCGTTGTGTACATGATATTTGAGGAGGAACATGCAAGACACTTAAGAACATTTCTAGATGTACTATAAGAGAACCATATATATGGGATCCTCTCAAAGTTCCATTTTGGAATTCAGGTAGTCCTCTTTCTGGGAAATGTTATCTAGCTAGATGGAGTGGAAGTTTTCCCGACCAAGTTAAAGGCAATGTTTGAATGGGAGAACATAGGAGCGTGATGAAGGTGAAGAGATTCTTTAAACATGTAGGCTATTACCGGAGATTCATACATGATTTCTCCAGGATATCATCACCTATGAAATCTTTGACCTAACATGGGTATCCTTTACTGTGGATAGATAAGCGTCAAAAGGATTTCCAGTAGTTGATACAGAGTATGATGATTGCACCATTCTTGAAATTTCTGAAGGAGGGTGTCGAGTACGTAGTGTTCAATGACGCATCAGGAACTGAGATTTGTTGTGTCCTAATGCAAAGGAAATTAGTGATTTCCTATTGTTCATAGTAATTGAGACCACATGGGTAGAACTAGGTGACCCATGATCATGAGCTTGCGACATTAGTCTTTGCATTGAAGATGTGGAAATAGTACCTGATAGGTGAGAAGTTTTATTGCCTACCCTGATCATAATAGTCTCATGTATATCTTCTTTAATAAGGATATGAACATGAGATAGTGTTGGTGGCTAGAGTTCATCTAGGATTATGACATTGAGATCATTTACACTCCTTGGAAGGTGAATGTGGGGGTGGATTATCGCAGCAAGATATCAAGTTTGTAGTTTCCAAACTAGGTGTTGAATTAGTTGGCCTCATTATAGGTATCATTTACGGATAGATATAGGGGAACTTACCTCTAGTAGATGATTGTTATGCCTATACTCTTACAATGAATCAAGGAGGAACAACCTGGGGATACTGACTATGATAATCTATAAGTCTATTTATCCATAATTCATGCTCCTAATGGATATTCAAAATGTGGAGGAAATGTCATTATTTTGAGAGGATGCACATCAGTACTAGTGGCATTGCAGGAGAAGATTCTAAGGTAGTTCCACACAACCCCATTAGTGGTACATACAAGTATAGAGATGATATACCAAGACCTATTATGTTGGGTCTGGTGGCCCAAAATAAAGAAGATATTTTCAAAGTTCATTTCTTGATGCATTACTTGTTAGTAAGTGAAGGTTGAGCAATAGGTTCCAACAGGTTTGACCCAAACCCTTGAGGAGTTAGAGTGGAAGTGGAATGGGATATTCATGGACTTTGTGATAGTTTTATCAAATACATCTAGGTGGAATGATTCCATATCAGTGATTGTTGAATGACTCACCAAGTCAGTCCACTACATACCTATCCGATAGTAGTGTTCGGAAGAGAGTTTGAGATGCCTCTATGTTTAAGAGATATTTCAGCTTCACATATTTCCATAGATGATTGTTTCATATCGTGATTCTCATTTCAAAATCCTTGTTGGGGAGGGTATTGTAGGAGGAATTTGGGACTTAATTACATTTGAGAATAATGTTTTATCCCCAGACAGATGGCCAGATGTAGAGGACAATTCAGGTTCTAGAGGACAT
This sequence comes from Viscum album, assembly GCA_963277665.1. Taxonomy (NCBI): domain Eukaryota; kingdom Viridiplantae; phylum Streptophyta; class Magnoliopsida; order Santalales; family Viscaceae; genus Viscum; species Viscum album. The sequence continues at coordinate 569,357,576 of OY728164.1, read as the reverse complement.
GTTGCAGGCCTATGTGATGTACTTCATTCGTAGTTTGGAGGATCACCTACCACTGGAAGAGCTTGCATACAACTACAGCTACCACTCCACCATTTTCATGACATCATTCAAGGCTCTGTGTAGATGACCCTGCAAGTCACAACATGGCCAGACTGACCCAGGAGAGTCACCACTAATGGGATTAAAGTTTGATTGAGATACAACAGAGAAGGTTCTGATCATGTAGGAGCAGATGAAGACTGTATAGAGCCGCTAGAAGGCATATGTTGATTGGATATGGGGGCCCTTGGAGTTCAAGGAAGGTGAATGTGTGTTCCTTCTGCTCTCACCTCTATAGGTATTGTAGATATTAGACCTGGGCCGAAGGCTATATCTAAGGTTCATCAACCCTTTTTAGATATTGTGTAGAGTGGATGAGGTGGCGTACCACCTAGATTTACCCCCATAGTTTCACCAGGTACATAAAGTCTTCCACATGTAATAGTTGAAAAGGTACGTGAATTACCGACCACACATCATCAACTAGGGCGATCTAGACATTGAGGATGGAGAATATTTTACTGTGTACCCGGTGAAGATTGAGGATCATAATGAGAGGATCGTTCATGGGTTAGTTATTCCATTGTTATGTGTCTCTGGTGGCAACACGAGAGTCTCCTGTAGAGCACATGGGAGGGAGAGGCTCAAATTCATGTGCTATACCCACATCTTTTTTCATTTTTCATGTTTTTGGATTTTTTGGGACCTAAATCCCTATGGTGGAGGGAATTTAATGTCCCATATTTTTCTATGTATTATTTTAAAATATTATATGGAATTATTTTGAGACCATATGTTGAGAAGAAGTGTGATTCCAAGACCTGATTTTCCCAAACAATTTGTTGAAAATGTTCATTTTTTAATAATGTGTGGGAGTAGTTTTCCAAAAATTTAGAATGTGTTTCAAATGGGTGCCCAGATTAAATATACGAGGACATGGTTGCATTCAGTGTAGTGATTTTATGGTACAAGTCAGCTATGAAATGTTTTTTTCGAACGTAATGGGAATAAAAATATTTCAATAAAAAAATTTCAACGCTACGACATTTCTTTTAAATTTTTCTTTTATGAAGGGATATAGGGTTTTTAACATAACTATGGAATTCTCTGAAGGATGTAGAGAGATCCTTATAGAAATATCTTGATTGACGACAATGGGATGGTGGATCAAGATTGTTATTGATGGATCACCATTGGAAAGGAATCCTTGAAAAAGAGAAATCATTTACCATGAAAGGTGTGGTGATTTTTAGTTCTTTATTTCCCCATTATTAGAATAAATGATGATTGTGGATCAACCCATAAATAGGTTGACATGTGGTTTGATCATCCTTGTGTGAAGGGTTTTGGTTGCGGGGTTATTATCATGGTTTGTTTATAAGGATTTTCCTTTTTTATCTCTTGATCATTTCTATAGAATGGATCAAGGATGGAATGAAAAATGAATGAGGTTTATTCTTTGGGATGTTCACTGTGATTTTCTCCATCATCAATCTTCATGTTCTTCAAATTATTTTTTCTTTATGATCAAATGAACATTTCACCCTCAATTCATTATGTAACGATCTGGAATTGAAGATCCAACCACATGGCGATGTAGCAAAGGTGTGATGAAAAAGAAGCTACATGGTATGGTTTGAGAATATCTGGATTTTCATGTTATATGTTTTAGAAATATACTTTCTTAGAGATGAATATACTTTTCCTTTGTGTATTATTGTGTGGCATTGGGGTGTCATATTGTGTGTTGTTATACTCACCCCTGCATGGGATTTTCCCGCATGTGTCACGTATTGTGCAGATGAGAACCCTTTCAACATATTTTAGGGTAGACCATGGCTCGACGAAGCCTGGTGAGATCACACAGACCATGGTGTTCCTAAGACTTCAAACAATAGTCCCAGAACCTTTCCTTCCGGTAGGGTTTTCTATGGATGAGTTTCATGGAATTTTTTACATACATCCTCTTTGGTGGCATTGTATTCTAGACATATTTCCATTCCATAAATTTTCACTATTGTTCTCTATTTGTGGGTTATAGTCAGTTGCATGCATTTTTTTCTTAGTGTTTTTACATTTCAGCATTTGTGGGCATGAATATGGGTGTGCGCGTACATAAACAAAAGAAATTCCTCTCGTATCAGTGATGTTCCTACTCGGTGATAGTCACCAGTCTAGGTCCTATAAGAGGCGGGATTGGGGAGTCATGGAGCAATCCCCACTAGGATGGGTCCTGACACCTATACCTATTATACATGAGTTTCTCATGTGTTGAAATAGAGTAGAAGCTTGAGGTATGGGATCTTTTTCTTACTTTTATTTCCATGGGACACATGCCATATTGACCACTTATTTCTTTTATGTGGTGTATATACCACCCATGAATGAAATTTAGGACTATTCACATTGAAATTATTGGATATAAATATTTATATAAGGTTTTTTTTCATTCAAGGGTATTATAATTAAATTATTACCATATCGATAACAATTTTATATTACAATCTTATTGTTTAATGAGATTGTTTATGATTAAATTTTTAATTATGGGATCTTATAATATACCTCTCAAGAAACCTAAAAAATATTATTATAATATAGTTATTTCATTAGAAAACATGTATTCAATTAATTTTCTTCTTTTTAAAGATTAAAGAGACCAAAATACCTTTTGAAGTAAAAAAATTAGTTATCTCTTCAATTGAAAATACTTTTTCATTCTTATAAATGTTTTCTAAAAAATTTAAATAAATTTTTTACTATTTTAGAATGACTATCTAAAAACATTTTTACCCATATTTCACCTTTTATAAAATGTTTTTAACTGAATATATTTATCATTTTTTGAAAGAGGAACCATTGACTTTTTACTAAAAAATTGAATGGAATATTTTTTTAACATGTATGACATGAATTTAATTTCTCACCAACATGATTAGTAAATGATTTTAAGCATCCATTATAAGTTTCAATGATTATTTTAAAATGAAAATATTTATTTTATATTTGGTAAATTTTTAGATTTTAATGAATTTATATCAAATTTGTAAGGATATTTCCCTCAAAAATGTTTTAATGATCTTATTATGTAATTTCTATTAATTAATGAAAAAAAATCATTGATATTGATTTTTTTACAAGGGATGTGATCCAATTGTACCATCCTTATTTTTCTTTTGTATGGTTTATGATTATGATGATAATTTTTTCAGGAAAACCATTTATTTCCCACTGGTTGTACTATGATAAAATATTTATTAAATAAATTTCATTTTCTTGAGTTATGATATAATGAATGTTTTATGATCTATTGAAAACAATTTTATGGATTTTGTGATGGTTGGGAACAATATATCCCTCAAATGCATTGAGTAATGATTAATTTTTTAGAAGATCAATGGGTACATTAGTGGTTATCCCAGTCCCAGAAGATGGTACACGATAGGTTATACTATGATCAAAAGAGGTTACATGAGAGGTTATTAAAAGACTAAAAAGGGGTACATTAGAGGTTGTACCAATCCCAAAAGATAGTATATGGGAGGTTATACCAACCATGAACAAGAGGATACAAAAGAGGTTATCTGAAGCCTAAAAAATAGGGTACATTGGAGGTTATTCTATGCTCAAAAGTTGGCACATGATAGGTTATTCTATGACCACAGAAGGTGAAAGGGTAGTTATCCTAATCTTAACATGTTATTAATGTATTGGTGGGTAACCATGGAATGATATTTTCTATGCTTATGTTTCTGAAGCTTTCTCTAGGGTGTGTATTCGTCTGTCGAGGATGCGCTGCTTATTGCCTGGAATTCCAACTTTCCAAAGGAGGGTAACATCATAACATATTTAGGTACATTTTCTCCTTGATCAAAATGAGATGATGGGTAGTCGGTTCCTCATTTTGGGGATTCCTCTTCAGAACTTGTCACCTAGTACATGTCTCCCTTATAGATTAAAACATTATTTGTGAAAATCTTTTTTGTGCCATGTCTTCAGGGATGCTGGTTAATCACATTTCATCTATTTGGACATTCCTTGGGGGTTAGGTCAGGGAAACAAACTTCATTCAGGGGAGTAGTCACGTTGGACATCACTGATGTGTCTGGATACTGTAACACTAGTGTTTCTAGGTTTCTTCCCATTATTATAGGTCTTCCGTAGGGTGTGGTAGCCTGAGACATCCCACGTAAAATATGGGGAATTATGTTCCATTAGCATGCCTCTGAGGTTTTCCTTATCTTACAATATTTATCATAGGGTATTCCATAGGTTTTATGTTTAGCGGAGACAGATCAGAATGATTTGAACACTAACAGAAGTGGATCGGATGGGGGAAACCCCTAGAGGGAACACTGATGCTTGGACTAACACATGGTTTGTTACACAACTACTACTAAGAGTAGTGAAAAGGTGAATTCGCATGATATTTCTGGGATGTGACGACCCGGGTTAGAATAGGGATGGATGATGGAGTGTTTAATGAAGTGGTGAGGGGAATGAGACAGAACCATTGTTAAGGTGATGGTAATGTAGTTATTGAGCCTCAATGAGGATTACTACATATCTCTATGTAAGGGAATCAAAGCCCTCATTTTTCAGTGGGGTGATGGGGCACCTGAGGAGGTAACCCATATGGTTGATACCCAGAAGAAGTGGAACCTCCGAGTGGGGGCATGACCTTCCCAAAACACATAGGCTCGAGGGAAAGGCCTGGATGAGACATAGATGATGGGATTGAACCTAAGGAAGGGTTCCTACATACCTTTACTTATCAAGTATCAAATTCCATGTAGTTCTAGTCTGGGGTATAATATTGGGGTATTCTATGAGGATAACGACCTAATGATATACTGGGGATTATGTGTGGTAAGTAGCCCAATTTGGTCTGACGCCACTAGGGCGGACCAGAGATGCGAGTCACAACAAAGGGGACTATGAAGTCTTACCATTGATTACTGACTACAACGGTTTACTGCTGGTTGAGGTACAAAACAGCATCTTAATGCTGGTTGAGCTACAAAAACAATGGCTCACCGCTAAATGAGTTTGACAATGGCTTACGGCTGAAAGGTGGATCACGAAGGCTTACAACTAGTTGGGGATGAGAACATCTTATCACTGAATATCGGATAGTTTAGTTTCATGCGGGACAGAAAGGGGAACACATTTTAATGTAATATAGGATGAGAATGAACCGGCGTGGAGTGGTCGAGATTTATGGGAGTTGGGATTGAACCTAAGAAAGGCTACCTACGTACCATTCCTTAAAAAGGATCAAAGTCCACATATTTCAAAATAGTTAGTGATCCGATGTGAAGGGGGTTGGGACAAATAGGTGTTGGGATTGAACCTCAGGGAGGCGTCCTACATACCATTCCTTGGCAAGGATCAATGTCCACGTAGTTCCGATGGTGTTTGGGGCTTACACTCTAGGATGCCTAGAGAGGATACCATGTTCAATGCTAACTTTATTCCCACATGAGTCATGCATGGCGTGAGAGACAAGAGGTAGCAAGGACCTGACAATCACAACGTGAACGGTACATCCATGGTAGGTGGATTTGGGCATACACGTGGTTAGGAGACCAAAGAAGAAATAGGGTTTTATTCATGGTTAGCAGCCCGAAGTGGAATCAGGGGCTTGCGCGTGGTTTTCATCCCAAAAATAAAATAGAGGCTTTTGTGTGGTTAGTAGTCCAGTGAGAAAATATGAAGTTAATTTTGGTTATCAGCCTTGGGAGATGGAGATTGGGACTTACTCCATGATGGAGACCCAAGGGGTGACAATGCCCAGTAGAAGAGAGATTTGGAACAGAGGAGTGTAGGGTTCCGGTGCCCACCCCCCCACCCCCCCCCCCCCCCCCAACCCAGGTCTTTGTCCTAGAAGATGATAGAATGATCATGGATACTGTCTCCCACAAGGAATGATAGGGGATTACACAATGGTGGTTTCCCATTCCTAGTGTACAGACACCGCTCCTAAAAAGAGGATCTCATTCCTTGTGAAGAAGAGCTCATTCCTGTAGCGACGAGAGGGCATAGAAAATGTACGAGATCAAGAACCCCGCGTATGATGCATGGCGCAGGGTCACAGTTTAACATCATGTGTTGAGGATGATGATGCATGGAAATTTAATTTCCTGCATCTTGGATGAGGGGGGTTTCACTCCACACCCCTAGGGCTTACATAACTAATACCCACTCACCCTTAGGGAAGGGAATGAATCAGCAATGTCGTGAAATGGGCATGGACCTCAGAGAGGAATCCAATGAGTCTTGCCATGGAAAGGATCAAGGACCACCTACTTCCAGTGGTGTTCAGGGATTACACTCTAGGATTCCTGGAGAGGATTCCATAGTAAATGATTACTCTAATCCAACATGATTCATGCTCGGTGTGAGAAATAAGAGGCCGCAATGACCTTGTGATCACGTCACGAAAGGTGCATCTTTGTGAAGTGAAGTGGGGATAACACATGGTTAGTGACCCGAAGAGGAAACAAGGGATTATGCGTGGTTTACAGCCCAAATACGAAACATGGGCTTACACGTGGTTCGCGGCCCAGGAATGCAATAGGGGATTACATATGGTTATCATCTCAAGGAGAAAACAGGTGCTCATGGATGGTTAGTAGCCCATGGAGATAGATATTGGGACTTCCTCCATGATAGAGGTCCATGTGGCAACAAATCCCAACTGAAGAGGGATTTGGCATCAAAGAGAGGAGGGTTCTGGTGCCCACCACCCCCCTATGGTCTCTGTCCAGGAAGTAGATACAAGTAGCAGGGATGTTGTATCCCTCAAGAAAGGCTAGGGGCTTACACCAAGGTGGTATCCCTTTCCCCGGGGACAGACGCTGCTCTGACAAAGAGGTTCTCATTCCAGGTGTGGAAGAGCCCACCCCCGTGGAGATGAGGGGGCATAGAGAATGTCCGAGATGGGGAACCCCATATACAACACACGAGGCATGGTCATTTATTAACCTCATTCTTTGAGGATGATGGTTCTTGGTAGTTTAATTACCTACTGCCCGAATGAGGTGGTTTTTACACCACACCCCTAGGATTTACATAACGGATACCCACCCACCATTGGATAAGGGAAGTAATCGGAAATGTCAAGGTTTTGGGGTGTCATGAAGTGATATAATGATGGGACCATGTTAGCGTGGATATGTGAATAAGAAATATCCATTATCATGCCTATGATATGAATCATGAGGTGAATCAACACAATGGAATGTATCACCCAGGGGGATTTGAAATCACTTCGTGAAAACCTGAATGTTCACACAGGAAAAAGAAGTTTTTGAGAAAAGATGTTCATAAGAAGATTCTTTATGAGACTCTGGTGCTCCATGTAGGGGAGGGGCCTCACGAATGGGTATGATTCACTAAGTGAAGTGGCCTAGCCTAGGCATAGGAAATAGGTTCATGTGGAAGGTGCTTCGTGAAGTGGAAAGGATTTCATAGATTAGTGCTTCATGATTCAAGGGAGCCCTGTGATACGTAGCATTTCTTTGAAATGTGCTTCATGAAGAATAGTAGCCCTACCATAGAATGTGGGTTACATGTGAACTAAGAGTATTTCATGAAGCATGAGTGCTCTACAAACACCTGAGTCCCTTGTGGATCCCTTTTTTTTTGCAAAGGCCCATGGGATTTGCAAAATGCACCCCCTTTGATGAGGGGTGGCATATATGAAATAGGAAATGCAGTTCTCAATGATAAAGCACCTCGAAGAACTCATGGTTCGTATAAATGAAATTGGGTCACGATTAGTGAGCTAAGATAGAGAATGGTCGGAGGATCCATCCTTTAGGCTTGAGGGGAGCTCGATATTTTTTAGCAAGAGGTGATGGGATGAAAATCATGATGGGCATGAAGAAACGTGGCATTTTTTCATAACCACAGAGCCTACCACCTCCTTGATCCATGGTGGCATCACAAACATCAATTTGGTTCACAGAGCCTCGTGGCTCCTTCCTCCACAGCTGCATCACCAAGGGGTAGCTTCGCACTGGTTGCGGTGCGGTGGGGCTCCATGGACGAGCTTCACGAAGCAGCCCCAAGGGCTTCACGTTTTATCTTCCTCTTCCAATATTTTTTGACCAAAAAATGCCCCCCTCATACTTGAGTTAAGGATAAATTGAGGGTCAGAGTCTAAGGGTTAATCGCCAAAACTCATTGGTCAATCGCGATGAGGGCTCGTGAGGTGATGGTGCGGCATGCGATCTAAGAGCATTGTGATTCTCACCACGGTCGGACGCGTTGAAATGTGAAAAAGTTCATCACCTATAAAAAGGAGAGGATGGCCTCACTTTTTTCCTTCCTCACCTCCATGTTTTTGCATTTAGCGCTATGGATTTTTGAAGCTCCACGTACTGCATGATTTCTCTCCGCGAATCGGGATTTCCACTTCACGGCACACAGTGAGTCTTTTACTCCATGGTGGTGCACTCTGTGTCTTGCATTTGATGGTCGGGGCAAGGCTCTATGATCTTTCTGTTGGGGCCAAGCTACGTGAATGGTATTTTCAAAGAAGATCCACGAAAGAGCTTCGCGGACCAAAACCAAAAATGTCCAAATTTTAATAATTGAATGTCTCAATAGGAGGCTACTAGGGGGGTCCTTGAGGATTCTTCCCAGAGGGAGGAAATGACAGATATCATGGGTGTAGGAGAGTTCATACGAATCCATTTTGACTACAATTTGATGGTGGAGCTACTAACAGAGAGTCATAAAGACTATCCGCTATGCATGAGGCTGCCTCTTTATGACTTTGGACTAAGGGATGACGTCTTCATCCTTGAAACAAGTAGGAATGATCCAGATTACTAGTTTAGAAGCATGTCTTGTCAGTTTTAGTGGTTAAGGGTGGTTGACATCCATACCTTGGAGGACTTCAAGCCTATCAATGCTAGCTTCCAAAACTATCATGTGAATAACGTTGACAAGAAGGATCTCTAGCCAGTGAAATTTTCCCTACTGTACCATACTATCTTGAAGGATTCATTGAAGAACCTAGAAAATGGGTTGTCCGAAAAGTGGGATCTGCAGCAAGGAGGCAACTTCATAGATTACTGGGCAGATGGTCATCGAGGACCAACACCTTCCATTTAGACCATTTAGAATTCAACATCATTCTATGAGACTGACATCAAATCTCGAGGGTCCCAATACTGGGGGTGATGTATGATGAGTTCTTCCTCGTTATGGGTGCGTTGAAGGATCTAGAGTAGATCCCACCACTGGAGACGGCATCGATGGACCCTGTGTTGGGAGAGGTCAAGCAGTTGGCGAGGGACGTCCATTCCAAATGATGGTTAAAGAAGTTCTTGAACTTCTCAGAAAATAGACAGATCCCTATGAGGCCTCATACTTTCCCGAAGGGGGCTCAACTAGGCATGGATCACTCGTACATGTGGCTTATGGTGGATAGACAGTGGAAAACCTGGGGATTCTGTGTTAGCACCAAGCAACAACAGGTAGTCAAGTGGGGTGTATCCATTTTAGTGCTCATCTATGGTTAGATCTTGCCACTGAAAGACACGAACATGGGTGTGTGACAAAGAACGTTTCTCATGGTGTCCATGTTGGAGATAGGAGGATGGGTCAACCTTGGGATCCCGATGCTCGCCATGTTGTACAAGATGTTGTGGCATATCATTGAGGTGAAGAAACCATAGAGGATATGTAGGACATTCCACCTTCTGTATGGGTGGATAATGACACATGTCAGTGGTATCTATGAGTATCCAAACCTCATCTCCCCTCTAGGATCGAATTTTCACCCGAACATTCTGAATGTGGCATGATGCTTTACGACTATGTTGAACATGCAGGCGGTACTGTACCAGGTCCGGAAGGAAGACTAGTTCAATTTTCACCCATTCATATTGCCTACAGATGTGTTCACCGATGATGGCTAGGGAACAGAAGATCATTGGTCCTACCTCCTGGTCATTCAAGGTGGAGTCCTAGTGGTACGGGTGTACCGCGAGTCCCTTTGTAATCCATACACCCCACACCGATTTGCAAGGAAATTTTGGTGAAAGTAGTGACTGGCCAAATAGGTCTATTTGGGAATGTGCTACAAGGACCACCCATGCATGATGATGAATATGTGTCTCATGTTCACTCGATAAGATGGGAAGATGTGGAAATAGCATCCTCTGCCCACAACCGTCTTTCGGCTGGTGAAGTAGTATGCCAAGATTTGGGTGGTGGCATACCCTGGGGAGATGATCAAGCAGCAAACTATTCGGGCCAATGATTGGGTGCCTCCCCAACCTTGAGACCAGAGCCGAAAGGCAGCGATGACATCTCATGGTGGTGGGGCCGTAATAGCAGTGAGGCCCGCTTCGGTCGAAGGTGAGGTAGTAGCAGATCCCATGATGACATCGGACTAGACGGTCCAAGAGAAGTAGAGTCATCCTGAGGAGAGGCCACCAAGGGGTTTCCATAGGATATCCACATGTGCTTTGGGGAAGTATTTGCGCCATATAGACATGCCGAAGAATGTTGTCTTCCTGGAATCTTGGTACATCTAGGATGTCAACCAATAATTTCTCAACCCATCCGAGATGTGGCAGCACCTGAACTATCTCGGGATGGATTTTCTAGGGATCATCCCTATGAAGGCTCACTTTGCAGTATCCCAAGTGGAGGCAGAACAATACCTAGCCGAGCTAGAGGACTTCGTGCACTCCCGAGGTGCCCCGCATCCAATAAAAGACCGCGTAATGTTGTTTTTGGATCGAACAACCCTTATGCAGTTGTTGGATGTTTAATTTGGGGGGCACATTCCTCTTCCAGAAGAATTGGACAAATCCTCTTGGGGGGAGGAGGCCAGTAGAGAGAATCCTCTGGAGGAGGGTGAAGTTGACTATTCTGACCCAAAACATTATGGGTTTGCAGAGGCCCTTGAGGTAAAACTCTAAGTCCCTTCCCCAGGGTCCACTTCCATGTTACTTTGGAAAACTCATTAATATATAAACTGTGCAGGAGGGCCTCATATGTTGAAAATGTTCCCACCCTTTAGTATATACAACTGTGGAGCCTTTCGGATCTACACCCATAGCTATAGAGATTACTACATCTAGTGGGGCTAGGACACCCGAGGTGGTTTTTGCATAATTTTCAAACATTACAACAATATACGAAAGACAATGACATGGGGTCCCAATGGAAACCACCCAAGAAAGAGACCCACAATTTGATCTTTGTATGTCTCCTTTATAAAATTCATGAATTCCACCTATTAGTCAGGTTAATTGAAATCCTTACACTTCTTAGTATGGACACTTCTTCAAATGTTGTGGGATACCTAGGCATGGTTGGTTGGTACTCCCAACGGTGCATTTCCTAGGGGAATTTTGGTGGTAGTGGATGTGTATTTCCAAACTGAAAAAGTTTCGACCCTCCCAATCACTGGTGGGACCATTAGAAGGATAGATCCTGAGATCATTGAGGTGGGATCTGACGATGAAGATCAATCGGACAGCATGGGTCCTGCCGTACCCGATCAGACACCATATGAAGACCTTGCAGACGATTTTTTGGGAGGTTTTCGCACATATGAACCTGCTGACCCAGCGGATCAGGACGTGATGACCTCTAATGAGGAGGATAGAAAATTCACCCGTCATCGGTCATGGAATATAATTAAGCGCTTCATAAAGGACACCCTCAAGTAGAATGGATAGACCAGACGGGGAGGCTTCAGTGCTAGCTGCGTGTACTTTGTGTGGGGGGAGTAGATGCCCAACATCCCCACATGCTCGTCTAAGATCTCATGGAAGAGAAGATTCAGAAATATGACTGTGGATATGGTGTGGGATGGAAGAGGAGAAAATCAGTGATCATTAAGAGGCTCCAGGAGGCTAAAAATGAGATTCAATGCATATTGGTTAAGGCAGATGAGCATTCCGCTTTCCTCCCCATTCAAATGAGAGATCATATTGTATCTGTAGGCCCATCTGACAGAGGTGGAAGAGTGCATGAAGGAGGCCTCTAGGGAGATCATTATCGTCCTAACCAATGAGGAGTGGGCCTGGATTGCTGTTGATGAACTGTTCCCCATTGTTGTTGAGGAGGAGTGAGAACTGAACAGGTGACAGAGAATCCTTGACATCAAAATCAAGAGGGTGGCAGAGATACAACGCTCTTTTGACAGGGTCAACCCATCCATAGGATGGGTTGATCCTCATGTTTTGTGATGCATGTAACTTTTGAACATACATTCAAGCTTTGATCATTTATGCTGGATGCATGAATGTGTTCTGTTATTCATTTTTGGTCTATTGAATTCTTGTTACATTTGTGGAACATCCATAAATCAATCCCTGTGTCACATGGGTCAGGCCCAATGTGAAAAACAAGGTATGATGACCTTGGTATTCCATCCAAACATAAGAGTGCAAACAAAACTTCGGGCATCCAGGGTTTGAAAAACCAATCCGGATTTCTAGGAAGAAAGGTGGAAGGCCTAACTGGAGAATGATGGTCTCAGAACAATAGATGTTCCATCTTCCCAAAGTGCTCTTGTGGACAAGTGGGGTAACACCCTGGGCATTGGAATTGATCCGAACATAGAGGAGTGTGAAGTGTAAATCACAATACCCATGATTCAAAAAAATTTAGGGATGGAGTGACAATGAAGGATGACAGTTCACCATTTTAAAAACATAGTATCCTTATTTTGTTAGCCTAAAATGGGGATAACCAATGAGGGCCTACTGTTGACCATGTTCAAAACATGGTGCCTGACTCGAATTGTCATCCATTAGTCTTCTGGAACGTTAGCCCAGGATAGTAGGAGAGCCATAGTCCAAGCATCCATACTATTAGAGGCTACTTTAGACTTGAAATAGGGAGAGGGTCCAAATAAAGTGTATTACAAGTGTGGAGGGTAGAGTGAATGGTTGTCCTAATAGAGTCCAACAATCTCAAAATTACACCATCATGGTGAAGACTCGTTAGGTGGGTGCATTGTTCTAATCAGAGATCAAACTAACTTCCGAATAGGACCTCTTAGGTAAGGACCTAGAATTATCTATATTTATATGCCATACCAATGAGGATTATATACACATATTTTATCGTCATACGATGAGGATGGTGCACAATGTTTTATGGTCATGATGCCTGGACCAAAATCGAGGTCAAAGGGGCCGATGGGTTAATGACCCTAGGGCTGGGCCCTTGGCCAATTACTTGACAGTTTCTACATATCCCATGCATATGCGAATCAATAAAAATGTTGTTCTTGAAGCACAGCGTAGTCAGAGACCAACCTTGGTTGGGAGAATCCTCTCTGGAAAGGAAACTGATGCATACCTACATTAACATGGGGCATCATGATCTTGTTCCGGGTAGAACCATAGTTTAATGTCACATGATAGGACAAGGGGAGAAAGGGGAGATTCAAATAAGGGAGTATGCGATGCGGTAGATATAAAAACAACATGAATGAGGCTAATAATGAGTTCTCACAACACCATGTATCCCTGGAAGAAGTTCTTTTGGTAAAGGAATCACAAGTGAAAGTTAGGCTAGGCCCGAGGCAGAGCAGTCCATAATTATTACATATCCCTTGAGGATGAGAATCAAGACACACAAAGTTGTGAGAGTGCAATTTAATGTTAGGAAGGATGATTGAAGGCATCTACAGTATGGCTGTGCTAGTACACATCATCCCAAAACAACTAAGACCATGTGAGTCATTCTTGATGTGGCAATCAAGGAGTAGTGAGGGGACATTTCATGTTCTGGGAGGCACACATTAGGGGACATGGGACACTAGGTGAATAACCTCCCCCTGATGCTGACCCTCCGACTTAACACACCAAGATGGGTGAAGGGGTAAAGATGAGTTTGTTGGATTTCCACCAAATCCTAAGGAAGTGGAAAAAATGGTAATCATGATGCATGAGATCTGGACTATAATTATGGTGGCATGATGATAGGGGATGACTACTGACTATGTTCGAAACAGAACATCCCTATTGTGTTAGCCTGGAATGGGGACAGACAAATGCGGGTTGACCTCTGACCATTTTCGAAACACGAGACTTGTATCGATTTTTCATCTGAGGTCTTCGAGGAAATTGGACCATGGTGGTTGGTAAGCCAATGCGGCACAAGACCAGACTATAAAGGGGGTCCGTTTTAGAAATGGAATAGGATGAGGATCCAAATATCGAGCTCATGAAGCTTGGGAGAGGAATTTGGGAATCTCCCTTTGAAAATTCCACACTTCGGGCTCTTTTTCACAACATATCTGAGTACAACAATAAGACGTACCAGATAGAGGTAGTTGAGTCCCTTTCCAAGGACAAGGGTCATGGGGTTGCACGATTCGAGTTTAAGGTCATAGGATGGTCCATTGATGGGGTTCTTTATTTAAGGGAATGTGTGCGGGGTGGCGATGTATCCAAACCCAACTCATAGTTCCCCAATAGAGATCGTAGTTTAGGGTCATATTACTCTGACCAGATTGGGAAAAGAATAGGGAGGAACATGGTGTGGTTGTTACAAAACCTGACGTGAATGAGAACCCAAGTGGAAATTTCCACACCACATGTTCTAAAATAATTCAGGCCAAGGGGATAAAGAAAGGGGTCATGATTATAGATTCCATAGGCTAGACCCGAAGACATGATGCATGGTTTTTCCTACGTATACCATGAGGATAGGAATCAAGCCATATGTCGTTCTGGAAGATGTCATGCAGTTTAACGTCTTATTGCAAAGATGCATATTGGTCTTAGTTTATGGTCATAGAGCTCAAACCATATATGGACCTGAAGGAGGGAGACACTTGGTAAATTAATTACTAAACTCGATGTGAATGAGGATAGTAGGAGACTGTATCACCACAATGTGCTCCCTGGAAAACTTCTAGTTCAGGGGACCAAAAGTGAAAGCTAGGATGGGCCCGAAGCAAAGTGGTTGGGAATTCATTAAAACCCCATGAAAAATGGGAATCAAACCACACATTGTTCTAAAATTATAATGGTAAGCTACCAATGCCAATGATAATATGATCATGAGGGATTGTCCTACACACAATAAGAAGCAGCATTTGAATGATCTTATTTTTCATTTAGGTTGAATGTGTGTGTTTTTTGAATCAATGGACCTAGGATGGAGAGTCATGGAATTTACACAAGAAGGAAGTTGTATACAAGTGTTGAAAAATTGTTTGGTGGGTGAACAATTCCAAACAATATGTCCTCTCGAATAACGCCACCATGATGTAGTGTCTTTTTTCATCGTGTGACCCAGTCGATAAGGTTATAGTTTAAGGAAATGTGGTAGGACCAACCAATCATTTTAACGTCATGCAGCATAGACGCAACATTTTAAATTCATGTGGGACTAAGAAGCATAGTTTAAAGTCATATGGATTATACATATACCTGAGAGACGAGGTTCAAGAGGGGATATGCACGATGTGATAAAGCATACCCGACGTGAATGAGGACAAGGTCCACGTCACACTACACACGATTCTAGAAAAGAAACCCTGGGTCGTGAGGCCAAAATATATTAGAGAATATGGGGTTGGAGAGACTAGATCTAAGAAGGGAAGTACGTGGTGCAACTCTTGAAAACCTGCCATGAAAGAAGAAATAAGTCCATACTACACAGCATAGTACTAGATGATAACATCAGATATGGGATTGAAAAGGGTTGGGAACCTCAGACAAGGGTTTCCTGGCTGAAAATAGACACAGGACCCTATATACGGGAAATTCCATATTAAAGCTCCTAATCCCACGTGAGTAATGTTTGATGTGGGAAATGGGGAAAAAGATCAGGATCTCTATTACATATAATAGTATGGAAATGAGGAAAGAAGATTAGGAAAGGTCTATCCCAACCATATCAATAATCTTGTCTAAGGTGGATGGATGTTTGAAGATGTAGCAGGACAAAATAATATCATTTAACCCAACATTTGGGACTTATAGGGGTGGTGAAAATGATAGAGGATGACTGTTGGCCATGGTTGGAACACAACATCCATATTTTGTGACCTGAAATGGGAATGAAAAATCATCATTGAGTGCTGACCATATTCGCTACGTAGGACATGTATCAATTTTTCATCTGAAATCCTCAAGGACATTGACCTAAAATGGTAGGAGAGTCCTTGGGACGAATATCCATGCCATTCGGAGGACCATTCATATGTGAAGGGTGATGGATACCCAAAATGGATGAGATTAGTAAAGCATGAATATTCCTATGGTGTTTAATGTCATGCAGAATGATACTCAAAGGGAGACCTTGGAGTTTGGGGTTGGACCTACAGACAAAATGTCCATGTGGTCCTATGTATCCCATGAGGATGGGAATACATCCATACATTATTCTAAAAGGTCCATGTTGTTTAACGTCATGTGGTAAGGATGTGAGAGGGTAGAAGGATGAGGAGGGGAACATGGAGTGACCTTCATAATCTTTCCATGAGTGGGGACAAAGAATCTTATGTTGTGCCACATGGAATACATGTAAATGGGATGTGGTTGCGGAGTCCCAAATGACGCCTTACCATGGATTTTTCCACCTAACGTGGAAATGTGCACTGAGGGATTGTACCTAGAGTGTCGAAGTTCCACTTGGACATGATGGGGTAGAAAATGACATGAATCATGCAACTGACATTAAAGACATGATGGGTTTAGTGTGAAGATAGAGGATAATTATTGACCATGTTCAAAAGATAGTACCTATATCATGTGACCTGGAATGGGAACAACAAATGAGTGTCAACCGCTGACCATATTAACAACGCAAAACTTGTATCAATTTGTCATCTGAAATCCTTGAGGACGTTGTACTGAAATGGAAGGAGATACCTTTTTCCAAAAATCCATGCTATTTGGGGGTCCCTTCAGATGTGGAATACAAAGAAAGATCAAATGAAGGGGGAAAAGCCTGAAAAATGGATAAGAGCATGTCCAGGTAGAGTATGACACTTTAGGTTCTGAAGATGAGTACTATTCGGAACATTGGTGAATCACCATAGAGGGTCGAGGGTCCCAAATGAAGAGCAAATGACTCAAAAGGATGAGTGTTGGGAAAGGGAGTGAAGGGTTCCCCAGAGAGATAGGTATTTGGCATGGTTGTTACAACCCTGATGTGAATGGGGACATAAAATTATACCGCACTGCGTACCCCTTCCCTTGATGGACTCATACCGAGAGGCTAGAATGATGATGAGTTTATAAGAGATGGTACTTGGCCCAAAGACTTGATGTTCATGTTTTCCTACATATCCCATATTAATGGGAATCAATCTATACATAGTTATTGATATGAAATTTAACTTCTTGCAGGAAGAGATAGTTTAAGGTCATGCAGGAACCTAAAATTTAAGGTCATGTAGGACCATACAATTTTGGGCTGTGTCGGACCATAATGTAGTTTATGGCTGTGAAGGACCATACAGTTTAAGGACATGCCGGACTATAATGCAGTTTTGTTTCAAGCAAGACCATATATTTTAAAGTCATTCAGGACCATAAAACCCAAGAAAAGTATATCTTTTGGAACATGGCATTGTTGGTAGGATATATATGCTCACCATCCATGGTAACTTGTGAGTATTCACCATTGGAGTAAACCATGTGAATGATGTAAGGTACTTCCCATATGGGTTCCAACTTGGGTGGTTTCGTGCAAGGTATCATTGGTGTTCTTAAAGACAACACCATGTCACCTTGCAAGAATGAGCGAAGGTGATATTTATGGTTAAAAGATATAGTTATATTGTTCTGATGCCTTTCCAGATTGGCCATAGAACGAAGCCTATTCTTGTCGAGCACTTCCAACTCAGCCAGACGGATTTAAGCTATTTTATCCTGCGCTTGATGATCATAGAAAATTTTTTACAATGAGGGAAATTGAATATCGATGGGAAAGATGGCCTCTATTCCATACACCAGGGAATATGGGGTCATCAGGGTGGAATTACGAGTCATCATTTGATAAGCCCAGAGGGCTTTTGGGAGCCTATCCAGACCACTCTTCTAGTTCTGACCAACCATTGTCTACAAGAAGTTAGAGACGGTTTTATTGAATGCCTCAATCCTACCATTTTCTTATGCATGATAACGGGAGGTATGGTTTGAATGGATGTTAGAATAAGCATACAATTTCATTAGCTTAGCTTCCAAGAAGTTCATGTCGTTATCGATGAGGATGTCATGAGGACTCCAAGTTGGTAAATGATGTTGGAGATCACAAAGTCAACAATGGAAGAAGCCTTGACCTCCTTGAGAGGGACTTCCTCTACCCGTTTGGATAATAAATCAATAGTGGTCAGGATTAACCTTCACATGCGAGTTTTCCCTAGAATACAAAGGGCCAAGAATACATGATAGTGTGGAGAGGCTCAGGAGGATGATGCATAAAGTTGTAACGAATTTAGCAGGAATATAACCTTTTAGAAACATGATGCAATCATGGATCATGGAGTGCCAAAAATACCTCAGTCTCTGGATTTGGTGATATAGTTTCGGCCCGGTATTATGAGCCCTGCATGAACTGGTATGAACCTACTACATGACTTGGTAAATCTCGACACCATGAAAGAAATGGAAGAAAGCCCCATCAAACCCACACTTGAAGTGGATCTTCTCACGACCAGGACCGCCCTAGAGGGTAAACAGTAATGTGCATCATCAGATTCACTCACGATCGGCCCGATCTTCCAAGAGTTTACAATTCTGGAGATACTTACAAAATGAGTTTCTCTAGTCAGGATTCACCTCAATCACTGAATCCGGGAACCTTGAGGTCCTAACGTGGAGGCACCGATTGTATGGAGGCTTACCTATGAGCTATCATTGTCATCTGGAGTAATGGGAGCAATGACTCTCCAGTGTGACACATAGATAATCAGATCATCCTGTTCAGGCTCTGCAAGTAATGTTGCTAGGCTATCCAAGGTATTCTCTCGACCATCCTGAGATCGAGGGACATACTTATCTTTTGGCCATGATGGGAACTGGGCCATTAACTGGATGGTTCATTCCAACAGTGGTACAATCTCTGACTTTTTGACGTGATAGTCCCCGTGGATCTTCTTGATGACTAGTTCAAAGTCCCCTTTCTCATGAAATTAGGGAACACCAATCTCAAGGGCTAGCAAGAGGCTATTAATGAGAGCCTGGTATTCCGCCTCGTTGTTGGTGCATCCTTATAACAATAGGAACGAATAAGGTAGAATGGATTGTGCTGGGTCAATGAAGAAAATACCTAGGGATACTTTATTATTCCTGGGGTCATTGAGCCTTCTACTGGTTGGGCTCCAGGAAGAGTCATCAAAGTGAATTTTCCCGCAAAAAATGGCTTGGTCTACTGATAATATTTTATCATCAGGATAATTGAGGTCCAAGGAATAGTCCGAAGAAGCTGGATGGGCAGGGAGGAAATCTACCTATGATTTCCCATTGATATCCTTATGAGGAACAAACCTGATGTCCAACTACTGAAGGATTACTACCCACAAATCTAGATATAAATTAAACATGGGATGTTTTAGGGTGTACGTCAGCAGATCTACACGAGACACCTGTTGTACCTCGTGGTGCTACATGTAATGTCGCAAATTCTATATTTTATATACCAGTAAAAGGAAGATCATCTTGATGGGGGAGTATCTTGTCTCTATATTGAGGAGATTTCGGATGAGGTAATAGATACTATTCTCATTTCCCTCGTTGTTTTTATGGGTAAGAAGGGAACCAAGGGATAGTTACAATGAGGTCACATATAGAACTATTGGCTTTAAGAAATTGGTGGCATTAGAACCAGAGGCTGGAGCAGATACTGCTTGATTTCCTCAAAAGATATATGACATTATTTATCCTTCTAATAGATGTTTCCATTCTTCATGAGCTGAGAAAAGTGATTACACATGCTGGCCAAATTCGAAATGAATTTGAATATATAGGCCATGTGGCCTTGGAAACTTCAAATCTCCCAGAGGTTTCTCAGAGGGGACATCTGACTAATGGCCTTGGTCTTCTCTGGGTCAATTTCAATGCCCCTGTATTTGACAGTGATGCTAAGAAACATTCTAGAGGTGACCCAAAGGCACACTTTAGTGGGTTCATCTTCAGTTGGTAAGAACAAAGGAATCAGAACACTATCTCAAGGTCTTTGAGATGGTTCTGACGCTTGAAAGATTTGACCACCAGATCATCCACATAACATTCCACCAATGTCCCGTTGGTATGTGGCACCTGCATTCTTTAAACAGAAAGGGAATGACTTGGTAACAGAAAGTACCTTGTGGTTCCTTGAATTCTGTATACTCCTCATCCTCCGGAGCCATTCGAATATAGTTATACCCAAAGTACCCATCTAATAAGGAGAGGTCTTGGAAACTAGCTGTAGCGTCGAACTAAAATTTCATTTTAGGAAGGGGAAAATCATCCCTTGGAAACTAATAGTTTAGATATCAGAAGTTGATGCATAATCTAATCTATCCATTCTTCTTCCTGACTGGTACAATGTTAGCTATCCATTTGGGGCAATGGAACTCTTTAATGTAATTAGATCTAATGATCTTATCAACTTTTTCCTCGACCATGGAACTATGAGAAGGGTGCATCTTCTTGGGAGGCTGCTTGAACACACAATGATTTACTAGGAGACCGAGGTGGTAGATGGATACCTGAGGATCTAGTATTAGAATCTCGTCATAGCTCTGTGAGAGTACAACACAATGTTGCTTCTGGAAGTCCATGTATTGTTGTTTCTCCCCAAGAGGCATAGCGGCACTCATCAATGTGGGTTTTGTATCTGCCTCGCTACCAAGGTTCACTAGCACCAATTCATCGACTGTGGTGGAGAAGCCATGTTGAAAGGCAGGGGGAGAATCCCTTATATACTCTTCTTCACATATGGAAGAGGGATACTCTATCGAGCAGTTTCATATGAGTTAAAAGTTCCTGATGAGAGGCTAGTACTAGCCTGGGCGGTGGTGGAATCTTTATCTTCGGAATCATGTTCCCCCGAAACCATAATGATGAAGGCTATTGATCTGATCACATATGATTTTGGTTCAAGGGGGAACGATTGATGTTATCAAAGAAATAGTAGCGCATTGTCTGGAGCCGGTTTATCCTGGACAAGTAGAAAAATAAAGTATGTTGTATTTACATTGACATGGGTTGGACATCCCGATACCTTATTGGAGTAGGAGGCTCCGGGATCACATGATCCTGAATTGTGTAGGAGTGTGTGGTGATCTTCTGGCATGTCTTAGACTTGGGTGTGTGCCCCCCCCCCTGTCGTTCTAGAAAAAACTAAGCATTGTCCCATGTCAGGGGTTGTAGCCTCCAATCAGTGGATTGGAATGATATAGGCATCATCTAGAGTTAACCACGAGTCAGTCGTAGCTGTAGCATGATCAACCTCATTATCTTGAATCTGCATGTCTTTGATCTTGTAATAGTTATAATTTAGATAGTGGGCTTCACAAGATGAAAAGGGATATGTGTAACCTTGGATTACACCCACTTGGACATTGATAAAGTACATAAGGCACTGCTGATACGATGAAGGGACCTTGACATGTTGGTGAAGCCACAAACTACCCATAAATGCATTATATGCAGTGTCCTGTGAAACAACCTTGAAATCGGTGCTAGAAACTAGGCCACCGAACTAGGTCTTCAAGTGGATCTTTCCAACTAGTTTCTATTATTCCCTATCATAACCATGTATTTTTAGGTCAGAGGGACTTAGATCATCCTCTGAAAACCATAGTTTTCACAGTGTTTGATTTGGGATTTTGTTGATCCCATTTCCCGTATCGATAGGACAATGAAGAACCTCCATGAAATTAAACTAGAAGGTGATGTTTAGTGGGATAATATTCCCCTGAATGGGGGAGAGTTCATCTTCCCCAGAGAATGAGATGATGGCTTGGCATTCAGTATGATCAACCTCCTTAGCATGGAAGGCTTTTGCTAATGCTACCTCTGTCTCATAATGGAGGGGTCTTCTTAAAGCCTCGGCAAGGGATTCATTCATATATGATGATAGGAGAAGTTCCTAAATGATAGAGAGACTTGATGGAATACTGGGAATATGTTTTATGACATCATACTTCCATGCTATCCATGAGAATCTACTTACAAGAGGTATATCTATAACAGGATGTACGGAGGGGCCTACTTGTTGGACCGGTGACTGACTGGTGCTGGGAATATCCCGCTACTCACTAGTAGAATCCTTTGGAGTGACTACCAGATGAGGGCTAGATGTTTGAGTCTAGTCCGTAGTAGAGTATGTATGGTCACGACATGGTCAAGGTGGCTCTTCCAGATCTAAAAACATGAATGACAAAGATGATGGACTAGATGACACCAAATGAGAAGGTTGTGCATGCAAGGCTCTACACTGGGCCTGCAATCTTGTTTTTGAAGCATCAAAATCATGGCTAGAAGTACTGATTTAGGCACTCTTATGATACATATTACCAAAACTCCAACGACGTTGGAAATAGCTGGGGATGTTTGGAGGATCTGCCTGGCGCTCCTCATCATCAGGAATCATGTAGGGGTTTAATAGCTCTACGGTATTAACTGAGGCATACCCTATACTGTCACTTGAAGATTCATCCACTACTAGAAGTATTCTAGGAGTAATATACATCTCTGGGGGAATGAAGTCACCCAAAGTATTGGATGAAGATGGCATTGGCATGAGACTTTACTTTCCCTTACGCCACTGGTGTTTTCTCTTCTGAGAAGGGGATGGATGAGATGATGATGCAGATGTATTGGCGGTGTATGGTGTAGTGTCTTTTGAATGTTTGGATCGACTCAGATGTGCATTGATAATTCCATGGTCATGGGTGGCTGCCTTACAAGCAATCCAATTGTAATACTTTTGGGACCCGTGGTTAAGAACCTGATGCCACTCACCATCATTGTCACTTCTGTTATTTGGCGTCACGAAGACACATTCCACTTGTGCCAGAGCTGGTACTAACCAGACTATATAGTCATCCACCATGTCATGAAGCCAGTTTTTGAACAAATAACTTATTTTGAGGGTTTTCTCTTGGATCCTGTTATTAGGGCAGTAATTATAGATATTAGTGATGTTCTCCTCTTCTGGCCTCCTGTATTCAAGAAAACATACACTCCCCTTTTCCAAGGAACTTAAGAAATAACCAGGTACTTGAGACTAGATGAATGAGTAGGTCCATTTACTCATGTCCAGGATGGGGGCCCCTGGGAGCCTAGTCCTGATGAGGGTCTGGAGTTTCCTGTCAAAGAGGTGGAACCTGGTTGTCTCCCCTAAGAAGTGGAGGCACATTTCGTGGGGGGGTGGATGCTGATTCTGGGGTGGGAACTACTGGGCTGGAGGCTACGCCTGAGGTGGAGGGCCCCTGCGAGGCTATGGAGGTGACTCCACTTGTAATAAATCTAGTGTCTTGGGTGCCTCTATTTGATCAACTATGGTGGGATCGGCCTTGGAGGCCCTTCTCGCAGGGATTGTAGGAGGCAACGAACATACCAGAATAATATGTTACAAGGAATTTTCTAGGTATTGGGCCTTATTATAGAATTCTGGGAATCCCCTAAGTACTTATGGGTGATAAGAGAGCGGACTGGTTCTATCTTGAAATTCCCTTATGCACATCATCAGTAGATGCTCCTCAGTTAGGGGCATGTTAAGGGAGTATGTGAGCCCTTTCCACTAGGCTACAATGTCTGTGACATGCTCATCATTCCATTTCTTTCACTTAAAGAGGTACATAATGCTCATCTTCCGAGAGGTGGAACCGAACTAGTAAAGAAATTACCTACGGAGGTCTTCCCAACCATCTACTAATATGATGGGTAGCTAGTTGTACCATAAAAATTTAGGACCCTCCAATGTCTGCAAAACAACATCGTAGTTTGTCGGCCTCCTTTTTCATCGGAGTTCCCAACATGGTTCCTCACCTTGATATGAAGTGGGATAGATGCAGTAGTAGGTCCCCTATCCCATTAAAGGGGGAAAATATGGGCTTTTTAAACCTGGGGGTGCTGTCATATCATCCACCCACAATAGATATCGCTTTTCATTAGGCGATATTTCCACCTATCACGTTTCCAATGCCCTGAGGAGGGAAATGAGTACCACTATTGGACCATCTGGGTGGAGGTTCTTATCTTGATGGGGATCCCTAATCACCAGTGCATTGGTGAGTTCTTCAACACGATAATTAGGCTCAAAATCTCGTGGAGATGCTAGTTGAACAGCCTGTGGAGTAGCTGGGGGAACCTCATCTGGATCCCAGATATTGTCTCACCATTCAGGAGGGTTTGGCGATACGAAACTTTCCCTCTTGCCATAGGCTTTCGCTTCAGCCCTTCCTATAAGGGTCGGACGATCAGGGTCACCTAGAGGAAATTTTTTTAGGGGAAGATGTGCCTTACCTTGATACCCTGGTCGAGGATCATCGTAGTCTAGTTTTCCCTATACAAAGTGTTCAGAAAGTAGTTCATCAATTATCCTTTTGTGTTTGGAGATTTGCTAATGTAGAGCATCTTTTTCGGGATTATCTTCTGCCTTTTGCGCTGAGCTAGACATGTTGGAGGGTTTGACAGCTCTGAGGTGATCATTGCACGTATTTAGATTCTAATTGAGGGTTAATGGCTTTGTAGGTATAGGAAAACCCAAAAAATTCATTTTCTGGAGAGTGATCATTTCCAACAGATCCAGTAGGTGTGAAACTCCTTGAGATTGAAGGTCCCTCTAAGAAGCTCTAGATCGTTCTCTTCCCCAAGTAGGTTGAACATATTAACTGGGACCCTACCCAAAGGTATATCCTCAATATCACCTAGTGAATTGGGGTGGATCTGGATAGAACAGAAATGGAGGGCCATGTACTACCTCAAACCATAGATTCTCATGTGGGGAGAAGCCTCCTTGATTATCTTGTGTAGCACTTTAATGCTCTGGGAACATTGTTGTTTGAGAGTCCTATTGCAACCTGGTGACTCAGGGTGCTGGCCCACAGGGAGTGTGGCCAAATCGACCAAACAACATTGTTGACCAATGTCTTTGAAAAGATCTTGGATTTTGGGTAATCCACATGCTGATAATGAAGATAGAAGTGTGTTGCCCAGAGAGTTTGGAAGAAACACTCGTCCTACTCCTGGGTGAGCGATTCCAGGGCACTGAAATTCTGTGTTGCAAATAGCCAAAACATCTCAGAAAAATGGTCCGCTACAAGAATGGCCCACAAGCTCCTCAGCTCAGTCTCATGTTTGAGCCCTTGGTTTCCCCACTCATCAACTAGGGGAGGATGAGGAACTTGTAGTATTTCTGAGGTAGACCACTGGGGCGATGGGATGGTCGACAAAGAATACAGTAAGTGAGCTGAAAAACCGCCATATATCAGGCTATCCTCCCAAGAGTGTAGTGAAATAGCCACCACATCAAGCTAATACAGGCTAGCGACCATAGTTTCTAGCACATTGACTATGGATACTAGCAATGGACCATGCTACTGCTCATTCTACATTGGTCCCCAAAATAGCTCTCCATGATCTATGGTCAAGCTAGGAAGTGCTTTTGGTGTTGATGGTGCAGATTTCATTGTAGGACCCTGGGGAGATTCCCAATTTCCATCCTCCTAGATGTATCTATAGAGGGATTCCTGAATTAGATAAACCTCACATTCTAGAAGGATGAGACTGATATAACTCATTCTTTCCCCGGGCCCTGACATAGAGGATTGCATTGAGGGTTCCATCGAGGAGTCACATTCCACCACAGAATATGAGAAAAATAAAGGTTTAATCTCGATCTAAATCTTCCTGAAATTATTTTTATGGTAGAAATGACCTACCCTCCTTCCTACAGATGGTTCTTCGGTAAAGGGTAGATTTCTGGCACAAGGAGGACCTTCGGCCGTACTAGTGCTGGGTGGAGAGGACTTCTACCTGAGTGAACTGGGGTGTGAGGAGCACCTGGACAGATGTCGAAGGGAACACGGGGACGACCTCCATGTCCACTGGCTGATGTGTGGAGGGAATCTTTGTGGGATGTTTTGGAGAAAGTAGGGCCTCCGCTGGAGCTGGTAGGAGAATGGGTTGGACCTCCATGCTTGTTTCCCTTGGCAGCATCAGCGTAAGGAGGGTCCTTATACTGGTCAATCCGAACAAGGGTAGGACCTCTGTGATGGTTTTCGGTGAAGAAAATACGTCCTTCAATCCTGTGATTGCTGAGGAAAGGTGGACGTTCACTAGCCATTGTAAGGACATAGGGGAGGCCGGCACATGGATGTTGACCGGGGGAGTAACATCACCACGTCGGTGGCATGTGTTAGGAGTAATGACCCCATACCCATTGTCATGAGCATGGAAGAGGCTTCCGTACTGAGTGTCACTACCATGGGGAGGACCCTCATTCAGGTTGAATTTGGCATGGGGTGGTCCTCCATGTCAGGCGTGGATGTAGAGATGACCCATATTTTCCATGGGGGTGGTATGGGGGGGACCTCCATACTGGTTGTCATTGCTGCGGGTTGGTCTGTGATGGCTACTACCTACACCAACAACCAGGTGAGTCGACCCATCGTAGCCAGGGGGTGGTTGGGGCCTCGATCCAAGCCAGGAGTACGAGGCTCCCTTCTCAGAATAGACAAGGGGTTGATGATATACGTCAGCGGTGGCCCGATGCACGGTAGTTGCTAATGATGATGCCACTTTTCGGGCATCCTCTTCAGGTTGTGCCCGATGATGGAGTCGGGTCTACCTTGATGGGGGCGGTTATTCATGTGCATAGCTTACCTGCTCCTCAACTTGTCGGTCTAGGTGGTGGCACTGGAACAACCTGGTGTGCGCCCTCCTTGGGAACACCTGAAATGGGATCTCTGTCGGGCAGGCCCGGACATCCCCAACCTCATCGACGCAGGGGAGGGATTCATCAAAGTTTTATGGGGAGAGGCTTCTGAAATGGTTGTATGTCGAAGTGGGGAGTAGTGGTTCCCTGCGCGGACCATGGGGGTGGTAGTGGCGACGAGCCATAGACTCCTCTAAATCATGGCAGGCCATATCCAGATTTCGGATAATCCCCTCTTCCTTGTATCAGTGGACAAGGTAATTTATCACCATTCATTGAATGAATTCATATGGGGATATGTGGCGTGGGTGCCCAGTAGTTGTAGATGTACAGACCATCACATAAGTGGTGGAGCCATGCAGGACAGCCGCGTTGACATTTCTGTTTCCCCTAAATCGTTGGATGAGTGGTTATCAGTTTCCTATTATCGCATCATGGGTCCTATAAGGTGGGGAGATTATACCATTAATGATGCAAAAATAAAATTGGCGTTTAGTTCCCCAGTGTTATTACTTATTCCATGGTTGGTAAGATGGATCCATGCTAACAACGTCGTAGACTGAGATGTCCAACATTTTAACTTCCCCGACATCTGGTGAGTTTCACACCAGGCCCACCATTTGGATGGCGGGACCCTACACTGGATAACTGGATCCATTGACACACTAGTCCACTGATGTCTCGAACACTACTAATATCCACATTGAGGTGAATAATTTCATGTTGGGTTCACCATTTCTGTTTCTGACGCTTTCTCTGGGGCACACATCCATCTGTCGAGGATAGCGCTGATTGTTTCCCCATATTCCTATATTCCAAAGGAGGGAATCATCCATCACTTATTCAGGGATGTTTTCTCCTTGATCAAAAAATGATGATGGGATTTCGATTCCTCCATCATTGGATTCTTCCTCTAAAATCATCACATAGTCTGGGTCTCCATCGTATATTTAGATGTTGTTCTTGAAACTCTTCCCAGTGCCACGTATTTATGGACTCCGATTAATTAAACTGATTTTTTTAGAACATTCCAAGGGGTCTGGTCAGGGCAGCAACCTTTGGTAAGGGGAGTAGTCATGTTGGACATCACTGGCATGTCTAAACAGTGGAACACTGGTGTGTTTGGGTATCTTCTCATTATTATAGGGCTAATCGAGGGTGAAAAAGCCCGCGGCATCCCATGTCTAACGCAAGGAATTATATTGCATTGGAATGTATATGAGGTTTTCTTTAACTTCCAAATTTTAACAAAAGGCATGTCACAGGTTTAATGTCTAAAGGAGACAGATCAGATTGATTGGAACACTGACTAGAGTGGATTAGATAGGGGAAAATCCGGAGGGAACACTGATTCTGGGGCTAACGTGTGGTTAGATACCCGACTATTGCTAAGAGAAATGAAGAGGTTAATTGGCATGATCTCACTGGGATGTGACAGCCTGAGTAAGAATCATGATGGATGATGGGAAGTTGAATAAAGTGGTGAGGGAGATGAGATGGTACCATCATGAAGGTGATGATTGTATTGGGTTTGAGTATCAAAGAGGCATTATATGTATCCTCATTGAAGGGAATCAAAGTCCACGTAGTTCATCAGGGTGATGGGACACCTAAGTTGGAAACCTGTATGGATGAGACTCGAAGGAAGTTGTACCTCTGGGCTGGGTCATGACCTCCCCAAAACACATAGGCTCAAGGGAATGACCAGGATGAGACATGGATGACAAGATTGAACCTTAGGGATTCTTCCTATGTACCTTGACATGGTAAGTATCAAAGTACATGTAGTTTAGGTTGGGGGTATAGGATTGGGGTATGCGCGGAGGACAGTGAACCAATAATATATTGGGGCTTACATGTGGTCAGCAACCCGATTTTGTCTGACACCACAGGGGCAGGCCAGAGATACGTGTCCCAACAAAGGCGACTATGAAGGCTTACCATCGATTTCTTACTATAATGGATTACCATTGGTTGAGGTACAAAATAATGTCTTACCATAGAATGAGGTAAAAACAATGGATTACCATTGAATGCGGTTGAAAAAAGCATACCACTGAAAAGGGGATCACAACAACTTACCACTGGATGAGGATCACAATGGCTTGCTACTGAATAGAGGATAGTTTAGTGTCATGCATAGAAGAAAGGGGAATAAATTTTAACATCATGAAGGATGAGGGTGAACCGACGTGAAGCGGTCAGGATTTATAGGTGTGGGGCTTGAACCTCATGAAGTCTTCCTGTGTACCTTTCTTTAGAACGGATCAATGTCCACATAGTTCAAAAGAGTAAATGAACAGATGTGAAGGGGGTCGGGAAAAATAGGTGTTGGGATTGAACCTCAGGGAGGTGTCTTATGTACCATTCCTTGGAAATGATCAATGTCCACATAGTTCTCGTGCTGTTTGGGGATTACACTCTAGGATTCCCATAGAGTATGTCATGGTCAATGCTTACTCTAAGCCCACGCGAGTCATGCTTAGTGTGAGAAAAAAGAAGTGGAAATGACCTGATGATCACGTGATGAAATGTTCATCTGTGGGAAGTGGAGTGGGGATTACATGTGGTTAGCGGACCAAAGAGGAAATAGGGGCTTACATGTGGTTAACAACCCAAAGAGGAAATAGGGGCTTACACATGGTTCACAGCCCAGGAAGGAGGGGCTTACGAGTGGTTTGAATCCCAGGGAGAAAATAGGGGCTTACACGTGGTTAGTATCCCTGGAAGATGGATATTGAGACATACTCTAGGATGGAGGCCCAAGTGGTGACACATCCTAGCATGAGAGAGATTGGAATAGAATAGAGGTGGGTTTCGGTGCCGATCCCTCCATTGATCTTTGGCTAGGTAGAAGATAGGAGGAGAAGGGATGTTTCCTCCTGCAAGAAAGTATAGGGGCTTACAAAAGGTGGTTTCCCTTTCCCCAAGGATAGAAACAACTCTGGAAAAGAGGATCTCATTCCATGTGAGGAAGAGATCTCTCCCGTGGAGCCGAGTTTCCGTAGAGAATTTCTGAGATGGTTCACCCCACATATGATGCATGGGGCAGGGTCACAGTGTAACGTTATGTGTTGAGGATGATGGTTCTTAGTAGTTTAACATCCTGCAGCTCAAATGAGGGGGGTTTCACTCCACACCCCTAGGAAATACATAATAGATACTCGACCGCCCTTGGGGAATGGTAGGAATAAGTAATGCCATGAAATGGGAATGAACCATGGTTCGACATCCTATATACCATGCCTTGGCAAGGATCAAAGTCCAACTAGTTCAGGTGGTGTTTGGGGATTACAATCTAGGCTGCCCAGAGAAGATGCCATGGTCAATGTTTACTCTAAGATCATGTGAGTCTTGCTCCCTATGAGAGAAAAGAGGCAGTAAATACCTGACGATCCCGTCGTGAAACATGCATCCCTGGGATGTTGAGTGGGGGTTATACGTGGTTAGTGTCCCAAAGGGGAAACATGGGCTTACACGTGGTTAGCAACCCAAAACGGAAACAAGGGCTTACGTGTGGTTCATGGACCAGTAAGAAAACATCAGATTACATGTGGTTAGAAACCTAGGGATAAAATAGAGGCTTACAAATGGCTAGAATCCTAGGGAGATGGATATTGGGACATACTTTAGGATGGAGGAAGATGAGGCGAAAAATCCCATCGTGATAAATATTTGTCATGGAAGAGACGATGGTTCTGTTTCCCTTCCCCCCTCTATTCATTTTCTGGCAATAAGATAAGAAGGGTATGGATTCTTCCTCCCATAGAAAGGCTAAGGGCTTACACAATGGTGGTTGCCCTTTCCCCGTTGACAGACACCGCTCTAGAAAAGGGGATCTCATTCTATATGAGAAAGAGCTCACTCCCATGGAGACGATCATGCATAGAGAATGTCTATGATAGGGAATCCCGCATATGATGCATGGGTATGGGTCATAGTTTAATTTTATGTGTTGAGGATGATGGTTCTTGGATGTTTAACATCCAGCAACTCGATCAAGGGGGGTTTCACTGCGCACCCCTAGGACATACATAACTGATAACCCCCTGCCCTTAGAGAAAGGAAGGCATCAGAAATGCCATGGTGTTGGGGTGTCATGGAGTGATCCAATGAGGGGTGAATGTTAGTGTGACTGTGAAAAGAATCAATATCCATTAGCATGCTTATGGGAAGAAGAATTAGGTGAAGCAATGCAATGGGAAGCACCGCTCTGGGGACTTTAAAATCACTTTATGAAAACATGAAGGGTCGCATGGGAAAAAGAGTTGTGGTGAAAAGGGTTCACATGAAGAAGGATTTTGAAAATATAGTTCTCCATGTAGGGGAGGGGCTTTGAGAAGTGGTATACTTTGCGAAGTGAAGTGTCCTAGCCTAGGCATAAGTCATAGGTTCATATGGATGATGCTTTACGAAGTGGAAAGGCTTTCGCATAGTAGTGATTCATGAGAAAGGGATCCCCGTGAAGTTTTGAATGTGTACCAATTTTCTTCAGGAAGCATAGTAACCCTGCCTTAGCATGTGTGTTACATGTGCACAGAGGCTACTTTGTAAAGCATGAGTGCTCTGTGAAGACCCGAGTCCCCTTGGGGATCCCCTTCCATCATAAGGGACAATGGGATCTGCAAAGGGAATCACCCTATGTATAGGGGTTGAATTTAAGAAAAGGGAATGAAACTTCTCAATTCTAAAGTACCTTGAAGAGCACATGGTTAGTAGAGCAGAAATTGCTTCTCAATTTGGGTGCTAAGAAGGTGAAAGGTCGGAGTATCCATCCATTGGGATCTAGGGTGACCCAATATTTATTAGAAAGAGGCACTGTGAAGAAGATCTTGCTGAGAATGAGTACTGGTGGCATTTTTTCATAATAGTAGCGCCTCCCACCTCCTTCCTCTATGACAGCTTTGCAAACATCAATCCAGTTCACGGAGCCTCCTTAGAACTTCCTTTGTGGAGTCTTTACAAATGTCAATCCAGTTCACAGAGCCTCTGGACTCCTTGCTCCGCGGTGGATTCACAGAGGGGGTAGCTTTGCACTAGTTGTGGTGCTGCGGGGTTCCATAGAGGAGCTTCACAAGGCAGCCCCAAGGGATTCACATATGCTCTTCCTCTTCTCAAATTTTGGCACCAACATCTTATATGAATGCCAAAAATCTATATTTTATTCCAATTTTATTCCCTATAGGATTATGTTCATTGATTCTATTATTATTCATGATGTATGAAAAACCATGATTTATTCCATGAATCTAGTTTAAAATCTATGATTTGAAGGTCATGGTTTTCAAATGTTATTCTCTTATTATAATACCCTTATTCTTATATTATGTCGATATATCTCTTATTTATCATAATTGATCATCTAATTAAACCATTTATTATGTTTAATTTTTCTAGGTTATGATGCAATGTATTATGTATCATATTCATAAAAAGGGTGTGATTTATGAAGAAGATAGTGGGGGATGATGTAGTTGAATTATGCACCAGTTTTTTATGTATCCATATTTTCAAAGACACTAAACCATTATGGTTCCCACGAATTTTTTTATAATTAATAGAATATTTATCTTTTAAGAAGTAATATATATATATATATATATGTAAATCATGGGTTACTATAGTTGGTATTAGAGGGAATTATTAGTTAACCTTTGTTGAATTGGATGAGAAAACATTAGTGATATCCCTAAGGATATATATAAGGATACGTCTATAGATAAGTTAATTTATTAAAAAATATCTTATAACATTGGTGGTTGATAGAGTGAGTGGTTTCTAAGAATTAACATACTAATTAGGATACTAAAAGTGAATGTGGACATTACAAAATTGTACTATAGGGTAACAACTCCAAGAACGGTGCATTGATATGGACATTATCATCACTCGGTGGAAAAAAATAAGACTTGTTGCACACCTCCAATGGCCCGAAGGCCTTAATTTTTTTTATTGATTTTTGATAATCCACCTTTCAAAGGATGAGGTGGAACCCTACAATGCCCGTATGTGAATGATTACATGCCCGTAGGCCATATAGGAATCATTTCCCGTGGGCACAAACATTACATGCACACCTGGTTTGAAACTTCTATGAGATATGACTTAAAAATTCACAAACTCTTTATGATCCATCGTGAATTATTTTAATAATTACCATGAATGTCCTAGTATAAGTCTAAGGTTTCATAGGTTAACAATATGGTGTCATGATTTACACATCCTATAAGTGGTTTTTCATGATTGTGTGGTTCCCCAACATGATTAATATCATACACTACTATTATTAGTTTTATTCAATGGATGGAAGAAAAAAGAACCATATTAATTCTTACAATAATAGAAAACATAATTATTTTCCTCCTATGCAACAAAATGTTTTGGGAGATGGAATAAAAAATAGTATTGTTATACTCAAATATAATTATCAGGATATAAACTATAATAAACATCAAAATTGGTAGTGGACATAACAACATTCTATTGAGTCCTTCATGAGGAAACATCCACCTTCATTTGGTGGTTCTATTGATCCTCTAATTGTTGAGAAATGGATTCATATAAAATAAAATATATTTTAATTTTTCTAATGTATGGTTTATGAAAAAGTCATTATGGTGGGATACCATTCAAAAGGTGGAGTAGATCAGTGGTGGATTGTTATCAAGAATTTGAGGCAACATGAATAAATAACCTATATGGCATGGGATTATTTTTAGTGTTGATTTTTCAACAAGTGCCTTAATTATATTATTTGTATGATAATGGAGAAGGAATTCCTATTATGAAAACATACCTCTTGATGGTTATTTTAGGTTGATTGTTTTTATTGACCACATTTGAGGTTTTGGAAAAAAGATGATTGTCCAAGAAGGCATGATTATTTTTCTTTGATATTGTGAAAATCAAAAATGCAGAATCGTACTAGGGACTTGTAAAAATCATGAATGCAGTCTCACGCCAGGGACCCGTGCAATGCATGAATGTTGTACTGGGTTTTCTGAGTGAATTTTCTAAACGAGTTTTATGGAGCATGAATTCTGAAGTGGGATCATGGAGTTATAATTCTTAATAGAGGTTCAGAGACTGTGAATGCTAAACTAGGTTTGAATATATTGAATGATAAACTAGGTTCATGGAGAACGAATTCTGAATGGAAGTTCGAGGGGTACAAATTTTGAATAGAGGTTCATGAAGCAGGAATGCTGAGCAAGCGTTTTTTGAAGGGATTTTCACTAGGAGGATTCTTGGAGCTTGAATTTTGAATAGCGGTTCACACCCGGTAATCACTCTAAGAGTATTTTTATAGTGAAAATGTTGAACATGATTTATACAAGGTACTCACATTAAGTGGTTTGCGGAGCGTCAACAAGACCCACTACTAGAGGTTCATGGAGAATGTGATACCAATTTAGGTGTATGGTTGTCCATTATTTTTAGAGTTATGGATGTGGTTTTATACCTACAAATACACCCTAATCCATCCTTAAAAATTGGTGAAGCATCACTTAAAATATAGATCTAATGTAACATATGGGAGAGGTTTGCGGTGTGATCTTGTGTAAGAGGTTCACGCATGGAGTTCATGTTAAATTAGGTTATCACCTGGGACTCAAAACTAATGAGTATCACACCTGGGGTTCACAACACTGGAGGTCCACACATGGGGTTCGTGGAGAAGAAGGTTCCCACCAGGGGTTGGGGGAGAATGAGGTTCGCACTAGGGGTTCTCAGAAAAGGATATTCACCCCAAGAATTTATGGTGAAGGAGTTTCATGCCATGGTTTTGTGATAAAGGAGGTCAAAAGAAGGAACTATCAATAGAATTTACATCGTTTAAATTTTTGTTTATGATATGAACAATGTTTACACGAAGCACGAACATGGTTCATTAAAGGAGCACGCACAAACAGGGTTCAGGATTGGGATTCACATCACATGTTGTGAAAGGTTTCACACTTTGCGTTTTCAATAGGATCTCACATAAATATGGTTTATACCAAGTATTCATGCAATGTAATATCACCATAATCTCATACAAATCTCGAACATGATACGCCTCTGGATCTCGCGCTAGGGTACATGCTAGAATATCGCGTAAGGAGTTACATTCTAGGGTATCACACTGGGGTATCACACTAGAGTCTTTCACATGCAGATACGTTCCTACATTACCTTGTGAGTAGTATTATTTTCATATCTATATTCGAAAGAAGAAGAAAAATACAAAGGGACTAAACCATTAAAAAATACTCGTAGAATAATTTTATTCGCTACTACATTCAATAAGGTTAAAGGATGACTTGGTATCTCTTTGATATATTACCAATGTGTTGGTTATTACTGTTTCCACAAGAAATAGAATTTTGTTCAAGTTTTCAAGAAATTGTAAGTGATACTTCTTGGTTTTTTCAAAAAATTGAATAAAAAACCAATAAAGTACTTAAATAGAGAAGATAATGGTGAAGATACATTCATTATTGATAATGAAGGGATATACATGGCCATAAAATACTTGTTAATCCCTTCCAGAGTAGTGAGAAATGGAAGATATGAATGTGATCATTTCCACAATTATTTATCCATTTAAAAAGAGTTAGGAAGATACCCAAGGGAAATTAGTGAGCTGACTATAAATCATGTAAATGTTGTAATACTGGGAATAGAAGTGATCTATCCCGAACCTTGAATTTGAAGTGAGACATAAAAATATTTTTATATAAGCACATTGTAATTGTATAATCCTTTTATGTAGAGCAGTGAGGATGGACCATGTAAAAATATCTCTGTGATTGTGATTTATTTATTATTTTATATTCTATGAATCATCATTAGATAATGTTGGAATGAAAAAGATTTATATAGACAATAAATATAAAAATGTTTCCATTATAATATTTAGGTCATGATCTGGTGGGGTGAGAATAATTTTGAAAATAATATCCATTCCCAGATTCACCCCCTTATTTGGGTATCTAGGCTACTTCTTGGCCTTAAAATGAGCATCAAACGGTATGTTGGTTTTGTTTATTTTTTTCTCTAAAAAGTTTTACTCCACTATTGAAATTGATGTTTCAGTTTTCTCTTATATCGGTGTTCCATGTAAATATGAATAACTATAATGAAGAATCAGAATTCAGGTGGTATTCCTCAATGTGTAATTGTGTACAAAATGAGTGTTATTAATTTTTAAAAAACCAACAATGTATTGAAGATAGGTTTAGATAATTTAGATAGTAAAAATATATAATTACTCCTTGATAATATAATAATGAGTGAAGAACCTTATATTCCAAGTGATTTTGAAACTAATGATGATAAAGAAACTCCATGAAGGAACAAAGTATAAGTTGTCGATGAAAAAGAGAAAATGGATTAAGAAAATATATCTAAAGATATCTCAATCCAGGTGCATGAAATTGAATTTAACAAGCTAAAAGAATTAAATAAAAGGCTTGTTGAAGTGGCAATAGATCTATGAGAGAATAATGTTTCCTAGGAAGAAGAATTTAAAAAGATATCTACAAAGATAGAACAACTCAATGTTGATGACAAGGGAAAGAATAGGAACACAGATGAAGTTTAGAATATAAAATCCAGAAATGATGAACTTTCTACACAACTATATGAACTTGTTAAAGAGATATCAAGGATACAACTAAAGTACAAATGTTGTACTGATTCTGTTTCTCAAGAAAAATTTAAAACAAAGGAGAAAAGTTACATGGTGGAAAAACTCATTGGAGAATTGGAAGATGAGATGAGTAAATGGAAGAATCTATAGAGATTAATTAATGATCATCTTAAATCATGAGATATGAAGATTCAATAATTAATAGATTATCTATAATAATTGAAGAATGAATTAGAGAAATCTAATACCAAAGGAAATACCAAATTGAAGTATTAATTCCATTTATTATTTGACAATCCTTTGGAAGGTAATAGTGAATTAAATAGAAAATATTCTATTTTAGAGGGAAAACATGAATTAATTGTTTCATCCCAAAGTCCATCCAATATGGGAATATCTAGTATTATATATAATGAAAACTCTCTCATTCATAATAAGAAGAGAACTGTGGACAATTATAGAAATAAAAAAAACATGTAGGCACATGGGATAGATCAAAAAAGGTTCTAATATGAAGTAGTGATAACATTTTATATTTATGTGGGATGCTTCTTCATGATTCAATTTTTTTGGAGGCTCTAGAATATATTTCATGATACTAAAATAAAAATATTTCAAAATATGGGACTAATCATAAGTGTTTTGATAAATATGAAAGAGAAGTCTCTCAATAGAATATAGCCATGAAATTATTATATTGCTGAAGACTAGGACACACCATGAGTATGTGTCAAGAAGTCCATGATCTCATTATCAATATAATAAATCTATTCCTATCCACATCTAAATTATGAAATGATGATGTGAGTTATTTTTTTAATGGAATACTATTTAAATGTTCTAACCATTGGTATTTGGAAATATATTACAGTATAAATAAATCAGGGGTGGAAAAGGAAACTAAAATGGGATCCCTAAATCTGGTAATGTATGAGGAAAAAGAATATATTGGAATACAAAATGGTAATTTAAAAAATAGTATTATAGCTTTATGGGAACCATATGTAGATCAATAAAATGAGTATCAATCACCTCTTTTATTTCACTCACAACAGGTCTCTTGGATAGAATGTGAAAAAACTACGATGAAATTGGGAGGAGCTACTCTAGTTCTGAGTAAGAATAATGCGCATTTAGTGAAGGACCCACCACACTGAATAAATATTCTGGTTCCTTGAATAAATGACAAAATAAAAATTAAAAACTAATTTCTCAACAATATAGCATGTTTTATTAGGTGATAGGTGAAGGAGGAGAAATATACCTCCAATAGGGTAAGAATCAAGAAAAAATGACCAGTGGATTGATTTCTCTTCAGAGAAAGAATCATGAAATATATCATTTTTGTAGAGCATTATAGAAGAAAATTAGTATTAGCATGTTTAAATCCTAAATTTTAAAAAATTCCAAGCCTAAAAAATCAACATATCATAAGAATTTGGAGCACGTGGGTAAATAATGTCTAGTCATATGATCATAATAGCTGACGTTAGCTGGGAAGATCAAAAAAGAGTAGAAAGTGTACAGTTCTTTGTAAGCATGTATTAAAGGGTTGATCTATCAAGATCAACCAAAATACTCTTCTTAAGGATTCTAGATATACCCCTCTCTCTATGTGTTTAAATTCTCTAGGATTTACGGGAGATAAAATCCAAGGGGAAGTAGTATCAAAATATAAAATGTGGTTATGGGATGTGCTTCAGAATTTCAACTGATTCAAATAAGTTACTAGAGTTGAAGAAAAAATCAAGACAAATTCCTAGAAAGGAATTAATTAACTATGTATGATTGAGATGTATGTATGTATTTGAGTTTAATGGATAGTTATGTTGTTATATATTTCATCTCGTGTTTCCTACATCGAGTTCCAACTATATGGGCTTAGCAGTTTTGCTGATGGCTCATTCCTAAGTGTCACATGTGAAGAAATGATGCAGGAGAAAAATAATGTTGTAGGTCAATAGTGTCCCTAAAATTATAAAGAGTTCCATATAATAGGAGAATCATTCTATCTCTTGATCACATGAAAAGTCAAAATGGAATATAAAGGATGGATGTTTACATTTTAGAAAATTGATTGGGGGGCATTCACGTATGTGAGTATTATATATATATTTCTTACAATATGGTATCAGCTGACAATTTTCACAATTCCAAGAAGCTATGAATGGAGATTTAAACTATTTAAAACTACTCATCTCCCTAATCTAAAAAGTAAGTCTACATCTAGAATCTACTGAAAATTGGTATTAATTATTTATATTAGTTCAATGCCAGAATTGTTTTGGGATTGTTTTTTACAAGAAAATAGGAATGTCATTGGGACCAAATAGGTCATTCCCAACATGAGGAACTACGATTTCATAGTGACCAAAAAAATTATCATTAGTGTTCTAAGGTTACTCCCTAATATAGAGTATTTACGT
This sequence comes from Viscum album, assembly GCA_963277665.1. Lineage (NCBI taxonomy): Eukaryota > Viridiplantae > Streptophyta > Magnoliopsida > Santalales > Viscaceae > Viscum > Viscum album. The sequence goes on along the minus strand of OY728164.1, from coordinate 569,318,597 downwards.
TGATAAAAGATTTTCACCTGTTACGAGGCTATGGACAATTAGATTATTCTCAACCAAAATAGTGAAAATGAGGTTCAAAGTTTTCTCGATTGACGAAAATTTAGAATTTTTTAATGGGATTTTAGAATAATAATTTTATAATGAGGTATTAGATGGAATTATAATTCAAGAAGACTAGAACATAGTTTTTCAGTTGAAAATGCATTATATGTGTTGACGAAAGCACCAAGAGTGTGGCATTCAAGACTATATCAGTGTTTGAAAAAGATCATTTTTAGTGCAGTGGATTGAAATATATATATAAACAAGATATTAATAAAAGGATTCTATTTCGGGTATATTAAGATGAAATAATTTTTGGGGGGGGCAGATAAAGTACAATGCTATCAGTTCATGAAATTCATTAAAAGTAAATTCTAAATTTCAATGATTTATGAACAGAGGTTTTTCTTTGGTTTATAGGTTACACAATGAAATAATGGCACATTAATTTATCAATATAAACATTACATGGAGGTTTTTAAATGATTATTAATTGATAATTCCAAGGATATGATGACTTACAAGGCTACTTTGATGAAAATTGTCATGCAATGATGAGGGCAATGCAGTTAATTCATAGAATATAGGATATCATTGGCAGTCCATTTTACTTCATACGAAAAGGATATGGCATTATTTTTTCGACATTCCAAGAATCAAGATATCAATGTAATCCCATGAAAAACCACTTTCTTACAGTGAAAATAATACACCGTTACATTAAGGGCACGATGGATTTTAGTTTATTATACAACGAAAAATCATATAAAGAGTTATTAGTCTATACAGATGTATATTGGACTGGTTCAACAGATGGTATAAAATTAACATTTGGTGGTTCATTTTATCTAGGAAGATTGTGTATTTATTGGCTATATATGAAAAAAGAATTCATTTCATTAAAAAACACAGAAGCTAAATATATTGTTCCTACCCAAGTATACATGATTTTATTGTGGATGAAGTAGTAGCTTGATGATATGGGATTTGAACATAAGTCTTTGATTAGAATTCATTAAGACAATTCAAGTGATTGAAATATTATTAAAAATCATGTCTATCGCATAAGAAAAAATACCATTGAAATAAAGTATCATTTTAACAAGGAGAAGGTGGAGAAAGGGATTTTGAATTTGGAGTATGTGCCTATAAAACAGTAGGTCGTAGACATTTTGACAAATGCTTTACCCAAAGAAGCATTTGAATGATATTGACTGGCTCTGAGAGTTTAGTCAACTCCTCACAATTGGAAAAGTGTGGATGTGGGACCACCTCTCCCCTAGGTATGATGTTTTTTTCAATAATATATTGGTCAATGTTATTTACCTAATTTCACACCATAATGAAGTGATCATTGGGTTCATTGAAAATTGGGTAAAACTTGTGACTATAAAATGTGAGAAATTTCTTAATCAAGGTATGGGAAAATAAAATTGATGGAATATAGAAGTAGGGGTGTTTTAAATATGTTGACTCTAAAGATGTTCAATCAAAGGTTATGTATCATTAATGATGAGTTTTTTATGAATGTAGTTGAGTGGTTTTGGAATGAAGCATTTCATTGATAAAATTTTTATGTGTCTCATGTTTCTCACATCGAGCATGGATACATTGGGCTTAGAGTGTGTGTAGATTAAATATATGATAGAATCACATGAAGATGATTTTTTGTAGAATATAGATGATGATTTAATTTTGTTTCCAATTGTGAAGTGTTTTCATGAAAATGAATGGGGAGATTCTTAGGTAAAAATCCCCATTGATGGATCTTTTGGGTTGATTTTTTTGTTGAAAACGATTGAGGTTTTTGAAAAATGATGGTTTTCAAAGAAGGCATGAAGAGTTTTCTATGATCTTGCACCAAGTGAAAATGTGGACTCGCACTAGGGACTTGCGCAAAGTGAAAATGTGGTCTCACACTAGGGACTCAGTCAAAGCGCAAATGCAGAACTCGGTTTATGGATCCTAAATGATGAACTATGTTCCCAGAGTGTGAATATGGAACACAGTTCATGGAGAATTAATTATGAATAAATGTTTGTGAAGAATGAATGTAGAAGTGGTTTCAAGGAGTGTGATTTTTGAACTGGGTTCACAGAGCGTGAATGATGAATGAATGCATTTGGAGCATGAATCCTAAACAGAGGTTCATGGAGCATGAATTCTAAATATGGTTTTATGCCAGGGAAAAACCCTTGGAAGATTCATAGTGAAATAATTTTGAATAGGGGGTTCTTTATATGGAATCGTACTTGGAGGATTCTCAGAGAACGAATATTGAACATGACTCGCACCTGGGAATTGTGTTAGGAGGTTTGTAGGGTGCGAATAGGAATCACGCTCTGAGGTTCATGGATAGAGTTTTTCCAATTATGGTGGATTATTTTTTGTGATTTTTGTAGTTAAAGAGTTTGATATATTCAAATAAATACCCCATAAACAATCCTTAAATAGTGATTATGTTTCGATTAAAATATTGATCTGAAGCAATGTACGTGAGTGGTTTGAGGTGAGATATCTTGAAGGAGGTCATCACCTAGGGTTCACTGTGAAGGAGGTTCGTACCTATGGTTCAAAAAGAAGGAGGATTGTACCAGGGTATTTCAGAGAAGGAGGTATGTGCCTACGGTTTATGCTGATGTATTTTCACAGAAGGGGTTCACAACAAAGGTGGTTCGCGCTAGGGGTTCACAGCGTAGGAGGTTCTCCCCAGGGGTTTGAGGTGAAAGGGGTTCACACCAGGGTATCACAATGAATGAGTTTTACAAAAAGGTATCACGAATGAGATTACATAGTCTAAATTATTTTGTATAATATAAACAATGTCTTTTACAAAGCACGAATGAAGATCACACCAGGAGCTTAGGAAAATAGAGTTTTCTCCAGGGGTTATTGACAGGGTTTCGCACAAGGGTTCAAGCCAGAGGTTCATGCTAGGAGATCACAAAGAAGGTTTCAAACCATTGTTTCATGCAAGGATTCATGCTATGGGCTCACATATTTTGTGACTATGGTATTCCTTAGGATATCATGGAATAATACATTCTAGGATATCATGAAATTTGATACGCATCAGGTTATCACGTAGTGGTATAAAACTAGAGACTTGTACATGGAGATAAATGCCTAAATTACCCTATGAGTAGTATCATTGTTATATCTGAATTCAAAAGAAGAAGAAGATGATATAGGCTCTGTACCATTCAGTAAAACTAGTAGAAGGAGTTTATTCACTACTACATTAGAGACAATTAAAGGAATACCTTTCATCTCTTGGAGATCTTGGAAATGTGTAGGTAATTATTGTGTCTACAACAAAGAGATGTTTTATCTAGTTGTTTGGAATGTGGAAGTGATGAGTCTAGGTTTTCATTGAAGTGTAAGAGCATCCCATACATAAATTCAACAGATGATCTACATACAGTTCATAATTTTCTCATTATTGATAATTAAGGGACCCATATATTCATAAACATTATGTGAAACCTTTATAGAGAAGTGATTAAAGGAAAAGAAATATAGTGATCCTTTCTACTATTAATGATCCATCGAAATAGGGTTAGGGAGCAACCGTTGGTATATTAGTGAGATGAACCTATATCTTGTAAAGGTTGTAAGTGTAGGCATAGAAGTGATATTGCCTAAACTTTAATTTGATAGTGATATATATTAAACTTAGTACATTGTTATAATGTCATTTTATGCTACTTGGATGTAGGATGGAGAGGGTGAACCAAGATAAAATCTGTGTGTTCTTGTTCTTGTTTTAATGCTTTACTTTGTATGAATAATCATCAAATAAATTAGGAATGGAAAATAGTAAAATATACACTAAATAAAAAACAAATTTCCCCTTATAATAAAGAGGTCCCAATATAGTGGGTTAGTAATAATATTGAAAATAATATCCATAACTTGATTCAACCCCCTCTCAGTGTATATAGGAACCTTTTGGAACTAATAATTCCATGAGATAATGTAGAAGGATGATGAATCTATTGGTACCTATAAAGAAAATTTTACAAGACCCCTAAGGTACACATTGATATTATCATTTAACTTAAAATTACGATTGACCAATTATTCAATGGCTTAGAACCATGTCATCAAAGGGTGTAATCCATAACGGAATCCAGTAGTTATGAAGAAATAGTTCTATGTGTTATCAAGGTGGAAATGGATACTATAGTTACTCATTAATCTAAAGTATTTGATAATAATAATAAGATTGAATTAAAAAGAAAACTATGAAAACACTGGAGAGAAGAATAATATATTTCCTTCAATCAAAAAGTGTGGAAGGAAACATGGAGTAATTTTTCAGAAGGGGAACAATAAATTTTTTAAATTTTTAAAGGAAGGTCATAAAGTGGTTGAATGAACAATTGACGCTAATAAGTTATATAATGATATGAATAGGGAGAAATATTCATAGAATGTACCATACACACTATTATTTCACGTGTACGGAGTATGGGAATTATGCTACCCAGTGATCAAATTTAATGGTTAATGATGATGCTCAATGTCTAAAACCTCTTAGGATGAAAAAAAATTGGAATATCACATGTTCACTATTTATAACGAAGGTTATGATAATGAAATGGTTAAAGATACACTTATCATCTACTCTGTAAGACCCCTGGTGTTTATAACGGGTCAAAATCCCGACCCTATTTGAATTTTTGACTGGTTTTTGAGGAAACTGGAGAAAATGGGAAGTTTTTGGAAATTTCTAGACTACACGCCATGTACTTTTTAGTACACGCCACATATATGTTAAGCAATTGTCGGCCGTGTGGTCTCCAATTACATGTCGTGTGAAGACCGTCTAGAATTTTCTTACTACACGGCATGTAGTTTTAATCAGGTCGTGTAACCCTGACCGTGTGGTGGATATACATGGCGTGTAGTCCTCTTGGCTGGGAAGAACTAGGTATAGGCCGTGTTTCCCTTGGACACTCTGTGTATTCTAGCCGTGTATGAGGGATGTACAAGGCGTGTGGGTAAGGCGGTAAGGAAGAGAAGAGAAACACAGTACACGTCATGTACCCATAGATACACGCCATGTACTCTGGTTGGCAGGTTCGGAAAGTAAGTCGGCGGAATCTAGTCGTCTTATGAACAGTTAAATTACCTACACAACATGTAGTCATGAAGTACATGCCGTGCAATTTCTTTTTTTCTTGCGCTAAAATAGGCAGTAGCCTCATCTTGAGGTAGAACCTCCATTTTGATGCCGGTTTTGCGAACCCAGCTAGCTGGACCTCCTTCCTTCTCTTGATCATCTGTTTGAGACCCGATTCAAATTCCGATTAGTGCGTTGGAACCCCCTCGATAAGGCCTAGATTTGTCTTTGGCCTCTTTTTTATATTCGTTCTAGAATGATTTATATGCGTTTGAACAGTATTTAATATTTTGTAGAATTACTTTATTTTAGACCTAATTGGAGGATGTTACCGGAGGAGTAGCAACGTACGAGTCTCAGGTAGGTGGTGCACACTTCATTTTGAGTTTTCGTGGTTGTTTGGGTGATGTGGGCTTCATCTTATTTTCAGGTATTTTGAGCGGGACCCGTTTTATCTGTTATTTCTTATTTAATTGCTTGTGGGACCTATGAGATGCCTATGGGTTTTCCCTATTACTCGTTTGCGTGAGCATGGCCGTGTGAGGGGTCGTTGCTCATCGGGGAATAATGTTGAGGTATTTCCAAAATGGTTTTAATTGAAATGTTTATGTGTTAAACAATTTAGTTTAATTTAATAAATCCTGATATAAATTGATAGAGGCATTTAAGACCTCAGTGCTGGTATGGGACAAGACCTTGCATTGTACAATTCAACTATTTAGTTTGTTTTTTCTATTTATATTTTCTATTTAAATATTTTATATTTGCAGTTGCTGAATTGCATCTGCTGGACCCTTTGGGTGGTGTTGGGCATGGCCTGGTTATTCATTAGTGATGTAGAACACAGGTTGGTCTTGGCCCGGGTTACTTTGGGTGGTTTTGACCATGGGATTGGGCGTCATGGACATCGGCTTGAGGTAGTATGACTTTCAGGTTGGGCATGGCTTGGGTTATTAGGATTACGATGCCATCAGACTTGAGCGACATGGTCACAGGGACACGAGGTGTCAGTTGTGTTGGTGCCTTAGGACTATTTTTTGTGATTAACGCTCACCCAAGACATTGAGTAGTTTGCACACAGAGATACTCCGTGATGAGGTGGTTTTGACCACTCGTGTGTGTAGAGGCCCCCATAGTTGCGGTTAGGTATTTTGGTTGGGGGTGCTTACCGTAGAAATCCACATGGGAGGTGAGGAACCTTCCGGGGATAGCATTGAGACACTAGGTGTTAGGAGGCACATGGTGCTGGGTTACAATTTATTTGGGCATGCCTTCGAGACGTTGGTACTTGAGACACTATCTGTCAGGAGGCACATGGTGCTGGGTTACTATTTTTGGGCGTGCCTTCGGGACGTCGGTACTTGATATGCGAGGTGTCAGGTGGCACATGGTTCCAGGTTACATGACTGAGATTCTGGCGTTGGCCAAAGTAGGTGACACTCCATGGTGGCTGTTGAGCATGACTGGTGTTTGTGTTTATTTGTGCATTGTATTGTTTACTGTTTTCCTTTTAGATGCATGACTTCTTAAAAAAATATATTTGGTACACACCGTTGGGTGGTATCCTACTGAGATTTGTCTCACACCCTGCACGGGCCCTTCGTGACGCGTGCAGATTTTATGGATTTACATTCAAGAAAGAGGCCAACATCAGGATCTGGGATGCATTATTTATTGCATGGAGATGGTATGGACCTTGAGTTCAAACATAGCTAGGGTTTACTTTGTTCTTTTTTTCATTTCTGTATCAGCATGCTTACTTGTTTTAGCTACTATTGGTTAGCCATTGGTGCCCTTTTTATATTCAGTTGTGTGTAACTTGCTTTGGATGCATGTTTTACTCTTCAGTAGTAGTTACATGTTATTAGCATGTTTTTGCATTTATTTCCCCTGTTGTTGATATATTATTTTATTCCACTATTTATCTATATTGATTATGCTCCTGTTCTACGCGTCTGGTTTGAGTCTTCTGAGTCTTTAATTCCACTACATCTTTACTATTATGCTTGGACTAGTACCCTTAATATAATCCTCCGAGAGGGTATAACCTCCCCACTATACCTAACAGACTCTCGCTGTTAGTAAGAATCCTTTTTAGTTTGAGGAGATGCACCTAAGGTAGTGACACCCGACCCGTTTGGCACTGTTCGGGTGGCTGGACTGGTCCGAGTCGTTACAAAGTGGTATTAGAGGATTTCTTGATAAGGATTTAGTAGCATTGTTTTCTGGCTACTAATGAGATTGAGACTTCTCTTTTTATTTCTGTTGGTTTTACTATTTTGGATATGGTAGACTGGATATTGGTTGTTGTTAATGTAACTAGGTTTCTAGCTTGTGCTTGGGTACCTCCAGCCCCAGGTACGAGGGATGGAACAAGTTTCCAATGGGTGGTAATTGTTGTTTGCTTATTTTTTCTCAGATTACCATTTATATTATTTTCACCTTGGTGGCTCACTTGGTGTGTGATGTTATTGATTGTGACATGTGACCCTTGACCCAGTGTGGTAAGGGAGAATTGGAGTTTGGCCCGGTATGGCAAGGCTAGTCTTCTTGGCATTTGATAGGCACATTTTTTTGGGTATTTCAATTTCATTGTTTAACGTATGCTTTGTGAAGTGATAATGCCATGTGAAAAAAAATCAAATTCCATGCTATGTATTCTTTGAAATGTGAATAGTTGAAACTCCTGATATAATTTTTTGTTTATTTAAATATGCATGTCATGCTTTGTGTATTATTAGAATTGCATGATTCAAGATATTTGGGTCTGGAACTTATGAGAGAAGGCAGGTACTATGACTGAGGTAGTGTGATTGTCAGGATTGGGCGACATGGTCATCAGTTTGAGGCAACGTGAGTTGATAGGATGGGCATGGACCAGGGTACTGTTGATACTTGGCTCTGATAAGGGAGGGTAAGGAGGCCATGAGGTCGGGATGTCGTGGGGCATGGGTTGTGGTGAGGGGTAGTAAGGGTAGTTTTTATACACTGCATTTTACTACTTTCTTTATCAGCGTAGAATATATTATTGTATATATGTATGGGTTGTCTAGACAATTATGGTATTCATTGGGTTACTCCTTCATGACTCGATGGAGCGTCAAGTAGGAGATGATTCAATGTCGCAGTTGACGGACCAGGTTCAGGATTCGGTATAGGAAGAGCAAGAGCCGTAAGTACAAGCTCAGGGACAGGATCAGGTTCAGGACCTAGTGCAGGAAGGGTAGCAGCCAGGTTTGGCAGCGTTCGGACCATGGCTTGATGAGTAGCTTCGAGCTAGCCTGGTACGTGTCATACATGTGATTTATAGAGGTGCACCAGGTACAGAGCCTTTTATGGCGTATCTGACGCCAGAGATCGAGTTGCAGCACCCGCTACTTTTTCAGGGTGAGGGTGTTCTACAAGAGGTAGATAACTGGATAGAAAGAATGCATATGATCATCGAGCAACTCAAAATGCCTCCAGGGAGGATGGTAAAGCTAGCGACGTACATGCTGAGAGGACTAGAGATGCGATGGTGGGATGTGCAGGTTCAGGCTCAGATGCATGAGGAACTAGCATGGATGGACTTCAAGGACATGTTCTTCGAGCACTTTTACCCAGAGACACTGATGGCTGAGAGAGCTCGGGTGTTCTTGAGCCTTCAGTAGGGAGACATGTCTGTCATGGACTATGAAGCTACTTTCACAGAGTTGTCTCACTTTGCACCTGGTATGGTAAGCGATGAAGGGGGTAGGGTGAGGCATTTCGAGGATGGATTACGACATGCCATTCGTGTCAAGGTGAATATTTTCAGTCTTGGTTCTTTCTCAGAGGAAGTGAACCAGGCACTCGTAGCAGAGGGAAACCATAGGTATAGACTTCATATTGGATGGGAAACAGCTTTAGGTGACAGTTCAGATAGAAGGAAGCGAGAACGGGATGGGTTCTAGTAGGGAAGTCTAGACGAGGACTCAGCTAGAGCACCTCGTAGTTGTTCTGCAGTGGTTTTCTCCTAGTGTGGATAGCCAGAGCATGTTTAGACTCAGTGCGATTGGCATCCAAAGGAGTTCTGAGCAGGTGAACAGGTTGGGCATCTGGAGAGGTTTTGTAGGAATCCTTTCTAAACAGCTGGCAGACAGGGACCAGGATAGATAGTGGTATCTGGAGTTTGTTCAAGTTAGGTACCAGGAGAGGGTATCAAAGGTTTAGCTGCATGTGGAGGACATGATAGAGACAGCGGGACCCAGTTGAGGGGTCTGTGGCTGGTGACTAGAGCAGCACCATAGAGAGGTCAAGCATTAGGCAGTCGTTATTCTGGCCAGGTGCACGCTGTGGAGCTTCCAGAGGCTGAGCAGGCCGGTGAACCGACGACAGTTAGAGGTACACCGCGGTATGGATGTGATCTCCATGTTTCCAATTTGGCATGACCTATAGAGTCATGTTTGTTTTGAGTACATGTGGTGCAAAAGATCTATGTGGACTGACTTGGTGCTAATCAGTGGGATTTGCACCATATCAGGTGCATGATCTATTCTATATGTATATTTATGACATGAGTGGCATCAGGGCATCAAGGATGCGGGTTACATGACGGGTCTTGGGCATCGGGGCATCATGGATGTAGGTTATTTGAGGTTCTTGGCACCAGGACCTCTTGGAGGCGGACACCGATGTGGTGTGGGCTACGTTGGGTGTCGTAAGCGACACAAGAGCACCAATGGGGCGTAGGGGTGATGATGAATCACCGGAGGACAGTGAATCCGGAAAACATGTTAGTAAACATTGTTTTCTTTATGTTTTGATGGGTTTAGCCGGGTTAGGCGATTCCTAAGGTGGGGATCCCCCTTGAGGAGTTTATCCAGGACTGTTGTGACCGAGGAAGTCCGGGTTACTTTGAACGGAGTGTATGTTTGGTGTCATCTTCGGGTTTCATTTGATAGCTCGGGGATGATATATATTAAGTGGTGGGGGGGGGAGTTTGTAAGAACAAGAGTTTTTAGAACGGGTCAAAATCCCGACCCTGTTTGAATTTTTTACTGGTTTGTGTGGAAACTGGAGTAAATGCGGAGTTTCTAGAAATTTACAGACTATACGCTGTGTACTTTTAAGTACATTCCATGTATATTTTAAGAAAGTGGCGATTGTGTGCTCGCCAAGTACATGTTGTGTGAAGACCGTGTATAATTTTCGTAGTACACGACATGTTGTTTCAAACACGCCATGTAACCATGACCGTGTGGTGGCTTTACATGGTGTGCAGACCTGTTGGGTGGGAAGAACCAGGTACACGCTGTGTTCCCCTTGGACATGCCGTGTAGTCTAGCCATGTATGAGGTATGTACATGGCACGAGGGTAAGGCGGAGAGGAAGAGAAGAGAAACCTGGTACACGGTGTGTACCCATAGGTACACGCTGTGTACCCATAGGTACATGCCACATACTCAGGTCGGCAGGTTCAGAAAGTAAGTCGACAGAATCCAGCATTCTTATGAACAGTTAAATTATCTACACAACATGTATTCATGAAGTACACGCCGTGTAGTTTATTTTTTTTGTGTGTGTGCTAAAATTGGCAGTAGCCTCGTTTTGAAGAAGAACCTCCATTTTGATGCCGATTTCGCGAACCCAGCTGGCCATACCTCTTTCCTTCACCCGATCGTGCATCCGAGACCCGATTCATTTTCCGATTAGTGTGTTAGAACCCCTTGGTAAGGCCTCGATTCCTCTTTGGCTGTTTTGTTTGATTTTTGTTCTAGAACGAGTTATAGGTGTTTGAACTGTGTTGAATCTTTTGTAGATTTACCATTTTTTAGTCCGAATCTACGGCTATTACCGGAGGAGTAGCATCATACGAGTCTCAGGTAGGAGGTGCATACTTCATTTAGTGTTTTCGTGGTTGTTTGGGTGATGCGGCCATCAACGCGTTTTTGGGTATTTTGAGCGGGACCCGTTTTATCTTCTATTTCATATTGAATTGCTTGTGGGACCTATGGGATGCCTTTGGATCTGCCCTGTTACCAGTTTGTGTGAGCGAGGTCGGGTGAGGGGTTGTTTCTTATCGGGACATTTTGGCCAGGGAATGCCAAAATTGTTTTAATTAAAATATTAATGTGTTAAATTGTTTATATTAATTTATTAAATACTAATATAAATTGCTATAGGTATTTAAAACCTCAGTGCTGGTAGGGGAAACGACTTTTATAGTAAAATACAACTTTTTAGTTGGTTTTTCCTATTTATTTTTTCTGTTTAAATTTTTTATATTTTTAATTTCTGAATTTTTTCTGCTGGACCCTTTGGGTGGTGTTGGGAATGACCCGATTATTCTTGAGTGATGCAGATCACAGGTTGAGTTTGTCCCGGTTTATGTTGGGTGGCTTTGACCATGGGATTGGGCATCATGGACATCGGCGTGAGGTAGTACGACTGTCAGGTTCGACATGGCTTGGGTTACTAGGATGGAAATACCCTCAGACTTGAGAGACATTGTCGCATGGACACAAGGTGTCAGATGTGATGGTGGCATAGGACTATTTTGGTGATTAATGCTCACCCAGGAAATTGAGTAGTGTGCACACATATATATTTCATGATGATGTGGTTTTGACCACTCATGTTGGTAGAGGCCCACATAGTTGTATTTATTTATTTTGGTTAGGGGTACTTGCCATAGAAAGCCACATGGGAGGTGAGGATAATTCATGGGATAGAACTGAGACACCAGTTTTCCGGAGGCACGTGGTGCCAGGTTACTAATTTTGGGCATGCCCTCGGGACATCGGTACTTGAGACACAAGGTGTTAGGTGGCACATGGTGCTGGGTTACACGACAGAGATTCCGACGTTGTCCGAAAAAGGTGACACTTCATGGTGGCTGTTGAGCACTAGTGGAGTTTGTGTTAATTTGTGCATTGTACAGTTTACTGATTTCCTTGTAAATGCATGACTGCTTAAACATTTATATTTGGTACTCACCATTGGGTGGTATCCTATTGAGATTTTTCTCCCACCCAGCAGGGGCCCTTCCGGATGCATGCTGACATTATGGATTTACGTGATTGAAAGCGGCCAGCTTCAGGAGATGGGCTGCATTAGTTGTTTCATGAAGATGGTATGGACCTTGAGGTCATACCTAGATGGGGTGTACTTTGTTTTGTTTTCTTTTCTGTATCAGTATGCTTACTAGTTGTAGCTACTGTTGGTTAGCCTTTGGTGCCATTTTTTTATTTAGTTGTGTATGACATGGTTTGGAGCCATGTTTTACTGTTTAGTAGTAGTTACATGTTATCAGTTTTTTTTTGTGTTTATTTCCTCTACGTTTGATATATTATTTGCTTCCGATTTTTATCTATATTTAATATGCTTCTGTTCTACGGGTATGGTTCGAGTCTGCTGAGTCTTTAATTCCACTGCATCTTTACTGTTATTCTTGGACCTGTACACTTACTATGATCCTCCGAGAGGGTATAGCCTCCCCACTATACCTAATGGGCCCTCACTACTAGTCGTCAGCCCTTGGCGTTTGGGGAGGTGCACCTAAGGTAGTGACACTCGACCCATTCAGCACTATTCGGGTGGCTGGCCGGGTCTGGGTCGTTACATACTCTCGAACTTCTAATGTGTTATTCGATTCATTATTTACACACTCTTTAATATCTAAATAATTTTATAAGGGTGTCACATTACCACCCAAACTATCATATGTTGAATAAGTAGTTAAAACCCTAAATGGTACGATGAAACATATCAAGTATATAATTATTCTATAATTGAATTCTATAGAAATTTAATTCCCATGAATCTTTTTGTTCTCCCTCTGGTTAAATTTGAAATTATCTTAATGAAGGATTAGATTTAGCTATATAAATATCACATTAACATATAAGAAAGGGAATTCACATTTAATATTCTATAATAATATATGGTCTTATATCAGTGGGGCCATAATTATGAAATTCTAATTGATTTACCATTAATTTTATGGGTCATGATCCCTTTTCAAATGGGGTGTTTATCTTAGATGGATGGGGAGAAATTCAACATCGATGATCAGCCTATTGCGTGCGATTTTTTTGATATCTTTCCATAAAAATATCCCCATCTTCCATTGAATCATAAAGCTGTGTTCATAATAGAACTCATACAAGGTTTTATTCCTATTTAAAATAATCCCTATAGAATTTCCCAAATTGAGTTGTATGAAATGATGAAGAAACTCCAAGAGAATCATGATAAGGGATTCAATCAGCCATGTGTGTCACAACGAGGTGCACTTATTATTTTGTTAAGAAGAAATATGGATTGATTTGAATTTGAATTGATTATTAGGAATAAAAAAAGAACATAATTAATAAAAAGTATCCCCTGCTCTATATTGATGACTTTTCTGACCTACTACATAGAGGTAAATATTCTTCCTATATTGAAATTTCATCTTGATATCATGAATTAAGGCATAAAAAGAAGGACATATGAAAAAAAATTCAATCAAGGTATGAACACTATGAAAATATTGTGAATACATTAATCCTTATTAATTCCCATTCTATAATGATGGATTTAATAAATAAAATATTTAGATTGTACCTCAATCAGTGCATAGAAGACTCTACAAATGATACTCTAATATATTAAAAGAGAGAGGAAGAGAAGGAAGATTAACTAATGATTGTATTGAAGACACTAAGAAAATATTATTTATTTGAAAAATTTACCAAGTGTAAATTTAATTGAAGAATGTTTCATTTTTTGGTTATATTATCTCAAGAAGGGTTATATCAGTGGATCCATCAACGACAAAGGCTATCTAATGCTGGACAAGACTAACCCTATGACTGATATCTATAGTTTTCTTAGATGGGCTGGATATTATAGAATGTAATTAGAGAATTTATCATGAATTTTTTAATCAAATCAACATGTTAACATATAATGGAAAAATATTTTCTTGATAGAATAATTTAAAAAATTTCAATGAACTAAATAGAAGATTATTAAGTGCACATGTGCATACATTTCCCAATATTGGAGAAGAGTTTTAAAAATATTGTGATGCATAAAAGATGGAATTGGGATGTGTTAATAATAATAATAATAATAGAGTGATAGATTATTGCTTGTGATAATTTATGGTTGATGATAAAAATTAACCAATTGATGAATTGGAGTTAGTTGTGGAAATTCTAGCATTAAAAATATGGTCTCATCATATTAGTGGAGAAATGAATGATATATATAATGATAATAAAAGATTAATGTATATATTTTCACGTATGGATTTGAATATTTACTGAAGAAGATGATTATATATGATTAAATATTTTGACTTATCAATACATTACCACCCTAGGAAGGAGAACAAGGTGGTCAATCCATTGAGTCGAAATGATCTTGCTTGATTATTTATGATAAGGATAAAAGAAGATCCATTATTAGAGTTTTCGAAAAGGATGGATATGGAAAATATGAATGAAATGGAGAAATTTTGTCTTCATCAAATGTATATTCAACCATCTACCCAAATTAAGATTAAATAATTTCATAAGGAAGATGTAGAGATGCACAAGAGGGTGAAAAATGTTCTTAAATTTAACCTTGATCATGATGGAATGATAATGCTAAAGAAACATGTTTTTGTTCCGTCCATAGAAATTTTAAGAATGATTTTTAGAGAAATCTCATATCTATTCATTCCATATTAATCCTAAATGTACAATGAAGTATAGAGTTATGAAAGAGTATTTTTGAATGGATTTCATGAAGAGAGATATTGCAGAGTTTTTATCTTTATTCATAGTATGTCAACATGTTAATACTGAAAGAAAAATTTATAAGGGAGTATTAAAACCATTACCCATACTAGAATCTAAATGGGAAAACATCCCCGTATACTTCATCAGCAGACTCCCTAAAATATCTAAAGGGAATAATGATATATGGGTTATTATCGATTGCCTTAAAATTTTAGAACACTTCATCGCTATTAAAGAAGATTTATATCTGGATCATTTACTAGGATTTGAATTAATTATGTGTTAAGGATAGGTGTAATACCACATTCAATTATGTTTGATAGAGATTATAGGATTAACTATACGCTCTAGAAAAATCATTAGTAGTACCTAGATACATAGTTAAGCTTCATCATTGTGTATCATTCTCCGATAGATAGGAAATACGTGAGAACAATTGAAACCTTATAAGATATGATTAGATCTTATTCAATGGATTTCAAAGGTGGTTAGGATTAACACATTACCCTAGTATAGTTTTCTTACTACAATATCATTCAATAAAGTAATAAAATAGATACTTATGAATCCCTATATGAAAATAATTTTATAACTCCTACATGATGGGATGATATTAGAGAAAAAAATCAATTGGTAACTGGTCTAGATGAATAAATATAAGATATTGTGAGAGCCATTCATAAACACATAAGGGATAAAAATAGTTAAAAAGGTTATGCTGATAATAATTGATGTGATCTGGAAATTAATTATGGTTAGAAGGTGTTTCTATGGATATCCCAATAGAAGAATGTTATAAGATTTAAAAAGAATGAAAATATTATCCCTTGGTATATCATCCATTTCGAGATTCTTGATATAGTATGTGTAGTTTCTTATTACATAGAACATCCACCAGACCTCTCTCAAGTTCATAATAAACTCAATGTATATCTATTGAATAATTTCATACCCAAACATTCATAAGTACTAAAATCAGAGTCCATACCACATGGCCATGGTCATTATTATGAGGAACAACTTGCGGAAATTATATATCATAGATAGAAAGTTATACGAAAAAGGACTGCTCACCAGGTCAAATTGTTATAGTAAAACAAACAGTTTGATGATGTTACATAGTAACCTAAGGATACTATTATGATAAATATCCCAAGTTGTTTGTATCAGAGTGACTGAATTTATGTGGATAATTTTTTTTAAGGGGCTTAGAATGTAACAACCAACTATTTTATAATTTTTTCACATTTAATTTCATTGACAACTTTTGTTAGATGCAACAATGAGTTTTATAGAACAAAAATATACTAAAAATATTATTATATAAACCTGAAAATTATAACATATCAATTAAATTTAGTGGTATGTAAGGCAATAACCACATTCTACATTTTTTATAATGGTTTTAGATAAAGAAAATATATTTTCTAATAATGTATTTATATATTCCTAAAAAAATTCAATAAAAACTGTATTAATGGTTGTTGTGAAAAAAAGTATAATTATCTTAAAAAAAAGATTATAAAATTTATTTGAATATATGATGTTATGATTTTATCATAGAGTGAATTTTCAATAATTTTTTTATGAGATTAATTTTTCAATGAATAGGGAAAAGTACTGATTTTTATTGAAAACTTCTTTTTTTAAAAGTATTAACATATTTAAATTAAAATATGAAATGTTATTATATGTAAAATTATTTCATCTATATATTATTAATTTATTTAATTTAATTTGTATAAATTTTATATATTATTTTGATGTTAAAACTTTCAATACTTATGATTTGTTTTTGAAAAATGATATTCATCACATCTGTAGGATTAATTCCAAATTAAATTCAACCACTTATGTGAATTTAATTTAGTAAAATATAGTCCATATTTAGACTTATAATAATTAATATTATATAATTTTTCCAACCTAATTTTTTGGTCAAAATTAATAATGAAAACAGAAAAAATTAATTATCGTGATTAAGGTTAAAACCAGTTTACATGGAGTTAAACTAAAATTATATGGGTATGTTTGTCAATAAGACTTCCCTAAATCTTATATGGGGAATATATTTAAACCTTATAATATTCAAAATTATAATCTATTTTCATTTGGAATAATTTTTCACAATAATGAATTTATCATTTTGGATTCTTTAGGGATATTTCTTAGTGGTTTCCAAGTAGGGTATTTTATCCCCTTGGAAAAGGATATCCCTAATCCTATCTTATTCACACTCCCAAAAGCCTTTTAGTTCACTGAATATCTGAATAAATAAGTTACTTAATTTTTGAAACATGTCCTAGAGTTTGTATTTTGGTTAGGAAAACCTCCTAAGATGGTTGTTGGTGCAAACCTATGAAGGTTGTCCAAAGACGAGGTACTGTACTTATTTGAGATTTTTTTATTTTATTTATTATTAGACCTCATTGAAATCATTTTAAGAAATTATGATATAATAAAATAATTATCTTCCTGATAATTATATATTATTATGTTAGTGTAATATATTAAATACATATCCTCTTCTAGAAAATGAAAAATGAAACCTTCAATCATATGTACCGAGGAAAAACACCTCATGAACTGATGTAATTCATTTTCCATCACCACCTCTAATGAAAGGATACAATGATTAATTTAATGAATTTTTATTATATTTATTATAGAATTATATTTCTTATATTATAATATCACATATAACTTTTTAATTTTAAATTAGTTAGAAAATGATTACACCACTCGTGTGTACATGTTTACTACAGCCTCCACGAAGCGATGTGATGAATTTTTCATTTTATATTATAAAAGATGGTAATAATGATAGATTATGTTAATGTATAAGATATATATAAAATAATAAAGAATTTTTAATGTAATATAATATTTTTCTTTCTTTCTTTTTATTCATTACGAAATTGGAAACAACGTTCATGCGTATATATGACCTACAATCTCAATGAATGGTGTCATTCATTTTCTATATACAAAATTGATGGATGTTTATAAATAAATATATAATAAATATATAATATGTTCATATCATGGTTAAAATTATGGTTAAGATTTAACCAAGTTCAAAATAAAAGTGTTCAAAATACAAAACAAAAACAAACATGAAAAATGAAGTAGTTATTACTCAAAACACAATTTTCTCAAGGAATATTTAATAAATGTGTAATAAAAGGTCATTATTGAATACTATATTGTCGGATATATAAAAATATGGTTCGTTCAAATATTTATAATAATCTTATATCTATAATAAATTAGGTTCAAACTTGTATTAAGATATTTGAGACATGGGGTAAGGGATATTTGTCCCACTATTTTTTCTATGGGACGCATGCCATATTAAACTTTTTTTTCTATTATGTGGTGTGTATACTTTCCATGAAGAAATTTTATGATTATAATCCTTGAAATTATGGTATATAAATATTAATATAATGTTATTTATTTCACGGGGATTAAAATTAGAATGTTACCATAGTGGTAATAGCTTTATGTTTATATCTCCTTGTTTATCTGGACAGTTTATAATTATACTTCAGATGATAAAATATTATGATCTAAATCACAAGAAAAGTCAATAATATTATTATCCTATGATTTTTCTTATTTATTTTTTCTATTTTACAAAATAAAAATTACAAAATAATATTTTTAGGGAAAAATGACTTCTTTTCCCTCTAGGGTTGAAAATAATTTTTCTTCCATGTCAATGATTTCTAATTTTTTTAAATTATGTTTTTAAAATTCTAAAATTATTTCTTAAATATAATTAAAAAAATATTTTACTTTTTATAAAATGGTTTGAAAGGAATTTTAATTTTGTTTTCTTGAATAGGAACTTTTATATTTTTTCCAAAAATATGAATGAAATCATTATTTTCACATGTACGACATGAATGAAATTTATCTCCATCATAACCACTATATTATATCAAGATTATATTATAAGTTTAAAAATATATTTTCAAATAATATTTATTCTTTATTATCTGGGAAATATTTATATTTTAAATAAGTTATTTAAAAATGGAAAGGATATTTTCCTCAATAAAAATTTAGTGATTTTTTATGATATTTCTATTCATCTATGACAATATCCTTTGGTGTTTCTTATGTTTTATTGGGGATATGATCAAATGAAACCATAATTATTATTTATATGAATGGTTTATCATAATGATTAAAATATTTTCAAGACAACAATTTTTTATCATGGTTTATATTTTTATGAAATGTTTATGAAAGCCGTTTCTTTTATCACAAGTAATGATATAATTTAGGTTTTATGATCTTGCGATACACAAATGTATAGATTATGTGATAGGATGGTCCTACATCTCCCTCCAATTACCTGGGCAATGTTTAATTTTTTAGGAGATCAAAGGTTAGATGATAGGTTATCACATTCCCAAAAGAGGGTACATGGGAGGTTATCCCAATCCCAAAATAGGGTACACAGTATTTTATAATAGGATTGAAAAAGATTATACCTAGGATGTTATCCCAAGCTCAAATAAAAGTGTACATCAGAGGTTATTACATATCTGAAAACAAGGGACATAAGAGATTATCCCAACCCCCAAATTGGGTACAAGAGATTTTATCCTAATCCCAATGTAGGTACCATGTTTGATAGCCAAGGACTAAAATATAATGAATGTATTTGTGGGTATACTTCAATTGGTATTTTCTATTCATTTGTTTATGACACAAACCTATGCCTTTTAGTAATATTATGGTCTCATGGATTATATTCTTTAACTGATTTATTATTCATGTCTTTTGAAATGTAAAAATTTATTCCATGACTCAAGTTTAAAATATAGGATATACATGGTAGGGTTTTAAATTCTTTTACCACGTTATCATACCCTCATGCTCATGTTATGTTGATATCTCCCTTGTTAACATTTACATAACATCTTTTTTCACCATTTATTTTATTTCTTTTCCCAAAGTTATGAATAAAGATATTGTGTATGATAAGTTAAATAGGGGTTTTATTTTTGAATAGCATAGTGAGATATGATATAGTTCTGTTATGAAACAACACTTTATGTATCAAACTTTCCAAATATGCAAAACTGTTACACTCTACGTGGGTATTTTTGTATAATGAAAACAATATTCATATTTTAAGTTCATATTTATATTGATGTTAGGCCTAAGTTTCAAGATTTATCCAACAATTAAAATAATTCCTTATTCTTAAAATTTATTTTATAAAGTGTTTATTTTTAATTTTTTATATATTTATTGAAAACAATAATTTTAAAATAATGGTAAACAAACAAAAATTGATTTCTTATAAAAAATCATGTATTTTATGATTTTTATAATTTTATGGTCATAAAAATTAGTATATGAATATGAAAAAAATAATATTTAGATTTATCATATCGATATTATATTAAGATGAATTTTTGAGATTTTTTGGAAATAGTTATTTTTTCAGTTTAATAGATAAAATATTGATTTTCTTAATGATGTCTCTTTTATGAAATTATTTTATTATATGAATAAATTTAAAGGTTTTGAATATTTTCTTATAGATTTATATATTATAAATTTTTATAAATCATTTTGAAATAATATTTTAAATTGATAAACCAATGATCAACATTTTAAAATTTTAATTAGCGAATTAATGAGAAAAAAAATTGGACTATTTTTGTTAATTAATTATAACATTATTAAATGAATTTTTTGATTTATTTTTTTATTAAATAAATAACATGAATATATTAATAATTATTTTATATAATTAGATATAATATAATTTATAATTCTATCCTATATATTTTTCAAAAAATGGTTCTTTTGCGTTACATACGCTAACATTAATATTAATATTCATATACATAAAACGTTAATTTGATAAAGTGATTAATATATTTTAGATAATAATTTTCATCTTATTTAATATTTAAAATTCAATTTTTCTGTATAAAATTTGGATTATTAGGATTAAGGCAAATTACGGTGATAATTTAAAAACAATTATTTAAAATTAGTGTATTATTAATATAATAGAGTTTCTGTTGAATTAATTAAATGTAAATAATATAAATAATTATAATAATATTATATATAAAAAAATAATTAAATATATTAACGCTAATTTAATTGGTTACCAATACTAAATAATAATAAAAATCCATAATGGTTAATACTTCATTTTTCCAACTAAAATAGTTTTTGTACACATTATCTATTTTAATTTAATAGGTTAATTTATAATATTTATTAATTTAATTATATTAAATATATGCTAAATTTAATTCCATAAAAACCAAATTTAGTAATCTGAGTTATGTTATATTTTTAATAAAACATAAAATATCAAATTTAAAAATGTTATCTTTAATAAAAGTAAAAAGTGAACTATCGATAATTAATTGTAAAAAAACAATTACATGTTTAAAAAAATTTAGAAATAGTTTTGTTGACTATATATACCCAAATACACCATAAAATCAATAATTTTTATTCTTATGTTCTATTTACCTTGTAATAGTGTCATAAAATTATTTAAAAATGAAGAGTATTTCAAGATGTTCCCCTTTTCTCCCCTTTAAAAGAATACCACTAAAAGCCCCAAATATAAACATTTACATCAAATTAATCTTATAAATACAACCATTTTAATCATATCCTAGAAAAATAATACCATGAACACTCATAAGTATACTAATCCCTTCAATTTCATGGGAACTTCCAAAGGAAAAATCAAGTCTCCAACGCAAGTGTTATCACCTATTTTGCTTTCTTTCTTAAAATTAATCTTCAAAATATCATCTAAAAAATATTTTGAAGAATTAATTATCATTTTTATAAATATATTTTCTTATATTAATGGTACAACCCTTATTTATTCATTTCCATCCACTTAGATAAACAAACTAGAAACATTACTGTATTGCACGGACTACCGCCTTCACAAAGTGATGTTGTTCAATTTTAATTACATCCTTTAAAGGATGTTATTAATTATGGTAATGATGAATTAATATTATATATATAATTTATTTATTATTCTTATATTTAAATTTAAAATCCATATTCACCCCCTCTCACATGTTTAGAAACAAGAATGGTAATCATGTATACATGTGGCTTACCGCTTCCACAATAAAACATTTTCTTTTTTCATATATATTTAAATAAATTATATTAACATATTAAAATATAAAAATGTTTTTAAATGTTATAAAATAATAAAAATAAAATAATTATCCTTCTTTTATTATTTTATTATGTCAATATAAACACCACTTTATCCATACTTTCCAATCAAGTTAAAATGTGTTCATGTTTTGGTTAGTTTAACAACATATGTGAACAATGTTCTAAAATAAAATTATAGATGAATATAGAAACATGAAATATAATATGATTATACTATATTAACAAAATAATGATTATTATTTGGTTCAAAAAATTTAATTTTATTTATTTAACTTATTATTAAAGTAAATTTTAGTTCGTTAAAATTATCATAATTGGCCATTATCTTATCTATTTTCACATAACATAACCAAATAAAATATTGAATGAAATAAGAAAATTTTAAGTCAATAAAATTTTCATATTAAATAATATTAAATTACATTTAAATATTTAACTTGGTATAAAATTATGATTAATGATATTAAAATTATTAAACATAAACAAAATAATTAGTGTTATTAACACCTGATGTTGAATAGAGATTAAAAAAATAAATAATTGGTGATAACTTTTTTTAATATATATTATAAATGAAAATATATATGAATAAGGTTACTAAATGGGTAATTAAAATGTTTGTAATTATGATACATGAGGATAAATAATATTTGTGGAAATCAATGGTAAAGGTAAGAGAATTGGTTACACAAACATCATTCTTTGAGTTATATATGAACGTCATATTTACAAGAATTTAATTTTTAAATAATATTCAATTTTTACTTATGGGGAAAATAGTTTTTGATTCAATACCATTTCCATGAAAGGATTCAATTAAAATTTTATTATATCGAAGGATTCTTTTGAAAAGATACTCATATCCCCGACTTTTACAATAGAAAATTCAAAATGATTTCAACATTTATTTTCTTTTGGATTTTTTCATTATATTAAATTATCTATAACTGATTTAGTTATGTTTTATATTTCACCCTATATATTTATTTAAATAATTATTTGGGTGATCATGTATTTTGGTATAAAATGACAGAGTTCATGATGTTATTTTATAGGTTTTAAATATTTTAAGAAATCCATATTATTTCCATAGGTACCTCATAAAAATTAAATGATTTATATTGTGAATGTTATATAAAACCAATTTCATTTACATGAGTTTTTTATATGATGACTTATAATTTTCATGAATCACATTTTATTTTTATAGGTTATTTTATGATTTGAAGATTTTTAAGTGGAACAAAAATGTACGGATTATGTGATGAGTCGGACATATCTCTACCTCTAATGAATTTGGTAAATACATAAATATCATGGGATAGACATTTTATGTGAACAGGTTTGAATGTAGCAAGGTTCATAAAGGGTGATTATATTTATGTTTATCTCTAATCACAATTTTATGAGTCAATGGTGTAAAGACCTGTAAATTTCAAGGAATTTTTTTTCTTAATTTTCTTTGGAATTTTACAAGAGCGCAGTTTCTGACGGCACCTAATTCTAAGGCCAAGTGTGCCCGAAATCATTTTCCGAAGTATGGCTCGGGTACGTTCAGTGAACGGACGAGCGGGTTTTTCTAACTTTTGAACAGGTGCCCGGAATCGAATTCTGAGGGCACCGATGAAATCGCAGCGCCGGTATTCGCTTAGAAACGCCTCTTCCGGAGTTGCGTTTGCTCGGGTGTGGTTTTTAATTTTCGGGCTTAATGTTAAGAAATAAAATAATTTTGCGACAACTTTATTTTATTTCACTTAAGCCACTTGAAGCCACTTAAAGCCGGCTTGAACTGAGTTGAAGCGGATAGGATGCTATCCAGAAATATCATACCCCCTTGGTAGGATATTTGTGAGGTGTGGCCCGCACGAGCCCCACCGTTTCTTTCCGCTAAGAAACGCACACGCGAAAACCCGTCTTAATGAAAGTCAACTGACGCGTTTCTTAAAATCTTAACAGACCATTTAATTGGGCGGTTTATTTCGTGAATTAAATGGGCTGTTTCTTTCGTTGAATTAATTCAACGAATTAATTCAATCGTTTCTTAACCTGTTTTTTTGTGTTGGCATATTAATAAAATAAGACCAACCAAAACCTTTTGGGGGATTACTTGTTGAGACAGAATCCTTGTTCCTTCTTCCTCCTTCGCGAAGAACGCGAAGAACGTGAAGAACACGAAGAACGCGAAGAACGCCGAACCCGGAAATCGACGACACGACGCCTTGATCCGCATCGCCGACAACGTTCTTCTACGACGTCTCTTCCTCCGCGACGGATCTTCGATCGGCTGTTTGAGCTAAGAGTCTCGTACCTTCCTTTTTATCTCCTTCGTGGTTCTTAACCAAAAACACGGATTTAATTAATTAAATTAAATCTGCTGTTTCATGGTGTGTTGAGTTCGCCGACTCAACACCGGATTCCGCGACGACGCGACGCCTCCCCGCGACGACGCGACGATCCCTCTCTTCCGCGACGAGCTTTTCCGCGAAGAACGCCCTTGCGCGACGATCGACGAGGTAGGGATTTAATTTGGGAATTACCCCTTTTCTTTTTATATTCCCGTAATTGTTTCTTTAAAAAGTAAAGAACTGGCTTTGTGAACAATTTTAAAATTTATTAAAATTGTTTTTTTTCCGTTCAAACGAGGAACCCGTTAATGAAACAATTTTATTTCATTAAAAATTGTTTCGGATATGCGTTCATGTGTTGAACTTAAATTTCTCCCGTTTGTCTATCTCTAACGCGGAGGGTGCGGGACAAACGAACACGGCCCGACGACCCTCCGCCGTTCTTCGTTTTGTGCGGATTTGACGGGCGACGACGGAACGTGCCGCAACGGATGTTTGACGATTCCGCAGTGAAGAACGAGTCCCGGGAGGGGCAATGGCGCAGACGGGAAGAGAATCGGACCACCGGAACGATTCCGGTGGCCCGCGGAACTCGCCGGCGGCGCGGGCCGACGGCGTTGCGGCGCCGGCAGCCGGGAGCGGCGGCGCCCCGGTGCGCCGCCGGACAGGCCGCCGCGACTCAGCGCCGCGGCGGCGGCACCCGCGGACCCGCGGGTGCGCGGGTCTGGTGCCCGCGGACGTGGCTGAAGCCGCGTCCCGACTCAGCGCGGCCCCACGCGGGGGGCCGCGGCACCACCAGGCTGTTCGGCCGCTCGGCCGAACCGGACCAGGCCGGTCCGACTGGCCGGGCCGCGCCCAGGCCGGACCGGACCGGGTCGGACTGGGTCGGGTCGACCCGGTTCGGCCGACTCCGGGGGGGGGGGGGGGTCGGCCCGGGTCGGCCCGGGCCCGGACCCCCGTCTTCGGATGGTTTTCATTCAAACGCCCGTAACTTGAGTTACGAGCCTCCGAACGACGCGCCGTCAGCGGCAACGCGATCCTTGGATCGAGACGGTCGTTTCGGTATACTATACTGAAGGTGCACCTTCCTTTTCGGGAGCCTACGTAGTTAAAACTCCGTAGTTAAGCGTGCTTGGCCTAGAGCAGTGATAAGGATGGGTGACCTCCTGGGAAGTTTCCCAGGGTGGGTGTGAGACGGAAAGGCCAATAACTAACAGACCAGGCGTCCGATTGACGCTCCGTCTGTTTCGTTGAATTCCTCTAAGTGAGACGGCTCTTTTGGCATACTCCGCCCGAGTTTTATCGCACTCAAGGTTTCGGAATACTTTGAGTTCGGCCGGGTTGGTTTGTACACGAAACCAACCGGGCCCTCAGAGCAGAAATGCTCATATCTTGAGCTACGGACGTCCGATTGACGTGCCGTCAGCTTTGTTGAATTCCTCTATGTGAGACGGATCATTTGGCATACTCCGCCCGAGGTTTGGACGCAGGTGGAGTGCGGTCGGGATAGTTTTGCCTTAAAACCCAACTGGGCCCCTAGGACGAAAATGCCAATAACTCTCAGACCGGGCGTCCGATTGACGCGCCGTCTGCGACGTTGAGTTTCTGTTGACGATACAGAACTTTTGGATACATCAACTTCGGACTTCGTGACAGTTTATGTATCAGCCTCTCGGGTCGTGGAGCGGACCCTCCCGAACGAGCTTGCTATGTGCGGGAACCCTAGGCTGGCTGCGACTGCTACTTTGACAGCGACGACCGTGCAGAGATCCTCCATGGACTCCGACGACGACCTTGCAGAGATCCTCCGTGGACTGCGGCGACGACCGTGCAGAGATCCTCCGTGGACTGCGGCGACGACTGTGCAAAGATCCTCCGTGGACTCCGACGAGGACCGTGCAGAGATCCTCCGTGGACTACGGCGACAACTGTGCATAGATCCTCCATGGACTCCGACGACGACCGTGCAGAGATCCTCCGTGGACTGCGGCGACGACTGTGCAGAGATCCTCAGTGGACTGCGACCACTACTGCACTCAGCGATCCTCCGTGGATCAGTGCTACCGGTCCTGTGTGGGCCCGGTCCTGTGTGGGTCCGATCCTGCGTGGGTCAGCGCTCAGCGGTTCTGTGTGAGCCAGCGCCTACAGGTCCTGCGTGGGCCCGGTCCTGTGTGGGCCCGATCCTTTGTGGGTCCGATCCTGTGTGGGCCACTGCGGGGTTAGTACCTATCGATCCTTCGTGGGTCCGACGATTTAGATGATTCAGTGATCATCTTTATCGTCATCCGAAGAAGTATACTTGTGTGAGATGAATCTTGTGTTTCTCTCCTTTGTGGATTGTGTTGATCTATCCTGTGTGGATTTACTGTTTACTCTCCTTTGTGGATTGTGTTGTTCTATCCTGCGTGGGTATGCGTTTTGCTTTCCTGTGTGGACTGGGTTGTGCTAGGGCTCGGACGTTGGAGCCGATCGGGGAATTGATGGCTTAGGTATATGTATGGGCATATACCTAAGCCGTGTCAGATATTACTTCGTGATTGTATCTTTCCTTTGTGGATTATCCTTTGTGGATTTCGGGAGACCTTCGGGGGTCTCGGGGTCCCTACTGAGTAGCTTATACTCACCCCTGCACGGGCTATGCCCGCACTTCGTGGTGTTGGTTGCAGACGACGGACATCGCTGATCGTGGAGGAGGCGTGCGGAGCAGGACAGTACCTGGAGGTGGACCACTGGGCAGGACATACTCAGAGCGGTCAGGTGGACCCGAGGAGCAGTGGAGGCTATCTGTACCCACCCTTTAGGTGGGGCTTCCAGAGGACGGCTCGACGCTGCAGTTTTTCCTTTCAGTTGTACTTTACAGTTGGTCTTGTATTTCCGGCCCCTTTTACTTTCAGCACAGCTTGTACAGTTTTACTTAGTGTTTACTTTTCCGCTTGCTTACTCTGTGGTGCTTGTTTACTTTCCAAAGGCAATGCCTTCCCTTTTTGTTGGGATTTACGCCTTGGTGCTAGTCGCCAGCCCCTGGCCTATGGAAGGCGGGCTTGGGGAAGTCACAGCACGGGCCCCGAGGACGGGTCGTGACAAATGGGTAGGTGGGTATCCAGGTTCACAATGATATAAAATCCTATATTTATTATTTAGGAACTTTTTTTCATTATGGTTCATGGGTCATGTTTTATGATTCATTTTTTATTTTTTCATTCCATGGTAAAAGTGTTATCATTTGAGATGTTATATATATCTTTCATTTCAAGGGTAAAATTTATTTATACATGTTCCTTTTAAATAATACATATTTTCCATATTTATGATTTTCGCATATTTAAGATCTAACCATTATGGATTTTGTTATGATATCCCTTACTAATATTTTGAGATCACCCTCTATTATGTTTGCCCTTAATTTGGATTTGAAGTGGATTATGTCCAAGGGAATTCCTAATAGTGGATTCAGATTATGAAAAATGTAATGAAACAATGAAATAAGTGTTTTTATGTCTCTATACTCCAAGATAGTAAACTTTTGGGTATTGAGGTTATATGACCATTTATGGATGTAATCATTAAACCATGAAATCAATAAATTATAAATGGATGTTTATTATAGGTTTCTTCAAACTCAAATTAACTCCAATCCTCATCTAAAGGATCTTTTTACGCTACCACAAAAATAAGTTTATTTTTTACTCCATGTATGGATTATATCCACTTAATATAGATTTATTTATTACCTAATGTTGGTCATTAATTAAATCTTCCATCTCCCACTTTCTGAATTTTTCCAAATCGACTTCTAAATTATTATATACAAGGTTTCTTAAATCCAAAAATACTATTCCTTGGATTCCATTTACATTATCTCTAAAATCATCACATATGTTTATTTCTTCTTGAATATGATATATAGAATTGAGGATGGAAGAATAAACTTATCTAATTTATTTTAACATAAATTCACAGAAAATAACTCAAAAAAATCCAACACATATTGACTGACTCTCTATCCTTATTTCAACAATTAATATTAAAAGAATAAAACCTCCGACATGTTCTCATTAATCTGTAACTTTGTGATTGTTTTCCATAATAGAAAATACTTAGAAGTATGTATGTGTGAATGATAAACCTTTTCATCCCCACTTATTATCTATAGATATGAAGGGAATATAAGATAAGGTATTTAATACTCTTTATGTATCTTTCCTAACATCAAGAAACTTATTCATTTAATTTTGTTTCACAATTCTTGTATTATCAGTTGTTGTTTAAAGATTTATACACATGATTTCTTATTAATAAACCTTTTGTTAGTCATTATGTCATCATTAGCTAATGTAGTGTATGAAACATGAGTGCTTTACCCAAGGTGTTTAAAACATTCCATAAATTAACATCAATGTGATATCATTATCTAGTTCTTATTTTAGGGGATATTTGAAAATTTTTATCAAAATATAATGCATTATACACTGATATTGACAAAATTTTTAAAAAAATCATGTATATGATGGATAGATTTCCTTTCTATTATTTTCCAATAAACCAATTCCACCATTATAAACATATTTTATACAATTAAAATTGATATTAAAAGTGTGAATATAGTACTTCAGTTTATTGTTTAAAATTCTTTCTAGAATGTATAGATTTAATGAATTATTAATCCACTTGTTAGCTTCACTTTATATTTTATACCTCTTAAGGGGCACTCATTTCTTCTTCATCAAGAATGTTAAAAAACTCCATGATGGGAAAAAAAATTTATCCAACTATGAAAGAATCATCTAACTCCCCATTCATTTCAAATCCTTTAATTACACTCATGTTATTACATATAAATATATAAAAAGAAATGAGGATGGGAACTTTTTTTTCTTATCAATGATAAAAATAAGGATAAGAATTATCAACCAACCAAGATCTTCATTTCTTTCTATATTGATCATTGGGAGATCTCCTCATGTAATATACCCTATTTAGTTTATAGTTATAATATTCCTAAGGTAGTATATACTTTATTCACTTTTTATATTTCCTATTTAGTATTATAGTCTTGTTAAACTTTCTAATTAATAAAATTCATCAATATGTGTGTTACCTTTTTCTTTAATCATCTTAAACATTTCCTTTTTTGTTGGAAGAAGAGTTTTATATGTTTTAGATGTATGAGTGGTTTCATTTCACACTCCATGTAGTCCTTTTATAACTCATGGGTAATCATCCTTAGACAACCTATCATGAAATTTTAATTTTTATTCATTTAAAAAAAATTTCTTCAATAACTTTGTTATTATTTATTTAATTCTATATCCATTTTCAATTGATCAGGGAGAATAGTTAGACACTCCCACATAACATACTTAGATTTATTGGAATTTTAACATGTATTATTCAGAACTTTGGTGAAAACCATTCTTTGGATACTCGATAATATCATTATCTTGGATTTCTTTAATTAATCAACTATCTCTCACACTCTCAATCTTTGATTGATTCACTTTTTAGATTCATATTACTTTTTGTCATTTTTATCTAAAAATAATATTTGAAATGATCCATGGTGTGTTAAATTTTACCATAGTAGAATAATATATATTTTGGTTTGAAATAATAGTAATATTTCTTTTAGAATAATTTGGATATCATTGCTCAGATTTCTTCTATTTTGAAAACATTTCTCCACATAATTTTCTCCCAAGGTAGTTTTATTTTCTTTTTCATCTTATTTGTTTTTCTTCGTGTCCCTTTTTCCCTTTTGGAATTTAAATTTTCAGTCATGGGTTAATATCATAACTGCACATAATTTTGTGAAACTATGGAGAAATAATTGTAAAAGTTTTCCAGGAATTCAAATTTTTTCATGATAAACGTATTATCTTATTTCTGATAATTCTGCTTTAGAATAATTGGACTTTTCTTTTCTTAAGATCTACTTTACCTTGATCAGGGACTCATGTAGATTCCTTATATTCACAGAAAATACTAAAATTCAATTTTCTTTTGTCAAACCCTCTGGAAGGACCAACCATTTTCAATAAACCTCACCCTTTTTAGGTAATCTGTCCAAGTTTACATACAGTCTGTTTTTTAGTGGAATTATATATTTCTTTAGATCTTCATGGGGTACATTTTCTCTTGGACGTTCTAGTATAAATATTTCATATGTTGTCATATTTAATAATATTTTTACCAACTTCTTCTTTGATGTTTTTATTTTACAACCTATACCTACATATGAGACAATATTAGTAAACAAATATAATTAATAGGGAAATGGGTTACCATTTTTTAGAAAATTATTACATAATAATTACATAATGGTTTCCATATCAATTTTCAACAAATATGAGAAAATTATGATACTTTATTCTCATATGATGGTTGTTTGATATGTTATTTATTAAAAATATTTTAGTAAGTTCTAGTTTATTTGGATTTAGATTCTTTAATTTTCCCACAATCTCAAGGCACATTATATTCCGGGAGTTATTATAATAGTCAATATATCTTATGATTTATTCAAAATCATTATTAATATTTTTGAGTTAATCTCCATGTATTTTACTTGATTCTTGTAAAGAGTTATCAATCTATTTTATTGTATTTTACATTGACCTCCAATTGAACATATTTAACATTTATAGACATTTGTTTAAATTTTTTATCAATTCATGTATCACTTATTCAAGAAACATCTCTATTAATAATTTCTTACAACCATTATTTTACAATTTTTTAATCAAGGAAATGTTTTAATTGAAAATTAATACATTTTTTACTTTAAATTCCCAAGTTATTTGATATAAAATCTCCTTCCAAATTTCTTTCGTTTTGTATCCTCCATTTATTAAAATTTTTCTTCTAGTGTGATTTGTCATCAATATTACAATTAAAAAAACATGTAAATATGTTATTATATCAATAAGGACTTTATTTATATAACATTCAATATGAGACTAAAAGTATTCAGTAGCTTTGATGGATGCATCCTCCTCACACACTCCATATCTTGAGTTAGTTTCTTCCAAAGGTTCACTTTAATCAAATTTGATAAATGAAATCTTAACACTATTTTAAGATCTATATAGTTGTTGATCTTTCCTATCTTCTAAAAACTTTTTCTTATTAATTTTCTCTAGTTACTTTGTTTCTATAGGGTTTTTTCATATGCTTTTATACTATCATAAAGAAGGAAATTTCATTTTCTCCATCAGAGGAAGCTCAAAAACATCTAGAAATTATTACTTAATTAAATATGTTAAATAGATAAGTATGTAAAATAGATCCAATTATAGGTATACATAGTCAGATTTAATACAAATTTAAGTTATCAATATTTATTTCGGACTGTTAAGAGGGGGTGGGCGATCAGTGTACCCAATTAATACAAATTTTTAATATCATTATCAATTTTACCATATTGTTCTCAAACCATTCTCCCAATTAAGAAACATGTATATATAAATGTGAACTCAACCCTAAGTTTGATATGAAATTCTTAATAAAAAATAATAATAACACCTAATTGTTTTACAGGTTAACCTCCTTCATGGAAAACCTACTCCTTTCCATGTTAAAGTCTCATTGAGAGATATTTTATTATAAATTTTCATTTTAGTGATAACCAGTGTCATTAAATTCACACCAAAATTTTGAGATGGTAATCATTATGTAAAAAATAAACCACTTCCAAATGACTACATCTAATAGTCTATGTATTCTCATATATCTTAATCCACTTGAATGGAAGATGGTATTATTTATATTGGGACCACCAGTCTTTAGTACCTCTTCTCAAAATTGGTAAATCAGACCTTCTTCTTTATATATAGGATGTCAAAAAATCAACATAGGAAGATATTATTACTTAATAAATGTGTATTCAATTATGAAGGGATGATCAGAAACTCTATATGAATTTATTCCTTATTTCTTCGCTCGATCACATTCTGATATTAAATTATAGTGGCTCATCATTCAGAAATATACTCAATATAATGATGAACTGAAATAACAATTCCTACTCCTTATATTATTGATCAACTAATATAATTCAATTATATTAAATATATAATTTTAATCCTTATTCTTCAATGTATAGGTGCACCTGAATATATACATTTCTCTCTTCCATACAAATATAATCTCTGTGTTATCAATAGTTCAAAAAATTATTTCTTTAACTCAAATAATTTCTTGAGGATAATTTCCATATCAATGTGATATTTTTTATCCTATTATTTTTCTATCATCTTATTTAATAAATATATACATTATTATCATGAATATTATTTTCTTACTTTGAATATGAAAACACCATAATTTTTATAAGTGATATTTCATCATATTTAAATTCATTCAAAATTATCTTTAAATACTGTTTATGTTTTACCATTTTGAATTATTTTTAAGATAGCGGTGTTTCTTTCATGATATGGGATTTAAATATCTCATTTTAATTATATATTTATGAACTTCACTTCATTTATGATTTTTAATGTCTTTCCATATAAGAATGGAAAAATCTAGATTATCATTGTGATGTGAAATCTCCCTTAAGTTGTGGTAGTACCTCTTTTTCGGATTACCATTGATGTGGCCCCTCATCTTAGTGGGAATAAAAATTATTATAATTAATTATGATATTCATTACTTGTAGATAAATGTAATATCATATAATTTTATTGTTTAATTCTACAGAAATTACCTATTTTTTAAATATACACCAATTATTCTCTAAGTGATGGCCTCATAACTACCCTTATGGATTCTAAAAATTACATTTACATAGATTAAAATGACACATAAGAAATCATCAACTGATATAGGAATAGTTTGGGAATCAATTGTTTCTAAGACTAATGAATCATACTCATATCTGAATTCACTCAAAAAAAACTTCAATATCATTGAAACTAATTATATAGAAATTCCAATGACTCATGTATTGGTCTGATTGACTCATAAGGAGTCCCAAATGACTTAGACAAAAATTAAAAACGTCTCTTGCAATGGACTCAATTGACTCATATAATGGTTTTGATGGATCGTACATTTATAGATAGAGTCATTTATTTCCCATTTTCATCTCTAGAACTATAATTCCAAAATCCAGTCAGTTCAAACCAAATATCCTTAAATCTATCACCAATAATTTTCAATATGCTAAAAATAACATTAATTCTCATCTAAATTTTATCATTAAACATTTACAGCTATGTGTGTCATCATTACTCCACAGATAGATTTTCTTCAATTTGGAAATCTATATTTCTTTTTAAAAGTATGAATTTAGTTAAATCATCTATTCCTCACTAGATGGATTCTTCCAAATCATCTTTCAACCTATTATACACTATGTTTCTTTAATTAAACAGTAAATTTATTTATTTTCCTTGAATATATACTCCATAATCATCACATATTTGTGCTGGTTCTTGAATCCATCCATCAAATATATTCCGGATGTCAGCAAAAACATCTCAATTCAATTTTCCCATAAATATGTGAAAAAACTCGAATAAATATTGATTTATTCTCAATATAACTACAACGGTTCTTATTTACAAAAAATTCAACCTTTGGAATGTGATATTCTACCCAAAATCTATTATATATATATATGATAAAAATATTATCTATATTTTTCATCATGATATAATCAGTAATAGATTATGAACAACATTACAATTATAAATTATATGTTTAGAGGGGTGTGAAATTTTATATGATATAGATGATATTGTGAGACTTCATTAATTTTTCTTCAATCGTATTATTTGATTGGTGATCCATCGTATTTTATTTTTCATTGGTCTCATGTGAATTTCCATTGAGTATGATATAATTCATTCTTAGTGTTGAGTATCGATGGAATCAATAATCTATAAACTAATAAAATCCATGTAGTATTATAAACATTAAATGATATTCTTTGATGCATCCCACACATATATATATCTTTATAAATGTAGATTTATATATATATATTTATTAAATTAAATATAACCTAATCCATTACTCTTATGTTTATAAATTGTATAGTAAAAGTTATGAAATGAATACTTGGATTAGAGAGCATTCAAATAGCCCATACTAAAGAAAAAAACACCAGTCCTAGAAAGTCTCTCTTTGTAATCTTTCTAACTGGATATCTACTTCTACCAAATTAAAATATAAATTATAAATTGATATGAAATTTATTTTAATTATAATTTAATATTTTTATATGTAAAATTATATAAGTAACATATAAATTTGTTTTAAATGACATAATAATGATGCATAAAAATTGGTTATATTTCAAAAATTACAAAATGTTCATAAGGACTAAATTTGAAATGTTAAATTAAAAAGATATTTATTTGGGAATTATTTTAACTTTATCAAAAACAATTTAAAAAATATATACGATCAAATGGTTTAGATAATATTAATATTTGACATTTCTATGAAGGGAAATTTTTATACAATTACAATTGAAATCTAAAATTTAAATATTTCATAAAAACATATATTATAATAAAATTATATCTAAATAGTAGGATGATGTTTATTTGGGAAATA
Source organism: Viscum album (assembly GCA_963277665.1). Lineage (NCBI taxonomy): Eukaryota > Viridiplantae > Streptophyta > Magnoliopsida > Santalales > Viscaceae > Viscum > Viscum album. The sequence continues at coordinate 569,283,579 of OY728164.1, read as the reverse complement.
CGTATAATTTTTATTTATTTATTATAAAATTAAGTATAAATTTTTTGTTATTTTGTTTATTAATTATTCATAATATTTTCCTGATGTTAAATTAATGAAATGTTTATGTATTTATAAATTCTTATTTAATTCCTAGATATAATTTTAATTTTATAAATTTTTATATATTCTTTAGTTTTTGAGATAGACTGACCCCTATAAATTTTCAGTCCATATTTTTAAGAGAATATAAGATTTAGTTCTCACCTACCTTGTCCTTAGATTATCTATTAAATTTATTAGATTTAATATATTATATAGAAATAGGTTATAAAATTGGGATTTAGAATTATGGAATGTTGAAATCTATCATATGTAAAGTCTTTTTTGGTAGAAGGACATATGGTTTGACTTCCCATTAGATTTTAGGTTGTTCCTTGTTATATAATGGCAGGGGATGGCTACTAATTACTCTAGGGTTACACTTGTGTGGTTTATCAATCTCATACATTTGAAAACCATTAAATGAAAAGTCCATGTACCATATCAAAGAGATATATTTTTATATGTATGAATATTTTTTGAAACTATTTTGGGGGAGGAACAAAAACATATTGATTTTTTAGAGATGTAAAAATTTATACTGTGTGATCATAAGTTGTTGGAACAGAGATTATAAGAATAAAACATTATAAGAATGCATACATAAAGATAAAAACATGAGATAAGATTGTGATATTATAATAAAACCACAAATACTATGTGTGGGATTCCTTTTGACGGAGAACTTGTCGGGATCATGATCAATCTGTATGGGTGGCCCTGATCATTGGGTTTTCATGAATTATCATGTGTTAAAAAAATAATTAATAAGGTGAACTTAAGGTTATGTTCCTTATTATTGGAATTTGTTTGGGAAAACACATAGTTGGGTAGCCCTAATAGTTTGGATACTAGTGGAATATCACTGTGTTAATTCATACGATGGATTTAGATAAAGTGTTAAATATTTAGCTATCCATGAATCATATTTTAGAGGATAAAAAATGGTAGTATGCCAAATATAATCATGGTTTATTTACATGATCAACCAAGTCTAATTCATGAAGAAATATGTGTCTTTGATCACTAAATGGGTATGATGTATTGGTTTATCATTTTTAGTGAGAGTAATTTTAATAAAATCCATTATTAAAGGAATATAAAATATCATACTTTTCTGATAAATTATATATTATAGATAATAGAATATTCATCATCTATCTTGAATCTTTGATCAATATTGGATACAGTAATATTAAATGGTAATAATTTACATTACTGGTATCAAAACATTACAGTAGTTCTCAGCCAAGAGGAAAAATTCTATGTTTTAGAGAATCCACTACTAGAAAAGAAACTAACTGCTGATGGTGTTGAATAATCAGATATAGATACCTATGATAAGAAACTAATAGATTCAAAATTATTTTCTACCTAAAATCTTGTAATCAAGGTATCCCAGTTTCAGAACAAATATTAGAACATGGATTCTTTAAGATGATATATAACCATGAGAGAAAATACCAGGATTAGGTTAGGTATGGATGGTATAAAATGTTAAAGGCTCTCTATTAGTGTATGATGAGAGAAGAAACCTCAATATTCACTCATGTGCTCAATATGATTGGATATTTCAATGACATGGAGAGGGTAAAATAACATCTGAAGCTTAATATTTCTACTAGTTTCATTATTCAATCAAATCCAAAAATATTCCAAAAATTTATTATATATTATAATGTGAATAAATTCAATAAATGTTTACATCATAATTTCAATATACTTAATATGTATTATAATGATAAGTGTGGTCCATGAATAAGTTCCATTATAATGGTTTAAAATGATAAGGGTAATACATTTATCTATAAAGAACAAGAAAATGAATGGATATGGTTCTATAGCGACAGTTTACAAGACTGTATCCATAGGGTACTCAACTACCACATTTATTGTTAAAACATGGAAGTAGTCATCCTTTGATGTATCGATAGTCATGGTTTATAATAAATGTGGCTATAGGACCACCTACATCCACGGTTACGTGAAGTCTTGGTGGTTTGATTGCTACAGGAAATTGTCAGGATCCACTAATTAAGCATATAAAAATAGAGAGAATCCCTATTTCCATAGTTTTTTTAAAATCGTGGCTATAATCTAGGATACAACAATGAATTTCTATAATAGTGGTAAAAATATATGTTAAATATGCTATAATCATAATTTGATTAAACTTTGGATTTATCATAATCTATGACCACAATTTGAAGAATAAATGGATATATCTCAGGATATTACCAAGATTATGTTGAATTGTGGAAAACTATTTTGTGAAAAAAACATATGGGCATGGTTTACAAAAAATGTGGTAATAAATTCTATGTGGAATGATATTCAGCCAATGTTTTTAAACACCATGGGATAAGCCTATGTTGAATTATTCCTGCCTACGACCATAGTTTTAAAAACCATGGAAATAGTATTTGCATTCAAATATAGTTATTTTTTTAAATGAGTAACAATTATAATTATATATATATATATATATATAATAGAGAGTAGGATAGTGGTAATTTGTTATGTGTATTTCAAAGAGGTTGTGTGACAAAAAATAACCTGATGCATTTAATTTTTTAATGTCTATTAACATAGTTTAGATAACTATAGAAATATGTGTTTTGTTTATAGCCTATGTCCATGGTTTGTATGTATCATGATGATAAACAACCTATTTTCATGGTTTAGTAAACTATGGAAATACGTGTGGTTATCATAGATTATTTCCATTGTCAACATGGAACACAACTATAACCATCTTAAGGCCTTGTTTTGAAACTATGGTTTTAGATTAGACCCTTTTTCAACAAGAACAGTGGCCTCATTTTAGAAAAAAATCCATGTAGCTATGTCCATGATTTTTTGGGATATTTCCACATTTTTAATCTTTGAAAATAGGTGAATTTTGTAGTTTTTTTATAGAGAGAGAAAGATGAAAAGTGGTTGTTGACATTTTAAACTACCAACTATACTAAAGATAAAGGACGGAATATATTTCAATTATAGAATAACTTGGCATTGAAAGGTAAACTGCCAATAATAAATGAAGGTTTATATAAAATGATATGGAGATTCCACTTTAGGTATAAAATTTATAGAACTAAATTCCTATATTTTTAATGGTATGTACTACTAATAATATTTTTAAATGTTTTGTAAATAAAAAGAAGTTTAGAAATTAAGGATGGCTTGAAGGTGGAGGAATGTAGTTTAGATTTCACGTAATGGAGAAATGATTTTCTACTTTAATGTTCATGATGAAAATATCACTTTAATCTTGGATTAATCCTTAAATAATATGTATTATTCATTTCATTTTTATCTCTTGATTAGATCTTTTAAACTTCATTTATTTATACAAGTGAGATGAATTTTTACACAAGATTGATGATTCTTCATAATAATATAACATACCTGGAATGAACACACGGATAAAAGGATTTTTATCTGTTTAAATGTATTTAATAAAGAATATATGAAATAATATTCCACAATTATATATGAAATATTTTATAAATTATTCATTTAGTAATATTCCAAAACACATATAATGCCATATATAAAATTGATTTAACAGATTATTTGTTAAATTTTCCTAATAAATCTAAATAAATGTTATTTCTCAATATAAGGATGTTTTTATGTATATAAATGATGTTAAAATGAGAATATAGTTTCTAAGAGGCATGTCAGAGTATGATTAAACATAGAGAAGTTCAATGTTAATATGTAAAATATTATACAAGTCAATGGTATATCATTTTCACATAATATCATTAAGAGTTTAAGATATGTGATGGTAAGGAAAAATTTAAAGAGGTACATTTATTTATATATAAAATAATATAACTATTTCGTAAAGGATTATTCATGTCTATGTTAATTTCATGTTATCCTAAAGTTGATTAGGTAGTCTGGATAATTGTAATGCAAATAGTTATATTTTTTCAAAGAAAAATTATGAAATAATAGGGTTCTAATATTAATGATGTAAAACATTGAAGGTGTATTAAGTAAACAACATAAGTTTACATCATAAAAGTTGATGTTATGAAGTCAAGGAGTCTGAATATGTTCAAGGAGTTTAAAATTGGCAATATGATTCCTAAATATAACCATTATTCAGACTAGTTTACTTCATACATTCTACACAATAATGAGTTTAGTTGGTGGGATTTTTTAGAATTTCACATATAGATGTGACAGGAATTACACATAGATGTAATAAGTTAAATCTACCCTATAAAGTGTATAAAACATAAGGATTATATGAAAGTCTATTATATATGATACAATAGACCAATTATTATGTTGGTTTTAAATAAATAGTCATAAATGAATTTTATGAATAAAAAATTAATCTTATAAAAGGAAATAACCAATTTTATCAGACATGACATTAAATATATAAATATATAAATAAATACCCACTTTGTGAAATATAATGATAATTTTCCTCTCAAATTAAGACTTTGAGTAATCCCAAACCGATGATATTTATAATGTTATATTGGTTATGATGAAATGTCATGGTTTTCATGAGTAGTAATATAATATAGATATATGAAATATGATCATGAGGCATAAAAACAATGGTTTTATTCAATGTGTTGGATGAACCACTAAGTATACACATGGAGTTTCATACACTATTTCTTCTATATACTTGGGACTCAATATTTATATAAGAGTATTCAATTTCATAGGTTGGAGAGATATCTATCATGATAAACATCATACTTTGATATCATTATTTTTAAAGCCATTATGGATTATCTAATTAAGGGATTGTTGGTTAAGCTGTTGATTATTTATTTGGTTGTTGATTAACCTAGATGTGATTTTTCTTCTCATATAATTAGTTTGAAATATTATCCCTCGATTGAGATATAATGAAAAACTTTATGGCCATAAATTGAAAGTATATGTGATTTACTTATCTATTTAGATTGGGGGAATGTGATGTAATCATTTATATAATGAATAAAATGTGATGTACTAATAGACCGAGTTAGTCTATAATCATTAAATTTAGAATTTTTGAGGAGGCTAGATGTGATAGAAATAAATTTTTCCCATAGTCACATGATTTATTATACAAAGGGAACATATAAAGATTCACACTATCATGAGATATAACTTGTGGAAATAGGTATAGAGATAGATGTGTTTGATAGAGATTATGCAAGACCCCTTTATAGAATAAGTGTCATTAGTTATTTAATAGAGAATGTTATTTTTTTACATTTATGGATTTGGTGACTATTATTTTTTAAAAATTCTATACAATCATGCCAGGTTAAATATTTTGGTTGACCAAATGTGTACTGAGTTTTACTTGGAAATATTCTATAAAATTGTTTTTGAGTTTTATCCGAAAGAGTTTAAGATGGTTATTTTCATAAGGAATTACATAAGATTAAATGTAAGGTTATGTTAATGATATAATTCCAAAAATGTTTTTGGAATACATTCTAGAAATTTTGGATGTGATTTCATAAGTTATTATATATGATACAATATAAAGTGAAATAACATGAAAAATTACTTAGGATTTAGTGAAAGTGGGATATTGGAGGTGATATAACCTAAAAACATTATATATATATATATAGACACACACACACGATATATATAATCCATATCATATGGTATACTATAATCGATAGTAGAGTTTTAATAATATAATAATTATGATATTCATGTGTAAAAGGGTCTTTAATTTTATACGATATAGAGAATATCATAAGACAAGATTAGAGTATTCTTCAATCAATTTATATGATTGGTGATCTATCATATATGAAGTTGCATGTGTTTCATTTGTATTATCTTAGTGTACGATATCATCCATTCTAGTTGATTATTATTGATGTAACTGATACTCTTGTATTGGTCAAAACCCTTTTATTCCCCCTAATATTTTAGGTTAAGGTTTTATGACTCCCAGGTGTTCAACCATCACTATGAATAGGCGAGTTATGGCCATCAGTATCACGGGATACAACTAAATACATTACCCATATGTTTATGAACCATATGATTAATTTCATGATGATGTTTCTTAGATTTGGTAATGTTACTATAACCTATATAAATTGAACCAATCCCTTAGGAATTGTGTATCTCTCTTCATAATCTTTCATGAAAAATCTCCACCTCACTTAAATCAATCACTCTATAATACATCTTTATTCCTTTGACGAAATCATATACAACTAAGGACTTATAGATAATATCCATAACCTTTTGAATATTCATATAAACCCAATGATACACCTTATAATAAAGGACCCATAGGATATTCCTTTGGTGATCTTCATTAAACACCATTTTTAGTATCTTTCAAATGTGAAACATAATCCTGTTATTTATTTCTAGTTTATGTTTTTTAGTATCAAATGCATCTATTTTCTTATGGTCAGTGGTTTCTATGTCTTTATTCCATTATATTAATATTCAATATATGCATAGAGATACTTTAAAAATAATACACTATGCAATTATATGAAGAATAATTAAAAAATATGAAGGCTATGTGGATAATTAAATCATACCAACATAAATATAAAATAATTAATTGAATATATATTTATGAAAAATAGGCTATATTCACATTCTTCTACATCTATAGAACTATGTTGAACTAACACACTTTGTCATGGGGGTGTTAAAAAACTCTATCTAATTTGATGTAAAAATATAGCAGGGTGAGACCTTAAATTGTCTCTAGGGATGTAAGCTTATTCATGAGTGTCAATATGTTGTATAGTATATATATATATATATATTAATAAGGATGTATAGTAAATTTTGATTTTTTTTTAAAATTAATAACCAATGATAAAATGAAAGAATTAAAGGGTTAAGAGAGAGTCCAATAACTGATTTAGGGGGTAGGAATACTAAATATAATTCTATGACCCTCAAAATAATTTTAATTATTTAAATCTATACTAATACAAATGATATTCCCCAATCATATCTCTCTCACCTAAACCTATTAAAAAAATGTGAGCCTAAATTTATAATAAACATATTATTATAATCCCCTCCTTGTGTATGTGGGAAGATAATAGACTATCACTATAATGTAGAAATAAAAAAATTAACATCAATCACATCAGCAATTCCCAATTGGCAGAATGTGATCTAAATCAATTAGAATTAATCTCATGAACTTCCATATACATTAAACAATCAATTATAAATTCACCACCAAACCAAACATGTTCGATCATATATAGTCATGGATGAGTATAGGGATAGATGAGTTTAAAACCCCATGTATAAAATAGTTTTATGAATTTCACAATTGATAAAAATATCAATCAAAAAATAAACTCATTTTTAAATAGGATAAATTAATAGTGGAAATATTATAGATATAAATATATTCATATCCATAAAAAACAAAAGTTACTCCACCCATATTGAATAAATCATTAATAATGGTTTTAACACTCCATGTAAAATATTGTAACAATGGGAATCGATCATTACCTAAATAGTATGTGTAAATATGAATAAAAACCTCCTAATGAAAATGGGAAACTCTTTTTAAATAAATTATTGCCTAGTAATACCTATATATCCATGGAAATTAGTGATTTAGTCTATGTGGACTATGATCCTTCCCTCAACTCCTCCTATGTATTCTACACTCTCAAAAAAATTATTCTCTCCTATATAGGGAACTACCAAGAATATGGACTTCTTAATTACCCAATCGAATTAAGTAGTAATGTACCAAATCAAATTGTCTTAGGAAAACCTAACCTTTCACACAATTTGATTTTCTAGATAGTCTAAAGAACATCCTTAATCACTATGAGCTAGAAACAATAATGAGAGAATTAAATTCTAACCCACTGGGAAAGATTTACCCCCCAAAATTCACTAAAACTATATGAGGATTCAACCTATAAATCCACCATGATTTAATAGTACATCATATATCTATTCTCATCAATACATAGAAAAATAATAAAAACCATCCCAACTCTATACGACACATTGTAAATGATAACTGAATAACCAAAATCACATCATAAATAGATAGTAAAGTGATTTACAGACATTATATAATACAATGATCAATATAAAGTCATGTATAGAATTTATGAAAAATAAAAAATGAAAAAAAACATAGTAGGATCTCAAAAATTCTATACGTGTACCAAATCCTCATGACCCTTGGCCACCACCATCACCATATCATGTGAGGATATCATGTGTGAAGAGGCACAACCAGATGATGTGACTCCATTCTCTTTAATTAAATTAGATAATACCAAGACCACATCCATCTAAAGGCATATTCAATGTGTGAGACAAATCCCAGTAGGATACCACCATGAATCAATAAAAATATATTTCACTTTGAAAATAGTTTTTTTAGTTAAAAAAATAATATTTTTGGGAAACCCACATTTATTTAGTAAAACAGGAAATGAAAAACCATTTTAATTTTCCTTTAATTTTATAAATATTTAATAATTTATAAAATAAACATTAATAAGGAAACCATAAAATCTGAACAAGGAATAACATCACAACCATTATCATAATATCTAAATAAAATCACATAGAACAATATATAAAACATGCTCAACATGGGAACTAATTGATCAGGGTAATAATAATTATGACTCACTCATAGAATACTAGTTTTCCTAGATAAACCAAAAAAATAATCCAATTTTCAGTTTATCACATGGAATCACCAGAAACAATGCCGATATAGGGTTCAAACTATGCTTGATAAAAACCCTTCTAGGTTACCAAACACACCCAAACGTTTTCCTTGTTCAATAAAATCAACCAAATAACCAAAAATTTTAATTAATTTATGTTTTTTAAATCATTAAATAATATTTTACGACCTTATCATTTTCTATAAATCTTTCAGAAATGAATTTAAAACAAAAAATCCTCTTTGAAACATTTTCTCAAACACTGTGAATTCAAAAAAATAGGTTTAATGTGACAATAGGTAAAACAATCACATTGTAAAAAAAAATAAACGAATAATAAATGTTTAAACACAAATTAGTTTACTATAATGTATTTAATATCAATTTATCAAGGAAAACCAAGAACTAAAGGTATGTCAAAGGAAAGAACTGTTATGAAAATAAATGAACCTATAATATAATTTACACTCGTCACCTTCTTCCAAAACCCAATGTAAGGAAGAGAATATATCCTAAAAATATTAAAAACCAACAGATATCAATTAGAACCCCATACATCTACAAAAAATAAACCACTCTGGTGAGTTAGTGCATGAAAAAAGTGAAATATATAAGAACGCAGAACAATAAGAGGATGGATGGAGAAATTAGAGAGGAATAATGAGTTTACATTGAATAATCCACAAGAATCCATGAAAAATTACCTTGGAGAAAGGAGTAGGAGAATGTATGGATTATTGGATTTTGGATGTGAAAATGGGAATAGAAATAGTAGTTATAGTTAAATATTATTTGGTAATGAAAGTATTTTTACATTTTTAGGGAAACAAGGTCTGCCGCATAGTTTTCTTACATGAATTCAAAAACCAGGAGCCAACCATGAAAAACTCCCTAGGAACCAAACAGGGCCACATGGTTCCACCTGAAAGGTTTCAAAACCTAGATACATACTCATTAATCATGAAAAATGGAATAGGAATACCACTACTCTTCTGTACAATTTGAGTGCATTGCTAGAAAAAACAGTGTGACTTAATATATTTCCTCATTTTTCACATTTCTCACCCCAACTCTTGGAACTCCCAATAAATTAATAAATTAATGAAATAAAAATTTAAATACATACTAGTGAATAAACTGGTGTAAAAAATCTCCACCCCATGTAACTATCTACCGACATAATGTCCTAAAACTCCTCCTTAGAGAAAAACCAATGTTGTTTATCCCCCATCATGTGCCTATATTCCCAAGTATCATTGTTCTATCCACCACATTAACATGGGACAAGGACTAAAGGAAATTATTTACCTCACAACAGTCTACTCTGATGGTTCACTATATAAATATGTTTCTCAACCATAGTGGTATCAAGATCTCGGTTTAAACCCTTATACTGAACCTTATGTGCTTATATTGTATGGAAATTCTTCATTTATAATACATAAAATACATCCTAAATGGATATCATATGAGATGGTAAGTTTATAGACATTGTTACTTATTTGATATTCTTTGTGATATTTAATTTTCCAATATAACATAACATTAGATTACTCGGTGTCCCCAATTGAAGATGGACCGGATGATAAGAAACTTTAAGAAACACCTGAGAAACCACTAATGAAATCCAATGGACAATAATGGAAATCGTCATATGATTTCCAATGACTCTAAAATATCACCAATATTTTTTCGACCAGACAAACCGTGTATTTTATCTTCAGGACAATTTATAGTCCCATTAAGAAATATTCATGAAATTATGACCAACTAAATAGTAATAACATTGTAATCCATATAAGGCTTTGAAGGGTGCCATTTGGAAGAATACATGGTGGTTGATATTATATGAAAATTTAACCACTGATAAATTATTACCCCATAATACACCAAATCAAATGTTCAGACCTAGTGTATGACCTTTGTAATGTAAATAGACCACTCTTTCTATCCATCTAACTGATGGTTATATGTCATGATTTAATTCAAATAAGAACCCATTTCTTCTTGAAAACCCTTCCATGAATAAGAAGGAAAGTATGGGTCTTGATAAAAAAATAATCACTAACGAAACACCATGAAACTTCAAAATCTATTAGAAATATCTTAAACCTTCATCAAATATTTAATTGGAATGAAATGGGATCATTTAATCAATCATTAATCACTCATTTAATATTCTTCCCACTATACGACAGAGGCATTATGATAAAAAAATCCATATAAATCCCATTCTATCTCCATACTAGATCAAGATGGGAAAATAATATACCTACTATATTTTAGAACCTAACCTTAATCCTCATACATGTAAGGCATAAAAATTAAAAAAAAAATAAGAAATCACTTACTTCATTATAGGCCACCAGTACAAGCATTTCATATTATAGAAAATTTTGGTAGCCCGGGGGTGAACCTCCTAACTGGAGTTGTTCCCACTACCCATCACCTCCTTCCTTAAATACTAATGAAACAATAATCATCTCTAGAAATATGGGGAACCACCATGAGACTAAGAAAAATAATATAATGTCTACATCATATTTAGAATTATTCGTACCTACCAATAGTCATGATCTAATACTTAATAAATATGAATCTAACCATCTAAATAATATATGACCTGAACACTACTCAATAACTCATTTTCATCATTTTTATCCATCTACTAATGAATCCTAGTGAATAATATCATCAATATAAACTTATATTTAGTTTCATTCTTCACTTTAGTATGATATATTTAGCTTAAGGAATCATCCACTAAATTCCATTCAAAAGGGGTGCAGCCTATGTTGAAGTCAAAATTCATGAGATACTCTACCCACCATCTTTTCTAGAGATTAAAATACTTTAATGAGAGGATATAATTTAAAATTTTATTATTAGTAAAATGGTAGAAATAAACCATAAGGTATAATGGATTTATATTTATGAGTAATTCATAATGACTACTATTTCAAGGTTGTAGGTAGGGTAATTCTTCTCGTGTGGGTGCAACTGGTGGGAGAAAAATACTAAAACCTAACCACCATCCATAATCACACACCCCATTACCCCACATACAACATCAAAATAAATATTAAAAAACAATTATGGATTGGGGAGAATAGAATTAGATATGTTTACAATCTCACATTCATCTTCTCAAAATATCTTTAGCAATTTTATCACAATCAAATCTTACACCCTTTTAGGTCATGGAGGTCATGGTGTATTCTAATCATGAAAATACTATATGAAAAACCTATAATAACATCTAATCCCTAAATTTTTTTTATCTTGAATATTTTAACAGTTCACTCCTAGTATATAATAATATGGATCTTCATTCAGTCCATATAAAATTCCTCGTTAAGATACCATATGACCTAAGAACTTCACTTCCAAGATCCGAAACTAGAATTTAGATAAATAAAAGTATATGTGAGATAGTTCTTCTAAGTTTAAAATTAAAAATATGGATCTAACTCATGCCATTTATACATATGGGAATAAACCAAGATTTCATCAACAAACACTGTGTCGATAATTTCTATATACTACTAGAGAATCAAGTTTATCAATCCCATTTAAACATCAGGTTAATTAGTGAGTCCAAATTAATTAAAAAAATAATCATAGTGCCTATACCAACTATTGATAGTGTTATTAAGAAAATATTAAACCCTCAATTTTAGTTAATAGTATCTTAACCAGTGGTCAACCATAAAATTCCTTCTCACTCCTTTGATTTGGTGAAATATATCCTGAAAATGTGGAAATGGGTTTTCGTTCTTAATGGTTGAATGATTGTGCTTCTTGTAATTAATGAAATGTTGAAGGAATCTGTCATATTTATTTCTAATGAGAGTTGGTGTTTCCCAAAGTGAAAGACTAGTTTTAATAAAACCATTTACCTCAATAATTTCTAAATGAACCTTTAGTTCTTTTAACTTCATAAGATTCATTTGGAAAAATAGAAAAATGATAGACCTCATCCCTAGAAGAATATCATTAGAGAACTATACCTATTTATTGACTCTAAATATAGAAAATTAATCTTGAAAACCCTTAGGAAATATACTCGTAACCAAAGTAATATAACCATCTAAGCTTCCTTCAACCACGTTAAAAGAAATCTGAACAAATGAAAAAGGATCAAGATAATATCTAGAACATGTGGTCCTGCACTTCTGGACCTAGGTCCCACTTAATCTTTAAGACATTAGTGTGCCATCATGATAATGGTTCAATATATTCTTTCAATAACAATCTACATTATATTTTTAAATATCTATCTGATCCATGATAAATATGAAGTATAAAATATCCAGATCAAGAACCAAGAAATCCCTAAAAATATCCATATCAACAATAAAAACTCAACAGTATAGACAAATAAATAATTTCTATATCCTTTTTTTAAATGAGTGGAGACATCCATCATATATAACAACAACTTAGGTTGAAACCCAAAAGTTGCAAAAACCCCTTTTATGGAATGAATGAATGAGAGAAAACTATGTCCTACAAAACTAAATCCATATATGAAGCAATAAACCACATACCCTTAATGCTCTCTGGCCCAACTTATATATCCTATGGTACCAATCTGATGCATATAAACATCTAGATTCTAGCATAATATGTCATTTCTGAGTTGGATGATATCCTCCACTCATCCAAGGATAAGAACCATCTCCCTTAGACACCTCATCTTGCACATGAGAACATCTATTAAACGATCACCCACCTTGCTAATCGGAGGAGGTTTCCTTAAAAAAACACCAGATATTTCCTAAGTTTCCACACTAATAATACAAATTGGAGATTCTTATAAGAACATATTAGTGTAAAACAACATCCCACATTAATATCATATTATTTACATATACCCTAAAGAATCCATAGGTTCAAAGTTGGAAGGATGGTGCATGATCCCATACCTTCCTTGTTGTTAATCATTACAAATCATATACTCAACATAATATAAACTCTATCATATTCTCATAACTATAAGAGAACCACACATTTTTTTAAAACTTCCTATATCAATATCAAGAATAATTGTTTTTTATAGAATCCTCTACATATGTTATTAGTCAAAAAATATTAATCCATGTCCTAATTTTGTACTTAAATCCTATCATTTAAGATAGAACATTAAGGTAGTCATTACTTATTAGATTGTGTTATAAATAAAAAATGGAAAAATGTGTGGAATATTTCATAACTAAATAATTCTCTAACTCCAACATCAAAAAATCACTAGATTTTTCTACCCTTAAGTTATCCGGGAAGCAGTAATGATTAAACATCTTCTTGAACTGAGTCCAAGAGGGATCTTCATAAGGATTAACCAATATGACAGAGTCCCACCACTTTCATTGGTCCCCTATAAAAAATTGGTAACAAAGAAAACTATGGTAATTATATGGATATTATGTAAAAAATACATGACTTATACATTCTTTATCTGCTCCTCTCATTCTTGAGGTCCACAGTCACTCTAGAATGATGGTGGGTTCAACATATTAAATTATTTGGGATGGTCCACTATCTATATTTCCTTGGATCACTACCCTACCAAAGAGACAAGATGGTCCTGAAAACCTACTCAACTAGATGGGTATACATAGGATGGTAATCCTATTATATATTTTCTAGGAATCATTCTCTTTGATTCACATGTGATTTTCTGGGAAGTATAATTTATAAACATAAAACATGAAACCAAATCAATAAATTACTCAAGTTAAATTTAAATTAGGATAAAATATAAAATACACCCAATTATCAATAGAAATTTAACAATAGTAATTTTTTTTTTGAAAATACAATACGGTGAAAATATTAAAAACATATATATTTCACCACTAATTACTATTTGACCACATGGTTTAGAAATCCATGTTCCAACAGTGTGAGTGGAACTAAAAGGTATATATGATCAACTTTATGGTTTTCAAGATCATTTTTCTAACGGAATGCCTTGGTTTTAGTCCCATTTCAATCCCAAGGACCAATGTTTCTCATAAATAGCCTATAGGATCATCCTGAAACAAAAAAATAGTAAATAACTTCAAAACAACCAATAATAAATCTCTATTCATGAAACGGTTTCCCAACCAACTCAGGAAAATCAAGGTCTGACCTGAATAAGAGTTGTGAATACACATCCAACACACTCTAGTTAACTACTAATGGTTTTACTATATACTATATTCAATTGCTCAATAATATAAGTGTGCTATTATACAATATTTTAACGAATCATCTTGAGACAACCAAACTCATCACTTGATCTGATCATCCACAAGTACTAATGTATCTTCCTGATCACCATGGACGGGTACACGCACTGAGGCATAAAATTTAAACCAAGTGGGAATGATTTCAAACTATATATCTAATAATTCAAAATAATGATTCATCCCATAAGTATATCATTATTTATAGATACATATGACAACTATGATAACAAATAAACATAAATATAATGAACGTCATACAAACATAGTTTAACAAAGCATATCCTATAAGTAAATAAGAAACACCACTCTATATGTTAAAATAAAAGTGATTGACCGACATTATATAATACAATGATCAAAATAGATTCATGTAATACATGGAATATACATAAATAACCCATAATTATCTTATATTTGATGATCCAAAAAAAATCTATTCATGAGATAAATTTTTTTAACCCATGGTCGCCAACACCTCCATACTGTGGAAGGATATCAAGTGTTAAGAGTCACTATCACTTGTTTTATATAATTTCAATTTACCTATATTATATATAACCATGTCAACATAATCCAAAAGGAATATGTAGGGTGGGAGGAAAACATCAATAGGATATCACCATGAATCTACACAATATCATTGAATTCCTGAAGCATTAGTTCTATTTCGGTATTTTTTAAAACCCTTGTTTATTTTATAAAACAAGAAATGTAAAAACATTTGAAAGTTATTTTGGTTTTATAAATAGAATACATGTTCTAAAATAAACATGGATAAGAAAACCATAAAATTTATCAAAGGAAATATTTCAAAAACATCATCATAATATTAAAATAATGGATGAAGGAACATCATATATAACATTCCAAATATGGGATACAAGATATTTGGGTAAAAACAATAAAGACTCACTCATGGAATACTATCAAACTTATATGAACCCAAAAAAGTAACAAAATTCTAGCGACTCACATGGTCTCACCGAAAATGACCCCAAGACAGGTAAAAACTAACATAAATCAGCACCCATACATATTAACAAACACACCCCAATGTTTAATATGTGCAATCTCATAATACACAAAACCTAAAATAATTTTTATTATTATATGGATTAAAAATGAAGGAAAAAATATTTATAATCCAATCAATTTACAAAGATCCTTTAAAAATCCATTTATACCCTAAAATCCCCACTAAAATGTTTTATCAAACACATTGAAGGCATAATAATTATTTTCAGGGAAAAAAGTAAAACCACCACTTTATCCAACAATTTTTTTTTTCAAAAATCAATCCTCAAACATCATTTCAATCATAATTTAGAAATAAAAACCAAATGGAAACCATGTACTAAAGGTATATCAATGGAAAAATATTATATAGGGACAACTAACTCAAATTTGATGAAACCTAACCAAATCTATCAAAAAAACACAATGAATGTATTAAAGGGATCCTCACAGGCCTAAAAACCAATGTAAATCACTTAGAACTATATCCCTAGACATACACTCAACCTTCATGGTGCTTTAGTGCATGGGAACATGAAAACTATATAATAATATAAAACTAGAAGAGTTTATACGGGGAAATCCAAAAGGAATGATGAGTTTACCTTGAGGAGTCCCTTATAATTTATGATAAATTACGAGGGATTGGTGAGGGGGGAGAAATTAAATTTAAAAGTATATGGGATGTGAAAATTGGAATAAAATAATTGGTTACACTTAAATTTTATAGGTAAAATATTGTAATTTTATATTTTTAAATAAAATAGGAATGGCACACAGTTTTGGTACACGGTTCTGTAAATCGTGCACAAAAAATGCACCTCACCCTTGTGAAACACACAAGGTCAAAGGATTCACCCTGAAAATTCACATGTATTGGATACATGTAATCTAAACTTGAAAACAAACCAAAAAATATGACTCCCCTTCTGCAGCACTTGGGTTCACTAATACAAATGTTTTTGAACTAACCACGAATCCCAACCCATTTTCCCCATTTTACATATTCCTAACCTCAAAATCCTATAACTACGTAGAAAATAGTAAATATATGAAATAAAAAACAAAATATATACTAGTGTCACATGTATGATGATACTTTATAGTCCCTTAAACCTTTCAAATTCTCCGTGTTGCGTGTAAATGACTTTCATAGCTACAACTCAATGATATTAATCCTTATTCGATATTCAGTTGTCTTGAGCTACTGATAAGTATGTATTTCAATTCAAGAGTTTATAGGAGAAGGATTCTTACATGATTCGGTTAAAGAGTATTTTACTCTTATGTGACATACCAAAACATCATATAGTACTATTTAGAAAAGGATTAGGTTATCATTTAGGAATTTCTAAATTTATTTTCCTCTTATGTGAGCTCATATTTACTCTAATGCAAGTCCAAATTAATCTTAAATATATCTAAAAATTATACTATTAATCTTAGATGACTTATAAGGTTTAACTTCTAGTTTCATTTACTATGGTAAAACCCACATAGGACCATGAAATATTCATAAGTAATTTCATATTACACATATATATCCTTTTAAAAATCTCATTTTAATCTCGTGATATTTCTTGTTATTCTTATATAACTTATCATAACACATTTTTAGTAACACATAGTGGGTTTACAATAGAGTTATTCTGGCATAGGCTCTGGATACACGTCTACATCCAATTAAAATTTATATTTAATATTATATTTAATATGAAACATATATTTTACTCATCAAAAAAATTGTGAAATCATTCTTGAAGTTGTTCCCAACATCCTTTCACATTCAAAGAAATCAAATAATTATAAAAAGATGATCATTCATTTTATTTCAAAATTTTATGATTCAAATAAGTTAATAATGTAGAAAAATTAATTAGTATTTTTGAAATTCAATGAAATGATAATTTTTGTCCAATACATCTTAAGACATATTTTATCAACCAAAGTGTGGGAATAAAATGAATTTATTATAAATATAATATAATGAATTATTTTAATCTGTGGTAAACCTATGAAAAATTACACTAAATAGGGAACATTTTCCTTTAACAACAAGATAGATAAATAATATCTCTGACATGTACATACAATTTATTGATTTAGGGGTTGAGTAAATAACATGGTAGGATGCCTCAAAAAACAACAAACAATACCATTCATTTTTTAAACCTACAACCAAGTAAAAAAAGAGTAAAACATTTAAATTTATTATAAATTGAAATTTTAAAATAAAGCTATTACGTTTTTCATTTTACATGGAAACCCAAAAATGTATAATGAAAATTTATTAAATTTATATAAAAAAATTTAAAACTCCAACCAACAATATGTGTAGTTTGAATGAAACTAAAGCATAAATTCCATAATCATATGACATGCCTAGTAGTACCTAAAAGAAAGAATTTATAATATATAGAGAATAAGACTACACTACTACTAGTGGTGTAATCCTATCTACTATTCCAACTTTAATGATTTAATTATTATCACATACACTAATTTATTGTGCACAATTTAGGCATAATCATTGGATTTAGTGTGGAAAAATCTCAAACATAAGATAGTGTCTTCCTATAATGTTTCATGAAATAGAAAAAATAAGTAGTTTTTGAATAAAAACACACACATATCTCCACCAATACTCCATTCATTAAAACATTCCTATTATATATCACATAATCAATATTAATTTATACCCTTACCATGATCTATAATACGAATACTTATATGATGATGAAAATTCAAATTAACATTTTTATCAAACCGAACACACCCTTAAATTAATAAAATTATAACAAATGATTGAAGAATCTTTAAATATGATTTAAACTTATTAAACATTTATAGTAAATAAATACAACTTCTTAAATTTTAATCAACTTTATTGTCACTTTTACATCAAATTGAAATCATTGTAAACATGTCTAGTTATAAATTTGTATTATAAATTAATTTATATAAACCACCTCCATTTTATATAATAATACACCGTTTAAATTATTAAAGTATATATAGATTATATATCAGCTGAAAAAATTATTATTATTTGTATAATTCATTAAAAGTTATTATATATGAATTTTTAAACAAATATAAAATGAAGAATCAAATTTAAAATCTCAATCACAATGGTGTATGTCATAATATTTTAGATAGTATAGACTTTCCAATATCATTGATGAATGGTGAAATATATTTAGATTTACTGACTTAATATTCTTCCCTAATAAATAATGTGTCATTGGGAATCAATTTTTAGAATTAAGATTCATTAAACACATAATGTTTTAAAGCATGGATGCTAAATACTCTTTGATGGTTCTTATGTAACATCCATCTATGATATGAATGTACCTCCAACGTGAAATCCTATTTAGTATTGGTGTTCTCCTATATCACTAGATATTATGAAATAGTACTCAATGTTTATATGGGGAGTGATTTTCCCTCAAGTAGATCATAAAATACTAAAATGATAAAACATGTAAGGACCCGGCCCCAGCTTCTGTAAAAAAATGCACTTGAAGCAGCTCTCTAATGAACTAAGGGGAATTTTCAAGCACCATGAGTTGGTGAAAAGTTCCATGGAAATATATATATAAAATGAGAATGAATTTACCCTTAAATAAAAGTTAATAAATAGAACCATTAATCCAAAAATATATTATGAATCATTCATAGGTTTGACATTGATTCCAGAAATAAAATAATATATATAAATAAAAGAGAAGAATGTAAAAGAAAAAAATATATGTAAACTAATACCTCAAATTACAGTTAAAACTCCCCCACCTATCTTGGAAAAATTTTCTCACCCCCAATATTCCTCAACTTGTTGCATCTTCAGAATCACCAAGTCTCCACATAAATAATGTAAACCATCTATAACCAAAACAAAAAGAGATAAAGAAAAAATTTAAAGGGAAAATACTCAACATTATAAGAAATTAATGGTGGGTCCTACAAAATTATGTAATATACACACTTATACTAATGTGGTAAAAGAAAACTAATATCTACCCCTAGTGAATTAACACCCCACGAGTGGTCTAAAGCTAATCGCAAGCCAAAACGTAAAATGAAAATATAGTCATGAACATAAAAATACTAAGTAGTACACCACTTTCCTTCCCACATTTAAAAACATATAATTATAATACAATCTCAATCTAGTTATAAATCTTAATTGAAAATATATTTTAAATTTTTATTTTATTAAATTAAAACATACACATTAAATCCATTTTCTCCTCCTACACCATTTTCAAAACAAAAAAAACATATTTTGAAAGCATATTGAAATTTCATGTTAAAAGACATTATCTTAAAATAGGTTCCAAAACCCTTTTAATACTATTTTAATGGAATATAAAAAAGAAAAGGGAATAAATTAGTATATAAAGAAATCACTATAAGTCCTAGAAAGAATATAAAAACCATTTGATCAGAGTAAATATACCTCAAGATATATAGATTGGGGAGATCAATCAAGTACATGTAAATATGATCTATCTAAACCACCAATTGTGAGGTATGTGTTATAAGATATAACTTAGTCACTCAATTATGATAATCCTGAATTGGAAATAAGAAATTTAGGTCAAATTCAAAGAACATTTCAAACATGATAATCTTGTAAAACTAGTTGGGACTTAACACCATCCCAAGAGGATGAAACTAAAGGGGCTTCAATCCCTGAGCCTTATTATCTAGAAATACTTCCCCTACCTATATCAGCTAAACTAGGGGTTTCCCTCATCTAGGAGTCTAATTAGTCACCTACCAATCACATGGACAATATAAAAGTGTGATAGTGAGAAAACATAAAAGAAACATATAAGGGTCATGGGAATATTAGGATACCACTTCCTCTTTTGATTATCTCATATATAAATTTCCCATACTACATCATACCACTACCAAATGTCTATCAAACATATAATAACATGCACAAAAAAGAACATGGAAAATGGGAATCACAAGCAATTGAGTAACCATTGAAATGTAAATATCGTTCCTTTTTTAAATAAACCTAAATTGGAAGGTGGAGTAAATTTTATCTTATCTAACCCATTTAAAATAAAACATTCTTCAAACATCACTCCATTAAAAATTCCCTTTAAAAATTAACTTTATCAATATCTCACTTTTATAAAACCACTTTCAAACCATTAATCACCAACCTTGAATTTTAACCATGACCCAAACAGGGTCAAATTTTTTATAAACCACCAAATTATATAAAATTAACTTTAAAATAATTTATACATACTTGATATTTGAAGTTTAACTTGAAATAAAAATTAAAAACCTTTGAGAAAACAATTTAGAAACCCAAAATAATTTTTATCATTCCTAAATATACATTTTAGAATATCTTTACTAATTTTATAAATGGTTTGGAAAATTTTAGTAAAACCAATTTGTACAGCACTTTAAAATATATAGACTATTTATTTTCGTTTAAAAGTGTAAAAAAATCTTATAAAATTGTTTAATTTAGAAAATAATATCTAAAAAAATTGGATCAAATTAATCAATGATTATTAAATTAAAAATTAAAACATGGGAAAACAACCAAGAATAAATAGTGGGAAAAGAAGAATTTTTCACCTTAAATAAGAAATTATATAAAAAGAAGGCAATGATCCTGTGATCTTTAGAATCTGAAAACCCCCAAAATAAAGCCAACTCAAAAACCATATGGTTCTTCCATCCAAATAATGGAGGGTTGAGATAAGAAATAGAGAGGAAATTGAAATTATAGGAATGAAAAATTTTTAATTCATTGATTTGTATATTAATTAGTATGAAAATGTGTCAGAATAATGATAAAATAAGGGATATTGCGATATAAAGGCATGAGTAGTATGGGGATTCAACTAGGAGGTCGTTCTAGGGAGGGGGCTCAACCTAGGTACCAAAATCGAGAGAGGGGGCCATTATAGAAGAGGCCAATGGCCATGGGGAGATTGTGTGATGAGATAAGGGGTCACAAACAATCAGAGCCAAGTAGAATAGGGGGAAGATGTTTGGATGAAAAAGGGTAGAGGAAGTGTAAAATAAAAAAACAAAAAAATATAATAGAATTAAAAATTTGTTCAAATATTGGAATTCAACACAGTTAAACCACACAATTTTCCAAACTATGCAGGGACTAGTCGTCTCACACTACATAAGTTAAAGTACCGACACTTGGTTACTCCTAGAACTTCACATGGGTTAACACGTCATGCCCCAACCATCTAAATGACATAGTGCCCAAACAGAATTAAAATTCAATATTACTATATGATTTTCAAAACAGTGTTGTCTAACCGTGAACCCCTTTATAACTTTTAAAAATTAAAAATTATCAAATACAATAAAATATTATATTAGTTTAAAAACACCCATAAAACATGGTGTTAAAATCTCACCACGACAATGCTTTATTCCCCCAAAATACATTTCCAAAGGATTGTTCAATAATTGAACATTAAAACTGAATCACTTTAAAGGGAGTTAGAAGGGTCTAGAAATAGGATTGGTTCCAAAATGGAAAAGGACTCACATTTTAAATATACATTATGATTAACAGAAATATACTTGAACATAATTTTACATCTTTAAGAAAAACTCAACCAACCACTAACAAGGTACATGTGTTTTCACTAACACCAAGATTGATTTGGGTGTCCCTGCTATTTTGAATTTGACTAAAATTGTGTGCCAACAACACAGCCACACTTTTCAGAAGGCAACACTAAAATTGTAAATAAGTCCAAAAAAATCACTACTGAACAACAACAGGGAACTAATCAATATACCAATGAGAAATAACCCAATGGAGCCCCTATTCACATATAATTAAAATTCAATAAGGCCACCATGACCAAAGCATACCTAGGAAATGACATATGATTTACCCATGGAAAAATGTACATGAAGGGTAAACAAGGACCTCAAACTTGGGCACTATCTCATGGAAAAAACATTCAAAATAAAACCAACACACCAACTTCCAAAATAAACTCATTGAAAACTCCCAGCCTATTTACCCAGCCAACGAACCTATGGTTTTCAATTATCAAAATATAACAACCAACATCCCAAACCATAAAATCCTAAATAAAAACTAGAAGAAAAATGTTCATCAATGAGGTATATGTATAACCAGAATGACCAATATTTTATATGAAGACTCACATCAACCAACATCTCATAAACACTATCCAACAAAGAACCCTAGAAACTAAGATAACCCATGGAACAAATCGGATCATAAATCCTCAAAGGATGCCTTTATCATCAAATATAATAAAAATGGAACCACAAAAAATAAAAATGATACTTAGAAAAAATTCCAAAAACTTATTAAAAACTTGAGTAAGTTCTTCATATACACATAAAACGAACCTAGACCATCACAAAAAGGGAGGATATGACTTAAGAAACCTTGATCCATATTTTAATAGGATGAAATAATCTATCCTTAACACGCAATCATGATTCTAGGTAGGACTACCATCAAGAGGAACATCACCATCAAAAAGGATAGGTCCACCCCATAGGCTATGTATTGAACATGATTATCTATAATTTATGATGATTTTTCAAAGGGATATAATTCAAATTACGTGAGACAAAAAATAAACCTATCCATGTCCCTCAAATAAAATAAATAGTAACGTTAAACTAATTGATAAATCCAAAAAAATAATCCCAAAAAATCACATAACATACACACATTGAAACAATTCTCCTTTCCTTTAAAATTGACAATTACCATAAAGTATATTAAAACCATTTTACTAAAATCATACACTTGAAATATAATTTTAATTTAAAAAAAATTCTTCCAAAATTAAAAACATTTATTTAAAAATAAACCTAAATTTAATTTACAAAACCTTCTCTACAAACTGATAACAAAATAAAAAATTATATATATATATTTTTAAAAAATATAAAACCCTCTTTTCAATGGAACACACATAATTATATTGAATATAAAAATTTTATAAAATATCCTAAATCTATTTTTATATAAAAAATTTTAAAAAATCCCCCTTTCATCTCAAAATAATTTTCATAAAACACATAATAGTGAAGGCACACTAAAATCCAAACCACGTGTCAACATATCACAAGGCTACCATGGGCTCAGACCCGTAATTGGGTATGTACAAATATCAATACCAAATGAGAAATAAAACTATTCTTGACCATACCACATGGTTTTGGGGACCATAAAAAGGTCACAAAGTAATTCTTAAAAGCTATCAAGATTAATCATTTGATCAATTCCCAGTTTCTGAAGTCATAATTGAAAAACTCACACCATGATAAATCACATGTTTTCGAACCAAAATCTAATGAAAATTAACCAAGGATGCTAAATAATTCCAGTTATGATTAATATGTCATCAATAGTAATATAATTATAATTCAAACTCAATATTGAAATCCCACTTCCCCTAGTAACTTGTTGTTCAAAATGTTACAAAGATCGAGATATTCTCCGCTACTTGTACCTATTTATTTCCGACTACAAATACGTACTAGATATTAACCTAAAATGATAAAAAAAATTACCCATGAACCTAGGAACCCCCTATGTAACTTGGCTTTGATACCATTTTTAATGACCCATATCTGGCTCCCTACCAAACTAGCACCACAAATCACTATCCACTGAACTGAGGGGAGATAGTGATACACACAGGGTTGAAAAAAGAACCATAAAATCAAATATATATATATTTATAATTTGATATATTTATCGCCTAATTATAAGTTAATAAAAACCTTAATTATACCAATAATTGAACAAGACCCATATATAGGTCATATTTCCATGCCATAAATTTAACAAAATATAAAAAAAACCATTTAAAAGTAGTATATATTAACATAAATAAACAAATCTACTATATCACCCTCCAAAATCCCTCACATAGCTAGTATACCTCCACCCACCTCAATCGTCTTAAACATGATACTACTCCATAATCACTTTATTTTAAAATTAATTATGCAAACCACTGATAATGAAAATAGAAAGTAGTAAAGAACTCATTTAAATATCAACATTCCTAATATTATATGAAATTAAAATCAATTACTAAAAAATAATTTTTTAGTAACATTTAGATAAATGCGATGAAATAAAACTAACCTCAAAGCCCCCAAGTCAATCAATACTCCAAGAGCGGTCAAGAGGTGATACCAAGACTTAATTTGAATAATAACATATTTGTGTGAATGAAAAAGGTCAGGAGGAAACTATAACCCTTTCCACATACCAAAAAATTAATTATAAAACCATATCATGTTATTTTAAAACCAACTTTGAGAAGATATTTTCCATTTTTATTTCATTAAATAAAAATTTACATGAATTCTATTTTCTCAATCCACTCCATTTCCCTAGGAAAACACTAATTTTGAATGAATATTTAAATTCTAGGATAAAATTATTTAATATAAAATAATTTCCAAAACCTATTTAAAAATATTTCAAGGGAACAAACCAAGAAAATAGAATAGAGTAATATACATGTCTGGTACCATAAATCATTTACTAATGATAAAATCATGTACAAAAAAGTAAACATTGTTAACTAATAAAAGTAGGGGGAAATAGTGTATAGGTAAATATATCCTTCTTAAACAACACATCAAGAGGTATGTTCCATGGGATCTATCCTAGGAACTGGTGTTTGTTAATCCTGAACTAGCAATAAGATCATTCAGTTTATCTCAAAGAACCAACATTTCCCAATTTTCCCATCCATCTAGTCGGGCCCTAACAATATACTAGGAGGGCGAAAATAAAGGGTCCATAAATTGGGAGCCATAACATATAAGGGAACCCCAACTAGAAAATAAAAACTATGGGTTCATATCCATATTGGAATATTCATAGAAAAATATAATTCCCATTAACAAGATATAATTGTGATGTCAAGAAAATATATAAGGTACAAAGAACGATGAAAATCATATTAAGATCCCAACTTCAACTCCTACACCCTCACATATAAATAACCCATACTACATCATACATCCATCGATAGAATACAAAAAAATTATAATAGGGGAAACATATAAAGGGTAAAAAATGGGCATCAAAACTAATCAAGAATCTAGTTAAATATTCCAACTGATCCCTTTAATAATAAAATTGACTTGAAAGGCCAACACAATTTTACCTTTTCAAAACCATTTAAAATAAAACATTCATTATATTTCCCACATTGAAAACCCCTTATAAAAATTCATTTTGGAGATAACACACATTTATAAAATCTTCTTCAAATAGTTAAAAACCAACCTTGAATTTCAGTCATGACCCCGATGGGGTAAAATTATTTTTAAGCCACCCAATTATTTAAAATAATCTTTTTAATAAGTTATAAATATTATTTAATGTACCAATTATAATAAAAATATAAAAAACATTGAGTGAACAATTTTAAAAAGATTTATCATTCCCAAATACATATTTTAAAATCTTTTAAGGAATTTCAATAAAATTGTTTAGTAATAGTTTAATAAAACAAATTCTTAACTACACTATAAAAATTTATAAACCATCGACTCCTTTTCAAATTGTGATAAAATCTTATAGACATTTATAATTTATCCATATAAACTTTTTTAAAAATTAAATACGTAACTAACAAACATTTCAATAATTAAAAATTAATGCATGGGAAAACCAACCTGGAATTAATAGTGGGTGAGTCGGATTGTGTCTCATTCGATGGTGAAGGCTTTAAAAAACATAAAAATGATACTATAATCCCTAAATTCATATAAAACCCATAAATCAATCCATGAAGGAACATAGAAGGTTTGGATATACCAAATTACAATGATAAGGGAGAAAAAAATAGAGAGAAACATGAATGGAGAAGGAAGTATAATATTTTCATTAAAGATTCTAAGAAAAATCACCATGAAAGCGAATTGGAATCAACTGTGAAGAAGAGATATTAATATAGGGAGGAACATATGATAGATGGCTTTGTCCATGAGGTATTACAAGGGATTGGGATTATCATGAATTATACGATCAATATATGGGGTTGTGAGGAAGGATCCCACTTTCTGTGGGGAGTTCACACGATGAGGAAGGGGGTTTGAACAATGAGAGTTGAGGGGGGAGGAGAGTGTGATATAAGTAATATGGGGAGATGAATGAAGAAAAAAATGAAAAATCAAAGAATATTAAAAAAATATATTTTTTAAGTATTTGATATAGATACCATTTACCCACATGGGTTTTCATTGCATGTTTGAACCATGTAGGCCACATTGCCTATAAAAAAGGACCCTCCGTGGTTACTCCTAGTATCCCACACTGGGAAATAAGATGTGTTCCAATCATTACAAGTCATACTTACCTATGTTAAATCTTAAACACATGGTTTCTAAACTATTTTCCAAACCATGATGGGTTACTGTGTGCCCCTTTATATCTTTGAAAATTATAAAATATTATGCCCTAAAATAATATTAGATAAATTAAAAAAACACTATTAACATGGGACTTCACAAACAAAAAATAAACTTTAGTAATTAAATAGTGTAATATCATCATTACAAAAAACAAAAAATATATACCATCAATTCCTAATGGATATAAGAATCTAAACTAGGTATAAATACAAATCAATAAACAAATTAGAAAATAGTACAACTGACATAACCTGAAGAAAAGAAACAAAATCATCTATACAATACCCCGTAATAGTAATACAATCCTCTCCATGATGACTCCTGATAACAAATCCCATTTAAAAACATCTCTTTCATTTTCGTATATCAATTTGCATAATATTCTTACACACATGATGTATTTATACATAGGGTATGTGAAATTATATTATTAGAAACCATCTTGACATCAAAAATTACTGAGTGTTTTTAATGATCATTTATGTGTGGTTCAGATCTCCTGAATGACTAAAAAAATATAAATAATATATGTTAATAATTTTTTGTTCTAACCAAGTTAATCAAAATTTTATACACTAGCTTTGGACTAAGCAAGTATATTCCTTGAATATTTTTCAATGTATATAATTTCCAAACATAGGGCTCATATAAAGACTTTTCCAAACACATGGAATACACATTTTCCTATCCAAAAACTAGGTAAATATTAATATCTCGTCTGATAATAAAAAACATAAAAAACACATATCTATAATTTTATCATATCACATCATATTCAAACCCAAGGCTTATCTCCATGTGATACAAACACATGAAAACACATAATAACTAAGATTATATCAGAATACCACAATTTGTTTAAAAAATAACTTAATATCCATTTGAAAATTCTTATTTCATTTAAAAAAACCACTGAACCACTTCAAAATATTTAATATATCAATTCAACTCCCAAATAATCTTCTTAATCAATAAACACAATTTTTTTTGGAGAACACTCTTTTTAGTTATCATTTGATCACATCAAATCAATTATTTCCTTTAATAAACAAAAATAATTTATTGTTAAATTTATTATCCACCTTTTATAAATCCGAGATAGAAAGTAAAAAATTTATATATCAAATAAAAACATCTTAATTCCATTAAATAATTCATGTATGTCAAAATATTTAATTAATGTACTATTTTTTATTAAAAATGGATCTTAAACTTCGATATAGTTTTATTTTTAATTTTAAATAAAAATTAATATATTTTAATTTATTAACAATTTGAAACATTTTAAAACCCCATATAAATTTAAATCTAATCTAAAAAAATCTACCCTATTTTTTATCACTCAATATAAATTTATCAATAAAAAACTTTCATTTTCATTTCATAACATATATTTCTCAAGAAGAAAATGTAATTTTCAGATCATACAAATAAATCAAAACATATACATCCTCTTTGATTCAATACCAATAAATCATAAAATGTTTTCATTACACTAATATGAATTATGTTGAATTCAAAAAGGAATTGACAACATCATATACCAAAAAAACAAAAAATTGCAACTAAAAAAATTAACCATTAACATCTCAATTATTTAAAACATCAACCACTTAATTATAATAACTTAATATCCCAATAATGAAACATTTTTTCAATTATAAATCAATATTATAGTAAAAAACATAAGGAAATCACAAGATTTTAACTTATGAATACATTTAATAATAGTCTCATTTTATTTAATTTAATTTTCATCATGTTTAAAATATACACATTACAAAATCATATTAGATAAAAAGAAATCATAAAAAGAAACATTTATAAACACCATGAAAACAAGAGATAAAACCTACTTCTAGTATAATAAACAATCCACATGGAGAGGTCATTCCTAATTCCTCTATAATCATTTTGAATTAAAATTATTATCAAACAAGAATATTTAAGATAAATTAAAAGATAATTGTAAGGAAAAATAGTGTATTTTAGAAAAATAAAAGGGAAACATATCTCTTATATTCATGATAAAAAGGAATTTGACATCAAAATTTCACGAGAAAAAAATTAAGAAATGACCCTAAGAATATAAGGTGGGAAAGAGAGATTTTAAAGAGGATATTCGCTAGTGGAATCCTTTTACAAGAATAAAGTTGGATTAAATTTGAAAATATCATGACACCAAAATAGCCAAACTAACCCTCATTAAAAGTGTAATTGAGAATAGGAAATTTTGTTTCTAGGGGATCCCATAAGTTTTTTGATGTCCCATTGAGGTTCTGATGTTTATTCATTGGCCTCACGGTGGATTCCTATAGGCTATTTCCCCTCTTTTATGGCCACTAGACTCCATGTGTACTACACCAATGTTTTGGTTGTTTACTATAGTTATCATTTTTATCACTCAGTTAATTATCCATTTCAAAACTCATAGACTTAGTCCATTAATCCAAAAATATAATTCAAAATGAATCTAATTAAATTTAAAATTAAAATTTAAGTTTAAATCACTCCTAAAAACCAATTTTTTTATAAAATCCCCATTTTGTGGCTTTTATTCATTGAGAAGCTTCCCCACAAACCTTCAAAGAACAACTATGGAAATTGAAACCTCATATCTTCTTCCCATTCCAAAGTATGCACTTTTTCATGACCATGATACCTTAATAAGATAAAAGTGTCATGGTTTCTAGATGAAAATGTTTCTCACTTTGATCAATTATACCCACTTATTTCGTAATGAATGAGGCATCGATATAAAATTTTACATCAAAACTGTGAAATAATTGAGATAAATCTAGATCATTTTTTATTGAATTAAAGACATAAAATTAATTGTGCATTAAAATATACATATTAGGTAATTCAAATCAATAGGGATCTTCCCCAATATTGTCCATGATCTCAAATATTCTTTAAAACCATGAGACAATATTTATTACATACCAAAATGTGGATGTCCTAATGAAGGTGAGACATGATAAAATATCTCCAATAATAAACGGAAGAGGTCAATGTCTGTTATCACAATAACATTTTCGTCTAATCTGAGTAATAACTACTATTTTTATGATTAACTAAACCTGATCCAAAGTCTCTTTCAGTATGATAGGTCCAAATAATGAAATCCCACCTAGAACCATTAGATATAAGGGTGATCTACAAGAAAATCTATATAATTCCAAAAATAGATCCATGTGAATAGAATTTTTATTACTATCATAATACATAAACTAGTATAAATATGAATGATCAATCTATATAATACTAACATTAAGTATGCATGCTTGAAGAATATCCAAAAGAATCAAAATAGTATTCCTAGGCTACACATCGTTCTAAGGATGGTAAGACATAGTCAATTTCAAATGAGTAACCAAATCCTTTCTCATCTGTTACAAAACCAAAATGTAAAAAATGCACTGTGTTATGAAATAATGTTATTGTGTTACCCAATAATTCTCACAATCTATTGTACATAAATCATTCCTATATCATCAACTATATGATTTTTTATGATTAGAAGAAAATTTTAAACATTTCTTATCTGATCAATAATCACTTGAAATAGTTACTTTAACATTTGTTAAAAATAATCAAAAAATATATGGATATATCATCCCAATTTCATTCTAGAGAAGGTTATGACTAAATAAGTCTTGTGGGTATCTGATGATAAATATTTTTTAAAGATAATAAAACCACCTCAAAATAAATCATTCCATATCATGTTTTATTATTGGCCACTAAAAATTTTAGTGAACCCTATGTCGCCACATTTTTCATCTAAAATGAACTTTCCATCATGAAACATTTAAGTGTCACATAAAATATTCTAACATATTTCACATAGTGAAAGGTTTCCCATTAAAAAAATAATATCAAACACATTGAATCAAACCCAACATATATTCCCCATCTATATTCTATGAATAGAAACCAAAAAATTTATATTTAAAGCTTCAACTCTCATTACTCAAAAATATAAATTTTAATTGATGATGAAAATTAAAAAAACAAAAAAATCATATTCTCAAATACATCCAAATGAAAATATGAGGATACTGGTATAAGTTTTTTCTTGCTTTTTGACCTTTGAACCACAATAGTTTGTTATTTTTTAGTCAAATAAATTGAGAACCATATAACAAAACATATCTATATGTCATCACCATGAACCCTAATATCACATTAGATGTGACATAATGAACCTATTAGATTGTTTTTGGATCAGGTAAAATGAAATTGACATGTAGAAAAATATTTTATTTATTTCAAGAAATATAATCTCACATATGTCACCCTAAAGAATATTCACCTCCATTATAGTCACAACCAGCATTGTGGGTAACTATATAGGAATATTATTGAATAAACTTATAGTAACAACCCATAAATCCATAAAAACAAAGAATTTTAAAAATATTATTTCAAATTTCCCAAGGAATAACAGTTATAACCCTTTAAAAATCCATAAAAATCCAATATTTTTAGAAAATATTCCAATGAAATTTTACCTATATAACCCAAAAATTATTGTTTGAAATTTTATATTGTAGTATTGAAACTCTCAATGTCTTTAGGATAATAAAAAAATTCCATAAAAATCCCTTATAATATCCAGAATATATTTGAATGTCACTGATAAATATGATCGTAATTTGGTCTAGATAGAGGTCAAAATAAGAATCATAAAATTTATGAAAACTATTAGAGTGTTCATCACCCAAAATAAAAGAACCAAAAACTATAAAATCATTTATCAAGTTTATATTATACATCATTGGATCACACCCAAAGCATGTGATACCCCAACTAAAGATTGAATTTATAAAATCACTCATCCTTCCTCAAATGATTAAAAATGATTATTACATGAAAAAAAGATATTAAATCATGATGTTAACCAAGTTTATACTTCTATAATCAATCTATAATCACATTCTCACATTAAAAATTTAATGAAATAAAGCTACAGTAACATAGGTTTAAAAAATTTGTATAATAAAGACCTTAGATTCAAGATGTTTTAGTTGAATGATCAATTCTTCAAGATTAACTATATCTATACAGCAAGGGGGATTGATATAGTCCTATTACATGATACCAATTTTATCATAAGCATAAATTATATTTCAAGATGTAATCCAAACAATTATTAATGGAATAAATCCAGATATAAATGTACATTGAATGGAGAAATAGTACAAATATCACCCTCAATTGATTAAGAAGAATTCCTAAAATATGATATGTGATCATCACTAGACATCCCAGATCAAATCTGAACATCTAAGAATGATATTCACACTCTCCTTGAGAAACTTTTAAATTTATCACAAGAATGAAAGAAAGTCACTCATATTTTGTAGCAGTTGATACAAGCCTAATAATATTTCAACCAATCTATCCTAATAATCACATAAAAAATGTTCATCTCTAAAATATAAGTCCCAAAGATATAAAAAACCGATAATTAAATTGATAAAATATGGTAATCTTTTAACTGTCTATTATCTCATTTTAAGTGGAATATCTACAGTGAAACTCTCGGTAAAAACTCAACATCTATACCTGAATTATGCCTTAAGTAGATAAATATTCCTTCATTAGATCAACTGATACCTACACTACAATGAATAAATTTTTTTGTACCTTACCCACTATAACTTCCCTACCCTTGTTCATTATGAACAATAATAAGGATGGGTTTCCACATTCCCTCAGTTATGCCTCCTCGTTTACCATAGGTTTAAACTAGAAGCGAGGTCTAGGGTAATACAATGGGAAAAATTATACCCCATATTATAGTGGAACATAATAAAAAATAACCAATAAACATCCAAAAGAGTAAATTTTCATCATATTAATATTGATAAATAAGAAATCACAAAAAATGTTAATATGAATACAGAAGAATATTGTCATATAGACTCGCTGGCCAACCACTTGGCTGACCATATATACAAAAATTCAAAAAAATTTAATATAAATTTTCAAGATAATATACTACATTTATGAGCCTTAGTGGAATCCATCTTTCCAATGATATCAATTCTATCCCACCTTATCTAGCTATCTCATGCGTCTTCCCAACCTGAACATTTGAACAGTGAAGGTTTATTGGGTACCTGATCGAACCGTGATTCACTGTTTCATTTTCACCCTTACTCCAATGTGCTAAACTTGTTTTATATTGAAAATTATAAAAAATAAAACAAATTTCATTCCATGTTTTAATCATTTATTTTATTTTTATTACTTCTAAAAAGGGAAATGTTAGTTGTTTTGATGATTCCATTGGAGGAGGAAGTGATTTTTGAAGACCCATGATGATGTCCAAGAAAAATGTGCCAAACTACTCAAGATCCATTCACACCAGTGGACTCATCCACGGACATCTCATGATCCGTACATCCCAATGGGCCGTAATATTTTTCACAGGTCCAAAATTCATTGAGCTAAATGTCATCTGAAGGAACCCAAGACTCATTCGAGCATCTGGTTTCCCTACTGACCTGATCTTTCCAGCACAGCGAATCTACATGAAGTCAAAAGTGGTGTGTTGTGATTTTTCCATATCTCGGGTTCTAGTTGTCTAAATTGTGCAAAACATTTAGTGGAGATATCCAAGAGGGGGGGGGGGAATACAAATTTTTTATTTTCTCCAAATAGAGATAAGGCGGTTTGGAGGTCCACACCCATGTGACAAGTGGTTTTACGAAATCTCTATGCTGAAAACCACCTTACCATTTCCCTATAAAATGGATCCGAGGTCTCCCCATTTGAGAGTTTGACCATGAGGAGAAGCTATGATATATTGGAGGCCCAAATTTTTCCTTTACTCATCCAAGAAGTTTTGGAGGCCCCTATCATCATAGGTGGATCAACAATGATGAAGGAGTTCCACCCAAGCCTTCTCCTCTTCTCGATGGTGAGTTAAAGGGTGGGTGATCATTGCGAGGGAGCTACGAACATGAAGAGGGAGTTCTATCACCATATATTCTACTTTTTTTTGTAATTTTTGTGTGAATTATTCCAATTATGTTTATTCTTAATATGATTCTTCTCTGAATTAATTTATTTGGTTTAATAAAGTGAAACATTTCTCATTTCAATACCTATTTGGTTGAGAATCATGTGGGAATCTTGAGTTGTTCCGATTGGAGAACATAAGCATCCTCTTTCTCTCACACATACATGAGATTTAAGTATTCTTTGGTATAAGTCACTATATTCTTCAGTTCCAAACCGTGACAACATGATTGTTGCATCATGGGGCAGTTTTTTATGCATTATTTTAAGATGAATGTGGGAAACCAAGATCCCGGTCATTCTTCAACCAAAGGATTACTAAAAAAACCTAATAATGAATTGATAACAAGGAACTCTTCTAGTGCTATAGTAACTTAGTAATAATCACTTATTTATCTCATATTTTTCATTAATCCACTTTTTCTTTCAACTTTACAAATCTTTATGTTAAGTTGATTTCTTAATATTGTTTACAAAATCACCCCCTCATTTGTTCTTCTTATTAAAAATACACACTCTAAACCAATAAATTCTTCATGAGATACGACCTTGGATCTGACATAGACTATAATTCAACCTTAGAAATATAAAATCTATCATTAACTAGGAAGAACCACACATCCCGTACATTTTTGGGGAATGGTAGGGAAGAAATGACATCCCCCTTTAATTTATCTACTTGGATACCATCCCCAGAAATGACATTCCCCAAAACTATACCTTATCACACCAACAAATGAAATTTCTCATTATTTAATACAATATTCTTTTCAAAACAGTGACATAGGACTAAACCAATACAACTCAAACATTCATCAAAATAGTAGACATAAAGAGTGAAATTATCCCTGAAAACATCCATGGAATTCTCCAGGTAATGGGTCCATCTTGTTAAAGTAGTTCCTCAAAATACAGGCCTTACAGTAATCAAAAACAAAAACAATGAATTGGATCTAACCCCTGTGTAGAATAGTTGGCGTGTCTGCAAAGACGATCTCTGACTAAACCAACACACTAGGAAGGACCATTTCCCTTTTTCATTAATTGGCCAAATGGTGGAGAGGCTAACCAGTAAGTCCCACTGCTGTTTCCTTGATTGATATTCTAAATACTTTCAGATCCATATTTCCCCCAAGGATTAAGAAAAGAAAACCTTCACTTGGACCTTTGGCACATTTTCATATAGGAGGATCTCATTTGGTCTGTGTAATGCTTTGGGTACTTTCCAACAATGTATGGTTACTAATTTTTTCGGATTACCTAGAAATTTTCATGGATTTTTTCATGGTTGATTTCACTATTTATGGATCCTATATTGATTAATTTTTGATTAATCATGATTTAGTCCCACATTTCTGTATTGAAAAGAATATTGTATTAAATTATGATAAATTCCATTTAATGGTGAGACAATGTATAGTTTTAGGGCATGTCATTTCTAGGGATGGTATCTAAGTAGATAAGTCAAAAGTTGATTTCATTTCTTCTTTAACATTCCCAAAAATTATATAGTATGTGTGGTATTTCCTAGGTCATGCTGGATTTTACCATTATTTCATTCGTCACAATATAAAGATTTAACTCCCACTCTCTCGGTTACTCTAAAAAGAAAATGTATTTGTTTTTGATAAAGAATGTGGGGAAGCTTTTAATAAGTTAAAATTGAGTCTCACATCACCCCTGGTAATCCATCCTCCTAGGTGGGATTTACCATTTGAGCTCATGTGTGGTGCCTCTAACTATGAAATGTGTATTTCATAAATAATTGAATACTATGGTGTTAATTTCATTATAAATTTAGTTCTTTGTCGATGATATTAATGGTTGTATCATTTTGAACCTTTTGAGAAGAATGGTGCCCTTTTTGTGAATAGTTTAAAGGAAAATAGTTTCACTAAATTCATCCAAACATTGTTTCATCACCCAACCATGATTTGTTAAAATTTATTGCATAATGGAAGGTAAATATAAGTTAGGTTGATTTTTATCTACTTTCCAAAATAATTTTTCCATTCATTTGTGCCTTATCTGATCTATTTCATTACTGTACCAGATTTCCCTATGAGTGTGTACCTATTATTCATATATTGTACACCCAAAAAAAATTAATTAAAAAAAGGATTTTATATTGGGAAGCTGAAAAACCACCCTTCCTCGGCCTTTGATCTTGTTATACCTATCACAATTATTGTCTGGGGGAGATCCAACATGGGTTGGGGGAAGAGTGTGAGATTTGTTCCAAGTGAAACATTTGAAATATTAATAAATTATGGGAGTGATGAAATGTATAACATATGGGTATATATTGGATGGGATCTTACGGTTTTAATTATGAGAATGCTAAAGTGAGTGGGTCATGAAATTTTATTGCAAACGATGTGGGGAAAGTTTGGTGGAAAGGATCTTGTATGTATACAATTATTAAAATAACTTATATTTACTTGATAAAAAGTGGAAAGAATAGCATGAAATTGTTGTCACATAAACACATAGAGAATTAGTCACATGATTAACTTTTGAATTATTTTCTTTGATTGATATCAGGCATCTCTTGAAATTTCATTCACATATATTTTTTGAGACGTCTTTTTCAATGATCATTTAGAATAAATCCTTGTTATGTTTTTTGATTTGATCACATTTCTATAATGAATAAAAGTTTTATTGAATGTTAAATATTTATTAAGTTGGAAATATCTACATGAATAATTTTTGTAATTATGAATTTTCCCAGGAATTAAAATGTTTAGGTGTGGGGGTTTGATCACACTGTGATTCACACCTTTATTTTCACCCTTACATCACTGTGCTAAACTTGTTTTATATTGAAAATTTTAAAAATAAAAAAAAATCATTCCATGTTTGAATAATTTATTTTGTGTCTATCACTATTAAAAAGAGAAATGTTACTTTTTATTATTATTCCATTGTAGGAGGAGTTGATTTGGATGACCCATGTTGATTTCCCCAAAAAATGGGCCAAACTACCCAAGATCCATGAACACTAGTGGACTCATCCACGCACATCTCCTGAACCGTGCAACCAATTGGGATTAAATTTTATTTACTAGTCCAAAATTCATTTTTTTACATTGAATATGAAGAAACTAAAGACACATTCATCCATTGGGTGGCTCTACTGACCTGATATGTCATGTACACTAAATATGTGTGATGTCAAATGTGGTGTGATATGATCTGTCCATATCGCGCGCTCTTGTTGTCCAAATTTTGCCAAACCTTTTGTGGAGACTTCAAAGATGCAGAGCTACAACTTTATTATTTTCTCCAAATATATATAAGGTTGTATGGAGGTCGAAACACATGTTGCAATGGTTTTACGAAATCTGTGTGCCCAAAACCACCTTCCCATTTTCAATAAAATGGAACCTTAGGATACCCATTTGAAATTTCAACAAGAAGGAAAATATCTTGTATTTGGGGGACTCAAAGGAGTCCTCTCCTCATCCAAGATGTTCTGGATGTCCCTATCATCATAGGGAGATCAACAATGATGAAGGAGTTCCACCTGAGCCTTCTCCTCCTCTCTATGGCAAGCTAAATGGTGGGTGATCATTACGATGGAGCTACACACTTGAAGAGGGAGTTCCGAACCTTTATATTCTACTGGTTTTTTTCAATTGTATGTGAATTTTTTCACTTCTGTTTAATATTTATATTATTCTTCTCTTAATTCATTTGGTTGGTTTAATTAAGTGAAACATTTCTCATTTCAATTCCAAATGGGTTGAGATTCAAGTGGGAATCTTGAGTTGTTCTGATTGGAAAACAAAAAAATCCTCTTTCTCTCACAAACACACAAAATTTCAGTATGCTTTGGTAGACCTCACTCTATTCTTGGAATCCAAACCTTGACCACATGATTTTTTTTTCAAGGGGTGGTTCTTTGTGCATTATTTTAAGAGGAAAGAGGGGAACCCAGATCTTGGTCATCCCTCAACCAAAGGATTAAAACCCAACCTAATAACCCATTGATAAGAAGGAAATCTGCAACATTTGTAGTAACATAGAAATGATCACTTATTTATCTCATATTTTTAAAAAATACACTTTGTCTTTCAACTTTACAACTCTTTACGTTAAGTTACGTTCTTAAAATTGTTTAAAAAATTACCCCCTCTTTTGTTCTTCTTATTAAAAATATATACTCAAATCCTATCATCACTACTTGATATATGACCTAGTGTCTTTACTAGACTATAAAGCAACCTTAAAAACATAATCAATTTGACATGTCACTATAGCGTGGTCATTACCCATGTGACATGGCCCTCTAAGAAGGGTGTGATTACAACTCGGTAGGGAACCATCAATGTAGTCCCATACATAACAAATAAATGTAGTGTACACATAAAATTTTATCATCATAAATAAATACAATACTAAAAAATTATTAATTAAAAAACAGTATCAACCCCTGGGTCTTGTGTAACACTTTAGATCTACCATAGCCTATCTCATCCAATATTGATGTGTCTTTGGGCATGTTAAGTAATTATTACTTCCAATATATGGGAATTGAACGATCCATAAAAATACATCTGTTGGAATCCGATGCATAAAAAGTATAAACCAATTCCATCTTGTCCAAATAAATCTATAGTTCAAAACTCTAGGTTTGATTCCCAGTATTCTTATACAATAAAATATGTGTGAATATCAATCACTACTGCTATTTCCCTATTTTCTGGGTAAATTTTTTTACTGAAGGTCTCATGGCTGATTCTGGGGTTCCCCATACCATCAAAAATCCTAAATACCACTAATTCCAATGAATCTTGGGAAACCCATTGTGTGAATATTATTCTCAATGATAGAATCCATTTCATCCTAGGAAATCCAGTAGACCTCAACGTTTAGATACTAGTATCCAGGTAATCTAATCTCAATCAAAAACTAATGGGATTTTCCTATTATGGAAGAAAGTCATATATTGGCACATCTAGATCCAAGATTCATGTCCAAGTAATCCCAAACCATATTTCATCGAGATCCAAATACCATGTCCAAGGAATTATAGCTCAACCACCAATGAGATAAATCCAAGCAGTATGTTTGAGGCATCCCATGTATCACCATTAATCCTATGGTTAAATCATTCTACCCAAATATATCATGTTTCATTGTCAATTCAGGTTCTAAAGTGACACCCAAACTCATCACTACCCATTTCCTATTTGAAACCTCATTATGGTCAACATATCATTGGGGAACCCACCAAGGTCTACTAAGACATATCATTAAAGATTAACAATTCAGGAGTACTCTTATATCAACATATATTTCAGTTCGAAAACCTTCACGATGATGGAATCACATACCTAAACATCATCAAAGTGACACCGAGTCCTCACTGGATTCCAAGGAAAGTCTCATAAGGGAGATGACTCCAAGCTCATCCCCTTTCAAAGTAAATATATATCGATCCAAACACCAAACCAATCTATCTCTCTCCACCATCTCTAGACACCTAGGTAATTATAACTGGTGGTGGATTTCTCACCACATAGATATCTCACCTATAATTAAGGATCTAATGTATATCACTATTCCTACATGGTTATTACCTATGCCAACCATCTCAATTCACTACTCCCCACTACATGTAAATCACTAAGGTACCCATAACTGAGGGTATAACATTACCCTCATTTAATTTCATCTTATATAAGAACCTCAATGTCCAAGTGTCGTTGGGTATACAATTATAATCAAGGCCTCTACTATTGGTGGCTGAGGCATCCAACCAGTGCACAAGGTCCATCGTGGCCTTAACACTTTGTTCAATTAATATAAAGAAATTTAATTTTATTCATAAAATTTATTAAATTTTAAAAGATAAATTTAATGAATTTATGAGACTGGAAACATCACATTCAATATATTTATAGAATAATAACAACAAGGTATATAAGAGGGACAACCTACCTAAATAATTCAATTAATAATCATTTTAAAAGAACACAAGACCATCATCATTGTGACCCATCCATGTCTAATGAAAATCATCTAAATCACTCAAGGCCCTAAATAATAAAAAAACTAATAAAAAATTATAAAAAATTAAAAATAAATTATTTAATTTATAATTAATTTAACTTTTTAATTAAATTAGTACTAATGCCTAAATCTCACTTGTCAGTCCCATCAAATTGAAACCATGAATAATGGATTTTCAACACCCCATGGCATTCTATAGATATCAATTCATTCAAAATTCCTATTAATAAACATCTATAGAATCGTTAATTTAATTAATTTAAACCAAAATCCATAAAACCCCCATAATGGTGAAAACCCAAAAACAAAGTGAAATGAATTGATAGGAAAATACCATCTTGAGGCGTCCTCTCACAAAGGAATATGAAATCCCCATTATTATTAGTTTATTCTACCATGATCTAGTAGAATCAGAATAAATACCCTAAACTGGATATAAAAATTAAATAAAAAATGAAGTGATATCTATTGTAGAATCCAATGAATGGAAATACATACCAAGAATCTCCATAAAACACCTCAACAAAACCATATATTGAATGAGGATTGAAGGAGGGTGGGTCGGAGAGCCCCCCTGACATTTCATGAGAGTGGGAGGTAGTGTAGGGGTTATTCCTTTAAAATAATTGATAAAATGGAAATTTTACCTTTTTAATGAGTCATACAGGGTTTCTACATTGTTGGTAAAATATGGATCCTATCATGCATCCTTAACATTACAAGGCTAGTATTTTCACATTGTTCATCTACAAATGTGCCCCAACCATGGACCATGCCCCAAGTCTAAGAAAAATCACATGGTTTACCTAGGAATATTCATGATTTACCTTAAGATGTATTCTAACCATGAACATTTACTATTTGTTATACAATATGTAGTAGAAACCTCATGTACCTAGGGTTTTTCCTGATTTCTCCTAAATTGTGTACACCAAACCCTTCACCCTAGGAAAAATCAAATAAAACCCTTGAAAACATAACCCATCGTTCTCATGACTCACCCAAGAACCCAAGAAACCACTTGGAAAACCATATCTAAAAACATTTCATTAGGAAACACTAACTCCCATTATTCATATTTGAATGTCAGTTTTAAAAACAACCCATGGTACAGATTTTCTTAAAATTAAAATTTTAACTAAAATTTATAAGTCGCAAAGATGTGGGGTTTTACAAACTCCCATATTAGTACATATCATCATTGATATGTCTCACAATAAATACAGCCACATATCCTAACCTACCCTGGTTTTCAATTCATAACCAACTCACCATTAGAAACACATAATAAAAAATGTACTTGCATAACATAACTCTAAACACGAGGCCCTCAACTCACCCTTAAAATTGACCCGGTACTATTAAATAGTACTAAAACATCAAGTTAGAACTTACCAAAGTCCCTATATCCTAAGAGTCCATGGCTTCATCGATCTAAACATCTTCATGTTTGTGGTTCTTCCCACAATAAGTCTCAACTCAAAAGTGTTAATTTTGATCCATAGTGATCCCCAAAATCAAAATTTCCTTCTAAAACACCACCCCAATAGTCAAATGGACCATTCCATGTGGTTTTCATTGCATCTCACCCAATTATGTAAGTAAAACCTGTCAAAATCTATTTCTATCTCTTATCTCTAATTCTAAACTGAATTAGACGACTCACAACCACTTATGCATAGGACCAACATACACTGACCCATACTCGAAGAGTCCTGGACAATTCTTGAAACATAAACATAATACCCAATATAACATTCCTAATGTAGATTTTAACCCCCCACATCCTATTACCAAAAAAAATAGCAGTCTAACATCACATGTAAAACCATTCTTGAAAATTAATTGTTGTATATGACAATTTGCTATTCCACTCAATTGATCATCATTCCTAAATCATCATTTTAATCCCAAAAAAAATTAATTAAAAATGATATATTTTATACTCATGTCAGATTATAATTACATTGTTGAGTCCCTATCCAACCAAACTTCCATTATTCTTTCACCTGAGAACTTTTACACCTCCAATCCAACTCATTCTCAGATATCATTAAAAAATTCCAAAGCCTAATTCTAACATGTTATCTTCACCAAAAATTATACCCAAATCTCAGCACTATTATTTTATATATAACATGATAAATTGGATTAATCAATTCACTAGAATTAAAGTTAAACATAAATCATCCAATGAATGATAATATGTATCTACAACCCTACCAATATGGGGTAACACCTCCATAACTCCCACTTCATTCATTAACACATGTAATGATTGACATGACCATTCTTGTAATAATAGTAGTCCAAAATAAAA
This sequence comes from Viscum album, assembly GCA_963277665.1. Taxonomy (NCBI): domain Eukaryota; kingdom Viridiplantae; phylum Streptophyta; class Magnoliopsida; order Santalales; family Viscaceae; genus Viscum; species Viscum album. Next base: position 569,240,728 of record OY728164.1, on the reverse strand, counting down.
AAATCTTCCATATGTTCACCACTCATGGAAAAATCATCCTTAGAAGCTTCAAAATTTCAATCTATAACTAGGGTCAAAACCTCCAATAGTTATTGGTGAACTCCAAACCAAAAGTCATTCCTTATTCCACTCCTCAAGTTCCACCTGAATAGTTTTCATCATTAAATGTGTGTTTCTCCTCTTGATCCATGATTATCTATCTTAGGAAACACCAATTATGGATCAACCTGAAATAGTCATGATAATGCACTTAATACACATCTGATGTCTACTACACCAATTAACAAAATTTCCAATTTCATAAAAACATTAGGGAAAAAAATCCTATAATGAATTGATTATTTCCATCAGTCCTTAACTCATAAATGACCTCTTAGTAATTAAAAATTAAATATAACTATGAAATCTAGTAATTCTAACCTAATTATAATGTACAAGAAATGGGTATGCACTCTCGTAGCACCATATCACTTAACCCGACTGTAGAGACCCAAAGCATGACCTACATGGACATTAAATTACTTTAGCAGAATACATAATACATAACAAAAACAGACACACAAGGACCGTAATAGTTTAGTGTATTTGGAAACTTGGAACATAATCTTCTAATCGTGGTGAAAGATATTCATCATCTCACATAAAGTTCTTCCCCTTTTTTTTCTTACATAAAACCTTTATTTATATCTTGGGAAAATAAAACATAAAAAGGGTGAGCTAAAATTCTTAGTAAGGGTAAGCATGTATAAAATAAAACATAACATATACATTTGAACTTAAAAACATGAACATAATGTTTAAACATCAAAATCTTGAGCAATGAAATAAAACATGGAAGTACGTAAGGAATAGATCATAAAGAAACATTAGGATTGATAAAATAGCATGAGAATTAAACTTTTAATTGTGGAAACCATTAAGAACATGATATGATTTCCATATTAGCCAATGCATTGATGCCAAGAACATCATAGTGGACAAAGTCCCTTTCTGAATCTAGTTCACTCCTCGTTCCAGTCTTGTATTACTGAACCGGTTTAACTTTCCATTCCATCCATGTCTATCTCATGAGATATAAATCTTTACCCAATGCATTGGAGGGAGATATAGGTCCCACCCATCTCATAATTAAATCATTCTTACTTGTTCCACAAAATAAACATACATCATTCATAATAACCCAACGAATAAAATGGGTTTCATAAACATCATCCCATTATCACATAATCCATATAAAAGTAATGGATATCATTTCACAATAAAAAAAGTAAAACGATGTAAATAATAGAGACATTATACTTGAAACATACACATATGAAATAATGTCATCTTAGATGAAAAAACGGTTTTGATAAAACATTTGAAATGAATTCTTGAAGAAAATATCCTTTCTTCTTCAAAATCATTTTCTTTTCCCAAAATGCCATGAAATTTTAAAAGAAAAGTATCTTGTTGAAAATATTCATGAAATATTTTGCAAGAAGCTTTATGAAAATAAGGCTTTATAAAACAGTAAAAATTTGTTCTTGTCGTATAAGTTAAAAAAACATTCTTCTCGTACTTTTGTCGGAAGAGTCAAAAAGTACCTCGTAATAGGAAGATTCCAAATATACCATGTATTAAAAGTCAAAAATGGGTAAAAAGGACATTAAACATACATAAAAACACTTTTAGAAAACATGGACATGGATGATAACAATAACCTCAGTAAATAATTACTTATAAGAAATCTCAGATAAAAAATTGAGATTTGCAAAATTATCCCTTACCTTTGGTCTGATATGCTTCGTACGTATCCGAACCTCCTGTATAATGATTTAAATAATGTCATTGAATTATTAAAGAATCATATTCATTGTTATGATATCATATATGGTTCACTTATGACTTTATATTACCCGTTCTTTTGTAAATTCCATGTTAAAGAGCGTTTTGGGTAAAATCGTTTCATTGTTCATCCGTGTTTTGACTTGTAATTATTCATATGATTACATAGATCATGATTACATAATTAAAGAATATAAAACATGATTTATATATAATATATAGTCATAATATACTTATATATAATAGATCAATAAATGAAAATAAATACACCGTTCATGGAGACGGTAGACCGTACGTACGCATGAACATTGTTTTCGTTTCCTCATTGAATTGAATGGAATTAATTGGATGACATAAATATATATATACATAAATCCAGTATCATTATTCTGTCATATATTTTATGATTACTTATTATATATACTTTATAATCATTCTTGAATGGTTATCATGGAGAGTGAATCTCATCGCGTCGTGGAGACGGTATTCCGTATGTACGCACGAGCGATGATATCATTCCCATGATCGTTGAATTTTATTAAAGTGTATGTATAATATTACAGAATCAATATCACTTTACAATAATAATATATATTCATTACTTTCACCATTATACCCATCCAAGTAAGGTGGTGGTGGAAAATAGATCATACCACGGAGTGGAGACGGTATTCTATACGTATGCATGCGCGGTGATTTCATTTTCCATAGGATGGATAGATGGTGAAATATGGTTGTTTCATACATATAATAACATATCATTATATGAGTGATACTGATGTTATTACTTCATAATGAAAAAACTAAAGAAGAAGAAGTTGAAGAAGAAAGAAAATTGAAAGAATCGGTAACGGATATTACCTCTTCTTTGACACGCCTCTTTGAATCATCCTCTTAGGGTACTAAAATTGGTCTTTTAAGAAGACGAGGACCTCTAGGATGTTTCTAGGTAAGTTTAGAAGGAAAATGGGCAGGGTTTTTCCGAGCTTAAAGGCTCAAATTGGTGTGAGGAAGAGAGGGAGGAGGTGCCCTTTTATAAGGGAGGAGAGGGGCACCTTTGGAAATCTTAAAAATATTAATTTATAATAAATATATCCCCACTTAAAAACCTCCAAAAATGACTCATATTATAATATAAGAAGATATACGGTTGTAATCTCATCAACCAATAAAATTTAGACATGTTAGGAAATTATTTTAAACATTATCAACTCGATTTATCCTTACTTAATAAATTTAATTTTATTTGTGGTAATAACATTCTAAATTTTAAATTATAATAAAAGATTACTTATTTGTTGTGAATTTTCCATAATTGGATAATTTATAACATTCTAGACCATATAAATTCAAATTTATAAATTTTAAATATTTTTGTGATTTTTAATCAATTTTATAATATGATATTTTTATAAAATAACAATAGTGTCAATTTTTACACTATTCATTTAGATGAATTTAAATAAAATATATAGAGAAGATATGTTCTAAATAAAAGCTTTAATAGATTAATGAAAGTCCACATGTATCTATAAAATTAGTGGATCACATTAAATAGTTCATATAATATTTATTTTATATTTTTTAAAACAATTTATTTGTTTTATCTCTTAATAAAATAATTACTACAAAAGTTTTGTATAATTATTTAATATACTTATTTTTTCATATAAATTAAAAATAAAATCCTATGATTAAGATAAATCTATTAAATTTCACAATAATAATTTTAATCGAATTTATCATCTTAAAATCACTATATTTAAATTGTTATATTTATTAAATTATGAAGGTGACAACTTTGGCATCATTTAAAATAAAATAATATAAGGGTCATAATCACTTTTATAATACTCCAAACGGTTATATATTAGGTCATTAGATGATTATGGTATATATATACAGTAACAATAAGTTTTGGTCATGTTTGAGGGATTTTAATGGGTATTATTATTTCAATAAAAACTATATTACTGATTTTTCACTTAATAAATAATTTCTGCATCATTAATGTATCACCATTAATGAAAATTATATAATCCCTTAAAAATCTAAATAAATTATCATGATGTAGAAAATTTTATTATATTTCTAGAGACTATTCATGTTCGACGTTTTATGATGTATATCAATAAATTAAAAATATTATACTTATAAGATTTAAGAGAGTGACATGTTGTCACTTTCTTTGGTTTTAATAATAATTAAATAATTTTCATGGTCAAAAGTCTGTAAAATGAATCTAATCCGACCCTTAGGTGATATGGGTCGACTTTTAGTCATCCAATAGAATTTTGGCATATTTTAGGGTAATTTTAATAATATTATATTCACCCATAATTACCCGATTTACCATTAACTATGGTAAATAATATTTACCGTAGTTACTATTCATAATTCCCAAATATAAAAAGTAGCCTATTAACATAATTTGTACACACTGATTCCAAATATGTAATCCATTTTTTCAAATTGAATACACAGAAGTTGCAGAAATTAAATTAAAATTAATCCCGTTGTCGAATGAAAACGGGTTTTTGTTTAAAACATTGCAAAAGTTTGAATTGATTTAACATACGAATTCAATGTAAAATCAATGATAATGACATAAATTATATTAAATGGTAAAAATATATTCTATTTATAATTTAAAACCATTCAATATTATAATTTATCCCCATAAGATATTACGATGAAAAAAGTTGTTTTTAATTAAAATATAGTGTGTTTTTACTATTCATTAAAATATGAAACTTATTAGTATAATATGAAAAATTTATCCAAGGTAAAATTTTATATCCGGATTCCAAAGAATAATTTTATTTTGTAAAATTGAACTTATAAACATTTCAAAAACAAGATTTAAAGTGGGTGCTCCATCAAAAGGCGGCAAAACTGTATTTTTTGCAAAATACTTATTTTACCCAAAAAAATTTATTTTGTTCTTATACCATGTTCTAGAAAATGTGTAAGATGAATAATAATGTTATAAAATTCAAAATTTAGTTAATACTATTCATAACGGCTAGTTCATATTAATATTATAATAATATATCATTGTTCAGTAAAGCCCGGTATTGCGTACAAGACACGTTATCGAGGAAGGTCGCGATTGCGTGTAATGCAAGCCAAGTCAGGGTTGCGTGTTGTGCAATAATCCTTCGTTGTTTTTTATAACATAATTCAACCATATTTCATTTATACATTGAATATATATATATATATATATATATATATACTCAATGTTTCATAGAATAACTATTATCAAAATTGTGTGTAACACGATCCAAGAATAGTGTTGCGTATACTGAATGCTAATACGGTGTTGCGTATAGCGCAAGGTAATCTTGGTGTAGCATAAAACACAAGACATTAATGAAATTAAAACAATATTTTTCATAAAATCTTGGGGTGTTACATTCTACCCCCCTTAAAATGAATTTTGCCCTCGAAATTCGTCGGGTTTATAATTGGTTTACTACTCGAAAGTTTGTTTAATAGAAACCCACATCATAAAAAGGAATATGAAAACATGGCTTTAAAAACTAAAGTATGAAATGTAACGGTTACCCAAATTAACTCATCACTGGGTTTCCACGTAGGAGAACATAGGTGAAAATATGGATATGGAAGAAAAATCTAACCATCGAGTTCTGATGGAGAGTGGTAGAGAACATGGCTATGAAAAATCCAACAATCACAAAGTTATAGATTTTTTATGATCTAAGGTACCATATGATTCATCGGATATAAGGGAAGTAGGAAGACATTTTTGGTTTTCCAGATCATTTCCCTAAAGTTGATTAATTAAAAGAAATACTTACATGATTTTGGTACAATCTTACTGTTGTTCGTGAATTGAACAATTTCCACTTCATACCTTAAATAAATGAAGTTGAATTTGTCATTCGTGATGGGTTAGCAGATCACGTGATAGAATGATGGGTCATTCCATCTATTTCAAACAAAAGGTTAGCAAAAGTTATAATTCCATCTTATGGTTAGATTAATCGTATATGGTTCCAAAAATGAACTTATACTTAATATATCATACCGTTTAATAAAATAAAACTAGCTTATTCAAACCAGGACTTCCTGTAGGCTAGTGGTAGGCGATAAAGGCCAGTCGCACTTCAGTTTTGGGTTCGATTCCCACAGCCTTGTCCGACCCGATGGTTTGTCACCCGTCCTGCAGGTTGTCCTTTTTCTAAAACTATATTACTACAATATCCCATCAATAATATCAAAAAAGTTATATCCTTAAACAATACTAACTTATGTCAAAGATAATACATTCCAATATTTAGGCTTATCTAAAATACTTTAGTCCAAGCTCATAGTATAAAGAAAACGATTACTTGAAATGTCATCATCCAAGCATGTGAATACAATCATTTATCCCCCATATATCTTGTTGGTCACATTTCAATCATGTGAATACCTTAATCATGTATTCTCTTGAAAAATGAATACCCATTAAACCTTAGTGAAAACATGAATGCAGTCAAAAGTTAACTCTTTCCACATACCAAAATCCAGACATTCTATATACTCAAACCATGTTATAACCTTCTCCTTATATCAGTCATGATCTCATGAATACTATCAAACATTTAATTTTCTCCTTATACCTTCATTATGCGCATATCATCAACATTCCAAAAATATCTGAATAACCTTTCATGGATACTGGTACCATTAATTATAAACTTTCAAAACTCAACGAAAGACAACAGTGTAACAATCCTTAGATGTCTCTTTATTCCATAGTACCATGAGATTACTTATACAACATTACACTTGATAAACATGTAATCATTCCACTACCTTCTTAAACCATTGACCGAGCTTCAACAATTCTTTCATCTCACATATCAATTGTGGTCTCTTCATCATCATCAATATAAATACTACCCATACGGCCATACTGATTCTCTTCATGAGACTTTCCCTTAGGGAAATGGTTTGCATAATACCCGTACATTCAACATTTAAATCATTTAACCATTGTTGATGTCGTAGCAATACCATTATCCTCATCCATGGTGTTAACTGAACCTTTTCCTTTGCACTTACTGGATTTGTGTCCTTCTTTTCCACACCCAAAGCATCTTCCAGTTCCTTTGAAAAAGTCTCCCTGATGCCTCTTCCAACATGATTTACATGATGGAAATTGAACTTTCATTCCTCTATGATCATAATGAAACTCCATCTTTCTCTTATTATCTATGTCGGGAAACTTACCAAAGTTGAGATTATTGATCATATTATGAGATTTTTGATTAGGCATAATAATGATGTCTGGACTTCCAAATCCCGTTTCATTTGGTTTCTCATGAAGAATATCATTCCATTGTCCGTCATATGCTCCATTATCATGAATCTTCATGTTTCTATCCTTTTTCTAAAACCCAAAAAGAATCGTGTGAGAGGAAAAAATCATGCTAGAGAAAAAAACATAGTAAAGGGGGTGCACCCTCAATATCTAACATCTTAGGTTAAATTCTAATATCATTACCATTGTTCTAGGACCATATCCTATATGTATACTTATCCTTAGGGACATCCCTAAACATACCTTAGAAATATCTCTAGGGATCTCACTAACATTTTCGCATCCTAGTTTCCAATGGTTGACTAAACGTTTCCTCTGATACCAACTGTAGAGACCCAAAGCTTTCCGTACATGGACATTACATTACTTTAGCGGAATACTTAATACATAACGAAAACAGACACACAAGGACTGTAATAGTTTAGTGTCTTTGGAAACTTGGAACGCAATCTTCTAATCGTGGTGAAAGATCATCAACATCTCCCATAAAGATCTTCCCCTTTTTTTCTTACCTAAAACCTTTCATTATATCCTGGGGAAAAGAAAACATAAAAAGGGTGAGCTCAAATGCTCAGTAAGGGTAAGCATTGATAAAATAAAACATACCATATACATTTGAACTAAAAAACATGAACATAATGTTTAAACATCAAAAGCATGAGCAATGACATAAAACATGGAATTACGTAAGGAATAGATCATAAAGAAACATTAATAATGATAAAATAGCACGGTAATAACACATGTAATTGTGGTATCCATTAAGCACATGATATGATTTCCATATTAGCCAAGGCATTGATGCCAAGACCATCTTAGTGGACAAAGTCCATTTCGGAACAGAGTTCACTCCTCGTTCCAGTCCTATATTACTGAACCAGTTTAACTTGCCGATACAGCCATGTCTATCTCAAGAGATATAAATCTTTACCTAATGCATTGGAGGGAGATATTGGTCCCACCCATCTCATAATGAAATCATTCTTACTTGTGCCGCAAAATAAATATACATCATTCATAATAACCCAACGAATAAAATGGGTTTCATAAACATCATCCCATCATAACATAATCCATATAAAATTAATGGATATCATTTCATAATAATAAAATTGAAACCATGTAAATAATAGAGAAATTATACTTGAAACATACACATATGAAATAATGTCATCTTACATGAAAAAATGGTGTTGATAAAACATTTGAAATGAATTCTTGAGGAAAATATCCTTTCTTTTTCAAAATAATTTTCTTTTCACAAAATGCCTTGAAAATTTCAAATAAAATTATTTTGTTGATAATAGTCATGAAATATCTTGGAAGAATCATCATGAAAATAAGGCTTTATAAAACAGTAAAAATCTGTTTGTGCCGTATAAGTTAAAAAAACATTCTTCTCGTACTTTTGTCAGAAAAGTCAAAAAGTACCTCGTAATAGAAAGATTCCATACATACTATGTAGTAAAAGTAAAAAATGGGTAAAAATGAAATTAAACATATATAAAAACACTTTTAGAAAACATGGACATGGATGATAACAATAACCATAGTAAATACTAACGTATAAGAAATCTCAGATAAAAAAAATGAGATTCGCAAAATTATCCCTTACCTTAGGTCTGATATGCTTCGTACGTATCCGAACATCATGTATAATGATTTAAATAATGTCATAGACTTATTACAGAATCATATTCATTGATATTATATCATATATGGTTCACTTATGACTTTATATTACCTGTTCTTTTGTAAATTCCATGTAAAACAGCGTTTTGGGTAAAATCGTTTCATTTTTCGTCCGTGTTTTGACTTGTAATTATTCATATGATTACTTAGATCATGATTACATAATTAAAGAATATAAAAAATGATTTATATATAATATATATTTATAATATACATATATATAATAGATCTATAAATGGAATGAAATACACCATTCATGGAGACAGTAGTTCGTACGTACGCTTGAACATTGTTTTCGTTTCCTCATTGAATTGAATGGAATTAATTGGATGACATACATATATATATACATAAATCCAGTATCATTATTATTTCATATATATTATGATTACTTATTATATATACTTTATAATCATTCTTGAATGGTTATCATGGAGAGTGAATCTAATCGCGTCGTGGAGACGGTATTCCGTACGTACGCACAAGCGATGATATCATTCCCATGATCGTCGAATTGTATTAAAGTGTATGTATAATATTAAAGAATCAATATCACTTTAAAATAATCATATATATTCATTACTTTCACCATTATACCCATCCAAGTAAGGTGGTGGTGGAAAATAGATTACACCACGACGTGGAGACGGTATTTCGTACGTACGCACACGCGGTGATTTCATTTTCCATAGGATTGATAGATGGTGAAATATGGTTGATTCATACTTATAATAACATATCTATATATTATTGATACTTATGTTATTACTTCATAATTAAACAACTAAATAAGAAGTTGAAGAAGAAAGAAAATTGAAAGAATCAGTAACAGATATTACCTCTTCTTTGACACGCCTCTTTGAATCCTCCTCTTAGGGTACTAAAATTGTTCTTTGAAGAAGACCAGGACCTCTAGGATGTTTCTAGGGAAGTTTATAAGGGAAATGGGAAGGGTTTCTCCGAGCTTAAAGGCTCAAATTGGTGTGAGGAAGAGATGGAAGAGGTGCCCTTTTATAAGGGAGGAGAGGGGCACCTTTGGAAATCCATAAAATATTAATTTATAATAAATCTAACCCCACATAAAAACCTCCAAAAATGACTCATATTAGAATATAAGATGATATAGGGTTGTAATCCCATCAACCAATAAAATTTAGACAAGTTATGAAATTATTTTAAACATTATTAACTAGATTTATCCTTACTTAATCAATTTAATTTTATTTGTGGTAATAACATTATAAATTATAAATTATAACAAAACATTACTTATTTGTTGTGAATTTTAGATAATTGGATACTTTATAAAATTTTAGACCACATAAATTCAAAATTTTTAATTTTTAAATTTCTTTGTGATTTTTAAACAATTTTATAATATGTTATTTTTATAAAATAACAATAGTGTCAATTTTGACACTATTCATTTATATGAATTTCAATAAAATATATACAGAAGATATGTTCAAAATAAAAGCTTTAATAGATATATAAAAGTCCATATGTATCTATAAAATTAGTGGAGGACATTAAATAGTTCATATAATATTTATTTTATTATTTTTAAAACCATTTATTTGGTTTATCTCTTAATAAGATAATTACTATAAAAGTTTTGTATAATTATTTAATATACATATTTGTTTCATAAAAATTAAAAATAAAATATTATGATGAAGAAAAATCTATTACCACTCACAATAATACTTTTAATCGAATTTATCATCTTAAAAACACAATATTTAAATTTTTATATTTATTGAATTATGAAGGTGAAAACTTTGGCATCATTTAAAATAAAATAATATAAGTGTCATAATCACTTGTATAAGCCACAAAATGGTTATATAATTGTTCATTATATGATTATGGAATATATATACACTATAAATAAGTTTTGGTCCGGTTTTTGGGACATTTAATGGGTATTATTATTTCAATAAAGACTATATTACTAATTTTTCACTTAATAAATAATTTTTGCATCATTAATGTATCACCATTAATGTTAATTATTTAATCCCTAAAAAATCTAAATAAATTATCATGATGTATATAATTTTATTAGATTTCTGGATACTATTCATGTTCGATGTTTTATGATGTTTATCACTAAATTAAAATTATTATACTTATAAGATTTAAGAGAGTGACATGTTGTCACTTTCTTTGGTTTTAATAACAATAAAATTATGTTCATGGTCAAAAGTCCATAAAATGAATCTAATACGACCCTTAGGTGATATGGGTCTACTTTTAGTCATCCAATTTAATTTTTTCATGTTTTAGGGTAATTTTATAATATTATATTCACCCTTAATTACCTGAATTACCTTTAAATATGGTAAATAAAATTTACCTTAGTTACTATTCATATTTCCCAAAAATAAAAAGTAGCCTATTAACATAATATGGACCCACTGATTCCAAATATGGAATCCATTTTTTCAAATTCAATACAAAAAAGTTGCAGAAATTAAATTAAATTTAACCCCGTTGTCGAATGAAAACAGGTTTTTGTTTAAAACATTGCAAAATATGGAATTGATTTAACCTACGAATTCAATGTAAAATCAATGATAATGACATACATTATATTAAATGGTAAAAATATATTCTATTTATACTTTAAAACCATTCAATATTATTTTTTAACAACATAAGTTATTATGATGAAAAAAGTTGTTTTTAATTAAAATATAGCATGTTTTTACTATTTATTAAAATATGAAAGTTATCAGAATAATAGGAAAAATTTATCCAAGGTAAAATTTTATATCCTGATTCCAAAGAATAATTTTATTTTGTAAAATTGAACTTATAAACATTTCAAAAACTAGATTTAATGTGGGTGCACCATCAAAAGGTGGGAAAACTGTATTTTTTGAAAAATACTTATTTTACCCGAAAAATTTATTTTGTTTTTATAGCATGTTCTAGAAAATGTGTAAGATGAATAATAGTGTTATAAAATTCAAAATTTAGTTAATACTATTCATAATGGATAGTTCAAAATAATATTAAAATAATATATCATTGTCTAATAAAACCTGGTATTGCGTACAACAGACGCTATCGAGGAAGGTTGCGATTGCGTGTAATGCAAGCCAAGTCAGGGTTGCATGTTGTGCAAGAATCCTTCGTTGTTTCGTATAACAGAATCCAACCATATTTGATTTATAAATTAAATATATATATATACTCAATGTTGTGTAGAATAACTATTATCAAAATTGTGTGTAACACTATCCAAGAATAGTGTTGCAGATACTTCAAGCTAATACCGTGATGCGTATAGCGCAAGGTAATCTTGGTGTAGCATACAACACAATACATTAATGAAATCAAAAGAATATTTTTCATAATATCTCAGAATGTTACACCAACTCACACTCAATGAATCACATCTAATCAAATTAAGAATCAACAGAAACCATGATATTGTAATGTGAAATTAAACCTTCCACGAACCCTTGATGCTCCTCTCAAAAATAAATAATCTTTTCTTTTCCATATTTGATCCCACATTCACCTAATGACCCCAACGTCATTCCAAAACCAAAAGTTACCATCCATGATATACCATTGTGCCACTAAAAATGCATCCAAAACACATAAGGTGATGTATCCTATTTCTCATACCCTCAAAATACCCCCTTAATACCAGAACCACTAGTACTCAAGGTGATTTTTTCATGAAAATTTATAGAATAACAATGCCTATACCATATACAGTAGTGCCTCCAAAGGATTAATCTTAAGGAAATAAACATACATATACCTTCCATGTTTATAACATATAAGGAATAACCATGATTATATACCACATTTAGTTTCATGTTCCATTACCCAATCTAAAATCTGATACATTGACCCATGATTCCGTATCCAAGGTACTCACAGGTCCAGAATAACCCTCACCTCATATATATAATCTCATAAATATCATCAAACTAACCAATATGATGATCCAAATTTCATGTACTAGTCTCTCCCACATATCCCATGGGTTATATTTAATATAAATCATAACTCATAGGGAACACCTCTCGGTTCCCACCTTAATATCACCCAACAAATCAAAGTCCAAACCTCCTACTCTAGGGTCTCACATAATTAAAATAACATTCTATATAACTATATACTAGGTAAATAGTTCTCAATGGGAGTTATCATATGGGACTAACCACTTGAGAATTGGTAATCTTATGTTGATACTCACCAGGATTCGGTATATAGTATTCAGCCCTCAAGGGATATGATCTTATATGTTAGCATGAATGTATAGAAAGGCACATGCCCACTCTAATCCAAGTCATGTATCCAATAGTTACATTGTTTTTTCATGTACAATTTCATCACCAAGATATATATAGAAAAACCAAATAGATTTTTATGGAATCATTATATAAAAAAATTTATTTTATACATCAAAACCAGAATCTTTGTCACCCAATATGGATCTTCCCCAAATGATTCTAATTCCTGCACTGAACAAGTAGGATCAAATACATCCATTACAATGAGGAAATATAAGTCTATAATCATTGTTTACATCAAAATAGATCTATATGACCTATCATTATAATGAAAAATATTATGTGATCTACTTGCATAGAATTCCATTCCATGTAATGTAGGAAAACACTATATATGTTTTTATTAAGAAATTAAGAAACAAAACAATATCATAAGTGATAACAATAAAAAGTAAGCAGACAAATTTCACATGAATCTTACATACTGAATAAGATGTATGAACATAGGCTGCTTTCTATCATTCTAAGAGAAGAAACCAAAATAAATCATAAAGTATAAAATACAAATCACATGTGTGTCACATGAGGTGAAATCATACCACCATAAAATTAGAAATCAAGAACAAAAATACCATATCACTAATAACCTAGACTTCATACATTAAAATTTGTTCTCAACACAACAGTATGAAATCTATAAAAATCTTTGAAATATTCTCATGTGACATGTGTACCATATTAACATGTAGTAGGATAAAATAATACTCTAATAAACTCGATTATATTAATAAAATAAGATATGATATCACTTTTTAATATCCCCACTGTGGTTCACTATGTACAATATCGAAACTGAGTCTCCATGTGACTTTGGACCCACCTCCTTGTATGAAAAAGGTTGTTGATTAGAAGCGGGGTCAATGGTAGTATAATTGGGAGACAAATACCCCATATTAGAGTGTGAAATAATAAAATTTAACTAAAAAACATAAAAATAAGAAAATAATCATTAGATTTTGTAGGATAAATAAAAAATCCCAATCAATAACAATATGAATTCATTACCATACAATAATATAGACTCAATGGCTTCACATTTGGATGACCATGCAAAAAAAGAGTAGAATAATAATAAAAATGTTTAAGATGATCTACTACATCTATGATCCGCTCCTAAATACCAGTATCCATTCCTATATGAGCTTTAATTCTTGATCTATCTACCTCAGGACTCTATAAAACCTAAAATCGTGAATAATGATGGCTGCTCGGGTACCAAAGTTCCATGGTCACCTGATCAGGGTGTGAGTAAAACTTAGTAGGGATTGACCTATATAGTCTTTGACATATCCAATAAATGCAATTTACAAATTTGATATAGTTAGAATAAATAAATACATTACTGTGAAAACATAACTAAATAACCATTATGCATCCATATATCTTGTGTAAAACATAAGTTCAACCAAAACCATCTTTGGTTAGTTTCTAGGGTATCTCAAAATATTTTAGTTAATTGTGCTTACCAATATCATGCCCATAGAAAATCCCTATGATTACATCCTAAGAGATCTAGTCTGTAATAGTTATTAAACAATTGATAATCCTCCTAGGAAATTTTCCTATGTAAAATTCTATAGAAAATTCCCAAGCATCATGGGCCTTCTAATATGTGTGAATATCAGGGACTGTGTCCAATTCTCCCACGTCTAGCACAACATTGAATCTCAATTCACATGGCCTCTTCTTAGGAATCCCAAATAAAAAAACCATTATGTATAACACTATTTTTTAGGTATCCTATTGAATATATTTTCTGAATACTGGGATCAAAAAGGAATTCTATAGAATCTTGGATAATTCATTGTACCTAAAAGGTCGAATGCCATCATGTTGAGAATCCAATATCATCTAGATACTCAAATAATTATCCTACTAAGAAAACTAGCCACGTAGTAAGATATATGGATCCAAGGAACATGTCTAAGGAATCCCAAACCATATCTTATATGGATCCTGGGACCAAGTTTGTTTCATTCTAACTCAACCACCCTTGATGTGAATTCAAGTATCATATTAAAGGTATCCAATGAATCAAAATTCATCTTGGGTGGGGGGGGGGAGAGTCCCACCCAAAAATATCATGTGTTGTCATTGATTCCTGTTCTATGGTAACACTCACAATCACCACTAACCATTTCTCATATTCACCCTCACCAGGGACAACATATCACTGAAGTACCCATAGGGGTTCCCTAGGTATCATCATTATAGGGAAACCCTTCACGGGTTCCCTTATCCCATCACATCTCTCAAGTCAATGCCCATAACATGGAAGGCATCATTTTAATCAAGTTTGTCAAAGACTCAGTAAGGCCTCACTATCCTCGTTGGAAATTCTCACAATGGAGATAAACCCAATCCCATATATTTTACAAGTCACTATAGGCTATTCTAAACACCCCACCCATCCATCTCTCTCCATCGGGTTTACCCACCCAGGTAATCACAACTCAAGGGGGGAAGAACTCCCACCCCACAATAATATTTACTAGTGAAAAGCCTCTAAATAACCTCATGGTTTCTTCATATTCATTCCCTAGGCTACCAATATCATTTCACCACTTGCCTATTCTTGAAATTCATTATGGTACCCATTACATGGCCCGCTACATTACACTTATTTTACTTTACATTATTTAACCCCTTCAGGACTAAGTATCACATGATATAAAATGTTAACCAAGGCCTTGAACATCAATGGATGATGCATCCAGCCAGTGCATAAGGTCATTAATGTCCTTGGAACTATAATCATTTCATACAAAATAATTTACCTTTAATTAGAAAATTCTTTAATATAAAACATTCTAATTAGCTACAATGGTGAGAACGCAAACGTCACATTCCATTTAAATAAATTATAATACCCAAGGATTATATAAAAGGAATCACCAACCACAATAGTGGAGTTAATTATATTTTTTGAAGCACACATGACCTTCCTCTCTACAAACAATCCAATTCCAATGGCCATAATCCTAGTCTCATGGGGCCATAACTCTTGGAAACACATGAAATAATTAATTATAAAACCCTGATAATTAATTGTTAAATTAATTTATATAATTTATAATTATTTTAAAATTTTAGTTCAATTTTGGTTAATGTATAAAATATAACGTGGAACTCATGTCAAACAAAAACTACAACCAACAACCTGACAACTCCCTAGGGCATGGTCTGGAAATCACCTTACTTAAAATACATCTCAATAGAAATAATTTCAATAACAGATTTAACAAATTTAATAAAAAAATATTCAAAAATCCCCAAAAAATGATATACTTCATCCAAAATTATGTGTTGATACCATCTCAGGGAATCTTCTCACCAATCTATATGAAATCCTCATCATTTTTACTGATTCTACCACACTTCTATGGAATCTGAATAAAAACCATACAATAGATAAATAAAATCATGAAAATGAAATAGAAATCATGTATAAAATATAATAAAGGAAGATGAATACCAATAATCACTAAAAAATACCTCAGTAACACCTTAAATGTAATCGGAATTGAAGGAATAATTGAGGGAGAGGCCCCTTGGACTCATATGAGATTGGGAGGGAGTCGAGGGGCTACCCCTCTAAAAATCATGAAGTAAAATGATAATTTTCAGTCATTAATGAGTTGCTTGTTTTTTACACATATTTTTCCAAACCATGCACTAATAGGGTGTACATCACTATCCATTTCCATAATATATCTTGGTTTAGCTAAATGGTCTACCAAATTAAGAGTTGGCTATCCAGATCACCTCTTCAGCCATCTTTAACATTTCCCATGTTTTTTCAAAAACTATGTACCAACCGTAATCCATTCCCTATGTCCAATAAACCTAACAAGGTTTTTCCTAGAATAAGTATGGTTCACAATTAAACATTTGATAACCTTGAATAGAAACATGTGTTACAAAAGCTGAAATGAAAACCTCCTGATGCTCAGGGTGCTCAATGGCTTCTCCAAACCCATGCACAAATAAAACCACACCATTGAAAAAATTCTCTAAAACCCATCATAACATTTAACCAAGGTTCATGAGACATTACTAAGAACATAAGGAACTCTTTGACCATAAACCATATATAATATCACATCCATGAAATATTCCAACTCTCCTAATTATATTTTGAATCTAGGTTTAAAAAATGACCCCTACTCCAAATTTTAAAAAAATCAAAATTTCCACTAAAATTCATAACTCCCAAATGAGTGGAGTTTTATACCTATGAACATGAACCTGAGTCCCCTAATACACATGATCCAGGTCTCCATGATGATTCTATCTTTGAATATATCTGCCACCCCAATGGATAAAACCTATATAATATATATGACTAACACTTAGTATATGTGCACTATCACATTAAAAATATGTCTTAGTTGAATCCAACTAAAGACCTCTTCTTTTATATTCTCATTTAATAAAAAAACCATTGAAAGTTCCCTATTCTTAAATAAGAGGAAATTTAAATTAGTTTACTATTTCATAAAAGCCTAAAATTGATTTTCTAGACACATTGATAATACTAAAATGATACCCTACCTCTGGAGAATTTTATTGACCCCATAATCACTTAAACCTTGAAAATAATCATTCATCTTCCTTTTATTACAAACTGTTGATAAAATATAACTTATCAAAAACTTCATTTCCTCTTATAAATATTTCTCAACTATAATATATTTGTTTACCACCCCTATTATGGTGATAAACACATATGAATAAATCTTTAACTTTAATAAATACTCAAAATAATGAGATTTAGAAATCTAATAACAACCCAAAGATTCTGAAACAAATATGAATATATGTTAAATTACATTCATAATCAAGAAAAAAACATGTTAACTCTCTTTAGATCAATAAATATTTAGCCCATAACCATCCTCAATATATCTACCAAAAAATCTTAATGAAAATAACTAGAAACACATTCCATGTTATCATCTTAATCCTCTTTTTACAAGAAAGGACGTCTTACTAGAATCTCACTGGTCTCTCTAGATTATAAAAAAATGTGCTTTACCTTCTTGTTTTTTGGTGCATCAATGAACTCAAATTTCTTAATCGTACACTCTATCCATTGTTTTTCACCTCAAATTTTAACATATCCCCTAAATGTAGGAGGATATTATGCTTATAAGCCACAAATTATATTATTAGTCATCACCAGATCCTATGATGTTAGTATATTTATATTATTAAGTACATTATATAATATTTCCAAAAAAAATCAATTCAATTGTTTTCTCATATACATCCACTAGTTGTCCATTCTTAGATTCTCTGTCTATATGCCCATAATAATATCACTCATACTCCACCAATTTCCCATGTGGATCATTAGTAATTTTTTTGGTACCCTGATTTTATAATATCAAAACACAAACTAGTAATAAAAATGTGCAATTTGATATCAAATAAACACATAATTCATTACTTCATACATTTTTTTAAAAAGTATTTAATCATATCATATCGGTCACATCACGTCGACAATTTTATTACATTAATTTTGGTATACTAATTCACCATTAATAATTTATTCAAGAGAAAAAATATATTTTTATTAATAATTCAATAATTTATGTGAAATAAATTTGATAAATTATGTCATGAATAATTCACATTTACATAGTTATACATATGTTTCATGTTTCTATATGCTGAAATGATTCATGAACACTCCATTATTCATTATAAATCCATGTGTATTTAATATCCAAAATCTATTTTATAAATAAATTAATTCAATCTATTACTTCCATGTCATCATTTAATTATACTACGGCTGTGATAACATGGAACACACAAATAACATTCATGCTAAGTCATGACCTCTAGTCTCTTTTTTAACATATCACATAGTATAAAAATATTTTAAAAGAAAACATCCCTAATGCCAAATTTTAATGTCCCACTCTGAAATGATATTGTTTACAAGGTGAAAACCCAAATTTCATTAATTGGTCACTATGCTAAATATATATTTGAAACTATCACCAAGGGTTTATATATATCACTTGGGTAATGATTTACCCTCAATTAGAAAATTACATGATAAATCAACATTAAAAATCTAATTAATCAAAACCAGCATAATGTAACAACATCCTTATAAATAAAATCTAAAATTATATTATAATAATTCGGAATGAAATCATTTATCTAGATGAGGTGAAAATATATTTCAAGTACAAAGTTCATAATTGGTATAATGAAAATAGTTCAAGGAAAAAATATATACAACCCCTCTTTATGTCTCTGCAACTATAAGAAAATAAACTACACGATGTTTCCAAATATTAATTCTCATTTATAAATGTCATTTTTCTTTCAGTATAATGCAATTTTTATGCATACGAGGTATGTATATGAATAAATAATATTAGTAGAAACCACTATGACCCTAAGAATAAACTATGGTTTAACATAACTTATATTAGTTGTGTAATGATATAAAATGATTTAAAAAATCCATAAACAAAATTTTTTAGTAATTTTTTAGTGGGGAACAAGATAACATGATATGAATATACTTACTTTAGCCTACAATTTCAAATTCCGAAAAAGTGTTTCAAAATATATAATTTCCAAAAACAGGGATCGTATAAAGTATCTAGTAAACACATGACATAAAAAGTGACCCAACCAACGATATAGAATATAATAATCTCTCAAAGTGTAACATAGGTCTTATAAAAACCCATGACTATCATAATAGCATATCACAATATAACATAACCCTAAGCTTCCAGGCATTTCATCAAAACTCATAAAAAACATAATAAAAATGGTTATCCTATAATATCACAAAAACAATTATCAATTTATGTTTAATAAGATCATGATTATTCCCCTTGAATTTACGTGAAATCTATCAGTCACATTGTAGTCACTTATGAATTATTTTGACTCCCAAAGACTCTTTTTTGTATTTAAACATAAATTTTCATCCTGAAATTTCTATTTTAAATACTCTTTCAAGACCTTCAAATTATATTTCTTATTTATTTAATATTAACATGAAATATTTTCATTAATAAACACATTTTATTAATTTGAGATACTATTTCCAGTACTTAAAAAATAACTAACAACATGTAATTTCAATTAAAATTTTTCTGTAAGTCAAAATATTTAATTAGTTCACTATTTTAGATATAAAATAGATATTTAAATTTTAAAAAAATATATTTATAATTTTAAAAACAAATTAAAATATTTTACGTACTATTAATCATGAAAATACTTTTAAAACCTCTTTTAAAAGTCCAATTTAGAAAAAAAAATATTTCTTATTTTTTTTATCACCCAATATAGATTTATCCAAAATATCACAATGAAATTCACTTTAAAACATTTATTTGTCATGTATAATTTTTTATCTCATTAAAATAAATCAAAATATATATTTCCTCTATGATTCAATACCAATAAATCACAAAAAGTACACAAATCCCCAATATGAAATAAATTCACTTGAAAAAACACTTCAAAACACCATATAATAATAAAATTTAAATTTTTAATAAAAAAACATCAACATCAACATCAATATCAATGAAAATACCAAGATATTAATTATAATAAATTAATTTCTCTAGTATTAAATATTTTTTTAATGATAAATCATAATTTTATCCACAAAACTAAATAAAAAGCACTAGCTTATAAATTTTCAATTAATATTATATTATTCTAGTTAGATTGAACTTTATTACCATCTATTATAACGTTGAAACATTTCTAAATCGTAATAGTTGTTCACAATTCATATAAAAACACTTAATTAAGCACCTAAAAAACAAGGGAGGGCACATACCACTTATTAAATAACTAAAAGGTACCAAGAATGAACCCTTAATTCCTCTCAAGCCATTAGGAATTAAAATTCCCAATGAAAAGATGAAATAAGTCATATTAAAATATAGGAGTAACAAAAAGTCATCTTATATTAATAAAATAATAGGAAGAACACATCCCTTTCCAGCAAATCCATAATTACTTCAAGAGTCAATTATCTATCAATAATAAAGTAATAAATAACCATAATATCCCATGGATGGAAAGAGAGAATGTAGGCAGTTGATTTTTCATGTGAAATCCTTGTAGGAGAATAATATCTTTATAAATTCCAAAATACCATGTAACTCATATAACCAAATTATCCTCTATTAAAAGGGTATTTAGGGAAAGGAAAAAAAATTCATAGTGGGATACAACTATATTCCAAGTGGATCATCAAGGTTTTTATGCTTAGCCACTAACCACTTGGTGGTTTCCAAGGGGAAACATACCCTCAAGCATAACCACCAACCATTTGGTGGATTCCATTAGTGTTCTGATAGCATTCTATAGTAATAATTTTATTTACTCATCCACCTATCCCTTTAAAATACCATCCAAATCCTCAATTAATCCCAAAATTTAGTAATTAATGATGAATATTTTGTTTTAAATATGTATTTTTAAATTCAACTAATACCTATTAAATGTGATTCTTTTATATAAAAACAATAATGAATCACTAAAAAAAGTGTAAAAAACCTATAAAATAATCATTTTTTAAACATTTTCAAAATACCTCTAATTTATGAAGGATTGACCTTTATATAAAGATACTCCCAAATCCACTAAATCCCCATGATCACTAATTCATAAAACTTTCTTGAGGAAGAAGAAATTAAAGAGAAAGAAAACTGCAGTGGAAGAAAATTAGATAAAAAGAGGGTAAAATCATACGTATACTTTGTCATTCCCATTTAATAGAGTACTAAAAGTGTGGATTATGAGGATAAATTATATCTTCCCATAATAATTGTGTAATGTGTAATGCCTCGACCATGGATCAACAAAATAGTGCCCCGATCTAGTGGGACACATGGCCTCAAGGGAACCTCCCTGTATGCCAAAGGTCTCTAACTAGTAGTGAGGGTCAATGCCGATATAGTGGGGAGACTATACCCTCTTAACAAATGTAATACAACAATTAAATAGATGAATAAATAAGAAGATGATTAACATAAATCACTGAAAGAAGATAAATATCAAGATGATAGTAATAATACCACAAGTCAATGAATTATCATATAAAAAATGATGTATGTCATGTATCTATATAAAAAGGTAGAAAAAACATGGAAACATGAATCTAGTATGGAACATGTATCAAAAGAACAAAAATACTAAAAAATAAATATTTTCATCTAGCATCAGGTTCTTAGCTCAGTCTGGTGTGCCCCTACTCCTTAGCATAATCAATCACGTATTTGAAATCGTGCACTTTCCCTGACCCCTACTTACACCCATGATGTTTATCTATTTTCCAAAAAACGGCTCAAATATGGTGTGAGATAACATTCAATATTCCACCACCAATAGTGTTTTTAACAAATCTAGTCTATATAATATTTGCAGAAACATTGTGAATTGTATAACATTAATTGAAATTCCTAAGCTAGATTGATACAAAACTGCCATAAAGGCTCACTATAAACCATCAACTATAAACATGGGAAAATTATAATGCATAATAAGTCAGGTTTAATACTATCAAGTCTAAATAATATAATTAAATACCTATTCCAAGTCTATTTGAAAAGTATAATAAATATCCATTATGGCCTATGTCAAGTAATCTAGTGTTAGACCCCAAGGGATGGATCCAAGGTATAAAGATAAAGTAATCCTCAATATACTATTACATGAAATCAATTTTCTGGCCCATAGCTGGATGCATGGATTAGTAATTTCATAGGAATCCCATTTAATACAAATTCTTTTAGTAGAAATATCCATGGTTTCTTATATAATTTTGAATCCATGGAGTATAAATGTAAATGGAATTCGATTTAGCTCTAAATCCATGGAGTATAAAAGTCCATGAAATTATATGGAACCAGGATCCATTTATTAGAAATGTCTAAGGCATCCTCAATGATAATCAAGTCATTATCTCATAACAATGTCGCAATAATGAGTTCCTCCAACCCATTTCACATTCTCCCACTAACACTTTTAACAAATTGTTTCTACATGTAACCATTTACTAACATGTAATGACACATAAAAGGAGGTATAAAACTTATTCTATTTATTATTTTAATTCATCGCAACATCTAATAAGATGGAGAGATATCACACTCACCCATCATGTGGTAATTCATAGGGAAGATACATAAATATTCCTCTTGGGTGATCTCAGTTGAGGTTGAAAACATCCAACCATCACATGGTATTAAATGGGAAACCCATAAATTTTCCAATAATTTAAACAAGTAATTCAATTAATTTTTAGGGGAAATTTCATAATTGTTATTATGTGACACTATGAAAATATGATATAAAACACCAAGAATTTAAGTGAAATGGTATAAACCACCTACTGTGTGCTCTTAGTAGAACATTCATCTAGTATTATCTCTTAACCAGACCAGGATAGGAAAAAAAGAGATAAATGGATGAACTCCCTAGAAATAGGGAAAAATATCCCACACAAAAAAATAACACTTTTAAAACGAACAAAAATGAATAAATATGAAATATGAATGATGAACTCACCAGTGTAGATCCAATGAGATGAATAACACTTGAATCAGAGTATGGATCATGTAATGAGATAAAATCCCATGATTTTTGCTTCAATAGGATAAAAAATCCTACATATTCCACTATAACGAATGTATAATGAATTTTTTGATGTTAAAAAAAATTAATGAGAGTTACTTTATTTTACCCTTTTTACCAGGGATCTTGATTTCATTACATGGTTGGCCAAACCATGCACCAATAGTGAACCCCCCACTATCTTAAAAGGGAACCCTCTTAGATCATGCACGTAGTTTGGAAAACAATGTGATATTTTATCGACATTATTCTATCCATGGATTCCCTCACGTGGTGATGGAGCACTGATAGAAAAACTAATGACCGACCATGCTTTTGAACTATGATCAAAATTTTAGGTTATCATGCATAGGCATGAAACATGGGATACATGGTTTTATCAATCTATGAGGCCCTACTAAATCATTTTAAATTCCCCCACATAGATTATTTATACCTTACGTCCGGGGTTTCTAGGTATCTACTAACCATGCGGCCAGGTCTTCCTTTCCAAAAAAAACCATGATTAGGGATCTGATCAAGCCTCATACACCCCTAAAACCGATATGATCTCATTAGTCAATTAAATTAGGTCATAAAAATATATTTAAACAAATATTTAAAACATTTGTACCTCATAAAAAACCCAGGAACAATTAATATTCCCCCTTAAATCAATTTTATCCCCGAATATCCCTTCAAGGGTGGTCATGAATTGCCTAATAATAACTCTCGCCCTAGATCACATGCATCATCCTCACACTCCCAAGTATTGACCTTTAAATGGTCTTTCTTCCATAACACTCATACTAGAGTAAATGACTAGCCTCAGAGAAAATTCATTCCCCAATCATCAATATGTATAGGATGCTCCTCTAAGTAGACATCTACCTGAAACTCAACCTCATATGGTCATAGAGTATGAGATAGGTTTGAGTGATAATAGTACAACTAAGATATATGGAACACGTCATGCATGGAATGATACCATTATGGTAATTTAATCTAATAGGATACCAAACCGACTCTCCCTAGGATCTAAAAGGACATGACATAATGTGGTGAATGCATACCATGTCTCTAAATCTGTCTCTATCCTAGCCTCTGTGAGATACTTAAAAATAACGAATCCATGAAAATAAAATCTAAAGGTCAACTATAGTGATCGACGTAGTATTTCAACCTAAACTATACAATGGATATCTTCTTTTTGATCAACTAGACCATCTCTAAAGTCACAAAAACTAGAAGTCGTCCAAGAAATATAACCTCTTTTACCTCTAACCAGTATAGTGGAGATCAACAATTCCTACAATAAATATTATCAATTGGTTCCATTTTTATAGTCGCATGATATCTTTTTTTTATAAAAATTCTACCTGGGATATGTGAGTCACCCATGATCCCTTTGAAATCATGGAGGCAATCTATATGAAAGTATTTTAAAACATATATAATGTGAACAAATTGTCCATTCATCTGAGTGTGGTATGTTGTTCTCAGAAGCACCTTTATACCCAACACCCTCTACAAGACTTTCCAAAACTGAGAGGTCAATTGGGCATCCCTATATGATACAATGGTATGTGGAACCCCTTGATGGTGCACAATACCCTAGATAAAAAGTATCTCATGTTCTTCAACTGAGAAGGTAACCATGATCATTAAGAAATGGGTTACCTTAATGAGCCTATCTACTACAACCAAACATCATCATTACCTTAATGTAAACTTGGTAACACTATCATGAAATAAAACAAAAAATCATCTCATTTCCACTTTGTGATTTATAACTACTGAAAAACAATTCTAGTCACTGGTGTTCCACCTTCACCTACTAATAGGTGGAACACCTCATGAAAAAACTAGCTACCTCCCCTTTCATAAATGACCAATAATACTAGAGGTGTAAATACTGATACATCTCGGTCACATTGGAAATTAGAGCCTAATATGATCCCTGAGACTCTCACAACATCTCCACCCATTGGTATACATGATCCCAAACACAACCATGAATACATAGAATTTAATCCTCACCCATAGTCCAACCTGGAGGTGGGTATTCACCTGCCACACTGTCCCATTAGACCGGGACCTCATCATCAGATATCTATCTCATCCTCAATCAATCCATAATATTTAATTTAACTACTAAGGAAAAGTGAAAAGTCTTCCCTTGACTATCCTACACCACCCAGTGAATCTATGAATGTAAGTCCATAAGTTTCCACTCTCTACTGGCCTTTAAAACTACCTATATCTGAGTCCTTCTATTCAGTTCATTAGAAACTACATTTCTCTTCTTATGAATAAATGCAAGATCGAAGTCAAATAACTATAGTTATTCCACCCATATTCACTTCTTGAAGTTCAATTCATGCTATGTAAATATGTAAATGGGGTGTTTGTGGTCCTTGTACACCAAAAACTTCTCTCCCAGTAAATAATATCTCCAATAGTGCAAGCCATGTACAATAGTGGATATCTCAAGATCATGTGTTTAGTAGTTCATCTTTTGTGTCCTAAACTAATGAGACCCATAATCCATGACTCCCACCTCATACATTTGAACATAGCCTATACAGATACCAAATGCATCACAATATACAACATAGATTCTTCCCAATTCTAGAAAAATTTCAAAAATTTCTAAAGTTAATCTCCCTTTTAGATTTTAAAAGGCTATCTCATAGGTATCTAATCATATAAATTTTACAATGATCTTGGTCATGCACATAATAAGTGCTTATAGGCATGAAAAGTCCTCTAGGAAATTCTTGTAATATACATATATCCACAAGAAACACTTTATGTCAAAAATGTTTGTGGAATTATCATAGGAAACTATAACTCTCACATTCTCTAGATCAACTGATAGTCTTGTATATGAGATAATATAACATAGGAAGAGAATGTTATCATCAAAAAGTGACACATTATCGACTTATCATGTAACTGATTATTTATGAGTGTATCCAATAAGATCATAAGATTATCAGAATGGTCATGTCGAGTATAATAATACACCAAGATATCGTTTATGAATACCACCACAAATGAATCCAGATATAGATGGAAAACCTATTTCATCGGTTCCATGAAAATTGTTGGCACATTCATGAGACGAATGACATGACCAAATAATCATATAGACCATACATTCTATGGGATTTTTTAAAATGTATCTATGCTAGTTGAACATGTACTTGATGATAAAATAATCTTAGATCAATTTCATAGAACACCTAATCTCATCAGAGTTGGCAGCAGAGACCATCTATTTAAGGTAAAGGATATTGGGTTTTAACAGTGAACTAGTTCACCTTCATATAATCCATGAATAAAAAAAGGGTTTCATCCTCATTTTTCATAAAAAGTACTGTTGAAACCAATATATAAGTATTGAGTCGGATAAACCCAATTGTTTCTAAGTCCTCAAGATTCCTTTTAATCACTGACAACCCCATAGTTTCTATCATATAAAGACCAATAGAAATTGGTGAAACTCCTAGAACTAGTTTGATAGAGAAATCTACCTCTCTCTAGAGGATTATATGAAATTTAATCATTTAAAACATCACTAAAACTATCTACCACTGGAAGAAAATATTCCTAATGTGATCCCTAATCATGTTGATACAAAATAGAAATATGGACCATCATTCAACCCAGAAAAATATGCTCTGCTCCAACTCCACCTTCCCGGACATCCTATTCACCATTGTGAATAAAAATCCCACCCTATGAGGATTTTATAGTCACCCTCTATGAATAATAAGAAACAAGATAGTACATTCAGATTATGATATAAAACCCTATTTTCCTAAGGATGAGGATATCCCATATGAAGTGACACCCACCTATCTCAAGGGGTAACTCCCCACACTCGTATACATTCTTTGATCTAATTTCCAGTGGAGTATCAATTTTCATAATTCTATTAGAAAAATAAACAATTATCCAAATTCTCAACACAACATGAACATATATAAATATCTGGAAAGAACCTCTATTAAAAAAGAGAAGATACTAGTGTATAGTATACTAATATCATATCACTTACAATAGAAAGGATAACACTATACTTCTCAATTGTAGAATGTATATAATATATTGGACATAAACCACAACCCTATGAAAAAACCTCACTACCTTGAGCAAGCCCACTGAATTATCATGGTACAACGGGTGTCTGGATACCTCATCCATGATCATCACCTCTTCAAAAATTATCAGCACCACTCCATCTCCCATATGGATTTAGAGATGTGAATTCCACTCTTTATCCTAGAGTGAGATTCAATCCCCGTCCAATGACTGATGAAGGAAATTCCATGTAGATTCGATGTACATAGCTCATCCTATAGAATTATTGTAACTCAACTTATTCTCAATCATAATATATTCTGATATGTCCCCATCTCCCACACTGATGTCCGAACAAATAACTCCCCACACTCACAGTCAAGATGGTAATCCTCTTACGAGAGGCCACAAAAAAACATCCTGATAGTTGTCATTTAACAATTTGGTGGAGAGGATGTACATTCCTACTATGCACCACTATCTTGAATTAAATTATAGTCAGTAATCCGTTACTAATTAACTATCTTGAATATAATATTAAACTGAAAAATGTTCACCAGTGACTGGACGACATGCTTGGGACCTTCCTCAATGCATCTCACCCTTGATGGCTCATCATCAAGATAAATTTGATCAATGTTATTAACCTATGTAAAGCATGTATAATAGTCCTCATACCTACTTTTGATTTATAAAGTCACTGGTTTAATTATCCCTCAGTGTCTCATTAAAGTAGTAGTCATAAAATGGGGAATATAAATCCCTCCAAATGATACCATGAATCGCATCATCCAGTTTCAATAAATCCCTAATATCATTGGATAGATAATCAACAAATTATATATTTAATGAGATTCACTATCCTCATAGAAGTTGTCCCCAGATTCCTGAAAATCAATAAAGTAGTCTCAAGCCATAGCTCAGAAACCTGTGGACTGCCATCCCCAAAAAATATGGGTGGATGTTGCTTCTGGAACACACATATTATTTCTACCATATATGATTAATGTTTGGGGGGCTCCCTAAAAAGTTTGTATAAATCATAAGAAACCCTCATTGAACAGGGCATCAACACCCGAATATAGAACACATTTTTATTCCATAATTGGAACTACTAGAGGTTCTACTAGTGACTCAGGCCCACCACCTCCAATGCATTGTCACCACCACCCTCCTATATCATGATTACAGGCTATCCTGGTGGAATGTCTCTACATTTCTAAAAACATGCCTCAAAAAATAATTTATTAGCGATGGAGTCGTAGATATATTCATCGGAATGGTCGAAGCCATCATATGAAAAATTTTCACCCCTCTACCTACTCATATAGCTTGTATTGGGTAATAGGGATACTTATATAAAATACTAGATATGTTTCTTACTACCCACTCTTAAATTCAAGTTTGGGTCAAGGTATGTTTCACATCATGGATCATCATATACATTTAACGAGGGACTTTCCATTTAGTTTCAATTTAATTTTATTTCATATTTATTTTTTAACTCTCCTTAAATGTTTGAACAAAATGGATCCCCACATATTTTATATAAGGTCTCACACACCTGATAAACGAAAGTGTGGCAACCGTTTAATCCTAACCAAAATAAATCACATTCAATGAAACCAATGGTCCATCACTGAACATTACCTAATTGATGCTTAGGGTGTCTGTTGTAGCTTATATAGAAAAACATTGTTTAGGTTACAATAACCACTCTATGTATAAAATATTTTTCTCAACTCCTTATACAAATAATTTATCAATTATTGGTATATCACTCAAGGAACACATAATAATTTCATGAAGTCAAGAAATGAATCCTATATTTCATGACATATGAATGATATGTGAATCTTATAAGGTGACAAAAATTAGGCATGATGAATGATTTTTCTACATATTGGGACATGGGAAAAATTAAATTCCTCAATCATATCAGTAATTACATCAAATATCATATTCTTCACCTAGTTATGGAATCAAATGAACTATAATAGGAAAAATCCAAAACAACATGTCCCATACCATGAAAATTGTATTTTTCCTATAATGGTTTAGCTACATTCATGAATATATAATTACAAAATTTAAAAAAACTTCTATTTATCCTATTGAACATCCCGGAAAATTAATGAAAAAAATAAAAGAAAAGAAAACTATCCTATGATAACACTTTGTAATGCCCCAAATCAGGAACCACTAAAATGTTCCATGAGCTAGTGGCCTCAAGTGTGCCTCATCATATGTTATATCCTTCCAACATGAAGAAAATATCTAAGGTAGAAAATATGGAGACTATAAAATCATATTCATTGTAACAGAGTGGTGAAATAGATGAATAAATAAGTAGAGGAAAAATTTAAATAATTTATAGAATATAAACATCCAGATAATAGTAATAATTAACCATGTCATGGAAGTTTCATATAAACAATTATGAATGTAATTTATCTCTAGAAAAAATAAAATAAAAAAATGGAAATAATAATCTAGTACAATACTAGCATCAAAATTTCAGAAGACCAAAAAAGAAACTATATCAACCTATCATCATGAGAATAACTTAGTCATGTGCTCCCCTAATCCTAATCATAATCAATGAATCATTGAAAATATGGAACGTTCTCGGATCCCTACTAATATCCATGCAGTTTGTTTGAAAAATAAATGGTGGACTAAATAGGGTGTGAGATAACACTCAGTAGGCCACCACCAATGGTGTCTATAAAATATCATGTCTAGGAAATATCAACAATAGTGAGCAATATATAAGAGAAATATATATTCCTAAGAAGGAGAGATACTATATAACCACCAAGGATCACTATAAACAAGAAATCAAAAACAAAGGATAACTGTACAACATGATAAAGAAGGTGCAATAGTTTTTAATCTAATATCTATAATCACATACCCATACCATGGCTATCTCTAAATCAAGATAAACATATACTATGGCCTATATTGAGTAATCTAGTGCATGACCCATGGGCCAAATCCAAGTTATAAATACCAAGGCCTTCTCAAGGTCCTATTCATTGAAATAATGATATAGGAAAACCGTCAGATCTATGGAGTAGTAATATCTAAGGCCTCCCATGTAATTCAGATTCATGGAAGATATTACATGGAAGATAAATTTCCATGAAATTCTATTGAATTTGGATCAAGGAATTAGAAATGTACACGGCATCCTCTGCCATAATCAATTCATAATCTCATAATCAAGTCACATGCAATGAGTTCCTCCAACCCATTTTTCATTTCCCTTATAAACCTGTTTAACAAATTTATTATACATTTAACCATTAAAACCATGTTATCACATGGAAAATGAGGCATAAACATTATATTATTCAACGGTTTAATTAATAATAGATCCAATTAAGATGGATATCTCTCGCACTAACCCATATAGTGGTAATTCGTGGGGAAGATACATAAATAAACCTCACAAGTTATCTGGGTTGAAGTTGAAAACTTCTAACCATCACATGGTACTATATGGGAAAACTAATAAGGTTCAAATAATTTAAGCATGTCATTCAATTAATTCTCAGGGTCAACTCTAAATGGTCATACATTTCGAACAATGAAAACATGATATAAAACACCATGAATTTAATAGAAAATATACAAAACAACTATCGTAAACCCATGGTAGAACAATCATCTAGTTTCAGCTCCTAACTCAACCCATAAAATAAGAAAACAAAAAAATGGATGAATACCCTGAAAATAGGGGACAATATATTTTACCAAATTAACTAAATTGATGCAATGACAAAATAAGAAAGGTATAATATGAATGAAGAACTCATCAGTTCATATCTAATGAGAAGAAATACTCTAGATTCGGAGTCTGGATCATGAAATTGAATCAATGAAAAATATTTTAGCGTCAATATGAGACAAATCCCTTCCATATTCACAAGAATGAAAGGAGAAGAAAGTATATTCAGGTCATAAGAAAATTGGGTGCGAAGAAGTCATTTTATCTTTTTAAATCTGGTCACACAGTTTGGTCGCACAATTGGACAAACTGTGTGACAACTATGAACCCCTCACTATATTAATAGGGGAATTTCATGGTTCATACACACAGTTTGAAAAATTGTAGGCAAACCATGTCACCTGAAAAAGACCCAATCATCCCTTACATGATCATGGCAGATGACAAGACAAACTGTACCCTAACCATGTGTTTGGCCACTGCTAAAAATTATATGTTCTCATGTACGGGCATGCATCCCTGGATTAATGGTTTCATCAATCCATATGGTCATTCTATAGACTTGTAAATTACCCAACAATATTTAATTAAACCATGTGACCTAAGTTGCAAGGTTTCTATTAACCATGTGGTCCTGATAAATTTTTGAAAAACTAGGTATCTGGGCTCCATAAAAGCCCCAAACCCCCTCGAAACTCTTGTGATCTCATTCAACAGTCACATTAGGTGAAAACCAATGATTTAATCCAAAATTTAAAATATTAAATTCTCATAGAAAAACTAAAGATCATACATCCTTTATGAGAATATGGAGGAGGGGATTATGGTTCTCCCACTTTTAATAATGAACCCATGATAGTTATCATGATGACTTTGATAATGATAAAATATAAAAAGTAATAATAATAAAATTAGTTAAATGTTAATAATAAAAAATATAATTTCACCTCAAAATTTCAATGTCAATTATGATTGGCATATGATATTTTAAATAATAATTTAAACAATCATAACCCATGACACACATAATATTATTTTTAAATACATATACATAAATATTTTAAAAATAATTAATAATTAATATATCTATATAGTAATAAAAATAATTACCATTCATCGATTAAATAGAATCTTAAGAAGCTTTGATGCAAAAAAAAAATTAGGGATATTTAAGGAATAAAAGGCGTCTGTACCTAATCGTCGGATAGTGATCCTGACAATACATTTTCCAATGCTCCAAAATATACACCATATAGTTGAGAGTCAGTGTCTTTGCAACATTCACTTGTTTTTCCATTACACTAAAACATTAAAAACATTAAAATTTTCTATGTTTTTATCCAAAAAATAATATTTATTTTTTAGTAGGTTGAGGGTTAATCCCCCATTATTGAACATAAAAAAACATCTTTTAGAAATGGATGAAGAGGGAACCCATACATGGACATGGGAACTATAGGATAAAAAAACATGACGTGAAGTTCATAACATAGGTGGTCTTGAATGATAAAAGGGAAGTAGACATAAATACAACAACCAAAAAAATATCATCACCCCTACCATACATTGCATCAATGCGATCAATCAACGATGATGTATCACCCCTACTAAGAAGTAGTGACGTGATGATCCAATGCAACATGAAAGGGAACCTGTCATACCTACACTAACATATGGGGGATGACCTAATGATATGTTCTAGCACATCAATCCCTCTTTTGATCCATCCAGCTGACAATGCATGCGGGGAACCCACGTCACTTTCATCATGATGAGAAACAGAACCAAACTAAAAACAACACGCAATAGTCAATGCACTACAAAAAAATTTGGTTTCTATAGCGCCACCATTTAACAGCACTAAAAAAGCACCAATAATGGAAACTTTTAATAGTGGTACAAAAATAGATGTTAAAAGTGACCTATTATTTGCACTTTTTTAGCGTTGATAAAGCCCCCCCCCCTTTATCATCACTGTTTTAGCACTATTAAAGGGGACCCCTTTATATGCACTTTTTTAGTAGCGATCATAAGGGGGGCTTTATTAGCACTTTTTCCTAGCACTGACAATTTTTAAAAAAATGAAATATATAATATTGTTATATATTTATATTTATATTGATATGAATATAATATTTTTTCCAATAAGTTTTAGATAGATATAAATAGACTATTACACTTAAAAATTATGAAATTTAGTAAAAATGGATTTAAAATATTTTAAAAGATATTATTAATTAATAATTTTCTAATTATCATTGATTAATAATCATTTAATAACAATTTTAAGAAAAAAAAATCCAAAAATTAATAAAATATCTTAAATAACTTGGAAGTGTAACGTAACCATCAAACGACCATATCTTTTGATCCGCGTGTCCGTTTGAGCTCTAAAAAATATCAAATCAAATCTTGCAATGAGATCTACACGCTAATGACCAAAGGGAACCATTAGTCATATTTTTTGAGGCCTAAAAAGGTCTAGAAGGCCTACAAAACTGAGTATTTAGTCAGGATACCCCTATTTTTTACATTCGAACATATATAACATCTGATTCGGATGTCCGCTACACCTGTACCCCAAATCATATCGAATATTACTTCATTTTATTCAATTTTACTGGTTTTGGAGTTGAAACAGACTTCTAGATTAGATGTTATGATCATTTTATCATTTTATATACTTTCAAATACATATATATATGTATTTATTCGTAAATGTGTGTGTGTGTGTGTGTTCTTGTGTGTGTGTTGTATATATATATGTATATATGTGTTTATTTATCTATAAACACAAATAAAAAAACATATTTTATAAATGTATTTATAACTAATCATATAAATATATATTAATATACAAATAAATATACATATAACTAATTATAACATATATACGTATAATATAAATATAAATTAATATATGAGTAAATATATATACCCATATATGAACAAATATATATGTATTAATATAAATAAATTTATTTATATTAGTATAAATATATATTAATATACGAATAAATATAACTAT
Organism: Viscum album; assembly: GCA_963277665.1. Lineage (NCBI taxonomy): Eukaryota > Viridiplantae > Streptophyta > Magnoliopsida > Santalales > Viscaceae > Viscum > Viscum album. Next base: position 569,206,082 of record OY728164.1, on the reverse strand, counting down.
ATATATAAATAAATATTAATATATATTAATATACGAATAAATATATATATTAATATATGAATGTATATATATATTTATGAATATAACTAAATATATTTATATTAATATGTATCTATATTAATTTGTGAATAAATATAACTATATATATAAATAAAAATATATATATCATTAAATGAAGAAAAAACAAAATGTCTTAGTGGTAATGGTGTAGATGCGCAGGGGGGGTTGCAAGTTCGAGTTCTAGTGGAAGCAGGGAGGGGCGCACGTACAAGTGGGGGATGTGCGAGCAAGTGCAGTGTGTGGGAGAGTGGGAGCAGGTCTGTCTAGTGCTGATAAAATGAGGGGATCAATAACTATTAAAATCACCCTTGAGCATTATAATTTATTTTAAATGTTTTTTTTACTTTTATCATTTCTAAAAAAAGAACTGATAAACAAAAGTTTTATCACTGCTTTTTTAGCACTGATAAAAAGGAACTTTTTCAGTGCTTTAATAAGCATTGATAAAAGAGACCCCCATTTATCGTAGCCTCGATTAATAGTGATTTTCTAGTACTCTTAATACCCATTTCTAGCACTGATAAAGAACATTTTTTACGTAGTGATGGAAGAGTTCCCACCCATCCATCAAAATGAGGACAAATGAATGAATGATGGGTGTCAGTACACTCTTCCCCCTTTGGAGGATTCCCACCCAATATCACCTATAATAAGAAGAACCTCATCCAAATGAAACTAGAAAAATTCAGAACATGAAAATACTACTACATACGAACAACTTAATAGTCCCAACCATAAAAAATTATTAAAAAATAAAATCCCTTGGTGTAAGAAAACCATCACAGAAACAGGTATATAATCCTTAAAACCACAAGAAGGTCAACAGATACATAATAAGCCACCAATAACACCCTTCATTGAACGAATCCAAATTTGATCATCCAAAACCCTCTACCATGAAACTCACATCGACTATAAAAATGAATAAAGAAACTATATCGGGGAAGAAACAAGATCTGGAGACCACAAGTGTTGACCACTGATAGGAAATGCGTTGGTGTCAACACCACCATCGGCAAAATAAAATAGGATAACAAAACTGGGAAAGGACATGTATCATGTATTGAAGGGAAACATTATGATGATGAAAAATGAAATCATACATAAGTAAGAATTGTAAAAACCACCTATAATGGTTTTCTAAGTCTCTCTATGACGTCAATACTTCTTCTTTAATCTTTTGTAGAAGAGGTTCGGTGGTAGTTCTGTTCACCAGATACTTCCAAAATTGTATCTATACTATTCAATTTTAAAAAAACCATTTACTTTTATTAAAAAATTTCACTTATTTTTGAAAATATACATAAAATACCGAATATTCCAAATATACATTTGTTTTCTCTATTGTATAATAAAACAAACTAATTAAAAATATAATATTTCAAAATATCATTATTATGTGGTAAATTTATATTATCATAAATTATCTTATAATTAAAAGACTAAGAAAAATAATAAACTCACTATCTAATTTATATCAACTCAAGAAAAATTAATTATACACTATGGTTTGAAAGGATATTTATCAAAAAATGAACATATACTTGAATCATAACTTACTATTTCATTGAAACTAATACTAATTTAAAATCTTATATTATATCATATACACTAGTAAAATAATTCCAACCCAAGTATTATCTAAACACAGATATGAAAAAAACTTTTAAATTTTATTTTAAACCATTGAATTTTAATTTAAACAATAAAAATATAAATATTCCAAATTCAAAACCATTTTAAAAGAATTTAGAGAATACTTTATCTAAGAAAACATGATATGGGAAAACCATTAAGATAAATATTTTTTTCCTTCGATTAGATTATAATGGATGTATAATTGAGATATAATGTTCTCTAATATCAAAAGTTATAGACTTTTGAAGTTTGTATATATTTTTCAACAATTTTTTATAAATATATAGTTGGATTTCATAGAGTTAGAGGGAATGATCCTAAAATTACTTTTTTATTTTGTTAATATTTAAATGTTGTATGATATCTAGGACTTGTCACATATTTTTCTCAATAGACCGTTAATTTTTAGTCATGTCCCAGTTGCTATCAATTTTTAATCATTCTAATTTTAATCATTATCAAGGAAATTTATACACTGAAATCCAACCAATTAAAAGTGTGTTCTAGCTTTTTGAAATAACTTACAATGTGTTTCACTTGTTTTTTCAATTTATTATTTATATGATGTTATATATCACGCGGATATACTATAGTTTAGTATGTAATTTTTTCAATTCAAGTTTATAACCAACCAAACCATTGACCAATGTTCCTATATAAACATATTGTTCATGGTTTACAACTAAATTATTGGGTTTTATACAATATTGAACTCCAAAAAACTCACACACATCGTTTAATATATAAATGTTTTAAATAATAAATTCCACATTCAAATAACCTATCAAAATGCATCATAAAAAGTATTTTTAGAACACACATAAAACTATTATCAAAATAATATAATCCAAAAAAATAAAAGATGAAAATTTATTTTTGAAATTTTATTAAAAAATCATATAACAAAAAACCAAGTATCCATAAAAAGTGATTGAATAAAAACTATTATAAAAACCCCATTTTTGAAAAAACATGCTCAAATAAACAATACCTAATTAATTAAATTAATTATAAATAAGAAAATAGCCACTTTGAATGAAAAAAAATCCCACTTCTATTAGAAACACACTTAATACATAAAAAATATAATATAAACCTAGTATAACTTGTCCTACTCTACATTCAAGATTGTATATAATAAGATAAACTTATCATGGCAATAAATTTAAAATATAATAAAATGAGAACGTATTCTTTTGAAAATATTTATCACATAATAATTATCACCTTCAAAATCCACCTATTTCCCATCACTATTCACACATTCTAAATTAGTACATTACTATATTAAATAAATAGGTTCAAGGATTTTAAACACTCATTTAAATTAACAACATTTTTTTAAACAAATTATTTTAAACACATCCCATGAAACATATTAATTAAAGAAATAACTCAAAATTAATGAAACAATATACAATGATAAAAACAAAAAAATAAAATTAGATAAATATTTTCCAATTATATTGTTTCAATATACCTAAATGAAAAACTAATTGGTCTTATAAAAAACAATTCAAGCTACAACCAAACATGGATTATGAAATGTAAATTATTTTATTTTATCTTATATGCCACTATTAAACTGAAATAAATTCATAATACCATATAAATCACTGACTCAGTGATTTTATAGAGTCGCTACACTTAATCGATAAAATTGTCTTTAGTTTTTTCATTGAAAAATCATAAAATGTGATGTATAACTTCAATTTAAATTAAAACACTCACCAATTAACTCATTTACATTAAAAAAATAAAATCGAATCCAAATACCAAAAACACGCATGTTCTTAAAATTATAAAGTACTATCATGAGAAAAAATTTAAATTTTTAAAAAACCCAACTCAAACAATGATAAAAAAATCCATGAAAGAAATAGTATTTTTAATTTACTTTATAAATAAGTTAAAAATTCTAATACGAAAATAATAAAATTCAATCCTCACCTTTAAAAAATAAATTATTCAATCAAATCCAATATTAAAATAATGAAATGATTTATAATAATAAAAAATAGTATACTTTTAAAACATTTCACATGAGAAGATTCAATTAGACACATACATTAAACATTTAATAAAACACTCATAAACTAAGGTATAAAAATTTTAAATGGAATTTCATGCGTAATAAAACAACCTAGAAATATAACTATAACACCATTTTTTAAAAATATTGATGAAAACACATCATTTCATGATAAAATAGACTAAAACAATAATTATACAATACTTTACAAAAGGAGATTTTTTTTTTCTTCCCAAACCACATTAAAACAAATATTTTGCTGAATTATAATTAAAAATATTATAAACACATATTAATCCTATAAATATATATAAATTAAAATTATGTTCACATTAAAAACAAATTTTTCATTCCCATTATCCAAAAAATCTATTTACCAAAAATAGTATATTAAAAAAAGTAATGTAATTCAAATAAATTTAAATAATTACTTATAGGAACACTCTATGAAAACTAGTGTATCAAATATAATTATAAAAAGAAAACACAAAATGGTGCTCACAAACCTCATTTATTAGTTCACCAGCGTAGCAGACTTTTCAGATGATGTTATGTGGTTATTCAAGGACTATTAAATTGGATTATGGTCTATGTAATTTTATTGAATCCTCACAATCAATAAAAAAAACTAAATTCCCTAAATATTAGTCAAAATCAATTATTATCATCACCTAATATGAATAAAATCCCTCAAGTTTATTCAAAACAAAAAAAATAACATTTCATTTATGATTATGAAAAATCTCTTTGATTTTAATCATTTGAATTATTTCAATAAATATTAATTTTCATAAAAAAATATAATTTGAAAGTTAAATAGTAAAAATTATCCCTCACTGATTGGTCCAAAAACAAGTTTAATATAAATATGCACTATAGGGAAAAAAATTTAGTATCGGTTTTTTGGTAGAAGTTTTGAATACCGTAACAAAATGTTTTTGGAAAATATTTAGAAATGATTTTTAAAATGACCGTAAAATGTTTTTTAATTTTTGTTAATATTATTTGAAAAAAAATAAATAAATTTTTATGAGGATTTTATTATAAAACCGTCATGAAATTAATGCAAGATAATTAATTATATATATTTAATTATGAATTATTATTTATTATTTATTATCATTTATAGTTTATTATATATAATTTTAATTAATTATAATGGGTTAATTAATAAATATTTATAATTATTTATTAGTAATCAATTTAAAGTTAAAACAAATTGTCAATAACTTGAAAATTATAGTTGGACATCAAATAACCATAACTTTTGATCTAGTAGTGCATTTTAGTTCCACAACCTATCAAATTAAAACATATCATATGAAATAAAACAACATTAGATTTAAAATATTTAATAAATAAAAGAATAAAATTAATTATAGTTTCAAGAAATGTAGAAAATTGAACTTGAACTTCAAAGGGACATAACCTTTGATCCGAAAGTCTGTTTAGAATCTACCACATATCAAATCAAAGCCTGTGATGATCTATATGCCCAAAAATATTGAGGAGTCCCCAATCACATTTTTTGGAGGCCAATAATGGCCCATAAGGGATTCGAAACAAAGTTTTTAGTCAAAGAATCACAATGTTTCAACATTTAGTAGAAACTCATCATTGTTTTCCATTTTTCAGTGGGGAATAAATTTATTCTTATGTATTACATTCATATTGATATTATGGTTTTATATTTATATCATTTTTTCACAATTTAGTTTTATTTATAATTAAATATATGCATATTTTTTATATTTAACTATAGAAAATGACTTGTATAAATAGATATTTACATATAAATTTATTTTTAAACATAAAAACGTTATGAAAATAAATATTTTATATTAATTTAATTTAAAATAAAAAAATAAATATTTTAAATACCTAATAAATATGCATTAATTTTAATATATATACCCTTCTAAGTATAGTTTATATGTAATCATTTGTGTGTTAATGAAGTAATCTATATTTATGAGTATATTCTAATATATATAAATAAATACATATATTTGTAAATATTTGTATGTGTATTTGATAAATATAAATATGTAGTTGGGTGTCAATAATATTGTGTGTATGCATCTTATATAAATTTATTTTTATATAAATATATCACTATCATTATATATACAAATATTAATAGCTTGGAGGTGTGATTACATTAAACACACACGCACTACACACAAAGGCTAGAAAGACATGTCATAGGAACCCCAAGAAATAGCCCACCCATCAAGCCTTATTTATTCAATATATGGACCAAAGGTTCAAGGAGAATAAAACGTATTACATGGACCAATGGACAACTAACAGGCCCACAGACCCAATGCACGGATCTTTCATCATACTACATTTGTCACCAGGCCTGCGTCTTTCCTGCAGCACTGCATGGCTGCATCATGTGTAATACATGTGTCGCCACCTGTTGTAGCACTATAATAGTACATGTGGAAATTCTATTTCACAAAGATTTGAATCCGTTTTTTTTTTAGGATTACAGGGAGCCCTTACGACTCAGGTGATCCACCTAGCCGAAAAAAAATTTATTGGGTAACGATGTATAGATGGGTGTCACACAATGCCTACCATTGTCATAACCCATCACTTACGCACCGCTAATCCCCATCTAAATTTGAGTGTAGTGGTACTCAAACATGAGCCATTTCAATTTTTAGGTAGTGGCTGCCTTACAAGGTACCTATTAACTAACCCCAGTAGACAAACGTGTTATTAGGTAACGAGGTATTGGTGGGTGACACACCAAACTTTTCATAGGCCCAACCCACCACTTGCGCACCGAATTCCCCCTCTTAAATTTGTGTTTGGAAGGACTTGAACCATCACCATTTCGATTGATATGGAGTGGACTCCTCACACGGTACAACATAACAAACCACTGATCGACAAAACATGTTATTGGATAACAATATATAGGTTGGAATCACATCACACCTGTCTTAGGACCAACCATTGACCTATGCGCACCACACTCCCCAATAAATTCTAGTGTTGTGGGACTCAAACATTTGTCAGTTTCATTGTCAGAGAGAGGCCACCTTGCAAAGTACGACATAACCAACCCCCGGTCGACAAAATGTTATATGGGGGTAATGAGGTATAAGAGTGTAATAAAATAATTTTTATGTAATTTATGATTTTATTCCATTGAGTTACATTCATATCTATTTGATGGTGTTTCAATAATTTTGTTTTCCCCTATTTTTGTAATTTATTATCAATTATATACATCTATTTATATAAATATATGATTATTAGTGTATATTTATATACATTTATAAATATAAATATATTTATGTTTATATAGTTTCAAATCATATATGTGTAAATATATATAGAGGAAAATATTTATATTTTCTTTGTATTAAATATATTTATATTAATATAAAATTATAGATTTGTGTGATTATATATAATTATGTAACATAAATGTTTGTTTATATATATTTATGTAAATTTTTTTCTTTTAATAGGTGGGAGGGAATCCCATACTTTATTTTATTAATGCATGAAACCCCTATATTATTCTACATGGGGAGAGGTAGCCCATCACATGAAGTATTGGTTCTGTAGGGATTAAATCAAATTAGATGGCTCATACCTCAAGTGAACTACCTGAAGGCCTCCTTCGGCTTGCGCCTATCTAGCTCCTGCATCACATGCGCCCTAGATCCCAACCACACATCCTAATGTGGTCGTCACCCCTTACAACACTGGAAGGCCCGCGGATCCTTATCGAAGTCACTACAAATATCGCCACTGGCGGTCCCACATCGTGGCCTGAGGTGCTTCCAGACGAGAAAATCAAAAGCATCGACACCACTATGTGATGTTGTGATCCCTCTTACATTCTCCCCTAACACCCACTCCCCAGATGAGCACAATTCCATCATTAGAAATCCATCACCTACCAATCATGGTTCACCTTGCCTCCACTATAGTGGGAGCTGAAATTGAAGGCCCTCCAAGGACCCCCAAAAAGGCATTATGAATCCCTCCATCCTCACTATCGCATTATGGATCATGTTTGTGCCGCTACGTGCCCTCATTCCTCTATTCCAGATATTGACACCTCTTCCATCTACTGGCTGAAGGCTCCTGCCTCCACCATGAAATTTTTATTATTTATCATTTACTTTTAAATTACCATTAAATAACTATTTAATATTTATTTAATATTTAATATTTATTTATTTTTTAACTAGAAGTTGATTATCAATAATTATTTATTAATAATTATTTATTTATTAATTATTAACTATTAAATATATTTTTATTTTTTTTATTTTTGTTATTATTTATTATCAATTTTTTCTTATTTATCTATTTTTTTATTTTTATTTCATTATTATTTTATAATTTTATAATATATATATATATTTTATTTATTTATAATTTTTTATTGTGTATAAATTAATAATTAATTTAATTCTTGCTTATTTTTAACATATTTTTAATTAATTATTATTTCATTATTAAGTTATAATTATATTATTATTAATTTATTATTTGAATCTTATTTATTATTTATTATTTATTTATTTATATTATTAATTTTTTTATTTCTTTCTTATTTATTTATTTATCAATTTTTATGGTTTATACATTAATTATAAATTTATTTTCAATTTTTTATTTTTTTATAATTTTACTAATTATTTATAATTTGTGTATTATTATTTATATATTTATTATATATTCATTATATATTAATTTTTTATTTATATATAATTTTATAATTTATTATTTATTAATTTGTAATTTATTTATCATATATTAATTTATTTCATAATTAATCCATTATTTATTTGTTTATTATATATTATATATTATATACTATATATTATATATTATATATTACATATTACATATTACATATTACATATTACATATTATATATTATATATTATATATTATATATTATATATTATATGTTAAATATTATATACTATATATTTGTTAATTGTTTATTATTATTTTTTGTTTTTTATTTGTTTTTTATTATTTTTTATTTGTTATTTTTTATGTATTTTTATTAGTTTTTATTTATTATTCTTTATTCAATATTTACTATTCATTTGTTTAATAGGTAACAATGGGCCCCTTTTATTAAAAGACATATAACAAAATCCAAGCAGAAAGGAAGATGAGGTCTATATATGGATCAATGCCCTCATTAGGTTCATTCAAGACCTTTTTCCCCTAATCATAGAACATATCCCACATTCTCACTGACGAATAGCATTCCAGTTGAAGTGTCCACATCGGTGGTCTCAACCACTACATCTTGGAAAACGACATATTATTTTTGTCCTTGCTTGATGTCAATGAGTTTCAAGGTCAGTGTCTTCAAAATCAGATTTTTGTGCATCTGATTAGGTTTATATTCATTTCAATGGATCATCTAGGAGAGAGTCCTTGTTGTCATTATCCACTATTATCCTATTGGTATGAACTTCATCATCATTTATAACATCAGTAGATCTGAGTACAGTATAAGAATTTAATATAACAAGTTGAAAATTACTTGTTTTCTTTCAACTTCCATTTGCAGTTGCTATGCCATTGTCTTTGATTTAGCAGGGGATTGATTCTACATAGATCTCCATCGTATAGAAAATCATGGAACAATAGCCAGTCCAACTTCAAGTATGTGTGTTTATGCCTTTTTAATTTTCTTGAACAATAATTATTGTTCATTATTCATTATTTATTATTCTTTATTCATTATTTATTATTTATTATATATTATTTATTATTTATTATTATGATTTATTATTTATCAATTTTTACCATATTATATATATATGTGTATATTTATTTATTATTCATTTATATTTTATTTATTTATTAGTCATCTATATTTTATTTATTTTTTTTAGTAATTTGTTATTATGAAATATTAATAATAACTTATTACTTATTAATTATTAATTGTTAATTTAAAATTATTAATTATTAATTATTGTTTCTTAATTTTTTATTTTTTATTATTAATTATTAATTATTACTTATTACTTATTATTTATAACTTAATAATTATTAATTGTTAATTATTTTGTTTGTACCCATTTGTTATGTATAGATTTTGTTCAATACAAACACTCACACACAGATATATATATATATATATATATAAGTATATTAAATTCTATTTAATTAACACATGAAGTGTCTGCTAAATTGGTAACATCGTTGGAGACTAAACAAGAGGTTAGGGGTTTAAATATCACTTAACACATAATTTATATATATTTCATATGTATTCTTGTGCATGTGCCATGGAATAAATACTCAATAAAGGAAAAAATTCATTATGTGAATTCAAATATTAACAAAAATAATAAATAATAAATAATAAATTATAAATGATAAATGATAAATTAAAAATGGGAATTATAAAATAATAAAATATTTAAAAAATATTTATGAAATTTGAAAAAAATTATAAACCACACTAAAATGACTTAACGGTGCTTAAAACCACCGGTAAATGATTCTACTAATTTCAAAAATCTGCCGCTAAATCATTCTGCAACAATTTTTGAAAACCCTCTTCTAAATAAACATCGACACATGATTTAGTGGCTATTTTACAAAACCATCACAGAACTATTTAGAATCAGTTTAAAATTCCACTAAATGCCTATTTGGTCATAGTGATGCATTCCAATAATTCATTCATATCAAAGATGAATCAACCAATCAACACAAATTTCATATAGATATCAAAGAAAACAAATCAAAATAAAATACAATTATATTGTTATCAATAAGATTACTACCAATAACGATTTAGAAAAACATTAAATGATTACAAGAAGTATACAATAATCTAAAACAACTCATGATACAAGAAAATAAAATTAAAATAGTGTTTCATGAACTGTAATGATAAAGATACCTCATTATATAAAAAATATGTCAAAGGATAGTCATTTTGTCATTGACTAACATATGAAAATCTCAGACTTTATGTGTAACTCGATATTCTTCCATAATGATCAATCATGTATATTTGTGGGTTACCATTCATGTTTTTATATTTAAATGTACACATACCACTTACTCAAAATATCGCTCACATTATAAAACCTTTTTAAAATATATGGATCCTAATAATAAAAATAAATTTCTAAATCAACACACCTCTATTCTAAGATACATTCCAAATCTCCACAGGATGATAAAAATTCCAAGGGTATAATTAGTAAAAAATGGTAACATTTTTCCACCACAAGATTCATCTATCTTTCCAAAACACTCCCATGCTTGTGGTTTTATTTAGAATTGAAAAAAACCTTTCAGTATCTTCATGATAGAATGTATGTGTTCTATATTTCTACTTCATTGACCACACCACGTTGCTTCGACACCTCAATTGTGCTCTATGTAAGGACACCATGATAGGGCTCCACTGGTCATGCTTTAAAAAACTACCACCCGACCGTTCCCACCTGATTATGCCTTAATTCCACCATAGTGAATGCGTGACCATGCTCCTAGGGGATAACTCATCCAATTCCTCCATGCTTCACCCACATCCTATAAACTATCACACAAGGTATTAGACAATAATTGAGATCCCCCAGTATATCATCAGTGATGTTATTCAGAATCAATGATAATATGCATGTGTATTAAAGTTAAATAGAAAAATTGACTAATGGAGTTTATGACTGGATAAAAAAAGATTTTATAAGAACTACTATTTATATTAGACAAATATAATGAAAAACTTATTATAAGATGATCAATATTCCAACAAGAGACACAAGAGTTAGAGTAAATCTTCATTTTTATAAGACTCATTTCAAATTTTTAGAAAGACACTTTTATGGATCAATGTTCTCATAAGTGTATTCTTCAATGATGTCCCCACCCCTCTTTTTTCTAATCAGGTAGGGTAGTGGTAGGGGGTTGCTGGCCAACCCCACCAAACCCACCAGCTGGAGAATGAAGTAGGAATGGATGATGTTTTCTAATAAAAGGTAATGTGATATCTTGGTTTCCATCATCATCCGCATCATATCATCACCGGTTATTACTTAGTTTTAGTTGTATTTAGTAAGGTGGTATTACCACTTGTTCAGTAGGGATATTAAGAATGGTTTTCTCCTTATAATAGCGAGGGACTGTGTACCCACTTTTACCCATATATATCCTTCTATTTGCTTGTGGTTTTTTACCCCTTTTATTTTTGGGTGTTTTTCCACATTACATATAGTATCATTTATTTCCATATTCTACACATTATTTTATCTTTTAATTATCCCTGAACCTATGGGAAAATAATTTACGGTCCCAAAAAGTGGTGTTAGATGAAGGTTATGGCCTGATACAGTTCATGTTTTCAGGAATTAATAATTATCCCAATTTTGAGTACTCTATGTGATTGCGACTCTGGTTAATCATTCATATAAGAAAAAATTATTAATATTGTTAAATACACATTTTTGAAACATATGATGTTCGTACACATATTATTTGTCTATATATAAGAAAAATTAGTGATGAAAAATATCAATGAGAATAATTTTCCGTTGTGGAAAATTAAGATTGATGTAGTGGCTGGGAAGGATAATCATCTACTGAAAATTTATGAAATACTGACAGTTTTGATGATGGATCATGGTTCTATTGGGATATAGGATCATGAAATTGACAAAAAATTGGTGAGTACTTCTCGAAAGGGTAAAATTATTTTCAGTAAATCAGCGATGACTGCTGGAAGCATGAAGCATATTAAAAATACATGAATTATAGCCTTTAGAGAAACACGAAACATGACATATTGACTTGAATGGTTTGACCTATATGAATCTATCTCAGACAGACTAGTGTACTTGGGGAATGATAATACCCTAAATATTGTTAGAGACAGTACCATAAAACTAATGATTCAAGATGGTATTGTTCGAACCATCCAAGGAGCACACCATGTGAATGGCTTGAAGAAGAACATATTGTCTTTGAGGAATTTGATGATATCATATGCTAGATGTTCCCTGAGAATTGAGTGATGAAAATGGTGAAGGGAACTCTTGTGGTGATGAGAAAATATAAGATCTCAAAGTGTCAATACATTCTTATGGGTGATATTTACAAGCAGAAAGAGATAGATGTTACATAAACTACCTTGATGGAAGCGTTGATGATGTTATATCATACAAAACATGACCATTTTTCAGAATGATGCCTAAATATTATTTCAAATTATAATTTTTCTATGGGATTACGAAGGTATCCTTAACATTTGGTGAGAATTGTGTTTTGGGAAAGAAAAACAGGTTATAGTTTTGGTGGTTAATAGTAAGAAATCAAGAGTTCTTAGATTTTAACAATTATGATGTTCGGTAAGAACTAGATATATCATTGGTATGAGAAATATATTTTGTATCCTTTATTAATGATTATTCTATGAGAGGTTGGGTGTACCCAATAAAAAGTAAGGCGGATGTTTTTGATGTCGTCAAAACATTAAAAGAACCGAAGGAACTTGAATCTGCAAATAAGATCATGTGTTTGAAGACTGATAATGGAGGAGAATATACAAGAAACGAGTTTAAGAAGTTTTATCAACATGAAGGAATCAAGAGACAGTTCATTGTGGCATACACTCCTCATAAAAATTGAGTGGCAGAGCTAATGAACAAAACACTATTTTATAGAACAAAGGAGATGTTGAAAACTATAGGAATTTGTAAAATTTTTGGGTATAAGTAGTAAATACCTCCTATTATGTGATCAACCAATCTCCTTCAATGGAAATTGATCTGAAGAAAAAAATAGATATGTAGACTGGTAAACCCACTAACTATTCTCAGTTACATACTTTTTAAAGACCCATATTTGTAATGTTTGGTGACTGAAAGATCCATGATGGATTTGATATCAAATAAATGTATCTTCTAGGGGTATTCTGATGGTGTGAAGGGGTATCATTTGTGAGACCACAATACCTTCAAACTTATCATCAATGGTGACATTATTTTTATAGAATACATGGTGAAAATGAAAATTTATTGAGACATGGATAAGTAGACTACAAAAACTATAATTGTCGATGTAGAGGAAACATCCAAGGAATAAATAGTTTCCATTGAGGAAATACCATAACATAAAGATCAAGTACCAGTTGAGTTTGGACTTTGATGATCAACATAGGAGAAAAGAGCATGAATATGACACTCCGACTATGTCATTGGGAGAAATATTTCATACTAATTATTTACAATGGATGGAGATCCATATTCTTTTATGGAGGAAACTAAGAGTCCAGATGTAGCCTCAAGGATAGAGGTGATGCAAGTTGATCTTGAAGCCCTCTATAATGACATGACTTGGGATATTTTTCTACTACATAATGAAAGGAATGATATCTAAAAAAGTGGATATTTACGATCAAACGATATGAGAAATACCATGTATAACTTTATCATTCCTGACTGGTGGTTAAATGATACACAGAGAAGGAAGGTATTTATTTCGATGAAATATTTTTTTCTTGTTGTCAGACTAATGATTGTTGAGTTAGTTATAAGGATTTTTTCAAAATAAAGTTTATATCTAGAGGAGATATATGTGAATAATACTTTTCTCCATTGTGATCTTGATAAAGTGATTTATATGCTCCAATAAGAAGGTATTTCAAAATAAGGCAAGGAGAACATGGTTTTTAGGTTGAAAATTCTCTATACAATTTTAAGCAGGCACTGAGGTGTTGGTACAAGAGATTTGATTTCTATATCATGAGACTTGGATATAAATGGAATAATTCTGATCCTTGTGCATATTTTAGGGGGTTATATGGTAATTATTTAATCATAATTCAAATGTTTGTCGATGACATGTTGGTTTTAGGACCCAAAAAAGACCAAATCCATGAGAAAAAGGCATGGTTGGATTGGGAGTTTGATATGAAGGACTTGGGAATAACAAACACTATTCTTGAGATTTAGATTTACCGAGATAGAGACAATGAGATGATTTGGATATCACAGATTAGTTACTTATGTACAGTCTTGAAATGATTCAACATTTAAGACAATTGTCTAATATCTACACCAATTCCTATTAATTTCATGTTATCCTGTATAGTGAGACCTGAAAATAAAGCAGAGAGGATAGAAATTCCTCATGTAATGTATGAATCAGAAGTAGGTAGTCTTGTGATCCTTATGGTTTGTAATAGACCAGACATTTCACATGTAGTTTGAGCAGTTAGTCGATACATGGAGAATCTAGGACAGGAGCATTGCAACACAATGAAGAGGATCTTGAGATACATCAAGGAGACCTCAAATGAGGCATTATGTTATAGAGGATATGACTTTTTTATCATAGGATATGTAGATTTATATTTTTTCTGATTCTGGATGGAGGAAATCCACTAATGGTTATGTGTTTACTCTTGCATGAGGATTTGTGAGATGGATTTGAAAGTTTCAACGAGCTGTGGTTTTGTCCATGATAGAGGTAAATTACATGGCAATTATAGATGGTTTCAAAAAGGTAATTTGGATGAGAGAGTTATGAAGGATCTCAAGCATGGACAAGAGAAAATTCCAATTTTTTTTGAGATAGTCATAGTGACTTGAACATTGAATAGAATCAATATTTTTCATTCCAGGGAAAAACATATTCGGGTTAAATATAACATTTTCTAAGATGTGGTGGATGAAGGATGTGTGTACATGCATAAAATTCATGATAATGAAAATCTGGAATATTTCTTGACGAAGGTGGTTGACGCTGATAAGTTCATATGGTGTAGAAACTCAAGTATCCTTGCAGATACTTAACCATCATAATTGGAATATAGAATGGTTGGTTGGATATGGGATTAGTTCTCAATAAAATCAATAAGTTGGAGACATGTCGGCAATTTATTCTTCTTTGATGGCACCACCCCCTCCATTGTCAAAGAGGGGAAGGTGGTGGTAGGTGGTTTGTGACCAACCCCACTAAACCCACCAGTAGGAGAAGGCAGTATGTAGGGGTGATATTTGTCTATAAAATGTAATGGGATCTCTTGGTTTCCATCACCATCTTCATATTCTCATCAAAGGTTATTCCTCAGATTGAGCAGTATTTAGTATGGAAATTTTACCACTTTTTCAAGAGATATATTTACAATGTTTTATCCTTATAGTAGTGAGGGAGTGTGTAACATCTTTTACCCAGAGTGATCCTTCAACTTAACCATGCCTTTTACAACTTTCTTTTTGGTGGGTTTTCAAAGTTAAATTTGATGCCATTTATTTCTGCATTTTTTACATTATTTTAACTTGTGAATGTCACTACACCGATGGCACAATCATTTATAGTCCTAAAAAAGTTGTTAATAAACCTAATAAGAAAGGAAAATAAAAAAAGATGTATCAAAACCCTATATAAATGGAAATTATAATATCAAAATAAAAGAAACTAGAGCAAAATTATGTTCCATGATCCTAGTGTTGTTTGACCAAAAAACACAAATTTAGGGATGCATTCCCTCAATCCTGATATATCCCATAAAAGATCACCTACTGGACCACCTGTGAACATTCGAACCTTTTCATTGACATCAAGACCACCAAAAAAACCATGTCATCCATAATAATAACTATGTCAAAACAAGACCAGTTATGTAACACCCCGACTGCAGAATCCCAGAGCTGGTAAATTGTTTTAATACATTGGCATGATTATAAGGAATCATGTCCTGAAGGATAGATCAGTTTAGTAGTCTTGGACAATAGATTACATAGATGAACATTACATTACACATTCAAACATAAAACAAAACATAAATAATCCGTTAATAAATCCATTATTTCCCATGCTTAACCCTGCATATCAAACATAATACACTTATGGAATCCTAGGAAAACAAAACATAAGAAAGGTGTGAGCTGAGATGGTAAGTTGGGGTAAATAAATCGGTGGAAGCTATATAAGTTTTAGGAAAAATGGGTAATAAAAAATCCTTTTAAACATAAAATTGACCATAATATGGAAAATATAAATCAAACATTACCATATTAACATGCACATGGATATTCTACTAGTCTAATAATCATTAGTAATGATTAATTTCATAATGAAGGAATTCCCAACGTCGTACATCTTTACCACATAGTTAAGGACTTGTGCCAAGACTGCAAATAAAACATTTATCAAAGCCTTGTACCAAGACACTAGTTTTTATCATGAGACCTTCAGATGCATGTATGGGCTATAGCTGGCCCTACCCGTCACATAATAAGTCCACTTTATTCCTCATATGAAAATTATGAAACATAACATAAACATTCATATTAAAACTAGCGTACAAAAAGTCAAATCTTCAACCATACACCATGAAGGGTATAAAAATAGCACATCCAGATTTAAAAATATCATAACTCATTAAATACAATATAGAATATTTTATTATAATAAATCAACCTTAATAAAATATAATATTTAGTAATGGATGTTGACTTTGTTGAAAATGATCAGTAAAACCTTTTGAGAGAAATATCATTTTTTTGTGAAATCATTTAAAACTCACACATTTATAAATGTATTCACATAAATATGATTTTTTATTCAATGTTTACCATAAAACATTGATACTTTTGTAAGGAATTAGTATTTTAAAACAATCATGTCTGTATAAATAAATACTTAAAACCATTTTGAATACATGGACATTAATGAAAATGATTTAGAAGAATAAAAATTTAAAACATTTAAAATGATGTTTTAAAGAAAGTGTACCATAATGGAATCATTTTGAAATGTATTTTATTAAACATCGATGTGGACAATAAATATGTCCCGAAAAATACATAAACAACCTTGGATAATAATGAGATTGAAGAATTAACCCTTACCTTGCATGTTTTTTTGGTCTAGGGTATGTTTCACCTCTTTTTATAATGACCTTAATATGTTATTAATTTACACTAGAACCATATTCATATTTATTAAATCATAAATGATTCATTTATGAATTTATACTACCCATTTAATAATTATTTCCATGGTAAATTAACATTTTAGGTAATAATCGCTTTCTTTATAGTAAGTGTTTTAACTTGTTATTCTTGATCATATCATTTAGATCATGATTTAAATACATTAATAGTATAAAAAGTAATTTATATATAATATATATTTAGAATATAAATATGTATAATATCTTGACATATGACATGGAAAACACAGTTAATGGAAACGGTAGTCCGTATCTATGCATAAATGATGTTTTTTTCATATCATATAGAACAGAAATATGTGAATAAGATATATGTAAGTATACATATATATATATATTCAGTATAATTATTATATCATATATTTCATACTTATTAATAATATATCTTATTATAATTATCATTTAAAGGAGAACCTAGAAATTAATCTCATTGCATCAGAGAGATGGTAAGCCCTACCTACACACGAGGTACGATATCAATTCATTAATGATAAAAAGGTGGGTAATTTGATGGTATAGTAATTTTATAGAGAAATTATAATGTTATTTTCATTATTTATATATATATTACTCATCATTGTATCCACCAAAAACAGTGTTTAATAACAAATTACATTACGGTGTGGAGACGGTAAGCTGTGCGTACGCACGTATGGTGACATTATCATTATTTGGATGAATAGAATAATGAGTATAGTTGTACCATATATTTAAAAACATCACAATATGTAGAGGGTAAAATTTTATTATTTTTTTATCTAAATAAGAAATAAAGAGAAAGTGGAAGAAGAAAATAACATTGAAAGAGGTGATAAAATAATTCCTCTTCTTTGAGAGTTTCCTTTTTATTTTAACAAAAGGGCTCTATAGGTTGGCTTTATCATAAATGGATGGACTCTAGGTTGAAGTGAGGGAATTTGGGAGGAGAATTTGGTAGGGTGTGGCCTAGGAAAATGGATTTGGATGTATGATTTCGAGAGAAGGGGAAGTACCCTTTTATAATAGAGGTGATGGCCAGTTTAAGAAAAGTTTGAAATATTATTTTATTATAATTTTTTTCTAGTTTATAATTGATCCAAATTGATTTATTTCTAATATATGGTGGGTATGGGTCTAAATACTCTCATCCAATAGGTTTTATACATGTTTAGTTCATCATATTAACCCTATATTTGAGATTTAACTCTTACTAAAATATTTTAACTTTTACCACGTCCTCTAGTGTTATTAAAATAAATGGTTACAAAACATACAATAAAAGAAAAGAGAACCCATATTGGTTCATTAATGACACGTTTACGATTATATAAGTCATTTGTCTGAACATTATATTTTTAAGAATATTATTTCATTTAATAATATAGTATTAGACTTAAAAACCCATTTATGTCAATTTTTACACTATTTAGTATTTGGTTATTGCGAAAGTCATAACAATGTGATAACATTGAAAAAAAACATTTAAACAACCCTGACATGTCATATTAATCTATAAAAGTATTTTATTGCATCAAAATCCTCAATTTATGATTATGGTTATATTTATAATATCATTTATTTTAATCTTTCATTTACAAATTAATTACTACATCATCATTGTGTCATAAAAAAATTTAATTATTTAATCTATAAATATTATAAATAAAATACCATTATGTAGGAAATCATTTTATAATTCCAAGTGATATCTATAGTTGAATTTATCTTATGTATAACCCAATATTAAAAATGTTTTAGTTATTAAACTTTGAATTTAACACTTTTAACTATTCTTTAAAGAAAATAATAATAAATGTCCTAATATAATACAAGTGGATAAAAAGGATCATATTTTATTCCTAAGATTGGTAATGGTAGAAATACACTTATCCAATAGAATTATGACATGTGTTAGGATAATTATTATATATTTTTAACATTTAATTACCTTATTTAATTTTAACAGTGGTAAATAAAAGTTAAAAGCTACTATTCACCAAAAATTATTTTCATCTTATTGAACCAAATTTTACATAATTATGTCAACCATGTCTCTCGGATTTTATAAATTCAATTCATAGAAGCGGTAAAATTACGTTTTATGCAAATTTGCAAATGTGCCTAGATTGTGTATAAAAGGCATTAAAAAGATGAATAAAATTTTATACATAAAATTTTATTATAAAAAGACTAGAATTAATTAAATTTAACATATATAGGTATTATATAAATATTTTTACTTAAAATATATTTAAATCAAATAAATAATTATAAAAATAAATAGTCGGTTTTAAATAATAACTCAGTGTTTTTCAGTATTCATAAAAAAATTTATGTTTTCAGAAAAATACCATAAATTCCCTCTTAGATAATTTTTATATTTCCAATTTAAAAATAAATTCTATTTTATCTAATTCAAAACCGAGATGTTTCATTAATTAATAATAAATTAAATACCATTTTCCAAACCAAAAAGATGGTTATTAAAATGTTAAAACTATTAAATGATTGACATTTGTTTCTATCAAATTTAAATGTAAAATTACTTATAATTACTTACATTGTATTAAATGATAAAAATATAACCTATTATTCTTCCAAGCCATTAAAATTCACAATTTAACTCAATAAATTATTTTGATTAAAAATGTTATTTTCAATTAAAATTTAGTATTTTTCACTATTCATCAAAATATGAATGTTATTAGAAAAGTTCCAAAAAATAATCCAAAATAAATTTTTAGGTCCCATTTATAAATTAGAATTTAATTTCATTAAATGAAATATATAAAAGTTTCATATATTGGTTTTAAAAAAGGATCCTCCATTGAAATGCGATAAAATTTTATTTTTTTAAAAATATTCCTTTTATCTGATAAAAAATAATTTGTTCTTATATTATGTCTATGAAAAAAATCATATAGATTCTAAAATTATATTGAGTATATAAAATTCTTGATTAAGTTAATAATATTCATAACCTATTTTATAATGGCTTAGATTGGTAAGTCTTGATGTACTCGAACTCGGTGTTGTGTGTAGCAAAAGTTATTGAATTACATTGAAGAGATAACGTACTATGAAATATTAGGGTCTTACATTATCCCCTCCTACAATAAATTAAATCCCCATAATTTGAAATTGTTCTTAGAAAATAAAATGTTAAAATTAGAAAAATACCTTTGTGGGAACCCACATCGGAAATTGGGTTAATAATGTTTAGTCTTAATAAGGGGGAAAAGGAAATGAAAAAGTTACCAAAAAATTATGATCTCTATTAGAAGAAAATTTGTGGAATTTAGAGAAACATAATTGGAGGACAAATGTTAATATTTATAGGTATTTATTGAGGTCATCAATCACAAACAATTGTAAAATTGTGGGCTTCAATGCCATCAATCTATGAGGATTAAAAATATTCTCAGTTCAACAAAACATAGGGTATTAGGATAACAGAATTTTGGTTTTAAGATATCTTCCCTAATGTATATGAAATAAATTATTTATAAAATAAGGAGACAAATATACTTGAAAATCAGAGTTTTATCCTTCAAATAATTCCTTCCAAAAACTGATCCTTCAATATAAAAGATAATAGAATTCAATAATATTCTATTTATCCTAATCAAAATGAGTTCTAAAAATAACTAGTTTATAATTAAATTGTTAGACTATTTAAAAAAACTACATTATACAAACTAGGATATCATGTGGGCCAGTGGTAGGTGATTCACCCTTATCGCCCTTCAGTTGGGGGTTCAAGTCTCGCAGCCGTGCCAGACACGATAGGTTGTCGCCCAACCTCAGGGTAGTCCTTTTATAATAATCCAAAAATAATCATAGGAAATTATTTAACCCCAAAAATTGTATCCAATTTCAAACATAATCCATTCCAAAATATATATTTATCCAAAATTATTTTTCCCAAACTCACAGTAAAAAATTTATAAGGAAGGTAAACATAGTAAAGATCTTTTTTTCCACGAGATAACATGTGAATGTCTCCATCATGTATTCTTTTTAAACACAGTAACACCCTGAATCCGCATAAAACGTTATTGATTACATTCATTATCCCTTATTACATATAGAATAATAGATAGAATCCTTATATCCAAAATTGTTCTAAACTCTGACAATAATAGAATAAACAAATGATTAATTAGTTTCAAATTAGTCAAGAATATCAAAAATAATTTATCCAAATCAATAATATCTTTTTACAAAATCACTACCTTAGTATCATGACCATATTAAGGATTATATTTCCTTCAATAATGTATTTTACAAAATAATTACCTTGCTATTGAGTCACTTTTCTAAAAACGATATAATCTCAGATCATTAAGGAAATAATACTGCAGTATAATCCTTATTTATTTCCATAATTCATATAACTAGTACATCTTTGATAAAACACTCAAATGAAATAATTATTTCATAAAAAAATAAGAATAATAGTCATTAATCTTCATTTTTTGTAGTATCATATCAATAATATTATCGAACAACATCATTGGGGTCATACTCTGATGATTTGGACATTGATTCGCGTAGTGTCCCAACTACTTGCAGAAGAACCATTGTACATTTGAAATGATTTTATTACCCTTGAAATCATGTACATGGGGTCCTTTTTCTCCAAACTTATGACAAACTACCATCGTCTTCAAGCATTTACCAAGGTGATTCTTTCAAAAATTATCACATATGGAAAAATCCTTCTTTCTCCTCTTCCCTTTATCCATCTTTCTCTCTACCCTCATTTTTTTCTCTTACATCCCTTCAAATCCATATGACTCAGAGAATTATTTAATAATCTTATTAATACATGATACTATTTCTTCATATGTTGATAATACATGGGATAATATTTACCTTCTAAATATTGGCTTAATACCATGAAAGATATGACCCTTCTTACTCTATGGATCATCTGTATTGTTGGAGTTCTCATTTATTTCACTGGGTTCCATTTCTAATCAACGGAATACACTATGTTAGTTTAAGAATCACAATTAATAATTCCAAACTTATAAAATACCTAAGTTAAATTGAAAATATTACGCATATAATCTATAATACTGAAAAAAATTCTTTTAGTAAATATTTATTCCAAAATCCTTCATAATGGATTGTAAAAAATGTGAATTATCCTAAGCATATCCCCCAGGAGTGTCGTAAGAAAGAGTGTAGCAAGGACCGTCGTTGGGTATGTGGATATTGCGGGTCAAGCCCAAAACTCCCTATCAATGTTTTCACTCATATGTACATCGGTTCAAGAGTCGTTGTTACCTACTCGTATCCAGAAAGGGATGTATTTCAGGAAAAATACACAAAATCTATATAGTACCAAAATTCTAGGATGTTATTATATACTAATCATCAAAGTATATATTAGGGTAATCTTCTCTAATTAGTTTTTTTCTAAATCTAGTTTCCACAGTTTGTAATAAGAATTCTCTGATACCAACTATAACGCCCTGACCCCAGAAGCCCAAATCCGGTGCATTATTTTAATACATTTTCTTTATTACAAGGAATCAGGTCCCGAAGGACCGATTGGTTTAGTAGTTTTGGGAAAAAGATTAAAAATAAGAAGATTACATTACACATTCAAATATAAAACTCCAAAACATTTATCCATTAAAAATTCCATTATTCCCCTATCTTAACCCTACATGTAAAACATAATAAACTTTTTGGAATCATATAAAAACAAAACATATGAAAGGGGTGAAATCAGAAGCTCATTAAGGGTAAATAATTTAACAGAAGCTAAAAAATTTTAAGTCAAGGTGGGTAATACAAAAAAAACACTTTTAAACCTAAACATGACCATAATATAGAGAAAATATATTAGAAATTACCATATAAACGTACACATTGATATTCTATAAGTCGAATAATCACATTTAATAATTAATGTCATGGTGAGGGAATGCCTAACACCGGACATCATTACCACATAGTCAAGGCCTTCTTCCAAGACAAAAAATAAAATCTTTTCCAAGGCCTTGTGCGAAGACACTAGTTTTTCTCATGAGAACTACCGATGAATCGAGGGGCAATAGTGGGCCCCTCCCATCACTTACTAATTCCACTACATATCTCATATAAAATGTTAAAATATAACACACACATTCGTATTAAAACTAGATTACGAAATGCCAATAATTTAACCATAAATGATGAAGGGTATAAAAATAGTGCATCCATAGTCAAACATATCATAAATCATTCAATAAAATATGGAAGACTGTATTATAATAAATAAACCCAAATCATGAATAATATCTAGTAAGGAATGTTGAAACAGTGTAAAAGGACGAGTAAAACATTTTGATAGAAATATCCCTTTTTTGAAATCATTTAAATGTCACACAGTTATAGAGGAATTTATTTAAAACATTTTTGTCAATCACGTTTTTTCATTCCAATTTTAATCTTTTTAACGCTATTAACATTTTTAAGCAATTTTGTCCATATAAATAAATCCCTAAAACCATTTTGAAAAGATGGACATTAATGAGAATGATTTAGAAGAATAAACATTTAAAACATTTAAATTGATGTTTTAGTTAATGAATACCTTAAAATAATCATTTTGAAATGTCTTTTATGAAACCTGGACATGGATAGTAAATATGTCCCCAAAAATACATAAACAACCACAGATAATAATGACATTGAGCAATTAACCCTTACCTGGAATGTTCCTTTGGTCGAGGGTATGTTTAACCTCCCCTATAATGACTATAGTATGTTATAAAATTTTAAAAGAACCATATTCATATTTATTATATCATACATTATTCATTTATGACTTTATACTGCCCATTTAATAATGATTTCCATGTTAAATTAACATTTTGGGTAATAATCTATTTCTTTATCGTATGTTTTTTAACATATTATTTTTGATTGTATCATTTAAACCATGATTAAAATACATTAAGAATATAAAACATGATTTCTATATAAAAAATATTTAGAATATAAATATGTATTATGGATAGATATATGAAATGTAAAACACCTTTTGTGGAGACGGTAGGTCGTACATACACATAAATGGTGTTTCCGTTTTCATATCGTATTGAACAGAAGTAAGTGAATAAGACATATGTAAGACCATATATATATATATATATTTATATATACAATAACATTATTATTTTATTTATTATATACTTATTAATAATATATATTTTTTTAACCATCATTTAATGGTGATCCTGGAAGTGAATCTCATCGAATTGTGGAGACGATAGGGCGTACATACACTAGAGAAACGATATCAATTACTTAGTGATTAAAAGGTTTGGAATTGGGTGGAATATTAATTTTACAGAGAAATATAATGTTATTTTTATTATTTATATAAATATTACTAATCATTATATCCATCCAAATAACCTAGTGATTAATTACAAATTTCACCACAATGTGAAGATGGTAGGCCGTACGTACGCATGCAGGGTGACATTATCATTAATAGGATGGATAGAATAATGATTATGGTTGTACCATATTTATAATAATTTCATATTATGTATAAGGTACTAAAGTTATTATTTGGGTATGGAAATAACAAATAAAGAGAAAGTGAAAGAAGAAAATAACTTTGAAAGAGGTGATATAATAATTATCTCTTCTTTGGGTGTTTACTTTTGATTTGAACAAAATGGATCCATAGGATGGATTTATCATCAAAGTAAGGAATCTATATTTAAGTGAGGAAATATTTGAGGAGATTCTGGTAGGGTAAGTCTATTCCAAATGGCTTTGGAGGTGTTATTTTGTGAGCTTAGGAAGAAGTTTTTTATAAGAGAGGTGATGATCACCTTAAGAAACAAATAAAATATTATTTTATTATAAAATATTTTCCGGTTTATAATGGATATAAATTTATTTATTTCAAAGATAAGGTGGGAATGTTTCTAATTACTCTCAACCAATAGGTTTTAGACAAGTTTAGGTTACCATATTAACCCTATAATTAAGATTTAACACTTAGTTAAATAGTTTTACTTTTACCATGTCCTCTTGTGTGATTATGATAAATGGTGAATAAAATTACTATAAAAAGACTAAAGAACAAAAAACAGGTAATTAATGACATATTTATCATTATATAAGTCCTCTGGATGAACATTATATTTTTTATAAAATTATATCTTTTTATAATATAGTATTTTTTTTAAAACTCATTTATGTCAATTTTGACACTATTTAGTATTTGATTTTTTTGAATGTAATCTTAGAATGATTACTTATAAAATTCATTGAATAAAGCCTAACATGTCATAGTAATCTAGAATATTCGTGTATGGTATCAAAATCCTCAATTTATATTTTTTTTTATATTTATAATATCAATTATTTTAATCATTCATTGATAAAGTAATTATTGTATCATCATTGTGTCATAATTAAATTTAATGCTTTAATATTTAAAAATAATAAATAAAATTCCATTATGTATGAAATAATTTTATATTTCTAATTAATATTTATAGTCTAATTTATCTTATGTATAACCCTATATTAAAAATGTTTTTGTTATTAAACTTTTAATTTAACACTATTAACTCATCTATAAATTAAATAATAATAAATGTCCTAATATAATCCATATGGACCAAAAGGCCAAATTTTATTCTTAAGGTCTTTCTGGTCAAAATAAACCAATCCAATAGAATTAGGACATATGTTATGGTAATTATAAAATCATTTTTACCTTTAATTTCCATATATAATTTTAAATGTGGTAAATAAAATCAAAAGTTACTATTCACCAAAACAATATTTTCATCTTATTGAACCAAATTTTCCATACTAATTTCAACTGTATCCCTCAGATTTTGGGAATTCAATTCACAAAAGATGTAAAGTTACGTTTTATGCAAATTTGCAAATGTGCTAGAAGGTTGGTAAAAGACGTTAAAAGGTTCAGTAAAAATTTATACATCAAATTTTATTATAAAATGGCTCCAATGAATTATAATGAACATTTATTGGTATTATATATCTATTTTCAAATAAAATAAATTTATATAAAATAAATAATTATTTAAAAAAAATTCAGTTTCAAACAATAACGCAGTGTTTTTAACTATTCATCAAAAATTGAAAGTTTTTCAAAGAAATACAATAAATTTATTCTAAGATAATTATGATATTATGTATTGAAAAATGAAATATATTTTACCCAACTAAAAACATAGAAGTTACATTAATTAGTTTAAAATTAATTACCGTTGTCAAAACCAAAAAGGGGGTTTTTAAAAAGAAAAAACTATAAAAAGATTGACATGTATTTATGTCAAATTTAAATGTTAAATTTTTATAATGACCTAAATTGTATTTAATGATAGAAATATAATATAATTATACTTTCAAACCATTCAAATTCTTAATTTAACACTATAAAATATTTCGATTAAAAATGTTATTTGCAATAAAAATTTAGTATTTTTCAGTATTCATCAAAATATGAATGTTATCAAAAAAGTACGAGAAATTTATCCAAACTAAGTTTTATGTCCTATTTCAAAATAAAAATTTAATTTAATTAAATTGAATATATCAAAGTGTAATATATTGGTTTTAAAAAAGGTTTCATCATTAAAATGCGGTAAAATTTCATTTTTTGAAACATAATTATTTTATCTGAAAAAAATGAATTTTCTCTTATATTATGTCTAAGAAAAAAATAATATAGATTCTAAAATTATAAGGAGTATATAAAATTCAAAAATAGGTTAATACTATTCATAAACGATTTTTTAATGGATATATTGCTAAGTAGTGGAGCGCTCGAACTCGGTGTTGTGTGTGGCACAAGTTATTGAATTACTTTGAATGGATAACATACTATGAAATCTTAGGATGTTAAATTCTCACCTACTTCAATAAATTGCATCCTAAAAATTTGAAATTGTTGTTTGAAAATAAAAAGTTACAAACAGAAAAGTACCTTTGTGGAAAACCCACATCAGAAATTGGGTTAATAAAATTTAGTTTTAATTAGTGGGAAAGGGAAATGAAGCAAGTAACCACCAAATTATGATCTCGATTAAGAGAACATTGGTGGAAATTAGAGAAACATAATTTGTGGGAAAATGTAAATATTAATAGGGATTGATTGATATCATCAATCACAAACATGTTTAAAATTAATGGCCACTAAGACATCATTCTATGATGATTTAAAATATCATCGATTCTATAAAACAAATAGTATTAGGATAACTTTTTTTCGGTTTTATGACCACTTATCTAAAGTTCATGAATTAATTTATTTATATAATAAGACGAATAAAATATAGTTGACAAGTAGAGTTTCATGATTCAACTAATTCTTACCACAAACTCATCTTTCACTCCAAAAGAAAAATGAATTCAAAAATTTTCTATTTATTATAATCATATTGGGTTACAAAAATAAATAATTTACAATTAATTTGTTATATTATTTAAAAAAACTACATTATACAAACTAGGACATCACATAGGCCAGTGGTAGGTGATTCACCCTTTTCTCCCTTCGGTTGCAGGTTCAAGTGTCCCGGTTTGGCCGGACGCGACAGGTTATTTCCCGACCACCGAGTTATTCTATTATAACAATCCAAAAATAATCATAATAAATTATTTAACTTTAAAAATAGTATCCAATGTCAAAATTAATCCACTCCATCATTTATAATTATCCAAAATACTTTGGTCCAAACTTACTGTTGAAAATTTATAAGGAAGGTAAACACAATGAAGAACTTTTTTTCCACGTAATAACATGTGAATACCTTCGTCGTGTATTCTTTTAAAATACGGTAACAACTTAAATTACCATAAAACCTTATTTATTACATTTATGCTCCCTTACACCTTATATAATACTTGATATACGCTTTATATCCAAAAACTATCAAAACTCCAACAATAATAGAATAAACAAACAATTAATTAGTTTCAATGTAGTCAAGATTATTGAATATAATTTATCCAAATCAACAATTTCTTATTAAAAAATAACTACCTTAATATCTGAACCATATTAATGTTTATCTTTCCTTCAACCATGTCTTTTCCCAAAATTTTAACTTTCTATTGAGTCACTTTTCTTAGAACCATATAATCTCAGATCCTCAATAAAATAGTCATGTAGTACAATCCTTATTTATTTCTATAATTCATATAACCAGTACATATTTGATAAAACACACAAATGAAATAATTTTTTAATAACAACCTATGAACATTAGTAATTCCTCTCCTTTTTTGGTAGTATGATAACATTATTATTATCCAATAGTATCAACTGGGGCATACTCTGATAATTCGATCATTGATTCACGTAGTTTCCTATCTCCTTGAAGATGAATCATTGTACATTAGAAACCTTTTTCTTACCCTTGTAATCATGTAATTGATGTCCTTTTTCTCCACACCAATAACAAACTCCCATTACCTTCTAGGATTTACCAAGGTGATTCTTTCCACAATTATCACATATGGGAAAATCCTTTTTCCCCTCTTCCCTTTATCTATCATTCACTCTACCATCTTTTTCTTCTCTTAATTCCCTTTAAATCCATAAGAAATAGATAATTATTTACTTATCTTATTTACAATGAAACTATTTCTTTGTATGATGAGAAAACATGGGAGAATATTTTCTTATAAATGTAGGGTTAATCCCATGAAAGTTATGTTCCTTTTTACTCTTTAGATCATGTTTATTGCCAGAGTTTCCATTACTTATATGAGGATTTGTATATAAACAATGGCATACACAAGTTTAGTTTATGAATCACGATTCATAATTCCAAACTTATAAAATACATTATGTAAATTTAAAAGATTATTCATATAATCTATAATAATAAAAAATGTTTTCTTTGAGGAAATATTAACTCCTAAATCCTTTATAATGGATTGTCAAGAAAATGTGAGTTATCCTAAGCATATCCCCCAAGAGTATCATAACAAAGAGTGCAGCAAGTCCTATTTCCATGTACCAGGATACCCCGGGTCAAGCCCAAAACTCCTTGTTGGAGTTTTCACTCCTAGGTTAATTGGTTCCAGATCAACCTCTACCTGCTCGTATCAAGACATGAATTTATTTCAAGGAAAATACACAAAATCTATACATTACCAAATTTCTAGGAAGTTCTTTTATACTAATACTAAAAGTCTATATTTGGGTATGGTTCTCTAATCAGAGTTTTTCTAATTCTAGTTTCCATGGTATGTAAAAAAATTCTTTTGATTCCAACTTTAACTCCAAAACCCTAGAAGCCCAGAGCTGGTGTATTATTTTAATACATTGGCATGATAATAAGGAATCATGTCCTGAAGGACTGATCATATTAGTAGTCTTGGAAAATAGAATACATACATGAATGTTATAATAAACATTAAAACATAAAACACAACATAAATGATCCATTAAGAAATCCAGTATTCCTCTATCTTAACCCCACATTTCAAACATAATACACTTCTTGGAAGTTTGGAAAATGAAACAAAAGAAAAGGGTGATCTCAGATGCACAGTAAGAGAAAATAATTTAGCAAAAGCTATATAATTTTAAGGAAATATGGGTAATAAAAAATAACCCTTTTAATTATAGACATGACCATAATATGGCGAAAATAAATCAAACATTACCATATAAACATGCACATGGATATTATACTAGTCGAATAATCACATGTGATAATTAATTTCATAATGAGGGAATACCGAACACCGGACATCAATACCACATAGTCAAGGTCTTGTGCTAAGACTATAAATAAAATTTTTATCATGGCCTTGTTCCAATACACTAGTTTGTCTCATTATACCAACAGATGCATCTAGGGTCTATAGCGGGCTCCACCCATCACTTACTAAGTCCACTACAGTATTCATATTAATATTTTGAAACATATCATAATCATTCATATTAAAACTGACATATAAAATTTCAATACATTAACCATAAACCATGAAGGGTATAAAAACATCACATCCACAGTCGAACACATTAGAACCCATTCAATATAATATGTAAGATTGTATTATATTGAATCAACCTTAGTCAAAATAATATCCAGTAAAGGATGTTGAAGAAGTTGAAAATTATCCATAACACTTGTTGAGAGAAATGTACCTTTTGGTGAAATAATTTAAAAGTCACTCTTTTATATACGAAGTCATTTAAAATAGATTTTTGAATCAAATTTTCCTATACCAATTTTAAACTTTTGAAAGGAATTAACATTTTAAAACAATCATGTCCATATAAATAAATCCTTATTACCATTTTGAAAACATGGAAATTATTGAAAATGATTTAGAAGAATAAATATATAAAAAATTTAAAATGAGGTTTCAGTTAAAGAGAAACTTAAAGAAATAATATTGAAATGTTTTTATGAAACATGGACATGGATAATAAATATTTTCCAGAAAATACATAAATAATCTCAGATAATAATGAGATTGTGGAATTAACCCTTACCTTGTATGTTCCATTGGTTGATGGTACATTTAACCTCCAGTATAATGACCATAGAATGTTATTAAATTATACCAGAACTATATTCATTTTTATTATATCATACATGATTCATTTATGACTTTATGAAACCCATTTAATAATTATTTCCATGTTAAATTAACATTTTGAGTAATAATTGCTTTCTTAATCGTACGTTTTTTAACTTGTTATTCTTGGTCATATCATTTATATCATGATTTAAATACTTCCAGAATATAAAATATTATTTATAAATAATATATATTTAGAATATAAAAATTCATAATATATAGATTTATGAAATGGGAAAAACCGTTTATAGAGATGGTAGGCCGTACGTACTCATAAACGGTGTTTCCATTTTCATATCATATTGAACGGAATTAAGTGAATATGATATATGTAAGTACATATATATATATATATATATATATATATATAAAGTATCATTTTTATTTCATATATTACATAGTTACTAATGATATATATTTTTCTAATCATCATTGAATGGTGAACCTGGAAATGAATCTCATCACGTCGTAGAGATGGTAGGCTGTACGTACACACGAGCGACAAAATCTCTTCCTTAATGATTAAAAGGTGTGGAATTGGATGGTATAATAATTTTACAAGGAAATTATAATTTTATTTTAATTATTTAAATACATATTACTCATCATTATATCCATACAAAAAACATAGTGCTGAATAACCAATTACACTACGGCGTGGAGACGATAAGTTTTACGTATGCACACATGGTGACATTATCATTAATAGGATGGAAAGAATAATGATTATGATTGTAAAATATTTATAATAACATCATAGTATTTATATGGTTCTGGAGTTATAATTTTGGTATGGAAATAACAAAGAAATAGAATGTGGAAGAAGAAAAGAACATTGAATGAGGTTATAAAATAATTACCTCTTCTTTGGGTGTTTCCTTTTGATTTGAACAAAAGGGATCCATAAGTTGAGTTTATTCTCAAGGTAAGTCCTCTAGGTTGAATTAAGGAATTTTGGGAGGATTTTTTTGCTAGTTTTGGCAGAGCCAAATGGAATTGGAGGGGTGATTTTGAGAGAAGTGGAAGTAACAAATTATAAGAGAGGTGAGGTTCACATTAGGAAAAGTTTGAAATATTATTTTATAATAAAATCATATTCAGTTTCTAATGGTTTATAATTGATTTATTTCGAAGATAAGGTGGGGATGTTTCTAAATACACTTAACCAATAAGTTTTAGGCCTGTTTGGGTCTCTATATTAAAACTATCTTTTAGATTTAACTCTTAGTGAAATAGTTTATCTTTTACTGTGTCCTATTGAGTTATTATAATAAATGGTTAATAGACATACTATAAAAATAAAATAGAACACCATGTGGTTCATTAATGACATATTTTTCATTATATAAGTCCATTGGACAATACTTATATTTTTAATAATATTATATAATTTAATAATATAGTATTTTTTAAAAACTCATTTATGTGAATTTTGACACTCTTTTGTATTTTGTTTAGGTGAAAGTCATAACAATAAGATTAATTAGAAAATATTCATTTAATCAACACTAACATGTCATAATAAACTATAAAAATTCGTTCTTGGTATCAAAAGACTCAATTTACAATTAATTTGATATTTATAATATCAATTATTTTAACCTTTCATTAACAAACTAATTACTGCAACATCATTGTGTCATGAATAAATTTAATTCTTAAATATATAAAAATTATAAATAAAATTAAATTATGTAGGAAATATTTTTATATTTAAAATTAATTTTTATAGTCAAATTTATCTTACGTATAACCCTATATTAAAAATGTTTTTGTTATTAAACATTGAATTTAATACTTTTAACTCGTCTTTAAATACAATAATAATAAATGTAGGAATCTAATCCAAGTGAAAAAAAGATCATATTTTTATTCCGATGTTTTTTATTGGTTTATATAATCTTATATTAGAGAATTATGACATGTGTTAAGGTAATTATAATATCATTTTTTACCTTTATTTACCCTAATTAATTTAAACCATGGTAAATAATAGTCAAATGTTACTAGTCACCAAAAACAATTTTATCTTATTTAACCACATTTTAAATACTGATATCAACTGTGTCACTCGTATTTTTGAAATTTAATTTACAGAAGCGGTAAAATTATGTTTTATGCAAATTTTCAAATGTGCCTAAAAGGTGGGTAAAATACGTAAAAAGGTTCAATAAAATTTTATACATCTAATTTTATTATAAAATGACTCCAATGAATTATATTGAACTTATATAGGTATTATATATCATTTTTTAATTAAAATAAATTAAAATATGCAAAATAATTATTTAAATAAAATGTCAGTTTAAAACAATAATACAATGTTTTTCACTATTTATCAAAAATTGGAAGTTTTCAGAAAAATACCATATATTCACTCTATGATAATTTTGATATTCCGAATTCAAAAATAAATTCAATTTTACCAAATCAAAACTATATAAGTTTCATTGTTTAATTTAAAATTAATTCCCTTCGTCAAAACCAAAAAACAGATTTTTAAAAATTAAAAGTTATCAAAAGATTGACATGTGTTAATGTCTATGTTAAATGTGAAATTACATATAATGAACAACATTGTATTAAATAAAAAAATATAATCTAATTATACTTACAAACCATTAACATTCATAATTTTTTACTATAAATTATTTCTTATAAAATATGTGTTTTCAATTAAAATTTAGTATTTTTCAATATTCATCAAAATGTGAAAGTTATCTGAAAAGTATCAAAATTTTATAAAAACAAAATTTTTATGTCCCATTTCTAAAGAATAATTTAATTTCATAAAAAATAATATATAAAATTGTAATATTTTGGTTTTAAAAAAGTGTTCACCATTAAAAGGTGGTTAAATTTTCTTTTTTGAAAAATACTTATTTACCTAAAAAATTAATTTTTTCTTATATTATTTCTATGAAATGAATAATATGGATTATTAAAATATAAGGATTATATAAAATCAAAAATTCAGTTAATAAGATTCATAACTACTTTTTTAATGGCTAATTTGGTTTTTTGTGGTGCGCTCAAACTCAGTGTGGTGTGTTGCACAAGTTATTGAATAACATGAAGAGATAATGAGCTAATAAATCATGGGTTGTTAAAAGTATGAGACAAAAAAAGAAAGAACACATTAAACACTGAGAAACTATAGAAGCACCTCAGGATAATCACTAACATGGCATTGTCTTCACTATCATTGAGAAAATCATTCACCACATGAAATTAATCCATCAAAAATAAGGACATCTTACATGACAACAATAATAAACCACAAAAGAAGAATATAAATGATGAACATTTAGAATTGAAAACCTTCAAAACACCATCAAAAGAAAAAACCCTTAATAAGGATAAATAAAATGCTTACATCATAATCATATTTTAAGAAGAAACACCAAAATCAACCAAAAATGAACTATATGGGAAATAGAGACCACCACCAGAATATAAGAAAAATATGTCAAAAAATGGACCAAAAACTAAAACCATAACAAAACAATGAAAGAAAATGTAAATGTAACCCGAAAAAAATAACTACACTTTTAATGCCCAAACCGTAGTTAACTAGAGTCAGTGCATTATTACATAACATTGTTATGATCACAATATATCATGTATCAAAAGACTTATTAGTTTATTAGCCTTTTAAGTACTAGATACATACACAAGTTTTACATTATATCATGAAATAATAAAACCAAATGAAATTGGGTCCCCTTTAAACACACTTATATCCCTTAACATATCCCTTACGGTCAATGAAAATATACTTCAACACATCCTTGGAAAGGAAAACATATGAAACGGGTGAGCTTAAATTCTCATTAAGGATAAAAATATAGCGTAAACTATTATAAATAAGCATAAACATTTATGCCAATCCATGTGAAAAAAACACAAGCCTTTCGAACTTAAAATTCAGCATAAGAAAAATATAAATCAAATAATTCCATTTATTTAGTCACATGGATATTCTACTAGTCAAATAATCATATTTAATATCAATAGGTAATTTCATAATGATGGAATGAATAATTCCAGACATCATAACCACATAGTAAAGGCCCCATGCCAATACTACAAATAATGCTTTTTCAAGGCCTTGTTCCAAGATACTAGTTTGTATCATGATACCTACAGATGCATTGAAAAGCTCTAGAGGGCTCCACCCATCACATACTTAGTCTAATGCATTCATTATATGAAAAGGTTTAAACATAACCTAAAAATTCGGATTAAAACTACCATATGAAATGATAATACTTTAAATATCAATCATGAATGATATAAAAATAACACATCCATTTTGAAACATATAAAAAAACTTCAATAAAATATGGAATATTTTATCATAATAAATCAACTTTAAACAAGTGTAAAATCCATCAAATGATGTTGACATAGACGAAATCAAAACTATTTCAGAGAAATATCTCTTTCTATTTTGAAATTATTTTAAAAGTCACATAATTATATAAGAAAAAATTTATTTTGAAATTATTCTTATAATATTTTAATTGAATATTTAAAGGTGTTATAATGGCAGAAAATAACTACACTAACTATATAAGTTAAAAAACATTCTTACCATAATTTGTCAAAATTGTCAAAAAGTACCTTGTTTAGAAAATTACAAAGAGATTCCCTTAAAAAAAATGTTATAGAAATTAAAATAAGTTTATAAATGACTAAAAACCATATTCTAGGAAATAAGAAAAATGATTTGAAATAAATTTTTAATAAACACATATGTGGATGATTAAGAAGTCTTAATAGATACTTTTGTAAAAACATACGAAGATAATAAAGAGATTGTAAAATTAACCCTTACCTTATACATTTCCTTGGCCAAGAGTATGTTAACCTCATATTTAATAGTTAAATAATGTATATTAAATTATTAAATAACCACATACATAAATATGATATCATATATGATCTTATAATGTTGCTTTGTTAATAATATTTCAGTAGTATCATTGTTTTGGGTGTTAACTGATTCATTTTCATTTATATGTTTTGTTACATGAGTCATGTTTTTTATGGATTGGATGTATTTGATTCATATCCAGAACGATATTAAGTTTTGAAACATTAATTTTACTCATAAAAAAATTATTCTTGAGCGGTTACGATGGGGAATGAATGTCATCGCGTTTGTGGAGGCGGTAATCCATACGTACACATGTGTGAAAATATCATTCTATTAATGGTGAAATATTATGTAATTGGATTATATATCATATATAAAAAATAATTAACATGTTATATTTATTATTTTAGAACATTATACTGATTATTACTCCCTTCCAAATAATGAACTATTGAATAACAAACTACACCACAACGTGGAAACTGTTAGCCGTACGTACTCTTGAAAGGTGACATTGTCATTCATTGGATGGATAGAATAATCAATATGGTTTTAAAATATCTATAATAACATAATAGTGAGTAAAAGGTACTGTATTTATTATTTTGTTATGGAAACTACAAAGAAATCGGAAGTGGAAGAAGAAAAAACCTTTGAAAGAGGTGATGAAATTATTACCTCTTTTCGGGTGCTTCCTTTTAATTAGATCAAAAAGGATCTGTAGGTTGGCTTTCTATTCAATGTAAGTCCTTGAGGTTAAATAGAGGGTAGTTGGGAGGATATTTGAGTTGGGTTTTGATAGGAAAAATGTATTTGGATGTGTGGAATTAAGAGAAGGGGAAGTACCATTTTATAAGAGAGGTGAGAGTTACGTCCGGTAAAGCTTGAAATATTATTTTATTTTATAATAATTTTCAGTTTATAATGGCTCCAAATAGATTTATTTAGAGGCTAAGGTGGGGATGGGTAAAAATGATCTCAACCAATAGGTTTTAAAAATGTAATGTTACCGTATGAACATTATCGTTTAGATTTAATTATTTATTAAATAGTTTAACTTTTACCAGGTCTTTTTGTATTTTTATATTCCATGGAAAATAAACATACTATAAAATGCCAATAAAACATCAAGTTGTTCATTAATGAAATATATATCATTATATAAGTATTTTTTGACAAATATTATATTTTTAGAAAAATTATATAATTTAATAATATAGTATTTTTTTCTAAACTCAAACATGTCAATTTTCACACAATTTAGTGTTTGGGTTTTTATGAAATACAGAAAAATTGGTTACTTCAAAAAAAATAAACCCTAAAATAAAATATTATCCTATAAAATTATTGTAATTAATAAAAAGTCTAAATTTAAATTAATTTTGATATTTATATTATCAATATATTAATCTTTCATCAATAAGGTAATTACTGCATCATCATTCTGTAATAAATAAATTAAATAATTTAATGTCTAAAAACGGTAAATAAAATACCATGATGTAGGAAATATTTTTAGATTTATAATTAATATTTATAGTCAAATTTATCTTATGTATAACCCTATATTAAAAAATTGTTTAAATATTAAACTTCGAATTTTACATCTTTAACTCTTCTTTAAATAAAATAATAATAAATGTCCTAATCTAATTCAAGTGGATAAAATAGGATCATATTTTATTCCTAAGGTTTATTTTGGATGATATAAACTTATCAGAAAGAATTATGACGTTTTTTGGGGTAATTATAATATCATTTTTAACTTTAATTGCCCTATTTACTTTTAACCGTGGTAAATTAAATTCAAAAGCCACTATTCACCAAAAATTATTTTCATTCTATTGAACCAAATTTTACATATTTATGTCAACTGCATCTCTCAGATTTTTTAAATTCACTTCATAGAAGTGGTAAAATTACATTTTACGCAACTTTGCAAATGTGTCAAGAAGGTGGGTAAAAGACGAAAAAAATTCAACCCATTTTTATAGAACTAATCATATTATAAAATGACTCCAATGTATTTAATTGGACTAATAATGAATTATGTATCTATTTTGTCTTTAAATTAATTTAAATAAAAATAATAATTATTCAAATAAAAATTCAGTTTTTATGTATTATGCAGTATTTGTCACTATTTATCAATAGTTGAATGTTTTCTAAAAAATTACAAAAATTAACCTTAAGTGAATTTTAATATTCTTAATCCAAAAGTAAATTTTATTTTACCAAATTCAAATTTTAATGTTACTAATATTTATTTTATTATTGTTCACAAAAGGACATAAAAAGTAGTTCTTTTAAGGAAATAGTTTTTCTAAATATAAAACTATTTTAGAAAAAACTAAACATTTTATTATAAATATGTTTTATTTATGCGAAAAAATTATATATAATAATAAAAAAATATTTTTTACTATTCATATAAAAATATTTAATTAATAAATAAATACATCATTTAATTAATTATAATACTAATGTGTTGTTTTGCAGAAACTCAATGTCGCGTATAACACAAGCCATATTG
This sequence comes from Viscum album, assembly GCA_963277665.1. Taxonomy (NCBI): domain Eukaryota; kingdom Viridiplantae; phylum Streptophyta; class Magnoliopsida; order Santalales; family Viscaceae; genus Viscum; species Viscum album. Next base: position 569,167,369 of record OY728164.1, on the reverse strand, counting down.
GTGTTGCATGTAATATAAGATATTGACATTATTTAAAGATATAACAGACTATGAAATGTTTAGTTGTTACATTGTCCCCTCCTTCAATAAATTTCTTCCTCAAAATTTCAAAAAAAAATTCTAAAATAAAAGGTTAAAAATAAAAAATACCTTTGTGGAAAACCCACATCGAAAATACGGTTAATAAAATTTAGTGTTAATAAGAGCGAATTGGAAATGAAAAAGTCACCGCGAAATTAGGATTTTGAATAGGAGATCATTTGTGGAAATTTGAGACACAAAATTGGTGATAAAATGTAAATATCTATAGGGAGTGATTTCGGTCATCAATCACAAACAAGTGGACAATAAATACAAAATTTAGGGTCTCAAAGCCATAAATCTGCGATGACTTAAAATATCATCAAAACATATGGTATTAGGATAACAAATTTTTGGTTTTAAGATCCTTTCCATATTGTATAAGAATTAATTTCATCATATAATATGAAACAGAAAATACTTGGCATGTATAGTTGCATCCTTTAACTAATTTCGACCATAAACTCATCTTTCAGTCCTAAAGATAATAAAACTCAAAAATATTCAATTTATCGTAATAACATATGGTTTCAACTAAATTCAATTATAATTCATATATTATATAATTTTAAAAAACTACATTATACAAATGAGGAAATCATGTAGGTCAGTGGTAGGTGATTCACCCTTGCAGCCCTTCGGTTGGGGGTTCATGTCCCGCAGCCTTGCCGGATGCGACAGTGTGTCCCCCATCCTTCAAGATGTTCGTTTTATGAAAAATACAAAATTAATCTTAAGAAAATTTTTAAACTCAAGCCATAGTATCGAAATTCCAACTTAATCCATTTGATCCTTTAGACTTATCCAAAATAATTGTTTCCAAACTCCAAGTCTAAAAATTTATAAGGAAAGTCAACGTAACATAATGAATATCTCTTTTTCCACATAATAACATGTGGGTACCTTCATCATGTATTCTCTTAAAACATGATAACACCCTGAATTACCATAAAACCTTATTGGTTACATTCAATATCTCTCATTCCTTATAGAATACTAGATTTATTCATTATATCCAAATATTTTTAATACATCAACAATGATGGAATAAACAGACCATTAATCAGTTCCGAGGTTGTGACGAATATCTAATATAATTTATCCAAATCAACTATATCTTATTCGAAAATCACTACCTCAGTATCATGAACATATTAAGGTTTATCTTTCTTTCAAACATGTATTTTTGAAAAAGTTCAACTTGTTATTGAGTCCTTTTTCATAGTAACATATAATCACAAATCCTCAATTAAATAGTATTTTAGAACAATACTTATTTATGTGCATAAATAATATAACAGGTACATCATTTATACAACACTCAAATGAATAATTCATTAATAAAAATATAAAAACACTATTTATTCATCTTCATCTATGGTAGTATCATAACTTTATTATTATCCAATAGAATCATTTCGGGTACACTCTGATAATTAGGACATTGATTCTCATAGTGTCCCAACTCCTTGCAGATAAAGAACTGTACATCTAAAACATTTTTCTTACCCTTGAAATCATGTGTTTGGTGTCTTTCTTCTCCACACTTATAACAAACTCCCATTACATTAAATAATTTACCAAGTTGATACTTTCCATAGTTATCACATGTGGGAAAATCCTTCTTTCCCTTGTTCCCTTTATCCATCTCTCTCTACCATCTTTTTATTCTATGGCTTCCCTTGAAATCCATAGGACTCATCAAACTCATTACATATCTTATTAACACATGATATTTTTTCTTCCTATGATGATAATTTGTGGGAGACTATTTCACTTCTAAACTTTGGCTTAAGAACATGAATGATAGGATTGTTATTACTCTTTGGATCATGCGTATTATTGGAGTTCTCATTCCTTCTACAAGGCACAATTTTAAAAAAAGGGCATACTTTGGGTTAGTTTATTAATAAAAATGAATAATTCCAAACATGAAAAATACCTAACAAAAATTGATAATTTTATGAATATAATCCATAATCATATAAATTTTTTCATTGATAAAATATTTACTCATAAATCCTTTATAATGGTTACTAATGGAAATATAAATTATCCTAAAAATATCCCCCAGGAGTGTCAATACCAAGAGTGCAGCAAGGCCTGTTGTCGTGTACCAGGATACCTCAGGTCAAGCCTAAACCTCATTATCAGAGTTTTTACTACAAGGTACATATGTGCCAGAGCCTTCAAAAACTATTTGTATCAATACATGGATGTATTTTCTTAGAAAACCCACATAATATTTACACTACCAATTTTTTTGTTGTTCTTAAATACTAATCCTTAAAGTCCATCTAAAGGTAATGTTCTCTAATCATAGTTTTTCTAAATCTAGTTTCCAAGGTTTTTACTAAAGTTCATTTGATACCAACTATAATGCCCAGATCATAGTTACCCAGAGTTGGTACATTATTATATAACATTGTCATGATCACAAGAGATCATGTCTTGAAGGACTGATTAGTTTAGTATCCTTATAAGTACTAGATACATACATAAATTTAACATTACATCATGAAATAATAAAACAAAAAAACATCATGTCCTCTTTGAACACACTTATATCCCTTAGAAAATCCCTTCAGTTCAATCATAATATACTTCTTCACATCGTAGAAAAAGAAAAATAAGAAAGGGGTGATATCAGATGTTCAGTAAGGATAACAACATTGCAGGAACTATCATAAATAAGCATAAACATTTAAGGAAATGTATAAGACTAAAAAAGAAGACTTTTAAACTTAAACCTCATAATAATATGGAAAATATAAATCAAATAATTCGATTAACTTATTCACATGGATATTATACTAGTCAAATAATCACATGTAATATCAATAGCTAGTTCATAATGATGGAATTCATATAGCCGGACAACATAACCACATAGTCCAGGCCTTATGCCAAGACTAAAAATAATATTATTTCAAGGCCTTGTGCTAAGACACTATTTTTTCTCATGATACCTATCGATCAATTGAGAGGCAATAGCAGGATCCACCCGTCACTTACTAATTCCAACACATTCCTTATTTGAAAATTTTAAGACATAACATAAACATTTGTGTTAAAACCAACATATCCAATATTAATACATTACCTATAAACCATGAATGGTATAAAAATAACACAACCATAGTAAAACATATCACAAAACCTTAAATACAATATTGATTATTGTATCATAATAAATCAACTTTAAATAAGGTAAAAATCCATCAAAAGATGTTGACATAGATAAATCAAAACTATTTGAGAGAAATATCTCTTTCAATTTCGAAATCATTAAAAGGACAAATATTTATAAATAAAAATATTAATTTTGAAAGAAAATTATAAGCTGGTATGGGATGCTTCGAATGTGTTATAATGGTGGAAAATAACTGCACCATCTGTATATGTTAAAAAACATTCTTACCTTAATTTGTCAAAAATGTCATAAAGTACATTGTTTGGAAAACACCAGAATGATTTTTTTTCAAATTTTTTATAAAATATAAAACAAGATTATAAATTAATTTAACCTATATTCTAGGAAATAGTAATTTATTTTGAAATACATTTTTAAGAAACACAGATGTGGATGATAAAGAAGTCCGAGTAGATACTTTCGTAAAAAACCTCGTATAATAAAGATATTGAAAAATAAACACTTACCTTATAATTTTCTGTTGTTTAGGGTACGTTAAACTCCTCTATAGTAGTTAAAAAAACTGTTATTATATTTTACAAGAACCACATACATAAATATGATATCATATATTATCTTCTAATATTTTTTAATAACATTTCACTAGTATCGTTGTTTTTGGTGTTAACTGATTCATTTTCTTTTATATGATTTGTTAGACAAGTCGTGTTAGTTATGGAGAGGATGTATTTGATTCATATGTAAAATGATATTAGGTTCCTAAACATTATTTTTAATCATAAAATGAAAATTATTCTTGAATGGTTACGATGGGTAATGAATCTCATCGTGTTTGCGGAGATAGTAATCCATACGTATGCACAAGAAAAAATATCATTCTATTGATGGTTAAATAATATGAGATTTGATGGTATATCATATATAAATAATCATAAACATTTAATATTTAATATTTACATCAATTGTACTAATTATTATACCCATACAAATAATGATGTTTGGAATAAAAAACTACACCATGACGTGGAGACGGTAAGCCATACGTACGCACGTTTGGTGACTTTGTCATTCATTGGATGGATAGAATAATGAATATGGTTATAAAATATATATATAATAACATAATAGTATGTATAAGGTACTGAATATATGATTTTTTTATGGAAACAATATAGGAATAAAAAGTTGAAGAAGAAAAGAACATTGAAAGAAGTGATGAAATTATTAGCTCTTCTTCAGGTGCATTCTTTTGATTTGATAAAAAGGGCTCCCTAAAAAAGATTTTTGAGAAAAATAAGGCCTATAGGTTTAATTTAGGGTATTTGGGAGGATATTTTAGAAGGGTTTGTTGAAGAAAAATTTCTTTGTAGGTATGAAATTAAGGGATGGGGATGTACCCTTTTATAGGCGAGGTGCAGGTCACTTTAGGAAAAGCTTAATATATTATTTTATTATAAAATCATTTTCAGTTTCTAATGGATTAAAATGAATTTATTTCGAGGATAAGGAGGGGATGAATTGAATTATTCTCAACCAATACGTTTTAGACAAGTTTATGTCACCATTTTAACTATATCATTTAGATTTAATTATTAGTTAAATAGTTTATCTTTTACAAAGTCTTTTGTTATTTAAATATTATATGTTTAATAAAATTACTATAAAATGAATATCAAACCTCAAGTGGTTCATTAGTGAAATATATATCATTATATAAGTCCTTTGGCTGAACCATATATGTTTAGGAATATTATATCCTTTAATAATATAATATTTGTTTTAAAAACTCATATATGCCAATTTGGACTCTATTTTGTATTTGGTTTTTGTAAAATTCAAGAAAACTTGATTACATAAAAAAAATTAAATCAACCCTAAAATGTCATAATTATATATTAAATAAGGTTAATGCATAAAAAGTATCAATTTAAATTTATTTTGAAATTTATAATATCTATTATTTTAATCATTAATTGGTAAGTTAATTACTGCATCATCACTGTGTCCTAAATAAAATTAATTATTTAAGGTCTAAATATTATAGATAAAATACCATGATGTAGGAAAGATTTTTATCTTTATAATGAATATTTCTAGTCAAATTTATCTTTTGTATAACCCTATATTAGAAAACTGTTTAATTATTAAACAATATATTTTACATTTTTAACTCTTCATTATATAAAATAATAATAAATGTCCTAATCTAATCCAAGTGGATCAAAAAGATTAATATTTTATTCATAAGGTTGATTTTGGTCGAAATAAACTTATCCAAAAGAATTAGGACATGTGTTGGGGTTATTATAATATCATTTTTACCTTTAATTACCATATTTACTTTTAATCGTGGAAAATAATATTTTACTTTTACTATTCACAAAAAATTATGTTCATCTTATTAGACTGAATTATACCTAATTATTTAAAACGTGTTTCTTAGATTTTTTAAATTCAATTCAGAGAAGCTGTAAAATTATTTTTTATGCCAATTTGTCAAAAGTGCTAAGAATGTGGGTAAAAGATGTTAAAATTTTAAATCAAATTGTATACATCTAATCTTATTATAAAATGACTCTAATTAATTACATTGGACTAATATAGATATTATGTGTCTATATTATACTTTATAATAAATTTACATAAAAATAATTATTATTTTAATAAAAATTCGGTTTTTATGTACTATGCAATATTTTTCACTATATATAAAAATTTTAATGTTTTCAGTAAAATACAAAAAATTTACCCTAAGATAATTTTGATATTCCACCTCAAAAATGAATTCTATTTTACCAAATCCATTTTTTTAGTTTCTAATATAAATTTTATTATTTTTCACAAAAATACATAAAAATGAGTTCTTTTATGAAAATAGTTTTTCTAAATAGATAATTATTTTAACAAACTAGATACAGTTCATTATAAATAAGTTTTATTTATGTGAAAACATTATAAATAAAAATAAAATTTTATTGGTTTCTTTTCATATCAAAATATTTAATTGATAAATAAATATATCATTTAAATAATTATAATACAAATGTATTGTTCTGTAGAAACTCGATCTTGTGTATAACACAAGCCATGTCCGTGTTGCATGCAGTATAAGCTATTGAATTACTTTAATGATAAAACATACAATTAAATCTTGGGGTGTTACAATTCTGATGATAAAGGGATGGTTGTTGAAGCTCATTATTTCCACTGGGACCATAGGGGCTGTCCATCACCACTCATCATAGAAGGATTCTACACTACTATAAAACAATCTATATTAATGCTAAAAATGACCTTTGTTATTATAAAAACCCACAGATATATACAGATCCCTAAAAGGTGATCAACCATTATCAATGATTTTTCTAGCTATGATAAAGTCCATAAAAACTACTAAAAGTATAGAGAATTGTAGAAACCCAATAACATGAAACCAAAATAGAAAACTAAATTGGAATACAAATAACCAAATTGGAATATAAACACTGTAGAAAACCATATTGTAATACAAATATCAAATTTCTCAGTCCTTTCATTTCAAAAGTTATATATAAAATATTTTTGTTGATATGATATTTATAATTATTTTAAAAAAATTACAACCCAATATATAAAATAAAAAAAATAATAAAAAAATTCCCCGATTGATCAAGTTATGTACAAAAGTTTGTCCCAAAAATAAAAGCTTTGTTTATTTGAGTAATAGTAAAAAAACATATTTATAATTTTAATCTAATATAATACATATATTATAAATTTTATTATTAATCACTAAAAATGTCAATCATATATTCAGATTTACTAAAAATTATATTATTAATGATTATATTTTTAATTATATATTAATTATGAATTATACAATTAATTTTTCATTACATTATAAATTATTAGTTACATTATTAGTTAATAATGTTTTAAAATAATATTCATTATTACTGGATATATTAATGATATTATTAGTTATTAATTATATTAATCACTGAAATAGTAGTAATAGTTATATCATTAAACCAAATAGATATTTTAAGGTGAAAACACGCACATTGAGCCATACTGGACACATCATGTGTCATCTTGACATGTAGTAAATTCTTATACATCAAAAACGAATTATGGAATGTTTTCCAAATGTTTTCAGACTATATGAGCCTGTTTTGTTTGTTTTTGACATGTGTTGTGTGTTTTAGAGTAAATTGAGACTTTTAATCTGAAAACACACACATCGAATCATAATGGATACATCATGTGTCATATTGCTTTTTTGTCAATTCACACATTTCACAAATGAATTATGTATTGTTTTCTTAAAGTGTTAAGACAATTCAAGCACATATTACTATTTGGGATATGTCAAGTGCATTTCAAACATAAATGAAACTTTTATATTGAATAGATGCACTTTGATTTATACCATCTGCATAGTGTTTCAAATTGATGTGTGGTCATTTCATACACATCGCCCATAAATTATGGATCATTCTTCTAATGTTTTAATACAATTCTAGATCGTTTTCTTATTTTTCACTCTGTGATGCATGTTTTATAGTAATATGACAATTTAAATATGAAATCATGCACTGAGTCATACCAACCACATCATGTGTGGGATTAACATTTGGTCAATTTCTACATGTCAAAAAAATTATGGACAATTTTATTAATGTATCAAGAAAATATTTTCTTGTTTTCCGAGTTTCAGCTATGTGATGTGTGTTTTAAAATAAAATGAATCTTTAATTTTGAAAACATAAACTATGAGTCATACAATCCACCTAATTTTTCAAATTGGCATGAGTTTGATTACTACACATCACTTATAAATAAAAGATTTTTTTAAAAGGTTTCTAGAAAATATAATTTCTTTTTTCCTATTTGGATATGTGTCATGTCTTTTAGACTAAAATGTAAATTTTAATATGAAATCTCACATTTTGGATCATTTTGATCGCATTGTAAGTCAGACTGAGGTGTGATCAATTCTTACACATCCAAAATGGATTATTGATTATTTTCCAAAAGTATTAACATAATCCAAGCTCATTTTCTCAGTTTTGGATATTTTACATGTTTTTTTAACTAAAAAGAAACATTTTATAGAAAATAAATTCTTTAGGTAATATCAGATCATCATGTGTTAGATTTTAATTTTGTCAATTCCAATTCAAAGAACCTGAATTGGGGATTTTTTTATAAATTTTAAAGAAAATTCAAGATCTTTATTTGGTTCTGTCTATGTATTTAACATTTTAGAGAAAGATGATAGTTTCAATTTGAAAACACCCACTTTGATGCATACCAATCACATCATGTGTAAGATTAATCCATAGTTGATTACTAAAATTAAAAAATGTATTATGAATAAATTTATTAATGTATCTAGACAATAAAAGATAGTTTACTCAATCTTATCAATGGGACTATGGATATAAACTAAAATGACACTTTTATATTTGAAACATGAATCTTCAGTCATAATAACCACATTGTGTGTTGGAATTGTGTGTGGTCAATTCCATCACATCAAACATGAATTATCGATCATTTTCCAATGTTTCAAGAGAATTAGAGCCCTCATTATTGGTCTTTTTCTACGTGACACTCCTTTTAAACTATAATGACAACTAAAATATGAAAACTCACACATTAAATCAAAACAAAACATTCCATGTCATATGCATTTTTGGTTGAATCATATACATCAAAAATAAAATACAGATCGTTTTCAAAAAATATCAACAAAATAAGAGCATTTTTTCTTATTTTTACTTAGGTGACATGTGTTTTAAACTAAAATTAATCTTTTATATTAATACAAACACTTTGAGTTATAACAACCACATCTTATATCATATTTATATGAAGTAAATTCCAATACATCATAAATTAATTATGGATCCTTTTCATGAGTATTCAAGAAAATATGAGATAGTTTTCTCTTTTTATTCTATGTGATGCATATTTTAGACTAAAATTATTCTTTTAATGTGAAAACATGAATTCTGATTCATACTGACCACATTTTCTATGAGATTACATTTTGGTTGATTCATATATGTCATATATGTATTATCGATTGTTTTATTAATGTATCAAGACAATAAAAGATTATTTACTCAGTTTTGGCTAAGTGACACATGTTTTAATATAAAATCACACTTATAAATTAAACACATGCAATTTGAGTCATACCATCCACATCGTGTTTCAAATTAATGTGTAGTTAATTTATAAACATCAAACAATAATTATGGATCATTATTCAAATTTTTTAATAAAATATGATTTTTTTTCTCAGTTTTGAAACATGATGCATATTTTAGACTAAAATGAAAGTTTTAATGTGAAAACAAACACTTTGAGTCATATCAAGCACATAATCTATCAGATTAATGTGTGATCAATTATTACAAATAAAAAATGAGTTATATATCATTTTCTAACCGTATCCAAAAAATATATGTTTTTCTCTTGGTTTTGGCTATGTGATGTGTGTTTTAAACTAAAATTACACTTTTATTTTGAAAAACATTCACTTTTACTCATACTAGACATATCTTAGGTATAATTTAAAATTAGTCAATTCCTAAAAACCAGAGATGAGTTATGAATCATTGTTATAATGTTTCATGAAAGTACTATATTGTTATCTCTATTATGATAATTTGACCTGCATTTTCAACCAAAATGACACTTTTATATTGAAAATATAGATGTTGAGTCATACCAATAACATCATGTATTATGTTCACATGTCGTCAATTATTACAAAAAAAAGAGTTATCTATTTTTATATTAATGTTTTAAGAAAATATATTATTATTTACTTGGTTTTGAAAATATGACATTCATTTTAATCTAAAATGAAACCATTATATTGAAAATACACAATTGGAGTTATACCAGCCACATCATGTGTCATATAAACATGTAGTCGATTCCAACATATCATAAATGAATTATGGATCATTTTATTAAGGTCTGAAAAAATACAATCATTTTTTCTCAATTTTGAAAATGTGACACACATTTTAAATTAAAAGGTTAACTTTTAAATTAATGACATAGACTTTGAGTTGCACCCACCACATTCTATATTTGATTAATGTTAAGTCAATTAATATACATCACATATGAATTATGGATCACTATCCTAAATTTTCAAGGTAATCAGATCTCATTTTCTATTTTTGCCTATGTCATGCCTTTTTTAGACTAATATGACATGTATAGACCAACCAAGCTCACAAAATTTTTATCTTATAAACATGGATTAAATTAAATGATAATTAATTCCTTGTTTCTTCTTGATTATTGGGCTAGGATATGGGTTATAAATTTCAATAAGAATTTAAATTTTCTTTCATTATCATGTATTTGGTGGTACCAAACATGAAAGAAAAGTAATCCATTGTCGATGTCAAAGTTATTATAATAGGTCCAATATCATTATTAAAAATTCTTCTAAATAAAAAAAGACACAAAATTAAAATGATGAGGCTAGGATCTTGGAAGTACCCTCCCAATATAAGGGTTTCTATTATAAATTCTCTTTCATGAAATAGGATACTGTTTCCGTTAAAACATCTCCTATTTCAGTTAATGGATTTTCATTGTTAAATATTCAACCTCGTAAATCTATAGTTCATAGACACAAGGGTACACTGGATTAAAAAAATACTAAAAAGAGAGAAAAGTCAAAATCATTGTTTAACATAAAAAAATATCTCTAATTCACACACTTCTTCACTATAAGGGGTGAAATGCATCCCAAAAATTAGTAATGTATATTCAACAATTTATATAAGTGAAGAATAAATAGGTGCTGAAGAAAGATTTATAGCTGTAGAAGAAGGTCCAAAATTGTAATGACCCATAAATTTATTAATGAAAATTCATCATGATCAATATAAATGTATTATTATGTAAAATAGTTATATAAAAATATGCACTTCCTTGGTTTTATGTTTTTTTATTTTTAAATGTAGTAAAGAATTGTTATGGTTGTTAATATAGTCGTTGAATAGTGATCACATGATTAGTATAAGTATAGGTCTTTAACAAATCCAATTTACATAGAAAAAGGAAGTGAGGATCTCACCCATTAGAATTGATCCATATGAAGCCCATTTGTCAGAGCTCGGAAAAGAGGTAGAATCACATGGCTTCACTCTTGACCATGCCCAATCCGATATTCAACACGTTAAGCTTGAACAGATCTGCCTATGGGAGAAGTGGATGTTGAATGAGATTACCACCAAAATGATGTTCACCCAGCCACCCCTAGAGTCTGTCAGCATCGCACACCTTACCCTCCAGTCTTATGTAGTGATTATAAGGTGTTATGTAACAAGACTCTAGTACTATGATTATGTGCATTATTTTTTGTATAAGGAATATACATTCATTTAATTGTTGTTACTTTGTAAATGGTTTTTAAATCACAGATAGTATTTTTAGTTAATATTAAATTAATAAATCTATTTGATGAATTAATTGACTTTTTGAATTAATAAATATTTTAATAAAATATTATTATTACTATGTTACTTATTAAATATAAATGATAAAATAATTATTATGAATACAGTTGTAATTTTAATTAAGGTTTGAAAATTCTTTTTGTCAAAACACGTGAATTTTAAAAAAATGTCAGGTTTTTTTTAAAAGTGAAAAGTCAAATATTAATTAACTTATATAGTCAAAATTAATATTATTTTTTTAATCATGATGTCAAAATTATCCAACGGTGAATTTTACATAATTTTTTATGACAATCGATTTTTCGGTTATATATTAAATACTATTTAAATATATAATTTATTTTATGACAACATAATGACCAAATAGTGATGTGATAAAATTCTATAAAATATAGGTTCGACCAATATATATTTTAATTTTAAATTAATGCAATTTTAGGTTTATTTTATTCATTTTACATAGCCTTAGTGGACCCTCAAAAACATATAAAGCATTTTAAAATTTTAAAATTATTTTCTTGAGAGTGTGACACACCTCCACATAAGAAAACCGAATATTTTAAGAAGTTAGGACATTGAAATTATAAAATAATTTTTCCACTCTTCTTTTTAAAAACCATGGGAAATAATCAAGGGTTGGTTTGGGGTTTTGATTACTTTGATGTGTAGTGTCCCAAACCTAAATAACAATGAATTCCCTCTCTTTTCCTATATAATCCAACCCAAGATCCCACTTATTTTCCCTCAAAACCGTTGGATCTAGACCAAAAACTACCCTCCTCTCTCTAAAATCCACACAAGGTTCCCCAATCTCCCATGATCCCCCTCTAAAGCCTCTCCCAAGCCATTGATATCAAACTTCCATGTTTGAGATTTCTTCCTTTTTTATTTTTGTCGAAATTTATTTATATTTTTATACCATTTTTTTCAATTAAAAATATCGGGTTATGATTTCACACATCCCCATACTTCCCTAATTATTTTTTAAAGATGATATACCCCTTTATCTCTCATTAATTCCTCCCATGTACACCTAGTACTATGCCGAAATTCTTTAAGAGATTTCGCCCTCCTCATTTACATTCATGAAATTATTTTATATTATGCATCTAATTTCCATTTAATATGTGTGGATATTATGTTACATGACCCCCTTACTATAAATTTAATGTTTAAATGATGAGATACCTCTTTCTCTCTCATAAAATCATTTTACGATTTCTATTTGACGTTGTTATGTTGCCGATGATACACCCAAATTTCCTTGCCAAAATTATCGTGTAAATGAATACCATACCTATTTCTCTATCAAGGGTATTAAAAATTATTAACATATACTTAATGAATTAGGAATTACATTTATTTATTCCACATATATTATTTGTGGAATAAATTATGATGTTTAATGAATCCATCTTTTATGATCTATGTGGAACACGAATGCGTGAAATGAAATGATTAAGAAGGGTGCACCCTGATAGATCTCCAAGGCATTGGGTAAATAATAGGATCATGATGCAACACATGAAATGGGGTTTTTCACATTCTAATTAAATTCTAATGATGGATTACTCCTGCTCCATGTGCAATGAGCCTTGGCTCATGCTAATATCATGTTAAATGTTGATGCCACATTTCTAGGTTATGATAATCATGGTATAACATGTTTTATGTTCATGTTTCTCTTATGCTCCAATGATATTATTATTTCATAACAAGTACTATAATATTTACGTTATTCCTTGTTTACTCCCTTACATGGATTTATAGAATAACCTTTTCTTATTCAAGTCCTTAGATTATCCCATGAAATGCTAGGTATGAAGGATTGTTGTGGTTATGTAAAAAAAGTTTTCAATAAATATGTTTTGTTTTATGTTCTATGTTGTGTAATGTTAATAATTTCCCAAGACACTAGACCTCTTGATCCTCATAGTTGTCTTCGGTGCAATTTTATGTAATAAATCATGTTTAATTCTGTAATAAAGAGTAGGGTTGTTATAGTTGGTATCAAAGGATTAGTTTAGTAATTTTTGGAATTAGGACTAGAAATCTATAGTGAAAGCCTAAGGGATAATACTATGTATAATAAAAAAATTCCTAAATTTTTTTGAGTATTGAGAAAGTGTTTTATTAAAAAAAATACTTCCTTATATGGAGACGAGTAGGTAGAGCTGGCTTTGGCACATGTGTATCTAGGGGTAAAACCCAAAATCAACACTTTTAGCTGGACTCAAATGAGAACTGGTTCACGACAATGAGCCTTGATGCACTCCTAGTTATGACGCTCCCAGGAAGAAATGCATTGGTAAATTCATAAGCATAGTATGAACCATCATTAAGGGAATTAAAAAAATTCACCTAAAAATAAATTTTGGAAACTAAATCATTGATAAAATATATTGAATCCTATAAATTCATATGTTAAGGAAATAAAAGTAATTTATAAGTCTTCAATTTGTTTATTTGGATTACCCATAATGTGTTACTCCTAAAATTCCTTTTATTCCAATCAATGACTAGTAATAATGGGACATAGGTTAAAAATCGATTCGAAGAACAATGTGATGAATATTCTAATGAGATTCACTATCTGATGGGAGTAGGAATCACAAACCTAGAAACGATTCACTCCTAGTTAACTCATGAATTGAATAGATATGTGGGTGAAGAGAAACGTTAAACCCCAAAGAAAGAACAAGTCACAATTTGTAGATTCGAGAAACAAAGGCATCCATATTTTAATAGATCATCTGATCCCTTAATCACTGAACAATAAATCAACTCCATTTATAATATCCTATCCATCCTTCAATTTTTTGAACAAGAGAAGGTACTTCTGGAAACTTTTTGTATGGAGGGTGAAGCTGATCAATGGTGGACTTTGATAAAAAAAATATGAAGAATGAGGGGGATATCGATGTGTTGGGATGGAAATACATCCGAAAAATGTTTTTTGATAAATATTTTCCTCATACCCTTTGACGTAAGATGGAAAGGGACTTCGTTGACCTTAAGAAGAAGTACGACAAGTCTATCAGAGCGTATGAAGAAAACATCACATTGCATGAATGATATGACTCCAGCTTAGTCGTTACCCCCGAAAACAAGGTTGAAAACTTCTTTGGTGGTCTAAAACCTTGATTATAGAAATCCCTAGTTATCCGTGACTTCGATAGCTATAAAAAAAATTTTCAAATGCACCCCCATAGTTGAAATTGATATCAAATAATCACAAGGGTATCATGGGTATAAAAAGACTAAGGTGGAATTTAGTTCTGGAAGTCTGATGGACAAATCCAACGGTGCTATGTAAATCCAACTCCCCACTTGAAAATGGCGTGAGAAGAAGCACCCTATAAATTTCATGAAGGGTACGAGGAAATGCATTAGGTTTGGAAGATAAGGGCACAAGGACATTAACTGCCGATGAGAAAAACATATGGCAGTGAAAGAGGAGATAAACACTCTGGTCGACCCTCAATGCGTTGTTTATTACATTAAATTCAATGAACTTGGAAACTTTGCAAACTGGTACCCTAAGCCGAGTGTTTTAGGAGGAAAACAACAACCTCCAAGGCAGTACGTATGATTTTTTTCCATCACTACCACTGATGTGAAACCTGACAATGAAGTGGTGGCAGGTATGGTAGTTATTCATTCATTAATAGAAAACACACTTTTTGATTCTAGTTCTATGTGTTCTTTTATATCTTTAAAGTTTAGTAGAACAATCCCAACACCACAAAAAATCATGGAAGTTAATATTTCAGTGAGAAAGGAAGATGGTAAAATCATTGCATCCCCTGAATATCACCCCTACCATGTAATAACTTGTGGATTGAACTTCCCAGAGAACCTTATAATACTTCTTCTCATAGAATATTATGCAATTCTTGGCATGGATTTTATTTCCTTATGTAGATCCATCATAAATTTCTATGAGAGGAAAATCACTCTCTATATTGAAAATTGACCCCCCGATTATGTACAAGTCCAAGGAAGAAGATGAATCTTATTTAGCACCATCATATCAAGCATGGATTTTAATTACCTATGAGAATGAGTATCTTTATTAGAGGATTGATTCTATGGAAGAAACCATCCATGAAAAAATTCCTGTTGTGAGATAATTCGATGAAGATTTTCCCGAAGAATTTCTTAGTCTGCCTCATAGAAGATATGTTTAATTATAAATTGATATTATACAAGAGGCGTTTCCAATATCCAAGAATATATATAGAATGAATTTTGTGGATCTTGAGGAGTTTACGAAACAACTATAGAAGAATCTGGATAAAGGGTTTATTTGACCAAGTGCTTTACCATGGGGTGTACTAGTCCTCCTCGTCAAGAAGAAGGATGGGTCAATGTGCCTTTTCATTTTTTAGTGCGAGGTCAAAAAAATCATGATGAAGAACAAGTTTCCTCTCTCTAAAATTTATGATATATTAGATCAGCTACATGGAGCACAATATTTCTCAAACATGGATATTCAGTTGGGATACTACCATGTAAGGGTGAATAAGGAGGATATCCCCAAGACTACCTTTTGTACTAGGTCCGGGCACTATAAATTGATAATAATTTCATTCAGACCCACTAATTCTCTAGAAATCATCATAAACATTATGAATAGATTCCTTATAGATTACCTCAACCAATTTTTGGTAGACTTTAAAGAAGATATTATAATATACTAAAAACCATGGAGGAGCATGAGGAGTATCTATGCATTATACTAGAGACCTTGCAAATGGAGATGCTCTATGCATAGTACAATAGGTGTGAGTTCTAGTTGAACGAGGTCTCATTCTTGGGTCATATAATCACAACAAATAGGATATATGGGATCCCTCTAAGAAAGATGCAATTGAGTTATGTACGAGGTCAACATTGGTAACATATATCTATAGAATCTTGGGGTTAGCTGAATATTATCGCCAATTGTTGAGAATTTTCTCACAGTTTTAAATCCATATTGCCAAGATAACTTGGATGTGAGTAAAGTTTTCTTGGAGTGATCAATGTGAATAGATCAACAAGGAGTTGAGAAGGAGGCTTATCAATTCACTCGTGATCACATTTCCCCAAATTGGAATACTTTTTGTGTTGATCAGTGATGCTTCGAAGAGGTTACTAGGTTCGTTATTGATGAAAAATGACAATTTCATTACCTATGATTCAAGGAAATTGAAATTTCATGAGACAAACTGTCCAACATATGATCTGTATTTGGCTGAAGTAATATTCTCTCTAAATTGTTTTTAAAATTACCTTTTTGGGGAGAAGTGTGAAATATACAAGGATCAAAAATTCCTCAAGTATATATTCACACCAAATGGCTTGAGCATGCACCAACGATAATGGATAGATCAACTCAAAGTCTATGAATGATAAATCCATTACCACCCTTGGAAAGAGAATAAGGTTGCAGCTTCTCTATTTTGAATGGATCCTCCAACTCTGTCATTGATGATAATTGAAAATGATCAAATCTTTATATATTTGATAATGTTGAACATGGAAATCATAAAAAAAATGAACATCATCAATCCTTTCAAAAATGATTACTCAACTGTATCCTTTGAAAAGGTTAAAGGATTCTCAAAAGGATGATGTGAGAATTCAAAACAATGTTAAACTATCTGAAAATGTAAATACTTGGATTATAATGTTAATGAAGAAGGAATTATGAGATTTGGGACAAGGCTATGTGTTCCATCAAATACAAAGTTAAATAATGAACTTTTGGATCATGCACAGTGTTAGAATTTATCAATTCACATAGGAATCAAAATGATGTATCAAGATATCCAAGAGCATCATTGGCGGGATAACATGAAGGCGGAGACCACTGAGTATACATCAATTTTCCTGGTATGTCAGAATGTGAAGGATGATATATTGATGTCTAAGTGGATGATGCAACTAGTAACAATACCATAAGGGAAATGGGAGAACATCACTATGGATTTTTTCACAAGACACCTGATGTCATCCAAAGGAAACAATGATATCTGATTTGTTGTGGATATTCTAACAAAGACTGTACAATTCCATACAATTCTAGAGGATTTCTCATTCAATCAACTAGCACAAATATATATCAGAGAAGTGGTAAGTGTGCATGGAGTATAGTTATCTATTGTATTTAATCGATATACAATATTCTCCTCTATGTTCCAGAAGTGTCTTCAACAAGCCTTGAATATTGAGCTAAACATCAGTACGGATTATCATCCTCAAAATGATGTCCAATCTGAGCGAAATATCCAAACACCTGACGACATGTTGAGGTCATGCTCAATTCACTCCAAAGGAGGATGGGATCAACATATTCATCTGGTTGAGTACTCTTATAATAACAGTTTCCACTAAAGCATACAAATGGATCATTATAAAGCCTTTTATGTGAAGAGGTGAAGAACAATGGTATGTTGGGATGAAGTTGGGGACAGAAAACTACTAGGTCTAGAAATGGTTGAAGAAATAGTGGAGAAGGTTAAGACCATCCAGTTGTACATTAATGATACTCATAATCAACAAAATAACTATGATGAAAATAATCATGGGTACATAGATTTAGATGTTGGAGATATGGTATTCCACAATAAATCCCCATGGATGAGAGTTATGAGATTTTGGAGGAAGTTAAAGTTTAGTCCAAGGTACATTGGACCTTTGGATATCATTGATCACCTTAGAGTAGTGGCCTCACGATTTACACTCCCACATATCCTATCTCAAGTACATGATGTATTCAATTTTCACTCTTGAAGAGGTACATACCTAACCCATCGCATGTACGCTATCCATAGGTGGTACCGTTTGAGAATGACCTCTCCTATGAAGAGAATCTGATTAATAACTTAGATCATAGAGAAAAATTTATACAAAATTAGACAATATCTCTCATCATGGTGTTTTGGTGAAACAACATTTTTGTAGAAGCAACATGGGAATAAGAGGAAGTAATGAAGCAGAGTTACCCTCATATGTTTTATTGTGTGAAAAAGAAATTTCGAGGGTGACATTTCATAAGGGGGGAATTTGTAATGACCCAGAATTTAATTAATTAAATTTACTCTTGATCTATTTAAATGTCTTATTATGTAAAATGGTTATATAAAAAATATTCCATTTTATTGGTTTTATGTTTTGGATTTCAAAATACCCTTACTAAATATACCAATGCTAATATAGCCATTGAATAGTGATCACATTATTAGTTTAAAGACAGGGATTTAACAAATCAAATTTACATAGAAAATGGAAGTGATGGCCTCATCCTATAGAATTTCTCTATAAGAATCCGATTTGTTGGAGCTCCGAAATGAGGTAGCATCATTGAGCTTCGCTCTTGACCAACCCCAATCCAAACATCAACACGTTATTCTTGAATGGAACCACCTACATGAGAAGTGAAAGTTGATAGAGATTACCCCCCAAGAGATGTTATCTGAGCCACCCTAAGAGTCTGTCATCATTTCAAACATTACTCCTTAGTCATATGAATGTGTTATAAGGGGTTATGTAACAATACCCTAGCACTATGATTATGAACATTATTTTTTGTATAAATAATATACATTCATTTTATTATTGTTACTTTGTAAATTGTTTTTAAAGAACAAATAGAATTTTTTGATAATATTCAACTGAGAAATATATTTCGATGAATTATTGTATTTTTGGAATTAAATAATATTTTAATAATAAAATTATTATTACTAAATGAAATTTTAAATATAAATTATCTTAATATTTTTATGAATAAAACATTAATTATTATTAAGTTTTGAAAACTGTTATTGTCAAAACGCATGAATTTTCAATAAATGCCCGTTTTTATATAAAAAGTAAAAATACACCTATTTATAAAGTTATTTAGATAAAATGAATATTATTTTGGGAATCATGACATTGAAATTATTCAACGGTGATTTTTTCACAATTTTCGGAGATATATGAATTTTTTTGTAGAAATTATATATCGTTTAAATATATAATGTGTTTTATGACATCTTAATGACCCAATAGTGATGTAATAAAATACATTTAAATGGATGTTCAGAAAATATATGGTTTACCCTAAAGATTATGTGATTTTTGGTTTATAATATTTATTTTACAAAGCCATAATGGACCCTCCAAGACTTATAAAACATTTAAACTTTTGGAAAGGATTTCCTTGAGAGTGTGACTCACCTCCACATAAAAAGCCTATTATTTTAAGATGTTCGGACATTGGCCTTATAAAATAATGTTTTACACTCTCCTTTGAAAAAAACCATGGTAAAAAACATTGGTCGGTTTGTGATTTAGATTTGTTAAATGTGTGGTGTCCAAAACCTAAATAATAAAGATTTCATACAATTTTCCTATATAAACTCACCCAAGATCCCACTTCTATTCATTAAAATACATTGGAGCTCGACCAATCCCTTCCCTATTATTTCTAGAATCCTACCTACATGCCCCAAGCTCCCAAGAATCCTCTCTCAAGCCTCTCCCATGCCTTTGGGATCACACTTCCAAGTAGGGGATTTCATCTTTCTTATTTTTGTCCAAAATTATTTATATTCTTTACACATTTGTTTTAGTTAAAAATGGTGGGGTATGATTTTTCATCACCCCCATACTGACGTCCTTATTTTTGAAAGATTATATATCCATTTCTCTCTCATGAATTCCTCCCATGTACACACGTTACTATGCCGAAATTCTATAAGGGATCTCTCTATCCCCACTTACATTCAAGAAGTTCTTCTATATTATGCTTCTTAATTCCATTACATATGTGGGGATATTATTTTTTACATGACCAAATTACTATAAATTTTATGTATAAATATAGATATAATTCTTTCACTATCATCAACCCATCTCAAGATTCTTATTTGAATTTGGCATGATGCTGAAGATACACAAAATTTTCAATTCCAAAATAATCGTATTAGTGAATATCTTGCCCATTTCTCTATAAAGGGTATTCAACTTTATGAACATAGACTTGTTCATTAGAGAATTAAATTTATTTATTCCACATGCCTTATTCATGGAATATACTATGATGTCTAATGAATCCATTTTTATGATCTATGTGGAACACTTATTAATGAAATTAAGTGATTAAGAATGGTGTGCCCTTATAGTTCTCCAATATATTGGGTAAATATTAGTAGCATGATACATCAAGTGAAATAATGGTTTAATCATGCTAATTCAAGTGAAATGAGGGTTTAATCATGCTCCATGTTCAATGATCATTGACTCAGGCTAATATTATGTTAAATGTTGATGGCCCATTTCTATGTTTTGATTGTCATGCTATATCATGACTTTATGTTCATGTTTATCTTATGAAATATTGATATACCTATTTCCAAATATATTCTTTATTATTCATGTTATTCCTTATTTACTCCCTTACTGGTCTTTATAGATCACCCTTTTCATATACATGTCCTCAGGTTATCCCATGCAATGCTATGAATGAAGAAATATTGTGTTCATGTAAAATAATTTTTCAATAAAGATGTTGTGTTTTTTTCTATGTAGTTATTTAATGTTTCAAATTTTCCAAGACACCAGAACTATCGATCCTCAGAGTTGTCTTAAGTGAAATTTCATGTAATAAATCTTGTTTAAGTGTGTAATAAAGAGAAGGGTTGTAATAGAAATGTTATGGATTATAACCACGGTTATGATGTAATGATAAGGTTTAAAAATTGTGTGTATTTTTAATTCATAATTTATTTTAAAAAATAGATGTTAGA
Source organism: Viscum album (assembly GCA_963277665.1). Lineage (NCBI taxonomy): Eukaryota > Viridiplantae > Streptophyta > Magnoliopsida > Santalales > Viscaceae > Viscum > Viscum album. The sequence continues at coordinate 569,145,872 of OY728164.1, read as the reverse complement.
GGAATCTCACAATTCTTAATTCTATACTTATCCTAGAAGTTTAAATATGTTTAGTGATGTGAAAAACTATTTCTGGTAGAATTGAATAATGAGAGATATTTCATAGTCTATATCTCAATGGGTAGTATGTCATCATGTTAAGCATTAGTTAAAAGAATTCTAAGGGGATTTTACTACCATTACAAATACCATAAGGAAAATCAGACAACAAACCCATATATTTTCTCATCCAACTCCTCAAAACATATAAAGGGTACAATTTCATATGGATTACAATAAAAATCCTTAAAAAAATTTCACACATCATTATAATTATAGGTTTGTTATATCTATTTTAACATTCAATTATATAAATTAGAAAAATATTATTATTTCAAGGAGTACCACTTTTTTTTATTTGATTGAGAAATGGGGTTCTCCTCATTTTTCTGGTAAATATTTAGTAGGATCTTAACAAAAAGTTTTGTTTTTGAAAATCTTATCATCCTTATATATATTTTTAATCTAATATAACCATTCAAACCCAAGATTATATACTGAGATCTTGTGTTTTATATTTTAGAGGTGGTGCTGATAAACACATTCCTCTATTTGAGTTTTCTTACCGCAATAGCTTCCACTCAACAATTCAGATGGACCCTTATGAATAAATATATTAAAATAAGTATAGAACTCAAATGTGTTGGTAAGAAGTTATATAAATGAAGTTTTTTTCCTTATATAGCTATGTAAATGGTAGATAAATTCCGAACAATTCAATAACACTCTATAGTAACATAGAGTTGATAATTAAATTAATCTAAAAATTGTTGGCATGATCTAAAATTTGAAGTTGGTTATAATTTTTATATTTTAATTTATACATGGAATTAAATTATGATATTTATAAATAAGATAAAGATAAATCCAATTTATATTGGACCTATCAGGATTTTTGAATGAATAGGGATGGTCACTATTCACATGTCACTTCCACTGAACATCTCTCAGACCCATGATGGGCATCTTGTATCTATCCTAAGTACATACATGAACATTCAAATGAATTAATCATCGAGTTCATAAGAATGGATCATGACTATTACTAAGAAGATAATCTAGTGGAGATTTTAGATCATATATAGAAGGTTCTATAAAACAATACAACTCACCTATTTTATGGTTTATGGTGAAGAAAATATCTTGAGGAAGCTATATAAGAACCTAAGAATATGAGGAGGCATAAGTATCCACATTAGTTTGTATTAGAGTGATTGAATTTAAAGGAAGAAATTAATTTTAATGGGGGTAAAATGTAACACCCAGAGATTTTATTAAATATGTTTTTTCCAAATACATTTAATATCTTCAGTAAATGTTGTTACACACAACTCCCATCTTTTATGAACCATGTTTTCCAATTAATTTTATTAAAACATGGTCAGTATAATATGTTCATTAAATTTGGTTGTATAAATATGAATAAATATATTTTTAAAATATTTTATAACAGTTTTATATAAGTAAGTATATTTTTAAATAAGAATTCAATTTTTTAGAAAGTGTTTATATGCCTTGAAATTACATTTTACTCAAAAAATTGTTCCATAATAATTTTTGTGAACAAATAAAAAAATTAATTATTACCAAATTTCATGAAATTTATTGTATGAAATTATTTTAGTTTTTTATTCAATAATTCAAATTTATCTTAGGGTACTATTTTTTTATTTTTTTTAAAAGATTAATTTTTATCGAATAGTTTAAAATGCTGATTTTTTAAAACTACATTTTCTTTTAAATAATTTAATAAGATTTAATTTTTAAATTGATTAAAAAATAAAGTAGTTAAAAAATTTGATTATTTATCTAATTTGTCACATTGAAATAAATTTTGATTATATATTTATGTAACAACTTTTTATACTTATTATAATGTTCTCTCTAGAATAATGGGTTTTTTCTCATTTATGGAGTTTTTTAAAATAAATTATTCTTGTTTTGTGAATTTTATTTGATAAAATGGATTAAATAATTTTAATCATAATAATTTAATTGATATAGTAAGTGAAAATTATTTTTTTCATAAATAATAGTAAAATAAAAAAAAATAAATAACCGCAGTTAAGGTTAAATCGATGTTTTTAGTGTAACATACATCTATGATATAGTTAATATTCATCCCAAGTTGATATTTTTTTAGTAAATTATATTTTTTATTAATAATAAGTTGGTTAAAATTATTTGATGAGTATAATTTTATTTTTAGTCTTACGGGATAAATTACCTAGGTAATTAAAAAGACTTGTTGTATGGGTGAAAACTAAAGAGAAAAATGAGTAAACATTGATACTGAGAGAATAAAATGTTTAAAAAATGTGAATTGTTTGTGTTGTATGTGTGTATTGGTCATATAATCACTATAATATTTTATTTATCAATTTTAGATTAAATTTTATTGAGATTGAATTTTCATTATTGAAAAGTTTTGGGTATTTAAAAAAATTCCACTCTCCACAATGATATAAGGGGACCACCTAAAATAACTTATTCACACATATTAGGCAATTTATATTGACAAAAACATTCCAAAATATATCCCCAATAAATTTATTCATGTTATAGAGCTTCTATTCTTTCCAAAATACCAACTCTATGACCCATTATAAGATATCCAAAGAATGTTTTTCTATGAAAAATTAATCATCTTTAGTATGCTATTTATTTTTTGCAAATTATTTTAAAATTTTCATTCATATTTTTATAATTCTAATATAATAAAATCAATATATAAAATATTATGAGATGTTTTCATGTTAATGTAATAACCTATATCCATCTTCTCTTCCATCAAATGGTAAATGTAACAGTGGATCGTATGTGTGATGAACTACCTCCACATGAACGAAAGTAATTCATTTTCCATCACCACCTATGACATATATACATATATAAAAATGGATTTAATGTCTATATATTTATATTTATAAATTAATTATAATTCTGTAATTATAATATCATATCTAATTTCATATATTCCTATCCTTTGAAAATTACAACGTCACTCATGTGTACGTGTGGACTATAACCTCCATGAAGTGATGTGATTCAGTTTTCATTTTTTATTTGGATGGTAATAAAGATATATTTAATTAATATATGTTATATATATGATATATAAAATTAATATTTAATGCTGAAATAATATTTACCCATATTTTGTTCCATCCATCACGAAAATGGAAACATCGTTCATGTGTACTACCACCTACCATCTCAATGAATAGTGAAATTAATTTTCTATATCATAAATAAATAGATTAATAAAAATAAATGTATAATGAATATATATTATCTTTATGTTATATTTAAAATATTGTATATTATGGATCCACAATCAAATTAAAATGATCAAAACTACCAAACCAAAACATAACTACTAAATGAAGAAATTATTACCTGAAACATGATTTCAATAATGAAATGATAATAATAAGGTAATAAAAAGTCATATGTAATATTTATATGGTATGATATTTATTATTATGGTTCTAAAATGAATTTATAATAAGCATATAATTATTATAGAGGAATTATAAACATTTATGAAGAATGTCATTACTTGAGGAAATAAAATTTCAACTCAAATTGTAATCTTTGAGACATATGTTATGTTATGATACTATATTTTTTTAGGGGTTTATACAAACCATTTGAAGTTTTATATCGTGAAATAATTTATTCTAATGATATTTAAAGTTTAATTTAAATTTATTCTTTCATGTGTATTATGATTAATCCTTTACTGAAGTAGGAATGAGTTTTCTTCTCTCTTTTATTTCTCTGGCACACATGCCATATTCACCACCTGTTCTTTCTTTGTTTTGTATAAACATCCCATGAATTTATTTTATCATTATCGCCATTAAAATTAAGGGATATACATATCCATTTAAGGTTATTTTTCATGGGTCATAATATTCAAATGTTTCTGTTTCTGATGCTTTTGACGGGGCACGCACATCCTTCTATGGAGGACGAAGAACACGGATTTTTGTTACCCCGCATTCCCACTTTCCAAAGGCGAGCGGAATCCATTCCTTATTCAGGGACATATTCTCCTTGATAGAAACATGATGATGGGATTTCGGTTCTTCCTTCCGTGGATTCTTCCTCGAAACTAATCACCTTGCCCGGGAGTCCCTTATAGATTTAATGCTTTGTTCGTGAAACTCTTCTCGATGCAATATTTTCATGGAAACCAATTAATTACACTACTTATGATAGGACATTCCAAGGGTTCCGGTCAGGGAAGCAACCTTCGGTTAGTGGATTAGTCACATTGGGGCATTAGTGGCGTGTCTGGATGATGGGGGATTGGTGTGCCTATCTTCTGTCCCTTGTTATAGGGCTTCTCGAGGGCGCAGAAGCCTAAGGAATCCCACATTAAACGTGGGGAAATATATGACATTGGCATGTATATGAGGTTTTCCTTAGTTTTCTATGCTTAACATAGGGTATGTTTCTAGTTTAACATCTCGCGGGGACGGATCGGGCTGATTAGAAAACTGACTAGAGTGGATCGGGTGGGGGAACCCCCCTTGGAGGGAACACCGATATTGGGGACAACATGTAGGAGGCTTCTAGAATTCTATTGAGGGGAATGGGGAATGGGGTGGCATGATACCACCGGGATGTGGCGACATGGAAATAATTAGGATGGATGATGGAGCGGTTGAATGAAGTGGGTGGTTGATGGGATAAAACCGTCATGGGAAGACAATGGTTTTGGGATTGAGCCTCGAAGAGACCTCCAACGTATCCCCGCTGGAGGGAATCAAAGTCTGCGTAGTTCGGTGGGATGATGGGACATCTGAGGAGGTGACCCGTGAGAATGGATTCATGGATGGGACCCCAAGAAAGTAGAACCATCGGGTTGGGGAATGACCTTCCCGAGACACATAGGCTCGAGGGAGTGATTACGATGAGACATGAATGATGGGATTGAGCCTCATAGAGGCCTCTTACATATTCCCGTCGAAGAGAATCAATGTCCATGTAGTTCATCTGATGACGGCTTACCGCTGAATGAGGTTGAAAATGGCTTATCGCTGAATGAGGTCGCAACGTCTTACCGCTGGATGGGATCGCAAAGGATTACTGATGGATGAGATCGCAACGGCTTAACACTGGATGGGGTCGCAATGGATTAACACTAGATGGGGTCACAATGGATTACCGCTGGATAAGGATGTCAATGGCTTACCACTGGATGAGGTCGTAATTGATTATCGCTAGATAAGGACGTCAACGGCTTATCGCTGAATGGGGACCCAACAGCTTACCACTGGATGAGGTCGCAACGGCTTACCGCTGGATGTGGACTGATGGGAAGGGGGTCCAATGGCTGTTGGGATTGATCCTCAGGGAGGCTTCCTACGTACCATTCCTTGACATGGAACAATGTTCTTGTAGTTCCGGATGGTGTGTGGTTACACTCTAGGCTACCCAGGAAGTTGGTGAACCGATGTGAAGGGGGTCGGAACGACCAATGGGTGGTGGGATTGAACCTTGTAAAGGATTCCTACATACCATACCTTGACATGGATCAAATACCAGGTAGTTCAGGTGGAAACGGGTTTGGCACACCAAAAAGGAGGTGTTCGGGGACAATGGTTGTGGGGCTTGAACCTCGTGGAGGCTTCCTACGTACCATGAATTGACATGGATCAAAGTCCTCGTAGTTCATGATGGTATGGGGTTACACTCTAGGAAGCCCAAGGTGTAAGGATTGAACCCTAGGGAGGCGTCCTATGTACCATGCCTTGACATGGATCAAATTCCCCGTAATTCAGGATAGTGTCGGTGAACGGATGAGGAGGGACCAGGGGTTGAGGTGGTCTTGAACCTCATGGAGGCTTCCTAAGTACCATGCCTTGACATGGATGAAAGACCACATAGTTTAGATAGAGGTGTGGGGCTTACACTCTAGGCTTCCCAAGGTGAAGGGGCTAGAATGTAACACCCCAGCCCTAGTTACCCAGAGTCGGTACATTATTACATAATATTGGCATGATCACAAAAGATCAAGTCTTGAATGACCGATTAGTTTAGTAGCCTTGGAAAAAGTAGATACATTTATAAGTATTAAATTACATCATAAAGTGAACAACTACAACAACATAGTCTCCATATTCCACACTCATATCCCCTTAGTTGATCCCTGCAGGTCATTCATAAAATACTTCTTCACATCCTGGGAAAAATAAAACATAGAAAGGTGTGAGCTCAGATGCTCAGTAAGGATAATAGTATAGTGGAAACTTTTATAAATAATCATAAACCTTTAAGGAAATGTATAACTAAAAAAGACTTTTAAACATGAACATTAGCATAACATGGAAAAAAATGAAATAATTCCAATTACTTATTCACATGGATATTCTACTAGCCGAATAATCACATGAAATATCAATATCCACTTTCATAATGATGGAATGCATACTGCCAGACTATCATGACCAATTAGTCAAGGCCATGTGACAAGCCTTCAAATAATATTTTTTCAAGGCATTGTTCCAAGAGACTAGTTAGTCTCATGAGACCTACCAATGCATCGAGGAGCTATAGCGGGCTCTACCCGTCACTTACTAAGTTCAATGCATTCCTCATATGAAAAATATTAAACATAAAATAATCATTTGTATTGAAACTAGCACACGAAATGTCAACAATTTATCCATAAACTATGAATGGTATAAAAATAACACATCCAAAGGTAAACATATCACAAAACCTTCAATACAATATTGAAGTTTTGTGTCATAATAAATCAACTTCAAATAAGCTTAAAATCCATCAAATGATGTTGACATAGATGAAATCAAAACTATTTGGGAGAGATATCTCCTTTTTTGAAATCATTTAAAAGACACATAATTATAAAAGAAAACATTTACATTGAAAATTTTCTTATAATCTTGTAAGGGAAGCTTTAATGATTTTATAACAGTGGAAAATAGCTCCAAGCACCATATAAGTTTAAGAAAACATTCTTACCTTAATTTTTTCAAAAAGGATAAAAAGTACCTTGTTTGGAAAATGACATAAATATTCCCTTCAAAAACATATAAGCTCAAATAATGTTATAAATGAATTTAACCCATTATCTATTCAATAGTAAAAATGTTTGGAAATACATTTTTAAGAAACATGGATGTAGATGATAAAGAGGACCCTGTAGAAACTTACGTTAATACAACCTCAGATAATGAAGAGATTGTAGAATTAACCCTTACCATGTGCTTTTTCTTGGTCGAGGGTAGGTTAACCTCCGGTATAATGGTGAAATAATTTTTATTAAATTATAAAAGAATCGTATACATAAATATGATATCATATATTATCTTTTAACATTGCTTTGTAAATAATATTTTTTTATTATTGTTGTTTCGGGTGTTAACTGATTCGTTTTCCATTATATGCTTTGTTATGTAAGACATGTTTGTTATGGATAGGTTGTATATTATTCATATCCAGAATGATATTAAGTCTTTATTAATTATTTTTAACCATCAAATGAAAATTATTCTGAATGGATATGATGGGAAATTAATCTCATCGCGTTTGTGGGGACGGTAGTACGTACTTACGCACCAGCGACAATATCATTCTTTCAATATTAAAATAATATATAATTGGATGGTTACATAAGAATTATCATGTTATATTTATTATTTACATCAATTAAACATCATTATAATACCCATCCAAATAATAATGTATTGAATAACAATTACACCACGATGTGTTGACGGTAGGCCGTACGTAGGCACGTATGGTGACATATCATTCAAAAGATGGAAAAAATACTGAATATGGTGTTACCATATTTATAATAACATCACAGTATATAGAAGATATTGGAGTTATTATTTTAGAATGGAAATAACAAATAAAGAAGAAGTGGAATTAGAAAGGAATTTGAAATAGGGTGTTGAATTTATTACCTCTTCTTCGGGTTCTTCCTTTTGATTTGATCAAAAAGGCCCCTTAAGTTGGCTTTCTGACTAAAATAATTCCTCTATGATGAAGGGAGAATATTTGATAGGGTATTTGAGCATAGTTTTGCCGAGCCTAATGGCTTTGAATGTGTGAATTAGAGAGAAGGGGGAGTGCCCTTTTATAATAGGGGTGAGGGGCACCTTCAGAAAAACCTAAAATACTATTTTATAATAAATTCATATTTGGTTTATAATGCCTCCAAAGTGACTTATTTCAAGGATAAGGTGGGGATGGATCGAAATAATTTAAACCAACTGATTTTAGACAGGTTTGGGTCACTATATTAACCTTATCATTTATATTTAACTCTTAGTTGAATAGTTCGACATTTACCATGTCTCTTTGTATTTTTATATTATATGGTAAATAAACATACTATAACAATACAAGAGAACCAAATGTGGTTCATTATTAATTTATATGAACTTATATTGGTCATTTGGCCGAACCTTAGACTTTTAGGAATAGAATATCAATTAATTATATAATATTTTTTTTAAAAACTCTTTTATATCAATTTTGACACTATTTGATATTTTGTTTTTACTAAATTCATAACAGAATTATTACCTAGAAAAAAATTAATCTAACTAACCCTAATATGTCATATTAACCTATAAAATTAGTGTAATTAATAAAAATACTCAAATTTCATTTATTTGGATATTCATAATATAAATTATTTTAATATTTCATTAATTAGGTAATTACTGCATCACCATTGTGTCATAAATAAATTAAATTATATAATGTCTAAAAATTATAAATAAAATATCATCATGCAGGAAATATTTTTATATTGTTATTGAATATTTATAATCAAATTTATCTTATGTGTAACCCTATATTAAAAAATTATTAGTTATTAAAATTGATTTTAACTCTTTTAACTCTTCTTCAAATTAAATAATAATTAATGTCCTAATCTAATCCAAGTGGACCAAATAGGTTCATATTTTATTCCTATGTTTTTTTTGGTAGAATTATACTTATCCAATAGAATGAGGACATGTGTTAGGGTAATAATAATATCATTTTTACCCTTAATTACCCTATTTTTGTTAAACCGTGGTAAATAAAAGCAACAAGTTACTATTCACCAAAAATTATTTTTATCTCATTGAACCACATTTTACTCCTTTATATTAACCGTGTTTCTTGTATTTTAGAAATTCAACTCACAGAAGCCGTAAAATTCAGTTTTATGTGAATTTTCAAATTATCGTATCAGATGGGTAAAAGACGGTGAAAAGATCAATAAAATTTTTATATATCTAAAATTATTATAAAAGGACTCCAATGAATTACATTGAACATATATAGGTATTATGTATCTATTTTTACTTAAAATAAATTTAAATAAAATAAAAAATTATTTACATAAAAATTCAGTTTTAAACATTTACTTAGTGTTTTTTCAAAATTCATCAAAAATTGAATGTTTTTAGAAAAATACCAAAACTTCACCCTAGGATAATTTCAAAATTATGAATCCAAAAATGAAGTCCATTTTTTAGTGATAAAATTTATAAAATTTCAAAAAGTGGGTATTACTATTCATAACGAGTAGTTCGATAGGTTGTGGTGAGTTAGAACTCGAAGTTGCAGAGAACACACGCTACTATATTATTCAAAGAGAAGAGTACAATGGAAGATTGAGGTGACACATTCTACCTTCCATCAAATTATTTCATCCTCAAAATTTCTAGAATATTACTGCATAAAAAGACTCGGGTGGTTCTTCATCATAAGTTACTCGGGTTCCCACATTGCCTCTTCCATCTTATGGATTCTCCATAGAATTTTACCAGACGAGTCGTCCGGTTTCACAGTATTTGTTCTCTGGTATCATGAATCCTGATGGACTCGTCGCAATAAGACAAATCGGGTTTCTGTTATGATTCTTCATAAGTGAGTACATACATTGGGTCAGGCATGTATTTTCTCAATAGTGATATGTGGAACACATCGTGAACATTGGAGAGACTTGGTGGCATTGCCAAACGGTAAGCTATAGCCCAAATCCGTTCAAGAATTTTTTAAGGTCCTATGTAAATGGGACTCAATTTGAATTTCTTACCGAAACATATAACACCCTTCCATGGAGATAAATTCAAGACAACATGATCTCCTGCCTGAAATTCCAAATCCTTCAGTTGTCAGCATAGCCCTTCTGCCTACATGGAGCTACATTGATGTGGTTTTGGATTACCTTAAGCTTTTCCACCGTTTCCTCCACCAGTTTTGGGCCTATGAGTTTTCTTTCACCAACATCATCCCAACAGGTTGGTGTACGTCCTCTCTTTCTGTATAACGCTTCTATAAGGTGCCATCCGAATACTTGAATGAAAACAATTTCTATAGGAAAATTCTACCATAGGTAAATATTGATCCCACATATCGTGAAAGTCATGTGAGCAGGATCTCAACATGTCTTCTAATGTTTGAATAGTTCATTCTAATTGTCCATCTATTTGAGGTTGGTAGGCAGTGCTGAAACGAAGTTCAGTATCCATGTATTTCTGAATAATTTCTCAGAATCTTGAAGTAAAATGGGCATCACGATCAAAAAAATAGATAGGGTACTACATGAAGTCTCACAACTTCATTGATATATCGTCTTTCTAGACATTCTAGTGTTAGATCCTCTCTTATAGAACAAAAATGTGCTATCTTGGTAAGACGTTCAACAATGACCCATATTGCTTCATTCCATCTAGGAGTCTTTGGTAGTCCCATGACAAATTCCATCGTAATATTATCCCATTTCCACTCAGGTATGGGAAGAGGTTGCATTACTCTTTCAGGTTGTTGCCTTCTAGCTTTCAACTGTTGAGAAACCATTCACATAGACACAAAATCAGCAATCTCTCTCTCCATGCTATCCCACAAAAAATGTTCCTCCAAAAATCAATACATTTTGGTGCTCATAGGGTGTATAGAGAAAATAGAACTATGAGCATCGTCCAAAAATTACCTTTTTAGTGCAGGTATATCGGGAACACAAAGTCTCTTCCAAAATTTCCAAATTCCATTTTCATGCACAAATTCACTCAATCTCCCATCATTCATATCTTTAATCTTCTTTATAAATTCTTCATCATCGGTCTGAGAACTCTTTATACTTTCTAGTAAAGATGGTTTGGAAACCATTTGAAAAAGTATCGATGTTTCACCTTCCATGGTAATTCCCATATCCATCTTCACTAGATCAATGAAAATAGTATCCCTTTCAACTCTCATCTTGTTCAAAACTCCATCATCCTTTCTTCTCAAAGCATATTCCACCTTATTTTCCTTCCTCGGGTGGTATTGTATCATGAAATCGTAATCCTTGAGTAGTTCAAGCCATCGCCTTTGCCTCATGTTGAGTTCTTTCTAGGAGAAAATATATAACAAACTTTTTGGATTGGTATATATCTCGCATTTTTCACCATAGAGATAATGTATCCATATCTTAAAAACAAAGATTACGGCAGCTAACACAAGATCTTGAGTATGATAGTTTTTCTCGTGAATTTTTAGCTATCGTGATGCGTAGGCAATAACCCTATCATTATGTATAAGGACACAACCAAGTCCTTTCTTTGAAGAATCACTATAAATAACAAATCCACCATTCCCTGATGGTAGAGTCAATATAGAAGCATTGACTATACTACTTTTTAGTTCTTCGAAAAATTCATCACACTCTTTTTTCAAAACAAATTTAACCCGTTTACATGTGAGATTCGTTAATGGGTTAGCCAATCAGGCAAAATTCTGGGAAAAATGTCGATAATAACCTGTTAAACCAATAAAACTACGTACCTCGGTTAAACTCATTGGTGTTAGACATTCTTGGATTTCTCTTTTCTTATAAGGATCAACGTAAATTCCATCATTAGAGACAATATGGCCAAGAAAATAAATCTCTTGAAGCCATAATTCATGTCTTCTATGAGTCTTCAAGATAATGCGCAAGTGTTTTTCATGATCTTCGTAGCTTTTGGAAAATACCACTATATAATCAATAAATACCACTACAATGTCATCAAGATATTCCTTGAAAACTCTATTCATTAGATCCATGAAAATAGATGGTTCATTAGTCATCCCAAAAGGTATTACTGTAAAATCTTAATGCTCATACCTGGTTTGAAATGTTGTTTTTGGAATGTCTTCCTTCTTCACACACCACTGGTGATATCATGATCGAAGGTAAATCTTTTAAAAATATTGAGCTCCATGATGTTGGTCGAATAAATCATCAATACGAGGTAGGGGATACTTGTTATTTATTGTTATAGCATTGATATCCCTGTAGTCAAAACATAACATCATGGATCCATCTTTCTTCTTTACAAAAAGTACATGGGATCCCCTTGGAGAAACACTAGGGTGAACAAATCCCTTATAACTCAATTCCTCTTGATTATTCTTTAGTTCCTCTAATTCCACAGTTTCCATTCAAAAATGGGTCCTTGATTCGGGCCTTGATCAAGGAATTAAGTCAATGGAAAACTCAATTTCTCATTCTGGAGGATGCCTAGGTAAATCTTCTGGAAACACATCAACATATTCTTTCACAATAGGTACATCCTCTATTTGAACATTCATTTCCTCACCCACAGTTATTTCATTCTCTTCCTCCCCAATAATTGAATTTAGTTGAGCTACTGGGGGTGGATCTAGATAAGAATTAGGTGGTGACGATTCTGCTGTAATGATAAGGTGTTCTTTATCATCATCATCTAAAATTGTAACCTTATTCTTACAATAAATCTTGGCATAATGGTCCGAAAGACAATCCATATCGAGGATTTTATCAAACTCAATCATATGTATGACGATGAGATCAGCAGATAAAGAACATTTATATGTACTTTAATGGGAACTGATTCACAGAACTTTGTAGCAATGATACTTTCCTTTGTAGTTTTAACTGACAATTACCTTGTTAAATCAAAATAGAAATATCTAATTTTCATAGAAAACTAGGAAGATATGAAACAATGCGATGATCTAGAATCAAATAAAGCATTTTTTAAACTTGAGGAAACCATTAAACTACATGGAACCGCATCTTTCAGAGCTTCTACCTCAGCAGTAGTGATAGAATGATCTTATCCTTGATCCCTTGGCCTATTCTGAGGTAAGTTCCCTTGATTCTTAGTACATTAATTTTCATAAAGCCCCATATCTCTAAAATTGTAGCATTGAACATCGGTAGCTTATTTCTTCCCCTTTTAATCACGAGTTTGGTGGCCTTTTTCACCACACTTGTAACAGACTGTCATTCACTTCAAGACAGTACCAGGGTGTTTCTTCCCACATTAACTACAGGATGGATATTCAATTTTTCCCTTCTTCCCCTTATTTCCATTCCCAGAGTGATCAACAGATCTCTTGTAACACCCCGACCCCAGTTACCCAGAGTCGGTGCATTGTTACATAACATTAGAATGATCATAAGAAAGATCAAATCTCGAAAGACCAATTGGTTTAGTATCCTTGGAAACAATAGATATATTCATAAAGTTTTACATTACATAATAAAGTGAAAAACTACTACAACAACATATTGTCTCCATAGTCCACACTATTATCCCCTCATAATATCCCTAAAGGTCATTCATAATTTACTTCTTCACATCCTGGGAAAAATAAAACATAGAAAAGGGGTGAGCTCAAATGCCTAGTAAGGATAACAATATAGCAAAAACATTCATAAATAAGAATAAACATATAAGGCAATGCATAACTAAAACAAAAGCCTTTTAAACTTGAACATCAACATAGTATAGAAAAAATAAAATGAAATAATGTCATTTACTTATTCACATGGATATTCTACTAATCGAATAATCACATGAAATATCAATAACCACTTTCATAATGATGGAATGCCTAATCCCAGACTATCATAACCACATAGCCAAGGCCTCGTGCCAAGACTACAAATAATATTTTGTCAAGGCCTTGTTCCAAAACTCTAGTTTGTCTCAGGAGATCTACCGATGCATCATGGAAATATATACGGCTCCAACCATCACATATTAAGTCTAATGCATTCCCATATGAAAAGGTTTAAACATAACATAAACATTCGTATTAAAACTAGAATAAAAAATGTAAATACATCATCCATAAACCATGAATGGTATAAAAATAACACATCCACAGTCAAACATATCACAAAACCTTCAATACAATATACAAGTTTTGTATCATAATAAATCACCTTCAAATAAGCGTAAAATAGATCAAAGGATGTTGACATAGATGAAATCAAAAATCTTTTTTTAGAGAAATACCTCTTTCTATTTTGAAATCATTTAAGAGTCATTTATTTATAAAATAATACAATTTCTTTGAAAATTTTCTTATAAGATTATAAGGGAAGCTTTGATGATTTTATTACGGCAGAAAATAGCCTCACTCGCCGTATAAGTTAAAAAAACATTTTTACCTTTATTCTATCGAAAGGGTTAAAAAGCACCTTGTTTGGAAAACGACAGAATGATTCCTTTATAAACCTCTTATAAAAAGTCAAAAAGTGTATAAATGACTTAAACCCATATTCTTGTAAATAGTTAAAAAAAATTGAAATACATTTTTAAAAAAACATGGATTTGGATGATAAAGAGATCCCGATAGATTATTACCTACAAACAACCTCAAATAATGAAGAGATTGCGAAATAAACCCTTACCTTGTAATTTTCCATAGTTGGGGGTAGGTTAAACTCTTGTATAATGGTGAAATAATTGTTATTAAATTATACAAGAATCATATACATTAATATGATATCATATATGATCTTTTAACATCGATTTGTTAATAATATGTTAGTATTATCATTGTTTCGGGTGTTAACTTACTCGTTTTATTTTATATTTTTTGTTACATAAGTCGTATTTGTAATGGATAGGTTGTTTATTAATCATATCCAGAATTATATCAAGTCTTTAGATACTATTAGTAATCATCAACTAAGAATTAGACTTGAATGGATACGATGGAGAATGAATCTCATTGCGTTCGTGGAGACGGTAGTCCGTACGTACGCACAAGCGACAATATCATTCTTTTGATATTAAAATAATATATAATTGGATGGTATATCATATATACAGAATCATTATCATGTTACATTTATTATTTACAAGAATCACACATCATTATTATACCCATCCAAATAATAATTGATTGAATAACAATGGTGACATGTTATTCAAAGGATGGATAGAATACTAAATATTATTGTACCGTATTTATAATAACATCACAGTATATATGATACTGGAGTTATTATTTTATAATGGTAATAACAAAGAAAGAAGAAGTGGAAGAAGAAAGGAACATGAAAAAAGGTGTTGAAATCATTACCTCTTCTTTGGGTTCTTCCTTTTGATTTGATCAAAAGGGCTCCTTAAGTAGGATTTCTGACTAAAGTAAGGCCTCTAGGATTAATTGAGGGATGTTTAGAGAGTATTTGGTAAGATTTTTGCTGAACCAAAAGGCTTTGAAGGTGTGAGTTAATGAGAAGGGAGAGTTCCCTTTTATAAGAGGGGTGAGGGGAACCTTTGGAAAAGCTAGAAATATTATTTTATAATAAATTCATATTCGGTTTCTAATGGCTCAAAAGTGGATTATATGAATTTTAATGTGGGTATAGGTCAACAACCACCCTACAAATAGAATTTAGACAGGTTTGGGTCATTATACTAACCTTATCTTTAATTATTAACTCTTAGTTAATTAGTTTCACTTTTACAACGTCTCTTTGTATTTTTATATTATATAGTTAATAAACATACTATATACCTCCAAGAGACCCAAAATTGGTCCATTAATGACACACCTATCATTATATAAGTCTCTTGGCCTAACCGTAGATTTTTACGAATTTAATATCAATTAATAATATAATATTTGTTTGAAAAACTCTTTTATGTCAATTTTGACACTATTCAATAGTTGATTTTTGTAAAACTCATAACAGAATTATTACTTCTAAAAAAGTTAAGTAAATAATTAATAACATGTCATATTAACCTAAAAAATTAGATTAATTCATTAAAAGTCTCAAATTATATTTATTTGAGTATTTATAATATCAATTATTTTAATTTTTCACTATTATGGTAATTACTGCATCATCATTGTGTCATAAATAAATTAAATTATTTAATGTCTAAAAATTATAAATAAAATATCATTATGTAGGAAATCGTTTTAGATTTCTAATTAATATATACAATCTAAAATCCAACTTATATAACCCTATGTAAAAATTGTTTTTCTAAAAGATATATGCTTGTGTCATTTTTTCATTCATTTTAAATTAATTAAAATAAAGTGTCCCTATCACATACAAGTGGGACCATGGGGTCAACAAATAGACCCAAATATGCCCATGGTCGGACATGTATCAACCAATAATGTTAGGACAAGTTTATGGTAATTTTTCATTATTATAATATTATTTTTTAACCCTTATTTACTGGATTTACCCTTTAACCATGATAAATAAAATATTTACCGAAGTAATTATTCGAAATGTCTAAAAAGAAAAGTTACCTATTTACACAATTTGAACATCCTGATTCCAAATATGGAATCCATTTTTCCAAATTCAAAACACAGAAGTGGAAGAAATTAATTTAAAATTAATGCCCGTTGTCAAAACAAAAAGCGTGTTTTTAAGATATAATAACTATCAAAAGATTGATACTTTTTTATGTTCGGTTTAATTGTGAAATTATGTCCAATGACCAACATTGTATTAACTAGTAAAAATATATTCTAAATATACTTTAAAACCACTAGAATTCATAATTTATCACTACTAATTATTTTGATTAATAAAGTAGTTTTTAATTAAAATTTAGTAATTTTCACTATTCATCAAAATATTAAAGTTATCCGAAAAGTACCAAAATTTCACCTTAGGCTAAATTCGATACTCCGAATCCAAAAAAGAAGTCCATTTTGAGAGATAAAATTTCAAAAAGTACATATTACTATTCATAACGGCTAGCTTGATCGGTTGTGGTATGTGTTAGAACTCGTTGTTGTGTACAACACACGTTATTGCATTATTCAAGGGAAGTGTACCGTAGAAGCCTGGGGTGTTACATTCTCCCCTCCATCAAATAATTTCATCCTCAAAATGTCTAGAATACTACCGGATGGAAAGACTCGGGTGGTTCTTCATCATTAGTTCCTCGGGTTTCCACGTTGCCTCTTCTATCTTATGGTTTCTCCACAAGACTTTTACCAGATGCGTCATCTAGTTTCTCAGTAATTGTTCTCTCGTATCAAGAATCTTGATGGGCTCTTCGCAATAAGACAAATCGGGTTCCAGTTGTAATTCCTCGTAGGTGAGTACATGTGTTGGTTCCGGCATATATTTACTCAATAGAGATACATGGAACACATCGTGAACTTTGGAGAGACTTGGCGGCATTGCCAATCGATAAGCTAAAACCCCAATTTGTTCTAGAATTTCGAAAGGTCCGATGTACCTGGGACTCAATTTACCATTCTTACCAAAACATATGACTCCCTTCCATGGAGATACCTTTAGGAAAACATGATCACTGACTTGAAATTCCAAATCCTTCATTCGATTATCGGCATAGCTCTTATGCCTACTTTGAGATGCTTTGGTTTGATTTTGGATTACCTTCACCTTTTCCATCGTCTCCTCCACCAGTTCTGGGCCTATAAGTTTTCATTCACCAACGTCATCCCAACAGGTTAGTGTAGGACATCTCATTCCGTATAACGCTTCATATGGTGCCATCTGAATACTCGAATGGATGCTATTCTTATAGGAAAATTCTACCAGAGGTAAATATTGATCCCACATACCCTGAAAGTCATGTGAGCAGGATCTCTACATGTCTTCTAAGGTTTTAATAGTTCGTTTTTTTGTCCATCTGTTTGAGGGTAGTAGGAAGGGCTCATATGAAGTTCAGTATCTAAGGCTTTCTGGTTACTTTTCCAGAATCATGAAGTAAAATGGGGATCATGATCAGAATCAATCGATAGGGGTACTCCATGAAGTCTCAAAACATCATCAATATATAGTCTTGCTAGATGTTTCAGTGGTAGATCTTCTCTTATAGCAAGAAAATGTGTTGACTTGGTAAGACGATCAACAATGAACCATATTGCATCGTTCCTTCTAAGAGTTTTTGGTAGCCCCATGAAAAAGTCCATCGTAATATTGTCCCATTTCCACTCCGGTATGGTAAGAGGTTGCATGACTCCTCCAGGCTGTAGCCTTCCAGCTTTCACTTGTTGATAAACCATACATCTTGACAAAAAATCAGCAATCTCCCTCTTCATGTTGTCCCACCAAAAATGTTCCTTCAAATCTCTATACATTTTGGTGCTCCCAGGGTGTATTGAAAAATTGGAACTATGAGCATCATCGAGCAATTCAATTTTTAGATCATGTATATCGGGAACACAATGTCTCTTCCCGAATATCAAAATTCCATCTTCATACACAATGTCTCTCAATCTCCCATCATTCAACGCTTTAATCTTCTTTTGAAATTCTTCATCATCGGTCTGAGACCTCTTAACTCTTTCTAGTAAAGATGGTTTGGCATCCATTTGAAAAAGAATTGATGTTTCACCTTCCCTGGTTATTCCCATGTCCATCTTCACTATATCCATGAAAATTGGATCCCTTTCAATTCTAATATTGTTCAAAACTCCATGATCTTATCTACTCAAAGAATCTTCCACCTTGTTTTCTTTCCCCGGGTGGTAGTGTATCATACAATCATAATCCTTGAGTAATTCAAGCCATCTCCTTTTCCTCATGTTGAGTTCTTTTTGTGAGAAAATATACTTCAAACTCTTGTGATCAGTATAAATCTCACATTTTTCACCATAGAGGTAGTGCTTTCATATCTTCAAATCAAAGATCACAGCTGCTAACTCGAGATCATGAGCAGGATAGTTTTGATCATGAATTTTCAACAGTCCTGATGCATTGGCAATAACTCTATCATTCTGCATAAGGACACAACCAAGTCCTTTCTTCGATGCATCACTATAAAGAACGAACCCATCATTCCCCGATGGTAGAGTCAATATAGGAGCATTGAATAATATTTTCTTCAGTTCTTAGAAAAATTCTTCACACTCTTTTTTCCAAACAAATTTAACCCCTTTACGTGTGAGCTTCGTTAATGGGTTTGCCAATCAGGAAAAATTCTGGACGAAACGTCGATAATAACCTACCAAACCAATAAAACTGCATACCTCAGTTATACTCGTATGTGCTGGCCATTCTTGGATTGCCTTGGTCTTAGAAGGATCAATAGAGATTACATCTTTAGAGACAATATGGCCATGAAAAGAAATCTCATGAATCCAGAATTCACACTTGCTAAACTTCCCATATAATTCATGTCTTTTCAGAGTCTTCATGATAATACGCAAGTGACTTTCATGATCCTCGTAGATTTTAGAGTATACCAGGATATCATCAATAAATACCACCACAAATTCGTCGAGATATTCCTTGAAAAATCTATTCATCATATCCATGAATACAGAGAGTGCATTAGTCAATCCAAAGGGCATTACAGTAAACTCGTAATGCCCATACCTGGTTCGAAATGCTGTCTTCGGAATGTCTTCCTTCTTTAAACACAACTGATGGTATCCAGATTGAAGGTAATTCTTTTAAAATTATTGATCTCCATGTAGTTGGTCAAATAAATCATCAATGCGAGGTAGGGGATAATTTTTCTTTATTGTTATAGAATTGATCTCCCTGTAGTCGATACATAACCTCATAGATCCATATTTCTTTTTAACAAAAAGAACAGGGGATCCCCATGGAGAAACACTAGGAAAAATTAATCCCTTATTACTCAATTACCTTAGTTGTTACTTTAGTTCAACTAGTTATACAGTGTCCATTCTATAAGGGGTATTCGATATAGGCCTTGATCCAGGAATTAAATAAATGGAAAACTCAACTTCTCATTCTGGAGGATGTCCAGGTAAATCTTCCGGAAATACATCTACATATTCTTAAGATGGATTTCTGACTAAAGGAAGGACTCTAGGATGAAGTGAGGGAAGTTGAGAGAGTATTTGGGCAGAGGTTTTCCGAACCAAAAGGCTTTGAAGGTGTGAGTTAATGAGAAGGGAGAGTGCCCTTTTATAAGAGGGGTGAAGGGCACCTTTGGAAAAGCTAGAAATGTTATTTTCGAATACATTCATATTCGGATTATAAGGGATCCAAAGGGGATTATCTAAATGTTAATGTGGGGATAGGTCGAAAACCACCCTACCAATAGAATTTAGACAAGTTTGGGTCATTAAACTAACCTTATCTTTAAGTATTAACACTTAGTTAATTAGTTTCACTTTTACAATGTCTCTTTGTATTTTTATATTATATAGTAAATAAACATACTATATACCTCCGAGATACCCACAAGTGGTCCATTAATAATACACCTATCATGATATAAGTCTCTTGTCCGAACTGTATATTTTTAATAATTTAATATCAATTATTAATATAATATTTGTTTTAAAAACTCTTTTATGTCAATTATGACACTATTCAATAGTTGATTTTTGTAAAACTCATAACAGAATTATTACTTCGGAAAAATTTAATTAAACCATTAATAACATGTCATATTAACCTATAAAATTAGTGTAATTCATTAAAAGTCTCAAATTATATATATTTCGGTATTTTTAATATCAATTATTTTAATTTTTCACTATTATGGTAATTACTGTATCATCATTGTGTCATAAATAAATTAAATTATATAATGTCTAAAAATTATAAATAAAATATAATTATGTAGGAAATCTTTTTATATTTCTAATGAATATATACAATATAAAAACCAACTTATATAACCCTGTGTAAAAATTGTTTTTCTAAAAGATATATGCTTCTGTCATTTTTGTATTCATTTTAACTTAATTAAAATAAAGTGTTCCTATCACTTACAAGTGGCACCATGGGGTCCCAAAATCAACCAAAAGATGCCCATGGTCGGATATGTATCTACCAATAATGTTAGGACACGTTTTAGGGTAATTTTTAATTATTATAATATTATTTTTAACCCTTATTTACCGGATTTACCCTTTAACCTTGGTAAATAAAATATTTACCGAAATAATTATTAAAAATGTCTAAAAATAAAAGTTACCTATTTACACAATTTGAACATCATTATTCCAAATATGGAATCCATTTTCCCAAATTCAAAACACAGAAGTGGAAGAAATTCATTTAAAATTAATTCCCGCTGTCAAAACAAAAAGTGTGTTTTTAAGATATAATAACTATCAAAATATTGATACTTGTTTATGTTGGGTTTAATTGTGAAATTATGTCCAATGACCAACATTGTATTAACTGGTAAAAATATATTCCAAATATACTTTAAAACCACTAAAATTCATAATTTACCACTATTAATTATTTTGATTAAAAAATTGTTTTTAATTAAAATTTATTAATTTTCACTATTCATCAAAATATTAAAGTTATCTAAAAAGTACCAAAATTTCACCTTAGGCTAAATTCAATACTCCAAATCCAAAAATGAAGTCCATTTTGAGAGATAAATTTTCAAAAAGTAGGTATTACTATTCATAACGGCTAGTTTGATCGGTTGTGGTGTGTGTTAGAACTCGATGTTGCGTACAACACACGCTATTGCATTATTAAAAGTGAAGCGTATAGTAGAAGCTTGAGGTGTTACATCTCTTCTTATCTTGATTTGCATTAATTTCGTAAAACATAGAGAATTCCATTTCTATCTTGATAGAACATCAGACAATATCTTCGTACGACGAGAAGGATTGTGAGACTAATGCTCAACAATGAAATGGTTTAACCCATTAAAGAAACAATCAATATTACTTCTTGGGTTACATATATAATCTGAAGCATGCCTTTCTAACCTTATAAATTTATACTCATACTTTTCAACATTCTCATCCTCCTTTTTCCTCTGACTCAAAAATTGTCATACAATATCTGTTTGATGGTCATGAGGAAAATATTTTTCTAATAAAATCTCTTTAAACTCCCTCCATTCCATATTTGATACTTCATCATCTTCCTACGTGTTTTGAATCATTGACCACCATTGATTAACATCTCTAGTGAGGTGGTAAGCTTCGATGAAAACCTTTTCCCTTTCCATACTCCCCAAGGCGTGGAATATTTCCTCTAAAGAATTTATCCATTTCTCCGCAACTAGTGGATTTGTACCCACATTGAATGTTGGTGGTTTTTTCCTCATGAAGTTATCTAACATTGATAATCCATGCTGCAGATCAGGGTGCTCCATACGGGTAAGGTTAATGTTCATAACCTGAGTGCGTTGTCCCAGTATGGTGATAAGATGATTAGCATCAGTTGCATCACCAGCTCCACTATAATTATCTGGAGCAGGAGGGAAATCCCAACATGGAGTGCATGCATTGATATGGTTTCCATTCCTTCCACTAGGCACCATTTCTATACAATGACATAAACTAGGTTAGTTTATGAATCGAAATACATAATTCCAAACATGTAAATCACTTATCATAAATTAAACAGTTTATGAATATAATCCATAATCATAAAAATGTTTTCTTTGGGGATTTTTATACTCATAAACCCTTCATAATTGTTTGTAATGAAAATGATAATTATCCTAAACATATCCCCCAGGAGTGTCGTATCCAAGAGTGCAGCAATGACCATTGTCGTGCATCGATTCCCGTTTGAGTTTAGCTCGTTGTAGTGTTTTTTTTGGTTTTACCTCTAGGTATATCTGTGCCAGAGCCACCTCTACCTTCTCGAATCCAAACGGGGATGTATTTCTCGAAACACTAACAAAATCTTCCCAATACCAATATTCTAGGAAGTTCTTATATACGAATCATCAATTTACATCTTAGGTCTATGTGCTCTAATCAGAGTATATCTAAATCTAGCTTCCACATTTTATACTAAACTTCCTCTTATACCAACTGTAACACCATGACCCCAGTTACCCAGAGTCGGTGCATTATTATATAACATTTTCATGATCACAAAAGATCAATTATTGAAAGTCCGATTAGTTTAGTAGCCTTGGAAACACTAGAAACATTCATAAGTCTTACATTACATCATAAAGTGAAAAACTACAACAACATAGTCTCCATTTTCCACACTCATATCCCCTCAGACTATCTCTGTAGGTCATTCATAAAATACTTCTTCACATACTGGGAAAAATAAAACATAGAAAGGGGTGATCTCAAATGCTCAATAAGGATAACCATATAGAGAAAATATTCTTAAATAAGCATAAACATGTAAGGCAATGTATAACTAAAACAAAATCCTTTTAAACTTGAACTTCAGCATAACATATCAAAAATAAAATGAAATAATGTCATTTACAAATTCACATGGATATTCTACTATCCAAATAATCACATGCAATATCAATAAGCACTTTCATAATGATTGAATTCATAATGCTAGACTATCATGACCACATAGTCAAGGCCTTGTGCAAAGACTAGAAATAAGATTTTGTCAAGGCCTTGTGCCAAGACACCAGTTTGTCCCATGATACCTACCGATGCATCGAGGAGCTATAGCGGGCTCCACCTGTCACTTACTAATTCCAATGAATTCCTCATATGAAAAGGTTTAAACATAATATAAACATTCGTATAGAAACTAGCATATGAAATGTCAAACATTTAACCATAAACCATGAATAGTATAAAAATAACACATCCATAGTCAAAAATATCACAAAAACTTCAATACAATATGGATGATTTGTGTCATAATAAATCAACTTCAAATAAGCGTAAAATCCATCAAATGACGTTGACATAGTTGAAATCAAAACTATTTGAGAGAGATATCTCCTTTTTTGAAATCATTTAAAAGTCAAATAATTATATAAGAAAAAAGTTACATTGAAAATATTCTTATATTCATGCAAGGTAAGCTTCAATGATTTTATAATGGTGGAAAATAGTCACACCCACCTTATAAGTTAAATAAAACATTCTTACCTTAATTTTTTCAAAAAGGTTAAAAAGTACCTTGTTTGGAAAACGATAAGAAGATTCCTTTCCAAAATGTATAAGGTCAAATAAGGGTATAAATGACATTAAACCATTGTCAATTAAATAGTAAAAATGTTCTGAAATAAAATTTTAAGATACATTGATGTGGATGATAAAGAGGTCCCAATAGAAACTTACCAAAAAACAACCTTGGATAATGAAGAGATTGTACAATTAACCCTTAACATGTACTTTTCCTTGGTCGATGGTAGGTTAACCTCCTGTATAATTGTGAAATAATTGTTATTAAATTATACAAGATTGATATACATTAATATGATATCATATATGATCTTTTAACATTTCTTTTTTAATAATATCTTAATATTATCATTGTTTTGGGTGTTAACTAATTCGTTTCCCTGTATATGATTTGTTACGTAAGATGTGTTTATTATGGATATGTTGTATCTTATTCATATCCAAAATGATATTAAGTCTTTAAATATTATTTTTAACCATCAAATAAAAATTATTATTGAATGGATACGATGGGGAATTAATCTCATCACGTTTGTGGAGACGGTAGTTCATACGTACGCACGAGCGACAATATAATTCTTTTATATTGAATTAATATATAATTGGATGGTATATCATATATAACTAATCATTATCATGTTATATTTATTATTTACATCAATTACACTTCATTATCATACCCATCCAAATAATAATGTATTGAATAACAATTACACCACGACGTGGAGACGGTAGGCCGTACGTACGCACGTATGGTGACTTGTCATTCGAAGGATGGATAGAATAATGAATATGGTTGTACCATATTTATAATAACATAAAAGTATATAGAAGATACAGGATTTATAATTTTTTAATGGAAAAAACAAAGAAAAAAGAAGTGGAAGAAGAAAGGAATTTGAAAGAGGGTGGTGAAATTATTACCTCTTCTTTGGGTTTTTCCTTTTGATTCGATCATAAGGGCTCCTAATGTTGGATTTCTGAAAAAAGAAAGGCCTCTAGGATGAAGTGAGGATAGTTGAGAGGGAATTTGGGTAGATTTTGGATGATCCAATTGGCTTTGAAGGTGTGAATTAGAGAGAAGGGTGAGTGCCCTTTTATAAGAGGGGTGAGAGGCACCTTAAGAAAAACTTAAAATATTATTTTATAATGAATTCATATTCGGTTTATAATGGCTACAATGTGACTTATTTCCAGGATAAGGTGGGTATGGGTCGAAATAATTTCAACCAAATGATTTTAGACATGTTTCGTCACTATATTAACCTTATCATTTATATTTAACTCGTAGTTGAATAGTTTGACATTTACCACGTCTCTTTGTATTTTTATATTATATGGTTAATAAACATAATATAACAAGGAAAGATAGCCCCAAGTGGTTCATTATTAATATATATAACCTTATATATTTCATTTGGCTGAACCTTATATTTTTTGGAATAGAATATCAATTAATAATATAATATTTGTTTTAAAAACACTTTTATGTCAATTTTGAGACTATTTGGTATTTTGTTTTTTCTAAATTCATAACAGCATTATTACTTCAAAAAAAATTCATATAACCCACCCTAATATGTAATATTAACCAATTATATTATTGGAATTCATAAAATGTCTCAAATTTCATTTATTTGGATATTTATAATATCCATTATTTTAATATTTCATTTATTAGGTAATTACTGCATCACCATTGTGTCATAAATAAATAAAATTATTTAATGTCTAAAAATTATAAATAAAATAGAATTATGTGGGAATGATTTTTATATTTCTAATGAATATTTATAATAATGTTTATATTATGTGTAACCCTATATTAAAAATGTTCTATTTACTAAAATTTGATTTTAACTCTTTTATGTTTTCTTTGAATTAAATAATAATAAATGTCCTAATCTAATCTAAGTGGACCAAAGAGATCAATATTTTATTCCTAAGGCTGTTTTTGGCCGAATTATACTTAGACAATAGAATTAGGACATGTGTTAGGTAAATAATAATTTCATTTTTACTTTTAATTACCCTATTTACATTTAACCGTGCTAAATAAAATTTAAAAGTTACTATTCACAAAAAATTATTTTTATCTTATTGAACCACATTTTAATTCTTGATATTAACTGTGTCCCTCAGATTTATGAAATTCCACTCACAGAAGCGGTAAAATTTTGTCTTATGTGAATTTGCAAATTCTTTTAGGAGATAGTTAAAGACGGTGAAAAGTTCTATAAAATTTTTATATTTCTAATATTATTATAAACTGACTCCAATAAATTACATTGAACATATATAGGTATTATGTATCTATTTTGACCTAAAATAAATTTAAATAAAATAAAAAATTAAATAAATAAAATTCGGTATTAAACTATAACTCAGTGTTTTTCACTATTCATCAAAAATATAATGTTTTCAGAAAAATTACAAAAAATCACCCTAGGATAATTTCGATATTACGAATCCAAAAATAAAGTCTATTTTGAAAGATAAAATTTATAAAACTTCAAAACTTTTGTATTACTATTAATAACGGCTAGTTTTATTGGTTGTGGTGAGTTAGAACTCGATGTTGCGTACCACACACGCTACTGTATTATTCAAGGAGAAGCGTACTGTGGAAGCTTTTGGTGTTAAATTGAACCTCGTGGAAGATTCCTACGTACCATGTCTTCACATGGATCAATGTCCCTGTAGTTCAGATGGTTTTGGGAAACCGATGTAAATGGACTAGGGGTCCATATGGACTTGAACCTCGTGGAGGCTTCCTATGTACCATGCCTTGACATGGATCAAAGTCCCTGTAGTTCGGGATAGTGAAGGGGTTGGAATGATGTTTAATGTCATGCGGGATGGGGGCGATGTCATGGTCGATGCTTACACTAATCCAACATGAGCCATGATCGGTGTGAGAAACAAGAGGCAGCAAAGGCCTGACGACCACGTCGTGAAAGTTGAGTCTGTGGGAAGTGAAGAGGGGATTACATGATTAGGTGACCCAAGAAGCCGTGACATACTCTAGGATAGAGGCCAGAGGGTGACAAAGCATGGCGGGAGAGGAACTTGGCACCCAGGAAGAGAGGAAGAAAGAGGTGCTGCCTCAAAGCCAGGGCTTATACCAAGTTGGCTACCTTCTCCATTTGGATAAACACCACATTGATAAGGGGGATATTGTATCCTGTGAGGGGTGATCCCATCCTCATGGAGATGAGTGGGCATGAGGGGGGGCGCCCCGTGTGCGAGGCACGAGGTGATACCACAGTTTAACGACATGTGATGTGGACAAAGGTGCTTGGTAGTTTAACGTCCTGCAGCTCAGATGAGGTGGGTTTACTCTGATCACCTAGGACTTACATTACTAGTACCCTTCGCACCTTGTGGAAGGGAAGGCATCGGCAGCGCCGTGATGGAGGGGTGTCGCAGAGCAAACCATCGAGTGGTCCATGTTAGCATGGCTATACGAAAAATGAAATATCCATTAGCGTGCCTATGTGAAAAAGCATTAGGCGAAGCAACAAAACGGGTGGTGTTTTCTACGGTACTTTGAAGTCACATCGTGAAAACCTGGAGGCTCTCACGGGAAAAGGAATATCCAAGAAAAGGGGTACATATGTGTGGGCTTTGTGAAGCTCTGTTTCTCCACGTGGCGGAGGGCACTTGCGAAGGAGTGTTCTTTGCAAAGTGGGGTGCCTTATCCAAAGAATTTGGAAAAGGTGCATGTGGGGGGTGCTTTGCGAAGTGGAAAGGAATTCACGGAGCATATCCTCGCGGAGCAATGGTTCCTCAAGAAGCAGGGTGTGGTGAAGCAGTGTGCTCCGTGAAGTACAATGACCATGCCTTAGCATGTGGATCATGTGAACAGGAAGGGTGTTTCGCGAAGCATAAATGCCCTGTGACAACTCGGGTCCCCTTGGGGATCCCCTTCCTTCGCGGAAGCCCTTAGGCTTCACGAAAGGCATCCCTCTCGAAAGAGGGTATCACAATGAGAAAATGGGGTGGCACTTTGCGAAGTAGAAGTACCTCGCACAGCTCATAGTTCACTGATCAGAAGAATGATTCGCGATTCGGGAGCTAGGAAGACGAGAGGTATGATTGTCCGTCCATTGGGCTCAGGGGGAGCACTATATTAATAGGTAAGGGGCACCACAGAGCAAGGCTAATGCGAAGTTAATGGGAATTTGGTTGCTTCGCGGTGGGATCGCGAACGTTAAATTGGTTCATGGAGAATCATGCCCCTTGCTTCGCGGCGGGCTCACGAATGTAAAATGGGTTCGTGGGGAGTCCTGCCTCCTTACTTCGTGGTGGGATCGCAAATGTCAAATGGGTCCACGGTTCGTCCCGCCTCCTTGGATCGTGGCGGCCGCAATGCTGAGGACTTCTGCGAGGTGGCTTCACGATGCAGTCGATGGGGCCTTCCTTGAGGCCTCTTCTTTGTCTTGAATTTTTGGCTCCAACAAATGACCCCCTCTCAAACTTAGAGCCGTAGAGAGATCGAGGGATGAAGTTTGAGGGAAATCGCAAAAATCATTCGACGTTCTCGGTGATGGATCAGGAAGAGAGCTTGTGAGGCGGATAGGGGACACGGAGGTCGACCGCACCGTGAAGCTTTGCGCGCATTGTATGTGCTGCGAAGCTCTGAAGGGAATCACATATAAATAGGGGGCCTACCGTCTCTTTTGTCCTTTCCCTTCTCTGTGATCTTGTCATCTTGTGCTCTCGATTCATGAAGCTCTACGTACTCCACGAGTGTTCTCTACGAATCGAGTCTTCACGGCGCACATCGAGTCCATGACTCTGTTTTAGCGCTTTGAGATCCATCTTTAAAGGCCTTGACATCGCCATGTGAACAGTGTTCATGAAGAGTATTTGTGAATGACCTTTGTGAATGAGCTTCGCGAACCAACCAAGAAAATATCCACCTTCAAGAAAAAAAATGTCCCACCAAGAGGCTACCTGGGGGGTCATTGTGGATGCTTCCCGGAGGGATGAAAATGTAAACAGTCTGGGGCTGGGAGAGCTAGTCCGTAGCCAATCAGACCATGATTCATTATTGGAGCTGCTGTCGGAGAGTAAGAATAACTACCAAATGTGCAGAAGGTTTCCCTTGAATGGATTCGGGCTGAGGGATGACATCTTCATCCTAGAAGAAAGCAAGGATGAGACGGCTTACTTTTTCAGGAGTACGGCATTCCAGCACCGATGGTTCAAGGCTCCTGATGGTAATGTTCGGGAGGAATTCACGCCTGTCATCATTAACTTCCTATAAAATCATCTGAACAATGTCGACGGGAAGGCATTGCTTCTAGAGACGTCCCCTCCCCTGTACCGAATCATACTTAAGGTGACATTGGGGAACCCGAAAAATGGGTAGTCTGAGGAATTGTACCTGTGCTAGGGTTGAAATTTCATGAATTGCTGGGCCTAGTATTAATGGGTAGGCGCTTCATGTGAGGAATTCGGAGCAGATATTGAGAATAGTGGGCATGTATGAGGCATCTTGGGCCTCCCAGTTTCACATCTACCAGCCAAAGAAGCTAATGTCAGAGCTGTTTAGCCAATGGTCGTCAGGGACCAACACATTTCACCTGCATCTGGGGGAGTTTGGAATCATCTTGTGGGACGTGCACCAGATCTCGGGGGGTCCCGATACTGGGGGCGATATACGAAAAATTCCTTCCAACTATGGGCAGGTGGGAGTACCCAGAGCAGATGCCACGTCTGGCGATGACATTGATGGAGCTCGTGCTTGGGGAGAACAAAGAGGTTGTGAGGGACGTTCACTTCAGGCGCTGGTTCATGAAGCTTCTGAACATTCCAGAAAAATAGGCAGTTTCTGGTGAGGCCTCGAACATGAAAAAAGGGGCCAGAAGCAAGGAATTCTCATACTAGCGGCTATTGGAGAATAGCCAGTGGAAGACCTAGGGGTTCAGTGTAAGCACCGAACAACAGCCGATAGTCAAGCTGGCGGCATTCATCACAGACCTCATCTGTGGTTGGATCCTGCTGGTGAACGATACAAACATGGGGGTGCGAAAAAGAACTTTTTTCATGGCATCCACATTAGTGCTAGGAGGGCGGGTCAACCTAGGGAACCCAATGCTCGCCAAGTGGTACAAAATACTATGGCACATCAGCGAGGGGAAAAGGCCACAGAGGGTATGCGGGCCTTTCCATCTCATGTAAGGGTGGATGGAAACACACATCAGGGGGATCTATGTGTATCCAAACCCTATCTCGCCTCCAGGGTCGAACATTCATCCCTTAATTTTGAATGCCACCAGGAGGTTTCTGACCAAGATAAAAGCACCATCGGTTATAAACCGGTGTGGAGGGTGGAGTAATTCATCTTCCACCTGTTCCCATTGCCGACATGGGCCTTCATTGATGATGGCCAAGGAATGAAGGAGCACATGTCCTACCTCCTGGCCATTCGAGGTGGCGTCTCGGTGGCCAGGGTGGATCACGATCTCCTTTGCGAGCCATACACCCCACACCGGTTCAGAAGGCAATTCTGGTGCCTGCAGTGACTGACCCCGTAGGTCTACTTTGAGGTGCGTCACGAGGAGCACCTGTGTGTGATGAGGCATATGTGGCTCATGTTCACACTGAAGGACAGGAATATGCAAAATGTACTGCCTCTGTAGACCGCTGTCTTTGGGCTGATGAAAGAATATGTCAAGAGGCCTAACTAGGGGAGATGCTGAAGCGATGAACCATCCTTTTCGGGGACAGTGAGCTTCCCCGACCTTAGAGCTGAGCCCGGAAGGTGGTGCAGGCACCCCGCACTGGCGGGGCTTCTGTGGCAGCGACACCTGCAATAATTGAGGGGGGTAGTGGTAGCGTATTTGACAGCAGCAGTGGAGACGGTGGTCCCTGGATAATAGAGTCATCCAGAGGGGCGGCCATTGAGAGGATTCTGTAGGATTTCTACTCAGGCCCGGGGGAAACGGCTTCTCCATATCGACCAGTCGGAGAATTCTTCCTTCCCGAAGGCTTGGGACATCTGGGAATCCAACCATAAATTCCTCTGACCATCTGAGTTATGGAAGAACCTTAAACACATTGGGTTGGACTTGTTGGGAATTGGCCCTATTAGAGCTGGTTTTACAGTATCTCAGTGGGATGTGAAGCAATAACTAACCGATCTGGAGGACTTCATCCATTCCCGAGGTACCCTGCTCTCAATGAACGACTGGGTCAGGGTGTTGTTGGGTTGTACGGTCCCTCCTCAACTATCATTTTCTGACCCGATGTAGCGCTGCCCTCTGCCGGAAGAATCAGACGATTCCTCCTTCGGAGATGACGCCGATAGAGAGAGTCCGTCGGAGGAGGGTGAAGTCAGTGATCTGTCCTCGGATCATGAATACTTTGTGGTGGCTCTCAAGGTAAAATCCAATGTTCCTTTTTCATATTCTTCCCTTGGGTCACTCTGGATTCATCATTAGTGCTTGTGTTGTGTTGGAGGACCTTGTGCGTAGACCTCCCTTCATCCCCTAAGTGGGTGTCAACGAGGGACCTTCGGGATCCACGCCCGTAGCTGTATAAACTTCTGCATCTTGTGGGGCTGAGACACTCGAGGCATCTAACCTAGAATCTCAAAACCATCCAACCATATACAGGGGACTACCTCTCGGGGTTCTGATCACATCAGCCCAAGGGAGAGATTAGGTATTTGACCTCCGTAAGTCTCCTTTACCGAAATCACAACTGTTGTCCCACGACCAAGTTAACTGACATTCACGTCCCTCTTTTCTAGCATGTATAGTCCTTCAATTATCCTGGGCCGCTGCGACGAAGTTGTTCAGGACTTATGGTAGTGCTTTTCCCCGAGGGATGCCAATGGTCATGGAGGTGGACATCCGGGTTGACTGAACTACAACACCCCCGATTAATAGCGGGGATACCAGTTGGACCATGCCTGAGATTATCAAGGTGGGACATGATGATGAGGACAAACCAAATGATTCAGGCCCTGCCACGCCTGATCGAACGCCAGATGTGGACTTGGCTGGGGAGTTCTTTGGGGAATTCACTATATACGATCCTTCCAATCACGCCAACTGGGACGAGACGACCTATGATAAGGAGGACAATAAAATATTCTGTCTCCAATCATGGAAGCTGATCACATGCTTCATCAATGACACATGCCAAACAATATGGC
Organism: Viscum album; assembly: GCA_963277665.1. Classification (NCBI taxonomy): domain Eukaryota; kingdom Viridiplantae; phylum Streptophyta; class Magnoliopsida; order Santalales; family Viscaceae; genus Viscum; species Viscum album. The sequence goes on along the minus strand of OY728164.1, from coordinate 569,113,549 downwards.
TGGATGAGATGGACAGACATTGCTCGCGAGTCCGTGAACTATGTGCTGGGGGAGTGGATTCCTAGCGCCCTCATAGGCTCATCCAAGATCTCATGGCAGAAAAGATTTGGGAGTATGACTGTGGCCTTAGTGTGGGCTATCATCGGTGGAAGACGGTGAACATCTAGAGGCTCTGGGAGACTGGAAACGAGGTTGAACGGTAGCGGGCCCAGGGGGATGATCATTCCGCTTCTCTCGAAATGCAATCAGAGAAAATATTGTGGCTAAAATCTCAACTGGCGGAAGCCGAAGAGGGCCTGAAGAGAGTTTCTGAGGATATGATCACCATCTTGACCAATGTTGAGTAGGCATAGATTTCGGTCAATGGATTGCGCCCTCTTGCCGCCGAGGAGGAGCGGCAGCTGAACAGGCAGTAGAAACTCTTTGAAACCACCAGCTGGAGGGTAGCAGAGCTTCTGTGCTCTTTTGATGAGGTCAACCCATCCATGGGGGGAGTAGACCCTTAGATAGTGTAATGATTACAAACGCTCAAACTTACTTTCCTGATTTAATTGTATGATGTCGTAGAATTCATGAGTTCCACTGTTTACATTTGTTTATTGCATCCCTGTGATGTTCACAGAGCGTCCAGAAATATTTCCCTAAGCTCACGTGGGTCTGGCCCAATGTGAGAAACAATGGGTGACCACCTTATCACCTCATCCAAACATAGGAGTGAAAACCAATCTTTAGGAATCTGAGGTATAGACAACCGGTCCGTATTTTCGGTATGAAGTGGGAGAGACCTGATTGGAGAATGAAGCTCTCAACACATTTGAATTACCGTTTTCCCCATGTGCTCTTGTACATGAACAATGAAACTATAGGGGTGCTATAATTGATCCAAATAGATGGGAATGGGAGGTGATAATCACAAAACCCATGATTTGGAACATTGTGGGGGTGGCATAACAATACAGAATAACTATTTACCACATTCTAATCACAATATTCTTATTGTATTAGCTTGAAGTGGGGATGGAAAAGGAGGGTCTATTGTTGACCGTGTTCGAAACAAAGGACCAGTCGCAAATGTCATCCATTTGTATTCTGGGACATTGGCCCCGGACATTAGCCAGACCATAGGCTAAGCATCCATACTGTTAGGGGGTTCCTCCAGACGTGAAAGAGGACGAGAGTCTGAATAAGGGGCATAAAAAGCATGGAATGTGGGGTGATGGTTTGTTCAAACTGAATCCAACACTCTCGAAATTATGCCACCATGGTGGAATCACAATAGATGGACGCATTGGTCTGATCATGGCTCATTCTTTCTTTTAGGCAGGACCTCTCAGTTGAAGGAGTCGTCACATCCCAACATCACCTTAGGGCATCCCGAACATGTTCAGGGCAGAATTGCAACTACATGGTTCCCCAAAATGGGTCAGGCCAGGGGCCAAGAATGAGGAGGAACACGAATTATAATTCATGGGACTGGACCCTAGGAAAAATATCAAGGTGTCTCTATGTATCCCATTAGGATGAGAATCAATCCGTACATAGTTCTGGAAGCACAGTTTGACGTCGTGTAGGATAATAAGAAGCCAGGATATGCCGGTGCGCATCCCACCAAAACTACTAAGCCCACGTGAGACATGCTCGATGTGGGAAACAAGAGGTAATGGGGAATTTACCGACACAGGAAGGAACTTATCAGGGCATAGGAACACTCGGTAAATGCCAACCCAATGATGCCAACCCATCCATGTGGCACACCTAGACACGCGAATAAGTAAATCCGAGTATGTCAGAATTCCACTTGAACATAAGGAAGTGGAAATGTGTGAATCATAATGCTCGAGATCTGGACCACAATGATGGTGGCATGACGATAGAGGATTGTTTCTGACCATGGTAGAAACACAGCATCCACATCATGTTAGCCTGGAATGGGGACAGACAAATGAGGGTTGATCGTTGACCATGTTCGAAACACGAGACCTGTCACAAATGTCGTTCGAGATCCTTAGGGATATTGTCCTGAAATGGTAGGAGATCACTTAGGCCTTTCATCCATGCCATTTGGGGGTCCTTTTGGATGTGGAATAGGATAATGATCCAAATATAGATCTCACGAAGCTTGGACATGGAATGGGGGGAATGTCCCTATGAAAATTCCACACTTTAGGATCTTTGTCAAAACGCATTTGAATACGTCATTGAGACGCATTAGATAGAGGGTGCCGAGTCCCTTCCCATATGGAGATATTATTTAGGGTCATAGAATTCGGACCATGTATGGGAGGAAACACAGGAGGCTAATGGTGAGTTAGATATAATCTCGATGTGGATGGGGACCTGGGGTTCCAATCATCACGTGTTCCCTGGGAATATTTTAGGTCAATGGACCAAAAACGAGAGTTAAGCTTGGCATGAGGTAAGATTCACGGACATTCCTACATACCCCATGAGGATGGGCACCAAGCTACACATAGTTCTAGAAGTGGCACGGTAAGGTACCAATGCCAAAGATAAAAGGGGTGTGTGGGCGTGGCCCCCCATACCAAAAGAAGGGGTATTTGATAAATATTGTTTCTCCTTTAAGGTGAATGGTTTTTTTTGAAGCGACAGGACTGGGATAGCAAGTCTCGGCATCACCGTAGGAATAAAGAAGTATACATGCATTGAAAAATGGAATGGTGTGTGACAGATACCAAACATGGTGTCCCCTTGGGTGAGGACATACATCACGATGAAGTTCCATTTTTCGTCGTGTGACCAGGACGATAATATCATAGATTAGGGTCATGTGATGGGACCAAGCATGTATTTTAATGTCATATAGCACAGATGTAGTAGAGAAAATTCTAGGTGGGGAATATGTATGGTGAATTAAAACATACCCGACGTGAATGGGGACACAATCCCATACCACACCATACACAATTTTGAGAGGGGAACCTCTGGCCGAGGGGCCAAAATTGGTGTAAGAGGGAGAGGGGTAGGAGAAGCTATCTCCCAAATGAGGTAGACTTAAAAACTAGACGTTCAGGTGGTTCTACGTATCCCATAAGTATGGGAATAAATATACATGTAGTTCTATAGTGGGGGTAATATGAAAGGTTCTTAGATGAGGGTCTTAGAACTCGGACCAGAGAGAAGAAAAACTATCCCAAGTAGAGGCGGACCTTAACCCACACCCTAATCCTACTTGAGTTGGACTCAGTGTAGGAAACTTGGGCGTATACAGTACTCGTGATACATGAGATGCATGCAAGGTGGAAAACTGGTGAAGCCTCAAGCGATTGCCTTGTCACGGATTTATTCCTCCTAAAGTGCGGATTCACACTGAGGAATAGTACCAAGAGTTGTGTAATTCTACTTGGACATGATGAGTTGGAGAAGGGTGTGAATCATGTAACTGACATTTTGGGCTTAAAGGGGTTGGAATGGTGATGGAGGATAACTGTTGTACATATTTGAAACACAGTATCCATATCGCATTAGCCTAAAATGGGAACAACAAATGAGCATCAATCGATGACTATATTCAAAATGCGGGATTTGTATCAGCTTTTTGTCCACAACCCTCGAGGACGTTGGCCTTAAATAGTAGGATAGCCCTTAGGCCTAGCATCCATGCCCCATGGGAGTCCCTTTGGGTTTGAAAGGTGATGAAAGCCCTAATGGAGGGTAATGAAAAGCCTGAAAAGCGGGCAGAAGCATGTCCTAGAAAAATCCCACATTCCAGGTACTAAACTAGAGTACCCTTAAGAACATTGATTAACTGACGAATAGGGTCGACAAGGGTGATCAACTTGAGAGTGACTGATTTGAAAGGATGAGTATAGAGTAAGGGGATATAATCCCATGCCACACCTTATAATCCCCTCCGCGGGAAAGGTAGGCCAAGGGGTCGGGGTGAAATGAATATTTATGGAAGATGGGGATGGACACAAAGTCTAGATATTTATGTGGTCCTATGTATCCCATAAGGATGGGAATAAAGCCACACGTAGTTCTAGACGCATAGTTTTACGTCATGTAGGGCGATGAGAGGCATCTCATCTGGGGATGTGTATGGCGGGGAGAGTAACCCGGCGTGAATGTGGACTTAATCCCACACCACATCGTACAATCCCATAAGAGAGAACCTATGCCGGGGGCTTGAAAAGGCCAAGGGGCCTAAGTCTGGGCCTCGGTCTGGAAGGCCTGACCAGCTTGCAGTTTAACGTAATGCAGTGAGGACGAGAAGGGGACATATCATCTGGGGATGTGTACGGCACCGTGAGCAACGCGATATGAATGAGGACATAATCCCACACCACACCATATAATCCCATAAGAGAGAACCTAGTCTAGGGCCCGAAAAGGCCAAGGGGCCTGAGGCTGGGCCCCGGAAGGAAGGCCATACACCCTCTTTCACGGTTATTGCCTCTTCGCAGCTCCTAAGCCAACGTGAGCATTGCTTGGTGTTGGAAACAAGGATCTGGTCTCTTTTATCCCCGTCAAACGGGGTCTGATAGCGGGAATCGCCTGAAGGGACACTACAAAATAATTATCTTTTTCCAGCAAAGGTATATGTGTTGTTAAAAGTGAATTTTCTATTGGTAAAACGTTTTACCAACAAAAATTGTCCTATTACTAAAATTATGGTAAAAACTCTATCATTAAATGTTATTGTGACAGATAAAATAGTTCTGTTGCAATTATAATAATACCAACATATAATATATATATGTTGGTAAAAATGTTTAGCAACAGATTTATATAAAAAAATTATTTGTTGTTAATATTATTATCAACATTCATAATCAATATCAATAATGAATATTTTTTTTGTAATTTATATTTTAAATAAGATATTACATTTTGGTATTTCAATATTTATTGCTAAAATTTTATATTATATTTCATAATATATTTTTATATAATATATTTATTATATATAATTATAATATAATTATAATATATAATTATAATATAATTATAATATATAATTATAATATATTTATTATATATAATTATAAAAATCTATTATATGAAACTCTTTATTTGAACAAAATATGCTCAATCATAATTTTATAAAAATATTCAACCACTAATAAAATGCATAATTCTACAAAAAAACATAATCCAAACACTTTACAGGAAAATCCATCAAACATCATTTGATATTTGTTCAATAAGATCAACACATGCATTTTCTTTACCCCTCATTCACTCCATTCTCTTCGTTCCTCGCTTTCTGAATGGATCGAGTGAAATAGATCCAACTAATTATGTTTCATTCCATTTGTGTTTCGGAGAAAGTCTCTACTCATTCTGCTTACTCAGTCTAACCAACGAGCCACGCCACATCATCCAAACAGAGAATAGAGCTTCTTAACCAACAATCCACGCCGCATCATCAAAATTGATAACCAAGATTCTGAACCAATGAACCAAGCCGTGTCGTAATAAAATGACACTGCATCATCCAAACTAAGAGCCGAGATGTCGAACTGATGAACCAAGCCCCATCATAATGAAATGGAAGGAGACACCTCATTCAATCTGAAAAATGTTAATGTATTATAATGTGTAAAATTTAATGAATTATAAGGCAGTCCAAGAAGTCCCTAGTTGAAAAAACATTCATGTATTGTTCAACCTATTTTTTATAGATAAGAGAATGAATTATAATTCACCTTGAATCTTCAAACAGTAGTTGAACAACATTGAATTCAAGTCACTAGGACACGAGATTAAAAATTCAAAACCCTATAGCATATAAATAGTGAATTACAACCACCATTATAGCTAACAAACATGCACCCATCCCTCACTGTGGTTTCATACAAATTCATTGTAGCAATAGTTGATAGACAACATGAACATTCGATGTGAGTGTGCATGTTATAAAATAAAGAAAGAAGACAATACAGATGAGTACTTGATTATGGAATAGAAAGCATCAACATTGCTACATATTTTCCTGCAAATTAATCCATGAAACACACTTTTTATCAAAAGCGCTACTTTGCTGGAAGGAGGAACACTCGAGTGAAAAAGATACCGGAAGAGCAGACTGAAAATGTCTCTGCTATAGCATATTGGGTTTATATTTTCCACCCACATTTCCCATGTTTTTTGGGATAGTTTTGGGCTTTCATCACCCACTCAATTGAAACAATTGTATGGTAAAAAAATTGTAATAAATGATACACAGATAATGAATGGGATGTAAAAATATACTGATAATGAATAAGTTGTAATATTTTACATATAATGAATGATAAACAAATAATCTTTTATAGATAATATACTGCAGTGATTACATAGATAATCTATGAATGAATTGTAATAAATGATAAACATATTAATATATTACACACATTTTATATAATAAAAAATAATATATTACAAATATTACACAGATTACACATATGGATTTTGGATTATTCATATTTTAGATTTTACAAATTCCAGATTTCACATAGTACATATATAGAACACAAATAATTTTAATAGATTACATAGTAATTCATAATTAAATAGGTAAAATGAATCATATATAGAATCTAGAAAAGAAGTGGAGGTATGTGTGTATAATAGCAGCAAAGTTAATAAACATACATCACAAGAAAGTCTACTACAATCTATGTGTGACTCTGCTGATATGATATTTGATGTACTGTTGCAAGTATAATATAGTCTGTGTGTGAAAAGTACTAGTCTATATGATTAGAATACCAGTTTGTATGTGTGCAGGCAGTCTACTAATTTGTTTGCGTAAAAAGCCAAGTATGATCAGTCTTCTATAGTTGGTATGATCGGTCCACTACAGTCAGTGTGAAAAGCATGATGACACATTTGAAATTTCACATCTTTAAGCTCAAAATTACTTTTTAACATCATACAAAAACGAATTCATATTGAAAGAACATGAAAACTAACAGAAAAGAATGAAAAATCCCCTAATGATTGTTATTATCCAAAGAATAGAATTGAAAAAATCATCCACCATATCAAAAAATACAACCACATTGCTATCATCAAAACACCTATACAGGAAGGGCAAGGTTGTCTCTTGAGAAGCCATTGATCTACAAAATAATTAAACCTGATTGATTAAACACGAGATAGTATAGGATGAGTGATGCAATGAAAAGAATGAAACCTCATTAAAAATAATAAAGTGAATCTAATGAGATTAATGTCGGCCAGGATGATCTCAAGAGAATACATTGATGATCTCACGACAATACATTGATCTACAATAGAAAGAGCATCACACTTCTTTGTTGTCATTATGTCCCAAAGGATTATTACTATAACATTACCTACAAAATATAATGATTAGTGATGAAATGAATTCCCAAGTCCAAATGTTAATTTTTGTAGGAATTTCATTAACACCTCACATTGGTTTACAAGGAAACACAAAAACATCATGTAAAACAAAAATTCCAGCATGCAAGATAATGTCAACCAGTATCAAACACATTTTAAATTTCACAGTTTTAAGCTCAAAATAATTTTTTATCATCCTGCAAAAATTAATTCATATTGAAAAAACATAAAAACAGATAGAATGGAAAGAAAACTCCCTGGATTATTGTTGTTATTCTATGAATTGAATTGAAAAAATCATCCACCTTCTTATCAAAAAAATATAACCAGGTTTCTATAATCAAAACACCTATTCATAAAAGATGACAAAAAAATATTAATTACAACATTAAATTTCAATGATGTTTAAAGTGATTATTCCAATAACATTACCCACAAAATAGAACGATTAAACATGAAATTGTAACATTGAAGTTAGAAATGAGATATATCCAGGTTAGAAACTGATGGATGAGTGATGAAATGAATTCTGAATGTCAAATGTTAATATTTGTATGAATTGAATTGACACCTCACACTTATTTTCATGGAAACCCAAAACAGAACATGTAAAACATAAATTCCAGCATGCGAGATAGTGTCAACTAGTATGTAACGCGTTTGAAACCTCACAGTTTTAGGCTCAAAATGATTTGTTAACAACACATGCAAATTAATTCATATCCAATTAACATAAAAACTAATTAAAAAAAATAAAAAACCCAAACAATTGATGTTATCCTAATAATTGAATTGAAAAAAATCATTAACCTTCTTATCAAAAAATAAAACTAGGATATTTTCATCAAAAAAAATATTCATAAAAGACAACAGAAAATAATAATTGCAATATTAGAGATTAATGAAAAAATTATAGAAGTGAATATAATTAGATTAAATCCCGGAAGGGTGATCTCTATATAATTCATTGATTTACAAAAGAAAGATAATCGAACTATCATGAACAGATACTAAAAAGTCAAGCATTATTCACAGAACTAAGAATGAATCTATTTCTAATAAGATTATTGGGGGTGCATTTTCTTGGAAAGGAGTCAGTTCAGTCTTCAAACTACCATAAAATCATTTTCTTTCTGTGCTGAAATGTAAATAAAAGTCACTCAATCAACATTTATAATCATGAATTGAGTAATCGTAATATACATTATACATTTAATTCACTTCAAATATGTTTTTCGCAGCCTAATTCGTTTAACTATCACACAAGTGGAGTAGAAAAATGATGGGATGGGAATGAAAAAAAAGAGGGGGGGTGATATCGGTGAAATTAAGGGGGAGTTGATTAAAGGAAACTTACCTGGTGACGAACAACATGGAGACAAACCAAAGGGGGACAATGGTTACTAGAAATGATTATGGATGCGGGAATCAAAGGGAGGTAAATTTTCTAGAAACGAACTGAAGGGATGACCTCTGTGGTGAAAAACTAAAGCAGGATGAATGCTGTGGCGATGAAGGCTTTATTTCATCTGTATCTTTAGGGTTATCGAGGCACCGGATTTGGGAATCGATTGCCACGACTTTGTCAATTTGGTAACAGATTTTCTTTTATAAATATAACAAATAATTTAAAATAAACTTTAGTTTTTAATTTTTAGATGAATCCAGATGATATACCGACATTAACCCTAAATCCAACGTTAGTAGAAGAATCCAGAAGATATACCAGCATTAACCCTAAATATATCTCCATAGCCAAACTCCACCTAAAAATCAAAACTCACTGAAGATAAATCTGAAGAACTCAGCAACAAAAATTTTCACCACTGATTATAGAAACCGAGCCTCAAACATAAGAGTTTGATCCATCTGAATCACCAAAGATGTCTGAACTCATAGCCGTTTGAACAATGTCGAGGCCGCTGAGGGGATCCCACCCCCGATCTACTAAAGTTGACAACCATGGATGGACAAACACCCACGATATATGATATCGTTGAATAAGTAGAGGCCGACTGAACCCCTTTGGAGCCGCAGGAGCACCGCCTCCCGAGGCCGAGCCTTTTGATAATAAAAATTATATGGTTCTAAAATAAATTAATTATTATACATACATCTAATTATCTATTTATTATTTATAAGTTTTTAATTTTTTTTAGAACCAACATAAATTTGAATCTTTTATCAATAATTATAAATTATATATATTATATTGATGACAAATTATTTAATTATCAATATTTTAATTCATTATATAAGCATACATATTTATTAACAAATATACTATTTTTGAAAAAAAATTAATAAAATATATATATTATTAGTAAAATATTTATTTATACTGAATAATTTATTGTGATGTGTGTGTTTAATGGTAAATGATTTTTCATTAATAATAAATAATAAAAATATATTCATTTGTTTGTAACATAAATGTTGTTGTTGATGTGATATAGCGGCAAATTTAATTGATACTAAATCATTTGTTGGTATAAAAGTCTTAATAATAAGATATGTATATGTTTGTAAAAATAATTATCGGTACTTATATGGAATATCAAAAGAATGATATATCTGTTGGAATTACTTATTTTTAACAAAAAATATATTATCTGATACAAAATATCTTTTGGTATAAGTCATTTTTTTAGTGGGAGTCCGTCGCTTGGAGATAAAACAAGGTAGAATGGACCACTACACTTGATCTTTGGGACATCTTGGGATGGTCCTAACGATCCAGGATAGCTGTTGACCATGTTGGAAACATAGCGTCCCTATAGTGACCTGAAATGGGAGAAACAAATGTGCATCGACTGCTGACCATATTCGAAATGTGGGGCTTGTATCAGCTTGTTTCTCAACATCCTCAAGGGCGTTGTCTCGAAGTGGTTAGAGAGCCCTTAGGCCTGGAATACATACTATTCAGGGTCCCTTTCGGATGGGGAAAATGATTGTGGAGTATGAATCGAAGGAGCGGGTGAAGCATAGCCGTACCCAACTCTAAAAGAGGCGAATGTCTCCAGGGAGTGGGATGTATTGATGGATCAAGGTTAGCTCGATGTGAATTGGGGAAAAGGTTTGTACCCCGCCATATGTCTTGACCCGAGGGGAAGATTCTGGCATTTGGGATGGGTGAACAGAAAAAATGTATGGGCATTGCTATGTATCCCATGAGGATGGGAATCAAGCCATACGTAGTTCTTGAAAGCCATATAGTTTAAAGTCGTGTGGTGAAGATGTTGGAGGATAGAATAATGGGAGTGGGAACATGGTGCGACCATTATAATACTTTTAGGAGTTGGGCTAAGGATGCCTAAACCATGTCATACAAGGATCCTCCAAGAAGGCTATACTGAGGGGGAATTGACAAAGTGAAGAGTTCGGGGCAGGGCTCAAGACGAGGCATCTGAGCGTTCCGACGTATCCCATGAGGATTGGAATCAAGCCATATGTAGTTCTCAAAATGAGTTTTAACATCATGTAGGATGATACACAGTTTAATGTCATGCTGGATAAGACAGTTTAAGGTCATGTGGGACCATCCTGTTTAAGGTCGTGTAGGACCATGGGGCTCAGGAAAAGTATTTCTTAAGAAACTTGGCATTGGTTGGAGGAGTTATACGCTCACCGTACATGGTCACCAAGTGTTATGATTCATTTTGGTAAACCCTGTGGACTATGTAAGGTCCTTCCCATTTGGACTCCAACTAGGGTGGTTTCCTGCCAGGGATCATTAGCGCTCGGAGGGCCAATACCAGGTTGCCTTGAAGAAAAGAGCAAATGTGATCCTTCTTGTTGAAGGTTCTAGATATTTTTTCTAATTCCTTTCTAGATTGTGCTTGGCACGGTGCCTATTCTCATCAAGTGCATCCAATTCATCCACATGAACTTCGACCACATTATCTGGTACATGCTGGTCATAGACCGCTATACGTAATAAGGGCCACTGAATCTTGATGGGCAGGATGGCCCCAACCCCGTACACCAGGGAGTACTGGGTCACCTGGGTGGAATTGAAAGCCGTCATCTAATGAGCCAAGAGGGCATTGGGGAGCTTGTCCGGCCAACTCTTCTTATTCTAGCCAACCATTTTTTGCAAAATGTTATAGAGGGTTTTGTTGAACGCCTTGATCTGCCCATTTGTCTGCGCGTGATAGCGAGAGGTATGGTTCGAATGAATATTGTACTTTTTGTACAATTTATTCTTGTTGGATGCTCGGAAGTTGGTGTCATTATCGTTGAGGACGGAGTGAGGGACTCTAAAATGGTGGAAGACGTTGGAGCTCATGAAGTCAACGATAGAATGGGCCTTGACCTCCTTGAGAGGAACTGCCTCTACCCACTTAGAAAACAAATCTATGGTGGTCAGGATGAACCTACACTGGCGAGCTGTCTCTAGTGGGTATGGTCCCATGACATCGAGTCCCCACACTGAAAATGGAAAAGAGTACTTGGTGGAGAAGATAGGTTCAAGTGGATGATGCAATAAGTTAGCTTGAACTTGGCACTAGTGACATCTCTTAGAGAAATCGATACAATCGTGGATCATAGAGGGCCAGAAGTACCACAGTCTCTGGATATGATGGGACAGCTCTGGTTCATCCTGATGTCCACCATAGAAACTAGAATGAACCTCCTGCATGACCTGCAAAATCTCGACTCCCTGTATTCAACGGAGGATAACACCATCGAAATCGTGTTTGAAGAGAATCTTCTCAAGACTGGGACCACTCTGGAGGGTAAACTATAGCGCGCGGTGTCGGATTCGCTCACGCTCTGCCCGATCAGCTAGGAGGTAACCATTTTGGAGATACTCAAAAAAGGGGCTATCCAATCGGGGGTCACATCAATAACTGCATATGAAGAACCTGGGGTTCCTGTCGTGGCAGCTTTGGCGGTAATATCGCTTACCTGCAGGCCGTCATCATCCTCTGGGGTGATGGGGGCAATGAATCTCCGGCGGGCCACGTGTATAATCAAATCATCCTGCTTGGGATCTGCATGTGATGTAGCCATGATATCCAAAGTATCCACTCGACCATTCTGTGACATAGGGATATGGGTAACCTCCGGATGCAAAGGGAACTAGGCCATTAGAAGGAGAGTGTGTCCCAAAAATGGTAGGTGCTCTGGCTTCCGGACAGTGTAGTCACTGTTGATATGTTGGATGACCAGTTCAGAATCCCCTTTCACATGCAAATGGGGAACATCGATCTTGAGGTCCAGCTCAAGGCCAGTGATCAGAGCCTAATACTCTGCCTCATTGTTTGTGCATCCTTCTAACCACAAGAATGAGTATAGCAGAACGGCTTACGCCGGGGTAATGAAGAGGATACCTAGGCCCACTCTGTTAAGGCTATGATCATTGATCTCCCTACCATTGGGCTTCCGAGAGGCACCATCGAAGTGCATATGCCAACATGGGATGACTTTATTGACTGAGAGGATTGCCTCATCGGGAAAATCCGAGTCCAGGGACTGGTCCGTGGGGGTTGGATGGGCCGCAAGAAAGTCTGACAATGCCTTCCCCTTGATAACCTTCTGAGTTACGAACCTGATGTCGAACTTCTGGAGGATTATCGCCCACCACGCTAATCGGCCTGTCAATATGGGGCGGCTTAGGATGTACTTCAGTGGGTCTACCTGAGTGACCTACTATAACTCATGGTGCTGTAGGTAATTTCACAATTTATGTATGGAAAACACAAGCGCAAGGAAGATTTTCTCGATGGGGGAGTATCTGGTCTCCGTATCGAGGAGCATGCAGCTGAGGTTGTATAGGCTGTTCTACATCCCCTCATGGTTCTTCTGGGTGAGGAGAGCGCCGAGGGACCATTCCAGGGCGGTGAACTAGAGAATCTGCGACCATCTGGAGACAAGTGGCAACAAGACCGAAGGCTGGAGCAAATATTTCATGATTTCCTCAATGGAGTCCTGGCACTCCTCATCCCACTCATGAATGGTGCCTTTATTCATAAGACAAAAAAGGTCATACACCTACCAGCCAGATTCACAATTAATCGGCATATGTAGGCTATGTGGACTTGGAATCCTCGAAGCTCCCAAATATTTCATGGGGGAGGAATCTTGCTGATAGCCCTGATCTTCTCTAGGTTAATCTTGATGCCCTAGTATCTGACAACGAAGCCAAGAAACTTCTCGGAGGTAACCCCGAAGGAACACTTCAACGGGTTCATCATCAAATGATGGGAACGAAGGAAGATGAACACTTTCTCAAGGTCTTTGAGAAGGTCCTGACACTGGTGAGATTTGACTACCAGATCATCCACATAGCACTCCACCAATTTCTTGAGGATAGACTTGAATATGCGATGCATGGCCAGATGATAGGTGGCACCTGCATTCTTCAGGCCGAAGTGCATAACATGGTAACAGAAAGTACCTTGAGGTGCTCTGTAAGTTGTAGACTCATCAACCTAGGGAGGCCATCCAGATCTGATTATATCCAGAGTAACCATCCATGAAAGAGAGGGCTTGGAACCCATATGTGGCGTCGATCAACAACTCTGTCACCCTAATGGGAAAAACATCCTTCGTATAGTGATAGTTGAGATCTTGGAAGTCGATGCAGACTATGATCTGTCCATTATTCTTCCTGACTAGAATGATATGGGCTAACCACTTGGGGTATTGGACCTCCATGATGAATTTGGATCCAATAAGATTGTCAACTTCGTTCTCTACCATGTCACCGTGAGAAGGGTGCATCTTTATGGGAGGCTGCTTGAACCCACGATGTTTTTTTGGGAGACTGAGGTGGTGGATAACTACCTGGGGATCTAGTCCTGGAATCTCAGTGTAACTCCATGAAAACACATCACGATGCTGTTTAAGGAATTCCATGTGCTGCTACTTCTCCTCGGGGGATATGGAGGCACTGATCAATGTGGGTCTCGGATCTGCCTTGCTACCAAGCATCACATGTACCAGTTCATCGACCGTGGTAGAGACACCTTCTTCAAAGGCAATGGGTGGATCCTCTAGATCATCTTCTTCACTTGCGTTGGATAGATTCCTAGTGGGTGGATCTTCCCCTAGATCAGATGAACCTCATGGGAGTATGGTACCAGCCTGGACAGTAGTGGACAACATGTCAGGAGGTTCACACACCATTGAGACCATAGCGATGAAGGCAGTCGATCTGATCTCATCTAGTCTTCGGCCTAGGGTCCATACTTGATAATTTGAAAGAAGTAGTGGCACATCGGCTTGAGTTGGTTAATTCCAGCCAGGAGAAATAGACATGTATGACGTACTGTTGTTGCCATGGGGCGGACATCCCGATATCATACGGGGGTTGGAGGATCTAGAATTACCAAATCCTGGTTTGTGTAGGAGTACGATGTGATTTTCCTCCGTCACTTGAACTTGGAAATATTCCTTCCTCTTTTACCCAAGACTACAAAGCACTACCCCATTTTGGGGGTCGTGGCCTCCAATCGATGGGTCGGGAAGACGTAGGAGTCATCTAGATTTACCGAGAGGTAACTTGTTGCAGGGGAGGGCTCAACCTCACTTTCTAGATTCTGCTTATCCTTCCACTTGTAATAGTCATCATCCAAATAACGGGCTTCACAAGAGGTAAAAGGAGATGAATCACCTTGGAGTATACCTACTCGACCATTAAGGGACTACTTAAGGAATTGGTGGTACGATGAGAGAACCGTTGCATGCAGGTGGAGCCATGCCCTACCCATCAATGCATTGTACGCAGTGTCCTGGGAGACAACCATGAATTAGGTGCTGGAAAATAGGCCACCAAACACGGTCTTTAGAAGGATCTTTCCAAACAGGGTCTGTTCTATCATGTCATTTCCCAGGATTCTTAAATCGGAGGGAGTCAGGTCATCTTCAAGTAACCCTAGCTTCCGCAGTGTCTGCGTTGGGATAAGGTTCATCCCGGAGTCGGTGTCAATGAGAAAACGGTGAATCTCCAAACTATTGAATTGGTCGGTGATGTAAAGTTGAAACATAATCCCCTGTATGAGAGATCCTTTGTCATTTCCTGAGGATGACATAATGGACTGGCATTCGGAATTCTCAATTGTTTCATCATGAAAGGCTTTTGCAGCTGCTACATCCGTCTCAAACTGGAGGGGGGTTCTCAAAGCCTCAGCGAGGGCCTCACGCATATCTGACAATAGTAGGAGGGATTCGAGGATTGAAATCCTCACTGGGATGCTGAAGAGGTGTTTGAGGACATCATACATCCATTCCAGGAACAAAAATTCTTCTTGAGGGAGGCCACTTTGTGATTGGAGGCATGAAAGGCCCTACTGGATGGATCGACGGCTGAATAGTACTGGGCATATCCCACTGCTTAATCGTCGAAGCCTGAAGAGTAGTTTCTAGATGAGGACCGGAATGCTGAGATCAACCTATAGGTGGGCGAGACTGGTTGCGGTTTGGTCGAGGAGGCTCCACCTGATCCAATAGCAAAAACGGTGGTGGAGGTGGTCCTGATGACACCAGATGAAGAGGTTGCGCGTGCTGAGCTCTGAGCTGGG
Organism: Viscum album; assembly: GCA_963277665.1. Taxonomy (NCBI): domain Eukaryota; kingdom Viridiplantae; phylum Streptophyta; class Magnoliopsida; order Santalales; family Viscaceae; genus Viscum; species Viscum album. The sequence goes on along the minus strand of OY728164.1, from coordinate 569,097,707 downwards.
ACTACTGTTTGGTCTCATTGGCATGCACTGCCTGGCTGGAGGTGCCTAATGATATGCCTCGACGACCCATATAGTTGCGGGTCTACCGACTTTGGTGTCAGCTAGTGAAATTGGGGAGGTTTTCCTGGAACTCCCCCTTATCGGGTGTCATATAAGGATTTAACAACTCAATGGTGTTAACCGAAGCGTACCCAGGACCGTCGCTTAGCGAATCATCCACCACTGGGTAGATTCTAGGAGGGAATCCCATCTCAGGGGGAATAATGTCTCTTAGAGTGTGGAACGACGACGCCATTGGCAGGGCACATTGCTTCTTCTTAAGCCACATATGCTTGCTCTTCGCGGAAGAGACCGAAGGAGATGGTGATACAGAAGTGGTGGCCTCAAATTTCAGAGGATATACCTAATTTAGGTGTACTAGAATGATGCCATGGCTGCAGGTGACCATTTTTCAGGCCATGCAGTCGTTATACTTTTCAGACCCACTGTCAGAAACCTACTGCCACTTGCCCTCGTCGTCGCTACCGCTATCTGACCTTACAACGATTCCCGCCACTTGTGCTGGGGTCGGGCCCAACCTAACTATGTTATTATCGAACTGGTCTTGGATATAGTCTTTAAACACATAGCACCGCTTGAGGGTGTTCCCCATAATCCAATGGTAGGGGTAGTAGTTGGGGAAATCAGTGAGATTCGCCTCTTCCAGCCTTCTTCACTCGGGTAAGTGTACAATCCCCTTCTCTAAGGGACTGTATAAGTAACCAAGTACCTGAGACTCGTCAAATGATTAGGTCTATTCTCTTCTTTCCAGAAAGGGGGCTCTGGAAACCTGTCCCTGACGAGGGGTCGGAGGAGCTTGTCGAGAATGTGGACCCTGATTGTCCTGCCTGGGTGGTGGCGGCACATTACGCGGAGGCGCCTGCCAATTCGGAGGACGCTGTTGAGCCGAAAGTCGTGCCTGAGGTAGAGGTACTCTACTAGGATACGAGTCCGACGCCACTAGTAGAAATTCTAGTTTCCTGGGGGCTTCTATTTGAGCCACCTTGGTGGGCTCAGCTATGGCATATCTCCTTGCGGGGATTACAGGGGGCAAAAGTCATGCCTGGCTGGACTGTTGTATGAATTTTTTGAGGGGCTGGGCCTTGTCAGAGAAGTCTAGAAATCCTTTGGGATAATTCTCAGGGATCAGGGAGGGAGCCAGTCCTATCTTGACATTCCCCATGCACATCGTCGGTAATTGTTCTTGAGTCAGTGGCATGTCAAGGGAGTGTGTGAGCCCCATCCACTGGGCGATAAAGTCCGTAACTCTCTCATAATGCCTTTTCTTTCACTTGAAGAGGTCTAAGATATTGGTCTTCTGGGTGGTAGAGTAGAACTATTAACGGAACTGGTTGCGAAGGTCCTCCCAACTAGTCACGGATCCGACAGGGGAGCTGGCTGTACCAGAAGAATGCTGGCCCCTCTCGTGTCTGAACAAAATAGCAGAGCCTGGAAGCCTCCTGCTATACTGGAGTCCCCAACATTTGCCCAAGACATGAGTGGAAGTGGGCCAGATTCTATGGTGAGTCCCCTGTCACATTAAAGGGGGAGAAGGTAGGATTATGGAAACCTGGAGGCACCGAATTCATCCACCCATGCTGGGCATGGATTTCCATTTAGTGGGATTGCCACCTACCACGTTTCTAATGCCTCAAGAAGGGATATGAGTTCCTCCATAGGATTGTATGGGCGGGGTCCCAGTCTTGAAGTGAATCCCTAACCACAAGTGCGCTGTCGGGTTATTCAACACGGTAGATAGGCTCAGTGGCTTGTGGAACGACTGGTGGAGTGACCTGCAGGGCAGTTGGGGGAACCCATGCATGATTCCTTGGATTTCCGCGGCATTTGAGAGGGTTTTTTAAGACATAATTCACCCACTTTCAGTGAGTTCCGGCTTCATCCCTATCCATAGGAGGGGTCTGATCAGGGTGACCTAGGAGTAGTTCGTCAAGGGGAAATTGTTCTCGACCCTCCTGCCCCAGCTTAGGATCACCGTAGTCGGGACGCCTCTCTACCACACATTCAGCGATGAGTTCATTGACCAACCTTTTCTACTCAGCCAGCTTTTGTCACAATTTGGACTTCTTGGGGTCCTCCTTCATCTATTGCACCGAGGCAGATGGGTCAGAGTTCTTGATGGATCCGACATGCTCCTTGTCCATGCAAGAATTCTAGCTGAGTACCAATGACCTGGTAGGCGTAGGGAGACATATGAGGTTCTTCTACTGATGGTAAATCCTCCCTGATGGGTCAAATAGTGGCGGTACACCCTCAGGGTTAAGTCTCCCTCGAGAAAATCCATCTCGTCCTCCTTGTCCACTATGTCAGCCATGTTGACCATGAACCTTCTTAGGGTAATGTCCTCAATATCACATAGCGTGTCCGGCTGCCACTGGATAGGGATAAAGAGGAGGGAATCATACTACCCCCAGACACGGATTTGCACATGGGGGTAGCCTCCCTAATAATTCTGCGATGTACCTTGATACTCTAAATGCATCGCTACTGGAGATCCTCACGATGACTTGGCGACTCGAGGTGTTGGTCCATAGGGAGTGCGGCCAGATCGACCAGACAGAACTACTCACTGATGTCTTCAAAATGCACTTGGTTCCTTGGATAAACCACATGCTGATGACGGTGACTGAAATACATCGCCCAGATGGTGTAGTGGAAGCACTCAACTTTTTCTGTGGTGAGAGACTCGGGTATACAGAAATCATGTGCTGGCATGGGCCATAACTTCTCGAGGAAGTGGTCCACCGCAATAATGATCCAGAAGCTCTTCTAATCATACTCAGGGTCTGGCCCTTGATTACCCCACTCTCCGACTAGTGGTGGTTGAGGATCTGGAAGGATTACTGTGGCAGACCATTGGGATTGGAGGTTGGCTGGCAGTGAATACGGTGAACGAGCTGACTAGCCACCGATTCTCGGGCTATCCTACGAAGAGTGGAGCGATCTAGACACTACGTCGCGATAGGATAGGCTGAAGACTTTCATTCCTGGCTCAGGGGCCGGGGCTGCTAGTGATAGGTCGCGAGGCTGCTTGCCCGCCATTGGTCCCCAGAAAATATCTTTGCGATCTCTCGTGGAGGTAAAAAGCACTTCTGATGATGACGGTGGTGACTTCACGACCGTAACCTGCAGGGTCTCTAGTTTTTCATCATCATGGATAAACCTATGGAGAGAAGCGGTCATCATGTGGAATTTTCATTCCGGGAGAACCAGGCTGAAGCACCTCGGCCTGGCCCCGGTCCTTGACTCAGATGAGCAGTGGGAGGGTTCCAGAGCTGTGTCGCACTCTGCTTCGGAGTCTGAGAAGCGGAACAGTTTGATCTTCGTCCGGGCCTTCCCATGATTCTTTTTGTGGCGGCGAAAGCCCTCCTTTTTTCCCCTGGCTGGCTCCTCAGGACATGGTTGGTTTCCTACACAGGGTCCTCTGGACGCACTAGTTCTATGGGGAGAGGGTTTCCACCTGATAAAGACGAGGTGCAAGGAGCACCGGGAAAAATTTCGATGGGGACATGGGGATGACCTCCATGAACAACATTATAGAGGGTAACACCTAAGATGGAACTGACAGAAGCATGGGGATGACCTCCATGCTTGGTATAGGTGGAGTGAGGCAAGCCCTCACCCCTCTGATGACTGGGGCGAGGAGGAACTTCTCCAGCTACAGAGAGGATGTAGGGAGGATCCCCATGTTGGAGGGGGACCGGATGGGAAATTTCCCCACAATGACGATTAGGGGTAGGAGGAAGGACTCCATACCTAGTGTGATGGGCACAGGAGAGGTTTCTGTACCAAACATCACTATCATGGAGTGGACATTCCATCGAATGGCAGAGGGTGGACCTCCATGCCAAGCCCCGAAGCAGGTATGGCCCACGCTCTGGATGGTAGCGGTACGGGGAGGACATAAATATGGGGTGGCATCACCGTAGGTTGGTTCACGGCAACCACTGTCCATGCCTGCTACCAGGTGAGTCAACCTAGCCAGCCCATAGAGTGGTTGGGGCCTCGATCCCAGTTGGACGTATAAGTTCCCCTGCTCAGTGTATGCAGGGACTTGATTATAAACATCAGCGGTGGATCGGCCCACAGTAGTCGTCGACGTTGACGCCCCTTGGCAGGCATTCTCTTCAGCCTGTGCCCGACGCTGGCATTGGGTCAGATGAGTCGGGTCTGGCGGTTTAGGTGTATAGCTTACCTGCTCCTTCGACAGGACCAAATGGCAGTGCTGACGTGGACAGGTGGGTGCCCCTGCAGGGATCCCTTGGCTCCGGACTCAGACAGTGTTGGTCCGGACATCTCCCACCTCGTCAGCATAAGGTGGGGTGGCATCATGGCGTTCTAGGGACGGGCTCCCGAAATGATTGAATGTTTGGGTGGGGATAAGGGGCTCCCTTATTGGCCCTCTTGGGTGGCGTGGACGGTGAGGCACGACCACATCACGATATAGGTGGGCCATATCCCTGGTGGGGATGACCCCCTCCTCCCTGTACCTGCGTACAAGGTCATTAATTACCCTTTTCTGGATAATTTCCCATGGGGAGATGGGTTGTGGGCACCCAGCAGAATTGGAGGTCGAGGCTATCGTGGAAGAGGTAGAACCATGCAGCGTAACCGTGACGATATTTCCCATGCCCCTGCGCCGGTGGGCAGGTGATCGGACTCCAGATGCAACAATATGGTTCATGGAAGTAGGGAGATGAGCTCGTTAATACTGTTAGGAAATTAAATTAAAAACCACTGCCCCAACATTGTTCCATATTCTGTGGCCGGTAAGTGGGATCCACACTGACAATGTCATAGAGTGGGATGTCCAACGTCCTACTGCCCCATCTTCGGGTGAGTTTCATTCCAGGCCCTCTATTTTCATGGAGGGACCCTGCACTGGATGGCTAGATCCGGTGACACGTCAATCCATGGATGCCCCGAGTGCTACTAATCTCTATATTGAGGAGAAGTCCTTCACATCAGGTTCACCATTTTATATTTCCGACACTTTCTCCAGGGCGCACACATTCATCTGTGGAGGGCGAAGGACACAATTTTTTGTTACCCTGCATTCCCTCTTTCCATAGGCGGGAAACATCCTCTCCTTATTCAGGTACTCCTTCTCATTTATTGAAACTAGATGATGGGATTTCGGTTCATCCTTTCGTGGATTCCTCCTCAGAACTCGTCACCTAGTCTGGGTCTCCCTTATATATTTAATATGTTGTTCGTGAAACTCTTCCTTATACCATATCTTCATGGACACCATTTAATTACACTGCTTCTATCAGGACATTCCAGGGGGTTCGGTCAGGGAAGCAACCTTCCGTTAGGGTAGTAGTCACGTTGGGGCATCACTGGTGTGTCTGGACGCTAGGGGATTGGCATTTCTGTCTTATTTCCCTTGTTATAGGGATTCTTGAGGGCGTGGAAGCCCAATTCATCCCACATCGAACATAGGGAAATATATTCCACGGGCATGTATATGAGGTTTTACTTAGCTTCCTATACTTAACACAGGGTATGCCGCGAGTTTAACATCTGGAGGAGATAGATCGGTATGATCAGAACACTGACTAGAGTTGATCAGTAGGAGGAACCCCCCATGGAGGGAACACCGATATTGGGGCCAAGACGTAGGCGGCTTCTAAAATTCTATTGAGGGGAATGGGGAATGAGGTGGCATGATCCCACTGTGTTGTGGTGGCCCAGGTAAGAATCATGATGGATGATGGATCGATTCAATGAAGTGGGTGGTAGATTGGATGGAACCGTCATGTGATGAAAGTATTTTTGGGCTTGTTCCTCGAAGAGACCTCCTATATATCCTCGTGTTAAGGAATCAAAGTCTGCGTTGTTCGGTGTGACGATGTGACACCTAAGAAGGCGGTCCATGATAATGTATGCATGGATGGGACCCGAAGGAAGTGAAACCTCCGGGTTTGGGGATGACATTCCTGAGACACATAGTCTCGAGGGAATGATAAGGATGAGACATTAATGATGGGCTTGAGCCCAATGGAGGCTTCCTACATATCCCTGTGGTATGGAATCAAAGTCCACATAGTTCATCTGATGACAGATTACCACTGAATGAGGTTGACAATGACTTACTACTAAATGAGGTCGCAACGTCTTACCACTGGATGAGATCACAATGGCTTACTGCTGGATGGGATCTCAATGGCTTACCGCTCGATGGGGTCACAATGGCTTACCGCTGGATGGGGTCGCAACAACTTTCCGCTGAATAAGGATGTCAACTGCTTACTGCTGTATGGGGTCACAATGGATTACTACTAGATAAGTATTTCACCGACATACCACTGAATGGGGACGCAACGGATTACCGCTGGATGAGGTCACAACGGATTACCGCTGGATGTTGACCGATGTGAAGGGGGTCCAATGGCTGTTGGCCTTGAACCTCAGGGAGGCTTCCTACGTACAAAGCGTTGACATTTTTCAAAGTCCTCGTAGTTTTGGATGGTGTGGGGATTAATCATTAGGCTTCCCAAGAAGATGGTGAACCGACGTGAAGGGGGTCAGAAAGACCAATGGCTGGTGGGCTTGATCCTCGTAGAGGCTTCCTATGTACCATGCCTTGACATGGATCAAAGACCATGTAGTTCAGGTGGAAAAGGGGTGTGGAACACTGCCACAGACATGGTCAGGGCCAATGGTTGTGGGTCTTGAACCACGTGGAGGCTTCCTACGTACCATTCCTAGGCATGGATTAAAGTCCTCGTAGTTCGGGATGGTTTGGGGATTACACTCTAGGCTACCCAAGGTGTTGGGATTGAACCTCAGAGAGGCGTCCAACGTACCGTTCCTTGACATGGATCAAAGTCCCCGACGTTCAGGATGGTTTCAATGAACCGACGAGGAGGGACCAGGGGTTTAGGTGTGCTTGAACCTCGTTGAGGCTTCCTACGTACCATGTCGTGACATGAATCAAAGACCATGTATTTTAGATGAAGGTATGGCACTTACACTATAGGCTACCCAAGGTGGAGGGGGTTGAAGCTTGTGGAGGGTTCTTACATACCATGCCTTGACATGAATCAATGTCCCGTAGTTCAGATGGTGTCTGGGAACCAATGTGAAAGGACCAAGGGTCCAGGTGGGCTTAAACCTTGTGGAGGCGTAGTACGTATCATGCCTTGACATGGATCAATGTCCTCGTAGTTCGGGATGGTGAAAGGGTTGGAATGTAGTTTAACATCATGTGGGATGGGGGCGATGTCATGGTCGATGCTTACTCTAATCCCACATGAGTGATGCTCGGTGTGAGAAACAAGAGGCTGCAAAGTCTTGACGACCACGTCGCGAAAGGTGTGGTCGTGTGAAGTGAAGAGGGGTTACACGCTGAGGTTGCCCAAGAATCCGGAACATACTTCAGTATGTAGGCCCAAGGGTTACAAATCATTGCGGGAGAGGGAATTGACACCCAGGAAGAGAGGAGGAGCAGCGGTGCTGCCTCATAAATGGTGATTATACAAAGTTGGATACCTTTTCCCTATGGACAAACACCACTCTGATAAGGTGGATATTATCCCCTTTCAGGGGTGATCCCATTCCCAAGGAGACGAGTGGGCATGGAGGATATCCGAGGTGGGGGTGCCATACGTGAAAGGCATGGGGAAAGAACACAGTTTAACTTCATGTGCAGATGACAAAGGTGCTTACCAGTTTAACTTTCTATAGCTCAGATGAGGTGGGTTTACTCCGCACCCCTAGGACATACATAACTGGCACCCTTCACTCCTTGTGGATGGGAAGGCATCCACAATTCATTGATGGAGGGGTGTCACAGAGCGAACCATTGAGGGGACCACGTTAGAGTGGCTATGAAAAGAAGAAATAGCTGTTAGCATGCCTATGAGAAGAATCATTAGTCAAAGAAGTGCAACGGGCGGTGTTGTCTAGGAGACATTGAATTCACATTGTGGATACCTGGAGGGTCGCATGGGAAAAGTAATTGCCAAGCATAATGGTCCATAGGAAAGGGCCTATTGAAGATCTGTTGCTCGGCGTGGCGGAGTGCACTTGCGAATGAGTGTGCTTCGCGAAGTGGTTTTACTTAGCCTAAGTATAGGGAAATGGTGCATATGTGGGGTGCTTCGAGAAGTGGAAAGGCATTCATAGAGAACAGCCTCACGGAGAAAAGGTTACTCTGGAAGCAGGGCGTCGTGAAGCACTGTACACAGCGAAGTACAGTGACCATGCCTTAGCATGTGAATCATGTGTACGTGAAGGGTGTTTCACAAAGCATAAATGCTCCATGACAGCCCGGGTCCCCTTGGGGATCCCATTCTTTCGTGAAAGCCCTTAGGCTTCACGAAAGGCATCCCTCTCAAAAGAGGGGATCAAAACGAGACAATGGGGAGGCACTTCACGAAGCAGAAGTACCTCACACAGCTTATGGTTCACCGAGAGGATGAATGCTTCATGATTCGGGAGCTAGGAAGCGAACGGTCGGATTATCCATCCATTGGGATCTGGGGGATCCTGGTATTTATAGGAAAGGGTACCGTAGAGAAAGGATTATGCGACACAAAGGGGAATTCGGTTGCTTCGCGGAAGGCTCGTGAACGTCAACTTCAGTCGCAGAGCATCCTGCCTCCTTGCTTCGTGGTGGGCTCGCGAACGTCAAATGGGTTTGCAGAGCATCCCACCCCTTTCCTTCGTGGTAGGATCGCTAACGTCAAATGTGTTCGCGGACCGTCCCGCTTCTTTGCATTGTGGAGGGCTCATGATCATCAAATGGGTTCATGGAGCATTGCACCTCCTTGCTTCGCAGTGGTCGCGGTACTAAGGAACCCCACAAGGAGGCTTTGCGAGGCAGTCAGTGGGGCCTTCCATGGGGCGTCTTCTTTGTCCGGAATTTTTGGTGCCAACAGTTTCCAAAGCGGTTAAACATTTATGTTGAAATCTCATTTTTCATATGGATTGTTTGTGATTAAATTTTTGGTGATGAAATATTATGATATAACTGCCAATAAAATCATGAATTTCCTTATACCATTTTTTTAGGATAATAAATTTTTATAATTTATTACCTCATATTAATTAATGAAGATACAAAAATAATTATTTTACAAAAATTGAAATTATTTCTCTATTTGGTGAAAAATATTTTTTCTTCCATGACCATGTTTTCCAAATTGTTTTAAATAATTTTCTACTAATATAAAATTATTTTTTATTTATATTTTCACAAATTATTGAATTTTTCAAAAATTGATTAAAAATTATATTTTTTTCAATTTATGAATAGGGAAATTTTGACTTGTTACCAAATATATGAAAGGAATATTTGTTTTAATCAGTATGACATGAATGGTATTTCCCTCCCTCGTGATGGATCTGTGATTTGTGGATTTCTTTACACATTTTCAAGTTTATTTTAAATGGATATTTTTTTTAATATTTGAGAAATTTTTTTAAATGAAATAATTGAGTTTGATGTGGAAATTTTTTTTTTCATCATAAATATTCCAAGAGATATTTCAAAATCATTTTCTTCCATTGATGATTTCCATTGATTTTATATATGATTTATTGGGGATATGATCAGACGATTCATTAATTATTACTTATTTTTACGGTTTATGTTTAAGATTACTTGATGCTCATTAAACCCATTCTTTTTTAATGGTTTATTATATGATTTAATGTTTTTGAAACTTGTTTCTTTCCTATAAGTTATTCCATGATTAAATGTTTATGAAACCCATTACTTTTTATGGGTTTGGATAAAATTAATTCATGATGATATTTTAGAAAAAATATGTATGATTTTAATTTTGTGATGGGTGGGACCTATATCTCCCACAAATGCATGGGGTGAATATTGAAATATCATGAGATAAAAATATTGAAATGGAGAGTGAACCCAAATCAGTATGGGACTTTGTTCACTATGATAGTCTTACTAGTGAATTGTGGAAAATATGTTGGTTTCGGTAGTGAACCCATTACTCTATGATATCCATATTTTTGATACTTCACTACCATGGAAATTATTTTCTATACTTATGTGAATGCCACAAATAAATCTCTTATGCCATTATTATGCTCTCAAGGGTCATGTTATTTGATTTAATTATGATTCATGTATTATTATCATCCAAGAATTATTCGATGAATAAATTGTATGATCTTTTATATATAGGATTATGTTTTCAAATGTTATTCCCATGTTCTCATACCCTTATTATTATATTATTGTTATTTGATTTTTTATATCTCCCTTATTTATCCATAATAAGCATCAACTCTCACCCTTTCATATGTTTTCTTTCATAGCGTATGATGAAAAATTTTGTGTATGATATTTATAAAAAGGTTGCTAGTTCTGACGAAATAATTGTGATACTATTTAGTTTACTTCTGAACCATGTTTTAATGTTTCTATGTTTCCAAAGGAATTTTACCTATATGATTTCTTCTTGGATCATTTTTTTGTGTAATTAATACTCATATATTGCATCTAGGTATGAAAAGTAAAGGTATCTACAGTTTGTGACATTAATATTGACTTAATTTGATATATATATATATATGTATGAAATAATTATATTATATATTAAGTGTAACATAAAAAGTAATTTCATAAATAATAATTAAATATTTATTATTTGATATATATTTCAAATTGAAAAAAACAAACACATTGATAATTTTTTTAAATTTATACTAATATTATACAGTCATTATTTTAAATTAATATTAATTTTTAATTAAGCTAAAAAAATTTCTCACAAAATATATGTCATATTAATATAACAATATTTCAATATTAAATTTTATTTATAAATACATATTTTTTATTATTTAAATAATATTTAATTAAATTATATATATATCAATATAAATATATTTTTAAATTAATTTTTTTTTATAATATATAAATATTTACATATAGGAAATTTTTCACAAAATATTTTATGTATTAATTGTATATATATATTGAGTTTAATATAAATTATATTATATTTATCTAAATATAAATATATTAATATATTAATATATATTTTTAGCACTTTTATTAGTGCTGATAGTGGTAACACTTTATTAGTTCTAAAAAAGAGCTGAAAAAGTGACCTTTATCAGTGCCATTAAAATGTTATGATAGGTTTTGGTATTTATCAATGATTTTTGTGAACTAATAAAGGATACCTTTATTATCATTTTTTCATTGATAAAGAACCCCTTTATTAGTGATTTTAACTTGCATTGTTAGATGGTAGCACTGAATATCACATGATATGTTGTAGTGCGACTATGGATAGAAGTAAACTATGATGTGAAAACCTAAATGTACCCTATATAAAAGACAACCTTTCGTGTGTTCCTACAAATAATGAATAATATAAGAAAATATAAAATGGGTTGTATGAAAATGATGACTCCACTGAGTAGATAATAGATGAATACCAAGACATTTGGGAATATGACACATGTAGGGAACACAAAACAACTACAATAAAAATGAAAAACACTGAGAATACAATAGCTGGGAGAGAGAAGATAGGGTAAAATTATACCTCAATGGCCATAAAAGAAATTGAAATGAGAACATGATACTGTAAGGGTTGAATCATACTTTGCTAATGAGAGCTATCAAGAGATATATCCTGAAGAAAATAGAGCCATGGCCTTAGACATTGAGATTCATGTTACATCATTCTCTATAAATTATAGAAACATTTATAAATTTCCAATTCATATAATCTAAGAATTAGGAAACTATCAAACTAGAAAAAACAATATCAATAACTAAAATTGAATAACATTCTATACAAAGTTTATCCATCCAAATTTCACATTAAAATTTAATTCCTGAACAACCTACCATAAATATACATTAAAAGGAATATTACTACTGATAACATGTGAACAAAAAATATTCCATGAACCTTCCAAAATTTCCAAAAAGACCCACACATCTTATAGGACATTGTGATTTATTCATTACTCTATAAACATTAAATTTTATCTAATTCATTATTGCTATAATCCATCAAATATGTTCTTAAAGAATAATATTCCATAAAAACCCCATGAATCCAAGAGTTCCAATAACAAAAATTCATCCAAGTAATATTTTATTCATTCATTTTATTGATTATATATTTCTTATTTCTTTTATATTGATACTAATTTATTGTTATTTTAATGTTTTAATTATACATGTTATATATCCTGTTTATTTTTTTCCATATATTATTTCTTTTTTTGTTTTTTTATTCTAATATTTTTTAAACATTATGTGATTCTTGTATCCTTTGAATTACCCTCACATGGGTTTCATATGACTCTTCTGAAGCTCTTACATCACCCTTTCATAGATATGTCTTACCATACTACATCGTTCAATTTACCCTTCCAAAAGTTTCTTTTTGAGGGTATGATCTTTCTGTAGAAAACATATTATATTGATGTAGTGGTATGTTTACCTAATTATAGGGAACAATGTATCTTCACAAAGCCTCTCGGTTACCTTCAGAAAATCTGTTTTTTTATTACATTTTTCTGAGTTAATAGGGAGTGATTATTTTCAACCAACCATTTTTTAATTTCCATTGAGCTATTGTAATAACCCTCATCTCTCATCGGTATTTCATCCCATATATATAATGATTGCTGGAATATTTTTTTAAGGGTATTTAATATATGATCAAGTTTCATTGATCCAAAGGGAGAGATTGAGAATATTAATTGATGTTGTAGGCATTTTTCCTTCCCAAATTTTCCATTTACCTCACCAGTTATGATAAAATCATCCCCTTGCACTGTGTTCTAGTACAGATTGTTATGTTTATGATCATGAGGTGAATCTTTAGTTGACTCCATTATAGCTACTAGAAGAACCATCAAGTGATATTCTGTCGGTATATCCTACTGTGAGTGAGAATTTCTTCTTCACTATTGTTTAGTGTTTCTTCTACATCAAATTTATATCATTGTATACTAGGATGATTTATTATAATTTTTATAACATGGTTTAGACCATTTATACAAGGTTTTAATAGAGTTGTTTTATTTATAATGAGTAGGTTAAAATTTATATATATATATACACGACATTATTGCTTTATGTCCATTATTTATTTCTCTATTTTATCTCTTATATTGATTTCCTAATTTTTATCGCTTGTTCTTTATCATTTCTCGAACTCATTATAGGAAAAAATCATGTTCCCTATTCATGACCCTGTGAGTTTAGTAATGTAATAAACTTTTTGGTTCCCCTTAATAGTTTTTACTAGAGATTCACACATATTATAATGGATTCCTATAAGTATGATATTGATAAAATCGATGGTAACAATGACTTAAATCTGTGGAGGCTTTAGAATATATCACTATTAGTCCTATAAGGGATGAAAGATATGATCTATGGTCCCATGAAAATTCATATAAGTCATTATGGTGATGGAAATACTATGAAAATTTACTCTGACATCCCTCTTGAATGCTAGATGAAATACCATGGATTTTTAACAGTTCCCTTGGCTCATAAAGTCCCATGTGAGGTTATTTATAGAAATTTTGAAACTAGTATTTATTATAAGTTAGATAATATATATATGAAAACTATATTGGTTGGAAATATATTATAGAATCATTAGTTTAAACCATCATGATGCATACAAGAACTCCCATCCTGGAATATCTTGATGTGTTTAATAAAATGTTATTAGAAATATCCAATATACGTATGAATTTTATTGATTTCTACTAAGAAACTATTTTCCTAAAATATTTTTATAGTTTATATGAACATCTCAAAGTTGTTATAAGGTATGGAAGGGATTATTTGAATATTTAGGAATTAGAAACATCCTTTCTATCATGTAATTTTTTCAGCATGGTAAAGGCTAAACCCCAAGATGAGGATTTAATTATTAGAGGTTTCTTCCAACATTCATGGTAAAAGTCAATGTAATATAAACAATTGTAGAAATTACCGCATCTAGTCTAGTGACACTCAGTCTAAATCCAAACTGAGATTGGTTGCCTTCTATAATATTGGGAAACCTAGAAATGTTAGACCTAAATGACATAATTTGAATTATGGTCATGTTTTTAGTTAATATGTATTTTTTTCTATTTATTAAAAAATGATATGAGAGTTCATTTATTTTGATAGTCTCTGGTGACATACTATGTGTTGAGTGGGTTTTATACTTAGGGCATTCATTCAATATGTTCTTATGAAAGATTTATTTTTCTTATTTGATTGAGTGGTCAAAATGAGAGGTATTTTTTGGTATTAAAATTAGATGTTGTTTCATTGGTAGATGTTCAATTTTAATAATATACTTTGAACACTCTCTTTTGACCTTACTATTTGTCATATGGGTTCAAAAATTTTCAATGGAATATAATTTCATTAGTATTATTTATTCATAAGGGATTTATATTTAAATATGAATTCAGTTTCATAAAAATCTCTAAGTGTGCTTGTATAATTTTTAGCGACTTAATGGTTAATAGGCTATATGTGTTAAATGGGAAGACACATTAGAAATAGTTGGGTATAAAATTTTTCACTAATATTGAGAAATAATTTATTTGGAACTAAAATTAAGGATATATAAGTTTTAAGGGATTATTGGAATTGACTAAAAGATGGATTTTTACCCAATTTACACTAAGTAACTTGTCCTTTTTTGAGGGCAGTGTCCCAGGAAAATAAACAAAATGTCAGTTTTTGAAAATGTTGCTTCAAAGAAAGTCTCCAACATAAGTTTTATTTTATTTTTAATTATGGGGAAAATCAAATGTTACCTTCCCATCATAGAGGATCATATCTTATCACATTTATGGATTATTATTCATGAAAATTATTAATTTACATATTTTGAAATATATATGATGTCTTTGAAGAGTTTAAAACATGGAAATCCTCTATGTAAAATCTATATAGGAATAAATTAAAATACTTGATGATTGATAATGGATTTGAATACCAATCGAAAATTTTTATTAATTTTTTTGAGTATCAGTTAATATTGAGATTGAATTCCAAGCGATACTCTTTAATAAAATTCTTTAGTTGAATGCATAACCGAAATATCCTTGAGTGGGTTCACAACATGCTAGATTACATGGGATTTCCCAAGTCATTTTGGTATGAAGATTCCATGAATTTGTTACTGTGGTTAATTGGTTTCCAAAATATTCAAATGGTTTTTAGACTACAAAGGTGATTTAGAGCAGCTTACCCTTATCCCTTGGATATATTACAGTGATTGGTTTTACAAAATATGAATATTCCATGACTGGCTTGATTGACCATAGGGATGTCAAATTTATATATATATTTTTCCTAAGGGGTATAAATGGTATAAAATTTGGAGAGAAAAACCCAGTTTTCAAAAAAAAAGTAGTTATAAAATATATGGTGTTTCAAGATTATTTTCCTCCTATAGTCCAATCTTCTAATAATAAAAGTTTTGATCCTTTTTAGAAGAAAGATTGTAATATTGATCCTTTCACTGATAGTGAGTATCTTATTGAGACTTCTCCACCTATCCATTTTCCTGATATAGATTCTAGATCGAAATATGAAGATACATTAGATTCTAAAGCTATTATTTTTCTTAGAGATTTTATTTTCAATACGAATAGAGAGAAGGGAGTTTTTAGACCTCCTTCTAGGATTAGTTAGGATAATTTGGATGACTTTTCTATGTATGTTTCATAGGTTCATGATGATGGGTATCCTAATGTTTAAATACAGGATACCGTTGATAAAGACTATAAGTATTTACTTGATTTCATATAAGAAGGGATAAAATCCCTTAGAAAAGTCCATACTGGTCCATAGTTAGTAAAAATTCTAATTCTTAGGTGTTTGGTGGTAAATTAATATTTAAAAGAAGAAATATAATATTGTAATTAATGAAATCAAATATAATGCCAATCATACAGTTAATGGTTTCCTTCAAAGAGAAAAAATAACGATTCTAAAATATTTTTCCCTATATTTAAGAATTCTTCTATTAGAGTTTTATTTGATTTTAAATATTATATTGTTTCTCATGTTGAACCATATAATTCCAAAATAAGTTATTTCATGGTGATTTAGTTGAAAAATAATGATTTAATCTTATAATTAGTTTTGAATATTAATTTAAAACTAACCAAGTCTATTTTCAAAATAAAACATTATATAGATTACAACAATCCACTAGAAAATGGTTCAATATTTTATATTTATTCATGTGGAAAAATGGTTTCAAAATTAGTGATTTTGATTCAGGTGTCTAATTTAATTCAATTGAATACTTTTTTATTTATCTTATTTCAACTGTTGATGACATTTTTTCCAAATGTAGTAATATAATATTAATCAAAAATGTCAAAATGAAATTGAATTAAGATTAAAAATAAAGGATTTATTATATGCTAAGAAAATCGTGGGTATAGAAATTATTCAAGATAGAGAGAACGTGTTACATTATATGTCTAAACCTTTTTATATGATTCAACTGATTAAAATATACATTTTTTAAATTTAAAACCCACTAGTGTTCCTCTTTCTCATCATTTTAATAATGAATTTTCTTAATCTCATACCACTACTAATAACATTGAATATATGAGTATAGTTCAATATACTAATATCGTGGTTAGTATTATATATGATGGGATTTATCCCATCCCGTATTTATCCTTTTAAGTGGGTAACATATATGGTTTTATGGATAATATGAGAAAGACACATTGTTATAATCTTTAGTGGATATTATGTTAGGTATATTCTACTTCACACCTTTCAATTTGTTATAGTAGGAATTTTTACGACCCAATATTTTAGATCTTTTAAATTAATAATATCGTCAATAGCATGTGTAACTCGCAACACCAAAATAATTTAACACTTAATTAAAAATATTTAAAAAATATTAAAATTTCATGGATAATTTAATCATTAGTAAATAAACATATTATGACCAAATATAAATGCCGTCTAATTTCTATTAGGAACACTTAATGTATTAGAAGGGATTTTCTGTAAAAGAAGTATTTCATTATACTGTATTTTAATTTGAAATTGAAATTTATTAATTTATAAATTTAATTTTGGAAAAGTAGTTTTATTTTGGGATTAATAATTTAAAATTTATATTAGAATTTATTTTTATGTTTTTTTTCAAAAATAACATTTTTAGGTGAATAGGGAAAACACTGACTTTTTTAATACAATTAATTTTATGAAATTATTATAATAAGAGAATTAATTAAAAGTTTTTGAAAATATTTTTAATAAAAAATAAAATTTTAATTTTAAAAAATAAAATAAAAACATGTATTCTAATTTTTTAAACCCATGTTTCATGTTTTAGGAACAGAAGCAATATTTTTCTCTTAAAACTCATTTTATCCGCTTATATTATAGAGAAGTTTTAATCGCATGTTGGAATAAAAACCAAAAATGGAATTATTATTTTAGATATATTTTTAATATTATTTAATAATGGAAATTTTATTTTTTGGCATAAAAATATGATCACTAGGACTAAATTTAATTACCATGATAATGGTAAAACTATTATTTTCAAATAATTTTTTATTAACTTTATGTAATTTCTTTCTAATAAATAAATTAATATATTCTAAAAAAGGAATATAATATAATTTTTAAAAATATATTTAAATATATGAACACTCATTCAATTTTTAATCGATACTAAATAACATAAAGAACACTTAGTTATAAAAAACAATTTTCTACACAACAATTTATATATACTAATTTTTTTGACTTGGTAGTAAATTTTATCTTATTTAAAAATTAAATTATACTGAATTAATGATAAATTTAGGTTTATAATATCATAATTTTGTTGTAATGGGTACCATATATAATTAACAAAATATAAACTATTAGGGTACAAACTAGTTACCGAGGTAAAAAATAGTAAAATGTAGAAATGAAGTGGTATAAATATTGACTAAAGTTTCAAAAAAGTGGTAAAATGGTTTTTAGAGTATTTATGGACCTTATCTCATTTAAAAATATATTATTTCAATATTTGAGAACCTTTTACCCTAGAATATTTTCATTTAATTATAAAAAAATAATGGGTCATAACAGAAGTTACATTTCCTTCACTTATAAAAGGGGATGAATTCCAACCTATCAAAGTTAGTCATAACCTTATAAATTTTATTTAATACATATAATATTTTACTCTATTATATTCATATTTAATATCATAAAGACCATGTCCACCATAAGTTATCACTTGACCTTTATTTCCATGGATACTTTCCTGAGAATGTTCAAGGTTAGAGAGTGAGTATTAATTGATCCTCATCCTTTTATTATTAAAATTTCATTTACAAAACAACCCTATAACCTAGTTTTAGAGTGGACCAAGTATCATTTTTATAATTTTCTGTTATTATATTAATATAAAACCCTTATGTATTCCATTCCATCCAAAAAATAGAACATCAGTCATACATATGTGTAGACTACCACCTCCAAGAAGCACTTTTCTTTGTTTTCCACTGCCACTTAAAATGGATGATTTTAAAAATGTATTTAAGGTAAAAATATAATATTTAGGGAAATATAAATATTATATAATTTTTTATATGATTTATATATATATATATTAAACTATCACATTATACATAATATACTTAAATAAAAATATCAAAGTACATTTCCCATTTCGAGTTTATTATATAAAAAGATATATATCTATTTAAATTTATCATATATAATAATAAAGGAAATACCCATAAATATTTTGATTTTATAAATTTATTCTAAAAAACCTTAGACCATGGTAAACATACAAAAACAGTTTTGCAGTGTAATAATGTACAACTATATAGACACTCATGAGGATATTATTTAAAATATTAGCATACTCTTTATAAACCATGATGATGGATTTTTATATCATTTTATTGGTCATGTAGAAATTAATACGATTGAACCCAATTATGATCTTCCTTGGATAAACCGGTATATTGAATGAATAATTACCCCTATATTTCTTTAAAAATGGTAATTCATATTACTTTTATGATTCGAAAAAAATTATGTAAATTAAGGAATGTTCTCTTAGAAATACGCATAAAACTTTTTAATCAGGAAGTATTTTAATTTTATATTTCTCAGTATATAGATATTCTTATTTTTATTCTACAATATGTTCTATAGAGAATGGTTTTAATTGTCTTGCTGACTCTTATGGTGAATACATTGGACGTAATTAAGTCACAGGTGGAGGCTGAAATGATATATAACCTCAATGTATTAACATGTCTCATGACAGAAAATAGGGTTAGTTTTGTTGTATACCTCATTCTATAATATGATAGTGGATTGGAACATGTCCTTGAAAACCAATTTTGAAGTATGAGTTTATGAATTCAATTATTATGGAAACAAATTATATTATTTTACATGTTTAAATTAATTTTTATAGATATAATCTTCCCTTATTTTTGTTTGAATATAGATTCAAATTATTTTTTTATTCCTTTCGTATCACTTATTCCATGTTTATGTTATTAATGATTTCACTATATGGTACTAATTACAAGGACTATGAGCGCTTTCTTTTTTTTCTTTTCCCCAAGAAACCTAGAAGTGAAATATATGTAATTTTCAATGATATGATTGAAGGGATAATCTTATTTTCTCAATGTTTGTCTATTGTATCTTACATTTTAAAATTTTATGTATGTATGTATCTCATGTTCAATGATTAATAAACCATTGAATCCATTAGGAACAACTTTATCCTATAATAATAACAGAATATAACTATTGGATGTAGTTTTCTATAGTCCTATATATTATAATTGGTTTTATATGAAGTTTAGTAGATCCATGAGGTCTAGAGTTTTAGAGAACTAGATAGAAAGATCAATTACTACATAAATACATCAAGATTTATATGGAACACACCAGAAAACATAATAGGAATTATATTTTTCAATTAAAAATGATGATATAATTATGTGTATTCCATTCTGAAAAAATGTAAAAGAATGATAGGAATGTGAAACATATGACCATCCATAGTTAATGTAGAGATATTCTCCCTGAACAAGTCAATGAAATTGGATTTTAGGTTAATTAGTTCATAATAATATTAAGTTAGTTTTTGTTTGTAATTTTAAATAATATTACATGCATAGAATAAAATATTGATCCACAACATGGGTTAACTGTGTTGGATGACATAACATGACAATAAACACCAGGATTTAGTAAAACTACTAATACATTATTATATGAATAATGGATCAAATCCTTGGAAAAAATATTTCCCTCTTTCAAAAGTAGTAAAAAGGAAAAAATACATCATGGTGGTCTATCTTCTAAAAAGATATGTAGACCAATGGTGGTCTATAATTCAAAATACTAAACAATATTATATGATATCGAAAAATGAATGGGGATCTTTTAGGAAGGCATTTTATGAAAATAAATTCATTTGAGTGTGGAGAAGAAATGGAAATCCAATTTCACATTATTAGAAAAATAGTGGAGGAAAATGTTGTTTCCTATATGGATATCTTTTTAATGGTTGAAATACGAGGCATAGAATATGTATGGAGAATTAAAAATAATATTCATCATTTATATTATAGGTTAAAACTAATCCATTGAAGGGACTTGGACTCCCAAACCTTTTCGTCATATGTTCATATAGTCTCAATCCATATTAAAAAATAAAAAGTGTTCCCTAGGGTTTTTTAATAATATGAAATTAGAAGAAAAAGAGGCTGAATGAGTGTCATGTGAAGAAAAATGTGGTAAATGGGAAGAAAGGAAGGATCTGATTTCCCTCATGCGATAACTATAGGAAGAAACAACTATGGGATCGTAGGAATGAAAAGGAGTCTATATATATATGGAGAAAAAATAAATGAATGGAACATCTTGGAATTTTTTTTATCAATTTAATGTTTAAGAGCTTGTTTCATTGGTTTAGATGTTATGAGAGCTGATTTTAGGGTTTCTGTAGAACATGGCATGTGAATTACATGTTAGTCACATTCACATCATGAATATGTTTTAGGACGTGAATATTTCCATGGGAACAAACCAAAAATTCAGTTAAAATAATGAAATTAATTCAGGATGTGGATGATATTCATATCATGATTTCATTGCTGGGGACATTTTTTACATGGCGTGTATTTTTTCTACTTATATATATTTATTGATATTGACACCATGAATATGGGATTCATGATGTGAATACGTTTTAAACATCAGGTTTTCATGCACTAAAATCTTAAAATCCAATTAATTTATTTCACATAATAACATCTCAAACCCTAGGTCTTTCCTAGGCTATTTGGGGTAATTCATTTCCTTTCAGATTCCTCTATTTGGCACCTTGATCTGATGAAAATTTTGTTAATTCTATTTTGGTAAAATTTTCATTTTCCTTTCTACATATATTTTTCACTCAGTAGAGACAAGAGTGTTGGGATGAATTTGTGGGATTGATAATCATATGATGATATTTCTTTGATCCCAACCTGACTTGTTTTAGGAATTCATTCCTTTTTTATTATATTTTTAGTGTGTGTATCCAATCATGGTCGTTGTGTGTCCAATGTTAAGGTAGTTTGTTCCACATATATATATATATATATCCTATGTTGGATGAAATTTTATTTTCCCTTGGTTTTATAAATACTTGTATAGATTAATTTTAAGGATTTATTGATTTGTGCGTGTAATTTTTTTTTGAGAAAAGATGAAGTTTCCTACCATTTAGGTAAGGATAAAGGTGTTTTTCAAAGAACTGTCTAATGGATTATGAGATGTTGCTTTCAAAGAAGTTTTTTATGAAAGGGGTTTTTTTAACATCATTATGAAATATGATAATCCCTATGGAAATTATTTGATGAATGAAACACATGGGAATCGTTGGGTCATTTAGAGGAAATCAAAGTAACATGCATTGTTTGTATGTATTGTTTGGAGGTTCACTCATTTGGTGATTTACTATCCTATAAGACCTATGTCCTTTAAATTTAATCATAACATTTTTTGGAGGATCACTCATGTGGTGTTCCTCTTTCACTTAGTCCTAATTTAGTGGGGACTTGAGTGAACACTAGTCCTATTCCTAGGATGAGTGTTAAAGATATCCTAATATGTTTTGATCCTAGGCTTTTATACCATTGTTCTTTATATTTATCTGTTTTATATTTGATATACCTTCTTGTATAAATTGGAATTTATTATTTGAAACTATTTTACCAAGCTTTTATTTGAATTGAGGGAAAGGGTAACTGTTAACCACAATTTTCTATAAGGACTTTTTAATTTTTTAATCACGCCATGTTTTTTTAAAATTTGATTACATTAGGGTTATTTTATAGTTACATGATATGGAACACCTGGGTGGGATAATTTTAGTCCTATTTAGGGAACACCATAAACATTCCCTAATGAATGTGTAGAACTTTTATTTTAATTTGATGTAGGAAAATTCAAGGCACTATAGATAATAAATAAGGATTATATTAGACAAGTACTTATAATAGGAGGCCAAATAGTGGGTCATTTCCCATATATTACATTGAGTAGTTACATCATATTTTACCCATCCTTTTTTGTTTTTTGAATTATAAAATTTAGTATTTTTACTTTTTAATTGCATCACTATAGATGGTTCTCTAGATTTTGGATTTTTTATGTTTATTTCATTATACTATGTAGATATTACATGTTTCTAGTTTGAAAATATGAGAAATCATTCCCCCAAGTTATTATTTTATTCTCGATTGTTATTTTATAGCCCATGGAAATTGGGAATTCCCTTCAAGTAAATAGTACATGAGATCTAGTACAATTTTATTAGATTATCCTGAGTGAGTTCATTATAATGTTTTAGGAGCGGTGGTTTTTCATCAACAGTCCTTGTCTTAAAATATCTAATAGTTATGAGATATGATTTTTGGGACATGTGGGGTAGTTTTGAATGAGTTATTGAAAATATACTCCTTTGATGAGCTTCAGATACCTTGGGATGTTGGGATGTGTGTCACCTATGTTAGGTTATGTCCTTAATCATAGTTTTTTTCTATGGATTTGAGTTTATTAGGAGATTATCCTTTTTTATGATCATTTTATTATATTCTAGTTTGTAGAAAAATACCTCTGTTGCATCTACCATGGGTTTTACAGGAGGGGGAAATGAAATATTAACTTCAAGGGAATCCTACTTTGGATTAGAGTCTTATAAAAGAAATCATTTAGGTTGTTATTGTTGAGGACCATAATGTAATATGAGTTTCAAATGAATCTCTTGAGCCATGAATTGATACCATGGTGGATATATATTGATCTTTAAAGTATATATATTTCTATCCACAATTCATTAATGGTAAAAAATGAACCCCAAGAGGATGAGGAATTTCTAGATAATACTCATAAGGTCTTACACTACCTAGAGAGACCTGATGTTATCATGATGAGGTGAAAAATGTTTAAACTCCAAGATCATATCAAGAAGCAGTGGGATTCTATGGAATTTGAAACTCGACCCATAGGCTTGGTTTTAAAGGGTTTCAAGACCCTATTCTTTAAATAGTTCTACCAAGAGTATCTAATGATGAACTATTCTTGGGATTTTCTATATTTTTGGTAGGTAGAGTGTTTGGTGTTAGGGTAAACCCATTTGTTTGCACCATTGGTATGTTTTTCTCCAGAGGTGGTCATGAAAGGGCAGATGAAATCTCATAAGTAATAGTAGGGTTTAAAACTATGTATATGATCATAGGTATTTATAAAAAATAATCCCTTGTATTGAAAGATAATAAATATGAAATATCATAAAGGTGTTTTATGTAAAATAAGGTTTGAAAAAGTTTAATGGTGAATTAGTATGTTGCATGCATGTTAAGATTCATAATCATCTCATCAAAATAAAAAAATGAAAAAAAGTGTTCATGATTTGTTTTTTCAGGAAAGTTGATTTTCACGATAGGAAATTCTGTACAAAAAATATGAAATTGTCTAAAAGTAACTTATGTAATAAATACGATGTAAAATTTGAGTGAAGTGAAATATGAGTTTCATGATTGACACATCAAAATATGAGAAATTATTGAACAACACACAAAATCTTAAATTGCACGAAAGAATCTTATGCACTAAATACGATTTCAAAATGGGGTTTTCATACATGAGGAATGCATGCAATGAACATTCACGTAGGTATTATAAGTTTATAAATATGCGAGTATGCCCTATATTTGATGTAACTTTTTAAAAGAATATTTGGTTCTTCTTCCATATGTAAGAGTTGTACGTAGTAAATATTGCATGAAAAGTTTTCCTTGTTTTTATGAAGACCAGGAGAAACTCAGGGTTTGTTTTGATGAATGATAAGGGTTTTCACAAAATATATGTGTTTTTATAAATACATATTGAATTATAATCCTAAAACTTGTGTGCAAATATATTTGTTAAGTGCAAGTGCAATGTTATTCCACTATCAGGATTTCAATATCCAATTTGTTTAATCAGTGATTTCATGTGCATACATTTAAGAAATTAAAAAAAGAAGATTCACATTCTATTTAGGGAAAAATACTTAAATTCCAAACTACTAATGAGGACTTCAAGTCACTAAACTGAGTAAGACTTCAACCATATCAATGAGCTAGGTGGAGTCGATGGAAGTTTTCAAAGCGAGGAAGGGTGTTATCTAGAAAATATTTAATAGGTTGTATGTTTTTCATATATTGAAAATTTATGAATTTATCTATTTTAAAATTATTGATGATTTTTGAATTTAGGAATGATAAACACATTATCGGCACATGATCCTTTGACTTGAACTTAGTGTTGAATCATGTAAAACTATTATGTTGTCTCTCTTCATGTGAATGCTTAATTACTAAAATTTACCATCAAACATGTTAAAAATGTTCCATCAAATGTGGAAATAATATCCATTACAAAAAAATAATAATTTTACATGTTGATTAACCCCTATCATCTCAAGGTGTTTTGGGGTCCTACAAGTTGTATGATAGATTACATGTTGTTTTAGTTAAATTCATCTTATATTGTTTTCATGGAGAATTTATTGAATGTTTGGGGACTCCCCATATTTATGGAAGAAACATCCATATTTAGAAGAATATTATGTGATCAAATATGAGATACCTAGAATGAATGTTCCCCTTGCTACAGCTCAAAGGATTCATGTCACCGATGCGACCTGAATGTCTATGACCGAAATAGACATGAAAATGATTGATGAAAATTACAAATCACATAATAAAATTATTACAGCTCTATATGTCCAAATTTATATAAATGGTATGAGTTTCAATTCATTGAATTATATGATGGAAAAATTATAAATCAAATACGATAGAGATAATAATGTGAAGGAGGCCAAACACAATGTTTTTCACAATAGGTTTGATAATATGATATTGAATCCTAAAGAAAATGAAGATATTTTTTCTAAATTTTATAAGTAACATTAATATATAAATTCAAGGAATTTCTAAATAAATTAAAGATATTGACAATATAAATAAAATCTTGAGAAGGATTCCACCACTGTACAATTAAAAAGTGTTAGCCCTTCAGGAAAGAGATCTAACTAATCTTTCTCATGATGATATTTTAAGAGGTATGGTGGATCATGAAATGATAATTAAACCATATGATGAAACAAATAAAGTAAACAAGGAAATGGATTTACAATCTATAGAAAATAATCAGGTTTATAGTGGTAATATTGATGATTGTAATGAGGAAGACATACTACTTTCTCTTTTTTCCATGAAATTAAAGAGTGGAAATGAGAGATCTGTTGGAAAGTTTTCTCTTGACTAATTTCAATATAGTAGTATAGGAAACATATCCTATTAGTTATTAATGGAGTTCTATGATGAATAAAGTGAAGATGTAATCACATAGAAAGCTCAAAAAATGTTTCAGAAAAGGTAGACATCAAACCATAAATGAAATTATGGATAAAGAGTTTCATATTTAATGATAAAAAGGATGATAATGACTATTTGGTGGGTGAATAAATGACATTTAAATCTAAAACCTAAGAATCCATGATGGATACGGTTTAAAAGTTAGAACTCTCAAAAGATGAAGACAAATATAGTTATTGGATTAGTGTTGTTGATCTCATGGTGGAACTTATGGATGCTCTTGATTATCAAGAAAGTAAAAGAAATTTGAAGAGAAATATGAGATCCAATTTGGAAGAGTCATTAGGGTATGTTTATTGGATTGAAGAAAAAATTGATCAACATTAAGAATAATCAAAAGAATATTCAACAACTCTTAAATTCTTGGAATAAGTGGTGTAATTTAATATCAAGAATGAAGATAATGAAAAATTCATTGATGACATTACATCCATACTAGAGGAGAAGTATAATATAGTTGAGGTTCATGAAGAATTAGTTTTTACTTTAAGGAGTAAATTGAAAACTAAACCAAAATCAAGGGAACAAATAAGAAGATAAATTTTGGATGATTCTCAGATATATAGATCCTAGAAAGAGTTAAATGTGGTTATGAAGTTGTAAAGAATGAATTGAATGATCCGAGTTCCACATGCATGGGAAAATTTGAATTGTATATGAGTATAAAACATTAAAGGATAGAAACAAGAAGAGTAAAAATAAATGGAATCATAAATTTGGACATATCACAAAGGTACATGATGTCCTAATAAATAAATATTCAAATCAAATTGAGAAGATAGATGGAAATTATCATCAAGTATCTAGAGAGGATTTCTAGTCAAAAAATTACAATAGAAGGGGGACTGAAGAGGAATCTAAGTGAGAATAAATATCTTCTTATGAAATGTCAATTCTTCGGCTTTTTAGGCCCTAACCTATGATATTGTGAAGTGGAATGTAGCTATCTAAATATGTATGTTACATGAATTCAGAAAAAGTAGAATGAGGCCATATCCTTCATTATATAGATGAAATAGTTTCTAGGGATATTATTTTTACTTTTCTAACTATGACCCTTAATCTATTCATTGTAGTCATAGGAAAGGTGGTAACATTACCTACAGAACATAGAAAAAAGTCAATACCCTCAAATCAGGTGAAGATTCTCTTTCAAATAACTATTCTTCTCCAGAAGAAAAATATGAGTATAATGAACCCATGCATATGAGAAATAGATTGGAAATTGTATGTTTATCCTCCACTCAATCAAATATATCATGGAAATAAAAGATTGAAATTGAGAAATCCATCCCTACATAAATAACTCTCAAACTACAACTAGTAGCCACACCTGGATTCTAGAAAACAGATGCTCATCCTATATGATTGGAAATATAGATTTGTTGAAGAATTTTAAGAAAATAATTAATTGAAGAAAAAGGTTTAAAAAATGGAGCTTTAAATATCAAGTGTAGTATAATAATAAAATTGGAAAATGATGAGCATAGGAAAAATGATGTTCTCAATCTGGATAAATTGAGTTACAATATACTGAGGGTGATACAACCATGTGACTATTGTCTGATAGTTACATTTAATGAAAAAGGGGTGCAATATCAGTGGAATGAAAGGTAATTATCTCATAGAGTGATTAAGAACTGATGAAAATTTATACCAACATGACAATAAGGAGTATTAAAACCTAGCCTTACTGTACATGGATATTATATCATTTTAGATGAATATTCAATACATCACACAAACACATTCCTGAGGACAATAATAGTTTAGTGCCCTATGAAACATGGAAACCATTCTTATTATTTGGTGAAATATATTCAAAATATCCCATAAATATCTCCCCCTTTATTTATATTATCTAAAACATTCATTTATAACTAGGGGAAATGAATCATAAGAAAAGGGTGAGCTGAAATGCTGAGTAAGGGTAAATCAATGGAGATAACAAAAGCATAATCACTTAAGAAGATGAAAATAACTTTTGAAAATTATATCATACATATAAAATATCATTATATAATTTTGTGGAATAAGTCTTAGATTTTCCTAAATATCCGAATAAAATATTCCATGAGTGAATGACATAATTCAAGAAATTTGGGCATATACATAATCAAAGAAAATCATTTACAAATTAGTCAATGATCATTTCAAAAACCATCATAGTAGAGAATGTTCCTTACTGAATCAGTTTAAATCCTAATTCCATCCATGTAACAATGAACTTAGTTTAATCTCATAATAGTATTGTATTACTGAATCTTGTTTACTTCAGTTCAGGTCCTATATTACAAAACCGAGTTTACACCCATTCCATTCTCGTATTAATGAACTGTTTTCACTTCCTTTTATAGTCCTCTCTATCTCATGAGATATAAATAATTACCCAATTTATTTAATATAGATACATATCCCACATATCACATAATGAAAACCATATATACGAGTTCCTTAATAACATAATTCATGTATCATATCAGAACCCATGAAATGAATATAGGTTTTATAAACATCATTTAATAATGATATAACCTATGGAATGGAATGGGTTTTATAAATATAATTCAATCATAAACAAAAACCAACCATATGAATAATATCTATATAATCATTAGAATCATATTCCAAATTAAAGAGAAAAAGATATGGATAAGAAAATGCCATAATATTCTAGACAAGATTCATAATTGAAATTCATGGGGACTATATACACCATGTAGAAGAAACAAGTAGTGTATAAGACATGTGTCCCACAAAAAGGTGAGACATAAATACTTTACCATATATCTTGACTCTTTTTGTACTCTAGAAAACCTAATTTATAATAATGATAAGTTTATCATACATATATTAAAAAACCATATTCAATAATTCCGTATATTCTATAATTATGGCCTTATATTACCTGTTTATTAATAATTTTCATTTAAATGTTACGTTTCGGGTAATTACAACTTTGTTTCCAGAATGAATTTTTATTATTTATGTTTTTGGTTCTCTTAATTGTATTAGAATTTCATAATCTATATAATTATAACATGATATAAATATAATATATATTTTTTACATAAGTATTTATCATAATATAAAAAATATTGAAATGAAATACATCATTCATTGAGATAGTAGGTAGTACGTAAGGATGAATGATGTTTCATTTTCTATTATTATTAAAAGAAAGAAAATTATATGATATATTATATTATATATATATATATAATATATATTTTTATATATATATCATATATATTCATTAAAATAATATTTAATTCCATCCATGTGAAATATATATGAAAAATAAATCACATCGCATCATAGAGATGGTATGTCATATGTATTCACGAGTGATGCTATCATTTTTCAAATGACTTGGTGGTAAAAATGTAGATATGATATTATCATTATGGAAGTGTAATTTTTTCATAAATATAATATATAAACATTAAACCTATCATAATTTCAAATCCTAAAATATGGCGATGCTAATGAATTGTATCGCTATGTAGAGATGGTAAGTCGTACGTATGCATGATCGGTACTATCATTTCATGTTCGATGGGATAAGGGAAGTATAATGGTGTGTTGATAAAAATTTGAAAACAAATCAGAAGATTGAGGATCATGATGTAATTATTAAATGATATAAATATATATATATATATGATATATTTGGACGGGGTATAGAAGAGTATAAAAATAGAGTGATTGGTTAGAGCGATTACATCTTCATCAAAACGAATCCTTTAAATCTCCACAAAAGGACACTATATTTGGTCTTTTGGGATGAACAAAATCACTAGAATGTGTATAGGAAAATGTAAGAGATAATATTTCAAAGATTGGTCGAGCTATAATTCAAAATGAGATGTGAATAAAGAAGGGAGGAGGTTCCCTTTTATAATTGAGGCCAGGGACACTTTTGGAATTTCAAAAAAAAAATAATTCATAATAAATACAATATCAAACCTAATACCTCCATAATTAAATGCATGAAAATATAAGATGATATAAGTTTTCATCTCATAAAGAAATGTATTTTTTAAAAGATTTTATATTATTGTAAATATTTTCATTATAATTAAAACTTAGTTGACCCATTTTACTTTAAATTAAGGTAACAAATTCTTTAATATTAAAACATTTTATTTTTTAATTATATTATGTAATTTTTTCATAAATAGTCAATTTATTAAATTTTGTAACTTATAATAATATATTATTACTTTTTAAATATTTTTATGATTTTTAAATAATCTAATAAAATATAACATTCATAAAATATTATTAGTGTTCATTTTGACACTATTCATTGCATTGACTTTATGAAAATCGAAAATGCTAGATAACATAGAATGAAACATTTAATACACTAATAATATATCATATTAACCTTAAATATTTGGTTAGCACCTTAATTGATTCAAATTATATCTATTTTAATATTTTTAATATCATTTTTTTATTTTGTCGTTGTTGAATAATTAATATATCATAATAATGTAATTATAAAAGTAAATTATTAATTAAATAATAATTATAAATAAATTACTTTGATGAATATGAATAATTTATCTTTCAATATAATATTTATAATTAAATATATTTTCATTAAAACCCAATATTAATAAATTCATAGTTATTTAAATCATGAATGTGACAATGTTGACTATACTTTAAATAAAATATTATAAATTTCACAATTATTTCCATGTGGCTCAAAATGAAACTTAATTTGACCATTGGATAATTAAGGTGGAAATATACTAAAAAAATATAGTTTAGTGGTTTGGTCATTAAAAGTTTCTTATCATTTTAATTATAATCATTTTGTTGATTTTTCATCTCCTTGCACAAGCATTATAGTAGTGTTACATAAGAATAAAAAGTAATTATTTCACATATAACAATTAAAAATAAAATATCCCAAAAATAAATTAATTAATCTTAATATAATCATTTATATTCATTCATAACCTAATTGTATCCTTATATAAATAAATATGAGATATTTAAGACAAAGAATGTGCCATTTTTTTATTTCATTGATTTAAATATTATATGTTCCATTTTCGTAGACATTTATAAACTTAAAAACTTAATTTCTATAATTATTTGTTAATATTCGAATTAAATTCAGTAAAAAAGTATTTTCTTAGATAAATTCATTTTATATTCTATATCTTTTTACTTTTACCCAAAATTACCCAGTTTAGTCGTTACCATGGAAACAAAATTTACTATGGTTTCTATTCATATTGGAAAAAATAAATAAAATGGAACTATTCAATAAATTATGAACTTATGTATCAAAATATGGAATCCCTTTTTCAAAATTTAAATCATATAAGTTTCATAATATAAATTAAAATAAAACTGGTAACCTGCAATGAAAATATGTCTATCAGAAAAATTCCATATTAAAATATAAAATGTATTTATAAAAAATAAATTTATAAAATACTTTTAAAAAACCATATATATATTATTTTAAATAAACATGAACTAATTAAAAAATAAATTTATTCTAAAAAATATTTTTACCATGTACAAAATTTCAAATAAAATATTGTTTTCAATAAAAAACAATATTTTTATTAATCATCCAAGGATGAATGTTTTTAGAAAAATAAAAAAATGTTATCCCAAAGTAAATTTTGATTTAAAAGGTAAAATTAAGAAGTTTATTTTTTAAAATAAACTATATATAAATGTGTCAAAAACTATATTTTTACCATGTGCACCTTCAAAAGGCGACAAAAACTTCTTTTTTTGGAAAAATACTTATTTTATGCGTAAAATGAGATTTTATTTCATATATAAAGTCTATAATATAAATATGATAAATTTTTAAAATTATATTTAATATTATATATATATATATATATATCATTATATATTCCAATAATATTTAATGTTTTATTTATTTGTATAAAATACACATGTGCTCAGTTAAATAGTTTTCCATATTAAATATTATCTTTATTTAAATAAAAGTATTTAAATTAATTTATAATTATTTTTTTAAAGAATTATATATACATGTGTAAACCATAATTGTATTATTCATTGAATCCTATTTATACCCAAAATTCAAATGACTATATTATAATTTTTCTTGTTTAAATAATTATAACAATAAAATGATGCGATGTAGAAACTTAGTGTTGCATGTAACGTTACCTAAGATGATTTTACATGTAGTGAAATATTAATATGGTGTTGTGTGATATTAAATATATTATATAAATAATATTATTTAAAAATATATTACATTAAAATATCATGGTGTTACAAAGAAATTATTTGTAACTATATAGTTGAAGAATAAAATAACTTGTGGCACTAGAGGTTGGGTCACATTAACCAACTGGGTAAGGAAACGATTTCTATGATGAAGATAGTCATTGATATTACCAAAAAAAATCATGAATTTTAAAATTCATGTGATGCTTACATGTGAGGAAAGACATTCAGAAGTAAAAATTGGCCAAAGGACAAAAGGGCATCAAATATGTTTTGTCACGTCCAGACATACATATGTGGTCCAATTAATGTGGCTGGAAAATTTGGAGAGTGGTAATTCATAATTATATTTTCAATATTATAGTTTAATTACTTTTATAAAGATTATTCAAACAAAACAATATGTTCTTGATTGCATGAAAATTATCATCAAATAGCTGAAAATGATATTCGGTGAAAAATCCAAGTTCTATGATCAGACAATGGAGGAGAATAACAATCCATTGAATTTTAAAATTACCTAAAAATATATGAAATAAAGTGTGAGGTGGGTATAGTGAGAACTCCACTGAAAAATGGAGTAGTTGGACACAGAAATTGAATGGTGAACAATATGGCCAGAACAATTCTAATTGAGAGTCGTATCTCTCATCATTACTGGAAATAGGCTTTTCAAGAAGCAGTGTACACTCAAAATCGAACAAGGATTATTATGGGAGAAACAAAAATTCTATGTGATTTATTTAATGTAAGTAAGTACTCAAGTATTTTAATGTCTTTGGATGTAAATGTTTTGTCCAAAATAAAGAATGAAATCATGGAAAGTATGGTGATACTCGGGATGAGGGAATATTTATTGGATATTAAATAAGGATTACAAAATACGAATGATACAATAAACATATTGGAATAATTATGAAAAGTGGCGATGTGATTGTTATTTAATATAAAACTATAAATACCCTGATGATCTCATATTTTGATATGATATAATAATTAGAAGAAATTGGACAAAGGAATATTCTAATATAGAAATTTTAGAAGGCTCACAAAACGTTCAGGGTTCATAAAACAATTATGACTTAGAATAAGAATCTGAAGGGGAAACCATGGATGAATAAAAATTATCCAAACATCACAAGAGAAATAGAAGAGAAAAAATTGATCAATCCAACATCATTGTGGATTGGACCACACCCACACAGACATGGATAATGAGGAATGAAGCAAACTCAATCTTACTATCAATTGTTCATTCATCTTCATTTGAAGAATGAAAATGACAAATCCTGGGATAAGGCCATGAATTATGAATTGGATTAGGTTGAAATAAATCTAAACATGGGATCTTGTTATGTTTCCCCAAAATCACATTGTGGTCAGAACACTGTGAATTTTTAAAGACAAATTCGATGAGTATTTTGATGTAGTTAAACGAATCACGATGTAAATTCAAGGTACAATCAATTTTTTCTTTCACTTTGAAATGGGAAGAGATAATTAATTAACAAATGTTTATGATGCAGATGGGGATGGTGATATGGTGGATATAAAGTACAAAAGTGGAAGATCATTATTTATTGGAAATAAATGTGTGGGTTATTTGAGGAAGAAACAAGAAATAAGTTATTGTAGTCTGGATGAAGTAGAGTATATATCTTCTAAAAAGGATTGAACTCGACTATTATGGATGAATAAAAAACTAATTCATATTGGTGATAAGGTGAAGTTTCTGATAGTGATTCACTTTAACATCAAGGGTGTGATTTATTTTATGGAGAATCCAGTTTATCACTATAAAACCAAACATATTAAGATCATATATCAATTCATAGAGGATTTTTATTGAATAAGGCATGATTAAATTGAAGAATGTTTGAACTAATGAACAAGTGGAAAACATTGTCATTAATTTATTGCAATCACATTCATTCGAGAATCATTGTTTGAACATCGGTGTTCAACTACCTCCGAATGCATGAGGAGGTTATAGTTGACCCCCTCTCCCCATTTCTATTAATTGTTTTAATTTATTTTTGGATGTGATGAAGGTTTATATAGGTGATATGATCCACATGGAGTGTTTTTTGAGCTCTAAAAGTACAAATATAGGTTTCTTGGGTTTATTTGAAAAGGGAGAGAATAGATAAATTCAGAGTTTTAATGGATTTTGAGTTAAGGGATTTTGAAAAACCATGAAATGCCTCTATGACACACTAATTATTATATAATATTATGGATATCATAATAATTTATAATAATGATAACCCAATTCATGTATCCCCTCATATTTTCTACTATGAGGTTTTATCATGTGGACTTAGAGTGTTGGATGGCTGATCTCTTGAGTTTTAGGGTTTTATTGCGGTTGTTTATTTGTTGAATTTATATATAGATTGAAAAAAAACTAAAATGGGGAGATTATTGGAACCAATGGAATTAAATAAGTAGAAACATAATATTTTTTGCGTTTATTTTAAATCCTCACTGGGTAGTTCATGGAGATTGTAAGGAAAGTGGTTTTACATTGTGGATGACATTAATATTGAAGGTGACATTATTTATCACTGTGCCAAATTTTTGGGACTATATTTTTTAGAATAGATAAATGTGAATTTGGAAAAGGATGTTTCGCGCTAGTTTGAAGGTGAATTTTTATGTTTCTGGCAAGTTATGTTTCAGGATCATCTCATCAAAATGCGAAAATTGAAAGAACTGCATGTAAGATTTGGTTTTTTCAGGAAATACAGTTTGGGTGAAATTATGTTTTATGTGAAAAATATAAAATTTAATGATAGGGTATTATGCACCAAATACGATTTCAAAATCGAGTTATGTGTAAGTTGAGTTAAGAGGTCAACACATCAAAATATAGCAAAGGCATGAGGTGTGTGAAAATGTTGAAATTGTGTGAAAGTATCTTACATGAAAAATAAGACGTCAAAATCAAGCCTATGTGTAGGGTTTTATAGGTCTATATATATGTGATCAACCCTGACATTCATCATAACATATTAAAGGAAGATATGGTACTTCTTCTATGCAAAAGATTTGTGCACAGAATAGTTTCATGTATTAAATATTTTGTGAAAAGTGTCCCTTATATCTATGAATACCAAGTTAAACTCATGATTTTTTCATGTGAAATATTAGGCTTTGTGAGACAGATTATTGTTTCCCAAAATACAACTCGTGGAAATATTCGAAAACATTCATGCAAGTAGAGGTGTTGCATGAATATGTTGAGTTATGCTACTATCTTGATTTGAATATCACATTTTTTTGATCTGTTCTTTCAAGTGAATCAATTTAGGACATCAATGCCAGAATATTATTGTAATACTAATGGAGAATTACATAAATGAAAAAATATTGAGGTTACCTTAAACTCTCTAAACTCAGTAAGACTTCACCCAAAGCAGTGATCTAGGAAGAGTCGATGGATGTGTTCCACATGAGGTAGTGTATTATCTCTGAAATCATGAAGAGTTTTTGTGCATGGAAAAGAGTGACAATATCTAAACCTTTGTATTAAAAAACTAGTGAAGATGAGTGTATTTAAGTATGAATGACACAATATCAGCATATTCTCCTTGGACTATCCCTTAGTTTTGAACCAAATATAGCTTTTATGTTTCCTCTCTGCATGTGAATGTTAACTACATAACTTTACCATCAGAAAGTGTTATGAAGTTTGTGACAATGTAGGAACATGATCTGTCACATTAAAAGAAAATTTTGACACCTTGATTCACCCCTCCCCACTCAGGGTTTTCTGGGGACATATATTAGATTTTTCTTAGTTTCATGAATAAGTGATGACACATGAAATAGTTTATGGAGTAAGAAAAGATGGTGATATTGAAGTTATTGAATTTGAATTTTTAGTGAACCACGGAATAACCGATACATCATACTGTATGATCCAGCAGATTTTACAACTCATTGAATGAAATATTTTACAAGATAGTTGATTAGATAAATATTCATGATGATAAAAAGTCATTATTGGAACCATTACATCAAAAATGACATGTCACCAATGCATCAGAGGAGCTCTAACACTAATCCATCTGATGAAATGATGGTGGGAAAAGAGAGTCGGAGGCAAAGATGTTTGTTGAATAAGATCATCAGGTAAGAGTTTTTTTGGGATTGAAGCATAATGGGATCCAATATCAATCATCATAATGGAGATCAATAATTTACTTCACTATTTTCATAAAACTAAAGAAATATTAGTTTTCTTAATTTGGGTTAATAGAAAAAAAGTCATGCTTTGTTCTATTTAAAATGGGTTGACATAAAAATAACTCTGACATGTTTTCTATGTGGGACAAGGGTGATCATGTTAGAAATGACACTGATTCATCAGAGTGAAAGAAATAATGATTCTTTATATGTAGTCTGACACTAATAATTCATTAGACAAGATTTGATGAATTTTTTGAAGAAGTGAAGATATATAGATTTATTTTATCGATTTTTCCGATGTGTTCTTAAGGAGTTATTTCACCCTATAGATGTTGAATTGATTTTTATGGAAGAATATTTTCATAAATTCTAGTTGGTATGGTGCTTCAAATTGAGGATGTATTATAGGTGGTACAAATCATCATAATTAGATGTCTTCAGTTCTACTATTTTTTTCAATTAGGCCTAGACAATCAGAGTGACCATATGGTTAATCATATTTAAGAAATCTTTAGAACATAAATTGGTATCAAACTAACGAATTTTTTTGAGGATCAAAGAAGGATGATGTTTTTAGATGATTTTAGAAGCTTAAATAATAATCAAGAGGAGTTGAGAAGTTTTGGGGAAGTCAAAGATGAATCCAAAATGAAGGTGAAATTTGAGTTTCAGAAAATTTAGTTGAACATAAAAACTCTTCAGATTCCCACCCATACCACATTTGGTGCGTCGATAAATAGAAGGAAGTACATTATACATTTTGAAGAATGTACTATTCATGTGTGAATTGGGGGAGATTATAATAAATGTTTTTTTACAGGGAGAATATGTTTCTAGATAGTGTTTACCCGAGGATGTTTTCCACACAAAAGAACTACAAGGATGAGTTACCATATCAGACTCAGTCATAATACATAGGTTTAAAGTCAATGTTTGAAGTCATTTAGAATTCTTTATAGGGTATATTTTATTATCTATTATCTAGATTGAAGTTTTATAAATAGGAATCAGACTTATCCATTAAACTGAGTTTTTGTACAATGTCTAAAATCGATGTTTTTACCAATTATTAGGTGAGATATTGACGAATTGTGTATTGAATAATTTCAAATTTTCATGATGATAAGGAAGAATAGTAACATGTTTTTAACCAATTGGGGAAGGTTTCGTAACTTGTTACATAAACGTTTTTACATCATCTATTCTAGTAGAAGCACACTCACTGTTTTAATGGCCATAGTGATACACAAGAGTAAGGGTATATCCTACTTTTTTGTATCCACACATAAGGATTTTTTTCTAGTGGATTGTGTGGTATTAGATAATTTTCAAACCATGCCACGTACTAGTTACACTTATTAATTTGTGAACTGGGAAAATTCTTGTGTTCCTATTGATGTGTTAGTATTTATTTTTTAGTAAATTGATAAATATTAAATAGGAGGTGAATGATTTTTTAAATAAATATAACATAAAATTAAAAGACATCTCTGATTCACCCCTCTCGATATCAGTTATACATTGATTATTTTGGACAATTACAAGTGGTATCAGAGAAAAGGATCCTTTTGTTTACACTTTTTTAAAGTGTTTTTGAAGTGAATTTTCTATGTAGAATCTAAATTGTGTGAATAGTAAGTGGATTCTTGTTATCTTTGGAAAGAAATATAATATCTAGAAATATATAGCATTTTTTTATCTTATGTATCATGGGTATTATTAACGAACCATTGTGATGTTGTTGTTTTTAACAATATTATTTTATTTTTTGAAATGTAAACATTTTTTAAAAACCATTTATTATAAAGGATCCAACCCATTTCATCATAATGAGTTCTAATAAGAAAGATAAAATTTTCTCAATTCAAACAAAAAGGGAATGAAAAAATTTATCTTTATGAAAATTGTTTTTCAGACTCTAGTTATTGGATAGAGAAGTACCTGGTCATAAAGATGAATTTTTTGATCAGACATACCATCAATATCATATTCATTGGTATGAAATTCACAATCCATCGGACATGGTGTTTGTTAAAAATACAAAGTTGATGAGTGAACACGTCAAAATGTAGTTGAAGTGTTTTAAACGATTATACTGAAGAAAATATTTAGAATGTCTCTTAATTTCTAGCCATATATGAGAAGATACATTTCTAGTTATGAAGTTCTCATATGTTATCAAACATTATCATGACAATTTTTTGGTAGAAATGGAAGAATCATAATTTTTTTCTTGGTTATAGATGTACCCAAAATAAAATTTACGAGATGTCATAATATGTGAAGTTGATGAATCTTGAAAAATTTAGAAGTAACATATAATATATTCTATGATAATGATAATTCCATCATAATGATAATTCTGTCATTATGAGGACTCCATCAGACTGAATCTGAGAAGTAATGATGATTATACATAATCTGAGAAGAAAAGATGATCATACTAACTTTGAGAAAGAAATATGATTTGACTATCTATGAGAATGAAATCCAATCAAAGTAACTCTAATGAGGATAGTTAGATAATATGCATAATGAAATATGGTCAGATTGTAATGACCAGTGGAAGATATCCTGATTTTAACAAGAAGATAAACATAGTCGGATGATATAGGGATGTTGAATTTTCATTGTAATGAAGATGAGGAAGTTACATTAGATTGAAGCTGACATAGTTCATCATAATGAGTTGAGGAAAAATAATTTATTGTAATGAGCAGTGAAAGATAGTTGGTTCATAACGAGTTGAAAAAATTCCGATCTTAATGAGTAGAAGAAAGTAATATCACAACCAGTTGGGAAAGAAAGTTAGATCCTAATGAGATGGGAATGAAAGGGTGATAAAAATGAGAAGAAGAATATGAAGGTGAGGAAGTTTTATCATATTGATGAAAAGTTATTTTGTTCACAATTAATGATCTCAGAAAATTATTGAGAAGGTTTGATGATGAAAAAATGTTTATATTTAAATGAATGTTATTTTGGGTGTTTTCAAATTTTATTAAGTAAAAAATGATTTTCAGTGTAGCTTATTTTCTTTCCTAAGTCACCAATAAACAGTGGAACAATTAATTTGATTTACTTAACTTTTCATGAGATTGGAAAAGGAGGAGCACTGTGTAATTTGAGAAAGAGTTTATTTGAGATATAGATCTCATTATAAGATCAGACATCTGTTGTTTTGTTAAATTAACTGAGAAACATCAAATTGAGAAGATTGTATTGACTTGATCAGACTGAGGAATATATAAATGAGTTTTTTATAAGAGTTTGAGAAGATCATATTAGGATAGGGAAGATTTTATTTAGTCCATCAGACGAAGACGGTCAGACCCGGTTCATTAGACTAAAGGCTATCATACTCAATGTCATCAGACCGAGGAACTCTTATGATGAAAATTGAATTATTTATTATTTTTTTAGATCAATTTTTTTGCATGAGAATTATTAAACTGATAAAAGTTTATATAATCATTTCTATCAGATATTTAAGGTGTCTAACAAAAGTTGGCAAAATATTTATATAATTTTTCATAATAGCGAATTTCTATAGACCCATTAGAGTGACTACGACAAAGAATTGGGTTCTCACACAGATTTCTAACCTTGTAAATCATTTTTTATTTGAACACATTCTGAATTTTTCATGCATGGGTATTTACATAAATATGATAAATAAATAATATTTAATAGGTTCTATGGGTTAAATTTTAAAATCATTGAAACTTAAAAAAATTTAACAAATGATTCAACCCCCTCCCCCTTATCAGTTGTTATTTGATCCTTTGGAACATAAATTGGTCTCAAAGACATGGAAAATTGATCACAAATAACTATCCAATTCTATGAATAGTAACATAAATCCTATATTTGATGGAAGAAATTATTTTGGTTAAAAAATATAATGATTACTTATCTCCTATATCATGGCGTGGAGGTTGTTGATACTGCTACAGTTGGTTTGGAACCTATTGAGATGGATTCCCTGATGAATTTTTTTGATAAGGAAAATATCACAGTTTATGGAAAATCAAGAAATTATATCCTTATTTTATTATAAGAAAATGTTTATTAGAAGGTGATGGTCTGAAAAATCCAACGAGTATATGGGACAAGATAGAAAGTATATTATTAATAGAATACTAAATTAAAGGAAGAAATTATACAAATATGGTGTAGTAAGAATGAATATATTCGGATGAGAGATGAATAATCTATTTATGGATACTTCACTAGAGTAAATAAAATAGTTTTCAACATCATATGATTTAGTGATGTCGGGGAAGATAATACAACTTTAAAGAAACTTATGAGAATCTTTCTGGACAGGTTTTATTCTAAAATTTACACATTTGAAGACATGTATGATTTACCTATTGATGAATTCAAAAACAATCTTGTTAATTATGAAATGAAGAAAGATATAATATTCAAAAAGAATATTAAAGATGAAATATGTTTGGAGTCAATGAGAAAAATGAAAATACAAGATATTGATG
This sequence comes from Viscum album, assembly GCA_963277665.1. NCBI lineage: Eukaryota > Viridiplantae > Streptophyta > Magnoliopsida > Santalales > Viscaceae > Viscum > Viscum album. The sequence continues at coordinate 569,056,740 of OY728164.1, read as the reverse complement.
ATTTTCATCATTGTGACTCCAAATATAAAGTATATCATGACAAAAATTAAAAGATATTTTCTCTTATATCTAAGAACTATCTAAGAGGAAGAGGAAAGTATGTAGGTAAACATTATATTATATATTTTTTATGTGGCGGAATCAGAAACTTTTCTATGTGTTACCCCTAGATGAAATTTGGAGAATATCAAGATGATTCTGATGAAAAAAATAAAATTTTTTAAGTGGAACAAAAGTTTTAATGAAGAAAAGTCATCCAAAAAATATAAGAATAAGTTTAAGGGAGAAAATATGTATCATATGTAAGAAATTTTAATGATACTCAGCTGAAAAAAATTCTTCAAAATTTGAATGTTCAAAAAAATTCAGAACCTTCCATGAAAATGATGAGAAAATTAAAGATTCATTGGGTGGTGAAAGAGGTGGTGAAGAATAATATAGAGTGAATAAACTCAAAATATAATTTCTTGTATGTCTTGAGAAAAAAAATATATCAAGAAAGAAATCATAATGATAAAGAGATATAGTGAAAAAGTTACTAAAAGAAGATAAAAGGTAATCAAGTACGAGGAAGAACACATTTAAAAGATCTAAATTTAAAAATATATAATTAAAAAAGTAGTGTAAAATGGTTGAATATATAATAATATGTAGGAAGACAATGAAAAATATATTGAAAAGTTTCAATCAAGACTTATTGAGTCTAAAATTACCATGAAGATGATAAATTGAAATTTCAAGATGGAATTTGATTTAAATTTTAAGATATCTAAATTTTTTTGACAAAGCTCAAATTAAGAATATTTTGAAATCCTCACCCAAACAAAATAATGTTACATCTAATTTTTCTAATATTTATAATTCTTGAAAAAGTATTGGGAAATCTTGGTTGGAAAAAGAATGTGAGAAATCTATTTCATCTAAAAAATATGAAAACCCACTTATGAGGAAACACCTAAATACCATAGATCAAATAAATATAAATATTTTACATATATTTATTATGTTGTGTAATTTATAGACATAAGTATTACAATTTTTTTGATAAGAGGTTACTTCTCGGAAGATGGTTTGAATAAATTGAATATAATGGTGGAATAAGGATGTGTAACTTTCGAAACCCACAAGAAGTTAGTGAAAAAAATTCCATGTTGTTAGAAACATTACATCAAAAAATAAATTTTATTATAAGGGAGAAGTTTTTGAAATATGTGAAGAGGTCGGTAATCATGTCAAAAGATATATGAAACTACTTCCAGAACAAGTTTCTTACGGTAGAAAAGAAAAGGAGTGTAGATAAAAGAATGATTAAGAAAGATATTTTATTTTTGAGACTCCTTTAAAACCATGTAAATTGAAATAATCATGGATACTTGATAGTGGTTGTTTTTCACAAATTAAAGGTGATATAAAAATCTTAGAACATGTTGAATTTTATGATGTAGGGGAATTTACCTTTGGTAATGATAGTTACAAAAAAAATAGTGGAATTATAACGAATGATATTGAAATAAAAAAGATAAAATCAATTGATGTTTTTTTGTTGATGGGTAAAAACGCATGATACTTAGTTTAAGTCAACTTTTGGATGATGAAAAATATTTTGTTTTCATAAAATATTATTTTATCATCAAAAGTGTGGAATATGTAAAATTTATTAAAAAAGGAGAAACAACTGGTGACAATAATTTTCAAATTAGAATGTTTAATTATTCATATTACTTGAGTTCTTAAGATAAAAACATATCATGGAACTAAATATTTGTTCACCTTGAGACAAAAAACATGAATAACATTAAATTTGATGATGTTTATTATTTTCAGTAATTTAAAACAAGAGATGAATTTTTTTTGTAACTATTCAAAAAGGGAATATAAATAAAAAAGTTATAGTTGGGATTCAAACTACCAAACATCCTGAGATTTTTCATTCTGATTTATGTGGACCAATGAATCACCAATCAATGAAAGTATATTTGTACTTATTCACTTTTATTGATGATTTCATTAAGATGAAAAACATCATGTTTACGAAAAATAAGCCCAATTCTTTGGAAATGTTAATGTTTCTTAGAAAATAAGTTGAGAATTAAATAAGGATTTATATAATAATGTTGAGAACTGATAATGCTACCAAATTCACATGAAATAATTTTGAAAATTAACTGAGAAAGCATGGTATCAAACACGAGTATAGTGAAACCTATACTCCATAAAAATGGATTAGAATATAGAAATAATTGATATTTGTGGAAATTAGAAGAGGTATGTTAGTATAATACAAACATTCAATTTTATATTAGAATGATACTATTAGTAATTTAGTTCAAGTTTGAAATAGATTTCTTTTGAGACCATAAACCAACATAGTTTTTTATTAAATTTGGTATAACAGCAAACCTTAATAGAAGAACATCAATGTCTTTGGATATCCATGTTTACGAAAAATAAAAAAATTGGATATGAGAATGTTTGATAAGAATGACAATGAAGTAATTTTTTTATTCAACTAATGTAAGAAGATTAAAAATTTAGAACAAATACTTAAAAATATTTGATGGACTCATATGATTTGAATGTAATTTCAAATGAAAATTCAATAAACATATTGTTGAGAATGATGAGAGGGATAAACTAAAAGTTTCTAATGATAGTTAATGTAAGTCAAAACAACCTTAATAATATTCAAGAGAATCGTGTGATTAGGAATGTTCAGCTAGAAAAGAAGATTTGAAATTTCATCCCTTATAGAAACATTTTTATTCCGAAAATATTGTTGGAAATCAGAAGGCTCAAGTTTAGAAAAAAGATAGTTGATATTATAAAATTAGACTTCAATTATCACAAAGGCCGAACCTGAATAAGTTTCAAAAGGTATTCAACACATATTATTGGTGGATTCTAAGAATAAATAGTTGGATCCGATTGAGAAAAATGAATCATGTGAACTTGTTCCACAAAAAACAAATAAAAATGTTTTGGAAAAAAGTGGGTTACATGAACAAACTGAAGAAGCATGGAGAAGTTTAAAAAAATAAAGACCTGTTTGTAAAATATGTTCATATGTGGAAGCTATAAATTTTGAAGAAACAATTTTCCTAGTTTCATGATTAGAAAATATTAGAATGTTTCTCCTAGTGGCTGCTCTTTAGAATTACAATGTTTATCACATTGATGTAAATATTTATATCTTAAATGGTGATATTGAGGCAGAATTTTAAATTGAACAAACTTGTTGGTTTCTACATGATGAGGATGAAAAAATTTATTTCAAATTAAAAAATGATTTTAATTTGATAAAAGAAGATCCATTTTCTTGGTATTAAAAACATGAAAATTGTTTGTGACATTTCGAATTTTCTATAGGAAAGGTTGATGAAAACATAAATGTGGTAGACATTGACATAGGAACCATAATTTTAATTGTTTATTTAGTTAATATTTTTTTGTGGAGGAATAAATCATTTGTAAACTTTTCTCTAAGTACATGAAGAATAATTTTAAAATTTCAATGTTGGTATAATTAAACATTTTTTCTTGATTTAAAATATGCAAAAAAATAGATTTTCTTATCTTAAGAAAATTATTCCAGGGAATTATTAATGATGTTTTGGATAGAATAATCCAAAGTTGTTTCTACTCATATATCTACATGCAAAAATTTGAGTGAAGATGAATCCAGATAAAGTGTAAATCGGAAAGACTTTTTGAAGTTGATAGGAAGTATACATTACCTTACAACCTCAAGGACTAATATTTTTATGTTGTGAAATTATGTGATATGTACCAAAGTGATCTGAAATAATCACATAATTTAGTAGTAAAAATAAGTATGATAGATTTAAAATGAAAAACTTCACATAGTTTGTTATACAAAATAAATTGTGATATGAAATATCATGGTTATACTGATGCTGATTAGGAAAGATATTATAATGATAGAAAATCAACCTCAGGAGTGAATTTTTATTTGTTGAATGGTTTGTGATTTGGCATAGTAAGAATACAAGTTAGTAACATTATGAACCACTGAATCCAGATATGTTATAGCTACTCAGTCTTGTACTCAAATGTTGTGGATGAATGTTTAGATAGAATCCTTGAAAGAAAATGATTCCAAAGCATTTAAGATACTATGTGATAATAATAGTTTAATTGATCTTTCTAAACATCATTTCAAACATTCAAGATGAATACAAATTGATATAGAGATTCAATTTATAAAATAAAAACATTCAACTCGATTTTTTACTGGGATATATCTCAAATAAGTATAAAATTTAAGATATCTTCAAAAAGGCAATGCCGGAAAAAAGGTTTTTTCTGTCCAGGATCCAACGTCTTATAAAACCTCCTCCAATGTCTTACTATCCTCCATAAGGAAGTCCCAAATTGTGATTTTGATTATGAAAACTAAGGGGGGTGAGAAACTAACTACTTTAACATTATAATAAGTTTTTATTATCATTATTTAAAGAATCTAATTATTTTTCCCTCATAAAATGTGGGAGATAAAAAAAGTTATAGGAAAATATAAAAGTTATGGGTAGTTTATCTTTACATGGCTACAAAATTTCCATTCCACAGAGGGATGTAATTCCTTCTAAAAAATAATTTATCTATTAATGTGGTGTGAGGACACTATATTTTTTTCATAAAGGGAATGTTTTAATAAATTTTAAAAAATAATAGGTGTTTACAAAAGTTGTCTTAGTGGAAACTTTTATGAGAGTTGAAATGTTTTTAATTTGTGTTTCCAAAAAATCCAAAGGGAGAGAACAAAGAACCATTGTGACTTTTTTATTTTAATAATGATTTTGGTATTTTTTGACAACTAAATTTTTTTAAAAGGTTTTTTTATTTAGGATCAGAACCATTCGATACTAATGAGATCTCAAAAAATCGATAAATTTTTTAAATTTAGACATAAAGTCAAAGAAAATTATTTTCATTCAGACAATTATATTTCAGACATAGGTGATTAGAGTGAGTTTCACAAGATGTAGAAGTGGCCAGAAAATTGATGTTATTGATTAGATGCACTATCAGTCACATGTCTATTGGTATGAATTTCAATATCCAATAGAACTGGTGTCTGTTATAATGTCAGTGTTTCTATGTGATGACTTTGTAATGCTATCGAAGATTTATGAAAGAATAGAGTGAATTTGGAAGATAGAATGTTTTCATACATTGTAACATTAAATCATGTTATGCTTTTCCGGTCATGAATTTCTCATAAATTATGAAAAATAATCATGATAAAATATTTTTAATAAATGATGGAATACTAATGATTGAATCAGTTCTAGACGTAATGGACACCGAAGTTGTCAAATGACATAATGTGTGATGTTGATGATGTTTGATGAATTTATATGATATAGAGTTGAGATTCGATCATAATGAGAATTCCAATATAATTTTAATTTTATCATTATGAGGATTCTATTAGACAATCTATTAGAATAAAAGATAATCATACTGAATCTCAGAAGAAAATATGATTGAATTGACTCTAAGAAGGAATGATGATCAGACTAACACTCAAAAGGAAATTCACTCAAACCAAATCTAATGAGGATAGTCATATCACAGTGATCAATGTAAGATGGTCAGATTGTAATGATAACTTCAAGAGGGTAATATTTTAATGGGAATAGGAAGATAGTAAGATCATGTTGAGATGAGAAAATTTCATCATAATGAATCCGAGGAAGTTATATCAAGTTGAAGTTGATGATGTTCATCATAATGATATATAGAAGTAAATTAGATCATAATGAGTAGCATACGATAGTAATATCATTATTAGGTTAATTAATTCAAATGTTAATGTGTTGAAAAATTTTATATCGCAACGAATTGAGAAAAAAATTCAGATAGTAATGAGTTGAAAAAGAAAAGAAGATCGTAATGAGCATAGGAAGTTGAAGATAAGGAAGTAACTATGTATTCAAAAATAGTTAGATTGTTTTATAATACTGATCATAGAGATATATTGTGAAGTTTTGATGAAATAAATAGTTAAAGTTTAAATATGAGTGATTTTCAGTGTTATAAAATTTTAGTAGCCGAAAATATTTTTTATTTTCCCACCTTTTAATTTCTAATTCCTTTATAAATAGAGGAAAAAATCATTCACATTTTGTAACCTTCCAGGAGAGTGGGAAACATAGAGTTCTATGTAATTTTAGAAAGAGTTATTTCTGGATAGGGATCTCATTAGAAGATCGAACATCTATTTTTTTGTTTACCATACATTGAAACATCTTATTGAGAAGATCATATTGAGTCGATCTGATTGAGAAAGTTCAAACTGAGTTTTTTAGCAATGCTTGATAAGTGAACATTGAGAAAGGTAAAATTGCATTGACTCACCCATACTAAGTCATTCAGAATGGGTTCATTGGATTTAAATCCATCATAATCTAGTTCATCATACCCATGAACGTTTTTGGACAAAAATAAAGAATGTATTTATTCTTTTGTTTTGGATCAATTATTTTTTAAAAATATTTTTAAATGTATGGATGTTAGTATAACCATTTCTAGAAGGATATAAAAGTAGTATATTTGGAGTTAACACAAGTGGTATTCACTTCTTATGAATAGTGAATTTCCATAGGCCCATGGGAGTGGCTATAGAAATGATGCAGGTTCTTACACTAAGTTCGATCCTTATAAATATCACATGGTTTACTTGATTTTTTAATTTTTCATGCCCGAGTATTTACTAAAATATGATAAGGATATATTATTTAATAGGTTCCATAGGTAATGTTTTAAATGTATTGGAACTTCTAGATAAGTTAACAACTAATTGAACCCATTATTAGACATTATTTAGTCCTTTATAACTTCAAGGATTTTATGAAACTAGCAACATAATGATTTAATCCTCTTGATGAAAATTTTCCACTAACATCCCAGGATAATAATAATCTAGTGAATGATGGAAGATATTAGAATGACTTACTCTCATTAATTTCTGAAAGTGAGTCTCTAAGAATGAAGGTTGTCGAAAGGTATCTATGAGTATTTGAAGATCATTTATGAAGTAAATACAAAGGATATTAAATTCATATTACAAATTTTTAGGCTTATGTATAATGATAAAAAAATTGGTGATGATGAATCTATTTTTGACTTATCTATAAGATTGAATCATATTGTCAACAATATAGTATGTCTTGGTGAAAATATTATAGACTCAACTATTATTGAAAATATCTTGAGAATTATTTTTGAGAAGTTTGATTATAATGTTTCATCTTTGGGAGGTAGATATCATGAAACTCTATATCTAGATGATCTTTTTAGTACCCTCAATACTTATGAAATGAGAAGGGGGAAAGTTATTAAATGAAATGAGTAAGTTGAAATGGAAATTTCCTTTAAGGATGCCAAGAAACGAAATTCTAAGAATATTCATGTTGAAGAAGAAGTTAGTGATTATATATCCAAGAATAAGGTATGTATAAATCATTATGAATTTTTATCCCGTTGTTATAAAAATTTTAAAAGAGTTATAAGAATGTGTAAAGGTAAACTTCTAATGATTTTTTTATTGTGGTGATGTTTGACACATTGCTGCAAATTTCCCTCAAGGAAAGAAATAAGAATATATTGATGAAGATGATATAATTTCGATAATATCATGGAAGAAACATGGTTAAAATTTAAAATATTATTCCATGTAAAAGGAAAAATGTTTATCCAAATCCCAAAGAATCAACTTTTGACAAAATGTTATAAATAATAATACAATGAAGTTGAGATTGAAAATGTCACTAAGGTTGCTGGAGAAAATAATTTTACTAAAACTGTTAATGATGATATTATTGGAAGTAGTAGTTATGAAGAAGAAGAGATTGAACTTGAATGTCATCTGAAAATGGAGTTGAATTATTGTATATGAAGTATTTCTAGACTTGAAAGTGAGATCAAGAAGATGAAGAAGAAAATTCCTATAAAAAATCAGGAATTTGTTCATGAATAAAAATCAATATTGTTAGAAGAGGATGATTTTATGAAGAAGTCTATAGACAAGGAAAAAAATTAGAGTGAACATATGGAAGTAATTTTTGAGGGAGTATAAGAAGAGATAAAACTTATTCGATAAAAACATTATAAATATGATCAGGGAGATACAAGTCATAAGAATTATATCTATGAATTTGGTGAATTTTATGGAAGGACTAAACCTAAGAACAATCTATAAAAGTGAAATTTAATGTTTGACAATAATTTTTATATTTTTTGTAAGAAGAAGAATGATGGGGAAAACATTAATGTGGAAAAACCCACAATGTTGAGAATTTTGATGTTTATAAAAAATCTGAGTTAAAAAAAGCTCTTAATTCATTTAGTTATGATAAAGTTAGTAAGAAACCAGAATTTAAGAAGAAGATTTAGGTTGACAATTGAATTTTTTGTGATAAAAAAAGTTATGATGTGAATTATTAGAAATTTTCTAAGAAACATGATCACAATCTCGGATGGTATGGAAGTTACGGAGGAATGTATTCATTCGATGGAAACTATATGTATTGTGGTGGGCTTGAGAATATGTAAAATATGAATTGGTTTAACTAATAACAATAAGATTTTCCATGAATTACAAAATGTAGTGTTTGAGGGGGATTCATTCATCTCAATGAAAGAAACATAAGAATGTTGTTTTGATGAAACCGGAGAAATATGATCTGAAATTTGAAAATGTATTCCAAAATTAGGATTTTGTTTTGAAAGATGTGAAAAAAATAGACATATTCCACAGAATGTATTGTTTTATTACAAGTATCCCATATTTTTTATAAAAATTATTTGAATTCAGATGTGAAGAAATATAAAGTGGAGGAAAAATATATTTATGTTGAAACCTATCTAAAAGTTATAAAAGGATAATGGCCTTGGATAGTTCATGCTATTGTCACATGATAGGAGACTTGAAATTCTTAATGGATTTGAATTATTTCAAAGAAGAAACAATGAAATTTTATAATGACGAATCTCTTATAATCAAAGGTGTTAGATCAACTATTATTGGGAAAGAAATGTTTAAATCCGTAGAATCTTTGTTAGTTGATTGGTTGAAAAACAAGTTGTCGAATATTTCAATTTTTTTTGATAAATTCAATAGTGTTTTTTGTTTAGAAATTTTGTTTTCTGTAAAAAGATATTAATAATGGAAAAGATATTATAAGAGGAAAACACATAAAACGAACCGTGATTCTAATAGGTGAAGTTTACTCATGTTACATAAGAATGATGGAATAAAACATGTTGTGGCATAAAATTTTGGGAAATATGTTGAAGATAAACATGATGAAGTAATCACAATGATACAATGTTTGAGATATTTATGATATTTCAAGAAGAATAAATTATTTTTTCATAATTTTTCAGAAAATAAGATATCAAATTCATGGCAGAAAAAAGATTGTATTAATTCATCTGCAACCTTGGAACTTATATATTATGATGTTTGTGGGATGACAAGAAATAAACATTCAATGATAATTAATTAATTTCTTTTGTTAATTATTTTACTCAAATTACTGGTGTTATATGTTTAAAACATAAGTAAAATGGTATGAATACATTAAATAGTTTTAGGAGAATAGATGATAAGAAATGTGGATATTCTATTAAGAATTTGAGAACTCATAATGGTGGTGAGTATCATAATGAAGAGTTCATAATTTACCTTGATAAACATGGAATTTAAAATAAGTTCAGTTCACCATATACACCTCAACAAGATGGTGTTGATGAAAAGAATATTGAAATTTGGTTGAAAAAGTACATACTATGTTATTTGGACATGGTGTTTCTCATTACTTCTAGAGGGAAGCTATGATCACATCTGTTTATATTCATAATTGGTGTTCCTATAAACCATGTTTCTATATGACTCCTCATATTTTTTTAATTATAAAACTCCAATTAGGAAACACATAATATTTTTTGGGAGTTTGTACATCATAAAGAACAAAGGTGGAAACCATGGAATATTTGATCATTGAGGTGAGGATGATATCATTCTTGTCTATGATACTGATGGAAGTGCATATAGATGTTTCAATAAATAAACAAGGATATTTTTTTACTCCTATGATGTAAAATTTCAATTGAAAAATGGGGAAGATACTATAGAAGCACATACAGGTGAGGAAGGAAAATACAATGAAATAATTGTTGTAAAGAAACAAAAAAAGGATGCCAATAATTATGATGAAACACATGCGGAAGAATCAGACTCACCTACTTCCAGTAATGAGGAATAATTTCATGCATCTTATCCAATGGAAAAGAAGAAAGAAAAAGCTAAAAATATAATTGGTGATTCACATCAAAAGGTTTAAACAAAAATAACATCAAAATGCATTACCAATATTTATTTATATTATAATGGTGTGCTAAAATATGCGAATAATGATTTTGAACATTTGGTATGGATTCAAGATATAAATGAAGAGTTAGATCATATTTGGAAGAGTGATAATAAGGGAGATCATACTTAATGATAATGATAAAAATGTTATTGTTAAAAAGAGGGTGTTGTAGAACAATTTTAATGAATATGGTGATGTGATAAGAAATAATGCATGATTGGTTTTAAATGGTTAATAAAATATTAAAGGTTTTGATTTTAATGAGACCTTTTCTCTAGTGGAAAGGTTGGAAGCATTTAAAATCATTATTTGTATTATTGAAAAATGAAGTTATAATTTTTTTTAGATGGATGTCATGTCATCCTTTCTGAATGGAGAACTTGATGGAGATATTTATGATTAACACCCATGTTTATTTTTTTTATAACGGTTTAAAGTTATATGTGTCAGATGAAGGATTCCTTTTATAGGCTGATGAAATATTTAGGGTCATTTTATTACAAATTTGATACCTTCTTAATGAAGTTGAAAATTTAAAAAATAAGGGTTTATGGTAATCTATATAAAAAATAAATTTAGGGTATTTGTATAATTGTGATCATATATGATGATGATATTATCTTTTCCAGGAATGATGAATTAAATTGTGAATGGTTTGCTGAATAGATTATGAAATTGTTTGAAATGTCTTTTCTTGGTGAAATGAGATACTATATTGGGTTAAAAATCTTACAAACATAGAGGCACATATTTTTATCAATATATGAATGCTAAGGAACATAATAATAAGTTTTGATTGTAATATTTAAATCCTTTTTCCACACTAATTTTAGTGTGCACAAAGTTGAATGAAGATGAAGAAAGTAAGTATTTTGACTCTAATATTTTACCAAGCTGATTGTAAATTTTTTGTATCTGACTACCTCAAGACAATACATTTTTTTATACAGTTACATTATTTAAATGATTGAAATGTTATCCAAAATAATCACACCAATTTTATGGAAAAATATTTCATAGATATATCAATGGAATAACATATTTTGGAATCTAGTATGATCACTTAGAAATAATTTATTTATTTGGTAATACAGATGCTATTTCCATGGAATTGTAGATGATAGAAGATCCACATCTGGTGGAGTTTTATTTTAGGGGAAAATCTGATTATGTTGGAATACTAAGAAATGAAACTCAGTAAATCTTATCACATCTAAATCTATGTATGTTATAGAAACTCAAGATTATAATCAACGTATTTGGATAAAGTATAAATTTGATGAATTACTTGTGGAAGTTATGTGACCTCTACTCTTCGATAGTGATAATCAGAGTTATATAAACCTTACATGAAATACATTATAAAACTCTCTTTCAAAAAAAATAATATAAAATTTCACATTATCAAATAGAATGAGTGGAAGAATGAAATAAATCTTGATTATATTAGTATATCATAACAATTTGTTAACATTTTCATAAAACCCTTTCTAAATGAGGCATTTTTTAGCCGAGTTTGATCATTGGCATCCAACCCCTTTCTCTTAAAGGTTTAGGATTGTGATTTTTTCCATATATAGTCTTTTAATTGGGTAGTGTATTCTAATTGGTAGAAAAATACCATTTCATAACTCTACCCATTGGTATGTGCTAATACTTTTAAGGAAGAATTTATCTAGGGGAGTTGTGGGTATGATGTGAACTAAGTATGTAAGAGTGTGAACTATTCTGATAGTTTTTAAAATGTGTAGGAAAGTTGTCTCTATATTAAATACAATGAAATTTTAAATGTTGATAATGTTTTGAGATGTGAAATATAATGATTTTTTGAATGTTGATGATGTTTTTTAAGTCAGTACTTTTGTACGACATGGTTTTTTGATTAATGAATCTTGTTTCCTTCAATGATCTAGATCACATAGGATAATAATTATTGATATGTGATACATTAACTGTATTATAATGTTTGGTGAATTATATTCATTGGTTGACAAAAAAATCCAAAGGGGGAGATTTTTGGGACCATGTTGGGTGGAAATGTGTTTTTAGATACAGGAATAAGTTTGTACTAAAGGTTTTGTATTTTGTTTCAATGAAATAAAAACACCATAATTTATGATTTTTGGTGATTAGTCCTAGGAGGTATCAGACATAGAAGATTAAATTCTATTTTCATAAGAAAATACATCAGTTTCAGTTTTTGTTATGAAAATATGTTCTAGATGAAGTGGTTCTCCAGACAGACTTTGTATCTCGAATAAAAGTTTCAATTAGTATGGGAATTTTCATTACAGCCTAAATGTCTCCATACTCAATCAGATGATTCATTTTTAATCAATTAGTTCTCAAACATCACATGTTAATGAAAACATGTGATCCATGATTTTTGAAGAGGATGGGGAAAATGTGGGAGATTCATTCTAAGAGGTTCCAATGAAATTGAGTTCTTGTTAGAAAGATAGAAGAATATAGAAGCATGTGATGTTATGAAACATTACAATGTAAGTAAAAATATTCTACACTATTCTTAATGTAATTAGAGTAATAAAGTCTTCATGAAACATGAATAAGTTATTAGAGGATGAAAGACTGGTGAACTTCAAATCTCTAAAGTAGAAGTTTTTCTAAAGTAGTGATTGACCGATCCATCAGACATTTCAATCCATTTGATTGTCCAAATAAAAAAATGAAACATTTTGCAGGATCATTCTTCAGTTGGAATGTTTGTATAAAAATGAGTTTCAGGTGACATTAGTCATCCAGACATGGTGTACCGCCAAACTATCTGAGGACCTCCAAAATAGATCCATCAGACGTAGTGATGTTTGAAAAGGAGAATAGAAGGAAAAGATGTTTTTGATGATGATGAGTAGGTTGGATTTTTCGAGACCAATGCATAATGGGATCAATGATATATCAACCATATTAGGATCAATAATGTAGTCAACCATTTTCATAAATCAAAATAAATGTTGGTTGTCTTTATTTTGGGCCATGAGAAAAATAATTCATGATTTCTTTTAATTCAAATGATTTAAGAGAGAAAATGAACTATGAAATGTTTTATATGTTGTTCAATGGTCATTTTACTAGATATGGAACTGATCCATCGGATTTAAATACATATTGATTCATTTTACACATTATTACCTCTATAGTTAATTAGACATAATATGAGGAATTGTTTGAAAATTTTTAGAAAATGATATTTTTTTAAATATTTTTTTCAATGTGTTTTCATGGAGGTGTTTTAACCTACAAAAAAATTCAATTATGTTTTTGGAGAAAGTGTTTCAGGAATATCAATTGGTACAGGTCTTCTAAATGATTATGTCTTACATGTGGTAAAGATAATCTTTATCAGAATTCATCAGTTCTCATGTTTTTTTCAATTGGGTAATAAAATTTGAGTGAAAAAATGTTGAATCATAATGATGACAACATCAGATCATCAAATGGTATTGAACTAACGATTTATTATAATTTTTTAATATTTCTACTATTTTGAGATGATTCGAGATGTTTTTAGAAGAATCTTGAAGTGCTATGAAGCACTTGAAAATTCAATGATAGGGCCCTAATGAATATGAAATTTGAGTTTTGGTTAATTTGGTTGAGTAGGAAACCATTTTAGTTTCTTACCCAAACCATTTTTTTCTCACCTATAGATATATTAAAGTTAATTTTTCTTTCTAGTGCTTATACTATTCACATGTAAAGATAGAGAGAAGAGTTCTGATGTTTTATGATGATAGAAAATGTTTACAGACATTGATTTTTGAATAATGTCTTTCAGATAGAAGAAGTGGAAGAAAGAGTTAATGGATCAGACTGAGTCGTCAAGAAAATATTTATGGGGAATGTATGAAGTTGTTTTTAATTCTTTCTAGGGTTTCTTTTCTAATATATTTTCTGGACTAAATTATTAAAAATAGAAATTAGATTAATCTATCCGATAGAGTTTCTGTATGATGTCCAAAAGAGAAGTTCTTAAATGATTATGAGTAGTATTGTGAGGAATTCAGTTTTGAATAACTGAAAAATAAAATTTTTATTGATTTGAAAAAGCACAATACAGAAAAGATCAGCATTGTTGTCTAAAGTACTGCAAGCCCAAAGAATCATTGACAAAAAACATCAGCCCCTCACTAAGAAAATACCCCAAATTAACATTGGAAAAGTTACTATGATCTGGAGTTTCCATAGATTCCAAAAGGCATGCCACCATATTTCTCTCCCTTCAAGTGTGAGAGACATCCATGTGAATCCCCATGAGAAATTTTCATCTCCAAAAAGTGTATGTAATATTACAGGGAACCCTAGATTTCCCTAGTAATTCCATGCACATTATCTTGGAGTCTGTCTCCACACTCGTCATAGAAATTTGTCTATGAGTACATATTTATAGACCTATTGGCACGACCTAAGACTCCGCCTATAGAATGTTTCCCACCTAGATAACGTTGCCTCTACCGAACATGGCTATGAAAACTGCAATCATAGATAATTTATAGTCTCTCCCAACACCTCCTCTAAACATCTCCTCCCCCAGATCAGTGACCCATCTATGTTGAGTTTGAGCCACTAACTTGGAGGGCTCCAATGAACCCATCTTCCCTGCCCTAAGTTGTCAGCATGATGATCGTAGGAGAGATTAAATATTATGGATCTCATAGATGTTACATATTAACATTCATGACAAAATCTGAACAAATCCAGAATTGAGTTTTTTCCTTTTGAAAATAATGCTGACCTTGGATTTAGATGTATTGTTGTGGAGACTGTCATTTCTTGCATTCCAAATTTTCCAGAACCATGCATGTAGAATGATTTTTCTATCATTTCTCTCGGCCCCATGATTTATAGTGCCTCTAAACCATGCACTGTGGACGTTACCATGAGGCCCATCAGACACATCCCAACCGAAGAAGACCCTGAATGCCTTCTATACCATTATGGACCATTCACTATCATAGAATAGGTGCCCCACTGACTCTTGGTTGAATGACCTGTAGCACCAACATCATGAAGCCATGATTACTCTCATACATTTATTCCTTTCATCTATAGGCAATGCATTATTATGAATATTCCATAACAAAAAAGTAAATTTGGATGGGGTATCCTTACACCACAGTCCCCCCCATAGGTCATTTTTAGACAATTCCATCGCCACCCAAGAGTAATCCGGGATGGAGAAATTACCTGATGTAGAACCACTGAAAATTAGCCTATCATGACCATCACAAGAAAATATGTTGTTGAAAATACCCATTACAATCTCATCAATGATGGACTGAATAAACAAGGGATGACAACTTGCCTCCTTAAAAGATATATCCGGGGTGGGGTAGCCTGGAAACCATAGCCTTCCCACCCCCCAATATTGCGAACAAAAATTGATGTTTCCTCTTCCCACGATCCATTAAGAGGGTGTTGTAAAACCTCCAGGTATGGGTGAGTCAGCTTCCATATCCTAGAAGACTGGGTTCACTGAACATTCACATTCATGCCATATAAGTAATGAATTGTTCATTCCCAATGAGACCGACCATCCAAGGCTTCCCATACATTATTATCATTAATACCTTTTATGGTTGAGGAGATACTTCCCAAATTAGTGCCCCCTTCAGAGAGAGGTCTTTCAAACCATTTCCCTGAAGCCCAATGATGCCTACCTTCCATATTACCATGCCATATGATGGACACCAGAATATTTTCCAAGTTGGAAGCCACATTCTTAGAAACCTTTAGGGTGGAATTAATATGTATGGTAATGAAAAGTAAAACACTTTTCACCAGAGTAATGTGACCTTCAAAGGATAGAAATCTATGTTTCCAATTTGTACATGCACCAAGTGATTTTTCTTAAAAGTTTTTTAAAATGATTCAATTGAATGGAAGAGAAGATAATGGGTTACCAATGATATTCAATGGGGAATGATCAGCTGCCCATATTCAAACTGGCCCCCAAAACCCAATCCCTCCTAAGAGAGATCTTCCTGGAAGTAAAGAAAATGCTTTTCTCTTTGTTCCCCACCTTCCCACTCCACCTGCAATATTCCCCTAAAATTCTAGTCAACCCATGTACTGAACTTCTACTACCATTGAAATATAGGACTGTATCATTCACAAACATATATTGTGTGATACCCCTAGTGGCATGCCTATTATGATAAGGAATGACTTTACCCATGTTAATGCCCTGATTTATAAAACAAATAAATGTATTTTTGGAAAGAATTAAAAGATTAGGGGACAAAGTTTTAACTTGAAGGAGACAACGACAAGCCTAGAAAAAACCAAATTATTTACCCATGAACAATGTAGAGATATATGCCGAGCTGAAAAAGTAGAAAGGAAGGTCACTGGTACAATGGGGGAACCCTATTCAAGCTAGGAAACTTTGCAGAAAACCCCATTCCAACCTGTCATAGGACTTGATCATGTCTAATTTAACCCCCAAATTTCCTCCGAATGACTTATTATTGATGTCACATACCATTTCATGTAACACTCATATTGCACCATGAATTGACCTCCCTTAATGAAACCACGCAGTTTAGAGATCATCCAAGTATCCAGGTGAGCAACTAGTCTCTTGATGAGTATGCTAGAGAAAAACATTGTACAGTAAATTGCACATAATTATGGGATGGTGTTGGTCAATGGACTAAGGATTTTACATCATAGGAATACGACCCCTTTTGGTTTCATAGGAAATTCAAGGTGGGTACCCTCCCTGAAATAAATTATGGACAACACATACCAGATCCCCTTTAATAATTTCCCAAGCTACCCTTTAAAAAACCCTCAGAACCCATCAAGACATGGTGCACTATCTAGGTTCAATGTCCAAATCGCCTCACGCACCCCATACTCATATAGAGTTCTCCTCAGTCCCTCATCAATGACCTCCAAAACAAAGTTTGAAATGACCTAAAAAATCTCAGCACCACCTATCAGATATCCCCTTTCCAGACCATGATTGGGAGTAGCCAGTAAAGACTGAAGGGATTCATTAAACATGACCCCTAACTCCTCTCAGTCAGTGGAGAAGGATCCAACATCCCTATGAATATTAGGCCCTTGAAAATACCGACCATCTCTTATGAAATAATGAATGTATCCCGAGTTCTGGTCCCCCTCACGAAGCCATTAATCATGGAATCCTTCTCTGGAAATCATTTCCTACCTGAAAATACAATGAGATAGCTTATTCATTTTAATTCTTAGTTCAGAAAATAGAGGTTCATCCCCATCCAGTTCCAAAAAATTCTCTAGGTGTTCTACCACAACAATGATCTCAGAAAAATCCTGATCATTAGTACAGATTTTCCTCCTCTATACAAGGAGGGTCTTTAGCCACCTAATCTTTTTGTGAAAAGTAATCCACATATTCCAATAGTGATACAGGTCCCCTGCTTTCATGACAACCATGATAAAACCAGGTTCCACCATCAATGATTTGGAAAAAAGATCATGATCCTCCCATGGCGACCCTGCACTAAGGGAGATTCGGAGCAAAGAGTGATTAGGAAGACATCGAGTAAAGTGAAAAACATTGGAATCCGGGAACGTGGAAATTACAAAATTATTCCGGAGGCACCGATCGATCTGGCAGTATGAAAATCTAACCCTATATAGATTTTTGTACCAAGTAAAGTTATATCCCTTATATCAATCATCCAAAAGGCCGCTTCATACCATGACTGATACAAAAGATTGGATGGAATTCCCGGGAAAAGCACTTCCCCCTATCTTCTCATATGGACTCGCAACAATTTTTAAATCACCACCCACAATCCAAGGGTCATTATTAGGATTAAATCCCACTAAATCACTCCTAAAATACTCTCTTCCATGGGCATTGCAATTCACATAGATGAAGGAGGAAAAAGCACTTAGATTCCCACTATAATATTAGTATTTAGAACATGATCGGACACACTCAAGAGATCAAAACTAATGTAATCCTTTAGAAAAAGACATATATGTAAATTGGGAGGATCCAAATTCATAAAACCATGGAATTTAAGACATTGATAACACTCCTTAATTTTTCTAGAATATTGACTTGGTTCCAAAATAGCCACTTGAGAGACTTTCCTATTACTTATTTCATAGATAATGATGTAGGGATTGAACCTAGATCCAAGGACACTGCAATTATAGATTTTTACTCTAATAATTGAGCTTATCACGTCCGGAATTGGCCCCAGACTCATAGTCCTTGTCTTCGTGTGATGAGAGTGAACATATAGAACCATCAATTTTAGATTTCGAACGAGTGCGAACACTAGAATGCACCTGTGAGAAAAATCTCACTAGAGAATCCACAATGTTAAACCATTCCTTGAAAGGAACTTATGGGGGCACAAAACATAGGCACCCCATCCTACTATAGTCTAAATATGGGGGAAATAGAGGACAACATGGAGTATAAAGAGATAAAAGTAGTTATGACGAGGATAGGGGTGAGGAAACCACTGGTCTAGAGTCCAAATACAGTAGGGGAAGCCCCTTAGAAAATGGAGGCTTGGAGACCTCAAGAACACTCGAGTCTGGATCCAAAAAAATGATTTCAGAGATGGATACTTGTGTAGGTACCTAATTCTCCACAAACAGATTCCACAGACTAAGCGATTTGTTGAACATCATCCCTCTAGAAATGAGGCATTCCTCTAAAAACTGCACCATAGAATCCCCACCCAAGAAATAGTGAAAAGGATCCATGTAACCACTGGGAGGCACACACCCTTCCTAATTAGAGTTGTACAAGGATCCTTCAAATCCTGCATGGGGGAAATAGATGTAACACCTTCATCATGAACATTTCCTTCAAGACCTTCATGGCGATGTGCATGACTGACTTCCCTAGTGTCTACCATGAATAATTCTATGGTATAACCTTAGAGAGGGAGGTGGCAATTATAATTGATCTATTTTCAGGTATGCATTGGATTATTTACCCACATATCACATGTAACATTTTGATATCAATTATATCAATATATAGTTATAAAATCTATCGGAGAAAGTTATTATTCGCCCTGTCATTTGAAAATTGGATGCCCTTGTTCTCTTTTCTAAGAATTTGTTTGGTTCAATTTAGTTTTGTATGGACTATAAGAAGTTGAACTGGGTGATTATAATGAATAATTACCCTTTACATTGTGTGGATGACTTTTTTGATCGGTTAAAGGGGGAATTATTTTTATAAATCAATCTTCTATTAGGATAACATTAGATCAAGGTTCAAAAGCCTAATATTATTGTGACAACCTTTAAGATAAGCTATGTCCATTTTGAATATCTTGTGATACCTTTTGGAATAACTAATTCTCATTATGTTTTTATGGATTTAGTGAATAATATGTTCCATCAGTATCTAAACAAAAATTTTAATATGATTATGGGTGATATTTTTGTTTATTTGAGATTTAAGTAAGACCATTAGATCAAACTGAATCCGGTTTTGAAAATCATGACTTTTGACCAACATTTCAGGAATCATTAAAATGATATTTTTAGATCCAAGAAGTTATGTTCTCATGGAACATATTTTGTAAACATGGCCTATTATTTGAATATAATAAGGTTAAGGTTGTCTTTTTAGGGGAGGATCCATAGAACATCTAAAAAACACAAATAATGATTGTTTCTAACTGGATATCTTTAGAAGTTGATCAAGGATTTATCGATGTTGCAATCACCTTTAATAGGTCTCACCAAAATAGGGGTGAAATTCTTATGGGATGTAAAATATATAACTTCTTTTGATTAGTTGAAAAATATTCTATCATAAACACCTATTTCTATCTTACCTGATCCTATTAAGGTGTATGTGGTGTAGTACGATTCTTATGAGGATAGAATAGGTTATGTGGTTTTGTATAATGATCACATTGGGTCTTATGTATGTCATCTGCTTCAATTTCATGAGAAATATTACCCCACTCATGATTTAGAACTTATAATAGTTATACATGATCATAAATTTCCTTAGTACTATATTTTTAGGAAGAGGTTTATGGTCTTTTATAATTATAAGAATTTAAGCTATAAATTACCCAATAAGTAACAGAATCTTTTGTAGAGTTTATGTGTCCAATACAATAACATTTATGACTTCAACATCACATACACCTTGGAAAAGGGGATTTTTTTTTTCAAATTCTCTCATTTATAATGTTATGAATCATGTTGTTTTTAGAATTGAATGAATATTGGAACCTTTTTAGGATATTCACTTAGTTGCATATAAATATATAAGAGGATGTTTCATGAATTATTTGGGATATTGTTTAGTTTTCATCTATATTTGTGAGTGTATTCTGCTGATTTAGAAACAAGATGAAGAGTTTAGAGGGATTAAATCAAACCTTATATAGTAGTGAGACAGCTCATTATTGTTTAATATTTTCTTATGGTATTATCCACTTCATGGATCACTTTGTTATCCCATCATCTATGAGGTAATCTATGTTTCATTATTTCCACAGTTCATCTTTGGTCTTTCACCATGGTTCTACAAAGATGAATTATGACATGATAAGATATTTTTTTGGTTGGGTATGAAGTGAAACATCACTGATTATGAGTCTCATTATTACGCATTCTAGTAGATAATCAAAGAGAACTTGAAACCTTATGGTCTACTCCAACATCTCTAGTACTGGTCTGGGAATAAGACAAGTCATCCATGGAATTCTTTGTTAGATTACCACAAATTAATAAAAGGAATAATTCTTTCTAGTTGGTGATGGATTGATTGATAAAATACACTCATTTCATTCTGATTAGTGACACCACTAATGTTGAAGATATACATAATCTGTATGTATAGGAGATTAGGAGGTTACATGGTGTTCCCTCTTTGATTCTGTCATACTAGGATCACAGTTTTAATTCATTGATTTGGAAAAGTCATCATGTGGTGATGGGTACTCAATTAATATTGAGTATAGATTACCATCCTCATATAGATGGTAAAACTGAGAAAGCTTTTATAATCCTATACATGAATTTTTGATTTCAATGTATTGTGGGAAAAAAATATTGAACCTATTGAGTTTGAATATAATAAAATTTACCAGTCATTAATTAGAGTGGAACATTTCGAGGATTTTTACGATCCCCTAGGTAGTTCACCAAAGTGTTGGGAATAGGTGGGTGAGACCTCTCTTGTGGGACTAGGTATTATTAACAGGATATCAGCTTGGATCTTGGATATAAATTTATTCATAGATACATCTCATTGTCTATAGAAATAATATGTATATTAGAAATGTCATTCTTAAGTTTTTTGCTTTGGTTGCCATGTTTTCTTGAATTTTTCTTCTTAGATGGGTCACTATCATCTTTAGAAATAGGAAAAGATGGATTTGAGATTTTTAAGCCATTTTTTGGTCACTAAGAGGCTCCAGAAGGTTTCTTATAGATTTGTATTAATGACTCATTTGATGGGTATTCATGATATTTTCCACATATCACAACCCATGAATTACTATCCACATATTTTATATATTATATTTGGGGGAGATATTTTGTTAGAGACAAATTTTTCTATACCTATAGAAACTAATAGAAGTAATCGATTTTTGGGAGAAATTCATTCTTGAAAAGTCTATTCTATTTTTCAAAGTGTTTGGGTGGAATAAATAGGATTATCCCAAGACATGGGATCATGAATCATTTATGAGGGAGTAGTGGCCTCACCGCTTTCATGATAATTATTATTATGAAGGACTTCCCAAAGATGAAAAATCTTATAGTAGGGATATTTCAACATCTGGAAAAAAAAATTTACACTCTCTTTTATGTTTAGGACCATTTTTCTTAAATTAATAGGGATTTAGAGTTTTTTAGTAGTTTTTTTGAACTTGGAAGGGTGATGGATGGAAAAAAAAATTCACATTGTGAATAAGAATCATGTCATGAATCAGTACCATGGCACAAAAAACGACGTCAATTCCTAGTGTGAAGGTAACATAGAACATGGATGATATTCACTTCTTGAATTCTATTGATGATATTTTCAGCCTGTGGTGATGCATTTTTAATTGTACATGAAATTTTTAGGTTTCACATCATGAATTGATAATTAATATTATGTTTCTTTTGAACTATAAGTCTAAATTATAATTCATTAATTTCTTATCGTTCATCTTCTAACCATAGTGATTTTGGACAATTCATTTCCTTATGGATCACTCTATCTGGTGCCTTGATCTCTATAGTGGTAGGTTTCTTCTCCATTGGTATTTATTCCATTATCCTTTCCACTTATTCATTGATCTTGCTTATGGGTATATAATTGTGATATATTTGTGGGATTGGTGATCATGTGATCTTATTTCTTTGATCCCTTCTAGATATGTTGTTAATTTGTTTTTCTGTCCTTTCTATTTTTAGTGTATGAATCCTATCATAGTTAATGTGTGAGTTTATTTGAGGTAAGTGGTTATATATATTTCTTATGTTATAGGAACCTTGAATCACCATTGGTTTTATAAAATTATATATAAATGAATTTTCATGATTGATCGTTTTGTGTGTGAACAGGTTTTTTTAAAACATGGGGTGCCCTTAGTTTTGGTTAAATATTGGGGTTTTTTAAATAATTGTGAAATTTATTGCGAAATTCATTTTTTGAATTTTTTATGATGAAAGGGTCATTTGGAACTATATTCTGAAACATTATAGGACCTTTAGAAATGCTTTTACTAGTGTTTAGAATTGGAATTCTTGGTTACTTAGGTGGAAGGTGTAATAACAAGCCTCATCTTGTTGTTTTGATAGGAGGTTCACTCATGAGGTGCTCCTCTATCCCTTAATCCATGTTTCCTATGGAATTGATCTTGAAATTTTAGAGAGGTTTACTCATGGATAATTCCACTATCCCTTAGTTACTGTGTCTAAGGGACATGGGGGCACTCTATTCTAGTTCATGGTATGAGTGATCTAACTATGATAAATTATTGGGATGAAAATAGTGTTTACCATTGTTATTTTTATTATAGTATATATAATTTAATATTACTATGTTTTTAAATTTGGATTTATATTTTTAATCTACTTTACCAAGATTGGATTTAATCTTTTTAATAAAGGGTAATTGGTTACCATGCTTTTATATAATGAATTTTTAATTGACCATCATTCCATATTTTTTAAAAGTCGAGAACATTTATAATGGTGTAAAGGGACATCATATAGAACACCTATGTGAAATACTACTAAAACTCTTTATATTATACCCCACACATTACCTTGGGAATGTGTGGAACTTTTATTATCCTCAAATACATGTAATATATAGTTTCCATAGTGAGGCGGTGAGTTTTAGGTCAGGTCACTATGGGTTACTAGTGGTGAGATAGTGGGGGTATTTCCCACATATTAAATTGATTAGTTGTTTCCATTTTTAGTAATCATTTTTTGTGGTTGGGATTGAAACTTAGATGTTATTTTTCTTCTTTCGAGTTGGATCACTACCATTTTCTCTCTAGTGCATTGATTTATTTCTTTCGATTTCTATATACTTGTATATTTTCCCAATATCTTGTTTTAGGTTAGGTGAAATCACTATATGGTTATTTTTTGATGCCTCGGTGCTAGTCCCCTGTCTATAGGGACCAAGAAGTCCATTCAGGTATGTAGCGGTTCAGGTTGGCTACCAGTTTAAGAGGGTATCCCAGGTCAGTTTGTTATAATCAAGATAAAAAATTTAAGGGAAAAGAATAATCTTTTGATTATCATTTCTTTAACAATATGGAGAAGAGAAATTATGTGATCAAATACCATAAATGTTAATGGAATGTACTATAGAAAATTCTAAGGGATAAAATAAAAGGATTTGAGATTATTAAAACTATAGTTGAAGTTCATAATGATTTGGTGGTAAGTATAGTTTTTTTGTCTCAAAGGTATCTATTATTTAATTTGAAATTTTATATTTGAAGTCTTTTATAACTTCTATGTTTTCCAAAATCATTTCATATTTCCCTATCTCTCTATTCATGGAGTAATTAATTAAGACCTTGAGTGAGAATCATATTGAAAAAATATATATTAGGATGTTCTAATTATGATGCATGGGAATACCCTATTTTCAAACCTGGTTATTATACCTATGTTTGACATTGATATAACACTTGGGATGTATTGGATTTCAAATTATAATTAAAAAAATGTATTTTCAAGACAAAGAGATTATGATTCTTGATTTTGAGGTGGAATATATGATCTTTATAGGGGAAACTACATCATCTAAATTGTGTTTGGATCATACCGATGTAGTTGTCCTTAATAAAATTTTAGGAAAAGATGATGATCAATAATGATATTTGGATAATGAGGATATCCAATGAATAGATGATATACATATGTTACAAAAAATCAATGATATTTTTCTAGAATAATAGTTAGGACATCCACCAGTGCATGATGTTAAATTTTCCATTGTAATCATTCATGATAAAATAATTATTTCTAAAATCCATATAGAATGATACTAATGGAGAGGATGGAGTTAATGAAACATGTAATGGAATTGTGATTGAAGAGATTTATACTCCCTACTATTTCTCTGTAGTTATCTCTTTTGTTATTCAACAAAAATAAGGATCGGTCTATGAGATTGTGCATCAATTGTAAGTAGAAAAATTAAATTACAATAATGAATAAGTGTTATTTACCACACATAGATGAATTATTTGATATTATTCAAAGAGATAAATACATTACAATGATCAATATTCACCCTTTTTATCATCATCTAAGGCATAATAAGGATGATATATCAATGGATAAATTTCAATCATGGTATAAAATTTATAATTTTATGTCAATTCATTCTGGATTGATGAAATAACCTTCTATCTTTGTTGATATGATGAATATATTTTTCAAGGATTATCTTGATAAAATTATTGTGATATTTATAAGTGATATATTGATATACTCTAATTTATATTAATAAAATGATATTTATATATAAATAATTATTGACACCCTCATAAAAATAGATGATATGGGAAATATAGAAATTATGAATTTGGTATCAATGATGTTTCATTTATTGGGCATATTTTCTATAATAATAGAATATCCACTAACCATTAAAAGAAAAAGGTAGTGAAATAATGGCCTACATGGATGAACATAACAGATATCCAATGTTTACTGGGTTTAGCAGGTTATCATCGGTGATTCATCCATGATTTAACCTAATTAGACCACATGTTCACCATGTTTATGTATAAATGTGTTAAGTTCACATGGTTAGGGGAATAAGAGGAACACGTTGAAGAGAAAAAGTGTAAGTTGGTTAATTTATAGGGTGTAACATTACCATCAGTTAAAGAATGGTTTATAATATATATAGATTCATCAAGAAAATGATGTGGTTGTGTTCTTATAAATAATGATATGGTGATTTCTTATGCATCAGGGAAATTTGAAATCCTTGATTAGAAATATCCAACATTTTTTCCTAAGGTGGAATCCATAATTTTTTTTTCAAAAATATAGATACACTACCTATATGGAAAAAATGTGATATATATATATATATATATTTGAACCAAAATAGTTTGATGTATATATTATCTTATAAGGACCTCAATATTAGGTAATGAAGATGGTTGGAACTAATCATGGACTATAATTTCTCGATAATATTTAACCCTAGGAAAGAAAAATATGGTGGTTTATGCATTGATTATGAGGGACCGCAATGTTATGGATATGATGATGATAAAGAAGGATCATAAATATAGAGATCTATTAATTATGTATCATGATATATTTAGGAAAGATGGGCCGTATTTCATTTACTAAGAAATTATTAAACCATCAATGCCTAAAATGATAGAGAATTCTCAACAAGAGGAGAAAAACTTACCTAGGAAGTTTAATGTAGTAAATGTTGGGAAATTTAAAGAATTTTTCTATAAATATAGATTGTTGAATTTTGGTAAGAGGTCATATTTTACTTCCATACCAAATTTGAAGATTGAAAAGCTAGATGGCGGACATAGATTAAATTTTTCTATACACCCTGGTGTAAAAAGGTAGTATATGGATATAAGTAAACATTTTCAGTGGGATGGTAGCAATCAAGAAAAGATTATGTGTCCAGATGAATAGTATTCTTGTAGGAAAATTATTAATTACAACATCATAAGAGAGGCATGTATCCTATACCTATACCTATATAGAAGTTTGCTAATGTTATAATGTACTTTGTCAAAAGGCTCCCAAATATTCTTAAGAAGAATGGTTCTATATGGTCCGTCATTGATCATATTACTAAGTATGTTAATTTTAAATTGATAAGATAAGATGTACCCCTTGAGCACAATTAATAGATCTATATCAATGAAATCATAATTCTTCATGGGGTACCCATATCAATTGTATCTAATCACAACCCTTAGTTAAAATAAAAATTATGGAAGAGTCTTAAAAGGTCTCTCCACAATGAGAATCCTTTAAGAACTTCAAATCATCCCCAAATTGATGATAAATATGAAAATACTATTCAACCATTTGAATAAATGTTTAGATAATGTTTTCTTTAATTCTATGGTATATGGGATTAGTATTTGTCTTTGGTTAAATTTACATACAATAATAGCTTCCATTTGAGAATCCACATTCATCCATATAATGCCTTATATAAGAGAAGGTATCCGACTCCAACAAATTGGGATGAAGTTGGGCAATGAAAGCTAATAAGATCAGAGATTTTGTAGGATATTTTAGTTAAAGTAAAAAATATTCATAACCATATTAAATTAGCTTAGAGTATATAAAAGGGTTATGATGATAATCAAAAGAATGGCATGGAATAAAAATAGGGGGATTATGTATTTGTAGAGGATTCACTATGGATGGGAGTTGTGTAATTTTGTTAAATGGGTAATTCAGGCACACGTTATATTGGGCCTTTTTAAATATAATAAATAATCAGATCCATATATTATTGATTGGTTATCCCACCCAACATTTCTAAAGTACAAGGTTTCTTCCATGTTTTATTACTTAGGATATGAAATTCCAATAAAACACATGTTCTATCCTATGTGGTAATTGAGTTCGAGCCAAACATGTATTATATTTAGTATCCTATCTAGATTCTTTGAACCAGAGATAATTTATCGTTGAATCAAATAACTATATTGGTGAAATTTTTTTATATAAATAAAAATATATTATGGGAACCCTCAGTATCTAATGAATCCATGAGGAATGAATTGCCTTATATTTTTTAACAACAAATATAGAACCAAAATTTTAAGATGAATATTTTAAGGGGGGTGGCGGGAGAATGAAAAACCTAAGACCATACTCTAGATGAAAACATCATATCCTGAACTATAAACAAATATACACTATAAAGTGAACTTATTTGTGAGTATATTTAAGCATTTAATTTTTAATGTCAAAATTTAATTTTAAAAAAATAAATATCATTATGGAAATATGCATAATAATATTATCTTATAATTTATTTTTTCAAAGTTCTAAAAAATTATTTTTAGGTGAATGGTATAATATGTTGTTTGTACTAATAATTTGAATTTTATGCCACTTTTAGTATGTATGTGTCAATTAAAAATTTGAAAATCCTTTTTATTAAGAAATATGATTTTTAAAATTTACACGATGTATTTAAAAATAATAATAATAATTTACAAACCTTATATTGATATTTTAGATCTCAAGTTATATTGTTACAACTTTTCTAATATATTATACATTTATTATATTAAATATAATATTTAACTCTTATTAAAATTAAATTAGAAAAAATGTATTCTAAATTTAGAATCACTATTTCTAAATTATTTAATAAGAATCACATTATTTTTAGGCATAAATATTTATCTACCTTATGTAGAAAATGGTTACCATAGGAAAATCTAAAATAGTAAAATTAATAATTGTAGTGGAAAGGGGATTGGAATATGATTAAAAATTATAGATTTGTGTATATAGGATGTGTCTCAACTTTATATCTTCCCCACTACATTATTTATCATTTATACAAACATATTACATGTTTATCATGAACTATATTTATATTAAGTTGAAATATTTACAAAATGGTCATTCTCACAACTTATAAAAGGGTCTTCCCACCACCCTGTCAATTCCACTATAAAATCTATTTTCTTAACACCCTAATATTTTAAGAGAATAAAATTATCTTCAATAGGGTTTGTGACATTCAAAAATAGTCTTATAAAATAATATAAACAACCAAGAATTAAAGATTTATTTATTTTATAATAAATATAATTTCTTAGATAGCTTATGAGACATGAAATAATGAGTTTCTTACATAGCTAACCTAGCACGCAAGAACGAGTTTTACCGAAAAATAATATAATATTATTATAATTATTTAATTTGAATTTAATCTACTACTAGTTATAATGAAGGTTAAAATTATATTCACTAAATTATTAAATTATATAGTATAGAAAAGTTTATTAGTTTCGTAATAAAATATGAATCACTTAATAGATAAAGAAATAATTTATGTAAAAAATATATTTTATAAAAAATGATTTACTCATCCTTTGCACACAAAATGTAAAATTAATTTCTAACACTTTTATAAAATTTATTCAAAAAAAAATAAAAATTATTTTTTAAATTTTCTTTCCAAATTAATCTTAGTCTTATTTTTTGGTATTTTTCTAAAAAGATTCATTTTCTGATGAATAGTAAAAAGTATTGAATTTAAATTGAAAAAATAATTTTTTTAAATTATTTACAATGATAAATAATATTTTTATTTGGTTTTAAATAAAATTATCTCATATTTATATCAATTCATCCAATTTAGGTCATTAGCATCTTTTTTATATTTAATTTTGATATAAAACTTTGTAAATTTTTTAACATATTTCTTTTTAAAAACCCTTTTTCTCATCGCATATGGGAGACTAATTTTAAAATAAAAGTCTCCATCTATTTGAATTTGATTTTAAAAAATTGATGTCATATATGCAATCAAAATAAATTATATTGTATAATAAATTTTTTTTTTGTCCAAAATGAATAGTGAAAATGCTAAAAAATAATTACGTTGGTCAAGTTTAAAAAAAATTTTAGCAAGGGGTTAAACTAAAATAATTATTGTGAAAATTAAACAATTAATATCTTAATTTTTTAAAAGTTTATTTTTACCATGGAAATAAAATTTTCAGTCATATAAAAATGTATTTCTAATTTTATTTGAAAATGACATATGTAATAAGTTAAATAATTAAAAAGATAAAATAGTAACTTTCCTTCTTTCAATATCAATAATTATTTTGTATAGGTACTTGGAAAACCTATATTAGGTTATAAATATTTATTTTAAATATAAATGAATTTTTTTATCATGGAAACTTATTTTTAATTTATAGTGATAAAATAATTACTATATACGATTATGAAACTCTAATGTTGTATTTATTTAATTAAAAGGGAAAAAATAAATGATAATAAATATGTAAATAGTTAAAAAAATTAATGAATAATTGTGTTCAAAGATTTTTTAGAAGAATATAAAATTTATGTAAATCTTGTACTAATTATTTTGGAATTACATTTATGTATTGATGTTATTAAGATCAAAGTAAGTTAATAGGGTCAATATTTACATAAGTGATATTTTATAATATATAATGATTTATTGAATGGTATAAAATAACTAAAAATACTATCTTCTACCAAGTAATTTTTAAATTTTAATAAAAATATACAATGGTTCATTCATGGGCAAATGTTTCTTTCATAGTTAATATATTTACCCCTAAATAGTAAAAACTGTGTTAGCATGGTTAATATTTGTGCAGTGTTTTTTCACATTACGTGCATTTGTATTAAATTTGAAATTCCACACACATAGTATTTTTATTAAATAATTTGGATTTCTTATTTTTCACAATTTTGTATAAATTATATAATATGATTCATTTTATTTTTTGATGAATTACATAGATAAAAAGTCTAGTTATGGTTTTAAAATCTGAATTGGTAAAAATAAGTTAACTTAGAATTTAAGTAACAACATGTTTAATGCTTGTTCCATTATGTGTTTTAAGTTTATATCAACCCTAAATTTCCTCTTATCAATTATTTTTTAATGTTTGTGGTACTTGAGGTAATATTGACCTCCCATTAGTGAATACTTTTGGGTATTTAACAAAAATTACACTTCTCCTCAACTATAAAAGGGTACTCACTCCTCTATCTTCTTCACAACTCTCAAGCCAGATGGATCAAACAAACCCTACCAAAATCATTTAAAAACATAACTCATATCATCCTATTATCTCACTTTTGGGATGAAATCCTACCTTGGAATGTTTTGGTGAAAACCTAAAGAGGATTACTGAAGATAATGTAACGTTCAAAAACTAGTGTTTTTATTTTAATTCTTCCTCCACCTATTTCATTTTTTCTTAAATGAGAATGATATGAAGAAATAATTATTTTATAGATAATTATGTGTTATTAGGTTAATGGAATAACCTAAATCATTATCCTATTCATTAAAATGGGTTACAAAATCATCAGTCGTGTATAGGACAGACTACTGCCTCACGAACTGATGTAATTGATTCGTCAATTACCACCTTTCACAGTTGGATATGATGAGGGATAAATCATATATATATATTATATTTATAAAATATTTATACATATTTAGTCATTACTGCATATTTTTTTATCTTACAGTTTTTATAATATAATATTACTTCTCTCGTTTGTAAGGTGTACTACAACTTTGCGAAGTGAAGGAATTTATATTTAACTAATGTTTCACATGGAAGGTGATAAGGATGATAATTATTATTATATGTGATATAGATGAAATAATTATTTTATTCTTGAAATAATTATCATTGTAAAACTATAATATATCATATTTTATTTTACACTAAAAAGATGATAACATTGTTCGTGTATGTGTGGTCTACTACCTTCATAAAGCAACGTGTATCTCTTTTCATTACCACACCACATGGATAATATGTATAATAATATTTAAAGAACTTATATGTTATATGTTATATAATTATCATTATTTATAAATAAAAATAACTTATCTTTTTTCCATAATGATCGTTGACAAATTGATGTGATACTCATGTATATGTACGACCTACCGTCTCCTTGATCACAACATAATTCATTTTTCATAACCATATTTCATGCTTAATTTTAAAGGTATAAATAATATAAAAATTTATAGTTATATAATAATAATTATTCATTATATTTTAAACATATGTTATATTTATAAGAACCATAACTTTCATAACAAAGTAGGAATGAGAAATCAAGGTAATTTACACCTCAAAGAATGACAATTATAAAATATTATCAATGAATGAGTGATATGATGATATAAAAGGGTCATATTTGATATTATAAATATTAATATGGTTATTTAATAAGTTAATAGAAATTTTAAACAAACTATATAGGAGGTTAATTACTGTTTAACCAAATGGAAGTGTGAGGTAAGGGTCTTTTTAGCTTACTTTTATTTCTATGGTATGTATGTCATATTCACCACTTATTTTTGTTGTGTTGTGTATATACATCCCATTAATATATTTTCTGATTATTTTTATTAAATTTATTAGTATTAACATTTCCATTTGAGGATATCAATTTCAATGGGTTTATGTTTTCAAAGTTACCAAAGAAGTAATGGATTTTTTGCCTTAATTTTCCTTCTTTGAGACATATATTATATTATACACCTATCTTTTTTTATGAGGTGAATATAATGAATCATTAAAATTTTATACCATTAATTTCATTATTAAAATGAAATTTTTATGTTTAGTTTAATGATATTATTTCGTGGGACTTATGATTCAATGTTACACAACTGGTAAGAGTTTTATTTTACAATCAGATCATTTAATGGAATTTTTTATAACTATACTCCTGATGATAAAATTCTATGATCCATAAAAAATTAATTATCATTATGTATCATATATTATTATTACTATTTTTTTTAAAGTAATAATACCATTTCCAACTCTTTCAAACATTAAATTATTGAGAAAATATTTTTAATTAAATTTGATTACATTTATCTCTTCGGTCAAAAAACAATTTTTTCCAATTTTTTTTTAAAAAACGTTTTCCCAATAGTTTTTAACATTTTCCATGGTATTTATTAAATTAATTTTTATCCAATTTTTTATTTTTAAAAAATATTTTCAACAGAATGTTATTTCGTTTTTAAAATAGCTCATATTAGTATTTTACTTAAAATGTAAAAGGAATCATTATATTAACAAATACGACATGAATAAAATTTATAAAAATCATAATGACTATGTTTTTTTAATATTTTTATAAGTCTCAAATTTTATTTTCAAAAAAAAACATTTTTCAATTTTTTTAACTATTTTATGTGATTTTTAAAATTAAATTTTTATATACCTCAATAATTTTATTAATGATATTTTTATGATATTAAAATTCATAAAAAGACCTTTATTATTCCTCAAATTGTCATATTTTGTATTGATACCATAATTATTATTTATGTAGATGGAAGGTAATTTTTTTAATAGATTTATATTTAACAAATTTATTTATTTTTGTATAATCATGTTTAAAATTGATTGACATTAAACCCATTTAATTTAAATCGGTTAATTAATTTATAAAATAATAATGATTGTTTTTATGAGTATTATAATGAAAACTATGTGTAATATATTAATCCTTATATTCTTGTATGTTATATATGATGGGTACACCCAGATAGAGTTAGTTGAACCCATTATTGTTAATACGATGGGTACACACAGATAGTGTCAGGTAATCCCATTATAAGATTAATGATAGGTGAATCGATATAGTGTTATAATTCATTTCATAATGATTATGTTCTCGGGATAAGTATATTTTATGTCATCTGTATGGTCATTCTAATTATAAGGGTTTTTATTGGTTCTTCATGTTTTCTATAAAGATGATTTCCCTAGATACCAACACGTTTTTGTGTCGGATTTCTGTGGGTTTATAATGTTTTATATAATTAATTTTTAAATCAAATAGCTCATGATTATTTATTTTTAAGACACTTTTATTTGTAATAATTTTATTACATTTTTTATATTTAATGACCAAGGTATTAATGGGTATGAATATTCTTATGCTATACTCATTCTCATTGACTATGTCATCATACCCTTATTTTTTTCTTATGACCATTTATGAAATTCATTTGTTATGCTTATTTTATCTTTTAAATAAAAATTTGAGCTTACCCTTATTATGATTCATTTTACACATGTTATAAAGAATGAGTTTGAATGAGTTATGTCTAGATATGATTTCATAGGGTTAACAATGATGACTTAATGTTAAATAATATAAGCTAGGTAATGTGGGAGAAATGATCATTTCATGACATGAGTATTGTTTATCCAAGTGCTTTTCCTAATTATCTAAAACTATAAACCAAAAATTTCCTCGATAATATAATTGATTTATATATTTCTTTTGATGTCATAATTTTTGTATTGAAAAACATTTGGTAAAAATTATCGACATCAATAATGGAAATGTAATGTTTTTGATTTCAACTCCATTTCTAGGAGTACGTGTTCAGGTTGTTGTAGTTGATATTAGATAAGTGTTTTGATAACTTTTGAGATTATGATGTTTTCATTTGTGGTTATATTAAGAGTTATGGATACAGTAATGGTTCAATGAGATTTAAAATAATAATATGTTTAATTTTTAAGGCACCCCATTGAGGTTTTAAGCATTGAGATCCTAATGTGATTAATGAATTTTTAGGAAAATATTTATTTGGTTAAATTATTTTTAAAGATACATATTAACTTAGATAATGAGTTTATTTTTTTGGAATTTATATACTGGTGTAAAAACCCATTTGATTTCTTTTAATCTTGGATACTGAGAAAACAAGTTTTATCATATAGATAACCACCAAATTGAAAAGTGATTTGGTGGCTCGGTGATTAATTTTACTTAAAAATAAGAATACCATATTTTTGGGCTTGAAATATGAAAGGTATGAGGTAATCTCTGAGGATAAAACTCTCTATAATTTATAGGATGTTATGTTTAACTGGGATATAGGGTAATGGAATGATTTTGTTTAATCACTTTTTATTAATGTTGAATTTTTAATGTTAATGTATCATATGAAGTTTTCTTCATTTTATTCATTTTTATTCCAAGTGATGAACTTTTCTATTTTTGTTATTATCTAATGGTTGATGGAATAGCTTGTTATAACTTTTATGGTTATGTGGTTATGTATGAAGAATTGATCAGGAATACTCATAATTTGGAGAAAAATATGAGATTACTGGAGAAATAGACCAAAGGATTAAAATTTAATCCTTCAGTGAGTATATTTCCATATTATCTTAGTATAGATGAATAATTAATTCCTCATATTTTAGAAATGGATCCTAAAATAAAATAATTTATCCTATTACATTCATATTCAAAGAATCATATGTTCTTTTAAATCATAGCAGATTTTTTGTTTTGTGTCACTTAACATTCCATTGATCATTAAATTATATATTATCAATGACCTCAATCATTTTAAATAAATATTAAATCTTCTCTTCTATATCTGATCTTCACTTCCAACATAAGTTCTCATATTTGGAAACCTAGTATATGTTATTCAAGATAACCCACATAATTCACTTTCCCTTTGATCAAGAAGATAATTTATTAACCATTTATATGATGTGGCTATATAGAAAAATTATTCTAAAATTTCTATCCTTTGGTAATTGATATAAAGTTCAAATTGAAAGTACATAGGTTATTAAATGGTGTGGGGTGGAGGATACAAAACCTTGAGATATTAAAAGAATAAATTATGGTCAATATAATATATGACACACAACAACACGATTATAAGAGAATAAAACACTCAAATACTTGAAAATATATATTTTTTATATTTTATTAATTTCTTTGACATCTAATGGTACATTTAACAAAGATTTTCTTCAATGTCTTAGGTTACACATAAGGCCAAGTGTTACAAAACAACAATACTCTACTAATATAATTATTTAACATTAAATTTATCTCTTAGATATTGGAATGGTGTGTATGAATAGTATTAACTTACTTATGAAGATATATAGTTTATATTTACATATTAGTTCAGTAACAAAATTAAAATAAATTAATATAATAAGAAATGTTTTCTTTAAAATTGTATTTTTCTAAAAGAAAGTTTAGTTGTACATTGTGCACAATAATTAAAATTAAATTTAGCACCTTTAGAAAATTTACTTTAAAAATTAAAAATCATTTTTTAAATTATAATACTAAAATTATAGTAGGGTTAATTTTTTTTATTTTCCAAAAAGTTTCATTTTTTGATGAATACAGAAAAATGATGAATTTTTACGAAAAACAATCATTTCAATTATATTATTTATAGTGTTAAATATTTTTGAGTAGTTTTTAATGTAAATTTAGTTTAGTTTATATAAATTAATAAAATTTAGGACGTTGTAATATGTTTCATATTGAAATATGATATTAAAACCATATAAACATGTGAATATTTTTCTATTTAAAAACCTTCTTTCTTATCGCATCTTCGGGATTAGTTTTAAATTAAAAAATTAAAATTTTGTGAATTTAATTTTGAAAAAATAGATTACATAATGTAAATAAGAATAACTTATAATTTCTATTATGTTTAACTTAATTTTTTAAAAAATATATATTAAAAATAGAAAAATTAATTTCCTCATTTAAGGTAAAAAGTGATTTTTTTGGGGTTAAACTAAATAGATACGAGTGAAAATGGCCAAAAATATTATCTTAATTTTATTTTTTGAGTTTATTTATAAATTTTACTAAAATTATAGGATATATGTAAAACAAATTCAACTTACCTTGGAAAATTACCTATATAACAAGTTAAGTAAAGAAACGGACAAAAAGAACCTTTCATTCATTTAATAATTATAAATTTTTTATTAGATTAAAAGAAAACAAATATTAAGTTATAAATACATATTTTAAATCTAAATTATTTTTATTTATCATGTTAATTTAATTTAATATTTAGAGATAATATAATTACCTTTAATGACTACGAATCTTCGATGTAGTAATTTTTTAATTAGAAGGAAAATAAATGTAATAAAATTAACCATTAAAAAATAAAACAATTTAAATGAATAATTCTGTTTCATGAATTTTTTTAATTAATATAATTTTTAAAGGAATTTTTATCGATTATTTTGGAAATAACTTGGTGTTTTGATGTTTTTAATATCAAAGTAAGTGAATAATGTCAAAGTTTACATTAATGATATTTTATACTAAATAATTATTTATTAAATGATTTAAAATTAAAATCAATAGTATATTATTCCAAATGATTTTTAAAATTTAATAAATATCAAATATTGTACATTAATGGAACAATTTTACTTTTATAATTAATATATTGACCCCTAAATAGTAAAAACTATGTTATCATGGTAAAGGTTAAAGCTGTGTTTTTACCCATTGCATGTTGTTGGGTTAAATTAATTTTCAACGAACATTGGTTTTTTATTTAATTTTTGTAATATTTTTCACCAGTCTATAAAAATTATCTAATATGACTCATTTTATTTCATTATAAATTAAATATATTAAAACACTTTTCACTATAGTTAAAATTAAATGGGTAAAAGTAAAGAAACTTATAAGTTACAGAACAACATGTTTAAAACATGTGTTTTCAACGGTGTTTGTGTTGGTCGACCTAAAATCCTTACACTCCATTATTAGTTTGTTTTGTAGGCATACTAATATTTATTGACCTACCAATTGTGATTGCTTTTAAGTATTTAAAAAAATTTCCACCTCAAATATAAAATGGCACTCATTCCCCTAACTTATTAACAACATTCAAGCCATCTTGATAGAAAACCCTTATATAATTGATTTCAAAATTCACATCTCTCATCCTAGAAGGCTTAGTTTCGGCATAAATCTAACATTGGATGATTTTTGGTCAAACCTAATGGGGATACCTGAAGAAGAGGAAACATTTATCGACGAGTATTTTGGTTTTATTTCTTCCATCAACTAGTTAAATTATTCTTTTAACTTGATGATATTGTAACACACAAAAAATATTAAGTAAGAACATTGTTTTAGATAGAGTGTATGACATGAAACACGAAGTGCGTAAGAGAATATAGTATCCTATGAACTTATTATATATTTAAAAATTTAAAAAAAATATTATATTCCATAATTTTCCATTCACATGACACTGAGTTAATGTGTGATATATTCCTCATCTAGTTTATTTAATGTCTTAAATTGCACGCATGACCATGTTTTTCTGAATAATAATATATTATTAAAATAATTTTATTAAATATAATAATATATATCATAGCTATTAAATTAGTATTTATGAATAGTGATAAACCACTTATGAAAATATATGTCTTACACAAATATAATATGAATCAATTAGTTACAAATTAATTAGAAATGAAAATAAGATCAAATTGAAAGTCAAAGGATTATTTTGTAGAAAACTATTTTTATGTCCACAAAGCTATTTTAACCTTATAAATTAAATTAATTACAATTAATGAGTGATAATATATATATATATATATATATATATATATATTATTGGTATAATATTTTTGATATTCATCCAATATATTTGATAAGAATAAGATAATAACAAACATAGTTTTACATATAGAAACCTATATTTTTATTAATGAATTATTACTTCAATTTAATGGAGACCCTATTTTAAATTAATTTTTTTAGAAAATTTAACGATTATTTATTTAACAATAAATATCATATTTTTATGAGAAACATAAAAATTAGTTTAGGGTTAATTTTGGAACTTTTCTGTGAAGATTCATTTTTTTAATGAAGAGTGGAAAAAAATGAATTTTAGTTCAAATATTATTTTTTATATGATTTATTTATAAGGTAAAATTATAATCTAAATTTGTTTTAATTTTTAATTAGATTATATTTATATAAATTAA
Organism: Viscum album; assembly: GCA_963277665.1. Taxonomy (NCBI): domain Eukaryota; kingdom Viridiplantae; phylum Streptophyta; class Magnoliopsida; order Santalales; family Viscaceae; genus Viscum; species Viscum album. The sequence goes on along the minus strand of OY728164.1, from coordinate 569,018,249 downwards.
TCCAATTTATGTTATTGGAATCAATTTCACTTTGATATTAAATATAAAATCATAATTTGTTTAATCATTTTTTACTTTAAAAGCCTGCATTTTCGTCCAGTTTGCGGAATTAAATTTCAATAAATTGTTGACACTTCTGTGATTGGGAATTGTAAAAATAGATTAATTATTTGGAATATTTTTAAATTATTTTTTTTAATACTTTCATCATATTTTTAGAAGAAAACAACTAGTTAATGTAATTAAAAATAATTATAATGCTTTAGGTAAAATTAAGATAAATAAGGAACTAAACCTTAATATTATGAGTCCAAATGACCTAGAAACATGATTAGGATACATCGGATGGTACTATTTATACCATATAACTAATTTTCTTTAAATTTTAACATTATTGAAGCCACTTTCACTATGAAAAAGGTGTATGGAATTCCTTTTCCAAAATATAACAAGAGTGCTACTCCCCCTCTATTATAAATTGGACTCCTCTCTACCCACTTCCTCACCCATATCAAGACATTTTGGATGAAAAAATATCTTCCCAAATAGATCCTAAAAATTCATCAACAATTCCTAAAATCATTCCCATATAATGAAATCCATCCATGTAATTCTTTTGGTACAAACCAAAAAACATTACCTGATTAATAGGTAACATCTTTCCTCAAGCTCTTTAGTTTCTTTCCATTATCCACACCCTCAAATATCTTTATTGTATGATTATATAAAAAACAGTATCCAAAATATACTAATATATTTTATGGTAAGTTTTATACCTACACATATACACACCTCTATCTAATGTGTATATAACTTACTATTTACGTGTACGGGGAACTACCGCCACATGAAATAGTGATTGTTAATTTTTCCATTACCTCTTCCCAGGGTGGGAGTTATAATTAAAAATATATTTATATATGGTATATAATATATTTATAATTTATTTATAATTAGTTAATTATATTATAAAACATACATCTATACATTCCATTTTGTGTAAATACGACAACATCGTTTGTGGAAGTGTGGACTACCGCCTCCCAAAGCGATGTGAATCCATCATGCCATACATGGAAAGTATGAAGGATGGTTTCAATAAACCTATGTAACATATATGAAATAGATATGATACCATAATTATAATATACATATTTATAAATTACTTTTCATTCATTTAAGATGAAAAATAAAATAAAGTAGTGTCTATGAGTACGAACAAGCTACCATCTCCATGAAGGGTGCATTTCATTTATTATATACAAACATTATAGATTATTATAAATACATATTTAATGAATATATAAGATAATTAAGTCATGGTTTACATTCTATATACGATTAAAGAACTATCTATAAAATAGTAGTAGAAAAAAACATGTCAAAACATACTTCAAAAAACTCGGTAATTAACACATGAAATAGAAAAAAACAATGAAAGATTGTTAAAAATTAGTAATAAGATATTATAAGAAGATGATATATAATATTTTAAACAAGAGTTTGGTTATGGTGTAAGTTAGTAAAATATTTTAAACCACTATAATATAGTACATATACCACACAACCAAAGGAAGGTTAACGTAAGGGATTTCATCTCAATTTACATTCCATTGAGACTTATTTGTTGTTATTCCCCAAGTCACATTTATATTTTCTATATAATTCCCTTTTATTCATATTATCTTGAATCTACTCATTCTCATGATATTATATTTTTCATTTAATTTCATACCATTGTATGGATTATGATTTAAATGTTTCAAAGTGGTATGAGACACTTTGAAATGTTTAAGTATTATTATCCTCAAGAACATTCTTAATTATTATCTTTTCAATCTAACTTACTTTTGTAATTATTTACATTCTCATAAAACAAACAATTTACTGTAATCATTTTCCTTAAAAAATTAATTCAATATATATATTCTAATAAAATGGATATTATTATTTACTGAACCATATAAAATTCTTTACATATGTTGTTTACTTGACTATTTATTTGATAAAATTGGGAATTATTGATAAATCTGTATTAATTATTTAAATTAATTTTTTTTAAGGAATATTATTTATTTTGAATATTTGATATTTTGACATGAAATTATAGGTTGGCCCTGAAATTTATATAGCCCCTCGATGCATCAAGATGATCTCAGGAGATAATTTAGTTGGGCAAATTAAATGGGTTTATATCCATAGTTTTAAACCATCTTGTGAAAGGTATTGATGTTATATGATTCCACGTTCCTTATACATGATTTCCAATAATTAATCATTTACCTCATTTATTAGCCATATTTATCCATAAATAAGATCTTTCATCGATATATCTATGGATTCATTTCATTTTTAGTTCATCGATTAAATGACATGTGTTTCAGTTTCATCCCATTCCATGTTTATTTTTCCTTATCTTGTTATTTGAATGGCTAGAATTTTTATTTACCTTACCTTAATGTTTATTCACTTCATATTCATCTTATTGGTTGTTTTTCGTGTTTCCTTAGTTAACAATCGTTCCATACTTATTATTCCCATTGAATTGTTATTACATCCACTATACTGAGATTTTGATCTCTCCCTTATTATGTTTCCCTTCCCCAAGAATCCAAAAAACATACTATGAATGATATGTAGGGATATAAAAGATGGAATAAAATTATCCTCCATGTTATTTAGAAAATAAACTATTTCTTAATTAGGGTATTAATTTATAATACAAGAATCATGTTGGTATATGGTTTAGAAAGTCTTCAAAACAATCAGTACTTTGGGATTTGATTATTTGTAATCATGCTAATGTAATTGATATAAGAAACATGATTTAGGCCTTTTTGGGTCCAATATTCATAGTTGGTATCAATGAAATTTTAGTAGAAACATTGGAAACTAGATTTTCTAAATCATAGATTATATAACCGAACTCTAAGATATAATTTGAGGATAGGTGTCGAAGAACTCCATATTAATTTTCTAATGTTGATATTATGTTGGTATTTCTAGAAATACATCCCAGTCTGGATACTACAAGTAGATGTGGTTCTAGAAAAGATGTACCTAGGAGTAACAACATCGACTTGGTGTGTCAAGAATGACTCAGTGTAACATGGTACATGACAACATGCATTACTGTGCACCTGGTTTGACACTCTTTGGGGATATACTAAGGTTAGTTCACCTTTTCTTTATTGACAAATATAAAGGATTTAAATAGACAATGAAACTGAACAAACTATTTTAAACCCAAGGTATTCCACTATATATTCTAAAACTGGGTTTCCCCTGGCTTATGTGTTGCCTCCTCAAGCTTCCACGCCCCCCATCTCACTATTTCCATTCCGGTTTTACCCCATACAATAATGTCCCTCCTCCAAACCTTTCCCCACTCTGCCCGTGATTTGGATTTCACCGCTCCACCGAACCCTCCTTCTCTTCCCACAATTAGGGTTTTATCTCAGCTCATTTCCCGACATCACCTCAGGCATACCATCGCTGACCTCGACAGGTCCATCAAAATCTCTATTCTCCTCTCTAGCTGTGCTTCCGTCTTCGGCTACTCTTACTACATCTCCTCCCCTCACGACTTCTCCACAAAAGGAGACTCCTCCATTGGCTCTTGCACATCCAGGTCCTCTGATCAACCTACGGTTCCCTTTCACTATAGTTCGCAGTGTGTAACCCCATGTATAAACATTACTCAGACCGCAGTCGGCTGTTCGTCCATGAGCTTCGTCCTTCCACCACGCGTCCAAAAATTTTCGACGAAGCATACAGTATCATTTTTCTTTCGGTAGGTTTTTCAATCAAATACTCTTACACACATTTTTCTTCACATCTCTCTTCTTGTAGATCGCAGTATACTACCAATCATATGTCAGTATTATTGTATCTACGCATCGGTAAGAATCATCGAGTCCACTATGTATTTTTCTGCATCTGAATTTCTGAATTTTTTCAATCTCTCTGATCTCGTTGGACCAACCTCCTCGCCTTTATTGTGGCCTGATTCAGCAACACGCACATACAATTTCCAAATCTTTATTCCATGCTCGATGAGTGATTCTACTCATCAGAAGTTCTTAGACTATATATCTCCCGGTGTTCTACTGATGAAGCTAACTATCAAATTATCTCCATCGACTAAAAATACAACTATGTTTTAACACCATGATACTACCATATATCACACAAATATTTCTACAGTTGTATGAAAATACTACCATAAACCAACACCTCCATTTTTCTTCGCCTCTCCCTCCTCTATTCTCCTGAAAAAAAACCAAGATTTGATTATTCTTTGAAAAATCCAACTCAGAAAAGGTAATATTGGTGATTCAAAACTCTGGTTCTGTATGAAATCAAATCATACAGAGAACTTCAGCTTATTTTTTTCCCAATCCTTCATATTTTTCATACTAAACTGGTATGTAGATTGTTTTCTCTTTCAACAGAGACTGACTCTTATCCATTGTAAATTTTCTCTCAGAAGATATGGGCGACCTCCACAACTATTTACTTTGTTCCTAGTTTTTAGTGTAAAAGCATTTGTCAACATACCAAGAATTTAACCCTTTTTTGGTTTCTGATAATTTCAGTATTTGTGTGTGAACTAGGTTTTCCATGAATGATTTCATGGTTTCATATGCAGGTTGTGGATTTTTGATTGGTTGATTTAAATCAGGTCCACAAGATATAGGTAATCGCTGATTTATTTAATGAAGTTGGATTATTTAATTCAAAGTGTGTTGGTGTAGGTTATAATTGTTCAATTAGATGGTAAATTTTTATATGTGATGGAATAGTTTCACTATTTTTCTTATGCTGGAATAATTGATTTATTTCATTTAAAATCATGACTCATTGTGCACTTTTAGGGTTTCAGATGTAGGTTGTGGAGTTATTCTTTCTGGATTTAATTTGGGTTCACACAATATAGGTTATCACTAATTTAATTAATTCAGTTGTCTTATTTAATTCATAGTGTGTTTGTTCAGGCTTTCAAGGTTCAGTTTGAGGGTTTCGAGTGCCTCAATGTGATTTAATTCAATTCATATTCCTACCGTCTAATTTGCATTGGATTTAATAAATTCATATATTTTGTTAGTTTAGTATGTGGAAGCATATTTCTGAATGTTTGGGATACATTGTATATATCATTTGTGATTCAATTTATAAATTGTATTTAAATTTAATTACTATAGTGTATTGATTTCATCATTTTTAATAATGTAAAATTGTGCCCTATAAATATGCTTGGTCAATCATTAATGAGAAGTTTGTTGTGCTTTTTCCAATATTAACTTATTTTTATTGGTCCATGTTTCTAATTCCCATTGGGTAGGGGCACGAGGCTGAAGAAATACTTCTTTGGTACAACAACATGGTATGAAATTAAAATCATTGGAACACTTTTTATGATAAATACATTTTCGAGCATCAAAATATGTGATATTTTATTTTCTATTAGAATCATTCTAAATGATTCATATTCAATTTGTAAATTCATGTTTTAATAATGACAGAAAAATGGTCATTGGAATATTTTTTTTCCATTCAACGTTAATAATTCAATAATCAAGGCAATGTTTCTTCCTATTACAGAACCATACTTGACTAGACTTCTCATTGGGTTATACCCTTTCATGGGTTTGACAATGGAGTTTTCCCATCAAACACAAGTTGTGATGACTGTATACATATAGTAATGATTTTTTTGAATTTTTTAAATGTATTCCCTTATGTGTCTTTGAATATTATGCATGTACTTATTATTTACAGAGCTTCAAAGTTGAATAGAATGGTGAAATTTATTCTCATGCTATCCCAGTATTCAATATGTCCTCATATATATTTTTTAATTCAATATCATGTTTTTAAGTCTTCTAAAGTGGTTGAGAGATCCCTTTCAAATCTGGGAATGGGTGAATGTCTCGATTCAGTGGAAAAAATCTTGAATCACCTCCGTTTATCCATTACTTTTCACTATTCAGGTGAGACTTAAAACTAGTAGTACATCACTCTAGACATTGAGTTAAGAAACATCAACATTCAATCTATCTTTATCAATTTTTTTCACTTTCATGTTGTCAGGTCTTTTAATGTGGATGAGGGCTCTCTGTTGATGCTACTTCACAAGGGTTAATGTCTCCATTCATGGAAATGATATCTGTCTACCCCTCCTCTTACCCATGATTGGTCTATGTTCATGTAAGTTGTAAAAATAGTAACCTACGTAGGTGTTCTTTTCACTGCCTTTTATTTTCATTACATATTTGGATTAGACAATGTTGTTTTTCTGCAGTATCAATTTCATTATATCATTTAAACACAATTCATTTTTTATCATACAATTGAAAATTTGTGAACGTTAAATTACTGATTAAATCGTTACAGTGTAAGTATTTTTTGTAAATTATTGATTTAATTCATCTCTAAATGTACAAAAATCTGTTGATAGGGTTTTATGATGACGATGTAGGGAAATGGACAGTTACAATGACTCATGACGATGTAGCATCCACAAGCCATGCCAATGAACTACATCCCTATTTAAAGGAAAATATAAAATAAAATAATTTCTTAGCTGATTGACATACTGTGGTGCATATGAAATGTATCAAAAGAACAATATAGAACATGTTATTTTTCAAATTAGCATATACATTTTTATATCAAATTTTAACTCTACATTTATTATAGGATAGAGGAATGTTGTTATAACACATATAACACACACAATTATTCTTTCTCATCAGTATAGATAGTGTATTGTACATTTTTCCTTGTTTATTTATTTTCTAGAATATAGACAGATTTTCTAGCATATAGACAGAATTTCCAAATCACTTTATATTATAATTATCACATTTCCTAAATCAATTTCAGTAAATTTTCTAGCATATAGGCAGGGCTGGGTAGGTAGGAGTGGGAAGGGAGGGGAGGGAGGATGATGGCATGGGTTGGGGGTTATTGGGGAAAATGTTTGGGCAGGGGGGGAGGGGAGGGGAGGGTGATGGCAGGGCGGAGGGGGATTCTGGGGGAAAAGGTTTGGCAAGGGGGAGGGGAGGGGAGGTGAGGTGAGGTGAGGGGCTGGGAAGGTTGGATGGAAGGAGAGGGGAGAGGAGGATGGTGGTAGGACGGAGGGGGTGTTGGGGGAATAAAGTTGGGATGGTGGGAGGGGGGAGAGGAGGGGAGGGGAGGATAAGACTCAGGGGAGAGGGGGATGCTAAGGGAACAGGTTGGGCAGGGGGGAGGGAGGAGAGGGTAGGGGGGAGGGGGGAGGGGGCTGATTTTTGTGATACCGCCCAACCTATGTGCTAATTTGAATGTTATTTTCATTCATGTATATTTATATATTATGATGTTTATACTTCTGTTGTGTTCTTAATGTCCATTGGAATGTTCTTTTTCAGTTGGATATTTCATTCATGTCCATTTCTTTGACAAATTTTTCTGTAACCAATTTTCCTATTAGGTACCATTTGGTTTTATCAAAAAAGGACCATAGAAATTGGAGGATATCAAAATAAGAGGCCCAAGCATTCCTTCTATTTATGCACCAATAGTTTTACATCTGGTAGTTCTATGGGTGGCCATATTATGCACCACGTGATATATGGAATCTATGTATGGGTAATGCTGTTATTTTTTGACTCAGTAGTTAACTGTCCAATGCTTTTATTGTTTCAAAATATATGAACAGTATTTGAATTCACCCAGATTTTTATAGCTAAAACATTTTGATTGAAGTGTTCTTCCCAACTGGAGATCCTGAGAAAGGATTGTGCTTAATTGTATATAATAGTTCAGAGTAGTGTGTCATTTTATTTTGATGCATGTTCTACCTAATTAGATGTTATACATGGTTTGTTTATTTTTTTTATGTTTCTTGATCATTTTAATGTCACCCAATGTAATTACATGTCTCCTTTAATTAAGTTTTTTTATCACCACCTCAGGTATGTAACATGAAATCGTTATGTTTTTAAGGTTCAACATCAATAATGACTAACTATTGTGGCTAAAGGATTTTATGTCTTCTCAAAGGTATGGTTGAATCCTTTTAAGACTTGTGATTGGTAATAATTCATTATGTTTTTCACAACATTATATATACACTGCAGTACCTGTTAAGCCCAAATTTGAGATTTGTTATCTGAAAAAAAAAATTTCCCTCCCCCAATATCTCTCCCTATACTTTATATACATACAAAAATACATATGTATGTTTTCATGCATGCATGTATTTATTCCAACCTTCCATGCCAATATATTTGAATTTTTAGTATAGATATAGAAGTATGAAAAGGAATTCAAGGAATACAAATTGGATGACTTTGAAAACAAGAACATTAAAGCAAGTTCTATTCCTAGAGGTACCCACAATCATTCTCTACTCTTTATTGGAGAATATTCCTCCAATTCAAATGCACACAAAAATTTGGGTTGTTTGATGTTTTTCTAATTTCTCTATGACAACTACCACTACGATTTGGTCCCATTTATTTATAACAATATAGATTCTTTAGTTTTGGTGGCTTCTGATGTGCACTAATCTCTTAGAACAAAAAAAATACTCTTCCATGTCATCACTGTCAATAAAAAAGATGTTTCCATGCATGAATGGTTTATGATGAACCAGATTACTCCTACAACTGTTTAAGTAAAATGAATCTAATGTAACATTAAATGAAATTTAATCATTTCATTAAATACCAATCATTGAAAGGTTATTATAATTTCATTAATTAAATTCAACATGCCCAACAACCATGAAATAAGCTATGTAGGTTGAGAGAATGTTCATAGCATGAAATGAATAATTTTTTGTTGATATCATTTGAGATTTCAATAAAAATGTTTGTACTTATATTTTTACTATGGATTATGTTGGTTGGGTGGGTTGGTTGGGTGGGTGTGATAATTTTCATGCGGTTTTGTTACTTAGTTTCTTCCCACTATAATAGTTTTCTGTACATTTATTTTCCTTTTGATTCCTTATTTATAATTTAATGATAAATTATGATCTGAAGTGTTATCTATACATTTTTTTCTATCATAATTTCAATTTATATGTGAGGTTTAGTTTTTTAAATGTGACCAATATGTTTATGTGAATTTAATTTTAGTTTTTTAGTGTATAATTTTACTAACGACTGTGTTGTAGAACAGATTTTCCAAGCCTTGTCAAGGTGGTATTGTTAGATGATTATGTTGTGATTCAGCGGGATTTTTCAACCTTATAAGATATTGATCTTAGGGGAAAACATGGAGCTATCGAATAAATTCCAATGTGTGGATAGGGGTGATATCTAAAGTGATATTGGAGGTACTTAAATTTTTTCATCCCTGCACAGACAAGATTTAGTATTGATCAATTTTTTAAATGTGAACAATATGTTTATGTGAATTTAATTTTAGTTTTTTAGTGTAGAATTTTACTAACTACTCTTTTGTTGAACAGATTTTCCAGGCCTTGTCAAGGTTGTATTTTTAGAATATTATGTTGGGATTCAGCGGGATTTGTCAACATTATGAGATATTGATCTCAGGGGAAAACAATAAGCTGTCAAAAAGATGAAAAAGTTTAGGTAGTGGGTGATATCTAAAGAGATATTGGACATACTTAAATTCTTCTCATCCATTCATAGACAAGATTTAGTATTGATCAATTTTCATGGGATTATGGGATGAATGTATTTGATTTATATACATGGAGGACAAACATAATCTGCAGCAATCACCTGATTTTAATTTTGATGATATATTTACATGTGGCATGGTTAAATATAATTTCATTATTTTTTAACGATATAATAGATATAAATATAAATATAACATATTAATTATGTTTACTTTAATATAATAATTTTTTCAACATTATTTTGGTGATAAATACCTCAAGTGTTATCAAGGGTTTGCAAAATAACATCCATATTGATGAATCTTATAATCCATATTTCTATTTAGATACTAATTATCTTTCAATGACACAACATGAAATGCATTAATGCTTCCTAATAATCTGCATATATGCATCATTGCAAGCCCATAGAATCTAGTTAACCCTAGGAACATGAACATCTCTCTATTTTTCATTCCGCAATTTATCTCAATCTCAACTCTTACCTCCATCTCATCCTCCACCTTTGTCTTTCGTTTCATTTCTGTCTTTGATACCGACCTCTCCCATTGCATCATGTTCTATCTCTTCAAACAATAGTTTTCACTCAATTTCAATTTGTCACATTAAGTCCACTCACTTCATAGAATACGACTCAATTTTTTTAAACATTTCCAATTTTAGTATGATTTATTATGTTTCAAAATTAGTATTCTATTATTGATAATATAAATTTTTTTAGAGTGTCATGAAAATGCATGGGTGGAGTACTAGTTTAGATTCAATTTAAGGTTTCATGATTAAAAACCATTCAAATGATAGTATGTTTAATCATTAGACAAATTAAGGACATATGTCAAATAAAATGGATGAATTATTTATTTATTGAGGTTATATTTAAAACCTTTGGTAAAATGATATTTATAGATTAACCTTATTTCTTCGATGTTTTTCATATTTATTTTCAAAATTATTACAATATTGTTTTAGAAATGAACAACATGTATAACAGGTGATAACCAATCAAATTTGGCAAGGTCATGGGACTTGAACCCATGATCGAAGGATGATAAGGGTTTCACTTCAATTGCTGACTTACACAATGTTCAAGATAAAATTTCATTGTTTTTAGCTAAAAAATTGCATGAATAAATATTAATAATAACAAATTATTATTAATAATATTTATATATTAATTTATAAACCATATTAGATTTTTAAAAGAGCTAGAGACAAATAGTTTGTCATGTTACTCTTTTATGGGCATCTAAATTCATAAAATGTTTATTTTAGCGCTTCTAGAATAAAAATTAATTTTTGGATGAATAGTAAAGTTGATAAAAGCACAACCAAATGATGAAATTGTGTCTATAAATATATATATCTAGTACGTATATTGTTTTTTTGTAATATACAATGTATCATAAAGGGGGGTATGAATTCTGTCTTTTCATAAATCTTCCACAATTCTAGGTTTTCACACCACTGTGATTTATGTGGATATGAAATGTTTTTATCTAAAAAGAAATTATGAAGCAGGTAGTCAAAAATAAATAAATAAATAATTTATACTATTTTTCATCACAAATATCACATATTCCACTATACCAATCACTCTCTCTGAGATCATGGTAAATATCACTTGAATGGTCCTCTAATAATAAGACCATAAATCCATAAAAGAGTTAAGATATGTGACACGTTTATAATAAGACTTAAAACACAATATTCTAGTTCGATAATAAAGAACTGGTTATCCAATGCATAGATCGATAAGCTGATACTCCACTACAACTATGTACGAGCAGTTAAAACTCTAATAAATCAAATGTGTTTGCTTTTAATAGTTTTGGTTGTTCTTTATAGTTCAAATAGCAAGAAACCAACAATATATAGATCTTACTCATTAGAAAATAATATCTTTAAGAATGAAATAGTTTGAAGTGATTCTTGTTGCACAATTATCTTCAATAATGTAGTAACTAAAAATTAGTAATCTTACAGTAGTAAGAGATTAAACATATATATCTCCAAAGTGTAGCTTCTTTTAGAATCGATCATTTCTTGTGGAAACGCTATGAATGATAATATCAGTAATATATTCGTATATATGAATTTATTATCACACACACATATATATATGTATTTCAAGAGATACATGGAAAGAATATATAGAAAGGAAAGCTTACTTCGGTATACCAGATCTATTAGAATAACCTGATTGATCCCAGAAATTCAAATACTAGTTGACCAAGGATTGTGTAACTTCTCATAGAATTAGGATTGATTATCTTTGATGAATACAATTCTTTGAAAAAAAAAATGATCCTTGAAACAGTCTTTAATTCTGACATGAGTGTAGCAGTAATCTCAGATTGAAATCATATCTTGAAAAAAATTTCTATTAAGAACACAACATAGGGTTGATTTGCGTAGAATAGGGCTCCATTACATAGCATTGGGTTACTTCACGTAGCATAGGATTCCTTCATGTAGCATAGGGTTCTGTTGCATAGAGTAGGGTTCCTTTACGATACTTTAACCTTTATGTAATGTATGGGAAAAATCAGCATTGGGATAGAAATCCATACGTTTAGCATTATTTGCCTAAAATCATGAATGTAACATTAATTAACCATACATTGAACTTTTCTGAAAGTAGGGTATGAACTATAAATACAAACTCCAACAAGGGGTTGTCGATCCACACCCATGTCGATTTTCTGAATGCAAGGATGTCTATCCAAACACAAACTATTTAGTTTATCGTATGGTTGAAACCATATGCTAGCGTTAACATTTTATCATAACGTTGTGTTGATACCATAACCATGCATTTCAATATTTTCAGCATAATATATGTTTGAAACCATAAGATCATTTACTGAACATATGCTTTTGAAATAGTGGTTTTAGACAAATTCTCATAATGTGAAATTACATTAACCCATATATAAATTTCTAAAAACTCACTCAATAAAATAAACATTCAAAAAAATAAGGTTATTTATGAGCATCAAAATCTTTATTATTTATAGAGTATTGTTGAGAAAATAAAAGAACAACAATCTCCCCATTTTTGATTATCAATGAACTCATAACATAATCCATAAAACATTCATGAAAATGTAATATTTGTAAACATACAAAAATAGTTATAAAAAATATTTTGATATTTCGATTTCACAATAATATTTTGATAAAGAAAATAGAGACTTTTAAATTAAATATATTCTCTAATAAAATATTGTGGTTTGAAAATATTCTCTGTAAATTTCTCCCAAATATTATTTTCCACAAATTTCTCCCCCTTTTGTGATATAAAAATGATAGTTTTAAATGGATAAATTATATAGACCATAGTTAATATAGCACTGAACAATAATGAATAGTTATAAATACTATCATAAGAAAAAGAAATCTAGGATTGGTAGTTTAAAACTGAACTAAAAATAAAAAAAAAGATACCAAAAAAATAAGAAAGTAAATTGAAATTAAATATAATTCCAATTTTTTTTAAAAATAAAGTGTAATCATTAGTAATCAAAAGGTTATTCAAAATGTAAGGATTTGTTCTGAAATGACAAGGATATATGGTACATCAATATGTGGATTGTAACACCTATGATTTTTATGAGAAGTATTTTGTTTTTATGTTATATACATCATCAAAGGAATATTTCACTACACACAACACTATCTTGGCTTTCTTTACACACAATCGCGGCCTTCTTTGATATCTTGTGTTGTATGCAATTCCGAGTTTCACTAAACAATGATATGCTATTAAAATATTATTAAAACTATCCGTTATTAATAGTAATACCCACTTTTTGAAATTTTATAAATTCTATCTTTCAAAATGGACTTCATTTTTGGATTCGGAATATTTAATTTAGCCTAGGGTGAAATTTTGGTATTTTTCTGAAAACATTCAATTTTTGAGGAATAGTGAAACACTAGGTTACTATTTAAAAACAGAATTTTTATTTAAATAATTATTTATTTTATTTAAATTTATTTTAGGTCAAAATTTATATATAATAACTATATAAGTTAAATTTAATTCATTGGATTCATTTTATAATAATTTTAGATATATAAAAAATTTATTGAACTTTTCACCGTATTTTACCCACCTCCTATGAGAATTTGAAAATGTACATAAAACGTAATTTTACCGCTTCTGTGAGTGGAATTTCGAAAATCTGAGAAACGAGATTAATATCAAGGAGTAAAATGTTGTTTAATAAGATAAAAATAATTTTTTGTGAATAGTAACTTTTTACTTTTATTTACCACGGTTCAAAGTAAATAGGGTAATTAAGGGTAAAATTGATATTATTATTGTTGTACCTCTCGTATCCCCTCGTGGTTTAATTTTCATGATCACAATCACTTTCATGTTTATCTAACATTGTTTGAAGTGTTTTTGATTGAAAGGCACAAGGTTGCCAAGAAGTTGGCCCAAGAATGGACATCAAATGGACTGAAATTCAGTCCACCGGCCAACCGGTGTGATAGCACCGGCCAGCCGGTGGAACTGGCAGAGGCATTGCCCACTGCCAGGTTCCACCGGTCGACCGGTGGCTCTGTCACCGGTCGACCTGTGGCACCCAGCCCAAATAGTATTTGCTACTGTCTTGCCACCGGCCAGCCGGTGGCTCCACCACCGGTCGACCGGTAGAGCCTGGATCAAGACTCTTCTTCTCTACCAAGGCACTGGCCAGCCGATGGAGATGTACCGGTCAGCCGGTGGCCCCTGGACAAGAATCCTATGCCTTTTTGCACACACCGGCCAGCCGGTGGGACTGTACCGGCCAGCCGGTGGATCCAGTCAAACTAGCCGTTGGAGCTTTGACCAGGCTGCTCCACTTGCCTCCCAACGGCTCCGAAAGCCTTTCCAACGGCTCCAAAGGCCTCCAACGGCCATATGAGGGTTCCCCCTATATAAATAAAGGACCTTGAAGCCCCGGACACTAACCGGAACTATACGGAAGCCTACAGACACCTTGTTGATCATTTGGCGTACCTCCGGCGGACTTCCTCAAAGGAACCCTCCTAGCTCCATCCAATTCCACATCCAAGGAGCTCCCTCAAAGAAGCTTGGAAGCAGCCTTCAACATCTCCAACCATCAAAGGCGCCCAAGGCTTCTCCTCATATACGGTTTTATTGTTTTATTCATTTTGAGCTTAAAATTGGGTTTGTACCTACAAACCCCAAACCCTTTTCTCAACCCCCTTTCTTTTGGGTTTCACACCACCATTAAGGTGTGAAGAGGTTTCTTCAAGCCTTTCCTTTTAAAAGGCTTGTGTTTCGGTGAGCTAGCCTTCACCCGTTAAAAAGGCTAGTGGGTTCTTACTAAACCATTAAAAGTAAGTGGGTTCTTCCTTAACCAATAAAAGCAAGCTGTAATAGGTCCTAGTGCTACCTCAAAGCCTAGTGGGTTTCTTGCTAAAACCATTGAAAAGCAAGCGGTAGGAATCTCTCAACGGTTGAGTTGGGAGCGGAGACGTAGGCCGGGTTTTGGCCGAACTCCGTTATCAATTTTGTGTGTCTTGCCTCTTTATTTCCGCTGCACTTTACTTTGATTTTTTATTTGTTAATCATTTTTTTAAAAGGCAATTCACCCCCCCTCTTGCCATCTTTCCCTCGGGATTATTCCGACCCAAAAATTGGTATCAGAGGACGTATTTGAATAATTCCCTACCCGGTTTCAAATTTAAAGATCCTATTTTTTTGATGGCTTCTACCGCTTCAACCTCTCACGCCCCCGAAGGCTCTTCTTTGGATCGTGCTCCGTTCTTTGATGGAACAGATTATAGTTTTTGGAAAACCCGCATGACCACATTTCTTAAAAGTATTGGCTATCCTATTTTTAGAATTGTTATGCATGGTTTTACCCTCACTTCTTCCGATGAGTCTAACTGGACCACCATAGATATTAAGAATTTTGAGCTTGATGGCAAAGCCATGAATGCTCTTCATTGTGGGCTAGACCGAAATGTGTTTAATAGTATTTCTTCTTGCTCTACTTCACATGATATTTGGAAATGTTTAGAACTAACCCATGAAGGTACTAGCATGGATCAAAAGCAAGAACCCGCTCCAAAGCAAGAACCCGCTCCAAAGCAAGAACCCGCTCAAGAGCAAGAACTCGACAAAAAATCCGTACCCGCTTGCCCACTTCACAAGAAAAGGTCCAAGAAGAAGAAGAAGAAGGCTTTAAAGAAAACTTGGAGTGATAGCTCCTCCTTCTCTTCTTTCTCCTCGAGCGACAATGGTAATAATTGCCTAATGGCAAAACACGAGGTAACTTCTTCCGATTCCTCATCCTCCTCCTCTTGTTCTTCTAATTCATTTAATCATCTTTCTTATGAGGAACTTCAACATGCTAGAGACCAACTTGAAAATGGTTTTCATGAGCTTTCTTCAAAATTTGTTTCTTTGAAAAAGAATTTCAAAAAACTTTCCTCCGAAAAAGACCAACTTCTTAAAGAGAAGGAGGAACTCTCCCTAAAAATCCAAAATTTCCCAAATGTTGATTCTTTGGAATCAACCATTAAAGACCTAAGGGAATCCTTAGCCAAGTTCACCCAAGGTGAACAAAATTTGTCCAAACTCTTGGGTTCTCAAAGGGTTTCTAGAACCACCAATGGACTTGGCTATACCAACCAAGCCTCCTCCTCCCATGCACCCACTGTTTTTGTAAGGGGGAGCTCTAGCTTTAAATTTTGTAATTATTGTAAAAAACCCGGGCACCTTATTTATGAATGTAATTGTAAAAACGCCCGGTACGGCCAACCAAAGTCTTTTTTCTTTTCCGACGAATTTTATAGGAGAAGACCCGCCATGAGACAAGTATGGATTGAAAAATCCCTACTAGCGAGTCTCTCCGGGCCTAAAATCATCTCTTTTCAAAATCCCTCTCCCCGGTGATTAGTTGTTTTTATTTAGGGGGAGTTAGGATCTTTTAAGCTTTTTTGTGTATTCAAAATTTTTCATTTCAATTCTCTTTTCAAAACTTTCAATTCAAGCTGTTATTCAATTTTTCATTTCAAAATTTTTGATTCAAATTTTCATTTCAATTTCAAAAATCTCAATTGATTTTCAAATCTCAAATCTTGTTTTTCTATAATCCCTCAATCAAGTTTTATGCCCCACGCTATTTTGATAATCACAAAGGGGGAGAAATTTCTTGATTGATTGGGGGAGAATCCTTTTCTATCATGCTTTGATTTATTTTCACATTTTCCTTTCAATTTCAGTATTTTACTTTGATTGTTTCGGTGATTGTGATCATCAAAATAGGGGGAGATTGTTGTACCTCTCGTATCCCCTCGTGGTTTAATTTTCATGATCACAATCACTTTCATGTTTATCTAACATTGTTTGAAGTGTTTTTGATTGAAAGGCACAAGGTTGCCAAGAAGTTGGCCCAAGAATGGACATCAAATGGACTGAAATTCAGTCCACCGGCCAACCGGTGTGATAGCACCGGCCAGCCGGTGGAACTGGCAGAGGCATTGCCCACTGCCATGTTCCACCGGTCGACCGGTGGCTCTGTCACCGGTCGACCTGTGGCACCCAGCCCAAATAGTATTTGCTACTGTCTTGCCACCGGCCAGCCGGTGGCTCCTCCACCGGTCGACCGGTAGAGCCTGGATCAAGACTCTTCTTCTCTACCAAGGCACCGGCCAGCCGGTGGAGATGTACCGGTCAGCCGGTGGCCCCTGGACAAGAATCCTATGCCTTTTTGCACACACCGGCCAGCCGGTGGGACTGTACCGGCCAGCCGGTGGATCCAGTCAAACTAGCCGTTGGAGCTTTGACCAGGCTGCTCCACTTGCCTCCCAACGGCTCCGAAAGCCTTTCCAACGGCTCCAAAGGCCTCCAACGGCCATATGAGGGTTCCCCCTCTATAAATAAAGGACCTTGAAGCCCCGGACACTAACCGGAACTATACGGAAGCCTACGGACACCTTGTTGATCATTTGGCGTACCTCCGGCGGACTTCCTCAAAGGAACCCTCCTAGCTCCATCCAATTCCACATCCAAGGAGCTCCCTCAAAGAAGCTTGGAAGCAGCCTTAAACATCTCCAATCATCAAAGGCTCCCAAGGCTTCTCCTCATATACGGTTTTATTGTTTTATTCATTTTGAGCTTAAAATTGGGTTTGTACCTACAAACCCCAAACCCTTTTCTCAACCCCCTTTCTTTTGGGTTTCACACCACCATTAAGGTGTGAAGAGGTTTCTTCAAGCCTTTCCTTTTAAAAGGCTTGTGTTTCGGTGAGCTAGCCTTCACCCGTTAAAAAGGCTAGTGGGTTCTTACTAAACCATTAAAAGTAAGTGGGTTCTTGCTTAACCAATAAAAGCAAGCTGTAATAGGTCCTAGTGCTACCTCAAAGCCTAGTGGGTTTCTTGCTAAAACCATTGAAAAGCAAGCGGTAGGAATCTCTCAACGGTTGAGTTGGGAGCGGAGACGTAGGCCGGGTTTTGGCCGAACTCCGTTATCAATTTTGTGTGTCTTTCCTCTTTATTTCCGCTGCACTTTACTTTGATTTTTTATTTGTTAATCATTTTTTTAAAAGGCAATTCACCCCCCCTCTTGCCATCTTTCCCTCGGGATTCTTCCGACCCAACAATTATTACCCTAACACATGTCCTAATTCTATTGGATATGTGTAATTCTACCATCAACAACCTTAGGAATAAAATATTACACTTTAGGTCCACATGGATTAGATTAAGACATTTATTATTATTTTATTTACAGAATAGTTAAAATAGTTAAAATCAATGTTTAATAACTAAAACATTTTTAATATAGAGTTATAAATAATATATATTTGACTACAAATATTAATTAGAAAGCTAAAACAATTAAATGCATAATGGTATTTTATTTATAATTTTTAAACTTTAAATAATTTAATTTATTTATGACAAAATGGTGATTCAGTAATTACCTTATTAAGAAAATATTTACATAATTGATATTATAAATACCCAAATAAATGAAATTTGATATTTTTGAAGAATTAAACTAATTTTATAGGTTAATATGACATATTATTATTTATTTAATTAACTTTTTTCGAACTAATAATGCTGTTATTATTTTCACAAAAATAAATTACAAAATTGTGTCAAAATTGACGTAAAATTGTTTTTAAAACAAATATTATATTATTAATTGTTATTTTATTCCTAAAAATCTAAGGTTCAGCCAAATGACTTATATAATGTTATATATATTAATAATGAACCACTTGGGGTACGTTTGGCTTGTTATAGTACGTTTATTAACCATATAGTGTAAGAAAACAAGAAGACATGGTAAAAGTTAAATCATTTAACTTAGAGTTAAATCTAAATGATAAGGTTAAAATAGTAACCTAAACTTGTCTAAAATATATTGGTTGAGATTATTTAGACCCATCCACAACTTATATTAAAAATAAATAAATTTGGAGCTATTGAAAACTGAATATGACTTTATAATATAATAATATTTTATGTTTTTTCTAAGGTGCCCCTCTCCTCCCTTATAAAAGGGCACCTCCTCCCACTCCTCCTCACACCACGTTGTGCCTTCAAGCTCGGCCAAAACCTTCCAATTTCTCTTCTCAACTTCCCCAGAAAAATCCTATAGGTCCTGGTCTTCTTCAAAGACCATTTTTAGTGCCCTAAGAGAAGGTTAAGAAGAGGCGCTTCAAAGAAGAGGTAATATCTGTTACCGATTGTTTCAAATTTATTTCTTCTTCTACTTCCTATTATTTAGTTGTTTAATTGTGAATTAATACCATCAGTATCACTCATATAACGATATTTTATTATAAATATGAAGCAACCATATTTCACCTTCTACCCATCCTAGGAAAAACGAAGTCACTGTGCGCGTGTACGTACGGAATACTGTCTCCACGCTGTGGTGTAATTGATTTTCCACCACCACCTTACTTGGATGAGTATAATGGTGTAAATAATAACTATATATGATTATTTTAAAGTTATATTGATTCTGAAATAGTATACATATACTTAAATACAATTCCATGATCATGAGAACAATATCATCGCTCGTGCGTACGTACGGCCTACCGTCTCCATGATGTGAAGCGACTCGTTCTACATGATCTTCATTATATAATGATTATATAAATGAATTGAAATAATAAATATGATATATATTACAGTAATACCATTCTGGAAATGTGTTATCTATAACCTAAAAAAAGAATAAGAATTTCTTCGACAAAACACACATAAGAACAAAAAGCAATAAACACCCGAATAACAAGTAACAATGAAATATTACTAATAAGACTCTACGAATATGACCATATATGATATCATAAAAATGAGTATGATTCTGGAATAAGTCAATAACATTATTTAAATCATTATACAGGAGGTTCAGACACGTACGAAGCAAATCGGACCTAAAGTAAGGGAAAATCTCACAATCTCATTTTTTACCGAGATTGTTTATACTTTCGTATTTACTGGGGTGTATTTATCATCCACATCCATGTTTCCTCAAAATGTAATATTATTTATATCCTCATAAAATTTTTTAAATCCTATTTTACCCCTTGGTGAGTTTTTAGTAAAATATATGAAAGGAATCTTTTTTCGTTTTTAGTACGAGGTACTTTTTGACTTTTCTGGCAAAAGTACGAGAAGATTGTTTTTTTAACCTATACGACATTAATTAATTTTTATGATTTTAGAGAACATTATTTCCATGAATCTTACTTTACAAGTTATCAACTTTATTTAACTTCTTTTAGTTTAAAATTTTATGACATGTTAAGAAAGGAAAAATGTTTTTGAAGTAGAAAGGATATTTATCTCAAGAATGGAGTTCAAGCATTTTATCAAAATTATTTTCCATCTAAGATAATACAAGGTTCTATTTTTATACCTATTTTTACATTGATTGGAATATGTTATGATGGAATTATTTTTATAATTTCCTTTTATGTTATATGGATTATCATATTATGGCATGACATTTAAGAATCCCATTTTTATTACATGGGTTATGCTATGATGTATGATTTATGATCTTGTGGAACACATAATATTGGTATCGTTATGAGATGGGTGGGACCTATATCTCCCTACAATGCATTGGGTAATGATTTTTATCTCATGAGATATACATGGCTGGAACGGCAAGTTAAATCGGTTCAGTGATACAAGACTGGAACGAGGAGTGAACTCGGTTCAGAAATGGACTTTTTCTACTATGATAGGCTTGACAATGAATCTTGAAAAATATGAAATGATTTACTATGATTATCTGTGTATGCCACAATGTTTCATGTTTTATGTTATGATTATTGGGATTACATTTCTCTACTATTATTTATCCCATGTTATGATATTATGATCTCTTTTGCAGGTTAAGATTATCAAAATGTTATGTTCTTATGAATATGATATGAATTATATTAATTTTGTTTACCCTTACTGAGCATTTGAGCTCACCGTTTTGTATGTTTTCTTTTCCCCAGGTTAGGAAGAAGGGTACTAAGTAGGATATTCCAAAAGGGACTCTAGATATGATGAAAGAAATGGGAGACAATGTAGATACATTATGAACCATATGTTTATTTTTCCCATTTTCTAAAGAGACTATACCTATAAGTTCCTACCCTGGTTTTGTTATATGTTGTAATAAGTATGCTTCAATTCTGACGTAATAACAATTTATGTAAAGTATGGGTCGTTATAGTTGGTATTAGAGGAAGGGTATAGTCATCCTTTGGAAACTAGGATGTGAAAGAATTATTAATAACCAAAAGGATATGTCTAAACATAGAACACAATCTTAGTTTTTTAGTAATGTCTATGAACAACCTATCATAAGACCTTAATTGTGAAATTTTATTCTTGATTATGTGGTTTTCCTATTATAATTAGTGTTTCTCACACTATTCTTATTGGTTTTAGTCCATGGATAGAACCCGAAGGAACCTATTAATGTGGAATGCGACGGGAAATGCAATGATTATCCCTATGAGCAACCAAACGTTATGGGAGATGGAATGAAAAATCTTGTAGCCATGCTCACACATGTTTCTCAAGCTATGAATCATGCAGGACTTCCAAACGAGCAAAGGAAGGAGCAACATTATGTTGAATCCTTCATGAGGCAGCATCCACCTTCATTTAGCGGGTCTTATGAACCATTAGTGGATGAACAATGGATTAGTACCATTGAAAAGATAATTTCAATCCTTCAATGTTTTGAGCATGATATAGTCATCTTAGCAGTATATCGTTTGGAAGGTGAAGCTGACCAATGGTGAAATCATATCAAGAATACGAGGCCAAGAGATGAAATTGAGTCCAAGGAATGGGACGAGTTCAAGAAATTATTTTTCAATAAGTACTTCCCTCGTATTATTTAAACAAAGATGGAGAATGAGTTTCTTGAACTGAAGCAAAAGGATGCTTATTTGGTTGGTACCTACGAATCAAATTTTACACGACATGTAAGGTACGCTTCCGAAATTATTATCAAACCTAAGAGTAAGATCAATCGAGTCTTTAGTGGCCTAAAACCATGTCTTCGAAGGGAATTATACATAAGGGATTTCAATAGCTACGAGGAAAACGTTTGATGTGCTCTCAAGGTTGAGATAGTGATTGGAGTAACCCATCAGTCATATGCGTTTGATAAGAAGTGGAAAATGGAATTCAAAGGGAAATCTAAAGACCACACTAAAAAGAAGATTATTTTTCCCTTATGCTCAAAGTGTGGATAGAAACATGGTGGGAGTAGTCTTAAAAGGACATGTAAATGTTTCAAATGTGGAAAAGAAGGTCATCAGGCATTTGAATGCCGCAATGAAGGGAAGAATATGTCTAGTGATGCGAACAAAGAAAAGGATACACAGAGTGCAACTCCTACACTTCAATGTTACAAGTGCAAGGAAATTGGTAATTATGCTAATAAATTCCCCAATCCAAGGGTTTTTTATGATGATTGACGTCAACCAACTCTTAAGGATAATGAAAAAGGAAAGTCACATGCAATTTCTATCAATGATGTGGAGTACGATAATGAAGTGGTGAAAGTTACACTTACCATCCACTCTAAAGTAGCAAATGTTTTATTTTATTCTAGATCCACCCAATCTTTTATTTCTGAAGAATTTTCTAAGGGTATCACCATATTACCTCAACAATTAGATGTTGAGTTATCTGTGACAACCCTTAATGGCACAATAGTCACATCAAAAGTTTATAATTCTTCTCTGATTGAAGTTTATGGAAAAGTGCTTCCCCCAAATCTTGTGATCCTTCCTATAGTGTAATTTTATTTGATTCTTGGAATGTATTGTCTTTCTTTATATGGAGCTCAATTCAATTGGCAAAGAATGTAAGTCACTTTTCGTATTCCAGATCGATCTATGATCGTCTATCGATGCTAGGATGAACATAACCTTTCAGTTGAAATTTCTTCCATCTTATGGGCCATGATTCCACTAAATGAATGTTATTTATCTCAAATGGTTGGAGAGAAACTCTTGGTTAAGAATATTCCCATTGTATGTGAGTTTGATGATGTCTTTCTGAATGAATTTCCAGGTCTTCCACCAAATCGTGATGTTGAGTTTTCAATAGAACTCATACTGGGTGCTATGCCTATTTCAAAGACACCTTATATAATGTCCCCAATTGAGTTGTAGGAATTGAAGATGAAACTCCAAGAGAATCTTGATAAGGGATTCATACGCCCTAGTGTGTCACCTTGGGGAGGACCTGTTCTGTTTGTTAAAAAGAAATATGGATCAATGAGACTCTGCATTGATTATCTAGAACTTAACAAGATCACTATAAAGAACAAATATCCTCTCCCACACATTTATGGCTTATTTGACAAACTAGGTGGAGCTCAATACTTTTCCAAGATTGATCTTTGTTCAGGGTATCATCAATAAAGGGTCAAAAGGGAGGATATACCAAAGACGTCTTTACGTACAAGGTATGGACACTATGAATTTATAGTGATGCCATTCTATCTTACTAATTCCCCTGCTATGTTCATGGATCTGATAAATAGAGTCTTTAGAGTCTATCATGATCAGTTTTTGGTAGTCTTTATAGATGATATTCCTGTCTATTCAAAGAGCATGTAAGAATATGATGATCACTTGAGAATTGTATTAAAGACACTGATAAAGGAGAATCTTTATGCCAAATTTACCAAGTGTGAATTTTGGATTCAAAAAATTTCATTTTTGGGTCACATAATCTTAAAAGAGGGGATATGTGTGGATCCGGAAAAAACAGAGGCTATCGAAAGATTGTCGAGAGAAACAACAGTAACTGAGATCCGAATTTTTCTTGGCTTGGATGGATATTATCGACTTTTTGTGAAAGATTTTTCAAGGTTATCTAATCAACTCACTAGGTTTACTTGAAAAGGAGTTAAGTTCGTTTGGACAGAGGAGTGTGAAGAGTATTTCAAGGAGTTAAAACGAAGGTTATCCAGTGCACCTGTGCTCACATTGCCTTATAGCAGAGAAAGGTTTGTGATCTATAGTGATGAATCCAAGAAGGGATTGGGGTGTGTTCTCATGCAAAAAGATATGGTGATAACTTATGCCTCACGACAGTATAAAATTCATGAGAAAAATTACCCAACTCATGATTTGTAGTTAGGTGTAGTAATCTTTCTATATAAAAATATGGAGGCATTGCCTTTATACTGAAAGGTGTGATATTTATACTGATCATAAGAGTTTAAATTATATTTTCACACCTAAGGATCTGAATATGAGCCAAAGAAGATGGTTGGAGCTGATTAAGTATTACGACTGCTCAATTCATTATCACCCTGGGAAAGCAAACAATGTAGAAAATGCATTAAGTCAACAAGACCATGCTATCTTATCCATGATGAGGATCACAAAGGATCCAATATTTATGGATTTATAAAGGATGGATCTTGGTATTATAATGGAAGGGGAGAAATCGTATCTTTCTCAAATAAATGTTCAACCATATATAGATGTGAAGATTAAAGAGGAACCAAAATAAGATGTAGAGTTGTAAAAGAAGGTGAGAAATGTTCCTGAATTCATCCTTGATTGTGATGGGATAATAAGGTTCCGGAATAAGGTTTGTGTTCCTCCCAACCCAGAATTAAAGAAGGAGCTTCTAGATGAGGCTCATAGTTCGTCATTCTCTATTCATATTGGAAGCACGAAGATGTATAGAGACCTGAAAAAGTACTTTTGGTGGGATGGCATGAAAAGAGATGTTGCTGAATATGTCTCTCGATGCTTGGTTTATATGAAAGTTAATGTTGAGATACAGAAGTCTAAGGGGATGTAACAACCATTACCCATACCCGAATGGAAATGGGAAAACATCACTATAGACGTTGTCACCGGACATCCTAAAACATCCAAATGCAATAATGCTATCTGGTTCATAGTTGATCGTCTTACAAAGTTGGCACACTTCATTTCTATTAGAGAAGATTTATATCTGGATCAGCTTGAAAGGATATATGTAAAGGAAGTGGTAAGATTTCATGGAGTACCACTTTCCATTATATCTGGTCAGGATCTGAGGTTTGCCTCAAATTTTTGGAGAATTCTTCAGCATACTCTGGATACAGAGATGAGTTTCATCAATACTTATCATCCTCAAACAGACGGTCAGTCTGTGAGAAAAATTCAAACTCTAGAAGATATTTTAAGATCTTGCTCTATGGATTTCCAAGGTTGTTGGGATCAACAGCTACCTTCGGTGGAATTTTCATATAATAATAGTGTTCACTCCAGTATTCAGATGGCTCCTTATGAAGCTCTCTATGGAACGAAATGCAGGACTCCAACTTGCTGGGATGAAGTTGGGGAAAGAAAGCTATTAGGACCTGATCTTATTGATGAGATGGCAGAAAATGTCAGATCTATTCAATAACACATAATTGTAGCTCAGATTCGAAAAAAAAATTGTGGTGATAACAGAAAAAAAGACCTAGAGTTTGAAGTGGGTGATAAAGTGCTTTTACGAATCTCTCCTTGGAAGAGAGTAATGAGATTTGGAAAGAATGGAAAGCTGAGCCCTAGGTATATCAGTCCTTTCGAAATAATGGATCGTGTTGGGAAGGTAGCTTACCAATTGGCACTTCCACCGAATCTCTCTCAAGTTTACAATGTGTTCAATGTATCTCTCCTGAGAAAGTACATACCAGATCCTTCACATGTACTATGATCAGAATTTGTACCACTGGAGAAAGATATTTCTTATGAAGAACAGCCGATGGAGATTCTGGATCGTAGTGAAAACGTCCTATGGAAAAAGGCCACTCGCTTGGTGAATGTTTTATATAGGAACCACCAATTAGAAGAAGCTACATGGGATCTTGAGGATATGATGAGGGAGAGGTATCCTCATCTGTTTGTTACAAAGTGACGAATTTTGAGGGTGAAATTCATTTTAATGGGGGTCGAATGTAACACCCGAGATTTTTATGAGAAATATTTTGTTTTTATGTTATATAAATCATCAAAGGAATATTTCACTACACACAACACTATCTTGGCTTGTTATACACGCAATCTCAACCTTCCTCGATAGATGGCGTTGTATGCAATACCAAGTTTCACTAAACAACGATATGATATTAAAATATTATTAAAACTAGCTGTTATGAATAGTAATGACGACTTTTTGAAATTTTATAAAATTTTTCGTTCAAAATGGACTTCATTTTTGGATTTGTAATATCGAAATTATCCTAGGGTTAAATTTTGGCATTTTTCATAAAACTTTCAATTTTTGGTGAATAGTGAAAACAATGGGTTAATATTTAAAAACCGAATTTTTATTTAAATAATTATTTATTTTATTTATTTTATTTACATTTATTTTAGGTCAAATCTGATACATAATACCTATATAAGTTAAATTTAATTAATTTGATTCATTTTATAATAATTTTAGATATATAAAAAATTTATTGAAATTTTCACCGTCTTTTACCCACCTCCAAAGAGAATTTGCCAATATACATAAATCGTAGCTTTACCACTTCTATGAGTGTAATTCTGAAAATCTGAGAGACACGGTTAATATCAAAGAGTAAAATGTGGTTCAATAAGATAAAAATAATTTTGGGTGAATAGTAACTTTTTACTTTTATTTACCATGGTTAAAAGTAAATAGGGTAATTAAGGGTAAAAATGATATTATTATTACCCTAACACAAGTCCTAATTCTATTTGATAAGTGTAATTCTACCAAGAACAATTTTAGGAATAAAATATTACCCTTTAGGTCAACTGGGATTAGATTAGGACATTTATTATTATTTTATTTAATGAATAGTTAAAATAGTTAAAATCAATGTTTAATAACATAAACATTATTAATATAGGGTTATGAATAAGATAAATTCGACTATAAATATTTATTAAAAAGTTAAAACGATTTCCTAAATAATGGTATTTTATTTATAGTTTTTAGACTTTAAATAATTTAATTTATTTATGACACAATGATGATGCAGTAATTACCTTATTAAGGAAATATTAAAATAAATGATATTATAAATACACAAATAAATGTAATTTGAGACTTTTTAAGAATTACACTAATTTTATATGTTATTATGACATATTAGTATTGATTTAATTAACTTCTTCTGAACTAATAATGCAGTTATGATTTTCACAAAATTCAATTACCAAATAGTGTCAAAATTGACATAAAATAGTTTTTAAAACAAATATTATATTATTAATTGTTATTTTATTTCTAAAAATATATTGTTCGGAAAAATTACTTAGATAAGGTTATATATATTAATAATGAACCAGTTGGGGTTCTTTTGGCTTTTTATAATATGTTTATTAACCATATAGTGTAGGAAAACAAGCAGAAACGGTAAAAGTTAAATTATTTAACTTAGAGTTAAATCTAAATGATAAGGTTAAAATAGTAACCTAAACGTGTCTAAAATCTATTGGTTGAGATTATTTCGACCCATCCCCACCTTATATTTGAAATAAATCCATTTGGAGCTATTAAAAACCAAATATGACTTTATAATATAATAATATTTTAAGTTTTTCCTAAGGTTCCCCTCTCCTCCCTTATAAAAGGGACCCTCCTCCCTCTCCTCCTCACACCACATTGAGACTTCATGATTGGAAAAAACCTGAAAATTTCTCTTCTCAACTTCCTTAGAAACATCCTAGAGGTTCTGGTCATCTTCAAGGACCATCTTTAGTGCCCTAATAGGAGTTTAAGAAGAGGCACTTCAAATAAGATGTAATGTCCGTTACCGATTGTTTCAAATTTATTTCTTCATATACTTCATCTTCTTTAGTTGTTTATTTATGAATTAATCACATCAGTATCACTTATATAATGAGATGTTATTATAAAAATGAAATAACCCTATTTCACCTTCTATCCATGCTACGGAAAACTAAATCACTGCGTGTGCGTACGTACGTAATACTGTCTCCACGCCGTGGTGTAATCTGTTTTCCACCACCACCTTACTTGGATGGGTATAATGGTGTAAAGAATAACTATATATGATTATTTTAAAGTGATATTGAATCTGAAATTGTATATATATACTTAAATACAATTCCACGATCCTGGGAACGATATCAACGCTCGTGCGTACATACGGCCTACTGTCTCCACGATGTGATGTGACTCGTTCAACAAGATCTTTATTACATAATGAATATATAAATGAATTGAATGAATAAATATGATATATATGACATTAATACCATTCTGTAAATGTGGTATCTATAACCTAAAAATAATAATACTAATTTATTCGACAAAACACGCATAAGAACAAAAAGCAATAAACACCTGAATAACAACTAACAATGAAATATTACTAATAAAAAGCTAAAAATATGACCATATATGATATCATAACAATTACTAAGATTCAGTAATAAGTCAATAACATTATTTAAATCATTATACAGGATTTTCGGACATGTATGAAGCAAATCGGACCTAAGGTAAGGGAAAATCTCACAGTCTCATTGTTAGCTGAGATTGTTTATACTTTGGTATTTACTGGGGTGTATTTATCATCCACATCCATGTTTCCTCAATATGTAATATTATTTATATCCTCCTAAAATTTTTTAAATCCAATTTTACCCATTGCTGAGTTATTATTAAAAGATATGAAAGGAATCTTTTGTTGTTTTTAGTGTAAGTTACTTGTTTACTTTTCCGGCCAAAGTAAGAGAAGAATTATTTTTTAAACTATACGGAATGAATGTATTTTTATGATTTCAGAGAACATTATTTCCATGAAGCTTCCTTTACATGATTTCAAGTTTATTTAACTTATTTTAGTTTAAAATTTTATGACATGTTAAGAAAGGAAATTTTTTTTTGAAGTATAAAGAATATTTTCCTCAAGAATGGAGTTCAAGCATTTTATCAAAATTATATTCCATCTAAGATAATATAGGGTTCTATTTTTATCCCTATTTTTACATTGATTGGATTATTTTATGATGGAATTATATTTATAATGTCCTTTTATCTTATAAGGATTATGTTATGATGGCATGACATTTAAGAATCCCATTTTTATTACATGGATTATGCTATGATGTATGATTTATGATCTTGTGGGACACATAAGAATGGTATCATTATGATATGGGTGGGACCTATATCTTTCTCTAATGCATTGGGTAAAGATTTATGTCTCACGAGATAGACATGGTTGGAACGAAAAGTTAAACCGGTTCAGTGATACAAGACTGGAATGAGGAGTGAACACGGTTCAGAAATGGACTTTGTCCCCTATGATAGTCTTTGCAATGAGTCTTGACTAATATGAAATGATTTTCTATGATTATGTGTGGATGCCCAAATGTTTCATGTTTTATGTTATGATTATTGGGATTACATTTCACTACTATGAGTTATCCCATGTTATTATATTATGATCTCTTTTGCAGGTTCATATTTTCAAAATGTTATGTTCTTATGAATATGATATGAATGATATTTCATTTTTTTACTCTTACTATGAATTTGAGCTCACCGTTTTGTATGTTTTCTTTTCCACAGGTCAGGATGAATGGTACTAAGTAGGATATTTCAAAAGGGACTCTAGATAAGATGAAATAAATGGGAGACAATGTAGATGCTTTATAAACAAGTTGTTTATGTTTCCCAGTTTCTATAGACACTATACCTATACGGTCCTACCATGGATTTGTTATATGTTGTAATAAGTATGATTCAACTCTGAAGTAATAACAATGTATGTAAAGTATGGTTTTTTATATGGATGGGCTTTAACTGCACTATTAATATCAAGAATATTCAAAAATAGGACCAAGAAATAGTTGTGAAGGATTTCTGACCATTGATGAAGAAGCTTCTTCGAATCATTTTCAACCTTCAAATCTCAACCAAATTGACTATTAAAAACTCATTCAAATATTCCAATAACTCAATGAAAGAGTTTATCTTGTACTTACTTTTATTAATTAGGTGTCCCAACCAAGATGCACATGGTTTCAGCTGACTAATCAGATGTATTGGATTTTCCAATGACATATTTAAAGGATTACTCTCACATAGAAGATTGTGTATTCTATTGTTGAAATCATCATGTATAGAGTTAATTGCTTCCAAATTTCTGAGTAGTTATGGTGGAATCTGTTTAGAGGAGGTTGATGCTCGACTAATTTCTCTGAGATACTGGAATTCTCTACTTATCATTAGCTTAAACACATCAAACTCTGATTTCTTAACAGAATAATATTATAAAAAATTAAAATCTCTACAAATCTAGATGATAATGTATTTATGGTACCCAACATAAATAATCTTTTCTTATAATTACATTAAATAGAGATGACATGACTCAAACTAATATATTGGCTCTCAATGAACATTTTATTCTTCAAATGTATTTTTCTCAGCCTCCAATTGTTCTCTAAGAAACAAATTCTGAGCATCCAACAGACTGATCATTACAACTAAGGCTTCATCATGAGAGTTAAAAGTTTCAAAAGTTAGAGTGTCAGGATCTCGAATATCATTCTTATGAGGATCTTCTAAAATGAAAAACATGGCTCTTCCTTACCAACTGATATGTGTCTTATGGATGATCTTATAGCATCTTCAGAATTAGGAACAACAAGAGGATGAGTTTTGGGAAAAACATCCCTGATATGTTCTTGACTGTGATCCTCTTTCTCAACATGCTCATCCAATAGACTCTCACTCCAGGATACTCCTGGTGCTTGATCCATAGAATATAGAATGAAAACTGTAATTCTTCTTCTCTGAAAAAGTGATTTTTCTGGCCTTAAAGTGCCTTATTATTCAGGCCTTTGTTGAATAGAACCAGCCTAAGGAATAATTATTTTCTCTCCCTGAGTAGCTGACATCTTCCTTTTATGTTGTTCTGCACCAACTAGTAGAAGATTATTGTAATATTTTCTCAAGACAAATGCATGTTTCTTAATGATTCCATCATTCAATTTTTTGTTATAGTAACAGGTTTTTTATTAAAAAATTACATTTTTTCCTTTATAGGTAAAAATAAATAATAATTCGATAGGGGTTATAACCCATATCAGCATCCATGTTGCAGAAATAGTTTAGATATCTTATCATAAACAAAAAGAAATTAAATTTTTTGAGGTTTAAAAACTAAAACAACATATACATATTATGATATAAGACTTATCTATCTCAACAATCTGAAGATAAATTCTAGATTGAATAAACATCGTCAAAAAGATGATGATCAGGATTATGGTCTCTTGTCATTAACTATTTAACATTTCTTGTTCTAAACAAATAAAACATAATATCCTCTCACAAATGTTTTAAATTACTGATATTTCTCTATTAAAACTAAAACTATCTATCAGTGAGAAAATTTAAAATTTGAGTCATTTCAAGAGAATAGATAGAAAATTCAGAATCATTAATCTTCATGAGAATGGTATATTCATAAAATCCAAGACTAAATGAAGCATTTCTTCAAAATTCGTTTACTTCAATGTCATACACCATAGGCATGTTATATTCTCCACATATATAAACATGAACTTGAAATTTCATTACTTCCTTTAGTGAATGATCTATAGAATCTAATAACCAAAATAAATTACATTTCCTTGGAGAACATGGCAGGATTTCCCTAAACAATAAGTAGACGCATCCAACTTAGCATCTTCATATCATCAAGTGGTTTCCATTTTTTAAGGTTTTGATATTTAATTGATTAAAGGTTTAGGTTTTGGGCCCATGATAATCAAAAGAATATTTTTAAATGAAAACAACTTGTAGGGGATGAGAAAGAGAGAAGGATAAGGAAAAATGTTTTATCACACTGATTGAGAATGTAATCATTAGTTTTTTCTTTATAAAATAAAATTAAAATGATATTGAAATGATATTTTTAATTAAAAATTTATATAATAAAATACCTAAAATAAATATTCCTTAAATAAAAACAAAAATACTAAAAATAAATTTATATATAATCACATAAACCAAATATTCTTAACTCCCCATTAATAAAATCAAAACATGAAATGGAAAGTGGTTTATTAAAAATATCAACAAATTGATATTCAGTATTAACATATTCTAAATATATCCTTTTAGGACATAATATCATAAAAAATTATGTCGTATATTAATGTTCTTAGTCCTAGAGTGACTTATATGATTTTTTTAAATATTAATAGAACTACTATTATCACATTAAATAGGTACACTATTAATGTTTATTCCAAAGTACAGTAGGATTTTTTTCATCTCAAATACTTATGCTCAACAAATGTCAACAAATACAAATTTAGACTCCTTAATTGACTGAGAAACAGAGTGTTGTTACTTACTAGACCATGAAACTAATGATTTTTCTAAAAAGTGACAGGTTATTGAGGTACTTTTTATATCTAATATATAACCTCCAAAGTCATCATCATGATATAAAATTAAATTCAAATCACATGTTTTGGGGTAATTAAGGGATTTAAAAATACATCCTTATAAGTATCTAAAATGACTTTTAACAGTAGTAAGATGTGACTCTTTTGGATTTGATTGAAATTTTTACCAAAGACATATAGAAAAAATATTGTGTGGTCTTTTTGTAGTAAGATATAAAAAACTACCAAAGATACCTCTATATAAATTGATGTCAACAAGTTTTCCAGCTTAAAATAAATCATGTTTTATAATGGTAAACATAATATTTGAATATTTCATGATATTTTCACATCAAAACTTTTCAATAAATAAATAATATGAATACTTAGATTTAAAACCATTCCATAATATTTTTGTTAAATCTTAAATCCTAAAAATAAATTCATCTCACCCATCATACTCATTTCTAAAAAAATTCATTAAATTTGGAAAATAGTGAAAAATATTTTTTTTATTTGAACCCAAAATAACACCATCAACATAATTTTGAATTATTAAAATATTTAAAAAAAATATTTTTCATTAAATGTGATGGATCTTCAAATCCAACGGCAAATCCATTTTTCTGAAGAAAATAACATTATCATTCATACCAATCTTTAGGTGTCTTTTTAAGGCCATAGAAATATTTAATAAGTTTAATAATAGAGTTTGGTTTTTTTAATATTCTATACTAGGGGTTATTTAACATAAACTTCTTCCATTAAATGAACATTAATAAATGTAGAATTAACATCTATATGATATAATTTAAAATGCATATGAGATGCATAAACTAAAAAGATTATAATGGCTTATAATCTAGGTACAGGGGAAAATGACTCAATATAATTTATATCATATTCTTGATTATATCATTGGGATACTAATATAGCGTTGTTTTGTGTTATGATCCCTTGATAATTTTATTTATTTCTAAAGACCCACTTTTTTCCTATAACTAGGTTATTGGTTGGTCTCTCTACAAATTACCAAATATCATTCCTTTTAAATTTGTTTAGCACTTCATTCATTTCTATCATACAGCTCTAAACTTCTACGACCTCTTCAATAATCGTTGGTTCTAATTGAGATAGAAAGAAAGAAAATTAATCTAGGTTTCCTATATTTATTATAGTTCTAATTCATGTGTAATGTATCCAATAACAGTTTCTAAAGGATGGTTTTTTATTGTTATGGACTATCTAGGTAATACTTTTTCAGATTCATCAGTATCATGTTCTTATGAATTGGGATGAATTTTATAAATATCATTTTCAAAATCATTTTTAGGAGTTTCAAGTATCATTCTTTCAAAAGAGTATGTTACTTCATCTCCTTGGTATTTATCTTTAATAAAAAGGTAGTTTTTATCAAACATCACATGAACTGATTCTTAAACAATCCATAAATTTTTATAAACACACTATAATCTCTATAAGTATCAAAATATCTCAAAAAATATTCCTTTATCAGCTTTGGGATTAAACATAATAAGGTTTTCCTTAGTATTCTATATATAAACCTTGCAACCAAAAACATTAATTTACTTTACTTTAGGTTTTCTCTTATTCCAAAGCTCATAGGGTGCCTTTTTGAAAATAGCCAAAATTCAAAATCTATTTATGATTTAGTAGGCTATGCTTACAGATTATTCTGAAATATCAGTAGGAATACTATATTCAATCAGCATATTTGTTTCCATTTTATGAATAGTTTTATTTCTATTTTGAACAATTCCATTTTGTTGTGGTGTTATTGATGTAGAGAAGATGTGTTTAATACCAATATGTGAGAAAAAATTATTGAATTATTGATTCAAAAATTATCCACCATGATTAATTTTCAATGAAATAATTTTAAAACATTTTTAAATTTTGAAGAATTTTACAAAAACATTCAAAAATTGTGAAAACATTTCTTTTGAGTTTTAGCAAATAAACTCAATTAAATCTAGTATTATCATATACTAAAACATAAACATATAATTTACCAGCCATACATGATACTCTTGATGGTGAAAAAATACATATGTATATGTTCTAAAGGTTTAGATGCCGAAATTTTTTATTGGATTCGAAAAAAGATTTGTGCTGCTTTCCAATATGGAATGCATCATAGAATCGATCATTGTCAAACATAAGACAATAGAAATCAGAAACTAACATTTTCTTAGATAATTTATATAATGAATATATATTATATTTTCAATATCTTTTATTCTAAATCTATAATTCATTTTCCATAGAAGATAATCATTTTACTTTTTTTTACATAAGAATTTAAATTCAACATATAAAAATTATCAGTTCTAGGTTCTCTAAATTTAAGAAACGTATCTTTAAACAGAGATCTATAATTTTTAGAAAAATTAAAATGAAATCCATAATTGTATATTTGATAAATATTTATCATATTTTGCTTTAACCAATGCACATTCTGTACTTTTTTGAATGAGATAGTCTGGATCTCCAATATTTTTAACTCCAACAATTTTTCCTTTGGAATTTTCATCAAAAGTGACTAATCCTCCATCCATTTGTGTCATTGTAAAAATGTTTATTGAGTCCCCACTCATATTAATATAACAAAAACATTCCATATACTATATGGATTTTTTTTGTGACATATTTATTATGAATTGAATTAATTTAATTTTTGTTTTGGTACCTGTATCTTATTTGGTCTAGCAGTGTATGAGAGAAATGATCAGGGAATCCAGATCTATTATATTGTTTCTTAATTTATATCAAATTCTTCAAAAAAAACATTTATAATTAAAGGATCATTTAATACCACCAATTTTTGGATTTTTCAAATAGTAATTCTAGTGACATTTCCTTTTGTTAAAAAATTATAAGAGGATTCATTTTTAGATTTAGGAAAAAATATTATTTATAAAATATTTATTTTTCACCCTTTCTTACTATTAAAAATATTTCTCTTTTAATAAAATTCATTCCCAGATTCCCTTTTAAGATATTTTATCCTTTATTAAAAATAAGAGCACCACTCTTATATAATACATCATCATCTAGTAATTCCTTGAATTTATAATCATGATTGATACTAATTGATTCATAGGAATTGAATTTTTCAAGTAGCTCTTGATGTTGTTTTAGCATGTTATCTCATTAACCTATTACATAATTATGAATGTTTTGAAATGATTTATGGATTATTAGAAATAAATCATACTTTTATTATAACATAAAAAATTGTGCTAAATATTTATCATTTGATCAACTACTAATATCATAGTCAGAAGAGTAATAAGTTTAAACCTTTTCCTCTATTTCCATAAATCAAAATCTAGATTTTCTAATTGATTGATCCTTATCTCAATAATAAATTGAAAAGATGATGGTGTCTTCAAATGAACTCCATGCAGCTTTAGTTTCTCTTTTTCTTTTGTTCTCCCAATCATCGTTTTTCTAATATATATATTTTTTTTGGAATTTTTCTTTCTTCTTCCAGTTGAACACAATCAGGTTTGATATAACCCAATTAATTTCATTCATAGCATCAAACTTTTCTTGGTTCATTGTCATCCTTCCTGAAGGATGTTCTAAATCCTCTTTTTCTTATTATAAAACATCTGAACTTTCTAGCTATTTGAGTGAATTCCATTTCAGAAGCTATGGAATCTGAATTCTTTTTTTCTATGACATATTGCTTTGATCTTTTTCTATTCTAATGAGGTGTCACTTTCAAAGTAGTGTTTTCCTTATTTACCATTATATTATGATATTTATCTTCAGCCTTCATTTTAGTTTCATACATCATCAGTGATCAAATTAGTTCTTTCATTGTCATATATTTGACAAGTGATGATTGGAAAATAGTAGTAGATAATCCATTCCTTTTTGAAGGAATTACTCTTAGTACATTCAAAGGATGATCAAATTGTTTGATGGGTTCCCCCAATGATGTTATATTCTTTAAAAATCTTATAATCCTTCAATTCATCTACATGATGATTTCACTATAGAAAATTCTAAAGGTGAAAAAATTTATCATAGAAATATCATACATCATATATCTAACATTGTCTATTCCTTTATAGGTGATTGAAATAGTATTCCACATCTCATAGGTAGTTGAGAATTTTGATACATGATTGAATTCATCAGGTCTAAGAGAGCAAATAATAGCATTAAAAATTTAAAATTGAAATCATACATGGCTTCTAATTTAGTAGTCTATGTTTCTAGTTTTTCAGGATTCTTATACGGAGAAATGATTTTTAAGTATACATTGAATTTGAGATTTTTCAGATATATAATCATTCGATATTTTCAGTATCCATAATTTTCACCATTAAAATATGGAAGACGTAAAATAGAAATTAAATATCTAGGATCATCCATTTAAACCATTTTATAGACCATACACTTTTTATATTTCTATAGATTTATCCAAAAAACACACCCCTGATACTAATTTATTAATTCAGAATATATAGAGAAACACAAGAGGGAGTGAATTGTGTGTTTTTAAAAATCATCCACAATTATATCTTCTAAAATATACTGTGATTTATGCGGATATTTTATGTTTTTCTTCTGTATGAAAATATGCATAAGATAAATAGAAATAAAGAACACTAAATGTTATATTGGTTCCGGGCACCAAGATACCATACTCCACTCTACCAATCACTCTCTCTGCGAGCTTGGTAAATTTCAATAGAATGGTGCTCTTATCATAAGACCAAAAATACACAACTGAGTGTAGGAAATTGACACCTTTACAATAAGACTAATAAAAAATAATTCTTATTATATAACAGAAAATTGATTATCTATAGCTCATATTGAGAAGCTAATACTCCAAAACCACTGAGTATGGGTAGTTAAAACTTCAATAAATCAAAAGTTTTTGATTTGAAAGGTACGGGTTGTTTTAAATAGTTCTATTAGAAAGAAACTGAAAAAAGAAAGATCATACTCTTCAGAAAACAATATCTTCCAGAGTGTGATAGTCTGAAGTGATTCTTGTATCACGAGGATCTTCAATTAGGCAGCAACTAAACAATAGTAATCTTATAATAGAAAAAGATTGACCGTGTTTATCACCAAAGGGTAGCTTATTTCAGAATTGATAATTCATTACATCAGAACTGTAAAAGATAATATCAATAATATATTTGTATAATTGAATTACTTATTAGGAACACATATAAGTATGTATTTGATGTGAGACTCTGATATAATATATAGAAAATAAAAATTGCTTCAATATACCATTTCCAAAATAATAGACGGATTGATCATGAAAATTCAAATTTCAATTGACCATAGAAGTCATAAATTACTATAGAAATAAGATTTAATTTATTTAAGGAATATATTTCTCAGAAACAATCAAAAATATCATCGAATCATTCTCTAATTCTAACTTGACACTTACAACAATCACAGATTGAAAATGTGGCTTGAAAAACAACACTATTTAGAACACAATATAGGGTTCATCTACATAGCGTAGGGTTCCATTATGTAGCTTTGGGTTCATTCACATATTTTATGGTTTCTTCGCATAGCATTGGGTTCCTTTGCAGAGCATAGGGTTTCTTTGAGATACTTTTACCTTTATATAACTTGTGGTAAAAAGTATCATTGTGATGATAATGCATGTGTTTATCCTTATCTGCATAAAATCCCGAACGTAACATTAATTAACCTTATATTCAACTTTTCAACAAATAAGATATGAATTTGGAATCCATACCCCAACGTAGGGTTGTTGAT
Organism: Viscum album; assembly: GCA_963277665.1. Classification (NCBI taxonomy): domain Eukaryota; kingdom Viridiplantae; phylum Streptophyta; class Magnoliopsida; order Santalales; family Viscaceae; genus Viscum; species Viscum album. Next base: position 568,979,885 of record OY728164.1, on the reverse strand, counting down.
CTATATGTGTATCAGTTTTCATAACGTATGGATGTCTATCCAAACACAAACTTTATAGTATAGCATAGGGTTGAAACCATACACAAGCATAAAATTATCAATGTAACGTATATATGATATCGTATTCAAGCATTTTACTTTATTAATATTAACATATGGTTGATACTATATGATCACTTACCAAACACAGGGTTTTTAAATAGAGTTTCTAGAGTAATTCTTGTAATGTAAAATTACATTAACCCATATATAAATTCTAGAAAACATCACTCAATAAAAAATCATTATAAAATAAACAAGGGTATTTATCGTCATCCAAATCATCCTAATTTATAGAGTATTATTGAGACCAGACATTCAAATCAAATATTTCCTTATATTCATAGGCAGAAAAATAATACCCCAACATTTGTTAAATGACTTATAAATAAAATCTTGTCCAAATACTTTTATTATTATTGAACAGATGTTGTTTTAAATCATGCATAATTTATTGTTTTGAGGGCCTAAAATTTCCATTGATCATTCAAATTTTTTTATTGATGATATACATTAATTACTCTAAACTATTAGTCTTTTCTTCCATGTAAATATTTCTACATTACACTAATTTTCTCCTACTTAGAGGCCTAATCATATGTTAGTCCACATGACCTTGGTAATTCTCATTCTCTCTTTTCAAGAGGATGTTTTAAGAACCCTTGTCACGATGTGGGATTTTAATCATAGAATAAATAAAAAAACTATTACAAAGAAAAATATTAAATAGTGATGGGGAAATTTAATTAAGGAGGGGAGAATATAACACCCCAAAAATCTAAAGTAGGAAAATTTTATTCAATAGTGTTTATGAAACACATCACCAGGCACATAAAGGAATCTAAAATCCTATGAATTTATAATATATTTATTATTTTAAATAAATTTACTATATTATATATATTTAAATTAATTTGATACCAAGTTAGCATGGTACATATGCCACAACAAGTTTCTTTAATATCTTGAATTACCCGTAAGACCATGTTTTGTAGAATAATAATATATTATTGAAATATTATTATTTAATAAAATTTGATATAACATAACCATTAAATTTGTAGTTATGAATATTATTAACTAACATAAAAAAATATATTTCTTACAGAAATATGATATGAAGTCATTAGTTAAAATTTAATTATAAATTAAAATAGGATCAAATTGAACATAAAGGGAATATATTATTGAAAACAACTTTTATGCTCACAAAGTTGTTTTTGGATAATAAATTAAATTAAATTAATTAAAATTAGTGAGTGATATTATTTTAATATATATATTATATAATCAATATAATATTTTTTATATTCATCTAATATATTTTATAAGCATAAGATAAGAACAAACCCCATTTTACATAAAAAACCTATATTTTTATCAAGGCATTTTTACCGCCTTTTAATTTAGAACCTATTTTAAATTATTTTAGGGACATTTTTGATATTATATATGTCACACTAAACTTTATATAAGAAATAGAATCATAAAAATTAGTTCAAGTATAATTTTTGGTATTTTTCTACGATGTTCTGTTTTTTTAATGTAGAGTGAAGAATACAAAATTTTAGTTCAAAAATACATTTCAAATGATTTATTTATAAAGTTTAAATATATATTGAATTTATTATAAATAATAATTATATTATATTTTTATAAATTAATCCAATTTGAGTTCATTGGAATCAATTTCACTTTGAAATTGAATATAAAAACATACCAAAGTCGTGATCATTTTTACTTTAAAAACCTGCATTGTTGTCTCATCTGTGGGATTGAATTTAAATTAATTTCTTCCACTTATATGATTGTAATTTGTAAAAATGGTTTATATAGTTGAATAATAATAATCTATATTTTATAATAATGTGTACTTTTTTTGACCAAAAATATTAGTGATTTTAATTAAAATTAATTATAATAACTAAGGAAATATATAACTTAATAAGAGAAAAAAATCTCAATCTTAAGGGCACAAATGACCTATAAAATTTCCCAAGATCCATTATATGAAAATATTTAGACCCTATACAATATTTTAAAAAAAATTAACATTATGGGAGAATCTTTCAACTTGAAAAACATGTATGTAATTCCTTTGTCAAAATATTACAAGAGTGTCACTCCTCCTCCACAATAAAATGTCCTCTTCTCATCCCAATTCAACAAAACTCTCAATCCACATTGGATTGACCAAAATCTACCCAAATATATCTATAAAATTCCACCACTAATCCTAGAATACCCATTTCTGGATGAAAATATATCCAAGTAAGTTCTTTGTTACAAACCATAAGAAGTCACCTGATTAAGAGGTGACATCTTTCCCGAAGCTCTTTAGTTTAATTTCCATTCTCCACCACCTAAAATATTATTAATATATTAAAATATATCTATAATAGTATAATAAATAAAATAATATGTTTTTATCCTATGGGTTCAACCTACAGTTACACACATTTCAATCTAATGTGTAAAGAACATACTGTTTATGTGTACAGTGAACTACCACCTCAGGAAATGTTGATTGTTCATTTTCCCTTTACTACCTCAAATGGTTGAAATTATGGAAAATATATTTATATATTATAAATATTATAGTTATAATATCTTTTTTACATCTATAATTATTTTATAAAACATACCTCTATAAATTCCATTTTGTGTTAATACGATAACATCATTTGTGGATGTGTGGACAACCGCAAGCCTAAGCGATGTGACTCTTTCATGATATACATGGAATGAATAAATAAAGGTTATAATAAAACTATTAGATATATATTAAATATATATGATACTATAATTATAATATACATATGTATCAACTATTTTTTTTCATTTAATATGACAAAGAAATGAAAGCAGTGTTCATTCCTACGTATGACCAACCATCTCCATGAACGGTGTATTTCATTTATTATATCAAAACATTATAGATTATTATAAATATATATTTAATTAATATATAATATAATTAATTCATGGTTTACAATTTTTAGATGAATAAATCATGATATATGTAATATGATCATCAAATAAAAAGTCAAAATTTACTGGAGAGAACTACACAATTAACAACCGAAAAAGTAAAAAAAATGAATGATTGTTAACAAATGGGTAATAAGTTATTAAAAGAATATGATATATAATATTTTAAAAATGTTTATTTTCATATTTTAATTTTGTACCACATTTTAAACCACTATAAATGAGGCTAAATACCACAGAAAAATGAAAGTTTAAGGTGAGGGAGTTTATCTCAATTTAAATTCCATTAAGGCATATTTGTTGTTATGCACCAACTCACTTTTATATAGTGAATATACCACACATTGACACATAATATCATGAATATTCTCATTAAAATTATATTCAATGTTTCATTTATTTTCATACCTTCATGGGTTTAAAGAATTAAATGGTTCTATATGGTATGGGACACTTTGAAATGTTTAAAGATTATTCTCCTCAAGAATTTTCTCCATGATTTAATTTTCAATATCACTTCTGTTTGTGCTTGTTAAAACTATCTTGAAATAAAAAAATTATAATAATAATATTTCATTGAAAATTTCCTTGAATATTTGTATTCTCAAAGAATATATGTTAGTATTAAAGGAACTCAGGGTTCAACAGAATCATGAAAGATCCGTAATTTAAAATTTTATATTTGGATTCGTATGAAAAATATAGAATCCACTCTACTAGTTTCCCATATTTTGTAATGTATCCCATTTAATTTAATTTATGTATGAAAAATAAAACAAAATGGAATATTTAAAGGAACCTCATTCTTTTATAGTTTTTGATTTGATTCACTCACTGTTGAAGTGTGGTGGTTACAAGACGCCAATATCAAAACCCTCTAGATCATCCCCATGTGCCCCAAAATTCATTGGTCATCATTATAACTTTATTAGGTGATAGAGTGTAAAATCAAAGAGTTTTAAGACATCCCTTCAATCATAGAACAACTCAGACTTGATCGATAAAGAAGGATCATTTTGACTATGTTCTTCTTTCAGTATTTATCTTTACAAACATGAGATAAGAGGATAAGATAGATTCTCTCTAAAATTCATGAAAATGGTGGATCTACGAATTCAATAGGGTGAAATAATATTTTTATACATTCATTTTACTTTCTAAAAGTTCTATTTGATCCCTAGAATGTAATAACCTCTATTTTTAATCTCTGTGAACATATGTGATTTAATAAAATTTTCATAAATGCACAAATATTTCATCAATCACTAATAACAAAATAAAATGTTTCATGATAAAATAAAAAACATTAACATGGCCCATAAACTCTCCATTTAATTTAACGACCCTTAAACATCCAAGGTTCATTCGAGAAATCATAGTTTTCTCATATTAAATTTTATGATCAAACAACTTGTGACTAACTTGAGAAATAAATTAAATCTTCAATATTATAAACATGAATAATATAATTGAATTAGTTTTAATTGAGACCAGTTATTATTGGACAATCACCAACCCCTGCACATGAGGCCCCCTTCATTCTAAATTTATATTCAGTAGAATAGGGTGAACTTCTGGATACGTTTAGTGTGTGGCCATCTAGGAGATTATCTAAATAGTAGTGTGTCAAACCCACAGAACATGAGTGGTGTCTAGAAACACATAATGTCTCCTGTAGAGATAGTTAATTTCATTGAAATTAAATCCTCTTGCAAACACTAACTGTGTAATATAATATCTTTATTTTGCGATGTCTCATAAAATATGATGCATAATTATGTCATCATCCTTTTATTTATTTATTTATTTCGATACATTATTGTACAAATTTACCTTCACATACCATGGCCATGGATTTATGATGGTAGTACCATTAGGGTCATCATGGTCCAATGAGATATCTCTTCCTTAACCTGGAAGTGAAAAAATCTATCTTGATCATTTAACCAATTCTATAGCACCAATGATACACCCAAAAAAAACTATCTTTCCCTGATTTCATTATAATTGTTTTTTCCATGCATCAATGTTCATGATCAAATGGAACAAACTAATAATGATATCAAGTTTTGATACTAATACTCATGCTATTAGATAGGTACAACAAATGACACCGGAAACATTTGGTCTTCCTATTGGAAATTTTGTCCACATGATCTCACTATTAGAGATCACCAAGTGCAGACTTCATGAGAAGTATAAATGCTTATGAGACCCCAAAACCTGATAGTTAGACAAAATATGTGTCCAGTCAATATGATGTATCTAGACCATAGTACATATATATTTATGATTTCAATCATAGTATCTATAGGTTCTCATTATAGCTGGGATCTTTTTTATCCTTTTGATATGACACATAATCTAAGGACATTACCATGTAAATAGTGGATATAGAATTATCAACACTATTATGGAATGAATAAACAAACACATGTATATATGATTTTTTATACATGTAATGGTAGTAAAAAGTAGTATTCATGTTGGGTCTAGGGATCACACTATTATAACACTCTTACTTGAACTAGAGCCAGCTATTTTCAATTCTCAACCCACTTGATCTCACATTCATATCATGCTTCTGCTGTGATATGGATTTATATAGGGGGTATTCCATGTTATCCTTTGTGGCCAATATGCTATCTATGACTACACATCTCTAAGTAAAATCCATCATGAGATGAAACAACCAAAGTATATTTTTATTCTCTTGTGTGAGTTGGGTTCCTTGGTAAGCACCACTTCTATAGTATTATAACAATATACTGTAATAGGATCCTAAAAAATAGGTAAAACACTAATCTTTAAAACAAAATTACATATCCAAAATTATTCATTAGATTCATTGGAAGATTCTATATACTCGGATTCTACTGTATAATAGTTAACCAGAAAAAACATCATGCTCCTCCAGCTCACTGAACCAATATTTAAGTAAAATACATATCTAGGCTGGAATTTCAAATCATTATGATCTGTTTGGAATCTATCATCACTTTACCCCCTTATGACTATCTCCTCATCTCTCCCATACACCAAGAATATATCCCTTGTACGTTATAAGTACTTTTGGATAGTTTATATATAATCCCAATGTATCTTTCATGGACTGTATCAATATCTTCCCACCATAATTAAATCAAAGGAAACATCAAACATAGTTCATAGCATGGAATACATGATAGATTCCTATAATGAAGAATAAGGGATTATACTCATTCTACCAATCTATCCTATGGTTATGGACCCATCTTCTTATAGAGATTAATTCCATGACACTAGTAACATTCCTTTATTTTATTGTTCCATACTATACCTTTTATGAACTTAGTCAATGTAGGTACCTTAACTTATCCAAAGCATTATTTTATATCTATCTCAATAGATATATATCCATATAATGTAGGTTTCTTTACCTTAGTATTTCATGGATAGAAATTCATTTAACCATGTCATAATAGACTATAAGACTTGAATTTCATTTCCCATAATTAATATTTCATCATCATATAATATTAGGAAAATGATGGAATTACCATTAACCTTATTATAGACACATGGATAAATTTAATTATAGAAAAAATAAAATCCTCTTATGTCCTCATATAAATGAATATTCTATGACCATAATGATTTTTTCAAATCGTAAATTTTTCTCTGCATCATGCTTACTTTATGGGAATTATTTAACATAAAAAACCATGCAGGTTGAGTATTATATATGTCTTAAACCAACATCACATTTAGAATAATAGTTTTACATCCATTATCCAAATTTCATAATCATGGAAGGATGTTATTTCAAGAAATATTCTGATGGATTTTAGTATTTCTACTGGTGAGAAGGTCTTGTTATAGTCAATGCCTTGGAATAGTCTAAAACTCATTACTACCAATCATTCCTTATTGGTATTGACACTACCATCCATGTTTAGTTTTTTATTGAGTAAAAATTTTCACCCAATGGGTTTTTTAAGGTTAGGGATGAAGCCTTAATTTATTATTTGAAAGCAAAGACCTCTTTATACTGGGTAGAGGGAGACCCATTACATAGCCCGAAGGCCCAAGGCCAAGTGGCCTGAATACAAGGATTGAAAGCCTTTTTTTGGACCAAAGGACCCCTCAGTGAACAGTAATACTACAGTACCCACGCTCCGACAGTACCGCCACCGCTATAGTATCTACTATATTCCCTCCACCGCTACAGTGTTGCTGCTGCTACAGTGTCGCCGCTGCAACAGTACTGCTACAGTACCTAGGAAATTCGCCCCTGCTCGGATTTGATCTCGGGTCTTTTGGATGCCACTACCATCCATGTTCATTTTTTATTGAGTAAAAATTTTCATCCAAAGGGTTGAAAATCAGCTAGATGGTATAACAAAATACTAAATTGATTTTGATATATGGACTGCATCTCATAATTCAAGGATGCTTTCCATTTAGCAGCATCATCTCCATCTAAATCTTTCTTGTAGGTCTAAAGATCATCATTCTATAGAAGCAATGTGTCACCCAACTCTGTGAATAGAAAACCATATCCCTATGGTTCTATAAATTCTCTAATATACCTACATAATACTTGTGTCTTAGGAACAACTATCAATCCCATTATCCCATGTGGAGATTGTTCCCCTACAAACTCGTGTGCATCTAGAGATTCAACACCATCAAAGTTAATCTTGCTCCCAATATTTCCATTGGAAATGTTCTCCATTTCTAGAAATATGTCTCTTATTTCCAAAATAACTTTTTTATCTATAGGGTTATTAAGTTAATATCCTTTTGTTTCTTTTGGATAAACTATAAAATTGCACCTTGAGCTTCGAGATGTGATTTTTTCATTTGGTATGGTCTTGAAAAAAGCCTCGCATCCCCATACACACATGTTTGAAAAACTAGGCTTCTTTTCATACAATAATTTATATAGAATCCAATGTATATCTTAATTTGGTCCTTAGTTAATGGTATATTCTACTGTCTACAATTAATATCCCCAAAAGTATAATGGAAGAGTTGGGGGACTCATCTTTAGTTTGACCATGTCTAGAAGGGCTTGATTCATCCTTTAAATCACACCATTACACTGTGATGTATAAGACGGAGTAAGTTGGGTTACTATCCTATACTCATTCATATGATCAATGATTCTTTTTTTAAGATACTCGTTTACTCGATCTGATCCTAATGAATTAATATTCTTACCGTGATGGTTTTGTACGTCATCTTATTATTCCATAAACATCTGAATGAAATCAGACTTATACCAAATTGAGTAGATATATCCATACCTACTAATGTCATTAGTAAAATTAATTATGTATAAAAACTCACCCCTAAGATCTTCTAGACATCGACCATATACATGATTATGAATTAATTGCAACAATTTAGTGGCTCTTACTCCCTTCCCGAAAAAGTGTGCTTTGGTCCTTTTTCCTTGTAAACAAGAATGAAATACATCTAAGGGTTGTAACTCACTTGAGTATAAAAACCCTACATGTTGAAATTTCTATAATCACTTCTCATTTACATGACCAAGCCTAATGTGCCATTGGTGGGTGTTATATGAGTCATGATCATTGATTTTGTCAGTGATTATCATTAGAAATTTTTTGAGTTCGAGTATATACAACCCATTATCAAGATGTTCTATACAATAACACATGTTATCCATATAAAAGAGATAATATTTATTTCCCGACATGAAATAAAATCCCATTTTGTCTAGACATGACACTGAGATAATGTATCTAGTGACTGTAGAAACATAACAACCATTATTCAATATAAGAATCAAACAAATAAGAAAATTAAGATGATAATCTCCAACTACCTAGGATATTAGACATTGTCCATTTTACAGAATGAATTTATACTTCTCGTTTTTAAATTTTCTTTAATATACCTAGTTCCTATATTTGAATTCATATGTGTGATACATATGTAGTACCTAATACCCAACATGTTGAAATAAATATATTTCATTTAATAGAAATAATATCTAAATTAGAAGTGTCACCTTACTTCTTATTACCATATCTGTTTTTTATATTACAGTGGCCTTTATTAACACATAGAAAGTAGAAAACCTCATTATAATTTCCCTCCCTTTGTATCTTTCTCTTTTTGGAAGGATGGTGCATCATTGTCTTCAAACTATACTTGCCATTATACCCCTTTTCATTTCCCTTCATCCTCTTGTTTACTATAAGCGATGAAGAATTGATATTATTAATATCCTTATTAGCGTGGAGAACTAAATAAAAATGTATTGGGAGTGACTTATTCATGTTATTCATATTATAATTAATAATAAAAATTTATAAGCTATGTGGTAAAGATACAAGAATTGGATTAGTTGCTAGATCTTAGTTCAAATTTAACCAAAGGGACTCAAGTTTCACAATGTACCCAATCATCATGAGTACATGAGTTTCTAAATTACTTTATTCTACTATCCTACATCTATATAGAGCACTTGATATTTCGTATATTTCATACCAAGAAATTTATGGGTATAACTCTTAGAGATAAGTTTGAATTTGGAAAGCATCATTATCCTTTTGAATTTTCTATAGCTCAATAGACATATATTAAAACATGAAACCCTAAATGTTTTGCATATCATCGATATGATTCATTTATTTATATTTATCCACCATTCTTGCCCCATGAAGAGGTCAAACAAGAATTGGGGATTCTAGGACCTAAAGATTCCTATATTGGCATAGTACTATGCAGAAGCGCCTACACCACTTCTAGAAGTTATGAAATTTAAGGGTATTCTATTTATCCAATATTGATCATAGGTAAATTGAGTTGTAGATTTCAATTTAATCTATAATATATAAACTTATCAGATTAATTCATTTATAAACTAAGATATTAGCTTAAATAATCTTAAACTAATACAAATATAAACACTCACAATTGTATTGAATATAAAAAGGTATGATGTATTGTAATACTAATGAAATTTAAAACAATTGTATTCAAGATAAACACAATAATCAGAGTAATAAAAAGATGAATGATTCTACTTTAAAGCATATAGAATCAATCAATAAAATATGTAATAGAATGATTATAATTGAAACAATTACAATTGAATATGTAAAGAGGAAAGGAAATAATACAAATTCCTTTCTAATACAAGTAACAACGGAAATGTAAAAGTATTAAAATTCATTTGACCCAAAGAGAAGGGTTATCCTTTCACCTAGGATAAAAGGTTTGTCTCACCAACACCTTGGTAAGCCTCGATACGATGATCGGTACGTCCGTCTGCCTATCCCTGGCAGCCCTCGATACAATGATCGGCTCGTCCGTCTACAAATCCCCAGCAGCCCTCGATACGATGATCGGACTGTCTGTCTACCTATCCCTGACAGCCCTCAATTTTGTAGGTAATCAGCACCTCTGTCTTTCAATCACTTGAAAGCCCTCGATACGATGATCAGACACACAAAGCACAAGGCACGAGAGAAGTCACATCATCTCTCTCTAGAACTTGATAGAAGCGAAGTATCACAGTTGTATCATGCTTGTTCTATTTTCAGTCGTCTATCATTTCCCTTTGCTTCAAATGACCTCCTATTTATAGGCCTCAGATTCCAACAGTCACATCTCCTCCAACGGTCATATTTCTCCGAAAAAACTCAGAGGGACTTGGACACCTGGCATCATAAAGGTCATATTAAAACAGAAAGCATAGCATCATTCTGATTAGTTTGTAACTAACTCAATGACATCATATTGGTTAGAACAAGATATATGAATAAGATAATCAAGAGTACGATTTAAATGAATCATGTGTTTTTGAAAAATTACCAACACATGTATGTAATGAAAGATATGAGAAGCAGAGTCAATACAATTTCCATATTCAGTACGATCAGCATGGTCAGTATGATCAGTATGGTCAGTATGATCAACATGTTCAGTATGATCAACATGATTAGTACGATCAGCATGATCAGTACAATCAGCATGATCAGTACGATCAGCATGATTAGTACGATCAGCATGTTCAGTACGATCAACATGTTCAGTACGATCAGCATGATCAGTACGATCAGCATGATCAATACGATCATTATGTTCACTACGATACGATAGACAAGGTTAGTCCGATTAACAAGAAATTTTTGATTTTCAAAATAAAACATAGAAGTCAAAAGAGGAATTTTGACTCAATAGGTAAGGAATAGATTATTTGGACCTTCCTATAAAATAAATTCATGTCTCGATACTGCAAGTGGATGTGGTTCTGGAATAGATATACCTAAGTGTAACAACTCTGACAAGGTGTTTTGGGCTTATCCTGAGGTAACCTTGTACATGATATCATTCCTTAATGCAAACCTATTTTCCCCCTCCTTGGGGACATGCTTTGGATAATTCACATTTTCATTACAAGACATTATGAAGGATCTATGCCCCTAAATTATCTAATGTATATAGTTCTAGGATTTGGGTTGTATAAATTTATGTTTTGTACTATAACATATTTAGGATTATATAGATTTCATAATTTTATGATTTAATTTAGAATACGATATTGATTATAAATGATGCATAGTAGAAGGAATTAGAACATCACTAATTCATGTGATGTAAAGAGTATGAAGGATCACATCTCTTATGGTATTAAGCGATCATTTTGAATTATGATAGTCTACAAAGTATCCTCATAATATGAGGAGATAATATCATGTGTTAACAAGAAATTTAAATAATTCTCTACGTCTTATCTATTTGAAGGAATGAAAGTGAATAAGAGTGTGGCAGAGGAAAGATTGGATAAAGGGGAGAATAAAAAGGGTAGTTTGCCAACATGTGATACTTGTGGAAGGAAAACCCCCAAAGCCTTCATAAAAGGAAAAAGTGTCAGTCACAAGTGTCAATAAAAGGTCTATAATGATCATTATTTAAAGGATGAGAAAATGGTTTTCAGTGTATAGTGCTTAAATTTCAAGGAAATGGGAAACTATGTAAATCAATGTCCCATGCGTCAAAGGAAAATGACCAAAATGATGTTACTGGATAATGATCATTTCATGATAGTGCCACAACTGAATTGAAATGACTAATATTCCTCTTCAATATTCATTTCATTTAAATATATTATCAACAATGTACCTGTTATAATAATTTAAAAATTTATAAGGATTGTACTACATTACTATTTCATTAAGAATATGAGGTCGTATGAAGAATTGTACTAAGGATAAGTGACTCAGTACAAAGTTAATATCTAGGTAATGTATATGTATGAGGGAAATATAACCCTAAATATACTCCTGATGATTAATATAATGATGAGAAATTATTGATTTCGATAAGTAATCGCTACCTCAAAACTGATTATTGACTTTTCTAAAAGTGTTTTGTTCTATCATTGATGGAGTTTAAAACATTTGTTGATATAAGGAATATATGAAATATCATGTGTAAGGTTGAGTGAATGTTCCCAATAATGTTTTATAGTAATTTGAGTTATTACATATTTGAAGTGGACACATGATGAATATATTCACATGTATAGAATGTGAAAATTTATGACTGATTCATGTTGATAAAAGGAAAATATGGTAATAGATGCTTTGAGAAGGACGGGTCATGGAGTTCTAAAAAATAATGATTTCCAAGGACCTCGTGTACATGGATCTTGAAAGTATGGATACAAAAATGATTCTAAATTTTTGGATCAGGGTCTTTTGAAAAGTTAATCCATTTATGTAATTGTTTATGTTGATCGTTGTGAGAGTATTTTAAATTTAATGTCACCACATGATGCATCCTATGTTAAGAGATGATGTAAAGATAGTTCATGTCACAAACAAAAGATAATATTGTGTTTCTAAAATAGAAAAATGTTTTCATGCTTTCATATAGTGGAATAATTCCTCTACTCTGGGAAAAGAGTATTAAAAATATTTTCCTATTATTTTTTTTACATAACAGTTGTTTATGGTTTTGTGGAAACAATCTTTCATATGAGAATGCTCTATATCACATTCAATCAGAACAAGATGGTTTAATTATTCTTCCATGACAATGTTATACAATTATAATTCTTAGTTATGTAATAACAGATTAATTTCCATTTCCATATTGTTAAGAATTTATTTTAACCATATTTCTGATGTGAGTTTCCCATAAGTAAATTTCCAAGTATCAACAATTAACATTCAAAATTCAATTTCAAAATATTAACAATGAAATTTTCTTAAGGATGTGATATTGTAACACCCCAAGGATTTAAAAATAAATTTAATATAGAACTCATGAAACAATTATTCACTACAAAACAAAACATTGTCATAACTGAGCCAATAAACACTATTTTCTCACATCTGTTATTTGAATTTTGAAAATCCAACATACATGATTACGTTCAGGGTAATTTTGGGATTCTCCTAGAATAAACATAATTTTTAGGAATAGTAACATACCATTATGAATAGTATCATGACCCTTATGAATAATAACCTCACCCATGAATGTATAAATAAAATGTTGGAACCTTATAAATGAAGTAGAATATTTTATAAATGATTGATTTAGTATTCAAATTTTTATGAGTGATAAATATTTAATAACAATTATATATTAGTAAATTAATTCATTTTCATAAAATGGGTTCTTAAATAAATGTTTTTTTTCTATTATTATCAGATAATTTTAGGAGACCATAGTTATTTTAGGAAAGTATTATAAAATCATCTTTAAATATATATTTTTCCATATAAATAATTATTTTATTTAAAAAATAAATTTCACACATTACAAAAAATATTCTGATATAAATGAGTCTATTTTTTGGTTCTACACATAGAAAATTATATAGGGTGAATTTTGGTGGTGTTTCTAAAATACAAGATTTTTTTATGAATACTAAGATACGATAATTTATGATAATGTTAAATACACAATTTATTGAGTCATAGGTGTTATAAGGATGATATAGGCACACCTGGTTCATACTCACATGAACTTATTACAATCTTTGGTAACATGAATCATACATATTCATAGTCTGGAGAAAAAATATTAAACTAATGATTAAAATAATGAGAACCCCTCTTCTCCTCCACTATAAATACCACCCCTCCTTACTTATTCTCTTATCTTCTCTCAATCCTTTTTTATTTTCTAAATTCTTCTAAATAATTCACCCATTATCTTCCACTATGTCTAAAATTCCTTAAAAATACCAAATCTTATCCCCTAGAGAGGCTCTCAAGGAACATTAATTGAAGAGGTAAATTCTTTTTTTCAATTATTTTACATTCTTTTCAAGTTGTTTTTTATTTTCTATCATAACTTCACCTCATCCAAATGTTATGAAAACTCATATACCTTAAATGTTCTATAAAATTGTTATTATTGTGGAATAATTTATTATCATCTATCCATTACCCATCTGTCATGCTAGTAGTAAAGAAACAGATTATGAGATGTGTTAATTTATCACATTCAAGGAATATGGGTTTTCAATTCCTATTACTATCATAAATTATATTCATTAAACCATAATTATGGTTTAAAAAGTAAATAATATTTTTATTATGTCTCATCTATGGTTATGTAATCTATTTTTACACATGGTTTTAAATTATAAATAAAAATGAGTTTGTTGTGATCAAAAACTACTAATTAACCCAAACAATTATCATTAAATAATTTATATAATAATCCATTTTCACCAAAAGTAACCAAATGAAATTTAAAACCATTTGTAATTGTTTATTATATGTAATAACATATAACTTCCATTATGTACAACTATCATCGTTTTACACAATTATCTATTCATGTATATATGTATACTGATCTTGAAACAAATATACCCATACAATGAAATTGAATATCCTAACCCATCAAAAATGAAATTAATGAACTTAATAAGGTTATAATAAATAAATTAGATTTAGATGAGGTTATGTAATTATTACATAATAAACCTTAATTGGATTACTCATGTCTTTATGATCAAGTGGAGAACACATTCAGACTTAATATAAGGGTTTCTTCATCTCACTTCCACTTTTGTGAGATATTCGGTATTCACTACTACTACATGTGTAAGGTGTATGTATACTTAAAATTGAAGTTTAATATCAATAATATAATTTTTTTCAAGATATTAAATTTATCATTTTATTATTATTATTATTTGTGAAAATTATTCAATTAATTACAATGTTTTAATTTTTTTCTACTCGAACCTCTATTTTATTTTGGGATGATATTATTCTATACTCACCGGAAATAAATTATTATTAATTACTATGTAATAATAATAAATTATAATTTTAATGTTCTATATATGTGTACCAATTACAATCATTCTTTTTTCTGTGGAGTTACATTCTCTAAAAGAATATTTCAAACAATTGTTCAGAAATGCAACACTGATTCAAGGAACTTCTCAAATTATTACCTATTTTTTAGTTCACTATACAAGGTATTTTAGGCCATATTAATCTTTTTAAAATTGAAAATATTAACAATAAAAACTATTTTTGTTC
The DNA here is from genome assembly GCA_963277665.1 of Viscum album. Taxonomy (NCBI): domain Eukaryota; kingdom Viridiplantae; phylum Streptophyta; class Magnoliopsida; order Santalales; family Viscaceae; genus Viscum; species Viscum album. Next base: position 568,964,316 of record OY728164.1, on the reverse strand, counting down.
ATTTTTTTGTTTTAGGAATGAAAAAATTCATTTGTGATTTCAAATGCTTCAATTTATTTTATTAACAGTTGAGGTGATGTGTTCTATTTATTGAAGAAGAAACAAAATCCACAATAGAGGTAACATAGCAGAACTAAAAGGAACATCATTTACCATTCCGGAAACCATTCCTGGTTCTAGAGCGGTACTCATGCTATGATAGGGCATTCTCCCACCCCTTCCACGTGGATGAAAACCTCTCTTCCCCCTTGCATGGGTCCACGAGCTATTTGCATCATCTACTGCCATGAGAGTGGAGAAAGAGGTAGTGGGATCATTATTCTTTGATAATGCAGTGAGAAAATACAAAGTATTAGAACTGCTAACATTAAAATGCACCATTTCATTTGGATATGAAATAATCCTCATTAGTGTTGGACCTTCTTTTAGTTGTTTTCGATAAAATATGTCCAACATCATTGTGGAAAGATCAAAATTTTCATTGTTGATTACAGCTGAAGCCTACAGTAAGGAGGGGTATCCAGAAATAATTTTCACAATATAACAACTTAAGGATACTGGACAAGATGGTTCTATAGTCATAATTGAAGAGTTGGAATGGAATGAGGGCATTCGTTAAAAATTATTTTTAATCGATTTCACCTCAATAGGACATTATATAATACTAAAATATAAATTTAATGATATTACATATTATTTTTTGGAATATATAGTTTTTCAATCTAATTTCCTAACAAATAAAAATGATTTTCCAATTGAAATATACTTTCCACAGTAATTTTTTTTTCTCATCTCACTTTAACTTTTATGAGATATATTTCTTGTTCAACACTTATTCCATGCCCTTGGTGTATCTAATGCCTTTTGGTATAATATACCAAGAGTCTCTTTTTTCACATGATATTCTTAGGGATCATGATTCGAATGTTTCAAGGTGGTATGAGACACTTTATAATGATTAAAAATTATTCCCTCAATGATTTTGCAATAGTCTTATTTAAAAGTATCTTAATATATGTCCAAATCCGTTATTGAATCTTGTACTTAATTGAGGTTTAAATACAATGATATCATCAACCATGTTTTATTTAATTGTTTAGGATTTGTTTGACAGTGGATGTTCTATATTGAAACCATTCACCATATTACTAAGAATGGTTATTGTTTATGTTTAATGATTGGGAAAAGTTATTCACATTTCAAATATTAGTTTCAATAGGAATATTTTTATTTATATTGTTTCCCATTCATAAAAGGAAAGAATTATAATTAGTAGGTGTCATTTTGGGCCCGTTATATATCATCGGTGCATCGGTAGGTCTCAGTAGACAAACTTTGGTCTTAGCACAAGGCCCTAACTGTATGATTAATTATGTTCCTTGAATGAGGAATTAATGGTATTTCTATGATATCCCACATTACGCATCCCATCATTATGAATTTAGTAATTGTAATTTCATTTGGTTATTTTTCTAGTAGTCTATCAATGATTATGTTTTATTATGGCATAATTTATTCAGCTCTTATTCATGCCATAGTATGTACATGTTTATTTTTAATGGAATGGGTTTTTAGTTATTCACCATGACTAATGTTTTTGTGTATGATGTCTTCCACTAAATTTGTTACCCTTATAGAGAATATGAGCTCACCTCTTTTCTTATGTTTTATTTTTCCTCAGCATGTGAAGAGCTGTATAATGATTGAATTTCATGGAAAAAAATATATTTTCAGATGTTCCCAATAAAACATTTATGTAGTTTTTCATTTCAAGTTATAATTTTGAACATATATATATATATATCTGGTTTTCCAAAACTAGAAAAATATTTGGTGCTTTAGGATACGATGTCCTAGTAATCATGCCAATGTAATGAAATAATGCACTGAGTTTGGGCTTCTGGGGTCGGGGTGTTACTTGTCCAGCTTGATATGGGGCATGCATTTAAAGGACATATATATATATATATAATATTATATAATAAAAAGATTCCGATGGAATCCTTGTCCCTTATATATTTATATTTATATATATATATATATTAAATAAACATCCATTGTAATCTTTGAATGAGATTTAATGGGATTCTTTAACCTTTTATTTAATGAATCATCCATGAGAAGCTTTAATGTGGATTCCATGGGATGATTTTTCATCTTATATAAAGAATATTCTATGGGAAGACTTAATCTAATAATTAAACAAGCTTCTATTATATCAATTAAACTGGATTCCAAGGAATTCTTTATATATTTAATTAAATAATCTTATATGAGATGCTTGAAAATAGCAATGAAGGTAATCTTTAAACAACATTCCATGAGAATCTTTTATTACCAACAGAATACCCTAACTAGCTTCTGGTATATTCTTTTACAGTTAAATGTGATTATATCATTCTCTAGAAGAAGATACATCACAACAGTTTCCATTAAAATGATTCAGAAATTAAAACATTAATTTTTGCAACAACCATCATGCAAAACCTGTCGATCTCCGATCAACCATATCTTGGAGATACAAACATAGATGAACATTTCGTTAGTAGAATTGGTACAGTAGCAAAACCCACTTTACAAATCGTAGAATATTTAACTGCAATTTTACCATTTTCAACATAAATAATTACATGTTCCCTTTGAAACCAATTCAAGGAACCCGGGGCACAGTTGAAGAGTGAAAGAATGCACAATTTAAAATGGTTTTATCCTTGCATCAATGTTCATGACCAAATGGAACACAGTGATAATGATCTCATGTTAGGAGACCAGTACTCATGTCTGTATATAGGTAAAACCAATGGCACCCAAAACATTTGGTGTTCCAATTTGAAGGTCTTACTCATGATCTCACTACTAAAGATCACCAAGTGCGAACATCATGAGAATATGTCTCAATGCTTATGAGCCCTAAAAACTTGCTAGTCATACATCATATGTGTCTGGCCATTATGATTTATCTAGACTATAATACATATATATTTAATATATCAATCATAATACCTCTTGGTTTTCATTATTTGGGATCAATTTTAACCTTTTTATATGACACATAATCTAAGGACATCACCATGTAAATAATTAATATAGAAATATAAACACAATTATGGAAATAATAAAGAAACACACACACACACAAACTCACATATATATATATATATCAATAATTATACATATAATGTTAATAAAAAATACTGTTCAATTTGGGTTTACGGAAACCACTAGTACAAAAAGTATTTCCCAAATAGATTACCCTTTTTTAAATACACTGGTTACTTGACCAATTATTTTATTATCTAGAAAATTATTGATAAATCTGTAATCATTTTTCATTTGGGATATTTGATAATGAATATTATTTATTTAGACTATTTGATATGAGGATTTATTTTGGAATGATAATGATGTTTGGGGACTGGACAATATATATCCCCTCAATGCAACAACAGATTCACATGAAAAAAAAGTTGTACAAATTAAATGGGTTTCTTTTCGTTGTTTTCAATTATGTTTTGAAAGGTCTTAATGGTAATGGGTTTCATGTGCCTTAGTCATGAAATCCAATAATTATTTATTTACCTCATTTATTAATAGTTATTATTCATCATGGGTTCTATCATCAACATATCTATGGATACATTTCATTTTCATTTCATTAATTATAAATCATGTGTTTCATTTTCATACCTTTTCTAGTTTTTTTGACTTATCTAGTTATTGGAATGACATGTGTTATTATTTACCTTTCCTTATTGATTATTAAATTACTTCTCAGCCTATTGGTTACATGGCATGCATTTTTAGTTAATCAATATTCCATAATTATTAATCTCATTGCATTATTATTTCTTCCACTGTACTGAACGTTTGAGATCACCTTTTTATGTTTTCTTTCCCCAAGAATCCTAGAATCATACTATAAAAGAGATATAGGGATGTAATATAGGAAATAAATATGTACTATAAGTTATTTATGAAATCCAATTATGTAGTAATTAGTGTAAAAATTATTAATACACGACTCTTCTATGTATCTGGTTTACCTAGACTTCTAAACTCTCGTTCCTTTGGGAGTAGATTCCTTATAATCATGCCAATGTAATTGATACCAGACACAAGATCTAAGAGTTTTTTGGTTGTGGTTTCTATAGATACCATAAAACCAGTATTTATACATACTAATATGTTATTATGTTAATGGAGTAACAAAAATCATTATCCTATGTGATCAAATGGGTTACAAAATTATCATTCGTCTGTACTGTAGACTACCACCTTTGGAACCGATGTCATTCGTCCTTTCATTAACACCATTAAAAGTTTGGTATAATGATGTATATAAAGTATATATATGATATTTATCTCATATTTATACCTATAGAGTCATTATATCATATATATATATATTTGTATCTTCCATTAATTAGGATATATGATAACATTGATATTGTGTGCAGTGAACTACCACCTCACAAAGCAACATTATTCATCTTTCACCAACACCTCACACAGTAGGTGGTAAGTATAAATTTAATGATTATATGTTATATAGATAACATATTTATACTATTCATTACATATTTATCATTCTAAAAATTAATATATCATCTTATTTTTTACTCAAAATATTCTTATAACATTGTTCGTGTACGTGTGGACTACCACCATCACGAAGTGATGTGACTATTTTTCATCCCCAAACCACATGAATGGTATATATAAGTATATTTAATAAAATAATATGTTATATATAATATTATTATAAATCTTTAAATATAAATTATTACTTTCCTCCTTTTCATAACAATCATTGAAAAATGGAAAATTTACTCATACGTACAAATGACATATCATCTCAATGATCATAACATACAACATTTTACATAAAAATATTTCCGGATTTGTTTTAAAAGTATAATTTATTTAAAAATATGATTATTCTTTTATTATTATTATTATGGATATGATATAACTATATTATATTTACAAGAACTAAAACATTCATAATAAATCATGAATAATAAAATATGGCAATTAACACCCAAAATAACGTGAATAATAAAATATTATTAATGAATGGGTGATAAGATTTCATAAAAGTATAATATATTAAATTATATATATTAGTATTGTTATCTAATAAAATAATATCTTTTTTAAAATCACATTACTAATGTTTGATGCAGTTTTAACCAAAGGTAAGCATGAGGTAATGGTTTTTCTCATATCACTTTCATTTTTGTGATATGTATTCCACATTCATCTCTTATTTTTATTGTTTGTTGTATATAATTACTCTGAATTTATTTTATCATCATTATCCTTAATTTTATTGTTTTTTTAAATATTCATATGATGATCTCTATTTCATGGGGTTTACAATTTCAAGGCTACCATTGCGGTAAAGGATTGTGGCGTCGATTTTCCTTCTTGGAGACATATGTTATGTTATACACCTATCTTATTTCATTAGGTATATATAAAACCACATTAATAAGTTATATCATAAATCTAGTTATTTTAATTATATTATAATTTTTATTTAATGATATTTTTTCTTGGGGCTTACTATTCAATGTTACCCAAGTGTTAAGAGTTTTATGCTACAATATCACCAAATTTCAGAATTGTTTATGATTATGCTTTAAATAATGAAATATTTTGATCTATATAATAGTAAATCTCATTAATTATAATTTAATCTATTTATTAATGATATTTTCATGTGATATAACAGTTTTTCAAATCTTTCGATCTTAAAATATTTGAGAAAATGTTTTTATAAAAATTTGACATCATTTCTCTCTTTGGTTTGAAATCATGTTTCTAACAAAACAATATTTTCAAAAAAAAAATTCAAAATAGATTCAAAACCTTTTAAAAAAAATTATTAAAGAAATTTTTAACAAATATATTCTTTTTTTAAAATAAAAGTAATATTATGTCATTTCCAAAACAATTCAGGTTTGGATTTTGTAGAAAAAGTGAACGATATATTTGTTTTAATGTATATGACATGATTGTAATTTCAATCCACAATAAACACTAAAATGTTTTAGAATATAATTTATAAGATTAAAATTTTATTATAAAAAAATTATTCTAAACAAATTATTTTATATTTAAAAAATATATATATTTTTAAAATTTTAAGGATATTATCCTCAAGAATGTTTTTAAATATATTTTAATGGTCATTATTTCATAAAATAAAGCATCCATTTATGGTTACTAAAATTGGTATAGGATGTATTAATAAAATCCTAATTCTTTCTCAAAATGGATTGTGATTATTTCAAATATATTATTTTGGATCTTGTTCCTCTTCTATGGGTTAATCATCCTTTAATGAGATTGACATGAACCAATTTCTTCTACATGGGTTTATGTGGTTATAAAATAATAAAGATTTATTATTATTTTCTTATGATTACTGACCAATGTAATTTATTCATTTTTTGGTTCTTTTACATTATATATGATGATCTTACCTAGAGAGTTCTATGTGAGCATGTTATACCTTATAATATGGGTGTTCCAATATAGCCCTAGGTGAACCTATCAAAGATTATACAATGCGTGTGCTATGATAGTACTCATATGAATAGGATAATTATTTTTTTCTCCGAAATTGAAATAATTTTATAAGTTTTTCTAGTTTTATGGGTTTTGTAAGTGTTCTATGAAGATGATGTCCCAAGATATTAAATTTTTTTTTTGTTCTTGCTATGGGTTTATGATGTTTAATTTGATCTTGGATTATGTCACATGGATGATGATTATTGATTATTATGACTATTTCATTTGTTATATACTTATATTATTTTTTTATGTTTTATTATCCATGTACTTTTGGGTATGAATATTCTTATGTTATACCCCTACACATTGATTATTTCATCATACCCTTATACACTTCGTATGCTTGCAGATGACATTAACTTATTAATGATTACATTTTACCTTACTGAGCATTTTATATCTCCCTTCTTATGTTCCATTTCCCAATGGTTATAAAATATTTGGTTTACAAAATTATTTCTTTAAGGGATTTCATATGGATGATGATGAAAAATTATTTTAAAATAATAAGATTTTAGTTAAGTGGGAGAAATTATAATTAGAAAACTACGGTATTGTTTCTGTAGGAGTTTGTCAAAATTCAATAAAGCATTCAACCTAAATGGTCCTTGAGAATTTATGTTATCTAATTTTTCATTTTTATGTTGTTATTTGTGGATGGGATTAAATTGTGTCACAATTTTTGGCATCAAGGATAGAAATGAAAAGTTTATGATTTCATAATCGGATCCAAGAACGTGGGTTCAGGCATATAATAGTTTCTTCCTAGAAATATTTCATAATTCCATAATCTACCATCATATTTAAGTCTCATAATCTACTATAAAAAATATGTTTTCATAGGGAAATCCTTTCCATGGAATCTTGCAAGAGAAACAAAAAGTTCTCAACACATGCTCATTGTTTTCACTATCATATTTTTTTATCATTTTGTTTTAAATTTATTTTTACCTATATTATAATTTTAATTATATATTAATAGTATTATTAATTTTGATAATTTTTTTACATAAAAAACCAATGTTCCCATTTCCCCTTTCCTTTAATTAAATAATTAATTTTTCATTGTACAGATTATCTCCTCCATAACACAACATGTTTCATTTTCCATCAATTATTTAAAGAGATATAAACAAGGATGGGATTAAATTTTAACTACTATTTGTTATGATATTGTTAAGTATTTTTAATAAAAAATTTGATAAGTAATTAATTATATTATCTAAAAAATTTCATCATTAATTTAACCATTTAAAACATGCATAATGAGAGGATAATCTTTTATAAAAATTGTGAAATATTTTAATATTCATTTATTATTCAAATATTTTTTTATAAAATTTAATATATTAAACTTATAAATATTATATTTTATTATTAGGATTAAATAATAATCATTTTATAAAAAAACACCTCATATTAATTCACTGGAGTAGGGTATGTTCCTGTTTGGGTTGGTTTAGCCACCTATATGAACAAAGTAGTGAATTTATATCATGAATGACTATGTAGATTTAATTATTGGTGTTATATAATATAAATTTTTTATAATAATTTTTTAATTATATCTATGTTACATAAAAATTTAATACATTAATTAAGAAAACACCCTTAAATCATCAATAATCACCGAAACATGGGTTTTATTGATTTCATATTCAAGGACAAAGACTAAAATGCTCATGAAAGAAATTTTAAACCCAATAAATAATTAAAGATCATAAATAATACTAAAATTATTAAAATCTTAGTGATGAAATTATAAAGAAGAATGAACATGAGCACTACTATTATGAAACTAGCACAAACAATCAAAACTATAAACACATAATGATGAAATTTGGTAGAATTAATTTAGATAATTATTATATATGAAGTATAGAGAATAAAATTGATATGATTAATGTTATGAATTAATTTATTAATATATATATTATTTTTTAAAAATATAATGAAGTACTTTCTTCAAATTCCAGATAAGATTTAAGGGTTTTCCATCTCAAATTACATTCCCTGAGGCATGTTTTGTTCCATGAAACTAATTTATTTTATAAAATGTATATTTAATTCATATAGATATGTTATATCATGAAATGAATTTATTCATGTTATTTTTTTATCAATTTTAATCTCTCTCTATCAAAATATTATGGAAGAATTTATACCCAAAACATATATGGGTATTTCGATCTCAATTTTATTTCCATAGAAGTCATGTTATATTCACCACATATTTCCATTTTTATTTTACAAAAAAATTTATGAATGATTTTTTACTATATTAATGATGAAATTTAATGTATTTAAATGTCTACATTTTTATCCCTCTACGATATTTTTTTTGATGATCTACTAAAACTTTTATAAAAATAAATTTTTTCCATGGTAGAAAACCATACAATATTGTGGTAAGATAAAAGTATGTGTATTATCCTAGAAATTAGTTCCATGTGTCGATACTATAAATTGGATGAGTATGTGTAAGTGATGAACTAAGTGATAATCACCCTAAAATTAGGTTTTTTGAATTAAATCAATCATCTCTTTGATGCATAAAGAGTGGGCCTAAGACTTTACAACTAGCTTAACACTACCGAAGTATATTATTTGGATTATCCACACATTCTTTATGAACCATGATAAAGTGTTTTTCTTACCATTTCCTTGATCAATTACCAATTAATACTATTGTACCCAATTATTATCTTCTAGGGATAACTCGTCTCATTAATATACTCTCACCAGTATATTTCTTTTATAAAGCTACATCATGTTACATTGATGACACCCCGTAGCTTCTATGTTAACTAATACATGTTCCCCAATACATACACATTATTCTATTTAATGGGAATGTATTTGGTTTCAAAATATCTCATTATAAGAATATAAATGTTTTATATTAGATGAGTTTCTATATTCCATGCTATGAAATGTCTTGTTAACAATTATATTGAATGAATTGTAATTAATCATGTGATAGGTTGGGACAAAATTTATATAGCCCCTCAATGAATTGACAATCCCCATGAGTCAAAAAAATGTTTAGTTTTGGTTCATGACCTTAACATAATGAGATAAGTTTTTTTGAAAAAGGCCTTGAAAACATTTTTTCTTGTTCCTCAAAAAACATTTCCTCAGTATGAGATCAATGATTATTTTTATCCATGTTTTAATTTATTCTCTTAGGTGTGAAATTACATTAGTTTTAGTTTATTATAGAATCATGTTTTTTAATTATTACTACCATATCACTTATTACATGTCCATTTTATAAAATTCTCCTTTGTATGACACACATTACTAATCATCCGAGTCCACCCTAATTTTTTCATTCCCCTAGGAATCCTAGAGGAGAAATATGTGTATTTTTCTAGTATATAATGGATGCGATAATCAAGTTATCCTGATTTTTTCATATTATATAATATGTTTTAAAATGTTATGTATGTATGTATCTAGTCATAAAATACTACTAAATTTTTGGATACTTCATGAAATATGGTATTCTAAACCAACATAGTAATATAAATACTAGTATTGGGTTTTTTGTCCAATATGTTACATGTATAAATTAACTGAACCACCAGAAATAATTGACATAAATAAAAACTATATAATTAATATATATCCTATGAAAGTAAATTTTATATATTAATTGGAATATATATTGATAAGGTTCTTAAGTAGGTATAAAATATACTTAATTTGACTAATCTAGAATTTTGGTGAATTTTTAGATAAAACTAGGAAAAATGTAAGGGTTTGTGCTGACTTTAATTTTATTAAATTGAGTTACAATCATTATTATTAAAATCTATAGTTACAAGTATGTTTAATAATACCAAATGAATATTTTTTATTTTAATTTAACATTATTTCCTTTTGTTATAAAATTATTCTTTATAATTTCATTATCAAATAATTCATACCACAATGATTATGTTACTTTCAAGGGATTTTTCTTTAAATTATAATCATTTGAGGCATGCTTTGATTTTTTGGACCTAATAATCTTAGAAATGGTGTTACCATTTCACATTAAATTATTTAAAAAATTATTTTTTAATAATGAGTTTTAATATTAAATATCATAGTTTCTCATAAAAATTTTATGAATTTGGCTAATAATAAAGTTGTAAGGGGTTTTTAATCTTAAACTAGTTTTTTGAGATTAATAAGAATTATGAAACTAATTTTATTTATATAGAGTATATTTTAATTACTTATTTTATTATTAAATAAAATCTATTTCATCCATGGTATTTTTAGTTAATTTTCAATAACTCTCTCATTCTAGGTTTTAAATTGAAATGTTTTCTGAGCCATAATATATTTTACAACTCAAATTCATTATATTTGATACATATATTCTCTACATGGTATTGATATTCTAATCCCATATTTTTCCTTATATTTTCCTTTTCAAATGTTATTTATTCTCTTTATTATGGATTGTTACTTGTTGTCATTGGTATCAAATTATTTGATGAAATACTTAATAGAATAGTTTTTCTATGATGATAAGAATAAATCCCTTTATTTCTAATTGATCATTTTCCTCAATGTCTGTATTTTAATTCCAGTCAATTTTTTATTCACTTTTCAGAAACTCAAATATGGATTAATTAATGTGACCCTCTAATTTATCGTAACCAATTTTCAAATGAAAATTTTATATCTCTATTTACGATGATAGGCTTTCATTAATGTTTTTTTGAAATAGTAAAAGGATTTATATATCTTAGATATATTTCATATATTCCTCCCCATAATTACTTTATAAAAAACTTTTGTCTTTTTAAAGAATAATTCATTGGATAATTTTTTTAAATTAACATATCAATGTATATGAAAAATTTTCTTTCCAACCTTTCTGTAAATGACCCTAAAAAAGAAACAAGTAACTTTTTCAATTAGAAATAATTATTAAAATAATAAAATAAAATTATTTGTAAAAAGGTTTTAACAAGGACTAATTTACAATAATTTTTTTTATTATTTACCATGTCTGATGGTAATAAAAATTAAATTATTTTTCAATTATTCAACGAGTTTTATTTAAAATAGATATCATTGAAATATTCTATTTTGATCATGATTTTCAATGTAAAATTTCAATTTTATTCAATATGTATTATTCATATACCAGTTGATACATTACCTATATTTCCAAAAATGTGCAAGGTAAAATCTCCACAAGGGAAATGATCCATCAATACGTTATTCATTCTTAATCATGATTGGTGTACCACCATAATATTTCTTCTAATTTAATTACTTTATTAATGCCCAATTTTTTAATCCTTTTATTAGAGGTTTTTCATCTTGATGTTATACATTGATTGGTTGGGGAATTTATTGATTTAACCATAAACACATTATATGAACAGTGTATATACCATATTCTTTTGAAGGTTAATTTCCCATAAATTTACAAAATCTCTTTGGATAAAAATTTATTTTCTATGGGTTTATCATAATAAGATTATTCATGAAATTATGAATTATTTATTTATAAGATTCTATTTTAAAATTATATGAAATCCATTTTCCCACTAGGTTCTAGGGTATGTGGAATGATTGATATCCTTTAGTAGTGAAAGTCATGGAATATGATTGGTGTAATCCTAAATAATTACCTAAGGCATTAGTTAAGGATTTATATATCATCAAATAATGATGGGAGGATATACTTTATTTTTTCAGAACAAATAGGGTTGAAATAAAAAGATATGTTCACAACATGAAAGGTGGTTATACATGGAATTTTTTCATAGTGTGTTATTATTCTTATGTTTCGTCCATTGTTTTTTACATTGTCTTATGACTATGTCATTCTCTCCTTACTCGCGTATATTGACTCGTGATTTCCCTATATTTTGAATGTTTTTTTATGATATCACATTATATATTCCTTATATCATTTTTAATGATCTATGTTTTTTGTGTATGACTTTATTATATACATTAATTATACCCATTTTATCATCACATTTTCACTGATGTTCCTTAACTATCTTTATTTATGTTTACCCTTACTGAACATTTCATCTCACCCATTTATTATGTTTCAATCTCCCCAAGTTTCATAGAAAAGTAATATGTATAATGTGGAAATAAGGCATTCATTTGTGGAAAATTTTTGGGAGATTTTGAATACATGATATGGATAAAATAGTTTCATATATATTAGAAAAAATTTCGAATGGTTGAAAAAGTTATAAGTTTTTATAATTCATTTTTTCCAAATTTTCTTAAACACTAAAACCAAAAGAATTTAGGAATGAATGGAATGAAATTACATCTTTAATTTATGGAATTTTGATTTCCATTTCTAGGTAATTATATAGTTTTTATGAAAATAACACTTAAATAACATTAGAGGATAAAATATTTATTGAGGATAATATAAGGGTTTATATTTTTATGTTTATCATAATTGAATTTTATAATTAACCAATTTGGTTAGTTTAGGAAACTTTTAATAGTTTAGGGATTATAATAAGATTAATTTAGTGAAAACCTTGGGGATAAGTATAAGGGATAATTCAAAGTATAGAATAAAATAACAATGTTTTGGTATTGTAATGAATGTGTTGTTATCATTAAAAATATATACATAGATGGATATTAGAAGGTGGATAGTGATGTGGAACAAGTTCACATAGGCTAAATAACTTGGAAATTGTCTTCTTCAGTATAAACGCACTCTTCACTATGGTTCGTGAAAATTAGTCATGAGACTGGACATCAAGATAGAAAATCTCAGGGAATATACATTATTTAATTAAATTCATTTTACATGAAATTATAAAGAATATATTTACTAGTTACATTAAGGTATGATATTAAGTTTTATTATATAACTACAAATAAATTAACCTTTGTTAATCCAATATAGGTATTGGGTGGACTAAGTTCGACGTAATTGAAATGAAAGTATCTTCGGTCGACATGGATGTTTCATTATAGAACATGTCTTATAATTAAGATACCATATTCCCATGATAATTAACTATAACTATATATTTTATTATCATAATAATTTTTTGTTTAAATATTTGATTAGAAACAATATCATGAATATGATATTGTAAAATGTATGTCTTTATAAACACCTAAAGAATAATTTTTTGAATAATGGTTTATAGTCATACCTAAGATAACAAGGGTGATATATCCTTATAAATTAAATCCTAAGTAATATATATAGAAACTATTAACTATTTCATTATCGGATTGAAATTAAAATTTTCAGGATTTAATTTATTTAATGGGGTAAAATTATATAAAGAAAGACTTTTTATCCTTTAAATTAACACTATATTTGATAGCTTGTGGTACACAAAAAACCAAACTAATGAAACATCAGACTAAAATAAACCAAGAAATATTACAATTACATTAGGAATATAATAATTTGTATATAAAAATATTTTAATTAATTATAAATTCAGAAAATATGTTTAAGAACATTTAATTTATTAAACATTGTTTTTATCCAATAAATGATGTTTTTTCTAAATATACTATATTTTTGTAAATGTATAATTTATAATTTTTATAATTTTTATTTGGAAAAAAATTTGATTAATAATTTCAAATTCAACATAGGATTAATTATTTGGTTTTTTAAAAAAAATCTTGTTGAATTGTGAAAAAACACCAATTTCACTAATACGGTCACTTTTATTTATTTTTCAAAAATAAATAATGAATTAAAAGTTTTTTGAAAACTATTTATATATAATATAAATTTAAAATTTGTGATATATTATTTAGAAATACTATGTTTAATTAATAAGACCATTTTTTATCATTTTTAATTCTTAAGTGACATTTTACTATGAAAACTATTTATTTTCTATTATAGTTGAAATTAGTTTTCATCAAATGTAGAAATTAAAACTATAAAAAATTAATTAATATTTTAGATCAAAATTTTCTTTTTATTTAATAATTATAATTAATTTTTAGGAATAAAAATAATATTACTATTATTAATGTTAATTACCGTGATAATGGTAAATAAGTTATTTTCAAAGAATTGTTTTATTAAAAATGATTTATTTATATCTCATAAAAAATTAACATATTACAAAAAAATATTATGATATAATAATTAAACCTGTATATTAATAAATTAAAACTCATTAAACTACTAATAAATACTAAAAATATCAATACAACTCAATGTAAAAACAACAATTTTCTACAAAAAATAACTTCAATATAATAAATGTTTTATTTTAAAAGTCAATTTTTATTTATTTGGAAATTGAATTATAATATAATGACCATAAATTTTGGTTTATATCACTATAAAATTTTTATAATGGAGACCTTATATATTTAATAAAATTTATACTAATAGGGTAATAACTTATTACAGAGTTAAAAAATAAAACACAAAAATGTAAAAATAATGTGGTAATAATTAAAAAAATGATAAAAAAATGTGGGAAAATTGGTTTTTTAGTCGTGATAGACTATATATCACCTCAAAATCCATTATTTAAATTTTTTTTAACAATTTACCTTTGAAGAGTTTCATTCTATTATTGATAAATAATAGGTGTTCACAAAAGTTCCATTTTATTCACTAACGAAAGGGGGTCACATCCACCAACTAAAAGATAAAAATCACATTAAAAATTTCCCACCCATACCAATTTTTCTATCATATAATTCTCATGAAGTACCTGAATCCTCTTACCTAAATCCACAATGTTCCATAGGTTATCCCATTTTCTTCTTTTCTAAGGATACATTCAAGAGAATTTTAAATCCCCCAAAGTGTGTGTTACTTTATCCTTATCCTTTTATTCCTAATAATTAAAATAAAAAATTTATTATAAAAAGTAATATAATGACTTCAATATCTTTATTATATA
The DNA here is from genome assembly GCA_963277665.1 of Viscum album. Lineage (NCBI taxonomy): Eukaryota > Viridiplantae > Streptophyta > Magnoliopsida > Santalales > Viscaceae > Viscum > Viscum album. The sequence goes on along the minus strand of OY728164.1, from coordinate 568,948,837 downwards.
TATATTTTTATTATATTAATAGAATATCCATTATTTATTCCATTCCATCTACTAATAAAAATGAAATAACGTTGATCGTGGTTACATGTGGACAACCACCACCATAATGCATTGTGATTGGTTTTTCATCACCACCTTACATGTATGAATTTAAAAGAGTTTTATGGTCAAAATATTTTTAATTATACTTAAAATATTTTAAAATAAAATATTGGGCATTCAGTTAGTGATTTTAACAATAAAACACAATAGTAAACTTAACCAAATAAAATCAACACATCATAGCGAATATATTAATATGAGTTATTTTTTTATAACCCCAATATAATTATTTAAAATTTATTCCAATATTATAATAATGGGAAAATACACCTAAAATTATTGATAATATGATGTTATTATAGAACACCTTAAACCATGGTATACATACCAAAATAGTTAAGTATAAATTCACCGAACCCCCTCATATTAAAATTACAAGAAAAACTATATATTAAATAAATATAATATGAAAATAAATGGTACATTATAAATTAAATATTGGTTAATATGTTTCCTAAAAAGGTATATAAAAAAATTATTTTTATTATTTAGGAATTTAAGGTCATACGTAAAGCGAATCATGACAAAGTTAAGGGTTTATTCTAACAATAATTTTCTTCCATTATGTTATAATATTTATTATTGTAATATATTTTTCCAGGATTAATTTACTCAACTACAAGAATAATTTCTATTACATTTCATCATTATTTACAATGATTTTAAAATTCTTCCTTATAACCTCAAATTCAAATAATTATCACCTCAAATATTATGTTACCTATAAGTGTTTATTTCCTGAATTCCCTTTCCTTGAGGAATGATTTCATGTTTTGAACCTAATATTCTTTGAAATGGTGTAAACAAAACCCATTAAATTATTTAATAAAAAATAAAAATTATTAAAGTGTTTTAAAAGTTAATTTGACAATTTTGTCTTCACATTATTTTAATATTGTTACTACTCAAGTTTCCAAGGATTTTTTCACAAATTCATTTCTTTGATATGTGTTTTCATGACCCATCCCTCAGGCCTCGTGGTGTGATATCTCCCAAGCCCACCTCCCAAAGGCCAGGGGTTGGTGACTACCGCTGAAGGCATCAACCTGCTAGTGGGTTGCATTTTCCTGACTACCTGTACCCACGCACACACTACTATGTCCCGAAGCTTGAAAGTTAAACATGTATTCCACTAAACAACCACTAAGAAGAAGTAAAAATTATAGGACAAATGGGCCAGTATACAAACCCAACAAATGAAAAACTGTAAATATGAAATTACATGGAAAATAATGAATGTTTCTCATTGAAAACCTCACTTGATTGTTAAGTGTGTAGTAGCAGTTGAATCACATAAAAGTAATCCCCAACTGCATGGTCTCACTAGGAACCATCAGGTCCTCATCCACTAAGTCCTCCATTAATATGACGATCATCTGCAACAGACACAACACGTGCGGGCGAAGCTTGTGTAGTAGTGAGAAACACAATACTCAGCAAGAACCCCGAAACTATCATGGAAAGACTAAAAATCCATCCACAAAACAAACCACGAAGCATGACTATAAACCAAGTCAAATTACACAAGGTATAATCAAGTGTATGAAAGTAAGACTATTAGTCACTTCACATAACAACTTGGCCTGCTGGAGGACTACTCCTCAATGAGTACAATGGGTCTATAAGTTCACATAGATCCACATCCCACCAATATTGTACTTCTTTCATACTCATCGGTGATGAGTACCATGGGTATGCTAGGTCACACAGAGCCTCTCTCCACGGTGGGCATGGCGGGTCACACAGAGCTACATCCCTCCTTGGCCAGACTATGGTACTCCTTCTACAGTGTACCGTGGGTCTGTTGGGTCACACAGAGCTACTCCCCACTATGGGTTGGTAGGGTCATATAGATATTCATCCCACATAGCCATAATAGCTAATCCACATACAATCTCTTTTCAGCAGTCTCAGATATCATCCAACCACAAGGTTTTTTCCCATAGTGCACTTGATTTTGGGAGAATCGATCCTCAAACAATCCATCATATTGAAATGTCTATTAAATATTCCATAAATTATTCAAAAATATCTTCCACATCATGTGGATTTCAATGCCACCAATGACTCGTCAATTGGATGCCCGGTTTGAACGGTATTGGAGTTTTTTTCGAAATGGGGTCGGTTGGGTCGAGGTCTGGTCAGACCTGGTCGGTCCGACCTGACAAACTCAGCTAGGGGGCCTCACATGCCCCTTTTTAGTTCTACTAATGAGATCTTGTTTGGGTCTGGGTCAGATCGGTCCGGCCTAGAAAGTGGGTAATGCCCATTGGGCCTCGCTAGACCCAGCCCAGTTCGGCTGGGGGTCCAGCCGGTTGAGTCGCCTCGTGAACTGGTCTCATCTGACCCGGCCTGCTACCAGTGGGCTAATATGTTCCCTGTCTAGGGTGCGCAGTAGCCAGTTATTATGTTAATGTCTCGGTTTGTATAATTTGTCCAACATTGATTATAGCCCATGTCGCGTAGTGGCCCGGTTTCTGCCCCTCATTCAGCTCACCTACTGGACCAGTCACCTCTACTTGGCCTGTGAGTGCGGGACAGTTCATCCCCCATCCCAAATACATAAGGGCGTCCAGTTCGGTGCACTGTGTCCAGGTAGGCCGGTTATGCTTTGGGTCCCTCATGCAGTCATTGGACTCCTTGCCAGCAATGGAGTGTGGCCCATAGGCTTGTACCACTTTTTTCAAGCGGCAGGGTTGCCACTTCTTCCCCCGCTAACAACTGGTCGTTTCCAGTGGCTTCCGCCACCTCATCTTTGCCTGATCAATCCACCCCCAATGCGCTGTAAAAGCACACATCCATCCTCCATGGGTCGTCGCTGGCGGTCACCTGTGGGTTCCTCCTTTTACCACCAGGTCCGCTCCGGTTGTCTATTCTTCAAGCTGTCTATACCTCCGGCCGGTGTCTGTCGTCACCTTTGCTTCTAAGGCCTCAAAACCATTTTTCCATCACTTGGAGTTTTGGAAATGAATAACGCAGAAGGATGAGGGGACTGAGTCCTGTTCAGGTCAGCCTGCACCCTCTATGTTAGACATTAAACAGGCTGAGGATTGGGATATATGTTCTATCAAACAAATCGTTAATAATCCCAGAAAAAACTTCAAGAAATATTTCATCCCACAAGAACGATCAATCTATGGATCAACCTATTCTTGGGTAGATCCATGTTCTTCATTGTAGAATAAATAATAGGGAAACCTAAAACAAAATAAAAATCTACCTCATTGGAGTTCGTCGTTGAAGCGATCTATCTGTGGGGATTCAATATCCATTGGCATTCGATGGTCTCCGGTCAGGTCATTAGATGTGCATTGATGTCACTAGCGATTCATTGACATTCTTATTTTTTTTGGATATAATTCTTATTGTTGGTTCATTAGATAAATTCCACCATTTGATCCTGATTTTTTCATTTCCTTAACAAATTGAAAGAAAACATGTCGCATCATTTATGTTATGTTGTTTCATTTATGAAACAACATATCATTTATGATTCATTTAATGCATCATTACACTGCATGTTTATGATCCATTAAGGAGTTTTATTTTATGCAACTCATCGTTTCTTTTTTCCACACCACAGCGCCTCCGTGCCACCACCCAACGGTTGGGAAAAAATAACTTTTTATGTTATTTGTTTTCAAAAAAGTCTGAAAATTGGCTTTTCTGGTGAACCCATTCCAGTCCAAGATATTTCCATTCTATGCAAATCCCACCATTCTAAGTTCAATAGTGAAATCAGATTTTCAATCAGGGCACCCGTTTATAGGTTTCCAAAACCATGAATGCATGCCATTTTAATTCACATGAAAAAAATATCAAAATCTATCTTTCTCTCTCTACCCAAATCGGTTGAGGTTTTGTCCTAAATAAGGATGAAATTCAATTATGAACTCAACAGTGGTCTCATATTTTTAATCAGAGTTATTGTTTGTGAGTTATGAAGATTCAAAAATAAAATAACTTTTATTTAATTTTTTTTATTTATGGTCATATCCCAAAAACAATGTTTCATATATGGCCTGGAACGGTCGATGTTAGGGTCTGAATAAAGGAAACATACCCTCACAAACTCAAAATCACTCTTAGATTTCCAATCTATGTTATCGTTTATGAGTTATTAGGATTTAAAAACAAAATTAATTTTTTCAATTATTTAATTTAAAGCCAAAATACTTTACACTTTTGACTCGCATGAGCCAATGTTAGGCACTGCCTATGGAAAGAATACCCTCAAGAGCTCATAAGTGGTCTCAAATTTTCAATCTGAGTACCCATTCGCGAGTTATATGAATTTGAGAAAATATTGTTATTTTAGTTATTTTATTTATGGTTATTCTATTTTCTAGTTTCCTCATTAGTGTCCTATGCTGAAAAAACCTATGTCGCACCTAGGGTAAACCCGCGATCCTGAATGAAACAGTGCCCTCTGGTTAATTATCTAAAAAACCATGTAAGATTTATTTTACTTTTTCATGGAAACTGCTCACATGATTTTTGAAACATAACATTTTTGGAAAGATCATTCTGGGCACTCTGGTCCTAGGAATCAGACACTATCTCAGTAATTGAACTCAAAATAGTTCAATCTAATTAAAAACTTTCCATGGAATTTCTGGGACATTACATTAATACCCCCTTTTTGGGCTTCATGTACTCAGAATCCAAAATAAGGCTAAAACAACAAATGTGGTCACTGAACATGAATTTGTGCCTCTCACTTCCATGTTCTCTCCTAGAGATTATTGTGCCGCCACCAAATACAGAATAGATGAATCAACCATCCATTAATGATCTGCTCTTGTCGATTTCATATATCCACTGGTAACTCCACAAAAGTTTCCACATCATCAATGTCTATCTCTCCCTAGTCGATGACATGCGTCGATTCAAGGAAATTACTACTCAGATATGACACGTGGAAAATATCATTCACTTGGTGCATCTGTGGGGGAAGAGCTAGGTGGTACATCACCTAACTAACTCTACTCAGAATCTAGTAATGTGAAAATAATTTCTGTGAAAACATTCTGCCCTGGCCAAATCATAGCAATCCCCTTCGAGGTGAGACCCAAAGTAACAAATGGTCTCCCATATTGAACTCTAAGGGGCTTCCACCTACTATCCACTTATGATCTATACATGCTCGGTGTTGTCCACATATTCTCTTGGATAATCTAAACCTTCTCAATGGTAGACCATACCAACTCCAAACCCATGTATTCTAACTCCCCTTGCTCTATCGGGCATAGAAGTGATCTACAAGGATTCCTATAAAAGGCCTCAAATTGATTCATGCTAATGGTGGAGTGATAGCTATTGTTCAATAAAAATTACACTGTTGGAATTTGGTCCTCCCAACTGTGACCAAATTCAAGGATGCAAGAATGATGAATTTCCTCCACGTTCTTTATGGTCAGCTCTATCTGGCCTTTTTTCTAAGGGTGAAAGGAAGTCTTCAAGCTTAGCTTAGTCTCGAATTCCTCCATCAATCCATTCCACAACAGGGATATAAAGAGAGTGTCACGGTTTGAGATCATCGTTGAGGGAACCCCCTGAAGTCACACTATCTCCAAGCATCACAAGCCCTCTACCACATTTCCCTTTCCAATAGTATGGACTACTATAAATTAATAGCCCTATAGGAACTCCAACTTCGATGTTTTTCCATAATACTAAAAAGCATACAATTACCATTCCATCCATTCAAAAGGGTACCCATTTTTAACTGATATATTTTCCCATCAACCTTTTGGTAGTGGGTACTAATTCTCTATGACAAATTGGTTAATGTCCCTATAATCAATGCATAAATTCGAATAGTGGATCTTGCTAGGACATTACTCTACAAATCCCTAACCAACACCCCGTACTTGTGAATATATTTAAAATCCATATGATATATTGGTGCTGATATCTGTACCATCTTTGGGTGTATAATTATACAGAATTCCATCTACCTATGGGAAGGTAATCATGTAATCTTATTTTGAAAATAAGTTCTTGTACTCCGACACTATTTTTGGGAACTAAAAACTCAAAACATCCACTTCCATGAGGGTATGTTTGGCCGACACAAGAGTGATCGGTTGCACCCTCCATTGCATGAGTTTATCCCATGCTGTATGGGATTCTTTTTTCGCTGACCAAGAAAAACCCCATTCCAACGCTGTGGATATACCACATCCTTTTTCCTAAAATATTAAATCTGAGGATGAACAATAGATGAACATTCCATACCAAAACTAACATCATAAGGTCTCGACACAACCACAAAGAGCTTCCAACTGAAAATCATATCTCAAGGATCAGATCACATCGTCAAAATAAGGGTGATTATCGAGTCTCCTCCCATAGGTATATCCAGATGTAAGGATCAATTTTATAGTTTAACTAGATACTCGAGGTCTTGAAAAAGATTCATGATATGAAGGAATGATTATCACCACTGTCTATTAATATGATATCAAGTAGTAGACGCTGACCGTACCTCAAATCATTCATAGATCCCATGGGTCATACTCCTTTACCACATGCAACTACTCTCTTCCCATGTCCTCCTGCTCCCTAAGCCTGGTTGGACCACATTGGGCTGGTGGTTGTAGCATGTATAAATGTATGTCGCCTCCTGATACTCTCCCATCTCTTCTACCATGTCTTCCTCCTTGTAAGTTCATATATTCTTGTCACCTCCACTGCCCCAGTGGCCCTTCCATTGTTTCACTTTTATCATGATAGGCTAGTCAATATCTACAGATTTGTCTACCTTCATATTTTGAAAATCATTACATCTTCCTAGATTGACTAGACTCAACCCATGAGCTCTGACCTATATATCCCATGCCTTGGGACCGCTTCTCGGAATGTATCACACATCAATGTATCTAAGACTCACATGGGTTTACTACCTTTACACTACTAACATCCACTGGTTTTATCTTCTTAGACAAAGGACATACAACCACAAGGGTTCTCTCTAGGCCCATAGCATAAGTAGTAATGCTCATAGGAATAGCAGTAGATCATATTTCCATAAACACACCTTACTCAAGGATCCAATCCATGAAGCACTGGTCCTATCGTATTCATTGAGTACCTGGAAAAGTTGTTATGCCTCGATGAATACTCAACTATTATCATGTCATCCAACCAAAGCTGCAGAATCTCTTGGGCGCACATATCCCTTAGCTTTCATGTCAAGATCTCTTTCTCTGGGAAAAGATTTCAAGCTCTAAGCACTGAAGAGTCACCTAATTGTATGATCAGGTAATCATGAACATGTCATATCCCTACTGATCAACGTAGAAAGATAAATGGATGGACCACCATCTGATCAAATGGTGTCCTGACTAGGCATTAAACTCAGTCACCAACTTAAGCTAGTCCTAAGCCACCTATGAGTTGGCTCACCGCAGAACCTGAGGGGTTTCTATCAGTGAAACTTGTGAAGTGCGCTCCCCTGTGCATCTCATATGTTGGTACTATGAGGACCATGTGATACTTTATAGTTGGTGGTATTGTTGGTACACCACCTGGTGGTTCTATATCTAGTACGATCCACTGTACCCATTTCGTCAACCCACAAATCATCATTATGATCATGGGGTGGAATCCTAGTTGGTTGTCTATGTAGAATCATCTTGAAACAAAATAATATGTACCAAGATCAATATATTATACCTGTTGAGATGACTCTATGTCAAGAAATACATTAGGGAACAATAAATTATTATATGATGCGTGCAACTAATGTTTTTATGTATAGAGACGAAAAGATGAATTCAATGTCCTGGTGTGTGGATACGTCGACCACTGCACCCATAATGGACTCTCTAAATCTGAAAGTCGAACTCGAAACATTTAATAGTATTTCCAAAAAACAAAATAATGGAATCTCAGTATTTGAGGTAGAACACACCACCTCTGACACAACTTTTTCATGACCAGTACCCCATGGCCTATGTCGTGATATCCCCCAAGCCAACCTACCAAAGGCTAGGGCTGGTGACAAGCACCAAAGACCTCAACCTGCAAGTGGGTGGAATCTTCCTGAGTATCTGTACGCTTCCACAAACTACCACGTCCAAATGATGGGAAGGTATAAATGTATGTAAATAACCAACCACTGAGTAAAAGTAAATATTGTAGGTCAAATGGGCTAGAATACAAACCCAAAAAAAGACAAATTGAAAACTGGAAAGTATAAGAAAAATTATGAAAGTTGTTCGATGAAAACCCCCCTTGATGGGTTAGTGTAGAGTAGTTGATAGAAGTCATAGAAGTATGCCCCACCTACCTAGTCTCACTGGGAATTTTGGGGTCCTGGGCTACCAAGTCCTCCATCAAGGTGGCGATCATCTACATTCGACACAACACATACAGGTGAAGCCCATTCCAGGTTAAGTAACTCAGTAATTAGTAGGGACCCTGAAACCAAATAGAAAAGACCACAATTAAATTCAGGAAGCAAACCACAAAGCATGATAATTAATCAAGAAAAATCAAATCAGGTGTAATCTGGAGTAGGAATTTTAGACTACCAGTAATTTCATATAACACCTTGGGCTGCTGGAGAACTCCTTTTCAATTAGTACACTGGGCCTAGCGGGTCACACAGAGCCTCTTCCCACTAATGATGGACTGTTGTGGTACCCATCCTTGATAAGTATTGTGGGTATGATGGGTCACACAGAGCCACACCCCACCATGGTAATGCCATGTCACATTGAGTTGCTTCCCACCTCAGCTATACTGAGGTATTCCTCCTACTGAGTATTGTTGGTCTGCCCTGACCGAACCATCCTAGGGACCCAACATGCCCCGGTTTAGTTCAATCGACCCAAACAGTCTCAGTTTCACTATGGGTCATCCCCAAAAATCTTGGCCAGTGTGCCTTTCCCATTGGACCTGGCTGGACCTCTCCTAGTTTGGTCGGGGGTCCAGTCTGTGGGGTCACCGAGCGACCCGGCCTCATCTAGACCACCCTAAAACTAGCAGGCTAGTATATTCACCGCATGAGCCACCCAATAGCCCGATATTATGTCACTATACCATCATGAAGAATCAGTTCATCTTTGATTCTATCCTGGTCTGCATAGCGGACTGCCTTGAGTGCCCCGGTCTGGCTCACCTACTGGACCGATCTCCTCTTCCCGACCCGCAAGCATGTTCTGGTTCTTCCTCCAGCCCATACACCTAAGGGTGTCCAGTTTAGGGCATCATGTACAGCTACATCAGCTATGATTTAGGTCCCGTACGAGGTCATTGGATCGATTTATAGTGAAATACCATGACCCGTAGGTGCATGCCACTTCATCGACGCAGCTGGGTGGTCATTTCTGCACCCACCAGTTGCCGGAAGACCATGCACCCTCACCGTAGACCGATCCGGCTGTGGTTGCTGACCTATGGTGCACCATCATGTCGCACCGCCATCCACCCTAAGCCACTACAGTGGTCCACTGCCAGCGGTTTCCAGAGAGTGTTTCCGTAGACCACCTTTTCCACTCCAGTGGTCTGTTCATCACGTCGTTTGCACCTCCGTCCGGCGTGGGTTTCCACCTTTCCTGATAAATCCTTGAAGCCAATTTTCCATCACATCATACTTTTTCCGTGAATAATGCACAAGGAGGAGGGGATCCGACCACGTTCAGGTCATATTTCACTCTTTGAATTCGAATTTATACTGGGGTAGGTTTTGGATTTATGTTCTATCAAACTAATAGTTAACAATACAGGTGAAAACTCCAAGAAAAGTAACCCCATGAAAAAATTAGTCATAAGTGGATCATACTATTAATGGGTGGATCAGAGTTCGTCATTTTAGAATAAATAATGGGGAAAAAATAAAACAAAAAAAACCCCTTACCTCATTGGATTTCATCGTTGAAGCGATCCATCCATGAGGATTCATGTTTTGTCAGCCTTTGACTATCTCCGGTACCGTTCTTTGAATTGCATTGAAGTCGTTGGTGATTCACCAGCGTTCATCATTCATCGTTGGAGATAATTATCACCATATGTTCATTAGATAAATTCCACCCTTTGATCATGATTTCTCCAATGTGTTAACTCATTAAAAGAAAACATGTTGCAACATTTCTGTTATGATGCATCATTGTGTCGTTACACTGTTTCATTTATGAAACAACATATCTATTACGCTACATTTAATAAAATATTACGCTACATTTTTATGAGAAATTAATGAGCTTAATGTAATTATAATCTTTATAAAATTGTATCCTCTTCTTACCACCATCATGCCACGTCCCAATGGTTGGGAAGAAAAATAAAATAACTATTTACATTATTTTATTTTCATTCGAAAAAAAGTCTGAAAATTAACATTTCTGGTCAACCCATTCCATTCAAATTTAGGTCCATTCTAGGTGAATCCCTCCATTTTGAGTTCGATGGTGCCCTCATATTTTCAATCCAAGCACATATTTAGATGTTACTAGAACCTCCCATGCACGCCATTTTAATTCGCTTAAAAATGCTCATAATCTATCTTTTGCCCTTAACCTGCACCAGTCAAGGTTAAGTCCTTATTATGAAGAAAAATTCATTAAAAACTCAACAACAGTCTCAGATTTTTAATCTAAGTTACCATTTTTGAGTTATGATTATTAGAAAATAAACTAACTTTTAATAAAAATAATTTATTTATGGTCCATTCCCAAAAACAAAGTTTCATAGTCACCCCACGTCGACCAATGATAGACACCTACTAAAGGAGACATAACCTCAAACAAAAATGCAATTCTCATAAATCTGATCTATTTTACCATTTATGAGTTATAAAAATTCGAAAAAAATAACTTTACTCAATAATTTTATTTACGGCCAAAAACTAGTTTCCACTATTGACCCACGTGGGTCAATGTTAGGTGCTTCCTAAGGAATACATACCCTCACGAGCTCAACAGTGGTCTCATTTTTTCAATATGAATCATCGTTCATAAATTATAAGCATTTTAAAATTAAAATAATTTTATAAAATAATTTTATTTATGGTTATTCCATTTTCAGGTTTTCTCACTAGAGGCCAGCCCCGACTAAACTTAAGTTGCGCCTAGGATAAACTTGACATCCTGAATGGAATGGTAACATCAGATTTAAAATCCAAGAACTCATTTAAGAGTAATTCAACTTTTTCATGAAAACAATTCATGTACACTATTTAAAATAAAACATTTTTTGACAAATCATTTTGGGAACTCAGGGCCTCAGAATCGCACGTTGTCTCAGTGCCTGGTCTCAAAATAAATTCATATAATTTAAAAAAATACATGGAATTTTCAAGACATTACATATGTTTTTATTATTATTCTAATTTTATTTCAATAATGTACATATACCTATTTTATTTCTTATTCAATAAAATATATTTTTATCCTTGATATTATTAATTCAATTTGAAGCTCCCTCTCATTATAGATTTTTTTTATTCAAATGTTACTCGATCCATAAAAAATTTCTGGTCACAATATATTTCAACATATGTCATAAAATTTCTACATTTTAATGATTTTATAAGCCCAATTTAGTCCTTATATTTATTTTTTTCATAGATATAGTCTTATTTTATAAGGGTAATTTACTCAATTTTAACAAAATTCTCTTCTTTGATGAAATATGTTCTCCAATAAATTTTTAACATTGGAATGAATAACCCACATTCTCTCCAATATATTTTTCCCATCCATGCATACATTTTCCTTTTCACAAAATTTTCATATATATCAATGAAGTGAAATATGTATTAATTCATTTGATACTCTTACTTCTCATAATAACTTTTCGAATGATAATTTTATTTCCCTAAATAGGATATGAGATCTCAATAACGGTGTTTCAAAATATTAAAATATTTACCTATCATTGTTATCATTCTTATCTTCTACTCCATGTTTTCTTCATAAATCCATGATGTATTTTTGAATACTCCATGTTAGATATTTCTTAAATTGTAATTTTTAATCTATCTAAGTTTTTTCAAAGGATGTTTTAAATGATTTTTAAAAGATACTAATGACTTTTTTCTTAAAAATTCTTTATAAAAATTAGAAAAGAAACCTAATTTTAACAATTACCTGAAAATAAATATATTTACCATATTTTTAAATCTTATTTCACATGTTTCAAGGTTTTATAAATTAAATTATTTTGAAATTATTCTATGTGTTTTATTTTTAAATGGGTTTCAGGAAAAATGGTCATTTTAATCATGATTTTCATGTAAAATTATACCATTATTTTGATAGTATACTTCTTATACTATATGTTCCTTCACTAGAGTTATAAGATATAAGAACTATTAAATAACAATAAAATAAATGATTTATCACTACCTTTGTCTTATATTATCATCTTCAATATATATAATCAAATTTCAACAGATTCATTTCCTTGATGATCAACCGATTTGTTGATTACTTTGATTGAAGGATGTTCACCAAGATTCCATAGATCATTTGATTGGGGAAGTTATTGAATTCACAATATACCCATTATTTATATTATGTAAATACCATAGGATAAATTATTTTGATTTAAATGTATTTATAAAAAATTTAAATTAAAATTGTTGGATACCCATTTATTTTCCCAGGGTTCACCATGTTAATATTATTTATGAAAATATAAATTATTTGTTTATATGATTCCATTTGAGAATTAAATAAAACCCATTTTATTTTCATGAGGTTTGATGACGAGATGAACTATTGTAACATTTTTCACATATATGTATTGATGATAATGGGTGGGGCCCTATATCGCCCTCCAATGCATTATTTAAGGATTTATACCTCATGATACAATTATTTTTGGATATAGATGTATTTTTTCACTATAAAAAGGTTAAAAACATGGATTTTTTCTTGCATAAGGGGTAAACATACGTGGATTTGTTAATAATGTGTTTCTATGCTTATTAGTTGCATAATTTTTTATATATTATTATGACTATGGAATTCCGTCATGGATTATGTTTATTGACCCTTATTTTCACACTCAATTGATTCAATTCATTTTCTATTCCATTCTATATTATATGAGTCACATTTGATGATCAATTTTGAGTTTAGTATTATTTTTATATGTATATTTATAATAACTATATGATCATATAATGTTTACTTATGGTCCCTAATTCACTTTTCTTATCTTTACACTTAATTAGCATTTAGGATCAACCTTTCATATGATTTCATTTTCTATGTCTATGAAAAAATATAATTCAAATGATGTGTCTAGAAGATTATCTTTTTAATTTTATAATTCAGGGGAGATTTTGAAGAAATTTTATGGGTTATTTAGTTTCATATATAGTGGAAAAATGTACATTAGCCGAATAATGAATGGGTTTCTTTTAGTTAATGTTTTTCATAATTCTCTAAAAAACTAAACATAAATTTTCTTGAGAATGTATGAAATGAAATATTTGTTGTAATTTAATGTAATTAAGATCATGATATCATTTGGATTCTACATGATTGTAAATTTTGGAGACCTAGTGACTGAATATATTGATTTTGAGTATTCTAGAGATTTAGATACATGGAAATCACTAAATGTTAAGGTTTTCACTTCATATGGATTAACTATCTCTTGTAAAGGAAATATGAAATTAATTGTGAACCTATCAACCATTGAATCTAAGATTATATCATTGATATAATTCATATGTATTATGGGTATGATTTCTAAACTCAATTTGTGTAAATATGTAATTATTGTTCATTTCGATTCAGAATATACTCAGAATATCTATAAAAACCATGTATTCCACCAATTTTTATAGAATAAATACATTATATTTTATTTTATTTGATATTTTTTTGAATTTTGGATAGTGTATATTAACAAGATACACATAGATGAAAACCTAGAAAATAGTTTGACTATGGTTATGATCTTGTCCTTGTTAAAAAAAATTAGATATTCTGAACATAATTCCAATTGAATAACATTTAATGGAAATGACATGATCATTTTATTCCATTTTAGTTTTTTTAAAATGGTGGATAATTATTGGTTTTTTTCATACTTATTTTTTCCAAATAAAACTAATTTTTTTAGTTTAATATTTCAATTATCAATATTATAGATCCCCAATTTTTTAATCCACTAATAACTTTTTGTTTTATTTTTATTTTCAAAAATATTTAACATTTTTAGATCTTTGTGTCATTTTGTTTAACCAAACATTGGTTTCAGATGACCCTTATATAGCTCTAACTATAACCATAGATAACTCAAGAATACCCTACTATTACATTCTACTGGCCATTCTGCATGTCACCTATTGGGGTTCCACCTTTATATTAGGACATACTTACCTTGACATAGACGCCTAATTTCCAAGACATAAAAAAATTCTTAACTTCACGTAGTCTCTTGGTTCCCATCACGCAGTGGGTATTATATTGATTAACCTCACATGGGCTGTTAGGGCTTGATAATTTCGCACCTTCCATTTGGTGATTTCTATTAATTCATTTCTACATAATGAATATATATTAGGTATTTTATCATAGAAATATATGGATTATATTGAGGTTTTAATCCATGTGAACGATATTGGATATATATTAATGTTCTATTATCCTCGATAGAGATCTTGAGGAGGTTGATTGATGTGAGAGGCATTATTCTCTAGGGAGTGTGTGACAACCCTCACTGTTGATGATATGAACTTTTCATGACACTATGTTTCAATAGATATTTTAATGTTGTCAGTCACATGCCTCTAGATCAACTTATTTTTCTATAGATAATTAAATAACCATTTGGTGAGTTCTAGTTAGTAAATCCAACTAGGAGGGAGAATATCTTCTGTATCATTTTTTTTAATTCTACTAATGTGTCATTATCTTACTATTTACTGGATTTAATTATTGTGATTTTTTTAACTTTTTATTTATAATTTTTAAAAATTAGGAATTAAGTGGTGTTCTTGTTATGGAGTAGGATCAAATTGTGTTGAACCATGTTAAACCTCAGTGTCCTTTATAATTTATTTGTTTTTTTCACTTATCATGGTTTCCAAATTTTCATCACTTGTTCTTACTCTTTTTTAAATATCAACAAATATTGTAATATTATTCTCTATATGTTATCCTTGGAGTTTAATTATGTCATACCTTTATGGGTACCCCTCATGAAATTTTTACAATTTTCTACACTTCAAATAGTTACCGTAATATGAGAAATACATGTATTAAAATGGAAAAACATATCCTAAAAACCAACAAAAAACAATCATAACAAATATTTTAATGGTGGTGGTGGTTATGAGGATGAAAAAAAACATGTCATAAATTTTTTATTAGATAAATAATAATAACAACACATATATATTCACCTTAAAATTCAAATGTTTATTACTAATGACATAAGATTATTTTTATAATAATAAAATTATAATAACCCATAACATATTTATTTTTCAAATATTTAACAAAAAATTTAATATAGAATTCAAACACCATATAACTATATAAAAAACAGAATAATAATATAATATCTATTCAGATTTCTAAAGTATTTATTCTAGTTATTTTTCTTAGATTCTAGAAATAGAGGATCTGAAACTTTTCCTATAGGTTTAGAAGAGGCTTATAATAGTGGAAGTCATGTAGAGGCATTCATAGTTCAGGTGATAAATTTTCCAAAACCACATAGAAAGTGAAAATTTTTAGATTATGGGTGTGTATAGGTAGACTCACATAGTAATAATTTCAAATAATTTTCAAAAGGTTTATGGGAATTTTTGAAAGCATATATAATATTATACATAAAGATACATTAAAATTCAATGCACGATTCAATGGATTATCTAGTAGAGGTAGTGGAATTCATTCAATGATATTTGTTGAAGTGATGATCCCCTAGAAATTTTGGAAGGTGGTTGAATTAGTTCAATCATTTGGGCCCACAACAAATAGGTGGGTTTGGGGAATTTGTAATTATAAAGTTATGTGATATTGAATAATTGTAATATATTGTTGTTCAATTATTATAAATATGTCATCATTGTTATCTCGTGGTGTAAGTTTAATGATTGGAAAACAAAATGGACATTGACAATGAGTGTTTTATTTGTTTTCAAAAGTAGATAAATTAAAAAAATAAGGAAATATGGAGATTAAAGATGATAAAGGAGGTTAATATAACCTAAAATTCTATGGATTAGAATATATTATTCTATATGAATGAAATATTCAGTTTCTAGAATCCATATATTATAACTAGTTGAGATTGTGATTATAATGTATAGTTAACCTAATCTAGAATCAGCTTAAATATATGAGGATTATTGATAAGTGGAAAAGGTGTTAATAAATTATGATTTACAAAATATTTTTTTGAAAGTGGAACACATTGAAAATAACCTAGAAGTAATTACATTAGCCACTATTAAGAATTTATATGTTGAAATATGTATTCTAATATGATGTTAATCATGAATATTAAAGACAAGGTCAGATATTCACTGAGAAAAATAATGTAATGAAAAAATGCACAATACTGGACGGTTTGTTGAGGATGCAAGATGACATTAATTTAGAAAAAAGAGTTATTCTGAAGTCATTCTAGGTAAAATATATCTTATTAATGATAAAACAATCCATTAATAATGATCTTGAATCAATTAGATTTTGAATGATGGTTGAGTACGAATTCTGAATGTTGTAGTTATAAATGATGGATGAGGAAATATTTCCTAGAGAACAAGGTATTAGAACATAAGAGAATTAATTATATGATAGGCTACATGAAATTAAATCTAGTAGTTCCACTATCCACATAAGAATAAACATAAGAGAAAAAATATTTTTAAGTGTAACCTAACACTTATGTAAGGGTTTTATATTCAAAGAAGTTTGGTAGATATTATAAAGGGAAATTAGGAATAAAAAATATAATGATTCATTAAAGATCATATAAAGTAAAAAAATATCATGGTGTTTTAAAATGAAACTATGATTTATAGTAAGAAAATTGGAGGTGTGTGGGGATCTATGATATAGTTCCTGAAATGTTGATTGTGTAAGTATATATGAAAAACTAGTTAATGAGAAATGTGTTCTATAAGATGACTTAAAATCATAATAAATTGAATGGTATAGAAGTAAAAAATTCTAAAAAATCTAATGAGAAAAAACTGGAGAGGAATTGAGTTTAACTATATATTCATTAATTTGGTAACAGAAAAAAGAAACTGATGGTTTCTATAAGGTGATCATAGAAATAAATGAATTGTTCAATTGAAATCATGTCGAAAAGATAAATCAAATAAAAAACTACCCTGAATGAAAATTTTAGATGTGGGAGATGATAAGAGAAAAATGGTTCATTTTTTTGGATGATGGTATACTAGATCGGTACATGTGAAGAAACTAGAGATGATAATCCAATAGAAGAATAAATAATGTTGTAGATTGATCTATCGTGTGTTTCATTAAATTTAGGTATTAGTTTAAGAAAGAAATTTAGATCGGGCATCCAAAAGATAATGTAATAATGGAAAATTAAAAATTCAAAGGGCGTTGAGAATAATTATAGAGTAGTTAAGATGTCTGAAAGTAGAAGAAAAATATGGTTAAACATGATCTATATGATTTAATAATATATAGGTCAAGGAAGAATAGAAAGTGGAAGAAACATGTAAGGTGTGTTAGATAAATCATAAGGCCATGGATGCTATGAATTTTGAAGATAAAAAACCTTCCATATATCTCACATAACATTAATGTGAAGTTTATTATTTTGTAACAATGTTTACATGTTCTGAATGAATAAAATTTCACTATTTATAGTCCATGACTGGAGAAAAAATTTGATTATATGGTGAATAATATTTACTGAAGACTAATTGAGAAGAATAAATTTTCATGTTTAGTTCTATAAAAGAAATAAATATGGAAGATAACATATTTGAGATAGAAGGAATATTAAAGAGAGTAATTCTTGTTTCCTGTGTAGTTATATTTTATATAAGATTTAATTTTAAATATTGGATATAATTTTATCAAAGATCATTCATAGTTAGGCGATTTCGTGAGAGTAGAGACAATAATATAATAGTTGAAGAACATTCCAATATTTTATAAAAATAATTTGGGTCGAATATTTGAGTTTCAAAATTTTGATATTTAAATTTCAGAGTTACGGAGGATCATGATTTTGAATATCTTGATGTTTGGGGAAAATAAAAACCTGAAACATAAACATAAAAAAGTTATAAACATTGATTTACCTAAGGAAGAAAAAGTCATGAGTTTGAATGTATTATGATTTTATAGGAATATTGAAAATATGTATCCTAATTTAGGACTAATATATTAGGATACTTGAGACCTGTACAAGGCTAATAATATACATCCTACATGCTTGAATAAGTGATCATGACCAGTGATCTTGATACTACATATGTTAGAGAAGTTTAATATCAGGAATAAATGATAAATTAAAAATTCCAAAATATATATAAGGCGTAATGGAAGATAAATTTTTATTATTGAAGTAGCTGAAGTGAAGAAGAAACACTAAGAAGATGTTTTTTAGTAATTTTGATTAAATTACCATTGTAAACTAGTAGGATCCAATATAATAAACCAATAAAGGGATAATAATTCTTGTTTAATGATATCATACATGGTAAAGGATAGTACCGTTCAAAAAACTTTTAGTCATTTTTTATAATAATTGAATTTCTATGCATATAGTGGACCAAAAAATATCAAGTAGTAGAAACCCTCATTAGGATCAATCAAATATAAAAACAATATTTTTTTGTTATATTTTCATTTTTTGTTACATCTAGTGTGAATATGTTGGTGATAATTCAAGATCCATTCATCCTAACCGATTTAGAGGTTCAAATACTAAATGGGGTAATATTTTAGGATGAAATAATTTGTTAAACATTTATATAATGATTCAACCACATTATTAGTGTGACTACACAATCTATATGTAAATTGAATCAGTATCATGCCAATGTTCATTCTTTTGATTAGATATTTATTTTTTTTCTCATTTATTTAGCCAGTTTAGATAAACATAATGTTTTAGTATGTTATCATGTTTCCTCATATTGAGAATATAGTGATTATTTATGTTTATAATAATACAAAGGTTTTAACCAAAACCAGGTGAAATAGGAAGAAGATGGATTCTAAGAAGTTAAGAAAACTCCCTCATTAAGGAAGTAAAAGTGGATCAGTTGGGTAAAATACCATTTTAAAATCCTTGTTGTGAAAATCAAAATATAATTTATTTTATTTTTTATTTAATATGAATTCTATTTTAGTTTTTTTTGCAATGAATGATGAAAATACAATACACTTAAAACTAAGGGATTTAAACTTGTGTTGAATTTCATAAAAATAATGATATTTGAGAGTTTGTGTGATTCAATATTTCTAAAATATATATCACCACATTAATGTATGATTAACATCATTAGAATATGAGTAGATACACTAATATCAAGTGAAGATGATAAATAATCTTCTGATGAAGTTATAATTGAAATAATAAAATAAAAAATCCAATAGTTTGACTTTTTAATATAAATAGGACTACCAATTTGAGGATCCAAAGAACATACCTTAGGTATTCTAAATAAATATAACTTTTTTATAATTTTTAAATTCTTTAACTTATTATTATTATGTGTTCTTCTGATAAATGTAATTTTTCTTTCTGATTTCATTGTTGATAACTTTATTCGGCAAGGAATTCATTTTAAATGTCTTATAGTTTTCTAATTGTTTTCTTTATTTTCAATACTATGTGGTTGAGATATTATGTTGAGAAGATATAGTTGTTACTAACTATAATGTAGTTGTATTTTGGTAATTAAGATATATTTTTTACTAATCTGTTTAATCAAGGGTATCCCATGTGGAAGATAGTGTAAATTTTGAATGTACTGCAATATTGGAATTCAGTTGCTTGGAAGACAGAGATACAAAATAGAGAGTTAAAATTCATGAATTTTCACATGATTGGAAGGGGAATGCCTAGATTATGTTTTGTATTATCCTACCATAGATGAAAAAAGTGAATACTTTTATTGATTTCGAGGTACTGGTAAAAATATCCTTTTAACGGTATTCAATATTTTATTTGATTCCCTGTGTTTGGTTTTAAGACATTTCACTATTTAATTTTATTTATTATATATTATTGAGTTTTTTATAATTTGTTTATATTAAAACAAATTTAATTTACATTGTGTATATATTATAATAATTTGATCTATGGGTTGATCATATTTTTTTAATTCAAATCATATAAAAATTTATGTGAGTTGAAGGTTATAGTTAATTTAGAAACAAAAATTCACATCCATAACATTATGTTTACATATATTGATTATATAGATATCTAGGATCCAACACATGTAAATGGTAATCAAATTGATATTTTTTCAGTCATATATATTTATCATCATCTTCTTAAAGAATACCATACAATATGTGAATAAACCTTTCTCATGAAATCACATAGTAATCATTATTCCAAAGATAAGTATTGTTTGAAAATGTATATTTTTATGTTTTAATATATATATTTAAGTACATTAATGATATACATGATAAAAAATCACAAATGGACTTGGATATAGATGAAATAGAAAATAATTAATTGAATTTTTATAATATTTTTACACTCTCATTAAACTTATTGATTCCTATGAAAAAACTCTGTTACATTGTAACAAATAAATTCCTTTGTTAAAGAAGAATTACAAAGTATTGTTTATGAAAATGTAATGATTACGAATGTTTCAAATAAATTAATACTTATTTAGAAGATACTTGAAAGACTCATAATTTTCAAGGGAATTTTTTTTCTTAATTCTTTGGGAAATTTACGAGCCTGCAGCTTCTGACGGCACTTGATTCTGAGGCCCGTTGTTCCCGGAATCAATTTTTGATGTTTTGTTCGGGTACGTTCAGTAAACGTACGTGCGGGTTTTTCTATCTTTTGAACCGGTGCACGGAATTGAAATCTGAGGACACCGATTAAATCGCAGCGCTGATAATTGCGTATAGGGACCTTTACCATAGTTGCGTTTTATGTGGGTTGAGAGTTAATTTTTGGGTAAAATGGAAATAGTTAAATAAAATTGTTAGAACAATTATATATATATATATATGGAAGTTATTTCTTCCCAAGAGATGTTATTGGTGGGGACCACACCCACCCAACATCCCATGTGTGGATATTTGATAGGTGGTTCCCACACGAGCCCCAACCTTTCCTCTCCCATTACTCTCTTCAACCCCCCCCCCCCCAATTAACTCCTCTTCCTTTATGGTGACAACCCCCCATTAATTATAAGAACTCTTCTTCTCCCTCTCTCTCTATTTAAATTTGATAACTCCCCATTTATTATAGTGGAGTCTCACCACCTCCCACCTATTCCAACTCTTCTAATTAATGGGTAAAGCTACTCAATTAAATAATTATGTGTAGTGTCATGAATCCTTTTGAAATATTTTGAATTATACGGCACCAATATAATTATAGAGAGCCTAATGTTTCTTTTGAGGCTGGGAAATTATTTAGAAGGGCTTGGGAGAATACATCATTCTTCCTTCAACGAAGAATAAATTTGAAGAAGAATGCAGAAGACTTCTCCATATCCTCTTCCCTTTGGACGCACCCCGACGTTAATGGAAATGAAGTCTGTATAACGTGATGCCCGACCTCTGCGACGTCGTCTTCTGTGATTCTCGACTACCCTGATTCTTTATTCGAGGTAGGGGTTTGTTTCAATTTTAATTGAATAAAATTGTGCTTCGTCCTTTGTTAAAACCCTGGATTGTCATTGGCCATGTGATGATGCCCAACGCGGAGGGTGCGGACTGAACGAACATGGCCTGACAACCCTCCGTTGATCCTTGTACTTTTTTAATGGTGACAGTGACAGAAGGGATGGTGGAGACCGGAGGAAAAGCGGCAGCTGTATGCCGGTAGAGTGGAGAGGAACTGCGACCCGCAACCGCGGGCTGCTCACCCGATGGAGAACCAGCCGACTAAAGATGGTCGGGCCGAAGGAGGTCCACAACCCCACAAGGGGCGCCGCATTGTAGAATATCGCGGCCCGTGTTCTGTGGGCAGTTCGGTGGGTGAACCGGCCAGCAGGCGGTCAGCTGGGCTGAGTAAAACCGCGGCGCCAGGAGGGATCCACGCTGAATGAATCATGGCCCGCCGAAGAGGGCCGCTTGCTCCAAGAAGGCCGAATAGCATCGGCTGGCTGGTTAGGGAGGGAAATGCTGCTTAGCGCCACTGGTTCGGGCACCCCCCCCCCCCCCCCCGCCGTGGACCGCTTGGCCAGCCGGCCGAGCCGCGGCCGCGCTGGGCCAAGTTGCGCATGCCACCAGGTCAGGTCGCGTATCTTTAGGTCGGTCTGACACCCCATGCCGGTTTGGACCCACCAACACAGGATCAGACCGACCAGCCAGCCCTCTGGGCCTAACGGGCGGGGCCCATACGCTTAAATGTGAATATCTTCACGACTGTTCATCTGATTGATGAACCACCTATGGCACTAGGACCCTTGTGACGAGGCGGTCATTTTTCAATACTCTAATTGAGTTTTGGACGACTTTGGAAAAATGGTCTGGTTGGTTCAAAACTGAAACCAACCAGGCCCTTGAAGTGGAAATGCTTATAACATAAGGACCGGATTTCCAATTGATGTGCCATCATCTATGTTGGATTCCTTTTGATGATACTTCTCTTTTGAAAAACTCTACACAGGATTCGGATGTGGTTTGAGCATGGTCTGGTTGGATTGTACCAGAAATCCAACCGGGCCCCTCAAATAGAAACGCTAATAACTCACAGATCGGGCGTCCGATTGACGCACCGTCTATTGCGTTGAGACCCCTATAACGAAGAGGTCCTTTGAGATACTTCCACTTGAGATTACGTGACACTTGGAAGTATTGAACAGTAGCCCGTGGAGCGGATCCTCCCAGAGACGAGCGTACGGAGTGCGGAAACCATGTAGCTAGATGAGACCTGATGACTGCTTGTCTGATTCGATTCAGAGTGACTTTACTAGCCCAGTGGGTAGTGCTACTATGTTGGGGCGACAGAACCATGGCAGAGGAGTGCTACTGTGTTGGGGCGGCAGACCCGCGGTACTTGATAGGAGGACTACCTTTATAGGCTATTAGGGGGGGCACTACTGTGTTGGGGCGGCAGACCCATGGCGGGAAGCGCTACTATGTTGGGGTGACAGACCCGCGATACTCGACAGGAGGAGTACCTCAGCAGTCTAAGGTTAGTGAGTAGTGCCACAGAGTCGTGACAGGACTACTATACTTGATAGAGGAGGAGTTCTCCAGCAGCCATGGTTTGGAAATCATGAATGAAAATCCTGGTTTGAGCTGATTCAATGACCATTGTGATTTCATCATTATTGAGATGGGTTATTTGATAACTTAGGTATATGTATAGTCATATACCTATGTAAAGGTTATCTGTGGAAATATTTCGTTGTGGTTTGTCCTTGTTGGATTTGTGTGAGACCTTGAGGGTCTCAGGGTCCCTAATATCATTATATTCACCCCTGCATGGGCTATTCCCACACCTCGTTGTGTTGGATATAGACGACGGATAGCGCTGACCAAGGTATAGTGTATGGGGACTGGATGGTACCCGGAGGTGGACACTCGGCATAATGGCACACGGAGCAGACCGATAGACGCGGAGTGTTGAGGAGGAAAGTTTTACCTACCCTTATGGTAGGAACCAGGAGGACAATCCATGAGCTGCTTCCATCTTCCAGCTATTTGTCTTTTCAATTTTACTTTATTTCAGTTGTAGCAGTACCTTTCTTTTGGTCTTGTATTTCTGGCCCCTTTGTATTTTCATCACACTTTTTATACTTATTTACTTATGTTTGCTTCCGCTTGATTTCTGGTTGTGTGAGTTTACGTTTTATAAAGGCAATGCCTTCCTAGTTAAAGGGATTTACTCTTTCGGTTCTAGTCGCTAGCCCCTGGCCTATGGAAGGTGGGCTTGGGGTAGTTACGACATGGGCCTCGGGGTACAGGTCGTGACAAATTGGTATCAGAGGAGTCGGTTCTACCGCAGAACTTAGGACTCTGATATTTTGCTTTCTGAGAAGCAATAGTGTTTAGCGTACTGAGTGTGGGTTTTAATTCAGGGAGTCCAGTGTTGGTGTGGCAGCCGACATATCCATACACCAGGTCCCCGACTACTGATTTCTAACTTAGTGAACGAATGCACTGATTGTGTGTGAGTTTTCAAAAGTTTTTTTTAAGTCAGCTCAAACCAGGTCAGTTCACCAGGTATATTCTTTTGATTGTGTCGCATCTGTTTCTTTCAGGATGTTTTCAACCAATCAGCCAGCGCGGGTTCCGAGTGGAGAGTGTGATGGTAGCCCACCGAGCAGTGAGGCCTTAGTGCAGGGCCCTCTTCCAATTGAGGCACCAATAGAGAGTGCACGCCGCTTGAGCGCATTGCACGAGTTCCAGCGATAGAGGCCCCCAAGATTTCAAGGCGAGTCATATTTTTAGACGGCTGGGTACTGGATGGAGTTTGTAGCATGAGCTTTCCACAGAGCTAGGACACCCACAGACTTGATGGTGTACCTAGCTGTTAGTCTCTTTTAGGGAGCAACTGAGAGGTGGTAGAGCCAGATGCTCCAGTTTTGTGACGAGACGAACTTCATCAAGGGAAACATCGAGGGTTTTTTTAGGGTGGAGTTTATACCAGCGACTCTAAGCTCTATGAGGGCTCAGGATATACTTCTCTCCCCGCCAGGATTTTCGACCGTAGCGTAGTCTTTTTCATCCAGCAGTAGGCAGATGACACAGAAGTCCAAGCGGACTAGGCCAAAAGGTGAGCGACCTCGAGATAAAGGTTTGATTGTGCGAGGTACACGAAACAGATCCATTTATACGAGGAGAGGGAAGTTTTATGCAAGCGGCATGCATGGTCACTTGGCTCGGGACTGCCCGACCTTTCTAGCAGATGAGCAGGAGGCAGTAGAAGAACCTACCAGACTGAGGCGGAGGAGCTGACCCTACAGTCGGTGGTGTATGACGCTTCGAGGTTTTTCCACCACCACCACTTGGAGGTCCACCCCGACCGTAGGGAATAGGTGGATATGGGAGAGAAAAACTTTAGTCAGCTGAAGAATATGACTATGGAGCTCCGAAAGCAGGTAGACAGGAGCAGGACTAGTTCTAGGCATGGAGGTCTTTGTTCTTTGTGCTTCTAGTTTCCATGTTGTTGATGTTTGTGGTTGTTATGTGTCTTTTTACTATGATCTGCAGTAATAAAAGACACGTGTCCTTGTGATTTTTACTTTCCTATCCTTTTTGTATGGTTGATACTGAGAAGTTCAAGTTAAAACTGTTGACTTGACCCTCACTTTCGAGATTCCTTCTGGAGGAGACCCAGTGACCACACACTGATGCCGACAGTGTGACTCAACCCATGGAGGCAAGAGTAACGGTTGGATCTCATAGTAGTAGCGTCGAGGTCATAAAACGTCATCTAAGACATGAATTGGACCGTTCATGTCAAGATTGACTATATTAGACAAATAACGTGGTTCATCCAGAGGATGAGACCAGATTTCTCTTTTTCGGAAAAGGTGAAATCTTAGTAGCTCTTGTAGGACCAGAGATTGTGTTGGGTACGATGGAGAAGGTGCAAATCATCCAGAAGCGGATGAAGACTTCACAGAGTAGATAGAAGTCCTATGCTCATATGAGATGGAGACCACTGGAGTTTGATGTTGGAAACCACGTTTTCCTACAGGTCTCACGTTGACGAGGTCTACAGAGATTTGGTTGGGGCGGAAAGTTATCTTCATGATTATTTGGACCTTTCCAGGTCCTCAGCAGAGTAGGTGAGGAGGCTTACTGCCTATCCCTTCCACCTCAGTGGCACCGGGTGCACAACATCATCCACGTATCTCAGCTGAGGAGATGTGTGCATGAACTATCGGTCATCATCGACCATGGGGAGCTGGACATCGAAGATGGGGAAACATTCACGGAGGTACCAGAAGATATTGAGGATCAATTGTAATGGGTCCTATATGGATGGTCGATTCCTCTAGTGCGCATTTGCTGGTAGCACAGTTACCTCCAGTGGAGCACATGTGAGCAAGATGCTCAGATGCGTGCTCACCCCTTTAGTTTCTCTAGTGTGTGTTGTTGCATTATGAGGACTTAAAGCTCTGAGGTGGGAGTAATGTAAAAACCCGAAATTTTCAAGGAATTTTTTTTCTTAATTCTTTGGAATTATACGAGCCTATATCTTCTGACGGAACTTTATTCCGAGGCCCGGTGTGCCCGGAATCAATTTTCGAAGTTTTGTTCAGGTACGTTCAGTAAATGTACGTGCAGGTTTTTCTATCTTTTGAACCGGTGCTTGGAATTGAAATCTGAGGACACCGATGACCATGCAGTGCCGATAATTTCTTAAGGGGACCTTTACCGTAGTTGCGTTTTATGTGGGCTGAGAGATAATTTTTGGGGAAATTGTAAATAGTTAAATAAAAATTTTAGAACATTTTTATATATCTATGGAAGTTATTTCCTCCCATGAATAGTTATTCGTGGGTCCCACACCCACCCAACATACGATGTTTGGATATTTGAGAGGAGGGGCCCAGACGAGCCCCAACCTTTCATCACCCATAACTCTCTTCAAACCCCCCGAATTAACTCCTCATCCTTTATTGTGACAACCCCCCATTAATTATGAGAAATCTTCCTCTCCCTCCCTCCCTCTCTCTGTTTAATTTTGACAACTCCCCATTTATTATGGTGAAGTCTCTCCACCTCCCACTTATGACAACTCTTCTAATTAATGGGATGAGCTACTCAATTAAATAATTATGTGTGGTGTCATGAATCCTTTTGAAATATTTTGAATTGCATGGCACCAATATTATTATAGAGAGCCTATTGTTTCTTTTGAGGCTTGGCTATTATTTGGAAAGGATTGGGATAATACATCTTTCTTCCTTCAACAATGAATGACTCCAATAAAGAATGCGGATGACTTCTCCATCGACGCTTCCCTTCGGATGCACCCCAACGTCAACGGAAACGTCGTTCGTATACCACGACACCCGACCTCCGTGACGCCGTCTTCCACGACGCATGACTACCGTGAACCTTTATTCGAGGTAGGGGTTTGTTTCAATTTTAATTGAATAAAATTGTGCTTCTTCATTCGTTAAAACTATGGATTGTCATTGGCCATGTGATAAACCCTAACGCGGAGGGCGCAGGATGAACGAACACAGCCCGACGCCCCTCCGTTGACCTTGTTCATTTTCAATGGCGGTGGTGATGGAAGGGATGTTGGAGACTGGAGGAAAAGCAGGGGCCTTATGTTGGCCACGTTGAGAGGAACCGTGGCGACACAAGGGGTGCCGCGCTGCGGAAGACTGCGGTCCGCGTTCTGTGGGCCGCTCGGCGCGCGAACTGGCAGGCATGCGGCCGGTCGGGCTGAGCAGAACCACGGCACCAGGAGGGCGATGCGCTAAATGAAATGCCGCCCACCGAAGGGGGGCACTTGTACCAAGAAGGACGGCTGGAATCAGCCGACCGGTTAGGGAGGGTAGCTCTGCTTGGCGGCACAGGTTTGGGCAACCGGGGGTCCGCGCCCCCCGCCACGGACCGCTCAACCAGCCTGCCAAGCCGCCGTCGTCCGGGGCGTGCCGGGCCGCGCCGGGGCGGGCGGTGCCTGCCACCAGGCCGGTTCGTGTTTCTTTAGGTCGGGCCGACACCCCATGCCAGGTTGGACCCTCCAACACCAGGTCAGACGGACCCACCAGCCCACTAGGCCTAACGGGCCTGGCCCGTACGCTTAAATGTGAATATCTTCAATACAGTGCATTCGATCGATGTACTGTCTACGGCACTTGGAACCTGAAGATTTGGTGGTCCATTTGAGATAATCTAAGTGAGGTT
This sequence comes from Viscum album, assembly GCA_963277665.1. Taxonomy (NCBI): domain Eukaryota; kingdom Viridiplantae; phylum Streptophyta; class Magnoliopsida; order Santalales; family Viscaceae; genus Viscum; species Viscum album. Next base: position 568,920,728 of record OY728164.1, on the reverse strand, counting down.
TTCATGACTTTGGAGAAATGGTCAGGTTGGTTCGAAACCAAAACCAACTGGGCCCTCGGAGCGGAAACACATATAACATAAGGACCGAACGTCTGATTGACATGACGTCAACTATATTAGATTCCACATGATTAGATGGTTCTTTTGGAATACTCTAAATAGGATTCAGATTTGGTTTGAGCATGGTCGGGTTGGATTGTACCTGTAATCCAACCGAGCCCCTTGAACGGAAACACTAATAACTCACAGACCGGGCTTCCGATTAACGCGTCGTCTGTTGCGTTGAGACCCCTATAACGAAGTTGCCCTTTGAGATAATTCCACATGAGATTATGTGACACTTGGAAGTATCGACCAGTAGCTCACTGAGCGGATCCTTCCAGAGACGAGCGTACATAGTGCAGAGACCTTCTAGCTGGCTGAGACCTGATGACTGCTTGTTCGATTCGATTCTGAGTGACTTGACATGCCCAGTGGGGATCACTATTGTATTGGGGAGACAGACCCATGGCGGAGGAGCGCTACTGTGTTGGGGCAGCAAAACCACGGTACTCGACAGGAGGAGTACCTCCACAGGCTATTGGGGGGTGTGCTACTGTGTTGGGGCGGCAGACCCATGGTGGGAAGCGCTACTGTGTTGGGGCGACAGACCCGCGGTACTAGACAGGAGGAGTACCATAGCAGTCTAAGGTTAGTGAGTATCTCCTCAGAGTCGCGACATGACTACTGTACTCGACAGAGGAGGAGTTCTCCCGCAGCCTTGGTTTCGACATCGTGAATCAAAATCCTGGTTTGAGCTGAGTCAATGACTTTTTTTATTTCCTCATGATTGAGATGGGTTACTTGATAACATAGTTATATGTATGGGCATATATCTAAGTAAGGCTTATATATTGAGATCATTCTCTGTGGTTTTTCCTTGTAGTATTTTCATGAGACCTTGAGGGTCTCGGGGTCCCTACTGAGTATCATTATACTCACCCCTACTCGGGCTACGCCCGCACCTCATTGTGTTGGATGCAGACGACAGACAACGCTGACCAAGGTAGAGTGTACGAGGAATGGATGGTACCCGGAGGTGGACACTTGGTGTAACGGCACACGAATCAGACCGTTAGACGTGGAGTGCTGAGTGGGATACCTTTACCTACCCTTGTAGTAGGAACCCGGAGGACAATCCAGGAGCTGCTTCCATATTCCAACTGTTTGTCTTTTCAGTTGTACTTTCTTTCAGTTGTAGCTGTACCATTCTTTTGGGATGGTATTTCCAGCCCCATTGTATATTCAGTACACTTATTATACTGCATTACTTAGTGTTTTCTTCCTCTTGATCTCTGGATGTGTGATTTTACTTTTTATAAAGTCAATTCCTTCCTAGTTAAAGAGATTTACGCCTTTGGTGCTAGTCCCTAGCCCCTGGCCAACGGTAGGCAGGCTTGGGGTAGTTATGACACGGGCCTCGGGGTATGGTTCATGACAATACTCACAATTCTATCAATGATGCTAAGGATAATTAGTTGGAAATAAATATGAAATAAAATAAAATATATTGATCACTTATTAAAATTAACAAGTAAGACACATTTAGATCAAGATGAGATTATGATAATGGAATATGATAGTAGAGTGAGTTCTCTTGATGATCATAAAAATATATTAAATTTAGATTGTATTGATTTGGAAGTAAATTTGAGAAACAGGGAAGTAACTCAAGTTGAAGCTTCAGATGAAATTAAAAGAAAGGATGTTTCTTTAAATGTTTTAAAAATACTTTTTTTTGTGTAAAGAAGAACATGAAATTATCTATGGATATATCTACTATATGTTCAAAATAAAATGTAACCTTTATATAATAAAATTTTGGGTAATCTAATAATGTTTCAACGAAAAGTGCCAGTTATAAATTAATTCATAGCTGCATGTTGTTCAAGAAAAATATTGATAAAATCCTAAATTCCACAAATATGGATGTGAGAAAAATAAGAAAAATATTTTCCTATAGGTTGTCCAAAATTAAGGTGGTCTTACTAAAAAATAACATGATTTCAAAGTCATCCAGATTACAAAAAAGTAAAGAAAAAATATTCATTATCTCTTTTGGGTTCTAGTAAGGGTTCATACACAGGGAAATTGGTTTTTTAATTATATATCAATATATAAATATAATAGGAATATATTAATTGAGTGTATATTTGATGTTAGGATAAATTATGTAGATGTGAAAAAATTAAACCAAGAAAAGTTAAACCATTCCCTTCAAAAATTGAAAAGTGCTTTAAAAGTTTTATGTAGGTAATTTTTTATTTTTTACATCGGGTTTTGGCCGAATTTATTGCATGGGGTATTATAAATATTGTTTTATATATCGGTTATTTTTAAATCGACATAAAAAAACAAAATCTAAATCCATTTTCATGTTGTTTTTTAAAAAAATGATCTGGAAAATGGTTCAAAGTAATGATTTATTACTTCAATTTTTTAATAACTGATGTAATATGTTTTTTTCGTTGGTTATAAATTAACCGAGATAATAAAAAAACCCCTATAAAGCGTTTTTCATGCCATTTATTAAAAAATTGACGTGGAAAACAAGGTTATCATGTCAGTTAAAAATTAACATACATGAAAAAATTTACACTATGTTGGTTATTAAATAACCGATGTAAAAACCAATTAAAAAACATTTCAACCATTACAATGTGCTACCAAAGAAGACCTGAAACAAGAAGAAAATAGACAATAACCAGACCAAAACAACTGAAGATCCCACCAACCCCTGGACACCTCCTACCCCCTAGGACACCCCCACCCCCTGGACTCCTCGTACCCCCTAGACACCCTCCCACCCCTGGAACCCCCACCCCCTTTGGACACCCCTCCCCCCTCGACACCTGCCCACCCCTTGGACACCCAGCCACCCCTGGACACCCCCAACCCCTAGACAACCCCACCCTTGGAAACCCCCACCCACTGGACACCCTCCAACCCACAGGACACCCACACCCCTGGACAGCCCCAACCCCCTTGGATAGCCCCCACCCCACTGGACACCCCCACCCCCTAAAAAGCCCCACCCCCTGGACTCCCTCCCACCCATTGGACACCACTCCACCCCACTGGACAACCCACCCACCCCCTGGACACTCCCTACCCCATGGACACCCTCCCACCCCCCAGGATAGCCCCCAACCCACCAGACACCCCACCACCCCACATGACAGCCCCCACCCCTTGGACACCCCTACCCCCTAGACACTCCTACCCCATGGACACACTCCCACCCCTAGAACCCCACCACCCCTAGACAGCCCCTACCTGCTATACACCCCATCTGCCTTGGACCGTCCCCCACCCCCCAGACACCCCCACCCCCAGGCACCCTCCCACCCCCTGGACACCCATTCACCCCTTTAGACACCCACCCCCTTGGTAAACCCCTCCCACAACCTTTGACACCCCCACACCATAAACCCCCCACCCCTATACATGATCCCACACATTGGACAACCCCAACCCCCCTTGGACACCCCCTACCCCAATGGATAGCCCCCACCCATGGACACCCCCACCCCATAGACTGCCCCCATCGCCTGGACACCCTCCCACCCGTTAGGAAAACCACACCCACTATACACCACCCCAACCCATGGAGACACCCTATCCCTGGACGCCCTCCCATCCGTGGATAGTCTCCTCCCCCTAGACACCCTCCCACCCATTGCACACAACCCCACCCCACTAGACAACCCCCCAGACACCCTCCCACCCCCAAGATCACCCCCCCCCCCATCTACTTGGATAGTACCCACCCCTAGACACCTTCCCAACCCCAGAACACCCCCACCCCATGGACAGCCCCCAACCCTTAGACTCCTGCCCACCCCCTGGATAGCCCCCACCCCATGGACACCACACCCCTGGACACACCCACCCCCAAGACACACTTTCACCCACTAGAAGCCCCCCCCCCCCACACTGGACACCCTCCCACTCCATGGACAGCCCCCCCTAAAGACCCTCTCACCCCTGGACACCCCACCCCTGGAAATCCCCCTCCCCTGGACACCCCCACCAACTACAAATCCCCCACCCCGTGGACACCCTCCCACCCACTAGACAACCCCCACCCCCTAGACACCCCTGACCCCCATGGATATTCCCCACCTCCATAGACACCCTTGACCCACTTGGACAACCCCCACCCCCTTGACACCCCCACCCCCTGGACAACCCCTCCCACCAACTAGACACCCCACCCCTGGAAACCCCGCCACCCCACTGGATGCCCTCCCACCCACTAGACATCCCCCCTGGAAACCCCCTACCCCCTTATACTACCCCCTGGACACCCCCACCCCCTGGACACCCCCACCCCTGGACCCTCCCACCCTCATATAAATCCCAACTACCCCCTTGGACACCCCCACCACCACGAAACCGTTACTATGCTCTGCCAAAGTATGAAACATGCAGAAACCAGACCAATAGTAAAACAAAAGCACACCAGAATAGATAGCAGATAAACATTAGAACTAGACCAAAACAAGAAGAACCATAGAAAAATTTAACATTAACATATATAACATTCAAAACATAAAATTTCAACTAAACAATACCTAAATAAAACCAATACTACTACCAAATACACAATTATAATTACAATATTCAAAATATCATTTTACACTACAAACTATCGAAAATCCAATCAACCCTATAAAATAATTTTACCATTCCATTAGTAAGTGTTTTACATATTGAGAACTATATGGTTAAGGGTCATCAAATAGATATAAATTAAAAGTATATTAATTAACATGTATAATGAGTAAATCAAATGAAATATTATGACAATGTTAATAAATAAATCATACTAGGTCAAACTTTACAAGTGTTCCAGTTGTAATTATTTTATACATAAATATTAGAAGATAATATCCGGATTCGACGATGACTTCTTGTTCATGAAAATTATGTTTAAATGAGTTTCAATTCAAAAAATCATTTTTATGTAATATATAGAAAAGAAAAAATTATAAATAGATATTTACCATTAATTTTACCCATTAGATCCTGGAACACTTTATATTTTTGTTTTTTTGAATGTAGACCAATCCCATGTTAGAAAATAATACAAAGACAATAAATTTAAAATTCATATAATATAAAAAACTATTAAGAAATTGAAACTCACTTTTACAAAATATTCTAAAAAATTCCCCACACATCGCCATCGACAGAGCATATCGAATGAAGTGTTTTTCTCTTGGAAAAAAAACAACTAACATAAAATGATCACTGATATAAAAGAAAATTTATGGTCAGTGGGATTTTATATTAAAAGAAAATAAACAATTTTACATATATATGTTTCATACCTCTCACAAAAATAAATCATCCAACATTGTGTGATTATATTCTATTCAAATATTTCAGTAATATAAAGTGTTCTTCATTCCTCATCCAATGCATGTCCTTCAGGGGAAATCAATTACGGGTCTATGAATCCATATACATATGTCTTCACATTCATATCAAACATGTTACAAATATACCTAATAAAAAACATACATAAGTATAAATTTATAATAAATATAATGTAGGGAATGGTGTTAAGACATACCTGGAAAAAATCTGCACCACGTTGATGCCCGACATATCTATATCAACAAGTTCCATGATATAATTTTTCACAATACCAACATTTATTGCACGTCCACCGACATGAGATTCCATTGATAACTCATAACAATCCACCAACAAATTTGAATATCATGACAATCTGTCTAGACTACTAGAATTTGTATATGATGTCATAGAAATTTTTCTTTCTTGTTGTATATACAGTATTTCTTACCCTTTAATGTATTCCTATAAAAATAAATTGAAAAATATATTAGTTTTAAAAAGTTAAAACATTAATAAAAATTTAAGATATAAAATATATACCTCTATGGTAATGAGTCACAGATGTCTGGATGGACAAACTAAAAAGTAGCTGATAAAATGTCCAGTTTCCATCACCCCATCTGTAGGTAATGGTTGTTGAGATGATCTATCTATAAAATAGTTTACAATGACCCTATGATGCTCTAACTATAACTATTGATGATGGAATGTATATCCTATAAAATATACAACCTCATATGCAACTATATGATGGTGAGGATAATCAACTTACAACTCACAATAAGTAGAAAGTTTTGGTGGAGGATTAGGAAAAAAATGGAGTCCATTGGATGAGGTGGGGGAGTGGGAGCTACTGGTGGATGTGGACGATAAACAATGGGGTCTATAGGGGGAGGTGGAAGAGTTGGAGATGAGGTCAGAAATTTTCTTTGTATGTCTGCAAAGATAGAAGGTACTGATGCTATAATATTTTCCTCCATTATCGCATAAATATTATAAACTTATGCCTCCAAGGATTATATTTTTTTATAAAAAACCTCAATGGAAGAAGTTAAAGATCATGGCAACACTTTTCTTACCGATAAACCCGTCAGATATCCACGTACATGACTGGGGTGTTTGGGAATTCCAAATTTTGTTGGTAAAATATATATCCTCCCAGTAGTTGTAAATACCACTATAATCTCTACTCCGTGAGAGAATCCTATATTAATTAATTGAACATTTCTGTAAAGATTTAAATTATATAATAAATATTATTAACATAAATAAATAAAACAAATATCTTACAATCCACTCAACTACGATTCTCGATTCTTCTAAAAGATATTGTACCTTTTTTCTCATCCAATCTCTCTTCTATTTTTCATGTCTAGATGGAGGGGATAGAGGGGAAACATCTCCAGATCATGAAGACTTAGCTATTAGTTTTTGTAATTTTTCTGCCATCATTATTTCTTCCAATATTGTATACCCTCCCCGAGATAAACTTTGAGGGTATACATTTTTAGATTGGATCACTTGATGATATGTCCTTGCTTTCGGTACATTATGAATAATAAATCATTAACAAAAAATTAATAAGATCATTTATATAAGAATTATTATAAATGTTTACATTTTCCATTCCAAAAATTAATCTTTTCTTGTAATTTCAACAAATTGCCTCCATCTATCTTCATCTATGAAAGGATATATATGAAATGGATTTTCATGATTCCTATAACAAAAAAGTGAAATCATATGTGAGGGTTGATTTGAAATCTCTCCAAATCTTGGCATCCATCGTTAAACATTTCTTCCTAACTCCTCTAGTTTCAAGAATATCAAATTTCATCTAATAAAAAGTGGTAAAACATATTATACTAGAAACATTTAATGATTAGTCAAATAGTAAAAAAGATGTTTCCAAAACCATCTCCAACAACTGAGAAATTATTTATTTTCCACACTTCTCCAGTCATCATAAAAAATGATTAATTTTCATTAACCCTGATTTGATACACAAATCATATAATCATTTTTATTTGATCCACTAAGAATATCATTCCCATCAAACTCAAAAATTATCCTCTTGTCCTGGCTAACAGTAGGTGATAATTTTGTTAAACATATGCAGCCACATTTACTAACTCATTAACTCTTCTTTGTTGTTATGGGAGCACCTGATAAAGATTGGGGAATGTCAATAGAAGAATTTGAATGTTCCTCACCAGAGGTATGATAATTATTCTCATCTCTAGAATCATGTGGTTGATCAACTGATTTATATGTCATTATCCTTCAAATCAGAAAAGAAAAAATTAGTTCACAAATATACAAATTCAAATATTATAATAATAATGTTAAAAAATGGAAAACTCAACAATGCTACATAATTGTAAACATGGTAAATTTGTTAAGCATGTTAAATAATGGAAAATATGGTAAACATGGTAAACTTGGTAGTGTAATTGTCATTCAACAAAATCATTAAATATATTAGTCATATAAAGTTAAACTATGGGAATCTATGGTAAACATGGTAAAGAAGTTTTTATTCAAAAAACTCAATAGATATATAAGTTATGTAATGGAAAACAAGATATACTAAACAAAAAAAAATAAACAAAAAATTATACTTATTGGTTTTAAAACGCATTTTAATAAATAAAAACTTACAATATCTGCCATTTTATGAAAATAATAAGTGTATACAAGAAATAAACATATGTTACCTGTAATGTTAAGAATTTATAAATGGATTTTTTTCCCAAATTCATTCATCATGATCATTTCTTATGGTATAAACAATGTCTTCAACATGCTCATCATTATTTTCTGAAATCGTTCCATGGAAGTTGTTGATCTCGCATAAATCAACATCTTCATCATGTTGATACTCACCAATATATTGTTTTTTTCCTTGTAAAACAAAATACCACTACATATCTGATTGATTATCTACATAGAAAATTTATTTTTCTTGTGCTGTCATTATAAAAGAATCTTCTGGTTCTTCCAATCTATCCAAATTAACAAATGTAATTCCAAATTCATCATGTCTGACACTATTATTACCAATAATCCATTTTCAATTCAAAAATTAACATTAATTTTAATGTAATATACCACCCATATTTCTTCAATGACTCCATAATATTCACGTGATTCTGGAATTGGATTTTTTTCCTTTAGAATTCGAAAAATACATTGCATCTTCAAACACCAATACACCACTATTCTGAACAACACTTCTATTGTCCAAAGATTTTGTATGAGATTTATAGCTATCTATTTCATATATAGAACTTGTTATCACATTTAAACTTGGACAACTTAATGACCAACATAATGTCTCTAATACATATGATCCACTGAGAAAGGTCTTTTTAAACCAAGGAAAAAATGTTTTGTTGTTCTCATTAATAATCAACATTTCTTTCTTCTTTAGATGACATTACTTCAACTCATTAATATGAAATTTAATATATAGATTAGCATAAAAAATATAATTCAAGATGTATAATTATACCTTCTTCATCTGTTCAGTTGACAGTGATTTTAATTTCAAGCCATGAATCCCACTACCATCATTATTAACTTGTTCATTGAGATATTAAGGAAAACCTATGTGCTCTGTCGTAGCGAAGTAGCTCATACAAAACTCTGCAACCTCCTCAGAGATATACATTTCCATAATGGAGGCTTCCATTCGATATAGATTGTTAACATACCCCTTCAATATTTTCATATACCTTTCAAAAGGATACATCAAATGAAGATAAACTGGTCCACAGAGAATTATTTCTCGAACCAAATGATCCATTAAATTCACTATTATATCAAAAAATATGGAGTAAAATACATTCCCAATTGATAATGTATAGAAATATAATCTTTTTCCAAAATTTTCAATGCATTCACATCAATCACCTTATTAAAATTTGAATCAAAAAATAACACAACTTCATTATATTCTTTCTAACACAGATAAGTAGTATTCCATGTTATGCATTTGGTAGAAGTTATTTTATCTTGACATGAAAATCATGAAATTTCATACCTATCAACATCAAATCATTCAAAGAGAATTTATTTTTACATTTTAAGAATAACATTGAGGCACTTTAATATCATGAAGATAATGAAAAAAGGTAATTTTCTCTCTCTTGGATAATGAATGAGAAGCCGAGGGAAGAAAATTTCATCTTCCATTTGGAGTGGGAGATAAATCCAAATGTATTCCCATTGATAGTACGTCAAATCTTACATTCAACCCATATTTATTCTTTCCTTTAATATCTAAAAATGATCCAATAAAAATGTCACAGATATTCTTATCCACATTTATGACATTAATATTATGTTTCACTTCATGATATCTTCAATATGGTAGCTCAAAAAATTCTGACCTTTTCTTCCAATTATTTTTATCAAGGATAGATTTATCTGTCTTTCCCAATGACACTTCCAGGTTTTTCACCTTCTCAAAATACACATCAGGGGATAATGGTTTTTGTGAAATATCAAATTCTTGGGATCCATTGAATTCCTTTTTTTAGTCTTCTATAATAGTATTCCATAGGAAAAAACTACTGATGAACCATATAAACTATTTTCCTCCCATGATGAAATTGAAAATATGAAGACTTTTGTTCACAAAGAAGACATGCTTTATGCCCCTTAACACTGTATCCAAAAAAATATCCAAACGCTTGGATGACACTTATATTGAACATAAGAACTGCATGCAGTTGAAAATATTCAATTTTATAAGAATCAAACAACTGAATACCATACTACCATAAATGTTTCAAATCATCAATCAATGGTGACAAGAAAACGTCAATATCATTTTTCGGTAGCATCAGACCAGAGATAATTATAATCAACATGACATATTTGTGCTTCATAAAAACATCAAGAGAGGGGTTTTAAATTACCAATAAACATACCATGAAAAATGTGTGCTATTGAGGGCTTGGTATAGATTCATTCCATATATCCAAAACCTAAGTCTGAGTTTTATAATTTCATTTCCAAATGTATGATACTGCTCATCAATTTTCTTCCATTCTGGAAAATCAGCTGGATGTTGTATTTTTCTGTCGTATATCCACTCATCAGCATGCCATATTAATATTTTTTCCTCAAATTAATTAGAAAATAAACATTTCAAATGATGAATTATAGGAAGATACCAAAATAACTTGGCAGAGATCTTTGTAATATTTACATCAGCCTGTGATTTTTCATTCAACTTATACTCTGAAGTGCCACATTTAAGACACTCTGAATGAAATTAATATTCCTTCCTATATATCATACATTCATTCAGAAAGTAATTTTTTTCTTGTATCCCAATATAATTGGGAATTTATATTCTTGGCCATATAATGTGAATCTAGAAGATCGTTGTCTTTTGGAAGAATGTCGTTCTACAATTGAAGCAGCTCTATAAAATTTCTATCACTCCATCTATGTTTTTCCTTCAAGTTAATCAATATTAACATTTCCAAAAGAAATCATAAAATCCATACAACCAAGAAATAATTGTTGTTCAACATAACCATTTTGACACGCAATTGTCGATTCTATCTCAATTTGTTCTACTGCAATACCATGAATCATTTCTTCAATTCCTTTTGAGTTACCATCTTACAAATCATCATCATCAGAAGATCTGACATTCTGTTCAGTTTTACTATGCCAAATCCAATGACTATAACACATATTAAAACCATGAAAAATCATATGATCTTTGATGTCACTACTTTTCAACTAATTTACATTCAAACATTTCATGCATGGATAAAAAACATGTCACTTCTTGGAACATTTCATTTAGAAAATTCCAAAATGGAATCAACTACTTCCTCATATTCATTACTCACTTGATGTGTTGTAATCCATCTTCGACTCATTATTACCAATAACCAATATTTAAATTATACATCTTGTTAATATAAGAAAATTTTATATTTATATGAAAAATATTATAATATGAACGTAAAATTTTTTGAAATATACAACCAATCTATGTGTATTTCAAAACTATATTCATGAAAATGATTTTGAAAAGAAAATATAGTTAGATATAATAGTTTTAAATTCATCATGGATCCTTTCTTCTTAATGTACACAATGAATACATCCTTGTGCAACTGGATACCAAATTCACCCATCTATAAACCAGAAATATGATGTATAAATATTAAAATATGTATACATTAACTACTGAAAATTACACCTATCCCAACAATTTGAAACCATTAGGATAAAATATCCGAAGAATTTTACACACTCTTGGCATGATGGTCATTACAACTTCCCTGTACAATAATTTCTACAGGAACCATTGGTATAGACATCCTGAAGTTAATATATGTCAATGGTTTCAATGGAACCATTGGGATATATATGTATATATATCAAGGGGTGTCCAAGGGGGTAGGGGGTTGTTTAGGGGGTGGTGGGGGATTTCCAAGGGGGTAGGGGTTGTCCAAGGGGGTAGGGACTGTCCAAGGTGTCTAGGGGTGGGGGCTGTCCAACCCCTACCCCATTGGACAACCCCCTCACCCCATGTACACCATACCACCCCCCTAGACACCCCCTAGACACCACCACCCATGGACAACCCCCAACCCCTAACCCCCCCCCCCCCCCACTCTGGACAACCCCACCCCCTCTGGACACCCCACCCTTAGATACCCCTTACCCCTTAGGACAACCCACTCACCCCTGGACACCTCCCCCCACCCCCCTAGACACCCACACCCCTGGACACCTCCCAAACTCCCTTCCCCCTTGGATACCCCCTGGAAACCCCACCCTCTGGTCACCCACACCCCTTAGACATCCCCCTCACCCCCTCGACACCACCCCCATCCCCTAGACACATCTACCCCTTGGAAAGCCCCCTCACCCCCTAGACACCACCCACACCCCCTTGGACACCACCATCCCCTTGGACACCCCCAACCCCTAGACATCCCCTAAAACCTCTGTACATCCCCACCCCCTGGACACCCCCACCCCCTAGACACCCCTACCACCTGGGACTGCCCACTCACCCACCTGGATACCACCTCCACCCCTAGACACCCCTACCCCCTTGGACAGCCCCCACCCCATAAATAGCCCCCACCCATTAAGACACCCAAGCCCCCAAGAACACCCCCACCCATTGATACCCCTACCCCCTTGGACAACCCACTCACCCCACAGGACACCACCCCCCTTAGACACACCTACCCCCCTTGGAATTCCCCCACACCACCTGGACACCACCCCCACCCCCTTAGACACCTCTACCCCCTTGAAATTCCCCCTCACCCCCCTGGGCACCACCCCCACCCCCTTGGACACCCCTAGACACTAACACCATATTGGATCTCCCCCACCCCATGGAACCCCCCCCCCCCCCACACCACCTCCTAGGCATCCCCATGTACACTACCACCCTTGGGAAACCCCCTACCCCATTGGACAACACCCTAACCCCCTTGGACACCACCTCACCCCCTTGACACCCCTACCCCCTTGGAATTCCCCCTCACCCCTTGACACCACCCCCACCCCCTTGGACACCCCATGGACTCCCCTTGGTCACCACCACACCCTTGGATAACCCCCACCCACTGGAAATCCCCCACCACTCTGGAAAGCCCCCACCCCTGGGCACCCTCACCCCCTAGACACCACTCCCCTGGAAACCCCTACCCCTTGGACTTCCCCCCTCATCCCTGGACACAACCCACTCCCCCTGGACACCCCCTACACCCTTGGAAAGCACCGTCACCCCCCTGGACAACACCCTAACCCCCTTGGACTCCCCCAGACACCAACACCCCCTTGGAAAAGCCCAACCCCTCTTGTCATCCCCCACCCCCTGGACACCCTCTACCCCCTTGGAAATCCCCTCACGCCCTAGACAGTCTCCTCACCCCCTAGACACCACACCCCACCCACTAGACACCCCTACCCCATTGAGATTCCACCCCCTCCAAGTCTTGGACACCCCTAGATACCCCCACCCCCTTGTACATCCCCCAACCCATAGACACCCCACCCCCTGGACACCCCCACCCAGAGACACATGAAAGTACACACACACACACATTATAGAACACAAAAAAATTGTAAACATGCATGATATCACTTCCATGGATAATTTTACCTGAAAATAAGTTAGAATGGTATAAAAGAACACAATGAAACATTACTTGATTTCATGAAAAATGAAATAAAAATAACATCTAAAAACATAATATTAGTGTGGTGCGAAAAATAAAAAATGAAATTGAGCCGTGTAAGGCTTACTTTAATGTTGCGAGTTGACCTGATAGATATGGTAATAATAAATATGATGAATGATGTTCAAAAATTGAGGCTGGAGGGAAGGAATTCAAGGAATCCTTTATAGGTTTTCTGTGTAAGAGAGACGAGTCGCAAGTCAATCGATCGAAGAAAACATAATGAATGAATACAGGGTGCGATAAATCATTTTAAATCATTATCACGTTGGTTATTTAATAATTTATGTGATAAACTATTTTTTATGTTTATAATGTCTGTTATTTAATATCTATTGTAGAAAATTGTTTATCATGTCCGTGATTTTATAACCAATGTTAGAAATGGAACTTTTTCAAGTTGATTATTTTATTACCAACGTGCTAAATTTAAATATTTTTCTTCATCACGTCGATTATAAAATATCTTACATTATAAAGAACTCAAATTCAATATTTTAGGTTGCTTATAGAATAACCAACATAAAAATTTTATTCTCATCGATTTATCACATATGTTATTTTATTAATGATGTGATAAATCAATTTTTACATCTTTTCACATTGGTTGTATAGAACCGATGTGAAAAACGCGGACGTGTTAAACGTTTTTTCTACTAGCGACTCATGAAAATCCTAAAAACATATGAGTAAATTGTAATTAATGTGGTTATTATGATGATAAGTGTTGGTTTACACATACAAATCACAATTAATATACTATTAAATTATGGAGGAAACAAGAAATGATGAAAAAAATAAAAAAATGATGATTTGACCATAGTGTGGATGAAAAAGGATGCTACTAAACAAAACACACCCAATAAAAATACAATGAAAGATACCAATACATATAAGAGATGATTATTTTATAAAATAAAAGGCCACATCATGGAAAATTTCAATAAATCAACATATATTAATGTTAAAAGAATTATTTTTGAAAAATAATGAAAATCAATTTATGAATGAAATAAAAATATTTTTTTTGGGTGTACATCTGTAATGTCGATATAGTAATTGATGAAAATTATCTTAAATTATGTACCTTATGTACTCTTGATAAACCATGCATGTGATCCTATAAAGTAGGAAAGGTAGTTAAATAATGATAGATTATATGTCCAACATAGTTAGATGAGTTAAATAAATGAATCAATTATAAGAAATTGAAGGTGTTATGCTAGATATTGTAAAAAATGAAGTTCTGCATGTAAAGAAAGAGGAAATGAGGAAGAAAATCATGCTACCCAGGGATATCACTATTGGGAAAAACAAGGATGATAGCATGAAGAAATGTGGAGTAGAAAAAGGGTTAATTTATATGTTATAGAATATTTATCAATCTTGGGTCTCTAACTAACAAGATATTGTAGAAATCACATTATTTCCATATAATTTTTTTCTTGTTTTTATACACTGAGAATGGAAAGTTATTCATTTGTTTTGGGTGATACCTGAAGTAATGAATATTGTGAAACTCGTATTTTACAATGTCACATTTATATAATGAATTAATTTATATCAATTAGTATCATACATGATGAATATGATGGATTGAGTTTACCAATTGAGGGGGAGTGGATTTGAATTGATACATAATATATTCATTTCATATAAAGCTAAAACTATTAAAAGTGATGGAACTAAATATTTAGAAAATTTATTAAGTTGATATGAAACATAAGATATTCTATAAAACATAGGGACTTGATGTTCCAAATTTTTTAGTTTAGGATAATGATATTATGGATGTTTATATTCTAGAAAACATAGATTGTAATTGATGATTAAAATAAATTATAAACTCTTATCAATATGTAAAAAATAAATTATTGAAATAAAAGGAGAGATATTTGTTATTTTATTTAAAATGAAAAGTAACTTTCATAGTGGGAATTTTTCTTTGGTTTGAATGATTTTAAACTATTCATTGGGTTGGATACATGATGATTCTTGAAAATATTCTTGAATAAACCCTAAATGAATATTTATAAGTTAGTTTCACATATTGGATGATTTATGGATTTTATTTTTTGACTATGTTACTATATCTTGTTTTATAATACTATCATTTCTCACATTAACATAGAAATGATTAATTTATGTAGTTGGGGTTTGGCTTAGTGGTAAGCACCCCGTAATACTACATGGAAAGTGGGGGTTCAAAACCCATGGGGCGCATGGTACTATAGTTTTACTGTAGTGGTACTGTAGCAGTGGCGGCACTGTTCATCAGCGGGTACTGTAGTGGTGGCAGGGCACTGTAGCGGCGGTGATACTGTGCGGTACTGTAGCAGCAGGTTACTATTCATAGAATGTGAATTGGCCTTTGAATTTGGGACTACGGGCTATGTTATGGGCTACAAGCCCACTGGGCCTTTGGGCTATGTAATGGGTTTCCCTCTACCCAGTTAAAAAGAGGACTTTTCTTTGATTTAATAATAAAAATACGGCTTCGGCCCCAACCTTTAGAAAAATAGATATGATTAATTTATGTATAATTGATTTATGGAAAGTGATACCATCCTTATATCTTGAAACTCAGGTTTTAATTTCAATAAAGAAGATAATATAATGGTTTGAGTCCTAATTGGAACATGAGATATGTTTTACATTCAATCAATCTTGCACATTCTAATTTATAATCTATAAATGAGAGATTGATAAATGGGAGAAAACATAAACGATCATTGAAATTAGTTTAAATTTGGTATTGATAACAAATAAAGAGGGGGATATTGAAGAACCCGTTGAATTTTGATGATGAGTGTAGTATTTTTTACAAATAGTTAATAAATCCAATTAGTATGGAAAGTGGGAGGATAAATAATAATATTTATCATTATATGTACTAAAAGACTAACATCGAAAATATATTATTCCATAATAAAGAATATTCCATGTCTTAAATAGTATGAAACATCATTTGTTAAGATTTTTATTACATAGGATTACAAACTTAATTTAGTATAAGGTTAAATTTGTGATGATTATTTAACTTTTATTTGATTGAATAATTAAAAGTGGTGAAGGTATTAGGGAATTATGTTCCAAAACAACTATTTCAAGAAGTGGTGCACTTAAATAATGAATTAATGGTAATTACAAAAGATATGATCTAAATGTTACATGATAAGATTTGTAGGATGAGATAAAGTGCATCGAAAAGATTATTGATGAAGCTAGATATGAATTCTGAAAAATGATGTACTAACAAGATATAAACTACATGAAGGTAAGTTTGGGATGCATAATGGTGTGAATCTGGAAGAATAACCATGGAAATGTAATGTTGGTTTAACAATAATTTATAAATTCATAAAATAGTCAACTAATCATGCTATTAAAACAATTAGAGTTTAGAATATTATTGGGTATGGATGTAGATGGTAGTTATTCCAAATGATGGAAGAAGAAGTGTTTCCAAGTGAAGATAGAGTTAAAATAAAGGATAATTAAATCTATGATTGGCTATATGAGATAAAATCAAGATTTTTTACTATCTATGTATGAATAATAAGAAAATCGCGAAATCTACATAACTATAAACTAAAATATCCTTAAAAGTTGCAATTTTGAATGTGTTTTAGAGTTTTTCTAAAGGGGGTTCAGAAGAAAAAAATATAGTAATGCTTTGATGATCATTCAAATTAGATAATATCAAATTGGGTAGAAAATAAGTTATGATTAATGATGTGATAATTGTTAAAGGAACATGATGATCTATGATCTCATTTCATAAATTATGGGTCCAAAAGTTGACATTCTAATGTACTTGAGTACCTAAATGTAAAATCAAAGAGGACATTAATTTGAGATGTTAAGCCTGATTTTCTGAGAATTATTTTCTAAAATATTTCATAATAACGATGATAAGAAGGAATTTCTTGAAGAATAAACACTAAAGGATTTTACGATAAGCGGGTAGAGATGAGTTGAGTTTAATTGAAAATTTTTAAGCCTATAATATAATGGATAAAGTGGTACGTTTCAGAATCAAATTAGATAATGTGGTGACTAATATTGAAGGAATAATATTTGGTAAATGAATCCATGAAAACTATATTATATTATACTGAATGGTTTGAAACAAAATATTATTAGAAAAAATGGAATCATTTTTCTTGATTCTAAAATGATAGATCCATATATGAGATGTGGTTGGAGTTTATTAACCTGGAGAAGAATACATAATTTGAACAATTTACCCAAGAATGAGTTCAGAAGATGAAGTATCTATGTATTGAAGAAGACCTAGTGAAACATCCAAAAAATTGAAGTAATAAAGTCTAACAACATATTCATGTAGATCTGTGAATAATAATGGTGCCACATCCCCTCCCCCAAGGTATCCCGCCTGGAATGACAATTAGAGTTGAGAGATAATTGTTTTTGAAGACCATCCCAAATAGGCAATTGGTTGGCGACATGCACCATGGGTATATCATACACCAAAATGGGATTTATTACCCTTTAAGTGAACATTATGAAAAATAAAAAATATAATAGAACAATATAAATAATTAATAAGTTGTGTAATTTCATGAAATTGATATACTGAAAAATTAACTAAGAGTACCAAAAGATATCTTTAGTAGTAACCTCTATGCACAAATAGTTCATAAACAACCTCCAGAATCTGGTAAAGTGTACACTAATCACTATCCATATCTTGTATTCAAAAAAATAGTTTATATATATGTAAGGGGATCATAACATGAATACTGATTAGTATCCTCCCAAAATCCACTCTTATATAATAAAAATAAATCAAACTAAAGGCCAGTGAACAACAAGTGAAGTTAACTCATCACTTAAACAAGTATACCATTCCACAAAGATCACTATGCCTCTCCCAAAAAGTGTTACATAAAAGTTATCATATAAAATAATATGAAAGAGGGTACCCACCACAACTTCCCCAATTTTTTCCATTATACACAAACATCACATGTCCCAAGCCATCTCTCTCCAAAAGTAATCCATCCTGAAGAAAACTGGGCTAATGTAGCTTCTCATGCATCTCATTCATCAAATTATCTCCTCATATACCATTCATTCCTTGCATCATATCATCCAATTACCCATATACATATATAAATTGAGTAGGTTTCAGGAGCCACTGTAGCCAGTATGTAGAGTATTATGCCTCAATCCATTACAAACCATAAAAGACATACCTATAATAATCCATAAGATACTATATCATGATATAAAAGTGTGTGAAATAACCAAATACCATTAATGGAAGCTACACATATATATGGGAATTATAACCATCAAGAATACCAACACCTAATTCTACTTGGATATTAGATCATAGTAATAGTTGGTTGTAAGACAATTGTTCCTTGCAAAAATAAATGTTGGGGAAAATACCATCCCATTATCCACTATGTTTTATTCAACTTATTAACATGGGTGGGTAGAATATAATATATAGTAACTAACATGATATATCTAACAATCACACAATGGGTATCATCTCAGTCTCGGGATCACTGATAGAAATTGTCTTTTTGATACATAAATACCATTACTAAGGACTACATATCCAATAAGTGAACACTAATTTAAGAAGTCTTTATTTATTTATTAATTTTTGTTAAAAAAAGTATATTACATTAAATCATTAAATTAACAATATATTTTCTTGATCATTACTTTAACATGGTAAAAAACGGATCCCCAGTCCATCCAAGAAAAAAAATCACTCCCATGGTTTCCAAAGTTTTCAAAATTTTCATTATATTGGGAACCAAACCCATGGTTTTAAAATTTAATTATTTATTATCATTGAATATTTTTAGGTACTGCTGGAATCAACCTATGTTATCATAAAATAGATGAATAAACTTAGAACTACTAGTTGCCTCATTTAGTTTGGATGGAATCAGGAAAAAAGTGCCCCTAATATTAGGCCTTTAAAGTATATTCTTATAAATAAAAATGCATCCCAGATTCTTGAAAAATAATGTGAAAACTCAACATCAATCCAAACCATCAATCCCGGATCCGTCATTACCACCACACATATCAGCATGCATTTATTCCTGTATCACCAATTCCAAATGCAAGCAAAAACATGAGTATCCCTACCCAAGTCTCATAAACCATCATCTACCTCATGATCACATAACATTACATCGAATGAATTACATATAAAAAAATCACACATGGTAGGAATGAAACAACACACAGATCCAACAAGACATCTAATCCGCAAAACAAATACATCCATACTTCAAAATAAAATAATATCTCTTGAAACCAACCATTTATCTTTATCTAATAATTTATTTATTTTTAAATTTGTTTATTAAAATGTTAAATTTTTCATAGGTTAAAACCACATGAAACCTAGGGAATCAGTTATTACAGGACAATAATTATTTAAAAATTCTTCTAAATATATCTTATAGTTTTATCAAAGTAAGGAAAACTATTTTTCTAAACACACCATTTTATTATTTCATCAAAAATCATTCCATATTTTTATTATTTAAAGAAATTACAATATCATAAGTGAAAATTCTCTCAAATAAACATGCCTCAAGAATCATTTTATTTCTATTATATTACAAAAACCATTTAATTTAAATATTACTCATTAATAATCTAGTTAAAAACATTATTGATTTATGTTCTCTTTCTATATTCAACATAGAATCATTCTAGACCATAACATAAAAAACATGATAAATAGGGAATAAACATGGATAACATACTAACAAGTAAAATAGGAGGCAAACCATTATCACATTGGAGAACAAATTTGATCACTACAACCAAATACACAGTTTATTCATTAATCCAATTTAGTATTTATTAAGCTTAATTCCACTATTCATCTAAATTGATATATCAAGATAGATTTATGATTTTAGATAAATTAATACGAGAAAGAATGAATCCCTTAACATGATTTTAAAAAATTAATATTCTTTATAGAAGAATAGATGATCATGGTTAAACCGCCAATGTGGCACCCCAAACACATCATGGTATGTTTCTGTTAAATAAATTCTTGTTATAGCCTATATTTCACTAATAAATGAGTCTATATGGAAAACTCATGGTTAATTATAGGAGATATTCAAAACCTAGCCACTAAAATTAAATTTTCCAACTCTGCGATTTGAATTTTAAAAATCTGACATACACGATTGTCTTCAAGATGATATTTAGAGTTTGGAAGAATTAACTTAATTTTCTGTGAATTATAACCAACACTAATGAATAGAAACCTAAACTTATTAATAGTAACTTAACCTTATGAATATTAATATAAATTTTATGAATTTTATCCCTACCCTTGAAGGTATAAATCAATTTAGGGACCTTAAAAATGAAGATGAATATTTTAAGTGTTTATATTTTTAGATTAAGTAATTATTTTAATTTAATATTTAATTAATAATATTTTGAGAATTATTTTTGAAAATAGGACTTCATTTTTGGATTCTACGAGTCAAAAAATGGTAAGGGTGAATTTTTGGGATTTTTCTGAAATACGTAAATTTTTTATGAATAGTAAATTGAGATAATTTACAATAAATGATAAATAAGTAATTTATTGAGTAATTGATGATGATATATTGATGTAAGCCCAATTGTTTAGAACTCACATGCCTCTATTACTTTTTTTGGTCATGGAATACTCAATATTGGTTGTCTGGAGAGTAAATAGTAAATTAATGATTATAAAATTAAGAAAACTCTTTTCCCCTCCACTATATAAACCACCCCACACCCCCTCTTCCTATCACACCAATTAAGCTTCAATCCATGCCTAAATTCCGAATCCTTCTCTCCCCAAGACCTATCCCTACTTCCATGACCTGCGGGTCTCACCAAAAGTCCAAAAATAAAGGCATTAAGTATATTCTCAAGGAGGAGTACTCTAGAGGTGAACATTCCTTCTCTTTTCTTTCAATTTCTTCTACAATGTTCCATTAATTTGTTCTCCCTTATCACATCCCATCATCAAAATTCCATGATAATTCCATTAACTTACATGTACTAATTTTTCATTATGCTAATAGAATATTTTATCATAATCTATCTTTTCCCCTCTTTTTATACAATAAATGCAAACACCGTCCGAGATGTGTAAATTTATCACACTCATAGAAGATGGGTTTTGAATTAGCAATACTATATTAAATAATAGACATGAAACCTTTTCAATTATTGAACCAGGTCATAATATATGTATCTTATCTTGATTAAGGTTCTTTAATCTTTACACATTCATAATATTGAATAATAATACAAAACAAGTTTATTGTGCACAAAACCACCAAGCCAAATCCAAGCATTTATTTTAAACTCATTCAATGAGTCATCCTCGTGGTATATAACCAGAATAAATATAAGATCATTTATATCTATAAAATGTCAGTAATAATTTATATTAACAATTTTTGAGGTTTAACCACATTTCAAATAAACATCCCTTCAACAATACAAGTAAACAGATTATGAAAACCAAAGAAGAATATGCTACCAAAACAATAAAATTTAATCTCTTAAACCATCAAAAGGACATTAATGAACCTAATAAGGTCATAAAATATCTATAATATGTTGATGAGTTTATATAATTTTTAATTAATGAAGCTAAATTTGATTATTCAGGTCACTAATAACAATCAAGAACACCTTTGAGTATAAGGTAAGGGATCCTCTCTCTCACCTTTGTTCAAGAATCACCCATATGTAGTGCCCTTTTATTTTTAATTCCTAAGGATGGGGTATAATTTATAACCTCCCCCATACTTCCCTTGGGACATATAGATAAACGAATAGCCCTTTACCTCTCATTAATCCCTCACAATAACACTTGTTACCATGCCGACATGTTTGTAAGAGGGTTCTCATATCACTTTCATTTTTGTGATATTTTCATTGTTTGACACTTATTTCTTGAATTTGGAATATGTGTACTGAAATTTGATATATAATAACATGGTTCTATTTATATTCACGTTATTCAACAATTCATTTGTGGGTTATTAAGTTCTGGTCATATTATTTGACCAATTACATTGTGGTTAGAGACATTGTCTCAACTACTATTTTGTTGTGACTAACTTTGTGTGGTGCACCTAATAATACTTATGTGGTGTAACTAATTCCCCTTTCAGATCACTTTTCATTTGAAATTATATTTATATTAAGTATCCATAATCTCATATCATGAATATTTTTGTTATCTGAATCGAATACAATTTTACATACGGTGTTTATTTGGAAAGTTGTTTTAATAATAGAAATATTGATTAATCTGTATACTCTAAAGTATACAGATATTGAAAAGGCATATTTACCTTATATTGAATCAATTTATAAAGAATTATTTGGACATAAAGTGGCATATGGGGCCCGCTATAGCCCCCCGATGCATCGGTAGGTCTCATGAGACAAATCAGTTGGCGACAAACCCATCGAGTTTGTTTCCAAAAACCAAATGGGTTTCTATCGATAGAACTAAACTGTTTAAACGGTATTATAGTTTCATGTTCCAGATACATGACATCTAATTAATAATCATTATATTTATTCATTATCATTTATTGTTATTATCCATGAGTTTTTCACTATGAAAAAATCTATGGATGAAGTTTCATTCTAAGTTTATTAATGGAATTAGTGTTTATTTTATTCCCCATTCCATATAGATTATGCCAGATTTAATATGATTCACTTATTATTACATTCATTATTCTATTATTTTTAACCCTTACTGAGCGTTTGAGAGCATCCATTTCATTGTTTACTTTCAACATGTGACAAAGAAGAGATCATTTGGTGAGTTCTGGTGGAGGTCGTTTTTAGTTTTTGTTATGTATTATATTTTGTAAACTTTTCCAATGTAATTTGAGTAACAAATATATATCTAGTTTCTTCAGGACTAAATAACTAATCATTCCTTCTGGATTTTTCATTCCTTCTAACCATTCCAAAATCACAAGTAATGCACTAGCTCCATCCAAGAGGGTTTGGGGTGTTACGGTTGGTATCATAATAAGTTTAGTAGGAAACCTGAAAACTAGAGTAGGAAATATATAGTAGGGAACAAATACATAATGTAGTATTTGAGGATAAATGTACAAGAAATTCCTGGTATTTTTGTAAGGAATAGATTATGTGAATATTTCTATCAAAAACATCCCTCTCTGGATACGAGTAGGTGGAGGTGGCTCTAGCACAGATGTACCTAGGGCTGAAAACTCCACCAAGGAGTTTTAGGCTTGACCTTGGGTACCCTAGTACATGAAAAAGGGCCTTGATTCACACTTGGGTACAACACCCCAGGGGGATATGCTTAGGATAATTTACATTTTCGTTACCATCTATAATGAAGGATTTTAATGTAAAATTTTTCTCGGAGAAACCATATTTATAAGACTATATGTGCATTTAATTTCAAACTATGTTGAGTTATTTTCTATTTAAGATTCATAAACTAATCTAGTATATCCCATTATTTAGAAATGGCGTCTAATGGAAGAAGGAGAATCAATACTGGTTGGAAAGCTAGAGATCTCCCTACTGAGCAAGTCGTTAATGTCAATGTTGGAGCACATCAGATCATGACCATATTGGGACAACATTATCAGGTCGTAACGAATAACCATTCCACACCTGTGTTGGATTGTTTCATGTGGAATAAGACCCCATATTTTAGTGGGACTTCTAACCCAGTGTTTTATGAGAAATGGATAAACTCCCTTGAAAAGATATTCATGGCATAAAGATAAAATGAAAATGAAAAGGTCGTACTGGTAGTATATTGTCTCAAGGGAGATGTTGATCAATGGTGGTCCTAGATTCAGAATACTGCGAAGGAAGAATAAATATGAGATATTGAATAGAGGACTTTGAAGGAAATATTCTTTAAAAAATATTTCCCTTGTGAGCAACGAACTAAAATGAAGAGGAAATTCCTTAGCATAAACCAAAGGGAAGAAGACAGTGTTGTAGAGTATGAGGCTACTATCACAAGGCTGGCTAGGTATGCCATAGATTACGTATGTGACTCAGCAGACAAGATTTACCATTTCTTTTAATGTCTTAAGACATGTATTCGAAGGGAACTGGATTCTCAATCAATTTTCATCATATCATGAAATTGTATCAAATTCCATCAAAATGGAGAGGGAGTTTTCTAGATCAATTCTTTTCAAAGGAAACCAAGATCAGAAGTGGTACCCGAATAACAAAGGAAAATGAGAATCACCAAGGAAGAGAAAGAGAACAATTATATTCCCATTATTTGAAAACTGTGTAATGAAACATCTCTATAAATTCATGAAAGGAATGGGATTCAGCTATAACTGTGGGGAAAAGTGTTATCGATCTGAAGAATATAAGGTGAAGAAAAAATTCAATGATATTCAATACTACAATTTCAGAGAGATGAGACACTATGAAAATAAGTGTCCTAATCTCCAAGAAAAATTGAATCAGAAAAGGACAAGATAGAAAGGGAGAGCCTATGTGATTACAACCGTGGAGGTTGAAGTTCCTAATGACGTGGTGGAAGGTTCATTAATTTTTTCCTCAAACATAACCAATACTTTATTTGATTTTGGATCATCACATTCAATTATATCTTCCCAGTTTTACATGAAAATTAGATATGTCCAATTTGATTTAATAAAGGAGTTATCAATCAAAACTTTCAAAGGATTTATCATTGCAACAAAGGAATGTCATCTAGTCCCCCTCCAAACACCAAAACATGCTCTAGTTGCTAACCATATCATCATAATAATGACTGAATTTGATATAATTCTTGGTATGTATTGGAAATCAAATTATAATGTGAAGATTTATTGTAAGAAGAAGGATGTTACGTTTTTTGAAAATGGTGTAGAATCCCTTGTCTTTGGGGAAGAAACATCACCACCTGATTCTTATATAGAACCACCCACATTATCTCTACTGAATGAAATACTTAGAGAGGAAGATAAAATAATATCTAAGGGAAAGGAAAGAAACCTTAAAATTGAAGATGTTCACATAGTGCAATTGTAAATTGATGTATTTCTAGATGATTTAACTAGACATCCTCCAGAGTGGGAATTTGAGTTATCTATTGATTTAATTCCTGAAGAAAGACCTATATCAAGGAATTCCTATAGAATGGAAACAATTAAATTAGTATAGACAAAGAAATAACTATAGGATTTGAGTGAAAATTGATTAATTCTCCCTAGTGTTTCTCCATGGGGAGCCCCTGTCCACTTTGTCAAGAAGAAAGATGGATCCATGAGGCCTTGCATTGATTACAGGGAAATCAATGCTAGTAAAATAAAGAATTAGAATCATCTGCCCAGGATTGATGACTTATTTGACCAACTTAATGGATATCACTACTTTTTGAAGATTGACCATCCATCTGTATATCATCAGTTGTGTGTGAGGAAAGAAGTTATTCAAAAGACAACATTTTGGACCAGGTAAGGGGATTTCGAGTTTACATTGATGCCTTTTGGACTGACAAATGAACCCTCTGTTTTCATGGATTTAATTATTAGTGTTTTCAAGGGATATCTTGATATCTTTTATGTGGTATTCATCGCTGATATCCTGGTATACTCAAAAATCCATGAGGACCATGATAATCACTTGCAGGTTATTCTGAGAACTCTTAGAAGAAATAAATTGTTAGGGATGTTTAGCAAGTGAGAATTCTAGCTTCAATAAGTTTCTTTTCTAGGACATATTGTCTCTAAGGATGGAATCCTAATTGATCATGTGAAGACAAAGGAAATACATGATTGCACCACACTAATAAACATAACTGAGGTACGCAGTTTTATTGGATTAGTAGGTTATTATTAGCATTTCATTTATAATTATTCTCGACTGGCTAACCCACTAACCAAGATCACATGTAAAGTAGTTAAGTTTGTGTGTATAAAAGAATTTATGGAATTCATTGAAGAATTTAATGAAAGATTAGTCAATGCTCCAATTTTGACTTATCCATCTAGAAGTGATAGATTAGTAATATACAGTGATGCTTCAATGAATAGACTGGGTTGCGTCCTTATAAAAATAAATAAAGTTATTGCTTATGTATCAAGACAGTTGGAGACTCATGAGAAAAATTATCTAACTCATGATCTTGAGTTAGCAGCTGTAACATTTTCTCTGAAAATATGGAGGCATTATCTCTACGAAGAAAGATGTGAGATTTATACGGACCACAAGATATTGAAATACATTTTCACACAAAAAGAACTCATCATGATGAAAATAAGATGGATCGAGTTACTCAAAGATTACAATTATTCCATACACTAACACCAAGGAAAGGCGAATAAGGTGGCAGATGCATTAAGAAGAAATGATTATGGCCTTCTAACTCAAATGAGGATTGAAATAGATCCTATATTCATGGATCTACAAAAGATGGATATGGGAATTTTTAATGAAGGGGAAACATATCTCCTCTTTAAAATGATTTCTAAACCATATTTATAAGAGAACATAAAAATCTCTCAATTTGATGATGAGAATCTGCACAAGAAAAATAATGTAGTTAAGTATTGGAGACTGGCAGAATTCGTGTATGAAGAAGGAGTTCTGAAATTTGGGAAGCGGTTATGTGTTCCATTAGTAACTGAGCTAAAAAGGGATCAATTAGACGATGCTCATAGAATAAATTTCCCTATACACCCAAGTAGCACCAAGATGTATATAGATCTGATGGAATATTTTTGGTGGGATAATATGAAGCAAGAAATTACTGACTAAGTTTCTAGGTGTCACATTTTTCAACAAGTGAAAGTAGAGAGACAACATACCAAAGGAGTGATGAAACCTCTACCAATTCGTATGTGGATGTGGGATAACATTATGCTGGATTTTTTTCACCGGACTACTGATGTAACCTAGAAGGAATGATGCAATATGGGTAATTTTTTGTCATCTAAAAAAAATCAGCACATTTCCTTCCAATAAGAGATGATTTACCACTTGAGCTCCCAAAAAGAATTTATATTAATGAAGTTGTAAGACTTCATGGTGCACCTCTATCAATTTTCTCCGATCGAGATCCCCAGTTTACATCAAAATTCTGGAAAAGTCTCCAGAAGGCTTGCATACTGGGCTTCGTATGAGTACTTCTTATCACCCTCAAACTGACGGACAGTCTAAAAAGACTATTCAAACTCTGTAAGATATATTGAAATTATTCTCTATTGACTTCCAAGGTATGTGGGATCAATACTTTCATTTGGAGGAATTTTCCTATAATAATAGTTTCCATTCTAGTATTCAAATGGCTCCATATGAAGCATTATATGGAAAGAGATGACAAACTAAAACATGTTGGGATGAAGATGGTGGTAGGAAACTTACATACCCAAAACATATTGAATAGACCATGACAAAGGTGAAGATAATACAAGAACATATTAAAGTATCCCAAATTAGGCAGAAGAGTTATGCTAAAAATGGGAGAAAGGACTTGGAATTCAAAGTGGTAGATCAGGTATTTCTGAAAGTATCTCCATGGAAGGGTGTCTTAAGGTTCGGTAAGAAAGGAAAACTATGCACCAGGTACATCGGACCATTTGAAATTCTGGAAAGAATTGGAGTTGTAATTTACTGTTTATTGATGCCACCAAATCTCTCCAGAGTTCATGATGTGTTCTATGTCTCATTATTAAATAAATACACGCCATACCAAACTCATGTAATCATATATGAACAAATAGAACTGGAACCTGATTTGTCATACTGTGAAAATCCTATCGGGATTCTTGACACAAGGGAGAATGTATTGAGAAATCGAGATAATCGTCAAGTAAAGGTTCTTTGTAAAAACCAGAATATAAGGGAAGCGACATGGGAAACTAATGATGTTATGAAAAAGAATCACCCACATATTTTTGGTGTGCTTCATAAATAAAATTTTGAGGATGAAATTTCTAAAGGAGGAAATAATGTGGCACCCCAAACACTTCATGGTATGTTTATCTTAAATACATTCTAGTTGTAGCCTATATTATGTGAATCACTAAGCCTATATGGAAAAAAACATGGTTACTTATAGGAGATATTCATAACCTAGCCAATAGGCACAAATTTTCTAAATCTGTGGTTGGAATTTTTAAAATCTGGCATACATAGTTGTGTTCAAGATGATATTTAGAGTCTGATAGAATTGACATAATTTTTGGGGAATAGTAACCTACCCTTATGAATAGAAACCTACCCTTATGAATAGTAACTTACTCTTATGAATAGTAATATGACTTTTATAATTGGTATCCATTCCCTTGAAGGTATAAATGAATTTAGGCACCTTAAAATGAAGATGAATATTTTAAGTGTTTATATTTTTTGATTAAAAAATTATTTTAATTTAATATTTAATTAATCATATTCAGAAAATTACCTTTTAAAAATGGACTTCATTTTTGGATTATAAAAATACAAAAATGGTTAGGGTAAATTTTTAGGATTTTTCTAAAATACTTAAATTTTTGATGAATAGTTAAATGCGACAATTTACAATAAATGCTAAATATGGAATTTATTGAGTCAATGGTGATGATCTGCTTATGTTAGCCCAACTGGTTCGACGTCACATGAATAAATTACTATTCTTTGTCATGTAATACTCACTATTGGGTTTCTTAAGAGTAAATAATAAATTAATTATTATAAAATTAATAAAACTCCTCGCCCTCCACTATATAAACTACCCTTCACCCCCTCTTCCTTCCACACCACATAAGCTTCAATACTTGTCTAAATTCTACCAAATACTCTCCCCAATCCCTCTCCCCACTTCCAAGACCTTCTGGTCTCACCAAAAGGCCAAAAACAAAGTCCATAAGGAGATTATCAAGGAGGAGTACTTAAGAGGTGAACCTTCCCTATATTTTCTTTCAATTTCTTCTACAATGTTTCATTATTTTGTTCTCCCTTATCACCTCACCTCTTAAAATGATATCATAATTACATTAACTTACATGTACTATATTTTCATTATGATAATGTAATATTTTATCATAATCTCTCTTTTTCCCTCCTTTTATATAATAACTGCAAACACCATCTGAGATGTGTAAATTTATCACACTCAAGAAAGATGGGTTTTGAATTAGCATTACTATCTTTAATACTAGCCATTAAAACATTTCATTGGTTGAACCAGGTCATATATATGTATCTTATCATTATTAAGGTTCTAGAATATTTACACCTTCATAATATGGAATAATAATACAAAACAACTTTATTGTGCACAAAACCGCCAAGCCAAATCCAAGCATTTATTTTTAACTCACTGAATGAGTTATCATCATGGAATATAACCATAATAATTAAGAGATAATTTATATATATTTAATGTCAATCTTAATTAATATTTAAAATTCTGTATTTTTAACCATATTTCAAATAATCATCCATTCAAGAATACAAGTAAACAGATCATGAAAACCAAAGAAGAAAATGCTACCAAAACAATAAAATTTAATCTCTTAAACCATAAAAAAGGCCATTAATGAACCTAATAAGGTAATAATATATCAATTATTTGTTTACAAGGTTCTGGAATTTATAATTAATGAAGCTAAATTTGATTATTCAGGAGATTAAGAATAATCAAGAACACCTTCGAGTATAAGGTAAGGGATCCTCTCTCTCACTTTGGTTCAACAATCAACCATATGTTGTGCCGATTTATTTTTAATTTCTAATTATGGGGTATGTTTTTGAACCTCCCCCATAATTCCCTAGTGAAATATAGATAATGAAATACCCATTTACCTCTCATTAATCCCTCATAATAACTTTCATTACCATGATGGAATGTTTGTATGGGGTTTCTCATCTCACTTTCATTTCTATGAGATTTTCATTGTTCACGACTTATTTCTTGTATATGGTATATGTGTATTTCCAGTTGATATATAACAACATGGTTATATTTATATTCATTTTATTCAAGGATTCATATGAGAATTATTATGTTCTGGTCATATGATTCTACTGATTACGTTGTGGAAAGAGACTTTGTCTCAACTACTATTTTGTTGTGACTAACTTTGTATAGTGCACCTAATAATCTTTATGTGGTGTACCTTTGGACCATTTGAGATATATTTTCATTTGAAATTATGTTTATATTAAGTATCCAAAATTTCATATCATGGATATATTTTCTTTCTAAACCGTATACCATTTTACATTTGGTGTTTATTTGGAAAGTTGTTTTAATTATGGAAATATTGATGAATCTGTATACTCTAGTCTATACATATATTGAAAAGGCATGTTGCTCTTATATTGAATCTATTTATAAAGAATGATTTGGACATGTATTAGTGGGTGGGGCCCACTACATCCCTTGAATGCATGATAGGTCTCTTGAGACAAATCATTTGGTGACAAACCCTTCGAGTTTGTTTCCAAAAATCAGATGGGTTTCTACCCACAGAACTAAACAGTTTTAAAAGTATTATGGTTTCATGTGCCAGATACATGATTTCCAATTAATAAGAATTATCTTTATTCATTATCAATCTTTATTATTATCCATGAGGTTTTCACTATGACATAATATATGGATTCAGTTTCATTATTAGTTTATTAATGGCATTACTTTTCATTTATTCTCCAAGCCATATAGATTACACCCGATTGATTATGATTCACTTATTGTTGTGTTCATCCTTCTACTATTTGTAACCCCTACTGAGTGTTTGAGCTCAACCATTTTATTTTTTATTCTTAATAGGTGACAAAGAAGAGATCATTTATTGAGTTCTAGTGGATGTAGTTTTTAGTTTTCGTTATGTATTGTATTTTGTAACCTTTTCCAAAGTAATTTGTGTAACATATTTGTATCTAGTTTCTTCAAGAATACTATACTAATAATTAAATCAGGTTTATTAATTCCTTCTAACCATTCCAATATCACAAGTAATGCACCAGCTCCAGCCTAGAGGGGTTGGGGTGTTACAACGAATGGAATGAATGAAACCAATCTTCAGGTAATTTTGACAGAACAAATAGTTCACAACCAATAAAAAAACACTAAAATAATACCCAAATAGGAGGGTTTGGATAACATGAACATCCAAACAAAATAATGAATGAAAAAGTGAAAATACGGAAAGGTTAAATTGAACAAAAAACTATTTTATTCCTTATGATTTATGTTACAAACTCAAGGAATTGATCACTTCTCTCCAAAGTGGGTAGAAACAAAACACACCAATAATAAATTATGTCAAGGGCACCTCTATATGAGTTAATTATCAACAAATCTCTATATTATTGGAGTATCTATAAAATAACCGAATTTGATAGGAGGTGTGTGGTTTAGTTATTATGGGGGGACAATGTCCAAATTGAAATAAAGTCCATATTAAATCACCAATAATTTCCCATTTTAAATAATTTAATATACAAAAGGATCAGTGTCCTTTTCATCCATTAAAAAAATTATCCTAAATATAACCATGTCATCCACCATGGCCTAACAATGGATGTGGGGTTTCTTGATCACAAAATCCTTAAAATGACTTCCCACTGTACTTGTTGGAAAAACTCAATCAATTTTCCCATACAATGGCTTCAAAAACAACATAGAAATTTATTTTAATCTTAAGAATTTATAATATCCCATCACCAGTTTTCAGGTAATTCTCTTCACATTATGAAATTTCATCATTAATTTGGTGTGACATGGGACTCCTGAGGATGGATAAAATTTTAATAGAAAAATGACCTAAATTTTTGGGATGTATGTTTTATTGAAATAATGGATCCAGAGTATAAAATCATTAATTAATTTTTAGGGTTCACCACATGTTTAGAGAATTCCCAAGGTGTTTTGGGTTTTTTTATAAAAAATTACTCTTTTTGTAGTATTCAGGAGAAATGAATAATGTATAATGAGAGTAAACGTGGTGTAATATTTTTAGGGAAGATACAATGAACCTAGTACATAGTTTAAATATAGTACACATTGTGAAAATTTTACGTGTTTTGTAACATAAAAAATAA
Source organism: Viscum album (assembly GCA_963277665.1). Taxonomy (NCBI): domain Eukaryota; kingdom Viridiplantae; phylum Streptophyta; class Magnoliopsida; order Santalales; family Viscaceae; genus Viscum; species Viscum album. The sequence continues at coordinate 568,887,996 of OY728164.1, read as the reverse complement.
ATATTTTAATAAAAAGTTGATGGGTTTTTCAGTGGATGTGATCCCCATGGATTAAATTCCATGTAAATATCACGAGTTGTGTATTTATGGAACTAAATGGATGATATTTCATTTATTATTCCTCATACATCTTACCAATTTAATTATATCTATATTTTAGTGACATTGGGAGCATTTGTTCATTCATAATCGCTTCATTCAATGATTTATTACTATTTTTATTGGGATGCATCTCTTCGAGGGAGAAACCCTTTTCTACTTTTTCATTGACATTGACAGAGGATGATCCATTGTGAGGTGTTTTCAGATCCATTGACCAGTGGTGATGATTCTTCTTGTTTCTTCCTATATCTATTGTGAGATGTTATTTAGGGAGTTGTTTCCATGTTGGTTATGGTGTGTCTATTGTGCATTATTGAGCTATGTGTTGGTTCCTGTAAGGACCCTGAATTCTATCAATTAAATTTCCCTTCTTATATTTAATTTATATTGCATAAATTAGATAAATTCACTTAAAGAACACAATAAAAACATTATAAATAATAAATGAATTAAATAATAGGTATTTCTAGAAGTTATGGTATATCTATAGAGTATGGGGACATAGATCATTTTAAAAACTAGGTGCATGAAGTAGGATTTTTCCCACATTGGGAGAGGTAGGGGAAATATCCTTCAATTAAAGTGATTCAAGTAGGGGCCTCCCCATTTATTCATGATTGTATCACAAGGTATGTGCCTAGTTTAGTTGGAATCCACATCCAATAGGGATGAAAATGAATACTCAATGTTCCAAAATTAGGGGGTTCATGCGGGGTGGGGGAGTCATCCAAAATCCCAAGGGGTCTATGGTTATCGTGCTCTCAGTTACTCTTGGGAGTAGTGATTTGTTGCAAGCCAAAGCCAAATATATGCTCATCAGCCTCCAAATCTATAGTCAATGAAGCATATAGATTTCCGTAGTTGAATCAGACTATCTCTATGTTTACACTGCGATGTGTAATTCTGGATTTTCTCCCTAGTAGGTGGAATAAATTATTAGAAAATGAAAAAGATTTATGGAAGGCTACATGGAGGTAATTCATACTTTGAATTAGGGGAATTCGGTTGATTACTTCCTAGCTTCGAAAGTGATTCATGGTACACAAATATGTGTTTACACTGATCTGGTGTCCCTTCCTACCATGGGGAAGAAATTTGATTGTGCAGGTGCTCTTGGTCTCCAATTCATTAGACCACCCTAAACTTTATTTTTTTTCCTTCAGTATCATACATCCCTTGTATTATCTTGCATGTACACTTCTATTTTTTTATATATATATATATCTATTGTTAAGGATCCTACATCAATGAAATAGTAATTTGACATTGGTAATAGTAATATGACACTTATGAATAGAAAATCGAACAAATGGATAGTAACAACCCACATCAATGTATAAATAAAATGTAGTCATATTATCAATGAATATATTATATAATTATATCATATTATAACTAAATTAATATTTTAAAAACTATTAATTAAGTGTTGATATTTTTGTAAGTCATAAATATTAAATTACAATTTTATAATTAAAAAATGATTTAATATAAAAATTAATTTTAATAAAATGGATCAATTAATTACTAATTTTTTCTAATTTTTTTTGGGTAATTTTATGAGACAATATTTATTTATATTAATGTGTTATAAAATTGGTTATTAATAGAAAAGTTTTATTTTTTATGTACAAGATAATTGTGATTAAAAATTAAATTTCACATATTTAATTTTTTTATAAAATGTTGTTGATTTTTTAATTATAACTGACAAAAAATTATTAGGGTGAATTTTAGGGATTTTTCTGAAATACTTGAATTTTTGGCAAGTAGTAAAATCTGATAATTTACAATAAATGTTAAATAAATGAATTACTGTGTCATAGGTGACGTATGGACAATGTAATCCCATAATCTAAAACTATCCTTAATTATTTGAATATATTTATTTTTAATTCACATAATATTCATTGTCTTGATGGAAAATAATAAACTAATGAATAAAATAATAAAAAACACCCCTCTCATCCATTATAAATTACAACCCTCACCACCCCTCCTCCTCACACCTTCCAAGGATTGATCCTTTTCAAGTTTCAACACAATACTCTTCCAAAGAACCTAGCACAATTTGAGGATCCTTTTTCCTCCAAAAAACACCAAAACCAATCCCTTTAAGGAGGTTTTTAATGAGATTAATTGTAGAGGTAAAATTCATATTTCTTTTATTTTATTTTATTTTTTATTTGTTTTATTTAATTATCCTTCCATCAACTCCCCTATCCAATAATACATGATAGCTGGAGTATAATTTATATAATGTATTTATTTCATGTTAATGTAATAACCACCATTATACATCTTTATATCTCTCTCTATCCCTCTATCGTTTATTCTATAAATGAATATATTGCTTGTGATGTATCAATTTACTAACATAAATGATGATGCATCTTTATTTTCCATTAACGACTTCAAGTATGGTCATAAAACAATATGTATTGTTTTAAAAAATTATAATACATTTATTTAGGCATATGTAATATTTTGGAACCATTATATTTAAATTATGTTTATTAATAAAATAAATCTAGTTTGTGATGGTCGAAACACCACCAAAATAATATAAATGATTTTCACTAACGACTTATCTAATAATTCATTATCTTACCAAATAACTAAATAAATTATATAAAAATTTAATATTATGCATGTTAAATAATAAAATACAATTCCAATTCTTGATAATTATAAAAAAAATTAAATGTACTTCCATACTCGTATACAAGTAAGCCGATCATGAAAACCCGGGAAACAAACCATCCCGAATGATAAAATTGAATCGTATAACTCATTAAAAACCCATAAATGAACATAATAAAATTATTATAAATAATATAAATGTAGGAAATGTTCTAAATTAATTAATTAAAATATTTTGTTTTTTTATCCATGAAATTAAGGTTAATGGAAGAAAACATTAATAGATAAGGTAAGGGTTTCTCCCTGAACCTCCATTTTTCCTTTGGGTTATGCTATCCCTTTATTTACATAAATATAAATCTTCATTATCTTTATATACTTCTTGTATATTTTATTTTAATGTTAAAAAATCATATATTAATATAATTTAATATTTATTTGATGAGATAATACATGTTTTACAAGCTTCCATTCTCAATTATTCTCGATAAGAAAGACCAATTTAATAGAACATCCTAATTTCATACCCATTTTCATGTTCCAACCACAATATGTTTAAGATACCAAAAAAATTTTAAGACAACTTATTTTATCATGAAAAACAATATTTTTTCATTTTTGGTTTTATGCAAAAAATAATTCATTTTTATATTTTAAATACGGTTTAATATTTTTCTTAAACCGCATTAAAGAGGTTTCTGTTTAAAGTTTCATAAACTCTATTCTTACATATTTTTAGTTTAGTTAGAAATCATTTATGACTAAAATATAATTTAATTATCCTTACCTTTTATTTTTTTGGATATACATGTTTTCAATATGATTTTATGAAAATAAAAATTATTTTCCAAAATAGCTCTTCTTGCCAATGTAAAAAAGGGGTTTTCTCGTCTCACTTTTGCTTCTATGAGATATATACCTTGTTCACTACTAAATCTGTCAATGTGGTGTATATAATGCCCTTAGATATATCAAAGAATCATTCTTTTTTTCTTATGATATTATATGTTTCATATTTATCCTATGGATTTATATTTAAATTTTTCAAAGTGGTATGAGACACATTGGAATGTTTAAAAATTATTTTCTGAAAAACATTATTAATGTTTTTATTATGGAATTTTCATCAATGATTTTGATCCAAATATTTCAACATGGTATGATAAAATGTGAATTAATGATATATTTTTATTAGAAATAAGGGGAATTCATTAGACCTAGTAAGTGAATGGTGGGCCCCTCTATAGTCATTTGATGCATCGATAGGTCTCGTGAGACATACTAGACTAGGTGTTTACCCACTTATAGATGGACTTGATAAATACTTGATGGTATTTTTATAATTTCTAGAATTATTCATTACCTTAATACAATATTAGAAATTGATAGCCCATGTGATTATTCAACTAATATAAAACCCAAGGTTTTGTTTTATTCTCATGTGATTATATTAAATGGAATTATTTATCAAGATTTTATTTCTTCTGTGTTATGATCATGCTTATGTTTTAATGGAATGTGTTTTTAGTTATTCACAATTTAGACCATTCTTTTGTTTTATTTTTCCCCAGGATGTGAAGATATATATCATAAATGACATTTAGGGATAATCTGGGAGTTCATTGTTGTATCAAATGGAATAAATATGTTTTTTTATTTTTAAAGTTGTAATGTACAGTTCATGTATGTAATATGGCTTCCACAACTACTAAATTGATCGATCATTTGGTATTAGACACTTGTATCTTTTCCAATGTATTAATGTAAGGAATCTTCTCTGGGCTACTAGGGATGGGGACTCAAAAGTTGGTATTAGAGTAACATTAGTTGAAACCTTCGAAACTATGTTTCTAAAACATATATTATGAACCATAACACAACAATTTAAATTAAGGATAAGCATATAACATCCTATAATTTTTGTAATGTAGAGATTATGTGGGTCTTCCTAGTAATACATTCTTATCACATTTCTATAAGTGGATGTAGTATTGGAACAAATATACCTATTAGTGATAACTCTAATAAGATGTCGTGTTCCTGACTAGGGGTAGCCTATTACATGACAACAGGACTTAATACATACCGAGTCTGAATCTCCTAGGGGATATGTTTTGGATAATTCACATTTTCTTTACAAACCATTATGAAGGATTTATAAGTAAACATGTCCCCAAAGAAACCATGTTTATCGTTATGATATTAGTTAGGCATAAATTTACAATTAATGTTAAGTGCCTTGTTATTTTGATAATTATACATTATTATTCGTAATCTAATTTAGTGTATGCCATATTTAGAATTAGAGACTATTATAAGGAATGGGAATTGTATCAATGAATGAACCCCATATTGAGATTAGCATCATATGAAATATAATGATGTTGTAACTATAGTAGAGACTAGTGTTGAGAAACTTATAAATAAACAATGATCATTGACTTAGGTGATGAATAATAACCTTACCAATATGGAGCATCTTGATATACAATATAGAGGAGTAATATTAGACCGCTTCATGAGACAACAACCTCCATTCTTCTATAGAACTATAAACCCATTTTTATATGAGCAATGGATATGTTTCTTAGAGTATATATTTCATTCATTGGGAATTAATGGAAGGGATATGTTTATGATGGTAGTTTATTGCCTCTATATAGATGATAAAAATGGTGGTCATTGATTAAAAACCAAATGGAGTGAGAAAATTTTTAAAATCTTTAATGGAAACATTTTATGGAGATTTTCCTTGAAAAAAATTTCCTTCATGTATAACAAGCGGGTATGGGGAGGTAATTATTGAGTCTGAAACAAAAAGGGGATGAAAATGTTGCAAAGTATGATGCCAATTTTACAACATTAGAAAGGCATACTTCAGATTACTTATGTAATCCAAGGAGTAAGATTGATGGATTCTTTGATGGTTTAAAACCAATCCTCCAAAGGGCACGAGTCTCCCAAAAAATATCATCATATGAAGATATAGTATCATTTTGTATCAAGATATAACAATTGATCTCTAATTATATTGAACTTATGGTGGTAAAAGAGAAAAATATAATGGTATAGAAAGATATAGATTAAGGGAAAAAAAGGGAAAGACTGGTTTTGCCATATTTGATAATTGTGGGAAGAAATACCCTGGAACTTGCTTGAATGGAATGTCAGTTTTTTTAACGTTTGGAGATAAAGGTTACAAGGATCATGAATGTAGGGGAAATAAAGAATATGTAAATATGAAATATTTCAACTATAAATATATGGGGAACTATTTAAATAAATATCCCAAAAATCAAGTAAATATATCTCCAAAAAACCCAATGAATCAACATTAATATTATGTTGTTATTACAATCGAAGAGGAATAATTAATGTATTTTTTTTTGGATTTATGAATTATGAATAATAAGATATATAATTATTGTAATCATGTCTGTTTATTTTCTAATATAATTTTATGGATCGTAAAATAAACCAACAACTCTAGGAAAAGGATTTTAGAAAAAAATTATCCATTTACTTTAACTTAAGTGAATTAAATGATTTTTTAAACGGATCCAGTATTTATGAATTTGTTATGGTTAACATTCTAAGGACAATTTTTTCTATCACTCTACATCAGAACATGATGGTTAAATCATTCTTATGTGTCTATATTTTAACTTCACACTAATGTTATCCTATTTGTATTCCATGTTTTTTGGTCACCATTAAATTTCCCTTTCCCTATTATTAATAGGATATTTTATTAACCCTAATCCAATGTGGGTTTTTGTTCACACTGTAATTCAATGATTTATTTTCACACTTACACCACTATCCTAATCTAGTTTTTTATTGAAAAATATATAATAAAAATTCAATTCAGGTTTAATTCAACTATTTTCTGTTTATCACTATTAAAAATTGATATGTTACTTGTTTTGATAATTTCATTAAAGGTTGAGGTGATTTGGAGGGCCCATGACGAAGTTTATGAAAAAATGGGTCAAACTGCGTAGGATCCAAGAGAATTACTTGAATAAACCACACACTGATACCAAAAAGTGGATCTAAATTTTCAAATATTTATTGATATGGTTCTAAATTCAATGGGATACATTTAATATACATAATCACAAGGCACATTCGGCCATCGCGTAGCCCATCCGAGCAGATATGTCTCAGGCACTGAATATGCTCGATGTAAAAAAGTGGGTTATGTATTTCTACCATATATCCATCATTTATTGTCTAAATGGTGAAACAGACTTAGTGGAGATATTTAGGATGTTGGGATACAAATTTAATGTTTTTTAAAAAGTGAGATAAGACTATATGGCCTTCGAAAACCATGGTCTAAGTTGTTTTATGAAATTTGGGTGCCCAAAACCACCTTCCACATTATTTATAAATTGGAAACATGGGAAACCCATTATTAAATTATTCTAAGAGGAAAATATCTTGAGTTTTAGAAGAAAAAAGTAGTTCTCTCCTCATCCAAGTAAGTCATTGAGTCCCCTATCCTCAGAGGGGGTCATGGATGAAGGCAAAGTTCCACCCGAGCCTCCTCCTCCTCTCAATGGAGAGATAAATGGTGGGTGGTCATTTCGAGGGAGATACACATACATGGGAGGGAGTTAAGACACTTATTATTTTGCTGGTATTTTTTTATTTGGGCATTAAATATTTCACTTATGTTTAATTTTTATTTGATTCTCCTTTGAATATATTTATTTTTAAATATTAATGTGAAACACTTTTTATTTCAATACTGATTGGGTTGAAATTTCTTGTGGGGATCATGGGTAATTACAATTAGACAAGACATGAATCCCCTTTCTCTAACACATAAAAAATATTTTAGTATAAATTTTTAGCCATTTCTCTATGTTTCATGACCAAACATTGACAACACGATTGTTTTGTCAAGGGGTGATTCATTGAGCATCGTTTTAAGAGGAAAGAGGGACGTCGAGATCTCAACAACCATCAACCAAAGGATTGCATTAATCCATATAAAATTTTTCATAAGAATAAACTATAAAATATTTGTAGTAAACCTTAAATGATATCATTATATCATAATTATAAAACACTTCCTATATTTATCAATTATTAAACTCTTTAAATAAAGTCGTTTACTTAAAACTTTTTTCGAAACCACTCCCTTTTTTGTCCTTATTTGTTATAAATTCTGATTATAAACAACAAAATCACCTTGAGAGTTAAATTAGGGTCTTCTCTATACTATAATCCATCCTTAAAAACATAAGAAAATTGATTTTTCATGAAAACGCGTTTAAATTTTGGAGTTGTTTCCTCGGAGCGCTTTTGATTTCAGTGTGTGTTTTTATAATAATATTGTTAATTTTGTAAATATTTTTTTCTTATTTCCTTATCTGTTTTTTATTTGATTTAAAAAATATTCCTCTTACATAGTGTCGTTTCATGACATGTTCTACTCATGGAGATTTACCACCTTTTGAACCCTAACTAGAGAGGATCCTACGCTAGGAACACCATGACAAACAAGACAACCCTTTGAAAGAGGACACATCACATCATAAAACTCTTATTCATCCTTGTTATTCTTCTGGAATCCACATGAAAATAGAATTAAAGATGAATAATATGAATGAAAACAATATAACATTAAAATAACTAACCTTAAATGATATTGATATCTAACCCACATAAATTCAAATACAAGGAAAGACACCAAATTTCGAACTAAAATATCATCTAATTCACATATTTACAATATTTCATGATCATATTAGAGAAGATGCACATAAGCACTTAAAAAAATTTCATACAGTGTATTCTATGTTGAAACATTATAATGTAGAAGAAGAACAAGTAAAGGTTGGAGAATTACCATTTTCATTAGAAGACACTATAAACAATAGGTTGTATTATGTAAACTCACCAATTAGAGGTTTGGCGGACAAGAAACACATTATGAAAATTCATTCCCAGCCTCTGAAACCCCAAAAATAAGTAAATAAATTTGTGGGATAAGATTTTAATTAGTGGAATCACTTAAAAAATATTGAAAGATATTTAAGTGGTTATTTTCATGCTTCCCACACATACAAATATGTGATAAAATTTTAATTTAGTATTTTTATGAAGGTTTGTTTCTATTTGTCAAAATATAGTTGATTCTGATGCAGGTGGTGTGATAGTTGATAAGACCCCAATTTCTTCAAGAACCCTAAGTGAGAACATAAAGTGAAACACTCATTAATTTTTTTCAAGATCCAATATACCCATTTGAGGTGACCATGAGGTGAAATTTATTTAATTCAAGAATAAGTTGGACACAAATATAGAAGAGGTAAGTACCCTTCATTGAAAAAATGGCATTTCCCATAGGAATTCTGAATCTCCTCCTTCCATAAAATGTGGAATATTCTTTTCTAACAATAATTATTTTAACTAATTCCCCAAAAAATAGAATATTCTAAGAGTGGTAACACAATATTTCCAGGACACCTTTATAACCAACTGTTTAGGTAAGAACCTTACTATCCACACAACACTGGGTGGAAATAAAGCCAATCATATAGGAAATGGGGTATTCAAACCAACCTCAAAAATAATGGAACAAACCAAGGTAGAGTAGTAATCCACCAGCACCACCTAGAAATACCCAACTACCACAAAGGAATTTCCCCCCACCCCCTCATAAACCCAATCCTAGCCTAGAAGATATTATTAAACAAATATATTCCAATAATATCCAATTCCAAAAACCCACCAAAGCATCCATACAAGACCTAAAAACACAATTAGGCCAACTCACTAACTCTGTGGGGGGGGAATTCAAGGTTATGGGTCAGGTAAACTACCCTCTCAGCCAATTTTTAACCACAGGGATACGTGAAATGTTAGTTCCATCAACCTTAAGAGTATAAATAAACTTAAAATCCAAATGACCCATATAATAGAGTCATCCCCTCCCAAGGAAACTTCCATCCCAACCACTGTAAATAGTCTAAATGAGGTAAAACCTAGTCCTCAGTGAATCTTTGGAAATGGAAACAATGTTACTGTTGATTAGGATCCATTCCCAACCATTCTTCTACCATTTACCCAATGGTCCACCCATCTTAGGAAAGAAGAATAAAATTATTCTGATAAGTAAATATTAGAAACATTAAAAAAAGTTCAAGTTAATATTCCATTGATTGATAACGTGAAAAGAATTCCATGATACACCATGTTTCAAAAGGAGATGTGTACACAGTGAAGGTGACTTCAAAGAGATGAGATTGTCATCTTTGGTATGAATGTCTCAACATTGATAGACCCATCACTTCCCACCAAATGAAAATATCCATGGACACTCTCAATTCTCATAGGGGAGTATTACTTTTCCAATGTTATGATTGATTTGGGAGATTCTAAAAATGTAATTACTCACTCTATTTAGTATTCGTTTTATGTCAGGGAAGCGAATACCACATGAATTTTTGTTCAATTAGAAAATTTGAGTACAATACAACCTTTTAGTCTGTTAGACGATGTTCTTGTGAGGATACAAAAATTAATAATTCATGCTGATTTTTATGTGCTAAAAATGGAATATGATAGAATTAATGGACATTCCCTGATTATATTAGGTAGAATTTTATTGAAAACCACTGAAACAATAATTCAGGTCCCTAATTTAACGTTGTCTATAGAGTTTGGTGGAGACAGTGTTCACTTCCACATCCTTGATTTCTTGAACCCCCCATGAAAAAATTGTCCTCTCTCTTTGTTAACTCTATAGATATAATCCATTACCCTAAAAAACATTTACTTTCATTCCCCTGATCCCCTATCTGAGTATTCATTATTTATTGAAATTATAGGAAATAAACCATTCATATATTGTTGTACCCATTTAGAAAAGTTTCCTGAATGTTTATTAATTTATGATTTATTGAACAATGAGGATCACATGACCATCAATGATACTACTAAACTTTTAAATGATAATTACTCTTCAATATATGATACTATTGAGCAGTTAGATGGTATTAGTGACCTCTCACATTCACAAATTATCAAATAAATCCAAAATCTCCCTGAACAACAACGAGAAAGGTTGCCTCAAGATTTAAAATATTTATATCTTGAGAATGGATAAAATATTCTTGTCATCATTTCTAGTTCACTCTCTCTAGAGCATGAATTGAGGCTACTTGAACTTTTTAGGGTGTATAAAAATACATTTATATGAAAACATGAAAATATTAATGGAATTATCCCATCAATTTGTACACATCATATATTGTTAAACTGTTAGGCTAAACCATTGTTGAAGTCACAATATTGACTAATCCAAAACCTCCTAGATGTTTTTGAAAAGGTGGTAACAAAATTATTGGATGCTTGAATCATTTTCCCTATATCTTCCATTCAATAGATTATTCCAGTATAGGTGGTTCCTAAAAAATTGGTTTAATGGTAATTAAATGTGATAAAATGAATTGGTTCCAACTTGTGTGTAGAATAGTTAGTGTGTCTTCATATATTACTGCTGGCTAAACTAACACACGAGGAATGACCATTTCCTGATGTCATTCATTGACCAAATGGTAGAGATGGTACTGGGGAAGTCATAGTACTATTTTATTGAAGGATATTCTAGATAATTTCCGATCCATTTTTCCCCAAGGATCAAAAAAAGATAAACATTACTTGCCCCTTTGGAAAATTTTCATATAAGAGGAATCCATTTGGTTTGTGCAATGCTCCGGGTACTTTCTTGTGATGCACGGTTAGTATTTTTTTGAATTACATAGATAGTTTCATGGAACTATTCATGGATGTTTTCAAAATATATGGATCCTCTTTTGATTAATTTTTTTGTATTTTAGGTTCAGTCCAAAGTCATTGTACTTAGAAGAATCTGGAATTAAATTTTGAGAAATGCCATTTCATGTTGCGATTAGGTTTACTATCGGGATATTTCATTTTGGGGGATCATATCCATTTATATAAATAAAAAGGGGATGTCATTTCTTCCCCACCATTCCCCAAATATTTGTGGAATTTGTGGACTTTCATATGTCAGGCTAGATTTCACTGACATTTCATTCCTGAATTAGTAAGATTGCACTACCCCACTATCGAATGATCCAAAAATAAACGAAATTTATTTTTGATAAGAAATTTTAGGATGATTTTAATAATTTAAAATAGATTCTAGAATAATCCCTAGTAATACAACCACCATAGTGGGATTTATTATTTTAGATCATCTGTGATGCCCCTATCTATGCATTGGGGGCAGTCTTATCACAAAGAGTCGATCGAGATCCACATTTCATTGACTATGCCTCATGTATTGTAAAATCCCAGTTAAATAAAAAATAATACATTTTCATAATTATTCATATTTGTGAATTAAATATTAATTTTACTGTAAAGGTGTTGATATCCTCGATGGTGTACTCGATATGCAACAACATGTTTCTTTGAAATCTTACGTTGCATACTAATAATATAATAATATTTTTTTAAATGTAGTTATCACCTATTTGTTGTATTGGTAGGAATTAATATAACTAAATACGATATGATTATACATGTTTGTTAAATGTTTTTACATTTATCCAATATAATTTAGATACATAAAATGTGAATGAATTAAATTTTAAGGATAATTTACCTTAAATGGTTGACTTACCGCCCTTTGATGGAGGAACCTTTTTAAATCTAGTTTTGGTCACTTTTATATGTTATATTTGACCAAATAAAAATATTCTTTAAAATAGGGAATCAAAATTTAATTTGGGTAAATTTTTGGTATTTTTCTGATAAAATTAATTTTTTTATGAATAGTGAAAAATAGTATATTTTAATTCAAAAGTTCATTTTCATCTAATAAATATTATTGTTAGATTATCTTTTTAATTGGTTTTAATGTGTTATTATATTATATTATTACCACTTCATACAATGCTACTCATAGGAATTAATTTCACTTTGAAATTGCACATAAACAAGTATCAATCATTTGATAGTTATTATTTCTTAAAAACATTCTATTTGTTTTGATAATGGGGAATAATTTAAAATTAATTAATCGAACTTTTATGTTTTAAATTTGGAAAAATAGACATAATCTTTGACTTCAGAATATAAAATATAGCTTAGGCTTAAAATTCATAATTTTTCTGAAAAAATATCAATTTTTGATGAATATTGAAACCACTAAGTCGTAGTAAAAAACTGACTTTTTCATTTAAATAAAATTTTACCTCTTCTATGGATTGATTTTAAAAATTCTAAAATACATGGATGTTATTAGTAAGTAAAATGTGGTTCATAAAGATGAAAATAATTTTTGGTGAATAGTAACTTTTGACTTTTATTTACCACGGATAAAGGTAAATAGGGTAATTCATGGTAAAAATAATATTATAATAATACAAAATTACCGTAAAATTTGTTCTAACCTTATTGGATGAGTCATGGCCGACCATTTTCATCCGTGGGTCGATTTAAAAACCCCATGGAGCCACATGGGAGTGACAATGACACTTTAGATTAATTAACTTAAAGTAAAGGAAAAAATGACATAAACAAATATCTTTTAGAAAATAACTTTTTACAAGGGGTTATATAAGTTATCATTTAGACTATAAATATTAATTATAAATATAAGCCTCTTTCTTAAATCATAGTATTATTTTTATATTTCTTAGTCATCAAATAAATTAAATTATTTATGACACAATAATGATGTAGTATTTACCTCATTAATAAATGATTTAATTAAGTAAGATTATAAATATTAATAAATATCCAAAACCTATAAAATTATTATTGGATTATTTTATTTCGGCCATTAGTCATCTTATCTTTGACGTTAATTAGTTTAGGACATTTAGAAACCAAATATCAATATATAATAAAATAAGTTTTTCACACATTCTTAAAGAGCCCCTCCTCCACCGTATAAAAATCCCTCACTTATAATTCCTTCCTCACACCTCTAAGGACAATTGGATCACCAAACAATGCCCAAATAATCTCTCATGATCACTCTTCTCCTCATAGAATCATTACCTTAGGCAAGAGTCACTTCATGGAGTCCTTTGGGTTCTAACTAAAGGGAGTTACACAAATTAAAGGTAATAGTTTCACTTCAATTCCTTACTTTTATTTTACTTATCCAACCCCTAAAATATTTTTATTTCTTTATTTTATACCAACACCAGTATCCTCAATATACTAGGTTGTTTTTATGAGACGGATTCGATCTAAACTTACACACACATCCATCTAATCGGTGAAAAACATACTATTTCTATGAATGGAAAACTTACGCCTCACGAAATGATGATTGTTCGATTATCTTCTACCATATCTAATGGTGGCCATTAAGATGACACAATATTTATATATTATATATATTATGTTTATGTTTTCTTTATTCTTCTGTATTTTACTTTTATAGCATACCTTTATGGTTTCCATTTTGGGTAAACGTGATAATTTTATTTGAGGAAGTGTGGATTACCGCCCCCTCAGAGTGATATGACTATTTAATGCCATGTTTGGGATGTATAAAGGATGTAATTAATGATAGTTTATATGTTATTATATGGGAATTTTAATATACCTATGTATCATTATGTTTTAATTCCATTAAAAAAAGAAATAGATATGAAAGTACCATTCATGCGTATGTACGACTTACCGTCTCCATGAACGGTGCATTTCATTTCATACCTCCAAATGTTATGTACTTTAATAAATACATGTATATAATTTATATATATGATATATATGATATCTTAATCATGAATATTATTCTCGATATAATGAACTTTTGACCATGTGAACAAATTGTAATTATAAGAAGTCTATTTTTGACTCAAGTACCAAATAACAACAAAACGAACGTTATTAACATAAATGATAAAATAATGTCTATAACATGGTAATAAGTGATATAAAAGGAATAATAAACTTGAAAAAGGTTCTTATTCAAGGAGAAATTAACATTAGTTTATTATTCTAGAGATTAAAGATTGAACGAGTCAAGTCGGACACAAGGTAAGGGACATTGTCTGAATCTCCTTTCATTAAGGCATATTTTGTTTTAATTCATGATTTTCATTTATAATCTATATAAACACCATTGAATTTTCATTTCTTTCAAAGGGAAACTTTTTCTACAAAGTTTTTCACTAAATGACATGAAAAAGGATGATTCTTTTTAATGTAAGTGGTGACAATGACCTTTTCCACCAATGTGAGTATTATTTGATCTTTGGATTCCTTGACAAGACATAGTGTTTTTAAAAGGAAAATAAATACCATATACTCATTTTATGTATTTTGGTATTGAAAATGGTTTTGATAATGGATTTTTTATGCCAATACATTTAAATGATATATTGTGACTGAAATGTGGAAATGTTATCTTTTCATTATATTGGTTTCATGTGTCATGAATATGTTATGTTTCTTGGAATTGTTATTTATACGAGTGGTTCCGTGATAAACCATGGGTGGGTGAGCCCGAGATAGCTCTCCAATGCATTGGCTAACGTGATGGAGGTAAATATCAATGTTTCTTCTAAGAGGATTAGGAAATATACTGTGATGGGTATTCCAGCGTAACTCCCTATGTAGCTATGATAGCTACAATGTAAGTATGATATGAATTCCATATGTACCTTTATGATTTGTTATTACTATGTGTTATTCATAAATATTATGTTTTCATGCGTTATGTAAAAGAGATTATGTTTTTTATGTATTGATGGACTAATGGTTTCTTTCTTATTTTACAACCCTTTCAGAGCTTTTTAAGCTCATCCCATGTTTTTGAAATGTTTTTCACAAGACCTAAAGATGAATAAGGTCAAGGATGGGATCAAGGAAAAGTCATGCTATCTAAAACAGGGGACTAGATATGACTCCTTTTTTCAAGTGTTTTTATTTTATGAAAAAAATGGACACTGAGTAAAATTGTCTGCATGTAATATTCATGTTGTTATGTAAATTGTATGAACTATTTCTCTAAAACTCTAAACCTGAAAATATACTTAATGGTAATTTTTCATTTAATACATGATTATGTAATGTTTAAGCCCGAGTCCTTATAGTTTGTATCAGAGGTTGGTTTAGATAAAATTAGGAGTTAGGGTATTGTTAAATTCATATCCATAATTTACTTTATATTGAAATGATATATCATTTACAGATTACCATGATACTTTTCCTAGGATATTTCTGGGTTCAGAATGTTTTTTCACAGAGGAAACATGGCCTCTATATTGGGATGACATCAAGAGGAAGAAAACCTTCCAAATCAGCAACCTGAGATGATCAGAATTGGAACTAAACATTTTATTGGTGTAATGGCACAATTGAATCAGGCTATAAATGGTGGTGGTATCAATGCACAAGATGAGCTAGATCAGCCACAGTGGAACATGTCGGTAGTAGATCATTTCATGAGGCAACATCCCCCATCATTCAGAAGATCATCTGACCCTATTCTTGCTAAATGGTGGATTAAATCACTATATAAAATTATTGATATCATGGGGTATTCAGAACATCAAAAGGATACTCTCACTATTTTCCATTTTGATGTTGAAGCTAATCAGTGGTGGTCGATGGTAAAAAATATTAGGGATAGTGATGTGATCGATGCCCTTTATTGGGATGAATTCAAAGGTATATTTCTTGAGAAATATTACCCTAAGGTGTTTCATCTTAGGATGGAAAAAATTACTAGAATTGTGGAAGAACGATGACTCAATGGCTGCCTATAAAGAAAAATTCACTCGACTGGAAAGGTATGCTCCAAATATTATACGAGAACTTGATTATAAAATCAACTATTTATACTCATGATTGAATCCAATGTATTGAAGTTCTTTAGATTCTCGTGAGTTCAAAAGGTATGAAAAAAATTTCATTGTACATAGAAGGTGGAAATGGAGTCTTCCAATGGTCATGTGTTCTTTAAAAAACAACAAAATAAGAGGTCGAGGTGGCATATGAAAGGGATGAACTCTTCAAAAAAAGTTTGATTGTAAGAAACATAAGTTTCCAATCTATAAAAAATGTGGTGAAAAACAAGTGGGGTAATGTATTTTGAATTTTATTAAGTGCTACCGATGTTTTAAAATGGGACATAAGGCACATAATTGGACTAACAAATATCATGGTAATGGTAAGACAAAATATGATTTATAGTAAGTAAAAAAAAATTAGTGCAATGAAATGGGTCATTATGAAAATGAGTGTCCAAAAAGGAACTCATCTGAGGGAAAGAAGTTGGACTACAAGCAGAAGAGGTGGTGAAGTCATTTTCAACTACTTCACCAGATGTCGGGCCGTCAAATTAAGTAGTATCAGGTATACTGTTTTTTTGGGGGTCTACATATTCATTCATTTCTAAGATGATTTCTAGTAAATTGGGAATTCCATCCCAAGATAAGAATCTAAAACATATGGTAAAAACACCTAGAGGAAATGTTGAGACAAACCCAAATTATAAGAACCTTCGAATCCTTTTGTGCAGAAAGAATCTACCTGCAAACCTTATTGTTTTTCCTCTAGTAGAGTTTGATGTTATTTGGGATATGGATTGTCTTTCTTTATATCATACAAAGATTTAATTTAGAGATAAAGAGGTTTCTTTTTAGAAAGATTTAAAATTTGTGTACAAGAATGAACACTTTCTTTTGATAACATATCGGGAAGCTAAGAAACTAGTAATAGATGGAAATGAATGTTACTCTACACGTATTGTTGAAAATAATGGAACTGTTCAGATTATTGTTTTTCCAGTGGTAAATGAGCACCTTGATGTTTTTTCTGATGCATTATTTGGTATTATACCAGATCGAGAAGGTGAATTTACTATTTACTTAGTTCCTGACACTATTCCAATTTCAAATCCCCCTTATCGAATGTCTCAAATTTAACTATTAGAGTTAATGATTCATTCACAAGAGTTATTAGATAAAGGTTTCAATCGACCGAGCACATCACCATGTGGTGATACATTCTTGTTTGTTATACAGAATTATGGTTCAATGAGACTTAGCATTGATTATAGAGCAATGAATAACATCACTATTAGGAACAAGTATCCTTTGCATCATATCGATGATTTTTTTGATCAGCTCCAAGGAGCTCAGTATTTTTTGAAGATTTATTTGAGGTCGGGGTACCATCAGTTGAATGTAAAGGAAGCAGTCATTCTAGAGACCGCATTTCGTACAAGATATGGCCATTATGAATTACTAGTTATACATATTGGTTTAACCAATTCACCTTTTGTATTCATAGATCTTATTAATTAAATTTTCTGTGAGTTCTTGGATAAGATTGAGGTTGTGTTCATAGAAGATATTTTGGTTTATTCCAAAAGTAAAGAGGAACATGATAGTCATTTAAGGGTTTACTTCCAACCATAAAAGAAAATAAACAGTTTGGGAAATTCAGAAAGTGTGAGTTTTGGTTACAAAAAAATTCTTTCATTTGTCACATTGTTTCAAAAATGGAATAAATTTTGATCCTACTAAAACAAATGTTGTTGAAGAATGGCCAATACCCACAAATATAACAGATATCTGTATTTTTCTTGGTTTATCATGTTATTACTGGAGGTTTGTTGAGAATTTTTCATGGTTATCTAGTCCAATGACTATGCAAACTCGAAAAGGTGTTATGTTTATTTGGACAAAATAATGAGATGATTATTTTCAAGAATTGAAATGATGATTGGTGAATGCTCCAGTTTTGGCACTACCTTTCAGAAATGGTGAGTTTATTATTTACAGTGATGCTTCGTTGAAAGAAAATGGTTGTGTCCTTATGCAGAATGATCTGGTAATTTTCTTATGCTTCACATCAGTTGAAACCTCATTAGTAAAATTACCCTACATAGGATTTTGAATTTGATGTTGTTGTTTTTGTTTTCAAATATATGAGGCATCATTTGTATGGAGTAAAATGTGAAATATATAATGAGCACAAAAGTTTTAAGTATATATTCACTCAGAAATAATTGAACATGAGTCAGTGGAGTTTGTTGGAATTAATCAATGATTATGATTGCACGATCCTTCATCATCTGGGAAAAGTAAATAATGTGGCGGATGTTATGAGTTGAAAAAGTAATGCTTCATTACCCATGCTACGTTTAGAACGAGATCCCTTGATTTTTGATTTGATGAACTTTGGCATAGAAGTTGTTGGTGCAGAAAATTATTCTGTTTTTTCTTAGGTGTTAGTGAGATCATCTCTATCAGATAGAATTAAGAAAGCTCAGAAAGAAGACAGTGAGTTACAGAAAAAGGTAGAGTTGGTTCAGAAGGGTAAGTTTCCTGAATTTAACATTGATAATGATTGTGTTTTGAGGTTTGGGAAATGATTATGTGTGCGTTGTGATTCATAGTTGAAGAATGAGTTATTATGTGAACCTCATATTTCTCCTAGTTCAGTTCATCTTGTCAGTACTAAGATGTACAGAGATCTTTATGAGTATTACTAGTGGGATTGCATGAAAAGAGATATTGTTGATTTTACTATGAAGTGTTTGACATGTCCGCAGGTTAAAGATGAGAAGGAATTACCAAAAGGGATGATTCAGTATTTACCATTGCCATAGTGGAAATGGGAAAATATATCCATGGACTTCGTTGTGGGATTACCAAAGATCTCTAGGTAATAATACAATCTGTGTTATTGTTGATCAGTTGACTAAATCTTCTCATTTTCCGCCTATTCGAGATACTTTGTCTATGTACCAACTATCTTGGTAGTATGTTAAATAGATATTCAAGTTGCATGTTGTTACCCTCTCTATTGTATCTGATCATGATCCCAGGTTTACTTCTAACTTTTGGAAATTCCTTTAGAATTTGTTGGGTACTGAATTAAATTTTAGTATAACTTTTCATCCTCAATCAGATGGGTAGTCAGAATGAATAATTAAGAACATGGAGGATATGATACGTTCTTGGTCACTGTATTACTAGGTAAGTTGGGACCAACATATTTCTTTGGTTGAATTTTCATTTAATAATTGTTTTCAATACATTATATAGATGGCTCCATTTGAGGCATTATTTGAAAAAAGTTGTCAAACTTAGCTTTTTGGGATGAAGTAGGTGAAAGGTAACTGATGGGACCAAAATTTCTAGAATATATATTAGAAAAAGTTCTTTTGATTCAGAATAACATTAGAACAACTCAGAGCATGCATAAAAGTTATGCGGATAACAGGAGAAAGGATCTATCATTTGAGGTAGGTGATCATGTCTTTCTCAAAGTTTCTCCTTGGAAAAGTGTGATGTGTTTTGGAATAAAGGGAAAGTTGAGTCTGAGGTTCCTTGGACCATATGAAATCATTGATAATGTTGGATTAGTTGCGTACATAGTGGCTTTAACACCATATTTGTCCCAGATACACATTGTTTCTCATGTTTCAAAGTTGAGAAAGTATATGCTAGATCCATCTCATGTTTTAAGTCTAGTGGTAGTTCTATTGGAAAAGAATCTCACTTATGAGGAATAACCACTACAGATTTATGACCATATAGAGAAAGTGTTGTGGAATAAGGTAATTCACCATGTAAAGGTTTTGTGAAAAAAACCATATGGTTGAAGAGGAAATGTGGGAATCTGAAAATTCTCTTTGGGATAGATACCCCCATTTATTTGATAAGTGAATTAAATTGCGAGGATGCAATTTCCAAAAGTGGGAGGATGTAACATCCCAGGTAAATAATGAAATAAAAATTTTTCAGAATTATTCATATTTTTGAATTAATTATTAATTGTACTTTAATGTGGGTGATATGTTCGATGGCGTACCGGATACCCAACAACGAGTTTCTTTAAAATATTACGTTGCATACTAATAATATAATAATATTTTTTTAAATGTAGTTAACACCTAGCCGCTGTATTAGAGGTAATGAATATAACTAACTACAATATGATTATACATGTTTGTTAAATGTTTTTACATATATCCAATAAATGCTAGAGGCTTCAAATGTTAATGATTCTAATTTTAAGCATAAAGTACCTTAAATGGTTGATTTAACACCTTTTGATTTTGAAACCTCTTCAAATATCGTTTTGGTCAGTTTTATATGTTCTATTTGAACACATAAAATTATTCTTTAGAATCAGGAAATCAAAATTTACTTTGGGTAATTTTTTTTTATTTTTCTGATAAAATTCATTTTTTATGAATAGTGAAAAATAATGTCTTTTATTTCAAAAGTGCATTTTTATCTAATTTATTTATATGGTTATTTTATGTTTTTAACTGGTTTTAACGTGTAATTATATTATGTTTTTTCCATTTAATCCTATTTTGGTCATTGGAATTAATTTCACATTGAAACTCGACATAAACAAGTATAAGTATTTTGGTGGTTATTGTTTCATAAAAACATGCAATTTGTTTTGGTAATGAGAATTAATTTTAAATTTATTAATCCAAAATCTATGTATAAAATTTGGTAAAATAGACATCATTTTTCAATTCATAATATCAAATATATGATAGGCAAAAATTTTGGTATTTTTTTGAAAAACTTCAATTTTTGATGAATAGTGAAACCACAAAGTCGTAATTAAAAAAACTGAATTTTTCGTTTAAATGAAAATATATCACTTTTGTGGATTGAATTTATAAAATTTTAAATACATGGTTGTTATTAGTAAAGAAAATTTGGTTCAATAAGTTGAAAATAATTATTGGTCAATAGTAACCTTTTGACTTTTATTTACCCCGGATAAAGGTAAATAGGGTAATTCAAGGTAAAAATAATATTATAATAATAAAACGTTACCTTAACTCTTGTCCTAACCTTATTTAATGAGTCATGGAAGACCATGGGAATCATTGGGACGGTTTTGGGACCCCATGGAGGCACTTGATAGTGATAATGACACTTTAGATTAATTAACTTAAAGTAAAGGAAAAAATGACATAAACAAATATCGTTTAGTAAATTAAATTTTAAAAGTGGTTATATAAGTTATTGTTTCGAGAATTAATATTTATTGAAATTATAAAGATATTTCCTACATCGTGGTATTTTTTTTATAATTTTTAGACACCAAAGAAATTAAATTATTTATGACACAATAATGATGTAGTATTTACCTCATTAATAAATGATTTAATTAAATTAGATTATAAATATTGAAAAATAACCAAAACCTGTCCATTTATTATTGGATGATTTTATTTTTACCATTAGTAATCTTATCTTCGTCTTTATAATGTTTGGTACCTTTAGAAATCAGATATCATTATATAATATAATAATATTTTCACACTTTCCTAATGAGACCCTCCTCCCCCTTATAAAAAGCCCTCACTTGTAATTTTTTCCTCACACCTCTCAAGACACTTTTCTCATTCAACCCATAACCAAATAATCTCTCAAGATCCCTATCCTCCTCCTTTAAGCCTTACCTTAGGAATAAGGCACTTCAAGAAGTCATTTTTGTTCAAACCGAAGGGAGTTACCCAAAATAATGGTAATAGTTTCTCTTAAAATATTTTCTTTTATTTTACTTCTCCAACCCACAAACTCTTTTTATTCCATTATTTTATAACAACACCAGTATCCTAAATATACAAGGGTGTTTTCATGAGAAGTATTTTAACTACACTTACAAACACCTCCATTTAATGGGTGATGAACATATTGTTTCTATGAATGTCAAACTAACGCCTCACGAAACGATGATTGTTCGATTATCTCCTACCGCCTCTCATGTTAAACATTAAGACAAAACTATATTTAAATATCATATATATTATCTTTATGTTTTTTTATACTTATGTATTTTCATTTTATAGCATACCTTTATGGTTTTCATTATGGGTAAACGCGATAATTTCATTTGAGGAAGTGCGGACTACCGCCCCCACAAAATGATATGAATCATTAATGTCATATGTGGGAAGAATAATGGATAGAATTAATGATTTTATAGATGATATTATAATGGATTCATAATATACCTATGTATCATTATGTCTAAATTCCATTAAAATAAGAAATAAAAAAGAAAGTCGTGTTCATACGTACGTACGGCTTACCGTCTCTATGAACGGTGCATTTCATTTCATACCTCAAAATGCTTTGCAATATTATAAATACATGTATAATATATATATATATATATTATATAATTCATGAATATCATTCTTGATATAATGAACATTCGACCATGTGAACAACTTGTAATTTTAAAAAGTCCATTTTTGACCCAAGTAGCAAATATCAACAAAACGAACATTAATAGCCTAAATGATTACATAATGCTTATAACATGGTAATAAGTTGTATAAAAGGAATATTAAACATGAAAAAGGTTCTTAAGAAAGTAGAAATTAACATTAGTTAATTATTCAGGAGTTTAAATAACGAAAGAGTCGAGTCGGATACAAGGTAAGGGACTTCGTCTCAATCTCCTTTCATTGAGGCATATTTTCATTTAATACATGACTTTCATTTATACGTCGTATAAAAAACATTGAATTTTCATTTCATTCAAATCGAATATTTTTATACAAAGCATTTTAATAAACTAAAGAAAAATATGTTTCTTTTTAATGTAAGTGGTGACAATAACCTTTTCCGCCGCTGCGAGTATTATTTTATCTCTGGCTTCCTTAACAAGCCGTAATGTTTTTAAAAAGAAAATAAATACCATATACGCTTTTTACATATTTTGGTATTTAAAATGGTTTTGATAATGGATTTTTTTATGTCAATATATTTAAATGATATATTGTGGTTTTCTTGAATGGCCAGAAGGCCTACTTTTTTATTTTATTATGGATAATCCCGCTTTTAAGGGTTGAAGGGGAACCCGTACATGACCCTTAGGCCCAATGAACAAGGCCCAAAAAACCTGAAATACATAAACCAAAGGCCCATAGACATACCATGCCCAATACATGACCTGTAGGCCCAACCCTCTTGAACTTCTCCTCCCCATCGTTCTGCATCATTAATCTCCTAGAACCCCACCTTGCATTGATGATTGGTAAAATTTCCCCATACAAGATGCATGGTGCCTGGTCCCGATGGCGGCTGCCATACCCTCTCATTCTTCCAATCAGGTTAGCTCTGCATCTGGTGTATTCTACTCCTGTTGTTATGATCCTCTTCTGGGGCATGTTCTATGTGAACTTGGCTACTCCATTGTCTACATGACCCGAAGGCCCTATGGCCCTAAGGCCTTTGATGACCCGAAGGCCCTAGAGACCCATAGGCCCAAACCGGTGGCCCAAAATCCCAAATATGGTGAATAGTTCCGGTGTCTACAGTACCGAACCGTAACTGGTACAATACCCCCCAAAATTCGCCTCTACCCAATTTTGAACCCGGGTCTCCTGGATGACTAGCAGGAGCCCTTACCACTCGGGTACGAGCTCGTTGGCATGATATATTGTGATTGAAATATGGAAATTTTATCATTCCTTTATATTGGTTTTATGTTTTATGAATATGTTATGGTTCATGGAATTGTTACTTATACAGGTGGTTCTATGATAAACCTAGGACGTGTGAGCCCGGGATAGATCTCTAATGCATTGGGTAATGAGATAGAGGTAAATATGAATGTTTCTCCTAAGAGATTTAGGGAATATACTGTGGTGGTATTCCAACAGAACTACCTATATAGCTATGATAGCTACAATGTAAGTATGATATCAATTCAACAAGTACCTTTATGATTTGATATTACTATGTGTTATTCATAAATCATATGTTTTCTTAAGGTAAGTAAAAGGGTTTATGTTTTGTATGTTTTGATGGACTATTGATTTCATACTTATTTTATAACCATTGCTGATCTTTTTATGCTCATCCCTAGTTTTTGAAATGTTTTCCATAGGACCTAAAGATGAATTGGGTCAAGGATGGGATCAAGGAAAAGTCATGCTGTCTAAAACATGGGACTAGATATGACTCTTTTTTTAAAGTGTTTTAATTTTATGAAAAAACGGATACTGAGTAGAATTGTCTATATGTAATATGCATATTTTTATAAAAATTTTATGACCTAATTCCCTACAACTCTTAACCTAGAAATATCCTCAATGTGAATTATTCATTTAATTTAGGATTATGTAATGTTTAAGGATGAGTCCTTATATGTACACTGGACCCTGCCCAAAAAACTACCCAAAAAAAGAAAAACAATTTCTTTCCATTGTGTTTTTTTGGGATAAATTTATTTCATAACTTTTAGAGTCCAAAGTCATTGTATTCTCAGACCACACAACCCTATAGAATCTCTTTAGGAATCTAGAATCCAAACCACATCCCATTCTCTTGATGCTCCACCTGTAGGAATTCAATTTGGAAATTAGTGTGAAAAAGGAGTAAAGAATGTTGTGGCGTACCATATCAATAGTATTCACCCATCTTTGAACATTGAATCACCCCCATGTATTCTCATAAATGAAATGTTTATAGATGTGATATTATACCAAGTGAAATATTTTATTCCTTGGTATTCTATAATTGTAATTTATTTGGTAGAATCCAACATTCCTACTAATTTTAACAAAAAACAAGATGACTGTCTAAAACATGAGTCTCATTGGTATATCTGGGATGACCTATACCTTGGGAACATATGTATTGATCATGTCTTTAGGTGGGGTATTTCTGAAAGAATGTTTAAATCTATCCTTCAGTTCTTCCAACCTCTTTCTTGTGGGGGCCAGTTTTGTCCTCAATGAACTCCTCGCAAGGTCGTTGATTCAGGTCTCTTTTTTCCAACATTATTTTGAGATGCCTATGATTTATCTAAATATTTTCCGCACTGCCAAATAATGGGTAATGTCTCTAAAAGAAATAAAATTCCACAAAAACTATTTCTCATCCATGAAATTTTCAATTTTTGGGGCATTGAATTTATGGGACCATTCCCCAATTCATTTGGGAACTTTTACATTCTTCTAGAAGTTGAAAATGTGTCAAAATGGGTAGAAGCACACACCACAAGGGCTGATGATTCCATGGATATTGTGTAATTTTTTAGAACCCCAATATTTTGTAGTTTTGTATTACCTTTGATCATCATCAGTGACCAGGGTTTTCATTTATGAAACTAAATATGGCAATCACTTCTGCGTCGGTATCAGGTCGATCATTGAGTGTCTATTGCTTATCACCCATAGACCAATGGTCTGGACGAGGTGTCAAATATAGAGGTAAAAAAGATTCATGAAAATAATGTTCAACCCAATATACAATATTAAAGTTTTAGACTCGATGAATAATTATAGTCTAACTGCACTACTTTCAAAAATCACATTGGCCTGCCACCATATCAGCTAGTGTTTGGAAAGATTTGTCACCTCCCTGTTGATATAGGGAACTAGGCCTACTTGGTCATTAAACATTGTAATTATAAAATTTTTGGTGTGGGTGATCAAAGGATGTTACAGATTCATGAGTTAGATGAAATGTGTAGATATTCATACAAGAACTCTAGGATATATAAAGAGAGAACCAATGCTATCCACAACCATCTCATCCTTCATCATTAGTTCCAAATTGGGGAAAAGGTCCTACTTTATAATGGAATGTTGATCTTACGTCCATGTATGCTTTATTCCCATAGGATTGGCCCATACATTGTTACCAATGTTTATCTATTTGGTGTTTTTCAGGTACAAAATGAATAAATGAAGAAAACCTTCACTATTAATGGGAAGCAGCTTAAACACTTCCACGATGCCCTTCCATAGTTCCCGATATAGGAACTCCATGTTCTAGAAGAATCCTACCAATGAAACCCACCTGGTTTTATCCTTCCTTACCACATTCATTTTTATTATAGTCAGTACACTTCACACTCTAGGTGTGGTGGGATGGGTATATTTGTGACTTATTAGGTAATTTACATCATCAATCTTTTTTTTCTTTATCTGGATTACTAGATCGTATGATCACTTGTTCACCCCTCCCCCACTAACATTGGTGCTAGATTTTTATTTTTTTATGCCCACTTTATCATGTAAAATGATTCCCTCTTAATCCTGGAAGTTATTGAACATGCATGAGGAATTTCCCTATTTCATGTTGTTTTAACATTAAAAATATTCTGCTAAAATGTCCGTTTTAGAAACAATTTAATACTATAGAGTGGATTTCAATTGAAATTTGGTTCTTTATTGATGATATAAAAGGTTTTATCATTTTAAAACATTTTAGAATAATGTTAAAATTTGTGTGATTAGTTTAAGGGGAAATTGGGTCACTTAATCTTCCCACACATCCGTGCACCTTCCCATGATGTGTGAAAATTTCATACATTAAATATAAGTTATTATAATTTTTCTCTACCTTAAAAAATTATTTTTCTATATTCTCGTTTCTTATCTGATCTATTTCATTACTATACCATATTGACCTATGTGTGTGTACCTGATATCTAACATTTGTATTCCCTAAAATAATAAAAACAAATAAGCATCCAGGGGTGTGATGAAATGTAAAAAATATGGAAAAATCTATTTCATGATATTGTGGTTTGACATTTGGTAATGATTAAGTGTGTGGGTCTTGAAATTTTATTTCAAAGGATGTAGAGAAGGTTTAGTGGAAGGAATCATGTATACATAAAAATGTAAAATTAACGTATATTTACTCGATAGAAAGTGGAATGAATATCATGAAATGGTTTTCACACACACAAACATATTGAATTATTGACATGATTGAAATTTAAATTATTATATTTGGGTGGCATCGTGCATATCTTGGAATTTTGTTCTTATCCAAATTTTGAGACATTTTTTTCCCATGATCACTAAGAACAACTCCTTAATGTGATATTTTCATTGATCACATTTCTATAAAGAATTAAACATTTCTTTAATGTTAAATATTTATGAAGTTTGGAATATCTCCATGCATAATTTTTGGGAATGTGACTTTTCCCATTTGTGAAAATGCTTAGATGTGGGGGTGTGATCACCCCACGATTCACTGTTTCGTTTTCATCATTACACCACTATGCTAAACTCATTTTTTCTGGAAAATTATAAAAAATAACAAATTTAACTTCATTTTTATTCATTTAGTTATATTTTTTAACTGTTAAAAATTGAAATTGTACTTTTTTTTATAATTTTATTGAAGTTTGAGGTGATTTAGAGGTCTCATGATGATGTTCAAGAAAAATGGGCCAAACTGCGTAGGTTCCAAGCACACCAATGGACTCAACCCAAAACTTATACTAAAATGTGTCTCCCAATGGGATGATATTTTATTTGAGTGTCCTAAATTCAACGGGAAAAATTTCATATGAAGAAATCCAAGATTCATTCGGCCATCTGGTGGCCCACCCAGACCGATCTTTCTAAGCAACCAAATATTCTCATAGAACAAAAGGGTGATCTATATTTAATCCATATATCTAATCATGAATGTCCAAATAGTGAAAAAGATTCTTTTGAGATATTAAATAGGTTGGGATACACCTTTTTTTTATTTTAAGAAGTGTGATAATACTATAAGGACATCAAAAACTATGGTCCATGTGGTTTTTTGAAATCATGGTTCCAAAAACCACCTTCCACCATTACTATAAATTGGTACCTTGGGCTCCCCATTTGTAAGTTCGGTCTGGAGGAAATGATATGGTATTTTGGACACTAAAAGGAGTCCTCTCCTCATCCCATAAGTTTTTAAGTCCCCTATCATCGTAGAGGGATCAACGGTGAAGGAAAAATTCCATCTGAGCCTCATACCTGTCTTAATGGTGACCTAAACGGTGGACAATCATTTCGAGGGAGCCACACATACTTGGGAGGGATTTTCAAAACATTTTCTTATACTAGTATTGTGTACTTTTTTTCAAATATTTCATTTATGTTTAATTTGTATGTGAATATCCTATGAATATTTTTTTTATTTAAGTGATACACATTTTATTTCAACACCGATTGGGTTGAGATTTCAAGTTTGAATCTTGGGTTGTTTTGATCAGTCAAGACAAGAATCATATTTCTCTGAAACATATATAAGATTTTTTTATTCCTTGTTATCCCATTTCCTATGTTTTATAATCAAACCATGATAACATGATTATTGTGTCAACTGGTGATTCTTTGAGAACAGTTTTAAGAAGCAAGAGGGAAGCTAATATCTTGATAACCCCTAACAAAAGGATTACATTAAACCATTTAAAATTTTAAGAATAATAAACTATACCATATGTGTAGTGAACTTTAAATTATCTTATTCTTATATAATTATGAAAATTCCACCATTATATATAAATTATTAATCTATAATCAAGTCATTTACATAAAACAGTTTTCAAAACAACCCCCACTTTTGTTCTTTTTATTAAAAAGTCACACTATAAACCACTAATGCTCCTTGAGAGATGATCTAGGATCATCCATATACTATAAATAATCCTTCAAAACATAATCAATTAGATGATCCATGACAACACGTTTTGTTTCCCACAATATAATTCTATAGTATCAACCTTTGGTTTGTTTTGAAGTATAATTTCAAATTGTGAGAAACATTTATTATAAGAGGGGAGAATATAACCACCACAAATTCTATGAATGAAATCACACTTCATATACTGATTCCATATTGTATAAATAACATAAAATAACTTAAATAACACTATAAAAACTGTAGAAATGAATAATGAATGAAATAAGAGGTATTTTATGATGTTAAAGAACATGCAATAATAAAATAGTAATTTGACTTTCAGAATAGTAATACGACCATTATGAATATTAATCATGCCAAATGAATAATAAACATGCCCATGAAAGTATAATTTTTTTTCTTATTACAAATTAATGTATGATATAATTATATCATATTAAATGTAAATTAATATTAAAAAAAATAATCAAGTATTGGTATTTTTTAAGCACTAAATATTTAATTACAATTTTAAAATTAAGAAAATTATTTAAAACAAATTTTATTTTCATAAAATGTATTCAGAAATTAATGGTTTTTCTTATTGTTTTAGAAAAATTTTATGAAACCTCAGTTAATTTTTTGAGTGTTCGAAAATCAGTTATAAATTTAAGGCCGATACATTTTGGGTAAAAGAAAATTGAAATTAAAAATTAAATTTCTCATATTTAAAAAATTATTTTCATTAAAAGGTGATCATTTTTGAATTTTACACTTCAAAAAATTATTAGGATGATTTTTTTTGTATTTTTCTAAAATACTTGAATTTTTGGTGAATAGTAACATACGATAATTTTTTATAAAGGTTAAATACATGAATTATTGAGTAATTGGTGATGTATGGTTTATGTAAGAACATAATATCGATCTATCACATATTATTTTAATATATATACATAGATATAATTCTCATACTGATCATAGTCTGGACCCAACATAATAAACTAATGATTACAAATAGTCAAAAAAACACCCATATCATCAACTATAAATACCACCCCAAAACTCCCCTTCAACTCACACATTCCTCAATTTGAGAATTATCAAATTTATACCCAATACCTTTCCCAATACCCTACCCCACATTTAATATAAGGCGCCAGCCTTAAACCTTACTTAATCGTGAGTTATTACAAGATTACACACTGAGGATCTTTTCAGGTTTAGAGTTTTAGAGAATTAGATCATAAAACTTGCATTACATTCCACATTTAAACAAAGTGGTTACATAAAAGATAGTACTCATTTTCCGATCAACGGAAACATATTTAAAATAAAACATGGATTCTTTCTTGACACTTCCTTGACACTATCATCATATCATGTACCAGTCCCTTGACCTGTGAAAACATTTCAAAAACTTGGGATGAGCATAAAAAGCTCAGTAAGGGTTATAAAAAGTATGGAAAGGAAACATGAGTACATATATACATAATAATGAAATCATAATTTACCCGTAAGCATAAGCATCTCAACATACCTCATAAAATCATGAATAAATCATAGAAATCATAAGACATAAAGGTAACTTGAGGCATTCATAACATTCTTACGTAGGGAGTAACCCTCTTGGTTACGTTTGGAATAACCATCACAGTATATTCCCTAAATCTCTTCAGAGAAACCTCAATGTTTAACCCCTTCGCATTACCCAATGCATTGGAGAGCTATATCGGGCTCACCCGCCCTTAGTTTATCATGGAACCACTCGTCTTCATAATAATGCCCAAGAACCACAACATAATCGTATCACATAAAACATGCCTAAAAGAAACATAACATTTCCACCTTTCAATCACAAGATATCAATACAACACATTGTTATAAAAAAATTATGAAAACCATTTTCAATAAGAAAATAAAAGAAAAGTAAAACATGGTATTTGTTTTTCTTTTAAAAAGAAGGTATGGCTTGTAGAGGAAGCCGAAACTCAAATAATGGTCACAGCGGCGGAGAAGTCGTTGTCGCCGCATACGTACAACAAAAAAATTCCCTTTTTTCATTTAGTAAAACGCTTCATATAAAAAGATTCCTTTTGTAAAAACATAACAGTCAAAGGAGTTTATACACCGTATAAAAGATGTTTGTGTATGAAACAAAATATGCCTCAATGAATGGAGATTGAGACGAAGTCCCTTACAAAGATGGTATCCTTAGATTAAATATAAATCAATTACATAATAATGTGTGACAAACTAATACACCAAATATTAGTGGATATTAAGTGTAAAACAATCATACGTTATTCACACATATTCATAGAACGACATATTCATGGAGTACAAGCTTATCCAAAAGAATCAAAATTGGGTTAAGAAGTTCCCTTGCAAAAATTTGACAGCCTAACAGCGTCACTACAAAATTCAGAAAATAAGTTGATGAGAGATAAAAAGGATATCTAATCCCTTGGACATAAAATTTAAATCACTAAGGATATAGAAGAACATATCCCGACATAATGTTATGTGAATTAAAAGACATAACACAAGAAGTATTTTAAAAAGAGGAGGGTGAAAGGTCACCTTACCTATATGGGTATCTTTCGAAACATACACCCCGTGAAAGAAGAACAATAAAACATTGATGTAAATACTCATAAATGAAAGTATATTACACAATGAGTAAAATAATGTGCAGTACATACACCACTCAAAGGAAATTGTGGCAAATGTAGCATAAATCTCAAGGGAATAAAAGTGAGATGAAAAATCCCTTATGAAAACTCGGCAGCCTAACAGCGCTACTTAAAACTTCCAAAAATGGATTGCTGAGATCAAATAGGGTATCTCACCATATTAACATAAAATTTACAGCAAGAGGAATATAAAATAAAATCTCCCAACATAACAAATAGGATCTTAAAAGAAGTGACATAAAGGAGAGTACTTAAAAAGAAAGAGAGATGTTGGATCTCTTATGAAAATTCGGCAGCATAACGGCGCCAATCAAAACTTCCAAAATGGATTGATGAGAGAAAATATGGTCTCTCATCATATGAACATAAAAAGTACAGTAAGATTAATCTAAAATAACATCCCAATAATAAGAAATATGATCTTAAAAGGAATGACAGAAAAGAGTGAACTTTAAAAGAAAGAGAGGGGTAGGATCCCTTATCCCGGGTCCAACTTGACTCGATCGTTCTTTAACGTCCTTAAAATCGGGTAACTCCCTTTGGTTTGAGCTCAAAGGCTTCCTTGGGAAGACTTCTTCCCAAAGTGAGGCTTCAAGGAGTTAGATAGGGGTGTAGAGAGACACAATGGGCATGTGTTGGCCGAGCCAAATTCTTTGGAAGTGTGGGTAAGGAGGTAGGGCTGGGGGCCTTTTATAAGAGGAGAGGAGGGGAACTCTTGGGAAGTAAAGAAATGTTACTTTATTTGAAAATGAGTTTCGGATTTAAAAGGTCCCACATTGATATAATTCAAAGATAAGGTGATAATGTTTCGAAATCCACCAATCCAATAGGTTTTGGACATGTGTAATTTATATTTTTGACATTATCTTTACATTTTATTTAAATCCCTTATTAATGAGGTAATTGCTGCATCATCATGATTGTAACGCCCCGACCCCAGCTACCCAGAGCCGGTGCATTACTTCGTAACATTGGCATGATCACAAAAGATCAAGTCTCGAAAGACCGATTAGTTTAGTAGCCTTGGAAACACTAGATACATTCATAAGTCTTTCATTACATCAAAATTAAACAAACTACAAAAAAACATGGTCTTCATAGTCCACACTCATATCTTCACTGATTATTCTTGCAAGTCAGTCATAAAATACTTCTTCACAACCTGGAAAATTTTTAAACATTGAAAGGGGTGAGCTCAAATGCTCAGTAAGGATAACAATAATGCGGAAGCTTTCATAAATAAACATTAACATTTAAGGCAATGTATAACTAAAACAAAAGCCTCTTAAACATGAACTTCAACATAATATGGCAAAAGTAAAATGAGATAATGCCATTTACTTCTTCACATGGATATTCTACTGGTCGAATAATCACATGTAATATCAATAACCACTTTCATAATGAGGGAATGTATAATGCCATACATTCTGAAACACTTTGTCAAGGCCTCGGCCAAGACGTCTAAAATGATTAAGGCCTCGGCCAAAACCATAAATCAAAATGGGAAAGGGCCTCGGCCAATTCCACGTCTAGTTGTCTCATGAGACCTACCGATGCATCGAGGAGCTATAGCGGGCTCCACCCGTCACTTATTAAGTCCAATACATTCCTCATATGAATAGGTTTAAACATATCATAAACCATAACATAATCGTATCACATAAAACATGCATAAAGGAAACATAACATTTCCACATTTCAATCACAAGATATCAATACAACACATTGATAAAAACTCTTTCAAAACCATTTTCAATACCAAAATAAAAGAAAGTTAAAACTTTGTATTTATTTTTCATTAAAAAAAAAGATGGCTTTTAGAGGAAGCCGAAACTCAAATAGTGGTCACGGCGGTGGAGAAGTCGTTGTCGCCGCATAAGTACGGAAAGAAAAACATTCCCTTTTGTCGTTTAGCAAAACACTTCGTATAAAAAAGATTCCTTTTGAATAAACGTAAAAGTCAAAGGGGTTTATACACCGTATAAAAGAAAGTTGTGTATAAAACCAAATATGTCTCAGTGGATGGTGATTGAGACGAAGTCCTTAAAAAGATCATTTTTAGAATAAAATAGATCTATTATGTGTATTCACTATAGGTACACATAAAGAAAGTAAAAA
Organism: Viscum album; assembly: GCA_963277665.1. Lineage (NCBI taxonomy): Eukaryota > Viridiplantae > Streptophyta > Magnoliopsida > Santalales > Viscaceae > Viscum > Viscum album. Next base: position 568,854,005 of record OY728164.1, on the reverse strand, counting down.
TAAAAATAATACATAACAATATCATGACATAATCGGAAAGTAGGAGATTAACCCAAAGAATGGAAGTTGGGTTAAGAAGTTCCCTTACCTCGTGTCTGACTTGACTCAACCGTTCTTTAACCTCCTGAATAATAAACTAGAGTTAATATATACCTTATTAAGAACCATTTTCAACTTCATTATCCTTATTATATCACTTATTACAATGATATGAACATTATGTAATTATTTAAGTTAATAATGTTCATTTTGTCGGTATTTGGTTCTTAAGTCAAAAATAGGCTTCTTACACTTACATGTTGTTAATTTGGTCAAAGGTTCATTATATCCAGAATGGTATTCATGATTTAGATATCATATATGTCATATATATCCAGTACATACATTCATTTATAATATTACATCACATTTAGAGGTAAGAAATGAAATGCACCGTTCATGGAGACGGTAAGCCGTACGTACGCATGAACGCTACTTCCATTTCTATTTCATATTTTCTGGAATGGAATCATAATGATATGAGAGTATATTATAATTCCAGTATAATAACATATATAATATCATTAACTTTATCCTTCACACATCCCACATATGGTATTAACGAATCAAATCACTTTCAGGGGGCGGTAGTCCGCGCTTCCTAAAATGAAGATATCGTGTTTTACCCATAATGGAAACCATAAAGGTATGCCCAAAATGAAAAAAACAGAAGCTTAAGGAAAACATAAACATATTATATATCATATATAAAAATAGTGACATCATAATGGCCACCTTTGAAGGTGTTAAATGAGTGTTGAACAATCATCGTTTCGGGAGGCAGAATTTCGCCATCCACGGAAACCTTATGTTCTTTAACCATTTGATGTAGTTGTGTGGAAGTGTAGCTCAAATAAATCTTATAACAACATCCTAGTATATTTAAGATACTGGTGTTGTTACAAAAGAAGTAAATAAAAAGAGTTTAGGGGGTTGGAGAAGCAAAATAAAACAAAAGAACATGAGAGAATGAATTACCTTAAAAAGTGTAACTCCTTTTGAGTTGAGCCTAAAGGCTTCCTTTGAAAGGATTCTGCCCAAAGGGAATCCTCTAGGATGAGGAGAGGGATGTGGAGAGAGCAAATGGGTAGGGGTTGGCCGAGCCAATGGCTTGAAGAGTGTGTGAAATGAGGTAGAGTTGGGGGCCTTTTATAAGAGGAGAGGAGGGGCACTTTTGGAAAGTAAAGGAACATTACATTATTTGAAAATGTGTTTCGGTTTTAAAAGGTCCCACATTGATAGAATTCGTGGATAAGGTGATAAGGCATCGAAATCCACTCATCCAATTCGTTTTGGCCATGTGTAGTTCATAGATTTTATATTATCTTTCCATTTTATTTAAATCGTCAAATAATGATGTCATCGCTGCATCATTATTATGTCATAAATAATTAAATTTATTTAATGTCTAAAAATTATAAAAAAAATACTATGATATAGGAAATCTTTTTATCTTTCCAATGACTATTTATAATCAAAATTTGGACTTGTGTAACCCTACTTAAAAATTGTTTTAGTAAAACACTTTATGTTAGTGTCATTTTCACTTTAACATTAAATAAAAAGTAATTTATGTTATTTCCCAACAAAAGTGGATCCATGGGGTCCCCAAGTTAGGCCATGGCTTGTCTTGGTCGGCCATGACACAACCAATGAGGTTGGGACATGTGTCTAGGTCATTTAATATTATTAAAGTATTATTTATACCTTAAACTACCCTAATTACCACTAATCGCGATTAAGAACTTAATAAGTTACTATTCACCAAAAAATTATTTTTATCCCATTGAACCACATTTTACTTCTTAATGACAACCATGTATGTCGGATTTTTGAAAATCAAATCACAGAAGTGGTAATATTTCATTTAAACGAAAAATCAGTTATTTAACAACCACTTAGTGGTTTCACTATTCATCAAAAATTGAAGTTTTTCAGAATAAGGCCAAAATTTCACCCTAAGCTATAATTGATATTCCGAATTGAAAAATGATGTCTATTTTACAAAATTCCAAACATATTAGTTGCATTAATTAATTTTATAATTAATTCCCGCTGTCACAACAAATAGCGTGTTTTTAAGAAACAATTTATATCAAAAGATTGGCAATTGTTTATGTCCAATTTCAATGTTAAATTAATTCTAATGACCACCATTGGATAAAATGGTAAAAATATATTCTAATTATACTTTAAAACCATCAAATATTATAATTTATCACTATAAATTATTTTGATTAAAAAAGTTGTTTTAAGTATTTTTCACTATTTATAAAATTTTAGAAGTTCTCAGAAAAATACAAAAAATTCAACATAGGCTAATTTCGATATTACGAATACAAAAATGAAGTCCATTTTGACATATAACATTTATAATATTTCAAAAAGAAGGTATTACTATTCATAACGGCTACTTTGATTAGTCGCGGTGTTTTAGAACTCGAAGTTGCGTACAATGCAAGCTATTGTATTACTGAATGAGAAGCGTATCGTGGAAGCTCGGGGTGTTACATTCTCCCCTCCTTCAATAAATTGCGTCCTCGCAATTTGAAATTTTTCTTGGAAAATACAAGGTTGAAAAGAGAAAATACCTTTGAGGAAAACCCACATCGAAAATAAGGTTAATAAATATATAACATTAAAAGAAAGCAGGATAAGTACAAAGGTCACCCGATATAGCCCATTATAGGATTCTATGAAAATATGGATATGGAGGAGAAACAAACCATCAAGGTCTGATGGGGAGTTATAGAAAACAGGATTAGGAGAAAGTTTAACCACAAGAAAATCACAAACTTGTGATTGGTTAAACGGTCATTGAATCCCTAGTTGGAAAAGTTAACCGACAACATTTTTGTTTTAAGTTACCTTTTATAATGTTGAGGATTTTATTTAGGAGATTTACTAAGAACGTAAGGGAATATACATACTTGTTATGTATACTTTCATTCATTAATGAATTTTTACCACAAACCCATCTTTTACTCCAAATGGTAACAGAACTCAAAAATATTCTATTTATCCTAATTGTATAAGGTACCAAAGGTTAACACATACCATTTAGATTAGTAAAATTATTTTGTAATAACCAGGGACTTCCTGTAGGCTAGTGGTAGGAAATAAAGGCCTGTCGCACTTTGATTGTGGGTTCGATTCCTACAGCTTTGTCTGACGCGACGGTTTATGCCCCACCCTGCAGGTTGTCCTTTTCCTAAAACTATAGTATTATAATACTCCAAAAATAATCTTCATAAATTTTTTAACCTTAAACCATACTATCCAAAAATCAACTTAATCCACTCCAACCTTTATAGTTATCCAAAATACCTCTGTCCAGACTTTCTCTAAAAGGTCTCTTAATTCCAAAATCAATTTATCAGATTCCCCAAACAAAGAAATGTTTCTCTTATTGTCACATACCAAAAATATGATTACCTTAATCATATTAAAACCTTACTGAAATCAAAAAGTAATGCAGTACAATCCATATATATATATTACATTATTCTTATAACCAGAATATAATCCTTGAGTCCAAAAGCACCAATACATTAGTTATTCTGCTTCAACTGTAGTAATAGCATAAGATTGTCCTTGATCCCTTGTCCTTTTCTGAGGTAAGTTTCCTTGACGCTTAGGACATTCATTTGCATAATGACCCATTTCTCTACAATTGTAGCATTCAACTTTGACAGCCTCTTTCTTTCCCTTGCAATCACGTGCCTGGTGACCTTTTTCTCCACATTTATAACAGACTCCCATTCCTTTTAGGCAAGTACCAGGGTGATTCTTCCCACAATTATCACATAATGGAAAATCCTTCTTTCCCTTTTTCCCTTTATCTGTCTCTTGTTCCACCGTTCTCTTCTTCTCTTGCTTTACTTTGTTGTCATAAGACTTAGAGAATTCCTTTTCTGTCTTGATAGCACATGAGACTATATCTTCGTATGTTGAGAAAGATTGTGACACTAGAGCTCGACGGAGAAATGGTTTTAACCCATCAAAGAAACGATCAATCTTACTTCTTGGGTTACGTATATAATCTGCAGCATGCCTCGCTAACCTTGTAAAGTTAGCCTCATACTTTGCGACATTCTCATCCTCCTTCTGCCTCAGACTCAGAAATTGCCTTTCCATATCCGCTCGATGGTCTCGAGGAAAGTATTTTTCTAAGAACAGCTCTTTGAACTCCTGCCATTCCATGTTTTTTAATTCATCATCTTCCTTTGTGTTTTGAATTAGTGACCACCATTGATCCGCATCTCCAGTGAGGCGGTAAACTGCCATGACAACATTCTCCCTTTCACTACTCCCCAGGGCATGGAATATTTTCTCTAAGGAATTTATCCATTGCTCAGCTACTATAGGATTTGTACTCCCATTGAAGGTTGGCGGTTGTTGCCTCATGAAACGGTCTAGCATTGATCCTCCACGTTGCGGATCAGGGTGCTCCATACGAGTAAGGTTGTTATTCATAACCTGCGTGAGTTGTCCCAGTATGGTAATAAGTTGATCAGCACCAGTTGTATCTTCAGGTCCACAATAATTATCTTGAGCAGGAGGGCAATCCCTACACGGAGTTCGTGCATTGATACAGTTTCCATTCCTTCTACTAGGCGCCATTTCTAAACAATGGCATAAACTAGATTAGTTTATGAATCAAAATACATAATTCCATACTTGTAAAATACTTAACATAAATTGAACTATTTATGGATATAATCCATAATCATAAAAAGGTTTTATTTGAGGAAGTATATACTCATAACCGTTCATAGTGGTTTGTAAAGAAAATGAGAATTATCCTAAGCGTATCCCCCGGGAGTGTCGTAACCAAGAGTGCAGCAAGGCCCGTTGTCGTGCACCAGTTCCCGTTCGAGTCTAGCTCAAAGCGGTGTTTTCGGGTTTTACCCCTAGGTACATCTGTGCCAGAGCCGCCTCTACCTGCTCGTATCCAGACAGGGATGTATTGCTCGGAAAACTCATATCATCTCTATAATACCAAAATTCTAGGAAGTTCTTCTATACTAATCCTCGAAGCCTATCTTTGGGCTATGCGTTCTAATCAGAGTTTATCTACATCTAGCTTCCAAGGTTAGTACTAAACTGCCTCTGATACCAACTGTAACGCCCCGACCCCAGCTACCCAGAGCCGGTGCATTACTTCGTAACATTGGCATGATCACAAAAGATCAAGTCTCGAAAGACCGATTAGTTTAGTAGCCTTGGAAACACTAGATACATTCATAAGTCTTTCATTACATCAAAATTAAACAAACTACAAAAAAACATGGTCTTCATAGTCCACACTCATATCTTCACTGATTATTCTTGCAAGTCAGTCATAAAATACTTCTTCACAACCTGGAAAATTTTTAAACATTGAAAGGGGTGAGCTCAAATGCTCAGTAAGGATAACAATAATGCGGAAGCTTTCATAAATAAACATTAACATTTAAGGCAATGTATAACTAAAACAAAAGCCTCTTAAACATGAACTTCAACATAATATGGCAAAAGTAAAATGAGATAATGCCATTTACTTCTTCACATGGATATTCTACTGGTCGAATAATCACATGTAATATCAATAACCACTTTCATAATGAGGGAATGTATAATGCCAGACATTCTGAAACACTTTGTCAAGGCCTCGGCCAAGACGTCTAAAATGATTAAGGCCTCGGCCAAAACCATAAATCAAAATGGGAAAGGGCCTCGGCCAATTCCACGTCTAGTTGTCTCATGAGACCTACCGATGCATCGAGGAGCTATAGCGGGCTCCACCCGTCACTTATTAAGTCCAATACATTCCTCATATGAATAGGTTTAAACATATCATAAACCATAACATAATCGTATCACATAAAACATGCATAAAGGAAACATAACATTTCCACATTTCAATCACAAGATATCAATACAACACATTGATAAAAACTCTTTCAAAACCATTTTCAATACCAAAATAAAAGAAAGTTAAAACTTTGTATTTATTTTTCATTAAAAAAAAAAGATGGCTTTTAGAGGAAGCCGAAACTCAAATAGTGGTCACGGCGGTGGAGAAGTCGTTGTCGCCGCATAAGTACGGAAAGAAAAACATTCCCTTTTGTCGTTTAGCAAAACACTTCGTATAAAAAAGATTCCTTTTGAATAAACGTAAAAGTCAAAGGGGTTTATACACCGTATAAAAGAAAGTTGTGTATAAAACCAAATATGTCTCAGTGGATGGTGATTGAGACGAAGTCCTTAAAAAGATCATTTTTAGAATAAAATAGATCTATTATGTGTATTCACTATAGGTACACATAAAGAAAGTAAAAATACAAAATAATACATAATAATATCATGACATAATCGGAAAGTAGGAGATTAACCCAAAGAATGGAAGTTGGGTTAAGAAGTTCCCTTACCTCGTGTCTGACTTGACTCAACCGTTCTTTAACCTCCTGAATAATAAACTAGAGTTAATATATACCTTATTAAGAACCATTTTCAACTTCATTATCCTTATTATATCACTTATTACAATGATATGAACATTATGTAATTATTTAAGTTAATAATGTTCATTTTGTCGGTATTTGGTTCTTAAGTCAAAAATAGGCTTCTTACACTTACATGTTGTTAATTTGGTCAAAGGTTCATTATATCCAGAATGGTATTCATGATGTAGATATCATATATGTCATATATATCCAGTACATACATTCATTTATAATATTACATCACATTTAGAGGTAAGAAATGAAATGCACCGTTCATGGAGACGGTAAGCCGTACGTACGCATGAACGCTACTTCCATTTCTATTTCATATTTTCTGGAATGGAATCATAATGATATGAGAGTATATTATAATTCCAGTATAATAACATATATAATATCATTAACTTTATCCTTCACACATCCCACATATGGTATTAACGAATCAAATCACTTTCAGGGGGCGGTAGTCCGCGCTTCCTAAAATGAAGATATCGTGTTTTACCCATAATGGAAACCATAAAGGTATGCCCAAAATGAAAAAAACAGAAGCTTAAGGAAAACATAAACATATTATATATCATATATAAAAATAGTGACATCATAATGGCCACCTTTGAAGGTGTTAAATGAGTGTTGAACAATCATCGTTTCGGGAGGCAGAATTTCGCCATCCACGGAAACCTTATGTTCTTTAACCATTTGATGTAGTTGTGTGGAAGTGTAGCTCAAATAAATCTTATAACAACATCCTAGTATATTTAAGATACTGGTGTTGTTACAAAAGAAGTAAATAAAAAGAGTTTAGGGGGTTGGAGAAGCAAAATAAAACAAAAGAACATGAGAGAATGAATTACCTTAAAAAGTGTAACTCCTTTTGAGTTGAGCCTAAAGGCTTCCTTTGAAAGGATTCTGCCCAAAGGGAATCCTCTAGTATGAGGAGAGGGATGTGGAGAGAGCAAATGGGCAGGGGTTGGCCGAGCCAATGGCTTGAAGAGTGTGTGAAATGAGGTAGAGGTGGGGGCCTTTTATAAGAGGAGAGGAGGGGCACTTTTGGAAAGTAAAGGAACATTACATTATTTGAAAATGTGTTTCGGTTTTAAAAGGTCCCACATTGATAGAATTCGTGGATAAGGTGATAAGGCATCGAAATCCACTCATCCAATTCGTTTTGGCCATGTGTAGTTCATAGATTTTATATTATCTTTCCATTTTATTTAAATCGTCAAATAATGATGTCATCGCTGCATCATTATTATGTCATAAATAATTAAATTTATTTAATGTCTAAAAATTATAAAACAAATACTATGATATAGGAAATCTTTTTATCTTTCCAATGACTATTTATAATCAAAATTTGGACTTGTGTAACCCTACTTAAAAATTGTTTTAGTAAAACACTTTATGTTAGTGTCATTTTCACTTTAACATTAAATAAAAAGTAATTTATGTTATTTCCCAACAAAAGTGGATCCATGGGGTCCCCAAGTTAGGCCATGGCTTGTCTTGGTCGGCCATGACACAACCAATGAGGTTGGGACATGTGTCTAGGTCATTTAATATTATTAAAGTATTATTTATACCTTAAACTACCCTAATTACCACTAATCGCGATTAAGAACTTAATAAGTTACTATTCACCAAAAAATTATTTTTATCCCATTGAACCACATTTTACTTCTTAATGACAACCATGTATGTCGGATTTTTGAAAATCAAATCACAGAAGTGGTAATATTTCATTTAAACGAAAAATCAGTTATTTAACAACCACTTAGTGGTTTCACTATTCATCAAAAATTGAAGTTTTTCAGAATAAGGCCAAAATTTCACCCTAAGCTATAATTGATATTCCGAATTGAAAAATGATGTCTATTTTACAAAATTCCAAACATATTAGTTGCATTAATTAATTTTATAATTAATTCCCGCTGTCACAACAAATAGCGTGTTTTTAAGAAACAATTTATATCAAAAGATTGGCAATTGTTTATGTCCAATTTCAATGTTAAATTAATTCTAATGACCACCATTGGATAAAATGGTAAAAATATATTCTAATTATACTTTAAAACCATCAAATATTATAATTTATCACTATAAATTATTTTGATTAAAAAAGTTGTTTTAAGTATTTTTCACTATTTATAAAATTTTAGAAGTTCTCAGAAAAATACCAAAAATTCAACATAGGCTAATTTCGATATTACGAATACAAAAATGAAGTCCATTTTGACATATAACATTTATAATATTTCAAAAAGAAGGTATTACTATTCATAACGGCTACTTTGATTAGTCGCGGTGTTTTAGAACTCGAAGTTGCGTACAATGCAAGCTATTGTATTACTGAATGAGAAGCGTATCGTGGAAGCTCGGGGTGTTACAATGATGTCATAAATAATTTAATTTATTTAATGTATAAAAATTATAAAAAAATATCATGATGTAGGAAATATTTTTATCTTTCTAATGAATATTTATAGTCAAAAATATGACTTTTATTACCCCATTTAAAAATTGTTTTAGTAAAACATCTCAGGTTTGTGACATTTTAATTTTAACTTTAAATAAAAAGGTGTTTATGTCATTTTCCAACCAAAGTGGCTTCATGGGGTCCCCAGGTTGACACATGGATTCTCTTGGTCAGCCATGAAACATCCAATGAGGGTAGGGCATGTTTCAAGTTCATTTCATAATATTAAAACATTATTTTTACCTTAAATTACACTAATTACCTCCAATCACGATTAAAAACATTAAAGTTACTATTCACCAAAAAAATTATTTTAATCCCATTGAACCACATTTTACTTCCAATTGACAGCCATGTATGTCGGATTTTTGAAATTCAAAACACGGAAGTGGTAAAGTTTCATTTAATTGAAAAATCAGTTTTTTATGTACCGCTTAGTGGTTTCACTATTCATCAAAAATTGACGTTTCTCAGAATAATACCAAAACTTCAACATAAGCTATATTTGATATTCCAAATTCAAAAATGATGTCTATTTTAAAAAATTCAAATCTTATAAGTTACATTAATTAATTTAATAACTAATTCCCGCTGTCATGACAAATAGTGTGTTTTTATGAAACAATATATATCAAAAGATTGACACTAGTTTAAGTCCAATTTCAAAGTGAAATTAATTCCAACGACCACTATTGAATTAAATGGTAAAAATATATTCTAATTTCACTTTAAAACCAATTATAAATATAATATAATCATATAAATACATTAGATTAAAAAGTGGTTTTGAATTAAAATACAACATTTTTCACTATTCATTAAAAAAATGAACTTTATCCGAAAAATACCAAAAACTTACACAAAGTGAATTTTGATGTCCCGATTCCAAAGAAGAATTTTATTTTGTCAAATATAACACATAAAATTGTCAAAAAGTGGATTTAAAAGAGGTTCGCCATAAAAAGGCAGTTAATCGACCTTTTAAAGAATATTAGAATGTTTACGCTTAAAATTGGATTCATTCGCATTTTTAATCCTCTAACATTTATTGTAAAGAGTAAAAATATTTTACAACCATATATAATCATTTTGTAGTTAGTTCTGTTCATTCCTGCCATTACAATGGCTAGGCGTTAACAACTATTTAAAATAATATTATTATATTATTAGAGTGCAACATATGATTTCAAAAGAACTCATTGTTGTGTATTGGGTAAGACATCAATCATAACATTCCATTTAAATTAATATCAACATTATATTCAAAAATATGGATAACTATAAAAATTTCATATTCTTTATTTACCTGGGGTGTTACATCCTTCCCCCCTTTTGAGAATTGCGTCCTCGCAATTTTTAAAATTCAGCTTGGAAACTTCATTGAAAATCCCACATCAGATCAAGAGTCAGTAAAACAATCACTTTAAAATAAAGAAAGATAAGTACAGAGGTCACCCGAGTTAACCCATACTAGGATTCCATGTAGGAAAACATGGACATGGAGGAGAAAACATAGGGTCATTTTCTGATGAAGAGTGATAGAAAACATTTTTAGGAGAAAGTTAACCACAAGAAAATCAAAAACTTGTGATGGGTTAAACGGTATTCGATTCCCCAGTAGGAAAAGTTAATAGACAACATTTGTGTTTTTTTTGAGGAATTTATTCATAAAGAAACATAATTACTTATCATGTTGACTTTTAACTTTTATTAGATTTCTTACACAAACTCATATTTTCTCCAAAAGATGAGTATTTAGGAAGACTTGTTCACATTAAGAGTACTATAATCAACTTCTTGAGAATCACCTAATACACAAAATTGAACTATATATTTCCCATGTCTTTAGACAAAATCAAAAACCAAAACCAAAAAAGGTTAGTACAAGATCAGATAATCCAGAAAAGGATAACCCTTTATAAAAAGAAAATCTATTCTTAATCTCCAAAATTTGTCCAACAAAACCCAATGTTCAACGACGACCATTCGATAAAAAATTTGTCCATAAAATTCTTAAATGTAAACCAAACTAAGATTGAAACCCACATATTTAAAGGATTTAATCACATAGTCTTCCAAGGTACAAATAAATTTTTTTCTCCAAATAACAGTAGTTTCTCTTAAATGCTCATATTGAAAAGTAATTAACCTAATCACATATCCTACGTGATAGGTTAATCATTTCCATAGATAACCCAAAATAAACTTACTATTGATTCCTAAAATCATCTAACTAAAAATAATTAGTCTAACTAACCAGGGAAATCACGTAGTCCAGTTGTAGGCGATAAATACCAATCGCACTTTGGTTGTGGGTTCGATTCCTACAGCTTTGTCTGACGCGACGGGTTGTCACATGGCCTGCATGTTTTCCTTTTTCCAAAACTATATAATTCATAAAACATTCCCCAAAATGAGATAAAATCTTCAAAAATAATCATAACATATTTTAACCTCAAGTTTATCTCATGCCTTTCATTTTCCATCATAATATATAATAACCCATAATTACCTCAAAAGTAAGGATCATATAAACCCTAATGGTTACCTTTATAATTATTACCTGAACATCCACATCGATTGGTCTTCTCATACATGAAGAATTACAGAACATACCAAGGTTCAAGTGGTTGATCATGACTCATTGATAGTTGGTTTTGAACAACCACAAGTTTCCTCATTGAATCCCCCATTTCATCTAGTCTCTTAATCAGAGAACCACCACAGTTTCCTTCAAACCTATTGTCACTTTGGTGCCTTCTAGATCCATCCATTCACTAAAAACAGAAATGTCAGTGTGTGTATATCAACAAAACCATCATGTACTAATGAGGAAGATATACTTACTCATTCACTTTATCTAAAAACTATGACTCTTTCTGAAATCATAACCATTATGGTAATGTCACTTATGCTTAAAGAATACCCTAACCTCTAATGTTATCTAAACCGACCTTTGATACCAACTATAAGTCCCCAGCCTTAAACCTTACTTAATCTTGAGTTATTACAAGATTACACATTGATGATCTTTTCAGTTTTAGAGTTTTATAGAATTAGATCACAAAACATGCATTACATTCCACATTTTAACAAGGTGGTTGTATAAAAGATAGTATTCATTTTCCCATCAACGGAAACATATTTAAAATCAAACATGGATTCTTTCTTGACACTTCCTTGACACTATAATCATATCATGTACCAATCCCTTGACCAGTGAAAACATTTCAAAAACATGGTATGAGCATAAAAATCTCAGTAAAGGTTATAAAAAATATGGAAAGGAAACATGAGTTCATATATAGATAAGAATGAAAACATAATTTACCCATAATCATAAGAATTTAAAAATACCTAATAAAATCATGAATAAATCGTAGAAATCATAAGACATAAAGGTAACTTCAGGCATTCATAACATTCTTACGTAGGGAGTAACCCTCTTGGTTATGTTTGGAATACCCATCACAGTATATTCCCTAAATCACTTCGGAAAAACCTCAACGTTTAACCCCTTCGCGTTACCCAATGCATTGGAGAGCTATATCGGGCTCACCCGCCCTTAGTTTATGACGGAACCACCCGTCTTCATAATAATGCCCAAGAACCACAACATAATCGTATCACATAAAACATGCATAAAGGAAACATAACATTTCCACCTTTCAATCACAAGATATCAATACAACACATTGATATAAAAACATTATGAAAACCATTTTTAATACCAAAATAAAAGAAAAGTAAAACATGGTATTTATTTTTCTTTTAAAAAGAAGGTATGGATTGTAGAGGAAGCTGAAACTCTAATAATGGTCACGGCGGCAGAGAAGTCGTTGTCGCCGCATAAGTACGAAAAAAACATTCCCTTTTGTCGTTTAGTAAAACGCTTTGTATAAAAATATTCTTTTTGGATAAACGTAACAGTCAAAGGGGTTTATACATGATATAAAAGAAGGTTGTGTATAAAACAAAATATGCCTCAATGAATGGAGATTGAGATGAAGTCCCTTATAAAGACGGTATCCTTGGATTAAGGATAAATCAATTACATAATTATGTGTGACAAACTAATACACCAAATATAAGTGGATATTAAGTGTAAAACAATCAGAGTTCATTCACACATATTCATAGAATGACATATTAAAGGAGTACAAGCTTATCCCAAAGAATCAAAATTGGGTTAAGAAGTTCCCTTGCAAAAATTTGATAGCCTAACGGCGTCACTACAAAATTCAGAAAATGAGTTGATGGGAGATAAAAAGGGTATCTCATCACATGGACATAAAATTTAAATCACTAAGGATATAGAAGAACATATCCCAACATAATGTTATGTGAATTAAAAGACATAACAAAATAAGTCTTTTAAAAAGAGGAGGGTGAAAGGTTCCCTTACCGACATGGGTATCTTTCGAAACATACACCCTGTGAAAGAAGAACAATACAACATTGATGTAAATACTCATAAATGAAAGTATATTACACAATGAGTAAAATAATGGGATGTACATACACAACTAAAAGGAAATTGTGGAAAATTTATCATAAATCTCATGGGAATAAAAGTGAGATGAAAATTACCTTATGAAAACTCGGCAACCTAACGGCGCCACTTAAAACATCCAAAAATGGATTGATGAGATCAAATTGGGTCTCTCACCAGATTAACATACAATTTACAGCAAGAGGAATATAAAATAACATCTCCCAACATAAAAAATATGAGCCTAAAAGAAGTGACATAATGGAGAGTACTTAAAAAGAAAGAGAGAGGTTGGATCTCTTACCAAAATTCGGCAGCATAACGGCGCCAATCAAAACATCCAAAATGGATTGAAGAGAGAAAATAGGGTCTCTCATCATATGAACATAAAAAAGTACAGTAAGATTAATATAAAAGAACAACCCAATCATAAGAAATATGAGCTTAAAAGGAATGACGTAAAATAGAGTACTTTAAAAGAAAGAGAGGGGTAGGATCCCTTACCTCGGGTCTGACTTGACTCGGTCGTTCTTTAACGTCTTTAAAATTGGGTAACTCCCTCTGGTTTGAGCTCAAAGGATTCCTTGGGAAGACTTCTGCCCATAGTGAGGCTTCATGGAGTTAGAGAGGGATGTGGAAAGATAAAATGGGCATGGTTTGACCGAGCCAAAGGCTTTGGAAGTGTGGGTAAGGAGGTAGGGGTGTGGGTCTTTTATAAGAGGAGATGAGGGGAACTCTTGGAAAGTAACGAAATGTTACTTTATTTGAAAATGATTTAAAGATTTAAAAGGTCCCATATTGATATAATTCGAGGATAAGGTGACAAGTTTTATAAATCCACCAATCCAATAGGTTTTGGAAATGTGTAAGTTATAGATTAAACATTATCTTTTCATTTTATTTAAATCCCTTATTAATGAGGTAATTGATGCATCATCTTGATGTCATAATTAATTTAATTTATATAATGTATAAAAATTTTGACAAAAATATCATGATGTAGGAAATATTTTTATCTTTATAGTGAATATTTATAGTCAAAAATATGACTTGTATAACCCCATTTAAAAATTGTATTAGTAAAACATCTCATGTTTGTGACATTTTAATTTTAACTTTAAATAAAAAGGTATTTATGTCATTTTCCAAACAAAGTGGCTCCATGGGGTCCCCAAGTTGACCCATGGATTGTCTTGGTCGAACATGACACAACCAATGAGGGTAGGACATGTGTCAAGTTCATTTCATATTATTAAAATATTATTTTTACCTTAAATTACACTAGTTACCCCTAATCGCGATTAAAAACATAAAAGTTACTATTCACCAAAAAAATTATTTTAATCCCATTGAACCACATTTTACTTCCTAATGACAACCATGTATGTCAGATTTTTGAAATTCAAAACACAGAAGTGGTAATGTTTCATTTAAATGAAAAATCATTTTTTTAAGTACCACTTAGTGGTTTCACTATTCATCAAAAATTGAAGTTTTTCAGAATCATACCAAAACTTCACCCTAAGATATATTTGATATTACAAATTCAAAAATAATGTCTATTTTAAAAAATTAAAATCTTATAAGATACATTAATTAATTTAATAATTAATTCCCATTGTCATGACAAATAGAGTGTTTTTATGAAAGAATATATATCAAAAGATTGACACTAGTTTAAGTCCAATTTCAAAGTAAAATTAACTCCAACGACCACTATTGGATTAAATGGTAAAAATATATTCTAATTTCACTTTAAAACAAATTCAAAAGATAATATAATCATATAAATAAATTAGATTAAAAAGTGGTTTTGAATTAAAATACAACATTTTTCACTATTCATTAAAAAATGAACTTTATCCGAAAAATACCAAAAATTTACACAAAGTAAATTTTGATATCCCGATTCCAAAGAAGAATTTTATTTTTTCAAATATAACACATCAAATTGTCAAAAGGTGGATTTAAAAGAGGTTCTCCATAAAAAGGCAGTCAATCGCCCTTTTAAAGAATATTAGGATGTTTACGCTTAAAATTGGATTCATTCGCATTTTTAATCCTCTAACATTTATTGTAAAGAGTAAAAATATTTGAAAAACATATATAATAATTTTGTAGTTAGTTCTTTTCATTCCCGCCATTACAATGGCTAGGCGTTAACTACAATTTAGGATAATATTATTTTATTATTAGACTGCAACGTAAAATTTCAAAAGAACTTATTGTTGTGTATTGGGTAAGCAGTCAATCAAAGCGTTCCCTTTAAATTAATATTAACGTTTTATTCAAAAATATGGATAAATATAAAAATTTGATATTCTTTATTTACCTGGGGTGTTACATTTAAGGAACATTTTTAAATGAAAAATATAAAAAAACGTGTTAAGTAGGATTCGATGGAGGATAATTCAAGAGGTAAAAATCCTCTTTGTTTTCTTTTTTATTTCTTTTAATTTTTTTTATTTTATAACCCTTCACTCACCACCCCTATCCTATTATAAATTATAACTCTAGTATCATTTATATAATATAATTATATTAAGTTACTGGAAGATGCATCATCAATCGTTTTTCTCTCTATCCCTTTTGTTAAATAAATTAAATCATTGCTCATGATGCGTCAATTTACAAATATCAAGGATAATGAATCTTCATTTTCGATTAACAACATCCAGGCTGATCATAAAACCATTTTTATGGTAAATAAAATTATAATATATTTATTAAATCCTATTTAAGTTTTTATTACTTTTAAATAAAAATTTTGTTAAATAATGAAATAAAAAATGTTTGTGATGGTCGAAAAACTGCCCAAATAATTTAATGATTATCAATAATGACTTATGTTGTGATTCATTCTTAACCCAAATAAAAAAATGACATCTATAAACATTTAATGTTATGTATGTTTATAAATAACATATAATTCTAGTTTTGGAGAAATATATGTATTTTACATGATCTTCCATACTCGTATATATGTAAACTGATCCTGAAAACCAAGGAAACAAACACTCCCAAACCCTAAAATTGTAAATAATAACTCATAAAAAAGACCATAAATGAATGTAATAAAATTATAATAAATCATATATATTTTTAAAGGTTATTAATTAACTAATTAACAGATTTAATTTTTTCCCTAAAAATAGGGTCAAGTGCATAATACATTCTGACATATGGTAAGGGTTTCTTCATAATCCTCTATTTTTTATTCGAGTTAAACTATCTCCATATTTACCCCAATGTAACAATCCATTTTGTTTATATTGTTTTTCTAAATTCTATTTATATGTTCCAAACTCATATATACATATCATTTCATCTTACATTGATGAGAGAATACATGTTTTATAAGGTCCCCTTCTCAATTAACCCCAATAAGAAAATCCAATTTACCAGAACATAGCAATTTATTTCCCATTTTAATGTAACACCAATAATCTATTTTAAGTTGCCAATATTTTTATAAAATAACTCATTTATCATTATAATATATATTTTTTCATTTCTATTTTTAATCAAACAATTTTTCTTTTCCATTTTAATGACACTTTAATATTTTCCTTATGCCGCATTAAAGTTGTTAATTTATAATGTTTCTTAAAAAATATGTTTACATTATTTAACTTAATTTGGAAATAATTTATGCTTAAAATATAATTTAATATTTTTTCCCTGTTATATTTTGGTTTATATAAGTTTACAATCTAATTTTATGAAAAATAGAAAATATTTTTAAGAATAACTCTTCTTTCCAAAGTAAAAAAAGGGGTTTTCTCATATTAATTTTACTTCAATGAGATATAATCCGTATTGACCAATTATTCCATGAATATGTTTTATGTATTTCCTTTTGATATGTAAAATCACAATTCTTCTTATTCATATGATATTATATTTTTCATACCTCTATAGGGATTAATATTTTAATGTTTCAAAGTGATATAGGACACTTTTGAGTGTTTAAATATTATTTTTCTCAAGAATTTATCATTGTTTTTACTAGATTATTTTCATTTATAACTCTAATAAAAATATTTAAAGTGGTATGGGACACTATTATTTAAAAATTTATTTTATTATACATATGTGGAATTCATTGGACTTTTTAAGTGATGGGTGAGGCACCTTATACCCTCTCGATGCATCGGTAGGTCTCACGAGACTAACTAGATAGTGTTTTTACCCATTTATGTATGGTGTCTTAGAGGAATACTTGACTGTATGTTCATAATATATATAATTATATGTTCACTCATTATGATATTAGTAATTGATATCCCATGTGATTATTCGACTATTTGAATATCTGAGTTTGATTTTCATTCACATTTGATTATATAATATGGAATTATATAACTAACATTTATTTCTACCATATTATGTTGAATATTATGTTTTAACGGAATGTGTTTTTAGTTATACACCATGCATTATTATTTATCATTATAACTTTTACTATATTACTAACCCTTACCGAGCATCTGACCTCAGCACTTTATTACATTTTATTTTTACCTTGGATGAAAATATGTATATTTTGAATGACTTGTTTTGATAATATATAAGTTTATGGGTGTTCCCAATGAAATTACTATATTTTTAATTCCAGGTTATAATGTATAGTTCTTGTATTTAATCTAACTTCCAAAACTACTAAATTGATCTCCCCTATGGGATTCGAGTCCTGTATCTATGCCAATGTATTAATATAAAGAATTGACTCAGGAATACTAGGTTCGGGGTCTCTATAGATCCTCTTATCTATAAAAAAACACAATTAAATATAATCAATTGTAAGATATGTAAATTTTTTTCGGGCCTCCATTGTTTTTTGTTGTTATTTTTGTGATCTTCCGTGTTGTGGATTCTATTGCAGGTGTATGCGGCCCATGTTTTAAGGCAGGTGGTTACTTATCTAGACTATGTCAATGAACTGCATTGATCTTATTTTGATAAATTATTTTATAAAGGAAATGGAATGATATGATTGATTATATTTCTATGTGTGTAATGTAGTATTTATAATATATGAATTCACTCTAATATTGGTAAATGGAAAAGGGGTTTCAAGTCATTTTGAAATGGTTTTGTGAAAATCTTTTCAAAGCATGGTTAGAGGAAGATGAATTTCGGATTTGGATTGGAAAACAGAACACATGTGATGACTTAGTTACTCAACAGGAATGTATAGTAATAGGTCACATATACTATTAGGTTGTTTTCTTAGGGGGATTTAATATGATACCTAGAGATGTTGTTCTAGGGTCTTGTTAGACTTATTGAGGGTTCACTTTCTTGGGTGTTCCTCTTCCCTCTAGAATTCATGCACATTCCTAGTGGGTTGATATATATGTCACAATCTATGTTAGGTATGAGTTTTCTACCTATCATAACCTACAGTGATTCTTAGTGTGTTGTTTTCTATTATTTTGTCCAATTTGGGTTATTTTGGTATGCACTGTTTTGGTTGTACTATATGGGATTGAATATGATATGTGATTCTTGTTTTATTTTTATTGGGTGTATATATATTTTTTGATATATCCATATGAAATATTTGAAGCTCATTTGCTAATTTATTTGGAAATATGGGAAAATAGAAAATTATATGTTTTCCCGTGATTTTGATATAGAAATTCTATACTATAAATCATGCCTTGTTATTTTTAAAATTTAGAATGATTAGATTATAGTTTATATAATTGTTATGAATGACCTAGGTGAGATCTTATTGATCATTTTATCTCAACCTTGTGTATCCCTTAAGTGGTGCATAGGCCTGGTTATGTATTTTATTGTTGGGAATGAAAAGGCATCATAGTGATGTGGGGGTGTTTTTTATCAGTTGGGTTTTGGGTAGCGGGAGGTGAGATGGTGGGATTTTACAATGAAATCACATGGATATATTGGAGTATCCATTTTATTTTTGTAGTCCCTTATAGTTGGACTTATCTTTTAGGGGTTGTTTTTTTACCTTTTCCAATTGAATCACCTCCATTTTTATTTATATGATATGGAATATATTTTTATCTCTTCCACCATTTCTCTCTACCATGTTCATATATTCCATATTTGTCTCAATATGGGTGAAATATTTCTCTCTAGTTATTGTTTGATTACCATGTGAAAATCGTCAACCCCTGGGGATCACAAAAGCCCTTCAGTTATTTGGAATATTGGGTTTGATACTAGTTTTGAAAGGGTATATCGGTCAGTTATTTAAAAAAAATTATTGTCCTTAAGTTATTGGGGTTTATCCTTGGGAGTAACCGCCCTAGGATATTTGGTAGAAAATTAAAAATATTGGCATAAAATTAAATTTAATTTGTGGGGAGTTCCGAGATAACTCTTACCATGATAATACTCAAATTTCCATGGGTTCTTGTTATGTCTTTTTTTCGTTTTGTGTTTTCATCTTAATTTTTGTTATTTTATTATGTGTTTTCTAGTTTAAAATTAGATTATTTTGGGTCTGATCATTTTTTTGTTTCATTCAGAGTAGTATACCTCTGAGACGTGTTATGTGAGTTATAAAGGAGGGTGATGTTGATGATAGTTAGGGGATGGTTTCCCTCAATCATAATTTTATTAATGATATCATACAAGTAATTCATTCCATAGGCCAAAATTTAAAACAAGAATAGATTGTAGTTTTAGAGGTATAATAAAGAGATGTTGGAGAAAGATATCCATCACGAGTTATCTTATGTGAGAAGCCATCACCCTTTAATGGTATCAATAATCCTCAAGTGGAATAGGGATGGATTTAAATGATCGATTAGGTCAAAAAATTATCGATACACCTGGGAATGTCAATGTTAATTGCTCAGAATTTATACTTCAGGGTCCCAATAAGCATTTTTGGAATTCCATTGTACTACATGATAGGATTTTGGGATTTTACTAGAAGGTTTTTAGGACTTCCATCTTTTCGTAGTTTCATATGGAGTCCTTGATTATGATGAAGTCCCTGTATGTCCTCTATTTTTAGTAGGGAGATCCTTCAATGTCAGCATACACTAATTTTTTTGCTTATCTGGTTCATTTTTTAATAGAGGTTTTGTATAATTACCAGCTAAATTATCAGAAGTACCTGTAGGGTTTGTTATTGCATATCAGATCCTAGGTATTTATATTGATTCTTTCGACCTATTATGAGAATATTGATCGGGAAATTATGGAATAAAAAAATATGAAGGGGAAATTTTGGATACCCCCCTCCCTCTCTTCCACCTCATGGAAGCTTCAATGGAACGGTAGGGAAGAAGTGAAAGTGAAAATATCATCCCTATAGTGGTGGAGGTGGTTCTTAGCAGCATTCTTCTTTGGCTCCTATAGTTTTATCTAGAAGTGTTCCTTTGAATTTATATTAGTGGGTAAAGGTACAAAATACATTAAATCCATGCATTTCACTTGAAAATATGTGTAACTATTGGGGATGTTATGGTCTTTTGTAGTGTTTTATTAGGCTATGTCAACACCTTTATAGGAAAAGGGATTATCAGTTCCAAATACTTATATTTGGTAGTTAGTTGCTTCAAATTCTACAGGGCCACATACTCAATTATCAAAAGTGAAGCACCTTCAAACGTTATTTTAGTTTCTAGTGGAGGAAAATCCAAGTCCAACGATAGTGGGAGGTAACATCTTTATTTCATATATAGTAGTGAATTATTTATTTGATACCGGTGATTCCCATTAATTAATATCTAGTTTTTTATATATTCATAAACATCTAGTAGATATCATGTCCTTTGTAATAGATTTAGAGACACCTCTTGTGATGAAGAAAGAGAAAGGGATTCAGTGTCCTTTTTATGCGATATCAAAAACTGATGTGCAGTTAGTATGAGATTTTCTTATTCTCAATACAAATCAATTGGAAATTTATCATCGGCATGTCTTGTTTCTTGTGGTAGATGGGAGCTTAAAGGTGTTTCTAAGAGAGTGGGATATGAGGTCTAGTCATCTAGGACATTCCCCTAGGTGATAAATAGATTTTTTCCTACAACAGTAGTTTTTCCTACTGAAATTTAATCTATTGCTGATATTACCATTATTGTTTCATACTTTCATGATGTTTTTTAAAATGATTTCAATTGATTTCCTATAGATATAAAGGTAGTGTTTACAATTGACATGGTTCCATGTACACAACCAATTTGGATACCTTCAAAACATATGGAACCATCATAGCTAAAATAGCTCAAGATTCAGTTAGATAACCTAATGGATGAGGGTTTACTCACCCTATTGTTTCACCATGGGAAGCCCCAATGCTTATTGCTAATAAGAAAAATGGTTCACTTTGATTATTTATTGACTATCAGATGTTGAGAACCATGGAATGTTGTTTTTCAAAATAGACGATCCACCAATCAATCCACCTAGGATTCCATAGCATATAGTTCATGGGTATTCTAAAATGTTCATATTAAAAAATATAAGAAACTCCCCAATAGTACACCATGTCATAAACCAGAAAACTATTCCATATTTCCCATACTATAGATGAAATTTTTGGATCCAAAAACACTTCAAATCTCTCTATCCTCTCACCAATGCATTCAATCACCAAAAAACACAATGGAATTGATAAATAAGGACCATGTACTTACATATAAATCTTTTTAGACAATTCTCGTTATTAAAAACTAAAAATTATTTCAAGTAGTAAAAGAAGGGAATGTTATAAGGACAACCCCCCATGATATACCAATCAGGCATATAACAACAATATTAACAAAACTAACACATCAATTAAAAAATATGAATAAACACACATTATGATTTATCATATCAAAATTCAATAATGGGTTATAAAAACAATCTAAAAAAATTCATAAATAAACTTATTTTTTTGTGTGCAAATCTGCAACTCACATTTGAATGTACACTCCTCCAAGCCATGATGACACCAAAATAAATTAACAAAATGAATAAAATTACCTAAAAAATTCTTCTCCTGATAGTTCTAAATCTCAATTCTTGTTTCCTTGAAGGTCATATCATCCTCTACTTCCAACTCACCCAATTAAATAATATGAGAATATTAAGAACCTGATTTTTTAATTATGTTAGGATCCTTTTAGTTTTTGTATAATTATTTTATATGTGACTAATATGGATGCCTAGTTAGTTCATGAAGGACTCAAGTGTATCTGGGGCCCATCCAGAGCACTAAACCATGTTTCTCGGTGAAAAATAATGGTCTTATAGTTATATGAAACCATGTGGGGAGGGCCTCATGGTTACTTCTACCCATGTGTTACTGGACAATGGAGTGTTGTAGAGCACACATTTTTTCATATCCTTATGCTAGGGACCGTGTGTCCATACATATGGTATGATGTTTTTAGCAGAGCCATTCTTCATGGTTGGGGAATGGTTTACCTATTCGTGTGTAATAACAGTGCGTGTGTCCCATACCTACAAGAAAATAATCACAATTGGTGCGTGGTTTCCCTAACCATGAGCCCAAACATTATGAGCCTAGTTTTTTTGGTCTTTTTATTACAATTCCCTTAATAATATTTTTTCGTGAACCCTATTACATTATTTGTTTCTCTAGAGGAAAAAACCATGTTTTATCCCCTTTGGAGATCTATGATGGCCTAACCATGGCTTTTTAATATCCTTACCATCTAGATTTTTATCAAAGAACCATCCATATCACTGGATCGACACCAGTATGATCTTGATTAGTTTTTATCTGTTATTTCTTTATCATTCTATCAAAATTCTACTTATATTCATTCTTATATGCCCTATTTTTTTAGAGATGGTCCATTTTTTTGATCTCTTCAAATAAATTCCAAATATGTGGCTGATACTGGATGAGAAGAATTACATAAGTACAAGGTAGGTGGTCTATAACTCATCCCCCATGTTTTTTTGTTTTATAATATTCCATGTGTGCACAATGATCTCATCAGGTATCATCTGTTTAATCATTGTTTCATTCTTATAGTCATTTGATCCATGTTCATAGACTCTCTTTAAATATTGTATCTATTGTTTGATGTTATGAACTAAATTAACACCCCGCCAGGTAGGGTTATTTCCATAATTGGGCTTTAATGGGATGTTATTAATTTTCCTCCAATGTTCAAGTGTGTGGTTTGACTCTATTAATGGAAAGACCCTTGAATTAGATGAATTGTGAATTATTAAATGGCTGGTACCATTGGTTATTTTTACTTAAAACATATATAGTAAGTCTCCCAATTTGAAAAATAAATAATAAATGGAAATGGAAATTATATATTGCATATATTAATTGGTCTAACTGAGTATAATTTAATGTGTTGGTTTCACATCTATAGCACCCCTTTCAATTTTTAACGGATAGTATCTGAGTGAACCTTATTAACATATCATGAAATAAGTGAAATGCCAAATCCTTTTTTTGATATTTTCTAATAACCACTTTAAGGTTCCAGGTATATGAACCATGACATTATTATATGAGTTTTCAAAATAGAGTTAAATTTTGGATTCCTGAGGGAATTCCTTGAACACTGATAGGTGCCATTCTTATTTTGAGACACCAATTTCCAAGGGTGAGAGACACCTTGGAACCTGATATTTTATTATTAATGTATAGTTTGTATAGAACCACAAGATCCCTCCTTCTCTATTACAATATAGTTTGGATACACTCTTTGGACTCCTCAGGGATTCTATAGACATGTGGTTCCTTAATTGTATCATTGGGACTAGAAAATTCTTATCTTGTTTTTCCTTGGATGTTTTCCTTGTACTCTCTAAGACTCAATATTATGGAATACCTTGGATTGTGCTCCTTGGATTACAATCATACCCCTATAGACAAGCTACAGATACTACCTAAGATGTCTTGAACCCTTAGGTCATGGATTATTTGGAAATCACCTTAGAACCTCTTCATTATTAATATCATTAGGATTCCTTTTTTATATCATGGATATTTCATTGCACTATCATGTCAGTTATGGTAATACCTCATGTAAACTATTTATAAAAAACCTGAACATAATTAATTAATGAAATTGTTAGATGTTCAGAAAATATCCAATGGATGATGTAGGTACTTGGATTATTACATAAATGTAATGATTTACTTTTATTTATTCTTGATGTCACATTGTGTCCTCTTATATTACACAAAATAGTTATCCTAGATGCCATTGGTGGTGGTCTACTTCTATTTATCTCTCACTCTATATTGATTCCATTGATACCAATGCCAACTACATGCATGAATGTGTAGACAAAGGGAATCCTACCACTTTAGAAATTTGATTTATTTCATGCTTCAGATGGAGCTGGTAGAAGATGACCTAGATGAAGCTTGCGATGATGGAGATAGTTTTTTTATTCAATGATGATACTTTTCTATAGTAGGTATTGTCTACTTCTTTGTATCCTTTTTCTAGTTTTACAGATACATGACATAAATCACCATCAACTTTTGAGAATTAATCCCAGTTTTTCATATTGTTTATTTCTTCAGACTGCTTCCATTTTTCCACCTAATTATATTTATTCCAATAATTATCTATTTCTACTATCATCTATTGTTCTCTACTATTGTAATAAAGGAATAGAATCCCCATAGACACACATTAGGCCTCACTACTAGTCGATATTCTCTAGAATTCCGGGAGATGTTCTTGGGGCCATATAGACAACCATTCTTGAGGAAACCTCAATGGAATAAAATTCTAGGAAATCAATAAATGGAATTAGATTGGTTCCTTTTTTGATTTACTATTTCAATACAGTATTACTGATTTAGGAAACTAAGGAACCTTTTTACGAACCGTTCTTGGGAACAGCCAACCCATGTCTGGTTTAAATTCCCAGTTTCTTGGAAAATGATTATTGTTTTACTTTTTTACAATTACTGTTGATACCATCTCACCATTTAGTTACTCACATTCTATGTTGTGGTTGTTATTATTATTTTTATTGGTATTTTTATTCATCATTGGACTGATGACATGAGGGTATGTATAATTATTAGAAGCATCATTATAGGTTCCTATAATTCACACGCAATAAATATTCAATGCCATATAGGTTCATTTCAGTAGTTAAATTTCATGAAATGCATGTTATTATTGAGAGAGACTTGTTTTTATCATGTGCCTTTCCTACTCATGGGATGTGATTGAGTTATAATAAGTATGGGATTTGATACTCTAGGATGGAAAACTCGTTTTAAAAGAATAATGATATATGAAAATAAGAAACTATAAAATAAAAATTGAAACTTGACATGTAAAATGAAATGGATTCTAGTGAATGATGAGGCACGGTATAGTTGACCCTTCATCCAATGAAACCCCTGAAATTTAAACAAGATCACTTACCAAAAACTGGAATTTTAATGGGTTAGTTGGGTAGTATATCATTGGTAGTGATCCCTTCTTTATATTGTTGAACATCCCATGATGTTTCTATCTGTATTCTTATAAGCTTTTTCTGAGACATATTATTTGGAATTGTAGACCAATGACACCATGATGTCCTCTTGTCATGTGGAAGGAGGGTGGAGATGACCATTCTCTAGAAATGGTGCACCCTATGACTCCAGTATAACCCCCAAGAGTTCCACTTGATGCACCACATATTGTAATAGATCTCTACATTGTCTCCAATCATC
The DNA here is from genome assembly GCA_963277665.1 of Viscum album. Classification (NCBI taxonomy): domain Eukaryota; kingdom Viridiplantae; phylum Streptophyta; class Magnoliopsida; order Santalales; family Viscaceae; genus Viscum; species Viscum album. The sequence continues at coordinate 568,827,852 of OY728164.1, read as the reverse complement.
ATATTAGATTCTTAATCTAATTTATTTCATGTAAGGTTCTCATTGACTTGAACCTGTGATGGCTGATCTGACTCTCATGTTCTTACTACAACATCCTCCCACCTTTTTGAGGGATGTCCATCCATAGGTTGCTTAGTCTTGGATAGAGGACACCATGTCCATATTTGAGAAGCTAGAGACACCTATAGATAATAGGGTCAAAGTTTTTGCCTACATGATTTGTGATTTCGACAAACTCTAGTGATATTTAGTTACCCGTGATAGTCACCATCAGGGCATGGTATGTGTCGACTTTTTGAAAACATTCCAAAAATAGTTCATTCCTTAGATGATGAGAGCTAAACAATCTATATATTTAATGAATCTTAAGTAGGTTTATATGCTAGTTATGGATCATTTATCATGATTCATTGAGTTATTGTTCTATTCAACACTTATAGATGTTTATAATGATTCTCATGCTAGAGGCTTCGAGGATGGGATCATGTATGCCATTCATAATTTAGAGAATGTATTTCACCAACAAAATTTCTCTAAAATGGTCAATCTGTATCTTATCAATCAGAAAAACCTAAGGGACAGTGAAAGAAATGGGTGTAGAGGATCATCGACAAGGTAGTCCAGTTGTTCCTCTGGATGCCATAAATGTCTGCTCAATGTTTTTTTTGTTAGTCTAGTGGAATCCATAGTACTGATACTAGTAGATCTATCATGTGTCATTAGTGTAGATGAATTGGGTATCAGAAGGATCAATGTGATAGATACCCTATGATTTTCTAGTCTTATGGCCACATTATTAACATTAATAGATTATGTCATACCACTCCATCAGATTCTAGTGCAAGAGGATCCACACTAGGTCCACCTTTAGGGGTAGGTTCTTTTACACGGTGTTCGGATAGATAGATTAGCATTGGAAGGACTGTATGAGGTTGAAGTCATAGCTGTGGAATCTAAAATTCATATATTCAATAGTACCAATAGATCTCTCAGGATCATGTTTGTCCAGCTATTTCATAGGGATATAGTGTAGGTCAGTTACATACACTACCAGTGAAACCCATGGATTAGGTTGTGGGACCAAATACATTATATGGTACTATTATAGTATCCTCCAATATAGTATCTTATTTATTTGACATGGGTTATTCACAGTCATTTATCTCCAAATATTTCATGGAATGTCTCAGGTAGAAAATATATTAAATTTTTTGGTGTATCTACCCTGAAAAAATCAATGGGAATAAGATCAGAGGGACTATTCAAATATAGGGGTAGTCCCTTTGAGGTATGAAGATACCCTTTATTATAATTACTCTGTGTTCCCATGATTACTAGCTTAGATGTCATTATAAGGATGGATAGGTTTGTTCTCGATCACGTCACTGTAGAATAATATCTCTACAAGGTATCATTTACATTACCATAGGGAATCAATTATCTTGAAAAGGGTGAGTAGGATGTCTATGTACATGAGTTTTACGAGAGTATGGTGGGAAATGTGGAGTGAACTACCACATTTCCAATCTATTCATGGTGTATTAGGGTTTACATCATGATTAATTCCCTCCAATAGTTGGTTGTTTCAAGAAATTTTTTCCTAATGAGTTTTCGGTAATTTCTTTTGATTGAGGGGTATAGTTTAAGATTAGGATCATTACATGAGAAACTACAGTGTCTATTCATGTGTACATGATGGTAGCTACTGATCTCTATAATATCTAGTGTATGGCACAAGAACATGAGGCCAAAGGTTTTATATGTCATAATACTTCCTCTTTGGTTTCACCTGTGATTTTCACAAATAATTTTTATGAGACCCTTTGTGTATTCATGGATTATAGATTGTTGAACTAGCATATGGTCATGAACTTGTATCCACTACATCATATAGATGATCTCTTTTAAAATCTATAAGGATGTAGGGAATTATATAATATCCACTATAGATCAGGATATAATCTAGTGCAAGTCGGGAATTCATAACTAAATTACGTGACATTCCATAGCATGTATTATCTGTATGAGTATCTCGTTATGTTGTTCAGTATTAAGAACATACCTTCAATTTTCATGGACCAGTGAAATATGGTGTTCCACCCCTATCTAGATTCATTTTTTTTTTAGTATTTGGGGGATAAATATTGGTGTATTCTCACACTCTTACCGACCATGATAACCACCTTGAGATCATTCTGAGTACACTGAGAGAGAATTGAATTTATGTTAAGATTGCATAGTGGCACTTCTATATCAAAATAGTTCACTTATTGGGTAATATTATTTCATAATTTGGAGTCTCTTTTAACATAGAGAAGTTGAGTGTTGTAGATTCATATTAACATCCCAATAACATGTATAATCTATGGAGGTTCATGGATCTGGTTGAATATTATAGATGTTTCACATATGAATTTTTATACCTTTATCCACCTTTTAGTGGTATTACAAAGAAGGGTGTCATGTTCCTATGGTCAGAAGTGTGTGAGAAATAATTTCAGAAGCTAAAAGGAAGGCTTGCCTCAACACCTATCTTGATTTCTCTAGATCCTAGAAAATGCCATATAGTGTTTTATGATGCATCAGGATTTTTCTTTAGACTAGTGATGATGGGGGATGATAGATTCATTACGTACGGATATCAACAGTTTTATGTTCCTTAAGTTTTTGGAGACGCTATCTTTTGGGTGAGTTCCTTTTTGTTATATACAGACCACAAGAGCCTCCAATATATCATTTCATAGTGTGAATTTATCCTTAGTTTGTTAATATGGGCCAAATATCATCTGTTTGTAAATTTTTGAGCTTTCCTATACACCTATAAAAGGAAATGCCGTAGTGAATGTGTTGAGTTAAAAAAATCACGAATAGGTTGTATGAGATTCCAATGATGAATGGAAATTGATGGCCCTATTTTTTGAGATGCATATGGATTTTCATGATAGTTACAAGAATACATATCTCTTATCCTTGATAGTTAGTTCTTCCCTCCTAGGGAAGGTGAAGTGTGGGTGATTTTTAAATCCTAAAGGTTTAGTTCTCTATGAGTGTATTTCAGGAAATGAACCACCTGTGTATTGGATAATTAATGGAGATTATATTCTTCATATTCAAGGCCACATATATGTTTCTAAAGATACGAGATATGAACTGATACAGGAGTCCAATGCTTTATAGTGGGTAGTTCATCCACAAATCTCCAAGATGTATCAAGACATACGACACTGGTATTGGTGTCCTGGGATGAAACATTAGATAATAGGATTTATGACTAGGTTCTCCACCTGTAAGTAGGTAAAGCTGGTGCAATAGTGACTTGAAGTATTTTTAAAACCAATTCCAATATAGGATTGTAAATGGGAATATATAGTTATGGGTTTTTAGTCAGATTTTCAAGGTCTCCTAGAGGCAGTGACTCTATGTGGGTTGTTATTGAATGACTGGTGAAAGTAGACCACATCCTTCCTATTTTGTAGACTTTCTAAGATGATGATCTAGGAATATTGTATATATGTGAGATCATATGACTAAATGGGGTCCCACATAATATTGTCTCAGAGAGGGATACTCATATCACTTCATAGTCCTAGAAGGGGTTACTAAAATCTATGGGTACATAGGTTCTTTTGAGCATATATTTACACCCTCATACTAATGGACAACTAGAATATAATATACATGTTCTAGAGGACATGAGAAAGGCATGAATCCTTTATTTTAGTGGTTATTGGAAGAATCATATTCATCTCATAAATGTTTCTTATAATAGTAGATTCAAAGTGATAGTTTTTATGGCTTCTTTTGAGCCAATGTATGGCTGGACAATCCATTCACCTCTATGCTGGATAGAGGTAAAAGAAGAAGACCTACAAGGTTCTCATCTAGTTCAAGAGACATTAGAGTAGGTTCAGTTGATCTAAATGTTAGTTTCTACTACCTAGTCTCTAAGAAAATTGTAAGCCATTCGCCATCGATGACCTCTGGAGTTTGAATTCTGGGCATGTGTTTTACTATGGGTATCACCCAAGATATAGAATAGAATGATACCTATATAATGGATGTTGTCACATCACTATATAGGTTCATTTTAGATTCTGTAGAGAGTCAGGACACTAGACTATTAGAAACTACTACCTTAGTGGAACCATGCCATGCATGATATATTCCATGTTTCACAACTTTGTTAGTATCTGGCGAGTCTTGTCACCGAAGGTATGTTTTCGGTGTCCCAAATTATATTTATCCTAACAAGTATAGAACCGGAAAGGGGTTGATCCATAGGGAACTAAGAGGTTATTTTATCTTTCTTGACTTAGTTTGTATTTTTATTTTATGTAAAGTTTGCTGAATTTAGAGTCAATTTCTATAGGTTGTTTTGGTACAAAAAGAACAATTGGTTTTGAAGCTTCTTTTAACAAATTAATTTCTAGATAGAAAGTGAATACGAGAAAATCTGATTTTGATGCAAATAAGGATAGAAATGCATTGGGGTTATGGACGTGTGATAAGTTGATTATTAATCAAAATTGATTATGAGGTTGTGTTGTTCACAAAAACCCAACTCTCTGGGATTAATTTGTAATAATGATTCCTTTTCCGGTAAACATTATATTTAGAGCTTAAGAAGCTGACTCCTTTGTCCGGTATTTAGTTTTTAACAGATTTTTATTTGGATTAGTCCATTTTGAGATGAAGGATACTTCCAATGGTCATGGAGTTGTTCATCGTTATTCTTCTTTTGAATCCCTGGAAATTTTTCCCTTAGTCCAGTACAGATTTTCCTATAATAATATGAAGCGATTTGAGAATAATAAGAAGATATTATTAAATAAAACACATTCAGAGCAATTTTATTCAAATTACAACTCATCAGCTACCACAACCCCAATAAACTGAGTGTTTAGTAACACATATTGAAAATGATAATTACAAAACGGTTGATAATTGATGAAATCATTCTTAGAACTTTGAAAAAGGATTGATTCTTATGTAGATGGAAGAATGGTGGTATTATGACCGTAGAGCGTCGTTACTTCAGAGCTTCCACACAATATTCCCACACACTCATCCAACATTCACCACTTGGTCTGGAGGCCAAGGCCTCTTTTTATAGAAAAAATAAGTACACGACGTGTATCGAAATTACACACAGTGTACTTTTGTCAACGCGCATTTTCCTTCGTTTTATCTGTTGGTAGGCGGCCTAACATGTCGTCCTTGACTTGGATCATGGCGTTTCCTAGCAGGTGAATGTACACGACATTTAGCGCCATCATACAATGCATGTAGTCTCAAAATTCGGCCACCAACCGCTTCGTGAAATGCGTACACGACATGTATAAATAGAAAAAGGCATGTCTCCTTCTTCCAGAAACATGGGCATGTAGAATCTTCTTGCCCACCAACCACTTATAGAATGTCATAAATGGCTTGTATATTGTACACATGGTGTGTACCGCCTTCTGGTTACTTCGGCATGTATTTTTCCTGGTCAACACGTTACTGAACTTGAATGTACACGACTTGTATATTAGTACACGCCGTGTAGTTGGAAATTTTGTCTCAGTTCTCCTCTGTTTCGTGTATTTGGCCATAAATCTTTTGAAAATTAACAAGATCACAAAAATCAATGTATTTGTCCACTAAGTAGTAGGTAATTTCTGAAAACGTGTTCTTATTTTTCATTATAGTATATGAAAATGTATACACAAATCGGGTGAATCAAACTCCCCGATACTTAGTCATTTGCTTTCCCTCAACCAAATCTCAACATCTAATAAAAAGAGCCTATATCTTAAAAGGAAGGAATTCAGTTAATCATAAATGAAAATAAAAAGTTACAGGAGAAAATATTAAAAAGAATATATAACAGTTTCAATTCCGTAAATATTCTAATCATGCCTCGTATATAATTCAATTAACTACTTTCATCATCTTTTAACAAATGTTTCAACCTTTCAAAAATAATCCAGCCACATGATGATTGACCTCACCAATAAAATACTCAACGCTCAAGATAATTCTAATCAAAGTTATTCCCATTTAAATATATATACACTCTATCCATAGGTTTCCAATAAATCTTGTTCGCCACTTTAGTAAATTTAATTTACAAATATCATGAGGAGTTTTCAATAAGGATCAGATGTTTCTATGGCAAAATGTTGGTAGGTAATGATGTGAAAATAACTCTGAGGCTTGAAAGAGGATGCTAAATTCTTCAAATAATAATGCATGATATTCGAAAATTAATCTCAATGTAAAAATGTCCCCAACAAGCTTTATCAAATAATCTTATCACCACTATCTCCTTTAGTTGAGTAAGTTGGGTTCACAAAACAACAAGTGACTATAAGTTCCCTTTGTACTTTATTTTTGTTTTTTTACAAAGGGGACATCTCAGAATGTCCACAAATAGAGGTTTGGAGCCCTTTTTTTCCCAGATGATCAAGGGGCTCTCCCCCATACATAATTTCTTGACAATTAAAGAAATTATGTCATGAGTCGCCAGTCCATTCTTCTGAGCTCAAATATATAATCATGAAAAATCCTAAAAGAATTAGCGTAGGAAGGAAAATAGGCTTTTATTATGGATTTCTATATTGGATTTTCATGGTCCCTAAGGGATTCATGATGATAAAATGATTCGTAGGTCTTAAGATAAAGAGGTTTAAATAATCTAACGCCTCTATCATTTTAATGTAACTCAAAAATTCCTCATGTTTTGAAAATAAAACTTGAAAATTCTGGTAGTAATGTATATTCTAAGAATCACTCAAGAAAGAGGGTATTAGAAAGATTATGAAAAAAGGTTTAAAATACCTCTCATGAGTGGGAAAAACAAATAAAGAGACAATCATGGCATGACTTGAAAATAAATGATTAGTCTAGTTGATGTATTTATCCATGGATTACAAGTTGTAATTATATTATATCATCAATCATTTTAAAATACTTCAGAACCAAAATAAGCATGCAATTTTTTTCAAATTTCCCACTTTTAAATTATTATTTATATATATGATTACCAAAAAAATTGACTTCACATATTAAAATATATCTTCTAATAATGATTTTTCCTAAAATATTAAAAGGGAAAAGACCAGAGAGGTTGAGAGATGCCCCCATACTTAAAACTGCACGCGGTCCACTAAGTGCACAAAATGTTGAACAAGGTAAGTTGGGGACATAATAGTGGACCAGACCGAGGGGAAGTAAGGAAATAAGTAAACAAAGAAAGAAAAGTAAACAATGGAAAAAAGATTACTCCCCTCGTGTTCGGGCATAGGAAAACAGAATGTGATGTAAAAGTGCAACCCAAAACATGCCAGAGTACCTGTGAGAGTGGAAAGAAAGAAAACACTGCACGAATTCATAACAAACACAAGAACAAGATATCACAAATATATATATACAATGAAAATCATGTGTGCCAAAACTAGTCAGGTGGTAACCTTATAAGAGGCATCATCTCGTACAGAACCAGTCGGTAGAGATGGCTCAGGAGCCGTGGAAGTGGGAGGCTCGGACTCTGCATCTGGAAGGGAAGCTGATAAAGTAGGAGATGTGTGTGCTGGACTGAGAATATGAGGCTCAGCATCACTCCCTAGACTGACAATAGAGGTGGTGGAAGTAGTAGTAGCAACTAGTCCCACGTAAGATACTAGAACAGAATCTGTGGCCAGCGCTGTAAAGGACGGTGGAGATGCAGTAGAAGGGCCAGGATCCAGGGCAGAGGTAGGTGGCAGAGGATATGAAACACCATGATGCTGAAGAATAATCCCCATTAGCTACTCCATCCAGTCCTGTCGGTTGTCGATACACACGAAATGCTACTCCAACGTATCGAGGCAGAGGGAAAGGGAGAGATCGACCGAAGTTGTAGGTGTAAGTGGGGTTGGTGGTGGCACAAAAGAAGGAATCATAAAAGAGGTGGGTTCAGTAGAAGTGGGTGTGGTGGGGAAGCTGGTGGGGGTGGGGAAGGAGGAAGTGGTGCATCGGTGGGTGGTATAGGAGGGTCAGCAGGTGGGCAGGCCGGAGCCTGGACAAGGACGTAGGCACCCCTACTTTCTGACCAATCCCATGCAAATAATCTTTAGATAGTCCATCCGTTGGAGGTAACCTAACAAGTCATGTGGTAGTAAAGGCTCAAAGACTCCGAGATAGTTGGAAAGCTGGGTGGCGTAAAACCCACCTTTCAGGTTGCCCTGATGGCTTGTAAATATAGCATGGAAGTAGAAGGTGGCTAGGTAAGGGAGGTCTGGGGATCTCTGCTAGATGACAAAGGTAAAAAGATCCATGTCATGATTGGTAACGACCCCCATATCTTCATAGAGGGGTAAAATATTGGAACTAAAGCACCGATGGGTAAAACCGCGTATGGGGTCAGTGATAAGGGTGCTCTTATATAAGGTAGGGGCATAGTAGTGGTCAGGCCCAACTATCTCCCGCCACATAGCCTGGAGCACAGAGCGCTCGGGTTTGGTTAGGGTAGAAATAGGGTGTGGGGTGATAGGATGGGTGTAGAAACTGCACCCTTGGCTGAATTTGGTCATGGTGAGGTAAAAGCGTCGGCCGACCAGCCAAAACTAAACCACAAGCACTGCATCACCAGGTGTCTCTCGGTACTCACCTCCGAACTCGAATGAGGCAGAAAACAACAAAAATAAATCACGGAATATATACTTATTGACCTCGAAAATAGCGAGAAGTGGAGTGTGTGCAAGGAGATCCTCTAACTCGCCCCAGATGCCTAGCTGTTGAGGAATGGTGATGTCGAGGTAGCGGCCACTCAACGAAATCGGACAGTGAGAAAAGAAATGACCCTTGTCATGTTCCAGATCGGTGACTGGGAACACCATGTAGGGATAGGGAACATCTGCAGGTCCCAGCCCAGGTGGAGGTGCAACAGTAGGAGCTGGCTCTGGGGGTGGATTGGCTGTAGTAGGTGGAGGGTCATTGGAATGGGCGGCTGATGATGTGCCAGCTGCGGAGGAGGAGATATTAGGTGGAGTGGAAGATGAGAGGTAAGGAATGATGGGGATCAAACTAGCCTCGATGGAGGGAGTGAAGGGTGGAATGGTTGCCAATGCACGAAGCTCATATACTAGAGCGTCTGGGTCTGGCTGCGTCGCTGGTCGCAGCCATATCCGCCGATAAATCGGCCTCCCGCTCTCTTAGTAGTGGAGGCGGGTCGCTTCCCACATGAAGGATCTTGATCTTCCATAATATGAAAGACAGAGAAAATCAAAACAAAAATAAAAATAAAAGAAAAGAAAATAAATAAAATATGGGATAAGTGAAAAATAAAAGTACATGGCGTGTACATCCAGAGAATAAGGTGTGTAGTAAAACCTGTAAAGCATCCGGTGTTCTCTGGATGAACATGCCGAGGGAGAGAAATGAAAGACTAGAAAGGGGTGCACGGCGTGTACTGAACGTACACGTCATGTGTATGCAATGTAAACATGGTTGTGTATGAGTAAAGACACGACCACATTTTTTAACAGTACTAATCATAAAGGACACACCATGTAGGGATCCAACATGATGTGTTCATCATCAGAAGAACATGGTCGTGTGGTGGGATAGGCCCGGGCTGGCTGGAGGAAAGGGAATACACGACGTGTACAGAACATAGATTCCATGTACATGAACATGGGATGTGAGGCCGTGTTAACTACTACACACGTCGGGGAAAAAAGAAGTAACATACATGGAGTGTACCGAACACACACGTCGTGTACGTGGAAATGGTGAGTGAGGCCATGTGAAAATGAACTCTGGCACGAGCGGGGCTGGTACATGGTGTGTACCGAACATACACACTGTGTATATTCAAATTTTGAAGTATTTCATGTGTTTTCATGTACAAAATTACACAGCATGTTTTCTTCATTTCATGGCCATGTATTTCAGAAGTCGAACGGTCGGCAGATCCCAAAACACCACAAACACTTCCAATAACTTGAAATAGTGAGTGTATAAGGGCATACCTTGACCGATGATTTCAATGAAAAAGAAATCAGAACCTAAAAAGAACCAAATAGACGGGTCGTGAAGTGGGGAGGTTGGGTGACATTTGGGAGAAGAAACCGTAAGTGGGGAAGCGTTGCGCGACAGAACATGAAGCTGGGTGGCCGCGACATATATAGCTTAGGTACACAACATGTACATCTCGACTACACGTCGTGTATCTCAATTTTTTTATTAATATTTTTTTTATTTTTATTTTTTTATTACGAAAAACATACATATATATATATATAAGTATTATAGTAAAAAGAGAAGTACAAACTTTGTTCTGGTGCTTGGGGCGAGGTTAGAACCAGCAATCGGCCATTTTGAATTGATGCCCTCAACCACTAGAGAGAAGGTTGTAATTCTGACCATATCTATCATTTATATACATTTAATATATACATATTATATGCACGATAATAAGGAAATGATCGACATGTGGTTTTTAACTATACAATAATTGGATTAAGTAGGTATATTAGCCAAGTTCGAACCTGGGTCTTTTGGATCCAGGGTCGATACATTGCCATTCTTCCAACTTCATCTTCATGAATTACATTCTATAGAAAATTATATTTATATTTTAATATTATAAAGAAAACATGGCACACTCTACCTATATTGGAAGACACGTCGTGTGGTTTTATTAAAAGGCTAAATTATGGAAATAGAGTGGTTGTCAAGATTCAAACCCGAGTCTTTTGGAGTCGGGTTCTGATCTTGGCCAACTGACCCATCCCCATTACAGGTTTTCTTATAAGAAAATATATATGTGAAATTTACTACACATGCCGTGTAAGAAAATATACAAAGGAGGAACCCTGAGCCGAAGGTAGGTCGGGAGGATTTGATCTGGGGTCAGCTCGGATAAACTCCAATGACCTTACCATCGACACCAGCATCATCCATGTTTATACTTTTCTACTCTATATGTTTTTAATAGTTAGAAAACAAATTAAAAGTAAAAGTAAATGAAATGTATATAGAGGGTACATAGCGTGTATTCTCTGGGTTGCCTCCCAGGAAGTGCCTTTGTTTTTGGTTATTAGCTCGACCTTCTTACCTTATATTTATGGTGGATAATTGTCCCAATAGTAGCCACTCTGGCCTTCTAGAAATTGAAAGTTCTCTAGATCTTCTTCAACAGGAATTTTTGGAATGATAAAGTTATCATAAATATAGTAACATAGCAGATCATCCACTTAGATATCGTCTGTGGTATTTATCGCACAATAGTCATCCTGATTAGGCAATGATGCCTACTTGATAGCCTTGAGGACATTGTCGGAGACTCTATCATATCCTACCCAAAAATAAGCTCCCTCTCATTCACATTGATGAGTGCCTTCCCAGTGGATAGGAATGGTCTTCCCAAAATTATAGGTGCCTCCTGGTCATCTTCCATGTCAATGATAATGAAATCTGCAGGAAGGATCAACCTACCTATCTTGATGAGCACATACTCCAGTAGTCCCTTCAGATGTTTGATGGATCTATTAGAATGTTTAAGGGCTACTCATGTAGGATTCAAATCATAGAGCCTGAGATTCTTGAAAAATATAAGGGTCATGAGGTTTACGTTGGCCCGTAATTCACAGAGAGCCTTCCCAAACTCGCATGGTCCAATGGTACAGGGAATATTGAAACTACCTAGATCATGGAGTTTGGGAGGAATTGAGTGTTGGACGACTGCAGAATACTCCTTGGTTAGGGAAATAGTGCCCAGATCCTCCATCATTCTTCTAATGGAGAGTATTCCCTTCATGAATTTTTCATAACTAGAAATCTTCATCAGTTCCTCTACAAATGGGATATTTATGTGCTGCTTCTTGAACTTGTCCATGAATTTGCCGAACTGGTGGTCAAACTTTCTCTATTTCAATCTCTCTGAAAAGGGTAAGGAATGTACAAAAGGTTTGACAACCTCCTTCCCTTTAGTTTTCTAAGACTCCTTCTGTGGGATTTCGGATGAGGATGGGCCGATATTGGGACCTTCTTTGTCATCAGGGGGTGTGGATACACCAGGCTGTGTTGGTTGGTTCTGCTGGACCTCCTTTCCACATTGGAGTATGACAGCATGGGCTTCCTCCCTTGGGTTCTTCTCTATATTGTACGGTAGAGTACTGGGTTTCCTTCCTAAGAGTTGTTTCTCCAAATGGACAATTTGGTTCTCCATGACTTGAATTGATTCCTCTGGATTTTGGAACCTGGTCTCAAGAGTAGATATGAATTTGGTCATAAGATCCTCTAACCTTGAGGTGTTCACCTACTAAGGAGTTTGTTGAGAAAGTGGAAGTGGTGGCTATCGCGGCTGCTATGGGCGAGGGTTTTAATACCCTTGTTGCTGATAAGATCCCTATTGGGGTTGTGCTTGCCTTTGGTACTAATTCGGATATGGAGGCTGGTTGAAGCCGGGTGGTCGTTGGGGCATCGGATTTTGCTGTTGTTGGCCCCAACCTTTGTTTTACTGATCACGCCATGCTGGGATCTCATACTACCGGTACTTGTTGGGCCCTTAGTTTTGTGGAACCTAACATACCTCACTTGTTTATGGGCCTCCAGCAGAACCCGAGTATTCTCCCATTATGTGGTTATCAGCACATTTACTACATGTCCGATGGTTCGCCACATGTACTTGGGATGTGCCCTTCAGATTGAGTGCATCGATCTTCTTGGACACAGCTTCCAACTGGGCAGATAGAAAGGTAGTTGCATTTATGCAATGCATACCTCGTTTCGGTGTTCCCCATTCTGAATGCCACTAGAAGCTGTTGGCAGACATATATTCCAACAGTTCGAATAGTTATTCGGGGGACTTCCTCGTTAGCGTGCCTCCATCCGCAGCATCCACCGTAGACTTGGTATTAGTTTTCAACCTTCCGTAGAAGGTTTGGACATTCATCCAAAGTGGAAATCTTTGGTGTGGTCATTTCCGCAACATCTCCTTGAAGCGCTCCCAGGATTCGTAAAACGATTCAGCGTCACACTGCTGGAAATTGTGGATCTCGTTCCGTAGTGTCACCGCCTTTGAGGGTTGAAAATATTTGGACACGAATGCCTAGGCTAGATCCTCTTAGGTAAGGATAGATCATTTTGGATTCCCTATAATAAAATCTTTCATCTTATCCCTTAGTGATAAGGGGAAGATGCAAAGATAAATGGCATCTGTGGACACTCTGTGGTAACAGAACATGTCACAGACCTGCAGAAACTTTGAGAGATGAGCATTGGGATCATCGCTGGGTAGGACGCTGAATTGAACACTGTTCTGGATTAGCTGCATGATAGCAGGCTTGATCTCGAAATGTTGGTCTTTCAACGGCGGTCAGACGATGCTCATATCAGCTCCGGGGATTGATAGAAAACCATACATCATGAGAGTAAGGCGTGGAGGTGGCTATTGTGTAAGGGGAACTAGCATGAATTTTTGGTCCTCAGGGGCGTAGTATGGCCCCTGACCTAGGTTGAAATATGGAATCAGCTCTGGTTGGAATTTGTGGAGATGCAGCGGGACCTATCCTGGAGAACGTGGAGCTTCTTGGTTCCGGTTGTCATCTGGTCCCAACTATTGTCCAGCTCCTTGGACAACAGCTGGATTACCTTCCTCGTTAGGTGCTAGTGGAGTGGTTTGATTGTGTTTAGCCATAAATTCTCATTGGCGCCTCAAAAATGTCTATTCGATCTCCGGGTCAGTGGGGAAAAAACCTGATGACTCAGTGTTCAGGGAATGCTTGAGGTGACCACTCATACACCAAAATACCTACACAAAACAAATCAAAACAGCAAGTGTAAATTAAGAAAAAGATAGATAAAAGGAAATATGATTACAAAAGTGATTTTTGTGAATTTATGATTTTTATTTTCGCTAAAATTTTATACAAATTTAATTAATACAAGTATAAAATTAACTCTATTCGTTCCCCGGCAACGATGCCATAATATGATGAGTCGTTTCATCGAAGGTATGTTTTCAGTGTCCCAAATTATATTTATCCTAACAAGTATAGCACCAGTAAGGGTTCAATCCACAAGAAACTAAGAGGTTATCTTATCTTGCTTAACGTAGTCTATATTTTTATTTTAAGTGTTGTTTCCTGAATTTTGAGTCTATTTCTATTAGTTTTTTTGGTACAAAAAGAACAGTTGGTTTTTAAAATTCTTTTAACAAATTAATTACAGGAATTACAGTGAATATGGGAAAATCTGATTTTCATGAAAATAAAGATAGAATTGCATTGGGGTTATGGATGTGTGATAAGTTGATTATTAAGTTAAATTTCTTATGAGGTTGTGTTTTTCAAAACAACCCAACTCTCTGGGTTGAATTTGTAATAATGTTTCCTTGGTCGAGTAAAATTTATATTTAGAGCAGAAGAAACTAACTCCATGGTCCTGTTGTTAGTTTTTAATAGATTTTTATTTATATTAGTCCATTTTTAGATGAAAGATACTTCTAATGGTCTTGGATTTATTCATAATTATTCTTCTTTTGAATCCCTGGAAATTCTACCCTTGGTCTGGTACAGAATTTCTAGTGATAATATGAAGTGATTTAAGAAGAATAAGAAGAGATTATTAAAACAAACTCATTAATATAAACTTAATTCAAATTACAACACATCATCTTATACAACCCCAACACACCGGATTTTTAGTTACACATATTGAAAATGATGGACACAAAACTATTGATACATGATGAAATCATTCTTGGAACTTTGAAAAATGAATGATTCTTTCATAGATGGAAAAACTGTGGTATTATGATGGTAGAGCGTCTTTCTGTTGGAGCTTCCACCCAATATTCCTACACACTCCTCCAACATTCACCCCTTGGTCAAGAGGCCAAGGCCTATTTTTATATAAAAAATAAGTACACGACATGTATCAAAAGTACACACCGTGTACCTTTGGCAATGCGCTTTTGCCTCCATTTTCTTCGCTGGTAGGCAGCCTAACACGCCGTCTTTGACATGGAACATGGCACCACCTGGTAGGTGAATGTACACAGTGTGAAACGCTATCATAGATAGCGTCTAGTCTCAGAATTAGGCCATCAACTACTTCTTGGAAATTCATACACGACATGTATAAATAGAACATGACTTGTCTCCTTAAGCCGGCCACATGGGCGTGTAGACTCTTCTCGCCCACCAATCTCTTATAGAATTTCTTACATGGAATGTATATTATACACACAGTGTGTTCCGACTTCTGGTTACTTGGGCGTGTATTTTTTCTGGTCAACCCATGTCTGAACTTGAATGTACACAGCGTGTATATTAGTACACGCCGTGTATTTGGAAATTTTAGCCCGGTTCTTCTCTGTTTCGTGTATTTGGCCATAAATCTTCTGAAAATGAACAAGATCACAAAAATAAAAGTATTTGTTCACTAAGAAGTTTCTAATTTCTTAAAACATGTTCTTATTTTTCATTATAGTATATGAAAATGTATACACAAATCGGGTGCATTATTATCATACCGACATGTCGCATACTTTTGATCCTAATATAGTTGAGTTAGTTTCTAATTATGCATTTGAGGGTTATCCTATATGCATCATTGACTAGATCATTGAGTATCTATATGCCTACCATGTCCCTCTTGTACGGGTGCAATGGTAGCATGGCCATGTATAGCATGGGACATGGGAGTGGGGGGTCGATGTATGTGCCTAGTGGAAATATTTGTTCTATGAGAGTATTTTTATTCCTTTAGAAGGAGATCATGGGGAATAGTTTCCTTAACATGGTAAGATTATACGAACATGGTTTTTGACTTTGTTATGGATATGTTTAGTTCTGGTCCAATTCCCTTTTTTGGAACTAATATGGAATCCAAATGAGATCATGAAGGTGTCAAGGGTCTCTAGGGCTTGTTTGGATCTCGAAACCCATTTTTGGGATAAACAGGTTGTATTCATGGTTAAAAGAAACCATATGGGGCCAGCCACATTATTACCTCTAGTCTACAGTTATAAACAATTGAGTATTATAGAGTTCTTGGTTTTCCATAACTGTGTGTTAGGGACTACACATGCATGGAGATGATTTTTAGTTTTGGTATAGCTATTTCTCACAGTTGGTGCAAGGTTTCCATATTAGTGTAGACTTACCATGAGTTTTCACCAAACCTATAGAAAGAAAATCACTTTTGGCCCACTGATTCCCTAACAATGTCTCCAAACCCTATAAGACATGTTTTTGGAAGATTCTACAAAAGTCCCTTAATTATATTTTTTCTGAAACCCTATACTCCCATTTTTTATTCTAGTGGAAAACCACCTCATTCTCTCTTATTTGGATCTCATAGTAGGAAAACATTTTATAATAAATATCCATTCCATATAGAGTCCAATCAATGATCCATTAGTCTCATTGGATCCTTCCTAGTATGATAATAATTTCTTTTTATCCTTTCGTCATTTGTCTTTATATCTACAATGAAATTTAGATACAAGATTATATTTCTAATTTCTAGTGTATTGATCTATTATTCACATCTCATCCATTTTAGAAAAAATTAGTGGTAGATATTTTAAGTGGATAATCAAATGAGTATGAGGTATGTGGTCTATAAATTATCCCACAAGCATCGTCGTTTTATAATTTTCCATGTGTGCATGCTGATTTCATCCTGCGTCATTAATTTAATTTAGGTGTATTTATTATAATCATTAGAACCATGATTTAAGAATATCTTTAAATATGTTATATATTGTTGGAGGTTATGGACTCAAAGAGGGCCACCCCATGTAGGGTGATTTCCATAATTGGGCTTTAATGGGTATTGATGACTTTTCTCCACCATTTGGGCGTGTGGATTGAAGTTGATGATGTTAATCCCCATGAATTTTATGAATTGTGAATTGTTAAATGTAAAGTACCCTATTTTATTTCCACTTGATCCTTCTATGTTATGTGAATCAATTTTATAAGTCAATCATAAATGGATATGAAAATAATATTTGAAATATATGACTTGGACTAATTGAGTATAATTGAATTGCTAGGTTAGATGTATTTGGACCACATTCCATGTTCAACGGAATGTATAGGAGTTAAAATAATTTATTTATCAATACATATATGAAATGAATTAAGTGGTTTCATGCCCCTCAACCTAGTCACACTAATGAAAGGAAATGATTGAACCAAATGATATTACTAAATCACATAACCATTACATGGATATAATTAATTAAATGAATCATTTGTAAGTTTCCATGTATACAAGCCTTGAAATTATTATTGGATTTTTTAGACTCAAATTATATTTTGGATTCCTAAGGGAATGATGTGAGAAATCGTGGATGTTATTCTGACTCAAGGATGTAGGTTTCTAAGGGTGAGACACACTTTAGAACCCAATCATTGTATATTAGTGGATCCCTGATCTGACACTGAAAGATCCATCATTTTCTAATATAATATGCCTTAGATACACTCCAAATATCCAGCGTGGATTCTATGGATATGTGGTTCCTTGGTTAAATCATTGGGCCTATAAATTACATATCCCATTTTACCTTAGATGTTTTCCTTAGACTCAATTGGATTCATTTTTACGGAATGCCATAGAATATTCCCCTTGGATTAGTCTCTTACCCATAGATCTAGGATATAGATACTAAGATAGTTAGATCAACAGCTATGGTCAATGATTCCATGGTTTTCACCTTGGATCCTCTTTAATATTAATATCTTCAGGTTTCCTTGTTAAATATTATATATTTCATTACACTATAATGTGAGTGCTGGAATTACCACACGAGACCTATTTATATATACTAGAAAATAATTAATTAATGTACTAGTATTAGGTTTAGACACTATGGGAGGGATGAAATAGGTACATGGGTATTTAAATTATTGTAATTATTGACTTTTATATATACATTTTTACGCACTATTTCAGTTTATATTATCCAGAGTGAATGTTATAGATGTCATTTTTGGTGGACAATTATGGTTTATCTCAAACCCAATATGGGCACAATTGGTACCCTAGAACAATATATTTATGTAGGTGTTTACAATGGGAATCATACCACTTCATCAAATTTATTTCTTACTCTCTTAAAATGGGTATCGTTGTAGAAGACTGGGTTGGATCTTGGGATACTCGGGATAGTTTTTGGATTCTGTTTTGATACATTTGTATAGAATTTATTTTATTATACTTTTATCCATGTTTTACAATTTTATAAATACATGACATATATCATCATTAGTTTTTGAGTAATACTAAGAGTTGATCATGTAGTTTATTTCTTCGGTCTGCTTTGAATGTGCCACCTATTTATATTTCTTCCACTACTTATCTATTTTTACTATTATCAAATATTATACATTATAGTAATGAGGGAATAGTCTACCTATAGATATACCCTAGGCCCTCGCTACTAGTCAGTAGCCTCTGGTATTCGGGCAGATTCCCTTGAGGTTATGTGGCCAACCGAGCATGGGAAATCATCAGTAGAATCAGGGTCTGGGACATCACAAGAATCATGATGATGGTGCTGAATATATAAAATATGAAAGATGTAATGAATTAAAATCATCTTTATAGAATGTTGAAATAAATATAAAACGTCACCAACTCACACTAATACCTCAAAAGTTTGAATAAATCATGATGAAATATTACTCCCATTATACAATATATGATTTCCATGATGATGATAAATATAATAGAATGTATGATATCTATAATAAAACTCCTAAGTCTTCTTCCTATGATAATCATAAAACGTATAAAGATCCTAAGTCACTTTTAAAAACTCACAAATCTCCTGAATGTTCTCTATCATGCTATACACAAATTCCTGTTTAAGAATAGATGATTCCCCAAGTTCGGTTAAATATAATAGATATTGATGAGGTCAGACATATAGTGATTTGAATGGGGATATACCAATGGTGGAGTGATAACTATTATTTTAGTATAACTCTACTATGGTTAAATACCACACCCATGAACCTCTAAAATGTAAAAATATTAAGCACAAAACGTATTACATTCTCTAGACAGTCAAATATTTCTTACCATCTTCTTGTGGATGTAAAATGCTGTTAAGAAATAACTATGAGAAAAAATCATGCAAGATAAATATACAAACATTGGAGAAAACTATTAGATATGAACTATATTATAACCCCATGAATCCTTTCACCCTTTTCCAGATACTTCCTCAAAAATAATTCAAATGATATCAACTCCTTAATCACTGAGAAGTTAACTTAATTCATTATGTGGTCTATAATCACCCCAATGGAATTACATCATCCTTGATATCAAGGAAACCATATAAATAATTCCAAATATATGTCCTCCAACATACATTGGGTAAAATTGATTGGATGATGAAACTGATTAGGAAAACGACCCTTAGCCTTCACTCTATGGGTAAAATACATCGGGACACAAATCTGACATCAATCGATGCATCCCAAACCACCAAAACAAAACTCATACGGTGCGATACATCTTTTTCACACCATGATGCACTTAAAAAACAGATATATATAACTAAAAAAGAACTAAATCTCATATATGTTATAGAATGAAGATCCACCCCTACAACAACCTCTGATGTTGTTCATATATAGAGTATCCCACAGGGGCATCAGCACAAAAAAATAGATCTCACAAAACCTCTCCCTAAGAATCCCCAAGATGAGACTCCTAAACCTAGTGAAATATATAAGAATACACCATAATATAACAAAGATACCCTATACCATTATTATCTACCATATCATTTTCAATTTATGAAATATATTTCATAACCCACCAAGTATCACCTTACATACACATAACATCCTTACGTGAAATTCTTCTTAATGAATTTGACACTGAATTTTCATTACCCATTATATAGGATATATAACGTCATATTATTTTAGAAATTCTATCCATCATCATGTCTATCAATTAAAATTTTATTGGGATAAGATATAACTATGTTTTATGGGATTGGGAAATACAAAAAAATAAAGACTAATGAGTTAATTTATCCATAATTTTTAATTATACATAAATATAAAAAAATTTAAATCATATTTTTCATAGTTATATTCATGAGATTAAAACATTTTAGGACTATAAAACATAACATATCGTTTTTATATCATAAAATAACATAATATAAGATGTTAAGAATTACAATATACCTCAAACACAACTCCTACCACTGAGAAATAACGAAAAAAATCACTAACTTACTTCTACATCAAAAATTAAAAAGAACATTGGAAATGGTTAGTTCATAAAAAATTACAATAAAATATGGTAAAATAATACAATGGAGTTCCAATTCAAGACAAGTCAGGTAAGAAACTATGGTAATAGCCAACATGGGAAAAGAAACTATACACCATTGTAAAATCCATGGGTTCTATTCAAGTAAAAATTGACTTAATATTTGAAGGATCCATGAGTAACCTACACTAATAAACAAAATTTTCTATTATGTTAACCTCATGGAAAAAAATATTTCAAATCAATAGTATCCCAAACAATTTATTTTGTTAATGAATTCCCAAAATGACTCACAAATACTCTATATGCTCATAAATTCACTTAGAACATACAAATATGTCATGTATGAGAACCATCAAGGAATTATTGATAAAATCATGGACCACATAGTTAATCAGTCTCATGAAAATTGTGGGTGAGTTTGTGACAAAAAATGAAATTACAAATAACTCATAATTTACACAAAAATATTGGAAATAAGTATTTAGAATATCCACAAACATCAAATGCATATGATGATATCCAGATTATAAATCAATATTTAAAGAATCACTCATCACCCAATAGAGGATCAAGTAGTTCATCAATCCATGGAATATGATAAACATTAATCAAATTCATCTGACTCATGTGATGATAATTGATAAATACCGTAAACTATTATATTCCTTTTAAAACAAGACCCAAGCACCCTAATTTGAAACAATAATCCAAATAAAACCTCACAATAGAAGATAGTTCATATAAATATAAAACTGTACAAAAAAATGGAACTATACTCTATGGATTAATAGATTTTGGATCAATACCTAGCTATAGATCTATCTAAAAAATCGATCTCACATCAAGGAGTTCGTGTCACAACCTCTCCCAAGAAGATTTTAGTGTACTCTTATAAACACCTAGGAAACACTACAATAAAATCCTTTAATAAACCTAAAATCATCACAACCATAAAAGAAGATATGGACTCGAATCACCTCTAACCAATATGACGGTCTCACTCACCAAAAACATGAAATGCTCTCCATGCATATCATAAAGTATAACTCACCTTCTAAACAATAAAAAAATTTCATGTAATGAATACTAAATGTCCAAACCGAGGATGAACTATAATAGATGTATCTAAAAACATATGAAATATCCTATGTATAATTGTTTCTGTGGAATCATTTCACAATCTATACAAAAATTACATAAGCTAGATCAAAATCTAATTGAGATAGTCATTGACAAGGGAACTGGAGGCCTCTATACATATATTAAAAAATAATTGTGGAGGAAGGTGTAATGAGGGATTAAAAAGCTCCAGAATCCATAAAAATCATAATACTATGTAGAATATAAGTATATAATACCTTTGATGATTTTTGGATCCTAGTGATAACTACTGTACAGAATACATTTTACCACATCTGATTCCATTTAATCTCCATTCATGATGTTGAACACATCCACATTCAAACTCTACACCTTGTACATAAATACGAGGGGTATCATAGGGTTTCAATCTTCAATCCCATCACCTATTTGTTACTATAAAAAAGAGTGTCCTACTACCACTTCCACCTTAGAAGATACCACTGTAATAACTAAGATGGAAGAGGTCTACTAGATCTACACTGACATCTATGGAAGTTCAAAACTCTAGAATATAATTACCATAACCTCTATAGGGAAAAAACATGCATAATTCAATGATATGAATATGAGAATTACCATATCTTGTGAAATGAGAAGAAAAATACAAGAACCAAGTTCTTTCTATCATAGAATTCATCTATCTAGAAAATCGAGACCCTCATTCCACACCTCTACTCCTCAGAGAGTCCTGATAAAAATCATATTGTGAATCCATCACCCTATAAAATACTTTTTTAATTATAATATCCTCATGGTATGTTGGTAACATTAATTGGGTAACTGAAACATGGTTCTCTAGATTAAAAAAAATATGTAAAATTCAATTACCAAGCCACATAATTTGGAAGAAGTTCTGACCTATAATTTAAGATGTTATTATAATGAATAATAAAACCCTGGAAGCTAGGACTCCCCCAGTGGTGATTACGAATCCTATAATGATAATTTGAAATCATGAACAATAAAATAAAATCAACCATTTATTGAACAATAAAATTTAGTAATGAAATTAATAAATCCTCATGATATTCAAGTAAAAAACTCACCACTTTTGAGTATCCCCACACAACCTATTAACAACCAAAAAATCCAATGCTCCTTATGAAAAGGTATCAAACTGAAAGAAATATCTACCTCTTCTATCCAAGACCAGGTCTTCTAATATAAAATGTGTACCTTATACATCCGTAAACTCTAACACTAAAAATCTCAAACTGTCTTCCTCTAAGTGTAACGTCCCGGATCCAGGTGCCACTCAATGGGTGCCCCGAATCCAGTTGGTCACATGACCTCAAGCGAATTTCCCCAAATGCAAGAGGCTTCCGACTAGTAGCGAGGGCCCAGGTCTGATAGTGGGAAAACTATGCCCTCATTTTTCAAATTGCAGCATAGTGGAATAAAATAAAAATCATACAACAATAGCAGAAGCAATAAACCATACACATTAAATATCAAAAACTATAGTAAAATATAACCAATTAGTTATATAGATATGGTACAACATGTCTCAAGTTCTAAGAAAACATCCAGAACATGTTACATAGCAGTACAATACAATACAGAGTACAACAAAGAAAATCAAAATAGCCAGTAGCATCGAGGGCCTATGCCCGGTCCCATGCTCCCCTACTCCTCAGCAGCAATCAAGTACCTGTATAGGGACCCTTGACCTTATCCACACCTGTAGAAATGTAATCTGTTTGGGCCGAAGACATGACCCAAATAGGGTGTGAAAAAATAAATCCCAGTAGGCACCCACCAAAGGCCCGTTCCCAACTATGTGTAAACATGCAACAACAGCGTGCAAAAGCAAATGTAATAAACTATGCAGTACTCAAAAGTTACTAAATTACCAGTTATATTTCCATTTAGTTATTAATTTGACAATTTATTATTAAGAACCCCCCATGGTGAATTTCTATGTAACCAGTCAGTCGGTGTTCTCAGACATGCAAACCCTTACCCTCAGGTAATTAGAAACGTAACCCTCAGGTAATTGCCCAAAGGTAGAACAGATATTTCCCTGAGGCAAACAAAGTGTCTCCCTCAAGCACAGAGTCTACTTCCCACAGGCACAGATGAAGTTTCCCTCAGGCTGAAGGATGCACTACCCTCAGGCTAAGTAAAACACTTCCCTCGGGATAATCAAGTAATCGGTCCATTCCCAATAAATAACAAGCAATTCACATATAATTCCTCTCAAGTCAAATTTAATGCACAAACTAAACATGGAATACCCTCAGGTATCTAGGCCAAATGTCTAAAGAGAGGAATGAACCCCTGTGGTGGTCCCAGATCCAAGCAGCGATCCCAAAAAATAGTTTATTATCACCATTAATTACCTACACAATTCTAGGTATTTAAATAGCCAAGGCCTCAGCTACACGATACCCCAACATGGGTTCATAGCACAAAAATACACAAAACACACAACAATTGAAATAAAACACCAAGACACTTACCTTAAACACCCAAGAACGGTATACCCGAATGACGCCTTCTAAAACATCCAAGAACATCATAGATATGAGGTAAAAAAATTCTCATTCAACCTCAAATAACATCTCTTAGATGAATAATTGGAAGGAAACACATAAGGAGAAGTAAGCTCTTACCCATGTGTTTCCAACGAGATCGAAGACAGAAGAATCTGATTCCTGACGTGCGATCGGGAGCTCTTCAAAGCTCTGGCCTCCTCTCCCGGCTCTAAAATGCATCCAAAGCCTCCTCTTCCAAACGAGGAGGCTAATGCCCATTTTAAGAGGAAAAAACAAACTATACAGCATGTACTATTGACTACACAGTGTATACTTTTCTCAATTAACTGTTCCTCTGGTGGCACCACCAAACTGTTCATCCGTCGACATGAGTACATGGCGTGTATTCTTGATTTCACGGCGTGTACTGTCGTGTAGCTAGCGGCTACTTCCACCTCCTTACTATTTTCTTGCCGACTAACTACATGGCGTATAAGGACTACTACACGGCGTGTATTTGGTTTTTACACCCTTCGTCGTCAACATGGCTACACACCCTGTGTACTCATCCCACACGGCCAAAGTAAACGGTGTAGAATAGTACACAGCGTGTAGTCCCAAAATTTAAGATTTTCCCCATTTTCTTTATTTTCTCAAAAACACGTAAGGAAAAAAGAAAAGAAGAAACCCATTCCTCAAATATAAGAACTGGGTTCTTACACTAAGAATCATCATCATCAATCACTACATTGTGGTAATATAAATGCACATACTACTGGACATCATCAACATAAACCTAATAACTATTTTTACCTAGTGTTATTCATGGAAAATAAAAAAATTTAGGGACTCATTAACACCAAATATGATGTATTTAATGCAATTAAATTTCTTTTGATCTAATTCCAATTCTCTACCAAATAAAAATATAAGAACAATCAATCATGATTTATGGTCCTTTTTTATGTTTCAACCACAAAAGTAGCATAAATTAAATTATGATGTTTATTAAACTTAATGACCTTTTTTTGGACAAAATGGGACCTTAAATACTTTTATCTATTCAATCTCTCTTAACTAAATAATATATTATGTCCAGATGATGTTTTTCAGAGAAAACCTATAATATCCTCTTTAATGAATATATATAAAACTGAATCTAACTCTCAAAAATCATATTTTTTATTACATTATATTGACCACCCATTAACTCGTACCCCTCCTAGACTAGTGATGAATATGAGGATGGCCCCAAAATCCTACATATAATAGGACACGGGTTGGAGACTTGAAATGTTGATATAGAATGAACAAAAATTCAATGTATTACCCTCAATACAAAATCTAGGCTAGTAGATAGGAATTAACAATCATATTAAATAAAAAAAATAGATAAACAATCCTAATTGAGGAATTAATTTCTTACAAGACGAAACAAATAAAAATACACAAAACAACACCTAGAAAATACCAAAGAACTCCAACAACTCCTGAATGACTCTATGAGCTAGCAGTACCTTGAACGATCACCATCAATCTCTTGTAGAACTTGTAAAACCACACACGCACACAGACATACATACATATATTATTGTGTGTGTGTGTGTGTGCATACATGTACACTCATTATAATCCTCCCTGAAACCTCTCTTGAAAATAGTAAATAAGTATACCAAATCCTAATTAGTAAACATAAGAAATGAAATTCAGTACATAAGAACATAAAACTATATGCCCTCCTTAACAAGACTCTCTCACCAAGTAACTCACAGAAGTAAAATATTATTCATCAAAATATTATATATAAGAAAATTGACGATCTTACATTTATCCATTAGTTTGTCTCTCTCATACCCCAAATCCAAATTCCTTGGGCTTCAATCTCTTCTATGTGTCATACTACCCATCTGAGAAACCATATCACAATCATGTCATAATATTATTTTGTACCCCATGAACACATATATCATTGAAATATAATCACATTTATAACCATGTAACAAGTCCAAAAGTCGCCATACCCCTAGTATCATGCTTTATATGTCAGTACATCATAGCCCACACATGTACAGATAGGATAACCATAATCACTATATCTGTGATACATGTATCTTGTATAACCATAAGCCTATAAATCCCAAATATATTTGTATAGTGTAAATGAGAGTATTCACTTCCACTATGAGTACTTTTCATAAACCTGAATCTATTACATCTAATATATACTGATACACTGTTATAAACTTGATGGGAGAGTGGAGAAACTATAGTATCCAACAACATATTCACACACTCAACTGAATATTTGGGAAAATACAGTAAATAAAATATCATTTGGTAATTTTATATCTTCCCAAGCCAGATGGTGTTTCTGAAATCATAAAAAAAATTGAATAATATATCAGACAACAAAACTAGGTGAAACTATATTGAAATAGACCTGAACTATAACAAACTTCCTAGATGACACCTGACTTCCGTAACTAATGTTTGGAATATTGAATATCATAAAAACAAAGAAGAACTGAGGTCCAACATTAACCAAATTTATTTATTAGTATTCAAAATAACTAATAATATATTTACCATATAAATAAATATTCTTTAAAAATTTCATATTATTAAATATATTGTTTTTTTTGGGTTAAAGATTATATTTTACATGTTTCAATTCCAATCTCTTAGGTCATTGATAAAAAGTAAATTATGGGTTTCCTTTCATTTTATCATTATTAACATTAACACCCAGTGCCATCAATTAATTCCAATTTTATTTACCATTACCTATTCTTGAGTATTATAAGATGCAACCAAACCCATCAAAATGAGAGAAAATTAAAAAAAGGAATAAGACAAATCCATAATGAAAGAAACTAACACAATATTTATCTAATGAGAAAACTAGCCATCAGAGAACAAATAAAAAGGATACTGAGAAACAATATTTTTAGACTCATATCGACCAACCAATCGATGGAACTAACATAAAAATACAATAATATGTAATCCCTTATCATAACCTATGCCATCTACCTCATCTCACAATTACTGAAACCAAACCACTACCACAACCAAGGAAAACATACCATCCATTATCCAATATCCCAACTAAACCAGCTATATCAAAAAAATAAAGAAATAGATTTATCATCATATAGATTGATAATCGTCTTGATATATTCATCAAGAACAAAAAATTATAGGGGAAACTAATGAAATCCCTCCTAGAACACAATCTTGGAAAAAAATGTTGGCCTATTAATATCTACAAAATTATTAATTTTAGCTATCATAATTATCTATTAGAGTTTTGAATAAAATGATCAATTATGATCATTTTTTTCAATTTTAATCCATATAAATAGAATATAACAATGATTATGAGTCAACCATTGGCAGAATTCAAGAAACGCGTCCATGTTTATTACTTTTAAGGAAGAGTTGTAAGTAATTGAAAATTCTTACTTCATTATTCACTTCATCTTTCCATCATTTCGTTTTTTATCCAAATTTATGAATATTAATCATTACAAGGAACAAAAAAATATTTAATTTTTGCACACTATCTAGAAAATATAATGAGACATCCACAAAACATATCATAAACATCATGTGATCACAAAAAAAAATTAATTTTTCATTCATTCTTAATTTTTATATTATTAACATTATTTAGGTGAATCTCAAACATATTGTAGTTGGGGTTTGTCTTAGTGGTAAGAACCCCGTAATACTACATGAAAAATGGTGGTTCAAAACCCATTGGGCACAGGTACTGTAGCAGTACTGTAGCAGCGATGGTACTGTTGATCGGCGGGTACTGTAGAGGCGGCAGGGCTCTGTAGCGGCGGAGGTACTGTGCGGGTACAGTAGCAGCCGTGTTACTATTCACATAATAGTAATTTGGCCAAAACTTTGGGCCTACAGGATATGTAATGGGCTACAAGCCCACTGAGACTTCGGGCTATGTAATGGGTCTCCCTCTACCTAGTTAAAAGAGGTCTATGCTTTGGTTTATTAATAAAAATGAGGCTTCGGCCCCAACCTTTAAAAAAAATATCAAACATATTTTCACTAAAGATAAAAAAAAATAGTTCCTTACTGACACATAAATATGAAGATGTATAAAAATTATCAGTCTCAATACAATGCTTTTCAATATTCTCTATGAAATGGAAGGATACAAGAACATATCCAATTCATTCTCCCATATGGAACCCGTGATTCCTAGGTATAGAATTACAACCTGGAACCTCCATAGAAAAACATTATAAAAACTCATGAATAAAATAAATCAAGGCACTTATAGCATAACATGAGACAATAGGGGGGGTAAAAAATCAATGAGAAGAAGTAAAATCACATCAGAACACCCATGAATCTATCTATTGATGTTAAAGTCCAAATAAAAGAAAATGTGACCAAATGTCTCTATAAGAGATCCTATGTTTGACTAGGATTCTATGGAAGATGAGGGGAAAAATATTTCTCATAGACTTATTTATTTATTAGAATATAAAAATATCAAACCATGATACAAGGGTAAGGACCACCACACCACATGGAATTTTTTATTAAAAACATGGTATAGAAAGGGTGGTCCTGTTGAAATAGATCAAGTCAAATAAACCCTTTTAAAATCACAATGTCAATCCCATTGTATCTCACCCTTTAATTCCCAATCAAACCATTGATCCAATACACTTGTTCTATGATGTGATGAAACCAAGACACCCTGCATCAATGATCCCAAAAACGATAGAGACAAGGTTTCTAACCTTTGGGACTCCATGGTGAAACCTAGAGAACTACATTATATGAATCCTTAAGATGGAATAGATAAGGATGTTGGTCCCTCAAGCTCAATAATGTAGCCCAGAAAACCTAGCACTAGTGTATCTAAAATGAAATATCAACATAAATAACTAAAAATGTATCCAAGATGTAGATTCCTTGGCTATTCCTCAATAAATATCCCCATAAATTAAACAAACATATAGACTCTTACCACACAGAAACCCAAAACCCCATACTAGATGTCCCCTCCTCCATCTGAAACATCTAGCTCCATCTTCACTTCCACTATTCTATCCACCCCTGAATTACTCTAATATTCAAAAAATATAAAATAAGGTATTCAAAAGTACTATTACCTTATAAATATTGATATAGTGTTTAAGGAGGTTCATGATCTCATTCAAAATTTGGATATTAGGAAATGGAATGTCTAGGAACATTCTTTTAGTGTTCCCATCACTGATGTTATAAAAAATTATATTCAATGGAATGATCGTAATAAATCAATGTAAAATTTAGAAATAATTCAATGTAAATTAAAAAAACATGGACCCATATTTTAGTATTATTGGAAAAATGTGTTGGGTTTCATAGGATTTAATAATTATTATCAAAAAAATAGATATAGTAAAGAAACCCAAATCCATGACTGGCCATTCTTGAAAGAAAAATCCTTGTATAAAATAAAAATAAATGAATTGTGGTGTGTAACATACACCATTAATCTCAATAGAAACAATTTTTATCCATCCTTGATAAATATCACATGATAGGATGTAAAAAAAATCCCCCATTCAGAGGTTTCTATGGGATGCTGATTCATCAACGTATAAGTGGGATCCTCTACCCTCCAGGGAATTCTATATTCCAATTTCATAAAAGAGGTTTAATATGAGAGTTTCTAAATATGTGATATTTGTACAAAGATAAGGTAAACATACACACCAACTTTTACATAATAAAGACCCC
Organism: Viscum album; assembly: GCA_963277665.1. Lineage (NCBI taxonomy): Eukaryota > Viridiplantae > Streptophyta > Magnoliopsida > Santalales > Viscaceae > Viscum > Viscum album. The sequence continues at coordinate 568,798,177 of OY728164.1, read as the reverse complement.
CATATAAATCTATCAAGGATGCCCCCCAACTATGCATGTATCTAGTCATTTGTTAGGTGTTAATTCATGCATCAAATGAAATATTTTGATAATTCATGAAATGCATGCATGATTGCACCTATTATGTTTTCAATGTTGTGAAATATCTAGTTAATGAAATCCCATGTGGATGATATTTTCAAATGATAATGATTATTATTCAAGCACTATTTAATCATAGTGTGTTAGGGTATATCAAACCACATGATTGTACTCAAGACACTATATATGATACACTTGATAATTTAATGTGATTGGGTATGGTAGTGACCTGAAATATCCTTTAAATCATTATGATATACATTTATCATATAAATTAATATAACTAAAATGCAAGTAGGAGGAAATAAAAGATAGGGTAAATCATAAGATATGATATATCATATTTATATATATCACACACATATATATATAAGATTTAGGGAATAAATCCTTTAATCATCCACATTCACTAAATAATAAAATACATTGGTCCATTTCATCAAATTGTATTTGATAACATAGAAAATCATATAAAAATATATTTTGGATATATTCCAAGACAATTTTGGAAAGCCATCATCAATTTTACCATGTATCACATCATATTCTGAAACAAGTGAATATCTATATGAAAATCTGTTAGATTAAACTATAAAACATTTTTAGAGTATCTCTATAAGTCAAAATCAATCCTGATCCAGTCTACAATATCATTTATCCACATGAACCTTTGTAGTGTTGATGATAAATATGAATCTATAGATCCATAAATGTTAGAAAATAATAGCCTGTATACGTGAATCAATGTCACTAATTCTAAATAGATATCTGACATGATATCCACCAAACACAGGTATCTATATACTTTTTTCTACGAGTTTCATCACATGTTGTGATCACATATTCCCTTTTTTGGACATTAACTAATATTATATGCATATGATGAAAATTTATTAAGGAATTTTTTTTAATAAAGTATCATTAATTATATTCTTGAGTTTACGTTGATGACAAGACAACCTGGTTACATGTGATATAACTGTACCACATGGTCTCCCTCATCTATCTTTTCCACATACTCCCTCACAATTTTTCTTCAATTACTAATTTATGAGATGAATTATAAATTTCATTTAATTCTTCATTTGAAGTCATAAATGAAAAAATATCCAATAAAGAAGTAACGAATTTCATTATTATTGATTCTCTTAATTAAATAAATATTAATGAGTACTACATATAAAAGGGAAGGAGTTACCTTCATTTTTTTGAATTATGATCATTAGTTTCATTAAATGTTTTTAGAATTTATCTTCATTCTGAAATTACATTAATCACAATATTGTGAACCCACTAGTATCATTTCATGTTTAATGGAATACAAAACAAAAATTTTGGAATACTTTTTCTGATGGATTACCCATAGAGGAATGAAACCTCATTTTCATATTTTGTGATCATCATCATACCCTAACCCATAAAAATATATGGAATCTAGAATAGATCACTTACAAGAATGCTATGTTATTCAATGTTATTTTTTTGAACATCTTTTATTTTATCATGGGTGGTTTGTTTATTCTACTACCACTATTTTCATGGGTAGAAAAGGTAAAAAGATTATAATTTTTATCTTCCCAAATTCTCATTGATTTTAAATGTGACATTGGGATGATATTAACATGACATGAAGAGGAAGTTTGAGAAAATAAATTGTAGCGTGAACTTTTAGAATGAGTTAAAAGGGGGGTTTCACCCAAAACAAACATGGGTATTAATAGTTCCATACAAAAATATACCATATTGATATTTTTATGGGAGGGAACATGTTTATTACCATAGATACACTAGGTGGATATCAAATAATTATCAAATAGAATCCCCGATGCATGGAAATAGCTATCATGCCACCCCACATAATGGTTATCTTACATGAACTGCTCCTTTTTTATTATACTGGTACTAAAATATAATCTCTCCCTCTGCTATTATTCATTGGACCACATTTGATATAATTCAAAGTTCCAGTGATTGCAGGCTTCTCGGTCGAGCTATCTTTGTGTTGGAAATATTTTTTGGATAATTATGGTTTAATATTTTAATTTTCACCCACAATGAACTTAGATTAATTTTAGCGTTATAAGATTGAGAATATTTATTTAATATAGTTTTTCATATTATTGTTAGAGATATCATTAAATTATTTCTCTCATGAGTAAAGTCTCCTCAGGGAGAGGGATTTGCAGTAGAAATTCCTAATGTCATGGAGGCTTACACCTTATACTTGAAAGGTGAGGGGTTGGATATTTGTTTCTCAAATATTACTCATGTAGATATTTTCAATTTCATTTAAATATATTCTTATATGTAAAAATTATTATGTTCTATATTCATAAGATAAATTCATATATGTTTGAGTATACATGGCTTCCATTTTTAGGTATGTAACAAATAATTTAGGGTTGTGTGAATAGTTAAACATTAATTTGGTGTGAAAACAATATTTTGGTTGATAAAATAAGTTTTCTAAGAATAAATGATTATAATTTTTAATTTAAAAAGGAATAAAATATTAAATATTTATGAACATAATATGTGGATGAAAACGATTTAAAATACTAAGTGCGGGTTTCCATACAATGAGGAACTTTTCAATAAATAATTCATTTAGTATTGGTGAAATTAATGGGTAGGTTCCCATAAATTATAATGATTATGGAATAAAGGTTATAAGGTGAACATAATGGTTCGGTTATTTGATTCTATAATTTTCTTTCGGTTGAATTAACTGGGAAAACCTAATAGTTTGGATACAAAAGTTATAGTGTTGAGCAAATCCATTTAATTTATTTTGATAAATGCATTTATTGTTGAAGATTTCCAATAATCATATATGATATTACTGAAATGTTTTTCTCAACTAGATATTTTCAATGTTTATTTACATGGTCAAACTCATGAATGTTAAGATGATATGTGCATCTTTGATTACTAAGTACTTATAATTTTTAGAGTCATTAATTTTAGATGGAGTAAATTCATGAAATGTACTTAGATAAAATATGTAAAACATGATACTCATATGATTAAATTGTTTACTGTAGATAATAAAATCATCATCAATAACCACAAAATTGAAATAAACCCATTAGGTAGAATAAACATAATCTTAAAAAATCATAAGAGTGGAAACATAATATGAATTATTTATCCAGTTGAAACATTTCTATTTATTATATAAACACATTCTAAATTAACCAAGTGTTGATGTCATTCAACACATGAATCTATATTATTATGAGAATCATAGAATAAATCATATATGTTTCTAAGGCATTACATGAAAAATGACCTAATAAATTTTAGACATAAATAATCAACATTAATGGAGTTATGATCCAAAAATAATATGATTGAGTGTGATAATTACTTGGTGATACATTGATATTCTTATAAGTCTTGGACTAGTTAAATAAATATTTTTTTTCTATCATTTACAGAAGTTTTCTGAAAATATAAATGAGTTCAAGAAAATTTTACATAATATATACAACTATTGAGGATAAATGAACTATGAATTGGATATCTATATTCTTTTACAATAGATAGTGTATAATTCGGAAAGGGGTTAAATCAAAAATAAGAAAATAAGTAGTTGGAAAACGCAATCTTTTCATCATGTATAAAAACCAGTTCATTTAGAAACCTAGATACTATTAGGATGCTGGAGTAATGATTCCATAAGGTTAAATTCTATGAAAAAAACTAAATGGGGTTTATGAAACTATATAAAACATCCATATCAGGTATCAATATTATAGAAATTTATTCAATTATTTTTAAGGGTTTTTAGTACCTAATTTTAACTATATATATGTTTTTTAGTGAATAATATTTGATAATAAAAGTAATAATTAATATATAGCTTGGTTTATATTCAACTGATGAATAATAATGTGTTTTTACATCAAAGATGTGATGTTAAAGGAATAAAATTAGATCTGATAAATCTAGGTAAAGAAAGTATATATTTATCTCATTTATCATATACAAAAAGAGATTTTGTTTTAAACCAATGATTTGAAATAAAAAATATGATTAAATTAATTTGGTACACATGGTAAATGAATCAACAAATTATATAATTTTTCTAATAAGAATATGGGTGTAAAAGTGTTTTATTAAGGTTAATGTTTTTATATAGATATTTTATTAATAAATGATGGTAGGATTTTCGATATTATTTTCCAATGATATATTTTTAAAAATAAAGTTTGTAATAAGAAAATATTTCAAACAATGAGATTATAATATATGTTGTAGAAAAATTAGTTTATTTGATAAATATTACTTCTAAAAGGAAATAATACTTTTTTCCATAACATAATGATTTTTTTGTATGTTATAATGATATTATTAAAAGTACATATTACATAAGAGGAATGTGGGAGATTATTTAGAATTAAGAAGTTCATAGTTAAAAAAATAGACAATTCCAGTCCAAAATTATATTTTCTTCTTATAATATTTGGTAGATTTTAGGATTTGTGATAGTAAAATAATGAAATAGATATATTTATTTACTATGATAAAGTTAAAATATCTATATCCTAAAGAATTTACCTATATATAGTGAATTGTACATTATATCATAAAATATTTTTATATTATGAAAGTAAATAAAAATGCAAAGAGTTACATTTTGTTAATATAACTAACTGAGTTCCACTTAATCCAAAGATAGTTTTCAATGGGATAATAAATAATAAGTTAAATTGTTACATTATTGAAGAAATAAATTTTAGTAACATTTAGTTGTTAAGGTTACCAAAATGATTAAAATGTACTTAAAATCATTCAATGTAGTCAATATAGGTTTTTAATATATTGATATTTAATGTCTTGAATATGTCCAAGGATTTGAAATTTTGGAATATAATTTATATGTCTCTCCATTGATAAAACTACCATTACATATGATAATTAATATAGATTTTAGTGGGATATTTTTATCAAATGATAACATGTATATGTTGAAATAATTACATATAAAAAAATAAGTTACCCCAAAAAGAGGATAATGTGATATTGATCATGATGTTTATCATATATGATGTTAAACATGTGATTATATAGAGTTTATTAATTAATCCTAAAATGAGTTTCGGAATATGAAATATATCATGTTATAGAAATTGAAATCTCCATTATATTATTCATTCATGTTGGATATATATTTTTCATGAAGTGAAATTATAATTATCCGTTCAAGATAAGACATTATATTTTTTATAATCGATGATCATCAAAAGAGTATTCTCAGAAGTGATGATATGCAGGTTATAATGAATATAATATTTAAATCATTCCCAGGGGTTGTGTATGAGGTATAAATAATGGATTAATGTGGTAATAAGTGGATACTTAATACTTGTATTGACTCACCATTTATCTCCAATGACATTTTTGTATAGTCGTCTATATTATTACGGGAATATGATCTTAATAAATCCTTCTTACATGAGTTTAGAGACATACCTATCATCATAACCATTAGTGTTTGATAAATTTATTACACAATTAATTATGAATTAGTTATTCAGGGGGTGATTGGGTATGTTTCTTATCATGACATCTATTTGAGCATAGTCATGATGAGATTTTTCCACATATATGACAAGTGATGTCATCTGTAAATTGATTGAATTAGATTGAGGAAATCCATATCCATGGATAATTGAGTCACATATGATATTTTTAATTACTTTTATGAGAGAAATGTTATGTACTAATAAGATAGATGAATGTAATGTTATGTATTCATCAACCTGGTATATTTACTTCAGAGAATAAAAAAATAAGATGACCTACACTAGATTAGAATTTCATCAATTTATAGAGGTCACTCAATGTCATGGTAAAATAGATTATATTGGTATACATATGAGTCATAAATTATATATTTTATTGGAATTTATGGTATAGATATATGAGTATGTTTGATGGATATCACTCTACACCCCATTGTATAATTAGTAGAAATAATTCTTCGATTGAGGACAAAATTTAATAACATATATGAAATATGGATTTAAAGTTTATTTTCAGTGGTACTAGGTCTTTTAGGTTCACACAGTTATGAATTCAGATAAGGATTATGTTTTCATATATTACTTGTAATAATGTGATGAAATCTTGATAGAACCATATCTAAAATAGTTTTACGTGATTCACAAAGAGTGGTAAATTTTTAAATAAATTCATTATGATATTTTAGTTAATGTGGGATATTTTTAAAAGTAAATATAAAACAATATGAATAAATTCATTAAAATATATGATAAAATTTCACCAATTTATCCATATTCATGAGAATGAGGTTACTTTGATACCAACATTACCATGGTGAATGTAATGAAACCATCCCATACAGTTACCATCAGATGGAACTACCATATACTACTATCTGATTTTATATTACATAATAATAAATGATATGGATTATTATAAATAGGAACTATATATTTTATTATATCCCCATATTATGTTTTGGGTTGAGTATCATATGTTACATGAAATCACAGACTAATCAAAAATCTATGAAATTTTAATAAAATTAAATTATTCAAGATGACTGTTAAAGATGATAAACTAATAGTAAAAGATAGTAATAACTACATTTTATGTAAATATATTTATCATATATTGGGAATTTTAATTTTTAGAAAATTTATTCATTTTTTATATATGTTTGAAATATTAACATAATATTAATTCAAAAGATTCTTCAAAAATAAATGATTTTTGGTTAACAGTGAAAAATACATATTTTACTAATATTATAAATTTTATAAAATTATCTTACAAGAATTAAGAGAAATAAATAAAAATATTAGTATAAAAAATATATTTTATATAGTTATATTAATTATTTTTAACTAATCTGTTGATATATATAACACAAGAGAAACATTTAAGAAAATTTATGTAAAAACTTATAGAAAAAGTTTTTTCATTGGATTCTCTTTATAAAATTATCACATGGTAGATTGAGGATTTGACACATTTTAATGTCAAATAAATCTTATTTGAGTAATAATGAACATTTTGATGTCAAATAATCAATAAAATTTATATTTTCACCTTACTATAAAAATTATTCTTAAAATAGACATTTTATAAAAATGGGGTTTTGTTTGTTACCTACGATAATGTCAAAATTACTTTTCCTTAAACAGGGTAACTTTATTTTTTAAATTTAATTTAATATTTAAAATATTTATGTTCAAATTATATAATATGTATCATTTTATTTTTAGTTAACAAAAATAATTTAATTAGGTAAAAATTAGTTTCCTTTGTAAAAACCAAAAATGATAAAAGTAAAAATTATAGAGTAAATGACATAAAGAATTATTTAAAAATGTCTAGAAATGTTTTATTGGAATTTTTAAACCATAAATCTTCCCAAAATATATCATTATACAATTTTTCATCACATTTCCATGTTAAACAGAAGATCTATTTATATTAAAGATTTATGTGAAAAAAAAATTATCTTCTCTACAATTATAAAATGAACCAACACTACTCCACCTATCCACACTTCTATATACCATTTGGAAAAAAGATAACTCTTCCATGTTATATACAAGAACCCATCCCTCTGTCCTTAATATTTTATCTTACTAGAAGACCAATCTATGGTTACATAAAATGGATATTAATGGAGAACCTTCTAAACAAGAGGTAATATTTTCCACCAAACATTCATAATTATTTTCTACTTATAAAACCTCATAACAATTATACAAATTTAAATTATGATACCAATATTATTATTAATTTTATGATATGTTGTTATACAAATGTAACATCTATTTTATCCCATCCTCATTAAATTTTCTTAAAAAGAAAATGCCTCCATGCATAGTTGAGAACTACGACCTCCACATGTTGATGATCCTATTTCTTTTTTCTTACTAACTATCACGGGTTGAATAATAATTTTGTTAAATGTTTAATTTTTTTTGAATAAACCATTAACATTATATAATGATAATATTTGACATTTCAGAACTGATGTTAACTATAAATTGCTATAGTAATTTTAATAGCTAAAAAGGACATATCCGATAACATTTAATAATTTGTGTCCATTCATGGATAAACCATTTATGTGTATAAATTAAGATCCAAAGGAAAAATAAATGAAATAATATTATAAAATTTTTAGTATTATAATAAAATTTAACAACACTTTGACCTTGGTAAACATATCATGATTTTTTTAAGAAATTGATCGAAGAACATCAAGTAACAGACATAAGAAGAAATGATATAAAAAATTGGTGACACATGATAATAAATAGAACTTATAAAAATAAATATATACCGAGAAGGTTTTTATGATAATTTTAATAAAATTATTTTTATTATTCAGGATATTTTTTGTTATGGTAGAGTGCTTGTAACCACTAATTAAGGGATTTCTGTACCCCCTTCATGACATTCCATTTTATAATTCTGAATATTTTTCTATTTTTATGAAACATTCATATCATGCACATAATAATTTTCTTATATTTACCTTACACATATCCCTATTTGAATTTTATTTTCATTAATGGGGTTATATAGGTTATTTGGTCCCTTGTAAATTCCCAGTTTTATGTAAACCCAATTTAATGGGGTGTTCCTATTTCATGGATTATATCAGGCATCACCCCCATAAAGTTTAATAATATATAAATAGTTTATAAAAAAATTATTTTTCGGATAAAAATATTTTCCATTTCTGGTTTTATAGTAAATAATAATGTCTTTCCGTGTTCAAAAATATACTTTACTTATTTTATAATGCTTTAACCAAGTGATATGTTTTTAATATTTGTTACCCTTGATCATTATCATGAAATATATATAGTGAAATAAATGTTCAAAAAAAATGATTCATTTTATAATTTTAATATCCAAATTATTTAATTATTTATTATATTGGTAATCCTTACCATTTATTATTATGTTATTTCTTGAATCAAAATAATGAACCCCACTTACTTATCATGGGTTTGATCATGATTTTAATTTATATTTTGTTTTTTCCTTATGCTAACCACATATTTATAATTTTAATTTATAAGATAGGTTTTTCTAGGATTATATTTCCCTCCAATAAATTGGTTAATCATTTATATCTCATGAGATTTTGTGCAAGGAATTAGTTAGTGAACATATTACAACATGTTATTTATCCCACAATCTTGTTCTCCAAGTGTTTTTGATATTATGATACCATATCCTTATGAAAATTATCATTCATTATGATCATCCTCAATAGTATGTGATGTTGTTCTTCTTGAATTTCATGTTATTCTTTATTTATATGTTTATTACCTAACTAGGATTTCTAGGTCATTGATTTCCTTATATTTTCATATACGATTTCCTTTATTGTTTTAAAGGATCTAAGACATTAATGAGAACTATATTTATTTTTAAATAAATATTATTTTTAATGATTAATATGATGCATTTTTATGACTAATATTCTAAATTCAAAAGGCCTCTTGATACACATGTTGTATATATTGTAAATGTTTATTAAGAATTACTTAATAAAGTGTCTTTAATTCATGGGTCCCTATAGTTGGTATCAAATTAAATTCTAGTTATTTTTAGTCATTAGGATGGAAAAAGATTACTTAAAATCCATTAGATAAGTCTAAGGGATAATATTAATTATAATATATAATAAAATTTTTTTTAAGTATGTATTGTGTAAATTTTCAAAAAATTACATCTCTTTTAGGATATTTGAATGTTGATGTGAGATCTAGAAAAGCTGTACTTGGATATAATAACACAAAAGAGGGTGTGTTGGGTATTAACTCAATTGTGACCTACTGCATGAAAAAGATCTATAAGAGAAAACCTAGATTTACACTCCCAGTGGATATGATTTGGTTAATTAATATTATATTTATAATCTATTTAGGGTGGATTTGAAAACAACAGTTATATAACATAAATAGGCTATAGAACCTTATATAAAAATGACCATGGATAACGTTGATTAAAACATAGTGAATCAGAAGTTGGGTTTTTCAAATTAAGTATTAGTTAATTCTTATTACATTATGGTTTACATTTTATAAATTTATTAATTGGAGTATTGTTATCCCTAACTGTAATTTATTATATAAAATTACTGGATATAGGGGGAATTGTGTTAACAACATTTATGATGTGAAATTTGATGAATGGAAAAATAAAATTGCTAATATTAATGGGGAATTAGATGAGGACCTCGTGGTAATATAATGACAACTTAATCATGTAATCAATAATAACTTGAATCATGTGGAACACTCTCCCAAAGAATGTTTTAATAATCCCTGAAGTGGAATTTTATTTTTATATAGGAATGGTCTGGGTTTCTCTATATAGAGCACATATCAACTACTGAGAAAGGAAATCACATTATATATCCCAAATAACCCTTCGTTTATATAGATCTGTAAAGAATATAATTTATTTAAATTGGAATTTTCACTAGAATCATATATGTAGTTTCCTTATAAGAAATTATATCATGCATAAATGGTTAAATCAAAGTAGATTAACAGTATTTAGATAATTCCCATAGTGAAGGATTATATTGATGTATTCTTGAAATTTTTTATTTCCTTTTAATGATAGAGATCATGAGTTATCAATTGAATTGATATTGAGATATACGCTAATATCCAAATCTCTATATAGAAAGGACCCTATCAAACTAGATGAATAAAATATGAAATTAAAAGAAAATCTGGAAATGAGTTTCATATGCTAGAGTTCTTCACTATAGGGTGCACCAACTCTCTTGGTCAAGAAGAAGATTGGGTCTATGAATATATGTATAAATTATCGATGAGCTCAAAATGATCATGAAAAATAACAAGTATCCTACAACATTTATTTAAGGTTTTTTATTAGTTATGAGGACCTTAATACTTTTATATTGTGGAAATTTTGGTAGGACATCATCAATTAAATCTAAATAAAGAGGATATTTCGAAGACCAACTTTCATTCAATGTATTAGTGCTATGAGTTTATAGTCATTCTATTTGGACTCTCAAATGACCAGATGTTCTTCATGGACTTAATATATTTATAGGTTACCATGATAATTTATTGGTTGTCTTTATAGATTATATTTTTATATACTCTAAAATAATGTAAGAACATGAGGATAATTTGATAATTGTGATGAAGGCTTTTAAGAAGGATAATTTATATTGATAGTATAGTAAAAGTGAGTTTTGGATATAGAAAGTAGAACTCTTGGGGTTTATTATCACATGTAAGGGGATATATATTGTGTGTTTGAGTACAAAATTGATAATATATAAACCTAAATCGTCATATATGATATAGAGTTTTAGTTTCCACAGATTAGTTGGGTAATATTGATGTTTTTTAGAAACTTATCAATATTTACAAACCTGTCAATCAAGATTACTCCAAAAAGAGTGAAGTATGTCTGAGAAAATTACTATGAGGAGATATTCATAGAGATGAAGAATCCACTAACCAAGACACCTGTACCAACTATAACCACAATTGGGTAAGGATTGTTGATCTATTATGATTCATCAAAAAATGTATTGGAATATGAATGAATATATGATAATGTGGTAGCCTATGTCTCAATACAATTGAATGCAGTTGAATATAACCACTCAATGCATGATCTTGTGTTATCCATAGAAATAATCATGTAGAAAATTTAGTGGAATTATATATAAATAGTGAATTGTGATATATATATATATATATATATATATATAAACTGAAAGAGCCTAAAATATATATTCACATAGAAGGAGCTCAATACGTTCCAATAAAGTTGGATAGAACTCATTAAGGGTTTTGAATACTGAATGCACTACCATATGGGGAATGAAAATGACATTGTAGACTCTCTAGGAATTAATGATCTTGAAACCCTATCTATTATAAGGATTGAGATGTATTTGAACTTCTTTTACATGAAAAGGATTCACATCAGAATCTTAATGAAAAAAACATAATAATAAATTTCTTAAATTATTTTTCAAAGATCACTACCTGAGAAGATTAAGAAAACTAAAATGGAAGAAATATAAATAAAAAATAAGGGTTATGGAATGATTAAGGAAAAAATCTACGAGTTCAAGATTGATAATGGATGATTTGTCAGATGTAGGACATAACATTTTGATCCTTCAGATATGAAGATAAAAAAGAGTTACTGAATGATGATCATGACACAACATTCTCCGTCCACCTGGGAAACATGGAGATGTTTTGAAATAAATGAGAACAATATTGTGGGCATAATATGAATAAGATGATTGTGTAATATACATAACATTTCATTATTTCTTAATAGGTGAAGGGTGATAGGGAAATTTATAAATGGATGATACAAAATATTTTCCAAACCTATATTAAAATGGGACAAAAACACTGTGGATTTTGTCATGGTTCTTCCAAAGACATCCAAAGAGAATAATACCATATGGGTTGTGGTATACCAACTAACAAATAATTCTCAAATCATTTCCATTTGATATTGATACTAACTCAATCCCCTTTCAAAGATATAAACTATAGAAGTGGTGAGTCAACATGGAAAACCCCTATCAATTGTATCTTATTGATATGTAGGGTTAACATCAATGTTTCAGAAGATATTTATGAATTATCTAAACATAGAGGCAAAAATAAATACAACCTATCATCCTATAAATGATTAAAAATATGAATAGACTATCTAGACACTTAAGGATATGTTGAGAGCTTTCTCTATGGACTTTATGGGAGACAGTGACTATCATCTTTCTCTATTCATGTTCTCTTACAATAAAAGTTAACACTAAATGGACCGTGTAATGTCCTAGAATATCCATGTATTTTTTTAAGACATGTAATTATTTAGCGACCAAATTATTTTACATAATGTAAGGCCCGGTGAGCTTGGAATGGAATTTTGGACTTTCATTAAGTTCAATTAAGTAAACGTGCAAGCATAGTTTTTCTATTTTTTAAACCGGTTCTCAGATCAAAAATATGAGGGCACCATTAAACTCGAAACGCTGGGATTTTCCTAAAAATTAAATAACTTCGACCGGAAAGGGTCGGACATAAAAGTTGATTTTCATTCTTTAAGAAAATAATAAAATACATTAAAATGATATTTTTATTATTTTATCATCATTTATCAGAGGATGATGGTGCTCTGGTGCATCAATGAGTCACCTAAAATGAAACTCATAATGGCACATTTTGGTGAAAGCATAGTAGCTACTTTGTCTCATAAATAAAATAGTGTTATGATGTGATGTCGCAACATAGAAAAAATGTTGTGATGTGTTTTCTTTAAATAACATGTTGGGGAAATCAATTGGTGGAATTTTATCTCATGAATGTGGAACCTATCTTTACGTATCTCTGAAAAGTAGAATGATATCAACAAAAGCCAGTGGGACAGATTCAAGAGATGATGAACGATGGGAAACACTAATAGAATGAGGATATTTTTTGGCTCGAAGCTTCATCCATTGTCAGCAACAGATCCTCAAACAAAGTGGGGGTTTATTTTGTTTTTATTTTCATGTTATTCTTTCTAAAATGACGGATGCGGATCAACCCAAAAATGTTTGATATATTGATCATTCTTTCTTGAGGGAGGGTTTCGTTCTTGGGTTTTCTATCTGGGATTTAATTATTGTTGATAGTTCTATGATCTCATGAATCCCCTACATTTTTAAACTTTTAATGCAGAGGGCACGAGACGACACGAACAAGGCCTAAACCCCTCTTCTTGGGAGTTCAATATGGATGCTTCCTTGAAATTTTAGAATGAAGAATCTGAGGCCATTGTAGTAATGGAGAAAACCCAAGAGGCCCATAGTGCAAGGGGAATTGAAATTGGACCATCAGAGAGGATACAATGGCATATAGAAGGTGCCACCGACACTTCATCACTGGTGCGACAGTATCAATCAGTGGCGGCCAGTGGTGGTGACCACATATAGGAGGTTTCTCTAAATGGTGCCACATGCGGATGAAGCAGTTGGACCTCACTGGCCAAGTTGGTGGAGGTGGCATGCCCAGAACGCTGTGGTGGAGGAGGCCACAACCCATCTACCGCGATGACTAGCTGGATTCGGCGCCATCATAGATCCATGTAGAAGGTGCAGCCTGACTAAACTATCAAGCTGGTCTACTTTAGTAGACTGGGTTGATGAGATAATGCTGGATCGCATGGCGGCCCGAGATAGGAAAAGAGCATGGCTGACCAATGTGGGTTGGATTATTTAAATTGGTGTCATTGGGTAACAAAGAATAATGGACCCATGACCAACCTTAGTCGGGTCCAGTGAGGATCAATGGGATAGTAAAATAGTCTATATGGATATGACAGGGTCGTACGAGACCCATGGATGGGTTGTTCCGGTCGGTTCGACCCCGTCAGACCGGGCCTGGACACAACTGGACCCTGTTTAAAAAAAAGGACATATCACCCAGACCCTGCGTCTAATTAACATGATGTTTAGGGTGTTCGGACCCACAAGATAGGACATTCTTTATGATGTCCTCTATGTAATATTTCATGTAATTTGACCAAGTAAGGTTTTGTGAATCAGCTACCCAGTGAGCCATAGTGGCTCATCTATCAAAGAGACTTCATGAATCAGCTATCTAGATAGTCTCTATGACTTAGATATCAATTTGAATTAGTGATTCACCTACCTAGTAAGACTCTATGACTTAGCTATCAGTGAGACTTCATGACTCATCTACCATGAAAGACTTCTTGAATCATCTACAAATGAGACTCTGTGAATCAGCTACCCAGTGAGGCTTCGTGACTCAACTATTAGCAAGACTCCATGACATAGTTATCTTCGAGACTTCATTACATAGCTACTTCATAGTTCTATGTGACCTAGCTATCCTAAAGGACTCATTAGGGATGATTTCCTTTGTACTGTTTAATTGTTTGTGTTTGCAACCATTTTATTTATATCAACACTTTATGTTATACCTATGTTTAGATGAATCTTGTGACTCAAATCCTTGTAAAATCTTTTATGTTGTTTTTTGTGTATATTTGTGAGTCTCTAGTTTGTCTTGGGGTCCCTAATGTGTTTTTTATGATTACCCCTACACGTTCTTCTCCCACACCTATTGTGTCTTGTTTAGATGATTGAAATCATTGACTGTGATAGTGGAGATCTAGGGTCAAGAGGTTCTCTATGGATGATCTACATACACAATACACTTCAAAAACATCTAATGTTGATATATACCAACCATTTAGAAAGGATCCTTAGAGAATGAACTCTGGATCTTTTACTTCCTTTAACTATACTTGCCTTTTCAGTTGGGTTTGTATTCTATCCCCTTTTTCCTTTAGTTCCACCTTTACATGTTTGGTTGTTTCCTCATGTGACATAATTGTTGTTGGTATCCTAGTTCTATTTTCACTTTCTGAAGTATGGGTTGTGCATGTGTGTACATGTTTAAAGGCAATGTATTCCCTTTTTTGGATATGCCTTTTGGTGCTTGTCCCTAGCCCATGTCCTATGGAAGGCGGGCTTGGGGTAGTCACGACATGGGCCCTGGGGGATGGGTCCTGACATTTTGGTATCATAGGTGGTTAGTTATACCTCAAAGGCTAAGATATAGTTGATTAATTTCGTAAAATGTGTTAAATATTTGTTTTTTGTCTTTCAGATTTGGGGAGTCTAGTGTTGGTGTGGTGGTTGACGTGTCCATACACCCGGACACAAACTTCTACATTCTGACTCGGTGAATGAAAACACTAGTTTCTTGTGCCTTTAAAATATTATTCATGATATCTTTGAGTCAGAGTCAATTCACCATGTATATTTTACTAACTGTGGCTCAATATTGATTTAATTTTGGATGCCTCCACATAGACAGCTAGCTAGGATCTTGGTACAAGATTATGATGACAGTCCATCGAGCAATGAGTCATCGGTGAATAGGCCGATTCCTAAGATGGCACTCCCGTGTTGTGTACCAAAGGCACCTCCATACACCAAGAAGCATTTTCTACCAACAATAGTAGTAAAGGATTTATGTGGATTAAGAAAGTATCATCAGTTTTAGAGGTAGAGGTCTCCATGGTTTCAAGGAGAGAAGGATCCCCAGGTTACTAAAAAATTCCTGGAGGTGGTGACATGTGTTTGTCATCTGGTGAGGAAACCATATGACCATATGGCAGTTCTATCCTCTAGACTTCTATAGGGAAAGGAATATATATGGTGAAGCCTAACACTACAAACTCACAAAGAGGCAACCTGCACCTAGGAAGACTTCGAGCACATTTTCAGGGAGGAATTCTTCCCCAAAACTTTGTGCTCAGTACACATACAATAGGGAAAGATGACCATGGTTGGGTACTCTGTGAGGTTCAAATAACTCTCTCTATACTCTTTTGATATGGTGTGGTATGATTTCTTTAGGTCCCTAACTTTTGATAAGGGTCTCATATGGGAGATCAGAGCACTGATTATCTCCCTCAGCATCCCTACGCAGGATGTGGTGCAAGTGAAAGGTCTTCAAGTGGATTACTTCGTGACAGAACCTAAACCGACTGTGAGAGATTACATTAGATGATAGTTAGAAGAGTTCTTAGTAGTGGGTATCCAACAGCTAAAATAGGGGTAAAATAGGACCATATTCTTTAGGGGATGTCCATGTGATACTGGTTCGGCAGTATGAGGCCTCATAGGTAGTGGACACTAGTAGAGGAATAATTTGTTCTTCCAATACAGCATAAAGGGGAACATAGATTGAGACTGCTAACCTTCCATAGATTTGATCACCAGTCAGTCGAGGGATTGCCAAGGAAAATACATAGTGTCGAATAGGGTGGTCCATAGAGAGGGAGATGTGGTAGGGGAGAATGCAGGGCAGTAGATGGTTTGAGGAGATATGAGGTACTTGAACCACCTCCCCCAGGAGGTCCACCACAAGATATAGGAGCAGGTTGATAGGGGAGAGGTCAAGATCAGGTGATGGAGGCCTATAACCATTGTTCTCTAGAGATTATTAGAGAAATTATCTGTGTCTACTTCACTTTAGTTGTAGTTCTTATAGACACAAGCTCCAATAATTCTTTCCATTCCAGAGATGATATTTGGGGAATGGAGATTCTTATGGAGTTTTTGTCTTGATCCTTACAATTTGAGACACCTTAGAGAGGGGATTTGATTATCAAACACTGGTTATGACAGTGTATGCTTAATCTAAGAGGTGAGAGATTTGGATGGGATCTCCTAGTAGTGGCATCGAAGACTTATGACATCATCTTGGGTATTGACGGGTTATCCACAGTCTATAGTCAGATCAACTATATTAGGCGTAAAGTGTGGTCTATTTCCTAGGATGGGACTATGGTTTCTTTCACCAGTGAGAAGGGAAATTCTCCTGCACATGATGGAATTTTATGGAGGAGGGTTTAGCCGATCACTCACCAGTTGGGTACCCTCACCCTTGGAGCGGTGGATGAGAGCAGTCTAAGCTTTCTTATATTGGTGGATGAGTATGAGGATGTCTTTCCTGAGGATGTTATGGGACTATGTCCTCATTGGGAGGTATACTTCTACATCAATTTTTACCTAATGAATACATCAATATCCACACTATCATATCATATGGATCACGTAGAGAATTGTGAATTGAGGGTACAGTTGGAGGAATTATATGAGAACGAGTTCGTAAGGAACAACATTTTACCATAGGAAACCCCACTATTGTTTCACAAGAAGGAAGATGAGATATTGAGTCTATGCATGGACTTTTGGTGCATGAACCAGGTGACCTTGAAAAACAAGTATCCACTAGTGAGGATTAGTAACCTCTTTGATCTGCTATAGGGAGAGAGATAGTTCTCGAAGATAGACCTCAGGTTTGGATATCGTCATCTTTGGGTATGGGATGATGACGTACCGATGATAGCCTTAATATGCTGGTATGGACACTAAGTGTTCTTGGTTATTCCCTTGGGCACGAACAATTACCCAGCAGTGTTCATGGGACACATGAACTAGATCATCTAACATTACCTCGATCGTATTATGTTGGTATTCATTGATGATATCTTGGTGTACTCGGCATCTGAGGAGGAGAACACTACACATCTTTAGATAGTTCTGGACACACATTGAGAGCTTCATCTTTATGGTACACTCTTGAAGTACTAGTTTTTGATTCGGGAGGTCCACTTTTGGGGACTCGTCATCTCGGTGGATGGAGTTGCAGTGGATCCGGTGAAGATAGAGGTAGTACTTTCGTGGGAGCCACCTGGGAGTGTGACTGTGGTGCAGAGTTTCATGGGGTTGGCTAGATAATACCGGTGGTTCATACTCAACTTTTCCAGAGTACTATCATGCTTTTCATCTTTTATAAATAAGGGACAACCCTTCGTATGGACGGAGAACAACCAATAAAGTTTCTAAGAGATGAGGCAGAGACTGACGAGTGCCCCCATCTTGAGACTACTAGAAGAGGGCACTGGGTATGTAGTCTTCTATGATGCATCAGGGACTAGATGTGTTGTATCCTGATGAAGGAGTTAGCAGTTATCACTTATATATCATTGAATTTGAGGTAGCATGAGGAGAAATATTCAAACCATGACCTGGATTTAGCAGTGGTCGTCTTCTCCATGTGGATGTTGCTGCACTAATTGATGGGTGAACAGATTACCATCTACTCTATCCATAAGAGTCTCAGGTATATCTTCTCATAGAAGGACCTTAACTCTAGAAAAAAACAATGTATGGAGTTCCTATAAGACTATTAATTTGAAAAAGTCTATACTCATGGGAAGGGGAAAGTGGTGGCAGAAGAGGTAAGTAGGCGGTATTGTTTATAACAGCTGAGTGAAAAAACAAAGTAGGTAGCCATGATGAAAGTATACATATTGGAAGATGATAGAATAGCTTACCTTCAGTCGATGAGTATCACTCCTCCACTCTTACAGTGCGTTAGTAAGTCACAACTTATGTATGTTGATTGTGAGGACCAACGTGCTCAGATATCCTTAGGATAGGCTCCTAATAGATTTTTGATAATTGGGGAGCATATCCTTTTTTTTCAAATGATGAACCATAGTACCAGTGACATTATAAGAGTAGGTGTTGAGGGAGTTCCCTACAACCCCTTTGGCGGTACATCATGGTGCAATGAAGAAGTAACAAGACCTTTTACGTCAATAATGGGGGCCAAGAATGAAGAAAATTGTGTTGGAGATTGCTTCATGATGCCAAACTTGTCAGCAAGTAAAGGCCGAGTATCAGGTCTCAAAAGACTTCGCACAACAACTTCAGGTAGAAAAATGGAAGTGGGATGGTATCTTCATAAACTTTGAGATGGTGTTACCACACATGTCTGGGGGTCATGATTCTATCTGGATGATCATTTACTGACTCACCAAGTTGTCCCCCTTCCTACCCATGCTGGAGTAGATATAAGTAGAGATCTTGGAATTCCTCTACATCTAGGAGATAGTGCCACTTCACTAGGTACCTTTTACTATTGTATCAGATCATGATGCATGTTTTACATACCTATTGTGGAAGGGATTAAAGGAGGGATTCAGGACTTATCTACATATGAGCACCACCTTTCACCCATAGACATATTGTCAGATGGAGCTGACCATACATACCCTGGAGGACATGCTTAATTCTTGCGTCCATGATTATTGTCATAGTTAGGGGGAAAACCTTCCACTGGTGGAGTTCACATACAATAAGAACTATCACTCCACCATTGACATGACACCATTTGAGGTATTGTATGGGTGGCCTTGCATATCACCACTATGTTGGACTGACCTAGGGAAGTCAGTTCTCATGGGTCCAGATTTTGTATGGGCATCCATTGAGAATGTGCGACCATCTAGGAGTGGATAAGGACTACACAGAGCAAGAAGAAATTGTATGTTGAAATGAGATGAATACCCTTGGAGTTTGAGGAGGGAGACCATGTTCTCCTTCAGGTCTCACCCCAATTCGGATTGTGGGGGTTTAGTCGGGGTGGCATGTTATCTTCATGGTTCATTAGATCATTCTAGATCTCAAGTAGATTTGGTGAGGTGGTATATCACCTAGCTCTTCCCCCACACATGCACTAGGTGCATGATTTTTCTCACGTGTTTTGGTTGAGGAGGAATGTGCAAGATCTATCATACGTCATCGACTAGGGTGAGCTAGACTTTAATGATTGGGAGATGTTTGTGGAGTTCCCAGTCGAGATAGAGGATCAAAATGTGAGGGTCCTTCATGGATGGTAGATTCCTATGGTGCGCATTCAGTGGCAGTATAGGAACCTACATGAGAGGACCTGGGAGCAGGTGGCTCAGATTCATCCTCAATACCCCCATTTGTTTTATTAGACTTGTTTTGGATTTTGGGGACCAAAATCCCTATACTGGGTAAAATATAATGTCCTAGAATTTCTATTTATGTTGTTTTAATTATATTGAATTATTTCAAGACCACACAATTTGACTGAACATGATTCCGAGGCTCGATGAGCACAGAACAGAATTTTGAGCTTTCTTTAAGTTCACTTATGTAAACATGTGAGCATGTTTATATAAATTTTGAACAGGTGATCAGATAAAAAATATGTGGTCACCGTTAAACTCAGAATGACATGATTTTCCAAGAAAGGACATAACTTATACTAGAACAGGTTGGATGAAAATGTTAATTTTCCGAATTTTTAGAAAATATTAAAATAACAAAAAAGTTATTTTATTTCATTTCTCATCATATAACAGTGGACAAAGGTGTTGCAGTGCGGCTATGAGGTACATTAAAGAATACATAGAATGGATCATCTTTTTCAAAGAATAAAATTTACGCTATTTATTAAATAAAACTAGGTAATGGCGTGACATCATAGTGTAACGAAAACACTATGACATGATTTATTTTCATAACACTATGGAGAAATCAATTGTTGTAATTTTCTATAATGAACGAGGAACCTTTATGTCCCTCTCTCTCCAACGGCAAACACCCTCAACAAACTCTAGTGGGATAGATTTGGGAGACGACTAATGGTGACAAGGGATAATTGAGTGAGGATCGATTATGGCTCGAAGCTTCATCCCTCTCCAGCAAGGGATCCTCCAAATAGGTAGGGGTTTATGTTCTTTTGATTTTCCCATTCTTCTTTCTAAAATGAATAACAAATATCAACCCATTAACAGGTTGATCCACAGATCATGCATTCTTATGGAAGGGTGTCATTCATGGGATTTCTATCCAAGAATTAATTATTGTTGATGGAACTATGATCCCATGCATCCCCTATATTTTAAAACATCTAATTATGAGGGTGAAAGATGACACAAACAAAGTCTGATCTCTTCCGCTTGTGCGTTCTTCGTGGTCGCTTCCTCAAAATTGCGAAAAGGAGAATCTAAGGTCATTCATGTGATAGTAGAATCCTGAGAGGCCTGAGGGTATAATAGGAATTGAAATTGGACCACCAGAGAGGACACGATGGAATGTAGAAGGTGTTGTTGGTGTGGCACCACTGGTGTAGTGGTGGCACCACCGTTGTAGTGGCAGCACCAACTGGCGCCGCGAGCGGATGAAGCGGATGGCCCTAGCCGGCCACACTAGTGGATTTGGTGCACCCGGTTTACACTATGGGGGAGGAGGCTGCATAGGCTAGAGAGATGCTGCAGAGGCCTAGTACTCTGTAGGAGGAGTGGCCTACTCTTTACGTGTCGCATGCAGATAGGCTCGGCTGAATAACCTTTCGTGCATGCACCAAATGAATCGACTGAGCTGGGTCAGCGGAGAGGTCCGCCCGATCACCTTAGTTAAACTTTTGAGACATATGCTTTAGTGGACCAGACCGATGGGATAAAGCTTAACCGCATAGTGGCCCAGGCTAGGAAAAGAGACCGACCAACTAGTACGGGCATGGCCCGATAAATTTGAGTCACTTGGTGATCTAGAGGACTAGACCCACAACCAACCTCGACCTAGTACAGTGAGGCCCAAGGTGTCAGGCCAACAGGCTTGATCAATTTCATCAGTCCTTGTGGGACCCAGGGTTGCGTCGGTCGAACCAGTTAGACTTGGCCCAGATACAACTAGCCCTAGTTTACAAAAAGGGACGTATCTCCCATATTGTGCATCTGATTGATGCACCGTCTATGACATTGGGACCAATATGGCAAGGTCGTCCTTATGAAATCATATCAGAAATATTTTAGGGGTGTTTACCCAGTGGGGATTCATGACTCAGCTACCCAGCAAGCCTACGTGATTCATCTATCAGTGAGACTTCATGACTCAAACACCTAGCGAGACTCCTTAACTTAGATATTAGCGAGAATTTGTGACTTTACTACCCTGTAAGACTCCATGACTCCTCCATCAGCAAGACATTATAGCTCATTTATTTATCGAGACTCTATGTCTCAGCTACTAGTGAAAATATGTGAATTAGCAACCCAGTGAGGATTCGCGACTCAGCTATAAGTGAGCCTTCATGACTCAACTATCAGCTATACTTCATGAATCAATTATTGAATTGGTATAAGAAACCTAGATATCCTAAAAGTCTCATCCGTGATGAGTTTCTTTGGAATGTTTGATGTTTTGTGTTTGCAACCATTGGTTTTTCTATCAATACATTAAGTTATGCATGTATCAAGCTGACTCTAGTGACTCAAATATTTGTACATTTTTTTTATTTCCACTATGGATTTTTGTGAGGCCTAAGTTGGTCCCAGGGTCCCCACTGAGTATTTTTATGCTCACCCATGCATGGGATTTACCCACACCCGTTCTGTCTTATGCAGATGACAGAATGCTTTGACTAGGATCTTGGAGAGCTAGGGCCATGAGGTGCTCAGAGGTGGATCTAAAGACGTAGTATGCTTCAGCGACATCCGATAGTGAGATATACCTACCCTTCAGGTAGGATCCTTGGTGTATGACCTCTGGAGCTTGTATTTCTTATTACCATAATTTCCTTTTCAGTTAGGTTTTCACTCTGACCCCTTTTTTCCTTTAGTTTCACCTTTACTTGTGTGGTTTATTCCTCATGTGACATACATATTGTTGGTATCTGAGTTCTGGTCTTAATTTCCCTAGTTTGGGTTGTGCGTGTGTGTAAGAGTTTAAAAGCAATACCTTCCCTTTTTGGGATATTCCTTTTAGTTCTAGTCTCCATCCCCTGGCATATAGAAGGCAGGCTAGGAGTAGTCACCGCACGAGCCCTAGGGGATGGATCGTGTCATACCAATTCAAATCAAACTATGATAATATATGTTGAACACATACAAACATGGATGATATAGGATGAAAAAGATTCTTGGACATGAGATGGTAAAAAATGCTAAAATGTCAAGATAATCTAATAATACATAAAAGTAGCATAGAATTGAGGGAATATTTTGGATTATAACCATCAATATGGAATTGAGTTTTATGTTAGTTATAATGTGTTCCTCCATATATCCTATGGAAGAGAGCCATGAGATTTTGGAAAAAGGGGATTCTAATTCTGAGATATATTAGGCCCTTTGATATTATGGATCTCATTGGAGCTGTGGAATATCAACTTTCTTTCCAAAAAACCCAACAAAATTTCATTATTTATTCTACATATCCCCCTTGAGGAAGAGTTTATGGGATCCCTCACATATACTAAATCGATAGGTGGTGCACATAGAGAATGTTCTCACTTATGAGGAGTAACTAGTGAAGATCATGGACCATAGATAAAACTTCTATGCAATATAAAAAATCACCTATTATATGTACATTGGAAAACCCATATGCTTTAATAGGTAACATGGGATCCTAAAAAGACCTTTAAACAAAAGTACCCACATTTTCATTCACCATAATTTATAAAATAAAATTTTGAGGGTGAAATTTGTTAAGGGGAAAATAACTTAATGACCCGATATATTTTTGATTATTTCCTTTTATTCTGTATTTTTCTGAGTATCTTATGTTAGATTATATAATATACTAAACTAATATATCGAAAATTTTAATAAAATTAAATTAATCAAGATGAACTTTATAATAAATAAATTATTAAGAAAATATAGTAATAACTATATTTGGAATTGGAATATCTATAATATATTTATAATTTTATTTGAAAAAAATTAATACATTTTTGGTTTTTCATGAAACAAATTAATTCATTTTTGGTTTTTCATGAAAAAATAAAATTAGTATTATTTTTTATTGTATAAAATAATAAATTTTTAGGTGAATAGTGTAAAATGGAGATTTTATCAATACTGTCACTTAAATGAAATTACTATACAAAATTCCCTAAATGTTTTTGAAAATTATTCTGACATAAAAAATATATTTTATAATTTTATATTAATTATTTTTCAATAATATATATATATATATATATATATTACCAATGCATATCATTTATTAATATTTTTTTCATATTTTAATGAAAATGATTTTTCCTATTTTTCTCTTGACAAAAAATTTCCATGGTAGAATTAGGATTTCTATTTATTTGAATGTTAATTAAACATTATTCTAATAAAAATAATAAATTTCATTTCAATTTAATAACTAACATTGATAATTTTAGCCTAAAAATAAATATTATTCTTATAAATATATATTATCTATAAAGCATGTTGTTATGAATTACATGTTCTAATGTCAAAATTACTTCTCCTTATATTTATTAATTTTATTCTATAAATATATTTTCAGAGTTAATTATGTATTTTTAAATTATGTAGTACGGATCAGGTTATTTTTTGGTATAAAAATAATTGATTTAGTTAAAAATTAGTGAACTATGTAAAAAATAGAAAAATTAAAATTAAAAATATAAGATTAAATAACTTAAAAGTGTGTTTAAAACATGTATGGGAAAGTGTGGTTAAGATTTTCTGAACCATAACACTCCAAAAATTCTATTGTTTTTTACATTGTCTTCACATGTCATGTCATGTGACAAACTAGATACCCATCCAAATAGGCTTCAAACTAGATAGTGATAAGAATATAAGGGAATTCTCGATCCCCGGGGGTTTGTGACTAGCACTAAGGCATAAAACAAAAACCAGATGGAATGATCTTTCCCAAGATGAAACAATATAAATGGAATACATGTACAAAAATAATATTGGAAGATAAGAATTCCATAAACCAAAGAGTTACAATGGTAGAAGTACAACCCAAATGTAACTAGATCAAAACCAAAAGTACATATTTAAAAAAACCAAAATGACGGGAAAAAACGTGAAACATATACTCCATGTGATATGAGTGGACCACGTCACACCATGTAACAACTAGCTACTCAAAACCAGCTAATAGAAACCTCGCCACCTCACTATAATTCCTTTCCATTTCCTGCATCAGAATATAAAACAAGGTCTACAAACCTCGATGAGAGTGTCTGGGGTGTTAGTTGAATACCCTCAGAAGTACCCCTAGCTGTTCCATATCAAATATCTTCCAATAATAACAATATGTTCATAATGAAATATAAAAAGGAATGATACGTAGTTAAATCATTTTATATAAAAGAAACAATAAACAATTTCACATTTTTCAAAACTTATAAAAAACTCATGGTAAAATAGTTTCATAGAATATTTCGAATAACCATATTCACTTATCAATGAATGTGTTAGCTCATATAAAGTAAAATTTTTACAAATCCAGCACATAAGTGATAAAAACCCAAGGATAATGTATTTTAGTTAGATAAGTTACTTATACATAAATCTCCATCAAATATTATATCACACTCATGTACCTAAATTCCAAGTATCAAATTATAAGTAATTGATTAAAAAAATAAAAATGAACCCCATACAATCCCAATAAATTCCTAGATAAAATTCCCATATTAACTAGGTATGGAGGAGTACCATAGAAATTTGGCCCCCTTCCAATGTCAATGGATGAGGCCCAAAACTTCACCTTGATCCTAAGAACCCAAGGATCGCATGAGTGTATAAAATATTAAATCAATTTTGAATGGATCTCAAATTTCAAAAAAAAAAAATCTCGATAATCGTTTATTCATTAAAAACATTCTTTTAAAACACATTTCATAATATATTTATTATTTATTTTAAAATACCCATTTCTTTCACCAAAATGGGTGAGAAACAAAATTTTCAAAAAATCCATTTTACCCACCCAAATAACCCAATTAAAAGACTTGAAAATTTATTTAGAAAAAAATTTAATAAACCAATAACATTCAAGGTTCATCCGAATTATGTGAGAGACAAAACCACCTACCCCAAACTTAGTTCCTACACCTACTATGATGGGATCCTCACACACCATAAGTAGTGGGATTTAGAAACAATAAAAGATTCCCTATCATAAATTCAATCATATTATAAAATATTTAAATATAAAAAATATTGTTGGTGGATATGTATGTTCAAAACAAACCTCAAGATTCTCACGTGCTGCATCACAACCCATAAGATCTATCCAATGAAAAAAATAACACAATAGATCTAGAATGGACAGAATAAGAGCCTCCATATGACCAAAAATCCCATAAATTCATCCCAAACCCTCAACCAATTCCCATATAAATGAATACAATGTCTAGATAATGACCATACTTACCAATGGATGCGAAAAAAACCAAACTAGTAGTAAAATCACCCATTATAGAAGACATAGAGGGATAGAATCACTCAAAATTGGATGGAAAAACCATGGAGTTTAAGATAGGATGTGAATTCTTAATGAGAGGGCAGTTGTATATGAAACACATTATGTTCACTAGAATAATTACATTATATGGCCGAAGTTCCTAAGTAACGATGTTAATTTTCTAGTTGTTTGGTACACTAAAAAATGTGTCACTTTCTTTTAAAATCCAAAAAACCAAATTTATAATGAAAAAAAATCAAGTTCAAAAAAATTTCCCATAAATAATAAGATTCATGGATTATTTCCTTTCATAATTAAAATCATGTATATATCATTCTAGATATGAATAAGATCCCTTAGCCATAACCCAACATAGAATCATCATAAAACATAGTGGTTTACCTCTGAAAATCCCAAAACCTAGGGTCTACCCACATAAACTATAAATAGAGTGTGTAACATAGTTTTTTTTACATTTAACCCTACCATAATAATTTATATCCCCATAAATTCATGATAAATGGGAAATTTTAAGAAAGAGGTGAGGCCACTTCTCTTTCACCCATGACTCACACTCCCAATTTCATGGGAATAAAATCCATTCCACCACAAAACCATAAACAATTAAATATAATTACAACATATGGTATTTTGTCAAAATTCAATGATCTACATTGGTTTCTTCATAATAGAAATTTTTAAATCTAGCTCAATATCATCCCATCTCAAAATATTGGATAAATCAAGGTGGTACATCATAAATTGAGATATATGGAAAACACCATGAATACCCATTAATTAGCATGGTAACACCAATCGATAAGAATAATTTTTAATTATCTTAGTGATCCCAAATGTTAAAATGTATATTAAAGACAAAAATACCAATTTACTTAGTCTATGGTTAATTAATAAATGAGAATCTTTCAAGTAGACCAAATCACCAATGGAGAACTCCAAATGAAATCTTAAATAATGCATATAAGATTTATACCGAATCTATGTTTTAACCAAGAATCAACATATATAAAAAATCATCACCAACATCTTATGATTGAGATATGGTTCTATGAGAGAGTCCTAGAACACCTATTCCCAACATTGAGGTAACCTTCATGGGAAACCACATAGTACCTCAAATGGATCTGTTCTGATTGATTATTAATAATTTCTATTATATTAAAACTCAACAAGTCCAAGATGTTTTTACCATGATATAACAAAAAAAATTACATAGGCATTGATTATTTCATCCAAAATCTGAATTTTACACCTTATTTTACCAACTTCTTATGAATGGTAAATTATACAAAATCTGACATGAGTCCCCACCACTACTTAGATACTCTTCAAAAATCTATAAGTAAACCTGTGTCCCCAACACCTCTTGAAGACACTTCAAGAATTTAACCTGATATATTTTTTATGGATTTTATATTATTGTTGATTTGATTAGTTATTTTTGATGATTTTATGGTATTTTTAGCTGGTGGTTTCATGGAAATTTATTTTGAAGATAGTTTGTTATTTCTAGAAGGTGTTGTGAGAAAATCATGGTTAAAAGGACGTGCTTCATGATTAAAATATCATTTAACTCTTTTTTTACACCATTAATGTATCATATAATATTATAGTGGGTGATTATGGTAAAAATGAATGCACTTTTTTATAAAGACTCATAGTTATTAAATATTAGTGTTTAGGAGTTGATGGTTTTTCTTACAGGAATTGATGAAGTGTTTTCAATGGATAGAATGTGATATATTTCGTGTTGGAAATACATTTGGTAGAGGTTTTGGGTTTTTTGATGATAATTATTGTTTCAATCCACTAAAAGGATCACATAGTTCATACTTTATTATCATATGAAGTTGATGTTACATTGAATTATGCTTGGAGAATGCTAATTTATGTTTAACATTATTTAGTTTTCAATGTAATGGTGAAAAAAGTTCTAAAATAAATTAGTGTATAGAAAATAAATAGAGTGATGAAAATAAAATGTGTAAAATAGAGATTATAGGAGACCTATGGTTTATATCAGGGTTCTTTAAATTGGATAATCTCCATGAATTATTTTTTCTTCTAAGGATTTTGTATTTATGTCCTAATGAGAAATAAGGAGTCAATCCTTTTCAATTATTGAGGTGTATATCGTAGTTTTTCAACATGAAATGAAACGAGGTGTTCATTACTACACATATATATAGGAATATATATAATGATATAGTTTTTACTATATAATATATGAAACCCAACTTGGAATTTTCATTACTATTATGGTTATAATGAAATTGTAAAATTAACTTATCAAAGGATATGTATGGTTAGTCTATAAAATAACATGAGTTGTAACATTTTATATAGGAATTCATAGGGGATATTAGGTTTATTTAATTTCAATAAATTGAGAATAAAACATTATCTATCGAATATCATAATTTCTATTAACATAATGATTTATACGTTGAACTGAAGCAACATGATCCAGTGAAACATGTAGCGACCCGGATTTTGGATTGGTCAAGACTTAGCTTATTCATGAGAATCAAAGTCCATAGTGCTCAAAAAGGTAAAATGTAAATTTCATTATGGTTGACTATAAATCATAGTGATTTTATGATATATTTTTCTGCAATTAATTTTGATTTCTTTGATAGATTTCTTTACAAGAAACCCCGAGTTTAAACGAATGCAGATATACTATTGAAATATTTTTATTAAATTTGAAAATTATTGAATAGAAGTAAAATTGGTGGGTATGAAAAAGAATAACCAATTTACAAAAATTTATATTTTACACAATTTTTAAAATGAAATAATTTTTTGTTAATTGTCTATAAATAAAAATAAAATCATTTTAATGTAAAAAGATATGTTAGTCTAAATATTTCATTATTACATACAAATTGTTTTCCAAATAAATTAAATTTTAAACTATTGATGAAATATCTTAATTAAATGAGTTTATATAGAATTAAATAAATTATTTCAACATTAATCTAATGAGTTTTATATGTAATTTAATAATAATAAATCTATTTTGATGCTTAAAATGTTTTTTCTTAAAAATTGGTTTTGTTTCCTTTTGAAAACTTATATTAAAATTAATTTCTTCCATTTATATGTTTTAAAATTATAAATTTTTTTCTATAATCTGAATATTCATTATTAATATGAAATTATATTTTCCAATTTATTTTATTTATGATGAATTGTAACCATGACCAAAATCCAGTTTCCACAATAAAAGATAAAATACATATTGATGGTTAAACTAAAGAGAAAACGATTAAAATGTCTTTTAATCATATATAAATATTATTAGATGAATTTATTTTTATCCTATATCATCCTATATTATAAAATTATTCAATGTTGTGATAATTTACCATGGGAGTGGCTTATATACATTTTAATAATCTTAATAGTTATAAGTCTTTCACTCCCCTTAGTTATAAAATTGAAACTCATATCCTCTTTTCTCTGCCCAAATTCAACCAATTCTCTATACCCATATCTACCCAAATACGCCCCCAAAATACTTATACATGAACTTGAGGTTTTTATATTTTAAAAAGGATAATCCCCAAATCCTTGAGGTTCTTATCAATAGTGGATATCTAAAGAAAATGTATATTCTATTACCGATTCTTTTATTGTTTCATTTTTCCATAAACCACCACAAAATTTTCTATAAACAAGATAAAATTATTTTTATAAGTATATTTAATATAATGATATGAAATTTTGCTAATTTTATAGTCATTTTATATCACTTTCCTAACCATTGCAAAATGATAACGTTAATGTAACACCCTGAGATTATATGAGATTTATTCTTTTTAATTTCATTGATGTCTTTTGTTGTACGCTTCACCAAGATTAGCTTGTATTATACGCAACACTGTATTAACATGCAGTATACGCAACACTATTCTTGGCTCGTGTTATACACAATTTGATGTTTATTTTGTGGAAATTATTCTATACAACATTAAGTATATATTTTTTTAATGTATAAATGAAATAAGTTTTGATTATGTTATACACAACACAACACAGAGCTTTCACTACACGCAGCCCTGACTTGTATTGCATTACATGCAATCGAGACCTTCTTTGATAGCGTGTGTAGTACGCAATACTGATTTTCACTAAACGAGATATTATTATAATATTATTATGAACTAGCCGTAATGAATAGTAATACCAAATTTTTGAAATTTTATAAATTTTATCTTTCAAAATGGACTTAATTTATAGATTTGGAATATCGAAATTATCCTCAGGTGAATTTTTGGTATTTTTTTGAAAACTTTAAATTTTTGATGAATAGTGAAAACACAGGGTTACTATTTAAAAACCGACTTTTATTTAAATAAATATTTATTTTATACAAATTTATTTTAGATAAAAATGGATACATAATACCTATTTAAGTTCAATGTAATTCATTGGAGTCATTTTATAATAATTTTAGATATATAAAAATTTAATTGAACCTTTCACCGTCTTTTACCCACCTCCTTGGATAATTTGAAAATTTACATAAAACTTAATTTTACCGCTTCTGTAAGTGGAATTTCGAAAATCCGAGAGACACGGTTAATATCAAGGAGTAAAATGTGGTTCAATATGATAAAAATAATTTTTTGTGAATAGTAACTTTTTGCTTTTATTTACCATGGTTAAAAGTAAATAGGGTAATTAAGGGTAAAAATGATATTATTATTACCCTAACACATGTACTAATTCTATTTGATAAGTTTAATTCGACAAAAAACAACCATAGGATTTAAATATGACCATTTAGGTACACTTGGATTAGATTATGACATTTATCATTATTTTATTTAAAGAAAAGTTAAAAGAGTTAAAATCAATGTTTAATAACTAAAACATTTTTAATATAGTTTTATACATAAGATAAATTAGACTACAAATATTCATTAGAAATAGAAAAAGATTTCCTATATAATGGTATTTTATTTATATTTTTTAGACATTAAATAATTAAATTTATTTATGACACAATGATGATGTAGTGATTACCTTATTAATGAAAAATTAACATAACTGAAATTATAAATACCCAAATAAATGTAATTTTAGACTTTTTATGAATTACTATAATTTTATAGGTTAATATGACATGTTATTATTGATTAAAGTAACTTTTTTCTAACCAATAATGCTCTTTTGATTTTCACAAAAATCAACTACCAAATAGTGTCAAAATTGACATTGAAAAGTTTTTAAAAAATTCTTTATATTATTAATTGTTATTTTATTATTAAAAATATAAGGTTCGGCCAAATGACTTAGATAAGGTTATATATATTAATAATGAACCACTTGTGGTTCGTTTGGCTTGTTATCATATGTTTATTAACCATATAGTGTAAGAAAACAATAAGACATGGTAAATGTTAAATTATTTAACATATAGTGAAATCTAAATGATAAGGCTAAAATAGTAACCTAAACTTGTATAAAACCTATTGGATTAGAGTATTTATACCCAAACCCACATTAGCTTCGAAATAAATTAATTTTTAGCTATTATAAACTGAATATGACTTTATTATAAAATAATATTTTAAATTTTTTCTAAGGTGTCGCTCTCCTCCCTTATAAAAGGGCACCTGCTCCCTCTTATATTTACCAAATTTTGAGCTTTTAAGCTAGGCCAACCACTGAAAATTTCCCTTCTCAACTTTTCTTGAAAATTTATAGAGGTTCTGGTCTCCTCAAAAGAACAACACTAGCGCCTTATGAGTAAACTTAAAACAGTTACGTCGAAGAAGAGGTAGTCTCTTCTACCGATTCTCTCATGTTTTTTTTCTTCAACTTCTTATTAATTAGTAATTTAATTATAAATTAATAACATCAGTATCAATAATATACTGATATGATATTATAAATATTAAAAAACCCCATTTCACCTTCTATCCATCCTACGGAAAATGAAATCACCGTGCGTGCGTACGTGTGGAATTCTGTCTCCATGCCATGGTGTAATCTCTTTTTCCACCACCACCTTACTTGGATGGGTATAATGGTGTAACGAATAACTATATATAGATATTTTAACATCATACTGATTCTGAGATATTATATCATCCACTCCAATTCAATTCAATAATTATGGGAACGATATCATCGCTCGTGCATACGTACGGATTACCGTCTCCACAACGCGGCAAGATTCATTCTCCATGTTAACCATTGAAGAATGATTATAAAGTATATATAATGAATAATAATGAAATATATGACATGATAATTCTACTGGATTTTTTTGTATATATTTCATCTACTTACTTCCATTCACGTCAATAAGGAAAGGAAAACAGCGTTCATGCGTATGTACGGCCTACCGTCTCCATGAACAATGTATTTGAATTAATTTATCTATCTATTATATATATATACCATATATATATATATATATGATATATAAGTCATGATTTACATTCTGGAAGTAAGTAAATCATAATATATGTAATAATAATATCAATAACAACATGTCCAAACACAGACGATAATTAAAACGATTTTACCCAAAATGCTTTTTTAACATGGAATTTACCAAAGAACGGGTAATATAAAGTCATAAGTGAACCATATATGATATAATAAAAATGAATATGATTCCATAATAAGTCAATTAAATTATTTAAATCATTATACAAGAGGTTCAGATACATACGAAGCATATCAGACTTAAGGTAAGGGATAACTTTTCCAATCTCGTTTTTATCTGAGATTGTTTATACGTAGGTATTTACTGGGGTTATATTTATCATCCGTGTCCCTGTTTTTTTTAAAAAAAATCATGTATGTTTAATGACCTTTTTACCCATTTTTAACTTTTACCACATGTTATGAAAGGAATATTTCTTTTTTTACCATACGAGGAACTTTTTGACTTTTTCGGAAAAATTATAAGAAGAATGTTTTTTAACTTATACGACATGAACGGATTTTTACAGTTTCATAATGCCTTGTTTTCATGAAGCTTACTCTACAATAGTTAATTACTAATTGAAACAAAATCCTTTTCGTTTAAAATTTTATGGAATTTTGTGAAAAGAATATGATTTTGAAGAAGAAATGATATTTTCCTCAAGAATTCATTTCAATTGTTTTATCAAAACCATTTTCCATATAAGATGGAATTATTTCATATGTGTATGTTTCAAGTAAAATGTCTCTATGATTTACATGGTTTCACTTTTCTTATGGTGAAATGATGCCCATTTTTTATATGGATTATGATATGATGGGATGATGTTTATGAAACCCATTTTTATTCTTTGGTTAATGATGAATGATTTATGTGCATGTTGTGGCACACGTAATAATGATTTCATTATGAGATGGATGGGGACTATATCTCCCTACAATGAATTGGGTAATGATTTATATCTCATGAGATAGACATGGCTGGAATGTCAAGTTAATCCAGTTCAGTGATACATGACTTGAACGAGGAGTGAACTATGTTTAGTAAGGGACTTTGTCCACTAAGATGGTCTTGGCAGCAATGCCTTGGCTACTATGGAAATCATATCATGTGCTTAATGTTTTTCCACAGTTACATGTTTTATTACCATTCTATTTTATCATGATTTATGTTCCATTATGATCTATGCCTTACTTACTGCCATATTTTATGTCATTGCTCAAGATCTTGATGTTTAAACATTATGTTCATATTTTTAAGTTCAAATGTATATGGTTTGTTTTATTTTCTCCATGCTTACCCTTAATGAGCATTTGAGCTCACCCTTTATATGTTTTCTTTTCCCCAGGATATAAAGAAATATTTTAGGTAAGAAACCAAAAGGGGAAGATCTTTATGGGAGATGTTGAAGATCTTTCACCATGATTAGAGGATTATGTTCAGAGTTTCTAAAGACACTATACTATTACGATCCTTGAGTGTCTGTTTTTGTTATGTATTAAGTATTCTGCAAAAGTAATGTAATGTCCAAGTACATTAGATTTGGGGTATCTACAGTTGGTATCAGTGGAATGGTTTAGTTAACCATTGGAAACTAGGTTGTGAAAACTTTTGTGAGATCCCAAGAGATATTTCTAAGGTATGTCTAGGGATGTCCCAATGGTTTATTATAACTGTAGGTTACATTCCTAGAGTTATGTTGACGATCCTGAATAACCTAGGGTGAACCTAAGTTATCATGGATTATAGAATGTGTGATAAGATAGACATCCCATAAGTAACTTTTAATGATTATGTGGTTCCTTGTTATTTTAAATGTTTCTTAAACTATGGTTTCTGGCTTTATTCAATGGATGAAACGATAATGAATTTAGTTAATGTTGATTCTGATACACAAATTTGTGATTGTGATCAACAAAATTGTGTAATGCCTAGAGAGAAAGATATTGTGATTATGCCGAATCAGTCATCACGATATATGATTAACAATGTGAAATTTGGTGGTATTCCTATGTAATCAAATAGGAGGAAGGTGAACTTTTATACATGTTCTCATGGATATGAACATAGAGGAAGGAAGATGAAGCTTTCTATGTATCAAGAAAAAGGGAAGAAGAACCTTGAAGAATACCTCAAATGGAGGGGAAGCTATTATCTGTGTGGAGAAAAGGGTCATAGAGTGACAGACTGTTATGGAGTTCAATGCCTTATTTATGGAAAACATGGGCATTACCCAAATCAATGACCTAACCTAAGAGGTTACTTCTAAATCAAGGAAGGACTTATTCCATGAAAATCATTGAAGATGATGGATTTAAGTGTTTATGTATTGGTATTCAAGAATAATATTGTTGATTTAATTTTATGGTATATTGGAATATTTTTGTATTAGTCTATTATGGTTTTCAATAGTTTTACGGTACCAGTAACCATGAAAAGTGATTCAAATTTTTTTGGAAAGTAGATGATATGTTCATAATGAAGGGATAAGGAGAAAATAAAATTTTTCATAGTATTCAAGAGCTCATTACGGATATAAGGAAAACGTGATATCATAGTTTGAGTATATATAAATTTTGGGATTTTGGTATGTGGAAAGAGTTAACTTTTGAAAGAATTCATGTTTCCACTAAGGATCAATGGGTATTCATTTTTTTCAAGAGAATACATGATTAAGGTATTCAAAAGTCTGGAATGTGACCAACAAGATATATCGTATGATATATGGGGGATAAATGATGGTATTAACATCCTTGTTATATGACCTTTCTAGTAATTGCTTTCTTTTTACTATGTGATTGGACAGAGGTATTTTAGATAAGCCTAAAGATGGGAATGGATTAAGTTAGACATTAGATAATATTGTTTAAGGATAGAACTTTTTTGTCAAAATTATTTCTGTAATGTTATAATAGTGTTGTTTTATAAAAAGGACAACCTGCAGGATGGGCGACAACCTGTCACATCGGACAAGGCTGTGGGAATAGAACCCACAAACGATGTGTGATAGGACTTTATTTCCTACCACTGGCCTACAGGAAGTCCCTGGTTAGTATAAACTAGTTTTATTATATTAAGCGGTATGATAGAGAAAGTATAACTCCATTTAAAAACCATATACGATTAATCTCACCATAATGGAATTATGTATATATATTTTTCTAACCATATGTTTGAGACATATGGAATGACCAATCATTCTATCTCATAATATTCTAACACTTCACAGAAGACATATTCAACTTCATTTCTATAAGAGATGTAGTGTAAATTTTTCGAGGCAAGAGCAACGGTGAGAATATACCAAAATCAATTAAGTATTTATTTTAATTCAAAAAAAATCAACATTTGGGAAATGATCTTGTAAACCAAAAATGTTGTCCTAGTGATCTCATATCAGATGAATTGGATGGTACCTTAGATCATCAAATATTTATGGCTTTGTGATTGTTGGCTATTTCATAGCCATGTCCTCTACCACTCTCCATCAAAAGTTGATGGTTATATTTCTCTTCCAAATCAATATTTTCACCTATGTTCACCTATGTAGAAACCAAATGATTAGTTAATTTGGGTAACCATTACGTTTCATACATTAGTTTTTTAAAGTTATTTTTTTGTATTCCTTTTTACGATGTGGGATTCTATTAATGATAATTTCAAGTAGTAAACCATTTATAACCTCGAAGAATTTTGAGGGTGAAATTCATTTTAAGGGGGGTGGAATGTAACACCCCGAGATTTTATGAGAATTATTCTTTTTAATTTCTTTGATGTATTTTGTTTTACCCTTCACCAAGATTATCTTGTACTATACGCAACACCGTATTATCTTTCAATATACCCAACACTGTTCTTGGCTCGTGCTACACACAATTTGAAGTTTGTTTTGTGGAAATTCTTCTATGAAACATTAAGTATAGATTTTGTTTAATGTATAATTGAAATATGTTTTGATTTTGTTATACACAACACCAAACAGAGCTGTCACTACACGTATCCCGGACATGGCTTGCATTACATGCAATCAAGACCTTATTCGATAGCGTGTGTTGTACGAAATACCAAGTTTCACTAAATGAGATATTAATATAATATTATTATGAACTATCCGTTATAAATAGTAATACCCACTTTTTGAAATTTTATAAATTTTATCTTTCAAAATGGACTTCATTTTTGGATTCAGAATATTAAAATTATCCTTTGGTGAATTTTTGGTATTTTTCTGAAAACTTTCAATTTTTGATGAATAGTGAAAACACTAGGTTACTATTTAAAAACCGACTTATTATTTAAATAATAATTATTTTATTTTAATTTATTTTAGTAAAAAATTGATACATATTACTTATATAAGTTCAATGTAATTCATTGGAGTCATTTTATAATAATTTTAGATATATAGAAATTTTATTGAACTTTTCAGAGTCTTTTACCCACCTCATAGGAGAATTTGGAAATTTACATAAAACTTAATTTTACCGCTTCTGTAAGTGTATTTTCAAAAATAATAGAGACACAGTTAATATCAAGTAGTAAAATGTGGTCCAATAAGATAAAAAAATTTCTGGTGAATAGTAACTTTTTACTTTTATTTACCACGGTTAAAAGTAAATAGGGTAATTAAGGGTAACAATGATATTATTATTACCCTAACACATATCATAATTCTATTGTATAAGTTTAATTCGACCAAAAACAACCATAGGATTAAAAAATGACCATTTAGGTCCACTGGGATTATATTAGGACATTTTTTATTATTTTATTTAAAGAAGAGTTAAAAGTTTTAAAATCAATGTTTAATAACTAAAACATTTTTAATATAGGGTTATACATAAGATAAATTCGACTATAACTATTCATTAGAAAGATAAAACGATTTCTTACATAATGGTACATTATTTATAATTTTTAGACATTAAATAAGTTATTTTATTTATGACACAATGATGATGCAGTAATTAACTTATTGATGAAATAATAATATAATTGATATTATAAATAACCAAATAAATGTAATTCTAGACTTTTTATGAATTAAACAAATTTTATAGGTTAATATGACATGTTAGTATTGATTTTAGTAACTGTGTTTGAACTAATCTTGCTGTTATGATTTTCAAAAAAATCAATTACCAAATAGTTTCCAAATTGACATAAAATAGTTTTTAAAACAAATATTATATTATTAATTGTTATTTTATTCCTAAAAATATTTTTTTCCACCAAAT
This sequence comes from Viscum album, assembly GCA_963277665.1. Taxonomy (NCBI): domain Eukaryota; kingdom Viridiplantae; phylum Streptophyta; class Magnoliopsida; order Santalales; family Viscaceae; genus Viscum; species Viscum album. The sequence continues at coordinate 568,759,713 of OY728164.1, read as the reverse complement.
GACATAGATAAGGTTATATATATTAATGAACCACTTGGGGTTTGTTTGTCTTGTTATAGTATGTTTATTAACCATATTGTGTAAGAAAACAAGAAGACGTGTTAAAAGTTAAATTATTTAACTTAGAGTTAGATCTAAATGATAAGGTTAAAATAGTAACCTAAACATGTCTAAAACATATAGGTTGAGAGTATTTAGACCGATCCCCAATTTAGCTTCTAAATAAATCAATTTGAAGCAATTATAAACCGAATATGACTTTATTATAAAATAATATTTTAGGTTTTTCCTAGGGTTCCCCTCTCCTCCCATATAAAAGGGAACCTCCTCCCTCTACTCTTTACCCAATTTTGAGATTTAAAGATCAGAAAAACACTGCCTGTTTCCCTTCTCAACTTCCCTAGAAACATTATAGAGTTTCTGGTCTCCTCAAAATACCAACTCTAGTGCCTTAAAAGGAAGCTTAAAAGAGGTGTGTCGAAGAAGAGTTAATATCTTCTACTGATTCTTTCAAGTTTTCTTTCTTCTTAAACATATTTTTCTTTAGTTGTTTTAATATAAAGTAATTACATAAGTATCACTAATATACTGATATGTTATTATAAATATGAAAGAAACCCATTTCACCTTCTATCCATCTTACGGAAAACGAAATCATTGTGCGTGCGTACATACGGAATACCATCTCCACACCATGGTGTGATCTGTTTTTCCACCACCACCTTACTTGGATGGGTATAATGGTGTAAAGAATAACTATATATGGATATTATAACATCATACGGATTCTGATATATTATATCATCCACTCCAATTCAAATCAATAATTATGTGAACGATATCATCGCTCGTGCGTACGTACGGATTACCGTCTCCACAACGCGATGAGATTCATTCTCCATGTTAACCATTCAAGAATGATTATAAAGTATATATAATGAATAATAATGAAATATATGACATGATAAAGCTACTTGATTTATGTATATATATATATATTTCATCTACTTACTTCCATTCAAGTCAATAAGGATAGGAAAACAGCGTTCATGCATACGTACAGCCTACCGTCTCCATGAACGGTGTATTTCATTTCATTTATCTATCTATTATATATATATACAGAATATATATGACATATAAGTCATGATTTAAATTTTGGAAGTAATTAAATATTTATATATGTTATAATAATATCAAGAACAACAAGTCCAAACACATACGATAAATAAAATGATTTTACCCAAAACGCTTCTTTAACATGGAATTTACAATAGAACGGGTAATATAAAGTCATAAGTGAACCATATATGACAGAATAACAATGAATATGATTCTACAATAAGTCAATTAAATTATTTAAAACATTAAACAAGAGTTTCATATACATATGAAGCATATCATACCTAAGGTAAGGGATAACTTTTCCAATCTCGTTTTTATCCGAGATTGTTTATACGTAAGTATTTACTAGTGTTATATTTATCATCCATGTACCTATTTTCTAAAAATGGTTTCATGTATGTTTAAATTCATTTTTACCCATTTTTTACTTTTACCACATGGTGTGAAAGGAATATTTCTTTTTTTACCATATGAGGAACTTTTTGACTTTTTCGGAAAAAGTACGAGAAGAATGTTTTTTTTAACTTATACGACATGAACGTATTTTTATGGTTTCATAATGCCTTATTTTCATGAATCTTACTATACAATATTAAATTCCTATTTGCAAAAAATTCCATTTCTTTTAAAATTGCATGGCATTTTGTGAAAAGAAAATTATTTTCAAGAAGAAAGGATATTTTCATCAAGAATTCATTTCAATTGTTTTATCAAAACCATTTTCCATATAAGATGGAATTATTTCTTATGTGTATGTTTCAGGTATAATGTCTCTATGATTTACATTATTTCACTTTTCTTATGATGAAATGATATCCATTTTTTTATATGGATTATGTTATGATGGGATGATGTTTATGAAACCCATTTTTATTCTTTGGGTAATGAAGAATGATTTATTTTTATGTTGTGGAACACGGAAGAATGATTTCATTATAATATGGGTGGGACCTATATCTCCCTCTAATTAATTGGGTAAAGATTTATATCTCATGAGATAGACATGGCTAGAACGGAAAGTTAATCTGGTTCAGTGATACAGGACTGGAAGGAGGAGTAAACTCGGTTCAGTAAGGGACTTTGTCCACTAAGATGGTCTTGGCCGCAATGCCTTGGCTACTATGGAAATCATATCAAGTTCCTAATATTTTTTCATAATTACATGTTTTATTCCCATGATATTTTATCATGATTGATGTTACATTATGATCTATGCCATACGTACTTCCATGTGTTATGCCATTGCTCAAGATCTTGATGTTTAAACATTGTGTTCATGTTTTTAAGTTAAAATGTATATGATTTGTTTTATTTTCTCCAGGCTTACCCTTACTGAGAATTTGAGCTCACCCTTTATATGTTTTCTTTTCCCTAGGATATAAAGAAGGGTTTAAGGTAAGAAACCAAAAGGGGAAGATCTTTATGGGAGATGTTGAAGATCTTTCACCATGATTTGAATATTAGTTTTCTGAGTTTCCAAAGACACCAAACTATTATTATACTTGTGTTTTAGTATTTTTTATGTTTTAAGTATTTCGAAAATGTAATGTACTCTCCATGTACGTCAAGTTTCGGCTCTCTACAGTAAATCGGGTTTATGTGTGGATCACCCCCTCTAAAAAGAGATGTGATTGTTTTCATTTATAATTTACATGGAAGTTCAAAAGGATAAATTTAATTATTATACATGATATATATGGTATATTTATGATTCATTATTTATTATTCATGATTTACCTTTCTTTTATCTCATCTATAAAGAAGTGAAATCATCACTCATGCATACGTATGTACTACCATATCAAAAAAGTGATGTAATGCATTTTTATCATAAAATTGTATGTAATGAAAAAATATGATAATTTTTATGTGATTAGTAATTTATATACGATGAAACCATGACTAAGGTTCACGGACCAAAAATTTATAACCAAAACATGCTTGTAAAATGGACCATTTTCACATGAATATACATTTTAATGAAGATTTATTAATAAAAAAGGTGTTGAAAAATTACAAAGGAATGACTCATAGTAAGTTATGTATGAATATTGTTTCATATTATATTTATAATACGTATATATTTATTATTTTGGATATTTTAACATTAGAATAATCCAAGTGAGAGTTAATGTAGAGACCTCAAACGTGACATACATGGACATTACATTACTTTTGCAGAATATCTAATACATAACAAAAACATACACCAAAGGACCATAATAGTGTAGTGACTTTGGACACTCGGAATATAATCTTCTAATATTGGTGAAATATCTTCAACATCTCCCGTAAAGATCCTACCCTTATGTTTTCTTACCTAAAGCCTTTCTTTATATCCTGGGAAAAAGAAAACATATAAAGGGTGGGCTCAAATGCTCAGTAAGGGTAAGCATGGAGAAAATAAAACAAACTATATACATTTGAACTTAAAAACATGAACATAATGTTTAAACATCAAAATCTTGATCAATGACAAAAATCATGGTAGTATGTAAGGCATAGATCATAATGGAAAATCAATCATGATAAAATAGCATGGGAATAAAACAATTAATTGTGTAAAACCATTAAGCACATGATATGATTTCCATAGTAGCCAAGGCATTGCTGCCAAGACCATCTTAGTGGACAAAGTCCCTTTCTGAATCGAGTTCACTCCTCATTCTAGTCCTGTATCACTAAATCTGATTAAATTATTGTTCCATCCATATATATTTCATGAGATATAAATCTTTACCCAAATTATTTGAGGGAGATATAGGTCCCACCCATCTAATAATGAAATCATTCTTACGTGTTCCACAACATGAACATAAATCATTCATCATTACCCAAAGAATAAAATGGGTTTCATAAACATCATCCCATCATAAAATAATCAATCTAAACAAATGGATATCATTTCTTCATAAGAAAAGTGAAACCATGTAAATAATAGAGACATTATACTTTAAACATACACATTTGAAATAATTCCATCTTCTATGGAAAATGGTTTTGATAAAATACTTGCAATAAATTCTTGAGGAAAATATCCTTTCTTCCTCAAAATGATTTTATTTAAAAAAAAATCCCATGCAATTTTAAACGAAAAGGATTTTTTTAAAAATAGTTATTAAATCTTGTATAGTAAGTTTCATGAAAAAAATGCGTTATGCAACCATAAAAATCTATTCATGCCATATTAGTTAAAAAAACATTCTTCTTGTACCTTTTCCAGAAAAGTCAAAAAAGTACCTTGTAACGTAAACAAAATAAAGATTCCATACATACAATGTAGTAAATGTAAAAAATGGGTAAAATTACTTTAAACATACAGGAAAACATTTTTAGAAAACAAGGACTTGGATGATAAATATAACCCCAGTAAATACTTACATATAAACAATCTCGGATAAAAATGAGATTGGAAAAGTTATCCCTTACCTTAGGTCTGATATGCTTTTTATGTTTCCGAACCTTCTGTATAATGATTTAAACAATTTCATTGAATTATTATAGAATCATATTCGTTGTTCTGATATCATATATGGTCATATTCTTATCTTCTTATTAGTAATATTTCATTGCTAGTTGTTATTCGGGTGTTTATTTCTTTATGTTCTTATGTGTGTTTTGTGAATAAATTCATCTTCATATTTTTAGGTTATAGATACATCATTTAAATAATGGTATTTGTATAATATATATCATATTTCTTCATTCAATTTGTTTATATAATCATTGTTTCATGAAGATCAAGTAGAATGAATCACATCACATCGTGGAGACGGTAAGTCGTACGAACGCACGAGTGACGATATCGTTCCCATGATTATGGAAATGTATTGAACTGTATGGTGTATAATATTGTAGAATCAATATAACTTTACAATAATCAAATATAGTTATTTCTTCTATTCTTATAACCACACATGTATAATGGTGGTGCAAAAACAGATTACATCACGGCGTGGAGACGGTATTACGTACGTAGGCACGCACGATGATTTAATTTTCCATAGGATAGATATAAGGTGAAATCGGGTTGTTTCATATTTATAATAACATATATGTATATTAATTATACTGATGTCATTAATTTATGATGAAACAAATAAATAATAATATGTATATGAAAAAATAAATTGGAATGAATCGATAAAGGATATTAACTCTTCTTTGACATGCCTCTTCTTATCCTCCTCTTAGGGCACTAAAGATGGTATTTGAAGAATAAAAGTACCTCTAGTAGGTTTATATGGAAGTGGAGAAGTGAAATGGGTATGGTTTAGCTGAGCCTTGAGGCTCAAAATTGTTAAAAGAGAAGAGGGAGGGGGTGCCCTTTTATAAGGGAGGAGTGGGGCACCTTAGGAAAAACGTAAAAATATTAAATAATAATAAAATGAAACCCCACATAAAAACCACCAAAAATGAATCAATTAGAATATAAAATGATATAGGGTAGTAATATAATCAACCATCAAAATTTATACATGTTTTAAGTTTATTTTAAACCTTATCATCTTGATCTATCATTTTTTAATCTATTTAATTTTATTTGTGGTAGTAAAATTCTAAATTTTAAATTGTTATAAATACATACTTAAATGTTTTAAATTTACCATAATTGGATACTTTATAACCATTTGGACCATATAATTTCCAATTTGTAGTTTTTAAATATTTTTGTGTTTTTTAAATAATTTAATAATATGTTATTTTCATAAAATATCAATAGTGTCAATTTTGACACTATTCATTATTAGAATTTAAATAAAAACCACACAGAAGATATGTTCGAAAAAATATATATAATACATTCCTAAAATTTCATATTCATCAAAAAAACAATCATGGGGAACATTACTTTGTTCAAGTAGTATTTATTTTAAAATTTTTAAAACTGTTTATTTGGTATATCTTCTTATAAAATAATTACTACAACATTTTTGTATAATTATTTAATATACATATTTGTTGAATAAAAATTAAAAATAAAATCCTATTATGAATATAAGTATAATAAATTTCATAATAATATTTTAACTCGAATTTATCATCTTAAAATATCAACATTTAAATTGATATATTTATTAAATTATGAAGGTGACATCTTTGACATCATTTAAAATAAAATAATATGAATATCCTAATCGATTTTATAAGGCTCCAAATGGTCCACAAAAATACCCTTGGATGATTAGGGTATATATATACTCGACAAATAATGTTTGGTCAAGTTTATGTTCCTTTTGATAGGTATTGTTATTTTAATAAAAACTATATTATTGATTTTTCACTAAATAAATAATTTCTTCATCATTAATGTATAAGATATTAAGGTACTTAAATATTTCTTAAAAATTACAAATAAATTACCATGATAAATAAAAACTCTTTAGATTTCAAATGAGTAGTTATAATATAATTTAAATTATCTATAAAATTATACTAAAAATAATCTAATTATTAATGTTTTAGTGATACATTTCACTTTCCTTTAAATAAAATAAATAAAAGGACTTAAATAAAATTCAAGTGGGTTCCATTACATTCCATTTCGACCCAAGTATGATATAGGTTAAAATATAATCATCCAATTATATTAGGAAAAGTGTTCGGGTAATTTTATAATATTATATATACCCTTAATTATCTGATTTACCTTTAACTGTGGTAAATAAAATTTACCGTAGTTACTATTCATAATGACTAAAAATAACAAGAATCTTATTAACATAATTTGGAACTACTGATTAAAAATATGGAATCCATTTTTTCAAATTAAAATCATAGAAGTTGCAGAAATTAATTTAAAATTAATCCCGTTGTTAAGAAAACGAGTTTTAAAAGTTAAAACATTGCAAAAGATTGAAATGATTTTACAAATGAATTCAATGTAAAATAAATGATAATGAAATGAATTATATTAAATGGTAAAAATATATTCAACTTTTACTTTAAAACCATTCAATAATATAATTTAACCATATAAATTATCACAATTAAAAAATACATTTTCAATTAAAATTTAGCGTATTTTTACTATTCATCAAAATAAGAAACTTATCAGAAAAATATCAAAAAATTATCCAAAATAAATTTTTATATCCTGATTCAAAAGAAGAATTTTATTTTTTCAAATTGAATTTATAAAAATGTCAAAAACTATATTTAAGGTGGGTGTGCCATCAAAAGGGACAAAACAACATTTTTTTGAAAAATACTTATTTTACTCGAAAAATTTATTTTGTTCTCATACCATTTTCTATAAAATGTGTAAGATGAATTATAACGTCATAAAATTTAAAATTTAATTACTACTATTCATAAAGTCTAGTTTATAATAATATTATAACCATGTTTCATTGTTTAGTGATCCCCGGTATTGCGTACAACACACGCTATCGAGGAAGGTCATGATTGCGTGTAATGCAAGACAAGTCAGGGTTTCGTATACTACAAGCTAATGCGGTGTTGTGTATAACACAAGATAATCTTGGTGTAGCGTACAATATAAGATATGAATGAAATTAAAAAGAATATCTCTCATAAAAGCTCGGGTTGTTACATTCAACCCACCTTAAAATGAATTTCGCCCTCGAAATTCATTGGTGTTCTAAATCATTTAGTACTTGAATGTTTTGTTCAAAAAATCCCACATCGTAAAAGGAATACTAAAACTTAATTTTAAAAAGTAAAGTAAGAAATGTAACGGTTACCAAGATTAACTCATCATTGGGTTTCCACATAGGAGAATATAGTTGGAAATATGGATATGGAAGAAAAATCTAACCATCATGTTCTTATGGAGAGTGGTAGAGGACATGGATATGAAAAATTCAACAATAAAAAATCCATAAATTTGTAATGATTTAAGTTACCATCTGATTCATCGGATATAAGTAAACTATGACAACATTTTTTTGTTTTCAAGAATATTTCCCTGAAGTTGAAGAATTGTTGAATTAGAAAAATACTTAGTTGATTTTGGTACAATCTTTATATTTTTTGTGTCTTGAACCATTTCCACTTCATATATTAATTAAATGAATTTGAATTTGTCTTCCGTGAAGTGTTAGAAAATCATGCAATAGAATGATATGTCATTCCATCTATCCCAAACAAAAGGTTAGAAAAGGTTATTTAATATACATAAGTCCATCTATAGTGATATTAATCATATATGGTTCCTAAAATGGACTTATACTTCATATATCATACCACAATAATATAATAAAACTAGTTTCTACTAACCAGGAACTTCATGTAGGATAGTGGTAGGCGATAAAGGCATATCACACTTCAGTTGTGGGTTCGATTCCCGCAACCTTGTCCAACGCGACAGGTTTTCACCCGTCCTGTAGGTTGTCCTTTTTCTAAAACTACATTATTATAACATTCCATAAATAATATCAAAAAAAGTTCTAGCCTTAAACAATACTAAAGTATTCCCAACATAATCCATTCCAATCTTTAGGCTTATCGAAAATACTTCGGTCCAAGCTCATAGTATAGAGAAAACAATTACTAGAAATATCATCTTCCAAGCATGTGAATACCATCATTTATCCCCCATATATCATACGATATATCTTTTTGGTCACATTAAAAACATTTAAAAACCATATTCATGTATTCTATTGAAAAATTAATACCCATTTAACCTTAGTGAAAACATGAATTTTTTCAAAATTTAACACTTTCCACATACCAAAATTCTGAAATTTCTGTATACTCAAACCTTGATATAACTTTGTCCTTATATCAGTCATGAAATCATTTCATTTTTTCTTTATCCAATCATTATGATCATATAATCTTCCTTCCAAAAATATTTCAATCACTTTTCATGGTTACTGGTACCATATAATTATTGAAAACCAATACATAGATATTCCAAAATTCCACGATACCATAAATGAGATTCCATGATACTATTTTTAAATCCCATTAAATAAACACTTAATCATTACACAACATCATTTTCATACTAAAAATCACAAATAGTGATCCCATGTGACTTCCCTTTATCCTTTTCTTTAAGAGGTTTCTCATGTTGATCATCATTAACCCTTGGATTCGGGCATTGATTAGCATAATTCCTCATTTCCATGCACTTGATGAATCGAAGTGTTCGTGGTGCATTCTCTACAATCTTTTCTTTATTCACATCATTAGCAACCCTTTTTCTATTACTTCGACACTCAGATACTCGATGACCTCCTTTTCCACACTTAAAACATTTTCTAGTCCCATTAAGACAATCTCCAACATGCTTCTTTCCACACTTTGATAATAAAGAAACAATCATCTTCTTTTCACCATTATTCTGAGATTTCTCCTTGAACTCCATCTTTCGTTTCTTGTCAAAACCATGAGGTGGATATGTAACATCAACTTCTATTTCTACCTTCATAGCACAACTCAAAATTTATTCATAGATACTGAAGTCTCTTATAGCTAATTCCCTTCGAAGACATGGTTTTAAGCCACTGAATAATCGATCAACTTTACTTTCTGGTTGGATGATAAATCCATATGCATACCTTGCAAGCCTTGTAAAATTCACTTCGTATATACCAAAAAATTCATCATCCTTTTTATTAATCTTAAGGAAATACTTTTCAATCATTGTTCTAAGAATTCAAGGGGCGTACTTTTAAAAAATATTTTCTTGAACTCATCCCATTCCATGGATTCAATTTCATCTCAGTGCCTCATATTCTTAATTAGAGTCTACCATTGATCTACTTCACCTTCTAAATGGTAAATAGCCAGAATGAATCTTTCATGTTCCGAACAGTGATTTATGGAATATATCTTTTCAATGGTATGGATCCATTGTTTAGTAACAAGTGGATCAGAATACCCACTGAAAGAAGGTGGATGTTGCCTCATAAAGGACTCAATAGAATATTGTTCCCTTATATGCTCATTTGGAAGTCCAGAATGATTCATAGTTTGTGTAAGTATAACAATAATATTTTTCACTCCATCTCTCATAACATTGGTTTGTTCAAGAGGACAATCATTGCATTTCCCGTTACATTGATCAACACGGTTCCTTCGGGTTCCATCCATCGTCTAAAACCCAAAAAAAATAGTGTGAGAGGGAAAAATCATCATAGGGGAAACAACATAATAAAGGGGGAGTAGCTTCAATATATAACATCTTAGGGTTAATTATAAGATTGTTACCGTAATTCTAGGACTATAACCAATACTTATACTTAACTATAAGGACATCTCTAGACATTCCTTAGAAATATCTCTAGGTATCTCACTAAAGTTTTCGCATCCTAATTTCCAAAGATTTACTAAACCTCTATCTAATACCAACTGTAGAGACCCGAAACATGAAATACATGGACATAACATTACTCTTGTGGAATATCTAATAATTAACAAAAACAGACACTAAAGGACTGTAATAGTTTAGTGTCTTTAGAAACTCGGAATATAATCTTCTAATCTTGGTGAAAGATCTTCAAAATCTCCAATAAAGATCTTCCCCTTTTATTTTCTTACCTAAAACCTTTCATTATATCCTGGGAAAAGAAAACATATAAAGGGTGAGCTCAAATGCTCAGTATGGGTAAGCATGGAGAAATTAAAACAAACCATATACATTTGAACTTAAAAACATGAACATAATGTTTAAATATCAACATCTTGAGCAATGACATAAAACATGGAAGTGCGTAAGGAATAGATCAAAATGGATCATAAATCATGATAAAATAGCATGCGAATAAAAAATTTAATTGTGGAAAACCATTAATCACATTATATGATTTCCATAGTAGCCAAGGCATTGCTGCCAAGACCATCATAGTGAACAATGTCCCTTTCGGAATCAAGTTCACTCCTCGTTCCAGTCCTGTATCACCAAACCAGATTAACTTACCATTACAGCCATGTCTATCTCATGAGATATAAATCTTTACCCAATTCATTTGAAAGAGATATAGGTCCCACCCACCTCATAATTAAATCATTCTTAAGTGTGCCACAACATGAACTTAAATCATTCATCATTACCCAAAGAATAAAATGGGTTTCATAAACATCATCCCATCATAACATAATCCATATTAAAAAATGGATATCATTTCATCATAAGAATATTAAAACCATATAAATCATAGGGACATTATACAAGAAACATTCACATATGAAATAATTCCATCTTATATAGAGAATGGTTTGGATAAAACACTTGATATGAATTCTTGACGAAAATATCCTTTCTTCTTCAAAATCATTTTCTTTTCACAATATGCTATGTAATTTTAAAAGAAATGGATTTTTTTGAAAATGGTTATTAAATCTTGTAGAGTAAGATTCATGAAAATAAGGAGTTATACAACTGTAAAAATTTGTTCATGTCATACAAGTTAAAAAAACATTCTTCTCGTACTTTTTCCAGAAAAGTCAAAAAAGTACCTCGTAACATAAACAAAAAAATGATTCCTTACATAACATGTAGTAAAATTAAAAAATGGGTAAAAATTTCTTTTAACATGCATGGAACCATTTTTAGAAAAACACGTACATTGATGATAAATATAACCCCAGTAAATACTTACGAATAAACAATCTCAGATAAAATGGGATTGGAAAAGTTATCTCTTACCTTAGGTCTGGTAAGCTGTGTACGTATGCGAACCTCCTGTATAATGATTTATAAAATGTCATTGAATTATTACAAAATAATATTCATTGTTATGATATTATATATATGGTCATATTCCTATCTTCTTATTAGTAATATTTCATTTCTACTTGTTATTTGGGTGTTTATTGCTTTATGTTCTTATGCGTGTTTTTTCGAATAAATTATTCTTCCTATTTTTAGGTTATAGATACATCATTTACAGAATGGTATTTATATAATATATATCATATTTATTCTTTCAATTCATTTATATAATCCTGGATTAATGAAGATCATGTAGAACGAATCACATCGCACCGTGGAGACGGTAAGTCATACGTACGCACAAGCGACGATATTGTTCACGTGACTGTGGAAATATATTGAAGTGTATGGTGTATAATATTTTAGAATCAATATCACTTTACAATAATAATATATAGTTATTTTTTCCATTCTTATACCCATCCAAGTAAGGTAGTGGTGTAAAAAACAGATTACACCACGGCGTGGAGATGGTATTCCGTACGTACGCACGCACGGTGATTTCATTTTCTGTAGGCTGGATAAAAGGTGAAATATGGTTGTTTAATATTTATAATAACATATTAGTATATTATTGATACTGATGTTATTAATTTATGATGAAATAAATAAAGTAGAAGAAGTATAAGAAGAAATAAATTGGAAAGAATCGGTAAAGGATATTACCTCTTCTTTGACGCGCATCTTCTTAACCTCCTATTAGGGCAGTAAAGTTGGTCTTTTAAGAAGACCAGGACCTATAGTAGGTTTCTATAGAAGTGGATAAGTGAAATGGGTAGGATTTTTCCAAGCTTGAAGGCTCAAAATTGTGTAAAGCGAAGAGGGAGGAGATTCCCTTTTATAAGGGAGGAGAGGGGCACCTTAGAAAAAAAATAAAAAATAAAATAATAATAAAACGAAACCCAACTTAAAAACCTCTGAAAATGACCCAATTCAAGGATGAGATGAGATAGGGTATTAATAAGGTCAAAAAATATAATTTAGACATGTTTTAAGTTTATTTTTAACCTTATCAACTTGATTTATCATTATGTAATCTATTTAATTTTATTTGTGGTAATTAAATTCTAAATTTTAAATAGTTATAAATACATACTCAAATGTTGTAAATTTCCGAAAATTGGATACTTTATAACCGTATAAAAAATATAATTTCCTATTTGTAGTTTTTAAATATTTTTGTGATTTTTAAATAATTTAATAATATGTTATTTTTATAAAATATCAATAGTGTCAATTTTGATAGTATTCATTATTTTAATATAAATAGAAACCAAAAGGAAGATATGTTCGAACCAAAAATATATAATATATTCTTAACATGTCATATTAGTCAAAAAAATAATGGGTTACATTACTTTGTTCATATTATATTTATTTTAATATTTTTAAAACCATTTATTTGGTATATCTCTTAATAAAATAATTACTACAACATTTTTGTATAATTATTTAATATACTTATTTGTTTCATTAAAATTGAAATTAAAATCCTATGACAAATATAAATATAATACATTTCATAATAATATTTGTACTCAAATTTATCATCTTAAAATCACAACATTTAAGTAGTTATATTTATTAAATTATGAAGGTGACATCTTTGACATCAGTTAAAATAAAATAATATAAATGTCCTAATCGGTATTATAAGGCTCCAAATGGTCCACAAATAGAAAATTGTCTTCTTAGGGAATATATATACTTTAAAAATAATGTTTGGCCAAGTTTATGGATCTTTTGATTGGTATTTTTATTTTAATAAAATCTATATTATTGATTTTTCACTAAATAAATAATTTCTTCATCATTAATATATAAGATATTAAGGCAATTAAATATTTCTTAAAAATTACAAATAAATTACCATGACAAATAAATACTTTTTATATTTCAAATGAGTATTTATAATCGAATTTATATTCTGTATAAGCTTAAATTAAAAATAATCTAATTATTAAAGTTTGATTGAGACATTTCACTTTCCTTTAAATAAAATAAATAAAAGGACTTAAATAAAATGCAAGTGGGTTCCATTAAATTCAATTTCGACCCAATTATGATATAGGGTAAAATATAATCATCCAATTATATTAGTACAAGTGTTAGGGTAATTTTATAATATTATATTTACACTTAATTACCTGATTTACCTTTAACTATGGTAAATAAAATTTACCGAAGTTACTATTTATAATGAATAAAAATAAAAATAAGCTTATTAAAATAATTTGGACCTAATTATTACAAATATGGAATCCATTTTTCCAAATTCAAATCACTGAAGTTGAAGAAATTAATTTAAAATTAATCTCATTGTTAAGAAAACGAGTTCTAAAAGTTAAAACATTGCAAAAGATTGAAATGATTTTACCTATGAATTCAATGTAAAATCAATGCTACTGACATAAATTATATTAAATGTTAAAAATATACTCTATTTATAATTTAAAACCATTCAATATTATAATTTAACCTTATAAATTATCTCTATGAAAAAAGTTGTTTTAAATTAAAATTTAGCGTATTTTTACTATTTATCAAAATAAGAAACTTATCAGAAAAATATCAAAAATTTATCCAATGTAAATTTTTATATCCTGATTCAAAAGAAGGATTTTATTTTTTCAAATTTCACTTATAAACTTGTCAAAAACTATATTTAATGTTGGTGTGCCATCAAAAGGCGGCAAAACTTCATTTTTTAAAAAATAATTATTTTACTCGAAATATTTATTTTGTTCTCATACCATGTTCTATAAAATGTGTAAGATGAATTATAATGTCATAAAATTAAAATTTTAATTACTACTATTCATAACAGCTAGTATATAATAATATTATAACTATATATCATTGTTTTGTGAAACCCCGTATTGGGTACAACACACGCTATCGAGGAAGGTCGTGGTTACGTGTAATGCAAGCCAAGTCAGGGTAGCGTATACTGCAAGATAATTCGATGTTGAGTGTAGTGAAAGATAATATTGGTGTAGCATACAACATAAGATATGAAAGAAATTAAAAAGAATATATCTCATAAAATCTCGTGGTGTTACAGTTAAGGTAAATGTTAATATTAAAATCCCATTACTTTTTGGGATTTTATATGGTAAAGTTCAATTAATTTAAATTATATGGTTATTATCCTTCACAACCCATATATTTTAATACCTTATGTATTTAATTAAATAGAACAATTTTATTTAATTATTTACTTAAGAGAATTAAGAATTTTTTAACAAAAAACCACAATTTTTTCATCTTTGCTTAATGAAATTATTCTTTCATGTGCATGTTCGTTAAAATATATTAATGGGCTATATTTTACAATAGTTATTATATGAGTGAATTATGAAGTATTTATGAATGAAATTTCCATTTTAATGGTTATACATTGATAAAATGATGAATGTTTTTATGATATCATGGACACATATGTATCATTTTCATTACATTTTTAGTGGTCCTAAAAATATATTTCCCCACAATGATTTGGGTAAATATTAATATCGTAGGGGATAAAATGATTTTTTATGGGAGAGAAAACCCAATTCATTGAGGTAATCTTTCGATTATGATTGTCTTGTGATTAAACCATGATTAGGTAAATTCTTGGAATGAAGAGTGAAACCAATCCATTATGATATTCATGGAAGTGAACCTCGACTAAGGAAATGATTTTGATTGTTTATTTGTATTCAAAAAACCTATATATTAGGGTTATGACATGGTATAGTGGATAAATATTTATTATTTATGATTTTTCACTTTTATAACATATGCATTCTATTATGAAATTACCTTATTCCATGATTCATTATTAAATATCGTTGATTGAGTGGCCATGAATTTCAGAATTTGTAATCATGTTCTCATACAATTATGCTTATGATCAAATATGATCATTACTTGGTATCTCTGATACATACCATGATATATAATCAAAGCTCACACTTTATTATTTTACTTTTCCCCATGATATGAAGAAATGTTTTAAGTAGGGTATTTTGAAGAAATATACTATGTATAACAACATTGTGAGAGAGATTAAAAATATTTCAGGAAATAAGATGATTATGTATCTAGTAATTGAAAATAAAAATTAATGGTTTTGGGTCTTTTAATGTTATGATATGTATTCAATATCCATATAAAATGATGTAATATTTTCTTATTTATTGTTTAGTTCACCTCATAAAAAACCACATAATTTTTTTGGATTTATCCATTAGTATCAGGAAATGATGATTACCCCCAGGTGTAATTATTTAAATTCTCTGTGATATATGATTTTTGGGGAAGAATAAAATTTTTTAATTAATAAATTTTTATTATATGAGTAAAGTTATTAATATATTTAATTTCATAGTTCTGATGAATACTCTGACACCTTCATTGTGTATAAAATAGGATTCATTTCTTAGAGAGGTATAGATTATTTAATGAGGTGTTTCATTGATAAATATGTAATTTTGGATCATTATAATAATTAATACAATTATTATTTTTTGGTTGGAGACATGAATATGACAGGTTACTAATGACATTGAAATGAAATCATGTATATAGATGTCATGTAATGTTAAATGAGCTATTTCTAGATATTATTATGGAGAATATTATCCATGAATGACAGATTTAATTCAAAATTTTATGAAGGGAAATAATCATTGGAATTTATTATTGGAGTTATGAAAAAAATAATTATATCCTTTATCTCATTCTCCCTCACTGTATATTGGAAAATAATAATCCATTTAATTCTCCTTATGATGGTAGACGCTCCTTTATATGAAATTCTCCAATTCATTTCTTCCCAAAATAGGTTAAGTTATTCATATTTTTCACAATGGTTGGGTTGACAATGTTTGACGTACTAACATGATAATTTAATCAATGCAAAGTGACATAAAAATTTTAATTTAAGAAAAAATTATTCATGCATCAAAAAATCACTGATGAGTTAGAATATCTTGTCTTTTCTTGTCCCTCATTTCATTTTTAGGATCTGACCCACTTTCTCTCATGATCAGAGCACCTTGAATTATATTAACTTCTAATAATTATAATTTGAGAAATTTTAATTACGATAGCAAATTTATTTTAATTTATGAAGGATTATTTTAAATAATTTCTCATAAAGATCTAAATGTTTACAATTTTATTTAATGAGTTTTCTTTAATAATATTTTAAGTGAAAAACAAATAAAATTACTGTTAATTTATATATTATATTACATTAAAATATTTTCATCGAAATAAATTCTTCATTAAATATTGAAAATGTGGTTTTTATTTTTTTCTTCAAAATATTTTTTTATAATATAAAAGTATCCCTTATATTCATTTTAATTCTTTTATTTTTATTTTATGATCTAGATTATTTTTTAAGAAATTAATTTAATAATGGAATTACCATGGGGATAGTGAATCTATGTTATTAATTCCTTTTACAGTAATTATTTTCCATGTATTATATATCTAATATTTTTTTTTGTGTGAGTGAATATTTTTCTTTCATATGTAAATTAGTTTTTTTAATTGATGAATCATTTATTATTAATCACATGTGAACAAATATTTAGTAAATAAGGAACAAGTTCTTTTCCCTATTGTGTTATATATTACTCATTGAATATTTTCATTATCCCCTATTTGGTGTTCAAACATGCCACCAATAACCAATATCAACATTACTCTTTTTTATCCTTTCGAGACATTTATATCTTAGATTTTTTGTGCTATAACAATTAAATAACAATATATTAGGTCTACACAAGGTGAAAATTTCATCGAGGTTGGCCCACAATGGAGGTATGGATAGTGATAAAGGGGAATATAATATCCATGGGGAGAAAATTTGGACAATAGAAATTAAGATATTTTTGACTTACATAACCTACAGTCCATAGGCACACTATATTTAGTACACCATTTATTTTTTCTGCACCATCATTAATGCCACATAACATATACCCCAAGAAAATATATCTTTTTTATATTGGAATATATTATTTATAATTTTTTCATTATAAGTTAAATATCACACACCATGTGAAATTGCTTCATATACTGTATATTATGTGACTGCGCGCTTCGGTATGTTGTCGTGTACATTCTAGAAAATCCAAGAACCACATGATGTTTGTTTCTACCACAAATTTTATACATAATATTTTTTGAAACATTATTTTTATTGGTATTTCACTCCACATATCCACATGGAGTCTCACATTTAATACCTCAAAGAGACTTCATTTACAACTCGGGAGGTTACTCTACATGTATCCATATTACACGCTGACCAGCCCGAGTAGGCCAACATCCATGTACCCAGAGTACATGTCATATATTATCAGACAAGAAACAAATACATTAAGAATTACTTGACCAGCTATATCAAGTTTGAATGCATACTATATAACATAATGGAGCATCTCATGTATTCAATATATTATAATACTCAATATATCTTTCTACCTGAGTGTCTGTTTTAGAGGTATGAGTACCCCATTTTGAGCATTTTGTTTATATAAAATTAAATGGACTTCATTTTATCATCATCCGTGTTTAGTTTTGGGTTATTTAAACATATTACATTATATAGATTCAATGTGATAATGAAATGTATTGGCATTTGATAAGAGTATCCAAAGGCTTGGTAACCCAATTAGAGTATATCCATTCCCAATGAATAGATCCTATTTGTACATTGTAGAGTTGGTAACCCTATCATATATATTATTCATCGGTCCTCTAAAAAAAGATTCACTAACTTTCTTCGATGATACATGATACACGCACTGGGACCTGGGACATGGGTCCTCCATTGGTGTCATTATCCCATTTGACTGAGGTGTCTTATAGTGAGGTAAGGTTCCTCCATTATTGCTGCTACTATAAAATCTTGTGAAGGTGATAAAGGGTTTTTAGTTTGGTTTTCTAAACCAAGAACTCAATATATGTGTGGATGAAAATATCTTTATTCACCCAGACATTGATAATATTTTGATTTTTTCAGAACACGATGGATTCAGTTTCAGGTTAATTTAGATATTTTCATGAAAATTGAAATTGTAACATTCATTATTTAGTATGATTTTACATAAATAAATTAGGATTGGAACTTTTATATGGAAAATCATTATATATATAAAGTGAATTAATATTCTATCATGTGCTTACCTCTCACCATAGGTAATCTAAGTAATGATAAATATATTAAGAGACTTTTTTAGGTGATACACATTCCTAGAACATATATAGATTCTATTTATCATTATTATTACTGTAGAAATTCTAGTACAGTAGATAGTAGTTCCAGGAAATGTCTAATGATAATAACTATTTTTAATATATTTTATGATTGTTCCACTGGTAAAGTATTCTTGTTTAATGAAATGAACTAAATACTCTTATAGTAGATATTTATTTGGAGTATTTGAATCACGATATTTGTATGATTTTGATACCCATTTAATATATATAAATTCATTCTTGAGTTTCTTTATATAAAATTATACGTTATGTGAAAATGTTTTTCTTTGACACATGAAAATACTTTTCAATAGTGGTGATAGTTTAACATCTTTATTAGGATAGTGTTTTATTTGGTGGATTGATTATGAATCTAGTATAGGAAAATTTTCTCCCAACAAAAGAAAACACAACCATTTCTGAGAACCCATGATAATCAAATATCTAATGATGCACTCATTGTGAATGAATCATAGTTGATTTATTCTATTTCTATATTATAGGAAGAGATTTAAAAGAGATAATATAGGCTTTGGGGGTACACCCATGTATCCCAACCTGTCTAAGAGTCATTGAGTGAGTGTTAATAGTTAAATGTTTCTCTATAGAAATGTACCATGAATTTGGGAGTATGATAGGGTATTTTTTAGGGAAAACACAGTGGTTTCATGGTCATACCTTCCCATTGATGGTGGAATAGGAACAAATAATCATTATGATTTAAGAATAGTGACATATCAGGAAGTGGTCAAAATATAAGAACCAACATTGAAATAGAAGATAGATTTTGATGGATCATAGATCTAATCCCACCACAACCACTTTCAGATGTATTTTTGAAAAGAATATAGTTTCGATCATTAAAAAATGGATTGATGTATGAAATACAAGGAAATATTCATACATAACCCAATACAGTTTATGTTAGGTGTTGTTTCCTCCTTATGGTCCCACAGGATTATTAATACAAATCTAAGCAACTAATCTCAGCCCATATTTTTAGATAAACTTATTCAATTAAAGGTCCAAGATTAAAAAATTATATCTAGAGAACCTACAATGATAGAAACCCTGTATAATTCCCAACATCATATGACGTGTGTTTTACAAATATTGGGGAAGATATCATTCATGGGATTCCATCATGGTTGTGAAGATAACCAATAATATCAACCTTTGTAAGGATTGATTATCAATTTCTAGAATTTCAGGATGAAGTTTTGTTAAGAATATGAAATTAAATATACCCCAGAGGTGAGTGAGACCACCTAGATTTTTCTATGAGATATAATCCCCTTGATGTTGTAGTGGAATAATTTCTAGACGCTCAGTTTAGCTTATTTTCACTAGTGTTGTGTGGGATAATTCCCTTCTTATTATAGTAAAGAAAAAAATGAAAGGTTTGTTGATGAAAACCATTATTGTAGCCTTTTTATCCATTATGTATATAATATTACATTTTGGGAATAGATATCAGATTCCATAAATCATGACTCGTCAATGTCTATCATAATAAAGGTGCACTATCAACAGTGTGGTTCTTGATACCCTAGTATAAAAATATACATTTTTTATAAAGTAGGTGCAACAAAATTCCATAATAATAGAGTTCATTATATGTTGGTATTGATTGGGTTTCATTACATTTAAAAAAATTATAGTTGATGAACATGCAGGTTTTCTCCAAAGGTGGGTAGAATAATATCTACTTTCCCCAAGTGGATAATTATTTTCGTTTAGTATCATTTTTGGGTTCTTTTATGTATTTTGTAGTATGAATATTCCCTAATAATGTATGGCCCTTAATGGAGTAAATCCAAGAATGTATTTGGATGTTCTTAATATGTAGTAGTTCTAGATTGGTGTTAGAAGATGTTTTATTGATGACTGTGGTTTTTTTCACTTATGTTTAGATGGTGTTTTCTTGAGCTCTCATGGAAATATAGCATGACTCTCAAAATGGTTTAGACCATCCTCTTTGCAGTGTTGTAGAATTGTTCTCCTAAAAGTTGTGATATGTTTTTGGGTAAGTTAAATGGGTAAGTTTTCTTTATTTTATTTCTTGTTAGTATATTTCAAAAATAAATGACAATAAAAAACTCATTTCTTTTCAACAGTTTTAGAGATCTTATTTTGTATTTAAAATACGTAAGTGAATTTTGCACTTATAATAAATAAAAAGGTTTCGGTTCCCTTGTGTTATATATATGAAACTTTTTATTGTCAATAATTTTAGTTGGAGATGATGAATGATAAATTAGACCCTAGAGAAAAATATATCTTAAAGATCAACAAGAGTTATTATGAAATCATTATGTTTATATTATGTTGATAATTCAACGCATATTGACCATTTCCATTAAAGAGTCTTCTAAAATCTCATAATGAAAAGGTTCATAATATTCCTCTGGATTTATTTTTGAAAATGTACAATTTCAAGTGTATGTTAGAAGATAGTGATATAACTTTTTCTCATGATGTTGGGATACCTTTTGGTGATGGGAATGTATGGTTGTTTAGGTTTTTCAAGACTCATGTGAAGCATTCCTATGCTTTTTATAATGTGATGATTTATAATAGTCTTGATTCAATAACACATTTATTGATGTGAAAAGGAAAAAGGGAGAAGGTTGGGGTCGTCAATTAATGAACATTAATGTTCCCTATATGGTTTTTTCCTGAGTATTCTTGAGAGTTAGAACCACCAAAGGTGAACTAAGTGCATGCAAGGTTAGGTTATTGTTTTACAAGAGGTAGTTTCATGATCTTATAAATTAGTATATTAAAGAGTTTTCTCTTTAATTATTAGAATTTTTTAAAGTAGGGATGATATAGATACATTTATCATTCAATATATTTGATGTCACAAGTTAATGAAAATTGTAAAATAGTTATTTCATCATAGTTAACAAACATAGAAAAAATCTTTTATTTTTTATTTATCTCTATACATGGTGTTTTCATTTTTTTAAAATGTCAGTAACTACTTCATTTTTTATAATAATTAATATTTATTAATAAAAAAATTTATTTCATGTGTATGAATATTTTTAACCCACAAATGGAAGCTCCAAGAAAAATTATAACACTGACTATATTTAGAATGAATATTTTACTAAGTGAGGTTTAAATTACATGCTCTGGTATTGATCCATTGGTTAAGAATCCTTAGGTATATTATTATTATAATTTTATTAGGTTTTGTGGGGATATGTGGTACCATAATATCACTTGTGAAAAGATAAGTACATTCCAAGTAGTGATGTCATATAAATTTAAATGAATTGTGGGTAGAAATTTCTAAAGAGTTGATCAACAATGAATAATGGATTTAATTAAAAACATTAGGAGGGAAATTAATTCTTGTGTTTTACGTTGGGAGTTATCGAAAAAAATTATCCACCTCTATAATTCACCCACACCCTCAAATATAAAAGATGAATCCATATAATTGGCTTTCCATTAGAAGAATAAAACTGAGAGGGAATTCATCTTCACCTATATTCAACAAACATTGGTGGTTCATCATGTTCTTTGTTGTGGTAGTTTTAATGTTGAACCATGTATTTTCATGGATATGGAATTAAAAAAATGTGACATTGAAAAACATGGATCAAATATAAATTTATTGAAACTTCAACAAATTTATAATGTGGTTTGATTCCTTGTAGTTTATTATTCCTTATTTTAGTTCTGTGATTCAACCCTATTTATTTTATGATCCTATCAACAAGATTTATATAGATAGAAAATAAAATTTGATATATTTTAATAATGAAAAAAATTATTTTAATTGATCACATATTTTTTCCAATAGTATTTCATCAAATTTAAAATTTATAAATTTTATTTTGTACGTTTTTTGAAATAAATTTGTTATTGAATAATAATGATTTTCTCTATTAAAAAAACATTAACCGTAATATATGTTTTTCTAATGAAAAACATGATTAATGTATGAAATGGATTTTTTCAATTTTATAATTCAAATTTTTTATAATATATAATTACACCTAAATTTAATTCCATGTCACATCATATAAATAATTTTACCATTATAATTCAATTAGATACATTGTGGGGAAATTTTATTTTTTGTTAATAAATTTTAGGAACAACATGGAATGAGATTTGTGGAAGAAGGGTTGAATATTTTGTTATGGTATAAAATTGGTATATTTTCCTATCTAATAAATAATTTATATTAAATTTCAATTATTTTTTATCATGATTGATTAATTATTTAGAATAAATTATGTTAATCTTGAGATAAACATGGGGATTAAGACCCCATGTTAATCAAGTATTTTACATTGAAAATTTTTAATCCATTGTTTATTTTATATTTTATTCATGTTAGGAATATTAATTAATTATTGTTAAATATATTTTTATTAATGTATCATTTTTAATTAATAACCCATAAACCTCTATTATGTAAATTTTGGAAAAATTTATATTCCCTAGTGTGTTCTCAATTCCTCAATAAATGTTTCAATGGTCCATTTTTGTGTGTTTATACATACAATTGATGACCAATATCGACATTCCTTGTCTATGTTATCATATAAAGTCTTTCAATTATATTTCTAGAACTCAAATTACTAAACATACTAGTTTGGGTTCATAGAAGGTAGAAAAGGTGTCGATTTTCTAGAAAGTGGAGGTAAGTCTGGTGAAGGAGGTGGTAGTGTTTTTAATGATGAGGAAAAAATGATTCTGTAATTATATATATTTTCTAACACGAAATGTAGTCATTTTTCACACACCATGTAGTATTCCATTTATAATTCCCACATGGTATTTTATTCCACATAAATTGTACCACAAAAATATTTTATTTTATTTATTTTGGATACTAATATGGATAGGGTTTTCATTATAATTTAAATTTAAAACATCCTAAGAGTCCATGTCACACATTGCATATTATGAGACTTAGCACTTTAAAATCTAACCATGTACATAACTTGTAAACATGTCATAGCCACATTAGGTGCATTCCCTTCACACAAACTGTATGTTCTATCTAGAATATCTAGTTCTATTTATTAAATACACACTAGGTAGCCATATGGACTCAATCATATTGTAATTCCAAGATATATCATTCCCAAGTAGTGAGGCTACATGGTGTGTAACAAAATAACATGATGAAAACCTCGGGCATACCTATACACTATGAACCAAGTGTAAATTTCATACACTATCACACATTACTAGTATACTCATGGAAATACTCAACTTACTAGATCAAGTAATTCCACATTCCATATAATATTCTTGGACAATCTATGTACTGGTTATATTAAAATACTCTATATATTTCTACATGGTAATCATATTTATATGTTTTAATAATCCATTCATTGATTTTTTTTCTAGATATAGTGAAATCAGATTCATTTAATTTTTATCTATAGTATATAATTTTTCAATTTATGAATATTAATTTTGATATCTCCATAGATTCCATGACTTTTGTGGGTGGATAATTGTAGAAACATCCTAATCAATAACTCTCTTTGTGGAAATTTAATTCTTAGGTAAAATTAATTTTTTCACGTAGTAGAGTATGTTAAATTTTGATTTCTACAAGATATGGATCCATCACTAATATATTTGAAAACTCTCTTAGGTGATGTACACTACACACAATAGTGAATAATTCTTCTATAAGGGTCGGTAACCCTCTAGAATATGGTGTGTTCTATTATAGCACATGGCCCCTGTCACTAATTCTTAGAAGGGATGATTTGGAGGTATCAATTTTTTGATTGATTGGATGACATGGATTTTGTAGTGATTGGGGTACTTCAGATTCCATTCATGGGATTTAGGGATTCTCCATTTACCCTATATAACAACTGAGTTGTGAATAATAATTTGGTCATAAAAATGGGATACTCTAGGTCTCATACTGATTATGGAATCCTTAGATAATAATATCACATTTTTTTCATCAATCTAATCTAATATATAAATAGATGATACTTCCTTATGTTATCATGTTTTTCTCCTATAAAAGATCAATGTTTTTCCTTATCTTGTTACTCACTTATACTATAGTTTTTAAGATAACTACATATTTTTTCCTTCATTTTAATTTTTTGAAATCTTAATTAGAATATTATACTTATACAAATATGATAATATTTCCCACACATGTTGTGTCTATGAAAATGCCTTATAGTTCAGAGATGATATTTGTGATTTCAAAGATAGGTCTATTTGTGAAAAATATATTATGGGTGTCACATGGTGGAAGATGCCTTTGGAGGAATTTTCCCAATAATTCCATCCATATTGTGGACACGGTGTTACATCTCTAGTAACCCAACCATGATAAGATGGTGTTTCCATTTTACAAGTACATTGTGATGTTTTGTATTATCATTTATATTTAACATCAATTGAAGTTGTCAGGGGGCATCGTACTGTATTGTTTTTCTCAATGTATCCATCTTCATATAATTAAATTTCATATTTATATTGATTTAAGATATCAATTATGTTGTGCATATTATATTATATATATGTTAGAAGTCGATATGGGCCACCGATTCTCATATAATGACAATCCATTCTTAGTGATAGTCTCCATCCTAGGTCTTATTGGAAGCATTAATGGGGTGGCACACATAGCTTACCTCAGACCTAGGTGAAGTCTATTTGTGTATGGTTATATAAAAAAATAAAATATACTATGCAATTTTTCTTTTTGAGTTATTAAATAGTTTATATGGAATTAAATTAAGGAATTTCATGTATAATTTCACACGGTAATCAGTTATGTCATGGTTGTAACAGTGCCAAACCATAGCAGCAAGAACTAATCCATAAAATGACTATAGTATTTTCAACTATGTCATGGTTGGGGTCAAGTAAATATTATTTTTAGTGTAAATAGTGCATTTGATAAAGTTGAGAAGATTTTTAATGATTACTTTGATGGGGTTTCTACTAACATAGATCACCAAAACATTCGTTTTTACCGAGAATATTCCTTGAAATTTTCAGCTGTTTAAAAAAAATTAAATTTATGTTTTCTGTATTCAAGGGGATATTTAGTGATTATAAAAGGGTATTATGGATTTAACTTGAATAATTAAATTAATTGATTTTCTAAATAAACCATATATAAATCAATGGTGTTAATAGGTGAAAATATAAATTCTATAATGATTACATTGAGATATATATTTCTCATTTAATGGAAGAGTGATATAATAAACCAGGAACTTATACAAATATAGCATTAATGGGTCTTTTTTGGAAGGAAGATGACTATATTTCTACACCATTGACGTTTTAATGCATTCTAGGTGTGTGAATACAAATAAAGTACTTTAGGATGAGTTGTTATTTATTTATTATGATGATAATGTGAGTTCCCCTTTTTTATGGTCTGTAAACTTATATGGTCAATAAAGACACTCTAAATTATAAATTCAAGTAGTTATATTAGTTATTTTTCATACACTAACACATCATTACATGAACTCTCCATGGATTAACCATTGTATGGGTGAGCTAAGTAATTAACATATTTCTCTCATTACACGATTTATTAATTTCCTATTTATTTGTAATAGAGAAAAGGGTCTCTTCTAGTCATGAAACAATTTCATTGAGGTGGATAATGTAAAATAAACATATCTTAATTTACTCCACACTCATGGACATACATGAGATCAATGACCCTAAATACCTTGCTTTATTTTTGGTTAGTTATAAATAAAGGTGTAGCCTAGTTGTTTCCACTAGTAGGAGGAGGATTCAAGAAGAAGAAAAACATTTTATGTGGAATTGATCCTTATATATGAGTGTAATATATTCAGAAATATAAGAAAGATATAATCTAGGAAAATAATTTTTTGAAAACTGAAGTCCTCCAATGTAGATTGACCATTATTTTATTCTTTTTCTTTTTCTAACTTTTATTTTATAAACTGTGTAATTAACTTGTATTATTTAATCTATTCTTATGAAGTTATAACAACCTATTGTTATTATAAGGGATTAATTATATAAAAGTTAATGAGATTATGCTTATATTAATTCATTTGTTTCTTATTGTATTTTCCCACTATAAATTACATTATTATGTGTGATGGGGAATAAGAAACAATTTTTTCCTATTTATTATTAAAATTTTTCCATTATATATACTATCAATTCATTCAATGCTTCCCTTTTTTTCATTTGTAGAACAATTGGGGAACCAGATGTTTAT
This sequence comes from Viscum album, assembly GCA_963277665.1. NCBI lineage: Eukaryota > Viridiplantae > Streptophyta > Magnoliopsida > Santalales > Viscaceae > Viscum > Viscum album. The sequence continues at coordinate 568,732,399 of OY728164.1, read as the reverse complement.
AGAGGGAGTACTCAGTGAAAATGGATATGTGTGTTAGGGTATATAGCATCTGTGATATGGTTCACCTCCATTTTTATTGAACCGGGTTTCATGCCCCTCACACATATATGATAAATGTTTCTAACTAGTAGTGAGAGTTAAGGTATAAATAGGGATGTTTATACCGTCTTAGTAAAGTAATTTATGAATAAATAATTAATGATTATAATTTTCATCTAAAAAATAAAGTCCAAAAAAATAAAGACATCATAACTAAATTCAATATATAGCAATAACATCACCCATTCAAAAACAAAATGTGCAGGTCGAATGTCTTATTTTCATACATAAGTAAACAATATCTCACATATATAAACCATATAATAGAACACCAAAATATCATGATTGTAAAAGAAAGAAAATCTATTCTAGATTATTTTCCTAGTCCTATCTATCAACTCCAACAAAGATCCATCACCCAACCATTGATAGTTAGGCCATATTACCATCATGAATTATGAACAATACTATATTATTAGTTACCATGGTTAGCAATAAGGGTCTGAATAAAACTCAAGTGGACATAACCAATATTGTCCCTAATATATCCAATATAATAAATTGAATATTTTTTTCTGATATTATTATAAGTATAAGAAAATATGCAATGTTAGCTATAGCAAATATGTCCAAACCATGATCTATACACCCCTAAATAGTGTGGCCAATACCTTATTCATTCATTCCTGGGGTTTCTTTGACTATATTACTTAACAATAATCAAAGAATCATGTTCCATTTCATCATCAATGTTCATAGTATATTTTCATATTATAATCACTAACACATATTCAACGTATGCTAATTATATATACAGGATAACAGGTATAACATCAATGTGATATCATAATAATAATTATATGTGAAGTATTTCTTGATAACCAAGTCACAATTATAGAATAGCATCCCTGGGAAATCATATACATAATGGAATCATGTTCGGATCACATCATCAAGATAGAGGAAGAAGTTATTCATACTGTGTCATATCACATGTGAACGAAAATTACACCCTAAAATGATAATAAATATAAGATCCCTAATCCCCATTCCTTTGTTGCAAAAAATCATGGGTATTTCATTAAATTTACAATAAAAATAAAAATTAACTGGGAATTAGGATCCATTACCATGGTAATAAAATCATAATTAAAAAAATATAATGTCATGGGTATAGAGTCCCTCATCATGTGCATCAAATTACATGTGTTCATATTTCCCAAAATTTATCCACAATAAAAACAAATGAATATCATCCAAAAAGTATAAAAAAACACAATGCATCAATATACAACATTTAATATCATAATATAAATAATTATTTTAATGTTTTTCATATCATCCAACCGGATTTTATTTATATCTCATTCAGTCAATGCACACTTTTACCAATTTCATAAAAAAAATTAATCCATGAGCGACTAGGTTCCACAAACTATTGGTGGACGCATACAAAACCCAATCAAACTCGACTATATAAAGGATAATAATAAACTCACTAGTTCCACATAGTCCATGGCCATATTAGGACATTATAATTCCATAATTCTCTTAACAATAAGGATGATAATGGATACAAATCACAGTCTTGTGTATCATAGTTTTACTCAGGGAAATCCTTTATATGTTCAAAGTAAAATAAATTATACACTATGACTCAATTTCAATTCCATCTATGACAATTACTTCAAGGTATAACACCCAATGGGTACATCATGGACCTAGTGATCCTTATATTACCCCATCTGAGACAAAGGAAATCATTTTTGGATCAATTACATGATTACCAAACTTGGGTAGAGAGACAACATATACTATATCACATGAATTGAGTATAATCCATACAAATTAGTTAGGGGCCACCTATCCAATCCACTAAAAGTTCAATCATATAATATAATTGGATGAATTGAATCCAGAATGTACAAATCTGAAATTTTGATCCACTAATTTAATATAAAATATGAAAAATATTAATCAATGGAAGAATAAAAAATAAATTTAATTTGAGTGATATAATTGCCTTAATTAATCCCCTAGAATAGATTACACAAATATTTGACCTCATGAAAGGAAAATATTCACTTACATAGGAGAGGAGAACCCAATGAGATTTTGAAGTTAACATGGATACTTTTGGAAGAATAATAACACATTTGATATGGATTTGTATTTTAATGAATTAAATTAAAACATAAAAACAATTTCACATATGGTGGGTTGTGGTGTGATTACAGAGGTCATGATGCAATTCCAATTCCATGGTCACCCCTAATTATGTTACCACTCTAGTCAGGATATGGTGCCCTAATCCATGGAAGAGACATAAAATCCAACCTCACTTTCATTGGCCACACTGAAACTAGAGCCTCTCCATCAAAACATATTGCTCTCCTATTGGGAAAGGAATAGTGGAACAACTAGGTCTTATACAACAAGATCCCCTATTAATAGGTTTTAACATCATATCCTTGATGTGAAGTGTATTAATAATTATTATAAACACAGATTAATATTACATATCCTTAGAGTTGTTCCTACCCATCCCTAGTCATGTCACTATTACCTAGGTTATGATATGAATCTCATCCAACTAAAGATTTTAATATTAAATAACACAAAGGATGCTATTATAAAACCATCATCCCTATTTAACCCATTTTTTAACTAAGTGATTAGAAACCTATAGAATTATCATTGTTTGATCCTAAGTGAAACCCCCAAAACCAACCATTAGTTCCCATTCCAACACCTCCAATAGCTCAAAAGTAATGAAATAAATTAATTTTGGTAAAAATTAAATTAGTAACAGACATAAATACATGTTTAACGTTAAAAAACCCCACCATATGGTTTATCATACTTGAGATACATCACCAAACCTCATTAATGAATAACTATGTTCACTACAAATGCATATCATATTCCCACAACCATGAATCTTATGTAATATTATCATGCTACCACTTAACACATAATATTGGTATTTTATTCCAGAAATAAATTTCTCACTCCAATCTAGTTGGAATATGGATGTTTAATTGATTAATACTTTTGGATGTATCTTGACATCATTTATGTTGATCACATGAGAAATACCAGAGTGGTATCTATTGTGATAAGATACATGAAATGATCATGAATAACACAAAAAATATAAGGATGTAACAATTTGTGTGTCATGGTACCATCCCTCTCAAATAATTGCAAAAGTACCCATATATTTGGGAACCAATATCAACTTCTAATAAATAAAATAGTGTCTCAAAAATGATGGAATGCACATAAAAACCTGGTATCCAGACCTTGAACAAAAAATGATTATGTTTTTGGTCTATATAAGATATAGACCTACCTTGAAGAGGCACCAACCATATACTGGTTAAACTAATATGCTATGATATCCCTTTCTTGATGGTTTGTACAATAATTTTTGAATCCCTCTATTATATCCAATATAGAGGTAATATGTGTGGCAGACCATACAAGGCCTCAAAAGATTATTTCTAAAACAAACAACGATAAATATTTTAATTGGAAAACCTGGATACGGTGAGATGGATCTCCCATGAACCATTTAAATATATGACACATTCTCTAATCATGCTCCCCTGAATATGGATATTATACTTTGACTGCCCATTTTTCAAGGATGGTCAGTTGTTCTCAAATTCACCTGAGTATCCAATGCCTTCTATAATTCCTACCAGAAGCATAATGTAAATCTAGAATCATGGTAAGAAATGATAGTATAAGGCACTTCCTAGAAAATCATGAAATGTTTAAGGTTTTCAACCAGTAAATGGTAACCCACACTGAATCATTTTCCCAGGTCAAAACATATAAAATCATTAGAGGATCTATGTTCAAATGATCCCACATCCACATAGAAACATGTTTATACTAGATAAGAACTTGTTCCATTAGTGTTCGGGCTTTACCCACTAATATGTGTTGCATCATGAAACAAACCCCATTGTTTCTTTATTCATTCCAGGATACTAATATTGCATTAGAATATCATTATAATGAATCTCATATTATATACATGGTTATTACATAAATATTAAGGAAAATAACATAACAGTAATACATTATGAAATAGATATGTTTAGTGTATAAATAAAATTTGGTTCATATAACATGATAAAATTTTATATTTAAATCTCCATTTAAATCCTTTATCATTTCCTATCTATAATATTTCATTGACTAGTTAGTTTAAATAATCACGTGGGTACATACATAAAAAAATATCAGTTAAAAATATATTAATGTGAGAGATAATAGGGATAAAAATGGTACATAAATCTATATAGTACATGAGGGAGAATAATCTACTTCATAGTAATGAGGGAATCATTTGAAAGAGAAAATAATGCAGTATATGCATAATAATTAATCTTCATAACATATGTTTAATTTTCCCTTACATAAAATGGAAAAAAAAGCTAAAATAATATTCATATATAACATATGTGTACAAATAATTGCTTCATAAAATGTAAAAAAATATCATGTTTTGTTCATGAATAATAATAATCTCATGGGATATATCACATTACCGTTTTCATTTGAGTGATATACAATTCAAGTCCCACCTGTTACATCGTAAAATTGTTAAATTTACCCATGAGAAAATAATATTCTCCATAAAGGTATTATAATGAATATATAAATGAATAAAACATATATGATTCCAATAAAAATAATCTAATATATATTATATGATTTTAAGGGGTTGTAGAAAAAATATCACATTTATTAGAGAGGGTGTCAATAAACATTTGGAGAATTGAAAAGGGGTTTTAACAAAATTTATTGATAAAAAACGAAAAAATATATTAGAAATTATCCAAATAATGTATAAACATTAATATAACTAAAATATTTTTTGTAAAATAAAATAAAATTTCATTTAGAATTTCATCTGAAGAATAATTGTACAATATTAAAGGAAGAAAAGGAAAATCCAAAAGGAAGGATATTGTTTTAATGTCCCCATTCAATTTTATAAAGGTTTAATAGAGAACAATTCACTATGATTTCAATACGTAGGATTGTAAATACCTTGAAATAATCAATAATTAATTTACTCAAAGAATATTAATTTAAAATATTATTAAATTAAAATAGATAATCATAATGTGAAAGGTTGAGAGATAATCCCCTTTCCATAGGTCATGTTCTTTTTCATCACAATTATACCCCTATATAATAATATAGTGTGTATTAAGACAATAATATAAAAATATATTAAATACATTTTTTAGTAATAATCAATTATAATCATTTGAATTTATTTATTTCTATTTCAATAAAGAGATAGTAGATCAACGACTTTATTATTTTAATTTTTACATTAACATTAAGATTTATTGATTGTGAGTATTTATTATTTATAAATTAGTAAAATTAAAAATAGACGAATAAAATAAAGAAATTTATATGTTTAAATATTAAGTATGTTCTAATATAAATAGTTAGGAATGAAATGATAATTTAATAACTGACAACATTCTCATTGACGAATAAAACCAACTGTTAACTAGTCTTATTAACTTGAGTGGGAGCGAAAATAAACATATATTATAAATTGATTATAATGATTTTTCTAAATAATTTTAATTTTAATTTTTTTATTATGGTAATTTACATAATTTAGGGGAAATTGTTTTGATATGGATATTATAATAGAACAATGGTTGGTGAAAAATGAAAGGATAAAGAAGAAATTTTTTCCTCTTTCTTGATGTTTAACCCTTTTATGGGGTAATAATTCTTTAATGGATTGAATTTTTATTATAGAAGAATATCCCTAGTTCTCTAATAAGACGTAATATCAGGTAATTGAGATCATATTAGACAAATTTAGGTGAATGAGATGTAATTTTCCAAGGGGAGGGAGATGATATATTTATACTTGTGGGGGAGGGGTATTTGTGGGCTAGAATATTGAAAAAATTATTATTCAAATAAAAATAAGAAATAGTTGATATATTTTGATTTATGAATATTATTTTAACAAAAAAAATTAGTAATTTAAAAGCATTCCAAAATCGAATTTATTATCAACAAAATTAAAGTGTAAAAACGTAAAAAATTGTTCTCTTATTATATACTTAAACTTCTTAGAATTTGGGAATTATTTTTTATGTTTTCAATTAAATTATTTTATTTATAAATTTTTTATTTTTGGGGTTCATAATATGAATTATTTTGAATTCAATGTACTATTTTAATTGTTATGTCACTACTCTGACAATTAGATTACTATTATAGTGTTCAGGTTACCGTTTTGAAAGTCATATTGGTTTTTTAATTCCTATAAATATAAATTATTTCCCTCATAAAACATTCAATTAAGTTCTACTCAAGATTATATATTCATCCATTTAAAAAAGATGATAATAATTATTATTATTTTTATTTTTATTTCATAATTGTTTATATCCATGGTAATTCTAAGGGACAATGGTTTTCCATAATATCAAATTCTAATTATGTTACTTTTTATTTTTACTATCCGATTGTACTACTTTTAATTTAATAGAATATAATTATTCTCTATATATAATATTTTAAATTAATTAAATAATTTAGTTTTTTATTGATCGGTTTATTTTTATTCTATATCCTATAAAAACTACGGAACACACATACACAAACACACACACAGATATATATATTCAGATGGAAAATATCATATAAAAAAAATATATGTCATTGTAGTCATGGAAAATATTGTTAATCCCAAGGTGGAGAACAAATCTCGAGGAATGTGAATCCCATATCAACTCTTCACATACTTTAATATATACAAAAACCTAACATTGAACATATATATTCTCATCAGTATCTAGTGACCAATCATATGGTAGATTCCCTCCATATATTTTTCCCCTCATCATCATGTAATACAAATCAGATAACTAACTCTTCTTCACTCTCAAAATAATAGAGGATGGAATAATCAGAGTTGTTAGAGTTGTTTTTCTTGATAATCCTAAACATCAATTCATATTCTTATTAAGAGTTTAATTATTTCTCACTCTCTATTAACAATGTACACAACTTGTACAAGAGGCTTTATACAAATCACATCAGTAATAAAATTTCCCTTCCAGAGGGTATAAACTATATGAAAATTGAAATACAATAGATAGTCCACCTACTCAGTCAACAAAATGTTTATGTCACACTATGAAAGGATATACAAAGTTCACTTATTTTTTGTATATATGATGAGACTCTCACCCAGAATAATAATATTGTAATTATATCTATGTATATACTATAATTACATTTTCAAAAGGATGAGTCAAATAATTCCACTAATGAGGCATCATGTTCTTGGATCCATAGGAAAAGAAACACACATAATATATTTAAATAACCCCATAACAACCTCTGATTCATCATAATACAAGGTGTACTCTATACCCTATAGAGGTGAGGAATGAACTTTCATAGATGTAAACATAATTTCAACTCATATAAGGATATCTTGTAAAGATAAGAGCATAGGGAATGTGATTCATTCTTGGATAAGTCCATCATCAGTTCATCTAATATGGAGAATCCCTAAAATAATCATAGAAAATTTCATACAAATTATAGGTGTCTATTAAATATCAAAAAAAATTATTATATCACTCATAAAGAACAATGATCCCAAACTTCTATCAGTCAACTAATATGCCACAATCTTATATCACGTTCCACATGAAGTGGACACAACTGACCTATAAATAAAATATATAATGATTTGAATAATTCTAAATATCTTTCAGTTTTCTCAAAGTGATATCTAAATATTGATCATTTTCAACCCCCTAGGATGTTGTAACCAAGAAAATCATTTATAGATTCCATAAATAATCAAGTCTAGATATGGATGGAAGACCATATTCACTAGGGACACAAACATGGAAGGTGAATTTTGAAGATATTATTTTCATTATAATATAATCATATATAAAATACCTACTAGTCAATGAAATAATAAATATATGTGAAGGTATCACATACAACTAATGATAACCCATTAACAAGTCAATCATAGGACTAGTCAAAAAATATTTCAATGTAAGGAGAATGATAATAATTATTTAAAATTACTTGGTTGAACCTTAAATTAGCCACAAAACACCATAATAGGTTATCCATCATCTCATTTAACAAAATAGGAGCACACTATGGGGATGTGTTCATTTGAATGGTTACGTTTACATATTATTCACCAAACTGAGCCTTTAATTACATAATCTCATCATGATCCATCCTCTAGTGAGTAATGGATGTGAGATTCATACTTTAAATTATCCAGACCATAAAAATTAAATAATATCATGTGAAAACTGATAGAATTAAATAGGGATGATGTAATATAACTAGTAAAAATTAAAAGGAAAAATAATTTTATGAATCTCCTCATTATAAAAAAGACAACATTAATAATGGGTTCCAATAATCCACAACTGATGTTGATTAAATCTAGGATATCCTACCTGGAAATCCCATACACTAGAAAGTGTATAACTGTCACCATCAACTAACATAAAATATTACCACATGTGATAATAGTCGATGTGTAATCAATACCGAGTCAACCGATTTATACCAATGATTACATAAAAATATCTAATATTTATAAATCCATGATATTTCAATATCCATTAATCATGAGGGAATATATAGAAAAGTGGACGACACTCCTAGATATCACCCATAAGGGAATAATTGTAGGGACTCCGGAATTGAATCCTTGAAACACAAGATCAAATCCGAGTGGAGGCATATTTCTGGGTTACTATACCAGTAATGTTGTTGGTATGATAGATGTTACAATTTGGTACTGTAAAATTGATAAATATTCATCCTATCTGGCCTTCGGGCCATCAGTTCGGTCCAATGAGTACATAAGGCCTTCAAGTCACCCATTCCTTCAGGCCATTTCGTATATTGGGAAACCTAAAGGCCTTTGAGACACCTCAAAGCATTTGGTCATCCTCACTGCCTTCAGGCCATTTGAAGTGCACAGGAACAAGACAGAATCAACAAGGATCAGGCTCTAAATGTTGATTTATAGCTGGTAGAATTCAACACAGTTGAGAAAACTAGATTTGGATGAATGAGAGGTTATGGAAATTTCCATCGGTACCAGGACTATGAATCTCTACATTGAATAGATAGCCGAACAAACATGAAATGGAATAGATACAACGATACTAATAGAGACACTGGGGAGGGGTACTTCCAAGTAGTCATAAGTCTGGGATAATTATGGCCTTGTGTCTTTATGGACTATAGGTCATCAAATGTGTCTCTATTCTTACATGCTAGAAAAGTGTTCCCCGTCATCCCTTAAGAATGGGGGATTATCCAAAAAATGAATTAAAAATATTAGTATTTTGGCTTATTCACAGAGGAAGGATAGACAAATATCTATACATGTACTCCAAAGATAACCCTAGATCACTAAAATACAATGAGTATATAAAAAAGGATATGTAACCATATAAAACAAAGAAGATGAAAGGATATATTCCAAAAATATCGTACCTCAAACAGTTGAAGGGTCTTCATCTAGGTGAGCAGGTTTTTGATCAATCAAATGAATGTGGAATTGTATTGATCCTATAACCTAGCCTCTTGGTACCTAACTACCATGATGTGAAGAAATATTGTGCCCCTAATAACCTTATGAAAATCCAACACCTCTATTCCCTTACCAACTAGAATAAATTCAGCTACCGCCTTGTGATACCACACTTGATCCCCTACTAATCTCTATGTATGAACATCCCCTGGACTATTAACATGTCGAAAAAAAATATGGGGGAAATATTGTAGATTCTTTATCTTCCAACATAAATTACACCCAACTATAGGTATGTTACACTATGGATAATATTGACTTGTCTTGTTATACATTTAATTTACTTGTAGATTCCTCCATTAGTGGGAAGTAGAAGAATTATAAAGCAGACCAGATTATTATTACCACACCATATTGAATAACTGAGACAGAATTTTGAGATACCCCCACTCCTAGACTTAGTACAATAACACATATTCATATATTTTCAATCCTTTTCATGGTTCCCCTCGGTAATGAGTGTTTGATTCGTGGACTCAAAGAATGACATATGTTTGAAGATGTTTCCCTAATTCTGAATTGAGTGTCTTAGTATATCATTAAAATTAAAGAACCTAGTAGTCCTATGTCTCACCAGTTAAGGACCAAAATGGAGCCAAATTATTAAAAATAACCAATTTCTATAACCCACATGCTACCTAGATATAGATTCATAAACATCATCACTCGATAATATCTCAATTGTTTTATAAATAATGGATTTAAGAAATGATATTAGGAGTTTTTGCAAGATAGAACCACACATCTATATACCTAGAAAAGGAAATAACACCATCACCATGATACACTTAGAATAATATACACTAAAAGGTTTTCCTAAATCTCAAGGTGTGTTTCTAGATTGTAAAAGATATCATATATATATTAAATCAAAAAATTAATGGTTGGAGGCCCACCCACTCTAGTAAAAAGAGGTTTAGTTTTCAAATAAAATTACCTAGTCATATTATACATTTTTAGTTCACCTATAGGAGGAACACACCCCACATGTTAAATAAAAAAAAGAAAAAACTCTTTATTTTTCGAATAAAAACTATGTATACGAATAATAGGGGACTTCATCTCATCAAACAATGGGGAATTATTATCCCTTCACACCTGATGCTCAACATGAAGTCATCATGGTGGTATTTCATTACACCTCTAAAAAACAATACATAGTCTCATATATAATAGGTCTGGTTATAATATATATGATAGAAATTAACATATTAAGCATCTTTATATTCTATACACACAGCCAAGAATACTAGGGAGATCACATATCCTTCAGTTCTCTCTCTATCCCCAACTACGCTCTCTCATAGGATGTGAAATCAAATGAAAATATGATTCAATTGAAAATATTAGAAATATAAAAAATAATCATGTCTCAGTTAAGTATAATTTCACAATAAACTTATATATTAAAATGATATATAATTTGGTTTTGTCATATTAAATTGTTGTTCCTCATATCATAATCAAGGTACTCAAATATAGGAAAGAACATAATATTCATACAAATCCCAACGTAAAAAAAATTATGCTTCAATACACACTAACATTAAAACCCTATACTAGAATAAAATTGAAAAAATTTATATCAATCATATAATGTGTAATATTATTTAAAATTAACCCAACTATAAAATAAGAAACCATGAAAAAAAATCCCATCAATAATAACATGGACTTCCCTCAAACAAGGGTTATCTAATACAAGTCACAAGTTTCATTTAACATCTCAACTATATATTATATTCTATCAACTATATTATAAATAATATTTTAAAATGGAAAAGGTCCCTGATACGACTTTATAGAATCCCCAATCAGTTTCACCCCCACTATGACTGATTGGGTGCCACATAATAATTCACACCTCCACGTATACCAGGGGCTACTAAATAGTGATGAGGTTCTAAGTACATTGTGAAGTGACTGTTTTCTCTTAAAAATATATCCATAAGTGAAAAAGGAAGGAATATAATAATGGTTATTACACATGAAAAATCTTAAAATAAAGGCATTATAGATAAATTAAATAAATACTAATAACATCACCCATAAACTGAGAAGATACAAATTATTATAGGAATCCATATATAAAATAGATCTCTTGTGTGTATATAATATAAAAAAATTACCCAAAATTAGTAAATTATAGGAAATGATGGAAAAACTGGTCTCAAGCCCTTATTCATTCCCATAACTAGATCATACCAGGATCCAAAGCTCAACCATTAACATTCATGACCTATATATAGACAAGATAATGAACCATATAGTCTTTTAATGTAATAAAGAACTAATGAATTGTGTGACTACAACTTAATACTAAAAAAAATTACATCCATAGAATATCATTTATAAACATCTATAAGTATAATTTGATATTCTTCTAAGTAAAACTAAGTATGAAATTACATTAATAGAAAATATTCCACAACCACATATACTGCCCCACCACCCACTATGACCAATACATACTTCATCTAATTATTGTGTGTCTTTGAACATATAACATAAAAAACAACTAGGGGTCATGTTCCCAGACATTATAAATTGTAATAAAATCCCAATATGGAATAATGACTAAATAATTGGAAACACAACCCAATAAAATATATGGAACATTAGGCATAATTTCTATGTGATATCTAAATCAAAAATATATGTGTTTTTTTTTAATGATAACCTACTCATAATTATGTAATAACATCCCTATGAAATCATATATCGGAGGGAATCACATCCAAATCACATCATCAAGAGAGGTGACAACTTCCTTCCCCAAGGGAATTACCACAAAATGAAAATACATCCATATTCATAATCCACATCACTTGTGAAATGAAATTATATCCCACAATGACCTTAATTATATAAGAAACACATCCCCTTCCCTAGAATCATCAAATCAAAGGTAATTCATCCCACATTCAATGGAAATATAAAATAAAATGGAAGATCACCCCACTATACTGGGCATAATTTCATAGTTATGAACAAACAATTTCATGGCCATAACATCTTTCAACATGTACATATAATTACAAGTTTGTGGATAAAAAAATTATCCATCATAGGTAGAAAAGAAAATTATCTCATAAGCATAACTAAAATCAAACGTCATCATGATAAATCATTTAATATCATAATAAAAAAATCTTTTACAGGATAAAATATCATCTAAATATATTTAATTTATTTCATAGTCAATAAATAAAAACTCAAGAGAATTTAATTAACAAAATAATGGAATAACCTACCGAGTTCCATAAGAAAGTGGAGTTGGTACACTAACCTAATCTAATTCAACTATCCAAACTCTAACAAGAAACTCAGTGGATCTGTATAGTCTAAGATTATGTTTGACCTTTAAAATTTCATAACTATCCCAAGTCCAATGAGGCTAAAAACCACCAATCATTGTACCATGAACCATAGTATTACTCAATTAATGTTCTGATAGGATCCTAGTAAAATATCCAACAAGTTTTGATTCCATTACACAACCATCAGTGGATATTATTTCATGATATAGTATCCAAAGGCTTCATCATGGCCCTCAATAACCCAAGAAAGTCACGATCAAAATAAATAATTTTAGATTAATTCTAGGTGACTCACATAAGGGAGAAATAACACATATCACACTTCAAATGAAATGATAATAAACCAGGTGAATTAGTTAGGAACAACCTACCAATATCGATAATAATATTGATCATCAATTATATCCATAAAAATCAACCCCGAATGGTTAAAATGTTTTTTTTTTAAAAAAACACCAAATATAAAATAAATGATAAAACACACTGAAAAGTAAAAGGGATACTAAGGAATAATTAAAATAATAATGATATAATAACCTTAAGTGATGACCTATAATATATGAAACTTGAATCTTACCTTGATGGGGGAAGAAATCACCCAGGGAGAAGAGGACAACCCAAATAAATTTAAAAGTTCACACAACTACTAGCGGATGAGGCATATCTTATTTATTAATGATTTTCCATTTAAATTTATAAAATTAAAACTAAAAAATATTCACAGTAAGTTGGTTTATATGTAACCAAAGGGTTCAAGGTGAATTCCACTTTCCTGGGTCACCCCCATGTCCTGGGCCCTCTAGTCATTTTGCGGTGCCCTACACCAAGAAAGAAACCAGAAATATGAACTCCCATGTCTAGGGAATCCCATGATGTGATCATACACAACATATAATAATACCCAAAAATTGACATGGCTCCAAAAAAAATAACCATCTCATCTTAAATGGGATCTCCCCATTTAAATAGGTCATCACATCATGACCTTGATACACTATGACACAATTATTCAGGCGATATAAGATTATTCTTTCCAATCCCTGTAGTTATTCCAATGAAACCATCACCATGATACATTGAACTAATTTACAAATTTATCATCGACCCAATATAATGTTTTATCTTATATAGCCCCATAATTACTCTTACACATCCCTCATCAAAAAACAACCCCCCTCTGTTGTATCATGAGGAGAAACCTATAGAAGAATCACCACTCGAATGTATAGTAATGCACTAAACTAACCCCCATGTCCCATTACGAAACCTCAAAAATCACAAAAACAATAAAATAGGAGGTTTAAAAAAATTAAATCCTGAACACACCTCATTACACATGGTTTTTTGAATGGTAAAACACCAAATACTAGTTTCCTTATGTGTTCATACATTGAGAGAGGACGTCTTTGGTGGATAAGACTCAGGGTACCACTATACACTATTTTGGTTTGTTTAATGGTAAACACAAGAAGGTGGGATCAATTTATTATTGAAGGAAATACCCAGGTATTTGAAAAAAATTAGAAGGGGTGGAATCATTAACATGGATCCATAGAGAGGATATATATATGTGATACTACTTATGAGTAAAATAATTGAATGAAACTAGGAATATAATACAGAGTAATCAATTTTTGAATCAATCATTGATCTAATTTATATTGGGATTCATATTTTTATCTTTTTATAATTTATAAATTACAAACCCCCTATTTTTATTTCTTTTACAATATGAAAAAATATAATAAATTTATAACGATATTAACTTTGTGATTTTGTCACCATTAAGATATTTTCCTATGATCATCAATTATTTTTCACTAATCAAAAATTATAAATTTATTATGACAGTGAGGACCCTAATACAGGGTCCCATAACTGATAACATTGTGACATCATTTCTTAGGAAACCAGAAAAAGTCAAAAAAAAAATTCCCAGTTTTTCTATGATTCCTTTTTTTATTCCTATGGATTCAAATCTACCCCAATATCCCCAAATAAAAATTACATGGGTGGGAAAATTTATAACTTTTTTAATATATTTTATGGATATTATAGAAATTTTTTTTACAGTGTTTAAAAATGATTAGAGATGTACAAAATACCATATATATTTATATGATTCACCTTGTCTTAATAATGAAATTTATTTGTATTAAATTAAATTAGAGAATGTAGATAAAAAAATATTTTTTATAAGATGGAATAATCTAAAAAATATATGAAAACTACATACCCCATAATGTGTGATATTCTAGTTATATAATAATTTTTTTATGAATACTTTGATGAAAATGATAATGAGATCTAGAGGCGGTTGTAGGATGACATTAAACTATCATATCCTCAAACAAGATACTTTTTTCAAACAATTATAAAGAGAAAGAGAAATATATTGATAATATTATGGGGTATAATTATTATATGAATTAGTATTTTATAATATATAATGAAACTAAATAGAAAATTGATTCCCACCATGTTTTTATTATTGATTTAGAACCGCTGATGAATTCATTTGATGAAAATGAAGATGAAGCTACTAAAGTGGTGGATATTTTTGAAGAGTGGATGTAAGAGACAATTTAACTAATAAATGATTATGTATAGGGTGATGAATAGAGATAGAATCTGACTTAAATAATTTTTCTTACTTAATTGAAGAGGAGGAATACATAGATTTAATAACAAAGAAATAATTGGATATGAAATATCTCCAATATATCGAGGAAGTGGATCACTATCTTTTCATTAAATTCCCAATAGATTTCATTTAGATTTATAGATTATGGATATATATATTAAGTAATTTTATTTATGATACCTCCAAAAAAATTTATAATAAAGGTGACTTAGATCTAACTATATGATTTTGTTTCTATTAAAGAAACCAAATACTCCTTCAAAATGGGGTAACAATTTCCACAACATTACTATTTTTATTAAATATATAACCAATTAGGGGTTAACCAAAAAATTTCATTTACTTTTCCTAGTGGTTTTATTTTCCTTTTATAATAATTTTTAATATAGTTTTTCGAAAATATGTTGTAGAATCACCAATTAGAGAATATAATACCCATTTTCCCATAATATAATAACCATGGTCTCTTTAAATTTTAAAATTGTTATTAATTTTATTTATGTTTGTACATAACACCCATAAAAATTCTTAAGAATTGGGTGGATAGTATCTTTAATGTGTTTGTAGGGGGGATGGGTGATGTCCAGTTATTTTTATGATATCATGTATGATTTTTTGGGGTTATTTCCCTAAAGTAAAGGAATAAAAATATTCAAGTTTAATTAAATCCTGAATTTTATTTGGTTACTTTAAAAAAATGTGTCATAATGATTTCCTTAGAGTGTCCTAATGTTAGGTAAAATTAAGCATGTCTCTTCATTCTTTGATTTTATTTTTTGAGCATTCATATAAATTCAATTAAATATTGAAACCAATTAAATAAATACTATCCAATGTAATATTTCATAGTCATAAGAGGTTTTTAAATGTTTTTTTAGATTATTATTTTTTTCATACCACTTTATATTATTGAGCCATCTTATAAAAGCTATAAATTTTAACCACTTTTTTTAGAATGTTTATGAAATGATGAATTTTTATCAAATAGACAATGTAATCACTTTTGAATTACCTTTTCCCTAAATTTTTTAAGACCACCATTATATATTTCAATTTATTTCATTACCTATAATCCATTTCCTACCATGTATGATTCAAAAAATACATTCATAATATTATCACCTCCCATGATAATTAGTAGTCTAGATTATTATTTTTGATAATAAGTACGGAGAATAATATTTATTGGGAGTAGTGGGAGATAGTTATATTCATCATAAATTATAGTGGATTGACAATAATCAATTGGGATATAGAGTTCAAAAATAATATGTAAATATCGAGGACTCGTCCATTTAAAAAATATATAAATATGAAAAAATTATAAATTAAATAATATTAAATAAAAATTAAATGGTAAAATGGTGAAAACCACTCAATGTATTATTTGATTGTGAAAAATCAAAATACAATGGTAAGAGTTATGATGGGTGTATCATTTTGAAGGGTAATAAGTGAGTGAATTCAATGATAATTCTATTAATAATTTTGTGATATGATTAAAGTTCCATAAATACTCATTGAAGACATTTTTCATAATTCTCCACCAACCATTACCTATACAACATCCTTATTATTCCATGGATATTAACACAAACCCTTGATTAGTTATGAGGATAAATAATATAAATAACAATCTTATGGTGATATATTCTAAATATTGAGAATGAGAATAACATTAACAAATCCTACTATGAGTGATGACGAATACATTTCCACGAATGTCGAAGTAACTGTGCATAATTGGAAATTGGTGGATTGAATAAAATATAATGGTAAATAAAGGGAAATTCCATAATAGGTATCATATAAGGGAAGTATGTGGGTTGTTTTAATTTGATATAAGATGTAACATAATTTTTTCTTAATGAAATTGGACATGAACTGTGTATATCATTTTTTATTTCAATTAATTGATTATTTCCTAGGAGTGAAATAGGATAAGTTGGAGGGAGATATTAAGTTAAAATTTCATATATTGAAATATAATGATTTAATTAAACCATACCCATATTTATTATTTTGAGTAAAATATTTTATTTTATTAAATAATTTTAGTTTATAAATTACATGTATAAATGGGAAATTTTTTGATATTTTTATTACATAATTTGTTATTATGAATTTATATATCATGGAAACATAAAAAATTGTCTGTTTTTATTATGGATTTTTTATTGGAGTTGAACTGAGATGATGTTGAGGTTGATATTAAAAGGTTCATTGAAGGAGGAATATTGTACTGAATGAAAAGAGTAAGTTAAATTCAATGACAATAAAAAATATTTGAGAAGATGTATGTCATGAAAAATTTATAATGGCATGTCACTTACCTGTTACATATTCATTTAATATTGTATCATGATATTGAAAGCTATGATAAACAGCCTCCTTATAAAATAACAACATATGAAAACTAGTAAAGTGAAAATTAATCGATAATAATCTCTCACTGATGATGAAAAAAATATATAGGAACAAATTATTATATCAACTTCTATAAAATTTGGATATCATAAATAATCTATGTTTCTCTGGTTTGTGGAGGGGGTATGAATAATTACAATATGGGACATCATATACAATGATATGGACATATTGGTTTTGAAGATTCATGGTAGAAAATATCTATAAGATTACAAAATTTAATTAATTCCATGATATAATATTTGGGGAATGTTAAAATTATAGAAGAAGTAATATTGTATCCTATGACATATCAATATCTAATAAAGAATAAAATCAAAACCTGAGGTTATATCCTATGATTATGATTTATTATTAAATGTGTTGAGGTTGGTCAACTGCAACTACAATATATCTTAATGACCATATTCTAATATCCTCAATCATAGGAAACACATCATAACACTATCAACCCAATACCAAAAATAACAAATGAAAATCCATGAAACCGTACATATAAGTTAATTACCATTTTTGAATGAAATGAAACCTATGATTGCGGGAGACTCCATGGATGTTGATAAAGAAAGATTAAGATTATAAATCATTCTTGATCTTGAAGGTATAACAAAACTACCTTTATTTATTTCAGAAATTATTTATGAAAAGTAGAAATAAATTTTCTATATAGATCTCAATCAAAAAGATATATGATCAAGGGAACTGAATCCCATGTTTTTTGAGCATAGTTATACAAAATGGTGACACCTTAAAGATTCCATTTCAATAGAGAGGAATTGAAAATAAAATACAATACCAATGAAGAAGTTATCAACATACCCAAGTGTGATGCTTAAGTATATATAAGAATGTTAGGGGATAAAGGAATAAGTATTATGGGAGGCTGAATCCTTGGACAAAGTTTCAATGCATTTTTATTCCTTTTTCATTCTTTGCACTTTAATTTTACAAAATATTATTTTACCACTAGTTTCGTATCCATTATTTTAGGGGGGAAAAAATAAATGATTAGTCAAAGGGATTTATCCCATGTATGTTATTGATTTCATTCTTATATCATTTTTCACATTTTATTTTATTTTCTCACTGTTTTACCCTGATATACATTGGGTTAGATTTCATAGTTGTTCCCCATTGTCCATTATAATGATTCCAATATATTATATTGGTTCATTAAAATAATTTGATTCAATGATCATCCACAATATTATTGTGTAACTAGTTATTTATTTTTACACCATAACATTTTATGTCATTGTTATCTAAAATTAAATTATATTTCTTTAATTGACTTCTTTACACATAACACTGAGTTAAAATGAACCATGATATACTATTGAAACATTAAAATTTAAAGTGATATATATTACTTAACTATTGTATAGGAGGGTATGAATATGAATAAATAAATTAATGAAAATATACAGATACGATAAATTTATTGTTTATTAATTAATTATAAATGAATATTAAAATTATTTGAAAATAAATGAGATGTTCTTATGAAAAAAACATTTTATGCCCATATTTTTTTATCCCAATGAATTAAATTAATAAAAATTATTTAATTTTTTAATTAAATTAATTTATTCTATATTATATCAATTGATTGAACATTTATCTAATGTTTTTTCAGGAATGGGATAGGAATAAAACCATATTTTCGCTAAAAATTTATTTTTTTTTAAAATGTATTTTTTTCGTTTTTAACACAAATATTAAATTGAATTTATAAAAAAATTTGAATTTGAATTTGGAAAAATAGATTCCAAATTTGGAATCAGAATTTCGATAATTTCTACGTAGTTTCAATTTATTTTTTGGCATTATTTATCATAAATGTGAAAAAAAAGTATCACCTTGGTAATTGGAAAATCCTGTTAAACATGGTTAAAACTAAATGTTAAGGTAACCATTTTTCATGTTAAATATTATTAGATTAACATATCTAAACCATTATCACCAAAGACACTAAATTTAGTTCTTTAAAATTTATTTTCTGATAAAAATGACCAATATAATATCTAATGAACCAAAAAATAAAAAATGACACACTCTTACTTTTAAATATCTAATATGTGTTCACATAAAGATAAAATTAATATATAAATGAATATTAATTGAAATTTTATGAAAAAAAAATTTACATTATGGTAATGTATTTATCATTTTATTAATTATGTAATTACATTAAATTCATACACAATGTTGACATGGTTTTTATTAAATTAATAGTAAAATAATAAAATGATTTTAAAAATATTAAAGGTAACATAGTTTGTGTTCCAAGATTTTAATATATTAATATAAAAAGTCAATTTTTTAAAAAGGATTAAACTTTTTTACATAATTATCTTGGTATCTGTAGTTTCAGATTAAAATGAATAGTTTAAAAGATGACATTAATTATATTTTAGGGAAATAAAATTTTATTAATTTTTTTTGAAAGTCGTAATTTTTTAAAAATAAGATATGGTGAATGATATAAGGTATAAAATTTAATCATTTTTTACTTATGAGATAAATTTAACCTTATAAGTAAAATTATTACCCTTTAAGAGTGAAAAAGTCGTTACATCCAATTAGGTTAAAATAGGTTAACTAAGGGGGCAATCTAAAAGACAAGGTTTAAACGACCACATTATCCTATGATTTTTTTGATTATATTTAAAAATAATAATAAAATATCTTCAAATATCTATCCATTTGGAAGTAATTTTTTAGTTAATGACTTTTTATATTTTAGTCATTTAAGAAATTTCAATAGTGTCCCTCCCTTCAATTATAAAGGGATCCCCTCCTTTCTATTATTTACACAAATTTGAGCCTATAATCTTGAAATAATTTAAAAAATTATATTTTAAACATACTTATACTCATTATTAAGGTGATAGACTACCAAATATAACATACCATGGATCCTTAAGAGGATATATAATGTGGTTATTTTGAAGAAGATGTAATCACCTAAACCAATGACTTTCT
Source organism: Viscum album (assembly GCA_963277665.1). NCBI lineage: Eukaryota > Viridiplantae > Streptophyta > Magnoliopsida > Santalales > Viscaceae > Viscum > Viscum album. The sequence continues at coordinate 568,711,323 of OY728164.1, read as the reverse complement.
TTTTTTAACTTTTTCTTTTAACTGATATAAATCTACAATAATTATAATAAAATAAAAAATTATTTATCCTGAATAAAATTAAATTTTATTATTAATATTAAGTCAACAATATCCTTCCTCGATCCCATCAAATGGAAATTTAATGTATCACTCATGCGTACGTACAATTCACCATCTCCGCACTGCGATACAATTTATGTTAAAGAACTATCTATTATGGATGGGTATTATAATGAATTTAATATTTATATATGATATTTGAGAAATAATTATGCTTATATAAAGATCATATCATATCAACCATCTTACCATACCATTCGTAGGAAAATTATAATCTCACTCGTGCATACGTGTGGATTACCAACTCCATAAAGCGATGTGTTTTGTTTTTCATTTACACTTTATATGGATGATAATAATGATGTATTTTGTAAATATATATGATATTTTAATAAATCTATAAATTTGAATTATTATTTACATCTGTTTCATTTCGTACATTTAAAATTGAAAACAAATTTCTTGCATACGTATGACCTACTATATCCCTGAATGGTGTAATTCATTAATCTATATCTATTATTTCTGAATGAATCTCTCTCTCTTTAAATCTCTCTATATATAATTAATATATATATATAATTTATATGATGACTAAAATCATATATATTATGTGTCAAAAACCAAATTGTGTTTCCATTCAACTGGCCCCCGACATGATCTGCAGCAAGTTCCAAAGGGAGTTCCTGATACCCATGGGCTGGCACAAGTTCCCAGGTATAATAATAATACTAGGGAATGTTTTACCAAAATAGAAAAACATACATAAAACAACAAATAAAGTTAATCAAACCAAACTAGAAGTCACAACAAAACAATCTCTTAACCAAAAATAAGAATTTTATTGAAATTTTAAAGACAAAAATCAAGAAACTATAATGATTGGTTTCTAAAAACCAACTCAACAACCACCCCCTAGCCGGAGGACACCACCCTCAGGTCATCTCTACAACAACACACCAAGAAGTCAAATAACAACCTGATCAACTACTCCCAAAATCCATTACTTTACCTGCATCAGACACAACCAAATATAATCACACCCAAGGGTGTACGTAGGGTGTGAGACAACACCCAATTGAATGCCACTAAGAAAAGATTCCATATATTATTATTAAATGAAAAAAATAGTTGCAAGTTTAACCAAGGAAAAAAATAAATTCATTAATAATTTTAAAGAAAATGATGGGAAAAATTAAAACATTAAATGGATGGAAATTTTAATATAAAGACACTTTTATTTTTATAACCCCCCCAAGTCACGCCATATACCGATGGTGAGTGTAATATAATTCCAGAGAACCAAACGTGGTAGATTCCCTATAGGTTATAGAATAAAGTGGGACCCTAGAAAATCATGTCTTAGTATCAAAAAGTATAGACACCACAACATCATACATTCTCATGGACAAGCCAATAGTAGGTAAACACATCCATAACCTAGTAGATGACAATCATCAACCAGAGATTAGTTAGTGTTGTAATCATAATACCAACTAAGTGAAACCAGTACAAATCAACATTCACATCATTAACACACTTGAACTAGTCTACACACCTATTCCCCACCATCCCACGTCTGTTCAAAACATTCCATGTTAACATTTCATTTCAAATTAAAATACAAAAAATAGATAGGGTGTCTTTTGAACCCAATTCCACACATTCACATATAAAAAACCTTTGAAAAATTACACACACCAAAAATATTTCAAAACTCAACCTGAATTACCTACATTGTCAAATAACCAGCTACACAATTCAAAAGACCACTTCCACAGTTAAATACACACCAGAAAAAAAATTTAAATAGTTTCCAAAATGTGTCGCATGGATCAAAAAGCTAGAAACCCACCCCAAAAATTAAATTATAAATAAACACATATTGAAACCAAATAAAAATATAAACTGAAGCCCTTGTAAATTTCAAAAAACTAACATCACAACTTAACAAACACAAATAAATGGTTCATCATGGGTTTTCATAGTGAAAATCACTCATATTTCATTAACATGACACTAAAAAACAAATTCACATTAAATATCGAATAAAACATATTACACAAAAAAATTCATTAATAGTTATGCTAAATTATTTAAATAAGTATCTTAATTACTCAATAAAGACTTATATGTGGAATCACCTACCTCGGTGTAGGAATAACTACCCAAATTGATGCAAAACACCCACCACACATCAATTGCACTAGAAATGGTCTAATGTGCACCCTAAATTATGGTATCGAATTAAAGGCATAAAAACAAACCAACGTAAAACAGAAACCCTAACTGCAACACCACTAAAATGTCTGAAATAACAATCGATGTACTATGCACCAATGTCGAGGGTTTCGAGAATCTGGCCTGGTGAGGTGGAGGGTGAGAAAGGTGTTTCGCTAGATGGAGTGTCGCCATATGTAAATTTTGAAAAAGGTGGTCATGGTTGGGGAGCTGCTCTGGGGGGTTTCGGCAAGAGTGGGTGACATGGGGTGGTGTGTGTGGTTTTCTTGATAGGGAATGCCATGGCAGCACTAGAGGGTATCATTGTGAGGCGAGATTACTGAAAAGGTGAGGGGAAAATCAGTGGTGCGGGTGGGGTTGGGGAGGAGGGGTCTACTTGTGATGGGGAGAGAGGGGACGATGAGGGGGAGTGGAAAATAGGAAAAGAAAAGATAACATAAAAAATAAATTAACAATAAAAAAGAAATGGGAAATAAAAGAAAAGGTTAATATGAAATAAAATTAAAATAAAAGGAAATAAGAAATAAATTAAAAATAAAAGGGAATAAGAAATAAAATAAAATAAACCCAAAAAAATTGACCAACATAAAAATAATGGTAATAAAATAGTAATAATAATGTTAAAAATTTTATTAACATGATAATAATTTAATATTAATAGATTCATTAAAACATTAATTAAAATAATGGTAATAATAATAATAATCTGAATAATATTATTATTATTATTATTAAATTAGATCTAATATAATTTTATTTTTCTTCTACATTAATTTTACCTATCACTCGGTTAATTAATTATGTACCTGCGTGCCAGGTAGACCGCATTGTGATCTGATGAGGCTGGACAGCTTTGCCCATGCCCTGCCCATATGCCAATCAATGCCTGGGCAGAATGCTTTTTTATCAGCAATGTGCATAACATAAGTTAGGCCCAACCAACATCTCAACAAGAAAATTTTTAAAGGAAGATAAAAACAATGATACACCCTGATATTTTATGAAAAATATTCTTTAAATTTCATTAATTTCTTGTCTTGTATGCTACACAAAGATTACCTTGCGCTATACGCAACACCTTATTAGTTTGCAGTATACACAACACTATTCTTGGATCGTGTTACACACAATTTTGATAATACTTATTCTACGCAAAATTGAGTATATATATATATATTAAATGTATAAATGAAATATGGTTGGATTCTGTTATACGAAACAACGGAGGATTCTTTCACAACACGCAACCCTGACTTGGATTGCATTACACGCAATCGCGACCTTCCTCGATAGCGTGTGTTGTACGCAATACCGGGTTTTACTAAACAATGATATATTATTATAATATTATTATGAACTAGCCGTTATGAATAGTATTAACTAAATTTTGAATTTTATAACATTATTGCTCATATTACACATTTTCTAGAACATGGTATAAGAACAAAATAAATTTTTCGGGTAAAATATTATTTTTGAAAAAATACAGTTTTGACGCTTTTTGATGGCGCACCCACTTTAAATATAGTTTTTGACATGTTTATATGTTAAATTTGACAAAATAAAATTCTTCTTTGGAATCGAGAAATAAAAATTTACTTTGGATAAATTTTTCACATTATTCTGGTAACATTCATATTTTTATGAATAGTAAAAACACGCTATATTTTAATTAAAAACAACTTTTTTCATCATAATAATTTATGTGGTTAAATTATAATATTTAATGGTTTTAAAGTATAAATAAGATATATTTTTACCATTTAATATATTGTATGTCATTATCATTGATTTTACCTTGAATTCGTAGTTTAATCAATTCAATCTTTTGCAATGTTTTAAACAAAAACCCGTTTTCATTCGACAACGAGATTAATTTTAATTTAATTTCTGCAACTTCTATGAATTGAATTTAAAAAAATGGATTCCATATTTGGAATAATTGGGTCTAAATTATTTTAATAGGCTACTTTTTATTTTTGTGAATTAGGAATAGTAACTACGGTAAATTTTATTTACCATAGTTAAAGGTAAATTGGGTAATTAGGGGTAAATATAATATTATAAAATTACCATAACACATGAAAAAATTCTATTGGATGGCTAAAAGTATACCCATATCACCTAAGGGTCAGATAAGATTCATTTTATGGACTTTTGACCAAGAAAATAATTTAATTATTATTAAAACCAAAGAAAGTGACAACATGTCACTCTATTAAATCTTATAAGTATAATAATTTTAATTTAGTGATAAACATCATAAAACTTCAAACATGAATAGTCTCCATAAATATAATATAATTATCTACATCATGATAATTTATTTAGAATTTTTAGGGATTAAATAATTATCCTTAATGTTGATACATTAATGATGCAAAAATTATTTATTAAGTGAAAAATTAGTAATATAGTTTTTATTGAAATAATTATACACATTAAAAGACCCACAAACCTGACCAAAACTTATTGGTAGTGTATATATACACCATAATCATCCAATTACCTAATATATAACCGTTTGGATTCTTATAAAAGTGATTATGACAATTATATTATTTTATTTTAAATGATGCCAAAGTTGTCACCTTCATAATTTAATAAATATAACAATTTAAATATTGTGATTTTAAGATGATAAATTCGAGTAAAGGTATTATTGTGAAAGGTAATATATTTATCTTAATCACAGAATTTTTTTTTATTTTTTATGAAAAAAATAAGTATATTAAATAATTATACAAAAATGTTGTAGTATTTATTTTATTGAGAGATAAACCAAATAAATGGTTTTACAAATAATAAAATAAATAATATATGAACTATTTAATGTGATACACTAATTTTCTAGATACATATGACATTTTACGAATCTATTGAATCTTTTTTTTAGAAAATATCTTTTGTATTTATTTTATTTAAATTCAAATAAATGAATAGTGTCAAAATTGAAACTATTGTTATTTTATAAAAATAACATATTATAAAATTGTTTAAAAATCACAAAAATATTTAAAAATTATAAATTTAAATTTATATGGTCCAAAATGTTATAAAGTATGCAATTATAGACAATTAGCAACAAATAAGTAATTTTTTGTTATAATTTAAAATTTAGAATGTTATTACAACAAATAAAATTAAATTGATTAAGTAAGGATAAATCAAGTTGATAATGTTTAAAATAATTTCCTAAAATGTCTAAATTTTATTGTTTGATGAGATTACAACCCTATATCATATAATATTTAAATATGAGTCATTTTGGTTGTTTTTAAGTGGGGTTAGATTTATTATAAATTAATATTTTTAAGACTTCCAAAGGTGCCCTTATCCTCCCTTATAAAAGGGAATCTCCTCCCTCTCTTCCTCACACCAATTTGAGCCGTCAAGCTCGGTCAACCCCTGCCAAATTATATTCTACACTTCCCTAGATACATCCTAGAGGTCCTGCTATTCTTTAAAGACCAATTTTAGTTGACTAATAGGAGGTCTCAAAGAGGCGCTTCAAAGAAGAGGTAATGTCCGTTACCGATTCTTTCAACTTTATTTCTTCTTCTACTTATTGTTCTTAGGTTGTTTAATTATAAAGTAATAACATCAGTATCACTCATATACTGATATGTTATTATAAGTATGAAACAACACTATTACACCATCTATCCATCCTACGGAAAACGAAATCACCGCGCGTGCGTACGTACGGAATACTGTCTCCACGCCGTGGTGTAATCTGTTTTTCCACCAACACCTTACATGGATGGGTATAATGGTGTAAATAATAACTATATATGGTTATTATAACATCATACTGATTCTGATATATTATACCATCCACTCTAATTCTATTTAATAATTATGGGAACGTTATCATCGCTCGTGCGTACGTACGGACTACTGTCTCCACGACGTGATGAGATTCATTCTCCATGTTAACCATAAATGAATGATCATAAAGTTTATTTAATGAATAATAATTAAATATATGAAATAATAATGCTACTGGATTTATGTATATATATGTATGTATGTCATCTATTTATTTTCATTCAATTCAATAAGGAAACGAAAACAGCGTTCATGCGTACGTACGACCCACCGTCTCCATGAACGGTGTATTTCTTTCCATTTATAGATATATTATATATATGTATATTATGAATATATATTATATATATATCATGTTTTATATTCTGGAATTAAGTAATCATGATCTAAGTAATCGTATGAATAATTACAAGTCAAAACACGGACGACAAATGAAACGATTTTACCCAAAACATGCTTTAACATGGAATTTAAAAAAGAACGGGTAATATAAAGTGATAAGTGAACCATATATGATATAATAAAAATGAATATGATTTTGTAATAAGTCAATGACATTATTTAAATCATTATACAAGAGTTTTGGATACGTACGAAGCATATCGGACCTAAGGTAAGGGATAACTTTTCCAATCTCGTTCTTATCCGAGATTGTTTATTCGTAAGTATTTACTTGGTTTATTTCTATCATACTTGTACATGTTATATAAAAGTGTTTTCATGTATGTTTATATTAATTTTTACCCATTTTGACTTTTACCCCTTGGTATGGATGGAATCTTTCTTTTATTTACCTTACAAGGTACTTTTTTTACTTTTCCGACAAAAGTACGAGAAGAATGTTTTTTTAACGTATACGGAATGAAAGTATTTTTATGGTTTTATAAAGCCTTATTTTAATGAAGATTCTTCAAAAATATTTAATGACTATTTTAAACAATATCCTATTCTATTAAAATTTCATGGCATTTTGTGAAAAGAAAATGATTTTGAAGAAGAAAGGATATTTTCCTCAAGAATACATTTCAAGTGTTTTATCAAAACCAATTTTTTATCTAAGATAACATTATTTCATATGTGTATGTTTCATGTATAATGTCTCTATGATTTACATGGTTTCACTTTTCTTATTATAAAATGATATCCATTTCTTTTATATGGATTATGTGATGATGGGATGATGTTTATGAAACCCATTTTATTTATTGGGTTTTTATGAATGATGTATGTTTATTTTGGGGCACAAGTAAGAATCATTTCATTATGAGATGGGTGGGACCTATATATCCCTCCAATGAATTGGGTAAAGATTTATATCTCATGAGATAGACATGGATGGAATGGCAAGTTAAACCGGTTCAGTAATACAGGACTGGAACGAGGAGTGAACTCGATTCAGAAAGGCACTTTGTCCACTAAGATGGTCTTGTCAGCAATGCCTTGGATAATATGGAAATCATATCATGTGCTTAATGTTTTCCATAATTACATGTTTATTTCCATGCTATTTTATCATTCTTAATGTTTCTTTATGATCTATGCCATACGTACTTCCATGTTTTATTTCATTGCTCAAGATTTTGATGTTTAAACATTATGTTCATGTTTTTAAGTTCAAATGTATATGGTATGTTTTATTTTATCCATGATTACCCTTACTGAGCATTTGAGCTCACCCTTTTTGTGTTTTCTTTTCCCCAGGATATAAAGAAAGGTTTTAGGTAAGAAAAAAAGGGGAATATCTTTATGAGAGATGTTGAAGATCTTTCACCACGATTAGAAGATTACGTTCTGAGTTTCCAAAGACACTAAACTATTACGGTCCTTGTGTGTCTCTTTTTGTTATGTATTAAGTATTATGCTAAAGTAATGTAATGTCCATGTACATCAAGCTTCGGGTCTCTACAGTTGGTATTAGATGAAAGGTTTAGTCAACCTTTGGAAACTAGGATGCGAAAACATTAGTGAGATCCCTAGAGATATTTATAAGGTATGTCTTGGGATGTCCCTAAGGTTAAGTATAAGTATAAGTATAGGTTGTAGTCCTAGAATTACGGTAACGATATTAGAATTAAACCTAGGATGTTAGATGTTGAAGGTACTCCCCCTTGATTATGTTATTTTCCTTGTATGATTTTTGCCTCTCACAGAATTCTTTTTGTGTTTTAGTCAATGGAGGGAACCAGAAGGAATTCGGATAACATTGAACCCAATGGACAAATTGGTGACTATGAGCAACAAAATTGTGTAATGCCTAGAGAGAAAGATATTGTGATTATTCCAAATCAGTCATCGCGATATATGATTAACAAGGTGAAATTTAGTGGTATGCCTAATTCATCAAATAAGAGGAAGATAGACTTTTATGCATGTTCGCATGTTGAGGATCATAAATAAAGGAAGATTAAGATTTCTAAATAAGGTAAGAAGAACCTTGAGGAATTCCTCAAATTGAGGGAAAGATGTTATCTGTGTAGAGAAAAGGGACGTAGAGTGACAGACTGTTATGGAGTTCAATGTCTTATTTGGGGAGAACATGGGCATTACCCAACTCAATGCCCTGAACTAAAAAGTTACTTCTAAATCAAGGAAGGACTTATTCCAAGAAAATAATTGAAGAGGATGGATTGAAGTGTTTATGTATTGGTATTCAAGAATAATGTTGTTGAGGTACTTTTATGGTGTATTAGAATATTTTTGTATTAGTCTATTGTGGATTTCAATAATTTTATTTTACCGGTAACCATGAAAAGTGATTGAAATATTTTTTAAAGCATGTGATATGCGCATAATGAAGGGATAATGAGAAAATGAAATGTTTGACAGTATTCATGAGCTCATGATTGATATAAGGACTAAGTGATATCATGGTTTGAGTATATAGAATTTTGAGGATTTTGTTATGTGGAATGTGTTAACTTTTAAATGCATTCATGTTTTTACTAAGGTTCAATGGGTATTCATTTTTCAATATAATACATGATTAAGGCCTTCTAATGTTTGGAATGTGACCAACAAGACATATCTTATGATATATGGGGATCAACGATGGTATGAAATCTCTGGTAATCATTTTCACTATAATATGAAAGTGGACTGCAGTATTATGGATAAGCCTAAAGATTGGAATGGATTATGTTGTACATAAGTTAGTATTGTTTAAGGATAGAAGTTTTTTCAATATTATTGATGGGATGTTATAGTAATGTAGTTTTAGAAAAAGGACAACTTGTAGGACGGGTGACAGCCCATCGCGTCGGACAAGGCTGTGGGAATCGAACCCACATTCGAAGTGCGACTGGCCTTTATCGCCTACCACTGGCCTACATGAAGCCCCTATTTAGTATAAACTAGTTTTATTATATTAAAAAGTATGATATATGAAGTATAAGTCCATTTTAGGAACCATATATGATTAATCTCACTATAGATCGACTTATGTATATTTAATAACTTTTTCTAACCTTTTGTTTGAGACAGATGGAATGACCCGTCATTCTATTACATGATCAGCTAACTCTTCACGAATAACAAATTCAACTTCATTTCTTTAAGATATGAAGTGGAAATTGTTCAAAGCATGAACAATATTGAAATTGTAGCAAAATCAAGCAAATATTTCTTCTAATTCAAAATTTTCAACTTTAGGGAAATGATATTGAAAACCAAAAAAAAAATCCTAGTGCTCTTATATCCGATAAATCAGATGGTACCTTAGATCATCACAAATCTATGGATTTGTGATTGATGTCTTTTTCATAGCCATGTTCTCTATCACTCTCCATCATAACGTGATGGTTATATTTTTCTTCCATATCCATATTTTCACCTTTGTTCTCCTACGTGGAAACCTAGTGATGAGTTAATTTGGGTAACCGTTGCGTTTCATACTTTAGTTTTTAAATCCAAGTTTTGGTATTCCTTTTTACGATGTGGGTTTCTATTAAAGAAACTTTCGAGCAGTAAACCATTTATAACCCCCGACGAATTTAGAGGGCGAAATTCATTTTAAGGGGGGTAGAATGTAACACCCCGAGATTTTATGAAAAATATTCTTTTAATTTCATTAATGTCTTGTGTTGTATGCTACACGAAGATTACATTGCGCTATATGCAACACTGTATTAGCTTGCAGTATACACAACACTATTCTTGGATCGTGTTACACACAATTTTGATAATAGTTATTCTACGCAACATTGAGTATATATATATATATATATTCAATGTATAAATGAAATATGGTTGGATTCTGTTATACAAAACAACGAAGGATTCTTTGCACAACATGCAACCCTGACCTGGATTGCATTATACGGAATCACGACCTTCCTCGATAGCGTGTGTTGTACGCAATACCGGGTTCTACTAGACAACGATATATTATTATAATATTATTATGAACTATCCATTATGAATAATATTAACTAAATTTTGTATTTTATAACATTATTACTCATCTTACACATTTTCTAGAACATGTTATAAGAACAAAATAAATTTTTCGGGTAAAATAAGTATTTTTCCAAAAATACAGTTTTGCCGCCTTTTGATGGCGCACCCACATTAAATCTAGTTTTTGACATGTTTATAAGTTAAATTTGAAAAAATAAAATTCTTATTTGGAATCAAGAAATAAAAATTTACTTAGGATAAATGTTTCATATTATTCTGGTAACTTTCATATTTTGATGAATAGTAAAAACATGCTATATTTTAATTAAAATAACTTTTTTTATCATAAACATTTATGTGGTTAAATTATAATATTTAATGGTTTTAAAATATAAATAGGATATATTTTTACTATTTAATATAATTTATGTCATTATCATTGATTTTACATTGAATTCGTAGGTTAAATCAATTCAATCTTTTGCGATGTTTTAAACAAAAACCTGTTTTCATTCGACAATGGGATTAATTTTAATTTAATTTTGGGAACTTCTGTGTATTGGATTTAAAAAAGTGGATTCCATATTTGGAATCATTGGGTCCAAATTATCTTAATAGGCTACTTTTTATTTTTGGGAATTATGAATAGTAACTACGGTAAATTTTATTTACCTTAGTTAAAGGTAAATCGGGTAATTAGGGGTAAATATAATATTATCAAATTACCCTAACACATGCCAAAATTCTATTGGATGGCTAAAAGTATACCCATATCACCTAAGGGTAGGATAAGATTCATTTTATGGACTTTTGACCATGAAAATAATTTAATTATTATTAAAACCAAAGAAAGTGACAACATGTCACTCCCTTAAATCTTATAAGTATAATAATTTTAATTTAGTGATAAACATAATAAAACATCGAACATGAATATTATCCAGAAATATAATACAATTATCTACATCATGATAATTTATTTGGAATTTTTAGTGATTAAATAATTATCATTAATGTTGATACATTAATGATGCAGAAGTTATTTATTAAGTGAAAAATCAGTAATATAGTTTTTATTGAAATAATAATACACACTAAAAGACCCAAAAACCTGACCAAAACTTATTGGTAGTGTATATATACACCATAATCATATAAATGACCTAATAAATAACCATTTGGAGTCTTATAAAAGTGATTATGACACTGATATTATTTTATTTTAAATGATACCAAAGTTGTCACCTTCATAATTTAATAAATATAACAATTTAAATATTGTTATTTTAAGATGATAAATTCGAGTAAAGGTATTATTGTGAAAGGTAATATATTTATCTTCATCACAGAATTTTATTTTTAATTTTTATTAAAAAAATAAGTATATTAAATAATTATACAAAAATGTTGTAGTATTTATTTTATTGAGAGATAAAACAAATAAATGGTTTTACAAATAATAAAATAAATATTATATGAACTATTTCATGTGATACACTAATTTTTTAGATACATATGACATTTTATGAATCTATTGAAGCTTTTATTTAGAATATATCTTCTGTATTTATTTTATTTAAATTCAAATAAATGAATAGTGTCAAAATTGAAACTATTTTTATTTTATAAAAATAAAATATTATAAAATAGTTTAAAAATAACAAAAATATTTACAAATTATAAGTTTAAATTTATATGGTCTAAAATGTTATAAAGTATCCATTTATGGACAATTCACAACAAATAAGTAATTTTTTGTTATAATTTAAAATTTAGAATGTTATTACCACAAATATAATTAAATTGATTAAGTAAGGATAAATCAAGTTGATAATGTTTAAATTAATTTCCTAACATGTCTAAATTTTATTGGTTGATGATATTACAACCCTATATCATCTAATATTAGAATATGATTCATTTTTTGATGTTTTTAAGTGGGGTTAGAATTATTATAAATTAATATTTTTAATACTTCCAAAGGTGCCCCTCTCCTCCCTTATAAAAGGGCGTCTCCTCCCTCTCTTCCTCACACCAATTTGAGCCTTCAAGCTCTTCCAAACCCTGCCAAATTCTCTTCATCACTTCCCTAGAAACATCCTAGAGGTCCTCGTATTCTTCAAAGACCAATTTTAGTTCCCTAAGAGGATGTCTCAAAGAGGCACTTCAAAGAAGAGGTAATGTCAGTTACAGATTCTTTCAACTATATTTAATCTTCTACTTCTTCTTCTTAGGTTGTTTCTTTATGAAGTAATAACATCAGTATCACTCATATACTGATATGTTATTATAAGTATTAAAAATCCCTATTACACCATCTATCCATCCTACGGAAAACGAAATCATCCCGCGTGCGTACGTACGGAATACCGTCTCCACGCCGTGGTGTAATATGTTTTTCCACCAACACCTTACATGGATGGGTATAATGGTGTAAAGAATAATAATATATGGTTATTATAACATCATAATGATTCTGATATATTATACCATCCACTCCAATTCTATTCAATAATTATGGGAACGATATCATCGCTCATGTGTACGTACGGACTACCGTCCCCACGGCGCGATGAGATTCATTCTCCATGTTAACCATACATGAATTATCATAAAGTTTATTTAATGAATAATAATGAAATATATGAAATAATAATGCTACTGGATTTATGTATATATATATATATATGTATGCCAACTATTTAGTTTCATTCAATTTAATAAGGAAACGAAAACAGTATCCATGCGTACGTACGGCCTACTGTCTCCATGAACGGTGTATTTCTTTCCATTTATAGATCTATTATATATATGTATATTATGAATATATACTATATATAAATCATGTTTTACATTCTGGAATTAAGTAATCATGATCTAAGTAATCATATTAATAATTACAAGTCAAAACACGGACGTCAAATGAAACGATTTTACCCAAAACACATTTCAACATGGAATTTACAAAAGAATGGGTAATATAAAGTCATAAGTGAACCATATATGATATAATAAAAATAAATATGATTCTGTAATAAGTCAATGACATTATTTAAATCATTATACAGGAGTTTTGGATACGTACGAAGCATATCGGACCTAAGGTAAGGGATAACTTTTCCAATCTCGTTCTTATCCGAGATTGTTTATTTGTAAGTATTTACTGGGGTTATTTCTATCATCCATGTCCATGTTTTATAAAATTGTTTTTATATATATTTAAAGTCATTTTTACCCATTTTGACTTTTACCCCTTGGTATGGAAGGAATCTTTCTTTTATTTACCTTACAAGGTACTTTTTTTACTTTTCCGACAAAAGTACGAGAAGAATGTTTTTTTAATGTATACAGCATGAAAGGATTTTTATGGTTTTATAGAGACTTATTTTCAGGAAGCATCCTCCAAAATATTTCATGACTATTTTAAACAAAATCATATTCTTTTAAAATTTCATGGCATTTTTTGAAAAGAAAATTATTTTGAAGAAGAAATGATATTTTCCTCAAGAATACATTTCATGTGTTTAATCAAAAACCATTTTTCATCTAAGATAACATTATTTCATATGTGTATGTTTCATATATAATGTCTCTATTATTTACATGGTTTCACTTTTCCTATTATGAAATGATATCCATTTCTTTTATATGGATTATGTGATGATGGGATGATGTTTATGAAACCCATTTTATTTATTGGGTTTTTATGAATGATGTATGTTTATTTTGTGGCACAAGTAAGAATGATTTCATTATGATATGGGTGGGACCTATATATCCATCCAATTCATTGGGTAAAGATTTATATCTCATGAGATAGACATGGCTGGAACAGCAAGTTAAACTGGTTCAGTAATACAGGACTGGAACGAGGAGTGAACTCGATTCAGAAAGGGACTTTTTCCACTAAGATGGTCTTGGCAGCAATGCCTTGGCTAATATGGAAATCATATCATGTGCTTAATGGTTTGAACAATTACATGTTTATTTCCATGCTATTTTATCATTCTTAATGTTTCTTTATGATCTATGCCATACGTACTTCCATGTTTTATGTCATTGCTCAAGATTTTGATGTTTAAACATTATGTTCATGTTTTTAAGTTCAAATGTATATGGTATGTTTTATTTTATCCATGCTTACCCTTACTGTGCATTTGAGCTCACCCTTTTTATGTTTTCTTTTCCCAAGGATATAAAGAATGGTTTTAGGTAAGAAAAAAAGGGGAAGATCTTTATGGGATATGTTGAAGATCTTTCACCACGATTAGAAGATTACGTTCCAAGTTTCTAAAGACACTAAACTATTACGGTCCTTGTGTGTCTGTTTTTGTTATTTGTTAAGTATTCCACTAAAGTAATGTAATGTCCATGTACGTCATGCTTTAGGTATCTATAAACAAACTATGAGATAAAATAAATTTAAAAATGAAAATCATACCACTGTGCAAAGTACAGGTGTAATAATTCTCCCCACCATGAAATCATTCCACCCTCAGAATGTCAACTCGAAGTCTGATAAGGGAATAAAAATGGGTACTCTGGGTCAACCAATGAATTCCACTCCCAAGTCTCATGCTCTTCATTTCCATGCTCCCAATGAATACTGACCAATGGAATGGACTTCCCACAATGCACCATCTATTGAGAATCCACTATCATCAATGGCCACTCAAACACTAATAAATCGGGATCTATATCAAACTCATCCCAATTCTACATGTGCGAAAAATACAGATTATACATTTTTAGTTGAGAGAAATGGAATACGTCATTAATTGACGTCAACTGAGAAGGAAAATATAACTCCTATTCTACCTTGACAATCTGATCAATGGTCTCGAAAGTTTCAATATACTATGTCATTAGCTTTCCTTTCTTCCCCCAATGATGGTGATGGAAGTGAGGGGCCACCTTTAATAACACTCTATCACCCTCTAAAAAATCAGGATCGCGTTGCCTCTGATTAAAATAAGATTTGTGGTGACTCTTAGCTATTAATAATAACTTCCTGGTCAAATTAAATTTCTCATACATATCCTACATAATGCTCGATCCCAAAAGTGAGGTCCCTCCAACCTCAAGACAACATAAAAGAGACCAATAAGTCCAACCATAAAGTGACTCAAAGGGGACAATTCATATAGAATATTGGAAATAGTTATTATATAATGAAATCAACGAATCCCAGATAGAAATAGCATGATACTCTGAAATATAACACACATGTGCAAAGCATTTCCCCTAGAATCTGATTTTCACACTCTATCTGACCATTTATTAGAGGATTGTTTTCCATGCTCAATTTAATCTTCAATCTCAATTCCCTTTGAATGCCTTACCAAAACGGAGAGGTAAAGTGGAGGTCCCTATTAGAAACATCTATTAATGGAACACCATGAAGTCTGACCACCTCCTGAACATAAAACTAGCCTAGCTCATCCAGTATTGTTGTATGTATGATCATAATAAAGTTTGATGACTTGGTAAAATGGTCAATCACTACCCAAATGGTGTTCTTCCCCCTGAGTTGTATAAGGAAAGAAAATAATGATGTCTAGGGTGACCATGTCCCACTTTCATGTAGGAATAGGTAAAGGATGGAGAAAACTAGATTGTGTGAGATGCTCTGCTTTCACATACTGACATGTGTAATATCTCAGCATGAAGTCTGATATGTCTTAATCTCATACTCGGCCACCAGAACTAGTGATTAACATCATAATATATCTTGGTAGTACTAGGTTGGATGACCCACTAAGACTGGTGACTATCATTCATCACCACCTTCTATAGGGACAATGGAACCACTATGCAGCCCTTGAAGCACAATATAACCTCATAAGACAAGGACCAATCATGATAAGTCTCCCCACTATGAAGAGACTGCATAGACTGCTGACATTGCTCATCACTAGGATACTCTCGCTGAATCAATTCTAGAAGATAAGGGTAATTAATACTTTCCAATAATGTATCTCCGATCTTCTCCTTGGGTTTCCAGTGCTTTAGGGAAAAGTGCCCCATCATTTTACACTCATCCCCGGACTTACCCAAAACCTGCACTGGTACCTTCCTTCTCAATGTGGCAGCTACCACATTACCCATTTCTGGGGTATATAAAACGTCAAAGTCAAACCCCTATAGATACTCAATGAAACGGTGTTGCCTCATATTGAGATCCTTCTGGGAGAAGATGTATGCAAGGCTCTTATAGCCATAATAGACCCCAAATTTCTCCCCAAATTAGCAGTGACACCACATATTCTGGGCGTGCATCACCACTTCCACCTCATAGTTATGAGTCAGGTATTTTTTTCTTCTACAGTCCAAGCTGGAAAGAACCATAAGCCACCAAATGATCACCCTTCATGAGTACACACCATAGACCATACATGAGCCATCAAAATAAACCACATAGACCTTCCCAAACTATGGCATGGTCAACATCAGAGGGGAATTCAGTCACCTTTTCAACACCTCAATGGATTCCTAGCACTATGGGATCCACTCAAACATCACCCATTTTCGGGTGATTGCAGTCATAAAGGAAGCTCGCCATGGGAAATCCTAAAAAAATTCTTTAATGACTTACTTGGCTAGAAAAACTCATAATATCAGATACATTCCTCGACTATTCCCACAACATCACTGCACTAATATTCTTAGGATCTACTGAAACTCCTTGTTCTAAAATGACATGCCCCAAAAACGTCACTTACCTTATCCTGAAATTGCACATTAAAAGATTACCATATAAGCAGTGATCCCAAAAAGTGCCAAAAATGATCTACATGTGATATTAATGTTCCCCATTAGATCCAGAATGTAATAGGATTCCATCCACAAACACCATGACAAAGCAGTCGAGATACTAGTGGAACACCCTATTCATGAGTGCCATAAAAAACTACTATACATTTTTTAATCTGAAAGTCCGGAATAGATACTAAAATTGGCCATACCTAATTTATAAATCCATCTTTGGAATCCCTTATTCTCTCACCCTGAGTCGGTGGTAACCCGAACACAAGTCAATTCAGTGGGTACTGTGCGATATTAGGGTAGGGATATAGGCTACATTCCTGACACAAATTCAATCGAGAACACCGTCTCCCACTCTAGGGGTAAGCCTGAAAATTAATCTAGGAATACCTCTAGAAACCAATTCAATACAAGAGGTTATCCACCCTCATAAATTCTTCCATTTCCCCTATTGTGAGCGACAATAACTGATAAGCATGATTTCCCAGCTTTGGAAGGGGAGGTCCCTTATGACCCGATCAAGGATCTCATTCCCCATGACATACTTGAGGACTCCCATATGGTCCCATAAAACAAACTCATCTCCAATAGAAATAATTATTCCCCTGGAAGTTAACATCCCAGTCCATTCCATAGATCACATCAAAATGGTCCATGTCCAGGACCAAAAAATCCCTCTCCATCTCGAATCCTGATAGGGATAGCGCATACAACAGACACCTAAGTTCTAGCTCCCTCTTTTTCTACAATACTGTTACTAACTCCAAATAGGAAGATAAAAGTTATGATGGTAAGTTTAGTACATTTACATGATGGGAAGATATAACGAAAATATAATCACTAGAAATATATAAAACTATATCTATAGTGGATGCAATCCAAATGGTACCTCATACAGTCGAAGATCCTATATCAAATCCCATTGGTGCCTGATCCGCAGCATGTAGATGCCAAATCCCAGCCTAAGAATGACCGCTCAACTTTGGCACTGCCTTGATTTGGCTCTTCCTAAAAGGTGATCTGAACCTACCTCCATGACCACAAAACTGACATACCATCATCCATGTCAACTCCAACTGAACTGAAACTCCCCTAAAATCCACAGATCTAGTCCCACACTGGTAAGGGTGTTTTACCCTAAAAAAGTGTTGCATGTGTCTAATTAATCTACATAAATAATAAGTCTTTGGAGAGGAGGGACTAGCGGGTCAGACGTTTCCTACCTTCCCACATAGATGGAACACCACAAAACCTACACTAGAATCCCCAAATAAAGTCTGCCTGGGAGGATGGCATGTTCTTCCACAAAACTTCTTCCCATTATCATCATGCTTCCTCTTCTTCTTTAATGAATATCTACTAAAAACACTAAAATATCCCCAAATGAACCATAACACCACTTGTGGTCAATATCCACCATACAATCTTGGTCAACAACCTCAACATAAGTCTACATCTTGAACAGAAATTCCTGAGAGTATATCTCTGATGAAAAACCCTTTTTAAACCACTGACCATTCATCTATTGATTATATACTATTTCAGGTGCATACCAGACTAGATCGGTGAAGTAGTTGGAATACTCCATCACTGATGGGTACCCATGTACAAGATCCATGACCTCTTAGGATCTAGAATACACCAATAATCTAGGGTAGTATTGGTCATTGAAGTCCTTGAAATCCTTCCAGCTCATAGGCTCATGATTCCCAGTATTGACCATTGACTGCCACCACCTTCTAATGGGACCTTCTAGTAGGAACGAAGCAAACTTTACTCTAACTTCTTCAAGAGTGTAAATGAATTCAAACATGTGCTCAATATTCTCAATCCATTCTTCTTCTTCCAGAGGATCCATGTCACCTCAGAATGAAGGGGGGTTCTTGAGAAATTCTTGGGATTTTTCTTTTTTGGACAGAATTCATCTTCCCTAAATAGAGAACAGGCAGGTGAAGGATTCACTTCTTGTCATAGAGCCTAACAATCCCAGACTATAACGTCCACCAAAATTTGATAAAGCAGCATGGATGAAATCCCCTCGGCTTCCTCTCATGGGTGTGTGTATGCTCTCCGGGGAGGTATCATACTGCAAGGAGCATTATTCAAAAAGAGAACATGTGGAGACCCAAAGCTTGACGTACATGGACATTACATTACTTTAGCGGAATACTTAATACATAACAAAAACAGACACACAAGGACCGTAATAGTTTAGTGTCTTTGAAAAAATGGAACGTAATCTTCTAATCGTGGTTAAATATCTTCAACATCTCCCATAAAGATCTTCCCCTTTTTTCTTACCTAAAACCTTTCTTTATATCCTGGGGAAAAGAAAACATAAAAAGGGTGAGCTCAAATGCTCAGTAAGGGTAATCATGGATAAAATAAAACATACCATATACATTTGAACTTAAAAACATGAACATAATGTTTAAACATCAAAAGCTTGAGCAATGACATAAAAAATGGAAGTACGTAAGGCATAGATCATAAAGAAACATTAATAATGATAAAATAGCATGGTAATAAAACATGTAATTGTGGCAACCATTAAGAACATTATATGATTTACATATTATCCAAGGCATTGATGCCAAGACCATCTTAGTGGACAAAGTCCCTTTCTGAATCGAGTTCACTCCTCGTTCCAGTCCTGTATTACTGAACCGGTTTAACTTGTCGTTCCAGCCATGTCTATCTCATGAGATATAAATCTTTACCCAATTCATTGGAGGGAGATGTAGGTCCCACCCATCTCATAATGAAATCATTCTTACTTGTTCCACAAAATAGACAGACATCATTCATAATAACCCAACGAATAAAATGGGTTTCATAAACATCATCTCATCATCACATAATCCATATAAAAGTAATGGATATCATTTCATAATAATAAAAGTGAAACCATTTAAATCATAGAGACATTGTACTTGAAAATTACACATATGAAATAATATCATCTTAGATGGAAAAATGGTTTTGATAAAACATTTGAAATGAATTCTTGAGGAAAATATCCTTTCTTCTTTAAAATCATTTTCTTTTTCACAACATGTCATGAATTTTTAATAGAATAAGATTTTGTTGAAAATAGTCATGAAATATTTTGGAGGAATCTGCATGAAAATAAGGCTTTATAAAACAGTAAAAATACGTTCGTGCCGTATAAGTTAAAAAAACATTCTTCTCGTACTTTTGTCGGAAAAGTCAAAAAGTACCTCGTAATAGAAATATTCCATACATACCATGTAGTAAAAGTAAAAAATGGGTAAAAAGGACATTAAACATACATAAAAACACTTTTATAAAACATGGACATGGATGATAACAATAACCCCAGTAAATACTTACGTATAAGCAATCTCAAATAAAAAAATGAGATTTGCAAAATTATCCCTTACCTTAGGTCCGATATGCTTCGTACGTATCCGAACCTCCTGTATAATGATTTAAATACCGTCATTGACTTATTACAGAATCATATTCATCATTATGATATCATATATGGTTCACTTATGACTTTATATTACCCGTTCTTTTGTAAATTCCATGATAAAGAGCGTTTTGGGTAAAATCATTTCATTTGTCATCCGTGTTTTGTCTTGTAATTATTCATATGATTACATAGATCATGATTACTTAATTCCAGAATATAAAACATGATTTATATATAATATATATTCAGAATATACATATATATAATAGATCGATAAATGGAAAGAAATACACCGTTCATGGAGACGGTAGGCCATACGTAAGCATGAACGTTGTTTTCGTTTCCTCATTTAATTGAATGGAATTAATTGGATGACATACATATATATATACATAAATACAGTATCATTATTATGTAATATATTTTATTATTACTTATTATATATACTTTATAATCATTCATGAATGGTTATCATGGAGAGTGAATCTCATCGCGTTGTGGAGATGGTATTCCGTATGTAGGCACGAGCGATGATATCATTCCCAGGATCGTAGAATTGTATTAAAGTGTATGTATAATATTACAGAATAAATATAACTTTAAAATAATCATATATATTCATTACTTTCACCATTATACCCATCCGAGTAAGGTGGTGGTGGAAAATAGATTACACCACGGCGTGGAGACGGAATTCCGTACGTAGGTGCGGAGATTTCATTTTCCATAGGATGGATAGATGGTGAAATATGGTTGTTTTATACTTATAATAACATATCAGTATATGAGTGATACTGATTTTATTACTTCATATTGAAACAACTAAAGAAGAAGAAGTTGAAGAAGAAAGAAAATTGAAAGAATCGGTAACGGATATTACCTCTTCTTTGACACGCCTCTTTGAATCCTCCACTTAGGGTACTAAAATTGGTCTTTGAAGAAGACCAGGACCTCTAAGATGTTTCTAGGGAAGTTGAGAAGGTAAATGGGCAGGGTTTTCCCTAGCTTAAAGGCTCAAATTGGTGTGATGAAGAGAGTGAGGAGGTTCCCTTTTATAAGGGAGGAGAGGGGCACCTTTGGAAATCATAAAAATATTAATTTATAATAAATCTAAACCCACTTAAAAACCTCCAAAAATGAATCATATTCTAATATAATATGATATAGGGTTGTAATCTCATAAACCAATAAAATTTAGACATGTTAGGAATTTATTTTAAACATTATCAACTCGATTTATCCTTAGTCAATTTAATTTTATTTGTGGTAATAACATTCTAAATTTTAAATTATAGCACAAAATTACTTATTTGTTGTGAATTTTCCATAATTGGATACTTTATAACATTTTAGACCATATAAATTCAAATTTATAATTTTTAAATATATTTGTGGTTTTTAAACAATTTTATAATATCTTATTTTTATAAAATAACAATAGTGTCAATTTTGACACTATTCATTTATATGAATTTAAATAAAATATATACAGAAGATATGTTAGAAATAAAAGCTTTAAAAGAGTAATAATAGGCCATATGTATCTATAAAATTAGTGTAGAACATTAAATAGTTTATATAATATTTATTTTATTATTTTTAAAACCATTTATTTGGTTTATCTCTTAATAAAATAATTATTACAAACGTTTTGTATAATTATTTAATATACTTATTTATTGCACAAAAATTAAAACTAAAATCCTATGATGAATATAAATATATTACCTTTCACAATAATACTTATAATCGAATTTATCATCTCTAAATCACAATATTTAAATTGTTATATTTACTAAATTATGAAGGTGACAACTTTGGCATCATTTAAAATAAAATAATATAAGTCTCATAATCACTTTGATAAGACTCCAAACGGTTATATATTAGGCCATTAGATGATTATGGTATAGATATACACTAAAAATAAGTTTTGTTCAGGTTTTTGGGACTTTTAATGGGTATTATTATTTCAATAAAAACTATATTACTGATTTTTCACTTAATAAATAATTTCTGCATCATTAATGTATTACCATTAATGATAATTATTTAATCCCTAAAAACTCTAAATAAATTATCATGATGTAGATAATTTTATTATATTTCTGGAGACTATTCATGTTCGAAGTTTTGTGATGTTTATCACTAAATTAAAATTATTATACTTATAAGATTTAAGAGAGTGACATGTTGTCACTTTCTTTGGTTTTAATAATAATTAAATTATATTCATGGTCAAAAGTCCATAAAATGAATCTAATACAACCCTTAGGTGATATGGGTCTACTTTTAGTCATCCAATAGAATTTTTTCACGTGTTAGGGTAATTTTATAATATTATATTCACCCTTAATTACCCGATTTACCTTTAACTATGGTAAATAAAATTTACCGTACTTACTATTCATAATTCCCACAAATAAAAAGTAGCCTATTAACATAATTAGGAACCAATTATTCCAAATATGGAATCCATTTTTTCAAATTCAATACACAGAAGTTGCATAAATTAAATTAAAATTAATCCCATTGTCGAATGAAAATGGTTTTTGTTTAAAACATTGTAAAAGATTGAATTGATTTAACCTACGAATTCAATGTAAAATCAATGCTAATAACATAAATTATATTAAATGGTAAAAATTTATTCTATTTATACTTTAAACCCATTCAATATTATAATTTAACCACATAAGTTATTACGATGAAAAAATTTGTTTTTAATTAAAATATAGCGTGTTTTTACTATTCATTAAAATATGAAAGTTATCAGAATAATATGAAAAATTTATCCAAGGTAATATTTTATATCCTGATTCCAAATAATGATTTTATTTTGTAAAATTGAACTTATAAACATGTCAAAAACAAGATTTAATGTGGGTGCACCATCAAAAGGAGGCAAAACTGCATTTTTTGAAAAATACTTATTTTACCCGAAAATATTTATTTTGTTCTTATACCATGTTCTAGAAAATGTGTAAGATGAATAATAATGTTATAAAATTCAAATTTTAGTTAATAATATTCATAACGGCTAGTTCATAATAATATTATAATAATATATCGTTGTTTAGTAAAACCCGGTATTGCGTACAACACACGCTATCGAGGAAGGTCGTGATTTCATGTAATGCAAGCCAAGTCAGGGTTGTGTGTTGTGAAAGAATCCTTCGTTGTTTTGTATAACATAATCCAACCATATTTCATTTATACATTAAATATATATATATACTCAATGTTGTGTAGAATAACTATTATCAAAATTGTGTGTAACACGATCCAAGAATAGTGTTGCGTATACTGCAAGATAATACGGTGTTGCGTATAGCGCAAGGTAATCTTGGTGTAGCATACAACACAAGACATTAATGAAATCAAAAAATATTTTTCATAAAATCTCAGGGTGTTACATTCTACCCCCCTTAAAATAAATTTCACCCTTGAAATTCATCAGGGTTATAAATGGTTTACTACTCGAAAGTTTGTTTAATAGAAACCCACATCGTAAAAAGGAATACCAAAACATGGATTTAAAAACTAATGTATGAAATGTAACGGTTACCCAAATTATCTCATCACTGGGTTTCCACGTAGAAGAACATAGGTGAAAATATAGATATGGAAGAAAAATCTAACCATCAATTTCTGATGGAGAGTGGTAGAAAACATGGCTATGAAAAATCCAACAATCACAAAGCTATAGATTTATGATGATCTAAGGTGCCATATGATTTATTGGATATAAGGGAACTAGGACAACATTTTTGGTTTTCAAGATCATTTCCCTAAAGTTGATGAATTAAAATAAATACTTACATGATTTTGGTACAATCTCACTGTTGTTCGTGAATTTAACAATTTCCACTTCATCCCTTAAAGGAATAAAGTTCAATTTGTTATTCGTTATGTGTTAGCAGATCATGTGATAGAATGATGTGTCATTCAATCTGTTTCAAAAAAAAGGTTAGAAAAAGTTATAAGTCCATATTATGGTTAGATTAATCGTATATGGTTCCAAAAATGAACTTATACTTCATATATCATACCTCTTAATAAAATAAAACTAGTTTCTACTAACCAGGGACTTCCTGTAGGCCAATGGTAGGCGATAAAGACCAGTTGCACTTCGGTTGTAGGTTCAATTTCCACAGCCTTGTCCGACGTGATGGGTTGTCGCCCATCCTGCAGGTTGTCCTTTTTCTAAAACTACATTACTACAACATCCCACCAATAATATCAAAAAAAGTTCTATCATTAAACAATACTAACTTATGTCCAACATAATCCATTCGAATCTTTAGGCTTATCTAAAATACTTAAGTCCAAGCTCATAGTATAAAGAAAATGATTACTTGAAATGTCATCAACCGAGCATGTGAATACCTTCATTTATCCCCCATATATCTTTTGGGTCACATTCCAATCATGTGAATACCTTAATCATGTATTCTCTTGAAAAATTAATACCCATTAAACCATAGTGAAAACATGAATGCTATCAAAATTTAACTCTTTCCACATGCCAAAATCCAAAAATTCTATATACTCAAACCATGATATAACCTTCTCCTTATATCAGTCATGAGCTAATGAATACTATCAAACATTTAATTTTCTCCTTATCCCTTCATTATGCGCATATCATCTACATTCCAAAAATATCTGAATAACCTTTCATGGATACCGGTACCATTAATCATACACTTTCAAAACTCAAGTAAAGACAACAGTGTAACAATCCTTAGATGTCTCCTTATTCCATAGTACCATGAGATTACTTATACAACATTACACTTGATAAACATGTAATCATTCCACAACCTTCTTAAACCATTGACTGAGCTTCAACAATTCTTTCATCTCAAATATCATTTGCAGTCTCTTCATCATCATCAACATAAATACTACCCATACGACCATACTGATTCTCTTCATGAGACTTTCCCTTAGGGAATTGGTTTGCATAATGCTAGTACATTCCACATTTAAAACATTTAACCATTGTTGATGTCGTAGAAATACCATTATCCTCATCCATTGTGTTAACTGAACCTTTTCCTTTGCACTTAATGGCTTTGTGTCCTTCTTTTCCACACCCAAATCATCTTCCAGTTCCTTTGAAAAAATCTCCATGATGCCTCTTCCCACTTGATTTACATGAGGGAAATTGAACATTCTTTCCTCTATGATCATCATGAAACTCCATCTTTCTCTTATTATCTGAGTCGAGATACTTACCAAAGTTGAGATTATTGATTATATTATGAGATTTCTGATTAGGCATAATAATTATTTTTGGACTTCCAAATCCTGTTTCATTTGGTTTCTCATGAAAAATATCATTCCATTGTCCTTCATATCCTCCATTATCAGGAATATTCTTGTTTCCAGACATTTTTTTAAAACCCAAAAAGATTAGTGTGAGAGGCAAAAATCATGCTTGGTAAAACAACATAGTAAAGGGGGAGCACCCTCAATATCTAACATCTTAGGTTAAATTCTAAGATCGTTACCATAGTTGTAGGACAATATCCTATACGTATACCTATCCTTAGGGACATCCCTAGACATGCCTTAGACATATCTCTAGGGATCTCACTAACATTTTTTCATCCTAGTTTCCAAAGGTTGACTAAACATTTCCTCTGATACCAACTGTAGAGACCCAAATCTTGGCGTATATGGACATTACATTATTATAGCGGAATGCTTAATACATAATAAAAACAGACACACAAGGACCGTAATATTTTAGTGTCTTTGGAAACTTGGAACATAATATTCTAATCGTGGTGAAAGATCTTCAAGATCTACCATAAAGATCTTCCCCATTTTTTTCTTACCTAAAACCTTTCTTTATATCCTGGGGAAAAGAAAACATAATAAAGGTGAGCTCAAATGCTCAGTAAGGGTAATCATGGATAAAATATAACATACCATATACATTTGAACTTAAAAACATGAACATAATGTTTAAACATCAAAATCTTGAGAAATGACATAAAACATGGAAGTACGTAAGGAATAGATCATAAAGAAACATTAAGAATGATAAAATAGCATGGGAATAAAACATTTAATTTTGGAAACCATTAATAACATGATATGATTTCCATATTATCCAAGGCATTGATGCCAAGACCATCTTAGTGGACAAAGTCCCTTTCTGAATCGAGTTCACTCCTCGTTCGAGTCCTATGTTACTGAACCGGTTTAACTTGACGTTCTAGACATGTCTATCTCATGAGATATAAATCTTTACCAAATTCATTGGAGGGAGATATAGGTCCCACCCATCTCATAATGAAATCATTCTTACATGTGCCACAAAATAAACATACATCATTCATAATAACCCAACGAATAAAATGGGTTTCATAAACATCATCCCATCATCACATAATCCATATAAAAGTAATGGATATCATTTCATAATAATAAAAGTGAAACCATGTAAATCATAGAGACATTATACTTGAAACATACACATATGAAATAATTTCATCTTAGATGAAAAAATGGTTTTGATAAAACATTTGAAATGAATTCTTGAGGAAAATATCCTTTCTTCTTCAAAATCATTTTATTTTCACAAAATGTCATGAAATTTTAAAAGAAAAGGATTTTGTTGAAAATAGTCATGAAATATTTTGGAGGAAGCTTCATGAAAATAAGGCTTTATAAAACAGTAAAAATCCATTCGTGCCATATAAGTTAAAAAAACATTCTTCTCATACTTTTGTTGGAAAAGTCAAAAAGTACCTCGTAATAGAAAGATTCCATACATACCATGTAGTAAAAGTAAAAAATGGGTAAAAGGACATTAAACATACATAAAAACACTTTTAGAAAACATGGACATGGATGATAACAATAACCCCAGTAAATACTTACGTATAAGCACTCTCGGATAAAAAAAATGAGATTTGCAAAATTATCCTTTACCTTAGGTCTGATATGATTCGTACGTATCTGAACCTCCTCTATAATGATTTAAATAATGTCATTGACTTATTACAGAATCATATTCATTGTAATGATATCATATATGGTTCACTTATGACTTTATATTACCCGTTCTTTTGTAAATTCCTTCTTAAGGAGCGTTTTGGGTAAAATTGTTTCATTTGTCGTCCGTGTTTTGACTTGTAATTATTCATATGATTACTTAGATCATGATTACTTAATTACATAATATAAAACATTATTTATATATAATATATATTCATACTATACATATATACAATAGATTGATAAATGGAAAGAAATACACCGTTCATGGAGACGGTAGGCCGTATGTACGCATGAACGTTGTTTTCGTTTCCTCATTGAATTGAATGGAATTAATTGGATGACATTCATATATATATATACATAAATCCAGTATCATTATTATGTCATATATTTTATGATTACTTATTATATATACTTTATAATCATTCTTGAATGGTTATCATGGAGAGTGAATCTCATCAGTTCGTGGAGACGGTATTCCGTACGTACGCACGAGCGATGATATCATTCCCATGATCGTCGAATTGTATTAAAGTGTATATATAATATTACATAATCAATATAACATAAAAATAATCATATATATTCATTACTTTCACCATTATACCCATCCAATTAAGTTGGTTGTGGAAAATATATTACACCACGGCGTGGAGACGGTATTCTGTACGTACGCACGCGCGGTGATTTCATGTTCCATAGGATGGATAGATGGTGAAATATGGTTGTTTCATACATATAATAACATATCATTATATGAGTGATACTGATGTTATTAATTCATAATTAAACAACTAAAGAATAAGAAGTTGAAGAAGAAAGAAAATTGAAGGAATCTGTAACGGATACTACTCTTCTTTGACACGCCTCTTTGAATCCTCCACTTAGGGTACTAAAATTGGTCTTTGAAGAAGACCAGGACCTCTAGGATGTTTCTAGAAAAGTTGAGAAAGGAAATGGTCAGGGTTTTTCTAAGATTAAAGGCTCAAATTGGTGTGAGGAAGAGAGGGAGGAGGTTCCCTTTTATAATGGAGGAGAGAGGCACCTTTGGAAATCTTACAAATATTAATTTATAATAAATCTAACCCCACTTAAAAAACTCCAAAAATGACTCATATTCAAATATAATATTATATAGGGTTTTAATCTCATAAAAAAATTAAATTTAGACATGTTAGGAAATTATTTTAAACATTATCAACTTGATTTATCCTTACTTAATCAATTTAATTTTATTTGTGGTAATAACATTCTAAATTTTAAATTATAACAAACATTTAATTATTTGTTTTGAATTGTCCATATATGGATACTTTATAACATGTTAGACCATATAAATTCAAATTTATAATTTTTAAATATTTTTGTGATTTTTAAACAATTTTATAATATGTTATTTTTATAAAATAACAATAGTGTCAATTTTGACACTATTCATTTATATGAATATAAATAAAATATATACAGAATATATGTTCAAACTAAAAGCTTTAATAGATTTATAAAATGCCAAATGTATCTATAAAATTAGTGGAGAACATTAAATAGTTCATATAATATTAATTTTATTATTTTTAAAATCATTTATTTGGTTTATCTCTTAATAAAATAATTACTACAAAAGTTTTGTATAATTATTTAATAAACTTATTTATTGAATAAAAATTAAAAATAAAAACCTATGATGAAGCCAAATATATTAAATTTCACAATAATACTTTCAATAGAATTTATCATCTTAAAATCACAATATTTAAATTGTTATATTTATTAAATTATGAAGGTGACAACTTTGGCATCATTTAAAATAAAATAATATAAGTGTCATAATCACTTTTATAAGACTCCAAACGGTTATATATTAGGTCATTAGATTATTATGGTATATATATACACTAAAAATAAGTATTTTTAGGTTTTTTGGACTTTTAATGGGAATTATTATTTCAATAAAAACTATATTACTGATTTTTCACTTAATAAATAATTTCTGCATCATTAATGTATCACCATTAATGATTATTATTTAATCCCTAGAAAATCTAAATAAATTATCATGATGTAAATAATTTTATTATATTTATGGAGACTATTCATTTTCTAAGTTTTATGATGTTTATCACTAAATTAAAATTATTATACTTATAAGATTTAAGAGAGTGACATGTTGTCACTTTCTTTGGTTTTAATAATAATTAAATTATTTTCATGGTAAAAAGTCCATAAAATGAATCTAATCCGACCCTTAGGTGATATGGGTCGCCTTTTAGTCATCCAATAGAATTTTGACAGGTGTTAGGATAATTTTATAATATTTTATTCACCCTTAATTACACGATTTACCTTTAACTATGGTAAATAAAATTTACCGTAGTTACTATTCATAATTCCCAAAAATAAAAAAGTAGACTATTAACATATTTTGGACCCACTAATTCCAAATATGAAATCCATTTTTTCAAATTCAATATAAAGAATTTTCAGAAATTAAATTAATATTAATCTCGTTGTCGAATGAAAATGGGTTTTTGTTTAAAACATTGCAAATGATTGAATTGATTTAACCTATGAATTCAATGTAAAATCAATGCTAATGACATAAATTATATTAAATGGTAAAAATATATTCTATTTATACTTTAAAACCATTTAATATTATAATTTAACCACATAAGTTATTACGATGAAAAAAGTGGTTTTTAATTAAAATATAGCATGTTTTTACTATTCATTTAAATATGAAAGTTATCAGAATAATATGGAAAATTTATCCAAGGTAAAATTTTATATCCTAATTCCGAAGAATAATTTTATATTGTAAAATTGAACTTATAAACATGTAAAAAACTATATTTAATGTGGGTGTTCCATCAAAAGTTGGCAAAACTGCATTTATTTTTAAATACTTATTTTACCCGAAAAATTTATTTTGTTCTTATACCATGTTCTAGAAAACGTGTAAGATGAATAATAATGTTATAAAATTCAAAATTTAGTTAATACTATTCATAACGGCTAGTTCATAATAATATTATAATAATATATCGTTGTTTAGTAAAACCCGGTAATGCGTACAACACACGCTATCGAGGAAGGTCGTGATTGCATGTAATGCAAGCCAAGTAAGGGTTGCGTGTTGTGCAAGAATCCTTCATTGTTTCATATAACAGAATCCAACCATATTTCATTTATACATT
Source organism: Viscum album (assembly GCA_963277665.1). NCBI lineage: Eukaryota > Viridiplantae > Streptophyta > Magnoliopsida > Santalales > Viscaceae > Viscum > Viscum album. Next base: position 568,680,375 of record OY728164.1, on the reverse strand, counting down.
GAATATATATATATATATATACTCAATGTTTCATAGAATAACTATTATCAAAATTGTGTGTAACATGATCCAAGAATAGTGTTGCGTATACTGCAAGCTAATACGGTGGTGCGTATAGTGCAAGGTAATATTGGTGTAGAATACAACACAATACATTAATGAAATCAAAAAAATATTTTTCATAAAATCTCGGGGTGTTACAGAACATCATTAATACATCATGTCTGAAGAAGAATACAATTTTAGCAAGGACAATAATCATCAGTAAACCAAACATGCAAAAGAAAAATCATGTCCAAACCACCTCTCCTCCACCCACTGTCCACACCTAGTCTATAGACTACACCTCCCACCTAGAAGAGAATTAAAACAAGTATCCTGACAACCCATGGATACTTAGGGACAATAATGAGGTGTGTTGGCCTTACACCCTACCTGCAACTAGGGATCAGAGCCCCAATAGTCCTAGATCTTGTCTAACCAGATTCATCTCAAATTAAATAATCCAAAGAGAATAACATGCCTCTGAAACCATTTTGTCATTAACCAAATTGGGTCACCATACAATCGGCTCGAGACCCAGTCCATAGTAATCCCTGAAGGGTGTTCCCAATAACCAGAGGCTTCCACAAGTGTCCGGGTATCATAATATTGTCTGGGAATAATTTACCCGAATAAACAAACATATATAGAATAACCAATAAAGTGAAATAGGACCTTAACCAAAAACTAGAATTTGAATTACAAGTGTAAAACCAAAACTCAAGAAACTAAAAATATTGGCTTCCAAAAACATACTCAAAAACGAATCCCTAGGTGGAGAACACCACACTCATGACACATCCACAACTCTTCAAAAAGAAGTCAAATAAAAACCTGATCCACTATCCCAGAAGCCATACCTTTACCTGCATCAGGCATAAACAAATCTACTTACACCCAAGGGTGTGAGATAAAGACCATTATGATACCACCGAGTAATGATTTCATATATAAAGATTAAATGAAAAAAAATTTGCATGTTTAACCATTGAAAAAAATAAATACTTTTACAATTTTAATGAAAATAGTTGGAAGAATTACAACATTAAAGGGAAGAATGGTTTTTAATAAAGACACTTTATCTTTTATAACGCCACAAAATTTTTACCATATACCTATGTTGAGTGTAATATAATTTAGTAGAACCAAAAGTGGGAGAGGACCTATAAGAATGGGTATAAAGTGGGACCCTATAACAACACATCTCGGTAAAAAAAAATATAGAAACCACAAAAACATATGTTCTCGTGCATGAGCCACCACTAGGGAAACACATCCATAACCTAATTGTTTAAATTCATCATCAAAAAATTACTTAGTTTCGTCATCGTAATACCAGCTAAGTGAAACGAGGTCAAAGCCCCTTCTGTATCAGTATCACTCTAGATCTAGTCTTCCCACCAAGTCCCCAACTTCCAATTGTAGATAAAAAAGTTCCATGTTAACATTGATTGTAAAATTAAAATACAAAAAACCCATATGGTGTCATTTGAAACCAACACCATAGTTTCACATTAAAAAACAAATTTGAAAATGTACACACGCCAAAAATATTTCAAAACTGAACCTGCATTACCTATACAACCAAATAACCTTTTTCACAATTCAAAATATCATTTCCATAGATAAACACACACTAGAAAAATTTATCAAACAATTTCCAAAATGTCTTACATGACTCAAGATTCCAAAAACCATCTAGAAACATCTTTTATTGATAAAAACATATTAAAACCAAATAAAAACATAAACCATATCCACTACGCAGTTTAAAAAACAAACTGAACAACATAAAAAACACTAATAAATGGTTTATCATGGGTCTATAGACTGAAAAGCACTCATATTGAATAAATGTTCCATTAACAAAACAAAATCAAAGTAATTATAAAAAAACCAATTATGCACCAAAAATATGTAATATATAGATTTGATAAATTATTTAAATAAGAAACTTAATTATTAAATCAAGAGTCATATGCAGAATCATTATCCACGTTATAGGAATAACCTCACAAATTAATGAGAAACTACTATTTTATATCAATTTCACTGTAAAGGATATAGAGTTGACCCTAGAACATAGTATAGAATCAAAATCTTCAAAAACAAATCAACTTAAAACCAAAAATATAATTTCAACACCAGAAAAATGTATGAAAGGGAAACTAAGGTACCCTGCACCAACGGTGACGGGTCCGAGAAGCTGGCCGGGTGAGGTGAAGGGTACATAAAGGTGTCACGCTGGAAGGAGATTCACTAGAAGGAGGTCCTACCAAATGGGTCATGATTAGAGAGCTGTGTTGGGGGGGTCATCATTAGGTGTGTGATAAGGGTGGTGTATGAAGTCTACCAAAAAGGGGAGGGAATGACATTGTCGTGGGGTAACACATGGAGGAGAGAGTAGCAACAAACATGAGGGGAAAATCAGCGGCATATGTAGGGTGGAGGAGGAGGCATCATCCCAAAAAGAGGTTTGAGGGGAGGAAGAGGGAGAGTGGAAAAAATGAAAATAAAAGAAAAGATGAGAAAATTAATGGGATATAAAAAGAAAAGAGATATAAAAGGAAAAGTAAACAAGATATAAAATAAAACTAAACAGATATAAGAAATAAAATAAAAATAAAAGGGAATAATAAATAAAATAAAATTAACCCAAAAAATTAACTAACATAAAAATAAAATTAATAAAATAATAATAACAATGTTAACAATTTTATTAACATGATAATAATTTATTATTAAAAGCCTACTAAAAAGATTAATTAAAATAATAATTTTAATAATAATAATTTTATTATTATTATTATTTTTAAATTAGTTCTAAAATAATTTGATTTTTCTTCCGCGTTAATGTTACCAATCACTCAGTTAATTAATTAAGTACATGTGCACCGGGAAGACTAAATGATGATCTTGTGAGGCCTCATGGCTTCTCCCATGCCCTACCTATACGCCATAAACTGCTGGTCCATAATGCTTTCTTATCATCAAAGCACAAAACATATGTCCGACCCTGCCCGTATCTCAACAATTCAATCTTTAAAGGCAGATAAAAACAAACAATGAGATAAAATTAAAATTAAAATTAAAATCATACAATAGTGAACAGTTTGGGTGTCATTATGAAATAGTGATAAAAGTATAATGATTTTAGTTACCAAAACTGAAATTCTTATAAAAAATGAAACAATTGACACCTGAAAACTGTGATTTTAATAAAGAATTACTAATAAATGGGTACATGATTACTATAAAGGGTATATATTTGATATTATAAGTATATAAATGATTATTTTATATAATTATAATAAATTTAATTTTTGTATACATGATAATAGATAACAATGAAAGTAAGTACAACTCATGGTGAAGAGTTTCTTAACTCAATTCCCAATCATTGGGTTATACGTCTACTAATTGAATATGTTATATCGTGATTATTTTGGAAATTACCTATGATTCATTATGTTGTATTCCAATTTTTTATTTAAATTTCTTACACATAGTAACTTCAGTAATTGATTCTTCTTTCAATGATATGATACTTATAAGGGTTTTTAGTCTAACTTTTATTTTTGCGGGACAAATATGATATTCACCATTCATTTCTATTGGGTGGTGTGTATAATAACCATTTAACATGTAATATCATGATTATAATATTTTAATTATATTTAAATTGTGATTTGATGTTATTAATTCATGGTTCTTTGGATTCAATAATAACCAAGGCTATAAGAGATTAATGTTACGATCTCATTGTTTATCAGTATTATTTATGATTAAGTATCTTATTATGAAATTTCATGTTATAAAAATAAATAATCATTTTAAATTTATTCTCCTTATATTTTTTATGGATAATACATATTTTTCTTTAATTTTCAATCCTTTAATTACATTAAAGATAGAAATATTATTTTTAGGGAAAACTAAATTTATTTCTATCTTCGATAAAAAATAGTTTTTATTACATATAATTGTTTTGTAAAATTCTTTTCAAGAATGTTTTTAATTTTATAAAAATTTATTTTAAAGTCATTTAATATGTTATTTAAATTTTACAATATGGGTTAAAAATTAACTTTATCTCTATTTTCAAACTGAGGTTGTTTTCTGAATTTTTTGACAAAATAGTGACCTGAATGTTTACATTTAACTTATAAAACATGAACATTATTTCCATCTATCATGAACAATATGTTATTTTAATAATCATTTAAAAATTTTCAAGGTTATTTTAAAAAAGTTTTTTTTTAATATTTAGGAAATTATTACAGTTTAAATAAATTATTTATAAGTGAAAGGTGTATTTTTGGAAATAAATGTAATAAATGATTTTTAAAATAATTTTCATTCATGATAAAATACATGATGTTATTTATTCATCACTAGTGAAATGATTAAATGGTATAATACATATTTTTCCTAGATGGTTTATGATTAATATAAAAATATAGTAATGAAACCCATTCCTTTTCCATGGGTTATGCTTTGATTATTTGATGAAATGTTTATGAATCCTATTTATTTTTTATGGTTTATTTCATGATGAAATGTTTATGAATACAATTTTTTCATGGTTTAGGATATAACGAATGATCTCATAGAACATATATGTATGTTTTTAATTATGGGATGTGTGGACTATTAATTACATATCCCACCAATACATAATGTTAAGATGGATATCTCATGAGATAAATAAGACTATAATGGGAAGTCAACCCTATTCAGTAAGGGACTCTATCTAATATGATAGTCATGGTAGTGATCCTTGACAACTAAAATGGTTTTTATAGTGAACCTAATATACTATGATATTCTGGGTAGTGGTCCTTTAATAATAAATAAATGATTTTCTATGCTTATTTGTAGGCAAAAAAACTTATATCTTAATCCATTTTTATACTCCCATGACTTATGTTCATTGATTCAATTATGATTTATTTATTATAATCTATATGGTTTTGTTCCATGATTCCAAATTCTGATCTATGATATATAGGGTATGGGTTTATATATTTTTTATTTTCTCTTACCCTTATAATCTTTTTTTGATAACTGATCTCTAATATATCCCTTTTTTACACTTACTAAGCATCAGAGTTAACCCTTAAATATATTTCCATTCCTATGGATATAAAGAATGTTTTTTGGTATGATATGTCTATAATGGGTACTAGTTATGAAAAACTAAGTCGGAGATGATGTATATATCTTATGAAAAAGATTTTTATCTATGTAGGTTTCTAAAGATAATAGAGATATATGATTATGGTGTGGATTTTTATGTTACATAATGAATATTCATATAATAATACATAATATATAAATATGAAAATTATTTGTTCCTATAGTAGGTATCATAGTAATATTTAGTTACCTTTTTAATCTAGGATGAGAAAAATTGATTGGAACCATTAGGATAGTATTACAAATAGGATAATGTTTTATGTTAAGGTAAATAAAGGATTGTGTTTTTTTAAGAAAAACATTCATTTCATGATTGTAAAACTGGATGTGGTTTTAGAATAGAAGAATCTTTGGGTAATAACACAAAAAATATTTCAACAAGTATATCACATCCAATATTCTAGTGCACTGAGTGTGTTCTCTTACTGGGAATCTAGTTTGACAATCATACGGGATATTATTGCGTGAATTCACATTTTATTTATGAACCATTTTAACGGATTTGAATAGGTCATAACCAATATTGACTAAGGTTAAACCTAGTGGTTCATTGATTGAAAAAGAGGTTTCACTATTTTGACATCCTATGAAAGTTTTTTCATGATTGAAAACTCTTATTACATATGAAAGATGTGAAAGCTAACAAATTCTCATTTATAATGGTATTGAAGAAAGAATGATAATTTTTAGGTGGTTATGGGTATGTTAAAATATTGAAGTATATTATTTTAGCTGAGTTATATGTATCCCATTATATCTTGAAAATTATATTTGAATGTTAATTATAATTCTCAATGATTCTATTTTGGATTAGAAGTTTAAAACCTTAATGGTAAGAGGATAACATCACAATTCTACGATTATTATCTTTTTGATGTTATAGTGAATGTTATTCCTACAGTACCTGATACATTCCCTTTAGTTGAATTCAATGTTATTGTAGGAATGTATTGGATTTCATTAAATAATGTTCACATCATTTTCCAAGGAAGGGAAGTTGCATTTGATATTCTAAACCATCCTTTTATCATATATCAGTGTGGTGATAAATATGGATTGGAAATGGAAATTTCATCCATTGTATGGGTCTTTATACATATTAACAGTGGATGTTTAACTCAAATTGTTGGAGATAAACTCAACATCAATGATATGTATTTTGTGTAAGAGGTTATTGATCTCTTTTAGAAATAGTTTCCTAGTATTTCAAAAAATCATGATGTTTATTTCTCAATAGTGCCCAAAGCGGGTCCTACACCTATTTTGAAGACTCCATAAAGAATTGACCTGACAGTGTTGTAGGGATGTATGTTGAAAATCCTAGATAATCTTGAAAAGTGATTTATTAAACAACATCTTTCACAAAGGGGTGAACATGTTCTTTTTTATTAAGAGGAAATGTGGATCAATGTTGCTTTTTATTGATTATTAGGAATTTTACAAGGCCATAATCGTGAATTAATATCTTGTACAACATATTCATTACTTGTTTGATCAAATTTTTGGCAGTCAATAATTTTCTAATATTGATATCTATTCTAGATATCATCAATTGACGGTCAATAATGATGATATACAAAAAATATTCTGTACTAGTTATATAAACTATAAATATATAGTGATACCATTTTGTTTTACTAATTCCACCACTACAATCATGGATTTATTGAATATATTCACATAAAGAATACATTATTTATTTGGTGGTATTATTTAGGTAAAATATTTTTATATATTAAAAGATAAATATAGATCATAAATATCATTTTAGGATTGTGCTAAAGACCCTAAAGAAATGATTAGTTTTATGAAAAGATTACAAAGTGTGTATTTTTTGTTAGAAATGCTTCATTATTAGGTCATTTAATCTCAAGCGTTGGTATATCAGTGGATCAATCAAAGAAAAGTTTATATAACATTGGCCAAGACACACCCACGTGACTAATATCCTTAGTTTTATTGATTTGTATGTTTATTATAAAAACATTGGTAAGAATTTCTCATGACTATATAATCCATTGACCATGTTCACTCAGATGGGATCCATGTTCTTTTGGATAGATGAATGTGAGGAAAACATGATGAAACCTAAGAGAAGATTAGTTAACACACCTATGAATACATTACCTTACAGTGAATATTGGTTTCTAATCTAGAGTGATGAATTGTTGAAGGGACCAACTTTATTTCTCATACATAATGATATGGTTGTACCTTATTCCTTAGGTTAATTGATGTTTTACAAGAAAAATTATATAATGCAAGATTTCAGGAGAACTATGGTAATTGGGGTATTAAATATACTAAGTCATTATATTTATAAGGAAATATATGATATATATTCAGATCCTAAAGGTATAATGTATAAATTCTCTAAAATGAGATGGATATGTGTCATAAGAGATGGTTGGAGTCGATTAAATATTATGACTACTTAATACATTACTAACCTAATAAATAGAACATCGCAGAATATAATCAAGGTATATAGGATCATTCTAGATTATATTTGATGATAACCATAAAATTCTTATTTTTTTTGTTTTAAAATTCATAACATATATATGTAGATGGAATGGGAGAAGTCATATCTATTTTTAATTAGTTCCCAACCATCTATCCAAGTGAATATTAAGTAGGTGAATAAGGAAGAAGTGTAACTATATAACAAGGCAAAAAAATTCATGATTCCAATCATGATTAGGAGGGCATGATAATATTTATGAACAATGTATGTGATCAATCCAAAATAGATTTCAATAATGAGATATTAGTTGGGGCTCATAGTACATCATTCTATATTTATCCTGGGTGTATAGAGATCTAAAAGAGTATTTATTGCAGGAGATAATGAAGATAGATATTCCAGAGTATATATATTAGTTCCTGGTATGTTTTAAGTTAAGGATGAGAGAAAAAAGTCAGAGGGGATGTTACAACCATTACATATATTAAATTCGAAATGGAAAACTATCACCCTAGTTTTTTTCATCATAATACCCAAAATATCTAAAGGTCGTAATGCTATTTTGTTATAGTCAATCAACATAATATGCATATACAAATAATTACTATGAAATGATATTTTCATCTTGATAAACTATCTGGAATATTCAAAAAAGAAGGGTTACGGTTTCATTAAGTAACACATTTTATTATATTTGATAGGTATTGGAGGTCTACCTCAATGTTCTAGCGAATTATTTAACATGCTCTGGGTACATAGTTCAGTTTCAGTATTTTTATCATCCATAGAATGATGTTATATTAGAGGTAAACATTCAAAACCTATAGGATATGTTGAGATATAATTTTATTTATGTAAACGTTGGTTGTTATCAACACCTTCATCTAGTTGATATTTCTTATAATAATTTATTTCACTTGAGAGTTTCTATGTATACATATATAACCCCATTTTGAAAGAAGTTTATAACTCCATCATGTGGGTATGAAGTTGGCGAAAAAATTATATTGTGGCCATAGTAATATGGGGAAATTTAATGTACTGTTTAATATACATTGCATCACATCAGGGAAGCTCAATATTGACATAAATGTTATGATTACAATCATCGGTGAACTATGGAATTTTAAGTTAGTGAAAAAATATTTCTATGAATTTTTACATTGAATAAAGTTATGAGATTATGAAATGATGTAAATATAATACATAGGTATATTGACCCCATTAGTATTATTGATCATGTAAGGACAAAGATTATCTCTTAGCACTTACACCAAACCTCTCTCAAATTTACAGTGTGTCACATGAGTCTTTCCTGACAAAGTACATAAATGATATTTTACATGCATTGATATAACATGTGATATCAACAAAGAATGGTCTTTCGAATGAAAAAAATAACGAAAAAGCATAGATCTTATATATAATGTTCTATAGAACAGTTCTACACACTAGGTTAATGTTCAATGGAGGAATAAGAAATTCAAACAAGCTATATAAGAACCTTAGGATGAAATTATTCAAATATATATTCTTTTGATTATGTCACTGTTATGTAATTTTTAGAGAGAACTTAATTATAAGGGGTTTATAATGAATTACCACAATATTTTATAAAATAGTTCACTATAATGAAATAGATTTTTTTGATAACATCCTTTACACGCAACATCGAACTTAAAAGAACAATGATATGCTATTAAAATACTAATATTTAATGAGATACTTGTCACATAGTCATTTTATTAGTGAGATTTATTATTAATAAAAAAATTATGAAAAAAAATCTATGAAATGAATTCACTGTTTATCAATTAATTGAAAATGAAAATAAAAATTATTAGAAAATAATGGGTTTGTTTTTCAAAAAATGTTTTTTTATGAACGCATTGTGTTTTTATAATAACATATTAAATTAATAATTATTGGTGAATTTTTTTAATTAAATTTACATATTTTTTGGTCAATAAAATGTTTTAAATTCATTTCTTTCAATCAATTAGATATGAATAAATCCAGTTTTATTCATAAAAATATATTTTTCAAAAAAACAATTTTAATCATGTTTTGCACAATTATTTTAAAATTAACATATAAAAAATTCATTAATTTAACTGTCAAAAATGTTTTCTGCATATTTAGAATCATGAGAACCAAATTTAGTAAACAATTCTTTTTTATTTTTAGGCTTTATAAATAGTAAATTTGGAAAAATTTATCACCTCAGTTAATGGTAAATAGAGTTGACCTCGGTTAAAAAAAAGTTAAGGTAATCAATTTTCATATTAATTCTTATTAGATGAATTGAATAATGCCTTTATCACCTTAGGATGAAAATATAATTGTTTAAGGGATTGTTTTTCATGAAGATGTCCTATATAATATTTAAGGAAAAGAAAAATAAAAAATGTCTCTCTCTTTTTAAATAATATCTATTACATGTTCCCAAGGGTACAAAAGATCATTCTAGATGAATATTAATTCTTATTTTTAGAATAATACAATTAATTTCATGACATTAATTTATTTATAATTTTTATTATTTATATAATTACCTTAAATTATTGTGCATCGTCGACACGGTATTTCATGAAATAAAAGAAAAATGAAATTAATGTTACCGAAAATATTAAAATTATTATAATTTTGGTGATTTATATTAATAAATTAATTATATATATTATCATAATATATTATATTTTTTATGAATTATATTCTAATTCAATCTATGTCTTGTTATCTGTAGTGTCAAATTAAATGGATAGTGTAAAAAATGACATAAAGATACTTTTTTGAAAATAATTTTTCATTAATTCTTTTTTTTTTAAACTAAAATATTGAAAGATAACATGGTGGATAATATATCATGTAAAATATTATCCACTTACCATTTATGATCCAATTATACAATTTATGTAAATTTATAACCCTTTAAAAGATAAAAAGATGATATTTTGGTTAAGAATACGTTAACTAAGGGGTTAAGCCAAAAGATAAGGTTTAAAAAACAAATACATCATAAAAATTTAGTAGTTTTATGTAGATTAAAAAAAATCCTACGTAATATTATAATAAATATCCATTTTGAAGAATTTTTCTTAATAGTTATTTGTAATATTTTAATATTTTAAGAATGTCTAAGAGTGTCCCTCCTTTTAATTATAAAAGTTCACCAATCATTTATCTTTCATACACCACATTAGGCCTTTTATCTCGACCAAAACTTGAAAATTTTATTATAAAATAATTATTCACATTATATAGGTGCTGGTATTCTCAAAACACCAACCTCGGGATCAATAAGAGGAGATATAATGGAGTTCATTCAAAAAAGATTAAATATCCTTAACCGATCACTTTCATTTTAAAATTCTTCTTTTACCACATACAAATCTATGGAATTTATTATAAAATAATAAAATCATTATAATAAATTTTATTAAATTTTATTATTATTATAAAACCACAAATATCTACCCTCTTGACCATCCTATGAGATGTTAAAGTATCCTGCATGTGTACACCCGACATACTATCTCCATGTAGAGATACAAATCATTTTTCATCACAATAATTTATGTATGGTATTGTGATGGTTTTAATATTAATATTGTATATTTATTGAATAATTATTATTCTAAAATGAGAATAAAATTTCATCCTTGTTACCTTCCAATCATTTTGAAAATGACAACCTCAGTCATGCATTAGTGTGGACTACCTCTGCCGGGTAGTGTTGTGATTAATTTTTTTTACCCTTCAAATAGATAGCAATAAGGATTTATTTTTGGAATATATATTACTTATATGATTTAGTAATTATTTAAAAATGACAATTATTATTTAAATTTCATTCATTCCACTTATTAAAAAGTGAAAATAATGTTCATGCATACATATGATCTACCATCTCCAAGAAAAAGAAAAATTCATTTTTCTAGAACAAACTTTTTTGGATGAATATTAAGATATATATATATATATATATATAATGAATATATATGGAATTTATATCATGATTATCATCCAAGAGATGATCAAACCATGATAAATTTACAAGGTCTAAAACTACCAATCTAAAATTCTTTTTTCAAATAAAATAGTTAACACCCAAAAATTGCAAGTTTAGTAATGAATTATTATTAAATTTGTGATGAGTTATTATGAAGATATCAGAAATTATATTTTATGTATTTTTTATTATTCTTTTATATAATTATAATAAATGTAAACTTTTTAAACAATATGATAGATATCTTTAAAATCAAGTAGAACTCAAGGGAAAGTGTTTCTAAACAAAACTTTCATTCATTAGGTAATACTTATAAATAACTTAGTTTCTTATTCAATGATTATATGAGAAATTACATTTGATTGTATTATTTTAGATTTTAAATATTTTCTGGATTTACATTTCTTACACATAATCACTTTATTGATTAATTCTCACTTCAATGATATGATCTTTGTATGAAATTTTTGTTGTCACTTTTATTTCTGGGGGACAAATGTGCTACTCCCCACTCATTTATTTTTTGTAAGGTATATACCTATGCCTTTTCATTTTAAATAAAAAATATAATTTTCATTAAATTTAATGTTTCATTTGATGTTATTCTTACATGGTTCATAAAATTCCAAATTTACAAAATTATTAAGGTATTTATCATATAATCATATTGTTTATCTATATATATTATGATTAATATTATAATGATGAAATTTTGTTGAAAAATTCAAATTAAACGCAATTAAATTCTTAAAATTTTCTTATTTCAACATAATATAATTTTTTATTTAAGTTAAATACCTTCAATTACATAAGAAATGGTATGATATTTTTAAGTAAAACCACATTTATTTCTCTCATTGGTCGAAAATACTTTTTTCCATATGAATATTTTCGAAAAATGATTTCAATAATTTTTTTAATTTTATACTTTTATTTTTAATGTAATTTTTACCCATTATTTTCTTTTTACAATGTATATGAAAATGTAATATTCTTTTTGTTTTCTTGAATGTGGTAACTTCAGAGATTTTTCTTATAAATGTTTGAAACAAACGTTTACTTTTAGATTATACTACAAGAATGAAATTACCCACCATCATGACAATGATTTTTTTTGAAGATTCCTTTAAAATTTCAAGGTTTATTTTCAAATAAAATGTTTTCATTTTTGTTGGTAAATTTTTATAATTTAAACAAGTTATTTAAAATGAAAAAGGTAATTTTCCACAAGAAATGTTCCATGTAATATTATAAAAATAATCGATTATAAGGTAATTGACGTTCACTATTATTTACTAGGGATATAATCCTACAACACTATCCTTATTTTTTCACATGATAATTTATGATTATGATGAAAATATGTTTAGGAAACTAGTTCCTTTTACACATGTTATCCTATGATGAATTGATGAAATGTTTATGAAACCCATTTATTTTTTACGGGTTATGCCATGATGGATTTTTTATGTATCCAATTTGCATTTCATGGGTTATGATATGATGAATGATCTGCAGGCACATGTATGTCTTATTTTATTTATTTTTTTGGTGGGAACCGAACTTGATTTCTCTTCAACATATTGGGTAAATATGGATATCTCATGAGACAAGTAAGGCACTAATGGTTAGTGAACCAAGTTGACTAATGGACTACTTCCACTATGATAATTTTGGGAGTGAAACATGACTAATAAAAATGATTAGGGATAAAAAAAATCCATTATGACAGTTATGGAAGTGATCATTGACAACTAAGGAGATTACTTTATATTTTTATGTGTATGACACAAACTTATGACTTATACCAATGTAATTCTCTCATGGATCATTTGTTTATTAAATTATGATTCATGTCTTATAAACTACCATGATTTACATCATGATGATATTTTATGATCTATGATATTTTGGTTATGGAGTTAAAATTTTATTATCATGTTCTCTAAACAAGATTATCTTGTTATGTTTAGGAAATCATTGATATCCCCCTTATTTACCCTTACTGAGCATATGATCTCACCCTTTCTTATGTTTCCTTTCCTAATGTTTTGAAAAATTGTTTTAGGTGTGATATATCTAAGAAGGGTGCTAGTTGTGAAGAACTAAGTAGGATATGATATAGATATCTTATGAATAATTCTCTCATATGTTCATGTTTCCAATGATATTTGACCAATGTGATTCTAGAATGATTCATTTTTTTATGTAATGAATATTCATATAATAAGATACAAAATCTATTTTTAAAATGTATGGGATTGTATAGTTATGGAGGTAATAGTCCAAACAGTGTCTATATGTGTCAAGGTATAGTAACTAGTACTTGTATTTAATTATATAAATTCTTAAGAGAAGATGTTTTGGGTGGATGAGTGTCAAGGTACCACTGTACACTCTTTGGTTCTATATACCTATCCTTATAATATGATGGGATCAATGTATAAGAAAAATTAATTATTATACCTTTTAAAAATAGATATGTATACATTAATGGTGATCTATTGAGAAGATATCGAACTATCTCAATATTTATAAAAATAGTAATGGAATTATATTTTTGAGCTTATATCGAATATCCAACTATTCTCTCTAATATTTATCTAATTTTTTTCATTTTTTATAAAACCCAAAATGATGGAACTCTATCATCCATTCATTTAATATGTAAAATATTCATATATATAAAAATGTGACTCTATGATTAACTATTTTATCTATAATTTATTTAGAGGCAACCCTAAAGCCATCCATTATACTGTATTGATAGGAGTTTTAAAATTATAATGGAAAATGATTGTCTTATGACATGGACCACCACTTGGTCAATAATACAACATAGATAAACTAAATTAAACCACATTTTATAGAGTTCCCAAGATTGTTTTACTTAGTCAGAATAATGTGATAGAAGAATACTCAACCTGTAGATACCCTTTAAACATCACTAGTTAGATAAGTTCATATCCAAGAATTATTCTATTATATTGTAGGTTGTACGATTTACTAACAAAAAAATTGTATCCAAATAGAGGGTTGGTAATGTCACCCAAGAACATAAAATCATCTACAGAATCATAGATAATATATGAATATGATACTTCCATAGTCCTCAAAATTAAAAAGTACATGTAATCATATCATTACATTGGTTAATTATACTGTCATATCCATAATAAAAATTTCATGATGATTATGAAAATAGAAATTATTTCACATAAACTATATCCATTACCATTTCTAATTATGTTTCACTTGAATTCAATGATCCTAAACATACTTATGGATCCTCAAATATATAACAAGTATTCAATAGTTCCAAAAAATCAGTACACCATGAAATCATAGTATCCAAATAGGGAGACCTCAAACCCCAACCATGTACTGAAATGTGATAGAAAGAACTCATCAAAAAATATAAAAATGGAAAAATGAAAAAAATTAGAAGAAGGAATCACACACAAACCAATATGATGTACATGTACTGAAAATTTTATAATCAGTTTTCAATAGAATATATAGAAATAGAAATAAAACACTCACTAACATCCATATTTATGATGATAAGTATTATACCAAGGGTAAATGAAATTATACCATACAGTCACTCCAAAGAACAAGATAAAAAAGCATACAATGCTAACAAATTGTTCTCATATAAGTTACCCACAGCCAAATATTTATTAGCGAGGACAACAATAGTCAAATAGTTCTGTTAGTTCAAATATTATTTGATATTTAGGGATGGTTGTTTCGTACTCAACATGATCGATGATTGACAAGGTATGCTATAGTTTTTTCACAAAAGTCAATGACTCCACCTATTCCTATGATAAATATTTCCACAACCAGTACTAATCCTCCAATGAAATTATAGAAATCACTAACGTTTTCGTATCCAAAAATTGGTGTCATTTCTCATTTACTCTAGTTCTGAATCCTTATTTTAAAAATAATCCTTCCATAAATTATTAGGACAATGATTTTTTTTCACACCAATCCAAAAAAATAACTTATTTGAGAACAAATTTCAAGGATTAAGAATATATCTGGTCACTTTCTTAAAAAATATCTTATATCCCCTTAATCCATTTTATCACTACTTCTATAAACCATTGACCACCAATAATATATGTACCACTATGTTATGATAGATCCCAAGACTTTGCTGAAATATTACATTAGTTAATAATTTCACCTAATTAAGGCTCCAACCGGTCTTTTATTTCTCTAGTTCCCTATCATAAAAAATCTTTTGAAATCATTGTAACTTTAGTTGAATTTGATTATTCTATAAGTTATATATTTTGTTATTTTCCAAATGGAATTATATTTGGATATAATAGATTAAAAATCTAATTATATTAATTATTTCAAGTTCCTTAAATGATCATTTCAACTAGTCTATATTTTTTCCTCCTTCTATAATTATAACCTACTCAATTTTCATCGATGATAGTGAAAATTTTACTTTTAGTAGATAAATCAAACTCTATAACGTTCCTCCATGTGTATATAAATAGCCAGTGTAACTTTTCCCTGAGTCTGTATCTCCTCTAATGTCATTATCTTAAAAATATTATAATAGTTTGTATATTACAAATTATGGTGATAGATCCAATAATCATTTTATATACATAAAAATCTATGTTACACCCTCCCAGTGTTCCTTCCCATTATTATATAAGAATATACTAACTAATCTTACCCCATGTGTGATATTATGTCTTGTACACACTATGCAGTACATCAAATCTCCCATAGCTGATGCTTATAGTTCCTTTTCCATGTATATTCCTTCATCATAAATCTTAGGTATGTGTCCTTGAATAAAATAGAGTGTCTATCCAAGGGTTTATAACATGATGATATTCAATGAATTTAAATATTTACAATACATTTTAAATATAATCCAATTGACCTGAAAATAAGGGTTTAGACCACAATTATCAATCTACCAGTTTCCCTAGTATTTTTTTGAGGAACAGAGATCCTTATCTAATATATTTTAGAAAAAACAGCCTTATGATATTGAATCATTTCTTTCATAGGTCTTTCTAGGAGTATGACATCCATAGAGAGAAGAACAATAATTGAAATCCCATTATAAAAATCCACAAGGTAGAAAAAATGAACTACATTTCACTAGTGTAACTATGATTCTACCATGAGAGAATCAAACATCCATTTTCAATTTATTGGTGGCTGATTTAGTCCCAAAAAAAGTCATTTTGACAATGCATCCTATAACATCAATTTTGAAACATAAAAAACATTCTAGAAACTACATGAAGATATCTTACTCTTAATCATCAAGAATTAATTTTTTTTAAATCAATATTCATTTGAAATCTATTTTAAATAACATCCATGTTAATCTCTATATGAATCATCATGTTTGTAACAACCAGATAAATGATATAATTGAAATATAATTTTTTTATTATTAAAACTCCATAAAAACTAGTAATTTGTTATACTTTTTTTTAACATTTTATTATTCCTTTATATGATTAACACACTTTTTATCTTATGTTATTTTTACAATAGGAAGTTCTAGTAGATCCAATGTTCTTGAAACATGCAAGGAAACATTCATTTCTAACACCCACTACTCTATGATTATCATTCTTCTAGATGCTATGAAGATTTTTGGTTATCCTCTATCCATAAGTAGATTATAGTGACTTCTTGATTCAACCCATTTCATTATATTTATGACCCCAATATAACGCCTCCAACCTTAAGGTATATAACCTTCAAGACCCTATGTTTTCAAAACTCACCACTAAGATTAAATAATCTATGATAATTATAGCATATAGGGAATTTAAATGTTTAGAACTAGATCAATTTACGTTTTTGTATAACATCGCTATACCTTTTAATATTTTTTGTCCCTAAAAAGTATGAAGCACCATATTTCCATTTAGATTAACCACAACATACCTCAGTTTTATCCCCACAACTATAACATTATGGTGGTTACAATCCATCCATTGGATCAATTCACTAAATTACACAGTTCCTAAATAGATAAAATTTCATTGACTATTATCATAAAGATAAAATCCAAAGTAATAATTATCATATCCAAAATATAATGATGTCAAAGACTTGACATCCAACTCATCCATTTATTGGGCATTGGTGTGGGTATATATGATAGTTCTGAAAGTATTTTTAATTTCCTGGTTCAGGGTGCCGCTCAAAGGTGGCCCATACCCGGTTGGTCATATGGCCTCAAGTGTATTTCCCCAAGTGCTAGAGGCTACTGAATAGCATCGAAGGCCTTGGTTGTGATAATAGGGAAAAAATTCATTGGTAGAGTAACGCAGCAAAATAAATATAATATACTACAGCGGATTCTATAATACCATACAATAAGTAAAAAATGGAAGACTAAAATTATATAAAAAAAATGAGCACATATATAAATGATGCATGTCACATATTTTTTGGAAAGCAGACAAACAAGTTACAAAGTAGGAAAATGGTACTAAACCATGTACAAACAAAAAAAGTTACATCAACAGCATCGCAAGCCTCAGCTTTCTCCCATGCTCTCCACCTCTATAACACTCAAGTGCCTGATGTAGAAGGGAACTTTACCTTATCTATACCAACAACTATATAATCGGTTTGGGCCCAAAGCATGACCCAAACTAGGTGTGAGAAAAATCCCATTAGACCACCCCAAAAAGATCTACGGCTTTCTATCATTGAATATATATAATATAAAATATGAAAAATAATGAAATAAACAAGGAAGTAATGAAAACTAAACAATCCTACAGTTCAAATCACATTCATTTAAATTTATCAATAATTTTTCTACTCATTCATAATCAACCCTCTGGGAATTCTCTCATAGTCTAACCCATATGGTTTCCCAAAGTCAAAGAATCTCTAAGGAAACACCCACCATAAATTCCCCAGGTGTTCTTTTAATGATTACTAAAGACTGTCTGAGGAATCAATCAATGTGAATTCCCTTTGTGGTCTCGTAACGGTATACTATAGGCACTCTGATAGGGAACTCACTGCCCGTCCCTCCTATGGTCTCACAACATAAAATGTATGAATTACAGTATATGGAATCCCTCAACATCAATTCCCCCTATGGCCTAACTACACCAGATTCTCATAGCCCTATGTAATACAATAATTCAAAAATGATATCCAATATCCAATGTAATATCAACTACTACAAGGATAAGAAGCTACAACGCATATAACTAACATTTCATATAATATCATCTCCAACATAACAGCCCTAGGCATGGAAACAAAATAGCCTAATAAGAAATTCTAGACCCAATGGCCAATATCAAACAAGCATGGGAAAACACATAAATATACAATGTAAGAAACCTAAATCATAACCAAAACCCATTATCAAGAAAACAAAACATAGCATGCATCAAACATGATTAAATATCCAAAACATGCAATACCCTAAACTAGGGAATTCATAAAATTTTTCACATATAATCCAATAAAAATTTGGAAAGGCAGAAACCATCTACCTCAATGTTGTGTGATTGATATAGTTGAACCTAAGCCTTTTAATTTACCTAGAACAACATATATCTACAAAAAATTCATAACACTCTACCAAGAATAACACACTAAAGAAGATAAATAAAGCGGAGAGGATCTAGAATAATGTATAACTCATTGAGGGGATTCCAAAGAATCCTATGGTGTTTGATATGAATAACAGATGATGGATCAAAGGCTCAAAAAAAGAATCACATCTCTTGGTCACTTTGGGATGAGACAAGGTTAGAAGAAGACATTTGTGGGTATGAGACGTGACCCCTGTCTGACCTATAAAATAAATGAAAATGTACACAACAAGTTCATTATAACAACATGCCATGTACATGACTTAACCATCTCTGGATTTAGGAAGATTCCAGGTCAGCCCAGATGGCCATGTACTGGTTGTTACGCATCCAGTACACGGATACCCGTGGAAACTGGGTTCACAACGTGTACTCCTAAGTACACGTCATGTACTAATAAATTTTCAAAAATTCACATTTTATCTAAAACAACCTGAAATAAAGATCTATACATGAAATGATGATATGGGTTTTTAAAAAATTTCCCTCTTAATGAAATTTGTCCAGGAATTCCCCTAACATAGTGGAACATAATAAGAATTCTCGAAGAGCTCCGACCACTGTGATAGCACATTGGCATCACTCTCCCAAGTCTCATCATGTAATCGCTTGTGCTACCACAACACACTTACTAGAGGAATATACTGACCATGGAGAACCTATGGGTCGGGATCAAAATTCAGGATAGGATGCTCCTCGAACGATGCATCCATCTCCTTCTCAATATCCTTGGGTTGAAAAAAAATAGATGGGTCTGAGAAGTAATGCCTTATCTATGAAATGTTGTAGATTTCATGCATAGCCTGGTACCTTTGAGGTATCTGCAATCGATAGACAGCTGGCCCAAAACTCCCCAAATCCTCAAACGATCTAACATATCTCGGTGAATGTTTTCACTATCTCTTAATCCTCCTCTTTCTAAACCACATTGTGACTCATAAGAAAACCTAATCTATGTCCTTGAACTCCATAGGTTGTCTCCATTGACTAACATAAAAATTCATCCATAACTGTGCAGTATCCATCCTCTTTCGAATCAACTACCCAATATTTGTGGTCTCCTAGACAAGACAAGGTCCTTGTATAACTGCCTCACCAACCTCCAGCCAACATAAGGTTGACAAGCTTGTCCTTTCGTACAAAGCCTCATAAGATGCCATCAGAATTGTCTCCTGAAAACTAAGCTTGTGGGAAAACTCCATCAGGGGAATGAACTTCTCCCAAATACCTCCAAAATTTAAGAAGCATGCTTCAATCATGTCCACCAGCACCTAAATCGTGCGCTCTATCATGCCATCTGTCTGTGGATGGTATGTTATACTCTTAAGTATCTTTGTTCCCAGATCCCTCTATAGTCCCTACCAGACCTAAGAAGTAAAATGGGAATCCCTGTCTAAAATGATGGAGTGCGGAACCCCATGTAAATGTAAAATCTCTTGGATGTATATCCTTCCCATCTCATCAACATTAAAGGTCCCATTGATTTTTAAGAAGTGCACAACCGTCGTCAGTTTGTCAACGAACAACCAAACTGCATCATTACCATGACGTGACGTCAGTAAAACTTTCAAGATGTCCATCACGAAAACATTATACTTACACTCAAGAATAGGTAGATGCAAAATCCCTAATCGTCGCTAATGATCGGCCTTCGCCTGCTGACAGGTGGAACACTTTATCAAAAAACCAGCAACATCACTCTTCAAATTGGGCCACCATTACTGATGGTGTATATTTCAATACATCTTGGTGACACCATGATGAAATTCCCAATCTATGGAATGAAAATTCCATAAAAGATACTTGTGTATGTCTATTGAAAACCACACACACCCATAAAAATTCAAGATCTCATCCTCAACTATGGTCTATCGAGGAATATGGTTCTCTCTTGACACACTTTCCCATAGAACTAAGCCTTTAGAATATGATATCGTCCTGATTCACACTTGATCAAGTAGAGTATAGATAATATCTATATAATATAGAAATGTCTTCTCTTTTCTATCATGAACCTCCAAATTCCTATCAGAGAATATAACCATAAGCTCTCACTAATTGATGGCCTATTGAACTGCTTGTATCGGAGTCATCTTGCTCAACATATTAGCCACTTCATTACCTTTCCCAGGCGTGTAGGCATGCTCAGAGTCAGAGAACTGAAGGAACTCAACCCAACATTTCTCTCTCAAATTCAGATAATACTAAGTAATGATATACATGAGAATTTTGTGGTTATTATACACCAAAAATTCTATCCCAAAAGGTAATTTCTCCAACTGTTCAATGAATGAACAACTAGAGATAACTCAAGATCATTGATTGGGTAATTCCTCTCATGTGGTCTCAACTACCAAGATGTGTATGTGATGATTCCTCCTCCCTTCATATGAACTGCTCCTAGACCGATACCTGATGTGTCACAGTAAATAGTATAACTCTTTCCTAGCTCTGGAAAACTAGTATCTGTGCTGAAATAAATCTACCATTTAGCTCCGGAAAGGATAAATCGTAGTAACTTTTCAGCAGGCACTTCACACCCTTCTTATATAGGCCCATCAGTGGCTATTATAATAGTGAAAGGTTATCTATAAAATGATTTTAGTTTTCAGACAACCCTAGAAACCTTCATACCTCAAATACGTTCTTTGGATTCCTAGGAATCTACTACTCTCACTTTCTCTCGGTCTGCTAATACTCATGTCTCTGAGATAACATGACCCAAGAAGTGAATCTGGTCCATCCAAAATTGGAATTTTGAGAGATTAGTATATAACTAATGCTCTCTTAGTGTACTCAAAATGATCTCAAGATGGGTAGAATGGTCGTGTCAGGTTTGAGAGTACACCAAGATGTCATCCACAAAGACTACAACAAAATAATCCATGTATGGATGGAACACTCGTTTCCTCAGGGCCATGAAAACTACAGGTGTATTCGTGAGACCGAATGACATAACTGCATACTAGTATAGTAAATACCTACTCCAAAAGGTTGTAAGAGGTTTATCTGATGGTATAACAGACAACTGATGATAATTGGATCTCAAGTCAATATTCAAGAACACTCGGGCTCCTCAGAGCTAATCAATGAGATCATAAATCCTTGGAAACGGATATTATTTCTTGATCGTCAACTGGTATAGTTTCCTATAATCCACATGGTGTCTGAGGGTATCATATGCCTTCTTTGCAAATAGAACGGGTGAATCCCAAGGAGAAGTACTGGGTTAGATGAAACACTCTGCCTGCAATTCCTCTATCTTCTTTTTGGGATCCTATAAATATTCTGTATCCATCCTATAATTAGGAATGGTCACCGATGACACTCCTAGAACAAGATCAATAGAGAAATCTACCTCTCACTCTAGAGGTAAACCTAAAAAGTAATCTAGAAAGAAATCCCAGAAACAATCCACCATAGGATGAATGTCCATCTATGAAGTCCCCTAGCTATCCAGATACAAAATAACAATCAGGACTATAATTTCACTCAACCCATGATGCCTGGGTGCAGCTCTACTTGCCTGGACAATCCATTAGCATTTATTTAGAAACAAATTTCACTCCAGTGATGGGAAACTCACCATGCGGCTATATAAATCAAACAAATCCTGGAAGGGAACTAACCTGTCTATTTTTAGAATGACTTCATAGACTGTTATCTCCAAGACATAATGGTCCCACAAGAAGTGACACCCTCCAACCTCAAGATGACACTCCTTGAACTGATGTACCCTAGTCATTCTAGTCCACAACAGAGTTTCCAGCATATATATATCATTATATGTAAAGATACAGAGCCCAAGGATCCCTACCAAAGGCACATATATAAAACTATGGGAATCCTCTATGTTGAAAAGAGCAGAAGCTAAAACTGAGGCAACAAAAATCAAACCTCTGACCATAGATGGTTTTTTATCCTACTCATTTTGGGTCTACTCTAGTGCAAACTCCTAACCTATGTCAGGACCATATGAAGTTATCTGTAATCCCGGAGATGATCCACCCTACTTCTGTCGAAAACCGTACGTCTAACCACTATAGCCACAACCACCACCTTAGCCTGAACGACCTAAAAAACTCCATCCCCAGTCTAATGTGGGATTGGTGGTCCTTTTCTAGTATGGGGAGTCAAAACAGATCCCCTATCAACTTTTACTGGTGAGATAAAAAAGTAGAAATGATTAAGATGACCTATTTTTCCGCAATATCTACAATCCATTTAGTCTCTCGGGTAATGTCGCCTCGTATGCCTGCTCTTCCTACACTGTAATCATACCACCTGGATACCTAAATTAGTATCTTGCCTACTCATGTCTCCACATGGAGACTCCATACGACACTACCTAATATTAGACGGAGGAATACCAACTCCTGATGTTGAGATTCCCTAGCTCACAACTCCAAAATCCCTCAGGTTGCACTCTGTGATCAGTTCCTGTTGACTATAGTAGTTATATAAGTTATCTTGAAGAGGTTAACCTAATATCAGATGTCATGCATAAGACCATCCTCAAACATCCTCACCAGAAATAACTAATCCCCCTCAAAAATGGGTGTCATGAACTGTAGCACTGTGAAGTGAGAAGAATACTCCATGACTATGAGTGTACCCTACTCCAAACTCTTGAACTCTTGGGTTTGGTCGGCCCTCAATGTTTCTGGGTAAAATTAGTCATAGAAGGGCTATTAGAACTAATCCCATGTCATAAATAATTGGTTTCCAAACTGAGATATCACATCCCACTATCTCTTAGAGGAATATTGAAGCATATACATAGTGAGATTCACACTCTTCAATAGAGGCATCTGCAGATTCACAAAGACAAATAGCAAGGCTTGTAACCATGACTTAGTAGACTGAGACCCTCCATCCCCTAAGAGTGTGGGAGGATGATGCTATGGAAAAAACCACGTCAACTCTTACATAGATGGGGAAGGATGCATTTCTCCCTAGATGGTTTTCATAAACCTCATTAAGACTTCTAAAAATTGTGCATCGACCCCTATATCTGGAAAGACAGATGGTTCTAGGACAGGCATGATAGGAGGATCTATTGGTACTCCCTGATCAAACATATCTGGTGTCCAATTGTTGACCAATATATGGAATAAAACTAGAGGATATATAGGTGGAATGATTCTGCAAGGTTAAGAACACACCGTAGTTCAAGATTATCAAGGACTGAAACTTAGAAGTGTAAGAAAAGAAAATAACAAAGAACAAATTTACATTTTTTTTAAAAATGGATACAAGTCATGTATGACCCCTACATAGCGTGTTCTCTTAATCCTTTACATAGGAATGTACATCTACCAACCTGGTCATATAACACCCCATATACACGGTGTGTTCTCCTTTGACTGGGTGTGTACTTCAATCATTCACCCTACCTGATTTCCTCTACACTGCTAAACCACATGGTTCTATTAGAATAAAACTACATTGTGTGTTTATTCCACACACGGTGTGAGCTATAATTATTTCACCGACCCATGTCGTTAGTCACATAGGTGGATACATGGTCCTTACAACACGGCATGCACTCCATGTACATGGCCAATTCCACCAATCAATTATAAACCCCATGTCTCTACCCACATATCCAGTCACATGGTTAAGGACTACATGGCATGTACATACAGTACACAATGTGTACTTATGAAAATTTGATCCTTCCCGAATAGAAGGATACATGGAGTTTATTCATCATTACACGTTGTTTATTCTTGGTTTTTCCAGACATTAAGCATCAGAAACTACTCCAGAACCTCAAAAAAGATGGAATTAAACATTAAGGCTCCAAATTATGATATGTGTTGGCCTATACTCTCCTCTAATCAAAGCATCACATCATATTAATGCATATTACAATTTATAAAAATGCAGTAAATCACATGATCAACCAAATTGTGATCCATGAGGTCCCATAACACCTTAGGGAGCAATGTTTAGTTCCTATTCAAATGAAACGTAAAAAATTATCAATACCCAATCAAATAGAAGGTATTCTATCATGGAATGTATCACAAACACTATGCATACCTATCACAACATCTATCACATCAACATGCAATCAAGAACTCACCCTAAATGGCATAATAAGAACACATGACAAGTGACCTCTAAAAAGTTCCTATATGATGAATGATATTTCATACCCTCATTTCTTCGAGTTTCAAAAGAAATAGAGCCTCAATAATATCAATGATAACATCACAAAACATTTGATTCACCCAATAGTAAAATAATGTACACTATAACATTTTCAAAACATGAAAATTGAAATAATCGAGGACTATTGGCATTCCCCTATACACGAGGTAGATACTCCCAGGCATAACTTATTACTATCTACCTATTCCTTCCTATTACTATCTATTGGATCCATAAAGCAAGTCAAAGAAAAAATAAGCTTAGATTCCACATTTTAACTCCTGGTAGCGGGTTCTTCTCAAAGTTTCCACATACCCAGTTGGTCACATGGCCTCAAGTACATTTCCCCTGAACACCAGAGGCATCTGAATAGTAGATAGGGCCTTGGGTATGATAGTGGGAAAACTAAGCCCTCATTGTCAGAGTAATGACATGGAATAATAATAATATACATAATGAGAAGAAATAATACAATACAATAAGTGAATACCGGAAAAATAAAAGAAAATAAACAAATTGAGCACATATATAAATGATGCATGTCGCATATGTCTAGGAAAGTACCCAAACAAGTCACAATGCTGGAAAAATGGTACTAATCCAATTTCAATGAAAACAAGTAACTCCAGCAACATCACAAGCCTCATATTGGTCCCATGCTCTCTAGATCCACATCACTCACGTACCTGAAGTAAAAGGGTTCTTTCCCTTATCTATACCAGAAACAGTATAATCTTTTTGGGTGTAAAATCATGAACCAAATAGGGTGTCAGATGAATCCAAGTAGGAAACTAGAAAAAGATATTATCCAAATAGAAATGAATTGAAATATAGTAGGGAATAGGAAAAATGAAGAAATAAACACGGAAGTACTTAAAAGTAATAAATTCTGTAGTTCAAATCACATTCATTTAAATTTGTAATCATTCAACCTGTCATTAACAAGATACCTTCTAAGATAGTTCCCATATTCTATCCCCTCTGGTTTCACAGAGACAAAGACTCTCTGAGGAATCACCTACCATTAATTCACAATGTGCTCTTTTATCGATAACTACAAACTCTCTGAGGATCCACTCAACATCCATTCCCCCTATAGTCTCGTAATAGTATAATATAGACACTCTGAGGGAGCACTCACTGTCCATCCCCTCTAATGTCTCGCAACATAAAAAGTGTAACAAACACTCTCAAGAATCCTTGTGTGTCAATTCCCCATATTGTCTAACTACACCAGGTTATCATAGCATTATGTAATACAATCATCCAAAATGATATCCTGCAGCCAAAGTAATCTCAAATTCTACAATGATAATTAGCTACAATGAATATCCCAAACAAGTCATATAATATCTACTCTATCCTAATAGCACTAGGCATGGAAACAAAACAGGCTAAAAGACAGCTCTAGACCCAACAACCAATATCCAACAAGAATGGGAAAAACTTCCATAAATAAGGTAATGAAACTAAATCAAAACAAAAACCCTTTATCAAGAATAAAAAAACATAGTAGGCATCAAACATGGATATATATCTAAAGTTCTCAATACGCTAAACTAGGGTATTCGGCACTTCCTTGCACATAAAATCCAAAGACCATTGTGGAAAGGAACAAACCACCTACCTCGACATTGTACAATTGATATAGTTAAACCTCATACATTGAATCAAGATAGAATGTTGTAGACCAATAAAACATAAGAAATACTCAACTCGAATAACTCATAAAGGAAGAAAAATCATGAGGAGATGCTCTAGGATAAGGAATAACTCACCAAGGGGATTTCAAGGAAACCAACAGTGTTTGATTTGGAGAATGAACGATATATCTGAGTCTCGGAGAAGAATCATCACTCTCGGTGTCTTGTGAACAAGAAGGGGTTATTAGAAGATGTATCTTGGTATGAGACACATCCTCGGTCTGTAACAATTGGCCCCCACCAACCATTTGGCCTGCAGACACTTGGTCCCAACCCTGGGGCCCACCCATGTGCCCAAACGGGTCATATGACTAATTATTGTCCCCATAGGCTAACAAAAGTCCATTCTAGTGAGCTTTTTCCTCGCTCATACACACCCTCGGTAACTTCCCTGAAGGTCACCCATCATGATCACTACACCAGGCCAAAAACTCTTAACTATGAAGTTCTAATCAAGTAGGCTCCCAAAAAGGATGGTGCACCGTATTGACATGATTCATATCATTCATCCATTTAAACCTTTATCATTCGGGGGTGTTACAATCACCCCCCTTTAGGGAACAACATCGTTGTTGTTGGCCATACATCTCAACCCAGGCACTACACCACACTTAAGGCTGGGTACCACCTCTGATACCAAATGTAAATACTGGGCCCTGCCCACCAATTTCCCCGCATACACATGGTTCCCACCCTAGGGCCCACCCACATGCCCGAATGGGTCAAATGACTAGTGATTTTCCCCGCAGTCCAACCCAAGTCCTTTCCAGTGTGATTTTTCCTTCACTCACACACCCCCTGGGTAACTTCCCCGAAGTTCACACATCATGATCACTACTCCAGACCAAGAACACTTAACTGTGAAGTTCTAATCAGGTAGTCTCTTGATAGGGAAGGTGCACCTTGTTAACATGAGTCATATCATTTATCCATTTAACCCTTTACCATTCATGGGTGTTACATGGTCCGACATATCAAATAAAAGAAAAATTACAATGTGTGTTCATTAACTATACACACTGTGTACATGCCTCAATTAGCCGCCGCTTTAGGTGGTCTATAGGTTACCCCACACGGCCAAGTACATGCTATGTAATGGCCAGTACACGGCTAACTGCAGAAACCATGTACATGGATTGTACTCCTAAGTACATGACATGTACTCATAAATTTAAAAAAAAAAAATTTCCCCCTTTTTCACAAAAAACCCAAACTTCAGATTCGTACCTAAAATGAAGATCATGGTTCTTACAATATTTACCTGAGAAAAGTTAAAAATCATCACAGTACATAATTGATCAACATGTTTCTATCGCATCAATTTGAAAGGAATCTAATTCATAATATTTGCATAAATGTTCCACGTGTCTATCCAAAACTCCATAGGGAAACTGTCATGTAACCATTTTCTTCTATATCTATAATTAAAATCCTATTTCATCTATTATTTTTTATAATTCTATTATATTTCCTTTTGTACAATCTTCTTGATCTAAATGAAATTCATATAAAAACTACTAAAACTCTTTACCTTCACACACTCCTATATTCTTTGAACACAATAAATATAGATTCATTTCCATCACATTGTCCACTATGGATCTCGAAGTGATGACTATTTTTAAAAACTCATAATTGTTTTGAGGAAAAACACTGACACCTTTATTTTTGGATATTTAAAGAATGTAACATTCTACTATAGAACCCAAATAGATTAAAACAATTTGGGACCACAACATATATATGAACCAAATCAAGCTCAAAATCTATAGTGCCTTTTTCTTTGATGAAAATTAATCATTTTGGTTCTTACCATGGATTCACTTAATATATTTTCAATACTAAACATATTAATGTTTTCAAAAAAATCATGAGAAAGAACCATAAATCGTCATGGCTAATGTGTTCCATAGGGTCATTCCAAAATAATGTAGTTCTAGAATTTATTTAATTATAATTTATTTCTACTTCATAATTCACAGTCAAATAAAATGATTCAAACTTTACATCATTGGATACCACCATAGATCCACGTATTATCTTCATCACACAATACAAAAAATTAATACAAAAACATCATCTATTAGAATAACCATGTTCATGTTTTTCAAAAATCATATAGGTTCATGAATTCCATGTAGTGTAAACATGTTGTAGTTCCTAATTATAAAATTCATATCACCACTTATATATCTCTACAGTGCTTATCCATCTACAATATTATCCTTGTTAACGAATCCTAAAACATAGTTTCATTTGAACGTTGTATTGAACATTAAATAGTATAATGTCCCTAAGTCAAGATTTCATGTCTCTAATGAATCTATGGAACTTAATATAATGGTTTTACATTCTTAAGATTATTTTTTTTTTGTTGGAGTAGATGGAATGTTTTTGGAGTAGACAAATACTTCATAAAATTCATTCATTAAATTTATTTCTTTTAATAAGTCTAGTATATGGAAACAACCAGGCCATAAAAATTTCTTAGGCTCCTTTATCCTACTTTTTAGTCATCTTACATGATTTTATTTTTAATTGAATTGAATTTCCCATTCCTTCTATAATAAAAATATTTCTTGATTATCCTAATATATCCTTATTCATAACAGTATCATTTAGAGTAAGATCATTAATCTATTAAACCACAAAGTCATTAGTAAAATTATAATTTATCATATAACATAACATTTCATCACATGATTATAGAATAGTAAGTATAGGTATCAATTTCAACATGAATCTAGAGAATTTCACCTGAAAAAACTCTTGTAAAATCCAAATAAAATTGAATTCAATTAAATTATCATCTATTAACTATCCCTATAACATATTCCTTGTAAAATTTTAGTTCATGAGAGGCAATTTTTTCTTTTTGAAATAATTATCATCTCTATTCTCAATCATAGACATTAATTTTGTAGTATTACTTACCTAAATGATTTTAAAGGGTATGTTCTAGGACAATATCATCTGGATCACACCTAGTGCCTCGAAGCCAATCCATGATCATTTTTAGTTTTTCATTGATTTTTTTCATTAACTGTGATAATATAATATTGTGATCAATATTTAATATATAATATTTCACTAACATATAATATAACCTAAATTATATCAGGTAGAAATATTATATCCACATCGTTACATCATCTAATTTCAACTTTTGAATCATAAAACTACCAATTAAATGACATGAACTTAATGGATTGGAAAACTATATTTTATGAATTTCACTAACCTATATCATCTCTAAAATTCTAGTTCATCTGATACCACTTGTTTATATAGAAACATTTCACATTATTGTTACTTATGGAACCTCAGAATAAAGATTTAGATGCTAAAAATCCTCAAAACACCCCAAAATCAATGTATTAAAAATAAGAATCCTTGTGAACTAACCACCAATTAAACAATCATAGGATAAGCCAAAAAATACTCACCTAAAATAGAAATCATATTTTAAAAGAATAAGAATCCACACAAAAAACACTTAAAATTTCATTCTTTTAAAAAACTAATAGTACACAAGAAAAAAACTAACTTCAACGAAATAGAGAACAAGGGAAAACACTCACTAAGATAAAATTTCCGAATGATAGGTTAACTTTTTCATATCATTGAAACATGATCATAAAATAACTATAATACCCAAGCTAACAAAATCATAACACAAAATCCATTACATATTCACATATAATTGACCCCACTAATATATTTATTAACAATATTTATAATAGTAATTAATTCTCACAAGTTACACTTCCTTTTGATGTTTATAGATAAATAAAAATTCATCACGGACCTCACTAGCTAGCCACTGAACACATCAAATTAACCTTTTCTTATGGTGAGCAGTTTAATTTCAAGACTACATTATTCCACATGATTATATAACTTATAGTTTCTACTATATATATATACATTATCTTGTCTTATCATTTTATAATGTTTTTTATTATTGTTTCATAACCACGTATTTCATATATTATATAAAGAAATCTGAAGGAATAATTTAGACCAATCATATAAAATAACTTCATTAGACCACATGTATCACTTATCCTAATGTACCAATTTCTTATCCCTTGGATGATATTAACAATCACAATATCATATGTCTTGTATAATGATTAACCTGATTTATATATTTGAAATCCCACGTATCGTAGATAAATGTTTAATATCATCTAAAAAATGACATGAGACCTTAATACATATGTCATCAATCACACACACTCTAATCATAAGAAAACCCTATCAGGCTACATTAGTCCCAGATGCCTAACTAGAAAATATTATCTCCCACATCCATAAATTTCTATTCCTTTTATATATAATATATTTACTATTCATTTGGTGATCCACCCATTAAGTGGTAACAATGACTATAAGGTTCATCATTAACTCATCTCGAACAAGAATTCCCCTGGATAAAAAATATTTGATGGAAACTAAAAAATTATTATTTTTTTTGGATGGATTAATTATTTTAGTTACTCTAGTCCATATCTGGAATATCACAATGATAATTACACTAATTTCATAGCTTTACACTCCCAAAGAACTCAATTATCATTGAATGGTCAGGCATAAAAATCTCTTAACTTACTCAAAACTTTCCACTCTCATAAGAATTCCATACATCACCACACTAGATCTCACTAGGTTAATCGAGTCAACTCATAATTATTCAAACTATCTATGGGTTGTATATTCACGTCAACCTAAAGTGTATATTATCAAAATTTTCATGGAGAAACTCTAAATTTAAGTAAATGCATAAAAATACAACACTTCAACATTTATTGGTATCACCTATCCTCACTAATTGTCAGGATACAACAAGGATCCATTACAAATATACAATTTTTATACACCATCCACAACATATCAAACAACATATACATGCATATAAATAAAACATGGGAATATAACTGGGGTCAACTCACTCTTGATATATGTATATTTTTTTATTCTGTATGTATCCTTTTTTATGTACATAAGTTGATATATCCTCAAAAGAGTAATTTTTTTAATAAAAACCAATTTCTAATAAGTCTCTACAGTTGAAATAATTGATAAAAACAATTGAACAGTGTAAAATCAATTAAATATATAATAATAACTTTGAAACAGATTGAGTATGACTCATAGTTAAACTATGAATTAAATCGCCAAAGCACTAGGTCAATTCTCAATCAATTTCATCCAAAATTGAGGAAATCCCATGTGTAATTAAAGAGATTACTTACCTTGACAAAATGGGGAGAATCAATATGAATCTAACCATAAAAATATCACTTTAACAATTACACAATAAAGTCCAATCATATCACTTAGATTTAACAATGATCTAATTTTATTAAAAAATCAATCCAAATACGGATCAATATATAAAATAATAATAAATACATGGGAGGATGCATGAAGAAATATATATTTTAGAGATCCTATGTTAAATATTTATAAAAAACAACACGGACCACCCAAATCACTTGGGAAATATAGATAATATTCATAGGGAGAAACTATAATATCACATCTCATGAAAATTCACTAGAAAAAACCCAATCGTGGATAAAATAAAATCCAATTGAAAAATAGTTTCTAAATATAGTAGAGGTAAATGTTTATCTCTAGGATCTATGTAGGATTCCACCAAAAGTATAATGGGATATTGGATTCCCAATGAAAGGGGAAGTGGTATTTCATGATATCCTATCTACTAGACTCATAATGGGATGATTTAAGGGTTAAAATGGGATTATATTATATCCCACTAAGCCTTTTTCACACACACCTTGAAATTTGTATCCCAATAATGCTTTATAAAGTCGTTATTTGTCCAAAAACATCACATAAAATATTGATAGATTCTATATTGATCAACATATCAATTGAACTTAAAAAAAATCCCCTCAATTGTCTCCCCACAAGAGTTCATCATAACCATATTTCAATGAAATATAATGATGCGTGTTGTGAAAAAAAACACCCATAAAATTTCTCATCCTTGAGATTTATCCCTCAGCATCTCCCATGTAATTTTTTTGGTAAATAAAATATGATTATTCATCTTATATTTGGGTCTCCCACTAGTTATTCCATGAAACCCCAACAAATGAACAAATAGAATGGTCTTCTTTGAGTGTCTGATGCACTTATCAATAATAAAAATAATCCATTCTATGAATGTAGTTACTTTTTAAAATTCCAATTCATTGTACTCGATCATAAATGATAATTTCTATCTAATTACCTACCATACTATTTCCTATAAAAATTCAACGACTTATACAAAATGGATTTTACAAATTCCACCTTATCATCGATGATGTCCCGGTCAAGTTGAAATTTAAAAAATACCTAATCACAAATATTTGAAACCAATAGTTGAAACCATTAGTCTATACTAGACTATAATTATCTTGGTGTTTCAACTGAACATGACCTAATCAAGCACACCCAAGATATATAGTCTTCCCCTCAAGACTTTTTTTTATCACATAATTCCACCCTTCATTAAATAATCCATTTTATTCAATTTTAATTACTATCATTATCCAATTATAAGAAAAACATGATAACATTTATTGAATTATATATTAGGTATTTTCAGAATCTAGGGAATCTATCTAGACACCACTAATTGAAAACCCAAATCTATAAATATTACACCCACTAGATATTTCATAAATTATTATCACCAAGAAAATATGTAAAACCTCAGCCACTGATGGTATTGGTTCACTATTAACATTCACTAAAAATGTTGATAATAATTAAACAATAGAAAAGTTCATATGCTCAATGTTGTGCTCCCCATCATGGGATTAATTTTATCATTTATCAATGATCACTTGTCTTCCTATATTCCATTGTCACTTGAACACTATCAATTATGCGACATGCTTATTTTATATTGATAGAACCTAGAATATTGATTCACTCGAGGGTCTAATGACATTTCGTTCTATAAAATACCACATTTATATTTTATAAGATGTCATTCATCAAAACCATGATTATTCAAGGCGCACCTCAAATTGAATAGCCCCTGGAACTTCTAGGAAATAAACTCAATACTTTTGAGTATAGACTCAATAGTACCGTATGAAACATATCATAACTTCTTTGGGTATCTTAGTATATTATGGATGGGGCACTATTTTGATTTATCACTCTCTATGATCATGTGAAACTAATACATTATATTAAATATTTAAATTATTACATATTGATAAGAAAATAAAATATGGGGAGTCTCAATTCCATTGAAAATACACTGATTCACACAATGGTTCATCATTTTATATAATACATAATTTTCCACATTGTACATAATATGTAGAAGGAGGACATACAATAAGTACCTAAGAGCTAACTGGTACTAATTTACTATGTTCCACATGATCCCTTTGTAAAATCATAACTACGCTATTGAGATTTAATTTATCACATTAATCATATCTCATTTAATGATTCCTTATATCATTGAAATTATATCCTATCATAGAATTGATAGTTCTTTAAATAATTAGGGGATTATATCCCCCTAAATTTCAAAGTCTCAAAAGAAAATATCTTATACTAAACTCTACGGAGACAAAGTATTAATCATATAATGTTCAATATTCCTATGAGAACAAGAGAAAAAATATTATAAGATTGATGGATAATAATCTCACCCATATTCTAATTAGATAGGCACCTCACATATTTCACTTGGACTTCTCATACCCTAACCGTAATCAACATGTGAATACCAATTTATGAAACATTGGATCTCTAGAGTTTCTTTTATAATCCTCAAATTAATATGCCTTACATGATATTAAATGATTATCATGCATAAAATAAAATCAATCTTCACATCACTACAAGGTCGAGTTTATGGTGTACTACCCTATATACAATTTATATATTATGAACAATCAATCACTTTCCCTTGATGAAATGGTATAATATAAAGAACTATTATCACAATCACTTCTATTATCTATTTAATCCTATTCACATATTGGAATACAATCCCAGAGTACCCTAAAACAAAAGTAAATGAATACCATCATGAGTCATATCCATCATCCCAAGGTTTTCATGAATAAATAGCAAATCATTATCCTTTTAAGATTACTTATATTCATAAAAAATTATTATAAATGACTTCATTAAATAACATACCCTTGTAATTCCATATACTAAGAACATTAACTTATCCTAACATCAATGGTGTATTATTTGTTCCAGAAAAGATTCTAAAAATGATCCAATAACCTCAAGACATCCACATACCTTTTACTAACCCTCCTTAAGGATATCCTCACGTTCAAACATTATTGTATTATCACTATAATTAATATTTCTATATATATCTAGGTAAATTGGAAAAGTGCCCTCATATATACTATTTCACTCAAATCAAGCATTTCGTGTTATACTTTACTATTACTAATATCCCTTATATAACCTATATACCATTCTTCCCTTATAGTTTATAATATAAAATGAAAAATAAATGTGTTTTTTGTTATATCATTCATGACATATCTCAAAAACACCCCCATCCTAGATATATAATCCAAATCAGGAAATCACATACCCATATTACCTACTCTAGGGACACTATGAAACCCATATACAAATTATGGAAATATCAATGATAGATGATAATTATTAAAGAATAATTACAACTAAGTTCAGTTAATTAATGAACCACCATTAATTCATTGATGATATTACTAATTATTTTATAATTATTTCATAATTAATTGAAAAAAAATTAAATTTTTTTTCATAATCATACATAATCTTTCATTTATCATGGAATACTAGATGTTGTGTATGATTAAAATACATACACATCATTCCACTCTGAGTCAAAAGTAAAACAATAAATATAACAATAAACATCAAACCTTATCCTATGTATCTACGCTATTAACAACAAATAGAAACAACAATAATCACAAATCCTTGGTAAATAATATATTTTATCATACGTGGGATAAGTAGGAATAATTATGAATTTTATTCAATGTTATAGCTGATATTATCTCTATATACCCTACTCAATAGTCATAAAACATTAGAAACAAGGGTTCTCATACTATTTTCTGACATCATATCCAAGTTACCTTTCTTAAAACATATGAAAGAGGGTATTGTAACACCCATTCTAATTCATCCTTATAATATATATATTTTATATATAGTTTATTATAGTTAATTAATATTTAATATTAGAATATAAAAACTGATAAAATTTTGGTTTCATATAGGAAATATAATATTAATATGAAAATACCCTATAGTTATACTCTTATAGATTAAACAGTAGATTTTTCTTAATTATATTAATGGATAACTAAGAATATTTATTTTGAAATTATTTGTCAGAGGACACTCAGGGGGTGAATTGAGTTCCTATAAAATTTCTATATAAATTTATTATATAAAAATGACCAAGATAATATCAAATACATTTCAATTAACCAATGTAGAATATTTAAAAACGTTTTTTAAGGTTTTCTCAAAGACAGATTACTTCTCAGTTAAAACAATATGAAATATTATTTTTACATTTGAAAGTAGTTTACTAAACCAAATTATAATACAAACACTATATAAGATTAACTATAATAGTGAAGTTATGGTTTTTGAAATGAATACAAATACAGAAAAAATAACACTTGAAATCACACAACAAAATAAAAAAATGGTTGAGTCTCAAGCTGAGACCTAATCCTCTACAATTGGTGATCACCTACCACCAAGAAATTTATATTATATAAACATGACCCAAACACTGGATTGATGAATACAATAGTATATAAATATTCATAGTCAACATAACTCTTACATAATTTTCATAGTCGTGAAAAAACAAAAAGGCCACACATAGACATCTTCCACTATTATTTGTGGGAGTGTAAATTTAAAATGATTGTACAGATATCTAAGTATCTCTCTGATTGTCTTATGAGTTATTGTGTGTTTATAAAATAGAAATAGAAACTTCTAAAAATTAAAATAAAGTAAATAGTAAGATAATATTGATAAGAAGAGTTTAGAATTCCCTATGTGATGTTTTATGAAGCTTCTAAACTTCATCAGGATGGTAAAAGTGAATCTGGAGTCATTTTCCATAAACACACAGTAAAATAGAGTCATTTTTTTATTTTTCTTTTTATTCCAAGTGAGGTACAAGATTCCTTATACTTTTCATATCTTCTCTGTTGTTTCTGTATAGATTTGTGGTCTTTTGTATCTTAGTAGTGTCTTTGTGTATACACAGTAGGCAGCTCTTGTGTTTTTCTCTATTCTGCACAAAATTTTCTTTTAGGTCGACTCTTTTTCGTCATATTTCATATTGATCACGAAATTCCCTTTACACAGACAAGAAACATATTCTCTGGTACCTCATACCTCGTACTAGTCTCTGATATCCTTAAATTTTGTCTGTAAAAGAAGTATAAGATCATTAATATAATAAGCAGTACTATGTTTCATAAATATTTCCATTAAAGGAAATGTTTAATTTAAGGGAAATATTATTGGTTACTCAGTATATCATCATATCAAAAAATCTGTCACTCAGGATTTTAGTGATTCATATTATCATCAATTCATGTTGTCGGTAGATCATTCTATCATCCGATCATTTATATCATTTGATCATAATTGTATCATCATCTCATCTATCAATAGGTGATGCATCATTAGCTCGGCTGTCGATAGGTCATACATATCAAAATAAAGTGTCTTGGTTAGTCGCTCTGTCGATAGGTTGAGAATATGTAGATCAGACATTTGTAGTTTAGGAATCAATAGGTTATACATAACAAAACTCAGTTTGTCATTCAGTCGCTCTATCAGTGGCTTCAAAATCTATCAATGACTCTTCTTATTAGTATCTTATGTCATTGATCTCTTATTTATCGGGGAGTCAAGTATCGGTGATTTGTATATTGTTAGGAAAGGTATTTGTAGGTTATACTTAATCAAAATCTAAAATTCTATATTATAATACAAACACTAACACAGGAGAATAATATTATAATTGTCCATGATTAAACACAATTTGTCCTAAAAAAACGTAATTATCATAGTTAAGCATGAATTTTGAGAATAAAAACATGAGGAAGCCAACAAAAAAATATAAGAGAAGTGGGGGTGGACTTATATGAAAAAAGTGGTTTATCCAAATCTCATAAAGAACTATGCACATAGACTAGCCAATGATGGTTGGTCATTATAGGCCCAAGGACCATCATGGGTGAGCGTGATGGTTGGATTCAAGTAACATCATCCTATGATACATGACTATAACTAAAATTTAGGGTATTTGGGGTGATATATTCCTTAATCAAGATAGGTTTCTAATCAAAACAAATATCACTGCATCCTATATTATGAAGATGAAATCATCCCTAGTGAAAAATTGTTATGAAATAAACAGACATGCACTATATCACTAATAACATAGGGCCCAGAATTAATTTCAATCACCACTTCAATGATGTGAGGTGAATCAATACAACATATAATTTTCCTTTTATATTTTATAAAAAATCAATCTAATAGATGATCTACACCAAAATATACCATCTGTACTACCCAATGACACATCTCCTTCTAAATTTGTGCATGAACTATTCCAAACATAAAATCCTTATAATATAGAAGGTACATTTTCTGGAAATGTAGTCACATCCCTAGAGTCAATTTGCAAAACCCGCTTGATGTTATATCAATATTTAATTTATCTATAATTACCCCAACATAATATTAATCTAATTTATTCAACCAATATTCCAGAATACAGGAGGGCATTGATCATATCATGCATAAACCTATGCACCATGTATTTCATCATTATCCATTTCTAACAGAATTGGTCAATATTTTTTTAGTGATACCTTTTTTATAATATTATATAATCTATAGATATAAATATTTGATCTAATACCAACATGAGAGGAAGAATCAAGAATGTAGCTACATGGAGACTTATTTCCCTTAAAATATCATATAGAATCCATTTCTTATATGGATTATTCTTGAAGAACTATTGTATGCATCTACAAAAAGAGACAGATACCTCTCATATTAGGGTTATTTTCTTCTCCATTTCTATGCATGTTCTTTATCCCAATTCTTTATAAAGTAGAATTGGTTTATTTGTTTTCTATTTTTTCTATATTTATTTTTAAAAGTTTTATTCAAAATCTCATGTTTATTAAATTTCCTATAATAATTATTGCTGTCCTTTCATTATGTGTTTTCCCCTATATTGAGATTCTAAAACTCGATTACATTGAGATCTGACTCTGTGGATTGATAATTAACTAATCTATGGTAATACCATAATACTATGTCATGTTCTTTAATTTAGTCAATTTTTCTGTGAATATTAATAATATTAAATGATAAAGTAAGGTTTTGGGTAGTCAATTGTCATCCTTGACTTCATGAAGGATAAAATCAATGGTTGTTTCCAGAATCTCTAAATTTTCCCTTTGATTGGAAAAATTTTCAGATGATAGAGGTGGGGTAGTTAATAGATGAATGACTTGTGATATAACAAGATGGTTGAAAGGTTCTACACCCTTTATTACGGTGTTATAATCCATTGAATTTTGGATGAATATGCGATTGTAATGAATATTAGATCTATAATATGTGTTATGTTAAATAATATTTATAGAAAGAAGATTAATAAAAATATATAAAGTTTTTATTGAAATTTAAATTATAGTTAATGAATATAATGAAAGATTCCATGGAAAACTAAGATCATTCTCCAATCCGAAAAATTATAAGAGTTTCTATTTCATCATTTTAATTTTCTATTGGAAATAAAAAACCACACCCATATTTATTCTAAATTAACAATATTATAAATAATAGAAATATATATAAATGGAGAAAAAAATGAGTGATTCGAAAATATCCATGATCGTGATGACCATGGTTATCCATTATCCTACAGTTTTTATGAAAATTTGTTGTATTCCACATCCATGATGATTTGAAAAGAATTTCATTACATGAATTCTTTCTAAAAGTACCCAACCATAATTATATCTTCCCAATAGTGAATCAGAATGCAAGTTGGTTGATAGTGTTGGGGGTCAATCTAATAACACCTTTTATGGGATCCTTTCCTACTGTTAGAGTATTTAATGGATTTATGTTATATTTGTGTGACATTCCAAAATACTAATATGGGAATAGTTACTAATGGTATACCAATTATTCATTTATATATATTGAGTTAAGCATATGTATGTATCATATATTTTACATTTTTATTTCATTTATCAATTAATGATGCTTTGGTTTTAAGTCACATAGCTATGTTATCATGATTTTATCACTATTCAGGGAGGTGATAAGTATTTATGGCGTTTGAATTTGGCCTTTGAAATTGGATTCATACACATCCTAGAAAATTAGTTAGACCCCTTACAGTTTAGTGAAACTTAATAGGACACATTATACCATATAAGGTTGTGATATAAATACATATCCATATAGTTTAATTTCATGATGTATGTATGTGTGGGTGAAAGATACCCAATGATGTTTTGTGTGGGACTTACACACAAGTGAAACTTATTAGTTATACTCAATGGGAATATGTACCAATGATGAGGGACTTTTTAATTATGGTATAATATTCTATGTGATATGTGTTTAATTCAACTAGTATGATATGAAACCACTGATTTGAAATTAATTTGGCCATGAATATGTCTAGATGAAGAATACATGGGGATACCTAAAAGGAATATGGCCTTCCATGTATAGTATGGTTTAATCTAGACTATGATTCATTAAAAATTTTATTCATATGAAAGATAAAACTAATTTGTTTAAATTTATTCATAAAGGGAATATGGGAAAATTTGTAGGTATTCCCAAAACATTGACTGATATGACATAGAACAGAATGACATAAATGATTTTAAGAGGAATATAATTCCATGATAATGGATGTGGAGGCTTTGAGATGTTGTGTTTTAACTTATGGGAGGAATCCTATTTATTCTTCATGGAAGGATTCTATTCCCATATAGTTTATGTTAAAATTTCTAATTTCATGTGGTAGGATCATACCATGTTTTTTAATGTCTTATAATAATGATTTTGACATGAATTCTTTGGTTGTGTGATTAGTAAATTGGCCAAATATTTTAATGTCATGCTATAGAAACTCTTTTTTCATGAACAGGGTGAGAATAAAGGGTTTAGTTGGGTTTAACAACATGATTATTCCCTATTGAATGATCTAATTAGTAACATAGTTGATGTCATAGAGAGGGTTACTTCTTACACCTGAATGAAGGCCCGTTTTTTGGAATCAGGAGTGGTCTTCAATGGGTATATGGTGGAGCCAAAATATACAGTAAAATAAATCATCAAAAGTAATACATTAGTAACCCTCAAAATCTCTTAACTCGAACTCGAATAGAATGGGAGCTATATGGAGGGAGAATGGTTTCTCCACAAGGAAAATATGATTTATAACACCCATATATTTTTATATATGGTTATCTTCAAACAAGTGAATTTGTTTGATCGATTGTTCCGCACACAACACTGAACTTAAATGAAACAAAAATATATTTAAGTATGATCCTTAAAACCTTGTCATTGAATTAGTGAGAATTAATAGTAGTAACAAATTTATGATATTATTAAACAAAAAATGAAATGACACTTTTAATGTGAATAAAATTCAATTAGTTCACATAAAATGATTTATAAGTCCATTTATTTTTTAGAAAAGTATTTTTATTAAGCTTAGATTTTTATAAGATATTCATTTATGTTTCAAGAATCATATGATTAATGGAGATAAATTATGATTATTATTAATAGTTGATTAACACCAATTCATTTGGTAAATGATATGAAATAAAAATAATATAAGTAAAAACTTGAAACAGTCAACTACAAATAGAAACATTTTTTTATTATATTTTATCATTTTATTCTAAAATTGAATTTATAAACTTTATAATTGTAATTTTAAAAATTGTACAACATTTTTGGATTTAAAATAAAAATGTGAGTTTATAATATTTTTTTCCAAATAGACTAATTTCTAATAGAAAAATACGCTTTTCACGAAACAAGAAATATTTATGATGTTCTCAATATATAAGAATGAACAATAATATTTAAAAATTTATGGGAAAAAATAAAAATATATGACAAAAACATATAAATTTTAAAATATTATTTAAAATTATAATAAATATGTCATAATTTTATAGAATAAAACTAATATTTTATATTAATAAAAAATATTTTTCATCTATCATTGAATAAATTGTTGTTTAGGTGAGATAATTTTATGACTTTAAAAGAAATTATAAAAACATTAACTTATATTAAAATTAACTAATATGTTTCCTCGTGGTTAATAATATTAATAACTATTTATTATACATAAACATAATTATTAAAACACACTTTTACCTAATTGTTTTCTAAATTTTATCTTTGTTAATATTAATGTTAATTTACTAGAACCATTGAAATTTTATTTGAAAAAATGGATTATAATTTTGACAAAAATAAGGCTCAAATTTGATAAATAGTTAACTATGAATTTTGAAATTAAAATTACTTACTAAGAATAAAAATTAATTACCAAGGTTATAGTAAATTGTGGTAAAATTGAAAAT
Source organism: Viscum album (assembly GCA_963277665.1). Taxonomy (NCBI): domain Eukaryota; kingdom Viridiplantae; phylum Streptophyta; class Magnoliopsida; order Santalales; family Viscaceae; genus Viscum; species Viscum album. The sequence goes on along the minus strand of OY728164.1, from coordinate 568,637,455 downwards.
GGTTAGAAGAAAATGTATTAAAACACAAATTGTTTCTCTTAAATGAGTGGTTGACAATATTTTACACCAATAATCACTTTATAATAATCTTTATTATATTTTGGATCCATTGAACATTGAATAGTAATATCACATTATAAAATATGTTAAGACTTCTTCAAAAGCTCCATTCTCCTTACAAAAAAAAGGTTACACTCCCTCCACTTCAAGACTCACCTATTATTAATATATATTCTTCAAGATATACCATATTTATACTTTTTTAATATTATTCCACATTTATAATATTTTATTCACCCTTATTTATCATAAGAAGTAAATTTCTTAAGTGAATTTCAAGGAAAATTCAAACATCGGACATAGATATTTTCAACTACTTAAATATTCTTATACATTATCATTTTTAATAATTATTTTATAAAATTTAATATAATGATATTATTTTAATTCATATACTATAATATTAATATATTTATTTCATTATCATTTTATATTCATCTACCCCATCCATTAAGAAAACTGAAATCGTTGTTAGTGCATACATGCAGACTACCTCCACCGCGAACAAAACAAATCATTTTTCTTTATCACCCATAATTGGTGGTTACATGAACGGTTTAATGAGAAAATATAATTTTTATTAAATAATAATGGGTTTTTATTATACATTTTGGATAATATTATTGATATTATCAACAAATTTTTATCGTAAATTTAATCTTTGAAAACAGACAAACTAAGAAGAAAGTGGTCACTTTTTCTAACTAACGACTTCATATAACATATATTTGATTAATAAATATCTATAATTATTTTATTTCCAAATAATAAATACTAAATAATATAATTTTTATTTTTTAAATATGATATTAAATCTAAACCATCTCATAATTATCCATTACTCATTGTAGGTTTATGGTTGGGTCGGTTTAACCACTTAAATGAACAATACTATACATTTATATCATGGGTGAATATGAGAACATATATGATGGTATATTGTCAAATATATATTTAAATAAGGTTAGTCTGGATTTTTTATGGTTATTTCATCATTTTACACATCAAATAAGAAAATAATTTTCATTTTTTAAGAGTAACTAAAACAAGATCATCATTGATTTAATCTCCATAGTGCATAACCAAAACTTACATGAAATGAAATTATTGATTTTAAAAATATATTAAAAAATATATTTCATAAAATTAGATAATATAATATTTAATTAATTTTTAAAATGTATATATACAAACATGACAATTAGGTGGCTAGTATAAAAGAATTGAGATTATTTACACCTCATGATGTAAATTGGTAAAAACTGGATAACTTTTATAGAATGATCATTAATAATGTGTATAAATGGTCGTAGTTGAAAATTTTATTGTATATATATATATGAAATTAACATAATTATTCTAGGATTTTGGTGAAAATAAATAATGAATTGAGATTGAGGTATTGTAACACCCTATGAATTTCTGAAATATACTATTTAAATTAATTGAATATTTTCGATATTTTTTTCATTTGAAACAACACTGAATATAACTTGTTTTCTATGAAAGAACCATATAATTTTTTGATTATAAACAACACCAAGTATAGGATTGACTACACAAAACAATTATATTATCTTATGGTACATGAAACACTATGTTTGTCTTGTGTTACACACAATGCTGAGTTCTTTTGATAGTTTTCATTACACAGATGACTGAGTTTTACCGGACAACAGTACATCATTAAAATATTTTTATTTCATATAATAATATATAAAATAGTCATGAAATTAGTAATTATAAATAGTATTAACTAACATATAAACATATAAGGTTTATAATATGAATTCAGTCCTTACAAATTTATTAGAAATTAAATTACAAACCAATTGACTATAAAGGAAATAGTTATATTTATTTTCTCCCACAATCATTTTTTTATTAACAGATTAAACTAATTATTATTACTGATTTATATGAATTAAATATATATTTTATATATTCAATAAATTTTTTTTATATTAATCCAAAATTTTATAGGAATAAGGTGATAATAAACCCAATTTTAAGCATAAAACCAATATTTTTCAAAAGGGTAATTTTACTGCTGTTTAATGTAAAACCTATTTTAAATCTATTTATTTAAAATTTTATAATTTTTATACGAGAAAATAAACTTATTCTTATAATTATATTTATAAAAATTTAATTTTTTTTGATTTTTTTTATTTTTTTATAAGTTTCATGTTTTGGTGAATATTGAAAAATACGGCATTTTAATTGATAACATTTTTTTCACTATAATAATTTATAGGATTACATAATATATTATATTTGTTTATAGTATAATTATATATTTTATTCATTTAATCCAATTTAGATCAATGAAATCAATTTAAAATTTAGTTTCGACAAAATACAAGTCAATCTTTTGAACATTTCTAATCTAAGAACACATTTTTTCATTCTATCAAGGGAAATAATTTTAAATTGTTTAAAAAAATTAGGTGTTTTGAATTATGAAAAATATATTATATATTTTTAATCATAATTTAAAATTTTTATATAATTCAATTTTATTTTAGGACAACATGAATAACATCTTTAGTAATTTTTAATACCACAGTTAAGGGTAAATAGTGTATTTTAGGGTAAAAATAATATAATAAATATTATAAATTACCCTAAAACTTTCCCAAAAGTTATTGGATGAATATAATTATATCATTAACACATATTTATATTAATTTAAAAATTTAATGGATACTTGTTAATGAAAATGAATTAGTTTTTATTAAACTCTAAGGGAGTGACAAAATGTCAGACTCTTACTTTTAATAAGTATAATATTTTTAAAATGGTAATAAATAGAATATATTTTCAACTATATATACTATTATGAAATATATATGTATATACATAATAGAAATTTATTTTTAAATTCTTTTTTAAAAAAATGATTATCATAAATAATTAAAAAATGATGATGCAATAAGTACTCAACTAATTAAACAATCAATTAAGTAATAATATAAATATTAAAATAAATGTAATTTTACTTAATTGAGGTTATAAATAAAATTTATGGGTCAATATGACATTTTATGGGTTTATAAAGTTAATTTTTTTAATTTAATCTTTTGTTACTTATTTTCTTAAAGTCTATGTTGTAAATAGGGTCAAAATTGACAACTATGATATTTTACGAGTATGATATTTTATCAAATTATTTAATTATCATAAAAATACTAAATAATTACAATAGGATTTCATCAAGTATAAAATATTCTAAAGTAACATGAAATAGTATAAAATATATTTTTTGGTGAAATTAAAATCATATCCTATCTCATATTGGATTAAATTTCATTTACGAGGTTTTTTTATAGATATTTAGTTTTATTATAAATTAATATTTTGTGAAATTCCAAAAGTTATCATCCCCTCTCTTATAAAAGGGATCATATCATACCTGTCTCATAACACTTCAGAACCAATTTGGTTCAGCTAAACTCTATATAAATTTTCACTAATCATACCTCTAATAATCTTATAAGCATTAATTTTCTTATTAGTTTATCCAATAGAGTCGTTTTGTGAAAATCAAAAGAAGATACCCATATAATATGTAACATTCATCAACGAACATTTTTATTTTATTTATTCTTTGAACCCCATCAATTATTATTATTCCATTCTTATATAATAACAAAAATATCATTAATACACATATATTTTGTTATTATATGGGTTATACGTACACATAAAATCCATCCATGTAATGGGTAACACACTTACCCTTCTTGTGTATGGAGAACTACTGCCTCAAGAAATGATATTGTTCATCTGTTCATCACCACCTATCATGGTTGGGCATTATATTTGAAAATATATTTTTATGTGAAATATATGTTATTTATGATATCTATATTCTTATTTATATATTATATAATATATAAATTCATGATTTGTTTGAAATATGATAACTTTGTTTGGGGACGTGTGGACTACCGTCTCCTCAAAGCGATGTGACTCTTTCACACATTACCAAAAATATATTAAGGATGATTTTAGTGAAATTATATATTATATATATGACATTATAATTCTAATGTAGTTATATTATATATATAAACATATATTTAACGTACATTCTTTCTTTCATGTTGATATAAATTCGAAGCAGTGTTCATGTGTATGTGTGTCTTACCGTCTCCATGAACGATGTATTTAATTTTTTTTATTTTTATCCATTATAAATAATAATAAATATATATATAATGAATATTTTTTATTTTTATATCATTTTTATCATTTTATATATAATTTAATCATTATATAAGTATGAGGACCAAGAAAAAAAATTCAAAACATTTATGAGAGAGAATGTGGTTATTGCCCAAAACAAAGATTCAACAGGGAACTGTTAATAAGAGGGTCTTATAATGTTATAAGTAAATAATATATGTAATTATATATATAAATATTTGTCATTAATAAATTTATAATAATGTTATATTTATTATACATGAGTTTTTCATGAACATGATGAGAATCGAGATACAATTAAAAGTATTTTTGTCTCATTTTTATTTTCCATGAGATACAATATATGTTCACAACATATGTATAATATGTGGAGTATATAATTATCATGAATGTATTATATGATCCTTATAAATAAATATTTGGTTATCTAAATATACAATTGATGATCTTCATTTCATGGGGTTTACAGTTCAAAAGTTATCCATTTGGAAAGGTACTTTTGTCTCAATTTTCCTTCTTGAAGACACATGTTATTTTTTCACCTATATTCATATATGAGGTGTATATACAACCATTTTACAAGTTATATCATGAATATAATTATTTTCAGGATATTTCATGATTTATTGAATTTCATTTTCTCTTCAGTTATAAATCTGTATTCCTTCAAAACAATGTTTTCTAAAAATGTTTTAAAATTGGTTTAAATGATCTATTAAGAATTTTTAAGAAAATTTATTTACATGATTTTTAAAATGGTTTTCCAACCAATATTCATAATATATAAATATTATTATAAATTAATAATATTTACTATATATTTTTATGATTCAATTACCATTTTACAAAATGAAGGATATTTTCCTCAAGAATTATTTCAAGTGATATTACATAATCATTTTCCATATAAGGAAACATTATGTTAAGTTCCTTATGTTTTACTAGGTTTATTATCTAGTGATACCATTATAATTATTTTTATGATTTTTTTAAGTATATTATTAAATGATTTTTACAAAATTAATTTCTTTTCAATGGGTTATGTTATCATTGAATGATGTTTATGAAGCCCATTTCAACCATGGGTTCTGATAGGATGAATAATTTATGTTCTTGTGGAAGATATGTATTTTTTTCATTATTTTTTAGGTCGTACCTATATCCCCCATCATTAAAATGTGTAAATATTTATCTCTCATGAGAAAACAATGAAAATAAGTCGATAGTCTTGATCCACATTAGAAGATTAGGAAACCAGATCCATTATGAAAGATGGGGAAACTTGAACCATTATGGAAGATAGGGAAACCTAATACACTATGAAAACAAGGGGAAACTTGATCCACTGTATAATTTTTGGGAAATTTAATCATTTAAAATGGTAGGACTATGACTGGGGATAGTGGGGAGTCCCACCAAGTAGGTGTAGTCTCTATGAAGTGCCATTTTTTGTTTTGGAATTATTAGTTGACTTATAGGGAATGATATTGCATGTTTATGTGTCTTCTAGAAATATCATGTCCTCTTCCTATGTTATGATTTAATGGATTATGCACTTTAATTCCTTATGATTCATGTCTTATAAAATTCCAATATTTATTCCATGATTCATGTTTATGATATTTGATAGATAGGGTATGATGTTATAATGTTATGATCATGTTCTCATACCATTATGACCATGTTTATGATTAAGTACATCAACATTTACCCTTAATGAGCATCCTAGATAACCCATTTTTATATTTTTAAAATTAATCAGGTTATAAATAAATGCTTTAGATAGGTTTTCTAAAGGGAGAATCTTAATGGGAAAAATTGAAGTTCTTTCACTAGACTTGAATATTTTGTTCTGAGATTCCAAAGGCACTAAACTAATATGAACTTTAGGAATCTATTTTTTGTAATGTTTTAAGTAATAAACAAATGTGATGAAATTTTATTGTAGGAAAATTGAGGGTCATTATAGCTGATATGAGAGAAAATGTTAATTCAACCTTTGGAAACTCATACGAGAAAACATTAGAGATACCCTTAGGGATATTTATTAGGATATGTCTAGTTATTTCAAAAAGGATACCTCTAAGGTGTCATATATTAAATGATAATTCATAATTTTGACATTTTAGAGGTTATTGTTCAATGTTATATGGGTTTCTACAATGAAATGTGTTTCTCAGCCTATGATTTTTGGTTTTAGTCAATTGAGAGATCTAGAAGGAATAATTTTAACATTGAATGTGATGAATATTTTTATAATGATTAGTAAAATTGGATGATCATTGGAATGAAGGATGTAGTGATCATTCCTATTCAGTTATCAAGGAATATAATTAATAATGGTTACCTTAACATATTCTCAGACTCACCTAGGAAGAGAAGGAATAAGTTTGATGAGAAATCTAGTAATTAATACCATGAAGGAAAAAATATTCAATGTCCTTTGAGTCATGAATGTAGAAATAAAATCCAAATTAGATGACTTTGAGTAATCAAGAGATGTTTTGACAATGAAAAATAAGGACATGAACAATGTAACTGCAAAGGGAAAATGAAAAGTTAAGCTAGTGAAATGAATGGGAATATCGACCACACTATTGTACTATCAGTTGATGAATGCTTAAAATATGGACTGAATAGGAATTGATAAAATCTATGTCCTATATATAAATCTCCCAAAGATAATCAGGATGTTTTTACAAGTAATAGTCATATTACTACTGGTTATAAGACAATAGGTGGAATGTAAATGGATGTAGTTGTTATGTAATTTTATGAGGTAGCCTTGTTAATGAATTATTAATGAAGTGAAATTATCAATGTTTTTAAGTATTTTGATTCTAGGATTAAGTTATATGAATTGTGAAATATATAAGGATCATTAAATATATGTTTTATGCTACGGATTTACAGGAATATGTTTAATGGTTCTGATGCGCTAGAAATGTTATTTAATGGAATGGCTGTATTTTTTTTGAATGCATATGATTAAGTATAAAATAAAATTTAATATTTTCATGATTATGGGATAATGAAGTAAATATATGTTTGATAGTAAATGGTATAATATTTATGACATTGTTACTGATAATATGAAAATATTGTTTATGATATCATGAATTTAATTTATAGAGTTTTTGGATATATTGTGTATGAAAAGAGTTGATTTTTGAAAGCATGCATGTTTTCAGAATGGTTTCATAGTAATTTATGTTATCATGATGTTTAAAAATAATACATGATATCAGTCTTTATATTTTTTGGTATGTGACAATTTATAACTATATCTGGTCATGAGGGATAAATGGAATGTTTAGTGACCTTCTTTCAAAAGTCTTGGATTTTAATATTTTGAATGTTCATAAGGGTAACCATTTTGGAAATTGTTTACATTGATATTTAGACGTGGTAATAGAAATTATTTTTTTGATTTATAAATAGTAGATAAACTAATCAAACCATTTTGTTATGGTGATAACTAGAGATAGGAGGAAATAAGTTTTATCCAATTTTGTATCTTTTAATCCATTTTTTCTTCAAGTATTAAAATTTCAACTTCATTTATTGGAGTACAAAATGATTTAGAGATTGATAAAGGTGTAGAAAAAAGTTATATTATACTTATGGGATGAATTAAAGTAATTCATTCTTCTCAATTGATTTTGAAATAAAATTTTATTCTATTACCATCATTTAGGATGATAACCATGATGTTTTTTAGATCAAATTCTTCTACAGTTTTGTGGTCATTAACCTTCTAATGGACATATTATCTATCACCCTCCATCAGAACATGACAGTTGGAAATATTTTCCATATCATGTTTCCACTTACAACCTATGTTCTCCTATGTGGAAATCTAATCATGAGTCACATTGGGTAACTATTATTTTATAAACATTCGCTTTTTAAAATGATGTTTTATTATTAATTATTATGATGTGGGTTTCTAGGAATGTAACTTTCATATATTAAAATTTTGAAAACCCAGATAAATTTTGATGGTGAAAATCATTCTAAGGGGGGTCGAATGTAATACCCTGAGATTTTTTATATTATATTTTTTGAATTAATTTAATCTTTTCGATATATTTTATAATTTTACACTGCACTGAATATAAATTTTTTTTAAAAAAAAACCATGTTATAACAAATTTATATGATATAATAAGTTGAGTTTAATCTACACACTACACTTATGTTATCTTTTGGTATATCAAACACTATGTTTGGATTTTGTTATACATAATGACATGTTATTTTGATAGGATTCATTACATTCAAGGATGAGTTTTTTTGCAAAACAACATATTATTAAAATATTTGTATTTAATATAATATCATATGACATAGTCATTTATCTAGTGGTTATAAATATTATTAAATATATTATAAAAATATAATGTTTATAAAATTAATTGATTGGCTACCAATTATTTAAAAATAAAAATATATACTAACCGATTAGAAAGGAAATTGTTTTATTTTTTTCTCCTAAAATTATTTATCTATTAATAAGTCAAATTAATTAAATTTATTGAATTATATTAATGAAAAAAATATTCTATATATTAATTAAAACATTTTTTATATTCATCTAATAGATATATATGGATAAGATAAGAACAAACCCTATTTTATACATAAAACATGATATTTTTAAAAAGAGTAATTTTACAATCTTTTAAAGGAGAACCCATTTTAAATCTAATTTTTGAAACATTTATAATTTTTTATATAACAAAATAAACTTATTAATTGAAATTAGAATATCAAAATTTACTTTGGTTTAATTTTTTTTTATTTTTATAATAAGTTTCTTGTGTTGAGGAATACTTAAAATACTATGATTTAATTGAAAAAAACATTATTATCAAAATAATTTATAGTGTTAAATAATACATTTGATTTTTATTTAATGTATAATTATATAATAAATTTATCTTTTTATCCAATTTCATCATTGAAATCAGTTTCATAATAAATTTTCTTATAAAAATATATCAATCTTTTAGATGTTCTTAATTTAAAAACTCATTTTCTTATTCCATCATTAGAATTAATTTTAAATTAAATTTAACAAATTATGTGATTTTAATTATGAAAATTGGATTCCATATTTGAATTATCATTAAAAAAATTATTTAATAGTTTCCTTTTTTGGAAAATATGAATAATATGTTTAATAATTTTTAATACGGTGATTAAGGGTAAATCAAGTAATGAATGGAAAAAATAATATAATAAATATTAGAAAACTACCTTAATAATTTCTAGAAAGATATTGGATGAATATATTTAGATCATTAACACATAAATATCAAAATTGAATAACTTACTAGACACTTGTCCATGAAAATGACTAAAATATTATTAAACTCAAAGAGAGTGAAATAATGCCACGTATTTTCTTTTAATATCTATAATATTTTTAATATGCGGTTAAATAGAACATATTCAAGACTAAGTATATTATTATAAAATATAATATTATTATTTAAATCATAGAAATTTCTTTTCAGTTTTTAGTGATGAAATAATAATAATACATAATTACAAAAGGATGATGCAATAATTTTTTAATTAATAAAGAAACCAATTAAATGATATGAGAAAACAAAAAATAAATATAATTTTACAAAATTAACGTGATATAAGAATTTTATGTGTTAATATGACCAGTTATGGTGTATTAAGTTATTTTTTTTTTCAAATTAAGCTTACTGGATTGATTTTATTAAAGTCACTGTTAGGAATAGTGTCAAAATTGATACTTATGATATTTTATGAAAATAATATATTATCAAATTATTTTAAATTAATAAAAATATTAAATAAGGACAAGGGGATTATATTGGGTATTAAATATCTTAAATTTTATATTTTTGGTCCAATTTAAATTTTATATATAAAAGATACAACCAATTAACATTAAAGACATTGTTACCACTGTTAAAATAAAAATGGATTAAATAAGGGTTATTGAAAATGATATGTTTTAAAATAACATAAATAATTATCTAAAATATATTAGTTATTTATATTCCAACCAAAATCTGTATTTTATTCAAATAAATGGAATTTATGATGTATGTTGATGGAGATTGATTTTATTATAAATTAGTAGTTTGGGAAATTCTAAAAGTTTCCATCCCCTATACTACAAAAAGAAACCTCCCTTTCTCTTCACTTCACACTTCGGAATGAAGGACCCTGAAACACCTTGAGAGGGGAGTGGTGAATTAGGGTGATGACATTTTATTCTAAACTGATGGATATTTTTCCCTCGTTGGTGGGAACCTGTTAAGCTTGTCTGATGACAAAGACCATAAAACAACCAATCAAAAGAAAAGGGAAGACTAAACAATTTTATGTGGTTTACTACTAAGGGATACCTACAAGGAGCCTATGCAGATAGTTTTTCAGCATACAAAAACAAAATACTCTTTTCCTGTTGTTGAGTGTAAATGTTTGTTAGAGTCACTCTATGCCAGGTGCCCTCCCTTTACATGGTTTTTGGGATAGCACACTACATCCCTTGTATAACTTTTGTTGAATTACCCATTCTCACTATTATATGAAGTATCTAAACACCGTTTATCGACATTAAGGTTTATTAAATGGGTTAGAATGAAATCATTCATCCTCAAATATAGATAGATTCCCTTTTGATGTTCTATTTTTACCCAATGATAAACTTCAATTTTCGACATACTGATAGTTCGTGAACTACTCTTCCAAGAACTGACCTTCTTCTTATATGTACTACACTACACCATGTACTACATGTATACTATGTACCATATTTATATCCTCTCTTCTCAAACCACCTCTATGATCCACCTTCACGATATACCTCCATAAACCACCTTCATTGAATCGAACCTTCTCTGCTTACCGCCTCACATTAGTATACTATTTTTCCGCTATGAACCATCCCCAGACCATGGACTGTCTCCACTCCTCATACTATTTCCAACCTGCGAACATTCTCCACTTCCTTTCTTTGTAATATAAGAACTTTGTAGACCAATTTCTTCCTCCATGCTCCAACTCCCCTATATAGAAATGAACTCTGTGAACCAAGTTATTCCTTCCCATATTGCCTTTCCTATGTGGACCTATATTCCTACAAATAAATTCACTCTTTAACCAAATTTCTCTAAATTTCATCACGGAATCTTGTTCATAGTGTTGTCGTTATTGTAACTACTCTATATATCACTGAAATACTCATGGATTCTTAATATTTATCTCATCAACTAAATTAATGGATTTTTTCTAATTATATTGGAAAATAAGATCTAAAAATCAATGATTTATGAAATATTTATTGCATTACTATAATCACCATTTACTACTTCACCAACCAATTATTTTTCCTATCTATTCTATGTACCTCCATTCTATCTATGTAGCTGCACAAATCATAGTCTTGTTTCCACAAACCAAACACTTTTCACTTCCTCAAAACACCATCTCATTTCCTCCAACAACAAGACAACCCACAAATTGTTTTCCTATCATGAAATAAAATCCTCACAGTGAACCGCAATCCTTCACCGTAAACCGATTTCCATTCTGAAAAACATATATTTATAGTTCAGGTAGCACCCTTTATCATCCATGAACTGTTCTTGGAACATGGTTCTCAGTTGTTGAAATGTACTATGATTTTCCCTCGATTTTATTATGTTTTTCTCTTTTACTCATCTTGTTCACTCCTATGTATAAATCCTTCCTTTTACCAAAAACAATCCTCTGATTTTGAGGCAAAAAAATTTGGCACACTGGGAGACTGTTTCACCTTCAACCCTACTTTCATCCTCAATCATAAGACCACATTAATTGCACACTGACTAATATTCCATTTTCATATTGACAACAATAAAATACTCAATTACTATCATCAAACAGCCTTGGATCCAAAATCCCACCCATTTAGTTTGTTGGAAGTCTACAAATAAATTCAATGAAGCACTAATTGTAATCAAAACATGATTCGCAAGAAACAACTCATCCAATACTCTACATCTACATGTGTAATTCTCAGTGTAAAAAACAAGAGGAGCGTGAATTGGGTTATCATGTCTTGTAACTCATCATTATCCCCCATTTTAACACTTTTTGAATTATTATATTCTCCATCATCATGTAAAAACTATTCTCAATATTCATTTAGAGAACTGGAATAATATTGCATTATTGTTGAATCTTTCCATTCTCCCCCACTACCAATATACCAAAACAATCAAATTTTCACTTATAATTCACGAATCAATCTCCCCCAAGACCGTATCTCCCCCATAAACCTACAATACATATAAAAACAGATTAAAACATCTAGAATAACTGGGGGGGAGGGTACTTCGTAACCTCCTCATGCATAGGGAGGTGGATAAACACTGAGGATCAACTAATGATTATTGAACACATGTGATGAAAATGGATTTGTTAGTATACCAACAACATGATCATCAATTCAAACATGATCCATTTTAATAATAGCTTATTCCACTTATTTTGTGATGTAGTGATATCTGATTTCAATCTGTTTTGTATGAGAATGCTGAGTATGATTTTTCATAAGAGCAGTTTCACTTTTGTTATCATAGTGAATAGCCATAGTTTGTTCCACTTCATCACCAATATTAGTTAGTTTTTCTTTTATCCAATGTATTTGAGTGAGATCCTTTGTTGTGGAGATATATTTAGATTCAACTATACTAAGAGAAGTCAGTTCCAGTTTCTTACTCAACCAGCCAACACATTTTTTTACAATGAAGAATGCTCCAGCACTTTTGGATTTCTAATACAGCACATATCAAGAACAATCAGCATCAGAAAACTCTGAATTCTTCTTATCCTTTCAGGTTGCAAAGTATAATCCATGATTTTCAGTACCTTGAATATACTTCACAATTTATTTAATTTCCTCCATATGTCCATCATTTGGATTATATAGAAATTGGGCCAATAAGAATGTCTCAAAGACAATATCTGGACATGTTGTAGTTAAGTAAAATAATCTTCCAATGATTCTCCTATACAAGGTGGTATCCACAGAGGTCCCATCCTCGTGCTTTCTCATTTTAGTTCCATCCATAATCGAAGTTGACATTGGTATGAAGTCATGAATATTGAATTTTTTCATCAACTCACTTGCATAATTTCCAAGTGAAATAAATGTGTAGTTTTTCCATGAATCACTTGTAGCCACAAGAAGGTTTATATTTCAACAATAATATACCTTTTAAGTTATAATTTCATATCATTTGAAAATTCATCTACTGATCTTCTTATTCTTCCACTGATGATAATATCATAAACGTACACCAGTACAATGAATTAATCTTTCTAAGAATTCATCACATGGATATTTGGATCTACTCTTTCTATATTAAATTCAATCATCCATTAATATGAATACAAATGAAAGTAACATGCTTGTGGTACTTGCTTAATAATATAAAGATCCTTATTTAATATGAAACCCTTCATTTCATCCTCACATAGTAGATAACATACTGGTTGTTCAATGTAAGGTTCTTCTTTATGAAACCCATTTATGAAAGATGTCTTGATATCCATTTGATAAAAAATTTATCTTATCTAAATTTTCTTAGAAAGAAACAATATAATTGACTCCAGTATTGCCAATAGTTAAAGTGTTTCTTCAACATCAACAAATTCAATCTGTGAATAGCCTTTATACAACAACCATGACTTGTTTTCATCACATTTTTATGCTCGCCAACTTTATTTTTGAAAATCCACTCCATACCAATCACATTGTGGTTTTTAGGTCTTTTTAAAGGAACCCATGTTTTGTTCTTATCAATCTGAACCAACTCATCATTCATAGATTTAATCTATGATTCATCCTTTGCAGCTTCTTCAAATAAGGATGGTTTCATAACTAATAGGAATGTAGATTGTGATGTATTCTTCATTATCCTTGTTTTTGTGGGAGCTATCAAATACTTAATTGCGTTAGATTGATCAATTTTCTCTCTTTGATTTCTACTATAATGATTAGATGAATCTCTTCCATCAATGGGTTCCTCTTCTGATTCTTCTTCTAAGGAAAAAACATGATGTGATTCCTGAATTTTTTGCATTCCTTCCCCTATTTCTGTACTTAGATCAATTACATTGAACTTTTTAATGATATTCACTAATATATATTCATTTACAATCATATATAATGAGAATCCACAACCAAGAATCCATTTAATAAAGTTCTTGGTAACCTAGAGAGCTATTTATACAGAGTTGGATTTTTCAACATTCTTCATTTCCTTCCAAGAAATATCAGTTTGAGTGAGGGATAAATATGGGTTTTCACATCTTCATTCTATGTGAATAGGTTCTTCATACTCATACTCTTCTTCCGGAGGAGAAAACCTATTTTAAATAAAAACAATTTCAAGTTGATGAGTATTGAATTGTCTCCATGTTCCATACAAATTGTTTCTTCCATTCCTTTACCTTCAATTAGTAACTTTTTGTCCATAGTAAGAACACTAAAAATCAGATCAAAAAAACTATTTGTTTTATAAGAATTAGCATATGAATTCATTTTACTTTGTTGACTTCCAATATCTTCCCCATTAAGGTTTATCTATGCCTCCTCATAGTATGTTAGTGTATGACCCAGATAGCCACAGAATTGACATTTCATAAGTGGGAATGCCTTTTCACTTATATTCCTTCTAATATAAACTTCTTTAAGAGGATATTTTGACTGTAAAAATTATTGGGATTCATGAGAAAAAATTTTAGTTATGCTTCAATTTAAATTGTGGGGTTCTTTTTAATCACTTTAGGTGACTTTTCAACCTATTCAACATTCAGGATCCCTTTATTTCAACTCATTTTATTTCCAACATTTGATGTTTCAGAAAAACAACTAATTCCACTTTTACCTATCCACACAAGCCTTTGGTCATTCAAAATCATTTCTAATTCATCGAAACCACACTTATTTATCTTCAGAAACTCAGTATGTGATAATTTTTTGAACTGTATTTTATTTTATTTTCTTTTGAGGTTGATTTACATTCGAGTTTACTATTTATAGTAACAACTTATTTCCTCTAGACCATCAATGGTCTTGGAAATATCTTCTAGTATGGAGGTAAGGTCATTGATGACCTTTCACTATTCTTCATTTCTGAGATTTAGTTTTACAACATTTTCTATGAAATTATGGATTGATTAATAAACATTTAGAAATTCTTATAGTCATTCCATTTAAACATCAAGATGATAAAAATATTTTGATGATTCTACTACAATTTTTATCCACTTATTTCATCTATTACAATGATTATCAGTCTTACAAAATTCATTATTAATTTGAAAATTGTGATAAGAATTAGTGGTCAACTAATTAACTATAGATTTATATTTTGATGGTTTTGTATTTTTCAAATGGATAAATCATGGATGCATGGTTTCTATAACTAAATTCTACTTATCCTTCCTCAAAAAATTAATTTAAATTGTCCACATCATCACAAAAAAGACTATTTTTTGTAATATCATTCAATATTTGAAGTATCTATTTTTGAAAAACCATTTTTTAGGCTTAAAAATTTCTCCATATTCACTTTCATAATTATTGAACTTTCATGGTCACTGGGAGGAAATAAACCCAACGCTTACACAATGAAAACAAGCTAGAGGTAAATTCTATTACAATTTCCTTGTTCACTTATGAATTTTAATGGAAATGATAGAAAGAATTTCCATTCCTCATTATCTTCATCAACATTATCTCTTGAAATTTCAAATTGTACCTTGTCTTTGAATGAAATTCCCATGCTTACATGTGTTATTATATATTTTGGTTGGACTCTCAATTCATATGCCACCAAAGTAATCATTAGATCGTCCCAAGAATGTTTAGAGTGATCCCTTTCCAAAAGGGCTGACACTTTTTCATTATAAAGAACAAGATGTATTATTAGGATTTTCTTTATAATATCAATTTCTTTGAGTTCATCAATAAGTCCTTATATTTCAACAACAACATTAGTTATTGGATTAAAAATGCATCTGAATTTTAATTTAGATAAATTTCTAGATCATCAAACATGTTGTAAAAAACATGGAGTTTGGCCTCCTTAAAATAGTTGTCTCTTCATTTATGTTCTCTAGTTTTTCCCAAAAATACATTGTTGATGTAAAATTCATCACTTTTAGATATATCTGATTAGATAGAGCTGTAGTGAGGGAATTATTTTCTTTGGAATCTGTATCAAGAATTTTCATATTTGTATCAGTCATAAAAATCCTAGTTGGATCAATGACCTATATACCTTGTGCAGCGAAAAATAGTAATTCCATTCCAAGAGATATTATATGATATCTCATCTAACTACTGTAGACATGATTTTAGATTCTATCAAAGAGTGGTACTCCCCTAACATTTACTGTATTCCCCATTGTAGAAATGAAATCAATATTTAACACCAACAACCTTTACCCTGTAATACCACATAAAGGATATCGGAGCACCCAGAGAGGGGAGGGTGAATCAGGGTGACAACTTATTACTTTAAATTCATTGATAATGTTCCCACATTGGTGGGAATCTATTAAAACGTTTTTATTAGAAAGAGCAGAAAACAAACAATCACAAGTAAAGGGAAGTCATATCAATTTTACATGGTTCCCCACAAAGGGCTCTATCCAAGTAGAATATGCTAAAATGTTTTCAGTCATACCAAAATTCACTAATCATCACTTGTTATGGATTTAAAAAGTTTAGCACAGTCAATCAATGCCAGGAGCATAGCCTTTACAAGGTTTTAGAGATAGTACAATAAATCCATCAAATCACTTCTGTTGACTCCCCCTTGCTCACAACATTGAGAAGTATCAGAACTCAATTTAATGACATAAAGGTCACTTCAATGGGATGGAATTAAAACATTCATCGTAAACTGTAGAAATATTTTCTGTTGAAGTTCCATTTTAACACATAGATGAAGTTCATTATTTCACCTACTGATAGGTCAAGAACTACTCCTTCATTAACTGACCTTCTTCCTCCGTGCACTGCACTACCCCACATAATGTGTGAGCACCACATACCGGCTCTATATCCTTACTTTGAGAAACACATTTTTGATCCACCTTCACGTTATGCCTCTATTATAATCCTTCTGTGAGCAACCCCTTCTCTGTGTACTACCTCCATAGCAGTGTACTATTTTTCCTCCATGAACCGTCTCTACTCTGTGGACTATCACCACACTGCCAACTATCTCCACTTCCTCTCTATATACTATAAGAACTTTGTGGGCTACGTTCTTCATCAGCATAACAACTCTCCTACACAGACCTAAACTCTATATACCTTATATTCTTCCAAGTTATTCCTCTCTTAGGTGGACCTATCTTGCCACACAAAATCATCCTCAATTTTTAATCTTCTTCTCATAAATTAAATGAAGGGATTAATTCTCCTAATAGAGGAAAATAGATCTGTATAATCCGGTAAACCAAAATTGATCGAATCTTTGTTGCAGGACCACCTTCAACCCATACGGCTTCTCCTGCCAAAAATGTTTCCTACCCATTACATGTTCTATTATTTATCATATATACAAATAACCACTTTTTTTTTTAAATGACACCCTTCACAGCTCCTCAAAACACCATCTATTTTTTTCCTATGATAATCCATCCCATGAACCGTTTTCCTCTCACGCGCTACAAGCCGCACCACAAACAACAGACCTTTACCACAAACCAATTTTTTATTATGTGAACAAATTTTTTCTGATTAGCATAGTTCCCTTCATCATCTTTGAACCATTCTCAGAACATCGTACATGGTTCGTCACCTATGTTATGCAGTTCCCATTCTTTCCCAAATTCCTTTTCCATTACACATCTTGTTGACTCCTAGGTATAAATCCATACTTTTTTAATACCAAAAATATTATTTTGAGGCCCAAAAATTTGGAAAACACTAGTAAACTATGAGAACATCAATAGTGGTTTCGTCCCCAATTCCATGACTATATTCCTTTCAAACTCCCTAATATTCCATGTGCATACTGACAATAAACACAATCTATACTCCATTACTATCAAATAACAACCTTGGGTACAACATAGAACCATTTCAATTCTGGAATAATCTATCTAAAGGTTCTCCCATCATCGATAACTTCATTATAGAATCATTACATTGGTTATAAATCCAACCAAAGGAGTCATTTTTTGCAAACCAAAAGCATATACCCAAAGAAGAGGCAATGTTCATCAACAAATGATTTCGTTATATTTCTTCCTTAACCCCACTCAATTGTTATTATTCCATGATTATATAAGAGCATAATTATATAAATATACCAAGATGATGTTATTGTTATGGTTTTACATAGAATTGCACATACTTCCATCTGAATGGTAATGAACTTACCGTTCTTGTGTACGGTGAACTACTACTTCACGAAAGGATGTCGTTTATTTATCCATTACAACCCCTCATTATTGGGAATTATGATGGAAAATTTATTTTAACGAGATATATATGGTATTTTTGATTTTTTTATTCTTATTTCAATATTATATTAAACATACCATCATGATTTCCATTTTTTGGAAATATGAAAACTTTGTTTGTGGATGAGTAGACTACCACTTACTCAAAGAGATGTGACTCATTACCACTTTACATGGAATATTTAAAATGATGATTTTAGTGAAATTATATGATATATGTGACATAATAATTATACTTGAATTATATAATATATATATATATATGTCATTTTACTTCATTCTTTCAATATGACATAAAATGGAGGTTGTTTTCAAGCATACGTACGACCTACCATCTCCGTGAACGGTGTATTTCATTTTCAATTTATATTTTTTATAGATAACCATAAATACATATAAAATGAATATATATGATATTTTTTCATTTTTATCATTGCGTATAAAATGTAATCATGATCTACACATGAAGAACAAGAATAAAAAGTCAAAACATTACAAAAAACAAAGTGACCAAAAACAAAGATTCAACATGGAATGGTTATTAAGAAGGTATTATAAAGTTATAAGAAAATAATATATGGTATTATATATATATTAATAATGATATTTAACATATTTAAATTAATTTTATATTTATTTTAAAGTAGGTTTTCACGAGTGCGATTAGAGTCAAAATATAAGATAAGGTATTTCTCTCTCACTTTTATTTTTTGTGAGATTCAAGCCATGTTCACAACCTATTTCTAATATATGGTGTATATAATTCACACTAATGTATTAAATAGTGTTATAATTAAATATATAGTAATTTACATAATAATTTTATTATCTGTCTTCCATGGGGGTTATAGTACAAAATTAACAAAATTGGTAAGGTAATTTTGTCTCAATTTTCCTTCATTGAGACACATGTTATTTTTTCACCATTATCATTTTATGTGTTGTATATAATAATCTTTGAGATGTTCTCTCAATAATATAGCAATTTTCATGATATTTTAAGCTTTATGTAATGTTATTTTCTCTTCGTTTAGAAATCTATGTCTGTTTAAAACAATATTTTCTAAAAAGGTTTTAAACTTGATTTAAATGATCATTTAATAATGTTCAAGAAAAATAGTCCAAATTTGTTTAAAATGATTTTAATTTATTCCTTTATAATTTATTAAGCGATTTTCCGTGAAAATTTTTTTATAAATGTTTTTTTAATATTAAAACCATTTCAACAAAATGAAATTGTATTTTCCTCAAGAATTATTTTAAGTTATCATTCGAAACCATTTTACATCTAAGAAAAATATATTTTATGTTACTTTTTTTATTGGTGATATTATCCCAAGATACAGTTAATATTTTTTCTATGAATGGTTTATGCCTATGATTGAATGAAACTTATGAAAATAATTTCTGTTCTATGAGTTATTTTATCATTGAATTATGTTTATGAAACCAATTTCATCCCATGGGTTCTAATATGATGAATGATTTATGTTCCTATGTCATATATGTATTGAATTCCTTATGTGATGGGTGGGAAATATATCTCCCTCCAATTCATTGGTTAAATATTTATGTCTCATGGGATAATGATAGAAACCAATAGAAAGGGTTGATGCCCAATTGAAGATGGCAAAACCTGATCTATTAATGGGGATGGGGAAACCTCATCCATTATGGAAAGATGGGGAAACCTGATACACTATGAGATGATGGGAAAACAATTTCTCTTTTAAGGATGGAATAAGATAAGGGATGGTTGTGTGTCTCGTACAGCAGGTGTAGTCCCCATGGATTTCCCTGTTACGTTTTGGAATTCTTCCTTGACATATTGGAAATGATATTTCATGTCAATGTGTCTACCGCAAATTCCACATCTTATTACTATGTTATGATTTGTTGAATTATGTTATTTATGTCCTTATGATTCATTCCTTATGAACTACCAATATTTATTCCATGGTTTATGTTTATGATATTTGATATGCATGGTATGATCTTCTAATGTTATGATCAAGTTTTCATACCCTTATCCTCATGTTTATGATAACATTCCTCTCTTGTTTACCCTAAATAAGAATCTAAGATAACCGTTTTTCTTATGTTCTATTTTCCCTAGGTTATAAATAAATGTTTTATGTTGGGGTTGAAAAGGGGAAAATGTTTTGGAAAACATTAAATTTCTTTCACCAGTCCTGAATTTTGTGTTCCATGTTTCTAATGGAACTAATATAATATATAATTTGGGAGTCTATTTCTATGACATGTTAATTATTCAAAAAAATGATGTAATGTTTATGTAATAAAAGTGAGGGTTTCTATATATAAGGGTTTTCAACTCAAATTCATATCTTGGAGGCATGTTTTGTATTATTCACCTAATTTCATTTATGTAGTGTGTAAACTAAATATTTTAGAAACCATATCATGAATTTACTTGAAATCATGATTATATAAGTTCAATTAGTATCCCTCTATTAAAAGATGTTTTAATTTTAATGTTTAAATTTTTTTAATTTCTATATTGGTATTAATTATAATTCTTTACAACATAATACCTTTTATACACCATGTTTTATTTATATGGTATATCTAATACCATAGGATATATTTATTCCATAATTTTTTAAATTGGATTTACTAGCTGAATCATGTTATGTTATTCAGGTGATTATTGACTGATTTTTTCAAAGTTAATAAGAATATTTGATAATATAACTTTCATTCATTTAGTTTAGATCCTTAACATAATCTTATTAGATATATTTCCAGTACCTTAATCATTCTTATTAAATTATTTAGGATTTTCACATTGTTTTCTAGAGATATAAATTCTAGCAAATAAACCCATAAACAATAGTTCTAATTTATTTGGATATGTTGGTCATAAGAAATATTGATAACTGATGTCAGATTTAATTTATTTATATTATTTACTGACAAACCTATTCTCAAATGACTGGGATATACCACCACAAAAAATAATTTTGAACAAAAATATTTTACAAGATATTAAAAATGGATTTTCATTTCATTTTCATATGTTTTTCTTCCTTTAAATATTTATACAAGATAAGTATTATACATTTTTAAGGGCCTATTATCAAATTTTATAAAAGTAATTGTTTTCAATTATTATTCACTTCACTTTATAAAGAAGGCTTTTAGAAGTGACCCATAACATACTCTATAACATTAATGATAAAAATGATTTCTAAAATCTCTTTTATGTTTTCAATTCAATTTAGCTTTTAAATTTCCAAAAGAATAACCACAATAAGGTTTATTTTTCACTATATGTAAAATAATAAATATTTATCTTTTATGTTAATGGACAAAAAGTACCAAAGAATTCAATTCATGATCCCTTTATGGGTGGTATCATTATAGTATTGTTTTGTGAGGATATATTTCATCTATGTTAAAATCCTTATAGGCATCCTCTGTGACACTAGGGTTATGTTCTTTTGAAACCATCCACCTTCCTTCTCGAGATGTATTATGATAATATTATTTTAGTATTGAATTATTTTCATACTTCTCGATCTATATTTTGTGAACATCACATTTTACATAATTCATATTGGATGTTGTTCACATAAAAAGAATGTTAATATAACACCTTATGGAAAATTATTGATGTTTCAATGTTTTTATAATAGTATGTATTTTAATTCAAATGTTGACTTTTTTTTTAACATAAAACTTTTTTCACTACCTGCGTTTTGATTATTTTATTTGTTTTGTTGACATGAATAAAATAAATAGCATTATTGATGATTACTAATTGTTACCGAAGTATGATCATTCATTGATATTTAATATTCATTAACATAGTGATATGAATGTTTTTATTCTGTTAATGGTTCCCTGTGTATGGATTTTGAAAGGTATCATTTAATATTATAGACGATTCATTAATTAGGTGGTAGGTGGTGCTTGAAATTATATATCCCCTTGATGCATCAATATGACTCATGATAACAAACATGTTAGATTTTGGTGTATAACATTTCCATTAATAGATAGTTTCTCAGTATAAGGGATTGAAAAAATATTTATGATTTCTGAAATTAAGAATTACATCAGTGTGAGATAAATATTTTTGATATCAATGTTTTCATATATTATAATGAATATAATATTCCCGCAATTTTATTCAATAATTGTTTCATGGTTTCTACTTATTCCTACCATAATATATATTACATGTTTATTCCATAATTACCATTTTTGTATGTTTTCCCATATTATGAATTTGAGATCCCCACCTATTATGTATCCATTTCCACAATTTAAAAATTAATATTTTACACATGATATTTTTAACAGTATATCTTATACAGAGATTTTTTGTGAGATATTGAAGAAATATTTTGGGTTTACTAGTTACTTATATAGTGGAAAAAAAATTCACTAGTTGAAAAAGAAAAGGGATTTAATAGATCATGTTTTTTCCTATTTTTCTAAATCTCTAAACCTAAATGTTATTGAGAATGTATATAATGAAATATTATATTTAAGTCATGTAATTATTGGATAATTTTTATTGACAAGTTATAGTTGGTCTCAAATCATATATTAAAAGTAAGTTCTTATAGTACCGTATTTGAGAGGGAATGTCTGGGGAATCATAGTTTTTAGGCCCATGTTTTGTTTTCATTGTATTTGTTTTTAGTAGATCAATATTTGGATTATGTTGAAGAAAGAATGTATGTTGAGAAGGTAATGGAATTATAGATTGAAGAAAGTTCTATGTGTGAAGTTGTGAATCATATCCGAAACTATATTTATAATAATATGATCCAGAATATCAGCAAAAAAATAGATCTAGACTATTGGCATGAGAATTGGATCTAGAATAGTGGAATGAGTTGATACGATCCCTCAGATTGTGATATTTATTTGAAGTTAGAAGCTTCTGAAAATCGTATAGATTCTAGAATGAAAGCATTGATTATAATGAGATGGTAGAGACTACTGGTATTTTATCTTTAGATATATTTTTCTCATAAGATTCTATGTGATACAATATGGTTTTTAATTAATCGAACATAATTTTTTTTAAACTGGTGATGATTTTATTTTAAAAAAAACAAATCATAAGTAATCTATAAAAATTGTGATGAAATATTTATGAAATTAAGGGGATAAATGGTTATTATAGTCATATTAATTATTGGTTAGAGAGAATAATGTTTATGGATGGATTTGAAATTTCAATAAATCCCATTGAATTTTATATGATGCTATTCTGAACATAATCTTATTCAAAGTCATGAGGAAGTCATGAGAAAAAGTAGTGGCTTGTGGAATAAGGATGTTTCTAAATCCAATGATAACCAGTCTTAGTTTACCGATGTGAGATTATTGGACATCTATTTGTTTTATGGATGAGAAGGTAAATCATGAATATAGAAACCAAAGGTGTTATTTTTTAGTCAAACTAATAAGTTACAAGGAAAAAATCTTCTGAGAAATAAAAATATGTGTATAGTAATTAGAAAAAAAAAGTTGTTGAAGCTAAAG
Organism: Viscum album; assembly: GCA_963277665.1. Classification (NCBI taxonomy): domain Eukaryota; kingdom Viridiplantae; phylum Streptophyta; class Magnoliopsida; order Santalales; family Viscaceae; genus Viscum; species Viscum album. The sequence continues at coordinate 568,613,131 of OY728164.1, read as the reverse complement.
ATATTCTGACCTATCCATCAAATAAAATGTTCCATAAATAATCAGTGTTATACTAGAACTGATCAAAAACTGAAAATTGGATGAAGAATTGTTTTTTGGGGGGGTTTTATCAAAAAAGGTAAGCAATGTGGAGTTTGTTTAGACCGATGAAAAATGAATCAGATGTCAGTCAAAGATATAGTCAACCATTTTCATCAAGATGAATATCTGGGTTTTTTACTTTAATGTTGGTTAAGAGAGAAATAAAACTCTAATATGTGATTAATATTTCGGTCAAGAACCATAAAAATGGATTTGACATTGAAAATCGGAGTGAATCAGAGACTAATCCATCAGATGTGGGATAAAACAGATATCACTATCAGATTCCAGATCATCAATATGAGAAAAATTAAAAAATAAGAATTGTTTTAGTAAGATAATAATGTATTGTAAAGGTTATATTGAATATTCAAAAGTCAAGAGAAAATTTATTTCATATAAATTGATGTTTATGTTGAAATTTTTCATATAAGTGTTAAAATATTTAGATTTTTCCACTTTGTTTATGGTGATTAAATATAGTTACAAGGATCAAAATAAGTAGAAATATATTATAGTTAATATATAAAAATTGTTGCAGACAAACATAAGGAAGATTCTAATGTTGAACATAATCTTCCTTCGTAATGGGAAAATTATAATTAAAAATCAGAATGGGATTGATGTTTCTGATGTATGTTTGATGAGAGATGATGTTATGAGAAGTTTCAAGAAGGTTTGATAATAAACTAGTAGAGTTGAGACGAACTAAATAAATAAAATTTGCAATGGATGTTTTAGGGAAATAGAGGTTTAGGAAAATTATGTTATGTAGGATATTTTTATATAATCATACCTAAAACATATTAAGATCTCTTATAAACAGTGCAAGCACATTGTACATTCAATAAATCGAAGTATTGTTCATTGGTGAAGAAGAGAGAAGGAAGAAGCACTAAATGTTTTTTTATAGAATGAGTTTTCAATTGAGTATTATTGATGATAATTTCTAGATAGTAGAGGAAGAATAAGATCATATTTAGATAAATACCATATCAGGCTAGATCATTGTATCATGAAATTAGCTCGAGATTTCCAAATAGAGACAAATGAAGTTAAACATTATTTCAGTGGTATTATGATATATTTATATGATCATACTAAGAAATGGGACATGGGAATCATATTGGGAAATTAGAATGAGCATAATTATAATGTCTAGGATTTTCTTACCTATAGCTGGGTAGGAAAGTGAATAATTTTTTTAAAGATCATATTTATAAAAGTTGACAAGGTGGCATAGTAACATGTTGGGAAGAACCTAGTTAATATTTCTTAACATTGCTCAATTTTTTTTAAATCATTTCTTTGGGATGAATCACACAGACTGTTTTAGTGAACATAGTTTTACTTGATTGTAAGGGAATATCATACATTTTGTATCGACCAAAAAAAATTCATTTCTAGTGGATTGTATTGTATCAAATTATTTCCATACCATACCAAGTATGTAGCTACTCTTATTGAGATGTGAATATTGTAAATTTTTGTCTTCTTATGTATGTGTGGTTTATTTTATTACTAGAAAAGTAAAAAAACTAAAATAGGTGGTGATGGTAGTTTCATAAGAAATAAATTTAATAGAAAAGTATACCCCTGATTCACCCCTCCTCTCATAGTGATACATAGATCATGAATTTGTGATAAGTAGTGGTATTAGATCCCAGGTTCCCTTATTTTACCATTTGATGAAGTTATTGAAGAAGAAGCTATGATTTATAATTAGAGTAATGTGAATAGTAAGGTAACAAAAGTCTTAAATGATAGTAATTATCATATCTTGAAAGGTATAATGAAACCATATATTTTCCCCTTGTTTATTAAGTTTCAAAATATTCTTTTCATTTCTTCCTCTCATGATGATAATGATACTCTTACAAATGATTATATAAAAAATATTGGGAATGATGGAAGAGCTAAAAATTATTTACTCTAATCAATTTATGAAATTGGGTTTATACGAGTAAAAGGAGTTTCCACAGCTAAAGGTATCTAAGATATCTTGAGATGCATATATAAAGGAAATACAAAAGTGATGAAGGAAAATTTACAAAACTGTAGATTGATGTATGAAGGTAAAAATATGGGTGAGTATGTATCATTTGGTAAATTTTTTACTAGTGTAAATGAAATTACTAGCACTATAATATGTCTTGGTGAATAATTGGAAGATTATACTATTTTTGAATATATATTCAGAATTCTTATGGACAAGTTTGATGATAATGTTTATTCATTTGATGATAGAGATCCTAAAACATTATCTATAAATTATTTTCATATCACTCTAATTACTTATGCAATGATAAGGGAGAAATTTATGAAGGGAAAACAAAAGTTGGTAGAGAAATGTATTTCAAGGGTATGAAGAAAGAAATGTTAATGAATATTCTTGTAGTAGAAGAAGATATAGATTCTGGTTCTGATAATTTGGTATGTAAAAACATTGATAAAATTTTATCATTTTTTTCTTAAAATTTTAAATTAGTATTGGTGATATTAAAGGTAAACTTCCATTAAAATGTTTTGGTTATATATCCATTATGATCTACGTTTTCAATTGTCCTCGATGAGGTAATGAAGATGAAATTGGTGAGGAATAAAGTAGTAAAGAAGAATGGAGAATTATAATTTTTTAAAAAAATTGATGATAAAGAGAAATCTTAATCAAAGCAGAAATATGAGATGTTCTCCAAATCCAATACAATATTTTTTTTAAAGATGATGATAGTTAAGAACATACCAATGGTGATGAAGAAAAAATGTTCATTTATATAGTTGATATGTAGTGTTTTTTATAATTGAAGATGACTCCAAATAATTTATTGAAATTACCAGAGAAAATACATTTATTAGAATAATTAACAATGAATTATTTAGGAGAATTATTTCTGAATAGGAATAAACATGATTAGAATTACATCTGGAATAAGCATAGAAAGAAAATATAATTAATTTTTGGAAGGATTTAAAAAGAAACTAGAAATTTGAAAATTAAAAATTCTATTTTAGACAATCATAAATGTTTTCCTGAAAAAAGAAATTAAGCTACTAGAAGTGATTTAGGTCTTGAATATTTATATTGAGACAAAAATTAGTCATAAAGAATATTTAGAAGTAATGTTGAAGGAAAAAAGATGAAGGGTCAGATATTTTCCAATGAGAACTTTCTTGTGATGAAAATAGTTTTACAAGTTATAAAAATTCTATTTTTTTTTGTTAATGTTCTAGAAAGGGTAAGCCAAATATGAATAAAAAATTACCTTCAATGTTTTAAAATAATGTTTAAATAGTTTATAAGAAGAATATATATTGGAATATTATGAATGTGGGAAAAACAAAGAATGTGATGAAGTACAAAGTTTCAAGAAATTGGATTCTAAATGGATCCTACTACTCCATGGGTAATATATGGCTGGAATGAGATTGGACATGAATGAGATGACTACTGGTGATATCATAATAGTTGGTAGTTAACAACATCATGATGTGAACGTTAACAAAGTTACTGAGAAACATTCTCACAACTCTATTTAGTATGATTGTTATTGATTCAAATATTTATTATATAGATATTTCATGTACTATGGTGTATTTGAATATACAGAAAATATGTGATGGTTTAATCAATAACATTATTATTATTAAACATAATATAAAAAGAATATGTTTTGGGGAGTAATATATATTAAAAATGATTAAATGGTTCTAAAAAATTGGAACTAAGAAGTAAATCTAATAAGGTGGCTACTACAATCAAGAAAAATGAAAAATTAAAAGAAGAAAAGTAATTTTAGAAATATAAAAAAAAGGATAAATAGGATGAAAAGGATAAGAGGAAATTCATATTCGTTTAGAAAAAACAATTTTTCTTTGTATATAATCTTATAAGAAGTATAAAATGAGTGGATTATAAGGTGAATAAAATTTTTCTAAAATTTAGAACAAATTTGATAAAATGATATAAAAAAATTGTGATTTTATGAATCTGAAATGATGCAAGATATGTGGGAAAGGTAAGCATGTTACTAAAAGTTTTTTGACAATATCTCTATTCCAATAAGAATACATGAGAAATGTTTTAAAATATAATTGTAGAAAATATGTTTCTAATGATGATTAGAAGTAGAATGCCTCATTATACGATTATACAAATAATAATAAGGTTATTATGAAATCTAAGAAGGACTAACCGGATGAAGAAAAATATCCATTCCAAAATCCATGAAAAAGAAGAAAAAATAAAGACTGATAGGGGACTCATGGTCAGATTTTTTATTCTAATAAACAACTAAGGTTCCTCCTTATTTCAAATTTTTTATACTTTAACAAACTGTTAGGGATTTGAAGGAGTTGAAATTAGGGAGCAGGTATTGATGAGTCTCTTACTATTAATGGAAAATAAATTAATGAGGTTACAAAATATAGGTTTTTCAATGTTTTCTTTATACATATAATCATTATGATATGATTTTTGAGAGGGATATAGGTTACATTTATACTAAATAAAACCTTTCAATGTTTCCTTAATAAATGAGAATGTTGAAAAAAACAAGAAAAGGGTATTATATGAATGTTTTGAAATGGAAAAGATTTACAAAATTGATTATTCACTCTTTTGTTCTACACAGATTTCACCCATGTATAAATATAATTGTTTTTTTAATGACCCATTATTGATAACCTCATGTGATACTTTTTTTCTCCTAAAGAATAATTTCATGATTTTGAGATGAAAAGTTCTAACCCTTAAAAATGTGATCATTTTTCGATAGGGGGAAAACATTCATTATGGTCCTTTTGAATTTGATTACAAATAATGGGGAGACGTATGGAGAATGGGAAGACATATGAACTATGGGAGAAAGAAAATAATGGGGATAAGAAAAATAAAAAAAACAATTGGTATTGTTTTTTGAAGTGGTTTTTGTTGGTATTGACAACATATAGAAAGTGGTATATTTTTAGGCCCATGTTATATTTTGGATGTATTTTTTCAATAGATCAATATGTTGATTATATTTAAGAAACAAACTATATTGAAAAGGTAATGGGAATCTATATTAAATAAAGGTGTCTGTGTGTGAAGTTGTTAATCATATTCTGAACCATCAACATAAGAATATATTCAAGTCTATTGGAAAAAATAGATCTAGTTTATTAGAATGAGTATCAGATCTAGAATAGTGTCATGAGTAGATACAATACAATGAATTGGGATGTTAATAAGAGTTAATAATTTTATATAAATATAATTGATTTTGGAATGAGTTATTTGATCATAATGAGATAAGAGAGACTATTGGGAATTAGTCTCAGGAAGCATCAGTCATAGAAAAAGATGAGAGAGACCAAATGGTTGAGAAAAATATATCTTACATGTTCTAAAACATTAATTTATATATATTTTTTTGTAATTAAAATATAATAAGTAATATATAAAACCTTTTATGCATGATTTATGAATGAAATGGAAATGCATGTGCTTTCAATCATATTGAATATTGGTAGGAATGAAAAAAAATTCTGAATGGATGGAAAGTTACTATACTACCCATTAAATGATATATGAAACTATTCCGACCATAATCATATTAAAATTCATGAGGATTTCAGGATGAAAAGAGGAGGTTTTGGAATAAGGAAGTCATTGAAGTTGAATATTTCTAGTTATAGATCATCGATGTGAGATAATCGGATACAGCTTTTTTTAAAGAGAGGGAAGGTAGATCGTAATGAGAGAAACTGAAGATTCTTGTTTAGACCAATACGTAACTAGGAATAAATCCTTCTAGGAAAAAGGTTCTATGTATTGTAATCTGAATATGGAATAAGTTTTTAATGTTAAATATGCTAAAACGGATCCATTAGACATGGTGTGACATCGATAATAAGAGTCATACAAACACAGATCATAATATTCCAATAATAAGTATAATTTTTTGAATACTGAAAAGGAATAGAATTTATAGTTAGTTGGGGATGATGAAAATTAGATCAGATATCAACCAATAAGGTTGTTAACCATTTTCTTCAAGATAAATTGTTGGTTTTCCCTTTCAATTGGGCCAAGATAAAGAAAGCTCAGATATCTATTTAACATTTGGTTCATGATCTATATAACTGGATATTACACTAATAATTAGATTAATGACCTGATCGATCCAACAGTTGTGATCTAACCATGATAACATCATCAGTCATAGGATCATAGGTTTGAGAAAAATATGAAAATAATAATTTTTTCAATTATCTACAAAATTATTTTCATGTGGAACTCAAAGCATGAGAAGCTGAGAAAAAATGTTTTTTGAAGTGGTTCAAGAATATACTAAAGTTTTTCAATGAATTTTTGATATCTTTAAATGTTTCCACTATGTTTTTGGACAATGAAATATGGTTCTGAGTAACATAATAAGAAGATATCTATTAACCTTTTATTTACAAATTTTTGTAGAGATATGTAATGAATATTTTGTTGTAGAATATATGATTCCGTTATAATGGGAAAAATCAGAAATGAAATTAAGAATCTAAATTATGTTTTAGAAGAAATTATGATTCAAGATGAAGTAGTGAGAATATTAAAGTAGGTTCGAGAAGAAAAGGGAGGAGTTAAGATGTGCTGAAGATGTCAAAAGGTGACATAGAAAATTAAGGGAAATTGAGGTTTAGGGAAATTTAATTAAGCATGAAATGTTTTCATAATACCACATAAACCAAATTTTCCTTACATATAATTAAAGGAAGTAAATTGAACATTCAACTGATCAAAGAACTATTAATAGATGAAGAAGAGAGAAGAAATAGCGCTGAAAGATTGTTGATAGAAGGAGATTACGTGTTGAGAATTCCTAAATAAGCTTGTCGAAAAAAATAATATGAAGAAAATCATATGAAGATGGTTATCTTATCAGGTTGGATCATCAGTTTGGGAAATCAGAATGAGATTAACTGATTGGAACATATGTAGTTTAGAATTGATTCAGTGCTGTTATGAAAGATTTATATTAGCATAATGAGAAATCAGACAAGGGAAGCAGACTGGGAAATCAGATGTAGTATCATTATGAAATCAAATAGGTTATTAACTTCTACTGGGTAGTAAAGTGAAGAATTATTTTGAAGATAATATTTGTCAAAGTTGATAAGGCAGCACAATAACATGTTGATAATAACCAAGTAAAATATTATTAACTTATTACAAAAATTGTATTACATAATTTGGGATAAAATAAAACCCACACATTTTTAGTAATAATAGTACTAAATGACTATAAGGTAATTTCCTACTCTTTTTAGGTACACAAATGGATTTTTTTATAGATAATTGTGTGGTATCATATTGTTTCAATACCATACTATGGACGTAGCTACTCTTGTTGAGTAGGTAACCCTGCAAATTGTTGTGTCCTTATAGATGCTTGATTTTTATTTTTTTCATAAAGGTTACAACTCTTTAATAGGAGTAGAAGTTTATTTAAAAATAAAGGAATCATAAAAGAAAAACATATCACTATTTCACACCTTCCCCATCTTAGGGATACTTAGATCCTAACTGGGCACTAACACAATTTGTATCAGAGTAGGGTTTAGAAAAATTTATAGATTATAATGTTTTAAGATAATTTAAGGGTTGATAAGTTAATATTTATCATAATTTTATATTTATATATAACCCATTGAGATATGTATTTTATTTAATGTAAAGGTAATAATGTAAATTTTATTTTTGGAATATGATAATATAACATCTGTGAAATCCATAGGGATAATTATAAGTGAGAATTATAAGAATAGGTTAACATCATAATGATTTGGTAAAGAAGTGATTGTGTGGTTGTATTAGAAATTACATCCCTTTTTAAATACTTAATCTAGATGCAGGCTCTTTTACAAATATACATATGGGTAATGAATTATAGAAGGGTGGATTGGGTATTTACTCAATCATCACACGGTGCATGGTAATGAGGCCTAACTGTACACCTAGATAGACACTCTCAGGGGATATGCTTCTGTAAATAACATTATATTTATGTTTAATTACATATGATTTTTTTATGATGTTAACTAATTAGTTTATAGAACCAAATTGTAAAATTATTTTGGAGAACTAATAATTGAATAAATAGAGTCATTGGTTGAACAAAAAGTATCAAAGGACAGAATCAAAGTGTCATTAGAGAATACAGATTATTAAAGAGATTTTATATTTATATGATCATATACATTTATTTTATTAATAACCTTTTTGAATTTTATTATTTGGTTGAAAAATTACCAGAAAAATGAATCTAAAAAACATATGTATCTAGAAACAATTATTTATTATAATAAAATAATGGAACATACCTAAATGGGTTTGAATTTTATTATATGACTATTATGATGGAAAATTATAGTTTCTCTGTCTTACTTAATTTAGTGAGACTAATATTTTCTTGAAACTCTTGTCCATTTAAATGAGTAAAGTTATATTTATCAATGATGATTTTTTGTTTTCTAAATGATATTTTGGATTATGTTAAAAATTTAAGGATTATTTTTCAATATGTTTGCAATAATCATTTGAAATAATATATTAAATGGTATCAATATCATTCATAAATTATTTTTAGTTAATTTTAAATTTTAAAGAAAACTATTGAATAACCGATGTTTACGGGATGAATAGGTTTTAGGTTTAGTATATTTTTATGTTGATATAATAATGGTTTAGGAGATTTTTGAAATGTAAGTTATGTTGTATCAATATCATTGAGAGTAATGGTGATTATTTTCTCATATCTATAAAATATTTGGTATTATGATATATATCTAATATTGTGTGAGCTTTTGATCTAGTGGTTCATACCATTTACGGTCAAATATATAGTTATCTTCGAAGAGGAATGTATAAAATCATTGTGGATTATTGACATGGTGATTGAAAAGATTCTGGTAAAGGTATATTATGGAGAATACATGATTAGAGTATATACATACTTGGGGTTGTTATTTTATTAATGGATAATGTTGTTTGAACTAGATATTTGACTTGATATAGCCTATGAGAGTATGGTATATTTTATATTAGAGATTATACAATGAATGATGAACATGATAAGAGTACCCTCATCTGTTCTATTAAATTATTGATAATTAAAATTGAGAGTACATAATTTAATTATTTTTGGTGGAGAATGTACCACCCGAATATTTTAATATGTTATTAGCTTTATATAATTCAATGTGTTTAACTGATTTCATACACACAACATTAAAAATAAATGTAACCATGATATATTTAAGTATAACCATTAAAATCCTAAAATTAAATTACCAATAATTAATAGTATTAAAAAATTTAGAAATTTATATAGAAATTCAATAAAGAGTACTTTAAATATTATTGAAATTAAATTAGTTTACCTAAAATTACTAATAAGATCATTTATTGTATAGAAAAGTATTTTTCATAAATACACCTTTTTATGTGGTATAAATTTCAATTTCAAGAAAAATATTATTAATTATTCTAAATAATGATTTATATTAATAAAATGATAACACAAATTTAGTAGTTAAATAATATGATATATCAATAATAATATTTAATATTTGAAAATTTTATCTTCCAATAAAAATAGTTTTTCCTTATTTTATATGTTTTTCATAAAATATGAAATTGTAAATTTTGGTATTTAAATTTCAAAATATAGACATAATTTCAATATATAGTGTAATATTATTATCATGTGATGAAATTTTTGGGTTTTTCTAGAAATATAGATTTTTATTTAAAAAATATGGTTTTAAAAAAATTGTAAAATTTAAGACTTTTTTATTATAATAGAATGATCAATAAGATTAAAAAAATAGTTTAGGTGTGTAAATAAAAATTTAAGGTATGACTTTTTTATTATAAAATATTATTTGATCTTATAAAACATATGTCAGGTATATTCTGAACTAATGTAAAACGTTACATTTAATGAAAACATTTTTCAATATTTTTTGAATCATGTATTTCCAATGTGAAAATCAGTTTTGGATATTCATTAAATCCTTATTTGATTTATTTATTTATGAAATTAAATATGTGTCATGGGGATTTATTATTTTAACATCTATGACTTATAGATAATTTTAATTCTTGAAAAAAAACACTTTTTAACCAAAAAATCATTTACATATAATGTGTTCTAATAATAAAATTAAATAATTAAAAACATATAACCTTTATTTGATAAAATATTATCAAATTTTTAAAATAACATTTTTAAAATTAGGAAAAATCATTGAATATTATTTATTTCATTAACATTAATTATTAGTGTTAACAAGTAATTTCAAAGATAAAAGTAAATTGCAGTAAACATTAAAAAGGCTAAAATATAAATCCTTATAATAGAAATTATTTCCCAAAAATGAGTGGTTGAGTAGAATTTTGACCAAAAAACACATTACCCTCATATTTTATCTATTTTAGATGCATTATACCTGGAATAGTAATATAAAATTATAGAAAAGGTCAAGGGTGATTCTAAAAGATCCCTTATCCTATGACAAAAAAGGTAAAACTCCATTCACATATATGATAACATATTATTTTAATTTCTCCATCAAACACTAACAAATATTTATTCTTACAACCTTTTATAATGTTTAAAATAATCTGGTATCCAATAGTCATCATATTCTCTTCATTTCAATGGATAATTCCATTGAAAAATCAAGAACTTTACATGAGTATTATCAAATAATTTTCATTTCATCTTGATTATAAAATTGTAAATTTATTTAATATATACTAATAAAATGATATTGTTATTTTTTTTATATTATAATTTTAATATATTAATTTTCTTTTCATTTTCTTTTTATCTATCGCATCTATTAGAAAAAACAAAATCATCATTCATGCGGACAACCACCACCACATACAGTAAAATTATTTTTTCCACCACTATAATTAATTAATGGGTTTTAAAATAGATTAATGGGGAAATATTATTTCTATGACATAATTATGGTTCTAGTATGACAAATTTAATAAACTAATAATGATATAATCATTAAATTATTATCATTAATTTAATCATTTAGAACCAAGGAACTAAGTGGAAAATGATCACTTTGTATATGTAATGAAATTTTAAAAATTATCTTAAATTTATAATTTATTAGAATTATAATTTATCACACAAATAAAAAATAAATAAAATAAATGTTATTATTATATATTGATAATACAACTAAACCATCTCACTAACATCTATTATTCAAGGCAGGTGCATGTTTAGGTCGGTTTGACCACTAACATGAAAAATATAATACATTTATGTCATGGATGTCTATGATATCATATTTAATTGTATAAAATAATTTAAATATGAAAATAATTTTTTAATTTAATTTGTACTAATGGATATGTCATCATATTACTCATTAATTAAGAAAGCAACATTCAGTTGTTTTGAATCACCACAATAAGATCACCATCAATTTCATCTTCAATTTTTATAAACAAAACTGAGATGAAATGAAAATTATGATTTATAAAATATATTGTAAAATATATTAAGGAATATTAAATTTTTGAATTTTTATCGTATTTATAAAAATAATAGATAGAAACATAAATTTTATGAAACTAGTTCAATGTGATATTGATTACTTAGACCTAATGTAAATAATAGTTAAAAATATTATAATATATATATTTATATATATATATATTAAAAATTAGTTGTACAAATGAATATAGATATGAATATGTTTCTTGGTTATTAATTTTATTAAATTAATTTAATTATTTAGGATGTGTGGTGTTAGTACAAAATGAACCATGACAGAGGTAAGGGTTTTCCTCTCAAATTCCTCTCTTAGAGTCATGTTTGTTATAATGTAGATAATTTAATTAATATGGTGTATATAATAACTATTTTAATTTCATAAAATTAATATTATTTTAATGATATTATCTTTTGTTCATTTACAATCCTTCCCTTTCAGGGGGAATTTAATTTATTGTTTTTACAATCATAAGGGTTTTCTTCTTCTCATTTCTGATTCGTTGGAACAAAATATATTGTGTGCACATTTTTTTTAATGTTTATTTTAACTAACCTATATATATATTTATCATAAAAATATAATTTCTTTGGATTTAATATCCATATCATGTTCTCTTTTTCAAGTGGATATTGATTCATTTGTTTCCCTATGAGTTAGTATTTTTGGTAACACAACAATGATTCCTTATGTAATGATCAGTCTCTTAAAATGATTTAATTTATGTTGGGTAAATTATTCCCTTTTATTTTATTATGAGGAATTACCTCATTTAATTCATGATATATAAATTCCTACAAAATAAACCCTTATCAAAAATTTATCATTTTGTTTGATATGTTTCTCAGAAAGAATATCAGTAACTCATATCTCCTTTTCATTAGTTATATTGTTTGACCATAAACTTGTTTCATCCATAATTTGGTTATAAAACCCTAATATTTCATTATATGGTAATTAATAAATCATATTAAAAAATTATTTTTATACAATATACATTTTTGTTACAATTTTTCAATGTTAATTTTGAAAAATGTGTTCCATATGTTTTTAAAAAGTGGTTTTCATTTTACTTTTGATATTTTTTGTATCCCTATAAAAATTTATAAAATATTAAATGTATGTATATTCAATTCCATTATATTTTAGATTATTTTTACAGGTAATGTCTTTCACATATTTTTTACTTCACATGTTGAAAATTAATTTTTTTTTTCTGACCAATAACATCCTGTTTTACATAAATGTTAATATTTTTTCTTTGAAATATATTTTAAAATTTCATGTACAATTCCATTATAATTATCAAAATTATTTTACTAATATGATTTATTTTCCACATATTATTTTCTAAAATGTATTTATCTTTTAGGTAAATGATCTCAGGATACCTAACAATCTAATTTTAAATCACTAATTAGGTGGTATCGTTCCGATATTCTTTTGTGGGGTTGTTTTTCAGAAATGTTAAAATCTTAAAAAGTTTCCCTTATTAAACTTAGTTTATGATTTTTTGAAACTAAATAAATTCATAGTCTCTATATATTATTATCATGTTATTTTACTATTCAATTTTTTATATAACCATTAATATCTTCATCTTGAACATCACAATTTGCATAATTAGAAATAGATGAGGTTTAACTAGAAATAATGTTATTTTATTGATATGGGGAATAGTATTGGAATTTCATATTTTGATATTCTTATTTATATTACTATTAGAAAGTTGACTATATATTTTTTAAATCTAAACAATTTTTTAATGGATAGGTTATAGTCATGTGATCACTTTTATTGAAATTTGTAAATGTATTGACATTATCGATGATTATCGAGGACTATCATAGGTTGATCATGTATTGATATTATTCATTATTCGCTATAAAGATATGATATATTATTCATATAAACGATCCTTAGGGAATGGTATGAATCATATTGTTGACTCTTACAGTGAATGCATTGGACTTAATTAGGTGACTTTTGGGACCTAGATTTATATAATCTGTTGATGCATCATCTGGTTTCATGATACAAAATAAGATGTGTTTTGATGTATTTATATTCCCATTATAATAGTGTCTAGAAACAAGGCCTAGAAAACTTGTTTTTGATGTCGTTCACTATGAACTATATTAGTATTATTGATTAGTATTATGGTGTCCATGTTTTTATTTATTTCCACTTATATAGTATGATATCAATATTAGTTGATTATTTATTATTTTTATTTACTACTTCCAACTATAATAGTCATTCCATGTTTATGACATTATTATCTTAGTTTTATGTTTTCACATAATAATCATTTGATCTCACGACCTCTTTTGTTTCTGTTTCACTTAGTTTAGATGAAAATAATTACAAATGATTTTCCAAACAAGATAGCTTCTATAGATATTTTTTTGAGATATTGAATAATTGGAATGAATTAAGTAGATTAATATATAGTAGAAACAAATTACAATTAGTTTAGAAAAAAAATGGGATTTATTATTTTTTGTTTTTTCCTATTTTTTAAAAGATAAAAACCGAAAAATATATTGGAAATGTCTGTAATGTATTCTTTGATTTATGAATTTTTTTGGTATAATTATGTATAAAACTATTTAGTCTGAATGAAATACATTATATATTTTATGTGTTTAGCAGAAAAAATTGGGAGGATGGGTCTATGGTGTTTTAGTCCATCCCTCATGAGTCATTATTTTATAGATGGTTTTTAATGGATTTTTGTGGATCAGCCCTCCACGAACAGATCTCAAAGAGTTTATATACAAGGTATCCTAGAGAATGATCCCCATGAAGGATCTCCATGTTGAAATAAATTTTTTGAGGGATAATTTTTCAATTACTTTCTTTATTTTCTATCTAAGTCATCCCTTTACAGTCCCTTACTTACATGGGATTTTCTTCATGAAGTGAGGTCTAAGTATCATGTTTGAAAATCATAAATCCTTCTTCGATCTTTTTTTCATTTTCACTTCCTATGTGTTTATTTTGAGAGGAAATGGGGTATTTATAGGAATTTATTGGTAAACCACCATCCATAAATAGGAGGCTATTTAGAATCTTATAAAAAATATTTGTGTTGGAAAGGGTTGTTCATAAGGTGAAATGCCAGAAGATTAAAATCAATGTTTGACCATGAATGAAAATGATTCAAGGATGAAAAAAGTAATACCTATGACCCCAAATAAAAATGGTATGTTTAAGGACATATAATTATTCCTTAAAATAGAAAACAGCATCATTTCATATAGAAAAATACATTGTGAAATAAAAATTTATTCACGTGCGAGGAATTACTTCATGATGCCTTTCACTAGCTTCAAGAATGAATAATGCTGTCATTAGAAAATGTTTCCATTAACTAATTTTACTCCATTATTATCTCACATATCATGTATTTGAATAGTGATATTTTTCAACATTATTTTCTTTAATATCTAAAACATAAAATGCGACAATAATTTCCCACAATATACTCCCCCACTTGCGATCTCATTATCACTTCGCATATAAAAATTTGTTCATGGAGGATTAATTCTTATAGGAAGGTGGATTGAACAGGTTCATGATATACAGTACATGTGAATAGATTCACTAAGAGATATTTATGATTTTTTCAAAGGAATCAGGTGGACCTTATATCTATTCAGGTGTCAGGTGATTCATGTAGTGCCTATAACAATTAATTATATTTAAAACATTATTAATTATTGTTTTCTAAATATATTAAAATCAATCAAGTTCCTTATTTTCGTAGAAAATTATTCTAGAAAAAGACCTTCATTCTATTGAGTGGAATAAGAATATCATGATCAAGAGTGTCAATGGTGAAGTATGTTGATGTGTGTGTTCATGACATGTTCTATCATCAAATTTCATGGTTGTTTGTCTTTGTGACTACTCAATATTAGATTTATGATTTATGGATTAAGGTTTCTTACCAACATCCACATCCCTGCATCATATTTTGGGAATCAACCCATCATAAGGATAAATCTCTACTAGTAAACACATTGATCTAAAATATAATCAAAGGGGATATTTCGTTTCATGAATCACATTGAAAGGTTTATGTCAGACTATATTCCCTTAATGCTTTATAAAGACTTGTGCTTTCCCAAGGAAGATATTAATGACTATTGATTAACTATGAAAATATCCATAATTTATGTGAATTAAATAGTATCATTAAGGTGTGATCTAATATTTAATAGCTCACTAGGGATGTAATGGAGCTGGAGATACTGGGTAAGGAAGAGCTATGTAGTGTTCTTCTAAGAGATTTGAGCAATATGAAATTTTGAAGGTATATCCATGTAACACTCAATATCATATCACAAGAATAACATCCTAATTTATATTCTTAATATATATAGTCTAGATAATAAAATTTCCACATTGTGCATATAGGGAGTTTGACATGAGCCATTGGGACATCTATATGATCATATGGGTATGGATTATGGGGGATATCCATGATGATATCTTTACCTTATTTTATATTGGAGGATGCGGAATGTATGGAAATCATATCAAGGATCTCCATAAAATATCAAAAAAATTATTGGTGGAGGAGAGGGTATTCCCGGAGATTGATGTTCCCTTTCAAGAGTACTCTTAGGAATTTGTCACGCCAAATGGACATGATTCATTAGTGAGGATACCAATAAATTTCTCAACATAAATAAATCATAATAATATAGAAATAGATTGAAAAATGTTAGAAGAAGGTAATTTCACAATGTGGGGTAGGAATATGGATCCTGGGATTAATCAGTTGGTATGACTAGTAATATTCATTTCCCCATTTCTAAGTGGCTTATTTCTTTTAGTCCATGATTCCCATAATGTTGTTCGGATCAAAACCATTATAATGGGAACTCAAAAGGGGGCAAGGAAATTCATCATCATAGTGGTCTATTATAGTATTATTATACTGAAGGAAACTTTCATTATTTTTCATACATTTTAGATGCTCTATGGTTGAATGTTGACTCACATGGGGGACATATATTTTTAAATGACTTTGCGATATCAGAGGCCGGAATAAAGACATATCATCAGTGTATGGGTGAAGTCAAGAAAACATTGTTAGAGGAAAGGGATCTAAATAATTGGTTAAAACACCAAAAATTCATTTTTTTCATTCCCTACTTACATCAAAATGGAATAGTGATGGATAAAAAAATCAGGTACCTTGGTGGCTGAAGGGTACCTCAAATACTTATATGAAAAATAAATTGTTTCATAGATTGTTGGAAAGATGATATGTGGGGGGTATTCACCCTGTATATTTAGTCAATAGTTTCATTATGTAATAAATATAAGTCCCACTACGTTGAGAAATTTATAGGAAAAGAAACTTCTAAAGGTTTCATGGTAACATTGGGTTTTGTATACACAAAAAGAGATGATAATTTTAGATTAACATTCATTTGGTAAGTTTATTTAAAGGTTTTCATAGAGATAAAAAGAATCTTAGATTCAATCATATCTTAGTAGATGGTTGGATGTACTGGTTCCCATAGTGTAGGTCCCACCATTAGTTGAGGAAGAAGAGACAAAACTATAGATGTATTCAAAAAGTCATCATTAGTGACCCTCTCCAAGAAATAAATTTATATACTAGATTCTGATGAAATTATCAAGGTGTCTTGCTCCCACACCCAGAAAAATTTAGGCAACTTTTTCATTATCTATTCCTTTCATGGAAGTAGTCTCATATTCTTAGTCGGTGTCGTTTTCCTAGAGAATGAGAATATCTAATAAAGAGTCATGGATAACACCAAAGGTTTTTGAAATTTGATAATGTGGTTTAAAACAAGTAACTAATCATTTACATATATATTTATAAAAGTAACATTATGTTTTTGGAACTTATGATATAAATATAAACACCCTAATCAATTATTTTAAGGGATGGTTTTATTATAAGGAATGGGTGATCGTAATTCTAACATCAAGAGAAGAAGTGACTGATGGTTAGAGTCAAAGAACATTCAATTGAGATGTGAAATAGATTTTTGTTCCTGCTTTATTATAACTTTTAATGTGATTTTGAACCTTCTTAAACACTTTTCAGTGGCTAGAGGCATGTGATCACCTGTTGACTCACCAAAATATACTGAATAGAAAATGATGCATGATATAGATTCCCCATAAAGTGAAATGGTTGAAGAAGAAGGATATTTAGATATGGTATAGAATATATGGGTGGTATATGATCAAACATATGGAGTGTTTCCACCTACATCACCACCAAATACTTATATCATGGGACTATCCTCAAGTGAGACTACTGGGAATTGGTAGGAGAAATACCGAGTGACCTATCACGACCCATCCTCTGGGCCCGTGCCGTGACTACCCCAAGCCCGCCTTCCATAGGATAGGGGCTGGTGACTAGAACCAACGGCGTAAATCCCGATAAAATGGAAGGAATTGCCTTTATATAAGAAAAAAACACCACAGAGTACGCAATCTGATGTAAACACTAAGTAAACTGAGTACAAAAGTTAGTGTTGGAGAGTAAATTGGCCAGTATACAGACCCAACGGAAAGTGCAGTACAACTGAGAAAAGTAAAGTACAACAGCTAGTAAGTAAAGCAGCCTCCACTGAAACGTCCTCCAGAAACCCCACCAGAAGGGTGGGTATAGATGGTCCCCTCTACTCCTCAAATCCATTCGTTCACACTGTGTACGTCTCGCCTGATAGTCCACCTCCGGGTACTTTCCCAATCCTCAAACCTCAACCACGATCAACGTTTTCCATCATTTGTAACCAACACAATGTAGTGCGGACGTATCCCGTGCAGGGGTGAGTATACGATACTTAGTAGGGACCCTGAGACCCCCGAAGGCCTCCAGTATCCACAAGGATAACCCAATAAGGAAAGATACAAATATGAAGTATCAACCAACACTACTTAGATATATTCCCACACATATACCTAAGTCAACAATTCCAGTTCGACTCCAACTTCTATGCCCAAGTTCAACCTAGTCCACACAGGAAAGTTCAAACCAAACCACACAGGAAAGAACAACCTAATCCACACAGGAAAGCAAGTCAATTATATCGACGATTTTGATTGAAAATCAAGACTCAGCTCACATAGGTATACTATTCACGAATAGGGGTGGAGATGATTGATGTAGCCTCTGAATCATCTCCTCTACCGAACCCATGTAGGATCCAAGTACAGATGTCGTCGCTGCCAGACCCACGTAGGATCCAAGTACAGTAACCAAATCTGTCGAACCCACGTAGGATCCAAGTACAGTCGTCCTCACTGCCGAACCCACATAGGATCCAAGTATAGTCATCCTCACTGCCGAACACATGTAGGATCCATGTACAGTCGTTGTTGCTGCCGAACCCACAGAGGATCAAAGTACATTCGTCATCGTCGTCGCAGTTGCAGCCAGATCTAAGGTTCCCGCACATAGCACGCTCGATTCTGGGAGGGTCCGCTCCACGAGCCAAGGGGTCGATACATCCACATTCATAATGTCCATAGTTTTTGTATCACAAAGTTTCATCTTGTCAATAGGAACTCCACGCAATAGACGGCGCGTCTATCGGACGACCGGTATAAAAGATATTAGCTTTTCCGTTCTAGGGGCCCAGTTGGTTTTTAAGCTAAAACCAACCTGACCGTACTCCAGCTGCATCAAAACATCGAACGGAGTAAGTCAAAAGAACCTTCATGCTAAGAGGAATCCATCAAAGTCGACGACACATCAATCGGACGTCCGAAACTCGAGTTATAAGCGTTTCTGCTCCAAGGGCCCGGTTGGTTTCGTGTTCGAACCAACCTGTCTTTACACAATTTTCTCCAAAATCTTGATTGTAATATACCAAAATGACGATCTCGATCCAAGGATCCCAATTCAACTGGCGGTGCGTCGATCAGAGGTTTGTATCCCATGTTATGGGTGTTTGAACGGATCTCTCCGAAAATAGGTGATGTGGGCCCGGTCCAACCTGGCCCAATACCCCCTGGGTTGGCCTGAACAGGGCCGACCCTTCCCGGGTCCGGTTCCGGCCCAGTTGGGCATTGCCCAGCCCGGCCGGCGCGGCCCGGCCCAGCGCGGGTTCAGCTCGGCTCGTGGCCGAGCGGGATGGGAAGTGGGCGCCGCCCCCCCTTAATTTTCAAAACGGCGGACCCTATGGGGTCCACCCTATAATTTTTCCGGGGGTTACGACCCCTAGTATTCTGAAAAAATGTCCGGCCATTATGGATGGCATGTTGAACCACTCAGGACACGCGGGGGGTCATGCCTCCTGGAGCCCCAGAGGCCGGCTTGGCCGGCCGCCCCCTGCTGAACCGTCGTGGCCTAAGGCCTCGGCTCCCGTCCGACTGGCGCCACACGACGGTGCAGCGCCCCTCCACCGCGGTCCGCCCCAACCGCGGCCCCTTGAGTCTCCGGCGCGGCACGGCGTGACAGCACCATGCCCCTCTGCCATAGCCTGATCCGGTCATGGTTCCTTTGGCTTCACCGGTGCGGCGCGATGGCACCATGCACCTCCGTCGCAGCCCACTCTGGCTGCAATTCTCTTGTTCTCGCGTGGTGCAACGACACTGCGCCATCTTCGCCACAACTCATCTCCAAGTTCATCAAGGAAGCGGGGAGGAGAAATAGTCCGTGATTGTGTGGTTCGATCTCCTCTTGTTACGTTGGTAACATTCTTCCAATTAAACCAATGAACTACGATTAAATTAAACAGGAACGAAGGTACCCCTACCTCAACACAAGTTGTCGAACGATGAGCGTCACGGGAAACGGTGCCGCGGGGTGAGGCTCTGTATACGAAGATGGATAACGTCCGAGGAGGAAGCAGCGTCTCACTTCCTTTCAAGCGGAGAGAATATTGAACGGCTTGACGTCGTTGGGGAGTTCCTGCGCTGGTGCCTGCTACTTTATCCTAGTGGAAGAAGAAGACGGAAGAATTCGGGTTGCCGAGTCGACGATCCTTGACGAAGTGTTGTCGTTCTTCATTGAGGATGATGTTCTTCAAGAGAACTTAGAGCTCTCTTCCCAATATCATCACACAACAATCACACCTAATAAAATAATGCCTCCCTTTATTTTATTCTTTTTCCGTACTTTTCAAAAACTAAAAAATTCAAAATTGAATTCACTTAATTAATTAATCTTGAGTTGTCAAATTAAATGGGGTGATATGTTGGAAATATTAATTTGGAAGAGGAGAAGCAACATAATTAATAAACAAGGGAGTTTACGGGGTTATGGGGAATCTGAAAAGATGGGGGCTCGTGTAGGCCCCACCTCTCCTTTATCCTCTTAAGAGAAGTTAGCAACCTAGTGCGTCCCACCCAAACTTCCACACATAGGTTATAACCACTTAGAAAAGAAATAAAATTGTAACACATATTTTATTTCACTCTTCAATTAAACCACATTTTTTAAAAACTCCTCCCGAGCAATCGCACCTTTGGAAAAGGTCCTCTTAAGAAAAAAAAACGGCGTTGTGGTTTCATCGGTGCCCTCAGATTTAAATTCCGAGCACCAGATCAAAAGTTAGAAAACCCCGCTCTTTCATTCACTGAATGTACCCAAGAAAAACTTTGGAAAATTATTCTGAACACACCGGGCCTTAGAATCAGGTTCCATCAAAAACTGCGTACTCGTAAAATCCCAAAGAATTTAAGAAAAAAATTTCCTTGAAATTTACAGGTCTTTACATGACCCACATCTTATTGTGGATAAAAAGTGAGTAATATATTCAAAAAATCTCAGTTGATATTTACGAGAATTTAGATTTATCAATATTATTTCATTAGTTACATACATTTGAGGCTAAAAAATACTCAAAATCATTTAGCTTCCACAATCATAGATAGGGGTCCAACTGATTTTGTGGCATCAGATATTCCATGGAGGTCAAAAATGACTGAGGTCTCAGCTACATCAATCATTCCACTTGTGGACCTATGGAATATGGGTGACAACAAAGTGGCGTGGGTTATAAGGAATATGTTCCTTAGGAAGATAGAGTCCCTAGAATAGTAGAAATTTTCTTCTTGGGAAAAATAATAGTAGAAACTCAATAGAGAATAAATCTATTTTTTTCCCAATATTCCCATTAAACTAATTTAGGTAGATGAACCCATAAATGGTTTCATATTATGTATTTATAACTTCTTATATTAATGTTATACCCAAAAGTTTAGATTTAAAAACCAAAATAATGGTGGGGGATGGAGTTAATGGAGGATCAGGATTGACCATCAATACAGACCCATTTTTCATTGTCCTTGAACATCCAATATAGTTTTATACCCTCATAGATTTCAGGGATCTAACTAAATATTGAACCATAGATTATAACAATGTACATAAATTCATAATAACATAGTGACCTTTAGATTTATAAATATTCACTGTAATTATGGGGAAAACTATAAAAAAAATAAGTGAAACCCTCAAATATTATAACTCAGGAAGCCATGTGTCAGAGGTTCCTCCTAGTCCGATTTCACCAATGAAGGATATGGTTTCCATGGAAATTAACATGTCGTCCAAGGATTTTCTTCCATACATTCCATGAAAAGTCTCACATACTGAATCCATTGAAGTGTAAACAAAGTTAGTATAGGTTAATGATGTAGTGGATGAATATAAGTTCCTATCTATATGAAATTTTAATTTCTTTTCCATCATGTCACTAACATACCCTAGGAACAAATTTTAGTAATTCCATCACAAAATTATAAATTTATAGATTCTTTTGTACTGATATCTCAACGGGTGAAGATTACATGGATGTTAGTCGGTATGTGGTAGGTCCATTATGGAGGTATTGAGATTATTTTCTCACCGATTTTCCTAATCCCTACGAAAATACCATCTTCAGATATAGATCCTAAACTAGATCACTAAAATCTAAAAAACACACAATTCACCTAACAAATTTTATAATGATTTTTATGGAAACCTAGATCTCAAACATACCTAAAAGTATTTTTGTTAAATATGGGAATACCCCATCATATTTTATCATTTCAAAACTATGGTGGGATTTATTACCTCGACACCCATTCAAGAGTGAAATACGTTATTTACAATCAAGAATAATTGAGAATACACCAAAAAAATATCATAAATCAATAATCTTTATTCTAATTTGTTGAGGTCTTTAATTTAATATTTATATAAACCTGTAGAAATACTTGAGTAGAAACATTGTGGAATTGGTAGGACCTAGTGATATGGGCCTTCATGGGATGGATTTTTGAAGAATTAAATTTACTTGAATATTATTTGGATTAAACTTATCCAGAACAAAATGATGGTGAGAAAGAATTTTATGTGGAGATGTCACTATTTAAGTATTTTGAGAAGGATTAAATGGGTTTCAATGTAAGGATAACTACATTTCGGTATTATATAGAGTTAAAGATAAAACATTTGTAGTACTAATTAATTTTTTGGATGACACTAAGAAAACAATTATTCAAAATTAGGAGTCTATTAGGCATTCCCTATAATAATAAATCTATCTTTTGTAAGAGAGAGACTTTAAATATTGATTTTTCACTACACTATTTATAAATCATTGAAAAATAATCGTGTTTTTAATTTTCTCAATCAATCTACATTATTATAAATCTTTCATGCCAATTTGTGTAACATTAGAAAGTAAAATCAAGATGTCTTGAATTCATTATGAAAATTAAATTTTAAATTAAAAATGTATATCATAGTACCCAAACACTTATCAGGGGATGGTTTTTTCCTTGTCGTGGATTATATATGAGCATTGTAATATATTCAATCACAATAAAATAAGATATTGTTCATTTAGATGAATTATTTTCTCCTAGAAACTGCTCATAGAAGGAAATAAGGGTCGGATCCACCACCACACAGTTGATAGTTTCCATTTAGATATGGATGATTTCAATCAAAATGATGATGATCAAGATGGGGAAATTTGTAATGGTATTCCAATTTTCAAAATGGTTTGAGAACCATAAAGATAAAAAGTTATCATTTTTTATAGAAACCTTCAAACCTATATAGAAGGAATGAATAATTTCTATTCATTATTCATAGACCAAGGGACATAGAGATCATAACAAGACATCGTATGTGATCATTACGTAGAAAAAAAGTGATTTGTATATTTTTTTATTAACTTAAATTTTTAATAATTCTCATATTGGTTTGACATAGTTATAAGATGCATTCTTTTATTATATTATCCTTTATGGGTTTTCAACCTAACATGTTTAATACCTTTTAAATTTCAATTCATTGATTTTACCAAAATCTGGTGAGATGTATCTTCAGTGAGTGGAGATCATAATTTTTCCCATATCATCCATTGTGTGTTATGAACCTGGTTATTAATGTGTCTATGTTTTAGGTATTTTAGTGTTATATGAGTGAGAACAATGTAGCATATGTTTAAAGTCATATATCATTTTCTAAAAGGAGAGGTGAATTTCATGGTAATATGGTAAAAACTATCCAAATATAAATAAGGACCCACCATCTTGAATATGGAATCTTCATGGTATAGTGAATATAAATTTTATTATAGTGATTGAACAAAATGTTTCTTATATTTCAATTTGAATATATTTGTCTTCCCATTTATATATTTTAATATTATTTAGGTATGAACAAATATTATTGTAGTTTAAGGTCATGTGAATTTGATAACGGTAATGTACGATGGATCATCCAGTAACATAGGATAGATCATCTCAATGTGAATTGGTAAATATCCATGCTATTGATAAAGAAAACATCATGACAAAGTACATATATTTTGTGGTCAATATGAATAAACTAGGAGTGGTTATAGTTTGGTCATATATATATGTGATCACATACTGAGATGGTTTTCACTATAATATGAGAGAAACTAGCTCAATCAACTTGATCGATGTGACTATCACTATTAAAAATTGTGGAAATTTACTATGTGATAGTTTTATAGAGCTTAATAGTGTGATCTCAAGAGGTAGATAAAATCTGGTGAATGTCTATAGATAATGTGACAAAGGATTTTTTCCCCCTGGTAGTACAAAAATTATGTCTGGTGATACTTTTTGTTAACAATAATTAAACAAATGAGAATAGAAGTTTTTGTATAATGGGAGAAGAAAAATACAATGTGAGTATGGGATTAATACTATTATAGACTAACCTATAAAGGGGAAATTTAGTTTATGGTCATGAATCTTAGACCCTTGAATTTTACAATTGTATGTCACTCAATGATTTTAGATCAAAAGTTCATGGTGTGAGATTTTAAATCACTACTCTGAAGGTGAGAACAATTTACAAGTGTGTGACCGAAAGTATAAAAATCCACTTGATTAATGGGGTTATGTGTTTTATAAATAATAGAACGTGGTATTTAAATCACTAACGCATGCCTGTCATGGGGCGTGGAAAAACAATATTTTATTTACCTAAGTATATTATAGCAGTTGATCCTAGGTAGTCTCCCGAAGAGGAGTGTACACAAAACAAGGTTGTAACTTTTTGTTGGTTTTCTTAAAAAGATTGGTTTTAACAAATGATAAAGACGGTGATCGGATTGGGTTCGGATAGACCTAGTGTTGTGCCATCATGGTTTCCAAATTTTATCTCTTCTTCTTCCTTAAACTGGTAAGAGAGAGATTCATCTGTCAAGTCCTCTCTCTCCCTTAGTCAGATAAATGCGATGTGAATTTTCCTTTTTAAAACCATAGATTGTTCTATCCTCCTTCCAATGTGCTTAGGGTTGTAGAAGGTCTCTTGATTAATTAGAGCAATCCCAAACCTAGAATTGTTGTTCCCTAATAAACCAATATTTCTAAAAACAATCCTACACACGTTCTTGAAAACCGCCGAGAAATCACCACCCAACCATAATCTTGTTCCACCGTATACATATTAGAATTGGTTGGAGGGAGATGTGATCATTGACCAAAGAAATTTATAATTTCAGAATCAAAAATATAACACTAACACATTCGAAATTTTATACTGAATTAATAATTGAAACCATTATAAGAAAGAAGAAGAAATTTTATTCATTTCAAGCACAAAAACTCAAACACAACACATAGGTCCAGCCTCCCCTCTTTCCGATCACTCAAATGAAACTACCCCTCCATATATGGGGTAAGCGGGATGATGCGGGAGAGGAAAAACATTTTAAATTAAAGAAAAATAAAAGAAAGAAACAGAATGGTTCTGAATGAGAATTTCTTCGAGTGTCCCTTGGCTTCCTCCCATATCTGATTGTGGTGTCCTAGAAGGAATGGGATGGAATATGGGATTCTTTGAGAGGGTAGAGCTCTCCTCCTTTTATAGCTAGAATTTTTCACCCGGATGTTGACGCATTTTAGACCCATTAAATGAAATCTTCAGGCGTTAATCCCTTCTTAAATGTTGTTCATAATTCTATTGACCGTGTCCCCTCAAAATCTCATCGGATTTGGACATGTATTCCGAGAGTTATGTTTGTTTTACTCTGAGCATTTATTCTATCCAGTCAGACTCTCCAAAATGCAATCCTCCAGATTAGGGTGATTTAATGACCCCATAAACAGTCAATTCACGTGTACCTTCATAAAAGATGCTCCAAAACCCCTTGTGTGTCCACCCACTGAATTTCACAACATTTGGGCCCACCATGGATGAGTTATGGAGCCCACACCAAATCTAGGCAGAACTGCAAACATTTTTCTTTTTCCCACTTGTGAGCTTCCTTTGAGCTTTCATATGGCCGATTCAGATTTTAGTCAAAAAATAGTAAATGAAGCCCTGGATGTTTAGAATCTGAAAAAGATATAATTTTTCGATTTGGATCATTTTAGTTAATGTTATGGCCAATATACAGAATTAATTTAAAACTATTAAAAATCCAAAATGGCCAATTTTTACTATTCAGCTCAAAATAACACCAATATCATAAAAATAAAATAATTAATCTTAGAAGATCACTTTTGTGGGTTTAAAAAAATGATATTCAATATAAATTAATTGAAAATATTTTCTCTATCAATTTCCCCACACTTAAACTATGCTTGTCCTCAAGCATAAAATCTCAACATGGAATTCAAAGGGCACCAATGTCACAAATATTTAAATTTAAAATGTAATAAAATCAAATGATTATCAATGTCCAATCAAATTTTCTAGTTCCACAAAAATATAAATTTAATTTCATATTTTTCAAAGAAACAATCAATTCAAGAATTTAACTTTTCCCCTTTGAAAAATAATGGAGATTCTCCTT
Source organism: Viscum album (assembly GCA_963277665.1). NCBI lineage: Eukaryota > Viridiplantae > Streptophyta > Magnoliopsida > Santalales > Viscaceae > Viscum > Viscum album. The sequence goes on along the minus strand of OY728164.1, from coordinate 568,586,204 downwards.
TCATTCATTCAAGCTTCTCAATCTATTATTATTAAACATGCCAAATCATGATCTACCTCACTTTTGAATCTTTTCCCTCATCACTCATGATACAATTAATAGTGGAGTTATGCTCATATCCTAAGAACATGCTCCTTACCCATAGGCTTGTAAAGGAACTTCTTTCTCCACTTTGTAAAGACAAAACACACATAAAATCATGAGGACTTGCAATAAAGGTTCAAATGACTCTGTGGCTTAGGGTTGGTGGGTAAATGATTGAAATAATTTAAGGCCAAAATTAGGAGGTTTGACTCTTATGTACAATGAATGATTAATCAAGTAAAAAAACCATATGAACCTCACTCAAATCATCTTGAAATGTAAATCACAACACCAATCGCCTTTTAATGACATGGGTCATGAGTCAGTAAATGATTTAAAAAGAATGATATCATCCAAGTTCTCCTATTTTTTTGTAAAGCTCCAGAAAGGCACAGATTTATTTTCTGTTTTTGTAAAGCTCCAGACAAGCACAGCTTTATTTTGAATTTTTCTCTCTCTCTTTTTTTAGGGAGAACCGAATGAAATGAAAGAAGCATAATGAAATGATGACTCATGCCCAATTTTCTAATAATACATTTCCCAAAATGATGACGCACACATTACACCACCCAAAAATGATACATATCCCAATAAACTCACACAAAAGTCCCTTCCCCCACACTCAAACTTGAATTACCATGCAAAAATACTAAAAGAGTGGGTAGGTAAGGAAATATCATCTTTTAATGTGGCTTAAACCTATAAGGAAATTCAGGGATTTTATGGGATAACGAAAGATAAATGTAAGGTTGGGTCTCAGGTAAATATGTGGCTACCCAATTTAGTTCCTCAATCATTTTAAATGTGGTTTTGTATAGTCATAACTTTGACAAGTTTCAATACAAGTTCTAGCAGGTGGCACGTCCCAAGATCACTCAAGAAATATGCTCAAGATAAAATAGGAAATATTTAGTCTAGAAATACTCTTAGGAATGACAATATGATATTGGAAAATCACTCATGGTATGATTAATAATAACAAATTAATTACCATGAATTTCAGAAATTCAAAGAATGAAAAATGGAAGGGAAATTTCATTTACATGAAACAATTAATTCCCTCAATTCATGAGTCCTTATTTGCTTCACTTTAATCATCCAATTATCCTTTTTAATCATTCAATATCATTAACATTGAAATCTAAAACATGGAATCACTGGATTTTTATGAAACTCATGTCTCCTAGATAAGTCAAGTAAAACATGAATTCAAGCGTGGGCATGCATTTTTTTATAAATTATTTAAAAGACTAAAAATGTAGGTAATAAAGATGGTTAATATAGAATTGAAACTCTTACTCCCCTATCAAATGGATTCTTTTCTTCACAACATAAAATCCCACTAAAACTTTTTCATTAATGGACCTGAAATATAAAAATGAAAATAATTGATAGTGCAGGACAGTTCAATCATGCTGGTAAATGACTAAAAAGACAAGTGGACAGTGGGGGGAAATGTGGGTTGCCTCCCGGTAGTGCATTTTTTTAATGTCATTGGCTCGAAAAAACAAAACAAGAAAATTTTAAAATTTTTGAAAAATCTCCTGGACTACAAGATTCCCTCCCCCACACTTAATTGATGCAGTGTCCTCAATGCATGTAAATGGAATTTTTTTATGTAAGATTCAAAAATATGGAGTTACTGCATTTAATCAAGTGTAAAAGAATGATGTAACCTGGTAGGTGTTCATTTGTATTCAAGTTGAAGGAGTGTGATCTCCTCCTCTGGTTCTTGAGGAACGGACCCATGGAACTTCTTCAGCCTCTGCCCATTTACAGGGAATGGGTTACCTCCTCCTTCCTTTTTAATCTGCACAGCACCAAAGGGGTATACATAAATAACAGTAAATTGGCCTTCCCATCTAGAATAATGTTTACCTGGAATAATCTTAAGTATGGATTTGAAGAGTAACACGTGATCTCTAGGGTTGAAGGTTCTTGGTTGAATTATCTTTCCATGGGCCATCCTTGTTCTCTCTTTATAGATCATTGAGTTTTCAAAAGTTTCCCTTCTAATTTCCTCCAACTCCTGCAACTACAATCTTCTTTCTTTCCCAGCTTTCTCAAGGTCTAGATTCATCTCTCTGACCACCCAGTAGGCTCTATGCTCCAACTACACATGATGGTGGAAACTCATTCCATAGATCAATCTATAGGGACTCATCCCTATCGGTGTTTTGTAGGACGTTCTGTATGCCCATAATGTTTCATCTAACTTTTGGATCTAGTCTTTCCAGTTGGTTTTAACAGTCTTCTCCAGAATGGATTTGATTTCTCTATTGGAGACTTCTTCTTGGTCGTTTGTTTGGGGATGGTATGGGGTAGATATTCTATGATGCACCCCATACTTTTTCAGCAATGCTTCCATTTTCCTGTTGTAGAAATGAGTTCCCTAATCATTGATGATTGCTCATGGCACACCAAACCTACAGAAAATGTTTGCCCTGACAAAATGACAAACAACTTTTTCATCATCAGTTCTGGTTGCTTTTTCTTCCACCCATTTTGAAACATAGTCTACAGCCAAAAGAATATATGAATTTCCAAATGACATTGGGAATGGTCCCATGAAATCTATGCCCCAAACTTCAAAAATATCACAAAAGGTTATTGGTTTTTGTGGAATTTCATGTCATTTGGATATGTCACCAGAAAATTTGCATTTTTCACATCTTTTACAAAATTCATATGCATCCTTGAATAAGGTGGGCCAGTATAGTCTAGATTCTATAACTTTTCAGGTAGTCCTCTGAGGTCCAAAGTGGCCTCCAAAATATAATTTATGACAAAATTCAAACACTGATTCAATTTCACTTCTTGGCAAGCATCTTCGTATGATTTTATCATTACAAATTTTCGACAGAAACGGGTCTTCCCAAATGTAAAATCTTGATTCAGATTTAATCTTATGTTGTTGATGAGAGCATAGATGAGAGGGTACCTGAGATGTTACCAAATATTTGACAATGTTGGCATACCATGGTACTTCACTATTGATGATGTAGAGTTGTTCTCCATGAAGCACATCATTAAGTGGGTTCTACTTTGGTATTTCTGTTTCAGCAGTGTGGGGTAGTCGACTCAGATGATCAACCACTTGATTTTCATTCCCCTTTTTATCTATGATTTCCATATTGAACTATTTTAAGAGTATCATCCATCTCACCAACCGTGTTTAGCATCCACCTTTTTCATTATGTACCTAATAGCTACATGATCCAAAAAAAACAACAACTTTAGTGCCCAGAAGATATGATCGGAATTTATCTAGTGCAAAAATTACTGCAAGGAAATCCTTCTCTATGGTTGTGTAATTTATTTGTGTTGCATCCAAGGTCCTTGATGCGAAGTATATGACTTGAGGCATGCTGTCAATTTTCTATGATAGAGCATCTCCCACTGCTTGTTTGGATGCATCACAAAGTAGCTCGAAAGGGTAATACCAATTGGGTGGCTACATTATTGGTGGTGTTATTATCCTTTCCATTAATTCATCAATCGATTACCTACATGCACAATAAAAATTAAAGTCATCATCCTTTAAAAGTAATCTTGAGAGAGGGAGAGAAATCTTACTGAAATCCTTGATGAATCTTCTGTAAAATCATGCATGCCCTAAAAAGGATCTAACATGTTTGAAACAAGTTGGATATGGCAAGGAATTTATTACATCAAATTTTTACTTATCAACCTCAATACCTTTTGTGAAATTATTTCCCCAACACTATCCCTTTTTCAACCATGAAATTACATTTTTCGAAATTTAACACAAGGTTCTTTTAAATGCATGTTTTTAAAACTTTTTACAAATTTCCCAAGCAATGATCAAATGAATTTCCAAAAAATGTGAAATCATCAAGAAACACCTCCAAGAAATCCTCAATATGGTCCTAGAAAATACTCACCATACACCGTTGAAATGTACCTGGGCACTGCATAGCCCGAAAGGCATCCTTTTGTAGGAGAATGTTCCAAAAGGGCAGGTGAAGGTTGTCTTCTCCTGGTCTTCTGGTGAAATTGGTACCTCAAAATATCCTGATATTCCATCTAAAAAATAGTAATGAGTTTTTTCAGCTAACCTTTCAAGCATCTGATCAATGAATGGAATAGGAAAGTGATCTTTTCTCGTAACTTGATTTAGATTCCTGTAATCTATGCACACTCTCCAGCTATTTTGTATTCTCATGGGGATCGGTTCATTTCTTTCATTTGGAACAGTGGTCAGGCCGGTTTTCTTGGGGACTACATGAATTGGGCTAGCCCATTGAGAATAATAGATTGGGTAAATGATATCAGCTGCTAACAATTTCTCAATCTCTTTCTTAACAACCTCCATGATTGTGGGATTGAGTCTTCTTTGAGGTTGTCTAACTGGTCGAGAATCACTTTCTAAAAATATCCTGTGAGAGCATACCTTAGGGTTGATTCTAGGAATATCACCTAAACTCCATCCTATAGCTTTGATATTCCTTTTGAGAAGGTCATTCAGTGTTTGTTCTTGTGAATGGGATAGGTTATTGTCAATGATTACTAGAAATTTATCTCCTTAAATTAGGTAAGAAAACATCAAGCCATATGGAAAAGGATTCATCTCTATACAAGGGGGTTGTTCAAGGGATGATATTGCATTTACTTTTCCTACTTATAATTTTGAATTTTCTTCAATAATCTCACTTCCTTTTAACAAATCATCGAAAAAATCAGATTTTACCTCATCCTCCAAATATGATATCAGAATTTTCTGGTTCATGGGAGTTATAAAATTCAAATGAAGAGTGTTCTCCCACAGATAAAAAGTCATGAAGCATACCTAAGTCTTCAATTGGTTCTATACCTTCATCGAGGGAGATTGCATAAAGTGAGTGATTGTTGGACGGGTGTTTCACTGTATCAAGAATATTGAAGTGTACCGTACTATCACTGAGCTCCATGGTGAGTGTTCCATCATGGATGTTGATGATTGTCCTTGCTGTTTTCAGGAATGGTCTCCCTAGGATGATGGGAGATTGGGATAGTACTTTATCTTCCTCCATGGTATTGACATAAAAGTCTAATGGAAAGATTAATCCTCTCAGTCCTACAAGTACATCTTCAACGACTCCAACTGGGAAAACGGTGGATCTGTTTTCTAATTGTACCACCACCTAAGTTGATTTTAGTTCTCCAATATGAAAAGATGAAAACACTGAGTGAGCCATCACATTTATCAAAGCTCCAAGATCACATAGTGCATCAGTAAAATTTAAATAACCTATAGTGCAGGGAATAGAGAAAGTCCCCGGATCTTGACATTTTTGCGGTATCGGTGTTGTGATCAATGATGAGACGCTACTTCCTAAGTTGAGTCTTTAATTTCTATTCATCCTATTTCTTTTAGTACACATCTCCTTCAAGAATTTTTTCATATTTATGGATTTTCCTAATTGCATCTAGTAGTAGAATGTTAATCTAAACTTTTTGGAATGTTTCCTGAATTTTCCGTTGAAGTCTTTCTTTTTATCCATTCTTTGACTCAACCAATGTTGATGGGAATGGTGTTGGGATATCCTTTTTCTCCCTTTATTGTTTCTGAAATGGTGTTTCAAGTCTTTCTTTCTTGAACCTTGTTCTTTCTACTCTGGTGTTGACTCCATCTTTTGGTTGGACAGGACGAGCATCACCAGGTTCCCTAGATTCATCCTCCTCACATTTTTCTAGTAGTGTAAGCTCCTTCCCGCTTTGGGATATGATTTCACTAACATTCTCTTTTGGATTGGGAATTATTTGTGCATGAATCTTACCTTGGTTCTTGGTGAGAGAATCCATAGTGCTTGAAAATTAATCAGTAGGCTTGTCCATCTTATCTTCTATTCCCACAACTCTTGTCTTCAGCTGTTGGTCTTCATTTTTCAGTGCACTTGTGGATGGTTGCTCATAATTATTCCACTGGAAAGGTGGTGGTTGGAAAGTTTGTTTTTGTTGGAAGGGCTTCTGATAAGGTTGTTGGAATGCAATTGGGTTTTGATATTGCTACTGAAAAGGTGATCTGGCTTGGTTCTGTTGAAACCCATACCCTAGTTGGGTTTGCAGTTGGTATTGCCTTTGTTGATAGGTTGCAGCACAAATTTCTATCCCCTGCACTTCTGGATATTTATCAATGTAATGAGAATTAGAAGAGCGTAAACCGCATACCTGATTCGGTCCTTATTGTTCCTTCACATGGTTCACAGCTATTTGTCACACCAACCTTGTGATTTCACCCAATTCATTCCTAATTAAATCTACTAAATCAGATGTTATTACCTCATGGATTCCTCTGGTGATCGTACCTCGAGTTCTGAACTGCTGTGAATTTTGTGCAATCTTTTCAATCGGAATTCATATATCAGAAGGTGATTTATCAATGAGGGATCCTCCCAACGAGGAATCAAGTAGATTTCTGTCATTGTCATGCAATCCTTGATAAAAGCACACAAGGAATTGGTCCTCTTCTATTTATTGGTGTGGACCACTTGCACAAAGCTTCATGAAACGTTCCCAGTATTCGTAGAGTGTTTCTCCAGTTGATTGATGGATGACATAAATCTCTTTCTTTATTGTAGTTCTCCTAGATGTTGGGAAGAATCTTTGTAGAAAGCATTTTTTTAGATCTTCCCAGTCACTGATCTCCCCCGGTTTCAGATTGTACAACCTTTCCTTCACTTCTCCCTCTAGTGAGAAAGGGAAATCCCTCCACTTAACATTTTCTTCTGCGACTGCTCGAGGTTTGAAGCTGGAGCAGACATAGGTGAATTCTTGAATATGTCGATTCGGGTCTTCACCTACAAGACCATGAAATTTAGAAAGCACTTGGATCATGTTAATTCTCAATTCAAAATCATTTTCTAAGATTGGAATTTCAAGTAGATAATTTTGATTGGCAAATTGAGGTGCTCAGATGTCACGTAGGGTTTGGTTGGGATTTATAGCCATTATTAAAGGTTCAATGTCTTAAATCAAGGTTCCACTTGAATCGGTGAGATTTAATTCATCAAAATATTTGGGATGATTTTCATTTCTCAATTTGGTTATTGTGCGCTCAATTTCTTGATCTAATTTTAATAAATTTCTATTCGAACTATGGGTCACTCAAAATAGATTGTTTTTTAAGATTTGAGGCAATGTCTCCCCAACAACGGCGCCAATTTTGACGCACGCCTGTCGTGGGGCATGGAAAATCAATATTTTGTTTACCTAAGTATATTATATCAGTTGATCCTAGGTATTCTCCCGAAGATACGTGCACACAAAACAAACTTGTCACTTTTTGTTGGTTTTATTAAAAAGATTAGTTTTAACAAATGATAAAGAAAATGATCAGATTGGGTTCGGCTATATCTAGTGTTGTGCCATCATGGTTTCCAAATTTTATCTCTTATTCTTCCTTAAACTGGTAAGAGAGAGATTCATCTGCCGATTCCTCTCTCTCCCTTAGTCAGATAAATGTGATGATAATTTTCCTTTCTAAAACCTATGATTGGTCTATCCTCCTTCCAATGTTCTAAGGGTTGTAGAAGGTCTCTTGATTAATTAGAGAAATCTCAGTCCTAGAATTTTTGTTCCCAAATAAACTAAGATTTTGACATACAATCCTACACACGTGCTTGACAACAGCCGATCAATCACCACCCAACCTTAATCTTGTTCCACCGTATACAGATTAGAATTGGGTGGAGGGAGATGTGATCATCGACCAAAGCAATTTATAATTTCAAAATCAGAAACATAACACTACCACATTCTGAATTTAATACTGAATTAATAATTGAAACTATTATAAGAATGAAGAATAAATTTTATTCATTTCAAGCACAAAAACTCAAACACAACACATAGGTCTAGCCTCCCCTCTTTCTGATCACTCAAATGAGACCACCCCTCCATAGATGGGGTAAGCGAGATGATGCGGGAGAGGAGAGACAATTTAATGAAAAGAAAAATAAATGAATGAAACAAAATGATGCTGAAGAATAATTTCCCTGAGTGTCCCTTGGCTTCCTCCCATCTCAGATTGTGGTGTCCCATAAGGAATGGGAAGGAATATGGGATGCTTTGAGAGGGTGGAGCTCTCCTCCTTTTATAGACAAAATTTTTCCCCCGGATGTTGACACATTGTATCCCCATTCAATGAATTCTTCACGTGTTATTCCCATATTAAATTTTGTTCATAATTCTCTTGGTCATGTCCCCTCAAAATCTCTTAGGATTTGGACGTGTATTCCGAGGGTTATGGTCGTTTTACCCTGAGCATTTATTCTGTCTAGTCAGACTCTCCAAAATGAAATCCTCCGAATTAGGGTGACTTAATGACCCCATAAACGGCCAATTAACACGACCCTTCCTTCATAAACGATGCTCCAAAGCTCCTTTCGCATCCACCCATAGAATTTCACAATATTTGGGCCCACCATGGATGAGTTATGGAGCCCACCCCAAAACTAGGCAAAACTGCAAACAGTTTTCTTTCTCCCATTTGTGAGCTTCCTTTGAGCTTTCATATGGCTGATTCATCTTTTCGTCCAAAAATAATAAATGAAGACCTGGATGTGCAGAATCTGAAAAATAAAAAAAATCAATTTGGAAAAGTGTAGATAATTATATGGGAAATATACAGAAATAATTTAAAACCGTTAAAATCCAAAATGGCCAATTTTTACTATTCAGCTCAAAATAACACCAATATCATAAAAATAAAACAATTAATCTTATAGGATCACTTTTGTGGGTTTAAAAAATGATATTCAATATAAATTAATTGAAAATATTTTCTCTATCAATTCCCCCAAACATAAACTATGCTTGTCCTCAAGCATAAAATCTCAACATGGAATTCAAAGGGCACCAATGTCACCAACATTTAAATTTCAAATGAAATAAAATCAAATGATTATCAATTTCCAATCAAATTTTCCAGTTCCATAAAAATAACAATTTAATTTCCCAGTTTTTAAAGAAACAATCAATTCATGCATTTTACTTTTCCCCTTTGAAAAATAATGGAGCTTCTCCTTTCATTCATTCAAGCTTCTCAATTTATTATTATTAAACATGACAAATCATGATCTACCTGACTTTTGAATCTTTTCTATCATCACTCATGATATAATTAATAGTGTAGTTATGCTCATATCATGAGAACATGCTCCTTACCCATAGACTTGTAAAGGAACTACTTTCTCCACTTTTTAAAGACAAAACACACATAAAATCATGAGGAATTGCAATAAAGGTTCAAATGACTCTGTGGCTTAGGGTTGGTGGGTAAATAATTGAAATAATTAAAGGCTCGAGGTAGGAGGTTTGACTCTTAAGTACAATGCATGATTAATCAAGTGAAAACACCAGATGAACTTCACTCAAATCCCCTTGAAATGTGAATCACAACATCTCTCCCCTTTTAATGACATGGGTCATGAGTCAATAAAAGATTTACAAAGAATGATATCATCCAGGTTCTCCCTGTTTTTTTGTAAAGATCTAGAAAGGCACAGCTTTATTTTCTTTTTTTTGTAAAGCTCCATACAGGAATAACTTTATTTTGAATTTTTTTCTCTCTTTTTTTATGGAGAACCGGATGAAATGAAAGAAGCAAAATGAAATGATGACTCATGCCCAATTTCCTAATAATGCATTGCCCAAAATGATGATGAACACATTACACCACCCAAAAATGATACATATCCCAATAAAATCACCTGAAATGCCCTTCCCCCACACTCAAACTTGAATTCCCATGAAAAAATACTAAAAGTGTGGGTAGGTAAGGAAATATCATCTTGTAATGTGTCTTAAACCTATAAGGAAATTCATGGATTCTATGGTCTATCTAAGGATAAATGTAAGGGTGGGTATCAGGTAAATATGTGGCTAGCCAATGTAGTGCCTCAATCATTTTAAATGTGGTTTTGTACAGTCATAGATTTGACAGGTTTTAGTATAAGTTCTAGCAGGTGGCACGTCCCAATATCACTCAAGAAATATGCTCAAGATAAAATAGAAAATATTTGGTCTAGAAATCCTCTCATGAATGAGAATATGATATTGGAAAATCACTCATGGCATGATTAATAATAACAAATTAATTCCCATAAATTTCAGAAATTCAATGAATGAAAAATGGAAGGGAAATTTCATTTACATGAATCAATTAATTCCCTCAAATAATGAATACTTATTTCAATATCCTTGCTTCACTTTAATCATCCAATTATCCATTTTAATCATTCAATATTATTAACATTGAAATCTCAAACATGTAATCATTGGATTTATATGAAACTCATGTCTCCTAGATAAGTCAAGTAAAACATGAATTCAAGCGTGGGCATGCATTTTTTTATTAATTCATTAAATGACTAAAAATGTAGGGAATAAAGTGGGATAATATAGAATTGAAACTCTTACTCCCCTATCAAATGGATACTTTTCTTCACAACGTATAATCCCACTACAACTTCTTCATTAATGGACCTGAAATATAAAAATGAAAATAATTGATAGTGTAGGCTTGTTCAATCATGCTGGTAAATGACTAAGAAGACTAGTGGACAATGGGGGAAAATTCAGGTTGCCTCCCGATAGCACCTTTGTTTAATGTCGTTGGCTCGACAAAACAAAAGAAAACAAAAAAATTAAATTTAAAGTTTTTAAAAATCTCATGGAGTACAAGATTCCCTCCCCACGTTTAATTCATGCAGTGTCCTCAATGCATGTAAATGGAATTTTTTAATGTAAGTTTCAAAAAGATGGAGTTACTGCATTTAATCAAGTGTAAAGGACTGATGTAACCTTTTAGGTGTTCATTTGTATTCAAGGTGAAGTAGTGTGATCTCCTCGACTGGTTCTTGAGGTACGGTCCCATGGAACTTCTTCATCCTCTGCTCATTTACAATGAATGGGTTTCCTCCTCCTTCTTTTTGAATCTGCACAGCACCAAAGGGGTATACATGAATAACATTAAAGGGGCCTTCCCATTTGGAACATAGTTTACCTCGCATAAGCTTAAGTCTGGATTTGAAGAGTAACACGTGATCTCCAGGGTTTAAAGTTCTTGGTTGAATTATCTTGTCATGGGATATCCTTGTTATCTCTTTATATATCATTGAGTTTTCAAAAGATTCCCTCTAATTTCCTCTAACTCCTGCAACTATAATCTTCTTTCTTTCCCAGCTTTCTCAAGGTCTAGATTCATCTCTCTGACCGCCCAGTAGGCTCTATGCTCCAACTCCACAGGAAGGTGGAAACTCTTTCCATAGATCAATCTATAGGGACTCATCCCTATCTGTGTTGTGTAGGTCGTTCGGTATTCCCATAATGTATCATCTAACTTTTGGCTCCAGTCCTTCCGGTTGGTTTTAACAGTATTCCCCATAATGGCTTTGATTTCTCTATTGGAGAATTATGCTTGGCCATTTTTTTGGGAATGGTATGGGGTAGATCTTCTATGATGCACCCCATACTTCTTCAGAAATGCATCCATTTTCCTGTTGCAGAAATGAGTTCCCTGATCGGTGATGATTGCTTGTGGCATGCCAAACCTACAGAAAATGTTATCCCTTACAAAATCACAAACATCTTTTGCATCATCAGTTCTGGTTTCTTTTTCTTCCACCCATTTTGAATCATAGTCTACAACTGAAAGAATATATGAATTTCCAAATGACATTGGGAATGGTCCCATGAAATCTATGCCCCAAAATTCAAAATTTTCACAAAAGGTTATTGGTTTTTGTGTCATTTCATGTCGTTTGGATATATTACCAGAAAATTGGCATTTTTCACATCTTTTACAAAATTCATATGCATCCTTGAATAAGGTGGGATAGTAGAGTCTAGATTCTAAAACATTCCAGGTAGTCCTATGAGGTCCAAAGTGGCCTCCACAAGATAAATTATGACAAAATTCAAACACTGATTCAATTTCACTTCTTGGAAAGCATCTTCTTATGATTTGATCATTACAAATTTTCCACAGAAACGGGTCTTCCCAAATGTAAAATCTTGATTCAGATTTAAGCTTATGTTGTTGATGAGAGCTTATATAAGAGGGTACCTGAGATGTTACCAAATAGTTGACAATGTTGGCATACCATGGTACTTCACTGTTGATGATGTAGAGTTGTTCTCTCAGAATCTCATCATTAAGTGGGTTCTTCTTTGGTATTTCTGTTTTAGTGGTGTGGGGTAGTCGACTCAGATGATCAGCCACTTGATTTTCAGTCCCCTTATTATCTTTGATTTCAAAACTGAACTATTGTAAGAGTAGTATCCATCTCACCAACTTTGGTTTAGCATCCCCCTTTTTCATTAAGAACCTAAGAGCTGCATGATCAGAAAAAACAACAACTTTAATGCCAAGATGATATGATTGGAATTTATATGTCGCAAAAACGACTGCAAGGAACTCCTTCTATGTGTTTGTGTAATTTATTTGTGTTGTATCCAAGGTCCTTGATGCGTACGATATGACTTCAGGCTTGCTGTCAATTTTTTGTGATAGAGCAGCTCCCACTGCTTGGTTGGATGCATCACAAAGTAGCTTGAAAGGGTAATCCCAATTGGGTGGATGCATAATTGGTGGTGTTATCAGCCTTTCCTTTAATTCATCAAATGATTACCTACATGCACAATCAAAACTAAATTCAGCATCCTTTAAAAGTAATCTTGAGAGAGGGAGGGAAATCTTACTGAAATCCTTGAGGAATCTTCAGTAAAATCCTGCATGACCTAAGAAGGATCTAACATGTTTGACACTAGTTGGATATGGAAAGGAATTTATTACATCAACATTTAATTTATCAATCTCAATCCCTTTTTGTCAAATTATGTGCCCCAACACTATCCCTTTTTCAACCATGAAATGACATTTTTCGAAATTTAAGACAAGGTTCTTTTCAATGCATGTTTTTAAAACTTTTTCCAAATTTCCCAAGAAATGATCAAATAAATTTCCAAAAACTGTAAAATCATCAAGAAACACCTCCAAGAAATCCTCAATGTGGTCCGATAAAATACTCACCATACACCATTGAAATGTACATGGGGCATTGCATAACCCGAAAGGCGTCCTTTTGTAGGGTAATGTTCCAAAAGGGAAGGTGAAGGTTGTCTTCTCCTGGACTTCTGGTGCAATTGGTTCCTGAAAATATACTGAGAATCCGTCTAAAAAATAGTAATGAGTTTTTCCAGCTAACCTTTCAAGCATCTGATTAATGAATGGAATAAGAAATTGATCTTTTCTGGTAACTTGATTTAGCTTCCTGTAATCTATACACACTCTCCATCTATTTTGTATACCCATGGGGATCAGTTTATTTCTTTCATTTGTAATAGTGGTCAGGCCGGTTTTCTTGGGGACTACATAAATTGGGCTGACCCATTCATAATCAGAGATTGGGTAAATGATATCAGCTGCTAACAATTTCTCAATCTCTTCCTTAACGACCTCCATGATTGTGGGATTGAGTTTTCATTGAGGTTGTCTAACTGGTCAAGAATCACTTTCTAAAAATATCATGTGAGAGCATAACTTAGGGTTGATTCCAGGAATATCACCTAAACACCATCCTATAGCTTTGACATTCCTTTTGAGAATTTCAATCAATGTTTGTTCTCTTGAATGGGATAGGTTATTGGCAATGATTACTGGAAATTTCTCTCCATCCATTAGGTAAGCATACTTCAAGTCATATGGAAAAGACTTCAGCTCTAAACATGGGGGTTGTTCAAGGGATGATATTGAATTTAGGTTTCCTACTTCTAATGTAGAATTCTCTGGAATAATCTCACTTCCTTTTAACAAATCATCGAAAAAATCAGATTTTACCTCATCCTCCAACACGATATCCGAATTTTCAGGTTCATGGGAGTTATAAAATTCAAATGAAGAGTGTTCTGCCACAGATAAAAAGGCATGAAGCATACCTAAGTCTTCAATTGGTTCTATACCTTCATCATGGGAGATTTCATAAAGTGAGTGATTGTTGGATGAGTGTTTCCTTGTATCATGAATATTGAAGTGTATCGTACTATCTCCGAGCTCTATGATGAGTGTTACTTCATGTACGTTGATGATTGTCCTTGCTATTTTTAGGAATGGTCTCCCTAGGATGATGGGATATTGGGATGGTGCTCAGTCTTCCTCCATAGTGAGGATATAAAAGTCTGCTAGAAAGATTAATCCTCTCACTCCTACAAGTACATCTTCAACAACTCCAACTGGGAAAACGGTGGATCTGTTTTCTAATTGTACCACCACCCGAGTTGATTTTAGTTCTCTGATCTGCAAAGATGAAAACACTGAGTGAGGCATCACATTTATCAAAGCTCTAAGATCACATAGTGCATCATAAAAATTTAATGAACCGATAGTGCAGAGAATAGATAAAGTCCCTGGATCTTGACATTTTTGTGGTATTAGTGGTGTCATCAATGCTGAGATGCTTCTTCCTAAGTTGATTCTTTCATTTTCATCCAGCCACTTTCTTTTAGTAAACAGATCCTTCAGAAATTTTGCATATTTAGGGATTTTCCTGATTGCATCCAGTAGTGGAATGTTAATCTCAACTTTTCGGAATGTTTCCGGAATTTCCCGTTGAATTCGTTCTTCTTCTCTCTTCTTTGACTCAACCAATGCTGATTTGAATTGTGTTGGGATATCCTTTTTCTCCCTTTTTGTTTCTGCAATGGTGTTTCAAGTCTTTCTTTCTTGAACCTTGTTCTTTCTACTTTTTTGTTGACTCCATATTTTGGTTGGACAGGATGAGCTTCAGCAGGTTCCCTAGATTCATCCTCCCCACATTGTTCTGGTGGTGTGAGCTCCTTCCCACTTCGGGTTGTGATTGCACTAACATTCTCTTTTGGATTGGGAATTGTTTGTGCAGGAAGCTTACCATGGTTCTTAGTGAGAGCATCCATAATTCTTGAAAATTGATTAGCTAGCTTGTCCATATTATCTTCTATTCCTGCAAATCTTGTCTTCAGCTGTTGGTATTCATTTTTCGGTGCACTTGTGGATGGTTTCTAATAATTATTCCACTGGAATGGTGGTGGTTGGAAAATTTGTTGTTGTTGGAAAGTCTTCTGATAAGGTTGTTGGAATGCTATCGGGTTCTGATATTGCTTCTGAAAAGGTGCTCTAGCTTGGTTCTGTTGAAACCCATACCCTGGTTGGGATTGTGGTTGGTATTTCCTTTGTTGATATACTGCAGCACAACTTTTTCTCCCCCGCACTTCTGTACATTGATCAGTGTAATGAGAATTAGAAGAGCATAAACCACATACCTGATTTGGTCATCATTGTTCCTTCCATGGTTCACAACTATTTGTCGCACCAACCTGGTGAGTTCACCCATTTCATTCCTAATTAAATCTACTGAATCAGATGTTCTTACCTCATGGATTCCTCTGATGATCGTACCTCGAGTGCCAAACTGTTGTGAATTTTGTGCAATCTTTTCAATCAGAATTTGTATATCTGCAGGAGATTTATCAATGAGGGATCCTCCCGATGATAAATCTAGTATATTCCTGTCATTTTCAAGAAATCCTTGGTAGAAGCACATAAGGAATTGGTCCTCTTCTATTTCTTGGTGTGTACAACTTGCACAAAACTTCTTGAAACGTTCCCAGTAGTCGTAGAGTGTTTCTCCAGTTGATTGATGGATGACATAAATCTCCTTCTTTATTGCAGTGCTCCTGGATGTTGGGAATAATCTTTGTAGAATGAATTTTTTTAGATCTTCTCAGTCACTGATCTCCCCCGGTTGCATATTGTACAACCATTCCTTCGCTGCTCCCTCTAGTGAGAAGTGGAAATCCCTCCACTTCACATGCTCTTCCGCGATTGCTCGGTGTTTGAAGTTGGAGCAGACATAGGTGAATTCTTGAATATGTCGATTCAGGTCTTCACCTGCAAGACCATGAAATTTAGGAAGCACTTGGATCATGTTAATTCTCAATTCAAAATCATTTTATAAGGCAGGAATTGCAAGTTGATAATTTTGATTGGAAAATTGAGGTGCACAGATGTCATGTAGGGTTCGGTTGGGATTTATAGACATTATTAAAGGTTCAAAGTCTTCACTCAAGGTTTCACTTGAATCGGTGAGATTGATTTCTTCAAAATATTTGGGATGATTTTGATTTCTCAATTTGTTTATTGTGTGCTCAATTTCTTGATCGAATTCTAAAAAAGTTCTATTTGAACTATGGGTCATTCAAAAGAGATTGTTTTTTTTTAATCTTTGAGGCACTGCCTCCCTGGAAATAGTGCCATGTTTGACGCACACCTATCATGGGGCATGGAAAAACAATATTTTATTTACCTAAGTATAGAATATTAGTTGATTCTAGGTATTCTCTCGAAGAAGAGTGCACACAAAACAAGGTTGTCACTTTTTGTTAGTTTTCCTAAAAAGATTGGTTTTAACAGATGATAAAGATGGTGATCGGATTGGGTTAGGCGAGACCTAGTGTTGTGCCATCATGGTTTCCAAATTTTATCTCTTATTCTTCCTTAAACTGGTAAGATATAGATTCATCTGCCGATTCCTCTCTCTCCCTTAGTCAGATAAACGTGATGAGAATTTTTCTTTCTAAAACCTTAGATTGGTCTATCCTCTTTCCAATGTGCTTAGGGTTGTAGAACGTCTCTTGATTAATTAGAGCAATCCCAAACCTAGAATTGTGGTTCCCTAATAAACCAATATTTCAACATACAATCTTACACATGTGCTTGAAAATCGCCGAGCAATCACCACCAAACCCTAATCTTGTTCCACCGTATAAAGATTTGAATTGGGTGGAGGGAGATGTGATCATCGACCAAAGAAATTTATAATTTCAGAATCAAAAACATAACTCTATCACATTCAGAATTTAATACTGAATTAATAATTGAAACCATTATAAGAAAGAAGAAGAAATTTTATTCATTTCAAGCACAAAAACTCAAACACAACACATGGGTCCAGCCTTCCCTCTTTCTGATCACTCAAAGGAAACTATCCCTCCATAGATGGGGTAAGCGAGATGATGTGGGAGAGGAGAGACATTTTAATGTAAAGAAAAATAAAATAATGAAATAGAATGATGCTGAAGAAGAATTTCCCTAAGTGTCCCTTGGCTTCCTCCCGTCTCCGATTGTGGTGTCCCAGAAGGAATGGGATAGAATATGGGATGCTTTGAGAGGGTGGATCTCTCCTCCTTTTATAGCCAGAATTTGTCCCCCGGATGTTGACGCTTTTTAGCCCCATTAAATGATATCTTAATGTGTTGAGCCCTTCTTAAATGTTGTTCATAATTATTTTGGTCGTGTCCCGTCAAATGCTCATCGGATTTGGACATGTATTCCGAGAGTTATGGTCGTTTTACTCTGAGCATTTATTCTATCCAGTCAGACTCTCCAAAATGCAATCCTCTGGATTAGAGTGACTTAATAACCCCATAAACGGCCAATTCACGCGGCCCTTCCTTCATAACAGATGCTCCAAAACTTTTTTCGCGTCCACCCACCTAAGTTCACAACATTTGGGCCCACCATGGATGAGTTATGGATCCCACACCAAAACTAGGCAGAACTGC
Organism: Viscum album; assembly: GCA_963277665.1. NCBI lineage: Eukaryota > Viridiplantae > Streptophyta > Magnoliopsida > Santalales > Viscaceae > Viscum > Viscum album. Next base: position 568,568,519 of record OY728164.1, on the reverse strand, counting down.
AAACATTTTTCTTTCTCCCACTTGTGAGCTTCCTTTGAGCTTTCATATGGCAGATTAAGCTTTTAGCCCAGAAATAGTAAATGAATCTATGGATTTGTAGAATCTGAAAAAGAAATAATTTTACAATTTGGATCAGTGTAGATAATGTTATGGCCAATATAGAGAAATAATTTAAAACTGTTAAAAATCCAAAATGGCCAATTTTTACTATTCAACTCAAAATAACACAAATATAATAAAAATGAAACAATTAATCTTAGAGGATCACTTTTGTGGGTTTAAAACAATGATATTCAATATAAATTAATTGAAAATATTTTCTGTATAAATCACGGATGAGGAGACGTGATATATATATTTAGGTATGACCACTAACCATATTCGAATGACATGTTTTTATATAATGATGTGTGGGAATATAGAGGTTAGAGGATCATCCACTTAGGATATAGATTCCTCTTGTTAGTATGAAATAATATTGGAACTTATATAGATCCATATTGGATGACTCTATGTATAGTAAAATAGGGGTGCCCCTCGGAGTCGACTGCACTCCTTATCAATAGCCTACAATATTTTCAAGGATTAAAGAAATTATGAAATGAAGTAGTTTTAGGAAGGAATGTATTAATAAAAAAGGGTCTCATATCAATAAATATTTTCCATTATGTATGGAATACTACTCAAGGTAAAAACATATAGTTTTTTATCACTCAAAAGTTTTTCTAAACTAGTGGGTTTAGTGTGATGGACTCAAATTTTGATGTGGCAATAGAGTTGGCCCAAACATCTTTGTGCATATTCTATCAATGCTTTAATTATTTCCTACAAGATAATTGTGGGTGGATTAGTGAGTGATTAATTGATTTTTCCTTATACAACCCTTTAATTCATTTTTTGATGTAATTATTACATCTCTTTTCATAATAATATAGGGTCTTATAGTCTTGACCACTGAGTTATATAGTTTAAGGGAACATAGATTTAATCAAATGAAAAAGGTTGGGGAAAACGATATTATAAGTGTAAGGTAGAACACGATATTAATGGATATCTAAAATCTAGTATAGACTCTATCATGGGTGATTTCACATAGATTTTGTTTTCAGTGGATAGATTTTAGGGGTTATAATTACAAAAAAAAATGGGGCCCAAAGGTTAAGGATGTCCCATAACATTTGAAGTAGGTATTTGTGATGTAATAAATTAAAACATGAGGTTATTAGATGAAAAGAATTCTGGTGGAATAAGTACATAAGATATCACCCCAAAGCATATTCACATGATCGGTTTTGTAGTTATTTTTTTGGGGAATCTTAAGATTAGAGGACCCTCCCCTTATGATGAAGATGCATCTAGTTGACATGCCATATTCAGGGCACATATATAGACTAATATTGTGGACTTGAATGCATTGTAAAAAGGGAGGTTCTTTTTGGAGTCAAATATGATCAATATAAATAGAAATGAATAGTTTATAGAGACATGAGACACTAAAAGAACAAATTTTAATCTATGAAATGATGTTCATGATGGGTGACAAAGGTAGTTTAGGTTTTATAATAATATAAATGGGCTATTAAATATCCATTGAGAGGTACGGGTATGGATGAAAACTGATTAGTGTATCTTGAATTTGGTATTTTGACACCACATTTTATCATGAGATAACATTAATAAAGAAACACATTGTAATTATATTAGAAGGGAATCTCTAGACAGTAAGATATAATATTGAGAAGGGGTCATTTTTTTCTGATTCTTGTTTAAAGAATAACCCTATATTGTCTGCCCTTACAAAGGTTTGGATCTCTTATAGGGAAACAAGGTCATGTTAAATAAGATGATCTATGTTGTTTAATGTATTGAAGTGTTTATTATATAGAAGGTAGTTTAATATCTTATGATCAGGACTTTTGGTGTATTTTGGGTAGTTTTAGTTTATTTTTGAATTTACAAAACTTTTCCGAGTGGTGAATGATAACAACAACATGAAAAAACCAAAGAGGATATTTGATGGGGATTTTTGTTTGGTCCTAGAATATGATATCCATGCATCACTATATATCCGTAAAATTTAAGAGTAAAAAAAATATTTATTATATACTGGTCCTTATAAAGATAAATATCTTTCACAGGTGATTCATTTTTTTTGTTTAGTTCATCTGATAGATAAATCCATGATGTAGTATTCTATGTTTATCTAGATACTATGTCATATAAGAAATATTTTTATTAATATATTTCAAAGATGAATATATATTTTGGGACTCTATGTATATCTGGATTATATGTAGGATACCGAAATTTTATTGATCCATGCTTATTTATTGTTAGGCTTCTTCGGCATATATTGAACTCATGTACATAGAATGAGAATTGGGCTTAACCTTAGTTTTGTGATAAAGGGGTATAATATTATCATAGAAGTAACACCCTAAGTATTTAAATAATTTTAATAAAAAAAATTAATTTTTTTAACTATTGTATTACACATATCACCGATTTATGTTTTTGTTGCACGTAACACTTGGTTTTGTTGCATTACACATGACACTAAGTTGTAGTAAAACATCATATTGATTAAAAATTACTTTATTTTTCAATAAATTCTTCATATGTTTTAAAAATAATACTTTCTCAAAAAAATGTTTGCATTTATTTTTATAAAGAACAATGAAATTAATTTTTTATTATTTTAGAAAACTAATTTGATAATGAAAACTATGTTTTTTAAATAATTATTTAAACCTTATCTGAGGAGGGATTTGTAATAATTTATATAAAATACTTATGTGTTTATGAATAATTAAAAATTATTGTTTTTATTTGAAAGCTTACTTTTATTAAAATTATATAAAATGTTAAATTATATTATAAAATCAATTAAATTCAAAATTAGTTAAAATATTTGATTGTTAATACAACTTATTAAATTTAAATTGGAAAAAAAACATTATTACCTTTTCATCATTTTATATTTCAAAACTCGCTTTCTCATCACATCAGTATGATTAATATGAAATAAAAATTTTCCATATATATGAATTGAATTTTAAAAAAAATTATTACATATTTTTATTGAGAATAATTTATATAATACAATAATTTCAAATACATTTTCTCCAAAATTAATAATGAAAATGTAAAAATTAATTATTGTGGTTAAGGTAAAAATTGGTTTACTCAAAGGATAAAATAAATACATAATTATTAGAATGACCTAAAAACGTATCTAAAATATATTTATTGGAAATATTTAAACCTTATGAGTTATAAGGATCAATAATACCCAATTTTGAAACATTATGGATGATGAAAATGTGGTTCACCTTTTTTATTTGGAAAAAATAAAAGTGTGACACTCACCTTACTAATAAAAGTGAACTCCCTCTCCTACCTTCTTCACACCTTTAAACCCTTTAGTTTTTTAGAAAATTTGAAATAATTAATTATAAAATTAAATCCTAAAATCATAAAATCATCTTTTTTTATGCATAAATACAACCTTGGAAGTCTATTGGTGAAACCCACTAGTGGTTACCCAAAGAAGAGGTCATATTCTCCAATGAAGATTAATATTTTATTTATTCATGCATGTTATTAAATTATTATTGAAAAATAAGGATATTGTAAAGACACAAAAATTCCATGTAATATTTTATAAAATTATTTGGGATTATTTTGTGTCTGAAAAAATTGAAAGGGCGTGATTCCAGAGCCCAGTGTGCCTAGAATGAATTTCTAGTCTTTTTTAAGATATGTTTAGTAAATGTGTGGATGAAATTTTATATCAATTGAACTAGTTCTAGGAATTTAAATACGAAGACATCATTGAATCCATAGCACTAAGATTCTCTTAAGGGAAGCTTTACTACAACTACAGTAGTTTGAGAGAAAAAGTTATTTTTGGGACTTTTTATGAAAAGTAAAATAACATCAAATTTTTATTTTTATTTACTTTTTCTCCAACGGATGAGCGGTGGTGGTGGGACAAGTGATATGTCAATATATTTAATAGATTGGCTCATAAAATGTGTAACTCCACCATTATCAATTAAAAGGGGTTCATTAAATCATTTAATGAACCTCATAAATTCTTTAATGTGTAGATCACCTTTACCTCTACTATTTAAATGGATCTCAGGGTGGGGTTTTGGAATGAATTCTTAAAGAGAGGAAACTCGGGTGATGCCTTGTTTAAATATCTATAGATGGAGTATGGATGCTCAGGTGACAATGATCTGGGATCGACAAATGCCGACGACTCCATCAATCGTGGACGCTCCCCCCTCCGTAACCACAACTCCTCCAATGGATCTTGAGGTAGGGGATTTGTTTTAAATGAGTTTATTTTTTATTTTTTGGTAGATAAATATTCTCCCGCTTTTTTTCATATTAAAACAGAGGGCATGGGATAAACGAAAAAGGCTCAGACCATCGGCCACTTCGTTCATGTTGCATTCTTTAGGGACAGGTTTCCTCAATTTTATGGTAATGCGAAACAGCAGGTCACTCTCTGACTCAGGCATCCTAGGAGACCTGTAGTCATATGGAAGAGTGGAAATAGAGCATCACTAGAGCCTCGACGATGATCTTCCAGCATGACATCGACGTAAAGGAGTCGACGACCGTCTGCGATAGCAGCTGGCTGCACGCCGTCGCGCGACGCGAAGGAGAGCCACGATATCCTGACGCGACGACTATAGAAATAGGCTTACCCTCGGCCGGCTATGTAGGTTTAGGCGGAGCACTGTCTCATGCGGCATTGAAAGGTCGTGGCATTAAAGCTGCAGAAGTGGAAAAGGTCGGGACCCACTCCACGCGGGTCCCACAGGTGAAGAAGCGACGCAATCAGAGAGCCAAATGGCTACTTTGATCTATTAGGTAGGTGTACCATGTGCCCTGCGTGGGGTACACCAGTAATCTAGGTTGCGTCATCCAGCGGGTTGAGCTGTGCCAGACCCAGAACCCTCTCGGGCTGAGAAATTCTTAAAGGACCATATCTTGCAAACCAAACGTCTGTTTGATGAACCGTATGCGGCCCTGGGATCCTTGGAGTGAGACGGTCTGTTTGAGATACTCCAAAATTGTTTTGGATAATTTTGGAGAACATTCCGGTTGTATCGACCCCAAATCCAACCGGTCCCTCAACACAAAAAATCCAATAACTTATAGATCAGGCGTCCTGTTAACGCGCCTTCTGTTGTGTTGGACCCTTATAACGCGACATATCATCATCTTATATCTTTTTGGTATTTTGTGCTAGTTGAAATATGAACAATGGATTGATGAGTGGTTCTCCCAGAATTAAGTGTACTATGAGCTGGAATCCAGTGGCTGGCAGTGAGGCAGAGTTTAGAGACAGATCATACAGAGGTTAATACCTAGTGATCCTATGTAGATCAGCATTGATCCTATGTGGTTCAGCGCTCAGCCATCCTATGCGGGTTAGTGCATACTGATCCTATGTTGGTCAGATCTTGTGTGGGTTAACTCTCAGCGATCATGTGATGGTCAGCGAATACTAATCCTGTGGGGGTCAAATCCTATGTGGGTTAGCGGGGGTTAGTACCAATTTACTATGGTTGGGTCAGATCTTGTGTGGGTCTTGTGGGAGTTAGTACCTATCGATCTGGTGTGGTTCATACCCCGTATGGTCTGCAATAGTGCCTATTGACAGAATAAGATTATATACCTTCACGACTAATCATATGTTCTTCTAAACATCACTTTTACCTGGTTTGAGTTGTGTCTATCACAATGTTAATTGTGATTGAGATAATGCTTTGTGGGTTTTCTTTTGTTGAATTCTGAGAGAATTTCGAGGGTCTCAAGTTCCTTACTAGGAACTTTTACACTCACCCCTACCTGGGGTTCTCTCGCACCTTGTTGTGTCTAGTGTAGACGAAAAAAAGCTTGGATGAGTCTTGACAGAGTCAGGACAATGCGGTACATGGTGGAGATTGGTTTACATGGAGAGATGTGGAGACGAGTTGTACCTATCGTCCAGGTTGGATCCGTGGTGGAAAACCTTAGGAGCTATTTTCGGTTTTCAGTTGTAGTTGTGCCTTTTCAGTTGGGCTGTTATTTTGGCCACTTTACTTTCAGTACGCACCTTTACTACAGCATTTTTACTTCATGGATGCATCTTGTTGTGTCCATGGATTGTTTTTTTTTTGTACATGTTTAAAGAAAATGTCTTCCAGTTTTAGGGATATGCCTTTTCGGATCTAATCAACAACCCCTGGCCTATAGAAGGCATTCTTAGGGTAGTCACGACACGGGCCCCGGGGGATGGGTTGTGACAAAGTGGTATCAGAGGATTCGGTTCTACTGAAGAACTAGGACACTCATATTTTTAATGAAGCAATAGTATTAAGTGTTTTGAGTATGGCTTTTAGTTCGGGGAGTCTAGTGTTGGTGTGGAGGAAGACATATCCATACACCAGGACCTTGAATACTAATTTCAAACTCTGTGCATGAAAATAAAAATTTCATGTGTTTTGGAAATGTTTTTCAACTTATCTCTTCTGATTCAGCTCACCAAGTTAAAATTGTTGACCGTGGTGCACATGTTTCTTTTCAGGATGTCGCCGCATAGATATCCATCCAGTATTCTTGAATGAGTACACGATGATGGCCCACTGAGTACTGAGGCTTCATTGCAGGGCCCTCTTATTGTGTTAGCACCTTTGGATGGTGCACCGGTAGCACCACCACCCTTTGAGCAGAAAATTCCACTAGCCCCACCAGCAAATCAAGAACACAGACTAAGAATGTAGTACAAGTTCTAGAGATAGAGGCCTCCGAGGTTTCCTGGTGAGACTTATCCCCAAGCAATTAAGGATTGAATGGAGGCTGTGGCTAGAGTTTTTCACTGGGTTGAGACACCAGCAGGGCAGATGGTTATCCTAGTTGCTAACCTTTTCTAGGGAACATCAAAGAGATGGTGGAGCCTGACACTCCTGGCACATGACAAGGTGGCCATCACTTGGAAATGAATTTGAGAGCCTCTTCAGGGTTGAGTTTATTACATTGACAGTAGGCTCTATGCATATTCAGAAGCTCCCTCACCTATAGCCCAATAGCTTGATATTATCCTAGAACTCAGTGAGATTCATTGACCTCTCACGCTACTCCACTAACATGGTACGAGACACACTCTTCAGGGCCATGACCTTTGAGTTGGGTCTCTAGTGGGAGATCATAACGTCGATGATATTGGTGAATATTCTGACGTAGGATAGAGTGCTCGAGAAAGAATTGTTGGTAGAGAGATTCATAGTTGAGCAGGCACCGACAGTGAGATCCACACCAGATGACAGGTAGACAATTTAGCTAGAGGAGGCTGAAGATAGATTATGTAGACGTCCAAGAGTGATAGACCCATCGTTGGACGACCCCAGGGTGCAAGGTCTGAGGTGCGGTGCTCGCAAGGTAGAGAAGGTCAGATGGGAAGTAGACTGTGCTTCACATGTGGCTGGCAGGTTCACATGGTTTGAGACTGCCCGACCCACCGTACTGAAAATCAGCAGACGGTTGAGGGACCTCCAAGGCAAAGGTAGTAGTTTTCTCAAGGAGTTCTGCAGGGCAGCAGACGAGGCGGAGGAGCAGGTCATGCTGCAGGTTGTGGGTAACAATTTTAGATTCAACCACAACCACCACTAGGAGGTCCACCCTTACCACAGGGAGAATGTGGACTTGGGAGAGAACTTCTATAGGAGCATAGGCCTATGACCACGGTGCTGCAGAGATTATTAGAGGTAAAATATATGTCTATTCCACCCTAGCATCAGTACTTATAGACACATCTTCCATTCACTCTTTCATTACCATGACACTCGTTTGGAGCATAGATATTCTGATGGAGCCTTTGGATCAATACTTGTGATTATAGAATCATATGGGAGAAGATTCAATGATTACTCACTGGTGCCGAGAGTCTAAGCATAAACTATGAGATGAGAGCTTCAGCTAGGATCTCCTAGTAGTAGATTCAAGTACTTATGATGTCATCTTGGGTATGGACTCTCTATCCATAGTCCATGCTCAGATCGACTATTTTTGGCACAAACTGCATTATGTCAATGAGGATGGGATCAAGTTTACCTTCACCAGTGAAATGGAAACCTTTGTAGCATAGAATACACTATCTCAAAAGAGGGTGCATCCAATTACCCATTAGTTGGCTATCGTCAACCTTAGAGCAATTGATGTGAGGAGAATCAGTTATCCTATAGTGGTGGAAAATTATGTTGATGTATTCTATAATGATGTTCTGGGACTACCTGCTCACTAAGAGGTAGACTTTGACAATGACCTGTACCTTGGGATGACACTATTATCTACACCAGCATATCGGATGGCTCTGGTGGGGTTTTGTGAGCTGAGAGTACAACTGAAGTATATTCAAGGAAAGGTGTTCATAAGGCCCAATTTTTCTCCATGGGAAGCCCCAATTTTATTCCCCAATAAGGGAGATGGGAGATTGATTCTTTTTTTGGAATATCAGCACATGAACCAGGTGAATGTGAAGAACAAGAATCCCCTGCCGAGGATCGATGATATCTTTGACCTGCTGAAGGGAGCTCATTGGTTTTCAAAGATAGATATCAGATCAGGCTAACATCAGCTCAAATTCTAGGACAAGGGCATATCGAAGACAACCTTAAGAAGTCAGTATGGATATTATGATTTCTTGGTGATTCCATTTGGCATGACGTACGCTCCAAAAGTTTTCATGGGGCTTATAGAAAAGATATTTCTACCATATGTTGATCTATTTGTGGTGGTCATCATCGATGACATCTTGATATACTCAACGTCAGAGGAGGAGCACACTATGCACCTACAGATAGTCCTGTATAAACTTTGAGTGCTCTTGTTTTATTGAAAACCTTTGAAGTGCTAGATCGCGAAAAGAGAAGTACACTTCCAAGGGCATGTTATCTCGGAGGCTAGATTTTTTTGTGGGTCCGACAATGAAAGGTGCAGTACATGCTTGGGAGCCACCCATGAGTGTGACCGAATTGAGGAGTTTCCTTCGATTCTTTTGGTACTTCTAGATAATTTTTCTTATCTTCTATAGGGAAGTGACACCCGTTTCAGCCTTGAAAAATAAGGGGCTGCCATTCTTGTGGATGGATAAGTGCTAGTAGAGTTTCTAGGAGATGAGTGGAGATTGTCTAGTGCCCCCATATTAAGACTACCAAAAGAGGGGGTTGGGTATGTAGTCTACTATGACACATTTGGGACTGGACTAAGAAGTGTTCAGATGCAGGAGTGAATGATGATCTCCTATGGGTCACAGTAGTTGAGACAACATGAGCATAACTACGCTACCCATCACCTGGATTTAGAAGTAGTGGTCTTTGAGCTGAAGATGTGGCATTACTACTTGATGGGTGAACAATTTACTATTTACTCTGATCATAATAGTATCAGGAATATCTTCTCACAGAAATACCTGACCCTAATATAGCGACGATTGATAGAATTCTTCCAGGACAATGACTTTGAGATATTCTATACTCTTGGGAAGGGGAACGTAGTAGAAGACACACTCTGCAAGAGGTCTAGTCTACATTTGGGGAGTGAGGAAAAAGAGCATATTGTTGCGTTATAGAAATCCTTCTTGGATGGTGATGGAGCATCTTACCTATAGTCTATAACTATCACTCCACCACTTTTTTAGTGTGTTCGGGAGGCACAGCTTGGGGACATTGACTATGAGGCCCAACTTTCTCAAATATCCTCAGGACGGTCTCTTGATAAATTTTATGAAGGTGTGGAGCACGTCATCCTCTTCAGAAGACGCACTATGGACCAGTGACACATCGATAGGAGGTGTTGAGGTATTTACACACATCCCCTTGTGTTGTATATATAGGAGTAGCGAAGATGAACCAGGACCTCTGGTGTCATTACATGGGGATAGGGTTGAAGAAAGGAGTGGAATAGTTTATATCCCGATTCCTCACTTTTCAGCAAGTGAAGGCTGAGCATTATGTACAATAAGTCTTAGCTCAGCCACTTGAGGTACCAGAGTGGTAGTGGGATGGTATATACATGGATTTCATTATAGGGATACCACATAAGTCCATGGGACTTGATTCATCTAGGTGATCATTGACCGAGTAACCAAGTCGTCCGACTTCCTCCCTGTCTGAGAGAAGGGATCAGTAGAGGGCTTGGGACGCCACTACGTGCATGAGATAATGAAACTTCACTGAGTGATATAGATGATCATCTTAGATCGTGACATATGTTTTATATCCTGCTTGTGGAATGGATTGCAGAAGGCATTTAGGACTCAACTACACTTTAACACCACCTTTCATTCTCAGACAGATGGTCAGATGGAGTGGACCATAGAGACACTCGAGAACATTCTTAGTGCTTGTGTCCTCGATTTTGGCCCCAGTTGGGAGGACCACCTACCCCTTGAAGAGTTTTCATACAAAAAAAAATTTATCAATCCACTATCAGTAGGGCTCCGTTTGAGGATTTGTATGGACGAACTTGAAGATCACCTCTTTGCTAGACAGACCCAGGGGAGTCAGCACTTATGGTTATAGAGATGGTATAGGATACCATTGAGAATTTGAAGATCATCTTGGAGCAGATGATGACTACAAAGAGCCAGCAGAAGTCTTATGCTGACAAGAGAGGGAGACCCATAGAGTTTGAGGAGAGATACCATGTATTCATACAGGTTTCACCCCGATGAGGATTATAGATGTTTGGACAGGGTGACAATATATCTCTAAGGTTCATTGGACCTTTCCAGATCCTCAGTAGATTAATCGAGGTGGTATACCATTTAGATCTTCCCCATAGATGCACCATGGGAAAACTGTTTTCCAGGTGTCGCGGCTGTGGAGATCCGTGCATGATCCATTTCATTTTATCAGCTAGGGTAACCTAGACATCGACGATGGGGTAACATTTGTGGAGTTCCAAGTGGAGATAAGGGAACGATAGGATCAGGTCCATCTTGGGTTGTCTATTCCTATGTTTTGAGTTTTTTGGTAGTACAAGGAGATGCAAGAGAGAAAATGGGAGTGGTCGGATTAGATGCTTTCTCAGTACCCCCATTTGTTCCACTAGTTTTGTTATAGCTTTCAAGGATGAAATCCCTAAGGTGGGAATAATGTAATGACCTTTAAATTCCATGTAAAGTTTTTATAAATTATTTGGGATTACTATGAGTATATGAATATTGAGGCCATGTGATTCCAAGGCCCGGTGTACCCAAAATGAATTTCTGAACGTTTTTTATGGTACGTTCAGTAAACACATGGGAGACATTTTCTATCTTATGAACCGGTGCTAGAAATTGAAATTCAAGGACACCGTTTAATCTAAAGCACCAAGATTCGATTAAGGAAATATTTTATTCAATCATAGTAGGTCGGGAGAAAAGGTTAATTTTTTGAATTTCTAAAGAACAGTAAAATAACACGTAATTTTTATTTCTATTTTATTTTTATCCAACGGATGAGAGGAGGTGGCAGGACCAATGACTTCTCAATCCATTTAATGGATTGAATCATCAACTACGTAACTCCACCGTTGTGAATTAAATTGCATTCATTAATCCATTTAATATACCTCATTACATTCTCAATATGTTGCTAACCTTTTTCCCATCCTATTTAAATTGATCTTGGGGTTGGGTTTTGGTATGCCTTCTTCAAGCAAGGAAACTCTGGAGAAGTCCTGCGGCAACATCCACCAACAGAGGATAGAAGCTATGGGGGCAATAATTTGGGATCAACGAATGCTGAAGACCCCATCCAGCATGGGCATTCCTCCTACTGAAACTGTGACACCTCCAATAGATCTCAATGTAGAAGTTTTTTTTAAATGAGTTAATATATGCTTTAATTATAGATAAATACTTTCCCACTTGTTATCATGTTAACGCGTAGGGCGTGGGCCGAACGAAAAAGGAATGGACCATCCACTGCTTCATTCATGTTGTGTTCTTCGGGGACAGGTTTCTTCAATTTGATGGAAACATGATACAGTGGGTCACACAATGACATAGGAATCCCGGGAGACCCATAGGCGCCGACAGGAGTGGAAACGGAGATCTGAAGCATTGTCAGAGCCTCACTGGAGATATGCTGGTGCGACACCATCATGGAAGTGCTAGCGGCTGACATTGTATGACCACAACTGAAGTAGGTAGTGTTCCATTTCATGTAGCAAATTGGAGGTTCATCATCATGTCCTGGCAGATGCAGAAGGTGGACGACCCTCCCGTGGCTGCAGAGGTGGAGGTGGCACGCCGTCCTACGCAGCGTTGAAGGGTTGCATCTTTGATGCTGCGGCGGTGGAGAATTCCAGGTCCTACTTTCTATGGGAACCCTGGGTGACGTGGTGGAGCCACCTGGTTCTGCCAATTAGGGATCCTAACTGCTCATTTGAGCTATTCGGTAGTCGGATTGCACGCCCCGTGCGGGGTGAGTAAGCAGGTTGGGCAGTGTCTCCCGGCGGTCCGGGCCCAACCAGAGGGTCGGGCCGGTGTATGTCCTAGTGGGACAACCCCTCCATAGCCCAATATGATGAGACCACCATGACCTAGCCTAGCTGGGCTGGCCCAGGCCGGTTCGGTCCAGGCAGGGCCAGACCCGGACGCCTCTCGGGCCAACAAATGTTTAAAGGGCCATATCTTGAGAACCAAACATCTGTTTGACAAACTATCTGTGGCACTAAGATCTTTTGAGTGATATGGTACGTTTGAGATACTCCAAGAATATTATGGAGAACTATTGAGTATGGGTGGGTTGGATCGACTCTAAATCCAATCGTCCCCTCATCACTAAAATATAATTAACATACCGACCGGGCGTCCGGTAAACGCGCTTTCTATTGCGTTGAGACCCTTATGACATGACAGAGCATCATGTTACATCTTTATGGGACTTAGTGCCATTTAAAATACGACTGATGTCTTGATTAGTATTTCTCCTCAAATCGATCATACTATGAGTGGGAATCCCGTGACTGGTAGCGAGGAAGAGGTTTCTGAAAGATCATACTGAGGTTAGTACCTTCGGATCAAGTGTGGATCAACAATGATCCTGTGTGGGTCAGATACCATGTGGGTCAGTTCTCAACGATCCTTTTTGGTTCAATGCATACTGATCCAGTGTGGGTCAGATTTTGTATAGGTCAGCGGGGGTTAGTACCTATCAACTTCGGGTGGGTCGGATCCTACGTGGGTTTTGTGAGGGTTGGTACTTATCAATCCTGTGTGGGTCAGACTCTGTATGGTGAGTAGTACTGCCTCTTGATAGAATAAGACGATCAAGATTCATGAATAATCATATGTACTTCTATACTTCACTTATACCTAGTTTGATCTGTGTCTATTTCTTTTTGCTTTGTGATTTAGATCATACTTTGTGGGGTTTCCTTTGTGGAATTCTGAGAGTCTTTCAGGGGTCTCAGGGTGCCTACTAGGTATTGTTATACTCACCCCTGCAATGGATTTTCCCACACCTTGTTGTTTCTTGTGTAGACAATGAGCACCTTGGATGAGTCTTGTGGGAGCCAGGACCAGGCGATACACAATAGTGATTGGTTGACGTGGAGATCTGTGTAGACGAGTTGAACCTACCCTTCAGGTAGGATCCTCGGTGGATGAGCTCAGGAGCAGTTTTCTGTTTTCAATTGTAGTTGTATCTTTTCAGTTGGGCTTGTATTCCAACCTCTTTACTTAGAGTACACACCTTCACTATATATGTTTTACTTAGTGGTAGCATCTTGTTGTGTCCTTAAATTGTGTGTTTGTAAATATTTAAATGAAATGCCTTCCCATTTTAGGGATACAATATTCCAGTGCTAGTCGCCAACCCCTGGCATATGGAAGGCAGGCTTGGGGAGGTAGCATCATGGGCCCCGGGGATTGGGTCTTGGCAGATATAAAAAATGAAGCATCATGAATATAATTTTATTTTGTTATGTTAATGGAAAAACCTACAACCATATCTTCCTCTATCAAATGGGTTACAAAATTCATCACATGTGCCTATGGTAGACTATTTCCACTTAAACCCATGTTATTCATTTTCCATTACCACCTCTTAAGGATTATTATAAATATGTATTAAATGTTTATATATAGTATAAATTTTATTACTATATTTATTTAATTATTATATCACACAAACCTTCTTACATTATATAGTATAGGAATACAATAATGTCTCTCATGTATACGGACGACTACCGCCCAGAGAAGCGATGTCATTTTTCCATGATTTACTAGAAATGTTATTAGAATGGTTATAATAAAAATATGTGATATATATGACATGAAAATTATTTTAAAAATATTATATATTTTTAACTTTATTTTTTTCTTTACCTTCCTGAAAATGTAAATAATGTTCATGAGAACATACGATCTATTGTCTCTATGAATGGTGTATTTTATTTTCTATCTATAACATTTACGAATAACTATAGATACATATCTAAAAAATATATATTATATTTTTATCATTGATAAGATTATAGAATTTATGGAACCATTATCAATGTCACAGGGATGAAAATAAAAAAATCACAAAATATACGAAAAACAAAGTAGTTATAACTCAAAATATGATATTAATATGAAATTAATAATAAAAGGGTAATAATAAGTCATAATTGAATTATATATAACAATATATATTTTTTATTATTCATATAAAATATATGTAAAATAGAATTATAATTATTATTAGGATTTTCTAATATGTACGAATGAATTTGATACTTAAGGTAAGGGATTTTCAACTAACTTTTATTTTTTGTTAGACAAATGACATATTCACCACATGTTTATTTTATGTGGTGTATATAATGAACATGTATGTATATTATAATTATTTTCCTGAAAATTATTGGTATTTTAATATCCATCTGGGTATCCAACTTTCTTGAGGTTATATGTTTAAAATTTTACCAATTAGAAAAGGTGTTTTTTCTTAATTTGAGTTATTTCAGATATATGATTATGTTATGCACCTATATTATTTTATGAGGTGTATATAAATTAACTTTGAAATGTGATATCATAAATAATTAGGATATTTAATTTTTTATTTATTGATTTTTCTTCAAGGGGATTATGATTCAAAGTTACCAAGGTGGTAAGGATTTTATATTACAATCTCATCATTTATCTAGATTGTTTATGATTATGTTTTCAAGGATAAAATCGTATGATACATCTCTCAATAAAATCTTTTATATTTTTTAGTAATATCATGAGGATATAGGTTTTACATTCATTTTTCTCTCTTTATGTGCTCAAGAGTTCAGAAAATAATTTTAATAAAAATCATCTTTTCTCTCGATTCCCCCATTTTTTGCGAAACTAATTTTTCTAAAAATGTTTTTAAAAAAGATTTTATCATAAAAAAATTTATTTAATAAAAAAATTTATATCCATGATATTATTTTTTTTTTGTTTTCTTTTAAATGTTTATCCATATGTTTTACCAAAAAATACTTGTTTTTTGTTTTAATGAAAATGAGAAACCTGTCTTCGTATTAACATGTACGACATAAATGATATTTCCCACTATCATGACCATTATTTTCATTAGATTCCTATTTATAATTTTACAAAGTTATTTTCAAATAAATATATTTTCAAAATGTTTTATGTTTTAAAAAAAGGTGTTTTTCAAATTGAAAGGTTATTTTTCCTCAAATAAATGTTCCATGTGATCCTTCAAAATCACTTATCATCTGTGATGAAATATTTTTATTTTACTTATTTTTTATTAGGGTTATGATCAAATTAAAATTCTCTTATGGTTTCTCAAAATGTTTTGTGTCTATGATGAAATTATATTTTTGAAATCGATTTTTCCTGCATGGGTTTTTCCGTGATAAAAATCATATGAATCCAATATATTTTCGCTGGTTATTCTATAATGAAATGATGAAATTATTTTGAAACATTTATATTTTCCATATGTTAAAATATGATGAGTATTTTATGTACACAATTTTCAATTCATGGATTATGATATTATTGATTTTTATGATCTTGTGGTGAAAAAATGTATGATTTTCATTATGTGATTGGTGAGACCTATATCTCCCTCTAATGAATTTGGTAATGATTACTATTATATATGCTCAATGTGTAAATGAGTGTTTATCCCAATTCCATTAGAGGGTATATAATTGGTCATCCCAAGACTAAAGAAATAATATACATCGTTAGCCTAATCCAAACATGTTAGGAGTTTATTTGTGGGTATTCTAGACATAAATTTTTTATGCTTTTATTTACTAAACAAATCTCTGTCTTATGAATATTGTATGATCTCATGGATTATGACTGTTTTTTGAATTATGAATCATGTATTATAAACATCCAATAATTAATCCATGACACAATATTATGATCTTCGGTATGCATGGTATGGTTTTTAAAGGTTATTATCATGTTCAAAATCCCTTATGTTCATGTTATGATTATGTATCTCCCTTGTTAACAATTAATTAGCAACTGAGCTCACCCACTCTTCTATTTCCTTTCCCCATATTATGAATAAATGTATTACGTATGATATGTATATGAAGGGTTATAGTCATGATGAACATAGTGGGTAATGATGTAGTTTACCTATGAACCAGTTGTTTGTGTGCCCATGTTTCTAAAGGAACTATAACTTTACGGTCCCCATGTGTCATTTTGTGTAATGTATTTAATATTCATCAAAATGACATAATATAAATGTATTATAATCCTAATTATATATATATTATATTATAGGATAGGATTTATTATCCTTTAGAAACTACAATGATAAATATTCTGTGAAATCCTTATCTTCTTGTCTAAGGATTAGTATAAGGATTTTCTAAAGTATAAACACTGTTTTGGAATTTTAGTAAATGATATATATAGTGGTTCCCATGAAATTAAATCCATTTATGTATACTAGAAGATCATATGTCCCTATAATAGATGTACTTAGAGTTATTAACTCTAAAAGGGTACATTTATTTACACTCAATTGCCACCTTGTGCATGTCAACATGCCTTTTATTACACCTATATTGATGATCCTATGGTATATTCATTTTAAATTCACAATATGTTTATGAAAAATCATGAAGAATTAAAATTTATTAGGATATTAAATTCCCTAGGATAATCCTAAAGTATCTTAAATTAAAAATATGGTGTCAGTATTTATATATCATATAAGTAATTTTCCATAATTATGTAGTTCTCAAGTATTATTATTTTATGATTCACTATGTTTTTTAGATTTCATCAATGGATGTAACTTGAGGTTACCATGTTAATAATGAGTGAAATTTAATATTACATTATTTTCTTCCTGAACATCTGAAAATTATGGGACATGGAATGATAAATTTCAATACTATGCTCCAACAAGTTTCTAAATCTTTAAATCATGCTTGAATTGCAACTAAATAAAGGGAACAATATTTTATTATGCCCTCCATTATACAACATTTACCATATTTTAGTGGATATTATGATCTTCCAGTTTATGAACAATGAATTAGAACCATGGAACATATATTTTCTATTCTATAGTGTTCGGGACAATAAAAAATCGTTTTGGCTATCCACTGGTTGGATGGTGACGTAGATAAATGGTGGACTCTTATCAAGAATACCATATAACATCCTGAAATTGACTCCATAGATTAGAAAGAGTACAAGAATTAAATTTTCATTATATAATTTTCTCATATTATCCATACAAAGATGATGAAGGAATTACTTCTGCTAATGGAAACATATGATGAATCCATTGGTACCTTTGAGAATAATTTTACTTGAGATTTGCGGAAAACATCTAGTGTTATCATCCAAATTGAATGTAATGCTGATCAATTATTCAGTGGTTTAAAACCAAGTCTATAAATCTTATTATCCATAAGATACTTCAGTAGCTATGAAGAGATTTTTTGATATTCTATCAAGGTGAAAATAGATGTTCGAGTTTGGTATCAACCTAATTCATTTTTTTAAGAAGAGAAAAATGGAATTCAAATGAAAATAAAAGAACCATTGAGAAAAGAAGATGATTTTCCTTAATTTTCAATGTGAGGATTGATGAATGGATAAATTTCTCTTAAGGGGGATATTTTTCTATGATTAAAAGTTGGTTATCACGTGGTTGAATTCCAAAGTTATGTGAATAAGTTAGAAAATGATTTCAATAATAATAAATCTCAATAGAGTGAACCTCCCACACTATAGTGTTTCAAATTTAAGGATTTTTGGAATTATGATACCCTGTGTGAAAACATAAGGGTTAATAATAGTGATTGATGCTAGAAACCTCTTATAATGTGAGGAAAAGGTAAATCTCATGTGATCAATACTTCCAATGAGGGAGAGCAATGGAGATGTGGTGAATGGTACACTTACAATCAACTCTAGATCTGCGGACTTCTTATTTTAATATAGATATAACCAATATCTAATATATGGTAATTTTTTAGGTGTATCAAGATTCCACCAAAATTATTATATATATAATTAATAGTGAAACCCCTTAACAATATGATTATCACTACCCTAATTATAATTCTTCATTTGATGAATTTTTCAAGAATGTGTTTCATGTAACCATTTTCATTCATCATCTAGTAGAATTTGATGTTTTATTTGGAATGTATTGTATTTATATAAATAAATATGAAATTAATTTCCATGGAATGTAGTTCACATTTAATTTTTCAATCTGAACAATGATAAGAGTTCAGTGTAATAATAAATATGAAAACATTATGGAAATCACATCAATTGTATGGATTTTGATTCCAATTCAAGAGGGGAATCTATCTCATATGGCTAAGGAGAAACTCAACATAATTGATATTCAAATTGTGTGGAAATTTGTTGATGTCTATCTATAAGTGATTCCTAGACATGCACAAAAAATTATGTTTACTTCTCAATAGAACTCATACCTGGTGTAACACCAATTTGAATGATTCCCTATAGAATGGCCCCGATTGAGTTTCATGAATTAAAGAAGAAAATATATAAAGACCATGATAATTGATTCATTAATACATGTGTTTTACCTTGGTACGCACATATTATTTTTGTTATAAAGGAATATGTATCAATGTAACTCTTTATTTCTTATTAAGAGCTAAAAAGGATCACAGTTATGAAAAAGTATCATCTTCCCCATATTGATGAATTATTTAATCAACTACATAGACTCAATACATTACCAAGATTGAAATAAATTCTAAATATCATCAATTGAATGTCAAGAAGGTTTATATACCCATTAAAATAGTATTTACTAGGTATGGAAACTATGAATATAAATTGATACTGTTCGATCTTATTGATTCCCATGTTATCTTCATAGATCTAATGAATATATTCTTTATAAGATACCTTGATCAATTTTTTGTAGTCATTATAGATGATATTATTAAATATTTAAAGATAAATTAAAAGAATAAATACCACTTTATAATTGTACTAAATACCCAAAGGAAGGATAAACTATATGAAAAATTTACAGATTTTGAATTTTTGTTTCAAAAAGTCACATTTTTGGGTCATATAATCTAATGAGAGGTTATATTAGAAGATTGATCAAAGATAAATTCTATTAAATGTTGGAAAAGACACACCATGGTGACTGAGATCCATATTTATCTTGTTTTGGTTTGATATTATTGAAGGTTTGTGGATATTTTCACATGAATATCTAATCAACTATCTAAGTTAACATGGAAGGGATCCAAGTTATTATAGATACAAGAATATGAGGAAAATTTCAATTAACATATGATGTAATTAGTCAATGATCATTTAGATAAATTGCCCTTAAATGGATAAGGATTTTTATTCTATAGTGATGCATCTAAGAAATTTTTGTTATATTTTATTATTAATAATGACATGGTTTAACTTATTCCACATGAAAATTGAATATTCAGGAGAAAAATTACACAACTCATGATTTGGAGTTAGCTATGTTAAATGTTTTATTAAAAATATAGAGGTATTATATTTATGGAGAAAAGTGTGATATATATATATACACATATACAAATTATAAAATTATAAATTATAAATTCTCACAGAAGTATTTGAATATGTTTCATAGAATAAGATAATTGTTTATTAAATATTATGAATTCTCAATACATTATCACAATAGGAAAGTTAAAAAAGAGTTTGATGCATAGAGTACAAAAGATCATTATATATTATCCATGAAGATGATAAAAAATTAATATTTATATATTTTTTAAGGATTGATATAAAAATATGGATGGAAGGGAAGAAATATTATCTTTATCAAATGAATGTTCAACCTTATATCTTGGTGAATGATGAAGGGGTGTAGAATGAAGATATAGAGTTGTGAAAGAAGGTTATAAATGATATTTCTTTTAAATTGAATCATGATGGAATGATATGTTTTAGGAAATGTGTATGAATTCTATCTATACTAGATCTGAAGATGGATTTTTCAAAGTAATATCATAGATTTTTTTATCTATTAATCATGGATGTATAAGAACAGATAGAGATTTTAAAGATTAATTATGATCGGATGAAATGAAGAGATATATCATAGAGTTTTTATCATTGTGATTGGTATTTCATAAATTTAATGATGAGAGAATATGAATAAGGGTGTGTTACATCCATTTCCCATACTAGAATGGAAAATGGGTGAAAGTCACCACAAATTCATTCCTTATATTTCCCAAAACATCAAAATGGATTAATGGTATATATTTTCTTTTCGATCACCCTACTATGTCATCCCAACACATCCCTTTTAGAAAATACATATATCAAAATCATATTTTCAGGACATACAGTAACAAAGTGTTATGTTTTTAAGGAGTTCAATATTCCATTATGTCTAATTGGGATTTTAGGTTTACCTCTATGTTTTGGAAAAGTTCTTAGCAAGAAAATGATAGAATGTTATGTTTCAAAACTGTGTATAATACTTAGATAAATATTCAATATAAGAGAATATTTCAAGACCCAGTAAATATTTTTAGATCTTGTTCTTTGGTTTTCAATAGTTGATTTGAACAATACCTTCTTCTAGTTATGTTTTCTTTAGAACAATATAATTGAATAACACAATGAGATTTGGTGTAATTTTTTCAAATAAATTTAATAATTTATATATTTTTCATCACACAAAATATATTTTTTATATTTTTTATAAAAACATAATGATATTAGTTTTTTTCACACAACACTGATTTTGGATTTCATTACATGTAACATTATATTTAGGCTTTCTTTACATGAAACATTGAGTTTAAAAAAACATGAAATATTAATAAAGTATTTTAATTTATTTTGATAGATATAATAAATAATTTATAATTTTAGGTTTTAATGGGAAAGAATAAATTATTTAAATATATGGTTAAAACATTTATATACCATTAATTTTATTGTGACCAATTGATTTGAAAAAAAATCATTTTCTATAAAACTATTTTTTTTTAAAAAAATATGTTTCAACTAATGTAATTAAACAAAAAACAAATATTGAATGAATTTAATGAAATATATATATAATATATTAAATTATTTTTTAAAAATTCATCTTATGTGTTTGATAGAAAAAAGCGAAAACAAATCTAAATATACGCTTAAAAACGATTATTTTTTTTCTAAAAAGTTGTTTTGTCGATTTTTGCACATTTATTAAAAACTAATTATTGAAAAATTTATAAAATTTATTTGATAAAAAACATAATTTTTATAATAATAATAATATAAATATGATCTTAGGGTTTAATTTTTAGAATATTCTCAGAAGCATATTTTGATGATGAATAGTGAAAACATCAAATTTTAATGGAAAATTGATATTTGTTTAAATTATTTTTAAGGAAAAATATTTTTTATATTGATTTTAAATTTATATTATTTAAAATATATATATTAATATAATTTTGGTTATTTAAATAAATTAAATATCGAAATATAATAAAAATTCTTTGTAAACATATGAATATTTTCTCTTTAAATACCAACATTTTCATCACGTCTCCCAGATTAATTTTAAATTACAATTTTCCACTTTTGATAATAGAATTTTGAAAAATGGATTCAATATTTTGAATATGATTAATTTATATTCTATTATAATTTTTATTTAATTTTTTACCAAAATGATTAGAAAAAACTGTAAAAATTTTTTATAACGGTTAAGGTGAAAATGGGTTTACATGGGTGTTAAACTAAAATTATAAGGGTCCAAAATGGACAAAAACATTTTCAAAAACTATTTAATAACCATATTTAGACCTTCTAAATTATATTATTGAAAATCATAAATATATTAGTATTTTTAGTGATAAAAACATGGTTACACCTTTTTCTTTTCAAAACATTAAAAGTGTGCCTCTCAACTCACTTATAAAAGGATACCCCTTCTCCTCTTCTATTTTCACCATAAAAACGTGTTGTATTAGAAAATAAAAACCCAAATTACTTCCAAAAACTACCATATATAATCCTAGAAGACTCATTTTGGATATAAATCTATCCTTTTATGTATTTTAGTTAAAACATTAGGGAGATATATAAAGAAGAGGTAACCTTCATCAACGATCATTTTTTTATTCCTCCAGAAAAGTCCATTTTTATTATACCATGATTATATAAAAACATATGAACATTAAATTTACTAATATTTCGATACATAATGAACATAACCTATAACCATCACCATTTCCATCAAATGGTTTACAAAATCATCGTTTGTGTGCACGATATACTATAACTTTGCGAACCGATGTCATTAATTTTTCCTTTATCATCACCCACAGTTTGATATAATTATGAATTTATTATTTATATTTTGTATATATGATATTATTATGATTATATAATTTTTATATCACAAAAACAATCATGGATTCCATTTTGTGTGGATATGACAATGTCACTCATGTGTAATCATACAACTACATTGTGAAGCGATGTGATTCATTCACACCTTAAATGTAAATTAATAAAGGTGGTTTAAAAAAAATAAGTGATATTTATGAAATAAAAAGGATTAATAAAACATAATATATAATTTAAAATTCTTTCGTTCAATAATTAATGAAAATGGATATAGTTTTCATGCGTGCGTACGACCTACCATCTCCATGAATAGTTTATTTCATTTTATATATATATTATAGATTGCTATAAACACATATATAATTAATATATTTGATATTTATGTCATGATTAAAATTATATTGATCAAGGAACAATTATAAACATATGAGGACAAAAAATAACCAATCAAAACATATAAGAAAAACAATATTGTTATTTCTTGAAACATGACTTTAACATGGAATTGTTAATAAACAAGTAAAAAAGTGAATAAGTAAATTTTTAATAGTATTATATAAAAAATTTAATATTATAAAAATATATTTATAGATAACCTATATTTACTATATAGAAGGTTAAAACATGTATGAAGGATGTTGTGACTTAAGGTAAGGGATTTCCGATCTCTCTTTTATTTCTTAGAGTCATATGAAAGTTCACCACTCATTTATTTTTTGTGGTTTATATATTCTAACCTATTTGACACTTTATATCACTAATAAAATTACTTAAATGATATATAATATTTACTTTGATGTTATGTTATATTTTATCTTCCGATTCAAAATATTACTAAAGTTGTAAGGGATTTTAGTCTCATTTTTTACATCTATAGAACGCATGTTAGATTTGCATCATATTAATTTTATATGGGGAATAAAATTCAAATGAATGTATTCTATGATTATTTTACACAGCTTTATTGATACCAATATATCCATTTTAGTATCTCTCTTTCCTGGGTTTATGGTTCAAAACATACCACATCAGTATGGTGGTTTTTTCCCAATTTCAATTTATTGAGACGTACGTTATTTTATAAACTTATACTCATTGATGAGTTGTATATACAACCACATTTACTATTTATATGTATTACCTCTTGTTTTTTAAAATTATTTTATTTTCTAATGAACTAAATTTCTTTGATGGCTTGCATTGCACACTAAACCAAGTTAGTTGGATTTATATAAAAAATAATGTTAAAATTTCCCCAAACTGAATACATAGATTAAATTTTGGTACATTAAACACTATGTTTTTCTTCTATTACACACAATGTCTAGAAACTTTAATATCCTTCATTACACACAATACCGAGTTTTACTGAACTACAATATACTATTTATATTGTTATTAAAATATTTTTATAGTTAACACATATCTGTTCGAATGGCAGGTATGAAGGGGATTAACTAAATTATGAAAATATTTTTTATTACTATTTTTAAAATTACATATTTGGTAATATATTAGTTTTATAATAATTTAATATCTTCTTTAAAAATAAATAAATTCCGTTTTTGAAAAATTATTTTTCAATATAGAAACTTTTTTTGTCTCAATAAATTAAAAAAAACCATATTTTAGGAAATATATATATATTATATATTCAATAATTAAATTAAAATTAATATTTTATAGTTTCTATAAAATATATAAGATGAAATTCAATTTTACACATAAAAAGAAATATTTTTCATAGTGAATGTTTTATCACCATTTAATGATAGAATTGTTTTAAAACTAAAATTTTAATCATTTTTATAATTTTTATTTGAAAAACAAATTATTTTTTGAAATCATAATATCAGAATGTACATTGGGTGAATTGTCCTTTTTTAGAATTTAAAATTATTTATGAATAGAGGAAACATGAGATTTAAATGGAAAATGCAACTTCATCCTATTTCATTATATATTTGAATTTAATTTTAAATGAGTTTTAAAATTTATTTATATAAATTGTTAATTAATAAATAGAATTTTGGTTATTATAATTAATTTCACATTGATGTTCAATATAAAAACATTAAAAATATTTGAAATATTTTCATTAGAAACCCAATGTTGTGTCCCATTTGTGAGACTAATTTTAAATTAAATTCATCCACATTTGTGATTTCATTGGAAAGAAATATTTCATATTTTTAATTATAATAATTTTTTATTTCTAGTTGTTTAAAAATAGTTTTTGACCAAAAATATTATTGAAATAAATTAAAAATAATTAAAATAATTTAGGTAAAAACAAGATTACTTAGTGTTTGAACATAAAACAAAAGGTGTAAAAATGACCCTACAATTTTTCAAAATGAATTTTATGGGCATATTCTGAACATTTAATCTTGTTTATAAAAAATAGACCACTATTTATTGAACTTTATATAAGTATGATCTTTCAATATTCATTATGTTTTTTTTATTTACAAGAATAACACTCCTCCACCACTATAAAATTGAACTCATTCACCTAACATATTCAAAACATTAATGAAAATTATATCAAAAATTCCATACCACAATAAGCTCAAAATATACCTAATATCATCCTATAATACTTAGTTTTTCATAAATAAAACCATGGTGGTCCTTTGGTGCAATCCAAAAAGAGTTACCCAAAGAAGAAGTAACATTATTAAACAAGCACTTTGTATTATTTCATTCACTACCCCATAAAATCATATTATATCATGATTCTATAATAGCATCATTATAATAAATATTCAGAGTTTTTTATGTTACGGTAACATACAACACCTTCAGAAAATTATATTCAGTTGGATACACAATCATCATTCACGTGTACGGTGAACTACCACCTTGTGAACTGATGTCGTTCATTTTCCATTACCTCCTACGAAGGATATAAATAATGTTAAAAAAACTATTTTTATATTGTATATATATTATATTTATAATTTATTTAGGGTTTTTTTATTATTATATAACTCATAACTTCATGATTTCATTTTTTGGTAATACGATAACTTTTTTAGGGACATGTGGACTACCACCTCCTCAAATTGACGTGATTCATTTATGCCTTACATGGAATGTATTAAGGAGGATTTTAATAATAATATATTATGTATATGAAATAATAATTATAATATAAATAATATATATATATATATATATCATTTAATTTTATTTATTTAAAAATACAACAAGAAAATGGAAACAACGTTCATGTGTACGTACAACTTACTGTCTCCATGAACAGTGAATTTAATTTAATATTTATATATATTATAGATTTTTATAAATAATTATATTTTGAATATATATTATATTTATTACATATTTTAAATTCTTAAAATAATTAAATCACGATCTAATTATTTTGATCAAGAATAACACATCAATACATATCTGA
Source organism: Viscum album (assembly GCA_963277665.1). Lineage (NCBI taxonomy): Eukaryota > Viridiplantae > Streptophyta > Magnoliopsida > Santalales > Viscaceae > Viscum > Viscum album. The sequence goes on along the minus strand of OY728164.1, from coordinate 568,542,216 downwards.
AAAAAAGCGGTTATAACCTAAAATGTAACATCAATATGAAATTGCTAATAAACATGTAATATATGGTCATAATAAAATCATAAACGGTATAATAATCTTGAATATGGTTATGTGATATAATTATATTAACCATATATTCCTTATACATGATTTTTCAATAAGTACGCTGAGATTCAAGACTTAAGGTAAGTGGATTTCTAGCCCCACTTTTATTTCTGCAAGACTTATTACTTATTCATCACTTATTTCATTGGGGTAATGAATATAATGAGCATGACTGTATTATATGATTAATAAACTTAAATTTATTGGTTTTTATACATCAATTTTATTATCTCTATTTCATGTGGATTACGGTTTAAAAGTTACCAAATCGGTATGGTAATTTTGTCCTTGTTTTCTTTCATTGAGACACATGTTATGTTATTCACCTACATTATTTTACAAGGCGTATAGATTTCCTTTTTATATGTTATATCATTAATATCCATATTATTAGGATATTTTAAGATTCATGTAATGCTATTATTTCATGGGTATTTTGATTCCATGTTACCAAAATGGTAAGAGTTTATTGTTACAACCTCATCATTTGCCGGGATATTTTATGATTATCCTTCATTGTTGAAATCATATAATACATATATCAAGAATTATAATTAATTTTATTCTCAAATTTTAATTCTTTTAATGGTAAAACTTTTTCAATCCTTGGTTCGTATCATAATTAAGATTTGTTTTTAAAAAAGCTAAATTTATTTCTCACTTTATTCGAAAAACTATTTTCTCTCGAAAAAATGTTTGATGAAAATGTATTAAAACATGTTCTAATATTCTCCAATGATCATAAAAAGATAATGTTACGAATTTTTTTCCTTTAAAAATTCTTAAAAAATTATTCCTCTTGTTATTTTCTGATTGAGGCTATTTTTTAATCTTTTTCAGTCAAAAAGGAATGTTCTGAAAGAATAGATTTGTGCGCCGTCATGAAAATCATTTGTTTGAAGATTCCATGACTAGTTTACAAGATTATTTGTTAGAAATTTTTCCCTGATATTATAGAAATTATTTTTTATGTGTTTTTCAATGAAAAATGTTTTCAAAAAAGATTTATAATTTTCAATTCTTTCATTATATGTCATCAAAAGAAAAAATTTAAATGTTTTAGAATATTCATTTATAAGTTTACAAAGTTATTTTCAAATAAAAATGTTTCCCAAATGTTTTATGAATTTTTTTTCAAATTATAAATTATATTTTTCTTTTTAATTGTTTTAAATTATTTTTAAATATTACATCATATGTTTTCAAAAGTAGTTTTTCACAGAAAAGGACATTGAAATTGGTTTATGAAATCGAATGATTGGTTAATTTCCTTAAGAAATTGTAAGGACCCGATATTTTTAAATAAATCTTGTTTCCTAATTTTGTGTGTTATTTTAATTTATTTTTTTATATATACTCAACAAAACTATTTCATTAGATAACATAAGTATAATTAAAATTAAACTGTTGGGTTTTTACTGTTATATGACCATTGGTCAATATGCCCGCTGGAAACTAAACATTTCGATATTTGTCTCTAAATACAAGTGACCTTGGTTAATTAATATAGAAAGAAGATTTGATGGCCTCACCCAGTAGTCATGGACCGATCGAAGCCCATCTAACCGAACTTGGGAAGGAGGTAGCACCACTGGGCTTTCCCCTGGACCAAACCCAAGCCTAACTTCATCGTGTGAAGCTAGAACTGGATCGCCTTCACGAGAAGTTCCAACAGATAGAAATTACTACTCGTGCGATGTTGGCTGAGCCTCCCTCAGATTCTCTCACCTTAGCACACCTTACACTTAGGTCATATGCTGGTGTGATAAGGGTCTATGTAAGGAGACCATAACTACCATGTGTAATCCTTTGTTTTAAATAAAAATTGGGATTTCTTCTTATGATGAAGTTTATGAATTTTCAAATGACCGGATAAATATAGTATGCATATTTTTGATGAATTTTAGAAAAATGATATTTTAAAAATGATTATGTACACCTTAAATAATAGAAAAGGTGTAATGATTTTCAAAAAATGGGCTTCTACAATTATGTTCAGTATGAAATTTAGAGTCTAATAAGATCAACTTGATTTTTGATTAATAGTAAATTATGAATAGTGATTTTACACTTAGGATTAGTAATTCGGACAAATGGATTAGTAATCTCACTTAAAGAAAGTTTTAAAAATAATCTAGGCACCTTGATTAAGTAAGGTGATTCAATAAAATGGTTAAATAAAGGTTTCATAAATTATTATTCTAGTATTAGTTTTTTTGGGTGAATAGTGTTTTTAATTAAAAATTAAATTAAAAATATTTAGAAATTTTTTTTTATAAAATGGATTTCATTTTGGAACTCAGAGCATCGATATTATGTTAAGGTAATTTTTGGGGTTTTTTTTGAAAAAATTGAATTTTCGGTGAATAGTGTATTTATTTAAAAATAAAATTAAAAATATTTAGAAAATTATTTTTATAAAATGGAGTTCATTTTTGAAATCAGAGCATTTATATTTGGTTAATGTGAAATTTTGGGTTTTTTCTGAGAATGCCTCTCTCTTTTTCTCAAAATTATTTTCTGTTATTAAGTGAATACTCAAAGCTCTTATTTCTATAGGGGTATTAAAATATATATCAAAATGTTCTATTTTATATTCTGGGATTTACATACATGAAACAAGCTTTCCCTTTCCGTGGGTTTAAAGTGACATAAAGATCATGTCTTTAAAGCAGTTTTTAAAACGTTACAATTATGAAATGAACCCCATTTCTTTTATGCCATATGGGTTGTGTATGAAATGATTGATGATGATATATGTGTCTCACATGATAATAAAGACATTTCAAGGGTGCGCCCAGATAGCGCTCCAATGCATTGGGTAAAGACTTAATCTCTAGAGATGACTTTTTAGACTGATACCTTGGTGAATAACCTTGGTAATTTTTAATGACACCTTGGGGATGGACCTTGGTGAAACAAAATGATTGTCAATATTAAATGTTGTAGCCACATCTTCAAGTTATGAAAAATGTTATTTTTATTATGATATGCCTCATGATTTCATTCTCATGCCTTAAAGTTCTTTTCATGACTTTATTGATGTATCTCAAGTTCATATGTAAAATGTTTCGCTTGTTTCCCTTACTGGGCCTTCTGCTCACCCTTTCTTTTGATGTATGTCCCCAGGTTATGAGATGTTGTAATTAACCTAGGATGAACTTAAGGAGAAGCCTTTCAAGTGTTTAAGAATAATGTTTTATTTTGTTTTCATGTATTATGTTCCTGGTTTCCAAGACACTAAACCTTAAAGATCCTCAGTTTTGTATAATTTAATGAAAGATTATGTGATAAAAAGGCGGGATGCTATAGTTGGTATCAAAGTATGGTTTAGTTATTTGTGGAAATTAGGATATGAAAACTTTAGGAAGAAGCCTATAGAAAAGTTTATATATAGGAAATCTTCCTGGTATTTTGGTGAGTATTGAGTAATGGGTTGCCAAGCAAATACATCCATGTCTGGATACGAGTAGGTAGAGGTGGATCGGGCACAGATGTACTTAGGGGTAGAACCCGAAAACACCGTTTTGAGCTAGACTCAATCGGGAACTGGTACACGACAACGGTCCTTGCTGCACTCTTGGTTACGACACTCCCGGGGGATATGCTTTGGTAAATTCATAAGCTTAGTATGAACCATTGTTAAAGGAACAAAGATAAAATAAAATAAAGATTCACATAAGAATATATGATCATGGATAACCGAGATGGTAACCTAGGGGATCACAAGTTATGGAAAACTTTCCTTCTACAAGTTATCCTTATATGCTTTAAGTTCCTTTTAATGATTATTGGCTAAGTATTCAAGCCCCTAATTGTACTTTCTTTTCGGAGTTAATGGCGGGAAATGGAAGAACATGTCCCAACAACCAATGTGATAGAAAATGTGACGATTTCTGTATTAATATGACAGATATGATTAGGGGATTAAAATATGAATATTATTTTGGAAGACGTCCACTATTTTGGGGACCCTATATGATCGAGGTAAATAGGTTTCTACGGTATTTTCATTGAGAAGTAAGGTTGACTTATATTTTGAAGAATTGATGAATTTAAGGTGGACTTATAGTAATTTATGTTACTTATGGGAATGATTAACCTATATTGGTTAAAATATGTTTAGGTTTGCTACTTTTGTTATAAGATGTTAGGAGTGGTTGATGTTGTTTGGATATGAACAATGAAGTTTATTTTGGAAGACTATGTTATCAAATCCTTATTGTATTTGGGTTTCAATCTTAGTTTGGTTTATCTTGAGGAATCTTAAGGACCTTTATTTATGGAATGATCTATGATGAACTTTGGGTAGTACCAAGGAACTTTGAAGATTTAAAAGTAGTTTCCATTCTTGTGGGATTCTTTCTTCTGGAAGAGTGGTTTTACCTTACCCTTTCTGTTTTTGGGATAATGTTTAAAGATAGAAGAAATAGATAGTTAATATTTTGTGGATTATGTGATTCTCTAGAAGATGATTCTTGTGCTTTTGATGAGACCAAGTAGTTTTGAATTCTCATCATTTGGAGAAAATATTAGTTTTGATAGAAACTTATTAAAGGATGAAACTCTACATGAAGGTAGGTAAATTTTATTATTTTTTTATTCTATGTAGTAAATGAATTCCTCAAAATTATGAAAAGGAATGTAAAACAAAAACGTTGTTGGTTTACATTTCCTACTAGGTAATCAAAGACCATTTACACACATCATAAGTTTGTGATTTTCTTATTGTTAACTTTCTCCTAATCATGTTCTCTATCACTCTCCCTCAGAACTTTACCCTTTGTTTTTTCTTCCATGTCCATGTTTTCCTACATGGAATCCTAGTATGGGTTGACTCGGGTGACCTTTTTATATCCCTTTATTTCTTTTAAAGTAATAGTTTTACTGAGTCCTTTTCCGGTGTGGGAATTTCAATAAAATTTCAAAACCCAGTTTTAAAAATTGTGAGGACGCAATTTCTTAAGGGGGGAAGATTGTAACGACCCAAAATTTTTGAATAAATCTCGTTTCCTAATTTTGTGTGTTATTTTAATTTATTTTTTTATATATACTCAACAAAACTATTTCATTGGATAACATGAGTATAATTAAAATTAAACTGTTGGGTTTTGACTATTATATGACCATTGGTCAATATGACCGCTGGAAACTAAACATTTCGATATTTTTCTCTAAATACAAGTGACCTTGGTTAATTAATATAGAAAGAAGATTTTATGGCCTCACCCAATAGTCTTGGACAAATCGAAGCCCACATAACAGAACTTGGGAAGGATGTAGAACCATTGGGCTTTGCTCTGGACCAAACCCAAGCCGAACTTCATCGTGTGAAGCTAGAACGGGATCGCCTTCGCGAGAAGTTCAAACTGATAGAAATTACTACTCGTGCGATGTTGGGCAATCCTCCCTTAGATTCTTTCACCTTAGCACACCTTACACTTAGGTCATATGCTGGAGTGATAAGGGGCTATGTAAGGAGACCATAACTTCCTTGTGTAATCCTTTGTTTTAAATAAAAATTGGGATTTCTTCTTATGATGAAGTTTATGAATTTTCAAATGACCGGATAAATATAGTATGCATATTTTTGATGAATTTTAGAAAAATTCTATTTTAAAAATGTTTATGTAAACCTTAAATAATAAAAAATGTGTAATGATTTTCAAAAAATGGTCTTCTACAATTATGTTCAGTACGAAATTTAGAGTCTAATAAGATCAACATGATTTTTGATGAATAGTAAATTATGAATAGTGATTTTACACTTAGGATTAGTAATGTGACCAAATGGATTAGTAATCTCACTTAAAGAAAGTTTTAAAAATAATCTAGGCACCTTGATTAAGTAATGTGATTCAATAAAATGGTTAAATAACGGTTTCATAAATTATTATTCTAGTATTAGTTTTTTTGGGTGAATAGTGTTTTTTAATTAAAAATTAAATTAAAAATATTCAGAAAATTATTTTTATAAAATGGATTTCATTTTTGAACTTAGAGCATCGATATTATGTTAAGGTAATTTTTGGGGTTTTTTCTGAAAAAAATGAATTTTCGGTGAATAGTGTCTTTATTTAAAACTAAAATTAAAAATATTTAGAAAATTATTTTTATAAAATGGAGTTCATTTTTTAAATCAGAGCATTGATATTTTGTTAATGTGAAATTTTGGGTTTTTTCTGAGAAAGTTGAATTTTCAGTGAATAGTAAAAATACAGTTTTAGGGTTTCGGTATGTTTAATGACATCATAACTATGTCATGGTGATGTCATGAGATATTTTAAGGTTTGGCTGAAATAAGGTGTTGGGTATTTGTATTCGGGGCCCCATGTCTCCTAACTTAATGGGAAATATCATGGGAGAGCACATGGTTTTGACAAAAGCACATGTGAGTTGTCCCTTGTCCATTAATGCCTTGTCCCCTCACTTTCCCTATAAATACCAGGCCCTCCTCTCATCCATTAGACTCCAAAACCATCTTCAATGACGTTCTGGCCTCCTTACCTCCCAATTAGTCCTCCCAATGAGTCCTCCCAAGGTTCCCCCAATCCCTCAAGGTCCAAACCTTTGAGTTTTAAGAGTTACATTTTAAGGTAAGGGATCCGATCTCTCTCTTTCTTTTCAAGAAATCTCTTTCATGTAATTTCTTTTATGCTCCATGTTCTTATGTTAAAGGGTGTTCTTTTATACTCCTCTTACTTCCCTTTTCATGTTCACATAATGAGAAATCCCCCTCTTACTCTCATTATTTCGTTTTATGAAGTTTTAAGTGGCGCCGTTAGGCTGCCAAAATTTTTAACGGATTCTTTCTCCCTTCTCATTTTCAAGATCTATTTTCATGTAAATTATTTAAAGTTCCTTTTTATTATGTTGGGGTATGATATATAAATTTATCATACTGATCTTTTATGACCATATGATGAGATACCCCATTTTATCTCTTCAATTCAGTATTTTGAAGTTTTAAGTGGCACCGTTAGGCTGTCGAATTTTTAAGTGGTTCTTCACCCTTCTCATTTTAAAGTTCTACTTTCATGTAAATTCTTTCAAGTTACTTTTTGTTATGTTGGGGTATGATCTATAAATATATCATACTTATATTTTATGTTCATATGATTAGATACACTATTTGATCTCATCAATTCATTTTTGTTGATGTTTATGTAACGTCGTTAGCCTGCTGAATTTCCAAGGGGTTCTTTCACCCTTCTCGTTTTCAAGATCTATTTTCATGTCAAGTACTTCAAGTTCCTTTTATTATGTTGGGGTATGATCTCTATATATATCATACTGATCATTTATTTTCATATAATGAGAGACCATATTTTATCTCGTCAATCCATTTTTGGAAGTTTTAAGTGACGTCGTAGGCTGCCGAATTCTCATAAGAGAAATCTTATTTTTATCTTCCTTTAAAGTTCTTCGTTTCATATGGTATATCATTCAAATTTCATTACCATGTTCTTAAATACTTTATATTATGTTCCCATACTGTTTTATGTCTCATTTTTGAGTGGGTGACCCATGTCCCCTCACTTTTCAATGTTTTCTAAATCCATGTATCATAGCTGTTATGCTGCAGAATTTTCGTCGCAAAATGCCTCTCTATTTTTCTCAAAATTATTTTATGTTATTAAGTGAATACTCAAAGCTCTTATTTCTATAGGGGTATTAAAATATATATCAAAATGTTCTATTTTAAATTCTGGGATTTACATACATTAAACCCGCTTTCCCTTTCCGTGGGTTTAAAGTGACATAAAGATCATGTCTTTAAAGCAGTTTTTAAAAAGTTATGATTATGAAATGAAACCCATTTCATTTATGCCATATGGGTTGTGTATGAAATGATTTATGATGATATATTTGGCTCACGTGATAATAAAGACATGTCAAGGGTGCGCCCAGATAGAGCTCCAATGCATTGGGTAAAGACTTAATCTCTAGAGATGACTTTTTAGACTGATACCTTGGTGAATAACCTTGGTAATTTTTAATGACACCTTGGGTATGGACCTTGGTGAAACGAAATGATTGTCAATATTAAATGTTGTAGCCACATCTTCAAGTTATGAAAAATTTTATTTTTATTATGATATGCCTCATGATTTCATTATCATGTCTTAGAGATCTTTTCGTGACTTTATTGATGTATCTCAAGTTCATATGTAAAATGTTTCGCTTGTTTCCCTTACTGGGCCTTCTGCTCACCCTTTCTTTTGATGTATGTCCCCAGGTTATGAGATTCTGTAATGAACCTAGGATTAACTTAAGGATAAGTCTTTCAAGTGTTTAAGAAGAATGTTTTATGTTGTTTTCATGTATTATGTTCCTGGTTTCCAACACACTAAACCTTAAAGATCCTCAGTTTTGTATAATGTAATGAAAGATTATGTGATAAAAAGGTGGGATGCTATAGAAATTCTCTATGTTATCTTTCAAAATCCATATTCATATAATTTTAAATATTTTTTTCCATACGGTATGCTTTACAGGGGATATGATCTATGAAAACCATTATTAATATTTCCTCAAATTGATTGTGTTTAAGGTGATAAGATTTTATGAAACTCATTTCCCTTCCACATGTTACAACATAATAAAATTATTTTGTATCCAATATCCTTTTAGAATTTATTAAATAATGAATTGATTATGAAACTGATTTATTTTCCACATGTTTTGATATGATTAAATTTTTATGATACCAATTTATTTCTTTGGATATGTTATGTTTTTTAATAATACCACCACTTTTTATGGGTAATGATACGATGCATGTTTTATTATGTTGTTGCAAAAATATGTATGATTTCATTATTTGATGGGATAGACCTATATATCCCATAAATGCATTGGGTAAGGATTTATATCTCATAAGATATAGCTGAATGAAATGGGTAGTAAACCTAGTTCAGTGAATGACTAGGTCTGCTAAGATGGTCTTGGGAGTGGACTGTGACATCTAAGATGGTCTTGGGAGTGAACCTTGACTAAGAAGATGGTTTGGAGGAGTGAATCCATTCCACAAATATGGACTTAGTAGTAATCCTTGACTACTCTAGAAATAATTTTATATGTTTATGTGTCTAGTACAATTCGTTGTCTTATTCCCATGTTATGATCACATGGATTAGGCCCTTGGATTCATTTATGAATCATGTCCTATGGTATGCCAATATTAATTTTATGACTCTTGTAAATGTTCATTGAAATGAAATTAATGATCTTAAAATGTTATTCTTGTGTTCTAATACACCCAGTCTCATTTTATACATACATATCACTCTTATTTACCCTCACTAAGCATCTGAGCCCACCCTTTCTTATGTTTCTTTTCCCCATGTAATTAAGAATGGTTTTAAGTAGGAGTAATAAATAAGATGTTTGTTGGGGTAAAAATTGATAAAATTTCACTATGTTATATGATATGTTCCAATTTTCAAAAGTTGCTAAATTATAGTGCTCCTCAAAAATTTACTTTTTTAATGTGTTGAATATTCATCTAAAATGTTTTAATATCCATGTATGTTAAGACTGGGTCACTATAGTTTGTATCAAATGATAGGTTTTTTCAATCATTAGATTCTCAAATGAGAAAACATAAGTGAGATACCCATGGGTATTTCATAGGATATGTCTAGGGATACATCTATGGATTAGTATAAAGATGATTTAAAGTATAGGAAAATGTCATGGAATTTTTGTAAATTATTATGGGAGTAGTTTCCAAGAAATTTTATCCCTATCTAGATATTACAAGTGTATGTCGATTTGGAATAGATTTGGATAGGGGTAAAACCCAAAAAAACATAGTCTTGAAATTCACCAAATGAGAATCACCAATATTCACAATGGAAGAAATACCTTAATATGGGTATTATTTTCCCACAAAATAAGAGGAAGAATAAGGTTTACAAAACTCACAGATCACATGAGCCACCAAGAGACTTGTGATCAGTTTACCATTATAGAGTCATGAGAAGGAACTGTTTGCATCAGACAGTGTACAATAGGTCCCACAATTCCCCTATAGAAAGTCCTTCTTATCTCACAAAGTCACCTCAGACAAACAATGGATATGTGGTGGAAACTGGGTAAGCTGCCCCAGACTACACTGTTTGTCATTAGAATACACCTGAAAATACAACCAAAATTGATTTCAAAATGGAAGGAAATATGTTCAATGGTGTACATCAATAGAATTCATAAATATCATGAAACATATCATTAATGAGAAGGATAATTTTCCTTGACATCATCCAAGAAAATCTATGATACCCCGAAACCTTTGTAGAATAAAATAATGGAAATTAAAATATTTGAGGTGGGATCTAATCATGGTCATAAAATACATTTGAAATGCTATTAGAAGCCTTCAAGACACCATGAGACCCTGGTAAAATGCCAATATCGTCTCTCATAATACCTTTTCCTTATCACATTTGTCGTGTGAAAGGCCTCATGTATGTCAAGGAAACCATGAGATTCCACTTCATCTCCCTTCGAATAAAAAAATTGATCTTTTTATGAAATGATTTCAAAACCCCATATAAACCATATTGGTCATGTGATACATCATCCAAAAATATATTAATTTCCTTAAACATTACTCATGTAGTTTTACATGACTCGCCATTTTAAAATAAATCAATAGGAATGAATGGGGGTGGTTGAAGTCTATCACAATAAAAAAAACTAATATATTATAAGTAATACCACAACAAAGTCCCCCAATATGCATGTAAAAGACACAAATATATTTTAGATACTTATGGGCAAGACACCCTTGTGTTGATAAATATACTATGCTCGGAATCTAGCATCTCATATATTCCTTTCAACATGAATTTTGTTATCAGGAAGGCCCTTAGACACATAAATATGAAAAAATTGAAGTTCTTTAAAAGGCCCCATGAGTCAAAAAATCCTCAATTAATTGGAAATAAAGAAATAATGGAATCATTGATGGGAGAGACTTGCGACCATTAAAAATCAGGAAACACCACCAGAGTGTACGAGGATTGGATGGTACCCAAAGGTGGACACTTGGCGTGACAGCACACGGAGCGGACCGATAGATGCGGAGTACTAAGGAGGAAACTTTTACCTAACCTTCAGGTAGGAACCTGGAAGACGATCTAGGAGATGCTTCACCATTCAGCTGTTTGTCTTTTCAATTGTACTTTCTTTATTTGTAGTTGTACCTTTCTGTCAGGCTTGTATTTCCGACCCCTTTTTATTTTCAGCACACTTGTTATACTGATTTACTTAGTGTTTGCTTCTGCTTGTTCTTTGGTTTTTTGGGTTTACGTTTTAAAAAGGCAATGCCTTCCCAATTCTAGGGAATTGTGCCTTTGGTGCTAGTCGCCAGCCCCTGGCCTATGGAAGGCGGGCTTGGGGTAGTCACGATGCGGGCCCCGTGGGACGGGTCATGATAGGTGAAATAATAAAATGAAAACATGTACACTCACCCTCATTAAATTCTCATTAGCAATCCAAGAAACTCAATAGCACTGATACATGCCACATTGAACTCACAACACTCCTTCAGTATGCCACCCTTTTCATGAAAAGTCTACCAGACATGTTAGAGTAAGTCACATGGGTCACCCTGGGCATGGAAATTTAGTCTCACGAATCCATATGGGATTTCATTATAAGCCTTGATAAGTCCTTAAAATAATTAACCTGACCCATATAACTATGTCGGCTCATGTTAGCCAAGTCTTGCATTCGCATCTGGGCATAACAACTAGCCTCTCGCAATACCGTCTAGACAGGTTACCCAAGACTTGAGATACCATGTAGACGTGTTCGCTATGTCAAACGATGCCTTAAAAGCGTGTCATCTAATACATACAACAACCTCTAATATATGTCATATTGAACTCTTTCAAACATATATTTTTGTTTCCATGCTCTTTAGAATGACACCAGGACAATTTCTAGGTAATGCGAAACCCTTTGGAAAACCAGCTGGATCCTGTGATGGCTTCAAGGGAAAAACATTTTGGTCTTGTGATTTATTCTATAAAAGTAGTCCATGATCATGATAAAACCATTATACATTCCTTCCAATTTATGAAAATTCCTTGGGACTAGCCAACCATATCATTTAACTATTTTTGTGTTTTCTAGGTAGATACTCTCCTACATATCATGAAAACAAAGGAAAGGCTTACAGTTTAATCCCTGACCAATAGGGGAGCCTCAGAGTGAAATATTTGACCTATAGGGAAACCTTAGCACATAACCCCCAATCAATGGGTAGCCTCACAGTGTAATCCCTAAAATACATAGATGCCACAATGTGTAAGACCCAATCAATGGGAAGCCTTTGAGTGTAAGACCTGGAAAATAATGGTCTCCCAAGACATGATAACATTATTTTTCCTCTATATGTAAGCCTTGATCATTAGAGAAACAACCATGTATAACACAAATAAAGAGAATTTTGTAGACTATAATTCCTAAAATATTCAGGATATGAAGGCCACAGCTTCAATTTTCAAGCTTCATATTGATCATCCAGGGCGATCCCAGCATATAAGTCTGATCTATATAACAAATGACATTGATCATTTACCATCCCCTCTTTTTTAAAATGATCATTTCTCATGTGAGATTAGTGAGTTTAATTGGACATATAATTTGCACTACTAGCACCCAAGTTACAAGGGAATCCTTAGTTTATAATCCCGAATCAAAGGAAAACCTTACAATGAATGTCATGGCCAATCAAGAAGCCTTACTGTGTAAGCCCCCAAATAATGGCTAGCATAAGTGTGTAATCCCCGACTAATCAGGTCCTCCTAGGACACGGTAAAATTTTCTATATTTGATGTGTAATCATTTAAAAATAGGGAACCCCTAGTTTGTAATCCCTAATAAAAGGGAAATATATAGACTATGATTTCTATCATATTTAGGGTACATATGCCACCTCTTCAAGGTTCGAGTTCTAAATTTACCATCCAGGGCTACCTAGTATATAATTCATACATCTAAAAGAAATGAAATTGATTATTTTCCACACATTTTTTCTCACATTGAGAATGGATCATGTGGGATTAAGGACTTGTTTTTTTCATGTCAGTTGCATCATAATCCCCTAGGATAAAATGGAAAACTTAGTGTGCAATCCATGTAAAATTAACTACAATAACTCTGATTCCTACAATAACTGAGATACATAGTATTCCTTCTTATTTCCAGATGGAAAATAAACATCCTCTTATATGTAAGAATTATTTCTATGAAATTTCAACAATCATCACCCAATCATTCCCAGGGGATGATCACTCTACCTCATCCATCAATGAATTTATAAATGAATTAAAATATAATAACTCAGATTCCTGCCATAACCAAGATACTTAGGATTCCTTCCTAAGGCCTGAGATCTACAATATATATTATTAGGAATGTTCTAGAAGATAAGTCCCATATAAATATTAATAAAAATGATACTTTTCCATCCCTTGTTTCTCACAATGAGCATCGCTCACGTGGTATTATGGAACAATAACAATCATATCATCTTCCCCAAAAGTCTCTACGATGACAAGGGGAACATTAGTGTGTAATCCATGAAAATATGAACTATAAAAATTTTTATTCTCATCAAAATAAAGATACATAAGATGTCCTTCATGGACTCGATCTTGAACACTCGTTGTCCTAGAGCACCCCTATAAGTCTTCACTGCCTGGAATTAAACTGAACAGGTTCAATGAACTATGTGGGGTTTTGATTCCATCCAGAATCAGGATATGTAGGACTCCTCCAAATACTCAATCCACTTCTTTGAATATTAATCTCCTCCTTTTAAAGAAAAACATTAAAATTAACTACGTTATTCTACTTCAACACATAAGCAACCACCCATTATTGTAAAATTATGAAGAACCACAAATATATATATATATGGATTCACTAAAGAGGAAATAGTCTTTTGAACATGACATAGAAATAACCAATAATAATTTTTTAGGGTAACTAGTGTCATCTCAATATTAAGAATAGATTCATGATCATATCTTAAATATATAAGATAGTATTAGAGTTGGAAATAATACCCCTCAAAAGGGTGTGATGAGACCAAATTCCCATCATTTCAACCAATGTGAGTCCCCACGAGTAATTGGGCATGAGAACCCAGATGATTGCCTACCTTTGGAAATATGGTATTTACCAAGATACTGATGGGGGAACCATTGGGATATTCTGGTAAGAAAGAAAATGGCAACTCAATGTTCATGATTGTGCACAATGAAAACATCCCACCCAAAGTCAAATAGTAAAGTGAATCCCATCCACACCTATGAATCCTTATGAAACAAAAAAGTTGAACCTGATGTAAATGTTTATAATAGAAAAAATATTGGGCAATAATATGTCACACCATTTGAATTGAACCCAATATTCAAATTGAACTAACAGGTCTAACATGAATCAAGAAGGCCGCTTTGTTTTTCATAAACAATAAAAAAAGTAGTAAGACCGACATGATCTTATAGATAATACTTCATAACCAAAGTTATCATATGTTTATCCTTGTTTTGATAAGTCCATGTGAGTAAAATGAAAAAAAAATCCAGAATAAAACAACAGTACTATTAATCATGCATATTAGATTGAACATATTATACCTACAGTATTTCTGAACTTTGTAAATTATTCTTTTTCATCTGCAGAACTATAGATACTGCTCTTAACATCTTGATTCAATAAAATTTCATCATCATCCAGAGTTCACTCTCGTAAATAATCTATATCTACAACCCCATGGGTCAACAAGTAATCTGACCTACTTAATAACTCCAAATATAGGTGGAGAAAAAGATAAAATGGGAGTATTGTGGACATGCTTCCATTCCGACCATGAAATCCTCCCATGACGTTCTCCAAGTACAATAAATGGTCAATCCATATCGATTCTAGATAGTGGTTTAAAATACCATAGACCTTTTTTCCATAACTAATCAGTTTAGGAGATTATCCCAGGAGAACGAAAACTTCCACCTTCAGTCTCTGATGAATGTGGACCCGAATTCCAAATGTAGTGCTCTTATAGTTTAGGTGTTTCCTTGGAGGAAACCTATTAAACACTATCTCCAACACCATCCCACCGGTCCCACCAGTCATTTGTTTTGGGTGACATTTGACATGATTCCACCCATTCTTCTCATGTGCGGGAAATATTTAAGGCTAATTGGAGATGGAATGATTTGGATATATTTGAGGGGGATCATATCCCCACTATTGATGATGATGCATGCCAATATATTCTAGAAGGAACTAGTATGAAATATCATATCCCTACTGAAATTGAACTAATCTGTGGGAATATTACCACAATAATAATGGGGGAGGTAGATATTAATATCCCCATGCATGAATCCCATAAGTATATTCTAATGAAACAAATAGGAAAATAGTAGGTGTGTATCCCAATATTAGTTGAAGACATCTACAATGGTATAATGGACATAAAAAATGTGTTGTCTTATATCCATACACACACATTTCTAAAATTCCAATATAACTTAACAATAGTTGAATAACCCATCAATCATATTCTAAAAATGTTGTAGATAATGGGATATGTGCATACATCTATCCATAAATATTGAGAAACTCAATAATCTAGTCACCATGAACAAGTGTTTGTACTAGAGAAAGAATACATTCTTAATCACATCTAATAAGATTATTGGAATGTTTTGATAAGGGATGAGGCACCAGACGGATAAAATAATCCCATTACAATTGGGGATCACCAGATGAGAGCGTAATTTGCTTTTGAGATAGGGGAAAATGCATGTCGAAGAAGTCTAGGGGCATATTCCAAAGCCTCGGGATCAGGCTCATATCCCAATTCTGGTCATGGATCACCCCCATGAGAGTATCCCAAGCCTTAGTAATGCTTATATTGTTAGAAAATAAGTACATTTGAATATTAAAATGTCCCATAAGTAAGCATTTATCCTAGTTATAGCTAGGGATGACCATGTGAGAATAGACCAGGCCACAATATAAGCTCATATTCCTATCAGTGAATCTTTCTTTCATATTCAAATAGATCATAGAATCTTGGAACATATTATTACTCTGACCACTAAATGATTATGCCAGAATCATTCTAGAGAAATATAGGACGAGGTTAACATCACTTCTCCCATTCTGAAGGTCTATCATCATACTCTGGTGGGGAATGAATATTCATACCAAGATCATATGTGGGATACTGATGAGTGACTGAATTCTCAACATTTCCATTATCTATTGTATGAGTGTCACCTTCAAGTAATAAATATAATCTATTTTTGAGAGTACCTAGACCTTATATCCATGGATCTGGACCCAAAAATAGAAAAGCACAGTGTAAATCTGCAACATGCTTACCACCATTTCATTGTGACACTTCAGTAGATGATCTCAGAAGCCACGTTAGGAATTTGTTTTGGAGGATAGAGATAATATAGAGTTTTACACTTTTCCACACCCCTATAATAATAGAAAACCCCATATTTTTTGTTCTATAATGTTATATATTTTATATAAATCAGGAGACCGTGTAACACTCAAGCTAGTTGTATCCCAAAATGAAATTCCCCCACTTCAAAGATGCCTAAAATTCATGAATAGAGGGAGTGGAGAGCCAAAGACACATAAAAATGGGCTCGTATGAGTAATTTGAATTCACTTTATACCTAAAGAATATATTTTTTCTCAACCAGAAATATTCCTATAATGAATGGTTCTCATCATTGGTTGACATCATTCCCAACCCCATTGCGAGCACAATTGTGCCACATCCAATGAACCACAATAGTAGCTTTCAAAACAGACATCTAGGTTCAAACCCAGCCCCCTAGTCTAATGGAATATCTACCATCACATAAAACCCTATGAATTTCAATTCCTGAGAGGTTTCAAAACAAATAATCACCAGCTACATGAGAACTGCATGCTACTAGGTTGGGGGAATTTATATATCTATATTCATCTCCAGGATAATCATCCCATGAGAGGGTCCTTGGAAAATAAATGGTGATTTCATATCACCCCAACCCATTTGTTCGGGTACATTTCTATATATATATAATAAGAATCATCATATCCCCAATATTTTTCACTGGATCCTCAACAACGTGACTAATAAATTCAACTTTTATCCCTTGGTGATCCCCACCCCATAGGGCTGTATGAATTTTCAACATCTTCATCACCTTAGAGAGAATCTGTCTTATCTTAGTTAGGATTAAAATGGTCTGTGTCCTACCTATCCCTCCCACTATGAGAAAAACCACTGCATGTCAAGGAAGATTCGATAATCATGATATGGAACCACATCAAATTCATTACTCATTGGCCAAGATAGGAGTAATGTATGAAAAAGGAAATCAAACTGTGTTTTGGTCGTAAGAATAAACATCTCAACATTGCTAAGGGTTCAAATAATGAACCCAATGAAAGTAGCACAAAATCAACCTATTATATTGAATGTAATGGATCAACCTCCATTTCCCGAAATTCCTCTTTGAATATCATAATTGTCTACAAGGAAGGAATTGATCATGATGAAAATGTAGAAAGTCAAAACATAAAAAACGCACCCCAAGAGGAGTGTGATTTGTATGCACCAAATGAGGCTGAACAATCTCGATTCTAAAGAAGGTTACAAAGTATCGAACTTTTGAATACAAAGTTTCTCCTTCCACGAATGAAAATTACCAAGGGGAATGGTATAACTACATCCCAGTAACCATTTAGAAAAATTGTAGTCTCTTTATTGGGGGAATAGTTGTCAAAATATGAGAGTGAGATGAAAACTCTCCAAAATCATAATGAAGAGTTACTAATTGGAAAGATTTATACTGGGTATCATCGTCAGGAATATATGAATATTCTCTTTCCCATGGCTAATCTTCCAACAGGAGAAAAAATCAAATAATTAGATTGGATCGAGATCTATTTATCCAATCTACATAAGTGAATATGTAAAAAATTAGTATGACTTCCATCCATTGTGGTGACATCCTCTCCATCACTAGGGTAATCATTTAGTCATAAGAAAAATTGTGAATTAGAGGGAGATTAATGAAGGGACACATCATTGACCCCCACCCACTTTTTATGGATAGTAGGAACCTCTGAAAACAATTCCTCTAGAGTTAATTAATGCCATTGAGTCCCTCATTACTCAAATGAAAGCCATTTATTGCTGAAAAACACCTTTGTTTCATTAGAGAATTATATATCCTGATTGGGGGGATGTCACTTTGTCTCCACCCAACTTCATAAATCCTACCTTCTCTACCATTGGTGGTGATATCAAACACTTAGTATCCCAATATGGGCTGATGATGGGCCCTCAAAATCAATAGGAGGAAAAAAAATATTAGGTGTATCATATATACTATGATCGGGCAATCCTTCTTTTGGTATACCATTTTTCCATCATGATCTTTTGTAGAATGGGAAGACCTTTTTCATCAGTTACTTTTTCAATTTAGCTCCATAATAAGAAAAACAGTGATAATCGAAATGACAATGCGCAATGAAAACCCAATAATGAGAGGGTGTTTGGTTACAAAAAGAGGTGAGAAGCTTTATCCTATTCACTCAGAATCCCTCTATCAAAGGTGAAACTAGTGGAACTCTATGTTGATAATATTAGAGATGAGTTGAAAACACCAATGATCCTAATGAATTATCCAGGAGTGTTCTGAGAATTTACTAAAATGGAACTACATCTTTATAAGGCTATTAAGCGTACCTGGTGTAAAAATACACTCATGACCATAGAATAGGGTAAAGGATAGGCAGCGAAGAAGCTACAATTTTCACTCGCAATATAACATTGGTGCCCATCCATGCACATAGGTAGGATAAGAACATACCAACACCTCCTTCTGAGTGGAAACAACGATAGAATCCCCCCCCCCCAATCTAGAAGCAAAGAGAAATCTAGATCTCCATGGATTTTTTTGAATTTATGAGAAAAGTATACTACTTCTAAAATGACCAAGTCCCCAGTAATTTCATAGTCCCTGTAAGTAATATCCTACTCAAGCTTCTATATCCTATGAATCCTAATGAGGTCATCCTCATTGACCACCCTAAATATTACACTGACTGTAAAAGGATGATTCATAATATCCAATAAATCATTATCTTCAAAGAATTCCTTTATGGAAAGGTCTATTCTGGACAAGTAGTGTTAGAAAACTGTCCAAAGTAGGTAGTGTGAAAATCATTTTCCCACACATAAGTGTAGAATGGCTGGAAGAATGTTTCAGCCAGGAGTACATAAAAATTTGACATTTGGATGTCTTATAAAATAGATGATTGGGTTCATGAATCCCTAATATCACATCGGTGAAGACCTGAAATAGCTACAACACCTAAAGAGTGGTCATCAATTATGGATTCCAATGGAGGGTTTTATATCTAGAAGTATGAAGACACATAAGAGGAAGAATCATTTTCTGCCCCAATTCAATCTCTGATACTTGTGTATTTCTTCCCTTAAACATCCAAAGAATGGGAACTACCCAACTAAACAGAATACTCATAAGAATAAGATCTCATATTTGGTTCTTTCAAGGTGACAATATTTTTTACTCTAACTCTTATGATGTGTATTTTCTTTAATAAGTGTTCCCTACATATAACTGAGGAATATGAGGGGGTTAAACTTGATCAAACCAAGAAACGAGGAAGGTCGGTGTGACCTACACCACTTGTAGTACATATTACCTATACTTAATCATAAGAACTAGACCATCTACCACAGATGCCACATATCCTAAATCGTATGCCTAGGAGCAGCCTCATATCAGGAATCTCCAACATTTGAAAAATAATTAGGACATTCTAAAATAAATGGCTATTGTATCCACCAAGATATCAATCCATGATACACTACAATCTTCTATATAACTTTCGGAGTCACTTTTCTAATCCCACAAGACCACATTGATGTTTTAGGTAGTTTTATCTTTGGTTTAGGTCTATCGAGTGGATACCATGTCCTTATAATGTCATGTCATCATCTCATTCACTGAAAAAGATTTGGAAGAGTTCATATATTGGAATACCATACCCCTTATATGTCTTAGGAAGACACAATAATGTCAATATCTAAATGGATCTTATTGATGATGGTTTTAGGTTCAATCCCATCCTTGTTTGAACCCTTCAACAATTTGGATATAGTGTAAGGGACATATCTCCGACAAATATGACCATTCAAGTGTATGATATGTGTGAGTAGAGACCACTTGAATAGATCAAAGATGAATCCTGGTCTGAGGAAATCACATCACATGTTGATTTTATGGTTATCCAGTAAGGCACCGAATACAATAGTCTAATTGGATAGCCTTGCCTCCATAGCCACTTGGAGGTACCTTCAACATTCAATTAGTGTATGAAGTATCCCATAGATGGACTGGTCATAATACTACATGGTTACATCACCCCTTTCAAAACATGTAGATCCACATATAATAAAGAATATTTCATCAAGAAGGGAGTTAGGTAACCAATAGAAGATGATGATATATAGGTCACAGATTTTCATGGTTTGGGGTCCACACCTATGAATCCTTAGAGTATGCTTGATAGTGACTATGTTCTCCTTATAAATCTGGTTGAGGTAGGATATCTAATCCCATAGGTGTAGGTACCTCTTGTGTTCAATGTCTATGAAAAAGACAATCTGATCTTGTATATCGCTATGAAAATTTAGATATAAAGAATGGATATTGTCTCACCTAATGGCCACCCTCACCCTAATAGTGACAGAGAATCCCTCAGATTTCCAGCTATGTCTAAAAATGCATTTGCAGAATCCAGATTGGGGGATGATGAAGATTATCTTAGAAATTTTCCTATAACATTTGAGGAAGGTGTCTCCACCACCATATATTAGCACCGAAAAATAAATATGTAAATTTACGATGACCCGAGACCTACTATGATTTGTACCACCATACCCCTCAAAGAGAACAAGATATATAATGAATTTTTTATGTAGCACTAGCATGGGTACTCTTTAAACTATATAGAAATGCACAAACTCAATATAGATATGGATATTTACTATCTCAAACTTCCTAATGATCATTGAGGCTTCAAAAAGGCATCCAGGAGGATACACCCCTCTCATGCCACCAATTTAGTGGAAGGATATGACATGTTGATCAAAATCAACTTTGTCTGAGAATTGAAATACCCACGATGGATTGCCAATATCATCCTAGTCGTGAAAAATAATAGTAAGATTAGGTTATATATTGAATTCATAGATCTTAATTGACATTTCCTAAAATATGATTTCCATAATAGATCACAAAGCTCTTGATTGATGCAACTACTGGGTTCCATGACATTCATTCATGGATGGGTAATCAAGGAACAAACAAATTCTGATGGAACTTGTTGATGAAGAAGCCACTACCATCTGGGCACTTGAAAGGATCTAATGCTATAATATCATTCCATTTTGATTAAATAATTCTATTGATATATATCAGTATTCCATGAATCACATTAGTAATCAATTTCTAGTAAGGATATATGGGTGTTATGTTGACGACCCAGTTTTTAACTCGCTATAGGGATGTGATCACCTCACATACATTCAAACAATCATTGAAAAGATGAAAAAAATATAGTGTCAATTTGATTCTGTTGAAATGTTCCTTTGGGGTGAAATCATGAATGTTTTTTGGCTTTGTGGTATGCCACCACAACATTGAGGTTGAACCAAAAAATACTAGTTCTATTTTATCATTTTCACCCCCATAAATCTGATATAACTAAAGGGAATCTAAGGGAACCTTGCCTAAATTTGGTAATACATAGCCAACTTGGCCCGAAAATATATCCCATTCACCAAGATAATTCTAAATGTAATTTTCTATCAATGGGATGATGATTTCCAAAATATCTTCAAATTTATCAAGCAATACCCACTAAAACCACATGTTCAGATGGATCCAGTGATTGGGAGGCCACTAATCCTATATGTGGCGGCCCTAAAATGATCATTGGGTGACCTCCATGTAACAAAAAAATGATTTTGTAAGTCAGAATAGTCATGACTAACTCATCCATATGAGTTTATGTACTGAGAATAGATATTATAATGTCGAGAATAACATCCTTGCACTTATCTTCACTTTATAAAATATGATGCAT
The DNA here is from genome assembly GCA_963277665.1 of Viscum album. Lineage (NCBI taxonomy): Eukaryota > Viridiplantae > Streptophyta > Magnoliopsida > Santalales > Viscaceae > Viscum > Viscum album. The sequence goes on along the minus strand of OY728164.1, from coordinate 568,519,890 downwards.
TACATACAACACCAAAAATTATATATAGTATCTCATATTGATCTGATCATGTATATACTTGTCCATCCTATGTTGACTTGGTTCTTGGCCTAATGTGTGGTCCTTCTGTAGTAATATGAAATTTGGTTCATATCACAGATATCAGTGAAAGGAAAATACCTAACTAATTTCTTCACTACACATCCTGCCCTAGAAAATGTACCAAAAGACACCAAGCTCCTTGATGAATATGTATTCTATGCCCATAAAACTCCCTAGACCTGGGAGATGTACTTTGATGGTTCCTCCTAGATACCTACCAATATAATTATAGAAAACATGAAGCTCAATTGGTTTGGATTAGGGATCACATTTTTCTCTCCAGAAAAAGTATTTTTTCTATACTCATCTTCATTGTGTGAATGCTTAACAAGTACAAAAATCAATCCCCAATCATTGGGTTTGAACTATCCCTATAGATACACATAGCCTATAGGAATAACAAAGGGAACTCATAATTGGTTATAAGTAATATCATTGGTGAATACGGATTTAAAAATTATGAAATGGACCTCTCTCTAGCGACATTTGGAAATTTATGGAAAATTTACCTTTTATGCCCACATTTTATCATTCTCCCAAGTTAAATAATGATTATGAAAATTCAACAGCTAATGCAGCCACTGTCCCAGCCGATTTTGATTAGGAGGAATAATTATTCTATATCACACATCAAAGAATGGTCTTGTCAATCATTATATGAAATATGAAATAAATTAACCAAATTAGCACTTCACCATTGTGTGATTAGCCAATGACCATGTATAGATGTATAGAGCCCAGAATCGGTTGTCTCCAATATGAGATTCTCTCAACAGATCCTATCAAAAGGGGAAAAATAATGTTGGGTAGAAAATTTAACTCTACATGTTAGTCCAAATGAGTGAAATACCATCAATAATAGAGACTATTACAAAATCCTCCTAAGAGGCATAGTATATGGAGACATCATCCTTATCAAAGAAGAATTCCATGTAGGATCTTTTGGCTCTCATCAATATGAAACCAGCTCTTCGAACAAATCATGAGGTCAGTATATTACATGATAACCATGATACAGGGACTGAATGGAATTCACCATGAAATTTTATGTGTTCCATGTCAAGGGAAACACCATCCATCATGTATCTCCCCAAGTTGGAGGTATGTATCCATTTTATTGATTATTTATGTGTTTAATGTGCATGTGATGAGTTCAGAAGAGGTTGGGAGAGTTTGGAATGGTTTGGGATAAGCTCAGAGGATTTTCTTAGGGAGCACGGTTTGAGCTCGGTAAGGGGAATCCATGCTGGTTCTCTAGGAAATTGTGCAGGGGGAGACAGTAGGCTTCACATGGCCTACGCATGGTTTTTTAAACCTTGTGAGTCAACTGTGCATACCCCTCCTCTCGAGGTAGTATCATGCACATGGTTAGCACACAGTTTGTCAAACCGTGATGGTTAACCATGTGGCCACATAAAAGTAGGGTTTTAAAACCCACATTCAATCGGTCTTTCCACATTTATCTCCAAGCCTCCTCCCACCCGAGCCTCACTCGGGATTTTCTACTCTCAATGATTATAGGGGCTCTCCAACATGTTTTGGAAGAAAATCAAAGGTTTTTCATGGTGGTTTGAAGGTGGTTTCTCCCAGGTAAGTATTTCCTCTTTTTTTGTGCTTTCATCTAGATCTACATCTCCATATCTCTCGGTTTTCTAGATCTACACCCATTGTGTGTAGATCTAGGGATGTGGTTTCCTTGGATGTTGATTTTAAGGCTTGTGTATGTTAGGGAAGGCGATCTAGAGAGGTTTTATTAGTGTGTTATCCGGTTTTAAAGAGTAATGTCATGTGGGTCGATTTCATCGGAACCCTAAATGTAGGTGGATTCTCTCTCAAATACACTTGGTTAGTACTTGTGGTTTGGTTACAATTTATTTGTGTTGCTTAAAAATTAATTTTTTTGTTGATGTGTGAAATCAGATGGAAATCCATTTGGTAATGGTTTTGGTAAATTTTGTTAAAAAGGGATTGTGGTGAAATTCTATGGATGTGATTTTAAATTGGGATTTTAAAATGATTTGTTTTGTTATTTGATTAAGTTGAACTGAGAAAATGGTTTTGAATTAAAAGGGTTGTTTTATTGAAATGGGGTTTGGCATGGAATATGGTTAAAGGGCGTTTTCAATAAATGTTTGATTTATTGAAGTGGATTGGCATGTAATGGAAATGGTTTATTGCATGTTGTTGTGGCCTTGATGGGTTATATGCTCACTTGTGTTAGCTTGTTTGAATGTTGTGTGGAAGTGGGTGAAAAATACCACTATAAAAAGTGGATGGATAGTGGACAGAAGGGCCACCATCAAAACCAAGTGGACGGGAAGTATCACTTCAGTGGATTAATAATGAATGGGTTGGACATGAAGTGACACCATGATAAGTTTTGTGCTTGATTGGTGATGTTTGTAGATGGGGCTTGTGAATGAAATATGAAGAAGGTAATCGACTTGTGGCATGGTTTATTGGGCTTCCTTGTGTGGAATGTTTGGTTCATGGCATGATTATTTGACTTTCCCTAGGTTTACTGGGTTTGGGTGAAATGGATTTGTAAGGGTGTGTTTGGCTTATGGCAATGGATTCACTTGTGATTATTTTATATAAATGTGCTAACAGTTTTATCCTAGTGGCATGTGTTGGGAATTCATTAGGGGAAAACCAACTGAGTAGTTTTACTCACCCCTACATTGGGACATTTGTGTCGTTGCAGATTTCGTGTACCGGGATATAGGTAAAGGTAAGTCATCTCATTGCTAGTGGTTCATCGTGATGCTTTTGATGTGTGGATGGAGCTTAGATCTTGGATCTTGGTGTTGAGTTGGGGTGGTGTCATGGCTCGTGGTGTTTTTTTGTTCAGTCTTCCTCATAGTACTCTGATATAATGTTGGATTATATTGGATTTTGGTTGTATTGTAGAACAACTTGGTTGTCTTTTAGGAATAAATGCTTGAATGTTTTATTAAAATGCATCATATAGTGGTCGTATTGAGGGTTTGGTTGGTTTTGTCTGCAGGGAAAATTGTTCCCCAATTTGTTCTCGAAGTCGTTAACATTTATTTCCAGCCTTTGATGCCTTTGGGATGTCTCTTAAGTCCAAGTGATCCCTTACCACCACCTCAAACCAATGAGGTAGGGGCGCGATGTTACAAGTGGTATCAGCTTGTTCGGTCCTTTGGAGTTGATTCTCGGATTTGGGGTTGACATTCATTGTGGTATATTCCTTGAGCTAGGATGGTAGAATGCTGTAGGAATGTCAGAACATGGAATGTATAGCATAAAAGGACGTAGCTAATCCTTTTATGCTGAAATTTAAGTTACCTAGAAGTGGGGTACATAAGTGATTTGGAGATACTTATAGGCATTGGATTCTCATTGTCGTGGGTGTAGCGAATGAGATGTGCATGGAATATCTGGTAGAGATGACTTCCCTCAAGGATCCATATTTCATTGGGAACAATGATTTATGGGATAAATTGAGAAATGATTTTTCAAATGTGTGAGATTGTAATGTGAAAAAACATGGTATTTTGAAAATGGTTTGATTTTCAAAAATGATGAATCATGCAAATGTGGAAAATGTGGAAAGCCTTGTTTTGATAGTTTTGTGTAATGAAAATTTAATTGGAAATTATTGATTTCTACAGAAGTGAGACTCATGGTTTCTTGCTTACTTTTTATAGAAATGGCACCGGGTAGGCGTCGTAGAGACCAACCGGAAGTGGCCAATGAGAACTTGGTTGCACCTAAGCCTCAGGTGAACCAGCAGTCATTCCAGAGCATAGTGCAAGATTTCTAAGCTATGGGAAGTGTGAATAGAGTGGAAGATCCAAATCATGTTGATTATGTGTCTCAGTTTGAAAAGAAGGATCCACCCGTCTTTAGGGGTGATTCGGACCAAGAAAGGGCAGAGGCATGGTTGTCCAGAATGAATCGAATTTTCGAATTCTTGGGGGAGCCGGTAGAGCTGAAAGTAAAGCTAAAAAGATATAAGATAGAGGATCTTTCTCTACAATGGTGGGATTTGGTAGTCCAAGCGAGGATGGACCAGGGTATGACATGGGAAGGCATTGAGTTATTGTTTACTAAACAATTCTACCCACATACGTTCAGAATTCAGCGCACAACTGATTTCTTCAGTCTCAAAGAAGAGCATATGTATGTTACAGAATATGCAGCTAAGTTTATGAGCTTAGTGCATTTTTCACCCAAGGTGGAAGGTAGCACATCGTTGAAGGAAAGTATCTTCATGTAATGGTTAAAGAAAGAGATCTATTCAAAGACAGTAGTGTTGTGTATTGGTGACTACACAGAGATGGTGAATCGAGCATCGATGGCTGAGCGGAATCTGTTGGGAGCTTTGGGTGGAGGAAGCATGGTGGAAACCATGGGGAATAGTGGGAACTCTACCACTTGGTTCAAGCAGAGGAGGGACAGTTATTCCTAGGGTGGGAACTCTATTTCTTTACGTGTGGTTGAGTTTCTGGTTTTAAGGGTAGAAATGATGCCTTCAGTTTTGGAACTTCAAACTCTACTGGGTCGAAGAGAGTGTCGAGCCTTCTTATGTAGAGCATGTTGTGTTGTTGTGGGAGAGGTTGAGCTAAGGTGGAATATATCAGTTCCTGAGATAGATGGGTATGATTTAATCCTGGGAAGGTATTTTCTTGTAGTGTTTAAGACCCAAATCGACTGTAATGCGTGGACAATGGCTTTTACAACACACTATGGCATTAGAAATATCTATTGAGGAGAGAATCATGAATAGAAGGGTGCAACGGGTCTGTTGGCACTAGAAGTGGGCACGTTATCATATCAGTTGGCAGTATTGTCATTAGAATCGGTAGAGGGAGTTGAACAAAGTGTTCTTCGGGCACTGGTGGATCAGTTCATGGATGTTTTTCATGAAGATTTCTCTAGGTTACCATCCGTAAGAGAAGTGGAGTTTACGATTGATCTCCTTCTGGGCACTAATCCTATTTCACTTTCATCTTACTAGATAGAACCAAATAAATTGCGGTAATTGAATGTCTTGTTGGAAGATATATAAAACAAAGGGTTTATTCGGCTTAACACGTCTTCGTGGGAAGTGTCGGTGTTGTTTTTGAAAAAGGCGGATGGAACTTTGAGGACCTATATTGATTATCATTGACTTAACCAAGTTATGATAAAGAAAAGATATCCACTTCCAATAATTTATGATTTGTTTGACCAATTGAGGGGAGCCTAGTGGTTCTCCAAGATCTACTTGAGGGTGGGATATCATCAATTGCTGGTGAGGAAAGAAGATTTCCCTTACACAGCTTCCATAAGTAGATATAGACATTATGAATATGTGGTTATGCCCTTTGGTTTAACAAATGCCCCAACAATATTCATGGAATTGATGAATAGGATATTTCAGTGATATCTTGATTTATTTGTGGTGGTTTTTGTAGATGATATTCTGGTGTATTCAAATACAAGGGTGGAGCATGAGCAGCACTTGGAGACAGTATTGGGGATCTTGAGGTATCATCGGTTTTATGCCAAATTTTCAAAGTGTAACATTTGGATACAAAAAGTCCATTTTATGGGCCATGTAATTTCTAAAAGGGGAGTTTCAGTGGATCTTGAAAAGATAAATGTTGTTATCTCATGGAAACCGCCAATGAATGTGTTTGAGGTATGGAGTTTCCTCAGCCTATCTGGGTATTATCGGCATTTTGTTCACAATTTTTCACATTTGGCTTCACCGATGACAGCTTTTACAAGAAATAATGTTCCATTCCAGTGGAATGAACAGTGTCAGCAGTGTTTCAAATAGCTAAAGGGTTGCCTTTGATTAGCACAAATCATGGTTTTTCTAGAACCAGGAAGAAGGTACGGGGTGTATTGCGATGCATCAGGATCAAGGTTGGGGTGTGTTCTCATTCAAGGGAATCATGTGGTTGCATCTGGATCATGACAGCAGAGGTTTCATGAGAAGAACTACCCAAATCATGATTTGGAATTGGCAGCAGTGGTCCATGCTTTGATTGTGTGGCATCATTATCTCTTCGGTGAGAAATTCACGGTATATACAGATCATAAGAGCTTGAAGAACATTTTTTCACAAATGGATTTGAATTTGAGGCAGAGGAGATGGGTGGAATATCTCCAGATGTTTGATTTTGACTTGATGTACACACAGGGTAAGGGAAATTTGTTAGCGGATGCGTTAAATATAAAATCATATGCTCAGGTGTTGAAATAGGCATCTGACCAATGGAAGTTGATGTATTTTATAGCCGACAAGCAGTTGGAATGTGAGGAACAAGGTGATATAGTAGTCTTCTTTCCGGCCTTGTAGATTCTTGACTTGGTGGCATTGGTTAAAGAGGAACAAATATCTGATTCTGAGTGTGTGACCATGATGTTGAAACTCAATGGTGGGGAGACCATTGAGGGTTGGAAACTGAATGGAGATTCAGTTTTCTGTTTTCAGAATTGGATGGTTGTAATAGTTACTTTTCCGGAGGATCTTCTCAAGACATATCATCATTTCATGTGGACTGTTCACCCTAGAATTCACCAAAATTTATAAAGTGTTGAAAGCCTAGTTTTGGTGGACAGGTATGAAAAGAAGTGTGGCTGAGTTTTTTCGAGATGCTTGACTTGCCAGTAGTTCAAGGCAGAGAATCAGAGGCCAGAAAAAATGTTGCAGACTTTACCAATCCATGATTTGATGTTGGAGAAAATAGATATGGATTTTGTCACAAGTCTCCCAAGAATGGTCTGAAAGCACGATTCCATTTGGGTGATAGTGGATTGACTAACTAAGTCAACCCATTTCATTCTGATTCTTGAATCTCATATGGTGGAGGATCTCTCCAAAATCTATATCCATTAGTTGGTAAAGAGGAATGGTGTTCTAGTTTCGATAGTATAAGATAGAGATCTGATGTACACATCTCGTTTCTGGAAATCCTTACAACAAGCCTTTTGGATACAATTGACTATGAGCACAACGTATCACCCTGAGATGGATGGTCAATCTGAGAGGATGATACAAACCTTGTAGGATATGTTGCGGGCTTGTGTCATGGATTTTGGTTGCTCGTGGGAGGAGGACTTGTTGTTGTTTGAGTTCTCAAACAATAATAGTTATCAAGAATCCATACATATGGCTCCGTTTGAAGCGTTGTATGGGCGGTCATGTCGTTCTCCACTATGATGGGTGGAAACGGGTGAGTCCCCGATGGTTGGACCTAGCCTTGTCCAGGAGACTACAGAGAAGATCAGTTTAATCAGTAAGAGAATAGAGATGGATCAGAGTCTTCAGAAATCATATGCGGATCATCATCAACAGAAGTTCTTATTCAAGGTGAGTGATCATGTTTTATTGAGGATCTCACCTAGGTTGGGACATCATCAGTTTGGGAAGAAGGAAAATTTATCTTCGAGGTATATTGGACATTTTGAAATTCCTCAGCGGGTTGGTGTGGTGGCTTATCATTTAGATTTTCCACCTTGGTTCAGTTTTGTGCACAGTGCATTTCATGTGTCACAGTTGAAAAAGTATCAGCCAGATCCAAGCCATGTTATTCGATGGGATTATGTTGAGCTTGAGCTGGATGCTTCGATGGTGCACGTGACAGTGTGGGTTGTGGATTGGATAGAGAATTTCATGCGAGGTAAAAGCATCAGTCGGGTTCCAGTTTTTTGGCAGCATGGAAAGATCCATGAAGAGACTTGGGAGTGGGAGAAAGAGATGGTATAGCAATGGCCCGTGCTCTTTCGGAAAAAGGTTGGTAAACTACATTCCAAGGATGGAAAGTACAATTGTGGGGAGTATGTAGCTCCCCTGGTTTGAGGTATGTAGCCTTTTTTATTCTTATTTATGTGTTTAAAGTGCATGGGATGAGTTGAGAAGAGGTTAGGAGTGTTTGGAATGGTTTTGGATAAGTTTGGAGGCTTTTGATAGGGAGGATGGTTTGAGCACAATTAGGGGAAACTATAATGGTTCTCCAGGAAACCATGCAGGGGGAGACAATAGACTTCGCACATCCTGCACACAGATTGTTAAACTATACAAGTCAATTGTGAGGACCCCTCCTCTCGAGGTTGTAGTGTGCGTACGGTTAGCGCACGGTTTGTCAAACTGTGCGGGCTAACCATGCGACCACTTAAAAGTAGGGTTTTAAAACCCTGGTTCACTCGGGCTTTCCTCATTTCTCTCCAAGCATCCTCCCACCCAAGCCTCACTGAGTATTTTCTCCTCTCAAAGGTTGGAGGGGCTCTCCCAAACATATTGGAAGAAAATCGAAGGGTTTTCTAGGTGGTTTGAAGGTGGTTTCTACCAGGTAAGTCTCTCCTCTTGGTTTCTTTGTGCTTTCCTCAGGATCTACATCTCCCTATCTCTCAGTTTTCTAGATCTACACCTATTGTGTGTATATCTAGGGTTTTGGTTTCCTTGGATGTTTATTTTAAGGATTGTGGATGTTAGGGAAGGGGATCTAGAGGGGTTTCGGTGGTGCATTCTCCAGTTTTTAAGAGTAATGGATTGTGGGTTGATTTTGTCAGAACACTAAAGGAAGGGGGCTTCTCTTTCGACTCCACATGGTTAGAACTAGTGGTTTGGTTACGAATAATTTGTGTTACTTAAAAATTAATTGTTTTGTTGATGTGCTAAATCGGATGGAAATACCTTTGGTAATGGTTTGGGGGAATTTTGGGAGAATGGGCTTGTGGTGAAATGCTCTAGATGCGATTTTAAAATTGGATTTTAAAATTAGTTGTTATGTTGGTTGATTAAGATGTATTGAGAAAATGGTTTTGAAAAAAAAGGGTTGTTTTATTAAAATGGGGTTTGGCATGGAATATGGTTAAAGGGTGTTTTCAATAAATGTTTGATTTATTGAAGTGGATTTCCATGTAATGGAAATGGTTTATTGCATGTTTTTGTGGCCTTGATGGGTTATATGCTCACTTGTGTTAGCTTGTTTGAAAGTTGTGTGGATGTGGGTGAAAAGTACCACTATAAAAAGTGGATGGATAGTGGATGGAAGGGCCACCATCAAAACCAAGTTGGAGGGAAGTAGAACTTGAGTGGAATAATAATCAATGGGTTGGACGGGAAGTGCCACCATGAAATGTTGTGTTCTTTGTTGGTGATGTTTGTAGATGGGGCTTGTGAGTGAAATATGAAGAATGTAATTGGCTTCTGGCAAGGTTGACTGTGATTCCTTATGTAGCATGTTTGGCTCATGTCATGATTGTTTTACATTCCTTGGGTTTACTTGGTTTGGGTGAAATGTATTGGTAAGGGTGTGTTTGGATTATGGTAATGGATGTACTTGTGATTATTTTATATAAACTATTTTATATAAATGTGCTAACAGTTTTATCCTAGTGGCGTGTACAGGGATTTCATTTGGGGAAAACCTACTGAGTAGTTGTACTCACCCCCTACTTTGGCACTTGGGTTTCTTTGAATATGCCGTGTAATGAGATACAAGTAAAGGTAAGGCATCTCATTGGTAGTGGTTCATGGTGATTCTTGTGATGTGTGGGTGGATCTTGGAGCTTGGATCTTGGTGTGGAACTCTGGTGGTGTCATGGCTCGTGATGTTTTTTTATTCAGTATTCCACATAATAATCTGGTATTTTGTTTGATTATATTGTTTTTGGGTTGTATTGTAGAAAAACATGGTTGTCATTTGTGAATACACGCTTTAATATTTTATTAACATGCATCTTATAGTTGTCATAGTGATGGTTTGGTTGGTTTTTTCTTAAGGGTAACTCACTCCCCAATTTGTTCTCGAAGTCCTCGGCATTTATTTACAGCCTTTGGAGCCTTTGGAATGTCTCTTAAGGCCATGTAATCCATCACTTCATCCTCAAACCAATGAGGTAGGGACGGGGTGTTACACATCATCCCTCGAAATTACTAAAAAAATCTAAAAATTCCTAGCAATTTTTCATTAGGGGAATGTATGTTTTGGGTCCATATCCCCTGTCCACAACTAAATAGTTCAACTATATCCTTGCTGATACTAAATTATTTTATTCATTGTATGAGGTAATACCCCTCACGGAATCATTGATGAAGAATATCTTCATCTTCCTGACGTCTGATATCTTTTCCATGTTCAGAATCCCCCACACAATATTGATGGAGAAAGGTAAAAAATAATGTTCAATGCAACTGAATATACTATAGCAGGAGTTCAATATCAAGTCTAATAACTCATCATTCTATCATTAAATAGAAAAGGGATATATGGAGGCCTTCAATAAGATTTTATGAAATATACTTCTGAAGATGATGGAAAAGGATAAAACTTTTCGCATGAAAAGATTCTCCATTCTTTATTGGTCGACTATACCACCACATATACCACCATAAGGGAAAATAAATAATCATTGGTGTACATGACTGAGGTAGTGTGACCCATAGAAGTCTAGATACCTTCAATATGAATATCCATTTCCAGACATCTCTTATATGGTGAGAAATTGAAAAAGTCTCTGGATGAATTGGAGTAGAAATATGAGAACAATTTTCTCACACTTCACAACCTATAGGCCCGTTAGAATCTGATCACACAGGACTTTAATAAAAAGGATCGCATTTATTCATTAATATAAGGAGAATTGGTTCCAACTCTCACAACCCCAATGATACCAGTAAATGATCCCACATACTGGATCCAAAGTGGGAAGGGCCTTATTTCATAGATAAGGTTTATCATAATGTATCTTTCTCATTGGCCACCATGGATGGGGAGTGTGTCACACAACCCCCTATAGTGTGATTTCTCAAGAAATACTTGGCATATCTATCATCATATGGGATACCACATTTTAGTTTTCCCCATCAATTTTCATAACCACCTGATGATAAACTGTATGGATTTCATCATAGACAATTGATGTTAAATAGAATGCTTCCCTAATATCTTTGTATGTATTTATTACTACCGTCACAAGATACATAGTGATGACCTGACATCTATTATTGGGCTTGACCATAGAGTTTCATCACATTCATGTCAGGTGATGCAATTTCCTTACAACATTACATGAAACTACAGGGAAAATTTCCTTACTTCATGACATAAAATAGAACAGACCCAAAAATTCTCTTCTCCTTCACATCAGAAGATCCAAATCCTTACCACAAGTGGTTAAACACCACGTCTAATATCCTTACCACATGATGCAAAACTACAAAGATCCATAAAATCCACTTTCATTCACGTCTAGTTACCCACATTATTACTGGATATCAATAAACTGCATGGGATTTCAAGAAATACATATGGCCTGATTCTTATTTATAGTGTCATACGTAGGGAATCCTTGATCTCATATCATTCTCTAGCCACCACATGATATTAAATTCCCCATTCCTACTCTAAAATGCATATACAAGGTGAGATGAACCCTTTCCCTTATTTCTTTCTCAAAAAGAGCATATCTCATGTGGGATTAAGAATCTCGGTAAGTCTTTCCCCACACAAAAAAATCAGGACATCTTTTGACAGACCCATCTAAATCCCAAAGGAAAGATAATATTATTCATACCATGATTCCATTAAACATGAAATGAAACTGTATAGTTAATTTTCTTGGACAACATAAAAAATCACACTCATATGGACCTTGCCAGAGAGTTCCACTACCATTGGTGTTGGTCTTCTACCACAACATCATCCACTCTATCCCTCTCCATGTCAGGGAGCCCACTTACTTTCAAAATTATGTTAAACTGAATCGATCTTTATAAACTACATGTGGATTTATTCTCATTTTCATAATATTTGTTGTGATGCTCGAACTTCAACACTTAGTCCCCACTGCAACATCAACACATTTCCAAGTCAATTCATCTTCATCCTTAACACATGTGTTAATATAAATGGTTCAATACGATCTATGGGTAGATTGATTAATACAATCAAAAAATACGTAGTGAAACATGGTTCATCAATGATAGGCCCAAATACAATAGGTAATAGAAATAATAACCACTTTGATGTAAGGGTAAAACCTATGTAGAGTATTCCCCATTAAAAAACAATGGGTGACTTTATTCTTGCCTTTACTAGATATGTAGTGATTCCCAAATTTACAAAATCAGGCCCAATCACAACAAATAAAATATAAATATTCCCCCTTATAGTGTATGAGTTAAACAAAAATCGGGAATTCATTCATAACTACATGTGGATTCATTCTCATTCTGGTGAGATACATAGTGATTCCCAAACATCTACCCTTAGGTCAACCAAAATATTTCCATAAATTAAGGTCAGTTCCCACATCCTCACCACATGATGTTAAACTGAATAGGAATACATCCTAACCACTTGATAATATACTCCATCTAAGTACGTCTGTACCGCGTGATGTTAATATGAATGGAAAACATCTTGTTCACATGACATTAAAATTGCACAAAAAAATACATCCTTACTACATGATGATCAACTAGTAAGAAAATTTCCATAAAAAATCTTGTTAAACAGCTTGAAAAACATCTCCACTACATGACATTAAACTATGAAAACCATTACCCAATTTATATTCCTTATTAAAGGACCACAATAGGTTTACCAAGGTCAACCATAGTATGAGGTGATTCTACCATATTTTAAAATCAAATAAATCCATGTTCCACAGATCACATATTGAGTACCTCATGATGATGAAATTTTTTTATGGACCTTAGATATTAAAATATATATCTCAGTTTGGTCATTCTAGTGACACCAAAGGGACTGAGATCCACCAACTGATGATATCTTGGCATGATATAGAGGTATTTATAATTCTTTTAAGTTTATTGTCAGAAAGGCAAAACTAACCACCAAAGTGTGGTCTAGAACTCTCTATGTATGACTACCCCATAACATTACTCATAACAAAATAAACATGGGATGTGATTTAAAATGTTCATATCTTCCCCATACGAGGATGTTGGAGTGCTATTGACCTATGGGTATCCTAATTGGGCTCTTGTGTATCATATCTTATATTAAGTCAATGTGATTCATGACCCTAAACTATATTCTCATTGTTTAAAGTTGTACAACCTAAAAATATAGCCTAAAATGTCCCAAATAACTAGACCTTAAACTGATAGAAAAATAGACACAGAACTCGTCAGGATGGAAAAACACAAAGGGGGACATGAGAAAATTGAAGTATTTTCTTTCTAAATTCACCATCTTATGAGTGAAGAAAAAAATTAGGGGATAATTAAATAACCCATAAATCTCATAGGTTCCACTTTCTGATCCTAATAAAATCTATTTTATGACCATTGGACCACCTTGTCCATGAAAAATAAAGGAAATGGGTTTTCACATCTCCTCACCATGAGAACATTTTTTTAAGGATATCACACAAAATTTAAGGTTTTTTAAACCTTCATGAAAATTACTAATCTTTTAAACCACCTTTATAAATTTTATGTTTTATTTAACAAAACATCCCCATAAAAAACAAAAAACATGGACTCCCTCTGTCGAATGGACCATTGGAAACCAGGAAGTCCCCCCCCCATAAATCCAAGAGTTATTGCATTAAATTAATTGAATAATATAAGCTCAATAAACATGTACACACTTGTTTTATTTTCTCTAAAACTAACTAATACATTTATTTACTATGATGTACAATTCCCATGACCAGAATATTCACTTGTATTAATCATACTTGACATTATTTCACCCAATTTTGTACCCATTCTCCATGCTGGGATGAAAAACTCCATTTTAGATCCATTTTATGGCTCACACCCCATTATTCAAAATCATAGGGTGTAAAGGTCGAGTTTTACATTTGAATAAAAATTTCTCTTGAGTCATAGATCCCTTCCAAAATATCCTTCTTTCCGTACAAAAATTCATCATTTAGATGGTTGATTCTTGGAAAATATTTCATAACACTCTGAAAGAAGTGGAGATTATTTTATATTGGCCATGTTATCAACATATAGTAGCTTTGACCTACTAACTAAAGGGATCTCCTTCTTACAAGAAAGGAGATTATAATCCTTATAATCTCTGGTGACACTAAGGAAGAACCGAACATCTTAGAGTGTTACGGGACTTACCCGGTATGTATACCCTATCCCTTTCCCACATAATCATGATTTTGAGTTATGAGTTATATCACCAACATTAAAATTATCCCGGAAGACTTGGAATCCCTATTATTTCACCCTTAACCATTATTCCTCCAATAAATCGTCCTTGACCCTAGGAAAATAGTAAATATTTGCTTTTCGTGGCCATATTATCAGTGCATAAGGTATTAAAACCACCGACTAAAGAAATATCCTCTTTTAAAGAAAAGAACTAAAATCCTTATGAGCCCCAACAACTTCACGAAAGAACCTAGCACCTAATTGTGTTTTAGGTAATTCCTAGAATTTCTACACCATATTACATGGTCGTTAGTATCATTTACCATATCAGAATCCCTAAAATATATAAAAAAATTCCCAAGGAAAATGACCCTAAACTACGACATAAAAATGTCTAAGATAAAAGACCCTAAATTATAGAAAACAACGGTCCAAGCTCAATGAACACATAAAAAATAACACAAAGGTCCATGGTCGAAGACCCTAAACTAAAACATATAATGTTTTAATCTCAAAGGCCCGAAACTATATCACACAAAGGTCCAATATCAAAGATCCTAAATTACAGCACACAAAGGTCCAAGCTTAAAGATCCTAAAATACAACACCAAAAGGTCCAAGATCCAAGACCCTAAATTACAGCACCACAAAGGAACAAAATAAAATTACATAAAAATCAATATTAATTCCATGATTAAAGACCTAAAACTACAATAAATAGTGACATTGAGATAAAATACTATAAACTAAATGACATAGAAGATCTGATCTGAAGGAAAATAATCTAATTCATGTAAGATAAATAATCTTACAGTATTGGTATGTGGCAGAGTTCGGGTGAGAGAGATATTGAGGAATGGGTTATTATGGGTAAAGTCATCCCCCATGCCTCTATATATAGAGAGTACCATGGAATACCAAACATCCTGTAATAGACCAAATGTCACCTAAGACATCGATTCACAACAATTCCAAAGAATATACAAGGAATTTACATTCCTCATCATTGATCTATTGATCATAAAGATATTGATCTTAATGAGGGGGGATTGGTTGATCTTCTCAAAATGAGAATAAAAAATGCAAAAAAGTAAAAATACTAGAATTTGGGTATTATTTTACTAGAAAATAAAAGGAAGGTGATGGTGGCCAAAATAGGAAGATCACATGAGCTTCCAAGAGACTTGGGACTGATTGATCATCATAAGCTCACACAAAGGAAATAGGTTCAATAGATAGATTGTATTAGGTCTCACAAATACCCTATAGCAATACCTTCTACTCTAGAAAATGTTATTCTGAGAAATAATGGATGTGCGATGGTAATGAGGTAAAATCCCCAAGGCCGCGCAGTTTGTCAGTTGTAAGCTCGGGACAATCCAATAAATAATCCTTAAAAAATATATGGAATTATTTCAAAAAAAATTGGACCCTATAGTTCATAAAGATCTTTCTATATATCATTGATGGGAAGGATAATTATCCTTGGAATCATCCATGAAAATATATGAGACACCCAAACCATTTTTGAATAAAACAATGATATAAAAAAGGAGGAGGTGGAAGAGACTCATAGTCATAATAGACATATGACATGATCTTGGTGGTCCGCAAGAAATTACGAGACCCCCATGACATTCCCACCTAGTCTCTAAAAATCCCATTGGCATGTATTTCTCATCGCAATAAAAGAATTAGGTAGGAATAAGAATCCATGTGCTTCCCATTCAACTCTATAAGGATAAACATATGGATATTTCAACAAAATTGTCACGCACCCCCATACAAAAAATTGTGGTAACATGACACATCATAAAAAAATATAGTAATTTCCATTGACATTGCTCATTTAATCTTGAATGAGTCCCAAAACATTATAAAATAAAAAAACAGAATAAAAGGAGGAGTAGGCCGGAACCTCTCACGGTCTAAAACATACAATGACATGCTATGTAATTCCACAGTTTGGTGTCACAATAATCCTAGACAAGCCACCCAGATATCACGGTGAACCCCAAAAAAGAAACCCTTTCCACACCGAAATGCAATAGGAAAGTCACAGAGCATCTCAAGAATGCATTTAAACACGCACATTTATCTCATGAAGTCTATTAGACAAGTTCGTATGAAAAAAATGGAATTAATTTGGTATGATCGCATGAGTTTGAAATGAATTCATTAATTGGATTTAATTCAATAAAAGAATCATTGATGGGCAGGACTAGTGACTTCTAAAAATATGGAAATGACCTCGGTAGAAAGCCATGACATAGGTTTGGGAAGACTTGTGGCATCATAACCCCTTTGACGACACTATCCTACATCCATGCCAGATACACCATTCAAACTAGTAAAAAATCAGGGTGGCGAGGCCTATAAATCACCCACACCAGCCTTAGAGAAAATGGTTTTATTTTTCACATATAGGTGCATCGATACACCCTAGCACCCGAGATGATTTCTCAGAGTTGTATATATCACAACCAAAAAGATTTCCAACATGTAATATACCAGTGAACAACCATAGCGATCATTCACAACTCATAAAATCACTTTTCATGGTCGCTCGTTGATCAGGTGAATAACTTTTGGCAAAATTCATGAATAAAATTGTTCACATCTACCAGGTCATGTAGGACCTAAAACAAACTAATTCTAAATAAATATAAGGTATTCATAGTAAAGGGATAGAATAATGTCTAAAAATGAAGCACTTAACATGTTCATTGAACCTCATGTGAGTTTTGTGAGCCATCCAAGACACAAAAAAACACTGAGACTTGTCTCCCCAATCTCCCAACGCTCCTTCAGGATGCTATCCAGGTCATTTGAAGTCACTCGAACTTGTTAGAGTACGTAAAATTCCACCATGGGAATTCTATTTTAGTGTTGTGAAGCCCAATGTGCCATTTGGATATGCCTTGAAACATTCTTTAGATACAACACCTAATTCATATAATGGCACAAGTTCAAGTCAGCAAAGTCTTGAGGTCACATCTAAGAATGGAAACTAGCTCTTACAATACACTACAGCCTATTAGTCCAAGAATAATGACACCCTCAATACATATCTTTCAGGTCCCACGATGCCTTCTACAAGTGTCTGAAAAGACATGCGATAGCCTCTGAGACGTGCCATTTTGAATCTTATGACACCATCTAAATGTGTCATCCAGTTCTTCTGAATGATAACTGGACTTTAGATGGGTTATGTGACACCCTATGGCAAGCCAGCTAGGTATTATGATGGATTATTGGGTAAACCATTTGGTTCTTTGTATTTCCTCCAGATAAGTCATGCTAGATCATGTGACAAGCCTTGGATATGTCTTTCTGGTTATGTGAATCACCCTCAATTAACCAACTGGATAATTTAATTTTCTATGAGTCTGCTAGGTAGATACTCTCACACATAATTGTCATGTAATCAAATGGAAACTGCATAGTGTAAGCATCATCCAATAAAGAAGCATTAGAGTGTAATCCTTGACCAACAAGGAAGCCTAAGTTCATAATTCCAAATCAAAGGGCATCCTTATAGTGTAATACCCGACCAACAGTGAAGCATTGGTGCATAATCCTCAATCAATGGGTATCCTTAGATTTTATTCTTTGACTAATAATTTCATCTGAAAACATGATACCATTTTATGTCCATGGTTTCTAAGCCAGGATAAATAGGGAAACCCCATTACGTAAACCTCCAGAAAGGAAACTAAGACCACTCTAATTCCATCTATATTCACGATATGTAGGCCACCTCTTCATGTTCTAGCACTATATTCATCATCCAAGGTGATCCAAAAATATATGTCCCATCCATAAAAGAAATGAAATTGATCACTTACCATCCCTTGTTTCTCATAATGAGAATGGATCATGTCGGCTTATGGAGTTGCATTGGTCATGTCATCTTCACCATAAACTCCAAGGTTAATAGCGAATATACCATGCATAAACCCTAATAAAATTCCATCCTCAGGAAATAATATCCAACCAATAGGGTTGCCTCATTGCTTAAGACACAATTATTGAAAAGCCTCATAGTGTAATACCCAACCAATCAGGGCCGCCATGGACATCAAAAAAATATTTGTCCTTGATGTGTAAGCCATGATAAATAAGAAAACCCCAGTCTATAATCCCCAATAAAGGGAACTATGATGAATATAATTCTTACCATATTCAAGATACGTAGGCCACCTTTTCATGTTTAGATCTCCATAATGACCATCCAATGTGATCCAGTATATAAGAACCATATCTAAAAGTAATGTGATGTATAAATTATAATCCATTGTTTCTCAAAATGAGAATGTCTGACATGGGATTAGGGAGGGTCATTGGTCATGTCATCTGCACTATGAACCCCAAGGATACAAGGGAAACTGTAGTGTGCAAGCCCAGAAAACAAGAACTATAAGAGCTCTGATTCCTACAATAACCCGAATGCATATGAGAATTTCAAAAGGAAAAGGTAAAATAAACATCCACTTTTATGTAAGACATATTTAAATTAAATTTCAACCATCGGGACCCAATCATTCCCATGGGATGATCAGTATACCTCATCTATTAGCAGATTGAGAAATAAATTGAACTATGATAACAATAATTCCTACAATAACTAGGATATGTAAGACACCTTTATAAGGCCCAATATCTATAATAAATTCTATTTGGGATGTTCTAGAATATATTTCCCAAATCATGAGAAATGAAAATGATAATATTCCATCCCTTTTTTCAGACATTTATCTTAACTCAAAGGGTATTATGGGAATGCAATAATAATGTCATCTTCGCCATAAGGCTCTACAATGATAAAAAACAATAGTTTTTATTCCCTTGAACAAATAAAATATGAAAACTATGATTCTCACCTTAATCAGGATACATAGGATGTCCCTATATGAATCAATCTTGAACACCTCGTGTCTAATAGAACCCTTATATATCATATATGCACGACTTTAAAATGCATGGGTTCAATGAACTATGTGATTTTTGATTCATACCATAACTAGGATACATATGATGCCTCATAATGTATCAATCACCATATTGAAATATTAATCACCCCCTTTGGTGGAAAAAAATTCAGAAGCTCTTGGTTATTAGACTTTAACACATAAGAAACCTCCCATTATTTGAAAACGATGCAGAGCCTTGGATGCATACATATAGATTCTCTAAAAGGACCCAATATTATTAACATGAAAGATAATTGACCCATAATCATTTTTTGTGGTATCTAATCATGTATTGGGATTAGGAATATATTCAATAACATATCATAAATCAATAAGAGAGTTTCAGAGTTGGAAACAATTCCCCTAAAAAGGGTGTTTTATTCCTGAACTCCCATCCTCTCAACCAATGGATGACCACACTAATCATTGGGAATAATATCCAAATGATCCAATTCCTTAAGAAAATATCTCTATACCAAGATATTTATGGGGTAACCATTGGGAGTTTCTGATAAGAGTGACAATGGTAACATGATGAGCATGATTTTAAAAAAACAAAACACCCCCTCATAATCAAACCATAAGAGGAGTCCCATCCATTCCTTTGAATCCTAATAAAACACACTATATTGAACTATACTCAATTGAGAACTGGGGCATGATAATGAGCCTTACCTCACACCTGGTTCGACACTCCCATGGGAAATTCTTTTTAAATTCAGAAGCATTGTACAAAAAATAAT
The DNA here is from genome assembly GCA_963277665.1 of Viscum album. Taxonomy (NCBI): domain Eukaryota; kingdom Viridiplantae; phylum Streptophyta; class Magnoliopsida; order Santalales; family Viscaceae; genus Viscum; species Viscum album. Next base: position 568,499,983 of record OY728164.1, on the reverse strand, counting down.
AAATAATTTAAATAGATGATGTCTCTGAATACCCTTCCATAAGTCTAAGGTTTCATAAATTTATGTAAATAAGACATGATTTTTAGATCCCATAAGTTATAATTCATTATCATGTGGCTTTACACCATGATTAGTATTCATTACACTCTACTTTCTGGTTTTATTCAATGGATGGAGCTCAAAAGAGCCATGTTAATATTGAAATCAATTAATAATGCATTTTTCCTCCCAAGAATTTAAAAAATATGGATCTAAAATTAAAAATCTTATTGATATTCTGAAACAACTTTATCAAGTTATGAATCATGATGAAATTATAAATGTAAAAAGGAAGTAAAAATATTTTGTTGATTCCATCATGAGGTATCATCCACTTTATTTTAGTGGATCTTTTGATCCTCTAGATTTTGAATAATTGATTATTACCAATGAAAATATATTTTCAATTCAATAGTTTTCATAAAATTAAAATGTAAATTTTGATGTATATCATTTTTAATTCGAAGAAGATCTATTGGGAAATCTTATTAAGAACATGAGGAAAAAATAAGAAATTGAATATATGAAATGAAATGTGTTTATGTTGATATTTATCAGAAATTACGATCCTTATATTCTATGATGAAATCTGGATAATGAATTCCTAGATCTTAAACAGATGGATGATGAATCTTTTGGTTCCTATGATGAAAATTTTATAAGACATGTGAGGTACTCTTAAGGTATTATCATTTATCCTGAAAGTAAAATTGACCGATTCTTCAATGGACTAAATCCAAATCACCAAAGTGTGTTATCCAAAAGGTACATAGAATGATATGAAGATATTGTTTGATGTTCTGTTATAGTGGAAATAGTGGTTGGTGTAACATTTCTATATCATGTTTTTTATAAGAATTGCAAATGGAAGTCAGGGAAAAATCTAAGAAACATGGAGAGATGAATACGATATCTCATTTATGCTAAAAATATGGGAAGAAAAATTGAAGGAATTTCATTAATGGAACTAGTAAATGATTTTAGTGTGACTAGTAATTCTATCATGCAACTGAATGTTGAAATAATTAGAAAAAGTTATATGATTATTCAAATAATGAATAATCCACACAGAATGCACCGTCCACAATTTAGTTTTCTAGTTGCTATGTGTTTGGTCATTATTCTAAAAAGTACCCATATCTGATGATTAATAACAATGATCAATGCCCATAACCTCTGAAGATAATGTACAAAAGGAAATCTTAAGAAATCACAATAGATAAAGTAAATCATGATAATTGGGGAACTCCATAGTGAGGAATTTCATGGTTGAAAATGTATGAATAAGACAAGTTAAAATATTATAATTCATTCTCTAGTGAAATGTCTTGTGATTATCTCCCTCTATATAAATTATGGAATAATAAAATCACATTTGGATATTTTATCAGTACAAAGAAGAACCCTAGTTTCCAATGAAAACTCTTTTGGTATAAGATATGTTCATATTTAATAAATAAAGTGTGAACAATATTTTGGAAGGGTTATAAGGTTATCCATTTATGGAATTATTTGAGTTGAACTTCCGATGAGGTTTGGAGATTAACATATTACTACACCATATAGTGATTTATGCATATTTGATAACATATACTTACCCTATTTGTGTATTCTTGAGGATAGACGGAATGAATTATCATTTTATCTATAGATCTTATGATTCGTTAAAGATTCATGGATAACAAATTCACATTTAATTCTTAGAGTAAGAGATGAAGTGGAAATTGATCAATGGAAAACAAAAGGGTGATATTGTGCATACAAAATGGATTAAAATAAGTTATATCTTCTTGTAAAAATTATCCAACATTAGGGAAAGGATATTGAAGTAAAATGTTGTCTTGTTATCATCATTTTGATGATATCAATGACATTTTCCTACCTAATTAGTTTATGGTTTGGTGATTTTTAACTTTCTATAGAACATCCAATGTCATGTGATATGTGATCTTCATAACTCTCTACAATTATTTAAACATTTCTTCCATATCCATATCTTCGCATATGTTCTCTAATATCGAAATCTAGTTATAAGTCACCTTGGGTAACCATAATTTTTCCAACTTTCCCTTCCTAATGGATGTTTTAGTATTTATTTTTTTTATGTGGATTCCAATAATAAGAACAATCATGTATTAAAACATTGGTAAATGAGAAAAATTTTGAGGTAGAAATTCATTTTAAGGGGGGTAGAATGTAACACACTGAATTTGTATAAATTATTTTTTTTAATAAATTATATTTATTTAATGAATTTAATTGCACGCTACGCCAATTTATCTTTCCTTGTGTGAAAAAAATTTAAAATTTAACCATTAGTAATAATTAGATTATCTTTTGCTACATGAAATACTATTTTTCTCTTATGTTACACATAATGCTGAGTTCCTTTTATAACTTATGTTACGAGCAAGACTTAGTTTTCCCAAACAACAATATAATATTTATATTAATATTAAACTACTATTATTTTAATCCACTTGATAATTGAATGGAGGGTATAAAATGGATTAAAAAGTAATGAATATATGTTTTATTCATTTTTATAAAATTTATTCTTTAGTAATGAATTAGTTAGAAATGAATGTAATAATTATTTGAAGATTAAAGAAAATCCATTTCTAATAAAAATATTTATATGGACAAACACCTTTTATCTCAATAAATTTTTAAAAAACTTTAAGAAATATAAATATTATATTTTCAATCAACAATTTAAAATTCAACATTTTTTTTCTAGACAAGGGATAATAATAAATCCAATTTTATGCCTAAAAATATATATTTTCCTAATAAGATGTTTTACATCATTTTAATGGTAGAATTTTATTATAAATAAATAATGAAAATTGAAAAACTTTATTTAAAATAATAATAAATATTTTTTAAATTGAAATATAAAAATTTACTTTTGATTAATTTTTTTTATTTTTCTAAGAGGATTCATTTTTTATGAGTAGTTGAAAACAACAAATTTCAATTAAAAACTGCATTTTCATAAAATTTATATATATTGTTAAATTATATTTTAAAAAATTTTAATGTATAATAATTTCAATTATGAATCAATAAATCCAAATTAGTTCATTTGAATTTTTTTAACATTGAAATTGAATATAAAAATATTTCTATCTTTTGAAATATTTTACTATAAAAACTCATCATTATGTCCCATCAGCGATACTAATTTCAAATTATATTCTTCCGCTTATGTTTTTGGAATTGGTACAATGGATTAATATTTATAATAAAAATAATTTATAATTTATAGTAAGGTCAGCAGAGATTTTTTCAAAACTGTTAGAGAATGGAATTACAATTAATTAATACAATTAAGGTAAAAACAAGATTAGTTTTCCGTTAAACGAAAAAGATAATGTGTGAAAATAAACCCAAACATTGAAAAACCCCATTTTATAGTCATTTTTTATTTAACATTTTTTCAAGAAAATGGATAATTATTGGGGGGAAATTATGTAAGGCATGCCTCTTAATAGTGTTTACCATTTTTGTATTTATAAGATTTACACTCCTCTTCCACTATAAAAAGGCTCTCACCCCATCACATTTTAACACATATAAATCCCTTTTTATATGAGATATCCTTCCCAAATAATCTTCCAACATCAATAATCTCATCCGAGAAGCCTATATTTTAGAAGAAAGTAATCCAAGATTGGCATTTGGTGAAAACCAAAAGGAGTTACCCGAAGAAAAGGTAAAATTATTTAATGAGAACTTTTGTTTTATTTCTTACTACACCCCTTTAATTATTATTATATAAATATTGTATAATAACATAAATCTTCTAAATAAACATAGATATTTTTATATTAATTTTATGACCTACAACTTCACAATGTTCCATCATATGGTACACATTATCATCGTTCCTATGTACGGTGAACTACAGACTCCCAAACTGATACTATCTTTTCATTCATTAACCCTAGTCAAGTTTTTTAATAATTATGTAATTACTATTTTTATAATATATATATATATATATTATTTATCATGTATTTAACCTTATGTAATTATTATATAATATATACCTACATTCTTTTCATTTTTTGGAATTTTGATAACTACGTTTGTGGACATCTGGACTACTACATTCTCAAAGGGATTTGATTTTTTCATGCATTACATGGAATGTATTAATGAAGGGTTTATTAAAAATATTTGATGTATATTAAACACTAATTCCAGTATAATGATAATATTTATATATATATATATATCTTTTAATTTAATTTATTTAAAAATACGATAGGAAAAAGGAAACAACATTAATGTGTATATACGGTCCACCATCCCCATGAATGATGTATTTAATTTCATATTTATATATTTTATAGATTATTATTAATTATTATATATTGAATATATAATATGTTAATATCATTTTAATTTTATATATATAATTAAATCATGATATGAGTAAGAGGATCAAGATTAACAATTCAAAAATTTTACGAAATACAAATTTGTTATTACCTGAAATGTAACTTTAACAAGAAATTGTTTATAAATGGTCAATATAATGTAATAATAAATTAATAAATGGTATTATATATTTTAATATGGTTATATAATATAAATATAATAAAATTAAATTTATTATATAGGAATTTTGAACATGTATGTTGAGTGTCAAGACTTAAGGAAAAATAATTTGTTGTCTCACTTTTATTTCTATGAGACTTATAACTTATTCACCACTGGATTATTTTGTTTGTTTTATATTATCCCATTATTGTATTTTATTAATATTGTACTTAAATATATTTTTATTTACATAAAAATTTTAGGATATATATTTTATAGGGTTTATGGTTCAAAACGTACATAATCGGTAAGGTAATTTTGTCTCAATTACATTATTTGAGACACATCATATGCTTTGAAAATACATTATTGTACAAGGTTTATATACATCCCATTATAATGGTATATCATAAATAACCTTATCTTCATTATATTTTTAGATTCATGCAATGTTATTGTTTAATTGTATTTTTGATTCCATGTTACCGAAGTGGTAAGAGTTTGTTGCTAAAATCTCATCGTTTATTGGTATTTCTTAGGATTATTCATAAATTAATGAAATATTATGAAAAATATCTCAAAATTCATCAGGGATTGTATTATACATTAGTTATTCAAGAATTTTCTTTTATTTTCCACAATTTTTTACTTAATATAATTAAGATATCTTTTAATAAAAATTTGACATTATTTATATCTTCGATCAGAAATCCATTTTCTTTCAAAAACATATTTTCTAAAAAAGCCTTAAAAATGTTATAATTTTATCTTATGATATTTAAAATTCATCTTTACCCATGTTTTAAATTTTTTGATAATTGGTTTTTAAAAATGATTCCTCTTTACATTTTCCAACCAATGAACCATTCGATTTTCTTAGGACATAAAATGAATGTTATACCACCTTGGATTTATCGGAAATCATGATATGAATTTCATTGAAGCATACTTTTCATCTATAAAATATTATTTATTATATTATTTCCTAATATTTTAAAAAATATTTTATTTAAATATTTTTTCAATGAAAAAGGTTCTCAAAAAGTTTTATAATTTTCAAAGCATCTGTTATATGATTTCAATTTTTCATTTCAAAGAAAAGGATTTAAAATATTTTAAGGATTAATTTATATGTATTCAAGGTTATTCTCAATGAAATATGGTTTCAAAATGTTTAATTATTTAATTATTTTTATTTAACATAGAACAGATATTTTTCCCATGAATAGGTTTAAATGAGTTTTAAATATTACTTCATTAGTTTTGAAAGTGGGTTTTCAGTGAAAATGATTTTAAAAATGGTAAATTATTTTCAATGAATGGAAAGTTTCCTTAGAAATGATCAATGTAATATTTCAAAATCGTTTTCAATCTATGATGGAATCCTTTGATGCATTTTATGCTCTATAGGGAAAATGATCCAAGGACACCATTCATATTATTTCATTGAATGGTTTTTTTAGATGAAAAGTTTTTTATGAAACCCATTTCTCATCCATGTGGTAAATTTATTATGAATCCCACTTCCTTTCACAGATTATTCTATAATAAAATTATTATGAGGCCTTTCTCTTTTCCATAGGTTACAATTTCATTTAATTTTTATGATTCCAATTTCATTTCATGGGTTAGGATATGATTTTTATGAAGTCCGTATCTTTTTATGTGTCATTATATGATGAATGTTTTATTATCTTGTGGAATACATATATATGATTTCATTATGTGATGGTTGGTACCTATATCAACCACTAATTAATTACTAAAATATTTATATCTCATGATGTATACATATTTTGAATACAAAGTGACCTTGGTTCTATAAAGAAATTTATTATCTAAGACGGTCTTAGGTGTGATCTCTAACTACTAAGATGGTCTTGAGAGTGAAGCTTTACTACTAATATGGTTTTTAGAGTGATCATATTCCAATAAAATGTACTTTGAATTAATACATTACTTCTATGAAAAAAAAATTACTTGTTTATTTTTTTTCTATAATTCCATGCCTTCTTACAATGTTATGCTCGCGTGGATTATGGTCTTTCATTACTTTATGATTTACATCCTATTATATACTAATATTTATTTCATGAATCATGTATATGAGCTTTGATATATAGGATATGATATTTAAATGTTATTCATATGTTTCCATACCCCTATGATCATTTTATTCATATGTATCTCCTTTATTTACCCTTACCGAGCGTTTATGCTCACCCATTCTTATATTTTCATTTGACGGTTTATGAAGAAAGGTTTAAAGTTTGATTAAAATATGGGATTATCATTGTGAGAAAAATTTAATAACTTTTATAATCTTAGATTATTGTGTTCCATGTTTCCAAATACAAAAAACTATTTGGTCCTCAGGAATTTACTTTTGTATTAGGATGAATAGTAATCCAAAATAATGTAATATCCTTGGATGTTAATATTTGATTTCTATATAATATCATGAATATATTTCTTTGAAATATATTTGTCATTACATTTTTTGTTATTCCTTAATGGGTCTTATTATTTTATGTTACGAAAGGGGTAAAGATTTTATGTTACTATCTCAGGGTTTATCATGATTGTTTTTGATATGGTTTCTATAATAAAATCTTATAATCCATCATTTAGGAAACTCATGAGTTTTCTTCTCCTATGGTTATTAATGATATTAATATTAAAATTTACCACTAATTGGTACTTAAAATAATTGAGAAATTTTTTAATAAGATACTACATTGTTCCTCTCTTCATTTGGGAATTTATTTTCTTCCAAAACCATTTTTTACAAATAAAATTTGAAAATGTTTTGAAAATATAATATAATTTTTTAAAATTAAATTTTAAAAATGTTTTAATTTTTTTCAAATAGTGTTAAATAAATATTTATGTCATTTTCCAAACAGTTCTCATTTACCTTTAACAGAAAATGTGAAATGAATCTTAATTTAAATATTAATTACATGAATAATATTTCCCACAATAATGACCTCTCAACAATTTCAATATTCCATTAAATATGTTCAAGGGTATCTTCTATGAATTTTTTTTTAAAATTTTTTTATATTTTATGATTTTTATTCAATTTGAAAATTATATTTTCTTGAATACATTTTTTAAATATTTTTTAAAGCATCCATAATATGTTTTAATTTTCATTTAAAAAAATTATTTTGAAAGGTATATTTGTTTTTAATTTATTTTTAAATAGTAAATAATATTTTCATAAATAAATGGTTGAAATGATTTTAAATCATCATTTATATGTTTTCAAGAAAGTTGTTTTCGAAATGTGTTATGAATTTTGAGTTAAAAAGTTATTTTCAAAGAAATATTATCTTCCCTAAGAAATGTTATATTTCATTTATCATAAAAAATAATTCTCATATAAAATGAAATCCAATGATAAAAATTATTCTTTTCTAGGGATACGAACCAAATATAACATTCTCATTCATTCGCTGAATTTTTTATGAGGAAAATATTTTTTATGAAACATATTTTTATTACATGGTTTATACCATGATAAATTTTTTATGAATCCCACTTATTTAATATGGTTTACACTATTATTAAATAATGAAATTATTATAAGACATGAATCATTTAACTGGGTCATGATATGATGAAATATTGATGAATCGCATTTCATTTCATGGTGTTTGATATAATAAATATTTTAGGATCATGTGGCACACTTATTAATAATTTTATTTATATGATAGGTGGGACCTATATCTCCCTATAATTAATTAGATAATAATAAATTTTCTAGGATCTAAAATTGTATACGAGTTGTTGTCCCCAGCCTAAATCATGTACACAGGTTGTTAAACAAATTCTAACATTTTATCAATGTCTTGGTGGCCAGTGTTGAAATATTATTTTTAGGATTTCTTATGTGACCCAAATAAATAAATTATACCTATGTTATGCTCTCATATATTATGTTTGTTGATTCACTTATGATTCATATCTTCTGAACTACAAATCATTATTCTAGTACTCAAGATTATGATCTTTGACATATTGAGTGTAGTCTTAACAGTTTATTCTCACGCTCTCATACCCTTATGCTCATGTGGTACCTGTATATCCCCCTTGTTTTACCTTTATGAGCATATGAGATAACACTTTCTTATGTTTCCTTCCCCAATGTTTGGAATAATGTTTTCATATATGGAATTACTTTTAGGAGTACTTAATAGGAAGATATTTATGGGGTACATAGAAAATATTTTATAAATTAAGAATATTTTGTTCCATGATACCAAAGGAACAAAAATATTATGGTTCTTAGGAATGTGTTTGTGCAATGTAATGAATATTCATTTAGATTTAAATAATATCTTTGTATTAGAATCCTGGGTCTCTATAGTTTATATAATAGGATATGTTTAGTAAAACACTGGAAAATAAAATGCTCAAACCATAGTCATATCCTTAAGGACATGTCTAAGGATTAGTTTATGGATGTTTCAAAGTGTGAGATTATTTCATTGAATCATGGTAATGGATGGAGTGAGTGATTTCAAAGAAATTACATCCCCTTATGGATACAATAACTAGACGTGGATCTTTTATAGTGGTTTATCAGGTAAATAACATAAAAATAAGGACATTAAGCTAGACTTAATAATCCCCTAGAGAATGAAAATGGGCCTTGCTGCAAACTTGGTTTTACACTCATGGGGTATGTGCTTTGGAAATTAAAAAAAAATTATGTAGTGTCATGAATGATTTAATTAGATAATGACAAAAAATGACTTGGATGAACCCATATAATCACAACATAATGAAGGTGTCAGGATTTAGACAGCATATAAGTGATATTTCATGATTATGTTGTTCCTCGACACGATTATTATTTCTTACACTTTGAATTTGGGATGTATTCAATGGATAGAACATAATGAAACCTTGTAAATGTAAAGTACGATGGAAAATGTAATGAATTTCCTTCTGAGAATCCAAATTTTATGGGATATGGAATGAAAAATTTCCTTGAAATACTCACAATAGTTTCTCAAGATATTAATCATTTGGTAATTTTAAACAAACAATTTAGGGAATAAATTTTTTTTAGTCCTTAATGAAGAAATTTACACCTTCTTTCTGTGTGTATTCAAATCCACTAGTTAATAGAAAATGGATCATCACCCCTGAAAAGATATTATCCCTTATCCATTATTTGTAACATGATAAATTTTTTTTTGTCTTCCACTATTTGAAAGATTAATCAGATAAATGGATAAATATTATAAATAATATAAGGCAACATGATGGAATTGAATCCATATATTGGGATGAGTTTAATAAATTATTTTTCAATAAAATAATTCCTTCTATTATTCATAAAATAATGTGAAAGGATTTCCCAAATCTTCAAAAAAATTCGATGAATCTATTGGTACCTATGAGACAAAGTTTTGAATAATTATGATGTGTGATTCTAGTGTTATCACCCAACATTAATGTAAGGCCGATCATTTCTTCATAAGCATAAAACCGAGTCTCTGATGTGGATATTGATAATATAATTCAATATATATGTAGAGATTTTTTATAATTATATCAAGGTGGAAATTTGGAATGGAGTTACCTATCAATCTAAAGATTTTGATATGAATAGGAAAATTCAAATCAAATGGAAATATAAGAACCATGGAGAGAAGAAGATGTGATTTCATTTATGCATAATGTGCGGGATGAATCATGGAGGAAATTTTCTTAAGGGGACTATTAAATTTATTATGTATATAAATAAAGGTCATCATGCAGTTAAATACTAAAGTGATGGGAAGAAGTTAGCTTATGAAGAACAAAATAAGCATGATATAGAGAATACACCTCACACACTTCAGTGATTCAATTTAATGTAGTTTGGGAATTATACTAACAAGTACCAAAATCTAGGGGATAATAATATTGATCATCACCAAAAACCCTTGTATAAAAAGTAAAGTGGTAAAGCTAATGTAATCAAGATTGTTAATGGGAATCATGAAAATTCAACTACACTAATTGTCCCCTCCTTAGTTAAGAATGACAGGTTTGATTTTGTATAAATGTGCTCTATTAAAATAGTAGTCTTTATATGGAATAAGTTATGACATTGTAATTATAAATGATGGTCCCCACATCTTCATTAGTGGGCTGCTGTCTAATCTGGCTTCTCCAGAATTGTTTCTATGAAATATGATTTTGGTGGTCTTCCAATGTGAATATTCCAACAATCCACAATTTTAAATTGTCCCTAATATAATTAGAAACATAAAAAATAAATATTAAAATAAAATAAAGATCATTGGGTACATTAAATGAAGTTATAAAATGTACCACATAATAGTGCATTTTAAGAAGGAATTAGAGTCATATTGTGAAATAATGTTCAAAGTGTAAAATGCACTAAAATGGTGTTTATGAATAATAAAGCACATGAATATTATATATATTAACAATGAAAATTATCCTAATTTAGTAGCTAATCAATCATATATAATAGAAATATTTGCACATTCCACACATGTTGATATAATCCATATTGGACAATTCATCAAAGTAAAAAATTAAACATTCATTTATTTCTTATGACCTGAACCCAATTATCAGAAAAATTATCACAGAAAATAATACCTATAAACTAAGAAATTTTACCCATTAATAATCAAAATAATACAAATTCAATCATTTTATCATTCCAAATCCATTTACATGACTATTAATCACTTTATATCTGAGTGATTTATCATTAGGAAAAATACATATAATCACATTCTAATCTAGTTTATATCATTTTCCCATTCTATAAAAAAATTTGAATTATTTTTTGGGATAAAGGTTCAATCGGTATATCTTAAAACATATAAAAAATGTATAACATACCTCTCATGTGGTTTGAAGTCTCAATAAAAATTGAAATAGATATTAATGGATCAATGTGATTCAATATAATATGATTTAAACATTTTAATTTGGTTATAAATTAAGAAAAATCATGTTCATATCTACCTAGAAATATGGAAAAGGTATCACATATAAGTAGAATGAAAAGAATATCGAGTATTTTTTTAGTCCTCCTACATCAAATAATGAATATGAAGATATCTACTATTGAGATTGGGATCATTGTGAAACTCTTAGACACCCTATTTAAAGTGATTGACATATCCCATCATGAATGAAAGATGTTGATCCAAGAGTTATACAAGTGGAACACAAAAAATCTAAAAATAGTATAATGATTTTCAGTCACTTTATAAATAATTATGTAATGAGACTAGGAAGTTGAAGGAGAATAATCATGTTGTTTTTGAGAATTCATAATTCATATAACCCAATTTATGGTTTGGTTAGAGCCAAAAGGTGATTAAATGAGTGTTTAATGGGGTACAAATATGATATTGGTCCTAAAAATCTTATCTTATGCATATTCCAATGGTTGGATAGTGTGATTTACTAGTAAGCTGATGGTGGTCCTCAGTGCTCTAGCATGGATAGGAACACCACTGAACGTATGGCGGGTCTCACTAGATTGGGTTTTATTTACTATTGTATAGTTACCAATAAACCAGATAGTCTATCATCTTTCCAATCATGTTTCATAATGTCCACAATTACAGAACACCTCCAACCTTTTTCTATCTTGGATTCCAACGTACCGGAACACAAATAAAACCACATTTTATAGTATATAAAAGTCTATATCACCCGGTTTAAAATGGTTTAATAAAAATAAGATGATAAACTAGAAAAACAAGGTGGAATGTACCGAGAAATGGATGTGATCATAATAGTATAGAAACATCATATGCATAGAAACCATTTCCTCAATCAATGTTAAATACTGTGACCATATTAATATATTCTATTTTCTAACAAAACTTTTTCTCTAAATTATAGTTGATGATAAATCCCAACCCATTTTCCATTTTGAAAAATCTCACAAACACATTTACCATAATTATATCATGATATTTATAATGCATTGGAGAGATATATAATTTCAATCCCACCTTTAATATAATGAAAACCTTATATATTGATTCCATAAGATCATAAAAAATTATACATATTTTTACATCATAACCACTTAAAAATAAATGTATTTGAAAAACATATCATAGTCAAAGTAAAAAAATCATGAAAATAAATAATCATCGTATCATTGAATCATATCCTATGTTAATCATTTCAATTCTTAAAGGTTAATTGAATAGATGAAAAAGATCTTAATATGATCATTCAAATAATTATATAAAAACAGTAATATTCAATTACGTTATGATAAAATATCAAAAAACAATTATATATTTTTGAGATTATATTATTCATTATAAATAAAAAATTAAACATGAAAATTAATTTTCAATGAAAATAACGTTCATGAATGTGGGAAAATTCTTTCCATTCCATTTATTCTAAAAGATATCATTATTTTTAAACTATTAATAAAAGGAAAAAAGTTGACTATTTGGAATAATTTTATATAGATTCCATTATAAACCATTATAAATACCTACTAAAGTAGTGAAAATTAAATCTATAAAAAATTTAATTTATTGGTAATTACTTTAATAAAAAAATATTTGATGACTATGTACTTATAAGGAAATGATCTTCCAATGAAATAATATTTCTATATTTTCCAAAAAGATGTTTTATTGATCATTTTTTGTAATGAGGTAGAAAAATAATACTATTAATTTCTTTTTCTAATAATAAATAATGTAGAAGTAAAAAAAATTTAATATATAAGATGCATAAAATATCCATCAATCGAAATTTTCATTAGACAATACCAAAAAGAGATGATATTATAATAAAAGACATGATACCTTGACCACCTATCTTATAAAGAACACAACCCTCATGTTAAATAAATTTATATTTATTATAATTATATATGATAATTGTATCAAAATTTTATATTTTATATATGAACTACATATAACATTTTAAAATTAATTTATTAGTAAATATTTACTAAAATAATCATTCCAAGTGTTGAATATTTGAATAATCATGTGTATTTTTGTTCATAAATTCCCTTACATACATCTTCATCATGGTTTCATCATCTCCACAATTATTATATTTATATAATAATTTTATATATTCATTATATACATATTTTTAAATTTATATTAACGTTTATGATAAAATATTTAATGATACTATTCAAAGAGATGGTAGGTTGTATATACACATAAATGATTATCTCATCTTCTAATGAAGAGAAATATAGAATGCTTAATATTGTGATTTCATGGTAGAATATTTTTAATTTCTTATTTATGATATTACATCATTAAATCTTTCATTATAAATGGCCTTATTAGAGAGTGATGGAAATTTAATCATATCACAATTAGTATGTGGTAGTCTACACATACAAACTAGTGACACATTCAAATCCCATTTGAAATAAATGTTACGAAAAATTGATTCTAATTAACTTCAAATAGTATCAATGTCTATATTTAATACACGAAATGTTTAATTAAGATTGAATCATAAATAAAATTGGCATATTTCGTAATGATTTATATAACTACTTCGAGGGAATTTACATGGATTAAACCAGAATACATGATATATTTGTATTTGATGAATACCATGTGATCTTGGATATTGGTATGGAATTTTAAAATATATATTGGTAGTTATTGATTGAGATAATAGTAACATGATACAAGGATAATATAATATTGGTCATTTCCTTTTATTAGTGACAGAGAGGACACAATTGGATTTATTAAAAAAATATTATTGAAAACTAAATAATTATAAACGAAAATTACCAAAATACATTTTTAATATGATTTAGGGTCAAAATATTACCATCCAATTGCATTTAGCCAATATTTTTTGTCTTTATATGGCTTATCATATTTATCTTTGAACCTTTTAACACATTTAAACTCATACTATGGTAATTTAAAGTTTCTACCTTAATAAAATTAATAATTCTCAATAAATTAATATGAATCATTAATTATTTTTTGAGTTCATTCAAAATGTGATTCTAATTTTACTAAATTATCTTTCTATATGTGGTAGAAATAAATTTTTTAATAAACCCACAACATCCAATGAAAAATTATTTTCTACAAAATTTTATTTTTTAGTATCAATATATTTTTGTACCTAAATTCAAAATAATATCATTTACAATAAAATTTATTTTTTTAATCAAATTTAATTATAATAATTATACAAAAAAACGGGTACATTGTAAATTCTTGAAGGGAAAGTTCAAATTTCAATAAAATTTGTATTTTTTGACAGTTCAATGTAAGAATATAAATTTTATAACAATCCAAAAATTTCAGGTTATATTTATATTCATATCTTTATTTTAAAATTTATATCCATTTTATAAAAATATCTCTAAAACATTTGTTATAAATTAATTAAATTATCGATGAAGAAAATAAAAAGTTACCACATTTGATAAAAATATATCTTTGAATCATCAAATTAAATTATTCTTACCCAATTCTTAATAAAAATAAATTAATTAATATTTGAACATTATATTTAATATAAAATCTATAAATTTCATTAAAAGATTTTTTAAATATTGATTTATTTATAACACTACCCTACACACATAGAAAAAAAATTTCTAGAAAACAACTCATTATTATATTCAGTGGACTTTTTATTTATTCTTATTCATTAGATAAATAATTTTTAGATTATATTTTAATTATCATTTAAATTATAAATATTTTTAATTTTAAAAGAAATTAACTTTTAATTATTGAAAACTTTTTAGTTAAAAATATATAATATGTAGAAAACGGAATTTCATCAAAAAAATGGACATTTAATCATTAAATGAGTTAATTTAAATAGAGTTCCCAGCATTACAATTTTACCATACTAATCATTTGTACATAAATTTCTAATTGTTTTTAATTATATTATTACACATAAAACTAATGACTAGGTTATAAGGGTATATGAAATTATGATGTAATTAGATGTGGGATTACATGTAATGAAATGTATCAAATACATTTCTTTTATTCCAAAGTATAAAATTTTCAAATCATGCAGTGTTATATTTACTCCCCTCAATAAAAATCACATTTCACTCAAAATTACATCACATTGATATAATCAAATTATGTTATATCTATTATGTCTCACCCATGGGTTATCATATATCTTTATCGAATATATGATTCATCCATTGAAATTTAACAATTTGACTCTTCTTATTAAAAAGAACCTAATCTATTTGATCCAATATTTCCACATAATGTTCTTCAATGAGAAGTTAATTCTTATGTAGTAAAACCATAATGTTCAGTATATGTGGTGGATCATGTTTGTACATTCTCAATACAGACATAATGAACACATAATGTTGTAAGGATAGATTTATTAGAAGTTCCAATTAGTTTGATTTTTTTATAATAAAACCATAAACATAAAATGGAATTATATATATTAGGAACTTATTTACCTTATATCTGAATCTCATAACCATTTTCCATGGTGATACACATAGGGGTACCATGTCACCATCATCAAATTCTATGTACCAAAAATAATTATGTGATTAAATTATCAATCGAATTGAAACTGGCCCAATGATTTTCCAGGTGGTTCTATACATTTAATCCATTTTCTCAGTGTTAATAAGTACTGATATACTTGTTTATCTAAATTAATCATTTCCCATTGCATTTAGAATTTTTTTGATATAGAGGGCTTCATTGGAAGCAATAAAAATTTCGGAGGAAAATATATTGTTGCATCAAAATTACACTAATGGAAGTTATTAATCCTAACCAATTTTTAAATATTTAGTTGAATATCTCAACATGACTTCTTATGTATTAATTTTCCACTCAAATTGACCATGTATATGAGGATAATATGTTGTACCAAAACTAGATTATATATTGTTATCATATTAATGACTTTTCTAAAACATTATGGTAAACCTATGGTCTAAATATGATACAATGGAATTTTTTACTCCATAAAATTATAACAAATATTTGACTTAGGTTATGTAAATATGATCAAAAGAGAAATATTCTATGATATAAGTGAAAATTGTTTACATTGTAAGTCAGTTCACTGTATCATAAATCCCATCCTCTCTTATAGATGTTTTGGGGAGTCTAATGATGAAATCCATTGTAATGATTTCCCATTTCCATTATGGTGTGGGTTGTTTTTTTTGAAATACCCTTATAATTATGTCTCATAGACATAACATTCTAATATATCAGGAACCATAATGAATATTGTTCGATGTTAATTATTATTATATTCCACCAAAAATAGAATTTTAGGTATATATAAATTATTGTACTTACAGGATAAATACATAATAATTTAATAGGATCTTAATAATTGATTCATTATAATGTTCGGTAATGATTAGAAGCATATCTGATTCATGAACCATGACATTAAATAATAATAATTGTAAAACACAGAAATATTTCTTCCATTCATATGATATTCCAAATCCTCTATTAGTTCCTCTTTAATCCTCACATGGATGCGTGGTTAAATATTCATATTATTCTGACATGAGATGTCCCATGTCCTCATAATTTCTTGATCAATGATATTAAATTTCATAGATATTATATCTAATTCAATCTATATAATGGATAAAATAGCATGGTATTTGATACTCAACGTATCTTCCACCTTGTTCCCCTTCATATGGTGTTATTGTATTGAGCAATAATAATCGTTAGTCAATTGTAAAAGTCTCCTTTAGTGCATATTAAATTATTTATTTGTGAGTATATAAACATAATAATTTTATATATCACATCATACACAATAAAAATAATTACACCAAATTATCCTGGGAATGTTTTTTTTCTAAAAACTCCAAATCACGAATCAGGGTATTTTTTCTATGAAATTATAATTTTAATGAAACATAATTTATCACCAAATCATTATAAACGAGGATAAATTCCATTCCCTTAATCGGTGCATAACTATAGTGACAAAACACGTCTCCACAATATGGTAGTGTAATCACATGTGAAATGACTAACCATATATTTATCTCCATGATATTCTCTCCACATTCATTAATCCAAAAAAATTTAACTCAATTTTAGGTCAAATAGGTTAGTTAATATAATAGTCATTAAATGTCACCCACAATGTATTCATACTATTCATCCATACAAAAATACAATCGATCATGGATACCGTGGTTCATCCATTAAAGAATTCAATATATTTTTTCATTGAAAAATAAAATGATATACCCTCACTAGATATTATATGAAACAGAACAAAAAATTATTTAAGAAATTAACTCATGATAAATTATGTACAAATATTTTCCCTCAATATATTCTTTAGTATTATTCTTATGTGACAATCATAATATTCTTTTCTCATGGAATATATATGAATATAATCTAAAAAGACTTCCAAAATCCTGTTGAGATAATATCTAATGTTATATTCATAAGATCCACTATGATACTATGGTAATAAATATTTATATTTTTAATTAACATACATTCATATTGAAAATTCCTCATTTGAAATTCTGACTTTTTATCTCCACTTTTACTCGGAATTAATGACCTCAAAATGGAAGGCAATATATGAAATATATTTGACAACTTAATATTGACCAATCAAATAATTTATATGTGGTAGAATATTCATGTTATTTATAGTGATATTAATATTATTTTTATAATAAATTCAAATATGAATCTTCCCATCTATATTCATAAATAAAAAAAATATTTTCACCTAATGGTGTTGCAACATAGTGTATGAATCCCTTATTATAATTATCAAGGATATTATTCTTCAATTCCATCAACTCATTCAATCCCATTCAATTTGGATTATATAAAATATTTGTATCCTAATGTATTAGATAAATTAAATACTAAAATATATGATTTAAGATAATATATGTAAAATCATCATGAAATTCATCACCATGATCTCAAGAAGTCATCATATCATTTGTGTTGGGTTTCTAACCATCCATTTGAGATAAATACCGCTCATGAATAGGCATCAGTACCCATATAACATATTTAACATTCATTGGATGTTGTTATTTTTTCATAAATTTAGAAATGAAAAAATATTAATTAAGAATATTAAATATGAGTTCCCTTCATTTAAATTTATATGGGATCCATATAGAGAGAGATAGTCCAATTATGAAAATCACATCAATAAAAAATATTTATAGAATAGACTATGAATATTGATGAGATCATTATTCCATTTCTGTGTTTTTTTTATACAAAATAAATATTTAATTATTTGGTATGGGAATTAACATTCCTAAAGACTGACCATTATATAAAAGAACTTGTATGACTCAACTAAAAAAATTAATTCAATGTTTTATCATAACTATCACCTCTTCAACATCACCATTCTATATTTAACCTATTAATAAAACCAACACAATTATTTTGACTATATTGATTCATTGATCAATTTTATTAATGATGTCATAATGACATATTACCTATAGTTTCCAAAATTATTACACATTCATTCATCTATTGACATGTTATATTTAGTATATTCCAAAAAATTTATCACTACCTGGAATAGGTTTTCACCACTCATACTCATCAGAAACAAATCTAAAAATAAAAAAACACCCCCTCAAATACCTAGTATATAATATCATGTGTAAAATACATAAATTTTAATTATTTATGATGCAAAATTAATTTATCTAGTATGTAAACAAGCATAGGACACATAATTGATTTAAGTAAATTGAGACTAGAAACATAGACACCGAACATAAGTATAATATTAATATATAAAAAATATTGTCTTATATAAGGTACACATCCAAAAAAATCACATGTACTATACTTATTCATAACTGGGAGAAAATTTAAACATAAGAAGAGGTGAGCTTAGATGCTCAGTAAGGGTAATCATCAGAGATATCTGTCAATGATCATATGTAATATTATTATTAGAATAATTGTTCAATAAAATTTTATTGTCAATAAAAAATTGATCCCATCATTTCAAATATCCTAGTTATGTGTCGTGACATAAAACATTTCTGTGACATAAGACTATTAAATCATAAAAAATCAATCATGATCCATGATTACAAATATTAAACATATCTACATTTCATATGAGTTTAGATATATCTTTAGAATAAAAAATATACATATTTCAATTTTAACCTCTAATATCATCATATCATAGAATAAATTTAATCACAATCTTTTTAAAATATTTTAATAACCCAATGTTTTACAATTTTTTCTTTTTAAATATATCTATTTTTTCTCAATTTCTTATGTTTCAAACAACATCAATCATAAATGAACAATGATATATATTTAAATATCATTATTCTAACATGATAATTATAAAATATCCATTATATTGGTGGGATTGAAAAATATTAATTAAATTATAAAAATATTTTTTATGCATCTATAAATAATTAATTATTTGTTTAACGATTAATAATAGTTGAAAATAAAATCCATTTGACAAATTTATTTTATATCAATTAAAAAAACACTATTGTTGGATTATATTATTGATATATATATATATATACATATATATATAATATCCAATCTATTTTTTATCATTCATACTAAGTGTTTTCTAGACATGATATAAAAATAAATTCAATTTTACGCACAAAAATATGTATTTTTATAAAATTTGTTTTCCATCATTCTAATGAAAAACTTGCTTTAAGTCCAAAAAATTTACTCATTTATTAATTAAATTTTAAAATATAAACTTATCATTTTAAATCACAATATAAAATTTTAATTTGGTTGTATATTTGGTATTTTTCGATGATGTTACATGTTTTGATGAGTAGTAAAAAATATTACATGTTTAATGAAAACTTCTTTTCATAATATTAATTAATATAGTTAGATTATATTTTATACTAATTTTAAACTATAAAAAAATAAAATATAAACAATTCAATACAATTTGGGTTATTGGACTCAATTTCACATTGTAATTATATACGAACACATTTCAGACATTTTTACATTTTTACATTATACCATATTGTTTCATCCAGTTTGTGGGATTAAATTTTAATTCACATATGCAAATTATATAAAGATAATTTTGATAAATGGATTCCATATTTTGAATAAAATGGTCTAAATGTTTTAAATATGTCTTTTTCTGGACAATATGAATATAAAATTTTGAAATTTTTATTACCACAATTAAGGGTACATATAATAATTATGTTTAAAAATATTATTGGAAATATTATAAAATTGAATGAAAACAATCCCTAATTAAATTTGATGAGTTATTATAGACATATTTTTCATATGTAATGATTTTATGGACTCTTGTATCCACTTGTATGACCTTATACCTTTCATAGTATTTTATTTTACGAAAAGTCAAATATTTCATACTCTTGTTATTAATAAGTATTACATCTTTAATATGTCGTTATTCAGAATATATCATTAAATATTAATATTAATTTTCAATTTTAAATGATTATATTCATCATTATAATGTATTTATAATTTTTAACAAATAAATTAATACATTAAATGCTTACATAATGATGATGCAGTAACTGGTTAATTAATGGGAATATCAAAAAAATGATTATATAAATATACAAATAAATATAATTTGGGATAATATAGGCCCTCCAATATTTTAATAGAGATAAATTACATTTTATTGGCATGTTAAGAGTGTTTTCTATAATATATATTTTTTAATAATTTCATTATAATTCAATGTAATGAATAATGTAAAAAGTTTCATTAATGTTATATGAATATAAATAATATTTTATTAAATGATGAAATTTAAAAAAAATACTGAACTGGTCCAAATTATTGATATAATGTTAAAAATATTATCCATTATTTATTTATGGTGAATATTTCATTTTAAAGTTACAACATTGACCTTCAATATTTTAAAATCCTTGTTTTCATGGTATAAGTTAATTGGTTTTAATAAGGGTTAATTTAAATAGATAAGGGTATGAAGGAGTCCAAAACTACTCTAAAATTTATGGTTCAATGTATTTTAATCCATCATCAATCCTTTTTTATATAAAATACTTTGGATTCATTTGTATTTGAAAATTAATTTATAATAATCAAATATTTTGAGGGTTTAAAAAAGTTCCCCTCACCTCAATTATAAAAGGGCACCTCCTCCCTCACGTATTCACACATCATTGAGCCCTCTAGCTCCCATGAAACCTACCCAATTCTCTTACCAAAATCACCATCCATGTTATCTAGTTTATGTTGTCCAAATAATTACACACCCTATAACCCTTAAGGATAAATATAAAGGAATTCCTCCAAATAAAAGGTAGTAGTTTTACCAACTCATCCATGTTCATTTCCTTTTCTACTTCTAATTAATGTCTTATTTCTGTGATAAATTAAAAACCCCATTATCATATATATTTTGAGATTTTATTATGAATATGGGACATCAATATTCCTTATTTTATAAATAAAATGATAAACTAACTCACAACGAGAGTGTATGTATGACTTACCATCTCCACACCAATATGTAATCTATTTTTCCTCACCGCATTACATGGATAAGTATAATGATGGAATAAATATATTAATACGATAATTCTATAATGATAGTGTTTCAAAAAAACAAATATTGTGAGAAAATAATTTTTCATAGAGGTTTGGATCATTTATATTTTGGTACAACTCTTTATTTTTTACCCAATATAGATTCTTAATGTGTTAGTGGAGGTACTAGGGGAGTCTAGGGATTATTTGGAGACCATAAACCTACTTTTTGGGAGAAAATGGCATGTCTCATTTTTAGATTAAATTTTTTAAGGCGGGAATAATGGTTTTTTAAAACTGTGTTAGGTTGTTATGTGGGGTGGTATGGGACCCACAGTTTTCCTTAGCTATGTGCAATGGTATGCATGCCCGTATGAGAATGTTTATAATTTTAAAGGGATTTTTCATTTATTTGGAACATGGTTTTTATAATCATGTTAAATAATCATGCATATGATCCTTACTATAGCTTCTCATGCAAGATGTGAGCACATTTTTTCCAAAATGTTTGGACAAACCATGTGAATGAAAAAATTTCAGAAAAAAAGATGGGTTTTCTGTTATAATAACATTAACTCACTCATCCACTCCATTTAGTGATCAGTGCATAGGGCCTCCATTTTCACACATTATGATATTCATGAATCATAATATATCATCCTTATGGAGTCCAATTCGATCATTGTTTGTCTCCTTAGAGGAGCACTGATATGTTTTCAATTCCTTTTAATCTTTTTTTGTTCTCATTTATTTCAACTACACTATTTAGATTCATGAACATATTCCCCAATATCATAGCATTAATTCATTCATATTATCAACTCCAATATATACCAAACCAGATGATGATATTGGAGAGTCATATTATTACACAGTATGAGGTTTATAACTCATTCCTCAATTTCCATTGGTTTTTTAAATTGTTGTGTCATCACACCAATTTCATCGGTTTTCATCTGTTAAATCTATATTTTAGGATTATAACCATTAGGACCACGTACT
This sequence comes from Viscum album, assembly GCA_963277665.1. Lineage (NCBI taxonomy): Eukaryota > Viridiplantae > Streptophyta > Magnoliopsida > Santalales > Viscaceae > Viscum > Viscum album. Next base: position 568,476,800 of record OY728164.1, on the reverse strand, counting down.
ATGACCCTTTCCATCTATGTAATTCATAGTTTTTGGTTATCCCCACAACTTCATTTACCCCTTGTAATGTGACGTACCATAATTGGTATTTTAGTGTTTTGACGCCTTTGATAAACCTTTATGGAATGTTTACGCATGACCATTATAATGGTAATCCATTTATATTAATTTTCAATTGAATTGAATAATTTCTTTTAACATGGTTGATTTCAACTTAAAATGTTTATGTTAAGTGCCTCAATGGATCCTAAATAATAAATTGTAAATGGATTTTGATATTTTATTCAATATATTTGACTTGGCATATTTGAATATAAATGGAAGGGTTACTTCTCATCCTTATCACGACCTTGAAATATCATGACAGGTAAAGTATAGAACCATGTATTTAAATATTAAATGGATTAAAAGGTTTCATACCCAGGGCCTTGTTACACTACTAAAATGTGGGGCATGGACCTTATGACTTGTAAAATGGATTGAATTTTAAATGGATTGACTAAATGAATTATAATGGGTCGCATGTCTTGAAATGCCATGTCAAATTTATGGAAGGAATGAAATGAACCTCTAACTTTTTAAATGTCATAGTTATGATATGTCCCATCATATTATATGAACTTACTATAAGGTTCCTAATTACATATATGGACCTTGAAATCATTACTTTTTTGGGTAGTCCACTCGAGAAAGTTCTTTGATTACTAAGGGAAATCATTGAGAACTAATGGATTCCATTATGTTTTAAGGATTTTAGTCTCCTTATTTGAGACCCACCATGGAACCTGATCCTCATATATCAGTGGATGTCAGGTTTGACAATATAGGATCCCTCTAGAAATATTATATAATGCCTTGGATACACTGCTTGGACCCATAGTGGCCTTTAATGACACCAAATTCCTTAGTTATATCCTTGGACCTATCCATATCTTACTCCAATTTTAAATCATATGTATTTTATAAACTCAGAAATATCATTCAATTATGGAATGGCTTGGATGATGCTCCTTGGATGACACTCTTACCCTTAACCAGGATATAGTTACTACTATGTTCGAGACCCTTGATGTCTAGGTTTCATTGGTTATTTCCATGGAACCTTTAATTATTAATATCATTATAATTTTCCATGGTAATTAACATGTAAAATCTTAAATAATATAATCAGCATAGATTCTTTATTACATCTTGGAAACTTTATTATTATTATTATTATGTCTTGTTAGTGTTGGTTTTTCCTTATGTTACTTAAATACATAAACTAGATATAATTAATTAATGGGTTTGAAACATGTTTCAAAACTAGCTGAGGGATTCAGCATGTATTTGGGTATTTATGTTACTGTACTGCTTTACTTTTATATATGCTTTCATGCACACTGTTTCAATTTATATTACATGAACATGATGTTATAGACACTATTGGTGGTTGATGATTTATATTAATCTCACAACCTAACTATGTGTGTCTGGTACTTGGGAATACTATATGTTTTCAATTGTTGACAAAGGTATGCAGGTAGCTTCAGACCCTTGATTGCCCAGTTTTTAGGATGGAGATGGTTTCAAATGATCAACCTAGAGATGGGGATTCGCATGATAATTTTTGGTTTCTTTTTTATACTTGTGTGCATAATTTTTTATTCTTCTTTTTATCCATGTTTTATATCCTTATAGTGACATGACATATCATCATCATCTTTTTTATATTATTATTAGTTATTACAATTTTTTCAGTTATTATTCCTTATTTTTTTTATATTGTGGTTTTTATTTTTTATTTCATATGATAATTTTTTTATGTTTCTATATATGTTATTCATTGTGATACACTATATAAATGAGGTAATAGTATCCCTATGGGAACACCCCCGACCCTAGCTTCTAGTTGGCAGCCTTTATCATTTTTGGAAATGTGTTTCAGTCAATGTGGCCAAATGGGCTTCATTCCCTCCTAAGTGGCATCCAGGTTCGAGACATAAAAAAGTGGTATTAGAGGGGTTAATTTCATTCATTATTTTTTTGAACTAATATCCAAGGGAATAGTAATAGTGTGTGTCTTCGTTTTAAGACATACTTGGGCATCGTGAACCATTCTTAGGGTAAATAATGAGTTTCTTGAATTATATAGTTTTCTGTTTTCCTGTAATAGTTGGTATCATTTCACCATTGGCTAACTCACATGCTATTTGGTGTTGTTGTTTATTATTATAATTGATATTTGAATTCATCCTTGTCCGAATGATATGAGGTATAGGAGCATTGTTACATGCATCACAATATGCACTTCTAATTTCCATGTCATGCGTATTTTCAGGCCATATATGTACATTTCAAAACATTTCATTGCCTGATATGATTGTAATTGATGAGTGAGCCTTATTTTATATATATTCTTCTCCTACTTTTAACTATAAATTGAGTTATTTTTTGTTTCAATTCATGCAGTGTTATGGTCCTTCATGGGTGTGAGTCAAACAATTACTGATTTGTGCCATTCGATTAAACTCAACTGGGTTCCAATATCAATGATAATGAGTATGGTTCCAGATTCCCTAGAGAGGAAAAATCATTTTAAATGAATATTGGTATATCAAGTGAGAAAATTATATTTGAATAGTGAGACTTTACATTCAAAATGAAAATTTTTCACGTCCTTATCCCACCTTGTCATGTTTGTGGATGATAAAGGAGTGATCCTTGTAATTAAAATACAATGAATGAAATGGTGCCTAGTAAATGATGGGGAAATGTATCATTGACCCTATATCTTTTAGAACCACTTTTAATTATACTTGATAACATACAGATACCAGTAATTCTAAGTTTCTAGTTGTTTTAGAATGCTATGGGTAGTGAGATTTTACTTACATTCATATTACTATAGTATTTCTATCTATCTACACAAGGCTTGTTCTATGTCATGTAGTTTGAATTTTTGAACCAATTCCACCATGATGTCCTTCTGTCGTGTTCCTGGAAGGTGGTGAAGACCAAGCGACATATGTGGTAGGACCTAAGCTTCTATTATTACCTATATGAGTGAAACTTGAATCAATACTAAGTGTACCCTATATGGGCATTGAATCTCAGGTCCATTATAGATTTCAATTACTGATACAATCCATGAAAGGTTCTCCATGACATGTAACAGTGATGGATGATCAGACTTCTGAGTTATAACAGCAGCATCATCTTCCCTTCTTGGGGGATGGAGGTCTATATTATGCTTAGTTTTTCCATGATTCCAACTATAATATCTTTTAGCATCCATAGAAATATCTCGATTGGAGGGTGAAGCATGCTGAAAACATGCTGTGTGACTTGGCCAACAATTTGTGGGATGTAGTTACCCATGCTGGTCACCATTAAGTCATCATATGGGCTAACATCTAGGATGCCTATTATGATGGGTTTTATCCTAAGATGTTCAAAGATGATAGAGCTATATAGATCATGCATGTCGAGTTGGTTTCTATGTCAGTTATAGAGTATTCAGTGTGTTTCACCGAGTTACAATGTTATGCATCAATTCTAGATAGTGATGGTCTTTCACTTGATAGATGCTTCGAAGTTGGGTTGTATATTCCATCTATACTCAGGTGAATGTATTTCACCTACATACATTTTCCAAAATATTCAATCAAGATATTAACATTTAACAAAACCAAAGAGTTGAAAATATTACCATTAACATAGGATCTGTTTCATAGCAGGCTGATAGTTCTTCTAGTAGTTTAAATAGATCCTTCATGGTTTCACAGTAGGGAAGTGGAAGTAAGGGTACTGATTCTGGTAGCTCAAAGGTGTGTAAATAGTGTGGACTAAAGGGGATTATAAAACCTTAGTGTGATAGAGACCCTCAATAGTGTTGTATTTATGGATACATAAGGCATATTCAGATATTCTATTAGAACATTCCTTCAACCTATAATGGAAGAGGTTCTACACAACATCCATCTTTAAAACCAGATTCTTGTATGTTGTGTCAGGCAGGGAGTTTGAGTATCGCCTATATGATAGGTCAAGGATGAGGTCATGGTTGTTGTAGCCAGTCTCCTAATCAACAGGAGTTCCAGAATAGTAGTTTCGATTGTTGTAGTCCTGTTGTTTCACATGTCCATGGATCTGGTCAGTTTCATGCACTATAGTTTATACCTGAGGATCCGTCTATGATAACATCAATAGTATGATGTAAAATTCTAATAGAATATACTATAATATCTATTTTATTTAATAAATTTTCTTGAAACTCTATCATATAATTATATTTAATGGAAACTATAAAGCATGAAATACATTGTTACAGTGGATTATGACTCTTGGTACACAGTTGGGAGTAATTTCCAAGTGAATACGTCAATGTAGGGACTTCCCCCTTGAGGTAGGAAGTTATACTTTCTTATGGGGACTATTTGTTATTAAGATGAAAAGCATTGATTTCATTATGTGGATGGATTGGTTGGTTCCATATCACGCCCTTATAGAATGATAATTCTATAAGGAAATATTTTCATCACCATGGGGAAGAAGTTATCTACAAAAGGGTGAGTGGGATGTCTATGCAAGAAGAGCTGGACAAAAGCATCATGTTATATGTAGAGTGACTACCACAATTTCTAATATATTAATAGGGGATCCTGGTTTACATCATGAATAATTCCTTCTAGTAGTATATTGTTTCAAGGACATATTTCTTTACACTATTTCTAGATTACCTCTAAGGAAAGAGGTAGAGTTTACAATTGAGCATGTTCTAGGAGTATCTCCATTGTTTATTCCTCTATATAGTATGGAACATATTGAGCTCTAGGAGATCAAGCGATGATTGGGGGATCTTGAGGCCAAAGTTTTTATAAGGCCTAGAACTTCCTTTTGGGTTTATCCCATGTAATTCACTATGAAGGTGAATGGGTCCCTTCAACTATGCATGGATTATAGCTCCATAAACTAGCTTACAGTCCTGAAATGATATCCACATCCTTGGATAGATTATCTATTTTAAAATAACTAAGGAGAAAGGTTTTTTTATAAGATCAACCTGAGAGAGGGATATCATTATAAGAGACTAATTCCATCACACATACCTCATATATCTTTTTATAGAAGTTATTTTCTATATGAATACCTTGTTATGTTTTTCATTCATATAAACACACTTACTATTTCCATGTTTTGACGAATATGTTGTTCTAACCCTATCTGGAGTTCTATTTCATACTATTTGTGGAAGGCATCTTACTGTACTCTCACACTCTTAGAGACCATGATAAGAACCTTGATATTTTTTTGAGTACACCGAGATATCATCAATGTTTTTCAATGCTTGTTAAGTCCCTCTTTTGGATCTATGATGTTCACTGATAGTGTTATATTATCTCAGAATTAGAAGTTTCAATTGACTTAGAGAAGGTTAGTGATGTGGTTTCCTAGGAGCATCCTAAGAACTTGTTTGATATTAATAGTTTTGTACGTATGGATATATATTATAGGCATTTCATACCGGATGATAGACACCTTACATCACCTTTTACTAGTCTTACAATGAATGTTTTTATGTTCCTGTGTTAAGAAGCATGTGAGAAATCCTTTCTGGATCTTAAAGGGAGGCATGTCTTGGCACATATACTGACTATTTTAGAAATTGGAAAAGGCAATGTAGTGTTCTATGATGAATTAGGCATCAAACTAGATGCATTGATGATACAGGAGGATAGATCCATTACCTATGGATCCTGGTAGTTGAGGCCTCATGAAGAAAATTATATGATGCAGGAACTTGAGATAGAAAAAGTTGTATATGCCTTATATTATTGGTGAAAATATCTATTGGAGAGTGTTTTGTGTTGTATACAGACCCCAAGAGTCTCAAATGTATCTTTACACAGCATGAATTAAATCCCAAAGTGAGACGATGGATCTAATATATTCATTCATTCGATATTTATCTTTACTATATGCTAAGAAAGGTAAATGCAGTAGCTGAAGTGCTGAGTTAGAAAACACATGAATAAGCTATATGGGAAAATAATGGTGAAAATAAATTTATGGCCCTCTTCTCGAAGCTACATCTAGAGTATCATGACAATCATGATTATTCATATTTCTCAGCATTAGTAGTTACCCCTTCATGTTTTTGACATGGCCAAGAGAAAGAAATTTTCAGATCATTAGGGCTTGGGTCTCTGCGATATTATTTTAGAAGTTGACCTTCCTCTGGATTGATATGTGAACAGAGATGACATCCTGTATATACATGGATGTGTCTGAGTACCTATGGATATGACATAAGAGTTTTTATGATACTACACCACTTCTCACTGGAAGGAACATCCATTTATCCCTAAAATGTATCGAGACATGTGACACTAGTATAGGTGGCCTGGGATGAAACATTATATTTTAGGATTTGTCAATAGGTTTTCAACCTATGAGTTAGTGAAGGTAGATAACCTTTGTCCTTATATATTGTTACAGCTGCTTCCTGTCTCATAATAGGAATGGGAAGATGTTTCTAGGAAATTAGTAGTCGGTTTACCTACACTTTATAGAGCTAGTGATGTTGTTCGGGTTTTCATTGACAGACTGATGAAATTATACCACATTATTCCAACCTAGGGGTCATTCTTAGTTTATGAAATTTGTATATTATATTTATGTGAGATCATATTACTGCATGAGGTCCCTCATACTATCATTTTAGATAGGTAATTTTTTTCCCTGTCATGGTTCTTAAAGTGGATGAAGAAGGATATGGGTATGTAAGTGCTTATGAGAATATAATTTTACCCCCACATTGATGGAAAATCATAATGAATGATACAGGTTCTAGAAGAAATCATATGGGAATGTGTCTTGATATTTTTAGTTTATGGGAGAATTATATCCCTCCCATCGAGTTCTACTATAATAAAGGCTATCAAACTAAAATCATGATGTCTCTTTTTGATTCCTAGTATGGAAGATCATGTTCTTCACCACTACGTTGCATAGTGGTATGTGAGGAATCTGTACTATGTCCTAGTCCCTTTGAGGACTTTTCAGAGTAGGTTCAACTGATCAAAAAGATTATTTCTACTACTCATTAAACACTAAAATCTTATTCTAATCGTTTTCAATGACCTTTAGAGTTTTATGTGGGGGATCATGTATTACTATAGGTATCACCTAGGTCAAGTCATAGATTGATAAGGTGGTAAGGGAAGTTGTCCCAATCATTGTCGATTCATTTGATATTTTGGAGAGAGTCAAGACAATAGCATATCAATGGATGCATCCTCATATGTAGCATGACATTCATAATGTATTCCAGGTTACATATCTTCACTAGAATTGTGCCGACCAATGTAATAATTATGATTCCCATGATGTTGAGAAATTTTTTATGCTAAATTTTAGGAATATTATAGAAACATCATATAATGGAGAAAAAAGTCTCTCCCAATCTATTTGTTTCCTCTAGTAAGGGTTATATCACAACATAGTCGTGTACAGGACAACACTTGGAAGAGGGAGGCCATCGTATGTTCCTAGTGCCTAGACCTATTATCAAACAGTGTTTTCCACCCTTAGAAGGTGAATTTGGGGATGAGTTCCTTTAAGGGGGAAGACTATAAGAAGCCAATTTTTTACTCAAGTGTGGTTCCTTTAAATTATGGTCAAATTATTTTTTTGGACCTAGTATGGATTCCAAATGATTTTTGGGTGGTCCTAGTGATGTTTATGTATTCTTGGGATACCATAACATGGATTTTTTGTACAAACATTCCTCTGTATTGGTTATATTAAAAATATATGAGGCATGGAACATGGTGTTTTTAGACCATATAATGTTAAAATATGGGGAGATGTGGGGATCACATTTTTTATTAACATTGTGAAATGGGATGCATGACTATGTGAGAATGTATTCAATTTTAACATAGTGGTTTCGCACGGTTGGTGAATGGTTTCCAAAATTGTGTAGCTTAATTGTGAGTGCCCACCTTCCAAAAACATATCATGAATGATTTTCTCAAATTTTGTCCAAACAATGGGGCCAAATCATTGGAATGAATTTTATCTACAAAAAGAAAATCCTTCCCATAAAATAAAACCAATATCATCCCTTCACTCAATTTTATTTTGCAAAGAAAGGTCCTCCATTTTGTTATCATTTAATAATTTTGAATCCTAATATAGAAATCAAGATAGATCCTCCATTCAGAGTTAGACTTGATCATCTTTCTTCATCTTGGATCCACACTGATATGTTCTTACTTCCTTTTTAATATTTCTTCACTGTTCTTCCTATAAATGACACTATTTAGATTCAGGCTCAGATGATGCAATTTTAGGGAATTGATTTATTCTTCAGATCAAATGCAATCCCAGCCAAATTATAGGATGACACTAGATGAGGAGAGAGGTACATGTATAATGTTTGTGGTCTATTACTTATTCCTCAATTTCTATAATTTTATAAATTATCATCCAATTGTGAAAATTTCATTAAGAATCATGTGTTAAATATATACTTCATTATTGAAATCATTTGGATCATTTACTATGACCTTCTCAATGTATGTAATTCTTAGTTTGTGGTTATATCCACAAAATCTACAAACCCATGTAGGGTGAGGTACCATAATTGGGGTTGTAGTGTTTTGACAACTTTAAGCCACTGTTCAGGTGTGTTTATGATCAACCATTCTAATGATAATCCTTCTTATGTTAATTGGATATTTAATTGACTAAAATATTGTACCATGGGCCCTCTCATCTTGACCTATATAAAGTGACTCCATGGAACTTGATTAACTAATTGTAAAAGGATTTGGAAACTACATTGTATATATATGACCTGGCATATTTGATTATAAATAACTGGTCGATTTCTTCTCCTTTCCACAATATTGTCATATCAGGAAAGGTAGAGGAGGGAACAATGTATTTAAATATGATGATTCTTAAATTGTTTCATCCCCAGGCATTATGATACTAATAAAACGTAATTCTTGAACCTTATGATTTATCAAATTGATTGAATTTTACATGGCTTAATGAAATAAATTATAAATGGATTCATTTCTTGAAATTGTTAAATATAGATTTAAATTTTAGATTTAAATCTATACTTAATTATTGAAATTATTTGGATCATACTACTTAAAGGTAATTCTGGATGATATATTTTATTATTCATACTGATAAGGATATAACTTATTACACATTAAAATTAAATATTCGGGAGAAAAATTACCTAACTCATTATTTAGAGTTAGTTATGGTAAATGTTTTATTAAAAATATAGAGGTGTTAGTTTTTTAGAGAAAAGTGTGATATATATATACATATAAAAATCATAAAATTATAAATTATAAATTCACACATAAGTATTTGAATATGTTCCATAGAATAAGGTCATTTTTTATTAAATATTATGAATTCTCAATACATTATCACCATAGGAAAGTGAACAAGGAGGTTGATGCAAAGAGTAGAAAGGATCATTATAGCTTATCCATGAAGATGATAAAAAAAATTAATATTTATATATTTTTTAAGGATGGATATAAAAATATGGATGGAATAGAAGAAATATTATCTTTCTCAATTGAATGTTCAACCATATATCTTAGTGAATAATAAAGGGGCATTTAATAAAGATATAGAGTTGTTAAAGAAGGTTAGAAATGATCTTTATTTTAAATTAAATCATGATGGAATGATATGTTTTAGGAAATGTGTATGAAGTCTATCTAAACAGGATTTGAAGATTGAGTTTTCAAAGGAATATCATAGATTTGTTTTATTAATTAATCAAGGATGTATAAAAACAGATAGAGATTTGAAATATTAATTATGATGGGATGAAATTAAGAGATATATCAGAGTTTTTTTATTATTGCGATGGGTATTTCAGAAATTTAATGATGAGAGAAAAATAATAAGGATGTGTTATATCCATTTACTAACCTAGAATGTAAAATGGGTGAGATTCACCAAAAATTTATTCCTTAGACTCCCCAAAACATCTAAATGCATTAATACTATATATTTTCTTTTCGATCACCCTACTATGTCATCCCAACACATAACTATTAGAGAATACATATATAAAAATAATATTTTCAGGACATACAGTAACAATGTGTTATGTTTTTAAGGAGTTCAACATTCCATTATGTCAAATTGGGATTTGAGGTTTACCTCTATGTTATGGAAAAATATTTAGCAAGCTATTGATACAATGTTATGTTTCAAAACTGTGTATAATACTTAGATAAATATTCCATATAAGAGAATATTTCAAGAACCAGTGGATATGTTTAGATATTGTTCTTTGGTTTTCAATAGTTGATTTGAACAACACCTTCCTCTAGTTAAGTTTTCTTTAGAACAATATCATGGAACAACACTATGAGATTTGGTGTAATTTTTTCAAATAAATTTAATAATTTATATATTTTTCATCAGAAAAAATATATTTTTTATATTTTTTATAAAAATATAATGATATTAGCTTTTGTTTCACAGAACACTGATTTTGGATTTCAATACATGTAACATTATGTTTTGGCATGTTTTACATGAAACATTGAGTTTAAAAAACCATGAAATATTTTAATTTATTTTAATTTATTTTGATAGATATAATAAAGAAATTATAATTTTAGGTTTTAATGGTATAAAATAAATTATTTAAATATATGGTTCAAAAATTTATATAAAATTAATTATTTTATGACCAATTTATTTGAAAAAAAAAAGAAATCATTTTCTAGAAAACTATTTAAAAAAATATGTTTCAATTAATGTAATTAAACAAAAAACATATATTGAATAAACTTAATGAAATACATATATTATATATTAAATTATTTTCTAAAAATTCATTTTATGTGTTTTATAGGAAATAGAAAAAAACAAATCTAATTATATGCTTAAAAACTGTTATTTTTTCTAAAAAGTTGTTTTGTCGCTTTTTGAAAAATTATTAAAAACTAATTATTGAAAATTTTATACAATTTATTTGATAAAAAACTTCATTTTTATAATAATAATATAAATATGATCTTAGGGTTAAATTTTTAGAATATTCTCATAAGCATATTTTGATGATGAATAGTTAAAACATTAAATTTTAATAGAAAATTCATATTTGTTTAAATTATTTTTAGGGAAAATTATTTGTTATATTGATTTTAAATTTATATTATTTAAAAAATATAAATAATATTATTTTTTTATTGAAATAAATTAAATATTTAAATATAATAAAAATTCATTGTAAACATATAAAAATTTTCTCTTTAAATACCCGCATTTTCATCACGTCTCCCAGATTAATTTTAAATTACAATTTACCACTTCCGATAATAGAATTTTGAAAAATGGATCCAATATTTTGAATAAGATTAATTTATATTCTTTAATAATATTTATTTAATTTTTACTGAAATGATTAGAAAAAACTGTAAAAAATGTTTATCATGGTTAAGATGAAAATGGGTTTACATGGGTGTTAAACTAAAATGATAAGGGTCCAAAATGGAAAAAAACATTTTCCAAAACTAGTTAATAACAATATTTAGAACATATGAATTATATTTTTGAAAATGATAAATATATTAGTATTTATAATGATAAAAACATGGTTACACATTTTTCTTTTTAAAACATTACAAGTGTGCCTCTCACCTCACTTATAAAAGGATACCCCTTCTTCTCACTTATTTACTCCATAAAAACGTGTGGTTTTGGAATATAAAAACCCAAATTAATTCCAAAAATACCATATATAATCCTTGAAGCCTCATTTCAGATATAAATCTATCCTTTTATGTATTTTAGTGAAAACATTAGGGAGATATATAAAGAAGAGGTAACCTTCATCAACAATCATTTTTTTATTCCTCCACCAAAGTCAATTTTTATTATACCATGATGATATAAAAACATATGTACATTAAATTTACTAATATTTCTATAAATTATGTAGATAACCTATAACCATCACCATTTCCATCAAATGGTTTACAAAATCATCGTTTTTATGTACGATAGACTGCCGCTTTGTGAACCGATGTCATTAATTTTTCATTTACCATCACCCAAAGTTTGATATAATTATGAATTTATTATTTATATTTTATATCTATCATATTTTTTTAATTATTTAATTTATATGTCACAAAAACAATCATGGATTCCATTTTGTGTGGATATGACAATGTAACTCGTGTGTAATCATACTACTACTTTGTGTAGTGATGTGATTCATTCACACCTTAAATGTAAATTAATAAAGGTGGTTTTAAAAAAAAATAAGTGATATATATGAAATAAAATGGATTAATTAATTATAATATATAATTTACAATTCTTTAATTCAATAATTCATGAAAATTTAAACAGTTTTCATGCGTACGTACGACCAACCATCTCCATGAATAGTTTTTTTCATTTTCTATGTATATATTTTAATAATTTCTATAAAGACATATATAATTAATATATATGATATTTATGTCATGATTAAAATTCTATCGATCAAGGAACAATTATAAACATATGAGGACAAAAAATAACCAATCAACATATATAAGAAAAATAATGTAGATATTTCTTGAAACATGACTTTAACATGGAATTGTTACTAAACAAGTAAAAAAAGAGAATAAGTAAATTATAAATAGTATTATATAAAAAGTTAATATTATCAAAATATATCTATAGATAATATATATTTTCTATATAGAATGTTCTAACATGTATGAAGGAAGTTGTGACTTAAGAAAAGGGAATTCCGGTCTCTCTTTTATTTCATAGAGTCATATGAAAATTAACCACTCATTTATAATTATTTTCTTTTATAATGAATTAAATTTCTTTGATGGCTTGCATTGCACACTACACTAAGTTAGTTTGATTTATATAAAAAAATAATGTTAAAATTTACCTAAACTGAATACATAGATTATATTTTGGTATATTAAACACTATATTTTCCTTCTATTACACACAATGTCTAGATACTTTAATATCCTTCATTACACACAATACTGAGTTCTATTGAACTACAATATAAAATTTATATGGTTATAAAAATATTTTTAAAGTTAACAAATATCTGTTAGAATAGAAGGTATGAAGGGGATTAATTAAATTATGAAAATATTTTTTATTATTGTTTTTAAAATTACTTATTTTGTGATATATTAGTTTTATAATATTGTAATACCTTCTTTAAAAATAATGAAATTCCATTTTTGAAAAATTATTTTTCTACACAGAAACTTGTTTTGTCTCAATAAAATAAAATAAAAATCATATTTTAGGAAATAAATATATTATATATTAAATAATTTATTTAAAATTAATATTATATTGTTTCAATAAAATATATAAGACGAAATTCACTTTTACACATAAAAAGATATATTTTTCATAGTGAATGTTTTATCACCATTGAATGATAGACTTGTTTTAAAACTAAAATTTGAATCTTTTTTATAATTTTTATTTGAAAAAAATTATTTTTTGAAATCATAATATTAGAATGTACTTTGGGTGAATGTTGTTTTTTGGAAGTTAAAATTTTTTATGAATAGAGGAAACATGGGATTTAAATGGAAACTGCAACTTCATCCTATTTTATTATATATTTAAATTTAATTTTAAATGGGTTTGAAATTTTATTTATATAAATTATTAATTAATAAATACAATTTAGGTTATTATAATTAATTTCACATTGATGTTGGATATAAAAACATTTAAAACATTAGAAATATTTTCATTAAATATATACTTCATTATTTAATAAAAATTTAGATTTAAATCTATATTTTGTTATTGAAATCATTTGGATCACACTAATTAAAGTTAATTCTTGTTGTTATATTTTATTATTCATAATGACAATGTTATAACTTATTCAACCTGAAAATTGAATATTCAGGAGAAAAATTACCCAACTCATGATTTTGAGTTAGCTATGGTAAATGTTTTATTAAAAATATAGAGGTATTATATTTATGGCTAAAAGTGTGATATATATATATATACATAGACAAATTATAAAATTTTAAATTTTAAATTCACGCAGAAGTATTTGAATATGTTCCATAGAATAAGGTAATTGTTCATTAAATATTATGAATTCTCAATACATTATCACGATAGGAAAGTGAACAGGGAGGTTGATGCATAGAGTAGAAATGATCATTATAGCTTATCCATAAAGACGATAAAAAAATTAATACTTCTTTATTTTTTAAGGATGGATATAAAAATATGGATGGAAGGGAAGAAATATTATATTTATCAATTTAATGTTCAACCATATATCTTGGTGAATAATAAAGGGGCGTAGAATGAAGATATAGAGTTGTGAAAGAAGGTTAGAAATGAACTTTCTTTTAAATTGAATCATGATGGAATGATATGTTTTAGGAAATGTGTATGAAGTCTATATATACTAGATTGGAAGATGGAGTTTTCAAAGGAATATCATAGATCTGTTTTATCTATTAATCATAGATGTGTAAAAACAGATAGATATTTGAAAGATTAATTATGATGGGATGAAATGAAGAGATATATCACATAATTTTTATCACTGTGATTGGCATTTCATAAATTTAATGATGAGAGAAAAATAATAAGGGTGTGTTACATCCATTTCCCATACTAGAATGGAAAATGGGTGAAATTCACCACAAATTCATTCCTTAGACTCCCCAAAACATCTAAATGGATTAATGATTTATATTTTATTTTTGATCACCCTATTATGTCATCCCAACACATCACTATTAGAGATTAAATATATCAAAATCATCTTTTCAGGACATACATTAACAAAGTGTTATGTTTTTAAGGAGTTCAACATTCCATTATGTCTAGTTGGGATTTTAGGGTTACCTCTATGTTATGGAAAAATCCTTAGCAAGCTATTGATACAATGTTATGTTTTAAAACTGTGTATAACACTTAGATAAATATTCAATATAAGAGAATATTTCAAGACCCATTGGATATGTTTTGATCTTGTTCTTTGGTTTTCAATTGTTGATTTGAACAACACCTTCCTCTAGTTAAGTTTTCTTTAGAACAATATCATTGAATAACACAATGAGATTTGGTGTAATTTTTTCAAGTAAATTAATAATTTATATATTTTTCATCACAAAAAATATATTTTTTATAAAAATATAATGATATTAGATTTTTTTTTACACCACACTAATTTTTTATTTCATTACATGTATCATTATGTTTTGGCTTTCTTTACATACAACCTTGAGTTTAAATAACATGAAATATTAATAAAATATTTTAACTAATTTTGATAGATATAATAAAGAATTTATAATTTTAGGTTTTAATGGGACAAAATAAATTAAATAAATATATGGTAAAAAAATTTATATACAATTAATTATTTTACGATAAATTGATTTGAAAAAAAAAAGAAATCATTTTCTAGAAAACTATTTTTTTAAAAAAAATATGTTTCAACTAATTTAATTAAACAAAAAACATATATTGAATGAATTTAAAGTAATATATATATTATATATTAAATTAATTTTTTAAAATTCATCTTATGTGTCTGATAGAGAAGAGAAAAAAACTTATCTAATTATACGCTTAAAACTGTTATTTTTTCTAAAAAGTTGTTTTGTCACTTTTTGCACAATTATTAAAAACTAATTATTGAAAATTTTAAAAAAAATTATTTCATAAAAAACTTCATTTTTATAATAATAATATAAATATGATCTTATGGTTAAATTTTATTAATATTATTAGAAGAATATTTTGATGATGAACAGTGAAAACATTAAATTTTAATGGAAAATTGATATTTGATTAAATTATTTTGAAGAAAAATTATTTTTTATATTGATTTTAAATTTATATTACATAAAATATATATATTAATATAATTTTGGTTATTGAAATAAATTAAAGATTGAAATATATTTAAAATTCTTTGCAAACATATGAAAATTTTCTCTTTAAATACACGCATTTTCATCACATCTCCCAGATTTATTTTAAATTACAATTTTCTACTTCTGCTAATAGAATTTTGAAAAATGGATTCAATATTTTGAATATGAATAATTTATATTCTGTAATAATTTATTGTTTAATTTTTTACAGAAATGATTAGGAAAAACTGTAAGATTTTTTATCACGGTTAAGGTGAAAATGGGTTTACATGGGTGTTAAACTAAAATGATAAGGGTCCAAAATGGACAAAAACATTTTCAAAAACTAGTTAATAACCATATTTAGACCTTATGGATTATATTATTGAAAATGATAAATATATTAGTATTTTTATAGATAAAAACATCGTTACACCTTTTTCCTTTCAAAACATTACAAGTGTGCCTCTCACCTCACTTATAAAAGGATACTCCTCCTCTCTTATTTACACCATAAAAACGTGTTGTATTGGAAAATAAATACCCAAATTACTTCCAAAAGTACCATATATAATCCTAGAAGCCTCATTTCTGATATAAATCTATCCTTTTATGTATTTTAGTGAAAACAGTAGCGAGATATATAAAGAAGAGGTAACCTTCACCAACGACCATTTTCTTATTCATCCACCAAAGTCAATTTTTGTTATACCATGATGACAAAAAACACATGTACATTAAATTTACTAATATTTCGATACATTATAAACAAAACCAATAACCATCACCGTTCCCATCAAATGGTATACTAAATCAACGTTTGTGTGTAAGATAGACTACCGCTTTCCGAACTGATGTCATTAATTTTTCCTTTACCATCACCCACAGTTTGATATAATTATGAATTTATTATTTATATTTTATATATATGATATTTTTATGATTATATTATTTTTATATCATAAAAATCATAATGGATTCCCTTTTGTGAGGATATGACAATGTCACTCATTTGTTATCATACTACTACTTTGTGAAGCGATGTGATTCATTCACACCTTAAATGTAAAATAATAAATGTGTTTTGAAAAACAATAAGTGATATATATGAAATAAAAAGGTTTAATTAAATATAATATATAATTTTCTATTATTTAATTAAATAATTCATGAAAATGGAAATAGTTTTCATGTGTACATATGACCTACCATCTCCATGAATAGTTTATTTCATTTTCTATATATGTATTTTATAGATTGCTATAAACGCATATATAATTAATATATATGATATTTATGTCATTTTTAAAATTCTATCGATCAAGGAACAATTATAAACATATGAGGACAAAAAATAAACAATCAAAACATATACGAAAAACAATGTAGTTATTTCTTGAAACACGACTTTAACATGGAATTGTTAATAAACATGTACAAAAAGGGAATAAGTAAATTATAAATATTATTATATAAATAGTTAATATTATCAAAATATCTTTATATATAACATATATTTACTATATATAAGGTTCAAATATGTATGAAGGAAGTTATGACTTAAGGTAATGGATTTATGGTCTCTCTTTTATTTCTTAGAGTCATATGAAAATTCACCACTCATTTATTTTCTTGTGTTTTATATATTATACCCTATTTGACATTTTATATCACTAATACAATTATTTTAAATATATTTAATATTTATTTTGATTTTATTTTATATTTTCTCCTACGATTCAAAATATTACTAAAGTAGTAAGGGATTTCCGTCTCATTTTTTACTTCTATGGGACACATGTCTGATATTCATCATATTAATTTTATGTGGGGAATAAAATTCCCATGAATTTATTCTATGATTATTTTAGATAAAAGTTTTGATACCAACATATCCATTTTAGTATCCCTCTTTCCTAGGTTTAAAGTTCAAAACATACAACATCGGTATGGTATTTTTCTCTCAATTTCACCTCATTGAGACTTATGTTATTTTATAAACTTATATTCATTGATGAGTTCTATATAAAACCCCATTTAATTTTTAGATGTATTACCTCATGCTTTTTAAAATTATTTTCTTTTCTATTAAATTAAATTTTTTTAATGTCTTGCAGTGCACACTACACCATGTTAGTTGGCTTTATATAAAAAATTAATGTTAAAATTTCCCTAAAATGAATACATAGATTATATTTTGGTACATTAAACACTATGTTTTTCTTCTATTACACAAAATGTCTAGATACTTTAATATCCTTCATTACACACAATACCGAGTTTTACTAAACTATAATATACTATTTATATGGTTATTAAAATATTTTTATAGTTAACACATATCCGTTGGAATGGCTGGTATGAAGAGGATTAACTAAATTTTGAAAATATTTTTTTTACTGTGTTTAAAATTACCTATTTGGTAATATATTAGTTTTATAATAATGTAATATCTTATTTAAAAATAAAGAAATTCCATTTTCGAAAAATTATTTTTCTATACAGAAACTTTTTTTATCTCAAAAAATTAAAAAAACCATATTTTAAGAAATATCTATATTATATATTCAATAATTTATATAAAATTAATATTATATAGTTTCTATAAAATAATAAGATGAAATTCAGTTTTACACATAAAAAGATATATTTTTCATAGTGAATTTTTTATCAGCATTTAATGATAGACTTGTTTTAAAACTAAAATTTGAATCATTTTTTAAAAATTTATTTGAAAAAAAATTATTTTTTGAAATCATAATATCAGAGTTTACTTTGGGTGAATTGTCCTTTTTTTAGAAGTTACAATTTTTTATGAATAGAGGAAACATGGGATTTAAATGGAAACTACAACTTCATCCTATTTCATTATATATTTAAATTTAATTTTAAAGGAGTTTTAAATTTTATTTATATAAATTTTTAATTAATAAATAGAATTTAGGTTATTATAATTAATTTCTTATTGATGTAGGATATAAAAACATTTAAAACATTTCAAATATTTTCATTAAAACCCCAATTTTGTGTCCCGTTTGTGAGACTAATATTAAATTAAATTTATCCACATTTGTGATTGAATTTAGAAAAAAATATTGCATATTTTTAATTATATAAAATTTTTGATTTCAAGTAGTTTAATCATAGTTTTTGACCTAAAATATAGTTTAAATAAATTAAAAATAATAAATATTATTTATATAAAAACAAGATTACTTAGTGTTTAATCATAAAGCAAAATGTGTAAAAATGACCCAACAATTTTAAAAAATGCATTTTATGGGTATATTCTGAAAATTTAATATATTTTATAAAAAATATACCACTGTTGATAGAACTTTATATAAGGATGATCTTTCAATATTCTTTATGTTTTTGTATTTACAAGAATAACACTCCTCCACCACTATAAAATGGAACTCATGCCCCTACCTTATTCAAAACATTAAAGAAAATTATATCAATAATAACATACCATAATAGGCTTAAAAAACACATAATATCATCATATAATACTTCGTTTTTCATAAATAAAACCATGGTGGTCCTTTGGTGAAATCCAAAAAGAGTTACCCAAAGAAGAAGTAACATTATTAAACAAGCCCTTCTGTATTATTTCATTCACCACCCCATCAAATCATATTATATCATGAATATATAATAGCATAATTATAATAAATATTATGAGTTTTTTATGTTATGGTAACATACTACACCTTCAGAAAATTATATCCAATTGGATACGCAATCATCATTCATGTGTACGGTGAACGACTACCTTGTAAACTGATGTCGTTCATTTTCCATTACCTCCTATTAAGGTTATAAATAATGTTCAAAAAACTATTTATATATTATATATATATTATATTTATAATTTATTTATGGTTTTTGATTATTATATAACACATACCTTCATCCTTTAATTTTTTGGTAATACGATAACTTCTTTAGGGACATGTGGACTACCACCTCCTCAAATTGACGTGATTCATTTATGCCTTACAAGGAATGTGTTAAAAATGATTTTAATAATAATATATTATATATATGAATTAATAATTATACTATAAATATATTATATATATATATATTTCATTTACTCTTATTTATATAAAAATACAACAAGAAAATGGAAACAACGTTCATGTGTACATACAACTTACTATCTCCATGAATGGTGAATTTAATTTAATATTTATATATTATATAGATTATTATAAGTAATTATATTTTGATTATATATTAGATTTATTACATATTTTAAATTCTTAAAATAATTAAATCATGATCTAAGTATTTTGATCAAGAATAAGAAGTCAATACATATCTGAAAAACAATGCAGTTATTACCTAAAATGTTACTTCAACATGAAATTGCTAATAAACATGTAATATATAGTTATAATAAAATCATAAATGGTATAATATACTTGAATATGGTTATGTGATATAATTATAATAAAAATATATTCCTTATACATGAAGTTTCAATAAGTACATTGAGATTCAAGACTTAAGGTATGTGGATTTCTAGTCCCACTTTTATTTCTATGAGACTTATTACTTATTCATCACTTGTTTCTTTTGGGTAATGAATACACTGACCATGATTGTATTATATGATTACTACACTTAAATTTATTGGTTTTTATATATCAATTTTATTATCTCTATTTCATGTGGATTACAGTTTAAAAGTTACTAAATCAGTATGGTAATTTTTTCCTTGTTTTCCGTCATTGAGACACATGTTATGTTATTCACCTACATTATTTTACAAGGCGTATATATTTCCATTTTATATGTTATATCATGAATATCCATATCTTTAGGATATTTTTAGATTCATGTAATGCTATTATTTCATGGAGATTTTGATTCCATTTTACCAAAATGGTAAGAGTTTATTGTTACAACCTCATCTTTTTCCATGATTTTTTATGATTATCCATCATTTTTGAGATCATATAATACATATATCAAGAATTATATTTAATTATATTCTCAAATTTTAATTCTTTTAATGGTAAAACTTTTTCAATCCTTTGTTCTTAACATAATTAAGATTTGTTTTTAAAAAATATGAATTTATTTCTCGCTTTAGTCGGAAAACTCTTTTCTCTCAAAATCATGTTTGATGAAAATGTATTAAAAATGTTATAATATTGTCCAATGATCTGAAAAAGATAATTTTACAAGTTTTTTCCCTTTAAAAAAATTCTTAAAAAATTAATCCTCTTGTTATTTTCTGATTGAGGCTGTTTTCTAAACTTTTTCAGTGCAAAAGGAATGTTCTGAAAGAATAGATTTTTGTGCCGTCATGAACATCATTTGTTTGAATCTTCTATGTTTAGTTTATAATATATATTTTTATACATTTTCGCTAATATTATATAAATTATTTTTTATGTGTTTTACAATGAAAAATGTTTTCAAAAAGGATTTATAATTTTCAATTCTTTCATTATATGTCATCAAAGAAAAAAAGTTAAATGTTTTTTAATATTCATTTAAATGTTTACATAGTTCTTTTCAAAGAAAAATGTTTCCAAAATTTTTTATTATTTATTTATTTTCAAATTAGAAATTATATTTTTATTTGTAATTTTTTTAAATGATTTTTAAATATTACATCATATGTTTTCAAAGTAGTTTTTTATAGAAAAGGATATTAAAATTGGTTTATGATTTCTAATGAATGGTTAATTTCCTTAATAAATTCTCAATGTTATCATTCAAAATCCATCTTCATATAATATTAAATGTTTTTTCTATACGTTATGCTTTACCCGGGATATGATATATGAACACCATTAATAATATTTCATCAAATTGATTATGTTTAAGGTGAAAAGATGTTTATGAAACTCATTTCCCTTCCACAGGTTACAACATAATAAAATTCTTCTGATGCCCACTTCCTTTTAGAAGTTATTAAATAATTAATTGATTATGAAACCTGTATATTTTACATAGATTTTGATATGATGAAATTTTTATGATACCTATTTCGTTTCATTGGTTAAGATATAATTTTTAATAATCCCACCACTTTTTATGGGTAATGATATGATGAATTTTTTATTATGTTGTTGCAGACATATGTATGATTTCATTATTTCAAGGGTTGGACCTATATCTCCCATAAATTCATTGGGTAAGGATTTATATCTCATAAGATATAGCTGAATGAAATGGGTAGTGAACCTAGTTCAATGAATGAGTTGGTCTGATAAGATGGTCTTAGGAGGGGACCTTGACATCTAAGATGGTCTTGGGAGTGAACCTTTACTAATAAGATGGTTTGTATTAGTGAATCCATTCCAAAAAATATGGCCTTTGTAGTAATCCTTGACTAATCTATAAATAATTGTATATGTTTATGTGTCTAGTACAATTCTGTGTCTTATTCCCATATTATGATCACATGGATTAGGCCCCTGGATTAATTTATGAATCATGTCATATGGTATGCCAATATTAATTCCATGACTCTTTTAAATGTTCATTGATATGAAATTAATGATCTTAAAATGTTATTCTTGTGTTCTAATACACCTAGTCTCATGATATACATATATATCTGTTTTATTTACCCTCACTAAGCATCTGCGCCCACCCATTGTTATCTTTCTTTTCCCCAGGTAATTAAGAATGGTTTTAAGTAGGAGTAATAAATAAGATGATTATTGGGGTAATAATTGATAAAATTTCACTAAGTTATATGATATGTTTCAATTTTCAAAATTTTCTAAATTATAGTTGTCCACAAAAGTTTACTTTTTTAAGGTGTGAATATTCATCCAAAATGTTGTAATATACATGTATGTTAAAACTGGGTCACTATAGTTGTTATCGAAGGATAGGTTTTTTCAATCATTAGATTCTCGAATTAAAAAACATAAGTGAGATACCATTGGTTATTTAATAGGATATGTATAGGGATACATATATGGATAAGTATACAGATTATTTAAAGTATATGAAAATGTCATGGAATTTTGGTAAATGATGGGGGGAGTGGTTTCCAATAAATTTTATCCCTATCTATATATTACAAGTGTATGTATATTTGGAATAGATTTACATAGGGGTAAAACCCAAAAAACATAGTTTTGACACCCACCAAATGAGAATCACAAATATTCACAAAGGAAGAAATACCTGAATATGGGTATTATTTTCCCACAAAATAAGAGGAAGGAGAAGGTTTCCCAAACTCACAGATCACATGAGCCACCAAGAGACTTGTGATCAGTTTACCATTATAGGGTCATGATAAGGAACCATGTGCATCAGATAGTCTACAATAGGTCCCACAATTTCCCTATGGAAAGTCCTTCTTCTCCCATAAAGTCACATAAGACAAACAATGGATATGTGGTGGAAACTGGGTAAGCTGCCCCAAACTACACGGTTTGTCATTAGAATTCATTTGAAAATCCAACCAAAAATTATTTTAAAATGGAAGGAAATAAGTTCAATGGTGTACATCAATAGCGTTCATAAATAGCATGCAACATATCACTAATGGGAAGGATAATTTTCCTTGACATCATCCAAGAAAATATGTGATACCCTGAAGCCTTTGTAGAATAAAACAATGGAAATAAAAAGAGTTGAGGTGGGATCTAATCGTGGTCATAAAATACATGTGAAATGTTATTAGAATCCTTCAAGACACTATGAGACCCTGGTAAAATGCCAACATCGTCTCTCAAAATACATTTTCCTTGTCACACTTGTCATGTGAAAGGCCTCGGTTATGTCCAAGAAACCATTATATTCTCGTTTATCTCCCTTTGAATAAAAAAATTGAACTTTACATGAAATTATTTCAAAACCTCATATTAAACATATTGGTCATGTGATGCATCATCAAAAAATATTTTAATTTCCCTAAACATTACTCATGTAGTTTCACATGACTCGCCAACCTTTTTAAAATAAAACAATAGGAATGAATGGGGGTGGTTGAAGTCTATCACAATCATAAATCAACTGAGATATTCTAAGTAATACCACAAAAATGTCCCCCAATATGCATGTAGAAGACACCAAGATCTTTTAGATACTCATGGAAAAGACACCTTTGTGTTTCGAAATATCCTATCCAAGGAATCTAGCATCTCACATATTCCTTTCAACATGAATTTTGTTCTCAGGAAGGCCCTTAGACACATAAATATGAAAAATAGAAGTCCTTTAATAGGCCCCATGAGTCAAAAAAGCCTCAATTAATTGGAAATACAACAATAAAGGAAGTATTGATGGGAGGGAATTGTGACCATTAAAAATCAGGCAACACCCTCAGGAGTGTTCCACAAATGAGGTTTGTGATGATGAGTTAAGATATAACCTCTTCACAAACTCTATCCTAGATATGTGCCACATATTACACCTATATTGGGAAAAAATTGGGTTCATGAGTCCTATAAATAAACCACTCCATAAACACTGAAAAATGTTGGTTTTTTTCATCCAGGTTCATCGGTACACCCATGCAGTAGAGCATATTTCTCGGAGTGGCTAATCTCACGACAAAC
This sequence comes from Viscum album, assembly GCA_963277665.1. NCBI lineage: Eukaryota > Viridiplantae > Streptophyta > Magnoliopsida > Santalales > Viscaceae > Viscum > Viscum album. Next base: position 568,452,322 of record OY728164.1, on the reverse strand, counting down.
GTGTCTTATGTCAGGTAATATACCAGTGAATAGCTAGAGAGATCATGTCTCACACATAAAATAACATTTTTGGTCACTCATAGATCATGTGAAATAATTCTGGTGAGATGCACGAAGAATAACTCATATGTCTACCAGGTCACGCCGGACATAAAATAAACTAATACTTAATAAATATAATGTAGTAGAAATATAAGGTCTAGAACAAATACTAAAGGTGAAATAATAAAACGAAAAAATGTTCACTGACCCTCATGAAATTCTCATGATAAATCCAAGAAACTCAATAGCATGGAGACATGCCACCCTAATCTCACAACGCTCCTTCAGGATTCTACCCTTGTCATTCAAAGTCTACCAGACATGTTAGAGTAAGTCACATGGGTCACCCTGGGCATGAAAATTTAGTCTCATGAATCCATATGGTATTGTATTATAAGCCTTGATAAGTCCTTCAAATACTTCACCTGACCCATATAATTGTGTCGGCTCATGTTATCCAAGTCTCGCATTCGCATCTGGGCATGACAACTAGCTCTCGCGATACCCTCTAGACAGGTTACCCAAGACTTTAGATACTATGTAGACATGTTTTCTTGGTCAAATGATGCCTTAAAAGAGTGTCATCTGATACATACAAAAACCTCTAATATATGTCATATTGAATTCTTTCAAACCTCTATATGTGTTAGCATGCTCTTTGGAATGACACCAGGATATTTTTTGGGTCATGCGACACCCTTTGGCAAACCAGGTGGATCATGTGATGGCTTCAAGGGAAAAACATATTGGTCTTGTGATTTCTTCTATACAAGTAGTCCATGATCATGAGAAACCCCTTATACATGGCACCCAATTTATGAAAAGTCCCTCGGACTATATAACCAGATCATTTAACTTTTTATGTGTTTTCTAGGTAGATACTCTTTTTCATATCAGGAAAACAATCAAAGGAAAGGCTTAGAGTTTAATCCCTGGCCAAAAAGGGAGCCTCAGAGTGAAAGCTCTAACCTATAGGGAAACCATAGCACATAACCCCCAATCAAAGGGTAGCCTCATAGTGTAATCCATAACCTACATAGAATCCAAAATGTGTAAGACCCAATCAATAGGAAGCCTTCGATTATAAGACCCGGCCAATAAGGGTCTCCCAAGACTTGATAATGTTATTTGTCCTATATATGTAAGCCTAGATAATTATAGAAACCACCATGTATAACCCTAATAAATAAAATTTTGTAGGCTCTAATTTTTAATATATTCAAGATATGTAGGCCACATCTTCATTTCTCAAGCTTCATATTGATCATCCAGGTTGATTCCAGCATATAAGTCCCATCTATATAACAAATGACATTGATCATTTACCATCCCATCTTTTTCAAAATGATCATTTCTCATGCGAGATTAGGAAGTTTAATTGGTCCTATGAATTGCACTACTGGCACCCAAGTTATAGGGGCATCCTTAGTTCATAATCCCTAATCAATGGAAAACCTTAGTGTGAAATTCATGGACAATCAGGCAGCCATACTGTGTAAGCCCCAAACAATGGATAGCATAAGAGTGTAATCCCTGAACAACAAGGTCCACCCAGGACATGGTAAAATTGTCTATGTTTGATGTGTAATCCTTGAAAAATAGGGAACCCCTATTGTGTAATCCCTAATAAAGGGAACTATATAGACTATTATTTCTATCATATTCATGATACATATTCCACCTCTTCATGGTTCAAGTTCTAAATTGATCATCCAGGGAAACCCAGTATATAATTCACATATCTACAAGAAATGAAATTGATCATTTTCCAAAAAAATTCTCACATTGAGAATGGATCACGTGGGATTATGGACTTGTTTTTATCATTTCACTAGCATCATAAACCCCTAGGATAAAATGGAAAACTTAGTGTGCAATCCATGAAAAATTAACTACAATTACTCTGATTCCTACAATAACTGAGATACATAGTATTCCTTCCTATGGAAAGAGAAAAAATAAACATCCTCTTCTATGTAAGAATTATTTCTATGAAATTTCAACCATCATGACCCAATCATTCCCATGGGATGATCACTCTACCTCATCCATCAATGAATTTATAAATGATTTAAAATACAATAACTCTGATTCCTACCAAAACCGATATACTTAGGATTCCTTAATAAGGCCTGAGTTCTATAATAAATATTATTTGGGAAGTTATAGATTATAAGTACCATATAAAGATAAAAAAATTATACTTTTCCAACCCTTTTTTCTCACACTGAACATCACTCATGTGGTATTAGGGAACAATAAAAATCATATCATCATCCTCATGAGTCTCTACGACGACAAGGGGAACGTCAGTGTGTAATCCATGAAAATATGAAGTATAAAAATTTTGATTCTCATAAAAATCAAGATACATAGTACATCCTTTATGGACTCTATCTTGAACACTCGTTGTCCTAGTGCACCCCTATAAGTCTTGTCTGCATGGCATTAGACTCAACAGGTTCAACGAACTATGTCGGGTTTTTATTCCATCCATAACCAGGATATATAGGACTCCTCCAAATACTCAATCCACTTCTTAGAATATTAATCTCCTCCTTTTATAGAAACACATTACAATAAACTTAGTTATACTACTTCAACACATAAGAAACCACCAATTATTGTAAAATGATGATGAAACACAAATATATACATATGGTTTCACTAAAGAGGCACTAGTCTTTTGGACATGACATAGAAATAACCAATAATAATTTTTTTAGGGTAATTGGTCTCATATTAGGATTAAAAAAAGATTCATGGTCTTATCTTAAATATATAAGATAGTATCAGAGTTGGAAATAATACCCCTCAAAAGGGAGTGATGAGACCGACTTCCCATCCTTTCAACCAATGTGAGTCCCCAAGAGTAATTGGGCATGATAACCCATATTATTGCCTACCTTTGGAAAGAAGTTCTTTACCAAGATACTGATGGGGGTACCATTGGGAGATTCAAGTAAGAACGAAAATGGTAACTCAATGATCATGATTGTGCACAATAAAAACTTCCCACCCACAATCAAATTCTCAGGTGAATCCCATCGACACCTATTAATCCTTATGAAACAAAAAAGTTGAACCTGATGTGAATTTTTATAATAGAAAAAAAATTGGGTAATAATATGTCACACCATTTTGATTTCACCCAATATTGAAATTGAACTATCAGGTCCAACATGAATCAATAAGGCCACATTATTTTGCATAACCTATAAAAACAAAGTAGTAAGATAGACACGATCTTATAGATAATACTTCATAACCAAAGTTCCCATATTTTTATCCTTGTTTTGATAACTCCATGTGAGTAAAATGAAAAAAATCCAGAATAAAAGAAAAATAGGTTTAATCATTCATATTTTATTGAACATATTTTACCTATAATATTTCCCAACTTGGTAAACTTCTTGATTTTCGTCTTTAGAACTATAGATACTGCTCTCAACATCTTGATTCTATAAAATGTCTTCATCATCAAGAGTTCACTCTAGTAAATCATCTATATCTACAACCCCATGGGTCACCAAGGAATCTCACCTACTTAACAACTCCAAATATAGGTGGAGAAAAAGATAGAATGGGAGTACCGCGGACATGGTTATATTCCGACCGTGAAATCCCCCCATGAAGTTCTCCAAGTACGATAACCGGTCAATCCACATCGCTTCAGGATAGCTGTTTCAAATACCATGGACCTTTTTCCATAACTAATCAGTTTAGGAGATTATCCTAGGAGAACGAAAACTGTCACATTCAGTTTCTGATGAATGTGGAGCCAGATTCCAAATACAGTGCTCTTTTAGTTTAGGTTTTTCCATGGAGGAAACCTATCTACCACTATCTCCAACACCATTCCACCAGTCCCACTAATCGTTTGTTTAGGATAACATTCGACATGATTCTACCCATGCTTCTCATGTGGGGGAAATATTTAAGGCTCATTGTAGACAGAATGATTTGGATATCTTTGAGGGGGGTCATATCCCCACTCCAGATGATGATGCATGCCGATATATTCTAGAAGGAACTAGTACGTAATATCATATCCCTACTGACTTCGAACTAATATGTGGGAATATTACAACAATAAGAATGGGGGAGGCAGATATTTCTATCCCCATGCTTGAATCCCATAAGTATATTCTAATGAAACAAAGAGGAAAATAGTAGGTGTATATACCTATATTAGTTGAAGACATCTACAAGGGTATAATGGACATAAAAATGTGTTGGATTATATACATACACACACATTTCTAAAATGCCTATATAATTTATCAATAGCTGAAGAACCCATCCATCATATTCTAAAAATGTTGTAGATAATGGGATATATTCATACATCTATCCATAAATCTAGAGAAACTCAATAATCTGATCACCGTGAACAAGTGTTTGTACTAGAGAAAGCATACATTATTATTCACATCCAATAATATTATTGGCATGTTCTGATAAGTGATGTGGAACCGGAATGATAAAATACTCCCATTACATTTGGGGATCACCAGGTGAGAGCGGAATATGCCTTTGGGATAGGGGCACATGCATGTCGAAGAAGTCTAGGGGCAGATACCAAAGGCAAAGGATTAGGCTCATAACCCAATTCTGGTCATGGATCACCCCATGAGAGTAGACCAAGCCTTATTAATGCTTATATTCTTAGAAATTAAGAACATTTGAATATTAAAAAGCCCCATAATTAAGAATTTATCCCAGTTATGGTTAGGGATGACCACGTGAGAATGGACTAGGCCACAATATAAGCTCATATTCCTATCAGTGAATAATTCTTTCATATTCAAATAGATCATAGAATTATGGAACATGTTATTACTCGCAACAATGAATGATTATGCTAGAATAATTCTAGAGAAATATAAGATGAGGTTAAAATCACTTCTCCCATTCTGAAGGTCTATCATCATATTCCGGTGGGGAATGAATATTCATACCATGATCATATATGGAATACTCATAAATGACTGAAGGATAAACATTTCAATTATCTAGTATATGAGTGTCACCTTCATTTAATAAATATAATCTATTTCTATAAGGACCTAGACCTTATATCCATGGATCTGGACCAAAAAATGGAAAATCACAGTGTAAATATGCAACTTGCTTACCACCATTGCAATGTGACACTTCAGTAGATGATCTCAGAAGCCACGTTAGGCATTTGTTTTAGAGGATAGAGATAATATAGATTTTTACACTTTCCCACACCCCTAGAACAATAGAAAACCATAGATTTGTTGTCTTATAATGTTATATCCTTTATATATATCAAGAGACCATGTAACACTCAAGATAGTTGGACCCCAAAATGAAATTCCCCCATGTAAAAGATGCCTAAAATTCATGAATAGAGGGATTGGAGAGCCGAAGACACCTAAAAATGGGATCCTAGGAGTAATGAGATTGCAATTCATACCTAATGAGTATATTTTTTATCATCCAGGCATATTCCTGCAATGAATGGTTCTCATCATGGGTTGACATCGTACCCAACTCCATTGAGAGCACAACTGTGCCACATCCAATGAGCCAGAATAGTATCTTTCATAACATCCATCTAGGTGAAATCCTAGCCCCCTAGTCTAGGGGAATATCTACCATCACCTAAAACCCAATAAATTTCAATTCCTAAGAGGTATAAAAAATAATCCTAACCAGCTACATGAGAACTTCATGCTACTAGGTTAGGGGAATTTATACCTCTATCTTCATCTCCAAGATCATCATCCCATGAGTGTGTCCTAGGAAAATTAATGGCGATTTTATATAACCCCCAAACCATTTGTTTGGGTACATTTATATATATATACTAGGAATCATAAAATCCCTGATACTGGTCATTGGATCCTCAACAACTAGACTAATAAATTCAAATTGTATCCTAGGGTGACCCCCACCCCATATGGCTGTAAGAATTCTCAACATCTTCATCACCTTAGAGAGAATCTGTCTTATCTTAGTTATGATTAAAATGGTCGGTGTCCTACCTATCCTTCCCACCATGAGAAAAACCACTACGTGTCAAGGTCGATTCAATAATCATGATATGAAACCACATCACATTCATTACTCATTGGACAAGATAGGAATAATTTATGAAAAAGGAAATCAAACCGTTTTTTGGTCATAAGAAGAAACGTCCCAACATTGATAAGGGTTCAAATAATGAACCCAGTGAAAGTAGCATAAAACCAACCTATTATATTGAATGTAATGGATCAACCTCCATTTCGTGAAATTCCACTTTGAATATCATCATTGTCCACAAGGAAGGAAATGATCATGATGAAGATGTAGAAGGTCAAAACATAAAAAATGTACCCAAAGAGGAGGGTGATTTGGATGCACCAAATGAGGATGAACAATCTCAAATCTAAAGAAGGTTCCCAAGTATGGCACTTTTGAATACAAATTTTCTCCCTCCATGAATGAACATTACCAAGGGGAATGGTATGACTACATCCCAGTAACCATTTTGAAAAACTGAAGTCTCTTTATTGGGGGAATAGTTGTCAAAATATGAGAGTGAGATGAAAACTCTCCAAAAACATAATGAAGAGTTACTAATTGTAAGGATTCCTACTCAGTATCATCTTCAAGAAGATATGAATATTCTCTTTCCTATGGCTGATCTTCCAACAAGAAAAAAATCATATAATTAGATTGGATCGAGATCTAGATATCTGATGTACATAAATGAATATGTAAACAATTAGCATGACTTCCCTCCATTGTGGTGACATCCTCTCCCTCACTAGGGTAATCATTTAGTCATAGGAAAAATTGAGAATTAGTGGGAGATTAATTAAGCACCACATCATTGACCTGCAACCACTTCCTATGGATGGTAGGAACCTCTGAATACAATTCCCCTATAGTTTCTTAATTTCATTGAGTCCCCCATTACTCAAATGTAATCCATTTATTGCCGAAAAAACACCTATGTAGCATGAGAAAATTCTACATCCTGATGGGGTGGATGGCACTTTTCCTCCACCCAACTTCATAAATCCCACCTTCTCCACCATTTTTGGTGATATCAAACACTTAGTATCCCAATATGGGCTAATGATGGGCCGTCAAAATCAATAGGAGGAAAACAATATTAGGTGTTTCATATATACTATGATAGGTCCATCCTTTGTTTGGTATACCATATTTCCATCATGACATGTTGTAGAATGGGAAGAACTTTGTCGTCAGTTACTTTTTCAATTTAGCTCCACAATAAGGAAAACAATGGTAATTGACATGACAATGTGCAATGAAAACCCATTAATGAGAGGGTGTTTGGTTTCAAAAAGAGGTGGGACGGTTTATACTTTTCACTCGGAATCCCTTTATCACAGGTGAAACCAGTGAAACTATGTGTTGAAAATATTAGAGATGAGTTGAAAACACCAATGATCCTAATGAATTATCGAGGTGTGTTCTGAGAGTTTACTAAAATGGAACTACATCTTTAGAAAGCTATTAAGCATACCTGGTCTAAAACTACACTCATGACCATAGAATAGGGTAAAGGATAGGCAGTGAAGAAGCTATAGTTTTCACTCTCAATTCCACGTCAGTGCCCATCCATGAACCTAAGTAGGCTAAGAACATACCAACACCTCCTTCTGAGTGGAAACAACCATAGAATCACCCGAATCTAGAAGCAAAGTGAAATCTAGGTCGCCATGTATTTTTTTAGATGGATGAGAAACGTACACTACTTCCAAAATGACCAAGTCCCTAGTAATTTCATAGTCCTCATAAGTATTACCCTACTCAGGCTTCTGCATCCTATGAATCCTAATGAGGTCATCCTCATTGACCACCCTAAATATTACACTTACCATAGAAGGATGATTCATAGTATCCAAGAAATCATTATCTTCAATGAATTATTTTAAGGAAAGGACTACTCTGGACAAGTAGTTTTAGAAAACTTTCCAGAGTAGGTTGTGTGAAAATAATTTTCCCACTCATAAGAGTAGGATGGTTGGAAGAATGTTTCATCAAGGAGTACACATAAATTTGGCATTTGGATGTCTGAGAAAATAGATGATTGGGTTCATGAATCCCTAAGATCACATCTGTGAAGACCTAAAATAGCTACAACACCTAAAGAGTGGGCATCAATTACAGATTCCAATGGTGGTTTTTATATCTAGAAGTATGAAGAAACATAAGAGGATAAATCATTTTCTTACCCAATTAAATCTTTGAAACTTGTGTATTTCTTCCCTGGAACATCCAAAGAATGGGCACTACCCAACTAAACAGAATACTCATAATAATAAGATATCATATTTGGTTCTTTCAAGGTGACAATCTATTTATACTCTAACTCTTATTATGTGTATTCCCTTGAATAAGTGTTCTCTACATATAACTGAGGAATAGGAGGCCATGTGTGCTAATTCTTATGATATAGTGGAGCACCCAAACATGGTTGGACCCAATATTCCTTTTATTTATCCATGATGGACATATCTACAACAAAGACTCATAGGAAAGTTCCCCCTTAGGCCCAAAAGAGGCAAGGAAGTTCCCTAGATCCCTGCAGCAATCCCCCACACCAAATTATCTTGCATGAACACCAAGAGGGGGTTCAACATGTTCAAACCACGAAATGAGGAAGGTCGGTGTGACCTACACCACTTTTAGTAGATATTACCTATACTTAATTATAAGCACTAGACCCATCTACCTAAGATGTAACATATCCTATACCGCATTCCTAGGAGTATCCCCATATCAGGAAGCTCCAACCATTGGAAAATAATTATGACATTCTAAAATAAATGGCTATTGTCTCCGCCAAGATATCAATCCATGAAACACTACAATCATCAATAAAACAATGGGAGGAACTTTTCGAAGACCACAACACCACAACGATGTTTTAGTTAGTTTTCCCTTCGGTTTAGGTCTATCGAGTGGTGACCATGTCCTCATAATGTCATGTCACCATCTCATTCACTGATAAGGATTTGGAATAGTTCATCTATGGGAATATCATACCCCCTATATGTCTTCAGAAGAGATAATAATGTCAATATGTAGAGAGATCTGATTGATGATGGTTTTATGGTCAATCCCATCCTTTTTTGAACCCTTCAACATTTGGGATATAGTGGAAGGGACATATCTCGCACAAATATGACCATTCAAGTGAATGATATGTGTGAGCAGAGACCACTTGAAAATATCAAACATGAATCCTAGTCTTAGGAGATCACATCACACGTTGATTTTATGGTTATCCCGTAAGGCACCACGTACAATAGTCTAATTGGAAGGCCCTGCCTCCATAGCCAGTTGTAGGTACCTCCAACATTCAATTAGTGTATGAAGTATCCCATAGATGGAAAGGTCATAATACTACATGGTTACATCACCCCCTTCAAGACTTGTAGATCCACATATAATAAATCATATTTCTTCAAGAAGGTAGTTTGGTAACTAATGGAAGATGATGATATATAGGACACATATTTTAATGGTTTGGGGACCACAACAATGAATCCTTAGAGTATTCTTGAGAGTGATTATATTCTCCTTATAAATCTGGTCGAGGTAGGAGATCTAATCCCAGAGGCGCAGGTAGCTCTTATGCTCAATGGCAATGAAAAATACAATCTGATCTTATTTATCTCTTTGAAAATTAAGATCTAAAGAGTGGATATTGACTCATCTAATGGACACCCTCACCCTAATAGTGACGGAGAAGCCCCCAGATTTCCAGCTACATCTGAAATTGCATTTGCAAAATCCAAATAGGGGGAAAATGATGATGATCTTAGGTATTCTACTCTAACATTTGAGGAACGTGTCTCCACCACCATATATGAGCACCAAAAAATAAATGTGTAAATTTTGGATGACCCAAGACCTACTATGATTAGTACCACCATTACCCTCAAAGAGAACAAGATATAAAATGAATTTTTAATGTAGCACTAGCATGGGTACTCTTTGAACTATATGGAAATGCGCAGACTCAATACAGATATATATGGATATTTACTATCTCAGACTACCTGATGAGAATCGAGGCTTCAAAAAGGCATCCATGAGGATACACCCCTATCATGCCACCAATTTAGTGTAAAGATATGAAATGTAGATCAAAATAAACTTTGTATGATAATTGAATTACCCACGATGGATTTCCAATATCATCTCAGTCATGAAAAAAAATAGGAAGATTAGGGTTTGCATTGAATTCGTAGATCTTAATTGACATTTCCTGAAATATGATTTTCCATAATAGATCACAGAGCTCTTGATTTATGAAAATACTGCATTCCATGAATTTATTTCATGGACAAGTAATCATGGAACAATAAAATTATGATTGAGCTTGTTGATGAAGACGACACTACCTTCAAAGCACTTGAAAGTATCTAATTCTATAATATCATGCCATTTTGATTAAATAATACTTGTGATATATATCAGTATGCCATGAATCACATCAGTAATCCATTTCTCGGAAGGATATATGAGTTTTATGTTGACGACCAGGTTTTTAACTCACAACAGGGATGTGATCACCTCACATACCTTCAAACAATATTTTAAAAGAAAAAAGAATATAGTGTGAAGATGGTTCTGTTGAAATGTTCCTTTAGGGTGAAATCACGAATGTTTTTTTGATTTGTGGTATGCCACCACAACATTGAGGTTGACCCAGAAAATACTAGTTCTATTTTATCATTGTCACCCCCCATAAATCCCATATAACTAAAGGGAATCTAAGGGAACCTTGCCTACATTTGGTGATACATAGCCAACCTGTCCAGAAAATATCTCCCATTCACCAAGATAATTATGAATGGAATTTTCTATCATTAGGATGATGATTTCCAAAATATCTTCAAATGTATCATGCAGTACCGAGTAAACCCATATGTTCAGATGGCACTAGTGATTGGGAGGCCACTAATCTTATATGTGGCGGCCCTAAAATGATAACTGGGAGACCTCCATGTAACAAAAAATGATGTTGTAAGTGAGAATAGTCATGACTAACTCATCCATATGAGTTTATGTACTGAGAATAGATATTATAATGTCGAGACGAACATCCTTGCACTTATCTTTACTTTAAAAAAGCTAATGCATTACATATAACACCAAAAATTCTATAAAGTATCCCATATTGACCCATTCAAGTATATACTTGCCCATCCTATATTGACTAGGTGGTTGGCCTCATGGGTGTTCCTTCTGTAGAAATATGAAATTTTGTTCATATCATAGATATTAGTGAAAGGAAAATACATAACTAATTTTCTCACTGCACATCCTGCCCTAGAAAATGCACTAGAAGACACAAAGCTCCTTGATGAATAGGTATTTTATGCCCATAAAACTCCCTAGACCTGGGAGATGTACATTTATGGTTCCTCCTAGATACCTACCAATATAATTATAGAAAACATGAAGCTTGATTGGTTTGGATTAGGGATCACATTTTTCTCTCCATAAAAAGTAGTTTTTCTATACTCATTCTCAATGTGTGAATGCTTAACAAGAACAAAAATCAATCCCCAATCATTGGGTTTGATCTAGGCCTATAGATACACATATCCTACAGGAATATAAAAGGAAACTCATAATTAGTGATAAATAATATCAGTGGTGAATACAGATTTAAAAAGTATGAAATTGACCCCTCTCAAGAAACATTTGGAAATTTTTGGAAAAGTTACCTTTTAAGCCCACATTTTATCATTCTCCCAAATAAAAGAATGATCGTGAAAATTCACCAGCTAATTTAGCCAATGTCCATGTCGACCCTGATTAGGATGAAGAATTATTCTATATCACACATAAAAGAATGGTCATGTCAATCATTGTATGAAATATGAAATAAATTAACCAAATCAGCACTTCACCGGTGTGTGATTAGACAATGACCATGTATGGATGTATAGAGCCCAGAATCAGTTATCTCTGATATGAGATTCCCTTCAACAGATCCTTTTAGAAGGGAAAAAATAATGTTGGGAAGAAAGTTTAACTCTACACGTTGGTCCAAATGAGTGAAATATCCTCAATAAGAGAGTCTTTTACAAAATCCTCCTAAGATTCATAGTATATTGAGACATCCTCTTTATCAAGGAACAATTCCAAGAAGGATCTTTTGGATCTCATAAATATCAAACCTTCTCTTCCACCAAATCATGATGTTGGGATATTACATGATAACCATGATACAGGGACTGAATGAAATTCACCATGAAATTTTTTGTGTTCCTTGTCAAGGGAAACTCCATCCATCATGTATCTCCCCTGGTTGGAGGTATATAGCCATTTTTATGATTCTTTATGTGTTTGAAGTGCCTGTGTTGAGTTGAGAAGAGGTTGGGAGAGTTTGGAATGGTTTTGGATAAGTTTGGAGGATTTTCTTTTGGAGCACGGTTTGAGCTCGGTTAGGGGAAATCGTGTGGGTTCTCCAGGAAACCGTGAAGGGGGAGATAGTAGGCTTCGCATGGCCTACGCAAAGTTTGTTAAACAGTGTGTGGAAATCGTGTGTACCCCTCCTCTCGAGGTAGTAGCGTGCGCACATTAGTTCACGGTTTTTCAAACCATGCTAGCTAACCATACGGCAGCTTAAAAGTAGGGTTTTAAAACCCAGGTTCAATTGGTCTTTCCTCATTTCTCTCCATTATTCCTCCCACCTGAGCCTCACTCGTTATTTTCTCCTCTCAAAGTTTGTAGGGGCTCTCCCACACGTTTTGGAACCAAATCGAATGGTTTTCATGGTGGTTTGAAGGTGGTTTCTCCTAGTTATGTATTTCCTCTTGGTTTCTATGTGATTTTTTCTAGATCTACATCTCCATATCTCTCAGTTTTCTAGATCTACACCCGTTGTGTGTAGATCTTTGGTTGTGGTTGCCTTGGATGTTGATTTTAAGGCTTATGGATGTTAGGGAAGGGTGTCTAGAGAGGTTTCGGTGGTGTGTTAGCTGGTTTTGAAGAGTAATGGCTTGTGGGTCAATTTCATCAGAACCCTAAATGTAGGTGTATTCTCTCTCAACTCCACTTGGTAAGAACTATTGGTTTGGTTACAATTAATTTGTGTTGCTTAAATATTAATTTTTTTGTTGATGTGCGAAATTGGAAAAAAATCCATTTGGTAATGGTTCTGAGGAGTTTTGGTAAAAAGGGCATTTGGTGAAATGATCTGGATGTGATTTTAAAATGGGATTTTAAAATGATTTGTTTTGTTGGTTGATTAAGATGAACTGAGAAAATGGTTTTCAATAAAAAGGTTTGTTTTATTGAAATGGTGTTTGGCATGGAAAATTGTTAAAGTGTGTTTTCAATAAATTTTTGAGTTATTGAAGTGGATTGGCATGTAATGGAAATCGTTGATTGCATGTTTTTGTGGCCTTGATGGGTTATATGATCGGTTGTGTTGGCTTGTTTGAATGTTGTGTGGAAGTGGGCGAGAAGTAGCTCAATAAAAAGATGATGGATAGTGGACAGAAGGGCCACCAAAAAAAGAAGGTGGGCAGGAAGTACCACTTGAGTGGATTGGTAATGAATGGTTTGTACAGGAATTTCCACCATGATATGTTGTGTTCTTGGTTGGTGATGTTTGTAGATAGGTCTTGTGAGTGAAATATGAATAAGGTAATCAGCTTGTGGCATGGTTTATTGGGCTTCCTTGTGTGGCATTTTTGGTTAATGGCATTATTGTTTGAATTTCCCTGGGTTTACTGGGTCTGGGTGAAATTTCTTGGTAAGGGTGTGTATGGTTTATGGTAATGGATTCACTTGTGATTATTTTATATAAACTGTTTTATATAAATGTGTTGACGGTTTTATCCTAGTGGCATGTGTAGGGAATTCCTTTGGGGAAAAACTACTGAGTAGTTGTACTCACCCCTAGCTTTGGCACATTTTTGTCTTTGCAGATGTCATGTATCGAGATATAGGTAAAGTTAAGGAATCTCATTGCTAGTTGTTCTTGGTGATTCTTGTGATGTGTGGGTGGAGATCAGAGCTTGGATCTTGGTGTCGAGCTGTGGTGGTGTCATGGCTCGTGGTGTTTTATTGTTTAGTCTTCCGCATACTACTCTGATATCATGTTGTATTATATTGTTTTTGGGTTGTATTGTAGAACAACTTGGTTTTCTTTTGGGAATACACACTTGAATGTTTTATTAACATGCATCATATAGTATTCGTAGTGATGGTTTGGTTGGTTTTATCTTAAGGAAAAATGGTTCCCCAATTTGTTCTCGAATCCCTCATCATTTATTTCCATCATTTGATGCCTTGGGAACTTCGCTTAAGGAAAAGTAATCCCTCACAGCCTCCTCAAACCAATGAGGTAGGGTCGAGGTGTTACAAGTGGTATCATCTTGTTCGGTTCTTTGGAGTAGATTATCAGATTTGGAGTTGACATTCATTATGGTATATTCCTTGAGTCATGATAGTAGCAAGGCATAGTAATGTCGGAACATGGAATGTATAGCATAAAAGGACGTAGCTAATCCTTTTGTGCTGAAATTTATGTTACCTAGAAGTGGGGTACATAAGTGATTTGGAGATACTTATAGGCATTGGATTCTCATTGTCTTGGGTGTAGCCAATGAGATGTGCATGGAATATATGGTCGAGATGACTTTCCTCAAGGATCCATATTTCATTGGGAATAATGAATTAAGGGATGAATTGAGAAATGATTATTCAAATGTGTGAGATGGTAATGTGAATAAACATGGTATTTTGAAAATGGTTTGATTTTCAAAAATGTTGAAACATGCAAATGTGGAAAAGGTGGAAAGCCTCTTTTTGATAGTGTTGTGTAATGAAAATTTAAATGGGAATTCTTGATGTCTATAGAAGTGAGACTCATGGTTTTTTGTTTCCTGTTTATAGAAATGGCACCGGGTATGCCTCGTAGAGACCAACCAGAAGTGGCCGATGAGAACTTGGTTGCACATGATCCTCAGGTGAACCAGCAGTCAGTCCAGATCATAGTGAAAGCATTCCAAGATGTGGAATGTGTGAATAGATTGGAAGATCCAAATCATGTTGATTATGTGGCCCAGTTTCAAAATCAGGATCCACTTGTTATTAGGGGTGATTTGGACCCTGATAGGGAAGAGGCGTGGTTGTCCAGAATGAATAGAATTTTCAAATTCTTGGGGGCACCGGTAGAGCTGAAAGTAAAGCTAGCAACATATAATCTAGAGGATCTTGCTCTCAAATGGTGGGAGTTGGTAGTACAAGTGAGGATGGACCATGGTATGATATCTGAAGGCTTTGAAAAATGGTTTAATAAACAATTCTACCCACATACATTCAAAATTCAGTGCACAACTAATTTCTTCAGTCTCAAAGAAGAGCATATGTCTGTGATGGAATATGCAGCTAAGTATATGATCTTAGTGCGGTTTTAACTTGAGATGGAAGGTAGAACATCGGTGAAGGGAAGGATATTCAAAGCATGGTTAAAGAAAGAGATCTATTCAAAGATAGCAGTGTTGTGTATTGGTGATTACACAGATATGGTGAATCGAGCATCGATGGCTGAGCAGAATCTGTTGAGAGATTCGGGTAGAGGAAGCATGGTGGTACCCATGGGGAATAGTGGGAACTCTAACGCTGGGTTCAAGAAGAGGAGGGACACTTATTCCAAGGGTGGGAACTCTATTGCTTCACGTATGGTTGAGTTTCTAGTTTTAAGGGTATAAATGATGCCTTCAGTTTTGGAACTTTAAACTCCACTGGGTCGAAGAGAGAGTCGATCCTTCTTATGTAGAGCATGTTTTGTCGTTGTGGGAGAGGTTGAGCTAATGTAGAATATCTCAGTGCTTGATATTGATGGTTATGATGTAATCCTGGGAATGGATTGGCTGGTGGTGTTTAAGGCCCACATCCACTGTAATGCGCTGACAGTGGATTTTACAACACACGATGGCTTTAGACATCTCTATTGAGGAGATAAGCATGAATGGCAGGGTGCAATAGGTTTTTTGGAACTAGTAGTGGGAACGTTATTGTATCAGTTGGCGGTTTTGTCATTGGAATCGGTAGAGGGAGTTGAACAAAGTGTTCTTCTGGCAGTGGTGGATCAGTTCATGGATGTTTTTCCCGAAAAATTATTTGGGTTACCTTCCGTAAGAGAAGTGGAGTTTAAGATTGATCTCCTTCCGATTACCAGTCCTATTTTACTTCCATCTTACCAGATAGAACCTAATAAATTGAGGGAATTGAAAGTCTTGTTGGAAGAATTAGAAAATAAAGGGTTTATTCGACCTAACATGTCTTCGTGGGCAGCGCTGGTGTTGTTTGTGAAAAAAGCGGATGGAACTTTGAGGCTTTGCTTTGATTATCGTAGAATTAACCAAGTTACAATAAAGAAAAGATATCCACTTCCATGAATTGATGATTAGTTTTACCAGTTGAAGGGATCATAGTGGTTCTCCAAGATCGACCTAAGGTTGGGATATCATCAATTGATGGTCAAGAAAGAAGATTTCCCTAAAATAGATTCCAGAAGTAGATATGGCCATTATGAATATGTGGTTATGCCCTTTGGTCAAACAAATTCTCCAGCAGTATTCATGGCATTGATGAATAGGATATTTCAGAGATATCTGGATTCATTTGTAGTGGTGTTTGTAGATGATATTCTGGTGTATTCAAAGACAAGGGTGGAGCATTATCAGTACTTGGCGACAGTGTTGGGGATCTTGAGGTATCATCGGTTGTATTCCAAATTGTCAAAGTGTGACTTTTGGATACAGGAAGTCCATTTTCTGGGCCATGTGATTTCTAAAAGGGGTGTTTCAGTGGATCCGAAAAAGATAGAGGTTGTTAACTCGTGGTAACCGCCAAAGAATGTCTTTGAGGTATGGAGTTTCCTCGGCCTTGATGGGTATTATCGATGTTCTGTTTATGATTTTTCACATTTGGATTCACCGATGATATCTTTGATAAGAAAGAATGTTCCATTCCAGTGGAATGAACAGTGTCAGCAGTGTTTCGAATAGAGAAAGGGTCGCCTTTGATAAGCACCAATCTTGGTTTTTCTAGAACCAGTAAGATGGTACGGGGTGTATTGTGATGCATTGGGATCAAGGTTTTGGTGTGTTCTCATGCAAGGGAATTATGTGGTTGTGTATGGATTATGACAGTTGAGGTTTCATGAAAATAAGTACCCAACTCATGATTTCGAATTGGCAGTAGTGGTCCATGATTTGATTGTGTGGAATCATTATCTCTTCGATGAGATATTCATGGTATATACAGATCATAAGAGCTTGAAGAATATTTTTTCACAAAGGGATTTGAACTTGAGGAAAAAGAGATGGATGGAATATCTCTTGATGTTTAATTTTGACTTGATGTACACACCGGGTAAGGGAAATTTGTTGGTGGATTCATTATGTAGAAAATCATATGCTCAGGTGGTGAAATAGGCATCAGACCAATGGAAGTTGATGTCGGTTATTGCCAAAAGTTGGTTGGAATGTGAGGACCAAAGTGATAGAGAATTCTTCATTTTAGCCTTGTAGATTCTTGACTTGGTGGTACTAGTTAAAGAGGCACATATATCTGATTTTGAGTCTGTGACCATGATGTCGAAACTCAATGGTGGGGAGAACATTGAGGTTTGGAAACAAAATGGAGATTCAGTTTGGTGTTTTTTGGAATTGGATGGTTGTAATAGTTACTCTTCTAGAGGATCTTCTCAAGGCGTATCATCATTCTAGGTGGGTTGTTCATCCTAGAATCCAACAAAATGTATAAAGTGTTCAAAACCTAGTTTTGGTGGACTGGTATGAAAAGACGTGTGGCTATGTTTTTTCGAGATGCTTGACATGCCAGCAGGTCATGGAAGAGCATCATAGGCCAGTAAGAATGTTGAAATCTTTACCAATCCATGTTTTGAAGTGGGAGCAAATAGAGATGGATTTTGTCACAGGTCTCCCAATAATGGTCAGAAAGCATGATGCCATTTGGGTGATAGTGAATCGACTAATCAAGTCAACCCATTTCATTCCGATTTGTGAATCTCATATTGTAGAGGATCTATCCAAAATCTATATTCGGCTGGTGTTAAATAGGAATGGTGTTCTATTATCGATCATATAAGATAGAGATCTTAGGTACACATCTCATTTCTGGAAATCCTTGCAACAAGAACTTTGGACACAATTGACTATGAGCACAACGTATCACCCTCACACAGATGGTTAATCTGAGAGGATGATACAAAACTTGGAGGATATGTTGCGGTCTTGTCTCATGGATTTTCGTGGCTCATGGGAGGAGGAATTGTTGTTGGATAAGTTCTCATAAAATAACAATTATCAGGAATCCATACATATGGCTCCGTTTGTAGCATTGTATGGGAGGCCATGTCATTATCCACTATGCTGGCTAGAAACGGGTGAGTCCTTAATGGTTGGACCGAGCCTTGTCCAGGAGACTACAGAGAAGATCATTTTAATCAGGAAGAGAATGGAGATGGCTCAGAGTCTTCAGAAATCAGATGCAGATCATCATCGACAGACGTTTTCGTTCGAGGTGAGTGATCATGTTTTCTTGAGGATCCCTCCTTGGTTGGGACATCATCGGTTTGGGAAGCAAGGAATGTTATCTCTGAGGTATATTAGATATTTTGATATTCATTAGTGGGTTGGAGAGTTAGCTTATCATTTGGCATTTCCACCTAGGTTCAGTGTAGTTCATAGTGCATTCCATGTGTCACAGTTGAAAAAGTATCAGCTGGATCCCAGCCATGTTATTCAATGGGATTATGTTGAGCATGATCTAGATGCTTCGATAGTGCACGTGCCAGTGTGGGTTGTGGATAGAAAAGAGAAATTCATGTGAGGTAAAAGCATCGGTCGGGTTTAGGTTTTGTGGAAACATGGATAGATCCATAAAGAGACTTGGGAGCGTGAGAAAGAGATGGTCTAGAAATGGCCCGAGCTCTTTCGGAAAAAGGTGGGTAAACTACTTTCCAAGTATGGAATGTCCAATGGTGGCGAGAATGTAGCACCCCCGGTTTGAGGTAGGTAGCCTTTGTTTATGCTTTTTTTCTGTTTGAAGTGCATGGGATGAGTTGAGAAGAGGTTGGGAGAGTTTGGAATGGTTGTGGATAAGTTTGGAGGCTTTTATTAGGGAGCACAGTTTGGGAACGGTTAGGGGAAACCATGCAGGTTCTCTAAGAAACCGTGCAGGGGGAGACAATAGACATTGCACGGCCTGCACGTGGTTTTTTAAACTAAACGAAGCAATTGTGTGGAACCATCCTCTCAAAGTAGTAGCGTGCACACGGTTAGCGCACGGTTTGTCAAATCGTGCGGACTAACCATGAGGCCACATAAAATTAGGGTTTTAAAACCCTGGTTTACTCGGGCTTTCCTCATTTCTCTCCAATCTTCCTCCCACCTGAGCCTCACTCAGAATTTTCTCCTCTCAATGGTTGGAGGGGATCTACCACGCATTTTGGAAACAAATCAAAGGGTTTTCGTGGTGGTTTGAAGGTCATTTCTCCCAGGTAAGTCTCTCCTCTTGGTTTCTTTGTGCTTTCCTCTATATCTACATCTCATTATCTCTCAGTTTTCTAGATATGCACCCATTGTGTGTATATCTAGGGTTGTGTTTTCCTTGGATGTTTATTTTAAGGCTTGTAGATGTCAGGGAAGGGGATCTAGAGAGGTTTCGGTGGTGCGTTCACTAGTTTTGAAGAGCAATGGCTTGTGTGTCGATTTTGTCGGAACACTAAAGGTATGTGGCTTCTCTCTCAACTTTACTTGGTTATAACTAGTGGTTTGGATAAAATTAATTTGAGTTGATTAAAAATTAATTGTGTTTTTAATGTGTGAAATCGGATAGAAATACCATTGGTAATGGTTTGGGGAAATTCTAGGAGAAAGGGATTGTGGTGAAATGCTACGGATATGATTTTAAAATGGGATTTTAAAATGAGTTGTTTTGATGGTTTATTAAGAAGAACTGAGAAAATGGTTTTCAATAAAAAAGGTTGTTTTATTGAAATGGGGTTTGGCAAGGAAAATGGTTAAAGCGTGTTTTCAATAAATGTTTGATTTATTGAAGTGGATTGGAATATAATGGAAATGGTTGATTACATGTTTTTGTGGACTTGATGGGTTATATGCTCAGTTGTGTTAGCTTGTTTGAATGTTGTGTGGAAGTGGGTGAGAAGTACCACTATAAAAAGGGGATGGATAGTGGACAGAAGGGCCACCATCAAAACAAAGTGGGCGGGAAGTAGCACTTGAGTAGATTTGTAATGAATGGGTTGGACGAGAAGTGCCACCATGAAATGTTGTGTTCTTGGTTAGTGATTTTTGTATATAGGGATTGTGAGTGAAATATGAAGAAGGTAATCGGTGTGTGCCAAGGTTGATTGGGATTCCTTATGTGTCATGTTTCGCTCATGGCATGATTGTTTGACTTTCCTTGGGTTTACTCGGTTTGGGTGAAATGGCTTGGTAAGGGTGTTTTTGTCTTATGGTAATGGATGCACTTGTGATTATTTTATATAAACTATTTTATATAAATGTGATAACGATTTTATCCTAGGGGCATGTATAGGGAAGTCATTTGGGGAAAACCTACTGAGTAGATGTACTCACCCCCTGCTTTGGAACTTTGGTTTCTTTGAAGATGTCGTGTACCGAGATATAGGTAAAGGTAAGGCATCTCATTAATAGTGGTTCATGGTGATGATTTTGATGTGTGGGTGGAGCTTGGAGCTTGGATCTTGGTGTGGAACTGTGGTGGTGTCATGGCTCGTGATGTATTGTTATTCAGTCTTCCGCATAATACTCTGATATCGTGTTGGATTATATTGATTTTGCGTTGTATTGTAGACCAAATTGGTTTTATTTTGTGAATACATACTTGAATGTTTGATTAACATGCATCATATAGTGGTCATAGTGATGGTTTGGTGGTTTGGTCTTAAGGTAAAATCGCTCCCCAATTTGTTCTCAAAGTCCTTGGAATTTATTCTTAGCCTCAAGAACGTCGCATAAGGCCATGTAATCCCTCAATTCCTCCTCAAACAAATGAGTTAGGGGCGGGGTGTTACACATCATCCCTTGAAATTACTACAAAAATCTAAAAATCCCTAGAAATTTATCATTAGGGGAATGGATATTTTGGGTCAATATACCCTACCAAAAACTAAGTAGTTCAACTATATCCTTGATAATACTGAATTATTTTATTCATTGTATGAGAAAATACCCCTCACAGAATCATTGATGAAGAATATCTTCAACTTCATGACGTCTGATATCTTCTCCATGTTCGGAATCCCCCACACAATATTGATGGAGACAGGTAAAAAATTATATTCTATGTAACTGAATAGACTATATCAAGAGTTCAATATCAAGTCTAATAACTCATCATTCTATCATGCAATAGAAAAGGGATAGATTGAGGCCTTTAATAATATTTTAGAAAATATACTTCTGAAGATGGTGGAAAAGGATAAAACTCTTCGCATGACAAGATTATCCATTCTTTATTGGCCGACTGTACCACCATAGCAGAAAATCAATAATCATTGGGGCACATGACTGAGGTAGTGTTTCCCATAGAAGTACATATACCTTCAATATGAATAGCCATTTTCAGACAGCTCTTAGATAGGGAGAAATATAAAAAGTCTCTGGATGAATTGGAGTAGAAATATGAGAATAGTTTTTTCACACTTCACAACCTATAGGTCCGTTAGAATCAGATCACACATGCCTTTAATAAAAAGGATCGCATTTATACATTACTCTAAGGAGAATTGGTTCCAACTCTGAGAACCCCAATGATACTAGGAAATAATCCCCCATACTAGATCCAATATGAGACGGGCCTTATTTTATAG
The DNA here is from genome assembly GCA_963277665.1 of Viscum album. NCBI lineage: Eukaryota > Viridiplantae > Streptophyta > Magnoliopsida > Santalales > Viscaceae > Viscum > Viscum album. Next base: position 568,430,364 of record OY728164.1, on the reverse strand, counting down.
ATAATTTTTATCATAATGGAGCTTTCTCATTGGCCACCATGGATAGGGATTGTGTCACACAACCCACTATTGTGAGATTTCTCAAGAAATACTTGGCATATCAATCATCATATGGGAAACCAAATATGAGTATTCCGCATCATTTTTCATAACCACATGATGATAAACTGTATGGATTTCATCATAGCCAATTTATGTTAAACAAAATGGATCCCTAAGATCTTTGTATGGATTTATTACTACTATACAAGGATACATAGTGATGACCCGAAATCTATTCTTGTGCTCAACCATATAATTTCATCACATTCATGTCAGGTGATGCAATTTCCTTACCAAAATACACTTAACTTCAAGAAAAATGTCCTTACTCTGTGACATAAAATAGAAAAGACCCAAAAATTCTCTTCTACTTCACATCAGAAAATGCATGTCCTTACCACAAGTTGTTAAACTACATGTCTAATATCTTTACCACATGATGTAAAACTACAAAGATTCATAATATCCATTTTTATTAACATCTAGTTACCCACATTATTACTGCATATCAATAAACTGCATGGGATTTTATGAAATACATATGTCCAGATTCTCATTTATAGTGTGATACATAGGGAATCCTTGATCTCATATCATTCTATAGCCACCACCTGATATTAAATTCCCCATTCCTACTCTAAAATTAATCTTCAAGGTGAGAGGAACCCTTTCCCATATTTTTTTCTCACATTTATCATAGCTCATGTGGGATTAAGAATCTCGATATGTCTTTCCCCACACAAAAAATTCATGACAACTTTTGACAGACCCATCTCAATGCCAAAGTAAAGATAATAAAATTCATACCATCATTCCATTCCACATGAAAGGAAACTGTATAGTAAATTCCCTTGGACAACATAAAACATCACACTCATATGGACCTTACCAGAGAGTGCCACTACAGTTGGTGTTGTTCTTGGTCTTCTACCACAACATCATCCACTCTATCCCTCTCCATGTCAGAGAGCCCACTTACTTTATAAATTTTTTTAAACTGAATGGAACTTTATAAACTAAATATGGCTAGATTCTCATTTTCATAAGATTTTATGTGATGCTCTAACGTCAACATTTAGGCCCCACTACAACATCAACACATTTCCAAGTCAATTCATCTTCATCCTTTACACATGATATTAATATAAATGGTTCAATACAATCTATGGGTAGATTGATTCATACAATCACAATATACGTAGTGAAACTTGGATGTTCAATGTTAGGCCCAACTACAATAGGTAATAGAAATAATGAACACTTCGATGTAAGGGTAAAACCTATGTAGAGTATTCCCAATTAAAGAACTATGATTGAGTTTATTCCTACCTTCACTGGATATGTAATGATGCCCAAATTTACAAAATCGGGCTCAATCACAACAAATCAAATATAAATATTCCCCCTTAGAGTGTATGGGTTAAACCAACATAGGAAATTCATTCAAAACTACATGTGGTTTAATTCTCATTCTCGTGAGATACATAGTGATTACCAAACATAGACCCTTAGGTCAACCAAAACATTTACTTAAATTCAGTCCAGTTCCCACATCCTCACCGCATGATGTTAAACTAAATAGGAATAAATCCTAACCACATGATAATATACTTCATCTAAGTACATTCATACCACATGATGTTAATATGCATGGAAAACATCTTGGTCACGTGACATTAAAACTGCACAAAAAATAATTCCTTGCTGCATGATGAAAAACTAGTAGGAAAATTTCCTTACAACATCATGTTAAACCGCGTTGAAAAAATCTCCACTACATGACATTAAAATATGAAAACAATTACCCAATTTTTATTCCTTATCGAAGGACCAAAATAGGCTTACCAATGACAATCATAGTATGAGGAGCTTCTACCATATTTTTAAATCACCTAAATAGACGTTCCATAGATCACATATTGAGTACCTCATGATGATGAAATTTTTTTATGGACATTGGAAAATAAAATATATATCTAATTTTGGTCATTCTAGTGACGCCAAAGGGACTAAGACCCACCAACTGATTATATCTTGGAATGATATAATGGTATTTATAATTATTGTAAGTTTATTGTCACCAAGGCAAAACTAACAACCAATGTGTGGTCTAGAACTCTCTATGTATGACTACCCCATAACATTACTCATGAAAAAATAAACATGAGATGTGATATAAAATGTTCATATCTTCCACACAGAAGGATGTTGGAGTGCTCTTGACTAGTGGGTATCCTAATTGGGCTCTTGTGTAACATATATTATATTTAGTCAATGTGATTCATTACCCTAAACTATATTCTCATTGGTTAAAGCTTTACAACCTAAAACTATAGCCTAAAATGACCCAAATAATTAGACCTTAAACTAATAGAAAAATAGACACAGAACTCGTCAGGATGAAAAAACACAAAGGGGGACATGAGAAAAGTGATGTATTTTCTTTCTAAATTCACCATCTTATGAGTTTAGGAAAAAATTAGGGGATAATTAAATAACCCATAAATCTAATAGGTTCCACTTTTTGATCCTAATAAAATCTATTTTATGACCACTAGACCTCCTTGTCCATGAAAAATAAAGGTAATGGGTTTTCACATCTCCTCACCATGAGAATATTTTTTCTAGGATATCACACAAAATTTAAGGTTTTTTAAACCTTAATGAAAAAAACTCATCTTTTAAACCACATTTTTACATTTTATATTTGATTTAACAAAACCTCCCGATAAAAAATAGTAAACATGGACTCGCTCAGTCGAATGGACCATGGAAAACCAGGAAGTCCCCCCCCCCTTATATCAAGGAGTTATTTCATTGAATTCATGGAATAATATAGGCTCAATCAACAAGTACCCGCTAGTTTTATTTTCTCTACAACTAACTAAGACATTTATTTACCATGATTTACAATTCCAATGAATAGACTATTAACTTGGATTAATCATCCTTGACATTATTTCACCCAATTTAGTACCCATTCTCAATGCTGGGATGAAAAACTCCATTCTAGAACCATTTTATGTCTCACACCCCATTATTCAAAACCATAGGGTGTAGAGGTTGTGTTTTACATTTGAATGAAAATTTCCCATGAGTCATAGAGCCCTTCATCAATATCCTTCTTTCCATACCAAAATTCATCATTTAGATTATTGAGTCTTGGATAGTATTTCATAACACTCTGAAAGAAGTGGAGATTATTTTTTCTTGTCCATGTTATCAACACATAGTAGCTTTGACCTACCAACTAATAGGATATCCTTCTTATAAGAAAGGACATTCTAATCCTTATATTCTCTGGTGACACTAAGGTGGAACTGAGCATCTTAGAGTGTTATGGGACATACCTGGTATGTATTCCCTATCCCTTTTCCACATAATCATGATTTGGAGTTATGATTTATATCACCAACATTACAATTATCCCAGAAGACTTGGCATCCCTATTATTTCACCCTCAACCATTATTCATCCCATAAATCATCCTTGACCCTAGAAAAAGATTAAATATTAGCTCTTTGCGGCCATATTATCGATTCATAAGGTATTCAAACCACCGAGTAAAATAATATCCTCTTTTAAAGAAAGGAACTAAAATCCTTATGATCCCCAACAACAGCATGAATGAACCTAGAACCTAATTGTGTTTTAGGTCATTCCTAGCATTTTTACACCATATTACATGGTCATTAATATCATATAACATATCATACACCATAAAATATACAAAAAAAAATTCCCAAGGAAAATGACCCTAAACTACGACATACAAATGTCCAAGATAAATGACCCTAAATTATAGAAAACAACGGTTCAAGCTCAATGAACATATACTAAATAACACAAAGGTCCATGGTCAAAGACCCTAAACTAAAACATATAATGTTCGAATCTCAAGTGCCCTAAACTATATCACAAAGAGGTCTAATCTCGAAGACCATAAATTACAGCACACAAAGGTCCAATCTCAATGATCTTAAAATACAGCACCAAAAGGTCCAAGCTCTAAGACCCTAAATTACAGCACAACAAAGGAAAAAACTAAAATTACATAGAATATCAATATTATGTCCATGATTAAAGATCTAAAACTTTAATAAATAGTGACTCTAAGATGAATTACTATAAACTAAATGAAATAGAAGATCTGATCTGAAGGAAAATAATCTAATTCATGTAAGATAAATAATATTACAGCATGGGTATGTAGCAGAGGTTGGGTGAGAGAGATATTTAGGAATGGTTTTATATGGGTAAAACCACCCCCCATGCCTCTATATTTATGGAGTCCAATGGATGACCAAACATCCTCTAATAGGCCAAATTTCACCTAAGACATTGATTCATGACAACGCCAAAGACTTGAGCATGAATTTACTTTCCTCATCACTGATCTATTGATCCTACAGATATTGATCTTAACAAGCAGGGGATTGGTTGATCTTATCAAAATAATAATAAAAAAAGAAAAAAGTAAAAAAAACTAGAATATGGGTATTATTTTCTTAGAAAATGAAAGGAAGGAGATGGAGGCCAAAATTTGAAGATCACATGAGCTTCCAAGAGACATGGGACTGATTGACCATCATAAGTCCTCAAAAAGGAAATAGGTTCAATAGATATATTGTATTAGGTCTCACAAATACTCTATAGAAATTCTTTCTACTCTAGAAAATTTTATTCTGAGAAACAATGGATGTGCGATGATAATGGGGTAAAATCCCCTAGGCCACACAGTTTTTCAATTGTAAGCTTCGGAAAATCCAACCAAGAATCCTTAAAATATATAAGGAAATATTTCAAAAATTTGTGGGCCCTATTGTTCATAAAGATCATTTTATATATCATTGATGGGAAGGATAATTATCCTTGAAAACATCCATGAAAATATATGAGACCCCCAAACCATTTTAGAATAAAACAAAGATATAAAAAAGGAAGAGGTGGAAGAGACTCATAGTCGTACAAGACATATGACATGATCTTTTTGGTCCACAAGAAATTACGAGACCCCAGTGAAATGCCCACCTAGTCTCTAAAAATACCATTGGCATGTCTTTCTCATCGCACTAAAAATATTAGGTAGGACTAAGAAACCATGCGCTTCCCAATCAACTCTAGATGGATAAACATATGGATATTTCAACAAAAATCTTGTTCACCCCCATATGAAAAATGGTGGTAACATGACACATCATCAAAAAAATAGAGTAATTTACATTTACATTACTCATTTAATCTTGAATGAATCCCAAAACATTATAAAATAAAACAAACTGAATAAAAGGGGGAGGAGGATGGAAAATCTCACAGTCTAAAACATACAATGACATGCTATGTAATTACACAGTTTGGTATCACAATACACCTATAAAAGCCACCCAGATATCATGGTGAACCCCAAAAAGACACCCTTTCCACACAAAAAATGCAATAGGAAAGTCACAGAGCATCTCAAGAATGCATTTAATCATGCACAATGATCTCGCAATGTCTATTAGACAAGTTCGTATGGAAAAAATGGAATTCTTTTGGTATGATCACATGAGACAAAAATGACTTCATTAATTGGTTTTAATTCAATAAAGGAATCATTGATGGGAGGGACTACTGACTTCTAAATATATGGAAATTCTCTCGGGAGAAAGCCATAAAATAGGTTTTGGAAGATGTGTGGCATCATAACCCCTTTGACGACACAATACTACATCCATGCCAGATACACCATTCAAACCAGTAAAAAATCATGGTGGGGAGGCCTATAAATCACCCACCCCAGCCTTAGGGAAAATGGTTTTATTTTTCACATATAGGTGCATCAATACACCCTTGAACCCGAGCTGATTTCTCAGAGTTGTAGATCTCATGACCAAAAATATTTCCGACATGTAATATACCAAAGAACAGCCATAGAGATCATTCACCACACATAAAATCACTTTTCATGGTCGCTCAAAGATCAGGTGAATAACTTTTGGTGAAATTCATGATGAAAATTGTTCACATCTACCAAGTCATGAAGGACCTAAAAAACTAATACTAAATAAATATATAGTATTCATAATAAAAGGGATAGAATAATGTCTAAAAATGAAACACCTAACTTGTTCATTGATCCTCATGTGAGTTTTTTGAGCCATCCAAGACACAAGAAAACACCAAGACTTGTCTCCCCAAACTCCCAACGCTCCTTCAGGATGCTATCCAGGTCATTTTAATTCTCTCGAACCTGTTAGAGTACGTTACATTCCACCATGGGCATTCCATTTTAGTCTTACGAAGCCCTATGTTCCATTTTCATATTCCTTGCAACATTCATCAGATACAAAACATGATTCATATAATGTCACAAGTTCTTGTCAGCAAAGTCTTGAGGTCGCGTCTAAGCATAGAAAAAATCTCTTACAATAAATTCAGGAATATTAGTCCAAGAATCACGACACCCTCAATACATGTCTTTCAGGTCCCACGACGCCTTCTACAAGTGTCTGAAAAGACATGTGATAGCCTCTGAGACGTGTCGTTCTGAATCTTATGACACCCTCTAAATGTGTCAGCCAGCTCTTGTGAATGATAACTGAACATTAGATGGGTTATGTTACACCCTATGGAAATCCATCTATGTATTATGATGGATTATAGGGTAAAACATTTGGTAATTGGGATTTCCTCCAGATAATTCACCCTAGATCATGTGATAACCCTTGGACATGTCGTTCTGGTTATGCAAAGCACCCTCAATTGACCAACCAGATAATTTAATTGTCTATGAGTATGCTAGGTAGATACTCTCACACTTAACTATCATGTAATCAAATTATAAACTCATAATGTAAGCACTGACCAATAGGGAAGCCTTAGAGTGTAATCCTTGACCAACAAGGTAGCCTCAGTGCATAATTCCAAATCAAAGGGAATCCTTATAGTGTAATACCCGACCACCAGTAGTGCCTTAGTGCATAATCCCCAATCAATGGGCATCCTTAGAGTTTATGCTTCGACTAATAATTTCATCCAAAAACTTGATACCATTTTCTGTCCATGGTTTCTAAGCCATGATAAATAGGGAAACCCCATTATGTAAACCTCTAGAAAGGAAACTACGACCACTCTAATTCCATCCATATTCACAATATGTAGGTCCCCTCTTCATGTTCTATCCCCATATTCATCATCCAGGGTGATCCGAGAATATATGTCCCATCTATACAAGAAATGAAATTGATAACTTACCATCCCTTGTTTCTCATAATGAGCATGGATCATGTCGGCTTAGGGAGTTGCATTGGTCATGTCATCTGAACCATAAAACCCAAGGTTAATAGGGAATCCCCCTTGCATAAACCCATATAACATTCCATCCTCAGGCTGTAATCCCTAGCCAATAGGGTTTCCTCAGTGCTTAAGACACAATTATTGAGAAGCCTCATAGTGTAATACCCAACCAATTAGGGCCTCCATGGACATCAAAAAATTGTATGTCCTTGATGTGTAAGCCATGATAAATAGGGAAACCCCAGTCTATAATCCCCAATAAAGGGAACTATGATGACTCTAATTCTTACCATATTCAAGATACGTAGGCCACCTCTTCATGTTTAGATCTCCATAATGACCATCTAATGTGATACAGTATATAAGACCCATATCTAAAATTAATGAGATGCAAAAATTATTATCCATTGTTTCTCAAAATGATAATTTCTGACATGGGATTAGGGAGGGTCATTGGTCATATCATCTACACTATAAACCCCAAGGATACAAGGGAAACCATAGTGTGCAAGCCCAGAAAACCTGAACTATGAGAACTCTAATTCCTACAATAACTCTAATGCATATGAAAATTTCATAGGCCAAGGTCAAATAAATATCCACTTTTATGTAAGACTCATGTCAATTAAATTTCAACCATCGGGACCCAATCATTCCCATGGGATGATCACTATACCTCATCTATCAGCAAATTGAGAAATAAAATTAACTATGATAACTATAATTCCTAAAATAACTAGGATACATAGGACGCCTTTATAATGCCCAAAATATATAATAAATTTTCTTTGGGATATTCCATCACATATTTTCCAAATCATGAGAAATGAAAATGATAATATTCCACCCCTTGTTTCACCCATTTATCATAACTCAGAAGGTATTAAGTGATTGAAATAATCATGTCATCTTCACCATAAGGCTCTATAATGACAAAAAAACCATAGTTTGTATGCCCTTGAACAAATGAACTATGAAAATTCTGATTCTCAACTTAATCATGATACATAGTATGTCCCTATACGAATCAATCTTGAAAACTTAGTGTCTTATAGGACCCCTATATATCCTATATGCATGACTTTAAAATGCATGGGTTCAATGAACTATGTGTTTTTTGATTCATACAATAACTATAATATATAGGATTCCTCATAATGTATCAATCACCATATTGAAATATTAATCACCCCCTTTTGTGGCAGAACATTTAGAAGCTCTTGGTTATTAGACTTCAACACATAAGAAAACTCTCAATATTTGAAAATGATTCAGAGTCTTGGATGCATACATATAGATTCTCTAAAAAAGCCCCAATATTATTAACATGAAAAATAATTAACCCATAATAATTCTGCTATGGTATCTAATCGTGTATTGGGATTATGAATATATTCAAGAACATATCATAAATCAGTAAGAGAGTTTTGGAGTAGGAAACAATTCCCCTAAAAAGGCTGTTTTATTTCTGAACTCCCATCCTCTCAACCAATAGAAGACCCCACTAGTCATTGGGAATAATATCCAAATGATCAGATTCCTTTGGAATGTATCAATATACCTAGCTATGTATGGGGTAACCATTGGGAGTTTCCAATAAGAGTGAAAATGGTAACTTGATGAGAATAATTTTCAAAAAACAAACCCCCCACCCTCACAATCAAACCATCAGAGGAGTCCCATCTATTCCTTTGAATCCTAATAAAACACATGATATTGAACTAGACTCAATTGAGAATAGGGGAATGATAACGTGCCTTACCTCACACCTAGTTTGACACTCAAATAGGATATTCTTTGAAAATTCAGAAACAATTTAAAAAATATAATAAATAATTTAAACAGATGATGTCTCTGAAATACCTTGGATAAGTCTAAGGTTTCAAAAAATTATGTAAATAAGACACGTTTTTAGACCCCATAACTGATTTTTCATGATCATGTGGCTTTACACCATGATTATTATTTATTACACTATAATTTCTTGTTTTATTCAATGGATGGACCTCAAAGGAGACATGTTAATATTCAAATCAATTAATAATTCATTTTTCCTCAAAAGAATTTAAAAAATATGGATCTAAAATGAAAAATCTTACTGATATGCTAAACAACTTTATCAAGCTATGAATCATGATGCAATTCTAAATGTACAAAGGATGTAAAAATATTTTTTTGAGTCCATCATGAGGTATCATCAACTTTATTTAGTGGATTTTTTAATCTACTAGTTTATGAATAATTGTTTATTACAACTAAAAATATATTTTTCATTCAATATTTTTCATAACATTAAAATGTAAATTTGGATGTATATCATTTTTAATGCTGTAAATATCTGTTGGGAAATCTTATTAAGAACATGAGGAAAAAATAAGAAATTGAATATATGAAATGGAATGTTTTTATATTGATATTTATCAGAAATTACGATCCTTATATTCTATGAAGAAATCTGGATAATGAATTCCTAGAGCTTGAACATATGGATGATGAATCTTTTGGTTCCTATGATGAAAATCTTATAAGATATATGAGGTACTCTTAAGGTATTATCATTTATCCTGAAAGTAAAGTTGACCAATTCTTCAATGGATTAAATCCAAATCACTAATGTGTGTTAGCCATAAGGGATATAGAATTATATGAAGATATTGTTTGATGTTCTATTACAGTGGAAATGGTGGTTGGAGAAACATTTCTATCTCAAGGTTTTTATAATAATTGAAAATGGAAGTTGGGGGAAAATCTAAGAAACATGTATAGATGAATATGAGAACTCATTTATGATAAAAATGTGGGATGAAATATTGAGGGTATTTTATTAATTGAACTAGTATATGTTTTAAGTATGAATAGTAATTCCTTCGTGCAGATGAATCTCAAAATAATTAGAAAAAGTTATCTAATGATTGAAATAATGATTAATCCACATAGAATGAACCATCCACATTTTAGTTTTTTTGTTGCTATGTGTTTGGTCATTATTCTAAAAAGTACAAAAATATGAGGATTAATAACGATGATCGATGCCCATAACCTTTGAAGACAATATACAAAGGGAAACCTTATGAAATCACAATTGATAAAGTAAATCAAGATAATTAGTGAACTCCATAGTGTGGAATTTCATGGATGAAAATGTATGAATAAGGTAAGTTAAAATATTATTATTCATTCTCCAGTGATATTTCATTTGATTATCTCTATCTATATATATTATGAAATAATAAAATCACATTTGGATATTCTATTAGTAAAAAGAATAACCTTAGTTTCTAATGAAAACCTTTTTGGTATAAGATATGTTCATATTTAATGAATAATGGTTGAACAATATTTTGGAAGGGTTATAAGGTTATCCATTTTATGGAATGATTTGAGTTGAACTTCCAATGAGGTTTTCCGATTAACATATCACTACACCATATATATATTTATGCACATTTTATTACATATACTTACCCTTTTTTTGTATTCTTGAGGATAGATGGAATGAATTATCAGTTTACCTATAGCTCTTATGATCCATTAAATATTCATGGATAAAAAATTCACATTTAAATCATGGAGTAAGAGATGAAGAGGAAATTGATCAATGGACATCTAAAGGGTGAGATTGTGCATAAAAAGGGATTAAAATAAGTTATATCTTCTTGTAAAAATTATCCAACATTTGGGAAAGGATATTTAAGTAAAATGTAGTCTTGTTATCATCATTTTGATGATATCAACAACATTTTCCTGCCTATTTAGTTTATGGTTCGGTGATTGTTAAATTTTATAGATCATCCAATGTCATGTGATGTGTGATCTTCACCACTCTCTATAATTATTTAAACATTTCTTCCATATACATATCTTCGCATATGTTCTCTAATATCGAAATCCAGTTTTGAGTTACCATGGGTAACCATAATTTTTCCAACATTCCCTTTTTAATGGATGTTTTAGTAGTTATTTTTGTTATGTGAATTCCAATAATAAGAACAATAATGTATTAAAACATTGGTAAATGAGAATAATTTTGAGGTAGAAATTCATTTTAAGGGGGGTAGAATGTAACACACTGAATTTGTATAAATTAATTTTTTTTAATAAATTATATTTATTTAATGGATTTAATTGCACACTATGCCAATTTATCTTTCCTTGTATGAAAAAAGTTAAAATTTAATCATGAGTAACAATTAGATTATCTTGTTTTATATGAAATACTATTTTTTTCTTGTGTTACACATAATGATGAGTTCCTTTGATAACTTGTGTTATGAGAAAGACTTAGTTTTCCCAAACAAAAATATAATATTTATATTATTATAAAAATACTATTATTTTAATCCACTTGCTAATATAATGGAGGGTATAAAAGGGATTAAAAAGTAATGAATATATGTTTTATTCATTTTTATAAAATTAATTCTTTAGTAATGAATTAGTTAGAAATGAATGTAAGAACTATTTGAAAATTAAAAAAACTCCCTTTCTAAAAAAACTATTTTTATGTATAAACACCTTTTATCTCAATAAATTTTTAAAAAAATTGAGTAAATATAAATATTATATTTTCAATCAACAATTTAAAATTCATCATTTTTATTTTCTAGACAAGTGATAAGAATAAATCCATGTTTATGCCTAAAAAGATATATTTTCCTAAGAAGATGTTTTACCACATTTTAATGGTACACTTTTATTATAAATAAATAATAAAAATTTTAAAAACATTATTTGAAATAATAAAAAATATTTTTTTAATTCAAATATAAAAATTTACTTTGGATTAATTTTTCATATTATTCTAAGAGGATTCATTTTTTATAAATAGGTGAAAACATCGAATTTCAATTAAAAATTGCATTTTCATCCAATTTATATATATTGTTAAATTATAGTTTATAAAATTTTAATGTATAATAATATGAATTATGAATCAATAAATACAATTTAGTTCATTTGAATTTATTTAACATTGAAATTTAATATAAAAATATTTCTATCTTTTGAACTATTTTACTATAGAAACTCGTCATTATGTCCCACTAGCGATACTAATTTCAAATTACATTCTTCCACTTATGTTATTGGAATTGGGAAAATGGATTAATATTTGTAATAAACATAATTTATAATTTATATTAAGGTAAGCAGAGTTTTTTTCAAAACTCTTAGTGAATGGAATTAGAATTAATTAATGCAATTAACGTAAAAACAAGATTACTTTTCCGTTAAACATAAACGATAAGGTGTAAAAACAAACCCAAACATGGAAAACCCCATTTAATAGTAATTTTTTTAAAAAAATTTCTAGAAAATGGATAATTATTTCGGGGAAATTATGTAAGGTATACATCTCAATAGTGTTTACCATTTTTGTATTTATAAGATTTCCACTCCTCCTCCACTATAAAAGGGATCTCACCCCATCACATTTTAACACATATAAATCTATTTTTATAAGAAATATCCTTCCCAAATAATATTAAAACATCAATAATCTCATCCTAGAAGCTTCAACGTTATAAGAAATTAATCCATGATTAACATTTGGTGAAAACCAAAAGGATTTTCCCAAAGAAGAGGCAACATTCTTTAATGAGAAATTTTGTTTTATTTTTTACTACTCTCCTTGAAATATTATTATATAAATGTTGTATAATTACCTAAGTCTCATAAATATATAGAGATATTTTTATATTAATTTTATTACCTACAACTTCACAATGTTCCATCATATGGTACACATTATCATCGTTCCTATGTACGGTGAACTACAGACTCCCAAACCGATAATATCTTTTCTTTCATTAACACCAGTCAAGTTTTTTAATAATGATGTAATTACTATTTTTATAATATAATATATATAAATATATATATATATATATATTATTTTTTATTTATTTACCCTTATGTAATTATTATATAATAGATACCTATATTCTTTTCATTTTTTGGAATTTCGATAACTACGTTTGTGGACATCTAGACTCCTTCCTCCTCAAAGCGATTTGAATTTTTCATGCATGACATGGAATTTATTAATGAAGGGTTTATTAAAAATATTTGATATATATTAAACATTAATTCCAGTATAATGATAATATATATATATATATATTAATTTTATTTACTTAAAAATAAGACAGGAAAAATGAATCAACATTAATGTGTACGTACGGTCCACCATCACCATGAATGATGTATTTAATTTTATATTTATATATTTTATAGATTATTATTAATTATTATATATTGAATATAAAATATATTTATATCATTTTTATTTTCTATAAATAATTACATCATGGTCTGAGTAAGAGGATCAAGATTAACAATTCAAAACTTATACGAAAAACAAATTTTTTATTACCTGAAATGTAACTTTAACATGAAGTTTTTTATAAATGGGTAATATAATGTAACAATAAATTAATAAATGGTATTATATATTTTAACATGGTTATTTAATTTAATTATAATAAAATTATATTTATTATATAGGAATTTTGAACATGTATGTTGAGTGTCAAGACTTAAGGGAAAATAATTTGTTGTCTCACTTTTATTTCTATGAGACTTATAACTTATTAACCACTGGATTATTTTTTTGTGTTTTATATTATCCCATGATTTTATTATATTATTATTATACTTAATTCTATTTTTATTTACATAAAAAATTTATGATATATATTTTATGGGGTTTACGGTTCAAAAAGTACAAAATCGGTAATGTGATTTTGTCTCAATTACATTAATTGAGACACATATTATGCTTTGAAAATACATTATTGTACAAGGTTTATATACATAACTTTATAATGGTATATCATAAATAACCTTGTTTTCATTATATTTTTAGATTCATGCAATGTTATTATTTAATTGTATTTTTGATTCCATGTTACCGAAGTGGTAAGAGTTTGTTGCTACAATCTCATCGTTTATTGGGATTTCTTAGGATTATTCATACAATTATGAAATATTATGAAAAATATATCAATATTTATCATGTATTGTATTATCCTTTGTTTATTCATGAAATTTTTTCATTTTACACAATTTTTTTCTTAATATAATTAAGATATATTTTAATAAAAATTTCACATTATTTATATCTTTGATCATAAATCCATTTTCCTTCAGAACCATGTTTTCTAAAAATGCCTTAAAAATGTTATAATTTTATATTATGATATTTAAAATTCATCTTTACCCATGTTTTAAATTTTTTGATAATCGGTTTTTAAAAATGATTCTTCTTTACATTTTCCAACCAACAAACCTTTCAATTTTTTTAGGACATAAAATGAATGGTCAACCGCCTTGGATTTATCAGTCATCATGACCTTAATTTCATTGAAGCTTCCTTTTCATGTATAAAAGATTATTTATTTCAAATATTGTTTCCTAATATTTTAAAAAATATTTTTTATAAATATTTTTTCAAAGAAAAATGTTCTAAAAAATTATTATGATTTTCCACCATCCGTTATATGATTTTAGTGTTTCATTTCAATAAAAAGGATTTAAAATATTTTAATGATTACTTTATATGTATTCAAGGTTATTCTAAAAGAAAGTGTCTTTCAAAATTTTTAATGATTTAATGATTTTTGTTTAACCTAGAATGTATAGTTTTTCTAGGAATAGTTTTAAATGAGTTTTAAATATTACTTCATTAGTTTTGAAAGTGGGTTTTCAATGAAAAGGATTTTAAAAATGGTAAATTATTTTCAATGAAACAAAAATTTCCTTAATAAATGATCAATGTAATATTTCAAAATAATTTTCCATCTATAATGGAATCCTTTGATAAATTTTGTTCTTTATAGGGGAAATGATCCAAGGTCACCATTCATATTATTTCATTGAATGGGTTTTGTTTAAGATGAAACATTTTTTATGAAACCCATTTCACTTCCATGGGTTATACCATGGTAAAATTATTATGAAGCCCACTTCCTTTAACAGATTATTATATAATTAAAATTATTTTGAGGCCTTTCTGTTTTCCATAGGTTACAATTTCATTTAATTTTTATGATTCAAATTTCAATTCATGGGTTATGATATGATGTTTATGAAGTCCATCTCATTTTATGGGTCAATATATAATTAATGTTTTATTATCTTATGGAATACATTTGTATGATTTCATAATGTGATGTGTGGTACCTATATCAACCTCGAATTAATTAATAAAATATTTATATCTCATGATATATACGTATCAATAATATATAGTGAACTTTGTTCTATAAAAAATTTTCATCTAATATGGTCTTAGGTGCGATCCCTGACTACTAAGATGGTCTTGGGAGTGACGATTGACTACTAAGATGGTTTTTAGAGAGATCCCATTCCCATAACATGTACTTTGAATTAATACTTTACTTATATGAAAATAATTTTACCTTTTTATGTTTATTACTTAATTCCATGCTTTCTTACAATGTTATGCTCACGTGGATTATGGTCTTTCATTCCATTATGATTAACTTCCTATGATCTACTAATATTTATTTCATGAATCATGTATATGATATTTGATATGTAGGATATGATATTTAAATGTTATTCATATGTTTTCATACCCCTATGATCATTTTATTCATATGTATCTCCTTTATTTACCCTTACCAAGCATATATGCTAACCCATTCTTATATTTTCATTTGACGGGTTATGAAGAAAGGTTTAAATTTGGATTAAAATATGGGAAGATCATTGTGAGAAACATTTAATATCTTTCATAATCTTAGAGTATTGTGTTCCATGTTTCCAAAGACAGAAAACTATTTGTTCCTCATGCATTTACTTTTGTATTATAATGAATAGTCATCCAAAATAATGTAATATCCTTGGATGTTAATATTTGGTTTCTATATAATATCATGAATATATTTCTTAGAAATATATTTTTCATTACATTTTATGTTATTCGTTAATGGGTCTTGTTATTTTATATTATGAAAGGGGTAAAGAGTTTATGTTATTTTCTCAGGGTTTATCAAGATTGATTTTGATATGGTTTCTATAATAAAATCTTATGATCCACCATTTAGGAAACTCATGCGTTTTATTCTCCTATGGTTATTAATGATATTAATATTACAATTTACCACTAATTGGTACATAAAATAATTGATAAATGTTTTAAGAAGATCCTACATTGTTTCTCTCTTCATTCGGAAATTTGTTTTCTTCCAAAACCATGTTTTACAAAATTTCTTTGAAAATGTTTTGAAAATATAATATAATTTTATAAAATTAAATTAAAAAAATGTTTTGATTTTTTTAAAATCGTTTTCAATAAATCTTTATGTCATTTTCCAAACAGTTCTCATTTACCTTTAACAAAAAATATGAAATGAATCTTAATTTGAACATTCATTAGATGAACAATATTTCCCACTATCATGACCTCTCAATGATTTCAATTTTACATTAAATGTTTTCAAGGGTATCTTCAATGAAATGGATTTTAAAAATGTTTTATATTATAAAATTTTTCTTCAATTTGGAAATTATATTTTCTTGAATACATTTTTTTAAATATTTTTTAAAGCATCCATTGTATGTTTTAATTGTTATTTTAAAAAAAATTATTTTGAAGAGTATATTTGTTTTTAAATTATTTTTAAATAGGAAATAATATTTTTCTAAATAAATGGTTGAAATGATTTTAAATCATCTTTTATATGTTTTCAATAAAATTATTTTCAAAATGTGTTATGAATTTTGAGTAAATTTTTTTTCAAATAAATATTATACTCCCTAAGAAATGTTATATTTTATTTATCATAAAAAATAATTCTCCATATAAAATTAAATCCAATGATACAACTTATTCTTTTCTAGGTATACGAACCAAAGATAACATTCTTATTCATTCCATAAATTTTTTATGTGGACAATATTTTTATGAATCCTATTTCTATTACATAGTCTATACCATGCTAATTGTTTTATGAATCCCACTTATTTTATATGGTTTATTCTATGATTAAATAATGAAATTATTATAAGACATGAATCTTTTCCCTAGGTCGTGATATGATGAAATTTTGATGAATGACATTTCATTTCATGGTGTTTGATATAATGAATATATTGTGTTATCATATGGCACACTTATTAATGATTTTCATTATATGATAGGTGGGACCAATATCTCCCTAGAATTAATTGGATAATGATAAATTTTCTAGGATATAAAATGGTATACAATTTGTTTTCCCCATCCTGAAGTAGGTACACTGGTGGTTAAACCAATTCTATCATGTTATCAATGTCTTGGTGTCCAGTCTTGAAATATTTTTTTTAGGATTTTGTATATGACCCAAATTAATGTATTATTCCTATGTTATACTCTCATAGATTATGTTTCTTGATTCGTTTATGATTCATATCTTATGAACTAAAAATCATTATTCTAGTACTCAAGATTATGATCTTTGACATATTGAGTGTAGTCTTAATAGTTTATTCTCACGCTCTCATACCCTTATGCTCATGTTGTACTTGTATATACCCATTTTTTTACCTTTATGAGCATCTGAGATCACCCTTTCTTATGTTTCCTTCCCCCATGTTTTGAATAATGTTTTCATATATGGAATTACTTTTCGGAGAACTTAATGGGAATATATTTATGGGGTACATGGAAAAAATTTTATAAATTAAGAATATTTTGTTCCATGTTACCAAAGGAACAAAAATATTATGGTTCTTAGGAATGTGTTTGTGCAATGTAATGAATATTCATCTAGAAGTACATAATATATTTGTATTAGAATCCTGTGTATCTATAGTTTATATCATAGGGTATGTTTAGTAAAACACTGGAAAATAGAATCCTCAAACCATAGTGATATCCTTAAAGACATGTCTAAGGATTAGTTTATGGATGTGTCAAAGTGTGAGAATATTTCTTTGAATCTTGGTAATTGATGGAGTGAGTGATTTCAAAGAAATTACATCCATGTATGGATTCTATAACTGGATGTGTATCTTTCATAGTGTTTTATAGGGTAAATATCATCAAAATGGGGGCATTAATCTAGACTTAATAATCCCCTAGAGAATTAAAATGGGCATTGTTGCGAACATGGTTTTACACTCATGGGGTATGTTCTTTTGAAATTAAAAAACAATTTATGTAGCATCATGAATGATTTAATTAGATAATGACAAAAATTGACTTCGATAAACCCATACAATCACAACTTAAAGAAGGTGTCCGGATTTATACAACATATAAGTGATATTTCATGATTATGTTGTCCCTCACCACAATTATTATTTCTCCTACTATGAATTTTGGATGTATTCAATGGATGGAACACAATGAAACCTTATAAATGATGAGTACGATGGAAAATGTAATGACTGTACTTCTGATAATCCAAATCTTATGGGATATAGAATGAAAAATCTCATTGCAATGCTCATAATAGTTTCTCAAGATATTAATCATGTGGTAATTTCAAACAAACAATTTAGGGAATAAATTTTTTTTTGAGTCCTTAATGTAGAAATTTCCACCTTCTTTCTGTGTGTATTCTGATCCACCAGTCAATAAAAAATGGATTATCACCCCTGAAAATATATTCTCTCTTATCCTGTATTTGTAACATGATAAATTCTTTTTGGTTGTCTACTATTTGGGATATTAATCATATAAATGGCTAAATATTATAAATAATATAAGGAAACAATATGGAATTGAATCCATATAATGGGATGAGTTTAATAAATAATTTTTCAATAAAATAATTCCTTTTATTATTCATAAAATAATGTGAAAGGATTTCCCTAATCTACAAAAAAGGTTTTGAATCTATTGGTACTTATGAGACAAATTTTAGAATAATTGTGATTTGTGCTTCTAGTATTATCATCCAACATTAATGTAAGTCTGGTCATTTCTTCACTGGCATAAAATAGACATTCTGATGGGGGTTATTGATAATATAATTCAATAGATATGGAAAGATTTTTTGTTATTATATCAAGGTTGAAATTGAGAATGGAGTTACGTATCAATCTAAAGATTTTGATTAGAATAGGAAAAATAAAATAAATGGAAATATAAGAACCATGGAGAGAAGAAGATGTGATTTCATTGATGCTTAATGTGTGGGATGAATCATGGAGGAAATTGTCTTAAGGGGACTATTAAATTTTTTATGTATAGAAATAAAGGTCATCATGCAATTAAATGCTGAATTGATGGGAAGAAGTTAGATAATGATGAACAAAATAAGAATGATATAGAGAATACACCTCAAACACTTTAGTGATTCAATTTAATGGAGTTTGGGAATTATGCTAAGAAGTACCCAAATCTAGGGGATAATAATGTTGATCATCACCAAAAACCCTTGTAGAAAAAGTACAGTGTAAAGCTAATGTAATCAAGAATTTTAATGGGAATCATGAATATTCAGCCACACAAATTGTCCCCTCATTAGTTGGGAATGACATATTTTATTTTGTATAAATGTGCTATATTAAAATAGTAGTGTTCATACTTAAGTAAAATTTTACGTAATTATCACCCACTACAAGAATTTTATATTTAAAGAAATAACATTTTACATTCTAACAAAATAATGATCAAATAAATTTTAAAATGGAAATGTTTTTGTACAAGAAAACACATTAGTTAATGAATAAAGTGTTAATTATCTCTTGGAAGAATTTATGTGCCTAGGTATGATTAAATTAAGAGTTATGGATACCATCATGGGATTATTATTTAAAGGTTCATCATAAACTCAAATACATTGAAACCCCTTTGTGGTTTTATGTGATTGGATTTAACAAGATTAATAAAATTTTGGTTTACAATTATGGAAATGAAACCATTTAGTTTTGAATATATGAAAAATTTTATTTCATGAGGAATTACATTGCACTTTTTAGACATATGATTAAAGGTAATTGTATCCTTTAGATTTTATCTAATCTTTCATGTTGAGATAATTATGGGATATAGTAGATCAACATATGATATTAACACAATTAATTGATATTAGAGAAGACTAATCTCCAGATACACTTCCTAGAATATACATTAAAGAATTTGTAAGGTTACATGGAGTACCATATTAAATTTTATTTTATTGGATTATAGTCATTACCTCAATGTTTTTTCAACATCATCAACCAGCTCAAGATATGGGGTTGAGTTTTATCACGGCATATCATCCGTAGAAAGATGGTCAAATTGAAATATCAATTCAAACCATAGAGGATACACTATAATGTTGTTCTATAGATTTTAAATATTATTGGGATCAACACCTTCCACTTGTTGAGTTTTCTTGCAAAAATTAATTTCACTAAAATATGCATTTGGATCCTTATGAATCCATTGATGGAATGAAGCATAGAACAACAACATTATTGAATGAAGATGTATAAGTAATTCTATTGGGACCATAGAATTTTATGGGTGTAGAATATAAGGTTAGATAAATTCAAAAAATATATATGAACTGAACAATGTTGAATGAAATTTTGTGATGATAATAATTAAAACAACCAAGAATTTGTAGTTAGAAAGAAGGTATTTCTATGAATTTTCCAATAGATTAAAAATGACTATCTATGCCCTAGGTATATTGGTTAAATTAAAACACTTGATCAAATCAAGATAATTGATTATTATTTGGAAATACCAAAAAACCTCAATCATGTTAAATTTTTTTCTATTTATCAATCCAAATAAATTATATACCTTACCAAGCACATGTATTGACCTCATAGGTCATACCATTAGATCATGATATTTCTAATGAAGAATAACCAATTGGGAATCTAGATAGAATAGAGAAAGTTCTACTGAATAATACCATGTACCTGTTTAGTGCTATGTAGTGAAACTACCAGCATTGGAAAACTTTGTGGGAACCTAATGATGTAATGATCCAGATTTATCCACAGTTATTGGTACCAAAGTCATGATTTTTTATGGCCTAATTTATTTAATGTGGATTAAATATAAAACCCGATATTTTGGGAATTTTTTTGAACTAAATTTAATATTTAATATATTTTTATTACATAAAATATTGAGTTTATCTTGTGTTACAAAGAACACTTATTTTATCTTGTGATCGACATAACATAGACATTGGTTTTCAATACACATATAACTAAGTTTGTCTATCCTTACATGCAACATTGATATTAAATGAAACGTAAAATATTATTAGAATAATATTAATTTATATAATAGTTATCACATAGAATATGGAATTGTAGATATAATTTTGAGTAAATAAAAGATGAAAATATATATTTTACATGTTTATATAAAATAAATTCTTTTTGTGACTAGATAATTTGAATACAAGGGAAATCTTTTTCAAAAAACAATTTTTTATACAAGAAAACTTGAGTTCAATAAATCAAAGAAAAATTTTTTGGTGAATTATATTAATTAAATTTAAATATTGTATATTCAATAAACTATTTAACATTCATCATATGTGTTTTGAAGACAAAAGATAAGAATAAAAACCAATTTTATGCTTAAAATTGTATTTTTATAAAAAAAAAGTTATATCTCCTTTTATATAATTATTTTAAAAATAATTTTGGAAAACTTTAGAAAATAATTTTTTTAAAATAAATTACATTTTTTAAATAATTATATAAAAAATTATCATAGGGTGAATTTTTTATAATTTTCTAAAAAGTAAAATTTTTTAATGACTAGTCAAAATATTAAAGGTCAATTGAAAACATTATTTTTGATTAATTTATTTATAAAGTTAAATTATATTAAAATTTATTTTAAAGTAATTATAGTTTAATTATATATATATATATTAATCCAATTTTGGTCATTATTTTAAAAAAAATAAATTGGATATAAAGACTTTGTAATCTTTTAAATATTTCCTCCTTAAAACCTTTACTTCTCATCAGGTCTATGAGATTAATTTTAAATTAAAATTTGCAAGTTCTTTGAATGAAATTATAAAAAAGGGATTCAATGTTTTCAAGGATAAAATTTTTTTACTATCGAATATTGGAAATATAATTTTGGATTGAAATGAATAATAAAAGAAGTAAACTATAACTATAAGGGTATATAATATGATTAGAGTAATAAATTATCCAAAAAATGTTCAACGCCCATTTTATTAGAATATTTAGACCTTATACACTATTTTATGGGTAATAAAGCTTTTTTATACTCATAGGATTATAAAAACATTGGTACACGTTTTTTTTCAAAAACTACATGTGTTTTACACACCACACCTATAAAAAGCCACCCATTCTCTTCTACTCTTCTCACTTTAAAAACATTTTTTCCTGCTAATAACATACCAAAATAATTCATTAATTCCCTAATATAATCCTAGAATCATAATTTTAATCATAAAGTCAAACATTAAAGACTTTTGGTGGAAACCTAACAAGGATACTCGAAGAAGAGGTTACATTCATGAACGAGCGTTTTTTATTTCTTCTTCTGCCTACTTAAATTATTATTATATCATGATGATATTAAAAAATAAGAACCATACGTGTTAAAATATCTTATTATGTAAATATCATGACCAACAAAAATATCAACATCCATTATATGGGATACAAAATCAATGTTTGGGATTACAGAAAACTATTTCCTTGCGATCAGATGTCATTCATTTTTCCATTACAACATCTCATGATCAGTTAAAATGATGGATTTATTATTTTTATATAAATTTTATTATATAAATATGATTATTTTATTATTATATCACACATAAATTCATTATTTTCATTTTTTGGGAATATGATATCATTGCTCGTGTGTACGACTGACAAACTCCTCGTAAAGCGATATGATTCACTAACACTTTACATTGAAGGTAATAAGGGTGTATTTTATAAAAATATGTGATATATATAACATTTAAAATATTATATAATCATAATATATCATTTAACATTCTTTATTTCAATACATGTAGAGAAGGAAAACAATATTCACGCATACATTTAACATACCATCTCCTTGAATGGTGTATTTCCTTATCAGTATATATGTATATTAGATTACTATAAATAAATATATACTAAATATATGTGATATTTATATCATTGTTAAGAATTTTTAGATTATGTAACCATGATCAATTCAAGGATTATATAATAAATAACCAAAACATATATAAAAATCCAAGTAGTTTTTGCCTGAAAAAAGACTTTAACATGGAATTGTTAAAAAATGGGTAATAAAATGCCATAACTAAATCATATATGGAATAATATATATATATATATAGTTATTTAAAATATTTATAATGAAACTATATTCATTCTCCTCAAGGTTTGAAATTGTATGATAGAATTCGATACTTAATGTCATGGATTTCGAGTCTCTTTTTTATTTTCGAAAGGCAAATGAAAATTCACCACTCATTTCATTTGTATTAATTATATAAACTTCCCATTTTACTTGTTATATCTTGAATATATTTATTTTTATTACATTTATTGTTTCATTTTATGCTATTCTTTACTAGGGTTTACCATTCAAATTATTACTAAAGAAGTAAAGGATTTATGTCTGACTTTTCACATATGTGCGACAAATGCCAAATTCATCCCCTATTTATTTTAAGTGGTAGATATAAAAAACTTTAATTTATTTTATGAATCATATATGTAAAATTATTGATACATAAATATAAATTATAGGATATATATTCTCTAGTTTTACAGTTGAAAAGTTACCATATTGGTAAGGGTTTTATGCCACCTTTTACCCTCTTTAAGTCATTAATTATGTTATGTGCCTATATTATTTCACAATGTGTATATAAATTAAAATTAAAATTCAATAACTTGAATTTATCTATTATCATGATATCTAATGTCCTATTTTATTATATTATTCCATTGAGATTATTATTTAATGTTACCAAAGTAGTTGATATTATATGTTATAATCTCATTGTTTATCAGGATTGTTTATGATATGCTTACAATTATAAAATATTGTGACTAATTTGTGAAAAACTCAAGAAATTTGTTATCATTTGGTTATTCATGATATTAATATTAAATAATTTCTACTATTTGGTACTTAAATTAATTTTGAATGTTTTTTAATAAAATAAAATTTGGTTTCTCTCTTCATATATAAATATGTTTTCTTCCAAAAAAATATTTTATAAACATTTTTTAAAAATATTTTACTATTATACCATGATTTTTATAATGAAATTTTTACCCATGATTTAATTTTATATTTTTTAATTAAATGAATTTTCATGTCAATTTCCAAACAATTACTATTTTTATTTATTAAAAAATTAGAAAGAAATATTTATTTTAAGGTTCATGAAATGAATAGTATTTCATACTATCATGAATACTAAAATTATTTCACATTTACCTTACATGTATTCATAGTTATTTTCAAATAATTTTTTCTCAAAATGAGATATATTTTATAATGTATTTCAAAGTGGGATGGATATTTTCATAAATAAATTTTTTAAATGATTTTTAATGATTTATTTATAATTTTTCATGGTTATATTAAAATAAAAGGATATTCAAATTTATTATATATTTAAATAAAGTTCTTCAAATTGGAAGGGATATTTTTCTCAAGAAATTTCATAATTTATTTTATATATTCCTTTATATTTTTTCAATAAATGGATTTTCAAAATGAATAATGAATTTTTAGTTTTCAAAAATTATTTTCAAAAAAAGATAGATTCCTCAAGAAATGATCCAAGTGATCTATCCTTAAAAATCATTATACATTTAAGATGGAATCTCTTGATATAAATTATTCCATTCTAGGGATATAAACCTAGAAATCAATTAATATTATTTCTCTGAATGGTTTTTGATAAAAATATGTTTTTGAAATGTGTTTCTCATATATGGGTTAAACCATGAAAAAATTATTCTGAAATCCACTTCTTTCTAAGGATTATTCTGTTATTAAATAATTAAAGGTTTATAAAAACTATCTCTTTTCCATAGGAAATTGTACGATGAAATGTTTATGAAACCCATTTCATTTCCTTTTTTTAGATGTGATGAATGTTTTGTTATCTTTTGGAACACATATGCATGTTTCCCATTACATGATTAGTGGGTCCCATATCACCCTCAAATGTATTGGGTAATATCAAATATTCAATGAGATTAGAGTGTACACAGGTTGTTAGCTGATGCACAAAATGGAGGGTATATTGGTGGTTATCCCATGACCAAAAATTTCGGAACATGGGTGTTTAGCTTAAGAATAAACTAGTACACAAGTGGTTAGTCGAAGCCTTACTAGTTATAAATGTCTTGGTCGGAAACCAAGATGTAAGATTTTCTATTATTATGTATATAACACAAAAATATGTCTTATTCTAATGTATTGTTCTCATGGATTATTTTATTTTATTCCCATATAATTTAAGTCTTATAAAAATCCAATTTTTATTCTATTACTAAAGATTATGATCTTTGATATGAATGTAATGATCTTCAAATATTATGATCTTGTTCTCATACCCTTTTGGCTCATTTTTTAATTATATATATTTATATATATATATATCCATTTTTTACCCTTACTGAGCATCTTAGCTCTCCAATTTTTATATTTTATTTCCCTAGGTTATGATGAAATGTTTTCAGTAGGGTATGTCAATAAAGAAACATAATTAGAATATTGTTATGTGGGATACTGAAGATATTTTAGGAATTAAGAATATTTTGTTCCATGTTTCTAGAGTCACCAAACTATAATGGTCCTTGGGTGTGTTTTTATATAAAGTAATGAATATTCATATAATAATATGTAATATATATGTATGTGATTCCTAGGTTGCTATAGATTCACTCTATAATTTATACGGCACCTTATCAAGACATATATGGAAAGAAATGTAGAGCTCAAACATGATGGAATGATGTTGGAGAAAGATATTTATTGGGTGCATGAGATAGTGGATGAAATGGTAGATAATGTTATATCAATCTAGTAACCATTCCAGACAACTCAAAGTTGGTAGAAGTATTTTTTGGACAATTTTTTGTGTGATATTGAATCTAAATATGGTGATATGTTGTATCAAAAAAATTTATTTAAGATGGTTATGACGTTCAGTAAAATGGGAAACTAATCCCTATGTATATTAGTCCCACTGAAACTCTTGATAATATCATTATTGTATCTTATTGGTTGGAACTTCCACCAAACATCTATTGAGTCCATGATGTGTTCTAGGTATCTATCCCAAAGATGTAAATACCTGATTCTTCACATGTACTAAACTCATATGTCATTCTACTCGAGAAAGATCTTTCTTATGATAAAAAATCAATGGAAATTTTGGATCATAAATAGAATTTTAAATTAAACAAGACAAATCACATGGTCATTTTTTTAAAAAAACCACCAGTTGGATGAAGCTATGTGGGAACCTAAAGAAATAATGAGGGAGAAGTACCCTCATTTATTTTTATCATAATGAATAATTTTTAGGGTGAAAAGAATTTTATGGGGAAGAATGTAACACCTCAAGTATTTATGTATTACATTTTTTGAATAAATTTAATTTCTTTGATACCATTAATTACCCACAACACCTTTTTTTCTTGAGTTACACAAAACATTAGGTCATCATGTGTTTCACAAGACACTGAGTTGTAATAAAAACATGATATATTTTCAAAATTATTCAAATGATACCATACTAAACATGATATTAAAAATAGTTTTATGAATATTAAAAAATAATTTTTTAATATTTTGAACAATTATTTTATATAATTACATAATATTGATAAAAAAAAGTACTTAATTTTTTGATAATGAATTTATATGTTTTTGAAAACAAGATTTTCTCAAAAAATGTTTTCATTTGTCTTTGTGAAAAATAACAACATTATATACTGATACTTTTAGAAAATTAATTTCAAAAAATAAAATTAATTTTTATAATAATCATGTCAAAATTATCTTAGGATAAATTTATTATAATTTTCGGAGAAGATTCATTTTGGATGAATAGTGAAAATACTAAATTTTAATTTAAAATTGAATTTTTGATTAATTTTTTTTACAAAATAATAGGATAATTAAAATTAATATTAAATAAAAATTAGTTAAATTGTGTATATATTTATATATATAACCTATTTAGATAATTTTAGTCAATTTCATATTGAAATTGTATGTTAAAACATAGTAAACATTCTCTCATTTTCGCTTTGAAAACTTTATTTCTCTTTCCGCCTCCAATATTAATTTAAAATAAATTTTCTCCACATATGTGAATTTATTTTATAAAAATATATACCATATTTTTAATATGAGTAATTTATATTATATAATATGTTCAGCATTATTTTTGAGCAAAATGAATATTGAAAATAGTAAAAACTAATTACCACAATTAAGGTAAAAATGGGTCTACCGGGGGTTTAACTAACATAATAATGGTTAAAATGACCTAAAATGTTAAAAATATATTTTAATTCCATATTTATACCATATAATTTTTAAGGAACATTAATTTTATCTTCATTTAATGATAAAATATAAGTACATATTTTTATTTTCAAAATATTACAAGTGTGACAATCACCTCACACAAAATGGACACCCCTCTCCTCTCATTGTCACACATTAACACCATATTGGTTCCACCCATAATTTACCAAATAACTTCCCAAATTCCATACTATAATCCTAGTATCCTTATTTCATCATGAAATCCAACCTAATATGGATTTTGGTTCAAACCTAAAAAGGTTACCCGAAGAAGATGTAACATTATTCAACAAGCATTCTTATTTTCTTTCATCGCTGACCACATTCAATTCATATTAAAATGTGGTGGTATAATAACATCAATATATTAAATATACTTATATGTTGTTATTTTAAGGGAAAAACCTAATACCAACTCATATTCCATCAAATGGGTTGGAGAATCATCATTCGTGTGTATGGAGGACTACAACCTAACGAACAAATTTTATAAATTTTCATCATAAACCTCTCAGAAACGGTTATAATAATGGATTAAATTTTTATGTATTATATTTAGGGTATTATTATACTTATTTAATTATTATATTACACATACGATAATACATTATATTGTTTGGGATTAATATAATGTTGCTCGTGTGTACGATAAACTACCGCCTCACGAAGTTATCTCATTCATTCATGTTTTACATGTAATTTAATTAAGATTGGTTTAATGATAATATATGATATAAATGAAATTAAAATTATTCTATAATTATAATATATTATTTAACTTTTTTTCTTTTTTCTATTGGGAAAATGGAAACAACGTTTATGTATGTGTATGGCCTACCATCTCCATGAACAATGTACTTCATTTTATATCTCAAAATTTTATGGTGAAATATAAATAAATATATAATTAATATATAATATATTTAAATAATGGTTAAAATTATATATATTATTTAACCCTTATAAAATTAATAAGATCAAATATAACAAATCAATACATATATGAAAAACAAATAGGTTATTACCTAAAATACGATTTTAAAAAGGAATCATTATTAAACATTTAGTAAAATGTTACTAGCATATAATATATGTTATGTAGTATATAATTATGGTTCTATAATATATGTATAATAAAATTATATATATTATATAGGTTTTTTAAACTTGTATGAATGAATTAAATATTTATGATAAAAAAAATTACACTTTTATTTTTGGGGAGAAAAAATTCTTATTAACCACATTATTATTTTATTTTTTTTATATACAGAAAATTAATTTATTTTATGATTATTACCCTGAATATTATTGGTATTTACATATCAATTTTTATTACATTGTCCTAGGGTTTATAGTTCAAAAGATATCGAATCATTAATGGATTTTTTCTCAATTTTTATTATATGAGACATATGATAATGTTATCCCAAAAAAACATTTTATAAGTGGTATATAAAGACCCTTTGACATTTAATTTTATTAATTATCATGATATTATATGTTTTAGTTACTTGTTTTCCCCCATGGGTCCTACATTTTAAATATAACATATTTTAATGATTTTATTTTATAATCTCATCTTTTATCATGATTATTTATGATTATATTTTTGATAAAAAAATCATGTGATCCACTAATATAGAAACTCATTAATTTTATTATACTTAATTTTTCATGGTGATACATCTCTTCAATTTGTTTTACTCTATTTATTTACTCAATAGTTCAAAAATATTATTTTTTACCAAAACCAACTTTTTGGACAAACCCTTTTTCAATTAATACAAGGTTTTCAAAAATGTTTTAAATTTTTTTTAGCATATTCAAAATGATTAATTAATGATATTTTTACCAATGTTTTAATTTTTTAAAAATTTTAAATAATTGTTTTTAAAGGATGGCGTTGAAGCCTTAATTTATTATTAAAGCAAAGACCTCTTTAGACTGGGTAGAGGGTGACCCATTAAATAATGAATCTCCATATCATTTTTCAAAAAAAATCACATTTATCTTTAATTAAAAATGACAATGAAATCTTTGTTTTACCATGAAAAACAAGATTCGAATTTCCTTCTATCTAGACCAATATTTTATTATAAACTTCGATAATATATTTTCAATGTTTCTTAAAATAAAAAATATTATAAAAATGTTTTATGTTTTGAAAATTGCTTTCTCATAGTGAAAATATTATTTTTTCTTAATTAAATGTTCCAAGTTATCTTTAAAAATAACTTTCGGTCTAGGAAGAAATCATTTTATTTTTCTTATAATTGAGTTGGATTATGTTCAAAGGATTAAATTCGTATCATTTCTTGAAATTTCTGATGTTTATGCTATAAATATGTTCTTGAAATCCATTTATATTCTATTGGTTATTACATGATGAAAAACATATGAATTCCCCTTCTTTTCACAGGTTATGATATACTAAAATTACGAAATGATTATGAAACCTGACTCTTTTTCAAAGATTAAGATTTGCTGAAATTTTTATGAAATCCTGTTTTTATATCATGGGTTATAATATTATGAATATTTTATTATCATATGTCACATATATATATGATTTTCATTATGTGATCGGTGGGACCAATATCTCACTCCATTTCATTGCATTTTGATTAATGTTTTATGATTTAAATGGGTACATGGAAGGTTATACCAATCCTGATAGAGGGGAAATTTGATGTCATCCCAAGATGGAATATGGTACAAGGGTGGTTATCCCAATCCAATCATGTTATGAATTTCTTGTTGGGTAGAATTGGTATAATAATTTCTATGCTTAATCCTACACCAAAAATCTATTTCTTATAAAAATATTATTCAATATGTGCTCATATTCATTGATTATATTATTATTCCTATCTTATGTACTTTCATTATATGTTTCATGGAAAAAAATTATGATCTATGATGTGTATGGTATAGTTTTCAAATGTTATCATCATGATCTGATGCCCTCGTGTTAGAGTTTTGATTGCATATCTCCCTTATTAATAATTACTAATCATCTGAGCTCACCCATTATTATGTTTCCGTCCCATGGTTATAAAGAACTTTTTTGCATATTATATTTCTTAAGAAGGGTTATAGTTAGGAAGAATGCAGTTGGTGATGATTAATTTTACCTATGAACTAGTGTTTAATCATTCCAAGATAACCAAAGATCTATACCTGTAACATCCTGAGTAAATAAAGAATATAAAATTTTCATTTTTATTAAAATTTGTGAATTAAATTTTAATTTTACTTTAAAAGGGATGATATATTCGATGGCGTACTCGATACGCAACAATGGGTTTCTATGAAATCTTATGTTGCACACAATGCTGAGTCATACTAAAAAATAATAATATAAAATTATTCTAAATGGTTGCTAATAACTAGAAATTTTATTGAGGGTAATGGATAGAACTAACTACAATATGAATATACATTTTTGTTAAATGTTTTCACATTTACCAAATAATGTTTAGAGTCTTAAAATAAGAAAGAATCCAATTTTAAGCATAATTTTTATTAAAAGATTGATTTAGCGCCTTTTGATGGTGAACCCTCGTTAAATATAGATTTGGTCACTTTTATATGTTCAATTTGATGAAAAAAAATTATTCTTTATAATCGGGACATCAAAATTTACTTTGGGTAAATTTTTGGTATTTTTCTGATAAAATTATATTATTAATGAAAAGTGAAAAATATTGTATTTTAATTCAAAAATGCATTTTAATATAATTTATTTATATGGATAGATTATATTTTTAATTGGTTTTAAATTGTAATTATATTATTAATATACCATTTAATCCAATTTTGGTCATTTTAAGTAATTTAACTTTTAAATTGGAAATAAACAAGTGTCAATATTTTGATAGTTGTTATTTCTTAAAAACATGCTTTTTATTTTAACAGTGGGAATTAATTTTAAATTAATTTAATCCAATTTTGTGTTTTGAATTTGGAAAAATGGATTCCACATTTGGAATTATGAGGTCCAAATTATGTAAATAGGCAACCTTTATTTTTAGACATTGTGAATATTACTTCAGGAAATATTTTATTTATCATGGTTAATTGGTAAATCTTCTAAATAAGGGTAAAAAATATTATTATAAAAATAAAAAATTACCCAAAAATGAATCCTAATCCTATTTAATGATACATATCCGACCATTCGCATCCTTGGGTTGATTTTGGGACCCCATGGAGCCATATGGGAGTGATAATGACACTGTATTAATTAATTTAAAGTAATGACTAAAATGACATAAAAAATACCTTTTTGTAAATCATTTTTTACATGGGTTTATATAAGTTACCACTTTGACTATAAATATTATTTGGAAATATAAAAATATTTCCTACATTCTGGTATTTTATTATAATTTTTAGATATCAAATAATTAATATTATTTTTGACACAATAAGGATGAAATGTTTACCTCATTAATAAATGATTAAAATAAATAATATTATAACAACTAAAAAGTATCCAAAACATATCCAATTCCTATTATATGATATTATTTCTATGATGAGTCATTTTATATTATAATATAATTAGTTTTGGACCCTAAGAAACCGAAAATAATTATATAATAAAATAATATTGTCACACATTCCTAAAGAGCCCCTCCTCCCCCTTATAAAAATCCCTCACTTATAACCCATTACTCACACCTATCAAGCCCCTTGGCACATCCAACCCATGACTAAATAGGCTCTCAAAATTCCAATATTACCCATATAAGCCTTAACGTAGGCATAAGTCACTTCAAGTAAACCTTTTGGTTCGGACCAAAGGGAGATACCCAATTTAAAGGTAACATCTTCTCTTAAGTCCATTAGTTTTATTTTACATATCCAACCCCCAAAAATCTTTTTATTCTTTTATTTTATAACAAACCCAGTGTCCTAAATATACCAGGTTGTTTTTAAGTGAATTATTCTTACTAAACATACACATGCCTCAATCTAATGGGTAAATAACAGATTGTTTCTGTGAATGGGAAACTAACGCCTCACGAAACGATGATTGTTCAATTATCTTCTACCACCTCTTCTGGTGGCCGTTATAAGGTAAGTGTATTTATATATGATATATATTATGTTTATTTTTTTTATTCTTCTATATTTTTAATTTATATCATACTTTTATGGTTTCCATTATGAGTAAACATGATAATTTCATTTGAGGAAGTGCGGACTACCTCCCCCTCAAAATGATATGAGTCATTAATAATATACATTGGATGTATAAAAGATGGAGTTATTAAAATTATATATTATATTATTCTGTATTTATAATATAAATATTTATCATTCAGTTTTCATTCAATTAAAATATGAAAGAGAAATGATAGTAGTGTTCATGAGAACGTATGGCTTACCGTCTCAATGAACGGTGCATTTCATTTATTATCTTAAAATGTTATGTACTATTATAAATACATATATATACCAGATATATATATGATATATATGATATCTAAATCATTAATATCATTTTGGAGGTAATGGACTCTTGACCACAGGGACAACTTGTAATTATAAGGTGTTCATTTTTGACTCAAGTACCAAATATCAAAAAAACAACAATTATTAATATAAATGATTACATAATGTTTATAACATGATAATAAGTGACATAAAAGAAATAATATACTTGAGAATTTTTTCTTAATCAACTATAAATTATATTATGTTTATTATTCCTGGTGAACAAGGAACAAACAAGTCATGTCAGACACGGGGTAAGGGGTTTCTTATCTCACGTTTAATTCAGTGAGATTTCCATTTTTCGCCACTAATTTATTTCATGTGGTGAATTGTATACTTAAATTTGATATATATTATCACTATACTCTTTATATTCAGGTTTTTATACGAATTATTTGTTTGTTATTAATTTTTGGTCATACGACTTGATTGATTACAATGTGGTAAGAGATTTTCATCTCACATTTTATTCTCGTGAGATTCATGCTTTATTTTTCACTATTTCCTTTTGTGTGGTGTATATACTACCAATGATTGAATTAATTTGGTAATATAATTCAATTTATGGGTATTTACATATTAATTTTGTGATCCTTCTTTCATGGGTTGTATGTTTCGTCTGCTACCAATTCGGTAAGGGAAGCTTTTAACCCAATTTCCATTCCTTAGGTTAATCTTATAATTATTAATTATGTCATGCTATGATTCTATGTGGAATCGCTATTTATTTATTTATGTT
Source organism: Viscum album (assembly GCA_963277665.1). NCBI lineage: Eukaryota > Viridiplantae > Streptophyta > Magnoliopsida > Santalales > Viscaceae > Viscum > Viscum album. Next base: position 568,396,261 of record OY728164.1, on the reverse strand, counting down.
TTAATTTATACTCCACTTTGTTTGGATATACATTTTATACACATAATGACTCCATTGATAAATTCTCTTGTCATCGATATGAACTTGATAAGAGTAATTTTAACTCAATTACCATTCATTGAGTTAAACATTCAAGTCATTGATTTTGTCTTAAAAATCACATGTTTGAATTCCATATGATTTATTTACACTAAATATTTAATTATATTGTGTGTATTTATATTTTTCAGACATTATTATGTAATTGAATTATCTTTAATCTAAGGATACAGTTTTTATAAGGGATTTCATCTCAATTTACATTCCATTGAGACTTCCTTGTCGTTATGAACCAATTCACTTTTATATGGTGTATATACTATCCTCTGGAATATTATATCAAGAGTATATTTATTCTCTTCATATGATAAAATATTTATTGAATTTTATTCGTCAATTATTTGTATTCAATCATATCTTATTTGGTTAATAACTCTTTAACTAAAATATTGTTTTAATAATTTATTCTTTTAAATGTTTTTCATTTATGTTCATGATTTCAAAATGGTTTTTAGTATTTATTTATATGGACATTAATGTTTTAAAATTTTAATTATTTTAAAAGCGTCAAAGTGGTATGGGACACTTTTATTAAAAATTCTCTTTATTAAATGTTTTAAATGGTTTTGAAAATGGTTTGATAAATCATTATTTATTTCAATATATTGATTTGATATATTAGAATATAGAAATGTTATCATACCTTTATACTTGTGTTATGTGTTATGATTATGTTATAGTTATTGGGCATTGTTTACATATATGGGTGGATCCGTGATAAACCTAGTGCGAGTGAGCCTGAGAGAGCTCTCCAATGCATTGGGTAACGTGATGGAGGTAAACGTTAATGTTTCTTCTAAGAGATTTGTTGAATATAGTATGATGGGTATTCCAAATGTGGCTCCCAATGTATTTTTTATAGCTATAATTTAATTATGTTATTAATTCCATAAGTTACCTTTATGATTTATGATTTGTGTGTGTTATTCATAAATCTTATGATTTTGTAAGGTATGTTATGATTGAAAAGTTTGGTTTAATTGATTTTTATTTATTGATGGGATAATGTTTTCTTTCCTTATTTTATAACCCTTAATGAGATTTTTCATTCTCATCCCATGTTTTGAAATGTTTTTCACAGGACTAAAAGATGAATAGGGTCAAGGATGGGATCAAGGAAATGTCTTGCTGTCTAAAAAATTGGAACTAGACAAGGCAATTTTTTTAATGGGAACTAAGTAGTAGTATATACTTCTTAAATATTGAGATGTAATGTAATAGTTATGACCTAATTTTCTAAAACTCTAAACCTGAAAAGATCCTCAATTTGAATTATTCATTAATTCAAGATTATGTAATGTTTTAAGGCTGGGTCCTCATAGTTAGTATCAGTAGTCAGTTTAGATATCTTTAGTGGTTAGGGTTTTCTTACTAATAAGTGACATAACAATAATGTTTAGTATTTTATAAAGAGTCATAGTTATTTTAGATAAAGTGACTGAGTTTAAGAAAACATGAGTAAATCTATATTATTATTTACCCACCTCATAAGATATTATATGATGATTTTACATATATACTCACACTGGGCTTTTTGGTTTTAGTAAATGGATGGATATAGTATGCACCAAAGTATTAGTGTATGTGAAGCAAAATGTGATGGTTTTCTGAATAAGAAACTGAATGAAAAGGGAGCTTCAATGAAAACTCTAGTGGTCTTTCTCAACCAACTGTCTGGAGTCATGATTGACCACCTAAACAACATTGATTTTATAAGTCGTTATATATGCAAGTAAAAAATCCCTGTTGAAGTTCAGTTAATAATCATAAAGGTATGTATGTTTAAAAACCTATGTTTCAAGGATGTGGAAAGAAAAACATAGTAAAATGATTCAAAAGGATGGGAAGATGCTATAGATGTGGAAATTATGGTCACAAATCAAGAACATGCCATGGAAAAAAGGAAGCATACAATTGTATATTTGAAAGGGAAAGAAGTTATTTCTGAGAGATTAATTGAATGTTTTAAATGTGGTGTGCATGGTCATTATATAAAATGATGTCTTTCGAAGAAGTATCGGGAATGGTATCACTATGATCATACAAATATATATTTACCGAAACCTAATTCCATTCCAATTGAAGATGAAGAAACTGAAAATGACCAATGCAAGGTATAGATTATTTCTTAACATATGTTTTAATATTATTGAATCTTAGGATATGACTAATGATTTTGTATGTAGGAAAGAATTATTTCATAATAAGTTGGTAAATAGTGGTTAATGGATCATGAATAATGGTTAAATGAGTATGAAGTCAACATATAAGGGATTCAAGAGTTATGGTATATTTTAAGATTATGAAATGATTAATGGTATTAAGGCTCTTTTTAGGATGGGATTACTTTGGAAGACTTTTTATAACATGTGTAACCCTGAAGTCTGATATATGAAAATGTTATTCAAGGAATAATTTTTTTTTATGAGTAATGGTGGAATTTTATTTTGGATGAATCTGTGTTTATATTTTTGATATATAGTGATTTGCGTTATTTAAGAAAATGATTAACTTATCATACAGAATATGTGATTTGGTGAATTACACTTCAGTATGAGACTTTAAGAGTAGTAAATTTTTTTGGGAGATAAATGTTAAGATTTATCTTGGAAGACTATGTGAATAAATCATTCAAAGATTTTTGTTTCAATCTTAGTTTGGAATACTTACATGAATTTTATGGATAGTTGTTTATTTAATAGTATTTGTTGAACTTTGGTTATTGTATGACAAACTTTGAAGATTAAGATTTGATTTTCTGCATGTAAAAGATTATCCTTTTTTGGGGTTATCTGATCTTGTACTAATCATTTTGGTTTTGGTAAATGTCTAAAGTCATGGAAAAAATATAGTTCATCTTTTGTGGATTATGTTATTCTATATAAGTTGATTATAGGTATTTCAATGTTAACAATTCATCTTGAGTACTCATAATTTGGAGAAAATATGAGTTTTGTGTTACAAATCTAGTAAAGGATGAATGTTTACATGAAAAGTAAGTATGTTTCCTTATGTTCATATTCATGAACTTAAATAAATTCGTCAACTTTATAAAAAGTAACTTAAAAAAATTGTCTTTTAACTTTTCTTACTGGGGAATCAAAGACCATTTAACCCATCACAAGTTTGTGATTTTATGGTGGTTAACATTCTCTTAATAATTTTTTCTATTACTCTCCATAAAAAATAGATAGTTTTTTGTCTCCACCGTATCCATGTTTTCCAGGAATCCTCATATCTGTTATCATGGGTGACCATTTTTCTTATATTTTTTTCTGTTAAAGTGATATTTTTATTTATTATTTTTTTGATGTGGAAATTTCAATAATGTTTCCAATCCCAATTTTAAAATTGTGAGGATGCAATTCCCAAAAGTGTGGAAGGATTTAACATCCCGGGTAAATAAATAATATAAAATTTTCATATTTATTAAAAATTTTGAATTAAATATTTATTTTACATTAAAAGAGATGATATATTTGATGGCGTACCTGATACGCAACAATGGGTTTCTTTAAAAACTTATGTTGCACATAATGCTGAGTCATACTGATAAATAATAATATAATATTATTTAAATAGTATTTAATGCCTCGTAGTTTTATTTGTGGTGATTGAAATAACTAACTAAAATATTAATATACATGGTTTTTAAATGTTTTTACATTTACCCAATACATTTTAGAGACTTAAAATAAGAAAGAATCCAATTTTAAGAAAAATTTACTTTAAGAGGTTGATTTACCACCTTTTGATGGAAAACCTTATTTAAATATATTTTTAGTGATATTTATATGTGATATTTGACGAAATAAAATTTTTATTTATAATCAGGACATCAAAATTTACTTTGGGTAATTCTTTGGTATTTTTTGGATAAAATTCAATTTATAATGAAAAGTGAAAAATACTATATTTTAATTCAAAAATACCTTTTAATCTAATTTATTTATATAGTAAGATTATCTTTTTAATTTATATTAATGTGTAATTATATTATGTTTTTACCATTTAATCCAATGTTGGTCATTTTAAGTAATTTCACTTTTAATTGGACATAAACAAGTGTCGATCTTTTGATAGTTATTATTTCTTAAAAACACATTTTTTATTTTGAAAGCAGGAATTAATTTTAAATTAATTTATTCCACTTCTGTGTTTTGAATTTGGAAAAATGGATTCCATATTTTAAATTATGAGGTCCAAATTGTGTAAATAGGTACCTTTTATTTTTAGAAATTATGAATATTTACGTTAGTAAATATTTTATTTAGCATGGTTAATTGGTAAATCTGGTAAATAAGGTTAATAAAATATTATAATAATAATATAATGTTACTCTAACATGTTTACTAATCTAATTGGTTGATACATATCTGACCATGGGCATCCTTGAGTCGATTTTGGGACCCCATGAAGCCACATGGGAGTGATAATAACACTTTATATTAATTAATTTAAAGTAAAGTAAAAATGACAAAAACAAATATCTTTTAGTAAATCAATTTTTACATGGGGTTATATAAGTTATATCTTTACTTATATATATTATTTATAAAGATAAAAATATTTTTTACATTATGGTAATTTTTTATTATTTTTATACATCAAATAAATTAAATTTTTTATGACACAATTATGATACAATGTTTACTTTCTTAATAACTGATTAAATAAATAAGATTATAAAAACTAAAACAATATCCAAACCCAGTCCAATTCCTATTGGATGATTTTATTTCGACCATGAGTCATCTTATCATCAACTTTAATTTGTTTTTAACATTATGAAACAAATAATCATTATATAATAGAATAATATTTTATTATATTCCAAAAGATCCCCTCCTCCCCCTTATAAAAATCCCTCACTTCTAACCCATTCCTCACACCTCTAAAGCTCTTTGTATCCTCCAAACCCTGACCAAACTAGCTCTAAATAACCCTATCTTCCTCCTATAATCCTTACCATAGTATGAAGTAACTTAAAGTAAACCTTTTGGTTCTAACCAAAGGGAGATACCCAATTTAAAGGTAATGTCTTATCTTAATTTCTTTTGTTTTATTTTACATATCCAAGCCCCTAAAATCATTTTATTCTTTTCTTTTATAACAACACCAGTATCCTAAATATACTTGGTTGTTTTTATGTGAATTATTATAACTACATTTACACATACCATCATCTAATGGGTAAATTACATATTATTTATGTGGATGTCAAACTAACACCTCGCAAAATGATGATTATTCAATTGCCTCTGAACGCCTCTTATGGTGGCCATTATGATGGAAATTTATTTATATATGATATATATTATGTTTATTTTTTTTATTCTACTGTATTTTTAATTTATAGAATACCTTAATGGTTTCCATTATGAGTAAACGTGATAATTGCATTTGAGAAAGTGCGGACTACCACCCCTTCAAAGTGATATGACTCATTCATACCATATATGGGACGTGTAAAATATAGAGTTATTGAAATTATATATTATATTATTCTATAATTATAATATAACTATTTATCATTCATTTTTCATTCAATTAAAATACAAAATAGAAATTAAAGTAGCATTCATGCGTATATACGGCTTACCGTCTCCATGAACGGTGCATTTCATTTATTATCTCCAAATGTTATATACTATTATAAATACATATATATACTATAAATATATTATATCTATTATATTTAAATAATTAATATCATTCTGGATATAATGGAATCTGGGCCACATGAACTCCATGTAATTATAAGGTGTTAATTTTTTACTCAAGTACCAAATATCGACAAAATGACCATTATCAACATAAATAATATCATAATGTTTATGACACAGTAATAAGTGATATAAAATGAATAATAAAATTTAAAAAGGGTTTTTAACCAAGTATAAATTATCTTAAGATTATTATACAAGAATAACAATGAATAAACTAGTTGAGTCGAACACATTGAAAGGGGTTTCTTATCTCACTTTTAATTCCGTGAGTTTCCATTGTCTGCCACTAATTTATTGCATGTGGTGTATTTTGTACGTCCATTTTATATATATTATCATGATCAAATTTATATTCATGGATATCTATGAATCATTGGTTGGTTAATAACTTTTGGTCATACGAGTCGATTGATTATAACGTGGTAAAAGATTTTCATCTCTCTTTTTATTCCTGTGAGATTCATTTTTTATTTTCCACTATTTCCTTTTGGGTGGTGTATATACTACCAATGATTGTATTAATTGTGTAATATACTTCAAATTATGGGTATTTTCATCTTAATTTTATGATCCTTCTTTCATAGGTTGTATTTTTTGTCAGTTACCAAATCGATAAGGAATCCTTTTATCCAAATTTCCATTCCTTGGGTTAATCTTCTAATTCTTAATTATGTCATGATATGATTATCTGTGGAATCACTATTTATTTATTTATTTTTTAATTTCCACTCCCCCTTTTTTGATATACTTTTGTTACACATAATCACTCTATTGTTAAATTCTCAAGTCATCAATATAAACTTGATAAGAGTAATTTTAACTCAATTTCCATTCATTGAGCTAAACATCCAAGTCATTGATTTTGTCTTTAAAAGAACATGTTTTAATTTCCTAGGATTTATTTAAAATGAATATCCAATCATATTGAATGTATTTATATTTGTCACCCATTATTATGTAATTTATTTATCTTTAATCTAAGGATAAAGTTTTGATAAGGGATTTCGTGTCAATTTACAGTACATTGAGTTTTCATTGTCGTTATGCACCAATTCACTTTAATACGGTGTATATATAGTCCTTTGACATATTATATCACGAATACCTTTATTATAATTTTATTATAAATTATTGATTGAGTTTTATTCCTCAATTATTTTTATTCAAGCGTATCTCATTTGATTAAGAACTCTTTAACTAAAATATTGTTTTAATGATTTATTTTTCTAAATGTTTCTCATTAATGTCCATGTCTTCCAAATGGGTTTTAGTATTTATTTATATGGAAATTAATTTTTTCAAATTTTAATTCCTTTAAAATCCTCAAAGTGGTATGGGACTCATTGATTCAAAAATATATTTATTAGATGTTTTAAATGGTTTTGAAAATGTTTTGGTAATGCATTGTTTATTTCAATATATTGATTTGATATATTGGAATGTCAAAATCTTATCTTTCCTTTATACTTGTGTTATGTGTTATAATTTTTTTATGGTTATTGGTAATTGTTTATGTATACGGGTGGATCCGTGATAAACCAAGGGTGGGTGAGCCTGAGATAGCTCTCCAATACATTGGGTAACGTGACAGAGGTCAATGTTAATGTTTCTCCTAATAAATTTTTGGAATATACTATGATGTATATTCTAAATGTGACTCCCTATGTAGCTTTTATTGCTACAATGTAATTATTTTATGAATTCCATAATTTACCTTTTTGATTTATGATTTGTGTCTATTATTCATAAATCTTATGATTTTGTAAGGTATGTTATGATTGAAAATTATTATCTCATTTATTTATATTTATTTATGGGATAAATTTTTCCTTCTTTATTTTATAACCCTTGCTAATATTTTTATGCTCATCCCATTTTTTTAAATATTTATCACTGGACTTAAAGATGTATAGGGTCAAGGATGGGATTGTGGAAAATTCATGCTGTATAAAACATGTAACTAGTCTTGACACTTGTTTTAATGGGAACTGAGTAAAAGTGCCTACTTTGTAACTTTGAGATGTAATTTAATAGTTATGACCTAATTCTCTAAAACTCTAATCCTAAAAATATCATCATTGTGAATTATTCATTAATTCAATATTATGTAATGTTTTAAGGATGTGTCCTTATAATACCATTATAGTCCTCAGGTATGTGTTTGTGTAATGTATTAAATATTCATCAAAATGATGTAATATATATATATGAAAATATTGGGTCACTATAATAGTCTCCAAAAAAATAAGGTCAAAGTGGGAATTTTCTTTTCTGCAATTCAAGGATAGGACAAGGATGGGAGATTTGATCATCACTATGTATCAAAGAGAAACAATAATCAAGCTCTATGTAGTTATAGAAGATAAATTCACTATTTATATCTTGATCACACATAGGGAAAAGGGTAAATTCTTTTTTTATTGGGATTTTAAGATGAGCCATGGAAAATAGATCCATGTATTACTACATATCTAGTGACAATAGGACTCCTGCCACATATAGTTTTTGAAAATATTTGATTTTATATGAATTTTGAATTATTATCCAAGAATATCTTATATTGATATAAATATCATTTAATGGAAATAATCTCACCAAATATATTCTTTAAATGGATTTTGGATTCATGTACAATAGAATTTTTGTGCTATTTAACATCATTAGACTAGGTATAGATTCCATGTTTCTGAACATATTTATATTCAAGAATATTAACTAGATTGATTTACTAGGAAATTTAAGATCAAAAAATACATGCCTTGTGTGATAAATAAGATATAACATGGATATCACCTAACTCACACAAGAGTTCAAGACATATAACAAACAATGATTATTTTCAAAAATATTCATACCAAAAATATATTCATGGTCTCAATCTAATGTATGGAGAAGTGGTTAAGAGTGGTGAAAATAAATGAATTTAAATGTGTATATGATTCATGTGTCACTATGTATTCTATAATAATAGGAATCTATCTATACATATTTCTTATATATATATATATTGGAAAATTTTACTTTATGGTGGGCTTGTATATTTGAGATATATATTCTAGGATATATATATCGCATGTTAGAGAGGCATTCCATATAAGGTAGTATGGTGTAATTAGTTTATGTTATTTCAATATAGGACTGTAAATCATGCAAATTAACATCATAAAACTAGGTTGATAGTAAAATGTAGTTTCAGATCATCTTGTAAGGTTATTATCAAATAATATTAAATCATAGGGTGGAGAAGATAACCATATAGTTTAACATCATATGACAAGGAAATTTAGTATGTAGCTTAATATCTTGTGATGAGGAAGAATTTGAAATGATGTGAAATTATATAATTTATTTGTTTAGAAATCATGAATTAGTGATTAGTGTGACAAATTCTCTATCCATTATGATCAAACAATACGATCAATCAGGCTAAAAATAATGTATGAAATAATGAATTTCATAATTTTGGTTGTAATTTAGAGGATTCTTTCCTGGTATTAGAAAATTTATAATAAACAATACTAGATCTCATTGGGGAAACTAATGGAAGACAACATTATTATTTAAAGATTGGTAAACTTTGTTTTCATGGGATATAAATTTGTCAATATGTGAATTTAATTATCATTGAGTCATTTAAACTCATCCAACCACTTATGAGACTACTCGTATTCACAAAATTGATTTAAAATAGTGAATAAGAGATAAGGAAACTAGAATTTGATTAGAAGTACTACCTTTATACTATATATATTATAATATGAGGCTTCTCACATATAAATACAACGTTTATTGGTAAAATCCCAAAAGGCATGAAAGGTATTTTTGTTCAATTAATTATTATAATTCCCCCCATATTAAAAATTATAATAGGAATGGTCTTTTTTAGACCCTCAATTTATTCATTTTTAATTTCATGGTAGTGAGATAAGTTTTTAGACTAAATACTATGTTGCATATACAATAATTTCTAATATGAATAGTATAAATTGGATTCATTGTCCATCAATGGTTTGTGGGGGGAAAAATTGGTTATGATGTTTGAATTAATTTAGTTGTTGATATACTTCATCAGGATTTTTTTTTGATATAGCCTTGACAAACATGGAGAATAATCTAGTGGTGGTAAAAATAAACATGAACTTTCATGATGAAGCTTTGGGATATTCCCCCATGAAATATATTAACAAGATGAAAAATTAACTATAATATTTAGTAGTGTGTCATACCTATAGTGGTTGATGATTAAAATGATCATGTATTTGGAAAGATTGTAATTATTTTTTATACTCTATCCAATTTTGATTAATTTATGGAAAAAAGTACCATACCCCCCAGATCCCATGGGAGATATTTTTTCAGATTTAGGAGAACCAAAGGTTCCTAAATGGAAATCCTATATAATATATATGGTATATCATCTTTTAATGAATATGATAAGGATTCCATAAAATCCTCATTTATAACTGGATTACGAATAATTCAGATCGTCATAAAAGATAATATTTTTGGACCCCTGTTATGTCCTCTCTGTCTATTCTTGTCAAATTGAATAAATTTTTCTCTAGTGGTAGTCCAATATTGTGGAAAAAAATCTAATGAAGATATCATTTGGTGATTCTATCAGCTCATCTTACTTAGGGGAGGTATTGATTTTGTTATTTCCCTATATGTTTCTATAAATGGATAAAGAGAGCACCCTACATTGAAGGATGTTGATGATATTCTCATATCGATTTATATTATACAAATTTGTGGGAGTATTAAATAATACATGAACCTTAGAACTATATAGACACATAATTTGACATTATGTTGGATGAATGGTGGGTTATATCATTAATCCTGAAAAATAATAAATTTATGGAATTTTTTCTTATTTCTTAATTACATATACACCGTTAGTATTATTAATTAAAAAATATGAATAAAAAATAAAATTTAGGTAGTTAACTGGTATTTTTTATCCAATTTCAATCCTAAAATAATATCTTGGTATTATAAATAATTTTTAGTGAAAAAATTATATCAATATAAATGATCAGGTAAAAACTATTTTTTCTAGAGAGATGATGATAATTACAAAACAATCTCTATTTAGTTTTAATTTTTTTCATCCATATTTACGGTTGACTTTTTGAAGAACCCAAAAAACACACATCCCATGTCTATAAATTAATAAAAAAGTGAATAACTCTTCATCATCTAGTTCTGTATCTAGTAGTGTGATTTATGAGGTGGGATGAGCTGTAAGAAATTTTGCTAACACATTCCTTTTGACTACTGTTTTTCATATGAACTAGATATAAAACTATTGTAGGATTACTTTCCAATATTATAGATATCTAACCAATATAAGATAATTGAATATATATTAGTGTCATTCAATAAAAGATACCAATTGGTTCTCATTATTTTTTAGTTAATGTCTCATCTTTGGAACTATTATGATCAATGCAAGAAGGATATTCTCTATGTTAGATTATAATTTATCGGTATCAAGAATAATTCTACTCTGATAGTATAGAACACTATATTTTCCATCAAATTTATTCTAAAAGGTAAATTAATTGATTTATCATTAAAGATTTTCCACAAACAAAATTAGTGGGTTTATTTTTAATGAAGAAATCAATAAAAGTAGGATTAAAAGGTATTTATTGATACTGTCAAAATATTATTGACAGTATTCATCCCATTAGTAGGTAACTCTCTACTTTATAATATTTTTTAAGGGAAGAAAATATATTTCAAGGTCTTCAATAAATCATATGATGTTGATTATGTGTCCTTAAATCCCTCTAAAATCGTTGAGATATCAAGGTGGTGGTATATTAAGGATTGACTTAGTCTGATTGGGAACAACCTCGATACCACTAAGGAATACCATGAGACCATGAAAATTTTCAAATGTGACCCCTGAAAGTTAATTTCATGGGGTTCATATATAGTATGTTTTTTCATTAATTTTTTAAAAAAAACTTGATTATTAATACAATTATAACACTATTGATATTTAACTACCATATCATCCATATAGCATTATATGGTTTTACCTTGAAGGGGAATTACGATATAGTGAATGTCTTGTTGATATGTGTTTCCAGTGTTCTATAACCCAAGGTAATTACTCAATATAAATAAACTCCTTGGGGTTACCTGAAATTTGTGGCATTCTCATCTTTGAGATCGATTTAGATATTGTTAAAATTGGAATATCTATTCATGAAGGAAATGGAATGGAAACCAAAAGATTCATTGATTTAATTTTTCATTATTAGATTTTGGATTACATTTTTTTAGAAATACCAATTTGGATCTTTGAAATCAATTATATATTTATATATTCTTGTTGTTATTATTGAAAGGGATACTTTTGGAACAAACTTTATGTACTATCCCCACCCCCCACTATAATAAATATGACAATAATGAGATTATAAACATCGGCTTCCAATTTCAAAACATGATTTGGATTCCTTGTCATGTCTATGTAATTGAAGTGATAATGATATTACAGAGAACTAAAATGACGGTTAAATACAAAAAGATCAATTCCAAGTGTTTTGATGTAATTCATTGTGAAAATAACTCCATACTTCTTTAAGAAAGAGACATATGTCTCTTGTTATTTATGATACATGGTGGAAAAAAGTAAAATAGGTCATGGGTGTTCCTCTTAAAAAATATTCACCTAAATTAGTACATCAGTGTTTGTAAAGATACATTCCCCTGATGATAGAGGGGAATATATGAGATATTCTATATTTTCTTATTCATTTTCCAATATTTTTTAGGATATAGGAGATTATGGGAAGTTTTTGGTACTGGATGATGATGTAGGAGGGTTTTTATCCTCAATGAATGATGATGAGGAATATTTGGTCTTCAAGGGTGCTAATACATGTGAATTATTTTTTGGCTGAATTTTAGACATAGATTGATTATTCTACATAATCAACAATGTTAGAATATTTTCAAACATTTTAATATTCATGAAATGATATTTGTTCATTTTCAAATTCTATTTATAAATTGGGTAAATTTTCTAATTCAAACTGAAATCTAGAATATTCCATCGATCTATGTAGAAAAGTGATAGAATTTTAATATAAGGGATTATGAAGATGAATGAATCAAAAGCCTTATTAAACATATATATATTCATTCAATGTTACTATAATCTGGACAATATAGAAAAATGTTCCCAACCATGAGCCTTCATTATTCCCCAAGGATTCATTTCCACTTAGTCAAATAGTCTTGTTAGCATTAACTAAGGCTACAGATCATTCACAGTTTCATTCACATGGAGATGCTGAGGAACAAGATTGATCTATATGGATAGTATAGAATTATTTGTTTCATTCATATTTGGTATTTTTTAGGGGAACCATAGCATTAAAATCAAATAATAGAAAAGTGGTCAGATGTTTTTTCACTAATACAGGGTTTGTATGACCTTATATATCCACATATATATAGATATTGCCACAATTTTAGTGATGAGAAGTACTTAATATACATTGAGATTATGGAATGGGTTAATAGGGTCCATTTATAAACCATTAGGTGTATCTGATTAGATGAAATTACCTATATCTCATTGTTTTCCTTCTATGTAATTGAATCTCCCAATATGTATTGAGATTCATGGGAAATAAACAGATAACCATCACTATATAGCACTCTATCATCATTATTAAGAGTGTACATGATACACTTTTGGTAGGATGAATGCACTTCCACATGGGAATGAATATATGGTCTTCCTAAGAGATCATTGATAGCCATTCCATGATGAATAACCATAATCTATGAATTAGATACAATATATCTCTATTAGAAACTGATGTTGATATGAACTAAAATATTATGCTTCTAATTTTTATAAATTTGAATTATAAGAGTAGTGGTATAAAAATTGGCCTCACTATAACCTAAACATCAGAGGGAAGACACTATAATGAGGATAATTTTGAAACTGTTGTCAGTAAGGGATTAAAAACTGTCATTGTTTTCAAGAATTCTAGATATATACATGGCCATTATAATTCCATATATTCTTGTCTCTCTATCATGATCTATGAAGGATACGAATGTATGATATTAGGTATTTATGGTCTCTATATGATACACCTAGATTATCGAAAACATATCTTCAAACTCATCACTAAATAAACACTCCTCAATAAGAGATTCTTGAAGCTCATTTGTAAGGTAGAGGTCATGATGAATTGAATTCTTGGATGGAACTCTAACCAATTATTTCAAGATGCCATATTTTTAACTAGATTCATACTATTCCCTATATGTGGATACTCCTTGTCCCATGGCTTGGAATCTAAAGTCATCAATATTAGCAGTTACATTCTCCGATTGGAACTTGATGGAATCATTATCATATTGGGGTTGTAATGATCTGTATTTATGAATTTTTTTGTTGACCAATAAGATATTTATCCCCCTATCAATGGTCTAGATTTATTGTACTTGAATGAGACCTATTTTATTCTGGAGAAAATTAGTTTTCTTATCAATCCCACTCTTTCTCTCAGTAGCATATAAAATTTCAGATAGGACATAACTTGTTTGACACGATCCAGGTCATCCTTTTCTTACTCAACATCACTAGCCTCAATATCCTCTTTTTCCTTCACCAAAATTCTATAAGGGGGAAATAAGGTTATATGCATTTTATTTATAAGAAAATGTATTTTCTTAGTGAATTACATTGATCGATATGTTTTGTAATTCTGGATTTAAATAGGATACTATTTAGTGGGTTGGCTCACATTGAACTGTTTGGTTGATTAGTTCCCATTCTAAAAATGCTTCAATAATGAAATATTGAAGTTCATGAAATTTGTTTAGTAGTATCAGTTTCTATTCTTGTGTTATACCCTAGTTACATTGGTTATTTCATCTCACTAAATAACAACAATTGTGGGACTCTGGAGCTTAAGTAGTTTGGACAAATATCATATATGAAGATGTAACTAATTGATTTCGTTGTACCATAATAGTTAAATGAACATGTTTGGCCTTATTTTTCATCATATAGTCATCCAACTTTTATGTGTCCCTTCCAAATACTTACTAGAACTCTTCTTCTACTTTTTATGGGGTTGAAGAGACTGATTTCACATGTGCTGGTGTATTTAAAAAAATTAAATTCAAAGAATATATCATCATTAGGAGGATATTTGTGAAGGAGAATATCTTTTTTATGTTTTAACCCAATATTTGGTGGAATGGATAATAATTGTTGGAGTTGTTAAGGAAAATATTATTTGTATTTCTAGGCTCTTGAATTTTTAGAAGGTTATTTTCCTAATGATATGATGATGTACTAGGAAAAATTATTTTATTCCAAAATAATATACTAGATTATTCCAATGTCCAATTGGTGGGTTCATATTATATTTTTCCCCTTTCTTACAAAGTTAATTCTATTTTTTCATCCATTTAGGAGGAGGCTTTATGTGATATTTCATGGGATTTGGCAGTAGAGATGTTTTTGGGGCTAGCCTATGATTAACAGTGACTATTTTCCTTTTATAGTTCTCATTCCTTGAGATAATGGTAATTTTTTAGATTTTTTATTGGTCTAAAAAATAGAATCTTCCATCCTTTATCCCAATATGAAGAACTCAATTAATCCATTAGGGTGTTTTATTGATATCAACAGTTCTTGCAACTAATAACATAAATTCATTATGTACATTTATATTACATTATCCTTTAGCAGATGTATGGTTAAGATGTAGGTTAGTCCTTTCCATTAAGAAATATATTTTTAGACCCCTCATCATCCTTTTACTTAAAATTTTAAATCAAATGACCATTTTTTTCTCAATTTTGAGCTGAATTGGTAGAGAAACTACTAAACAATATCTTCCCAGTTAGAAATCGACCAATCCAGAAAGATGTTATACCATAAATATATTGGATCTACTAGATTCTAAACAAAATATATGATTATTTCTAACTATTTCTACTAAAGTGTTCCCAACATGGGGTCAAAATTATATACAATGTAGAACATATGTTTCTTTAAGTCCCCATTACTATAGGAAATTGGGAATGTAAAATTCTTGAATATGGGTGGTGGAGGAGTCATATTAAATCACAATAGATACAATTTCCTATTTTAGTTAATATAGTTTCCATATCCTTTCAATATATACTATTCTAGATTCCATGGATTTAAGGGAGTCAATAATTTCTGTAAAGATAGTTGGATGTCTATACACCTTATCAAAAGAAATATAAAAAAAATTATATAGTCTATCATTCGATATTTATATTTGATAATAGTTATGGTTCAACCTTGAGTATTTTTCATAATATGGTTCTAGTTTTTACACAAAAATATGAAATTATAGAAATTTTCTAGCCATCATGACATGATAGATCAACTATTTTTGTCTCGGGTTAGTGGGATGGTTGGTTTTCTCTATCATCAATAAAGTATCTTCCTTGTGTGGAGGGATATTTTCTAAAGGAGAAAAACATGTTTCTTCTTAGGGTTTAAGATTAGTGAGAGAATTTTCCATGATTAGTTAACAATTGATTCATTTAAACTCCATTAACTCTTATTACAACTGAAGAAATATTTTTTCTATAGATTGAAGCCACAATTTTTGAAGTGATTGGTGGTATACAACCATATACTTCCTCTATTCTTTAATAGTGACTCATTGGGGAGGAGTTAATAGTTCATTCATTAGAATAACCAAATATTGAACTTATCTATGGTGTTAGGTATTCACACCATCTTCATGTGCTTTGGAATGGACTATATTTTTGACAGAGAATTTACAATCCCCTACTTCAATGTTGGGATCTTGTTCTTGATCATCGGTGGTGCTGATTCTGATGAAATTAGTTGATGTGTAGTGTTTTTATCAATCATATCATCATTTTAATTATCATGGGAGTTGTTTAATTTTTATTATATATCCAAATAAAAATAAAAATTCTTAATTTCCTTTACCGTCATTGAATACCATTTCATATTGAAGCCTCTTCCTCAGACTATATTTTGGTTGAGAAGTTATATCACCCATTAATGATGTGGTTCTTGGGGTATCCATCCTCAGTCTCTTAAGGTTCACTTGATATGAGGTCATTCTCAAAATGGTGTTATAATGAAGAGTGATTTCATACAAAAATGATGTGACATTTTGTGGTGGATTATCATATAAACGTATTCATTGGGAGGATAATCCTTATTAATTAATTTCTAACTACATAGATGTTTCCTATATCATATTACCAAGTCATGAAATTCATGGAAAAAAATTATAGATATATAGGAAAGGTGAGGAAATTCTTGTAATTTGACCATCCAGACATTAGGAGGATTTTAATATCAACAAATATTAGGACAATTACCCTGATTGATCTTGATAATTACATGTGGGGAGCCTTCATGAAAGGCACTATAGGGGGTACCTCCCAATCTACAACTAGAAATATCATGGAAGAGAAATCTATAACTATAGCTAAAGACACTTTTATATTTTCAGTTAGAAGATTCTAGGGTGACTATTAACTGATTCATTAAGGTCTCAAGAGAACCATCATTGATCGGGTTATGGATATACACCTTCTATAATTTCAGGATATGTATTAAAAGACTTAATTGTGGATGCATTCTAGTAGGTTGTTGGGATTTTGTGTTGTGTATAATGACCATTAAATTTTGGAACACTCCTAAGACACACTCATGTTACCTTCATAATATTTCAATGGGTCCCATCATAATGCAGACCTACTGTCACAATTAAAAAATGATGTTGGACTTCAATACACTGAAGGGCAGTAACATTATTTCCCTACACTTGGGAGACATTTAGAATAGGCATGAAAGTTATTTTGGAGTTAGTTGGAACATGATTCTATACTAAAGTTCCTATTTAAAAGGGTCAATGATCTGTAATCAAGTTATTTATATGAGGTCGATCCGTTTTTTCAATAATTGATGAAATTTTTTGATGATTCTATAGAATGAGAGAAGAAATATTTTAAATCTCTATAGTATCTCTCAAGTTACACAAATTAGTTACTCTGGTGGTGTGGGTGGGAATGTGTGCATGTTCCCAATCAACCATTAAGATATTCCAACACTTCCTTCCCAAACTATTTTTATAATATGATTACTATCTAACAACGGGATGAGTAGGGATATGTGCGTATTCATTAAGAGCTGTTATGATATATTAATGAGCATTGTTAATAAGAACATAGATATGGTTCCACTATTCAATGTTAATGGAGATATAAGCACACTCATATCCTCTGATTAGCATAAAAATATGAAAATGGTATTCTTTTATATGGTAATGTGTAACACCCCAAGCTTCCACGATTTGCTTCTCTTTCAATAATGCAATAGCTTGCATTGTACGCAACTTCGAGATTCTAACACACCACAAACAATCAAACTAGCCGTTATGAATATTAATACCTAACTTTTGAAATTTTATAAATTTTAACTTTCAAAATGGACTTCATTTTTGGATTCAGAATATCGAAATTAGCCTATGTTGAATTTTTGGTATTTTTCTGAGAACATCCAATTTTTGATGAATAGTGAAAAATATTTAAAAATAACTTTTTAAATAAAAACAATTTATAGTGATAAATTATACTATTGAGTGGTTTTAAAGTATAATTAGAATATAATTTATCCATTTTATCCAATTTTGGTCATTAGAATTAATTTCACTTTGAAATTAGACATAAACAATTGTCAATCTTTTGATTGTTATTGTTTCTTAAAAACACGTTATTTGTTTTGACAGCCGGAATTAATTATAAAATTAATTAATGAAACTTATAGGCTTGAAATTTTTTAAAATAGGAATCATTTTTGAATTTGTAATATCAATTATAGCTTAGGGTGAAATTTTGGCATTGTTCTGAAAAACTTCAATTTTTGATGAATAGTGAAACCACTAAGTGGTAGTTATAAAACTGATTTTTCATTTAAATGAAACATTATCAGTTCTATGAATTTAATTTCAAAAATCCTACATACATGGTTTTCATTAGGATATAAAAGGTTGTTCAATAGGATTAAAATAATTTTTTTGTGAATAGTAACTTTTAAGTTTTATTAATCGCGATTAAAGGTAATTAGTGAAATTTAAGGTAAAAATGATATTATAAAAATATGAAAATACTTTTACACAAGTCCTAACCTTATTGTATGAGTCATGGACGACCAATAAAATCCATGGGTCAACTTGGGGACCCCATGGAGCCACTTGGGTAAGAAAATGACATTAATAACTTTTTATTTAAAGTAAAAATAAAATTGTCCCAAACATGTGTGGTTTTACTAAAACAATTATTACATGGGATTATATAATTTAACTATTATACTATAAATATTCATTGGAAATATAAACACATTTCCTACATCATGGTAATTTTTTTATAATTTTTAGACATTAAATAAATTAAATTATTTATGACACCATGATGATGCAACGATTACCTCATTAATTAACGATTTAAATAAAATGAAAAGATAATGTAACATATTTGACTTAAAATTGTCAAAAACCTATTGGATGAGTATATTTAGAACCCTTATCTCCTTATCCTCGAAATATATAATTTTGGGACCTTTGAAATCCTAAAATCACTTCATAATAATGTAACATTTCATGACATTCCAAGAGTGCCCCTCCTCTCCTCTTATAAAAGGCCCCCACCTCTACCCCCTTATTCACACCTTCAAGCCATTTGGCTCAGCCAACCTCTGCCCAAATACTCTACCAACTTCCCTCTCTTACTTCTAGATGCCTCACATTGGGAAGAAGTCTTCCCAAGGAAGCCTTTTTCTCAAATCAAAAAGTGTTACCCGATTTTAAGGTAATCTCTTCTCTTATGTTCTTTTGTTTTATTTTTCTTCTCCAACCCCTTAAACTATTTTTATTCATTTATTTTGTAACAACACCAGTATCTTAAATATACTAGTATGTTTTTATGATAAGGATTAGAGCTACACTTACACACACCATCATATAATTGTTAAATAACAAACTGTTTCTATGGTTGGCGAATTACTGCCTCACGAAACGATGATTTTTCAATCTTCTTTTAACACCTCTCATGGTGTCCATTAAGATGTCACAATATTTATATATGATATATATTATATTTAAGTTTTCCTTATACTTCTGTATTTTTCATTTATGGCATACCTTTATGGTTTCCATTATAGGTAAACGTGATAATTTCATTTTAGGAAGTGCGGACTACTGCCCCCTCAAAGTGATTTGAATCGTTAATGCCATGTGTGGGATGTATAAAGTATGGATTAAATGATATTATATATTATATTATACTGGAATTATAATATACCTTTATATCATTATTATTCCATTACATTAAATACGAAAGAGAAATGAAAGTAGTGTTCATGCGTACGTACGGCTTACTATCTCCATGAACGGTGCATTTCATTTCTTACCTCTAAATGTTATGTAATATTATAAATTCATGTATATACTGGATATATATGATATATATGATATCTAAATAATTAATATAATTATGT
The DNA here is from genome assembly GCA_963277665.1 of Viscum album. Taxonomy (NCBI): domain Eukaryota; kingdom Viridiplantae; phylum Streptophyta; class Magnoliopsida; order Santalales; family Viscaceae; genus Viscum; species Viscum album. The sequence continues at coordinate 568,375,858 of OY728164.1, read as the reverse complement.
ATATAATGGATATTTTACCACATGAACAACTTGTAATTATAAGAAGTTTATTTTTGACTTAAGTACCAAATATCGATAAAACGACTGTTATTAACTTAAATAATTACATAATGTTAATAACATGGTAATAAGTGATGTAAAAGGAATAATGAACTTGAAAAAGGTTCTTAAGCAATTATAAATTAACTCTAGTTTATTATTCAGGAGGTTAAATAACGGTCGAGTCAAGTCGGACACGAGGTAAGGGAACTTCTTAACCCAATTTCCATTCTTTGGGTTAATCTCCTACTTTCAAATTCTATCATGATATTATTATGTCCTATCTTGTATTTGTAAATTAATTATGTGTACTTATAGTGAATACACATAATAGATTTATTTTATTTAAAAAATTATCTTTGTAAGGGACTTCGTCTCAATCTCCATTCATTGAGGCATATTTTGTTTTATACACAAATTTCTTTTATACGGTGTATAAACCCCTTTGACTATTACTTTTATTCAAATGGAATATTTTTATATGAATCATTTTACTACATGACAAAAAGGAATGTTTTTCTTGTCGTATGTATGCGGCGACAACGACTTCGCCGCCGCCGTGACCATTATTTGAGTTTCGGCTTCCTCTACAAGCCATAACTTTTTTAAAATTAAAAATAAATACCATGTTTTAATTTTATTTTATTTTGGTATTGAAAATGGTTTTGATAATGTTTTTATTATATCAATGTGTTGTATTGATATCTTGTGATTGAAATTTGGAAATTTTATTTTTTTTTATGCATGTTTTATGTGATACGATTATGTTATGATTTAGGATATGTTTAAAACTTTTCACATAAGGAATGCATTAAACTTAATAAGTGACGGGTGGAGCCCGCTATAGCTCCTTGATGCATCGGTAGGTATCATGAGACAAACTAGTGTCTTGGCATGAGGCCTTGACAAAATCTTATTTGTAGTCTTGGCCCGATGTCTTGTCTACGTGGTTATGATAGTCTGGCATTATTCATTTCATCAATATGAAAGTGGTTATTGATATTTCATGTGATTATTCGACTAGTAGAATATCTGTTTGAATAATTAAATGGCATTATTTCATTTTATTTTTGCCATATTATGTTGAAGTTCAAGTTTAAAAGGCTTTTTTTTAGTTATACATTGCCTTAAATGTTAATGTTTATTTATGAAAGCATCTGCTATATTGTTATCCTTACTGAGCATCTGATCTCACCCCTTCCAATGTATTAATTTTTTTAGTATGTGAAGAAGTATATTATGAATGACCTACAAGGATAGTATGAGGGGATATGAGGACAAGATGTTGTTGTAGTTTTGTTTTACTTTATGATGTAATATAAGACTTATGAATGTATCTAGTGTTTCCAAGGCTACTAAACTAATCGGTCTTTCAAGACTTGATCTTTTGTGATCATGCCAATGTTACACAATAATGCACCTACTCTGGGTAACTGGGGTCGGGGCGTTACAGTTGGTATCAGAGGCAGTTTAGTACTAACATTGGAAGCTATATTTAGATAAACTCTGATTAAAGCACATAGCCCAAAGATAGACTTTGATAATTAGTATAGAAGAACTTCCTAGAATTTTGGTATTATAGAGATTTTGTTAGTTTTTTGAGAAATACATCCATGTCTGGATATGAGCAGGTATAGGCGGCTCTAGCACAGATGTACCTAGGGGTAAAACCAGAAAACACTGCTTTGAGCTAGACTCGAATGGGAACTGGTGCACGACAACGAGCCTTGATGCACTCTTGGTTACGACACTCCTGGGGGATATACTTAGGATAATTCTAATTTTCTTTACAAACCATTATGAAGGGTTTATGAATATATACTTCCTCAAAGAAAACATTTTTATGATTATAGTTCAATTTATGTTAAGTGTTTTACAAGTATGGAATTACGTATTTTGATTCATAAACAAATCTAGTTTATGCCATTATTTAGAAATGGCTCCTAGTGGGAGGAATGGAAACTGTATCAATGCACGTACTCCATGTAGGGATTTCCCTTTTGCTCAAGATAATTATTGTGGAGCTAGAGATATAACTGGTGTTGATCAACTTATCACCATTCTGGGACAACTCACTCAGGTTATGAATAATAACCTTACTCGTATGGAGCAACCTGATTTGCAATGTGGAGGATCAATGTTAGAACGCTTTATGAGGCAAAAACCACCAACATTTAATGGGGGAACAAATACATTATTAGCTAATCAATGGATAAATTCCTTAGAGAAAATATTACATGCCATGGGGAGTAGTGAGAGGGAAAAGGTTATCATGGCAGTTTACCGCCTCACTGGAGATGTTGATCAATGGTGGTCATTGATTCAAAACACAAAGGAAGATTATGAAGTATCAAATATGGAATGGAGGGAGTTAAAAGAGATTTTCTTAGAAAAATACTTTCCTCGTGACCATCGAGCAGATATGAAAAGGCAATTTCTGAGTCTGAGACAAAAGGAGGATGAGAATGTCGCAAAGTATGAGGCTAACTTTACAAGGATAGTAAGACATGCTGCAGATTATATACGTAACCCAAGAAGTAAGATTGATCGTTTCTTTAATGTGTTAGAACCATTTCTCTGTCGAGCTTTAGTATCACAATATTTCTCAACATATGAAGATATAGTCTCATGTGCTATCAAGACAGAAAAGGAATTCTCTTAGTCATATGAAAACAAAGTAAAGCAAGAGAAGAAGAGAACAGTGAAACAAAAGACAGATAAAGGGAAAAAGGGAAAGAATAATTTTCCATTATGCGATAATTTTGGGAAGAATCACCCTGGTACTTGCCTAAAAGGAATGGGATTTTGTTATAAATGTGGATAAAAAGGTCATCAGGCTCGTGATTTCAAGGGAAAGAAAGAGGCTATCAATGTTGAACACTACAATTGTAGATAAATGGGTCATTATGGAAATGAATGTCCTAAGCGCCAAGGAAACTTACCTCAGAAAAGGGCAAGGGGTCAAGCCCAATCTTATGTTGTTACTACAGTTGAAAAGTAATAAATAATGTATTGGTGCTTTTGGAATCAAGGATTATATTATGGTTATAAGAATAATGTGATATATTGTATTACAGTACTTGTTTTTTTCATTAAAGTTTTAATATGATGAAGGTAATCATATTTTTAATATGTGATAATAAGAGAAACTTTACTTTGTTTGGGGAATCTGATGTTACAGTTGATTTTGGAATTTAGAGACCTTTTAGAGAAAGTCTGGATAGAGGTATTTTGGATAACAATAAAGGTTGGAACGGATTAAGTTGAACTTTGGATAGTATTGTTTAAGGTTAAAACATTAATGAAGATTATTTTTGGAATATTATAATAGTATAGTTATAGGAAAATGGAAACCTACAGGTTGGGGGATAACCCGTCTCGTCGGACAAAGCTGTAGGAATCGAACCCGCAACCATAGTGCAACATTCCTTTATTACCTACCACTAGCCTATAGGAAGTCCCTGGTTATTACAAAATAGTTTTCCTAATCTAAATGGTATGTGTTAATATTTGGAACCTTGTACGATTAGGATAAATATAATATTTTTGAGTTCTATTATCTTTTTGAGTGAAAGATGGGTTTGTGGAAAATATTTATAAAAGAATGAAAGTCTACATGACACGTATGTATATTTCCATAAGTTCTTTATAAATCTCCTAAATAAATTCCTCAACTTTATGAAAGGTAACTTAAAAAAAACGTTTTCGGTTAACTTTTCCTACTGGGGAATCAGTGATCATTTAACCAATCACAAGTTTTTGATTTTCTTGTAGTTAAACTTCCTCCTAATCCTATTTTCCACAACTCTTCATCAGACCTTGATGGTTTTTTTCCTCCATATCCATATTTTCATATAATCCTAGTATGGGCTGTCTCAGGTGACCTTTGTACCTATCTTTCTTTCTTTTAAAGTTATATTTTTATTAACCTTATTTCTGATGTGGGTTTTCTACAAAGGTATTATCTATTTTCAACCATTATTTTCAAAGAAAAATTTCAAATTGCGAGGATGAAATTTATTGAAGGAGGGTAGAATGTGACACCCCAAACTTTCGCGATATGCTTCTCTTTCAATAATGCAATAGCTTTCATTGTACGCAACTTCGAGATTCTAACACACCACAACCAATCAAACTAGACGTTATGAATAGTAATACCTACGTTTTGAAATTTTATAAATTTTATCTTTAAAAATGGACTTCATTTTGTGGATTCTGAATATCGAAATTAGCCTATGTTTAATTTTTTGTATTTTTCTGAGAACTTCCAATTTTTGATGAATATTGAAAAATACTTAAAAACAAATTTTTAAATAAAAACAATTTATAGGGATAAATTATAATATTGAGTGGTTTTAAAGTATAATTAGAATATAATTTTACCATTTTATCCAATAGTGGTCATTAGAATTAATTTCACTTTGATATTGGACATAAACAATTGCCAATCATTTGATTGATATTGTTTTTTAAAAACACACTATTTGTTTTGACAGCGGAAATTAATTATAAAATTAATTAATGAAACTTATAGGTTTGAAATTTTATAAAATAGTCATCATTTTTTAATTCAGAATAATAATTATATCTTAGTGTGAAATTTTGGCATTGTTCTGAAAAACTTCATTTTTTGATGAATAGTGAAACCACTAAGTGGTAGTTAAAAAACTGATTTTTCATTTAAATAAAACTTTCTCACTTCTGTGAATTGAATTTCAAAAATCCGACATACATGGTTTTCATTATGATGTAAAATTTGGTTCAATGGGATTAAAATAATTTTTTGGTGAATAGTAACTTTTAAGTTTTATTAATCGCGATTAAAGGTAATTTGTGAAATTTAAGGTAAAAATGATATTATAAAAATATTAAAATACCTTTACACTTGTGCTACCCTTATTGGATGATCATAGCCAGAAAATACAATCCATGGGTCAACTTGGGGACCCCATGGAGCCACTTGGGTAAGAAAATGACATTAATAACTTTTTATTTAAAGTAAAAATAAAATTGTCCCAAACATGTGTTTTTTTACTAAAACAATTATTGCATGGGGTTATATAAGTTAAAATTTAGACTATAAATATTCATTGGAAATATAAAACGATTTCCTACATAATGGTAATTTTTTTATAATTTTTAGACATTAAATAAATTAAATTATTTATGACACCATGATGATGCAGCGATTACCTCATTAATTAACGATTTAAATAAAATTAAACGATAATGTAAAATATAAGACTTACACTTGTCAAAAACCTATTTTATGAGTATATTTCTAACCCTTATCACCTTATCCTAGAAATATATAATTTTGGGACCTTTGAAATCCGAAAATCACTTTATAATAATGTAACATTTCATGACTTCCCAAGAGTGCCCCTCCTCTCCTCTTATAAAAGCCCCCACCTCTACCACCTTATTCACACCTTAAAGCCATTTGGCTTGGCCAAACTCTTCCCAAATACTCTCCCAACTTCCCTCTATTACTCCTAGAAGCCTAACTTTGGGAAGAAGTCTTCCCAAGGAAGCCTTTGTCTCAAATCAAAAAGAGTTACCTGATTTTAAGGTAATGTCTTCTCTTATGTTATTTTGTTTTATTTTTCTTCTCCAACCCCTTAAAATCATTTTATTAATTTATTTTTTAAAAAAACCAGTATCTTAAATATACTAGGATGTTTTTATGATATGTATTCGAGCTAAACTTACACACACCATCGTCTAATGGTTAAGGAACATATTGTTTCTGTGGTTGGCGAATTACTGCCTCACGAAATGATGATTGTTCAGTATTCTTTTAACACCTCTCATGGTGGCCATTAAGATGTCACAATATTTATATATTATATATATTATATTTAAGTTTTCTTTATGCTTCTTTATTTTTCATTTATGGCATACCTTTATGATTTCCATTATGGGTAAACGTGATAATTTCATTTTAGGAAGTGCGGACTACCGCCCCCTCAAAGTGATTTGAATCGTTAATGCCATGTGTGGGATGTATAAAGGATGGATTATATGATATTATATATTATATTATACTGGAATTATAATATACCTTTATATCATTATGATTCCATTTCATTAAATATGAAATAGAAATGAAATTAGCGTTCATGTGTACGTACGACTTACCGTCTCCATGAACGGTGCATTTCATTTCTTACCTCTAAATGTTATGTAATATTATAAATGCATGTATATACTGGATATATATGATATATATGATATCTAAATCATGAATATAATTCTGGATATAATGGATATATTTTACCACATGAACAACTTGTAATTATAAGAAGATTATTTTTGACTTAAGTAATAAAGATCGACAAAACGACCGTTATTAACTTAAATAATTACATAATGTTAATAACATATTAATAAGTGATATAAAAGGAATAATTAACTTGAAAAAGGTTCTTAAGAAATTATAAATTAACTCTAGTTTATTATTCACGAGGTTAAATAACGGTCAATTCAAGTCAGACACGAGGTAAGGAAACTTCTTAACCCAATTTCCATTCTTTGGGTTAATCTCCTACTTTCAAATTATGTCATGATATTATTATGTACTATCTTATATTTTTACATTCTTTATGTGTAATTATAGTGAATACACATAATAGATCTATTTTATTTAAAAAATGGTCTTTGTAAGGGACTTCGTCTCAATCTCCATTCATTGAGGCATATTTTGTTTTATACACAAATTTCTATTATACGGTTTATAAACCCCTTTGACTTTTACGTTTATTCAAATGGAATCTTTTTATACGAAGAATTTTACTAAATGACAAAAAGGAATATTTGTCTTGTCATACGTATGCGGTGATAATGACTTCTCCGCTGCCGTGACCATTTTTTGAGTTTCGACTTCCTCTACAAGCCATAACTTTTTTAAAATGAAAAATAAATACCAAGTTTTAATTTTCTTTTATTTTAGTATTAAAAACGGTTTTGATAATGTTTTTATTAAATAAATTTGTTGTATTGATATCTTGTGATTGAAATGTAGAAATTTTATGTTTCCTTTATGCATGTTTTATGTGATACGATTATGTTATGATTTATGATATGTTTAAACCTTTTAATATAAGGAATGCATTGGACTTAATAAGTGACGTGTGGAGCCCGCTATAGCTCCTCGATGCATCGGTAGGTATCATGAGAAAAAACTAGTGTCTTGGCACGAGGCCTTGACAAAATCTTATTTGTAGTCTTGGAACGAGGCCTTGGTTATGTGGTTATGATAGTCTGGCATTATGCATTCCATCATTATGAAAGTGGTTATTGATATTGCAAGTGATTATTAGACTAGTATAATATCCATGTGAATAAGTAAATGGAATTATTTCATTTTATTTTTTCCATATTATTTTTATGTTCAAGTTTTAAAGTCTTTTGTTTTAGTTATACATTGCCTTAAATGTTAATGTTTATTTATGAAAGCTTCTGCTATATTTTTATCCTTACTGAGCATCTGAGCTCACCCCTTCCAATGTTTTAATTTTTCCAGGATGTAAAGAAGTATATTATGAATGACCTACAGGGATAGTATGAGGGTATATGAAGACAATATGTTGTTGTAGTTTTTTTTACTTTATGATATAATGTAAGACTTATGAATGTATCTAGTGTTTACAAGGCTACTAAACTAATCGGTCTTTCGAGACTTGAACTTTTGTGATCATGCCAATGTTACGCAATAATGCACCGACTCTAGGTAACTGGGGTCAGGGCGTTACAGTTGGTATCAGAGGCAGTTTAGTACAAACCTTGGAAGCTAGATTCAGATAAACTCTAATTAAAGCACATAGCCCAAAGATAGACTTTGAGGATTGGTACAGAAGGACTTCCTAGAATTTTGGAATTATAGATATTTTTTGAGTTTTTCGAGCAATACATACATGTCTGGATACGAGCAGGTAGAGGTGAATCTGGAACAGATGTACCTAGGGGTAAAACCTGAAAACACCGATTTGAGCTAGACTCGAACGAGAACTGGTGCACGACAACGGGCCTTGCTGCACTCTTGGTTACGACACTCCTAAGGGATATGCTTAGAATTATTATCATTTTCTTTACAAACCATTATGAAGGGTTTATGAATATATACTTTCTAAAAGAAAACATTTTCATGATTATAGTTCAATTTATGTTAAGTTTTTTACAAGTACGGAAGTACGTATTCTGATTCATAAACTAATCTAGTTTATGCCATTGTTTAGAAATGGCACCTAGTAGAAGAAATAGAAACTGTATCAATGCACGCATTCCATGTAGGGATTTCCCTCTTGCTTAAGATAATTATTGTAGAGCTGGAGATACAACTGGTGTTGATCAACTTATCACCATACTGGGAAAACTCACTCAGGTTATGAATAATAACCCTACTTGTATGGAGTACCCTGATCTGCAATGTGGAGGATCAATGTTAGACCGCTTCATGAGGAAACAACCACCAACATTTAATGGGGAAAAAATAAATTATTATCTGAGAAATGGATAAATTCCTTAGAGAAAATAATCTATGCTTTGGGGATTATTGAAAGGGAAAAGGTTGTCATGGCAGTTTACCGCCTCACTGGAGATGCGGATCAATGGTGGTCATTGATTCAAAACACAAATGAAGATGATTAAGTATCAAATATGGAATGGAGTGAGTGCTAAGATCTTTTTATAGAAAAATAGTTTCCTCGTGACCATCGAGCATTTATGAAAAGGCAATTTCTGAGTCTGAGACAAAAGGAGGATGAGAATGTCGCAAAGTATGAGGCCAACTTTACAAGGTTTGCAAGACATGCTGCAGATTATATATGTAACCCAAGAAGTAATATTGATCATTTCTTTTAAGGGTTAAAACCATTTCTCCATCGAGATTTAGTATCACAATCTTTCTCAACATACGAAGATATAGTCTCCTGTGCTATCAAGACAGAAAAGGGATTCTCTAAGTCTTATGACAACAAAGTAAAGCAAGAGAAGAAGAGAACGGTGGAACAAGAGACAGATAAAGGCAAAAAGGGAAAGAAGGTTTTTCCATTATGCGATAATTGTGGGAAGAATCACCCCGGTACTTGCCTAAAATAAATGGGAATTTTTATAAATGTGGAGAAAATGGTCCCCAGGATCGTGATTGCAAGGGAAAGAAAGAGGCTATCAATGTTGAATGCTAAAATTGTAGAGAAATGGGGAATTATTCAAATGAATGTCCTAATATCCAAAGAAGCTTAACTCAGAAAAGGCCAAGGGATCAAGGCCAATATTATGTTGTTACTACAGTTGAAGAGTAATAATTAATGTATTGGTGCTTTTGGACTCAAGGATTATATTCTAGTTATAAGAATAATGTGATATATTTTATTATAGTACTTGTTGTTTTCATTAAGGTTTTAATATGATGAAGTTAATCATATTTTTAGTATGTGACAATAAGAGAAACTTTACTTTGTTTGGGGAATCTGATATTACAGTTGATTTTGGAATTTAGAGACCTTATAGAGAAAGTCTGGAAAGAGATATTTTGGATAACAATAAAGGTTGTAACAGATTAAGTTGAACTTTTTATAGTATGGTTTAAGGTTAAAACATTTATGAAGATTACTTTTGGAATATTATAATACTATATTTTTAGGAAAAGGACAACCTACAGGTTGGGGGATAACCCGTCGCGTCGGACAAAGCTGTAGGAATCGAACCCACAACCATAGTGCAACATGCCTTTATTACCTACCACTAGCCTACAGGAAGTCCATAGTTATTACAAAATAGTTTTCCTAATCTAAATGGTATGTGTTAATATTTGTAACCTTGTACGATTACGATAAATATAATATTTTTGAGTTCTATTATCTTTTTGAGTGAAATATGGGTTTGTGGTAAAAATTTAAAAAATAATGAAAGTCTACATAAAAAGTATCTATATTTCCTTACTTTCTTTATAAATCTCCTAAATAAATTCCTCAACTTTTTGAAAGGTAACTTAAAACAAAAACGTTGTCGGTTAACTTTTCCTACTGGGGAATCTATGATCATTTTACCAATAACAAGTTTGTGATTTTCTTGTAGTTAAACTTTCTCCTAATCCTGTTTTCCATAACTCTCCATCAGAACTTGATGGTTTATTTTTCCTCCATATCCATATTTTCATAAAATCCTAGTATGGGCTATCTCTGGTGACCTTTGTACTTCTCTTTCTTTCTTTTAAAGTTATATTTTTATTAACCTTATTTCTGATGTGGGTTTTCCACAAAGGTATTTTCTATTTTCAACCATTGTTTTTAGAGAAAATTTTTTTATTTTGAGGATTCAATTTATTTAAGGAGGGGAGAACGTAACACCCCAAGATTTCACGATACGCATCTCTTTCAATAATTCAATAGCTTGCACTATACGCAACTTCGAGATTCTAACACACAACAACCAATCAAACTAGCTGTTATGAATAGTAATACCTACTTTTTGAAATTTTATAAATTTTATCTTTCAAAATGGAATTCATTTTTTGATTCGGAATATTGAAATTAGCCTATGTTGAATTTTTGGTATTTTTTTGAGAACTTCCAATTTTTGATGAATAGTGAAAAATACTTAAAAACATCTTTTTAAATAAAAACAATTTATAGTGATAAATTATACTATTGAGTGGTTTTAAAGTATAATTAAAATATAATTTTACCATTTTATCCAATTTTGGTCATTATAATTAATTTCACTTTGAAATTGGACATAAACAATTTCCAATCTTTTGATTGATATTGTTTATTAAAAACACGCTATTTGTTTTGACAGTGGGAATTAATTATAAAATTAATTAATGAAACTTATAGGTTTTAAATTTTTTAAAATAGAAATAATTTTTGAATTTGGAATATCAATTATATCTTAGGGTGAAATTTTGGCATTATTCTGAAAAACTTCAATTTTTGACGAATAGTGAAACCACTAAGTGGTAGTTAAAAAACTAATTTTTCGTTTAAATGAAACTTTATCGCTTCTATGAATTTAATTTCAAAAATCCAACATATATGGTTTTCATTATGATGTAAAATATGGTTCAATTGGATTAAAATAATTTTTTGGTGAATAGTACCTTTTAAGTTTTTTTAATCGCGATTAAAGGTAATTAGAGAAATTTAATGTAAAAATGATATTATAAAAATATGAAAATACCGTTACACCTTTACTAACCTTTTTTAATGAGTCATATATGACCAAGACAATTCATGTGTCAACTTGGGGACCCCATGGAGCCACTTGGGTAAGAAAATGACATTAATAACTTTTTATTTAAAGTAAAAATAAAATTGTCCCAAACATGTGTAGTTTTACTAAAACAATTATTACATGGGGTTATATAAGTTAACTTTTAGACTATAAATATTAATTGGAAAGCTAAAACTATTTACTACATCATGGTAATTTTTTTTATAATTTTTATACATTAAATAAATTAAATTATTTATGACACCATGATGATCCAGCGATTACCTCATTAATTAAAGATTTAAATAAAATGAAAAGATAATGTAAAATATAAGACATAAACTTTTCAAAAAACTATTTTATGAGTAGATTTATAACCCTTATCACCTTATCCTCTAAATATATATTTTTGGGACCTTTAAAATCCGAAAATTACTTCATAATAATGTAACATTTCATGACATTACAAGAGTGCCCCTCCTCTCCTCTTATAAAATGCCCCCACCTCTACCACCTTATTCACACCATAAAAACAATTGGATCGACCAAACTCTTCCCAAATAATCTCCCAACTTCCATCTATTACTTCTAGAAGCCTCACTTTCAGCAGAAGTCTTCCCAAGGAAGCCTTTGTCTCAAATCAAAAAGAGTTACCTGATTTTAAGGTAATGTCTTCTCTTATGTTCTTTTGTTTTATTTTGATTCTCCAACCCCTTAAACTCCTTTTATTCATTTATTTTGTAACAACACCGGTATCTTAAATATACTAGGATGTTTTTATGTTAATTATTCTAGCTACACTTACACACACCTTCATCTAATGGTTAAAGAACATACAGTTTCTGTGGTTGGAAAATTACTACCTCACGAAACGATGATTGTTCAATCTTCTTTTAACACCTCTCATGGGGGCCATTAAAATGTCACAATATTTACATATGATATATATTATATTTAAGTTTTCCTTATGGTTCTGTATTTTTCATTTATGGAATACCCTTATGATTTCCATTTTGGTTAAACGTGATAATTTCATTTTAGGAAGTGTCGACTACCGCCCCCTCAAAGTGATTTGAATCGTTAATGCCATGTGTGGGATGTATAAAGGATGGATTAAATGATATTATATATTAGATTATACTGTAATTATAATATACCTATATATCATTATGATTACATTCTATTAAATATGAAATAGAAATGAAAGTAGCGTTCATGCGTACGTACGGCTTACCGTCTCCATGAACGGTGCATTTCATTTCTTACCTCTAAATGTTATGTAATATTATAAAAGAATGTATATAATGGATATATATGATATATATTATATCTAAATCATGAATATAATTCTGTATATAATGGATATTTTACCACATTAACAACTTGTAATTATAAGAAGTTTATTTTTTACTTAAGTACCAAAGGTCGACAAAATGACCGTTATTAAATTAAATAATTACATAATGGTCATAACATGGTAATAAGTGATATAAAAAAAAATAATGAACTTGAAAAAGGTTCTTAAGAAATTATAAATTAAATATATTTTATTATTTAGGAGGTTAAAGAACGGTCGAGTCAAGTCGGACCCGAGGTAAGGGAACTTCTTAACCCAATTTCTGTTCTTTGGGTTAATCTCCTACTTTAAAATTATTTCATGATATTATTATTTCCTATCTTGTATTTGTACATTATTTATGTGTACTTATAGTGAATACACAAAATATTTCTATTTAATTTAAAAAATGATCTTTTTAAGGGACTTCGTCTCAATCTCCATTCATTGAGGCATATTTTGTTTTATACACAAATTTCTTTTATACGGTGTATAAACCCCTTTGACTTTTACATTTATTCTAGTGGAATATTTTTATACGAAGCGTTTTACTAAATGAAAAAAATCAGTGTTTTTCTTGTTGTACGTATGCGGCGACAATGACTTCTCCACCGTTGTGACCATTATTTGAGTTTCGACTTCCTCTACAAGACATAACTTTTTTAAAATGAAAAAAAATACCAAGTTTTAATTTTCTTTTATTTTTGGTATTGAAAATGGTTATGATAATGTTTTTATTATATCAACGTGTTGTATTGATATCATGTGATTGAAATGTGGAAATGTTATGTTTCCTTTATGCATTTTTTATGTGATACGATTATGTTATGATTTATGATATGTTCAAACCTTTTCATATAAAGAATGCATTGGACTTAATAAGTGAAGGGTGGAGCCCGCTGTAGCTGCTCGATGAATCGTTAGGTATCATGAGACAAACTAGTGTCTTGGCACGAGGCCTTCAAAAAATCTTATTTGTAGTCTTGGAACGAGGCCTTGGCTACGTGGTAATGATAGTCAGGAATTATGCATTCCATCATTATGAAAGTGGTTATTGATATTGCATGTGATTATTCGACTAGTAGAATATTCATGTGAATAAGTAAATGGCATTATTTCATTTTATTTTTTCCGTATTATGTTTAAGTTCAAGTTTAAAAGGCTTTTGTTTTAGTTTTACATTGCCTTAAATGTTAATGTTTATTTATGAAAGCTTCCGCTATATTGTTATCCTTACTGAGCATATGAGCTCACCCCTTCCAATGTTTTAATTTTTCCAGGATGTGAAGAAGTATATTATGAATGACCTGTAGGGATAGTATGAGGGGATATGAAGACAAGATGTTGTTGTAGTTTTGTTTTACTTTATGATATAATGTAAGACTTATGAATGTATCTAGTGTTTCCAAGGCTACTAAACTAATCGGTCTTTCGAAATTTGATCTTTTGTGATCATGCCAATGTTACACAATAATGCGCCGACTCTAGGGTAACTGGGGTCGGGGCGTTACATAATTAATATGGGATTTCCCACTAACTAATGTATGAATATTCCTATCTACTTCTTCTAATGATTCTATAGTATAATGGAAAACATTATTATCATGAAAAAAATTATATTCATGGTCATCAACTACCACCAAAGTGGGATTCTTGGATTCTTTTGTAGTGGATTGGATATAAGAACGCACCTTATGATTTTTCATTTTCATTCCAGGGAGGGATCTTCTAGATGCTCTGGTTTAATTGAAATGAGAATAAATCTCATGGGAGGTGTCTTAAGTTTGTTTATGAGGGGTTGATTATGTTAAGTAATAGTTATGACAATAGTAGAAATAATTCATCCCGAGGGACTCATGACTTGTAGTGATACATTTGATGACCTCATAATCATACTTTATAAGATAATGGAATTACTTATTTCTATATTCCAAATTGATACTGCTAAAACAATTCATGGTGGAAATGGTCTCCACTGACTTCTTCACCACCCATCATTGAGCAGAATATTGGTAACGTTTCATATTTTAGAGGTTTTCACATGAAACCTAAATAATTATGATAATTATATTTAAATAGTACTATGCAACTAGTGCATCCATCACCTTTCTTTGGAGACATAGTGTTGGTGACAATGATTCCTGGTTTGATGGTGACCTGCACATTGAAATGGATTTGGAATACGTTTAATTTATATATCATCCCATTGTTTATATTGTAGTGGGATATTTTTTGAGCAGTCCTATAAAAATCAAAAAACATGAAAATGAAATCACGTCAACACTATATAATAAAAATATTTTTCATACAAATAGTCTCACTGTTATATGATTCACGTTAGCTTTAATATTCTAATTTAGATGGTTAATATGATGGATTTCACATCTATGATGGTTATACATGAATGATGTTTTGGGAATAATTAGCAATGGAAGTTGTTCTTAGGTATTTCTTTAGAGGGATTCATAAAAACTCATATTGGTCAAGTGGGTGGAAGAATGGGTCCCTCAAACATTTTTTAGGGTATTATATCCTACTATTAGAATCTTGTATAGATTTCAGTCATATTAGAAAATCATTCCCAAATCCGAGTGAAATACTAGACACCCTAGGTCTAGTTGTTTTTCAATAGCCTGTATTGAGGTGAAAATATGTATATATAAGAGGTTATCTATCATAATTTATTTTATTAATTAATGATGCTCATGATTTAACCCATATTACAGTTATCTTTGTAGTTTATCACCATCTAGTATGGTTAATGTATTTATGGAGTTATGATAAGGCCCTTGCAGGTGGATTGATACATATCCTTGTGAATGAAATCTGAACTTAAGTTGTTCATAGAAATATAAGGATCCATGTTGCGACATTTAGGGCCTTGTTATAAGAAATAATCAATGTAGTTTAACATTATGAAATATGGAAAAGTAGGTGAAAGATACTCGAGAATGGTTGGTGTGGGACTCATGTATGAGTACTCCTTTATAGTTGAAATTGATGTAAAAATTTTATAATGAGGATTCTTTAGTTTCATAAGAAATTTTTACCTATATTATATGGGTTTGATTCACATAGTATGAGTATGACATGTTGATCAATAAATAGATCCACAAAGAATATGAACTAATAAAGTAGACATGGTGATACCTAGGGGGAATATGACCTATAATTTGGGGGTTTTTTCCTTGAGAGTGTAAAATGATGATGAACTATTCATCGATAACATAGTACAGTGGGTAGGGATGTCCAATCCCATGAAGGATATCTCATAGAGACATTGGATATAGATGGTTTTTGTAAGAATACTACCCAATGGGGAGTACTGTTGAGGGTTGGTGATGTTTGGTTTGAATCTCTAAGCGGCTTCCTATGTTGATATATGTATATGGGGATTACACATTATTGGAGTCCCATTTTTTGAATTCCTGTGTGGTATATGAATGTGAGATAAGGGAAAAATGATATATAGGAGGGAATTAAAAGAAGTAGGCTAGTAGTCACCCTCAAAATTATCCAAATCACATTGCATGGGTATTGTGTACATGCATCATGGCTGATATGTGAAAGAGAGAATCCTACCCATATAGGGTGTGATTTTAGGGATGGTTGGTGAAGGAACCGTGTAATGGATCCTCATGAATGAACTATTTAAATGAGACACTTCATGAAGGGATGATATGTGGAGGAGTTTCCTACTTTTAACTCAATGTATTCCATTTGGAAAACCATAAACACATAGGATTTTCTTTATGAGGAATGGTGGAACACACAATTTTAAATAATTAAGAATTCATCATTAAAAAATTCTTTTAAAATAATGTTTCCTTTTACCTTTTTGGAAGAAAGCATTAAGTACCTCATTCAAAAATTGAAAAGGAAATTCCTATTAATTTTTTTTATAAATTAAAACATGGGTAAAAAAGAATTTATAGAATAATTTGGGAATAATAAAAATATTCTCTAAAAATCATTAATCAAAATATGGACATAGATGAAAAATTAACAAATATAGTGAAAAAAATTTGTTTTCCATTACAAAATTCATCTAGACTTTTGAGTACTTAGAGTGAGAAAAATTAGAGGAAAATTTTTAATTTTAGTAAATAAACACATGATATAAAAATAAAGAATATTTTGTAGAGATAGATAATATATTTCCATCCTTATAAACCTAATAAACAAATCCTAGTAAAAAGAAATTTAAATGTAAAAAATCCAATCCACTTTGGTAAATTTTAAATCGTAACCCTCATATTGAAATATTTTCAAATTAACCATTAAATACCATGAATATATGGAGATTAATTTTATATTATATAAAATGGGTATTAGATAAACACGATTAAAATATATAGGTTTATTACATAAAAAATATCCCCACAATAAATATTAAGAATAAGAATGATTACCTTATGTCAGTATTTATTAATAAGTGATCTAAACACTATTTTACTAATAAATCGTTATTAAAATCACCATTTATTAGTTTTAAATAATTAATTTATTATGTATGGTTCTATTTTTTAATTTTTATAATTGTAAGTCGATCATTATTAAAGAAGAAATAAAATTTTAATAATACCATGAGTATAAAATTTAATCATTATATGCACTTCTATAACTATTCACATGAATAAGTGATGAAAAACGAATTGCATCACTTCATGTAGAGGATAGTATGTACATACACATTAGTGATGTTTCTGTTTTTTAATTGATGTAAGGGAAGAAAATTAATAAATAATTAGACTTTTATAATCCATAATAATATCATAAATATAATATTTATTTATTAAATCAGTCATTATAATTATCCACTTGAGGTGGATATGGAAAATAAATCATATCGCTTTAGAGAGGTGGTTGTCCAAGTGTCTACATGAGTGATACTTTCAATTCTCAACTGATGGATAATGAAGTTTAAAATGGTTATTTAATTTACATTAGGAAATCCCAGTATATGGTTGATACTGATTTAATTATATTTTAATTTTTTGGAAAAATTTGAAGGAGGTTGAAGAAGAATTAAAAAGAAAATTCCCAATTGAGATGATTACCTCCACTTTGAAGAACCTCCATTGGATGCCTCCTTAAGAACCATAGGGATTATATTTTATTAAATAATCATCTACAATTTATCTAAAATGTTATGAATATTTTTTTATTAGTTTTTTATGTGAAGTGGCTCATGATTTGTGACAAAGAGAGGATAGGGGTTCCCTTATATAAGAATATATGTGGAACCCCTAGAATTACATTATGTATTAAATAAATATAAATTAATTTCTAGGATCAAGTAGAAAAAATTGTTATATTTCAAATATGGGTTAAATAAAATTCAAAAATACTCTCATCTAATAATATTTAAACAATGTTTGTTTATTTTTTAACACTTATCTGTTATTTTTAAACCCCTGTTTAAATTTTTGACGATTACTGAAATATCATTGTTTTTTACTCTTTAGGGATCATGAATGTTACAATAAACTGAAAAGTGACTGATAAGTTTAAAATGGATGATATGGTCAAACTTATCTCATTTACTTTTCATAAGATAAGATTTTTATGAATTTTAATTCTTTAAATTAAATATTATTTAAAATAAGATAACATTAAATTAATTTCCATGATTACTCACTTTTTTTTAATTTAAAGACAACATAGAATAAATGGAAATGAAATGTAAAATTTTGACATAAAAAATAATTTTCATTATTAATGTAAAAATATTTTGCAACATAATAATTCATCCAAACATTATTAAATTAAATATTTTTCAAAATACTCTTTGATTATTCTTTTACATGAAAGATCATTGTGTCAGTATCACAAAAGTATGTAAGGTAATTATTCCATCACTAAAAATTAAAAATAAATTACCATTATAATAAAATTTGTTTGTATTTCAAATAACCATTTACAAAAAAAAATATTAACTCTTTTCATACCTATGAAAAGTTACTTATTGAAACTAAGAGAGTGACAATCTGTATTTATTATTTAAATTAAATAATATTAATTTCATTATCAAAGAAAAATGACCCAATGTTTTAATATATTAAAATGTTTTATGATTATGGTTAATTTAAGTAATTTAATATAACAAATTCATGTATTTTAAATATTTTTTATTCCATTTAATATTATTTTTAATCTTATTTAGTCAATTTTTCATCACTGTGGTGACAAATATTAATATGGTTACTATTTATTATGATAAAAAATGATGTCGAAATATTAAAAAACATTGTACATGGTGATTCCAAATATGGAATATATTTTTCAATATTAAATTACTAGTTTTTTTATGAAATAAATCTTCATTAAATTATGTAAAACCAAATAGAAATCAATTTTTACAGAATAGTGTTTTTAAGCTAATAAATGAACTTATACCAAAATATAATATAATGTTGGTTTATTTGGAATTATTTAGATAATGTTTGAATAAAATTGATATTATTTTACATTAAAATGAAATTAAAAAATACAATTAAACTTTTAAATTTTTGATTTAAGGAAAATAAAATATAGTTTCACAAAAACCTGTATTTTTTACTATTCTCTGAAAAATAAATATTTTTAGAAAAAAACCAACAACAAAAACTATGATAATTTAGATATGATGAATTCAACAATGTTATAATTTTTTTAAAATTAAATTTTATAAATGTGATATAAAATAACTATAAGATTATCTCATAAAAATAAAAAAACAATTAATGAAGAAAATGTATTTTTAATGTATGAACTGGCATTAGTAAAAACTAGGGGCTTATTTACTAAGTAGTAAACAATAAATTTGTTTTATGTAGAACCATTATAATTATATTTCAGAATTTTTACTCATATTCATACATACCAATTAAGTAACTAGGTTATAATTTTCCTAATTCAATAATAATATTCGTATAATATATCATAATCTCCTTAAAGCGTGGTGTAGCATGTTATGAAATCTATCAAACATATTATTATTTTAAAAAATAAGCATTACATTCTCTCCCATTAAAATGAATTGTATCCTATTTATTTTATCTCGACCATCAAAGGGTCTATATTTATAAATACCTTTATTGGAAACACAGTTCATACAAAGGGATAATAAACCATCCTTTGAAAGGTGAAGGTGGGAAACATAATGGTTGCCTAAAAAAACATAATCTGGTTCCTAGATAAAGATAAAAGTCACATAATGTTAAAATATAGACATCAAGGAGTAAAATACTGTACTTGGAGTTATATAGAGTGATAAAGAAAGTTAATGACCACAAAAACAGTAATTAATAAGGGATAAAAGGGTCTCTAAATCATAAGAAATAAATTTAAAATTAAAATATTTTTATATCGTAATCATTTTTTATGTGATGAGGGTTTCTTTTACTATCAATATAGTGAACATGATAAAATATACTTACCTGATTTATATTCAATTCATGTTCAAAATTTCATCCTATAATTTTTCTTCAATTAATTTCCACTTCAATTTCATCTCTTACAACATCAAATAAATATTGAAGATGAATTTTTTTGGATAAATAAATGAAATTTACTATTAATATATTATATGATCTATAAAATAATGAAAATTCATTCCATGTTTCTCTACAAATTTTCAAAAACCAAAATGGATATCATTGTTTATCCAACAAGGATAAATTTTCATATGATGGAATACAAAATTAATATATAAAAACTCAGTAATAACACCCAAATTTAAAATTAAAAAATAATAAATTTCTACCCTTAAATCTTATCCAAAATATTGTAGACCAAAAATACAACCCAAAAATATAGAAAAAGGTCACCATAATTTTAAAATCTATATGTAATTAATCACCTAACAACACAAATTAGATCATAATGTCACACACAAAACATGTGTATACCATGATAATATATTCTCTTATGACATGCTAATTCTATTCCAAAATAAATTTAGGGACAATAAAACCTCAACAGAAAGATAAATTAATCCACAAATTAACTATAAACAGATTCTTCTAATAAAGCAATTGAAAATCAAAGATATTTCATAAATATCAGAATACAATATAATTTATCAATGATAACATAATTTATATTTTCATCAAATGACTAGTCAATTCCAAGTTTATCAATAAAATAAAATTTGATTTTTTGTTATAAATCATAATTTTATCATAACTAAAAACAATTATCTCAACATCAAGAACATATTATAGGTTATTATTTCCTCAATATTTTTTTTACAAATATATCACCTTACTACTAGTTAAATTTTTTAGTTTATTAGTACAATTAAAATTATTCATAAAAATACTTAATAAAAAATAATACAAAACAATACATATATATTTCATGATTTTTATAAGCATAATATCCTTGAAAAAACTCTTTTACAACATAATACATGAATCCCAATACATAAACACTACAGCCAATATCATGCAATGATTAAAAAAACCTAGAAATTTCCTTATTCTTAGAGTTAGTAATTATATTAAAAAACTAACTTGGATAATTCCCAATTTACCCACACATAATACATTGAAAAATAAATTTAACCTTACATTGTACATTATTTATATCTATTTAACTCTTAATCCCACTAACCAATACATAATCCATGTCCTTATATACCAAACACAAAAATCATTCTATTCTTTTGAGAAATTTCCATGGATTATACTTCCCACATTCCCAACATGTAGAATGATGAATCATCATTCCTCTATAGTATTTAAAAAACTCCATTTCTCTTTTTTCTGTCAAAACCCCATTTATATACATATGGTTAATCAAATATTGAGTTAGTGGTTTCACATAATCACAAGCTTTTTCATTCCATATCCCACTTCATTTGGTTTCTTATTTGGGAAATTATTTTATCATCTATCACATTTAGCATTAACATTAATCCTCTTGGTTCTATCCATTATCCAAAACCATTAATTATAGTTATAGAAACAATATTCAATGTTTGAAAACATATAATGAGGAAATATCATTATTATGATGTTTGAACTATGATTTTTTTCAATCTATGAAACCATTGGTTTAACCTAGATCATCCAAGGCCATTATTTATTCAAATCCATCATAATGGGTCATAATGAAAATATGAGTTAACCAAAGAATTCTCCTCAATGGTGGTTCTCTTATACAAATACTTATCTTAAGTGTTCTCACTAAATATTTCTCATCCTGGTTTTCAAAAATAACAAAACCTTTCTCTAAAACTAATTATGGAAACCCAAACATTTCATATATACATATTACATCTTGTTAGATTAATAGTAATTACAAATCATTATGATCTATTCTATAATAGTAAATGATGATGGTCTTTATAAATATAATGAAACAGATCTGATCATAGATTTAGTAGCCCAAATCCATGACCCTGTAATGTTTTATTAAAAAGTAAAAACATGAATACAACACACATCATTGCCCGCAGACCCACACAAATAACACCAAACAAAATGGCTGAGAGGCCCAAAACATCACTGAAAAACAGTTATTACCATCCTGCAACTACCGGAATCATGTAGTGTATTGAGAGCCTGACTTTTCATATCCTGAATTCGTTTTCAATCCCGCATCTAGAGGTCACCCTCTTTGCAAACCAAGTCACCAAATCCAGGCTGAAGAAGCTATTCCCATGTATCTTTCCGCACTTTCACAACATCTCAATAAAGTGTCAGAAAAAATGACACCAAGCATAAAAGTTCTAAACTAAAAAAACCCTAAACCATGTCAATGTTGTCGCCATCAAATCCGCACAACCGAGGGCCACCTGCCATCTATCCCAGTGGGTAGAGCCCCAAGGTCATCCCCCAATTCTTTCTGCATCCCCATTCCCCGAAAGGATGTTACTCACCTGCCCCATTCACAACCGCACCCCGAGGTCAAGCTCGCCGCTCAAGGTCACCTCCCACCTCAACATCGCCGCATCGGGAACCTACACAGCGCTGTCACCCTGCCAAGAAAAGTTGTCGTCAGTGTCCCATTCCAACCGACTTCAAGTTAACCAGGGTCTGAAACACCCATGAAGTTATGCCATACAGCCTGGAGGTTCATGAACATCGAGATAAACCTCTCAACCAGGCCGTCCCCATCCACTGTAGAACCACCAATCATATTGCCCTAACAAAGGCATGCCATCTGCTGGAGCCCACCAATCACGCCTCCCATCAATCACACTGCCAAAGCAGAGTAATCTATATGCTGGAGATTGCCCGAACGAAACCTTCCATCCACTACCGGAATGAGGTCGTCCCCATTCCTGACTGCCATCACGGAGAGGAGCCCCTGCACCTAAAAACGCCAGATATCACCAGCCAAAACAAAATGGGACCGGAGCCACCTCAAACCCCGCCGATGGGCGAAGCAATCACCACCTTCAAGTGGAACCCCTGGGATCCCACACCCACCGCGACCTGACACCAATGGCTCCAATCCAGTAGTCGTTAGCTCCACCCCTCACCGTCGGCCAATTCATCTCCCCACTGCCAATGTGACACAAGGTCACCACCACTAGAATCGAAAACGCCTCTTTCAGGATGAACCCACACGATCCAATTCTCAAGTCGATATCCAGCTTGAGTGAATCATCATCACTAAGAGGCGTTGTCGCCGCCCATGTCACCAGACAATCACCTTCGACCTGCATCCACTCTCTCGAAACTACTGAACCCCGCCCCACAGAGGGGGTTTAATCATCTTCCTCATCAAAACTACCACAAAACGTGGTGCGATAATATCAAAAATGTTTGATATCATATTCTCATAAAGGGTAAAAAAGGGAGATATCCATGATAATACAAGAATAACATGATCATAAGAGTATATGAATATGAGATGAACCTTTTAAAACCATGCCCAATAACTCCTAGATCATAATCATGAGTTATGACATAAATATATCCATTTCATGATACATGAATGATAAATTAATCAAATAACATGGTACATGATAGTATAACATTGGAATTTAATTATATCATAAAAGGGTTTCATAAAGTGTGGCAGAATAATAATCATTGAAATATTATATCAATGATACCAACCAATACATTCTTATATGATAGTCTTGGGTAAACCAACCATGTTCCTAAATCAGGATTGGGATAACCTCTAGTGTAACCTATTTTTGGGAATGGTGTCACCTCTCATGTACCCTCATTTTTTTCATGGGATAAACTCTGATGTACCCTCTTTTTGGACTTGAGATAACATCTTGTATGCCCTCATTTTTGGTTTTGTATTACCTCTAGAATACCCTTTTAGATCATAAGACCTTAATATTTACATAATGCATTGGAGGGCTACAATGTACCCACATTTCAAAAAATCCCAATTCATTCACATGTATTCCACAAAATCCGGAAAACATTTATCATTTCAATATAGATTAACCTATAACAAATAAAATTGGTTTTATAAATATTCCATCATCATAATAACAACCCATATGTAAAAATAATAATTATTGTATCATATAATCATATCCCCATTGAAGAATAAGTAAAGCCAATAGATGAAAAACGCATTTAAAATATCACTAAAAGATTTCTTGAGAAAAATTTTAATTTCATTTTACATTACTTTTCACAATCTAAAATTATACAAAATATCAAGGAAATAATTTATTTTCAATGAATCATTGAAACATGTTATGGAATAAAAAATATATATTATAGTTCATGATATTTATAAATTCTATTCACGTGGTTTTCATTAAAACAAATATTCCTTTTAAATTTTTGGTAAATACTCAAAAGTACGCCATTCAGAAAAAAAACCAAGAATTATTTTAAAAAATTGAAGAGAAATAAAATCATGGGTGAAAATAAATTTATAAAATAATTGAGAAATATTAAAAACATTCTTGAAATTTTTTTTTTTAAAATATTGACATGTAAGAAAAACATTCTTAAATAAATTGAAAAACATGGTCAATTTTTTTTTAAAACAAAATTTAAATGTTTTATATACATAGAGAGAGAAAAATTAAAGGAGATAATATATTTTATAGAAATAAAAAGATTAAAAACATATATTATTTTTGATAGATTTATCATTTATTTTCATCACCATAAACATAAGAATAAAAAATACTTGTAAAAATGATATTTTAACATAAAACTCTTAAATGCTTTGGTAAATTTTAAATCATAACCACCAGGAAAAAAATAACATCAAATAAAAAATTACATACCATTAATATAAATATTTTGTAACATAACACATTAAAGGCGTAATAGATACACCTCATTCACATAAATAGGTGCATATCATCAAACATGTCTCAATGAAATAGGATTGAGAAAAATAAACCACACCTTATACTCAACAAGATTAATAATTTCTCTTAAATATTAAAATATAAATGAATATTTATTATAATTTTATTAAAGAAACATAATCATACTTATAATACCATATGTTGATTACTTATATAATTTCAATACCTATATATTATAATTCTATGTATAAATCATTATTTACGGGTGTAAACTATTTCATTTTTCATGAACATTTTAGTTCAGCGGTTATGGTCCCTCTAATTTGATCATATTTATATTATTTTAATAATTTTATTAATATAATGAGAATTATATATAAACTTTATATAGATATGTATCGGTATTAATATAAATCGATCATGAAAATTATTATATTAGATTATGGATATGGTGGTCCATACATATGCATGAGTAATGTATCCATTTTTCTATAAATAGGATGATAGAAATGTAAATAATAATTCATATTTAAAAACCCATAAAAATATTATATATATATATATATATATATTTAACCATTATAAACAACAGTGTGTGGTGGTGAGGTAAAATGAATTGTATTGTTTTGTAAAGGTGGTTGTCCACATGTAAGCACTTGTGATGCTTTAATTTCCCATATTATGGATAAGGGAGATGAATATTATTTATACATTAATAAAATAACATCTCCATATTTTAGAGAGACATATTTTATCATATTGGAATTGATTTTATAGATTTTACATAGTTAGAAGAATAAGTAAAATGAAAATGCTTGATAAGATGAATAAAATATCTTTGAGTAATATCATTTGGTTATATCCTTAAAGTCCCTAGGGAAAGTATTTTAATAAGGATAGATCCTCTAGAGTGCAGATAAGTAGGTTTGGTTGAGTTTTAAGGGTATTGGTTGATCTATCTATCTCATGATGTGTGTGGAAGGGAGGATATGTGTTGTCATTTTATAAGATATGAAAGGAAACCATTGGATTTACATGAACTATTAAATTAATATAAATTAATCTTCATGTTATAGTGGCTCTAAATTGAAAAATTTTGAATATAGGATAAATATAATTCTAAATCATCTCATAAATTAATATTTAGAAAAACTTATGTGATTTTTATCCCTTATATCTTAGTTTTAATCATCATTTACCCTTTTAATGATTATTATGATATCATAGGATTTTACTAATTACATGTGAGGAATGGTAACATAAAAGGAAAAGTGACATGTAATATAAAAATGGTTAAAATTATTGACCATATCCAATTCACATGATGTAATATAAGTTTTTTATCTATTTTAATTCATTTAATAAAATATTCTTGGGCATAATATACCATTAAGGTCATTTTCCATGCAATTCACAGAGGTTGACATTAAAGTTAGAAATATTGAAATGAAAATTGAAGATAAATTTTTATCACCACACTAATATTTAATTTATATTATAATTTCATGAAACATAATAATTTTTCCAAATTGTATTACTTTTAATTTTTTTTTATTTTTCAATTTGTTAAACAGTAATTTTGTTGGCTTTGGGTAAGAATTCTTGATAGTTATTACATAACTAATAATTTAAATAAATTATCATGATCAAAAAATTCCATTAGTATTTCCAATATTTATGTAGTTATGAACATAAACTACTTTTATCCCTATGAAAATATTTTAAATATATTAAGACAAAGAGAGTGACATTTTTTATTTATTCTTTACATATATTAATATTAAATTCATTATCAAATAAAAATGGAACCATGCTTCCATATCATTTAATATTGGATTATTATATATATATAAACTAACCAATATAAATATGGTACATGTCATATTTATTATCAAAGCCTTATCAAATTATTTTTGACCTTAATTACCTAATATACCATTACCGAGGTGACAAATATTTTCCACGATTACAATTCAATATGACCAAAAATAATGTTTAAATGTTTACCAAAAATGTAAATTATGATTAAATATATGTAATAAATTATCAAATATTAAATTTCAATAAGTTTCATATATTACTTTTAATGAAATTTCATAAAATGAAATTAAAGACATTTTTTAGAAAAGTGTGTTTTAAGCATAATAATGAAATTATATAAAAAATAAATATAATATTTATTAATTTGAAAATTAAATATAGTATGTCAAAAAATGAATTTTATGTTATGTTAAACACAAATAAAAAATATAATGGGGATTTAAAAATAATTTATTTAATTAAAAAATGTTTTATAAAAATAATTACATTTTCATTAGTAATTGAAAAATAAATATTTTTTTGGAAACCCTAGAAAATTCACACTATGGTAATTATCATATGATTATTTCAGTAATAATACACTTTTTATAAAATTAAATTTCTAAATGTTGTTGAAATAAATTATATTCACTCACGAATAAATAAAGGCCTTTTAAAAAGGAAATATATTTTTAAATCATAAAATGACATTACTGAATATTGAGTTTTTAATTCCTAATAATTAATCAATACATTTGTAATCATCAATACTATTATTTATATTTGTATATATATTCCATAATTATGTTTCTCCTATCCAAACCCACCAATTAAACAGCTATGTTATAATAGTCATATTTAAAATAAATATTTTTATAGTATATCAAAAATCACTTAAAGTTCAGTGTTGCATGTTAAGAACACTATCTATCTTATAATTGATGTAAACAAAATTTTTAGGGTGTTCTGAAAACATACCCAATATATGAATCCATATGGCATTTAAGGAAAGATCTTCATGGTGGAATGGAAACCTCAAACTGCTCTAAGTGTGGGGATTAAAATCATCATTATATACAAAAAGAAAATTCTTCATTAGAGATCACAAAATCATGCCTATGACTGAAAATGAAAATGATATATTAGAGCCAAAAAATAATTCATCAATCCAAATACTATATCTCTTTATAAGGAAAATAATTTTCATATAATTAAGATTAATTTGATCTAGATGAGTAACATCATGAAGTGCTTTAGTGGGTTCCCCTAGAGATAAAGGTGATATATAAAACTCATTCATTTAATAAATATTTCTATGTTTCTCATCCAGTTGAACATGTCTTTTATTGGAATGTTTTTTTTCAATTCTTTCTTTGAATCTCTACATCATTATTGGACCTATCAAATGTATTCCATGTTTTTAATTTATATTGATTGTATCCTATAACAATCCTCCAACCTATAGAAACATCATTGTGGATCCAATTCTGTTATCTTATATTTTTATTCATTTTATAAATATTTAATTTATTTTTCTAATTTAAAATTTTTTAAATGAAATCTGTTTTTACTGACTCTGTCATATAATTTAAACTATAAAATTATTATATAGACCAGAGACAGTATTCTAGAGATCAAAGTGAACAGATGACAAATTTTGTTTTCTCTTCAAGAACCTTAAAGAGGTACCTAAAATCCCACTTCTATAAGCCATTCCTAGGGTTTGTACATAGTTCTCCCACAATATCTTTTTGTTCTATAAAAAAATAAACACAAGACTAAAAATATAACATTCAATACCTCCCAATTTTAAATAATAAACTAAAGATATAGGGAACACCTTCATAAACCATTCTCTCTATAAACTCTATTAAATCCTCCATGTATGAATCTATAAAGAACAAACTCCTCTAGTTGATCAACTGAAGATATTTAATCAACCTTGGACCAAACTTTTTTTTTATTTCAAATTAATAAAAAATACTACTTAGTAAATTTTCCTATGTTTTAAATAATCAAATTCTTTATTTTTTTTGGATAGTGAAGATAATAAATAAGAAGAAACACTCATCAAGGATACAATGGTGTAGATTCTTGAAGAATATATCACAAAGGAGGAGGCAATTCAGCAAGAATATGAAAATGAATTTGTAGTGAAGTGATTATATCCTCAATAAAATTAGAATTTCACCAAAAAGAGGACATATCAATAGTTAAAATAAACTCCCATTTCTTGTCTTCCCCTCCACCAACTCTTATTTTCTCTACTCATTTTGTGGGATGAGATAATTTTCCATTCACTTTGTGGTCTGTAATCTTAGTGCCCACTTAAGGGAAATGGAAAAAATATAGTTTTTGGGTCATATCAATAAAACCCATTTTATATTTCAATTAGGTTTTACTAATATACTATATAGATACAAGTAGTGTAACCACAACTCCCTTTGGATTTGACTCACAATTATTTTCTCCCTCACATTGTCTTTTCATTTTTATTTAATATAATTTTTTCTTAGTTTTTTTAATTATATTGATAAATTTATTAAGAAATTTCTTAACTCAAGACACTATAAATAAATAATAATGTTGTATCACTTCATCTAACTACATTCATGGTTCACTATGTTTTACTTTCTCGCATTAAAATGGGAATCCAAATTTATGTGTATGTGATTTTAAACATGTTGTAATTTCATATGTCATTTTTCTTAATTATTCATTGTATAAAAGGGTTTGATATATTTATCTAGTATATTGAATATTGTTTCATAGTTACCTATATGATATATCTCATTTTTTAAAATATATTTGATGTTTTTAAAAAATTATATAATGAATTATAATTGAAAAATTATTTAACTGGATAAAAGGATATAATTTGTGAACTAAATTTATATATCGACACCCTCTCATAAAATATTACAAAATGAATGGAGAGATATAGAGATCCCCCATGCTCGGCCTCTAATAGGCCCATGATTGGAAATATACATCGTTGGTATAAAAATATCACAAATGGGAAGCATTAACCTTAATAATATTTGGTATATAAAATAAACAACTGATAAGAAACTCTATAAGAAAAAATAATGGTTAACTAGAAACCATCTAATATGGTATAAATTAAACTAATACATATATAATTCTCTAAATATACCAAATTAGAATTTTACGACGGTGACACAATAGTATCTCTAATCCTAACATAGCAATATCCATCTCGGTATCTAATGTCATACTGAAATCATGAAAATATATGTATTTGTAGGGTGAGATTACATATATACTCAGTAAGGACCTAAGAAAGGTCTCCAGAAAAAATGTGAAAATAGAATTCTAATACACTAGTAAAAAAATATGAGAACTAACAAGAAACTAAATTGATCAACTAACTAATTCCATCCACACCATGTATCTATCACTAAATCAAGCATATATTATAATAATATAGCATCAGGATCATTACAAAGAAAGGTGACCCACTGCTCATTCCCCACTGATTTTTCACTATCACGTCCCAATATCGAACATCCCATGCTCGTGTCCCATTTATACATATCACATCAAAACCACATCATATCACATCTTTCTTAAAGACACAAGGTCCATCTATGATGTTGGTTGAAATGCATCTGTACCTACCCCAACCTCATATGGTCTAGTTCCTAGTGCTATCATCTGGTACTATCACATCATTGCCACCATGCCCCACACTACTTCACACTATAACCACATCATAACACCCCACATAACATCCATGACAACCAACCAAAACATCACATCACATAGCCCAACTGGTCACTTCTATCACCGCCCAATAACTCACCTAAAAAAACATAGGGAAACACGGCAAGGAAAAAACTCAAAACACAACACATGATATCTTATTTAATTATAGAAAGTATTTTATCACATTACCCCTATATTTATAATGGGTTTTAAAATAAAAAACATGATTCAATGTTAAAATAATATATTATATAGATATATGTTTTTAGTATTTTATTTTGAGTGTGATCACACCACAATAGAACATGGGTCCCAAGGCATCTAATCTACATTTTAAACTAGGATTCCAATAGTTTTTATTTTCAAAAAGAAAAAAACAAGGAATAATATTATCATCAACAATATCACAATCTTCAAAACATATTATATTTCCCCATACTAATCAATTTAAATTATTCCAATTAATTATCATTATTAAATACAGTCTTACTATCTTACCGATGGAAATAATGTGTATGAAAATATCACACATAGAACATATATAAATGAACCAAGGTATTCATTATTTCAGTAAATATTTCTAATCTATATTTGCATCATATGGACAAGAAGAAACAACCAGCAAACCAAAACATCGCAGGAAACATGAGGATCAACCCACATTGAACTAGGGAGTTATCAAAAAACACAACCCAACACACACCAGGGTAAAAAACAATCCTCAAAAACACTAGGGTAATAAAACAAACCTCAACAAAACGTCAGATATGAATAAAATAAAAACAAAAATGTAGAATGAAGACATTTCTACATATCACTGAAACACCCCCTATAACCCAAGGATCAAGGTGAGGGCAGAAGTGCTAGAAATTAAACCAAAATATCATAGGGTTTTTTCAATAAATGAGACAGAATAAGGATAAAATGTCGGCTAATAAAAACATATTTACAACCTAGAAAAAACCATTTTCATGTTACAAATTCCATATTCATAATGTGAATTCAATGATGGATATAGATTACATGTTGTGAATATGGTACAAGGTTTCAAACCACAATATCTCCTATTTACATTAAAAATAATCCCTCTTAGCCTTTAAGAATATCACATCATGAATGATCAATTCATGGAATGAATAAATTTTCTTTGTCACACCTCATATAATCAAAAGATAACAATTCATTGGCCTCAAAAGTGATAAATCACAGACTCACGATGTGAATCTTGTTAATGTTATGAAGCACGTACTACAATACTCTTGTAGCTCCAACCTACTGAAAACCTACTCTAACCACCTTTACAAACATTCCACCAAAAAACTAGAAAACCAATTTGATGTGAAGGAATGGAAGATTAAATTAGATACCTCTAAAATTTTTCCCATCCTTTAGAATTTAAACAAAACATGGAAGACAAGAAAGGGTTCCAAATGGCCACCTTGTGAGATACCTCTCAAGGTTCTCTTCACACCACAAACACTACTACCATACAAACATGCCAAACTAAAACACCCACAAAACACCTCATAGGAACACATCACAACATAACCAGGTCACTACCTCTCATTAGAAATAACACCATATCATCTATTATAGGTGAAAAACATAAAATTTTCCCAACAACCATCTTCATCAAAATCTTAACCCCTAAAAAACACAAACCAATCACTACCATATCCAAGACACAAAATTGTATCAAGTTCAAAAATCATATAATTCAATATTCCAGGTTAATATATTATCCAATATTGGTGGAATTAACTCACTCAAATGGTTTTAATCATGTAATATTATAACAAATAATGATTAGTATTCAGGTTCTTTACTTTTCATATATCAAAACATTTATCATACATCACATATCCCACATTAGATCTCACACATTATGCATCACAGACAACACATCACACACCATATATCAAACATCAAAAATAAAAAACAAAAAAGAAACACTGTATATTAATAAAAAAATCCACTATAACAACATTTATGAAAAACCAATCAAGGATTAGAGAATATAAAATTGATATAGGTTCTAGGGACACATATGTTTCTCTTTCTCCCACATACTCTCCTATTTTACACCTAGCATCCACATCATATGAACCAAGGGGATGTTTCATCCATGAAACACCATCTCTTGATGACCATGATCACTACTAGAAATCCACAAATACTACATTATCCTCCATATCCATCAATATACATTCAATGATGTGCTAGTAATCGTGAAGATATTAATGAAGCTAGAGCATTCGGAAGATGTCATGGATCCACTCCAACTATCTTGGAAATGCAACTGACATTCCACCTTTCCAACATGTCCCAACTGCCCAATGGTCTCAATTGGCTGGGGGAATCATACAATCCCATAAAAAAAATCCACAACCCAAATTTATGGGAAAATATTAACAAAACATGTCATATATCTTCAAAATCCATGGTCCTCCACCAATTATTATCATAGGCCTTGTGATAGTCATTTGATTCCCTCATCCTCTCTTAAAATAATTGGATACTCTCAGACTTTCCCTACACCACATCAGGTCCAAGAACTGTTAACTGTCTATCATATGTCCAACACAGTAGAGAATGACATAGTTTCTCATAAAACACTCAAATAGGGCCATAAAATTTGAAGAGTGATAGAAGTTATTGTATCAAAAATTGACTAGAGGAAGGTTCCTTACCCATAATCCACTAAAGTCTGAGAAACAATCTCACAATATATCCTCTATCTTTTGGAATGGTTTGCTCCATCAATACATCCATATGACGGTGGAAATAAATTATATGCCACAACTATGAGTCGAGATCATGTTTTAATAGCCTATAAAATAATTAGGTAAAATGATGATCCTAATTAGAGATGATTGTACTTAGTATTTCGTGAATAATAACCACAACTTTTACATTCCTCCCCACTATGTTGTCTATGGTATAGAACTCACATATTACCAAAAAAAGAACTCACTTCATCAGTTGGTCAACTATTACCCAAACTATATTAAAACCTCTCTAAGCATAGAGTAACCCAATAATGATGTCTATTGATGTGTATTAACATTTCTAGTTAGAAAAATATATTTATTGCAACAAACTTTATAGAACATGGTTATCTTCGTTCACCTACTAAAAACCCAGAATCCTTACCACAAACTCTTCTGCCAACTATTTCATCAGTAGCCCCCACAACTATCTACTAAAGAATCAATACATCCATTTCACACCTAGATGTACCACTAATTGTGAGATATGAAACCTAAATAGAAATACCTAATATTTATTATATGGAAAAATAACCTCACTTGAAACAACATATGGTTCTAACCATCTTTAATCCATCACATAGGAGGATCACCTTGTCCAACATAGTCACACATCACTTATTACTCTATGTATCCCCACTAAGAATCCTCTAACTTCCATAAAATGGATGAATCAAAATTCCTCTCATAAAGACAGCCATTTCCACTTCTATCTATAATATATTGATTCATTTTTGGAAACTACTCCATCCCTTTAAAGACAACAATTGAATCTCAAACCACATCTCTTTGGGACTTATAACAAAACTAATTGGTAATGAGATTCCCCTTTCATGAGAAGTATGTGATTTTAAAATCACGGTCTTGAATAAAATCAATCCACATCTGTTGGAATAGATTTATATCGCATAAGTAGAAAACAAATTTCTGGCTCTTTTTGTCCTTGAAAACCATACAATTCTCACCAATGACGTATTACTGAAAAAAAAATTAATTAAAAAACTATTTATTTCTCTAAATCAGGGGTGAAATAGTTATTATCATGTATATATAACTTACTAAATATATAAGAGATAAAATCTCTCACCTGCATCAATAAAAATTCCAATCCCAGATGGGACACATCACAAAAATCCTCAAGTAACATTTCCTCAACATAAAGCTAAATTACATGCACACTGATGATATTATCATATAGATAATCAAACAATGATTTACCCTGATCACTCCAAAAAAAAATTGTCCTTCTTGGTCAATGATGTAAGAAGGTCTGTAACTTGGGATAAATCAGAAAAAACCTATGATAATAGACCATATTAGAAAAGAAATAGTTACTTTCCACCACATTATTGGGTATTTCTCACGAAATAACATTCATGACATCTGATGTGTCCACTAACACACACTGTTGAGAAACCACATTACAAAGGAAATGCACTCGTCTTATATAGGAAATGTACATGTAAAATGTTTCATAAAGATAGTGGTGTTGAATGACATACAAAGATGCTCTGAGATTCTTACCATGCTAATGATCTGACTATGAATACAAAAATATATTTTTGAAGAAAATAATGATTAACATGTATGATTAATCATTAATATAATGTTCTTGAGTCCCATTAACATATCTATAGCATTCGTGATACTGAACAATTGACCATAGACTCAAAGTATCCATACCTACAACTGAAGGAAGACTTCAGGATATCCCCATATTTCATTCAAAACTTGTGATATCCAGAATGCAGATGAACCCTAGAGAACTAGCTAGATTCTCTCAACTGGTCAAACAGACTATCAATCCTTGGATGAGGATTACAATTCTTGACAATCAATGAGTTCAAACTTTAGTGTTATATACACATCTTCATACTAACATTTTCTTTCTTTGTGAAATACACTTGATAACCCCACATTGAAATAATAGGATAGATTAAACCCATTAACGTTAAATCATCCACCAAAAAAACGACTCTCAAAACTCCGAAGGAATCAGCTAATGGGGAGACATAAAAATTTGAGAAATTCCTAGAAGCAACTCTATCCCCAAGTTGACATCATGTCAAGGAGGGTAGTGTCATATCCTCTTTAGATAAAACCTCTACAAACGCTTCAAAAACATCTGGAACATTACCCCCATGATTCTATAGAAATATTCTCCAATATATAAAATATATTTTCCTATCTCTTACCACCCATATGATAACCTAACTCATAATAAACACCACCCTAGCCAAAAATATCAGGAAAGAACTCACCTAACAAAAATTTGGATGACTACCCATGTAGAATACTACTAATCCATGCTATGGATATATTTTTATTTCTATATCTATAGTATGAAGAATTATTCCACTAACTAATTCTACCCTATCACCAGACTACAGTGTTGAAACACATCAAACAAAGAAGGCTGACCTCCAACTTGCAGGGATAACAATAAGGGAATTAGAAGAATATCCTCATCTAGTCCCAAGTCATTGACCAATGTGGGTAAAAAAAATTAGTGTGTTTCTCCCAAATAAAACATATAACACAAAATGGTATATGATAAACTAATCACACCATGAAAAACTCCTAGATTTTCGAGCACTTCTTTCCCAAATGCATACATTTGGCTACGCTCATATCCTTTTCCTCTTGGATGTATACCACCATGGAAATTATATGTACTAGTTCCCTATCAACAAAGACCATAATGAGTTTACCCTCTTCAATAAAAACATCCCATAAAGTACTGATCAAGTTGCAAAGGTCCCTTCTTCTTAAACTGACTCAGAAGAAACTAATTTTGATGTCGAAATGGGGTATGAAAAGCACTAGATATTGGACTCCCTGAGAGGTCGGAAACTACGATTAGTTGTTACCATGTACTCTATAGACATATCATGAAAATGGAAATCCCCTAGCTAGTTTTTGGAATCCCCATATCCTAGAAGAATGGGTAATGATATGATGTAGTTGTCCCCCACTAGCTTGAAACTAGGATGCTTGGATACATATGTCAAACTATATAAAAATATTCTTCTTCAGAAACCCTACTGGCCACTATCTCGATGATCAAATCCTCAATAAATCATCTTCTTGATATCCTCATACTATTTCTATACATCAATATATGAAATGAGTGTAAACTATGTGACCACAAACTTGATAACCTAGCACAATTTTTCCTCCAGATGTTGTACATTGGATACATCATCTAGAAACACATCTGGATAAAAGTGGAGGAGGTCCTTGTACATGATCTAAATATACCTCACACTCAAACTACAAAATGTAAGAGATAAATGATCTTGCCTCTTCGATTCCCTCACCATAAAAAATAGGAACTCTACTTTTAATTCACTCAAAATGTAGGCTACAACACATCTACCTCCTTACGGTCACTAGGATATAGTGTCCCCCAATGATATGTAGCTCCGAACATATGATTCACTACCAACAACACCCAGAAATCATACCTTATCATAAGATGATTGAATGTAATAATGAGATCCTCTATATTGTTCTCTATCACCAAATTTGAGACACTAACTTTACTCATTCTTAAACTATCCCATCGAAAGGAATGAAAATCCCCATGAATAACCTTATTCCCCTATTTCAAGTTAACTATCTGATGATCAATCAGATCATCCTATTTACCCTCAACAACCTGAGCTACTAGATGATGATGATGACCATGAGACATTAGTAAAAAAAATGAAACCACCCAAATCTTGTAATCATATAATTTAACATGAATTTATTTTTTAAATTAAATATTATTTTCCCAAAAAACCCAAATTTAGACGCACACATAGTAAACCAGGATGAATGTACCTATCATTGATATAAAACCTACAAACTAGTCCTCCTCACTTGGTTGTTTAATAAACATAGAGTCCAAGCGCTGGATCATAGTGGGGAAAAATTCATGTGTCCTAACCGGTCTCCCTAGCCAATGTCATGCACGAAGAACAACTCTAATAGTTTCTTTATGAAAACAAGTAAACCTCACAATTCCTAAATCCAAAATCCAATATGTATAACATTCAATCCTCTGGTACCACTATTTCAATACCCATGACACCAAGTATACCTCAATGAAGAGAGATATATGAGTACCCATGATTTCAGACTCTAGTAGGCCCTGGGATGGTGACTATCACTGAGTGTATAAAAATATCACAAATGGGATAAATTTCCCCCTATAATATAAAAAAATACCAAAATATAGGATATAAACCCATTAAGAAACTCCAACATATAAAATAAAGGTGAACTAATAACCTTCCCACAATTCATGAATAAAATAAACGGATACATATTAAAGTCCCAAAATATTCCAGAATACACGTTTACAGTAGAGAAATAACACCAGAATCAATTTCAGGCTCTCCATAAAAAAATTAGTCCCCTAATTCATCATAAAAAGGAAAAAATATTTAAAATGGGGTAATAATACATGTATACATAGTAGGGAAATAACGAATGTCCCAAGTGCACATCCGAAAAGAGAATCCTAATGCACAAATGAATAGAAAATAAAAACAAAAAATCACCAAAAAGGAAAAATAACTTATCCTAGACTCACCATAGCTCACTCAGTAAATCATTCATTCAATATTAGAATATAGAATCATTTTGATAATAATATAGGGTGCGTTGATGCCTTTTCCCAAATGATTTTCAGCTCTCACACCCGAACATCAAACGTACTATGCTCCCATTTCATCCATCCATATAAAAATACAACCACATCACATCACATATTGCATGATAACATATAGTCTATCACTTATGTTAGTCTAGATATATCCCTACAAACCCCACCCTTGTAAAGTCGATCATATGGTTCTAACATATGGTATTATAACATCATCCCACCACAAATCACACCACTTCTCACCAAAACCACATCACAACTTCAAACATCTCATATATATGATCTATCCACCACATCACATCACAATACCAAACAACACATAGCTCATCTTGTCACCTTCATCCATACCAAAAAACTCTCAAAAACCCTATTGGGAATCAAAACAAGCACCCACATGAACAAAAATAACTTAAAAAGACATCAAACATTATTCAGGGACTTTTATAACATTATATCATTATTTATCATGGGTGTTATCACACATGGTATTTTTCATTAGAATCTAATTTCTTAGCTATATATTAATTTTATAACCTATTATTATGTTTGTGATAAGATAAAAATATAGCTGGGGACCCAAGTCTTATCATCTAAGGAGAAAATAAGTATTCAAATAAGAATTATTTTTATGAAGGAAATAACTTGGAATAAAATTATTAGAAACAATACCAAATAAGTGAAAACATGTTATATCTCCCCATTTTCATTAATTTCAATTATTCCAATTATTTATCATAATTATTTCATCCCTTAGTATCGAAAAAATCAATGAAGAATCTTTAAAATCTCATACATAGATCATAATCATGTTAGAACAAGGATCCCCTACATCAAGAATGCTTTCCAATCTCATTGGACTCCGTAGGGAGAAAAATAAATAGCATATAAATTTAAACCCCACACAAAACTCTTCGATCAATATACATAGCACCACATGTTTATCAAAAACACATCACAACACAGACCCCAGTCAAAAGACCTATTCTGAAACATAACAGTGGAGAATCAAAAAATTAAATCCATGGGTGAGGATGAAAAACTCACCATGAATCATCAAAACTGAACCAAAGGAACCGTAAGATCAAGGTGAGGGAAGACGGGTTGGAATGTCTCCCAAAACCACATATGGTTCATCCAAAAATGTGCTCAATACTGAATGGGAAAAGAAACTGGCTGATAAATACCTATTTACAACCTCTAAAAGTATACCTTTCACATTGTAAATTCCATATTCACAATGATAATACCACGATGGTTGTGGATTACATGTCTTGAATCACGTACATGTCATAAAAGCTCCATATCTTCGGTTTCCACAAAAAATATTTCCTAAACCTTTATTAATATCATTTTCGGAATTTTACTTTCTTGTCATGAATCAATTTCAAGTTTCACACCTCATCCAAATAGAAGTCATGAATTCATTAGACTCACAAGCTCTAACCAATAAAATCATGATGTAAATTTGGTTCACAACGTGAACCACTTACTATAGTACTCCAACAACGCAAACCTACACAAATAATTCAATAGCCTCCTCTAAGCACCCATAACTCTAAATAATAACTCAGTAATTGGTTAGGAAGGAAAAAACTATTAAAATTAAAGAACATGATTCTATGTGTACCACTATTTAAACAAAAGTTACTATTCAATTAATCAATTCAAAAAATTAAACAAATAAATTCATTTTTATTAGATTATTTAGACCAATTTTTATCCAAATATATGCATATAAATATTAATAAAACACTATGTTTGGAGATAAAAAATAATAACAATAAATAAAAATTCGAGAGATAATTTTGGAAACATTAAATCCATGCATTGGTTATCAAAATTAACCATGTGGAATGCATTATTTTTTGAATTAATTCACTCAGTTATAATATGATAAATTCCTAAATTAATTTTATGTACATGAATGTACTAAATAAATGTTAATGAATATTTTCTTTTTTATTCAAGGATATAGAAATGAATATGAATACATAACATGAATGAATAATAACAAAATGGATTTATCTAACTAATTTCATAATGGTGAGTCAATGTCTTCAAAATTGGGAAGTGACGAGATAATATTGAATAATTGGGAACTAAAAAGATAATAGTAGGTCAATATAGAGATTTAATTGAATATTATTCAATTAATATTCACTAAATGAATTTTTTAATTAGGGATAGAACGTATTATTGATGAAAATAAATGTTGATATACATCCCCTAAGGGACTAGAATAATTCAAGTATGGGGGTAGTGAATCATTCTTATTTTCAAATATTTTTTCTATAAATTTCATTCTAGTTAATAAATATTTTATATTATGGTATATTAAATAATGATATTTTAGTTTTATAGATAGATTAAAGAGCCTAATACAAAGATGCATTGAAAAATGAATCTTAGTAATAATTATTTTTTTATTGGATTAGTGAAAAAATAGAATTAATTTAAAATTATAGGATATGTGGTTCCATGAACATAAATTGAAAAATTCAATTAGATATATAATGTTCTATCCTATTCCCACAAACTACCATGGGATTTCTACTCGACACAACCTTCGTGATTAGCCAGTGGGATACAAGAATGGTCTATTGCAAAAAAGGATATTATATGCTAGAAATGATGTATGGATTGCATTTATTGTCAATCCATATTAGGTTGAGAAAAGAGTTTTAATGGAATTTTGTGTTATGATTGATGTTTAAAGAAGAATTGAAGGTGGTGTAGTTTCCTTATTTTTTCCAACTTTGTGAGCCTCAAATTTGAGAGTTTGTTTTTTAAAAAAGGTATAGTTTCATAAAAGGAATGGAGGAACAAAAACCATGTTCTATGAATAGTTCTTAGATCAAGAAATTAGGTACATGGAATGGATAACCTTGAACTATAAAGTGGGAATGGGGTGTGGACTTTGTATGAGGAATGGTTCACGGAGGGAAGAAGATTCATGGGAAGGATTTCATTATGAAAAATGCATGTTAGTTCGTAGGATGGTGTGGCATTCTCAAAAATGAGGTGGAATTTTGAGAAACCTTGAAGAGTTTCTTTTGAAGAAAACAAATTGGTAATTTATGCCACTGTTCAGGGAGAATGGTAGTACAAATACTGCATTGGGAATATGGTTTGTGGGAGACGTGTGGTACATGATAAAGGTGGTGTCGTATTAATGATTTGGTAAATCTCAATTTAGCGGATAATGTGGTTCTATTTTCCTATATAAGGAGCACTAATCTGTTAATTAGAAATAGTCACTGAGATTAAAAATCTATCGAGGAATTAAGTGATGTATAGAATTGTTTGTAGGAAGAAAACCCCGAAAAGGAGACATTTATTAAGAATTAGAAATGAATTCGATGAAGAATAGAATGGTTCACAGAAGGTGGTTTGGAGAACACAAGTCATGGAATATGGTTCTTAGAGGATTTTTCATGGAGGAGGAGTTATTCCATAGAGAATAAGCGGTAAATGGGGGAGGTATTCAGAATTAATACGTAGACATGATGTGTAGAATCAATACATGGACACAATTTGGGGAGGTTGTACGCGGTGGCAGTATGATGAGGAAGTATGTGGAGCACTCATAGTACGTGGTGTAGTGTGGTACATGGAGGATGAAGGCCAGTTCATGGAGGGAGTGCTCGGAGCACTCATAGTACATTGTGCAGTGTAGTACGTGGAGGAAGAAGTCCAGTTCATGGAGGATATGTTCGCAAACGAGCAGAGTATTGAATATTATATTACATATATAGGGGAAAACATGACTTAAATATAGCATATATCTATATTTTAGGAAGTATTATTTAATGCCAACCCATTGAAGTGACCATCATGTTAATAAACTATGGTCAGATTTTTCCCAAAGTAGTGCAAAAGGGGGAGTCAATGGAAGTGATCCGAGGGATACAATGTGATATCCCCAAAATCATGTAAAGGCTCTGTAACAGGCATAGAGTGACTATGATGAACATTTTTAATCCAAAACTAGTGAGTATTAGATGAATATTTTATGACCAGAAACCTATCGGTGTATGCTCCATGGACATAGACCTTAGTGGTGAACCATGTAAAAGTGATGTGTCTTTTCTTTGCATGTGATTGTTTTTTTATGATATTTTTTATTAGACAAGTTTAGCATGTTCCTACAAATGTGGGAATGAGATCCATCAGTTGAAAAGAAACATTTGACACCCTGATTCACCCCTCCCCTCTCAGGGTGTTCTAGGGTATTTGAATTTGTATTGGAGCATAAAGGTTTCTGGTGTTAAATATTTCCTTCATTTTTTATAATGGATAATACATTAAACATTAGGATACTAACCCTCTTTTAAGGAAAAAACATTCAGATCTATAAGAATATGATGAAATCTCATATAATATCTTTTTCATGGGATGTCTTATTTTCCACTGCACAAGGAATACAAGTCACTAATCCAACATGGATGTCTATGAAC
Source organism: Viscum album (assembly GCA_963277665.1). NCBI lineage: Eukaryota > Viridiplantae > Streptophyta > Magnoliopsida > Santalales > Viscaceae > Viscum > Viscum album. The sequence goes on along the minus strand of OY728164.1, from coordinate 568,333,626 downwards.
GATACAGATAAGAAAGGTCTTGATGTTGATTCCAAAGCACAAAAATCCCAAACTACAACACTTTCTGATGTGATATATCTAAAGGTGATGAGTTTTACATCATCAATTTTTATGTGGGAAAAATTGGAGAATATTTTTGATGGTGACAACAATGTGAAGGAGGTGAAACCATCAGTATTTCACAATAGGTTTGATGATATGAAGATGCATCCTGAAGAAAAATGAATACACCTATTTCATTCAAATTATTGAAGTATTTTGATAAATACGCGGAAACAGTAAAGAAATCAAAGTCATTGATATTGTTAATAAAATATTTAAAAGTCTTACACCACTTTACAATGAATATTATTCTTACCTTGAAAAAAGAGGTATTTCCAAACTTTCTCTGGATGATCTACTGACCTGGCCGGTGGCTTACAAGATGAGAATAAAACCAGAATATTCAATGACTCAATTAAGCAAGAAAATGGAATTCCATGCCAAAAAAAACATGAAATTTTTGGAGATATCATTTATTAATATAATTAAGAATAATAAATTAATTCTCTTATTGCTATGAAGTTGAAGAAGGTAAATAGGGAAACATTATGGAAAGTTATATATGGCATGTTTTTTATGTGGCAGATTTGGTCACATTGCTTCTTGGTGAAAAGTAATGTTCTCTGAAAAATATTGTGAAGCTAGAGACATGTAGAAGCCTCAGAAATGGTTTTCTAAGAATGGAGACTTCATTTCTAGTAAGAAAATACAATGTAAGGTCATTTTTTGTGAAGAATAAGATTGTGATAGTGAATTAATTAATGAAGAACAACTGGAATTAAAATTTGGAACCCATGTGTAATTGATGGATATCATTGGAAAAATGGAACCATCATGAGATAAAGATAGAGATAGTCAATTGACCACTGATTTTGTTCTCAAGTTTAATTTTAAGGATTCATTTGTAAGATTGGGAAAGAATGAAATATATCTAAAAAGTGGAATGAAATTGTGGAACACTCAACAGAATATGTTGATATAGTGGAACTATTATTTGATCGACCTAAGGAAGTATTAACGGAAAATTCAGAAGCCTTTGAATGGTTAGTTGATGTTGTTGAACTAAAGATCAAAATTGATGAATATGAAAATGTAATTAATGACCATACCTAAAGATTTCAGGATAATTCCAAAATAATTGTGGGACATGATGAAAAAGTTGTAAATCTTAGTAGTAAACATGAATGTGAATCATGTCCAAATGAAACAAATAAGAAAATTTACTTCAAAAAACTCTAAGATATTTATCTTATAGATAGAGATAAGCCTAGTTCTGATGGACATGAAATGGCGTTGAATGATGAAAGACCCTCATGCATGGGATTTATAGGAATTTGTTTTGATGATTTAAAATAAAATTCTGGAAGTAAAATGGGACAAAATAATGGAAGTATGAATGTTGGACATATCATAAATTCTCATGAACTCCAAACTAATAATGTCTCAAATCAGACTAAAAAGATGACTAAAAACTATTCTCAAGTTTCCCAATATGATATACAGTCAAGATAACCTCTTATATAACTTTAAATGAAGAGTAATAGAAGTAAAAAATACATTTCCACTAATGAAATATCATTTCTAGGGTTATTTGGGTCATACCATGTCATACTGTGATGCGGAAAAGAACTATTTGAATAGAGAAGAGCTAGTAAAGCAACAAAAGGTAAAGAATTCATATATTAATTATTTTAAATGAAATAGTTTCTATGGATATTTTTTTAACTATTCTATCATCAAACATAAATATATTGATAACTAGTAGTTTAATGGAATGAAAATTTCATACATAACCAAGAGACAAGTAAAAACTCTCAAACCAAAAGGTATTTCTCATACAAAATGGTTTTCACTACTCAAAGAAGAATACGATTATGAAGGAATTACTCACATGGTAGAGTGATTTGAAAGAAAATCCTTATCATTTACTCAATATAATATTTAATGGAAGGAAAAGAGAAAAATTTAAAAATAAAAACTTACAGAAGTAGCTCACAATGCTACCAAGGAAATTAGTACATGGATTCTTAATAGTGGATTATCATCCAATATGATGGGAAATTCAATCCTATTAATGAATATCAAGAAAAAAGTAGATGGAAAAGTGATATTCAGTAATTATGGTTCTTTGATGATAAAAGGCCATGGAAGTACTGAACTTACCAATGGTGAGATAATGAAGAAAAAATTTATTTATGTGGATGGGCTGCGTCATAATATTTTGAGTGTGAGAAAACTCTATGACTTAGGACTTATGGAGAAATTGAATCAAAATTGGTTCACTATAAAAGGAAGAACAATAAATTCTCTCATGAAGGGATGAAAAACAAATGGAAAATTATATAAGGTTGAAAACTAATAGATCATTTGTTACATGATTTTTGATGAAGAGAACCACATGTGGTTCTGGAGTTTGGGTAATTTCAATCAACAATATATACAAAATATATCTAAAATGGAGATTTTCATTGATATCCCAAATCTGATGTGTAGATAGGAGAGTACTTGTGATACTTCCATGCAAGGAAATAAAGTGTGCAGTTCATGTTTTCCAAAGAAGAAAAGAGTATCAAATATATTTTTTATCATTTACACAAATGTATGTGGTCCACTAAATGATGATGTAAGATATATAGAAAGATATTTCATCCTTTTTATTGATTATTATAGTATATTGGATTTTGTGATAGTAATACATAGGAAGTGGTAAGTGATTGATTACATGAGAACATACCACCAAATTGTTGAGATTGATACTAGATGGACAATCATTGTTCTATGGTATGATAATGTAGGGGAATACATGCCCATTTAATTTTCAAATTACCAAAAAAACATAGAATACAACATGAGGTGGATTCTATGAGAACCCTGTAGAAAAATGGAGTTATTGAGTGCTAGAGTTGATATGTTAATAGTATGAAAAAACGATGATAATTGAGAGTCGTATCTCTCTCCATTACTGGAAAGAGGTTGTTCAAGCAATATTTTATATTCAAAACCTAATAGAGATTTATACGGGGGAAGATAAGACACCCTATGAGTTATTTCATGGAATGAATATGTCATTATTGTATTTTCATGTTCTTGGAAGTTAATTATTTATTTGAAACAAATAAGGAAATCAAGGAATGTATGTTGGTGTTGTATATGAATGAATATTCTTCTGATATAAAATAAATATCAAAGCATACAAATGTTTTACTAAAAATCTTGGAATAATTATTGGATGCAGTGATGTGAGGATTATTAAAGATAAAACCATAAATTCCTCAGTAAATGTGATTGTTAATTTGATAAAAGATAAGGAATAATATGAACATAGAATAGATCAAAATACAACAGTAGAGGAAGGTGTGGAAAACACTTAGTAATCACATCATGATGTTGAATCAGAAGAAGAATCAGAAGAGGAAACCATGGCTAATGAAAATTTATCTAAACCTCACAGGAGAAGTAAATGAGCAAGAACTTTATCAATCCAACATCATTGGGGATTGGTAAACTCCCACGCAGACAAAGAGAATGATTAATAATTCACAATCATTATTCCTATTAGTTGTGGAACTATCCCCATTTGAAGAATCTATAAAGTATGAATCATGGTTTAAGTCCATGAATGGAGAGTTATAAGAAATATATAAGATTATAACATGGAATCTAATTAAGAGACCTAAAAACTGCATTGTGATTCGTATGAAGTGGTTTTATAAAAAAAATTGATGAGAATGGAAATGTGGTTAGAAATAAGGAACAACTAGTGTGTAAAGGCTATTCCCATAATGAAGGTGTTGATTTTGAAGAAAACATTTCTCCAGTGGCTAGACTGGAGTCAATCATACTATTTCATTCCATGGAAATTATAAGAGGACACAAAGGGTATAAAATGGATTTCAATATAACTTTCATAAATGGTGTTCTAGGATAATAAGTCTACATTGATCAAATAATAGGGTTCTCCTCTTGCTAATGATGAAATGATGGTTTGTTGATTAAAGAAGGATCTCTATAGTCTATAGAATAAAACACAGGTTTGGAAGTATCAGTAATATTTTATCTAAGGAATATCAAATTTAAAAGAGGAGTTGATAAAATCATTATGTGAAGAATTCTCATAATGTGGAGTTCATGGTTTAGGTTTAGGTAGAAGATATTATATTTGGTGTAAGCAGACATAGATTAGTGGTAGAAACTTCCAATAAAATGAAATTAGAATATGAAACGTCATTGATTGAATTACTCACATACTTCTTGGGGAAATAGGTGATTCATAGGAAATAATACACATTCATTTCTCGAGTAATGTATACAAGATTATTGGTGATGAAATACAATATGCATGATTCCAAAATAATATATTCTCTAATTGTGGTGGGAAAAAACTAGGAAATCATGAATATGTGACATCTATAGATACCAAAAATTTTAGAAGAATCATTGTAATCCAATTGTACATGACTTTGATAAGGCCAGATATTGTCTTTTCAACATTATTCACTACTTGATTTCAATGTAATACAAAATAAAGACATATGGAAGTAGTTAAAATAATCATGATATACATTAAAGTTACACAAAATTATGGATTATACTTTTTTATAAGAAAACAAAATGAAAATTCAAAATTTTATGGTGCTGACTATGATGGATATGTGGTGGATAGAAAGTCCACAATTTTTTGAGAATTTTTCATTGGAAACAAATGTGTGGGCTAGTTGAGTAAGAAACATTAAAGAACATCTCTCAACACTTCTGAAGATGAATATATCTCAGAAACAAAAGCATGAACTCAACTACTTTGGATGAGACCAAAACTAACTGATATTGGTGATGACATGAAAAAAAACAATGGTGATTCACTGTGATAACAAGAGTGATATTGATCTTATAAAGAATCTTATTCATAATTCTCATACAAAACACATTAAAATCAGATATCACTTCATCAAGGAAAAAGTTGATCATCGATTGATCAAAATGGATAATGTTAGAACTGATGATCTAGTGGCTGATATACTAACCAAGACATTTCCAGCACATTTGTTTGAGAATAATTGGTTGAACCTCAGTGTTCAGACACCTCCCCATGCCGGAGGTGGTCACAAATTCCCCACTCCCCAATTATGATAAATATTTTAATCTCTTTTCTTATGCATTGTTGGTTTATCAGGGAGATACGATCTAAGGGGAGTGTTCTTATATATTTACAAGTCAAAATATGATTCTATGGGTTTATTTATAATGGGGTAGAATGGATAAATTTAATTATAATAATTTTTTTTCAGTTGGTTGCAAGAATATGGAGAATTGGGAAATTAATAAATGTAACAAGGGGAGAATAATGATTCACAAAAGGGATAAAATAAGAATGGATAAAACAATTTGCTGATATGTGGAAATAGTCAGAACTGAGGTTGGATATATTTAAGCATTTAAGACGTGAGAACCCAATTCATGCTCCTATTTTTTTCTACAGTGATATTTTCTCACATAGTCATTGACTACTAGAGGATTTGTTTCTTGCGTGTCAATATTAATTGTGTGTACCAATTTATTTAGTTTATCTGTAGATTTTCCCGAAACCCAAAGGGGTAGATTGCTGGAACTAAGGATATTCTTTTCTAGAAATGTGGAATGTTTTTTGTCAATCCCTATTAGTTTGATTAATGAGTTCTCATGGAATGTGGTCTTTAGATTGAGGTTGAAAACCATATTGATGGTGGAATAGATTTCATGTTTTGCCAAATTTTTGGGAATAAAATTTAAGAGTTTAACTTTTAAAAATGGAAGGGTTTAGACCAAGGAAGGGAGGAATATGGACTATAATCTGAGAATCATTCACAGATCATGAAATTCGGTATGTGCAATAGTGAAATGTGAACCACGAAGCAGGAATGGTATGAAAACTGTCTAAGTGGAATGATTTGTGAAGAAAAGGAGGTTTGCAAAAGGATAACAATATTTTTAATTCATTATTATTCCCATGATGGTGTTTCATTCGTGAAAACGAGTCAATGTTTTGAGAAACCATAAAGGGTGACATTTACAGAAACAAGATGATGATTTATGTCACTATGTAGGGTGAATGGTGGTACGCAGACCGCATAGGGAATATGGTTTATGAGAGATTCACATTACGTTGTAAAGGCGGTTCTCTGTCAAAGATTTCAAAAATCTCTATTTTGTAGATAATGTAGATCTATTTTCTTATATAAGGAGCACTAATCCTTTAATTAAAAAGATAATCTAATAATAAAAAACCAAGGAGGAAATGGACAGTTTACATATGCATTATATGGTGCACTCACAAAATATGGAGCACTGTAGCATGTGAATAAAGAAGAGCAGTTCATGGAGGAAATGTACTCAAACAAGAACAAAATAGAATTTTAGATTACATCTTTAGGGAAAACGAGACTTTAACAGAGCATCTATCAATATTTGAGGATATACGATTTAATTAAAACCCATTGAAGCGACTATTATGGTGATAAACTACATTTATATTATTTCCAATGTTGTGAGTAGTGGAGAGTCAACAGAATTAATCATATAGACGCGGTGTTCTATCCTTATAAACTTTTAATGGAAGGGAACCAGAAACAAAGTGACATTGATAAACTTTTTTACTCCACATCTAGTTATGTTTTGTGTATTTTTTATGACTGAAAACCTATCAGTGTATGATCCTTGGATGTAGTAATTAGTGGTGAACCAAGTAAAATTCTAGTGTCTTTACTTGGAATGTGATTGTTTATTTTTTGTACTTTCTTATCAGACAGGTATGACATGTTTCGACCAACAAGGGAGCAAGATCCATCAATTTAATAGAAAAAAAGTAAAACATGATTAACCACTTACCTCTTACTATGTTCCAAGGTCCATTAAGGTCAACCTACAATATATGAGTTTGAAAATTATTTATTCAGAGCTTGTGGTTTGAATTCATTATAAGTGAGAATATCATGACCCCTATAGCATAAAGTCCATTGTTACTTCATTACATTGGAATAAGATAAAAGGAATCACATCCCAAAGGACTAAATAGATTTTCAGACTTGTATTAATATATAGATATATGAAATTCACATTACAATTGAAAACATAATATAAAAGGAGTGTTTTCTTTGATAAATCCTTATTTACCCTTAGAATATCCAATCATATCATCCAAAAAATACATCCTGGTATCATAAAGAAAAATAAAACACAATAAAGGGGTAACCTCATATGATCAGTAAGGGTATGTGTACAACATATTTTATTAGTAATAAATAAGATTAATCAATATGTAAAGGTAAATAACTAAAATCCATACCATTCAATCAAATACACGATAATACATTGATAAAAATATGTCTATATAAATAATAACATGAGATTGGAAGATAACCATGGTATCCTAACTAATCAAAAAATTACATGGAAGATCAATAAATAATCTCAAAATGAGGGATTGAATAATTCTAATCATTATAACCATATTGTTAATGCCTCATTCCAAGACAACATACATAAATGGTAAAGGCCTTAACAAAATATATAGTTCATTTTGTCTCATGATATCTATTGATGTATAAAGTGGATATAATGGACCCCACCCATCAATTATTTAGTCCAATTCTTTCCTTATATGAAATTGGTGAAAGATAATAAAGAAACATTCACATTCAAAAACTAGCATATTAAATGTTGACAATTATCCAAATCAATAAACATAATCATAAACCTTCCATAGTAATATGAATGGTATTAAACTGGTACATCCCCAATCAAACTGATAATCAACCATCTAGAGAAATAATAAGGATGGTATCATCACAACATATCTTTATTTGGTAATATGTAGAATAAGGGTTATTTTTAATTATTAATAGGAATTTCAGATAGAGATCATTTAATATTTTTGAGGGGGAAAATAACCTTTCAACATTGAAAATAAAATCATAAAATAGAAACAACACAAAATATTTTTTAAAATATTTTTACTTGATAATTACATTTTAAAAAAATAAGGTATGGTTTAAAACAATGATTTCTCATAATTCTAGGAAATTCTATATATATTTTACAGGATAAAACAAATATTCCTTTCATATTTTTGGTAAAATACAAATATGCCTTGTTTAGAAAATGACATGATGATTACTTTGATTTTTTTGGTAAAAAACCAAACATGGGTAAAATTTTATTTAATAAATAATTAGGATAATATTAAAAACATTTTTGATAAAATTTACTGAAAACATGGTTTCGGAAGAAAATATATATTCAAATGAATAGAGAAATGAAGTTATATTTAATTAATAAAAATTCTTAGTTATTTTTAGTAACAAATAGAGGGAAAATGGTACCATTACATAAAAATTTTATGAAAATCCCAATGATAAAAAAAATAATGCGTTTTTTTTTATATATCATAATATTTTATTATTGTAAATTTAATCATGAACAATATCGATTAAATAATGACATTGTAAAATGAAGTGTTACCACTTTGATAACCTTTAAATCATAATACATCGAAAGAAAAAATATAAAATGGAATATTAAATACTATGAATATAACTATATTCAGTTTATAACATATCAATGGTGTGGTATTTATTCCACACAAAATAACTAATTAGTGAATACGATGTACGTCTTATGGAAATAAGAATGAGACGAGAAACCCTTACCTTAGATCTAATTTAATTAAAATATGTATTTTCATCATATTTAATAAAAGAATATTATAAAAATAATATATTATCATAATAATATAATTCAAAACATATATTATTTACTTATATTCTTTTATCACCATTTTATTAATATTTCAATAATAAAATAAGTATTTCGTGTGATAATTGCTTCATTTTTTGTGAATATTTTGGTTTTTTGTTTTCAGAAAATTTACATTTCTCAGGTTAAAATAACATCTATAATTTAAACTATGTCATAAATATATTATACATTCATTGTATATGTATTTATTGTAATCTATTAATGTTTGATATATAGAATTTTTTACACTATTCATGGAGATAGTAAGATATATGTATGCATAAACATTGTTTCCATTGTTCTCAAAGGATAAAATGAAAAGAAAAAAAATTAATTCAACATTATATTAATTATTAATTTATATATATAGAGTTTAAAATAATAAAATATATTTTTATTACCATAAATATAAAAAAATGAGAAACATTTAACATCGATGTGTAGAGGCATTACTCCACAAGTACACATGAGTGGAATTTTGGTTTTCCAAAATACATGATGGTAAGAGATTATATGCGATATTATATTTATAAAAGTGTGGTTATATTATAAATATTAAATATATTAATTATAATTTTCTTTAATACCTTCCTTGTAATGTCTGAGTAAAAAATGAGTCACATCACTTCGAGAGTTAGCAGTCCACCATAAACATGATTTCCATTGTAATATCCCACATATGTTTTAATTTAAGAATTTATATGTGATTTAATTAATAAATATTTATAATAATTTCATGAATATCATATAAATATTTTAAATCCATCATTATATTTATCCTTTAAATGTGGTTATGGAAAGAAAATTACATCAGTTCACAAGGCAGTAGTACTTCGTACACATGATCGAAGATTTTGTTTCCCATTTGATGAAAGTAAATATGGATATGAGTTATGAAAATAATGTAATATCGTATGAGTTTATATTGAATATGGGTTTTATTATATTACCAAAGTTTACGATCATTTTAAGGATGTTTAAGAATAAATAAATCAAATATGCGTGTTTATGAATTTTACCACTTCTTTAGAGGGCCACTTTTAGATTACACCTAATGCATTATAATAAGGAATTTATAACTAATATAATGAATCTATGATGAGTGTATACATTTAATTAAGATATGTTTTATATTATTTAGTGTGATGGGATATGGGGATGGTGTGACCTTTATTTGGAGATTGAGATGACTCACATAGAATTTTTTAAATGAAAAAGTGATATGAACATTTTACTAATGAGAAAGGATCTAAAAAAATTATTATAGAACATTAGATCTTATAGTATCCAAATATGAACATAAAATGATATTTTGATCAGTGATATTTCATTTAAAACTCGTATCATTTTATTTTAACCCTCTGTAAACCTATTTTCACCTTAACCGTGGTAATTAATTTTTACAGTTTTTATTATTCATAAGTATAAAAAAAATTAACCTTTTATATAATATAAATTATTATGATTAAAAATATGGAATCAATTTTTCCAAATTAAATTCATAAATTGGTTGAATTCAATTTAAAATTAAACTGGAAGATGTGTTGAAAAACATGTTTTCCAATGAAAAAGATTTCAAATGTTTAAAATGATTCGATATAAAAGAAATGAAATAGATTAAAATGATATAAATTAGTAAACAGTTAATATAATAGAACTAATTTTAGTTTAAAACCAATTTATAATATAATTTTACTTTGTCAATAACTTAAAAAAAATGCAGTATTCAATAAAAATCATCATTTTTCACTATTCTTCAAGAAATTGATATTTTTTTGAAAATTATAAAAAATTAACAAAAATATAATTTTGAAATTGGTTTCAAAAAATAACATTATTTATTCGAAAAAATTTAAAATTTGTAGAAAATAGATTAAAATTTTATATGCAAAGTGAGACTTAACCACATTTTCAAAAAAAAATATTTGTCTGAAAACAATTTTTATTCTTTTAACTGATTTATTTCTAATAAATATATAACAATTGAATTTATTTCATTCATATTTAGAAATATAATTTACATAATCTATTTAGTACTATTCATACACACCAACTTAATGGCTAGGTTATTGTAGTCATTTTTAAATAATAAACATTTAATAGAGTATTGAGCTTCCCTTAAACCTGGCATTGCATGCATCCAGAGATATCTTAGAGATTGAATTAATTTGAAAAATTATATTTCATAAATAATTTTGGTTTTACATTATATTATAATATTTTTTGGTGTGTCATATTCACTATCAAATATGATGTTCTTCTTTTAAAATCGCAGTGCGTTAGATTATACAACCATAAAAAAAAATTTATAATCAAAAATTATTATTGATCTCTATAATCATGGGTGTGAAATTTAAAAATACATTTATTATAAACCCACATCATAAAATGGAATAATAAATATTTCTATTGATTAGATAGAAATGTATGTATGATGTTTATCCATAATAACACATTACTAGGTTTTCAAGTACAAGAATGTTAGTGGGAAGTGAAGATATGGACATTGAAGAAAAGCATAAATAATTATATTGAGTGATAGATATCTTTTATCACATGAAAGTGACAAATAAATATAAAGATAATAACCTGAAAACCATTAATATGTGATGACTTAAAGGACCATTGGATTCATCTTATATGAAGGTAATATTGTAACATATTTTTTTCAATATCTTTTCCATAAAATAAAAGAATTCTTGTACTACCTAAGAATATAAAGTGATTTACATACATTATACCATTAAATTACATAATCATAATTTAATACTTTATTTTTAATTTAATTCATTTCCACTTCATCTCTTACTCTAATAAATGATTAATCAAAAAAGGATTTTTTATGCTTTGAGAACTAAAATTGGCTCATAACAAATCGTAAGATCTAGAAAAGAGTGACTAGAATTCCCATATAAATCTCAATAATTTTTTAACATAATATTGTTTTAAGATGTTATAAAATATTATAAATTTATATCTAAACCTGAACAAAAAAACCTGAAGTTCAACTTAATCCATTTCCTAAATAGTTAACCTTAATTCTCCTCTGAAATATCTCTGGCAAAATTCAATGTCAAAAGATTTAGAAGGATTTTCATAAAATGAACATTATATTCTCTAGAAAATATAATTTCTCTTGTAATGTCACAATAAAAATATGTGAATACATTTATCACCATAAAATAATAATGAAATCATTCATTATTCAAGAAATAATATCTCATATTTTCGAATATATTCTATAAATCCAAACATGCATTAATCCCCAAATATAGTAACATAAAACATGAAATTACTAATCACATCCAATTTAATTGATAATATCCCATAAGCATCACTTTATCATTATTATTCCAACATAATGAATATATTTAGGGTTTCTTACCCCCAAGCACATGTTTTCTAAAAAAGATAACTTGCCACTAAATCACTTTTCTTAGTATTGTAACACCCTGAGGATTAAAAAATTATTTTAATATATAATTGATTATTAATTAATTCTTTATGATACAAAAACTTTTTTATTTATATGAGATAGTTATAACATTTCTGTTAAACATAATTTTTCTACATCTCTGTTTTGAATTTCCAAAAATGGACATACATGATTGTGATCTGTAAGATATTTGGGGTCTCATAAGATGAACATAATTTCTTGGTAAATATTAACATGATCCTTTGGAATAGTTATTTTACCATTATGAATAGTAATATGAAAAAATGGAATATTAACTTCACCTTATATATTATAAATAAAATTTGTGTTCCATCATTTCTGTTTTGAGTTTACTTTTTCTAAAAACAATAAAAATTTTGATAAATTGGTTTTTCAAAAAACCAAATTATACATTTCGAAGAGATATTTATAATTATACATAATTGTGGTTTTATTAATGGTTATAATAATTAAATAGTCTTATCAAAACACTCTCCTTTTATTGGAAATGATAAAGAAATTATTTTCTTTAAGTGTCAAAATTTTACTATGTATTCTACTATGAATTTTATTTCCTCTATTATTTTTAATAAATAATTATTTTCACAAATAAACCATATAATTTTCATATTTATAGATTTATTATGATGATATAAATTCCATTGTTGAATTTAGATCATAAATATTAGTTTACGTAGAATGTATGATAATTTTATAGAATAATTAAGTTTTAGGTGGATATTAAAAATAAAAATTTGAGTTTTCAGTATGATTAATGACACCCTAATTATGTAATAATTAATATAAAATTTTGGTATAATTTTTTACATTAAAATAAGATATGAGGTGTCCTGGGTGTCCAATTATATGGTAATATACTTTTGGAAAACCCATGGTTTTTCATATACCACTGCTAAGGTGTCATCAGAAATTAATAAAACATTCACTCACTTTTTTTATAAATAACCAACCATTTATTCCGTTAAATTAATTTTATATTAATAATCCTTTAATATATAGTATATTTACCTTCCTATTAGTCCTCTCAAGGTATCATCCTTTCCCCAAGGTCCCAACCCTAATGTTCTATGAGTTACTCTTCATGTTAAGAGAATCCACCAACCTTCTTTTTTTTCAAGTTTTCTGTTTATGTTATTCATTTTTAATTCACATTATATTATTATGTGATAGGTCATTTCATATCCCACATATATTATATATTATTAAAAAATTACAATATTCCCATTTTTCTCTTATCCACATATTTTTGAAATTTTTATGTGAAGTCATTAAGGAAGCAAATTTTCGTATCTGTTTTCTACCAGAATATCCAATTACTTTGGGGATACTCATTGTCTCACAAAATACCAATTAAATTTTCAATTATTATTATTTAATCCTCAAAGGTTATGTATAAAATTCCTAAATATGTTTTCTAATCAGAATCCATCTTTATTTTTTGTTGATTTAAATGTTTTATAAATATCTTTCTCAAATATTTTCAATAAACAAGCATGATTCACGATATCTACTCAAATTCTTACCTGTTTTATAGTTAACTATATAATCTAATTTAATCCATAATTATTTTTTTCTACAACCACTGATTTTATCATGAAAAAACTATATTAGTTCATTTCTGGTTTTATGCAAAAAAATTCAAAAATAAATCATCTTTTCGAAGTAAAAGTTAATTTCTCTCAAAAATTCGTAGATGATTTTATTAGTGTATTTTTGTCTAATTAAACACATATGTTGAATTTTATTTCGTATTGAGGTTAATATCATATTTTTATCATCTACCATATTGTATTAAATGGTTTATGATCAGTTTAAATGTGGATGTGATGTCTTAAAACAATTCACCATACTGCTCCGAAAGGTTTGTGTTTATGTGTATATATTAGAGAAAGTTATTTCATATTTTCATGTGGTTTATGTTTCTTCCCTTTAATATTAGTATTTAATTTTTTATCAAGTTACATGTGGGGCCCACTACATCCCCTCGATAAATCAGTAGGTCTCATGAGAAAAAATATACCTTGTTTTGGATGAGGCCTTACCCTAGTAGTTTCAAACGTCTTGGTCTAGACCTTGAAAATATATTCCATATGTCTAACATTATGAATTATCTCATTATGTTATTAGAAATTGATCAAGCATGTGATTATTAGACTTGTATATTATCAATGGTTATGTTTCATTCAATCAGGATAATTTATATTTCATTATTTAATCATATTTCATTCCTACAATATTATTATAAAGTATACTTTTTAAAGGAATGTGTTTTCTATTATTCAACATGACTAGTGTTTTTGTTTATGATAACTTTCTCTATATTACTTACCCTTATTGACCATCTGATCTCACCCATTTCTTTTGATTTATTTTTCCCTAGTTGTCAAAGATGAAAAATATTAGCAACTTGCAAGGATAATTTAAGTGTTTATGTATGATTGAAACTAAGTTTATTTGTTTTTTTCATTCAAGTTATAATATTGAACTTACGTATGTATCTTGTTTTCTAGAGATAATAAACTATTCATTCCTTCACGATAAAACTACCATGATTATATTCCAATATAATAAAATAAGGCACTATCTCTAGGAAACTGGGGATATGTATTTAGAGTCGGTATCAGAGGATGTTTAGTAGAATCCATAGAAACTTGATTTAGAAAATATAGATTAAGGAATAAAACCATAATGTAGAATTTTATTTAAGTATAAAAAACATCTTATAATTTTGGTAAGGTATAGATTATGTTGATATTTATAGAAAAAAACCCATGTCTGGATACTACAAGTGGATGTGGTTCTGGAACAGATGTACCTTTGAGTAACAGCTCTGACAAGGTGTTCTGTGCTTGACTCGAGCAAACCTGGTAAACAAAAAATGGCCTTAATATGCACCTGGATTGACAATCCTATGGGATATTATTAGGATAATTCATATTTTCTCTATAAACCATTATGAAGGATTTAAATGTAAATAATACCTCAATGTAACCATGCTTATGATTATGAGACTATACATGCATAAAATTTCAATTTATGATGAGTTTTTTTTGATTTTGAAATTATACAATGTGATTCATAGCCAAATTTAGTGTATGTTAATTTTTAGAAATTGAACCTAGTTGAAGTAATAGAAACTGCATGAACTCACAAATCCCATGTATGGATTTTCCTTATATAAAATATCATGATGCTGGTATTAGAGAAATCATTGGTGCTTACTATCTTATAACTATATTGGGACAGCAGAAACATGTTATGAATAATAACTTTACCAATATGGATCATCTTGAACCACAAATTTGAGGTGTAATGATAGACTAATTTATGAGAAAACAACCTTCATCATTCAATGGGACTACAAACCCATTTGTAGCTGAGTAGTGGAAAAGTTTTCTATAGAATATCTTTATTTCTTTGGGATATAATGAAAGGGATAAGGTTTTCATGGAATTTTATTACTGATTGATTTTTTAGCATAGGCAATGTGATGTTAGTATGTCATCTACCACTGAATGTTATGTGATGGTGGTGGATCATCCACCCTTATATGAGATGTGATGTTGGGATATGAAATCCACCTAGATGTGGTAGGAATAATTTTTGGAATTTATCTGGAGGTAGTGAGATGATGATATGGAATCTACCAATAAAATATTGGATGTTGATGTATCATATGACTAGAGGTTATGTGATACTGATGTGAAATTAAACACATGGAGGTAAGATGATGATATGGAATCCACCTGGAAGTGTTTATATGGTGATATTGCATCCACCTAGACGATATGGGATAATGATGAGGTCCCCGCCTAGAAGAGGTATGATAGAGATATTTCATTCAAATTTGTGTTTTATGAGGTGATATGTTATTCAAATATGATATTTATAATGGTGATATTTCCAGTACTTTTTTAGATTCATAGTGGTGAGGCATCATTTACCTATAGTATATTTGATAGTGATTATTCTTTCAACGTCGAGATATGTAATGGTTATGTATCATTCACCCTCTAGATTGTGATCTTGGTGACAACGTTTTCACATTGGATATGAGATTAGGAGCAATGAATCATTCTCTCTTAAGGCATGTTTAGAAAATATAATCATCATCCCATTATAGAACATGCCAAAATTTAGTAGGGTCACACTTGGTTTGGCTACATATCACTCCATTATATAATGGGTTTGAAATTTTATTTTCCTTATTAAATATTCATATCAATCATGCACTTTATTTTAAATAATTTTTTAGGGACACCATTAGTGGTGGCTTACAATGTTTTACTCACACACTTAATGGGAATCTTAATACAAGTGGGGGATTAATAGTTTCTAAAAGAGTTATGGGTAGGGGACCTTTGGAGTATGAGTGAACTAGATGATTAGATAATGATATAGGGAAAGTTAAGGAATAAATCTTAGTTTTTACTATGATCTCATTCATTTGAATTATTTTTGGATTATTTGGACATGATCATACAATGTGTAGTCCTGCTTTTGATGTATGCTTTTATGAAATTATGGTATAGTTAATTATGTGAGTATTATATATATTTTTTTATTAATTTTTATCCCATAATTATTATGTACATTTTGTTATGATAATTTTATTTATGTTTTATTGTTTTATTGTTTATTGATATATAAACTAGCGGGTATAATCTCAATACCATCACCTTCAAACCCTGACTACTAGTCGGTAGCATCTCGGCTATGGTAAGGTTCACCTAATGTCACATGGAGCTTCTGGTCTAGTTATTGTATGGATAATCTAGATAGATATATTTCAATTTGGTATCAATGTCTTGATTTTCATTCTCTTACTCTTTGTGAAATGTAGATAGAGGTAATATGTTTTTGGGACATGAAATGGAGCTTATGTATGAGAGTATCTTACCAAATATTTATAAAATTACATTTTACCTAGGATAATATTGTTATTAATAGTTTTTAGTGTAATGTTGGACATATTTTGATGTAATATGATATGCGGTATACTATTAATCATTTTCAATCTTGGGAATTCCATTAAATATGGGATGTGTTCATTTATTTTTCTTTCAACACAGGGCACACATGATATTCAGATGATTTCTTATGAATGGGTATCTGGTTATGATATAAGATATGGTTATTTAAACCATAAAAAATAATATATATTTAATTTATATATAAGTTTATGATGAGACTGTAACTAAGGGTTCCTAGGTTAGGATCATAATATTATGTATGTTGAAATGTCATATGGACATGTGTATAGTTTTTCTTAACCCATGAGTGGCTATGTTAGGCTAAATTCAACATGGTACATGTGGAACCCTTATATCAAAGGGTGTTTTTATATATTAGTAGAGCATGTTCTAGTAAATCATTCCCCTAAATTATGATATTATACTTGTGATAATACTTTTATGATACATGCATTTATATTTATATATATATATACCACCTCAAAAAAATTCATTGTACTGCTTGAAGAGTTTGGATGATCATCGCCTAAAGGAAATTGAGTGGATAAATAATGTTTATCTTATACCTATTATCAATCAACTTATTTGAGAGAGTCTATTATAGTTTATACAGTCAATCAGATATGGGGTAATGAGAGCTAGGATATTTCTGTGAGATCTAATGTTAGAGTTATATATTCCACATCTACATCTTTTATCAAGTAAGTGTAGGCCATAAGCATTCAAGTTCTAGATAAATTTTATATAGACCATCTTTATCTATATGAAGATATGACTAGTGTAAAGGCTAAAGGTTACTAAATACATGTTTCTTGGTCAAGCCAAGATCTGAATGGATTTCATTATATAGGACGATCATTATATGGGATTGAATTACAATGATTTATAATCTTTTTTCATTAAGTAATTTTATCCATAGTCTTTGGGGAATATATTTTCATATAGATTATACCTCTTTTATAATGCATAATATCATTAGTAAACTATTACAACCTCTTTGGTATCCTATTAAATTTCATATTGAAGTTTTAAAGCTATGAGATGACCAAAGTTAAAATTTAAAGGATGGATTTAGTCATTTTATTTGATTACAAGTGATTAAATTATTTTTAAAAATATTTTTCAAATTCATTAATCATGAAATCATTTCCAACAGAAATTTGATATCACATTGTAAATCAATGTAGGATTATTTTCTTCTAGAGTTCAAAATGGGTCGTGAGGTAGTATGATGTAGTGTTATGATAATTCTTGCATTAGTGGTGGCTATATGTATTTTCATTGCAGTGGGATATATCTTCCTTTGAGAGGGAGTTAATTTATAAAGTGTTACTAGTGGGAATAGTAAGGTCGTATACAACCTGATTGAAGATTCCTAGAATTGATTTCCGATTTTGTGGAGTGATAGGGAACATATAGAGGTTTTTCTGATATATCACCATTACTAGCTGGAGGGTTTATTTTTAGTAACACTTGGGTATTTTTATTTTGGATTGGTGTGTTATTGTTTTTTGGTAGATAGGAAACATGTGGTTGTTTAGGATGTAGAATATGAAGTAGTTCTTAAATGTAGTGATTGTAGTTCCTTCAGATAAATTCCCCTCTCGAGATTCATGAGAAAAAACTCATGGTCAAGGCTCTAACCAATGTTACACATTTGAAATGTTTATTACAAAGAACGAAAGGGGTCAATTGACTTTATTAGGTATGATTCTTGTGGAATTTACCATGGAATATTATTATTTTTATATAATTTCATCACATTCATTCATATCATCTAAATTTAACAATGACTATTGGATTATTTGAGGTTTTTTATTTTGGGTGATTATAAATCATTTTCACTTATGAGTGAAATTATTGGGTATTCATTGGTTCCCAGACTGTTATTTTGATAAATTAGTGTTTTATTTTTTATCAATTTATTTGTGTTATAGGTTTCCATATTCAATGTGATCCATGGAATTAATTGGATAGATTATTTTTAATCCCACATCAAAATTTATCACTAATTAGATGTTTGACTTTGATACCTATATTAGAGAGTATGATTAATGGGAAGGATGTGTGAGACATGACCATCTGTTTCTAGGAGTAATATCTAATAAGATATCTATTTTTATTCGAGTTTATGTTGAGACATTAAAATTGATCATTCCTCATATTGTTGACTATGTTTAGGGTATATATCTTGATGATTTATCATGATTCCACCTGAGTGGGAGATATTGAGTCCAAGATCATGTTGAAGCCATGTTTGGATCTCTTATCAATTTCCCCATAAAATATGACTTCTATAGATCTTAGTGTTAGAGGGGACTATAACACGAACTATAGCTATGGCAGAACTATCGTAGTTTAGGTAATATAGCAGCACTATTCAACGATGGGACTTGGGATAAAAAATTGGGCCAATAGGCTATTTAATGGACTTTAATTCCCACATCGCATACGGTCCATGTAATGGGATTCATGCCAAATGGGCCTATGAACCATATAATGAATAAATAAAAACACCTATATATATTGATATTAGAAAATTGAAGGCACAGCTAGAGGAACTTGAGGTAAAGGATTTCATTAGATTGATCATTTCCCATTATGGTATTCATTTTTTTCCAATATCATGGGAGATGTGATATTTTACTTGTGAATAGATTAGTATCTGTTGATCCATGTAATGGTATCCTCATACTCATATATTTTATTTTTTTAATAAGCTTTGATCTTCAATGTGGGTCAATAATATCAATTTATGGTTAGGTTATCGTGAATTATATGTGACCCCTTTAATATTCCACCCACAACATTTAGAAGGATGTATGGATTTTATGAGTATCTTGTGATTACATTATGTTTGAAATGCATGCCGTGAATTTTTAAGGATCTAATGAAAAAATATTCCATCCCTATCTATATTCCTTTTCAGTAATATTTTTTAATTTTATTTTTTTATATTCCCATTGAAATGAGGTCAATGATCAAAATTAAGTTTTTTTCCTAAGAATAAAGAGATATAATCTATCGTATTCCAATCTCTAAAAGTTTCCATTTGGAGTTAGGCCCCACTAAATCACTTTGTATACCACAGTAACACCTTAAGGAATAAAAAATAAATTTAATATAGAATTTATGATAAATTAATTCTCTATGAAATAGACACTTTGTAATTTATATGAGATAGTTATAATAATGCTATTAAAAATAATTTTTCTACTTCCTTGTTTTGAATTTCCAAAAATCGACACACAAAGTTGTGATTAGTAAGATAATTGGGTTTTGATAGGATTGACAAAATTTCTTGGGGAACAGTAATATAACCCTTTGGAATATTAAGTTTACCCTTATGAATAGTAATATGACCAATGTAATAGTGACCTCATCATAGAGAGTATAAATAAAATTTTTGTTCCATCATTTATGTTTTGAGTATAGTTTTTCATAAAAATATGAAAAATTCGATAAATTGGTTTTTGAAATAAAAAATGTACATTTTGAAGAGATTTAAATTATTATATTGAATTATGGTTTTATTAATGATTATAATATTGAAATAGTTTTATCAAAAAACACTTCTTTAATTAAATATGATAAAATAATTTTATTTTTTTAAAGTGTCGAAAATATTTCTATGTATTCTATTACGCATTTTTTCTATTATTATTTTTAATAAAAAAGTATTTTCAAAAATAAATGTAAATTTTTTCATATTTATGGAATTTTTAAGATAAATTAAATTTTATTTTTGAATTTATATCATCAATATTATGTTACATTGAATTTATGGTAATTTTATTAAATACTTTTGTTTTTCTTGAATATTAAAAATATAGTTTTGAGTTTTTTGTATTTTAATGACAACATAATGATCTAATAATTAATATAAATTCCGGTATACTTTTTAACATTAAAATAATATATGAGGTGTCTTGGGTGGCCAATTACATGGGAAAATACCATGGCAAAACCCATGGTTTTTATATACCAGTAATAAGGTTTCCTCGGAAATTAATAAAACATTCCCTCACTTTAGCTTTAAATAACCACCAATTTATTCTTTTTCTTTAATTCCAAATTAATAATCCTTAATGATCTGGTATTTTTACCTCCCTATGAGTCATCCCAAGGTATCATCAAGAACCCAAGGTCCCATACATATTGTTCTAGGAGTTACTCTTTATATTAATGGAATCTACCACCCTTCTATTTTTCAAGTTTTCCATTTATGTTATTACCTTTTATTTTCAATTGTATTATTATGTGATATGTAATTCCATATCCCACTTACTATCCATATTATTTAAAAATTATGATATTCCTATTTTCTCTCATTCACATATTTTATGAATTTTTATGCGACATAGTTAGGCTACCTAATTTTTGAAAGTGTTTTCTACCCGAACACCCACTCACATTCGGGATACTCATTGTCTCACATATCCCAATTAATTTATTAATTATTATTATTTACTAAACATAGATTCTATATTAATTTCATAAATATGTGTACCAATCATAATACATCTTTATTCTATTTGGATTTAAATGTTTTATAAATATTTTTCTCAAATCTTTTCAATAAAGAAGCCCGGTTCACAGGAACTACTGAAATTATTACCTATTCAAAAGTACACTCTATAATCCTGTTTAAGAAAAAATTATTTTTCTAAAACCAATAATTTCATCATGGAAAAACTACATTAATTCATTAATGTTTTTATGAAAAAAAAATTCCAAAAGAACTCTTATTTTCAATGTAAAAGTGTATTTCTCTCAGAAAATCCTAGATGATTTAATTAGTGTATTTTTGTATAATTAAACAAATATGTTGAATTTTATGTATTATTTAGGTTAATATAAAATTTCAATCATCAAAAATATTGTATTAAAATTTTTTTGATCATTTTTAATGTGGATGTGTTGGCTTGATACCATTTACCATACTACTTGGAATTGTTGGTGTTTAAGTGTACAGATCGGGGAAAGTTATTTCATATGATCTTGTTGTTTATGTTTAACCCATTTAATATTAAAATTTCATTTTACATTTTAGGAGACATGTGGTTCCTGTAATATCCCCTCAATGAATAGGTAGGTCTCATGAGAAAAAACATACTTGGGTTTTGACTGAGGCCTTACCATAATAGTTTCTGGTGTCTTGGTCGAGGCCTTGAAAATATGTTTCAGATGTCTGACATTATGCATTCTCTCATCATGGTAATAGAAATTGATAAACCATGTTATTTCTTGACTAGTAGATTATCAATGGTTATGTTTCATTCTATCATGATAATTTAGATAATCTTATTTAATCATCTTTCATTCCAACAATATTATGCTCAAGTATACTTTTTAAAGAAATGTGTTTTCAGTTATTTACCATGACTAGTGTTTATTTTTATGATAACTTCTTCTATATTATGTACCATTACTGATATTTTGATATCACCCCTTTCTTTTGAATTATTTTTCCCTAATTGGTGAAGATGAACATTATAAATGACCTGCAAGGATAATCTAGGTGTTTATGTATGATTCAAAATAAGTTTATTTGTGGTATTTCCTTTAAAGTTATAATATTGAACATATGTATGTATCTTGTTTTCCCAAGACACTAAAGTATTCATTTTTTCAGAATACGACTTCCATGATTATATGCCAATATAATAAAATAAGGCACTAGCTTTGGGAAACTAGGTTATGGTGTTTATAGTTTGTATTAGAGGAAGATTAGTTGAATCCTTTGAAACTTGATTAATAAAATGTAAATTAAGGAATAAAACCCTAAGGTCTACTTTGGAGATAAGTATAAAAAACATACTATAATTTTTTAAGGTAAGGATTATGTAGATATTTCTATAAAATACATATTTTTTCTAGATACTGTAAGTTGACATGGTTCTGGAAAAAATTTATGTAGGGGTAAAAACTCCTACAAGGTGTTCCGTGCTTGAATAGGGGAAAGATAATAAACGAAAATGGGTCTTATTAGGCACCCAGATTGAAACTCCTAGTGGATATTATTAAGATAATTTACATTTTATCTATGGAAAATTATGAAGTATTTAAATGTAAATTGGTCTTCAATGTAACCATTCATAGGATTATGTGGTTTAAAATGCATAGAATTTTAGTTTTTGTTGAGTGTTTTTCAATTTTGACATTATACATTGTGATTCAAAGACGAATTTAGTGTAATCCATTATTTACATATTGAACCCAGTGGATCTAATGTAAACTGCATGAACTCACATATCCCATGTAGGTATTTTCCTCATATAAAAGATTATAATGCTTGTATTGGAACTACGATAGGTGCTAAAGAGCTTATAACAATAATAGGATAGCAAACTCAAGTTATGAACAATAACTATACCCATATAGAGCGTCCTAAACCAAAAAGTTGAGGTGCAATAATAGAAAACTTTATGCAACAACAACCTCCATCACGTAATGGGACTACAAACCCATTTATAGCTGAGTAGTGGATAAGTTCCATATAAAAGATATTTATATCATTGGTATGTAACGAAAGGGAGAAGGTTTTTAGGGTATTTTATCATCTATATAAGGATGTGGATAAATGGTGGCCATTCATTCAAAACACAAAGGAGGAGGAATAAATAGATGAAATAGAATGAAGGTATATTAAGGAAATATTTTTAGAAAAATATTTTCCTTGAGAATAACAATAGGATATCGAGAGAAAATTCATATATTTGAGTCAAAATGTGTATGGAAACGTTGTAAAGTGTGAAGAAAATTTTATAAGGCAAGAAAAAAATTCTATAGACTACATACATAATCCAAGGAGTATGATTGATCAACTAGTAGTTGGTTTAAAACCATTCCTATGAAGGGTAATGTTTTCCCAAACATTCTCTTCGTAAAAATATATAATCTCATGTAAAATAATGATAGAGAAAGAATTATCTAGGTCATATGACAATAATTGAATGAATGGATAAAGGGAATAATATAAAGGGTAGTTTTCCAAAATTTGATACGTGTGGGAGGAATCACCCTAGAGTTTGTGTAAAAGTAAAATGAGTTTGCGATAAATATGGGGAAAGAGGTCACCAATCTTGAGATTTCAAGGGAAAGAAAGAAGATACCAATGTTCAATGCTATAATTGTAAATAAATGTAAAATTATTCCAATTACTATCTTAAGTATCAAGGAATCATTCCCTAGAGAAGCCCAGGGGAGAAAGGCCAAGCTTATGTGATCACAACAGTGGAAGTGGAAGTTCCTAATGATGTGTTAGAAGGTGATATAATCATTTCCTTAAATTTTGAAAATGAATTATTTGATTCTTTATCATTTCATTCCTTTATGTCTTCCCATTTTTTCTTTAAAAATTTCATATTTCCAATTCTCCTTAACAAGGGGGTTTTTTGTCAAAACCACTAAGGGAATTCTCACTACTACAAAGATATGTCAGTAAGTTCCCATTATGTAATGTAAATATGATTTATCTACTGATTGTATCATCATAAATATGGTCAACCTTGACATAATCCATTTCATGTAATGGATTTCAAAATATTATATGAAAATCTATTTCAAAAAGATGGAAATTATGATTTCTAAGGTAGGTGTATAATCCATTATCTTCAGAGAGGAAACATCACCATTTTATTCTTATCTAAATCCACAACTAGTATCTCTAAAACTCAATTATTGGGAAAGAGGAGGACACAATATCTATGAGTGAGGGATGATATCATAAAATTGATGATGTACCTTTTATGAGAGAATATGTTGATGTGTTTATAAAGGATTTATCTGGACATCCTCCAAATAAAGAATCTAATTTCTCTATTTATTTAATTATGAGTTCAATACATATATCAATGACTACTTATAGAATGGCCAGAGTGGAATTAGTAGAACAGAATAAAAAACAAGAGAAAATTTGTGATAAAGGATTTATCTGCCCTAGTGTTTCTCCATGGGGATCCCCTGTTCTCTTTGACAATAATAAAGATGAAACTATGAGGTTGTGCAATCATATTAAAGTAAAAAAACAAGTATCCCCTACCTCATATTGATTATTTATTTGAGCATCATCATGGAACCCAATATTTTTCTAAAAATGATCTTCAATATAGATACCGTTAATTAAATGTGTGGAAAAAATTTATTCCAAAGATAGAATTTCGAACCATGTATAGGCATTACAAGTTTATAGTAATACCTTTTGGATTGACTAATGCACCCTCTGTTTTAATGGTCATAATGAATAATGTTTTCCAGAAATATCAGGACGTATTTTTTGTGGTATTTATTGATGATATCCTGGTATAATATAAAATATAATAAGATCATGGGAATAAATTTCACATTATTCTCATGACTCATAGAAAAAATGAATTATATGGGAAGTTTTACATGTGTGAATTCTCGATTCAATCGGTTTCTTTTCTTGGCCATATTATCAATATGGATGAAATATTTGTTGATCCTACAAAGAAAAATACTATCAAGGAATGTCCTACTCCAAAAAACATAACAAAGGAATATATTTTTATTAGTTTATTAGGTTACTATTAGAATATCATTGAGAACATAACCAATTTATCTAACTCATTGACCAATCTTACTCGTAAAGGTTTTATTTTTGTATGGACTAAAGAATGTGAATTAAGTTTTGATGAATTGAAAAATAGGTTTGTTAATGCTACAATGTTGACTCTACTATAGAGAAATGGTGGATTTCTGATTTATAGCAATGCATCATAGAATGGACTTAGATGTATTCTTAGGAAGAATGAAAGAGTAATTGCCTATGAATCAGTGCAGTAAATAACTCATGAATAGAACTACCCAAATATCTATCTTGTGATAGAAGCAGTAATCTTTTCTCTGAAGATATTTATAAATTATCTCTATGTTGAAATATGTGAGATATACTGACTGATCATAAGTCCTTGAAATATATATTCTCACATAAATAACTCAACATGAGTAAAATGAGATGGAATGATCCACTTAATGATCATGATAGCTCCATACTCTACCACCCAGGAAAGGAAATTAAGATTGATGATGAATTTAAAATGAAGGATCATGTAGTTTTATAAAAAATGAGGATTTAAAGGCATGTTTAAGCTATGGATCTAGTAAATATAGATATGATGATTATCAAAGAAGGTAGAACATCTATAAATTTTCTGTTGGTTTCTCAAACATCTAATTTAGAAAGAATTAAAACTTATCAGTCTAATGATGAGAATCTTTAAAATAAAATTAAGGTGTGAGTGATGGGATGTTGGTTGAATTTGTGTGTGAGGATGGAAATCTGAAATTTGGGAATAGGCTATATGTTACCTTTATACCCGAGCTAAAATGGGAGTTATTGGATGATTCCAATTTTTCAAATTTCTCTATACACCATGGTACCACTATTATTTTTAAGGATTTGATGAAGCATTTCTGGTGGGAGAACATGAAGTTGGAAGTTACTGATTATGTATCAATATTTTCTGCTTATCAACAAGTGAATGTTGAATGACAACATCCTAGATGATTCATGGAACCTCAACCTATTCATACATGGAAATTATATGAAATCTCTTTCAGTTTTTTCATTAGATTACCCAAAACATAATGAATTAATAATAAAACAAGGGTATTTGTGGATCAACTTATGAAATATGCACATTTCCTTACTATAAGGGATGATTTTCCACTAGAGTGCCTTGATATACTAGATATCAATGAATTTGAAAGTGTTAACAGAGAACCTCTCTCAATTATGTATAATAATTATCCATGATTCACATCAAAATTATGGAAAATTATTCCAAATTATTTCGATACAAAGCTTTGATTGAGTAATTCTTATCAACCTCATACTAATGGGAAATAAAAAAGTACAATACAATCAAGAGAATACATGTTGAGATCATGCTCACATGATTTTCAAGGTATGTGGGATCATAATTTACCATTGGTGGATTTTTCCTACCATAATAGTTTCCATTATAGTATTAAAATGGTACCATATAAAGTAGTGTACAAAAAGAGATTTCATACACCAACACGTTGGGATGAAGTTAGTGAGAAGAATATTGTGGGCGCAGAGCTTTTGGAGGAAATATAATTAATGGTAACGACTATCCAATACCATATAAAAGAATCTCATAATAGGAAAATGAGATATGGTGATAATAGAAGGAATGATTTGTAATTTCAAGTGGGGATCACATTTTCTTAAAAGTATCTCCATGGATGTGTGTTATAAGACTTGTAATAAAAGGGAATCTAAGCCCTAAATACATTGGAACTTTTGAAATTATGGAGAGAATTGGAGCTATGGATTATTGTTTGGAAAATCCTCTGATACTTTCTAACATGCAAAATGTGTTCCACGTCTCATTTTTGAGAAAGTACTTGCTGGATCCAACAAATGTACACACTTATGATAGTATAGAATTGGAACATGACTTATCTTACTATGAAGATCCTATCCAGATTCTGGACACTAAAGGACAGGTATTGAAGAATCAGATTAATTAGCCAGTAAAGTTTATTATAAAAATCATAAAATTGAAGAGGAAATGTGGGATCCTGAAAAAATTATGATGAAGACCTAACAAAATATTTATATGTGATATTATTTTATTAATTTTGAGGTTGAATTTTCTGTGGGGGGTAGAGAATGTTACACCATGATGATTTACAAATAAATTTAACAAAGAATTCATAATAAACTGAGTCTCTGTGAAATAAGAAAAAAAATATTTATAGGATATAGTTATAACCTAGTCGTTAAATATAAATTTTCCTCTTGTCTATTTGGAATTTCAAAAAATGGACATACACGATTGTGAATAATATGATATTTTGGGTTTGATAGGATAAACATAATTTTTTGGTAAATATTAAATTGATCCTTGGGAATAGTAATGTTACCCTTATGAATAGTAATATAACTAATGGAATTTTAACCTCACCTAAGAAAGTATAAATAAAATTTTTGTTCCATCATTTCTGTTTTGAGTTTATTTTTTCCTAAATGTATGATGAATTGGATTAATTTAATTTTCCGTTAAAAATTATACATTTTAGTGGGATTACAATTATTATATTAAACTACGGTTTTATTAATGTTTATAATAATGAAATATTCTTATCAAAACATTATTCTTTTGTAACAATATTTAAAATAATTTAATTTTTTAGTGTCGAAAATTTTACATTGCATTCTACTATGAATTTTATGTCTGCTATTATTTTATATAAATATATATTTTCATAGATAAAAGTTAAAATTTTCATATTTAGATAATTATTATGATAAAATAATTGTCATTTATGAATTTAGAACATCGATATTAGGTTACACTAAATTTATGATAATTTTATCAACTACTTTAGTTTTTGTGAATAGTAAAAACACAGTTCTGAGTTTTTAGTGTGTTTAATTAAAACCTAATGATGTGATAATTAATATAAAATTATGGTTGAATTGTATACATTGAAATATTATACGAGGTATCCCGAGTGTCCAATACCATGGGGAAGAACATGGTTTTTTATATACCACTGCTGAGGTGTCCTTGAAAAAATAATAAAAAATTCCCTCACTTTTGCTATAAATTCCCACCAATTTATTCCATTCCATTCATTAAAAATTCATCATCCTCGATTATATAGTTTTTTAACCTCCCAAGTAGTCCCCCGAATTCTTTTTAAAGCCTCCAATGGCCCAACCATCATGTTCTAGGAGTTACTCGACAAGGTAAGGGAATCTACCACCCTTATATTTTTCGAGTTTTCCTTTTAGGTTATTCCTTTTTAATTTTATTTGTCTTATGTTGTTATATTCCATTCCAAACCCCCATACATTAAATATTATTAAAAATTATGAGATACCCCTTTTTCAATCATCAAAATATTTTTTGAATTTTTAAGTGATGATGTAAGGCTGCCGAATTTTCATAAGGGTATTCTACCCAAACCTCCATTTACTTCTAGAATATTATTTGTCTCGCTTAATCCCAATTAAATTCATAATTATTTCTATTTAGTCCTCAAATACTATGTGTGAATTTTATATATGTGTGTACTAATCAGAATCCATATTTATTTTTATGGGGTGTTAAATATTTTATAAAGATATTTCTCAATTATTTTCGATAAACAATCCATATTTATGAGAACTTCACAAATTATTACATATTTTCAACTGCACTCTATAATCTAATTTACGAAAAAAATATTTTTTAAAAACCACTAATCTCATTATGGAAATATTACATTGCTTAATTTTGGGTTTTATGTAAATATTTTCCTTAATAACTATTATTTTCAAAGTAAATGTGTATTTCTTTCAATATTTCCTAGATGATTTTATTAGAGTATTTTTGTCTAATTCAACACCCCTACTGAATTTTTTGTCTTATTTAGGTTAATATATTATGTATATAATCTAGTATATTTTGTTAAATGGTTTATGATGAGTTTGAATGTGGATGTGATATCTTGATACCATTCACCATACTACTCGGAATGGTTAGTGTTTTTGTGTACATATTGGGGAAAGTTATTTCATATGTTCATGTGGATTTTGTTCAAACCCTTCATAAGGGGAATGAATTGGACTTATAAAGTGGTGATTGGGGTCCTATATATATCCCATCGATGAATCAATATTTCAATTAAGACAAAACATAATTGGGTTTTGTCCTAGGCCTTACCTAGCTATTTTCAAACGTCCTAGTCGAGGCCTTCACAATATGTTTTAGATGTATGGAATTATGCATACCCTCGTTATGGTTATAGAAATTAATAAACCATGTGTTTATTGACTAGTATAATAAAAATATTTATTTTCATTATCTCGTGGTCATTTATATGGACATATTTAATCATTTTTTATTCCTACCAGGTTATGCTCAAGTATTATTTTTAAAGGCATGTGTTTTAAGTTATTCACCAAGCCTAGTGTTTATGTTCATGATATCTTATTCTATATCATATACCCATAGTTATAATCTGATATCACCCCTTTTATTTTATTTTTTTCCCATAGGTTGTAATGATGAATATTATGAATGACTATGAAGATTAATCTAAGAGTTTATTCATGAATAAAAATAATTTGATGTGTTTTATTTTCTTCCAAATTATAATTTGAACTAATGTAAATATCTTTTTTACCATGAAACCAAACTATTCATTCCTATTTGATACGAATTCCTTTTATATATTCCAATTTAATAAAATTAGGCATCAACTCTGGGAAATGGGGGTTACGTATTTATAGTACCATTCAATAAGTTTCTTCAAATCCTTTTAGAAAATACACTGCATTGGAATCCTTAAACATTTTATGGTTCTTATAGTGATAATATAATTGATAAAATAAATCTATAATAATTTTTTTATTCCAAATAAAAAATAAATTTAATCATTCCACTTCATTATTAAACCATTAATTATGGTTTATCATCTTATTCCATAACACTTCCTTCCTTTTATATGTCATTTTTGTCTCTTCATCCTCAATAGTATAACCATTACAATTACTAACTTGGTGATTCTCTTTAGGAGTATTACCCCTAGGAAGTCAATTTTCCTAATTCTCAGACATTAAACATTTAAAAAATTCAATTGTCAAAAAATCATATAAGGGTTATTATTCCCATCCATTACTTAAACCTAACATTTCAATTTTCCATTAAAATTACATACTCTTAGTCCTTTATTTCTACAACTTAATCATATTCCCTTCCCACTAAGAGATTCAATTTTTTTGTTTCTTCCCACATTCTCTACAAATAGGAAACTTACACTTCATTTCTCTATGGTCTTCACTACCCAATATCTCAGAGAAATATACCATTCATTATTTTTTTGAGTCTTAGAGTTGGCTAATGTGTATGTTGTTAATCATATATAATGATAAATTATTATGAATAATTAAAATATCATTTACTTCTGTCATCATATAATTTGGTTTCTCCTTAACACACTATCTATCACATTCAGTATTATCCCAGTTCTTTCTGGATCCAAATTTGACTAAACCCAAAAAGAATATTGTAAGAAATAATTATCCTAGTGGGAAAGAACTTAATCATCGAAAATAATTTATTATATGTCTAAATAATGATAATTTATTTTAAATATAATAAATGTAAGGTTTAATCCATGGTCATTCAAGTCTATTAACTATTCAAATCATTTTTAATGGTTTGTAAGTAAAATGTGAATTCACCAAATCATATCCTTTAGGATTGTAAAACTTGGTGAATAATAAGGCCCATTTTTTTACCAAGTAATTATAGAGTCAATGTTTATGTTCCTCTTTCATGGTTATTACACCAAGGTACATCTGTTCTAGACCAATATCTACTTGTAGTATCCATATGGTTATGTAATTATAAGAATACCATATAATATCTACCATACAAAGACATTAGGATGTTATTATATTATTATCCATAATTTATATCATAGGTGTATAATCCCTAATCCATATTTTCATAAATAATGTTCCCAAGGTCTCTACTAAATTTTCACTAATAAAAAATATAATTTCCTCAACCCTGGTAGCCCATAGTGGGTTGTTAATTTATTTCATTGTCGTAATATACATAGAATCACATCCTGAAACACCAAATAGAATAGTATTATTTGAAAAATAGATACATACTTAAAATTCACATTATATTTGAAATCATAAAATACCCAAATTATTTTCTTTTATAATTATGTCTTTCCCCTTACTATATCCTTATATATCCATCATAAAACACTTATTGGCATCCTGAGGAAAAACATAAGAAATAGGGGACCCCATATGATTTGAAAGGGTGTATATATAGTGTAATATATCATTAATATATAATAGTAATCAATATGGAATTTCAAATATCTCTAACACATGACATTGAATCAATTACTTGAGAATAATAAGGCAATAAAATTGATTATAAAAAATGGCCTATAAATAATCATATGATATTCAAACTTAACCATGGATATTATATTTAATTGAATAATAACATTTAATATCAATAAATAATATCGTAATAAGGGGAGGAATAATTCAAATAATCATAACGATATTATCGACGCCTCATTCCAATATATCATACATAAATGGGGGAGTCTTTGGCCAAATACCCAAGTATGTTTGTCTTAATATTCTTATACATGAATCATAGGGATACAACAGTCCACTCCCATCACATATTAAGTGAAATAAATTCTTCATATGAATGGGGTAAAACATAATCAACATAAACCTTGATATTATAAAACACGAATATTATATGATAAGAATTTCCCCAATAAATAAACATAATAATAAACCATTCATAAGAATTTTAATATTATCCAATCAGTACAACCCCATTTAATAATATCATAAACCATCTTGATAAATAATAGGTATTTTATCATTACATCATATCTCTAATGTGTAATATATTAAATAATGGTTTTGTATATTTTATTAATATGTGTTTCCTTAAGAGACA
Organism: Viscum album; assembly: GCA_963277665.1. NCBI lineage: Eukaryota > Viridiplantae > Streptophyta > Magnoliopsida > Santalales > Viscaceae > Viscum > Viscum album. The sequence continues at coordinate 568,300,888 of OY728164.1, read as the reverse complement.
AATAAAACATTCTTGAGAAAAATATCCTTTCCAATTTGAAAATCAATATTTTATAACTAACTATTAATAAAAATATTTGAAAAATAATTTTAATTGATAATTACAATTTAAAAATAAAAATTAAGCTTTCAAACATTGAGTGTTCATGAAGTCGGTAAATTCTCTACATCTTGTACACATCAAAACAAATATTCCTTTTACATTTTCAGTGAAATACAAATGTGACTTATATATAAAACAAAATGAATATTACATTAAAAAAAGTTAAAATGGAAGAAATGGATAAATATTTGTCCAATAAAAAATTTGGATAATTTTAAAAACATTTTTTAAAACAATTTAAGAGGACATAGTTTTTGAAGAAAAATGATTTTCAATGATAGAAATAAATGAAGTTAAGTTTTATTAAGATCATATTCTCAATAATTTTAAGGAACAATGAGAAGGAAAATGGATCAATTTCTTGAAAATTTAATAAATAACTAGTTTATAATAAAATTCATCATTTTGTTTAGTTATAGATCATAATAGTTCATTATCAAAAATCTAATCATTACAAATATTATGAGATGATGAGACTACAAATTAAACCATTTCCACTTCGGTAAATTTTGAATCATAATAAAATGAAAGAAATAACTCTTAAGGAAACATTAAATTCCATTAATATAATGGGATTAATTATATACCAAATAAAATGGTAATTATATACGCAACAAAAAATAATAAATTGGTGTATATCGTATACATATCATGGAAGTAAAAACAAAAGGAGAAACCCTTACATCATATCAGATTTCCTCTATACATGTTTTTACCTCATGTATAACAAATATATATTTATTATAAATAATATTGAACCATAATCATATATTCCATACCATATATTAATTGATTATAGACTTTTATTACTCATTTATTAATATTTCTTTGATAAAATCACTATTTTATGTGGTAGTTGCTTTATTATTTAGGTGTGTTTTGGTAGAGTAAATTCAGTCCTTTTAAATGGATCATAGATACCTTATACTTATAATGTTAATCAGGATATTAAATATTATATACATTAATTACATATATGTATTTATATTAATTTATAATAGATAAATATAGAAAATGGATTACACCATTCATACAGAAGACAAGTTTTATGTATGTATGAATATTGTTTTGATTTTCCATGATGGATGGATTGAATGGAATATAAATGAAAATTAACCTTAAAAAATTCATTATTATTTCTTATATATCATTTATATTAATCATATACTTCTTTATTACCATCCATGATAAAATTTAATTTAAAACATTTCACATCTCTTGGTGGAGGGGACTGTATATACGTATACATGAGTGATATTATTGTTTCCAAAACTATTGGATGAAAAAAATATTTGTTATTTTTTAATTCAAAAAAATTTTGTTATAAATATCACATATATTCATTTAAATTATCCTTACTACCTTCCATGAAAAGTAAAAGACAAAAACAAATTTCTTCGATTCGCAAGGTGATAATCCACTATACACATGGGCGATGTTATTGAATCCACCATGGATTGGAAATTGAGAACGTACAATAGATATCATAATTTAAAATTATAATAAATTCATAAATATCATATAAATATGTTAAACATTTCATTATATAGAGTCTTTAATTGTGTTGATAAAAAACAAAATACATTTTTTCGTGAGGTAGTAGTCCGATATTTACACGATCGAAGGTTTTGTTACGCATTTGATATAAGTGGATAATGATAAAGGTTAATACATTAACATAATGAAATATAAGTCCATATGGTAGAATGGAACAATTATATTATAATATTGTAAGATAATTTTACATATGTTTAAGGATAAAATATTCAAATACGAATATTTATGAATGTTACTTATTCTTCAGAGAGACTCTTTATGATTATTCCTAAAGTCCTCCTTGAAGGGATTTATAATAAAATGATTGCCTCAATAATTTTTCTAGGGAATTATGGAAGATAATTTTTAAGTGAATAGCTAAACCAAATGCATTCTGATGTTTGAATAAGATAGAATATGGGGTGGCCTTTTATATGTGGGGGAGAGGACACGTGTTTTATTTTTTGAAACGATAAAGTGATACCCATGATTTTACCATGATGAAGAATGGAAAAAAGGTATTTTTTTAATTTTATAGTTGATAAGGTCAATATATATTCATAAATGGGTTTTGTAAAAATGTTTTTCCATTTTATCCCTTATCTTCTTAGTTTAATTCCCTGGTAAACCCTTTTTCACTATAACCATAATAATTTATAGTTATTTAATTTACTATTAATAATGGTAAAAAATTTATTTAAATATATTAGATAATAAATATTATTATAATTTATTTTTTTTATCCATTTTCAAATTCAATTCATAGATATTCAATAATTTGACTTAAAATTAATCATATAGATGTGTTAAAAAATGTGGTTTCCAATGAAAAAAATCAAAATATTAAAGATTTTAATATTAAAATTCTATATGATATTCTTTAAAATGATAAAAGTTATTTAAATTGAAATATAATTAAACTAATTTTACTTTGAAAAAATTTAAAATTTAATTTAACTTTATAAATAATTTAAAAAGGAGGTTTACAATAACAATCAATATTTTTAACTATTCATCAAAAGTTTAATGTTTTCATAAAATTATAAAATATTAACATAAAAAATTATATGGACATAAATATTAAAAAATTAATTTCATTTTATAAAATAAATTTTCTAAATGTGGTAAAAAATAAAAAAATATTTTCATAAAGTGTGAAAATACATCCTTTTATAAAAATACTATTTTTGGAAAAAAAATTATTTTTCTATCAAATTATTTTTATTTTATTTATAATCAAGGAATAAAAATTGAATTTATTTTAAAAATTTGTAAAAAAATATTATTTTCAAAATTTAGCTCTTCATGTTCACACCCTCTAAGTTAGTGGTAATGTTATAATTTTCATGTTTAAATAATAATATTTTAATATAGCATCACATATTATTAAACCCAGTGTTGTGTGAATCACATACTATCAAAGAGATTTAATTTTTTTAAAAAGTAATGTATAATAAAGTCCTGAGGTGTTACATTATCTCATATTATTTTTTATGTGTGTAATATATATTATCAAACAGCATGTTACTCTTTCAAAATTTCATGGCATTACATTTAGATTGTTACATTTACAATATACCCAAAGACATTATAAAATAGATTATGAAGAAGAAAGAATCACCACTGAAAAACCAATGTGGTACATAAAGAAAAAAACTGTAAAAATAACAACATTGAGTGATGAAGTCAGTTCATTCTATACTTCTTCGATGAGATCCATATCCATACAAGGTATCACCTAATTGTAAATCAATATAAAAAAATCCATACAATATATTCTTATTCGAAAAATTCATTGTTCAACACCCAAAAGGTTACAACCCCATAAAAAAATACCAACTCTGTATGGTGTATCCATTTGATGAAATTAAAGATAAATTTACATTCAATATAATATCATCACTTGATAAAAATTTAAAAATACCTTCTAGTGTAATATCTTGATTTAATATTGTCTTCACTTACCTAAAGTACTTTTGAGCTCCATAATTCTCCAGATAGTTTGGAATACAACACTTCATTGATCATATCAGGTATACATTCAACCACCATAATATATTTTATACTCCTTGGATAACTAGATTAAAAAATTCTGGTTATTCTTTTTCATAAGCTATTGTATTAGTGAAAAATGGAGATAAAGATTATGTAAGGAATTCCAACCAATTTTAGGAATTTAGAATACATATATGTGGATAAATCATACCCTTTGACCAACATGTGGAAACCATCCCTTGAATAGGGTATTGTAAACAAACTAGGTTTCCTTAATGAAAAGGGTATAGATAACTTTGGTATTTGGGTTAACATTTTATTCCCCCCATTCCGTTCACTATTCCCCATATTCATTATTATTATTCAAATTCATGTTTATTTTTCTCATTTTTTTCATTAATTTTTTATGTAGTTAAATATAGTAGCTTGTTTTTTACACCATTACACATAGTTCCTATTATCCTCCAATTATTCATGTATTTTTATCCACTCTAAGCTTCTATAAATCCATTATATGTAGAACTAACTGGGGGCCTTTATCAATGAAAAATATTTAGTATACTAGTATCTCATTTTTATACTTTCTAAATTTTTTTATTTATCCCAATAATGGCTAGTGAGAATATAAAGGTTTAAGTAAATAATCATAACTATTAGATCCTTTTGGGATCATCCAATTAATTTATTCCCACCATATCTTCTCCCTCTCTGATCTTAGAGTTTCTTTATACAATAGAGTTGGGGATATCAGAAAATGAAATATATATTATGGATCTAAATACGTGGAAGATGTCAGAATATCGGTTAAGTTGTTCACATCCCTTGAATTATAAAGGAGTTAGAGGTTGATATGAATGAGAGATATCTCATGTGTATCATTATTCAAAAAAATTATTGAAAGGGGAGTAATCAAAAATAGATTTTTTGTTCGCTATAGAAATAAACATAATAACCAATATGAATAATGAATTAACCCATGGAATCCTTATTATCATTCCCATTTCTTACTAAATTTATGGTATTTAATTTCATCAATTTTTTATGTTCATTCATAACATAACTAATCCCCCCCCCCATATTTACCTTTCTATAAAATATTATAAAAAAATAAAAAAAATAAGTGAGGATGATAGAGAGAGATTGGAAAATTTCCTTGAAAGAGATGACCATGGTCTTCCACTATACTGCATTCTTTGTATATATATTGAATTAATTGTTCTGAATATAAATTAATGAATCAGTTGCTTATATCTTGGTATAAATTAAGTAAAAAAATTCATTAAACTGGTTTTTTTATGTTTTTATGTCATTATAGGTGTTATCAAGGTTTTATATGTATGTTTCCAGAATACGAACCTAGTGATGGGACTTTTTGAGAAAAAAGACACTGAGTTCTTAATGGTGTGATACCAGGTACCTAGTAAGTCCACGTAGAGGGAGGTTACTTTTTATGATCTATCAAAAACTCATTGCAGTTGAAGGGATGTCTGGTGATTTATTGGGTACCACATAGAGTCTTATTGAGTTCCTTGTAACAACATTTTTGAAATAAATTAAATTATTTATTTATTATAATTATATATATGGAACCTTATATTAATTTTCACAGTTACAAGATCATCTCTTATACCCTTCATCTCAATTATTCCTCTATAGAGATAGGATAATTATCAGTTTATCTCAATTTAGAGTTTTTTATAATCCATGATGATATTTCAGGTATTTCTAACATGTCTCTTATATCTATTTCTTTTTCACTACAAATAGTTTATCATAGTTCACAAAATATACCTATTTTTAGGTAATCTTATAGGTTATGTGGATTCATCAATATAAGACTGAATCATCTATAATTATTTAAGGATATAGATAATATTATTTATTTATATGTGTCCCCAAGGTTACTTCATGGTTTCTATGAGTTGTTAATGTGATTAATGAAATGAGAGAATCAATAAAGTCCTCCACATTCCTTAAAGCTAATATAAATTGGATGTTTTGATTTTATATGGAACAAGAGAGAGCCTTATAGTCCATGAGTGGTCCCTTGTGATTTATAACCTATTTACATGGTCGCTAGTGGCTAGGTGACATACTTAAATTAAATAGAAATGTGATTTAGGACCAATTATATGTTCTTAATATTGAGTTGTGTAAACTTAGTATCACATTGTGTATACTAGACTATTTCTTATTATAGGGAATCCTTTAAGTGAATTAGGATACAGTTGAACTATCATAAGAATGGATCCATACTATGGATGAGGGGTATTATTATCGTTGCTAATGGAAAGATGACATATTCACTAGAGTCTTCCATATGGTGGGATGTTTCATTTATCAGTAGTATTTTATTAGTGATGGATTTTTAAACATAGGTAATTTCATGCCAGTATGTCACCTTCTAATTAATTTTATGTGGTGGAGGTGACCCATCCACCCTTAGAGGAGATGTGATGTTGGGATATGACATCCACCTAGATAAGGTAATATGAATTTTTGAAATTTAACTAGAGGTGGTGGGATGATGATATGGAATCTACCTATAAATTGTAATATGGTTATGTGTCATATATCTAGAGGATATATGATACTAATGTGACATTAAACTCATGGGTGTTGGATGATGATATGGAATCCGCCTAGAAGTTGTTAGATGATGATATTGCATCCACCTAGAGGATATGAGATAATGATGAGTTTCCCATCTAGAGAAGGTATGTAAGATATATTTCTTTCAAATGTGAGTTTTATGAGGTGATATGTTATTCAAGTTTGAGATGTATAATGGTGATATTTCATGTAATTTTTTGATTCATAGTCAGGATGCATCATTCACCTATAATATATTTGATAGTGATTAGTTATTCAACATTGAGATATGTGATGATGATGTATCATTCACCCTCCAAATTATTATATTGGTGATAACTTCATCACATTGGATATGATGTCAGGAGAAATAAATCATTCTCTTTTAAGGCATGTTCAGAAAATATAATCATCATCCCGTTATAGAACATGCCAAATTAAGTATGGGCACGCTTGGATTAGCTACAGATCACTCAACTAAATAATGCATATAAATTTTTACATTACATATTAAATTTTCATATCAATCATGCACTTTCATTTACATAATTTATTAGGGACACCATTAGTAGAGGTTAACAAAGTCTAACTCACACACTTCATGGGAATCTTAATGAATGTGAAGAATTCATAGTTTCTAAAAGAGTTAGTGTAGGGGGACTTTGGTATATGTGTGAACTAGATTATTAGATAATGATAAATGGAAAGGTAGAGAGTAAATCAATGTTTTTACAATGTTCTCATTCATTTGAAGTATTTTTGAATAATTTTTCCATGATCATACAATGGGGAGTCATACTTATGATGTATTATTGTAAGAAATTATGATATTGTTAATTATGTGAATTGTATATATTCTTTCTTATCCATGGTTTTCCCATAAGTATTATATACATGTTATTATGATCATTTTATTAATGTTTTAAATTTTTTCTATTGTTTATTAATATCTAAACCAATGGGTATAATCTTAATACCATCACCATCAAACCCTGACTACTAGTAGGTAACATCTAGACTATGTGAAGGTTAACCTAAGGTTAGATGGATCCTTTGATCTAGTTATCGTATCGGAAATATGGATCGATATATTTCAATTTGGTATCAGTACCTTGAATTACATTATCTTAATATTTGGGAAAGGTGGATAGAGGTAATATGTTTTTGCGACTTGAAATGGACCTTATGTATGAGTGTATCCTACCAAAGATTAAGAAAATTTCATTTTACGAAGGATAATATTTCAATTATTAGTTTTTTAGTGTTATGTTTGGAATATTTTGATGTAATATGATATGTGGTACACTATTTATCATTTTTACTCTTGGAACTTGGTGTAAAGACGGTATGTGTTCATGTATTATGATTTTATCACAGGGATCTCATGATATTCATATGAATTCATATGATTGTGTATCTGGTTATGATATAAGAGAAAGATATTTAAAACCTAAAAAATAATATATATATTTAATTTATATATATGTTGATGATGATACTCCAATTAAGGGTTCCTAGGTTAGGTCCATAATTTTATGTATGGTGAAATGTCATGTGGATGTGTGTATTGTTTTTCTAAACCAATGAGTGGCTATGTTAGGCTAAATTCAACTTGGTATGTGTGGAACCCTTATATAATAGGGTGTGTTTATATATTAGTAGAGCATGTTTCCATTAAATACTTTATCAAATGTATGATATTATACTTGTGATAATACATTTATGATACATGCATTTATATTTCTATATATATACCACGTCAACAACATTCATTATAGTGCCCGAATAGTGTGGATAACCATGAACTATAGGAAATAGAGTGGGTAACTCTTGTTTTTCTTATAACTATTATCAATCAACTTCTTTGAGAGAGTCTACTATAGTTTATAAAGTCTATTATATATGGGGATATGAGAGCTAGGACATCCATGTGAGATCTAATGTGAGAGTTATAGATTCCACATCTACCTCTTTTATATAGTAAGTGTAGTCTATAGTCATTAAAGTTCTAGATAAAACCGATATATACCATCTTTATGTAAATGGGTATATGCCATGTGTATAGGCTAAAGGTTACTACATAAAAGTTTCTTATACTTTCCAAGATATGATGGGATGTCATTGTATAGGATGATCATAATATGGAATTGAATTACAATGATTTATAATTTTTTTCATTAATTAGTTTTTCCCATAGTCAGTGGGAAGATATTTTCATAGATTTTATACCTCTTTTATAATGTAGAATACATTTTATAGACTATTACAAACACTTTGGTTTCCTATTACATTACATATTGATGTTTTAAAGATATGAGATGATCAAAGAAAAAATTTAGAGGATAGATTATGGCCTTTTATTTTATTACAAGTGATAATATTCTTTCTAAAAATATTTTTCAAATTCATAATCCAGGACGTCATTTCCAATTGAAATGTGATTTCACATAAAAAATCAATGTATTTTCATTTTTCTACCAGGGTTGGAAAGGGGTTATGAGGTAGTAGGATTCAGTGTTATGATGATTCATTCATTAGTGGTGGCTCTATGTCTTGTCATTATATAGAGATATATCTCCCATTGATAGGGAGATAATTTATAAAGTGTTACCAGTTTGAATGGTCTGGTTGTATATAACCTATTCATAATATGCCAAGAATGGAGTTCCAATCTTGTGGAGTGATAGAGAACCTATAGAGGATTTTACGGTATCTCACTATGACCAGATGTAGGGGATGTTTTTAGTAACACATGGGTATTTTATTTCAGTTTGGTGTGTTATAGGTTTTTTGAAGTTAGGAATCCTATGGTTGTTTAGTATTTGGAAGAGGAAGTAGTTCCTAGAGGTTGTGATTATAGTTCCTGCTGATAAATTCCCCTCTCAGGATTCATGAGAAAAGAACTCATGGTCAAAGCTTATACCAACTTTACACATTTGAAGATTATTTTACAAATAAGAGTAGGGATCCATTGACCATTTTAGGTATGATTCTAGTGGAATTTATTGTAGTGTATTATTTTTTGGATATGGGTGAATCACATTCATTCATATCATCTAAATTTTACAATTACCAGTGGAATATTTTATGGTATCTATATGGGATGATTATAATTTTTTTTCAATTATGATAGAAATTATTGGGTATTCATAGGTTCTCAGACATGTTATTTGGATAAATGGGAGTATTATTTTTTATGATTTTTTTGTTTCATAGGTGTGCATCTTCAATGTGTTCCATAGAAATGACTGGTTAGATTAATTTTAATCCCAATCGAAATTTATCACTGATGAGATGTGTGACTTAGATACCTATGTAAAAGATTGTGATTTATGGGAAGAATGTGTGTGACATGACCATAATTGTATAGGGGTAATATCAAATAGGATATATATAATTATTCTAGTTTATTATGAGACTTTAAAATTGATCCTTACTCTTATTATTGACTAGGTTTTGGGTGTATTTCTTCATGATTTATCATGGATTCCACCTGAGTGGGTTAGATAGAGTCCAAGATTATATTTAATCTATATTAGGATCCTGTATCAATTTTCTAATATAATATGTATTCTATAGATCTAAGCAGTGGAGGGAACTACAGCCTAAACTATAGTTGTGGCAGAACTGTGGCCGTTTAGGTACAATAGAAGTACAATACACCAATGTTCATTTGGATAAAAAATTGGCCTATAGGCTATTTAATTGGATTTCATTCCCGCAAGTCCTACGATCCATGTAATGGGATTCATGCCAAATGGTCCTACAAACCATATTATAAATAAATAAAAACACCAGTATATATTGATCATTGTGAACTAAAGGCTCAACTAGAGGACCTTGAGGTAATGGTTTTCATTAAATTGAGCATGTCTTCTTATGGTATTCATTTTTTTTCAATATCAATGGAGATGGGTAATTGTATTTTTGAGTAGATTAGTATTTGTTGTTCCAAGTAATTGTATCCGCATACTCCTATATTTAAATTTTTTAATCAACTAAGATCTTAAATGTGGGTCTATATTATAAATTTATGGTTAGGTTATCATGAATTTTATGTGACCCCTTTAATATAACACCCACTACGTTTAGAAGGATATATGGATTGAATGAGTATCTTGTGATTACATTTACTTTGACGAGCATGCCAAGAATTTTTATGGATTTGATGAAAAGACCTTCCATCCCTATCTATATTCTTTTTCAGTAATATTTTTTTATTATATTTTGTTATATTTCCTTTCAAAGGAGGTCAATTATCAATAATTAGTATTTTTCCTAAGCACAAAAAGATCTAATAAACTATATTAAATAATAAGAATATTGATTAGAATATTGATGATATAAAAGGTCCAATAATTAATAAACAATGAGAATATTGTTGATATAGTTTCTTATGAGTGATGTAATAATGTCGTTGATATTCAGTCATTTGGGGTTTTTAGTTTTCAACTAAAGGTTCTTTCATAAATTTTTCCAGTTTGCAGCACCGATGGAGATTTTATCCTAGAAGGGGGTGATGTTTTAGTACTGTAATACTTATAAATGATCCTTTTAAGAACAAAAATGGGGATTTATGTCCTCACTAATACTAAAATTACCTAATCCAAGTAAAATGTATTAATTGTAGTTTTGTTCATCTAGAGTTGAGTAGGGAGAAGTTTTTATTAAGTATGGGAGAGTATTCACAATTGGGTATTGGAAACTGAGGCCAAATCAGTGGAACTATAGAATGTATGTTTTAGAGCTAGAAGATGTGGCACATGAGTTAAGATATTTGTATCACTACTTGTTGGGTGATATTTTTTGGTTTATATCGACAATAAGATCCTGATTTATATCTTACCAACGGTTGAACTAACCCTTAAAATGATAATGGGGGATAATATATATATATATATATATAATTATTTAATTTTAATGTGTAATATACTCTTGGGAAGTATAATATCAAGGATAATGCTCTCAGTAGAAAGAGTTAATTGAATCTGTTGTAGGAAGATAGTGGTGTTTTGAAGTTGATGTTCCTTTTCCCTAGGATGAGTCTCAATATCTAAGAGTATCAACAAAGAGTTTTTCTTATAGAATAAATATTTAACTACTCAATTCATGATAGTTTAAATTTGATTCATCCATATAAATAATATTTTATTATGATAGAGATAATATATATTGTTAGGAGATACAACAAGATTGTTCCTAGAATGATGATTAGATCCTGTATACCAAGGGATGAGTGGTAAATCCTATAATAAAGAATTTGTTAAGATATAATGAGAGACTCACATGACTTGATATTGTATATTAACTTAGGGATGACCATGAGGTATTAGGAAATCCCTAGAAAACATTTGTTTCCAAAGATGTTGATAGAAATTATTGGGTTTCTTATTATTTTACCATTCATCTAGTGTAGTTAAAGTATATGAAACCAAAATTTCTTCTTCATCCACTTCTCATTACTATTTGGAACTATAATTATTTGAGGGGTTTCAAATTAAATCTCTAGTTAATTTGAATTATGGGTTATTATGGATTGGTTTATAAATTTTATGTATTTCCTCCAAATCAGTAGTAATTTCTCCAAAGATAAGTTGAACCTGTTATATATATAGAAGATAGTACTATTTCATGGTATACCTCATATTTTTGTGACTGATTATGATACCCAAATTGAATCATACATTTAAAAGGTATTATAGTTGGTTGTTAATACATAGGTGTATTTCGTCAAAATAAACCACCCAAAAACTAATGTGCAGTCTGAGCAGAGAATCCACATTCTAGAGGTCATGTTGTGAGAATGCATACTTTATTTTAGTGATTCAATGGAAATTTATATCATGATAATTGATTCCACCTATAAGAAAATATCAGTCAACAATTCATATGCCACTTTTCGATACCTTTTTTTGAAAGGATGTTCCCATGACCTCTATGATGTATAGAGGCAAAGAAGTCTTATATCATTGGATCGACACTCGATTAGGAAATATTATATCTTATTCAACAAAATTATATTTGCTTAGACACTTCTTAGAGAATGAAGTGATAATATAGCGTTTAATGATGAAATTACATGATGTTTGAGTAGAGAAATCGGGTTTTTATAAGAGTGTATCATTGGTGGGGATAAAATCATCTTAAAAAATATTGGATGATAATGCCAATATTCATGGGACCATTTAAGGTTTCTAAGAGGATCAATAAAGTATCATACCAGTTAGAAATTCCTTAAGAATACATTAAAATTTATGATATATATTATTATTATTAACAATAGAGACACCATCCTGATCCTTCTCATATGATAAACATCGATGACTTTGAGATAGAGTTAGAAGCTTCGTTTGGGTATTAATGGGTATGTATAGTATCATAGAGGGAAATAATTCTATAATTGTATATTTTACCTTTGGTTTGAATTCACTTCTAGAAGGTTCATATCAGAGAGGATATATGGGAATGAGAGAAATATATACAGGTGTAGTGGCTGGAGTTTTTCATTTGCAATACCATGTGAGACATATTAGGGGTTAACTACTATATGGTGGGGAGATGTAAAACCTAAAATAATTATATGTATGAATTTCATTTAATTTATCTCCAACCCTCATTTATTTACTGGTTTTTTTATTAATGGTGTTGTTGTTGGGGGTTCAAGGGTCTATCTCTAGAAGGAAAAACTTTTTTCAAAGTCTCATTTGTATTCACTTTTCCTGATACATCCACTTTAAAAGGTTGATTTGGAACACATACAAATGTCAAATTAGACTCAATGATAAAATAAAAATAATTCTAGTGAACCATCAAATTTTCAAAATCATCCATCTTGTGATGATTCCAGAGAAACCAACATTTATTTTAGATCATATCCTCATGAATATTCTCATCGAATGAAAATCCTCATGTTATGAATTCTTTGAAAAATACAGATTCTATTGAGTACCCAATGAACTTATTATGGGGACCTGATCTTGGTTGATAGAGGAATCTCTGGGAGGTCACCCAATAACCTGTTAGACTAGATTTGGGACACTGTTTGGGTACTCGATATAAGGTAGTGTCTGACTTGTTACCCGATATTTTATGATTTTTTATTTTTTTTATTTATTATAAAAATATGATAAATAGGGCCTCACCCTAATTTCTCCCCATTAGTGTCTTTATCCCTCTCCCATTCATAATAGTAATTCTATTATGAAGAGTGTATCTCCTCTATTATATCATATTTTTTAGTGTTGTTTGACATAGGGTTAATGCATGTGTAATTATTACTCTCATGTGTAATCTATTCCCCCTTTCTCTCACCATTTCATCATATTTAACTAGATGATCAAAATTTCACTTATTATTATTTTTTTGTGATTTTTATGTTGTAGTTTTTATTAATATTTTATGAGGGATATACTTCTTGGTCTAGTTATTTTATCCTTAATCTTTCCCAAATTTCTTATGTGTTCTAAATGTGGTTTATGAAATATGGGAATTTTCATCTTCTGGAAAGTACATAAAAATGATTTTCATTGGTTTCCTGATTCCCTATGGTTTAAGTGAGATCCATAGAGGATGGGAGTTGTCTAATGAGATTTATACCCGATTTCCTTGATTTAAAATGTCTATTAGACTATTTTTATAATTCATATCCACAACTTGAAAATAATCACCTTGAAGTGTGTATTCAATGATACCTTTAGGAACATTTTGGGATTCATCATATGATATATATAGATTGATATTTACCTGAATACCATGATTTCTATTATTATAATGCCTCTTCAATGAACTATTAATAATATCTATGGTCTTCGAGGATATTTAGATAGAATACAAAATTTTCATTACAATTTAGCTCGAAAATATAACACATTTTCCAATATGATGAAGAATGGTTTCAAATATTAGTCAGATGAAGATTATAAGGGATAATTTGATTACATAATGTAGATTCTTATTCATCATACTATTTTAATTCATACTATTCATGTGAAATAATTGGAACTCTATATATCCACCATGGAATGAATCCTAGGTGTGATCATTGATCTGATAAATAATAATGGTATAAAAATTGTTTATACTTTCTTTGTCATACATTTCACAAAAATAAGACCAGGTATTCTCACATTGAGTAGAAATTCCTCCCTTTGAATGTCATGGAAAAAAATCTATGAAATGACAAAAAATACCATGAGATACCACTAGTCTTTTTCTTTTACCCATAAAAGTTCACCATCAATCATCCCATGTTGATAGGATTCTATGAATGATGTTTAGAAATATCATTTTACTTCAAAATTAGGTTTATTACCCATATGGTTTCAAATGTAAATATTGTAAAACCATAAGGTTTTCTAATATATTTCTCTTCAAATAAAATTAATTTCTTCAATTTCATGTGATACATGTAAACCCGAGTCTACAGGAACTATAATATAGTATAAATGTATAAAATGACCACTAAATTAGTAGAGTGAATACGAATAAAAACATTCTTAAATTTATGTATAAATATTTTAGAAAAATGAAAACATATTGATACATAATGAAATAATTTTTATAGTATTTATATTTCTTCATAAATACATTTTTCCTGAAAAATGAATTGTACTATTTCTGAGAGAAAATAATATAAATATTTTTTATAATTTTAGAAAAATTATTTTTTAGAACGAAATATATTTTTGAAATAAACAAGTCAAAATTTTCTTATATTTATATTTTAAATTTTTCAAAAAGGATTGATTTTTTTAGGAAAAGTGGAAAATACTTATTTTTTCCAAAACCCATTTCTTCTTTTAAAGAATTTAGAAAAGATTAATTTTTTAAAAAAATGAATTCAAAAGTAAAATAATTTTATTTATATTATGAATATTCTAATTAATTTCAATAGAATTAATTTTTTTCATTGAATTTTGGTATAAAAAAATTTTATACATATGAAAATATCTTTTCATGAAAACTAAATTTTATCACATTTTCAGGATTTATTATTAAATTATACTATTCCAGTTATATGAATTGAAATTTATAAAATGAATTCTATATTTATAATTAGAATAAAAAATATTAATTAAGAGAATTTAACTTTTGGTCTTAATGAATAATAAAAAATGGTTATATCGAGTTTATTTGATGCTGAAACCAATAGATATGGGTTATTTTTCCAATAAAAACATCTAAATATTCTTTTATGGTGATATATTAACCTAATCCTAACCCAAAATAAATATTCTGGCCATTTTGGATCATTTGGATCAATTTTTAATTTCTTATATTTTAATCTTTTACGAAAATTCAAGTGTGTCCTCTCCCCTAATTATAGATTGACACCCTTCCATTATCTACATCACACTACTTTGATCCAATTAGATGTACCAAAAAAATCCAAATTCTCTTCTAAACATACATAGAAAAAATTAAGGTTATGTTCTTCTTAAAATTTAACTATAATGGTTGTTAAGAATGTATCTAAAGGAGGCCTATTGAAGAATTTGTTATCGTCCTACCCGACCAATTTTAATTTATTTATACTTATACCTCCTCTAAATCAATAGTATTAATCATGAAATTATATAATCATTATTATTAAAATACTTAAATGTTAATTTGATTATGTAAAAACAATTATTCATCCTATTATTAATGATATTTGAGTTTAATTTATCACTTGTGTATATGTGGGGGATACTACCTCCACGCAGCATTACAATTTATTTTTCGTCACCATTTTTCAAGGATGGTTATTATGATGGGTTTAATGATTATATATAATATTTTCTAAATTATTATGGTTTTATAATTATAATATCATATATATACCTTTGTACCTTCATATCTGTTAGAAAATGAAAATGTTTCTCCTGCATACATGTTGACTACCACCTCTATGAAACGATACAGTTTTTTTCATTTTTATTTCACTATGATGGTAATATTTATACATGTAATTTAATTATATATTATTTATGATATATATATGGTTCTATAATTATATAATAATATTATCCTTATTTTCATCTTTTCATTAGGAAAATAAAACTACATTCATGTGTACGTAAGGCTTACCATCTCTATGAACAATGTAAATCATTTTTCTATACCTACCTTTTATATATGATTATAAATATTTTCATAATGAATATATATAATATTTATACCATGATTTAAATTATTTATATTATTTTATGTTGAAAAAATTACAAGGACAATAACTACAGAACTAAAATTCTCATAAAAATATAATATTTAACATATGTAAATGATAATTTTAATAATGATTTTTTGATAAATGGGTCGTAAAATATTTTTAGTGGATAATATATCATTTTATATTTATATACATGTTTATCCTATAAAATTATAATAAATTTCAATATATTTTTATAGTAGTGTAGATTAAATTATTATAAATTCAATCTTAAGGTATGTGATTAATGTTACAATATCATTATTTGTTGTGATTGTTAATGATTATATTTTAGATAATGAAATTATATTAAATATCCATAAATAAAACCATTAATTTTCTTATCCTATGGTTATTTCAATAAATTACATATTTTCATTTCATTTTCCTATCCTTAATTACATAATAGACACTAAAAATGCATTTAAAGAAAAACTGACTTTATTTCCTCCCTTCGGTTGAAAATACAATTTCATCCATAACCATGTTAAAAAAAATATCTAGAATGTTTTTATATTAATTTATGATTTATTAATTTCTTTATTTAAAAATAATATTATTTTCATTTTCTAGATGGTGAAATTTTTACTTTTTACTAAAAATGGGAACCAAATATTTCTTTTAATGTATATGGCATGACCATCATCTCCCACCATCATGGACAGTCTATTAATTGAAAAATTATTTACAATTATCCATATTTCGTTTTAATGAAAAATTTTCCATAATATTTTGAAAATTATTAAATTTTAGAGATTTAATCTTAAAATAAAATGTTATTTTCCTCAAGAAATATTCATGTGGTCTTTTATATTGATTTATATTTATGATAAAATCCTTTCATATTTCTTAAGATATATTGGGGATATGATCTAAGGATACTGTCATTTTTTCTCATGATTGTTTATGATTATTATAATTATAATTTAAGGAAACTCATTTATTTTCTATGGGTTATGCTATGATGAATTTTGGATATGTATATTGAACTTACATATTTTACATGTCTTATAATATATGATAAATTTTTTATGATATTGTGGAACATATATGAATAGATTATTATAATATCATGGGTGGTAAAAAAAATAGATATTTGTCCAATAAATTGGGTAAAGATGGATATATCATGGGATAATAAGTACTAGAGAAGAGCTAACATAGTTATGTTAGAAACTTTTTGAAAATGATAGCATTGGGTGTGAAACTTAACTAAGGATACAATGGAATAGGTAGTGAACCCAATCTACTCTGAGAGTATTTGAATTTATAAATGACTAAAAAATTGAATTTCTAAGATTTTTTTATTTCAAAAATTTTTGTATTGTTTTAATATTATCCCTTAAATGATCATGGTCTCTGATTAATATATTATTCATCTATTATGATTTTCTATGATTTATTAAATGATTCAATATTATGATCTAGGATATATAGGGTATGGTTTTCCAATATTAATATCATGTTCTCATACCCAAATGATAAAAATATTATTATTTTATCATCGATAATTCACTTGTTTACCTTTATTATGAATCAAATATAACCCTTTCTTATGATTCCTTTCTCTATGTTTTCAATAATATTTTATGTATAATATGATTAAGAAGGGTGCTAGTTAAGAATAACATAGTGGGAGATTTTATAGAACATGTTTTTATGTATCCATGTCTTCAACGACACAAATACTATATTATTTCTACATGGATCTTAAATTCATCTACTTAATCTTAAAATAATGAGTTTTAATATATATCAATGAAATGTATGGTCCACCGTAGTTGTTTTTATAGAAATGTTTATTTAAATTTGGTAACTAGGATGAGAAAGATAACCATTATGATAATCTTATGTATAGTATAATGTCTATTATTATGGTAAATAATGTAGTATGGTTTTCTTATAAATACATATTTTTCTATATATTAAAAGTATATGTTGATTTAGAACAGATTCAAATAAGGGTATTAAACCCTGATAATAGTTTGTCGAGTATATATTAACCATTATTCTGGTGCCCAATGAGTACTCCCAAACTGCACACCTAATTTTACATGCCTATAGAATATTCTTGAGCTAAATCAAATTTAAATTATGAGATGTTCTAAATTATTTGAATATATGACGATCATGGTTGACATAGGTTATACTTAAGGTTCCGTATATTGAAAAGTGTAAGAACTCGGATCTTGGTTTCAGGTATGTTTTTATTTTTCTTGGAGATTTTAGAAAAGAGGAGTTTCTGGAAATTTTTGATGTACACACCTTGTACTTTATAAGTACATATCGTGTACTCGGTTACAGTGGGTAGTCGTGTGCTGGTCATGTAGAGACCTTGAAAATGGCCATGTGTGATGACCTGGAGGCCGCCTAATGTGGAGTACGGAAATAGAAAGTACACGCAGTGTACTCCAAAAGTACACGCCGTGTATTTTCTTTTTTTCATTAAACGCATCGGGTCACGTCTGATGGACAGAACCCACTTCTTTTACTTCCTATTCATCCGAGAGCTTTGATCAGTAGTCGATCTTCAGCAATCCCCTGAGCCTTCATTCGTCCTCCGGAACGAACACCGTGGATTGTGTTGGAATCGCATCGGTGAGTTCTCTCTTCTACTGGAACCTCGTTTCATGATTCCTCTTCTTTTCCAAGTTATTTTGGGTTAAAATTTTTAGATTTTTTCATAGATCTACAATGTTATAAAGATATTCATGCATTGAGGTTCAAGTATATTTATCTTTTAACCCCGAGGTAGGTGGTTTGTGCCTTTCTGTATGAGGTCTTTGAGTTATTTGTGCAATTTTTTCCAATACCCATGAACGGGGTATTTCATGTTTACTGTTTTAGCCCTACTGTTTCTCTATTATGCTAGTATGCATGAGTATATGATAATTGATTGTGTATAGGGTGAATTATTATACTTTGGATGTATTTCCCATGCATGTTTTTCTTTTTTTGACATTGGGTCTTGTTTACCTATAGGCTACTATTTACTATCCATGCCTCGTATTATAGGATGGTATGCCTATTCTTCTGTTATGCTGTTGTGCTATATAATTCTATCCAAGTAGTTCTTATGGTTTACATGGGCCGTTACGCGCTGCTACACTTGCTTGACTTACACAGGGTCGTGAGAACCTGGTGCATAGACCATAGGGAGAATTGATGTTGAGGGCTTCTCTAAAGTGTCATTATAATTATACTATGTGAGACCATAGGTGGAATTGATGTTTGGTGCATCCCTAGAGTGTCTGTAGTTCCTCGACATGGGCCATAGGGGGAATTGATGTTGAGTGCTTCCCAAGAGCGCCTTTAGTATGATATGAGAATATAGGGGGAATTGACATGAGTGCTTCATTAGAGAGTCTATACTTTAGCTGAACTAGAGGGGTGAGACTGTTTGTGCTACCTAGAGGGTTTCTTATACTTGATAGGTAGGACCAGAGGGGATAGGTTGTGGGAACTTCCCAGAGGGTAACCTATTGTGTTATCTGTTTTTCTATTGCATGTTTTGTGGTGTTTTGAATGCTTAAACTGTGGATTTTTAACTACTTAGTGCTTCTTTTTATTTTTTTCTATACTTTTACCTTCCATATACTCACTGACTATTAGGCACTGATCTTCAGGTGGTTTCCTACTAGGATTTAGTCTCACACCCTATTTGGACCTTGCTTTTGGGCCCAAATATATTATATTACTGAAGGTATAGACAAGGTCACACACCCTTCGACTTCAGGTACATGATCGCATTGGAGCTGGAGAGAATGGGACCAAGACAAGGCTTGCGATACTGAGGAGTTTATCATCTATTTTTATTTTGTGCATTGGTTTAGTACTGTATTCATCATTGTTACTTTTTTGGATGCTTTCCTAGAAATATATGTGTCATGCATCATTTATATATATTTATTCTCCCGTTGTTTCTTTATCAGTCTTGTATTGTTGACTGTTGTTGGATATTCACTACTTCCGCTATTGTCGGTTATTTACTTTAGTTGTGTACTCTTCCATTGAGGGCACAGTTTCCCCACAATCACACCCAAGTCCCTCGCTTCTAGTCGGTAGCCTCTTACATTCAGGGAAATGCACTTTAGGCCATGTGACCAACCGGGTACGGGGTGCCTCTGGGTGGCTTCTAGAACCGGGACATTAAAAAGTTGTATTAGAGGGGTTCTTTTCTCTTGATTTACTTTTTAAAGCCTATAACCAAAGATAGGATGGAATAATTACATGGTAATATGATGTGCTCAGAAGTAGCTAACCCATGTATGGGGAAAAGTCAATCTACCTCATTATTTCAATTTTTATGGTTTTTCAATTTTACGATTGATTTTATTTTCACCATTGGGTGATTCACATGTTTTGTACATTTACTATTGATTTTATTGAGGTTCTATTTATGTCACAACCCGATGAGATGATGGTGTGACATCTCATGCATCATATAGGCACTTGTTAGAAATCACATTCCATACATTCTTTCCATGCCATCTATGATGCATTAGCGATTGCATGTTGTTGTGATAGATGTTGTGTAGAATATGCATGTTGTTGTGATAGATTCCTTGATAGAAATACTTGGGGTTTGATAGGGAATTGTGTGTATGATTTTGTTTGAATGAATGACAAATTTTGGTTCTTGAGGTGTTATGGGCCCTCATGGATTGGAATTTGGTATATCATTGCACTGTTTTCTTGTTTATAACTTGTATAGGATTCCAAACATTGATTCACAGGGAGTACAGGCCCACACAGATCAGAATTTGGTACTTTCATTATTTGTTTCAGCATTTTCTTGGTTCTGGAGTAGTTTCTAAGGCTTAATGTCTGAGAAAACCTAGAATACATGTCATGTAATGTTAAGTACATTCCATATGTTCTTCTGTTTGGGAAGAAAAAGTTTTTCTTAAGTACACACCGTGTAATTTATGTACACGCCATTTAGATTCTGACCATGTCGTAGGCCCTGTGGGATGAGACACAGGATGGAAAGGTTCTGGTGGAAACACACCATGTCCATGTTGAACACGTCATGTACTATAATCCTAGGAACTTGGCCATGTAGCTAACAACATGGGTTGGTGGAGTCTCTTCTTATACACATTGTTTCCCCCTTGAACACATCGTGTAGTCTAACCTAGGTACCCAGACCTGTCACGAACAACATGGGTCGGTGTTATCCTTTCACGTACACATCGTGTCTATCAGGAACACTACGTGTATATGGAGTCGTGTGTCTGACTGTGTCACTAACAACACGGGCCAAGTGATGCTTGTCCAGTACACACTGTGTCTACCTTGAACATGTCATGTGGGGAAGATGATTCTAGTAAACGCAGTGTGTTTTGAGAACATTCAGTGTGTTTGGGGTGTTATATGCCTAGTGTAGGAAAAAGTACACGACCATGTAAATGACTTCCAGGAACACACCATGTAGGGAGTGAACATGTCGTGTAGTCATGTTTTGTAAAACATGAATTTTTTATTCCTCTTGTTCTCTTCTTACACACCTTGTTTTCAGTCCTTGATAATTCTTATCTAAGTTGGGTGCTAGACCTTGTAAATTCATGCCACAAAGATGTCCTCCAGTTATACGCCACTTGCCACGTGGTGATCAAACACCAGACATGGCTGATCGGGGACCACCTGCAGATCCTCCTATTGTTCCAAACTTGGCACCAGAAGTTATACCTGTTACCGGTGCTGATTCATAGTCCAGGGAAGGCTTTACGAGGATGATGCAGACTTTTCAGGGAGCACCAGCTCCTGGCTCGTCGATGGCTGATTTGATGCAGGTCTTCCAGTAGCAGCAACATCCCCCCTTCTAAGGGAAATAAGGACCTCAGGCGGCAGAGTCATGGCTCAAATCCCTGGTGAAAATCTTTGAGCTTCTAGAGATGCCTCCAGATAGGAGAATCAATCTTGATACCTATATGATATGGGATATCACCAAGAGATGGTGGTATGTTATCTCACAGGCGGGTCATCAGCAGGTTATGTCTTAGGAGGAGTTCTAGTGCTTTTTCTATGATTACTTCTATCCGGAGACCCTGAAGGCTGACCGAGTTCAGGACTTCTGTCAGGTCTTCTCACCAGCAACTGTGACCAGGGTTCATCTATGACCCCTCGTATAGGAGCATCTCCACCAGTTTCTCACTTATCTGGGTACTGGAGTTCTTCCGGATGTTCAGGCTGAGGTGGAGGTCGCGGTCACGATGGTCTATCACCAGGCTACCAGTGACAGCAGGGTAGATTAGCTCAGAGTAGTCAGGCAGGGTCACAAGGCCATGGAGCTGGCCATACATTTGTAGTGTAGTAGACCCATCAGTAGTAGGATCCCGACACCTCTACAGTTCTAGGTACGATCCTAGCTTCCTTGGTTTTATCTTCAACTCTTTTCGACACTAGTGTAACGTATAGATTTATATATGTTGTTGTTGTGGAGATCCTTGGGATCTGTATCTTTTCTTCTTCCAATGTTTTGACACTAGACACTCCAATGGGGACAAGAAAATTTGGTGTACGTCAGTGCAAGGAGTGCCTTCTTGAGAATGGTAGGTGTCACTTCCATTGGGATCTTTATGCCCTAGAGATGGAAGGCTATGATGTCATTCTCAGAATGGATTGGCTAGTACCCTTACAGGAAGTCATCTACTGTTATCACCATAGGTTGAGTTTCATATCACCATATGGTGGATCTTTTCGCCATAAGGGTGAGTGGGATGTCCAAGAGAGAAGAGCGGGTCTAGAGCATCATGGGTTGGGAGCAGTTACAGCCTAGATTTCTAGTCTTTATTTGGATTACCAAGGGACTTTACAATTAGTCTTTCTTCCAGTGGTGGATCGTTTTAGAGATGTCTTTCCAGAGGACTTTTCAAGTTTTCCTCCGGGGTGTGAGGTGGAATTTTCTATTGATTTAGTTCCATGGGCGGTACCAGTGTCTATTCCTCCTAATAGGATGGCTACAACAGAGTTGCAGGAGCTCAAGAAACTGTTGGAGGAGTTGAAAGCCAAGGGTTTTATCTGGCCCAGTACTTCTCCTTGGGGTTCGCCTATCCTATTTTTGAAAAAGGAAAATGGAACCATTAGGCTTTGTGTGGATTATCGAAAGCTGAACCAGTTGACGTTCAAGAACCGATATCCTTTGCATAGGAGTGATGATCTCTTTGATCATATTTAAGGATCCCGGGTGTTCTCAAAAATTGAAAGGAGGTCCAGTTATCATTAGTTTCATGTTAGACCATCTTATATACCTCTCACAGCCTTCTGGAGTAGGTATGCTCTATACGGGTATATGGTTATGCAGTTCGGTCTCACGAACACGCCTGTAGTTTTCATGCCACTAATGAACCGAGTGTTCCATCCATACATGGATTTCTTCGTGGTTGTTTTCATGGATGATATCTTGGTGTACTATAAAACTCGACACGACCATGTTATCCATATTGAGATCATTTTGAGTACACTAAGGGAGAATCATTTATACGCTAAGATATCAAAATGCCACTTTTGGATGGACCAGATTCACTTCTTGGGTAATGTTATCACAGAGGCAAGGGAATCAGTAGACCCAATGAAAGTGATAGCGGTAGTTTCCTGGGAGATTCCGTCGAATGTCTTGGAGGTGAAGAGTTTTATAGGGATAGATGGATACTACAAACGTTTCATACTAGACTTTTCACACTTAGAAGCACCGCTAACAGGTCAGACTAAGAAGGGGGAAAAGTTATTATGGTCAGATTCTTATGATTCATCCTTTTAGGAGATGAAAGGGAGGTTGACTTCATCACTGATACTAATCTTTCCGGAGCCGGGAAAGAGCTATACCATTTACTATGATTCATCAGGTATCAGGATGAGAGATGTGATTTTGCAGGGAGATGGATTCATTGCGTATGGGTCTCGACATTTGAGGCCACATTAGAATAATTACCCGACGCACAATCTGGAGTTGGAAACTATTTTTCATGTCATACATTGCGGGAGATATTATCTTTTGGGAGAGAACATTGTGGTCTTCACCAACCACAAGAGTCTCAAGTACATCTTCACTAAGCGTGATCTGAATTTGAGACATTGAAGGTGGGTTGAGTACCTTCAGTATTTTTACTTTGAGCTTGCCTACATGTTGGGGAAAGGCAACGCAATGGCTGATGAATTGAGTAGAAGGACACTGATATAAGCAGTTTGGGAGGCCATCAGTGAGTGGAAGCTTATGGATCTATTCTCTAAGATGAATTTGGAGGTGCACGATAGATAGGGGCAGACTTTTCTATCTTCTGTAGTTGTTACCACTACCCTTCCTGATCGAGTACGAATGAGGAATCTACTAGATTATGAAGGCCTAGTCCTGTGGGAAAGTGTTTTAGGAGAGGACCCTATTCCTAGATGAACCATAGGCGATGATGAGATCTTGTGTTTCCAGGGATGCATATGGGTTCCAGCAGATATACGTGAGGAGCTTATGTAGTACTTTCATTCCTCAGTTTTGGAAGTTTATCCTGGCATCACCAGGATGTATCGTGATCTAAACTGTCAATATTGGTGGCCAGGTATGAAGAGGGACATTGATGGTTTCCTCAGGAGGTGTTCCAGTTGTTAGCAGGTGATGATAGAGCACCAGCAACCAGAAGGGCTTTTACAACAGTTACCCATTCCCGAGTGGAAGTTGAATGATGTCGTTATGGAATTCATGACTGGTTTACCGAGGTCACCTTGATGGAATGACATAGTTTGGTTGGTCATTGACATAATCATTAAGGTTTCACCCTTCTTTCTGGTCAAGGAGACCCTCAGTGTTGATGATCTGGGGAGGTTGTACATCTAAGAGATTTTATGTCTACATGGAGTTCCACACTCCATTTTGTTGGACAGGGATGCTCATTTTACTTCTCTGGTCTGGAAGGGGCTTCAGAAGGCTTTGGGCAGACATTTACTTTTGAGTACAACTTACCATCTCCAGAAAGATGGCTTGTTCGAGTGTACAATTCCGGTGCTTGAGGATATTCTCTGAGCATTCATTTTGGATTTTGGAGGTTATTGGGAGAATCATATACATCTTGTGTAGTTTTCCTACAACAATAGTTTTCAAGAAACTATTCAGATGTCATCTTATGAGGCCTTGTACAATAGGCTATGCCAATCACCTTTATATTGGCTGGAGGCAGGAGAGACAGCTTTTTTGGGACCTCATATTATTCAGGAAACCACAAAGAATATAGAGTTGATTCAGAAGAGAATGGTTACTACACAGTCTCGACAGAAGTCATATGTTGATCAGTGGAGACTACCTCTGGAGTTTGAGGTCGGGGATTAGGTTTTTCTACGTGTCACACTGAGGATGGGACCCAAGAGGATTAGGAGGTAGGGTAAGCTTTTGTCGAGGTACGTTGGGCTGTTTGAGGTGTTGGAGAGAGTTGGGCCGGTTGCTTATCGGTTGAAGTTACCTCAGAGGTACCGAGCTATGCACGATGTTTTTTAGGTCTCTCAGCTTCGACGTTACTTTTCAGACCTGTATCATGTCTTCTAACCCACATAGGTTGAGCTCGAAGTGGATGAATCATTTGAGGATCATCCTATATGGATTGTGGACCACAGTACAAAGGTTCTCTATGGCCAGTCTATTCCCTTGGTATAAGTGTTGTGGCAGCACGGGCGGTTGTAGAATGATACTTGTGAGAGGGAGACCGATGTACGAGAATAGTGGCCAGAACTATTCGGGGTTTCTTCTTCTACACCGCACTAGGGAAATTCAGGGAATAATTTCTTTAAGGGTGGAATTTTGTAAGAATATGGTCTTTCTTTTTAGGCAAGTTTTTCTTTTTCATGGAGTTTTGAGAAAAGGGGAGTTTCTGGAAATTTTTGAAGTACATGCCATGTACTTTATAAATACATGTCGTGTACTTGATTACCATGGGTAGCTGTGTGTTTTCCGTGTAGCGGCCATGAACATGGCCATGTGTGATGTCCTAGAGTCCGCCTAATGTGGAGTATGGAAACAGAAAGTACACATTGAGTACTCCAAAAGTACATGCCATGTATTTTGTTTTATTTTCTTTAAACGCATCGGGGTTGCGTCTGACAGATATAACCCACTTCATTTAGGTCTCGTCCATCCGAGAGCACCGATCAGCTGTGGATCATCAAAGATCCCCCGAGCCTCTGTCCATCATCCGAATCAATTGTCGTTTATTGCATTGGAATCATATCGGCGAGTTCTCTCTTCTGCAAGAACCTCATTAAATGATTCCTCTTCTTTTTCAAGTTATTGTGGGTTGAACATTTTAGATATTTTTTTAGATATACGATGTTATATGGAGATTAAAGCTTATAGGTTCAATTATATTGATCTCATAACCCTGAGGTAGGTGTTTTGTTCCTTTATATAGGAATTCATTGAGTTATATGTGAAATTTCTCCCAATACCCATGAACGGGGTATTGCATGTTTACTGTTTTAGCCTTATTGTTTCTCTGCTATGCTGGTATGCTTGAGTAGATGATAATTGATTGTGAATAGGGTGAATTTTTGTGCTTTGGATGTATTTCCCATGCATGTTTTTCCTGTTTTTGACCTTGGGTATTTTTTTCTATAGGCTGCTGTTTACTATACATGCCTAGGTTTATAGGATGGTGTGCATATTCATCTGTTATGCTATTGTGTTGTAGAATGCTAGCCATGTAGTTCTTGAGGTTTACTTGGGCCGTTATGCACTTCTACACTTACTTGACTTACACAGGGCCATGAGAACCTGATGTATAGACCATATGGAGAATTGACATTGAGGGCTTCTCCAAAGTGTCTTTATAATTATAGGATGCGAGACCATAGGGGGAATTGATGTTTAGTGCTTCCCCAGAGTATCTTTACTTCCTCAACGCGGTTCATAGGGGTAATTGATGTTGAGTGCTTCCCCAGATCTCCTTTAGTAAGATATGAGACTATTTGGGGAATTGACAGTGAGTGCTTCCTCCGAGAGTCTATACATCAGCTGAACCAGATTAGTGAGACTGTGTGTACTACCCAGAGGGCTGCTTATACTTGATAGGTAGGACCATAGGGAATAGGCTGTGGGTATTTCCTAGAGGGTTACTAATTGTGTTTTCTATTTTGTTGTTGCATGTTGTGTGGTGTTTTGAATGCTTAAAATGTGGATTGTTTACTACTTAGTTCTTCCTTGTTTATTTCTTTATGTACGTTTACATGCCATATACTCACTGACTGTTAGGCACAGATCTTTGGGTGGTTGCCTACTAGGATTTAGTCTCACACCCTGTTTGGGAAATGATTCTGGTCCCAAACAGATTATATTGCTGCAGGTATAGACAAGGGAAAGCGCCCTTTGACTTAAGGCACTTGATTTCATTGGAGCTGGAGAGAATGTGACCAAGACGAGTCTTGCGATGCTGAGGAGTTGCTCATCTGTATTTCTTTTGTACTTTAGTTTAGTATTGTATTCAGAATTGTGACTTGTTTGGATACTTTCCTAGACATATATGTATCAAGCATCATTTATATATATTTATTCTCTAGTTGTTTCTTTATTAGTCTTCTGCTGTTTACTGTTGTTGGATATTTTTTGCTTACGCTATTGTGTGTAGTTTACTTCCACTGTGTACTCTTCCAAAGAGGGCATAGTTTCCCACACCATCACATCCAAGGCCCTTGCTGCTAGTCGGCAGCCTTTGGCATTTTGGGAAATGTTCTTGAGTCCATGTGACCAACTGGGTACGAGGCTCTTCTAGGTGGCTTCCAGAACTGGGACGTTACAAAAAGAATGATTCATGCTTTATAATTCCTAAGAATGATTTTTTTTATGATTATGTTGGGTAAAAATAAGATTATTTTCGTTCATACTATTGTTTATGGTTTTTTCAATGGCTAAAATCCTAAATAACCATGTTAATCTTGAATGTGATGGGAAATGTTATGAGTCTCCGCATGAGAAACAAAATTTTATGGGAGATAGAATAAAAAACCAATTGTTGTTGTTTCATAAAATTCACAATATGCAAATCATAATAAAATTATAAATGAGAAAGAGAAAGAAAAAACATTATTTAGAGTCTTTTAAGATGAAATATACACCTTATTTTAGTGGGTCTATTAGTCCCCCAGTTGTTGAGAAATCGATTAGTATCACTGAAAAGATTTTTCCCATTCTCTAGTGTTCACAACATGAAAACATTATCTTATTATTTTCTCATTAGGTGGAATCATATAAAGAAAACATAAAAATAGTAATAAATTTACTCCATGGATTGGAAGGAGTTTGATATATTATTTTTCAATATGTATATTCCTTTTATAATTTATAAAAAAATAGATAAGGAATTCCTTTAGCAAAAACAAAACAATGATGTATCCATTAGTACTTGTGAGGTAAATTTTAGAGTAATTTTGTGGTACCAATAATATAAAAATAGTCTTTAACATTATCTTTTTAACATATTTTCATCAAAAACAACATTAAAATCCAATATATAATACTTTTAACAATGTTTAATAAGTAACTGACCTTAAAATTACACTATTAATGGCGGTTTTTTAAATTACTGACATTAAAATTATTCATTTAATTTTTTAACCTGAGTTTTTAAAATAACTGATTTAAAATTTTAATAAAATAAATATGGGGTTGTAGTTTAATCTCCAGGATTCAGTTTTACTGTTCGTTAAGCTAAAATAGAATTTCATATCGAATGGTATGGGCATAAGAAGTTGGAATTCTCTAAGAAAAGTCCCAGAGAAGTCTAACATGTGACTATGATATCTCTGGATCTATAAGTATATTTAATCTCCCATACCAATATAATTGATGCCTATAAAATGAATAATTTCCCAATATGTAGAGTTTACACATTTTAACATTAGTTATTTGAAAAAAAATGATGTGAAAGGTCCACATAAAATACTATAATTGTTAGTTTTTTCAAGAAATGGCATTAAAATTATACATTTAATTTTGTTTTTTGTGAATATTTGATGCTAAAAATATGAAAATAATAAATATTAGGTTTTAGTTGTTTTCTCAAGATTTAATTTTACTAGTCTTGGTGCACAAAATTACTTTTCTATCAAATTTTATGGTCTTTTGATGTTGTAATTCTAAAAGATAAATCTTAGATATTTCCATCTTCTGATGACTATAAATTTTTATTTGTTAGGATATTTGAGCTACATTAAAAGTAAAATCGCACCATAAGAAACCATATATTCCTTAATATTTAAACATTACATATTCTAACATATCTTATTTATTCCTTTTGTAATTTCAAAATGGTATTTATAATTTTAATACCATTACATAATTTATTAATTACTAGTTTCATCCATCGATATATTTGTTAATGGTCATTTTTTTTGAATGATTATTTATTAGATTTTCCAAAAAATAAAACAATTCCTCGTGATATTTACACACTAGAGTCTTAAATTCCTTAAAAACTAAAACTTTTTATACCTCTTTAGTTCTTCCTATTATTGAAAATTAGGTCAACAGACACCACATAAACCATGAAAATTAAGACGGTTCTTTACACCTTTTATTCTTTATTTCAATTGGGTTTTACAATTTTATACTTTATGAATCATGAATTTTTATCCTAGTGAGTCAATAATTTATTTTGGATCTCCATGTTGAAGATTTATATTTCAATATATAGTTATTTTGTTTTAACAATTTTTTACTTCATTAATATAATTTTTTGACCCATGTGAGTAATGATAATTGAAATATTTTAAACAATTATATATATTTTATAACAATTTGTGTTATAACTAACATCAAAAGACACATTAAATGTTTTTTATAACACAAAAATAATATTAAAAGTCATCGAGTGGAATTTTTTATTTCTATTATTAAAAAAATGGCGTTGAAATTCATCATTGAGTTCCATTTTTTGACTTTGGCTATATAAAAAACCAATGTTGAGAGTATTTCAGTTATTATAAATAATTATTTGAACATTGGTTTTAATATACTATGTTGAAAACATACATTCAAAATCTATTATAAATACATTTTCTTAAAAATTGATGTTAAAAGCCCATAAATCCAACGTTAAAGGACTTTTAGTACTAGTGTACTCTTTTGATACTATAACACAACATGAAACTAATGTTGGTTATGTATTTAGTGGATTAATACCAAGCCTCTAGAGGGAATTATCCATAAGACAAATTATCATATATGAATATATCATTCAATGTGATTTCATGTTTGAAATGGATATTATTGTAACCCATAAATCTAGTATTTTTGAGAAAAAAATAATGGTTCAATTCAAAGAAGATTTTAATAATAAAAACCATGGAGAGAATAATATGATATTTCTTTAATTATTGATGTGTAGAAGGATTGATAGAAGAAATTATCCTAAGTGAAATGGAAAATGTATTATTTTTTGAATTGAGGGGTATTAGGTAATCTAATTCTCATGTCATGCGAAGAATCATTTATCTATTGATAGAGAAAAATAACTACAAAATGCACCACCTACACTCAAGTATTTCAAATGAAAAGTGTATGGTAATTATGATAAAAAATTATAAAATTAAATTTTTAATGACATTGATATATGACAACAACCTAATAATCCTATATAAAAAATAAAATCTCATTCGTTCACTACTTTCAATTTGGGGTATGATAATGGAGTGGTAAAAGGTACACTTACCATTCACTATAGAACTGATAGTGTCTTATTTTATTATTGATCTACCCTCTCTTTAATATTTAATTAATTTTATAAGGGTATCAAAATATCAACTCAAATATTAGTATTCATATTAGTAGTTAAAACCCCTAATGGTATGATGATATAATATCAAGTCTACAATATTTCTATGATTGATTTTTGTGGGATGGTTCTTTATATAAATATCATTATTCAAACTCTATATGAAATTTATTTTATCATAGGGATGAAATAGATTTCTTTAAATAAAACCGACATCACTTTTTGAGGAAGGGAAGTCAAATTTGATATTCCAAATAACCAATTATTTTCAATCTATATAGTATCTGATTAAAATTTCATCATTACTGTGGGTCATGATTTAAATTCCGAAAGGGTGTTCTTCTTAGATGATTTGGGAGAATCTCATAATTAACAATATAAATATTGGTTGAATGTTTTTTATGTCCATCCAAAATTGTTATATGGTCTACCTAAAATCATTATATTGTGCATTTAACAAACCTAATACCTATTTCTACACTTATTTCAATGAATCCATAGATAATATCTGTGACTGAATTATAGGAATTGAAGAAAAAACTCCAGGAGAATCTTGATAAGGGATTAATTCAAAGAAGATCACAACTAGGGAGTTTATCTATTGTTATTTTAATAAGAAATATGGATCAATGTGTTTCGACATTGATTTTCAGGAACATAAATATATCACAATGATTAATAAGTATCTTATACCTCATATTGATGATTTTCCTGATCAATTATGAGGAACTCTATATTTTTCTTATGATTTATCAATGATATGGAAACGCTTATTTCAGGACAAAAATTTAATTTATACCAATGATATCCTTCCATAATAGGCATGTGTAGAATGAATTTACAGTGATTTCATTTGTTCCAACTAATGAACCTACTATCAATATGGGTTTATTGAATACAGGCATTAGAGATTACCAAGATCAGTTGGTTGTATTTCTTATTGATGAAATTTTTAGATATTTAAAGTGTAAGGAAGAAAATTATGATCACTCATGAATTGTATTAGACTCTATGGATGGATAAGATATATGAAACATTTACTTGGTGTGAATTTTCACTACAAAAATGTTTATTCTGGGTGATGTAATCTCAATATTGGGCTTGTATGTTGATGCATAAAAGATAGAATTTATTGAATGTTAGACCAGACCAAACACTCTGACTATTATCTATAGACTTATTATTTTGTATTGATAAAATATATTCTTTATGGATAATTTCTTGTGGTTATATAATCTACTCACCATGTTAAATTAAAAGGGATCCAAGTTCCATTTGGAAAATTAATGTGATAAAAATATCAAGGAACTAAATGAAAGTTACTCAGGGAACCTATACATATAATAAACTATGGTGGAGAATGGGTTTTGATCATTAGTTATCAATTTAAGAAGTGAAATGGATGTTTCCACATGTATAATGATATATTGATCTCTTATGCATCAAAATATTTTAAGGTTCGTGAGAAAAATTACTAAACTCATAATTTGGAGTTAGCTTCGGTTATTTTTATTAAATATATGGATTCATTATCTACATATAGAATTTCCTGAAATATACGTTGATTATAAAATTATAAAGTATATATTCACTCATAAATAATTGAATTTTCACAAGATAATATGGTATGATTTGATTAAATATTATGATTTTTCAATATAATACCACTCTAGTAAAGAGAAATAGGTGGATGATGCTTGGAGTATAAAGGATATTTCTAGTGTATCTATGATTAAGATCACAAAAGATCCAATATTTATGGATTTTAAAAGGATGGTTCTTGAAATATTGATGGAAGAGGAGAAATATAATCCTTCTTGAATGAGTGTTCAGCCATCAATCCAATTGAAGATTAAATAGGTATAGAAGGAAGTTATATAGTTTGAAAAGAAGGTAAGAAATGATCCTAAGTTTTACCTTGATTATGATGGATGATATAGATCATGAAAAATGTAGGTCCCATGTCCATAATTGATTTTAAAAATGATCAATTAGATGATTATCATAGTTCATTATTTTCTATTAAGCATTTAAATAAAATTTAGAAAGGTTATCTAAAACAGTATTACTTGTGGGACAACATTAAGAAGGATATTACTGAGTTTATATCCTGGATCATGGTATGTCATAATGTTAGGGATGAGAGATATATGTTGAAGGAGATGCTATAACCATCACTCATACTGGAATGACAATGGGAAAATTACCATTGATTTTGTAGTCAGACTCCCCAAATCATCTTATGCCTATAGTGTAATTTGGGGATTTAGTGGATATCTTTATGGAGACAACACACATTATTACTAATAGATAATATTTATTTATTTATAATCTTACTAGAGTATACAATAAAGAAATGGTAATGTCTCATGGAGTAACACATTCTATTGAATCTGATCAAGATTTATGGATTACCTCACTATTCTAGAGAATTATTTTGAAGGCTTGATATCCAGAGTTGTGATTTAGTACAACTCATCATCCTCAAATAGTTAGTCAGTTGAATAGAACAATTCAAACCATATAGGAAATCTTGAGGTCATTTTATATATATTTCATAGGTAAATGGGATCAACATATTCCCCTAGTTTAGTTTTATTACAATAATTGTTTTCACTCAAGAATTCATATGATTCATCGTGAAGCTCTATATAAAAAATAATTTCATAAATATAACATGTTGGGATATATAGGAGAAATAAATATTATTAGAGTTGAGTTAGGTGAGGTAATGGATGAATAATGTTAGATACATTCACCCAAACATCAAGGAATAATATTTTTGATAGAAAATTTATGCTGACAATTATAAGTGAAATATTATATTCAAAGTGGGTGAGAAGATATAACTTTTAATATCACCATGTAAGAAGTTTATGAGATCCAAGAATAAGGGAATGATCAGCCCTATATATATTGTTCCATTTTAGATGATTGATTGAGTGGGGATGCTAGGTTTTTCATCACACTTTCAGAAAACCTATCTCAAAATCATGATGTGTTCCACTTATATATACTAAGGTAGTGCATACTTAATTCATCACATGTACTAAACTGAGAGTTCTTACAACTAGAGAATAATCACTCTTATTAAAAACAAATGGTTAAAATATAAGAAGATATAAAAAATGTTCTATGATACAATACTACTCCTATTATTAAATTTTTACAAATTAATAAAAAAATTTATGAATCTACTGGAATAGTAACATCATGATATTTTAACATAAGAACATTGTATTTGATAGAGTATATAACATGTGACAATAAGATTACATAACTCATGAAACATATTATTTTAATATGAATGTCATAACATATATATTAAATTAGTAGAAATGAACTCTAATAAATAAATATGAATAAAATAATTTTTAATCAAACATAAAATAAGTTCATTTTTTATCAATTGATTAGAAATGAAAATAAAAACTTTCTGAAAGTAAAATAATTTTTTTCTAAAAAAAAGTATTTATTCACAAAATTTTCTTTTATCTTATTAAATTAAATTTAAAACTATTATTGAATTATTTAAATGAAATTTATATATAATATATTTAATAAAATAATTTATTATTCACTTAATATTTTTCAATTAATGGGATGATAATAAATCATTTTTTATGCTTAATAATTGTATTTTTATAAAGT
The DNA here is from genome assembly GCA_963277665.1 of Viscum album. Classification (NCBI taxonomy): domain Eukaryota; kingdom Viridiplantae; phylum Streptophyta; class Magnoliopsida; order Santalales; family Viscaceae; genus Viscum; species Viscum album. Next base: position 568,266,079 of record OY728164.1, on the reverse strand, counting down.
GTTGTTCCATCATGTTCTGTGAAATTGTTCTAAAATTAATTTTTACAAATTTTAGAAAATTTATTTGAAATTTGAAATTTAATTTTTTATATAATAATTTAAAACTTTATTTAGGTTTACTTTTTGAATAATATTCAGAAATGATTAATTTTTGGATGAGTAGTTCAAAATAGTTATTTTTAATAAAAGCTTATTTTTCCTTTAATGAATTTTAAATTTTAAATTTTATTTTAAAATTGATTATAAAGATAATTTAGTTTAGTTTTAATATTATTACACTCATTTAATTAGTTTTAATCAATTTTATGTTTAATTTTTATATAATAAATTTTTATGCATAAGAAAACATTTTATTGGGAAACCCACATTTTCATCATGCTTGTGGCTTTAATTTTTAATTAAATTCTGAAAAATATATTTACTTAATTTGATAAAATTGATTTAATATTTATAATTATTATAATTAATATTAGGTAATTAGTTAATCTAAATCTTTAGTCATAATAAATATATAAAAAATTAAAAAATCATTACCACAGTTAAGGTAAAAACCGGTTTGTGTGTATTACATGAGATCATGTTAACATTAATTTTAAACAACCAATGAATTTAAATAAGAAAAATTTCATTTAATTTTTATAATAATTAGTTTAAAAATATCTAATAATTATCAATTTTTTATAGTGGTAAAGGATAAATAACCAAGGTTAGAAAACCAGTTTATGTGGGGAAAACGAAAATGGTAAAAGTGAGTAACCTTAGCGGTAAAGGGAATAACATGATTAAAACATTTTTTTTAGTTGTTTAAGTTGGGATCATCATTATATTACCTACAACACATTATTTATCCATTTTTAGGTACATGGGGTTTAAATGACTTCCCACTATTGAATAGTTTTGGGTATTTACAAAAATGTCAATCCTCCACAATTATAAAAGGGCACCCTCCCAACACTTTTTAAAACATATAAATCCATTTAGATTTACCAAAACTAACCTAAATAAATCACTTAAATATATAGAAATTTTATAGAGATTAAGTAATTCCCAAATCACCAACCGTATGGTCTTTAAAAATAGATCCAAAATAGGTTCTTCTAAGAAAATCTAATTGATTGTAATATGCTATTTCATTTTTTACTTCTTTTACCACATTAAATTTTGACTTGAGAATTAAAAAATAATAAAACAAGAATATCCAATAATATGACATGTGATTATATTTATTTCATACTATTTATCCATATTATTCTCTATCAAATGAGAAACAAATCTATCTCTCCTATTTATGGTGAACTACTACCTTACAAAATGATGTAATTTGTTTTCCATCACCGACTCACATGGATAGTAATAATTTTGGTAATAGTGAATAGTCATTATTTTTATGAAATAATATTTATTTATAAAAATTATAATACTATAAACATATGTACCCATTCACTAATTAATAAAATGATAAAATTGCTCGTACATACGTATGACATACTGTCTCCACGAAGTTATGTGATTCATTTTACATATTTAAAGATCATGAATGATTATAAAAATATATCCAATGAGTAAATACAATATTTATAACATTAATATAAATATATAAATGATTAAATTATATTTTTTTTAAAAATATTCTGATTTTATTGTAAAAACTTCTATGAGAAAATAAAGTAGTGAACACTCAAAACAATAGTAATAATTTAATAATATTAACGAATGGGTGAAAATATGTTATAATAAAATCATAAGTGTTATTAAAAATATTAATAGGGTTTAGTAATAAATTAATAACGTTTATAAAACCATTATACATAATTTTATATCACATTCATCAAAATGGAACCATGATTCAAGTGATTCTATCTCAATTACCTTTCATTGAGGAATATTTCAGTTATATGCTCTAATTTCAATTATATTTTGTATAAAATTTCCATTTCAAATTTGATATCATGAATAATTCATATATATTGGTATTTATGTTTTAATTCATATTATTTAATATTTTGGGATTTTAAATGAATGTTAGCGAGTGGTATGCGTTTCAAAACTCAATTTCTCTTCATTGGGTTTTATTACATCATCATTGTCTTTGATTAAATAATATTTTTTGTGTAATGAATTTTTATTATTTTATTTTTTATTCCAAATTTTATGATTTTGATTAAAATTTGATACACATAATTAATTAAATAATCAATTATCACTTCAATGGTATGATCTTTATAATATATTTTGTCTCAATTTTCACTATATTATAATATTTTTTTTATTATTCACATATTTATTTTAATAAGTTATATCTAATATACCATTGATATGTTATATCATTAATATCTAGATAATTATGATATTTAATGTTTCATTATATTTTATTTCATTCCTGGGATCTATGATTCAAAAGTAACTAAAGCAGTAAGTGTTTAGGCCTCAATATCATTTCTATGGATACTGTTCATTATTGAATATCCATTAATTGAAATTATTTTATAACTTTCTTATAAAACATATTTATTTTCATCTAATATTTATATTCATTAATTTTTTATATAATATCACCATTTTCATCTCTTTGGTACTTAAAATGATTGTGAATTTTTTTAATGATATAAAACATTATTTCTTATTTTGGTTAATATTTATTTTTCTTTCATATCTATATTTTTATTAAAATGTTTTCAATATTATTTTTAATATTATAAAATAATTCATTAAATAAAATTTAAATGATGTTTCACTTTTTACAAAATGTGTTAAAAGAAATATTCTTCTCAATTTATGAAAAATGTATTTTTGATGTTTTATCAAAAATGTGAAAGGGTTCTCTGTTTCAATTTACTCATAATGATTGGATTTTTCTTATAGTAATCACCACTCAATGATTTCAAGATTTCATTACAAGTTGACACGGAAATTTTTATATAAATTTTTTCCTAATAATTTGGAAATTTGTTGTTTTAAAATGTATTTTTCAATGTGAAAAGGGGGATTTTTTTTCTCAATAATTATATTATTGATTTTTGTATATAATTTTTATTCCTTTTCAACAACAAACAATTATTTTAATTATACTATACTGGGGATATATGGTAATTATACCATATTTATCCTTTCTCTTAATTTTTTATGATTATTTCGACCAAGGAAAGTATTCACATTCAGTTTCTTGCTTAATTTGGTTGTCATTTACTTTCCTTTGAACCATTCACATTATTGTGATTATGAGACACTAAATTACCCTAAAATATCAATATTCTTTATCATGGATATTCTTATTTGTTGAAAAATTAATATCGTTTCTATATATATTGTTGTACTTTTCATGTAATTTGATTAACATATGAAATATTCATATTATTTATTCTTTATTTAATACTAGTTTTTTATAAGACATAATGTTCGTGAATTAAAAAAAATTATTAGATATATGTGGAATGATTTGGATATGTAGTGGTGGATGGGTCTCAAAATTATATATCCAGTTGATGAATCAATATTTTTTTTAGATAAATTATTATAAAGAAAATTAAATGGGTTTTTTGTGTATAACTACCCGTCGACTAATCTATCTTAGCACATGATCTTAACGATGTAGATATCGTGATGTTTGAGATCATGATGTCCAATAATATGAAATTATGTTAATGTGAATTCAGTTATAATTATTATCCATGATATTACATGTTTAATATTATCCATGGATGTATTTTGGTCTTAAGTTATTAATTAAATGGAATGTTTTTTATCAATTTACATTGAGATATTGATTATGCTTCATTTACTAATAAATGATTCCACTATATGTAACACTTTTTGAGAATCTGATCTCACCCAAATTTTGTTACATTTTCTCAGTTTATGAAGAAAAAATATTTGAATCAGTTTAAGGATGGGTATGTTTCACATTCCCTATGTTTTTAATTTTATGTCTTCAAATATAATATGTGATTAATGTATGTATCTAGTTTATTAGTTATACTAAATTGTTCTGTAATTCGAGATGCTATAAATTTAATATTATTCCCATGTAATAATTTAACCCCCTATTCTAGGATAATGGAGTTATATTCATTATATTTGATATTAGTGGATGTCTAGCAGAAACCTTTGGAACTAGATTTAGGGAAAAAATATTAAATTACAAAACCCCATGATGAATTTCGAATATAAGTAAATGTATAAGATATCATTCAAATTTTTTAATAAGGTATATATTATGTGGTTTTTCTAGATATACATCATTTTCATAATAATACAAGTATCTTTGGATCTAGTGAAGTTGTACCAAATAGTAATATATTATAAAAGGGTTCATTTTTATTTTACACTATTTTCACTTAGTGAATGAAAATAGGCCTTCCATGACACCAAGTGTGACAATTTTGATGGATATACATGGGTTATTTCAAATTTTCATTTCGAACCATCATGAAGGATTTTGAATAGTGTTTAATAATTAATAAACATGGTTAAATATAAGGAATGTTTGTTAAAAAATAATTTATCCTGATTTAGACATTATATAAATAATTTTATGGTTTCCTCTATGATTATTATTTTACACAATATACATCTTGGTTTAGTTCACTGGATAGAACTCAAATGAGTCATGTTAAAATAGAATATGAATGAAAATGTGATTCTTATGAGAAAATAATTGGGATGATGGAGGTAGTGAAATATAACATATTTATTTCTAATCTATTATCCTAACATGTGATTAACAACTTATACCTTGACCACCCCTTAGTCTAACCAAATAAGAGAAGGATGGATCTTGATATGATATCGAGTGGCATAGACCATGAAGGAAAAAAGGATCAACATCCTTTGTGACATAAATATGGAAAAAGTTACACATGTGGAAATCTAAAAGAAACATAAACATGTTTATATTTTCATAAAATAAATTCATAAAGAGATTAATTGCTATGTAAAAGAGAGGAGATGACTAGAAATAAATAAATTTCAACATTGAAATCTATTTTTAGTTTATTTCCATGAATGTGGGGAACCTAGGAATTATTTTTTCTCAATTCCCTAATTAAATTTATTACTAATATACCAAGTAAGGGATTATTTTTAAGTCACAGGGTTAGAGTATTTATGTATTAGGATTCAATAATTATTTCGTATATATATTTTTAGAAATGGAATGTTTGTAATAATAATGATTAAACATAGAAGGATTGTCTTATCTTTTTTTTTTTGAATCATATATGCAACCATATATGATTAACTCAAGAGTAATGGATACCATAATATGTTTATGAGTTTATATTTGATCCTAAATTCGAGGTCTTAGATACCCCTTTTGAGGCTTATGTGATGTGATTTCCATGTGATTAATGGAATTTGGGGAGATGTTTTATTGGGTTGATGTAAATATAATCCTAGCGTTCGACCTAAAGTATTATTTGAGGAAGAAAGACCTCTTCATTAGTTTAAATTTATCAGTATAAATTTTGGGGTTATATGATCACTTATTTTACAGTAATAATAGTCAATCAAGATTATTTTATTTTGTGGAAAAATTAGACGTATAGAAAATAATTGTGGTTAAATTTGATTTACTGGGTAACATTTTTTAGGATGTTCATCATATATTTGGGAACACAATAGGAGTTATTTTAATATAGTTTTGAAAAAATAACAAACATTTTTCTAGGTGACATCCTTTTGCATCGAGTGTGGCAATAATACGTGAACCCACAATCAATGGGTCACAAGTGTTCAATGCCTACCACTGGAATATATGATGTTTTTGATAATATGACATTAATGTTACATAACTTATTTTAGGTATAAATATTAATTTATAAACTAGGTGTAACTTTTGTGGTTTAGAGACTAATGTATTATATTGGATAACATATGGCAACCATTTTGATTTTGGTAAATGTTTAGTGACATACGAAATGGATTTTCATGATTATATAGATGTTATGATCTGTTAAAATTTAATTTTATTGCTTCATGCATAAAAAATAATGTCTTAAATTCATTCCATGGTGTAATAAATGAAGTGTAAAATTATCTAAAAACAACCAAAGGATTAAATTTTTATTTTGGAATAAAAATATATCATGTTAGTATATTTTATTGTTTTATTTATCTTGATTTAAAAGTATTCGATCAAATTTCAAAAAATGATCTTGAAATAAATTTTCTATTAATTTACCTTTATTTTTTATGAATTTGTGGTCTTTTAACACCTCATCATTTTATGATTTTGTGGTCATTAAATTTATATAGATCATTCAATATCTTAGGATTACGGATCTCTATTACAATACAAAATTATTTGTGAATCTACTCTATGTTCCACTTATTTTTTCATACTAGGAAACATAATTATGTTTTATTCTAAATCCCTTTCATACTTCCCTAACTCTCTTATAAAAATTATGTTTTATTAAACCATTATTTAATTTGGTATTTTAACATTGTTATTTTTAGATAGAAAACCCATGATTTATGAATGCGCGTTCAAATTTAGAGGATGAAATTTATTGAAGGTGAGGTGAATTTAATTTGATGTTATTTTGAAATAAAATCAATATGTTATATAGAATATACAACACACAAAACCAAGATTAAATAATCTTTGAAATATATTATTTAAATATGAGCATAAAAAAACTAGTTGTTAAATTAGTTCCTAAGAATAGGAATAACTAAATTATAAAAATTATATGGCTTACACATGTATAATACTGTCTCATTTTTTATAAATTGATTTAAATTGAAAATTAAAATTATTTAAAAGTATATGAAGTGAGTTTCTATAAAATTGTTCTTATGCACACAATGTGTTATTATATTAATAAATTAAATTAATCACTACTAGGGAATTATTTTAGTGAAATTTATATATTATAAATTTAATCATTTTTTACCATTAATAAAATATGTTTTATAATTTTTGGATAAAAATAAATCTAGTTTTATGTTTATGAACAATATTTTTATAAAGATCAGTTTCATTACATTTTGAAAAATCATTTAAAATTTATAGTTTACCAATTTTATTAAATTTATTTATAATATTAAATATATTTTTTAAATCAACATTTCAAAATTATTGTAGAGTTAATTTTAGTGTCTATTTTTAAATATTCATTTTAAAATGAATATTGAAAATGTAACACTCCCAAGCTTCCGTGGTATGCTATTTTTTTGAATAATACTGTAGCTTGCAATGTATGCAACTTTGAGTTCTCACACACCACGACCAATCAATCTAGTCGTTATGAATAGTAATACACACTTTGTGAAATTTTTAAAATTTTATTTTTAAAAATGGACTTCATTTTTTGATTCGGATTATCAATATTATCTTAGGGTGAATTTTTGGTATTTTTATGAAAACATTCAATTTTTGATAAATAGTGAAAAACACATTGTTATTTTTAAAAATAAAATTTTAATTTAAATAACTTGTTTTTTATTTAAATTTATATTAGTTAAAATTAGATGCATAATACCAATATATGTTCAATATAAATCATTGGAGTCATTTTAAAATAATATTAAATATATAAAATGTTTTTGTACTTTTTACCGTCTTTTACCCACATTCTACGCACATTTAAAAATTTGCATAAGATGTAATTTTACCGCTTCGGTGAATTGAATTTAAAAAAATCCATAGACATGGTTGATATCAGTAAGTAAAATATTGTTTAATAAGATGAAAATTAATTTTTGGTGAATAGTAACTTTTGACATTTATTTAACCCAGTTAAAAGTAAATAGGGTAATTAAAGGTAACAATTGATATAATAATTACCCAAACACGTGTCATAATTCTTTTGTATAAGTTTATTTCAAACAAAATAAACCTTAGGAATAAAATATGATCCTTTTGGTCCACTTGGATTAGATTAGGACATTTGTTATTATTTTATTTAAAGAAAAGTTAAAAGTGTTAAATTCAAAGTTTAATAATTAACCAATTTTTAATATAGGGTTATAATTAAGATAAATTCAACTATAAATATTCATTAGAAATCTAAAACGATATCCTATAAAAAGGTATTTTATTTATAATTTTTAGACGTTAAATAATGAAATTTATTTATGAAAAAATCATAATGTAGTAATTACCTTATTATTGAATGATTAAAATAATTGATATTATAAATATTAAAATAATTATAAATTTTGAATTTTAACAAATTAAAAGATATTTCTAGGTTAATATAAAATGTTAGGGTTTATTAAAAAAAAATTCGATGGGATAATGTTGTTATGACTTTCACAAAAACAAAACTCCAAATAGTGTCAAAGTTGATATAAATGAGTTTCTCATCCAAATATTATATTATTAATTGATATAATATTCTTAAAAAACAAGTTTTGGAAAAAGGACATAGATAATGTTATATATATCAATAATGAACCACTTTGGGTTCAGTTGGCTTTTTATAGTATGTTTATTAACCATTTTTTGTAATATTACAAGATTACATGGTAAAATTTAAAGTATTTAACTAAGAGTTAAATATACAACATAAGGTTAATATGGTGACCTAAACCTATCTAAAACCTATTGGATTAGAGGTTTTAGACCTATCTCTTCCTTTTCCTCTAAATAAATCATTTTGTTTCCATTATAAACTATATATGACTGTATAATAAAATAATATTTCAATCTTTTCCAAAAGTGACCTTCATCTCTCTTAGGAAAGGGTACTTACCCTTCTCTAAAAATCACACCTCCAAAGCCATTTATCTCATACAAACACTAATAAAGTATCCTTGAAACTACCCTCACTTTGAACTAGAGGCATTTCTTTGAATACAAAGACAATACAAGGAGAACTTTTTATCAACATCAAAGGAAACACCCAAAGAAGAGTTAATAATTTCACCACCTATTTCAATGTTTTTTTCTTCTTCCACTTACTATTTTTTTTGTTTACATACAAAAATAATAACTCCAGTACTATATACATATTTTAATTTTATTATAAATATGTTAAAACCATATTAATTATTCTATCCATCCTATGAATGACAATTCACCATACGTGCGTACGTACGGCTTACCGTCTCCCCGTTGTTGTACAGTTTCTTATTCAAACACTTCATTATTTGGATTGGTATAATAATGAGTAATTATAGTGTAAATAATAATTATAAAATGATAAATATTCTTTATATATGATATATCATCCAATTACATACTATTTCACCATCAATAGAATGATATTGTCGCTCATGCGTACGTATGGATTACAGTTACCACGAACGCGATGAAATTCATTCCCCATCATAACCATTCAAGAATAATTTTCATTTTATGATTAAAAATAATTTTTAAGAACTTAATATCCTTATATATATGAATCAAATACATTAAATCCATAACAAACATGGCTTACATAACAAAACATAAAGAAGAAAACAAATCAATTAACACCCAAAAAAATGATACTACAGAAATATTTTTAAAAATTAAATATTAGAAGATCATATATGAATAATATTTATGTATTTAGTTCTAGTATAATTAAATAACAATTATTTAACTTTTATAATGATGGTTAATGTACCCTCAATCAAGTAAAAGTACAATTTAAGGGTTAACTCTACAATCTCTTCATTATCCGATGTTGTTTATACATTAGTATCCACTAGGACCTCTTTATCATCCACATCTGTGTCTCTTAAAGAATTATTTCAAAACATTTTTTTACCATTTCTTTGAATATGTGTTAATTTAATTTATACCCTTGTTTTAGTTTTTATAAATTATTTTTAATGTAATCTTTCAATCATTTTCCAAACAAGGTACTTTATGACCTTTTCGACAAACAAAGGTAAGAATTTTTTTAATGTATATGGAAAGTGAAGATATTTTATGTTTCAATTACATATTTTAATCTTCTCTTACAAGCATAAAATTATATTTACAATATAAATATTATATCTTATGATTATGTTACTTTTAAATGATTTCATAATAGAAAGATATTTTTCTCTCAAATATTTTTGATTTCATCTATGTCAACATCCTTTGATGGATTTTACACTTGTTTGAAGTTGATTTATTTTGATACTATATTCCATATTGTATTGAAGGTTTTGTTATATGTTTTATTTTGGATGTGTTATTTTTATGCCATTCATGGTTTATGGATAAAGTATTAACATTTCGTATGTTAGTTTTAATATGAATATTTATGTTATGTTTCAACCATTTCATATGAGAAATGCATTGGACTTTGTAAGTGATGGGTGGAGCCCACTATAGTTCCTCGAAGCATTGGTAGATCCTATGAGAGAAACTAGTTTCTTGGAACAAGTCCTTGATAAAATTTTATTTGTATTCTAGGAATGGGGCCTTTATTATGTGGTTATGATATCCAACATTATGTATTCCAACATTATAAAATTGGTCATTTATATAAAATGTAATTATTAGACTAGTAGAATATACATGTGAATATGTAAATGGAATTATTTTATTTTTTATTTCCATATTTTTATAATTTTTATGTATAAAGGACTTTTGTTTTAGTCTTATACATTACATTATATATTTATGCTTATTTAGGAAATTTCCACTGTATTTGTATCTTTATTGAGCACCTGAGCTCACCCATTTCTATGTTTTATTTTTTCCAGAATGTGATGAATTATGTTATAACTGACCTGCAGGGATAGTATAAGGGAGAGGAATGTGTTTAAAAAAGATAAAATGTTTTTATTTTTCATTTCATAATGTAATGTAAAACTTATGTTTGTATATAGTAATTCCAAGGATACTAAACTAATCGGTCCTTCAGGATTTGATCCCTTGTGATCATGCCAATGTTATGTAATAATGCACAGACTCTGGGTAAATAGGGTATTGGAGTTATAGTTGGTATCAGATAATGTTTAGTAAAATCCTTGGGAACATGATTGATAAAAACTCAGAATAGAGAACATTACTCTAAGAAAGACTTTGAGGATTAGTATTGAAGAACATCCTAGAATTTTGGTAATGTAGAGATTTTGTATGTTTTACAAGAAATAAATCCCTTCCTAGATAAGAGTAGGTAGTGGCGGATCTGGAACATATGTACCTTGGAGTGAAAACTCTGACAAGGAGTTTTGGGCATGACCCGGGGTATCCTGGTACACGACAACATGAATTTCTTTACTCTTGGTTACGACACTCCCAAGGGATATGCTTAGGATAACTCACATTTTCTTTTCAAACCATTATGAAGGATTTATGAGTATATACCTCCTTAAAGAAATTTTTTTATGATTATGGATTATATCCATAATCTTTTCAATTAATGTTAAGTGTTTTACTAGTTTGGATTTAGGTATTGTGATTCATAAACTAATCTATTGTATTCCATTGTTTAGAAATGGTTCCTAGTGGAAGGAATAGAAACCGTATCAAAACAAGAAATACATGTAGGGGTTTCTCTTATACTCAAAATAATTATACTGGAGCTGGTGGTGAAAATGGTGCTGATCAACTTATAACCATACTGGGAAAAATTACTCAGGTTATGAATATTTACTTTACCCGTACGGAGCACCCTGATCCACAACGCAGAGGATCAATGTTATACCACTTAATGAGGCAACAACCACGAACATTTAATGGGGCTACAAATACATTTTTATCTGAGAAATGGATAAGTTACTTAGAGAAAATATTTAATGCTTTGAGGAGTAGCGAAATGGAAAAAGTTTTCATGGCAGTTTATAGCCTCATGGGAGATGCAGATCAATAGTGTTCATTAATTCAAAACACAAAGAAGGATGAAGAAGTATCAAATATGGAATAGAGGGAGTTTAAATAGATTTTATTAGAAAAATACTTTCCTCGAGACCAACAAGTGGCTATGGAAAGATAATTTTAGAGTCCAAGACAAAATAAGGATAAGAATGTCGCAATGTATGAGGCTAACTTTACAAGGATATCAAGGTATAGAAAAGATTATATACAAACCCAATGAGTAATATTGATCGATTCTTAGATGGGTTAAAACAATTTCTCCATCGAGCATTAGTATCACAATCATTCTTATTGGTCGAATATATTATCTTATGTGCTGAAAAGAGAGAAAAAGAAATTCTCTATGTCTTATGACTTTAAAGAAAACTAAGAGAAGAAGAGTTATGCTAAACACTCTAGAAATGGAAATAAGGAGAATAAGGGAATAGTTGAATTCCCATCCTACTGTAAATCTAGGAAGAGACACCCCCGTACATGCTTGAAGGGAATGTGAGTCTATTAAAAGAGTGGTGAAAAGGCCACCAAGCTCGTGATTTCAAGGGAAAGAAAGAGGTGTCAATGATGAATGATACAATTTTACAGAAATAGGGCATTATGAAAATTAATGTCCTAAGTGCTAAGGAAACATACCTTATAAAAGGAAAAGTGAGAAAGGCCAAACATATTTGATCACTACTGCTAAGGTTGAAACTCTGAAAGACGTGATGGATGGTAATTCAATGGTTTCCTCAAGATTAGACAATGCTTTATTTGATTCTGGATCATGGAATTGTTTCATATCATCCAATTTTTCAAATAAAAATAGATATTTTCAATTTGATTTAACAAGGGAGTTTTCAGTCAAAAATCCAAAGGGGAGTAACATTGCTACAAAGTATTGTGAATAATTTCCCATTAGGTCCTATAAATGTTCATTATATTATGATCTCATCATCATACACATGATTGAATTTGATATAATCCTCAGTATGGATTGGATTTCAGACCATGATGCGAAAATTTAATTTAAGAAGAAGGATGTTACAATTTTCGATGGTTATAAGGAATACTGTATCTTTAGAGAAGTAACATCACCATTTTATTCTTATATAGATGTACCCCCAGTACCACTACTAAATTCAATTATTGGGGATGAAAAGAATGAAATAACTATGGGTAAGGAAAATAAAGTTCGAATAGAGGATGTACCTATTGTACAAGAATATGTTGATGTGTTTCTAGAGTATTTACCTGGACATCCTCCATAATGAGAAATTGAGTTTTCCATTTATTTAATTCTTGGTTCAAGGCCCATATCGATGACCCCGTATAATATTTCCACTATGGAATTAGTGTAACTAATGAAACAAATCAAAGAATTTAGTAATAAAGGATTTAATAGCTCTAGTGTTCCTCCATGGGGAGCCCCTATTTTTTTGTTAAGAAGAAAGATGGATCTATGAGGTTGTGCAATGACTACAGGTAGATCAATGCTATAATAATAAAGAACAATTATCCCCAACCTCAAATTGATGATTTATTTAAACAACTTCATGGAGCTCAATATTTTACAAAGATTGACCATTAATCTTGATATCATCAGTTTTTTGTGGAGAAGGAATACATTCTAAAGACAACATTTTGTACAGGGTATGGGAATTATGAGTTTACAGTAATGCCATTTGGACTAACTAATGCACCCTCTATTTTAATGGATCTAATGAATATAGTTTTCAAGGAATATCTTGATGAATTTTTATGATTATTTATTGAAGATATCTGGGTATACACAAAAAGATACGAAGACAATGAAAATCATTTTCACACTATTATGAAAACCCTCAGAAGAAATGAATTATATGGGATGTTTAGCAAGTGTGAATTACGGATTTAGAAAATTTCTTTTCATGGAAATATTTTCTCTAAAGGTGTAATCTTTTTTGATCCTTATAAGACAAGAGCAATACAAGAATGGCCAGCACCGATGAGTATAACTTAGGTACGTAGTTTTATTGTTTTACCAGGTTATTATTAGTGTTTCATCCAGAATTTGGCCTGATTGGAAAACCCATTAACCAAGCTCACACGTAAAGGGGTTAAATTTTTTTGGACAAAAGAGTATGAATAATTTTTTGAAGAACTGAAGAAATTATTATTCAATGATCCAATCTTGACTCTACCATAGGGGAATGATTGGTTTCTAATTTATAGTGATGCTTCAAAGAAATGACTTGGTTGTGTCCTTATGCAGAATGATAGAGTTATTGTCTATGAATCACAACCTCTAAAAATTCATGAAAAAAAACAATCATACTCATGAGCTTTAGTTTGAAGCTGTAATCTTTTCTATGATGATATGGTGACAGTATCTCTATGGTGAAAAATGTGAGATATATACCGATCAAAAGAGTTTTAAGTATATTTTATCACAGAAAGAAGTCAACATGAGATAAAGATAATGGATTGAACTAATCAAAGATTATGATTGCACTATAAACTACCACCCAGGGAAGACAAATAAGGTGGCAGATGCTTTGAGTAGAAAGGATCATGGAGTTTTGAACAAGATGAGAGTGGAAAGGGATCCTGTGTTCATGGATCTAGTAAAGATGGATATGAGGATAATCATAGAAGGTGAAAAATAAATACATTTTCAAATGGTTTCCAATCTATATTTACTAGAAGGTGAAAAATCAATACACTTTCAAGGTATGTGGGATCAATATTTAACTCTGGTAGAATTTTCTAATAATAATAGCTTCCATTCAAGTATTCATATGGAACTATAAGAAGCGTCATATAGAAAGAGATTTCGCACAACAACTTGTTCGGATGATGTTTGTGAAAGAAAACTCATATGCCTAGAAATTGTGGAGGAAACAACAGAAAATGTGAAGGTTATCCAAACCCACATCAAAGCAGTCAAAGGAGGCATGAATTATATACTGATAACTGAAGGAATTCTTTTTAATTTCAAATAAAAGATCATGTTTTCTTGAAGTTATCTCCATGGAAGGGTGTTATAGAATTCGGTAAGAAGGGAAAATCAAGTCTGAGGTACATCAGACCTTTCAAAATTCTTGAACGAATTGGAGTTGAAGCTTATCGTTTGTTAATGCCTCCAAGTATCTCAAATGATTAAAGTATTGACATTTCGTATGTTAGATTTAATATAAATGTTTATGCAATGTTTCATCCTTTTCATTTGAGGAATGAATTGGATTTAGTAAGTGATGGGTAGAGTCTGGTATAGCTCCTCAATGCATCAGTAGGCCTCATGAGACCAACTATTTTCTTGGAACAAGGCCCTAGCTAAATCTTATTTTTAGTCTTGGCACGAGGACATTACTATGTGGTTATGATGTCCGACATTATGCATTCCATCATTATCAAATGGGCTATTGACAAACGATAAGCTTCAACTCCAATTCGTTCAAGAATTTTGAAAGTTCTGATGTACCTCAGACTTGATTTTCCGTTCTTACTGAATTCTATAACACCCTTCCATGGAGATAACTTCAAGAAAACATGATCTTTTATTTGAAATTCCAAAGAATTCCTTCAGTTATCAGTATATAATTCATGCCTCCTTTGACTGCTTTGATGTGGGTTTGGATAACCTTCACATTTTCTGTTGTTTCCTCCACAATTTCTAGGCATATGAGTTTTCTTTCACAAACATCATCCGAACAAGTTGTTGTGCGAAATCTCTTTCTATATGACGCTTCTTAAAGTTCCATCTGAATACTTGAATGGAAGCTATTATTATTAGAAAATTCTACCAAAGGTAAATATTGATCCCACATACCTTGAAAGTGTATTGATTTTTCACCTTCAAATGGTTTCCAATCTGTGAATTGAATTTCAAAAATCCAAGAGACACGGTTGACATCAAAAAACAAAATTTGGTTCAATAAGATGAAAATAATTTTTTGTGAATAGTAACTTTTAACATTTATTTACCATGGTTAAAAGAAAATAGGGTAATTAAATTTAAAAATGATATTATAATTACCCTAACACAAGTCCTAATTCTATTGGATAATTTTATTTCAACCAAAATCAACCATAGAAATAAAATATGATCCTTTTGGTCCACTTGGAATAGATTAGGACATTTATTATTATTTTGTTTAATGAAGAGTTAAAAGAGTTAAATTAAAAGACTAATAACAAGACAATTTTTAATCTAGGGTTATACATAAGATAAATTAGACTATAAATATTTATGAGAAAGCTAAAAGGATTTCCGACATAATCATATATTATTTTTAATTTCTATACATTAAATAATTAAATTTATTTATGACACAATGATGATTCAATACTGACTGAAAATTAAATTTTTATGTAAAAATATCTTTTGAGGATAAAGTGAGAAACTAGAATGACATAATAGATATAAAACACAACCATTCCCCATGTCCAAGATCATCAAGGCCAAATAAAATCAACTTCGAATGTAAAAAAAAGATCCACCCTAGCAATAAAAACATTATGATCAGCATTCACCTTCCCATCGCTACTCTGCTAGCTGTCTCGTGCAAGAATGTATGGGCTCGGTACCGATGGAAAATCCCATACCCTCTTAAAACATCCAAATCGAAATAGCGATGAAAATGAGAACACTACCTACTCTAAACATCATCTGGAATAGTTCCTTATAAATAAATTGGATGAGATGTCTCATGAACCAAGTCCACAATGCCACAAAAACACCCAAAATATAGACCATAAAATCTACAAAAACAAACAAAAATATAATCTAAATCAACCATCACCAAGTCAAAGGAAATCATAGGTGTGTCCTCCAGCAACACCTTTCCACAGACCGCAGGACATCACCAAGAAGATCAAACCTCAACAGAATCACCCCAAACTGTAATCCTTTAAAACCAAACCGAATTTTATCCAGAATCATGCACTTTGATGATCATTCCTGCCACTGTCGTAGCACCACCTCCATACCGAAGAACAAATGCAATCCATCTCCAGTTCTTCATAATTTCAAAACTCAAAATACCTGAATCGCACCGAGTAAGACACCAAGGCCGAAATACAAAGCAACCAACCAACAAGAATCATAACTCCAAAATGTCGGAAGAGCAGTACCCACCATCGCGCAACACAAGGCAAGGACATCCTCTAAGAAGATTCATCCACAACACTCCAATTCAAAATCCAGCAACCAAACTAATATGTGAGGATTAACAAAAAAAAACCAAACTAAAAAAAATTAAAAAGTTCCAAGATTAAGAACCCATCACCCTATTGAAGCCCACCCAAGAGCCGAAGAACTTTGAAAATACCGCAAACCAGAATGTAGATCTCATCATTGCCTTCCCAAAAATAGGAGACCACAACAGAACCACCACCACACACACCGACAACAAAGTTTCAACCCTCAAGCACAGTAACTGGAAACAGACCGTGGGACCTTCATCATGCCGCTGAAAGAAAACCTATCCAGCGTAGGTGGAGTGAGACGGGAGGGGCCAGCATCGATTCGTTGAGAGGTTTTATACCCATCCCTACCTTATAATCTAAATTAAGTATTTTTGAGCCATTATAAACTGAATATGATTTTATAATAAAATAATATTTCAAAATTTTCCTAAAGTGATTGTCACCTCTCTTATAAAAGGGTACTTCCCCTCCTCTCAAAATCACACCTCCAAAGCCTTTTAGATCAGCCAAACCCTACTCAAATTTTCTCCCAAATACCATAAATTCAACATCGAGGCCATACATTGATCAGAAATACAATGTATGGAGCCCTTTTCCTCAACTCAAAATGAAACACCCAAAGAAGAGGTAATAATTTCACAATCTCTTTCAAAGTTTTTTTTCTTCTTCCACTTTATCTTTCTTTGTTGTTTCCAAACCAAAATAATAACTCTAGTACCTTATACATACTATGATGTTATTATAAATATGGTACAACCATATTCATTATTCTATCCATCCAATGAATTAAAAGTCACCATACGTGCATACGAACGGCTTACCGTCTCCATGTCGTGGTGTAGTTTGTTATTCAAACACATCATTATTTTGATGGGTATAATGATAAGTATATCTGATGTAAATAATTAATATAACATGTTATGTATTATTTATATATAATATACCATCAAATTACAAATGATTTTACCATCAATAGAATGATATTGTCACTCGTGCGTACGTACAGATAACCGTCTCCACGAACGCGATTAAAAATTAATTCCCCATCATAACCATTCAAGAATAATTTCCATTTTATGATTAAAAATACTATTTAATAACTTAATATTATTCTTTATAGGAATAAAATACATTATATCCATAACAAACATGATTTATTTAACAAAAAATATAAAGTAAAATTAATTAGTTAACACCTGAATCAATAATACCACTGAAATATTAACAACAATGAAATATTAGAAAATAATATATGAAATCATAATTATGTATGTGGTTCTGGTATAATTTAATAATAATGATTGAACTATTATACATGAGGTTAACAAAACCTTGATCAAAGAAAAGTACAAGGTAAGGGTTAATTCTACAATCTCTTCATTATCTGATGTTGTTTATACATGATTATCCACTGGGACCTCTTTATCATCCACATACATGTTTCAAAAAAAAGTATTTCAAAACATTTTTTATTATTTCCTAGAATATGGGTTAAAGTAATTTATACCCATGGTTGACTTTTTTTAAAAACAATTGAAAGTAATCTTTCTGTTGTTTTCCAAACAATGTACTTTATGACATTTTCAACAAATTAAGGTAAGAATTTATTTTAACGTATACTACGAGTGTAGTTATTTTCAGCCATTAATACATCTTCGAAGCTTCTCTTACAAGATTATAAGAATATTTTCAAAATAAATTTTTTCTTTTATAATTATGTTAATTATAATTGATTTCAAAATAGAAAGATATATTTCTCTCAAATTTTTTTTGATTTCATCTATGTCAACATGCTTTGATTGATTTTACTCTTGTTTGAAGTTGATTTATTATGATACAATCTTCTATATTTTATTGAAGGTTTTGAGATATGTTTTACTATGGATGTGTTATTTTTATACCATTCATGGTTTATGGTTAAAGTATTGACATTTAGTATGTTAGATTTAATATAAATGTTTATGCAATGTTTCATCCTTTTCATTTGAGGAATGCATTGGACTTAGTAAGTGATGGGTGGAGTCTGTTATAGCTCCTCAATGCATCAGTAGGCCTCATGAGACCAACTATTTTCTTGGAACAAGGCCCTAGCTAAATCTTATTTTTAGTCTTGGCACGAGGACATTACTATGTGGTTATGATGTCCGACATTATGCATTCCATCATTATCAAATGGGCTATTGATATTACATGTGATTATTCGACAAGTAGAATATTTATGGGAATAAGTAAATGGTATTATTTTATTTATATTTTCTATATTATGATGAATATTTTTTTTAAAAGGATTTTGTTTTAGTCATATACATTGCCTTAAATGTTTATGATTATTTATATATGTTTCTGCTATATTGGTATCTTTAATGAGCACCTTAGCTAACCCATTTCTATGTTTTATTTTTTCCAGGCTATGATGAAGTATATTATAACTGACCTGCATGGATACTCTAAGGTAGATGAATGTATTAAAAGTATATACAATGTTGTTGTTTTTTAATTTTATAATGTAATGTAAAACTTATGTTTGTATCTAGTACTTTGAAAGCCACTAAACTGATCGATCTTTCTGGATTTGATCTCTTGTGATCATGAAAATATTATGTAATAATTCACTGACTCTGGATAACTACGGTCAGGGTGTTATAGAAAAATATTGGTTTTTATTCAAAACTGCCTTTTCATTTGAAGCATTTACAAAGATCAACTTTTTTATAAAAATGTTTTAAATGTGAAATTATCTAAATTATATTATAAT
This sequence comes from Viscum album, assembly GCA_963277665.1. Classification (NCBI taxonomy): domain Eukaryota; kingdom Viridiplantae; phylum Streptophyta; class Magnoliopsida; order Santalales; family Viscaceae; genus Viscum; species Viscum album. The sequence continues at coordinate 568,246,409 of OY728164.1, read as the reverse complement.
TAATCCATTTTATTTTATTTGTATAAATATTTTGTTTAATTGTACATAATATGTTTTCATGGTTAAGAAAACGTTTTCATTGGAAAACTGCATTTTTATCATGCTTGCAGGTTTAATATTAAATTTAATTATTCCAAAAAGATGAATTCAATTTTATTAAATGTATTTACTATTTAAAATAATAAAAAATAATATTTTTTGATATATTTAACATTTTTTTTCATAATGATTATTAAAAAAAATAAAATAATTAATTACCACATTTAAGGGTAAAACATGGTTTTGCGCTTTACATGCCCATGTGTTAAAATTAATTTCCCATAAACATGGAATTTTAATTTTTTTTAATTTAGTTATAATATTAACAATTAAGGGTTCTAAATTATATAATAATCCTAATTTTATTTTATTATTTAATGACAAATTACCAACGTTAAAAAACATGATATCGTTGTGAAAACTAAAATGGTAAAAGTGTGTAACCATTAAGGTAAAGGTAATAACCAGTTTAAAATGATTTTATATAGTTTTAGAGGTGTTTATAAACCTTATATTACAAGAATATAATTAATCACGATTTTTTGATGAATCTGGGTTGAGTGTGACTTCCCATTATTGAAAAGTTCTAGGTATTTATAAAAATGTCACTCTTCCTAAATTATAAAAGGAAACCTCTCCTCTCACATTTTCACACATTTGACGCCATTTATTTTGATTTCATTTAAAAACATGTCACATATATAATTTTACAAATTTTATAGCTACTGGAAACACACAAAAAAAAACAACCATTCAGTCTTTAATATGAGATCTAAAGGTGGTTCTTTAAATTGAACGTAATTGTCTTCACTTTGATCTTTATTTTTTACTTCTTCTTTTACCACCATAAATATTTTATTAACAATTCAATTATACTAACACAATTATATCCCACTTTATTATAGGTTATTATATTGGTGAAATAATATTTATTCATCCCCTTATTCATCAAATGGGATACAAATGCGTCACTCATGTGTATGATAGACTACCGTCTTACCAACCATTGTAATTTTTTTTACATCACTATCTCTCATGGAAAGCCATAAAGAAAGAAAAAATCAATAAATAATAAAATTATGCATTATTAATTATTATGATAAATTAGTATACAATACACTTACTTAAAATTTCACCAATTATAGAAATGATAACATTATTTGTGCATATGTACGGCTTACCGTCTCCACAAAGTGATGTGATTCATTTTCCAAATATAATTTCAAAGATGGATTATAAAACTTTTCCAATGAATAAATATGATATTTATAACATTAATATAATTATTTAGACTATTTGACTATATTATATCACTAACAACTAGAACTTTTGTAGCCTATCATGCATGAGAAAATGGATCTTCTAACACCTAAAACAAAGGTAATAGTGGAATATTATTAATAAATTTGAGAAAATACATTATAAGTACATAATATACAATATTAATAATATAAATATGGTAATTTTTTAAATTAATATCATGTTTAAAAACATTTAACTGGAAATTAAACCTTGTTATATAGAATGGAAGTTTTAGGTAAGGGATTCTTTCTCAATTTCCTTTCATTGGGGAATATTTTAATGTTATTCACCAAATTTTGTATATGTATGATAAAATATTCCATTTAATTGTTATATGATGATTAATTTTTACCTCATGTATGGATAATATTAAATTAATATTATTTCTTCTAATGGGATTTAACATGAATCTTACCTAGTGGCATGTGTTTTGTAACACATTTTCTTTTCATTGGGTTATAATAATTATTCAATGTCTTTGATATTATAAGATAATGTGCCTAATGAATTGAAATTATTTTATAATATATTTCAATTTTTTTTTTTTGATTTACATTTTATTTACATAATACATTCATTTATTGATTTTCATTTCTAGTGTATGATATTTGTAAGAGAATTTGACTCAATTTCCAGTCTATTGAGATATATTTGATATTATGCATCAACTTATTTTTATGAGGTGTATATACTACCCATATGATGGGTTATATAAAAAATATCATTTATTTAATTGTATTTAATGTTTCATATTATGTTTTTGATTCGTGGTAGCTTTGATTCAAAAGTGACCAAAGTGGTTAGGTCTTATGCATCAATCACATTTTAGTTGGGATTATTTATGATTTAATTTTAATTTTATGAAAATAAATTTAGAATTTTATAATAAAACCTTTCATTTTATTATCCTCTAGTTATTAATTAAATTTTCACATAATAGTACCATTTTCCATTATGTTTAACTTAACATTATAGAGAATGTGTGTTTCGGAAAAGGAAAATTTATTTAACTTTTTTTTAGAATATGATTTTCCTTACATATCAATGTTTTCCTTAAACTATTTTAAAGTATATTTTTAATAATATAAAATGATTTATTATTGAAATTTTTCACATAATTTAATTTTTTACAAAATGGATTAAAAAGAGTCTTCCATTCATTTTCTAAACATTGTACCTTTTCAATTTTTACCAAAAATGTGAAATGAATATTTGTTCAAATGAAGTTAGTATGAATACAAAATTTATATTTTCATGACAACTCATTCCATTAAATCTTCAGTTGATTTTTTACAAGTTTATTTTTGAATAATTTTTTGTCATATTATTAGGAATTTCTTTTGTTGTTAAATGTTATTATCAATGTGAAATGAGTGTTTTTTTTAATAATAACATTAATGATCATTCTATGGTATTTATATGAATCAAATAAAACAATATTTAAGTTTTCAAATACTACACCTAGGATATGTTATGATGATATCATCCATATCCTTTCCATGGATGGTTTATGATCAATTTGACCATGGGTAGTGTTGTAACTCTCTTTTTTGATTAGTTTTGTTGTAATTTACTTTTCCTTGAAACATTCACATTACTTTAACTATTAGACATTAAATATACCATTAATATTCATATAATTTATCATGGATATAGTTAATACCTTAACTCTATATCCTTTATACATTTAGTGTTTTACATTGAAATTAATTCTATTAGATGGGAAATATTAGTATTCCATGATCATTATTTAATATATACATTTATTTGTAAGGATTAGTTTTCAATAATTAAATCGACTATTGGATATATGAGTGATACATTATAAAAGAATTGATGGGTGGAGGGAATAATTATATATCCCCTCAATGAATCTATAGTCTCATGAGGTCATTCAGTGTCTCAGAAAATTAAATGGTTTATTGGCGTATACCTACCCATCGATTAAACTATCTTAGAAGAAGGTATTGATGACATAAATTTTATGATTTTGGATATCATTACAGCCCATAGTATTCATTTCATTCATTGAGAATCATTTTAATATTATTATCCATGATATTACATCATTAATATTGTACATGAATGCCTTTCATAACAAAGTTATGGATTAAATGGAATGTGTTTAATTTATCTAACATTCCATACTAAATATACTTCATTTACTCATAATAGCTTAAGTTATATGAAACCCTTACGGAACATATGAGCTCATCCTTATTTTTTTATTTTCCAAGCTTATGAAGATGGAATATTATATTGAGTTCAAGGATGAAACAAATTTATTTTCAAAATGATTTATTTTTTCTCTTTTTAAATTTAATGTGAGATTCAAGTATATATCTAATATATAATGACTACTGAACTATTTGGTCCTTCGGGATGAAATTCCTTGTATCATATGCTAATGTAATAAAGAATCTATTGTTTCTAGTCTACTTGAGTTAGAGTTATTAAATGGGAACCCAAGGATGTGATGTAACATATATGTACTGATTTTTATGTATTATAGGGATTTAAATTTGAGGTTGAAATTCATTTGGGGGGGTTGAATTTCACACCATAAATTTTATGACACTTTTCTCAAAAAAAAATTAATTTCATTGATAGATTTTGATACATATAATCCCTAGTATGAGTGAACTACAACATAATGTAACATTATATACATGCCATTAAATTAGCCGATTGAAAAAGAATAATAAAATTTTTAAAATTACGTATAAAATTTTTAGATAAACAATATATATTGTTAAATAGGTACTCAATTTTTATAGTCTTTATATCCTTCAAAATTGCATTTTTTCTTAAAAATGGTGTTTATTTCATTTTCTAAGAAAATATTATAATTTATTTTTTCCTATTATAGAATATTTATTGGAAAAATGAATTCAATTTTTGAAATCAACATTTCAAAATTATATTTTTTATTAATTTTAAGAAATTTTTTAAATTATTGTTATTTTTTTGAAGAAGAAGATTGAAAATACAAATTTTTATTGAAAAGGGGTTTTTCATTGAAATCATTTTAAATGAAAATTTTTATTTAAAACGATTCTAATTTTAAATTTAATTCATTAATTTTCTTACATATTTAATTATGGTAATTAATAATTTTTAGGTTTCATTTTGGTATAAAAACTTTTTATATATAAGAATACATTATTTCTGAAGACCAGATGTTTGTAGCATCTTATGGGTTTATTTTTTTAATTAAATTATACAATTATTTAAATTGATTTAAATAGAATGGATTTAATATTTGGAATATAAATTTGCAGTTTTTTAAAATATTTATTAATTTATTTTTCTCATATTGAAAAGTAAAAATAGTAAAAAATTATCTTTAGGGTTCAAGTTAAAAACAGGTTCACCATGGGGGTTAAACCATTAGATAATGGTTATTTTTCTTGATAAAATTATCAAAATACTATTTTATATACATATTTTGACCATATAAAATCCCGGATTTGAACCCCAGTCCTTTCGGAATAATATTTATTGAAAATATATTTATTATATTTTAATCCTTGATGAAATTACATGTGTATCTTATCCCCCACTTATAAAAGGACACCACTCTTTTCTCATATTTACAACACCTTGAACGATATATATTGACCAAAAAAATCTCAATTATATTCTAAAATTTTTTATTCATTATTTCGAGGACCTGATATTCTAAAAATACCATTACAAGGGCCCTAAAGAAATGATCATAAAGAGGCCTACTAAAAAAAGATAACCATCCAACTTGACTTCTTTCAATTTGTTTCCTATAATACATTACATAAATCTATGGTATTCAACATAAAATAATAAATTAATTATCATAAATATAATTAACAAATATCATGATTATGGAACCACCTTTATTTTCCCAATGTTTCATCAAATTAGATGTAAATGTATCATTCAAGAGTATGTGTGGACTACTTTCTCCATGTATCAATATAATTCATTTTCCATTAAGAATATTCATGGATTATTTTTATGATAAGTATAATGTTTATATATTATACTTAGGAAAATATTCTTGTAATTTAATTATAATATGATATATATCTTGTTAACATTCAATCTACTATAAAATGATTACGTCCCTCATGCGTACTTTTCGACAACCTCCTTCACAAAGCGAGGTAAATTTTTTCATTTATATTATACATGGATTTTTATAAGGATAGATGTAATTTATATATATATATATTATTTATATTATAAATATAGTTATTTAATGATAAAATAATATTTATCTTTCTTTCCTTTTATTCTTTAGAAAATGAAAATAGCATTCATGCATACGTACAACTTACTGTCTCCATGAGTAATGTCAATCATTTATATATCTCTAAATTAAATATATGATCATATATATATATATAATATATATGATGTTATTACCCTGATTAATATTAATTTTATGATGAAACCAGGAATAATGTATATGGACCAAGACAACCGAACCAAATTTCTAATGAAATATGAAACAGTTAACACCCTGAAATAATGATTTCAATAAGAAATTTTAAATAAATTCGTGTAGAATGTTTTAAATAACATTAAATATGATATTATATGTATTTAAATTAATAATTTATAGATTTATAATACATTGAAATTTATTCTATAGTAGTTTAGAGTGCATTTGAATCATCTCAAGTCCGAGGTAAGGGATTTATGATACAATATCATTGTTTATTGATATTGTTTATGATAATAAAAATTTTATGATTTATATCAAAATAATACCATTAATTTTGGTATCCATTGGAAATTTGATAATATTACATGTTCTCCTTTCATTTTTTATCTCTAAAACCTCCTGACACATAATACTTTTATAGAAAATAGAAATTGTTTCAATCTTAGATCAAAACTGAATTTTCATCCATATCCATCTATTCCAAAATTGTGCATTATATATTGTTTTATTCTATATTAAAATTATATTTAACAATGATTTAATTTTTAAATAATATTTTAAAATTCATCTACTTTTCACTTTTTGAATGAGGTACTTTTGACATTTTTTAAAAAACTACTGTAGCGGGTCATGAAAATGAAGTTGTGTAAGGTACACTGATCATCCACCAAAGAACTATAACTGTATTATTTGATTATGTCACCAATAATTCCATTATATATATATATATATTTCTTTCAAAGGGAATTTATCCACAACATCAAAAACCAATTCTTGACCAATCAGTGAAAATTTATAGTGGACTGATGATTGAATACAATGACTAAAAATATTCCCCAATTGATGTTTTTGGAAATATCATTCCTTAAAATAATAATATTTTGTATTTTTGGGAATTTAATGAGATTTGAGCATGGATTTTCTCTATACAAATAGATCCCATATTATTTTCCAATATTGGGAATCCACATTTCAAATCCTAAAACAACGGATGATCATCTATATGTACAAAGATGACTATGAAATGTATTTTGGAATTACTTCCATTATGTGGTTCTTAGTACACAATCAAAAGAGGTAAAAAGATTCAGTGGTTTTAGAGAAGAAATTTTATTGAATATTCTTAGTATATTGGCATATAAGAGTTTCCTATTCTTATATATGATAATGTTGACAATATTTCAATAGAAATTATATCTCGAGTCTTCTCAATATTATAGATACCCTCAAAAACATTAATCATCGAGAGACAATAAATATTGTGAGGATACGATTTATTTAAGGGGGATATAACACCACATATTTGAAGAAAAATTTTCATTCATCAAACTATATGTATAACATTCATTAAAATGTTCTATATTCACATAAAATAATTTAACTTTGTTAGGAAATAATGTATTCAAGATATAGATCAAAATAACACAAATTTATTCACAAAAAAGGGAAATAAAAAAGGTACATGAAACTATTCATTACATACCATTAAGTATTAAATTACTTGGATGATTACATCACATAAATGAAAATAAATTAAAAGGTAAAAATATATAGACAATAATAATATTTTTACAACTACAAATCACATGGATTATCTTAAAACTTTAGAATAACCATTACTATAAAAAACCTATAATCGGTAAAAGCATCATAAAAAGGGTGATAATATCATAAAAAATAAAAAATAAGGAATGATATGTGTTCTTTGTGAAGATAGAATGAGGTTAATTTATATGACATAATGATGGTAATATATTTTTTATATAACCTTTATACAATGATATATAGACAATGATATTATACAATTAAACATCATATCATTTTTGAATTATCAATATATAGTTAATATATATATATATATATTATTTAGATGTTAAAAAATATGAATTACCATTATAAATAATTTATGTGAAATAAAATAAATTATTTTTGAAGTGAATAAAAAATAATCAATTTTTTAAAATACATTTATTTTAATGAAATTGTTTTTCAAAATAAGAGAATTTTTTAAACCTATTTACTATATATACACATATAAAAATGTTTTGATGAAAAGAAATGATAAGTAACGTAAATAAATAATTTTTATTAAAAAATAAGGAACTATAGAGAATAATAATTATTTAAATAGGTTTAGGGTGTCTCACTCTTCTTTAAAAAAATGAAATCCACTTCTACAATCAGTTGAGTGGGAACCCAATTCAATGAAAAAGGGTCCAGATCCATATAAAACTAAGAAAACATGGCTCAAACTCCCTTACATGGTCTAAATGATGTAATTAATTATATTTAGATCATTTACACAAGGCCCAAGAGGAAGAATGATTTATACCATGCACCAATATATCCCCCCCCCCATAATAGAAACTACACCTATGCAGACATTCAAAGATGATGTGTCACCCCAAATCTATGTAAATGAGCCATGATAGTCTAATAAAATTTATAAAATCACCCTTTATAACAATGTAATAAATGGGGGGAACATTTGATAGTTTCTAGAACACCCATATCTCTTTCGATATTCCCACTTGATGTGTCATTCATGTTCTATGTTTTTCCGTCAACAAAATGATCCACATCCTCTGACTGAAATACTGTGAAAAAATACATGTGTCTGGTGTAAGATCTTATCTATATATAGGTATGTTTCTCTATGTTTTTTGTATTATATTTCCTTTCAGTCCTGTTTTTTTATCACAACACTTTTCCGGGGACTATGCCACGACTAACAAAATCCCACCTCCCAAAGGCCAAGGGCTGGAGAGAAGAGTTGAGTGGGAATATCCCAAACAAATGGATGGAATTTTACTAATTACATGTAAACACAAACATAACTCCAAGCCCTAGAAGCAGGAAGGTGGATACCCTACGGAAAAAACACAAGGTATGATAGTATAAAAATGAAGGTAAATGGGGCTAGAATACAAACCCAACTAATACATAAAATTAAAAGTAAATGCCTATGGAACTCCACTACAGAAGACCCTACCTAAATGTGGGTATATAAATAGTTGTCTGAAGGTGAAAAATCACATCTCATCTATTGGTTCATGCTAATCACCACCTACCCTGGGCCACCAAGGAATCTGTCAAAGCATCAATCATCTACACAAGACCTGACATGTGTGGGAAAATCCCATGAAGATGTCTTTAAAAAAATAATCAGTAGGGACTCCAAACCACAATGTATTCTACAAGGAAATACACAAATAATAATACCAAAGAGGTACAAAAAGTTTATATTCAATTAAGTACAGTCAAGAGAGTCACTAAAGTCAACTCGCACAAGTATAACCAATGTATAAAAAGAAAGACTATCATTCCTAATGCTGAACAGTTTATAATACTGGGGGTCTCATATCCAATTATTCAATGTGTCTTGTTGAGAAAATGAGGTTATCTAATCTTAGGTCTACTGGGCTACTAATGTTTTCTCGTCATTGAGCTCTACGGGGCCAATAAGGTATTCTCATCACTGAGTTCTGTTGGTCCATTGAGGTACACTCGTCTGTTGGGCCATTGAGGTTGTCTAGTCTTCTGGGCCATTGAGGAATTCTCATCAATGACGTCTACTGGGCCATTGACGTCTGACCATCCCTAAGTACTACATGACCACTATGGTCCACTCGTCACAAAGGATGGTTGGGTCATTGTGGTCCACTCATCTTCTGGGCCACTGGAGTCTTCTCATCACTTTATTCTCATCATAGTCCGTCATAGGAATCACACTCATAGTGCACTTGATTCTAGGAGAATCTAACACTCAAGCCATAAATCATATTCTAATATCCATGAAAACTCACATGGAGTGTCTCAAAAGTTACTGTTCATCGCAAAGGTTCCAATACTGAAAACAGATTGTTAATCAGACGTACGGTTTGAATGTTATGGGGGTTTTAGTAAAAAGGGGTTGGTCGAGTATAGGCCCAGTCTGACCCGACCCGATTTGGATGACTCAATCCTAACTGGTTGCATATGGGCCAAATTGGTCTATCCTAGACCATGAGCCAAGTCTATTCAGCTAGCTAATCCTTGGGTCCATCCCTCTGGGCGCCCAACAGCTCAGTCCTCTTCCAGTCTGTGTCATGACCCATCCTCGGGTCTCGTGCCGTTACTACCCCAAGCCCGCCTCCCATAGGCCAGGGGCTGGAGACTAGCACCAAGGCGTAAATCCTGACAAAATGGGAAGGCATTGCCTTTATAAAGTAAACAGACACCATAGAGTTAGCAAGAAGAAGTAAACACTAAGTACAACTGGGTACAAAAGTAGTGCAGAAAAGTAAGTGGGCCAGAATACAAACCCAAACTGAAAGTAAAGTACAACTGGAAAGAAAGTACAGCAACTGAAAGTAAAGAAGCAACGTTGATCCATCCACTGGAAGTCCCACCTGAAGGGTGGGTAACGATAGCCTCCTCATCCCCTCGGGTCCAGTCGTCCGCTCCGTGTACGTCCCGCCCAGTGGTCCACATCCAGGTACCGACTTGATCCACAAGCCTCAACCACGATCAGTGTTGTCCGTCGTCTGCATCCAACACAACGTGGTGTGGGCATAGCCCATGCAGGGGTGAGTATACGCTACTCAGTAGGGACCCTAAGACCCCCGAAGGTCTCCCATAATCCACAAAGGATAATACACAAAGGAAAGATACAATCATGAAGTAACATCCAACACTACTTAGGTATATGCCCATACATATACCTAAGTCATCAATTCCAGTTTGGCTCCAACATCCGAGCCCAAGTTCGATCACGTCCACATTGGATAGTACAACCCAATCCACACAGGATAACACCACCAAATCCACATACGAAAGCAAGTCAATCATATCGAAGATATTGATTGAATGTCAAGACGCAGCTCACATAGGTATAATTCTTCGTAAGGTGATAGAGATGATCAGATATAGCCACTGATTCATCTATGCTGGGACCCACGTAGGATACTAAACTAGCTAAGCTGTCGGACCCCCATAGGATACAGACCAGCTACTCTGCTAGAACCATGTAGGATAGCAAGAACAAAGTCAAGCACTTCCAGACCCATATAGGATACAAGAATAGTAGTCATCGTCGTCGAACCCACGAAGGATTTCAGTACGGTCTTCATCGCAGCCGAACCCATGTAGGATTTTAGTGCAGTCTTCATCGTCGTCGAACCCACAGAGGATTTCAGTACAGTCTTCATCTCTACCGAACCCACGTAGGATTTCAGTGCAGTCTTCATCGCCGTTGAACAAATGGAAGATTTTAGTACGGACTTCATCGCTGCCGAACCCATGGAGGATTTCAGTGCAGTCGTCGTCACAGTCACAGCCAACTCTAGGGTTCCCGCACACAACATGCCCGATTTCGGGAGGGTCTGCTCCACGAGCCAAGGGGTCAATACATCAACTGACACATAGTCCGTTGTTGATGTATCTCAATGTTCCATCTCGAAAAGAGGAACTCAATGTGACAGATGGTGCGTCAATCGGACGCCCGGTCTGAGAGTTATTGGCTTTTTCATTCCAGGGTCCCGGTTGATTTTTAAGTTAAGACCAACCCGACCACACTCCAAATATGTCCAAACCTCAAGTGGAGTAAGCCAAAAGGTCCGTCTCACTAAGAGGAATCCAACAAAGTCGACGGCACATCAATCGGACGTCCGGAGCTCAAGTTATAAGCGTTTCCGCTCCGAGGGCCTGGTTGGTTTCGTGTTCAAACCAACCCGGATGTACCCAAAGTTCTACGAAACCTTGAGTGTAATATACCAAAATGACCATCTCGATCCTGGGATCGCATCTCAACTGACGGTGCGTCGATCGGAGGTCTGTATCCCAATATATGGGTAAAATAACGAACTTGTCCGGTTTTAGGGGGTTTTGGGCCCGGACCGACCCGGCCCGAGACCCCCCCTGGGTCGGCCCGAACCGGGTCGACCCAAACCAGGTTTGGGTCCAGCCCTTTAGGACGTGGCCCAGCCCAGCCGGTGGAAAAAATTTCCCTTGAATTTTATGGGTCTTTACAGTCTAGCATGCTCTTGTGGGCCAGTTCTCTTCTAGATGGGCCACCCAGCTGCTTGATATCCTTCATCCCATCCCATGCTGGTGGGCCAGATCTGACCATCCTAGGACAAGGTGCTCGCCATGTCCGTTTGAACCCAACAGACCATAGCATAACTACCCCCATCTTTGTTGTGGTGTCCCTTCCATGGTCTAGCTATATTGTGCTTCTCCATTATGGGACGCATCTCCTAGCTGTGTCCAACTGAGGAGTTGCCTGCTGACGGCCCAAATCCAACATCCACTGCAACTATTGTGGGTTCCACCATTGTCGGCCTATGAGACATAGGCCCTTACCACTATTGTGACCCTCCTTTCCATGGACCTTCATCATTGTTGTAACCCTTCATCGCTATCACGGCCCACCTGGTCGTAGCCTCCCCCACTACCGACAACTGAGCTAGTAGTTTCTTGGAGCCACCACATCCTGTTGCCTCCCACTGTGGGCTAACCTGCCACTATGGTCCCACCTAGACCATAGATTGATGTCTCCAAAAATAATGGGATGAAGGTAGAAAATAAGAACACATTATGGAAGGACCATGACCTCTGTTCATGTTGGCATGGTTGGTCCTTTTTAGTAGATTTGATGATGAACATAAAACGTTACGTGAATCCAACTCCCTTAAATTATCGCATGTCAAATCCCATCCTATAATAACACCTAATCGATCAGTGGGTCAACCTGTTCATTGGTTTATCCACATTCTTCACTGAAACCCAAGACTAGAGAAGGAAGGATTTCACTTATAATTAAACCCATTACCTGGGTTTGGATCAATTGGTGAAAAATGGTGAATCCAGAAATCTTCATTTGTCAAACCGCCAATGACTTATCTGAATATTTTCGTTGATCCATCATCATTCATCCTTCATCACTATGGATCATTTCCCTATAAATTTTATCCATGTAATTAGTTCAAAATCAAGAATCCTCCCCTGATATCGTATCTCTATTGATCAAATTAATAGAGGTAACACATTTCAGAGTTTCTGTAATGCTGAGTCATCTCTTCATTATGTGGTTTCATTTATGAAATGAGTTAGCATTTCTGTAACACTTCATTTGTAGTTTCATCATGTTGTTTCATTTATGAAATGAAATAGATGGATCAACATTGTGTTCAGAGACATGTTTCTGGATAAAAAAACATTATTATGTTTATTTAATTTTTCTTTAAAATTACCAACAATTAACATTTACCCTCGACCTGTGACGATCATGGTTAGGCCCCACCTAAGGAAAGAATGCCCTCACGAGCTCAACAATACTTTTGTATTTCAAATATGAGTTACCATTTTTGATTTATAAATCTTTGAAAATAAATTAATCATTATTTAATTATGTTATTTATGGATACATCTGAAAAACTACTTTCCACATTTGTTCTATACCGACCAATGTTAGGCTTAATCTAATGAAATAAAACTATCAATATATCAATAGTACTCTCATATTTCTTTTCCTAGTTACCATTTATGAGTATTAAGGATTTGAAAATAAAATAATTTTATTTAATTATTTTATTTACGATTATTCCATTTCTAGGTTTTCTAACTGGAGGCTCAAACTAGCTAAAGTTATGTTATTTCAAGGGTAAACCTGCCATTTTGAATGCAATGGTGCCCACATATTTTTGATTTGAGAACTCATTTAATAGTTATTTCACTTATTTAGGAAAACCCCACACACACGCTATTTTAAAAAATTTATCATTTTTTGATGGATCATTCTGGGAACACTGGGGTTCAGAATCAAATTCAGTCTTAGCACTTGGTCTTGGAATTTTCCAAAATAATTTCTAAAATTAAAACCAAGAAAATAAGAGTCATTAAATTCTCCCCACCTTAATGATTTACATCCTCGAAAATCCAAATAAGGTTCATTCGAATGAAAGGTGAGAGTACCGAGCACGAATCTAAGCCTCCCACTCCCATGCTTCTCTTAAGATCCCCATACTGCCTCCAGACATACACCAATGGAAAATATCATCTGTCTAAGATCCTAAATATTCATGGGGAATTTAACCCATAACACTACAAATTCGATGTCCATCTCACCCAAGATTATGATGAGCAAATGTTTTATGCAAAAATCACCTCAGTTGTGACATATATAAGATATTGTGTACCTGGTCCCACTGTAGGGTAGATCAAAGAAGTACTCCACCTTTCTAACTATACAAAACACATAAAAGGAAGACTATTAACCTTGGATATAGCTTTCCGCCTCAGTAAAATCTTTGTAACCCTCATCGAGGTGAGACCCAAAAGATGACATGTTCTTCCTCCTCGAACTCCATGGGTCTCCATAACCTATTTCGATAGTATATATGATGTATCTCTATAGTCCTCATCAACTCCTAGATGACCTACACCTTCTCTATAGTATATTGCACCAACTTCAGGCCCATGAGTGCTGAGTCTCTAAGGTTAGTCCAACAAATTGGTGACCTATAGTGTCTCCCATATAAGTCCTCTAATGGTACCATACCGATGGTGGAGTGGTAGCTATTTTTGTACGCAAAATACAACAATGGTAGGTGATCCTAACCAATATGGACAAAATCAACGATGTATGCACATGTCATGTCTTTTTAGACATCAATGGCCCCCTCTCTCTGGACGCCTGCCTGCTGGTCGAAAGCAGTTCACATGAATAGATGAGTCCCAAACGCCTCCTATAATCTCTTCCACAATAAGGATAAAAATTATTCCCCTCTATCCAAGACTATATTTTATTGGACTCCATGGATTTGAACTATATCCTGCACGTAGAGGCGTCCCAAACTCTCTATTGGACTCTGTTCCTGAAAAGTAATGAAGTGACTGCCATGGTGAGTCAGTAAACGATCCCCCAGATGATACGGTGTCCCCTAGACGTACATGATAAAACTGTCATGAAGTACATAAATATACATTATCAATCCATTCTTGGCACCCCATGGAATAAAACAGAAACACCTTCCTAGAATAGAGGCTCAACACAGTGTGTTGACAAACCATAAAATTGATTAAACAAGTTCTCAGCTTTTATAACAATAGGTAAGCCCATATTCAACATGTTCTATCATCCCTAGTTCCTACCTTGACACCAACTTGCATATACCAATGCATCTCGTCACTCAAGGCTTCCACTACTACTATTGTGTATCACCTGAAAAAAATGGTGTGCTCCCCACTTTCGAATATCCATCAGGGGTATTCCATGTGGACAAATGAGAACTTAATGACACAAATTTAGTATCCTCGATTTGTGCCTACTTGACTCTATTTAATAGTGGAGGGTTAACAACCACCGATTGGATGTAACTGACTCATCTATAAGGATAATTGTAACAAGGAAAACTACTCCATTTCCTCATTTTGCTTCTGCGGACTAGATCTCTAACTGAGAGTATCTGCCCCTACATTTCCCTTACCATGATTATAGACTATTTCAAGGTTAGAGTCCTAGAGGAACTCTTTCTATCGTCTTTATATCATGTTCAATTTCTTCTGAGGGATTATATACTTGAGACTCATGTGGTTAGAGTAGAAAATAAATCATTCTCCCATAACATAGTGTCTCCACATCTTCAATGTGAGAACAACAACTTTTAACTGAATGTTATGGGTCACATAGTTATGTTCATGTAGTCTCAACTGCTGAAAACCATCATTCTCTCTTCAAATGATAGAATAGATCATCAATCCTAGGCATTGGATACTTATTATTTATGGTCACCTAATATAAAAATTATATTTTCACACATAACCTCAAGATCCCATCTGCCTTCTTCGAAAATAACATTCGGGCTACCCATGGAAAAACACTAGGTCTCATGAAGACCTTCCTTTTTAAGACATCCAGGTGTACCCTCAATTCTGGTAGTTCTGCAAGATCCATCTGATTTTTTGTAGTAGATATTAGTGTCATCCCATGGTACAGGTCAAAGCAGAAATCTACCTCCTTATAAAGAGGTAGTCCTAGAATATCTTCTAGAAATATATCTTTATACTCATCCACCACTGTAAGTAACTAATGAATCTTCTAATTCAACGATCCTAGGGTCATGCTAGTCAACTAAAGAGATATTGGTTGCACCCTCCTAGGCACGATTCTATCATGTGCTATATGGTTTTTCTTTTTCTCCAACCAAGGAAAATCCAATTCTATTGTTGTAGACATACTGCATCCTTTTGCCTAAAATAGTTAATCTGAGCATGAACTATGGATGGAATTTCTATACCCAAAATAACATCTTATGGTCTCAAATCATCCACAAAGAGGTTCCAACCAAAATACTCACCTCAAGGGTCAGATCACATTTTCATCATAACTGTGATTATCATGTCTCCTCCCATAGAAATATCTAGACGCAAGGGTCAAGTCAGCAGTTTTACTAGAAACTCTAGATCATGAAAAATATTCATGATAAGAAGGAATGGTTTTCACTTGATTCAATTAATATGATATAAAAAAATTGACATAGATCATGCCTTGAATCATTCTTATATCCCTTCAGTCATATGCCTTGATCGCTTACAGCAACTCCATTTGCCTGTCCTCTAGCTCCTTGAACCTTGTATAGACCACATTGGGTGGTGGTTGTAACATGTATAAATGTATACCACCTCATGTTGATCCCCTATCTCAGGTGAAACATCTGATTCTAGGTAGATTCATCTATTCTAGTCATTGTCTCTGCCTTAGTAGCCCATACCTCATTTCCCTATCAGTTCCTTGATGGGATGGACAATCTATAGCGAGATTCCCTCAACCATTTCTTGAAAATCATTGCCTCTCTCTAGGCTGATTGGAATCACCCTATTATCCTTGAGATGTATATTATCTATCATAGTACCTCATCTAGGAACATCTCACATGTCCAATTCTCTGATAATGACATCAACATCCAACATCAGAGTTATCTACTCCAGCTTCCCCACAGCAGACATTTACCGGTTGTATCCGATAATCCATGGGATTTTCAACCACAAGGATTTATCTAGAACCCTACCATATGTAGGAGTTCATAGAATATTTGAGATGGCTAATATGTCGTTAAAACACCTCACTCAGAGGTCCAATCCCAGAAGCACTAGTCAAATCATATTCCTTAAGTACCTGGAATGGTTGGTACGCCTTAATGAATAATCAGCTACCGACATGTTGTCCTATAGAAGTTGTAGGAGAAATTAGAGAACACAAAACCCTTAAATTTTATAGTGATAGCCCCTTATCTGAGAAAATTTTCTCAATATGATGCCATGGAAATTTAAACTCATCGTAAGATTGGGCAATCAAGACCTTTCCATCGCCCTACAGAGCCACGTAGAAGGATCACAACTTGGACTTCCATTTAATCTAATGGTTTCATGACTAGATGGGAAATGCATTCACCAACCCAAGACAGTTTATAGCCACCTGTGAGTTGGGTTTTCCTCAGAACCTCAGGGGTCTCTGTCGTTGAAACTCCTAAAGTTCACTTAGATCGTGCATCTCATACGATGGTACTATGAGTACCATGTGCTACACCACATTTGGTGGTATAGATGGTACAACATGCATTGGTTCTATCTCTGGTAAGAACCTTTATACCCATATCCTCACCTCACATATCTTCTTCTTAATCAAGTGGTGGAATCCTAGATGGATGTCTATGTTGAAGCACCTTGAAAAAAAACAAGATGTACCAAGTTAAACAAATTATACATTGTGAGTTACCTCAAGAAGGACAAAGAAACCTCAACCCATTCCTATACAATGAATGTATTGTTGTTTTTTCCTACAACTAGTTTATTATTGTTACCTGTTTGCAATAAAAGATTAGGGTTTTTGTGTATGGATACATTGGCTGCCGCACAAACATTGGATTCCATATCCTAAAAGAAAAACTCAAAAAATATAACATTGTTTCCCCAAACGAAACTCATATCCCACTGGTTCATAAGGTATAAATGACATCCTCTTATGCCACTCTATCATGACCCATCCCCTAGGGCCCATTTTGTGACTACCCATAGCCTGCCACGCATTGGCCAAGGGCTAGAGACTAGCACCGAGTATGCATATCACAAAAAATGGGATTCATTTTCCTATGTACTTGTACAAAAAAACACAACTCGAAGCAATAGATTCTGGAAGGTGAATGCACTAAGTAAATAACACATGGTACACTAGTATAAAATTAATGGTAAACATGGTTATAATAAAATCCCAAAATAAATAGAAAATTAAAAGTACAAATCTCTAGAACTCATCTTCATAAGACCCTACCTAAAGGGTAGGAATAGAAATAGTTGTATGAAGCTACAAAAGCACATATCATTTGTTGTGTCATTGTAAGAACCACCTGGTCTAGGTCCACCAAGGACTCCATCAATGCATTAATTGTCTACACACAACACAACACGTTTAGGCGAATCCTGTTTAGGGGTGAGTAAAACAATATACAGTGGGGACACCAAACCACAAGGTATACCAAAAAGAAATAAAAAAATCATACTACCAAAGAGGTACATG
Organism: Viscum album; assembly: GCA_963277665.1. Lineage (NCBI taxonomy): Eukaryota > Viridiplantae > Streptophyta > Magnoliopsida > Santalales > Viscaceae > Viscum > Viscum album. Next base: position 568,228,089 of record OY728164.1, on the reverse strand, counting down.
ATGTGTATCCTCTAATAAGTACATTCAATAGATTCAATAGAGTCAGCTCACCTATGTATGAAATAATGTATAGAAAGAATGATTATCAGTCGTAATGCTAAAAATCTTGTACTGTTGAGGGAATCATACCCCATTGAGTCATTGTGGCCATCTAGGACACTGAGGTCCACTAATAAATGAGGTATTTTGGTCCACTGAGGTTCACTCATCATTGAACTCTTTTTGGACACTATGGTTTGTTCGTCAATGAGGTCTGTTGGGCCACTAAGGTCTTCTCATCTGTAATGCCACTAAGGTATGCTCAATGGATGGGCTACTAAGGTCTGCTCATCAATTTGTTTTACTTGGACACTATGGTCTACTCATCTTCTAGGCCACTGAGTTTTATTAATCACTTCCATATCATCATATCCATCTGCATGATTCCGGCTCGCAGCCTGCTTGATTCCCGAAGAATCAAAAACTCAACCCATCATTAATATCAAAAATTCCACAAAACTCACTTGTAGTATGTCAAAATTACATCCTCATCACTAGGGTCCCAATTCCTCAAATGACTCATCAATTGGGAGTACGGTTTGGAAGTTATGGGCGTTTTAGTGAAAAGAGGCCAGTTGGGTCTGACCCTTGACCGACCAGGCCCGATTCAATTGACCCAACCCGTCCGAGTATATTTAGGGCCAACTCGATTTGAACTAGCCCATTCATCATGATGGACCCATCCTATTAGGCCATGGGTCGATCCTATGGGCCACCCCACACCCTGGCCCTCCTTCGGTCTGGCCTGCACTGGCGAGCCGATTTTATTCCAGTTGGGCTACCCAGTGGATAGGTTCCCGTAATCTTGGCCTGAAGTGGAGGGGCGACTCTATCTAGCCAGAGAAGAGGTTCTCACTGAATCTGTTTGAACCCTACAGACCACAACGTAACTACCTTTTGGTCCCACTAGACTGTGGTTATCCTCCATGGGACGTGGCTCCCACTTGCTTTTGACCGAGCCACCGTTGGCCTTCTTCCAGTAGCCCTGATCCAACACGTGATGCAGCTGCTGCTAGAACCACCATAAACGGCCTTCCAACTGGCATTTCTTGCCTATGTTGCAGACCTCCTGGCCACAGCCCTCAATTTCCATTGTGACCTGCCTGGTTGCGGCCTTCCCCTCCACCGGCTACCAAGCTGGTTGTTTCTTGGGAGAACCATCTCCAATAGCCTACTATCATGGGCTATCCTGCCATCACAGTCTATCCTGTAATGCAGAATTTCTTTTCCATAAAGAACACAAATAAGTAAATGGATAAGAACTCACCAAGAACACAAGATGTATGGACCATGTCTAATGTTTTTATTGGCATGGTTCATCCTTATTAAAAGGTTTCATGAAAATTAGAAAACATTATGTGAATAAAACTCCCTTAAATTAACACAAGTAAAATATAATCACGTAAAACAAGCTACTGATATGTGGGTCAACCTATTCATGGTTTGATCCATATTCTTCACTCAAACCGATGAACATGGAAGGAAGGAATTCAATTATAATTAAACCCCTTACATGGGTTTGGATCGATCTCTAACAAAGGTTGAATGATGTGTTCATCATTCACCAATCTGTTGATGTCTAATGTGAATACATTCATTGATTTTTCATTATTAGTGACTCATCGATTCTCATCCTTCACTAACAAATTTCCTCTATGTATTTAGTGAAAAATCCATAACCCCCTAATCTTGTATCAATATTAATAATCTTAATGGAGTAAATGTGTTTCTGCGTTTCTGTTACACTGATTCATCGCATCATTGCATTGTTTAATTTATGAAATGAAACTTCATATTTGTTATGGTGTTTCAGTTATGTAATGAAATATATGGCTCGATATGGAATTGCAAAAAATCATTTTTGGATAAAATAATCTTTCCTATGTTTATTTTATTTTTCCTAAAAATTCAGAAAAATTAAGTTATACCCCCGTTCTACATTGGTCGAGGTTAGGTCAGGCCTATGGAAAGCGCACCCTCACAAGCTCATCAGTTGTTTCTTATTTCCAATATGAGTAACCCGTTATGTGTTATAAGGATTTGAAAATAAAATAATCTTTATTTACTTATTTTATTTATGGTCACATCCCAAAAACTTCTTTCCACAATTAGCCTACGTCGGCCAATGTTTGGATCTGCCTAAGGAAACCACACCCTCACAAGCTAAATAGTAGTCTCATATTTCCAATCCATGTTACCATTTATGATTAATAAAGATTTTGAAAATAAAAAATTATTATTTAATTATTTTATTGAAGGTTATGTCAGTTTTATGTTTTCTCACCGGAGGCCCGTTACGAGTAATGTTAAGTCATGCCAAGGGTAAACCCTCCATCTGAAATGCAACGATGCCCCTAGATTTATGATTTGGGAAACCGTTTAAGTTTTATTCAACTTCTTTAGTAAAACCACTCACATTCACTATTTTAATAACATAAAATTTTTGATGGACCATTATAGGTACACCGGGGCTTAGAATTTCACGCCCTATTAGTGTCTGGTCTCCGAATTTTCCCAATAATTTTCAAAAAATAAAACATGGAAAATATAAAACAATACATTTTTCTTAAATTTAAACCTTAGAGGTCATTTTCTATCATGGATACCAATCATTTGAATAAACACAATATCAGGTTGTGAGGAAACATGATGAAAACTAGTGCGGATACACATTGAAATATTTGTTGGGGAAAATGATATAATGTTCAGAGATGTATGTTTATATTATTTAAAGGAGTGTGAGTATAAATGGGTTAAGTGATTCACTTTTTCATGGTACTTTTAGAATATTTAAATGGGGTTGAAGATTTTAAAGGGAACATGGGCTAAGAAACCATCCATAGAACATTTATAAACCATGTAAATGGATTATAGATCGTATAATGTTGTGGTGTTTTTAATAAAATAATCTGAGGGGATGAATTTTTCAGTATATCCAATTAAAAATATTTATAAAATGTGTAACTACATGAAACTCCATTTAATTACCCAACATTCAATTTTAAGGTATCTTATGTGGTTGAGTTTTTATTCTAATTCATTCCAACCCTATCCACTCAACCTTACGAAACCTTCTAGGCGATGCTTTAGTGTAAAACTTCCTTCCAAACATCCTAATAACACCCATGATCCTTGGTATGTGGTTTTTTTAAAATTTATCTTTTCTCTCCCTTTGTTCTCCAACCATTGTGATGAACTCCTTTAACTGTGTACATTTTTTATTGTGATACTGATCAGTTTTGATCTGGGAATATATTTTTTATCATATGCACCTTATTCTTCTTGGGTGTTTTATATTGGAATCATTGTTGTATAATCATTCAATTGTATGGGGTCTAAATCTTAACCCTATGGTTTGATAATTTCTATGCTTATGAAATATTTGGATTGTGCCAATGTCAAATGGACCTAAATTGATTAAATAGTGAATGAGATCATTTCATGGAGTCTATTGGTTCCAATTGGATTTTGACCAAGCTTATGGATACCAGTTGGGTGAGTGAACATGGAATTAAATTGAATTGGTTAATGTATAAATGTGTGTTTAGCATGATATGTGACCTTAGGTTATTTATTGATTTAAAATCCCTATGTTGTGGCTTATTGCTTATTGTTCTAAATATTAATAAATTTTGATATAGATGAAATTGGTAAATGATATACATGTGGTATTTATCTTAATTAACAATTTATATTTATGATGTAATATTTTGATATCCATGTTATATGATAGGACTTGTGTTGCATTCTAAAATGCCAATATATCAGGCTCAACCCTGAAACATGAAAACATATATGATCTAATACTTATTTTGAGTGGGAATGACCCACTCCTTTCTATAATTATTATATATAGGGGACTTTTCCCTATCCCATGTGGTAATACTTATAGATACATGTCTTTAATGTTGAAATGATTATAAGACTTTGACCAGAATTTTTGTGACTTTACCATGGTTATATGGATGTAGTTGGAATGGTCATAAGATAAGCTCTAAGGTAATTTTATATGGCACCATAGTAGGTTATTTAACCGTGAATATATGATTGTGGTAGGAATGGTCATAATATATGCTTTGAGATATTCTATCATGTCACTGAAGCATGTTATTTTTCGATAGATATGTGTTTGTGGTTTGAATGGTCATAATACATAATCCAATATATTATGGTATGTCACAGAAGTAGGTTATTTAACCATGGTTATATGGTTGTGGTTGGCATGGTTGTAATACATGTTCAGATATATTTTTACATAGAGATTAAAGGGGTTCTTATCAGATTTTATTAGTTGTTAAATTAATTAATAATTCTATTTACAAATTTATTTCATAAACTTCTTATCAAACTTGTTAGTTTAGACATAGTTGGTTCAACCTAGTATGTTACCCTCATAACCTAATTGGGACACCATTTGGTACCCGAGAAGATTATATAGATGTTGTTTTGGACAAGGAAAAAGGACTTGTTGTTGATTATTTTTTATGGATGATATTGAGTTTGGAGATGGGACCGATAGAGGCTTTGGGACCATGTAATTTTGAGTTTTTATTTGATTATACAACTTAATAACTTTTTTTATTTCTAGCATGAAAATTAGTTGCATTTCATTACATCATCATATTATTCTTAATATTAATTATTGATTATTCAGATGTATTTTATTGTTTGTCTCTTCTTTATATTTAATTTTATTAATTTATATTATATTATTTATTTCAAGAGTAATGTACTATAATAAATGGGTTTATAGTCTCCCCACTATACAGTTCACCCCCCATATCCAGTTGGAAGCCTCCAACATATAAGGAGATGGTATTGAGGTCTCATAACCAACCAATCTTTCCATGTGAGAGAGTACCATATTGGGGGTTTTTATGAAGTGTTATCAATGGATCATGTTTTTTTTCTTATGATTTACTATTTTGGAAGGTTATAAAGGATAATAGGATTTGTTGGTACCTAGAATGAGCTTGTGCATAGAATTATCTAACCCATGTACTATAGAAAATATAATTTAACATGGACGGTATTGTTGTTTGTGATGTTTTCATGTTATAGATGATGTTATATCACCTTGGGTGATTCACATGTTGTGTGGGGTTATTGTTTTATGATGTTACTAATTCATGATATTTGTACTCATGGCTCGGTATGGTGCTAGATGAGGATATATTTATCATAATAGGCACTTAGGGATAAATTGAAATCCATTGTTCATGATATGAGCATATATAATTTTTCCTGTGATATATACTTTCCTAATGAACTATTACATCATTATTATGCTTCACTAGATAAATAAAATGAATTGACATGTCATGATAAGACACTAGTAATACATGATTCGATATACCAAGAGTTAATGAATCTCAATTATAGTCACTGATTGAAGTTGAACTTTTTATAGCCCATTCTATAAAGTATTTGTTGTCTTGTATTGTAAATTCCTCCTCATAATCTTCTATATGAGATTTATGAGGGTGGAAATCAGAATGCTCCAAAAAAAGAAGAACTTGAACTTCTTATAGTTCATAAGGATCAGTAATATCTTTATCATCATGATAACATACCTAGGGTCATGTGATACATTCAATGGGAAAATGTTCATATGGTTCCTTCCATGTCTAATATGAAAAGATATTTTCAGAAGTAGCATCCACTAATGTTCATTTGGGAAGGATAACACCAAGAAGGTGAGTTCTGGATTAAATTAATCCAGATAGTCTTCAATTATCTTGAGACACCCATGGATAGGAGGGTGAGGATTTCTGTACATATGCTTCATGGAATTAAAAAAGCATTGGCGGTATATTATGGAGGAATATGGGTATTAGGATGAGATATATTTGAAGGAGATAATGATGAAGTTCCTAAGACAATTCTATCTCAAGGAATTGAGTGATTAAAATTCTCATGAGTTTAGGCATATGATGTGGGAGGGCAAGTCTGTTATGGACTATGATGTACATCTCACCAACCTAGAGCACTCTACACCATCATTGTCATCTGATGAGTTATCTAATTTGATATGTTTTCAAGATGGTATTTTCTATGAGATCAATTATTAGGGGAACATTTTACTTCTAATTAGTTTTGAGGATGTGATGAACTAGGAACTCATCAATGAAGGGAATCTAAGAGATCCCCTGAGAAGCTGTTATTCTATTTTAGTAGCATGAATTAGTATCTTTATCTTCTAGTGGAAATAGGTTCTGTTATGGATATTTCCTCGATGGTAGTGGTGGGAAGTGCAGTCGAGAATATAGACTACTATATGAAGACCATATTCCATTTCAATGTTATCAATGTGTCAAGTCTATCCACAACTACCCACATTTTCCATACACCATATTTAATGTCATATAATTGGATGAATGTGTCATTTATAGAGTTTATGTACAAAAATTCTTTAGGAGTCCTGTGAAAGGGTATTAGGATATGAAACTGGGTAGGGAAGGGGATTAGAAACCCCAATACAGGGTGGTTGCAAGAGTTCCCCTAGTTTTTGTGATATAGGAATGGGATGTGGTACCCCATTGCAAGATTAGTAGTACCAAGAAATGGAAATATATTAGGGTAGTCAGTCTAGATCCTAGGGTAGAGGGAAAAGTCATCTACATGTTATATAGTCCACTCTCGCTAACATTGATGTAAGAAAATACACCATCAGAGGTATGATTCTTATATCATATACCTTATATTTCCTTTTTTATACCATAAAATTATTTTTTATATTCTCTTTTTGAAAATGGTTGGGACTTGGATATGGAAATATTGGATGGTTCCTTGGCCATCGACACATTGTTGGGAGTGTTATCATTAAATTTTAAATGTTGAAAGGTGTGTTATCTAGTGATTGGTGGTTTTAGTTTCTTTTGGGAACTATAATACTAGAAATGATATGATTCGATGGATATTTTTGTTGATTGGTTTGTTTTATACTATAATCATGTCGTCTATTATTTGAGGACAGTCGCCATTCTATCTTCAGAAGGAGGCATCTTTTTTCTCACCAAGGTGAGTAAGATATTCAGGATGGTCATGTATAACCAATTTAGTACATGTTGGATTGTCTCATACATGAGATAGATATTATTTCTCTAGATGATGGTGGAATAGTGCATGATTATTTTCCTCCAGTGGTGGATTGTTTCTATAATTTTTTTTCTAATGAGTTCTTTTCCATACGACATGAGAAAAAGATTGACTTGGTATTGGGAGAAGATCCAATTTCTATCATGCCTTATAGAATAGATCAAGTAGAGCTTATATGGTTGAATTTTTAGTTGGAAGTTCTATAATCTAAAGGCCTTAAAGATCACAATATATATCCTTAGGGTTATCTAATTATCTTCACCATGAAATATGATGACTTTTTTCACTTTTGGGTGGATTATTAGAGGTTGAACTAGATGATTGTCAAGAAATTGTATCCTCTTTTTCCCATTGATGATCTTTTAGATCAGTTGAGAGGTGGTAAGATATTATATATGATTTATTTAAGATCAGGTTACTACCAGTTAAGGGTGAGATAAATGGACATACATTAGACTACTTTTCCAAGTATATATTGGTTGTATAAATTTATAGTTACACTATATTGGTTGACAAACACACTAGAGGTATTAATGTCTTTAATGAATAAGTTATTTATTCCTTTTATGGACTATTTTGTAGTGGGTTTTTCGATGATATCTTAGTGTACTCCTAGTTGGAATACATTCATACCAAACATCTTTACATCATCCGGACTACATTGAGAGATCATCAACATTACACCAAACAAACCAAAAGTAGTTTTTGGATTAAAAAATTAATCTTGGGACATGTCTTCATAGAGGATTGAATGTTAGTGGACATATGGAATGCCTTTTCCAGGATATCATGAGAAAATCCCAATAATGTATTTGGGATTTAGAGAATTATGGGTTTAGAAAGTTATTAGTGGTGCTTTATCTAGGATTTATTTTGTTTAGTAGCACCAATTCATGGGATGACCAAGAATAGGATGATGTTTTTTGGCTTGATGCTTATGAGAGAGATTTCCATAAGTTGAATGGCAGGGTGACCTCAAAAACTATCCTCACATTACCTTTTTATGTAATCCAGATACAGTGTACTATGACTCATTTGTAGTGAAACTCAAACAATTTAGGATGCAGGAGGATAGGTTGATATCTTGTGGCTCTAGGCAGCTGAGGCATCATGAGAGAAATTACCCAACTCAAGATTTGGAGTTAGTAATTGTGGTACATCCCTTGAGATATTAGACACACTGTCTCATGGGTTATTGGTTTTTGGTATACATGGATCAAAAGATACTTAGGTACATTTATTCTCAGTGAGACCAGAACCTTCAGAAGAGTAGGTGTGTCGGGTATCTACATTATTTCAACATAGTGTTGGTTTATACAATGGGTAATGGAAACATTATTTCCAATGATTTGAATGAAAATAAAAATATGAAGGCATTACAGAAGTCTTGATAAGAGTAGAAGATGATGGACCAATTTATAGAAATGTATCTAGAAGTTTAGGAGTCTAAAGGCTGATTAGATCTAACATAAACTTCTATTATACAAGGGATTTTAAAATAGATTACGACTGAGATGTTACCAATACAATGGTCCTATATTTTAGAGACAACTAATATTGTAATGATACACTATCAGGATGGTCTCTCAATAGTGGAAAGTATCTTCTTTTTTGGTTGATTATAGGTTTCTATGGGCATACATGGGAAGATGATGAGGGTGTTACATGCTTCCAAATGGGTGGTTCATCCTGGTTTTACAAATATGTATCATAATATCCATAGATATTACAGGTGGTTAGGAATAAAGAAATAGGTAGAAAGATTTTTGGGTATCTGCTTCACTTTTCTACATGTGAATGTTGAGCATCATAGGCCAACTGGGATTTTTCAACCTTTTCCCAATGTTGAGTGGAAGTGGGATGATGCCACTTGGTATTTTTGTTTCAATAATACCCAGGAAAACCCATAATAACCATGATTTTTTAGTAATTTTGGATAGAATAAGGAAGGCATCCCACTTCTTACCAATTAGGGATGCATTCATATTTGATGATTAAGGAAGTATTAATGTGTACAAGGTTTTTTGGTTTCATGTGGTTCCAAAGAAAATCATTTCATATAGTGATCCTTATATCAGATCGTGTTTTCTGGATGGGTCTTCAAAAGGCTATAGGATCATGTGTTCTTTTTAGCATAACCTATTATTCTCAGATTGATTTTCAATCTTGGTAGACTTTTCAGGTTATAGAGGATATGTTACAATCTTTTGTTTTGGATTTTAGTGGTTAATGGGAGAAACATATGACACTCATGGTGTTTTCATATAATAATAAATTACATGCATCAATCAAAATTGAACCTTTTGAGGTTTTCTATGAAAGTAAGTTCTGTTAACCTCATTGTTAGCTAGAGGAAAGAGATTCAGCACTTTATGGGCCTAATCCTATTCAAGAGAAAATTGAGAAGGTTTAGTTGATCAGAAAATGGTCATTGAATTCACATTGAATGAAGAAATAATATTTCAACCATCATAGACTACCTAGGGAATTCACGTTTGGTCATCATGATTTCTTTCAGGTGTCACCATGATTGGGATAATACAATATCTTGAAATAGGGGATATTATCACCCTCGATTGTCAGTCCATTTGAGATAGTGGAAATAATTGTTTCAATGGTGTACCATTTATCCCTACACAACACTACAATGAAATGCATGATGTCTTCCATGTGATGTAGCTATAAAGATATCATCCAAAACCTTACCATGTAATAGATGGAGAATACTTTAATCTCTATGCTAGTGCATCCTTTGAGAAGCATCTGATATAGGCTGTGGATCATGGTGGGAAATATCTTTAGGGTAATACTATATGATTATTTAAAGTGAAGTGGAAGAATGAGTGATTTTAGGAGGATACGTTGGAGATGGAGTCTTACATGTGAACACAATATCCAGGCCTGTTCACTAAGACCACACATTGATTCTTCTAATAAATCTGGGATGAACATTCATATGGTTGGGAGGTTGTAATATCATGTTTTATTTCTGTTATGTATCTCTATGAGTTTTTAGGTAATATTTAATTTAGGAATGTTTTGACTCATCAGAAAAACATGGTGTTATTGTTCCTTCATGGATACATTTCACTTCAATAAATATAATCTTAGGTTGCGAGGAAACATGAGAAAAACTAGAGTGGATCCATGTAGAGAGACTATTAGCAGAAAATGAAATAATTTTCAGATATGTATATTTATCTGAATTAATAGAGTCTAGGTAATGATTGGTTATATTTTCCATAGTAAATTGGTATGTTACGAAGCATTAATGGGGGTTTGATTTAATTAAAGAGAAAATGGGTTGAGAAACCATATTCAGAACATTTACACACCATCTAAATAGATTAAATGTCATGTAATGTTTGAGTTATTTTAATAAAATAATATGAGGTGATGGGTTATTTGAAATATCCTATTAAAAATATTTACGCAACTCATGACTATATTATATACCGCTTAATTCCTTGAAAACCCATTTAAAATTATAATATGTGGTTGAGTTATCATTCCAATTCTCTGTAACCATCTCTTCTCGACCCTCATACACCTTCCAGGAAATTTAGGAGTTCCAACCATCCTCCCGTACATCAAGATAATTATTTTTACCCATAGTAATTGGTTTTGGTTCAGTTTTCACAACTCTCCATTTTTATCAAACTATTGCGGTAAAATACATTTACATTGTGCATTTTTTGTTTGGATATTGATCGGTTTTGATCTAGGATCCTCTTTCTAATCATCTGATCCTTCTTACTCTTGGGAGTTTTCCATTGGAAGCATTTTTGGATCATTAGTTAAAGGTGGGGATTTAAATCAAAACCATATGGTTTGATACTTTCCAAGTTTAGAAAGTATTGTGATTCCTCTAATAGAACATGTTCCTGAATCAATTAAATAACGAATGAGATTATTCTATGTTATCCTTTGGTTTCAGTTGTCTTTTGACTTGGATTATGGATACTCATTGGGTGAGTAAACCATGAATATAATTGAATAGGATAATGTATTATAGTTTTTTAGCTTTATATGATACCATAGGTGATTGGTTTATATAGAATCCATAATTTGTGGATTCTATATTATTGCTCTATCTTTTAATCAATTGTGTTATAAATTCAAGTGTTATATGAAATAAAAATGGTAATTCACATAATTAACCATTGATATTTATGATGTAATATAGTTATATTCTTGATGTATGGAATGACTTGTGTACTATATAGAAATTATTATATATTAGGAATGAACCTATCATATGCACACTTATATGATGAAATATAAATATTGAGTGGGATCAAACTAGTCCATGCTATAATTATTATAGATAGTGGCCTCTATCCAGTCCAATTCTATAATGCATATAGGTATTTGACCTGGTTATTGTAATACTTATAGGTATTTGAATTAGATTATTATGAAATTACTTTGGTTATATTGTTTTGGTTGACATGGCAGTAAGACAAGCTCTAAGATATTCTTGTATGGAACTGATGTAGATAATTTTAAATGGTTATATGGTTTTGGTTGACATGGTCGTAATATATGTTCTGAGATATTCAGGCATTGGTATGATGCATTTTATTTTACCATTTGTTATATAGTTGTTCTTTCCATAGTCATAATACATGCTCTATGATATTCTTGCATGGGGATGAAGTTGGTTATTTTACCATGTTTATATGGTTGTGGGTGGAATGGTTGTAAAACATGCTCAAAGATATTCCAACATGGAGATAAAGATGGTTTTGTTGTATTTTAGTAATTTTTGAATTAATTAGTACACTATATTATAACATTATTACAGACATATATTATTAGAGTAGTTTTTTAGATAGGGAAATGTTGACCTACTAGGTTATACTCCCATCCAATTCAAACTGATGTTTGGTACTCGAGAAGATTGCATGGATGGATGTTTTAATAAGGGAAAATGAACTTATTATGGATTATATTATACTGGATGGGATGGAGTTCAGAGGAAGGACCCACATGGGGTTTGGGATCAGGGACTTTTGAGTTTTATTTGAGTCAACTAGTCTTTTACTTGTTTTCTTGTAGATCTTAATTTAGATACATTATAGTACATAATTAAATTATTTATACTAATATTTATTGATTATTAAATTTGATTTTATTTATTTTTTAATCATTTTTTATACTTAAATTTATTTCATTTATATGGTTTCTTTTTTAAATAATTACACTATTTAATAGATGGTATAGTCTCCACACTATACATTCCACACCCCTCCTACTATTCTCTACCATCTAGCATACATGGAGGTGTTCTTGTGGTCTCATATCCAACCATTTTTTTCTATATGAGAGAGTACCTAATTGGGGGACATTACATCTAGGAACCCATCCATTCGTTATTGTTATTACGGTAGATGGTTGAATAATCAAAGTTAGCAACCCCATCCCACTTTGGAGGTCACCCACTTAATAAAACATTCATGAACCATACTGAAGTGTCATTCTAATTCACCAAGTCATGTAATTGGTCTCTTAATTTCAGCTTCCAATTAAATATTATTTAATTTAAAAAAATGTTGTATCATATTTTATATTTTATTATTTAAAGTAAATTTTTTTTCCAAATTTGTGTGATGTTTTTTTAAATTTATTTTTATACATTAAACTGAATTATAATTCTTTGAATTATTATTAATTAGTTATAAATTACAATAATATCATTTAATGATAAAGAGTTATATTTTTGAATGATTTTTTTGGTGTATTGTACTTTTATAATAATATATTAAATTTGTTATATTTAACTGATGAATCCAATTTATTATTTCATTGAATAAAATAATAAATTAATAACTATTATATTAGTAATAGTTCTGAAATATTATATGAACACTTAATTCTTCAAATATCATTATTATATAAAAATAGTCATGGGTATATATATTATATTTAAATATTAAATGATAAATTTATAAAATATATATTTTTAATTATATAAAATGGATTATAAAATTTTAATCAACAATATGAAATTATTTAATAAGTTCACATTCATTATTTTGAATAAAATTAAGATATTGAATTAAAAAATATAAATTTTAATGGTAAATGTAAAATTAGAGGAAAATGGTGAAACAATGTGGTAATGGAATTACATATCATGAATCCTTATCTATAAATTATTTGTATTAGGGGATTAACTTTCCAAATCCATTATCTGTTCACTTTTTATGTACTTTTTTTGGTCCACTGGGTCAAATACCCTGAGGGGGGTGAATCGGGGTATTACTGATTAAATATTTTTCTCTTTGGATCTTGTTTCAATGTTAAAAAATAATCAATTATCTCTTCCTATAATGGAAATATATGAACAGATGTGAAATCATGTATTAGACATTGATTTTTACTTGTTTCACCCTCACCGGGCTATGTCCAAGGAGCATAAAATGACCACATGTTGATGTAACAAATTTACTAAATATCACATCAAATAATGAGTACAACTTTTGGGATAGATCTTCAATGACTCAGCTCACTAACTTTACAAAGTTTAGGGAATTCTCACTGCATTCCTAAGGTTCACTCCCTTTGCCTCTTTCTCTGGATCACTTTCAGTGGAATGGGTCACCATCTTCCTCTTTAATCGCTCACTACTCATGGAAAGGAATGTACACATAGTTTATCGACATATAGGTCAAAAAGTTTTATGGACATGTAGGTACCTTCATCTGCATTTATTTTTGCATCCTAAAGTATAGGTAGATGTCATGTTGATGCTTTCTTTTCACTCGTAGATTAATTCCACCTTCCCGAGTACCCCTAGTTACAAGAAAATACTTTTTCAAACTGATTTGAATATTTTTCAAGATTACTTGTGTGTTTTGCGAACAACCTACCGCTTCTGCATACTGTGTACCAGAAAAGTTACACTGACCACCTACTCTGCGTACAGTTGCCTCTTCTACAAACCTCCTCTGTCCATGAACTGCCACATCCATCGCTGTCGAATTCCGCCTCCGCGTACCAACTCCACAAACCTCTTTAGTGAACTTCCATGTGACTCCGAACTATTCTCTATTCGTGACCTACCTTTGCATATCGCCTCAGTAAATCTTCTCTGCGTATCACCCTCTATCCGTGAACTATCCTCTATTCACGAACTACCTTTGCAAACTATTATCACATACTGCATCTTCTTCTTTCTCATACAACACCTTCTTCTTCATTGTACCTCAATTTTATCTTCTTCATACCATTTCCTTGGCGGGTAACAGTTTTCTGCAAATGATCTTGATGGAATCTCTTCCGTGCGAACCACTTCTTCCTTAGTGAACCTCCCTTTGAGAACATCCCTCAGTAATTTCTGAAATCCTGGATCAAAAATATGTTCTCTAATATATTCTATATGCATAGTAATCATTGGGTTTAGTGATTCATATATAAGTAAAGATATCCGCAAAAATCACTAATTCAAGACTTACCAAATCTTCAATTTAGCCTCCACCACATACTGATCCTTTTTCCCCTGCGAACCGCAAGACACCATAGAACCATTTCTCCTATACCCTCCAAAAACTACCTTTTCTCATATGGGGTCAATATCCTCCAATGATGTCAACCCATCTATATACCGCACTACCTTTTGCCACGAACAATTTTCAGTTTCACGAACCGCTATAGCATACCTTTTTCGTCGCTCTGTGTACTGTTCCCGAAACAAGATATGAGGTCCTAGAATTATGGTAAATGGTTCTCATACTTTGCAAATTTTCTTCAAAATTCTTCGCATTGTTCACTCCTCTGTGGAAATCCTTCCTTTTCAAACATCAAACTCTCAATTTTGAGGCCCAAAAATTTAGCCAACACTGGGAAACTGCCCCACCTTAAAAACCCATATTTGAAAAACACCAAACATACTTAATTAAGTTCATTTGAATTTGTCTTCAAATAGAACAACAGCCAAAATATACGGAAAAGAAACCTTGAGGTATTTTTTACCAGAAATATCCTCCTTTAGGTTAGTTGAAAACTCCTCCCATAACAATTCTGTGCATTTTGATACCTCATCCAAACTCTTTCTATCTTCAACCACCATTCACTTCATGTGATTAAAATAGTGATCATGGATTTAATCAACACATTCTCTAAACCCACATGAGAGATTCTTGGCATGAGAAACAAGAGTATAATGCAAATTTACTCAATGAACCGCTTTCAATTCATTGCGAATCACTAATTGTTGATACCAAACTGATACCAAAGAACTACTTTTATCACGAACCTTAGCTGTCGTGATATCTAATGTAACATCCAAACATTTAAAATAATATTATTTTATTATTTTATCAGACTTTGAAACTTTCAATCGAGTTGTGGTCCAAGCCTATTTGAAATTTTTTCATTTTTTGGGTGAATGAATGCTTTTCCCTTGACAGCATCTGGTGAATGGGCAGGGTGTATTCAAAGCCATACATCTTTGCTCAGGTCACCGTGTGGCCTGCCTCATGTTCAAGACAAATAAATAAAATGAGTTTTAATGAGTTATTTTAATAATTAAAATATTGGTAATTATTATTATTATGTTGACCGAGATTACTAATATAGGGTTATTGTTATTATGTTGTTATTATTAACATTCTATTAATTTTATTAAATATATTAGGTTTATTAATATCATATTAAGTTTATTATAATTTTTTATATAATGATTATTAGTAATAATATTAATATTGTTATTTCTAATTTATTTGAAAATATTTTTATATTATTATTATTATATTATTATTATTTTATTTTTTTATTTTTTTATTTTTATTATTATTATTATTATTTGTAATTATTATTATTATTATTATTATTATTATTATTACCTCGTCCAGCCCGTCGCAAACCCCCCCTTTTCCCTACATGTGATTTTTTCCTCCCCCCTCCACCCGCTTCTCTTCTCCCCCTCCAGTTGATGCTGCCAGCGCACACTCCCTACTTATCCCACTCACGCTCCACCCCAACATCTGAGGGCCCTTCAGTGTGCCTCCCATCCTACGGCAATATCTCCCCTCATTCATGGTCGAGCCTCCTCCCTCACGCATCCAAGGATCCCCCTTGTTCACATGACCCGACCGACTAGGAGAAGCTCTGGTGCGCCTCCATCTCCCTCCGACGAGCATCCTTCCTCCGGCTAGACCCTCTTTCTCACCAATAAGCCCCTCTCCCTCCTTCCATAGGGTTTGGTTCATTTTTATTTGGAGTTTTTGGTTTTGAGAGAGTAGTATGTTAGACTTAGGGATAATTCTTGATAATTTTGGTATTCCATTGTTTATTTTAGGTACCTTGTAGTGCGATTGGTGTGTGAAGAAGTTTGTGCACTGTTTTTGTGATTTTTTGACATTTAAGATAAGAGTTTCCACATATAAGTTTTGTTTGATGAATTAAATTTTCTAATTTAATTAATTTATCTTACTTGGTGATATTTTTATTGGTGCGAATATAGTTTTACTTGAGTTTTAATATGATTTTGATGTGTTTAGTAGCATTTGTATTTGATAAGAATGTTTTGATTTTGTTAAAACTTGTGGTGAACATTTCGTAGTGTTTTATATACTTTTATTTTGGTTTATTATGTCGCACAAGGGCTGCGAATTCTATTTTATCTTTTTATTGGCATGCGTTTGGCCTTAGAATATTTTTTTGATTGGGCGTTTGTATTCAAAGTCTTGTGATATCGATTGGGGTTGTTTTATAAAATTATAATGTGGTTTATTAAATCTTATAATGTGTGTGAAACACGTTTTGATATTTTTTTGGTGTGCCTATGTATCCAATGGTGGGTTTGAGTATGTAAATGGGTTTGGGTGTAGGTTTTTTAAGGGAAATTTATAATTTGGCATGTTTCAGTTGTCGTGTATTTCTAAATGTAAATTTAAAATGGTTTAAACAATGAAATGCATGTTTTGGAATTGGTTTCGATTTAGGTTATGATTTGAAATGGCATTTGGAAATGGTTAAATTTTTTATGTGCTTTTATTTTAATATTTTAAATTGGTTTTATGAGTTATGTAAGTTTCGTTTCATTGGTGAAACTCCTTGATGTGTTATTTTAAAACGTTTTATAGATTTTTTATGTGTTTAATTGTTTTGTGAAATTATTTCTGTAGTGTGTGGACCTTGATATGATGGTTTGGGTTGCAGGGGTCGAGGTATCCTACATGTACATGCATAGGGTAAGGCATATATATATATATATATATATATATATATATATATATTCCCTCATTTTACATATTCCCTTATGGCATAGGGAATATGTGCAACGCAGCTAGGGGTGTGTATATATATGTATAAATGCATGTGTGTTTATGCTCCTAGTGTTGGTTCGAGTGGTCATCGAAAAATGGTGACAAGTTTGAGGTAGGTCCCCTATGCCTATGCCTTTAATTTTAATTTCATAATTGCTTGTTTGTTTTAAAAGTACGTTTTAAATTTATTCTATATACACATGCTATGAAATTTGGTTGTGGTTGATTGAAATGATTATGCATTTGTTTTGGAAGTTGAAATGTATTTCTAATGCTATCTATCTTAAGTGACCTATTCCTGAAAATTGATTTTCTAAGTGGTTTGGAATTGGTATTGTGTGCTTCCAAAGCTGTTTGGCCTTTTTTCCAGTTAATTTTAGAAAAATGTTCCCTTCATGTAATTAAGATCATTTGGCATCTTAAGAATGCTTTATGAAAAAGAAAAACCTCTCTTGAGGCACGACCGTTTGGTTTCATAAAAATCATTTTTAAGTTGAATGTGTTATTATGTGCCTAATTTAATGTTTATGCATTTCGTTACATGGAAGAGGGGTAATGCACTTATGTAGGGAGAACGGTGGTGAGTGGTTGATGGGTTTTAGAAAAAGAAATTGTTATGTACATATATGTTTTCTTGATAAAGAAAACTCACCTCCACTTGAAATAGAGCACAATGGGAAGCTTGGGTATCTAGGTGGGTGACCAAGACTATTACTCTAGATGACATTGTAGGGGTTCATCCCGGTTCTTCTAGCATGATTGACGCAACAACACTAACTAAACATATGTATTTTTGAGGGTCATGATCTTCTATGACACGTTTTCTAAGGGTCTTGGTTTCTAAGCCATGTTTCACCGAGGTATGAGGTCTCTAGGGTCCCACTTCTGCTAATTACCTATATGGATTTCCCATGGTGCTCATTTTTGACATGCTTCTTGTGATGTAATTTTCATTTTAGTGTGTTCATATTTTATGTATTATTTGTGAAAACCATATTTTAATCCAAACTCATTTCTTTTTTTTGAATCGTAAATGCATTCTTAGAACCTATTGTGAAAATGTAGTTGGAGTGAAATGAATTACATGAAAATGAAAACTCGTTACATGGATTTGAAAATAAGGGAAAACATTATTTTATTATATCTTATTTTCAAACTGACATGATTAGATTTCTTTCTAAAGGGAGGGGCATAGGAAGTGGTTATATTTTGGCATTCCTACTGAGCATCTCAGTGCTCATGCCTACTTTAATTTTTAGTTTCAAGCTTCAGTCTTGGATCGCTTTTGGCATTGAGTGTAGTTTATATTTCGTGGTGTCCCACGGGGTCACCTGAGGTATGTCATGTTGCTTCATTGATTCCATTTTCTGTTGCCAAGTTGTTTAGTTTATTTTTCCTTTATTTATCTTCTTGTTCAGTTTATGATTATTTATCTTTGTTATGGGAAAAATCCTTCCTAACTAGTTTATTTTGATGCCCGAAATTAGTTTCCAACCCATGGGGATCAGGAACGCCCTTCAGGCCATGTCGCAGACCAGCTCAGGTGACTGGATCAGGGTCGACTCGGGTTGGTTCGTGACAAAATGGTATTAGAGGAGTCCCTTGTTATTTGGGGTTTCAGGTATCTTGGTGATTAGGTGTGTCGGGACTCGAGAGGTTGGTGCAAGAAGGACGTCATGAAACCTTTCCCATCCAGAGCCTTGAGTTTCTAGGGCTAGTCTAGGATATGAATTTTTTCACTTTCTTGGTCTGTGTGGATGAGGGATGAAAAAGGAAGTGAGCCACTGTTATGTGGCGGGCTTTCATAGAGTCGTGAACATTGTACAGCCCTAGTTCACGGTTCAAGATTCTTCCTATGGCAGATTCTTTCTTGGAGCATGGCCAACTTATCCATGTTGTTGGGTTAGCATGGCCACTAGTTCCTTATTTTTGAAATTTTGATGTGAGTTATGTTTGACCTTCATTTTGGTTGGTGTGAGTAGATCTCAAAAATGAAAATGGATTTTGGTGAATGTTTTTTCAAAAGTGAATATGGTTGTTGGAGTTGAGAAAAATGTTTTTTTAATGGAAAACGTTTTGGAATTTGGAAATGTGTTTCTTTAATGATAAGTGACTTTTTAAAATTGGTTGGGAATTTTTGCTTTATGCGTAATGATCTGTTTTGAAAATGAGAAGTGTCTTCAATTGACCCTTGGTATTCCTATGAGGGATCACATATATAGAAGTGCACATGAAGCACATGGATAATTGGTGGTAGTTGTGGATGGGTGCATGATCTAGCACAATGTTATATGTATATGCGAGACTTCATGGGATACCAATGGTAGGTACTTAAGTTGTATTGTTTTCCGAAAAATAGTTTTCAGAAAGGAAATTTAATTTTTTTGAAAGGTAAGAAATTGTTTATTGTTCTAAATTCGTGTTTGGCATTCTTTTTCGTAGGCTCTTGGCTTTGACATATTTAATTGTTGTTGTAATAGTGATTTGAGTATGAGATTTAGTTTGTGATTGAATTGTGTAATTTTGATTTATGATGAATTTTGATTCGGATTTGTGCCTCTTGTTTTTATGTATGCTACCCATAAAAGTCCCATAGGTTACTAGTGAGTCATTTATAGTTGTTGGTTCTACCCAGACTCTTAGATGAGTGGTGGAATTGAATTATTTTTGGTTGTTTTCCATCTTTCGTGGTGATCATGATATGTCAAAGGTAGCAGACTGGGTTGGTGAAATCATTGGTGTTTTCAGGTTATTGGAAACTGCCAAATCTATGAGAGTCTGTGGTGGTTCGAGTTCATTTGAGGGTTCATCTCTAGATTGGTGTGGGAGTAAATCCCAACATTGTCACGTGATGAGATGTCTTGTAAGGTGTTTAACCCCACTCTCATCTGATGGTTTATAGCTGAGGAAGTGAAGGAGAGAAATGTGGTAGAGCTTGTGAATGTCCAACAAGGCCAACGGACAATAAAGGCTTACATCAGGCATTTCGAGGGGTTTATTCCCTTTTATCCAGAGGTAGTGTCATGGAATTAGTTAATGTTTATCTTGTGTGGGGTCTTTTTTTAGGGTTCCAGGACCGATTCTTATTTATGTTTGGGAAGGTTCCTCACCCTATGAGGAAATCAAACCAGAGGAATCTTTTTCAAACAAGTCTCTTTTTCAAATCCATATTGTATTAGTTAGTCCATTCGCTTGTTTTCTTTTGGTGTCACTATTTTTTGTACTTTAAGTCACCTTGTCATCATCCTCTAAATTCTTGTCGTCGGTGTAGCCGTTTGGGATGCCTTGATAGGTTCTATTAGTGGCATCGTCTGGAGTCTCAACCAAAGGATTCCATCTCCTGACCACGGGGCAACAGATGCTTCAAGACATCAGAGCTCCAACCACATGTCTCAGAGTGATTCCTCTCACGCAGTTAGGAATTATTGGGTGTGGGCACCTTTGTCTAACTTTTTTCTTCAGTGCTAAAATAGAGATGGTTTGAATCCCTCTACTATAAATTCATCATCTTTGAAGGGTCTTTTTTGCTGTAAGAGGTACATAGGTCTCTTTTTCTCATTGTGTCATTTGTTCTTTGAATACCACACCTTGGTTATAAAAAGGCGTGGTGATCTTTTTTTTCTGGTAATTCTAGTAGTTGTGACTCCTCAAATATGAGCTTTGACATTTGTCTACTTATGGTTGTGAGTCTAAATATGATTGTCTCTCTTGTGTCCCTAGCTCCATTGGTGACCCGTTCTTGTTTTAGGATGTGCTCATTTTGGAGACACAAGCATCTTGGGAAATAATGAATAGGGGTTTGGTCCGCTATTCGGTTTGGGGTCTTTCGTCGAGGACCCCATGTGGTGGGGGTCTGGTTTATGCTGAGGGTTCATGGGTCGGTTTGTGCTTGGTTTCTCGTATCGGTCTATGCTAATTAGATTATGCTGGTCAGTTCTTAAATGGCACAGAGACCCACCATGAATCTTGTTGTTCCTTTTTTGAGGATTGTTCTGTGTGGAGATTTCTTATTGGATCATGTTAACATTTCCAAAGTTAGCCCATGCTAAGAGTCTGAATTTTGGTTGTGTTAGTCAGGTTCTTGTGGTGGGGAGAACCCACCTAGTTTCCTATTGGATCTTCTCTTTGCAGTTTCTCTTAGAGTTGTTCTGGTGTGACTGATGTAGTGAAAAGTCACACCATGATTGTGATTTTGTTGGCCTCATTCAGTTTTGATCTCGAGTTTGATTACTCATTTGGCTGGGTGACTTTATGGGGGAAGAAAGTTTTTATAGAGGGAAGAATTGTCACACCCGATATTTTAAAATAATATTATTTTATTATTTTATCAGACATTGAAACCTTCTTTAGAGTTGCGGGCCAAGCCTATTTGAAATTTTTTTCATTTTGTTGGTAAATGAATGTTTTCCCTTCACAGCGTCTAGTGTATGGGTAGGGTGTATTCGAAGCCACGTGGCGTTGCCCGGGTCACCGTGCGGCATACCTCATGTTAAAGAAAAATAAATAAAATGAGTTTTAATGAGTTATTTTAATAATTATAATAATGGTTATTATTATTATTATTATTATTATTATGTTCACCAAGTATATTAATATAGGGTTATTATTATTAAGTTATTATTATTAACATTCTATTAATTTTTTTTAAATATATTAGGTTTATTAATATTATATTAAGTTTATTATAATTTTTTTATTATGATTATTAGTAATAATATTAATATTGTTATTTTTAATTTATTTACAATTATTTTTATCTTATTATTTTTATTTTTATTTTTATTTTTATTTTATTTTTTATTTATTTATTTATTTATATTTATTTGTAATTATTTTTATTTTTATTTTTTGTTACCTCCTCCAGCTCGTTGTTACCCCCTCCCCCCCCCCTCGTTTCCCAACATGTGTTTTTTCTTCCCCCCTTAACCCGCTTCTCTTCTCCCCCTCCAGCTGAAGCCGCTGGCGCACACCCCCTCTCTATCCCACTCACGCTCAACCCCACCGGACGAGGGCCCTCCAGCGTGCCTACCTTCCTCTGATGACAATACCCCTCATGCATGGCTATGCCTCATCCCTCATGCTTCCATGCTTCCCTGATGTTCGCATGACCTGACCGACAGGGAGAAGCTATGATGCGCCTCCTTCTTCCTCCAACGAGCGGTCTTCCTCTGGCTGGACACTTTTCTTCCCCGGTAAGCCCCTCTCCTTCCTTCTCTATGGCTTGGTTCATTTTTTTTTAGAGTTTTTGGTTTTGAGTGGTAAGGATGTTAGACTTAGGTTTAATTGTTTGATAATTTTTGATTCTGTTGTTTGTTTTAGGTCCCTTTCTATGCGATTGACGTGCGACAGAGTCCGCGCACTGTGTTTGTGATGTTTCGACGATGATGGTAAGTGTTTCCACATATATTTTTTGTTTTATGAATTAATTTTTTTTGTTTATTTAATTTATATTACTTAGTGATTAGTTTTATTGGTGTAAATATAGTTTTACTTGAGGTTTAATATGATTTCAATGTATTTAGTAGAGTTTTTATTTGATATAAATGTTTTGATTTTTTGAAAACTCGTTCTTAATATTTCATATTGTTTTATGAACTTTTATGTTGGTTTATTATGTCGCACAGGGGATGAAAATTCTGTTTTATCATGTTATTGGCGTGCTTTTGGCCTTAGAAGATGTTTATGATTGGGTTTTTGAATTCAATGTCTTGTGATACTACTTGGGGTTGTTTTATAAAATTCTTAAGTCATTTATTAATTCTTATAAAGTGTGTGAAACACGTTTGGATATTTTTTTGGTGTGCCTATGTCTTCAATGGCAGGTTTGAGTATGTAAATGGGTTTGGGTGTAGGTTTTTAAAGACAAATTCATAATTTGGCTTGTTTGAGTTTTCATGTATTTATAGATGTAAATTTTAAATGGTTTAAAAAAATGAATGCATGTTTTGAAATTGGTTTCGGTTTATGTGACAATTTGAAATGGCCTTTCGAAATGGTTAAATTGATTATGTGCTTTTATTTTAATATTTTCAATGGGTTTTATGAGTTATGTAAGTGGAGTGTCATTGGTGAAACTTCATGATGTGTTATTTTAAAAAGTTTTACAGATTATTTAAATGTTTAATTGTTTTGGTAAATTATTTCTGTAGTCTATGGACCTTGCTATGTTGGTTTGGGCTGTATGTGTCAAGGTATCCTACATGTACATTCATAGGGTAAGGAATATATATATATATTCCCACTTTGTAAATATTCCCTCATGGCATCAAAATATGTGCAATGCAGCTAGGGGTGTGTATATATATATGTATAAATGCTTGTGTGTGTATGCGCCAAGTGTCGTTTCGAGTGGTCTCTACTAAAAAATGGGCTTTATCAACGCTCAAAATGATCTTTAATAGGGCTAAAAAATTTCTCTAATGTTCAGTGTTGATAACTGGGGGGGTCCCCTTTATCATCACTCAAAAAGAACTGATAAAGGTATACTTTATCAGCGCTAAAAAAGCACTGATAAATTCTCATCCTACTGTAACATAAAATTTTACAGCAGCACACCCAAACAAGTCCTTTAAAAAATCATCATATCAACAAGTATACCCATAAAAAATTAACACATAATTCATTAGGTAATTAAATCTAGTGTACCCATAAAACAAGTATACCTATACACCATTTACACATAATTCATAGGTTAATTAAATATATAATGAATTCAATTCATAATTCAAGGGGATGGGGGCTGTTCAGGGGTTTGGGGTGGGCGTCCAAGGGGGGTAGGGGTGTCTATGGTGGGTGGGGGTTTTCGGGGGGATGGTGGTGTCCGGGGGGATAGGGGTATCCAGGGGCATGAGGGCAGTCCAGGAGGTTGGGGGTTGTCCAAGGGGGTGGGATGGTATTCAAGCGGTGGTGGGGGTTATCCATGGGGGTGGGGTTGTCCAGGGGGTGGGGGTGTCTAGGAGGTGGGGTGGTGTCGAGGAGGGGTGGGGGCACAGGGTGTGGGGGTCGTCCAGGGGGATGGTGGGGTGTCTATGTGGTGGGGGGATGTTCAGGGTGGTGGGGGCTATCCATGGGGGTGTCCAGGGGGTGGGGTGGTGTCCAGGGTGTGTGTGGGGGGGGGGCTTTCTAGGGGGTGGGGTTATCCAGGGGTGGGGTGGTGTCTAGGGGGTAGGGATTAGTCCTGGGGGTGGAGGGGCTGTCCAAGGGGGGTGGGGGTGGCTGTCCAAGGGAGTGGGTGTCTAGGGGGTGGGGCGTCCAGGTGGTGGGGTGGTGTCTAGGAGGGGTGGGGTGCCATCCAGGGGGTTGGTTGGTGTCCAGGGGGTGGGGGTGTCTAGGGTAAGGGGTGGGGGGCTATCCATGGGGGTGTCTAGGGGGGTGGGGTGGTGTCCAGGGGGTTGAGGTTTCTTTCCAGGGGTGGGGTGTCTAGGGGGTGGGGTGGTGTCCAGGGGGGTTGGGGGTCCCGAGGGTGGTGTGGCTGCCCAAGGGGGTGAGGTGGTGTCAAGGTGATGGGGGTGGATGTCTAGGGTGTGGGGGTGTCCAGGGGGTGGGTGGTGTCGAGGTGGTGGGGTGGTGTCTAGGTGGGGTGGGGCGTCCAGGGTGTGGGGGCGTCTAGGGGGTTGGGGGTGTCCAGGGGGTGGGGGGTATCCATGGGGGTGTACATGGGGGGTGGGGAGGTGTCCAAGGGGTTCAGGGGGAATTCCAGGGGTGGGGGTGTCTAGGGGGTGGGGGTGTCCAGAGGGGTGGGGGTTTCCAAGGGATGGGGTGGTGTCTTGGGGGGTTCAGGGGGTGGTGGGGTTGTCCAAGGGGGTGGGGTGGTGACCAGGGGGTTAGTGGGGTTCTCCAAGGGGGTGGGGTGTTGTCCAGGGGGTGGGGGTGGTTGTCCATTGGGGTGGGGATGTCCAAGGGGGTGGGGTGTTCAGATGGTGGGGTGGTGTCTAGGAGGGGTGGGGGTTTCGTCCAAGGGGTTGGTGGGTGTCTAGGGGGGTTGTACATCGGTTTATTGAAGTTTTCCATGGGGGGTGGGGTGGTGTCCATTGGGTGTGCAGGTGGCTATCCATGGGGGTGGAGGTGTTCAGCGGGGTGGGGGTGTCCAGGTGGTTGGGGTTCCATCCAGGGGGTTGGTGAGTGTGTGGGGGGGGGGGGTTTCCATGGTGGTGTCTAGGGGGGTGGGGTTGGCTTTCCATGTGGGTGGGGGTGTCTAGTTGGTGGAGAGGTGTCTCGGAGGGGTGGGGGTTCCGTCAAGGGGGTTGGGTGGTGTCTGAGGTGGGGGGGGTTGTCTAGGGTGGTGGGGGTGGGATGTCCATGGGAGATTCTAGGGGGGAGGGGTGGTGTCCAGAGGTTTTTACTCGAACACCTCACAAATGACCCATGGATCGTTCCCCTAATGTATCAACACAATCTGAATGCGTTTGGTCAGATTTCCGTACGTCAGTTGTTGTTTTCACTTAAAATTTTGTCCATTTTATACAAAAGAGATACACTTTGAGTGATACCGGCCACACCCTGCCTCATATTTTGGTGGGGTTGACTCTTACACATCACAAATGACCCATGGATCATTCTCCTAAAGTATCAACACAATCCAAATGCATTTCTTCGGATTTCCGTACGACATTTGTTGTTTTCACTAAAAGTTATATCCATTTTAAACAAAAGAGAGACACTTTGAGGGATATTGGCCACACCGTGCCTCGGATTGAGGTGGGGTTGACTCTATAATGTCAAAAATGACCCATGGATCATTTCTCTAAAGTATCAACACAATTTGAATACGTTTGGTTAGATTTCTGTATGTTAGTTGTTGTTTTCACTTAAAAGAGAGACACTTTGAATGATACTGGCCACACCATGCCACAGATTAAATCGGTTTGACTCAAATACGTCAAAAATGACCCATGAATCGTTATCCTAAAGTTTAAACCCAATTAGAATGTGTTTGGTCATATTTCTGTATGTCAGTTGTTGTTTTTACTTAAAATTTTGTCCATTTTAAACAAAAGAGAGACACATTGAGTGATACCGGACACAACGTGTCTTAGATTGAGGCAAGGATGAATCTTAGACATCATAAATGACCCATTGATTTTTCTTCTAAAGTATCAGTACAATCCTAATGCGTTAGGCTGAATTTTCGTACGTCAGTTGTTGTTTTCACATAAAATCTTGTCCATTTTAAACAAAAGAGAGACAGTTTGAGTGATACCGGCCACACCATTCCCCGAATTGAAGTGGGGTTAACTCTTACACATCAAAAATTTCCCATGGATCATTTCCCAGAAGTATCAACACAATAATAATGTGTTTGTTTTGATGTCCGTACATCATTTGTTGTTTTCACTTAAAATTCGGTCCATTTTAAACAAAAGAGAGACACTTTGAGTGATACCTGACACATTGTGCCTCATACTGAGGTAGGGTAGACTCGTACACGTCAAAAATGACCCATAGACCATTCCCCTAAAGTATCAACATAATCCAAATACGTTTGGTAATATTTCCGTATGTCAGTTGTGGTTTTCACTTAAAATTTTGCCCATTTTAAACAACAGAGAGACACTTTGAGTGACATCAGCCACACCGTGACTCCGATTGAGGCGGGGTTGACTCACTAATGTCAAAAATGACCCATAGATCGTTTCTTTAAAGTATCAACACAATCCGGATACGTTTGGTTAGATTTCCATACGTCAGTTGTTGTTTTCACTTAAAATTATGTCCATTTTAAACAAAAGAGATATAATTAGATAGATACTGGCCACACCATACCTCAATTTGATTTGGGGTTAATTATTACACCTAAAAAATGACCCATGGATCATTCCCCTAAAATATCAACACAATCTGAATGTGTTTGTTCAGATTTCCATATGTCAGTTGTTGTTTTCACTTAAAATTCAGTCCATTTTATACAAAAGAGAGACACTTTGAGTGATATCTACCACACCGTGCTTTTAATTGAGGTAGGGTTGACTCTTATATGTCACAAATGACCCATGTATAGTTCCCCTAATGTATCAAAAAAATACGAATGCATTTGGTCAGATTTACATATGTCAGTTGTGGTTTTCACTTAAAAGTCAATCCCTTTTAAACAAAAGAGAGACACTTTGAGTGATACTGTCCTCGCCGTGACTTAGATTGAGGCAGGGTTGACTTGTACACATCAAAAATGACCCATGGATTTTTTCTCTAAAGTATAAACACTATCTGAATGCGTTTGGTCCGATTTTCGTACGCCAGTTGCTGTTTTCACTTAAAATTATGTCCATTTAAAACAAAATAGAGACACTTTGAATGATACCAGCTACATCGTGCCTCAGAATATGGTGGGGCTGACTCATACATGTCAGAAATGACCCATTGATCATTCTTCTAAATTATCAACACAATCTGAATGCATTTTTTCAGATTTTTGTACGCCAGTTGTTGTTTTCACTTAAAATTTTGTCCATTTTATACAAAAGAGAGACACTTTGAGTGATACTGGCCACACCATGCCTTGTATTGAGGAAAAGTTTACTCTTACACGTCACAAATGACCCATGAATTGTTCTTATAAAGTATTAGCAAAATCCAAATGCATTTGGTCAGATTTCCGCATGTCAGTTCTTGTTTTCACTTAAAATTCTCTCCATTTAAAAAAAAGACAAAACACTTTGAGTGATACCGGCCACACCGTGCCTCATATTAAGGTAGGGATGAATCATACATGTCACAAATAACCCATGGATCATTCCTCTAATGTATAAACACTATCATAATGTGATTAGTTGGATATGAATGTATTTTAGATATTTTACTGGTTTTTCTTATCCAAAGCCCAAAGAAAAGTGGTTCATTATTCTTGCATGTTTCTAGTGAATTTCATATGTTAAAATGGGAAAATTATTCATTGGATATATAATGTTTTTTTAATAATAATTACAATTTTACTACAAAAATTTATATATAACAATGTTACATCTTTTGATCCCCATAACCCCTCTCAAAAATGACCGCCAATTGTACATGTCCCCAAGTCAGATCTTCATGCTATTTGTGTGCAATAATCCATCAGGTATGTGGCCCACTCATTTCTAAAAAAATCTATATCGTCTTGTGAGTATAAGGATTTTCGATAGACATAGTAGTACTACAAAATATATAAATAAAGAATTATTAAATAATTTAAATGAAATAGTAGGAGTTTTTTAAAATTGCTCTTTAGGGATGTTATTTTGTTGATGAAAAAAAATTTATTTCATAATTTTACAGACATAATAACCGAAATCATTATCGTTTGTTTGATTTGGAGACTGAAAAAAAATTGATCATTAGGAGAATATGTAACTTGTGTGGATATGTGTTTGGATAGTGAAATTTTATTATATATACCCTGATATTTTTTCAGACGTAGTACTTGTTCGCCTCCTTATGCTTATCCCCTATCCTTATTCCTTTTTTATATGATATTGATACACAACACTATCATAACAGTATCCTTAGTAAAAGATTATATAAATTATATTACTTGATTTTTAGACCAAAAACGTAGGATGTAGTGTCTTACAGATTCAAAAACTCCATCATGTGTGGTTGGTTTGTTGGATATCCTTGCATTGAATCCAGAAAATAAATCTTTGGAGTATCCAAGTTCACCGCAATTAGCATCCAATGTTTCCTAAAATACAAAGATGAATATGTAATAAAAGAAGTGAAAATTTAATTGATATTCTTTAATTGTAGATTTTTACCCCTACATGGTTGGTATTAGGAAGAGTATGTCATCCGTAATCTTGTATTCAAATGTTTTTAGCAAGCCTTTCACTATTTCATCCTTTTTTGATGGATCTAATTTCATTAGATGCGTTGATGTGGTATGAGGACTGAAAAGTTCGAGTTTTGGATCATGGAAAAATTCCTTCAACTGTTTTTCATATATACGTCTTTCAATAATATAATATGCATTTGGTCATAATTTTCACATTATATCAGCTTCTAGAAAATCAATTCATGAAAACATACCTCATATATAAATTTAACATTTTGACGCCTAGCCAACCGTATTCAAAGATCTCATTTACATTTTTAGCTACAACAAAATCTTGAATTTCTTCTCCATATATATTCTTTTTAAAAACCACTATATGACTACTACCACCTATTTGCTTTGTATCCACATGATACTTCAATTCTAGTAAATGTGGATAGATAACATGTGGTGTTAGTGTGCTTTCATTAGCGCGTTGGGATCAGTTGGTCGATCCTTTATATGCTTTTGAGCCAACATTTCTTGCCAACCCCTGTTCTTTATCTATCTATAATAACATTAATTGGTTCATACCCTTTTCTCATTAATTTTTTATATTTTAGCTTGAAAAAAATGGAAATAAATACCTCATTGTCCACATGTACTCTTACAAGTTGTGAAATCCATGCAATGAATGTCCCAATAGTCTTTTCGACCATATGAATACCATCGTTAACAAGTGTAATGGCTAGCTCTGCATTTGGATCACGAGCTATAGTAGTTGTCACTTTCAGATGATCATTCAGAAGTGGTCTATTATGCATCTTGTCCTCTAGGATATTGATCATTATATCCCTCGCTACAAGGTGATAGATGAGTGTTGACAGATTTAAATCACAGTCATTATCACCCTGTAGAAGATCAGTACAGGAAAAGTATCAGTGTTTTTCTGATTCACATTTTATGGGAAAAAAATTTAGAATATTGGTTACCATGAATAAGACAATTCTTTTGAGGGGAATGGCTCGCCTCAAAGCTGGTGGGGGTGGGGGTGGATCTTCATGCGCTGGTTGTTCCTAAGTTGTGTCTTCTCCTTGCTTCCCACCCATAAAAGTTGCTAGAAACTCACCCTACTATTGAAATCGTTCATCAATAGTTAGTCTTTCACTTATTTTTTTCAATTTTTCATCTCTATAATCCATTTTTTTATCATAATATACTCGTTGTGTCACCCAAAACCCCGCACCTATTACATGACCATATTGTTCTGGCTGCTTCAAAAACATTGATAATATGTCTGCATCTGCTACAGGAGTAGCCGATTTCCGTGACTGTCGAATATAAGAAAATAACTGATTATTTTTATGTAATAGAAATTTAAAACAAACCATTTTATCATGTTATACATACACATATTTCTCAAACTTTTTTTCTTTTTTCATCTACTAGCTTCCCTTCCTTATTCACACGTGCCTCCTTCTATAGCACATGACATGGGATGGATGTGTCTTCAGTTTTAGACTCATCAGTCTACATATAATTATAGAAAGATAATTATGATGTTGTATAATGGAACCTAACAATATTACTGTAAATTTAAAATACCTGTCATTTTTATTTCTAGTGAATCATACCCCATCCTTGCTTTATGATAGGGGTATGTTGGTTTTGATGCATGTTCCTTATTTTTTTTACTGAGTTGCTATTTTATAAATGAAATATTGACAATCAAAGTGATGAATACATGTATCCTCAAACAACATATTATCAGTAATAATGTACCTAAAACATCTCATCCCCATGACAGCCAATAAATGAATCCCATTCTTTTTGGGATATCAAGTGAGAGTAGACAAGGGGTGGGTGCGGGTTTATTTTACCTTTGGAATATTTCAGGTGAAATTTTGTTAAAATTGTGTGAAAACCTCATTGAATCCTTCGTACAAGCCATAGTACATAATTCTAGTGTGAATCATCTACAATAAATATACACTTCAAGAGATTGAGAAGTGTAAGACATTGTTTCATTATTTTATTTTCTAGTAAATTAAATAAATAATATTATAATCTTACCGTAATTTCTTCACAGATCATAGCCTTCAGCTCGGACAGAACATGGTGCCATGAATCTATGCCAATCAGCATGCGTTTCCG
Source organism: Viscum album (assembly GCA_963277665.1). Taxonomy (NCBI): domain Eukaryota; kingdom Viridiplantae; phylum Streptophyta; class Magnoliopsida; order Santalales; family Viscaceae; genus Viscum; species Viscum album. The sequence continues at coordinate 568,196,799 of OY728164.1, read as the reverse complement.
AGTGACAATTCCAATGTAACTACTAAACATAGCCTTGTTGGGATTCACATTTTTAGCTCATGCATTCCATCCGACATCAAATTTTATGCCTTTTATTTTCGCCTTAAGAACTTTAGCTAACACCGTTAAACTACGACGCACCTGTTTTTCCTACGACGTCAATCCTTCATCCCCGTCCATTTCATCAATAACAACATCATCTATATGTTCATCTGAATTTCTAGCAATGACATGTGTTGATGGCCGTTGGACCTTAACACTAAGAGCAGAAACAGGTTATGAAACTTTTTGTTTCTCTACATTGTGATCAGCCGCAGCAGCAACCATAGAATCAGCAGCAACATCTTGAGAGACTTGTTCAGCCTTGAGGTTAGGAGTAATAGAACATGCAGATGTCATTATCTACAAAAGTGGTTGAACAGTTAATTAGATTACATAAATTTAGTAATGATAAGATAATAACATGAAATAACAAGATCTATATTACAAACAAAATATAACCTTTTTATTGAACTCTCTTTCTTTTTTTCAAAGGCTAAAGGTATTTGACACCTCTATCGATTATCCAAATCCCTTCACTGTGGTATCCTCTAACATATAAAACATCATCTACATTGGGACCACTATGAAATGATTGTGACGTACCACTGAAAGGATCATCCTCAACTAAATTTTTATCAGACCCTTCAGTAGTTTTGGATGATAATAGAACAATCAACTACTTTCAGTTTGTGGGATCTGTAACATAAAATAATTGTACCACTTGTGATGCCATTATAAACTTTTCATCTTTGTACCCTTGTTTACTAAAATCAACTTTCACAAATCCCAATTTATCTATTTTAACACCATTATTGTTATCAACCCATTTTTATTGAAAAATCGGCAATTGGATTGTTGTATAATCCAACTCTCATATTTGTTTGATAATGCCAAATTTTGACATAATTTCATAAATTGGATTTCTTGTCCTTACTACTAGAAACATGCATCGCTTCATCCACAAGTGTAACTCCATGATTTTTCATGGTACTATCTTTATCATGTTCATCTATATAGAATGTATAACCATTAATTACAGAATTGGTCTGATAGCTAGCCATCAAATTCATTCTGAAATTGAATTCAGATTTTCATCTAACCTCTTAAAAATATTCTCCTGAAACCATCCTTTAATCTACTAATTATGCGTATTTTATATCCATTTTTTAGCCCTTGATGGATTTAACTGTCTATGAATTTATTTGAGGGTTTCAATATATGGAGAAATCTCCCAAATTTTATGCAAAACATAAAATTGGGCCTACTCCAGATCTGTAATATTGATTGTCACAACATCTCTTCCAGAAATTCCCTCACCATTAATGTGTCCAGTATGATGAGATTTTGGGAGACCAATGCTTTCCACATCAGATAGGTATTCGATATAGAATTCAATGGATTTATCAACAATATATCTCTCCACTTTAAAACCCTCTGGCCGATTTCAATTTTTGACATACCCTTTTAAATTCTTCATATACCATTCAACATGGTACATCCATCTATAGTGAACAGGACCACAATGTCAAATATCTCTCACCAAGTGAAGCATCAAATTAACCATCAAATCAAAGAATGTTGGGGGTAAGAACATTTCTAATTCATATAATATGATGAAAGTTTCTCTTTCAATAGATGGAAATTTCTCTGGGTCTAAAACATTGCTACATAGAGCTTTGAAAAATAAACAATGTTTGGTTAACGTATGATGAACATTCTTGGGGAAAAAGAAACGTAAAGCTATAGGAATTAAATCTTGCATCAAAACATGGAATTTATGTGCGTTCAAACCTTTTAACTTCAAATCATTCATTGACATGATGTTCTTGATATTTGATGAATACCCCTCTGAACCTTTATATCATTGAAGAAGTTGCAAAACTGATATATCTCCTCCCTAGAAATAGTGTATGCTGTTAGAGGAAAAAACATTCGATTTTCACCCTTCATGGGAGCCAACTCTTCTTGTATTCCCATTTCAACCATGCCCAACTTTGCCTTAATTCTATCCTTTTTCTCAGGAGAATTTAGTAATGCTATGATAACACTGTAACATACACTTTTTTCCACATGCATCACATCAAGAAAATTCATGACGTACAAAAAATTCCAGTATGGTAATTCAAAAAAACTAATATCATTTTCCAACTGATTTTCTTAAGGTTTTTCAAAAATGGTTTAAAAAAAGTAGTGTTCACATCTTTTACTTTCTCAAATTGCTAATCACCTGTTAGTGGAGACGGTGCTTTGTATTGTTCTGAACATCCATTGAATGGTGTCATCAAAGATTGGTACTTATGCCAATAAGGTAGAAATATATTATGTCCTATAAACACATATTTCGATGAATGTTTTAACCTAATTGATTCTTTATCTTCTTCACACACGGGTCACCCTTGAGTTCCATTAATGTTATAGCCTGACACATTTCCATAAGCAGGGAAATAATTTATCATCCCATACAACATCACTCTCAACATGAAGTATAAACTTTTATAAGTATCATACAACATAACACCTAAATCCCAAAATAACTTCAAATCCTCGATCAATGGAGAAATATAAACATCAATATCATTACCTGGTTGTTTTGGTCCTGATATAAGCAAAGATAACATGATTAATTTCAGCCTCATGCATAACCAGTGTGGCTAGTTATAATTTACCAACATAATAGGCCATGTACTATGAGTGATGGTTTGAAAACAAAAAGGATTCACTCCATCTATAGATAACGCAAGACGAAGGTTTCTCAGCTCTTTTTCTAATTCAGGATACTCATGATCAATTATCTTCCATTGAGGAGAGTCGGTCGAGTGACGTAATCTTCCATATTTATTTCTTTTATTTACATGCCACAATAATTTTCTTGTATTTTCTTCACATACATATAGATTTATAAACCTTGGATGATTTGAAAGTACCATACAACTTTCGTAAGATTGGATTCATCATTCTTGTATCAAGAAGCACCACTCTTTGGGCATTCTATAGGTGATTTTTTCTCCTTTGTAAATAGTATAAAGTCTTTTGGGCAGGCATGTATTCTTTCAGAAATCATACCCATCGAGCGTAGCATTCGTTTAGCTTCATATGTCCGGTTTGGGAGCTCATTATCTTCCTGGAGCATGTCATTCAAGAGAGAAATTAGTTCCGTAAAACTTTAATCACTCCATCTGTTGCCTTATTTCAATTTATACAACTTCAGTACAGCTGCCAGTGCTGTATATTTAGTTCAACCAGCATGCAATGGTGTCTTTGCACAACTCTTTAACTTCCCAAACAATTTTGGGATATCACGAAGTTCATCTTCAACTGCCCTTATCATTTTATCAAAATGATCTTCATCGTCATTGACATCTGTAATCACATCCTCCATACTATCTTCTGCATTATCCATATTTGTATTCATATCTGATGATCCATAAAATGCAGTTTTATCCCATCCATTAGCTATATTAGCTTTTTCTCCATGTTTATTCCAATATTTATAACTCTGATCTATTCCATGACATATCAAATTTTCTTCCAACTTCTCTAGATTTATTAGACTATAATAACAACAATGTAAACATGGAAAAAGGATTTGAGAAGAATCCTTTGTGTGATCCTTTGCAAAATTGATTAACTCTTTCACTCTATTTTCATACTCTATTGTCAAATGATTATCATCCATCCAATATTTATTCATATCCATCATTTTTGAATCTCAAATATTAGTATTTATGTTTCAAATACACAAAACAAGAATTCTAAATATAGTAGAATAGAACTAAATCCTTATAAAAATAGAGATTAATAGAGCCTAACCATTTCCAATAAATATTTTCAAATCAACAGAACCAGGATAGACCCTCCATCAAAATCAACATACTTTCCAAACCCCTTTCCAATAGTTCTAGCACCCACCACCCTTGTAGCAAAACATTAAACATCCTTTTAACCACCCCTACCAGCCACCTCATTCATAATAAAATAATCACATTAAACTACCTATAAATAGTGACCAAACTCAAATAAAATAAAAACAAGGTGTTCGTGGGGGAAAAATAACATAGGTTTATCCAAAATTACTATGTAATATCATAGGTTTTGTTACCCAAATTGACATAAGAAATAGAAATTAAGGTTTGTGAACAAAAATTCTATCACGGACATCTAAAGAATATGTAATAACTCTCCCTCACTAACATGGGGATCTACCTACAATTACCATATACCTAGAAAATAATTTAAAAAATTAGTAAAAATAGTTTCTTGTACCAATTTCTAATAGTAATACAAGAAAATTATAATGAACACAGATCGTACCTCCAAACACTCTTGGAGCCTCCTGGTAAAAGACTCTATTGACTACAACTATCTGAGATTCTAACCACTAACTTCCCAATATAAGAGTAGTCAACTTAGGGGTAGTATTAGTAGAATCAAACAAAAGTTCCATTCACCTCATGCTGCTCCCCGATCTCCTCCATCACTTTAGTGTTGAACAAAACTCCTTTCCCCGGTTCCTTCCTCTTCCTAGGCTATTCGTCGACTGCCTCTCTAACTATATAATGAATATTAAGAAAATGAAATGTGATATTTCTATACCCATCACAATAATATTAAATCACTTGGAGTAAGGGGCTATCCTTGAGGTACCTATGAATGACAATGCCTCCTGAGATGAGACTTGCATCACACACCTACTACGGGTGGGTGATGCGAACCCTACATCTCAAAAGATCACTACCTTAAAAGATTAAGATATCAAATCAAACCATAGAAAAAATAATAGAATACTAATATAGAAATCCAAAGCTTAGTATTACATATTTAATTCCCTCAATCCACTAGAGGTCGTTCTATGAATTGATCAATATAAATTAATAGATTTAATAAAAATAGATGAAATAAAATCCCACCATGTGAAAGACAATTACAATATCCTTGGAATAAATTCATCCCCCATCCTTTAATCGGGTTATCCATATTGTAGGTGTACTTAACCAAAATTACTTGTCCTAACACACCAAGGGTAGTTCTTTACTAGAGTAATCTTTATTCAAAATAACAAACTTGATACCCATAATAGGTATCATGTAAGAATAACTATCTACCCAATTATGTTCATGGTGTCTTCCCATTTTCATGAAAAAACCTTCTTGACTAGCACCTTGGAACAACTGGTCATAGAGGTTCACTAAGTTGAAACCACCCTTAAATTATCCTTGACATAAAAGAATGATGTGTGGAATTAACCATTGATCAAAGTCAAGAAACATCCCACAATCCTAAAAAAATTAACCACCCAAATACAACTTCTCACATGTTAATACCACTATCTAAACCCAAATTCCTTTTTCGAATAATACCATTCACATTTTCAGGGATGCACTACTCTGATCTCCTCATCTTCTATGGCCCTAGTGCATAAAGACTAGAGTCCACACCATGAATCTTGGTTTAATAATAAATGAACCTAAATGGATTATTGGATCTACTATGAACTGTCTCACGGAGAGATTAAATTTAGAACACTATAACTTCACAAAGACACTCATCATCTCTGGTATATGGGTTGATGCATACACCATATCCTTACAATGATTTAACCATAAGTCTCCCATTTGAAGCATTCCATAATTCCTCAACATTCTTAGAGAAGAAAACTATTCTTCTTGCACACATCACATAAAACCATACTCACCAACTAAGTGAAATATAACTTAACATCCACAGGGTTGGATACACTTTATATATTTGTGGGGTCCTAATCACTGTCATGAATAGACCTATCCCCATAAACACAATCACTAGCACATCATGACACCCACAAAGTGTAACCAATTAATAATGTGCAGGTACTATCAAAACTCTTATTTTTTATGAAAGGGTTTACAAAAAGACCACTTTCCCCAGTATAGATAAACCCACTCTACCAGAAGGATGTGGAAAAAAGACTCAAAAATAATATAATATTCATGTATAACAAGGTCTATCTTGAGGTTTCAAGAGAATATCAAACCCTCATACATATAACACTTTGTGAAAAATAAATTCTAGTTCCAAACATCATAAGGACCCATGGGGAATAATAAAAAAGTCGTAATTTAGTTCAAATTATCTTCTAACCAGGTATAAGAATCTATTACATGTGTTTTTTTATGACATAGATTGTTAGAAATCTATGTTAGTTAGTATCTAATTCATGGGTGGTGATCATGGGGAAGAATCCAAACATCACCCTATTGAAAACTACTCTAAAAAACCTATCCACCAATAATAAACCTAAAAGGAGAAGAGGGAGACTTACCTAGAGTAGATTTCACCCATGATGGAGGGAGAGAAGAAGCGTTGAGGTGTTATGGAGCCTTTTGTGCTACATCAAGAGGGGAAGGCACGACCGCAAGAGGGGGAGGTGAACAGGAGGAGCCGGCACTGTTGAGAAATAGAGGAGAAGGGTTCGTGGGGAGTAGGGTCTGGTGGAGAGGAGGAGAAGTAGGGTTTGTGGGTAGTAGGATCCGCATTAGGGGTTTGAGGGTGAGGAAAAGGAGTAGGGATAACGACAGAGGTTCAGTAAAGAGAAGATCGGGGGGAGGGGATTTATCATAGGGGTACAACACCGTGAGGGCTTGAGTGCGCCATAAATAGAGGATATTGTGCACCCAATTTTATAAAATATGGTACTATGGTTTTATCAGCCCTAGAAAATCATTGATAAAGTCTTCCTTTATCAGCGCTAAAATTTTAGCGTTGCTAAAGGAATTCTTTATCAGTGCTTTTTTAGCGCTTATAAAGCGTACTCTTTATAAGCACTAAATCATTAGCCCTGATAAAAGGCTTCTTTATCAGCACTTTTCTACTGTAGATAAAGGAATCCTTTATCAACACTAATAAAGCACTGATAAAGGATTCATATATCAGTAATAACATTTTAGCGCTGATAAAAGAATCCTTTATCAGTGATTTTTGTCTTAGCACTGTTAAAATGTGGCACTTCCCTTTCCCGTTTTTTTTAGTAGTGGGTCATCGACAAATGGCGACAAGTTAGAGGTAGGTCTCTATTTCCCTCTGGAATTGGGGATGATCTCATTGATTTAAGATTCAAACATTCCAAGAGGTTTCTAACGGGTTTTTTCATAGAACCAGAAACATCCAATGATTCCATATCCATTTGAACCTACTTTCCAAAGTTAGGCACTCATTAGTTGTGGACTGATGATGCTTAGGAATTTTCATTGGTCAAGAGGATGGGTGGTCGGACTCATCACGCCTTTTTTAGGGGAATTATTGTCTAATCCGGTACTCTCTTCATAGATTTAAGTTATGTTCATGAATCCTTATTACATTACCAAGTATAAGATGAGTTTTCCTTTAGATCTGACAATCAATGATTGATATGTAAGAAATTTAGATAATATTTTATATGTATTTGAGGTTATTAATTGATAGAGAATCATCTGTATTTTTTAGAGATTCTTGGTCAATGGTATCCTTTGATACATAAAAGTTTATTGGTCATTATGATGACCATACTGGTTTTAAAGACACTCAGTGGGGCACTTGAAGTTTATTGACATTTATAAGGACATGGATTATTTCAAAGTTGGGATCATACCCGCAGATGGGCTACCTACGTATCCTTTGTTTTGGAAAATGAATCGGAACCCACGTAGTTCAAGTAAGGGAGTATGATGTTTATGATTAATGGCTCAAAGAAAGATTTCATAATTACTTTTACACTCTAAGCTCACGTGAGTCATGCTCGGTGTGAGAAACAAGAGGTATTGGTGCAACCGGACAATTGTGCCATGAAATATGCAATCATAAGAAATAATGTGGGGCTTATGTATGTATGACTTCCCAAACAGATGAAGATTAAGATTTACTTCAGGGAAAAAATCCAGGAACAGGGTCCATAAAGGTATATGTACTTTATGGATATTTGGATACTCTAACTTGGGGCTTACTCCTAAAAAGGAGGCCCAAATTATAAGGGGACTTATGATTGGGTTTTACTCGTGAGAAGGAAGCTCAAATCAAAAGTAAATTAGGACTGGTTAAGAGAAAAGTAAGGGACTTGGGGAATACTCTTAAGGAGGATGCCCATATTTGAGACTGGGGATTATTCTTGAAAATGAGGCCTAGGTTAATGAGGACTTGGGACTTACTCCTGAAAAGGAGGCCCAGGTTAAGAGAATTATGGTTGGGGCTTACTCCTAAGGAGGATGCCCATATTTGGGAATTAGGCCAAGGTTAATGAGGACTTGGGACTTACTCCTGAAAAGGAGGACCAGGTTAAGAGAATTATGGTTGGGGCTTACTCCTAATGAGGATGCCCATATTTGGGAATTTTAATATTGGGGCTTACTCCTGAAAAGGATGCCTAGATTAGAGGAATTGGGGCTTACTCCTAAGGAGGATGCCCATATTTGAGAATTATGACTAGGGATTATTCCTGAAAAGGAATCCTAGGTTAAAGAGGACTTGGGGATTACTCCTAAGAAGGATGCCTAGACTTGATAATTATGGCTAGGGCTTATTCCTAAAAAGGAAGCCCAGGTTAAAGAGGAATTTGAGCTTACTCCTAAGGAGGATGCCCAGACTTGAGAATTATGACTGAGGCTTATTCCTGAAAAGGAAGACCAGGTTAAAGAGGACTTGGGGCTTACTTCTAAGGAGGATTCCCAGACTTGAGAATTATGACTGGTGCTTATTTCTGAAAAGGAGGCCCAGGATAAGGGGTTCTCACATCTTAAAGGATGAGTTTGAATGAATGAAATCTCAATCTTTAGTGACATAAAGATGTGTAAATCACTAGGTTTTGAGAGATACTCCATGGAGTTCCTTTCAGATAAGGAATTCAAATCAAGAAATCATGCCATAAATGGCTTTGAAGAGTGTCTTGAATACTGAATCTTGAATAGGAGAGGTGGAATGGTATAAGAAGGGTTAAATGTGCAAGAAGGGCACCCAAAAAGGCAGGGGCGTGCAAGTCCTGGCAGGCGCGTAGGTACTGCGTGGACGCACAAGTCCTGGTCGCGCAGTTATACATGTGCGACACATGGGTACTTGCGCGATTGTTAACCAATAGGGTAACACTTGGGAGATCCTTGACCAATGCCTTTAGAATTATCCTGAGGTACTTCCAAAAGAGAGGCGCACAAGTTTTAGTAAAGAAGTAAGGAGACGCGCAAGTATGTTCATTTCCCTTAAGGGTAAAACACCTTAGGCGCGCAAGTGTTAGTGAATTCTAACACTTAGACCTTACTCCTCTTTTTTAGACCTTCCATTATAGGTAAAGAATTACCTTATAAGTGTTCAGAAGACCTGAAGAAGGGACTTGGGCGTTCAGAGCTCTATATCTGAATTCTGGAAAAATTCCTCCTCGAAATGGGGGGCCCACTGGGGCTATTTATAGGCTAGAGAAGACCCCGGGTGGTTATCACTTAGGGCGTGTAAGTGACGTGTGTAGCCAAACATGCGGCGCGCAAGTGTACTTGCGCGACCATGGTAGAACTTGCGCGACCCTTGTGCAATGTTCTTCTTATTCAATCCTTTGTCAATTTTTGAGATTTTTTCAAAGGATGAAACACTTTGTGCTAAGATATTCCCCTTTTCCAATATTTAGACTATGTGATGAAAGGAGCGTCAACAAAAGTCCCCCCTTAGTGTTGTATCCTGAGAGAAAATAGGATTTGACTCTGAGGTGAAAAGAAAAACAAGAAATCTGGCTGTTTAAAGTCATGCATGTCGGATATAAAAAGGCTAATGTTTAAGGTCGAAATACCTTTGACCGAATGAATTAGAATTGACTCAATTCCTTGACAATTCAACTGAAAACATATTACCATACTCAAGTATGAGGGAAAATATGTAAACTGTGACATAATAATATTTGAATCTAAGGAATGATATGAAAAGAGTTAAGAGGAATTAGAAGAATTAATTCACAAGAATGAAGTTACCATTATTTAACAAACCCATTAGGGGGTTGAATTATACAGGGCCACCTAAGGGCATTGGCTACATAGTCAAATAAATAGCATATTTTGGCTAACAGGTCCGTTATGTATAATACTTATGCAAGGCCACCTAAGGGCACGTGCTGCATAGTTAGGCAAAAGAACTCTCAGAAATTTACTTTCCTAGTGCTAAAAAGCCAGTGAAAGTTTATGGATATTCAAACTTTCCAAAGTATAGAGTTTTCTATATGGAAAGAGGTACTTGAATATGGAGAAGATTTTTTCAAACAAGATTATCAAAGAACTGGATGGATATCACTCCTACGAAGGTTTGACCCAAACATAGGGAAGGAGAATATAAACCATAGACTTGAATACATTCAAATCATGAAAAAGGATATGGGACAAATATGTTAAGGATGGCTATTTTTTTACGGATCACTACATATTATCAAGACAAATAAAGAAAAAATAGGTTTTCCTCCCAAGAATAAAGTTACCACTATTTAACAAACCCTTTAGGGGTTGAATTATGCAGGGTCGCCTAAGGGCATTGGCTTCATAGTCAAATAAATAACATCTTTTGGTCGACAGGTCCTTTATGTAGACAGTTTATGCAAGGCCACCTAAGGGCACGTGTTTCATGGTCAGGCAAAAGAACTCACAGAATTTCAAGCCTTTTGTGATTAGAAGTTAAGAAAAGGTTTATGAATATCTGAAAATATTTAAGGTTAGGATTATGACACATAAAGATGGGTATTTTCCATTGTATGCAGAGATACACAGATCAACGCTAACCATAATCATGTTGTGGTTGGGTCCTAAATTGAAATGTTGGACTTCACTACGTATCCCATAAGTATGGGAATAAAGTCATACGTAGTTCTTGAACTACAATTTAATGTCGTGCAGGACAAAAGTATGGGAGATCTTATTTTAGGGTCATAGAGCTCAGACCATTATAAGAAATACACAGTGTGTGTTTTCATGGGGACTTTTCATCCAGGGGACTGAAAGTGGAATTTGGGGTTAGGCCCAATGACTTGGGGCTGGATTCGAGGGACAATCGAATGTTCCTACGTATCCCATAATGATGGGAATCAAGCCCACGTAGTTCTATAACTACCCTCTGTACAAATTAGGTTCGTACATGTGAAGGGTGAAAGGGGATTTTAGTGCAATGATGGTTTAACCCAAGATAAAAGGTTTAGGCATTTCCATGTATGCACGTAGTCTTTGAAATGAAACATGATTAAAAATAAATGTAAATAATGATTCCCTCTCATGTGAGGGTATCATAGAATAATGTAGTTTATTGTCATACTGGACAAAAGTGTTGTATAGTTTAACATCGTATAGCAAGGATGAAAGTGAACCAATGTAAAGATATTGATTCTAGGGGCGGTTTAACGAATCAACATCGTATGGGATGGAGGTGAACCTATGTGAAGAGATTGGTTTTGGTCTAGAACCTTGGGAGGTTTCCTACGTACCCATCCTGGAAGGCAAGGATCAAAGTCCACGTAGTTCAATTAAAAAATGAATTAGTAATCAAGTTGTTCTTGGGTAAAACGAACCTAAAAAATGATGTTGGGACTTACACATGGTTTATATCCCAGAGAGAGTGTTATGGTTGAACTTTTTTCTAAGCTCACATGAGTCATACCTTGTGTGAGAAACAAGAGGTAGAAACAACCCTAAAAATGCACAGTTTAATGTCATGTAGGACATATAAAGGGACTATGCAGTTTAAAGTCTTGCAGTTAAGACTATTGGTGCTGCACAATTTAATGTCATGTAGTAGGGACAAAGTACAGTTTAATGTCATGTAAGACGTATTAAAGGACTTTCTGTATAGTTTAGCGTCATGTAGTTAGGACGATGGGGAAAATATAGTTTAATGTCATGTTGGACAAAAGGGGGACTGTGCAGTTTAATTTCATGCAGTGAGGACAAAAGATAACACCATTTAACGTCATGTTGGATGTATTAGGGACTTTTTCACAATTTAATGTCATGTTGGATGAAAAAGGGACGATACAGTTTAGCGTCATGTTGGACGTAAGTTCCAACAGTTTAATGTTGTATGCATGGACTGTTGGTTAAGCAGTTTAACGTCTTGCTGGATGTAAGGGACTTCTATATAGTTTAACGTCATATAGCAAGGATGATGAAGGGGGACACAGTTTAACGTCATGTTGGACGAAAGTGAGAATAGTTTAAAGTCATATGCATTGACCCAAGATGGTGCAGTTTAACGTCATGCTGGATGTAAGGGACATGTAAATAGTTTAAGGTCATATGCCTGGACCATGGATAGTGCAGTTTAACGTCATTCTCGACATAAGAGACTTCTATACAGTTTAGCGTCATGTAGTTAGGACGTCACAGTTTAATATCATGTGGGACGAAAGTAATACATAGTTTAAGGTCATATGTATGGACCGTTGTTGTATAGTTTAACATCATATAGAAAGGACGATGAAGGGGAAACAGTTTAACGTCATGTTGGAAGAAAGTGCGAATAGTTTAAAGTCATATGCATGGACCGTGGATGGTGCAGTTTAACGTCATGCTGGACATAAGAGACTTCTATACAATTTAGCATCACGTAGTTAGGATGTCATAGTTTAACATCAGGTGGGATGAAAATAATACAAATAGTTTAAGGTCATATGTATGGACTACTCCTGTATAGTTTAACATCGTATAGCGAGAACGATGAAGGGGATAGAGTTTAATGTCATGTTGTCTGGACATGATGAGCAGTTTTAATGTCATGCAGGACGGTGGTGCAGTTTAAGGTCATACCAGACCAAGGTGCAGTTTAAGGTCATACTAGACCGTTGATGATATATTTTGTGTCTATACAAAATACTTCATAAAAAATATGGCATTGGATGGAGTAGTGATGAGTTCTCCATCCATCGATATTAATGAATAAGTTCCATTGGAGTAGACCCTGTGTATTGAGTAAGGTCCTTCCCATTTTGGCTCAAGCTTGGGAGGTTTCTTTCCTGGTATCATTGGATTTCTGAGAACTAATACCAATTCTCCCTGAGTTAATGAATGAAGACGAAATTTTTTGTTGAAAGCTCGTGCTATTCAATTCTGATAGACTTCCAAGTGGTGCAAAGTGAACAATCATTTCTCATCTAACCATTCCAATTCATTCAATCGCTTTTGAGATTGTTCATCTGTAGATGACTGATCACAAATGGCTACTCTGAGCGAGGGTATTTGAACTTCAATGGGCAAGAAGACTTCTGTTCTATATACCAGTGAATATGGAGTTGACCGTGTTGCAGTGAGGGTGGTAGTCCGATAAGCCCATAAAGCATGAATGAGTTTATCAGGAAAAGACTTCTTATCTTTATCCACCATCTTTTGCAGTATATTTGAAAGAGTCTTGTTGAAGGCATCTATCTGGCCATTGTCTTCTACGTGATATCGAGATGAATGATTGGATTTGATGTTGTATTCTTGATACAACTTCTTCACTTCAGATGAATAGAAGTCGGTGCCATTGTCCGTCAATATGTTATGAGGGAAACCAAATCTGGTAATGATGTTAGACTTGATGAAGCTAACAATGCATTTAAAACTGACTTCTTTGAGAGGTACTACCTCTACCGATTTGAAAAAAAATTAGCAGTAGTAAGAATATACTTAAACTGCTTGGTCGTAGCTGAAGGGTAAGGTCCCACCACATCCATTCCCCATGTGGTAAATGGACATGAATATTTAGCTGTATGAAGAAACTCTGGAGGTTGATGAATGAAATTGGCATGTACTTGGCATGAATGACACTTCTTTGTGAAATCAACACAATCTTGTATCATTGAAGGCCAAAAGTATCCAAGCCTTCGAATCTGATCAGACAGTCTATGTCTAGACTGGTGGGCACCACAGACTCCTGCATGCACTTCTTTCATGACAGCTGTTGTCTCTTCAACATCAATGCATCTGAAGAGAACTCCATCAAAACCACATTTGTAGATAATTTTATCTAAGTGATCTAGGCTATCATAAAGAGTAAAATTGACCACACGTCACCGGATTTGTTCTTTCCCGGATCTATCAGGTGGAAGTGTTCCATTTTGAAGGTACTCCCTGATAGGTGACATTCATCCTATAGTATGACCATACGGTTCAGTAATGGGAATAATTTCATTAATTTCCTCTATTCTAATTCGAACATAAGGAGAAATTGCATGACGGTGGGATATAATGATGGTTGTCTTGTCCCGATTTGGATCTTCCAGAGTTGTGGCTATATTAGCCAGTGCATCATCTTGAGCATTTTTTTGATCTTGGGACATAAGAAAATGTCGGTTCTGAAGAGAATTCTACCATTAACTCTCTAACATAATCATACAAAGGGATTAATTCTTCCTTTCTGATGGCATAATCCACATTGACTTGTTTGGTTACCAGGTCTGAATCACCTTTCACCTTTAAGTGATTCACTTGTGCTTGAATTGCCAATTCTAAGCCTGCGATGAGAGCTTGGTATTCTGCTTCATTATTGGTACCACCTTCCCACAATAAGAAGAAATAAGGTAACACTGCCTTTTCTGGAGAAATGAGAACAATTCCTAAGCCAACTTTGTTGAATTTAGGATTTTCCATTTTCCTCCCTATTGGACTTCTGGAAGCACCATCAAAATACATTTCACATGCCTGAGGACTTTCTTAAATAGAGAAGATTTCCTCATCAGGGAGTTCAATATCTGAAGATGTGTCTTCCACTGAAGGGTGTTCAGCTAGGAAATCAGCTAGAACTTGGCCCTTTATTGCCTTTTGAGACACATACTAAATGTCGAATTGCTGTAAAATAACTAACCACCTTTCCAGACATCCTGTAAGCATTGGACGACTAAGGATGAATTTGAGCAGGGTATTGCAAGATACCAATTGGACCTCGTGATGTTGCGGGTAGTGTCTCAACTTCTGAATTGCAAAGATTAATGCCAGGAAACACTTCTCAATACTTGAATACCAAGTTTCTGCTTCAATCATAGTCTGACTGAGGTAGTAGAGGCTGTTTTCATTCCCAGCATCATTCTTCTGAGCAAGAAAGGAACCCGATGATCACTCTAAGGCTGTCACGTAAAGGATAAGCGGCCTTCCTTCAACAGGTGGCATAAGTACCGGTGGGATCAATAGGTATTTCTTGAGAATATCGAATGCTTCTTCACATTCTTCAGTCCACTGGTAAGTGACTCCCTTCTTCATCAATTTGGTGAAGGGTAAACTTTTACCTGCCAAATTGGCGATGAAACGTCGAATATAGGCTAAGTGTCCTTGAATTCCTCTTAATTCATTCAAATTTCGAGGAGGTGACATACCAAGGATTGACTTGGTTTTCTCAGGATCGACTTCAATACCACGATGGCATACAACAAAGCCAAAAAAATTTCCTGAGGTTACCCCAAAATCATATTTTAAGGGGTTTATCTTCAAATTATGTTGTCGAAGCTTACGGAATATGACTTCCAAATCAGACAAGTGTTTAGAATGTTGTTTGGATTTGACCACAAAATTGTCCACATATCATTCAAAAAACTTCCCTAAAATGGGTTTGAAGATATGATGCATGGCACGCTGATATGTTGCACCTGCATTCTTTAGGCCAAAGGGCATTACCCGGTAGCAAAACTCACCCTGAGGGGCTCTGAAGGCTGTGGATTCCTTGTCTTCTGGGGCCATTCAGATTTGATTATATCCGGAATATCCATCCATGAAGGAAAGTGCTTCATAGACAGCTGTTTCATCAATTAAACATTCTGTAATCGGAACTGGGAAATCATCCTTAGGACAATGCCGATTAAGATATCTGAAATCGATGCAAACTCTAATATGTCCATTATTCTTTTTTACAGGGACAATATTAGCCAACCACTTAGGATATTGAACTTCTTTGACGAATCTATCTTTGATAATCTTATCAACTTCTACTTCAATTTTGGAAGCATAATTTGGGTGTGTTCTTCTCATGGCTTGCTTAAATCATCAATGCTCTTCTGGTAAACCCAAATGATGAGTAGCAACGTCAGGATCAATCCTGGGAATCTCTGTATAATTCCAATCAAATATGTCTTGATTTTTCTTTAAAAGGGATATATACATCTCTTATTCTTCAAGAGTCATGGCTGCACTGATTAAAGTGGGGCGTGGATTTTCTTTTGTACCCATATTTATTTCTCTGAGTTCATCCATGGTGGTAGAGATACCCTCTTCAAATGCTAGAGGAGAATCTCTGAGGTCTTCCTCTTCTTCTTCAACATGTGTTACTTCTTCCGTTTCTACTTTCATAGTAGATGATGAAGTAGAATTTCCATGATTAAGAGAGATGTTAAACTTTGAACATCTTGAAGAAGAGGCTTCCATTTCTGACCCGATTGATGATGAAGGGTCTTCCTTGGGAAATAAAGAGGAGATAATGGATTGAGAATCGACATCATTATTCACTTCTGACGTCACTATCACTTCTTCTAGCCAAATTGGTGAAGTATAGACTTGTTGGATTTCAGCAGATGAAATGAAGTTGTCACCATTTGATCTTTCATCATTGCTTGGAGGATCACCAATTTCTCCCATATTGTCTAGCTCGATTTTCATAATTGACATTATGGAGCTTTCCATAAGAGAATTTTGATTTTGGTCTATACTGTCAATTTGACTAATAGGAAACACATAATCTATACTCACATGTGCAAATGTATTTATTGGAACCTTTTCCAAACCATATGGAGCATTAACTTTGGTAATCTCCCTGGTTGTGGATTTATCATTTCCCTTCATGTGATAGAATTCTACCTCAATGTATTGAGACTCACATGTCTTGAATGGGGCCTTATCACCATAACATGTCCCAACTTGGCCATCGAAAAAATATTTGAGACATTGACGGTATTATGAAGGGATAGCTGCATGTTGATGTAGGTAGGGTCTTCCAAGAAAGATGTTGAAGGCTGAGTCTTGAACAAACATGAAATCTGAATTGGATAAAAGATCTCCAAATTGAGTTCTGAGTGTAAATTCTCCCAATGGGACTTGTTCATTTTTATCATATCCTTGTAACATCATGGTAGAAGGAGATAAATCAGATTCTGTGAGGCCCAATGGGTGAAGTGTACGAATGGGCATTAGGTTGACTCCTGAACCATTATTAATGAAAGCTCTTCAGACGTCTACACCATTGACCTTGCAGATAAGTACAAAGGTCTAATATGTCCATGCATGACATCATCTTAATCTTCATCAGTAAAAGATATTACTGCATGGAATTCTGCAGGATTATTCTCTATGTGATAGACTTCAGCTGTAGCAATTTCAGTTTCAAACTCCTGAGGACTTGACAAAGCCTCGATGAGTGCCTCGCAAAGATCTTTTGACATATTCAAAGAATACAAAATTGATAACTTGGCTGGTACTTGGGCTAGGTGTTTCAATTTATCATACTTTTGATCTAGAGGTTTTCATTTTCCAATAGGAACATGTGGTTTAGCATGTGCCTTGGAAGCAGATGCTTTGGAAGTTGATGCATCTTGTATCTGGATAGGAGTTCGCAATATTCCGGGTTTTGGAAGATTAGACTGATTAGATCCATTTATTCGCTGAGAGGAAGAAGATTTAACCTTCAACCGGTCTTCCAAAATAACTGTTCCAGGACTGAATTTGCTATTGGTAGAAGAACTTTCTTGTTCTTGTTGAGCTCACTGAAGGGCTCTACCACGAGTTTCTACTGCGTACACAGTTCTAGCAGGGGTATAATTGGAATAGTGGATTCTGAAAGATCCACGTCTTCCCCTGTATCCTGAGCCTCTGGAACTTCCTCTGATTCCTCTATTTGATATAGGGAATTCGGGCTCATCATAATCGAAACTGCAACTGGAATATGGATCTGTTAATTGAATCATATTAACAGAACTGAAAATCAACTCTTCATCTGATGAAGACTCTGCCTGACTAGACAATTTAGGTTTTTCCATTTGGTGGGGTGGTGCTCGTTGCTTCTAAGTAGATGTCCTGAAATCTTCTAGAGTCAAAGACAACTTAGGCTTTGACACATACTCATCTTCTTCTGATTGTTCCTCTTTCTTGGAATTGTTCCGTTTCTTTAAGGATTTTCCCTCTGATGAAGAGGGTTTTGCTGCGGCATTCATGGTAGAAGGCACAATTGGTTTCTTCAATTGTGTTCACAAAATAGAATGAGTTCGTTTGATCGTCTTTCTGACCATCCAGTCATCATATTTTTGTGCATTTTTTCTTTTGAATTCTTGCCACTCACTTTCCTCCTCTGGAACTGTAGCAGTAACACATGCTACCTGAGCTAAAGAACCTTTCAGTTTTACTTGTCCCGAGTCGACCATCTTTTGCAGGATGTCCTTGAAGAAAAAATACTCCTGGATGTGATGCCCTAACATTTGATGAAATGGGAAATAATTGGGACGGTCTTCATCTCCTTCCTTGTTTGGCCTCTTTGGCCTTGGAAATTGAACCAGATTATTTTCCAGAGCCGAAATGAAATAACCAAGAACTTGTTCATTTCGGAAAGAGTAAACTTTGATTTTCAAATCCTCAAATTGTTTTCGTCTTTGATATTTTTGATTATCTTGAAAAAACATCCTCTTCTGTTGATTCTCAAGAGGTGGATCCCTTTGAGAAGATGAAGGTTTTGAAGTAGAAGCAGGTACAGGTGCTTTCTTAAGCATAATCGTAGCAGTCTCTGCTTTACCCATTCTCCTTCCTAGAGTTGATGGAATTACACGAGATTTAGACTTAGTATGTATAAGAGAATCTTCAATCTGTTGAGTGATTGAAGTAAGGTCTCAAACCCCTCCTGTGTATTTCACAGGGATCAGTGGTGTGCGCAACTCATCACACAAATTTGCCCCACATATTGGCAACAATTATTCCTGAGGGAGTGCTAAGCTTAGGGAATATGTTAATCCCTTCCAGCGAGCAATGAAATCTGAGACCCTTTCATTCTCCCTTTGCTTACAGTTTGTAAGATCAAAAACTTTTGTCTTTGGAAAAGTTGAGCTGAATTGAAGAAGAAATCGTTGACGGAGATCTTCCCATCTGGTAATTGACTGGGATTTCAAGCTTGTGTACCAGAGAAAGGCTGGTCCTTGCAAGGTTCACACGAAGCATCAGAGTTTCACTACTTCTTGCTGCTCCGGAGTTCCCATCATAGGATCACAATAAGACACGTAATGCATCAAATGTTGTTCAGGATCGCATGATCCATTGAAAATAGGGAATACAGGGTTCCCAAAATTTGATGGGGGAGGGATTGTATCTACCCATTCAGGGTAAGCTCTCTTTTCTGGTTGAACCTGAGCACGCTTTCCCTCCATAGCTTCCAACTGAGCTGTTAATGACTCAATAGTAGTTATTAACTTTTGAGAAACAACCGATTGAGCTTGGACCTAAACAGGTGCACTGACTAGAGCTTGGACAGGTATGGCAGCTGATACTGCAACTGATGGCAGCACTGTCAATTGTTGTTGCACTTGACCCGTAGGATTAGACCTGTGAGGGTGTACTAATAAAGGAGGATATTCTTGATCCATCTCAGTAGCTGCAACAAACTCCCTTGACTGGATGGCTCCATCACGTTTAGGAGGAAGACTATCCTGAAGTAGTTATGCATTCATCCTCCTAAATTCCTTCATTTCTTCCTCCTGTAGTGCAAATCTTTTCTCTAGTGAGAACGATTAGACTTCTTCAGAGGAAGAATATGAAACTTGATTCTTCCCATTTCCCTTGTTTGATCCCTTTCAGAGAGGGGGAAGTGGGTTATTTGATGGAACATCTAGATTTTTGGTAAACCTTTGATTTTGTGTATGCACACCTTCTTCATTTGTGTTTGTGCATACAACTTTTTGAACATGAACCTCTTCATCTGATCCCTCTGAGTGAGCCTTATTGGGTGGATCAGCAACAATGACATTGATGACATTGATTGATTCATAATGCATTGCATCCCTTCCATAAGCATTTTTGTGATATTGTCTTTTGTCATGCCCCTAAAGAGACATTTCCTTTTGTTGGTTTAATCCCTCAGGAACTTCTTGGCGAACCATAATTTGGAGAGAATATTCTGATAATTTGGATCTTTGTTCCTCTTGAGGCTTCTTCCCAAATCGAGAAAAGATCGACTTTCTCTGAGGAGGGAGTTGATGATTTGAAAAAGTCCCTAGTCTGGTGGAATGGGGCTGTTCCTGTTGTCTTTGTTCAACTCCTCGAATCCTATTTGTTTATTCTAAAGGTTGGGTTAAAAGAGGCCCCAGTCTGGCGAGATGGGGTGGCTCTTGACATGTTATGTCTGAGACTTTCTTAAAATCTTTCCTGATCTTGCGGACCTTGGTCCAGATATTAGCTGGTTGCATCAATCGACATCCACTTTTATCACCTAGCTCGGAAGACCGTTGGATGATTTCTGACACTTCTGTCACTTGGTGAAGTGCTTGCTCCATACGAGATGCCTGTTCAATATTCTCGTTTTCTTGATGAAGGAGTAATTCAACAACTTGTTCTCTGTATTCTTGATTTTTAGAGAAACTAGTTGAAGCCTGTTCTTGGGAAATATTTTGATTACAAACAAAAATAGGTATTTGTGGCCGGCCATGGGCAATAACATTGCATGAGACCATTTTCGGTGGTCTTTTCTGACTGGAGAGCACCGTGAAATGAAGTGCTCCATGAACACCCCATCCTCTGACATGAATACGAGATGGGGCATTGGAAATTTAATGGAGAAACCTTCTTGGTGCGCCAAGGCATGAATGCTGAAGGGATCTCTGCTTCTTTTCAGCCTTCAGATATCAAGAGACTGATAGAGATGCCAAGTCAATTTGGCGTTGTAACCCTTCTATTATCTTAACATGATTTTCATATTCATCATAAGATAATACTTTCTTTTTCAACTGACACAGAGTTTCCCATATGTTGAGAGGAATATTATGAATCCCATCTTCTGTCAACATCTCTGGAATGTCATACTGAGAGTCAGCCAAAGGCCAAAACATGACTGGCACTTCACCTTTCGCCAGTTTTTTTCTCATGTTCATCATTTCCTATTTATCATTCAATGAAGATTATTATACCTGTTTTGACCAGAGCTGGTGCTTCCTTGTTGCTTCATTGGATTCAACATGATTGGTAGAGAAATCACTGATCAAACTAGATTATGCATGACTTATGGGTGGTTTGGAGAATGACCTACACCCTGGGCTATCTTCCAATTGAGAAAGTATTTCACCTGCTAGCGATAAAGCATCATACATGACTGGTTTTACATTTTCAAGTGCCACAAGATAATAGGGATTTCTCGGCGCTGCATTTTCCACTGGAGCATTTTTCAGGCAATGTGCATCACTACTATGGAGAGGACTTTCGCAATGAAATTCATCATCAGTGGGAGGACCACCATGGTGGGTTACAGAAAAAGATGATATCTCTTGCTCCTTGTTCTTCTAACCACACAGAGGGTTCCTATGGCTCTCATCTAAAGATGAAACTTAGAGATCGACTGAATTTTCATGAAGCAAGCCTTGATGAGGAAGTGTATGTTGAAGACCTTCAGAATTAATGTTCCCACTATTGGGAAATGAGGGATTAGAATCTTGAATTACAATAGATAACTGTGTGAGGGCTTCAAGAACTCCAGCATCGATCAATGCCTTGTTACAGATTGGCTCTTGATCTTTTGACTGTGCTGGACGGGTCTTCTTCTTAGACACCTTCTTACTCTCCTTGGAAACCACTTGTTGACGAAATTGGATGCTCTGAGCAGGTGTATATACCTGATCAAGAGATATGGCCAGGTTAGGCTGATGATATCTACTCAAATTAGGTGTATATGCCTGTCTTGGTTGTCTGTATGATATGTGGGAGTATTCCCCACAATCCTCTTGGACTGGAACAGAGGTGTGTGTCTGTTCCGGAGTGAACTGTTGATGTGTCATTTCACTGCTAGGGACAGATTTGTGTGTCTTTCCTTAAGATATTGTTGAAGCTATTATAATATCATGGAAAGCATCTAGAATATTAGTAGGGATTTTCTTCTGCTCTTTCACCATTAACAGAATATGCTTGGTGACTTCATCTGCCGAAAAGGGGATATACGTCCATTCTGTGCTTGGAGTAGGTGTATGTGCCTGCTCCTGTCCTCCTTTTCCTGTCAGTGAATCCTGACAGTACTCAAGTGTAGGGGCAGAGAGTTGAGTCTGCCTCCTGTTTGTCGCTGGAGCTTTCCAACTGACTTCTCTATGTGCTACCAAGAGAGACTATTGGTAGGACTGATCAATACTAGAAGGTGTATGTGTCTGTTGTTTGAACTTCACCGAACGTGGTTGATGAGATCCATCATATGTAGTTAGACGAGCCTGCAGACTATCTGATGACGTATAAACAGGTTTATGTTCCTGCCTATAGTACTCCACCGGAATTTCCTGGTAGGATTGGCATGATGTTGCCAGACGAGTCTGTTGGACAGCAGAATTAAAACGGGCAGGTGTGTGTGACCGCTCATTTTTTGCTACCAAGTTAGGTTGGCGGACTTCTCCAGAAATGTCAGAGATGAGAACCTACTCACTGTTAACCGGATTTCACCTCTGGCGATTTGTCTTGCCTACTCGGGTTTGAGGAACCTGAGCTGAACGCCTGGAGTCGGTACCCTCATCATGTTGAGGGCGCATTGTCGCATGATTCTGGCAGCGATTGTTGGTGGGAGCCCTCGGGAAGGACTCTTGTCTTCTTGAATTAAGGCCCTGAGGGATCTGCTCATTCACCTCCCCAGAATAAGGGAGCGAATGGTGATTGTGTTTTGGGGATAACGACCCAAAACGTTTGGAGACGGTGGTTAGCATCGCCTGCTTCTTTATCACTGGTCGTCATTGTCCGGACGACCAGTGTGAGTTGTTCACTTGGAGGACTCATCGGGTAGCCTCCAGAGTTTGAATGGTACCATGTTGACGGTACTCCTTAACTAGTGTGTTTGATACCCAGCATTGAAGATTCTAAGTAGGAGATGTCGTCCTCAGAGTGGACGATAATCCAGCAAGAGTAGCAGCAGTGTCATTCACAGCAGCGGTATTCACAGGTGTGAACTTGAGAGCAGCCATTTCTTAGAATGCATAAAATCTTGGAAAATAGTGACTGTTTGATATAACATAAGTAATCAAGATAAATTCATCCACTACATCTTTTGGATGAGCACATACGTCAATGATTGTTTTTGTTTTCCATCTCATTGAGTTTTAAATAGGGGCCTAACAAATAAGTAAAACATCATTTTAACTTGGTTAAGGATTCACGTCGGGTTCACCATTTTTTGTTTCACTCTGGAATTGGGGATGATCTAACTGATTTAAGATTCAAACATTCCAAGTGGTTTCTAACAGGTTCGTTCGTAGAACCGGAAACATCCAATGATTCCATATCCATTTGTACCTACTTTCCAAAGGTAGTCGCTCATTAGTTGTGGACTGATGAGGCTTAGGAATTTTCATTGGTCGAGAGGATGGGAAGTCGGAATCATCACACCTTTTTGAGGGGAATTATTGTCTACTCTGGTACTATCTTTATATATTTAAGTTATGTTCGTGAATCCTTATTACATTACCAATTATAAGATGACTTTTCCTTTAGATATGACAATCAATGATTGATATGTAGAAAATTTAGAGAATCTTTTATATGTATTCGAGGTTCTTCATTGATAGAGAATCATCTATATTTGTTAGAGATTCTTAGTCAATGGTATCCTTTGATACATAAAAGTCTCTTGGTCATTATGATGACCATACTGGTTTTAAAGACACTCAGTGGGGCACTTGAAGTTTATTGTCATTCAGAAGGACATGCATTGTTTCAAAGTTGGGATCGTACCCGCAGATGGGCTACCTACGTATCCTTTGTTTTGGAAAAGGAATTAGAACTCACATAGTTCGAGTAAGGGAGTATGCTGTTTATGATTGATGTCTCAAAGAAAGGTTTCATAATTACTTTTACACTCTAAGCTCATGTGAGTCATGCTCGGTGTGAGAAACAAGAGGTATTGGTGCAACCAGACAATTGTTCCATGAAAGATGCAATCATATAAAATAATGTGGGGCTTATGTATGTATGACTTCCCAAACAGATGAAGATTAAGATTTACTTCAGGGAATAAATCCAGGAACAGGGTCCATAAAGGTATATGTACTTTATGGAGATTTGGATACTCTAACATGTGACTTAATCCTAAAAAGGAGGCCCAAATTAGGAGGTGACTTATTATTGGGTTTTACTCCTAATAAGGAAGCCTAAATCAAAAGTAAATTAGGACTGGTTAAGATAAAATTAAGGTACTTGGGGCTTACTCCTAAAGATGATGCCCATATTTGAGACTAGGGCGTATTCCTGAAAAGGAGGCCTAGGTTAATGAGGACTTGGGACTTACTCCTAAAAAGAAGGCCCAGGTTAAGAGAATTATGGTTGGGGCTTACTACTAAGGAGGATTCCCATATTTGGGAATTAGGCCTAGGTTAATGAGGAATTGGGACTTACTCATGAAAAAGAGGCCTAGGTTAAGAGAATTATTGTTGGGGATTACTCCTAAGGAGGATGCCCATATTTGGGAATTTTAAGATTGGGGATTACTCCTAAAAAGGATGCCCATATTAGAGGACTTGGGGATTACTCCTAAGGAGGATGTCCATATTTGAGAATTATGACTGGGGCTTATTCCAGAAAAGGAATCCCAAGTTAAAGAGGACTTGGGGCTTACTCCTAAGGAGGATGCCCAGACTTGAGAATTATGACTCGGGCTTATTCCTGAAAAGGAGGCCCAGGTTAAGGGGTTCTCTCATCTTAAAGGATGAGGTTGAATGAATGAAATCTCAATCTTTAGTGACATAAAGATGTGTAAATCACTAGGTTTTGAGAGATACTCCACAGATTTCCTTTCAAATAAAGAAGTCAAATCAAGAAATCGTGTCATAAATGGCTTTGAAGAGTGTCTTGAAGACTGAATCTTGAATAGGAGAGGTGGAATGGTATAATAAGGGTTAAATGGGCAAGAAGGGAACCCAAAAATGCAGGGGCGTGCAAGTCCTGGAAGGCGTGCAGGTACTGTGTGGGCGCACAAGTCCTGGTCGCGCAGGTATACCTGCGCGACACATGGGTACTTGCGCGATTGTTAACTAGTAGGGTAACACTTGGGCGATCCTTGACCAAAGCCTTTAGAATTATTCTGAGGTACTTCCATAAGAGAGGCGCGCAAGTTTTGGTGAAGAAGTAAGTCAGCGCACAAGTATGTTCATTTCCCTTAGGGTAAAACACCTTAGGCTTGCAATTGTTAGTGAATTCTAACACTTATACCTTACTCCTCTTTTTTAGACCTTCCATTCTAGGTAAAGAATTACCTTAGAAGTGTTCAGAAGACCTGAAGAAGAGACTTGGGCGTTCAGAGCTCTATATCTGAATTCTGGAAAAATTCCTCTTCGAAATGGGGGGCCCACCGGGGCTATTTATAGGCTGGAGAGGACCCCGGGCGGTTATCACTTAGGGCGCGCAAGTGACTTGCATGACCAAACATGCGGCGCGCAAGTGTACTTGCGTGACCATGGTAGAACTTGCACGACCCTTGTGCAATGTTCTTCTTATTCATTCCTTTGTCAATTTTTGAGATTTTTTCAAAGGATGAATCACTTTGGGCTAAGATATTCCCCTTTTACAGTCTTTAGACTCTATGACGAAAGGAGCATCAACAATGCCCTATGCTTATTCCTTTAATTTTAATTTCATAATTTCTTGTTTGTTTTAAAAGTACGTTTTACATTTATGATATATAAACATGCTATGAAATTTGGTTGTGGTTTCTTGAAATGGTCATGCATTTGTTTTGGAAATTGAAATGTATTTTTAATGATATCTGTCTTAAGTGGCCTTTTCTAGAAAATTGATTTTTTAAGTGGTTTGGAATTAGTAATCTATTCTTACAAATGTGTTTGGACTTTAGGAGAGTTAATTTTATAAAAATGTCCCCTTCATGAAATTAAGATCGTTTGGCATCTTAAGAATGATTTATGAAAAAGAAAAACCTCTCTTAAGGCACACCCCTTTGGATTTTGAAAAATTATTTTTAAGTTGAATGTGTTATTATTTTTCTAATTTAAAGCTTCTTCATTGTTTGATGTGGAAGAGGGGTAATGTGCTTAAGGAGGGATAATGGGGGTGAGAGGTTGAATGGGTTTTAGAAAAAGAAAGTGTTATGTACATATATGTTTGCTTGATAAAGAAAAATCACAACCGCTTGAAATATATCACTATGGGAAACCTGGGTATCTAGGTGGGTGACAAGGACTATTATGCTAGATGACACGGCAGGAGTTCATCCTAGTTCTTCTAGTAGTATTTATGCAACAACACCAACTAAACATATGTATTTTTTAGGGTAGTGTTTTCTAAGCCACGTTTCATCTAGGCATGATGTCTATAGGGTCCCACTTGTGCTAGTTACCTATAGGGATTTTCCCTGGTGCTCATTTGTGACATGCTTCTTGTGATATAATTTTCATTTCACTGTGTTCATATTTGATGTCTTATTTCTAAAAACCATTTTTTAATCCAAACTGGTTTCTTTTCATTTTGAAATGTAAATGAATTCTTGGAACCAATTTTGAAAATGTAATTGGATTGAAATGATTTAATTGAAAATGAAAACTCATTACTTGGATTTGAAAAGAAGGAAAAACATTATTTTATTATATCTTATTTTCAAACTGGCATGACTAGATTTCACACTAAATGCAGGGCATAGGAGGTGGTTATATTTTGGCATTTCTACTGAGCATCTCGGTGCTCACACCTACATTACTTTTCAGTTGCATGGTTCAGTCTTGGATCGCTTTTGGGATCGAGTGTAGTTTTTGTTCTGTGGTGACCCACAAGGTCACCTGAGGTATGTCATGTTGCTTCATTGATTCCTTTTTCCGTTGCCAATTTGTTCAGTTTATTTTTTCTTTATTTATCTGCTTGTTCAGTTTATGATTATTTATCTGACACTAGTACCCAGCCCGTGGGGATCAAGAACGCCCTTCTGTCTATGTCATAGACTGGATTAGGTGACCATTTCAAGGTTGACCTGGGTTGGTTCGTGAAATCTAATCATTGATCAACCACTTTAAGAATCTTTAGATTTAATACTCCCCCTATATTATAGATCCTCTAACCAACTTCAGTTGAGCTTCAACTTCCCCTATCTCGATTCTCCACTTAACAACTTCTCCCAATGTCTTTTCTTTCCCCTAGATTAGTCATACATTCTCTCCCTTTTTCCATGAACACGAAGGGAAATTTAAAGTTGTCTTTAATAGGGTAAAGAACACATATAAGCATATAAGGGAAAGACACATCATACCTCAGGGATAGGGGGTCTAACATCCACACTTTTTCAAGTTTAGTAAGTCGACTGGACTCCCAGATCTAGTAGTTTCCTTTCCAATGATTCATTGGGTACGGCCTTTGTCAGAATGTCTTCAACCTGTTGTTCTGTAGGCACATACTCCAATATAACATGACTTTTCTCCACCATCTCCTTGATAAAATGATATTTTATTTCAATGTTCTTTGTCCTTGAGTGATGGACTGTATGTTTGCTAATATTTATAGAACTTGAATTATCACAATGGATTTTGATATGAGATTTCACTTCAATTCCAATATATTCAAGCTACTGCTTCATCCACAATATTCACATTCATGCTTGAGTAGTGACAATATATTCATCTTCTGTGGTGTTCAAATAAATTCCTTCTTTTTTCTTTCTCAACCAAGAAATACACAACTCTCTATGATAAAAGGCATAAAAAGATGTTGATTTTCTATCATCTTCTACACCAGACCTATCTGCATCTGTATATCCCAATAGCTCTAGTTGATAATTTCTATCATACATTATGCCAAAATTTATTGTTCCCTTGATATAACAAAAATTATTTTTTAATATTATCATGTGAATATCCATGGTATTTCTTTTATACCTTACTTCTTGGTATGTGGAAAATAAAATATCACTCTTTATCGCTGTTAGGTACAACAAAATTCCAATGATTTTCCTATATTCAGTGGTATTAACTTCCTTTCCTTCATCATCCCATGACAGATTTAGGTGGGTTGCAACCAGAGTCTTCATATTTTTGGAATTATCCATTATAAACATTTTAAAAACGTCCATGGAATATTTAAATTGAGAAAAAAAAGGTTTTATTTCTTCCATGCATCATTATTAAGCCAAGGAAAAATGTATTCCCACCAATCATCCGAATTTCGAACTCACTTTTCATGAATTCTGAAAACTGTCTGCATTGGGCTTCATCTGATCTCTCAAAGATTATGTCATCATCATAAACTTGAAAAACCATACTTTAACTATTTACAATGTTTAAATACAAACTATAATAAACTCCAACATGTTGAAAAATGAGATTCTTTAGAAACTAATCAAGCCTCTAGTACCATGCTCTTAGTGCTTGCTTTAAACCATATAATGTCTTCTTCAACTGACTAACCATGTTCTCATCTTCATGGATGAGAAAACCATCTGGTTTCTCAATTTAACTTCTTCTTGTATAAATCCATTCCAAAATGCCAACTTGACATCCATATAAAAAACCATAAACTTTATTTTCACTACTATGGCCATGAAAAACCTTATTGTCTCCAGCCTTGCAATGGGTACGAATGTTTCATCGAGATCTATACCATCTATCTGGGAGTACCCTTTGCACAAAAGATGTGCATTTTTTAGAATCACCACAAAATAATCATGCATTTTATTGAGAAAAAACCCATTTTGTCCCGATGACATTCCTTCCTGGGGGTTTTGAAATAATCTCGCATTTTTTATTCTTTTCAATTTGTACAAGCTATTCATTAATATATTGATCCCAGTTCTCATCTCCACATGCTTCATCAAAACATTTTGTTTCCACCTATGATATGTAAGATTAATTTTGTAAATTATTCATCCTACTTGTATGTACTAGAGCTGTATAACCACTGATTATGTTTTTCCTATCAATTTCATCTCCTCCTGCTGGATGGCATTCCACCTTTTTTATTACATAATGTTTCATTTCATTTTACAAACAGATGATCTTTAAAGTTTAGTGTCTTGAAAATCAGGAAAATAAAACATGAAAACATAAAACATTCTTCTAATCCACTTGTAGGGATTCATCATAAGTTTATCCTATGTAAAATTATTGCATCTCATAACCCAAAGACATACATCAAAGGAAAGGGTGAGTAGAAGTCCAAGTAAGGAAAGCAAGGGAATCAGTTTACTTGTGATATCAATAATAACTTGATGAAAAACATAAAGGAATGAGTAATGGAAGTAGAGGAATATCATAATGAAATGAACATGAATCATAACATGAATATTTGGATTAAACATTTAATTTAGACATTCATGAACATGTCACCAAGGTTCATCCCCAAAGTGTCATCAAAATTACCAAGGTTATTTACCAAGGTATCGTGAAACTTGTCATATCTAGAGATTAAATTCATTACCCAATGTCTTAGAGAGCTATTAGGGTACACCCTTAATATCTATTTATTTTCATGTGATCCACATAGATAATAATAATACATTGCATAAATAACCCACTGAGAGTAAGAATAATGAGTTTCACTTCAAAATCGTGACGTTTTAAAAGTGCTTAAAAACACGATCATTATGACTTTTATAAACCTTGAAAAAACAATGAGGATTTAATGCATGTTAATTCCATAATCAAATAGATAAATTTTATGTCTTGATAAATATATCTAGAAATGAAAATAGATTTGGTTATTAACATAAATAAAACAAGATAATTTCATGTGAAAAAGAGAGAGATTTTGTGATGAAATTTAGGCAACATAACGACTATATAACATGGTTTAAGAAAACACTAAAAAGTGAGAGGACAAGATTCAACCACTCATAAATAAATAATGAAATAGTATAGGTATAGAATAAAATTTAAATAAGATAATGTTATATATATTTAATGGAATACCACATAAAAAAGGAAACTTGAAAGAAAAGAGAAGATGCGATTTCTTTTACCAAAAATCAGCAGCCAAATGACTTCTCTTAAAAATTCATAAAATTAGTTTATGAGAGTGGAAAATAGATCTCATAAATTGAACATGAAATGGACAGTAGTAGGGATATTGGAGAACAACCCCCCCCCCCATAATAAAATGGAAACAAGAAGACATAACATAAAGGAATACATGACTTAAAAGTGGAGGGTGAAAGGTTCCCTTACATTGAAGAGTAACTTTGAAAGCATGAAGTTTGGGACCATAGGGGATTGAGGGAACCTAGGGAGGACTCCATGGAAGGTAAAATAATAGATCTTAATTTATAAAGAATTTGAAAAGACATTAATGAACGAGTGGGTTGGTATTTATAGAAAAAGTGAGGGAATATTTAATTAATTTCCAAGGGACCCCTCATCGGTCATATTTTCAAAACCATGGGCATGCCCATGGTATTTTCCCATGGTATTTGCCACTTGGTACACCTCATAACATATATTACTATTCACAAGTCGACCAAAATTATTACATCATGATTACGTCATTAATGACGTCATAAAACACACTGAAACTAAAAACTGTAATTTCAATATTCACTGAAAACAAAACATTTTATAAAAATGTCCTATATTCACCCCAATATAATATCTATGATCTAAATTCAAAAATAAACCCCATTTTATGAAAAAAAAATATAAATATTTTAAATTTAATTTTTTAAATAAAATCATTATTTATTCAAAAAAACAACACTAAAACTATAACTTGTTATGTAACACCTTGAAAAAGTAATCAAGGTCCCCTAAAATTATCATATAACCATAATAAAATAAAGTAAAAATTTATGATTACATTTTATGAAAATAAATTTCCATTTTAAATTATTAAATTAAATATAAAATTTTAAATAAAAATATTTATGACATTCAAAAATACCAAAACATATACTATGATCATTTTTCACATTTAAGATGCCTTAATTGTATTTATACATTCATGGATGAAATTTCTATTTTTTTGGCCGATTTACTTTTCATTACTATTCATAAGGGTATGTTAAAATTCAAAAAAAAATTATTTTCATCTTATTTATCAACATTTTTTCACCAAGATTACAACCATGTAAAACAGATATTTGAAAATCATTTCAAAGAAAATTTTATTTAATAATAAAATATTTTATACTATTCATCAAAAAACACTATTTATAAAATACTATTCACAAAAAAATATTCATGAAAAACTATCCAACAAATTGAATCTTCTTAGAAAATTTCCAAAATATCATCCTAGGTTAATTTTGACATTTTATATTCAAACATTCTGTTTATTTTACCATAATAATTCTCTAAGTATGATAAATCTTTGAAAAGTACAATTTTTACTTCAAAAATAAATTTATCAAATTTATCTTAATTAAATATATATTTTATTAAGAAAAGATATTCCAAAAAACCAGAATGGTGAAATAACAATTTTATTTATATAGAAGGATTACACAAAGTAACTATGGTCTCATTACATATCCTCTAATAACACCTTCATATGACCTAACTGTAATATGTGTTATGGTGATAGAATCTTGGGGAATTTTGGAAATCATTGCCCTAGTGGTGATTTCTATCAGCTAGAACTTATCCCATAGGAAATTCCATTCAAACTTCACATGTTGGAGTTTGGTTGGGCTTGGTTCAGAGAAAAGCCCAGTGATGGAACCTCCTTTCTTGGCTCCGATGGATGGGCATCGTACGGCCCATGTCTACTGGATGAGGCCATCGATTCTTCATTCTATAATAATTAAGCTATATCATTTGTTTTTAAAAACAACAATTTTAATGTTAAGAGTTTATTTTCAAATGGTCATATTGATATATAGTTATATAATAGTCGAAACCCAACAAAATCATTTTAATTATAATCACTTCATTAATTAAAGGATATAGTTTTGTGGAGTATAAAATAAAATAACACACAAATTTAGGAAACAAGTATTATTCAAAAGTTTAGGTCCTTATATTCTTCCCCACTTAAGAAATTTCAACCCCGAAATTTTAACTCGTAACCTTAGAAGAGACAAGGTGTGGGTACTTCTGCCTCACAGACTCCTCTCCTTCCCACGTGGCTTCTTCACATTTGTGGTTCCTCCGTAACACCTTAACAAGGTGGGTAGTATTTTTGCGTAGAACCATGTCTCTATGATCCAAGATCTCCACTGGCTGCACCCCATAAGAGACGTCATGTTCTAGTTGTTCGACCTCTCGATTTAGTACATTTGAAGGGGAAGGTATTAAGTTTTTAAAGGGGGATACATGGAATACATCATGAACTCGTGCTAGATTTGGAGGAAGTGTAAGCCAATAAGCCACTACTCCCACATGATCAAGGATTTCATAGGGTCCAATGTACCTAGGGCTGAGCTTTTCATTCATTCCAAACATCAAGACTCTCTTCCAAGGTGAAATTCGAAAAAGTCATTGTCACCAACATCAAACTTCATTTCCCTTAAACGGTTGTTGGCATAGCTCTTTTTCCATCTCTGAGAAGTCTTAATGTGTTACAGGATGGAATGGACCTTTTCTGTCATCTCTTGCACTCGATTAGGCCTAAGAAACTTTCCCTCACCAGCTTCATGCCAACTAGTAAAAGTTCTATATCAATTACCATATAGAGCTTCATAGTGTGCCATTTGAATGCTCGAGTGGAAGCTGTTTTTGTCATAGAACTCAATTAGAGGGAGATTTTGACCCCATTGACCTTTAAATTCCATTGAGCATGTTATCAGCATTTCCTCGAGTATTTGAATAGTCATTTCAGATTGTCCATCAGTTTAGGGGTGATAGGCCGTACTGAAATTCAATTCAGTGCTCATAGCATGTTAATGACTTCTCGAGAATTTTTATGTGAACCTTGGATCAGGATCAGATACGACATAAAGTGGAACTCCAGAAAACCCTACCACTTCTTTCACTTAAATCTTGACAAGTTGATCAAGAGAGAAATATTCCCGAATGGGGATAAAATGGTCAGTCTTGGTGAGATGGTCCACAATAACCCATATCTCATTTTTCCTTTGGAAGGTCTCAGGAGACCAATGACAAAGTCCATAGTGATATTGTCTCACTTCCATGCTTGTTTGGGTTGTGGTTGCAATAACCCTTTAAGAATTTTTCCTTCTAACTTCACTTGCTGACATACCAAGGTCCTTGTAGTGTAGTCAAAAATATCTCATTTCATATTATACCACCAATAATGATCATGAAGGAATATATACATTTTTGTACTCCCATGATGTATAGATAACGTAGAGCTATGAGATTCATCCATAAGATCCTTCTTTATTTACAGAATAGATGGAACACATATTCTTGTATGAAATTTCAGTACACCTTCTTGATCAATATTGAACCCAAGAAACTTCCTATCCTTCACAGCCACAAACTTCTTCTGTAACAAAGGATCTTCTTTCTGAGCTTTCTTGATCATCTATAGTAATTATGGTTGATAAATCATTTGGGTTATGGTTGATGATGTCCCTTCCCTTATAGTTCCCATTTCAAGCTTTACTTGTCCATTGATTAAAGGATCTCTTTGAATCCTCATTATTGAAAGAACAAATGGGTATTTTGTGCTTAATGCATTAACGACTTTGTTTTCTCATCAAGGATTATAATTAATTGGAAAATCATTTTCTTTGAGAAGTTCCAACCATAATTTATGTATCATGCTTAATTCCTTTTGTGTGAAAATATGCTTCAAACATTAATGTTCTATTTATACATCACATTTCTCCCCATAAAGATTGGGCCTCCATATCTTCATAGAAAAAATGACCATAGCCAGCTCTAGATCATGTGTAGGATAGTTCTTCACATAAGTCTTCAATTATCATGATTCATAAGAAATGAATTTGTCATTTTTCTTGAGAACACACCAAATACCTTTCAGATATATATCGCTAAAAATAAAAAATATGTCTCCACTTGAGGGAAGGGTTAACATGAGAGTGGTAACCAATCTCTTCTTCAACTATTAGAAACGTTCCTCACACTCCTTTATCTAGATAAATCTGAACACTTTTCTATTTATCATGGATAATGGATTAGAATGTCTTGAAAACGTTTTCACAAATTTCATATAATATCCTGCGAATCCAAGGAAACTACGAATCTTAGTTATTGTTGTAGGATGAGGACACTTCTCTACAAATTCTATCTTTGTAGGGTCAACTATGATTCCTTCATTGGTAATAATGTGCCCCAAGACAAAAAAAAATTGTAACCAAAATTCACATTTTTAAAACATTCCAAAAATCCTCTCATTCCACAGAGTTTTCAAAATAACCCTTATTTGATCCTTTTGCTCCTTGTGGATTTTGAAATATATTAGAATATCATCAATAAAGACTACTATAAAGTTATCAAGGTAGTCCTTAAATAATCTATTCATCAAATCCATAAAAATATTAGGTGAATTAGTCAGTCCTAACAAAATAACAACAAACTCATATTGCACATATCTTGATTGGAAGGCAGTTTTTGGAATATCATCTTTCTTCACCCTCAATTGATGATAACCAAAACTAAGATCAATCATAAAGAATAATTGAGCCCCACAAATTTGGTAAAGTAAGTCATCAATTATTGGAAGAGGGTATTTTTTTCACTATGATCCCATTCAATTCTCTATAATCAATGCATAGCTACATTGATTCATCCTTCTTTTTCCTAAAGATAATAGGTGCTCCCTAAGGAGACACACTAGTTCAGATAAAACCCTTCTCCAAAAGATCTTGGAGTTGTTCCTTTAATCCCTATATCTCTAAATTTTCCATCCTATATGGGGTATTTGATATCGGATGGTATCTATGAATGATTTTAATGGATAACTCTAACTCCCTTTCTAGGGGAGGTACAGGTAACTCCTCAAGAAATATGTCAATGTATTCATGGATGATGGGGACATTTTATATCCTTAATCACTCATTTCCATATTCTACTTCACTGATAAACTCCATAAATATGGATATAGGTGGTTATTCCTAACAAATTTTAGGTTGATATATCTCTCCTTAGAAGATAACAATTGGTTTCCAATTCAAGACTACTGAGATATCCTTGCTTCTGCATTTGATCTTAGCATTATACATTGAGAGCCAGTCCATCCCTAGTATAATGTAGAATTCAAGCATGTAATGACTACATGATTTGTGATAAGATTGTTCTCACTAATGTAAATATTATAGTTTCTAAACATTGGGAAAGTTTCGGTAATCCCACCATGAGTCTTGATGGATAACTCTACTTTTAAAAAATCAGGGGTTAATTCTAAATTCTTTTCAAACTTGGAGGAAATAAGAGAATGTATAGAACTAAAATAAAAAAAGTACTTTCTAGCATTGAGAGAATAACAAAATTAACTTCCACCACATCATTCAAAGCTTCAACATCAGCTACCGTGATAGAAAAAACACGAACTTTCCCACTGGGCCTTTGCTGATGCTGATGGTGGTTTTCCTCCACTGCCCTCAAATTTATACAGTGATTGGAAAAGTTACCATGTTTTCCATACTTATAAAATTGAACATCAGGTTGGATCTGCACCGTCTTCCCCTCTACTTTAGTGTTGGGATGTTGAGGCTTCACCTCACTGCAACAATTCCGCGAAATATGGCCATCACTTCCAGACTTGTTGCACTTCTCTCTCCCAAGAAGGTAGTTCCCCGAATGCTTCTTCCCACATCTATTACATGTAGGATGTAACACTGTCTTGCCTCCTCTTCCCTGATCAAAATTCAGCCCTATTCTTTTCTCCATAGATCTTTTCTTGTCATTGGATTTATAAGACCCTTGCATCTCACCAAAATCCAGTTTTACTTTCATCGCACATTACATGATCTCCTCATAGCTATCGTAGTCTCGGTTGGTTAGATTCTTCCGCATATGTTGTCTCGGTCCAAAAAATAATCTATCAACCTTGTCATTTGGATCCATGAGAATGCAAGAGGTATAACATGTAATCCTTGTCAAGTTCATCTCGTTGCTTCTCACATATTCATTCCCCTTCTTCTTCAGCTTGAGAAACTACTTATCCATTCTTGTTTTCATGGAACGGGGTAAATACTTACTAAAGAAGATCCCTCTAAACTACTCCCACTCCATAGCTTCAACCTCCACTCTTGACCTCATTTTTTTAATCAGTTCTCACCACTGATCAGCTTCTCCCTCTAATAGATAACCATACAATGTGACCTTTTCTTATTCCAAATAGGGGAGCATAGAAAAATTATTCTCGATAGTGCTGATCCACTATTCAGTAGTAAATGGGTTGGAAGATCCACTTAAGGTTTGTGTTCATTGATGCATAAAGGACTCAACATAATTTTTTCCATTCATGGTGAGATCGGTCTCTTAGAATGATTCAACATATTTCCCATAACTTGAGTTAGATGGTTCATCATTCTCATGAAATTTTCCATTCTAGCTTCCATCATAGGGCCGTTAGCACATGGTCCATTGAGGTAATCATTTACACGGTTCCTCCAATTTCCCACATTTTTCTAAAAGAATAAAACATTAGTGAGAATCTTATTTAATTTGTGTATTGTTTAAATATAAATCATTCTATGTCATAAAAATTCATGCTTAAACAGTTACATTTCATTATAAATCCTTCATAATGATTTATTAAAAGAATATGATTAAACAAACATATCTCTCAGGAGTGTCAGAATAGGAGTGCAACAAGGCCTATTGTTGTGTACCCGGATACCTTGGGTCAAGCTTGAAACTCTTTTTCGGAGTTTTCACTCCTAGGTACATCTGTGTGAGGGCCACATCCACATGTTCGAATCTAGATATGGATTATTAGTTCGGAAACAACTTAATAATTCATCAGAACAATAAGAATTTTTCCAATTTTTAATCATTTTATTTGGTTCTCCATAAAGTGTTCATAGCCTAATTTTTATAAATAACTAAACTATCCTTTGATTCCAACCATGTTATGCCGCCTTTTTTATTACATAACTTTTCATTTCATAATACATACAGAGGATCATTAAAGTCTAGTGTTTGGAAAATCAGGAACATAAAACGTGAAAATATAAAACATTCTTGTAATCCACTTTTAGGGATTCATCATAAGTTCTTACTAAGTATAATTATTTCATATCATAACATGGAGACATACATAAAAGGAAAGGGTGGGAAGAAGGCCCAGTAAGATATGAAAGGGAATCAGTTTACTTGTGTTATCAACAAGTACTAGACCAAAACATAAATACATGAGAAATTGAAGTATAGGAATAAAAAAATGAAACGAATGTGAATCATAACATTAATATGTGTCTAAAACATTTAATTTATCCATTATTGAACATATCCCCAAGGTTCATCCCCAAGGTGTCATAAAAATTACCAAGGTTATTCACCAAGGTATCATGAAAGTTGTCATCTCAAGAGATTAAAATCATTACCCAATGCATTGGAGCTCTATCAGGGCTCACCATTACTATGTATTTATTTTAATGTGAGATACATTTATCATAATCATACATTTCATATATAACCCCTAGAGAGAAAAATTAATGGGTTTCACCTAAAAATCGTGACGTTTTAAAAGTGTTGAAAACATGATCGGTATGTCTTTTATAACCCTTGGGAAAGGAATGAGGGTTTAATGTTTGTCAATTCCAAAATAAAATAGATCAATTTTTTTCCTCGATGAATACTTATGGAAATTAAAATTTATTTGGGTATTCACATAAATAAAACATGATAATTTCGTGAGAAAATGAGAGTGATTTTGAGACGAAATTTCTACAGCATAATAGTTATATAACTTGTTTTAAGAAAACATTAAAAAGAGAGGGGAAAAGGGTCACTAACTCTTATGTAACTCATGAGTCAGTATAAATATAGAATAAAATTTAAATAAGATCATGGTATGGATGTTTTAATGGAATACCACATAAAA
Organism: Viscum album; assembly: GCA_963277665.1. NCBI lineage: Eukaryota > Viridiplantae > Streptophyta > Magnoliopsida > Santalales > Viscaceae > Viscum > Viscum album. Next base: position 568,158,736 of record OY728164.1, on the reverse strand, counting down.
GGAAAACTTGAAATAAAAGATAAGATGTGATTTCTTTTACCAAAATTTAGCAGCCTAACAACGTCTCTTAAAAATTAAAAAAATAAGTTGATGAGATTGGAATGGGTCTATAATCAATTGAAAATTAAATATAAATTATTAGGAATATATAAGAATAAACCCCCACATAATTAAATGGAATCTAGAAGACATAATAGAAAGGAAGTAATGACATAAAAGAGGAGGGTGAAAGGTTCCCTTACATTGAAGAGTAGCATCGAAAGGTAAAAGGTTGGGAACTTTCCAGGATTTTGGGCACCTTGGGAGGGACTCCATAGAAGGTAAAAAGACCAGATATTTTTTGATGAATAATTTGGGATGGAATAAACTAACCAATGGGTTGGTATTTATAGCAAAAGTGAGAGAATATTTATTTAATTTCCAAGGGACACCTCTTCGGTGGTATCTGCCGAACCATGGTCTTGTCCATGGTAGTTTACCATTGTATTAGCGACTTGGTAAACCTCTTGATATATAATACTATTCACTAGACTACTAGAATTATTACATCATGATTATGTCATTAATGATGTCATTAAACACACCAAAACTCAAAACTCTAATTTCACTATTCACCTAAAAACAAAACATTTTATAAAAATCTCATAAATTCACCCTAACCTAAAATCAATGCTCTGAATTAAAAAATGAACATTATATTATAAATATAATTTTCTAATTATTTTTAGTTTAATTTTTAAGTAAAATCATTATTTATTCCAAAAAAGAACTCTAAAACTATAACTTGTTTTGTAACACCTTGAAAAAGAAATAAAGGTCCCATAAAATTATTGTATAACCCTAAGACAATAATGTAACAATTTATTATTACATTTTATGAAAATATGTTTCCATTTTAATATTTTAAATTAATTATAAAATTGTAATGAAAATATTTATGACATAAAAAAATACCAAAACTTATACTGTGATCGTTTTTCACTTTTAAGATGTCTAAATTGTATTTGTGCATTCATGGGTGAAGTTTCTATTTTTTTAGAAGATTTAATATTTGAAACGACCTGAACTCGAATAGCCACCCGAATAGTGCTAAACGGGTTGGGTGCTACTACCTTTGGCGCACCTCCCCGAACGCCAAAGGCTGCCAACTAGAAGAAAGGGTCTTATAGGTATAATGGGGAGGCTACACCATCTCGGAGGATAATAATAATGGTACTGGCCCAAGTATAACAATAGAGATACAGTGTAATAAATGACTCAGCATACTCGAACCCGACCTGTAGAGCAGACACATAATCAATATCAATAAACAGCGAAAGTAATAAATATAAACAACAACAGTGGAAATAAATACAACAACATGTTGATCACTTGTAACTACTACTAAACAATAAAACATGCATACAAAGAAGGTCATACATATCTGAATATAAAAAGGGTGCCAATGGATAACCATCTGTAGATACGAAAAAGGTAAGCATGTTGATACATGAATAAAAAAACATGGTAACTCTAGCTAGGTAGGACCTCAAGGTCCTTTACATCTTCATGCAACAGCTAATATGACCCAGCTCTTGAAGCTGGCCTCTTTCCTGCACGTAAATCCCTAAATTCTGCACGCGTCTCGAAGGGGCCATACAGGGTGTGAGACGAATCCCAGTAGGATACCACCTAATGGTGCGTAACTAATATAAGTGTTTAAGAAGGCAAGCATTTATAAGGAAAGAAGGAAATAGAACGATGCACAAATTTACACAAACTCCACTGGTACTCAGAAGCCACCATGGATTGTCACCTGCTTCAGCCAACACTGAAATATCTGTCATTTAACCTGGAACCATGTGCCCCCTGACACTGTGTGTCTCAAGTACCGACGTCCCGAAGGCATGCCCCAGAAAAAGTAACCCGGAGGAACAACAATGCCTGTCCTCAATAAGTAACCGGAGGGACAATGATGTCTGCCCTCAAATAAAATAACCTAAGGGACAAAGATTTCTACCCTCAAATAATGTAATCGGAGGGACAATGATGTCTGCCCTCAAATAAAGTATCCAGAGGGACAACGATATCTTCTCTCAAATAACGGTGAGCCTCTAACCCCAAACTAATAGCCTCAATTCTATCCCCTGAAGGCTCCCCACCTTCCACGTGGCTTCCAACAGAAAGCACCCCCAAACCAATAGTACCTAAACCACAATTAACGGGGGCCTCTACCCACACGTGTGGTCAAAAACACCACATCACAAAGTCTCTATGTGTGCACACTACTCACAGTTTCCAGGTGAGTGGTAATCACCAAAATTGTACCCTAGCCACAACACCTCTGACACCTCGTGTCCCTACGACCATGCCGCTTAAGTCTAATGGTCTTTCCATCCCAATAACCCAGGACATTCCCAACCTAACAGTCATCCTGCCTCAAATTAATGCCCATGACGCCCAATCCCATTGTCAGAACCACCCAACGTAACCCTGCCCAAGCCCAACCTGTGATCAGCATCACTCAAGAATATATGGGCCATGCCCAACATAACCCAAAGGTTCGAGCATATGCAATTCAGCAATTACATATATAACATATTTAAACAGAACACATAAACAGGCAAAACATTCTAAACAGTTGAATTGTCCTAACCCAATGGTTATCAATCAACATCACTGAGGTCTTGGATGCCTCTAACTAACCCAATGGTTATCAATCTACATCACTGAGGTCTTGAATGCCTCTAACAATTTATATCAAGTTTTAATAAACTAAGATCAATAGTTTAAAACTATATAATTCAAACATAACCATTTTGGCATCCCCCGGTCAAAATGCCCCGATGTCCAACAACCCCTTGCCCGGCCCCGTTCAAGAAAAACTGGTAACAGGGCATACCCAAAGGCATCCCATAGGTCAACAATCAATTCAATATGTAATAGAAGATAAAACAGGTCCCTATCAAGATACCTGAAAATGTGTCGAAGGCCGCGTCACCCAAATGACCACAAAAACAGAAAAGGAGGTTTGCACCACCTACCTGAGACACGTACGATGCTACTCCTCTGATAACAACCTCCAATTATGTATAAAACACGGTAGATCTAAAAAAGAATCAAAACCTCTCAAACCCCTATAACTCATTCTAGAATAGAAATCAAGAATAACAGCTCAAGAGTAATCAAATCCTTACTGAGGGGGTTCCAACGCATCTGTCGGCGATTGAATCAGGGTTTGGACGAAGATCTGGGAAGGAACTGATGTCCTTGCGAGATTGGTTCACGAACCTAGAGAAACTCGGTACTCCCTACCTCAAAATGAGGCTACTGCCCTTTTAGTGAAAAAAAGAATGTACACGGTGTGTACTTCTTGACTACATGCCATGTATATCATTTATTATTCATATGGCGGCTGTAATTCCACCGACTTACTTTCCAAAACCTGCTAACATGAGTACACGGTGTGTACCAAGGGGTACACGGCGTGTACTTAGTTTTTATTCTATTCCTCACAGAATTACCCACATGCCATGTATATCCCTCATAAACAACCAGACTACATGGCATGTCCAGGGGGGACACGGTGTGTACGTGGTTTAAACGATTCCACCCAGCCAATAGGCCTACACACCATGTATATTCCTCACACACAGGTAGACTACAAGGTGTGTCCAAGAAGGACACGGCGTGTACTTGGTTAACGGATTCTACCCAGCCAATAGGCCTACATGCTATGTATGGCCTCCATAAGGTCAAGGGTATATGACATGTCGAAAACTACATGTTATGTAGTAAGAAATTTTTTCACGTTCATCACATGGATGTACTCGGTGAGCACACGGGCGACACTCGCCTAGCACATACACGGGGTGTACTTAAATGTAAACGGCGTGTAGTCTGGAAATTTCCAGAAACTACCCAATTTCTCCAGTTTCCTCAATAACAAGTCAAAAATTCAAACAGGTTCGGGATTTTGACCCATTCTAAAAACCCAGGTTCTTAGAATCTCCCCACCTTAATATATCTCACCCTCAAGATATCAAATTAATCCCAGAGATGGCACCAAACATACCACCCCAATCAAAGTAACCCGAACTTCCCCGGTCTTAATGGTCCTGGCTAAAATCCTCAAGGAGCTCCCCACCTTAGGAGTTTCCTAACTCGGTCTCAACCCAACAAAACTCAAAACAAATAAATGTTCAGTAACCTATTTTCTGGAAGCATAGTCCTTCTGTGATGCTTCTTCACCCCTGTGCCTCATTGGTGCCCCTGTGTCGTTCTCGACACCCAACGTATCCTACAACGCCTCAGTGTCTGCCTCCACGAGGTCCTAGTGCCTATCACCTCAAGTATCCCACATCCTCAATGCCCCGATTCCCAAGGCACCTTTTGTGACCCATATCCTTGATGCTCTGATGGCCACGGCACCTCAAGTAACTTGCATCCTCGATGACCTGATGCCCATGACACCTCAAGTAACCAGCATCCTCGATACCCCTGATGTTACGCATCTCATACATATGTATAAATATATCACGAACCCGATATAGTGCCAATCCTACTAACTAGCATCTAGTCCATCCACATAGATCGTGTGTATCTCATGCACTCAAAACAGACAAGCCTCTACAGGTCATGCCAAAAGGAAACATGGAAATCATGACCACACCCATTGTGTACCTCTGACCATTGTCTTCTCACCAGCCTTCTCATCCTATGGCAGCTCCACATCATGCACATGGACTAAATAGTGCTAAACGGGTTGGGTGCTACTACCTTAGTTGCACCTCCCAGAATACCAAAGGCTTCCGAAAAAACCACTCCAGATGCCCGACCAGTCCACATGCCCGACACTCATTTGGAGGCCTATCGCACTAAGTCTGAACATGTCCTAGCTATCCACACTGAAATAAAACCACTGAAGAACTTCTATGAGGTGGTCGAGCTGAGTCCTAGGCCTGACTGACCTACTGGAACTCATCGTGTCCTCTCTTCCTGCTGTCTGAACCCTCACTTGAAGACATCTTCTAGCCAACCTAAGGCCTATCCCGCTGGTTTCCCTCTGCTATGAGCATCTGATTCACCGCCTCTGAAAAATAACTCAGATTGAAGATATTCACCTGGATCTGAATGGAATTTCTTAATCTATTCTCGAAGCACCTCACCCTAGCCATATCATCACTTACCATACCAGATGCAATGTGATACAACTCAGTGAAATTAGCTGATAGTCCATGACAATCATGTCTCCCTACTAAAGACTCAAGAACTCTCGATCTCTCTCTTCTCTAAGTGTCTATGAGTTGAAGTTCTCAAAGAACCTGTCCTAAAAGTCATTCCATGCTAGTCCCTCATGCCTGTGAGCCTGAACCTTCACATCCCACCAACGCTTTGCCGGTCCTCGCAGCATGTATGTCGCCAGCTTTACCCTCCACCCTAGAGGCTTCTCGAGCTTCTCGAAGATCATCTGCATGCTCTCTATCTAGTTCTCAGCTGCCTGTAGACCACCCTCACCATGAAAAACAACAGGTGCTGCGACTGTAACTCCTACAGAAGATATGCCATAGATGGTTATGTACCCTGTATGCCTCTGTCAATCCCCTTCTAGACACACACTAGACTAGCTCAGAGCTTCTCGTCGAGCCATGGTCTAAACGCTGCCAAACCAAACTGTTGTCCTACCTGCACTAGATCCTGAACCTGATCCTATCCCTGAGCCTGTACCTGCAGCTCCTGCTCTGCCTACACCGGATCCTGAACCTAATACTACACCTGCGAAACTATACAATCTCCTGTCTGACGTTCCATCTGAGTTTCCCAAAAAGAAACACACTGAATACCATAAATAGTTAGACATCCCATGTATATAAAAATATATATTCAACGCGGATAATAAATTAGTAAAAGGCAGCACACCACTACCACCCTTACTATGCCCCTCTGAAACCATGCCCAACGACATCCCGGCCTCATGGCCTCCTTACCCGCCCCTAACAGTTCCAAGTATCAAAAGTACCTCGAGCCATGATCGTCCCGATAACCCATGTTTCCTCAAACCGATGATTGAGTCACCCAATCCTGGTGATCAAAATCACCTCAACTAATAGTACATGCCTGCTCGTACAAGAGCCAAACCCAAATACACTGTCACATGCAATTCTATGCAAAATATAAATCATGGAATACACATTGCATCAACATGAAATTCTATCTGGAATTTCACCTATTCACATTTCAAATCATATAAAGCATGCCAATTGATTTTATTCACATTGGATTATCACTCCACAATGAATACATGCAGTTATAAAATTGAAATACCCTAAAAATGTGCCTATCAAAATCCAAGAAAACAAGCCTTTCCATACCGGGCCAAAGATTAATTCTCCCTTACCGCACTAGGTCAGGGTTTACATATCACAATCAATAATTTCACACACCAAATGAGCCACCGATGTGGAAATCATATAAAATGTAATCTACGTAAAAAGAAAATAGTAATTCCCACCCATGGAAACTTGGTCCATTCCTCATACCTGGGGATATCGGCACCCAAACACAAGCTAGAAACCCAGTTCCTGTAACAACCTATCTCTAGTATACCATATCCCAAATAGTAAAACCAGCAGAAAATAAAAGAGAAGTCTCAATCTCATTAGTAGCCAACAAAACACTGCTACTAAATCCCTATCAAGAACTCCTCTAATACCACTTTGTAATGACCCAAACCCGAACAGCCACCCAAATAGTGCTAAACAGGTCGGGTGCTACTACCTTAGGTGCACCTCCCCAAATTCCAAAGGCGGCCGACTATCTGTGTTTGTCTTATAGGTATAGTGGGGAGGCTATACCCTCTCGGATGATAATAATAATGGTATCTGTCCATGAATAACAATAGAGATGTTGCGGAATAAATGACTCAGCAGACTTGAACCAGACCCACAGAGCGGAAGCACAATCCATATCAATAAATAGCAGAAGCAATAAATATAAACAACAACAGTAAAAATAAACACAACAGCATGTTGATCACTTGTAACTACTACTGAAAAGTAAAACATGCATCCAATTTTGTTCATACATATCGGAATATAAAAAGGGAGCCAATGGCTAACCATTTGTAGCTAAAAAACATGTAAGCATGCTGATATAGGAATAAAGAAAAACTCGGTAACTCTAGCTAGGAAAGACATCAAGGTCCTTACCATCTCTATGCAACAGCTAATACAACCCACCTCTTGAAGTTTGCATATTTCCTTCAAGTCAATCCATAAAGTAGGAATGTGTCCCGAAGGGCCTGTGCAGGGTGTGACATGAATCTCAATAGGATACCACCCAACAGTGCATACCTAATATAAGTGTTTAAGGAGGCATGCATTTATAAGCAATGCAGGAAACAGAGCGATGCACAAATAAACACAAACTCCACTGGAGCTCAGCGGCCACCATGGAGTTTCACCTACTTTGGCCAATGTAGGAATCTCTGTGATGTATCCCAGCACCATGTGCCCCCTAACACCGCGTGTCTCATGTACCGATGTCCGGAAGGCACGCCCAAGAAACAGTAACTCGGAGGAATAGCGATGCATGTCCTTAATAAGTAACTGGAGGGACAATGATGTCTTCCCTCAAATAACATAACCAGAGGGACAAAGATGTATTCCTTCAAAAAACATAACTGGAGGGACAATGATGTCTGTCCTCAAATAAAGTATCTGGAGGTACATCGATATCCACCCTTAAATAACGGCGATCCTCTTCCCCCAACCATATAGCCTCAATGTTATCTCCTAAAGGCTCCTCACCTTCCACATGGAATCCTACAGCAAGCACCCCTAACCAATAGTACCTAAACCACAACTAATGGGGGCCTCTAACCACACAAGTGATCAAAACCAACTCATCATAGAGTCTCTCTATGTGCACACTACTCAAAGTTTCCAAGTGATCAGTAATAACCAAAATAGTACCCAAGTCACAACACCTCTGACACCTCGTGTCCCTGCGACCGTGCCGCTCAAGTCTGATGGCTTTCCCATCCCAGTAACCTGGGTCATGCCCAACCTGATAGTCATCCTGCCTCAAAATGACGCCCATGACACCCAATCTCGTGGTCAGAACCACCAAACGTAACCCGGTCCAAGCCCAACCCGTGATCAGCATCACTCAAGAATATATGGGCCATGCCCAACACAACCCAATGGTTCTAGTATATGCAATTCAAAAATTAAATATATAACATATTTAAATAGAACACATAAACATGCAAAACATTCTAAATAGTTGAATTTCCCTAACCCAACGGTTATCAATCAACAGAACTGAGGTCTTGAATGCCTCTAACAATTTATATCAAGTTTTAATAAAATAAACTCAACAGTTTAAAACAATATAATTCAAATAAAACCATTTTGGCATCCCCCGACCAAAATGCCCTGATGAGCAATGACCCCTCGCCTAGCCCCGCTCAATAAAAACCGGTTATAGGGCATACCCAAAGGCATCCCATAGGTCAACAATCAATTCAATATGTAATAATAGATAAAATGGGTCCTTCTCAACAAAACCCAAAAACGGGTCAAAGGCTGCATCACCCAAATGACCACGAAAACACAAAAAGAGGTATGAACCACCTACCTGAGACTTGTATGATGATAATCCTCTGATTACAACCTACAATTAGGTATAAAAAATGGTAGATATAAAAAAGAATCAAAACTGATCAAACCCGTATAACTCGTTCTAGAAGAGAAATCAAGAAGAACAGCTCAAGAGGAATCCAGGCCTTACCGAGGGGGTTCCAACGCATCTGTCGGCAATTGAATTGGGGTTCGGATGAAGATCTGGGAAGGAAATGTAGTCCCAATAATATTGGTTCACGAAACCCAGCGAAACTCACTGCTTCCTGCCTCAAAATGAGGCTACTGTCCATTTTAGTGAAAAAAAAGAAAGTACACGGCGTGTACTTCATGACTACACGCTGTTTATATCATTTAACTGTTCATATGGCGACTGGAATTCCACTGACTTACTTTACAGAACCTGTCGACATGAGTACACGGCGTGTACCTAGGGGTACGTGGTGTGTACATAGTTTTTATTCTCTTCCTCTCTAACTTACCCACACACCATGTATATCCCTCATACCCGGCTAGACTGCACGGCATGTCCAAGTGGGACACGCTGTGTACATGGTTTAAAAGATTCCACCGGGACAATAGGCCTACATGCCATGTATATTCCTCATACATGGTCAGACTACACGGCATGTCCAAGAAGGACATGGCGTTTACTTGGTTAACCAATTCTACCCATCCAACAGGTTTACAAGCCATGTATGTCCTCCACATGGTCAAAGGTACACTGCGTGTCGAAAACTACATGTCATGTAGTAATACATTTCTACATGGTTATCACATGGAATGTACTCGGAGAGCACACGACTGGAAGTTTCCTAACACATACAAGGCGTGTACTTAAAAGTACACAGCGTGTAGTCAGGAAATTTCTAGAAACTGTCCAATTTCTCCAGTTTCCTCAGGGACCAGTCAGAAATTCAAACAGGGTCAGGATTTTGACCCATTCTAAAAACCCAGGTTCTTACAATATTCATTACTATTCATATGGGTATGTTACAGTTCCCCAAAAAATTATTTTGATATTATTTAACCACATTTTCCCCTTGATTACAACCATGTATGAAGGTTTTCTGAAAATCATTTAAAAAGATATTTAATTATAAAATATTTTTATATTATTCATCAAAAAACATTGTCCACCAAATACTATTCATAAATTAATATTATTCATAAATTACTATTCATCAAATTGAACTTAGAAACATTTTAAAAATTCCGCCTAGATTAATATTGACATTTTAAATTCAAAAATTATGTTTATTTTTTTTTAATAATTCTCTAAGTTTGAGAAATATTTTAAAAGTACAATTTTTAACTTCTAAAATAAATTTATCCAATTTATCTTTATTAAACATATACTTTATTAAGAAATGTTATTCCAAAAAATAGGAATGATAAAATAACTATTTTATTTATACCAAAAAATTACACAAAAATACTAAGGTCTCATTACGTAGCCTCTTATAACACCTAAATAAGACCTAAGTGTAAGGCGTGCTATGTTGATAGAATCTTGGGGCGGCATGAACAACATTTCCCATGTGGTGATCTCTATCGGGTTGAAATTATCCCATCGGTGATTTTGTTCAAGATTCACATGTGGGACTTCGTCATGGACGTGGTCCAGAGAAAATCCCAATGATGCAACCTCCATCGCAAGCTCTGACAGATGGGCTTCATAAGGACCAAGTCTACAGGATGAGGCCAACAACTCTTCTTTCTGTATTAATTAACCACGATCACTTTTATTTATTAAAAAATAATCATAATGATAAGTGTTTTGTTTCCAAAGGTGATATTGACCAACAATCATATAACAGTTGAAACCCAATGGTATCATTTTAATTATAATAAGTTCATTAATTAAAGGATATAGTTTTTTTGAGTATAAAATAATATAACACACAAATTTAGGAAACAAGAATTATTCAAAATTTTGGGTCGTTACAATTGGTTAATGGATAAACACTGACATATTCTCATCATATGAATCTTCTTCTAAATCATCCTCTAGAGCTGGAGTGTCTCCAGATCTTCTCATCTCTTCCTCATTGTCATCCTATGTCTGATCATGTATTTGATAAAGATTCTATTCATTTTCTACTATAGTCACATCATAACCATCAACTACCTTTCCCATCCACTTATTTAAGCATTTATATTCTTTTATCTTCATTTATTTTCCAATAAATATCCCTTCATCCCCACATGATTTAAATTTCATAAGATTCCCCTTATTGAGAATGAAACATTTTCTACCAAATCTTTAAATGTTCTTCAATGTTAGATTCTTTCTATACCATAACTCATATGGAGTATTCTCCTCTTTTGGACAAATTAATGCTCTATTTTATGTGTATACAACTATCATTACTAATTCTTTCCAAAATTTCTACAGATGGTCTTTTTCAATGAGCAATGTTCTAGCCATGCTGTTGAAAACTTGATTCCTTCTCCCAACTAATCCAATTTGTTGTTGTGTTCTTACTACTAAAACATGATTCCTTATCCCATATTTCTTGAGATAGTCATGCACATCAATATTTGTGAATTATGTTCCATTATCTTTTCAAATTGTCTGGATTTTTGACCAAGCATCATTTCACATTCTTGTCGATATCTTGTAATGAAACAGAAAACTTCATATTTGATGGTGATTAATGAAACCTTTTCCATTCTTCTATAATCATCAATGACAAGGAAATAATATATCATCCCATTAATATCCCTTAGTGAAATTGGCCCACACACATCAATATGCACCAACTCAAGCTGTATCATTGACTTTTTCTCTTTATGCTTATATGTCTTTCAAATGATCTTCCCATATTGGTAGGAATAACTCGTATGAGTATGATCACGTGATAATATAGGGTGATTTAGAGCTGCATCACATTTCCCTATATCTTCAATGGATCCTAGGATTATGTGTCCAAGACTCTTATGCCATAACTTTTTTTCTTCATCCTTGGATAGAAAGCACATATCTTTTTCTCCACTCACAAGGTATAGATTTCCTTTCATACACTTTCCTTGCTACACAACAACACCATCCTTTTCCTTGATGATACATAATTTAATGGAAAAACTAATGGCACGTCATGAGTCACAAAATTGACTAACACTAAGCAAGTTGTGACTAATCCTTTCAACAACCAAGATATCTGCTTGTCTCAAGTCTTTTCCTCCAAACTTGGATTTTATTGAACCAAGAATTCTTAGTCTCTCATCATTACTGAATCTTACAATTAATTCATTATCATACCTGCTTCAAGTCACTATATTCTTAATTCTTTTCATATGGGAAGTTCATCCATAGTCAATTATCCATATCCCCATACGATCTGATGCATTGAACGTAATTTCTGAAACCACAGCCTGCTTGAACCATTTTCTTTTGACCCAAGCCTTTGAATTCATACCCGATATTGAATGATAATCTTGATATTCCTCAGTATATGATGGGACATCTTCAAGCTACATAGATAAAAATTAATTTTGAATTTTCAGCTCACTTGAAGATACTTTTTTCTCCTTCATAGGAACAAATTCAGTTTGCCTTACCACATTCCTCTGCATTGTTGATGTGAAATATTTGTCAATATGTCTGAGTCCTTTACACCAAAAACAATGACCATAAAATTATGACTTGTAATTTTGATCTTTGTATGATAACCTCTATTTTAATTTTTTCATTTGGTACATCTTGTCTATGGAACATACCTTTTGAGAGTGTCCCATCTTACCACCTCCAATGGCCAGAAGGCCTTTATTTTTTATTGATTTTGATAATACACCTTTCAAGGGGTGAGGTGGAACCCTTACAAGGCCCGTAGGCGTAAGTATTACATGGACCGTTGGCCTTAGAGGAATTCATTTCCAGTAGGCTTCAAACATTACATACAACCCATAATAGTATCTTACCACCAAAATATCATCTTATGTGAGGTACATTCCTATGTGGAAATGATGCACCACTATTTGTGAATTGGGTTCTCTAAATCTTATGATTTTTCTTTATTCCCAAATAGATATTCAATATTGTAGTTGGTTCTTGTGGTCTGACTTAAACCATAACGACTTTCTATTTTAGATCAAGCCCCATACCAGCCTTATCATTCCGAATGAATTTGTCTTTCTATTCTAATGGACCACTCTTCTCAAATATCATCTTCTTTGTTACATGTATGATATTCGTTCCAAGAAGTTTCTCCTGATATTCAATTGTTCTTAATAAGATGAAAACTTCTTCTTCTAGTTGTTTGATACGTTTGATTTAATTTTTTCTAGTTTTAGTCAAACTATAAATATCAATTTTTTGTTCATTAATTTTGATTTTGTACTCAACCACCTATTTAGAGAATTATGGAATTGAAGAGCTCAACTTTTAAATTCCTATATTCATCTCAGAATTCTCATCTTTGTGCAGCTGTATAAAGATCTTGGCATCACGAACAACATTTTTAGCTTTCATTGTTTTGGATCTCAAAACATCTACCTCTTTAAGGGATGATTCTAATTCAGCCTGAAGATCAATTCTTCCTTCAATTTATCCTTACTCATTGTCACATTATTCCCCTGTTAATGAAATTATGTCAACTGCTACTAAAGCATCTAGTTTATGATCCTTGCAGTCCTCCAACTCTTCTACCTCATATTCTTTTGAACATTCATCCTCTTTTGAAAAAAGATTCATCTTTTTGAAGAAATTTGTTATAGTACATATTCTCCCTTTCTCATCTGATGAATAATTATTTTGGGGAATTTCCTCATTTACTTCATTTTCATCATCAAAATTATTAGGAAACATTTCTGTAAAATGCCCAATCTTTCCTCTTCGAAAGCATGAAAATTATAGTTTAACTTTGAAATTCACTTTTCCCTTTTGAATATTGGAGGAGATTAATGACATGAAATTATCCATATTGTCCTCCTCAGGACTATCTTCAACAGAGAGATTCCTCATGGTATTGAATGCGACTTCCTTATACTTCCCCATTTCAACATCATCATTATCATTATTTCCCATTTCATATGATACATGAGAATAGTGTAGGTTATCTAGTGTCAACTCTTTCAGGTCTTTATCTTCCAATACTGAAACTTTTGGATTTAATATCGGTGAAAGATCCCTCAAGATGAGTTTCACAATAATTATATCATTAATAACTTCCCCAACACCCCACATGTCTTCCAAAATAATATTTAGCAAGTCAAAGAATGCATCAACTATCTCATTGGGATTCAATTTGAGATCCTCGTACATGTTCCATAGAACCTGTAGCATTGCTTCTCGGATTTTTTTTCACCCTCATAAATGTTCAACATTCTTTCACACAATTCATGTGATGTTTTACAGGACAAAACCTTCATAAAAATTAAATTTGATAAGGAATCACCAAAGACATTGATCACTATAGCATCAGCATCCAATTCTCTTATTTCATATTCTGATAAAGCTCCACTATTAATGTTAGCAAATATTCTCTACATAGTTTTTGTGAATACATCCATTCTACTGATCGGAATTAGTGTTGTATCCTATTCTTCCATTTTTGAAAATTATTTTCTTTCAATGATCGGAATATCTTTATGAATGCCCACCTCCGTTTATTCTTATAAGAGAAAAACCCTAACTTTCAACCTTTCCCTCTCAATACAATTGTTAGGTCTACTAAGATGAATACCCAGAGAGGAGGGTTGAATCATGGTATGAAATATTAAAAAAAATTCTCTTTGGATATTGTTTCAGGGTTAGAAAAACTCAATTCACTCTTCCTCCCAGGGAAATATGTGAATAGATAAGAAATCATGCTCAAGACACATTGATTTTTTCATGGTTCACCCTCACTAGGATACATCCAAGGAGCATAAAATGGAGACATACCAATTTACAAAATTCAATAAAGCTCACAACCAATAATGAGTACAATGTTTGGGCTTGATCTTCTATGCCCAAGCTCACTGCCTTTACAAAGATTAGGGTCTAATCAGTACATTCCCAAGGGTCACTCCTTATGCCTCTTTCTCTAGATCACTAATGGTAAAAAGGGTCAAAATAGTACTATTCATTCACTCACTTCTCTTGGAAAGGAATCCACACATAGTTTATTGAATTTTAGTTCAAACACAGTTTGTGGACATGTAGGTTCCTTCATTTTCATGAATTCCTACATCCTCAATTATAAGTATATACTCTGTTGACGTTCATTTTTCACTTGTATACGAAGTCCACATTCCGGATAAATGATAGGTAATGGAAACCACTTTCACAAACTGATTTAAATATTTCAAAAGATTCGATGCATTTTTTCATGAAACACATGCCTCTTCCATGTACTGTGTATGGGGAATGGTATGCAGACCACCTGCTCCGGGTACTACTCCCTCTTCCTTGAACCTCCTATGTCAATAGACTACCTTTTCATTAATTTTCAGGTACCACCTCCATGTACAGACTCCAATAAATACCTCAACGAACTTCCCTATATCCTCAAATGGTTCTCTATTCATGGATTTCCTTCTCTAACCACCTCAACAAATCTCCTCTGTGTATCACCCTCTATTCGCAAACTGTTCAATGTTCATGGACTACCTTCGTAAACCGCTATTTCATACTAAACCTTCTTCTTCCATGTAACATGCCTTATTCTTCCAGGTACCACACATTATTCTTCTATGTATGAGGTCCTTTATAGGTTATAGTTCTTCACAAAAACTCTCTAGAGAATCTCTTCCCTGTGAATCACTTCTGCCTTCGTGCACCTCTCTTCGCAAACTTCCTTCAGTCTTTTCCAAAATCCTTGATCAATAAGATGTTATCTAATGATATTATATCTCCATAGTAATTGGTGGGTTTTGAGATTCTTATATAGTCAAATATTTCCTCAAAAACCGCTAATCCATGATTTACCAAATCTTCGATTCAGCCTCCACCACATATCGATCATTCTGCTGCCGTGAACAGAAATCCACCCTCGGACCATTTTTCCTTTGCGCTCTACATACCGCCATTTATATTATGTGTTCATTCTCCTACTCTGATGTAATCCCATCCGCATACCACACCACCTTCCTCCATGAACCTTTTTCGGTTTTGCGAGCCGCTCAAGCATATCGTTCCCGCCTCACCGCATACCGTTACCGGAAATCATGGTACGCGATCCATGAATTATGTTACGTAGTTATCATCATTTTTCATTTTTCTCCAACATTATTCATACCATTCACACCTATGAATAATTACTTCTGTTTCCAACATAAAACTCTAGATTTTGAGGCCCAAAAATTGGGCAAACACTAGGAAATTTCACCATTTTAAAAACCTGTCTTCGAAAAACACCAGCCATACTCATTTGCAGTCATCTGGATTTTTCAACATTCACAAACACACCCAAAAATATACCAAGAGGACACATTGATTGATATTTTCCCAACAAATTATATTTTTAAATGATAACCTTAAACATTATGCAATGAATATTTGTGGGAATTACACACAAAACAAACCTAAAAAAGGAACCTCATATTCCTCTTTTAATGAACCACTATAAATAGGTCATCTCTTAAATAAAAGACTATTTTTTCTATCCTATATCCTTAATACATGTTTCTTATCCTCTGCTATCAATATGGAATCCTATAGAATTTATTTTGAAGGAACCCATTTTAAGAAGGAGATGATTTATCATAGTAAGTACACAATTCTTTACCATTTTTTTCAAATACCTTATTTTCAAAACTAATTTTTAAAATAATTATTCATTTTAATGATTTCCTATTAAAATAATTTTGTTTATCATAAGATGATTTTTCTGTTATATTACTCTATACTCTTACTCATCAATTAATATATTGTGTTCGGTTCAACAACCTAAATGAACAATGATATATTACCATAACTATTTCAAATATTAATGAGTATAGTGACATTAATATGGGTAATATATGTTGTTGATAAATAATTTATTGCACAAACATTTTCTTATAAGAATTTAAAAAATCATGGTAAATTAACATTTTGTTATTGAAAAATTCCCAGAAACATTCTTGTCATAGATGTTGGTCTAACAAACCAAACCAATTACATCCATAAACATTACATAGTATTGAATAAACCATTAGAAAATAACAATTACACTACATTTTCTAATCTTGTAATGAGGGTCTCTGTATCACATAATGAGTATCAACATCACCACTATAAAACATGTACGAAACAATCAAAATTAATAACATCAAATGATTAAATTAAAATATAATTAACTTATAAATGAGTAATGAATAATTATAATTGAATAGTTTAATAAGTAATATATATGAATGATTTTATTAAATAGTGATTAATACGATCATATTAATTACATAGGACATGAATAAACTTTTGTATATATCATATGTAAAGGTAAGGGTTTCTCATCTCAATTTTACTTTCAATGAGACAAGTTCCATCTTAAACACCAATCATTTTTAGTGGTGTATATATATCCCTATGGATATATTTTATCATAATTTAAAATAAAATAAATGGGTATAAAATTTATTCATATTTTTAACCATTCAATGGGGTTGGATCCAAAATTTACCAAATTCATAATAGTAAATTTTCAATTCTATTTTAAATATCAATATTATTTATTCTTAATCTATAATTGGGAGAAATTTTATGTTATTTATTTCTATGAAATCATCTAATTTATTATCCTTTTTTTATTTTTGTGGTTTACATGTATTCTTAACACTTAATCGACCTTTGATTCAAAATTAAACTCATTAGATGTTTGTGAGTTGAGCAAACCTTATCCCTCCATTTTGGTTGGGCATCATTAAATATCCATATTAATAATATTATTTTATAAATTTCATTCCATATTATTAAATAATTTAATAAGAAATTTCTCTATTTTTATTTAATATCTTTAAAAATTTTGGAAAGAAATATTTTTGTAATGTTTTATACACTGGTCATTTTCTATTATTATTGATATTTTATACAAAACGTTGAAGGAATATTTTTGAAATGTTTTCTATGAAGTGAATTTTCCCACTAGCTCCATAAGTTTCACTTATTAAAATCCCACTCTATATCGTTATAATTATCTAAAGTATTTTCTATTCACATTATATTATATTTTTTTAATATAAAATATTTCAAAAGTAGAAGATATTTCTTCTTATTTTTTGAGGAATATCTGACTTTTATTCTAAAAGTGGTTTTCATTTATGTGAACATTATTTAATGTATCATATGCACCACTGGGGGAATTCTATTATGATGAAATCATCCTTTTTTCTCTGGATATATTAGGAAATATTTTAAAGAAGTTTTCCTGATATTTTTTTATTTCTCATGGGTTAATCAAGTTATGATGGGATTATGAATTTTTTTCATGGTCAAATGGAACACATATATAAGGTTATCACTATATAAGTGGGGGTTATAATATAGAATTATAATGAAATGGGGAAATTTTTATTCTCATAAGGTAATTATATTATACATGGACCTTCTTGATAAATTCAAAACTCCATGTGGATGTTATTGACATGTTCACAACTCTATGCTCATAACTTATTTATATATTCCCAAATATATGGGTGGTAATGGTTCATATTTTCACAACTCTATGTCTGGACATTATTGATATGTTCATAAATCTTTCCATAGACCATATTAATATTTTCACAATTATATGTGTGGAATTAATTGATATGTTCCCAAATATATGTGTTTAACTAGTTATATTTACCTTTGTTCTGAAAGTCGTGGTTTACTGATTCCTGTGTCTATGTCATATCCCTATGTTGTGACCCCTAGATCATGAATACTATATTATGTTTTTTCATTCCTATTTATTGGTATAAATATTTTTCAGGGTGATTATTTTGAGGTTATATGTCTTTATTTTATTCCACGTTGAAAACTAAAATGAGTTTGTATTGATTTTAATATGATATTTATCCTGTATCTATATCTTGTCACATGCCAAAGGTTTACTACATAATATCTCTCTGGTATTTTTTTCCTTACTAACTATTTGAGTACAACTCTTTATTTTGATTCATTTTCATAGGTAATAGAGAATATTATTAAGAATGATGTGTTTATATGGATATAATATAAGAATATTAGTTGTGGGAGATATTAAATAATTAATGTGAAATAAGATATTTATGAGGAAAATCCCAGAAGACATTGATCCAATATGTTTTGGGTTGAGATTTATTATAAGATATAAAAATTATTTATATGAAAATAGGTAATATTCATGTATGTTTTGATTGGCCATCTCACATGATATCAAATAATATGTGTAATATTTTTATTTTGGCATTGTATCTGGGAGTGTGGGTTTGGTCTTTCACATATTATTTTAGGAGGTACTAAATAGTTTGAAATAGTAAGGATCCTCATAGAAACCTCAAATGACCACATGAACTTACATTCCAAATTACCCACCATCTGAATTCATGTGTGCCTCAATCATAGATATACATTCAAGAATACAGATTCATCCACCTCAAACTCTGGAGGAGGTAATGTCGATCTATAAATGAGTGATACTTACTCTGAGTGGTCACTATCCACTTCTGAATCAATTTGATATGTGTATCTATTTTTTATATTAGGATAGGAAAAATAATAGAAGACGCTCCCACATATATCAATCATAGGGGAGTTAGTAACAATCTACCATATAGAGCCCTAAAATGTGTATATGAATCAGTACATGATAATTATTATTGTAGGTTAAATCTATAATAACAAGATGAATTTCCCACCTATAAGTATAATTTCACTCAAAAAAACTGCAAAACTCAACAACATCGTTATTAGCAAGAAATTATCCACTTTTTCACCTAATACATTATAATCCAAACTACATCATTAGATTTGGGTGACCCTAAAAACATGATCATGAAGACCATCATCACATCACCCAACATTCACTCAGAAGAAGAATACATACATGTCACTGGTTTTGTGACATCACCTATTGAAAAATAAGTAATCCTAAGTTGATTCTCAAAGTATCCATACTAATATCAGTCCACCAATAATTCCTACAGATGTCATGAGATATCTTGTTCAACCCCGGGTGAAGATATAATATCATGGAAGTTGAGTCCCATGTCAACTCTTTAGCATGAATATAGGAAAAAAACATGAACTCATACATATAGGGTCCCATCATCTTGGGTCTAATATGACTACAGATTCACACAATAAATGGTATCTATTATAGCCTCATAATTAGAGTTAATTTGATAAAAAAACATTCAACCTATCAATGATTGAGAATGATATGATCATATTCATTAAGGTATATCTACCTGGATATACATAGATATCAAGATATATTTCAAGGAATATTCTCAAACATCTTCTACTTGAACTAGATTTATAAACTGCTTGATCTTAATCCTTGTTTAAAAACACATCTTCTACAATGTTCACATTTCCAATATTGTATTCCATATCAATGTCAATATATTGGAGATAACATACCAATCTTCTCTGGTAGGGGTCTAGGTCATGTTATGAAAGTATATATCAAGGTATCGTGTAGTCACTATGATCCGCTAAACTGTCATTCATCAAGTGATGAAACTGATAACTCAAATCTTACTCCACAATGATTGGATCAATATCATGCATATGGAAGTTTCACACTTGAAGTTTCAATTTTTTGGACCCATATGCTTATACTCACCTTCCCAACATTTGGATTTCTCTAATACCAACAGATAAAGAATTATAATTCAATTTACAGTCTATATAAATATTTGTTAATGTAAATTTTTGAATTGATGTTAAACTTCCCTTAAACATCTAGAAGGCTCTCTAACAAGGATCAGACCACTCAAATATCCCCTAATATTCTTCAAATCTATTATTAGTCCATCCAACTATGAGGAAACCTAAATAAATATCATATTGTATCCTATAAAAATTATGAAACTATGAATCTCAAAACCAATCATTTGATTTCCCTAATAAACCATGGCATTTATCTTATAAGGTTCCACTTATATACCAACATTTAATATTATAAGACCAAATAACTATAATTTTTTTATATAAACGATTCATCAATATATTGATATAAAGATGATGATTTCTAAGTGTTATTGATAACATTCATAATTATCAATCATGTTTATACAACATCCCAAATTAGACCTGAATATCATTAAAAAACAACAACAAAAAAATTAAAAAATGGATGAAAACCCATATTCAATATATATATTTACATTTCCAGGACATTCATAAAAACAAATGACATCTTCAGAAACTAATACATTCTATACCTACTCTTAAAATTATTATGTAGAACATTAGGTTTCCACACTCACATCTAGTGATGTACAAATAGTATTTAAATCCTAGAGTACAATGATGGATCCCTCATATGATCGATTAAATCATTTATGTGATGTCGTTGATATCAGATTTTGACCATCCCTAAGTAAAAAAGTTAAATAAACTATACATAATAATGATGAAAAATCAAGCTTATTTTCATATAAAATAGGGTCAACTTAAGGTGATGTACTCGATTGAATGAATACCTTAACATAAGGTTGTATATACAAACCATATTCTCTTTAAGACTTGATGATTCCTTCTTATACAGAATTATAGATATGGTGTTGAAATAGTGTGTGCCTTAGACCCAACTATGTCATACTTTTGATTACCATATTTTGTATATAGTTAGTTATACCTGACTTTATCTTCCCATTATAGTGTATATTGTTCCACATCCACTATTGAAATGGTAATGTCCAGAAATTTATTTTCATATCGAAAGGTTATAGGAAATCACAAGCTATAATGAGAACCTCGAGATAGAATGACATTAATCCTAAATATATGTTCTATGGTCATGATACATATTACTGAAAGGACACAGTAGATTTTTGACTATCAGGTGTTGGGGGCTCATAAGCATTGAGACTTCTTCTCATGATGTTCGCACTTGGTGATCTCTAGTAGTGGGATCATGAGGATAGAAACACCAATAGGAACACCACATGGTTTGGGTGTCATTGGAAATTTTTATCTATGGACATTTGTATTGGTCTCATGACTTGAGACCATTACCAATATGTATCATTTTATTGCATACTTTGATTCAAGGAAAAAACAACGGTATTGAAATCATGGAGAGGTATCTTGTGTTGGGTGCGTCGTTGGTGGTATGACACTAGTTGAATAGTCAATAGAGGATTTGTCACTTCCATTTTTAGGATGTTTTATATGTCGGGCCTTTTTTATCAGAATGACGCTACCTTTATAAGTCATTGGCCAAAGCAATCAAAAGGAAAATCAATTCAGATAGATGAATAGACAATGATGCAAGAAAAGGATGATGACACAATTGTGCATCCTACATTATGAGATATTTAATGAGAAAGATATTATATTACACAATTAGTGTTCATAGGTTATTTATCATTGCTATGAAAATACTTATCTCTTTAAGGGTCATGATGGGTTGCTAGAATCCACTTTTTCTGTGGATTTTATTCATTGTTATCGAGATAATGGCCCAGAGGACCACACAGTATAGCGTATTAAAAAATCTTCTCTATTCAGTTGAATTGGTATATGGACATGGTCGTCCACACCACAGGGCATGACTGTTGTCCAAAGTATCGATCACCGATAAATTAAATAAATTCATTAATATTAAATTTATGAATATTTGAGATTGAATTTATTTAATGTATTTACAAGTTTAGTAAATACTAGATAATATTAATTGAATGAATATTATTTAAATATTCAAGGTTCATTTAATATTACGCGGGATAGAGAGTCGATTTAAATGTCTTGGTTTTCATCACGTAATATATTTTATATATATGACATGTTTGTGATAAAATATTAGATAATATTGACGCATTTTAGTTTGACATAATTATTTATTTAGTGGACATTGAAATAAATGGGGGCCAGGAACCCAACTGGGTATTTAGGAAGACAACTATAAATAAAGGATGAGCCAATCTCAATTGTGTGACTATTTCATTCATTCATTCATTTCATGGAATGAAATCTAGCGAATCACTCTCGTCCCGCACTCTAGAGATAGAATCCCTCGATCCAAGAGTTCGGATCAAGATCTCACTCAATCGTCGAAGGGAACTTAATGCGGTGATCATCGGGACATCAAAGACATCATCAGATCTCCGTGCTAGCTTCTGAAAGTTGATGATAGACATTCTAGAAGATTCAAGAAGCACATGTGGGCAATCTAGAGGGATCCTGTTGTGAATCCTTCAAGCGACGATCACCATCGACTAGTTGTAGTTGACCATGGATTCAGATTTGATACAGGTATGTTTTCAATTAAATTTTGTGTTATTCACAATTTACCAGAGATCCTTAGACCTCAATGAGACTTGGATCAGCGGCGACAACATGTTTCGTCATCCCATCAATGAAAATTTTAAAATACCCGGCCCACTCGCTTCTGCTGCGGGCCTTGGAATCATTCAGTGGTATCAGAGTGAACATGTATATTTTCTGATCCTAGAAAATCAAAATTTCATTAAAATTAAGTTGAGGTTTCAAAAACGGTCTCATCGGTTCAAATCGTGAATCGATTCGATCTCAAAAAGTCATGTTATGTCCATTTTAAATTTTTGGATTGAATAGAATATTTGGTTTGATCCCGCGTTCTAAAGTTTTATTCCTTTCAGCAGAACAGATCAAGTTTTTATCGGTTCATCGGAAAAATTATTAATTGTGAAAATTATAATTTACTAATTTTCATAATAATTTTTTTATCATAATAATAATTTTTTCTATTATTATAATAATATAATAATAATAAAGTATTATTTTATTATACTAATTTTATTATTATTAAATTTAAAGCCTATTTAAACATTAGAAAAATTTTGGGGTGTGGAAATTTTTGGGAGGACTTATCAAAGAAAATCAAAAAACAACCTAAAGGGCGGGGGGTGTGGCACATGAAAGAAAACAAGAAAAAAAATTAAAATATTGGAGGCCGCGTGGACCCCCTGGGTCACCACATTCCTCGGTACGCTAAGGGGCCCCTTCTTCCTACCCGAATTCCCAGGCTGGCAGCTGCGGCTGCGGTCCATCCTCCCATAGCGTCTCCCTCCCCCTACCGGTTCCAAAACTAGGACATCGTTTCTAACCGAAACGCCACCCTGGCATCCCTCCACCGACCTCACGAAGCAGGCGTGACTGCCACTCTTGATATCCCTCCCGGCCTCCAATAGGAGATGCTAGCCGCCATCGGTCTTCACCTTAGGGCAGGTTACCCCTAACACTTCTTGTAGGATCTGTTTTGTCTTGAAACAAGATCGGGCAGATATGTCTGACCATGTTTGGGTCTGGGCGGACCTATCGGGTCACCATGATCCATGCACTGTCTATGCCCAACCTATTATGCGTCTGGGTATGTCTAACCATGTTTGGGTCTGGGCGGACCTATCGGGCCACGATAATCCATGCACGGTCTATGCCCAGCCTATTATGCGTCTGGGTAGGTTTAGCGTGACCCGCAACAGGCCAGAGCAAGGTTTTGATACCCGATTTATAATTTCAAATAATATAAATATGGAATTTAAATTAGATTAATTAATATATTAATTTTGGTGCAAAATAAATAAATTTCAATACCTTGATGAAAATTTATCCAATTTGATTATTAAATTCAATTAAGTTAAATTAATTTAATTTTTATATTTAAATTAAATTTATTAGGGGACCTATAATTCGTTAAATTATTTGAATTCATTAATTCATTTAATTTAATTTATAACCCTCATAGTTATTTAATGAAATTTAATTGTATCATGCTTTATTTTACCTGCATTTTGGTCTTGAGAACCAAACCATGTATGTGGCATTTATTTAACTAATTATCTAACTGCATGCGAGGATTGTAATTAATTAAATTGACGTTCTGCACATTTTCTTTCCTTTTGGTTAAAATGTATAAGGGAAAGCATGTCCAAATTTTAACAGATGTACATTTATACACTTCGTCCCACATGCCTATGTGTGAGTACCTTTGTTCTTCGGATGAAGTCGATGAACGACATGGACCCTACCAAATGAAGTGGTATATGTTGATCGATATAGTGCAAGATGGAATGTGGAACCCACCAAGATGTGGCGGTACTCCAAGACGTGACGTAAACCATTCCAAGATGAGGTTATACTCATGATTACAGGAGAATGTACATGAAAGGGTGAGCTGCATTATGAGTGAAGCTTCGACTTAGGTATAATACCCTAAGGTCGTTTAGATGCTCAAGATGGGTTAGGTAGCAGGTTACCCTTAGGCATTTATTTATTATTTTGTGCATTTATGAACAGTGGGAGAAATACATAAAATAATACATAATAAAATTCATAAATAAGTGGCATATGTTTTTCTATTTATGTTCAGTTGAGAGCAATACAACATAGATGAAAAAGATTAATATAAATGGATTACATGTTTTGAGAGAAAAACACAAAACCCCCAAAGTAATAGTAAGTAATTATAGCCTTTCATCATTCAAGTTTGAACAAAACCAGGTGTTTGGAGTGATGGTCATGCCAGAGATGAGGGTGCCTCTTAATATTAGAGAGTTCTTATAAGAGTGGTGGGTTGACCTAAGTAAAATTTCAGCAAATATGTAATGACCCGACTCTTTTTCAAAGGTACGGATCGTTAGTTTTGCATTCAAATCATTTTTTATGCTTGCTTAATGTGTGTAACATCCTAATGAAGGTTCGGGGAGTGTCCGGGGCATGTTCGGAGCCCGGGAGTTAGAGAAATGGACTTGCAGACACGAGCGCACGCCTGCGCACGACCTACGCATGGTTTGGGTAAACCGTGCGACCTTTGGTTTGATGGAAGTGAGATGCGCTCGGTTTGCACATGACGTGAATTGTAAAGCCGCACGGTTTGGATAAACCATGCAGCTTTGCTTTCCGGAGGCAATGAGGTGCGCACGGTTTGCGCATGGTTTGGTAAACCGTGCGACCCTGATCTAGGTAAAAATTTACAATTTTTCCCTTAATTCTATTCAATCATAAACGTATTCTTTCTTCATTCCAGTGGACAGAACAGAGGAGGAACTCCTCCTTGTGCTCCCAAACCCTCTCCTCTCTCTTTCTCTTTCTGATTCTTCGTCCGGAGTCCGATCTTCAATCCACCGAAGGCAGTGCATCACCCAGGGTAAGGCTAACCTCACACACTCCTTTCTCCTCAGCAAATCTTGCTTTCCATTGTGTTATTTTGATGCAGGATCATATGCCCTGTTTGTAGGGAATTTGACTGAAACTCAGATCTCTCCCAATCTACTTCGAATCTGAGGTCGATATCGAGCGAGCCTACGTCTACCGCCCTAAGGTAGGTGGTCATGTGTTCTTCTTTTGGGTTTTCGTCATTCTTGAGTTTATATTGTCATGTCGTGGTTTGCCTTTTTTTCAAACCCCTTATTTATATTGACTGATTACTGTCTAAATGACCCCTGTGATAGTAGGTTATGGGAACTACCCTCTTTTGGGTGTTTGGGTACCATATGACCCCGATATGAACACCCATAGGTGTTATACCTTGAGTTTTTGCCCTTTTCACCTTTGGACCTTATGGATATTTCTTGAAAGTCGTTTTCCATGTGAGGAAATGGGATGGTTTGGTTAGGGTTTGGCTAGGATGAGTTAGCATAAACCCCTTTTATTATTTTAAATGCATGTTTTCTTGAAATGTGATATGTGATATTGTTAGATGGAAATGCCATGTTTATTTGATATGAATGTCATAAGATGTGTATGCCTTATAATCTATACTATTAAATGATAATGCTTTGGGCCAGGGGTATACTGTGAGAGCTCCCCTATGATACAGCTTCGGGCTAGGGGCAGACTGTGAGAGCTCCCCTAATTGAATGATAAAGCTTCGGGCCAGGGGTAGACCGTGAGAGCTCCCCTATGTTACGACTTCACGCTAAGGGTAGAATGTGAGAGATCCCTTGAATCATTATTAATCCTTCAGGCTGGGGATAGACCATGAGAGCTTCCCCAAGGTTGGGCCAGGGGTAGGATCGAGAGCGCTGCTCCTGGGTTAAGGTCGTCCGTGAGTTCCGTCGCAGTCCTACCCAATGTATTATATATATATATATATATATATATACTCAGGTGTTTTTTCAGACTACCACCCATGAGCTGAAGCAGGTAGACCCACCAGGTGTCCTTCCAGAACCTGAGCGGAAGAGTTGCTTATTGCTTTATTTTACTTACTTGCACTCTATTGCTAACTATTACAGCGAACACCAATTTGGATAACACGTAGACCCCGTTGGTGGTGGCCTACTGAGACTTGTCTCACACCCTACCCGACGGCCTCCTGGGCCCCCATGTAGACTTTTCTGCTACAGGTACTAGTAGGGGAAAAGGCCCGGTGTTAGGTTGTTGATACATGAATGATCTAGCTGGAGTTCCAGAGCAGAGGATCGAGCTTGGATAGAGATGCTCATGGACTGCTTTGTTCTCTTTTTGTATTACTGCATAGCATGCTTGTCTTCTATTTCCATTGTATCAGCATGCCATGCATCCATTTTGTATCAGACACTGCCTATGAGGCTTTTGTATATTTATCAGGTTTTCCTTACTTCTGTTGTTTTGGTTTGTATGTTTCATCTTTTCTCCTGTTTATCCATTGGTTGTGCTTCCACTATCTATTACTTTGCTGTTATTCCACGTGTACTCTGACATGGGGGTACGGTCTCCCCACTGACTTACCATTAGACCCCTGCTGCTTGTCGGCAGCCCCTGGCCTATGGGGAGACGAGCCAGGGGTCATGTGGCCAACCGGGCTCGGGGCTCGGGTTGAGGGGCATCCAGGTTCGGGACATCACAAAATAAATATCCATATCTATCTTGTGGTAATTTTAGAGGCAAGCGTTGAGTGAATCATGTTAATATTTTTGAAGCTGAGACTTCACTCAGTACATCATGGAACATCGAGTTAATGTGGTTGGATATACAAATACATACCTTGGACCCTCCGAGTAGTGGTGTAACCATAACATGTAAACTATGAGGGAGGGTCATGAATCCTTGCCACTAGAAAACTCAAACGATAGAGTATTCCGATTCTAGTACTGATGGTTCCTAGAATTAGATAAATAAGTGGGAGACATTTAATTATTAAATAATCAGTTGTGTCTAATTCGGTAATATGCATAAAATTGCTAATATTTTAAAGTTTATTTGTAAATATGGAAAGTAATACCACAAGTAAAAACTGCGATAAATAATGGATAATGATAATGTCCAAACAATCATGAAATTTCAAGTGTAGTATAGTTGCTTCCACACATTTCTATTATAATTGAAATCGAAGGTTCTTTTTTTCCCAACTTATTAAGCCAACTCCAGAAGAGATAGTGTAAAATTTCTTATAGGAGACTCATGAATCAAGCATATGATGGTTTTATCGTAATGTTTTCATCAATATTTGAGGTCAATTTCAGCCACTACATCAAGACATGGATGATGTTACATATAGTCTTATCTCCGAGATGATTCCAAGGAGAAAGATAAGCATGATATGAATTCAGTGATTGCACAGGGTTTGTGTAAAGTGAGATATAGTTCAAAATCATTTATTCGGTCTCATTTCTACAACATTTTCACCCGATTACTCTAGTTTATTTTATGTATATAAAAAATGGTATCGAGTAAGATCTTCATTACCTTTAAGGTAACATTATCCACGTAATAAGAAAATTAATCAAAGTACCATCTTTTATTATTATGGTGAATAGATTGAATGACAAGGTGAGAAGGCCTATTGAAATTTACATGAAAGGAACTTTCGTCATTTCATTCAAAGAAAATTGGTTTGTTATTTAACATGAGGTTATTTTCATCACATATTATGAAATAAATTAATGGATGTTTAGAAATGCAATGACCAAAAATACATGAAGAAAGTACTAACTTATCATTTAGGTATATTCATCAATATAAAAGTACGGTTTCTTAAATATTTCTTGGGTATTAAATACACTAATATTTTTCTATTTATTTATAAAAATACAGTAACCATGTACATAGTGAAACATTTCTAGCAATAAGGTGTCTTCTCCAAGCAGCTGAGAATGGGTGATTACTATGTTAGGGGTCAGAAACACATAAATTTTAATTTCAATTTGAATTATATTAGTTGAACATGTGATCGAGTATAACCCAAACATTTATCTCATATTCCCTTTTGGTCATAATGAGACATTATTCCAAATTTAGGAAAAAATGTTGTTTATAGTTTAATGTACTCAACAAATAGTTCATACATACTTGAATCTAAGGCAATACATGATGAATATAAAATGTAAGACTTATCCAGTTGAGGAAATATGTTTTTTATCAAGTAAAACTAAAAGTGGGAGTTAATGATATAACAATTTTGGTATTTAGGCTCGACACAACTAAAAAACTTTGGTATAACTGATATCTTTAGTTTAGACAAAGAAAACTTCATAAATAATGGTATTCCACAAATCTTCCGAGATTATTTCAACAAGAGAGTGTAAACTATTCCAAAGGAAAGATATAGGTAAAGATACTTCATAATATTACTTTAAATTATTAATGTATGTAATCATGAATTATATGTTTGGTCATAATATATGAGTTCATTCAGATTGACATGATGAAGAATATCTTGACCAAAAATTCATCAATTATGATAATGTTTTTTTGGAGTAATTCATAATATCATGTTATCTTATCTATATCATGATATTTATGTTTATAAAAAGGATATATGATGAGTCTTATATATTTACATTAATCAACAAAATTTAGCATGGAACAATTACTAAACGCACATTTTATACATCATTGTTATGATATAAGATGTATCAATGTTACAACCTATAGTAAATTATATAATATTTTGATATGTGATTTACAAATAACGGTGTAAAACCATAACCAATATACCAACTAAAATGAAAAACGGATATCATGCGTTTCATAGTATGATGAGAAACTATTACTTCAAAGGACAGTTGATAAGGATACAAAGAATTTGTCACGGAAAATTAAACGAAAAAGAATCAAGCTAAATACACGGTCTATTTAAGTAAATATCATAATAGTTTGTTAGGATATTATGTAAATCCCTATGTTAGAAAAATTGTAGTAAAGTGACAGAATACATTTTTATATATGGGCACACATCTCTATTAGAGACAGTGGGAGCCGAATTGACTTGGAATTAGTCAATGCCTGAGATGCACAAATGGTTGGCATAGGAACCGGTTTCACAAGTACATGTGGAATAAGAATGTTTGACTAACACATACTGTGTAGGAATAATGAAACCATGGTGATGTTATTATATTCACTATGACCTATGATAAATTAAACATTAAGAATGATATATCCTACAAGTAAGAAGTATATAGAAATTAGATACTATTGGAATTCTCATTTAAAATTCAATAATGGATTCCATGTATAAAATTTCAAAGGGTTTTATAATTTGAAAACTATGGTGGGTATCCAAATGAGTTGATACATGTATTGTACAAGCCTAGAACCAATAAGGATCAATTGCTTAAACCTAGTTGATTTTCCTAAATCCATTTTTATATTACTTCTCATAGATAAAATTCTAAGATCATTAAATTGGTCGTTAGATGTCATGATCATCTTTCATGGAATTTGTCTATACGATGCAACCAGAAAGTGATTATGACATCATATGATTCCAATACGGGTTGCATGTTCCTAATATCTAATTCTGGATTAAAGTATGCAATATGATCTTAGAGCATTAATTTCAAATGAATCTTTTCCTTGTGTCTACCAATGATTAGTGGGATCACTAATTTTTACCATGAAAAATATTATTAGAAACATATGGAAAATAGGACTTGGTCTTATTGTTAGATAGGAAATGGTTAAAAGTAATTCTCCAGTGATTTAATTAAAGTATAAGTCTATGTTCTAGGGAACTGTATATATAGAAGTAGATCTAATGGATGATTGGACCTAGTCAATCAAACATATGGGGACATGGTATTGAAAAATAAAAGTTGGAACAATTCAAGATTCAGAATTGTTTTCAATGTCATGTGGCTTAATCTCTTCTTGTAGACATGTTCAGAACAAGGAAAGA
This sequence comes from Viscum album, assembly GCA_963277665.1. Taxonomy (NCBI): domain Eukaryota; kingdom Viridiplantae; phylum Streptophyta; class Magnoliopsida; order Santalales; family Viscaceae; genus Viscum; species Viscum album. The sequence goes on along the minus strand of OY728164.1, from coordinate 568,127,937 downwards.
AATTAAAGTTTTGAGTTGAGTTCCATACTCTCAAGTGATGGTTCAAAAAAATATTCCATTATTATATAATAATTCATATTTCAAGAATATTATTTATAATGGGAAGATATCAATTATATATAGGAGCGCTGCAAGTGATGTTGTCCAAACTATCATCTTGTACATCAACAAGTACAAATGACATATACCTGGTAAGTGTGGAAGAATGAATGCTAGTAATGGTGGGACACAAACTATTCCTTATTAGATCTATTCTATATCATATCGCAATTAGGATAAGGTGATGAGTGATTCAATATCATAAAATCCATTGGTAGCCATATCTAGAAATACTGAGTATGTTGCAGCTTATAAGGAAGCTAAAAAGTTGTTAAATGAAACGATTTTTTTCTAGTTCATGTAATCACACCAAGTGATAAATGTATCTTCATACATAGGGACGCCTTATCTTGAGATGTTTTACACAAGAAGAATAGGTCTCATATAGTAGATAATCCACATGGTGAAAATGTTGTAGGCCCAGTAGTTAAAGACATTACATAGTAGAAGCATATTTTTTATCATGTGAGTAGCCAAAATGTTTGGTTAGAATATTGGCTCTCGTGAAAGTGTGAGTGTTGAAAGAGTGGGTTCCCTAGACCCAAATATTTCATACTTTTGATTACTCTATAATGTATACAGTTAGTTATACATGATGTCATCTACCATCATTTTGTAGACTTTTCTGCATCCACTATTGAAATCTAAATTTCGAAAGATTAATTGTCATATCGAAAGGTAATAGAAGATCCCATGCTATAATGAGAACATAGAGATACTATGACATTAATCATAAATATATGTACTATGGTCTAGGTACCAATTAATGTCTGGACACAATATATGTTTGAATATTAGATGTTGGGGGATCGTAAGCATTGATACTTCTTCTTATGTTGTTTGTACTAGGTGATATCTAATAGTGAGATAATGAGGACTGACCTTCCAAAAGGAACACCACATATTTTTTGTGTCATTGGGCATTCCTATCTACATACATGTGTATTGGTCTCTAGAATTGATTCCATTACCAATGTGTATCACATTATTATGTACTTTGATATAAGGAAAAACCCATGGTATTGAAATCATGGTGAGGCAGCTTGTGAAAAGGAAATTCCATTTCTTGGAAGTTGTATATCTCTAGACTAGTTGATCAGGATTGTGCTACCTTTATAAGTCTTTGGCCAAAGCAGTCAAAATGAAATTCCATTCGGATAGATCAACAAATAATAAAGAAAGAAAAGGATGACGACACAAGTGTGCCTCCGGATTTATGAGATATATAATGACAACAAGATTATAGTACCCAGTCAGTGTTCGTATGTCGGTTAACCTTTCTATGAAAATCCTTATCTCTTCAGGGACTATGATGGGTACCTAGAATCCCCTCTTTGTTTTTGGATTTTATTTACTACTATTGAGATAAGGTCTAAGAGGGTCACACATAGTAGAATATTCAAGAATATTCCCTATTTAGCTGGATAGGTATATTGTAATGCCCCAACCCCAGTTACCCAGAGTCAGTGCATTATTACGTAACATTGGCATGATCACAAAGATCAAGTCTCGAAAGACCGATTAGTTTAGTAGCCATGAAACACTAGATACATTCATAAGTTTTACATTACATCATAAAGTAATACAAAACTACAACAACATCTTGTCTTCATATCCCCTCATACTATCCCTTCAGGTCATTCATAAAATACTTCTTCACATCCTGGAAAAATTAAATCATTGAAAGGGGTGAGATCAGATGATCAGTAAGGATAACAATATAGCGGAAGCTTTCATAAATAAACATAAACATTTAAGGCAATGTATAACTGAAACAAAAACCTTTTAAACTTGAACTTCAGCATAATATGGAAAAATAAAATGAAATAATTCCATTTACATATTCACATGGATATTCTAATAGACGAATAATCACATGCAATATCAATAACCACTTTCATAATGATGGAATTCATAATTCCAGACTATCATAACCACGTAGCCAAGGCCTCGTGCTAAGACTACAAATAAGATTTTGTCAAGGCCTCATGCCAAGACACTAGTTTGTCTCATGAGACCTACTGATGCATCGAGGAGCTATAGCGGGCTCCACCCGTCACTTATTAAGTCTAATGCATTCCTCATATGAACAAGTTTAAACATATCATAAACCATAACATAATCGTATCACATAAAACATGTATAAAGGAAACATAACATTTCCACATTTCAATCAAAAGATGTCAATACAACACATTGATATAATAAAGCATTATCAAAACCATTTTCAATACCAAAATAAAGGAAAATTAAAACTTGGTATTTATTTTTCATTTAAAAAAAGTTATGTCTTGTAGAGGAAGCTGAAACTCAAATAATGGTCACGGTGGCGGAGAAGTCTTTGTCGCCGCATATGTATGAAAAGAAAAACATTCATTTTTTCCATTTAGTAAAATTCATCGTATAAAAATATTCCTTTTGAAAAAACGTAAAAGTCTAAGGGGTTTATACACCGTATAGAATAAATTTGTGTATAAAACAAAATATGCCTCAATGAATGGAGATTGAGAAGAAGTCCCTTACAAAGAACATTTTTAAATAAAATAGATATATTATGTGTATTAAATATAAGTACACATAAAGAAAGTAAAAATAAAATATAGGACATTATAATATCATGACATAATTTGAGATTAGGAGATTAACCCAAATAACGGAAATCGGGTTAAGAAGTTCCCTTACCTCATGTCTGACTTCACTCGATCGTTCTTTAACCTCCTGAATAATAAACTAGAGTTAATTTATAATTTATTAAGAACCTTTTTAAAGTTCATTATTCCTTTTATATCACTTATTATCATTTTATGAACATTATGTAATTATTTATGTTAATAACGTTCGTTTTGTCGATCTTTGGTACTTGAGTCAAAAATAAACTTCTTATAATTACAAGTTGTTTATGTGGTAGAATATCCATTATCTAAAGAAATATATTCATGATGTAGATATCATATATATCATATATATCCAGTATATACATTCATTCATAATATTATGTAACATTTAGAGGTAAGAAATGAAATGCACCGTTCATGGAGACGGTAAGCCGTACATACGCATGAACGCTACTTTCATTTCTATTTCGTATTTAATGGAATGAAATAATAATGATATAAAGGTATATTATAATTTTAGTATAATATCATATATAATATCATTTACTCCATCCTTTATACATACCACATATGACATTAATGATTCAAATCACTTTGAGGGGGCGGTAGTCCGCACTTCCTAAAATGAAATTACCACGTTTACCCATAAATGGAAATCATAAAGGAATGCCATAAATGAGAAATACAGAAGAATAAGGAAAACATAAACATAATATATATCATATATAAATATAGTTACATCTTAATGGCCACCATGAGAGGTGTTAAAAGAATATTGAACAATCATCGTTTCGTGAGGCAGAAATTTGCCAACCACAGAAACAATATGTTCTTTAACCATTTGATGAAGGTGTGTGTAAGTGTAAATAAAATACTTCTCATAACAACATCCTAGTATATTGAAGATACTGGTTTTGTTACAAAAGAAAGGAATAAAAAGAGTTCAAGGGGTTGGAAAAGCAAAATAAAACAAAATAACATAAGAGAAGACATTACCTTAAAATCGGGTTACTCTTTTTGATTTGAGCCAAAGGACTACTTGGGAAGAAATATGCCCAAAGTGAGGCTTCTAGGAGTAATAGAGGTAAGTTTAGAGAGTATTTGGGTAGAGTTTGGTCAATCCAAATGGCTTGAAGGTGTGAATAAGGTGGTAGAGGTGGGGGCCTTTTATAAGAGGAGAGGAGGGGCACTCTTGGAAAGTAATGAAATGTTACATTATTATGAAGTGATTTTCGGATTTCAAAGGTCCCACAATTATATATTTCTAGGATAAGGTGATAAGAGTTTTAAATCTACTCATCCAAAATGTTTTTGACATGTGTAAGTCTTAGATTTTATATTATATTTTCATTTTATTTAAATCGTTAATTAATGAGGTAATGGTTGCATCATCATGGTGTCATAAAAAATTTAATTTATTTAATGTCTAAAAATTATAAAAAAATATAATTATGTAGGAAATATTTTTATAGTTACAATGAATATTTTTAGTCGAAAATCTATCTTATATAACCCCATGTAATAATTGTTTTAGTAAAACAACACATTTTTGTGAAAATTTCATTTTTACTTTAAATAAAAAGTTATTAATGTCATTTTATTACCCAAGTGGCTCCATGGGGTCCCCAAGTTGACCCATGGATTGTCTTGGTCGGAAAAGAGTCATCCAATAAGGGTAGGATAAGTTTCAAGATATTTTCATATTTTTATAATATCATATTTACCTTAAATTTCACTAATTACCTTTAATTACGATTAATAGAACTTAAAAGTTACTATTCACCAAAAATTATTTTAATCCCATTGAACCACATTTTACTTCCTAATGATAACCATGTATGTCGGATTTTTAAAATTAAATCCACAGAAGTGGTAATGTTTCATTTATACAAAAAATTAGTTTTAAACTGCAACTTAGTGGTTTCACTATTCATCAAAAATTGAAGTTTTTCAGAAAAATACCAAAAATTCACCCTAAGCTATATTTGATATTCCAAATTCAAAAATGATGTCTATTTTAAAAAATTCAAAACATATAAGTTTCATTAATTAATTTTATACTTAATTCCCGCTGTCACAACAAATAGCGTGTTTTTAAGAAACAATATATATCAAAAGATTGACAATTGTTTATGTCCAATTTCAAAGTGAAATTAATTTTAATGTCCACCATTGGATAAAATGGTGAAAATATATTCTAATTATACTTTAAAACCACTCAATGGTATAATTTATCACTATAAATTATTTTGATTAAAAAAGTTGTTTTTAAGTATTTTTTTACTATTCATAGAAAAGTGGAAGTTCTTAGAAAATTACAAAAATCCAACTTAGGATAATTTCAATATTCCAAATACAAAAATGAATTCCATTTTTTAATTATAAAATTAATATAATTTCAAAAAGTGGTTATTACTATTCATAATGACTACTTTGATTGGTCGCGGTGTGTTAGAATCTCGAACTTGCATACAATGCAAGCTATTTTATTATTGAAAGAGAAGCGTATCATGAAATATTAGAGTGTTACACTCTCCCCTCCTTCAATAAATTGCATCCTCATAATTTGAAATTGTTCTTAGAAAATAAAAGGTTGAAAATAGAAAATACCTTTGTGGAAAACCCACATCAGAAATAGGGTTAATAAAAATATAACTTTAAAAGAAAGAAAGAGAAGTACAAAGGTCACCCGAGAAAGCCCATACTAGGATTCTATAAAAATATGGAAATGGAGGAGAAACAAACCCTCAAGTTCTGATGGAGAGTTGTAGAAAACAGTATTAGGAGAATGTTAAATACAAGAAAATCACAAACTTGTGATTGGTTAAATGGTCAATGATTCCCCAATTGGAAAAGTTAACCGACAACATTTTTGTTTTAAGTTAACTTTCATAAATTTGAGGAATTTATTTAAGATATTTTCTAAGAACAGAAGGAAATATACTTACTTGTCATGTAGACTTTCATTCTGTAATAAAATTTTACCACAAACCCATCTTTCACTCTAAAAGGTAATAGAACTCAAAAATATTATATTTATCCTAATCGTACATGGTTCAAAATATTAACACAGACCATTTAGATTAGGAAAACTATTTTGTAATAACCAGGGACTTCCTGTAGGCTAGTGGTAGGTAATAAAGTTCTGTCGCACTATGATTGTGGGTTCGATTCCTGCAGCTTTGTCCGACGCGACGGGTTTCCCCCCAACCTGCAGGTTGTCCTTTTCCTAAAACTATAGTATTATAATATTCCAAAAATAATCTTTAGAAATGTTTTAACCTTAAACAATACTATCCAAAGTTCAACTTAATCCATTCCAACCTTTTTAGTTATCTGAAATACCTCTGTCTCGACTTTCTCTAAAAGGTTTCTAAATTCCAAAATCAATTGTAACATCAGATTCCCCAAACAAATTAAAGTTTCTCTTATTGTCAGATATTAAAAATATGATTACCTTTTTCATATTAAATCTTTAATGAAAACAAACAATTACTGTAGTACAATCCTTATATATATCACATTATTCTTATAAAGAGAATATAATCCTTGAGTCCCAAAAGAACCAATATATTAATTATTCCACTTCAACTGTAGTAACAGCATAATATTGGCCTTGATCCCTTGGTCTTTTATGAGGTAAGTTTCCCTGACGCTTAGGAAATTTATTTGCATAATGCCCCATTTCCCTACAATTGTAGCATTCAACATTGATAGCCTCTTTCTTTCCCTTACAATCACGAGCCTGGTGACCTTTTTCTCCACATTTATAACAAACTCCCATTCCTTTTAGGCAAGTACCAGGATGATTCTTCCAACAATTATCGCATAATGGAAAATCCTTCTTTCCCTTTTTCCCTTTATCTGTCTCTTGTTTCACCGTTCTCTTCTAATCTTGCTTTACTTTATTGTCATATGATTTAGAGAATTAATTTTCTTTCTTGATAGAACACGAGACTATATCTTCGTACGATGAAAAGGTTTTAGAGACTAATGCTTGATAGAGAAATGGTTTTAACCCATCAAAGAAATTATCAAGCTTACTTCTTGGGTTACGTATATAATCTGCAACATGCCTTCCTAACCTTGTAAAGTTAGACTCATACTTTGCGACATTCTCATCCTCCTTCTGCCTCATACTCAGAAATTGCCTTTCTATATCTTCTAGATGGTCATGTGAAAAGCATTTTTCTATGAAAATTTCCTTAAACTACCTCCATTCTATACTTGATACTTCTTCATCTTCCTTTATGTTTTGAATCAGCGACCACCATTTATCGACATCTCCAGTGAGGCGGTAAACTTCCATGACAACCTTCTCCCTTTTGTTACTCCCCAAGGTGTGGAATATTTTCTCTAAAGAGTTTATCCATTGCTCAGTTACTAATGGATTTTTACCCCCATTAAATGTTGGCGGTTGTTTCCTCATGAAGCGGTCTAACATTGATCCTCCACGTTGCGGATCAGGGTACTCCATACGAGTAAGGTTATTGTTCATAACTTGAGTGAGCTGTCCCAGTATGGTGATAAGTTGATCAACACCAGTTGTATCACTAGCTCCACTATAATTATCTTGAGTAGGAGGAATATCCCTACATGGAGTGCATGCATTGATATGGTTTCGATTCCTCCCACTAGGTGCCATTTCTAAACAATGTCATAAACTAGATTAGTTTATGAATCAAAATACATAATTAAAAACTTTCAAAACACTTAACATAAATTGAACTATTTATGGATATAATCCATAATCATAAAAATGATTTCTTTGAAGAAGTATATACTCATAACCCTTCATAGTTGTTTGTAAAGAAAATAAGAATTATCCTAAGCATACCCCCCGGGAGTGTCGTAACCAAGAGTGCAGCAAGGCCCGTTGTCGTCCACCAGTTCCCGTTTGAGTCTAGCTCAAAGCAGTGTTTTCAGGTTTTCCCCCTAGGTACATCTGTGCCAGAGCCGCCTCAACCTGCTCATATCCAGACAGGGATGTATTGCTCAGAAAACTCACAAAATCTTTATAATACCAAAATTCTAGGATGTTCTTCTATACTAATCCTCAATGTTTATCTTAGGTCTATGTGCTCTAATCAGAGTTTATCTAAATCTAGCTTCTAAGGTTAGTACTAAACTACCTCTGATACCAACTGTAACACCCCGACCCTAGTTACCCAGAGTCGGTACATTATTACGTAACATTGGCATGATCACAAAGATCAAGTCTCGAAAGATGGATTAGTTTATTAGCCTTAAAACACTAGATACATTCATAAGTTTTACAGTACATCATAAAGTAATACAAAACTACAACAACATCTTGTCTTCATATCCCCACATACTATCCCTTTAGTTCATTAATAGAATAATTCTTCACATCCTAGAAAAATTAAAACATTGAAAGGGGTGAGCTCAGATGCTCAGTACAGATAACAATATAGAGGAAGCTTTCATAAATAAACATAAACATTTAAGGCAATGTATAACTGAAACAAAAACCTTTTAAACTTGAAATTCAGCATAATATGGAAAAATAAAATGAAATAATGTAATTCACTTATTCACATTGATATTATACTAGTCAAATAATCATATGCACTATCAATAACCCCTTTCATAATGATGGAATACATAATGCCAGACTATCATAACCACGTAGCCAAGGCCTCGTGCCAAGACTACAAATAAGATTTTGTCAAGGCCTCATGCCAAGACACTAGTTTGTCTCATGAGACATACCGATGCATCGAGGAGCTATACCCGGCTCCACCCGTCACTTATTAAGTCCAATGCATTCCTCATATGAATAGGTTTAAACATATCATAAACCATAACAAAATTGTATCACATAAAACATGCATAAAGGAAACATAACATTTCCACATTTCAATCACAAGATGTCAATAAAACACATTGATATAATAAAAACATTATCAAAACCATTTTCAATACCAAAATAAATGAAAATTAAAACTTGGTATTTATTTTTCATTTAAAAAACGTTATGGCTTGTAGAGGAAGCCGAAACTCAAATAATGGTCACGACGGCAGAGAAGTCATTGTCGCCGTATACATATGAAAAGAAAAACATTCCTTTTTGTCGTTTAGTAAAACGCATCGTATAAAAATACTCCTTTTGAAAAAACGTAAAAGGCAAAGGGGTTTATACACCGTATAGAAGAAATTTGTGTATAAAACAAAATATGACTCAATGAATGGAGATTGAGACGAAGTCCCTTACAAAGATCATTTTTAAATAAAATTGATCTATTATGTGTATTAACTATAATTACACATAAATAAAGAACAAATAAAAGATAGGACATAATAATATCATGACATAATTTGAGATTAGGAGATTAACCCAAATAACGGAAATCGGGTTAAGAAGTTCCCTTACCTCGTGTCCGACCTGACTCGATCGTTATTTAACCTCATGAATAATAAACTAGAGTTAATTTATAATTGATTAAGAACATTTTTCATGTTAATTATTCCTTTTATATCACTTATTACCATGTTATGAACATTATGTAATTATTTAAGTTAATAACGGTCATTTTGTCGATCTTTGGTACATGAGCCAAAAATAAACTTCTTATAATTACAAGTTGTTTATGTGGTAGAATATCCATTATCTCTAGAATTATATTCATGATGTAGATATAATATATATAATATATATCCAGTATATACATTCATTCATAATATTACGTAACATTTAGAGGTATGAAATGAAATACACCGTTCATGGAGACGGTAAGCTGTAGGTACGCATGAACACTACTTTCATTTCTATTTCGTATTTAATGGAATGAAATCATAATGATATATTGGTATATTATAATTCCATTATAATATCATATATAATATCATTTACTCCATCCTTTATACATCCCACATATGGCATTAACGATTCAAATCACTTTGAGGGGGCGGTAGTCCGCACTTCCTAAAATGAAATTATCGCATTTACCCATAATGGAAATCATAAAGGTATGCCATAAATTAGAAATACAGAAGAATAAGGAAAACATAAAAATAATATATATCATATATAAATATATTTACATCTTAATGGACACCATGAGAGGTGTTAAAAGAAGATTGAACAATCATCGTTTCGTGAGGCAGAAATTCGTCAACCACAGAAACATTGTGTTCTTTAACCATTAGATGAAGGTGTGTGTAAGTGTAAATCAAATCATTCTCATAAAAACATCATAGTATATTGAATATAATGGTTTTGTTACAATATAAAGTAATAAAAAGAGTTTAAGTGGTTGGATAAGCAAAATAAAACAAAATAACATAAGAGAAGACATTACCTTAAAATCGGGTAACTATTTTTGATTTGAGCCAAAGGATTCCTTGGAAATACTTCTGCCCAAAGTGAGTCTTATAGGAGTAATATAGGTAGTTTGAGAGAGTATTTGGGCATAGGTTGGCTGATCCTAATGGCTTGAAGGTGTGAATAAGGTGGTAGAGGTGGGGGCCTTTTATAAGTGGAGAGGAGGGGCACTCTTGGAAAGTAATGAAATGTTACATTATTATGAAGTGATTTTTGGATTTCAAAGGTCCCAAAATTATATATTTTGAAGATAAGGTGATAAGGGTTCGAAATATACTCATCCATTAGGTTTTTTACATGTGTATGGCTTAGATTTTACATTATCTTTTCATTTTATTTAAATTGTTAATTAATGAGGTAATCACTGCATCATCATGGTGTCATCAAAAATTTAATTTATTTAATGTCTAAAAATTATAAAAAAAAATATAATGATGTAGAAAATATTTTTATCTTTCCAATTAATATTTATAGTCGAAATTTTAACTTATATAACCCCATGTAACAATTGTTTTAGTAAAAAAACACATGTTTGTGAAAATTTATTTTTACTTTAAATAAAAAGTTATTAATGTCATTTTTTTACGCAAGTGGCTCCATGGTATCCCCAAGTTGACCTATGGATTGTATTGATTGGCCACGAGTCATCAAATAAGGGTAGGACAAGTGTCAAGATATTTTCATATTTTTATAATATCATTTTTACAATAAATTCCACTAATTACCTTTAATTGCGATTAATAGAACTTAAAATTTACTATTCACTAAAAATTATTTTAATCCCACTGAACCAAATTTTACTTCCTAATAACAACCATGTATGTATGATTTTTTAAATTCAATCCACAGAAGTGGCAATGTATCATTTACACAAAAAATTAGTTTTTAAACTACCACTTAGTGGTTTCACTATTAATCAAAAATTGATGTTTTTCAGAAAAATACCAAAAATTCACCCAAAGCTATATTTGAAATTCCAAATTAAAAAATGATGTCTATTTTACAAAATTCAAAAAATATAAGTTTCATTAATTAATTTTATAATTAATTTCCACTGTCACAACAAATAGCGTGTTTTTAAGAAACAATATATATCAAAAATTAACAATTGTTTATGTCCAATTTCAAAGTGAAATTAATTTTAATGACCAACATTGGATAAAATGGTAAAAATATATTCTAATTATACTTTAAAACCACTCAATGGTATAATTTATCACTATAAATTATTTTGATTAAAAAAGTTGTTTTTAAGTATTTTTTTACTATTCATAGAAAAGTGGAAGTTCTCGGAAAATTACAAAAATTCAACTTATGATAATTTCAATATTACGAATACAAAAAGAAGTCCATTTTGAATTATAAAATTAATATAATTTCAAAAATTGGTTATTACTATTCATAACGGCTACTTTGATTGGTCGCGGTGTGTTAGAATCACGAACTTGTGTACAATGCAAGCTGTTGTATTATTGAAAGAGAAGCATATTGTGAAAGCTTGGGGTGTTACAAATATAGACTTAGTGGTCCCCACCACAGGGCCCGTGAGTTGTCCAAAGTATCGATCACCGATGAATAAAATAAATTCATTAATATTCATGTTATGATTATTTTGGATTGAATTTATTTAATGTATTTATAAGTTTATTAAAAAAGATATGATATTAATCGAACGAATAATATTTTAATATTTAAGGTTTGTTTAATATTAAATGGGATAGGGAGTCGAGTTAAATGGATCTATTTTTATCATGTAATATATTTTATCTATTTTACATTTATATGATAAAATAATAAATAACATTGACATAGTTTTATTAATCATAAATATTTATTTAGTGTACATTGAAATAAACGGGGGTCGGGGGATCCAAATGGGTATTAAGAAACACCACTATAAATAAAAGAGGATGCTCTCTCTCTTGTGTGAGTATTTCATTCATTAATTCATTTCATGGAATGAAATCCACAGAAAATCTCTCCTCCCTCTCTCTAGAGATATACGCTCTCAATTCATATGTTTGGATCAAGATCTCCCTCAAGCATCAAAGTGATCTCAATGCGGTGATATTTGGGATATCGAAGAAATCATCAGATCACCATGCTAGCTACTGAAATTCTATGATCTATGATCTAGATAATTCTAGAAGTGGCTGTGGATAATCTAGAGGTATCCGGTTATGGATTCTTCAGGCGACGATCACCATCAACTAGTTGTAGCTAACTGAGAATTCATATTTGGAACATGTATGTTTTCAATTTAATTTTATTCTCCTTAATATTTTTGTGTGATCCTAGAACCTCACTGGGGCTCAGATAGGCGATGAAAAAAGTTCCATCATCCTGCCAATGAAAAATTTAAAATCCCTGGACCACCAGCTTTGCTGTGGGCCCGGAACCTTTCTTTCATTCTGTTAGGAATCAAATTTCACATAAACACAACCTGTATATCGTGTTGAAAATTTGAGGAGTAATAATTAAAAAAAACCACTGAACTAATAAATTTTTTGATAAATTCAAATTGTCTAATCATCTCATATATTTAAAAATTATAGAAAACTAGCATGTACCCATCCCCAGCTACCACTTTTTATGTCCCAAATAACATGACTATGAGATGATTAGACAATTGTCTAATCATCTTGTCAATTATAGTAGTTTATGTTTGCTCAATATAAAGTCAACCAATCAATAAAAAAGATCAAATTGATGTTTTAAATCTCTAATTAAATAAATAATGTGTCAAAAATAGCCACTGATCAAGATGATACATCCTAGAAACCTTTGTAAAATCCTAGATTTCACCTCTATGGGAGTATAGATATTTATTATCTCAAACATATACTCCAACAAAAACCCCAAATCATTAATAAAATCAGTTTATATAAAAGAGTATATAATTATTCATAGAATATAATAGATATTATGGTAGTTTTCAAAAAACTCATTCAACAAATGAATAACAAACTGTTACCGTGATTAAATGGAGTTAGCTCGTAGCGTTCTACTAGCCTAAGAACATACCTTTATTCTAGGAACCACATGATTGAGTAACCTAAAAACAGTACCTAGATATCTATTATACAATAAAATTATTCCACAATCTAACTTTAATAATATTTAAGAACTCTAATTACCTATATGTTGTACGGTATCCAATATAACTTATGATTCCAGATCATTTTTGTAAATATGACCAAAGTCCGATATGATGAAATCTAACAAAAAAACATAGGATTCTCCATATCCCAACATTAATGTCACTGCAATGGATATTAGTTTCATAATGTTCATGTATTACACACTACACCACACTGATAACACACTGGAGGAGTCCTCCCTTACAAAGGAAGAGAAGATTCAAATCCCAAATGGGCTAGGTTGTTGAAAATATTGTGAAAATCATCAAATAATTTCTACATACTACCCACTAATACACTTATTTCTCTATCTAATGATCCAAACTTCCCAAAGGCTCCATACCAACCTAGTTTTTCAAATATTTTATTATTTTTTTCATTACCTCTAAAAAAAAGTTTAAGTGAAATATATTCACTTATGGTCTAATTGAATGCCTTGATCTATATTAAAAAAATTACATAGAAGTCTCATCACTTTCCAACATGGGTGAAAAATGGTTTAAATTGATTAAATGGGTGGTATTGTCCATTGAAAACACACCTCCTTGAATTTGATATATAAACTCTAGATCCCCATCTAACATTAGATTCCGAGGAATGAAATTATAGATGTAATGACCCTAAAATGTCAGACATGATATTACCCAACAGATGATTATTTTATTGTACTAGCATATCCCACTAGGGATTCATTAGTCCTCATACCATATACATTTTGAGATTACCCTTTACCCTATGGACTATCTAAATCATATAAAACATTTATTATATAGTGTAAATAAAAAATTTGAAATCTTGTGAACAACTATTACCTATAAATAAATTAATATTTTATATTTAAAACATTATAATAATATTAGACATTAATTTCCAGTGTCATAGAGCCACATGTACAATATTTTGAATAAATAGATGTAGATTTTATTGGATCTCTTAATCAATTGGATGTACCAATTCAATATAGGGCTTCAATTCAACTTCCAAAGAGGCATGGCCATGAACCCCCTTATGGAACTCAAAAAGCAATATTAATTATTTCATATCAATATAATAATAAATAGAAAAATTAGAAGAAATATTTATTATGTTTTTTGATATTACAGTTTCTGATCAGTACAAACAGGAATTGATTCTCACAATCCTCTATGTGCATCCTAAAATCTAACGGTATCCCATGATGTAGTCAATCTCTCAAGAACCAACTACTCACTCTATTGGTTTAATACAAATATACATATAATATTAAAATAATATATCATCATATAATGAAAATATAATAAAAAATGAATATAATCTTATTGTGTAAAATAATTTTAAACTTATTAAAATTTTAAATGAACAAACCCATTTTTTTTATTTCAATTTAAATTATATGCAAGAAGATGAATATAATGTAAATACTACATATTAAAGATGGTTCATAAAAGAATAACACTTTCCACCTTGGGACAAGGGCATAATAAAACATAATTCAATAAACAAATTAACAATATTCAAAAAATTAAACTCAACCATAATTACCAAAAGTATTCTTAATAGTCCCATACAGGGTGACATGAACTTTCCCAACACATTGGTTAACTACTCTGATGAATAAAGTACATCCCATGTTGTGAAAAAATCCTCTCTTTATATACCATATAAAAATATTAAGAAAAATTAAACAAGGCTTTAATAAATCATTGTTACATCCCATCCCATTTCAACCTAATGGATATTGATTTGATGTGGCCACATGACCTTAATTATTCAAAAAAATATATTAGAGGAATCTAAATAACTGAATGGAATACATATATATATATATATTGAGGGAATAAATTTCCTTCTAGATTATATAATCATCGATAAAAATAAAATTAACATTGATACCATCAACACAATATAAAATCATAAATATGGGAATTAAAACTAAGAGTTAACTACAACGAAGCTAAAATATCACATTTTATATCAAAAAAATTTTTTTAAGGTCTGGAGAGTAAAAAATATGTAAGCATGATAACTAAATAGGTTGACCATATATATGAAATTAAAAAAATAAATACATATATATATATCAATAAATAATATAGGTTAATCTTGTCACATATCCCCTAAAAACCATCCATTTAAATATTCCATTTTCACAATGAATATCACAAATACCCACATCACAGGTCAGGAAACATATATATGCAATAAAATTTTCAACATTGGAGTGATTATAATATTGTATACTACAACTAATTATTTCCATAATCCTTTATAGAATATATAACTACATGAATAATGTGATATAATCCCTAGTGATAATAAAAAACAATAAGAATAATCATCGCATCATGGGGTGTTTCATAAACCTAACTTTGGGAATGCATACCTAAATCATCCAATCATAGTGTCAATATAAATATATCACATGTTTATTTATGTATTTTAATAATATATTTCTAGAAACATTAGAAATTATAGAATATTTATAACAGATAATTAAAAAAATTAGTTTATTAGTGTGAGGGGATATCATATGATAGAGCATCACAAGAATCAAATTGAAAAACATCCAATAATATCACTTCAGTTATTGAGTGGGTATTATGTCATGGTGAAAACATTACATCATTGATCATTGAATCCAAAAGGAATACCACATAAATAAGTACAATACCCAACATGTAACATCAAAAAAGATGGAATAAATTCCTATTGAAAAAACACATAATATGACATATAATCTTAGGGAAAATATCACATAGGTGTGCTTTGTGTCCCTTTCATAAAATCATATTAGAGGGAATATCATCCAGGTTATATTGTCCCCTTTTAGGGAAATATCAAAAAATTAATTGGGAATATCTTTCCATGGGGAACAACCCATAATAGGGAATAGTATTTCTATCCATAGTATAATAATAAAATAGAGGGAATAATGTGCCTATCTTTGGGAAATAAAACAATTAAGTGGGAATATCACCCCATTCAATGATAAAAATTAGAAACATAAGTTCATATCAACATAACCATTAGAAAAATCATGTAATTGGGCATGGTATCCCAAAATCAATGTATTACCATGAATTGTGGATTTTCATACCAACATAACCATGTCAAGGAATAATGAATGAATCATTCAACACAATATGAGAAAATACTAATAAATTTACAAAACATTTAACTATATTATATATAAATACTATGGTTTGTTCTCTCACACACATAAACCCTTCCTATTTCCTAAATCCATGTTATAATATACCTTGAACCATTATAAATATTTTTGGATAGCTCACGCCTCATAAGAAGTTAAATTATGAAATAAGATTATGATGTAAAAAAAAGTCCTGTTATAAGGAAAGAAACATGATAACCACAAAAATCAACACATGCCTGCTCATATATTTGTATTACGGGATCATATTAAGGTCCACTACATCACAAAATAACCTAATTTGATATATATATGTCACTATGTATCATAATCGACACATAATTTCATGATTCATAATAAGGGATTCATTTATTTCAAAATTTTGGATATTTAGGATTTAGAGGTTTATAGAATTAGAAAAAAAATTCATAACATTGTATACATTTCCACATACCTTACATTTTCTCCACAAAAAACAGGTTCCAATTTTACCCTCAATTTTCATTCATGACACTATTTCTTCCTTAAGGATGAGTAATTGATAAAATTTATATAATCCCTACACATACAAAAACCCCAATTAAAATAATTAAAATATATTGGATTAGAAAACAATCATAGTAACTAATTTTAGAAATAAAACAAAATCACCATTCCTTTTTAAAATTCATGAAAAACCCATAATTGAATTTTCATTTTTACATAATAAACATTGATTTAAAATTGGACATTACTTACTCATGATATCAACTTCAATGTCAAATGTTTTCATATAAAAATTCAATAATGGATAAAGAAAAAATCTTAATAATGAATGTTACTTGGGAAAAAATTCTAAAAATAGAAAATAAACCACCATCTATTATAAAATCAAAAACATTTCTTTAATCATATTTTCATTATCATAGATTATGAAATAATTTATTTTACATTTTAACACATAGAAAGAATTTAATATCCATGTAAGTATCTTAGGAAACCAGCCTTATAGTCACCCATATAAAAACCCATACCAACGAATAACCATTATGTTTGTTCCAAATATATGCCTTATGAGTAACTTTTTTCTTTTAATAACATCATCATTAACCAATTCAATAAATAGTGATATTGTGTTCACTAATTATCAGATATATATCAGGCTCACTCACTTATAGATCTATATCAAGATCACTAATTAGTTTATTAAATTTAAAATATTCATATAATGTGAAAACACTTAAATTCATTTATTTCGATTATAAAAAATATAAAAATATTCACTGGACAAAATGAGGAAAACCCATATTAGTTATCTCATAAAATTGAGAGTAAAATATCATTTTCTTTTCAAAATATTTAAAAACAAAAAATTAGATGAACAATGGGAATGTTATATTCATTGAAAAACATATATATAATTATATATGAAAATTGAAAATGAATAATGGCTATAATAGTTAGAATAATGTGAACATATGGTATACATTAAAAAAAAATTCTTTTTCATTTTGTTAAGAGTAATAAAATCCTTATAAAAATAAATAAATGAATCCTTTTAATATACATTTAAAAACTTCATGGATATTTTGAAGTGACATTAAAAAAATCCATGGAGAACAAAAATTAAATTTATTAATTGTTTTTTTATTGAATCATTATTTAGAAAATGGATATATAATATAATAATAAAACATTTAAAGCAACATTTTAAAATGAATCACAATATATGTCAATTAATTTCATGTATAATAACAATATATGAATTTTCTACATGATTTATAACTATTTTTAAGTTTATAATATTATAATTAACCCTTTTATTTCATTTATTACCATGTATTATATACTAAATAAATTGGTTAGCTTTACATTATACTTTTTGGGTTTGTTTAGTTTAAAACATCAATATAATATTGATGTGCTAAAAACGGTCAAAATGGTCACGGTTCCATTATCCCTAGAATATTTAACTTGTTATTGTTATCATTTTTATAAATTATACACACTTTTAAAATCATTTATTTAAGGATATCATTAAAAAAATCACATCACTTCATGGAGGGGATAGTCTAGACACATGTATGAGTAACATTATAATATTCTAATGAATGAAAGGGTAAAAAGGTAATTAATATATTATCTTTATATAATAATAAAAAAATAAAAAAAATTCCATATTCATTAATTCCATCTTTATTACTAGTGGTGTGAGGTAGTGATGGAAAATAAAAAACATCACTTCGTGGAGGCGGTAGTATGTACCTAAACACAAGCGCTTTTTTAATTTCCCATAGGATTTAAAGGAGAATAAAAAGTATTTTAACATAAACATAATAATATTTAAATATATTTTTTAAAATTATACTATTTTATCATAATTTTTAAGATAAGATTAATGTTTCTAAAATAAAAAGTAAACATGATAGAACTTGGTTAAGAGTTATACCTCATCTTTGAAAGCCCACTATTGGATTACACCTTAATTCTTATTGGATGGATTTTTGGAGATAAACGATATATAGGATGTCAATAAGAGATTTAAGAAGGTACTTGTGTAGATATTTTCCATGATAGACTATATAAATATTGCGAATAATTAATGATACTATGTTCCATTCTATATGTGAGGTGAGTAAAACTCCTATAATATTTCTTAAATTTTTAATATTATAAATGTATTACTCCAAGTAAAGTGGAACTAAATAATACAAATTTTAAATATATGGTAATAGTTTTGAAATAATATTATCCAATAAGAGTTATGAGGTTTTTTTTACCTTATCAAAATGATTTATCCATGATAGACACTTTTACCATTTACCATGGATTTTATTTATTTTGAATAAAAAAAATATTAAACTCAGTATTATATTTTAACCTATTAAATAAAAATATAAAATAAAATTTGTCATGTTTTAATATTTATAATTGTAATGAATTAATTTTAATATATATATGAAAAACTCAATGAAAAATAGTTTTTCAGGAAAAAATTATATAAAATAGAAATTATTCCAAAACAATGTATAATTAAAATTAATATGGAATTATTTAGACTATTTTTATTTAAAAGGTACTAATTTTAATTTAACACATACCCAAAATAATATTAAAATATGAAAATAATTCCAAATGAATGAATGTTTTATAAAAAAATGTACTTTCACTATTCACCCTAAAATTAATATTTTTACAAAAATCTAAAAAAATTTACCCAAAGATAAGTTATATATGATATATTAGAAAATGAATATAGTTTCATTAATTATTATTTCTACAGTATATATTTTTTAATTTTTTTAAAAAATAATATAATTCCTGGAATATAATTTAGTTTGAATAAACAAACTTTTTTTCGATTGAAAATTATATAAAATTATTATAGTTAATATAAAAATATAAAAACTAATAATTAATATTAATAATTCTTGAAATTTATTTATTATTAATATTTCCTAGTTTTCTATAATATTTCCCCCAAAAAAAACTTCAATATCAAAATTTTATCTATTAGTTAAACATGTGATGGTATTTTCCCATCAGATCATTCTATGATTCTTATATTTGTTTATTAATGTTACTGTATAAAATAATAACCAAGTGAGTTTAGTAATACTCAAAAAACCTTTCGGTGATCTAGATATAAATTGGACTATTTTTATATGAAATATTAAATTCCAACTAAACTACTTTAGGGATCAAAACATGGGACTCATTAGGTACAAATTTCATTAATATAAAAACATGAAACACATTATGTATTTGAGATAAACTATACAGTAAGTCTAATTGGTATAAAAATAGTTCAACATTACTCCATAATTTTATATGGATCAATAAACCATGGAATTAATTATATTTTTTTTTCAAAATGTATAACAATTTCCCATGGAGATACATTGGGTATAACATGATCCCCTATAAAAAATGAGATATATTTACTATGGTTATTTACATAACACTTATGTCTATATTGAGCTTCCTCATATGATAAAGAATCATCCTTAAATTCTCTACCATATCTTCTACTAACTATGGTCCCAAAAAATTTCTCTCACAAATATCGTAGAAACTTACTGAAGGTTGACACCACTTTCCATACAATACCTAAAATGGAGACATTTTTATTCTAAAATAATTTTTTTTATAATAAAATTACCCCAATGTAAGATATTTATCCCAAATTTAATTATAATAAAAAGAGAAAGTATAATATATATCCTTAAATGTATGAATTATTCACTATAATGATCCATTAGACAAACAAAATAAATGTGTAATGAAATTTAACTTTGTACCCAATGATTTCTAGAGTCCTTTCCAAAAATTTGATTTAAATTTATAGTCATGACAAGATATTCTATAGAGGGTATCACCATGAAATCTAAATTTCTCATTATTATAGAGTCTCGAAAGGTTATTTGAGGACATAATATCTAAAATAGGAATACATATTCAATGATTTAATCAAATATTAAATGAAAACACAAATCACATTATTACCTTGATATTAATTTGGTAATAATACTATGAAATCGGTGGATATATCCTCCCATTTATATTATGGAATTGAATATTATTGAATCATCCCGTTAATTAATTTCCATTTATCCTTAACCTACTAAAAATTCAAAAATGTCATGGTAAAATAAGAAATATCAATGTTTATTCCATCCCATCAATAATATTCATGATTCTTCCTATATATTTTTGTATGATAAGGATGAATGAAAAAGAATGATTTATGAACATAACTCAATAATTCCTTCTTAAAACTGGAAATCACTAGAAATTCATAACATATTTATATGTCTAATAATACATTCTATACAAACATTAATTCCTGGAAGTTTTTCTTCATAACCAATTCTATATTTTCATTTAACCCATGATTTCATTTCATATACTTCATATTTCTATCAAATAAAGGTAACTATTTTGACACCTGGACCAATGGATAAGGAGTTTCTAAACCAAAAAATCCAAGTTCAACATTCATTATATCATTAACAAAATGATCTTTTTTAAAATAAATCATAGTTATTTTTCCATTTCCCTTTTGGCTCAAAGTGACAACTACATTGTTTCCTATAACTATGTTATAGTGAATTTGAAAACATAGTATTTTATTTTTTCTAACCATTTTCTCCTCAACATGTTCATATATTTATGAGTGAATATATACATAAAAGTTTTATGGTATGTAAATATTTCACATGCCAACATATATAAAAGATAACTCCGCATTTTTGAAGAAAAAATCACAACTTTAAGATCATGATAATTTTGAATAATTATACTCAAGAACTTTCAAATTGTGTGCTTTGTATGGAATTACCAAATCATATTTCTAAAAGACCCAACCAAGTACCTTCAAAGATGAATCATAGTAAGAGAAACATCCTATTTATTGAAGGAAAGGATAACACTGGACACATTTAACTACCTTATTCTCAATTCCTAAATACATTACTCAAATTCGTTTGACAAAAATGAATTTAATTCCATTTAATATTAATTGGTTTTGTGGGATATAATCAGAGAGAAGTTTTCAAGAAACCGTTAGTAGGAACCCGATAATTCAAGATGACATCAAATCTTAGTGATATTTTTAGGACATAGACTCTATTCTACCACAATATTTTTTAGAAAAATTAACCATTATATAATATTTATATATCAAATTCCTAATGAATTAAATTAATTGCAACTATAACTCACAATTTTTTAATATCTCTAAATAACTACTTTTCATTTAATTTCTACAGAATGATCTATATATTTTTACATGTTCCTCTTATCATTTTTAATAAAATGTAATTTCATCTGCATAAACAATCATAAACATATCCAAATTATCTTATAAAATCTATTCATATGATATATAAATGCTTAGAGTGCGTTATTCTACCTCAATGACATAAAAAAACTCATAATGGATGTACCAATTATAAAACACTATCCCATGAACATCCTCTCCATTAACTTGTAGCTGGTGGTATCTATATCTATAGTTTATCATAGAAAAATACTATTCACCTTGGATATAGTAAAAAAAATTCATCAATTCAATGAAACACTTCATTTTTATTATAATTTATTTTATTGACTGATCTATAATCAAAATAAATAATTGTAGATCCACATTTATTTTTAACAAAAAAATTTGAGCACCTCAAGGTGAAATTATATGGAAGATGAGAACCTTATCAAGTAATTCTTATAAATGATTTTGAAATTCCATTATGTCTTATAAATCAATTTATAAGGATGTTTTCAAGTAATATATAAATTGGTAACTATGTCAAAGAAAATTCAACAACTTGATTTGTAATTACACTAGGAAAATCAATACTAAATTAATATTTGAATTCATAGACACATAAAAATAACAAAACTAATGAATCTCTATATTTTTTATGACATATGAATGATTAATTTCAAATTACATATTAAAAAAATTTACCAGTATTATTATATGTCATCCTAGGTTTCAACCCATTATTATAAAAAAAATATAACTCACTCTAAGGATTTAATAACTTATTTATCTCAACAATCTATCTTAGAATGAAAAACATAATCAAATCAATACCTAGAATAACACAAATCATCAATATGGATAATAAAAATATATTATAAAGGAATCAATTCCATATATGACGATATGAGGGTTACTATAAATATTTATTTCATTAATACCTCTATAAATATTTTTTACCAAGTTTTTTATTTTCATTTATTAAGGTGATATTATTATTTCTAAGAAAATTATAATAAATAAATGAATAAGTAGACAGTGAATTTTATAAGATATTTGAATAATATGAAAAACCAATAATGGACAATATAATACTTCATTTTATTTTCTAAAATAAGATGAATTATTTGAAAATGATCATGTTTGAAAATTCTATTTATGATCTTGATGATACCTTTCCTATATATTTTTATTTGGATACAAACTAGAATAATTGAATATCTCTTTACAATTAAGAAATATTATTTCTAGATTACAGTGATTTGTGTGAAAATTAATATTTCATTTTCATTATGTACATGAGATAGATTTTATATCTTACTACACCAACAACAATTCCCTGATTGCATAATACATTCACCATAATTATTTTAAAAAAACTATCACATAATGCAATCTTATTTTTCTTACCTTAAGATTTATTGAATCAATTTTCCCAATTTCATTCCAATTATACTACTTCTCCTCCTTGTAGATACATAAATTAAGAAACTCAATCATTACTGTATTGTCTCATAGAAATATATCCTCAAAAATTATAAACTCAGGAGTAACCAAACCACTTTACAAACACGATTAAAATATTGAGTAAAATAGACCAATTTTAATAACATTTCGTAGAATTAATTTTTTTGCACACCCAACCAATATTGTAAAATTTTATTTATAGTAAGAAATTAATTCCACAACATTTTTCTTCAAATTCAAGTATTTTTTTTCCATTATATGTAGAATTAATTTAGGGAAATATTTCATTGGTAAAATATTCATAAATGTTTTAAAATACATTGATGGATTATTATATTTGTCCCTAGTATTCATAATAAAAAAACACCACTGATTAAATTAACCTTCAAAATAATAATTTAAATATTAAACATATGATGATATTAATATCATAGTACATAGATTATAATTTCTAAATCATTGATTCATCTTTATTGTATTATTGGGAATGAAGATCCATAAAAATCTAGAGGCTACTATTTCTCCAAATTTTATAATATAAATATTTTTCTATGTAGTGAATTTGACCAGTCCCTTTGATGGATTCCACCATTTATAGCCCATTAAAATTGAGTTAATATGACTACACATAATTTACATCAAACTATAATTAAACCTGGTTTCTGATTCAGAAAGATATCATTCTCTAGTTCCCTTCATAATTTTCTACGTTTCCTGAATGGAAAAACAATTCTAAATAGACATAGAAATGGTTACTGATGTACATTGTTTTGTATTGTGGGAATGATAATCATAGTTAGATATTGTGTATGTAAAATATTTTCCCTTAATTGAAGATAATTTACAATAATCCTTATTATGGTTTCTAAATGATTGTTAGTTACATATTTCTTGATTGATGATTTCAATCCTAAAATGGACATAGATACCTACATTAGTGCTAAATATTATAAAAATACTATATATTTATATTTTTTTAATATTCATAAATTCATGTTTTATATGTGCATTGCTTAAAAAAAATAGATCAACATTTTATAAAATCAATAATTGTGGCTAGTAACCTAATAATGGAACTTAAATGAGTAATATTTATATGGGATAAAGACTCATTGGAAAGTAATCATGGTTGATTCTCCACCTCTAGTAACATCGTCATCTACTAGTAATCTCAACATGTATCATAGGATATAAAGATCCCAATGGATGGAAATATTATGAGACACATGTTTTATCTAAATTACATAAAATTTGAATTTAAAAAGATATCAAATGTTCATAAAATAAAAAATTCAGATACAATATCTATTAAAATAGAAATTTTGGTTTCATATAAAAAATGAATAAGTGTAAAAATAAAGTGATGAATAATTTGAATAATAATTCAAAAAATAAAAATTAATTGTATCTATTTAATGATAGTAGTCATTATATTTATCTAGAATAACATTTTTGAATCATACTACGGATGAATCAGCTAAAAACATTGAAGTTGATGGATCTAGTAAATTATTTTAAATTATATTGTGTGATATTAATTTATTCTAAATGAAGATTAAAATTAAAGTTTCAGATGTTCATTTGAGTTTATTCTAGATTAATAATATGATAACACCCAGCTAAAAATAGATAAAAAATATATTTAGGTAGCATTAATTTTGTAAATGAAAATGTGTAACACTCTCCCAAAAAACATTAAAATATAGAGATTTCATTTTAATTTTTTTTTGAGAAATATATCCTTGAAAATTTATCATTCAATGAACTAATTATCCACCCATAAATCTAACTTATGAATGAGAACACTCAAAGGCTATAACCTCTACCAAGTTCCTCATTGATTCAATGATTTGTTTCATTACCTATCAAAAAGTGGTTAGGTGAAAAATATTCACAACCAATTTAATTTTATGCTTTAATACATCATCAAAAAATAGGACCTTGATTGTATTATCACCTTCTAACATAGGTTAAAATTGGTGTAAATTTGTAAAATGGGTTTTATAATCCGTTATGATCATGCCTCCCAAAGCATGGTGTATAAGATCTCAAGATGTATCTAACCTTAGAGTCTATAGATTCAAATTATTGATGTAAAAATCCAACAAACCTTACAAGATAGCCCACATGATTATTTTATTAGATGAGAACATCTGAAAAGTTCTTCAATATTCCAAATTATATATATTGTGACCTACACCCTCCCTTTAGGGGGTGTTTAAATCTGATAAAAGATGGACTGCTAGGAAACAATAAAAAATTTCACATCTTGTAATCCGAACTCACCCATAATGTGAGTTGGATTCCATATTTGGAACTCTCTAATCAAATCAAATATATATTTACCAACTCATAACGCCCAAATCACATAGAATGAATAACCAGATTAAGACCTTTATGGATCTCCAAATCAATTGGGGGAACTAGTGTAATAAGGGCCTCTAGATCAGATACTGAAGAAGAATTATCATCCATCATTTCCTCAAACTCCAATGTAGGTATTTTAAGTTCAACATCAATAAAATTTTAAAAATAACATTGAACATAACTCTATTAGGGTTTTGGGTTTAAAAATTTAGGATAATCTCTAATATGAACTATTTATAACTATGATATACTCACTCCACATGACATAAAGGTCTACCATGAATTAGGTGATATATCTATCCTATACATCTATATCTCATGGTTCAATAAAATGATTAAAAAAATATTAAATTAAAATTTTATATGATAATAAAATTATAACTAAAAAACTAATCCAAATATATAGTGTAAATAAAAACTATATATTATTGTGTAATTTTAAAATTAATGAGCCCCTTTGGTAATAATAATGATAATTAGATCAATGAATATGAATTACATATGAATCCTACATAAAAAATATAATGAAAAAAATCAAATCTCATTCCACCAGGGTCCAATGTTAATATAAAACATAAATTAATAACTCAAATAAAAATATATAAAAAAATAAACTAAACTATAAGAATAAAAAATAAATCAGAACAATTGTAACCTGGGTAACATGAATATTCTCAAAACAAAGGTTTACTGTTCTCATATATATGGCCCATTAATTTTTTTGATGACATATTATCATTATTTACCATATCCAAATTATTAAGACAATATAAATGAAGAACTAATAACAATTTATAATATCTAAAACCAGATCACACTAATAGTAACTGAACCAATTGGGCTACATGACCTCAATCAGGCCAACCGGTATACAAGAGACTTTTTACTAACTATGAGTGTATATATGAAAAGTTGGAGGACATTAATCTCTAGATTTGATAACCGCTGGCAACCATAGAAGTAAAAATGATACCTTAAACATAATGTAACAATACATATAGGTATTACAATATATATACAAAACATAATGAAGATAATATATCACATTCTATATCAAGTGATCCAATTTAATGTCATCTAAGTCATAAATATGTAATCATATTCACTATATTTTCATATCATATGAAAGGTTATCCAAAATATAAAATAAGGTATAGTGGAAAAAAAGGTTTTGAGCCTTTGGCTAGTCTCATATCCCACTCCAAGAATCTGATTAACTCATTTACCTATAACACGACTCTTGCACTTAATGAAATCCATGATAATGAAATTTATATTTTCATTCAAATTATCATAAAGGGTTTGAGTATAAATTTGAAGCATACCACTAATGGTTACCTTAAAAATTTCCAAACAATATAACTATATGCATAATTTTATATACTCACAAGTGATATTAAAAAAAAATCATAACACCCGAGGGAATTTTATAAGAAACACAGTGGGAAACCATACCTACTTTATCTATCTATTGTATCAATATAAATATATTATATGTAAGTGAAAGGGAGAGAATAGATTTTCACAAACACATTAGGAAATATACATTATGAATAACATCCCATTACATAAAATAGTTCATTGTTGTAATGTCACATCATTCAATAGAATTTTGAATGTATAAAATAGAAAAAGAGATGATTACATAACAATATTTAGTGAGTGAGGAATATGTCCCAGTTACAACATCACATCACTACACAAGAATCCATGTGGAACATCACAATGTGGTATCATCATCCTAGTAGTAACATCACAAAATATTTCATAACATCTTATGGGAAGCATCACATAATTGGTCATAATTTCTTAGTGGAAACATCACATACGAGGTTAATGTTCCTATGTTAACATCACATAAGTGGGCATATAATCCTCGATATATATAATCCTTCCAAGTAAATTTCAAAAAATTGGCAGTGCATTCCTTACCATGAGAAACAAAACATTAAAGGAATAAATACATATATTAATAGTCAATATCACACATGATAAGGTATAGTGTACCTACCATTGGAAAATAACAAATTAAGTGGGAATATATGTCCATACCACATTAAATATCATGAACAAATGGTTATATCATCCTGACCATTAGAAACATCGTGTAAATCAAAATGTAATCCAAAAACAAGGGTAATCATATTAATATAGTTCATTTAATAACATATATATCAAATTCAGTACAAAAGGGGAATAATGTCCAATAATAATAACCATATCAAGGCTTAATAAATAAATAATTCAACACATAATGAAAAAATAATAATAAGGTTGAAATAAAATTTAACGAAATTCCATAAAAAATGATTGTTTATCTCTCTCAGACAAATAAACCCTTCCCATATGATAAAAACATGCTTCAATCAATATAGAATCATTATAAATAAATTTAGATAACTCACACCTTACATGAATTTTATGAAATAAAGATAGTTATAAGATAGCCCAAGTCCTAATTTATAGAAGGCCTTCATGATAACAACTTATATAGAAACACATTATCTTATCTAAGGATCCTTAGAAGATCTTTTTATAGTGCTCTATGACATGTAATAACCAACCCGAGTAAACCTATTACACCACCTAACATAATTATATTATTTATAATAATGTTTAAACATTCATACATTTCATGGATTTTTTAGATTTATATTTTTAGATAATTATGAATCCCATTTAAAAGAATCATAAACTTTCACACAATGTACATTTTTTCAATAAAATACGTTTTAATGTTTACCCTTATTTCATTCACGACACATTTTATTATTTTAGGAAGTGTATCCATTTACCGTGATGTAATCCCTACACATGATGACGTACTCTGAATATTTATTGAAAATATGGTATGAGAAAAAAAAATCTAATTAAGGGATATAAAAAATAATGGATGATGACTGTCTCTTTATAAAATTTACATAAATACATAAAGAAGTTTTTCTTTTTACATAATAAGAATTAAGCTCAAAATAATCATTACTTACTAGTGAAATCAATATATATTCCCAATATTCACATAAACTAGTTTATAAGAAATTATGAAGGAAAAATAATAATCACAAAAGATAAATGGGGAAAGAAAAAAACTCATGAAAAAAACCTTTCACATCTAAACTATAATAAACATTCCATTAATAATAAGTTAATTATATTACCTAATGAAATAATAATATAGACTTTAAACCCTATATAAAGAATTTAAAACCATATTGGTATATTAGGAAATTATCCTTAAAATCAATCTAAAATGATTGCTTATAATGGAATAATTATCAAAGTTGATTATTATATATTTCATAGCAGTATCTTTTTTATTTTTAACTATGTCATCATTAACCAAATCATTTTAGAACTATATCAGCCTCACTGATCATCATAGTTATATTTGGATCAAAGATTATTATATAATGTTTCAAAGTGTTAAATCATGTGATAAACTAATAAAATATTTCATTTTCATTATAAAACACATAAATGTTTCACTAGATCCCATTAGAAAAACCAATTTTTTTTATCTAAAAAAATGAGATGAAATATTATTTTTTATTTAAATCATTTAAAAAATAAAAAATCATAAAAATATAGAATAATATATTCATTGAAAAGTAACATATATTTTTATATTAATATTTTTAATGAATAATGTCTATTTTAGATTGAAAATGCATTCATTTTATAAATGTTAAAAATGAAATTCTTTTTCACTTTGGTAAAAAGAGACAGAAATGAATAGTACAAAAAAATAATTAAAATAATACATTTTTAAAACAATGTATAAATTAAACGTTAGCTTAAAAAGAATTTAAAAAATTTAATGGGTTAAAAAAAGAAAATTATTTATATCCTTTTACAGAAATGGATTTTTAGGAGAATGAGATACAAATATTTAAAACATTTCAATGAAAAATACCATATCCCATTTCCAAACTCACCATGTAATTTTTTTACATTCATAAATAATAAAATTTATTTAATTTCGAACATAATTTATGATATTTATAAAGTTAAACATATTATAATATATTTCATTTCATTTATTTTCATGTCTAGTATAGTTATAAATGTGATTAAGTTCATGTTGAACGTTTTAGGGTAGTTTAGTTTATAACTTCAAAATAAAATTTATGCATTGACCACTGTCAATGGTTTCTTGGTTCCATTATCACAAAAATAATAGTAATGTTATAATTATCATGTTTATGAAATGTATATACTTATAAAACCATCCATGTATGTTTCTCTTGAAAAACTATTCACATCACTTTGTGAAGGTGGTGGTCTACATGTACAAATGAGAAAAATTATCATTTTCCTGTGGATTGAAGGGTAAGAAGTTAAGTAATATATTATCATCAATCAGAATTATTTCCTAACAATTTTATTTATTCATTAGTTTTCTCTTTATATCTCTTCGTGTGAATCTGTTATTGAAAATGAAATATATTGCTTCATGGATTTTGTAGTCCACATATACACGAGAGTGTTGTTTTCATTTCCAATAAAATGGAAGAGATATAAAAAATTGTTTTATAAAAAACATAATAAAAATTTTATTATATTTTATACAGTTATGATAATATATAAGAATGAATTTTATCGCTTCAAAGGAGGTAGAATTAGAAATAAACATGAAATAATATTATAAAGAGTTATACATCTTCTTTAGAGAACCTCCATTTTCATACACTATATGCCTTCTAGGTTACTCATTAAGAGTGATCAAAACCTATATTCCATGAATAGTATTGTTTTAAATGTATATAGGTATGGATTTTCATAGCTATATTTCTCAAATATTTCATATAAGTGGTGAGAGGTGGTTCACATTTATATGTGTGGTGATAAATACTCTATAATTATTAATAACTTCAAAGTATTATAAATTTATTACTAAATTTTAAGGGGAACATAATATATAAAATTCCAAATATAAGCTGATAATGGACCAATTACTCTTATCCTATTAGTTTTACGATGATATTTTTTGTACTTATAGAAATATTTTAACCATAATTTACATGTTTTACCCTTTACTATAGTAATAAATATTTACCACATTTACTATGCATTGTGAAAAAATATAATTTATAATTTTACTAAATTGAAACTCAAATTCAAAATATTTAATAAAATTTACAAGATTCATCTTTTAATATTGAAAAAAAATTAATGTAAGACCATAAATCACCATGAAAAATAGTTTTTTTTATAAAAAAAATTTGATTCCTAAAAATGAATTAATACCAACATAAAGTATAATTTTGATTAATATTTCCTTAATTGGATAATGTTTAATGAATTGGACTAATTTTACTGTGAAACCAATTTAAAAAATGGTACTTTTTTTAATATTACACTGTAAAATTCTAAAATATTAACATTGTATTCAATAGCATATATGACATGAATCATTGAGAGTAACCAACCCAAAAAATATATTTCTTTAAATCTATTTGATAACTTATAGAACACACTACCTCAAGTTCAAATGGACCATAATATAGTATACAATTATAAACAATATATTAAATAAGTGGGTTTGAATATTTTTACCAAATTTATGAAAATAATTGTTATCTATTAATTAGAAATAAAATTAAAATAATTTAAAAGAAAAAGTAATGTTATTTTTAAAAAATTATTTTAATAAAGACATTTTATTCACAATTTTCCTACAAAATATAAAATTACTATAATACACTTCTATAAAATCTATTTGATAAAATGAACTTAATTTTAAAATTATATTATTATAATATCTTGGTGTAATTTTTTTCGGAATTTTATGAAATGATTAATTTTTCGATTAATATTCAAAAAATAATGGAATTTAATTAAAAACATCCTTTTCATTTATGTTAGTTAAAATTAAAAATTATATTATTTATTATTATAAAGAAATATTTTTCGAATTATGTATATTAATACAACTTTTTTTATTGAAATCAATTTCATTTTAAATTTTGATATAAAAACATTGTAAACTTTTGAACATTGCCTTTTTCAAACACCTTTTTATCGTCTCTTCTTTGAGATTAATTTGAAATTAAAATTTTACACTAATGTTTGTGAAATTTGTAAAAATTGATTCCATAATTTGAATACTAATAATTTATGTTGTATAATAAAGTAAAATTAAATTTTGAACATTAATAATAGTGAAAACATGAAAATTTAAATACCCTGATTTAGGTAAAAATAGATTTCATGGGGGTGGTTAATAGAAACAGATATTTGTTAAAATGACCTAAAAAATGTATGAAATATATTTTATTTCCATATTTAGATCTTATAATCACTTATTCGTGAAAATAATCTATGTTTTACACTATTTACATGTGAAAAATGTGTGCAATCCTTTTTTCTTTTAAAAAATGACCACTATGTTTCTCACCTCACATATAAAAGGCCACCACTATTCTATATTTTTGAAACATTAAAAGCCTTTATTTTGAGCAAAAAATTCTTAGATAACTTCCCAAATTATTCTCTCCCTTATTATAATTCATATATTTTATATACATAAAACCAAGGGTTTTGTTGCAAACCTATGGACGTTACCCTAAAAAGAAATAAAATTTATTAAGGGGAATTTTTATTTTATTTCATACTCCATAACCTTAAATTGAAATTAAATAATGTTGATATAATAACCTGGATATATTTAATATAATTATTATTTTTAATTTTATTTTCATTACCTACAATAATATCTACTTCCATCAAATGGTTTACAAAGTCATGAATCATGTGTATGGCGGGCTACCACTTCACAAACCGATGTCTTTTGTCTTTCCATGACCACATATCATGGTTGGGAATGATGCTGGATATAATATATATATATATATATATATATAATATAAAACATAATAATAACTATGGAGTTATTATATAATATATACATTTTTAATTTCCATTCAGTATGGGATATGATAACCTCACACATGTGTATGACGAACTACCGCCTCACGAAGCGATGTGATTTTTTGTTCACTATCACATTACATAGAAGTTAATAAAGATAAAATTAATGAATAAATTTGATAAAAATTATCTAATTATTTATTTAATAAAAATACTATAAATCATTAAATATAATATATCATTTAATTTACTTTTTACTCAATTAAATATGATCGTTCTTGTATGTGTTGACTACCACCTTCCTGAAACAATCTGACTCTATTTCAATCTCCCCCCAACATGGATGATATATATAAGTAAATTTAATAAAATAATATGGTATTTATGATATTATTATATTATTATAATGAAAAACTATTACATACATCTTTTCTATAATGATCATTGAATGATGGGTATGTTAGTCATGTGTACGTACAACTTACCATCTACATGATTGTAACATACTTCCTTTCATGAAATCATATTTCATGAGTGGTATTCAAAGTATTACTGATTTATAAATATTATAATTATTTAATGATTACTATTATGTATATTATGGAACTATATAATAATCACATGAATTATAACATTCATAACAAAGAATGAATGAGAAAATAAGGCCATTAATAACCAAAATAATGAATACAATGAATGATTATTAATGGAAAAGTGATAATATATAATAAGATGATATTATATTATATTATAAATATTAATATGATTCAATAAAAGGTTAATAAATTTTTTAAAACCACTATACATAAGGGTATGTCACATTCAACCTAAATTAAGCAAGAGGTAAGGGACTTTGTTTCAAACTCTCTTCATTGAGGCATATTGTAATGTTGTGCACCAAAATTCTTATATATAGTACACATATCTTCTATAACATGTTATATCATGAATAATGAATGGTTCATATTATTTTTTTTAATATTAAATATTTCTCCAATGGGATTTTTTAATTAAAATTTATCAAGTGTTAAAGAATTCCATAACTCAATTTTGTTTAATTGGGTTATATGACTATTTCATTGTATTTAATATTAAATGATTATCCATGTAATTAATTTTTACTATATAATTTTTTATTTCCACTATTTTATATGTATTTTCTTTTGATATGCATAAAAAATTCATTAGTAAATTCTTACTTCAATGTTGTGAACACTATAAGGGTTTATTTGACAATCTCATTATAATCGAGAATTGTTATTATTGAATTTCAATTGAATGAGTTTTTTTGATAATTTTCATAAAAAAACATTTATTATTCTATTAATATGGTTATTTATGATATTTTAATGTAATGTTACCATTTTCCCACTATTTGGCACTCAAAATAGTCAATACAATAATTAAAATACCGGACTTCATTTCACTCGTTGATCGGAATTCTACATTATTTTAAAAACATGTTCTCTAAAAACGTTTTCAATGATTATTTCAACCCTATTACAAATGATTTATTAAAGAATTATTTTCACATTTTTAATTTTTATTTATGGTTTTGAACATAACCCAAATGTCATTTTAAAAACATGTATTGTTTCGATTTTATAAAAAATGTGAAAGGAATCATTGTTTTAACGTACTTAGTATGTACCTAATTTCCAATCATCATGAACACTCATTATTTAAAAAATAATTTATAATTTTTTAAATATATTTTAAAATAAATATCTTTTTATATTTTATTGTGAAATTTTATTTTCAAAAATTTATTTTCCAAATGAAAAGGATATATTCCTCAAGAATGATTTTCAAGATATTTTTTTGGTTTTTCTGTTCATCAATGAAAACAACCCATTATTTTACTTGTACCCCATTGAGGATATGTGGTATTGAAACCATCCTTATTATTTAAAATTATCTATTATGATGATTTTGAAAAATGAAGGTATTGAAACACACTTTATTTATTTAATTTTTATAGTCACTAATATTCCTATGAAATTTCCACTTTCCTGTGATCATTAAGAACTAAATTTACCCTAAATATCCAAATTATTTCTCATGGATATTTTTATTAATTAACCCATATAACATTTATACATATGGTGTTATACATTAATATTTATCTGTTTATATGTTCAAATATTGATAAATTCATATTCTTTACTCACTACGAATATTTAATGATATGTAACATTTTTCATAAATTTAATCAATTATTTGATATATTAAGAAATGGTGTAGAAATTCAGTGATATATTGGGAAAGAATTATATATCCCCTCGATGCACCAATAGTTACATGAGAAAAATAATATATCAATATTTAAATGGGTTTTATCTGTATTTTCAATCCTTCATTTGAATGGACTTGATGGTAAATTCATTATGATGCATGAGATCATGACATTCAATAATTGATAATTTACTTCGTTATGAATTTAGTTATTATTATTAATGAGATATTTAAAATGACATTATCTCTAGATTCATTTCATTTATCGTTTTTTTAAATCGATCATGATTTCAATTATTTTACATTCCATTTTGATTATTCATTATATTGTTATCCATCATATATTCATTATGATATTATATATGGAAAAATTTCAATATCATATTATTGATTTAAATGGATCGTGTAATCATTTATTTAGCTATACATGTTTATTATGATAGTTAATTAATTGTATATTCTTCTATAATAAACCATTACTAAGTATTTTAGCTCACCCTTATTTTGATTCCTTTCTCAAGAATCCATGAACTGTACTATGATTTATATGAAATGATATAATAAAGGGAACTTTGTTATTCTCAAAAAATATTTTGTAATTTATGTTGTCAAATTTTATATAGGAATCATGTATATGTCTAGTTTAACAGGAAAACACTACTATGTGGTTTCTTGGGATTTGATTCTTTTTATCTTAGGCTAATTTAATATAATGGATACTAGCTTTGGGATACTGGGGTTGAGGTTATTATCGGTAGTATCAGGGGAAATTTAGTATGAACCATGGGAAATAGATTTTGGAAAACGTAGATTATGTATTATAAACCTATAATAGTCATTTTGTATAATCATAGAAGAAAAAAAAATAATTTTTTAATGGAATATATTACGTTTTTCTCATAATAAAATAAATCCTTTACTGGATACTAAAAGTATGCATGGTTCTAGAATAAGTGTACATAGGGGAAATAACTCAAAAAATTGAGAATTGAGATTGAGATGATCATCACCCAGGGTAAGAAAATTAGAGTTACTAGACACCTATTTTTTCACTACTTGGGGAAAGGATTAGTATATTTTACATTTTCTTGACAAACCATTATGAAGGGCTTGATGAAAGAGATATTCCCAATGAAAACATATTTATGATTATGATTAGTTATTCCTAATGATTTGAAGTTTTTTTTAACTATTTCAGATGATTTTTTATTATACATTATGTTTCAAAATGATGTGATGAAATATAGGGTATGGAATCATTTAGAAATGGTTTCTAGTAAATGTATCGGGAATATAATCAATAAACATAATCTAAATAGTAATAATGGTCGATAATTTGATGGGATTTATCCAATAATTTGAAGGGAACTAGTCTCCCAAAGATTATCATCATATAAAGACTTAGTATCATGTGATAATAATAAATCTAAATAATTTTATAACTATTATGGATTATAATTGAATTCACAGAAGAAGAGGAATTTAGGGAAAAGATGTAAAATGGGAATAAATGAAAGAAGGATTTTCCCACATGTGAAAATTATAGAATGAAACACCCTGGTCATTTCATAAATGTAATGGGATTTTTCTACAAGTTTTGAAATAAAGTCCACTATTCTCATGATTTAATGGGTTTGAATTTTTTTTCAATTTTTCATTGATTCAACTATATAGAGATTTGGTAATACACAAATTAGTTCCTCAAGAATGAAATGAATATATCTCAAAATAATATAATGGGTCATGGTTAAGCTTATTATTTTACCATAAATTAAGTTGAATTATTAAATTTCTTTATTTTTTATTCATAAATAATGTATTTTTTGAATTTTATCAATGATATCCATGAAAAAATAATTTTGAAATTTATATGGATTTTTTGCAGTATATTTTCATTAAGGATATAAAAGCATATGTTGAATGTTAATGACATCCATTAAAATGATTCAGTAGAAAGTTTGACCTCTATATAAAACATGTGATTAAGGGAATTATAACCATTAATATGTTTATAATGATTAGATATTGATTTGGGGATAAATATATTATTTATATGGATAATGAAAATGGGATAGTACTAACTACATTGGAACTGATTATTTTTTTGGACTAAGTAGGATATGATATCATTGATAGAGTTTACAAAATTTTTAGATATAAATAACGTGTCTATTATTATTTTTCTACCAATGGAATAAGTAAAAATCCATGTTTTCCAAAAAATAATTAGTAATTAAGGTTATAATCACGTTTTAAGAGAATACATGATGAAGGTATTCAAATTTTTTTATTTGATGATTAATAGAAGTTCATGTTATTTTTGGGATGTATGATATGTTTTTTATGAAATTTAGTGATTTTTATTTTAATGTTTTGGATAATAATATATTGTAAGGGTCATAAGGATAAACATTTATGAAATGTTTTATGTTAACATTTTTCTGTGGATTTAGAGATTATTATAGTACTTCTCTCTTTATATATATATTTATTCATACTAGATAACCTATGATAACAAATGTTTTTTTTAATATTATAATGAATTTAATAAATGAATTATCATTCTATTATGTATATTATGATCTGATAAAATTTGATTTTAATTATTTATGAACAAAAAAATCATTTTTGGATATTCATTTATTAGAGTGAGTGGTGGATTTGATATTTGTAGAAGCCCAAAAAACGAATATATTGTGCTTATGGATTAGAAAATTATCACATAATTATATATCATAACATTCATATAGAGTAAAATAATTCCTCACAACTTGAAAAAGGATCTTGAAATAAAAATTGTGTTATGTTACCTTCTTATATGAAGAATCATATGGTATTTTAAATAATTACAAATAAATGGTTTTATAGTCCTTGAATTTTTATTAATCATTGAATTAGTTATGATCAATGACCACTGTCATTCTCTATAAATATTTACACTTTTCTTCCATGTACACATCTTCACATTCCTCAAAATGATCTCCTAATTCGAAACCTAGTTATGTGTTATAACATATGACCATTGTACTTACATTTTATCTCTCTTATTAATGGGTTATTTTAGTAACCATTTATGATGTGGGTTTTCAGAAAAGAAAATTTCAAACATCAAACCCATGATATGTGATTGGAAGATCAAATTTTTAGGATGAAATTTATTTAAGGATGAATATTTTAAAATCCTAAAATTACAAAAGAATAAAATATTATTTGATAACATATGATACATGCAACACTTGGAGTATATAATCCATGATATACATTTCATTAAATATATTTGATAGCTTTCCGAATAGGAAACCATGACTCCAAATGAAAAATAATACAGTATACCATTATAACATAGCATTAAAATTTGAGGGTATGAACAATTCTAACTAAATTGTTAAAATAATGGTTATCTAATTATTATAAAACAATTAATAACCATTTAAAATAAAAAAAATACTTTTTTTGAAAAACTATATTTTTTTTCCAAAAGACGGTTTACCAGCTTTAATCACAAAATTAAAAATTAAATTTTTAATAATTTAATATGAATTTTTAAAAAATGTAGAAAATTATTCTATAAAATTAACTTAACTTTTTAAATAATAATAAAAAAATTATATTAGGACAATGTTTTGGGATTTTTATGAAATTTATCATTTTTTTATGAATTGGGGAAAATACCTAATTTTAATTCAAAAAAATCACTTTTTATTAATTTATTTATAATGATAAATTATATTTTTTATTAGTATTAATGTAAAATTATTTCAATTATATTTCTATTAATCAAATTTAGGTCATTGGTGTCATTTTTAATTTGTATTTTGATATAAAAACATTGTAAACATTGGAACATTTCTCTTTCAATACCCACTTTCTCAACATGTATGTGGGATTAATTTTAAATAATCCACTTTTGTCGATGGAATTTAAAAATATAGATTCCATATTTGGTATAATAATATCTTATATTTCCTAATAAGGTAAAATTAATTTTTTACCTTATCAAATAGTAAAAATTATAAAAATTTAATAATGCGGTTAAGTTAAAAACTAATTTACCTTGGGTTAAACCACAATGATAAGGATTAAAATGACCTAAAAACTATTTAATAATGTATTATATAGACATATATAGATTATTTAATTTATAATTATTGATATTAATCCATTTTAACTATTTAGTAATGTTAAAAATATTCTTACTTGGTTTTCTTTTCAAACATTACAATTGTGCCACTAACAACACATATTAAAGGCCACCGTAATACTCTATTCTTAAAAACAAAAATCTCTTTTTGTTCAGCCAAAACCTAAACAAATAACATACCAAAATCCCATATATAATTCTAAAAGATTTTTATTGGGATGAAATATTTCATAAGAAGTCTTTTGGTGAAATCCTAAGGAGGTTACCTGAAGAAGAGGTAATGATCATCAAATAACGTTTTATATTACTCTTCCTACACCTCATTAAATTGTTATTAAAAATGAAGATATAATAAAATCAATATCTTACATATATTGAGATACTTTTATGTTAATACAATTAAATAAAACTAACTAAACTCCCACCAAATGGGTTATGAAAAAATCATTAATGTGTATGACAGACTACAACCTGTCGAACTGATGTCATTTTTTTCCATTACCACCCCTCACAGTTGGGTTTGGTGATGGATATAATGTATATATATGTGATATTTATAATATATTTATAACTATGGAGTAATTATATCATATTTATTTATTCAAATTCAATTCTATTGAAGATATAATAACAACCCTTGTGTGTGCGGTGGGTTACCACCTCGCGTAGAAATGTGATTCATTTTTCACTAATAAATTACATAGAAACTAATATGGATAAAATTATTCAATATATTTTATATAAGTGAAATAATATTTATTATTATTATTATTATTGTATCATTATGAATATATAATATATCATTTACATTCCATTTCACTTGTTAGAAGATGACAATGTCATTCATGAATGTGTGAACTACCACCTTCATGAAAATATATGACTCTATTTTCATAAAAAAAACAGAAGGATACATTATGTAGGTAAATTTGTGAAAAAATAATGGTATTTAAGATATTATGATGTAAGAACCCGGTTCTTATTTTTGAGGTACGAGCTTCTTCATTTTCCTTCTCCTTAAGTGTTCTCGATAAAATATGGAATATGGGGAAAATCCTAAATTTTGAAACTACACGCCGTGTACTTTTCCACATGCCATGTACTTTTGGCCATGTGGGATGGGTACACCAGGCGTGTAGCTTTGTCGGCGATGAGGGGTGTAGGAACCGACTACACACTGTGTAGTGGTACCTTACACGCCGTGTAGTCAGTCGGCATGCCTAAACAGTAAGGCGGTGGAGCAACCGACAGCTGAGCGACAGTACACGTCGTGTACTTGGGAGTACATGCCGTGTACTCATGTCGACAGATGAATAGTGTGGTGGTGCTGCCAGAGGAATAGTTAAATGAAAGAAGTACATGCCATGTACTCAGAAGTACACGCCGTGTACTTTGTTTTTTCGGCTTAAAAAAGGCAGTAGCCTCCTCATTTGGCAAAGGAGGCATTTGAGCCATTTTGGAGCCAAGGAGGAGTCCGGACCTTTGAAGATTTGCCAGGTGTTCGTCTAGAATCGGTTTCCACCTCGGGTGATCCCATTGGAACTGCAAGGGCTTCCACCTCCTTGGCCGCTTCTGATCAATTCTTCTCTTAATAGGAGTTATTTACGTTTGAATGGGTTTTTTCTTCGTTAGATCT
This sequence comes from Viscum album, assembly GCA_963277665.1. Taxonomy (NCBI): domain Eukaryota; kingdom Viridiplantae; phylum Streptophyta; class Magnoliopsida; order Santalales; family Viscaceae; genus Viscum; species Viscum album. Next base: position 568,087,149 of record OY728164.1, on the reverse strand, counting down.
ACGCCATTCTTGGGCGTTTCTGGAGTTGGTGTTCGGGTATAACATTTGTTGGCGTATAAGGAAGGTGGCTTTGTGTTTATTTTTCAACTGTCGTGCGTTTTTGTGCGTTTTTGTGCCACGAACCCATGTTGGGGTGTCATGTGGCTGAGGCCGTTGCTATATTTAATTCCTAGAATTTCATAGGTGATTAAATTGTGATAATAAAATGCTGGTTGGGATCTATGCTTGGATCCGGAACCACCCCTGGGGTGTGTTTCACTGTTTAACCGTTTGGCCAGGATACCTGAGGGTATACCTTTACAGTAGTAATCGTAGAATTGCCTTGAGAGGAATTTCCTATTTACAACTTTTGACATGTTGGGCATGACCCGATTACCTGTTTAGCCTGAGGGCGTTGTTGTGATTAGCCTGAGGGCGTGACTATTTTAGCCTGAGGGCGATGCTCTATTTTTCCTGAGGGAAACCTTTCATGCCTGAGGGCTTGTCTTCTATGCCTGAGGGTGACAATTCCTATGCCTGAGGTCAATTTCTGTTACGCTTGAGGGAAATACCTATGGGTTGGATTCTGTATAGCCTGAGGGAAAGCATGAGGGCGTGGTTTACTATTTTAGCCTGAGGGTACGGTTCTAGTTGGCCTGAGGGCTTGGTGATGTTGAGCATAGAATGTTACTATATTAAATGGATTTAATGAATAATTAAATGGAAATATAACTGTTAAGTTAGTTAATTTTGAGTAATACTTAGTTTATTGCATTTTACTACTGCACACTTGTTGCATGTTTTACACACAGATGAGCACATGCCTTTGGTGGGTTCCTACTGAGATATATTTATCACACCCTGATTGGGTCATGCTTTTTGGCTCAAATAGATTACATTGCTGCAGGTGTTGATAGGGGCAAGAGTCCCTATACAGGTACTTGACTGTTTCTGTGGAGTAGAAGGGCATGGGACCAAGCCTTGGCTCGCGATGCCACTGGCAGTAGTTTTGCTTGTTTTGCTGTACTCTGTATTGTGTTGTACTGTATTGATGTATAACATGTTCTGGATATTATCTTAGAAATTGTGACATGTTGCATATTTTATATATTGTTTGTTATATCATCTTCAGTTGTTTATTTCAGTTGTGTATGGTTTACTGCTTCCGCTCTCATTGTATGATTTATTTCATTCTGCTGCGCTACACTTTGACAAATGAGGGAATAATTTCCCCACTATCAGACCTGGGCCATCGCTGCTAGTCAACAGCCTCTGGCATTTGGGGAAATGCTCTTGAGGTCATGTGGTGAACCGGGTTTGGGGAACCCGTTGAGTGACACCCAGGTCTGGGACGTTACAAAGTTGTATCAGAGGACTTCTTTTCTTTGACTTACTATTTGGAGTCGTAGTCAAGGATAGGACGGAACGGTAGTTGGTAATAAGCTTTTCCCGGGCGTAGCTAACCCGTGTATAGGGAAAATCCAGTCTACCTCGTATTTTTCAATTCTTTTGATTTTTAAAATTTTACAGTTGATATAGATTCACCATTGGGTGACACACTTGGATTGTTCTGTTTATATTTCCTCTGTGGGTTCTATTTAGTTGAAACCCGATGAGATGAGGGTATGCTGTCTCATGCATCATATAGGCATATTCTAGATATCACATGCCATGCATAGTTTCCATGCCATGTAGGTGCATTAGAAATTTCATGTTGTTGTGATAGTTGTTGTGCTAGAAAATCATGCTGTTGTGATAGATTCTTGATAAAAATACCTGCTTTGTGATAGGGTATTCCTTATGTGAGCCTGTTTATAGAATGGACACCAAACTTTGGTTTTTGGGGAGTATGGGCCCCCATTGACCGGAATTTGGTGGATCATTGACTATTTATTTATTTATAACACAAATAAGATGTCAAACATTGATTTATGGGGAGTATGGGCCCCCACGAGTTGAATTTGACACTTAGATATTGTTTTATGGTATATTCTGGGTTCTCGAGAAGTTTCTAAGGCATACTTTCTGGAAACCCAGTATACACGCCTTGTAGTATTTTTATACACGCCATGTATGTTCTTCTGTTCGGGATGAAAAATAAACTTTTTGAGTACAAACCATGTACCCTGAGTACACGCTGTGTAGTCTCTTCCCGTGTCACAAACCGTGTTGGCGGCGACACGGGGAAGGGAAGAGCTTGGGCCGAACACGCCGTGTATTTTTTGTACACGCTGTGTAGAGTTGACCCGGAGTCTGGCTGTGTAACTAACAACACGGGTCGGTGAACTCCTGTATAAAACACGCCGTGTCAATGATGGACATGCCGTGTAGTGTGACCTGGGGACATGGCTGTGTAACGAACAACACGGGCCGGTGTCACCTCTCCTTGAACACGCCGTTTACCCGTGGGACACACCGTGTAGTCCTGTCTGAGGACAGACCATGTGGTGTTAGCCATGTGGCTGGAAAATGGGGTGGTTTACACGTCGTGTGCAGGTGTAACATGCCGTGTAGTGTCAAGCCGAGTAGTCGGCCGTGTCACAGACAACACGGGCAGTTGGAAAATTATACCGCACACGCTGTGTATAATTTATACACGATGTGTAGTTGTAGTTCAACGGAAGCCATGTGGCATAGCCTTCTATAGGGACCTGGGAATGGGAAGAGAAGTCTAGTACACACGATGTAGTCTTGTTTTGAAAATTTTGAATGCCTTCTTCCTCTTGTTTCCTTTGTGGTTCCTTCGTTTCAGTCTTAATAATCATGAATCTGAGGCATGCTTTTGACCCTATAGTGTCATGACGCCTAGACGACCGCGATTTGTTCACCAGGAGAGCGGCGATGATTATAATCCAGAGATGGTGGGCCATGGGCTACCAGTTGATCCTCCAGTAGAGCCAGATGTTGCGCCAGCTGCTATACTGGACACACGCGTGGAGGCACAGTTCCGTGAAGGCTTTATACGGTTCATGCAGACCTTTCAGGGAGCACTACAGGCTGCTACTTCTATGGCAGAGTTAACGCGTATCTTCCAGCAGTAGCATCCACCTACGTTTTCAAGGTATGGTGGACCACAGGCTGCGGAGTCTTGGCAAGGATCGATGCAGACTATTTTTGAGTATCTTGAGACGCCTCCAGGGCTGAAGGTCAAGATCGTGACTTAAATGCTGCGTGATTCCACCAAGAGGTGGTGGGATGTTACCACCCAGTTAGAGCATCACAGAGACATGGTGTGAGAAGATTTCTAGGCTTTCTTTTATGACTTCTTCTTTCCAGAGATGATGAGGCCAGATAGAGCTCGAGAGTTCATGAATCTGCAGCAGGGCGCTATGTCGGTGATGAAATATTCTGCTCGCTTTACCGAGCTTCAACGTTTTTCACCCATGCTGGTGGTTGATGATATGTTGAGAGACATACGTTTTGAGTATGGTCTTCGTTATGACATTCGAGCGCTGGTAAATGTTTTAAGGTTTCCTTCAGTACACGCTATTGTGAACCAGGAGCTGATTACTGAGAGAAACCTACGGGAATCTAGTGGTGTGGGCCAGGGTGGTTCAGCACCAGTTACTGGTACTATTTCTATTGGCAAGAGGAAGAGACAGATGGACTTCTCTCTGGGCGGCAGTACCAGCCAGGCAGAATCTTCAGGTGGCCCGATCAGGTGCTACCAGTGTGGTAGAGAGGGTCACAAGTGACCGCAATGTCCACGAGACCCAGTGGAGTGCCGAGCTTGTGGAAAGATGGGTCATCTGCAATGCTTTTGCAGGGTGTATCCAGCGATGGATAGTGAGAGGGGTTCTGTACAGAATCCGCGTGCTGGAGAAGGACCAGTGGCTTCTTACCAGTCAGGGAACTGGAATACGTAAGGGCCTGCAGGCAGAGATGGTGGTCATGGCTGTGGTAGCCAGACACCAGGATCTCAGAGGCAGTAGGGCGGGATGGCTCAGGGTATCCAGGCTGTGTCGTAGGGCCGTGGCACTGGGTAAGCATATGTAGTGCAACAGAACCAGTAGGAGCAGGATCCCAGACCTTCTACAGACAAAGGTACTATTATAGTAGCTTTTGTCTTATCTTTAGTGCTTTTCGATACAGGTGCTACACATAGTTTTATATCTGTACCTGTTGTGGAGAGCCTTGGGCTTTGTGTTTCTACTTCATCTGATATCTTGACGCTAGACACTCCGTTGGAGACTAGGACGACTGGTGTGCGTCAATTCAAGGAGTGCCCCCTTGAGGTAGGTGGGTGTCACTTTCCTTGGGACCTACATGTCTTAGATATGACGAGCTATGACATCATTCTCGGGATGGACTGGTTGGTTCCCTTTCGAGCCTTTGTAGACTGCTATCGTCCCAGGGTGATTTTCACGTCACTAGAGGGCGGAGAGTTTCTATACAAGGGAGAATGATATGTTCAGGCGAGTCGAGCTGGACCAGAGCATCATGGGCGAGGTGGAGTCACAGCCCAGATTTCGAGTTTGTATCTGGATGATCAGGGGACTTGTCAGACATATTTCCCTCCAATTGTTGATTATTTCAGGTATGTCTTCCCGGATGACTTTTCGGGTCTACCTTTGGTGTGTGAGGTGGATTTCTCTATTGAGCTTATGCCAGGTGCAGCACCGGTGTCCATTCCTCCTTATAGGATGGCTACACCTAAGCTGCAGGAGCTCAAGAGGCAGTTAGAGGAGTTTCAGGCAAAGGGCTTTATCCGACCCAGTACTTCTCCTTGGGGTTCTCTGGTCCTTTTTGCAAAGAAGGTGGATGGTACCCTTAGACATTGCATGGATTATCGGAAGTTGAACCAGTTGACGGTTAAGAACCAATATCCCTTACCGAGGATATATGAACTATTTGATCAGCTTCGTGGAGCACGAGTGTTCTCGAATATTGACTAGAGATCCAGATATCATCAGTTGCGCGTGAGACCATCGGATATACCGCTTACAGCTTTTCGGAGCAGATATGGTCTATATGAGTATACAGTTATGCCGTTCGGACTGATGAACACGCTATTGGATTTCATGGCTCTGATGAATCGTGTGTTCCATCTGTATCTTGATTCTTTTGTGGTGGTATTCATGGATGACATCTTGGTGTACTCTCACACTCGACACGACCATGCCACCCATCATGAGATCGTATTGAGTACACTGAGAGAGAATCAACTATATGATAAGCTCTTGAAGTGCCACTTTTGGATGGACCAGATTCACTTTCTGGGTTATATCATCTCAGAGGCAGGAGTTGTAGTAGACCCAGAGAAGGTGAGAGTAGTAGTTTCCTGGGAGCATCCTAAGAACGTGTTTGAGATACGGAGTTTCTTAGGGCTGTCTGGTTAGTACAAACGCTTCATATAGGACTTCTCCTACTTAGAAGAACCATTGAAAGGTCTAACTAAGAAGGGTGGGAAGTTCGTTTGGTCAGAAGCTTACGAGGTAGCTTTTCAAGACCTAAAGGAAAGGTTGACATCAGCACCGATCCTGATACTCCCAAAGCAGTGGAAGAGCTATATAGTTTACTGTGATGCATCAGGTATTGGGTTGGGAGAAGTGTTGATGTAGGGAGACCGAGTTGTTGCGTACGGGTCTCGGTAGTTGAGGCCACATGAGCGGAATTACCCGACACATTATCTCGAGTTGGCTGCAGTTGTTCATGTGTTGCACTGTTGGAGACATTATTTGTTGGGAGAGAATTTTGTGGTTTTCACCAACCAAAAAAGCCTCAAGTATATCTTTACTTAGTGTGACCTGAATATGAGGCAGAGAAGGTGGGTCGAGTACCTACAGTCCTTCGATTTTGAGCTTGCCTATACACCTGGTAAAGGTAATGCAGTAGCTGATGCACTGAGTAGGAAGAATCATATACAGGCAGTGCAGGAGGCCAGTGGTGAGTGGGAGCTCATGGATTTGTTCTCTGAGATGCATATGGAGGTGCACGACAGTCAAGGGCAGAATTATCTTTCATCATTAGATGTGACTTCTACCCTCCTGGATAGAGTGAGGATGAGACATCTATCTGATTCAGAAGGCCTAGTTCTACGGGAGTTGGTGGGAAGTGGGGACCCTTCTCTTGGTTGGAAGATAAGTGGTGATGAGGTTTTGCGTTTCCATGGATGAGTATGGGTTCCAGGGGATATACTCTAGGATATGATGCGGGAGTTTCATGCTTCAGCTTGGGCAGTTCATCCTGGGGTTACCAAGATGTACTATGACTTGAGGTGTCAGTACTGGTGGCCGGGTATGAAGACAGAGATAGCTGGATTTGTTACGAGGTGTTCCACCTGTCAGTAGGTAAAGGCGGAGCACCAGAGGCCAGCTGGGCTGTTACAGCAATTACCCATTCTAGAGTGGAAATGGGATGATTTCACGATGGATTTCATGACGGGATTTCCGAGGTCACCTTGAGGCAATGACGCCGTGTGCGTTTTTGTGGAAAGTCTCATGAAAGTAGATCACTTCTTGCTGATCAAGGAGACCTTCGGTGTTGACGAGCTCGGAAGGCTGTATATTTGAGAGATCGTACATCTTCAGGGGGTCCCTTTTTCTATCATTTAAGATAGGGACACTCGCTTTACGTCTCGTTTCTGGAAGAGTTTTCAGAGGGAATTGGGTACAAAGGCGCTTCTCAGCACAACATACCACCCTCGGATAGATGGCCAGTCAGAGCAAACAATACAGGTGCTAGAGGACATGCTGTGCGCATGCGTCCTAGACTTTGAGGCCTCTTGGGAGAAGCATATACCCTTAGTCAAGTTTTCCTACAACAATAGCTTCTAGGTGACTATTGAGATGGCACCATACGAGTCTTTATATGGTAGGTCATCCCGATCACCTTTGTGCTGTTTAGAGGCAGGTGAGGAAGCTTTATTGGGACCACAACTCATGCAGAAGACATCTGAGTAGGTCCAATTGATTTGAATGCGGATGGCTACCGTGCAGTCTCGACAGAAGTCATATGCTAATCGCCATAGATGACCCTTGGAGTTCATGGACAGGGATCAGGTTTTTCTACGTGTTTCGCTGAGTCTAGGACACATGCAGATCAGGAGTCAGGGTAAGATTTCACCGAGGTATGTGTGGCCATTTGAGATTCTGGAGAGATTCGGGCTGGTTGCCTATCGGTTGTAGTTACCATAGCGGTACCGATCCATGCATGACGTCTTCCACATGTCTCAGTTGCATCTCTACCATTCAGACCCATCTCACACCTTTCAGCCAGAGAAGGTTGAGCTTCAGCATGATGCATCCTTTGAGAAGCATCCGATCCGTATCGTTGATAGGAGCACGATCATTCTCCGATGCCGGTCAGTTCCCCTCGTATGGGTGCTATGGAAGCATGGCCGAGTGCAGGATGAGACCTGGGAGCCGGAGGCCGACGTACGTGCTCAGTGGCCAGAGTTGTTATGAGGTTTATCTTAACCACCCTTGGAAGGGCAATTCGGAGACAAATTTCTATAAGGGGGGAAGTTTGTAAGAACCCGGTTCTTATTTTTGAGGTACATGCTTCTTATTTTTTCCTTTTCCTTAAGTGTTTTCGAGAAAATATGGAAAATTGGGAAAAATCCTGAATTTTGAAATTACAGGCCGTGTACTTCTCCACACGCCGTGTACTTTTGGCCGTGTGGGATGGGTACACGGGGTGTGTAGCTTTGTCGGAAACGAGGGGTGTAGGAACCGACTACACGCCGTGTAGTGGTACCTTACATACCATGTAGTCAGTCGACATGCCTAAACAGTAAGGCGGTGGAGCAGCTGATAGTTGTGCGATAGTACACGCCGTGTACTTGGGAGTACATGCCGTGTACTCATGTTGACGGATGAACAGTGTGGTCGTGCTGCCAGAGGAACAGTTAAATGAAAGAAGTACACGCTGTGTAATTAGAAGTACATGCCGTGTACTTTGTTTTTTCGGCTTAAAACAGGCAATAGCCTCCTCATTTGGAATAGGAGGCATTTGAGCTGTTTTGGAGCCAAGGCGGATGCCAGACACTTGAAGATCCACCAGGTGTTCGTCTGGAATCGGTTTTTGGATCGGGCAATCCTGTTAGAACCGCACGGGTAAGGGCATACACCTCCTTGGCTGCTTCTGACCAATTATTCTCCTAACAGGAGTTATTTACGTTTGAATGAGTTTTGTTCTTCGTTAGATCTATGCAGTTCTTGGGTGTTTCTGGAGTCGGCGTTCGGGTATAACGTTAATTGGTGTATAAGGTAGGTGGATTTGTGTTTATTTTCCAACTGTCGTGCGTTTTTGTGTGTTTTTGTGCCATGAACCCTTGTTGGGGTGTCGTTTGGCTGATGCCATTGCTATATTTAATGCCTAGAATTGAATAGGTGATTAAATTTTGATAATGAAATGCAGGTTGGGATCGTTGCTTGGATCTAGAACCACCACATGGGTGTGTTTCAATGTTTAGCTGTTTGGCCAGGATACCCGAGGGTATGCCTTTAAAGCAGTAATCATAGAATTTCCTTGATAGGAATTGCTTGTTTACTGCTTTTGACATGTTGGGCATGGCCCGGTTACCAGTTTATCCTGTGGGCGTTTTTGTGATTAGCCTGAGGGCGTGACAATTTTAGCCTGAGGGCGACGCTCTATTTCACCCGAGGGAAAACTTTCGTGCCTGAGGGCTTGACTTCTGTGCCTGATGGCGACACTTCTTAAACCTGAGCGAAATTTCTGTTACGCCCAAGGGAAATACTTTCGGGTTGGATTCTGTATAGCCTGAGGGTGTGGTTTACTATTTTAGCCTGAGGGCATGGTTCTGATTGGCCTAAGGGCTTGGTACTATTGAGCACAGAATGTTAATATATTAAATGGACTAAATGATTAATTATATGTCAATATAAATGTTAAGTTAGTTACTTTTGAGTACTGCATAGTTTATTTCATTTTACTACTGCACACTTGTTTCATGTTTTACACACAATTGAGCACGGGCCTTTGGTGCGTGCCTTCAGAGATATATTTCTCACACCCTCTTTGGGTCATGCTTTTCGGCCCAAACATATTACATTACTGTAGGTGTAGATAGGGTAAAGAGTCCCTATATGGGTACTTAACTGTTGCTATGGAGTAGGATGACATGGGACCGAGCCTAGGCTCACGATGCCGCTGCCAGCTGTTTTGCTTGTTTTGCTATACTCTGTATTGTGTTGTACTGTATTGATGTATAACATGTTATGGCTGTTTTCTTAGAACTTGTGACATGTTGCATATTTTATATACTGTTGGTTATATCATCTGTAGTTGTTTATTTCAGTTGTGTATGGTTTAATACTTCTGCTCTCGTTGTATGATTTATTTCTTTCCGTTGCGCTACACTTTGACAAATGATGGAATAATTTCCCCACTATCAGACCTGGGCCCTCGCTGCTAGTCGGAAGCCTCTGGCATTTGGGGAAATGCGCTTGAGGTCATGTGGCAAACCAGATTCGGGGCACCCATTGAGTGGCACTCGGGTCTGGGACGTTACATATGATAATTTTTTAATGATAAAATATTTCAAATTTCTTTTCTATAATGATCTTTGAAAAATTGAAACGCCATAGAAGCTTACATATGACTTACCGTCTTCATGATTGTAATGCATTGCATTTCTCAATTTTTTTTAATGATTTATATTAAAAGAATACTTTATTCATAAATATAATATATGTATCCTAATTATTATTCTAGAAGATATTTAACTATATAATATTCATAAGATCTAGAACATTCATTACAATGCATGAATGAGAAACCAAGATAATTATCACCATAAACAATAAAAAAATGAAATATAATTTATGAACGAGTGATACGATATTAAAAAAATATCATATATGATATTATAATTATTAATTTGGTTCTATAATAAGTTAATAAAATGGTTTAAACTACTATACATGTGTTCAAATCACATTTAACCAACAATATGTGTGAGGCAAAGGACTTCAACATGATATCACTTCATTGAGGCATATTGAAATGTTGTGAACCTAATTTATTATATATGGTGTACATTCTACAACTATTAGATGAAATATCATTATTTATTAAAAAATTATATTAATTTATATTTTAATTTGAAATAATTTATCTAGGGGGGGGGGGGGGTTTAAATAAAATTTACCCAATGGTAAATAATTTTATTACTCAATTTGGTTTCATTAGGATATATTACTCCTTTGATGTATTTGATATTATATGATTATGTTTTTAATGGATTTGTTCTATATACTGTTTAATTTATAATTATTTTATTTTGATTAACATTTGATTCAAATAATATATTCATTATTTAATTCTAACTTCAACATTATGGTCATTGTAAGGGCTTATTTCACAATCTAATTCTTATCAATATTCATTTTTCATGAATTTATGTTAATGGAAATTATTAGATAATTTTATAATAAACACATTTCATCTTATTTACTTATAGTTATTCATGATATTTTCACTTATTAGTACCATATTTTTCACCCTTTGGTACTTAAAATAATTTATTTTTTAATAAAATCTGACTACATTTCTCTCTTTGGTCAGAAATCTATTTTCCACCAAAATAATTTTTTCTAAAAATGTTTTCATAAATTATTATAATGATTTTACAGAGGATTTATTTAATTCATTTTACTAATTTTTACAAATAAGTTTTTTTAAAGGAATCATCATGTCATTTAAAAAACAAGGATCATTTGGATTTTATCAAAAAAATGAAAGGAATCATTTTTTAATGTAATAAGAATATATGGAATTTTCAACTTTAATAATTTTTTTTAAATTAATTTATAAAATTTAAATTTTATTTTCATAGAAATTAAATTTCAATTTTTTTTAACTTTTGGTTTTAAAAAATGATTTTAAAAATGTTATGGATATTTTCTTCAATAATTTTTTTAATGATCTTTATAACACCCCATTATTTTTGGATACAAAAATTCTTAAATAAATTCAATTTATTTGATATCTTATGTTGAATGAAACATCTATCTTAAATGAACTGTTATATATTATAAAATATTAACATTACAGTTGGAATAGTAATATCATTGTTAGGAATATTAATGTGGTCATCAAAACAATAAAATCACCTATGAAAGTTTAAATAAAATTTAGGTATCTCATAAATTAAATATGATATATTTATATCATAAAATAATTGAATATTTTTTTTAAAAATGATAAATTAAGTGTGGGTATTTTTGTCGAATGAAAATTTTTATTTACACATTTTTAATTAATATAATGATTTAAAATATATTTTTTATAAAATGGATTTATAAATTAATATATTTTTTATTAAAATTATAAGATAATTTTTGAGACCGTAATTAAATTATCAACGTTTCTTAAGGAGGTTCCCATGAAGATGATGTTAAATAGGTAAAATCCACTTTCTTTCCCTTTTAATTTCATTTATTTTCTGATAGTCTCCCCACATACCATTATATAAAGAGGAATGATAAATATAGTATCATATATATAGTGTAATTTTATTATATTAATGGAGTATCCATCATCAAATATTTTCAATTATTCTTTTTTTTATAAAAATGAACTCATAATCCATGAAGTGTTGATTTACTACCTTCGTGGATGAGGAGTTTTCATTTTGTATTACCGTCATCAGGGATTTTCATAAAACCATTTTTATGGTTAAATATGATATTAATATAAATATAATAAGTTATATTAGGTTATGGATTGAATATTTAAACTTAATATTAAATAAAATGGCAGAAGCTTGTGATGGTCGTAAAATCCACCAAAATAAATTAAAACATTTTTAAATTTTTTTTGATGATTCATCCTCATAACATAAAACAAAATGATATATGAGACCATATAAACTTATGTATGCTAATTAATACTAAATAATTTTTGTTTTAGAGTTTTTCTTCAATTTTACTAGAGATCTCATAATTATACACAAGGGAGTATACTATAAAACTATTAAATGAATGATCTGAGAACAATGGAATAAAATATTTTAACGCATAGAAATAGCCACAAATGAACATAATATAATAATAATGAATAAAATATATGTTTTATATTTTTTAATTATGTAATTAATTAATCTAAATTTATAATTCTGGACATTAAGTACAAGTGCAGAATGATTTCATACATAAGGTAAGGGTTTATCATCTAACTTTTACTTTTGTGAGATGTTTTCCATATGCAACCCTTATTTCATGGGTGTGGTCAACATACATATTTTTAATATATATTATCATAAATATATTTAAATTTAATATATTCAATGTTTGATTTTATAATCATTAATTTAATTGGTCATACAATTTGATTGACTACATGTGGTATGTGATTTCATAACTCAATTTTCATTCATTGGGTTAAACTTCAATTTCATTGATTATGCCATGCTAAAGTTATGTGTAAATTGAATTTTGAATATATTATTTTTTATTTCTAGTTTTTTTATGTTCTATTATAGTGGAAAAACATAATCAATTCCTTTTATTAGTGAAATAATCCTGGTAAGGGGTTTTTATCTCACTTTATTTTTTTTGGGGAATCTACCATATTCATTGATTATTTCCTTTTTTCTCTTCCAATTTTATTTATATTAATCAATAATTAAATATTTCATTTAATACCCATATTTAATGTATCATGAATACAATTATTGTCTTTTTCATATAATAATTTTACATACGGTGTTTACATTGAATGTTATTTTAAGTGGGGAAATATTGAAAAAAACATATCCTCAACTCAATATAGATATTATGATAAGGAATATAGTTATTGTATTAAATATATATATAAGTAATTCTTTGGACTTGTAGTGATGGGTGATGCTCAGAATTATGTAGCCCCTCGATGCATTGAAAGATCTAATGTGATTAAAAAAATTAAAATTAAATGGGTTCCTACATGTAGTTTTAAACCATCCTTTGAAAGCATTGATGGTAGTGGTATCATGTTATAAATACATTATTTCCAATAATTAAAAATTTCCTTCATTAAGTATTCATTTATTAATTTCCATGAAATTATCACTATGAAAAGTTCTATGGATGCATTACAATCTATAGATATTAACTAGATGACAAATGTGTTTTAGTTATTTACCTTGAAGTTAAAATATTTGAATATGTTTCAAGGATTAATTTTATTTTCCTGTGTTTTTTTCTATGTTCAATTACCAATATAATAAGGAAACCATGTTTCTATCTAGTATTTCAAGACTACTAAACTAATTTATCCTTAGTGATGAGATCTCTTGTATCTCATATATAATGTCATATATTATTTGTGTATAATTGATAAATATTATATATAATTAATCTGATACTAGGTGATAAGACGATGTGAGATTCTAAGGCTAGGTGTGGCTGGAAAAGTTTCTTAAATACTATTAAATATATTTAATTGCATGTAAGCAGAGGTTTCATGAATTTTTTTAATAACATCTAAACAGGTTCCCAGATCAGAAATCTAAGGGCACCGTTTCATTCAAAGTAATGGATTTACCATAGTAGATGTCTGACAATGGCTAGCACGATCCAGCTATGAAAAATAGTTTTTGGAATTTTAAAAAATAAAATAAATAGAGAATTTATTTTATTTCGATGTTTTGTCAATGTAGTGATATATCTATTATTATTTAAAAATAATATTTCTTAAAAGGATCCATGGTTATTCTCATTACCTGGAAATTTCCTAGAGGCTATAGGGAGAACCCATGGAGAACTCTCTCGATGGAAAATGATGACAGAGCATATATTGGAGGTCAACCAATGGTTTTTTGATGGATCTAGCCTAAAGTGGTGACATGAAAATTGACCCTCTTCAGTGAATGATCTATTTATATGGTAGGATATTGTTATTTTTAATTCTTTCACCATTTTTAGATTCGATGAATAATGTAGACCAACCAACGAACATGCAGATCCGTAGAGAGATCATGTTTAGGGGATGAGCATTAACTATGGGATTTATGTGGTTCATTTATTGTTTGATTTATTAATCATTATTATGAAAATGTATCAAGACTGAAATTAATAACATTAGAGTTACATTCCTTAGGTTTGTTTCCTTGTGTGTATTTCATCTCCCCTATATGTTCTATTTGTTCTTAATTATTCATGGATTTTTAATGGAAGGTAATTAAACACTCATTTCATAGTTAAATATTCCAAAGTTAACGTTATTTCATTGGGACGACCAAGAGGATGTACAATGATGAAAGAGATGGATAGATTTATTTGATTTAGGTGATATGGTTCTTCGAGTGATTTTTGTTCGGTAGATCAGAATCAGGTTTCAGAGATGATTGAAAGCCCATGACCCATCGATTCAGTGTTTCAATGGAAAGAAGTCATTGGATCTCTATTTTCAAGGTGAGTAGTGCATGGTATTGAATAGCTAAGAGTCAGTTGAGGCCTCCACATGAAGAACGGTGGTTCTGTAAATTCGTGGTGAACACAATGTTTACTCTGGTCTGCAAGGTGTGTGCCCCCCCCACAGAGTGGCGACTATGGTATTAGGAGGAAGTCAAGTTTTACATGTCTTGTGGCCCCAATTACACAAAATATGAGTCCTTCCCCAAGACTCTGTGTGTATCCCATGAAATACACATACATGGGGATGATTATATATGTTTCAAATAGGGAATGTACTCCCCCACATAGATTTTTTCAACCGATTACACAGAAAACCCTTTGTACTAGTACAAGGGAAAAGCTACACTTGTTGACATCGTGTATTGTATCATGGACAATGTACACTAGTGGACCCTGGATGGAAGGCACAACGTGTAAGGATTTCAACTCTTTGTACTCCCTTTTTACACGACATGTTCTAACAATACAAGAAGTTGTAACATCCAATAACTAGGGTCATGGGTCATAGACGGTGAACCTAATACACATCATGTATACTTATTATCATGGATCGAATATCTTGTCCACAGTATCCTTCAAAGTATTCATTATGGTCCATTGCCTCGATCCGTTCCCTTAGGTTGAGGCGTATTATTTCCTACTCATAAGATTATGATCCCTTTAGTAAGAACTTCTAGATAGAGTTGTTGGAATCCCTTATGAGTGGCATGGATAAGGATCCTCTATTCATTCTTTGTGCCCTAGGTGGATTCATTATTATTGATGTGACCTACTTCACTGGGTGTCAATCCTCTACATAGTATGTTAATCCAAATGGATTTTTTGGTATCACCTCATGGACCTGGCCATGATCCTCATCTCTGGTATCATATCTCTCTATATATCATTCAATGTATCTCTCTATCATGATGGTTTATGATGAGAAGAACCTCTCAGACAAATTTCATTAGTGATATCAGACTCATGAGTGTGTTATCATAGATTATTTCACCATGAAATCCTTAGAACAAGTCCCAAGTGTTTCTATATTGTAGTTGTGACTCACCTCTAGGATACAGGTCATGGATTAAGTATATCTGGATATTCTTATTATATGTTCTATTAAAATATAATTATTTATAGATGATTGTACATTCATTTTTGTATTTCATTGTTTTTTCGAGGTGTCCTACTGAGTATTGTTATACTCATGCCTACATGAGATTTTACCACAAGTCTCGTGTCTTATGAAGATGTGTGAACTTTTAATGGAGTCCAAGGTGAACCAGGACTAGATAAGGAATTGTTAGTTCAGGATATCTGAGGTCTTCATACGACATCGATTAGTAGTCCCAATACATTTTTTATATACATCTCATAATTTGTTGTTTATAGAATCTTTCATTTGGAAATATTGTATTCTAGAATAGTTTAGTTTAGTACACTTCACATCTTATCATTCTATATTGATTGGGATAGTGGTATGGACACATTTTTTAATTAGTGGTTTTTACATATCAGAATTATTGGGCTTGGATATGTGTGTGTGTACATGTACATAGCCAATTGCTACTATGTTACCAATATTCCTACACTATGCAAGTCACCACCCACTGACCTTTTGGTATAAGACTTAAGGATTCGTGTCATGGGCCTTACTGGGACGGGATGTGACCAAGTGGTTTTAGAGGTGCTCTATTCTAACATAGAACTGAGAGTCTGTAAGATTGGTTTTGTGAAATAGTGTTACTTGTTTCATGTTTGGATTTTAGTCTGGGGACTTCAGTGTTGGTGAGGTGGACAATCTATCCACATAGTAGTACTCTAATAACAATCCATTAAACTCGGTACACTGGAACATTGCATGGAAAATAATGGTACATGAATCATATTAGAATGGGTTGTGGTTTCTATGTCATTCTTGGATCATATATCCTGATATTATCATTGATCATGGTACATAATTTTTTAAAGGATGCTTCTTTGACGAATACCACCAAGGATTCAGAAACATGATTAAGAAGACGACACCCTCAGTTACATGGAATAGATACATGGTCTAGTTCACAAGATGTTACTTCTTGGTGGTGCACCAGCCATACTTCAACATGTGGAGTAGCATATGGTACATGTAATACCATTAGATGAGGAGTTCAGATTGATCATTATAAATGAGTTTCAGAGATAAATACCCCTTAGGTTTTGTGGTAATCCCAACCCACATGTAGATGAGGACTGGCGTGAGGTGGTGAACCGATTTTTCTGTATAGTCTGAATGCCAACAGATGAGACGGTGCTCTTGGTGGAGAGCTATCTACACAGCTCAGCAGGGTTATGTTAGTGTTCAAACAACTATTTAAAGAGGAGTTTTCACCAGTAATACTAAGATAAGTTCATATATAAATTTTCTTTAGCTTAAATAGTGTATCATGACTGTTGTTTATTTTTCATTGAGTTCACCAACATTTCCAGGTACTCTATGGAGATGGTTACATAATAGTACAACATGGATCATAACATTGATTGAGGTCTATGTAGAGACATCCAAGATAGTGTTATTCCTCTATGAATTTTGATGTATGTTGTGGTGCTTGAACAATATTTGGTGGTCCAAAGCTTCTTGAAAGGGAAGATACACTTGGTGATAGTCAACTGTTGATGATCAGGGGTAGAGACCTTGAAATTAGGGAGACAAAGTCAGTCTTATGGATTCATATGTGGGAGATATTTTATGAGGAGGTTCCAGGACAGTGGATCTGTAGTACAGGGCTCACATAGTGGGTCCAGTCAGCCAAGGGAAGGGTGGTATAATTCATTTAATGATAGTGAACTTCATGCATGATATTGTCTAACCCATCATGATAATTAAAGGGGGAATTTGGATGTACCACCTAGGTAGATATAGAGATAAGATAAAGAACATCTGTATGGAGAGAAACATGGAAGAGGAGCTTAGAGATCTATTGGAGGTGGTCACAGTTTCGACTTATTACCACCACCAGTCAAAGGAGGTCCACACTAGGCTTAGAGAGCTAGAGGATATGAGCAATGAAGGATACATGTGGTTGAGACATATGACCAGGGGGATATAGGAATGATATGAGGTATGGTAAATGTCTTTCCTAATTTCCCTACAGTACTGATAGTCATTTGTTATAGTCATTCATTTCATTACATATATCACCATTTGAGACCTAGATATTCTGGTTGAACTATTGACTCGACCATTATTCTTGGAGACACCTACAAGAGGAGACTCACTGATCAAACCTCAATGTTGACAGTGTGACTTGTATTTTTAAGGTAAGAGTTTCATTTGTAACCTCTTGGTGGTGGTTTTGACGCCTTGCGACTTTATTCATGGTATGGATTGGTTATCCCCAGTCCAAGTACATATTTACTATTTTAAGAGAAGCATAATGTGTGTCTTCAGTAATGTAATATATTTTTCCTTTTTCTATGATAAGGAATACCTGGTAGCATAGAATGGACTCATGCATAGGAGGGTGAAAATATATACTTAGATGTAAGTTGGCCTAACCCTAAGTACAATAGATGTAATGAGATTCTAGTTTCATGTAGTGGTGGCGGAATATGACGAAGTCTTTCAAAAAGATGTTCTAGCTTTACCTCCCCATCAAGAGTTAGAATTATTCATTAACGTAGTCACCATTATGTCATGATATCAACAACATCACATAAAATGGATCCCACAGATCTTTGTGAGTTAATGGTGCAGTTTGAGGACTTATAGATGATGGTATTCATGTGAACCAGTGTTTTACACTAGGTGGACCCAGTTTTGTTTTCCAAAAAGGAAGACGAGAGCATGAGGTTGTGTGTGGACCACTGGCACTTAAAACAGGTGAACATGATGAACATTTACCCATCACTATGTATCGATGACCTCTTAGATCAGTTGACTTGGTATGATGGTTCTCAAAGGATGAACTTCAATTAGGCTATCACCTGTTGCGAGTACATGGTTATGATATACCAATAATGTATTTGAGATGCCTCTATAGTCACTAAGTGTAATTTTAAATTCCCATTGGAATGATTAATTCCCTAGTAGTGTTCATGGGACACATGAACCAAATCATTCAACCTTATTTAGATGTTTTCATGGTAGACATCATCGATGATATCATTGGGTACTCAACATCTAAGGAGGAGAACACGAGAGACCTGAGGATGGTTCAAGACATACTCACAGAGCACCAGATTTATGGGAAACTCCAAAAGTGGATGTTTTGAATTTAGTCAGTCAATATTCTAGAACATGTTATCTTAGTGGATGGAGAGGCCATGGACCTGGGCAAGGTGGAAGCAGTGTTAGCATGGGTTCCACCTTGGAGAGTGATAGAGGTGAGAATCTTATTTGAGATAGAAGGAAATTACCAAAGATTTATACCTGAGTTTTCCAGAATATCATCACCAATGACATCTTTAAATCAAAATGGGAATCCTTTCATATGGAATGGGATGTTTTATTTTGATTTCTAGTAGTTTAGGCAGAGCTTGTAGAGTGCTCCAATCAATAGAATACTAGAGGAGGGTGTCAAGTACGCAATGTTCTGTGATGCTTCATGGACCGGACTTGGTTGTGTCCTAATTCACAGGGAAGCAATGATTACCCATTATTCATTCTAGTTGAGTCCACATGAGTAGAACTATATGTCCCCTAATCTTGAGTGGGTAGTGGTATATTTTGCATTGACGATGTGGAAAAACTATATTATGGGAGATGAATTTATCATCTAATATGATCAAAAGAATCTCAAATATATATTCTCTAATAAGCATCTCATATTGAGATAGAGGATAAGGCTAGATTACCTCCAAGGGTATTACATTGTGATGATCTATACTCCTTGGAAGGAGAACATGGTGGTTGATGTTCTCAGCATGAGATTTAGTTCATAGTTTCTGAACGAGGCATTAGGTCAGTTTTCCTTATTACAGTTTTCCTTTGTGGATGGAGATGGAGAAACTTATCTCCAAATGATGTGTATCACCCCTATACTCATATAGAATTTTAGTGAGGCACTTCTTAGGGATACAAACTATGAGACCATATATGGTCAGATATCTGGATGACATGCACTTGAAGGATATTTGTAAGGTATGGATCACATCTTCCTTTTTAGAGGACACACAGTGATACCATTGGCATTACAAGAGGAGGGTCTGGGAGAGTTTCATACATCCCTTTTAGCAATACATCCTCGATTGGAAAAGAGGTAACATGACCTCTTACGTCAGTTTTGGTGGGCATGGATGAAAAAGGCAGTGGCCGCATTCATTTCTCGATTCCTTATATTCCATTAGATGAAGGGTGAGCACAAGGTTCTAGTATGTTTTGATAAAAACCTTGAGGTGTTAGAAAGAATTCAGGATAGGATATAGATGTAATTTTTAATAGGAATTACACATATGTCTAGAGGAAACAATTCTATCTAAGTTATATTTTATTGACTCAGCAAGTCAACTCAATTCATAGAAATCTGTGAGCATTGTTCTATAGAGAACATGGGTGCCTCTCAACGGAAGATATATATTGACTCCATAAAGTCCCATTAATGATAGTTTTGATCACGATGCTTGTATTTAATATTGGTTGTGTAATGGATTTCCAAAAGAATTTGGGACTTATTAATGCTTGAGAATGATGTTTTACCTCTAGGTAGATAGACATGCCAATATGAACATTCAGGTTCTGGTGTATATGCTACGAGCTTACATAATGGAATTCTATCGTAGTTGTGAGGTTCTTTTACCATTGGAAGAGTTTCCATACAATAATAGCTACAATTCCACCATTGGTATGGTTCCATTTGAGGATTTGCACGTGTGACCTTTCCAGTCACCCCTTTGCTAGAATAACATAAGAGAGTTATCATTCATGGTCCCAGAGTTGGTGTGAGCGACTACTGAGAAAGTATATATCATACTATATTGGATGGAGTCTTCACATATCTCTTATAAATCCTCAGATGATAGGCATAATAGGCATTTGGAGTTCGAGTAAGGAGACCATGTGTTCCTTTGAGTTTCTCCTAGACGGGGATTGTAGAGATTGGACATGGTGGAAAGTAATTTATAAGGTTTATCATCCCTTTTTAGGCACTTCATAGAGTTTTTGAGGTGGTTTACCACTTCGATCTACCCTTATGGTTGTACCGTGAACACAATTTCTTCCATGTGGCGCAGTTGAGGAGGTTTGTGCATGACCGATCCCTCATCCTCAACTAGGGTGAGCATGTCATTGAGGATGGAGTAATTTTTGTAGAGTACCTAGTGGATATCGAGGATAGGTAGGATATGATCCTTCATTAGTGAGTGATTTCTATATTTTTTTTGTGGTTGCAGCATGGGAATCTCCAGAATGGAACTAGGGAGAGGGAGGCTCCTATGCATTCTTAGTACCCTCACAATTTTGAGTTGCCATTATTTTGGTTTTTCAAGGATGTAAAGACCCAAGTTGGGTAGAATGTAATGTCCCAAAATTTTCATGTATTATTTTTAAATATTATTTGGTATTAATTTGAACCATGCAATGAGACGTCATGTGGTTCCAAGGCCCAGTGTGCGAGGAACCATTTCATGAAAAGTAATAAATATATTAAATATCCCACACTCACAGTTTTCCTAAAAATGTATAATATTTTTTAATGGGTTCCTAGATATGAAATTTGAGATCACCATTGGGTTTATAGCAGTAGTTTACCATAGGTGAGGCCTAAAAAAAACCGGTGTAGTCAATCCATGCAAATTATATATTTTTTTGTTTAAATAAATAAAATAAATCAATAATTTATTTTATTTAGATGTTTTGTTTATGTGGCGATGTAGTGAGCATTGTTTGAACATAATAATTTAGGTAGGGATATAGGGTTAGGCTCATAACCCTAAAATTTCTTAGAGACTCTAGAGAGAACCCTTGAGAACACTCTTGATGGAAAACAATGACGAATCTTGGATCAGAGACTGAAAGATGATGTTTTTGAAAGATATTTTCAATGTAAGCAACACAAAGATTGATCCTCTTTAGTGAACGATCCAAATCTATAGCATGATGTTGTTATTTGTAATTATTTCCTCATTTTTAGATTCAACAATGGACATAAACCAACCAATTAACAGGTTGATCCACTATTCTATCATTCTTATGGGATGGGATTTAACTGCAGTATTTATGGAGGATTTTTAATTTTTTAAATTTTGATCATTCTTATAGGACTAGATCAAGACAAAAATGAACAACGGTCTAGGTATATTCATTGGGTTTGATTCCTTGGGCATATATCATATCCTCTCTACGTTATACACATTCCTTGTTATTTGGGAATTATGAATGGATAATCATTGTGTTGTTATTTCTTGGTGTAATGATCTAAAATTGATGATACATCATCAACATTACCTAGTGAAGGTGCAATAATTAAGGGGACGGAAGGATCAAAGCTATTTAATAGATATCTGTCTTCGAGTGATTTTTGTGCAGGTGATTGAAATCAGTTAATGAAGTTAATTGAAATACTGAGAACCACAAATTTATTTATTTAATGGGGATACGACCATGGATCTATAGATTCAATGAGAATAAAGGATTTCATCGAACACCAGAGGATCGCACGAGGCATGCGGAGGAAGAATGATGATTTTTGAAATTGGTGGTGAACATAGCGTGTAGTCTGGTCTACAAGACATTTGGCCCCCATAGATTGGAGGATAGGGTTTCATGTGGTAGTAAAGTGTCAAATGACATGTGAACCATATCACATGGCATGTTGTCACTTAAAAAATACTTGAAAGGTATCTATGGAAATAATTGGACACTGGGAGGAGTGCATGGGTTTCACACACTACATGTACTCCTTGACACAACTTTATTGACCCAATTACATGGACAACCACATGTATTGGTACACAGGTAGTGCGCTATGGGCTAACATAGTGCAATGGAACACAACCAGAGTAAATGGGTGGACCCCATATGGAAAGGCACCGTGTGCAAGTCTTTCTACATACCATATACTCTCTTTTTACAAGACATGTTCTAATGACACAGGGCATGGTACATGAGAAGTAATTGGAGTCAAGGAACATGTAATGTGACCCTAATACACTCCATGTATACGTTTATACATCGGTTGAATCTCTTTTCCCTGGTATCGTAGATATCCTTCTTTAGGGTTCATTCCCGTGATCTTTTCCTTAAATGTTGATGCATACTGTTTCCTACTCGAATGAGTATAATAACTTCATTTGGATATTTTAAGATAGTGTTGTTGAAATCCACTCAAAGAGTCCCAGAGTAAGATCTCTGATTCATTATTACTTCCCTTGGTAGAGTCCTTGATATTGACATGACCAAATTCACCAGGCATCGATCCTCTACATAGATGGTTAATCCAGTTGGAGTTGTTGGCATCACCCTGTGGATCTGGCTATGATCATCAGCTATGGTATCATATATCTCTTCATATATTTCATCATATCTCTCTCTCATGATGGGTTTTTATGAGAATCACCTCTCGAACAACTGTCATCAGTGCAATCAAAATCTGGAGTGTGTTATCCTTGATGAGTGCTTTGTGGAATCTTCGGATTGAATCCCTAGTGATGGAATACCATAGTTGTAACTTACCTCTATACTTCATGTAATTTATTTTGTATATCTAGATATTCTTATTATATATGTTGTAGTAATATAATATTTTAGTGCTGACTATACTTTCCTTTGTGTATTTATTTGTGATTTATGGGTGTCCTACTGAGTATTGTTATAGTCACCCTACATGTGATTTTCCCGCACGTGTCATGTCTTGTGTAGACACAAAACCTTTTGACGGATTCTAGGGAATTCTAGGACCAGATATAGATTTGTGATTTCAAGTAGTCTGAGGTGTTCATATTACTTCGAGCAATAGCCTCGATACTTATTTTGTTTACAGGTTGGGATTTTTATTTTACATACTCTTTCTTTTGGTCGGCTTCTATTCTGGCCCAGTTTTGTTTTCTGTACTTTACCTCCTATCGTACTCTATTGGTATGGATAGTGGTATGAATGCATTTAAATAATAGGGGTTTTTACTTTTCAACATTTTTTCATGTTGATGTGTGTGTGCATAGTGGTACATTGGAAATTCATCCCATGTTAGAGATATTCCTACTTCGTGCAAGTCACCAGCCCCTGGCCTATTGGAGGCGGGCTGGGGGAGTTGCGACACGAGCCCCACTAGGATGGGTCATTACATATTACATTTTAATATAATAACCATAGACTCTAGGATAATGGGATTGGGTTTGTTATGGTTGGTATCAACACTAGTTTCGTTGAAGACCTAGGAAATAGATTTTAAATAAACATAATAATTTTTATAATTCCTTGTAGTGGATTTTGGATCAATACTCTTGATAGTTATGAGAAAATTGAGTGTATTATATTATTTAGTGATGGATACTAATAAATTAAATGGAATCAATACCTAAAAATAATGCAGGTATATCTCCACTAAGCAAGTCTACATAATTGGTGTTGGAATTGAGCAGATCATGAACTTATAAGGGAATCATACTTATGTTTTGATGAATAACCAGACTAATCCAATGTTGGATCATTTCATATAGAAGAATACCCCATATTTATGTGTGACTACTAATCCAGTGGTATCTAATCCATAGATCTTATACCTTCAAAATATATTTCGGGAATTACGATTTGATGAATTGGAAATGTTAGAATTAGCTGTATATTTTCTCATGTGAGAGGTTGATCAATAGAGTTTGTTGGTCAAAAATAGTGAGGAGGAACATGAAATAGTACTCTTGGAATGGATTCCTTTTAAATAAACAATATTTTAAAAATATTTACCTTATGTTAAACAAATGGAAATTAAGATAAAATTCCTTATTTTAAATAAAAACAAAGAAAATAGTTTTGTAGAGTATGATGCTACCTTCACATGACTAGCAGGTATACTATAGATTAAAAATGAAATTTATAAAAAAATTGTCATTTTTAATGGTCTTAATCCATGTATATGAAATGGTAATATCTTCTAAAACATTTTCATCATATTGTGAAATAGTAATAATTTCCATTAAAATGAAGAAGGAATGATCTAGATCCTATATTTTCAATATAAATTAAGAGAACAAGAGTTATTCTGATAACACTAAAAAGCTAAATCAACAATGTTGATGAGAGGAATGAATCAATTCCCATTATACAAAAATTGTGCAAAGAATAATCCTTGGATACACTTTAAAGGAATGAGATTTTTTAATAAGATAATAAATAAGGGATATTGACTTAGTGAATGCAAGGAAAGAAACAAATCAATGATGTTCAATTAATCAACTAAAAATAAATTCATAATTATTCAAACTAATATCCAATGCACCAAGGGAATATACCATCGAAGGGTACCATTGGAGATGGATAAGCTTCTCTGATCTCCATAGATGAATTCTAAGTACCCAATGATTTGGTGGACGTTGAATACATCTTCTCTTCTAATATAGCCAATTCATTATTTGATTCAGGGACATCTCACACTTTTATATCTATGTAGTTTTTCAAGAAAAGTAGGCATATTTATTTTGATTTAATGAGGGGTTTGTCAGTAAAAACTCTTTAGGGAGGTCTAATTACAACTAAAATATGTTGGGATGTCCCTATTATTGTACATAAATGTCTTTATTTGTTGAAATGTTCATCATACCTATAGATGAATTTGATATAATACTCAGTATGGACTACCGTCAAAATATGATAAGAAATTTTTTTGTATGAAGAAGGAAATTACAATATATGGGGAAGATGTGTTATTCCTTATCATTAAATAAAAACAATATCATCTAATTGGTATCTAGATCCACCCCAATATCTCTACTAAGTGATATTTTTGGGGAAGAATAGAAAAAAAATATCTATTTATGAGGAAAGTAATCTTTAAATTGAGGATGTAACAATTGTATTTGAATACATTGATGTATTTCATGAGTAATTACTTGGACACCCCCATTTTGTGTTGTTGAGTTTACTTTAGAATTAATCTCTAATGAAAGACAAATATCAAAGTCTCGTTATAGAATAGTTACTTTGGAATTAGTAGAGATGATAAAAAACTAGAAGGGTTGAGTAATAAGGTATTTATTCTACCTAGTGTTTCTACATGGGGAGTCAATGTTCTAATTGTTATGAAGAAAGATGGATCCATATGGTTGGAGATTTACTATAGATAAATCATTGCTATTACAATAAATAATTAGTATTCTTAACGTCACATTGATGTTTTATTTGATCAACTACACATAGATCAGTATTTTTTTATGATTGACCTTCATTCTAGGTATCACAAATTGTGAGTAAAGAAAGAATACATTCCAAAGACATATATTAAATGAGGTATAGAAATGGGGGGTTTACGATAATTATATTTTGATCGATTTATTCACCCTTGGTTTTAATGGATCTAATTAATTGAGTATTCAAGATATATATATATATATATATATTTGAAGTATTCATTGATGATATTATTTTTTGTTATAAAATATATTAATAACATTAATATCACTGCTAGATCATTAGTTAGACTCTCAGAATGAAATATTTATATTTTAATTTTTTCATGTGTGAATTATGGATTCATTACATTTCATTTCTTGGCCATATTGTTGCACAATATGGAATCTCATGTGACCCTCTATAGAAAAATAAATTCCATGAATGGACTATTTCAATGAACATAAATGAGGTACATAGTTTCATTGGTTTATATTGTTACTATTAGAATTACATTCAGAATTATTCTTGACTAGATAACTTGTTAACTAATGTCACACATAAATGGGTTACGTTCTTATGGAAAAAAGAATGATTATAATTTTTTGATTAATTGAAGGGAAGATTAGTCAATGCTCTGATTATGACTATACCATCATAAAATGGTAGGTCTATGATATATAGTTGTAACATCCTGACTCAAAACACAACATCAAGTCTAGAATGATACATAACCTCATGTGCACCTCCCCAAATGCAAGAGGACTCGGACTAGTAAGGTGGGTCTCGAGTGAAACCATTGGGAGACTATACCCTATATATCATGTTATGGGATCGATAATAATGACTTAACCAAATAACACAAAATCAGAGTAAATGTAGAAACATGAAAATAATGTACATACAAGAGCTTCCAATGTGGTAAGCATGTCCATAGTATAATGTAGTAGAATAATAAAAGGTAAAATTAAATAATAAAATATATGTGGGGTACAACTGTGTCTATATCGGTCCACTCTAGCTCCATGATCCACTACTCTAATGCCTTCTATAGGGCCCTTGTTCCTCTATGGGTCACTATTCATGAATATACAAGTGCACTTGAATTCCTGAGATGGGTGTGAGTGAAATACTAAGTAGGACACCACCAATGAGTCCTTATCATAAGTACACGAAATATTTATAATTGTGTATATCATGACATAAGTAAATGATCAGTAAAAATAAATGTTCCAAGTCATCGTGCACTGACCAAGCCATCATTATCACTGACCCCTTCTACTTTGTCTTGTTGTCAGTAAAAAATTCGAGAATAGATGAACCTCCATCAAGGTAACATTACTCATTCCTCCCATGTTGTGGTTCTAATATGAACATTATAGGTTCTGTCGTGTTTATATTTTGTTCAATTATCCTTTTAATCACCCAAAACCCTTGTTCGTAGGAAGCTATGTCTAGTATCTTCTAGTAAGACAGTATGATTTCCCCTATATAAGGGTTTCAATGACCTCATTTAATGGAATTATGATTATTTTAAGATGGGTAACTGGCCACTGGACTGCATAACTCCACCCCTAAGGATCCACTTATGTATTTTTGTATACACCAGCTATTCACTATGATTTCTCCTCTATTGGGGTATCCATGCCCACCATTAAGGATGTTAGGACCACGTCAGGTTGGGTAACCTCATACAACCAACCTCAAGTCTCAACCTATGTATCATGGAACCTGCAACACAATTCCACATGTTATGTCACACACAAACAAAAGGTGTCGTATCAATGAATGATACGTCACGCCAATGTTAGAGTCAGGATAATCACACATAAACAAGTACTCCCATACCTACTCACACACTCACATTCAATTCATAAAAATGATGGGGTATTTTAACATAAAAATCACATGATGGTAACATCATTTGTAAATATATGGCCTCAAATGCTAAAGAACCTCCTACCTCATGGTCGTCGATGTCTATGGTAAGTATAAACCACCATGTGTGGTTTGATACACATCATCATGACCTTATTATCATAATAAAAAACACACAAAATCTCGACATTTGTTAAGATTCCCTAGAAACAAAACCAATTATTTTATTTAAAAAAGATACAAATTATCACATGTGATGATACTTTCTCTTTCCTGAATAATTTCTTATATTATCATTCAAGGCCAGCGCATTCACACAAAACATTCTCCATAAGATTAATTGTCATTGATAATCTCAAAATTATAGTTTAATAAATTTAATAGTTATCCTCTTACAATCCCTAAATAATATTTTGATAATGATATTAATTATCCTTTTACAATATATGTAATTATCCTATGATAATTTTGGTAATATTTTTATTCTGTTAATTACCTTATAATTATCCTTTAAATTTTTTTATAATTATTATTTTCAAATATTCATTATTCAACTACCTTATCATAATTGGTTTCTGAAATTACACTTTGATGGTTTAGTGAAATTACCCTTTAATTATTCATGTCAATTATTTCTGATAATTAACTTAATTATCTTATGAGAATATTGATAATATTTGTCCGAAGAAAATTATCATATAATTATATACTAAAAGATACAAATAAAATTATATTCGATAATATTATGAAAATATTCTTTGATAAT
Source organism: Viscum album (assembly GCA_963277665.1). Lineage (NCBI taxonomy): Eukaryota > Viridiplantae > Streptophyta > Magnoliopsida > Santalales > Viscaceae > Viscum > Viscum album. The sequence continues at coordinate 568,058,885 of OY728164.1, read as the reverse complement.
TTGTTGAAATTATCGTTTTATAATTCTCTATCATTATCCTTCAATAATTCATTGTAATTATCTTTTGATTATTATAATAATTCTTCCTTTGATAAATTTATTCACAATTATCATTTCATATTGTGGTTTAATTATCATTAATAATTTGATAAGATTATAATTTGAAAATTTTAATAATTATCCTTTGAAAAATTTGGTAAATATTACCCTTGATAATATAATTTTTAAGAACATCATTTGATAATTTATCTTAATTTTTTTTTATTTAGTACGAGAAAAATAAAATTGGAAATTGTTTCACTACCATTATGATCATGTATAGGATTTAGGTTCTACTCATAAATACAAATCCAAAAACCCTGAAATCATGCAATTCTGACCAATATTGTAGAAGATATTGAATTTATAATATTGGATGTATAAAAAATTAATTAATTAATTAAAAAACCCTCATTCTAAGGTGGTGCACACAAGGGACTCCAACATGGAATGGTAAACATGCCAAATAGGAGATATAAGATCTGTCTCCAGCCACAAAAGATATTCGTAGCATCATTGATCACATTTAGAGGAGATTTAGGGTTGTCTATACACTACTAATCATCTAAAAACGAAGTTGAAAAGATTCAAATATTTAAAACCCAAAAACGTGTAAACAGTTGATAAATTTACAACCCTAATTTAGTATACCATTTCTACCAAAAATTTATGATGGAGTCATTAATTTCATACCATTAAGACATCGTAATTGAAATGGGTCAAAACCATATCAAACCTGATAGTTTTGAAACACCCCAAAAGATAACAATGTCATGTGGTTTGACATACAAGGATTATGAATAATGAATTACATTTTCATTCAAATTTATAAATTTAATTATTTAACTAAAATATTACTATTTTCCAAACACCCATTGTGCATAAAAATATGCCCAGCCTTGGGTAAACGCCCTATTCTAGACACCACATTGGTCTTGGATTTTTCATTCAGCCAACTATTTTAGATATATTAAATAATTAATATTAAAAAATGGATTTAAAATTAATTATATATTATAATGGTTATTTTCACAAGCGATACATCCAAACTTTTGATGCTTATAAATGTTAATCCTTTCCTAGGGTAAACATAATGTCTTGGACCTATTAGTGTTATTAGATTTCCCGTACAATGACCCGTTTTGGAGATATTAATTTTTTTAAATTACATATTAATAATTATTAAATAAATTATTTTCATGAGAGAATTATCCAATTTTATTTTAGGTAAAATTTTGTACCCTTATTAGTGTAATCACCATGTCCCGAACCGATCAATGTTCTCATATTTTTCACATGACATTCTTTTTTGGAGATATCCAATTTTTTTCAAAAATATTGTCTATGATTAATGTAACATACTAAATATTTATATTCAGTACCAACCGAGGCTTTATGGGCCACATAATCTTACACAAACATAGATTTAAACTCTAAAAATATATAATTGAATTTTTCTAAGTGTTAACTGAGATTTTTCTTTGATTACAAACCTTTAACATGTTATTATTTTATTACAATGATAAATCAATTTTCACAATTAATATATTAATAATTAATTAGAATAGGGTTTATATTATCATTGTAAAAATATAGATATTAAAATCCACCTCCTCTATCAACTTTTCTTCCTTTAGATATATCTCTGGTGGTCTTTCTCAGAAAACTCACACCCCTGAGCTCGATGTTCAGACTCACGTTTCCACATATCATCCTGGATATGTCCATGCTGCAACTGAAACCAGAATAGTAGTATCACTTTACATTATATTCCATCATCAATTTGATTTTAAATCCAAATAGGATACTCAGCATTAGATGAAATTGTACCAACTCAACATCCACATTATCTATAATATGCACAGGATCGAGCATGTGCCTCCGAAGCCGAGAAATGTGGAACATATCATGTATACTATGATAGAGATAAGGTAGTTACAGATGATATGGTAATGTCCCTATCCACTAAGTGATCTCCACATTAGAATCTTATTAAAATAATCACTATCCCTCTCTCAAATACTAGGGTTTCATTTTGTCATTCTATGATGTATTATAGGATAGTATGTTAGGGAACCATTACACTTCTGGTATGTCAAGTCCAAACATGGATCATATATATTTAGGAAAAAGATTGTATTAAAACAAGGAATAATATAAAAGACGTACTATAGTCCATACCTTGTATAGTAACAAGCTATTTATCACCATATTTTGGGGATAGATCCCTTGAATAAACATAGTCTGCCTCAGCTCTAGGATTATACTCATGACATTCTCAACTCATTGTCATCTGGGGAGTTTGTATCCTCTTTTGAGTTTCTCTACTCACATACTATACAGAGTTCCTATAACTCCTCTGGGAAACAATTAAGAAAAAATTTCAAATATGGATTACCTATCAACACAAGTGCCATTACACTATGGGATTCCTACAAGTACAACTATAATTCCCTCATAGACCAAAATTGTAGCACCCGTAGGAAGAAGTAATATTTTGTATCGAATGTCTATTTCTCTACTTATCTTGGGATAACATTGTATTTATACTACTTAAAGTTGATCTTATAGTATTAAGAGAATACAAAGTCATTGGCGCACCATGATTAGGAACTAATCCTTATATCTTATGGTCATCTATCCCCTTTTGAAATGGTTAGGTCCTTGTGAATCACATTAGATTATGTCATTAGGTCAAATCCCCTAACCACACTTATGTGCTCTTGTTGTATCTCTATCTCAAAATTCTGAGATTTATGTGCCACATTCCTAGATAGAAAAGGAGCAATGAGAAGAAACTCTGTAAAATGTGAAAAGTAAGAAGAGAATGTCATATTACATTGTCGAAATCCCATGAACTCCAGGGAACAATCTATCTTCATCCTATACAGGATGTAATATTAAAAAAACAACTCCATGAAGGTCATTCTTGTAAGACCTACTTGTCCCATATCTTGATTCATGGTAGTCCACCATCTTTGGGTAGGTCATTTTAACATAAAGGATTCCATAAATACTCTCACATCCTCATGGGTTTGGACAAGCTAAAAAATTCTCTCGATATAGTGTACCCAATCCGTTGCATCCTATGGGCCACCAATACCCATGAATTTCGTAGGATGATGAAGATGGAAATATTGAGCATGGTTAGTCATAGACCCATGAATAGATCCCCCATAGATTGGAACCAAACAAAATGTCCCAATTGAGATGGTTCTACATCTTGGATTACCTATTCCAATAAATGATCATTTCTAGGTATATCCTCTATAACATATGTGGTGGCACATAAGTATCCAGGTTTTCCATTGTTGGTGGTTTCATCAAACATCTCCAAGGAGAAATCCCTCCAACAAAAGGATAATTAGGAACACAAGATGTCATAATAGTTTATGGGATCACACAAGGTCTCTCTAAACTAGTCTATAGGATCAAACAATATTTTCCTAGGAGTCTACCCTTAACCCAAGGTATACCCATCTTAGCTCTAAAAATATATCCATCCCTCTATGTCAGTCATATTCATCATATATATACTAACAAAAAAACATGATCTATTCAACTAATGAACGAAAATATAGATATACTTCACAACATGGAAACATAGATATATAAAGAAAACAAACTATCCAAAACAAATAACACAAATCAAGGAATTTAATCAATTAACTACGATGCAACACAACAAAATGTATATATATGTCATGTGAACCTATGTGCCTATTCATGATGCATGAACATAAGAAAAGTTTCATAGAACACATATAACATTATCTGGGTTACCAAAGGAGAATAAACAATAATAATATAACATAAATTCCCCACATTATGGAAACTAGAATCTCCACTATTCAGTGCAGGCTAGACACATTCATAGTCCCCATGTCTAAGACCCAGTTTTCTATCTCATGTATAACCTATCCCAACCTATCATAAGAGAAGAAATATGATAGTTGGACTTGATGATCTGATTCCATTTTTAAAGTCCCAGTCTAGCCCAAGAACATGATATTGCCTATTTTGGGCCTACCCTGCATGGTTTTTATTTCCCTAAAATCTAGCACTCAAACATCACTTAGTAAAGTCCTCATAATGGGAGAGGAATCACACCAACTTAAAACATGGTACTTTCTACTCCTCCTAATTCAATGTGGGATTTCTATAATGAACTGACAAGAAGGGGCCAACATCTTCACTGACACATATAATGGACACTAGCTCTGATTCCATTTTGTTACACCCCACCTCGAACGACTAGTTCCGAGTTGGAAAGCTATATAACCACATGTGTTCCTCCCTGAACATAAATGGTTTTTGACTACCAGTTATGGTATCATATAGAAACCATGGGTAGACATAAACCTATGTATCATGTAATAGGATTGAAAATAATAAATTAACCAAATATTAAAAAATCAGAATAAATTTGAAAATAGGATATTGACACCCATATAAGAGCTCCCAAAGTGGTAAGCATGCCCAGATTATAAAGTAGTGTAAAAATAAAATATAAAATTAAATAAGAAACTATATATGGGGTACTCTAGTGTCTGTCTTTTTCTTCTACAGCTCCATGCTCCACCACTCCAACATCATCGATAGGGCCCGTTGCCTTCTGTAGATATCCTGTCTTGAAATCTATAATCGCACCGAAATTCCTGAGTAGGGTGTTAGTACATGACTCAGTAGGAAGCCAAGAATTCATTATTACCATATGTGTACAAAATAAATATAAATGTTTGTATCATTACATAAGTACATTTTCATTAAAATTACATGTTTCGAGTCATCGTGTGTTGAATAAGTCCCCACAATCCCTGACCCCACCTACTTTGACACATTGCTGGTAAGAAAGTCGAGAACACACATACCTATATCAAGGTCACATAGCTCACCCCACCCTTATAGTGGTTGTTACATGAACATCCTACATTCCGGTAGGACTATCTTTGGTCCACATATCCTTTTAATCACCATGACCCATGATTGAAGGAATCCATGACCAATATCCGCCAACAAGCCACTATGCCTTCCCCTCTAAAGGGGTAGCCACATCTGACTTTTGGTATAACAAACATGCTCTTTATTACACACTAAAACATGATTTATTACATTAAAATTATTTTAAGATGACTCTAGAGATCGAGAGGTCTAGTGTATATGAAAATTATTAACATTACATAACAACATGGTACATAAAAATACAACATCTTTATAGAAAACTTCCATTACATGACCACAACATTCCCTTGTACTTAGCATGGCATGGGACAACTTGAGGAAATACATGTGAAAATGGTGAGTTATAAACCCTAGTAAGGTATTAATAAAGTAATAACATGAATAATATAGTACATGCTTGGAAATAATCATATATCAATGGAGGGAAAGAGAAACATGATCACAATGGCATGATATAGCATAACTATCATAACATGGAAATGTGGCATCAACATTTAACAAGATATTAGCATGATCCAAGGCTAAATGCACATGGATCAAGAGTAAACCCTCATTACGCATTAAATAGAATGATTACCCACTTATTTCACTTGACGTATCATGATACTAATCTTTACCCAATGCATTGAAGCACTATTAGGGTGCACCCTTCTTAATCATTTCATTTCATCCATGAGTGTGCCAAAAAGATTAATCAACATGGACTTGTTAAACACAATTATTTATTACACCATAAATGAATGTGTAATTCATAAATAAAACTCTATAATCAATAATAAATTTTTCTTAGATATGAATACCCTTGATAGAGAAATGGACATGGTATTTTCTATGTAATGACTTTGGCTTGGAGAATTGCGGTGCAATTTCAGCATCATAATGTCGTGATATAATAATTCATAAAAATGGTTAATGATAGAGAAAGGAGTATCTCATCATATTTATAGAAAATGGAAGGTATGGGGTCATATATATACAAGTCCCAATATATGTAATGGTATTATGTTTCATAATATAAAATAATTGCTTGAATGTAAATAGGAAGAGAGAAATTTCTTATAGAATTTCGGCATGGAAACCAGTGTCCATGGGAGGCATTAAAGAGAGATAAAGAGATCTCCCATAATTAAAACATAAAGAGGGATGTATGGTTGAGGTGATAAATCATCCACCAACATTTATAATTGAAAACCAAAGGTTATCACTATATAAGGATATTAGGACAAAAAAATTGAAAGGAGGAAATATTTTACATGGATGTGTGATATTAATGGCTAGGGAGAGGCTTTAGAGAGCCTTCCTAGGAGCTTGGGGAACCTTGGGAGGATTCAAGAGAGTGGAGGGAAAGGTTGGGGCCTGATACATGGTTTTTTTAGTTAGGATAAATGGGATCTTGGGTGAGTATATATAGGAAATGAGGGGAATTCTTTATTATTTGGGTTTTGGACACAACACCTTAAACTAATCAAAACCAAAAACCATACAATGGTTTTTTACCATGGTTTTTTCAAAAGTGTAGTGGAAAAAATTATTTTATAATTCCAATGGCCTATCCAATTAAAATATTAGGCTTTATTATGTGGAGGTGAGTTTCACTCTCAAGGAAATAATTTTCAAATGTTAAAAAGTATTAAAATTCTTGGAGGGTCCAATAAGGCTTTGTAAAATAAATAAAATAATCATGAAGTGATATTATTTTAATGGAAAACATATATTGGCCGAATATAGTATTTATAGTAGTTTATTAAATCACTATTGGGCCATTATGATGTCATAAAAAACATTATGTATTAAAATGGCTTTTAATTTTTTCCCAAATATTCAACTGTATCCGAAAATTATGAAAAATTCACCATCTGGTATTTTTGATGTCCTAATTCCAAAAAATATCCATTTTATCTAAATAATTTTATATATATGTTAATTATTACATTTAATATAAAAAATGTCTTTTATAAAAAAATTAATGGGTTTTTAAAAGAATAGATTTCAATCATTAATCCGAATTAAAATTGTATTCATAAACATCATACGATAATTTATATTTAATAAAATGTTATTTATTAAAAATATTTTATTAAAATATTATTTAATTCAAAAATCCATTAATTAATCAAAATAAACGTCTCAATTGAACACTATTGGTGATTTAAAAACCATTGACAAAGTAAAATAATGACATAAATGTATATTCTTTATTCAAAAATAATGCACTTAATCATAGTGTTAGGGTCTTGTTACATAACACCATATAACACCAACATAACACGTAAGGGTATGTTGTGTGATAGTGGTAGACTCTTAGTGCGGATTGGATAACATTCCTTGAGTGGTAATCTATATTAACATCCACTTCTCCCATATGCGATTCCACTTAAGCATAACTTGTTAAAGATCGTCATGGGATTAATCAGGAGAGAATCCCAGTGATGAAACCTCTATTACGAGCTCTGACAAATGGGATTCTTATGGGAAAATTCTAATATATGAGGACATCATATCCATTTTCTAAGTAAATTCTATTTTTTAAACCCCTATACTTATATTAATCATGTGGTCAGTGCCCAACAACTATATTAGAAATGGTAATGTTTATTAATGGTACATTAAAATAATGAAATCATAAAACACATAAAGTACATATGTCTTATATAATCATTTTACATTGTATGAAATTTAATCAGATAAAGAGGAATTTTAATTAATAAATGTTTTGGTCAATATAATATTTCCCCCTTAAGAAAATTTTCCATCAAAATTTCCATTCCCACACTATAATAGATTTGGGTAACTCTTCTTCCTCACTTCCTATGATTCCCACATTGAATCAAAAAATTGTGGTTTCAACCCAATACCTTGACAAGGAGCATTGTATTATTTCATAGAAAATTTTCTCTATGATATAAGATCTTCACTGGCTTCTCTTCATAGGATTGGTCATTTTCCAATGTTACCACCTATGGATTGAGTACATGTGATGGGTCAGGTATGTACTTATTCAATATTGATACATGAAATACATCATGTACTTGAGACAGGTTTGGTGGGAGTGCGAGTTGATAGGCCACATCTCCAATGTGTTCAATGATCTCAAAATGGTCGATATACCATTGACTATGTTATCCCTTCTTCTCAGACCTCATAAATCTCTTCCATAGTGATATGCAGATGAATACCATGTCTCCAACTTTAAACTCTAGGTCTCATCAATGATTATCAGCATAGTTCTTTTTTCGATTCTAAGCATCTCTAACGTGCTACTAGATGATCTTAACCATCTCCACCATTTCATCGACCATTTTTGGACCTAATATTTTTCACTTCGCAAATTCATCCCAACATGTCGGTGTTCCGAACCTCATCCCATAAAGGTCTTAATAAGGATCCATTTGGATGCTTGAGTGGAAAATATTATTGTAAGAGAACTCAACTATTGGAAGATATTGATACCATCCTCCTTTGAAGTCCATTGATCATGCTGTCAACATGTCCTCAAGTGTTTGGAGAGTCTGCTCAGATTGGCCATCAGTTTGAGGATGATAATCCCTACTGAAGTTCATCTAAGTATTCAAAGAATATTGGAGACTCTTCCTGAATATAGGTGTGAATCATTGATTTCGATGAGATATAATTGGTAGTGGAACTCCATGAATCCTTACCTCTTCTTTGATATATATACATGAAAGTTTATTAAATGAAAAATCTTCTCCTTTTCCATTGAAATGTATAGTCTTTGTTAGACTATCCACAACAACCCAGATAGAATTGTTTCCATTGGATGTCTTCATATGTCTAGTGAAAAATTTCCTGGTGATGTTATCCCATTTCCATTCTGGTATGGGTAATGGTTTCATAATCCCATTAGACTTATACCTTTCATCCTTTGCCTACTGACATACCAGGCACTTTGATGTATAATCAATAGTCTACTTATTCATGTTATCACAAAAATAATTCTATCAGTGATCTTGATACTTCTTTGTGTTTCTTGGGTGAACGGAGAAATTTCAACTATGTGCATCATCCAAAAGGGTTTTTATTTAACTCCTGATTTTATGGAACATATAGTCATGACCCAAATCTCACAATTATTTTTCATTAACATTGAACTCTGAGGATTTCCCTTTTAATATAGTTTCCAATTTATTCTTAATTTGAACATCATCCATTATCCTTTCCAAAATAGATGGTTGATAAATAATTTCTAAAAGTATTGATGATGTTACTTACTTTATGGTTCCCTTTCCCATATTAATCAAATCTCTGAAGAATGGATCCTTTTCAATTCTCATAAATGATTGAATCGATAGGTCCTTTCTGCTTAGAGCATCTTCCACCTTGTTCTCTTTCCTAGGGTGGTAATTGATTGAGTAGTCATATATTGGATCAGATCTAACCATCTTCATTGGTAGATGTTCAACTCTTCCTTTGGGAACATATACTTGGTGCTTTCATGATCTGTATATATTTCACACTTATCCCCATATAGGTAATGTCCCCAAATGTTCAAATCAAAGATTAGTACAACCCTCTTGAAATAATGTGTTGGATAGTTTTTCTCAATAAATTTTAATTTCCTTGAATCATAAGAAATTACATTGTCATTTTTCATCATCACACAGCCTATCCCCTAATTCAAAGCATCACTAAATACAACAAAAATATCTCCACTTGTGGGTAGTGTGAGTAGATGTGCATTGATAAGGCTTCTTTTCATCTCCTTGAAGCTATCTTTTTATTAATCACACCATGATAAAATGACTCCCTTCTAAGTTATCTTAGAAATAGGGTTTTACAATCATGATAAATTTCCCACAAATCGGCGATAATATCCAAATAACCCCAGGATGCTACAGATATCTGTCACAGATGCTGGCCTTAGTCATACCACTATTGCAGCTATCTTGGAGGGATCCATTGATATCCCATTTCTTGTGATGATATGACCCAATAATGAGACATCATTCAACTAGAACTCACACTTAGTGTACTTTTCATAGAGCCTATCCATTCACAAGGGCTATCATACAGTTCATTGATGCACTTTGTGCATCTCCTTAGTTTTGGTGTATATTATAATATCTTATATAAAGATAATTTTTTTCCTATGTAATCCCTAAATATACTATTCATCAATTCCCTGAATATTTCTCGAACATTAATGAGTCCAAATGGAATTATGAAGAATTTAGAGTGACCATACCATGTATGAAAAGCTGTGTTGGGCATATCCTCCTTCTTCACCCTTACATTGTAATATACTGACCGCAAATCCACCTTGGATAAGTATTGTGATCCACATAGATAATTGAACAAGTCATCAATTTGTGGCATAGGATAGTTGTTATTTTTCATGTTTTTTTAAGATCTCGACAATCAATGAAAAGGCGCACTGAAAAATCCTTAATTTTGACCAAGAGGACTGGTGCACCACTAGTGAAGCATTTGGGCATATAAACCAACTATCCAGATTCTCCTATAGTTGTTTCTTTAGATCCTCAATCTACACAACAACAATTCTATACATATTCATGGATATTTTTTAAAACACAAGTATATGATCAATCAATAATTCAACATCTCTTTTAGGAGGAAGACCAGGAAATGCCTCGGGAAAAACATCAGTGAATTCCCTCACAATAGGCATGTATTCAAAGATGGTTAATTTCATAGTATCAATCATTTGAGAAAGATGTGTGTGCTCATAGGGTAGTAATATCCACAGTTGAGATGATGGTGCTAAAGAAGATTCATCCCCCACCTTACACATGTACATATTCGGGGTCGATTCTCCATATAGAAAGTGATTTCTCACTCATGGAAATTTATGTTCCCTATATACTGGGATAACCAATCCATGCCAAGAATTGCATAAAAATCTACTAGTGGGTGTATGAGAAGGTTCTCCAGGAAGTTCATACCACAAATTGTAATAGTGGAGGAGTTATATTCATTTAATGTAATGATTTCACCAATTTTCATTCTCAACACCATCTTTACTTCTATTAACTGTGGTGGTGCTAATACTATACTACTAATCCTTCGAGAGAGAAAAGAATACAGAGAATGAAATCAAAATTTACAATCTCTATTATTGGATTAATACCTATCGAACCTATCACCACTTCTTGTTGGGATTCTCTTTAGAAGTAGTGATGGAAAATGATCACCCTTTCTACTATAGAGGTTGTTGGTTGCCTATGAAAACCCATTTCATATAGAACTGGATTGCAAAGTTCCTTGGTTATTTTTATTTGATTCAATGAACAATGCATTGAGGGTCAAACTGAGCATTCCTCTCCTCTGTTACAACAGTGGGTTTATCTTGTCGGATGTTAGTGGCCATGTTCCCTTCTCTACCACACCTAAAGCATTTCCTTGTCCCCTTAAGGTAATCTCTTGGGTGTTTCTTTCCACATATTTGGCATGTGGAGAGATAGAATTACTTAGCACTGTTGTATTTATCCATTGGACAACCAGAATTAATGTCCAAATTCCGCTTCTTATCCTCATTATTCCACTAAGATTCTCCATTATTTATTTTGACTTTGTGTCACATCAGAAAATTTCATCATATATATCAATGTCATGGATCAACAAGGATTTCAGTAGGTTAGGTTTTATCCCACCAAATATGTGACAAACCTTTCATTTGGCGATAATGAAAAATCCATAGGCGTATCATGAAAGCCATAAGAATTTTTCCTCATAACCATTGATGGATTCTTCATCCTTTTCCTTGAGGGAAAGAAAGTCACATTTAATCTTATGTCGAAGGGTGCACGAAAAATATTTATCTAAACATATTTTCCAAAAATCCTTCCATTCTAATACCTCAATCTCCTCCTCAGGATTCATATTTTTTTATCAATGTCCAAAATTGATTAGCTTCACCCTCTATATGATAAGCATCCAGAAAAACCTTCTCCTATTCAGAAAATTGAAGGATGGAGAATATCTTTTCAATGGATTTGATCCATTGTTCAGTGATTGAGGGATCAAATAATCCATTAAAAGTTGGAGGCATTTGTCTCATGAAGCCCTCGATTGTAGCCTCTTATTTAATTGGGGGGGGGGGGGTTGAATGATCCTCTTGACCCATGTTCCATGTTTCTATTCAAAACATGTGTTAACTGAGAGAGTATCATGACAAAGTCTGCGATTTCTAATCCCATCAGATTGGGTATCTCATTAGAACAGTCGTCACATTGATGTTTATATCAGTTGTTTGCCCGAGTCCTCCTATTATAGGCCATTTGATGGAATGAAATGAAATTTAGTGGTAAAACATAAATGGGAATCCAATGAAAAAAAGGGATAACATATAAATCACATTTATTTATTTAACTTCTCTATGTGATCCATGATTGACTTCCCAACATATATTCTTAGGGGGGGGGGGTTTAATTCCAATAATAATGGTTCATGCTAAGCTTATGAAATTACCAAATCATATCCCCTAGTAGTGTCCTAACCAAGAGTGTAGTAATACCCATTGTTGTGCACCAGTTCTTGTTCGAGTGTAGCTCAAAGTGGTGTTTTGAAGTTTTACATTAGATACATATGTCCTAGAGACACCTCTACCCACTCATATTCAAATAGGGAAGTATTTTATTGGTAAACCACTTAATCAATACTCCCCAAAAATTTGAAATGTTTCTATTATACACAGTCTGTTACCTAAAAATTTTAAAAGGGTTTTGTAATCCCAATCCCAAAAATAACTAAACATGTCCTCTGATACCAACAATAACAAACCTAATAATTAATACAAAGTTAAATATGATTTAATAAATATAAATTCACTTAAAAAGACTCCAATCATTGATATTTCTAGTGTCTTGGGAAATTCGGAACATTACAAAACAACATAGAACATAAAAATACAACATCACTATTGAAAACTCCCTTTACATGACCAAAACATTCCCTCGTACATAGCATTACATTGGATATCATGGGGACATAAATGTCAAAAGGTTGAGAAATAAATCCTAGTATGGGAGTATGAAAGGAATAACATGAAGAATATAGTACATGATAGGAAATAGGGATATCAATGGAGTGGAAGTGAAACATGAACATAAAGGCATGATATAACATGACTATCATAACATGGAAATGTGGAATCATCATTTAACATGATATTAGCATGAGACAAGGATCATTTCACATGGAGCTTGAGTAAACCCTCATCGAACATGAAATATCATGAGTAAAACCTCATTGCAATTGAAGTATCATGATACTAATCTTTACCCAATGCATTAGAGCGCTATCAGGGCACATCCATCTTAATCATTTCATTTTAATGCATATGTGTGCCACAAATATCATACAACACAGATTAATTAAACATCAATATTTATTCCACGATAAAGTAATGTATAATTAAATCACGAAGCAATATAATTAAAAAAAAGTGCATAAAGGTAAATTCCCTTGATAGATAAATGGGAATGGTATTCACTACACAATGACTTTGGCTTGGAGAATCACTGTGCAATTTTGGCAGCAAAACGACGTGAAAGAATAATACATGAAAATGGTTGATGAGATAAAAAGTGGTATATAATAATATATACAAAAAATGGATAGTAAGGGGGTCATATAGAGACATGTCCCTACAAATTTAATGGAATTTGGATTCATAATATAAAAGTATTTCATGAATGTAATTAAGATGAGAGAAATTCCTTACCGAATTTTGGCATGGTAATGGGTGTGCATGGGAGGAATTAATGATAAAGAAAGAGGTCTCTAACCATTAAAACAGAAATAGGGTAGTATGAGGGAGTTTTGAAATCATACCATAACATTTTTAATTGAAAACAAAAGGGTATAACAATATAAAATAATTTGGACAAACAAAGATAAAGGAAAAAATAACTTACTTGGAAGTGTGGTCTCAAAGGCTTGGGTGAGGCTTCTTGGGATCTTGGGGTGCATAGGGAGGATTCTAGAGAGTGGAGGGAAAGGTGTGGACTTTATCCATGGTTTTTAAAAGAAGATATGTGGGAGTTTACGTGGTTTTATATAGGAAAAGAGATGGAATTATTTATTATTTAGTGTTTGGACACTACACATTATTCTAATAAAAAACACAAACCATAACATGGTTTTTTCCAAATTGGAGTGGAAAAAATTATTTTATACAGAAAATGGGTGAACATATTAAAATATTAGGATTTATTATGTTGAGTTCAGTCACACTCTCAAGGAAATAATTTTAAAGTAATAAAATATTTTATAAGTCCTTGAAGGTCCACTAAGGATTTGTTAAATAAATAAAAAACCTAAAATCACATTATTTTAAATTTAAAACATATATTGTTCAAAAATCACATTTATATTATTTTATTAGATAACTATTGGGACATTATGATTTCATAAACCACAATATATATTTAAACGGTATTTATTTTTTGCCCAAAAATTCTACTATCTCAGAAAATTATGAATAATTCAAAATTGGGTAATTTCTATGTCTTGATTCCAAAAATAATATTTATTTTATCTAAATAATTTTCATAATACATAAATTTTTACTTTTGAAAAATGATACATTTATCGAAAATTCATAGGTTTTGACAAAAATATCATTCAAATCCTAATTAAAATTAACATTGTATTAATAAAAATTAAACTATAATTAATATTTAATAAGAAGTAATTTAGTAATAATTTTTTATTAAAATATAATTTTATTGTTAAAACCATTGATTCATCAAAATAGATTTCTCAATTGAATATTATTTGTGCTTTAAGAACCATTTACAAAGTAGTAATAATAAAATGAACGTATATTCTTTATTCAAAAATAATGCACATAATAAACGTGCTGGGGTATTGTTACATAACACCTTATTAGACCTGCATAAGACCAAAGAGTAAGGTTTACGATGGCGACAGGCTCTTGGGGCGTCCCTGATAATATCTCTCGATTGTTAATTTCTATTAACATCCACTTCTCCCATATGCGATTCTTCACAAGTTTAATGTGTTGAACCTCCACTTGGCCTTGTTCAAGAGAGAATTCTAGTGACGCTACCTCCTTTCTATGCTTCAAAAAATGGGATCTATATGGATCAATTCTACTGGTTGAGGCCATCATATCCTTTTTCTGAGTAAATTGGATCTGTTAAACCTTATAATTATACTGATCATGTGGTCACTGTTGAACGACTAAATTATCAACGGTAGAAAAAATTTAACGGTATTTTAAAATCCAAAAAACAAAAATCCAAAAATGTTCAAATGTCTTATATAACCATTTTACATAGTTAGACATATAATCAGATTAATAAAAACTTTCATCAATAAAAGTTTGTGTCATTACATTAAGGATGTTAGGACTACATTAGGATTGGTAACTGGCCACTAGAACGCAAAACTCCCTCCCCAAAACCTTCCCCTGTGTATCTCAGTATCCACCACCTATCTATTTTTCATTCCCCACTACCGAGGTATCCACGACCGGCTTTAAGGACATTAGTACCACATCAGGTTAGGTAACCTCGTACACCCACCCTCAAGGATCAACCTGAGTATCTATGTACCTACAACGCAACTAAAAAAGATTTTAAAGACACAAACAAAACATGTCATAGCAAGTAAGGACAAGTCACAACATGATCAATGTTTGGATAATTACATATAAACAAGTACACCCATAGATTCTCACACACTCACATGGAATTCATCACCACAATGGGTTAGCCCGACATAAACATCACTTCATGATAAAATTATATATATATATATATATATATGCCATAACATGTGAAATAACCACCTACATCAAGGTCGTAGATATCAACGACAATGATAAAAAACCTCATGTGGTTCGATACATCTCCTCACGACCTTAGTATCGTAATCATCAATACACCCATGCTCAACAGTTGTCAAGAGTTTCTAGAATCAAAACCGATTATATTATATCAAAAAGAAAAAAATATCACATATGATGATACATTCTATTTCATGGATAATTTCCTAAATTATCATTCTTGGTCAATGAATTCAAACAAAATATTATCCATAAGAGTAATTACCTATGATAATCTCACAATTACTGTCCAATAATTTTAATAATTATTATTTTTATAATCTCAAAATTATTATTTGATAATTAAATTAATTATCCTTTGATAATATATTTAATTATCCTATGATAATTTTGATAATAATTTTTATGTGATAATTACATTATAATTATACATTAATAAATTTTATAATTATATTCTAATAATTATTGCTTACAAATTTTATTTTTTCAATTATCTTATTATTATTTCTTTCAACAATTATCCTTTGATAATTTAGTGCACTTATTATTTAATAATTCTTGAAAATTATTTCTGGAAATTCAAGTAATTCTATTTTGACAATATCAATAATATTTTTCATAGGAAAACTAATTATAAATATCCTCAAATAATTTTGGTAAAAATATATTTGATAATTTTATGTAATTATTTTTCGATAATTCGTTGAAATTATCACTTGATTATTCAAAATCATTATCCTTATGTATTTCATTATAATTATCTTTTTATAATTATAATAATTCAACCATTGATAATTTTATTGAAAATTATCATTTGATATTCAAGTGTAATTATAATTTATAATTTGGTAAAATTATAACTTGAAAATGATAATAATTATCCTATGATAAATCAATGTAATATTATCCTTAATAATTATTTTTTAAGAATATAATTTGATAACTTATATTAATTTATGCATTTAAAATTTGAGTAATCAAATTGAAAAATACTTCACTTCCTTCAGAATCAAGTATATGATTGAGGTTAAACTCATCAATTCAAATCAATCAACACTAATAGTGATTATTTATAACCAATAACATAGAAGATATCGAATTTAAAATATTTGAAGAATACTAAACGTTATTAATTATTTAATTAAACAAACCTAATTCTAGGGTGGTGAAAACATGATACTCAAGCATGAAAAAAAAGATGCACCAAAGAAGAAATAAAAGAAGGGTTTCTGGACAAAAATGGTCATCAGACCATCACTGATCATGTTTAAATGAGATTCAGGGTTAGAATCTATGAAATCATCCAACACTAATGATGAAAAAAATCTGACATTTAAAACCCTAAAATGTGTAAATGTTAGAAAAAATTAAAACCCCAATGTAATATAATGTTTCACCTGAAAATTGATGTTGATGTCATTAATTTCATACCAATAAGAATTCACAATTTAAACAAGTGAGTATATTGTCAAAACTGATTATTTTAAAACACCCTAGGCCTTAACAATGGCATGTGAAATTATGTGTAGTGAAGATTCATAGTGACTTAAATTTTTAAATAAATTAATAAATTCAATTATTTATCCCAAATAGTAAAATTTACCAAACACCCATTGTTCAAAGAAATTATAACCTAGCTATTGTAAACACCCCATTTTCGTCCCAAAAGTGGTCTCATATTTATCACATGGAACACCATTTGAGGTATATTAACTATCTAATATTAAAAAAATGTATTACAAATAGTATAATATTAAAATGGTTATTTTCATGAGAAAGACACCGAAAAATCCAAGGCTTAAAATGGTATGCCCTACCAAGGGTAAACACCGCGTCCCAGACCTATTGGTGGTCTTATATTTTCATTACGATGCACCATTTTGGAGATATTAATTTAAATTCAAAAATAATGAAATAAGAATTATTAAATAATTTATTTTTGCAAGTGAGGCATCCAAACACTATATGTGTATATGTTTTTAGCCTTTATAGGTTAAATATCATGTCCTAGACCTATTAGTTGTCTCAGATGTTTCATATGACACACTTTTTTGGGGTTACATATTTTTTGAATTTTTTTTTTCATTCTTAATATAACATATAACATATTTTTATTCTTCCTTCTCTGAGCCTTTTCATGCCTTAGAATCTCACCGTAACTCAATTTCTAGCACATTGATTATTCCATTGAATATTAAAAAGTGTTAATTATGATTTTTCTCTTATGTACAAACTTTAACACGTTATTATGTTATTGCATGATAAATCATTTTATCCAAATTAAGATATTACTCATTTATCACAAGAGGGTTTTTATTGACATTTTAAAAATTAGGATATCACAATTCTCCACCTCTATCTATTTTTAATCCTCAGGAATCATCACTAGTTCTATTTCTCAAACAACTCAGGACGCGGAGCTCAAACATCATACTCATGTTTCCACATCTCTTCTTGGATCTTCCCATGATGCCACCGAAAATGGAATAGTAGTATTGTTTCCCCTTAGAGTTCTTCCTCACTTAGTTTTGTAATCCATATTGTATAGTCAACATAATATGAAATTTGTTCCAAATCAATATCCATGAAATATATAATATGGACAAGATCACGCATGTGCCTCCTAAGATGAGAAATGTGGAACATATCACGCATACCACGATAGAGAGAATGAAGGTCTAGATGATATGCTATTGCCCCTATCCACCGAGTGAGCCCCTCATCTGTTTATCACTAAAAGAAGCACTATCACTATATCATATAATAGGGGTTCCTGTTTTCATTCAGTGAAGTATTATTGGAAGGTCTGTTAGGGAATCATAACTCTTCTAGTAAGTGAATTCCTAACATAGATCATAGATATTTATAAAAAAAAACAATATTCAAACATTCTATAAGATCAAAGATGTTCTCTATTCCATACATTGTACAATAAAAATCTACTTATCTCTATTTTTTTGTGTAATATCCATTTCAAAGAATTGGTCTGCCTCAGCTCCCTGATCATATACGTGACTTTCTCGAGTCATAGACACATGGGGAGTCTGTATCCTCTATTGGGTTTCTCTACTTCCAGCATGTCATGAACTCCTACAACTCATCTAGGAATAATTTGAGAAAAATGTAAAATATGGATAACATTCCCACATAGGTTGTAGTCTACTACTAGCTTTCAATAGGTGCTGTTATAATTCCATCATAGCATACAATTATTGCACCTATCTAGAAATGTTCATTCTGACCCGATTGTGTATCACTCTTAATCTCATGGTATTTAATTATCATCCTACTATATGAAGGGGATCCTATAATAGTAAGGTAAGTCTCAGTCACTAGCCCACTGTGAGTCTGAAGTTAGACTGACTTATTCTCTACTACCCTCTTCTAAATGGTTAGTACATTAAAAATCATCAAAGAGTATGGCATCCAGTCAAATCCCCTAATCATATGTCTAAGATTCGGTCATAGAACTATCTCAAACATTCAAGGTTACTATGATCAATCTTATTGAAAAAATGAGGGAAACAAATAAACTCTAAAAATTGTTCAGAGTAAGCATATGAAATCATTTAACCGTGTCGTAATTGCACACACTCTTGGGCATGGTCCAACTTTACCGTGTCATGGAGTACTATCTTGATGGTAATCCATGCATGGACATCTCGTATCATAGATTGATTCATGGAAGTACTCCATATCTTGGTAGTTATTTGGAACAAAAAGGTTTCCATAATTACTCTCCCTTCCTCGGGGGTCTAGATTATCTTGAAAATGATCTCGATATAGTCTAGCCAATCCTATGCATCTTGTGGGTCACCAATACCCAAGAATTTGAAGGATGATGAATCTAGAAAAACGTTACAGGGTTAGTCATAGTCCATTGAATATCTTCCCCATGGATATAAAACAACCAAAAAATTCCCAGTTGAGCACGCTCATCTATCTTGATTACCTATGCCAGTACATGATCATGTTGTGGTATATACACAGAACCGCAGGTGGTGGAATGAATGAATCTTGGGTATCCATAGTTTGTGGTTCTATCAAATTTTTATGAGGTGGAATATCTCCGAAAAAATGAGAATTATGAAAAAAGTTCTAATAGTCTATGGGATAATAAAATATTTTTATAAACTAGTCTATGGGATAAAACAATATTTTCCTATGAGTCTACCCTTAACCCCATGTATAACCTTCGTAGAACTAACCCTTGTTTCCATACCTTAACATTAGTCACATTAATCTTATATATACTAACAACTCAACATTATCTTTTCAACTAATTGATGACAATAGAGATATTCCACCCATCATGGAAACATGAATATTCCACATAGAAAAAATATCCTAAATGGATTTCACAAATAATGGAATTTAATTAATGAATTACTATGAAGCATAATAATATGTATATATATGGACTACGAACTTATGTGCCTAGTAATGATGCATGAACATTCCCAAAATCTCATTAATCACATATAATATCATCTGTGTCACCAAAGGTGAATCTATTGTAAAAACAGAACATAAATTCCCCTCATTATGTAATCTCAGAGGTCAACTATTCAATGTTGGCCAAGCACTGTCATAGTCCCCGTACCCATGTCCTAATTTCCTATCTCTTATCTAACTTTTCCCAACCTAACATAAGATATGGAATTAGTTAGGGGATCCTAATGCTCTGATACCATTTGTGATGGTCTAGTCTAGCCAATGATCATGACATTGTCTAATATAGGGAAATACTGCGTGGTTTTTCTATCCATAGGCTTTAGACCTTAGGAATCCCCCAGGAATATCTCTTATGACGAGAGAGGTATCCATGCCAACTTATAAAGGGTATATTCATGCTTCACTTCTGTTGATTTCAGATTTCCACAATCCACCCAATGAAGGGTTTGATTTCCTCGGTGGAACATTTAATGGACTGTGGCTCAGAATCAATTTTCTAACATCTCAACCCGATCCACCATATCTGAGATACAATGCTACATAAACCCATGTGTTTCTCCATATTTTCCAGAAGTTGTCGACTAGAAATGAGTGTCTCGAGTGAATCCTTGGGGAGACTATAACCTATGTATCATGTCATCGGATCAATAATAATGAACTAACCAAATAATAAACAATCAGAGTAAAAGTGGAAATAGACTAATTATATAAATATAAGATCTCCCAAAGTGGTAAGCCTGTATAGAGTATAAAGTAGTAGAATAATAAAAGATAAAAAAATAGGAAACTATCTATAGGGAATCCATTTTCTATCTCAGAGTGCTCTAGCTCCATGCTTCACCACTCAACTGTTTACCATAGGGCCCTTTCCCTTCCCTGGATGTCTGGTCATGAATTCTACACGCACATTGGAATTCCCATTTAGTGTGTGAGTACAAGACTATGTTGGACCCCAAAAATTCATCCTTACCATACGTGCACAAAATATATAAAATAGTGAATATCATGAAATAAGTAAATTCTCAGTAAACATACATGTTCTAAGTCATTGTGTACTTAACAATCAACCACAAACCCTAGCCCCACTTTCTTCGCCTCATTGCAGATAAGAATTTAGAGAAAACACATACCTTCATCGATGTCACATACCACACCCACCCTTCTGGTGGTTGTTACATGAACTCTATATGTTCCATGAGGTCTATCATTGGTCCGCTTATCCTTATAATCACCCATACCCCATGTTTGTTAGAATCCATGACTAGTATTATCCATCAAGATACTATATTTCATTCTCAATAGTGGTATCCACATTCACTTTTATGGATGTTAGGACTAGTTCGTGATGGGTAACTGGCAACTAGACTACATAACTCCCACCCCAAGGCTCCACTTGTGTATATTAGTATCCTCCAGATAGAGACAATGCTTTCCCCTCTATAGGGGCAGCCAAGCCCTCCACTAAAGATGTTAGGACCGCGTCGCGTTGGGTAAACAAATACACCTGTAAAGACCCGTAAAATTCAAGGGAATTTTTTTCTTAATTTTCTTTGGAATTTTACAAGAGCGTGGTTTCAGACGGAACCTGATTCCGAGGCCCGGAGTGCCCGGAATCAATTTCCGAAGTTTGGCTCGGGTACGTTCAGTGAACGAACGAGCGGGAATTCCTAACTTTTGATCCGGTGCTCGGAATTGAAATCCGAGGACACCGATGAACTCGCAACGCCGATATTCCCTTAAGGAGACCTTTTCTGAAGTTGCGTTTATTGCGGGACGAAAGTTATTTTTTGGGAGAATTATAAAAAAATTGAATAAAAATGTGGAACACTTTTTATTTTATTTTTATGTTAGTTAACTTCTCCCAAAGGGAGTTAAAGGTGGGACCCACATCCACTTAACCTCCCTTGGGAGGATTAAGTGTGGTGGGGCCCACACGAAACCCAACTTTTCAACTTCTCTCAAAACTCCCTTTAACCCCTCTTTAAATGTTTTGACAACTTAGCTTATTAATTAGGTTGAGTTGTTTAACTTTTTCAAACCTTTGAAATTCAAAAAGGTTTGGTTGAGTTAATAAAATAAGCTCTTAGCTTATTTTATTTGGTTAGTTTTGTTTAGCCATCTTGAGAGGTTTGAGAGATTTTCTTTCTTCTTCAAACTTTGACGAAGAATGCTCAAGCTTTGACGAAGAACGCTCAAGCTCCGACGAAGAACGCCGCTCCTCTCTTCTTCGTCTTCCGTGTCAACGAAAGGAAACACCGCTTCCTCCTCGGACTTCCTTCGTCGGCATACGAAGATTCGCCAACGACGTACCTCTTCAGACGTACCTCTTCGTCATCGGATTTGACGAACGTTTACCGCGACGCCCGACCTCCGCGACGTTGTCTTCCGCGGGTCGTTGACAATCTTCGAGCTTGAAACCAAGGTAGGGGTTGTTGTTAATTGTTTATTTATTTATCCTTGTTCGTGGTTCTAGCATGACTAACGTGAGGATTTTAAATATGTGTTATTGTACAACGTGAGGGGGCCGGACCGCATGAACACGGCCAAACCCCCTTCTTCGTTCTTGATGTTTTATATTGCGGATGAAACAAGGTGGCGTGGTGCCATCTCACCACGCGGTTATTCGCCCGATTTTATTGCACGACGCCGTCGCACCGCGCCATGGAAGAATCATCAAGAACGTGACGCCGTCGCGCCGCGTCGAAGGGAATCAAAGGCGCGGCGGAGGGGCACGGTGCCGTCACACCGTGCCGGATGACGAACACCGCGGCCGGTTCCGGGCCACGGCGGGACAAGAAGACCGGCGGTCGGGCCGCCGGCGTCGGAAGCCGGAAAGGGGACCGGTATTCCGGTCCCGTTGAAGAAAAACCGGCCGGAAGATGGCCGGCTAGATGGTCAAAGGCCGGGGGAATTTAATTCCCCCGGCCAGCTCTAAAACCCCCCATTTAATTGAGGGGGGCGGTTTCCTTGAGGGGGGCAGGCGGCCCCCCGGTTCCTCCTCAAAGAGGGCCCCCAGGAGGGGGGCCGTTGATTGGAAAAAAGGCGCGGCTATGCCGCGCCGCCAATTTGAAGAAGCGGGGGGCTTTGCCCCCCCCTGTGCGCTGCCTCCGTGCGGCGCCAGGCCGCCGCGCCGCCGGCCGGCCGGGCCGGGTCGGACCCGGGTCGGGTCGACCCGGTTCGGGCCGACCCAGGGGGGGGGGGGTCGGGCTGGGTCGGCCCGGACCCGGACCCCCCGTTTTCGAGACAGATTCGGTCTTTTGGCCATAACTTGAGCCACAGACCTCCGATTGATGAACCGTCTGCAGAAACGCGATCCTTGGATCGAGACGATCGTTTCGGTGTATCGCACTCAAAGTTTCGGAATACTTTGAGTTCGGCCGGGTTGGTTCGTTCACGAAACCAACCGGGCCTTCGGAGCGGAAACACTCATATCTTGAGCTACGAACGTCCGATTGACGTGTCGTCAGCTTTGTTGTGTTCCTCTTAGTGAGACGGATCTTTTGGCATACTCCGCCTGAGGTTTGGACGCAGGTGGTGTACGGTCGGGTTGGTTTTGCCTTAAAAACCAACCGGGCCCCTGGGACGAAAAAGCCAATAACTCTCAGACCGGGCGTCCGATCGACGCGCCTTCTATTGCGTTGAGTTCCTGTTGACGATACGGAACTTTTGGATACATCAACTCTGGACTTTGTGACAGTTGATGTATCAGCCTCTCGGCTCGTGGAGCGGATCCTCCTGTACGAGCTTGCTGTGTGCGGGAACCCTAGTGCTGGCTGCGACTGTGACTGCTACTACTGCTACTACTGCTACTGTGACTGCGACGACGACAGTACAGAGATCCTGTGTGGATTCGACGACGAAGACTACAACACTCAGCGATCCTACATGGATCAGTGCTATAGGTCCTGTGTGGGCCCGATCTTGTGTGGGTCCGATCCTGTGTGGGTCTTTGCGCTCAGCGGTCCTGTGTGAACCAGCGCCTACAGGTCCTACGTGGGCCCGATCCTGTGTGGGTCTTTTGCGGGGGTTAGTTACCTATCGATCCTTCATGGGTCCGACGACTTAGATGGATCAGAGATCATCTTTGTTGTCTTTAGAAGAAGTATACCTGTGTGAGCTGAATCCTGTTGCTTTCCTGTGTGGATTGTGTTGTGCTATCCTGTGTGGATTTCGTTTTGCTTTCCTGTGTGGAATACGTTTACTTTCCTGTGTGGACTGAGTTGTACTTGGGCTCGGAGGTTGGAGCATATTTGAAATTGATGACTTAGGTATATGTATGGGCATATACCTAAGAAGTGTCGGTTGTTACTTCGTGATTGTATCTTTCTTCGTGGTTTATCCTTTGTGGATTTGAGAGACCTTCAGGGGTCTCAGGGTCCCTACTGAGTAGCTTATACTCACCCCTGCACGGGATTTTCCCGCACTACGTTGTGTTTGTTGCAGACGACGGACAGCGTTGATCTTAGCTGAGGCTTGCAGAGCAGGACGGTACCTGAAGGTGGACCACTGGGCGGGACGTGCTCGGAGCGGACGACGGGACCCGTGGAGCAGTGGAGCTATCTGTACCCACCTTTCAGGTGGGATTTCCAGTGGATAGCTCGGTGTAGCGGCTTTTAATTTTCAGTTTCTGTTTTCCCTTTCGAGTTGTACTTTACTTTCAGTTTGGGTTTGTATACTGGCCCATTTACTTTTCTGCACTTTCAGTTGTACTCTGTTTTTACTTAGTGTTTTCTTTCCGCTTGCTTACTCTGTGGTGTTTGTTTACTTTACAAAGGCAATGCCTTCCCTTTTTACCGGGATTTACGCCTTGGTGCTAGTCGCCAGCCCCTGGCCTATGGAAGGCGGGCTTGGGGTAGTCACGGCACGGACCCCGAGGGCGGGTCGTGACAAATTGGTATCAGAGGAGTTCGGTTCTACCGCGAACTCTCATCTTTTCTATGTGAAGCAATAATGTTTAGCGTATTGAGTGTGGTTATCAGTCCAGTGAGTCCAGTGTTAGTGTGGCGGCCGACGTATCCGTACACCAAGACCCTAACTTCTGATTTCCGACTTAATGCACGAAAACATTGATTGCGTGTGTGTTTCAAAGTTTTCTTTGTGATTAATTATATCAGCTCACCAGGTATACTGTTCTGACCGTGGCGCACCTGTTTCCTTTTCAGGATGGCCCCACGACGGCAGCCAGCTAGGGTTCCGAGAGTCGAGCGTGACGACAGCCCACCGAGCGACGAGGCCTCGGTGCAGGGCCCTTTGTCAGCAGTGGCACCGGCAGTAGCACTACCCGTCGAGCCCCAGATGCTTCCAGCACCAGCCGCTGACGATGCACGTCGCCTCAGCGCACTGCATGAGTTTCAGCGCCAGCGACCACCCAGGTTTCGCGGGGAGACGGATCCCCAGGCAGCAGAGGACTGGCTGGAGGCCGTGGTACGTGTGTTTACGCTAGTGAGGACACCAGCAGACCTCATGGTGATCCTCGCTGCGAGCCTACTACACGCAGCAGCAGGACGATGGTGGAGCTTGATGCTCCAGGTGCACGATGAGGCATCACTACTTTGGAAGGACTTTGAGAACCTCTTCCGCTCGGAGTTTGTCCCAGCCACCCTTCGTGCGATGCGTATCCAGGAGCTTCTACAGCTGCGGCAGGGCAGCATGACGATCGCTCAGTACTCGGCGAGATTTACTGATCTCTCGCGCTACTCGACCGACATGGTACGAGACCCATTCTTCCGGGCCCGGACCTTCGAGCAGGGTTTGAGACACGAGATCAGGGCATCACTGATCTCCCTCAGCATACCGACTCAGACAGGAGTACTGGAGCGGGACCTTCTTATCGAGAGCTTCCTTGCTGAGTCTACACCAGCGCCGAGACCCACCGCAGGGCGGCACGTGGCAGAGTCATCTGCAGCAGGCAGTCGACGGATGACTCAGGGGTCCAGACAGACCAGACCTTCGAGCAGACGACCTCAGGGCACTGGCTCAGCAGTGCAGGGCACACAACGAGGAGCCAGTCTTTCGAGAGGCAGATAGTGCTACTCGTGCGGCGGGCAGGGCCACATGGCTCGTGACTGCCCGAACCGCCGTGCCGAGGAGCAGCAGACGGTTGAGGGACCACCGAGGCAGAGGCAGAGGGTCGACCGTGGCGGTCTGCAGGGATGAGGCGGACGAGGCAGAGGAGCTGGCCGAGCAGTAGGTGGTGGGAGACGCTTTGAGGCTCTACCACCACCACCACCAGGAGGTCCACCCCGACCACAGGGAGCTGGCGGGCAGAGACAGGCACAGCTCCAGGCAGCAGAGGCCTACGACCACGGCGCACCCGAGATGATTCGAGGTACTATCTGTGTCTATTCCACCCTTGCTGCAGTACTTATAGACACAGGAGCGAGTCACTCTTTCATAGCCGCTGCCCTTGTTCGGAGCTCGGAGATTCCGACAGAGCCGTTGGCTCGATCTTTACGGCTAGAGACTCCTACGGGAGCAGACTCGACGATTACGCACTGGTGCCGGCAGTGTGAGCTTACTCTAGGAGGCGAGAGCTTCAGCTGGGATCTTCTTGTAGCAGCGTCGAGGCCTTACGACGTCATCTTGGGCATGGATTGTCTATCTACAGTCCATGCGCAGATTGACTGTTTTAGGCGCAAGGTGCGATGTGTACGCACCGACGGGAGCAGGTTCACCTTCACCGGCGAGAAGGGAGCCTTAGCAGCACAAGATGGACTTCCGTGGAGGAGAGGACAGCCCATCACTCATCAGTTGGCTAGCCTCATCCTTGGAGCAGTTGACGTGCGGAGTCCTGGTTTTCCTGCAGTGGTGGATCAGTTTGCGGACGTTTTTCCTGACGACGTTCCAGGGATACCTCCTCGTAGAGAGGTAGACTTTTATATTGACTTGTACCCCGGGACAGCCCCGATATCCACTCCAGCATATCGGATGGCCCCCGCTGAGCTTCGAGAGCTACGAGTACAGTTAGAGGACTTGCAGGGCAAGGGGTTCATCCGACCCAGTGTTTCACCCTGGGCTTCCCCGATATTGTTCGCCAAAAAGGCGGACGGGAGCTTGCGACTTTGTGTTGACTATCGTCGCCTGAACCAGGTGACAATGAGGAACAAGTATCCACTACCGAGGATTGATGACCTCTTTGATCAGCTCAAGGGAGCACGGTGGTTCTCGAAGATAGACCTCAGGTCAGGCTATCATCAGTTCAGAGTCAGAGACGAGGATGTGCAGAAGATGGCCTTCAGATGTCGGTATGGCCACTATGAGTTCTTTGTTATGCCTTTCGGTGTAACCAATGCTCCAGCAGTGTTCATGGCTCTCATGAACATGATCTTTCAGCCATACCTCGATCGGTTTGTCGTGGTTTTCATCGACGACATTCTGATTTACTCTACGACTGAGGAGGAGCACGCCTATCACTTGAGGGTTATACTAGACACACTCCGAGAGCACCAGCTTTATGGTAAGCTCTCGAAGTGCCAGTTCTGGATACGTGAGGTCCACTTCTTGGGACACGTTATCTCTGAGGCGGGAGTTGCAGTGGATCCTGCGAAGATCGAGGCTGTGTTAGCATGGGAGCCACCCAGGAGCGTGACTGAGGTTCAGAGTTTCTTGGGACTAGCTGGATACTATCAGAGATTCGTGTCAGACTTCTCTAGAGTTGCGGCACCACTCACAGCATTGACAAAGAAGGGGAAACCCTTCGTGTGGTCAGACAGATGTCAGCAGAGCTTCCAGGAGCTGAGACAGAGATTGAATAGCGCACCTATCTTGAGGTTGCCTGAGGAGGGAGTAGGGTACGTAGTCTACTGCGATGCATCAGGAACCGGACTCGGATGTGTTATGATGCAGGAACGGGCAGTGATCGCCTATGGATCACATCAGTTGAGGCCGCATGAGCAGAACTACGCTACCCATGATCTGGTGTTAGCAGTAGTGGTCTTCGCTCTGAATACATGGCGACACTATCTGATGGGCGAGCGCTTTACAGTCTTTTCCGATCATCAGAGTCTTAGGTATATCTTCTCGCAGTAGGACCTGAACCTGAGACAGCGGCGATGGATCGAGTTCCTCCAGGACTATGACTTTGAGATAGTCTATACTCCTAGGAAGGGGAACGTAGTAGCCGATGCCCTCAGCAGGAGGATGGGAATTAAGCTACTTGAGGAGGCGATGGAGCAGCTAGCCTCTTTACATATATCCTTCATAGATAGAGATGGAGCAGCCTTCCTCCAGTCTCTCACAGTCACCCCTCCACTACTACAGCGGGTCAGAGAGGCACAGCGTGAGGACGCTGACTGTGAGACATGGCGTGCACAGATATCCTCGGGACAGGCACCTGATGGTTTCTCCCTTGGAGCAGAGCACGACATCCTTTTCAGAGGACGTACCATGGTACCAGTCGCTTTGAGAGAGGAAGTGCTGAGAGAGTTTCACACTTCTCCTTTGGCGGTACATCCTAGAGTGGCGAAGATGTACCAGGACCTCAGATGACAGCACTGGTGGCCCGGCATGAAGAAGGATGTAGCAGAGTTTGTTTCTCGATGCCTCACATGCCAGCAGGTGAAGGCAGAGCATCAGGTACCAGCAGGCTTGGTACAGCCCTTGGAGGTTCCGTAGTGGAAGTGGGACGACATATCTATGGACTTCGTGACTGGACTTCCATGCACTTCCAGAGGTCACGACTCCATCTGGGTGATTGTTGACCGACTCACCAAGTCGGCACACTTCTTACCCATTAGAGAGCAGGGCTCAGTGGAGAGCTTGGGACGTCTCTACGTTTAGGAGATTGTGCGGATCCACAGCGTGCCATCATCTATCATCTCCGATCGAGATGCTCGCTTTACTTCCCGGCTTTGGAAGGGGTTACAGGAGGCGTTCGGGACGCAGCTACGTCTGAGCACAGCCTTTCACCCTCAGACGGATGGTCAGACGGAGAGGACCATTTAGACTCTCGAGGACATGCTCCGCGCATGTGTCCTCGACTTTGGTCGTAGCTGGGAGGACCACCTACCCTTTGTGGAGTTTGCGTACAAAAACAGCTACCACTCCACCATCGGGATGGCACCGTATGAGGCATTGTACGACCGACCTTGTAGATCTCCTTTGTGCTGGACAGACCCTGGGGAGTCAGCACTGGTGGGACCAGAGATGGTCCAGGCCACGACAGAGAAGGTCCAGGTCATCCAGGAGCGGATGAGGACAGCTCAGAGCCGACAGAAGTCATATGATGACAGGAGGTGGAGGCCACTGGAGTTCGAGGATGGCGACCACATCTTCTTGCGGGTCTCACCTCGACGTGGTATTCGGAGATTTGGCCGAGGCGGCAAGTTATCTCCGCGCTTCATCGGGCCCTTCAAGGTCCTCAGCAGGATTGGTGAGGTGGCTTATCTCCTGGATCTACCACCTCAGTTGCACCGGGTGCACGACGTCTTCCACGTGTCTCAGCTAAGGAGATACGTGCACGACCCGACACACATCATTGACCATGGGGAGCTTCACGTTGACGATGGGGTGACTTTTACGGAGGTCCCAGTGGAGATAGAGGATCGACAGGAGCGGGTCCTACATGGGCGATCAATTCCTCTTGTCCGCATCAGATGGCAGCACGGGAATCTCCAGGAGAGCACATGGGAGCGGGAGGCTCAGATGCGTGCTCAGTACCCTCATTTGTTTCCCTAGTTTTTGATGTATCTTTACGGAGACGTAAAGCCCTGAGGTGGGAGTAATGTAAAGACCCGTAAAATTCAAGGGAAATTTTTTCTTAATTTTCTTTGGAATTTTACAAGAGCGCGGTTTCAGACGGCACCTGATTCCGAGGCCCGGAGTGCCCGGAATCAATTTCCGAAGTTTGGCTCGGGTACGTTCAGTGAACGAACGAGCGGGAATTCCTAACTTTTGATCCGGTGCTCGGAATTGAAATCTGAGGACACCGATGAACTCGCAACGCCGATATTCGCTTAAGGAGACCTTTTCCGAAGTTGCGTTTATTGCGGGACGAAAGTTATTTTTTGGGAGAATTATAAAAAAATTGAATAAAAATGTGGAACACTTTTTATTTTATTTTTATGTTAGTTAACTTCTCCCAAAGGGAGTTAAAGGTGGGACCCACATCCACTTAACCTCCCTTGGGAGGATTAAGTGTGGTGGGGCCCACACGAAACCCAACTTTTCAACTTCTCTCAAAACTCCCTTTAACCCCTCTTTAAATGTTTTGACAACTTAGCTTATTAATTAGGTTGAGTTGTTTAACTTTTTCAAGCCTTTGAAATTCAAAAAGGTTTGGTTGAGTTAATAAAATAAGCTCTTAGCATATTTTATTTGGTTAGTTTTGTTTAGCCATCTTGAGAGGTTTGAGAGATTTTCTTTCTTCTTCAAACATTGACGAAGAACGCTCAAGCTTTGACGAAGAACGCTCAAGCTCCGACGAAGAACGCCGCTCCTCTCTTCTTCGTCTTCCGTGTCAACGAAAGGAAACGCCGCTTCCTCCTCGGACTTCCTTCGTCGGCATACGAAGATTCGCCAATGACGTACCTCTTCGGACGTACCTATTCGTCATCGGATTTGACAAACGTTTACCGCGACGCCCGACCTCCGCGACGTTGTCTTCCGCGGGTCGTTGACAATCTTCGAGCTTGAACCCAAGGTAGGGGTTGTTGTTAATTGTTTATTTATTTATCCTTGTTCGTGGTTCTAGCATGACTAACGTGAGGATTTGAAATATGTGTTATTGTTTAACGTGAGGGGGCCGGACCGCATGAACACGGCCGAACCCCCTCCTTCGTTCTTGATGTTTTATATTGCGGATGAAACAAGGTGGCGTGGTGCCGTCACACCATGCGGTTATTCGCCCGATTTAATTGCGCGGCGCCGTCGCGCCGCGCCATGGAAGAATCATCAAGAACGCGACGCCGTCGCGCCGCGTCGAAGGGAATCAAAGGCGCGGCGGAGGGGCGCGGTGCCGTCGCACCGTGCCGGATGACGAACACCGCGGCCGGTTCCGGGCTGCGGCGGGACGAGAAGACCGGCGGCCGGGCCGCCGGCGTCGGAAGCCGGAAAGGGGACCGGTATTCCGGTCCCGTTGAAGAAAAACCGGCCGGCAGATGGCCGGCCGGAGGGTCAAAGGTCGGGGGAATTTAATTCCCCCGGGAAGCTCTAAAACCCCCCCATTTAATTGAGGGGGGGGGGGGGGCGGTTTCCTTGAGGGGGGCAGGCGGCCCCCCGGTTCCTCCTCAAAGCGGGCCCCCAGGAGGGGGGCCGTTGATTTGCAAAAAGGCGCGGCTATGCCGCGCCGCCAATTTGAAGAAGCGGGGGGCTTTTCCCCCCCGCGCGCTACCTTCGTGCGGCGCCAGGCCGCCGCGCCGTCGCACCGCCGGCCGGCCGGGCCGGGTCGGACCCGGGTCGGGTCGACCCGGTTCGGGCCGACCTAGGGGGGGGGGGGGGGTCGGGCCGGGTCGGCCCGGACCCGGACCCCCCATTTTCGAGACAGATTCGGTCTTTTGGCCATAACATGAGCCACGGACCTCCGATTGACGAACCGTCTGTGGCAACGCGATCCTTGGATCGATACGGTAATTTCGGTATATTGCACTCAAAGTTTCGGAATACTTTGAGTTCGGCCGGGTTGGTTCATTCACGAAACCAACCGGGCCTTCGGAGCGGAAACGCTCATATCTTGAGTTACAGACGTTCGATTGACGTGCCGTCAGCTTTGTTGTGTTCCTCTTAGTGAGACAGATCTTTTGGAATACTCCGCCCGAGGTTTGGACGCAGGTGGTGTACGGTCGGGTTGGTTTTGCCTTACAAACCAACCGGGCCCCTGAGACGAAAAAGCCAATAACTCTCAGACCGGGCGTCCGATCGACGCGCCGTCTGTTGCATTGAGTTCCTGTTGACGATACAGAACTTTTGGATACATCAACTCTGGACTTTGTGACAGTTGATGTATCAGTCTCTCGACTCGTGGAGCGGATCCTCCTGTACGAGCTTGCTGTGTGCGGAAACCCTAGTGCTGGCTACGACTGTGACTGCTACTACTGCTACTACTGCTATTGTGACTGCGACGACGACAGTACAGAGATCCTGTGTGGATTCGACGATGACGACTACAGCACTCAGCGATCCTACGTGGATCAGTGCTACAGGTCCTGTGTGGGCCCGATCCTGTGTGGGTCCGATCCTGTGTGGGTCTTTGCGCTCAGCGGTCCTGTGTGAACCAGCGCCTACTGGTCCTACGTGGGCCCGATCCTGTGTGGGTCTTTTGCGGGGGTTAGTTACCTATCGATCCTTCGTGGGTCCGACGACTTAGATGGATCAGAGATCATCTTTATCGTCTTTAGAAGAAGTATACCTGTGTGAGCTAAATCCTGTTGCTTTCCTGTGTGGATTGTGTTGTGCTATCCTGTGTGGATTTTGTTTTTCTTTCCTGTGTGGAATACATTTACTTTCCTGTGTGGACTGAGTTGTACTTGGGCTCGGAGGTTGGAGCGTATTTGAAATTGATGACTTAGGTATATGTATGGGCATATACCTAAGCAGTGTCGGTTGTTACTTCGTGATTGTACCTTTCTTCGTGGTTTATCCTTTGTGGATTTGAGAGACCTTCAGGGGTCTCGGGGTCCCTACTGAGTAGCTTATACTCACCCCTGCACAGGCTTTGCCCGCACTACGTTGTGTTGGTTGCAGACGACGGACAACGTTGATCTTAGCTGAGGCTTGCAGAGCAGGACGGTACCTGGAGGTGGACCACTGGGCGGGACGTGCTCGGAGTGGACGACGGGACCCGTGGAGCAGTGGAGCTATCTGTACCCACCCTTCAGGTGGGATTTCCAGTGGACAGCTCGGTGTAGCGGCTTTTACTTTTCAGTTGCTGTTTTCCCTTTCGAGTTGTACTTTACTTTCAGTTTGGGTTTGTATACTGGCCCATTTACTTTTCCACACTTTCAGTTGTACTCTGTTTTTACTTAGTGTTTTCTTTCCGCTTGCTTACTCTGTGGTGTTTGTTTACTTTACAAAGGCAATGCCTTCCCTTTTTACCGGGATTTACGCCTTGGTGCTAGTCTCCAGCCCCTGGCCTATGGAAGGCGGGCTTGGGGTAGTCACGACACGGACCCCGAGGGCGGGTCATGACAACACCCAACCTCAAGGATCCACCCGAGTATCTTGGTACTAGAAACACAATTCCATAGGCAATGAAACACATAAACAAAACATGGCATAACATGGAATGATAAGTCACACTATGATCAATGTTAGTGTAATCACACATAAATAGGTAAACCCACTGCTACTCGTACACTCACATGAAATTCATTAAATTAACCAGTTAGTCTAAAATAAATATTTCACCATGATAATATATATATATATATATATATATTGTTTAAAATGGGAATGCACCTCCAACCTCAAGGTCATTGATGTCGGTAGCAGGGATGAACAACCCTGTGTGGTTTGATACACCTCCTCACAACATTATTATCATAATCATCAACACACCAAATATTGACATTCATAAATATTTCCTAGAAACAAAACCAATTATTTAATTTAAAAATTGGAAAAAAATATCACATGTGATGACACTTTGTGATTTTTAGATAATTTCTTAAATTATTTTTATAGGACAACACATTCATACAAATTATTCTCCATAAGAGTTATTATCTTTGATAATATCCCAATTATCATTTAATAATTCTAATAATGATCCATTGATAATCTCAAAATCATGATTTTATAATTACATTAATTATCCTTTGATAATATATGTAATAATCGTATTATAATTTTGATAATATTTTTCATGTGATTACTACCTTATAATCATCCTTTAATAATTTTTATAATTATATTATAATAATTATTCCTTACAAAAATTAATTTTGAAATTATCTTATGATAATTAGTGTCCACAATTATCTTTTATTATTTAGTGCAATTATCCTTTAATAATTCATCAAAATTATTTCTGATTTTCTGTAATAATCTTTTGAAAAATATCGATAATATTTGACATATGAAAAATCTATTATAATTATCCTCTAATAATTTCGACGAAATTAAGTTTATTATTTTACGAAATTATTCAATGATAATTCATATAAATTATCAGCTGATAATTCTTCATCATTATCTATCAATAATTCCTTAAAATTATCTTTAGATAATTATAATAATTCATCATTTTATAATTTTATTTAATAGTATCATTTCATATTCTACAGTAATAATCATTAATAATTAGATAAAATTATTTTTTGACAATTATAATAATTATCCTTTGATAATTTTTGCAGTATCATCCTTGATAATATATGTTTTTTAACATTTTCATTTTAAAATTTATCTTAAATTATCCATTTAAAATTTTAAAAATCAAATTGTAAAATACCTCACTTCCTTCAAAATAAATGATATGATTTATGTTCTACACATCAAAAAAAATCCAAAAACACTGATAGTGTGTAATTCTAACAAATAATGTAAAAGCTATTGAATTTAGAAAATTGGAAGAATAAAAAAATTAATAAATTAATAAAAACAATCCTCATTCTAAGGTGGTGTGCACATGGTACTCAAGCATTAAAGGGTTGACGTGCAAAAAAGGAAATGGAAGACAGGTCGCCAACCATTATTGTAACATCCCAAGTAAATGAAGAATAATATATTTTCATAGTAATTAATATTTTTGAATTAAATAATAATTTTACTTTAAAAGGGTTTTTATGTTCGATAGCGTACCTGATATGAAACAATGGGTTTCGTTGAAATCTTACGGTGCACACTAATAATATAATATTATTATTTTAAATGGTAGCTAACTCCTATACGTTGTATAGGTGGGAATGAAAAAAACTAAAAAAATAGGATTATACATTATTGTTAAATTTATTTACATTTATCCAATAAAAAGTTATGGCTTAAAATATGAATGAATCAAATTTTAAGCATAATTTACATTAAAATGTCAACTTACCACCTTTTAATGGTGAACCCTCGTTAAATATAGTTTTGGTCACTTTAATACTTTCTATTTTACCAAATAAAATCCTTCTCTAGAATGAGGACATCAAAATTTTCTTTGTGTAAATTTTTGAAATTTTTCCGATAAAGTTCATTTTTTAATGAATAGTGTAAACATTGTATTTAAATTCAAAACTATGTTTTAATATAATTTATTTATATGGTTAGATTATCATTTAAATTGGTTTTAAAGTGTAAATAGAATATATTTTTACCATTTAACACTTTTTTGGTCATTGGAGTTAATTTCACTTTGAAATTGGACTTAAACAAGTGTCAATCTTTTGATAGTTATTGTTTCTTAAAAACATGCTATTTGTTTTAACAACGGGAATTAATTTTAAAATTAATTAATGAAAATTCTATGTTTTGAATTTTTCAAAATAAACATAATTTTTGAATTCGGAATATCAAATAATTCTTAGGCTTAATTTTTTTTATTTTTCTGAAAAACATCAATTTTTGATGAATAGTGAAACTACTTTGTGGTAGTTAAAAAAACTGACTGTTTCATTTAAATGAAATTTTACCACTTCTGTGATTTGAATTTCAAAAATGCAACATACATGGTTGTTATCAAGAAGTAAAATGTGGTTCAATAAGATGAAAATAATTTTTGGTGAATAATATCTTTTGACTTTTATTTATCGCAGTTAAAAGTAAATAGGGTAATTCAAGGTTAAAAGAATATTATAATAATTTAAAATTAAATTAAAACATGTCCAAAACTTATTGGATTAGTCATGACCGACCATGGTCATCCTTGAGTGGAATTTGGGACCCCATATATCCACTTGGGAGTGATAATGACAATTTAGATTAATTAACTTAAAGTAAAGGAAAAAATGACAAAAGAAAATATCTTTTAGTAAATTAATTTTTAGAAGGGGTTATATAAATTATCCTTTAGACTATAAATATTCATTGGAAAGCTAAAACTATTTCCTATATCATGGTATTTGTTTATAATTTTTAGACATCAAATAATTTAAATTATTTTTGACACAATAATGATGCAGTGTTTACCCCATTAATAAATCATTTAAATAAATAAGATTATAATGATTAAAATATCATCAAAACCCTATACAATTCCCATTGGATGATTTTATTTCGAACACGAGTCATCTTATCTTTGACTATAATGATTTTTGGACCATTAGAATCCTAATATTATTATATAATAAAATAATGTTTTCACACTTTCCTAAAGAGCCCCTCCTCCCCCTAATAAAAGGATACAATTTCTAACCAATTCCTAACACCTATCAAGTAATTAGGCTCTTCCAAACTCTGCCCAATTAAGTTCCATACATCCCTCTCCTCCTCCTAGAATCCTTACCTTAGACAGAAGGTACTTCAAGAAGTCATTTGGTTCAATCCAAAGGAAGTTACCCAAATTAAAAGAGATTAAAGAATGAACGGGTCATGTTGGATACAAGGTATGGGACTTCGTCTCAATATCCTTTCATTGAGGAATTTTTAGTTTTATACATGAGTTTATTTTATATGATTTATAAACCCCTTTTTCTTTTCATTTCATTCAAATAGAATATTTTTATACGAAGCATTTTACAAAACGACAAACGATATGTTTTTTAACGTAAGCGGTGACAACGACCTTTCCGCCGCCGTGGGTATTATTTGATCTTTGACTTATTTAACAAGCCAAAATGTTTTTAAAAGGAAAAATAAATACCATATAATCTTTTTACATATTTTGGTATTGAAAATGATTTTGAGAATGGATTTATTATTTCAATATATTGAAATGATATTTTATTATTGCAATGTGGAAATGTTATTTTACTTTGTGATTTTGTTATGTGTTATGATCATGTTATGGTTCTTGGGAATTATTTACGTATACGGGTGGTTCCATGATAAACCTATGGCGGTTGAGCCCGAGATAGATCCCCAATGCATTGGGTAACGTGAAAGAGGTATACATGAATGTTTCTTCTAAGAGATTTAGGGAATATACTGTGATGGGTATTCCAAAGTAATTCCCTATGTAGCTATGATAGCTACAATGTAAGTATGATATGGATGCCACAAGTTACCTTTATGATTTATGATTTCAATGTGTCTTTCATAAATCTTATGATTTCACAACGTATGTAAAAGATTTCATGTTTTTATGTATTTATGAACAAATGTTTTCATTCTTTGTTTTATAACCCTTACTGAGATTTTTATTCTCATCCCAAGTTTTTAATTGTTTTCACAGTACTTAAGGATGAATAGGTTCCAAAATGGGATCAAGGAAAAGTCGTGCTGTCTAAAACCTCTAACCAGACATGACTTTTTTTTCAAGAGTTTTTATTTTCTGAAAAAATGGAAACTGTGTATAAGTGTCTACTTTGTAATCTTTTGAGATGTAATAGTTATGTCCTAATTCTACAAAACTCTAAACCTGAATATATACTCAATGTGAATTATTCATTCAATTCAATATTATGTATTGTTTAAGGCCGTTTATTTATAGTTGGTATCAGAGGTCAGTTTAGATAACATTAGGAGTTAGGGTATTGATAAATTAATATCAAAAAGTAATTTATGTTAATATTGATATCATATAGCATTTAATGATTACCATGTTGCTTAGCCCAAGATATTTATTTTTTTAGAGTGGTTTTCCACAGAGGAAACATGGCAGCTATGTTGGGATGACATTAGTAGGAAGACAACCTTCCAAATCAGCAACCTGGGATGGTCAGAATTGGAACTGAACAGTTTGTTGCAGTGATGAAATAGTTGACTCAGGCTATAAATGGTGGTGGTATCCATGCACGAGATCAACCAGATCAACTACAAAGAAACATGTCAGTAGTGGAGCATTTCATGAGGAAACATCCCCCATCATTCAAAGGATCATCAGACCATGTGCTAGCTGAAGGGCATATTAAAGAACTAGAGAAGATTTTTGATGTCATGGGTTGTTTAGAACATCAATAGGTTAGTCTTTCTATTTACCATTTTGAAGGTGAAGCTGATCAGTGGTGGTCGATGGTGAAAAATATCAGGGATAGTGAGGAGATTGATTCTTTTGATTGGGATGAATTCAAAGGTATGTTTCTTGAGAAATATTTTCCTAAGGTGGTTCATCTTAGGAAGGACAAAAATACTAGAATTAAGGCACTAGGATGACTTAGTGGCTGCTTATGAAGAAAAATTCACTCGACTGGAAAGGTATGCTTCAAATTTCATAAGATATCTTGATAGTAAAATCAGCAATTTTTACTCTATATTAAAGCCTAAGTATCGAATGAATTTAGATTCTCATGAGTTCGAAAGTAATGAATAACTTTTTCATTGTGCTGAGAAGGTGGAAATGGAGTTTGCTGATGATCAGGTCTTCTTTGAAAAACAATAGAGTAAGAGGTCAAGTTGGCAGGCTAAAGGGAATAACTCTTCAAAAAATTCTGATGGTAAGAAACTTAAGTTTAAAGTTTGTGAAAATTGTGGTAAAAAGCATGCTGGGGAATGTCCTTTGAATTATGGTAAGTGCTACCGATGTGGTAAAATGGGACATAAGGCTCGTAATTGCACTGAAAACGATCAAGGTAATGGTAGGACAAAATCCGATTTACAGTCAGTAAAATGTTTTAAGTGAAAGAAAATGGGTCATTATGCAAATGATTGTCTAACAATGAACTCAACTGAATGAATGCAGCCGGATTACAAGAAGAAAGGGGTGGAAAAATCTTTTGAAACTACTTCAGCAGATGTTGGTCCATCAAATGAAGTAGTATCAGGTGCACTGTTTGTTTGTTCAGATTATGCCAATGTGTTGTTTGATTCAGGGTCTACACACTCTTTCATTTCTGAGAAGTTTTCTAGTAAATTGGGAATTCCATCTCATTATATGAATACTGAACTTACGATAAAAACACCTAGAAGAAGTATTGAGATAAAATGAAAACATAATAACATTCTTGTCATTGTGTGCGGAAAGAATCTACTGACAAACCTTATCGTTTTTCCTCTAGTAAGGTTTGATGATATATTGGGAACATATTGGCTTTATGTTTATCATTCTAAGATTGACTGCAGAGCTTAAGAGGTTTCTTTTCAGATTGATTTTCAGTTTGTATTAAAAAATGAACCCTTGTTGTTGATAACATATCAGGAAGCTGAGAAACTAGTAAAATATGGAAATAAATGTTACCTTGCACATATTATTAAAAACAAAGGAACTGTTTAGATTAATTATGTGTCAGTGGTAAATGCGTACCTTGATGTTTTTCCTGATGAGTTTCCTAGTATTATACATAATCAAGAAGTTGAATTTACTATTGACTTAGTTTATGATGCTAATCTAATTTCAAAACCCCCTTATCGTATAGCTCAAATTGAACTTTAAGAGTTAAAGAAGCAATTGCATGAGTTATTAGATAAAGGTTTCATTCGACCTAGCACATCACCTTGGGGTGCTCCTATCTTGTTTGTTAAAAAGAAATATGGTTCAATGATACTTTTCATTGATTATAGAGCATTGAATAACATCACTGTTAAGAATATGTATCCTTTTCCTCATATCGATGATTTGTTTGATCAGCTCCAGGGAGCTCAAATTTTTTTGAAGATTGACTTGAGGTCGGGGTACCATCGGTTGAATGTAAAGGAAGAAGATGTTCTAAACACCTCATTTCATACTAGATATGGCCATTATTAATTTGTAGTTGTGATTTTTGGGTTAACCAATGCATCTTCTGTATTCATGGATCTTATGAATAGTATTTTCTGTGAGTTCTTGGATAAGTTTGTGGTTGTGTTCGTTGATGATATTTTGGTTTATTCCAAAAGTAAGGAGGAACATGAAATTCATTTAAGGGTTTTCTTTCAAACCTTAAAATAAAAGAAACTATTTGGAAAATTCAGCAAGTGTGAGTTTTGATTACAAAAAATTTCTTTCCTTGGACACATTGTTTCAAAAAATGGAATAACTATTGATCCTGATAAATCAAAAGTTTTTGAAGAATAGCCAAGTGCCACAAATATAACCAAGATTTGTAGTTTTCTTGGTTTGTCAGGTTATTACCGGATGCTTGTTGAAAATTTTTCACGGTTATCTATCCCAATGACTAAGTTAACTCGAAAAGGTGTTATGTTCATCTGGACAAAAGTGTGTGATGAATATTTTCATGAATTGAAAAGAATATTGGTGAATGCTCCAGTTTTGGCACTGCCTTCCAGAAATTGTGAGTTTGTTATTTACAATGATGCTTCATTGAAATGACTTGGATGTGTCCTTATGCAGAATGATCAGGTTTTTTCTTATATTTCACGTCAGTTAAAACCACATGAGTTAAATTACCCTACACATGATTTGGAATTAGCTACTATTGTTCTTGCTTTAAAAATTTGGAGGCTTCATTTTTTTTGAGTGAAGCGTGAAATATATACTGATCACAAAAGTTTGAAGTATATATTTGTAATGGCCCGGATCTCTCTGGCCCATTCCTTTGTCAAAAGAAGGTCAAGAAGTGTTCTGGAGGGTAAAATGGACTTTTCCCACACCTTCCAGAATTTTGAAACTAAACGCCGTGTAGTTTGAGTACATGCCGTGTACCCCCTTTCCGGGTATACCCCGGGTTGCAGACCGTGTCCTTGCTATGTGAAATAATGGGTGCATGCTGTGTGCCCAGTTATACACACAGTGTAGTCCTTCCCCGTATACGCGTTACCAGTCAACGGTCGTGTGCCATGTTGGAGCCATGTCCTTGCCGTGTGCAATAAATCGATACACGCCGTGTGCCCAAACTACACGCCGTGTAGTCTTTCCCCGCGTATGCGTTGCCCTCAAACCGTGTGTTGACCAGTCAACGGCCGCGGAGCCGTGTTGGAGGCCGTGTGGAGACCATGTAAAATCACTGAGTACACGCCGTGTACCATAAAGTACACGCCGTGTAATTTTCCTTTTCTCACCTATAAAATGAGGGGTCCCCTCCTCCTTTCAACCCACTCCTCTCCTCCCCTTTCCTCTGAGCAGAGTTCTCCCAAGAGACTTGGAGGCTCTTTCTTCCATAATTTCTTCGTCCGAGCTCCGATTTAAGATCCGTCAGTGGCCACGGGATCATAATGACGAGGAAGAACTTCCGAGCATGGATCAATTATCTTTCTTTTGGACTTTCCTTTCCGACTTCCACCCGAGGAGGTTTTTCTGGGACCCGACAGAAGTGACGGACGCCGAAGGACGTCTTCTAAGGTTGATCCGGGGGAGTGTTGCGATCAAAACTTGTTGAGGTATGGATCTTACCTTCGTCTCTCTAATTTGTGCATCATGAGGGGTGGGTATCCGTTTTTTTTCATGAAACACATTTGAACCGATTAAATGAAGATAATAACTGGTTAAAGAATGGGGTTGGGAAGTTTGTGTTTTCTATTACTTTATATCCTGTGATATTATGTTGTGAATTGAATGAGCTTCTGCCTACTAAAAATAATGGTTGTTGGGGTCCTTTTCTTGCACAATTAAATGTTTCCCTATCTTCTAGACCGTTTTTGTGTATGGAACTTTGTGGAATGTGGAAATTGGTTAATCACGTAAAGTTGGCTATTTATTATATAGAACCCTTCTGTGATCACCCGGGTTGAACAAAATAGAATAATGAACATGTGGGTGTTGGCTTGGATACGTGGCATGTGTTGGGGGGTGTTTTGTGGGTTGTTGTGGTTCGGGTGAGCAGTGGGGCTGCGGTTGGCTTGGTTGTGGGTTGGTGTGATGCTATGTTAGTAACGGGAAGCGGGGCTGCAATAAATGGTATTAAAGGGATATTGATGTACGGGTTTCGGTGCAGTTGTGGTTATGGTGGTTGGCAGCAGGGCTGCGGGGATGGGTTGAATGTGAACAGACAGTGGGTTGTGAATAATAAATAAAGAGTGGAAGTGTTAATAAATGGTGGGTCATGGTAACAGAACATAATTAATAATCAATGGGGTTGGTTGGTTAATAAGAAGGACTTGGTTGTGTTGCTTGTGTTTTCCTAACTTAATTTTTGGATGGCAGGGATATGTTTTACGAACGATCGATGTGGTGGGTTGTGGATAGTTTCCCAGTAGTTAAGGAACTAAATAAACTAATTCTGCTGAAACATGAAAACCTAAATGGGGTTGGGGTTGTTTGTTGTATGCATGATTTGTAGTAGCAGTGCCGAGGCATGTGCTCAGTTTCTCTGTTTAGAAGCCATAGTTTGGGCTTTGTGGTTGGTATATATATATATATATATATATATTTGTATCTTTTGTGTTTTATCGCACCCCACCCATGTTGAGAACTTAGTTCCGAACAATCCCATTTCATGGGAGAGGGTGTTTTCCCTTAGTTACTAGCTCTTTCATGCTCCTTCTCCCCTAGGATGTGATGGCTTGAGGTGACCTTACACCTAAGACTCTTCAGGTAGGTTTCGATTGCGGTGGCTTTAGCCCAAGACTCTTCGGGCAGGTTCTACTGTTTCCCTAGAATATTCGGGATGGGGCCCATGTGTGTGCGGGTGGGATACGTGGTTGTAAGGCCCCAGTG
The DNA here is from genome assembly GCA_963277665.1 of Viscum album. Taxonomy (NCBI): domain Eukaryota; kingdom Viridiplantae; phylum Streptophyta; class Magnoliopsida; order Santalales; family Viscaceae; genus Viscum; species Viscum album. Next base: position 568,016,094 of record OY728164.1, on the reverse strand, counting down.
GGTGCGGGCGGGATACGTGGTTGTGAGGCCCAGGTGTGTGCGGGCGAGATACGTGGTTGTGAGGCCCAGGTGTTTGCGGGCGGGAGATGTGGTTGTGAGGCCCAGGTGTGTGCGGGCGGGGAGAGTGTGGCAGCTTCAGGACGTTCGCCATTAGGGAGAGCAACTAACCAAAGGGAAATGGTGAGGGGTACCCAATACTCTTGTTTCTTATATACTACTACCTGTTCTGCTTGTGTTTTGGTGAGTGTGGCTGGTGAGGTTGGGTGGATAGAATTCCTTGCTAGGTTTCTTCTGTTGTTCTCACGGTACATTAGGATGTCTCCCCACTTGTGCACGAGAGATTTAGGTTTCCCTACTGAGTATACTTGTATGATCACCCTACGTTTACTTTCAGGTTTCCAAGAGGACTACCAAGGCCGTGTGGGACCCTACTAGTCGGACATTTGGAGTTGTTGCAGTTGTTGTTCTCTTGTTTTCTTTTGGTATTGTACTTTGAGCATTCTTGTACTTGTACCTTGTTATAAAAATTATTTAAACATGCATGTGGGCTTGGTTTGGGTTTATTTATATACACTTGTTATTTTACTTTTTGGTGGTTTACTTCTCCTATTTCCTGATCCTAAATAAATAAAAATGGTAATGCCTCCCATATTTGTGAAAATTCAAACCCTTGGTGCTAGTTACCACCCCGGGGCCTACTGAAGGTGGGACTCGGGGGTCATTATCTCCCTTTCACCATTTCCAGCTCAGGAGGGGCATCTTTGGTGGGAGGGGGTCGTGACAGAATGGTATCAGAGGCTAATGGTTGAGAGATAGGATGGAGTCTGGAGTTAGGCACAGTGAGGATTGCATGGGATGGTAGGGAAACAGTGTTAGTTAATCTTTGTGCGTGACATAGGCCAGGGAAGACCGGCTAGGACATGGGATTTTAGGCCCCCCCATGATCCGATGAAAAACCTCTGAGCCTATGAAACGACCAAGTGAGACTACATTGATTGCAGGGTAGAGACCCTAGGGAAGGTACATGCATCATCATTGTGTTTTACTTGATTTGGGTGTTCTGGGAAAGAAATTGAAATAAAATGATAAAATAAAACCTTGAGATTTTCCTTACTACTTGGGTTTAGGCGATCCTTGTATACTGTACAGCTATGGAACCTGGACGTCGTCCCCGATTGGCTCAGACGGACGAGACCCAGCAGATTCAGGCGGTCGATCAGCTGAGGATTGACCTAGAGGAGGATGATAGCCAGTGGCAGAAGACTCTCCTTTCTTTCCAGCGGGAGACCCTCAAGAAGTACGAGGGTAGTACTTCAGATACGGAGAAGGAGGTGTGGATTGAGGAGCTAGGGATCGCTTTTACCTTGATCCGTGTTCCGAGGGAGTACTAGGTTCCCCTAGCAGTCAGTCAGCTGAGAGGTGCGGCGCGATAGTGGTGGATGCTCTACCTCGGAGAGAGGATAGAGGAAGAGGTTCCATGGGCTGACTTTGAGAAAGAATTCCGAGAGGAAAATCTTTCTTCCATGATCAAGGCAGAGAAGCGGCAGGAGTTACTCTCCCTTCAGCAGGGGATTATGTCAGTATGAGAGCTGGGGATCAAGTTCAAGGATCTCTTGCACTTCGCTCCGGATCTCTTTCCGGATGGGGAGTCTTAGGCGAGACGTTTGGAGGAGGCACTTCATCCTTCGCTCCAGTATGCTGTCACCCCCTTCACCCTTCTGACGTACTTGGTAGTATAGAAGAAGGCAGAGGTTGTAGAGAGGATTCACTCGCTGGGAGGTGCACCACGTGAGGGGAACCATCCGGGCTCGTCGAAGGGGAAGGCATTCAACAGCAGGTCTCCTGCAACGGGACCTTCCAGGTTCAGGCCAGTGGGGAGCAGGCCCCAGCAGTTCCATTTTAGATCTTCGGGTCCTCGTCCCTTTTTCACGAGCCCAAGATCGAGGTGTTTTTCTTGTGGAGGTTTTGGGAACGTTCAGAGTCAGTTCCCGACCAGAGCTCAGTACGGTGGAGGTTGTCAGGTTCAGCGCCCACCTCAGCAGCACTAGCTGCCGGCGAGGCCCTTCCAGTAGCAGCAGGACCATGCTCCTCCGAGGGCAGACTTTGCGGGAGGAGGCCGACCTCAGGGTGATCCTCACGGACCTCGAACAGAGTGTGTTCGGGGATGTGGACGACATCAGATAGGTAGAGGAGCTGGGCGTGGACAGTTGCACGCAGCAGAGTTGACATCTTCGGCAGTACCAGAGGTGGTGCGAGGTACGATTTGTTTGTTCAGCACTCTTGTTTCTGCTTTGTTCGATTTGGGAGCCTCGCACTCCTTTGTTGCACTTGGTCTAGCCCATTCTTTGAGACTAGATGTAGAGAGAATTTCCATACCACTGGTGATGAGTACACCAGTTGGAGGCCAGACCAGCATATCTTGTGTTTTCCAGAGATGTGGGCTGATGTTGGGACCACATCGATCTAGTGGGGACTTTCTTCTGTTACAGATGCAGCCATATGATGTCATCCTAGGCATCGACTGGTTGTTTTCTATTAGTACCTTTATTGACTGCTTCCAGAGAAGAGTCATGTTCTCCGACGTGGATGGGTAGCATGTAGCTTTTGTTGGTGAGAGGAGCTATCAGGTGGGAAGCCGGCATGTGGAGCCTCTCCTTTCCTTTTTAGGTGGGATATTAGTGGTTCCAGATGATACAGAGATGATGGATGTCCCGGAGGTTGTTGGGGTGTTCCTCGATGTTTTTCCTGAGGAGGTTGTGACTCTACCCCCCCCTATGTGACGTTGAGTTCGGGATAGACTTACAGCCTGGTGCCCGTCCGATTTCAATGGCCCCTTATCTAATGGAACCTTCGGAGTTACGGGAGTTGCGGATTCAGATTGACGATCTGATGGAGAATGGATTTGTTCGACGCAGCATATCACCATGGGGTGCTCCAGTTTTGTTCGTGAAGAAGGCAGATGGTGGTCTTAGGCTATGCATAGACTACTGAAGGTTGAACCAGGTAACGGTCAAGAACTACTATCCCCTCCCAAGGATAGATGATCTCTTCGACCAACTGAGGGGAGTAGGTTGGTTTTCCAAGATTGATCTACGATCTGGATATCATCAGCTGAGGGTAAAAGACAATGAAATCTCGAAGACGACTTTCAGGTGCAGGTATGGGAACTTCGAGTTTATAGTGATGTCGTTTGGAGTTACGAATGCATCAGTTGTGTTCATGGGACTTATGAACTTTGTCTTCCGAGAGTTTCTGGACCGGTTCATCATTGTGTTTATCGATGACATTCTGATCTACTCAAGATCATAGGAGGAGCACGTTGAGCATCTCAGGGCAGTCTTGGAAGTCCTTCGACACCACTAGCTTTACGGGAAATTGTTGAAGTGTAAGTTATTGAAACAAGAAGTACACTTCCTTGGCCACGTGGTGTCTCAGCATGGAGTGTCAGTGGACCCGTCGAAGGTGGAGGAAGTTGTTTCTTGGGAATCACCCAAGAGCATGGCAGAAGTTCCTAGTTTCCTTTGGATAACAGGTTACTATCAGAGGTTCGTTTTTGACTTCTCTCGAGTTGATGTTCTATTGACAGCTTTGACTAGGAAGAACCAGGTCTTCCTATGGAGCGAGCAATGCCATAAGGCTTTCGACTACCTGAAGGAAAAGTTGGTCAGTGCTCCCGTACTCAAGTTTCTAGAAGAAGGGTTGTTGTATGAGGTGTTTTGTGATGCTTCTGGCCTTGGTCTGGGGTGCGTGCTGATGCAGAAGAAGGTAATGATCTGTTATGGGTCTAGGAAGTTATGCCCTCACGAGTGTAACTATGACACCCATGACCTAGAGCATGCAGAAGTAGTGTTGGAACTAATTTTGTGGCGACATTAACTCTTTGGGGAGCGCTCTACAGTCTTCTCAGATCACAAGAGCCTGCGTTATATCTTCTCCCAGCATGACATGAACTTACAGCAGTGGAGATGGGTCGAGTTTCTCCAAGAATATTACTTTGAGATCTCTTACACTGAAGGTAAGTGCAACGTTGTGGCTGATTCCCTGAGCAGGAAGTCTCATCCGGAAATAGTTCCGGAATCCACTGATGCTTGTAAGGCGATGGGAGAGTTGGCTATCTTGCACTTGGATGCCAGGGTAGAAGGTGTTAGAGGCTATTTGTTTCAGATGACGATGCATTCCTCCTTGTTTTAGCAGGTGGAAGAGTCTCAGTGGGGGGAATTCAAGGCATAAGTGATGCGGTTTCGTGTCGATTAGGGGAACACACCAGAGGGATGGTTAGAGGACAGCCAACATCAGATGCTTTTCCATGGAAGGTTGTTTGTTCCGGAGGCAATGCGTGAGGGAGTTCTCCGTGAGTTCCATAGATTAGCCTTGGAGGTACATCCAGGAGTTTAAAAAATGTACCGAGGCCTGAGGGAACAGTTTTGGTGGCCCAGGGTGAAACGGGCAGTGGCAGAGTTTGTGGCTGCATGCCTAGTGTGTCAGCAAGTGAAGGCTGAACACCGTGTTCCCAGTGGGTTGTTGCACCCTTTAGATGTCCCTGAATGGAAGTGGGATGACATCTCAATGGACTTCGTCACAGGACTAACCAGAGCTCAGGGTGGTTATGATGCTATCTGGGTGGTGGTGGATCGACTGACGAAATCAGCTCGCTTCTTAGCAATTAAGGAGTCAGGCCCAGTGAGTGCCTTAGCATAGAGGTACGTAGACGAGGTGGTGCATTTGCATGGAGTTCCAAATACTATCGTCTCAGATTGGGATACTCGGTTTACCTTACGAGTCTGGAGGGGGTTACATCATACTTTTGGCACCCAGCTACGCCTTAGCACTACTTTCCACCCCCAGACCGATGGGCAGACAGAGCACGCTATCCAGACGTTGGAGGACATGCTGCGAGCATGTGTTCTGGATTTCGGAGGATCATGGGTATGACACTTACCTTTAGTAGAGTTTTCCTACAACAACAACTTCCAGTCTACTATTGGCATGACACCGTTTGAGGCTTTGTATGGAAGGCCATGTCGCTCACCAATTTTCTTGGCAGAGGTTGGTGAGACAGGTGCTCTTGGGCCATAAGTAGTGGAGAGCACCACAGAGAAACTCCAGTTTGTACATGAGAGGATGAAAGCAGATCAGGACTGAAAGAAGTCTTATGCTGATCGTCGGAGGTGGCCCTTGGAGTTCAAGGTGGGAGATCATGTGTTTTTGAAGGTTTCCCCTCGACAGGGGGCAGTGGAGGTTTGGGAAAGGGAGAAACCTCTCACCTAGGTTCATCAGACCCTTTGAGGTGCTGAGGCGAGTTGGCGAGGTGGAATATCAGGTGGCCCTTCCACCTCAGTTGGAGAAGGTTCATGACATCTTCCACGTCTCCCAGCTTCATCGGTACTTACACGACGACTCCCACATTATCGACTGGGGAGAGTTAGATATGGGAGACAACGCGACCTTTGGGGAACGACCAGTCAGAATTGAGGATCGTAAAGAGAAGGTGCTCCGTGGATGAACCATTCCGTTGGTTCTTGTGTTGTGGAGTCATGGCGGCCTCGAGGAGAGGATTTGGGAGTGGGATACCCAGATGCACGCTCAGTACCCCGAGTTGTTTTGACTTGTGTTTTTCATTTTTTTTCTGAGCTTTGTGTTGATGTTATACTCTGTACCTTTGATATATGGAATGCTTGGTTTGTCGGTTATGAGACCTTTTGTTTCCTTATTCTCTGGAAGTGTGTAGCGTGTCCGGATTTGTGGGGAAAGGGAAAAACCTAACCCTTAATCGAGACGTATTAATGCGGATGCGATTGAACCCGTGCGGGCGAGTCAGTGCCGCCTAAAGCGGATAATATCTCGACATAAGAGAAGAAATTTCCCAAAACCATGTGTTTAGGCAGTGTGTTGGTTGTGTGGTGTTGGGGGGTAGTACGAGTTGAAAAAAATCCTAATGTATGAATGTGGGAAGACCCAATTCTTAATCGAGATGCATTAATGAGGATGCGATTGAACCCGTGCAGGCGAGTTAGTGCCGCCGAAAGCGGATAATCTCTCGACATAGGAGAATTAATTCCTAACACATATGATTAGGGTTGTTGGTTGGGTTCCTATTATAACGAGAACCCTAAGAAGTATCTTGTTGGGTTTCCTCTGAGTTGGTTTTTGAATTCTCGGCGACGAGAATGTTTTAAGAGGTATCTAATGTAATGGCCCAGATCACTACGGCCCATTCCTTTATCAAAAGAAGGTCAAGAAGTGTTCTGGAGGGTAAAATGGAATTTTCCCACACCTTCCATAATTTTGAAACTACACGCCATGTAGTTTGAGTACACGCCGTGTACCCCCTTTCCGGGTATACCCCATGTTGCAGACCGTGCCCTTGCTGTGTGAAATAATGGGTGCACTCCGTGTGCCCAGTTATACACGCCGTGTAGTCCTTCCCCGCGTACGCATTACCAGTCAATGACCGTGTGATGTGTTGGATCCGTGTACTTGCCGTGTGCCATAAATGGATACACGCCATGTGTCCAAACTACACGTCGTGTAGGCTTTCCCCGCGTATGCGGTACCCTCAAACCGTGTGTTGACCAGTCAACAGCCGCGAAGCCGTGTTGGAAGCCGCATGGAGACCATGTAAAATCACCAAGTACATGCCGTTTACCATAAAGTACACGCAGTGTACTTTTCCTTTTCTCTCCTATAAAAGGAGGGTTCCCCTCCTCCTTTCAACTCACTCCTCTCCTCCCCTTTCCTCTGAGCAGAGTTCTCCCAAGAGACTCGAAGGCTCTTTCTTCCATAATTTCTTCTTCCAAGCTCCGATTTATGATATGTCAGCGGCCACGGGATCGTAACGACGAGGCGGAACTTCCAAGCATGGATCTGTTATCTTTACTTCGGCCTTTCCTTTCTGACTTCCACCCGAGGAGGTTTTTCCGGGACCCAACAGAAGTGACGGACGCCGACGAACGTCTTCTAAGGTTGATCCGAGGGAGCATTGCCATCAGAACCTATTGAGGTAGGGATCTTACCTTCGTCTCTCTAATTTGTGCATCATGAGGGGTGGGTATTCCCTTGTTTTCACGAAACACATTTGAACCGATTAAATGAATATAATAAATGGTTAAAGAACAGGGTTGGGAAGTTTGTGTTTGCTGTTACTTTATATCCTGTTATATTATGTTGTGAACTGAATGAGATTCTGCCTACTAAAAATCACAGTCATTGGGGGACTTTTCTTACACAATTAAATTTTTCCCTATCTTCTAGACCGTTTTTGTGGATGGAACTTTGTGGAATGTGGAAATTGGTTAATCACGTAAAGTTGGCTGTTTAAAATCTGGAACCCTTCTGTGATCACCCCGATTAAACAAAACAGAATAATGAACATGTGGGTGTTGGATTGGATACGTGGCATGTGTTGGGGGGTGTTTTGTGGGTTGTTATTTGGGTGAGCAGCGGGGCTGCGGTTGGCTTGGTTGTGGGTTGGTGTGATGCTATGTCAGTAATGGGCAGTAGGGCCTCAATAAATGGTATTAATGGGATATTGTTGTACGAGTTTCGGTGAAGTTGTGGTTATGGTGGTTGGAAGTGGGGCTACGGGGATGGGTTGAATGTGGACGGACAGTGGGTTCTGAATAATAAATAAAGAGTGGAATATTTAATAAATGGTGGGTCATGGTAATGAAACAGAATTAATAATCAACGGGTTTGGTTGGTTAATAAGAAGGAGTTGGTTATGTTGCTTTTGTTTTCCTAACTTTATTTGTGGATGGAAAGGATATGTTTTACGAACGATCGATGTGGTTGGTTTTGGATAGTTTCCGAGTAGTTAAGGAACTAAATAAACTAATTCTACTGAAATGTGAAAACCTAAATGGGGTTGGGGTTGTTTGTTGTATGGATGCTTCATAGTAGCAGTGCCGAGGAACGTGCTCAGTTTCTCTGTTTAGAAGCCATAGGTTGGGCTGTGTGGTTGGTATATATATATATATATTTGTATCTTTTGTGTTTTATCGCACCCCACCCATGTTGAGAACTTATTGGCAAACACTCCCATTTCATGGGAGATGGTGTTTTACCTTAGTTACTAGCTCATTCCAGCTCCTTCCCCCCTAGGCTGTGATGGCTTGAGGCGAACTTACACCTAAGACTCTTCGGGTAGTTTTTGATTGTGGTGGATTTAGCCCAAGACTCTTCAGGAAGGTTCTACTGTTTCCCAAGAATCTTCAGGATGAGGCACATGTGTGTGCGGGAAGGATACATGGTTGTGAGGACCAGGTGCATGCAGGCGGAATATGTGGTTGTGAGGCCCAGGTGCATGCGGGTGAGATAGGTGGTTGTGAGGCCCAGGTGTGTGCGGGCGGGATACGTGGTTGTGAGGCCCAGGTGTGTACAGGCGGGGAGATTGTGCCAGCGTCAGGACGTTCTCCATTAGGAAGTGTAGATAACCAAAGAGAAATGGTACGGGGTACCCAATAATCTTGTTTCTTATATAATACTACCTGTTGTGATTTTGTTTTGGTGAGTGTGGCTGGTGAGGTTGGGTGGATATAATTCCTTGCTAGGTTTCTTCTGTTGTTCTCACGGAACATTAGGATGTCTCCCCACTTGTTCACGAGAGCTTTAGGTTTCCCTACTGAGTATACTTGTATGCTCACCCTACGTTTACTTTCAGGATTCCAGGAGGACTACCAGGGCCGTGCGGGACCCTACTAGTCGGACAGTTGGAGTTTTTGTAGTTGCTGCTCTCTTGTTTTCTTTTGGTAATGTACTTTGAGCTTTCTTGTACTTGTACCTTGTTATAAAAATTATTTAAACATGCATTTGGTCTTGTTTTGGGTTTATTTATATACACTTGTTCCTTTCCTTTTTGGTGGTTGACTTGTCCTATTTCCCGATCCTAAATAAATAAAAAGTGTAATGCCTCCCATATTTGTGAAAATTCATACCCTTGGTTCTAGTCACGACCCTGGGGCCTACTGGAGGCGGGACTCGGTGGTCATTATCTCCCTTTCACCACTGCCAGCTCAGGAGGGGCATCTTTGGTGGGAGGGGGTCATGACAATATTCACTCAAAAGGAATTAAACATGATAAAAAAGGAGATGGCTGGAATTAATAAAGTACTATAATTGCATGATCCATTACCATCCAGGAAAATCAAATAAAGTGGCTGATGCATTGAGTCCAAAAAGTAACGCTTCATTAACTATGATATGTTTATAACGATATCCTTTTGTTTTTATTTGATTAATTATGTAATATAAGTTGTTGGTGCAGAAAATACTTCTGTTTTGTATGAGGTTTTAGTGAGATCATCTCTATGAGACAGAATATAGCAAGCGTAGAAGGAAGACTGTGAGTTGCAGAAAAAGGTTGTGTTGGTTCAAAAGGGTAAGTTTCCTAATTTTAACATTGATAATGATTGTGTTATGAGATCTGGAAAGAGATTATGTGTGCCTTGTGATCCAAAATTGAAGAATGGGTAGTTATGTGAAGCTCATAGTTCTCCATTTTCAGTTCATCCTGGTAGTACTGAGATGTACAAATATCATCGGGAGTATTACTGGTGGGATGGAATGAAAAGAGATATTGCTGATTTTACTGTGAAGTGTTTGACTTTTCGGTAGGTTAAAGTAGAGTGGTAGTTACCAAAAGGGATGTTTCAGCCTCTACCAGTGCCAGAGTGGAAATGTGATAATATATCCATGGACTTTTTTGTGGGATTACCAAAGACATCTCGAGGTAATAATGCAATCCGTGTTATAGTTTATTGATTGACCAAATCTGCTCATTTCCTTTATATTAGAGATACTTTGTCTTTAGATCAACTTGGTTGGTTGTATGTTAAAGATATAGTCAGGTTGCATGGAGTTCCCCTATCCATTGTATCTAATCGTGATCCCAGATTCACTTCTAACTTTTGGAAAAGCCTTTAGAAGTCATTGGGTACTGAATTAAATTTTAGTACAACTTTTCATCCTCAATCAGATGGGCAGTCAGAACGAAGAATTAAGACATTGAAAGATATGTTATGTGCTTGTTCAATGGATTACCAAGGAAGTTGGGAGAAATATCTTTCATTTGTTGAATTTTCTTATAATTAAATTTTTCATTTGAATGTACAGATGGGTCCATTTGAGGCATTATATGGAATGTGTTTTCGAACTCCACCTTTTTTGGATGATGTAGGTGAAAGGAAGATGATGGGACCAGAATTGGTAAAAGAGATGGAAGAGAAAGTTCAGTTGATTCAGAAGCACATGAGAACAGCTCAGAGTAGACATTAATGTTATTTTGATAGCAGGAGGAAGGATCTTTCTATTGAGGTAGGTTATCATGTCTTTCTCAAAGATTCTCCATGGAAAAGTGTGATGAATTTTGGTAATAAGGGAAAGTTGAGTCTGAGGTTCATTGGACCATATGAAATTCTAGAGAAAGTTGGATCAGTTGCGTACAAAGTGGATTTACCTCAAATTTTATCACAAGTACATAATGTTTTTCATGTTTCAATGTTGATAATGTATATTCCAAATCCATCTCATGTTTTGAGCCCAGAGGTAGTTCAGTTGGAAGAGAATCTCTCTTATGAAGAACAACCAGTTCAAATTCTTCAACTTATAGAGAAAGTGTTGCAGAATAAGGAAATTTACCAGGTAAATGTTTTTTGGAAAAACCATATGGTTGAAGAGGTAACTTGGGAATCTGAAAATTATATGAGGGATAAATATCCCCACTTATTTTGATAAGTGAATAAAAATTGCGAGGACGCAATTTACAAAAGGGGGGAAGGATGTAACATCCCAAGTAAATGAAGAATAATATATTTTCATATTTATTAATATTTTTTTAATTAAATATTAATTTTACTTTAAAATGGTTGCTATGTTTGATAGCGTACCTGATACGCAACAATGGGTTTCCTTGAAATCTTACGTTTCACACTAATAATATAATAATATTATTTTAAATGGTAGTTAACTCCTAGCCATTGTATTGGCACGAATGAACAAAAATAACTAGAATATGATTATACATGATTGTTAAATGTATTTACATTTATCCAATATAAATTTAGTGTCTTTAAATATGAATGAAACTAATTTTAAGCATAATTTACATTAAAATTTCAATTTACCGCCATTAAATGGAGAACCCTATTTGAATATAGATTTTGTAACTTTAATACATTCTATTTGACCAAATAAAATCCTTCTTTGGAATGGGTATATCAAAATTTTCTTTGTATAAATTTTTGGAATTTTTCCGATAAAGTTCATTTTTTAATGAATAGTGTAAATATTTTATTTTAATTCAAAACAATGTTATAATCTAATTTATTTATATAGTTATATTATCGTTTTAATTGGTTTTAAAGTTTAATTAGAATATATTTTTACCATTTAATCCAATGTTGGTCATTGGAGTTAATTTCACTTTGAAATTGGACATAAACAAGTGTCAATCTTTTGATAGTTATTGTTTCTAAAAAACACGCTATTTGTTTTAACAACGGGAATTAATTTTAAAATAAATTAATGAAACTTCTATGTTTTCAATTTTTCAAAATAAACATAATTTTTGAATTTGGAATATCAAATAATGATTAGGCTGAATTTTTGGTATTTTTCTGAAAAACATCAATTTTTGATGACTAGTGAAACAACTTAGTGGTAGTTAAAAAAACTGAATTTTTCATTTAAATGAATTTTTACAACTTATATGAATTTAATTTCAAAAATCAGACATTCATCATTGTTATCAAAAAGTAAAATGTGGTTCAATAAGATGAAAATAATTTATGGTGAATAGTAACTTTTGACTTTTATTTACCACGGTTAAAGGTAAATAGGGTAATTCAAGGTTAAAAGAACATTATAATAATTCAAACTTATCTTAACACTTCCAAACCTTATTGGATGAGTCATGTACGACCATGGGAATCTTTGAGTATAATTTGGGACCCCATTGATCCACTTGGGAGTGATAATGACAATTTAGATTAATTAACTTGAAGTAAAGGAAAAAATGACAAAAGCAAATATCATTTAGTAAATTAATTTTTAGAAGGGGTTATATAAATTTTCCTTTCGACTATAAATACTAATTGGAAAGATAAAACGATTTCATATATCATGGTATATTGTTTATAATTTTTAGACATCAAATAATTTAAATTATTTTTGACACAATAATGATGCAGTGTTTACATAATTAATAAATCATTTAAATAAATAAGACTATAATGATTAAAATATTATCTAAAACCTGTCCATTTCCCATTGGATGATTTAATTTCGACCATGAGTCATCTTATCTTCGACTATAATGATTTTTGGACCATTATAAACCTAATATTATTATATAATAAATTAATGTTTTCACACATTCCTAAAGAGCCCCTCCTCCCCCTTTTAAAAGGAGACCATTTCTAACCAATTCTCACACCTCTAAAGCCATTTGGCTCCTCCAAACACTATCCAATTAAGATCATTCATCCCTCTCCTCCTCCTAGAAGCCTTACCTTAGACATAAGTCACTTCAAGAAGTCCTTTGGTTCAAACCAAAGGGAGTTACCCAAATTAAAGGAGATTAAAGAACGAACGGGTCATGTCGGACCCGAGGTAAGTGATTTCGTCTCAATCTCCTTTCATTGAGTCATTTTTAGTTTTATACATGACATTATTTTATACGGTGTATAAACCCATTTTACTTTTAATTTCATTCAGTGGGAATATTTTTATACAAAGCATTTTACAAAATGACAAAAAGGTATGTTTTTTAACGTAATCGGTGACAAGGACCTTTCCGCCGCCGTGGGTATTATTTGATCTTTGACTTCCTTAACAAGCCAGAATGTTTTAAAAAGTAAAAATAAATACCATATACACTTTTTACGTATTTTGGTATTGAAAATTATTTTTATATTGGATTTATTATTTCAATATATTGAAATGATATTTTATTATTGAAATGTGGAAATATTATCTTTCCTTTATGCTTATGTTATGTGTTATGATCATGTTATGGTTCTTGGGCATTATTTACGTCTACTGGTTGTTTCGTGGTAAACCTAGGGCATGTGAGCTCGAGATAGCTCTCTAATGCACTGGGTAACGCGGCGAAGGTAAATGTGAATGTTTCTCCTAAAAGATATAGGGAATATATTGTGATGGGTATTCCAAAGAAACTCCCTATGTAGTTGTGATAGCTACAATGGAAGTATGATATGGATGACACAAGTTACCTTTATGATTTATGATTTCTATGTGTCTTTCATAAGTCTTATGATTTCACAAGGTAAGTAAATGATTTCATGTTTTTATGTTTTTATGATCAAATGTTTTCATTCTTTGTATTATAACCCTTACTGATCTTTTTATGCTCATCCCAAGTTTTAAAATGTTTTCACAGGACTTAATGATGAATAGGGTTAAAGATGGGATCAAGGAAAAGTCATGTTGTCTAATACCTGGAACTATAAATGACTTTTTTTCAAGAGTTTTTATTTTATGAAAAAAATTGAAACTGTGTATAAGTCTCTACTTTGTAATCTTTTGAGATGAAATAGTTATGTATTAATTCTCTAAAACACTAAACCTGAAAATATCCTCAATGTGTATTATTCGTTAAATTCAACATTATGTAATGTTTAAGGCTGGGTCATTATAATTATAGATCACCAGTCCTTCACCAATCATGTTTAGAGGAGATTAGGGGTCGTCTGGACTCTACAAAATCATTCTACCCTGAAGCTAAAAAGATTCAGATATTGAAAACCCTAAAAAATAGATATGGCCAGAAAAATTAAAACTTCAATTTAATATACCTTATTACCCAAACATTGATGATGATGTTAATAATTTCATATCATTAAGATGTCACAATTGAAATGGGTCATAACATTGTCAAAATCGAAGGTTTTGAAACACCCCTGGCATTAACAGTGGTGTACATCATGATGTGAATAGAGGAAGGAATAGTTATTTCCATTATTAATTAAATTTATAAATTTATTTATTGAACCCCTATATTAAAAGTTACTAAACACCCAATGCACATAAATATTATACCTTTTATTGGGCAAACACCTCATTCCAGAACTGATGGTGGTCTTATATTTCTCATACGACACCCCGTTTGTGAGATATTAATTATTTAATAGTCAAAAAATTTATTAAAAGATAATTAAATATTAAAATTTTTATTTTTTGTGTGAGAAAACCAAAACATTAGTGCTTATAAATTTCATACCCCTCTAAGGGTATGAAATACATCTTATACATATCGATGGTCTTGGATTTCCCATACGACATGTTGTTTTTGACATATAAAATTATTTTCAAAAACAATATAATAAGAATTATTAAATAAATAATTTTTGTGAGCGAGGAATCCAAACATTCGACATGTAGAAATTTTATAACCTTCCTAGGGTAAACACAATGTTCGAGACATATCAATGGTCTTATATTTTTCATATTATTCCTTATTTTGGATTTATCCATTATTATTTGATAAAAATTGTGTTAGCATAATATAACATATTTAATATGTTTATTCAGTCCTTTCTGATTCTTTCTGAGCCATGAATGATCACATTAACTCAGTGTCCAACTCTGAAAAAATTCTATTGAATATTTCAAAGTGTTGACTCAGATATTTCTCTTATTCACAACCTTAGACACGTTATTAAGTTATTTGACTAATAAAACAAATTTTTCCCAATTAAGATATTTATAATTTATCATTCGATGGTATTTATTGTCTTTGTAAAAATTGGTATATTAAAAAAATGATGCATAAAATAATGTAACAGACTGTGTCCTTATGAAAAATTATAATGTTATTGTATATGCATCAAGATAGTTTAATATTAATGTTAAAAATTATTAAACTCTTGATCTTAAGTTAGCAGTAATAAAATTTCTATAAATATATGGAGACACTATCTCTATGGTGATATGTGTGAGATATTTTTAGATGACAAGAACATGAAATACATATTTTCATAGAAATAACTGAACATTGGGAAAATTAGATGGATTAAGTTGCTCAAATATTATAATTCCTCAATACATTACCACCCATGAAAAGAAAATAAGGTAGATGATGCATTATGGAGGAAAGATCATAGAATCATAATCCAAATGGGATTTGAGAAATATCCTATGTTCATTGATATAGTTTATATGGATATAATAATTGTTAATGAAGGGGAAACATCACTCCTTATTCAAATGATTAATAAACCATCTTTACGAGAGATGATAAAAAGTTCACAAACTGATGATGATAATTTTCAAATAGAAATTTAATCCATTAATGATGGAAAATTGGAAGATTTAATGTATGAAGATGGAATTATTAAATTTTGAAATAGGTTATGTCTTCCATAAATTCCAGAGTGAGGAATGGAACTATTAAATGATGCTCATAAATCACATTTCTCAATAATTCTTAGTATTACCAAGATGTATAGGTATATAAAGATTGTTTTTGGTGTGATGATATTATGTTGGAAATTGATGACTATGTTTCAAGTTGTATACTTTTTAAACAAGTTAGTTATTTGATACAACATCCCAGAGGATTCCTGGAACGCCTAAATATTAACATGTAGAATTAGGATCACATTACTATAGACTTCATCACTAGATTACAAATAACCCCCAAAAAGAAATATTTGAAAAAGTTTATTATTGATAGCCTTAGAAAATTAGAACATTTTATTGTAATAAGAGAAGACATACCTCTTGAGAACCTATAAAGAAACTATACTAATGATGTTGTAAGCCATCAGGTTTTACCTATATAAATTATCTCTGTCTGAGACCCTCATTTCACGTTGATATTCTTGACAAACCTTCAGAAGGATTTGGATACTAAGATTCATTTGTGTACATTTATCACCCTCAATTCAATAGAAAGTTAGAATTGACTATTAAAACATAGGAAGATATGTTGATATCATCCTAACTTGACTTTCAAGGTATGTGTTACCGGTATTTACCTATGGTATAGTTTTCCTATAATGATTTTTTCAATTACAATATTTAAATGGTTTAATATGAAAAATTATATACCAAGTGATATCGTACACTGACATGTTGTGATTATGTTGGTGAGGTAAACCATAGAGGCCAAGAAAAAATAGAAGAGATAATTAAAAAGTAAATACAATTCATCCAGATTTTAAGTTATCTCAATGTAAGAAAAAGTGTTATGATTTCAATCGAAGAAAGGATTTAGAATTTCAAGTGGGAGATCATGTATTTTTTTAATGTATATCCATAGAAGGGTGACATAAGATTAAGTAATAAATGGAAATTTATCCCTAGGTTCATTAGACCATTTTAAATTCTGGAATGAATTGGAGTTGTAGCTTATCGATTATCAAAGCCACTGAGTCTCTCCAAATGTCATGATGTCTTCCAATGCAAGAAATCACCATTAAAGAAATATAATTGGAACCTGATTTTTCATACTATGAAGATCCTATCATGATATTTGATAATAGAGATCATTTATTGGGAAATCAGCTGACTCGATTGGTAAATGTTATTTATAGAAGCTATAAAACAGAAGATGTGATATGGAAACTTGAGGATTATAATGAGGACCCACTATCATATTTTTAGAAATAAATATTCATGAAAAATTAAGAGATTTAAATTTTTAAATGAGGGAATTGTATTACTCACCATGATTTTATAGTATCTATATTATCAAATAAATCCAATTGATTCAATACCTTATGTTTCACATATCACCGAGCGTAAACGAACTGTTATATAATATTAAATATTAACATGACCATTGTAATTATAATGTGGTAGTTAGGAATTGCAATGTGGACATAAGAATAATAAACACACCTATGAATGAGTAATTAATATTTAGTTATCTCATAAATGAAATAGGATATATTTATATTGTTTATTAAATAATTAATTTTTTTGAAAATGATAAATTAAGTATTGTTATATTTGTGGAATGTAAATGTTTATTTTTAATTTTTTAACTATTATGATAATTTAATGAATTTTTTTCTCAGAAAATAATCTCCTAAATTAAAATGTTTTAATTAAAATTATAATATTATTTTATGATACCATAATTAGATTTTCAATTTTTCTTAAGAAGGTTCCCATGGAGATAGTATTCAAGAGGTAAAATCATCATTATTTGTCATTTAATTTATTTATTTTTTATTAACTTATCACCTCACCTTATATAGATTGGAAGGATAACTCTAGTATCATATATATACCCTAATTTTATTCTTCTAATATAATATTAGTCCTCAAATCTCTTCTCTTATTCTTTTATTCAAAAAATTTAACCACTGTTTGTGAGGTGTTGATTCACCACATTTGTGGATGATGAGTCTTCATTTTTATTACCATATTAAAGGCTAAAAATAAAACCTTTACTATGGTTTAATAATATTTTATCACATATATTACAAATTATATCATTTTTATAACCAATATATTATCATAATATAAAATAAAATTACCCAAGTCTGTGATAGTCGTAAAAACCTCCAAAATAAATTAAATCATTTTGCCAAAATATTATCTAATAAATAATAAAAATTTCATAAAAAATGATAATTGAAAGAATTAAAACTTATTTAAGTTCATTAATACTTAAAAATTTCATTTTTGGAGTTTTCAATCATTTTATAGGAATTCATATTATTATACACAAGGGAACAGACCGAAATCCATGAAACGAACGCTCTCAAAAAAATAAATTAAACATTATTACTCATCAAAATGGACATAAATGAACTTAATAAAACTATATTAAATAAAATATATGTTTAATATGTTTTTAATTAAGTAATTAATCAATATTATTTTATTATCTTGGACTTCATTTATAAGTGCAGAATGTCATCTGACATATAGTAAGGGTTTCTCATCTCAGTGTTACTTTTTGAGATATTTTACTTATCCAAACCTTATTTATTGTGTGGGGTGTACATAATTACCTTTAATATATATTATCTTTATTCTATTTATATTAATTTTATTCAATTTTTCATTTTATGAAGAGTAATTTTATGGTACATACGATTAGATTGATTACAAGTTGTAAGGGATTTCTTAACTCATTTTTCATTCATGGTGTTAAACATATATTTAATTGATTATGTCCTGATATGTTTATGTGAAAATATCTTTTGATTATCTTATATTATTTAAACACTTCTTTATGTGAATTTATATCTAATAAGAATAATTAATTCATTTGATTAATTAAATGATCCTTTAAGGGTTTTTCATACCACTTTAATTTTTCTGGGACATATTTCATATTCATCACTTATTTCCATTGTGTACTTTCCCATTTATTTAGAATAATTAATCCATGAATATTTAATTGAATATTTATATTTATTGTATCATGGATGTGACTATTGGGTAATGTGTATACTATTTATACATATGGTGTTTACATTGAATTTAATTTTAACTCGGAAAATATTGATAAATATGTATCCTATACTCAATAATGATATTTTGATAAGGTATACTGATCTTTAATTAAATCTATGTATGAATATTTCATTATAATTATACTGATGGGTGGGCCTATAATTTTATATCCCTTTGATTCATTGAATGATCTCTTGAGACTAAACAATTCTTCAAATTAAATGGGTTCATACCTTTGGGTTTAAACTGTCTTGTTAAAGCACTTGATAGTAGATGTATCATGTGCTAGATACATGACATATAATAATTAATAACATTCTTTATTGAGTATTAACTTATTAATATCCATTATATTTTTAATATTAAAAAGTCTATGGTTGCATAAAATTCTCTAGACATTGATTAATTAAAATATGTGTTTTAGTTATTTTACTTTTCTATATTGATTATGCATTATTGATTATGCTTAACATATTGTTAATTCAGATGTATGTTGTATGTAACCCTCACATAGAATTTTAGATCACCCTTTTATTTTTTTCATTCCCCATGTTATAAAGGTAAAATATTTGAATAAGTGTTAAGGAAGTATTTTTTTCATTATTACATTCTATATATAAATACAAATGTAATAAAGTAACGTTGTATGTATCTAGTTATTTAGGACTACTAAACTAATAGATCCATGTAGATTTGATATCTTATATATATTCCAATGTAAAAAACAACCAATGATTATAGGCTAATAAGGATAGGATTATTACAATATTTTTATGGTATTTAAATACATCAATAACAAAAAACCTTTATTTTAAATATAGTACATAGAGGTTATGTTGTATTGATAAAATGATTATTCTTTCTACTGACTATTTCTGATCATTCAGACCAGGGAATGTATTTACATCAACATTATTGATTAATATTTTTTTCACTATCATTAAATTTAAATAATTACTTTATGGATATCATTTAACATTAAATTTATGCTAAATATCCATATTATGTTCATGGATATTTTTTTTACATAAATAATATTTCATTTCTACATACAATGTTATAAATTTTATTTTATTGGTTAATATAGGCTAATATTGATAAATATTTATTATTTACAATATACATATATTAGATATTAATGAAAATTGTTTTTGACATAAATCAATTATTCTATATTTGAAGAATTCATTGCATATGTTGTTATGGGTGGGACCAAAAATTATATATCACCTTGATGTATTGATAGTCCCATGATGTGAATAAATAAGATAACAATAAACATCATTTTATATATAGTTATAAATAATTTTGGGAAAGGTATTAATAATAAAATTATCATGATACCTAAGATCATGGAATCCAATATTTAATAATTTCCTTAATTGAGAATTAAATTAATATTATTCGTGGGATTTTTATAGTGACATTATATCTAGATGCATTTCATTATCAGTTTATTGATCAAATGGAATGTTTTTTCAATAATATACCTTCTATATTGATTATGTATTCTCTCATTATCCATGAAATCTTCTTTATGAAATAATCTATGGATGCATTTCATTATCAAATTGTTAATTTAAATGAAATTTGTGTTCAGTTGTTTACCTTTACATGTTCATTATTCTTATTTATTCATGATATCTTACACTGTAATTAACCCTTATTGAGAATTTGAGATCACCAATATTTTTTTAATTACTAGGAATCTAGGAAGTTTACTATGATTGATATACAAAAATAGTATAAATAAAATAATAGTATTCAAAAAAAAATTAATTAGTAATTTTTGTTTTAAAAATTAATATGAGAATAATGTATGTATCCAGTTTTTAAAGGAAATTAAAATATTCGGTTCTTTATGATGTGATTCATTATAACATATGATAATTGAATAGAGAAAAGATCTTATTTGGTATACTGGGTTCAAGGTCGCTGTATTAAATACATGAAAAATGACAATTTTTATATAAAATGGTGTTTATCACTATTCATGAGAAAATCAATCTTTTCAAGAGAAAAAAAAAGTTACCCTCAAATTATATTAATACGATTTATCCAAAAATGATGTTTATTTAATAAAATTTATTTTCTAAAAAATATGTTATTACATTTTTAACAAATCTATATAATTAATAGAAAATAAATCATTCAGAATAATAATATTTTTTTGTTGGTATAAAAATATTTTTAAATTATTAAGTAGAATATGAATATATAAAATTTAATAATGAGTATTAATATGTAATTAATTTTTTTATAATTTAGATTTCCTAGTTTTTTACATTCATACACCCTTAATGAAATTTCATACTCACAACTTTATGTGTTACCTAAAAAGTGAGGGTATTTTTCCCCCAAAATATTTTCTGTTTCCAATCCTATTTATTCTATTATATAGTATTTTAATAAAACCATTACTAGATGAGTCAAATTATACAGGAAAACATAATCCTTGTGATCTTGAATCTAAAAAGCATTTTCCTTATAATAAATATTCTTTTTCAACTGAACTACAAAAAGTCTAAAAACATCAGATTACCAGATACATATTTCCATAACAAAAAAACATAAAACACATTATCTATGAAATATACACTTGAATATTAATATACATAGTAAGAAGTTGATCCATCCTTACTCCATAATTTCATATCAACCAATAATCCATGGTATTTTTTTTCCTACAGAAACTTCTAACACCTTTCCAAGGATATACTTTAGGAGAAACATTATACCCTTCCTCAAATAAGAGATATTTACTCCAATTATATGCATAAATCATATTCTTGATATCGGCTACCCTCATAAGGGTTTGAATCATCATTACCTTCTCAAACATTTGTTTTTTTCTTAATTCTTTTCTAAACAAATTTCTATCACCTACATCATCCCAATATGTTAGAGATTTAAACTAATTTTTATAAAATTCCACAAATGGAGACATCTATATACTTGAATGATATTTTTTATTATAATAAAATTAAAAAATTTGATTTTTGTATAATAACATACATTATAATCTATATAGTAAGGTGTAAGCATATCTTCCAAATTCAAATTTTTAGCTCTAACTTTTAAATATATTTTGGATGAAAATATACACTAAAATATAACTCAATAAACAATGAATTCTAATGTCCTTTAATTTTTTTATAAATATGGGGTCATGATCAAATATAATATAGAAGGGAAATACATGTAAGATTACTATCTCATTAATATATAGTGTAGAAATCTAATCCAATGAAATAGTATCTCAAATAAGGAAAAAATTGAACGAATTTAATCAAACGATCAATAATAACCAACAACACATTATTATCTTAATATTTGATTTTGGAATCCTACCAAGAAATCCATGACTATATACACTCATTTCTTTTTAGGTACTAATAATTTTAGAAGCATTCCCATTAGTAGTTTTCATTCTAGAATAACATTTTGACAAGTCAATAATTTCTTGGAAAAATAAAAAAATATATTTCATTATTCCATCCCAAATAAAATATATCTAAATGTCATTATTCATCTTGGTACTACCATAATGAAAAAAAGATACCTAAAACTTCAATAATTTTTTTTTCACTGAAATTCTCTCAAAACAAATAGCATACTTCCAAGTCTAACAAACCATTATTTTTTTACAATAAAAAAGGAATTTTACCTTACTTATCCAATTTTATTCATTATTTCAACCAAATATCTTATTTATTAAAAATCATAATTGTGAATGAAAATTATAAATTTTCACTCTTCTAAACCAAGGGAAATGAGTTCTTTCGAACAAAATTTCTAGTTAAATATTTATTAAATAATCAACTAAAGGGTCATGTTCCCAAATTATAATCCCATGTGGATGGTTGATTAGAATAATTGTACATTATTTCATTAAATAAGAAGGAATAAAAATTGAAGGTATATTAAAATCCTCTATGATTTTTTATTAATAATGGAATGAGAAAATGGAATGTATTTGAGATATATTCATGAATGCTGGTGGTAATGCTTAGTGTATTGATGTTGATTCCTTGGATCTCATTTACTAAATTTTTTTTGCACATATGATTTGATTATTTGTGGATAATTATTAAAGATTAATTGGATATCACTATTCCAAAAATTCCCCACAATTGTTTTTGTTTCCTAAAAAAATATTATAGAATCCCTTGAAGACATTGGATGTCATGGTAGTGAAATTAACCATTTTAATTGTGAGTATTGTTTCATAGTTTTTATTGTTAATGAAATGTGTCAGGTAGGACACATTATTTATTAAAATATTGAATAATAAAAGTTTTAGAAGAAGGAAATGCAAGATTGTAATATTTCATGAAGCATTGATAGAAGGCCACGTAATTTTTTTGACATATTAAATAGAGAATCACTTAGGAGGAATATTAAATAATGGAGGTTTTTTATTTTTTACTGCGATATATATATATACACATACATATCTCAATATATCATTTATAATTTTTTCCCTATTATATAAAAAATTTCCAACCCATAGAAAATCATAGTTTAGGATTAACCAAGAGAAACTGTAACACCCGAGAATTTTATGAGAAATATTTTGTTTTTATGTTATATAAATCATCAAAGGAATATTTCACTACACACAACACTAGCTTGGCTTGCTTTTCACGCAACCGTGGCCTTCCTCGATAGCTTGCATCGTACGCAATACCGAGTTTCACTAAACAACGATATGCTATTAAAATATTATTAAAACTAGCCGTTATGAATAGTAATACCCACTTTTTGAAATTTTTGAAATTTTATTTTTCAAAATGGACTTAATTTTTGGATTCGGAATAATAAAATTAGCATAGGGTAAATTTTTTGTATTTTTATGAAAACTTTCAATTTTTGATGAATAGTGAAAACAATGGGTTACTATTTAAAAACCAACTCTTAATTTAAATAATAATTTATTTTATTTAAATTTATTTTAAGTCAAAATTGATTCATAATACCTATATAAGTTCAATGAAATTCATTGATGTCATTTTATAATAATTTTAGATATATAAAAATTTTATTGAACTTTTCACCATCTTTTACCCACCTCCTAGGAGAATTTGCAAATTTACATAAAACATAATTTTACCACTTTTGTGAATGGAATTTCAAAAATCCGAGAGACACGGTTGATGTCAGTAAGTAAAATGTGGTTCAATGAGATGAAAATAATTTTTGGTGAATAGTTACTTTTTACTTTTTTTTTACCACGGTTAAAAGTAAATAGGGTAATTAAGGGAAGAAATGTCATTATTATTACCCTAAAACATGTCCTAATTCAATTGGATAAGTGTAATTCGACCAAAACAACCTTAGGAATAAAATATGACCATTTAGGCCCACTTGGATTAGATTAGGACATTTATTATTAATTTATTTAAAGAAGGGTTAAAATAGTTAAAATCAATGTTGAATAAGTAAATCATTTTTAATATAGGTTTATACATAAGATAAATTCTACTATAAATATTAAATAGAAATATAAAAATATTTCCTACATAATGGTATTTTATTTGTAATTTTTATACTTTAAATAATTTAATTTATTTATGACACAATGATGATGCAGTAATTATCTTATTAATGAAATATTGACATAATTGATGTTATAAATACCTGAATAAATGTAATTTGAGACTTTTTATGAATTACAATCATTTTCTATGTTAATATGACATGTTAGTGTTTATTTAATTAACTCTTTTAGAACTAATAATTATTTTATGATTTTCACAAAAATCAATTACCAAATAGTGTCAAAATTGACATAAAATAGTTTTCAAGACAAATATTATATTATTAATTGTTATTATATTCCTAAAAATCTAAGGTTCGGCCAAGATACTTATATCATGATATTTGTGTCATTAATGGACCACTTGGAGGTCTCTTGGATGTATATGGTAAGTTTATTAACTATATAATATAAAAATACAAATTGACATGGTAAATGTCAATCTAATTAACTATGAGTTAAAACTAAAAGATAAGGTTAATATAATGACCAAAACTTGTCTAAATTCTATTGGATGAGATTATTTCCACCCATAACCACATTATCTTCGAAATAAATCAATTTTGAGCTATTAAAAACCGAATATGACTTTATAATAAAATAATATTTTAAGTTTTTCCAAAGGTGCCCCTCTCCTCCCTTATAAAAGGGCACCTCCTCCCTCTCTTCCTCACACCACTTTGAGCCTTCAAGCTCGTCCAAACCCTTCCAAATTCTCTTCTAAACTTCCCTAGAAACATCCTAGAGGTCCTGGTATTCTTCAAAGACCAATTTCAGTGCCCTAAGAGGAGGTCTCAAAGAGGCGCTTCAAAGAAGAGGTAATGTCCGTTACCGATTCTTTCAACTTTATTTCTTCTTCCAATTATTATTATTTAGTTGTTTCATTATGAAGTAATAAAATCAGTATCACTCATATACTGATATGTTATTATAAGTATGAAACAACCCTATTTCACCATCTATCCATCCTACGGAAAACAAAATCACCGCGCGTGCGTACGTACAGAATACCGTCTCCACGCCGTGGTGTAATCTATTTTCCACCACCAACTTACTTGGATGGGTATAATGGTGTAAATAATAACTATATATGATTTTTGTAAAGTGATATTAATTCTGAAATAGTATACATACACTAAATTACAATTTCACGATCATGGGAACGATATCATCCCTCGTGCGTACGTACGGAATACCGTCTCCATGATGTGATGTGACTCGTTCTACATGACCTTCATTGCATAATGATTATATAAATGAATTGAATGAATAAATATGATATATATTACACTAATACAATTCTAGAAATGAGGTATCTATAACCTAAAAATAATAATAAGAATTTATTCGACAAAACACGCATAAGAACAAAAAGTAATAAACACCCGAATAACAAGTAGTAATGAAATATTACTAATAAGAAGCTAAGAATATGACCATATATGATATCATAAAAATAATTATGATTCTAGAATAAGTCAATAACATTATTTAAATCATTATATAGGAGTTTTGGACACTTACGAAGCAAATCAGACCTAAGGTAAGGGAAAATCTCGCAATCTCATTTTTTTATCCAAGATTGTTTATACTTTAGAATTTATTGGGGAATATTTATCATCTACATCCATGTTTACTCAATATGTAATATTTATATCCTTCTAAAATGGTTTAAATCCAATTTTACCCTTCGATGAGTTTTTAGTAAAATATATGAAAGGAATCTTTTGTCGTTTTTCGTACTAGGTACTTTTTGACTTTTCTGACATAAGTACGAGAAGAATGTTTATTTTAACTTATATGGAATGAATGGATTTTTAAAAAATTATTTCCAAGAAGCTTCATTTACAAGTTTTCAATTTTATTTTTAATCAACTTATTTTAGTTCAAAATTATATGACATATTATGAAAGGAAAATGTTTTTGAAGTAGAAAGGATATTTTCCTCAAGAATGAAATTCAAGTGTTTTATCAAAATTATTTTCCATCTAAGATAATATAGGGTTATATTTCTATCCCTATTATTACATTGATTTGATTAGGTTGTGATGTAATTATTTTTATGAATTCCTTTATCTTATATGAATTTTTTATGATGTCACGATGTTTAAGAATCCCATTTTTATTACATGGGTTATGCAATGATGTATGATTTATGATTTTTTGGAACACATAAGAATGGTATCATTATGAGATGGTTGAGACCTATATCTCTCTCCAATTCATTGGGTAAAGATTCATATCTCATGAGATAGACATCGCTGGAACGGCAGGTTAATCCGGTTCAGTGAAATAGGACTGAAACGAGGAGTGAACTCGGTTCAGAAATAGACTTTGTCCACTAAGATAGTCTTGGATATGAGTCTTGACTACTAAGAAATGATTCTCTATGATTATGTGTGTATGCCAAAAAGTTTCATGTTTTATGTTATGATTATTGGGATTACATTTCACTACTATGATTTATCCCATGTTATGAAATTATGATCTCTTTTGCAGGTTAAGATTTCCAAAAGTTATGTTATTAGGAATATGATGTGATTGATATTTCTTTTGTTTACCCTTACTGAGCATTTGAGCTCACCCTTTTGTATGTTTTCTTTCCCTAGGTCAGGAAGAAGGTTATTAAGTAGGATATTCCAAAAGGGACTCTATATATGATGAAATAAATGGGAGGAAAAGTAGATGCTTTATGAAACAGTTGTTTATGTTTCCCAGTTTCTAAAGACTCTATACCTATACGGTCCTTTTCTGGTTTTGTTATATGTTGTAATAAGTGTGCTTCAATTCTGAAGTAATAACAATGTATGTAAAGTATGGGTCGTTATAGTTGGTATTAGAGGAAAGGTATAGTCAACCTTTGGAAACTAGGATGTGAAAGCCTTAGTAAGAACCCTAAGGATAAGTCTAAGCATAGAACCAAATCATAGTGTTTTAGAAATGGCCATGAATAACCTATGATAAGACCTTAAGTGTGAAATTTTATTCTTGATAATGAGGTTTTCCTATTATAATTAGTGTTTCTCACACTATTCTTCTTGGTTTTAGTCAATGGATGAAACCCGAAGGAACCATGTTAATGCGGAATGCGACAGGCAATGCAATGATTGTACGCCTGAGAAACCAAACGTTATGGGAGATGGAATGAAAAATCTTGTAGCCATGATCACATAACTTTCTCAAGATATGAATCACGCAGGACTTCCAAATGAGCAAAAGAAGGGGCAATATTCTGTTGAATCCTTCATGAGGCATCGCCCACCTTCATTCAACGTGTCTACTGATCCATTAGGTGCTAAACAATGGATTAGTACTACTGAGAATATATTTTTAGTTCTTCAATGTTCTGAACATGATAAAGTCATCTTAGCAGTGTATCGTTTGGAAGGAGATGCTGATCAATGGTGGAATCTTATTAAGAATACGAGGCAAAGGGATGAAATTGAGTCCATGTAATGGGACGAGTTCAAGAACTTATTTTTCAATAAGTACTTCCCTCGTATTCTCTGAACAAATATGGAGAAAGAGTTTCCTGAACTGAAGAAAAAGGATGATGAATCTATTGGTACCTATGAAGAAAATTTTACAAGACTTGCAAGGTACGATTATGGTATTATTATCTAACCTAATAGTTAGATCGATCGATTCTTTAGTGGCTTAAAACCAAGTATTCGAAGGGCCTTATCCATAAGGGACTTCAATAGCTACGAGGAAATCGTTCGATGTGCTCTCAAAGTTGAGATGGAGATTGGAGTAACCCATCATTCATATGGGTTTGATAAGAAGAGGAAAATGGAATTCAGAGGAAAATCTAAAGAGCACACTGAAAAGAAGATGATCTTTCCCTTATGCTCAAAGTGTGGAAACAAACATAGAGGGATCTGTCTTAAAGGGACAAGTAAATGTTTCAAATGTGGAAAGGAAGGTCATCGGGCATTTTAATGCCGCAATGATGGGATGAATATGTCTAATTATGAAAACAAAGGAAGGGATACACAGAATGAACCTACTACACTTCAATGTTTCAAGTGCAAGGAGATGGGGCATTATGCCAATCAATGCCCAAATCCAAGGGTTGATGATGATGGTCGGCGTCAACAAGATCTTAAGGAAAAAGACAAAGGAAAGTCACATGCAATTTCTATCAGCGATGTGGAGTATGATAACGATGTGGTGAAAGGTACACTTACCATCCACTCTAATGTAGCAAATGTTTTATTTGATTTTGGATCCACCCAATCTTTTATTTTTGAAGAATTTTCTAAGGGTATCGCCGTGTTACCTCAACAATTAGATGTTGAGTTAGCTGTGACAACCCCTAATGGCACAATAGTCACATCAAAAGTATATAATTCTTCTCCGATTAAAGTTTGTGGGAAAGTGCTTCCTGCAAATCTTGTGATCCTTCCTATAGTGTAATTTGATGTGATTCTTGGCATGGATTGGATTTCTCTATATAGAGCTCATATCAATTGCCAATGAAGGAAAGTCACATTTCATATTCCAGATCAATCTATGATCGCTTATCGATGCAAGAATGAACATAACCTTCCAGTGGAAATTTCTTCCATCTTATGGGTCTTGATTCCACTAAATGAGGGTTATTTATCTCAAATGGTTGGTGAGAAACTCAGGATTAAGAATATTCCCATTGTACGGGAGTTTGACGATGTCTTTCCGGAATAATTTCCAGGTCTTCCACCAAACCATGAAGTTGAGTTTTCAATAGAACTCGTACCGGGTGCTTTTCCTATTTAAAAGACACCTTATAGAATGACCCCAATTGAGTTGCAGAAATTGAAGAAGAAACTCCAAGAGAATCTTGATAAGGGATTCAAACGCCCTAGTGTTTCACCTTGGGGAGCACCTGTTCTGTTTGTTAAGAAGAAAGATGGATCAATGAGACTCTGCATTGATTATCGAGAACTTAAAAAGATTACTATCAAGAAAAAATATCCTCTCCCGTGCATTGATGAATTATTTGACCAACTACGAGGAGATCAATACTTTTTCAAGATTGATCTTTGTTCAGGGTATCATCAATTAAGGGTCAAAAGGGAGGATATACCAAATACGGCTTTCCGTACAAGGTATGGACACTATGAATTTATAGTGATTCCATTTGGTCTTATTAATTCCCCTGTTATCTTCATGGATCTAATGAATAGAGTCTTTAGAGACTATCTTGATCAATTTGTGGTAGTCTTTATAGATGATATTCTTGTATATTCAAAGATCAAGGAAGAACATGAAGATCACTTGAGAATTATATTGAAGACCCTAAAAAATGAGAAGCTTTATGCCAAATTTACCAAGTGTGAATTTTGGATTCAAAAAGTTGCATTTTTGGGTCACATAATCTCAAAAGAGGAGATATCTGTGGATCCAACAAAACAGAGGTTATCGAAAGATGGTCGAGACCAGCAAAAGTAACTGAGATCCAAAGTTTTCTTGGTTTGGCTGGATATTATCGACGTTTTGTGAAAGATTTTTCATGATTATCTAATCCACTCACCAAGTTGACTCGGAAAGGAGTTAAGTTTGTTTGGACGGAGGAATGTGAAGATAATTTCAAGGAGTTGAAAAGAAGGTTATCTAGTGCACCTGTACTCACACTGCCTTGTAGTGGAGAAAGGTTTGTGATCTACAGTGATGCATCCAAGAAGGGGATGGGGTGTGTTCTTATGCAAAATGATAAGGTGATAGCTTATGCCTCATGACAGTTGAAAATCCATGAGCAAAATTACCCAACTCATGATTTGGAGTTAGCTGCGGTAATCTTTGCATTAAAGATTTGGAGGCATTATCTTCATGGAGAAAGGTGGGATATTTATACTGATCATAAAAGTTTAAAGTATATTTTCACAGAAAAGGAGCTGAATATGCGCCAAAGAAGATGGTTGGAGATGATTAAGGATTACGACTACTCAATTCATTACCACCCTGGGAAAGCAAAGAAGGTGGCAGATGCATTAAGTCGACAAGACCATGCTAGCTTATCCATAACGAGGATCACAAAAGATCCAATATTTATGGATTTACAAAGGATGGATATTGGAATTATAATGGAAGGGGAAAAATCGTATCTTTCTCAAATGAATGTTCAACCATCTATACATGTGAAGATTAAAGAGGAACAAAAAGAATATGTAGAGTTACAAAAGAAGGTGAGAAATATTCCGAAATTCAACCTTGATTGTGATGGGATAATAAAGTTCAGGAATCGGGTTTGTGTACCTCTCATCCCAGAATTAAAGAAGGATCTGCTGGATGAGGCTCATAGTTCTTCATTCTCTACTCATCCTGGAAGCACGAAGATGTATAGGGACCTGGAAGAGTACTTCTGGTGGGATGGAATGAAAAGAGATGTTGCTGAATATGTCTCTCGATGCTTGGTTTGTCAGCGAGTTAAAGATGAGAGACATAAGTCTAAGGGAATGTTACAACCATTACCCATACCTAAATGGAAATGGGAAAACATCACTATGGACTTTGTCACCGGACTTCCTAAAACATCCAAAGGAAATAATGCTATCTGGGTCATAGTTGATCGTCTTACAATGTCTGCACACTTCATTGCTATTAGAGAGGATTTCTATCTAGATCATCTTGCCAGGATATATTTAAAGGAAGTGGTAAGACTGCATGAAGTACCACTTTCTATTATATCTGATCGGGATCCGAGATTTACCTCGAAGTTCTGGAGAAGTCTTCAACATACTCTGGATACAGAGTTGAGTATCAGCACTGCTTATCATCCTCAGACAGACGGTCAGTCTGAGAGAACAATTCAAACTCTAGAAGATACGTTAAGAGCTAGCTCTATGGATTTCAAAGGTGTTTGGGATCAACACCTACCTTTTTTGTAATTTTTATATAATAATAGCTTTCACTCTAGTATTCAGATGGATCCTTATGAATCTATCTATGGAACGAAATACAGGACTCCAACTTGTTGGGATGAAGTTGGGTAAAGAAAGCTATTAGGAACTGATCTTGTTGATGAGATGGCAGAAAAGGTCAGGTCTATTCAACATCACATAAGAGCAGCACCGATTCGACAGAAAAGTTATGCCGACAACCGAAGAAAATACCTAGAGTATGATGTGGGTGATAAAGTGTTCTTACGAATATCTCCCTGGAATAGGGTCATGAGATTTGGAAATAAGGGGAAGTTGAGCCCTATATATATCGGTCCATTCGAAATACTGGATCGTGTTGGAAAGGTAGCTTACCGATTGGCGCTTCCATAGAATCTCTCTCAAGTTCATGATGTGTTCCATTTATCTCTCCTAAGAAAGTACATACCTGATCCTTCACATGTATTCAGCTCAGAAGTTGTACCGCTGGAGCAAGATCTTTCTTATGAAGAACAACCGATAGAGATTCTGGATCATAGAAAAAAAGTCCAACGGAACAAGACCACTCGCTTGGTGAAAGTTTTATGGAGGAACCACCAATTAGAAGAAGATACATGGGAGCTTGAGGATATTATGAGGGAGAGGTATCCTCATCTTTTTGTTACAAAGTGACGAATTTTGAGGGCGAAATTCATTTTAAGGGGGGTAGAATGTAACACCTGAGATTTTTATGAGAAACATTATGTTTTTATGTTATATAAATCATCAAAGGAATATTTCACTATACACAACACTAGCTTGACTTGCTTTACACGCAACCACAACCTTCCTCGATAGCTTGCATCGTAGGCAATACCGAGTTTCACTAAACAACGATATGCTATTAAAATATTATTAGAAATAACCGGTATGAATAGTAATACCAACTTTTTGAAATTTTGTAAATTTTATTTTTCAAAATGGACTTCATTTTTGGATTCGGAATAATGAAATTAGCCTAGGGTGAAATTTTTGTATTTTTCTAAAAACTTTCAATTTTTGATGAATAGTGAAAACACTGAGTTACTATTTAAAAACCGACTCTTTATTTAAATAATTATTTATTTTATTTAAATTTATTTTAGGTCAAAATTGATACATAATACCTATATAAGTTCAATTCAATTAATTGGATTCATTTTATAATAATTTTAGATATATAAAAATTTTATTGAACTTTTCACCGTCTTTTACCCACCTCCTAGGAGAATTTGCAAATTGACATAAAACTTAATTTTACCGCTTTAGTGAATAGAATTTCAAAAATCCGAGAGACACAGTTGATTTCAGTAAGTAAAATGTGGTTCAATGAGATGAAAATAATTTTTGGTGAATAGTAACTTTTTACTTTTTTTTACCACGATTAAAAGTAAATAGGGTAATTAAGGGTAAAAATGTTATTATTATTACCCTAACACATGTACTAATTCTATTGGATAATTGTAATTCGACCAAAAACAACCTTAGGAATAAAATATGACCATTTAGGTACACTAGGATTAGATTAGGACATTTACTATTAATTTATTTAAAGAAGGGTTAAAATAGTTAAAATCAATGTTTAATAAGTAAATCATTTTTAATATAGGGTTATACATAAGATAAATTTGACTATAAATATTCAATAGAAATATAAAAAGATTTCCTAAATAATGGTATTTTATTTGTAATTTCTAGACTTTAAATAATTTAATTTATTTATGACACAACGATGATGCAGTAATTATCTTATTAATGAAATATTGACATAATTGATGTTATAAATACCCAAATAAATGTAATTTGAGACTTTTTATGAATTAAAATAATTTTATATGTTAATATGACATGTTAGTGTTGATTTAATTAACGTTTTTTGAACTAATAATTTTTTTATGATTTTCACAAAAATCAATTACCAAATAGTGTCAAAATTGACATAATATAGTTTTTAAAACAAATATTATATTATTAATTATTATTATATTCCTAAAAATCTAATGTTCGGCCAATATACTTATATCATGATATGTGTATCATTAATGGACCACTTGGGGGTCTCTTTGATGCATATGGTATGTTTATTAACTATATTATATAAAAATACAAAGTGACATGGTAAATGTCAATCTAATTAACTAAGAGTTAAAACTAGAAGATAAGGTTAATATAATGACCTAAACTTGTCTAAATTCTATTTTATGAGAGGATTTAGACCCATACCCACCCTATCTTTTAAATAAATCAATTTGGAGATATTAAAAACCGAATATGACTTCATAATAAAATAATATTTTAAGTTTTTCCAAAGGTGCCCCTCTCCTCCCTTATAAAAGGGCACCTCCTCCCTCTATTCCTCACACAACTTTGAGCCTTCCAGCTCGGCCAAACCCTACCAAATTATCTTCTCTACTTCCCTAGAAACATCCTAGAGGTCCTGGTCTTCTTCAAAGACCAATTTTAGTTCCCTAAGAGGAGGTCTCAAAGAGGTGCTTCAAAGAAGAGGTAATGTCCGTTACCGATTCTTTTAACTTTATTTCTTCTTCCACTTGTTCTTATTTAGTTGTTTCATTATGAATTAATAACATCAGTATCACTAATATACTGATATGTTATTATAATTATGAAACAAACCTATTTCACCATCTATCCATCCTACAAAAAACGAAATCACCGCGCGTGCGTACGTACGGAATACCGTCTCCACGCCATGGTGTAATCTATTTTCCACAACCACCTTACTTGGATGGGTATAATGGTGTAAATAATAACTATATATGATTATTGTAAAGTGATATTGATTCTGAAATAGTATACATGCACTCAATTACAATTTCACGATCATGGGAACGATATCACCCCACGTGCGTACGTACGGAATACTGTCTCCACGATGTGATGCGACTCGTTTAAAATGATCTTCATTGCATAATGATTATATAAATGAATTGAATGATTTAATATGATATATATTACACTAATAACATTCTTTAAATGAGGTATCTATAACCAAAAAATAATAATAAGAATTTATTCGACAAAACACGCATAAGAACAAAAAGTAATAAACACCCGAATAATAAGTAGTAATGAAATATTACTAATAAGAAGCTAAGAATATGACCATATATGATATCATAAAAATAAGTATGATTCTGGAATAAGTCAATAACATTATTTAAATCATTATACAAAAGGTTCAGACACTTACAAAGCAAATCGGACCTTAGGTAAGGGAAAATCTCGCAATCTCATTTTTTTATCTGAGATTGTTTATAATTCAGAATTTACTGGGGAATATTTATCATCCACAACCATGTTTCCTCAATATGTAATATTTATATCCTTATATAATTTTTTAAATCCAATTTTACCCTTCAGTGAGTTTTTAGTAAAATATATTAAAGTAATCTTTTGTCGTTTTTCGTACGAGGTACTTTTTGAGTTTTCCGACATAAGTATGAGAAGAATGTTTTTTTAACTTATACGACATGAATGGATTTTTAAAACATTATTTCCAAGAAGCTTCCTTTACACGTTTTCATGTTTATTTTTAATCAAATTCTTTTAGATCAAAATTATATGACATGTTAAGAAAGGAAAATGTTTTTGAAGTAGAAAGGATATTTTCCACAAGAATGGAATTCAAGTGTTTTATCAAAATTATTTTCCATCTAAGATAATATAGGGTTCTATTTCTTTCCCTATTATTACATTGATTTGATTATGTTGTGATGGAATTATTTTTATGAATTACTTTATCTTATATGAATTGTTTTATGATGTCACGATGTTTAAGAATCCCATTTTTATTACATGGGTTATGCAATGATGTATGATTTATGATTTTGTGGCACACATAAGAATGGTATCATTATGAGATGGGTGAGACCTATATCTCCCTCCAATAAATTTGGTAAAGATTTATATCTGATGAGATAGACATGGCTGGAACAACAAGTTAATCTAGTTCAGTGAAACATGACTGAAATGAGGAGTGAACTGAGTTCAAAAATGGACTTTGTCCGCTAAGACAGTCTTGGCTATGAGTCTTGACTACTAATAAATGATTCTCTATGATTATGTGTGTATGACACAAAGTTTCATGTTTTAATTTATGATTATTGGGATTACATTTCACTACTATTATTTATCCCATGTTATGAAATTATGATCTCTTTTGCAGGTGAAGATTTACAAAAGTTATGTTCTTATAAATATGATGTGATTGATATTTCTTTTGTTTACCCTTACTAAGCATTTGAGCTCACCCTTTTGTATGTTTTCTTTCCCTAGGCCAGGAAGAAGGTTATTAAGTAGGATATGCCTAAAGGGACTCTAGATATGATGAAATTAATGGGAGGAAAATTAGATGCTTTATGAACCAGTTGCTTATGTTTCCCAGTTTCTAAAGACTCTATACCTATACAGTCCTTTCCTGGTTTTGTTATATGTTGTAATAAGTGTGCTTCAATTCTGACGTAATAACAATGTATGTAAAGTATGGGTCGTTATAGAAACTATGGGATATGAAGGTCTACAATTCCCACGAGAGCCAACATGGGCAAGTCCATGGGTAGAAAGTGTATGAGTGGGTCTTTTTATAAGAACAATATTGTGAATTGATGTATATGATACACAGAAGTGATATATTATAGGTTTTAAGGGTCCAAAGACTACAGTGGGTTGAAGCCCATGTTTGTGAAAAAGTTTATGTGGGTGAAGATCCCCCAAAACCATAGTATATAGTGTATGTGGATTGGATAGCCTAATAAAACACAGACTCAACCAAAGCAATTATTGATAGGGGACTTTACCAACACATGGTAATATTCTCACATTGTAATTAATATGTCAATTTTTATTTCTATTTGATCTGATGTGATATAATAGTTCAATAAACTCAATGTATTCACCATAAACCCCTATTCATCCTTTTCATTAATAGCCTCACTGAAATTTCTAGTTTGTTTCTCTATGATTATCGGGACATTAGAAAATATATATTGATCTGTTTTTGGTTGTGAATGAAGAAAACTAGATAATCCCAAACACATGTATACAATCTTTATTTTGTATGAATGATAGTAAATATAAGAAAGGTCATCAACTAAATGAAAATTTTAGTTTCAAAATTATATTCTGATTAGAGGAGGAGTTTGAGCTTAAATCATAAAGAAAATGTGATATAATGGCTTGCATATGAGGAGTTTTGGAATAACAAGGTATGTCTTGTTTTTGGAATAACTATTTTGGGGAACACCTAATGAGTCATGATATGATTTCCATGATATGAAATAATTCTCAAGGATTTGAAGATGTATTTGAAATGGAATTTAATGTGGGGACGAGGCAGTTCCAGTAACGCAAGTTTTACTTATTAATTCCATGTAATGAACCCAAGGAGGTATTCAACCAAATCGATAAACTGTCATTTCAAGAAGAACATAACAACACAGAACATAGTCTCGTGATTAGATGTTTCTTCCCTTCTATATCTTGTGTGAAGGAGAACAAGGAAATGAGTATTTAAACTTATATATAAAAAACTAAAATAATTTCTTAATTTTTTTTTGTGATGGAATTGGGGGAAGAATTACACACTGACATGTTATTATCCTTATTTTATAGGAAATGAACAACCATACGACAATGTATAAGTAGACACTATTTCTAAAAATAAGAAGAACATTAATACAAAATATTGCAAGAAAGGATGGAGAATATTGGGAAAACAAATGTGGTTTTACATGAGGGAACATAAAAAAACATGTGCAATGGATGAGTGATGTACTTGCACAAATTTAGTTGTGTGAAAGTTTATCATAAACAATGTAAATAAAATAGAGAATAAAAATATTGATATGTGATTACATGAATTCTCATTCACATGTTAATAATAAATTTAGGAAGACTATGTATGTATGAAATTAAACAAAGAATAAAATAGTGGGATATTCATGCACTTACATGCATATAATAATGCACATTAATGTGATAAAGAACGTGGAAAATATTTTAAAAGAACATAATAATAAATTAATGAACATGAATTTTCTAGGATTTTTGATTCCATGAAACCCATTCATTCCTACAAGAATATGTAAATATATTTAAAATAAGAAGAGCGCATTCAAGGATATTGGAATGCATGAAGACATATGTAAACCCTCACTTGAGTAAATAACTGAAATAAATGAAAACATAATTCTAATGTACAAGGGTTTACAATGTGATGGTCTGATGATAATGATAGATAAATGCACATGTGATAAAATTTGTAGGAATGATGTTTAGTTAACATGAGACTAGATCCATAAAAAATTATCTGAGGTGATTATATCTAAGTTAAAAATTTACTAATATTGTGAAATTAACATATTTCTAGTATATTTATAAAGGGAGTGTGAACCACATGCACATATTTAATTAATGTCAGGAACTTCAATGAAAAATGGATTAACTTTCAGAGCATTTGATATTTGGTGAAGAAGATTTCATGTATTGTGTTGATATATTATTATGCTTATCAATTTGATAGAATAATGATTATAATTGGAAGTTTCATCTTCTATTAATTCGAGAGTAAGAATCCAACATGCATAGAATATTTGTCATACAATATTCATCGATGAAATTAATTGAGGAACAAGATTATCTAGTTGATGAAATTTTATCTATTGTAGTAGAGTGGTCTTGTTTATAGTGTTTATTGAATATATTTTATGAATTAGTTGTTAATGTATAAATAGTTCCATTTAAAACTCATGGAACCACTATAAAGAACACCAATAACTCAAGAATATTGATTGTTTCATCGTTGAACATTTTATTCCAATTATTTTAGTTTTTAATAACTACAAAATTATAGTTATATGAAAAACCTTGAAATAAACAAAGGTTAATCTTGATAAAGATTTGGATCTCAAATTGATACAATTTTTTTTTTAATTTCACGGTTTTTTGATGTCTCTCTTCTTATCCTCACCTCAAGTGTATGTGTTTTTAGAGTAAACAATGGATCCGATTCTCTTAACTACGGACGATGTTAGAGATTAAGTGGGGATAATTGAAAAGAAACTATAAATTTGATATCATGTTGGGTATATTGATTCACTCCCTAGTGTACCTACACGTTCTATCTAGTATTTACAAGTTGTATCATTGAATAGGTTTACCAATCACTGGAAAAATAAATTTATCCTCTAATTATTTTAAAAGGATTTTATGAAGCGAGTATTAGAAGTTGATATTGAAGTACCAAAAATTTAAAACATGGTTTCTAGTTCATTTTAAAGAGACATAAAAGTCTCTTTTATGACTCTTAAATTCAAGAAGAGAGAAGGAATGTGATTGCTAAATATATCAAGGGATGGAAAGAAGGATCACTATTCTATTATCAAATATGTTTATAATGATCTATTTACAATAACAAACTAAAGGTATGGAGAGTATGAGGAACATAAGTCTACCAAAATTACTGAAGACTTATATTAACAATTTGAAATATATACGATGAATTTTCTAGAATAAATGATTTAATATATAATTTTTTCCGTTAAGAAAATTTTTGATGACACCGCACATCTTTAAGAGGAAATAAAACAAATTAAAAGATGCACATTGTGAGAAATTCATATTTTCAAATTTTCTCAATATACTCTTTTAAATAATGTAAGAATCTGCGACTCTTCTGAATAAAGATATTTTAATAATTAAATAATAATTTCAATGGAACTCTTATGAGATCACAATTAATAAACATGTTTTTGGTGATGTAATCCATGCACTTGATAAATTATTCAATGTTTTCCTGAATGATGTAAATTTTAAGCCTGAAGATAATACATATAAGGTAAATGATCTTGACATGTTAGTGGATTCAAAAGAACAGTATTTATTAAGAGTATATTCACAATATTCATGCTCTAGAATAATCACATAATGCCATTAACAGTGTCAATGAAACTCTATTAGAAATCAATGAAAGTAGAATCAAAGTCCATGATAAATATTTGAATAAAGGTATTATAAAAAATAATGAATATATTAAAAAATGAATAGTTAATGGGAAAATATAATGACATCAGTTGAAAATGAGAATTTTTTATCCAGTATTAATTTTTTTGAGCAATTGAATGGATTGATAAATTTAAAGGATACACATGAAGGAACTTCCTAAGTTACAGAGAAGAAGAAATCTACCACCCAAACATATAAATAAATTGAAACCTCAAAAAGGGATTTTTCTATTAAAACCGTTGATGATAATCAGGTCTCTAAAGAGACTCATATTGGTGGAAATAAAAACTCGAAATTACATCTTTATAAACCTTTTACAAGGTGATATAATTAGGTAAATAATAATGTAGTTAATTCATTTTCATGTAATGAAATTTCATTTTCTAGTGCAGGTTCAAAGCTAACTTATAGGAAGATATGTATTGTTAAAATTAATGATAAATTCACAAAAAAAATAATTTTTGGTATAATAAATATTAATAATAATAACTCAAAAACTGATACACTAAAGAAATAATTATAAATGTAGAAGTAAAACGATAATAAATAAATCCATAATTGAACTACAAGAAAAAAGAGATTTGTTGGCTACTATTAGTGCTCCTACAGTTTTTAATATAATAATTTTAAGCGTTATAAAAGATTGGTATAGTATGGGGACTATAGATGGATTATATTTAAGTAGTGTAGAGGTCAACCTATGAATAAACCTGCGATACCAAAGTACATTCCATAGATTTAAATTAATATATAGGGTAAAAATAGATTCAAATGCCTGGAAGATTTATGTCAAAACAATATGACATATGTTCATTGTTTTTATGAGTTCTAATATATTACAACCTTTCACTATTATTATATTGATTAGAATAAATGACCATAATAAATTATGAAGCAATGGGGAAATAAAAAGAAATATTCCTTGGGGAATAATTAGAAGAAGAAAGTCAAGAAAACTATATAGCAAGATACTCCCAAGAAGAATTAGAAGATGGATTCCATGAATTTATTCTCAACCATGAAAATACGGGTTTACCATGTAATGAGAGTCTATTTCACAAACCAATAAAAATAGGTCTTCGAAAATAATGGAAGTCATCAAATTTCATGAAGAGAATAAATCTATGGTAGAAATCAAAAGATATGATTTATTGAAGATATTCCTTAAAAATGATATTATGTATTCCATGAAAGGTATACCAAAAACATTTAAGAAAATATGTGTATTATTCAAAATAGAATACGATAAGAATTAATTTTTTTATCATTTTCCCTGAGAAATTGAAATATACCGGAGGAATGATAAAAATGAAGATAACAAAATAGCTAGAGGAAAGGAAAAATGGAAAATAGTCAGTTCTATATGAAGATGAACTAGAATTTCATGATCAGTTTTCGATATATTAAAACAATAGAGTCTCAAAAAAATTGTGTAGAAGGTCCAATAATATATTAAATAATGAAATAATTTATATAACCATTCTACAAACTCGATAAAATTATCTAGAGACAATAAAAGAAGAATCAGAGGAAGCTATATCATAATTGGTAGATGTAAGTATAAATAATGTACAAAAGATAATGATTGATGTATTTATTGATTCCATGTGGCGAAAGAAGACATAAAATGTTAAATTTAGGGAATCCATAAGCACAAATAATAGGACACACTTTAGAACTACAAGGAAAATAGTCTTCTTGTTGAGAGAAAACTCTCATCCCTATTGATCATATTGAGAATCTCATAAGTGTTCCACCATATTCATAAAATTATTAAATGGTTTTTATGTACCTACATTGTAAGTAATTTAATGTGAATTTCATTCTCATAATGAGATATTAATGAAAAAATTGGAAGAGAACAAGTTGAGATGAATATCCATGATCTGATATAAACTTGAATTTTTCCACAATGGTTGATTATAAATAAGATCATCTTGATGATTATTTTGTGAAAATATCTATAAAAAATTATTTCCAATTTATTTATTTTTTAAAATATGTGAAAAATAGTTGATTATTGGTTGATTAGTAATCTCTTAGAAATGAGAGAAAAGTATTCTTACAGTTGAAATTTATTATCTTTTTCATTAAATGTTTTAGATAATATATTTCATGATAATTTTTTTATAAAGCCATAATTTTAAAAATAAGTAAGTTCTAAGAATCATATCACATGAATGGTTTTTGATGGATACTATATGAAACGATGGTGGAATATATCTAGTTTTCTATACTAATTTAGACCACATAGAAATATATTTACCGAATATGGTCAACTGTCAAAGAAACCCATCTGGTTCCATTTATCATTTATAAAAAGAATAATTGATTTCCAAAATTCCATAAAAGGGAAAAATAATGGGAATAACCCATTCGTTAATCCTTTTCATTTATTTTAATAAGTTTAAAAAGTAACTTGTATTTTATTTTGTGAAATAGTATTGGCAACAAATCCAAAAGGATAGATTAGAAAGCCCATGTGGATGGTTGATGAATACCGTTGTATTTGTTTTCATTATATAAGAAAGAATCAAAAATCAATATATATTGAAGTCTAGTTTGATTAGTGATAACAATGGAATAGAAATATTGGATGAGTGTGAGTGATATTCAAGGATGCTATTGGTGATGCATAGAGAATTTTTATGAATTCCTTGGATCATAATTACTAAGACAATTATTCATTAATGAAAGGATAATGCTTGAAGAATTAATATAGACTCATTGTTTATCACTTGTATGAAAATTATAAATGCATTTATTTGATGCTTATAATGTTTTTATGGATTAACATCATGAAAATGTATGTCAATATTGATAAATTTTTATTATAATTAGTGATGATTGTTGTTATGATCTTATTGAAATATTAATGTGTCAAGGGCGATAGACTATTTATCACATTGTTAGAGGAGAATAGGAATAAGAAGAAGTCCATGAAATATTATAATACTGAAAAAGAAATTCATTTAAGTCCATGAAAAATGTATATACATTTCACAAAAATAATCATCAAGGAGGAAGATAAAATGATTAAGTATTTGGATTTTTGATTAAGATATATATATATATATATATATACATATATATATTTATTTCTAGGATTTATAAATTTAATCCTATTGTAAAAATAAGATCCATGCCATAAGAAAGAGTAGGAAAAATTGACCAAGTGAACCTATGGGACCAGGCGGTATACCACACCAATGAGAGTTATCTTGATAATGTCTATGGGAAGATGGAGTATGAGGAGGGTTTTGTATAATCCAAAAATTTCCTGACTATATGCAAGTTGTGGAGTGAGAACCCTAAGGTGAAAATGGGATAAAGTGTCCACTGGGCCAGAGCCATCATGTGAGGAATTTTATGTGGGTGTTGATCCAACCATACTTGGACTTCTTTTAAAGATGATTGACCAGGATAATAAACCATGAATTCATCCAAATAAAATAATGATGTGGGACTCAACCATTGTGAATTATTATTTCCTCATCTTAAAAGATATATAAATTTCCATGTCTGTACGATCTGATGTGGTCTAATGTTCCCACGACCTCCATGAAATATCTACCATTTTTCTTTCATCCACTAAATTAACATCCTCCCTAACAGTGTTAGTTTGATTATATATGATACACCTGACGTGTAAGGTCCTGAACACTTTAAATGATAATTGTTTCTTGAAAATGTGTGTTGTATTATATTCTACAAAAAAACCACATCTCATTAATAATGAAGTGAATGTATGTGGAAATTTTTCTATCTAGATTAATCCATTATGTGGTCATTCGTCAATTATGACCATTGTACAATATTTTCATTTGAAAGTGTTATCATAAAAATAATTGTAACGTTATAATAAGGGATTATATATTGAAATAAAAAAGGATAATTAATTCAGAAAGGAGAAAATATGGCCTCAATCAGTAGATCCATTCTGTTAGAATCCCCTTTTGTGAGAACCTAGGAGGTAGGTAGTGTCACATGGCTTTTTTCTTGACCAATCTAAAGAAGAACTCCCACAAGAGAATCTAGAACAAAATCACAAATGGGAGAAGATCAAGTTAGTGAAGATTAGCACTCGAGTGAAGTTTGTTGAGCCAACCCATAAATCTATCAACATCTCACACATTAACTGTAATTTTTACAAATTTAATATAATGGGTTATGTGTTGAGGACATAATTACTTAATGTGTAATTTCATATGTTAAGGTAAATTTTTATTCTATAAATTCTATTTTAAGAGTAGTTTTGTTTATTAAAATTGAGATGAAATTTGATTAATTGATTTCCAGAACAGAAATTCTACATGATGAAAAAGGTGTAAATATTTATAATAAACTAATATAATTAAAATAATAATAATTTTAATGAAAAAGTTTTACAGAAACAATCTTATTAAAATTTAAATGATAAAATATTTTTATTTATTTCATGTGTTTGAAATTTTACTATGTATTTTCAATTCTCCTTTATTTGTCATAAATAAGGTTTTTAAAATTTTAATGTTATTATTTCATATTAATTATTTTTTTTGGTAAAATAAATATCATTTTTTAAATCAGCATGTTGAAATATAGCTAGGTATAAATTATTAGAATTTTCTAAATTACATTAATTTTTCCTCAATAGTAAAAATATAGGTTGAGTTTTTTAGTATGTTCAATGACATAATAATTAGGTAATAATGATGTTATAATTAATTAAATGAAATAAATAACCTGAAATATATTATTTTATTAATAACAAGTATTTTAAAAAAATTAATCAATTCCCAAATATATATATTAATTTAAAATTCTAAAATGCAAACTTTAACATTGAAAATGTTATTTTGTGAAAACATTATTTTTCCTTAGGCAAATAAGTAATATAAAATTTTATTCAACTATTTTGTATTAAAATATGATATAAAATATCCCAAGTGTTCAATTACATGGTTATATTCCATGTTCAAGACCATGGTTTTGCATTTACCACTACATAGGTGTCCAAAGCCTTTATTTAGAAATCAATAAAAAATCCCCCAATTTTGATATAAATAACCATCCATTTCTCAATTTCCCTTTGCTAACAAATCATACGTCATAGATATATAATTATTTTACCTCCCAAAGAGTACTCCGAAAGGTTTGACCAATCCCTCAAGGTTCCAATCCTCAGGTTTGAGGAACTACTCTTCAAGGTACAAGAAATCTCTACGACTCTTTTTCATCCACATTCCCTCTTTATGTGGTATGTCTCTCAAATTTTAAAAACTAAGTTCTTTTGTCCAATTTTCTTTATCCATTTATTTTTATTAGGATAATATTATGAAATGGAGACTTGTGTACCCTATCTTTTTCTTTACTTTCTGAAATCACATTTTATAACAGTTATGATACAGATTTTACTACTCAAAATTTATCTCTTCTCT
Source organism: Viscum album (assembly GCA_963277665.1). Classification (NCBI taxonomy): domain Eukaryota; kingdom Viridiplantae; phylum Streptophyta; class Magnoliopsida; order Santalales; family Viscaceae; genus Viscum; species Viscum album. The sequence goes on along the minus strand of OY728164.1, from coordinate 567,971,803 downwards.
TTTATGAATTAATTTTTTTTTCATATTGTGAATACCCGAAACTATTTATTTCCCATGATTACTTAAAAATATTTAAAAAATATTTATTTGATTCATTTTTTGACATACATATAACCTCCATTCCATTTCTGTGGGTTTAAAATTTCACAATGATCATATTTTTTAAGAACATTTTAAAAATCCATGATTTTTATATGAAACCCATTTATTTTAGACACCAAATATTAATTTTAAGTGTTTTATTATGATATATTTAACTCACATTAAAATCAATACATATGAATGGTGAATCTTGATAGTTCACCAATGCGTTGGGTAAAAAACTTAATCTCTATAGATGAAATCTTTTGCGACACCTTGGTAAATTACCTTGATAATTTGTATGACACCTCAATGATAAAACATAGTGATATTATTATGAATGTATAAAATAAATGTTTTAGCCACATTTATATATTTTTATGAATGTTATTTTAATTATTATATTATTCTTGACCATGCATTTATGATATTCTCAAGGTTATTGTTGATATTTATGAAGATCACATGTAAATTGATTCCCATGCTTTCCTTTACTGGGCCATATGCTCTCCCTTTCCTTTGATATATGTCTCTAGGTTATGAGATGCTTCAAAAGTACAATGGATGAATCTTTTATGAATACTTTTGAGTGAATTTGAATAATATTTATTGTTTTCATTTATTATATACATTATTTCTAAGAAACTATACTTTATAAGATCCCCTATTTGTACCATGTAAATTATATTTTTATTTAATAAAAAGGAATGATTCAATAGATGATATCAAAGGGTGGTTCAGTTATTTTTGAAAATATGAATTCAAAATCATTAGAATGAAACCATTAGAAAATATAAAATATAGGAATATATATTGTAATTTTTTTGAAGTATTAAGTTAGTCATTTATAAAAAAAATAAATCCCTATCTAGAAACAAACAAGTAGATGTGTCAATGGAACAAATATATCAAGGGGAAAATAAGAAAACACCACATTAATCAAGACATGAAAAATAACTGTTGCACGACAATAGACCATTCTTCACTCCTAGTTTGAAACTCTTGGGGAATATGTTCGGTTTATCATAAGCTTTTTATAAACCATTCTGAAGGATTTATAAAAAAATTTCCCATCATATATGGATAAATTAATATATTTTATGGGGAGTTACATAGTCCTACTTCATAAATAGAGATAGATATATCCATTGAACTAATTTCTAGTTGCATTCCAATATCAATGTCTCCATATAGAATGGAAATAGTGGAGTAGGAGGAATTAAAGAAAAAACACCAAGATATTTTGGATAAGGGGATTAGCTGCCCTTGTGGGTCTCCTTGGGGAGAACCTATTCTCTTTGTGAATAAGTATGATGGATCAATACGTAAATTCATTAATTATAGAGAATATAACAAGATCAGAGTAAAGAAAATATACCATCTTCTAAGTATTGATGATTTGTTTGACCAACTTCATGAGGATCAATTCTTCTCCAAGATTGATCTTGGATTGGGTTATCATATATTGAGGGTAATGAAATCAGTTATTCTAAAGACCATATTATGATAAAAATATTTGTATTATGAGATTGTTTTTATTTCCTTGGACATGACTACTGAACCTTCTATAATAAATGAATTGATGAATAGAGTCTTCGAGGACTCCCTTGATTAATTTTTGGTAGTTTTTATTGATGATATTATCATATATTCTAAAATACATAAGGAGAATGGGGCTCATTTTAGGGTTATATTGAAAACTATGGGGAAGTTGGGGCTATTTGGAATGTTCATAAAATGTAAATTTTGGTTATAACAAGATTCTTTCTTGGGTAACTTTTTAAAAAATTAAGGAATATCATCTGAATAGTCTAAGACAACGGTTGCAGAAGAGTGGCCTCATCCTATAATAATAATAGAGATTTTTATATTTTATGGTTTAGTAGGATCCTTTAGGAGTTTCGTGGAAAACCATACATGAATTTCTAATAAACTAACCATGTTTACTCGAAAAGGAGATAAGTATATATGAAAAAACAAGTGTGAAGAATGATTCCAAGAGCTGATGGAGAGACTGGGTACCCTCCAATGTTATCTCTACCCTATATAAAATTATGAATGATTATATTTAGTGATTCATATATGAAAGGGATTAGGCGGGTCCTTATTAAAAAGGAATAGGTGATTGCTTATGAATCTCAACAGTTAATACCTCATGAGTAGAATTATCGTACAAAGGAATTGAAGCTAGTTGTGGTTTTTTTCTTTGAAGAAATTGAGACACTATATCTATGGGGCAAAATATGATATATACACAGACCAAAAAATGTTGAATTATATTCTTACAAAAAAGGAATTTTACATGAGAAAGACAAGATGTTTGGATCTTCAAAAAGTGTATTATTTTTTAATTCATTATCACCCTATAAGAGGAAATAAGGTTACTGATGAATTCAGTTGGAATGACCCTTTTGTTCTAGAAATGAAAAGGGTTCACAAAGATCTTATTATCAAAGTCATAGTAAAATTGTACACATTAATTTTATGAAAAGGAAAGTCATAAATCATATCACAAAAAAATTATTAACCCTAATTATAAGCGAAAATAATAAATCTCAATGGAATATGATTTTTTACAAATGAATATAGGGGATATGAAGAATGGGAAGTCTCTTGAGTTCAGTATTGATCAAGATGGTTTTATAAAATTTCATACAAGGAAATGAGTACCATCTATTCCAGAAATTAATATAGAGATGATGTATATATCTCATAGCTCTACTATATCTATAAATCATGCAAACTCTACAATCAATAAGGATCTACATGTTCATTATTGGTGGGATAACATAAAAAATGGAATTTAAAACTACACTACAAGGTGCTTAGTGTGTTAGTAGGTTAAGGTAGAGTTAAAATATCCTAAAGGGGTATTACAACAAATACCCATAACAACATTGATGTGGGACAATACCATAATGAAATTTTCAACTGGTCTCCTGAGAACATCGAAAGGAAACAATGTCATATGGGTTATAATGGATCATCTCATCATGACTTCCCTTTTCATTTGTATTCAAGTATATTTCTATCTTGAAAAAATTTCCATGATATACATGATGTAATTGGTAAGTCTATATCAGTTACCACATTCTATCATTTCTGATCATGATATAAGATTCACATCAAAATTCTGGAGAAGTTTACAACTTGCTCTTAGAACCAAATCAAATTTCACCATGACCACTCTCCCCCAAACTGATAGCCAATCTGAAATGCCAATTCAAACACTCGATTACATGTTGAGAAAATTTTCATTGGAATTTAAAGGTGGATTTTATCAATAACACCCATTAGTTTATTTCTCAAACAAAAAAATCTTCAATTCGAATATTCAAATAGAACCCTATAAAGAACTATTTGGGAAGAAATGTAGAACTCATACATGTTGGGATGAAGTTGGTGAGAGAAATATTCTTGAACTTGATTTCCTTATAGAGATGATAGAAAAGGTGCGTTCCATCCAAAAAAAATAAAAGATTCTCATAGTTAGTAGAAGAGTTGTACATATAACCATTAATTGGGCTTGAATTTTGATGTTGGAGATAATTTATTCCTACGAATTTCACCCTGGAATATAGTCATGTGGTTTGGGAAAAATGGAATCCTAGCCCCATGTACATTGGCCCCTTTAAAATCCATGATCATATAGGAGGAGGTTTTTATCATCTTGAATTCCACCAAATCTATCTCAAGTTCATGATCTATTATATTTATATTTCTTGAGAAACTATATACATGACCTTTCACATGTGTAGAATCCTAAGATGGTAAAACTAGAACATGGCCTCTATTATGGAAAGTATCCAGTGGAGATCTTGTACCATAGAGACAATGTTCAACAAAATTATACTACAACCTTGTAAAAGTGTTTTGAAGGAATGATATATATGAATAATCAATTCATGAAATATAGGAGAAAATGAGACATAAGTACCCACAACTTTTCTCAATATGAGATAAAGAGTTTAAATTTTTTAGATGAAATTTCTTAAGGGGTAGGAATGTAAAAAACCAATCTTTTTAAATGATAACAATTTCTAAAAAATGTGTGATTTATTATATGATACAAAAAAATCACATTAATAACGAAATGAATATAAAGGGAAATGTGACCATCTATATTTAACTGTTAGGTAATTGATATCCAATTATGAAAATTGTTAAATCTGACCATTGAATACTATACTCATAACAATAATTTTGACGTTATAATTAGTTTTTATAAGTATTAATGAAACAAGATAATTAATGAATAAATAAGAAATAATGGCCTTAACTATTATATTAATTCTATTCAAATCCCCTTTTTCTAAACATGGTATGAATGCATCATCACTAATATTGTCTATATAACATTTATAAGATGCACTTCGACAAGTGAAGCTTGAATGAAATCACATATAGAATAAGTTCTTATTGGTGGAGATTATGACATGGGATATAATATTTGAACCACACGATGAATCTATGATCATCACACCCCTTACCCTAAGGTATTTTATTGGTGTTATAAGGGGTAATGTTTTGAAAAAGTATATACTCAATATGAAATTCTTTTGTTTAAATAAATTTTTTATTCTATATATTCAATTTTTTAAATAGTTTTTCTTATTAAAATTGAGATGAAATTTGATAAATGGATTTCTTGAACAGAAGTTATACTTTCTAAAAAAGATATAAATACTTATAATAAACTAATATATAATGAATAATACTTATATTAATGAAATATTATTATGTAAACCCTATTATTTAATTTCAATGATTAAATTTTTTTTAACTGTGAGAAATTTTACTATGTATTTTCAATATGATTTTTTTATTAAGTTAAGTTTTTTGTAATTAAAATTTATTATTAACATATTTAGAGAACTATTATGATAAAATATATTACTTTTTAAATGATCACATGAAAATTAAGTTTGGGTGAATTTATGATTGTTTTTTGAAATACATTAATTTTTATGAATAGTAAAAATATAGTTTTAGTTTTCCAGTATGTTTAATGAAATCATAATTATGTCATAATGATGAAATAATTAATTAAAAACTATCCAATGCCTAATATATATATATTTTAATATATATTATTTTTAAATATTTTAATGAATTTCAAAAAAAAATTACTTTCCAAATTCTTAAATGGAAAATTAATCTTTTAAAATGAAATATTTTGAAAACATTAATTTTTCATTAAACAATAAGTAATATAAAATTATGGTAGACAATAATGGATTAAAAATAAATATAAAATTACCCAATTGTACTATACCATGGGAAAATATCATCTTTAATCCCATGTTTTTTCATTTACCCCTACCTAGGTGTCCAAAGCCATTATTTGGAAAGTGATAAACAAATACCACAATTTTTCTATAGATACCCACCAATTTATACATTTACATTCACTCCCAATTCATCCTACACAAATATAAGATAGTTTTAAGTCTAAAAGAGTCCTTCTATTGTAACGCCCCGACCCCAGCTACCCAGAGTCGGTGCATTACTTCGTAACATTGGCATGATCACAAAAGATCAAGTCTCGAAAGACCGATTAGTTTAGTAGCCTTGGAAACACTAGATACATTCATAAACGTTACATTACATCATAAAGTGAAAAACTACAAAAAAACATGGTCTTCATAGTCCACACTCATATCTTCACTGATTATTCCTGCAGGTCATTCATAAAATACTTCTTCACATCCTGGAAAATATTAAAACATTGAAAGGGGTGAGCTCAGATGCTCAGTAAGGATAACTATATTGCGGAAGCTTTCGTAAATAAACATAAACAATTAAGGCAATGTATAAATAAAACAAAAGCCTTTTAAACATGAACTTCATCATAATATGGAAAAAGTAAACTGAGATAATGCCATTCACTTCTTCACATGGATATTCTACTGGTCGAATAATCACATGCAATAACAATAACCACTTTCATAATGAGGGAATGTATAATGCCGGACATTCTGAAACATTTTGTCAAGGCCTCGGCCAAGACGTCTAAAATGATTAAGGCCTCGGCCAAAACCATAAATCAAATTGGGAAAGGGCCTCGGCCAATTCCACGTCTAGTTGTCTCATGAGACCTGCCGATGCATCGAGGAGCTATAGCGGGCTCCACCCGTCACTTATTAAGTCCAATACATTCCTCATATGAATAGGTTTAAACATATCATAAACCATAACATAATCATATCACATAAAACATGCATAAAGGAAACATAACATTTCCACATTTCAATCACAAGATATCAATAAGACATATTGATATAATAAAAACTCTTTCAAAACCATTTTCAATACCAAAATAAAAGAAAGTTAAAACTTTGTATTTATTTTTCATTAAAAAAAATGATGGCTTGTAGAGGAAGCCGAAACTCAAATAATGGTCACGGCGGCGGAGAAGTCGTTGTCGCCGCATACGTACGACAAAAACATTCCCTTTTGTCGTTTAGTAAACGCTTCGTATAAAAAAGATTCCTTTTGAATAAACTTAAAAGTCAAAGGGGTTTATACACCGTATAAAAGAAAGTTGTGTATAAAACCAAATATGCCTCAATGAAAGGAGATTGAGACGAAGTCCTTAAAAAGATCATTTTTAAAATAAAATAGATATATTATGTGTATTCACTATAGGTACACATAAAGAAAGTAAAAATACAAAATAGGACATAATAACATCATGACATAATTTGAAAGTAGTAGATTAACCCAAAGAATGGAAGTTGGGTTAAGAAGTTCCCTTACCTTGTGTCCGACTTGACTCAACCGTTCTTTAACCTCCTCCAAATCGGGTAACTCTTTTAGATTTGAGCCAAAGGCTTCCTTGGGAAGAGTTCTGCCCAAAGTGAGGCTTCTAGGAGTAAGGGAGGAATGTTGGGAGAGTATTTGGGCAGAGGTTGGCCGAGCCAAATGGCTTGAAAGTGTAAATGAGGTGGGAGAGGTGGGGGCCTTTTATAAGTGGAGAGGAGGGGCACTTTTGGAAAGATTGAAATGTTACATTATTTCACAATGCTTTTTCGGATTCTAAAGGTCCCACACTTATATGATTCGAGCCTAAGTTGATAAGGTTTAGAAATCTCTTCATCCAATAGGCTTTGGACAAGTGTAAGCCTTGGATTTTGCATTATCTTCTCATTTTATTTAAATCGTTAAATAATGAGGTCATCGCCACATCATAATGATGTCATAAATAATTTAATTTATTTAATGTCTAAAAATTATAAAACAAATACTATGATGTAGGAAATCTTTTTATCTTTCTAATGAATATTTATAGTCAAAATTTGGACTTGTGTAACCCTACTTAAAAATTGTTTTAGTAAAACACTTTATGTTAGTGTCATTTTCACTTTAACATTAAATAAAAAGTAATTTATGTTATTTCCCAACAAAAGTGGATCCATGGGGTCCCCAAGTTAGGCCATGGCTTGTCTTGGTCGGCCATGACTCAACCAATGAGGTTGGGACATGTGTCTAGGTCATTTCATATTATTAAAGTATTATTTATACCTTAAACTACACTAATTACCACTAATCGCGATTAAGAACTTAAAAGTTACTATTCACCAAAAATTATTTTGATCTCATTGAACCACATTTTACTTCTTAATGACAACCATGTATGTCGGATTTTTGAAAATCAAATCACAGAAGTGGTAATATTTCATTTAAACGAAAAATCAGTTATTTAACTACCACTTAGTGGTTTCACTATTCATCAAAAATTGAAGTTTTTCAGAATAAGGCCAAAATTTCACCCTAAGCTATAATTGATATTACGAATTCAAAAATGATGTCTATTTTACAAAATTCCAAACATATTAGTTGCATTAATTAATTTTATAATTAATTCCCGCTGTCACAACAAATAGCGTGTTTTTAAGAAACAATTTATATCAAAAGATTGGCAATTGTTTATGTCCAATTTCAATGTTAAATTAATTCTAATGACCGCCATTGGATAAAATGGTAAAAATATATTCTAATTATACTCTAAAACCACTCAATATTATACTTTATCACTATGAATTATTTTGATTAAAAAGGTTGTTTTAAGTATTTTTCACTATTCATAAAAATTTTGAAGTTCTCAGAAAATTACAAAAAATTCAACATAGGCTAATTTCAATATTAGGAATACAAAAATGAAGTCCATTTTGAAATATAAAATTTCTATAATTTTAAAAAGTGGTTATTACTATTCATAACGGCTACTTTGATTTGTCGCGATGTTTTAGAACTCGAAGTTGCGTACAATGCAAGCTATTGTATTACTGAATGAGAAGCGTATCGTGGAAGCTCGGGGTGTTACATTCTCCCCTCCTTCAATAAATTGCGTCCTCGCAATTTGAAATTTTTCTTGGAAAATACAAGGTTGAAAAGAGAAAATACCTTTGAGGAAAACCCACATCGAAAATAAGGTTAATATATAACATTAAAAGAAAGCAGGATAAGTACAAAGGTCACCCGATATAGCCCATTATAGGATTCTATGAAAATATGGATATGGAGGAGAAACAAACCATCAAGGTCTGATGGGGAGTTATAGAAAACAGGATTAGGAGAAAGTTTAACCACAAGAAAATCACAAACTTGTGATTGGTTAAACGGTCATTGAATCCCTAGTTGGAAAAGTTAACCGACAACATTTTTGTTTTAAGTTACCTTTTATAATGTTGAGGATTTTATTTAGGAGATTTACTAAGAACGTAAGGGAATATACATACTTGTTATGTATACTTTCATTAATGAATTTTTACCACAAACCCATCTTTTACTCCAAATGGTAACAGAACTCAAAAATATTCTATTTATCCTAATTGTATAAGGTACCAAAGGTTAACACATACCATTTAGATTAGTAAAATTATTTTGTAATAACCAGGGACTTCCTGTAGGCTAGTGGTAGGAAATAAAGGCCTGTCGCACTTTGATTGTGGGTTCGATTCCTACAGCTTTGTCTGACGCGACGGTTTATGCCCCACCCTGCAGGTTGTCCTTTTCCTAAAACTATAGTATTATAATACTCCAAAAATAATCTTCATAAATTTTTTAACCTTAAACCATACTATCCAAAAATCAACTTAATCCACTCCAACCTTTATAGTTATCCAAAATACCTCTGTCCAGACTTTCTCTAAAAGGTCTCTTAATTCCAAAATCAATTTATCAGATTCCCCAAACAAAGAAATGTTTCTCTTATTGTCACATACCAAAAATATGATTACCTTAATCATATTAAAACCTTACTGAAATCAAAAAGTAATGCAGTACAATCCATATATATATATTACATTATTCTTATAACCAGAATATAATCCTTGAGTCCAAAAGCACCAATACATTAGTTATTCTGCTTCAACTGTAGTAATAGCATAAGATTGTCCTTGATCCCTTGTCCTTTTCTGAGGTAAGTTTCCTTGACGCTTAGGACATTCATTTGCATAATGACCCATTTCTCTACAATTGTAGCATTCAACTTTGACAGCCTCTTTCTTTCCCTTGCAATCACGTGCCTGGTGACCTTTTTCTCCACATTTATAACAGACTCCCATTCCTTTTAGGCAAGTACCAGGGTGATTCTTCCCACAATTATCACATAATGGAAAATCCTTCTTTCCCTTTTTCCCTTTATCTGTCTCTTGTTCCACCGTTCTCTTCTTCTCTTGCTTTACTTTGTTGTCATAAGACTTAGAGAATTCCTTTTCTGTCTTGATAGCACATGAGACTATATCTTCGTATGTTGAGAAAGATTGTGACACTAGAGCTCGACGGAGAAATGGTTTTAACCCATCAAAGAAACGATCAATCTTACTTCTTGGGTTACGTATATAATCTGCAGCATGCCTCGCTAACCTTGTAAAGTTAGCCTCATACTTTGCGACATTCTCATCCTCCTTTTGTCTCAGACTCAAAAATTGCCTTTCCATATCCGCTCGATGGTCTCGAGGTAAGTATTTTTCTAAGAACAGTTCTTTGAACTCCTGCCATTCCATGTTTGTTAATTCATCATCTTCCTTTGTGTTTTGAATTAGTGACCACCATTGATCGGCATCTCCAGTGAGGCGGTAAACTGCCATGACAACCTTCTCCCTTTCACTACTCCCCAAGGCATGGAATATTTTCTCTAAGGAATTTATCCATTGCTCAGCTACTGTAGGATTTGTACTCCCATTGAAGGTTGGCGGTTGTTGCCTCATGAAACGGTCTAGCATTGATCCTCCACGTTGCGGATCAGGGTGCTCCATACGAGTAAGGTTGTTATTCATAACCTGCGTGAGTTGTCCCAGTATGGTAATAAGTTGATCAGCACCAGTTGTATCTTCAGGTCCACAATAATTATCTTGAGCAGGAGGGCAATCCCTACACGGAGTTCGTGCATTGATACAGTTTCCATTCCTTCTACTAGGCGCCATTTCTAAACAATGGCATAAACTAGATTAGTTTATGAATCAAAATACATAATTCCATACTTGTAAAATACTTAACATAAATTGAACTATTTATGGATATAATCCATAATCATAAAAAGGTTTTATTTGAGGAAGTATATACTCATAACCGTTCATAGTGGTTTGTAAAGAAAATGAGAATTATCCTAAGCGTATCCCCCGGGAGTGTCGTAACCAAGAGTGCAGCAAGGCCCGTTGTCGTGCACCAGTTCCCGTTCGAGTCTAGCTCAAAGCGGTGTTTTCGGGTTTTACCCCTAGGTACATCTGTGCCAGAGCCGCCTCTACCTGCTCATATCCAGACAGGGATGTATTGCTCGGAAAACTCATATCATCTCTATAATACCAAAATTCTAGGAAGTTCTTCTATACTAATCCTCGAAGCCTATCTTTGGGCTATGCGTTCTAATCAGAGTTTATCTACATCTAGCTTCCAAGGTTAGTACTAAACTACCTCTGATATCAACTGTAACGCCCCGACCCCAGCTACCCAGAGTCGGTGCATTACTTCGTAACATTGGCATGATCACAAAAGATCAAGTCTCGAAAGACCGATTAGTTTAGTAGCCTTGGAAACACTAGATACATTCATAAACGTTACATTACATCATAAAGTGAAAAACTACAAAAAAACATGGTCTTCATAGTCCACACTCATATCTTCACTGATTATTCCTGCAGGTCATTCATAAAATACTTCTTCACATCCTGGAAAATATTAAAACATTGAAAGGGGTGAGCTCAGATGCTCAGTAAGGATAACTATATTGCGGAAGCTTTCGTAAATAAACATAAACAATTAAGGCAATGTATAAATAAAACAAAAGCCTTTTAAACATGAACTTCATCATAATATGGCAAAAGTAAACTGAGATAATGCCATTCACTTCTTCACATGGATATTCTACTGGTCGAATAATCACATGCAATAACAATAACCACTTTCATAATGAGGGAATGTATAATGCCGGACATTCTGAAACATTTTGTCAAGGCCTCGGCCAAGACGTCTAAAATGATTAAGGCCTCGGCCAAAACCATAAATCAAATTGGGAAAGGGCCTCGGCCAATTCCACGTCTAGTTGTCTCATGAGACCTGCCGATGCATCGAGGAGCTATAGCGGGCTCCACCCGTCACTTATTAAGTCCAATACATTCCTCATATGAATAGGTTTAAACATATCATAAACCATAACATAATCATATCACATAAAACATGCATAAAGGAAACATAACATTTCCACATTTCAATCACAAGATATCAATAAGACATATTGATATAATAAAAACTCTTTCAAAACCATTTTCAATACCAAAATAAAAGAAAGTTAAAACTTTGTATTTATTTTTCATTAAAAAAAATGATGGCTTGTAGAGGAAGCCGAAACTCAAATAATGGTCACGGCGGCGGAGAAGTCGTTGTCGCCGCATACGTACGACAAAAACATTCCCTTTTGTCGTTTAGTAAACGCTTCGTATAAAAAAGATTCCTTTTGAATAAACTTAAAAGTCAAAGGGGTTTATACACCGTATAAAAGAAAGTTGTGTATAAAACCAAATATGCCTCAATGAAAGGAGATTGAGACGAAGTCCTTAAAAAGATCATTTTTAAAATAAAATAGATATATTATGTGTATTCACTATAGGTACACATAAAGAAAGTAAAAATACAAAATAGGACATAATAACATCATGACATAATTTGAAAGTAGTAGATTAACCCAAAGAATGGAAGTTGGGTTAAGAAGTTCCCTTACCTTGTGTCCGACTTGACTCAACCGTTCTTTAACCTCCTCCAAATCGGGTAACTCTTTTAGATTTGAGCCAAAGGCTTCCTTGGGAAGAGTTCTGCCCAAAGTGAGGCTTCTAGGAGTAAGGGAGGAATGTTGGGAGAGTATTTGGGCAGAGGTTGGCCGAGCCAAATGGCTTGAAAGTGTAAATGAGGTGGGAGAGGTGGGGGCCTTTTATAAGTGGAGAGGAGGGGCACTTTTGGAAAGATTGAAATGTTACATTATTTCACAATGCTTTTTCGGATTCTAAAGGTCCCACACTTATATGATTCGAGCCTAAGTTGATAAGGTTTCGAAATATCTTCATCCAATAGGCTTTGGACAAGTGTAAGCCTTGGATTTTGCATTATCTTCTCATTTTATTTAAATCGTTAAATAATGAGGTCATCGCCACATCATAATGATGTCATAAATAATTTAATTTATTTAATGTCTAAAAATTATAAAACAAATACTATGATGTAGGAAATCTTTTTAGCTTTCTAATGAATATTTATAGTCAAAATTTGGACTTGTGTAACCCTACTTAAAAATTGTTTTAGTAAAACACTTTATGTTAGTGTCATTTTCACTTTAACATTAAATAAAAAGTAATTTATGTTATTTCCCAACAAAAGTGGATCCATGGGGTCCCCAAGTTAGGCCATGGCTTGTCTTGGTCGGCCATGACTCAACCAATGAGGTTGGGACATGTGTCTAGGTCATTTCATATTATTAAAGTATTATTTATACCTTAAACTACACTAATTACCACTAATCGCGATTAAGAACTTAAAAGTTACTATTCACCAAAAATTATTTTGATCTCATTGAACCACATTTTACTTCTTAATGACAACCATGTATGTCGGATTTTTGAAAATCAAATCACAGAAGTGGTAATATTTCATTTAAACGAAAAATCAGTTATTTAACTACCACTTAGTGGTTTCACTATTCATCAAAAATTGAAGTTTTTCAGAATAAGGCCAAAATTTCACCCTAAGCTATAATTGATATTACGAATTCAAAAATGATGTCTATTTTACAAAATTCCAAACATATTAGTTGCATTAATTAATTTTATAATTAATTCCCGCTGTCACAACAAATAGCGTGTTTTTAAGAAACAATTTATATCAAAAGATTGGCAATTGTTTATGTCCAATTTCAATGTTAAATTAATTCTAATGACCGCCATTGGATAAAATGGTAAAAATATATTCTAATTATACTCTAAAACCACTCAATATTATACTTTATCACTATGAATTATTTTGATTAAAAAGGTTGTTTTAAGTATTTTTCACTATTCATAAAAATTTTGAAGTTCTCAGAAAATTACAAAAAATTGAACATAGGCTAATTTCAATATTAGGAATACAAAAATGAAGTCCATTTTGAAATATAAAATTTCTATAATTTTAAAAAGTGGTTATTACTATTCATAACGGCTACTTTGATTTGTCGCGATGTTTTAGAACTCGAAGTTGCGTACAATGCAAGCTATTGTATTACTGAATGAGAAGCGTATCGTGGAAGCTCGGGGTGTTACATTCTCCCCTCCTTCAATAAATTGCGTCCTCGCAATTTGAAATTTTTCTTGGAAAATACAAGGTTGAAAAGAGAAAATACCTTTGAGGAAAACCCACATCGAAAATAAGGTTAATATATAACATTAAAAGAAAGCAGGATAAGTACAAAGGTCACCCGATATAGCCCATTATAGGATTCTATGAAAATATGGATATGGAGGAGAAACAAACCATCAAGGTCTGATGGGGAGTTATAGAAAACAGGATTAGGAGAAAGTTTAACCACAAGAAAATCACAAACTTGTGATTGGTTAAACGGTCATTGAATCCCTAGTTGGAAAAGTTAACCGACAACATTTTTGTTTTAAGTTACCTTTTATAATGTTGAGGATTTTATTTAGGAGATTTACTAAGAACGTAAGGGAATATACATACTTGTTATGTATACTTTCATTAATGAATTTTTACCACAAACCCATCTTTTACTCCAAATGGTAACAGAACTCAAAAATATTCTATTTATCCTAATTGTATAAGGTACCAAAGGTTAACACATACCATTTAGATTAGTAAAATTATTTTGTAATAACCAGGGACTTCTTGTAGGCTAGTGGTAGGAAATAAAGGCCTGTCGCACTTTGATTGTGGGTTCGATTCCTACAGCTTTGTCTGACGCGACGGTTTATGCCCCACCCTGCAGGTTGTCCTTTTCCTAAAACTATAGTATTATAATACTCCAAAAATAATCTTCATAAATTTTTTAACCTTAAACCATACTATCCAAAAATCAACTTAATCCACTCCAACCTTTATAGTTATCCAAAATACCTCTGTCCAGACTTTCTCTAAAAGGTCTCTTAATTCCAAAATCAATTTATCAGATTCCCCAAACAAAGAAATGTTTCTCTTATTGTCACATACCAAAAATATGATTACCTTAATCATATTAAAACCTTACTGAAATCAAAAAGTAATGCAGTACAATCCATATATATATATTACATTATTCTTATAACCAGAATATAATCCTTGAGTCCAAAAGCACCAATATATTAGTTATTCTGCTTCAACTGTAGTAATAGCATAAGATTGTCCTTGATCCCTTGTCCTTTTCTGAGGTAAGTTTCCTTGACGCTTAGGACATTCATTTGCATAATGACCCATTTCTCTACAATTGTAGCATTCAACTTTGACAGCCTCTTTCTTTCCCTTGCAATCACGTGCCTGGTGACCTTTTTCTCCACATTTATAACAGACTCCCATTCCTTTTAGGCAAGTACCAGGGTGATTCTTCCCACAATTATCACATAATGGAAAATCCTTCTTTCCCTTTTTCCCTTTATCTGTCTCTTGTTCCACCGTTCTCTTCTTCTCTTGCTTTACTTTGTTGTCATAAGACTTAGAGAATTCCTTTTCTGTCTTGATAGCACATGAGACTATATCTTCGTATGTTGAGAAAGATTGTGACACTAGAGCTCGACGGAGAAATGGTTTTAACCCATCAAAGAAACGATCAATCTTACTTCTTGGGTTACGTATATAATCTGCAGCATGCCTCGCTAACCTTGTAAAGTTAGCCTCATACTTTGCGACATTCTCATCCTCCTTTTGTCTCAGACTCAAAAATTGCCTTTCCATATCCGCTCGATGGTCTCGAGGTAAGTATTTTTCTAAGAACAGTTCTTTGAACTCCTGCCATTCCATGTTTGTTAATTCATCATCTTCCTTTGTGTTTTGAATTAGTGACCACCATTGATCGGCATCTCCAGTGAGGCGGTAAACTGCCATGACAACCTTCTCCCTTTCACTACTCCCCAAGGCATGGAATATTTTCTCTAAGGAATTTATCCATTGCTCAGCTACTGTAGGATTTGTACTCCCATTGAAGGTTGGCGGTTGTTGCCTCATGAAACGGTCTAGCATTGATCCTCCACGTTGCGGATCAGGGTGCTCCATACGAGTAAGGTTGTTATTCATAACCTGCGTGAGTTGTCCCAGTATGGTAATAAGTTGATCAGCACCAGTTGTATCTTCAGGTCCACAATAATTATCTTGAGCAGGAGGGCAATCCCTACACGGAGTTCGTGCATTGATACAGTTTCCATTCCTTCTACTAGGCGCCATTTCTAAACAATGGCATAAACTAGATTAGTTTATGAATCAAAATACATAATTCCATACTTGTAAAATACTTAACATAAATTGAACTATTTATGGATATAATCCATAATCATAAAAAGGTTTTATTTGAGGAAGTATATACTCATAACCGTTCATAGTGGTTTGTAAAGAAAATGAGAATTATCCTAAGCGTATCCCCCGGGAGTGTCGTAACCAAGAGTGCAGCAAGGCCCGTTGTCGTGCACCAGTTCCCGTTCGAGTCTAGCTCAAAGCGGTGTTTTCGGGTTTTACCCCTAGGTACATCTGTGCCAGAGCCGCCTCTACCTGCTCGTATCCAGACAGGGATGTATTGCTCGGAAAACTCATATCATCTCTATAATACCAAAATTCTAGGAAGTTCTTCTATACTAATCCTCGAAGCCTATCTTTGGGCTATGCGTTCTAATCAGAGTTTATCTACATCTAGCTTCCAAGGTTAGTACTAAACTACCTCTGATACCAACTGTAACGCCCCGACCCCAGCTACCCAGAGTCGGTGCATTACTTCGTAACATTGGCATGATCACAAAAGATCAAGTCTCGAAAGACCGATTAGTTTAGTAGCCTTGGAAACACTAGATACATTCATAAACGTTACATTACATCATAAAGTGAAAAACTACAAAAAAACATGGTCTTCATAGTCCACACTCATATCTTCACTGATTATTCCTGCAGGTCATTCATAAAATACTTCTTCACATCCTGGAAAATATTAAAACATTGAAAGGGGTGAGCTCAGATGCTCAGTAAGGATAACTATATTGCGGAAGCTTTCGTAAATAAACATAAACAATTAAGGCAATGTATAAATAAAACAAAAGCCTTTTAAACATGAACTTCATCATAATATGGCAAAAGTAAACTGAGATAATGCCATTCACTTCTTCACATGGATATTCTACTGGTCGAATAATCACATGCAATAACAATAACCACTTTCATAATGAGGGAATGTATAATGCCGGACATTCTGAAACATTTTGTCAAGGCCTCGGCCAAGACGTCTAAAATGATTAAGGCCTCGGCCAAAACCATAAATCAAATTGGGAAAGGGCCTCGGCCAATTCCACGTCTAGTTGTCTCATGAGACCTGCCGATGCATCGAGGAGCTATAGCGGGCTCCACCCGTCACTTATTAAGTCCAATACATTCCTCATATGAATAGGTTTAAACATATCATAAACCATAACATAATCATATCACATAAAACATGCATAAAGGAAACATAACATTTCCACATTTCAATCACAAGATATCAATAAGACATATTGATATAATAAAAACTCTTTCAAAACCATTTTCAATACCAAAATAAAAGAAAGTTAAAACTTTGTATTTATTTTTCATTAAAAAAAATGATGGCTTGTAGAGGAAGCCGAAACTCAAATAATGGTCACGGCGGCGGAGAAGTCGTTGTCGCCGCATACGTACGACAAAAACATTCCCTTTTGTCGTTTAGTAAACGCTTCGTATAAAAAAGATTCCTTTTGAATAAACTTAAAAGTCAAAGGGGTTTATACACCGTATAAAAGAAAGTTGTGTATAAAACCAAATATGCCTCAATGAAAGGAGATTGAGACGAAGTCCTTAAAAAGATCATTTTTAAAATAAAATAGATATATTATGTGTATTCACTATAGGTACACATAAAGAAAGTAAAAATACAAAATAGGACATAATAACATCATGACATAATTTGAAAGTAGTAGATTAACCCAAAGAATGGAAGTTGGGTTAAGAAGTTCCCTTACCTTGTGTCCGACTTGACTCAACCGTTCTTTAACCTCCTCCAAATCGGGTAACTCTTTTAGATTTGAGCCAAAGGCTTCCTTGGGAAGAGTTCTGCCCAAAGTGAGGCTTCTAGGAGTAAGGGAGGAATGTTGGGAGAGTATTTGGGCAGAGGTTGGCCGAGCCAAATGGCTTGAAAGTGTAAATGAGGTGGGAGAGGTGGGGGCCTTTTATAAGTGGAGAGGAGGGGCACTTTTGGAAAGATTGAAATGTTACATTATTTCACAATGCTTTTTCGGATTCTAAAGGTCCCACACTTATATGATTCGAGCCTAAGTTGATAAGGTTTCGAAATCTCTTCATCCAATAGGCTTTGGACAAGTGTAAGCCTTGGATTTTGCATTATCTTCTCATTTTATTTAAATCGTTAAATAATGAGGTCATCGCCACATCATAATGATGTCATAAATAATTTAATTTATTTAATGTCTAAAAATTATAAAACAAATACTATGATGTAGGAAATCTTTTTAGCTTTCTAATGAATATTTATAGTCAAAATTTGGACTTGTGTAACCCTACTTAAAAATTGTTTTAGTAAAACACTTTATGTTAGTGTCATTTTCACTTTAACATTAAATAAAAAGTAATTTATGTTATTTCCCAACAAAAGTGGATCCATGGGGTCCCCAAGTTAGGCCATGGCTTGTCTTGGTCGGCCATGACTCAACCAATGAGGTTGGGACATGTGTCTAGGTCATTTCATATTATTAAAGTATTATTTATACCTTAAACTACACTAATTACCACTAATCGCGATTAAGAACTTAAAAGTTACTATTCACCAAAAATTATTTTGATCTCATTGAACCACATTTTACTTCTTAATGACAACCATGTATGTCGGATTTTTGAAAATCAAATCACA
This sequence comes from Viscum album, assembly GCA_963277665.1. Classification (NCBI taxonomy): domain Eukaryota; kingdom Viridiplantae; phylum Streptophyta; class Magnoliopsida; order Santalales; family Viscaceae; genus Viscum; species Viscum album. The sequence goes on along the minus strand of OY728164.1, from coordinate 567,953,136 downwards.
GAAGTGGTAATATTTCATTTAAACGAAAAATCAGTTATTTAACTACCACTTAGTGGTTTCACTATTCATCAAAAATTGAAGTTTTTCAGAATAAGGCCAAAATTTCACCCTAAGCTATAATTGATATTACGAATTCAAAAATGATGTCTATTTTACAAAATTCCAAACATATTAGTTGCATTAATTAATTTTATAATTAATTCCCGCTGTCACAACAAATAGCGTGTTTTTAAGAAACAATTTATATCAAAAGATTGGCAATTGTTTATGTCCAATTTCAATGTTAAATTAATTCTAATGACCGCCATTGGATAAAATGGTAAAAATATATTCTAATTATACTCTAAAACCACTCAATATTATACTTTATCACTATGAATTATTTTTATTAAAAAGGTTGTTTTAAGTATTTTTCACTATTCATAAAAATTTTGAAGTTCTCAGAAAATTACAAAAAATTCAACATAGGCTAATTTCAATATTAGGAATACAAAAATGAAGTCCATTTTGAAATATAAAATTTCTATAATTTTAAAAAGTGGTTATTACTATTCATAACGGCTACTTTGATTTGTCGCGATGTTTTAGAACTCGAAGTTGCGTACAATGCAAGCTATTGTATTACTGAATGAGAAGCGTATCGTGGAAGCTCGGGGTGTTACATCTATGGTGTCATGATTTCCCAATGTATCAATCATCTAGTTTTAGGAACTACTCTTCATGGTAAGGGAAATCTCCACTTCACTTTTCCATTCAAGTTCCCTATTTATATGGTATGTATTTCATATTTTCAAAAATAGGTTTTTTATAATTTATTTTAACACTTTACATTATTAATATTGTTTTTTAATGTGATACACATGTACCCTATCTTTTACCCCTTTTCTAAAACCACATTTTTTACCCATTATGCAGTTGATTTTAGTTCTCAAAATTTGTCGCTTCTATTTGAGAAATTATCTTATATTTTATTTTTATTAATACCCAAAACAATTTATTTTCTCGGGGTATTCACCAATATTTAAAAATAATATATTTTATTATATTATAGACATACATAAAACCATCATTCCTTTTTTACATTGGTTAAAAATTACATAATGATAATATTTTTTAAGAACATTTTAAAATATCAGGCTTTTGATACGATACCCATTTATTTTATTATCCATAGGTTATTTATGAAATTATTGATTATGAAATATGTTGATAAAATGAAAATTAAGATATATGAAGGGTTATTCTTTATATAACACCAATTATTGTTGTAAATAATTTAATATCTATAGATGAATTATTTTTTCAATACCTTAGTAAACAACCTTGGTACGTTTTATGATAGCTCAGTGATAAACCATGGTGATATGCTTATGAATGTCTAAAATAATGTTTGTATCCACATTTACATGTATTTATTCAGGTTTTTGTTATTATTATATTATTCTTTATTATGAATTTTCTATATTCCTCATGTTTTTATTGTTATTTCTAATGATCACAAGTAAACTATTTCCCTCACTTTCCCTTACTAGGCCTTATGCTCACCATTTCATTTAATGTTTGTCCCCATGTTTTGTGATACAATAAATGTGAATATGTTGAATAGTTTATGAAGACGTTCATGTATATTAGAATAATATTTTTTTCATGTATTATGTACCAAATTTCCATGAAACTAAACCATAAAATATCCTCTATTTATACATTGTAATTGAAAATTTTATGTATTAAAAAGTTGGGATGACATATTATGTTAGTCCATATCTGATGATTGATATTAGAAAATGAAAAAAACATACTTGAGTATGTCAATACCATTAATAAAATCAATTTATTGTATACATGAAAATAAATCAAAGACACATATTTATCTAAATGAAAATATTTGTTACAGAAGAATATTTAGATAAGAGGATGAGTTTGAGATTAAATTATGAGGAGTGTGAAATATAATGGAATTCATTTCAATAGATATCACCTAAAATGGGATACCTATTTTCATAAAATTTTTTTAAGAAACACTAGGATTTTATGACATGTATTCCATGATATGAGATTATTCTTGGAGATTTTGAGACATCCTTGCCATGACATAAAATGTAGAGATGAGTTGTAAGAAGAAAACGATATTTGGTAAATAAAAAACAGTCCCTGAACATGAGAAGTAGTGTTTATATGTTAAAAATATCTCATTTTATAATAAATATATCACCAAAAAAACATAATTTCATGAGTAGTGGTTCCTATGTAGCTACATATTGTGCGAAGGATAAGTAGATCCCAATTATATTAATTTTTTTCTAACACAATCAAATGATTCATGAAGAAATGAGTTACCCAAATCCATTTTTGGAAGAGTGATACCATCACAAGTCATTGTATCTAGTTTTAATGAACTGAGGAAAAATGATGATCGTTTTCACACACAATTATGTCTTACAATGAAAATGAATAGTGACGCGCACTGTTTCATGTAAGGAAAAATAATATTGGACCCACTCTTATAGTTTTTTGTGAAGGAACTTGATAACAGATTAAAAAAGGCAAAGTGATATACTTTCAGGAAGATTATTGGGTTCATGGTTTGTGCGAAGGGAGTATAGAAATAAAAGAATTAAAATAATGATGTATTTGTGTAACGAACTGAATTCGGAGCCCCTCCCCTGGTGCCCCGTACCTGGTTCTCCACACAACCTCAAGCGCGTTTCCCCAAATGCCATAGGCTACCGACTAGCAGTGAGGGCCTTGGTGAGTCGGTGGATAAACTATGCCCTCATACAGTAAGGTATACAGCGGAAAACAACATTCAACAAAGGAAGTAGTAACAACATGCGTAACAGCAGAAACCAAACAGCGGAAGCAATGAATATATATAGAAATGATGACAATGATATATTAGGTACAAGTATCTATGGAAATAAGCAAACACAACATGCTAGAATACAATGGAAAAAAAGTGTAAGGGAAAATAGAATAAACTCCTTACCTGTCACGACCCATCCTTGGGGCCCATGCCGTGACTACCCCAAGACCACCTTCCATAGGCCAGGGGCTGGCGACTAGCACCAAGGCGTAAATCCTGATAAAAAGGGGAAGGCATTTCATTTTTAATGTAAATACACACCACAAAGTAAGCAAGCAGAAGTAAACACTAAGTAAAATCTGGGTTCAAAAGTAAGTGCGGAAAAGTAAGTGGTCTAGAATACAAACCCAAAATGAAAGTAGAGTACAACTGGAAAGAATGTACAACAACTGAAAAGTAAAGCCGCAATGTCGAGCCGTCCACTAGAAATCCCACCTGAAGGGTGGGTACAGATAGCCTCCTTAGCTCCATGGGTCCAACCATCCGCTCCGTGTACGTCCTGCCTAGTGGTCCACCTCCAGGTACCGACTTTCTCCACAAGCCTCCACTACGATCATCGCTGTCTATCGTCTGCACCCAACACAATGTAGTGCGGGCATAGCCCGTGCAGGGGTGAGTATAAGCTACTAATTAGGGACCCTGAGACCCCCGATGGTCTCCCAGAATCCAAAAAGGATAATCCACAAAGGAAAGATACAATCACGAAGTAACATCCAACACTACTTAGGTATATTCCCATACATATACCTAAGTCATCAATTCCCGTTCGGCTCCAACATCTGAGCCCAAGTACAACCCAGTGCACACAGGAAAGCACAATGTAATCCACACTGGATATCAAGTCAATCTTATCGAAGATAAGATTGAAAGTCAAGACTCAGCTCACACAGGTATACTTATTCGTAAGATGATAGAGATGATTAGATGTAGCCACTGATTTATCTAAGCCGTCTAAACCACACAGGATTGATAGGTACTGACCCCCATAATGACCCACAGAGGATCAATAGGTACTAACCTCCTTAATGACCCATACAGGATCGATAGGTACTAACCCCCGCAATGACCCACACATGATATGACACACACAAGATCGGTATGCACTGGCCCACACAAGACCGCTGAGCACTAACCCACACAGGATCTGACCCACACAGGATTGGTAGCACTGATCCACATAGGATCGCTGAGTGCTGCAGTCATTGCTGTCGAACCCATGGAGGATTCCCATGTAGTCTTCATCGTTGTCGCAGTCGCAGCCAGCTCTAGGGTTCCCGCACACAGCAAGCTCGTTTCGGGGGGGGGGGGGGGGTCCGCTCCACAAGCCGAGGGGCTGATACATCAATTTACATGAAGTATGGAGTTGATGTATACCAACGTTTCGTATCGTCAAAAAGAACTCAATGTGATAGACAATGCGTCATTCGGACGCCCGGTCTGAGAGTTATTGGCTTTTTTGTTCCAGGGACACAGTTGGTTTTTAAGTCAAAACCAACCCGACCGTACTTCAACTACGTCCAAACCTCAAGCGGAGTAATCCAAAAGGTCTGTCTCCCTAAGAGGAATCCAAAAAAGTCAACGACATGTCAATCAGACGTCCGGAGCTCAAGTTACAAGCATTTCCGCTCCGAGGGCCCGATTGGTTTTGTGTTCGAACCAACCCGGCCGTACCCAAAGTTCTTTGAAACCTTGAGTGTAATAAACTGAAACGACTGTCTCGATCCAAGGATCGCATCACAACTGACGATGCATCGTTCAGAGATTCATAGGCCATGTTATGGGCAAAATACCGAAAGAAGTCCGTGAATAGGGGGTTCAGGCCCGCTCCGACCCGGCCCAATACCCCCTGGGTCGGCCCAAACCAGCTCGACCCGACCAAGGTCTGGGTCCGGACCATTAGGGTGTGGCCCGGCGGCTCAGCCGAAATGGCCGAGCGGAAGGGGGGGGGGGCTTCCCCCCTTTTGGTGTAACCGCGACCCCCATGTGGGGGGCCGCTCCTTCGGCCAGCTGGGGGTTACGACCCCCGGCCTTCTCTGTGACCGGCCGGTTGCTACTGCCGCGGGATCACCGCTATCCCACCCTCCTGCTCCGGTGAACAGAAGCCGGCCACCGCTCCCTACTCCGCCACGGCTAAAGGCCACGACCTTGGTCCGACCGGTGCGGCGCGACGGCGCCCCGCCCCTCCGCCACGGCCCCGCTCCGACCGCAGCCTCTTTGAGGTTCTTCGGCGCGACGCGACGTCGCGGCGGCTTTGTTCGACTTCAATGGTGCGGCGCGACGGCACCACGCTTCTCCGCCCATTCTTTATTATTTCCGCGCGGTGCAACGGCACCGCACTGCCTTGCTCGTGTAGCAACAAATTGAAGCATCAAGGGGGGAGGAGAGTCGGACGTGTTCGTGTGGTCTGATCTCCTCCTGTTATTGTGATAAGAGGTGGTCCAATTTGAAAATGAAGAACGACAATAGAAGTATTCATGAACAAAAACAATTAATCCCCTACCTCGATGATATCGTTGAACGAAGGTTCGTCATGGAATTGAACGTCGCAGAAGAAGGCGTCGCAGAAGTAGAGGGTCGTTGGCGTCGCGGTACATGACGTCTCGTCATCAATCTCTGAGGAAGGCGTCTCTCACCGTCGTCCATTGTCGAAGGTCAGCGTTCTTCATCGACGATGGTGCGTTCTTCGCGTTCTTCAAGGAGGAAGAACGTTCTTCAGAACATAGAGCTTTCCTCTCCAAATTCTCTCGCACAATGAACTAACCTCTCACGAAATAAGACTTAGTCTTATTTAATTAACACACAAGCCAAAATTCATTTGAAATTAAAAATGAATCCAACAATTAAATATATTGAAAACTACTCAATTAATTAATTAAGAGTTGACTTCAATTAAAGGGGGGTGCGGGTGGGTTATATAATTAATAGGGGTTAAGGAAGTTGAAAGGGTGGGGCTCTTGTGGGCCCCACCCCACTAATATCCTACCTAGTGGAGTAGTTAGGATGTGGGTCCCACTTCAACCACTTAGCTTAGGTTAACACTTCTTATAATAAAAATAAAATCTGTTGCACAGTATTTTATTTTATTCTTTAGTTAACCCAATTAATTAAAACTCCACCCGAGAAAACGCAACTCTGGAAAAGGTGTTCTTAAGCAATTATCGGCACTGCGATTTCATCGGTGCCCTCAGATTTCGATTCCGAGCACGAGTTCAAAATTTAGGAAAACCCGCTTGTTCGTTCACTGAACGTACCTGAGCTAAACTTCGGAAAATGATTCTGGGCACACTGGGCCTCGGAATCAGGTGTCGTCAGAAACTGCGTTCTTGTAAAATTCAAAAGAAAATTAAGAAAAAATTTCCCTTGAATTTTACAGGTCTTTACATTACTCCCACCTCATGGATTTACATCCCCGTAAAGATACATCATAAACTATGGGAACAAATATGGGTACTGTGCACGCATCTGAGCCTCCCACTCCCAAGTTCTCTCCTATAGGTTCCCGTACTGTCATCTAATGTGTACTAGAGGTATCGACCATCCACGTAGGACCTTCTCCTGTCGATCCTTGATCTCCACCGGGACTTCTTCAAAAGTCACCCCATCATCAATATCCAGCTCCCCATGGTCGATGATATGCGTCGGGTCGTGCACATATCTCCTCAGCTGAGACATGTGAAAGACGTCATGCACCCAGTGAAACTGAGGTGGTAGAGCCAGGTGATAAGCCACCTCACCTATCCTGCTGAGGACCTGGAATGGTCCGATGAAACGTAGAGACAACTTTCAACCTCAGCCAAATCTCTGTAATCTACGTCGAGGTGAGACCCGTAAAAAGACGTGGTCGCCATCCTCGAACTCTAGTGGTATCCGCCTATGATGTGGCCTTATTTTTACTCAGTTTGCCACATCTTTTTATTAAATTTTATACAATTTATTTAATTATTTTAACACTTTTTAATAAATAAATGCACTTTTGTATTTTTATAAATAAATTTGTCAATTATTCACTTTTTATAACATTTTATGTAATTTTGGACCTTAAAATAATTGATTTATTCTTTATGTGTTTTTAATATAACTAATTTTCAATTTGTTTAGTTAAATCTTTATTTGTTTATTTTATTTAACTTATTATTATTATTAATCATTGAGTTTGCTAATTAGTTTACTTTTTTTTAAAGTTATATACAACTTAGCTCGGCTTGCCAGATTACCGGTAGCTTAGCTACCGATAGCAGGTTACCAGTACACTCTATCGGTGACTCTGCTTCTATCGGTGACTCTGCCTCTATCGGTGAGTCTACCTCTATCGGTGACCCTTGCCACCGATACTCTTTTCTATCAGTAAGCCTTTCAATTTTATAAACAACGGTGAGTATTTAGTTGGTTAAATTCTGCCTGACTTCTTAATAAGTTAATTTCTAATTAAACAATGATTTAATCAACATAACTCTAATTAATTAACTTAGACTTTGTTTTTATAATTAATCTTTTAATTAAGTCACATTAGAATAGGGTTCCAAAGTTATTTTATTTGTTTATAAATTCTACTTAGTAGTTAAGTATATAATTAGTGTTTTAAGTTAAATTAATTAGTTCGCTTTTAATTTTATTAGTTCAATTAGTTAATTAATTAATTAATTAATAGTTTTTAAACATTAATTATATTATTTTATGTATGCAGATTGAGTTTTAATTCATTTTTATTTTATTTTATTCTACCAGTAAGGTAGACGAGCTCTAACGGTGACCCTTTACTGTATCGGTGACCTTCTGCTTTGAGTATCAGTAACATTTTTCTCACCAATACAACCCTTCTATCGGTAGCCTTGCTACCGATCCACACCCTGCTGATTCTTCACTGTATCATTGACTGCTGTATCGGTGACCTTGTCACGAGTACCTATTCCAAACTCTAATTGCTTTGATTTAAATTTATTTATTAATTTTATTTTATTTTCATCCATTAATTTAAACTAATTTAATTAATTTAATAGTATAGTTTTCTGCTTGAAATATCTAGGTTAGTTTCTAATATAAAATAATGATTATTTTTAGTGCTAATTAATTAATTAGTTTTGTTGTTCTAAACTTTTAAAATAAGTTAGTTTCTATGAAATATAATTTTTTATTTCAATTTACTCTTTTAATTCTGTTGTTTAAATTCGTTCTTTAATTTTGTATTATTTAATCTTGCTAAAAAATTAATTAGTTATTATTTTAGTATGTTTTTAGTTTTGTTGAAATTTTATTTTTTTTAAATAAATTAGTGGTTTTACCATTTAATTTTTAGTTTAATTAATTCTTTACCTGATTTGACGTTGTGGTGGTGTTTTTGCAGCTACCGATAGATGACTTTACCGGTAGCTGCCAATAGCTTCCCGTTATTTCTTTCCTCACTGATTATCAGTGACCTTTATCCTGCGCGCACCCCTTATTTCCACCTCACCATCTTTTCTTTTTATTTTATTTTTTATTTTTTTCTATCGGTAGCTGGAGCTACCGATACCCCTCCTCACCGATACTGCCTTTGTTTTTTTTAAACCCCCAAGTCACTGATCCTCTCCTGCCTTTTAGCTACCGATTCATCGGTAGCCCCTTCTCACTGATACGCTCCACTTTTTCTCACCGTTATCCTACGCCACTGACACTGTTTGTTTTTTTTTTCTAGCGGTAGATGAAGCTACCGATACTCCTCACCGACACATCCACACGAACTCAAATCGATAGCAGCGACTGTTTGAAGACGAACTTGCCCATCAATGCTATTTGAAGGAGGAGGTCTGCCAATACTAAGGAGATCCGTTGCACCATGTTCAACCGCGGATGAAGAGACAAAGGGACGAAGTGCTGCACTTGGTCTCAATTGAAGCTGTTGTCCGCCGCTGCCACCGGTGCTGGTGGAGGCGCTGCTGTGAGCTTAAGCTTAGGAGGGATGCCGCTGAAGCAGTGGGAGCCGCCGCACCTGCTGAACACTGCTAGCTGCTAGAAGCCTTCACACCTCATGAGCCGTCGCTGGAGTCGAGAGTGATGGAGCCAAGTCCGAGTAGGAATCCTCCTCTAGAGGTGTGCTGCGCTGCTGCTGGAAGATGCTGCTGAAGCGGATCTTGAGCTGAGGAGCCGTTGGACCTACTGATTAGAGGGGGAGTCGCGCATCATTGGGTTGCCGAAGGAGGGTTGATCCACTTGCGCAGTTGCTGGAGAAGAGGAGGGGCCGAGCCACTGCTTGCTGCCTGGAGAAGGAGTTCTCCTGTTTGCCGCACCAGAGCCACTGCTTTGCGCCGGGATCAAACAAAGAAGAACCGGAAACCCTCCCCCTTCCTGCTGTGTGCCGAATTGAGGGGGGAGGAAGAAGAATATAAAAAAATAATAATAAAAAAGATAATAGATAAATAATATAATAAGTAAAGTAAAGTAAAAAAGAAAAAAAAGAAAAAGACAAATGAAAAAGTTAAAGTTAAAAAAAATAATAAACTGTACAAAAGTCAAAAGTTGTAAAGTTATGTACAAAAGTTATAAATTTTAAAACAATACATAGATAAATTATAAATTAAATTATAAAACTAAATTAATAATACATGTAAATATTAAATTAATTTATTACTAATATTATAAATTATTTAATTAATAGTAATTATAAATAAGTTATAAAACATACTTTTTAATTTAAAAACTTAAGTAATAACTTTAATTACTTTATTAAAATTAGCTAATTAATTAATTAATCTAATTATTATGTTTCTTTTATTATAATAATTAAATTATTAATTTAATTTGAATTATTAACTTAATTATTTATGCTCATAATTTTTAATAACTTAGTTTAAGTGTTAAAATGAATAACTTAGTAATTATTTTATTAACTTAATTAAACTAATCGCTTTTTAATAACTTATGTTTTATCACAGTTAATAATTGTATAAATAATTTAAAATAAAATAATTATCAATTAACTAAGAATAATTTGTAACGAGTAATGTAACAATTTACTCTAAAAATAATTATTTTTCCTTGCATCTTTTCTATTTATTTATCTATTCTATTTTATTTGCAGGTTCATTCAACGGACTTAAACATGTCCAGGTTCTTCCAACTAACTTTACCGAAGTTAGTTACGTGAGAAAAGATTTCACGACGTGCCGGTCGCGAAAAAATGCACATTTTGCAGTGCGTGGGTAAAGAACTTTTGAAGTCGGCGGAGATTGAGCGGTGACGTGTAGTGGATGACAGAGAGTACTTAAGCAGAACAAGCAGTTTTTTTAGGTGGGGACATTCATTGACGGAGACATTCATACATTTACCTGGGGGGAGATGATCAGGAGACGATGCTGAGCAGTGCAGTCCAGGAACTTAGGAGCAGAGCATTTTTAGGGAGTTCCTTCTCCCTCACGATTTAAACTTTTGTACTCTGTTTCTGTAATGTTTCCTATTACTACTGTAATAATGAATAGTATAGTTAGCTAAGTCTCTTAATTCGGGGAGAGTTCTAGCTCTACTGGCATCTTTTTCATCCTTCTCTTTAACCAGTTCTTCTGTGATTAGAATTGATCGGCGAGATCAAATCTAATTTAATTTATCTGCTTTGTACCACAAGCACTGAAATATTCTAGATTCTGTAATCATTCGGCGAGTTTGGTTATAGAGTTATCTTTTAGTAAACAAATCATAATGAAAACTTTAGTACTTACGGCGAGTTTGTACTGTTGTTCATCTTAAGACATCTTCCTGGAATTGTACTTCTCGGAGTGGCGAACTCTAGTTGTACAATATCCACGACTTAACTCCTGGCGAGGGAAGTAAGTCATCTCTTTAATCCAGTGGTATGAAGCAGTACTTTACATGAAAAGGAAAATCAATTCAAACCAGTAGACTAAAATGAACCCCGAGCATTCTTTACTGTTGTCTTTTATCATCATTTTATCTCCGTTGTTGCACCTTGTTCCCAGCTGTACTCTGTTTTAGTAGTGATCAAACAATTTTACTATAGAAGTGTAGTTTCACAGTACATAAAACCATAAGGAAATCAAAAGATATAAAAATTTAAAAAGTGAAAATTAGAAAAGAAAAATACTCCGCTGCTGACAACAGTGGAGCTTTCCAAGTTTTTTAGTTAGTAGTGGCCAATTTTACCTTCCCTGTGGGTTCGACCCTGCTTGCCACATATACAGTAGTTAGTAGGAATATAAATTTTAAACTTTGACCGATTTCAACGACAGTTTAGGTCAGCCTCCTATCAGCATAAGACTTCTTCCAGCTCTGATTTATCCTCATCCGCTCCTCGATGACCTAGACCTTCTCTGTCGTGGCTTGGACCATCTCCGGTCCCACAAGTGCTGACTCCCCATGGTCTGTCCAGCACAGAGGTGATCTGCAAGGTCGGTCGTAAAACGCCTCATATGGTTCCATCCCGATGGTGGAGTGGTAGCTGTTGTTGTACGCGAACTCCACCAAGGATAGGTGGTCCTCCCAGCTGCGACCTAAGTTGATGACACATGCGCAGAACATGTCCTCGAGAGTCTAAATGGTCCTCTTTGTCTGACCATTCGTCTGAGGGTGAAAGGCGGTGCTCAGACGTATCTGCGTCCCGAATGCCTCCTGCAACCCCTCCCAAAGCTGGGAAGTAAAGAGAGCATCTCTAGAGGAGACGATAGAATATGGCACACCATGAAGCCGTACAATCTCTTGAACGTAGAGGCGTCCCAAGCTCTCCACTGAGCCCTGCTCTCTGATGAGTAAGAAGTGGGCCGACTTGGTGAGTCGGTCGACAATCACCCAAATGGAGTCGTGACCTCCGGAAGTGCGTGGAAGTCCAGTTATGAAATCCATAGATATCCCATCCCACTTCCACTCTAGGACCTCCAAGGGTTGTACCAAACCTGCTGGTACCTGGTGCTCTGCCTTCACCTGCTGGCATGTGAGGCATTGAGAAACGAACTCTGCTACAACATTCTTCATACCTGGCCACCAGTGCTGTCATCTGAGCTCCTGGTACATATTCACCACTCCTGGATGTACCACTAAAGGGGAAGTGTGAAAAACCCTCAACACCTCCTCATGTAAAGAAACTGGTACCATGGTACGTCCTCTGAAAAGGATGACATGCTCACCTCTCACAGAGAATCCATCAGGTGCCTGTCCTGAGGATATCTGTGCATGTTGTGACTCACAGTCAACGTCCCCGTGCTGTGCCTCTCTGACCCGCTGCATAAGTGTAGGAGTGACTGTGAGTGGCTGTAGAAAGGCTGCTCCATCAGTATCCACGAAGGATATCTGCAAAGCGGCTAGCTGCTCTGTCGCCTCCCCAAGTAGCTGAAGGATAGGTGCGATGGTCAACCTCTATCTCAGCTCATGGAAGCCCTGCTGACATTTGTCTAACCACACAAAGGGTTACCCCTTCTTCCTTAACGTTCTGCAAATCTACAAAACATTTCTCCTTTTCCGAAAAGAGAAATCCGGTCTAAACCCCTGGATGAACCACGTTCCTTGCCCAATACTGTCAATCCCGTCATGATCAGTTAAATCATGCAGCGGATGACGTCATAAGGCCTCGATGCTGCTACCAAAATATCCAACCATTACTCTCACCTCCAAGGTTGAGTCACACTGTCGGCATCAATGTGTGGTCACTGAGTCTCCTCCAGTAGGAATCTCGTATGTAACACCCCAACCCTAGATACCCAGATTCGGTGCATTATTACATAAAATTGGCATGATCACAAATGATCAAGTCTCGAAATACCGATTAGTTTAGTAGTCTTGGAAACACTAGATATATTCATAAGTCTTACATTACATCATAAGGTAAAAAAACTACAACAACATATTATCTTCATATTCCCTCATACTATCCCTGCAGGTCATTCATAAACTACTTCTTCATAATCCTAGGAAAAATAAAACATTGAAAGGGGTGAGCTCAGATGCTCAATAAGGATAACATTATAGCAGAAGCTTTCATAGTTAAGCATAAACACTTAAGGCAGTTTGTAACTAAAACGAAAGCCTTTTAAACTTGAACTTCAACATAAAATGGAAAAGATAAAATTAATTAATTCCATTTACTTACTCACATGGATATTATACTAGTCGAATGATCACATGCAATATCAATAACCACTTTCATAATGATGGAATGCATAATGCCAGACTATCATAACCACATAGCCAAGGCCTCGTGCCAAGACTACAAATAAGATTTTGCCAAGGCCTTGTGCCAAGACACTAGTTTGTCTCATGAGACCTACCGATGAATCGAGGAGCTATAGCGGGCTCCAACCGTCACTTATTAAGTCCAATGAATTCCTCATATGAACAGGTTTAAACATAACATAAACATTCGTATTAAAACTAGCTTAGGAAATGTCAATACTTTAACCACAAACCATGAATGGTATAAAAATAGCACATCCACAGTCAAACATAACTCATTTGATACTATATGGAAGATTGTATTGTATCACATTAACCTCAATCAAGAATAATGAAGGATGTTGACATAGATGAAAATAATCATCAAAACTATTTGAGAGAAATATTCCCCTTTTTCTTGAAATCATTTAAAAGTCACACTATTTGTCAAGAAGCCAGTTAAAAATAGATTTTTGAATCAAAGTGTCACATACCACTTTGAAACATTTTAAAAGGAGTTTTAATTTTAAAACTTTAATGTCCATTTAAATAAATCCTTAAAACCATTTTTAAAACATGGACATTAATGAGCAATATTTACAAGAATAAGTCTTTAAAACATTTAAAAATGGTATTTTAGTTAGAGATTATAACCAAAAGAGAGAAACTTGAATAAAAATAATTGAGGTAATCAAAACTTTGTAATATCATGAGAATAAAGGGATTCATGATATACTATGTCAAAGTACATTATATACAACACATAAAAGTGATTTGGTGTATAACAACAAAGAAGTCTCAATGGAATTTAAGTTGAGATGAAATATCTCATAAAGGCCGTATCCTTAGGTTAAGGATAAATCAACGACATATTTATGTGTGAAAAATATAAATACACTAAATATGATTGGATATTCAGTGTAAAACAATAAAAGGATATTCACACATAATCTTGTAAAAATAACACCAATGAATTGGATGTTTAACTCAACAAATGGAGAATGAGTTAAAATTACTCACATCAAATTCATATCGATGACTTTAGAAATTATCAATGGTGTGATTATGTGTATCAATAGTATATCCACAGGAAGGGGAATGGAAATTATGACATAATCAAATGAATAGTGATTCCACACATAATCTTGGAGTAAAATAATCAATGAAGTATGGGTAAAGCCGAATGAGTGGAAATTGAAACCTCAAATTCCCTTATTGATTTGGTAACTTATGAAACATGCACCCATGAAAGAAGGATCATAAAATGATGATGTAAATACCCATAAATAAAAGTATATTACACAATGAATACAATCATGGGCAGTACACATACACCACATGCAATAAATAAGTGGTGAACAATGGAATTCTCACGAAATTAAGAGTGAGATAAGAAACCCCTTACTTTGTACTTTTTCCTTGTTCGATGGTAGGTTAACCTACTTTATAATTGTGAAATAATTGTTATTGAATTATAAAAGAATCATTTACTTTAATATGATATCATATATGATCTTTTAACATTGATTTGTTAATAATATCTTAGAATTATCGTCATTTCGGGTGTTAACGGGTTCATTTTACTTTATATTCTTTGTTATGTGAGCCATATTCATTATTAATGGGATGTATATTATTCATAACCAGAATTATATCAAGTACTTAGATACTGTTTTTTAAATCATCAAATTATACTTATACTTGAATGGATATGTTGGAGAATGAATCTCATCGCGTTCGTGGAGACGGTAGTCCGTACGTACACACGAGCGACAATATCATTCTTTTAATATTAAAATAACATATAATTGGATGGTATATCATATATACAGAATCATTATCATGTTATATTTATTATTTACATGATTTACACATCATTATTATACCCATCCAAATAATAATATATTGAATAACAATTACACCACGACGTGGAGACGGTAAGCCGTACGTACGCATGTATGGTGACATGTTATTCAAAGGATGGATAGAATACTAAATATGGTTTTACCATATTTATAATAATATCACATTATATATATGATACTGGCGTTATTATTTTATAATGTTAATAACAAAGAAAAAAGTATCAGAAGAAGAAAGGAACTTGAAAAGGGGTGGTGAAAACATTACCTCTACTTTGGGTTCTTCCTTTTGATTTGATCAAAAGGTCTCCTTAGGTTGGCTTTCCGATCAAAATAAGGCCTATAGGTTGTGGTGAGGGAAGTTGAGAGAGTATTTGGGTAGGGGTTGGCCGAACCAAAAGGTTTTGAAGGTGTGAAGAAATGAGAAGGAGGAGTGCCCTTTTATAAGAGGGGTGAGGGGCACCTTTGGAAAAGCTAGAAATATTAATTTATAATAAATTCTTATTCGGTTTCCAATGGTTCCAAAGTTGATTATTTAAAGTTTAAGGTGGTTATAGGTCGAAATACATTCAACCAATATAATTTAGACAGGTTTGGGTCATTATATTAACCTTATCTTTTAGTTTTAACTCTTTGTTAATTAGTTTGACAATTACCATGTCACTTTGTATTTTTATATTATATAGTTAATAAACATACTATATACATCCAAGAGACCCCAAAGTGGTCCATTAATGATACACCTATCATGATATAAATCTCTTGGCCTAACCTTAGATTTTTAGAAATTTAATATCAATTAATAATATAATATTTGTTTTAAAAACTCTTTTATGTCAATTTTGACACTATTCAATAGTTGATTTTTGTGAAACACATAAAAGAATTATTACTGAAAGAAAAGTTAATTAAATCAATACTAATATGTCATATTAACCTATAAAATTAGTGTAATTTAATAAAAGTCTCAAATTATATTTATTTGGGTATTTATAATATCAATTATTCTAATTTTTCACTATTATGGTAATTACTGCATCACCATTGTGTCATAAATAAATTAACTTATTTAATGTCTAAAAATTATAAGTAAAATATCATTATGTAGGAAATATTTTTAGATTTCTAATGAATATTTATTGTCTAAAATCTAACATATATAACCTTATGTAACAATTGTTTTTCTAAAATATATATTCTTGGGTCATTTTTGTATTTATTTTAACTTAATTAAAATAAAGTGTCATTATCACCTACAAGTGGATCCATGGGGTCCCAAAATCGACCCAAAGATGACCATGGTCGACCATGTATCAACCAATAGGGTTAAGATGCGTTTTTAGGGTAATTATGTATTATTATAATATTATTTTTTAACCCTTATTTACCTGATTTACCCTTAACCATGGTAAATAAAATATTTACCGCAGTAATTATTCAAAATGACTAAAAATAAAAGTTACCTATTCACCCAATATGAAAATCCTGATTCCAAATATGGAATCCATTTTTCCAAATTCAAAACAAAGAAGTGGCAGAAATTAATTTAAAATTAATTCCCGTTGTGAAAACAAAAAGCATGTTTTTATGAGATAATAACTATCAAAAGATTGGCACTTGTTTATGTCTGGTTTAAATGTGAAATTATGTTCAATGACCCACATTGTATTACATGGTAAAAATATATTCAAAATATACTTTAAAACCACTCAAATTCATAATTTATCACTATTAATTATTTTGATTAAAAAAGTTGTTTTTAATTAAAATTTAGCAATTTTCACTATTCATCAAAATATGAAAGTTATCCGAAAGGTGCCAAAATTTCGCCCCAGGATAATTTCGATATTCCAAATCCAAAAATGAAGTTCATTTTGAGAGATAGAATTTATAAAATTTCAAAAATTAGGTATTACTATTCAAAACGGCTAGTTTGATTGGTTGTGGTGTGTTAAAATCTTGAAGTTGCTACAATGCACGCCATTGCATTATTCGAAGGGAAATGTATCGTGGAAGCTTGGGGTGTTACATTCTCCCCTACTTCAATAAATTGCATCCTCACAATTTTTAAAATTGTGCTTGGGAATATAATGGAAAGTCCCACATCGGAAAAAGAGTCAATAAAACTATCACTTTAAAAGAAAGAAAGAGAGGTATAAAGGTCATCCTAGATAACCCATACTCGGATTCCATGTAGGAAAACATGGATATGGATGATAAAATAAGTGTCAAGTTCTGATGGAGAGGGATAGAAATCATGATCAGGAGAAAGTTAACAATAAGAAAACCACAAACTTGTGTTGGGACAAACGACCATTAGTCTCCTAGTAGGAAAGTAAACATACAACATTTTTTTTGTTTTAAGTTACATTACATAAGGAAGAGGAATTCATTTATGATATTGACTAAGAACATAAAGAGATATAATTACTTTTTAAGTAGAGTTTCATTATTTAATAACTTTTTACCACTAACTTATTTTTTTTGAACAATGAGTATTCAAGAAGACTTGGTCACAATAAAAGAGCTAGAATAAACTTCTATAGAAATACATGATCTATGTAGGATAAAATATATATTTAACTTGTCTTTAAAGATTAATCAAAACCTAAATGGTTAGTATAAGATCTGATGATCCCCCTAATGTATATTCTATTAGAGAAAAAAAATACTCATCTTAATTTCTAAAATTAAACCAACAATACCCCAAAGTCAAATAAATAACATTCAATAATAAAATTTCCTTAAAATTCTTCAATATAATCCAAACTAATATTGAAACCCAAAACTTATAAGAATGTAGTCTTCCATGTTAAATTTTATCTCCAAATGACATCATATACTCTTAAAGTCACATACCTAAAAGTAATTAACATAATCACATATTCTTTATTATTAGTTAATCATTTCCATAAATAACCCAAATCACTATAGATCCACAATAAAAACATAGATAAAAATCCACCATTACTCCTCTAATGACATCCCATAGTATTCTATTTTCCTTGGACATATAGTGTTCCCAACAAAGTGAACATATTCCAAAATAACATTTATCACTTAATCACAAAATCATTTTCCTATACTAAGGGTATTCATTTGATAAGACATAAGAACCCAAATCAAATTATTATTGACCAATAAAATCATTTAACTAAAAATAATAGTCACACTAACCAAGGACTTCATGTAGTCCAGTGGTAGGTGATAAATCCCAATCGCACTTTGGTTGTGGGTTCGATTCCCACAGCTTTGTCCGACACGATGGGATGTCACACGGTCTACGTGTTGTCCTTTTTCAAAAACTATATTTTATAATATTACCAAAATGAGATAAATTCCTCAAAATAACATAATTTAACCACAAATGTTATATCATACCTTGCATTTTCATCCCAAATTATAATAACTTATAATTCTCTCAAACCCCAATGATCATATAAAACCAAATGGTTATTTATACCTATATCCACAAGAGAAGAGACAATTCTTCCTCAAATATCATTCTCACATGGAAAACTGCGGGGTTACAAATTCAAGAGAAAATTATTCCAAAGTAAACCCATCAACAAGGAGTGCTAATACTTTTTAAACATTTCTTCAACCATTTATTTCCACATAGCTTCTTCTTTGACCAAGAAAATATCCTATAGAATAGGGCATTCACTTGGGTAATGGCCATGTAAAGACCCGTAAATTTCAAGGAAATTTTTTTCTTAATTTTCTTTGGAATTTTACAAGAACGCAGTTTCTGACGGCACCTGATTCCGAGGCCCGGTGTGCCCGGAATCATTTTCCGAAGTTTTGGCTCGGGTACGTTCAGTGAACGGACGAGCGGGTTTTTCTAACTTTTGAACCGGTGCCCGGAATCGAATTCTGAGGGCACCGATGAAATCGCAGCGCCGGTATTCGCTTAGAAACGCCTCTTCCGGAGTTGCGTTTGCTCGGATGTGGTTTTTAATTTTCGGGCTTAAGGTTAAGAAATAAAATAATTTTGCGACAACTTTATTTTATTTCGCTTAAGCCACTTGGAAGCCACTTGAAGCCACTTAAAGGCGGCTTGAACTGAGTTGAACTGGATAGGATGCTATCCAGAAATATCCTACCCCTTGGTAGGATATTTGTGAGGTGGGGCCCGCACGAGCCCCGCCGTTTCTTTCGCTAAGTAACGCACCCGCGAAAACCCGTCAAAGTAACTGAAAAGTCAACCGACGTGTTTTCTTTAATTCTTAACAGACCATTTAATTGGGCGGTTTATTTCGTGAATTAAATGGACTGTTTCTTTCGTGGATTTAACGGGTCGTTTCTTTCGAATTGATGGATCGTTTCTTAACCGGTTTCGTGTGTTGGCATGTTTATAAAATAAGACCAACCTAAAAATCCTTTGAAAGGATTTGAGAGGATCTTGTTTCTTCATCTCCCCGCGAAGAACGCGAAGAACGCGAAGAACGCGAAGAACGCCGGCGACCGGATTTTGACGACGCACACCGTGATCTGCGACGTCAACGAGCCTTACCCGCGACGTTCTTCGGCGACGCCTCTTCTTCCGCGGCCGATCCTCGTTCGGCAACTAAGGTGAGAATCAGATCTTTTCTTCTCCCTTTTTTTTTAATTTCAATATCAACGGATTTAAACTAATTAAATCCGTTTGATCTTGATCCGGAGATTGGCGACGCGACGCCGGATACCGCGTCGACGCGACGATCCCCCTTCTTCCGCGACAAGCAATCCCGCGACGACCTCTCGTCCGACGACGACGACAAGGTAGGGGTTGTCGATTTCTTTTGGTTTCCTTATTTTATTCTTGATCGTGATTTTATCAAGACTATCGTGTGACTTGATTTAATTTTGAGTTGCGTTATTATTTTAACGTGAGGGGGGCCGGACCGCACGAACACGGCCGAACCCCCCCCTCCATTATTGTTGTTTAATTCTTGCGGTGGAAGCAAGTGGCGTGGTGCCGTCGCACCACGCGGATGATCGTGCTTATAATTTACGCAACGCCGTCGCGCTACGCCGAGGAGAATCTTCAAGAACGCGACGCCGTCGCGCCGCGTTGGAAGGGATCATGGCACGGCGAAAGGGGGCGCGGTGCCGTCACACCGCGCCGGACGACGAACACCGCGGCCGGTTCCGGGCCGCGGCGGGACGAGAAGACCGCGGCCGGTTCCGGGCCGCGGCGGGACGAGAAGACCGCGGCCGGTTCCGGGCCGCGGCGGGACGAGAAGACCGCGGCCGGTTCCGGGCCGCGGCGGGACGAGGAGACCGCGGCCGGTTCCGGGCCGCGGCGGAAGGAAAGACCGGCGTCCGGGCCGCCGGCGTCGGAAGTCGAGGGCGGGACCGGAATTTCCGGTCCCGTTGGTAAAAACCGGCCGGCCAGCGGGCCGGCCGGATGTCACAAAACCGGGGAATTAAATTCCCCGGCCGGTCCATTGAAACCCCCCTCTTAATGAGGGGGGGGCGGTTCTTGAGGGAAGGGGGCAACCGCCCCCTTGGTTCGGCGCCAGCAGGCCCCCCACGTGAGGGGGGGGGGGGCGGTTTTAAGTAAACCGGCGCGGCACTTAGGCCGCGCCACTTGAAGAACCGGGGGCTGAGCCCCCCGCGTGCGTCGCGGCACCCCGCCGCCAGCGCGGCCCGCCGCCGCCGCCGGCGCGGCCCGCCGCCGCCGCCACCGCGGCCCGCCGCGCCGCCGGCCGCCGCCGCCGGCCACCGCGCCGCCCAGGGGGGGGTCGGGCCGGGTCGGCCCGGACCCGGACCCCCCGTTTTGAACCTGTTTTGGTTTTTGGCTCATAACTTGAGCCTCGGACCTCCGAATGACGAACCGTCTGCGGCAACGCGATCCTTGGATCGAGACGGTCGTTTCGGTATATCGCACTCAAGGTTTCGGGTTACTTTGAGTTCGGCCGGGTTGGTTCGTTCACGAAACCAACCGGGCCTTCGGAGCGGAAACGCTCATATCTTGAGCCACGAACGTCCGATTGACGCACCGCCAGTCGCGTTGTGTTCCTCTTAGTGAATCGGATCTTTTGGCATACTCCGCCCGAGGTTTGGACGCAGGTGGAGTACGGTCGGGTTGGTTTTTCCTTAAAAACCAACCGGGCCCCGGAGACGAAAATGCCAATAACTCACAGACCGGGCGTCCGATTGACGCGCCGTCTGTTTCGTTGACTTCCTCTTGATGAGACGGAACTTTTGACATACTCCGCCCGAGTTTTGGATACAGTCGGAGTATGGCCGGGTTGGATTGTACCCGAAATCCAACCGGGCCCCTGGAACGGGAAAGCTGATATCTTTCAGACAGGACGTCCGCTTGACGAGCCGTCAGCGGCGTTGGTGGTTACGTTGAGTAACAGTCCCTTTGAGTATACCCTATGGGAGTTCGGGGTGCAGTTGAGATACGGTCGGGATTGGTTTCGCTCACGAAACCAACCGGGCCCCTGGGACGAAAAGGCTAATAACTCACAGACCGGGCGTCCGATCGACGCGCCGTCTGTTGCGTTGAGACCCCTGTGCCGAGACGGACCTTTGAGACACTTCTTCGTGGGACTTTGAGATACTTGGAGTATCGACCAGTAGCTCGTGGAGCAGACCCGTGGTACTTGGCAGTGGTGGTGCGCTTGGATGCAGCAGCAGACCCTTGGCGGTGGAGCGCTTGGTTGTAGCGGCGGACCCGCGATACTCTACGGAGTGTGTGAGCTTGGTTGTAGCGACAGACCCGCGACGGTGGAGACGAGCGTGCAAAGTACGGAGACCGTGTAGCCGGCTGAGACCTGACGACTGCTTGACCGACTCGACTTGGAGTGAGTCGACTAGCCCAGTGGACAGAGCGCCCGGTATTTGGCGGCAGACCCACGGCGGACGGAGCGCCTGGTAGTTGGCAGCAGACCCGCGGTACTCATCAGGAGGAGTACCTCAGTAGGCTATCTGGGTAGCGCCCGGTATTTGGCGACAGACCCTCAGCGGACGGAGCGCCAGGTAGTTGGCCGCAAACCCGTAGTACTCGACAGGAGAAGTACTTCAGCAGTCCTAGGTTAGTGAGCGGCAGCCTCGGAGTCGTGACAGGACCACTGTACACTCTAGAGACGGAGCTCTTCAGCAGTTACGGTTTCGATAATGAAAATCCTGGTTTGAGCTGAGACCTTTGACCTTTGTGTTTCCTCATGATTGAGATGGGTCGCTTGATAACTTAGGTACATGTATGGGCATATACCTGGGTGATGGTTATCCGTTGATTTCATGATTTTTGTGTATCCTTGAGATTGGATGGGTTACTTGATGACTTAGGTATATGTATGGGCGTATACCTAAGTAGAGTCTGATGTTACTTCGTGATTGCTGCCTTTACTTTGTGGATATCCATGTTGGATTTGGTGAGACCTTAAGGGTCTCGGGGTCCCTACTGAGTAGCTTATACTCACCCCTGCACGGGCTATGCCCGCACCTCGTTGTGTTGGTTGCAGACGACGGACAGCGCAGATCGCAGTTGAGACTTGCGGAGCAGGTCGGTACCCGGAGGTGGACCACTGGGCGGACGTACCCGGAGTAGACGACAGGACCTGTGGAGTAGAGGAGCTATCTGTACCTACCCTTCAGGTAGGATCCGTGGTGGACGATCCAGGAGCTGAGCCATCTGTACCTACCCTTCAGGTAGGAATCGAGGCGGACGACCCAGGAGCCGCTTCGTTCTTCCAGCTGCTGTTTTTCCCTTTCGAGTTGTACTTTACAGTTGGGCTTGTATTTCCGGCCCCCTTTACTTTTCTGCACTTGTAGTTACTTTCCGCTTGCTGACTCTGTGGTGGTTGTTACTTATAAAGGCAATGCCTTCCCTGTTATCGAGATTTACGCCTTTGGTGCTAGTCGCCAGCCCCTGGCCTATGGAAGGCGGGCTTGGGGTAGTCACGGCACGGGCCCCGAGGACGGGTCGTGACAAATTTGTATCAGAGGCGGTCGGTTCTACCACAGACTCTGATCGTCTTTTCTTTCTATGTGAAGCAATAGTGTTAAGGGTACCGAGTGTGGTTTTCAGTTCAGGGAGTCTAGTGTTGGTGCGGGCGGCCGACGTATCCATACACCAGGACCCTGACAACTGATTTCCGACTTTGTGCACGAAAACACTGATTGCGTGTGTGTTTTCAAAGGTTTCCCCCCTTAAAACAGCTCAAACCAGGTCAGCTCACCAGGTATAATCGTTTGATCGTGTTACGTTGTTTCTTTCAGGATGTCTTTTCTCGGACGACCAGCTAGAGCCCGGAGGGATGTGCGTGCTGACAGTCTGTCGAGCGACGAGGCTTCGGTACAGGGCCCTCTTGCAGTTGAGGCACCAGCGGTACTACCATACGTTGGGCCACCGATGCCACCAGCCCCAGCAGTAGGCGATGCCCGCTACTTGCGCGCACTGCATGAGTTCCAGCGCCAGAGGCCACCCAGGTTCCGGGGAGAGACGGACCCGCAGGCGGCTGAGTTTTGGCTGGAGGCTGTGGTGAGAGTCTTCAGGCTAGTGGGGACACCATCAGACTTCATGGTGACCTTTGCTTCCAGCCTTCTTCAGGCAGCAGCAGGCAGGTGGTGGAGCCACTTGTTCCAGTTTTGCGATGGAATGGCTTTCACATGGGAAGACTTTGAGACCTTCTTCAGGGTGGAGTTTGTGCCAGTAGCTCTACACCCCGAGCGTGATCAGGAGCTGCTGCCTTTGCCACGTGTTTCTCGATCAGAAGCCGAGTCATCTGTGGGCAGTAGACAGATGATGCTGAGGCCCAGAAAGACCAGACCAGCAGTTAGACGGTCTCGGGTTTTACGACCGGTGGTGCAGGGCACCCGGAGTGGGAACAGAGTTAGCCGTGCAAGGAGCAGGTTGTGTTACTCATGCCGCGAAAAGGGACATCTGGCACGTGACTGTCCGACTCCCGATCCGCAGGCTTTGGGAGAGCCACCGAGATAGAGGCAGCGACAAATGCTTGAGCAACAGTAAAGCAGGTGGACAGGAGCGGAACTAGTGGACACGTCTCTTGTACTTCTAGTTCCATGTTGATGTTGCTTTTGTGTAGCGTCTTGTATTATGAGCTGCAATAATAAAAGACGCATCCTTTGTGATGTTTTCATTCCTGTCCTCTTTTGTGATGTTACTAAGAGGTTCCAGTTGACTGTTGACTTGACCCTCACTTGTGAGACATCTACTGGAGGAGACCAGTTACCACACACTGATGCCGACAGTGTGACTCAACCCTTGGAGGCGAGAGTAACGGTTGGATCTCTTAGTAGTAGCGTCGAGGCCTTACGACGTCATCCTTGGTATGGATTAGTATCATCCATGTTAGGATTGACTGTTTTAGGCAAAGAATGTGGTTCATCCAGGGGATGAGACCAGGTTCCTCTTATCGGCAAAGAAGAAATCTCGCAGCTCATGTGGGACCAGAGATGGTCCGGGCCACGTCAGAAGAGGTCCATGTCATCCAGGAGCGGATGAGGAAAACACAGAGCCGGCAGAAGTCATATGCTGACAGGAGGCGGAGGCCACTAGAGTTCGAGGATGGCGACCACGTCTTCTTGCGTGTCTCACCTCGACGTGGTTTGCGAAGATTTGGCCGAGGCGGCAAGTTGTCTCCCCGCTTCATCGGGCCTTTCCAGGTCCTCAGCAGGGTTGGCGAGGTGGCTTATCGCCTGGCTCTACCACCTCAGTTGCACCGGGTGCACGATGTCTTCCACGTATCCCAGCTGAGGAGATACGTACTCGACCCCCCTTCGCATATCATCGACCATGAGGAGCTAGACAGTGGCGATGAGTGTCTTATACGGAGGTCCCGGTGGAGATAGAGGATCGACAGGAGCGGGTCCTACATGGGCGATCGATTCCTCTTGTGCGCAACAGATGGCGGCACGGGAATCTCCAGGTGAGCACATGGGATCGGAAGGCTCTGATGCGTGCTCAGTACCGCTTTGTTTCCCTAAGTCTGTGGTGAAGCTTTACGGGGACGTAAAGCCCTGTGGTGGGAGTAATGTAAAGACCCGTAAATTTCAAGGAAATTTTTTTCTTAATTTTCTTTGGAATTTTACAAGAACGCAGTTTCTGACGGCACCTGATTCCGAGGCCCGGTGTGCCCGGAATCATTTTCCGAAGTTTTGGCTCGGGTACGTTCAGTGAACGGACGAGCGGGTTTTTCTAACTTTTGAACCGGTGCCCGGAATCGAATTCTGAGGGCACCGATGAAATCGCAGCGCCGGTATTCGCTTAGAAACGCCTCTTCCGGAGTTGCGTTTGCTCGGATGTGGTTTTTAATTTTCGGGCTTAAGGTTAAGAAATAAAATAATTTTGCGACAACTTTATTTTATTTCGCTTAAGCCACTTGGAAGCCACTTGAAGCCACTTAAAGGCGGCTTGAACTGAGTTGAACTGGATAGGATGCTATCCAGAAATATCCTACCCCTTGGTAGGATATTTGTGAGGTGGGGCCCGCACGAGCCCCGCCGTTTCTTTCGCTAAGTAACGCACCCGCGAAAACCCGTCAAAGTAACTGAAAAGTCAACCGACGCGTTTT
The DNA here is from genome assembly GCA_963277665.1 of Viscum album. Taxonomy (NCBI): domain Eukaryota; kingdom Viridiplantae; phylum Streptophyta; class Magnoliopsida; order Santalales; family Viscaceae; genus Viscum; species Viscum album. The sequence continues at coordinate 567,927,751 of OY728164.1, read as the reverse complement.
CTTTAATTCTTAACAGACCATTTAATTGGGCGGTTTATTTCGTGAATTAAATGGACTGTTTCTTTCGTGGATTTAACGGGTCGTTTCTTTCGAATTGATGGATCGTTTCTTAACCGGTTTCGTGTGTTGGCATGTTTATAAAATAAGACCAACCTAAAAATCCTTTGAAAGGATTTGAGAGGATCTTGTTTCTTCATCTCCCCGCGAAGAACGCGAAGAACGCGAAGAACGCGAAGAACGCCGGCGACCGGATTTTGACGACGCACACCGTGATCTGCGACGTCAACGAGCCTTACCCGCGACGTTCTTCGGCGACGCCTCTTCTTCCGCGGCCGATCCTCGTTCGGCAACTAAGGTGAGAATCAGATCTTTTCTTCTCCCTTTTTTTTTAATTTCAATATCAACGGATTTAAACTAATTAAATCCGTTTGATCTTGATCCGGAGATTGGCGACGCGACGCCGGATACCGCGTCGACGCGACGATCCCCCTTCTTCCGCGACAAGCAATCCCGCGACGACCTCTCGTCCGACGACGACGACAAGGTAGGGGTTGTCGATTTCTTTTGGTTTCCTTATTTTATTCTTGATCGTGATTTTATCAAGACTATCGTGTGACTTGATTTAATTTTGAGTTGCGTTATTATTTTAACGTGAGGGGGGCCGGACCGCACGAACACGACCGAACCCCCCCCCCCCCCTCCATTATTGTTGTTTAATTCTTGCGGTGGAAGCAAGTGGCGTGGTGCCGTCGCACCACGCGGATGATCGTGCTTATAATTTACGCAACGCCGTCGCGCTACGCCGAGGAGAATCTTCAAGAACGCGACGCCGTCGCGCCGCGTTGGAAGGGATCATGGCACGGCGAAAGGGGGCGCGGTGCCGTCACACCGCGCCGGACGACGAACACCGCGGCCGGTTCCGGGCCGCGGCGGGACGAGAAGACCGCGGCCGGTTCCGGGCCGCGGCGGGACGAGAAGACCGCGGCCGGTTCCGGGCCGCGGCGGGACGAGAAGACCGCGGCCGGTTCCGGGCCGCGGCGGGACGAGGAGACCGCGGCCGGTTCCGGGCCACGGCGGAAGGAAAGACCGGCGGCCGGGCCGCCGGCGTCGGAAGTCGAGGGCGGGACCGGAATTTCCGGTCCCGTTGGTAAAAACCGGCCGGCCAGCGGGCCGGCCGGATGTCACAAAACCGGGGAATTAAATTCCCCGGCCGGTCCATTGAAACCCCCCTCTTAATGAGGGGGGGGCGGTTCTTGAGGGAAGGGGGAAACCGCCCCCTTGGTTCGGCGCCAGCAGGCCCCCCACGTGAGGGGGGGGCGGTTTTAAGTAAACCGGCGCGGCACTTAGGCCGCGCCACTTGAAGAACCGGGGGCTGAGCCCCCCGCGTGCGTCGCGGCACCCCGCCGCCAGCGCGGCCCGCCGCCGTCGCCACCGCGCCGCCGGCCGCCGCCGCCGGCCACCGCGCCGCCCAGGGGGGGGGTCGGGCCGGGTCGGCCCGGACCCGGACCCCCCGTTTTGAACCTGTTTTGGTTTTTGGCTCATACCTTGAGCCTCGGACCTCCGAATGACGAACCGTCTGCGGCAACGCGATCCTTGGATCGAGACGGTCGTTTCGGTATATCGCACTCAAGGTTTCGGGTTACTTTGAGTTCGGCCGGGTTGGTTCGTTCACGAAACCAACCGGGCCTTCGGAGCGGAAACGCTCATATCTTGAGCCACGAACGTCCGATTGATGCACCGTCAGTCGCGTTGTGTTCCTCTTAGTGAATCGGATCTTTTGGCATACTCCGCCCGAGGTTTGGACGCAGGTGGAGTACGGTCGGGTTGGTTTTTCCTTAAAAACCAACCGGGCCCCGGAGACGAAAATGCCAATAACTCACAGACCGGGCGTCCGATTGACGCGCCGTCTGTTTCGTTGACTTCCTCTTGATGAGACGGAACTTTTGACATACTCCGCCCGAGTTTTGGATACAGTCGGAGTATGGCCGGGTTGGATTGTACCCGAAATCCAACCGGGCCCCTGGAACGGGAAAGCTGATATCTTTCAGACAGGACGTCCGCTTGACGAGCCGTCAGCGGCGTTGGTGGTTACGTTGAGTAACGGTCCCTTTGAGTATACCCTATGGGAGTTCGGGGTGCAGTTGAGATACGGTCGGGATTGGTTTCGCTCACGAAACCAACCGGGCCCCTGGGACGAAAAGGCTAATAACTCACAGACCGGGCGTCCGATCGACGCGCCGTCTGTTGCGTTGAGACCCCTGTGCCGAGAAGGACCTTTGAGACACTTCTTCGTGGGACTTTGAGATACTTGGAGTATCGACCAGTAGCTCGTGGAGCAGACCCGTGGTACTTGGCAGTGGTGGTGCGCTTGGATGCAGCAGCAGACCCTTGGCGGTGGAGCGCTTGGTTGTAGCGGCGGACCCGCGATACTCTACGGAGTGTGTGAGCTTGGTTGTAGCGACAGACCCGCGACGGTGGAGACGAGCGTGCAAAGTACGGAGACCGTGTAGCCGGCTGAGACCTGACGACTGCTTGACCGACTCGACTTGGAGTGAGTCGACTAGCCCAGTGGACGGAGCGCCCGGTATTTGGCGGCAGACCCACGGCGGACGGAGCGCCTGGTAGTTGGCAGCAGACCCGCGGTACTCATCAGGAGGAGTACCTCAGTAGGCTATCTGGGTAGCGCCCGGTATTTGGCGACAGACCCTCAGCGGACGGAGCGCCAGGTAGTTGGCCGCAAACCCGTAGTACTCGACAGGAGAAGTACTTCAGCAGTCCTAGGTTAGTGAGCGGCAGCCTCGGAGTCGTGACAGGACCACTGTACACTCTAGAGACGGAGCTCTTCAGCAGTTACGGTTTCGATAATGAAAATCCTGGTTTGAGCTGAGACCTTTGACCTTTGTGTTTCCTCATGATTGAGATGGGTCGCTTGATAACTTAGGTACATGTATGGGCATATACCTGGGTGATGGTTATCCGTTGATTTCATGATTTTTGTGTATCCTTGAGATTGGATGGGTTACTTGATGACTTAGGTATATGTATGGGCGTATACCTAAGTAGAGTCTGATGTTACTTCGTGATTGCTGCCTTTACTTTGTGGATATCCATGTTGGATTTGGTGAGACCTTAAGGGTCTCGGGGTCCCTACTGAGTAGCTTATACTCACCCCTGCACGGGCTATGCCCGCACCTCGTTGTGTTGGTTGCAGACGACGGACAGCGCAGATCGCAGTTGAGACTTGCGGAGCAGGTCGGTACCCGGAGGTGGACCACTGGGCGGACGTACCCGGAGTAGACGACAGGACCTGTGGAGTAGAGGAGCTATCTGTACCTACCCTTCAGGTAGGATCCGTGGTGGACGATCCAGGAGCTGAGCCATATGTACCTACCCTTCAGGTAGGAATCGAGACGGACGACCCAGGAGCCGCTTCGTTCTTCCAGCTGCTGTTTTTCCCTTTCGAGTTGTACTTTACAGTTGGGCTTGTATTTCCGGCCCCCTTTACTTTTCTGCACTTGTAGTTACTTTCCGCTTGCTGACTCTGTGGTGGTTGTTACTTATAAAGGCAATGCCTTCCCTGTTATCGAGATTTACGCCTTTGGTGCTAGTCGCCAGCCCCTGGCCTATGGAAGGCGGGCTTGGGGTAGTCACGGCACGGGCCCCGAGGACGGGTCGTGACAGGCCAGGTCCCCTACATTTACGGAAAATGACTGTAAATGGACTCTTGGGACCATTTTTATCTTCTTCCATAGTACTCTTCATTTTTCTTCAACAATTCTCCACTTTATGTCCTTCCTTCCCACACGTAAATCATTTCTTTGTCCCATTGAGACACTTTCCAAGGTGTCTCCTTCCACATTTCTTGCATGATGGAAATTGAGGGTTCTTTTCTCCATGGTCTCCATTACTGGAGCTCTTATCATTCATCACCTTTATCTTCCTTGTTGAGTCTGGGAGTTGGTTAATATATATGTTGTTGATCATATTTTTGGAAAACTGATTTGGCATAAAGATGATATCTTTTACGCCTATCAACATTCCATTTTTTTTCTCATTGGCACCACCGTTCCCACCTTGTACATCATTCTCAAAGTCACTATGACTTCCTTGGAATGCTGCCATTGACTAAAACCAGAAAGAATTGTGTGAGTAACAATATTCGTAAAATCATTTAGAGATTAACATGTCCCCATATTCTCAATTTGAAACATATTAGGATTAACCAAGATCATGTACTCTCATCTTATATATATATTACTTAAATCGGTTTGTAAAGAAAATTTAAATTATCCTAAGAATATCCCCTGGGAGTGTCATAACCAAGAGTGCAGCAAGGCCCGTTGTTGTGCACCAGTTCCCGTTCGAGTCTAGCTCAAAGCGGTGTTTTTGGGTTTTACCGCTAGGTACATCTCTGCCAGAGCCGCCTCTACCTTCTCGTTTCCAGACAGGGATGTGTTTCTCGGAAAACTCAAAAAATCTCTACAATACCAAAATTCTAGGAAGTTCTTCTATACTAATCCTCAAAGTTCATCTTAGGTCTACATGCTCTAATCAGAGTTTATTTAAATCTAGCTTCCAAGGTTTGTACTAAACTTCCTCTGATACCAACTGTAGCACCCCAACCCCAGATACCCAGATTCGGTGCATTATTACATAACATTGGCATGATCACAAAGGATCAAGTCTCGAAATACCGATTAGTTTAGTAGTCTTGGAAACACTAGATATATTCATAAGTCTTACATTACATCATAAGGTAAAAAAACTACAACAACATATTGTCTTCATATCCCCTCATACTATCCCTGCAGGTCATTCATAAAATACTTCTTCATAATCCTGGGAAAAATAAAACATTGAAAGGGGTGATCTCAGATGCTCAGTAAGGATAACATTATAGCAGAAGCTTTCATAGATAAGCATAAACACTTAAGGCAGTTTGTAACTAAAACGAAAGCCTTTTAAACGTGAACTTCAGCATAAAATGGAAAAGATAAAATTAATTAATGCCATTTACTTACTCACATGGATATTCTACTTGTCGAATGATCGCATGCAATATCAATAACCACTTTCATAATGATGGAATGCATAATTCCAGACTATCATAACCACATAGCCAAGGCCTCGTGCCAAGACTACAAATAAGATTTTGCCAAGGCCTTGTGCCAAGACACTAGTTTGTCTCATGAGACCAACCGATGAATCGAGGAGCTATAGCGGGCTCCACCCGTCACTTATTAAGTCCAATGCATTCCTCATATGAACAGGTTTAAACATAACATAAACATTCGTATTAAAACTAGCTTACAAAATGTCAATACTTTAACCACAAACCATGAATTGTATAAAAATAGCACATCCACAGTCAAACATAACTCATTTGATACAATATGTAAGATTGTATTGTATCACATTAACCTCAATCAAGAATAATGAAGGATGTTGACATAGATGAAAATAATCATCAAAACTATTTGAGAGAAATATCCCCCTTTTTCCTGAAATCATTTCAAAGTCACACTATTTGCCAAGAAGCCATTTAAAAATAGATTTTTGAATCAAAGTGTCCCATACCACTTTGAAACTTTTTAAAAGAAGTTTTAATTTTAAAACTTTAATGTCCATTTAAATAAATCCTTAAAACCGTTTTTAAAACATGGACATTAATGAGCAAGATTTATAAGAATAAGTCTTTAAAACATTTAAAAATGGTATTTTAGTTAGAGATTATAACCAAAAGAGAGAAACTTGAATACAAATAATTTAGGTAATCAAAATTTTGTAATATCATGAGAATAAAGGGATTCATGATATATTATGTCAAAGTACATTATATACAACACATAAAAGTGATTTGGTGTATAACAACAAAGAAGTCTCACTGGAATTTAAGTTGAGATGAAATCTCTCATAAAGGCCGTATCCTTAGGTTAAGGATAAATCAACAACATATTTATGTGTGACAAATATAAATACATTAAATATTATTGGATATTCAGTGTAAAACAATCAAAGGATATTCACACATAATCTTGTAAAAATAACACCAATGAATTGGATGTTTAACTCAACAAATGGAGAATGAGTTAAAATTACTCTCATCAAATTCATATCGATGACTTGAGAAATTATCAATGGTGTTATTATGTGTATCAATAGTATATCCACACGAATGGGAGTGGAAATTATGACATAATCAAATGAATAGTGATTCCACACATAATCTCGGAGTAAAATAATCAATGAAGTATGCGTAAAGCCGAATGAGTGGAAATTGAAATCTCAAATTCCCTTATCGATTTGGTAAATTATGAAACATGAACCCATGAAAGAAGGATCATACAATGATGATGTAAATACACATAAATAAAAGTATATTACACAATGAATAAAATCATGGGCAGTACACATACACCACATGCAATAAATAAGTGGTGAACAATGGAATTCTCACGAAATTAAGAGTGAGATAAGAAACCCCTTACTTTGTACTTTTTCCTTGGTCGAAGGTAGGTTAACCTCCTGTATAATGGTGAAATAATTGTTATTGAATTATACAAGAATCATTTACTTTAATATGATATCATATATGATCTTTTATCATTGATTTGTTAATAATATATTAGAATTATCGTCATTTCGGGTGTTAACGGGTTCATTTTACTTTATATTCTTTGTTATGTGAGCCATATTCGTTATTAATGGGATGTATATTATTCATATCCAGAATGATATCAATTACTTAGATACTGTTTTTTAAATCATCAAATTATAATTATACTTGAATGGATATGTTGGAGAATGAATCTCATCGCGTTCGTGGAGACGATAGTCCGTACGTACGCACGAGCGACAATATCATTCTTTTGATATTAAAATAATATATAATTAGATAGTATATCATAGATAAAGAATCATTGTCATGTTATATTTATTATTTACATGAGTTACACATCATTATTATACCCATCCAAATAATAATATATTGAATAACAATTATACCACGACGTGGAGACGGTAAGCCGTACGTACGCACGTATGGTGACATGTTATTCAAAGGATGGATAGAATACTGAATATGGTTTTACCATATTTATAATAACATCACAGTATATATATGATACTGGAGTTATTATTTTATAATGGTAATAACCAAGAAAAAAGAAGCGGAAGAAGAAAGGAACTTGAAAAGGGGTGGTGAAAACATTACCTCTTCTTTGGGTTCTTCCTTTTGATTTGATCAAAAGGGCTCCTTAGGTTGGCTTTATGATAAAAATAAGGCCTATAGGTTTTAGTTAGGGAAGTTGAGAGAGTATTTGGGCAGGGGTTGGCCGAACCAAAAAGGTTTTGAAGGTGTGAAGAAATGAGAAGGAGGAGTGCCCTTTTATAAGAGGGGTGAGGGGCACCTTTGGAAAAGCTAGAAATATTAATTTATAATAAATTCTTATTCTGTTTTCAATGGTTCAAAAGTTGATTATTTAAAGGTTAAGGTGGGGATATGTCGAAATACATTAAACCAATAGAATTTTGATAGGTTTGGGTCATTATATTAACCTTATCTTTTAGTTTTAACTCTTAGTTAATTAGTTTGACAATTACCATGTCACTTTGTATTTTTAAATTATATAGTTAATAAAATTACTATATACATCCAAGAGACCCCCAAGTGGTCCATTAATGATACAAATATCATGATATAAATCTCTTGGCCGAACCTTAGATTTTTAGGAATTTAATATCAATTAATAATATAATATTTGTTTTAAAAACTCTTTTATGTCAATTTTGACACTATTCAATAGTTGATTTTTTTGAAACACATAACAGAATTATTACTGAGATAAATGTTAATTAAATCAATCCTAATATGTCATATTAACCTATAAAATTAGTGTAATTCAATAAAAGTCTCAAATTATATTTATTTGGGTATTTATAATATCAATTATTCTAATTTTTTACTATTATGGTAATTACTGCATCACCATTGTGTCATAAATAAACTAACTTATTTAATGTCTAAAAATTATAAGTAAAATATAATTATGTAGGGAATATTTTTAGATTTCTAATGAATATTTATAGTCTAAAATCTAACATATATAACCTTATGTAAAAATTGTTTTTCTAAAAGATATATTCTTGTGTCATTTTTGTATTTATTTTAACTTAATTAAAATAAAGTGTCATTATCACTTACAAGTGGATCCATGGGGTCCCAAAATCGACCCAAAGATGCCCATGGTCGACCATGTATCAAACAATAGGGTTAAGACACGTTTTTAGGGTAATTTAGTATTATTATAATATTATTTTTTAACCCTTATTTACCGGATTTATCCTTAACCATGGTAAATAAAATATTTACCGCAGTAATTTTTCAAAATGTCTAAAAATAAAAGTTACCTATTCACACAATATGAACATCCTGATTCCAAATATGGAATCCATTTTTCCAAATTCAAAACACAGAAGTGGTAGAAATTAATTTAAAATTAATTCCCGTTGTTAAAACAAAAAGCGTGTTTTTATGAGATAATAACTATCAAAAGATTGTCACTTGTTTATGTCTGGTTTAAATGTGAAATTATGTTCAATGACTCACATTGTATTACATGGTAAAAATATATTCTAAATATACTTTAAAACCACTCAAATTCATAATTTATCACTATTAATTATTTTGATTAAAAAAGTTGTTTTTAATTAAAATTTAGCAATTTTCACTATTCATCAAAATATGAAAGTTATCCGAAAGGTGCCAAAATTTCACCCCAGGATAATTTCGATATTACGAATCCAAAAATGAAGTTCATTTTGAGAGATAGAATTTATAAAATTTCAAAAAGTAGGTATTACTATTCATAATGGCTAGTATGATTGGTTGTGGTGTGTTAAAATCTCGAAGTTGCTACAATGCACGCCATTGCATTTTTCGAAGGGAAACGTACCATGGAAGCTTGGGGTGTTACATTGTATATGAGGGTCAATTCAATAGTTTTTAACAGGAACCTCTTAGTATTAACATACAAAAGAAAACAAAGCAAACGTCACTATTGCACGTGTATTTTATTACTGAAACTCGAAGTACAAGGACACAAAGCAACACAAACAATGAAGATAGAGGCATTATGGGAAAAGGCCTCCATGACTGGAGCTAGTTCCGCACTTTTCCACCCACTTCCTGAGCTCCATGATCGTAAGCTTCAGCTGCTTGAAGTTGTGCTCTCCCCTGTGGTTGGGGTGGACCTCCTAGTGGTGGTGGTGGTAGAGCCTCAAAACATCGTCCACCACCTGCCGCTCGACCAGCTCCTCGGCCTCGTCCACCTGCTCCCTACGGACTGCCACGGTCAAACCTATGCCTCTACCTGGGTGGTTCCTCAACCGTATGTTTCCCCTCTGCATGGCGGGTCAGGCAGTCACGAGCCATGTGTCCCTACCCACCCCATGCATAGCACTGTCTTTCACTCGTAAGACAAGTTATGTTGCGTTCCGCCCTGCGGTAGGTCTCGCTATTGGCATAGGCTCAGCAAGAAAACTCTCTATCAGAAGTGCTCGCTTCAGTACTCCTTCCTATGTCGGAATGCTGAGGGAGATCATTGTTGCCCTAATCTCATTACTCAGTCCCTGCTCGAAGGTCCAGGCCTAGATGAATGGGTCCCGTACCATGTCCGTTGAATAGCGCGAGAGGTCAGTAAATCTTGCCGAGTACTGGGCGACCGTCATGCTGGCCTGCCTCAACTGTAGTAGCTCCTGGATGCGTACCTCACGAAGGGTAGCTGGGACGAACTCCGAGCAGAAGAGGCTCTCAAAGTCCGTCCAGAGGTGTGATGCCTCGTCGTGCACCTGGAGCATCAAGCTCCACCATCTGCCTGCTTCCGCGTGCAGGAGGCTAGCTGCGAGGATCACCATGAGGTCAGCTGGTGTCCCCACTAACCAGAAAACTCGCACAACCGCCTCCATCCCATCCTCGGATGCCAGAGAGTCTATCTCCCCGCAGAACCTAGGCGGTCTCTGACACTGAAACTCGTGCAGTGCACCAAGGAGACTTGCACTCTCTACGGCTAGGGCTGGTATCATCAGTGGCTCGGCGGGTAGTGGTACCGCTGGTGCCTCCGTAGTAATAGGGCCCTGCACCGAGGCCTCGTCGCTCAGTGGGCTGTCGTCACGTACAAAACTCGGAACCCTAGCTGGCTGCCATCGTGGGGCCATCCTGAAAAGAGACATGTGTGCCACGGTCAACATTATACCCGGTGAGCTGACACAAAGTAATAACAAAGAAAACTTAAAACACTCATGCAATCAATGTTTTCGTGCATTAAGTCGGAAATCAGAAGTCAGGGTCCTGGTGTACGGATACGTCGGCCGCCACACCAACACTGGAATCCCTAGACTGATAACCACAATCAATACTTTTAACACTATTTCTTCACATAGAAAAAGATCAGAATCCTAAGTTCTGCGGTTGAACCGAACTTCTCTGATACCAATTTGTCACGACCCGTCCTCGGGGCCCGTGCCGTGACTACCCCAAGCCCGCCTTCCATAGGCCATGGGATAGCGACTAGCACCAAGGCGTAAATCCCGATAAAAAGTTAAAGGAATTTCCTTTTTAAAGTAAACAAACACCACAGAGTAAGCAAGCAGAAGTAAACACTAAGTAAAATTCGGGTACAAAAGTAAGTGCGGAAAAGTAAGTGGGCCAGAATACAAACCCAAACTGAAAGTAAAGTACAACTGGAATGAAATAACAACAACTAAAAATTATAGCCGCAACATCGAGCCGTCCACTAGAAGTCCCACCTGAAGGGTGGGTACAGATAGCCTCCTCAGCTCCACGGGTCCAGCCGTCTGCTCCGTGTACGCCCCGCCTAGTGGTCCACCTTCTGGTACCGACTTGCTCCACAAGCCTCCACCACGATCACCGCTGTCCGTCGTCTTCATCCAACACAACGTAGTGTGGGAATATCCTTTGCAGGGGTGAGTATAAGCTACTCATTAGGGACCTTGAGACCCCCGAAGGTCTCCAATAATCCACAAAGTATAATCCACAAAGTAAAGATACAATCACGAAGTAACATCCAACACTACTTAGGTATATGCCCATACATATACCTAAGTCATCAATTCCCGTTCGACTCCAACATCTGAGCCCAAGTACAACCCAGTCCACACAGGAAAGCACAACGTAATCCACACTGGATATCAAGTCAATCTTATCGAAGATAAGATTGAAAATCAAGACTCAGCTCACACAGGTTTAATTCTTCGTAAGACGATAGAGATGATCAGATGTACCCACTGATTTATCTAAGCCATCAGACCCACACAGGATCGATAGATACTAACCCCCGCAATGACCCACAGAGGATCGATAGGTACTAACCCCCGAAATGACCCACACAGGATTGATAGGTACTAACCCCCGCAATGACCTACACGGGATCTGACCCACACAGGATCGGTATGCGCTGGCCCACACAGGACTGCTGAGCACTGACCCACATAGGATCTGACCCATGTAGGATCAGTATAACTGATCCACACAGGATCGCTGAGTGCTGTAGTCATCGTTGTCGAACCCACGGAGGATTCCCATGCAGTCTTCATCGTTGTCGCAGTCGCAGCCAGCTCTAGGGTTCCCGCACACAGCAAGCTCGTTTCGGGAGGGTCCGCTCCACGAGTCGAGGTGCTGATACATAAACTAACACAAAGTCTGGAGATGATGTATCCCAAAGTTCCGTATCATGAAAAGGAACTCAACGTGACAGACGGCGCGTCATTCGGACGCCCGGTCTGAGAGTTATTGGCTTTTTCGTTCCAGGGGCCCGGTTGGTTTTTAAGTCAAAACCAACCCAGCTATACTCCAACTACATCCAAAACTCAAGCCGAGTAAGCCAAAAGGTCCTTCTCACTAAGAGAAATCCAAAATTGTCAACGGCACATCAATCAGATGTCCGGAGCTCAAGTTATAAGCGTTTCAGCTCCGAGGGCCCGACAAGTTTCGTGTTCGAACCAACCCAGCCGTACCAAAAGTTCTATGAAACCTTGAGTGTAATAAACCTAAACGACCGTCTCGATCCAAGGATCGCATCGCAACTGACAGTGCATAGTTCGGAGGTCCATAGCCCATGTTATGGGAAAAAGACCGAAAGAAGTCCATGAATAGGGGGTTCGAGCCTGGTCCAACCCGGCCTTATACCCCCCCTAGGTCGGCCCGAAATGGGTCGAACCGACCCGGGTCCAGGTCCGACCCATTAGGGCATAGCACGGCCCGACCTGGCGCGCTCGGCCTGGCCGGCGTGGCCAGGAAGCTCGGCCGAAACGGTCGAGCGGAAGGGGGGGGGGGGCACTGCCCCCTGTTGGTGTAACCGCGGCCCCCATGTGGGGGTCCGCTCCTTCAGCCAGCCGGGGGTTACGACCCCTGGCCTTCTCGGTGACCGACCGGCCTGGTCCGACTAGCCGGTTGCTGCTGCCGCAGTCCCGCCCTCTTGCTCCGCCGCGGCCGGAAGCCGGCCGCCGCTCCCTACTCCGCCGCTCCCTACTCCGCCGCGGCCTTGGTCCGACCAGCGCGGCGCGACTGCGCTGTGCCCCTCCTCCACAGCCCCACTCTAGCCACGACCTCTTAGAGGTTCTCCGGTGCGGCACGATAGAGCCACGACTTTGTTCGAATTCAACGGCGCGGTGCGACGGCACATCACTTCTCCGCCCATTCTTTATTATTTCCGCACGGTACAACGGCACCGCACTGCCTTGCTCATGCCGCAAAAAATCCAAGCATCAAGGGAGGAGGAGAATCATCCGTGTTCGTGCAGTATGAACTCCTCCCGTTATTGCGATAACCGGCAGTCCAATTTGAAAATGAAGAACAGCGACAGAAGTATTCACGAACAAATACAATTAATCCCCTACCTCGATGAAATCGTTGAACGAAGGTTCGTCGAAGAATTGAACGTCGCGGAAGAAGGCGTCGCGGAAGGAGAGGTTCGTTGGCGTCGCGGTACACGGAGTCACGTTGTCGATCTCTGAGGAAGGAATCTCTCACCATCTTCCATTGTCGGAGGTTGGTGTTCTTCGTCGATGATGGTGCGTTCTTCGCGTTCTTCAAGGAGGATGACCGTTCTTCGGAATTTAGAGATTTCCTCTCCAAATTCTCTCGCACAACGAACTAACCTCTCACGAAAAAAGGCTTAGTCTTATTTAATTAACACTCAAGCCAAAATTCATTTGAAATTCAAAATGAATCCAAGAATTAAATATATTGAAACCTACTCAATTAATTAATTAAGAGTTGACTTCAATTAAAGGGGGGGGGGGGGGGTGGGTTACGTAATTAATAGGGGTTGAGGAAGTTGAAAGGGTGGGGCTCGTGTGGGCCCCACCCCACTAATATCCTACTTAGTGGAGTAGTTAGTATGTGGGTCCCACTTCAACCACTTACCTTAGGTTAACACTTCTTAGAATAAAAATAAAATCTGTTGCACAATATTTTATTTTATTCTTCAGTTAACCCGATTAATTAAAACTCTACCCGAGCAAACGTAACTATGGAAAAGGTGTTCTTAAGAAATTACCGGCGTTGCGATTCCATCGGTGCCCTCAGATTTTGATTTCGAGCATCGGTTCAAAAGTTAGGAAAACCCGCTTGTTCGGTCACTGAACGTACCCAAGCTAAACTTCAGAAAATGATTCCGGGCACACTGGGCCTCAGAATCAGGTTTTGTCAAAAACTGCATTTTTGTAAAATTCCAAAGAAAATTATGAAAAACTTTCCCTTGAATTTTATGAGTCTTTACATTACCATCGCGTGCCCCGCCTCAGTCCCATGCTCTCCAACTCCAGCGCAATTGAGAACCTAAAGTAGAAGGGTGCTTGCCCTTATCTACACCTACAACTACATAGTCTGTTTGGGCCCAAAATCATGGCCCAAAAAGGGTGTGAGATACGATCCCAGTAGGAAATCACCCAAAGATTTGTCCCTAATAGTCAATGAATACATGGTTGTAGTAAAACAAGAAGCAATAAATAGGAAAGCACAAGCCGCTACAATCCACAGTACTAACAAACAAGGTACACAAGTAAGCAACCATCAACAAGAAGAAAACAGGTAACCCTCTGGGTAGCTCTCACAGCCTAACCCCTATGGTTCAACCTATAAGTACTAGAAACCCTCTAGGAGGCAAAAACAGTCTCACCCCTCTGGTTCATCTATGAAAAAAATAGACTCTCTGGGGAAGCACTCACCTTAAATTCCCCCTATAGTCTCGTATCGTGCTGAAGGCTCTCTGGGGAAGAACTCAACATCTATTCCCCCTGTGGCCCGCGTCGAGGAACTACAGACTCTCTACGGAATCACTCAACGTCAATTCCCCCTATGGTCCCACATTGTAATTAAAAGACACTCTGGATAATCCCTTTTGTCAATTCACCCATTGGTCTACTACTATAGGTTCTCACAGTCCTGAGTGAAAGGTAAAACATGCTCAGCGCACATGTACATCGTCCAAGTAAACCTCAAAAACTACTTGTCTATCAACTAAGGCTCAGCAGCATAACAAGGTAGCAGTTACACTGTCATATGACTTAACATGGAAACTAGAAAAACGCCAAACAGGAAGAACAAGCATAGAAAACATCCAAGGTACAGTAAAGCTACCATAATCAAAGGAAAAACATCTACTCTAGAAATAAAGCAATGTGGGTAATACAATAAGGGATAAACAGGAACACGCAATACCCCGTTCAAAGGTATTGGTGGAATTTGCACAAAATATTCATCAACTTTCTATGGAAAGGCATAAATCACCTACCTCGATACTAGGATATCTATATACATGAAAGACGATGACGTATTCCCCTTAGAATGACGTATATATGATAAAACGCACAAACTCTCAACCTACGATAACATGAAAACCAAGAGGAATCATGAAACAAGGCCCAAGAAGAAGGAAAAACTCACTGCTGCGCTTCTAACGCAATCGACGACGGTTGGAACGGAGGTCGGATGGAGGCACACGACGGGTCGGGGAAGATTCGGTCGTATGGGTCGCTCTCGGATGAAACCAAAATAGAAGAAGACAATTATCGTGATGAGGCGCGACACCGGTCCATATAGTGAAAAAAAGAAAAGAACAGGACGTGTATTTTTAAAGTACACGACATGTAGTGGGTTTTTTCGTACTCCTCCAAAATCGGCCTCCATGTCACCCCTACACACCATGTTTGTGGACCGGGCATGGCCAGCACATGGCTTCGAGCCGGAGAAAAGTACACGGCGTGTACTTTGAAAATTTCCAAAAAGTTCATTTTTCTTAAAAACTCCAAAAAAAGGAAAAACATAACTTAAACGAAGATCCGGGCTCTTATAAACTTCCCCCCTTAAAGAAATTCATCCCCAAATTTCCCTAATGAGGCGGAGAATAAGAAACCCTGAACAGCTCCGACCATTATGATCGTACATCGGCCTCCCTCTCCCAGGTTTTGTCCTATACTCGCCCGTGCTTCCATAGCACTCGTACTAGAGGAACAGAACACCCGTGGAGAACCTTCATACTGCGATCGACAATGAGGATAGGATGATCCTCTAATGATGAATCCGCTTTAAGCTCAACTTCCTCGAGTAGAAAGATGTGGGACGGGTCTAAAAAGTAACATCAGACTTGAGAGAGGTAGAAGACGTCGTGCATGGCTCGATACCTCTGAGGTAGCTGCAACCGATAAGCGACTGACCCATCTCTCTCTAAGATCTCAAATGGTCTGACGTTCTGCAGTGAAAGATTAGCCTATCTCCAAATCCTCTTGTGTCCCAACCTTAGTGTGACATGCAGGAAAACCTGATCACCGGCCTCGAACTCTAGAGGTCGTCTCCGCTGATCAGCATAAGACTTCTGTTGAGACTGTGTTGTATCCATCCTCTTCCGAATCAGCTGTATCTGCTCTGAAGTCTCCTAAACAAGGCGAGGTCCAAGTAAAGCTGCCTCTTCTGCCTCCAGCAAGCATATGGGTGATCGGAATGGCCTACCGTACAAAGAATCATATAGCGCCATCTGAATGGTCTCATGGTAACTGTTGTTGTAGGAGAACTCCACCATAGAAATATGCTTCTCCCAAGAACCGCCAAAGTCTAGGATGCAAGCTCAGAGCATTTCCTCAAGCACCTGGATCGTGCACTTGGACTGGCCATCAGTCTGGGGATGGTATGCTGTACTCAATTGTACCTGTGTACCCAAGGCCTTCTGAAGTCCCTTCCAAAACCGAGAGGTAAAGCACACATCCCTATCTGAAACAATGGAGTGTGGAACTCCATGCAGACAAACGATCTCTCGGATGAAAAGTCATCCCAAATCATCAACACTGAAGGTCTCCTTCCTCGAAAAGAAGTGAGAAACCTTCGTAAGCCTGCGGATGACAACCGAAACAACATCGTTCCCTCAAGGCGACCTCAGTAACCCAGTCACGAAGTCCATCGCGACATCGTTCCACTTCCACTCTAGGAAGGGTTACTGCTGTAAAAGGCCCGCTGGTCGCTGGTACTCTGCCTTCACCTACTTACAAGTAGAACATCTCATGACGAAACCAGGAACATATTTCTTCATAGCTAGCCACCAGTACTGGCAATGAAGATCTCGATACATCATGGTGATTCCAAAATGAACTGCCCAAACTGAGGAATGAAAATCCCGCATTAGCTCCTCGCGTATGTCTGCTGGCACACATACGCATCCTTGGAAACACAAGATCTCATCCTCGCCCACTGTCCATCCGGGAAGAGGGTCCTCTCCTGACATACATTCCCACAGGACTAAGCCTTCAGAGTCTGATAGCTGCCTCATCCGTACCCGATCAAGATGTGTAGAGGTAACAACTACAAAAGATAGGAAGGTCTATCCCTGTCTGTCATGCACCTCTAGATGCATCTCAGAGAATAGAGCCATCAGCTGCCAGTCACTGATGGCCCCCTAAACTGCTTGAATCTGAGTTCTCCTACTCAACACCTTAGGAACAGCGTTTCCCTTACCCGGTGTATAGGCAAGCTCGAAGTCAGAAGATTGTAGATACTCAAACCACCTACACTGCCTCAGATTCAGATCACTCTATGTGAAGATATACTTGAGACTCTTGTGGTCAGTGAAGACCACAAAGTGATCCCCAGCAGATAGTGTCTCCAACAACGTAAGGCATGAACAACAACTGCCAACTCCAGATCGTGCATCGTGTAGTTCCTCTCATGTGGCCTCAACTGCCGAGACCCGTATGAAATGACTCCATTCACCTGCATAAGCACAACTCCCAGACCGATACCTGAAGCATCATAGTAAACAGTGTAGTTCCTGCCTGACTTCGGCAAGACTAGTATCGGTGCTGAAGTCTAACTCCCTTTCAACTCCTGAAAGGCTGACTCACAAGAATCTGACTATAAGAACTTCACCCCCTTCTTGGTCAGACCTGTAAAAGGTGCTGCTAGGAGAGAAAAGTTCTGAATGAAGCGTCTGTAGTATCCAACCAGCCCTAGGAAGCTCAGTACCACAAAGATGTTCTTCGGCTGCTCCTAGGTAACTACATCTGTCACTTTCTCTGGGTCCACAGATACTCTTTCCTCTGAGATGACGTGACCTAAGAAGTGAATCTGATCCATCCAAAAGTGGAACTTTGAGAGTTTAGCATAAAGATGATGCTCTCTCAGTGTACTCAGAATGATCTCAAGATGTGTGGTATGGTCGTGTCGAGTGTCAGAGTACACAAAGATAGCGTCCATGAAGACCATGATGAAGGAGTCCAAAAAAAGATGGAACACTCGGTTCATCAGGGACATTAAAACTACAGGTGCGTTCGTGAGACCGAACGACATTACTGTATACTCGTATAGACCATAACTTCTCTTGAAGGCTGTCAAAGGTATATCTGATGGTATAACGTCCAACCGATGGTAACTGGACCTCAAGTCGATCTTCGAGAACACCCGATCTCCTCGAAGCTAATCGAAAAGGTAATCGATCCTTGGAAAAGGATATTTGTTCTTGACCGTCAACTGTTTCAGCTTCCAATAATCCACACAAAGCCAAAGGGTACCATCTACCTTCGTTGGAAAAAGGACAGGCGAACCCCAAGGAGAAGTACTAGGTCGGATGAAACCCTTAGCCTGTAGATCATCCAACAGCTTCTTGAGATCCTGCAACTTAGGTGTGGCCATCCTATAGGGAGGAATGGACACTGGTGCCGCTCCTGGCATGGGATCAATAGAGAAGTCTACCTCATGCTCCGGAGGAAAACCTGAAAAGTCCTCTAGAAAGATGTCCCTGAAGCGATCCACCACTGGAGGAAATTCTAACTGTTGAGTCCCCTTGTCATCCAGATAAAGACTAGTAATCTAGGCCATCACCCTTCCTATCCCATGATGCTCAAGTCCTGCTCGACTCCCCTGAACATCCCATTCGCCTCTATGAAGAAAAGATTCACCCTCTGGAGAGACGAAACTCACTCTACAATGATAGTAGTCGATGACTACCTGGAAGGGAATCAACCAGTCCTTGCCGAGGATGACATCACAGCCTGTCATCTGTAGGACATAGAGACCCCATAAGAAGTGATACCCTACAACCCTGAGAGGTCACTCTTTACACTAGCATACATTAGATTTCCTCGTCCCCAAGGGTGTGTCTTGTGTCAACGAGATGAAAGAATAAAAGATGCAGAGTCTAAGGCTCTCCACAATAGCAACAGAGATAAAGCTATGCGTAGAACCAGTATCGAAAAGGGATGAAGATAAAACTGAGGCTAGTAAAATCGTACCTCGAACAGTAGAAGGGTCGGGATCCTGCTTCTGATAAGTCTGCTCCATGGTGAATGACTGGCCTGTACCGTGTCCCTATGTCCCTGCCTGACCACTCTGAGCTGAACCTCCCTGCTGGTGCTGAGGAATTGGTGGCTCACCACCATGGCCTCGACCTCCACCTCTGCCCGAACGGCTTGAAGAACTCTAGTTCCCCGACTGGTGAGAAACTGGCGGTGCTGCTCCTGAACGAGGAGTCATGAAAGAACCCCGATCACCAGCTGCTACTGAGAAAACCTAACAGAAATGCTGAAGGTGACCCATATTGCCGCAAGATCGGCACTCCATGGGGTTCATCTGACATTGTGGTCTCGTGTTCCTTGACCGGTCACTCTGGTAGCATATCACCTGGCTACCTGACGACGCATCTCGCTTCCTCGCATCACTTCATATAGGCTCTCTACGGTTCTTCTTGCTGTCATCTGAAGGCAAACTAGCTCTAGAATCAGAACCGCCCTGGCTCGCAGGCTCTAGAGTCTCTCTGATTGTGCTCTGCAATCAGTGCCTGGTTGACGATAGAAATAATGAAAGTCAGCTGGAAGATGTTCACCCATGAGCGGATCTCCCGCCTGAGACCATCCTCAAACTTCCTTGCTAAGAACACCCCACTCACATCCCGAAGGGGCGTGAAGCACTGCAGCTCGGTGAAACGAGCGGAATACTCCATGATAGAAAGATTACCCTGCTCTAAGCTCATGAACTCTCAGGTTCAGTCGACCCTCAGGGTATCCGGGTAGATGTATTCATAGAACACGCACTGGAACTCCTCCCAAGCCATAGCCTGCTGCTGACCCGCCTGTGAGATCACGTCCCACCACCTCATGGTGGAGTCTCGGAGCATGTAGGTGGCGATCTTGACCCGCCTCTCCAGTGGCATTTCTAGATGCTTGAAGATGGTCAGCATGGCTTCCATCCATGACTCTGCAGCCTGAGGTCCTCCTTCCCCCGAGAACGTGGGAGGATGATGCTGCTGGAAAACCCTCGTCAAGTCTGACATAGACGTGGTAGGAGGCGGTGCTCCCTGGAAGGCATGCATCATCTTCAAGAAACCTTCCCTGAACTGCACATCAGCACCTACAACTGGTATGACAGTCGTTGCCAAGGCTGGATCGACTGGAGGATCGGTAGGAAGTCCCTGATCAGCCATATCTGGCATCTGATCACTACCTGATGACAGACGTACGACCAGAGGATGTCTCAGAGGCATATCTCTCAAAGATCAAAACCACACCTTAGATCAGGAAAACAAGGACAGAGAACAGAAGAGTAAAAAATGGGAATAGGGGAAGAAAAACACACAAGATTGCAAAACACGACTACAATGTGTGTATAAAAACTACATGATGTGTCTTCTTAAACCAATGACATGGGCCTGTACTCCTACCCTACAAGTCGTGTAACACCTCAAATACACGACATGTTGCCCCAAAACAAGGTGTGTACTTGAAAACTATTCCCCTGCTTGAGTCTCTTTACACGACTAACCCACACAGTCTGACTCAACCTGAAACTACACGGCATGTTCGAAACAAACATGGAATGTACTAGACAAGGCTTCGACGACCCTTGTTGTTAAGCACATGACCGTCTACACGGCTAAACCTTACACGACATGCTCCGAACAAAAACGACATGTATAGGCGAAGGTGACACCGTCCTGTGTTGTTCGTGACAGGGTCAGGTACCTGGACAAGACTACATGGCATGTTCCGAACAAACATAGCGTGTGGAAAAGAAGGTAAAGCCGACCCATGTTGTTAGTGACACGGCCGGGTACCTGGTCAGGACTACACGGCGTGTTCCCTCTGGACACGACGTGTTCTACCTGAGCTTCCCCGACCTGTGTTTTTAGTGACACAGCCGGGTACATGGCTCCTAACTTACACGGCGTGTACCTACCATACACGGCGTGTTCCTAAGTTACTTTCATGACACTACGTTCTGCTCACACGGTCAGTGACACGGCCTAAAAACTACACGGCGTGTATCCAAATGGTACACACCGTGTATTCTGGGTTTTTCTGGGCAGTAGCTTAGAAAATTCTCAGACTCTAAAAAACACTAAAAACAAGGGAATGGGGTGCCAAATTTCGATCTGTGAGGGACCGTACTCCCCACGAATCAAAGCATGGAATCTCCCATAGTTATATACAAGAAAAAACAGGGTCATGATCCACCCTGTTTCGATTAATGAGGGCCCACAACACCTCAAGAACCAAAATTTGGATTTCATTTCATGAAAGGAACAAAACAAACCGTTTTCTAACATGACAGTAGAGAATCTATCAGGCATCTACCACAACAACATGCATAATCGACACAGAGTCTATCACAACAGCATGTAATCACCAATGCACCCTAGATGGCATGGAAATAATGCATGGAATGTGATTTCTACAAGTGCCTATATGATGCATGAGGTGGCATACCCTCATCTCATCAGGTTGCGAAAAAAATATAACCGAAATATCAAAACAATAACAGCACAAGTCAGGTGAATCACTCTAGGTGAACTCTGATCAACCATAAAGTCTCAAAACCAGAAAAAACTGCAATTAATGAGGTAGTATGGCTTTTCCATGTACACGGGTTATCTACTCCCGAGCACAGCTTAATGCCAAGTACCGAATCCATCCTATACATGGCTAAAGTCTCCAAATAGAAAGTAAGAGAAAAGAACTCCTTTGATACCACTTTGTAACGACCTGAATCTAGTGCCCCTCCACTGATTCCCCATACCCAGATCGCCACATGACCTCAAGCGCATTTACACAAATGCTAGAGGCTGCCGACTAGAAGCGAGGGCCTTGGTGAGTCGGTGGGGAAACTATGCCCTCATACGAAAAGGTATACAGTGGAAAAACAATAGTCAACAACGGAAGCAGTAACAACATGCATAGCAGCAGAAACCAAACCGGGGAAGCAATGAATATATATAGAATTGATGACAATGATGCAACAGGTACAAGTATATATGGAAAGCAGAAAACAAAAAAAATGCTGGAATACAACTGAAAACAAGTGTAAGGGAAAAAAAATAAACTCCTCAGCATCGTGAGCCCCGACTTGGTCCCATGCTCTCCATCTCCAACGCAATAAAGAACCTGAAGTAGAAGAGTGCTTGCCCTTATCTACACATGCAACAACATAGTCTGCTTGGGCCCAAAAGCATGGCCCAAACAGGGTGTGAGATACAATCCCAGTAGGCAATCACCCAAATATTTGTGTCTAACAGTCAATGTATACATGACGTTAATAAAACAAGAAGCAGTAAATAGGAAAGCACAAGTAGCTATAATCCACAGTACTAACAAACAAGGTACACAAGTAAGCAGAAAGCAACAAGAAGAAAACAGGTAACGCTCTGGGTAGCTCTCATAGCCTAACCCCTATGGTTCAACCTATAAGTAATAGAAATCCTCTAGGAGGAACACATAGTCTCACCCCTCTGGTTCAGCTATGAAAAAAATAATATACTTTCTGGGGAAACACTAACCGTCAATTCCCCATATAGTCTCGCATCGTGCTAAATGATCTCTGGGGAAGTACTCAACGTCTATTCCCCCTGTGGCCAGCGTCGAGGAACTACAGACTCTCTGAGGAAGCACTCAACATCAATTACCCCTGTGGTCTCACATCGTAATTAAAAGACACTCTAGAGAAGCCCTTCCATCAATTCTCCCTTTGGTCTACTACACTAGGTTCTCACAGTCCGGAGTGAAAGCTAAAACATGGTCAGTGCGTGTGTACATCATCCACGTAATCCTCAAGAACGTGGATATCAATTAAGGCTTAGCAGCATAATAAGGTAGCAGTTCCACTGTCCTCTGACTAAGCATGGAAATTGGAAAAATGACAAACATGCAGAACAAGCATAACAAACATCTGAGGTACAGAAAATATACTATAATCATAGGCAAAACATATACTCTAGAAATCAAGCAAAGCGGGCAATACAACAAGGGCAAAACAGGAACACGCAATACCCCGTTCAAGGGTATTGGTGTAATTTGCACAAAATATTCATCAAATTTCTAAGGAAATCCACAAACCACCTACATCGATCCTAGGAGATCGGTATACATGAACGGCGGTGATGGATTCCCCTTAGAATGATGTAGAACTAAGAAAACACACAAAATTCTCAACCTATGATAACATGAAAACCAGGAGGAATCAAGAAACAAGGCCCAAGAAGAAGGAAGAACTCACCGCCATTCTTCCAACGCAATCGACGGTGGCTGGAACGAAAGTCGGATGGAGGCACGACTGGTTAGGGAAGATTCGGCCATACGGGTCACTCTTGGACAAACCAGAACTAGAAGAAGACAATTATCACGATGAGGCATGACCCCAGTCCGTTTAGTGAAAAAATGAAAAGTACACGGCGTGTATTGGGTTTTTTCGTACTTCACCAAAATCAGCCTCCACGTCACCCCTAAACACTGTGTTTGTGGCCCGGGCATGGCAGCACACGGCTTCGAGCTAAAGAAAAGTACACAGTGTGTACTCACAATGTACATGACGTGTACTTCGAAAATTTCCAGAAAGTTCATTTTTCTTGAAAACTCTAGAAAAAGGAAAACCATACCTGAAACAAAGACCCGGGTTCTTACAATTTGTATATGCATTCTCTGCACACATATAAATTATTTTGAAGAAGACTATTTGTCTGAAAAATCAAACAAAAAAGAGTACAGTGGAGAGTGCATACACTTTCTGGTATATATAAATGAATATGCATGTGTTAGGACACCCAAAACATATTTGACCTGAACATAATAATAAATATCATCTATTATTATTATTGGGTTTCAGATTCAATGAAACACATGTATTATTACATGTATACATGATGGGAATTGAAAAGGTATAATGCTTGTATGCACATGTGAATGTATTCATGTACATGTGAATGCATTCATACATAAGTAAAAAATAACTTGACCAAATACCATAAAAATAATAAATATATAATTCTCATTTTTAATGGTTTAAAATTTAATTATTCTATGCATGAATATTGAGAAATAAAAATGTAATATTCTTTTCATGAACATTGTTCAGTTAACATAACTTTGAAGTCAGAAATAATATCATAAGATATTATATCTGAGTTGACAATGTGCTGTGTTTAAGTTACTATTATCTTACATATATGTTGAAGAAGTTTGTTTTTATCACATTCTTACATTTAATAGAGTTTTAGAACCTAATTTATAGAGGGATTGTCTTCCTAATAATTTGATATTCACGATAGAAGACAATATAAAGTGTCTTGATAGATAAATCAGTTGACCATTCTGTTATAACAACAAGTTTAAGTTAATGTTTTATCTTCCACTCATTCAAGAG
The DNA here is from genome assembly GCA_963277665.1 of Viscum album. NCBI lineage: Eukaryota > Viridiplantae > Streptophyta > Magnoliopsida > Santalales > Viscaceae > Viscum > Viscum album. The sequence goes on along the minus strand of OY728164.1, from coordinate 567,903,561 downwards.
TACTAGAAAAACATGCATTGAATTATTTTGATACATTATTAGTTTAATAAAACACTTGAGGAACCATATTATCTAGTTTATTCAAAGTCATATAGTGTAGCATAAATTTCTTATTTAGAGTTTTTATTTAATATATTTTATAAATTAGTGGTTCCATTTTAATAAATTACATTTAATACTAGTGGTACTAGTATAAATTGTTATTCTAACATAATAAGATTGATCATTTTCTCCCAGAACATTGAATTCCAATTCTACGCATTTGTAATCACTGCCAAATTATAGTGAAGCGAAAATCCATGAAATAACCAAAGGCTAATCACTATAAGGAGTAGGATCTCACATTGAAACCAAACCTTATCAAAATCAATGTATGTTAATAATTATATTATTATCAACATTGAATGTGTATTTTTTTGAGAGCACAAAAAATATTTATTCCTCTTAACCAAGGAAGAGGTTCGAGAGTAAGAGTGGATAATTGAATATAAATTATAAATTCTAAAAAAATTTGATTACACTGATTAACCCATGGTGTCCTTGTGGGTTCTATAAAAAGGTTACACAGTTAATGATTCATTATTATTTAAACTTAAATTATTTTCAACTTTTTTGGCTTTACTTGGATTATAATTAATTGTGAAATAATAATCTTTTATCAGTTAAAACAATCTTCTCTGCCTTATGTTCATAATTTATTGAGTTAGTGTATAATTTTATCTTTTTGGGACAATATAAATATTAAAATTACCGTATATAAAAAAATCACTCTATATTTATTAAGGAAAATTACACAACAATAAGATCAAGGTCTTATGTTGGATATCTTTTCTTTTTGAGTTTCAATTATCAAGATGAAAATAAAATTACATTATCAACTTCTATATTAATGAACAATGGTATATCATTGGAGAATCTCCATTAAAATAAAAAACCCCATTTTTATTTGTAAAAGAAAATTTAGATCAATTTCCAATTTAATTTTCAATTTTGAAAAACTATAATCACATTCCTTTATCTAAATTAAATTAACTCCCTTTGATGTTAACATTTTTAGTGGACTTGACAATGACATTATTTTTTAATAAACTTTCAATAGTTTCCTAATGATCCAAGAAAACATAAAATATTAGTTTCATTTTTAGATCCTAAAAACTCATCCCCCACTTTAGATTTAGTAGGATCACTAGTCATTCTATCTTTAGATATTACATTCCCAAACAATGACCACAAGGAATGACAAAAACTCTTAATGGTTATACCATGGGATAAAAAATATCATCAAAACATCCTATTCATTCAATTTTAATTGTTGGTAACTAAATATAAGGTCAATTTTAGAGTAATATTAAGCACCATAGATCTATTTAAGAGAGTTATCTATATTTGGAAATAGATACTTATTCTTAATATTTTTTTGAGTCCTATATTATAAATACAAATCCACATAAGACCATATTTATTTTTAACAAAAAATTATTCACCCTAAGATAAAGTAATACGATTGATGAAACCGTAATAAATAATATTATTAAAATTACATTTTAAAATCTATTACCCCTACAACATCCATTCGATAATGTTGTTTTGTAATTATATTTTCATTAGAAACAAAGTCAATAGTAAATTCAATCTCTCAATCAGGAATTAAACCCATAAAATCATCATATAAAAATATTAGAGAATTCATTTACCTAATGAACAACAATAAAGAGAAAAATACCCTTCTTTTCAATAATATGTGCAAGATAAATTTGTCTAAAAAAATTATTTAGTTTATCAAATTTATTTTATGATATCTTAGGTATGAATTCATTTTATATAATAATATAAATGTACTATTATGATTGAATATGAATTATTTATCACTAAAATAAATGTCATATAGATAAACAAAAAGTCAATCCCTAACCAAAATTGCACCAAACTCCACTGAGGGTTTGAAAATTACATTTTCTAGAGAAACATTTCCAAATTTGATGATAAGAAGGTTACCATAAATCTGTTTTACCATAATACTTCCCCAATGATTTCTAACCAAATTTTTTTCTTCATTTTTTGAGGTGATATTTCAAATATATTGGAAAACATCTTGAAAATAAAGAAATTCATATCACTCAAATAAGAAAAGATATTGTAAAAATTAGACAAACGAAAAGTACATTATACTACCTCATTTTATGGATCAGTATCACCTGAGGTAGTCACAAATTATATTTCCACTCCCTAAATCTTATAATATTGATTATTTCAATCCATTATTTCTTATTCATATACACACATAAATAATGACCCATATAATTATATTTCATACAATTTACTATATGATTATCATAGTTTCTTTTACCATTACCACGTAACGTTTCATTATAGAATCAAGATAGATTTCCCATACTACAACACTAAAAAAATTCTATATCACATAAGGAATTCACATAAATTAATTTTACCACACTTATAATAAGTGAAAATATTAATTTTCTTACCATATAATTTCTATAATGAATTATTCACCATTTTATACAACAATAATAGATTCATCATATTTTTTATATATAAATAAAAAAACTCCAAACTAAATTTATATTTACAGTGAATAATTTCCTCATAACTTATATACTCACATGAAACCAAATCTTTTCATAGTCATGGTTACAATCATGAGTAAAATCTATCAATTTTTCATCATACTCCAATATGAAATTTGGTGCATTCATAGAAAACCCAATAAAATGTTACAAATAAGATGATACTTATACAACTTCATTTTACATAAATTAATATAATTACATTCCCATTATATTTTTTAAAATTATAAAAATATATTTCTCATGGAAAATATCCTTAAATGTTTCCCACTCCATGGAATGAATATCATATTTTTCCTTGGTATTGTTAATAGATGACTACTACTGATTGACTTCCCCTTGAAAATGATAGTTTCATAGAGTTATATTTCGATTATTTTTACATAACATAACATAAAATATCTTTTCCAAATCATTGATTCATGATTTATTTACCATTGGGCCATAAGATCCACAAAAAGTTAGAATGTGTTGTTTTTTAAAATGTTCTTCTATATAAATGATCCAATATAGAGAATTTGGTCTCTCAATTGAATGGGTTTCAAAATTTTTTATCTTATTCAATTGATTTAACATAAAAAAAAACATAGTACCAAATCAACCATTATAGGTTTTTTTTTGAAAAAGACGTCATAGTCCTTTTCCATTTTCACTTTACTCTCATTTTTATAATCCAAAAAACATTTGTAAATATACATGGAAGAGATCAAGAAAATATAAACACTCAAAAATATATTTCATGGTAACATTAACTTATATTTTAATATCCTAAAATTGTATTTTTAAATCTCCATAACTTCAAAAGTTATCTAATACATTTCTAAGATAAGAACTATAATGAAACATATCATAATCCACCCATAATTATATAATTTATAAATGGGTTTAAATTTACTACATTTCTTGGATATTTTTTATTTATAGGTTTAAAAAATTATGAAAACCATAACATAACAGGGATAAAAGTTTCATATATTATAGAATTTTTTCATATAAAAGGTTCCCATTTTCAGACACTCGTTTTATTGAGGAAAACTTTTCTTCATTCATGTTATTTTAGCATTGAAATTAATAAAAACCCAAAAAAATATATTAAGTAAAAATATTTGAAAATGTGGGATGTGAAAAATTAATCTCTATAATAGATATAAAATTAATATAAAACCTTTCATATTTATGAAAATTCATAAAAACAAAATGAGAATATTCTTGTTTACATAATAACATTTTTTCTCTAAATAATAATCACATACTAATGAACCAAACATGAATGCCCAAATTTTTTATAATTTTTATATGAAATAATAAAATAAAAATAATTTTCATGAATGCTACAATTGAAAATATTAGAACCCTTTAAAATAAACCCTTCAATTGCATATGATCATAAAATTTTTATTAATAATTATAAAAATTCTATTACCTTATGAAATAAAAAGACATTATTTAGATCCCTTATCATGTTTTCAGAAACTACGTAGGTAACATGGAATATTATTTGTACAATCACCCTTATAATAACCCTTAAAAAATAATAACCATCATGGTTATTTTTGAAATATCATATATGAGTAACATATTTCACGTTAACACCGTCATCATTTCCCAATGGAATGGAATGATTTTTGAGGATCACTGGTTATCATAGTTATATCAGGCATATATATTATAATATAAATATATAAAAAAAATATCTTGAAAAATAAAATAAAATATTACAGTTCAATTACAAAACCCATAAAACATGGAAATAAAATCCCATAATAAAATATACTTCCAGTAATCTCAATCAAATGAGAAGAAATGTCCTTTTCTTCTACAAATATTTGATATAAGAAAGGTAAATAAAAAATAAATAAATATGATATTACTTTATTTGTTTTGATAATTTTAGAGGAATATTTATAATTAATAATGTATATGATGTTGCGATATAACTATCAAGTGTTAAATGTTAAAAAATATTCTTTTACACTTTAGTCGAAAGTGATAAATGTACCCTATACAAAAAAACTATTGATTAATTCATTTTTTAAAACTCTATAAAATTTTATATAAGTTTGAAAATTAAATTTTAATATTATTAGAGTTTATCAAAAACATCATTTTATCATTTTTAATAATCGTGAAATGGAATATTATAATTTAGAAACATTTATGAAATGATTTCATGAAAAATCTCTAACCTTGTCTCCAAGCTCACTACATGCCTCCTTTACATTGATAAATAATAAAATTTATTTATTTTATACTTGTTCTATAAACCTTTTCAATCTTATTATCTTATAATAATAAATTTTATTTAATTTTATTCCATGTATTATATACGTACTAAACTAGTTAATTTCATATCACACATTCCAGGGATATTATATCTATTACCGCAAAATAACATTGGTGAATTGACTATGGTTGAAGGATTCATGGATTAATTACCTATAAAATCATAATAAATTTATAAGTAACATTTTTATACATTTGATACAATTTTATAATCATTTATGTTATGGGATCCTGAAATTCTAATCACATTTCATCATGAGGTCATACTCCACACGAATAAATTAGAGATATAATCATTTTCAATAAATTGAAGGTTAAAATGGTATGTAATATTTTGTCCATAAAAATTCATAAAAATATAAAAAAAATATGGTACATTTATTAATTCCTACTTTATAACCATCCTTTTGGTGTGGTGATGGAAAACAAAATACATCACTTCATGGAGGTGGTGGTCCACATGTACACACAAATATATATTTTTTCAATTCACATAAGTTGGTTGTGAGAAAAAAAAGAGTGATAGCATAAAAAAACATACAATTTGGTATGTGGGAGATACTTATTCTACTATATCATAATGGTTATTATTGGTTGTAAGGATGTAGAAGAATAAATAAACAATAAATAGCTCGAGTAAGAGTTATTCCACTTCTTTAAAAAACCACATTGGACTTACACATTAATCCTTTGTGGATGTTCTTATGGATATAATATAACCTATCAGACATGGGGAAGTGATTTTGGATCTTATTTTGGTGGGTATTGGATGAGATAGAGTACTAATATTTTGTAAATAAGAGAGGAGTGGAGGTTACCTTTTATAAGTGAGGTGAGTAACACTCTTGTAATTATTGATAAATTTTAGAAATTAATTTTTTTTTACTCATGGTAATGTGAAAATAAATAAATTCAATAGATATGATAATGTCTTAAGAGTTCATGAAATCTCATCCAATAAGATTTAATATTTTTTATGACCTTATCAAAATAACATAATTTTAATCAACTCATTTTCCCCATTACAGTGGCAATAAAAATTTACCATGGTATATATTCATTAAGACCAAAAATGAAATTGAACTAATTAATAAATATAAACCTCCCAAATATTAATATGAAATCGATTTTTAAATTACTAATTAATATAAGTGGTATAAATTAATATTAAATTAAAAACACAAAATTCAATGAAAAATAATTTATTAGAAAAATAATACATTACACATAAAAATTATTTTATAGAAGAGTCATGTTTATGGACATTATTATATATTTAAATAAAATATTTTTAATAAAATGTGACTAATATAAATTTAATCAAATAAAAATAATAATGGGTCTTATTAAAAACATGAAATTAAATTATAGTTTTTATAAAAATCTGTATTTTTTATTATTCATGGGAAAATTAATATTTTTAGAAAAATCAAAAAACGTCACCATCAATAAAATTTGAAATTATTAATTAAAAAATTATTTTCTTTTAATAAAATTAAACTTGAAGATTTATAATTTAAATATATAAATAAGTCTATATAATTCATAGAAAACAATTCAATTAGAATCAATCTATTTATTTATCAATTAAAAATTTAAATAAAATTATTTTATTGAATATGTATCTATAAAAATTATTCCTAAATAATAAAAAAATGAAACTTATTTACTTTCCAAATTACTAGATTATTCACAATACCCATCATGAGTTCCCATTTATCATTTCCCTAATACATTAAATTTACTTTGTGACAATTTGTGACAAAAACATTAAAATAAAAAAACTGGAGGAAAGTTTACAAAAATAATAAAAAAACATTACTCTAAAAAAGACATGAAAAATAATTATTCTTAGTTTAGGGATAAGAAAATAAATTACAACCCTTGTGTCACACATCACATGGAAACTCATATAATCTGATCTAATATCATAAAGACCACAAATATTCTATTTTTATATCCCTACATTCTAAAGATCTGTAGATTATTTTTCACCAGTTGAATGATCTCTCAAAATTTGATATGGGTCCCTATATTATTTATTTTTGGTGAATAATTCTATAATACTGAGAATCTAAAATAATAGATGAAAGTGTATTTTTAGAATCATCTCTAGAGATCCAAAAGGATAGAATAATCCCAAATTAGTGAATATATGGAAGAGGTATCACACATGAAGGGACCAACCACCAAGGAGAAGTGAAGGTGGATTAATAGATTATTGGAATCCTAAAAATTAGAAACTTTCCACATCTTAATTAATTTATCAAATCATAAACAATATGTAAAAGAGAACATTATGGTGTGTCAATAATAATCATAATAGAATTACTCGTTCATTGATTAATTAAGGTGGGACCAAGCATGTAATAGTGTAATTCACTATTCTAGAATGGTTAAATGAAATCATGGCCTAATGATGTACTGTGACCAGGTTCATAATGACATAATCCACTAGGTTGGGTCATGTCACATCCAATATAGAATCTATATCAATGAAATGGCTCATTTTTATATGTGACTTGTGCCTCCACAAGATATTCATATATATAATCGATTTAAACATTATGTACACCTTTCTAAACTCCCTTATATATAAGTTGTACAAAAATACAAATAGATTGATAAATTTTTTACACAATTTTATTCCTCATAATATGTAGGTTGTTACAGCATAAATTTCTTTATATTCAATATTCATTTAATTCTAGAATATATATCCAATATTAAATGATAATGAATAAAATTCATTAAACAATATTAATTATTTTCTAATCATTCTCATTAAATCAGAATTAATTTCTATCCATTTTTCCCAAAATTCCTAAAAAGTAAAATATAATTTAACAAATCACTTAAAACACTTAATTTAACACTAATAATAATGAAGAAGTAACCTATCTAATATTAATGAATTAATCATTCCTAGGAATGAATGTTTAATTATTTAAAAACCCATATAAAGGATTTAAAATTTTAAAATGAATTATCACAACACAAATATCTAATAAAAACCATTAAATTGAATATGATATATCATTAAGATCAGTGTAGACATGAATTTTTTTACATACATCCCGCTATTGTGATTTTCATCCCATTGAAGAAACACTGAGTGTATTCAATAAATAACATCAACCATTAAAAGCACGTATTAGTATCTTATTCTCATGTATACTCTTACACATGAACACAATTTTATAATATAAACATGAGTTTCATGGACTTTCATTATTCTGTATTCTCAATCAGATCATTAATACACAATAATTTTTCAATAAAAAAACATGTCCCTAGTTCTACATTGTTACAATATAGTATATGAGATGAATTGTAATCATATTTATTCACATAGGAAACCTTAAATACATTATGAAACCTACTATATTTTAGAGTAAACATAAAATGGTAATAACCTCCCTAAATTGATCCAAGATCTAAAAAGATCCTGTAATTTGATGAGCCAAATATCCTTTATTAATGGAGAACCAATGTACCATCCATGGTGAGAGAAAAAAATAATCCCAAAGAAACTCATGAATTTTTTCCCTTCTATCATAATCTATTTTTTTATACACTCATACATATCTATATTTTTCCTGATCAGCTAGACCCTATTAAATGTTTCTTAAACATATTAAGACCCAGTTTAATATTCTTTATCATCATCCATCATATATAATAATGATCAACATTTGATTTTATATATTTCCCCAAATTATTCTCCATAAATTAAATGGTGTTATTTTTTTATACATGAAATTTCTTATATATACATGATACTCTCATGAACGTATGAAATATTGAATACATTTTTAATGAATATCCTTAAAAATATTAATATTATTCTTAGATTTAGCATTAGTCTCTAAATGGTGATTCATAATCAACATTACCTTTGTACCTAAGGAATTTTATAATCCCTTCTAAAAAAGCTATGTGAATCTCACATAATTATCTAATTATATGTTTTTAAGAACCTATTGAAGATTAAAAATATCTTGATCATGAATATTTATAAATTTATTATTTATTTATTTCTATCATATTTAAATAAAATGAACTAAAAAATCCAGTTGATCAAATAATACCAAAACTACATCCATTCACTTCATAAATGTTGGAGCACCATTTATTAAATAAATTGTATCATCCTATAATTTAGAGTGAAAAATAAATATTTACTGAAGCATACTAATTAGACTATAATATTCCATATTTATCTATAACCTCTTAAGGAATCTCAAATTAATTTAATCTATATCCCATGTTAATACCATGATTAACTAAAAGGGGATATTATTATTTATTGATCTGGTTTTTATCTGTTTAATAGAAAATATGTTATAATGATATAATATTATGTTATTATAGGTTTTAATAACATCATGATTATATTTTGACGATTGGACATGTTTTTGTAATGTATAAAAAATTATTCCATCGTATAAGGTCATTATAATGGTCATGATTTAAAATATAGGATTATTAAAGAAATATAGGAGATATTGGACACCATGTGGGGGAAACACATCATTGTTATATAAAGCATGTCATGGATCATAAACCACCATCACAGTGATCACTATTTTTTAGAAGGATTCTAGATAAAAAATATATGAATTAAGGGATGAATAAAACAAAGTCATAGTTAAACTTATGGTTCTAGATAAAATAGGTCATTATAATTTTATTATGACTATGGATGTAATGGTTCATTTGAATCGATAAAAATTTTTTAGTACTGGGAAATCCATTACATAATTCATGGCATAGTTTAACAAAATATTTTTATTGGATACCTGGATAAAATATTTTATAACAGTTTTAAAGCTATGTTAGAGGAAATTTCTCTAAAAATTGGGAAAATTTCAAGATTAGGACTCTAGAGAAAAGTATTTTTTCTAAATAATTATCTAGATAAACAAGTTGATGTCAAAATAACACTAAAACATTTTAGGAAAAAATCATGAATTATTAAGATATTAAATTTCATGTAAGGACACATTTGTATTTTTAGAGGTATATGGATACTGATGTTATGTTTTTCTTGCTCAATCTTCAGACCAATAATCAACATTATTGTAAGTAATTTTTCATGATGGTTTTCTTGAATTTAACATGATTTTTATACCTGGTTTAAATTTAAAATATTGAAATGTGTAATCATTTTTAGAAGCTTGGGATTACCCATGAATAAAATTTTTATAACCCAATAAAGTTATAAGAAATTTAATATAAATAAAGATATGAATTGGAAAAATATTAAAAAATATTATATATATGTAATTTAATAATCACGGAGGATAAATAAATATTATATATAAGGAAGAATAATTTAATATATACAATTTTTTAGAGAAACAATTAATAATATCCACTTATTTTTGTATTTTAATTTTATTATAATGGTAAAATTAAAGTGAAACACCCAATATGGAATTATATTTTTATTATTATTCTTTATAGTCATTGTATTAAACCTATTAGTCATAATATTTGTCACGAACCAGCCCGGGTCGACCCTGAACCGGTCACTCGAGCCGGTCCGCGGCAAGTCCCGAGGGGCGTTCCCGATCCCCCCGGGATGGCAACAAGTGCCGGGCATTGAAACTTTAATCGTTGGGAACGATTTCAGCCCAATCTAAAAACAGGATCGAAAGAACGAACATAAATTAAACAAACTGACAACCAAAAAAGGCATAAACAAACTATACCACGACATACCTCCATGTGACCTCGCGGGTCACCACCCAACTACAACCAACGTCGCTCTCACACTGAGCGACTCAAGCAGGAGAACCTGAACACAAGGAACCTGCAACTGTAAAGGTAAAAGATAGGCGTGAGCACAAAAGTACTCAGTAGGTGAGCCCCACAACAAATCCCAATGCACTGCCAGTAAATAAAGAATCTACCTATTCCAGGTTTGAACTACAATGTATAAAAGTATGCTTTTACAATGTTTCACTTGAAAAACTAAACACAATCCATCACCCTTATTCCTTTTTAAAAGTTGAATTTCTTTTCATTGATTCTAAATTCGTTCTGAACGATAAAGAAGTGTTACACTTTCAGTTTTACTATACAAGAGAAAAACGCATTTTTATTTGAAAACCATTTTCGCAAAGCAACCAGTACAAGCGGTAAAAAAAGAACTGAAAGTAATCAAGCAGGAAAGAAAGCAAGTGCAAGTAGAAGTAAACAGGCAAGGAAAAACCAAGTGCAAGTAAGAATAAACCAGAAGTTATCAGCAATAACCATGGGCACACACGCACGCACTCACACACTCACACACACACACACACATACTCACACACGCACACACTCACACCCAAGTGGTCCCCCGTATGCCGACAGAAGGCACCACGCCAGAGATGGTAGAGCACTATGGGTAAAACCCCTAAGGTTCATCTAGCTCGCGTGGGACCCTAGAACCTCGTGTCTCGGTGAAACGTGGCTTAGAAGGCCACGACCCTCAGAAAACGTGGCTTAGAAGGCCACGACCCTCAGAAAACGTGGCTTAGAAGGCCACGACCCTCAGATATCATATGTTTAGTTAGTGTTGCAAACGTCAATCCAGCTAAGTGAAACAGGGACGACACCCATCCGGCTCACTAGCACACTAGTTCTAGTCCGCCCACCTAGATACCCAGGGTTTCCCGTGTGCTCAAGCAAGCTTCACATTCACATAGTATATTACTTCCTCATATCGCAGGCCAAACCAGATATCGCACACAAAAGTCACCATTTCCACATCCAAACAATATTTCAAAACTCACGCACGTCAAAAATACCTTTCTGAAAATATAAATGTCATTACCCAATCTTTTCGCAAAAACCCCTTTTTGGAAACATTCAAACAAAAAAACATAACCAACTTTCACAACCTAGAAAACATCATTTTTAATAACACAACAAGGGAAAACATCTTTCGTCAACCAAGAACCACACGTAAGGTTTCAAAAAAACAATTTCAAAGGGTCACACGACGTTTTCACTAATCAAGGTTACAAGAAAACACCATTTTCCATAAACAGTACATTTACTAATTTATACATGCCAAAAACATTTCAAAACCCAATTCAGCATGTCTTTCGTTACTCAGGAAGAACCATTTAGCGACATTACTATGAAATCCCACAATTGAAACCAAGAAAACACTTTTAATGAAATGCTGGAATTAAACAGTTTGCATTATCAGCAAATCACCACACTATGAAAAACTACTTAACATTATTTTCTTAAATTTATTGAAATTTAATTAAAGGACAAGGAATAAATAAATTCTTAATTTAGCGGCAAGTGAACAGGGAGACCTACCTCAAGACGCAGCTCGGAACGAAAAAGGACACGGCGCAAGACTCCCGTTGCGTAATGGTCGCACCGTACCGCACCAACCCAATCCTAAAACAACAGGCCGTTAAGCAGGCTCATTAATGACAACATACTAATAATAATAATAATAACGTGATAATAACCAAAATGTAGTAATAATAATGTCATAATAATAATAATTATTATTATTATTATGACATAATAAAAATATAATAATAATAAGAGTGACAATAATATCATAACAATAGTATTAACATATTAATAAGAATAATTATAATGAAATAATACTAACAAGAACAATAATAAGTATAATAGCGAAATGATAATTATAATAATAACAATAATAATAATAATAATAATAACATGATAATAATAAAAATAGTAATATTAACATAATATAATAATAAAAATAACAACATAATATAATAATAATTAAAACAATAATATATTTATAATAATAATAATAATAATAATAATAAAATAATTATAAGATTATTAACATGATAAAAATATTAAAACATTATATATATAAAACAAAATAAAAACAAAGAATAAAATAAAACAAAATAAAAACAAAAAAAAATAAATAAAAAAAAAATAAAACTCACCGTGGAAGGGGGGTGAGCCAGAGGGAGCCGCGGCGAGGTCTGGGGTTGGCCGGCGTAGGCCAGAGGCCGAGCGGAGGTCGGCAGAGAAGTCGGGACGCTGGGACGGGGAGGCCGGCGGAGGCCGGGGGTTGCGCGGGGGAGCCGGGACGATCAGTAGGGGAAGGCGGAGGCCAGGGGGGGTCGTGCGGAGCCGATGTGAGGCTGGGGCGTCGGCAGGGGCGAGGGCGTCGCCGGGGCGCGGGGAGGAGGCCGGGACAGGGAGGGCCGAGCGGGAGCAGGGACGGACAGGAGGAGGAGGGCCGGAGGCCGGGCGGGATGCCGGGAGGAGGCGGAGCACGCAGGAGGGAAGGGTGCGGGCAGGCCGCAGTGAGGGAGAGGGGATGGAGAGGGCGGCGCAGAGGAGGTGCGTGACAGGGGTCGGGACAGGAGTCGGGACAGGCGGAGGGAGGCGAGGGGGAGAGCAGGAGGCGAGGCGGAGATCCGGAGGGGGGGTGCGGAGCAGGAGAGCGCGGCCGGGGGTGCTGCGTGCAGTGGGAGAGCTGGAGGGGTGCCGGCGGGGTCGCCGGACGGCGACGGCTGGAGGCGGCGCGGCTTCTGGGTGCGGCGAGGGAAAGGGAAGCAGGGGGTTCGCGGGTGAAGCGGGGCGGCGGGGCTGGCCGGAGCGAGGCGGTGCAACGGGGAGCAGGAAACGGTGCGGGTAGGGAAGAAGGAAGAAGAAAACGAGAAGAAGAAGAAAGAAAAAGAAACGGGGAAGAGGGAGGTGGCGGCTGCGGGAGATAAGAGGGATAGGGGGTAGGGTTAGAGTAGGTTTTAGGTATATATATATATATATAATAAAAAATAATAATTATAATTAAAATAATGATAATAAAACATATAATATTAATAACAATAAAACTTATATAATAAAAATAAAACTTATAATAATAAAAATAATAAAATGTTGTGATAATAATAATCGCTTTATAATAATAAGAACAAACCTTCATAATAATATTAATAATACTTTATAATAATAATCATAACAATAAAATAATTAAAGTAAATAAAAGTTAGTTAATTATAATAATAACGCAACTCAAATAATAATAATAATAAAAGGTCAAATGTAAAAACTTTAATATTTAAAACGCCGGGTGGACACATCGTCCCCCGGGCCGAACGCACGACCATCGCTAGCGATGCGATGACCGCACACCGGCGCGAAACCACCAATCACAATTAATCTTCGAAAAATTTAAACCGGGACCAAGAAAAGAGAAAAATTACGGACGTCCGCGGTCGGGGTGTGACAATTCTCCCCACCACAGACACTTTCTGCCCCCAGAAAGTCACCAGGCCGCAAGTCAACTAAAAACCAAGTCTATGCCCAAACATAACTAAAGGAACCAGAGAGGATTGAGAATCTCGGGGATGACCTTACTCAGCATAGGTCACACCCGACCGATTCAAGAGAGAACTGGGGTCCGAGATTGAGGGGAGAACACGAAGGGGTTCTCCCCACCACAAGAACTTAACTAGTGCAGAAAAGATGACCATTTAAAAAGAAAACCCCGGGAAGGGGGGGGGGGCGACGTGGGAACTCCCAACCAATTCAAACCAACTCTTATAACACGATTACTACCACACCTCTGTCGAAACCTTGAACCCTCGACCAAAATCAGCTACCTTCAACACTAGGGGGAAAACCCATGGAAATCATTTAACCAACATCAGATTGGAGACATTATCCATTGAAGTCCATAAAACATAACCACATCGACAACATAACTAAAACAAGGTCAACCCACACGAGGGTCAAACACACCTTTCGAAAGATACACGATTTAGAATATCACCTCCACACGACAAGTCTGCTTAGATTATCATAGAACCAGTCTATCATCACTTTATAGAAAAGCTACGCATTTACAACGCTGTTGAAACTTCAGTAGCAGGAAAACAAGTATGGAAGAGGTTTCTAATTGTTTCACCGTCAACACGGAAGACAGAACTTGGACCAAGGCTTCACAACCCTGGGGACTCCTGACTGTGCGCGAGCTTCACCCCGAGACTTGTGGCTGGGGCTCTGATGGCTGAAGCATCTTCTGCCTCACAGTCAGGTACTGACATTCTCCCATCACAGCTTCCTCTTCAAGCGACGCTTCTTGAAAAACTTCTCCAGATGACACAGACAACCATAGCGATGACACGTCTTCAGAGGGTTGCGACAAGACGACGTTAAATGCCCGAAACGACCACACTGGAAGCATACTATCGAACGATCTGATGAACTGGAAGCTGGGACCAAAGGGGATAACTCATTAGGAACAGGTATCTCTGGCATATTTTCCACACCAGAGGAGAAACTCTTACGAACAACTGGGGATGCTAAAGTACTAACCACCTGCACACCGGAAACCAACTCAGCCAAGAAATCTTCCTCCACTAGCTTCTTGAAACAAAGGTTTTTAGAAGGGAGGACTCGCTTCTTGATCTCTGGATGAAGACCCCCAGAGAAAAGAGAGACCTTCATGAGCTCATGCGATGCTACATCTGGAGAAAAGGGAATTAGTTCCTTAAAATGGTCAACATATGCCTTCACCGTCCGTTGACCTTGTTGAATATGCACAAACTCTATCTTTTTCTCCAGCTTCACTTCCTCAGGTACAAACCATTGGATGAAAACCATTTTAAAGACATCCCACGTCATTTGACCTTGCGTTGACGGTGGGGTAACCATCTTCCACTGGTCCAGAACTGGACCCTCAAACAACTCCATAATTGCACGGACCTTAACACTATCGGGAGTTCCCAATATTCTAAAGACACGCTCCACTTCCTCGAGCCATTTCACTGCTTCTAACGGACCCTGATTACCATGTAGAATAGGCAAAGTCTGAGAAGGACCAAAAACTGGGCATGACATATCCGAATCCTTAGAGACCTTTCTGGGCGGCATTTCCTGAGCGATATATAAAACTCAAAGCCAAAACCAACATCAAATCGAAGCAACATCAATAAAAGCGTCTTCATCAAAAACAGTCAGCACAAGAACCAAACAGATACAACACAACCCAAAACAAAATCTCCTCTTTAAAATTCCCTTTTCATTTTTGATTTCAAAACCACCCTTTTTCAAGATCACTTTCCAAAAAACCAATCCACTTTCAAACCAAAACTTTCCAAAACCGTTTCCCCTTTAAAACCAATTTAGAAAACAAAGTCAAGCCTTTAACTTCAAATACACACCCAGGTACTCCCATGACCCGTTGCACATGTCTTTATTCACATTCCATTCATACGTGCATCCACACACACTTTCCATGCATTCTCACACATGTGCAAACGTTCATAAAGAGGAACCGAGGTTTCAACCCAAACCATTCTTATCCAATTCCAAGAAAACAACAGATTTCCAAATCAAGATATTTCAGTTTCTAAAACCTATTTCATACATTCAAAGTCTTTTAAAAGAGACCAATCCAATTTTTTTTCAAAAACCTTTTTCATTTCCAACAACGCACTCACACAAACCAAAACGAAAGCAGCAACCAAATTCGCATCAACCACTGAAATGAGGGACTAGTAGTCACACTCAACCTGACGACATGGTAGTGTGCCATGTCCCAAGTCAGCGTTGACCACTAGGAGGAATTCAAACCACGTACTCGGACTCCACATGGGTCACTACTCCATGTGAAATTACGATGTAACGTCGGCTTGCCTCCATTATCATCTCTCAATCCAAGACAAACCAGAAAAGACAAGGACACAATTCCCGAACTACCCCTGGTAACTCGAGGATCAGTGCGAGCAAGAGTTCGCGACGCTCTTCCCGTACCTACCCCTCGAGTTCCGACAGTCCTAATCTCCTTCTACCGGACAACCCAAATAACAAGAACCTCCCTCTGATACCATTTTGTCACGAACCAGCCCGGGTCGACCCTGAACCGGTCACTCGAGCCAGTCCGCGGCAAGTCCCGAGGGGCGTTCCCGATCCCCCCGGGATGGCAACAAGTGCCGGGCATTGAAACTTTAATCGTTGGGAACGATTTCAGCCCAAGCTAAAAACAGGATCGAAAGAAGGAACATAAATTAAACAAACTGACAACCAAAAAAGGCATAAACAAACTATACCACGACATACCTCCATGTGACCTCGCGGGTCACCACCCAACTACAACCAACATCGCTCTCACACTGAGCGACTCAAGCAGGAGAACCTGAACACAAGGAACCTGCAACTGTAAAGGTAAAAGATAGGCGTGAGCACAAAAGTACTCAGTAGGTGAGCCCCACAACAAATCCCAATGCACTGCCAGTAAATAAAGAATCTACCTATTCCAGGTTTGAACTACAATGTATAAAAGTATGCTTTTACAATGTTTCACTTGAAAAACTAAACACAAGCCATCACCCTTATTCCTTTTTAAAAGTTGAATTTCTTTTCATTGATTCTAAATTCGTTCTGAACGATAAAGAAGTGTTACACTTTCAGTTTTACTATACAAGAGAAAAATGCATTTTTATTTGAAAACCATTTTCGCAAAGCAACCAGTACAAGCGGTAAAAAAAGAACTGAAAGTAATCAAGCAGGAAAGAAATCAAGTGCAAGTAGAAGTAAACATGCAAGGAAAAACCAAGTGCAAGTAAGAATAAACCAGAAGTTATCAGCAATAACCATGGGCACACACGCACGCACTCACACACTCACACACACACACACAGATACTCACACACGCACACACTCACACCCAAGTGGTCCCCCGTATGCCGACGGAAGGCACCATGCCATAGATGGTAGAGCACTATGGGTAAATCCCCTAAGGTTCATCTAGCTCGCGTGGGACCCTAGAACCTCGTGTCTCGGTGAAACGTGGCTTAGAAGGCCACGACCCTCAGAAAACGTGGCTTAGAAGGCCACGACCCTCAGAACACGTGGCTTAGAAGGCCACGACCCTCAGATATCATATGTTTAGTTAGTGTTGCAAACGTCAATCCAGCTAAGTGAAACAGGGACGACACCCATCCGGCTCACTAGCACACTAGTTCTAGTCCGCCCACCTAGATACCCAGGGTTTCCCGTGTGCTCAAGCAAGCTTCACATTCACATAGTATATTACTTTCTCATATCGCAGGCCAAACCAGATATCGCACACCAAAGTCACCATTTCCACATCCAAACAATATTTCAAAACTCACGCACCTCAAAAATACCTTTCTGAAAATATAAATGTCATTACCCAATCTTTTCGCAAAAACCCCTTTTTGGAAACATTCAAACAAAAAAACATAACCAACTTTCACAACCTAGAAAACATCATTTTTAATAACACAACAAGGGAAAACATCTTTCGTCAACCAAGAACCACACGTAAGGTTTCAAAAAAACAATTTCAAAGGGTCACACGACGTTTTCACTAATCAAGGTTACAAGAAAACACCATTTTCCATAAACAGTACATTTACTAATTTACACATGCCAAAAACATTTCAAAACCCAATTCAGCATGTCTTTCGTTACTCAGGAAGAACCATTTAGCGACATTACTATGAAATCCCACAATTGAAACCAAGAAAACACTTTTAATGAAATGCTGGAATTAAACAGTTTGCATTATCAGCAAATCACCACACTATGAAAAACTACTTAACATTATTTTCTTAAATTTATTGAAATTTAATTAAAGGACAAGGAATAAATAAATTCTTAATTTAGCGGAAAGTGCACAGGGAGACCTACCTCAAGACGCAGCTCGGAACGAAAAAGGACACGGCGCAAGACTCCCGTTGCGTAATGGTCGCACCGTACCGCACCAACCCAATCCTAAAACAACAGGCCGTTAAGCAGGCTCATTAATGAAAACATACTAATAATAATAATAATAACGTGATAATAACCAAAATGTAGTAATAATAATGTCATAATAATAATAATTATTATTATTATTATGACATAATAAAAATATAATAATAATAAGAGTGACAATAATATCATAACAATAGTATTAACATATTAATAAGAATAATTATAATGACATAATACTAACAAGAACAATAATAAGTATAATAGCGAAATGATAATTATAATAATAACAACAATAATAATAATAATAACATGATAATAATAAAAATTGTAATATTAACATAATATAATAATAAAAATAACAACATAATATAATAATAATTAAAACAATAATATATTTATAATAATAATAATAATAATAATAATAAAATAATTATAAGATTATTAACATGATAAAAATATTAAAACATTATATATATAAAACAAAATAAAAACAAAGAATAAAATAAAACAAAATAAAAAAAAAAAAAAAAAATAAAACTCACCGTGGAAGGGGGGTGAGCCAGAGGGAGCCGCGGCGGGGTCCGGGGTTGGCCGGCGCAGGCCGGAGGCCGAGCGGAGGTCGGCAGAGAAGTCGGGACGCTGGGACGGGGAGGCCGGCGGAGGCCGGGGGTTGCGCGGGGGAGCCGGGACGATCAGCAGGGGAAGGCGGAGGCCAGGGGGGGGGGGGGGTCGTGCGGAGCCGATGTGAGGCTGGGGCGTCGGCAGGGGAGAGGGCGTCGCCGGGGCGCGGGGAGGAGGCCGGGACAGGGAGGGCCGAGCGGGAGCAGGGACGGACAGGAGGAGGAGGGCCGGAGGCCGGGCGGGACGCCGGGAGGAGGCGGAGCGCGCATGAGGGAAGGGTGCGGGCAGGCCGCGGTGAGGGAGAGGGGATGGAGAGGGCGGCGCAGAGGAGGTGCGGGACAGGGGTCGGGACAGGAGTCGGGACAGGCGGAGGGAGGCGAGGGGGAGAGCAGGAGGAGAGGCGGAGATCCGGAGGGGGGGTGCGGAGCAGGAGAGCGCGGCCGGGGGCGCTGCGTGCAGTGGGAGAGCTGGAGTGGTGCCGGCGGGGTCGCCAGACGGCGACGGTTGGAGGCGGCGCGGCTTCTGGGTGCGGCGAGGGAAAGGGAAGCAAGGGGTTCGCGGGTGAAGCGGGGCGGCGGGGCTGGCCGGAGCGAGGTGGTGCAGCGGAGAGCAGGAAACGGTGCGGGTAGGGAAGAAGGAAGAAGAAAACGAGAAGAAGAAGAAAGAAAAAGAAACGGGGAAGAGGGAGGTGGCGGCTGCGGGAGATAAGAGGGATATGGGGTAGGGTTAGAGTAGGTTTTAGGTATATATATATATATATATATATAAAATAAAAAATAATAATTATAATTAAAATAATGATAATAAAACATATAATATTAATAACAATAAAACTTATATAATAAAAATAAAACTTATAATAATAAAAATAATAAAATGTTGTGATAATAATAATCGCTTTATAATAATAAGAACAAACCTTCATAATAATATTAATAATACTTTATAATAATAATCATAACAATAAAATAATTAAAGTAAATAAAAGTTAGTTAATTATAATAATAACGCAACTCAAATAATAATAATAATAAAAGGTCAAATGTAAAAACTTTAATATTTAAAACGCCGGGTGGACACATCGTCCCCCGGGCCGAACGCACGACCATCGCTAGCGATGCGATGACCGCGCACCGGCGCGAAACCACGAATCACAATTAATCTTCGAAAAATTTAAACCGGGACCAAGAAAAGAGAAAAATTACGGACATCCGCGGTCGGGGTGTGACAATATTGTTTCCATATATTAAAATATTAGGTAGAGAGAAAGAGGAGGGTGAGGCATTGGAATTTGAAATGTGTTAATCCTAAATATTATACCCATTATAGCATGTCAGTGATTCATTTAATACATTATAACATAATCATTATGTTCTCATTAGATATAGATTCTACTTTTTATCTATGTAAAATCCTTATCTCATTTAAAATTATTTTTTTAATATATTTTTTATCCAAGAATATGTTAATAAAATGGTTTAAAATTTCTTTATTAAATAAAAAAAAGTAGGTCACCATAATTAACCCTCTTAGAGTGATTAGAATCTTTGTTATAGGATCATTTTTTATTTGAGTAAAAGGGATAGTGATCAATGAATTTTTCATAAGGAATACACTAAAATTGAGAAATGTTCAATGTGAAGGGATTTCATATAGTAAACCAACTCTGGTTAGATTGATATGTCACCCAGGATGGTTTCAAACATGGTGATGTACAAAAAACTAGAATCAACATGTATCATGATTAACCAAAAAAAGGTAACCCACATGGTACATGAAAAAAGAAAGAGAGCATTTCTATATGTCATAAACATTCAAGTCAAACATGCCAAACAATAAAATGAAACATGACCAGACGAAATAAGAACGTATGCAACCATCCAACACCACCAAACTATCCTAATATGAAGATGATGATAAATATGGAGAAATATATTCTTCTAAATATTGTTCCCTTTAACTGAGTCATATAAAAAAATTTTTATTACTACCCAAAGGAAAAACTTGTTTGTGAAAATAATCACAATAGTATTCCTCCAATTAATCTATACATGTTCTAATATTAAGATTTCTTTTTTTTGCAGCTTAAAAAAATTACATTTATAATTAATTTTAATAATGTAAAACCATTTTATAAGACAATCCATTGTTTTTCATAATGGAATTCCATATTTAAAAAATTCCAAGATTCTTTCTTGTATGAAAGGAAAAATATAAGAAGCCCTGGACACACTACAAGATATGAATTTGAGGAAATATCCATGAAAATACCATCATGTGATAATTCAAACATAAATCACAAAGTACACCATTACATACCTAAACTATGGGTATACATGCTGGACATAAATAAAAAATCCACAACCCAGGACCTTGGTGGATCTAAAATATATAACATATAGAGTTTTTACACACACTAATTTGACACAAAACATCATGTAGAATTACACACATACACAAACAATTACACATTTAATTTTAGATACACCCAAGGATACCCAACGTCCTATGTTCTTAAAAATCCATTAAAACCAACAATCACAATTGATAAACTATTTTAATAGAAAATCCTTTTTTTCTTCCATGATTTATGATGTGTTAAAAAAACTACCATTCCAATCATTTAATCAAATACTTGGTGTTCACAAATCCATTTTTAATGAAAAACCAAATAAGAATAAGGATCTCATCGAATTAAACCATTATAGAGTAAAATGATTCATTTTCATTGAATAACCCTAGGGGAATTAATAGAAAAATATAGATATTCATGAATAGTCCCCCTGTATAGGTTCACCTACCTCATTAATTGAGGAAACTTAATCACCTTCAAAAATGGAGATTGAAATGAAGAAGAGCTGTCTCCAAAATCCAAGGATTGAAGGAAACTATAAGGGATCTATAAAAAACAAAAAAATGATAAAAAATGATCCAAAAATGAAGTTAGCACGTCGACCAAGACCAATGGAAATGATTAAGTAGAAATTACACTTACTTGGGATATGTGGCATAACATCTATAGGTATTTAACTCTAAATGAAGTGATCCAAAATGGTTGAGATCACAAAAAAGTTTCCAAGGTTGTGATAGGGAGGCCTTCAAGTCAACTGATTAAGGGGTAAATAATTTAACATAAATAAAATCACTATAAATGAGGCATTTATGTCATAAATAATGGATTTATAGTGTAAATACATCATATTTCACATAAGATAAAAAAATTATCAGTTCGAGTTAAATCCACACCAAGTAATTAATTTATAGAGAATGTTCATATTTAATGTTTTGAATAATTTTTTTTTCTATAAACAATTCTCACATCTTATGTCCAGAGGTTAATTTACTTTATAAACTAATCATTTATGTTGAAAATTCCTTTTTCATCCAGTTCCAAGTAATTTCCCCTATAGAGCCACCCATAAGGCTTATAATTCAAATCCGTCCCAATGTTTACCCTAAAATGCCTTTAACACATATATAACATGACTCCATTAGTTCAAGTAAAAAGAAATAACTAAACATTCAGTAGTTTTTCCAATAAATAAAATTTATCCTTGAATTTTCTGAAACAAACGGAATCAAAAAGTCAATTAAAAAGACAAGTCCAAATATACCTAAAATAAGGTAACGACATGTTAGATTTTACCAATTATAAAGAAAATATATCCCCAGAAAGACTTCAAGAATATAGAGTCACAAAAAATGGAAGTCCAGTGCTACCTCATCAATAATTCATTCTTAAATGTCTCATGGCTATCCCATATGAACTTACACAGTACATAGACTGAGTGAATTATAATATAACACAATACCTTTTCTCAGTGAAGTAACATACCATGTAAATAAATAATAATATATTTTTAATAATTATTAATATTTTTTAATTAAATATTAATTTTACATTAAAGGGGATGCCATGTTCGATAGCATACTCGATACGCAACAACGAGTTTCTTTGGAATCTTACATTGCAGACTAATAATATAATATTATTATTTTAAATTGTAGTTAACTTCTAGCCATTGCATTGGCGGGAATGAAAAAGACTAACTACAATATTTTTATACATGTTTGTTAAATGTATTAACATTTATCTAATTAATGTTAGAGGCTTAAAATGTGAATGAATCTAATTTTAAGCATAATTAACATTAAAAGGTTGATTTACCGCCTTTTAATGGTGAACAATATTTAAATATAATTTTGGTCACTTTAATAAATTCTATTTGACCAAATAAAATCTTTCTTTTGAATGGGTACATCAAAATTTAATTTGTGTAAATTTTTGGAATTTTTCCGATAAAGTTCATTTTTCAATGAATAGTGAAAATACTGTATTTTAATTCAAAACTGCATTTTAATAAAATTTATTAATATAGTTAGATAATATTTTTAATTGGTTTTAAAGAGTAATTAAAATATATTTTTACCATTTAATCGAATGTTGGTCATTGGAATTAATTTCACTTTGAAATTGGACATAAACAAGTGTCAATCTTTTGATAGTTATTGTTTCTTAAAACACGCTATTTTTTTAAACAACAGGAATTAATTTTAAAATTAATTAATGATACTTTAATGTTTTGAATTTGGAAAAATAATCATCATTTTTGAATTTTAAATATCTAATATATCCTAGGCTGAATTTTTTGAATTTTTCTAAAAAACTTCAATTTTTGATGAATAGTAAAACCACTTAGTAGTAGTTAAAAAAACTGACCTCTTCATTGAAATAAAATTTTACCACTTCTGTGAATTGAATTTTGAAAAACTGACATAAATGGTTATTGTAAGTTAGTAAAATTTGGTAGAATAAGATGAAAATAATTTTTGGTGAATGGTAACTTTTGACTTTTATTTTCCGCGGTTAGAGGTAAATAAGGTTTTCCAAGGTAAAAAGAATATTATAATAATTCCATATTACCTTAACACTTGTCCTAACCATATTGGATGAGTAATGTCCGACCATGTTCATCTTTGGATCTATTTTGGGACCCCATGGAGCCACTTATGAAAGATAATGACACTTTAGATTAATAAATTTAATGTAAAGGCAAAAATGACATAAACAAACATATTTTCGTAAATTAATTTTTATATGGTGTTATATACCGAATATTTTTGTCTATAAATTTTTTTTGGAAATATAAAAAGATTTCATACATGATATTATTTGTTTTATAATTTTTAGACATATAATAAATTAAATTATTCATGACACAATAATGATGCAGTATTTACCTCATTAATAAACGATTTAAATAAATAAGATTATAATGATTAAAATATTATCCAAAACCTATCCAATTCTTATTTGATTATTATATTTAGATCATGAGTCATATTATCTTTGACTATAATTATTTTTGGTCATTTAGAAACCCAATATCATTATATATTAAAATAATATTTTCACAATTTCCTAAAGAGCCCCTCCTCTCCCCTATAAAAGGAGACCACTTCTAACAAATTCCTCACACCTATAAATCCATTTTTATTGTCCAAAATCTTCCCAATTAATCTTACGACATCCATAATCTCTACATAGTAGCCTTACCTTAGGAATAAGGAACTTAAAGAAGTCCTTTTGTTTCAATCCAACAAAAGTAACCCAAATTAAAGGTAACAGTTTCTCTTAATTTGTTTTCATTTATTTTACTTCTTCAACCCCTAAACTCTTTTTATTCCATTATTTTATAGCAACACCTATATATTAAATATAATAGGATGTTTTTATGAGATGTATTCTAACTACACTTACACACACCGTCATCTAATGGGTGAAGAACATAATGTATCTGTGGATGGAAAACTAACGCCTCACGAAACGATGATTGTTCAATTACCACTTACCGCCTATCATGGTGGAGATTATGATGGAAATATATTTATATAAGATATATATTATGTTTATGTTTTCTATGAGCTTATATATTTTTCATTTATAGCACGGATTTATGGTTTCCATATTTGGTAAGTACGATAATCTTATTTGATGAAGTGCGGACTACCGCCCCCTCAAAGTGATGTGAATCATTTGTGCCTTATGTGGGTAGTATAAAGGATCGAGTTAGTGATATTATATATGATATTATACTGGAATTATAATATTCCTATGTATCATTATGTTTTAATTCCATTAAAATAATAAATAATAATGAAAGCAGCGTTCATGCGTACGTACGACTTACCATCTCCATGAATGGTGCTTTTCATTTCATACCTCCAAATGTTATGTACTATTATAAATACAAGTATATATAGGATATATATATGATATATATGATATATAAATAATTAATATCATTCTAGATATAATAGACAATTGACCGCATGGACAACTTGTAAATAAAAGGTGGTCAATTTTTACTCATGTACCAAATATCGACAAAATGAACATTATTAACTTAAATGACTACATAATGTTTATAAAATTTTAATAAGTGATATAAAAGGAATAATAAACTTGAAAACTGTTCTTAATAAAGTAGAAAATAACTTTAGTTTATTATTCAGGATATTAAAGAACGAACATGTCAATTCAGACACGAGGTAAGGGACTTCGTCTCAATAATTTTTTATTGAGGCATATTTTGTTTTAATAAAAGAGTTTATTTTATACGCTGTATAAACACCCTTGAATTTTCAGAGAGAATATTTTTAAACGAAGCATTTTACTAAACGAAAAAAAGGAATTTTTCTTTTAACATAAGTGGTGACAACAACCTTTTCCACTGCCGCGGGTATTATTTGATCTTTGGCTTCCTCAACAAGCCGAAATGTTTTTAAAAGAAAATAAATACAACATAATCTTCTATGTATTTTGTTATTAAAAATTGTTTTGATAATAGATTTGTTATGTCAATATATTTAAGTGATATATTGTGACTGAAATGTGGAAATTTTTTCTTTCTTTTATATTTGTTTTATGTATTATGAATTTATAATGGTACTTGGACATTTGAGGGGTGGTTATGTGATAAACCAAATGATGGGTGGTTCCGTGAATACCAGGATGGGTGGTTATGTTATAACCTCCAATGCATTGGTTATGGACATCATCTGTATGGCTATTCCATTTAGTGATATGTGTGGAAGTTGACCATATGGTTATTCCATTTCAGTATGTTTATGTCCAAAGTTACCTTTATAGGTTATGTGTTCATTATATGGGTTTTATGGTAATATCTTGGTTAAAAAAGGGTATGTAATGATATTTTATTTAGCGAAGAGTATTTAATAATTCATAAAGGTGAAAAGTATTACTTTTGATAAAGTATTCTTTGTTTACCTATTGTTTTGAAAAAACTAACAGTTTTCCCTCATTGTGTATCCTTTACTGAGATTTTTATACTCATCCCAAGTTTTTTTGAAATGTTTTTCACAGGACATAATGCGGAATAGGGTCAATGATGGGATTAAGGAAAAGTCATTATGTCTTAAACATTGAACTAGGCATGACTCTTTTTTTAAGAGTTCAGGTTTTGTAAAAAAAATTGAAACTGTGTAGAAGTGTTTACATTGTAATGTTTTGAGATGTAATAGTTATGTCCCAATTCTCTAAAACTCTAAAACTAAAAAGATCCTCAATGTGAATTATTCTTCTAATTCAATATTATGTAAGGTTTAAGGCTAGTTCTTTATAGTTGGTATCATAGGTTGCTTTAGATAACTTTAGGAGTTAGGGTATTGTTAAATTAATTTCATTAAATTAATTTATGGTAATATTGAAATGATATAGCATTTACAGATTACCATGCTGCTTCACCTAAGATATTTCTGGCTTAAGAATGGTTTTTCGTAGAAGAAACAGAGCAACATTTCTGGGAAGGCATAAAGAGGTATATGACCTTCCCAATCAGCATCCCGAGATAGTATGAATCAAGGTTGAACAGTTTGTTGCGGGGATGGATCAGTTGAATCAGGTGATAAATGGTGGTTTTTTAATGATGATAATTTGGTTTTTTCCAAATGTTAAAAGGAACATGAAAGTAATTTAAGGGTTGTCTTGCAAAACATAAAAGAAAATAAATTGTTTGGGAAATTCAGCAAGTGTGAGTTCTGGTTACAACAAATTTCTTTCCTTAGTCACATTGTTTCAAAAAATGGCATAATTATTGATCCTTCTAAAACAAAATTTGTTGAAGAATGGCCAAGACCCAAAAATATAACAGAGATCCATAGTTTTGAATGTTTTTAAGGTTATTACCGAAGGATTGTTGAAAATTTTTCACGGTTATCTAGTCCAATGACTAAGTTAACTAGAAAAGCTGTTAAGTTCTTCTAGAAAAAAGAATGTGATGATTGTTTTCAAGAATCGAAAAGAAGATTGGTGAATGCTCCAGTTTTGGAACTACCATCTAGAAATGGTGAGTTTTTTATCTAAAGTGATGCTTCGTTGAAAGGACTTGGATGTGTCCTTATGCAAAATGGTCAGGCAATTTCTTATGCTTCATGTCAGTTGAAACCTCATGAGTTAAATTACCCTACACATGATTTGGAATATGTTGCTATTGTTTTTTCTTTAAAAATTTAGAGGTATCATTTTTATTGAGTGAATTGTGAAATATATAGAGATCACTAAATTTTTAAGTATATATTAACTCAAAAATAATTTAACATGAGATAGAGGAGACGATTGGAAATAATCAAGGATTGTGATTGCACGATCCATTACCATCTGGGAAAATCAAATAAAGTGGCCAATGCATTGAGTCGAAAAAGTAATGCTTCATTAGCCATGATATGTTTGGAATGAGATTCATTGGTTTTTGATTTGATGAACTTTGGAATAGAAGTTTTTGGAGTTGGAAATTCTTATGTTTTGTTTCAGGTGTTAGTAAAATTATCTCTATCAGACAGAATAAAGTAAGTGCAGAAAGAAGACAGTGAGTTGCAGAAAAAGGTAGAATTGGTTGAGAAGGGTAAGTTGCCTGATTTTAACATTGATAATGATTGTGTTTTGATGTTTGAGAAGATATTATGTGTTCCTTGTGATTCATTTTTGAAGAACGAGTAGTTATGTGAAGCTTATAGTTCCCCATTTTCAGTTCAACCTAGCAGTACTAAGATGTTCATAGATCTTTGGGAGTATTACTGGTGTGATGGAATGAAAAGAGATATTGCTGATTTTAATATGAAGTGTTTGACATGTCATCAGATCAAAGTAGAGAGGCTATTACCGAAAGAAATGCTTCAGCCTCTACCGGTGCCAGAGTGGAAATGAGAAAATATATCAATGGACTTTGTTATGGGATTATCAAAGACATCTCGATGTAATAATGCAATATGAGTTATTATTGACCTATTGAAAAAATCTGCTCATTTCCTTCCTATTCGAGATACTTTGTCTCTAGATCAACTTTCTTGATTATATGTTTAATAGATAGTCAGGTTTCATGGAGTTCCCCTCTCCATTGTATCTGATCGTGATCCCAGATTTACTTCTAACTATTGGAAGGGCCTTCAGAAGTCGTTGGGTACTGAATTAAATTTTAGTATAGATTTTCACCCTCAATTAGATGGATAGTCAGAATGAACAATTCAGACCCTGGAGGATATGCTACATGCTTGTTCACTGGATTACCAGGGATTTTGGGACCAACATCTTTCATTGGTTGAATTTTCATACAATAAAATTTTTCATTCTAGTATACAGATGGCTCCATTTGCGGCATTATATGGAAAGAATTATCGAAATCCAGATTTTTGGGACGAAGTAGGTGAAAGGAATCTGATGGGACCAGAATTGGTAGAAGAGATGGTAGTGAAGTTCAGTTGATTCAGAAGCACATGGGAACAACTCATAGCAGACAGAAAAGTTATGCAGATAACCGGAGGAAGGATCATTCTTTTGAGGTCGGTGATCATGTCTTTCTTAATGTCTCTCCATGGAAAAGTTAGATGTGTTTTTGTATGAATGGAAAGTAGAGTCTGAGGTTCATTGGACCTTAAGAAATTCTGAAGAAATCTGGGTCAGTTGTGGACAAAGTGGATTTACCTCCAAGATTATCCTAGGTACACAATGTTTTTCATGTTTCGATGTTGAGAATGTATATACTAGATCCATCTCATTTTTTGATCCTAGAGGTGGTTAATTTGTAAGAGAATCTCTCTTATGAATAACAACCAGTCCAGATTCTTGACCATAGAGATAAAGTGTTGCGGAATAAGGTAATTCACCAGGTAAAGGTTTTGTGGAAAACCCATATGGTTGAAGAGGAAACGAGGGAATCTGAAAATGCTATGAGGGATAAATACCCCAACTTATTTTGATATGTAAAATTGTGAGGACTCTATTCGCAAAAGGGGGGAAGGATATAACATCACAGGTAAATAAAGAATAAGAAATATTTAATATTTAATAATATTTGTGAATTAAATATTAATTTTACTTTAAAGGGGTTGCTATGTTCGATAGCCTACCCAATACGCAACAACAAATTTCTTTGAAATCATACGTTGCACAATAATAATATAATAATATTATTATAAATGGTATTTATCTCCTTGATGTTGTATTGGTAGGAATGAACAAAACTAACTATAATATGATTATACATGTTTGTTAAATGTATTTACATTTATCCAATAAAAGTTAGAGGCTTAACATGTGAATGAATCTAATTTTAAGCATAATTTACATTAAAAGGTCGATTTACCATTTTTTAATGGAGAAACCTATTTAAATATAGTTATCGTCACTTTAATACATTCTATTTGACCAAATAAAACCCTTATTTAGAATGGGGTCATCAATATTTACTTTGTGTAATTTTTTGGAATTTTTCTGATAAAGTTTATTTTCTAATATATAGTGAAAAATATAGTATTTTAATTCAAAACTGCATTTTAATATAATTTATTTATATAGTTATATAATAATTTTAATTGTATTTAAAGTGCAATTAAAATATATTTTTACCATTTAATCCAATGTTGGTAACTGAAATTAATTTCACTTTGAAATTGGACATAAACAAGGGTCAATCTTTTAATAGTTATTGTTTCTTAAAACAGGATATTTGTTTTAACAATGGGAATTAATTTTAAAATTAATTAATTGAACTATTATTTTTTGAATTTTTCAAAATAAACAACAAATTTGAACTCAGAATATCAAATATATCTTAGGCTGAATTTTTGGTATTTTTCTGAATAACTTTAATTTTTGATGAATAATGAAACCACTTAGTAGTTGTTAAAAAAACTGACTTTTTCTTTTAAATGAAATATTACCACTTCTGTGAATTGAATTTAGAAAATCCAACATACATGGTTGTTATTAGTTAGTAAATGTGGTTCAATAAGATGAAAATAATATTTGGTGAATAGTAACATTTGACTTTTATTTAACACGGTTAAATGTAAATAAGGTAATTCAAGGTAAAAATAATATTATAATAATTAAAAATTACCTTAACACTTTTCCTAATCTTATTGTATGTGTAATGTCCGACCATGGACATATTTGGGTCTATTTTTGGACCCCATGGAGCCAGTTATGAAAGATAATGACACTTTAGATTAATTAATTTAATGTTAAGGCAAAAATGACATAAACAAATATATTTTAGTAAATTAATATTTATATGGTGTTATAGAAAGAATAATTTTGTCTAAAAATATTCATTGGAAATATAATAATATTTCCTACATGATAGTATTTTTTTTATAATTTTTAGACATCTAATAAATTAAATTATTTATGACACAATAATGATGATGTATTTACCTCATTAATAAATGATTTAAATAAATAAGATTATAATGATTGTAATATTATCCAAAACCTATCCAATTCCTATTGGATGATTATATTTTCACCATGAGTCATCTTATATTTTACTATAATGATTTTTGGACCTTTAGAAACCGAATATCATTATATTATAAAATAATATTTTCACACTTTCATAAAGATCCCCTCCTCTCCCTTATAAAAAGAGACCACTTAAAACCAATTAATCACTCCGCTATAGCCATTTGACTCGTCCAAACTCTTCCCAATTAATCTCCCTACATCCCTCTCCTCAACCTTGTAGAATTACCTTAGGCATAAGGCACATAAAGAAGACTTTTTGGTTCAAACCGAAGGAAGTTACCCACATTAAATGTAACATTTTCTCTTAATTTGTTTTCTTTTATTTTAATTATCCAACCCCTAAACTCTTTTTATTCCTTTATTTTATAGCAACAAAAGTATCCTAAATATACTAGGTTGTTTTTTGAGATGTATTTGAACTACACTTACACACACCTCTATCTAATGGGTGAAGAACATAATGTTTCTGTGGATGGAAAACTAACGCTTCACGAAACTATGATTGTCCAATTACATCTTACCACCTCTCATGGTGGCCATTATAATTCCATTGTATTTATATATGATATATATTATGTCTATGTTTTCTTTATGATTCTGTATTTTCCATTTATAACATTCCTTTATGGTTTCCATAGTGGGTAAGTACGATAATCTCATTTGAGGAAGTGCGGTCTACCACCCCTCAAAGTGATGTGACTCGTTAATGCCTTATGTTGGATGTATAAAGGATAGAGTTAATGATAATATTTATGATATTAAACTGGAATTATAATATACCTATGTATCATTATTTTTTAATTCCATTAAAATAATAAATAGAAATGAAAGTAGCGTTCAAGCGTACGAACGACTTACCGTCCTCATGAACAGTGCATTTCATTTCTTATCTCCAAATGTTATGTAATATTATAAATACATGTATATACTATATATATGATATATATTATATCTAAATCATGAATATCATTCTAGATATAATGGACTATTGATCACATAGACAACTTGTACATATATGGTGTTCATTTTTTACTCAAGTACCAAATATCGACAAAATGAATGTTATTAACTTAAATGATTAAAAAATGTTTATAACATGGTAATAAGTGATATAAAAGGAATAATAAACTTGAAAAAAGTTCTTATAAAAGTTGAAATTAACTTTAGTTTATTATTTAGGATATTAAAGAATGAACAGGTCTAGTTGGACATGAGGTAAGGCACTTCGTCTCAATCTTTTTTCATTGAGGCATATTTTGTTTTAATATGAGTCTTTATTTTATACGATGTATAAAAACCATTTACTTTTAAAAGGGAATATTTTTCTAAGTAGCATAATACTAAATGACAAAAGGGAATGTTTCTTTTAACATAATCGGTGACAACGACTTTTTCCTCCGCTGCGATTATTATTTGATCTTTGGATTCCTCAACAAGCCGAAATGTTTTTAAAAGAAAATAAATACCATATAATCTATTATGTATTTTGGTATTGAAAATGGTTTTGATAATGGATTTGTTATGTCAATATATTCAAGTGATATATTGTGATTGAAATGTGGAAATGTTTTCTTTCCTTTATATTTGTTTTATGCCTTATGAATTTATAATGGTACTTGGACACTTGACGGGTGGTTACATAATAAACCAAATAACGGGAGGTGTCATGAATACCAGGACTGGTGGTTACGTTATAAACTCTAATGCATTGGGTATGGAAGTCAGCCGTATGGCTATTCCATTTAGTGATATGTGTGGAAGTCGACCATTTGGTTATTCCATTTATGTATGTTTATGTCCCATGTTACCGTTATATGTTATGTGTTATTTATATGGGTTTTATGGTAATATCTTGGTTACAAAAGTGTGTGTAATGATCTTTTATTTAGCGAAGAGTATTTAATACTTCATAAAGGTGAAAAGTATTACTTATGATAAACTATTATTGGTTTACTGGTTGTTTTGAAAAAACTAACAGTTTTCCTTCATTGTGTATCCCTTACAGAGATTTTTATGCTCATCCCATGTTTTTTTGAAATGTTTTTCACAGGACATAATGTTCAATAGGGTTAAGGATGGGATCAAGGAAAAGCCATACTGTCTTAAACATCTATCTATACATGACACTTTTTTTCCAAGAGTTCATGGTTTGAAAAAAATGGTAACTGTGTAGAAGTGTATACTTTGTAATCTTTTGAGATGTAATAATTATGTCCTAATTCTCTAAAACTATAAACCTGAAAAGATCCTAAATGTGAATTATTAATTTAATTCAAATATATCAAAGGTTTAAGGCCAATTCCATAAAAGTGATCTGTAATCATTATTAGATTCTCAAACATGATTATGTTAGGGTCGAGTTTAAAATCCTATAATTCCATCATATGTGATAGATAGAATTGATACATAATCAACTAGGAAACATGGACACATCAGGGATCAAAGTCTAATGAGATAAAAAGTGGAAAGATAATCATCCTTGACAAGATTATCCAAGTATTAAAGGGGCCAAAAAACCTCAGTGAAAAATTTCCATATCTATACAATCGATAGTTTCCTAATAAAGGTGAAAATATAAGAAAAACTTGATCACCAATGTCAAATTATAGAGACTAATGATGAATGTTTGCGTAGTATTTCTTATGACTATGTTCTGTGACCAATGTCTTCTAGTAAAACATCACACTTTTAGTCATTTTTTGAACAAATCTCAACCCATCAAAAGATATTTTGACCAAATATACCCAACACATGTGAGGTCAACATGACCAACCATAAAACACCTCAAAAGGGGTCATCCTAATCAATTATTGATGACTATTGTTATAAGAAAAATCATCTATAGGAAAATAAAATTTACATAAAAATACCTAAATAGAGCAATCATGCCTGAATCATATCCTCAAGGACCTAGATAGACCACTCTATCTGTCCTTCTATTTTTTGGATGGTAATCCAAAACTAATTTAAATTTATAAACCATCACCACTTTCAAAACTACCCAAAAATAGTATATTATCCTAGAGTCCCAACCATAAACAACCATTTAGGGAACCTCGTGGTGTCTCAAAATCTCTAAAACATTTAAGATCACATTTTTTTCACATTCACTGACCCCTTAGTAGTGAGTAAATTCATCAATTTATTGATTTGATCAATGATCACCTGAATATAATCATTCCCACTAGGAGTCCTTGGTAAAAAAATTACGAGATCCATGGTAATATCATCTCGCTTCCTTACAAAAATGGTGAATGGATGAAACATACCTATAGGTCTTTTGTTCTCTAAATTAATAATTTGACACAAAAGACACCATGATACAAAATCATCAATCAAACATCTAATTCCTAGCCACAAATACAAATGTCTCAAGTCATGATACAACATTTTAGTCCCAAGGTGCATGAACCGTCACTAATAATGTGCAATGTATAACCACTCCTACCTCATTTAAATAGGAATTAAAAACATGCTTTTGAAATAGAAATGGCCATTTAGAGAATTAGATCACTCACCCGAGGTCACCATTATTATTTTTATAAAATGTTGTTACTTAGTGTTAGAATGTTTCAAAAGTTGATGCTTCTAAAAAAAATTATCCCATATTATAGAAATTATCACCTACCCATAATCATATTCCACTCCTAATCTCATATTCAAAAACAAACTCCTTAGAGAAAACTCCTTTACTAATTTCTTTAAGGATTGGGTTTGTAATTTCATACACTTTACATCGAGGACCATATTCCATTTCCTAGGAGTATAAGAAATAGCAATATAAAATCTCTTTAGAAACTCAACTCAATGCCTCTATTACATGTTTATATATCTCTAGTTGAAAATATACTTCTAGATTTTTTTAATAGAATATACCATAAAGTTATTCACAAAGAGGCAGTGATTCCATGATTTTAGTGCGTACATAACCGCCACTAAATCAAGATCATTGTTCGGGTTGTTATTCTAATGAGGTCTTTACTGGTGAGTGAAATAGGTCATCACCTATTTCCCTTAAATTATGACACACCCAAACCCATACAAAGAATAATCACATAAAACATCATATATAGAATTCATTTTTGGTAAAATAAAATGTGAATCAAAAGTTAACCACATCTTCAGCTCCGGAAAAGAACTTTGACACATTTCTTTATACTCAAAATTTAATCCCTGAAAAGTTAAATATATCATTAGATATTCAATATTGGATAGAAACTAAATCAACCACATGTAATAATTATCCTTCCCTAAGATTATACAGATCTCAAACACACTTATGGGATACTCCTAGGATGTAACCGTCTTTATCCTTTCAGGATCCACTAAAACACCCCTCCTAGATATAACACACACAAAAATATTTACTTCTTAATTCAAGAACTCATATTATGAATTAATATCATACAAGTGATGTTCCCAAAATATTTTGAGATTAGAATCTATATGGACATGTTCTAATCCTTTGACATGTAATATATCAACATATCCTCCCTAAACAGGACTACAAAAGTGTCCATGAATATATAAAATATATGGTTCATCAAATACATTTATAGAATAGGAGAATAGGTGAGCCATAATGGAATAATAAAAAACATTAAATTCCCATGCATTACCTTATATGCTTCCTTATGTATATCCTCTTCTTATAATATTAACCAATGGTACTTTGACTGATGTTCAATCATTGAAAACAAAATGATCCCCTATAAGCTAATGAAAAGATCATCAATCCTAGGAAGGAAATATTTTTTTGTTGATATTAAAATGATTTAAGTTTTTATAATCAATAAAATGTCTTACGATACCATATTACTTCTTAAAAAATAAGATAGATGAATCCCATGTAGACACACTAAGATGAATAAACCTATTAGCCTCGAGGATTACATGTGGGATCATTATATACACTGACTCAGTAAGTTTTATGTGAGAAGTTGGAATAGAAATGGGTAATAAACTTGGTAGTTTCTCAATGGTAAATTTATCATCTCTATATATAGGTAAAATATAAAAAGCAATAGTAAAGATCTCATTCTATGCATACACCACCTAAGATAGTTGAATTTTCAAACAAGGATCAATGACATTAAAAAATATCTCAAAAAAATATCATGAGACTACCCTAACATATGAAATAACCTGTAACACTCTCCAATGGATTGAATATAACACAACCCAAAATACATAATTGACTCCATAATTATATAAAAATTCAATGTGATAATGATAACAAGTAATCTAGGATTAATTTTTATCATCCAATATATGACAACAATGAGGATAGAGATATCAATATCAATCACCAATTTGTCTGAATCCATCCCATGGTTGAATATCATCACTCAAACTACTATAAACTTGAAAGACTCTTCTTTATGATATTTATTCCTCAATTATATCTACTTTATAATCATCCTCCACAAAATTTTAATGTAAAATTATAACTATAAATGACCTAAAATCATCCCTCAACCTCATATAAAACCATTGATCACTCAGGTTATCATTGGTAACATTATCCGGTGATATGAACTCCAACTCATCAAACTGAGAGGAATATTTCAGAACTATATGTTCCAATTTAACTATTTTTTAAAACTATTATTACTTTTACACATATAAAATACATGGATAATATTGTGGTTTGAATATTTTTTTGATGGAATATTAGGTAATAGCCTCATGAAAAATATGTTTTACAATAGAATCCTTATATTTCATTCTTATTAAATCATGAATATACATGGTAAAACCCACTTTAGATTAGTCAAGGGTCAATAAAAAGTTTAAGAAATCCTCAATACACTCCATGATTTCGTCAGATTCCTTGTATTGTTTGTTACCTTAGATGATTGTGTATTTAGCTTAATAAATTTTAATCCATGGTCTACCACTCCTCCTAGGTTCCCAATTCATTCTTGTCCATGGGTAGAAACTGTAAAATTTTCATATTCTACCTATGAAATTCCATTATTTTATTTTTTATAGAACATGTCTCACATCTTACTCTTTTGGAGATAGAAGATAACCTATAGAAAGTATTGTCTAATAGATATAATAAAAAACCAATCAACATGTGATAAAATTCCAAAATCATAAGACCAAATTTTGGTATCAATATCAGTTCTTATATATGAAAATAATTTAATATGGTTATTGGTTTTATTAATATAAGACTAAAAAATTAATGAATGGGGCAATTTAAATAAATATCATATATGGTTCATCCAAATGAACTCAACCATCATATCTCAAGATATAAAAAAATAACATGACCACCCCTGGTAACTAGGAGTCAGTTATAGAAGTTATCTAGTCAGCCCCCCTTAATACTCTTAATATAAAATTTTTTGTGGCTATAACTTATATATTTCAAGACACAAGATAATAACCTTGTATTTTAAAAATATTTTTTAATAGGAAGTGGCATTGATGTATATTTGTAATAAACCAAACTAGGTTAGCTGGACAAGTAAACCAAGAAGGTCTACCAAATGGTGAGTTACAACAAAGTAGAAGAAACATGCCTCATGAAAAATATAATTAGGAAAAAAATAGGGACTATGGTGGAAGAAATAGATCATATCCATGAGTAATATAATTTTAAGATAAATAAGAAAAATAAGATCATAAAACAAGACCATACTAAAAATGTGTTTGTATGACCATCAATCACCACCAAACTATCCCTATACGAAGATGATGATAATAAGAGAAACAAAAATGCAATTAAATTCCCTTCCCACTACTTGAGGCCTATAAGAAATATCCACAACAACCCAAAAGAAAAATTAGGGTGTGAGTAAAAAGCCCAATAGGATACCACGAAAATAATCTATAAAAGTTTTAATATATAGAATGAATTAGAATTATCATTAAAATAAATATAGTTAAAAGATAATTTATTTATGTAAAACCATTTTAAAAAATATTACTATGGATTTAATAAAATCATACAATATTCACTAAATCCAACTGTACTTACAGTATAAAAGAAAACATGTAAGAAACAATTGATACATTATATAGTAATCATGTGAGTAAATAAACATGAAAATATCATCTTTTTATAATCTAATCATAAATTAAAATGAACAAAATTGGGTCTATAACCTATAGATATACATTCTAGGAATAAATGAAATTGACAAAATCCAGTCAAAATGAGGATTTAACCAATATAACTTATAGGGTTATCAAACAAACTAATGTTATATAAAACATCGGGTGTAAAAACAAACAAAAAGAGTGAAAAGTCAAATTCCAAATGCACTTATAGTTACATAATATGAAATGTTTGTAAAAATACATTAAAAATACATGATCACATTTAATAAAAAAATTTCACATCAGATCCATTCTACTTCAAATCATGGAGACATGTTTCAATACCAAAACCATCATTAAATGAATTTAATCAAACAATACATATGTACTATTCATTTTTAAAAAAACCTCCTATAAAAACATAAATGTGATCCAACAAAATCATTTTAGAGTCAAAAAAATTATTTTAATTGAATAAACCCATGGAAAATAACAATAATATATATAAATTCATAAATTGACCCCTTCTATAGAGTAACCTACCTTAATAAAGTGGGAAACCAAATCAACTTTCACTACAGAGTTTGGAAATAAGGATATCTTCCCCTAAAAGAAAAGGCTTGAGGGAAAATTGAAATGGATTGATAGAAACATAATAATCACAATATGAAACAAAAATGTAGCCAAATATACTACATGATTAATAGAAATAAAGAATAATAATGATCCCATAGCTAGGAGAAGTGACACTACTACCATGGGGACTGAACACCGAAACGAGCAATCTGCAAGAGGAGAGATCACCTAAAATCAACCATAATCTTCCTAGGGATCTAGATGGTGGAATGCATATAAATTGATGAATGGTTCTTGAAGAAATTAAAAATATTATCACTGGGTATAAGGAATTTTTGTTTTAAATTACAGGTATATGGAATAAAAGCATTTCATTATACATGCACTTAAAAAGGCATATCCTATTGATAAAAACACAATGAGAATGAATTTATAGAATATGATCAAATTTTATGGAGTAAATAAATTTTCTCCATAATTTATTATCAATCTTTTTTTCTATTTATCAATTTACATCATAAACCAAAAATTTATGGAATAAATTATTTCTGCAGCCAATTCCCATCAACAACCCCTATAAAACCACCCATAAGGTATAAAATTCATCCTGGACCCAAATATCACCCTAAAAAACCCTGGAAACATTTATACCTGTACTCAATTAATAAAAACAAAAAACATAGGTCATTATAACTAATAAATTATCTCCATTATGGTAAGTATTGAAATGCACACAAAAAAAAATGAATACCAAAAAAGAGTCATGAAGTACTTGAATGAAGGTTACATGATGTAACAATTCCCCTTTTTGATGGTTGTAATAATCAAATATTGATGAATCATAGTATATCACATATGTGATATCATGGGAATTATGTTATCCATATTAAAATAAATTAACCTTATGTATGAGACCCCACAAATATATTGTTGAATGAAATTGAAACAACACTGATGCAATGGTGCACAATTACTTAATAAAATGACTCAAATTAAATTTTCATTAACATGATTTGGAGTACATCTAAAAATAATAAACGGGAAAAAATTAAATATATATAAAGTGTAAGATATGATTAAAGTGGAGAAGTTATACATTTTTCATAATGTATGTAATTATTAGAAGATTCACCCCAATGATAACAATTATGATTTCTTCAACAATATCATTTTGGTTGTTATATCAATATTTGTTCGTTGAGATGGAATCATGAATGTAATGATAATGATGAAAAATTATAAGAATATTTCCACCTTTATGAAAAACAAATGACCCAACTCTTAATGAATGTCAGTTTTTTTGGTTTTTTCTCTTAATGATTATAAAATTATCATGTTTTATTATAGAATGGGGGTAAATATTCAAGGGATACAAATACAATCATACCTAGAGAAAGATTTTATGCTAATTTAAAATCATAACATCATTCAATGAAAACAAATATAAGATGTTTGAAATGAATTTATCTAACATATTTATAGAAAAATAATTTGGGTTGGATGAATATTTGATAGAAAATAATCATCAACATGATTTAAATTTGGATTCGTATTCCACATTAAAATATAATGTCATGGGAAAATTTAGTGAAATGAATACGATTTTCTCTAATAATAAAATAGAGTAAGAAAGTTTCCCCCCAAAAAATGTCTAATCCATTGTGATGTTTTTGAAGATGTTTTTAGCATGAAATATGTGGAAAATGAGTATTTCTGTCTTAAAAGGGGGAAATGAGATTTACATCATTCATAGAAGGTTTAATTATAACAATTATTGAAATAAATAAATCTAAAATTTAGGAGGAATATTACAATAATGAATATTTTTCCATGATGTGTTTCGTTAATGTGAACATGAGGAGTTTGTAATGTAGTGGAAGATAAATAATAATCTTATTAAACTATTGAATGATTAATATGAGTATATTAGATAACTCAAAACCAAACTCAATCAGTTGAATAATCTTTTGTATGGTCCAGTTTCTTCACCAAAAACATATTAAGAGATAATTGAATTGGAAACAACATAGATAGATAATTGACTTCAAAGTTAAGATAAAATAATAACAAAAAGTAATATAGTGACCCAATTTATTGTATAAAAAATTGTGAAAATAATATTAAAAATCAACAAGAAGTGGTGGTAAACTTAATAAATAATTTTGATTCAAAATTTATAGGTTTATGATTCAAAAATAATCTATATAATAGGATGTTTTTATAAGTAAAAGTAAAATAATTTAGTAAAATAAGTGTATGTAGATTTAGAATTATTATATTGATAGAAATAATTTTTTTCCTATAAAATAATTTATATTTAAAGGTAAATATTCTATGAAATTTCCATGTAGAATGATTAAAAAAAAATAGTTGGATAAAATTATTTAAATCAATTATTAAGTGTTATTAGAAAAAATAATAGATTCTCAAAGGTAGATAACATGTGGAGAGAAAGTTGTAAGATATTAACAATAATAAATTTATAGTTTTATTGTAACATTGGTAACATCATGACCCATTATAATGAGGTAAGGATCTATCTACAAGTATAGGAATTAATTGGTTAATAAAGAATTATGATTGTTGAAAACAATTCTGGGTCAACTAAAACCAGAGAACCCAGTACGAAATGGGAAAGGATTGAGTGAAATAAGTATGGTTGAACTGGGATGGATTATTAAAAATTTTTATAATTGAATCCTTTTTAAATTTAAGAATAATTTTAGAATACAAATATTGATGTAATAAATCAAGATATTTGTTTGGGATTGTATAATTTGGCTTTTCCATTATACAACATCATTAATAATGGGATTTCAGGTTGTTATTCATTAATTTGAGAATGTTTCAAATTTATTTTTGATGTATTGTGATATAAATTGGGGTTTTTTGAATTATCATAATATAATGATGGTTTTTTCTGATATTTTTCATGTTTTTGGTTAAAAATTGTATGTGAACATAAGGGACACAACTACCCCACATTATATAGATACTTGTGTGGTTCTTGGGCACATGGTTCTATTTTTGTCTCCCTAGGGAGGTTGAATGGTTAGCACATGGTTCACAAAACTCTGCACAATTAGTAACTCCTTTGAAATTTTTTCATTGACCTATTTTCTTTTTAGTTTCAATTTTTACTTTTGGTTTACTTATAGCTGGGATTTGTTAGGTAGTGTATATTAATGATTTAGAACCATTTTGTTGGGGTATGTAGATGTTTTGGGATGAAAAGTGGATTTAAATAGTAAGAGTATGTTTTTTAAGTAACTAAGTATATTTATACAATATATTGAAATGAACTAATTTTTTTAGATTTAATAATGAATTAAATATGATAATTCGATAATTCATACTATGCTTAAGTAGTTTTTAATGATTTTGGAAATAAAGGAAATTATTTTAGACTTCATTTTGAATGAATTTTAAGTGATAAGTGGTATGATTATTTCTTTTTGGTGATTTTTTTCCTAAAAGGTATATTTTATTAATTTAAAATTTTAAAAAAATTTTCTAGAATAGAGATGAAATGAGTTTAATATTTTAAAACATGATAATAATTGATATAAATAAATTATGATTTGAAAAACATGTTTTTGGAAGAAATATCATTATTTTTAATGGATTTAAAGTTGCACCTTTTATTGTTGAAATGGTTTTTATTATTTGTATGAAAGCATTGACAAACTCCATCAAAGTTATATTTTTACCATTGGTCTCGATTTTTTAATTGAATTTAATTTTTGGTTTTCTTAGTTTTATTTATTTTTAGCTTATTCTTTAGTATACCTCCCAATAAAATACATGGTGGGTAGTGGGATGTTTGAGTAATGTTGATTTTTCATATTAGTTTCTCTTATAGCTTGGAGGTGATATTTTTTGGAGACTTAACCGCACTTAGCCTCTAGTGAGTTCTTTAGAGTTGAATCTATCTTTTTATATATCCATAAATGTGGATTCTTGACATTTTGTTCACTTTTAATTCAGGGTTCTCACCTTTGAATTATTTTAGTGAAATATTTATATATTATTATTGGGTTTTTATGATATATTAAATTGGTTATAGATGTAATATTGACTTCATAATGGTAATTTGTGATATGTGGTTCCACAACATCTTATTTTGGGCTAATAGTTTTATGTTTATAGACTATATTTTTTTTATTATATTTTGGGTATTTCAATATAATTTCCTTTTATTAGACAATATAATTATTTTTTCTATGTTTCTATAATTATTTTGTTTCATTTCTTTCTTCATAATGGATTCCTTGTCGGAGATCACCTTATACCATTGTGTTATAACATTATATCCCACCATTTTAGTATTTTTTTAAATAGTGGTGAGTCCATTTTTCGTTCTTGGCCTATGATAATATCATTTTTACTTTTGTGTTAGTTTGTTAGTTCCAAAATGGAATAGAGTTTTTGGAATTTGTATATATATTTGGATAGGTTTTTCGGCAATTTTATCCTTCTTCCATGATAGTTGTGGAGCTAGTTCTTCTAAAGCGACTCCTCCTCTATTAAATTATTTTGAATTTTATAGTCAATCAATATTATATGAATTTGTAATGATAATAGTTTTTATGGTGTGGAAATTAAAAAAAACAATTATTTTTTTTATTATGTGTTTATTATTGATTTCCATACTTTTTCAAGTTATTCCAAGACTTTACTTTTGAATTATTTCCTAAAAAAGATTATTCAGGCTTTTGTACAGTCGAAACATAGTTAAAGACGACTGTATGAAAAATATGATAAAACTAATGTTTCGTATTAGTTATTTTTTGTATAGCTGGACCTAATTATCCTAACTATGAATGAAATCCATATAGATTTCCCTATATATTTTTATTGACAGATAAATTGTTTGTGTGTTGAATGCTAAACCATGATGCTAATCCATACATATTGATAAGTTATTAAAAATCAGGTAATATATAAACTATTTTCGTATAATTTTAAACCAAATTGAGTATTATTTCACCCTAGTCTCATGAAACCACTCAAACATGATCTCTAAATGTGTATCCCTCCCCTACTCAGTTAGATTATTTTTTATCTTCATCAATTCTAAGGCGATTCTTCAAGGGTATGAATTATTTATTACATCATCTCCATAAGTTTTTGTTTCTGCATACTTCTCTTATTAAGATGAAATTTTTGATAAATCCTAGTTCATGGGGGATTGATTTAGTTTGTGTTTTTTGATTTTAGAGCTTATAAAACTCAATATGCGACCTAATACAGTTATGTTTATTGAGTGTGATGTGATTTCATTAGTTTGAGGTTGGTTTATCCACAAATACTCCTTATATATAAAGAGATATATTGTTTGTATAATTTTATTTGAATTATGATTTATATTTAATAAATAGCCATTAATTATCACTGATTTATATTATATTTAGTTGATATCATGTCATAAAAAATATTTTTTTCAAAGGCACATATGCCTTATATAGCCAAAACTGCATTCTGAATCCCTCTATGTGTTTAATGAAACTGTGGAATGAATTATTTTAAAAAATATGTTTGTTATTAGATTTATATGATATATAGTATATTTATAATGTTTTGAAAAATAAATTACCTAATAATTTTACAGAGTTTCAAATATAATATATTCTTGTTTTAGTGAGAATGGATTCTGATTGAGTTTTAGTGATTCCTTTGTTATCTTGTAATAATTTATATCACTGGGATGGTTCTTATGATGTATTTTGATAGTTCAAATATGGTTTATGTTATATTTTATTATTTTTAATACATTTATAATTGAATTAGTATTCCAT
Source organism: Viscum album (assembly GCA_963277665.1). Classification (NCBI taxonomy): domain Eukaryota; kingdom Viridiplantae; phylum Streptophyta; class Magnoliopsida; order Santalales; family Viscaceae; genus Viscum; species Viscum album. The sequence continues at coordinate 567,859,081 of OY728164.1, read as the reverse complement.
TATTTTTTATGTGTAGGTTTTAAATTATTGAATAGTGTTTTCATTTTAGAAATGGATTTACATGTCCCAGTCCTTGTTTCAATGAATTTAGGAATTTTTTGAAAAACATTAAAAGGATTTATTGATGTATGTTATTAGTGAGTTATTAAGGCATGAATGATATTTTATTAAGTGGTTTGATTTTTTACATTGTTTATTATCGCTTTAAGAATAGAATTTTCTTCATGTAGGTTATTTTATGATGAAAAATGGATTGTTTAGTATGTTATTTCATGGGGAGAAGGTGAGTGGGGTTTTTACTATTTTTTTTAGTATTCTCATGGTTTAATATACAATTTAAAAATTCATAACCATTTAGTTGATCATGATTTCTTTGGAACCTCGGTATGGGATACAAGGATAATACAACGAGGAATGGTGCATTGTTCCTAGTTTTTATCTATGAGAAAAAATATACTAAATATTCTTGTAAAATTTTTATGTTTTTAAATTATGGTGAAACTCATTTTCAAATATAATTGAGACTAATATAGAAAAAGAATTATCAAAAATTATTTTCATGGTTTGAACACTACAATAGTATTGGGTTATAGATTACCTTGGATTTAGTTTCCATGAGACTACTTTAATGATTTTTGTAACTTTCATATGTTAATTTTATTACCTAATTTATTAAATTCTTATAAATTCTTAAACTCTATTCATAGTGGAAGTTAATTTTTTTTTTCTGACATTTATTATAGATTTCTCTCATCGTGGTTGGAATTTAATTTTTAATTTTTTTTCAATTATATGGGGGAATTTGAAAGATGTTAATTTAACTATTTTGATAAAAAATAGAATTAAGTTAAAAAATGTTGGGATAATTAATTTATAAAGAAGTTATATTTATGTTTAATTTATAAATTTATCATAGTTTTAATGATTTTTCATTAATATCAATTAAAAATTGTTATTCATTGGTGAGTTATTTTGTGTTTCTTTTTTTTATTAGAAATCTGACTATTTTTGGAGAGAGATTAAAATATATCATTAACATTAAAATCCTCTTATCTCATAAAAATTTTCAATTAAATGTATTTTAGAGGTAAAAAATGTTTTTTTGAAATAAATAAATGATAGATACCGTTCTATGTGATTTGTTTTAATTAAAAAAAATTAACTTTTTTTCAATATGGTAGAACAGATGTACTTTTTTGTACTTTAGATAGGGTGTGGGGAGGTTATAAATAGAATTATTTTCACATGACTGTATATATTTTAGGTTATGTTTTGTTTCATCTCATCATATGGTATTCTATTTATTCAATCTCTCGTGTTGCAACCTTGGCAGTTATATTATAGTATGACCATGAGTTGTAACACCCTGAGATTTTGAAATTTGAAAATCATGTTTCATATCATTTATGAAACCTAAAAACAATATTATAAGATAATATTAAATCCCAGTAATTTATGATATATTTATTTTAAAATAAATTATATCTATTTGAATGCTTATAATGCATGAAACATTAGGTTGGAACAAAACACAACACTCTATTAAAAAATATTTATTAAAAAATTAACATTATGACCCTTAAATTATATTAGAAAGTATATATATTACTAAATAAATAATTAAAGTTATGTTTACCTAATTATTATAAATAAAAGTAAATATTATTTAAAATTAAAATAAATGTTTTTAAAAATCCTTTATTTTTTATAAAAATAGTTTAGTCGTGCCTTGTGCAAACAATTTATCATTAATATTATACAATTTTAGAAAATTTATTAGATAAAATGAAATTTATTTTTCATATAAAAATATAAAAATTATATTATGTATATTTTTTTAATTTTTTTGAAATAGTTTATTATTCAATGAATTGGTAGAAATACTAAATTTTAATTGAAATATACTTTTTTTAGATTATTTACTAAGATAAATTATATATTTAATTGGTTAAAACGTAAAATTAGTTTAATAATACATCTATTTATCCTATTTAAATCCTTTTAATCAATTTCATATTTAATTTTTATATAAAAACATTTTAAACATATGATCACTTTCTCTTTAAAATACCTCTTTCTCATCATATTTATAGAAATAATTTTAAATTAAATATTAAAATTTTGGTGAATTGTATTTGGAAAAATGGATTTCATATTTTTAATAATAATAATTTATGTTAAATAATAAGTATAAATTAATTTATATCCAAAATGAATATTTTAGATAGTAAAAACATTTTAGCACGGTTAAGGCACAAATGGATTTATCGACGGTCGAACTGAAATGATATGCTTTAAAATTTCCTAAAAACATGTATAAATTTTATTTTATGGACATATTAAGAACTTATCAAGCATAATTATCTATAATATAAATTTTAAGACTATATTTTAAAATAAAAAATGTGTTTAAACCTTTTAGTTTTCAAAAAATTACAATGGTGCCAATCACCTCAGTTATAAAATATCTCCCACTGTCCTCTCTTATTCACAACTTCAAAAAAATTCTTATACAGTTAATATACAAATAAAATACCAACTTCTATTTCCCCATAATTGAATACATTTTCAAAAAAAATTCCAACTTAGGATGGATTTTGGTGCAAACCTAATGAGATGAACAGAAGAAGAGGAAACATTCTTAAATAAGAGTTACTATTCTATTTCTTCCTCAACATACTCACATTACTATTAAGAAATGTTGATATAAAAAATAATAAATAAAATTATAGGTTTTTATATTAAATAAATGACCTAAACCCATCCCCACTTCCATCTAATTCATTATAAAATCATTATTCATATGTATGGAAGGCTACTACCTTCCAAATCGATGAGATTCATTATTCAATTTCCACGTATCAATGTTTTTTATCTGATGGAACACCTATATTGGGGCATGAAAAATGCTTTTCTATATGTTTTTATAGTGTTGAAATATTTCCTAATATTGTCAACTCTCTTAAGGAGCCTTAATGTTGTTTACCTACTTAGTCAAATTTATCTAGAAACTACTTCCTTTTATTGTTTTAATTATTTTATGAAAACTACATAATTTAGGAAAGGAAAAAATAATTCAAATCTATATTATCATGTAATTAAATAAATATTGAAGAAATTATTTATATTTTTTGGTTGGGATTTGGGTTCCTTACATTTCTTATTTTTTGATTAAATCATGTTTGAAAACATAATTATGATATTTAATACGTAGATTATAATTTTTTTATTGAACATGATCCCTTAAATATATTGGAATACATTATTCAACCTCTTCTTATAATTATTTTTAATGTAATAACTCAATTAATAGTGTGAATCCTTAAATGACATAGCACAATTGAATATTGTTTCATCCCTAGAACGTCTCAACACAATCATTTGAAGAGATCATGTTCAATTGAATGAATAGATCCAAATTTAAAAAAGGAATATCTCTGAGTTGATTTCACTATCATGGTGAAAAATATACACTCTCTTACACTTCACTATTTCTCACCAAAATGTAAATAAAACATATGAAATGAAAAAATAATAATTTAGTCACAACCAATACACCCTTGAGGCCAAACCTTGGGTTAATATCTCATTTTCAAGTGAAAGAGGTCACAATGGAGGAGATTAGATGAAAAGAATGAGAGAAACCCAGAAACAATATTGATAGAATTAAACTATTTCTGAAAATAAAGGATATAATACCTTAATTAAAAAAACAGAATGAGTTACATCCATTAATCTAAATTACAGAAGGAAAATAAAAAGACGAAAAAATAGAGTATCCAACAATTGTTCTATCCTAATCCTATGATCCTATTCCATTGGTGAAACAACCTTTTATTTATAGGAGAGGAATCTAATTTATTGCATTTTTGTATCTTCAAATATAATAACACTCATTTAATATATATTTTCAAATAAATTTTACATTTAACAGGACTAATTATTAGGTGTTTCCAAATTTTAGGGATGATATGTAATTACACAGTCGCTGTAGAAACAACTATCATTAGAAATCATTCATTTCACATCAACTATTTCCCCCACTAATACATATCTACTATTGAAAAAAATTCAATATTGAAAAGTGAAAACTTCCTTGGTCTTCTTCAATGTTGTTAATCATACAATGGATCATGCATGGGGTTTAACCAATAGATCTATACTTTCTTCATTGGAATTTAATATATATTGTTATCCCAGAGGTTGATCACATATAGCATTTATTGAAACCAGTATTAAACATTTCCTCATTAATTATAGAATCATAGTTCTCCTTTATCATTATTGAACAATATTATTATCCATATACTTGGTGGTTACTTCCTAGAAAGGTCGGTAGGGGAAAATTTATCCTCTCTCCTTCCATCCAGCCTTTGTGCATGGATTATACATGGGTCACATGGGTGTGTGGAATTATATATAGTAGATCTTGAATGTATTCTACTTCCTCATCCCATTACTTGAAAAAAACCTAAAAAAAACCATCATTCATGGTTTTTATGGATCACATAGGCTACATGGATACTTTTAGAAAATTTGGGACAATGTCACATCATGTGATGTAGAATAGTTAGTGGCACGGTGACCGGAGGCCGCTATCTACCTCCTCAATATTAGTATTCTATAGTTCTTGGGTAATATCATGTAGATATTCCATGGTGGTGGATATGGAAAATACATAGGCATGTGGTAGATTAAGGCATTAGTTAGGATTGGTGGAGATGGTGCAACAACCATTATCATACCCTTCGACCTTAATAGTGGCTAGAGGGAGCACTAGTAGCACGCAAGGGAACTTTTCATATTGAAAATGAGGTTCATGGTGATCATATGATGTCCTAGAGATTTTGAGTAGTGCTCTATGTAATTGGAATATATATATCGTACTGGCTCAACGTTTCCAGGTGAGGCATGGTGGTAGTGTTGCAACAACATTCATCTTTATGTTAGGCAATAATAGTCACAAGAGGGAGCTCTAGTATCATGAATGGGAATTGAATATATTCTAAATTAGCTTCATGGTTATCATATATAGTCCCATATATTATAATTAGTTCTTCCATTCATTATAATATTGATATCGTGCTAGATCTAGGCTTCAAGGTGGTCAACCATGGGGGTTTCTATGATAATAGAGGGAACTATTAGTGTCGAGCGGCACCTTGTGGAATTTTCAATCTTCATATCTACAATTGCAACGATTAGATTTAAAATAGTTCCCATATATCCCTAAACCAATGGTAGATCAATTATAACATTGAAAAAGATAAATATTACCTCTACCGTTAACCCACCAGTTATATGCAATTTTGGTGATGGCAGCACTACATGTTCCATCATTTGTGGTGTGAAAGGGATGGTGGTAGTTTTATGTGGTTAAGTTAGTAACATATCACTTCCACAAGCCATTGAGCCTTCACTATGTAAAGGGGGGTCTATATTTGGATTTCATGGACTCAACCCCTTCGAAAGGAACACATTGTGGTCATTCATAATTGTATATGTCTCCCATAGTGATACTTTTCTTTGCCAACAACCAATGCCTCGAGCCTGGTCTTCTTTGGGGGTGGAGATGGATTTTCTCGGGTGTCAGTATTGACCAATGGTCTATAATAATGTTGGATATGTAAAAAGTATGTATCTGATTATGGGATGAGTGGTAAAATCATGGAATGTAATCATTCCATTTAATAGATAAATAGTATCATGTATAAGGTGTCCCCCATCAGACTGGTATGTGGAATGTGTGCTATATTCATTTTCATATTTATCAATATTTTCTAAAACTATTTCCAAAGTATATTCTTAATATCATCCTATTATTTTTAAACTCATTTTCACTCAATTTTTAATTTTTTTATAAATATTTATCGGTATATATTTTTTGTTTTTTAATAATTGTTCATTGATACTTTTCCAATAAAAATATAGAAGGGATGTTTTTTAACTTATATAGAATAAGTGGAAATTACCAAATTAATAAAAAGATAATCTTTTAATGATTTCTCTAAAACTTTCCATTTTAATTTTAAAATAAATAATTTTCCTTTATAATTTCTAATAATTTTAAAAATAAGTAATTTTCCCTATGAAAAGGGTTGTTTCCCCATGATGTTTATAATGATCTCATTTAAAGTACATTGAACTATGAAAAAATTATTTATTTAATAATTTAATTCAGTGATATTTATCTACTATGATACTCTACATTATATTTTATCAAATTTTAATGATAAATTTTATTGGGGATGTGATACTATGATAACATTCACTATATTACTCTCGAGGGTTTATGATTATATTTATTGATTGTGAAAATTATTTAAAAAATTTTCTATATTAAATAAGAATATTTAATTTAACTACGTTTCACACCTTTCATATGAGGAATAAATTAGTTGTCTAATGAGATGGAGAGGGACCTCTATATCCCCTTGATTCATTTGTAGGTCTATTGTAACAAACTTATTTAGAAATTTCTTTCTGTATTTGTTATTTATTTATGGTGTATTATTTGAAACCTTGAAGGTAACTTATGATGTATGGAGTTATTTTTTCCTTAATTATAAGAACATTTAATGATTTCCAAGTGATTATTCAACCAGAAGAATTTCCATTCTTATGTTTTCTAGAACATGTGATTATTTGTAGGGAATTATTTGATAATATGTCATTCTATACATATTATGATCAATTTATTGATTTAACAGTATGTTTTTTAGTTATTTACCTTCTTATAATTGTTATTGATTATTTATAATAGCTTATATGGTATACATAGCAATACAAAGAATTTTATCTCACCCCATATCCATGTTTTACTTATTCCCTAGGATTCTATGAAGTTTATTATGACTAATATGTTAAGATAATTGATGGGATTAATGGTGATCTTAAAGGAATTGATATATTTTTTATTATATTTTCATACTTAATATATGATTTAATTATTTATATAAATTTTCCAAATAATTAAACTATTAAGATCATTGATATTCAATTCCTTGTGTCTTATGCCAATGAAATTAATTTACCCCCAACTCTAAGATACGAGGGTCTAGGTATTTATATTTGGTATTAGAGCAAGGTATATTAGAATCTTTTTGAAGTAGATTTATGAAATCATTGCTAGTCGAACATAACTCTGTGAATAACATTGAGAATATGTTATATTTGATAATGACCATTCCAAACAATGTTTAAACCGAAATACTCATATGTTGAGATGAAGGTTACATTAACTAGACATACTTTGAATAATATTTTCTCTATCTGAATTGTGTAGTTTCATTCTTAAACAATTCTATTAGGTTTAAGTAAATTGTGGGAACCAAAAATTTCTAGGTTGACATTATATGTTAAAGACAATGTATGGTTTAGAAACAAAATGGGATGATGACTAGATTAAATGGTATTGTTTTTAGGCCTTACCTATTATCATGATATATAATTATAAACATACACATTCACCAGTTCATGGACTCACCAAATAATATAAGGATAAAGTTCACTGAGAACTGTTGTTGTGGAAGTCATGGAGAAAAGAAGATTCATATTTATATATGTTGGTAATGTGAGAATAAACACCCAAGTGAATGTCATAGATGATCCTGACAATGTTTTGGGAGTGGAAAGAATGATATAAATCATGTAATTTATAATGAAAATTGATATTTTTGGAATAATAGTATACCTAAGGTATTATAAATTGTTTAATTTTTAAAATATATAAAGTACAATCATTATGAAAATATGTGTCCAAGCGGAAATGCATGAATTGACTTAGTAAGGTTATATGAGTAATATTTATATAGATGATTATAATAAAACTATAAATGACATATAAATGGAATTAGGAATATTATGAAGAAGTATTTTTAATGGTTCAAGAATGAATTGGAATTATAAGTTCTAGTGTATTTGGATTCAAGAATTTTGATTCAAAATTTCCAATGATACTATATTTTTATGAATCAAGGTATATATAAGGATTTCACTCTATTTCTTTTTCATGCAGGATTTCATAGAATATTTTGAATGATACCAATGACCAGGAAATGTTATTGAGTGGAATGTATATCTTTTGAAACCACATGTTCGAAAAAAAGATGACCATCGTCATGTGAATGATGTTGTGATAATAAGGAAAATGGTATTTTTATGGGATATTGTTAGGGACAATGATATGAGTTATTGTTTTAATTATTTATCATATATTTGAAGGGGTAACTCCATGATTGGATTATAATAAATATTTTTTTCATTATGATATTTTTTTGAGACATGAATGTTTTCATTAAGTTTTTTTTGTCATAAATTAATTCATATATTTTTTTGGTGACAATAATCATTACATTATATTATTTAGGGGATGTAATGATTATTTTATTTTGATATTTAGTGATCTTATATCTAAATTTTTAGTCTCTGAGTTTGGATAGAAATATTTTGGATAAGTCTTAATATTAACTAGTCATGGAATGGATTGAGTTGAAATTTGGATTTGTTTATTTTTTATAACATCTACTAACAATTTTGTATTCTCTATATATTTTGAGGATGATGGTATAACTTTTATATATTATGATACATTTATGTGTTTCTGGAATATAAAATTCACCTTGAATATCCATTTCCTAGCATTAGAGATGAAGTGGAAATGTATCAAAACACAACCCAAGAATGATATTATTATCATAAATCGAGTATGTTTATTTTCTACTGATTTGTCAAGATAGTAAAATAATTCTTTATATATATGAAAATATTTTTTAACAAAATTTTTTATTTATTTAATTTTATTAATGATAAATAAATGGACTTTTAAACCCTAATATATTTGTGGTTTTTTGATGGTAAAAATTCTAATGAAGATGTTCTCTACCACTATCCATCATAACATGATATATAGATTTATTTTCCATGTCCATACATTCATGTTGAACTAATGTTATCTTTTTTTTGAAACCTAGTTTTGTGGCGACCTTCTCATTTACCTCTCCCACTTCTTAAGAGTATATTTTATCAACCATTCTAACGATGTGGGGTTCCCACAATGGAATTTTAAAATATAAAAATTTATGTGAAATTTTATATTTTGAGGATGAAATTTATTGAAGTATAAGAGAATGTAAAATAATAATATTTTGTGATATATTTCATTAAATTTAATCTTTTTCAAATCTTATGTGTAATGGCCTGCCTATTCTCATGGGAATGAGATTACAAAGAGTCATTACTGGTACTTAAGTGACATCCTCATGACACCAAAGGCTTTAAATAAATGCCCAAGCATTTAAATTACAAGTGGGGATGATTTACCATTTTATAAATAAAAAAATAAACCAACGAACAATTACCAAACTGTTAACATAATGATTCATTATCAAAAGAATAACCACTAAAAACATCATGTTTCTTAAATCCACATGAAAGTGTGCAATAGTGGAAGGCCAAAATAGATTCAATGTTAAAAATGGATAAAAAAATAAAGTCTCTCAATAGACCATCAAACACCATTATCTACATGATCTAAGCTCTATAATCACTGACTAGCCCTAGTATAATGAGGTATAGCTAAAAATGTATGAACCATTTCCTTTTCCCCTATCCCAGAAGATAACATCTGAAAAAACACCAAAGTTCCAAAGTAGTGGGAGTATAAAGAGAGGGATAATTTGGGATATGCCTGACATCGAGGGGGGGGGGGTAGTGAATCAGTGTTGGGACTTTTTAAACCAATTCCAACATTTCTATCCCTATACCTCCTGACCTATTAGGGTATTGATTCTCTTATTCACTTTTCCCAGTAATATGCAATAATAGAAAGCAGTAGAAATATGTAGTAAATATTTTTACAAGGTTCACCACTTAATAAGAGAAGTTACGTTCATTCCATTCAAGGTTTTGACCAATGTATGGATTTTCCACTATAATTTGATATTCTATTATAGTGGTTTGACGAGGAAAACAATCCTCTAGTTAGTGTGTCTCCCTACACATAGAAGAGGGTAGAAAATAATCGCTACATAGTGTTTCTCCCTACATTCAAAGGGGGGACGAGAAACAATCCTTTTCAAACTTGCAATGTGTTGGTTATACCCTTGCACTCACTGGTTCTTTATACTGACAGTGTAGACTGTCTATTACAGCCTCCATCTAGTTCATTATACACCCTTTTAAGACATTCTTCTCCTTTTTAAAATATTTTGAAACAACAAATGAATCTTCCACCTATTGAGACCTGTTGGATGCAACTGGGATACATTGTTCTTCCAAAACCATTATTCTTCTCCTTGTTACTTACATAGCATCATGGAAGTAACCAACCTCTTCATTCGCTGTAGAAAACCTTTAATTTTCACACTCTTATTATACTTATTTAATGCAAAACCAGCTACACTGAAACCTGATCTTCTTGACACTTTCTCATTCAGTTCAAAACCATCTGCACTAAACACTCCTTTTTATTCTATAATCACTAGATCACATTGTGATTTTTAAATCTATGATGTCAAGCTCAACTTAGAATATTCACAGTTGTACTGCTATGTATGATTTTCAGTCTTGAGTTGGACACAATTTGTTCTTATTCTTCTATACTAATTCATGAGTCTATCGATATACAGACTTCTTCCTTTGTGAAAATATGAGTTCAATTTCAAAAATAGTCCTTCTTCACATCACAAAGCAAAACGAGGGTGATAAACACCAGTCATGTGAGTGTGGTACAAATTTTCATTTTGAAACCAAATGATTTAGAGTAATTCCTTCTTCGGAATGTTAATTTGAGACTACTATGAACCTTTAGAAGGCCTACGAGACCCCAATCATTCACGCACCCCTTTGGGTGACTTATACAGAACATTAAAAACCTACGCGCAACATTAAAATTTTATTGAGGAAGACCTCTTCTGGGGAACTTCAATCTTGTGTGTAACTCTCTATTTTTTCACGCAACTATCCTTTATTGCACGAAACTCTTACTTCATTCATGAAACAACGTTTTTTATATTTCTTATGCTCTTAAAATATCAGGATTTCACTAATTGTTGAACTTGAAAATTTTGAGGGGGTCACCTCTTATTTATTGACATCGTCGACCCCAACGCATAAAACCCCAATGTGTCATGCAATATCCTAACACATCACACAAAACCCCATTTCATACTGTATTGGGCATGTAAGTCTCATTCGTGTAAACTTCATATTTTGTACTCTTCTTGAATCATTCACACACTTCATGCATTTTCACTTATTCGATTTTTTACCTAGAATCATGCCTTCCATGCAACATTCCAAACTCACTTCAATTTTACATGCAAAAACGAATCATTCGTGCAAGCCTCTCCTTTTCCCAATTTTGATATATGGATGTTGGAACACCACTTTAACCCAATATAACAATAAATAATTAAACATTCACTCATAATCCTTTTACAAAAACAAATTCATCCATCTCCTGATTTTCAGCACCAAAAATTTGGAAAACACAGGGAAACAATGGCACCTTAAAATCTTCTTCGGTAAGAAAACAAATGATGCTTCATAATCATCTTGAGTATTTATATAATGTCTTATTTCATCATAACAATATCAATCTTGATATATAGTCTTTTATCGAAATAATTTTGCATCGTCATATTTTCAATGGAAGGTATTGAACCTTCTATGTCTTCTAGTAGCATCTTTTCTTCCAATAAAAACTAAGAATGAATGGAAGTACCTTTTTTACTACTTTCCATTATAAGTATTGCATCATAATTTCTCTTAACATTTGATATTTTTGAAATACATATCAGAAAAACATCGTCTAATTTTGATACAATGTAGAAAAATTTTCTACCAAAGAATGTCAAGCCCTTACACATTATCTCTTATTCTTCAACCATGATTCTATACTTCAAGAAAATCATATGATTCTATTTTTCAAGTAATCTCTTGCATGGTTCTCATAAAATCTTGAAGAATTTCATCTTCTTCTTTATATCCACATTCTTCATCAATCATCCTCAGATGGAAGATACTCACCATTCTTCATTGTTGTAAACAATGTGTCACATTTGACTCTTGTTTTTGGAACATATGATCAGTTAAAAAATTGCCTAATTTTACATCATGGATAATTTCCCAAGAATGAAATTCAATTCGATGATTTCATAACAATTCTACAGGAATCCTCACTTCAACCGATCTCTATTAACTTTGGAGTCCTTCTTCACCTCCTTCTTCATTTTGACCATAATTGAAAACTCTAGACAACAAATACATTCTTCATAAACAAAGTTGTCACAACATATAAAACATAGTAGGTTTACCCCAATAACTTCCCTACTCACTACACTATTATTGAATGGTTAGAACATTACATAAAATAGTTTATAAAAAACAATTTACCCAAACTATTTATATCCAAATATAAAAAAAATTGAAAACAAATTATAATAATTTACAAACAAAAGTAAATGAAACCAATATTTAGCAAGTTATTTTCTAGAAAATAACTTGTTCTGCCTTATCAATAGGTTTTGATTATTATTTTACCATACCCATTCCATAGGTCATAACACACCCACACTTTCATGCTTCCTTCGACAGTTCCATATTCATGAAGGGTATCTTGTCCGATTACCTTATGTCCCAATGCCACATGGCCCCGATCCTAGGTCATGTCCCTTGTACCCACATAGTAACCATCCATTATTAAGGACCCTTTGATAAAAAACTAAAACCAACATGGTTTATGAAAATTACATCCATTAACAGAATAACTGACTCCAAACAAATTGAACATTTATTAAAACTAATTCACAACCAATTTCAAAGAAAATTTTCATTTCAATGAAACATTCCCTATAATTGAAAACATCTTATCCAATTAATGATCCGAAAATCAAGGGAAATCCAATTTTTAAAATCAATATTTCAAAACCAAGAACCAAAGCACTCATTCAAAAAAACCAATTTTCCAAATCTCACAAACTGTCACTCAAGAAGTTTTATAAAAATAGTTAAACAACCAAATCCCAATAAATTCATAAAAATACATTAAAATTGAAAGCAAGACAATTGGTTCTACTAAAAGGAATCAAGGGAGAATCCTCAAACCTCAATGGTTTAGAAAAAACCCAAAACAGTTCGAAGAACGATCACAAAAACCTTGTTTAATCTTCAAAGGAACAAACTTAGATCCCATAACCTATAAATAAAAAATTCAACTCTCAACATAATTAGAAAACAAATATCTAGATCTTGTGATAAAAAAAATATATCTTAGAACAATGAAGATTAGAGAAGTATATCTAAGAGAGAAATTACTCAAAGCGACGTACCAGAGACATGATGAAGCTCCACATATGATCAAATCAATCAGGAAGAAGGGGTGCCTCAAAAAATTTTCTAGAGAGAGTATAGGGTCATGAGCCGAGAGGTCTATAAAGAATAGACAAAGGAAAACTACCAAATGTATGACTTTAATCATTATGTGGTATGGATCATGACGTGTACCCCCTAGTCACTTCCTGATGGCCATTATGGAATTGTATGCCAAAAAACTCATCGCCTAGGGATAAAAATAATACTTAAACATTACATGAAGTGTTACTTAGGTAAACGACATGTACCAACTCACTGCCTGACCCCCGTATCATGACCTGAATCCATCCCCATGTATATTATGTGTACATCAGATACATGGTGTGTACTTCCGGTACATGACCTAAAACCTACAGGAAACCCCAGAAAACTAATTTTATGGATTCTCAATCAAAAGGTGGCTTAGAAAAGGAGGAAAACATACTCGATCAAGGTAACATGATGTCATAACCATGAAACTAGGGGTACTACATTCTCTACAACATTTTTCTTTACGTCCTAGGAAATTATAAAACCCTCACAGTCCTGGAAGAGTTATGGCCATTAATCTTTCATTTCCTTATTGTGTTACCATGTCTCTTTATGAATCTAACCATGATACCATAAAACCCACACCATACCAACGATTGTTTCCATGAAAGACATTCAATTTCATATAAAAAATCCACAAAGTGATATGTATTAAAGAATCATCATGCTCTAGGTGGATATGATTCCATATAATAACACAATCATAATCAGGCTGAAACCTTTTAGATTGGGATACATAGAACACATTATGCACCAAACTAAATTGTGGTTGTAATTCCAAGAGATATGCCACCTCACTGACCCTTTCTAGTATCTCAAATGTGCTAAGGTATCTAGAAGATAACTATCCCTACTTCCCAAAATGATGATGTCCAAGCCTTTGAGATATCCTTAAAATTACATGATCACACACAACTAACGACAACCATCTTTAACAGTGATATGCATATTATTTATGAAGACTCTAAGCTATCTCCATCCTCCTTATAATAAATTGGATCTTCTCCATTGTTTCCTTGACAAGGATCAACCCAACTAGTGAAGTCTCACATATTCCCACCCAACACAGTGGAGAACGACAAGGTCACCCATACAATGCTTCAGACGGAGCCATATATATCATGGAATGATACTTTTTATTATTTGAGAACACTACTAAGGGTATATAATCATACCACGATCAACCAATATCCATTACACCATCCCTCAACATGTTTTCCAATGTTTTTATCATCCGCTCAGAATGCCCATCTGTCACAGGATGATATGTCTTGTCATAGTCAACTAAGTCCCAAGGGCTGGCTGTAAGTATTTATAGAAATGAGTAATTAACCTTGGGTCTCTATCTAAGATGATTGTAATTATTATTCCATATCCCTTTACCACTTCATAGATATATTTTTTGTACAGATTTTCCACCATATGAGTTTCACAAATTATAATGAAATGGGCCGACTTCATATGAAGATCAACTATCTCCCATATAGAATTGTGTTTCCAAACCATTCATGGGAGAACTATAACAAAATACATCTCAATCTACTCCCATTTCTACACCAGGATAAGAAAATACTACATCATACCTTCTATTCTGTGATTCACTTGCTCAAATTGATGACAATTGAAGCACTTAACAACAATCTTGGCCACCCTCCTTTGCATGTCGCTACACATAAACTACACCTTTAATGAATTATAAATATTTTGTGTCCATATTTTTATAGACCATGTTGAATGGGGGATAACATAATGTAGATGTTCATAACAAGCCATAAGCACAACCATTCGATCATTAAAACACAAAACTGCACTCCCTCCATGTTTCCATTCCCCAATTGTCTCCCCACCAGTGAATTTTGAACACATAATCAGAAATTATGAATCAGATATTTGTGATACATTTACAATATTTACCAAATTAAGAACAATCATAAACAAAGGAAAACCACAAAATTACCTCACTCATCACATTCAATATGCATATCCTCTATGACTGACATCAACTGTCATTCATCTGAAGCTTCTTTCACCAACTGAGAATATGATTTTCAACTCAACACATCGTCAATTGAATTATATTTTCCTAGTTTATACATTAGGTAAAATTCAATCATTTGGAGATACATCATCCTTATACTTTACCACAAATTCAAATATCAATGTGAGAAAAAGTGTTTCAAGCTATTTTAGTCTATGAACACAGTGAATTTCTCACCCAAGAGACAGTGTCTCTATGTTTTCAAAGCGTGGAAAAAAACATATAACACCAAATCATGTGTTGGGTAACTATTCTCATGCACTCTCGACCGCCTTGAACCATAAGAAACTACATGGTCTCCTTGCATGAGAACACAACCCAACCCAGATCCCAATGCATCACAGTACAGCACATACCACAATCCTGATTCCGAAAAAATCAATATAGGTTCAGATGTAAGATGGATATTTAGTTCCTGTAAAGATTTATTGAATTCATCTTTCCATTGGAATGGATTATTATTTTATTTCAGAGTTTTCATTGTCGATGTTAGTCATGAGAAATCATAAAAAACGTTTCAGGGGTAACCAAATAGACCATGAAAACATCGTATCCTGAAGACATTCATCGGTGGTTTCCATGAGATAACAGCTTAAATATTTTTAGGATCAACAAAAATGCCTTTTTCAAAAATTAAATGGCCATGAAAACGTACTTCATATATCTAAATATCACACTTTGATAATTTTTCATACAAACAGTGATCTCTCAAGGTTTGTAACAATGTTTCTATGTGCTCATCATGGTCATCCCTTATCTTTGAATACCCAAATATGTTGTCCATAGACACCAAAATAAAAGAGAGTAGATGTCACTAAAATATCCTACACACTAAATCCATGAAGACCATTTGTGCATTAGTTAGACCGAAAGGCATGACTACATATTCATAGTGGACAAATCTGCATCGGAAATATGTCTTTTGAATATATGGTTATCTAACTCAAAATTGGTGATATTCTAATCACAATTCAATCTTGGAGAACCACTAATATACCCTTAATTGGTCAAAGGGTCCATTATTTCATGGATGTGGAAATCTGTTCTTTATCATAACTAGGTTAATCATATGCTATTCAACCCATTTCCGAAGAGTTTCATCCTCTTTCTACATGAACAATACCGGTGATGCCTAAGGAGACGTACTTGGCTAAATGAAACCCTTTCATTCCAGTTCCTCTAACTACGCTTGAAATTCATATAACTATATTTGTTCAATAATATAAGATTGAAGGGAAATATGATTGGTCCCCAAAATTAGATCAACTGTAAACTCTACTTCTCTTATAGGTGGTAACCCTAAGAATTTCACAATAAATACATCAAGAAATTGATCCAAAACTATTGTAAAATTATTTTCTTTGATCTCTTCCATTGATTCCAAATTCAACGCCTATAATAGGAAAGAGATCATTCTGATCGTTGGTGCCAACAATATATTTTCTCTATTATATTCCATCCTTTATCCTGTAAAGTGATTCTCAATTCCATCCATTTTCATGAAACTAACTATTGTACTATAACAGTCTATGTGAGCCTTGAAAATTTTCAACAAATCCATACCCAGTATTACGACATAGACATACAAGTCCAACACCAAGATGTTCAATTTCATGTCAGCCCCATCAACAGTTATATCATGTGCTTAACACATAATGGCTTTACATTGTCTTTCAATAAGAATAGTTTACAGTATTAAAAAAGAATCCATGAATTCCAACATTAAACATAGAAATTCAACATCACAATAATTAATGAAATAATATGATGCACTAGTATCAAAGATAACTTTCACAAGGTATAATTCAAAATAACCGTACCTCTCAATGTAGATGGTCTAGCCTAATCGTTTACAATAAACTGCTATTCTCCATACAATTTCTTCATAACTACATTGTTCATCTTATTACCTTGATTATATTTACCTAGTTGAGGATTCATGGTGTTTCTAGAATCAATATGTCTATCTATACTCTATTGACGAGACTGATTTGGCTATCCTCGCCAAGTCAAAGAATATGATGCTTATGATGCCTAAGAAGTTTCTTGAGCACCTACCCTTGGAGAAATGCATCAATAGCCTTGAAGATTACCCATCAGTTTGCTTTTATGAAATGATATATTTTTTTTATACACTTTTTATTTATATGGTCCAGAAAACCTCATTGAAAATAACTTTCTTTTCTAGTTGGTCGTGGAAAAATATTCATTGATCCAACAATATGATTCTGATTTCTACATCCACCTTGTAAATATGTGTAACTTTTCTTCTTGCTTCCATAAGATGAGTTCCCACCATTACTTATGGTTATCATCATAACTCATCCCATGGATCATGATATATGTCGTTCTTTAACAATTACACTGTTCATTATCTCTGTATAATCCGTAATATAGGGAACCATATTCTTCAATTGAATCTCCTGTCATATCCCTTATTCGAAGATGTGTCCCTTCAAGGATGCAATTTCTAAAACATCTGGTGTAAATCACACTAAATTCATGAAAATTGATATATGATCTATGACAGAGAGGATCTCTTGTTTTAGGCTAATTTTTTTTTGTTTTCTAGATCCTGAACAAGTGAGGATAGAATTGTTTGTTAAAAAATTACTCAAAATCCTCCCATATAAGGCCTTCATGAAATTTAGTCTGTGCCTCTAAATCTCACCACTTTCATTCAAGATCATAGAGCATATAATCTTCCATATTGACATTTAGCTCCACCTGTATACCGATGAAGTCGAAGATATGATTCATCCTACTGAGCCACACCTGCACCTTCTCAGGTTCATAATCTCTATGAAATCAAGGTGGATTCTACCTCATGAACTAAATTGTATGATCCTCATGCCATTGATCATTCCTCTGATTCCCTATATATACATCATGAAATGATTGTAAAGTACTGTAATCCAGCTCGTGGTTTACCCGTGGTTCAGGTGAAACCACGTTCTCCACAACTTCTTCAGGATGGTTTCGACAATGCCTACTAGGTGATATTTTCTAAACCAACAACAAACTCTGTCAATATCAATCTCTAGCAACTGATGGCTTAGAATTTCAAATTCTATCACAACAACTATCAAAAAATAATTGTCCAAAAACAAGATTTTTTCCATTTTCAACCATTTTTTCAACTTCCAACATGATTTTAAAAATTAAATCATTTTCAAAATAACATAAGTATTTTATTTTTTCAGAATATTTCATTTGAAAACAATTTCAATTTTTTTCAAAAAGGAACAATGTTTCACCAGATTAATCATTACATGTAATGATGTATGAACTCTTAGTGAGAAGTCATTCCTATAAAATTCATGTCATGAACAACTTATTTTATAAACCCATGACAATGAGATTTCAAAATCATATAAGTGTCTCAAAACAATTATGTACCCAACTCCCTGGTATCTTGATGTTTAGCATAAAATGGTTGGCTACATCCTTTTATGATACCCATTTCAAGATCCTAAAATCCTACCCCGGTCTAATATTCAAACCCAAGGAATCGAATAGAAATAATTCCAAATCTCAGACCAATGAAATTCATGACTACTTGTAAGGAAAGGATTGAACAACCTGATAACATTTGTACCACCATAGAAGGACCAACCTGATGACATTTGTAATGAACCTCCAATTATAATTAGCATGAGAGTAAAAATACTCATTACTAGGCCTTAAGTGATTTCCCCAATACACCAAATAATTAAAATAAATGCTGAAGGGTTTCCAATAAACATGTCAGATAATTTAACCTTTTATAAATAAAACCAATAAAACAGCTATCCATAACCAAACTATTCACTAAATGATGCATGAACAAAAGAAATACAACTAAATAACTGTATGAATCTCAAAAACCCATCATAGTGTGCAATAAATAAAGGCCAAACAAGTATCATAGTAAAAAGTGGATAGACTAAAAAATAATATAAAGTGACCACAAGACTTCATGAAACACAAGCTCCAAACTCCACAATCCCTAAACAACCCATGTATCACGAGGTAGTGAAAAAAATGTTTCAAACAGACCTATTACCCTATCCTGGGAGATAGTATCTACAGAAGTACCAAATTTAAAAAGTAGAGTGGAGTATAAAACATAGTAGGTTGTGCCTAATGACGTTATTACACACACGACTAGGGTAGAATAATTAGCATATTATATAAAATAGTTTATATAAAACAATTTACAAAAAATAGTTTATAACCAAATATAAAAATGTTAGATAACCATTTATAAGCATGTACAAACAAAAATGAATGAAACCAACTTTCAGAAAGTTATTTTCTAGAAAATAACTACTCAAGGATTATTTACCATTCTTGATTATTATTTTAGTATACCCATTAAATTGTTCACAACACACCCACCCGTGTGTGATTCATTTGATTAATCCATAATAAAGAGATGTCTCTTGTCCCATTACATTAGTTCCCAATTACACACACCCACGATAAAGCTTTATGAACCTTTTACCCCAATTTTACTAGTTTCTTATTAAGGGACCATTAAGAATGAACTCACACCAACACCATTTATGTCAAATACTTCCATTACTAGAATAAAACACTTTAATATAACTGATCATTTATTGAAAACCAATGCCTAAAAAATTTCAAAGAGAAATTTAATTTGAATAAAACATTCCATTTAATTTAAAAAATATAACCCAATTCATGTGCCTACAATCTTGAGAAATCCACTTTTTAAAATTCATATTTTAAAAACAAGAACTAAAGAAATCATTCCAAATCCCCAATTTTCTAGATTTCACAAACCATAACTCAAGAAGGTTTCCAACAAGTGTCCAAAAATTAAATCATAATAAATTTAGCACAATACATCAAACATGAATGCATGCCGATAATTTATACTAATAGGAGTCGATAGTAAGGCATCATACCTCGAATATTTTGACAAATCCAAACAAAGGATAAAAAATGCTCAAAAAAACATTGTTGATTCATCAAAGGAGAGACCTTAGATGCCTTCTACTATAAACAAATAATCTAATTATAAATTTAATAAAAAAATATAGATCTATCCATAATGGGCATAGATCATGGATCCCATAGGATAGAAGAATTAGATCTATGAGAACACTTACTCAATGTGACATATTATAGACACAACAAAGATCCATAGCCGATCAGATCGATCCGGAAGAAGCGGTGCCACATTAAATTACCATGGTAGAGTCTAGGGTGGAGGGAGAAGATTTCAGGAATGAATAGACCAAGAATAATTTCCTAACACAAGACTTTAGGCTGGGCACGGGCCGGCTCACAATGTGTACCCCCTGGTCATGTTGTGAAGGCCACACTGGATAAGTACTCCTAAAAACTCATTGATGCAGGTTAAAAAAAACAATATTTAAACATTAAATGATGTTTAAACAAAGTATTAGATGTGTAATAGCTCACGACATGACCCCCACTTCATATCCTAAATCATTCCCCAAGTACACGTCATGTACTTGAGGTACACGATCTGAATCCTGCAGAAAACACCAAAAAAAATTCATTTAAGGATTCTTTATCACAATTGAAATTAGAAAATGTAGAAAACTAACATGATCGAGGTAACTAGATGTCACAACTAAAAAACCAAGCGTACTACCTTACGGTTCTTTAAACACCATTATTTTATAATAACACATTGTTCGATAGTGTATACAACACCCCACCTCAATAATAAACAAACCATGATATAAATTTAAAATAACATTTAAACAAGACCATTAAAAACCAAATAATAATTTGGTTGCTATGAATAAGATATAATATATTGTAATATATATATTAATTTCTTGTTCAATAAAAATTTAATTATGCTTAGGAAATGAACACATAATTTTTAAAGTTATTTTATTCTTTGAATATCTATTTAATTCAAAAATATATTTTTATTAATTTCTATGAGAAAATAATTATAAATAATTTCGAAAATATTATAAAATTTATTTGAAAAAATAAATATCAATTTGGGTCTCATCCTGTCAAAGTTATCATAGGTTAATTTTTAGGGTAATGTTCTAAAAAATAGTATTTTTGGGTCAAAATCTGAAAATATAATTTTTAGGAAATACAATAACCCTTATGAAAGAATTATTTTATGACTATGATTAAGAATAAATTAGACCTTATTTTTTATGAATATTATTTTAATTAATGATATAATACCAAATTTTTTACATTTATAAACACATTCTTAGAATGTTTAAAAACGTATATTATATCCATAACAAATGTTTTGATAATCTATACAAGTAACATATTTAAAATTTATTTTTATCACTTTTGTAAATTGAATATAATGAAACAGATTCTGTATTTTATTTTTTTTCTAAATTATTTAGAAAATTTATTTTCATTTTAGGAATTAAAAGATACCATGGTTAGAAAATACTTATCACGGTGTCGGTAAAATAATGTAATGAGTTAAAGATAAAATGTAAATGTGTAAAATACCTAATAAATAAAATATCGAAATTAGTTGTCTTTGTGTTTATTGTACATAACCCAACATTAAAACATTTATTATTATTTTAATTGATTTTAATTATTGAAACCTAAATGTGTTTGAATTTATATATATAATAATAATTAATTAATCATTTAAACCCAATTAACCTCAAGTATAAATACCACTCCTCACCACCACCTTTCTCATAACAAGACATTGTGATCATAATATCTGTGAAAAAACCTCTCATACACACTCTACCCATGTACATTTTATTTTTATCCCACCATAAATCCAATTGCATGGCCATTACGGGATCTTTCAATGAGGTTTTGTTCAAGAGGTTGTTTTGTCAAACTATGTATCCTATTTTCTATTATTTTTATACCATTTAATAAAGCCATTCATACAAAAAAAATAATAACTCTAGTACAATGAATATAATATAATTTTTTATTTTTTATGGAATATATTTTATCAATCTCTTTTATTACCTCCACATATAAAATCAAATGAAACCATTGTCCAAATTACAAAGATAATATGTCTTCTTGGATAATGATTTTTTATTTCTCATTACCACTTTCAAGTATCATCATAAAATTAATAATCAATTAAAATACGATTATAATAGTTAAAAATTAACGTTTTTCATGTTCTAGAACTAACATATAGAAACAATATTAAATAAAGTGTATCTAGTTCATAATTGTCTATAAGCCACCAAATTAAACTAAACATTTAAAACTCATATTTTATCAAAATATTCATCATCAAATAAGATGTAAAAATGATATGTGAGACTATTTAAACATAATAAATTTCATTATAACCATTTCATTTCACTTATGTGGTTTTATACCATTTTAACAATAAAATCCATAATTATACACAACTGAACCATCCATGACACATACACACCCAAAACTATGAAAATAATGAAATATTATAAACGAATTGGAGGTTGGATGTTATAAAAGTATATTATAAGGTATTATAAATATTATTATAGTCATATAATGAATTAATTATATTATTTAAACCATTATATATGATATCTATGTATAAAATCAAATGGAAAGCATAAGGTAAGGGTTCATAATCTCACTTTTACTTATGGGGGATATATTCTTTAGTCACCACTTATTTCATGGGTGTGGTGTATATAAATAATGTTGATATATAATATTTTAATTTTAATTACCTTCATGGTATTAAATTATTCACTTTATATTTATTAGTTTTTTGCAGCATACGATTCGACTAATTGCAATGTTGTATGTAATTTCCTATCCTAAATTCAATTTTATGGGTTAAACTTAAACATTATTGATTATGTCCTAAAAAGTTTATATGTGAAATTATTTTGTAATATATAATATATTTTTTAAATTTTCATTATATTTATTCCTAGATAATACACATATTTGAATAATTTTATTAACAGAAACTTCAATGATATGTTATTAAAATCGAACATTCATTTAAAAATATATTTTTTATGCTTCCATTAAAACTCCCTATTACTACAATGTATTTGTTTTATAAAATTCGATCAAAAAATTTATTTTTTATTATAATATGATTTTTTAAAGTCATTTTTATTGATTTTTGTTTGTTTGACATACATTTAGGATTTTTTATTTTTTCATTTTTAAATATTGTTATTTGAGACATTTCTAAAAATAATATGGAAGGGTTGTTTTTTAAAATTATATGTAATTAATTAATTAACACACCATAATGATTCCATAATGTTTTCAATATTAATTTTAAATTATTCATGGTAATTATATATGAATTTTTTTTATAATAGTGAATCATTTTAAAAATATGTTATTTTCAAAGTGAAAAGGATAATTTTTCTAAAGAAAATTTTGATGATAAAATTTAATGTATTTTCATAAATGTGAAAATTATTTTTTGAATATTTTGATTAATTGATATTGATATTTTATTATATAATTATCCATATTTTATTAAAGAGATTAGTATTATTTTGATAGGGTATGTTCTATTTTGAAACCATTCACCATATTACACTAGATCGTTTGTTATTTTTCTTATTAATTGAAAAAAGTAATGAAAGTTTTATACTAACATCAATAAAAAGGTTATGTTTAATATAATTCACCCAATTATTATGAGGAATAAATATAACTTAGTATATAATAGGTGGGGAACACTGTAGCACCTTGATGAATCAATATGTCTAATGAAAAAATAATAATTTGGTTGTTGGATTTTTTCTTACTCATTTATGTATTTTTTCTTAGACAAAGCCTTGATGGTATGTTATAATGTATGAAATTATTTATTACCTCATTTTGAGGTTATTTATTAATTTCTATCTGATTATTCGTTTACAGGAATATCTATGGTTATGTTTTCTTGCACATGTAATTTTTTATATGGAATTATATTATAATCTTATATTCGGTCTATATTATACTCATGTTATTGAATAAATGGAATGTTTTTCATTTATTTACCTTTACATAACTATTATTTATTATTTATGATTGAATCTATTATATACGTACCCTTTTTCATCATCTAAGCTCACTACTTTCTAAAAGAATATATATTTTTACATATACGACATGAATAAAATTTTCCACCCTCAAGATACCTTAATACATTGAATTTTTCATTATATTTTTAATTTTTATTTTCAAATAAAATATTTACTAGATTTTTTGCATTGTTTTTAGAGTTTAATCAATGATTTTATGTGATTATCATTGAATGGTTTAGAAATGGAATATTTTTATGTAATGTTTAAATTTATTTAACAAAATACAAAAAAGAAATATTCTATATTCAATTTTATGGAGACAAATATTTTTCTTACTCCCATAAACATAATTTAGGTATATATTACTTTATAAAATTTTCTTTTCCCTACAAAGAACAAAACATCATTCTCTCATTCTATGTGATTTATGCTTTCAAAATGTATTTTTATAAAGAAATAGTATTTTGATAGAAAGAAGTGTGTTTCACATGGGTATAAATTTTTTTTCAAGGGTTTTATTCTCAATATCATGCTTGTAGATTGTTTATGATGGTTTAATAATCCTAATTATATATCATGGGGTAGTCTCGATACTATCACAAAACAAGATGGAATTCCATCCAACCTGATATTCGTCCCAATTTGAGACATGTTCTGAAGATTTTCCCTGATCACCACGGGCTGTAAACTAGTGTCCGCATCAAAAAATTAACTATATGAATGATTTTTCCAATAAATCAGGATCAAATATATTTAATTGAACTAGTGGAAGAACAAAAATTAACTAAATACTAATATATATAAAAACTCATCCAAATATAAAAAATTTGAAACAAATCAAAACCTGAATACAAAACCACACAAAACTGCTACCAATAGATTCATCATGTGACATCATGGTCACCACTGTCCACAAACCAAACTTCTACATGTCAAGAACTAACAATTAACATATACCTTCAAAAAAACTTCTATATAATGAAATAGAATAGCACAAGTAGGTTGTGGGAATATATGAGATCAGTATGACACCCAAACAAAATACATACACATCATTTCAAAAAATTGTCCACAAACACTAGTTTTAAATACACATATGATCATAATATATAATCATTTGGAATAAATTACCACTACTTTCCATTTTTCAAAAAAAAGAACACCACATTCACATTTTCAAAACATATTTACATTTTAAAAAACATGTTCCAAACAATAATCTAAAGCTATTATGACAAGGGTAAGATGAAATGAAATAAACCTATAATAAATATAAATCTATGTAATATAGGAAAAATAAACAATCATATAAAGATAGTGACCGTGGGAATTTCCAAAACATCCATAGAGTGTTCCATAGACGTACTCGGGTCAAGCTAACCTACAAGAATATGGTGCAGCTCAATAGACAATAACTCACTGACCCTTATAACTGCCAATCTAGTATGATAATAACACCTAGCCACTATAATTAAAAATGTTATCAACCAATCTAATTGGGGTTAATAAGAATCTATCACTCGACCCTTTTAATAATTCCTAGGAATACCATTATAAAAATATATGGTGGATGGGGAGGGACTCACATTTATACTTCACTTAACCTACTGCTAACGCACTTTCCAAAACCTAACAATGACACCAACTATTGAAAAAATTATCCATAGGGGTTCCCATATTTCCTAATACATTGAAAGTG
This sequence comes from Viscum album, assembly GCA_963277665.1. Lineage (NCBI taxonomy): Eukaryota > Viridiplantae > Streptophyta > Magnoliopsida > Santalales > Viscaceae > Viscum > Viscum album. The sequence continues at coordinate 567,832,947 of OY728164.1, read as the reverse complement.
CGAACTATGACATCAAATAAAAAATCTTTGAGTACTTTTCTCAAAATTGGAAAGGGTTCCAACCAAGTATTTACACCTCCCAAATAACTATTCATTTCCAATACATTATATATTTCCAATAGGTACTTTAACATTATAAATTCTAATAAATAACTAAATGTTTCCTAACCATTTAGAAAACAATATAAAACACCACTTTCATGATTAAAATGCCATAAATTCCATTATATGTCAAATTTAATTCCATTTATGACACATCATCAAACCAAAGTGAAAGCATACTACATAGTTGATGATCCCATATAGGATTTCATATCACTTAGAAGCCATGTGTATTTTACAAGGTACGAGACATGCCATAATTTTGAACATAACATTTAAAACCATATTCAATCCTCATTGAGACCATGGTCCTTTTATAAAACATATAGGCTGAAATTAAATTGAGATAGAGTGAAGGAGGAATAATTGTTTTGTAATCAGCGTTTTGAAGTTGAGAATGATCATCCAATAACATAATTAGTTTTATTTCTATTCATGTGTGCAATTAGAGAACCCATGGATGTTCCCACATCCAAAGACACACCACAAGTATCTTCAAAATTACCATAAACAATTTTTAAAGTAATGAAACTTGTTTTACCACAAAAACTACTAGAAAGACATAAATACCTAACCATAACAGCCAATAAAATAAACACATAAGTCTCATATCATATTCATTCCATGCTATAAAAACCTAACCATGAAAAACACGTGCTAAAAATATTATAAAATGGATACTTTTCATTTTATCAAATATATAAATAATCCTATTTAAAAAATCACATTGAAAACCATTTTACCAAATTCTACCAATATGAAAACACCTCAAAAAAACATTTCACAATTAATCAAAAACACATTTATAAATTATTTTAAAATTCCCAGGAATCAAATGCAATGAATTAGAATATAAATATATGGATATATCAACCTCAACAGAGTGTTGATACGATGAAACATCAAGGGAGGGAAGACTAGGCCCCAAATTACAATAATCACACCCTAGATCAAAAGAAACACAATACAACTCATTACCTCTATCTTCTATTGTTTTAAAAAATAATAAACCACTAATAAAACACAATGAAACCAATAGGGGAAAATAAAAATAGGAGAAAAGAGACCTAAAACCCTATTAAACTCAACATAGAACCTTGAAGGAGCATCTAGGGAGTAAGGAGAACAAAATGGGATGGGGAATGGGGGGGCCTATGTGAAAAAATGACCCTTAAGGAGTGGGATTGACTTAGGGTAAAAACAATGGCAGGTATAATTCTAAATTCATGATTTAATTTTTTTGGTAGCATGCACTATTTGGCTGCACAATTTTCCAAACCATGCATAAACAATGTGGTAGCCACTATCGAAATAGAAAAATCAATCACCTTTGGTTTCTACATAGTTTTCCAACCCATGTGAAACATGAGTGCCTTACATATGTACCGAAAAACATGTCGCAAGGTTACTTGGGTGAGAAAATGTGGTTTCCATTAACCAAGGATTGGCTATGTGCCAATTAGTAACAAGCCCAAAAACTCAATTTTTGAAAAAATAAAAAATTTAATCTAGGACTCAACCCAAGACCTATAAAAAATGTTCAAAATATAATAAAATAATAAAATTAATATAATTAAAATAGTTGTGGTGTGATAATTCTCTCTACTAAAAATACTTTCTGTCCCTACAAAGTCTCCCAGTCGATTGTTATACAAAACTTGATTTCAATGTCGATGAAAATTGAATGAAACTACGGACCTCGGGGTGACCTTTCACTTCAGAAGTCACACCATATAATTTTATAGGAGGAAATATAATATGAAATATTGGATAACATGAGAGGGTTCACCCCATCATAAGAACTCAACTAAAACCACAAACTTTGAAATCCAAACAAGGTAGAACCGACATGGAAAACACACAACAAAGAAAACCAGGAACACAAAACCCACTAAAAAATATACCAAGCACAATGAGTAATCCATTAAAAGATGTCAAACCAAATAGAAAACCCATGAACATTCTCTAATTATAAATTTCCACCAGTATAGAAATACGTCAAAAGGTATAACTGAACATCAGAAACCAATTCAAATAGGAAAAAAATTTAATGATTCATTTTCATATAAACATAACCACTAGGGATATGAAATAAATAGTTAATAATACTATAAAAATTGAAATATTAAATTAAAATTTAAGAAAAATTAATAAAGGAAAATTAATATATCCCCACCATAACATGGGTGGAAAAAGCTGGGCTGAGGTTTCCCTACACACACTAGTGAATCCTTAATGTGTGAGATATTCACTACAAGAACTATGGCTAGATCAATACTGATTGATACAACCAATACCTAAAAGTTAGGTTATAATATCCTCAAATAAATAATTATTCTTCAAGATACACATCCTAAAAAACATATCCAAATAAACTAGATGGACAAAATAATAGAAATTATTCAAAGGATCGTGACAAGATTGTTTTGAATGCCCAAACTGGACATACTCTTTGTACAGAGGAGAATGGTCCAATGAATGGAAAACCCTAAACAATAAGGGAGACTCTGTGGGATTTGGTTTCTATGGAAGACACCTCTTACTAGATGAATAACCTTCATTAGATTCAATAACCGCTTACAGTTCCTCGAGAACCAAGTCAGCAAAAAATGATTCATCCACCAACATCTTGAAGAATAATTCATCAGAAAAGAGGAATTTTTCATCAATATATTGGTGAAAACCACAAAAAAAGAGGTTCTTTCAAATGATAACCTGACACTACCTCCATAGATAATGAAACCAACTCTTGGAATTTTTCTGTATATGATTTCACTAACTGCTAACCCATATGAAAATCCAACATCTCTACCACCTTCCTCAACATCAACTCTTTTGTTACAAACCTTCAGATGAAAGTGGCCCAAAAAAATTCCCACATCGTCCCAAAATTGCATCGATGATGGAGTAATTACTTTTCCATGATCTGAAGCTAGAACCCCCGAACAAACCCAAAACAGAACACACTCTAACAACTTTTGGAGTTCCCAATGATTTGAAGACATGATCAACTCCCTCAACCTATTCCATTACATCAAACAGACCTCAGTTACCATAAAAGATAGTAAACAACTAGGGAGAACCAAAAAATTGATAAGGCACACTAGATTTTTTGGGGAATTTTTTGTTGGAATATTCTGAATATCATAAATAGCACAAAACTAAAATCAACATCAACCCAAATCTCAGCCACAAAAATCTCTATAAACAATAATGGGCTTATAAATTAGAAACTACAAACACAACCCAACATGATCATTTCAAAAATAACTATTTCCACATTAAATTATAAAATATCATTCCTTTATGGTTAGTTTATAAAGAGAATGTCCACATTACAAAAATTAATCATCACTCATTAAAAAAATTAATTGAAAATAATTTTCCATTCAAAACCATTTTCGAAAAATCAAGCCAAAACATTGGATTCAAATTACTAACCCACGACATCTTATGAACTATCACATAAGATTTGTTAAAATTCAAGTTACATAATCCATGCAATATTTCCTTCATGAACATTCTATACATACCCACACATATGTGAATTCTAATATGTATTACCAAGGGTCATACATTTTATCCCATCATCAAATGAAAGCATTAATAAATTTCAAATCCAAGAAACATTTTCTTCAAAAACCCATTCTTGTAAATTTCAAAACCACTTTAAAGAAATTATTTCCATTTCAAATACCAATTTCATTTTAAAATTTCTCTCTCACCATCTAAATTAGAAATAAACAAAACTCACACCAAACTACCAGAATGAGGAACTAGTGGTCATGAATAAATTAGGGACACGGTTAATGGGCCATGCCCCAAGTACAAACATACTACTGAGAGGACCCTAAGCCATGAACCTGGACACCACATGGGTCAAAACTAAAGTGGGATCACAATGGGAATTCATATAACATCCATTTTCATTTCTCATCCCCAAAAACCAAACGCCAAAACAAACGCTTCAAAACTAGGACCACCCGTGGTGGCTCGAGGATCAATGTGATCAAGGGTTCATGACATCCTTCTCATACCTACCTCTTGAGTCCCAATAGTCATAATATCCAACAACTTAAAACACTAAATAACATGGGGTTTCTCTGATAAAATGTTTTCATTATCCATGTCGGGATTCCATTTAACCAAACATTCGACCCTATCCGAGACATAGCTTGAAGGTCACTCCCGATCGCCACGGGCTGGAAACTAATGCCAGGGATCGAAAAAATCACTATATTAATTATTTTTACAAATAAACCCAAATTATATAATAAAAACTGAAAACGGGGAAGAACCAAAAATAAATAAATACGAAAAAATTTAAAAACTCAACCAGATAAAAAATGAGAAACATAACATAAACTGACTACTAATCCAAAAAAACTGATACCAACACAATATCAATGGTATATAATGGTCCCCACAACCCTAAAACCATCTTTCTACAAGAAAATACTAAACCAAACACCAATTACTACATAAATATTGTATCTACCAACTCCAAATTAAACATGTAGGTTATGAAAATATAATATCTCCGTAGGAAACTACAATATAATCCTTACAGTCCATCTCTGGAAAGAGTCCACAAATAGTAGTTTGAAATACACATATGAAAATAGGATATAATAATTTAAAAAAAATTGCCACTTGTTTCCCCTTTTCTAAAAGAACTTTTCACACCTCTATTTTAATAACAAATTTCCAATTTAAAAACCAGGATTCACACATGAATCCAGAGTGAGTGTCACAGGGAAAATATAAAAATGAAATAATGCGATATCTAATGGGAAACCATGTGAAACCAAAAAAATAAAAAAGAACTTATAAATCATAACCATGTGAATTTCATAAACATATCTAGAGTAATCTGCATATATACTATCGTTAGACTCACATAACGACCTATCATGTATGTCCATAGTAAATAACTCACTGGTCGTTCTAACTGCCAATCTGGTAGCACGATCCCACCTATCCTCTAGACATCCATGGGGTATCAATCCATATAAACGGGGTTGATAAGACACCATAACTCAACTCTCTAAAAGTATCTAAGGAATCCCATTGTAATTATTTACAGTGAGAGGGAAGCCCATTACATGAGTATCTCACCTAACAATCCGCTACAACACTTTCCTACCCCAAAAACTGAAACAACCTATGTAATAACACATACTTGATGAATCCTCTATAAGGGTTCCTATCGTGAAACAATTATTTCAGAAGTAACAACTAGGATATCACATATCATCATCTTTCAAAACATTTGTCTAAATAGTATAGGGTTCCAACAGACCATTTACACCTCCAAAACAACAATTAATTTCCAAAACATTATAAATTTCTAATAGGGAATTAAAAATTATCAATTATAATATATTAACAAAATTTTTTCTAACCATTTCAAAAACAACACAAGACACAAAATTCATTTTTATAATTCCCAATATGACTTTATATTTTTAATTTCATTCCATTTTCAACAACACATCAGTTAAAAGTGAAAACAAACAAAATACAAAGATATGCCAAGAAATATTTCATATCATTTAGAAACCAACCATGAATTACAAGGTAAAAAAATACATAATTGTGAAAAAAACTTATAAAACTATATTTAATCCACGTTGAGAACATGAAACTATTATGAAATATGTATACATAAACGAAATTGATAAATAGGTGTGAAGTGATATGTGTTTTGAAGTACATATTTTTATGTCGATGAATTTCATCCAAAAAAATTATTATTTGTTTGCCCATCCATGTTTCCACTTTGAGCTCACACGGATGATCCCATATCAAATGGAACACCATAATAATCCATGAAATTACACAAAACTATTGTTAATTTAATGACCCTTATTCGATCACCAACACAAGAAGCCATTAAAAAGACGAAAACCATAAATGTCCCTGAAATCAACACATAAGAATCATATCAAAATAAACCCATAATATTAATGTATAAAAAATAAAATAACATGTTAAAAATACTAAATTTCACCTAAAAATAGATACTTGGAATTTTATCAAATATATACAAAATCATTTTTAAAGAATCTATTTGAAAACAATTTTTACCCAAATTCCACTACAACAAAAGAAACAAAATAAACCAAATAAACATATGCAAATCATGTGAAATTTTTTTATAAATTATTTATAAATAACCAATAATAAAATGGAAAGAATCATAAAGGAAATGGATAGAAACACATACCTCAAGAGAGTGAAGATGAGCCAAAACATCAAGGCAAGGAAGAAAAGGCCCAAAGGAACAATCCAAACAACCTAGATACAAATAAACACAATAAAAAACATTATCACAATCCTTTAGGGTTCGTTCGAATAAATATAGACTAAGAAAAAATCATAAAACTAAGAGAGAATAAGTGGAAGAAGGTAAAAGAGGAAAAAGAACCCTATTAAACTCACCTTAGAACCTCAGAGGAGCATTGTTGGAGGAATGAGAACCAAAGGGAAAGGAATTTTGGTCTCCTTAATGTGGTATAAAAGACAGAGAGGGAGTGGGGATCATTAGAGGGTAAATATATAAAAATATAGAATATGAATTTTAAGATTTAAAATTTTGGGGAAGCTCGTTTGGTTTGGCCGCATGGTTTTCAAAAATGTGTGAAACCCACATGGTAGCCACTATCCAAATGGATATAACCTCATGCATATTTTTCAAATAGTTTCCCAAACAATGTTATACCAACACTCCTTACCTCTAGACCTCAATATAAGCCTCATGGTTACCTGGGTGAGGGGGCATGGTTTCCCATAACCATGTGTAGGAGATACTCCAGCTCCTACATAGCCCAAAAACTCTAATTTTCAAAAAAAATTAAACACTTTAAACAATGAATCAAACCGATCCTCATAAAGAATTTCCATATAAACGAATATAATCAAAATAATATATTTAAAAATGTATCGGTGTGATTGCTATAACTTATATGATGGGTTGAGACCCGTTATAGCTCATGGGTGAGCCTGATATAGGTTATACTATGTGTAAACACAGATAGTGTCGGGTGAGTTATTAATATATAATTTATGAGTGGACCCTTTTTATTCATTAATACATTGGGTAATAATAATTGTCTCCAATTAATTAAATTTTATGTTTATTGTACGATTATTTTAACTATAATGGTTTTGAGATGGCGTTGTCCAGAGACACATACATGACTGTTTTATGCATTCTAATGAGTTTACATTGGATGTTATTTCCCTTAAAATGCTACGATACTGATAGTTTTAAAGGAAAATGAAACAATTTGTTGATAAAAAAAATATTTTTATGAAAAAAAATCATTATTTTTTTTATTTTCAATGGACTAAAATATTTATTTTATTTTTGTTTCTTACTCCGATTGTTTGGATCATCTCACCTTTTTAAAATTATTTTCATTGGATATTATGCATGGGTAAGGAAAAGAAATTATTAAAATTGGTTTTATGAGGAATTCTCTAGAATAAAAATCATGTTTTATTTTAAATCTTCAATTTTGTGTGAAAATGGATACTAATTAGTATTGTAAACTTTGTAAAATATGTAAGAGTTATGAACTAATTCAATTAATTTTTAAACATACAGAACCTTGGGAATTTAAGAAAAAAAATGCAATGATCAAGTCACCAAAATATATAATATTTAATGTTGAGTTGACACTATTGGTATTACAAAATGGTTTTTAAAATGTTTTAGATTATGATGTTTTCATGTGAGGTTGTCATATGATTTATATATACAATATTGGGTTTAAAATTTTAATATTTATTATAAGTTAAATTTATTTGATGTTCATTTTGTGGTTTAAAACGATTTATTTTTTAGGTTATTGATATTATTTTTGGAGATTGGATATAGAAGGGTAATTTCCATAGTTATAATGGATTTTAAGGTGAATATATTTTTGAGTTATAAAGGGTGTTATCTTTAAAAAAAATTTCATTTTGACATGAAATAATTTATTTTATATTTTAATGATTCTATTTTCGATGTATAAATGATCGATCATCATGATGATAAAGAAGGCATCTCACCCATCCTTCGAATCCATACCAGATTATTTAATGATCCCTGTTATGGGAAAATCCCATTCCAATGATTTTCAATGCCCTTGGAACATTAAAATCCGTTGTAAAAAACTATGTGATATATCCAAAATATATTAATTTCTCCAATATTTTAATGGACTAAGAAGTCTCTTTTATATGGTTTTAAAATCTCAATTTATCAATCACATTCAATAAGGTAAATAACACCGAGGACATCACTATTAATTTTATGAAGAAATAGACTTTAGGATGGATGATAAATGATATATCAATAGCATAAATGAAGACATTTATGTTTGGATTTATGTTATGAAGTAATTTATTATTATCTATATGTTATTTTTTTTGTAGTTTTGAATAGTCATAAGGATATATTACATATATTATATTTATATAAATAATATATTAAGTAATATGATATAAAATCCTGGTTAATGATTTAAGAAGGATACTCTATGAAGGATGTGTTTATCAGTATTATTATGATGCATTTTAAATATTAGTAGAGTTAGGAAAAAAATAAAAGTTATTCTCTAGTAGTTTTTTTTTCATAATTTGGAAACATATGTCAAATAGAATCGATACCTTTTAAAAGTGGTTGAGTGAAATGGTGATATTTGTTTGAGGAAATTAATTGAATTTATATAAATAATTTTCATATATATATATAACTCTTTAATTTTACATGATAAAAAGGTTATTTTAGGATGAATGAATTTATTTTTGGTGGAATTATGTTCTTAGGTATTGGTAACCTTAACAGGTCAAATGATCATTGATTTTGAGGTAATTATGGATTTTTCAAATCTATTTACAAATTATTTATTCTATATATAACCATGGGATGGAAGATTTTGTGGCAATTAGTGATATTTCAGAAGAAGATCACTATAATTAAGGGGAAAACTATGTGATTAAGGTAAAAAAATATTATTGGATTTTATAAATTATCTTGTTGATTTGTAGATGATTTTATTATAGAATTTTGGAGGTTCTAGTTTTTATAGATGTTACCAGAATATCTTGTAGATTAGGAAGTTAGTGAAAATGAATTTTTGGAAGTAGAGTTTATGATTGAATGATGTTATTTTTTGATAAATATAAAATTTATATTGAAATCTTTTGAGATCAAATTCTTATTGTTTCTTTGTTTTAATATTAGTCTAGAAAATTTTGAGAAATTTTAAGAATAGTTATTTATTGAAAAATATAGGTTTACTTTTTTTAATGTTCTATTTTAAGTATTGATATATTTTTTCTCCATTTTAAGGTTAATTAAATTTGGGGATCATCTTATAACATCGTCAAAATTTTGGTTTTGGGTAATTCATAATGATAGGAGGAATATAATATTATTAATTTGTGGAATTTATGATTCGGAGGCGTTTATTCGAGAACCCAATGCATGGAAAAAAATTAATCATTATTACTTATGATTTTGAGAAAAAGATGATATTATGGTGGCAATTTTTTAATGGATGAAATTATACTTATCAGGAAAGAATATTTATTTATTTAATTATTATATAATGTAAAATAATTTCTCAACATTAGGGATATTATTTTGAGAAAATATTATCCTTTTACTTTTATTATTGGGAAAATAATTTCAATTTTACCCAGCATAGATTTATTTTTGTGTGATGGTTAAATTTTTCATGACTTTGTTTTTTATCAGTATATAATTGTCCTTATAAGCCATATATTTATTTCTATATCAATGTTTTAAATTACCACTAATATTCAAAAAATTGTAAAACTATAGTGTGTAATTCAAAATTACATTATTATTTCCCTTTATCTCATTTATAGAGGTATTTTTATGGTCACTTCTTCGAATGTGGATTTTTAAAAAAGATAATTCAAGAATCTAATTCCTAGTTACTAATCTCTTTCTGCACCCACCCCCCTCATCGTATCTCCTTTTTCATGATGGTGAATCCTTGGAATAAACTCATCATCTCTTCTATCCTACGTAGCCACACTTCTGTAGTAGGTGGAATGTCCACGTCTATTCTAACTATGAGTATAAGAGGAGATCTTTATATTTTTCTCCTCTGTGGAAGCCTTAACGGTTTAAGAAAGGATAATAATCCACTACAGTGGCCTCACATCATCTTCATGCCTTCCCAGTGGCCCATGTTCCCCTATTTACTTCACCACTGGACCCCACCCATCCTCCTCCACTGTCCCCTTCATCCTCTCCCAACCTCCCCTCTCCTTTTTTACCTCTCACTCCTGCTCCACCTCCCCCTTAAACAACCCTTGATCCTATTTTAGCCTCATTGGGCTCTCCCATGTGACCTTATATGTCCCACATGGGTGACTTCTCCCTATGATATCCTCTCCCTTTCTCCTACTGCCTTCCTACATGGATTTGGATTCCCTTTCGTCTGCCCCACCCTGCCTATATATTCACCCACTTTCCTCGGATAAGATGAGGGAACCTGTCCTGGAGCTGTAGCCACTCCCTATTTCCAAATCCACTGAGGTGATCTCTCTCTAGTGAAGGATTTTTCTTCCCCAATTCCAACAGACAGAATGAGAGGTCTCCCTACTCATTTATCCTCAAGAGGTTCACCCAGAACATCCTCTTATCACATGCCGTATTCTAAAAAATATGATAAACAGATCGCAAGATAGAACCCTTCTTTAATCCCTAATAGAGCTAAAACAGAAACCACTGTCATATAGGGCTAGGTCCAGACAATATTTGTTTTAATGGTATTGTTTATTATTTGGAATTCCCATGGACCTGGTTTCATGGTGAACAAAGACTACCTTTCATCCGAGGTAGAAAAACAAAAGGTCTTTTTTGTAGTGGTCTTGGAGGCCAAGAAGTGTTCCTCTCAAATCGTAGAGTTTTATAAAAGGATCAACATGCGTTACCTCATGCATGGAGAGCCAGTTAACTACTATGTTTGGATTTTTTAGAGTTTTAGTGTAAATATCATCTTGCTGACATCTTCTGATCAACATATTTCTATCAAAGTGATGATCGAGAACTAGAAATGATTCTATTATTTTGTTGATTCTTATTGTAATTTAAGCTAGTGGGATCAAATATGTATAGATTTTAGTTCATCCACTTGGGGGGGAAGAAATATGGATCCTGGGTGTTTATTTCAACACTGTAATAAACCCTTTAGAAAATACAGGGGATACATCTATTCCTCATAATACTAGGCTTGATTTCCCTTCCTTCGTGGCATAGGAATGGATTCTAGATCTTGGATTCGAAAGAGACTAGTTCACATGGGTCAATAATCAGTGGAACAAAAGAAAAACATAATGTAGGATCGATAACTACCTAGGTAATCTCAAATTGTTTTTCATTCTATAACCATGAGGTCTTTCATTTGGTCTGGGCTTTGTCTGATCACTCCCCTCTTTTAATGCACCCGATATCGGGTTCCCTATTTTGGGTTATCTTCTTCCTATCCATGATATGGATTCAAAATCCTGGGTATCATATGGTTATAGAAAGATCCTAGAATGTTCCTCGCTAGTGGAGTAGTTAGATCGGTCTCCATGATAAGCTTTAGTGTATAAAACAGGCTCTTCGAGCCTTTTCCAACCCTCAACAACCCAATCACCTAGACACGAATGACCACATGAAAGATATTGAGTGAACTGAAGTTACATTTGATGTTATATGGGATGATGAGTTGTTCACCACCCTCTGTTTGATGAATCTCTGAATCAATGAGGTTCTTATCGAATAGGAACAATGCCTCTGGGACTATTGCCTCTCCTCGTATATTAGAGATGGGGACTATAATGCTACTTTATTTCACACATCCCTGAAGGATAATCAAAATGTGAAGGTCCAAATTATTAGGCATGAAGATGGGTCTTTTTCTAGTGATTTGTAGCTGATTGTGGGTACGGTTCTCACCCACTTTAAAGCATTTCTTTTTTCAATCCTAATATGCAATTCCAATATGGTTATCCTTCTAGTCATTTTAATATTATTGACTCAATTCCATGAAGAATTCCTAGAAATTTAAATTAGATCCCTTATTATGTTGCCGATGAGATGAAAATCTAGGAGGAAATGCTTTATATTAACTTAGATAGCATGCATAGGCCAAGCGGATTCCTAGTCTCCTTCTTTATCTATGCTTGGAATATCATTAACAAAGATCAATTTAAGACAATACACGACTTCTTCTAATGTGAATCTCTCCTATGCATGGCATGTAAAACTACCATGATATTGATTCACAAGGTCAGTCCTCCCTCATCAGTTTCTCAATATCATCTTATTATCCTGCATAATATCACATAAAATGTCCTAGCTGCCATAATCAATAGTATTCTCTCTGGATTCACTCACCAATGGATATAGGACATGCAACATGTATTTATTCTTGGATGGCATATCCAAGAGGTTGTTAGGGTGGCTTAGTTGGTGGTATTGGATATAAAAAAAGTGGTGGGATCGAATGTGATTCTCAAAATAGACATGGATAAGGCTTATGGTTGCCTAGAGTGGAAATTCATTATTCCCACCATGATATGCATGTGATTCATGGAGGCTTCCATTGACATTTTATTTTGATTATAAAACTCTTCATGGTTAAATATAATTTTTTTAGGGAAGAAATATAGATTTATCAAGCCTGTAAGAGACTTACAACAGGAGGACCCCTGGTCCCTAAACCTATTTATCCTATCCCAAGATTTCCTTAGTAGATAATTCTCCATGGCCATGCAACATGGACCTGTTAATCCCTTCCATTGAATCTCAATGGCACACAGTGTTCCCCACATCTTATATGTGGATGAATTGCTATTTTTTAATAATGGGGGAGTTCATCAATTAGAATATATATGTTTTTTATGAATGAGTATACTAAATTGATTGGTTAAGTGATTAACTTATATAAGAGTGGGGTCTTTTTTCCATCGAGATGTCCTAGATGGGGAATGTATTCCATTAAAACCATTCTCGATTTTCAAGAAATGAATTCCCCCATGACCGACCTAGGTTATCTTATTTCCCTTAGGAGAATCCAAGTGCACTACTTTGAGTACCTTTCTAACAGAGTAATTAATCAAATTTATAAATGGAAAACAACTTTCACTCTTTCAGACGGAAGATCACCCTCATAAATAGATTGTTGTATTCAATAACTATACACAATCTTCCAATCATGATGGTTACCAAGTCTATCATCATCAAACTATAGTCTATTTTGAACACTTTCCTTATGGGATTATGATAGTGAGGGGAGATATAGATGGGCCTCTTGGAGTAAACTGGTGAGGTCTTTAGATCATGGTGGGATTAATGTGAGAAGTACGAGTGATTCCATGTTTTTCATGAAAGGTGCCTAACCCTGGGATGTTATAGAGTTCTAGACACTAGAGATCCATTTTATAATAGGTTCGTATGGTTTCAGTATTAGGAAGAATGGCAGGAAGCACTCCCCTCTTTGGAAATCTCTTCGTATCCTAATGTCCTCCCACTATAAGCACTCACAACAGGTCATTGGGAAGGGTGAAGACAACATCTGGGATTATAAATAGGGAATCAAGATTCTTGGATTCCTGAGTTTCCCAAAACCAAATATCTTGGTCAGATAAGATTTTATTCACCCCTCCTTCATCAAATAAATCCTAAACCCATCTGAGGAGGCTTGTTTCCATGATGTTTGACTGGATGGATCCATGGATTGGTGTATTTTCTGGTGCTCCAGCTCTGGAAGATTCTCAACGTAGGATTGGAAGAATACCATGACTGTGAAGCCAATAATCAATCCTTGGGGCTGTGTTATTTGGTGTAAATATATTCCTTCCAAGATCAGCTACCTCGTCTAGATATTTTTATCCAACACTATTCTAATAAAGTTGGACATTAAAGAAAAAGTTATTCCCCTTTCCTCAAGTTTATTATGCTGATCGACCCCAAATGAAGACACCTCCTTCCAAATTTTCCTCCAAAGCGACTGGGTTGTCCATATGTGGAATATTCTTGGGGATTTTATTGATGTGTCGAGGGTGGTTTATTCTCAAGATGAGTTTTTTTAGTGTTGGTTTTGTGGGGAATCCAACAAGCATGAGGAATATGGTTTGTCTGTCTTACATGATTCTTTTTTCTGGTGTCTTTGGCAGGCGCACAACTATGCATGACATCCTGGGCCTTGACCCTCCCTCCATGGTCTGCTGCTCTGGTCCAAACTTCTCATCACTGATCTAGTGTCCCTAAATAATCACCATGAATGAAAAAACTTCCATTATTCACCATACAAACAACGTGTGTTCTTCAGGATCTTTTTACCCTCCATAGTCTAGCTCTTGGTCCGGATGGCACCCCCATTGTATGGGTATAAACTGAACACTGATTGTGCTTTTGGCCGCATGGAATAACAGTAGGAGGGGTTGTTTAGGATCCTTTGATATATGTATTTTTTTATTAAAATCATTCTATGTAGAGGGTGAATACATGATGGTGGATTCCCAGGTGATGCACACCAGACATGAGATTTCACTTTAAAAGGATCTTCCCCTGACATCAGTGGAAACAGTATCTAAAATCATCTGGGAATCCCTTAAGTGAGACATCTCTCCACCGTTGAAGATCGCCTACCGCATTCCCAAATGCAAGGCACTTCTCAACAGGGACACTAAGGTCCTTCACATGTGGCAGGAGGGCAACTGTTTGGCTAAATTTTTGGCCACTAGGGGGTCCCATGACCACCCTCTGTTGTTGTTCAATTCCCTTAGGACCCTTTCTCTGGATGATATGGATGTCACTATCAAGGACACTCTTAGGAATCACTTATACATGCCCACATGATTTTTTGTTTGGCTTTATTGGTTCTGTTGGGTATATGGTTTCTTTAATAAGTTTAGTTTAATAAAATAGCTACATTAATAATTTATGTTACCATGGTAAAGGGTATATATGGAAATTACTTTTTTTGAATATAATTATGATAAATGACCATTAAATATTCATTAAGATTATCATATGAGTCCATTTCTTCCATAATCATCCATGTTTTTTTATATGACAATGTTTTCCCATATAAATGTGATTATAAATATTATAATATTTTATTTCAAGAAAAGGAAAATTCATCATTATTTTTTTATAACAATAATATTTTTAATATAGTTATTGTAAGGCGATATATTCAATTAGTAATCGTTAGTTAAAATATAAAAGACCATTCATCATCATGGAAATTAATATTTATTTTTTACAGATAATGTATTTATCTTAAATATTTACAGGATGTTGTCATATTAAATATTAAATTAATAATAAAATAAAATAAATGATATTAAAAAAATTAATTAATTTGAGACAATTAGTGTGATACATGAGTTTAATCGATGAAAATTATTTTTTATTTATTAAAATATTTCTTTAAAATGTTTCTTATTTTTTAATGTTTTCAAAATCAAATTAAAGAATATTTATAAAATTGACATTAAGGATATATTATTATAAATAATTTTATATTAAATGTTATTGGATTATTAAAAATATTTGTTTCAAAAATTTTATTACTATATATATTATAATATCTAAAATGACCCATATATTGGTTTTTTTCATATATAGTCACTATATTAACTTTCAAATTGTAAAAATCCTAGTTTTCATGGTAAGCGTGAAAGGGGTTAACAATGGGTTAAAACAAAATGATAAATGTAAAAATGTGACCAAAAACATTAAAAACATATTTTGTATTAATATTTAGACAAATACTAACAATATATTAAATATAAACCTTTTTGACCCCTTTTTTTGAAAATTATTTTTCATTAATTTAATATTTTAAAAAATTCAAGGAGTATTTCACCCCTCTCTTATAAAAGGGAACCACTTCATCTCATTTATTCAAACTTCAATACCAAATTGGTTTAGAAAATCCCATCCCAATTCCATTTATATAATCCATTCACACATTCTATAGTCATTTTTTAGTCACAACACAAACTTTTGTGGTCACAAGGTGTTATGAAAATAATGTTTTTCGAATAAAATGAATCATTTTTAATCAAGAATTTATATTTAATTTCTTCTTCTAACTCCTTAAAATGTTATTAAAACATGATAAAATAATTAAAAAATTATCATTCATAAACTAATATTTTAGTATATTAATATCACAACCAATAACATTGTTATCATCCATTAAATAAGAAATAAAACCATTATTTTTTTGTGTGTGACCAAATAATGCCTCAAAAAATGAGTTTTATGTCCCCATACATAATGTGTTGATTATGAATTATTAACTAATTATTATATTATATATTCATGAAATATTTATCATAATTAAAAGATAATATATCATTTACCATATTATCTTTCCATTCAAAAAAATAGTTACATCGTTCTTGCGTACGTGTGAAATACTGAATCCACGAAACTATGTGATTCATTTTTCATCACTACATAATTTTGATGATGTAGATAAGAATATTATATAAAATTAATATGATATTTATGATTTTATTATAATTATAATTTGAGAAAAAAATAATTTCACTATTTTTATAATGATAATTGAAAAATTGAAGCATTACTAATGCGTATGTATGGCCTACCATCACCATCAATGTAACATTGTTCAATTTAAAAAGCATATTTAATGGTTGGATTTATAAGAAAAATATGTTTACAAAAAATTACTATAATTCCATGTTAATTATCTTGAAGATGAGGGAATAATGTCCTATTTGACCATATTTCACCTACCAAAGTAATTTCACCTATATGAGATGAATATCATCAAAATTCTTGATGTGAATTCAATTTATTAAGTAATTTTATATAACATGATATTAAATGAATTAAAGGAATAATGAATGGGGAAAAGGATTTTATGATATTAGAAAATGATCATTATCCTTTTATTTCAGAAGATAAATAACATAAGTTACAATCCAGACTCAATGTAATGTAATTTATTTTTAAAAAATATATTTTAATGGTCCACATTTAATTTGTTCTACAAAGATCAAAAGGAATATATATATATATATATATATATATCTATCTATCTATCTATTTACATATAAAAAATGAATGGAATTTTCTCCTATCATGATCCCTCAATAATCTAATGACTACATTATATGATTCCATAGTTATGTTCAGTAATTTTTTTTCTTAATTATGTGAAAAGTTTGTAGATTTAAATATGTGATTTTCTTTGACATTATTTCTTTTTTTTTCAAAATGAATCTTTTTATGAAATTTTTTATTTTATTTACAAAAATAAAAATTGGAATTTTCTATTATAACATATATGTGGACAATGAGTTTTCTCACCACTGTTACAATTATTTGATGTTTGACATACCTTATAATATTTTTTGTTTCCATTTATAAAAAATCACCCTCTCATTCTGGGTGACTTATATTTTAAAAACTATGTTTAAAAATGAAATTATATTTCAATATCTATAATTGTTTTCCACATGGTATAAAATAGTTATGAATAGTTTTATTCATGATATGGTATATGTACATTTTTTAAAAAGGGTTAATCCTCATTATATCCCACGGGTGATCCCGATACAACTTAAATGGTGGGTTGATCTCTATTATAGCTCACGGGTGAGCCCAATATAGAATATATTATGGGTGTACTATGAGAGAGTCGAGTAATCGCATTATAGAATATAGGATGAGTGAACATATATAGCTTTCTAATGCACTAGGTAATTATTATGTACGCTATAAAGTTATATTGGATGTTAGTTGTATGGTTATTCTAATTTTATGGGTTTTATTTGGTTTTTAGATGATAGTTTCCCAAAGAAACTATATGAATTTTCTATGCATGCTAATGAGTTTTGGGGGTATTTTTTCAATTCTAAAAGGTAATATAATGGTATTTTTAGAATAAAATGAGGTTAATTTCTAATAAAAACGATTTTTATTAACACTTTTTCATGGGTATTCATGTTTTTCACTAGATAGATAAATTTCATTTCCTTAGGACCCTTTTAGAAAACTTTATGCTCATACCTTATTTTAAAAATTTATTTATTATATTTTGAGGATGGGTGAGGAAAATGAATATATATTGGAGAATCCATGATGTTTTTTCACAAAAAGATATCACCTCATATTTATAATCATTTATATTATGGAAAAAATGTATACTAGTCAGAAGTTTCAACTTTGTAAGATATATATGTTTTAAGACCAAATTATATCAGGTTATAAACCTAAAAGAGATTCAGTAATGTTAAAAAGTTAATTATTGTCTAAAGTCACAGGAATTTGTAATTTTTTAAAGCCAGTTCCTTGCCCTATATACATAATATAAAAATATAATGAAAACATGGACATATTATTCATTAATCCATATATCGATTTTCAATAGAAAATGTCAAAACTATCTCTAACCCACTAATAATCATCGACATCTTATAGGGTAATATAATCTAAATTATAAAAATTGATCTCTAATTCCCTAAAAATAATTTTACATTTAAAAAAAAAATATATATATATAATAAAAGAACACATTTTACTAATTTTTTTGGAATTCCTTATTTTTAATATACATGAAATATTCATAAATATTTTTAGAAATAACCATTTTATTTCAAATATAATTTTATTTTAAATGGTTAATTTAAAAGAATTTATCTACGAATGGATCTAAAAACGAAACCCTTTAAATAAATCATATATATCAATTTACATTAATACGCTATATGTAACACCCCAGGTAAATAAATAATATGAAATTTTTATATTTATCCACATTTGTGAATAAAAATATTAATATTATTTTAAAGGGAACTCTATGCTTGATGACGTACCCAATACGCGACAATGAGTTCCTTTGAAATATTACGTTACACTCTAATAATAAAATAATATTATTTTAAATGGTAGTTACCGCCTAGCCATTGTAATGGAGGGAAAGAACGAAACTAACTAAAAAATGATTATATATGTTTTTCAAATATTTTTACTTTTTACAATAAATGTTAGAGGATTAAAAATGCGAAAGAATCCAATTTTAAGCGTAAACATTCTAATATTCTTTAAAAGGTCGATTAACCGCATTTTGATGGAGAACCTCTTTTAAATCCAATTTTTGATAATTTTATGTGTTATATTTGACAAAATAAAATTATTCTTTAGAATCGGGACATCAAAATTTACTTTGTGTAAATTTTTGGTATTTTTCCGATAAAGTTCATTTTTTAATGAATAGTGAAAAATGTTGTATTTTAATTCAAATCCTCCTTTTCATCTAATTTATTTATATGATTATATTATCTTTTGAATTGGTTTTAAATTGAAATTATAATATATTTTTACAATTTAATACAATAGTGGTCATTGGAATTAATTTCACTTTGAAATTGGACTTAAACTAGTGTCAATCTTTTAATAGATATTGTTTCTTAAAAACACGCTATTTGTTTTGACAGCAGGAATTAATTATTAAATTAATTAATGAAACTTATATGTTTTTAATTTTGTAAAATAGACATCATTTTTGAATTCGGAATATCAAATATAGCTTAGGGTGAATTTTTGGTATTTTTCTGAAAAACTTCAATTTTAGATGAATAGTGAAACCACTAAGTCGTAGCTTAAAAACCGATTTTTCATTTAAATGAAAGTTTACCACTTCTGTGATTTTATTTTCAAAAATCTGACATACATGGTTGTCATTAGTATGTAAAATGTGGTTCAATGGGATTAAATTAATTTTTTTGGTGAATAGTAACTTTTAAGTTTTTAATCGCGATTAGAGGTAATTAGTGTAAATTAAGGAAAAAATAAAGTTTTAATAATATGAAATGACCTTGAAACATGTCCTAACCTTATTGGATAAGTCATGCTCGACCAAGACAATCCATGGGTCAACTTGGGGACCCAATAGAGCCATATTGGTTGGAAAATTACATTAATAACTTTTTATTTAAAGTTAAAATTAAAATGTCACCAACATGTATTGTTTTACTAAAACAATTTTTACATGGGGTTATACAAGTTATATTTTTGACTATAAATTTTCATTAGAAATATAAAAAGACTTCCTACATCATGATATTTTTTTTAATTTTTATACATTAAATAAATTAAATTATTTATGACACCATGATGATGCAGCGATTACCTCATTATTTAACGATTTAAATAAAATGAAAAGATAATGTAAAATATAAGACCTACACTTGTCAAAAACCTATTGTATGGGTGTATTTCGAAACCTTATCACCTTATCCTCGAAATATATCATTTTGGGACCTTTAAAATACTAAAATCATTATATAATAAAGTAATATTTTATAACTTTCCAAGAGTGCCCCCCTTTTCTCTTATAAAAGGACCCCACCTCTACTCCTTACCCACACCTCTCATGCCTTTGACTTGGACAACCCCTACCCATTTCATCTATCCACATCCCTCTCTTCGTCATTGAAGCCTCACATTGGGCGGAATTTTTTCCAAGGAAGCCTTTGAGCTCAAATCAAAGAGAGTTACCCAATTTAAATGTAGTGTCCTCTCTTGTGTTCTTATGTTTTATTTTGCTTCTCCAACCCTCTAAACTCTTTTTATTACTTTATTTTGTGACAAAAACAGTATATTAAATATACTATGATGTTGTTATGTGAAGTATTAGAGCTTCACTTACACACAACTTCATCCAATGGTTAAAGAACATACTGTTTCTGTGGATGAAGAATTTCTGCCTCACGAAACGATGATTGTTTAATCTTCTCTTAACACCTTTCATGGTGGCCATTATTATGTCACTATATTTTATATATGATATATATGGTATTTATGTTTTCTATATTCTTCTTAATTTTATATTT
Source organism: Viscum album (assembly GCA_963277665.1). Classification (NCBI taxonomy): domain Eukaryota; kingdom Viridiplantae; phylum Streptophyta; class Magnoliopsida; order Santalales; family Viscaceae; genus Viscum; species Viscum album. Next base: position 567,811,944 of record OY728164.1, on the reverse strand, counting down.
AAAACATTCCTTCATGCTTTTCATGTTGTGAAAATGCGATAATTTCATACGAGGAAGTGTGGACTACCGCCCCCTCAAGTGATGTGACTCGTTCATGAAATACATGGAATGTATAAAGAATGAAATTGATAAAAATATGTGACCTATATAACATATATATTATACTATAATTATAATATATATATATATATATATCTCAATTAATTTTAATTCCATTAATATGACAAAGAAATGAAAGTAGCGTTCATGCGTACGTACGGCCTACCGTCTCCATGAACTGTGCATTTCATTTATTTTTATCTCCAAATGTTATGGAGTATTATAAAATGAATATTTACTGGATATATATGATATTTAAATCATCAATACTATTCTGTAGATGATTTACTTATAACTACATGGACAATCATTTTCAAACAAGTTCATTTTTGACTCATGTACCAAACATCGACAAAAACATCTGATATGAACTCGCATTATTATCCAATTATTATAACATTATAATATGTGATATAAAATGAATAATAATATTTATAATAGGTCCTTAAGAAATTATAAATTGACCAAAGTTTATTATTCAGGAATATAAAGAAAAAAACAAGACAATTCGGACTTCAGGTAAGGGATCCTACCCCTCTCTTTCTTTTTACGTACACTCTTTTATGTCATCCCTTTTAAGCTCATCTTTATTATAATTGGGATGTTATTTTATATTACTATTACTGTAATTTTTTATGTTCATATGATGAGATACCCTATTTTCTCTCATCAATCCGTTTTGGAAGTTTTGAGTGGCGCCGTTAGGCTGCCGAATTTTCGTAAGAGATCCAACCTCTCTCTTTCTTTTTAAGTACTCTCCTTTATGTCACTTATTTTAATATCCTCTTAGTTATTTTGGGGGATGTTATTTTATATTACTCTTTCTGTACATTTTATGTTAATATGATAAGATACCATATTTGATCTCATCAATCCATTTTTGGATGTTTTAAGTGGCACCGTTAGGCTGCCGAGTTTTCGCAAGGGATTTTTTATCTCACTTTTATTCCCGTGATATTTATGATAAATTTTCCACAATTTCCATTGAGTGGTATATTTAATGCCCATTATTCTACTCTTGGGTGATATACTTTTGTTTATGAGTATTTTCTTCAATGTTTTATTGTCCTTCTTTCATGGGGTGTATGTTTCGAAAGATACCCAAGTCGTTAAGGGAACCTTTCACCCTCCAGTTTTTAAAAGACTTCTTTTTGTTGGGTTTTTTAATTTACATATTGTTATATTGGGATATGTTCTTGTATATCCTTATTGATGTAAATTTTATGTCCAAGGGATGAGATACCATTTTCTCTCTCATCAACTCTTTTTCTGAATTTTGAAGTAACGCCGTTAGGCTGTCAAATTTTTGCAAGGGAACTTCTTAACCCAATTTTGATTCTTTGGGATAAACTTGTAGTCCTTGAATATGTCGTTCTTTGAATATGTGTGAATGAACTCTGATTGTTTTACACTTTATATCCACTTATATTTTGTGAATTCGTTTTTCACACATAATTATGTCATTGATTTATCCTTAATCCAAGGATACCATATTTTTAAGGGACTTCGTCTCAATCTCATTTCATTGAGGCATATTTAGTTTTATACACATCTTTATTTTATACGGTGTATAAACCCCTTTGAATTTTACTTTTATACAAAAGGAATCTTTTAATATGAAGCTTTTTACTAAACGACAAAAATGAATGTTTCTTTTAACGTACGCGGTGACAACGACCCTTTTCCACCGCCGCGAGTATTATTTGGTCTTTGGCTTCCTCAACAAGCCGTAATGTTTTTAAAATGAAATAAATACCATATACTCTTTTATGTATTTTGGTATTGAAAATGGTTTTGATAATGGATTTGTTAGGTCAATATATTTAAGTGATATATTGTGATTCAAATATGGAAATGTTTTCTATCATTTATAATTGTTTTATGTATTATGATTTTGTAATGGTACTTGGACATTTTTCGGGTGGTTACGTGATAAACCATATGACGGGTGGTGCCGTGAATACCAGGATGTGTGGTTACATTATAACCTCCAATGCATTGGGTATGGAAGTCGGCCGTATGGCTATTCCATTAAGTATGTCTGGAAGTCGACCGTATGGTTATTCGATTTAAGTATGCTTATGTCCCAAGTTACCTTTATATGTTATGTGTTCTTTATATGGGTTTTATGGTAATATTTTGGTTAAAAAAGGGTAAGAAATGATCTTTTATTCAGTGAAGAGTTTTTTACTACTTCATAAAGGTGAAAAGTATTACTTTGATAAAGTACAAATGGTTTACTTATTGTTTTGAAAAACTAACAGTGTTCATTCATTGTGTATCCTTTACTGAGCTTTTTATGCTCACCCCATGTTTTTTTGAAATGTTTTTCACAGGACATAAAGATGAATAGGGTCAAGGATGGGATCAAGGAAATGTAAGGCTGTCTAAAACAATGAACTAGACATGACTCTTGTGTTCAAGAGTTTTTTTGTGTGAAAAAATGGAAGCTGAGTAGATGTGTATACTTTGTAATCTTTGAGATGTAATAGTTATGTCCTAATTCTATAAAACTCTAAACTTAAAAATATCCTCAATGTGAATTATTAATTTAATTCAATAATAAGTAATGTTTAAGTCTTGGTCCTTATAGTTGGTATTAGAGGTCGGTTTAGATAACTTTAGAGGTTAGGGTATTCTCTAAGCATAAGTGACATTAACATAACAGTTAGGATTTCAGAAAGAGTCCTAGTTTTAGATAAAGTGAATGAGTAAGTATATCTTAGTGTTTATCTTTCTCATTAGTACATGATGGTTTTGTTGATATACTCACACTGACCTTTTTGGTTTTAGTAAATGGTTGGATCTAGCAGGAACCAAAGTAACTGTGGATGTGAAGGAAACTGTGACAGTTTTCTGAGCGAGAAACTGAATGACATGGGAGCTTCAATGAGAACTCTTGTGTTTATCCTCAAACAACTATCTGGAGTCATGATTTACCACCTAAACCTTGGTGATTTCTATAAGGCATCATATATGTGAGAAAAAAATCCCTACGGAACTACAGGTAATAACCATAAAGTTAAGTGTGTTCAAAAACCTATGTGTCAAAGATGTGGAAAGAAACAACTAGGAATATGTTTCAAAGGGACATAAATATGCTATAGATGTGGAAATTAAGGTCATAAAGCAATAACATGCCATGGAAAAAGGAAGCATCCAGTTGACTCGAGGAAAGGGAAAGAAGTTCTTTTTGAGGGATCAATTGAATGTTTTAAATGTGGTGTGCATGGTCATTATGCAAACACATTTCCTATGAAGAAGTTTCAGGAATGGTATCACCAAGACCATACAAATATTCATTTATCAATACCTCATGCCATTTAGATTGAGGATGAAGAAACTGACAATGACCAATCAAAGGTATCGATTTATTTCTTAACTTTTGTTTTTCTATTTTGGAATCTTAGGATATGATTAATGATTTTGTTTGTAGGAAAGAAGTATTTCAGAATAAGTTGGAAGGGAATGGTTAGTGGATCATGAATAATGTTGAATGAGTAAGAAGTCAACATATAAGGGCTTCAAGAGTTATGGTGAAATTCTTAAGAGTATTAAGTCTCTTTTGATGATGGGGTTACATTATAAGACTTTTTATAGTATGTGTAACCCTGATGTTTGATATATGAAAATTTTATTCAAGGAATAATTATTTTTTCTTTGGTGGACATAGTTATAAATAACTATTTGAGTTTATATGATCCTTACTTTTGAGGTAATTATGGGTTGCTATATGTTATGATGGAAAGTGAAAGGCATGAGATAAAATTGAGGTTACATTATGTTATGGTTATTTTTGATGATTTTATCTCTTTTTTGTGGAATTATTTGAGAATTATATAGTTTGAAAAAAGGAAAACACGCAGACCATGTGACAACCCATCGCATCAGACAAAGCTGCGGGAATCGAACCCACAACCAAAGCGTGATTGATATTTATCACCTACCACTGGACTACGTGAAGTCCCTGGTTAGTTTGACTAATTCTTTTTAGTTAGATGGTTTTATGAATTAAGAGTAAGTTGATTTTGGGTTATCTATGGAAATTATTAACCTATCATGGAGGATATGTTATTAGGTTAATTACTTTTCAATATGAGACTTTAAGAGCAACTGATGTTGTTTGGAGAAAGATGATACAATTTAACTTGGAAGACTATGTGATTAAATCCTTCAAATATTTGGGTTTCAATCTTAGTTTGGTTTAATTTGAATAATTTTATGGAAAAAATGTTTATCGAATGGTATTCGTTGAACTTTGGGTTTTGTTGGACAAATTTTGGAGATTAAGAATAGATTTTCTTTTTATAAAGGGTTATCCTTTTCTGGATTATCTAATCTTGTAATAACCTTTTTGTTTTTGGTTTTGGATAAATTCTAAAGACATGGGAAGTATATAGTTCTGTTTTGTGGATTAGGTGATTCTATAGATGTTGATTATAGCTCTCTTAATGTAAACAAGTCATCCTAAATACTCATCTTTTGGAGAAAAAATGAGTTCATGTAAGAAATCTAGTAATAGTTGAAAGTCAACATGACAAGTAAGTATGTTTCCTTATGTTTTAGTTAAGATCAAAAATAAATTCCTCAATGAAAAGTAAATAAAAAAATGTTGTCTATTAACTTTTCTTATTGGGGAATCGAATACCGTTTAACCCACCACAAGTTTGTGATTTTCTTGTGGTTAACTTTCTCCTAAACATGTTTTCTATCACACTCCCTCAGAACATTGCCCTTTGTTTTTTCTTCCATATCCATGTTTTCATTCATGGAATCCTAGTATGGGTTAACTCGGGTGACCTTTGTACTTCCCTTTCTTTCTTTTAAAGTGATAGTTTAATTTACTCATTTCTGATGTGGGGCTTTCAATGAAGTTTCCGATCCAAATTTTAAAATTGCAAGGACGCAATTCCCAAAAGGGGGGAAGGATGTAACACCCCCGGTAAATAAAGAATATGAAATTTTTATATTTATCCATATTTGTGAATAAAAATATTAATATCACTTTAAAGGGAACGCTATGCTCGATGGCGTACCCAATACACGACAACGAGTTCTTTTGAAATCTTACGTTTCACTCTAATAATAAAATAATATTATTTTAAATGGTAGTTAACGCCTAGCCATTGTAATGGCAGGAAAGAAAGGAACTAACTAAAAAATGATTATATATGTTTGTCAAATATTTTTACTTTTTACAATAAATGTTATAGGATTAAAAATGCGAATGAATCCAATTTTAAGCGTAAAAATTCTAATATTCTTTAAAAGGTCGATTAACAGCCTTTTGATGGCGAACATCTTTTAAATCCAATTTTTGACAATTTTATGTGTTATATTTGACAAAATAAAATTCTTCTTTATAATCGGGACATCAAAATTGACTTTGTGTAATTTTTTGGTATTTTTCCGATAAAGTTCATTTTTTAATGAATAGTGAAAAATGTTGTATTTTAATTCAAAACCTCTTTTTAATATAATTTATTTATTTGATTAGATTATCTTTTGAATTGGTTTTAAAGTGAAATTAGAATATATTTTTACCATTTAATCCAATAGTGGTAATTGGAATTAATTTCACTTTGAAATTGGACTTAAACTGTTGTCAATCTTTTAATAGATATTGTTTCTTAAAAACACGCTATTTGTTTTGATAGCCGGAATTAATTATTAAGTTAATTAATTCAACTTATATTCTTTGAATTTTTTAAAATAGAAATCATTTTTGAATTCGGAATATAAAATATAGCTTAGGGTGAATTTTTGGTATTTTTCTTAAAAACATCAATTTTAGATGAATAGTGAAACCACTAAGTGGTAGTTTAAAAACTGATTTTTCATTTAAATGAAATTTTACCACTTCTGTGATTTGATTTCCAAAAATCCGATATACATGGTTGTCATTAAGATGTAAAATGTGGTTCAATGGGATTAAAATAATTTTTTGGTGAATAGTAACTTTTAAGTTTTTAATCGCGATTAGAGGTAATTAGTGTAAATTAAGGGAAAAATAAAGTTTTAATAATATGAAATGACCTTGACACATGTCTTAAACTTACTGGATGAGTCATGGCCAACCAAGAAAAACCATGGGTCAACATGGGGACCCTATGTAGCCACTTTGGTTGGAAAATGACATTAATAACTTTTTATTTAAAGATAAAATTAAAATGTCACAAACATGTGTTGTTTTACTAAGACAATTTTTACATGGGGGTATACAAGTCATATTTTTGACTATAAATATTAATTATAAATATAAAAGGATTTACAACATCATGATATTTGTTTTTAATTTTTATACATTAAATAAATTAAATTATTTATAACACCATGATGATGCATTGATTACTCATTATTTAACGATTTAAATAAAATGAAAAGATAATGTGAAATATAAGACCTAAACATGTCAAAAACCTATTATATGAGTGGATTTCAAAACATTATCACCTTATCCTGGAATTATATTTTTTTGGGGACTTTAAAATATGAATATCATTATATAATAAAGTAATATTTTATAACTTTCCAAGAGTGCCCCCCTTTTCTCTTATAAAAGGCCCCCACCTCTACCACCTTACCCACACATCTCAGGCCTTTGTCTCAGACAACCCCTACCCATTTCATCTCTCCACACCCCTCTCTTCATCATTGAAGCCTCACTTTGGGAAGAATCCTTTCTAAGGAAGCCTTTGAGCTCAAATCAAAGAGAGTTACCTGATTTAAAGGTAGTGTCCTCTCTTGTGTTATTATGTTTTATTTTGCTTCTCCAACCCCTTAAACTCTTTTTATTCTTTTATTTTGTAACAAAACCAGTATCTTCAATATAATAGGATGTTTTTATGTGAAGTATTTGAGCTACACTTACACACAAATTCGTCTAATGGTTAATGAACATACTTTTTCTGTGGATGGCGAATTTCTGCCTCAAGAAACGATGATTGTTCAATCTTCTCTTAACACCTTTCATGGTGGACATTATGATGTCACTATATTTTATATATGATATATATGGTATTTATGTTTTCTATATGCTTCTGAATTTTATATTTAAAACATGCCTTTATGATTTTCATGTTGTGCAAATGCGATAATTTCATATGAGGAAGTGTGGACTACTGCCCCCTCAAGTGATGTGACTCGTTCATGAAATACATGGAATGTATAAAGAATGAAATTAATGAACATATATGACCTATATAGCATATATATTATACTAGAATTATAATATATATATCTCTCAATTAATTTTAATTCAATTAATATGACGAAGAAATGAATGTAGCGTTCATGCGTACGTACGGCCTACCGTCTCCATGAACGGTGCATTTCATTTATTTTTATCTCCAAATGTTATGGAGTAGTATAAAATGAATATGTACTGGATATATATGATATTTAAATCATCAATAATATTCTGTAGATTATTTACTTATAACTACATGGAAAATCATTTTCAAACAAGTTCATTTTTGACTCATGTACCAAACATCGACAAAAACGTCTGATATGAACTCACATTATTAAACAATTATTATAACATTATAATATGTGATATTAACTGAATAATAATCTTTAAAAGAGGTCATTAAGAAATTATAAATTTACCAAAGTTTATTATTCAAGAATATAAAGAAACAAACAAGACAAGTCGGACTTCAGGTAAGGGATCCTACCCCTCTCTTTCTTTTTAAGTACACTCTTTTATGTCATTCCTTTTAAGATCATATTTATTATGATTGGGATGTTATTTTATATTAATATTACTGTTATTTTTTATGTTCATATGATGAGATACCCTATTTTATCTCATCAATACATTTTGGAAGTTTTGAGTGGCGCTGTTAGGCTGCCGAATTTTCGTAAGAGATCCAACCTCTCTCTTTCTTATTAAGTACTCTTCTTTATGTCACTTATTTTAAGCTCCTCTTTGTTATGTTGGGGAATGTTCTTTTATATTCCTCTTTCTGTAAATTTTCTTTTAATATGATGAGAGACCATATTTGATCTCATCAATCCATTTTTGGATGTTTTAAGTGGCACCGTTATGCTGCCGAGTTTTCGTAAGGGATTTTTCATCTCACTTTTATTCCCGTGAGATTTATGCTACATTTTACACAATTTCCTTTGAGTGGTATATTTACTTCCCATTATTCTACTTTTGGGTGATATAATTTTGTTTATGAGTATTTACTTCAATGTTGTATTTTCCTTCTTTCAGGGGGTGTATGTTTCGAAAGATACCCAAGTCGGTAAGGGAACCTTTCACCCTCCTCTTTTTAAAATACTTCTTTTTGTTGGGTCTTTTAATTTACATATTGTTATATTGGGATATGTTATTATATATCCTTATTGATTTAAATTTTATGTCCAAGGGATGAGATACCATTGTCTCTCTCATCAACTCTTTTTCTGAATTTTGAAGTGATGCCGTTAGGCTGTCGAATTTTTGCAAGGGAACTTCTTAACCCAATTTTGATTCTTTAGGATAAAATTGTACTCCTTGAATATGTCGTTCTATGAATATGTGTGAATGACCTCTGATTGTTTTACACTTAATATCCACTTATATTTTTTTAATTCGTTTGTCACACATAATTATGTCGTAGATTTATCCTTAATCCAAGGATACCGTATTTGTAAGGGTCTTCATCTCAATCTCATTTCATTGAGACATATTTAGTTTTATACACAACTTTCTTTTATACGGTGTATAAACCCCTTTGACTTTTACTTTTATACAAAAGGAATCTTTTTCAAAGAATCATTTTACTAAATGACAAAAATGAATGTTTCTTTTTATGTACGCGGTGACAACGACCCTTTTCCGCCGCCGTGAGTATTATTTGGTCTTTGGCTTCCTCAAAAAGCCATAATGTTTTTAAAATGAAATAAATACCATATAATCTTTTATGTATTTTGGTATTGAAAATGGTTTTGATAATGGATTTGTTAAGTCAATATATTTAAGTGATATATTGTTATTCAAATATGTAAATGTTTTCTATCATTTATAATTGTTTTATGTATTATGATTTTGTAATGGTACATAGACATTTTTTAGGTGGTTACGTGATAAACCATATGACGGGTGGTGCCGTGAATACCAGGATGGGTTGTTACGTTATAACCTCCAATGCATTGGGTATGGAAGTTGGGCATATGACTATTCCATTAAGTATGTGTGGAAGTCGACCGTATGGTTATTCCATTTAAGTATGCTTATGTCCCAAGTTACCTTTATATGTTATGTGTTCTTTATATGGGTTTTATGGTAATCTTTTGGTTACAAAAGTGTAAGTAATGATCTTTTATTCAGTGAAGAGTTTTTTACTACTTCATAAAGGTGAAAAGTATTACTTTGATAAAGTATACATGGTTTACTTGTTGTTCTGAAAAACTAAAAGTTTTCATTCATTGTGTATCCTTTACTGAGATTTTTATGCTCACGCCAAGTTTTTTTGAAATGTTTTTTCACAGGACATAAAGATGAATAGGGTCAAGGATGGGATCATGGAAATGTCAGGGTATCTAAAACAATGAACTAGAAACGACTCTTGTGTTCAAGAGTTTTTTTTTGTAAAAAAAATGGAAGCTGAGTAGATGTGTATACTTTGTAATCTTTGAGATGTAATAGTTATGTCCTAATTCTCTAAAACTCTAAACCTGAAAAGATCCTCAATGTGAATTATTCATTTAATTCAATAATAAGTAATGTTTAAGGCTGGGTCCTTATACAATACTTTCAAGATAGACTATTTTTATCATTTAATAATGAGATAATCATTTATAAATAAATAATATCATAGGTATAATAAATATAAACCAAACTATCTAGCTGACAAAATAAATTTATAATCATATCAAATATCATGATTTCAATATGTAATATAAAATAAAATTATAAATTATTTTAAAATAAATCCTACTAATGTTCTGGGAATTTATGTAATTTTGAAAACTAATTTTTATCAAGTAAACAATCCCCTTATCAAATTTGATATTTAATTGAATAAATCTAAAATTTTGAAACCCCCAGGAAATGTAATTTTTAAAATTTATAATAAAGTATATAAATTGTTAACAATACATAAAAGGAATCAAAAAAATAATATGTTTCAAATATATATATTTATTTTTGTCATCATTTTTTAAAATCAAAATTAAATCATTCAATCTGATCATTTTTTACATTTTTTAAATCATTATTTATTTAAAAAATAAATTCAGATATTTTTCATTCTATCATTAAAAAATTAAAATTTCTTATTAAATTAACAATAACTACATATCATAAAAATTGATTTTTATTTCTTCTTTTAAGAAAAACTTTATTCCCTTTTTAAAATTATATAAAAATATTCATCTAGTGTTAGACTAAAATTATCTTCCAAAAAAATGTAAAATATTTATTTTGAAAAAATAATAAAATATTTATAATAGTGTTTTACACAGAAAAATTGTAGTTTCAAAATATATTAAATTTGAAACATAATGATTAAAAAAATACATCTAATCGAAAAACAATAACTATTAATCAATTTAAAAACCAATACCATCAATATTATAACATAAAAACAAACCATATATTTTCCGCATGAAAATTTGAAATGATAATAAATTAAAAACATAATTTTTTTTGTTAAACTATAACACATATTTAAAAGAAGACTACCCTCAAAATTGTAAATATGGAATATAGAAAGAAAATAATTGAATGTGATATTATGGGTATGTAGAACATGATACAAAAAATATGATTGGGGAAGAAAATCAATGGGGCTAATGTGATAGGATAATTTAGATCGAGTGGGTTGATGATGATAGGAAAAAAAAGTAGAAAATGGTGATAGAAAGTAACTACAGTTATTGAGTTCATGGGGGTGTAGAATATTGGGGTTGAGCAATGCACATATATGGGGTGGGTTTTGACATATTTTTTAAAATAAATATGCTTTTTAAGAATCACTATTAATAGATAATATATAATATTATTGTGGAAATTTATAAAATAATCGGGAATTAAAATTAATTTTATCTTTTATTATGATTCGGTTTATATAACCACTACTAATAAAATAAATCTAACAGTTTTTATTTTTGTTTATCTCATTATAATTGTAGACTATATTTTTTAATTTAAAAAAATAAATGAGACTTATTTTTATTTAATTTAATGTTATTCTCCATTAATTGAATTTAATCAATAACACTTTTAGAACTATCATTAAAAATTCATAAATAAAAATATAACAATCAATTAGAAAAGATTAACTAACTATCCAAAACATGGTTGAAATCACAAAATAATTTTTTTAAAATATATCTATACCAAAGAAAAATGTATAATTCCTCCACAATTATGTGAAATACATTATTTTGTTAAACACTATTATCATAATTAAAACATTTTATCTCAAATTAACAAGAACCAGAGAAAATATCATCCAGAGAAGTTGATATCTAGAACATATAATAAAATAACCACCATAGGAATTTTTGTTCTTAAAAATATTCAATGGGATTGTATAATAAATAACTAATTCCATTAATACCACATTTCAACCATTCATTACAATGTCCCATCCTACATGTGAACATGATGCTACAATATATACATGTGTGAAATGAACTTTCATCCACTGAATCTTCACACTTTGATCGATGATATTTGGTAGTTGTTTAATTAATGAAGAATATATCTCTAGTTTAATAACATCTCAGTGGATTACATTATAGGAATCATGTTTGTATTTTGATAATGAATAGAAACAAAATAGAGGATACATTCTATAATACCTAATTTGGAATTTAAAATGGTATGAAAATTCATTAATTTCTCCCATGAGCACATGTGACTAAAAAATTCAAATATATAACACACATTTCTTACTTCAATCATTTTTTATGAATATTGGTGAGATATAAATAATGACATGGCCCCAATAAAAAACCCTTATGGTTAATGTTTTCTACAATAATTAGATTTTTAACTAATCAGAGCTACAACTCTCATCTTTCTTGTCAATATAAAGAAATATAATGTTTTTATAGTATCTTATGACCAAAAAAAGTGTTATCACTAACCATAATAAAAACTAACTATTATTAATATTCACTTATATATAATAGGTCAAATTTTACCTTCTTAATATAATCCAAGTAGTTTTTGTTATCCATGAATTGTACAAAAGTTTTATGATATTAATAGGTGTTTGAATTTCAAAAAATATTTTTGAAGGATATCCTTTAGAATCTAAATTGTATGATTAGTTTCAATATCAGTTTGCTTGTGAAAACATCATTTATAGAATAATCAAAGTATTTTTTAATTTTTAAACCTTTAATTAAAAAAATTATTATTTTTCAATGAAATATATACCCTTACGTATGAACTTTTATTTTCATATAGGTGTATCATGTTTAATAATGGTGGAGTAATGGGTAGTGTATTTTTCACATAGTGATGTATTGTTAAATATAGTTTTTTATTAGTTTTGAAAAGGTAACATATAATTTATAAGGGTTACATAAGGGTAAATCTACCATTACATAACGATATGATGAATTTTTATGTGTTGTGTAAGGGTTGTCTGAGAAAACATGTACTTGTATAGAGGTAAGATGATGTTTAAATGTTCCGTGTAAGGGCCTTCCCAGCTTCATGTAAGGGAAACCAAGGGTTTATTATTATCTTATAAATCTATGTATATGATATCAAATGGTTAGATCATATATGATTTGGGTAAATAATTTTATCTTTTTGGTTATAATGGTTATATAAGGTTATTATTATTCTTGTGTAAGCGTATACATAAATTTCTTCCAATTTGGGTTAGGAGACCCACATAAGGGTTAAAAACCATACCCCCATCAAATAACTATGATCTTCATAAGGTTAAAACCAAGTCTCCCATTTGCATCACACTTTTTCAGAAAAATATTATACATTTTGTTTTTCATTTTTTGTCCTCTAAAATTCCTATATAACCAGGTCTAATGATTTAAAAATACTACATAATTGGAATAAATTATATAACCCATTTAAAATTTTTATATCATTTTTGGATGTTTTTATCCTCTTAAAATTTAAAAATCACTTCACAAAATTAATCGAGGGATTAAATTTGAGGGTTGTAATGATAAAAAATGGAATTCCTTTTGTGATTTTTATATACACAAACCATCGTTACCTATATTTTTGATATCCTCTTGAGGATAGTTACATGAATCTAGCTATCGTATAAATAGATTGGGTTCTTTTTTATCATTTATTTAAATTATCTTACAGATGTGGTTTACTCATCCTTACTAGTTGTGGAACCCTAGTTTGTTGTCTGACATATCAAATCAGGAGGTAAGTTGTTTTTTAAATTAGAATCAATAAATTGAATCCATTGATGCTTTTTTATTTTAAATTTATATTCCAATTAACTTCATAATCATAAATTGAGTCTCTTTACAAATAATTTTAAATTTCTTGGTCTGTGTGTATCTGGTGAACTCCCTCTGAAAATGGATTTTGAAATAAATTTTAGATTTATAGAAAAATTATATGGACTTGAAATTAATTATTTTAAGCATGATTTTTATGATTATAATAAAAAAATGATATTTATTCTAAATGATTGATTTTATGTATGAATTTGATGAGTCAAAAACACATTAAAGGATTTATGATGTTAAAGGAAATGAATTAATTTGAATTTCATGAGTCTTTGTTAAAAACCAATTGATATCATCTTTTGATATGAAATGTTTTTTTTGAAACATGAAATATAGAACAAATGAATCCCATGATTTAAATAATTAATATTCATTGAACTAAATGATACCCCAATAATGACTCGGTTTCATGATGTTGATGGGTGACTTGTCGTTCGTAGATGAGATATGCATTCAATGTAAATTTATGTCCTGCAATAAAAATTATAAAAAGAAATATATATCCTTAGATAAGGGAGTTTATTCATGGGTATTATCTACTCTTCTCATTATAATTATTCATCAAGGGAGTGTGTTCATACATGGATTCATATTTCACCCCGATTTTATTCATAACTATAACAGGTTATAACCTCCAGCATTATTATGATGGTGTTATGATTGAAATCATTGTAATATGATTTATATATTCTAGTGTTTATGAAGTGATTTACTCAGGTACAGTTCGGTAGATATTATTAGTTCAATACAATTTTGAGAAAGATATTTATATATACTAGATATTAAAGAAATATAATTTTGAAACATATTTTATTAGTATCCGTTGAAATATTTATTCACGAATGTTTTTATATGAACTATGGAAGTACTTCAATTACATGATTTATTTAAAATTCAGAAACTATTGATTATTTTTTATAAAATTTTTATTTAATATATGGTGAGATCCTACTAGGATTTATTGTGAACACAATGTATTTTTATTTAGAAATTTTTATATTTTATTATTCATGCCCATGTAAATGAGAGATAACCACTCAAATGATATTGGTGTTCAAGATTAATTATACCTTGGGAGCTGACGGTGACTAGTGGATCATATGATACACATATTTCATGCAGTTTTTGGGATGTTTTTGAATTTTCTAATTAATGAATTTGTTTGAAATTATGTATTGAGACTTGAATATGTCTATATATAATGATGATATATTTTCATTTTTTTGGATTTCTGGTAAAATCATTCTTTCCAAGTTCTTTCTAGTGTATGGGTGCCTGTTTCTATCCTATAGTGAATCAGAACGAACTTTGAGATAATAGAAGATTAATTAGGGTGCTAGTTTAGTCATTATACATAGTCGGTTTGTTATAGTGAAGAAGGAAATTTGTACCCAAATTTACACCATTACCCAAATGATTTTACAATAATTTATATAACATGGAAGTAAATCATGATTCCATTAATTTAGAAAATAGATAATTTGTAGTTGAATAGTGTAATATACCCTTTTTAAAAATAGTGTGACTTTTATGACTCCATTAATATATAAGTATGATATATAAATATATAAGACCATATTAAAAATACTATCATTTATTTGAATTTGGAAAATATTATGTTATGTTTTTTACTTTTTTATTTTCTGTTAACTTATTTTAACCCTTTCGGACCATTTTCATGATAATTTAGTTTTTACCCTTTGAATGTTATGATAGTTAATATACAAAGAAAATTGGAAAATAAATGGAAAATGGATGATGTTTTAATCCATAATTAAGTGGTACCCATTGGTTGTACCCCTTGCTCACCGTGGGAACTAGCCCAGGCTCGAGTCCCGCCAGACTCAGACCCTGTGCATATTATGAACATGGAAATTCAAAGCCATTTTCCTAGCTGGGTAACGTGCAACGTGCTCTGGGCCTGGTGGGGCCCCCTAATGGGAGGTGAAAGTTACGCTACACCCGTTTTGTAGTTGGGGTTTGTCTTAGTGGTAAGCACCCCCTAATTATACATGTAAAATAGGGTTTCAAGACCCATTGGGAGCAGGTAATGTAGCATTTATGTAGCGATCTATAGTAGTGGCGACATTATAGAAAGGTCAGGAACTCTAGTGGCGGGAGGGCATTGTAGTAGTGAAAAGGTACTGTAGCATCGACATGTACTATAACAGTACTATTCTCAAAATGGGTCTTGGGTAAAAAATGGGCCCATGGGCCATGTAATGGGATAAATTCCCATTGAGCCTTCAGGCTATGTAATGAGTCTCCCTCAACCTAGTCAAATAGGTCTTTTCATTGCTTTAATAATAAATGAATCTTCAGCCCCAACATTTTTTTTACAAATCATAATTTATTATAAAATATCATTAATAACATATTTTAATTATTCATTTGATTTTACATTGAAAACGTCTTTAAATAAATTATGTTCAAATTCAGTCATATAACTCATAAAAATGATATATTTAAGTTAGAAATTTTAGACACACTATTTCATTAAATTTATAATATTTTTAAGATTTTTAAAATTATTTCTTATTTTACTATTAATTAAATAAATACAATTTCTGGGTTACATAAGAATTTAAGGTAAATATTTCATTAATAAAATATATATAAATTATAATTAAAAAACTAATATACATTTAAAATTAAAATTTTCAAAGAGATATAATTTGTTTATCTTCACTGCAAAATATCATAGATATTAAAATTAAGAAAGTGACATTTCTTCCTTTATCATTCTCTTAATTGTTATATTCGTAAAAATCAAGGAAATATGGAACCAAGGGAAAATATATTTGAGAATTATATAGAAATTAAAAAATTCCTCTCATATAATAGTATAATGGAATGTTTGAGGAAATTTTTTTAGTACTTATCATATTATATTTTACCTTCATTACCAGATTTACCCTTTTACCCTGGTGATAAATTTTACCTTTATTTAGCATTAATTATCACCAATAATTTAGTTAAGGTTATAATTATTTTTTTTTATTCCAAATATGTAATCCATTTATAAAAAATTTAATCTCAATAATTTAATGAAAGTAATTTTATAATTATCCTGTACATCATGATGAAAATGGTTTTCTGAAAAATAATTCCTTTTAGATGTAAAAGTTGTTTATACAAATTTATAGTATAATATTGATTCATATGTAATTATATAGATTATGTGTAACTAAATTGGTCATATATTAATTTAGGATAAGAATCATAATATTATGGAGATTTTTTAATTAAATGAAATGAAATTATTTAAAAAATTCATATTTCTTTCTATTCAATGAAAAATATATACTTTATGGAAAATAAAGAAATTAACCATAAGTTAAAATTAACTATTTAATTTAAATTTTTTTATTATTTAAATATAATACAATTTTTAATTGTATATTAATTTACTTATATTTTGAGCATCCAAAATTTAAAATAATTGTTTTGAAGAAAATCTATATTTCAAGTATAAAATAATTTTACTAAAAATTTAGTAAATGATTAATATTAATAAATACAATTTATAAAACAATTATACATTATGTCATAACATGGTAAACTATATTCATACCCACCAATTCCAAAAACATATTATTATTGTCATATTTATATAATAATATTTCATGGTTCATTTAAACTTGGTGTTTTGCGTCATTTTTGATATCAAACATAACATTCATTTAAATAATGGGGTGTTATATTATCCCCACATTAAATAAATTGAATCTTATTAATTTTAAATTATGATGTTAAATCAATTATTTTACATTGAGAATTTCTTTTTGGAAAACCGACATCATAAATGGGTTAAAAACATCCTCTTAAAAATAGGGAAAGGGAAATATGATGTTTCAATATAATAGAAAAATATTATTACAAAGATGATAACATTAATGGGAAGTTATAATATATTTATAAATGAGGAGAACTAATGACCAAGGACTAATTGAGAGTGATGGGGGAACAAAGTCTAGAAAATTTTAACAACCATAAACATATAAATCCATGATAGGTGAAAAAACCATTGATTCCTTAGAGAAGAAGTAAATGTATAACATTATGAATTCAACATAATTTTTATAAACAGGAGGGATTATATTACTTTAAATATAGATAGCACAATAAAATATTGGAAGTGGATATAGGTTTATTTCAAAAGAATAATTTTATCCATTTTTGGTGTTTTTATCAATTTCTACATTGTTCATACTCAAATAAACTAATATCCAAGGCGATTTTTTATTAATAATCAAATAAAATAAATTTTTATTGGATAATAATATCCATAAAAGGGTCAAAAATATCTCTATATATCAATAAATATTTACCTAAACCATAATGGTTAGCACAAGTTATCCAATATAGTACACTAAATATGTTTGAACAAATTAAAAAATAATAATTTATACAGAATGGAACTAAATTTAAAAAATCAACATTACATTAATCCCATTTTAATTGTAATGTAACTCCAAATGTAACATACTAAATATGTGAAAAAATTGATCACTATAAAACCTCAATAAAAATTTAATTTCTTCCAAAATAAAAAATATCCTTATTCCATAAATAAAATCTCACATGTTAGTATATAGATAACCCATGTTTCCAAAAATGAATTAAACTCCATCATAAATTACATTTACACCAATTCACTAATAATTTTCATGGTCACCAATACTATCATATTGTATTCATCATTTTCAATCATCTATTTTTTAAAAATAAGCATTAAAAAAATAAAATTCAGGAATATATTATGGGTTTTCTTCACCATAATCATGTGCTTTTCAAAAAATATAACTATACCATTAGAAGAAATTTCTAGGTCTTCTATACTACTGAATATGTTTTTCTAAATCCTAAATGAGAACTATTGTGGAACAATACATTATCGTTTCATGATTTATATAACCTAAATATTAATTATTTAACACTTTTACACCATAATTATTATATCCCAAAACATAATCTGTTAAATCCGTCAACTTCAATTATTATCATGGAATATGTTCATCCTTTGTCTTAGAGTTAATCTTTATATTATGGAATTGAATCAGATAATGCCTATGTTCCCCACTAATAGAAAATTTATTTACTCTAAAATTCATTACTATGTGTACTTTATTTAAAGATTTATTAAATATTACCCTTCCTTTGATACAGTCCATGGTGTTGGTATTTTAACATATATTACATTAAGGAAGCTAGAACTTCATTTTTAAATGGTCTTCGCTACCCGAGATCCCAACAAAATATATGAATCTCTTGTTCGGTGAGTATAAGAGTTGGTTGTGGTTCATGTTATTAATTATATATGATGATAATTGATTAATAATAATAACAATATATTTCACTCCAGTAATTATCCATTTTGGTTTTTAATAATGACTACATTTTCAATCACATATCATGTTATCTTGATTCCTCTTAATTCCATCCATTAACTAAAACCAAACAACATAGTATAAGAAACATAATCATAGTTAGAAAGCAGACAATAATGTATAGTATCTATAAATCATGACACATTATTTTCAATCTTGGAAACCTCATGATTAAACTATATACTTCATTTGCATCATCTATTCCAATTCTTCATAATTATTTGTTTTAAAAATGTGAATTTTACCAACAATATCTACTGGATGTGTAAATCATTGAACTCAATAAAGTAACACTCATTTTTCATTAGTATAATTGAAACAATATACTCAAATAAATATTTTGGGGGTTATTACCCCGGATTCATCCATTCCAAAACCATGAACACCATTAGTATCTAGAGAAAGGTTTATTTTTAGGAACACCAGAAAATATCTACCATACAAAAAAATTATATGTTATCTTATACTAATACTTATCCTCAAATTCTATAATAGAGTAAATTTATTTAATCTATATTTTTTAAAATCTTGTTCCCTATGTTTCTACAAAATGTCCATGATACCTTCAAAAAAGAACCTTACCCTAGTAGACCAGATTTAGTGATTACCTAATTACATTATCATTTAATCCAATCAATTATATATTAAAGGGAAAAATAATTTATTATTCATGGTATTGTAGATACATATTAATATCACATTACATTTAAAAACTTAAAATAAATGACATTGTGCGTGAAAATATATTTTATCATTAAATAAATTCAATTTTTTATCATTTATTATATAAAATAAAGGGATATCATAGATTCTTGGTAAGGGCTATGCATAATGGATGATCTCATGAGTAAATGTTCCATAATAAATATGTAAAATTAAAAAAGTGAAAACACGTCCCATTTAATCAATTACATGATAATTAATAAATCCATGGATAATATCCAAACAAATAATCTCATGGATTGTAATACCTAGATTATCAATGAAAGAAATGTATAATATTAGATTTTGTGATCTAAAAAATCATAATATCAATACCTTCAAAGCCTTATGTTAAGATAGTTTAAGAAATTGGTAGGTGTACACCGAAACCCTTTTTAATATGGAAAAATTATTTATATCCTAAATCTTATTGATGAATGGAGGGGATATGTAATTATGGTCCCCACCAATCACAATGTTTCCCAAGTTTTACGAACATATGTATAATTTCCATTTAAATATATAAAAAATACGCTTTATCTATAAATGTTAGTATTAAATAAACAATATATTATATCAACATTTCCACAATCAATGAAAAAAATTTCATTTTAAAACACTATATTTAAAAATCATATTTGGTTTGGAAAATAATAATATCAATGATACTGAGAATATGGATATTTAATAGAAAATTTATTTTCTTTTATCAATGTATATAGAATGTTTCAGGAGAAATTAAATATTCATCAAAATAATCTTGATATGAAAGATAAACATCTAAAAATCAAATTTTATAGAAATTGTTTTAAATAATAATAGAAAATGGGAAAAACATTTAAAATATGCTTTTATAAATAGGTTAGTTTTAAAAAAGATACAAATCATGTAGAAAAGGCTAAATTATCTAACATGGTCATAGTACTGAGGATGTTTTTTATTCTTGTATTCATTAAACCCATTACATTGTATTTTTTTGTAATTAAATTTCAAAATAAACTCTTTGAAAAAAATTAAAAAGATTAATTTCAAACCATTTAAAATATTGTGATATCATAAAATTATATTTATAGATAATATGAATAATAAAAATGACTTATTAGGTTTTTTTTATAAATATGGACATGGATGAAAAATATAACCAACCAAAAGATAAATAATGTCAATTTTTATTTTAAACATTTAATCTCTGAAATTAAGTAATTTTTTTGAATTTTTTGAAGAAATATAGAAAATCATTCAATACATGATGGACAAGAAAATAGATATATTTTATAAAGGATAGATTATAATATTACCTTAACCAAAATTAAGGAAATACCATGAAAATTGATTCTGTAAAATAAATCCTTACTAATTTATTTATAATCGCAACAACATAAAAGAATAAAAATGAATTGAAAAATTATTCATAATGAATAAATTTGTATTCCTATTAAATATAAAAAAGGGGATTTATGAACACCACATAATTGTAAAAAACAGAATTGTGTTAAATATTTTTCAATGGAATAGAAATTGATAAAAAATAACTTACACAGATTATAAAACTTGAGTAAGAATGCATTCGAAAATTTAATGTAAGTATAAAATGTAAATACACATAAAATAAATGAAAAAATTAAAAATATAATCAAAAGTAAACACATAGATAATCATATAATATCAAATAATTAATATAACACAATGATAAGATATTGAGTTATAAAACCGCTAACCTCTGTCCTGACACATCAAATACATTATTTATATTCTTGAATATAAATATGATATTAATTATGTAGATTCTTAATTGAACACTCTTATTTTATAATTAATCTAATTTTATTTATAACTATGTTATATTTTAACATATAATTAATTTAGTTCATACCATATGTTTTGATGATATTTGGTTCTTATGTCTAAAATGACATTGGATGGTTGACTATGGTAAAATATTTCACTATAACATTATCTATAGAATAAGAATATAACAGAATCCTCATTTTTATACATAAATTATATATTTTATTCATAACATGAAATATATTTATGAAAAATGAAATATGTTACAGTCATAGAGATGGTAAGATATAAATGCACATGATTAAAATTTCTATTTTTCATCAATCATGATGGATAAAACATTTTAATTATTTTATGCTTCGAAAAATGAGATTAAAAATTTATATTCATTTCAATAAATTTTTAAATATAATTAATGAGATGGGGTTTAAAAAACGAATCACAACACTTTTTTGAGCTGGTAATTGACACGTACACATGAATAACATTATCTTTTTTAACTAAATGGAATAGTAAAATATTATATGAAATAATATCTTAAAATAATGATAAATACATTACAATATATATATATATAATCCCTAATTAAATTCATTTGTTATTATTTGTTATGGAAAATTAATTACATCGGTTCATCGGACGATAGTTCTCCATACACTCGAATAATGATTTTGTTTTCAATTTGGTAAAAGAAGATAAGGATATTCAGTATTAAATTAAAATAAAAACATCTTCTTATATTTTAGATACTAAAGATATTTTATAATCAAGGATTTATATGATTTTAATGTTGTTTAATAATAAATAAAACAAAAACCATTTCAAAAGAATGATACATCTTCTTTGGAAAACATTTTAATGTTGACATAAGAAACCTTTAAATGAGGGTATTCTAAAAAAAGGCCTCTATGATGTAAGAAACTTATATCAGGAAGGCCTTTGGGTTCGTATTTTCTGATACTAAATTATTTTTATTTGTGATGAAAATAAGAGATGAGTTTCCCTTTTATAATTAAGAATAAAATAAATTTTTTTATTACATGAAATATTAAATAAATATAAATTAATTTTCATTGAAAAAAGGATCTAAATTCACATAATATGAACACATGATGAGGATGTGTTGAAATCAATCAATCTAATAATATTTTGACAAGATTATATAAGGGTTTTAAGATTATAATTTTTAACCTGCGTTAATGCTTTCTAAAAATTACAATGATAATATTGTTTTTACTTTTTAAGGATCATGATTGTTATTATGAATGGAAAATTGGCCAAAAAGGGACCATGGTAGATATTATTGAAAATATACCAATCAATTGTCTTTATATAAGAATATTTGGAATTTTAATTTATTAAATATAATGTTATTAATTATAAAATATCATTAATGAAATTCTTTGTAACTATTCACTTAATTTTACTTTGAAAACAATAGGAAAATTGTTTTCATGAACAAACGTAGAAACCCTGGTATAGAGATATGTGACCCAACCCTAAAATTAAAAATTATGATGTAGGATAAATGCAATCACTATGTAGAAAAGGGGGTGAATAAATGATATATGAAAATATTCTTAAAAACCTTCACATCTAATTAAATAGAGAAATATCTGATAAAAATAAATATTTCAAAATTATCCATAAGAACATAAGTATTTACATGATTAACCACTCAATAAGAGTACCTAGTCCGTGGTATGGTTTGGGAATAATCCAAAACAACACAATTCACTATAAAAAATCCTCTTTATGTATATAAAAGTTATAAAATGCCCTTAAACATGTAGAGAAATTTGATTAATACAGTAATGTATATTTCTATTTTAGAAAAAATGATGTGAAAAAGATTTTGAGTCATGTTTACAAACATTCAAAATTTATTTATTAAAATTTTCACTATGCTACTTTAAGGACATTCACATTTATTAAATCATCATAAATAATTCTTCAATTTCATATCGAGATGAAAGTACAATCATCTTAACAATACATTTAGAAATAATTCTTATCCCTCACTCTAATTTATATATCCCATTAATTAGTTTGGAGACATTCTTTTTATTTTCATTGTTCAATACAAATCGATGAACCCTGATGAACACACTTCTGATCTTAACTTCAATTATCATAACTTCTCTAATCACCAAATATGAAACTGGTTTGCCACGGACATTCTATAGCTCCACATTTCGTGTCATTTAAAATGTTATATTACATTATATATTGAACTTTTTATATAGTTGAGTAAAAAAAATCAATGATGTGAAATTGTAATAATTTTTTTTCTCAACGATATTTCAGATATCTGAATATCATGTTCATTTTAACTCTATTTTATGAAGTCTCAACTCTTTGGGATTATTTTTGAATATTTATGAATTCCAATAAACTTATTAGAACTCATATTCACATGAATAAGAAATTTACATGTTCTCCATTCCAAAATTTTCATTCTAAAATATCTCAGTTTGAAGCATAATTTTCCATTCTAATTCTATTCTTACAATTAAAAAAACTAATGAAAATTACTTCTCACTTCAATGTTATAAGATAACTAAAAGTCATTTATAATTTTTTTTCAACTAATAAAGATTTAATTGAATAAAAAATTTATTCAATTCATGAAATACTACTGTATATGATTAAACAATATCTATTGAAACACATTATCCAATGGATTATAAGGGGCAGACAGTTTATCCCCCGATTCTGTATCAACATCATGTTAAATGGAAAACTGTCAACATCTCCTCTAATGATTTGGTGCCTACATATCCTATGATTCATCTAATTCTACACATCATCAAATTTTTTAGTCTCTGAAGATCATGTGATTAATTTGTTTCAACAAATCATTTCATTTACAAAAAAGAAAATTTCCATCAGATACAACCTTGGCCATCAAATGTCATTCCCTTGATAGAACTCCACATCTAATGTCTTATTAGAGTCTAACTTTGTTCCAATGGATTGGTGTGAACAATGACATATTAATTTCTATAACACAACAACATATTTTTAACTTAATGAATCAGTTTGTATGATATGTTGGTTTTTTAGATGGATTGTCTCATCTGATTAATCATCATATCATCAGTTTGGAAAATCATTCAACAATATATAATTCAGACTCACAACCGTGTATAATGACTTCTTCTTGATGGTTTGAACATTGAGATCAACATAGCATCGTCTGACTAATTTTGAATTGTTCTATGACATCACATATCTTCAAGTAATAAACATATACAATATTAATTAATTTAAGTAAATTCTTTATTTCCTTAAACACTCAATCTGATCACCATGGTTCGGTATGGTCTTGTGTATGAAATTACATCAGTCATCTTAACCAAGAAAACAACGTATGCTCGATCATGTTTTATCCTATTCAAAAAAAATTTATCATGATTTTTTAGATAAATCATTATAATGATAACTTTTATCATGGAAAACCATCATTATATTTTCTATGTCAACCATATCTTATAATATTCTGAATTTGATACATATTTAAGTTCCTTTATAAAAACTCATTCTAGAATGAGATTAATAATATCAAGTTCATTCAAAAAATTAAATTAAGAACCTAAAAAAATGATGTTACATCTCAATAAATCAGTGTCTGATCAACATAGTCAAAAACACTTTTTCTGATCACCATACATAAAAAAGAGAGGTGATTTTTCATTGATAAAACTGATGAAAAAAATATATACCAAACTTATTTCAGCAAACTTCCCCAGATAACATGGTCCCAACAATACCCCATTTGTATTTTTCTATGAAAAATTATTTATAAATAAATGAAACTTTATATACTCATGAAATGTATCACTTATCTATATTTCTAAGCCTATGTGAGAAAACAAATTATGAGAAAAAATAATCTTTTAACATTAAATCCATGTTATCCATAGTCATCTATCAAAGAATAGACTTATAAAACATTAAAATTTATATCTTCTAATTCTGCACAGATTTCTTTATTTCATCCACAAAACATTCGTAAAACCCACTTCAACAAACTATTAATTTAAATAAGACATTTATATATTGATATCAAAGATTACCCCTTTTAAGATTCCCCATATATATGTTATTTCTTTGAAAGGATTAACACATACCAATGGTTTGATTTTTCAAAAATCAATTTTCTCTCCTATGACAACTTTATCCAAAGACAAGATGAGAGAGGGGATAGAAACACATACTTCATATATAGAGAGAAATATTTTTGATTACTATCTTCAACATTAGTTATTCATTTTTGTAACGGTTTTGTGAAAATGATAGTAATTTTTTTTGAAGTAATATATTTCAAATTGTGTTCATTATTCTCCAAATCCTTTTTGATGAACTTTTATTTGATATAAATATTCGTTGAATGATAATTGTTCTCTATATTTATAGTTATATATTTATAATTTTTTTTACTAAATATAGTAGAAATTGTATCCTCAGTTTATCTAGTGAATTTTCTAAATGAGTCTTCATACACATACGTTGTGTCGAATCTTGTGTAGAAATAACTTATTCTTCTTTAGTCATTCTAAGAGTTACAAAATTATTTATTTTAGTATTCCAACATTCACATAATTCTCCTAGAAAGAAAATCCCCTATATATTTATCTTATATCATTCACACTTCATTCCAAATAAATATCCTTATAATAAAACATATCAAATTTTCATGATTTATCATATTTGAATCCAAAATCTATTATGCCTCTAATTTATTTGGGAATTTGTTTTCTTACTAATATATGTGATTGGTTTGGATCAATTTAGAATCACTCACATAAAGTTACAACATATATAATATTTTATCATCATGTAGTGTGATATAAAAAACAACCAATCAACTTTCTATGTTATTTCAAATTCACTTATTTACCTTCTATATCAATAGACAATTTGGTTCCCACAAAAATTGGCGTGTAATCATGTTTTAATTTTTTTCATTCCAAATCTCTTGAAGAGTTCCTCAACATAATTCACTCGATATACAATAATATATTTCCAAATTGTTGAAAATTTTAATATAATGAAATATTATAATTATTTAACCATGAACATTTAAAACAACATCTTCATCACATAGAAAACTCTTCACAAGTTACTTTAAATATCATAAAAATGATAATATCATAAACAAACACAATCAAAATGAGGGAGATCTCATTATATCCATTGATTTATATATTACTTCTAACTCTTCCTTCCATGAAGAATAACATCTTTAAGCATGAGTCCAATTTCTAAATAATAGATCTCATAGATTTTTTACCCCATTATTTTATTTATTTAACTTTAACACATAACATTCATCTTTTAAAATCACAATTCCACAAGACAATTCAATATAATTTTTTTATGAATTTTTCTATTGGAAAAATTAGATTTCACATCCAACTGAATATATATATAGCCTCATTGTGGAATAATTATAAGATAGATTCAAATTTTATTTAACCTTTCAATAATAGAAAATGTATCATCAGAATCACTTCCATGAATTTCTGATTCACCTTTAGACAATAATCATGATATTTTTATCACTTCAACATATTCATTCGACATATTTCAGAATACCCACTTTAAAAAAATAATATTTTTATAATTTGATTTGGATAAATGTTCCTTGTACCATTCATCTAAATATTTACCAACTATTCTATCATTGTGTGAATCCACTCTTGATGTTGAAATTCATCATTAACATCTTTTATCTCAACATATGAATAAAAATAACTATGTCCAAGAAATATTGATTTTTTATTTTATTTTATATTTTTTTTGATCACCAATGATGTTTATTACTTTCACATTTTCCCTATCAAAGGAAGAGGTAAAGGAGGTTCTACCTCACATCTGGAAATAATTCAGTACAAAACCTGAACTTTTTTCACATTATCATTGCTGAACACATTACAAATTTATAAATAAATTATCTCTCAAATCCCTCATCTTCCCCATCTATATATGTTTTTGAAACATAATATTAAAATTTTTCAAGATCTTTTACATAAAAATAATCAACTAAATTAACTTTTTATTTTCAAAAACATATATATCATTTATCATCAGTATATTAACCGTGAAATAATTCCACATAGACCAATTTGATCATATTTTAAATGACAAATACTTTTGAGTTTTAGTATGTAGGGACTCCAAAAAACAATTAAGTGATTTAAAGATAGAATTTAATTATATAAATTTTTTAAAAGGTGTCATATTTGAACATGGTATATTAAAACATAAATTCTTAATGTAAACTATTGTAAGCATCACCTAAATCAAGAACTATTATGACAGACCATGTTCAATTAACATTGTACATCTCATATATACCAAAATTCTATTCATTATTCTAGAAAAAGTATGTTTTTAGTGGTGGGTAAGGTGAATTGAACACTTTAATAATAATATATTTTCATGATAAAATCTATATTTATCAGTTTTTTATTCACCGCTATTATCATTTGTCAACTAATTCATAGAATATACACATTCCTTTTCTACTCTTCTCACAAAAATCATAATCATTTTTAGAGCATCTAATTTATGATTCTAATAAACAAGGAAAGTATTGTGAGTAAAATAATCGATGAAGGAATCAAAGTACCTATCTTCAATAGTAAATTTTTTTATCATTAGAACACAAATATCAAAATGATTTATTTCTAAGGGATGAGTTGAATGAATTTCAACTTTCTAGTGCGCACTATTTGTAATTTCCATTGCTAAAAAATTGAACGACACCAATATCTTATTCCATTCTTACTGAGAATATCATAAACATTGTACCTCATTTTCATCATTCTCATATTCCTCTAAAGAATGTTTCCCTATATATTATTCCATAATTGATTCTCTTACATCATTATTAGATAACACGAATTCTTTACTCCACCAACTTGAAACAAGTAACCCTTTGTATTTTATCCCCTTATGAAATGTTTTAAATCTTATTATTTTTTCATAAAACCTATAATTTTTTTGGGAATAGCATTATAACCTTTAAACCATGTGGCGAAACACTTTAAATATTTTTTTTCATAGAAAAATTATTTTTTTGGCTTTCATCTTTTCCTCCCCAAGAATATCTGATCCAAAAAATTTTATTCCGAGAGATTCATATTTTACCAACATCACCACTTCTTATTTAATGTATTTCATATTCATCAATATATTCAAATATATATCATATTTTAAGACCACCCAATATCTATAATTTGAATTCATTATTTTTTTTATCTTTGAGAGAAGTTTCTACTACGAGTTCTTTACCCTTTGCATTATATTTTTTCATGTTTTATTTTTTATAAATTTTTTAAATATTTTTCTGTCTGTAAAAAAATTAGATATCCTTTTTTATTATATCTAGGCTAAACCCATCTTTAAAAAATGTTTCCAATGGTAGGAATATTTTTTCGATTTTCTTTAAAAATTTCCTAGGATTTATTATTTGAGATGATTGAATACCATTCAATTACTACTTCTAGTTAATCGTGGAAATTTTATAGAGATGTTGATTAAAAAAATAGATATTTTCTGTATGGAATATTCCACCAGAATACCAGTAGTATTCCTAGAAATAATCTTTTCTTCTATAACATCGATACTTTCCAAAGATGTAAAAAAATTATCTAACTTAATTAACTTCCACATTAAAAAATTGTTAATACCCATATGTTCTATAATATTTGTATATATTCATCTTCAACTTGGATTGAATCTCATATTCAAATTAATCAAAAATAGTATCAATATCTAATTTTAAATATAAATATTTTTAAATATCTAAATATTCAACCATATTAGTTTTGGCTATATATATTATATTATGAGATTTCCTGATCCTTGGAACATGTTTATTTTTTTCATCAATTGAATATAACTTGTGTTATTATTTCTCATGACAAAAATTTTAAAAAAATAGTAAATTTCAGAAATAGAGTATTTGATACTCATAAATCCCTGCCCAATTTTATTGAATTTCATTGAACAACTTATATCATTTCCTCCTTCACATATATCATCATGTCAAGCTATCCATTATTATTATTTTCTATTTAACGAGATTTATTTAAATGATCAATATCTTTCAACATAATATATTTCAATTCATGAAAATATTCTTGACTATTCACTATAGAAATGCACTTTTTTAAATTCTTTATTTATTTTCATGTCTTACAATCTTATGAATACAATATATTAACTATATATTCGATGAAAATTCTAACTCTTTTCCATCTACTTCATCGAAAAAAGAATTTTCATCCTTAGTGAAATTCTAATCATTATCATATTTAATAAATGTGTTTTCTATAGAATTTTCATTGAATTTTTCATCTTTAACATCACTATCACCATCTTTATCATCCATAGAAAAAAATTTAATTTTGGATTTTAAGAACATTCAATTTTTTTCATTTTATTAATATTTTGATTTTTGAACATATTTATTAATGGATTTTCTAGAAATTCTATCATCTTCATCGACTTGTTATTCATATTTTTTATGACAATTTGAATCAGAAATAGTAATATATCCAAAAATAATAATTTTAGAGGTACCTTTCATATAAAATTTCTTGTATCTCGTTTCATAATTATAGATTAAATGGAAAATAATACATAAAAATTACTACTACCTACAACTTCTTTGTCAGAGGCACCTACATATTTATCTTCAAGAGTCTTATTAGACTT
This sequence comes from Viscum album, assembly GCA_963277665.1. Classification (NCBI taxonomy): domain Eukaryota; kingdom Viridiplantae; phylum Streptophyta; class Magnoliopsida; order Santalales; family Viscaceae; genus Viscum; species Viscum album. Next base: position 567,781,786 of record OY728164.1, on the reverse strand, counting down.
TCTTAGTTTGTTAAATTTGATGAAAATTTCTTGATCAAATATTAATATCCTTTTAATGAAGATATATTTTCTCATTTCAGATGTAATGAGAGTTCATTGTATGTCATCCAATGATAGAGTATCAGGACCACAATATTACAAAAATGAAAAATTTTCTTCAAACATATCTGGAATAATTTGTAAGATATTTTTAATGATATTTTATTCTTACAGCTTCTCATAATGAAATATTATGGTGCTCACAATACTATTCACCCATGTCAATAAGTCACAAATATATTGATGGTCACCCCTTTTGAGACATTAAAAATTCAGCCTAGGCATTTTTAAAATATTATTCTTAACCATCGTATTGACTTCATTTATATTTTTTTACTTTTATAAAATATTTTTTTTGTTCCAAGTCATTTTACTCTATAAAAATAACTTTCCAAGAGTGAAGATAGTAAATATTTTTTATCCCATTCATAAGTAGTCATATTTCTATAATCAAAAACTATAATAGGAATGTTTTTAACATGATGAGATATCCTTAATTAGTAGATTCCATAACATCATAACCCAGATACATAAGATAAGGAATAATCCAATATTTCTCAATATTATAGTTCATTCAATAAAAAATTAGAATCCCATTACTATTCACATAATTCAAACAATCTTTACAAATTATTCATCAAACATAAGAAAATATTAAATAAAGGGACATTCACTATATTACCTGTTGAATTGGACTATGTAGGATCAATGTAATCACAGAGAGGTAGAGGGGTAAATTAGTGATACCTTTTTCTTTTATGTATATTTTGTTAACAAACTTCACCACCTGGTAAGGGGAAACAACTCTAATGAAAAAAAATTCAATCAACTCCAAAGGATAATATTATTTAGCAGGGTCACTATCTATTAAATGTAGATATTACTTATAATGTTTTTGATATAAACCATTACCACACTATCCACTAAAAAAATCCATTTTTCAAGGATAAAACATGTAAAAAATACCCATATACTTTTATATAACTATTATTAATTCTATAGTGAATGTTTCTATTATAAAAAATATGTCTTAAATGATATTTTATAACAAAAACCATCACCAATTGATTCTAAACACAATAATGTTTATTCTTAAAAAACATTAATTTTTTGTAAATATTAATAAAAATTATTCACTTTATTACCATTATATTGTAATGAAAATCTATGGAATTCATACAAAACTCAGTTTGATCCCTCACTATGATTCCTCTTTCTGATTAGTCAGTCTGTAAATTAGTATAATTCATTAGTTTGTTTGATCAATCCGTTCCAATGAATCGAAATGAACACTATTCTAATCATAACATCCCTAACCACAGCATCTCATATCACAAATTCTATCTAGAAACAAGTTTTAAATTATAATTCTAGATATAATATTTTTTACATGAATAACGTCACAATACATTGTACTTTGACCAAATTATATAGGACCAACTTGAACAGAAATGGTGGGAACATGAAATAATTTTACCTCTTAAACAAATTGTTCATCCCTAATTTTCTTATTCATTTGACATCAATTTTACTTCTTTTCAACTCTTATAGACTCTTATCAAATATACATGAATAAACAATTACATTGTAAAAATAATATACACATGAATAATAATGTTAAGGTGTTCAGTTTGGAAATTGATTGTCCCAAACATATTACAGAAAATCACTGTGTTTCATTATCAATCCATTATCCCAATTTAAAAAATTCATCAAGATAATGATCACTCATATTCTCCAATATAACTAAATTCCATTGATGAAATCATTGGAATATTTAAAAAAATTATTTTCCTGCAAACATATTTTTTTATGTTCAAATTATCTTTAGTCGAATGAAATTTCATCTGATGAAACTAAAAATTTAATGGATTATTGTTTTCGGATAATTCACCCATTGTATCAGTATCAACATCTTATACAATGGACTAGTATCAAATTCTCCTTCAATGGTTTGATGTCAGAATATTTTTTTTCATGATTCATGTCTTCACCACATCTAATCTACCCGTATCAAAATCACATCTTATTGATCAATTAAAAAAACTATTTTAATTATCAAACAACAAATTTGGTCCACAAAAAATATCTTGGGTGGTCTGATGTTCTCCATTGTAAGGAACATTTTATATGACACAATAATGGTGTAAAATATTCATCTAATGGGTATGTGTTAATAATGAATTATTATATTCTAAAACACTACATCTTATTTTTCATTTGATTAATTAGTAGACCTGATGAATTTGTTCATTATATGATAGTCACATTTTAGGGATTTGTATATTATATAATTATAAAATATTTTTTAGATAAGAAAATTCAAACTCCCCGTATTTAAACAACATATGCATTCAATGATTCTCGATCCAATGATTTGCATCTTGAAAACATCAACATAATAAAAACACTAGAAAATAGTATTTCTCATTCCATATTAAAACTACATCTTGTATCATGACTTCTTCATTATGTTTATAACATTAAGATTGAAATATCATTGTCAGAATAATTTTGGATTGTTATAAGACTTCACATATTTTTATGTCTAAAAAACTTATTTAATAGACATAGCCTTTTACACATTTTGTTAAATGTTTTTATGAATAATTATCCTTCTAAAACAACCATGGATCATAAATTCTAGTGTATTTGGAGGATTAGGTACATAATTTGAAAACCTGAAATTAAAATTAAAATATCATTTATTTATTCTTCATAATGACCTACTAACACCTATTGATACATTAAATCTATTTATGATAACCTCGGGAATACATGAAAAAATAGATGAGCTAAAAATATAGGCAATGGAATAAAAAAGAGAATAAATCTTTTCACATGGGTTAGAAGGAATGAAATTATGGAAAAAATGCATGGAACATGAACAAACATATGGAGGAATAATATATACAATAAGAGATCATTAAATCATGGAGTCATAAAAATGTAGAAGCAACATTAAAAATGATATAATCATTGGTCTACTCTCATTTCCAATATAGGATCACAAGTCATGTATAACCACCAAAACTGTTGCATACGGATCACGAGTCAAGGCTAACAAACATGACTTTTTCACATGGAGCACGAGTTAAGGTTAACCACCAAGACCATTGTACTTGAATTATCACTAGAATAAATATTATCTTATGAAATAAAGTAGTATTTAGGTGTACCCATCATAAAATGATCCTGAATTTGTCGTCAAAATAAATAATCATACATATGGAATCAAACATTTACATAAGGGTTTCGCATTGAAAGAATTGGGTATAATAATCATGTCAAAAGTCATATCAAAATAGAATATCAGAATGGCGTCTATAAAAAAATGGATTTAAGAAATAAATGGACATTAATAAGGAAAAATAATCATAGATATTTATAAGTTATGTCAAACTATATTGGAAACATGTATAAAAAATGTTTAAGAAACTTTAGAAATAAAACATTTTAGGTTTGGTTATAGGAAGAGTTTCAAGATTATTTAAAATTGAAATTGAATATTTGATTTTATAAATCCGTAAATGAACCAATATTTTATTTTAGTTGAAAATGATTGATTATAGAATAATAATGGTTTCTCAAAATATATAAAGTAGTATACTTCAAAAATTTTAAGAAATCAGGATGTTTCATTAATTGGGTCTACTTTTTGGGTAGAATTGATAATGGAAACTTTTTATGACATATATATCACCGAAAATGGATGAAATGATTTGGGAACATTAATTTAGAACAAATTAACATTATATGGAAAAATTATATAAAAATAAAGAAGTATTAAATTACTATAAATAGAGTAAAAGTGTTACCCGAAGGAAAAAATGGAGGTTTGGAATGAATCCCTTACCTTATGTCTAAAACGGTTCTCCACTTGTCCTTAATGTACTAAATAATACAATTTGATTAATTAATTAATAACTAAATAACTTATTGTACATGTTATTGATTTATTTTTGTTTAATAATTTCTTTTATGTCTCTTTTGATGGGTTATTGTTTTCAATTTCATCATTTTAGAGTGTTCGTTTTCATTGTTTTCATGATCAGTTCGCTTGTATAATGGTATGGATGTTTTAATAAAATGTTGATATTTATCTAGAATTTATGTTATATATTATTTATGAAATTCTAGGATAATAATTTTTCTTTTATATCATTTTTTATATGTTATGAGAATGATTTATTAGTTAAAATATTAATGATAACTGTTTAGAATATTTTGGAGGTTCTTCGATAATCTAAAACTAGTTTCATTTTATTTTTCAGTATAACATGCATGTTTTTGTTCCATAACATAAAAAAGGTTATAAAAATTTTTATATTATATTTAAACAATTATTTTGGTTTTATAGATATCCTTTTAGGAGATAATTTAAAACAAAAACAATTCACCTACGTAGTTGGTGAATCAACACCTCACAGGCAATGTCTTCATTTTTTTGAATAAACAGTAGATTTTAAAAGGATTGAAGTTGAACAATTACATTAATATTATATAATAATAGTATATATAAGATAATGTAGTTTTAATTCTGTTAGGGTAAGTATATGTGATTATAGATTATGGAAATAAAAGATAATGAAATGAAATTTAAAGAAAATGGAAGAGGATTTTACCCCTTTATTTTCTCTTCTTTATGAACCTCCTTAGAGAAAAGGGTTATGAATTTTGGTGGATAAAGGGATAATGGACATGGGGAAATCCTTTTCAATATCATTGAGAGGAATTTGGACAAGATTCATTGCTTTGAATTTATGAGGAAAATGGGGGTGATGGGATGTATTTTTGGTAAATGAGAGTGGGTTTTTTCTCACTATTATGTTCATTATTTTATTATTTTCACCCATGAATATAAATATTTTGAACGTTATAAAAAAATAAATTATAAAAATTATTGATATTTTATGATTTTGGGCTTTAATCTTCCATATGTCATCCACGAAACCTTAATACAAGTATTTTGATTATATCGTAAATTATCATATTTCACTATTTATAAAAAATCCAACTATTTTAGAAAAAACTAAAAAATAGAACTTAAATATTTTTCAATGTTTATAATTAAAAAATTAAATTTATTTTACAAAAATAATTTTCAATATTTGAAAAAATTAATTTTAATTAAAATCGTCATTTACTTGGATGGTAATTATTTTAAAATAATATATCTTGTAATAACTATTTAAAAAATTAATTAGGGTCTCATAAAATTATATTATAATCATTTGACAAAAAAAATTAATTTATGAATACATTTTATGAAAATATATTTTCTATTAAATTATGAAATAAATCATAAAATGTTTATTTAATATTTATTTCTTACAAAAATACCAATAATTAATTTTTAATTTTTTTAAAAAATTACATATTGAATGAAAGAAATATATCATATCATCATTCATAACATTCCTAAATTATATTTATACTATCATAAGTGATGTTACTATTCTATTGGGCATGTTACTATTCTTAATGGCCATATTATTATTTCATAGTTCCCGTTACTATTTCATTGGATTGGTTCTTTAAATTATATAAATACTTATTATTTCATTTATTATTCATTTATAAAGTTTTTATAGTGTTCTATATGTGATTTTATGTGATTTATCAATATATCATAATTATAAGAAGGGATATTTTTGTGATTGAATTATGGGTTGCTACATTATTCCCCCTTATAAATGTTTTCCCTCAAAATTTCTTTTTAAACACTAATGGGTAAACATGTTAGGTACTTAATATTTTTCACGCCATTAACTATAAAATAAAATTATATTAATGGAAAATAATACATTGCTAATTAGACCACAAAAATACAATCTTGAACATAAAAGGATAAACATTAATTGAAAATTTTATCCTAATTTTTAATAGGGTAAATTTCAATCTAGGTTATCCATGGTGATATAATTATCCCTAGGATTATTACTAATGTTTTCTAGTCCTAATTTACAAATGGGGGTTAATGTAACACCCCAGAATGATAAGGTTTAAAAGACTAAATGATATATCTCAAGTCAACAAGTTTCAGCATTCTTTGAGGGAGATTACCTGATTAGAACTCCCTAGCTAAGCATGTATCACCTTGAGTAGTGATCAAGATAGATCACCTTTTGAATGTTTTATTAGGATGTCTGTGAGTGAGGATAATGAACCCTATAAAGAACATGTGTTGGCCTATGGGTATAATCATTAGTAGGATGATTTTTTCAAGCACATGGGCGGGCCTCAGGGAGAAGACCACATGTATGTGGAGAAACTGGTGCTACCAAGTGGGCCAAGACCGGACAACAATATTATGGCGGGGTGTCTGTGTTGTTAGTAGGCCTGATTATTACATCACAATTAGAGTAGGAACCCATCCATAAGTGTAGAGCACCACATGGGTTGAGATGTAAGGTACACTATGAGGATATTGTACTCTAAATGGGGTAAAAGTAACAACCTAGAATTAGGAGGGGTTAAATGACTACATGATATAACTTATGTCAACAAGGCACCTCTTTTTTCGTAAGCTTACCTGATTATAACTCCACTGTTAAGCGTGCTTTTCCTGGAGTGGTGTTCACAATGGGTGACATTGTGGGATGTTTTTTATGATGTTTACTAGTGATGAAAAAGAACTCTAGAATGAAGAAGTGTTGGATTTTGGGGACATTCATTTGTCTGATGACCCATTCAAGCATGCCGGTGGCCCCCAGGGAGGGGCCATGTGTCTTTGAGAAACTCATGGTACTTTGTAGGCCAAGACCTAAAAACCATTGTACGATGGGGTGTCTGAGTGTCCAAAGAGTCCCAGTTGTTACAACTATAATGGACCTAGAATATAACACACATTATTACATGATTTAAATAATAATTAGACTTTAACTTTTGTATAATGTGTTTTAAATTTTACTGTGTTTGGATTATTAGATACATAATTGGAAAACATGAAACCAAAATAAAAACATCATTAATTTAATCTTCAAAATGAGATCATAACACCCTTTAATTTCTTATGTATTCATAGGATAATTTTGGGAATTTTTTAACAATGTAATGATCTAAAAATTTTATTATACTAAAAAATATAAGAATAAAGCACATCGCATGGGTTAGAAGATATAACATGATGACATAAGGAATAGAATGGAACATGAATAAAAATTTAGAATAATAACATATAAAACATGGGATCATTGAATCATGAATCATTTGAACATGGAAGAAACCTAAAATATGACATAAGCATGAGTTAAGAATCATTTCACATAGAGGATCACCATTGAAGGCTTACCAAAATTATTGTTGAACATAGTTCATGAGTCAAGGCTAAAAACCTAGATTATTGAACATTACAAATCATGAGAATAACCATTACCCAATGCATTGGAGTTGTATATTGGTACACCCATCCCAAAGTTTTCATGAATATGCGTGCGATATAAATAATCATACATATGGAATCCAATATAAACAAGCTGGTTACCCATGGATAGAATTGGGTATCATAATCAGGTCAAAGGGCATATCAAAAGATAATACCGTAATGGTGTCTATGAAATAATGGATTTAAATAATACATGGACATTTATAATGGAAAATATATATAAATCATGATATTTTTTGTTTAATTGAATTGTAAAAAATTTAAAAATAGTGTTTATGAAACATTTGAAATAATTTTTTTGGTGTGGATTAAATAAAATATTAATGATTCTTTAAAAAGGAAAAGGATTAATTGTTTTTATAAAACCAGAAATGAACCGAGATAGATTTTTATGTTAAAATAAGTGATTTTAGAAAAATAATGGTGTCTTGAAACATATTATAAAGTGAAAATGAAAATGGGTAAATATTTTGTGAACGTCACTTTAATTGGGATTGTTTATTAGTAGGAATTGAGAAGTGAACTTTTTTAAAACATGTATATACACGAAAAGAAGGATGATATGATATGTATACCAGAGTTTTGAACATATACATAAAATTTAGAATAATCATATAATAATATAAAAGAGTTACATTATGGATAATAGAGATGAAGCGTAACCCAAATGAATAAAATGGAGGTTTATAATGAATCTCGTACCTTATATCTATAACAGTTCTAAACAAGTAGTTAATGCCCAGAATAATCAGATTATATTAATAAATTTATAATTACATAACCTCTTATACATTTAATTTATTTATTATATATTATCAAGATAATTTATAGAATTGTTGACGGGTAATAGTGTTTAATTTCATCGTTCGAGATTGTTCGTTTTATTGGTCTTCATGATTGGTTCATTTCTATACATGTAGGAAAGATCAGGCAGGATGGGAATAATTGTCCACAATTAAAATTATATTTTATAAATTAACATCTGTAATTTTAATAGATCTTATATATTATTATTTTTTAAAGATAATAGGATAATTCATTAGATAAAAATTTTATGATAATCATTTAGGTTATTTTTTGATTTTTTGATCACAATAATCTCATTTTGTTTTATCATTTAGTATTATTTATATATGGTAGTTATAGAATATAAAAGTGATTATAAAATACATATTATAATCTTTTTTTAACCATTTTAATTGTTTTTTGTCCCGCCATGATGTTGGTAATGAAAAATGAAAACATGTCATCCCTGAAGGTGGTGAATCGACAACTCACGAATGATGTTTTCATTTTTTATAATAAAAGGGAGTGGATAATAGGATTTATGTGGAATTATTCCATTAAAATGATAAAATTTCAGTATATATATGATAATTTTGTTTTCTCTCCCCTTGGATAAAGGGAGGCGAGGATAGAACAATAAAATTAAAAAAATTGAAATAAAATTAAAAAAATTCAAGGGGATTTTACCTCTTGGATTTTTCAACATTGAGAACCTAATTATGGAAAAGGGATTGGTATTTTGTTTAGAATAAAGACTCTTAGATATGGGTGGAGTATCTATAGAGTATTTGGTATAATTTTAACAATTGTAAAAGCTTGATTTGTGTGAGGAGATTAGGTGGTGAGGGGTGGTATCTATAGCGGAGGAGAGAGTTGTTTTCTCATTAAATTTTTCTTTATTTTATTATTTTGGATAGAGACTTTGAAAAGTTTGAGTATTATCATTAAATATATTAAAATAATGAAGGATAGTTTGATATTATTGGATTACATCTTCCATACATAATTTATGACTCAATAATTCATACATTTGGTAAATATCGTAAATTACCATATTTCGCTATTAACTAAAAATTCCATTATGTTTAAAATATCCCAAAAATTCACTGTAACCATTTTTTATGTGTGGAATTAAAAATTTAACTCCATTTTATGAAAATAATTTTCAAAATATAAGAAATTTAATTTTAATTAAAATCACCATGTACTCAAAAATATAGATTTTAAAATTATTACTAATTTTATAACACTTTGAAAATTTGATTAAGGTCTCATAAAATTATATTATTTACATAATACAAACAATATTAATTTATGAATAAATTTTATAAAAATTCAATTTCATCTAAATTATTAAATTAATCATAAGATTATAATTAAATATTTATGACTAATAAAAATACCAACACTTCTTTTTTCATTTTTATACATTTTTTTACTTATTCAATGAAATTAATACCGATTATTTTCATTCATAAGATAACAAAATTTTATTTATACTTTTATAGGTGAAGGTACTATTATATTGGATGTGTTATTATTTACAAGTGTAACATTTCTATTCAATAGGACATGTTAAAATTCCATTGGTTTAACTTCTTTAATATCTGTAAATACTTCTTATTTAATTCATTATTTATTTCTGAAGGTTTTATTGGGTTCTATATCAAATTTTATGTTATTTATACTATATAACATTATTATAATAAAAGAATTGATAAAAGTTTGGGTCTTTACATTATTCCCCCATTATAAAATTTCACCCTTGAATTTTTGTTTAAAAAGTATTGGGAAAAGAGATGAGGTTGCCTATCCTTCCCCGATTCTTATGGTTCCAATATTTCCTATTTATACTTATTGTTCCTCCATATTAATTTGACAAGGTGAGTGACCTTTTTTCTTAGAACATTACCTCTTCAATCGAGATCTTCATTATCTTATCCTCGTAAGTAATTTCATTATACAACTATATAACCAATAAATTCAATATTTGTGAGGGGTCTGGTTTGTACTTACTCAAAATGGGTATGCAGAATACATAGTTTTGTTGAGACATGCTACATAGAAATACTAGTCGATTGGCCATAGATACAACATGATCAAGAATCTTGAAGGTGGTAGATGTACCTATTACATAGCTTTCCCTTATTCCGAAATATCATGATCCTATTCCATGGAGATAAATGGAATAATAACAAGTATCTAACCTTAATATTCAAGTCTCATCATAAATTTTGGGTATACCTAATTTTTGGACTTTTAGTTTCCCAGATATGCGGCGAAATATTTTTAATCATTCCTATAATTTCTTAGAAAATATCAGTTCCTGGTAGCTTATGTTCATCTACTTCATCCCAGCATGAAAGTGTTCTATATATTTTCCTATAAATTGATTCATTTGAATCTATTTGTATCCATTAGTAAAAACTATTATTATTGTATATCTCAAACAGAGGAATATTTTGGTCCCATCATCCCCCAAATTTTATAAAACAAGCTATCAACATGTATTCTTATGTCTAAATATTCCACCCATATTGGTCATCAGTTTATGGATGACAGGCCTTACTGAATTTTAGCTTAGTGATTAGAGTATGTTGATGTTTTTTCCTATGATGGAAGATGAATATTGGATCTCAACCATATAAAATTGATAAGGATACTCCATGCATCATTGAAACTTATCTGATGCATATCAAAGAATTTTATTCTAGGTAGAATACCTATAGAATTTATATAAAGTTATCGATCTTTGTAAGATTATCCACAACTACCCATATAGCATTGTTTCCTCTAGATGTCTTCGGATGTCTGGTGAAAAAGTCTATCCTAATATTTTTCCATTATCATGTTTGTGTGGGTAATGGTTGAATCACAAATTTAGACCTTTTCCTTATAAACATCACTTTCTAAAATACTTGGCAGATTAATGTATATTCAACAATACCCATCTTCATATTGTCCCACCAATAATTTTCTTTGAGATCGCAATACATCTATGTTATCCCTAGGAGAGTAGATATGGTTGAGCTATGTTCATAATTATGAGGACCGTTATTTTACTACGGATTGGATGGTACACATGTCCATAACCCCAATCTTATGACTCATTCATTATCCATTTGGAATTCTAATGATATCCCTTTCCTGATAGCATCAACATTATTCTAAACATCTACATCATTTCATTGAGTATCCTTCATTTTCTATGTGAGGGATGGTTGAGATGTAATTTGAGAAAGGATTGATGATGTTTCTTACATAACATTTTCCATGTCCAAAATTTGTTTTGTATGATTATTAGATCCTTGTCAATTCTCATTATTGAAAATGATGTAGTATCATTTCAACCTAAGGAATTCAAATCCATATATGTTGTACTAGGATGGTAGTGGATTATGATGTCTTAATCCTTGATAAGATGAAACCATATTATATAGTGAATTTTAATCTTCTTGTCTACGAATATACAATTGTGGCTCTTATGGTTTGTATATATCTCAAAGTAATCAAAATATATATAATTCCACTAGATTATCACTGTAAATATCACAGCGGCCAACTCTAGATATTACATGAGGTAGTCTTTCTCAAGAATATTAAACTTCCATGAAGTGTAGGATTCCACCTTTTAATTTTTCTTTACTAGACATCCTCATCCCTTATTTTATGCATTGATAATCACCACAAAGATTTCCCCAAGTTTCGGTAGTGTGAGAACTAGTGCCGTGATATGCCTCAGTTTCAACTCTTTAATGAATTCTTCACATTCACTGGTCAACCCAAACTCTCCCCCCTTTCGAGTCATCTTTGTTAGTGGGTTTTAAAATCTTGAGAATATATTCAAAAATCACAAGAAAAACCTAGATAAATCAGGTATTATATGAATCTCCATTACATATATTTTCTTAGGCCACTCTTCGAATACATTTATCTTGAAAGGGCCCATAGATATCCCTTTACTAGTGATTACATGCCCCATGAATGATATTTCCTCCATATTGAACTCAAATTTATTGTATTTTTCATATAATTTCTCCTTTTGAAATGTCTTTAGAATATTATTCAAACATTCCTCATGTTCCACCATTATCATGGAGTATATTAGAATATCAACAATAAATACTACCAAAAATATGTCGAGGTAATATCTAAATTCTCTATTCAATAAATCCATGAATATTTCAAGAGTATTACTATGTCTGAAAGAATTCACTATGAAATCATAGTGTTCACATATCATTCGAATGGAATTCTTGCGAATATCTCCCTTCTTTACAATTATTTATGTTCCTCCTTATAAAAATACTTGTCCCCACACAATTGATTGAAAAATCCATATATCAATGGATGGGGATACTTTAACATTATATTGATTTTATTGAGCTCTTGATAATCAATACAAAGGTGCATTGATCTATCCTTATTCTTGATGAATAGTAATATTGTGCCCCACAGTGAATCACATGGGTATAAGAAACCACTATTCATATTCTCTTGTAAATTCTTATTTAGTTCCTCCAAATCAGTGGTGTCCATTATATATGGTTTCTTGGATAGGAATATTTCTAGTAATATGTTCAATTTAGAACTCAACATCTAGTTCAAGAGGAAGATCATGAAACTAATTATGGTATACATCGGTATATTCCTTCACAATGGGAATCTCTTTGATCATGACTCTATCATTTGTATTAATAATTTGATCTATAAACCATTTCTCATATGGCAATAATATCAAAAATTGAGATAATTATTCTAATAGAGCTTAATCCTCCTCTTTAAACATGTAAATAATTGGAGGATGCCTCTAGATGTGAAGAGTGATGTCCCATTACAAGAAGTTGATTTGGATTTACATATAGATAGAAAATAAATTCCCAATATATAATCAAACTCCAAAAAATTAAGTAAAACAAGATTATCGTGGTGGTTCAATCCAAAATCATTAAACAGGGAAGAGTTATATACTTGGGATTCAATAATTACCTCATTTTCATTTATTATTGAAAACCAAACCACGGAATTTTGAGGATGTGTTTGAAAAGTTATACTAAACGTGCAATATAATAATGAATTCAGATAACCATTATCAAATAGAATTTTCACTTTTCATTAATGAATAAAAAACATACATGTAACCACATCGTTATTAGGATCCACCTCCATATGCCCTTTCTTGCTGCCATAGTGGTTTTTATTTTTTGATTTACTCTAACAAAACAATAATTAGGGAAATGGTTCTCATAATTTCCATTTTTCTTGAAGTAAAAAACATTTCTCTATAAGAAGGGAGTTGATCTGAAACATCCCTCCTTCTCCATTAGTTGGAATCTTCAAATCCCTTCATCTGTTATTTGTGAGATGCCCCATTATTATACCCCTGAATCATTTCATGTTTATCTTTATAAAATTACTAGGATTCTTCTTCCCATAATTTTTATACATAATATATTGGGTTTTCATTCCATCATGGGACATATCTGTTAATCCACCCATATTAATATCCATTTTTTAATCAATTATAATTTTTATATCGGTATTTTTATTATAAATGATGATTTTAATTTTAATTTAAATTTATTAAATTTAAAAAATTATTTTCATAAAATAGTGTTCATTTTTTAATTATACACATATAAAAATGGATAGAGTTAAATTATAGTTATTTTATAAATAAGTTGAATTTTTTGTGAACAGTGAAATATGATAATTTATGATATTATCTAAATACATGAATTATGGATTAATGGATGATGTATGGATGTTGTAAGTCCAAAATATAAAAATCTCCATCATTTATTAATGAATTTGTTGATATGTTGAAAACTATTGATAGTCCTGATACATAATATTTAAATAATGAAAAAACATCTCCTCCCCTATAAATAATACCCTCGCCACCTCTTCTCCCAACACTTTTCAAAATTTAGACCTTGTCCAAATTATACAAACACCACTTACCAATACTCTAACAAATTTCCAGGAGCCTTTTTTCTAAACAAAAGACAAAAATTAATCCCTCTAAAAAGGTTCTTGTTGAGAAGGATTCAAGAGGTTGAATCCTCATTTTTTTCATTTATTTTTTTAAAGTACTTTTATTTTTATTATTCTATCCTCACCTCTCTCCATCAAAGATTCATGGTAACTCCAATACCTTATATATAAAATAATTTTATAATTCTAATGTAATAATTTTACATTATACCCCTTCGCATCTCATTTTTCTTCGAAAAACTGAAAATATCTTCTTTGACGTGTTGATATATCGCATTCAAGGAAGACAAGTTTTTATTTTCCTTCACCACCTTCATGGATGGAAATAAAACCATTATAAAGGTTGAAAAAGATTTTAAAATTTATGTTATAGTCTTTCTTATGTTCCAGGACTAACAAATATATATTATACTAAATGATAAATAATAACGATTTCATTGGGATTGAAAATAGAAAAATTAACCCAAACGATTATCATTAAATTTTCATTTAATGAATATTCCTAATATCTAAAAACATAATATATAAGAACAATTAAACCTCTACATGTTAATTAATAATATATAATATAAATTTTGGACAACTATTACCATTCTACATGAACTTTCATACATATATATAAGTGAACTGATAATGGAATCAATGGAAACGAACACTCTTGAATTATAAAATTGTACTTTATAACTCATTAAAAATTAAATAAATGAAATTAATAAAATTTTTATAAATAATTAACATGTAGAATATTTTCTATAATTATTCATTAATTAATATAATTTGATTATTCTGGATAGTAAGTACAAGTTTAGAACTGTTTCAGATATAAGTTACAGGATTATTTCAGAACCTCCATTATTCCTTCAGGTTAAACATTTTTTCTATTTACTCCAATGAAACACTTCATTATTTTTATATAATAATTCTAAATTCTATGTATATGTTCAAAAATCATGTATCCAGATTAGTTCAAACATTGTTTGGGATATACATTTTTAAAAAGGTTTCCTTCTCAATTTTTCTTGATAAGAAAGACACTCCAAATTATAAAAATTTATTATCAATTCAATTTTATGAAAAAAGTGGGAAAACAAAGAATTAAAAACATTTTTATGTTAAACACAGAAAGAAATCAAAAAATAATCATAACCTTATTATTAGAGTTACTGACCTAACAAATTATACATTACAGCAAAAATACATGCAACTCTGGATTAGACATGATAAATATTTCAAAATGGTTTGACATCAGGTCCCAATTATAAATATATTCATCAAAATTAATCTTTACCTTCATGATTCCATTTTCTAATATATGATCTAGTTTATTTATCTAACATGATTATTCATCATGAAGATAAATTCGAATCAAACTTTTTTATATTCTATTCACCTCTACTATAAACACGATACTATAGAAATCATGATCTGGCATATCTTCCTTAGAATGAAGAAGAATCAATAGTCTGACATTCTTAAGAAGATCTGATGTATCATCCAATAGAGCCAGATTTATTAACTATTAAATGGTGTCATTGATACTTTATCTCAATTATCTTCAAATTTTTAGTTGATCTCGCGATTCCTAGGTACCTTGCCGAACATTCCATTCATTAATCCACACCCAAAGGATATCATACCATTATTCCTTTTTTAATGAATCTTGAAAAGTTTCCCTTAAACTACACAAAAATTATTTATTTATAATCTTTCAAAACATCTTTTTTACATGTTATCACTTCAGTTTGAAAACACGTATCATGAAATATTTCAATTTTACCTTATGAATGTCCATGTATTATTTGATTCCATTCATTCAGATAAACTATTATAATATCCCATTTTGACATGCTTTATGAAATAGTTATGATACCCATTTCCTTCCATGGGTAACCCTTATGTTTATGGATGACAACTTAGTTATTATTCATTATGTGGAACACATATTCATGAACATGTATGTCGGGTGTGCCCAGATTGAACTCTAATTCATTAGGTAATGATTAGTGTCCGGAGATGTCTTTTGCAATTATTTGGGTGGTTATCCTTGACTAGTGCTCTATATGCAATAGTCTAGGTGGTTAGCCTTGATTTATGCTCCTCCATGTGAAATATACCCTGAATCATTCTTATGTCATGTTTTATGTTTCTCCAACAATACCATGATACCATCATTAAATGACTCAATATTCAATATGTTATGATTCCATATCATTAATCACGCTTCAGGCCTTTTTTATTTAATCTTGATATGAATTTTAACCCATTTATTATTAATTATTTAAATGTTTACTCCCTTACAAGTATTTTTAGCACATACCGTTTCTCATGTATTCCCCAGGTTATCATGTGTAGATGTTAGGTATTCAAGGGTGTTACGAGCCCATTATAAATATTAAATGATGATGTTTTTTATTTTGGATTCATGTTTTCTAATTATAAATCTAATATTACAATGACCCTTGTCTTTGTGATCCTTGGATTTAAAATTGATAGTTTATTATTCATAATATCATGTAATAATATGTGTAAAATTTTAGGGCAATTACAGTTTGGATCAGAGTAGAGTCTGCTAATATTTAATGAATTGGACTAAGGAACATTAGTTAGAACCCTATGGACAACTCTATCACCATTGAAATCCAAAAAATAAAATTTAGGGAATAAAACATTATGTTATACATATTTTTTCCAAATTTATCCTTATATTTTCTATGATTCCATTTTATTATAATATTAGAAAAGTATTCAATCCCCATAATTGGAATTTTTTATTATTTAATAGATTGAAATTGGAGAACATGTTCCATAAATAAATGTTATAGTAAATGTGACGAATCTCTAATAAAATTCCTAATATCATGGGAATGGGAGCTCCAAACGACATAATTGTACTTGCTCAATTGGATCCAGTTATGAATAATAACTAGAATCATGTGTAACACCATCCTTATTTTATAAAATATAAATGTTCTATAGAATCCTTCATACGACAAAGCCCTCCCATGTTTTTCTGATTTTTATGATCCATCATCAGGGAAAAATGGATTAACGCCTATGATAATATATTATCTATACTCTAGTGCTTAGAAGAAGTGAAACATTTATTGGTGGTAAATCATTTTTATTGGGAAGCTGATCAGTAGTGAACAATGATAAATTAAAAGAAGTCTGATGTGGAAATTAATTCCATGGATTGGGATGAATTCCAGATTTCTTTTTTAAATAAATATTTTTCTTAATCCCCCAGATTTAAGATGAAAAGAGGGTTACCTTGACTAAAGAAAAAGGAATACTATTCTCTTGGGGCATATGATGAAAACATCACAAGGCATTCATGATATTCCTCAAGTTTTGACATGAACACAAAAATAATTTTGGATAATATATTTATTAGGCTAATGAATAGTCAACCAAAAGCATTATAAATTATGGACATAGATTTTTATGTAGAGTTTTCATGTTGTGCCTTGAAGAATGTAATGGAGATCGGAGAGTCTTAGTGGTCTTGTGGGTTGGGTAAAAAAAGGTTGAAAAATAGTTTAATATGGGAGGATCAATATATAAATCCCATGATAAAAAATAAAAGAAAATATCAAATGTGTTACAATTGAGGGAAGAACTATCCTGGGAACTGTTTAAATGAAACAATTAAATAATTTAAATGTTGAAGAATGGGGAATGTGGCTAACAACTACCAAAAGGGTATTGAAGAATCACACTAATGTTGATCAATAAAGTAAGATTCAGATAAAAAATCTGCCTATACTATAGTGGTTCAACTGCATGGAACGAGAGAATTATGTGAACCATTTCCCTATGGCAGGGGTTTTTAGAGGCAATTAGCAACAACAACCTCCAAGGCATAACAGAACGACATATTCTATCACTACTACTGAGGTGGAACTCAACAATGAAGTGGTGACCAGTACAATGGTTATTTATTCAAGAATAGAGAACATACTATTTAAATATGCTTCTTCAAATTATTTAATATCTTGTATTTTTAGTATAACTATTCAACAACCACCTCAAAATATTGAGTTTGAGTTGTCTTTGAGATCATAAAATGGGAAAAATATTGAATTCAATGTTTATAACTCCACATTAGGAAATGTTTTTTGACTGAAACTCAAAGAAAATATTTTCATACATCCTTCAGTGTATTTAGAGGATATACTTGGTATGTATTAGCTATCTTTACAAAAAAATATCGACTATCAGAAAAGGGAGATCACTCTTCCCATCCCGAAGAATCCTCAAATTCAGTACATGTGTTAGGAGGAGGATGAATCTCCTTCAGAATAATCATCTCAATTGTGGATATTTTTTCTTTATAAGGAAGAATATCTAGCCCAAATGATAGAGAAAATGGATAGAATCATAATTGAAGATATTCCAATTATGAGCGTATTCGCTAATATGTTCCATAATTAATTTTATGGTCTTACTTTATACCAAATGTTTTTGTTCACAATTTATCTTATTCCTAGATCTCTCATTATATTAGAGACACCTTATCGAATAATGACCACTGATTTGGAGAAACTGAAGAAATAGTTACAAGATAATATATACAAGGATTTTTACGACCGAGTGCTTTATCATGCGGTGTTCCAGTCCTCTTCATCAAGAATAAGTATAGATTAACACATCTCTGAATTGATTATTTTTAAATCAACATAGTCAATATATAGAACATGTATCCCCTTCTATGGATATATGACTTGATTTATCTTCTATGTGATGCCAAGTTTTTCTCTAATGTGGATCTTTGTTCAGGATAATACCAATTAAAGTTCAAGAAGGAATATATTCCCATGACTACATTTTAAATGAGGTATAGACACTATGAGTTCATTGTGATACCCTTTGGAATCCCAAAATCTTCAAAAAAATCATGTATTTGATGAATATTCTCTTTAGATATTACATAAATATTGTTGGTAGTCTTTATTGATGATATTCTGATATACTCCAAAAGTAAGGAAGAGAATTTGGTGCATTTGAACACTGTGCTAAGGATTTTCCAATGGGATAAACTATATACAATTCAATGTAATTGTGAGTTTTTGATGGAGGAAGTATCATTGTTGGGGCATGTAATCACCATCAGATGAATATTTCTAGGCCATTATAAGACAATGGAAACCTAAGAGTGGCCCATTACAACAACAATAATGGCTATCCATAGATTCATTTGTCTAACTGGGTACTACTGATAATTTTTTAGGAAGATATCATTATTTTCAAACCCACTAACCATGCTGACTGGAAAGGTTGTAATTTTTATATGAAAAAAAAGAATGTGGAGACTGATTCAAAGATTTGGAAAAGATCATAATCAATTAACCATTACTCACACTACCTATAATTGGGGAACTCTTTGTGGTATAAAACGATGCTTCAAATAAGGGATTAGGATATGTACGAATGTTAAATGATAATGTGATATTCTATGCATCATAACAGTTGAAAATTCGTGAGAACAACTATCCTATGCATGATCTAGAGTTGGTGGTTGGGATATTCTCATTGAAATTTTGGCATCATTATATCAATGGGGGAGAATTGTGAGATATATAATGATAATAAAATACTAAAATATATATTCACATAGAAGGATAATAATATACATCGGTGAAGATGGTTAGTGAACATCATGGATTTCTACTGATTCATCAACTACCATCCTGTAAAAGAAAATAATGTTCAAGATCCTCTTTGTGGAAATGATATGGAAACATTATCAATACTGAGAACAGAGAAAGATCTAATATCTATAGACTTTAAAAGGATAAACATGGAAATAATTATGTATGGGACATCATCAACACTTTCTCAATTGATTTATTAACCATCCCTCATAGATAAAATAAAAATGCTTAAAGAAATGATGTTCCCAAAAAAATTGGATGCTACCTGAAATGGGAAATACTCATAGTTCCAAATGGATGAGGAAGGAGTCATGTGATTTGGGTTAAGACTATATGTACAATCCAATCCAGAGGTAAAAAATGATCTTCTGAATGACACACATAGATCAACCTTATCTTTTCACCTATAGAGAACTAATATTTATTGAGATCTATGGGAAAAATATTCATTGGAAAATATAAAGAAGGATATCACTGAATATACACAAAAGTTCCAAGTATGTAAGAATTTTAAGTATGAAAGGAAAATGTGTATGGGGATGATGCAACCATTAACCATACCAACATGGAAATTTAAATACATTACAAATGACTTTTTACAAGCCTCCCAAAAGGTCGAGAAGAAATAATTCTATATGGATCATTTTGGGTCATCTAACAAATAAAACTCACTTTAATGTAATTTTATATGACTTATCACTACATAAACTTGCATGTCTATACATCAAATAAGTAGCATAGTTTTGTGGTGAACCACTATCAATTGTATCTGATTGTGATATGAGATTTTCCATCATTTTCTAGAAATTTCTCCAGTATGATCTAGTGATTGAATTGAACATTAGTATAGACAATCATCCTCATACTATTGGACAATCTAAGGAGACTATATAGAAACTGGATGACATGTTGAGATCTTATTCTTTTGACTTCAAGGATGAATGGGACCAAATTCTGCCTATAGTCGAGTTCTATTATAAAAATAGTTTTCACACGGTAATCAAAATGGATCCTTATAAAAACGTTAGGGGTAAAATATGTAGAACATCGACATGATGGGATAATTTCATTGAAGGGAAGATGCTAGAACCTAAAATGGTCATTGAAATAAAAGTTATGTTTAATTTTTTTTGAATAATATCAATGAAGAACAAATTCGACAATAGTGATATATATATAAATGTCGATGGTACAT
The DNA here is from genome assembly GCA_963277665.1 of Viscum album. NCBI lineage: Eukaryota > Viridiplantae > Streptophyta > Magnoliopsida > Santalales > Viscaceae > Viscum > Viscum album. Next base: position 567,760,728 of record OY728164.1, on the reverse strand, counting down.
GGAGTTTAATGTTTGAGATATGGTATTCCTCCACATATCTCAATAGAATAGGATAATGAGATTTTGGTAGAATGGAATGTTGAGTCTGAGGTACATCATCCCTTTTCTGATTCAAGATCGAGTTGGAGATGTGGTATATCAACTATCACATTCACATAACATGTCACAATTACATAATGTATTCAATATATCCCTTTTGAGTAAGTACAAAATGGATCCCACACAAGTACTAAATTCATAGGTGGAACTATTGGAAAATCATCTCTTTTATGAAGAGTAGACAATGGAGTCATTCGATCGTAGAGACAATGAGCCCCAAAAAATGAATACACACATTATAAAAGTACTATGGTGAAATCATAAGTTCGATGAGGTAACATGGAAACCATAGGAAGTGACAAAGCTGATGTACCCACACTAGTTTTCCTTATAGTTTCTAAAATGATGTTTTGAGGGAAAATTTTCATGGTGGAGAGAATTTCATGAACAAAAATTTTATCATTTTTCTTCTTGTATTTATTTTTTATTGTATAAATAATATAGAATCAAATATAGAATATAATAAAAACCTTTTAAATGAATATTGAATAAAATGAGATGTTCTTTCAGAAATTAACGTACGTATTCCTACAGAATAGTAACCTCACCTTTGGAATAGTAATGTTACAATTTGGATTACTAATCTTATCAATATAATAGTAACCTCACCTATGAAAGTATAAATAAAATTTAGGTTTCTAGTAAATAATTATTTTAATTAAAAAAATATTTCTAATTTAGAAAATTATTTTCATTAAATGGTGTAAAATTTTTAATTATAAAAAAATGGTTACTGTGAATTTTTCGGATTTTTCTAAAATATTAAATTTTTTGGGAATAGTAAAATATTTTAATTTATAATATTATCTAAATGCAGGAATTATGGAGTCATAGATTATGTATGGATAATTTGAGGCCAAAATATGGAACTCTATTATATTAATATATTCAGTCATAAGGTATAAAATATTGATAGTCATGAGGAAAAATAATAAAAAAATGAAAAACATCACTTTCCTACCATGTAAATACAACCCCTTACCACCTCTTCTCCTCACACATTTCTTGAATTTAACTTTGTAAAATATATTTCCAATACAATTCTTATGATTCTTCCCTAGGTAAAAGAGCTTTTGGTATAAAAAAAGACCAAAATCAATCCTCCAATGGAGGTTTTCAAGGAGAAGGATACAAGAGGTAATATACTCATTATTTTTTTTAAATTTCATTTCAGGATCATTTATTTTTTTATTTGATCTTAAACACATTCATCCAAGTGTAATTATAACTCTAATACCTTATATATAATGGAACATTATTATGGTAATTTAGTAATCAATCATCAAACCTCCTCTTCACATCCATTTATTCAAAAAATGAAAATGTTTTTCAGGACGTGTTGGTCTATCTCATTCAAGGATAAACATTTAAAACATTCTTTCATTGACATCAAGGATGGTCATAAAACCATTATAATGATTGTGATAGATTATAAAATGTGGGTTGTAGTCTTTTTTAATTATTTTAATTAACATGAATTAATAATACTAAATGATAAATAAACAAGTTTGTTGTGATTAAAAACCTAAAATATACCTAAATGATTATCATTAACTTTTTATGTAATGAATCATCCTAATTTTTGAAAAAAATAATATATACAACCAATTATTTTTTTTTATTTTAATAAATAACTTATAATTTCTAGTATGCACAACTATTATCATTTCTCATGATCTTTCATACATGTATTAAAATGATCCGATCATGGATTCCAAGGAAATGAACACTCCTTAATGATGAAATTGTATCATATAACTAATAAGGAAGGCCATAAATGAACATAATAAATTCATAATAAAAAAAGTACATGTTTATGATGTTATGGAATTAATAATTAAAGAATCTAATTTTCTTATTTAGGATAGTAATTACAAGTGGAAACTCATTTCAGACACGAGGTTTGGGATTCATTCTGGACCTCCATTTTTTTCATAAAGTTATTCCATTTCTATATTCAACCAAATTAAAATCATATTTATTTTTAAAAAAATCTTATATATCCTGTGAATGTGTTAAAAAATCATGTATACATATCATTTCAACATTATTTTTTCATTATATACATCTATTAAAAAGGTTCACTTCTCAATTCTTCTCGATAAGAAATCTCTATTAAAGGGACCATCCCGATTTCATACACATATTCATGATCACTACTTGATTTGTTTTAATCCACCATTATTTTTTAACAATCAATAATTTTAAATTGAAAAACTATATTGGTTCATTAATGAGAATATACAATCAATTATGCAATTTCTATTTTAAATAATCCTGAAAATGTTCCCTTAAAGCACCCTAAATGCTTTATTTCTAATGATTCAAAACAATCTTTTAAAATGTTATCAGTACATTTTGACATCAATTTTCATTGTATATTTCTATTTTAAATTATTAATTTAAATATATGATTTCAATTCACTAATGACCAATTCCTTCAATGGGTAAAATGTATTTTTATGTTTGATTCATTTTTTATGATTCTTTATGTGACACATATATTCATGAACATTTTATGATCGGTGTTCCCAAATATCACTCTAATGAATTGGGTAATGTTTAGTTTGATGATCAGTCATGTAAAATAGTCTTTTTGGTTTCCCATGACTAATTATATATGTGAAACAGTCTTGGTGGTAAGCCTTTAAATGTTCTCTACCCTAGACATTTACACATTTAAATTAGAACATATTAAGAAAAATTAACCATAATTTATAACAATGGATTTTAATTTCTAGAGTCTTTGGAAGATTCAGTACATAATTAAACATTAAGAAACTAAAATAAAAAAATATTTTACTTAATGTGGATAATGATATCTTAAGTCTCTTTGATCCCTTATATCTGTATAAGATAATTTGGTAAATACAAGATCAAAATTTAGGATCTAAAAATCCCAATAAGGGAATAATCATTGGAATAAAATATTGCACATGGGATAAAAGGCATAACATGATGTCCTAAAAGGAATGGAATATGAATAAATATAAGGAATTATAAAATTTATAGAATGGGAACATATACTCATGGAATTATAGGAATATAGAAATAGTATATTACATAACATAAACACGTGTGAAAGCTAACTTCCAAAACTCTATCACATGATGGAAAAAGTCCCATAGTGGATTCATATTCACTCCTTGTCCCGACCCAATGTCTTATGAGAAAAAAAAAGTTACCCAATTAATTGGATCACTATTTAGTCACACCCTTTATAAAATTTTACTAAATATGTGATTCAAATGAAGAATCAAACATAATAATTCAAACATGAACTTAAGGTTTACCCATGGAAAGAATTGTGCATCATTATCTTTTCAAAAGGTATAACAAACAAAATATCACAATGGTGTCCATGAAAAATATTATTTAAATCATAAATGGAAATTAACAAGGGATAAAGGAATAGATAATGATAATTTATGACAAAATAATGTGAAAACATATTAAAATAGAATTTAATAAACTTTAGAAATTACAAAATTTTGTTCGGTTCAAAAAAAATATTATAATTTTTTTAAAATATAAATTCTATAATTGTTAGTATTAAAAAATAAATGAACCAAGACAGTTTTTTAGGATAAAATAATTAATTTTAGTCAAATAATGGTTTCATAAAATGTATTATAAATATCACTTTAAAATGGGTCGAAAATCGGGAAGTTAAATTTAACCGGGCTTACTTACTGGGAAGAATTATGAAGCGAAACTTTTAAAATCATGTATGTCCACAAAAAAAAGAATGAACTAATATGGATACATGAGTTCATTACATATGAAAATAATTTATAATAAGTATATAAAAAATAAATAATAAATCAACTTAGACAAATAGAGAGAATTCATAACCTGATGACAAAATGGAGGTTCAAAAAGAATCCCTTACCATAAGTCTGAAATAGTTCTACAGTTGTACATAATCTCCTGAATAATTAATTAATATTAATTAATTACTTAATCCAGAACCAAATATACATTTAATTTTATTTATTATTGTTTATTATATACTATTATGTCCTTCTTTATGGGTTATAATGTTTAGTTTTTTTGTTCTAGAGTGTTCATTTTTTTTGGTTTTCATGATCGGTTCACTTATTTTATATTATAGTAGTAGAAGTAAAATGGGGATAAATATCAGAAATTGAAGTTTGATGTAAATAATTAGCATACAAGATATTTATTGGAGTTATTTATCATTTGTATATATGGTATTAGATGATTAACTAGATAAAAAGTTAATGAAAATCATTAAGATTATTTTGGCAGTTCTTTTATCATTACGAACATGTTTCATTTTATTATTTTGTATAATGTGATTATGTTAGATCATGAACATAATGGAGGTTATAACATAAATGATAAATGTTTTTCAAAAATTAAATTGGTTTTATGACCATCCTTACAGGAGGAGAAGGAAAATGAAATCTTTTCTTCCCGGAAGGTTATAAATCAACACCTCACAGACACCGTTTTCATTTTATGAATAAGAGGGAGAAGAGAGGAGGTTTGATAATGTATTATTCCATAAAAATAATAAAATAAAATTAAATATAATTTAATCTAGTAATAATTCTTCTTGGATGAAGGTAGGAGAGGAGATAATAATAAAATAAAAAAGATGTATATAAATTAAAAGATATGGAAGAGGATTTTAACTCTTGAATCCTTCTCATTGAGAACCGCCATGAGGGGATTGGTTCTGGTGTTTTTATACCAAATGATATTGGAAATAGTAGAGAGAATTTAAAATATTATTACAAATAATTTATACAAAGACAAATGATATAAATGTGTGAGGAAAAAAGGTGTTGAGGGTGGTATTTATTGGGGAAGAGAGGGGTGTTTTTTCATTATTTTAATCATTATTTAATTATTTTTTTACAAGACTATCAATAGTTTGAACCTTATTGCTAAATATATTAAAAAATGAAAGAGTTTCGGAGATATGGTTTTATATTAACCATGCATCATCCATGACTCAATAATTCGAGTATATAGATAATATTATAAATTATTATATTTAACTATTAACCAAATATTAACTATTTTAGAAAAACCCAAAAAAATCACCCAAACCATTTCATGATTTTTAGAATTAAAAAATTAAAATCAATTTAAGAATAAAATTCTCTAAATATGAGAAATTTAATTTTTCATTAAAATCATAATTTATTATAAAAATACCGATTTTAGAATTTTGATCAATTTTATGACAATATGAACAATTAATATAGGTCTTATAAAATTATCTTATAATCATATGAAAAAAATATTAATTTATAAATATGTTTTATGCATAAAAATTTATTATTAAATCTTTATATTGATTATAAAATTATAAATAAACATTTATTTGTAACAAAAATACCTACAATTAATTTATTATTTTAAAAATATTTATTTATTTAAATATATATATATATATATATATATATTCATTTATAAGATAACCAAATTTTATTTAAAATTTTATATTTGAGGATGCTATTCTATTGGATGTATTACTATTTCAAAGGTATATATTACTATCACAAAGGTCATGTTACAATTCAATTGGTTTACGATCCTTAATTTCTATGTATACCACACATTTCATTCATTATTAATTTATAAAGTTTGTATTGTGTTCTAAATCTGATTATAAGTGTTTTATATTATATGACGTTACATTAAAATGTAAATTTCATTGATTGATGTAACACCAAGAGTTTCAGAAAAAACAAGGTTAAATAAATTATAATTTAAAATGAATAAAGATATAAATAAACTATAATAAGAAGCCATTTTCTAAATGAAATTTTTTGAATACTTTGATTTTTAAAAAATGTAATGTTTTTTTAAATACCTGACGACATCAAATATATTTTAGAAGACGTTGTTCTAATAAATGAAATAATTAGGAATGATGTATTATTATAAATTATGTTTTGAATTAATCTATGTTATATATATATATATATTTACATAGATAAGAGCTTAAAACAAGATTTATAAAAATAAGTGTTTAAAAAGATTTACTAACATGCACTGAATTTGTTAAGATCAATATTAAACTAAAATAAATATTTTGTTGTGTGCAAATTTTAATAAAATTTTTATTAATGAAATAATTTTTGGTTCATAAAAATTTATTTTACAAGAAAAATAAAAATGTTAATCAATTTATCAAAATAAAGAAATAAACAAATAATGATGATAATCTAAAAATATTTTAATTATTAATTTTGAAATTATATGTATATATATATGTATGTGCATATAATATATTTACATATAAAAATATATTTTGTAAAGAGAAATCTTTTTTATGTATAAATGTAATTGTGTTATTAAAATATTGACTTATTCTGATTATTTTGATAATGATTTAAATCAAAATATTAGTTTTGAATTATTACTATTATAAAATTATGATTAGATTTATTTGTTATAAAATTATTAATAAAACTAATATTATTACAAAATATTAATTTTATTATACATGTCATTTAAAATTATTATTATTAATATTTAAGATAATATATTTTATAAATATATGTGATATATTATGATTAATTTTTATAAAATTTATCGATTAAAAATACATATAATAGTCATATAAAAAATGCATAATATATATGTTTTAAATGAAAAAAATTTGTAATTTGAAATATTTATTTTAATAAGACAAATTATTTATATGTGTATATTTATTATTAAAAAACTCACCATTTATATATATGTATATAAGTGTTTCCAATATATATCGTATATATTTTATTCAAAACCTCATTTTTTAGGATTTCTGTCAAAACAATGTCAAATGTTGATTTTATAATGAAAACAATTACATTATAGTTTAAAAAAACATGATAAAATAATTTGATAAAAAAAGAAGACAAATATCTAGTGGGAGGCATGAGGCAAGGCCTGTAAAATCAATTTAGGGAGTGACTTCATGGAAGGTCCTGATTGAAATATTAAAAATAAAAAAAAATAATAATAAAATATGAGGATTTTTTGACTTGAAAAAATGTAATGTGGAAAAGGGGTATTCATGGGTTGGTATATAAAAAAAATAACGACATATTATAAGAGTAAAATGGTGACCCGTGAAGGTTAAAAAAAGGAATAACGAATAAATATATTATATTATAAGTAACCTTCTATAAGAATCTTACAATATCTTATAAGTTTAAGGTTATAAATACTTGTTTCAAATACAACTCAATTCATGTTTTCTTTTGGAGTCATCCATCTCCCTAAAATGTTACACAAATGTTGTCGGGGGTATTGCATACCCTGCTTAAGAACAGGACCACCCATACTGTTTTCTGCGCCCCTGTCTGCTGCTTACAAGCCTTAATGTGCAGTCTAAATCCAATATGGTTTCCAGAGTCGGTCATCGTTGTTGTAGCGCATCAGAAGCTATGATGATCTTTCCGTCTGTTTAGTTTCTCGATGTAACTCCTATGTTTTTTTAATGATGTATCTATTTCCAGAACCTAGACCGGAATATGGTCTTCATGTTTGTCATGTTTCAGGATGTGCCCTTACACATGGTATCAGAGGGACGATCTAGAAAACTATTGATATAGATGTTGTTGTTTAACATTAGTTTCTAGGAATTTAACAGTCTTAGTTTTCTAAATTCTAATGATGAAAATTCAGAATTACTTTTAGTCCGACAATCTAATTGCGAGAATGCAATTCTGTTAAGGGGGGATATTGTAACACCCTGAGTTTCAGACAAAAAATATGTTTAAGTAAATTATAATTTAAAATTAATAATGTTATAAATAATCTATAAAAATAAGTCATTTTCAAAATGAAAATTTAGGAATACTTTGATTTATAAAAAATTTCATGTTTTTTTAAATATGCCATGACGTCAAATATATTTTCAAATAAGTTTTTCGAATAAATGCCATAATTAAGAATTATGTTTCATTATAAATAATGTTTTGAATTAATCTATGTTATATATATATATATATTTACAAAGATAAAAGTTTAAAACAAGATTAATAAAAATAAGTGTTCAAAAAGATTAACTCACATGCAATGAATTTTTTAAGATCATTATTAATATAAAATAAATATCTTGTTTTGTGTGAAATTTAATAAAAGTTGTTTTAAAGAAATAATTTTTGGTTCATAAAAAATTATTTTACAAGAAAAATAAATATATAAATCTATTTATCAAAATAAATAAATAAAGGAATAATGATGATAATTTAATAATATTTTTATTATAAATTTTGAAATTATAGGTATATATATTTGTATGTGTATGTAATATATTTACATATAAAAATATATTTAGTAATAAGCAATGTATTTTATTTATATATGTAATTGTTTTATTAAAATACAGACTTATTCTGATTAGGTTGATAAGGATATAAATCAAAAGATTAGTTTTCAATTATTACTATTATAAAATTATGATTAGATTAATTTCTAAAAAAATTATTTATAAAAATAATATTATTATAAAATTATAATTTTATTATACATTTCATTTTAAATTATTATTATTATTTAAGATAATATATTTTATAAATATATGAGATATATTATGATATATTTCTATAAAATTTATATATTAAAAATACATATAATAATCATATTATAAAAAAAGCATAATATATATGTTTTAAATAAAAAAAATGTGTAATTTGAAATATTTATTTTAATAAAACAAATTATATATATATTTGTATATTTATTATTAAAAGCGCACCATTTATGTAAATGTATATAAGTTTTTTAATATATATCGTATATATTTTATTAAAAACGTTTATTTAAGATTTTTGTCAAAACATTGTCAAATATCGGTTTTATAAAAAAATAATTACGTTAGTGTTTAAAAAAACATGATAAAATAATTTGATAAAAAGAAGAAGACTAATATCTATTGGGAGGCGTGAGGCATGGACTGAAAATCCATTTAGGGAGTGACGTCATGGAAGGTCGTGATTGATATATTAATAATAAAAAAATAATTATAATAAAATATGAGGGTTGATTGACTTGGGCCAAAGTAATGTGGAAAAGTGGTATTCACAGGTTGGTATATAAAAAAAATATAATAATGACATATTATAATAGGAAAATGGTGACCCGTGAAGGTTAAAAAAAGAGGAAAATGAATAAATATATTATATTATAAGTAAGCTTCTCTAAGAATCTTAGAACACCTTTTAAGTTTATGGTTATAAATACCTGTGTCAAATGACACTGGATTCATGTTTTTTTGAGTCCTCCATATCCCTAAAATGTTACACACATGTTGTTGGGGGTATTTCATACCCTTCTTGAGAACTGCACCAACCGTAGTGTTTTCTGCGCCCCTGTCTGGTGCATCCAAGCCTTAACATGCAGTCTAAATCAACTAATGTTTCCAGAGTTGGTAATCGTTGTTGTAGTGTAGCGGAAGTGGTGATGATATTTCAGTCTGTATAGTTTCTCACTATAACTCTAATGTTTTTTTAATCATGTACATATTTCTAGAACCTAGACTATAATATAGTCCTCATGTATGTCATGTTTAATGTTGGGTCCTTATAATAAAAGTTTGGGTCATTGCATTTCCCCCCTTATGAAATTTCTCTCTCGAGATTTGGTTTTTAAAACTATGGTGAAAACAAGTGAGGGATTTTATAATTATCTAATAAACACATAAGAAGATAAATTTTAACATATAGGTATAATGTTGTAAATTAAATGTATATCATAATGTGTGATTTCTTATGTTTCAATATATGTTATCCATGATAATAGAATTATACCTAGGGCTATTAATAATTGTTTGTAGTCCCAATCACCAAAAAATAACTAGAAGATTACCTAATACAAACTATAACAACCCCATCCTTTTATACAGTATTATTGCATTATATTGAGAATAACTAATCATCAAATAAAACCATAGAACATGAATTATACTATATTTGTAATATGAGGTACATATTTAAGCCACCTAAAACATAAAAAAAACATATTCTATTTAATCTTGATAATTAGTTCCTAACTCTCCTTGATTCCTTATATCTACATGTGATTTCCTAGGGAATACATGAAAAAAATGGATATTCTAAAAAATCTAGTATTAGATTAATCATAGAAATAAAACAATGAACATAGGTTAAATGTCATTACATTATGACATAAAATGAATAGAATAGTTATAATAATAAGTAAGGATAACATTTATAACATGGGAAAAAAATTGAGGAATCATAGAAATTCAAAAAAAAACATATTACATGACCTAACTATGAGTCAAGGTTAACTTCCATGACTATATCACATGGTGGAAAAAATATGATAAAGGAATCAGATTCACTCCATAACCAAACATGATGTCGCATGGTACTAAACATTACCCAATGTATTGGAGTTATATTTGGTTCCACCCATCATAACATGTTAATGGATATTTTTTCCACTTGAATAATTATACATAAGGAATAAAATATAAACATAAGGTTTACCCATGGAAACAATTGTGTATCAAAATCATATCAAATGGAATAAAAAAGGGGATATCAAAATGGTGTCATGGAGTGAAATGATTTAAATAATACATGGGAATTTTTAAGGAAAATAGTCATAGATCATGATATGTTATGTCGAAATGAAGTGAAAATGTGTAAAAATTGTGTTTGAGAAACATTATAAATAATATATTTTAGTGGGGTTTAAAGATGATATTAAGGATTATTTATAACATAAAATGAATAAATTTTTATATAAAACCAAAAAAGAACCAAGAAAAATTTTTCATGGAAAAATTAGGGATTTTATGAAAATAATGGTCTCTTAAAATAGATAATGTAGATCACATGGAAATGGGTATGAAATCGAGAAGTCTCATTTAATCGGGCTTGCTTATGTGAAAGAATTGAGAAATGGACCTTTTTTAAATATGTATATCCTAGAAAAATAATTATGAAATGATCTTGATTGATTATTTTTATAAAATTTATATGTAATTTTTAAAAAATATATGAAAATTATGAATAACTTCATTGGGATAATGAGAGAGATAGCATTACCCGAACGAAAAATGGAGGTTTGGAAAGAATCCCTTACAATATGACCAAAATGATTATGCACTTGTAATTAATGTGATTATTATTAAAATTATATTCATTAATTAATAATTATGAACTTTTTCTAAATTTAATTTATATATTATTTTTTTTAAGTTTATTTATGTATTTTTTAATGAGTTATAGTGTTCAATTTCCAGGTTCAGGCAATAGTGTTTATTTTCATGGATTTCATGATCTGTTTTCTTGTATAAGAGTTTGGATGTACACATAAAATGATGATAATTATCAAGAATTGAAGTTATATATTATTAATAAAGCTTTCTGAGATTAATTTTTCTTTTATATCTATTTTTATACGGTATGAGGATGATTCGTTAGGTAAAATGCTAATGATATTTGTTCAGGTTGCATTGGTGTTTCATTGATAACCAAGTACTTTTTTTGTTCTATTAATTTGTATTATGTGAATATGTTATTTCAAAAAAATAAAATAGGTTACAACATATATTTTAATTTCTATTTCAACAATTTTAATGGTTTTATGACCAACCTTTATGGGTGTGAAAGAAAATGAAAATTTATCATCCGCAATGGCGATAAATGAACACCTCATGGAAAAAATTTTAATTTTTAGAATAAAGGGAAGAGTAGAGGAGGTTTTATGGTAGATTATTACATTAGTATAATAACATCGCACTGTATATATGGAACTATTTTTATCATTCCACATGTGTGAATTCAGGTGAGGTGAGAATAATGAAAGAAAAGAAAATGAGAAGAAATTTAATGAAAAGAAAGAGTATTTTGTCTCTTGAATCATTATATTTGAGATCCATCATAAGGGGATTGGTTTTGGTCATTTGTTGATACCAAAAGCTCCAATAGGTTTTACAGAGGCCTAATATAATTATTGGGTATAATTTTCACTATTATTAAATCATCAAATTTTTCAGGATAAGAGGTGGTGAGGGTGGTATTTATAGGGGGATGATATGGATGTTTTTTCATTAATTTATTAATTATTTTATTATATGGGCTCAATAATATCAATATTTTAAACCATATAACTAAATATATTAAACTAATGATTGATATATTTATATTTAGTGCTAAAATTATCCAAACATCATTCCTGACTCTATAATTTATGTATTATGAAAATATCCTAAATTATTGTATTTCATTACTCACAAAATTCAACAATTTTAGAAAAATCCAAAAAATTCACCCTCACAATTTTTCAATGTGAATATTTAAAATATGAAATAAATTTTCTAAAACTAATTTTATATATATCAGAATTATAATTTTTAATTAAAAACATCATTTATTATAAAAAACACTTTTAAAATTATAATCGATTTTATAAAACATTGAATATTTAATTAATGTCCCAAAAAAATATATTAAAATCATAATACAACAAAATATTAATTTTTCATTATATTTTATGAAAATAAATTTTATTTTAAATGATTATAATGATTATAAAACACTAAATAATCTTTTTTATTTTACAAAAAGTCCAAAATTTAATTTTTCATTTTTAAAACAATTATTTAGTAAATCAAATATATAATTATATCATTTTTTCATTTATAAGATACCCAAGTTTTATCAATACTTTCATATGTGAGGATACTATTTTATTGGTCGGATTTATATTTTTAAGCTTCGTATTACTATTCTAAATGCCCATTTACAATTATATTGGGTCAGATTTTTTAATTATGGCATCATATAAATTTGGAAACCAATTATAACATGGAATATACATGAGTCAAGGAAAATTTAGAAGATTATATCACATGGTAGAGAATGTCCCAAAGATGAATCAGGTCTACTCCCTATTCCTACATGACATCTAATGAGACCTAACATTACCCAATTCATTGGAGTTCAATTTGGGTGAATCTTTCATAACATGTTCTCGCACATGTGTTCCCCCAGAAGAATAAATACATAGGTTTAATCCTATGGAAACAACAGCGTAAACCTATTTGGTGAGGACTCAACAAGTTCATCCAATATAACCCTTCTCAAAATCAGGCAGAGACCTAATTATCGGGTTATTGTAGCAGTACAGTAGCGGGAATTGTATTAGGTACTATTGTAGGCACATTTTGGCTTGATCCTGCTATGGTTTTTGTTTCCTTTTGACTTTTGGATCTCTGTTTGGCCATGTGACTTGCTTTGTTAGATGATTTACATATGTCTCTGTAATGGGTTCCTCCTCCTCCCCTTCAAAAGGAGATTATTTCCTTCAATAAACGTGGGCTTGCCCCCTTTACCTTTTTTTAAAAATAAAAAATTGGGATTCATAGCATTCACATTCACTAGAGAAGAAGGTAAGAGGATTCTTCAGAAATAGAGGGTATGGAATTTCCATTTGGACTAGCCTGTTCATGCATAGGAATCCTAGAAGAACAATCCATATTAAAGGGGGGAGCTAACATCATGATGAATAAGATGGGGAAGAGTTATTCAATGTAGTTATTGTATGTATATTACCTAAGACCTAAAAGTCATGTAATATCTAAGCCTATGAGGCATATAAGTTTCCACCCACCTATCATGAAAGTGGGGTTCTCAGAAACAAATAAACATATAAGGCCTTCGGTCTGTTTAGGTCAGGTATATACATTAGTGTTACAGAAGGAAAGAATAGTGTATCATAAACATGTCATAAGGCTAAATCAAAGGGCGTATCATAAAAGAGGTCATAAAAGAATGATTTTGAAACATATATAGAAACTCATATAGAAAAATGGTCATAAAAATAAAAAATTGTTTTCAAATTATGTGAAAACACATTGAATGAGTGTTTAGAAAACATTATAAATTAGCCACTTTTGTGCGGATTAAGAGAAAATGTTAAAGACCCATTAAACGGAAAATTCATAATTTTTTGTATATAACTAGAAATGAAAAAAATATAGTATTTCCTGATAGAATGAGTGATTTTATAAAACAAATGCTGTCATAAAATATATTATCGGGAGAACATGAAAATGGGATACCATTGGAAGGTTCCCTTTAATCTAGATTTCTTAGTGGAAAGAATTGAGAAGGATACCTTATTAAAACATCTATATCCCTAATAAGAAGGATGAAACGACATATATACATGAGATTGGAACATAAATAAATAATTTAGAATAAATATTTAAAAACATGGGTTATATTTAGGAAAAGAGCGAGAACAGACTGGGAAGGAAAAATAGAGGTTCAGAAAGAACCCCTTACCTTATATCTGAAAGTGTTCTACACCTGATCATAATGTACTGGATAAAAAAATGAAATCGATTAACTAATTAATTAAAAAAATATTATACTTTTATTTTATTTATTATTGTATTTATGGGTTATAGTTTTCAATTTCACTATTCAGGAGTGTTAATTTTCTTTAATTTTAGGATTGGTTCTCTACAAATAAAAAAGATAACATAACTAAAACATTATAAATTGAGAAAGAATGGAATGAGAAGAATTTATAGATTTTAAGTAACCGATAGTGATTAAATAGAAACATGACCATTGGAATAGTAATATGACCCATCGGAATTGTAAACCATCCAATACAATAATAAACCCTCTTATGAAAGTGTAAATGAAATTTTGGTATCTAATGAATGAAAATATGATGTATTTTTTTCATGAAATATGTAAATAAATGTTTTAAACATGAAAATTTGTTTGTTGATCATTTTTTATGTAATTAATATTTAATTACAATTTGATGATTAATTTATTAGTTTAATTGGAAATTTATTTTCAAGAAATTTATTCATAATTTAATATTTTGTTTTCAAATTATCATAAGATAATATTATCAAACCTTAATTAAAATTTCAAAGTGTAATAAAATCAGTTATAATTTTAAAATAAATATTTTTCAAGTAAATAATTATTTTAATTAAAAATAAATTTTCTAATATTTAAAAACATATTTTCAAAAAAAAGGATCCCATTTTTATTTTTCACGTTAAATTTTTTTTACTGTGAATTTTTTTTTATTTCTTCAAGAAATGTTCAATTTTTGTTAATATTGAAATATAGTAATTTACAATATTTATGTAATATTTGAATTACTCAAAAATTGATGATGTATGTCTAATTTATTCCCATAATATCGAACTATCTATTATTATTTAAAAATATTTAGTTCTAATTTACAAACTATTTATATTCTTGTGCCAAAATAATAAACTGATAAATAAAAATAATGAGAAAACCAACTATCCGCCTTTGTAAATACAACCCATTACTAAATATTTTCCTCGAAACATTATGGAATTTTTCCATATAAATGTTATACTAAACACTCATTCCATGTCTATCCACCATGTCCAAAATTCCTTGGCCTCAATAAAAGACAAAACACTTTTTCATATAGAGGATCTCAAGGAGGAAAAATTCAAGAGGTAAAATCCTATTTCATTTTCTTGTATTTTCTTTTTATTTTATTTTATTTTCTTATTTTTATCATCACCTAACCTTGTCCAGGTGTCATGAAAAATAAATAATCTTATATATATTATAATTCTATCATGTTAATGGATTTAGTCATCATCATACCTATTTTCCTCTCCCTTTTATTCTAAAAAAATGAAAACATCGTTTGTGAGATAATGATTCGCCACCTTTATTGACGACTTGTTTTTTTCACTAACACATTAATGTATGGTAATAAAATCATTATTATGGTTGAAAAAAATAATATTTATGTTATAACCTATTTTTTTGGAAATAACATATTCACATAATACTAAATAATAAAATAATATTATTTTGTGATGTTCAAAGTACCACCAAAATAATCAAAATTATTATTGTAAAATTCATATCTAATACATCATCCTCTTACTATATAAAAAATTATATATAAGAACAATTAATCTCCAATATTTACATTAATAACATATTTATACATTTCTAAATAACTATCCATATTTTACATGAACATCCATAATCATATTCAAGAAAACCAATCATTAAAACTAAGAAAATTAACTCCCGTGAGTGATGAAATTGAATCTCATAACTCATCAAAAAGTAGATAATTTGACATAATAAAATTATACTAAATAAAATACATGTCCAAAATTTTTATAATTAATTATACAATGAACTTAATTTGATTATCCTATATATTAATATCAAGTGCAGAACTATTTCATACATAAGGTAACAGATTCACACAGAACCTCCATTTATCCTTAGGGATACACATACACTCTCTTTTACATAATGTAATTACTAATTATTCATATATTATATTAATATGTTATTTTCTACAAACATATTAACCTCTGTCAATTTTTATTTCTTTGATGTGGACATACCTATTTTATATGATTCCCTTTTCAATTCCTTATGATGAGAAATACAAATAAAATGAATCGCCCCATTTTCTTACCCTTATTCAAGAACCATAAACAATCTACCTTAATCAACAATTTTATAATGAAATAACACATTATATAATGAAACAAAATATCCTGATTCATTTATCAGTTTATATAGAAAATTATTCCCTCTTTGCCTATAAATAATATTTAATATTTTTCCTTAAACAACATTAATATAGATCATTTATATTGATTATTAAACACACTATTTTTCTAGTTTACACATAAATTTGACATAACTTATCAGTATATATTCCTATATTCCCTTATTAATGTACATGTTTGTTTTATGTACATTATTTCATAGACACCTTTCTGATGTGCTCATTTATTATTCCTTCTATCCTGATTACGATGCCCATTTCATTCTATGGGCAAATCATATCCTTATGTTTGATTCTTTTTGTGGCTCTCATATGTATGAGAATGTTATGATTGGTTCACATAGATAGTTCTCCAATGCATTGTGTAATTTTTAATCTCATGAGAAGTCTTGTTGGGACCGAGAGTGAACTTGATTCTTTTGTGGCACTTTGTCTATTATTGGAAATGGTCTTTGCAATTATACATGACTCATTATTATGTCATGTTGTGTATTGTTTCTAAATTTCTATTATTGTATTATTATATGTTATAATGTTATTCATGTTATTAATCCTTATTTTCATTCATGTTAAATACCTTATAGGTCATCACGTTATTCCTTCTAAACCATGTGTTATGTTTTATTCCTATTCATATTAACTTACTGTGTTTTTAACTCATCCAATTGGTTCATATATTCCCCTGGTTATCATTTTCAAGTTTAAGAGATCAAAAAAAGTTAAGATATAAATATTTATATTAAATAAAATATCTTTTTAGTTTGGTTTCATGTTTTCAAATTATGTACCTAATCATCCAATGACAATAGAAATTACTATACATGGTTGTGATTGACAGTTAATTTTTCTTAAAATCATTTAATAATCTATGTAAATTGCTATGGATATGAATTTTTGTCTTCTTGTAATAATTTTATATACTATGAATCACATAAAATAAAAAATATAACAAAAATAAAAACATTTTAAAAGAAGAATGAAAAAAATTATATGTATTTCTAGATATTTATGAACCTATACTAGTGAAATAATAAATTTACATTAGAAATAGTAATATAGCCCTTATGAATAGAATACAAGAATATTGAATAGTAATCTCACCTATGATATTATAAATAAAATTTAGGTATCTTATGAATGAAAATATGATGTATTTATTTTCTAGCATAAGTAAACAAATGTTTCAAAAATGAAAAATTTAGTGTTTCTATTTTTTTAAGTTATAAATATTTTGATACACCAATATGATTATTTTAAAATATTAAAATAAAATTTATTTTAATAATACTTATTAATATATTAATATTTTTTTCTAATTATTATAATATAGGTTTCTGAGCCCTTAATTAATTGTATAAAGTGTTATAAAAGTACTTATAATTTTTAAAACTTCATTTTTCATTAAAATGATGATTTTAAATAAAAATTAACATTCTCATTTTTAGAAAATTATTTTCATAAAATTGATTTAATTTTTTAATTATACACTATGAAAAATGTTTATTGTGAATTTTTGGGATTTTTCTAAAAAGTGGAATTTTTGGTGAATAATGAAATATGGTAATTTACAATATTTAACAAATATGTGAATTATTGAGTCATAAATGATGTATAGATGATGTAAGACCATAATATCAAAATATAATTCATTATATTAATATATTTTGTGATAATTATCATATTATTCTCAATCATGAGGCAAAATAATATACTAATGAATATAATAATGATAAAACATGCATATACTCCACTATAAATACTACCCCTAACCACTTATTCTCGTTACACCTTTAAATATCTTAACCCAATCCAAATTCAACATAATCCTCCTCCCATGTCTCTCCCTCTCATCTATGATCCCTTGGTCCCATAAAAAAACCATTCTATTTTCCCTATTGAGGATCCCATTGAATAGAAATTCAATATGTAGAACCCTCTTTATTTTTCTTTTAATTTTTTTTAAAATTTCATTATTTTCCATGTTCTCTCCTCACCTCCCCTTATAAAGGTGGGTTGAAAACTCTATTATCTTATATATATATTATAATTTTATCAAGTTGATGGAATAATTCCGAATCAAACCTCTTATGCTCTCCAATTTATTCTATGAAATTAAAATATCATCTTGGAGGTGTCGATTTAACACCTTTGTGGAAGACATGTTTTGGTTTTTCTTTATTTCCTTCAAAGATATTCATAAAAAATTGTTGTTGTTGAAACAGATTTTAAAATTATTTTTATTAAATTTTTTATGTTCTCGAACTAACAAATATACATAATACTTAATGATAAAACAAAACAATATCATTGTGATCAAAAAATGTTAAATTAACCTCATGGATTATCATTAAATATTTATCTGATGAATCATAATATATATATATATAACCAATTATTCTAATAGATGTTAATTCATAAAATATTTACTCAATTTGGTATAACTATCCCCATTTTAGAACAACACCCAAACTCAAATACAAGAGAAGTTATCCTGAAAACAAAGAAAATGAACACTCACGAGCGACAAAACTGAATCTTATAACTCCAAAAAAACATAATAAATGAACACAATAAAATAATAATAAATAAAATAAATTAATAAAATGATATTATGTAATTAATTAATGTACTTAATTGTATTATCAAGGTTATTAAGATCATGTAGAGAACTGTTTCAGACATAAGGTATGGGATTCTCACTAAACGTCTATTTCTCCTTCATCTTATTCATACTTTTTCATTACCTTAATTTAATTTATAACTATTATTATTTAATATTATTATTTTTTATATATGTGTTCTATATAATATTCACCTACCCCAATTTTTCTGTCATTTATGGGGAAATACATGTTTTATATATTCCCTTTTCAATTCCTCTCAATTACCAATCCCGAATAAAGGGAAAATCCTAATTTCATGCCCATTTTCATGTGCACTCCATTATCTTTTTTAAGCCAAAATTATTTTATAAAATCACTAATTTTATAATGTTAATATATCTTGGTCCATTTATGGTTGTATACAAAAAATAATTCCTTTTCTGGTTTAAGGAATCGATAACATTTTCCTCAAACCACACAAAAATGTTTTCTATCCAATGTTTTTTAAAAACTAAGTTTTTTGCTGAATTTATCAAAAATTATCATTATTTAGTAATATTTTACCTTATTAATATACATTTATGATTTAAATACATTATTTTATGGAAACCATTATGATATTCCATTTTTATGCCATTGGACATGATTATGATACCAAATTCTTTCCATTGGTAACCCTTACATTTATGTTTGGTTTATTTATGTATGAATTTTCATGTGTAACACATATTCATGAACATGTTATTATGGGTGAACCCATATTGAGCTCCAATTCATTGTTTTATGGTTAGTTTCATAATACGTCATGTGCAACGATCAGGGTGATTATACTTGACTTTTCCTTAATGTCTAATGGTAATGGTGGTTAGCATTGACTCAAAATCCTCCATGTGAAATGAGCCTAGAATCAATATTATGTCATATTTAAAATTTATGACACATTACGATGATTATATTATTAAAATGATCCCTTGTTCTATATGTTAGGTATCCATATGTTTATTCATATTGACTGAATTTTTATATCAACATGTTATGCCTTCTATCCCATGCATTATGATTTTTTCTTAGGTTTATTTCCTTAAAGGGATTTTTAGATCGTCCATTTATTATTTATTACCAAGGTTATATTATGAATTTGTTAGGTATCATTGGATGTAAGGTGCATATTTTGAATACCAAATAAATTAATCATTTATTTGGGTCTCTTTTTTTTTTCTAGTTATGTATATAATCTTCCAAAGACAGTAGACTTTACAATCCTTGGCTTCAAATTTGATGGATAACTATGATTAAAATATTTTATTAATACTTTTATAATTATAGGGATATGATATATGGTATTATATCATGATCTAGTTATTTTTATATATTAGGACTTGATCACTTTTGTAAGAACCCTTTATGGAATTCTATCACTATGTATAACAGATATTGAAACATTGGGTATCAAAAGTTAGGATACACTTTTAATTTATAATTTTATACTTAAATGTTTGATATTTCATTTTATATATTGTTATTAGTTATGTATTCAATCCCCCTATGTGTATTTTATTTTCATATATGGAAGATGGAAGATTATAAAACACTCTTCTCCCACTTACTAATGAACTACATGGAAGGATTATCATAATGTCTTGCTATGATGACATGGATTTTTTTTTTAAAATATCCATGTTAAAAGAAAAAAACATTATAAGGAATCAAATACCTATACCACCACCCAATTAATTCAAGGATTTTGTATCATCTATTGGAGAACCGTGTACTTTCATGTTTCTTACTAGGATATGCATGGGAAGTAACATGAGGGTCTTTTCAAATTCTTATATTTTATTCAAAAACATGAGGCACTCATATATTTTCTAGATTATATAGTATATTGAGACCACATATAAGACTTTATGTATCTAATTATATATTTCTATATCCGGGGAAATATCAAAATTGATTAACCAAAATCCTATATTAAAATATTTTAACATGAATCAATAATATTTTTTTATAGAAATCATGTTCAAGATGATGTTTCCTAATTGTATATTATAAATAATTTTTTATTATTTATTGACTCATTTATCAATATAATCCAATACACCTATGCTGTTTTTTCATAAAGGAAGTAATAGATTTTTAAAATATCATGTGGTACCATTGTTATGCATGTACCATTTCTCGATGAAGACAATGCCAATATGAAAAGACATATGACCTCATTGAAGTGATGAGGGATAATTACCAACACATACTTTCCCAAATTAAATTTATAGGTCTAAATTTAATTTGGGTAAGAATATAATGACCTATAATTATATCAATGATTTTTTTCTTTTTAAAATTATGTCATATTTTTTTAAATCATATAAAATCAAATTAGTTTTTACAAAAGAACATATTTAAATAATGCATGGACATTCATAAGAAAAAATAGGCATAAAACATGATAATTTATGTCTAAATAAATTTAGAACATATCAAAATATTGTTCAATAATATTTTGAAATAAAACAATTTATTGTGGTTTGAGAAAAATATTAAATATTCATTAAAACCAAAAGGCAGAATTGTTTATATAAAACAAAAAACAACCCGAGATAGATTTTATTGTTAAAAATATTGATTTTATAGAAATAATGGTGGATTAAAATAGATTATGGAGAGAACATAAAAAGGGGTATAAATTTATGAAGTTCCCTTTGACCCAACATTGTTATTAGGATGAACTGAAAAGAAAACCTTTTTAAAACGAGTATATCCCTATAAAAAGGATGAAATGATATGCATAAATTATTTTATAACATATAAAACATATTTTAAAAAATCATATAATAATAAAAAACAATATCAATGGGATAAATAAATAGATAACATATCCTGGAAAAAAAATAGTGGATCGAAAATAATCCCTTACCTTATGTATAAAGAGATTATTCACTTGTACTTACTATACTGAATAATGAATTTAGATACATTAATTAAAAATTATTGAACATATTATACTTGTAAATTATTTATTATATTTTATTAAGTTCATTAATGGCCTTTTTTATGGGTTATAGTGTTCAATTTAATCATTCAAGAGTGGTCATTTTCTAGGTTTTCGTGGTATGTTCACTTGTATATTTGTATGAATGTTCATTTAAAATGGGGATAGTTATATAAAATTAATGTTATATATTATTAATGAAAATAAAGGGTATTAATTGGTCTTATATATTAATTTTTATATGGTATAAAAATTATTTATTAGAAAAATAGTTAACAAAAACTATTTATATTATGTTGGATGTTCTTTGATCATCGGAAAATAGTATCATTTTATTATTTATTAATATGTTCATATGTTAGTTCCGTAATGTATAATAGGTAATAAAATAAATTTTATTGTCTTTTTTGACCATTATAAATGTTTTATGTCCATACCTGAATGTGGTAATGGAAACTATAATCATGTCTCCCATGAAGACAGTGAATTGAGACATCAGGGGTGATGTTTTCATTTTTTTGAATAAAAGGGAGAGATGAAGAAGTTTTATTATGAATTATTATATTAACATGATAAAATTTCATTTTATATAATATAATAGAGTTTTCATGCACTTGGATATGGGAAGGTGAGGATATAATTGGAAAATAAATGAAAAATATAACATATTAAATTAAAATAAAAGAGGATTTTACCACTTTAATTTCTCCCTGTAAACCTCCTTAGAAAAAAGGGTTTGGTCTTTTGTTGAGACTATGTGAAACTAAACATGAAAGATATACTTGGTTGGATTGTTGGACATAATTTTTACATGGTTAAAATCTTGATAAGTGCGAGGAGAAGAGGTGTTGAGGAATGGTATTTATAGGGTACTAGAGGGGTGTTTTTTCATTATTTTATTCTTTTGGCTCAAGATAATCCATATATTGAACCTCATAAAAAAGGTATATTAAATAAATAATGTATAATTCAAAAATTTGTTCATACACCATCCATACATCATCCACGACTCTATATTTCCATTATATTAACAATATTTTAGATTATCGTATTTCACTATACACCAAAAATACAACAATATTTGAAAAATCATAAAAATTAACCCATATAATTTTTCAATGTTAATAAATAAAAAATTTCTTCTATTTTAAGTAAATAATTTTTTGGATTTGGGAAATTTAATTTTTTATTAAAATATTCATTTATTATAAAACTACCAATTTTGAAATTATCAATGATATTATAGTACATTGAAAAATTAATTAAGGTATTATAAAATTATATTATAATCATAATAAAACAAAATATTAGTTTAGGAATATATTTTATGCAATTAAATTATCATTTAAATAATAATGATTATTATAAAATAGTAAATTAAAATTTATGTTTTATAAAAATAGGAAAAATTAATTTATCATTTATAAATAATTTATTTTGTCATTAAAATATATAAATATAAAAAAATTTGTATATAAGACACATAAATTTTATTCCTAATTTCATAGGTGAGGTTACAAATCTATTAGTCAGATTTCAATTCCTAGTGGTCATATTACTATTTAAAAGGTCAAGTTACAATTCCATTGGTTGAGGTTACATAAATTCTATTAATACCTATTATTTATCCATTCTACATTTATAATGTTTTTATAATATTTTCAAATTGATTCAATATTGTTTATATTATATGAAATAATTATAAGAGGGAAATTGTTTTGATATAATTCTGGGTCATTATATTCTTCCCCCCTTAATGAAATTTCTTCATTGGAATTTTTTTTACAAATTAAGGTGAAAAAAGAAAGGGCTTGAATACTTATATAACAAACATATAAAAAGGAAAACCTAAAGCATTGATGGATAAAATAGTAAATCAAAATTATATCCAAAATTTGTATTCTCTTTGTTTCAATCTATGATATACATGGTAATAGAATCATCTCGAAGTTAATTACTATAGTTTTCTACTCTTAATCACCAAAAAAATTAATAATTCTTTCTATGATAACAACCATAATAGCCATATCCATTTTAAAATAGTATTTATTTATTTTATTTATAATTATCCTTCAAATTAGAAGCCAAGGATCCTAAATTCTAGT
The DNA here is from genome assembly GCA_963277665.1 of Viscum album. Taxonomy (NCBI): domain Eukaryota; kingdom Viridiplantae; phylum Streptophyta; class Magnoliopsida; order Santalales; family Viscaceae; genus Viscum; species Viscum album. The sequence goes on along the minus strand of OY728164.1, from coordinate 567,736,366 downwards.
GTCTTTAGATGATTAGATAAATAATTAGAAAACAAGAACCCCAAAAAAATATTTATTTAGTTTTATTAATGACCCCATAACACCCATTGATCTCTAACATATGAATAGGATAACCACGTCAATAAATGAACAAAGTGACTATCTAATAAGATCTGTAAGTTAATAACCATAATAATAAAGCATATAACAATGGTTAGAAGGCATGACAAGATAACATAAAAAAAGCACAGAACATGAATAAACATATGAATTAAAAACATATAGAACAAGGGATCAATTAATATTCTAGTAATAATAATTTGTATAAAACCTAAAAATGACACAGGAATGAGTTAAGGCTCATGGGCATGGAATAACATGGGTCAAAGATAACCACTAAGACCATTTTACAAGGTGCAAGAGTCAAGTATAACCACCAAGACTATTGCACATTATGTATCATGAGAATAAAAATTACACAATGAATTGGAGAACTATCAGAGAACACCCAACATAACATGTTCATGAATATATTTTCTATAAAACAATCATACATAATGAATAAAACATAATTATAATCGTAACAAATGGAATGAATTGTGTATCATTACAATGTTTGAAGGCCTATCAAATGTTAATATCGTAATGTTTTCCATGAATGAATAGATTTAAATCATTCATGGAAAATTGTAAGATAAAATAGGAAAAGATAATGATAATTTATGTGAAACTAATGTGAAATCATATAAAACATAATTTAAGAAACTTTTCAAATGAAAATTTTTATTGCATATGGAGGAAAATATTATTGATTTTATAAAAGTGAAAAGGAATTATTATTTGTATAAAAAAATTATAAAATATATTTTTCCATGTTAAAATGATTGATTTAAAACAAATGATGGATTGAAATATATTTTGTAGTGCACGTTAAAATGGGTATGAAATCAGGAATTTCCCTTCAATCAGGATTTCATATCAGGAATAATTAAGAATGTAATAATTTTAATACATAAAATTCCTAGAAAACAAAGATGAAATTATATATAAAAATTAATTCACAAAATATAATCCGAATTTAGAAGAATTATATTAAAATAATGATGAATTTCCTTGATGTAAAGAGATATAAAATGTAACTCGTTGGAAAAAAATAGTTGTTGGGAAACAATCCCTTACCTTACATATGTAACAGTTATGTAATTTTACATAATGTATTTAATAATAAAATTATATTCATTAATTAATAATTACATAAAATATTTTACATGCACTAAATTTATTATAGATTATTATTTAAATTTTAGGCCTTTTTTATGGTTTACATTGTTCAATTTCATCATTCAGGAGTGTTCTTTTTCTTAGTTTTCATGAACGATTCCATTGTATATAAGTATGAATGTTCATGTATAGTGGGGATAATTATCCATATTTGAATTGAAATATTATTAATTAATTTATAATATATTAATTATAATTATATATCATTTTGTCTTATTATATGAGTTTTATTCAGTAGATAAAATGTTAATGATAACCATTTAGATTATTTTGGAGGTTCTTTGGTCCTCAAAAATTAGTTTCATTTTATTATTTAGTATTATGTGATTATGTTTGTTCTAGAAGCTATAAAAAGTTATAAAATACATTTTTATGTTTTTTATTACATTACAATGGTTTTCTGACTAGCCTTGAATGTGGTAAGGAAAACGAAAACTTGTCAATTTTGAAGGCGGTGAATAGCCACCTCACAAGTGATGTTTTCCTTTTCATAGAACAAAATAGAGAGTATAATGGGTTTAATGATAAATTATTCAATTTAATTTTTAAAATTATAGTATCTATAATAAAATGTATTTTTAATTCCACTTGGATAATTGGAGGTTTGGAGAGAATTGAAAAATAAATTAAAAAGAAAAAAATAAAAGAAAATATAAAAGGATTTTACCTCTTAAATTTCACCCCATTTGGAACTTTCATAGGGAAAATGGTTTAGCCTCTTGAGGATAAAATTGGATACTAGAAGTGTGGGAGATACATTGGAGGAGTATTGGGCATAATTTGGTCAGGTATTAATGCCCGAAAGGCATGTTGAGAAGAGGGGGTGAGGGGTGGTATTTTTTTGGTGAGGAGAGGGGATTTGTTTCATTATTTTAATCGTTTTTTATTATTTTGTCTCATGAATATCAGTATTTTATCACTAAATATATTATGAAATGAAGGTTAGTTCAAGATTTTTGGATTACATCATCCATGAATCCATAATTTATGTATTTAGAAAATATCTTAAATAATAATATTTCACTATTCACAATAAAATCAACTATATTAGAAAAATACAATAAATTCACCCATTCCATTTTTTGACATGTATAATTAACAATATAACTCAGTTTTATAAAAATAATTATTAAAATTTGATAATTTTAATTTTTCTTTAAAATCATCACTTATTAAAAAAAATATCGATTATTAAATTATAATAGATTTTATGACACTTTGAGAAATTAATTAAGGTCTCAAAACATTATATTATAATCATAAGATATGAAAATATTAATTTATTCATATATAATATTAAAATAAATTTTATTTTAAATAATTATATTGATTTTAAGATTATAAATATTGGGGCAGATGCTCTAAGTAGAAAGGATCGTGCAACATTATCAAGGATGATAATTGAATAGAATCAAATCTTTAATGATTTTCAAATGATATTCATGGAAATAATTAAGGATGGAAAATAAGAAAATCATTCTAAAAATACTTCTCTACCATACCTCCTCGAGAAAATAAGATTATTCTTAGGTAAATGATGTGGAAATTTAGAAGAAGGTGTCATCCATGAGAAGTGGGAAATCCTCAGAGTTAAAAATTGATGAGGAAGCATTCGTGATATTTGGGACCTGACTATATGTACCATCCAATACAGAGATAAAAAATTATATTATAAAAGATGAACATATCTCAAACTTATGTATTCTCCCAGGGAATAGAAATATGTATTGAGATCTCTAAGATCACTCTTTGTGGGAAAATATAAAGAAGGAGATCGCTGAATATACATCAGAGTGTCTGGTATGTCAACAAGTTAAGGCTGAAAGGAAAAGGTATAAGGGGACTATGTAAACATTAACCATACCTAAATTGGAATTGGAGAACATCATCACATAATTTTTCATTGTACTTCTGAATACATTCATATTAAACAATGCTATATGGGTTCTTTTGTATTATCTCACAAATATTTCTCAATTTATCCCTATTTGAGAAGAGTTCCCACTAGGGAAACTTGAAGGGATATACATTAGAGAAGTGTTATGGTTTTACGAAGTAAAAATATTTATTGTAATTGATCGAGATCCAAGATTCACCACCATGTTCATGAAAATTATCCCACATGATCTAACAATTGAGCTAATCTTTAGTAAGTATTATCATAATCTAACTAATGAAAAATCTGAACAGACTATTCACATTCATGAAGACATGATGAGAGCATGTTATACGAACTTTAAGGGATGATGGAACCAATATCTACCTCTTTTCAAGATATACTACTATAATAGTTTCCACTATAACATCCAAATGGATTCATATAAAGCCCTTTATGAGGATTGATATAGAACCCCAACATCCTAGGATTATGTTAGTGATCAAAATCTTCTAGGACCTGAAATGGTCAATGAAATGGTAGAATAGAGAAAAAGAATTTTTCATCACATCAAAGTATCCCAAAGTCGATATAATAACTATGTAGAAAAATCGTTGATGATACTTGGAGTTTATGGTTGGAGAAATGGTTTTCATCCAAATATCTCTATTGAATAGGATCATGATATTTGGGTAGAATGGGAAGCTAAGTCCCAAGTACACCGGCCACATTAAGATTCCAAATCATGTTGGTGTTGTGGGATATAAAAAATCACTTACTACTACCACATCTCATGAACACAATTCAATCCAAATATACCTCTTGAGTATGTACATATTGGATCCCTCACACGGAATAAATTCGAAGGTGGTATAATTGGAATATGATATCTCTTATGAGGATGAACCAGTAAATATCTTCTCACATAGAGATAATGTTATATGAAATAATATTAATCACATATTCAAATTATTATAGTGGAACCAAAATTATGAATTGGAAACAAAGAAACTAGAAGAATAAATGAAGGGGAAGTACCCACACATGTTTTCCCCTTAGTTTGTAAAATTGAATTGTTAGAGGGAAATGTCCTTAAGGGAAAGAATGTAATGACCAATAATTATATTAATGATGTTTAAATTATTATAAACTTGTATTATATTCTAAATAACTTAATATCAAATATATAACAAAAAACAAACATAATAAATGATTAATGAATGAAATTAGATGTTTTAAAAAAATTATGGAACATATACCAATGAAATAACAACATGAGATTTGGGATAGTAATATATCCCTTATGAATAGTAAATTGGCTAGATGAATTGCAAACTCAATAATGAAAGTATAAATAAGATTTATATAACTTACTAATGATTAAATGATATTATTATATCATAGAATATGAAAAAAAATGTTTTGAAAATGATATATTATGTTTTGATATTTTTAGAAACATAAACATTTATTTAAAATTTTATAAGTATTATAATGATTTAAAATAAATATATTTTCACAAAATATATTCAAAAATTAATATTTTGCTCTTGTATGATTATATTACTATTTTTTTATTCCTTTTTTATATTTTCAAGGTGTCATATAATCAATTATAATTATAAAATTGGTATTTTTTAAACAATAATTATTTGAATAAAAAATTAAAATTTTCATAAATAAAATGTTATTTTCATAAAATGGATCGTATTTTTTGAATTGTACACATTAAAAAATGGTTAGGATGTATTTTCTTTTATTTTTTAAAAACAGTGGAATTGTTGATGAATAGTGAAATATGATAATTTTTTATATTATATAATAACATGAATTATGGATTCATTGATTATGTATCTATAACACAAGCCCATAACTTATAAAAATAATTAATTTTATAATATATTTTAGGATATTGTTCAAAAATTGATAGTAATTTTCAATAAAAGTAAAATAATTAATAAAATAAAGAAAAAACACCCCTCTACTCCCTTATAAATACCACCACTCACCACCAATTCTCCTCACACCTTTAAATATTTGATACTTATCAAAATTATATCCAATAATCCTCCCAAGTCTCTCCCACACATCCATGATCCATTTTTCTCTGAAAATTACCAAACTCTTTTCCCTAAAGAGATTCTCAAGGAGGAGAAATTCAAGATGTAAAATCCTCTTTCTTTTTCATTCAATTTCCTTTACTAGTCATTTATTTCTTATTCTAACCCCACCCTTACTTATCCAAGTGGCATGGAAACAATAGTATCATATATATAATATATTTTTATCATGTTAATGGAATAATTCATAACAAAACTTCTAATCTTATCCATTTTATTACAAAAAATATATGGAAACATCGAATGTGAGGTGTCAATTCACCACCTTTGTGGATGACGTGTTTTTGTTTTACAATACCAACATACAGGATGGTATTAAAAACATTATAATGATTTAAAAATACTATAAAATGTATGTGATAACTTATTTTATATTTTACAACTAACAGATGCACATATTACAAAATAATAAAATGAAACTAGTTCGTGATTGTGAATGTACCGCCAAAATAATCTAAACGACTATCATTTAATTTTATTTATTAATTTATCCACATACAATGTAAAAATTATATATATATATATGAAAAATAAATATCTTGTAATTTATTTAATGACATATAACATCTATTCTAGGTGACTATCCTCATTTTACATGAACTTTTATGTTCATATAAAAGCAAATCGATCATAAACACCATGAAAATAAACACTCTCGAATGAAGAAGTTGAACATGATAACCCATTGAAAAAGACATAAATGAACTTAATAAACTATAATTAATCATGTTAATATACAATATGTTATATAATTATTAATTAATGACTCTAATTTGATTATTCATGTCATTAAGTACAAGTGGATGACCATTTCCAACACATCATACATGATTCTTTCAGAACCTCAATTATTTCCTTCAGATTGCACATTATCTCTTTTTACCACAGTATATATCTTATTTATTTTTATATACATCTTCAAAATTAAATTTATATTTTCCAAAATCATATATCAACATCATTACATCCTTATTTGATGGGAAATACATGTTTCTATATAGTTCCCTTCCCATTTCCTTCTTATAAGAAATCTTGATTAAAGGGAACTTCTTAAATTCATGACCATTTTAATGTATATTCAGTAATATGTATTAATACACCATAATTTTTATAAAATAAATCATCTTATAATGATAAAAAATCATGTTTTATTTATAGTTTAATATAAACAATTATGACTTTTCAATTTTAAAGACTCTTTCATGTTTTTTCTCACAAGTCGAAATCAGGTGGATTATTTATAATGCTTCACAAACACATTTTATAATATTTTCACATCATTTTAAAAAAACATATCTTTATATTTGCCTATGTTCCATTATGAATTTTTATTTATAATTTAATGACATTATTTCCTGAACTCTTTTATGATAATCTAATTGGTTATGCCTTATGGCGTGTTTATGATACAATATAAGCATGAGTCCAGTTTTATTTCACATAGATGATCACGAGGGAAGGCTAACCAACATGGCTATTTCACATAGAAAATGAGTCAATTCTAACCACCAGGACTATTTTAAATAGAGAATGATTCAAGGATGACCACCCAGACCATAGCACATGACGTCTCATGAGACTAGACGTTACTGATGAATTGGATCACTATCTGGGATCACCCATCACTAATGTTCCCAAACATTTGTGCTATATAAATAATCATTAATAATGAATCAAAAATAAAACTGAGGGTTTGCCATTGAAATAATTGGATATCATAATCATGTCAATAGAAATATGATAATGGTGTGCTTAATATAATGGATTTCTATCATGAATGGCCATTGATAATGTAAAATATGAATATATCATGATACACTATTTCATAATGAAGTTAAATCATGTAATAATTGTTTTTATGAAACATTATTAATAGAACATTTTAGTGTGGTTTAAGAAAAAAAATTCAAAGATTTAATAAAATGAAAATGGAAAAAATGATTGTATAAAACCAAAAATAGAACAAGATAGTTCATCATGTAAAAATGAGTGATTTAATAAAAATATTTAGGGAGTAAAATATATTAGAGGGTGCACTTAAAATGGGTATGAAACCCGGAATTTTCCTTTAAAAGGTCTTGCTTATCGGGAAGAAATTAGAAGGGATCATTTTTAAAACATGTATATCCTAGAAAACAATGGTTGGAATGATATTTATATATGATTTTATTAAATATAATTTTAATTTAGATAATTTATAAGTAAATAAAAAATAGTTAAATAAAGTTATATAGAGAGAAAGCGTAACCTGATGGATAAAAATGTTGGTTCAAAATGAATCCCTTATATTATGTCGGAAACAGTTCTACACTTTAATATAATGAACAAAATATTGAAATTAAATTAATTAATTAATAATTACTGATACTATTTTATATTTACATGATTTATTATATTTTATTAATTTCATTTATTGATTTTTAATGGGTTATAACATTCAATTTCACAATTTAAAAATGTTCATTTTCTTGGTTTTTCATGAACAGTTCTCTTGTATATGTGTGTGGAAGATCATATAAATTGGGAATAGTAATCTATAATTTAAGTAATATATTATTAATGAAATTAAAATATATTAATATAGCATATATATCATTTTTTATGGTATTATGATGATTAATTAGATAAAAAGTTAATGATAATCGTTTAGATAATTTTGGAGGTTCTCTGATCATCACAAACTAATTTCATTTTATTATTTAATTTTATGTGCATCTGTTAGTTCTAGATAATAAAAAGGTCATAAAAACATTATAATTTTATTTAACCATAATAATGGTTTTATGACCATAACTGAATGGGTAAAATAAAAATTAATACATATTGTCCATGAAGGTGGTGAATCGACACCTCACAAACATTGACTTCATTTTTAAAAAATACAATGGTGAGAAGATGTGGTTTGAAAATGAATTATTCCATTAACATGAAAAAATTGAATATTGTTAATTCCAATTATATAAGGGGATATAAAGATAGAATTTGAAATGAAAATAGAATGAATCAAAATTAAAAGAAAATTGAAGTGGGTTTTCCCTCTTTAATTTATCCTCATTGAGAGGACCCTTAGGAAAAGTGATTGATACTTTTTTGGGAAAATGGTATATTGGAAATGGGTTATAGTCTATTTATTTTGACATAATTTGAACTATCTTCAATGCTTGGATGGTGTGAGGAGACAAGGAGGTGCTGTGTGGTATTTATAGTGGTTGATATGACCATTTTCTACATATTTTATACATTATTATATTATTTTGGCATATGACTGTAAATATTTTGAACCCCATCTTGAAATATATTAAAATAAATAATTATAGTTCATGATTTAGGTATTACATCATCCAAAAATGTTGTATGACTCTATAACTCAAGTATTTAGATAATATCGTAAATTATCATATTTCATTATTCACAAAAAATTCATATATTATAGGAAAATCAAAAAAGTAACCTAAATTTTTTTCAAGATATATAATTAATTAATAAAATACATTTTATGAAAATAATTTTCTAAATATGAGAAAATTATTGTTTAATTAAAATAATCATTTAATTGAAAAATACAAATTTTAAAACTATAAATGATTTTATAACACTTTTATTAATGAATTAAGGACTCAAAAAATAATATTATTATAATGAAAAAAATATTAATTTATTAATAATTTTTTATAAATTAATTTATATATATAAGTTATTAAATTATTCAAAAAATGTCAATTAAATATTTATGACCTACAAAAATACCAACATAAAATTTTTCAGTTTTAGAGAATTTTTCAACCTATTACATGAAATAAATACATCACACTTTAATTCATATGATACCTAAATTATATATAAATTTTTATAGGTGATTTTTCTATTCTATTTGTCTGGTTACTATTTATAAGGGTCACAATACTATTCCATAGGTCATTTTACAATTCCATTGGTCTGGGTTATTGAATCTCTGTAAATAAATCTTATATCATGAATTCATCATTTTTAATGTTTTATTATGTTATATATATGGTTTAATGTGATTTATTCTATTTAACATATTTTTAAGAAGGTATATTTCATTGATATAATTCTATATCATTACAATCTTCACCCCTTATGAAATTTCTCCCTTGAAATTTTGTTTTACAAACTAAGGGGAAAACATGTGATAAACGTTTCAAATTTCCATACATTAACAAGATAATAAAATTAAATTATAGGTCTTTAATACTAAAGTAATATGAATTTGAAAAGGAAACATTTAACATAAATGGATAAAGATGAAAATGAAAATTATATCATAACTTGTGAAACCATCAGTTTCAATCTATATTATACATGGTTAAAGAAGTATCCCTAGGGTTATTACTAAATTTCTCTATTCCTAATCTACAAAAAATAATTAGACATTGGTTTGATACCAACTATAATGAACCTATACATTTACACATATTATTACATTAAATTAAAGAAAAATTATCCATAAAATACATCCAATTATTGTAAATTCTACTGTATTTGGAATATTTGGTACATAATTTTGAAACACGAAACCCAAAAAAATTAATTTAATAATCATGATGAGATCCTAAGACCATTTGAGCCCGTACACTGATAGAGGATAACATGGGGAATACATGAACAAATGGATGATCTAAAAACCCCGTTAGGGAATAAAAATAATAACAAAGAATAGAATTGTGGTTATAAGTCTTAACATTAGGATAGAAAAAAATCCATAGAACATGAATAATCATATATAAGAACAACATTTAGAAAATCTGATCATATTATCATGGAATCATATTATTGTGAAAGAAGAAAAACATGACATAAGAAGGGGTCAAGTCACAATTCATGTGGAGTATCTTGAGTCAAGGATAACCCCCAAGACCATTGCTCCGGGATAATGAGTCAAGGCTAACCACCAAGACCGTTGCACATGAAACATGAGTCAAGGATTACAACCAATACCATTGCGCATAACATATCTGAGAATAAAAATTACCCAATGAATTAAAACACTATCTAGGTGCACCCATCAGAGAATTTTCTTGAATATGTGTTCCACAAAATGAATCATACATAAGTAATCCAATATAAACATAAGAGTTACCCATTGAACGAATTTGGCATCATTATCATGTCAAAAGGAATATGAAAAGGGAATATCATAATGGTGTCCCTGGTAGAATGTATTTAAATCATACATGGACACTCATAATGAAAAATAGGGATAGATAATGATAAGCACTGTCAAACTGATGTGAAAACATATAAAAAGTGTGTTTAAGAAACATTAAAAATAAAATATTTTAGAGTTGTTTAAGGGATAAATTTAAGGATTCATTAAAATAGAGATGATAAAATAATTTTTTGAACCATTAATGAACCATGAAATTTTCTCATGTTAATATTGTGGATTATTTAAAAAATTTATGGCTTAAAACGAATTATGGGTGCATTTGAATATGGGTAATAAATCGTGAAGTTCCCTTTAATCAAGAATTGTTATCAAATATAATTTATAATGGAACCTATTTAAAACATGTATTTCCCAGAATAATAAGGGTGAAATTATTATTTTAAAAATATAAAAATAAGTTTGAATAATTATGTAAAACTAAATAATATTTATATTAGGGTAAAGAGAGAGAAAGTGTATCCTGATGGAAAAAATGGAGGTTAACAAAGAATCAATTACCTTATGCCTAAAATGGTTTTGCACTTTTACCTATTGTCTTAAATAAAAAAATTATGTACATTAATTAATAATTATAGAACCTATTATACATATAAGATATTTATTATACCTATTTTTTATTAAATTATGACCCTTTTAATGGGAAAAAGATTTCAATTTCATCGTTCAAGAGTATTTGCTTTCCTGATTTTCATGATTATTTCACTTGTAAAAGAGTATGGATGTTCATGTAAAATGGGTATAGTTATACAGAATTGATGTTATATTTTATTAATTAAATTAAATTATAATAAATTTTCTTATACTTAATTTAGTTTTATTTTATGATTATGATTCCTTAGATGAGTTGTTAATGATGATCGTTTAGATTTTTTTGTAGGATCTTTGATCATCATGAACCAGTTTAATTTTACTACATAGTATTAAGTGGATCTAATCATTATACATAATAACAGAGTATATAAAATAAATTTTATTTTTTAAGCATTTTAATGTTTTTATGACTATTCTTAAAGAGGTAATAAAAAAACATGTCGTCAATGATGGTGGTGAATCGACACCTCACACACGATGTTTTTATTTTTTAAGTATTAAAGGAAAAAGAGAAGTATAAGGACCCATCCATAAAACATTACTTAATCTTGAATTAAATTGAATAATTTACATTGAGGATATTTTTAGGTTTAGAGTTTTAGAGAATTAAGACATAACTATTACATCTCAAATATTACAAAGTAGACACATCTACTAAGTTTCCATTTTTTTAACAAAATATAAACTCTTGAACAAAAGAGTCATGTATAGTTCTTGTTTTAGACAGCATGACATTTCCTTGATCCCATCCATGACCCTATTCCACTTTATGTCCTGTAAAAAACATTTCAAAAAAAAACATGGGATGAGCTTAAATTTCACGACCCCCTCCCACCAAAGATTCCCCTCCTGAGATGGTAATGGCGAAAGGGAGATAATGACCCCCCGAGTCCCGCCTCCAGTAGGCCCCGGGTTGGCGACTAGCACCAAGGGTATGTGTTTTCAGAAATATGGGAGGCATTACCCTTTTTATTAATTTGGATCGGGAAATAGGACAAGTCAACCACCAAAAAGAAAAGAACAAGTGTATATAAATAAACCCAAACCAAGCCCAGATGCATGTTTAAACAATTTTATAACAAGGTAAAAGTACAAGGAAGATCAAAAGTACAATACCAAAGAAATCAAGAGAACAACAACTGCAACAACTCCAACTACCCGACTAGTAGGGTCCCGCACGGCCCTGGTAGTCCTCCTGGAAACCTAAAAGTAAACATAGGGTGAGCATACAAGTATACTCAGTAGGGAAACCTAAAGCTCTCGTGCACAAGTGGGAAGACATCCTAATGTCCTGTGAGAACAACAGAAGAAACCTAACAAGGAAAAACTATCCACCCAATCTCACCAGCCACACTCACCAAAACACAGTCACAAAAGGTAGTAGTAGTACAAGAACAAGAGTATGGGGTACCCCACACCATTTCCCATTAGTTAGTTGAACGTCCTGATGCTATCACAATCTCCCCACCCACACACACCTAGGCCTCACAACCACGTATCCCGCCCGCACACACCTGGGCCTCACAACCACACATCCCGCCCGCACACACCTGGGCCTCACCACCACGTATGCTGCCCGCACACACCTGGGCCTCACAACCACACATCCCACCAAAAGACACCCAGGCCTCATCTCAAAGATTCTTGGGAACGGTAATAGTAACAGAACTATCGCCCGAAGACACCTGGGCCTGAAATAGAAACCTACCTAATGAGTCTTAGGTGTAAGGTCGCCTCAAGACATTATAGACTATAAGCCTACCTGAAGAGTCTTGGGCCTAATCACCCCAATCGAAACCTACCCAAAGCGTCTTGGGTGTAAGGTCGCCTCAAGCCATCACAACCTAGGGGAGAAGGAGAAGGAAGGAGCTAGTAACTATGGGAAAACACCCTCTCCCATGAAATTGGAGTGTTCGACACTAAGTTCTCAACATGGGTGCGGTGTGATAAAACACAAAAGAGATATATATATATATATATAGAAACCACTCAGCCCAACCTATGGATTCTAAAAAGTGAAACTGAGCACGTGCCTCAGCACTGCTACCATGAAGAATGCATACAACAAACAACCCCAACCCCATTTAGGTTTTCACATTTCAGCAGAAATTAGATTATTTAGTTCCTTATCTACTGGGAAACTATCCACAACCAACTACTTCAAACATTCGTAAAACATATCCCTGCCATCCACAAAACAAGTTAGGGAAACACAAACAGCACAACAAAACCCTTCTTAACAACCAACCAACCCATTGATTATTATTTCTGTTTTATTACCAAGCCCCACCATTCATTAACTCTTCCACTTTTATTTACTTATTAAACACAACCCATAGTCTGTTCACATTAAAACCCATCCATGCAGCCCCGCTGCCAACCACCATAACCACACCACACAAAGAAACCCGTACATCATCATCCCTTTAATACCATTTATCATAGCCCCACTGCCCGTTACCAACAAAACACTCACACCAACCCACAACCAAGTCAACCGCAACCCCGCTGCTCACCCTATCCACAACAACCCACAAAACACCCCCATCACATGCCACTAAAACCAAGACAAAACTCACATATTCATTATTCCATTTTGTTTAATCGGGGTGATCACACAAGGGTTCCAGATTTTCATTTAAACAGTCAACTTTACGTGATTAACCAATTTCCACATTCCATGAAGTTTCCAATCACAAAATGGTATAGAAGATAGGGCAACATTTAATTGCGCAAGCAAAGGCCCCCAATGACTGTTATTTTCAGTAGGCATAAGCCTATTCATTTCACAACATAATATCACAGGATATAAAGGTAAAGTAACGGAAATCACAAACTTCCCATCCCCATTCTTTAACCAGTTATTATCTTTATTTAAAGGTTCAGCCATTTCTCATGAAAACAAAAAGGATACCCACCCCGCATGATGCACAAATTAGGGAGACGAAGGTAAAATCCCTTCCTCAACAGGTTCTAGATCGTAATGCTCCTCCAGATCAACTTTAGAAGATGTTCGTCAGTGTCACGACACAACCTCATTGGGTGGAACGGAAGAGTAGAAGGAAAGACAATGGATCTAAGATCGGAAGTTCCGCCTCATCGTTATGATCCCATGGCCGCTGACAGATCGTAAATAGGAGCTCGGACGAAAACGTTATAGAAGAAAGAGCCTTCGAGTCTCTTTAGAGTGCTCTGCTCAGAGGAGAGGGGAGGAGAGGTGTGATTTGAAAGGAGGAGGGGACCCCTCCTTTTATAGGCGTGAAAAGAAAAAGTACACGGCGTGTACTTATGGGACACGGCGTGTACTCAGCCATTTTCACACGGTCTCCACGCGGCCTCCAACGTGGCTCCGCAGCCGTTGACTGGTCAACACATGGTTTGATAGTAACGCATACGCGGGGAAGGACTACAAGATGTGTAGATTGGACACACGGCGTGTACACATTTATTGCACATGGCAAGGACACGGCTCCAACGCAGCATACGACCGACGACTGATCAACACACGGTAACGCGTACGCGGGGAAGGACTACACGGCGTGTAGATTGGACACACGGCGTGTACCCATTTTATTCATGCGGAAAAGACACGACCATCCACACGGGGTATACCCGGAAAGAGAGTACACGACGTGTACTCAAACTACACGACGCGTTGTTTCAAAAGTTTGGAAAGTGTGGAAAAAGTCCATTTTACCCTCTAGAACACTTGTAGCCTTTTTTTGACAAAGGAATGGGCCGGAGAGGTCCGGGCCATTACAATAGATACCTCTTAAAACATTCTCATCCCCGAGAATTCAAAAAAACAACCCAAGGGAACCCAACAAGATACCTCTTAGGGTTCTTGTTATAATAGGAACCTAACCAACAACCCTAATCATATGTGTTAGGAATTCCTTCTCCTATGTCGAGATATTATCCTCTTTAGGTGGCACTGACTCGCCTGCACGGGTTTAATTGCATCCTCATTAATGCGTCTCGATTAGGAATTGGGTCTTCCCACTTTCATACATTAGGATTTTTCAACTCGCACTAACCCCAACACCACAAAACCAACACACTGCCCAAACACATGGGTTTCAGAAAATTTCTTCACCTATGTCGAGATATTATCCGCTTTAGGTGGCACTGACTCGCCCACACGGGTTCAATCTCATCCACATTAATGCGTCTCGATTAAGGGTCAGGTTTTTCCCCTTTCCCATGTATTCGGACATGTTACACATTACCAGGGAACAAGAAAACAAAAAGGTCTCACAACTGACAAGACAAGCATTTCTTATATCAATGGTACATAGTACAACATCAACACAAAGCTCAGAAGAACAAGGGGACACAAGTCAAAACTACTCCGTGTACTGAGCGTGCATCTGGGTTTCCCGCTCCCAAGTGCTCTCCTCGAGGCCGCGATGCCTCCACAACACACGAACCAATGGAATGTTTCGTCCACGGAGCACCTTCTCTTTACGATCCTCGATTCTGACTGGTCGTTCCTTGAAGGTCGCGTCGTCTTCCATATCCAACTCTCCCCAGTCGATAACGTGAGAGTCATCGTGTAAGTACCGATGAAGCTGGGAGACGTGGAAGATGTCATGAACTTTCTCCAACTGAGGTGGTAGGGCCAGCTGATATGCCACCTCGCCGACTCGCCTCAGCACCTCAAAAGGTCCGATGAACCTAGGTGAGAGCTTTATCCCTTTCCCAAACCTCCACTGCCCCCGTCGAGGGGAAACCTTCAAGAAAACATGGTCTCCCACCTCGAACTCCAAGGACCTCCTCCGACGATCAGCATAAGACTTCTGTCGGTCATGAGCCGCCTTCATCCTCTCACGTACAAGCTGGACTTTCTCCGTGGTGCTCTGCACTACCTCTGGCCCAAGAGAACCTGTCTCACCAACCTCTGCCCAGCAAATGGGTGAACGACATGGCCTTCCATACAAAGCCTCAAATGGTGCCATGCCAATAGTAGAGAAGAAGATTTTGTTGTAGGCAAACTCTACTAAATGCAAGTGTCGTACCCATGATCCTCCGAAATCCAGAACGCATGCTCGCAACATGTCCTCTAACGTCTGGATAGTCCGCTCTGTCTGCCCGTCGGTCTGGGGGGGAAAGCAGTGCTAAGGTGTAGTTGGGTGCCAAAAGCATGTTGTAACCCTGTCCAGACTCGTGAGGTAAACCGAGTATCCTAGTCTGAGACGATAGTCCTTGGAACTCCATACAAACGCATTACCTCGTCTACGTACCTCTGTGCTAAGGTACTCACTGGGCCCGAATCCTTGATTGCTAAGAAGTGAGCCAATTTCTTCAGTCGATCCACCACTACCCAGATAGCATCATAACCACCCTGAGCTCTGGGTAGTCCTGTGATGAAGTCCATCGAGATGTCATCCCACTTCCACTCGGGGACATCTAAAGGATGCAAAAAACCAGTGGGAACACGGTGTTCAGCCTTCACTTACTGACACACTAGGCACTTAGCCACAAACTCCGCCACTGCCCGTTTCACCCCGGACCACCAAAACTAATCCCTCAGGCCTCGATACATTTTTGATACTTCTGGATGTACCGCTAAGGCTGAGCTATGGAACTCACAAAGAACTCCCTCACACATCGCCTCTAGGACAAACAACCTTCCACGGAAAAGCATCTGATTTCGGCTATCCTCTGACCATCCCTCTAGAGCATTCCCCTGATCGACACGATCCCGCATCACCTCTACCTCAGAGTCCCCCCACTGAGACTCCTCCACCTGATGCAACAAGGAGGACTGCACCATCATCTGGAAAAAACAGCCTCTAACACCTTCTTCCCTTGCATCTAAGTGCAGGGCAGCCAACTCTCCCATTTCCTTCCAAGCATCAGTAGATTCCCGAACCACTTCCTGATTCGACTTCCTGCTCAGGGCATCAGCCAAAACGTTGCTCTTACCTTCAGTGTAAGAGATCTCAAAGTCATCGTCTTGGAGAAACTCGACCCATCTTCGCTGCCGTAAGTTCAGGTCATGCTGGGAGAAGATATAACATAGGCTCTTGTGATCTGAGAAGACCACAAAGCGCTCCCCAAAGAGGTAATGTCGCCACAACTTCAATGCGAACACTAATACTGCAAGCTCTAGGTCATGGGTGGCATAGTTACGCTTGTGAGGGCGCAAATTCCTAGACCCATAACAAATCACTCCCTTCTTATACATTAGAACGCACCCCAGACCAAGGACAAAAGCATCACAAAACACTTCATACAACAACCCTTCCTCTGGAAACCTGAGCACGGGAGCACTAACTAGCTTCTCCTTCAGGTAGTCAAAAGATTTCTGGCACTGATCGATCCATAGGAAGACCTGATTCTTCCTAGTCAAAGTTGTCAATGGAGAAGAAACTAGAGAGAAGTCCAAAATAAACCTCTGATAGTAACCTTCCAACCCTAGGAAACTACGAACTTTTGCCACGCTCTTGGGTGCTGCCCAAGAAACAACTGCCTCCACCTCCGACGGGTCCACCGATACTCCATGTTTAGACACCACGTGCCCAAGGAAGTGTACTTCTTGTGTCAAAAACTTACACTTCAACAATTTCCCGTAAAGCTGGTGGTGTCGAAGGAAATCCAACACTACCCTGAGATGCTCAACGTGCTCCTCCTCTGATCTTGAGTAGATCAGGATGTCATCGATAAACACAACGACAAACCCGTCCAGAAACTCTTGGAAGACAAAGTTCATAAGTCCCATGAACACAGCAGGTGCATTCGTAACTCCAAATGGCATCACTACAAACTCGAAGTGCCCATACCAGCACCTGAAAGTTGTCTTCGAGATGTCACTTTCCTTCACCCTCAACTAATGATATCCCGATCGTAGATCAATCCTAGAAAACCAGCCTGCTCCCCTCAGCTGGTCGAAGAGATCATCTATCCTTGGAAGGGGGTAACGGTTCTTTACCGTTACCTGGTTCAGCCTTCGGTAGTCTATGCATATCCTGAGACCACCATCTGCCTTCTTCACGAACAAAACTAGAGCACCCCATGGCGACACGCTGGGTCGAACAAAACCCTTCTCCATCAGATTGTCAATCTGAATCCCCAACTCCCGCAACTCCAAAGGTGCCATTCGATAAGGGGCCATTGAAATCGGACAGGCACCGGGCTGTAAGTCTATCCCGAACTCAACGTCACGTCGGGGGGGGGGGGGGGGTAGAGTCACAACCTCCTCAGGAAAAAAATCGAGGAACTCCCCAACAACCTCTGGGACATCCATCATCTCTGTATCAGTTGGAACCACTGATAACCCGCCCAACAAGAAAAGGAGAGGCTCCACACGCCGGCTTCCCGCCTGAAAGCTCCTCTCGCCGACAAAAGATACATGCTTCCCATCCATGTCGGAGAACATGACTCTTCTCCGGAAGTAGTTGATAACGACACTAATAGAAAACAACCATTAGATTCTTAGGATGACATCGTATGGCTGCATCTGTAACAGAAGAAGGTCCCCACTAGGTCGATGTGGTCCCAATGTCAGCCCACATCCCCAGCAAACACAAGATACGCTGGTCTGGCCCCTAACTGGTGTACTTAGTACCAGTGGTACGGAAAGTCTCTCTATGTCTAGTCCCAAAGCATGGGCTAGACTAGGTGCAACAAAGGAGTGTGAGGCTCCCGAATCGAACAAAGAAGAAACAAGAGTGCTGAACAAACAAATCGTACCTCGCACTACCTCTGGTCCTGCTGGAGCTGTCAACTCTGCTTCGTGCAACTGTACATGCCTAGCTCCTATGCCTCTCTGATGTCGACTAGGTGCCATAGCGGTACGGTAAACAAGGAACGCCTAAGCCCGAGTTGTAAGGAAAAACTCAAGGTTTCATTTTATCATTTTATTCAAATTTCTTTCCCATAACACCCAAATCAAGTAAAACACAATCATGATGATGCATGTACCTTCCCTAGGGTCTCTAAACTACAATCAATGTAGTCTCACTTGGTCATTCGGTAGGCTCAGAGTCCTTTCATCGGATCACGGGGGGCCCTAAAATCCCGTGTCCTAGCCGGTCTTCCCTGGCCTATGTCACGGACCAAGATTAACTAACACTGTTGCCCTACCATCCCATGCAATCCTCACTATGCCTAACTCCAGACTCCATCCTATCTCTCAACCATAACCTCTGATACCATTCTGTCATGACCCCCTCCCACCAAAGATGCCCCTTCTGAGCTGGCAATGGCGAAAGGGAGATAATGAACCCCGAGTCCCACCTCCAGTAGGCCCCGGGTTGGCGACTAGCACCAAGGGTATGAGTTTTCACAAATATGGGAGGCATTACCCTTTTTATTAATTTGGATCAGTAAAGAAGACAAGTCAACCACCAAAAAAAAGAACAAGTGTATATAAATAAACCAAAACCAAGCCCACATGCATGTTTAAACAATTTTATAATAAGGTACAAGTACAAGGAAGCTCAAAAGTACAATACCAAAGAAAACAAGAGAACAAAAACTACAAGAACTCCAACTTCCTGACTAGTAGGGCCCCGCACAGCCCTGGTAGTCCTCCTGAAAACCAGAAAGTAAACATAGGGTGGGCATACAAGTATACTCAATAGGGAAACCTAAAGCTCTCGTGCACAAGTGGGAAGACATCCTAATGTCCCGTGAGAACAACAGAAGAAACCTAACAAGGAAAAACTATCCACCCAATCTCACCAGCCACACTCACCAAAACATAATCACAACAGGTAGTAGTAGTACATGAACACGAGTATGGGGTACCCCGCACCATTTCCCATTAGTTAGCTGAACATCCTGATGCTGTCACACTCTCCCCGCCCACACACACCTGGGCCTCACAACCACGTATCCCGCCCGCACACACCTGGGCCTCACAACAACACATCCCGCCCGCACACACCTGGGCCTCACCACCACGTATCCCGCCCGCACACACCTGGGCCTCACAACCACACATCCAGCCCGAAGACACCTGGGCCTCATCCCGAAGATTCTTGGGAACAGTAATAGTAACATAACTCTCACCCGAATACACCTGTGCCTGAAATCGAAACTTACCTGAAGAGTCTTAGGTGTAAGGTCGCCTCAAGCCATTATAGCCTATAAGCCTGCCCGAAGAGTCTTGGGCCTAATCACCCCATTCGAAACCTACCCGAAGAGTCTTGGGTGTAAGGTCGCATCAAGCCATCACAGCCTAGGGGATAAAGAGCAGGAAAGAGCTAGTAACTATTGGAAAACACCCTCTCTGATGAAATAGGAGTGTTCGGCACTAAGTGATCAACATGGGTGCGGTGAGATAAAACACAAAAGATACAGATATATATATATATAGCCACCACTCAGCCCAACCTATGTCTTCTAAAAAGAGAAACTGAGCACGTGCCTCAGCACTGCTACCACGAAGCATGCATACAACAAACAACCGCAACCCCATTTAGGTTTTCAAATTTCAGCAGAAATTAGCTTATTTAGTTCCTTCACTACTGGGAAACTATCCACAACCAACTAATTCAAACGTTCGTAAAACATATCCCTTCCATCCACAAAACAAGTTAGAGAAACACAAGCAGCACACCAAAACCCTTCTTAACAACCAACCAACCCATTGATTATTATTTCCGTTTCATTACCAAGCCCCACCATTCATTAACTCTTCCAATTTTATTTACTTATTAAACACAACCTATAGTCTATTCACATTAAAACCCATCCATGCAGCCCCGCTACCAACCACCATAACCACACCACACAAAGAAACCCATACATCATCATCCCTTTAATACCATTTATCATAGCCCCGCTGACCGTTACCAACAAAACACTCACACCAACCCACAACCAAGTCAATCGCAACCCCGCTGCTCACCCTATCCACAACAACCCACAAAACACCCCCATCACATGCCACGAAAACCAAGACAAAACCCACATGTTCATTATTCCATTTTGTTTAACCGGGGTGATCACACAAGGGTTCCAGATTTTCATTTAAACAGTCAACTTTACGTGATTAACCAATTTCCACATTCCATGATGTTTCCAATCACAAAACACTCTATAAGATAGGGCAACATTTAATTGCGCAAGAAAATTCCCCCAACAACCGTTATTTTCAGTAGGCAAAAGCCTATTTATTTCACAACATAATATCACATGATATAAAGGTAATGTAACAACAATAACAAACTTCCCATCCCAATTATTTAACCAGTTATTATCTTTATTTAAAGGTTCAACCATTTCTCATGAAATCAAAAAGGATACCCACCCCGCATGATGCACAAATCAGAGAGACGAAGGTAAAATACCTACCTCAACAGGTTTTAGATCGCAACGCTCCTCCAGATCAACTTTAGAAGACGTTCGTCAGTGTCCCGGCACAACCTCCTTGGGTGGAAAGGAAGAGTCGAAGGAAAGACAATGGATCCAAGATCGAAAGTTCTGCCTCGTCATTATGATCTCGTGGCCGCTGACGGATCGTAAATAGGAGATCAGACGAAAAACTTATGGAAGAAAGAGCCTTCAAGTCTCTTGAGAGAGCTCTGCTCAGAGGAGAGGGGAGGAGAAGTGTGATTTGAAAGGAGGAGGGGACCCCTCCTTTTATAGGCATGAAAATCAAAATTACACGGCGTGTACTTATGGTATATGGAGTGTACTCGGCCATTTTCACACGGTCTCCACGCGGCCTCCAACGCGGCTCCGTGGTCATTGACTGGTCAACACACGGTTTGAAGGTAACACATACGCGGGGAAGGACTACACAATGTGTAGATTGGACACACGGCGTGTGCACATTTATTGCACTCGGAAAGGAAATGGCTCCAACGCAGCATACGACCGACGACTGGTCAACACACTGTAACACGTACGTGGGGAAGGACTACACGGCGTGTTGATTGGACACACGATGTGTACCCATTTTCTTTACACAGCAAAGACACAACCATCCACACGGGGTATACCCGGCAAGAGAGTACACATCGTGTACTCAAAATACAGGGCGTGTAGTTTCAAAACTCTGGAAAGTGTGGGAAAAGTCCATTTTACCCTCCAGAACACTTGTAGCCTTCTTTTTGACAAAGGAATGGGCCAGAGAGGTCCGGGCCAATACAATAAAAAGATCAGTAAGGGTTATAATAATATGAAAAAAACATTAGTCCATGTATACATAAGAATCAATGAAATCATACATTACTCATAAAACATAAGCAATTTAACATACCTCATGAAATCAAAATATTTAAGCATAACTAAATAAAAATCATAAGACATGAAGGTAACTTGAGGAATTCATAACATTCTTACGTAGGGATTAACCCTCATTGTTACGTTTGGAATACCCATCACAATATATTCCCTAAATCTCTTATGATAAACATCAACATTTACCTCCGTCACATTACCCAATTCATTAGAGAGCTATCTCGGGCTCACCTGCCCTTAGTCTATCACGGAACCACCCAATTTCATAAACAATGCCCAAGAACCATAACATAATCATATATCATAAAACATGCTTAAAGGAAACATAACATTTCCAAATTTCAATAAAAATATACTAATACAACACATTGATATAATCCAAACATTATCAAAATCCATTTTCAATACCAAAATACATAAAAGAGTATATGGTATTTATTTTTCATTTAAAAAGTTATGTCTTGTAGAGGAAGACGAAACTCAAATAATGGTCATGGTGGTGGAGAAGTTGTAACGCCCCAACCCTAGTTACCCAGAGTCGGTGCATTATTACATAACATTGGCATGATCACAAGAAAGATCAAATCTCGAAAGACCGATTGGTTTAGTATCCTTGGAAACAGTAGATATATTCATAAGTCTTACATTACATCATAAAATGAAAAACTACTACAACAAAATATTGTCTCCATAATCCAAACTCAAATCCCCACATAATATCCCTACAGGTCATTCATAATTTACTTCTTCACTTCCTGGGAAAAATAAAACATAGAAAAGGGGTGAGCTCAAATGCCTAGTAAGGATAACAATATAGCAGAAACATTCATAAATAATAATAAATATTTAAGGCAATGTATAACTAAAACAAAATCCTTTCAAAATTGAACTTTAAACATGGTATGTCATAAATAAAATGAAATAATGCCATTTACTTATTCACATGGATATTCTACTAATCGAATAATCACATGCAAAATCAATAACCACTTTCATAATGATGGAATGCATAATGCCAGACTATCATAACCACATAGCCCAGGCCTCATGCCAAGACTATAAATAAGATTTTGACAAGGCCTTGTGCCAAGACACTAGTTTGTCTTATGAGACCTACCGATGCATCGAGGAGCTATAGCAGGCTCCACCCATCACATATTAAGTCCAATGCATTCCCATATGAAAAGGTTTAAACATAACATAAACATTTG
Source organism: Viscum album (assembly GCA_963277665.1). NCBI lineage: Eukaryota > Viridiplantae > Streptophyta > Magnoliopsida > Santalales > Viscaceae > Viscum > Viscum album. The sequence continues at coordinate 567,712,921 of OY728164.1, read as the reverse complement.
TATTAAAACTAGCATACGAAATGTCAATACTTTCACCATAAACCATGAATGGTATAAAAATAGCACATCCATAGTCAAACATATCACAAAACCTTCAATACAACATAGAAGTTTTGTATCATAATAAATCAACTTCAAATAAGCGTAAAATCCATCAAAGGATGTTGACATAGATGAAATCAAAACTCTTTTTAGAGAAATATCTCTTTCTATTTTTGAAATCATTTAAGAGCCATATAAAATAAAAAATTTTCTTTGAAAATATTCTTATAAGCTTTTAAGGAAAGCTTTGAAGATTTTATAATGGCGGAAAATAACCGCACCATCCGTATAAGTTAAAAAAACATTCTTACCTTAATTCTGTCGAAAAGGTTCAAAGGACCTTGTTTTGAAAACGACGGAAAGATTCCTCTTATAAAAAGTCAAACAAGGGTATAAATGAATTTAACACATATTCTTGTAAATAATAAAAATGTTTTGAAATTCATTTTTAAGAAAACATGGATGTGGATGATAAAGAGATCCCAGTAGATTATTACATATAAACAACCTCGGATAATGAAGAGATTGTGAAATAACCCTTACCTTGTACTTTTCCTTGGTTGGGGTAGTTTAACCTCCTGTATAATGGTGAAATAATTTTTATCAAATTATAAAAGAATAATATACATTAATATGATATCATATATGATCTTTTAACATTGATTTATTAATAACATCTTAGTATTATCGTTGTTTCAGGTGTTAACTTTCTCGTTTTCTTTTATATGTTTTGTGACATAAGACATGTTTGTCATGGATAGGTTGTATATTATTCATATACAGAATGATATCAAGTCCTTAAACATTATTTTTAAATCATCAAATGATAATTATACTTGAATGGATACGATGGAGAAGGAATCTCATCGCGTTCGTGGAGACGGTAGTCCGTACGTACGCACGAGTGACAATATCATTCTTTTGATATTAAAATAATATATAAATGGATGGTATATCATATATACAGAATCATTAACATGTTATATTTATTATTTACATTAGTTACACATTATTATTATACCCATCCAAATAATAATATACTGAATAACAATTACACCACGACGTGGAGACTGTAAGCCGTACGTACGCACGTATGGTGACATGTTATTCAAAGGGTGGATAGAATACTGAATATGGTTGTACCATATTTATAATAACATCATAGTATATATATTATACTGGAGTTATTATTTTATAATGGTAACAAAAAAGGAAGAATAAGTGGAAGAAGAAAGGAACTTGGAAAAGGGTGGTGAAATCATTACCTCTTCTTCGGTTTCTTCCTTTTGATTTGATCAAAAGGGATCCTTAGGTTGGCTTTATGATCAAACTAAGGCCTCTAGGTTGTAGTGAGGGAATTTGGGAGAGTATTTGGGAAGAGTTTGGCCGAACCAAAAGTCTTTGAAGGTGTGAAGAAATGAGAAGGAGGAGTTCCCTTTTATAAGAGGGGTGAGGGGCACCTTTGGAAAAGCTAGAAATATTGATTTACAATAAATTCATATTCGGTTTCTAATGGATCCAAAGTTGATTATTTAAATTTTAAGGTGGGGATAGGTCGAAAACAAATCAACCAATAGAATTTATACAGGTTGGTGTACTTATATTAACCTTATCTTTAAGTATTAACTCTAAATTAATTAGTTTCACTTTTACAATGTCTCTTTGTATTTTTATATAATACGGTTAATAAACTTACTATATACATCCAAACGACCCCCAAGTGGTCCATTAATGATGAACATATCATGATATAAGTCTCTTGGACGAACCTTATATTTTTAGGAATTTAATATCAATTAATAATATAATATTTTTTTTAAGAACTCTTTTATGTCAATTTTGAAACTATTCAATAGTTGATTTTTGTGAAACTCATAACAGATTGATTACTTCGAAAAAAGTCAATTAAATAAATCCTAATATATCATAGTATCCTATAAAATTAGTTTAATTCATTAAAAGTTTCATATTTTTTTTATTTGGGTATTTATAATATCAATTATTTTAATTTTTCACTATTATAGTAATTACTTCATCATCATTGTGTCATAAATAAATTAAATTATTTAATGTCTAAAAATTATAAATAAAATATCATTATGTAGGAAATATTTTTATCTTTCTAATTAATATTTATAATCTAAAATCAAAAATATATAACGCTATGTAAAAATTGTTTTTCTAAAAGATATATTCTTGTGTCATTTTTGTATTCATTTTAACCTAATTAAAATAAAATGTCCCTATCACCCACAAGTGGCACCATGGGGTCCCAAAATCAACCCAGAGATGGCTATGGTCGAAAATTTATCAACTAATAAGGCTAGGAAACGTTTTAGGGTAATTTTGTATTATTATAATATTATTTTTTAACCCTTATTTACCGGATTTACCCTTAACAATGATAAATAAAATATTTACCGCAGTAATTATTCAAAATGTATAAAAATAAAAGTTTCCTATTTACACAATTTGAACATCCTGATTCCAAATATGGAATCCGTTTTTATAAATTCAAAACACAGAAGTGGCAGAAATTAATTTAAAATTAATTCCCGCTGTCAAAAAAAAAGCGTGTTTTTAAGAGATAATAACTATCAAAAGATTGACACTTGTTTATGTTCGGTTTAATTGTAAAATTATGTAAAATGACCAACATTATATTAAATGGTAAAAATATATTCTAAATAAACTTTTAAACCACTCAAATTCATAATTTATCACTATTAATTATTTTGATTAAAAAAGTTGTTTTTAATTAAAATTTAGTAATTTTCACTATTCATCAAAATATTAAAGTTATCCGAAAAGTACCAAAATTTCACCTTAGGCTAAATTCGATATTCTGAATCCAAAAATGAAGTCTATTTTGAAATATAAAATATATATAATTTCAAAAAAAAGGTATTAATATTCATAACGGCTAGTTTGATTGGTTATGGTGTGTTAGAACTCGGTGTTGCGTACAACACACGCTATCACATTATTCAAAGAGAAGCATACCGTAGATGCTTGGGGTGTTACATTATCCCCTCCTTAAAATAATTTCATCCCCGAAATTTCTAGAATACTAGCGCATGAAAAGACTCGGGTGGTTCTTCATCATAAGTTCTTCGGGTTCCCACGTTGCCTCCTCCATCTTATGATTTCTCGACAAAACGTTTACCAGACGCGTCGTCCGGTTTCTCAGCACTTGTTCTCTCGTATCAAGAATCTTGACGGGCTCTTCACAATAAGATAGATTGGGTTCCAGTTCTAATTCTTCATAGGTGAGTACATGCATTGGGTCAGGCATGTATTTCCCCAACAGAGATACATGGAACACATCGTGAACTTTGGAGAGACTTGGCGGCATTGCCAATCGGTAAGCTACAACCCCAATTCGTTCTAGAATTTCGAAGGGCCCGATGTACCTGGGACTCAATTTACCTTTCTTACCAAAATGTATGACTCCCTTCCATGGAGATACCTTCAGGAAAACATGATCACCAACTTGAAATTCCAAATCCTTCCTTCGATTATCGGCATAGCTCTTCTGCCTACTTTGAGCTGCTTTGATGTGATTTTGGATTACCTTCACCTTTTCCACCGTTTCCTCCACCAGTTCTGGGCCAACAAGTTTTCTTTCACCAACGTCATCCTAACAGGTTGGTGTACGACATCTCTTTCTGTATAACGCTTCATATGGTGCCATCTGAATACTCGAATGGAAGCTATTGTTATAGGAAAATTATACCAGAGGTAAATATTGATCCCACATACCCTGAAAGTCAAGTGAGCAAGATCTCAACATGTCTTCTAGGGTTTGAATAGTCCGTTCTGATTTTCCATCTGTCTGAGGATGGTAAGCAGTGCTCAAATGATGTTCAGTATCCAGGGATTTCTGAAGACTTTTCCAAAATCTTGAAGTAAAACGGGGATCACGATCAAAAACAATTGATAGGGGTACTCCATGATTTCTCACAACTTCATTAATATATAGTCTTTCTAGACGTTCCAGGGGTAGATCTTCTCTTATAGCATGAAAATGTGCTGACTTGGTAAGACGATCAAGAATAACCCATATTGCATCGTTCCTTCTAGGAGTCTTTGGTAGCCCCATGAAAAAGTCCATCGTAATATTGTCCCATTTCCACTCCGGTATGGGAAGAGGTTGCATGACTCCTCCAGGCTATTGCCTTCCAGCTTTCACTTGTTAACAAACCATACATCTTGATATAAAATCCGCAATCTCCCTCTTCATGTTTTCCCACCAAAAATTTTCCTTCAAATATCTATACATTTTGGTGATCCCAGGGTGTATAGAGAAATTGGAACTATGAGCATCACCCAGAAATTCCCTTTTTAGATCAGGTAAATCGGGAACACAAACTCTCTTACCGAATTTCAAAATTCCATCTTCATACACAAAGTCTCTCAATCTCCCATCATTCATAGCTTTAATCTTCTTTTTAAATTCTTCATCATTGGTCTGAGAACTCTTAATCCTTTCTAGTAAAGATGGTTTGGCAACCATTTGAAAAAGAATTGATGTTTTGCCTTCCCTGGTTATTCCCATGTCCATCTTCACTAGATCCATGAAAATTGGATCCCTTTCAATTCTCCTATTGTTCAAAACTCCATCATCTTTTCTGCTCAAAGCATCTGCCACCTTGTTTGCTTTCCCCGGGTGGTAGTGTATCGTACAATCATAATCCTTGAGTAATTCAAGCCATCTCCTTTGCCTCATGTTGAGTTCTTTTTGTGAGAAAATATACTTCAAACTCTTGTGATCAGTATAAATCTCACATTTTTCACCATAGAGGTAGTGCCTCCATATCTTCAAAGAAAAGATCATAGATGCTAACTCGATATCATGAGTAGGATAGTTTTGTTCATGAATTTTCAACTGTCGTGATGCATAGGAAATAACTCTATCATTCTGCATAAGGACACAACCAAGTCCTTTCTTTGATGCATCACTATCAATAACGAACCCAGCATTCCCCGATGGTAGAGTCAATATAGGAGCATTGACTAATCTTCTCTTCAGTTCTTCGAAACATTCTTCACACTCTTTTGTCCAAACAAATATAACCCCTTTACGTGTGAGCTTCGTTAATGGGTTAGCCAATCAGGCAAAATTCTGGACAAAATGTCGATAATAACCTGCCAAACCAATAAAACTACGTACCTCAGTTATACTCGTAGGTGCTGGCCATTCTTGGATTGCCTTGGTCTTAGAAGGATCAACAGAGATTCCATATTTAGAGACAATATGGCCAAGAAAAGAAATCTCATGGAGCCAGAATTCACACTTGCTAAACTTTCCATATAATTCATGCCTCCTCAAAGTCTTCAAGATAATGCACAAGTGATTTTCATGATCTTCGTAGGTTTTGGAGTATACCAAGATATCATCAATAAATACCACCACAAATTCATCAAGATACTCCTTAAAAACTCTATTCATCAGATCCATGAATATAGAGGGTGCATTAGTCAATCCAAACGGCATTACAGTAAACTCGTAATGCCCGTACCTGGTTTGAAATGCTATCTTCAGAATGTCTTCCTTCTTCACACACAACTGATGGTATCCAGATCGAAGGTCAATCTTTGAAAAGTATTGAGCTCCATGCCGTTGGTCAAATAAATCATCAATGCGTGGTATGGGATACTTATTCTTTATTGTTATAGCATTGATCTCCCTGTAGTCGATACATAACCTCATAGATCCATCTTTCTTTTTAACGAAAAGAACAGGGGCTCCCCATGGAGAAACACTAGGGAGAATAAATGGCTTATTACTCAATTCCTCTAGTTGTTTCTTTAGTTCAACTAATTATACAGTGTCCATTCTATAAGGGGTCTTCGATATAGGCCTTGATCCAGGAATCAAATCAATGGAAAACTCAACTTCTCGTTCTGGAGGATGTCCAGGTAAATCTTCCGGAAATACATCTACGAATTCTTTCACAACAGGTACATCCTCTATTTGAACATTTCTTTCCTCACCCACAGTCATTTCATTCTCTTCCACCCCAATAATTGAATTAAGTTGAGCTACTGGGGGTGGATCTAAATAAGAATTAGGTGGTGACGATTCTGCTCTAAAGATAAGGTGTTACTTATCATTATCATCAAGAATCGTAACCTCTTTCTTCTTAAAATAAATCTTCGCATCATAGTCCGAAAGCCAGTCCATACCAAGGATTATATCAAACTCAATCATAGGTATGGCGATGAGATGAGCAGATAAAGAACATTTATGTTCTCTAATGGGGACTGATTCACAAAACATTGTTGTAATGATAGTTCCCTTAGGGGTTTTAACTGACAACTCCCTTGTTAAATCAAATTGGAAATATCTAATTTTCTTATCAAACTAGGAAGATATGAAACAATGCGATGATCCAGAATCAAATAATGCATTTGCTAAACTTGAGGAAACCATTAAATTACCTGCCACCACGTCTTTCGGAGCTTCTACCTTAGCAGTAGTGATAGCATAATCCTGGCCTTGATCCCTTGGCCTTTTCTGAGGTAAGTTCTCCTGATGCTTAGGAAATTCATTTTCATAATTCCCCATCTCCCTGCAATTGTAGCACTAAACGTTGGTAGCTTCCTTCTTCCCCTTACAATCACGAGCTTGGTGGCCTTTTTCACCACACTTATAACAGACTCCCATTCCCTTCAAGCAAGTACCAGGATGTTTCTTCCCGCATTTACCACAAGATGGATATTCAACCTTTCCCTTCTTCCCCTTATTTCTATTCCCAGATTGATCAACAGGTCTCTTCTTCTCTTGCTTTGCTTTAAAGTCATAAGATTTAGAGAATTCCTTTTCGGTCTTGATAGCACGTGAGACAATGTCTTCGTACGACGCAAAGTATTGTGAGACTAATGCTCGATGAATAAATGGTTTTAACCCATCAAAGAAACGATCAATCTTACTTCTTGGGTTACGTATATAATCTCCAGCATACCTTGCTAACCTTGTAAAATTAGCCTCATACTTTGCGACATTCTCATCCTCCTTCTGTCTCAGACTCAGAAATTGCCTTTCCATATCTGCTTGATGGTCGCAAGGAAAGTATTTTTCTAAAAACAGATCTTTGAACTCCCTCCATTCCATATTTGATACTTCATAATCTTCCTTCATGTTTTGAATCAATGACCACCATTGATCAGCATCTCCAGTGAGGCGTTAAACTGCCATGATAACTTTTTCCCTGTCACTACTCCCCAAAGCCTAAAATATTTTCTCCAGAGAATTTATCCATTGCTCAGCTACTAAGGGATTTGTACTCCCATTGAACGTTGGTGGTTGTTTCCTCATGAATCGATCTAACATTGATCCTCTACGGTGTGGATCAGGGTGCTCCATACGGGTAAGGTTATTATTCATAACATGAGTGAGTTGTCCCAGTATGGTGATTAGATGATCGACACCAGTTGCATCACCATCTCCACTATAATTATCTTGAGCCGGAGGGCAATCCCTACATAGAGTGCGTGCATTGATACAGTTTCCATTTCTTCCACTACGGTCCATTTATAAACAATGGAATAAACTAGATCAGTTTATGAATCAAAATACATAATCCCATACTTATAAAACACTTAACATAAATTGCACTATTTATGGATATAATCCATAATCATAAAAATGTTTTCTTTGAGGAAGTATATACTCATAAACCCTTCATAATGATTTGTAAAGAAAATGAGAGTTATCCGAAGCATATCCCCTGAGAGTGTCGTAACCAAGAGTGCAGCAAGGCCCGTTGTCGTGCACCAGTTCCCGTTCGAGTCTAGCTCAAAGCGGTGTTTTCGGGTTTTACCCCTAGGTACATCTGTGCCAAAGCCGCCTCTACCTGCTCGTATCCAGACAGGGATGTATTGCTCGGAAAACTCAAAAAATCTCTACAATACCAAAATTCTAGGAAGTTCTTCTATACTAATCCTCAAAGTTCATCTTAGGTCTACGTGCTCTAATCAGAGTTTATCTAAATCTAGATTCCATGGTTTGTACTAAACTTCCTCTGATACAAACTGTAACGCCCCGACCCTAGTTACTGAGAGTCGGTGCATTATTACATAACATTGGCATGATCACAAGAAATATCAAATCTCGAAAGACCGATTGGTTTAGTAGCCTTGGAAATAGTAGATATATTCATAAGTCTTACATTAAATCATAAAATGAAAAACTACTACAACAACATATTGTCTCCATAATCCACACTCAAATCCCCACATAATATCCCTGCATGTCATTCATAATTTACTTCTTCACTTCCTGGGAAAAATAAAATATAGAAAAGGGGTGAGCTCAAATGCCCAGTAAGGATAACAATATAGCAGAAACTTTCATAAATAAGAATTAAAATTTAAGGCAATGTATAACTAAAACAAAAGCCTTTCAAACTTGAACTTTCAACATGGTATGGCATAAATAAAATGAAATAATGCCATTTACTTATTCACATGGATATTATACTAATCGAATAATAAAATGCAAAATCAATAACCACTTTCATAATGATGGAATGCATAATGCCAGACTATCATAACCACATAGCCCAGGCCTCGTGCCAAGACTATAAATAAGATTTTTCCAAGGCCTTGTGCCAAGACACTATTTTGTCTCATGAGACCTACCGATGCATCGAGGAGCTATAGCGGTCTCCACCTGTCACATATTAAGTCCAATGCATTCCCATATGAAAAGGTTTAAACATAACATAAACATTCGTATTAAAACTAGCATACGAAATGTCGATAATTTCACCATAAACCATTAATGGTATAAAAATAGCACATCCATAGTCAAACATATCACAAAACCTTCAATACAACATAGTAGTTTTGTATCATAATAAATCAACTTCAAATAAGCGTAAAATCCATCAAAGGATGTTGACATAGATGAAATCAAAACTCTTTTTAGAGAAATATCTCTTTCTATTTTTGAAATCATTTAAGAGCCATATAAAATAAAACATTTTCTTTGAAAATATTCTTATAAGCTTGTAAGGAAAGCTTTGAAGATTTTATAACGGCGGAAAATAACCGCACCCACCGTATAAGTTAAAAAAACATTCTTACCTTAATTATGTCGAAAAGGTTAAAATGACCTTGTTTTGAAAACGACGGAAAGATTACTCTTATAAAAAGTCAAACAAGGGTTTAAATGAATTTAACCAATATTCTTGTAAATAATAAAAATGTTTTGAAATACATTTTTAAGAAAACATGGATGTGGATGATAAAGAGATCCCAGTAGATTATTATATATAAACAACCTCGGATAATGAAGAGATTGTGAAATAACCCTTACCTTGTACTTTTCCTTGATTGGGGTAGGTTAACCTCCTGTATAATGGTGAAATAATTGTTATTAAATTATACAAGAATCATATACATTAATATGATATCACATATGATCTTTTAACATTTATTTGTTAATAATATCTTAGTATTATCGTTGTTTCGGGTGTTAACTTTCTCATTTTCTTTTATATGTTTTGTTACATAAGACATGTTTGTCATGGATAGGTTGTGTATTATTCATATACATAATGATATCAATTTCTTAAACATTATTTTTAAATCATCAAATGATAATTATACTTGAATGGATACGATGGAGAATGAATCTCATCGCGTTCGTGGAGACGGTAGTCCGTACGTACGCACGAGCGAAAATATCATTCTTTTGATATTAAAATAATATATAAATAGATGGTATATCATATATACAGAATCATTAACATGTTATATTTATTATTTACATGAGTTACACATCATTATTATACCCATCCAAATAATAATATATTGAATAACAATTACACCACGACGTGGAGACGGTAAGCCGTACGTACGCACGTATGGTGACATGTTATTCAAAGGGTGGATAGAATACTGAATATGGTTTTACCATATTTATAATAACATCACAGTATATATATGATACTAGAGTTATTATTTTAGAATGGTAACAACAAAGGAAGAAGAAGTGGAAGAAGAAAGGAACTTGGAAAAGGGTGGTGAAATCATTACCTCTTCTTCGGTTTCTTCCTTTTGATTTGATCAAAAGGGCTACTTAGTTTGGCTTTCGGATCAAACTAAGGCCTCTAGGTTGCTGTGAGGGAAGTTGGGAGAGTATTTGGGCTGAGTTTTGCCGAACCAAAAGGCTTTGATGGTGTGAAGAAATGAGAAGGAGGAGTGCCCTTTTATAAGAGGGGTGAGGGGAACCTTTGGAAAAGCTAGAAATATTAATTTATAATAAATTCATATTCGGTTTCTAATGGATCCAAAGTTGATTATTTAACTGTTAAGGTGGGGATAGGTCGAAAAAAACTCAACCAATATAATTTAGACAGGTTTGGGTAATTATATTAACCTTATCTTTAAGTATTAACTCTAAATTAATTAGTTTCACTTTTACAATGTCTCTTTGTATTTTTATATAATATGGTTAATAAACTTACTATATTCATCCAAGAGACCGCCAAGTGGTCCATTAATGATGAAAATATCATGATATAAGTCTTTTGGCCAAACCTTAGATTTTTAGGAATTTAATATCAATTAATAATATAATAGTTTTTTGAAGAACGCTTTTATGTCAATTTTGACACTATTCAATAGTTGATTTTTGTGAAACTCATAACAGATTGATTACTTCAAACAAAGTAAATTAAATCAATATTAATATATCATATTATCCTATAAAATTAGTTTAATTCATTAAAAGTTTCATATTATATTTATTTGGGTATTTATAATATCAATTATTTTAATTTTTCACTATTCATCAAAATATTAAAGTTATCCAAAAAGTACCAAAATTTCACCTTAGGATAAATTCGATATTCCGAATCCAAAAATGAAGTCCATTTTGAAATATAAAATATATATAATTTCAAAAAGTAGGAATTACTATTCATAATAGCTATTTTGATTGGTTATGGTGTGTTAGAACTCGGTGTTGCGTACAACACACACTATCACATTATTCAAAGAGAAGCGTACCGTAGAAGCTTGGGGTGTTACAGAAGTCATTGTCTCCGCATACATAAGATAAAAATATTCCCTTTGTTGTTTAGTAAAACTCTTGATATAAAAAGATTCCTTTTGAATAAAAGAAAAAGTCAATGGGGATTATACACCATATAAAAGAAAGTTGTGTATAAAACAAAACATTCCTCAATGAAAGGAGATTGAGACGAAGTTCTATACAAAGACGGTATCCTTAGATTAAGGATAAATCAATTACATAATTATGTGTGACAACAATAAATACACCCAATATAAGTGAATATTAATTTTTAAAAAATCTGAGTCATTCACACATATTCATAGAATGACATATTCCATAACTACAAGTTAAACCCAAAGAAATCGAAATTGGGTTAAGAAGTTCAATTGACAGCCTAACGACGTTACTTTAAAATTCAAAGAAAATGAGTTGATGAGACAAAAAGGGTATCTCATCACTTGTAAATAAATTTTTAATCAATAAGAATATATAAGAACATATCCCAACATAATAAGATGTAAATTAAAAGACATAACAAAAGAAGTGTTTTAAAAAGAGGAGGGTGAAAGGTCCACTTATCGACTTGGGTAACATTCGAAACGTACACCCCATGAAATAAGGACTGTACAACATTGATGTAAATACTCATAAACTAAAGTATATTACACAAAGAGTAGAATAATGTGATGTACATACACCACTCAAAATAAATAGTGGAAAATTTAGCATAAATATAACTAGAATAAAAGTGAGATGAATAATCCCTTATGAAAACTCGGTAGCCTAACAACGCCACATAAAACATCCAAAAATGGATTGACGAGATCAAATAGGGTCTCTCATCATATGAACATAAAATTTATAGTAATAGGAATATAAAATAACATCCCCCAACATAATAAATAGTAGCTTAAATGAAATGACAAAAAAGAGAGTTCTTAAAAATAAAGAGAGAGGTATGATCCCATACCTCGTGTCTGACTTGACTCGATAGTCCTTTAATCTCCTGAATAATAAACTTGATTTAATTTCCAATTGATTAATAACCCTTTTCATGTTCATTATTACTTTTATATCACTTATTACCATGTTATGAACACTTTTTAATTATTTATGGTAATAACGGTTGTTTTGTCGATCATTGGTACTTGAGTAAAAAATAAAATCCTTATAATTACAAGTTGTTCATGTTTTAAAAAATCCATTATATCCAGATATATATTCATGATGTATATATCATATATATTATTTATATCCAGTATATTAATTCATTTATAATATTACATAACATTTAGAGGTAAAAAATGAAATGCACCGTTCATGGAGACGGTAAGCCGTACGTACGCATGAACGCTACTTTCATTTATATTTTATATTTAATGGAATGAAATCATAATGATATAAAGGTATATTATATATCCAGTGTAATATCATATGTAATATTATTAACTACATCTTTTAAACGTCCCACATATGGCATTAACGAATCAAATCTCTTTTAGGGGGCGGTAGTCCGCGCATCTTAAAATAAAGATATCGTGTTTACCCATAATAGAAACCATAAAGGTATGCCATAAATAAAAAATACAGAAGCTTAAGTAAAACATAAACATATTATAAATCATATATAAATATAGTGACATCTTAATGGACACCTTTGAAGGTGTTAAATGAATATTGAAAAATCATCGTTTCGTGAGGTAGAAATTCGCCATCCACGGAAACAGTATGTTCTTTAACCATTAGACATAGGTGTGTGTAAGTTTAGCTCAAATAATTCTTATAACAACATCCTAGTATATTTAAGATACTGGTTTTGTTACTAAATAAAGTAATAAAAAGATTTTAGGGGGTTGGAGAAGCAAAATAAAAAAAAAGAACATAACAGAGGACATTGCCTTTAAATCGGGTAACTCTTTTTTGATTTGATCCCAAAAGCTTCTTTGGAAAGGATTCTTCCTAAAGTGAGGATTCTAGAATGAATAGAGGGATATTGGGAGATTATTTGAGTAGATTTTTTACGAGGAAATGGGCTTGATAAGGGTGAGAGATGGGTAGGAGTTGGGGTCTTCTTGTAAGGGAGAGGAGGGGCTCTTTTGGAAATCTTGAAATTAATATTTTATTATAAAATTAAATTCGGTTTATAAAGATCCAAAATTCAGTAAAGTCTAATATAAAGTGTTCCATGTTCTAAATAAAATCATCCAATAAGAATTGGACAAGTTTTGGATATTATTTTAAACGTTATCTTCTTATTTATTTAAATCATTCATTAATGACGTAAACACTGCATCATCATTGTGTCATAAATAATTTTATTTTATTGATGTCTAAAAAAATATAAAAAATTACCATGTAGTAGGTAATATTTTTATATTTCTAATTAGTATTTATAGTAAAAAATATAACCAATATAAACCCATGTAAAAATTGTTTTAGTAAAACAATACATGTTTGTGATATTTTTATTTTTACTTTAAATAAAAGGTATTAATGTCATTATCACCCCAGGTGGCTCAATGGGGTCCCAAAAATTTACCCATGGGTTTTATTGGTCTCACATGACTCAACCAATATGTTTAGAACATGTGCCAAGATATTTTTATATTTTTAAAATATCATTTTTATCTTAAATTACACTAATTACCTCTAATCGCGGTTAACAAAACTGAAAAGTTACTATTCACAAAAAACTTTAATCCCATTAAACCACATTTTAAATATTAATGACAACCATTTATGTCGTATTTTTGAAATTCAAATCACAGAAGTGGTAAATTTTCATTTAAACGAAAAATCTGTTTTTTAACTACTACTTAGTGGTTTCACTATTCATCAAAAATTGAAGTTTTTCAGAAAAAAACCAAAAATTCACCCAAATGTATATTTGATATTCCAAATTCAAAAATGATGTCTATTTTACAAAATTCAAAACATAAAAGTTGAATTAATTAATTTAATAATTAATTCCCGATGTCAAAATAAATAACGTGTTTTTAAGAAATAATATCTACTAAAAGATTGACAATCGTTTATGTCCAATTTCAAATTGAAATTAATTACAATGACGAACATTAGATTAAATGGTAAAAATATATTCTAATTTCACTTTAAAAACAATTCAAGAGATGATACAATAATTTAAATAAATTATATTAAAAAGAGGTTTTGAATTAAAATACAACATTTTCACTAAAACTGATATTTATCGGAAAAATAACAAAAAATTACACAAAGTAAATTTTGATGTCCAGATTCTAAAGAAGGATTTTATTTTGTCAAATATAACATATAAAATTTTCAAAAGTATATTTAAAAAGGGTTCGCCATCGAAATTCGGTTAATCGACCTTTTAAATAATATTAGAAGATTTATGCTTAAAATTGGATTCATTCGCATTTTAAGACTCTAAAATTTATTGGAAAAAAGTAAAAATATTTGAAAAACATATATCATAATTTTGTAGTTAGTTCGGTTCATTCCTGCCATTACAACGATTAGGTGTTAACTACCATTTAAAATAATATTATTTTATTATTAGAGTGCAACGTAAGATTTCAAAGAAACTCATTGTTGTGTAATGGGTACGCCATCGAGCATAGTGTTCCCTTTAAATTAAAATAAAATTTTATTCACAAATATGGATAAATATGAAAACGTAAAATTATTTGTTTACCTAGGATGTTACATCCTTCCACCCTTTTGGGAATTGCGTCCTCACAATTTTTAAAATTGGGCTTGGAAAATTCATTGGAAGCCCCACATTGGAAAAGGAGTAAATTAAACTGTCACTTTAAAAGAAAGATAACGAAGTACAAAGGTCACCCGAGTTAACCCATAATAAGATTCCATGTAGGAAAACATGGATATGGAAGAAAAAACAAAGGTTCATGTTCTAAGGGAGAGTGATAAAAACATGTTAAGGAGAATGTTAACAACCAACAAATCACAAAATGGTGATGGGTTAAACGGTATTTGATTCCCTAGTAGGAAAATTTATCAGAAAATAGTTTGTTTTTAAGTTACTTTTCATTGAGGAATTTATTTATGATCCTAACTAAATCATAATTAGACATACTTACTTGTCGTGTAGACTCTCATCTCCTACTACATTTTTTACACAAACTCATATTTCTCCAAAAGACGAGTATTTAGGATGACTTGCTCACATTAAGAGTGCTATAATTCTAATCCACAAAAGGGAACTATAAATTTCCCATGACATTAGACCTTAACCAAAACGAAAAACAAAAAGGTTAGTACACGATTATATAATCCCAAAATAGATAAATGTTTTTTACAAAAAGAAAAACTACTCCTAATCTCCAAATTTTTTCAAACAGTACCCAATGATCAACAAAGACCATTCAATAGACATCTATCCAAAAAATTCTTCAAAGTAAACAAAACTAAGATTGAAACCCATATCTCTGAATGATTTAATCACATAGTCTTATGAGGTAAATCTTAACATTTATCTCCAAATAACATTAGCTTCTCTTAGAGTCTCGTATTGAAAAGAAATTAACCTAATCATATATCCTTCATGATAGGTCAATCATTTCCATAGATAACCCAAAAAAAACTTACTCTTGATTAATAAATTCATATAACTAAAAATAATTAGTCAAACCAACCATGGAAATCACGTAGTCCTATTGTAGGTGATAAAGACCAGTCACACTTTGGTTGTGGGTTCGATTCCCATAGCTTTGTCTGGCATGACGGGTTGTCACAAGGTCTGTGTGTTGTCCTTTTTCCAAAACTACATAATTCTTAAAACAATCCCCAAAATGAGATAAAATCTTCAAAAATAACCATAACATAACTTAACCTCAAGTTTATCTTGTGTCGTTCATATTCCAGCATAACATATAGTAACCCATAATTACCTCAAATGTAAGGATCATATAAAACCTAATGGTTACCTTTATAATTATTACGTGAACTTACACATCGAGTTGGTTCTGTCATACATGATTCATTAGAGAACTCACCAAGGTTCAAGTGGTTGATCATGAATCTTGATAGTTGGTTTAGAATAACTATGAGATTTCTCATTGAATCCCCCATTTCATCTAGTCTCTTAATCAGAGAACCACAACAATTTCCTTCAAACCCATTGTCACTTTGGTTCCTGAAAGATCCATCCATATACTAAAACCAAAAAGGTTAGTGTGAGTATATCAAAAAAATCATCATGTACTAAAGAGGAAGATAAACACTAAGATATAATTATCCAGGTTATCTCAAACTCATTCCAACTTTCATAAATAACAATGAATATATCTAATATAATAACCATTGTGGTTATAAAAAACTTGTCACTCATTCTTAAACAACAATCTAACCTCTAAAGTTATCTAAACCGACTTTTGATACCAAATATATGGACCCATCCTTAAAACATTACTTAATATTGAATTAAATTGAATAATTCACATTGAGGATCTTTTCAGGTTTAGAGTTTTATAGAATTAGGACATAACTATTACATCTCAAAGATTAAAAAGTAGACACATCTACTAAGTTTCCATTTTTCTCAGAAAATAAAAACTCTTGAACAAAAGGTTCATGTATAGTTCTTGTTTTAGACAGAATTTCATTTCCTTGATCCCATCCTTGACCATATTCCACTTTATGTCCTGTGAAAAACATTTCAAAAAAACATGGGATGAGCATAAAAAGCTCAGTAAGGGTTATAACAATACGGAAAGAAAACATTAGTCCATGTATACATAAGAATCAATGAAATCATACTTACTCATAAAACTTAAGAAATTTAACATACCTCATGAAATCATAATATTTATTCATAACTCAATAGAAATCATAAGACATAAAGGTAACATGAGGCATTCATAACATTCTTACATTGGGAGTAACCCTGATGGTTATGTTTGGAATACCCATCACAATATATTCCCTAAATCTCTTAGGAGAAACATTAACATTTACCTCCATCACATTACCCAATGCATTGGAGAGCTATCACATGCTCACCCGCCCTTAGTCTATCATGGAACCACCTGATTACATAAACAATTCCAAAGAACCATAACGTAATTGTATCTCATAAAACATAATTAAAGGAAACATAATATTTCCACATTTCAATAACAAGATATCAATACAACAAATTGATATAATCCAAACATTATCAAAATCCATTTTCAATACCAAAATACATAAAAGAGTATATGGTATTTATTTTTCATTTAAAATGTTATGGCTTGTAGAGGAAGCTGAAACTCAAATAATGGTCATGGCGGCAGAGAAGTCGGTGTCACCACATACGTAATATAAAAACATTCCCTTTGTCATTTAGTAAAACGCTTCATATAAAAAGGTTACTTTTGAATAATAGTAAAAGTCAAAGGGTTTTATACACCATATGAAAGAATGTTGTGTATAAAACAAAATATGACTCAATGAAAGGAGATTGAGACGAAGTTCCGTACAATGATGGTTTCCATATATTAAGGATAAATCAATTACATAATTATGTGTGACAAATATAAATACACCCAATATAATTGGATATTAAGTGTAAAACAATCAGATTCATTCACACATATTCATAGAATGACATATTCAATAACTACAAGTTGAACCCAAAGAAATCAAAATTGGGTTACGAAGTTCCCTTGACAGCCTAACAACGTCACTTTAAAATTCAAAGAAAACAAGTTGATGAGACAAAAAGGGAATATCATCACTTGGAAATAAATTTTAAATCAATAAGGATATAAAAGAACATATCCCAACATAATAATATGTAAATTAAATGACCTAACAAAATATGTCTTTTAAAAAGAGGAGGGTGAAAGGTTCCCTTACTGACTTGGGTAACATTCGAAAAGTACACCCCATGAAAGAAGGACTATACAACATTGATGTAAATACTCATAAATGAAAGTATATTAAACAAAGATTAGAATAATGGGAAGTACATACACCACTTAGAATAAATAGTGGAAAATGTAGCATAAATCTCACTAGAATAAAAGTGAGATGAATAATCCCTTATGAAAACTCGACAGCCTAACGGTGCCACATAAAACATCCAAAAATGGGTTGATGAGATAAAATAGGGTCTCTAATTATATTTAAATAAAATTTACAGTAATATTAATATAAAATAACATCCCCCAATATAATAAAGAGGAGCTTAAAAGAAATGACATAAAAGAGAGTTCTTAAAAAGAAAGAGAGAAGTAGGATCCCTTACCTCGTGTCCGACTTGACTCGATCATTATTTAATCTCCTAAATAATAAACTTGAGTTAATTTATACTTGCTTAAGAACCTTTTTCGAGATCATTATTACTTTAATATCACTTATTACCATGTTATGAACACCTTTTAATTATTTAAGTTAATAACGGTCGTTTTGTCGATCATTGGTATTATAGTCAAAAATAAACACCTTATAATTACAATTTTTTCAAGTCGTAAAATATCCATTATATCCATAATTATATTCATGATATAGATATAATATATATTATATATATTCAGTATATAAATGCATTTATAATATTACATAACATTTAGAGGTATGAAATGAAATGCACCGTTCATGGAGACGGTAAGTCGTACGTACGCATGAAGGATACTTTCATTTCTATTTCATATTTAATGGAATGAAATCATAATTATATAATGGTATAATATAACTCCAGTATCATATCATATGTATTATTATTAACTCAATTCTTTACAATTCCCACATATGGCATTAACGAATCAAATCACTTTGAGGGGGCGGTAGTCCTCACTTCCTAAAATGAAGATATCGTGTTTACCAATAATGGAAACCATAAAGGTATTGCATAAATGAAAAATATAGAAGCTTATGGAAGAAATAATCATATTATACATCATATATAAATATAGTGACATCTTAATGGCCACCTTTGAAGGTGTTAAAAGAACATTGAACAATCATAGTTTCGTGAGGCAGAAATTCTCCATCCACAGAAACACTATGTTCTATAACCATTAGACGTAGGTGTGTGTTATTGTAGCTCTAATACTTAATATAACAACATCCTAGTATATTTAATATACTGGTGTTGTTACAAAATAAAGGAATAAAAAGAGTTTAGGGGGTTGGAGAAGAAAAACAAAACAAAAGAACAGAAGAGAGGACATTACCTTTAAATTGGGTAACTCTTTTTTGATTTGAGACCAAAGGCTTCCTTGTAAAGGATTCTGCCCAAAGTGAGGTTTCTTGGATGAATAGAGGGTTATTTTGAACTTATTTGAGTAGTTTTTGGATGGTAAAAAGGTCTTGATAAGTGTTATAGATGGGTAGGAAGTGGGGTCTTTTTATAAGGGAGAGGAGGGGCTCTTTTGGAAATCTTGAAATTATTATTTTATTATAAAATGAAATTCGGGATCCAAAGCACCCAAATTAATTAATTTCTAAGATAAGGTGGTACATGTACGAAAAAAAATCATCCAATAATAATTGTACATGTTTTGGATATTATTTTAAACATTATATTCTTATTTATTTAAATCATTCATTAATGACGTAAACACTACATCATCATTGTGTCATAAATAATTTTATTTTTTTGATGTATAAAAAAATATAAAAAAATTACCATGTTGTAGGAAATAGTTTTATATTTCTAATGAGTATTTATAGTAAAAAATATAACCTATATTACCCCATGTAAAAATTATTTTAGGAAAAAAATACATGTTTGTGATATTTTTATTTTTACTTTAAATAAAAGGTATTAATGTCATTATCACCCCCAGTGGTTCCATGAGGTCCCAAAAATTGACCCATGGTTTTTATTGGTCTTACATGACTCATAAATTAAGGTTAGGACATTTGTCAAGATATTTGTATATTTTTATAATATCATTATTATCTTAAATTATACTAATTACCTCTAATCACGGTTAAGAAAACTCAAAAGTTACTATTCACCAAAAAATATTTTAATCCCATTGAACCAAATTTTACATCTTAATGACAAACATGTAGTTGGATTTTTAAAATTCAAATCACAGAAGTGGTAAAGTTTCATTTAAACAAAATAAAAGTTTTTTAACTACCACATAGTGGTATCACTATTCATAAAAAATTGATGTTTTTCAGAAATATACCAAAAATTCACCCTAAACTATATTTGATATTCCGAATTCAAAAATGATATCTATTTTAAAAATTTCAAAACATATAAGTTTAATTAATTAATTTAATAATTAATTCCCACTGTCAAAACAAATAGTGTGTTTTTAAGAAATAATATCTATTAAATGATTAACACTAGTTTATGTCCAATTTCAAAGTGAAATTAATTTCAATGACCACCATTGGATTAAATGGTAAAAATATATTCTAATTGAACTTTAAAACCAATTCAAAAGATGATCTAATCATATAAATAAATTAGATTAAAAAGATTTTTTGAAATAAAATACAACATTTTCACTAAAACTGATCTTTATCGGAAAAATTACAAAAATTTACACAAAGTAAATTTTGATGTCCAGATTATAAAGAAGGATTTTATCTTTTTCAAATATGACATATAAAATCTTCAAAAGTATATTTAAAAAGGGTTCTCCATCAAAAGGCGGTTAATCGACCTTTTAAATAATATTAGAATATTTATGCTTAAAATTGGATTCATTCGAATTTTAAGCCTCTAACATTTATTGGAAAAAAGTAAAAATATTTGACAAACATATATAATCATTTTGTAGTTAGTTCTATTCATTACCACCATTACAACAGCTAGGCATTAACTACCATTGAAAATAATATTATTTTATTATTAGAGTGAAACGTAATATTTCAAAGAAACTCATTGTTGCGTAATGGGTACGCCATCGAGCATAGCATTCCCTTTAAATTAATATTAACATTTTATTCACAAATATGGATAAATATGAAAAAGTAAAATTCTTTATTTACCTGGGATGTTATAAGAAGATTATAGATGATTAATGTTCCCATTAACCTAATAAAATTATAGTATATATATGGTACTGGATGTTTCATGGAACTTGTATAATGGGAGGTGAGTAGATAATTGATAAAAAAAAAGAAATAAAAAGAAAATGAAAGAAGATTCTACTCTTGAATTTATTCTACCTGAGAACCTCCTTAGGGAAAAGGTTTTTCTATAATGTTCATACCAAGGGATCATTGAAGTGGGGGTGGGGGGGGGGGTTGTTAAGAGTGTTGGGAATAAATTTTAGAGTCATCATGGCATGGAAGGAGTGAGGAGAAGATGAGGATAGGGGTGATTTTATAGTCGCCAAGAGGGGTGTTGTATCACTATTTTATTTAGTAATTTTTTTATTTTGGCTCATGAATATAAATAGTTTGAACATTATATCTATATATATAAAAAAATAATATGTTTTCATTATTAGGGAATTAAATCATCTATACATCATCCATGAATTGATAATTAAAGTATATAGACAATATAGTAAATTATTATATCTCATAATCCACACAAAATTTAACTATTTGAGAAAAATCAATGTAACTCACCCAAATAATTTTATGAAATGTAGAATTCAAAAATTAGCTATATTTTACAAATATAATTTTTTAATTCGGGGAAATTTAATTTTTAATTCAAATCATCATTTACTAAAAAAATACAGATTTTAAAATTATATATGATTTTAAAACACATTGAAAAATTAATTGATGTATCCTAATATTATCTTATAATCATAAGAAAAAAATATTAATTAATGAAAAAAATTTAGGGAAATATATTTTCTTAAAAATAATTAAATTAATCATAAATGTGTAATTAAATAATTTGACTAAAAAAAATACAAACACCTAATTTTTTATTTTTAATATATATATTTACTTATTCAATGAAATGAAGAAGTTATTATTTTTTCTTAAGATACATAAATTTTATTATACCGTCATAGGTGAGGTTTTATTTATTTTTGTTAGGATACTATTTATAAGGGTCACATTACTATTCCATATTTCATATTATTATTTAGTTTGTTTAGGTTCCTTAATTTCTATACATACTTTTCATTCATTCATTACACATTTATAATGTTTTTTTGAGTTCTATATGTGATTTTGTATGATTTATAATTTATAAAATAATTATAAGATGAGGTATTTCATTGATAGAATTCAGGGCTATCACAAATTAAAAGTATACTATCCCTAACATAGAATTCACTATAACCAGTGCCTGGAGCTAGATCATCACATGATTTAAAGAGAACCTCCTTGTATGCCAAAGGCTATCGACTAGCAACATGGGGCTAATGAGGAACATGGGGAGACTATACCTTCTAATCCAAACAAATCCACAAAAGAAGTAACACATAAAGATAAAATAGCCACATAATCAGTAAATGGACAACATGGAATAAAAACAAATAAGTAACCAAGTACATGAGCTATGAAAAAAACCAATTAATATTATAAATTCTAAGATGTCATAAAACATAAACCAAAACCATAACTAAAAAATTTATCTAAACCTGGACCCGAGTCCCATACCGGTCATGACCTTCACGCTCCAACCCATCATTCCAATCATAGCCAAATACTTGGTCCCTATAAATAACCATTAACTATAAAAAACAATAATCTTCTTTGGAAACCAAGTACCATAGAGGGCCGATTAGGGTGAGAGCAGAAATCAGTAGACCACCCCCAACGATTTCCTAATAATTCGTCAATCTGAACAAATGTGTATGTACTTTTTATATAAAATATATAAACCAGAAAATAATTAGAACATTTAAGTGATTATCTAATATTAATTTCACCAAATTAGTTTTTTAGAATCTACTGACCAATGAAACTAACTCAGGTCACACTGCGAATTTATGCTAAGGAATAATAGTAAAACACACATCTATCCATTTTAGATTTATTAAATCACATCTGTTCACATACCCATTAGATTTAATAAAAATTTTACGCAATTTTTATCATTGTTTCCATTTCACCTCTTATATTATCTTCATTACTAAATTCATATTCATCTCATATTCCATGTGTTATGAATTACACTATTCACTCAACGACCTAAGCTGGTAAATTACAATGAAGAAGGGAATACACCATGTCTCTATATCACAAGAGATAAACACATCACCACATCACCACAACCACACATAACTCACCTCGAAGCCTTAGTCCACGTGGAATGAAACAATTAGGGGTATAGAGATCCATCTCCTTATCTAACCTATGAATAATGGGGTGTTGTTCAGGGCATTAGTTTAACATGACTCGTAGGTATACACCCTCAAGTCAATACCTCTCAATACTATGCCATGTGCACATTGTCATATATACAATCACAACAAGCATCCAATATTAAAAGAAACCACTTTCAAAACCAATGGAAATCATAATCATAATAATCATTTGGGAAACAATATTATACCATAACCCAGGAAGTCATCTACCAATTATATTACATATCAATTTAGCTTATTTCCCAATTCGTATGCCTAAAATCCTAAATAATGTTGAGAAATACACATTCATTAACCCAATTAACATATTAAAATATTTCTACATGTTAATTAACCTAACCCATTAATCTATTTCAATGTATTAACAACTTATTCAATTAAGGTTCAAAACAAAATACATTGGGATCATTAAAATAAACCTCATTTTACCCATTTTCTCATCATTCCAAACACCCCTTATTGTTATATCACCACAAATCCGATACATTGTTTAGTTTATTTTATAACCATTTTAACATGTCAACAAAATCGTTATGGGTTCTATCTCACTACCATTACATCCCTTCAATTTTTATGGTCCCATAGGACCATTATAAATTAAATCATGATGATAAACATAATTCAATATACTTATTGAAATTATCATGAATCCACCAATTAAAACAAGATACCTATCTTTTAAAAAATTAAACAATTTTGTATGTCTTTTATTTACATTTTATATCATTCAATACAAACATTAAACTATTTTAAGAAAAAGTGGAACCTTGTTACTATTTCAAACAAAATCTTATATTTCATGGAAAACATCTTTTGTATAACTTTGATGTCAAAACCTCCTTTCCAATCCATTTATGACTTTCAAAAATAATTTTCCCACAAAAAAAAAATCATGTTATATCCCCATGCATACCATCAAAATAATTTTCAAACCATTTAATCATTTAAAATCCAACTTATATATTACTTCAATAAATCCATTAACCTTACCCAAATATAAATTATATTTTCAATACCCAGTTTATATCATAATACCCTAATAAAAGTATTTCATGCATATATATTAGGATATTTTAATTTATTCAATTATGTATTTAGTTGAGGAATCTTCCCAATTTGTGAAATATTTTATTTTTTATGTTTTCTGATAGGATAAATGGATTTATAAAAAGGGAAGAAAAAGAGAAGAATTTTGGAGCTAAAAAACACTTCACACCACGAACAAGGAGAAGTGGTATGACATCAAATTTTTTAGCATCCAACGGAGTTGGGAAACTAGAAGTAAGAAATAACACATCATGTAATCTCATTACATGAGATGATATTTGAAGTGAAAGGCCACCAGCAATGCATGTCGTGGATGATATATGATGTAAAACATATATAACACATTGTGTTATAAAATAAATGTGGTGAATGTTCAAGATGGAAGGATCTGAAAAACAGGCTCTTAACAAGGATTACATGTCCATAAACTACATTTCGCATCGTATATTTTATGAGAGGTTGAAAAAAATAAAGATACACAAGTTTTTTTGCACTGCTGAGGGTTTGACCAAACCCCTATGAAATTACCCTTTGGACATGAATTAATAAAGGATTGATGATAGAGGGATACCCTTAGTTGCTTGATATATTGAGTCTCATCTTAGATCCCTACTTCTCTCTTTCAACAGGTTTTCATTCAATTTTTCTACACCCACATTTTGTTATTATGACAGGGTTATTTTTTTGTTTCATATCATTCATGATCAATGAGGATTTAATTTATAAGGTAATTTATTTTTTATTTCTATTTACATTGATAATTCTTGTTCATTCTTCAGTTCTATCTCATTATTGATTATTCTTTCAAAACCATTGTGAGTGGGGTTGAGGAATGGGTTTAATTTCATTCTTTATTTGTGCATGAACATTTATTTATTGGAAGGAATGCCTTAATTTAATATGAGATATAGGATTTAGACATCCACCATGACCATTGGGTGTATATCTTCCCTATGTTTTATTTATGTCATAGGCTACACATTATTTTTAATTAGAAGTATCTGACCATGAAAAATAAGACATTATGATTGAGAGTGTTTTACATGACCATTGTACTCTCTAGGACCTGATTTTGATGACTTCACGATTGATAATTAATTATTTGATACCTCATCAACACAAGAACATTGATTAATTGCTGCTCGAAACCCTTTTATATTTTCTTATCCCAAATAGTTCACCAAGCCAATTCTTACTAGATTAGATTAAATTTCAGTAAATCATAATTATTTTATATCTTTATTATTTAATTAATATTTTCTCCATCCTTGTCTTGGTGGGTTTTACCATGAACTTGGATATCATATACCACCTTATATTTTTGATATTTTTTATTCATGTTTATAAATTTATTAATTCCGTAAGACAACATGAATTAATGAAATCCATGGGGCTATCATAAACCTATATCAAGGGTTACCAATTTTTTAACCAATTAAAAGGGTCCAACATAGCCGATATGTAGCACTAGGTTTTGTCTCACATCATAGAAAAACCCAATGGGGTACGCAATGGTTCTCACACTTCAATATAGGGTACATATTCTTTACTAAAACCTTGTACATAAAGACACAACATAGAAGTGATATAGAATAAATAAACACACATATAACACATCAAGACTATGGGAAAAATATTGAAGACAATATACCTCATGACAATTTATGAATGCTTGATTAATATTCACATTTTATTTGAACTCAAACACACACTAATGAACAAATAATGAAGCTGTCATACAGGTGATATTTTTAGTGTTTCAGAATCGATTAAAAGGGTCTACAAGAAGAAATCTAGAAAATAGTGAAAAGAAGCGTGTTACACTCACACAGATCTTTTTTTACAACCAAATGTGCTGAAAACAACCAATAATTGAAAAATAACCACCAATGGAGGAGTACGAGGCTTATAGATCATCACCTAGGATAGATAGGTATGAATGGGAAGAAAAATTGGGTGAATATCTAAAAATACTGAAATGTAAAAACATTAAATTTTCAACATTTTATGGGGTGCATTTTATACCCGCATGGTTTGGATAACCATGAATAAAACATGCACAATAAAATATCTAAGGAATGTTGGGTCACATAGTTACCTGGAGATACCCACCTGATTTGTAAAACCATGTGGTAATTGTGTTCTAGTTCTCTATAAAAAATGTTTCCTATGATGCACGGTTTCATGGGCAAGGCACACGGTTTTGAATAACTATGGGCCAACTATGTGCTATGCACTCTTTGGAAACATTTCACCTCATTTCATTACCTACACCTTTAAATACTCTTAAAACCCCTAAATAACCCAAAACAGTTATTTATCCTTATAAGATAGCTTAACCAAAATATTTAACAGGGGTTCACCCTTATAAAAGAGAGAGATCTTAAAAAATCCTACTTTATTTCAAAACCTAATGTCTTTCCTTTAAAAGATAAGTCTAATATGTAACATTATTTATTATATTGATTCTAGAATTCGTTATCACAACATATTAGAGGAAACATTGTATGTCCACGTTTGTTTTATACTCTTCTTACATAAATATTTGATAATGAGGTGTTAGAGAATTCATTATATTGATAAATTTCCTCCTAACAAAGCATCATTAGATTTTTTCTACAAAACATTTCTTACAACAATATGAATCTGATAAAACATCCAAGTTTATTCAAAAAACCCCATTCAGGAATGATAAAATACAAAACAGGTTTACTAAATAAATTATATTCAAAAATAGAAAACATAAAATGATGGACTTTATTCAAAAATTAGGGTTAGAACAACTAAGTCTGAAACCATTTATCTGATAACTAGACATAACAATGTGAGGTGTTTTTTTCTTCAATAATCCAAATGAAAAAACCTTCCATCAAACATATTTTTAACAAATATTTTATCCATCATTTTCCCAACTGACATTACCCGAAGAGAATTTCAGATCCCAACAGGTTAGAGACTAGCACCTGACATCATATAGACATCCATGGGATTTGTTTTTTCATGAGATGATAAAATAGAAGGAGATAAATGTAATAAATTTTTTTTATTCCAAACAATTATTGGGGAGAAAATACCATAAGTTGATTGATAAACATCCCATGATAAATAACCATATGTAAACACAACATCCTGATACATGTATTTCATGCATAGATTTTAGAGTACTTTTTTATAATTATTATTATAATTAATTAAATATTTTTTCCAATTTTTTTTGATATGAGTTGTTTTATATTTAATATAAGGAACAAAAAAAAATTGGAAAAGAAACAAAAAGGTGAGATAATTAGAGTTGAAGGACCATTCTCACAAAGAGTGATGAAAAGTGGTGCTACCGTATATTTTTTAAGTTTAATAAGAGAAGGAAACATGAAAAAAATTGGTTATAGGACAAATAATTTAATTACACATCAGGACATCTGCATGTGGAAACAACCACCCCTAAAAATTCAATATAGTGGTACATATTGTGAACTACAATTACACGTCATGAGTTTTTCATTCACGACCTGAGCTATGTCAACGTCAGAAAGTGAGATTCATGCAATATTTCCATGGATTCAAATGGTGTGGAGAAAAAAACAAGAGATTACATGACATGTAACCCAGTAACACATCATGATGATGATGATGAATAAAAAATAATACTGATGATGCAAGACAAATAGATGAATTTAGCTATAAAAAGAGTCCTTCAACCACAATTCAATAAAAATCATGGACTAAAAGTAGATAGTGTAACACCAACTGATGACCGAATGGTGATACAGAGCCTTACATCAAAGCCTTTATTTTTTTGGGAACTGATGACGCTCATTATCATCATGCCAAGCATAAGAAAGTAGTCTACTTAGTGTTGGGTGATGTGAGTTGTGGGGGATGTGTTCTTAGGGATTGTTTCATTTTATTATTCATGTTTTTTTTATTTTTGTGGACACCATTTATCAATTACAATATCCTTATTTTTTCTATTTCATAACCATTTCTTGTGATTTAATGATTATTATTTTGTTTCATCAATTAACCATTTTAATTTGTGTATGACCACTTTGTAATCCAGTCAAGTTATGTTTATATATGGTTTGGGTAGCCTATTTATGTGATTAATCAAATTAGAGGACCATTGAAAATGTAAAATCATAGGAGTAGAGGAGGGACACCAAGACTGAAGATCCTTACTGACCTATTCCAACACCAAACCTAAATAAAAGCATATCAATTGAATCCCTAACACATGAACCCGAAATCACTGAACCTGGCATGCCTTCCAAATTGAATTTAAAAAATATCATAATTGATGTTATTTATCTATACAAATCTAATTATAATATTCTGTTTTATATTTCCTTAAATAATTTAAAACATTCACAATTTCTTGTGAGTTTGATCCTGAATATTCCTTATACTACATGTTAAATAATTGAGTATCATTGTCTGGCTTTTATAAATTGGGTTTCTCATAGTACCATATGGAAATAAGGAAACCCTACTGAGACATCACATTAATCAAGATGATGTCTCAAAATCAATATGCAACAGGTATACGACAACACTACTGCTCACAACCATCATTTTAGAGTCCTCTAGAATATGAAAAACTACCGTCTCTCTATTGAAAATTCTATTTTGCATGTCCCTGTAAAATAATATCTATAAAAACTTGAAGTAAATATAAGGGTGTGATCCAAACACCCTAGTAGGGTCTCACCATGTGTTATATAATCAATTCTATGAAAATAAATCTTTTATTATATCAATTTAAATAAAAAATCATGGCGTAAAATTTTCCAATTTTAATCATAAAAATGATTTCAGATCAAATGATGGAAAATATATCAAACCATTCTTAAATAATCAATTTTTTAAAAATTGTTTACATAAAGTATGTGGAATTAATAAATCATTTATTTAAACAATGCTTTGTATAATCAGGTCAATAAAATTCACATGGTCATATACCATGAGTTTTTTTGGTTCGAGGATCTCAGATCCTCGAACTACTCAATCATCAATCACATCTCATGTGTGTGTTCACATGTCCCTATTATCGGGCCAATGAGACTCACCACTTAACATTGAATTGTGAATAATCAATAAAACATGGTTTACTTGTAGTTTTCATTCGTCAATTAATTTCCATGGAGTCATATTCCAAGTGTACCTACCTGAATCCCCCACTAACTACTCAGAATCACATGTTCTCCAATCAGTTAATCAACTAATCATGGGAAAATTAGTAATTTTAAAGACAATTCTTCTTTAATAGTTCAAATTTTAAATTTCTTCTATAATATCCTTTTCAATTTCAAAACCATGTTATGGTATATCATAAAATTCATTGATATCAAATAATATTTCATTTTTATCCATTTTTTTAGAATCAAACCAAATCATTATACAAAAACGATTTCCACAACTAGCCTTGTTCTCTCAAAAATCATTATAAATAAAAAACAACCCAGAAAATGATTTTGTTTCACAAATACCTACCCTAGAAATAAATCATCAAATCCATTATTATTAGATTCATAAAAAATTCGTGTTTAATTCAATTTGAGTCAGTCATGAAATTATTGTTTAAATTTTAGGAAATATTAATTACAAAATGACCTATCTTAAATAACAAGATCAAATAATCAAAGAACTAAAAATGGAATTCCAATATAGAGTCAATGGTATGGATGACCATGAGGGGACACCTGATCATGATTCAAAAAAAATTCCACTGTTAACATGATGATTCGTCACTCTTAATGTATGATAGAAGGGGGAAAACTGATTCCAAAATAAAATGAATATCAATTACTAGAGAGTAATCAAACACATTAACCAATGAATTAATCCAAAAATAATAGTGGTTGGTGGAGCCAAAACACCTCTCAAGATTATTCAAAAGAAAAAATATCAAATGTGGTTCAAGTAGGAGAAGGTTGAATAAAAATATGATTTGGGATTTTTAAAACATGAAAATAATGATGACATAGTAACCCCCATGGCCATGGTACATAAGTGCTGAAAAGAGACAAACCATATTTCTAGCATCTCTAACCACATTTGAGTCACTCCTAGTTAGCTAAAAACATGAATCCATTCCACAAACGTTGATCATATCCTATTAACATGGGGTATGACTTGGAAAAAAAATAACCATGACATATCTTCCGTCAAAACGATAGTGTCTCTAAATGGCGCCATGTCGTAGCCAAATCTCAAACACTATAAAACTCACCCATAGAAAAAGGGATACAATATATCCTAGTCTCCAAGGAATAGAAATGGAAAAATTTACATTAGATATAAAAATCGTTCTCTATGGATCCACAACACTAAAAACCTCCTACATTGTTTCCCTACCCAAACATGAACTCCCCTATGATGTATCGTGATGTCCTATGATAGAACTTCTCCCGCAACACCTTATACCCTTACCAAAAAGTCCCAACCTACTTCAAACAGTCCAAAAAACATTAAACTACACCCAAAAAAGGCGTATCAAATCTAGGTGTTAAAAATTTCCTTAAAACAGTGATAGGATGTTAAAACCCCCCAACCATAAACTCTTTATGTCCCACAAAATCCTATGAAAAATACTAAATATTAATTAAATGATGCAAATTATCTCTCTTCAGTACCTCAGATTCCCAAGCCTCATGTGAATCATAACTATTATGAAACAATGCATACAATAATGGTATATTTTTCCCATGAAGAACCATTCACTCATGATCAATAATCTCGACTATATTCTTAGTCAATGAAAATTTTGGATCAACATCTAGGGATTCCAGACTCAAGGCTTCGGATAGGTCAAATAGATACTCCCTAAGTTGAAATGCATGAAACATGTGTTAGAATGATTTCAACTATAGATAAAATGATAAATGTTAATCCAAATTTCAAAAACTCTTTAAAACCTCAAAACAACCCACAAATTTTGGAATAACATAAACCATTTCTCTATGCAGTCAGAGAGCCAACCGAGGTGAAACTCTCAAAACACATGGTAAAAAATGAGAAACTATAACGGTCTATGTCTATGATCAACATAATATTTATAATGTATTTATGAAAAAATCATTTTATGATTAATCACTTAAATATATATAATTATATTTTGTACCAAACATGGTCCAACCAATGATGCTTCACCAATCACCATCTGATAGTGATGAGAACTAAAAGGCTGGGCATAAAAGGCATCAAAAGGATCCATTCAAATTTCAGACTAGAAGATATTTTTTTAAACTAACGTAACTAATCCCCAATGAACATCCCAATATCAACCAAATTCTAGAATAAAAGCATAAATCATGTCCTAAAGGATATGTAGAATATATTCTACCTAGAAATCATACTATGGGTGAAACTAAAAACTCAATTAAACATGGGACCCCAGTTCCTCCTAGTGGCCTTTCTATTAATTAGAAGTAAAATGGGGATCCCTCCATATGAATATATCATATGGAACATTGTGTTGTCCAACAACATCTTTATGGTAGAGACTTCCCAAATCCTCATATGTGGTTGTATCATAAATAAGAATAATGTAATCTATGTTCGGAATCCCATCACATACTACCCATTACTGTCACGACCCATCCCATGGGACACAGACGTGACTACCCCAATCCCGCCATCCATAAGGCAGGTGATGGTGACTAGTACCTGAATGCCTATCTCGAACATGGAAGGCATTGCCTTAGAGATCTGTACACACTCAAAAAATGGGAAACTGATGTAAACAACCAATATATATAATGTATAACCACAAGAGTAAAGTACAACCACAAGTACAACAGTAAACTAAAAACTGGGGGCGAGAATACAATACCTAGAAACTGAAAATAAAGTAAATAGTTGTCACATCAACCCTAAAGCGCTACCTAGAGGGTAGTTTCTATAAGTATAAAGTCGAAGAGGAGATATCTACTACTCTCGTCGTACCAAGATCCCCCAAGTCCTGAACCTCCAAAGTCTTCCTCGGAGCGTCAGTACTCTGCTCTAGACACACATGGGCAGGAAGATCCCA
The DNA here is from genome assembly GCA_963277665.1 of Viscum album. Taxonomy (NCBI): domain Eukaryota; kingdom Viridiplantae; phylum Streptophyta; class Magnoliopsida; order Santalales; family Viscaceae; genus Viscum; species Viscum album. Next base: position 567,680,538 of record OY728164.1, on the reverse strand, counting down.
TGTAGTGGGGAGTATATAAACTATACAGGGGGAATTAAGACCCCCTAAAGACTCTTAGTAATCCACAAAGGAAAACGTCCGAAGAAATAACACAAAGGAAATATCACAAGCATGAACTAAATCATGAATTGAAAAGTGAAAGAGAAATCTCACTCTATCAGTATAAATTCAATGATATATAGATAAGGATGAATAGTAGTAAATCCATATCATCCTATACATAGTAACTCTACTGTTGACCCGTATAGGTCATTGTTTGCTGACCTGTATTGGTTGCTGGATGCTGACCTGTATTGGTCCCTATTGATGAACCATATTGGTCTCTGGTGCTGACATGTATTGGTCCCTGGTGATGACCCAAATTGGCCACTGGTAAATAAATAGGTATTATTTCGTGAATAGGTAGATCATCCCACTCTGGAGTTTCTGATACTATCCCGTATTGGTTACTCTTCTTCTTCATGTCACACCCATCCACTGGATTTCAGCACGAAGCACGCCTGATCTCCAGATGATTATTCCCCTAAAGCCATTGCTTATACTTCAACCATTATAAAGTCTGAAAAAAAGTATATCCTAGGGAAATCCCCGTCATGGGGGTCAAAACGTGATAGATGGCATGTCGATCACATGCTTGGTCTATTAGTTACACCGTTTTTTGTGAAACAGGGGTGATCGTGCCTCAGTCTGGGCTGGCTCAATCAGGCCCACCTGAATATGTCTAAGGGAATACATCCCAAAAGGGTTCCCAATGCAAACGATATTATGTCAAATGCATACACTTTTTATTAGTTATAGGAATTTCATTATTTTGGGACCAGTTGGGGCTGGGCCCAGTCCGACTCGGTCAGGCCAGCCTGACGCAACGGGTCCCGGGGTCTACCTAACCCCACCCGGGTCTGTCCCATTAAGGGTCAGCTAGGTTCACTAGGTCCGGCACATCAGGGTCAGCCCGACTAGTTCACGGGCCCTAGTTATGTTTGGCCAGGCCTACCGGGTGGGGTTCGTCTCACCCGCACTGGCCCGCTGGGCTGCGAGTCAGGCCCATTCCATCCAAAGGCAGACCATGTCTCCAGGTGGCCCCGTGGACACATGGAAATTTCATACATCATGTGGGGTGCTGCCCCACTGTGTGGAACAGTCATCCAGGTGGCCGATCGACCTCCAGCCAACGCGCTGTGGCACAGGGTTGTGCTGCCCCCTTTTTTCTCATACCTATGGCCACGACTACTGTCGCCGGAGGTGCTTGGGGGTGCCTCCTTTCTACCACGTAGCCAGAGCCTTTGGATACAGTAGAACATGATGGAGCACCACCATACCACTACCTGCAACCAGTTGTCGTGCACCTCCTCCGGGGGCTGCTGGCACAGCGCACTGGTGGTTCTTTCCACGGGCCATCGGATGTGCTCTGTTGGTCTTTTCTTGGTGTCTTCTGTGCCTACAGGCCACTTGGGTCCCCACCACCACTGTGTGCCCCATATTTATGCCTTTCCATCACATTTCCTAGCCACACATAGGAAACAAAAGAAAAACAAGATCAATGAAGGTATCAGGCCTTGTTCAGAATAGCCTGCACCCTCCAGGGTAACGTTTTTACAAGTTGTGTTAGCAACAATCAATGAATATAGAAATAACTCCCAAATTGTAACCTCGCATCAAACTATCATGTTTAACAAACGATCCATGTATCAACCTGTTGATCAGTTGATATGCATTGAACGTATAAATCAATATTGGGGAAGGGGGAAATCACGATATCAAAAACCAAAAACCCCTACCTAGATGAGATGTCCACTTATGATGATCGATAGATTCTCCTTCTTCATTGTCGTCGGTTCATGATTCGGTGGTGCTTGTCACCGATCGCTGAATCTAGTCTCGTCCGCCACGTGGTTCTTGACTGGCGTCCATCATTCTTCATTGAGGAAGTAATCTGTCAGTGTTTTGTTGGAGGTTCACAAGAATTAATTCCATTCATTAAAAAATTAATGGTTATAATTAAAGAGAACCCTCCAAACAGTGCATTCATTCATGTGGCACATTAATGAACCACAATTAACCAGGTTCCATAACCGCACGCGCGGTGTGGTTATACAGTCAATGTGTAACATGTCATTGATTGACCCATAACCGTTCTGTGTCCAGACATCTATTATGTAGTGTTTCCACTCAGTGGTTATAGACAATAAAATTATTTTATTTATTTTTTATAACCAATGTTATGAAAAATAACATTACTAGTGGACCTTTTCTGACCGAAGATAGGTCCCCCTTAGACTAAACCCAATATTCTGGATTCAACTATGCCCTCAAGTTTTCAATCCATGAACCGATTCAAAAGTTAAGAAAAAACACTCTCACAGAAAGTGAACGTACATAATGAATGTTTGGTAAAATAGTTTGGGCTCCCTAGGCCTCAGAATCATGTTCTGTCTCAGAGCCTGGTCTGAAATTCACCTTAACAAACCATGAAAATTTTTTATTGAAAATTATCAGTTATTAAATTCACCCAACATTGGGGAATTATTTCCTCAAAATCCAAACAAGGATACAAAATCAAAGAGGGGTACTTGTCCTACATATGAACCTCTCACTCCCATGTGCTCTCTTAGAGAATCTTGTGTTGTCAAAGAATGTGCACCATAGGTATCGACTTCCCAAAAAAGATCCTCTCATGTGGATCCTCTATCTCCACTAGGTAATCTGAAAAAGTTTCCATGTTGACAATATTCATCTCTCCACGATCGATGACCTGAGATGGTTCAGGAACGTATATCCTAAGCTGAGATATGTGGAAGACGTCGTGCACCCTCTCCAACTGCGGTGGCAGTGCCAAGTGGTATGCCTCCATCCCAATCATTTGAAGTGTTAGGAACAGTCCAATAAACCTCAGTGATTGATTTCTACCTCATCCAAATCTTAGTAGTCCCCATCAAGGGGATACCTGTCGGAATAAGTGTTCCCCCTCCCGGAACTACATTTTTCTCTATCACCTATTAGTATAGGACTTATGTCATATCTGTGTAGACTTCATCCTCTTTTGGATGACCTTCAACAATCTGTGGTATCACATACCATATCTTTCCACACAATTGCTGGCTCTCATTGATTGGTCCAGCACGAGGTCGTTATGTATGGTCGCCTATACAACGCCACAAAAGGGGCCAAACCAATGGTGTAGAGAGAAATGTTTTTGTACAAGAAATCTACAAAGGGTAGGTGGTCCCACCAACTATGAACAAAATATAGGACACATTCACAAAGCATCTCCCCCATGGTCTAGATGGTCTGCTCAGTATGTCTATCTGTCTATGGGTGAAAAGCTGTTCTCAAGAGTAGGTAGGTCCCAGAAGCCTCATGCAATACTTTTCAAAACTAGGTTGTTAAGTCTGAGTCATGGTCTGATACTATCATGAACGTCACCCCATGAAGTCAAAAGATCTCTTGAAGGTAGAGACATCCCATGCTATCAACTGAACCCTTATCTTGAATTGAAAAAGAGTGGGCTGACATGGTGAGTCAGTCAACGATCTCCCAGATGGTATCGTGCCCTCAAGACGTACGTGGTAACCCAGTCACAAAGATTATCGATATTCCTTCCCACTTACACTCTAGTATCTCAAGGTGTTGTGTCCTACCTACTGGTACCTGATGCATGGACTTCTGTTGCTTTAATGTTAGTCATATAGAAACAAACTATGCCACAACCTTCTTCCACCATATACACTAGTACATCGGTAGAGTTCCTGATACATCTTCATCATGCCTGGATGTACTACAAAGGGGGTTGTATGAAACTCCCTTATTAACACCTCTCATAGAACCTATAGTACTATTGTATATCCTATGAAAAGGATAGTGATCTCTCCACCATCAAAATTTATGTCAGATGCATGTCCTGAGGATATCTGATCACATGTAGTCTGCTAGCTGCTATCTCCGAATTGCACCAACCTAACACGATAAAGAAGTGGATGGTCTACAACCACTGAAAGGAGGTAGAATGTCTCATTACTATCCACGTATGATATCTAAAGTGAGGATAATGGCTCTGAAGCCTCGTTCAGTAGCTACGAACTCGATCTCCGGCTAATTGCATCCACCAATATGTTCCCCTTCCCAAGATTATAGACTATTTCAAATTCATATTACTAGAGGAACTCTATCCAACTTCACTGCTTAGATTAATATCTTTATATGTGATTATATATCTACTAATCCTATTGTATCACCCCAAGCATTCATGGTACGTTTCCCTTTGAATAATACAATAGCTTGCATTGTACGCAACTACAAAATTCTTACACATCGCGACCAATCAAACTAGCCGTTATGAATAGTAATACCTGCTTTTTGAAATTTTTTCAATTTTACCTTTCAAAATGGACTTTATTTTTGGGTTCAGAATATTGAAATTATAATTGGGTAAATATTGGGTATTTTTCTGAAATCATTCAGGTTTTGATGAATGATGAAAAATACTAAATTTTAATTAAAAACAACTTTTTTAATAAAAAAAATTTATAGTACTAAATTATACTATCGAGTGGGTTTTAACTATAATTAGATTATAGTTTTACCATTTAATCCAATGTTTATCATTGTATGTAAGTTATCATTTAAACTGGACATAACCAAGTGTCAATCATTTGATAGTTATTATTTCTTAAAAACATGCCTTTTGTATTGACAACGAGAATTTTTTTAAATTATATTCTGCCACTTAGTTGTTTTAAATTTAGAAAAATAGAATAAATATGTTTAATAAGGAGATATAAATTGTGTAAATATGTAACATTTTATTTTTTGACATTAGGAATATTTACCGTGGTTAAAAGGTTAAATCCAGTAAATAATGTTAAAAATTAATATTATAATAATATTGAATTACCCTAACACGTGTCCTAACCCTGGTTTCTAATACATGGCCAACCATGGGCATCCTTGGGGCAATTTTGGGACACCATGGAGCCACATGGAGGTGATAATGACATTAAATATTAAATAATTTTAAGTAGAGAAAAAATAAAAAAAATATCTTTTAGTAAAATGATTTTTATATGAGTAATATAATTGATCTATTCGACTACAAATAATCATTAGAAATCTAAGAATATTCTATACCCCAGAATATTTTATTTATAATTTTTAGACATAAAATAAATATATTAATTTATGACACAATGATGATGCTACATTTTTCATTATTAATGATATAATCAAATAAATGGTATTATAGATATTAAAATAAATATAATTTGAATGTTTTATGGCATACACGAATCTTCTAGGTTAATGTTACATGTTAGGATTGATTAGATGAATTTTTTTCTAAGAGATAATGTTGTTATGAATTTATAAAAAACAAAATACCAAATAGTGTAAAAATTGACATAAAAGAGTTTTTAAAACAACTATTATATTAATAATTAATATTCTATTCATTAAAATATATGGGTCGGCCAAAGAACTTATATAATGATAGTTGTATAATTAATTAACCACTTGGGGTTCCCTTGAAAGTATATATTATGTTTATTAACCATATAATATAAAAATACAAAGGGATGGTAGATGTCGAACTATTTAACTAAGAGTTGAATATAAATGATAAGGTTAATATAGTGACCCAAACCTGTCTAAAACCTATTTGTTGAGTGGTTTTTGACCCATCCAAACCTTAGGCTTTAAATAAACCATTTTGGAGCCATTAGAAACCGATAATTATTTTATTATAAAATAACATTTCTTGTTTTTCCTAAGGTTCCCCTCACCCCTCTTATAAAAGGGCACTCAATATTCTCTCAAATTCAAAGATTCAAAGCCATTTGGATCGGCCAAAACCTACCCAAATACACTCTCAACTATCCTCCCTTCATCTTAGAGGCCTTACTTTAGTCATAAAGCTATCATAAGGAGCCATTTTGATCAAATCAAAAAGAATAACCTGAAGAAGAGGTAAATATTTTATAATCTCGTTCAAGTTCCTTTCTTCTTATACTTCCTCTTTCATTGTTGTTTCATTATAAAATAATAACTCTAGTATCTTCTATATACTGTGATGTTATTATAAATATGGTACAACCATATTAATTGTTATATCAATCCTTTGAATGACATGTCACCATACCTACGTACGTACTACTTACAGTCTCCACGTTGTGGTATAACTGTTATTCAATAGATTATTATTTTGGATGGGTTTAATTATGATGTATAATTGAAGTAAATAATAAATATAACATGATAATTAGTCAGTATATATTATATACCATCCAATTATAAATTATTTTAATATCAAAATAATGAAATTGTCACTCATGGTACGTACAGATTACCTTCTCCACAAACACAATGGGATTCATTCCCCATCATATCCATTGAAGACTAATATTCATTTCATGATTAAAAATAATGTTTAAAGACTTAATATCATTCTGTATATGAATACGATACATCCAATACAAAACAAATATGACTCACATAATAAAGAATATAAAGAAAAACGAACCCATTAACACCCAAAATGACGATAATACTAAGATATTATTAATAAAGCAATGTTAAAAGATCATATATGATATCATATTAATGTATAGGATTCTTGTATATTTTAATAATAATTATTTCCCCATTTTAAAGGAGGTTATCCTACCCTTGACCAATAAAACGTACAATGTAAGGGTTAATTCTGCAATCTCTTTATTATTAGAGGTGGTTTTTATGTAATTATCTACTGGGACCACTTTATCATCCACATCCATGTTTCATAAAAATGTATTTCAAAACATTATTAATATTTTATAGACTATGGGTTAATGTAATTTTTACCCTTGTTTTACTTTTATAAGATTTTTATAAAGGAATATTTCCATCGTTTTCCAAACAAGTTACTTTTTGACCTTTTCAACACATTTAAGGTAAGAATGTTTTTTAACGTATACGGTGGGTGCATCCATATTCCACCATTATAAAATCATCGAAGATTATCTTACAAGATTATAAGAATATTTTCAAAATATGTTTTTTCTTTATAATTATGCGACTGTTAAATGATTTTAAAATAGAAAGAGATATTTCCCAAAAAAGGTCTTGATTTCATCTATGTCAACATATTTTGATGGATTTTAAGTTAATTGGAAGTTGATTAATGATGATTAAAAACTTCCATTTATATTGAAGGTTTTTTGATATTTTATATTTTTGGTGTGTTATTTTTATACCATTCATGGGTTATGGTTAATTTATTGAATTTTTTTTGCTTGTTTTAATACGAATGTTTATGTTATTTTTCATCCTTTTCATATGAGGAATGTATTGGTCTTATTAAGTGATGGGTGAATCCCTCTATAGCTCCTCAATGAATCAATAGGTATCATGATACATCTTGACGTGTAATTTGCCAACATATTTCCCAATTTGATATATGATTTTTTCCGAGGCCTTAATCATTTTTAGACATCTTGGTCGAGGCCTTCATAAAATGTTTCAGAATGTACAGAATTACTCATTCCCTCATTATGAAAATAATATTCATGGTTCATGTGGTTGTTAGACTAGTATAATACCCATGATTATTTTTTGTTATAGAATTATTTACTCAGCTCATATTCTTTCCATTAATGTATTCATGTTTATTATTTGTAAAGGAATGTGGTTTCAATTATTCACCATGCTTAATATTTATGTAATCTTCCATTGTATTGATTACGCTTACTGAGCATTTGATATCACCCCTTTGTTTTGTTTTATTTTCCCATGATATGAAGAATTTATTAATGATTGACTTGAAGGCATAATCTAGGAGACTTGGATGTTTCTAATGGAATAAATTTTCGTTGTATTTCTTTTCAAGTTGTAAAGTTGAACTTATGTATGAATCTTGTTTACAATAATACTAAACTGATCGGTCTTTTGAGACATGATTTCCTTGTGATCATAAAACTGTTATATAATAATGCACTGACACTGGGTATCTAGGGTCGGGGCGTTATAGTTGGTATCAGTGGAAGTTTGGTATAATCTTTGGAAACTAGATTTAGATAAAATATGACTAGAGCACATAACCCTAAGATAGACTTTGAGGAATGGTATAAATGAACTTCCTAGAATTTTTGTATTGTATATATTTTGTGAGTTTTCAAATAAATACATCTCTATATGGATATGAGTAGGTAGTGGTGGCTCTAGCACATATGTATCTAGGGGTAAAACAAAAAAAACACCACTTTGAGCCAGATTCGGACTGGAACTGGGGAACGAAAACGAGCCTTGCTACACTCTTAGTTATGAAACGCCTGGGGGATATGCTTAGGATAAATATAATTTTCTTTAAAAACCATTATGAAGGGTTTATGAGTGTATACATCCTCGAAGAAAACTTTTTTTATGATTATGGATTATATCCATAAACTGTTCAAATTATGTTATGTGTTTTAGAAGTTTGGATTTATGTATTGTGATTCATAAACTAATCTAGTGCATGAAATTGTTTAAAAATGGAACCTTGTGGAAGGAATGGAAAATGTATCAATGCATGCACTCCATGTAGGGATTTCCCTCCTGATCAAGATAATTATAGTGGAGTTGGTGATACAACAGGTGTTGATCAGCTTATCACCATACTAGGACAACTCACAAAGGTTATGAATAATAACCTTACCCATATAGAGCACCCAGATCCACAATGCGGAGGATCAATGTTAGACCAATTAATGAGGAAAAAACTAACAACATTAAATGTGGGTACAAATCCATTAGTAGATGAGAAATGGATAAATTATTTAGAGAAAATATTCCATGCCTTGGGGAGTAGAGAAAGGGAAAAAGTTGTCATGGATGTTTACAACCTCACTGAAGATGCTGATTAATGGTGGTCATTGATTCAAAACACAAAAGAAGATGATTAAGTATCAAATATGGAATGGAGGGAGTTTAAAGAAATTTTCCAAGAAAAATACTTTCTTCATGACCATTGAGAAGATATGGAAAGAAAATTTCTGAGTCTGAAGCAAAAGGAGGATGATAATGTCACAAAGTATGAAGCAAACATTACAAGGATAGCAAGGCATGCTGTAGATTATATACATAACCCAAGAATTAAGATTAATCGTTTATTTGATTGGTTAAAATGATATCTCCATCGAGCATTAGTATCACAATCCTTCTCATCATACAGAGATATTGTCTCGTGTGCTATCAAGATAGAAAAGGAAATCTCTAAGTCTTATGGCTTTAAAGAAAAGAAAGAGAAGAAGAGATCGGCTGAACACTATGGGAATGGAAATAAGGAAACATGGAAGAAAGGAAGAATTGAATTTCTACCCTGTGATAATTGTGGAAGGAAGCACCCTGGTGCCTGCCTAAAAGAAAAAGGAGTATGCTACAAATGTGGACCGAAAGGCCATCTCACTAGTGATTCTACAGGAAAGAAACATGATTCCAATGTTCAATGCTACAATTGCAGGGAGATGGGACATTATGCAAATGAATGTCCTAAGCGTTAGGGAATATTATCTCAAAAAATTCTAAGGGTTCAATGCTAGGCTTATGTGATCAGTACTACTAAGGTTGAAGCCCCGAAAGACGTGGTGGCTTGTAATTTAATGGCATCCCCAAGTTTATCCAATGCTTTATTTGATTATAAATCATCTCATTGTTTCATATATTCCCAGTTAGCTAAGAAAATTAGATATTTCGAATTTGATTTAACAGGGGAGTTGTATGTCAAAACTCTTAAGGGAAGTATCATTGCTACAATTTTTTTGTGAATCAATTCACATTAGGGAATATAAATGTTCTTTATCTAATGATCTCATCATCATACAAATGATTGAATTTGATATAATCCTTGGTATGGATTGGCTTTCGGGCCATGATGCAAAAATTTATTTGAAAATAGAGGTTACTATTTTTGATGACGATGATAAAAACCACCTTATCTTTAGAGAAGAATAGTCGCAACCTAATTCTTATCTAGATCCACCCCCAATAGATCATCTAAATTCAATTATTGGGGAGGGAGAGAATTAAATAACTATGGGTGAGGAAAATATTGTTCAAATAGAGGATGTGCCTATTGTGAAAGAGTATGTTGATTTATTTCTAGATGATTTTCCTAGACATCCTCCAGAACGAGAAATTGAGTCTTCCATTGATTTAATTCATGGTTTAAGGGGCATATTGAATACCCCTTATTGAATCGACACTGTGGAATTTGTGGAACTAAAGAAACAACTAGAGGAATTGATTAATAAGGGATTTATTTTCCCTAGTGTTTCTCCATGGGGAGCCCCTTTCCTTTTTGTTAAGAAGAAAGATGGATCTATGAGGTTGTGCATTGACTATAGGGAGATCAATGCTATAACAATAAAGAACAAGTATCTCCTACCTCACATTGATGATTTATTCGACCAACTTCATGGAGTAGAATACTTTAACAATATTGACCTTTGATCTGGAGATCATCAGCTATGAGTGAAGAAGGAAGACATTTTGAAAATAGCATTTCGATCCAGGTATGGGATTACATGTTTACAGTAATGCGTTTTGGATTGACTAATTCACCCTCTATCTTCATAGATACAAATAGAGTTTTCAAGGAATATCTTGATGACTTTTTAGTGGTATTTATTGATGATATCTTGGTATACTCCAAAATCTACTAAGATCATGAAAATCACTTGCGCATTATTCTAGAGACTCTTAGAAGACATGAATTATATAGGAAGTTTAGAAAGTGTGAATTCTGGCTTCTGGAGATTTATTTTCATGGCCATATTGTCTCTAAGGATGGAATCTCCATTAATCCTTCTATGAAAAGAGAAATCCATGAATGGCCAGCACCGATGAGTATAACAGAGGTATACAGTTTTATTGGTCTAGTAGGTTATTATCGGTGTTTCTTCCAGAATGTTTCCCGATTGGCTAACAAATTAACAATGATCATATGTAAAGGGGTTAAATTTGTTTGAAAAAAAGAGTGTGAATAATGTCTTGAATAACTGAAGAGATGATTAGTCAATGACCCAATATTAAATCCTCCATCGTGGAATGATGGGTTTGTTCTTTTTAGCGATGCATCAAAGAAATGACTTGGTTGTTTCCTTATGTAGAATGATAGGATTATTGCCTATGCATCACGACGGCTAATAATTCATGACCAAAACTATCTCACTCATGATCTTGAGTTAGTAGTTGTAATCCCTGCTTTGAAGATATGAAGAAATTATCTCTATGGTGAAAATTGTGAGATATATACCGATAACAAGAGTTTGATGTATATTTTCTCATAAAAAGAACTCAACTTGAGGCAAAGATGATGGCTTGAACTACTCATGGAATATGATTTCACGATACACTACCACATGAGGATGGAAGATAACGAGGAAAATGGTTGATTGTTAAATAAACCATTGATACCAATTGTTGGATCAAATTGTGAGAATGATATGATATTAATAAGATTCTCAAATACAAGAGGGGGGTGAATTGTATACTTAAAAAATCCTGAAGGAAATTTTGTATAAACAAAATTCACAACACCTCTAATTTTTTTAATTATGGAAAAGTGATTCCGGAAATTAAACTTAAAAAATGTTTACACTTACTAAAATTCTAACATAAAGCGTATCAAAACTTATATAATTAGAGTAAAAGTCTCAGGATGCATATGGAAGTTATAATTTCCTCAACAAATAAAATCACAGTGGAAAACAAAGTAGTAACACTGAAAGTAACAAGAATTAACTCTTTTAACGCAAAGAGGAGGGTATCCAACAACCCTGGATGAGAGGTCCCTTGATTTATACATTCATCAAAGTCTATATTACCCAAACCTAGGTAATATCTCAATCTAAAGATTGGTATCTATCTTGCTATCCCCTCAAGCCCTCGATTTGTAAGTAAATCTGTACCTTTGACTTCACAACCAGAAGTCTCTGATTTCATGGAAATCGAACCTCTGCACTAAGAAAATCTGCATGAAGCAATTTTTGAACAAGCCATTCAAAACTTACTACACAAAGCCTAAGAGTTTATAAGAGCCTATCTCTCTAGAAATCACTTCAAAAGCATGTAAGCACAGTTGTCAAAAGTGAAAGCTAAAAATAAAGTCTTATTGTAAGTTCTGAGCTCATTCAAATGAGCTCTTATTTGTAGGCACAACTCCAACAGTCAGCTCCCTCCTCCAACGGTCATATTCTTCCTTGAATTTCAGAGGGACCTATACACATGTAACTCAAACAACGGTTAATGAGTAACTTTAAGTGAGACATCATTTTATAAAAAAATAAGTGTATGTTAAAATATGGTTACATAAGCACAATCCAATATTCGGAATGTAATAAAATGAAAGTTCGGAGTCTACCCAAAAATAAATTCAGAGTCTATAGTACAAGGATATTCAGATTCTGTTTTCTAGGAATTCGGAAGCTGAACATACAAAGTTTAGAGTCTGAGTTCATAGGTGTTCGGAGTCAGAACCCTCAATGTTCGGAGTAGTATTTAATTGGAATTTGGAGTCAGAACTAACAAGAGTTCGGTGAAAAAATTCTGAGAACTCGGAGTCAGAACTCTAAATATTTCGAAGTCAGAATTCTGAGAATTCGGAGTAAGAACTCTGAATAGATCGGAGTCAGAATTCTGAGAACATGGAGTCAGATCTCTGAATAGTTCATAACCAGAATTCGTATTCATAATTCAGAGTTAGAACTCAGAATAATTCGTAACTAGAATTCGTAATCAGAATTCAGAGTCAGAACTCAGAAGATTTCATATCAAGAATTCGTAATCAGAATTTGGATCCTAAAACCTAATCCTTCATATCTAGGTATTTATAAGATTCTGAGGTTTTAGTTACCAACCAAATTTTATACATAGAAAAATTTATGAAATGAACAATGAAAACAAGGTAAGGATAAATTTCCATGGGAATGGAAATTTTTTCATATAGAAGTAAAACACAGGGTAAAATGAGTTTTTCCTTGAGATAAGGTGTTTTTGATTTTCAAAACTAAAAGGAATGGAAAAGTCATAAGGAAACCGTATTGAATTAACAATATCTCCCAAGTATGTTGGAAGGTAAAAGTCATAATGAAAACCTTATTGACTCAACAATCTCTCCCCTTTTGGAAAGCACAAACATCCTTAGGAAAAATAATAAAAGGACTTATAAAAAATTTTCTAGACATTGAAAATAAAACCTATCTCCCTTTTCACATTGGAAAAGAGGAATACGAATAACTCCTCCTTAGGCTTTGGAATAGTAAATATCGTATTCTAGATTTCCAGAATGAGATTTTTCATTATCTTGAGTATGAAAATATTTGTAATTAAAACTCTCATTTAGATAAACTCCCCCTTACCTAGGGATATTTTTTCTTTACTTAAAATTATTTTTTCTTTTCTCCCCCTTTTTGATTTTCCAAAAGGAATTGAGGGAATGGAAAAGTAAGTATAGTATATGTAATATTAGTACAGACATCCAATCAAAAATGAGGAGTACACAATTTTATTAAGTTTAGAAGAATTGGTATAAGGAAAAAATTACAACAAAAGTTCGTATTGATATATTTTCTTGGTTTTCCATGGGTATGAATTTCTTCACAATGTTCTTTAGATTCTTCATCTCCATGTGATCTTCCTCTGCTTGCTTCTCGAAGATTTTGACCCTATAATCTTGAGACTTCAGAGCCTCAGCTTGAACCTTCAACACCTCTTCTTTCCTTAGTAGCTTCTCTTCTATCTTGATCTAGAGATCCCTTTCCCTTTTCCAACTTTGGGAAACAGAGTATAATTTCATATTCAAGTCCTCTACCTATAGAGTCTGAGTATTTTTCTCAAGGGTTAGCTTTCCCTCAAAGCTCATCAATGGATCCTTGATCTTACCATCTTCACTATCAAAATATTCCTTGTCATCATGTTGAAATTGGTCAAGCTCCTTGAAATCTTCAACAACCTTCCTCGACCAACGGGTCAACTTCTTTCTAGATTTCATATGGGCATCGTATTTCATGTAGAAATTCTTAAAATCAGCCTCAAGATGAACACATTGGTCCATCACAAAAGATACTGAATCTGACTTCTGATTCAAGCTATGCTGAAGCATTTGAAATCTCGATTTAATGCATGGAAAGATTGGAATTGGGTATACTAGCTTCTTCAGTGATTGGACAATGAAATCAAGTCCCAATGAAGATGATTCCAAATCTGAGACTTTTCTAGGAGAAGAATCTTTTTCGATCTCTACCATATTTCTCTTTGAAGATCCATCGGCTTCCTTGTTTCTCCAAATAGCATCATCCTGTTGAATGAAGTCATGAGCATAACATTCATGCTCAGAAGGCTTATTATCTTCACCTTATCCATTCTCATCAATTCTAGGTGTAGAATGTTTTGAGTATCCGGCTTGAGATGTCCGGATTGTCAATTTTTCGGAATCACATTCCTTATCATGAAAGTCTTCAACTTGTTTTATCAAATTAGTTGTATCATCACTACTCTGAGCTTATTTTACTTATTCTATAGTTTCTTTCTCTTCCACAACCTACTCTTAGAGTTTTTCCGGAGTCATAAACTTCTTCCCTGGAGTCCCAGGTAATTCTTTAACCAAGAAAGATTTCGGTAAGGGAATGTTTTCGGATGCTATTTTAGTGTCCCTCAAAAGAAATTGGACAATTTCTGCCTCAAAAATTTTCTTCTTAAGCTTCTTCTCTTTGTCTTGCATCTCAAGCTCATCAGTTTCTTTATATTTCAAAGCTTTGGCCTCTGTAGGATCCAAGCAAAACTATGGCTCCACTTCCTTCCTGTTTTTCATATCCTATCTCCATTTGGCTACATCCACATCCGGATAGGCTTTTTGTTTCATGGGATTTAGAGGTGAGGAATGGGTTCCTTTTGCCTCTATGATTTTCTTTCTTCTACCACTTCCATCAACATTCTCTTCTTTCCATCCTTCTTTGATTGTTCATCCTCTTATACATTTTTTGGAACAACTTCTACTTCTTCAACTGGTTGATCATAAAACTCTCCTGATTCTTCAGAAAACCCAATATTCATTCTCATCAAGTTATCAACACTTAGTAACATAACTTTGAAATTATTTGGTTTGGAACTGCAAGGTATTTTGAAGGACTACAAGCACTGAACAATAAACATGGATAATAGGGCAGGATACATGATTATCTGTGCTGTCAAATTCCCATTCGTGACATTATCTATCGTAATGAGAATACGATTCATCAGATTGATCATTATTAGATTTACCAAAAAATCCAAGATATACATATCCCTTTTATTTAGTGTTTCATTTGTCACCCTTTCTTGGTATGATAAATCTCTGATCCCATAACTCAAGGATCCAATTATTGGTAGAAAAATGAGAAATCATTGTGGTCTTGACATCTATAATTCCAAGACATTACATAGACTTCACCTTTACAAAACTTCCTTGAACATCTGGTAGCTTGTGAGAGCAGAACACGACTTACCCTTCAGAAGACCGCCACACCATGCTAGCAGCCTTGGTGTATGAGAGGGAATAAATTTTTCCAAAACTCTTGAATGAAAACATATCTCACCTTTCTTCCTTAAAGAAAAAAATAGACTCATAAAACTCAATGAGTAGATCCGGATATACCACATTCTGAGCTCTTGTCTTGGAAATGGAAACACTTTCCCATCCATTAAGCTTGATGTTCTCAGAGGTAATGGATTCATACTTACTGATGAAATTCGGATGCACTAGACTTTCTCTGTATTCTTGACACTCCGCAATCAGCTTGATAGAAGACATTTCATGAGATGGTAATTCTCCAGACATTTGAACATGAGAAAACTCTGAAATGTTTGGAACGGGAATTTGTAGGAGGGAAGAGCTTCGACACACAAAAGCTTGAAAACTAATGTGGGACAAACCTTCAGGGGTACTTTATATATGCGTTGATACGACAGTTGAACTTCCAAGGATAATCTAATGACTGAGAAACCTTGTAAACAGATCTGACAGTTGAAAAGATATCCTCATGGAAAATTTGGTAGGATCCGATATTTTGACGTTTTTAATGGAAAACATTTGGATTTAGGAAAACTAGAAATCAAGAAATTTTCAAAATAAAGAAAACTACCAGCAAGTAAAAAGTCATTACAAAAACTAAAGAAAGGAAACATACCTTTTGGATTTCCTGGAAGATTATTCGTAGTAGGAAATTCATCCTTGAAGAACATTTGATTCTGAAAATTTTATTATGAAAAAAGCATCATTACGAAATATTTTGAGTACGAAAATTTTTATTACGGAAATTTTGAGTAAAAATCTCCATTACGATAATTGTGGCTAAGAAAATATTCATTATAAAAAAAAACTAACTACGAAACAATTTTACTACGAAATTTTTTTGAAACAAAACTGACTACGAAAAATTTCTCTATGAAAAATTTAAAAAATAAACTGACTACGAAAAAATTTATTACAAAAAAATTTGAAAAACAAAACTGATTAAAAAAATTTGATTACAACAAAAAATGAAAACATCATTACGAAATATTTTGAAAGCTTCATTATGAAAAATTTTGGAAGCTTCATTACGAAAACATTTGAAAACATCATTACGAAATTTTTTGAAAACATCATTAAGAAATTTTTTGAAAACATCATTACGAAATTTTTTGAAAACTTCATAATGAAAAATTTTGAAAACACCACTACGAGAAATTTTGAAAACATTATTACGAAAATTTTTGAAACTTCATTAGGAAATTTTTTGAAAACATCATTATGAAATTTTTTGAAAACTACATTATGAAAAATTTTGAAAACATCATTATGAAATTTTTTGAAAAGTTTATTACGAAATACTTTGAAAACTTCATTACAAAAAATTTTGAAAAATTCATTACGAATTTTTTTGAAAACTTCATTAAGAAATTTTTTGAAAACATACAAGAAAATGTACCCCCCCCTATGAATAAAAGTTTATTACTATAAGGAGATTTGTTTTAACATAATGTTAATATATAAGAATACCTTATGGTTATCATTCCTAACTTCTGTTTAATGAATTTAAATCTATTTGGTGGTAAAGATATTTTTAAAATATCATCAATTTGATCTTGTGTTCCGAAAAATTGGAAAATAATACCCCCTTTTTGTATGTGATCCCTAAGAAAGTGATGCCTAATATCTATGTGTTTTGCACGAGAGTTAAGTGCGTGGTTTTTACTAAGGGTAATGACACTTGTGTTATCATGCATAATTTTAGTCTTAGTAAAACACATGCCATAATATGTGATTGTGTGTTTCATGGTCTTTTAAGTTTAATGTGTAAACATTCTCTTGCCTATTGGTAGAAAGAATTTACTCTTCCTTGTAGTTGTGTACTAAGAACTTATAGTTAAAAAAATTCACAAGGTAGCCTTCATCACATAATTGGATTATGCTGATAAGGTTTTTCTTAAGAACTTTAACAAGTAAAACTTTCAAAATCATTGTTTTTCTAAGAAGAATGATGTTACCTGTACCAATAATTTCTTCCTTAGCATTATCTATGAAAGTAATTTTTCGTCCTTTAGTCTTGATAATCTTTTCAAAGATGTTATTGTTACCATACATATGACGGGAACATCAACTATTCATGTACGAAGTATTGATGTTGGTACCATCTTTATCTTCCTGAAAATAAGAAAGTTAGACTTTTGGAATCCCATCTTTCTAGGATTCCGAATTGTTAGACAATTTTTTTGGGTATCCACATTTGTTTAGAGAAATAATCTTTATGAAACAAAATATATTTAACTTTATTCAAATATCTATTTTTCTTCCAATTCCCTCCACATTGACATTTAGTAAAAAAAGGGTCTCTAGAAGGAACACATTAGTTGTTTTTGAAAATAGGTTTTGGGTGAGTATATCCTACTCCAATAGTGTTTCCATGAGGTTTAATTTGAGAATACATCTTGTCAAAATTTTCTTTCCAAGAGGTAAAGTTTGAAAGAATTTTCCTAAGGGAAAATATTTCAGATTTTAGTATGATGACTAATTTCCTATCCTCTGGAATCATTTCATTAGAGTTAGATTTTCCCTCAAAAACATTTATCATTAAAATAGCATTCTTAATATCTTTAATAAGTTCTTACTTAAAAGAATTTACTTCATTAAGGGCTTTAGAATGTTTTTCTAAAAGCTCATCCTTATCTCCAAGATCTTTATAACTATCTGAAATCTATTTAGTAAGAATTTCTTCCCTAGTATTTTCCTTGTCTAATTTTGTAAAATTTTTACAATTTCATGATTCTAGAAACATGGAAAATATAGATACTTTTTCATATGAAGGTATTTCTTCATTTTAAAAGGATAAAGTATCTATATTAGAAGTACTATTTTCGGAATAGTAATTCCTATCAAGAGATAAATTTGTTAAAGCCTCAGCAGAGCATACCTTGGACATAAGACATGTATTAGGGAAAAAAGTAGTAGAAATTAATCCCATATTATTATATACTGATGAATCATATTTAGAAGATTCACTTTCGGAAGAGTCTCCATATCTAGAACTCTAAGTATCATTTTCATTAAGAATTTCTTTGTCCTTCGAACGATAGAATTTTTTCTTGTTCCTTTCTGAATTCCTTTCCTTCCTTTCCTTCTTTTTCAATACGGGGAAATCAGGTCTGATATGACCTGTTCTTCAACACTCAAAACAAGTTATTTCACCATTTTTTTATCCTCATAGTCTCTATTATTATACTTATTCTTATAGTACTTTGGAGCTACAATATTGTTCATTCTACGAGAAAGATTAGCTAGTTTATTCTCAGACTTTTCTATATCACTTGATTCTGACTGAATAATAACATTCTTTGACATTGATATATTGACTCTTTCTAGGGTCTTGGCATTAATATGTTTAGAAGTAGTTGTAAAATAAACTCCTCCATTCCCATTCTCATTTATAACATTTTCATTTTCTCTCTTCATTCTAGTTTCATGCTGAAGATGAGTTCCAAACAACTCATCTAAGGAAATCTGGGTGAAATTCCTGTTCTCATCAATAGCTTTTCTCTTGGAGTCCCATTCATTTGGAATAATATCTACGATCTTATCTACAAGGGAATCATCATCCAAACCTTTTCCTCCCATATATTTTAGTTTATTCACGATAGTCATAAATCACTGCCGAACATTGCTTATAGATTTTCCATAATGATAGTTAAAGCTATGGTATTCAGCTCTCAACATAGCTCTTCTTGTCTCTATGACTTTAGATGTACCAAAATTTGTAACTTCAAGTTTCTTCTAGATAATATTTTCTTCTACAAAAAATGATATCTGACTAGTGATGTTCCTAGTCATGGAACATAGTAATGTATTTCTGACTCTGATGTTCGCTTGATATTCTGATTTCTCCTGATCCGTAAAAGTTCTCAATTCCTTATCTGAAATCTTGTAATCTCCAGATATCATTAGATAATTTTCAACTCCAGTATTGATAACGAATGTCTTCATCCTATATCACTAGTACTGATAATCATTTACATCAAAAATAGGAGGTCTGGTAGGATTTATATTTTCGATAGAACCAACATTTAAACTTTTCATCCTTTAAAAAATCCTGGCACACAAACTTGTTTGTTATATAAGTTTGTAAAAAAGAGAAAATATCCTAAGAAAGGGAAAAGATATTGTATCTCTAAGAAAATATGAATCCAAACTTTATGAGTCCGAAAATATGAATTCAAAAATATGAATCTGGAAATATAAATCTGAAAATAAGAATCCAAAAAAATGAATTTGGAAATACGAATCTGAAAGATTATGAGGTTGCCCACTTTTGAATCCCATTGTGAGATTGAATAAAAACATTGAGAAAAGAAAATTTATATGTGAATATAAGTATTTCAGAGACATGTGATGATTCCAATTGTAGGATTGGATCAGGGTACAAGGTCACAACCCTCTAATACCAATTGTAGGATTGTTATGGGATAAAATTTGGGCAGGGAAAAACTTAAATGTGAATATAAGTATTTCAGAGACTTACTCTGATACCAATTGTGAGATTGGTACAAAAAAACCATTCATACCAATTATAGGATCTAATTGTGAGATCGATATGATACTAATAAGATGCTCAAATTAAAGATGGGGGGGGGGGTGAATTGTATACTTAATAAATCCTTAAGTATATTTTGTATAAACAAAATTCACAACACCTCTAAGTTGCTTGATTCTGGAAAAGTGATTCTGGAAATTAAACTTAACAAAAGTTTACACCAACTAAGATTCTAACGTAAAGTGTATAGAATCCTATATAATCAAGTTACAAGTTTAATGAAGTATATGAAAGTTATAAATTCCTCAACAACTAAAATCATAGTGGAAAAAAAGTAGTAACACTACAAGTAACAAGTAATAACTATTTTAACCCAAAGAGGAGGGTATCCAAAAACCCTGGATAAGTGGTCTCTTGATTTATACTTTCAAGAAAGTCTGTCTTACTCAAACCCTGGTAATCCTTCAATCCGAAGATTGGTATCTATCTTTCTATCCCCTCAAGCCATCGATTTGTAAGGAAATCTGTGCCTCTGACTTCACAACCCGAAGTCTCTGATTTCAAGGAAATCTAACCTCTGCACTAAGCAAATCTGCATGAAGCAAAGTTTGAACAATCCATTCAAAACTTTATGCAAAAATAATTAGAGTTTATAAGAGCCTCTCTCTCTAGAAATCACTTCAACATCATGTAAGAACAATTGTCAAAATTTGAAGATAAAAGTTGAAGTCTTCTATTAAGATCTAAGATCATTCAAATGAGCTTTTATTTATAGGAACAACTCCAATGGTCGGCTCCCTCCTCCAACAGTAATATACTTCCTTGAATTTAAGAGGGACCTGTACATGTGTAACTCAAACAGTGGTTAATGAGTAACTGAAAGCGTGACATCATTTTATAATAATACAAGTGTAAGTAAAAATATGGTTACATAAGCACAATCCAATATTTGGAATGTAAGCAAATGAAATTTCAGAGTCTAACCAAAAATGAATTCATAGTCTATATTACAAGGATATTTGGATTCTGTTTTCTAGGAACTCAGAACCTGAACATAAAAATTTCAGTGTCTAAGTTCATAGGAGTTTGGAGTCAGAACTCTCTATGTTCGGAGTTAGAGTTCATTGGAATTCAGATTCCCAACTAACAATAATTTGGATTCATAATTCAAAGAACTCAGAATTAGAACTTTGAATAGTTCGGAGTCAGAATTATGAGAATTCGGAGTCTGAACTCTGAAAAGTTCAAAGTCAAAATTCTGAAAACTCGGAGTCAGAACTCTTAATAGTTCGGAGTTTGAATTCTGAGAACTCGAAGTCAGAACTCTGAATAGTTCGGAGTAAGAATTCTGAGTACTTGGATTCAGAACTCAGAATAGTTCATAACCAGAATTCATATTCAGTATTAGGAATCAGAACTCAGAAGAGTTCATAACCAGAATTCGTAATCAAAATTCAGAGTCAGAACTCAGAAGAGTTCAAAACCAGAATTCGTAACCAGAATTTAGATCGTAAAACAAAATTCTTCTTATCTAGGTATTTATAATATTACGAGGTTTTAGTTACAAATCGAATTTTATACTTAGGAAAATTTATGAAATGAATAATGAAAATAGGGTAAGGATAAATTTCCTTGGGAATTTTTTTTTCTTTATAGAATTAAAACACAAGGTAAAATGAGTTTTTCATTGAGATAAGGTGTTTGTGATTTTCAAAACAAGAAGGAATGGTAAAGTCATAAGGAAACCATATTAACTTAACAATCTCCCCCAAGTATGATGGAATGGAAAAGTCATAAGGAAAACCTTATTGACTCAACTAAAATGCATTGAGAAAAAAAGAACATGGAGTTTTGAAGAAGATGAGAGTTGAAAGGGATCATATTCTCATGGATCTAGTAAAGATGGATATGGGAATAACCATGGAAGGTGGATAATCAATAATTTTTTAAATGGTTTCTAAAAAATCATTATTAGAAAGGATAAATGTTCTCAAGATGATAATGAGGAGTTTTAAATGAATATTAAAGCTCTGAATGATGGGAGATTGATTGATTTAGAGTATGAAGATGGAATTTTGAAATTTGAGAAGAACATTGGGTTCTCGATATACCTAATATAAAAATGGAATTGTTGGATGAGGCTCATAGTTCCGATTTCCCTATACACCCTCACAACACCAAGATGTATAAGGATTTGAAGGAACATTTTTGGTGGGACAACATGAAGAGAGATCTTGCTGATTTTATGTCAAGATGTATGGTTTTTCAACAAGTGAAAGAAGGATGAAAAAAGCCTGGAGGAGTTATGACACCTCTTCCCATACCTGAGTGAAAATGGGATAATATTATGATGGCCTTTGTCATGGGACTACCAAATACTCCTAGAAGGAATGACACAATATTGGTTATTGTTGATCATCTTACCAATTCAGCAAATTTTCTTGCTATATGATAATATTTACCACTTGAACGATTATAATGACTATATATTAATGAGGTTTTAAGACTTTAGGGAGTACCACTATCGATTGTTTCTAATCATGATCCGCATTTTACATCAAGATTATCGAAAATATTCAGAAAGCCCTGATACTGAACTTTGTTTGAGAACTTCCTACCACCCCCAAACTGATGGACAATCAGGACGAACTATTGAAATCTTAGAAGACATGTTGAGATCATGATAACTTGACTTTCAAGGTATGTGAGATCTATATTTACCTCTGGTAGAATTTTCCTATAACAATAGCTTCCATTCAAATATTCAGATGGCACCATATAAAGCATTATACAGAAAGAGATGTCACACAGTAACCTGTTGGGATGATGTTGGTGAAAGAAAACTCGTAGGCCCATAACTTGTAGAGGAAATGATGGAAAAGGTGAAGGTAATCCAAACCCACAAAAAATTATCTAAAAGTAGGCAGAAGAGCTATGCCGATAACCAAAGGAAGGATTTGGAATTTCATGTAGGTGACCAAGTTTTCTTGAAGGTATATCCATGGAAGGGTGTTATACATTTCAGCAAGAAGGGAAAATTAAGTCCCAGGTACATCGGACCTTTCGAAATTTTAGAATAAATTGGGGTTGTGGCTTATCGGTTGGCAATGACACCAAGTCTCTCCAAAGTTCACGATGTTCTCTACATATCAATGTTAAGAAAATACATTCGTGAACCAACACATGTACTCACCTATGAGAAATTAGAGCTAGAACCCGATCTGTCTTATTACGAAGATCCTGTCAAGGTTCTTGATACAATAGAACACATGCTGAGATACCAGACGAATCATCTGGTAAAAGTTCTACGGAGAAACCATATGATTGAAGAGGCAACATGGGAACCCGAGGAACTTATGATGAAGATCCACCCAAGTATTTTTTATACAGTAATATTCTATAAATTTTGAGGAATAAATTATTTGAAGGAGGTGAGAATGTAACACCCCAAGATTCCACGGTACGTTTCCCTTTGAATAATGCAATATCTTGCATTGTACTCAACTTTGAGATTCTAACACATCACGACCAATCAAACTAGCCGTTATGAATAGTAATACCCACCTTTTGAAATTTTATCAAATTTTTCTTTCAAAATGGAATTCATTTTTGTGTTTGAAATATCAAAATTATCTTAGTGTAAATTTTTTGTATTTTTTTGAAAATATTTTGTTTTTTTATGAATAGTGAAAAATAATAAATTTTAATTAAAAACATCTTTTTATATCAAAATAATTTATACTGCTAAATTATACTATTGAGTGGGTTTTAAGTATAGTTATATTTTATTTTTACCATTTAATCCAGTGTTTATCTTTGTACATAATTTTCCATTTAAACTGGACATAAGCAAGTGTCAATCTTTTGATAGTAATTATTTCTTAAAAACACGCCTTTTGTTTTGACAATGAAAATTAATTTTAAATTAATTTCTGCCACTTTTGTGTTTTGAATTTAGAAAAATGGATTCTATATTGGTAATCAAGAGGTTGAAATTTAGTAAATATGTAACTTTTATATTTAGACATTAGAAATATTTATTTCAGTAAATATTTTATTTACTGTGGTTAAAAGGGTATACTAGTAAATAAGGCTAAAAATAATATTATAATAATATTAAATTAACCTAACACGTGTAAGAACACTATTTTCTAATACATGTCCAACCATGGGCATCCTAGGGGCAATATTGGGACCCCATAGAGCCACTTGGAAGTGATAATGACATTATATATTAAATAAATTAAAGTGGAGACAAAAATAACAAAAGAAAATATCTTTTATTAAAAAAAATTATATGAGGTTATATAATTGATATATTTGACTATAAATAATCTTTATAAAGATAAAAATATTTCATACCTTATTATATTTTATTTATAATTTTTAGACATAGAATAAATATATTTTTTATGACACAATGATGATGTGGTATTTCTCATTATTAATGAAAGAATAAAATAAATGGTATTATAGATGTTAAAATAAATATAATTTGATAGTTTTTATGCCATAAAAAATTTTATAGGTTAAT
The DNA here is from genome assembly GCA_963277665.1 of Viscum album. Classification (NCBI taxonomy): domain Eukaryota; kingdom Viridiplantae; phylum Streptophyta; class Magnoliopsida; order Santalales; family Viscaceae; genus Viscum; species Viscum album. The sequence goes on along the minus strand of OY728164.1, from coordinate 567,655,956 downwards.
TTGATATGTCAGTATTGATTATATAAATTGTTTTCAATGTAATAATGTTTTTATGAATTTAGAAAAAATAAAATACCAAAAAGTGTCAAAATTGACATAAAAACGTTTTTAAGACAAATATTATATTATTAATTGATATTATATTCCTAAAAATATATGGTTTGCCCAAAGATCTTATATTATGATAGGTGTATAATTAATGAACCAATTGGGGTTTTCTTGGATGTATATAATATGTTTATTAACCATATAATAAAAAAAATATAAAGAGACATGGTAAATGTCAAACTATTTAACTAAGAGTTGGATATAAAAGATAAGGTTAATATAGTGACCCAAACCTATCTAAAACCTATTGGTTGAGTGGTGTTTGACCCATCCCCACCTTTTCCATTAAATACTCAATTTTGGAGTAATTAGAAATAGAAAATTATTTTAATATAAAATAATATTTCTTACTTTTCCTAAGGCTCCCCTCACCCCTCTTATAAAAGGGCACTCACCCTTCTCTCTAATTCACACATTTAAAGCCATTTGGATCATCCAAATCCTACAAAAATACCCTATCAACTGTCCTCCCTGTTTAGAAAGAATATTTTTCAAAAATAAATAATGTTTTTATTTAAAGGGGAGTTTTCAGGGAACAATACTCTATCTCTTTATGATAATTTTGATTCTCACAAATACCATTAATTATTTTCTAATTATTTTATTTGTTAATTATATTGAAAAAATTAATTATTCATTATTTTTTTATTTTTGGATGAAATATTTAATTTCTTGGGAAATTAGGATTAATTGCTAATGTATTCATATTAGCATGTTCAGGAAAAACTGTTCATTCTCTACATATTCAGGATCTGCTTTAGCGTGTTCTGGAAGCACTGTTCGTACCCTAAGGGGAGAAATGCTGTGTATGGATGAAATGAAGTGTATACATTATGAGTTATAGAAAAAGTATGGAAGAAGAACCCTATGTTAGGAAATAACCCTGTGTTTGGGTTATTAAAAAAGTGCAGCATAAAAACCGTACGTATGTTTTAAACGTTACATTTGTTTCTTAGAAGTATGGTTCATCAACCACACTTTTGTAAAAAACCTTACGTTCTTAGAATAGTATGGATCAAGTAAATTTTGTTTGAAAGCATATAAATGTATGGACCTTTTGTAATTCATTTGAAAGTTGAAGAGAAAAAGTATGGATGATCATCCCTACGTTGTCAATCCTATGTTGTCAACCCGACATTGTCAACCCTACGTTTGTGATCAACCATACATTTGTGATCAACCGTATGTTTGAAGGATATGTCATAAATCTTACGTTTATTATCTATGTTACATTCAGAGGATGCATAATGTAAAACTCAAACTTACGTTTGGAGTCAGAGAATTTAAAGACGATATTATTATGCGACGGTCATCAAGCTGTTTATTAGGATGATTTCAAGATACATTAAAATCTGTTTTTTAAGCGTGTATTTGAAAAGTTCATATTCGTTTAAGGATCAAATTAAAAGGATATTTTCTTGGAGAAATTCAAGGGAAGTTACGACAACTCTGTAAATTCAAATGTTTGAATATCATGAGTTAGAAGATGACTTTTGTGGATCAAAATTTATAGGAATTCTCGACATTAATATATATATATATATATATATTATTATGTATCAATCGATTATGATTATTAAAAACAGATCTGCTGATTCAAGAGATCAAAAAAGCTCTATTTACTGAAGAAGAAGAATCATGATAGAAGATTCACTTGTTATACATCAATGATCATTTGGGAATCGTCTACTACTGAAGTTGTGAATTATATTTCTATATCTACGGCAACAAGATCGACTTAGAATGAATCTTATTTAAAGATCATTATTTCTGAACATGAGGATCCATCTACTTTCAATTTCATTTTATTGAAATTGTGAAGAACAACTGAAATGTATTTTTCAAAATAAAAATATCTTTCTTTTATATTTTCGAGTGACCAGCTTCACATACTATGATGTGTAGGTTTTGTGAGTGAACCATGAGGCTTTGTTTTACCTTAGATTGTAAAGGTGTCAACTGCATGTACTTAGTTGTGAAAGGGTCTATGGAAACGAGGAAAAGATAGTGAAAATCACCAAGCTCGTGGAGTAGAGTATTGGTGGAGTGAACTAGGGGCATTATGTTCCCCAAACCACTATATATCTTGTGTCTCTTCTATTTAATTTTCATCTGCATTAAGTCATCTAATTAAAGTTAAAGGGCAGAACACGATTTCATTAAGAATTATGAAAAGACACAATTCACCCCCTCTTGTGTATAGTTAGTATAATCTGATCCAACAATTGGTATCAGATGTTGAACTTTCTAATAAATCCTTAACAAGATAAAAGTCATTATTCACAGAGCAAGATTAATGATACAAGAGAGAGGATGTCTATGGTCAGATCACCCTACTTCTATGGAGAAATCTATGGATGATGGAAGTCGTGAATTATTATCTATCTGAAAATCCTTGGATACAGAGTGTATTCTTTGATTTTGACTCCATATGAAATACCAGAAAACCCTGAAACATGGAGTGAAGCTACTGAAGAAGACTATGATATGAACTCGAAGGAAATGAATGAAATTATATGTGGTCTAGGACCTGATGAATTTAACAGATTATCTCAATGCCCGACAACATATGAGATATGGAAAACTACTGATGTTTCTTATGAAAGAACTAACAATTTCAAGGAAATGAGATATTATACTACTAAACATAAATTTGACACTTTCAGAATGATTGAATATGAAAGTATTACTCAAATTAATAGAAGATTGACAGAGATTGTCAATAAAATAACTGCCCAAGGAGAACCCATTAAACAAGCTGATCAAGCTTTAAAAGTATTGAGAGTACTTCCGACAAGATGGAATGGAATCTCTGCTACAATCAGACTATCAACACCAGTCAAATACTTAACCATGAGGGAAATAATTGGAACACTAATGATGTATGAAGCTGAGATGCAAGATGAAGAAAATGAGCACAAAGTGTTTATCAAGAGAGATGACACTGCCCTAAAAGTGTCATCATAGAGCAAAAACAGAATGATGATGAAAAGTGTAAAAGTGAAATCAGAATGTTTTGATTTATCAAATTCTGATGTGGAACTAGCTCAGTTAGCCAGGAAATTCACTAAATTCTATAGAACGAATAAGGGATTCAGAAAATACATGAAAAAGGATGACAAGGAAGTAAAATGTTGTGAGTGCAAGAAAATGGGGCCATCAGACCTGACTATCCTCAGCTAAAAGAAGACAAGATAAAGAAAGTCTTCAAAAGAAACAATTATGATCATAAATACAGAAAGCAAATGAAAGCTACATAGAGTGTATATGAAGACTCTAGTAGAACCTCTGAATCATACACAGAGAAGGAAGAAGCAAATCTAAATGATAACATGTGTTTTATGGAAGAAAAAAATGAGGTACAATCTTACTACTCTTCTGACTCTAGTTCTGAATCTAGTTACTCTAATGAAAATCTTGCATCCTACTGAAATATGCTTGAAAAAAATATGATTCTCTATTTAATAAGCAAAAGTCTTAAAATAACATTCATAAGGCTATTTCTGATGAAAGAGATACAATGCTGAAACAACATAAAGAGTTAACTGAAAAGTTTAACTCAATTAACACTAACAATACAAATTATGAATCAAAGATAAAAATACTTCAAACTTAAGTAGAAACTTATAAAAATGTAGCCCTTGTTTTTACTAAAGGATAAAATACATTAAATTAAATTTTTTGTGGAAAATATCATTAAAATTGAAATATTTGGAATTGGAAATAATGGTGAAAAACCTATGTTGTACAAAAAATATTTTAATCCAATTACAAAAAGACTAAACTGTAATTACTGTGGAACAAGGGCACATATTTCTAAAAACCATTTCTTAGGACGACCCCAAATAAATGGTATTAAGAAATATTCTGTAAAAAATAATATTTTTGACTCTTCTGTAATTGGAAAATAAAAGCTAGTCAGGATTCTCAAATCCTTGCTGGCTAACACCCCTGGACCCAACAGAATATGGGTACCAAAGAAAACTATGTAAATTCCTTTGCATAGAGAAGGTAAAAAAAGAAAAAAAGGACATATGGTATATAGACAATGGTTTCTCAAGGTATATGAGTGGAAACTCATCAAATTTATCTACAGTCACTCAAAAATATGGTGGACTTGTCATTTTTGGTGATAATTCCAAATGGAAAATCATTGGTACTGGAATAGTTGGAAATCCAGAAGTTGTCTCAATCAACAAAGTACTTTATGTACAGGGATTGAAACACAATCGGATAAGTATCTCTCTACTATGTGATGATAGTAAGGCTATTGATTTTTCTATCATTTGTTGTTCTATTTTCAAAAATAAACTACTTAAATTTAGAGCACCTAGAACTGTCAATGTGTATACCCTCTATTTATATTCCTTGTGTAAACAAAAAGTAAACTACCTGAATGCTAAAATAAATGAATCTTGGATCTGGAATAGATGACTTGGACATTGTAATTTATATCTTTTACATAAATTATCTATGAAACAATTAGATTCTTATTTGGTTCGTCTCACATTTGAAAGTGATAGATTCTATGATGCATGTAAACTTTGCAAGCAACACAAATCATCCTTCAAATTTGTAAACAAAATTTCTACATGTAATCCTCTAGAACTTATCCATATGGGATTTATTGGACCTTCAAAAGTAGCAATCTTGGCTGGTAAATTATATGTATATTTTTTAGTTGATAACTATTCTAGATTTACATGGATTTTCTTTTTAAAATTAAAACATGAATCATTTAATTTATTTGAAACTTTTTTAAAGCTGTTCAAAATGAAAAACGTTTTAAAATAATTTCATTAAGAAGTGGTCATGGTGGAGAATTTTGGAATCTAGAATTTAATTCCTTTTTATCAAATATGGGTATTTAACACACCTTATCTACCCCAAGAACACCTCAACAAAATGGAATTGTTGAAAGGAGAAAGAGGACTATTCAAGAAATGGCTAAAACTATGCTAAATGAATATAGTCTTCCTAAATATTTTTGGGAAGAAGGTGTAAGCACAACCTGCTATATAATGAATGGAGTTTTAATGTGACTAATTTTGAAAAAGACACCCTATGAAATCTGGAATAACAGAAAACCTAAATTAAATTACTTTAATTCTTTTGGATGAATGATTTATACCTTAGACATCAAAGACAATCTGGGTAAGTTTGATCCAAAATCTGATGAAGGCATTTTCATAAAATATTCTTCTACTTCAAAAGCATATAGAGTCTATAATATGAAGTCAAGGATTTTTGAAGAATCAGTTCATGTGAAATTTGATGAATCTGATCCCTTTAAGAAGAGGACATATCTAATGGATTAGTCTGAATCTAATGATAACATGAGACTTAAGAACTTGAAAATTTCTTTTGAAAAAGATATAAATGAAATTCAGTCCAGTTCAGAAGAACATGATACCGAAGAACCTATAGGTTTAATACCTAGATAGACTAGAACCTTAAATAATCACCCTTTAGAAACTATAATAGGAGACTTAGGCACAGTAATAAATAATAGAAAAATTATAGGAAATCTTGTAGAATTCCCTGCCTTTCCAACCCAATTAGAACCTAAGTCTATAGAAGTAGCTTTAGATGATGAAAGCTAGATCATAGAAATGTAGGAATAATTAAACCAGTTCAAAAGAAATGATTTCTGTGAGTTAGTTGAAAACCAATAGAATTACTCAGTGATAGGAACCAAATGGGAGTTTATAAAGAAACAATATGATCAAGGAATAATAACTAGAAATAAAGCAATACTTGTAGCTAAATGATATAATCAGAAAGAAGTTATAGATTTTGACGAGTCCTTTGCACCTGTAGCTAGATTAGAATCCATTAGAATCCTTTTAGCTTATACATCTCATATGAACATTAAATTATTTTAGATGGATGTTAAGTCTGCCTTTTTAAATAGTTATTTACTAGAGGAAGTTAATGTTAAGCAACCTCCAGGTTTTCAAAATTCACAAAAACCAAATTTCATTTTTAAACTTACAAAAGCTCTTTATGGACTTAAACATGTACCTAGATCTTGGTATGAATGATTGATATATTCTCTATTAAAAATTTATTTTACTGTTGGAATGGAAGATCAAACACTTTTAAAGAAAACTATAAATTCTAATATTTTATTGGTTCAAATTTATGTTTATGATGTAATTTTTGGATCAACTAATAAATACCTTTTTCGTGATTTTTTAAATCTAATGCAAAAAATAATTTGAAATGAGTATCATGGGATACTTAAATTTATTTTCAGGACATCAAATATATCAAAAAGATTTTGGAAATATTTTAATTCAACGAAACTACATTACTGATTTACTGAAGAAATTTGGACTTGAAAACAATAAGACATATACAACTCCTATATGTAAAAATATAAGACATGATTTGGAAGAAAATAGAAAACCAGTTGACAACAAGTTATATAGAGGTATGATTGGTAGTTTATTATATCATACTGCAAGCAGGCTAGATACAATGTATTCAGTATGTCTATGCAAGATTTCAATCAAATCAAAAAAAATCCCATATAACTGTTGTTAAAAGAATTTTTATATATCTAAAATAATTTTTTCTTCAATCTCTTATTTATCCCAAAACTTCAGATTTTAATTTAATTTCATATTCAGATGCTGACTTTGGAATCTATAGAGTAGATAGAAAATGAACTTCTAGAACTAGTCACTTTTTAGGGAAATCCTTAGTGTAATGGTCAATTATGAAACAACATTCAGTTTCCCTATCAATAGCTAAGGCAGAATATGTTTCTTCTGGCAATTGTTGTTCACTAGTGTTTTGGATGAAAAACACTCTTATAGACATCAGACTAAATTTTCATAATATGCTTATTTTATGTGATAATACTAGTGGAATTAATATTCCAAAAAAAAATCCTATTAATAATTCTAGGAATAAACATATTGATATAAGACATCATTTTCTAAGAGATCATGTTCTTAAAAATGATATATCTTTGGAATTTGTATGTACTGAAATTCAATTAGCTGATATTTTTACTAAACCACTTTCCACTGCAAGGATTGATTTTATTAAGGTGGATCTAGGTTTATTTGATTTTAAATAATTTTTTATTTTATTATGTTGTTTCTTTAAATTAATATTGTTTTAAAATAATTTTTTTATTTATTTTTCAAATAGTATAAGTTTTTTTCTATCCCTTGCAATCAATTTTATTTTTTTTCAAAACCTAATAATTAATTATTGATGACACGAGAATCAAGGCTGTCAAAAACATTTCGAATTATGAATCATTTCATTTCTACCAAAAATCCTTTCGCACTCATGGTGCTTTACCTCTCTTTGCCTATTCGAACCTAAAAACCTTCGAAAACCTAATCCTCTTCCAAACCTTCAGAGATTTCTCACAGAAAATGGCCAAAACCAAGAGAACCAATGAGGCTGAAACCAACACTATCAAGAAACAACGCTATGAAGGATGAAGATTATTGCATGGGTAGGTCATCGACCTCGAATGGCTATATCAGACGAATACTCTGTTGAAACAAGCTCTCTCTTTTCAAAAACTAGAGTAGACCTTCAATGGTGAGAAGTCTGAGTTTTTGTATGAATCAAAACTGCGATATTTATTTAAGTCTATACAATTTAGTATCGGAGAAAATGAGGATACTATAGTAGCAAAAATAGAAGATCGAGATTTCTCGATCTCCTCTATGGAGATTGATCTGATTCTGAATTGTACTCATGAGGTTGTTTTTCATTTTGATTTGAGAAATATAAGAGATTTCGTGCATAAATCTGAAGATATCATGACTTTTATTTTTGGTTATACTCTTATTAAGAAGATGTTCATAAAGGCTCAACTTCCAGATCAAAAAATTCTAGAAAAAATTGTGCAAATAGGGATTGAATTGAGGATGTCTGAGTTGGAGAAAATATTGTATCCATAAATGTATATAATGTATCTATTAATGAGTGATATAAGGATTTACTTTCCTAGGTACATGATAAGATATCTTCATTACTTTTGTCAAAGTAAGTCTAGGATGAATTTTTATCCGTTTGGTGGATTCATCTCAAAAATTCTGTTAAAAAGGATATGATAAGGCTAGTGGATGCCAGAGTTAGATTCCATCCCAGGAACACCATTGGTGTTGGGACCCTTAGAAAAAATGTCTATTTCTGGTGCACATTAAAAGGGAAAATTTTCCAGTAGGAGCTGACGAAGAAACAGAGAGTTTTCAAGCTCATTTTGCTATGTCCAAAGAAGGACAGGTTGAATCGACAGTAAGCAATGATGCAAGAAGAATAAGATTTGACATTAATGATACTCATGAAGAAAGAAGTCATAGAGGGACTTCAAACTCAATGAAAAAGAACTGTTAATGAGGAAATTGTTTCCCCTATAATGAAAAAAAAATATTTACTCACTTAAATATTTTTCAGAGAAAAATTAGTTGAGAAGCCACTTGAAGAGAATACTGCTCAAATTCCAGTGACTCCACAAGTCCAAATAGAAATTGAATCAGCAGTTGTATTTGATTCTGCAGTTACACTTCAACAAGAATAAGAGGTAGCGCCTAGTGAGGATATGGCCAGTCCTTTGGAAAATCTATAAGATATAATTTTATAAAATCCAATGGAATAAAAACTTGTTGGTGTTCGTGCTGATAATGATTCTGAAGTTCACACTAAATAAATTCATGAGGATTTTCTGTGGAAGAGTCCAGAAAAGACTCTGAGGAAAAATCTGTAGATCAAATATCTCAGGAGAAGGAAAAAAGAAAAATCTGATGCAGATTCACTGCCTTTAGTAATGTGGTATCACATTGAAACTGAGAATCATAATCAAGCACAGGGTGCCTCTGATTCAGGGAATAAGGAAGTCTAAAAGCTATACAGAAAGTTGTCTCATTTGGAATCTGAAAATGTTACTCTAAGGAGAGCCTTATAAATAGAATAGTTGAAATTTTAGAGACTTAAGTGAAGTACAGATTCATGATAAGAAGTTTAAAATTTTAAGAAAGAGATGATGATAGAGGTATACAAGTTGAAATCAGAAATGGTAACAAAGTCAGATATGTTATAATTTAATGAATTTCTGGAGACACAATTTGTATATGTCCGAACTAGTGCTACTAGTTGATCAAGTACTTCACCAGGTTTAATCAGAAGGATTCAAGTAATCACAACTACCATGAACAATATGAATGAATGATTTCAAGATCATCAATGTAACATTGCTCCTTTATCAGTATTGTTAGATAATCAGAAATTTTTGGTCGATTAGTTGACCTCGAGTGAACCAAATATTAGAATTATGCTGACTCAGTTCACAAAAAAGATGTCATTTTTTTTGGAAAAGGAAAAGATAATTCATGAGTTTTTCAGAGTAAACCTCATAGAAGACATTCATATGAATCAAGAGACCAGAGATCTTATTATTAGACATGGTGATAGGATGATGAAAAGGTTGAGGGAGCAGTTGACCGAAATCAAGTATGTAGTTCAAAGGAGATAGACCCTATCACATAACATTACCAAACATTGATTCATGTGTTCATCATGATTGTACCTATTCCATGTTATCAAAGAAATATTTATTATTATAATAATAATAATTATTTTTACTATCCTTGTTTTTATACGCCATTAATCCAGATTTCATTATTGAAAAACTGTTACTAATAGTGCATTTACATAAGTTTAGTGCTACATAAAATGTGTTCTATTCCGTATTATATGTTTCTTTTTGATATCAAAAAAAGGTAGATACATTTTGATAAATACAACATTTTTTTATATATACTTTAATTGTTTTTTTGTATTTGGAAAATTCAAAACTATATGTAATTAATTTTGGATCTAAATTTAATTGGTTATTTTATGGGATTTGTGATCATCAAAAAGGGGGAGATTGTTGAGAAAGTATTGTTTTCAACAATACATAATGTTTATATTTAAAGGGGAGTTTGTTGAGAACCATACTCTATCTATTTATTATAATTTTGATTCTCACAAATACCCTTAATTATTTTCTATTTATTTTATTTGTTAATTATATTGAAAAAATTTATTATTCATTATATTTTTATTTATGGATGAAATATTCAAGTTCTTGGGAAATGAGGATTAATTGTTAAAGTATTCATATTAGCATGTTCTGGAAAAACTATTCATGCTCTACATATTCAGGATCAACTTTAGCATGTTTTGGAAACACTGTTCATACACTACATGGAGAAACATAGCGTAAGGATGAAATGAAGTGTATACTTTATGAGTTATTGAAAAAGTATGGAAGAAGAACCCTATGATAGCAAGGAACCCTACATTTGGGTTATTGAAAAAGTGTGGCAGAAAAACCGTACCTAAGTTTTAAATGTTACGTTTGTTTCTCAATAGTATGGTTCATCAACCTTACTTTTGTAAACAGCCATACGTTCTTAGAGAAGTATGGATCAATTACCTTTTTTTAAAGCTTATAAAAGTATGGATGATCAACCCTACATTGTTAACCCTTCATTGTCAACCCTAAATTGTCAACCCTACGTTTGTGATCAACCCTACGATTGTGATCAACATTTCGTTTGAAGGCTATGTCATCCATCTTACGTTAATTATCTATGTTACGTTTAGAGGATTTATATTGTAGAACTCAACTTTACATTTGGAATTGGAGAATTTAAAGACGATATTATTATGCAATGGTCATCAAGCTATTTATTATGATGATTTCAATACGAATTAAAAGGTTATTTTAAAACGTGTCTTTGACAAGTTCAGATTCATTTAAGGATAGAATTAAAAGGATATTTTCTTGGAAATATTCAAGGGAAGTTACGACTACTCTGTACATTAAAATGTTTGAATATCATGAGTTAGAAGGTGATTTTTTGGATCAAAATTTATAGGAGAAGTGCTCGAAATTAATATATATATATATATATATATATATATATATTCGGTATCAATCGATTAGTATTATTAAAAATAGATCTGATGATTCAAGAGATCGAAAAAACTCTGTTTATTGAAGAAGAAGAATCACTATAGAAGATTCACTTGTTCTACATCAAAGATTGTTTGTGAGTATTCTACTGCTAAAGTTGAGAATTATATTTCTATATCTACTACAACAGAATTGACTTAGAACGACTCTTATTTTAAGATCATTATTTCTAAAGGTGATGATCCATCTACTGTCAATTGCATTCTGTTGCAATTGAGAAGAAAAAATGGAATGTATTTTCCAAAAGTACCGATATCTTTCTTTTATATTCTCAAGTGATCAGATTCTCGTACTAAGATATGTAGGTTTTGTGAGTGAACCAGAAGAATTTTTTTGCTTTAGATTGTAATGGTGACAACTGCCTGTTCTCAGTTGTGAAACGGTCTGTGGAATCGAGGACCAGAGAGTGAAAAGAACCAAGCTCGTGAAGTAGAGTGTTGGTGGAGTGGACTAAGGGCCTTCTTTTCCCCGAACCACTATATATCCTGTGTCTCTGCTATTTAAATATCTTCATCATTAAGTCATCTGATTAAAGTTAAAGGGAAGAACATTATTTCACTAAGAATTCTGAAAAGACCCAATTCACCCCCTCTTGTGTATAGTTAGTATAATCTGATCCAACACTCCATTTATCTTAGAGGCCCTCCTTTAGTCAACAAGTCATCCTAAGGATCCCTTTTGATCAAATCAAATCAAAGAACCCGAAGAAGAGGTAAATATTTCATCACCTCTTTCAAGTTTCTTTCATTTTACACTTCCTCTTTCTTTGATGTTTCCATTATAAAATAATAACTCTAGTATCTTCTATATACTGTGATGTGATTATAAATATGGTACAAAAGTATTCATTATTCTATCCATTATTTGAATGACATGTCACCATACGTGCATACGTATGACTTACCGTCTCCACGGCGTGTTGTAATTGTTATTCAATACATTAATATTTTGGATGGGTATAATAATGATGTGAAATTGATCTAAACAATTAATATAACAAGATAAGGATTATGTATATATGATATAATATACAATTATATATTATTCTAATACCAAAATAATGAAATTGTTGCCCGTGCATACATACGGATTACCGTCCTCACGAACACGATGTGATTCTTTCCCCATCGTATACATTCAAGACTAATTTTAATTTTATGATTAAATTTTTTTTAAAGACTTAATATCATTCTGGATATGAATAAGATACATCCCATACATAACAAATATGACTCACACAACAATGACTATAAAGGAAAATGAATCCTTTAACACCTGAAACGATGATAATACTAAGATATTATTAACAAAGCAATGTTAAATGATTATATATGATATCATATTAATGTATATGATTATTTTAAAATTTAATAAAAATTATTTCACCATTATACTGGAGGTTAACCTACCTTCTACCATTGAAATGTACAGGGTAAGGAGTAATTCTACAATCTTTTTATTATCTGAGGCTGTTTTTATGTAATAATCTACTGGAACCTCATTATCATCCACATCCATTTTTATTAAAAATGTATTTCAAAACATTCATACCATTTAATAGACAATGGGTTAAAGATATGTATACCCTTGTTTAAATTTTATATGATTTTTATAAAGTAATCATTCTGTTGTTTTCCAAACAAGGTACTTTTTGACCTTTTCGACAAATTTAAGGTAAGAATGTTTTTTTAACTTATACGGTGGGTCCGCCTATTTTCCACCGTTATAACATCGTCGAAGCTTCCCTTACAAGATTATAAGTATGTCTTCAAAATAAATGTTTTCTTTATAATTATGTGACTCTTAAATTATTTAATAATAGAAAGAGATATTTCCCTAAAAAAGGTTTTGATTTCATCTATGTCTACATCCTTAGCTGTATTTTAAGTATATTTAAAATTGATTTATTATGATAAAAAAATTCCATATTTTATTGAACCTCTATTGATATGTTTGACTTTGGATGTGATATTTTTATACCATTCATAGTTTTTGGTTAATGTATTGACATTTCGTAAGCTACTTTTAATACGAATGTTTGTGTTATATTTCAAACTTTTCATATGAGGAATGTATAGGAATTAGTATGTGATGGGTGGAGCCTGCTATACCTTCTCGATGCATCAAAATTTATTATGAGACAACTAGATGTGGAATTGGTCGAGGACTTTCCCAATTTTATATATGGTTTTGGCCGAGGACTAAATCATATTTAGATGTCTTGGCCGAGGCCTTGAAAAAATGCTTCAGAATGTCTGGCATTATACATTCCCTCTTTATGAAAATAATATTAATTATTCAAATGGTCATTCGACTAGTAGATACCAATGATTATGTTTTATTATGGCATTATTTACTCATCTCATATTCTTTCCATAAAAGTAATCATGTTTATTATTTGTAAAGGCATGAAGTTTTAATTTTTCACCATGCTTATTATTTATGTAATCTTTCGCTATATTTCTTAGCCTTACTGAGTGTCTGAGATCACCCATTTCTTATGTTTCATTTTCCTAGGATATGATGAAGTTAGTTATGAGTGACATTCAAGAATAATCTAGGAGGCTTGGATTTTTCTAATGGAATAAATTCGTGTTGTATTTATTTTCAAATTGTAATGCTGAACTTATTTATGAATCTTGTCTCCAATAATACTAAACTGATTAGTATTTCATGACATGATTTCCATGTGATCATGCCTATGGTATGTATTAATGAACCGACTCTGGGTAACTAGGGTTAGGCCGTTACACCTGTGGTCTGAGTAAACAATGAACTGCTCAACCATCAAGTAGTGTTTCCTCACTTTCATTGTGAATACTACTATTTCCAATTCTAAGTCACGAGTAATATAATTCTTCTCATGAGGCTCCAAATATCATTAGCCATAAGAAATCTCTACATTTTCCTACATCAGGACACAATCGAGTCTGATACCTGAGGAACCACAGTAAACCACATAGTCATCGCCCGCCTCTAGTACCCTTAGTATGGGAGAGCTGCTCAAGTTCTGCCTTAGATTTTGAAATCTTTGATGGCATATCTTTTACCATATGAAGGGTTTCTATATCTTCATCAAGGTAGTCATAGGTGATTATACTCTCGAGAAATCAGGTACGAACCATCGAAAGTATCTTGCTAGTCCATGGTTTCACTGTAACTCAGTAACACTCTAGGGTGGATCCCAAGTACGTAATTCCTCAATCTTCACTGGATCCACTGCATCTCTAGCCTCTGAGATGACATGTACTAAGAAGTGGACCTTCCATATCTAGAACTCACACTTTGAGAACTTCCAATATAACTGGTGCTCCCATAATGTGTCCAAAACTATCCTCATGTGCACAACATGCTCTTCTTCAGACGCTTAGTACACCATGATGTCATTTATTAAGACCACCAAAAAGCGATCAAGGTATGGATGGAAGATCCTATTCATGAGCACCATGAAAACTGCTGGAGAGTTGGTCATGTTAAAAGGCATCCCCAAGAACTTGTAATGGACAAACTAACATCTGAAGGCTATATTTGGTATGTCCTCGCATCATACCTTGAACTGGTAATCGAATGATTTGAGGTCTATCATTGAAAAAAATAGATCCCTTTAGTTGTTCGAATAGATCATTGATCCTTGGTAGAGGATTCTTGTTCTTCACAGTCACCTAGTTTAGGCACCAAGAGTCAATTCATAGATTTAAACGTCTATATGCCTTCTTGGAAAACAACACTGGGTATTCCCATGGAGAAACACTGGGCTTATAAATCCATTCCTCTATAAGTTCTCCAACTATACCCTCAGCTCCCAGAGCTCCATAGGGGCCATCCGATATGATGGTGTAGATATTGTTTCTATTCATGGGTACATTTCAATGCATAATTATACCTCTCAGTGAGGAGGTAGTCCTGTGACATATTCTAGAAAGACAGCTTCATACTCATCCACCACAGTGGGGAACTGTGGACTTACATAATCGACTATGTCAAAGGTCATGCAAGCTAGCTGATATGTAATTGGCTGCACACTCCTGAGCACAAGTCCATGTCATGCGGCTCTGTTTTCCTTCCCACCAACAAAGGAATGATGGCCTCCATCTCTGCGCATATATCGCACAGTACATCTCAAGCAGTCAATCGGTGCATGAACTGCTAATAGCCACTCTATTCCTAGAATGGAGTCGTAGGACTTAAATTCCACTACAAGAAGATCATATCCAAAACTCCCTCCTCCTAGAGTAAGATCACACTTTCGAAACCAGTGTGTGATCATTGAATCTATTATCATAGGAGTATTTATATTCAATGATTGAGCTAAAATCTCTGTTAGAATATCAGAGTCTCAAACTAATTCCACATGAAGGAAAGAATAGCTAGCACCTGTGTTAATAAGAACTACTTATAAATTAGAGAATATACATATCATAAATCATATCATATTGGGTATGTGAGAATCATGAGCCTCTATTACCTGTAGTTAGGCCTCTCCCCATCCACCGTCTCCCTGAGCTCGTGGTATACCTCCTATGGGTGGTGGTAGAAGTTCATGGTGAACCCGACCACCTTCCACTACACATCATGCCGCCCTTACTCATCCACCAGTTGGCTGATGTTTATGATCATATCATAGTTTCTACCTCGATGGACCCTTCACCATTTTCCGATCATCCACACGGGGAGCTAGACAATCACCATCTCTATGACCCATTCCCCTCAAGAAAAACAGACCATGACTCGTTGGTGGCTCCCTCAACCTCTCTATCTTGAAACCGTTGACCCTACATCCTGGGGTCGCCCTCCGGATTGTCTAGAACACTTGGGATTCTATGTCATCTATCTATATCTTGTTGTAGATGACTCTACTACGTGTCGTCTGGTAAGGGCACTCACTGTCGGTGCCTTCTCAGCAAGGAATCTCTCCATCCACAAAGCTCTATCTAGCACCCCATCCAATGTTAGGATGAGGATATAAACTGGTGCAGCTCATATATATCATTAGAGCCCCTACTCAATGTTCTGGGCTCAGATGTATGGGTCTCATACCATGCTAGTGGAGTATCAAAAGAGGTTAGTAAATCTCACCGGGTACTGAGACATAATTTTGAATCATTTCTGTAGATGTAGAAGCTCTTGAATATGCATTGAGCAAAGTGTCACTGGACTTAAATCCTCCTTGAAGAGGATCTTAATTTCTGACCAGCTGAGGGTCATCTTCTCATGAACATAGAGCATCAAACTACATCATTATCCTACCAAGCCCTGAAGAAGGCTATAGGTAAAGATCACCATCTGTTTGGCGGGTGTCTCTACTATGTGAAAGACCTATGAAACTACCTCAAGATAGTCCTCTACTGCATGTTGGTGTGTCACGCCTTGACTCCTCAGAGGCCTCTATATCTAGGACTCATGAAATGCGATCAGCCAACGTGCATTATCTTCTGGTTACATTTGTTGGTCACCGGGTGGTGGTGCTGTTGGTACACCACCAGAAGGTGCCATTACTTTGAGTGGTCCCTATAACAATGCCTCACCTCTCAGTAGGCCACTGTCATGATATCTAACTGGAATCTTGGATGGATGTCTTCGTGGAGGCATCCTCTAAGAAATAGATGTTCCATGTTCAATAAGTTATAACTGGTGAGATTACTAAAGGAAGATCAAGATAACTTTTCAAGGCACTAGAAACCATTTTTTTCATTTACTGAGTTGAAAACAGAATTCAGGGTCCAGGTTTATAGATTCATTTTTCACCACACCAACACTAGACTCCCAATACTGAAAACCAAACTCAAGAAACATTACACCATTGCATCATTAAAAGAAGATTATTAGTTCTTATGGTAGAACTGACCGCCCTCTAATACCACTTTGTCACAACCTGCCCCACAAGGCCTGGACATGACTACCACAAGCCCACCTTCTATTGGCCTAGTGTTGGTGACTATCACCTGGAGACTTTTCGCGAACATGTAAGGCATTTGCATAGAGATATCAACATGATAAAAAACAAGAAACTCATGTAAACAACCAAAAAATGTAAGGTATATCCACGAGATTAAATTAAAACAAAAAGTACAATTGAAAACATAAAATAATAGGCTATAATAAAATCCATAGAAACTGAAAAGAATGCAAACAGTTGTCGCATCTTCCCTAGAGCTATACATGGAGGGTAGTAGTTGTTTTTCTGAAGTCGAAGAAGAGGATCTTGACTGCTCCCATAACACCAAACTCCACCATGTCCCAAACCTCCAATGTCTTTCCCGAAGTGTTATTAGTCTACTATAGACACACATGTGTGGGTGGATCCCATGTAGGGAAGAGTATAAAAACTTAGTAGAGGGCCCTGAGACACCCGAATGTCTCTCAGTAATCGAAAATAAAAAAGTTCACATGAAATAAAACAATGATAATATCACAATCATTATCTAAATCATGAATCACAACAAAAAATAGACATCTCACTATAACATAATGACTTCATGGTTACTGAGATTGGAATGAATAGTCGAAAAGATAGATAATTATATCCATAGTAACTCTACTACAGAACTGTATAGGTCACTGTATACTGACCCATATTATCCTCAAGATGTTGACCCGTATTGGTGGCTGGTGCTGACCCTTATCGTTCACTGGTGATGACCCATATTGGTCACTGATGCGGACCCGTATTGGTCACTGGTATAGAGGTTGGTATGTTAAGTAAGGCAACTAGATCGTCCCACTCTAGAGTTTTGGATGTGGACTCGTATTGGTCTCTCTTATTATTCAGTTCTCAGCCAACCATTGGATTCCTGCATGAAGCACACCTGATCTCTGAAAGATTCTTTTACTCAAGCCATCAGTTATATTTCAATTGGTATGAAGCCAAGAAAAAGGAATACCCAAGGGACCACCCCATCATATGGGTCCAAACAAGATATATGGTGCGTCAATAGGATTCAGGGTCTATGAGACATGTGTTTTTTTGTAAAATAATCCCAGTAGGATTCAAGTATGATCCATCCTAGGCCACACATTAAATGACGTCAAAACTCACTTAGAGTATCCAAAAATACCACCTTGTCACAAGGGAACTTTCACCACAGACGACACGTCGATTAGATGTAAGGTCTATTAGTTACACCCCTTTTCGTGAAACAATATTGATCGCACCCCGATCTGGCCTGGCTCGATCAGGACTAACAAAATAGGCCAAAGAGACCACTTCTTAAAAGGGTGTCCCAACAACACTGATATTGTGTCAAATGAACACTTAGTTATTCGGTGACAAGCGTTTCATTATTCCGGGGGCCAGTAGAGTCTGCACCTAGTCCGACTCGGTTTAGTCGGCCCGACCCAACAGGTCATGGGGTCTACTAGACCTTGCCCGAGTCCGACCCGTTAATGGTCAGCCCAGATTACTAGGTCCGGACTGTCGAGGTCGGCTCGTCTTGTTTGTGGGCCTTGGGCACAATTTTCTCATCCCGCCTACTGGGGCTTGTCCCACTCGAGATGGCCCGCTGGGCCACGGGTCCATCCTAGCCCGCTGGGCGGATCCAGCCAGCGTCCGACTTGATCTGCCTAAAGGGGGACCCTGTATCCAGCAGGCCCTACAGACGCATGTCCATTTCATCCAGCTAGTGGGGTGCTACCCCACCGCCTGCAATGGTCTCCCTTATGGTGACTGGTCTCCAGCCGACATAGCGTGGCCCAGGGCCTCACCACCGCCTCCTGCGGCAGCCCGCTGGTCGCAGACACTGCTACCAGTGGCGCATGTGGGCACCGCCCTTTTCCTGCACAACTAACTTGGGTCATCTACCTCTGGCCACCGTAGCACGTGATGACGTGCAACCTTCCCACTTCCCACAGTTGGTTTCCGCATGCATCCTTCGGCTGCAGCCTTCATAGCGCTTTATAGATTATTTATGCGGGGCACTAGATGTGCTTTAGTGGTCCGTTCATGGTGTCGTCTGTGCATATGAGCCTCTTGGGTCACCGCTGCCACTTCGTTACCCCTATTGCTTCTTTTTTTGACAATGACTTGCCACTCACGGGAAACACAATAACAACAAGATCAGTGGAAGGTATGGGGCTTGTTAAAATTGGCACGTGCCATCTAAATAAGCGTTTTAACAAGGGGTGATAAAAAAAATCATAGAATTTTGAAATAACTCTAGACATGTAACCCCAAATCAATGTCCCATGTTTAATGAATGATCCGTAGACCAACCCATTGATCGGTTGATCTATGTTCTTCGAATAAATCAAGAATTGGGAAGGAGGAAAATCAAAAAACAAAAAACAAAAAAACCATACCTGGATGAGACGTACGTTGAAGATGATCTATTGAACCTCCTTCTTCATTGTCATCTATTCATGATTCGGTGGTACTCATCATCGCTCATTGAATCCAGTATTGTCCCCCATGTGGTTCTTCGCCGGCGTCCATCGTTCTTCATTGGTGTTTCGTCGAAGGTTCTCCCACTTTTATTTCATTCGTTCACCAATGAATGGTTATAATTAATGATAATCCATATAATTATTCATTCATTAAAGTGGCACATTAATGAGCAATAATTAACAGGGTTCCATAGCCACATGAGACGAGCAGTTTTGTAGTTAATGGGTAACGAGTAATTTATTGACCCATAACCTTTTTGTTTCTAGAATTCCATTACGCAGTGTTTCCGCTCTGCGGTTATAGAAAATAAAATAAAATAATTTTATTTTTTATATAAAAAAACTGAAAAATATCTTTCCCAGTTGACCTTTAGTGATTGAAGTTATGCCCCCTTATGCAAAACCCAATATTCTGGATTCAACTATGCTCTCAGATATTCAATCTAGAAAACGACTCAAATGTTAAGAAAACCTACTTGTACATCCACTAAACATACTTAAAAATGTTTGGAAAAGTATTACGGGCACACAAGGCCTCGAAATCACGTGTCTTCTCATAGCCTAGTCTGTCATTCACTTCAACAAACCACAAAATCTTTTTATAGAAAATTCTTGGTTATTACAATTACCATCATTATTTAAAGGGATATTAGTATATAAATCCATGTGATCCATAGAAATATCATCCCATTTCTAAGTCGACATGGGAAGGGGGTTAAGAAAACTAGATGGTTTTTGGTTCTTGGCCTTAACGTGTTGAAAAGTATATCAATGAGAAACAAGGTGAGTGATGTATTATATCATGGAATCCAAAATCATCACCACATGTCATTTTTCACATTGATGGTTCTATGGTTCAAATCAAAAAAGAAATTATATAAATATCCAATCAAAACCATTCTCATCCGAAAAGTTACAGTGAACTAGTTTTAGAAATGAGGAACACCTACATAGGGGAAAATCCAGTCACCAATGATCTCCATGCCATAACGAGTGTGTATAATACAAAAAAATCATCATCAAGAAGATAATTCATTAGAATAATTATTATTTGGGAGAATGTAAACTTTATACTCAATAAAAAATTTAGACCCAATCCTATGTAATCTCGAATACAACTAAATAAAGATATCCATCTAATTCCACTATTTTGATGATTCTCTCATGGTCTGGGTAATAAGATTCCTTATAAATTAATTAGAAAGACATTCCCATTAATTGTAGTACAAGAAATGTTAAATTCAAAACACATTAGCTACTCTACCCAATGTAACTATAAATGGTTCAAATATTTTTGTTGAAATATATAAGTCATGTTTTTTGGTCAGAATAGATATTAAACCAATATCTACAAATATAATTCATAAAATTATTTTGAGCATGGATACCAAATATGATTTTAAGATCATGGGTTATATAATTATCTCATATGGAAAAGTTTTTCTAGAACCATAGGCTACCATGTGATCACCTTATATAAGAATCCAACCCAATCCCAACCCTGATGCATCATAAATAACCAAATAGCCCTTCCCAGCCTGTAGAAGAGCCAATAAAGGTGTATAAGTAAAAATATGTTTCAATTAGATAAAATAACTTTGAAATTTATCATCTCAAAATAACCTCACTCTTTTTGAGTGAGGGCAATTATTAAATAATGTATATTTAAAAAATATTTGATGAGTAAAAGGTTGACCCCATTGAACCCCTGAATCTATGAATATAGAAAACATTACATGGTTTCAATCATGACATAAAATATTTAACCTTCTCAGATCAACTAAAATAACATGTTTTGAGAAAAAATATCCCAGGAATCTGAATTATTGAATCCAAAATTTCTAGAACATCCCATAGATAATGCACATAATCCTCCTAGGTTTGGGATTAAACCAAGATTCCATACATAAAGACTTCTAAAAACAAGTCTAATTACACATGGAATATCACATTCATCATAACCATAAAAACTACTTGATCATTATATGTAACAAAATAAATAAAATGCTACTCCAAAATATATGACCTGCACCAAAAGGCGATCTTTGGGATGCCAGACAACTTGATTGCCATAATTTAGTAACCATACCAAAGATCAATATTCATTAACAAATTCACCCATTTAATCATATAAAACATATCATACATTCATGGAAAGGATATGTGTTCTCTATCATATCATGATTTAGTTTTTAGTAATGAAAACATAGGCGATGTTTCCAAATAGGAATCATTGAATAAAGAACTTGTGGTGCCCACGATGGGAAACTAAGTGGAATATATCCCGTTTACATCAAATTATCTAGTTGGGTTTCCAAATCCATCAATTTAGCTAGTTTAATATAGTAATAAGGAATATTCAATGAATGAGTACCGTGTTCCAAATCAATAGTAAATTACACCTATATTATGAATGGAATGGAAAGAAAATATAATGGGAATAGATCAAGAAACTTGATAAAAATTGGAGGTACATCACCAATCATAGTTTATCACTCCAATTAGAAAGAAAAAATTGTTATTACCCTTCATAAACTACAAAAAATAAGGTTATCCCTACCGGGACTAAGGTCGATTTATCCCTAAATAATACAATAGACCATATCAAGAATAGTATAAGAGACCCATCTAAGATAATAGTCAATATGTGTTTTTTTGAGAAATAGGATTGTTCATCCAAAAAATGGTGTTAAGAGGTGTCAGGTAGAGAACCAGAACATTCCATGGAAGCTCAATAACTATGGAGATAAAACTCAATAGGTTCATCAGAGACCCTTATCTCTATTTATTCCACAGGGAATATGAATATCCCTCACATAATAAATAAATTTTATTGAAATATATAAAATCATTACATTACGAGTCAAAATAAGAAATAATGGGATGTGATGATATCGAATAAAGAAGCCACTAAAGAATAAGATATAGTGATGGTGGATATCACTATCACTATATGCATAACAACTTCCTCAAGAGACACTTACACATATTGAAGAATCATGATTCAATATGATTTTGGTTATAAAATGTTAGTTCTTGAAGATAATGACTTCACCACAAAACCTTTAAAAGTTGATGTAAATGTTCTACTACACAACATAGAAAAATATAGTAGAACATATATAGGTTTCCTGGAAAACTACAAGAATGTGATATATTTGATGCCTTAGTAAAAACACATTTTGAATGTCCAAACATGTAATACATGAAGAATTCCAAATGGCCTTTATTTGACACCAAAAAAGGTCTAAAAATATATTATATCTAAAAACACCATTATACTAAAGAAAATTTATCTTTCCATTAAAGGAAGAAAAAAAATTCCATTGGGATAAAGAGAAACACCCACTTACCATAACATACCCACTAGGAAAAGAACATTCATTAATGTTGTATCCATAAAATCTATATAATATGGAAGATTCAAAATGAAAACATGGGATAAAATATTAGATCTATGATGCATATTTAATCTTTAAGCCTAATGTTTCCCACTATTCATCATCTCATCATAAAACTGAACAATTTCATCAAAATGGTTTTGATATCAAGTCATAGTATTATCACCCAAATGAAGGATAAGAAACTCCCTGGAATTCTCCATATTTATAATGTATGTAAATAAATGCTCTATTAAAAGAACTCTATAGTTATTCAACTTCATAACCTTAGGTTTATCCTATATTACCATTTAATCCCACTATCTTCTTCTAGACCATTATAAAATGACTGTAAAATATATCGCATTTATTGAATCATAAAATTTCATTATCTCAAAAAGTATAACAAATTTTTTCAAACAATTAATAGCCACCAGATGATCATGATATTTTTAGAAATATAGTGTCCTCTATAGATTAAAAACCTATGAATAATATCTTGTTTCATAACATTGTGGTTCTACTACTATATCCTAAATGAGAACGAGTATAGGATGATATCCCAGAGCATAGATAGAACATGAAAAAATATCAACAAGATTCTTGCCCACTAGAGGATTATCTTATTGTTGTGTACCAGGAGATTATTTATGGAGAATATTCAAACACATTTTCAAGTAATAATACTAGACATCATTAATAGAAAACAATGAAATATCAGTAAAAATACTCAAATCGACTACACAATCTATAGATAGAGGTACATAAATTCAATAGATAATATAATTTAACATTATGGTATTTCAAGGTTCTCATGTCAATTTTTGTAAAAATACTATATTTAAATCATATTATTCCTCAAAAACACATTTTTCAAACACCCATAGTGACTTAAGTATTGGCACATTGAGAGATGGATTGGAAATCACTCGCAAAATCCCCTTAATTTCTAAAAATTCAATCATAAATCTACTTGGACAACACAACTTTCATATCAACATCAAGGAATGATCCAAAACGTTCACCTTTGATATGATATTATTATGAACAATCATGGATACCCTATTACAATGACACTTGATGCAGCCTAGATATTGCTCGAATGGCATTTCTGATCCCCATCGGTGGGTGACTAGCACATGGAATCATATCTATATCAAATGGTTTGGTATTTCACATGACGATAAAATAGAAAATGATAAATCATTAAAAAATTGGTATACTAAAAAATCCTCAAGGGGAGATTTTCCACAATTAAAAAATATAAATATCCAAAGGTAAAACAAAAATCAAAGGCTAATATGGCATCCATCATGAATAAGTATCACAAAACCTATGTAACAAGTGAACCATAGCTCAACATGTCACCACAATTACTATATTATCTCATGGATGAAGCATAAATACCACCTATAAGTAGTTCATTCACTTTCCCTGGTCCCATAATAGTAAAATATATAAAAAATGGAAGGAAAAGGTTGTGTGTGTGCTAATTATCTCAATAGGGTCTGACCAATTGTTCCATAATAAATTCCATAACAATAAATCATTTTTTATTTCAATTAAAATTAAACTAGTTAAGGGATAAATTTTACATATTTTATGACTAAAAATTATTCCATATCAAAATATCGATCATATATTATTACAGGCCTAAATGAAAATTTTACATAAATCATTTTTATAAATAAGATGACACAAATAAATTAGTTCTTTAAACAATCACATGTATATTAAAGATAAAATTTGGAACCATTGTCATATTCTCCATGTTACATTAGTTCCATGATCTTAGATATTCATATTACTCAATCATTTAGCATGACTGATGTGTGTGTGAACACATACCTATGATTACATGACTGAGACCGATCAATCAACATCCCATCAGGGATAATCATGTCGAACTAGGTTCAGTTTGAGGTATAGTCATCAAACTAGTACTATGTTTTTTGAGTCATAGAATGCTTGTACAAATCACACACTAACCACTAAGACTCATGAAGTCACAAATCACTCAATCTATCAAACATCGGAAAATTACTTATTTCATATCAATTTATCATTAATCGTTTAAGTACCTAATTTCAAGTTCAACATTTCCTTTTAATTTTTAAAACCAATTCAATACTTTTCATCAAATTAATGTCATTTATATTAGATTTAATTTAAATATATTTTCTTATTATCATGAAAAATAATTTTATCAAAATGATTTCTATCAAAATAACTGTTTTCTAAAAAATCATTCATGATCCCAAAACATCCATAGTGGGGTTTTATTTAAAAAATTCATTACCTTCAAATGAATCAACAAAAACCATTTAATTGAAATAATAAAAAATCAGTTTTGAATGAATATTGAATGATTCATTAAATTAAAGATTAAATTTAAAGGAAGAAGCGTTAAATAATTTCCTACCATTTATCATAATATTCAATGATCAAAAAACCCAGAACGTGAAATACAAAAGAGAGTCAAAGGAATAAATGATCAAGAAAGAATCTTTATATCATGATTCATCAAAACCAGATCCTATCAATCATAAATATAAGGGATAATTACTCTCAATGAATTAGATAAGGGGGAAATAGTGTATTGTAAAATAAAAATAAGGCCACATACCATAGAAGAATCAATTGTATCCCTAAAATTATCGATCCAAGAAGAATAGGGTTTGGAAGATCCAAAACTCATATCGAGTGCCTTCAACTGCAAAAATATTGAATGATGTTTAAGTGGGAGAAGTTTTAATATAAAATAATAAAGGACATTGAAAATATATAAAATTGGTATTGTGATATATACCCCATGAAAATGTATCAAATGTATTTAAAATATCCAGACTGCTATGCAACCATCATGGGTTACACTACAAGACTTTCTAGTCAACAGACCTCCTAAAAACACACTACATACCTCACCCTGATCCTATTATCCTAGGGGGATACCATGGAACATCCTAAGAACCATGCTAGAACCACCATCATAAGGACATAGTATATTAATAGTAACATGTCATAGCCAACTCCCCATACACCACAAGGATCACCTTCTAGAAAATGGTTATGATGCATCCCTTTCTACTAACAATAGATATGACTAAATTTGTAGTATCTCTGAAAATCGATCTCTATGTCTCCATGGTGAAACAAATTTCTTACATACTATCGCAGGTTAAACATGAAATTCCTTACTTAAAATCCCAATGGTCCATTGTCTAACTCCACACACACAATGGAAAGCCATAAAACCATGGGACTACATATTGAAAACTATCCAAAAATAAATGAAACTATACCCAAACAAAGAGGGGATCAAAACCAATAGTTAAGAAGAACCGTAAAATGTTAATGAGATATTACATCAATCAAATAAAAATACAATAATTTAAATTATCTATAATTTTTTTAAATATCATCCAAATTCATGGAACACAGTAAATGATTATATTTATATTACTTTTATAATTTTAAAAATTATTTATTTCCGATTATTATTAAATGATTAAATATTGTTTTTGAGTTATAAAATAATGAAAGATAATTAATTAATTACTAAAAATTAGAATTAAATTACCATTATAATTAATAATTTAACTTTAAAATAACTATCTAGAACCAATCATAGAACATTTTTATCCCATTCAAAAAATATTATAGTTATTAAAAGAGGAAAATGGACATTTCTATCTTTATCAAATACATAAATATTCTAAAATTCAAGATGAATGAAATAAGGGACTAAGTATCCAAATATTTTAGAAATTGATATAAATGGATAAACACCACTCATCCAATAGGATAAAGGAATGTTCTATTGTCAATTTTTTTGTTCTGATTATATTATTATTTTTATCATAATTACTTATGTTAAACTTTTAACATAGTGATAAATTTTAAATATTTTATCTATTCATTGTAATACAAAATTATGATGAACTTATTAATTTTTTTTATTATTATAAATATTAAATCTATTTTACCAATTTCAACCCATAAAACTGGAATAAATTAATTTTATAACTATCCATTAATGTGTGATCAAAAAAAGGATTCCAGTAAAATGAATTTTTAAATCATAATGTATTTTAATAATATGATAAAGTATAATATATATTAATATGAAATCAATTATATTATTTATAACTAAAGGTGAAGTATTTTAATTTATGATAAAACAAAAAATATTATGGGTCATTCTAAGGGAAAATAATTGACATTATTTGAAAATGGGTAATTTTTAATTTTATCTGAAAAATCATTGATTTTTGAAAAATACAAAAGTTTAAAATATTTTAACATTGATATGATGATTTCAGCAAATTATATCATTTATATAATAAAATTACAAAAAATTGATGAAAATATTTATAATTTGTACACAAAAAATTCATATTAAAACCATTTTAAAGAAAATATATTTTTGAAGATTAAAATGATTTTATAGAAAATTAAGTACATATTTATTATTAATAAATAAATTATATAAAAACACTGAAGAAAAATTATGATGTTGTTAATATTATTCATACTCAAAAACAAAATGGATATGTTATAATAGTCATATTTAAATAAAAATATTTTGTGGTTCAGTGAGGATAAGTGGTGTGTGATGTATAAGCCATCAATCATAGAATTTTTTTATTACATAATGGTGTTATACTTAACAACATGTGATTCAGTTTTATTAATCATTTATCACATTATTCAATCTAATGAAACCTTACTTACTAAAATTTTTACTTGGTTTGTGTATTCCATAGTGATTATAAATTTCTCACAAAAAGATGATAGTATCCTGCTATCCAATGAAAAATAGGTATCTAGATTATAGTGGTTAGTCATTGAAGATTTTTAATATCATATGTTTTTAATGATGTATATATATATATACCATTTTGGGGGATTATGTGGCCCAATAATGATGCCTATTGTATTAAAAAATAAAATTTTCTAAATTTAGAATGAAAAGTAACATTTCTCAAGATCATCAATAAAAGCCATAAATGATCATTATTCTATACCTTTACCATTTACTATATAGGAATATCTACAATAAAATAAACCATAAACTTTTATAGTTAGTCCCTCATGTTTATAATCATTAGATCGATGATTATGGAGGGTGAATTAATCAATCTGAATGACTTTCTTGTAAACTCATCATGTCTATACCTTGTTAAGAATTATGTTATTGAAATATATCAACATTTAAAACTTAACTGATGATATATAGATAAATGGTCAATATTTAATAATTAATATGCTCCAATAAGTTGATCTAATAGTTTTTCAAAATGGGGTTAATAATATTTATTCACCATTTTGATCTTGTTAAGACCACGATAGTCAATCAAATGTCACATTGATCCATTTATCCTATTAAAAATAGGATGGTTGCTCTCTATAGTGATGCACATGGTTGGATAAAACCATTATGAAATTTATCCTTTAAACACTTCTTTTAATCTTATAATTAAATAGTGTCCTTTATACATGGAATCCTTAGGATATACAAATAACTATGTATAATTTCATTTGATAAGTGAATCTCCCAATTGTGGGGAAGATCAAGTAGTTTATTCAGAAATACATAAGTATATTCTCATAAAATATTGATGTTGTCAATGCTGACATCTCACCTGGTCATTTGAGATAATAATATGGAATATTTGGGTTTTAGAACACATATTATATAATTTCCTCCAATAGGGGTCATACATATGGTGAAATTTGAGAATAAGAAAATATTAAATGTTAAATTAGATATCATTTTATTGATAATTGATATGATATTTATATAGGGATAGAAAATACATTCCAAACAACAAATCAAATTTAACAAATGGTAGAAGAATTAAATATTTGAAAAGTATACTCTCAAAAATCGTAATCAAAGAAGATGTATATATCTTAAACATGATCACTAAGAAACCTGGTATTTTAAATGATTTTATGATATCAATCACTTTAAGATTTGGCTCCACATTCTTAGAAATAATTCTTGATATAAACGAATATTAGGGACATGTATTTTTAAATGTTCTGATGGAAAACTGTTATCATTGATTATAATTTCATAAGTGATGTCCATACCCTAACTTATAAATCATTATGATTAAATAGAGTTATCATTATGGATGGGTTCTCTTAGACTTCATAACCTAATCCATCAATGTAACTAGAAAATAAATCCTTCAATCTACTTAATAAAGAGTATTGTATTAACCAAATCATGTACCTTGGAATTTTCTAGCTAGGTTTGTTGTTTTTAATATTTTATGTGCCCAAGGTCCAGGTTTTATTAACACCTATCACACCTTATTTGGGGTTATTAGCCCTAGGAACAACTGTGATCGAACATGTATCCACATTATTGTATTCAATGTAGGATTTATTTTGAAGTAAAGCCGTATACTCAAGAAATTAATAATATTTAATTCTTTCATCCCACACATAGACTCATCAGTTAAACATTTCCATTGGGTTTTCTTTTAACGTAACTAAACTAATCTC
Organism: Viscum album; assembly: GCA_963277665.1. NCBI lineage: Eukaryota > Viridiplantae > Streptophyta > Magnoliopsida > Santalales > Viscaceae > Viscum > Viscum album. Next base: position 567,626,574 of record OY728164.1, on the reverse strand, counting down.
CAAAAAATAATCCTTTTCTCAAATACCAACTATAGAAACCCAAGATACACAAGCCTTAATTTTTCATGCTTTAAATTATTTGAAAAAAAATCAAAAATGATAATGCTCCAAATGATATATTGGAATGAAATAATGATGAAAATAGAGGGGGTGAATTATATTCTTTTATATTTTTGATTAAAACAATACTTACCTTACCTTTAAATTAAAATATTATTTCCTTCTCCCATAAAGATGAGTATAAATTGGGAAATAAATTATGAAAATAACATAGTGAAGTATAGTGGTCTAGGTAATAATGAAATCCTAGTGAACACTCCCACCTCCCCCAGCACTATCCTATTGAGCATGGTGATTTTCACTAAATATGTCCTCTTATCATAATACCTCATCAACTGAGTATAATAATTTTACACATAACAACATTGGTTTTACATAGCCTTCTAATTATTTTAAAGGTAACTAGAATATCAATAAATTAATAAAATAATATGACACTCAACCATGACTGAGTATGATAAGAATTTACTTAAATAAAATATATATTCAGAAGAATAGGTTGAATAATTGTTTAGGCCACGGTTCTAGAAACAATTGAAAAAATGAAATGATTTTCATTAAAATATTCTATAAAAGTATTCTTCATTTTAAACTACAATTATTCTAAAAGTATCACAAAACACAAAAAGTATACGATCAAACCTATATTTTGGTATAGTGCAACTCTGAATATTTCATTTTGGAACTATAGAATAATGTTGATAAATAAATATATCACAACAACAGTCGAATCGATTAAAAATTTTAAAAACAAAACATCGATATCACCAAAATTTGTCAATAGAGATGATGAAACATTATTATCTTGGAATTCACATATATTAATTTATTTGAATTACTTATCTATATTTAACACTCTTCTTGAATTACTTATGGTCCAACAGTTTTAGAAATGTCTTAGGATAAATAATTAATATTTCAAATAATTTTTTTAAAAGAGGGTCATAACATCCATTATAAATAAGAATGATGTGATCATTTGAATCAGATTCATTTCATATGTCCCTAAATAGATTTTTAGAGATACTTAATTGTGGTGAGATTCCAGAAGAAAACATTGAAATATTCCATGACTAAAAACTATGTATAAGACCAAGTCCAACATATGGTGTCTCTATTTTGGGATAAAATTCAAATGTATGGTTGGTAGCATATAGTTGATTGGAAATGTATGGATTATGAACCATATATATTTTCCTCAAATTTTGGGATTCTTCTAAAAGTATGATTCTATAACCATAAGTTAGTTCCAAAAATAAGGAACACAAACCATATGTTCTTCTTAAAAATATAGGGTATGAAAAATATTTCTATACTTCTTATGTACACATCTATAATAAATTTTCATTGAGAAATAAAATATTCTTTCATGGGTCTAAATACTAAATAAATTATTCTATAATAAAATCATTATTCTATTTATTATTATCCTCAAATTAACATAAATTAAATTCATTAGCAACATAGATGTTTGGGATTGTGAGATTCAAACTCAAAATGAAATTAACAAAATTATTGTATATGGGCACGATCAAGAGTCTACCCCTTTTTGATGATCATAAAACACATAAAACAAATATTTAAAAAAATATTAAATGAAATTACAGAATTATGAGAATAAATAAATATCAATAAAATTACCCATAATTACGAAAATTATTTTTACAAAGAAACTACTATTGTATATATATTTTACATTTTTTACAATGTTATTTCCATACATTTATCATATTTAATCCTAAAAATTTGATTATTTTTTATCTATCATAATAAATTATCCTATAAAATTCTCTATAAATTCTTCCACTTTTGTTCAATCAAAAAAAAATTAAAAAATTATATTAATCCATATAAAAAATAATACCTAAACAGAAAAAATAATAATTAAAAGTTTAAAAAATTTATATTTTTTTAAAAATATATTGTCTTTAATTGTTGATACGATATAGTAGTGAAAAGAACTCACGATTTTTGGAAAGGATAAATGTTTAATAATCACTCTAGAATCATTTAACTCAACTACTCACAACATGTAGAACTCTTGACCATTGTTCTATTCTCCTTTGAAAATATTCATATATTTGATCCATCAAGTATGATGGGAACTATTTGTCTCAAAACTCTTTTAGCTCTTTATTATAAGACATAGTTACAATTTTACATTGGATTTCTCCATTTTGATTATCTTATCCATTTTAAATTCATAAAAATCATCTTTAAAAATTGTGTCTTCAAAATAAAATTATACATCATTTTAAGTGTGTTAAAAAATATTTTAGAAATATATGATTTTTACAGCTCTTATTTTGAATTTTTAGATCTTTTTAGATCTTAATGAAACATCACTTATTATTAATTCAAAATAACTAAACTGGCCACAATCTCTATAGAAATAATTCTATATTTAATTATTTGATAAGATGGAACATATAGTTTTTCACTCTCATGGATTTTAGTACCTTTTACAAAATATTTTTCAAGGGAATCCTTAATAAAATAAATAGTTTATTATCCAAACATATTATTCATATAACCTAGAAAATAAATACTTTACCTGTAGAATATCATTAAGCTAGAAGTGCTAGGTATTTTCTTTCACATAGATAGTATTTTAGATTACAATTTCAATGAATTAATACATATGGTTTAAAAATATTTGAGAATAATTATTAGAGTTTGAAAGAGGAAGAATAAAGGTTATATTCTCACAGTTTTCATCTAACATTTATTATTCTTGAGCTGAATGAAAGATTTATTATTTTATATTTTTCATTTTGAGAAGATATTTTTACATAATATAACTATTTGGATGAAATTTTTATATAATTGAATAAAAAATCTTAAAAAATGTGAATTTTTTTTATAAAACTAAAGAATAAATTAAGAACAGATTTTCATTCAATAATCCCCTATTTATTCATATGGTTTTAAATTAATATATTCATGTACTATGAGTCCCAATAAATTATAATTATCCCATAAAACTAGTCTTAAACCTATATCTAAATATCATTTCTAGAAATTATAATAATTTAGATATTATATAAAAAAATAAACATGTAATTAAATAATTATTATATTTTATGCATAATAGTTCAATCAGATTAATAAATCCAATGAAATTATAGAGTAAAAAATTATTAAATTTTTTTAATGAAGAATAATAAAATGTATAGTAAAAATATTTTTAATTTTTTTCTCCCTTATATAATATAGTTCGTGAATTTATAATGAAAAGTATAGAGGAAATACTTCCTTGAATAAAATTTCCATTTCTATTGGAGTATTCGTTTAAAATTATTTTCCATAGTTATCAAGAAACTAATTAATGATATTAAAATGATGTCAATTTGTGTATACCTTAAAAATATAGTAATATGTTCATTTTAGTTCACATATTCTATTTGGTTCAGTTGTGTTGAAACTAATGAAGTAAGTAATTAAATTAGTTTTTTAGTAGAGACTCCATAATTGAAAATAAATAATTATTTTGAATAATGAACATTGTTAACACCATAAAATTGTGGTATTCTAAAATAGAATTAATTTTCATAATATATATTTACTCTACAGTGAAAACAATTTACATTAGATATATTGGTTCTTTCTAAATATGGATAAAAATAATTTCTATATAATTTGGGTTTTTCTCAGTTACTACTAATCTACTATTTTTTGGAGTTATATTTTTTCCAATAATTTTGATTAAAATATTTTTCTCCCATAATAACGATTCTAATGTCTTGATTTAATATATTAACATCCTTTAATAGTTCCTTAATTTTCTTTTCATTTAATGAGCAAGAATTGTTGAATAAATTAGATCATAAATAGGAAAACTAGTTTCACAAATTATCTTTATCAATTCATCTCCATCATAAGACTTTCTAACATTTATATTATCTTTCCTTAATGATTATTTTTTAATCATTAAATAGTGAATATTTAATTAAACAAAAAAACATTATTATAATTTTAATCTTTAGAGATAGAATATCATAACTCATCAGTATAAGCCGTAAGACATATATTTACCATTCAACTTTCATTATCAGCTTCATAGATTGTTTTAGATACATCACATTAATCATAAGTATCACTCACTTTATTCATCATGACTTTCTTACCCTTTAGATTATAATTATATTTCATTTCATATTTATTCATAAGAAAATTTGACTATATGTGACCGTTCTCCTTACCTTCATAACATAATTATTTTTCATCACTTTTCTTTATCATGTTGTAAATATTTACAATTCTTTTACCGATATGGGATAATCTTATTCATGAATAAATATAAATTTAACTAAAATATTCCTGCATAGTAGTTTTAAATGAATCATATTCCATTTTGATAAAAACAGGATTTCCATATTCATCTTGTATATTGGTTTTATAAATCCTCAACATAAAGATCAGTTCAATTATTTTCAATTGTTAAGCTGCATTGGATTGTATGATTTTATTAGATATTACATTACCCATAGAGTGAAAAATTATGAGAACCATTAAATCTTGGTGTGGTTGTATAATTGGATCTCACAAAAAAGTAGTATTTGCAACTACTTATATTAATCATCTATTCATTATAGTGATGAATTCATATTCATGGACCCTGAATATATAAAATTTCGCTTTTTAGTTGTGTACCTTAGTTTTATAAAATTATATGTTCCTTCATAAAAAAATTAAATAGTATTCCATATCTCATATTTGGAATCACACTAGTAGATTAAATCCAATTTATCAATTAATAATCAATCTATAATTGAAATAAAATAACAGAAATTAATATCATATAATTTATCATTATCATTATTACCATTTTTAAAATCATCTTTACAAATTTCATCGGGATTTACTACTTTAAAATATACTCTTATTCTATGATTTTTAATATAAATAATCATGTATGATTTTCAGTACGCTTAATTGTCACTATAAAAAGATGTTGCAATGGTAATTGAAATACCGTCTCTAAGATCATTTGTTGAGATTTATCTTCATATAACACTCTAACTCTAAATTTGTAGAGTCAAAAGAAATATAAATAGTTTATTAAATATTTTAATACTTATTGATGGTACCAGATAAAATCATAAGAATATATATGGTTTTAAAAAAGGAATCCAATAGATCTATTATTCTTATTCCAATTATTTTAAGTAGCTAGAAGAAAAAATTGTTTTTAAAAAGATAAATAAATAAATAAATATCATCCTATAATACTAATTTTTATTCCAAAAATAAAATTAAGTCACATGTTGGGGTGTGAATTGTGTTACATTGAAAACATGATAAAATATATGTGTCAATCCTGTCGAGTTTAGGTCAATCTGTTCATTCTTAAATAAAGATGATTATGTAGTGGAAAATAAATCACGAAAAGAATATATTGATATATAGTTGTTCAATGAACAATGATTTTATAGTAAACTCCATAAATACTCTCTTAGTGAGTTTTTTGATTTTCACTAAATTGGTTTACTTAATATTTGACATTCACAAGTGAGTGATGGAAATTGACACCTTACAAAAGGATTTATAGGGCCGTCTATTCCTTTTACATGGAACGAAAATTTCCATATTTTAGTATGAGAAGCTAACACTGCACCATAAATCATTATGAGAATTTGAAACTTCAATAGAAAAAATATTCAGTTGATGGGGCCAAATAATGGTTCAACACACAGTTTCTGTATGAAATAACGAATGAAATGATCTTTAATAAAACACTGTAGTATATTAGTTTTCCTCGCAAAATATGAACTCCTTAAATAGATATAGAGAAAAACCAGGTAGATGGTCAAATATGAATGTAACCTATGTGTATCTTGGATAACTACCTTTCTAAACTACATGAATATATTAACTAAAAACCATTAATAATAATATTTTAATTGATCAAACTACTATAAATGAAAAAATTTATATTCCTAAATTCAATCTACATAGGAAAACATTATAATTTTTTACCCTACATCTGCGTCTTATGTGTGTGAAAAAATTAGTATTTAACAGGATGTTCGAATTTGTTTAGGTCAAATAGATCAATTAATTACACATTATATATCATGAATAATAGAACTCAAAACGATAAAAGAAATTCTTGACGTAAATTAGAAATAGTAGTATTTTATTTTTTGAGTACAAGACGTTGAATCAGTATTAATATATATTTAAATGGATATTTAATCCTTATAAGTTTTTTTTAAAAAATGAAACAATTATCAAAACATACAAATTAGGAATTTGAACTTTTAAATATAGGGTTTCTCTTTGTATCTATAATCATAAAAAGATTAACTAGAATAGTATGTTTGATTACTAATGTATGGATCAAGAACCATACATTTTCCCAAAAAATATAGAAGCTTCCAAAATTTAGTTTCTTGATCCTCACACGGTTTCCCAAATTAGTGTACGGAAACCATAATTTCTAATTAAAACGTAGGGTATGAAAAATGATTCCAAAATTCTTATAAACACATACTAAATACATATTCATTTTAAAATAAAATAATACTTGATTGGTTTAAAAACTAAAATAATAATTCCAAAATAAAATAATTTTTCCAATTATTATAATCATGATATACATTTAAGGTAACTTCATTAGTAACATTTATTTGAGTGTTTGTGATAATCATAATCAAAATAAAGTTAATGATATTATTGAATCAACTCATGCTCCAAAAATATCAATAATTATATGTTCTTTAGAGACTATTTGAAGAATAATATTATTTTTCATTAATTGATATAAATTATCTTTATAGGTACCATAATATAAAATATTATATACATCTCAATAATAGGACTCTTTATCAAAATTTGGGAATAAAAATATAATAATGGAGTGGGTTTAAAGGGATCATTATGAGTTGAAAAAACAATACATCAATGTTCAGTTCAAAAGAATAAATAAAAACACAATAATAAGAGAAGTATCAAAATGTCATGAGTTATAACCATAAAATATTTTAGAGATTCGAAGTACATTTCATACAAACTTAATGTCAAAAAATATCAATATGGAAACATAATAGCTATAACAGGGAATAATATAATTTTATAAAAAACATTAATTATAAAATCATATTTAATTACTTCTTTTCATTAGGGAACTGAAATTATAATTTTTCAAAATAAAATTCATGAGTCACATAATGACATAACATAAAATAGTATATGGAAACATTACTTTCATGATCCACCCAATTTGAGAGGCAACATTACAGAAAGTAATGTAAACTAATGAATAATTTATATCATGAGGTTAAATGTTTTATAAAAAAAAGAATTGGAGTGATAAAACAGACCCACCCATCATTGGATCATATAATAAACAGAATCCTTTTAATTATAAAGTAACCACCAATTATTTATCCAAAATTTTTTGTTGAAATTCAAAAATATCCAATTTTAACGTCATAAAGAAAACATGAAGAAACGGTTTAAAAAACCAAATGGAAAAAAGTAATATCATGAATTAAATAATTTGATATAGAAATTTTGATCACCCTAAATAATCCCATAATTAATGAAAATATATGTTCAAACCTAAAACGTAACACCAATTGAGACAGATCATTTAATTTAATGAAAATAAAACCCTGAAAATATATTTATGAAAAAAAATGAATTCATCATAGTGAAAGTAATAGTTATAAGGTCACACTTCTAAATAAAACATTTTTTATGGAAAATTAAATGAAAAACATTATTGAATAAGGATATGGTAATAAAAATACCACCAAATAGAGCAATATTTAATTACCTATTTGGGGTTTCCTAATCACTTACAATTCCCTTTGATTTCTATGAAAGTGATAAAAAGTCATGTATCAAAATTATAATCATATTAATTACCTATTTAATAACATTATTTAATTAAATTATCATTTATACACTCCATTAATAAAATTTCTCTTTGTGTACTTGGTTTTTGTAATCTCTATTCAACATTAGTTGTTAATAATCATAACTATTTTGAACTAGGTTTGTAATAACAGTGTTGATAATTCTTTTTTCCCATGTTTAATCATATAGAAGCCATATTATGTACTGTAATTGATGTTTTATGAAAACAATTAAGATTATAATTCCATTACATGGGAGTTTTAGTCATGTTTTGGGATGTTGGAAATCATGAAGAACTGGTTTTATGCTATTTACCAATACTGATATAGTACTTCATAACAACTGTTACATTATGTGTTTAATAAAATTACCATATTATATATATATTTTCATATATTATCATTAAATATAAACTAAACTATCATTTTTTGATATTTAATTAATATAAAACAAAATAATTTGTCAAGGATGTTGTCCGCATAATGCATAATTCACAATTTATTTTCTTTATAATATAAAAAAGGAGTTTGGTTAATAATTATACCATAATTATAAAAATATAGTAATATAATTATTCATTTTTATTTTATTATTTTATTATAGTTAAATTATATTTGGTGAAGTATAAGTACATATAAATAATTAGAAAAAAAATAATGTGAGGTTCCTAACTCATGCCTCATTTCTTAGATTATCGCCTTTGGGGATGAGAGTAAACATTTGAGAGGTTGTATTTTGAGAATACATGAACCTAATTATGGTTTCTTGGACTTAGTAAGAGAGTTTTGAAAATATTTTTGGTTGAGTGTGAGTGGTTTTTATATGATGACAAGTGTTGAAGGGGGTGCTCCTTCTATATATGAAAATGAGTGGTATTTTTATAAATACCAAAAACATTTTAATAATGGGGAGTCAATAAAATTGAAAGTCACACAAAAATTGATAACTAAGGTTTTTAAGAAGATTTAATGTCCATCCAAATTTATAAAACATATTTAAATACATGTTTAAAACATTTTATTACCTTTTATAATTAATCATTTTGACCATTTTATTTCTCAACACGGAAACTAGTTTGTATCTATGTAATGTGTCAATTATTCCAAAAAACGGAAATTGTACATATTATAAAATTTGGAAATAAATATTCATGAAATTAAGTCTAACATTTTTTAATTAGTTTAGAAATGTTATAAATTATAATTTTAAAATAATAAATATATAATGTATTAAAATCATTTTTTGATAAATATAACATAAAATGTAAAATGTAAAATATGGGACAATAGTTTTAAACAAAATATTTTAAAATACTAGAATAACATATAATATTAATAATTTGAATTATAAAAATATTTCAAAAATTGACAATTCATAATTTTATACAAATTATTATATTAAAATCATGTTATTTTTATGGATGGTAGTTTTCACCATTGGATTGAAAATCGAGTGTTTAATATAAAAGAAAAAATTAATATTATTTTAATATTACTATTATTAATTCAAAAATTATGATCAATTTTTTAAATTAATGTTAAATTATTTTGATTATTAAATATTTAAATTATATCTATAAATAGAGAGGAACTTTTTTCATATTAGAAAATAATTTTTTAAAATTATTTAATTCATTATTGTTATCTTCTATCAATTAATAATTATTTTATATGTAATATATTATTCATATTAACAATATATTTTACAATTATTTCATCAATATATATATATATTTTAAATTAAACAAAAATTTTAGAAATATATAAATTTAAGAAAAAAATGATTTTCTTAGTTATTAAAATATACTAATTTCATTAAATTTGAATTAAATACTATTTATTTAATTTAGGAAAATATTTCTTATTTTTTTGACTAATATTAAGTCCTTATAATTCAATGAATGATTTTTAATGGTAATATTTAATATTTATGTTTTTCTAAAATATTTCTCATTTCTCATTTTATTTAGGTGTTGTGTATGGAAAATTATATTAATAATAGTTTTATTTTATAGATGAAAAACATGGATCATTATAAATGATTTAAAAAAATGGTATACCTAACTTCATAATTTTTAATTTTTGTAATGATTTTCACTAGTAGCGATGAAAACATCTATTTTAGACTGATTCCTATAGATGATCGTAATGATTATATGAAATATCAAACTGATGTTTTCCACCTATTTATATATTATCATTTTATAGATAAGGAATTTTAGAGTATAAGACATAGTATATTAAAATAAATGGATCCTAAAAATCATTAACATATTCTAGAAAAAGTGTTTCACTATAGATTTATCATGAAGAATATATTATAGTCTTAAATGAATTTTCATCCATTTTTTACATTTCATATCAGTCACAATATGATTTAATTTATGCATTTTATTTCTCATCAATAATATCTATTTCTCATGTATTTTTTATTCTTCAAATTTCATCATCTAAATCATTTCAAATATATTCTCCATAATTATGTAACTCCATCTTCCAAAAGTTATAGTTTTATTTACCCTAAAACATATATAATTATCAATTAAAATCCTCCATAAAAGATGTATCTTTTTTATATTATAAAATATTATCAATTAACATATTCATAATAAAATAATTAAGAACATGACTAGGTTGACCTAAACATGAAATTATTCTTTTAGTCCAAGATTTATATCATAAAATTATGTATATAAACCTTTTTACTCTATAAATTTCCCATAATTCAACATTTTTATATTCCAATACCACTCTCCCAACAACACAGTTTTAAATATACTATATCATGTTTTTTATGAATTTAAATGGTTTCAACAATGCCATTCAGAAGAATTTTATAAACTATATTCAAGATCATGTTCATTCTCCCATTTTTTAGAAAAACAGTTTTACACCATTGATATAATTCATTCATATCTCATTCCAAAAATAGATTATGTAAAACAAAAATTCCAACACGAATTGTATTATTTTGTAATTTATTCCTTCTTACACTTTTTTCAATCATATAAATTAAACATGTTTCAAAAAATATAATGGTTTAATCATACCTTGATGTCAAGAGGCCTTATATATCATTCTATTTAAAATATAATATACTTCAATGGTGGTTTGAAATCTATAATATGGCTTAGTGTATAATGAAATTGTTTTTCCCTTTGTTTTTTAGTAGATTATATTTTTTATTTCATTTAATTATATAAAGACCATGAAAAATACTTCCATTTACACTAAAATAAGGTTGTTTCTCATTGATCACCCAATTCAATAATGTTTATCAAACCAAATTAAAACTATATACAACCATTAAAATTGTCATAATTATTCACTTAGCACCAATTGAAAACAAATAAAACTAGTTTTGAATATATTTTTTGATTCTCCTTATTAGATTAACCTATGTTTGTAAATATCTCACGTTTTAATTTTTTTAATACTAGGTAGGTTCATGATTCCCAATGATTCAAAAATTAATGTTAATGATGATTATATTATTCACCTAATCCAAAATTTTAATAGCAAAAATCACTTATCACTTCAAGCATATTTTATCCATACTCTATATAAAAAAGAGGTCTAAAAATAATTACACAATTAACATAGACGTTTTTATCTTTAAAGAATCATGATGAAAAACAATTCTTTATTCACCACTCCTTTATTATACACCCTATGTATTATATCTCCTCCTAAATATTATACAACAATAAATACAATAAAAGTTTAGATTTATCCATCTTGATATGAGAGTATTATTTTCATCCCCTTAATTATTACATACATAGGTTTTCCTCTATTTTTATAATGTTATAATTATATTTATTGTTTCATGTTTATGATATTTGATAATAATCCTAAAGGGTTCAACACATGTTATAAAATAAAATTCATGTGAAAATTTAAACCTATATAGAGAGAGTAAATATTCCATAAATACTTAATCTTAAGTATGTTTTTTAACACAAATAAGGATCCCAAAACCCACACTCCTCGGTCTTAGTCTATAAGAAACATTCATTAAAAAACTATATGATATATATATTGATAAAACATAATAAATTTACCTATATAACAAATTATTTTCAAATTTAATAAATACATAACAAAATAATATCATAATAAGAAGAATAATATGGAAAATATCATTGAGGACTATATATATAAGAAACTTATTTTACAAAACTTGTTATAATTTATCAATAATTAATCCATAGTAGGAACACTTATATAATCCACATTGATATTATAATATTAATAACCTTGAATATTTAATTATAAGAAAAATGTTAGCTAAAATTCATTGTAATGGATAAACTCATCAAAATTTCCTCAAGGGTTGTATCATAATAATATGAGAATACATGAGAAGGAGATTAATATATTATTAAAAATAACATTGACCAAAAAATATTTAATCATAAGTAATTGGATTAGAAAAATTAATCTCAAATGAACATATATTTACAACGGAATAAGAAGTTGAGCTAATCATTGAAACATGGCATAAAGTAATAATATCATATCTCCATATAATCATAAATATGTGACAATAATGTAATAAATAAAATATTAATAATTAGTAAGGGCCCATAACTAAGGAAACATAACATTAGGTTATTTACTCACTGATATATATCTCACTATGCAAAATAGCATGGTCAGGTGCACATAATTATTCAATACTAGTTGATATTGTTTGATGTCTGTGGAGGTTCACTTTAGGTGTTGTTGTTTATCTCCATGGATTCTATTGTTTTTAATTTATTTTGGGCATTATAAATCAATATCATATTTTTATTTTACTTAATATTTGTGGATAATTATATTGTGATAGGAATGTGTTGGACTTATGATAGTCATAAAGCATTTGAGTCATGAACCCATATCCATTTGTAATTATAGGTTAATAGGATCTTAAAATTGATTTTCATGAATATCATTATTACAATTGAGATATTTAATCATGTATGATGTGCTGATTTGATATTTTAATTTGTGATTTTAGAACATGAACCATATGGGAAAGAGGACTGCGTACATTCATCATATGTGGACTGTAGGATTCACATGACATTTATATTCTTATGTGTGACTAAATTTTATAATGAAAAAATGTTTATTTTTATAATGTGTCCATAATGAGTTTTATATGGGTATCCCTGTTAAATTTCATGATCAATTATACCCACCCATACCATAGATTGATTTTTGGAAAGAACACGTGGATCATATTTTGGAATGTTCTCTTTTGATTTAAATAAATTTCATTGGTTAAATGGATGTATTTTAACACATAGTGATTAAATTATTAATATTATTGATTTTTAGTTATTTAATGTATTAAAGGTAATCATTAAAATATGCTTTATGATAGAAATGATTCAACTAGATTATTTCTATATGATTGTGATGTTAAACATCATGAAATATAGAATTATTTCTCTCTGTTTAATTTAAACTACATTACGTAAATTTGGAATCATGATTACATGAAAAGGGAATTATTATTTAGATACCTTGACCAATTTGGTTTTGGGTGTAGTTTTTGATGAAATAGTTGGTTGTGATCTGATATGGTTGGATCTACGATGGATAGAGATTGAGTATGTTCATTGTGGTTTTAGACTAATACTGGAGTGACTAGTGATCATTTAGTAATCAAGGGAATGAGTGTCATTCCGTAGTATTGTTGGGAAAGATGCACCAAGGGTGATTTTTTATTGATAAACATAATGCGAATGAGAATCATGGTCAATTTTTAGTTGAATGAGCATAGGTGTTATAGAATCTGACTCATTGGAGAACGAGCATATTGGTGGGATCATGTGATATGGGAGTGTACACTCATTGGGTTTGTAACAACTTGAGTTTTAATGAATTGTTCTTACTTTTGAATAAATTAAAATTTATTGGTGTGTTTCATTGCCTACTACACCCAAATATTTTCAATGTGATTATTGAATACCATAAAATTTAATGAATATCTTACAATAAAATAATTTCAAAAAAATATTATCAATATGATTAATAATTATTGTTCCTCATTGTATAATGTTTTCATAGTTGAGTTTAAATTCGATAAAGCCTCAAATGAAATGGGTGTATGAGTCGGTACTATTTTACTTCTACACATAACACTTTTTTTTATATTTATTTCCTAACATAAAAAAATGAATCATTGGATCATTTAATATTATTTGAGGTATATATTAAAAAACCATTCCTCAACCAAAGTTGATCTAATACCGAGTTTCATAAAAACTCAATAAAATATTCATCCACTATGTTTCATTTTATATTTGAGTAATCCATGTGCTTAAAGTATATTTAATTATCAAATATCTTATTCTTTAAAGGGAATTATTGTGATACTAATTGTTCTTTCTTTTTACATATTTTTTACATGAATAAATGTAATAGATGCCGATTATCATTTTATATAAAGTGAAAAATTCCTATTTACTTAAAATTATTTTTGATTGATGTTCGATCATATTGAATTGCTTTCATGTAATGAATGATTACTATTTTTTTATAGAATATATAGAATTTAGATATATTAAACAAATCAGATATCAATCAATTTTCAAAACAATTTGGAGAGATTTTTAGAATTCATGTTTGAAAATGCTTCATATGGTTGTCACATACATGTCCCATGTTATAATTGTGTTGGAAGACCATGGTTGAGCCATGATGAAGTTAGAAAAAATATATCCAAATATGGGTTTCAGACAAAATATTATGTGTCGTATCACAATAGGGAAGAAATGGAATCTCAAAATGTTGATGATCCAAATGAGTGGGTTGTATTGGAAAATCTGATATATGATCAGTTTCCATTTAATCATCATCATGAGAAGGAATGGATTTAATCCGAAAAAGACATTGATACAGGCACACATGATTCATCCATTAAAAGTTATGTTATTGAAAGAGTGAAACAATTGAATGATGTTATGATGACTCCAATATATCGACAATGTGTTAAAATAAAAAAGATGGAATTTTTAATTTGATTGTTACATGGGAAAACAATTTATGGGAATTATAATAATGGCATCGATTAAATTCTTAACTTCTTGAACGACATACTTCCAGATGATGTATATATTCCCTCAAACCACTATATGACATGGATATTAGTTGAAAAAATTGGATTTTTAAAATAAAAATTTCTTGATTGCCCGAATAGTTGTAGCTTTTTATGGGAGGAAACTGCGGAAAAAATGATTGTATCAAATGTGGAACATCTTGATGGAAGCCAAAATTGGATGGAACACCATGTTGTGTGTCACCAAATGTAATGTGGATCATTTCATGGATCACTAGACTCCAGAATCATTATATGTCTGATGAAATATCAATAAAAATGTGATAGAATAATACAATGTGAATAAAGAATAATGAAGAGTTGGGTCACCCTATAAATGGATATTCATGGAATATATATGATGATCAATATCCTGATTTTGTATCTGACATGTTTAAGGTGAGGTTTGGTCATTCATGTTTGGTTTTTAATCCATTTGGGTAGATTTATAATTCACACAACACATGTTTAGTTTTCATGAAATTTTATAACCTTCCACGATGGTTGGGTATGAAATAACCATTCAATATCATGAGTATACATATATATGGACATTATGATCCTAGAAATGATATATAATTATACATGAAAATATTAATAAAACAGTTGAAACTTTTTTGAGATGTGGGTGCGTGCACATACGATGCATAATCGAAATAAATATTGAAGATGTCTGTTGCACTTATATGGACGATCAATGATTTTACAGCTTATACAATGATGTATTGACAGAGCACAAAGTGTAAACAATGACGTACTATTTGTATGAAGAATTCTCTATCCAAAATTCTGAAATATCACTGTATTTTTAGTTTTATGGGACATCAACAATTATTGAAAATTGACCATCCATATTGAATCAATCTTCATTGATTTGACAATACCATGGAGACAGACGATCAACCTCAGTGTATGTCTGGAACTGACGTGCTTAATTAGATGAAATATTTTAGTTTTTTATTCCTGAAGGGTCAAATGAAATATAGAATGAGAATGAATGTTTCCAATGATACCTATTATAACAGGAAAAAGAGGAGCATCTTCTTTGAGTTTCTATATTGGTCAACCAATTTGATACATCATTTCATAGACATAATAAACATTGAAATGAATATATGTGAAATGTTACTTTTGATTCAACTAAATTTTAAGAGAAATACAAAAGATTATTTGTGATCTTAGTGGGACTTTGTGGATTGGGGCATCAGACTATAATTTCATACCATTTGTATCAGTGAAAATAAATAGAATGTTCTACGTGATTCTTATATGATAGAACCTGCACAAAAAAAATCAATTTTTGGAAGTACTAGAGACTTCTAATGTTCCTGATGTCTGTTCATGAAATATATAAAAACATGTCAACAGAAGAGAGTTGAAGATGAACTCATTCAAGATTCATGATTATCATTTTTGACTACCTGAGTTGATTCTAATAGAAATCCATCATATTTTGTCCAATAATGTAAGGGTTTCACTTATTTAGTTGTTACATTTTTTTAGAGATATTTTTCGAAGAATTTTTCCAGGTTATTAATGGTAATAATAATGGTCGAGACCCCATTAATATTATGTGTGTTAGAGAAATTATTTTCTCCATAATTTATCACATGCATATTGCATCTGACTATCCATATTCCAACCGAAATAATTCTTGGAAGACTTGTTCCTTTGCATTGGATATATCCAACTGAAATAAATTTTTACACATTGAAATCATAAGTCTCAAAAAGGAATCACCCTGATGGATCTATCGTGAATGGTTCCATGGATCATGAATGACTGTATTTCTGCTCAATGAATTTTTCTGATCATACTACGACAATGAACAATCAAATGAGAAATAATGAAGAACAGTATGATAAAATTGAACCCAATTTTCCATCACTTCCTCAAATTGGTGTAATTACTAGAACATATATATTGACAACATTATGTCATGAAGATCATGAGATGGCACATCACAGAATGATGTTCAATTGGGATTTTTTTCATGTCTACATCAAGTATATTAATTGAACATGTATATCTTGTCTCATCTCGGGTAATTTTACATATCCATTAAAATATTTCTATTTTAATCTATAGGGAATATAATGAAATTATAAATTTAAATAATCGTTCTTTATCTTTGAGAAGGAGAGACCCTTTTCATAGAAAATAGATTTCTACATGGATGAAATTGACTGTAGAAATATTTCTATAAAATATAAATAAAAGAAATATATAATTAAATTTAATATTTGTCTATATTTCAAGTACCGAGTTTCCCATATGACACTATTTCTAATAAAATAAGATCTTTTGCTTTTGGTCCTAATATCGTGGTTCATTAATGTAAATAAATTGTGATAAATGGTTATAGATATATTATCACTGAACAAGAAAATAACATGAGAACACCACAAGATGGTGTTATGATAACTACCACAACAGACTATTATGCATGTTCATCGAATATTATACCTCATTTTTAAAATGTATCTTCTTATAGAGTCATTGAGAAAATAATAATATTGGATTATTACTCTCATGGACAATTCATAATGATGAAATATATGTGGTTTTATTTGATGATGAGGTAGAGCACCTATATTAATGATTTTAGATTTTAATTTGTTGATATGACTTTGACTCTTGATAATGATGAACCATATGTATTGGCATAAATTATGAAACATGTTTTTTCTCAAAGATAATAATTGACCTAAATTTGGGGTCATTATTGAAGTAATACATGTAATTTTTTTGATGATGTTGATGACAGAATTGAGACCATCCATACATCTATAAGAACCAATCCATGTATTAGTTATGATGACTCCAATAGCTAAATTTCTAGTGTTAATTGTGAACCATATGTTTTGGTGGAAAATAAATAGAATCAACCACCCATGTTCTAAATGATTTAGGTTTAGCTCAAAATGGGTTGTTAAGGTTGGTACTATTAAAATTGATTTAATATTGAATAAAAATATGTTTTATCCGACTTGATCTTAATGTGAATTTTAAATAATTATTGGTTGAACTATTATTTGAGTTGAATTTTCTAATTTGTAAATATCCTTTAGTGAGTATGAAGCATGATTTCATGCTTAGGTTTTTCCAAATATTTATGGACAGAGGCTTCAACCATGTTTTTGTACATTATATATAGGTGTCTATCCTTTTGTAGTCTGTTTAAATCCCTAGAGAAACACTATAATTCATAATGCATTATGTTATCATTTTAAACTACCTGTCATAAAAACAAGACTATTCATGTGGATACATTTATTTACTTATGTATCATTCAATCTCATCTCCCTCTATTTACAATCTATTTATAAATATTCTGACAAATTTACCATGGATTTTTTGAAAATGAACATAGATATCCTAGATTCACCACATGGATTCGTGAAATTCATTTCACTAATGCTTTCTTCATATTATTTTCATGTATTTCACTTCAAATATTATTATGTTTACATCCAATTTTAAAAAAATGATGGATTATCTAAATTTTCTGTGATTTTTTCATTGAATGACCAAGACACAATTTATTGACATAATAAGGGAATTACATGAGTCTGAAATAAGGAATCTTAGTACAATTAATTTCAAAAAAATAGAGAAGATCAACATGCAGTTCATCCATCCTTGTAATTCCCTTGTTGATTCTCATGTTGGCCAGACCATTAGCGACCCTATTCGCTTCACGAAAGGTAGGACTGACAATGTAGTTGATATCCCAAAGCGATGCCAAGAATCTCATACATAGGGTAGTAAGAGGCCATGTGAGATGGATTAAACCGTTCAAAATCACATGGACAGTGGTGGTTGAGTCACTCACAATCCAATTGTTGTTACAACCCTTTTTCTTAATGAAATTCACAACAAGAATCACACCCATGATTTCTATCTGCAAGGACGAGGCTGTACCATAGCTTCCAAAGAAGCATCCATGACATTTCCCAATAAGATCTCTGAAGATAGTAACAAAACCATTAGGCCCCAGATTGCCTTTGGAATCTCAAACAACAATAACATTAATCCATTATAGAAGTGGATTTTTTTCAGAACACTTTAATGGGGATCCTCAATTTTCTGTAGAGGCCATCAATTCTATGATGACGAAGGATCTCAAAACCACCAATGGAATAAATATAGGGAAGAATATTATTTCATTTACTATATAAATTTTCTTTGAATACTTTGTTTTTTGTTGGATAGAATTACTATTTTGTATATACCCTAAGGATTACATAACCGTATACTTCTCTAGATTTTTTCATCAAAATTCATTCCATATATAGTTTTGATTTGCAATAATTTTTTAAGATAATGTTTTGAGCATCATACGAACCTAACCAAAAGGAAAAAATGAAATATTTTTGTAAAGTATTATCAAATAAGAGAACATATTTTTTTTCGTTCAATGGGTAAGAATATACACACTAAACCTAAAAATTGTCAAGGATTTAATCATCTGTGCTTTCCAATCAATGAGCCTCTATACGAAATGTATGTACCAATGATAAACAACTAGAGAAAGTGATGTGACCCATATCTACTAGTGAATTCCCCAATGTGGATATCAAATAAACACCCAATTAAAATTATTAGTAAATTAGTAGTAGACCCCAATGTCTGGGTGGTAGATTAGTAAATAACCATTCAACTCAAAATTAAATTTTATCATTACATCTTGTATAATTTATTGGATTCATTATATATCTATTCAGGCTCACCTAAGACAATGGATAATAAAACTATGTATGAATCCCCCCATTCCCTATAATATAATTTGTTTTATGGGTTACAAATTAGTTATCCTTTTCTAATTACTTTCATATCTGTTTTTAGTTGAAGGAAATGATATCATTTGAATATAGGCAACATAAAAATTATGGAAAACAATCATCGCATGGTAGAGATGGGTTTTCCACAACTAGTGCATATAGTGAGTATTTTTTCAAATATATATATTTAAATAATATATTATCTCATGAGATTAATTTTATCTATAAATTGTTTCAGGATCCAACACTTAGGTGACATTTATTTGATGAGAAGACTAGTAGTGGTCGTTGTACATAGGCTGGTGGTTTGAGGGGGGTGGTAGGAGAGCTAGGCGATCTGGTCGATGTAACTGATTAGACCATGCCCCTCCCACTAACATACCATCAATCCCACATTCAGATCTTGGTGAGTCATTAGAGTCACACATGATATTTAGTCCTCCCATATTTTCACCACTAGTTACAACTGAGTCTTCCCACTCATCTTCAACATATTCGAGGATGATTCCCACTCCCCATCCATATAATTATTTCATACAACCATATGCGACATCTTCTTTTCCTTATACTTCCTATTCCATGAGCTTATATATTCCATCTTCTTTAACTCTTGATCCATCATACTGTATCTTTTTAGGGCATACATTGGGAACCACTCCACCTGCATCAGAAGTTCCTTCAGTTTCTATCAATCCAATGGTTCCCATTGACTAGACTGCCACATGTATATTTATAGAACTATAACATTTTTAAACCATTTTTTATTTTCATTATAACATGTATTGATAAAATATTTGTTTTATTTCAAAATAGATACATCTAATAATTTGAGGTCGGGGAAGTGGAATACATGCATGTGAATGGTATGCAACTACTTCACACATTAGATAGTGGACTAAAATGAAGAAATAATGATTGAAAAAATTGGGTAGCAATGTTAGTTTTTTTGGAGACACTTTCAAAATTCTCTAACATCATTCTCATCAACCCACTCTCATGAAGACTGTTTCCAAATGAAGTAACGTATAATTCTAGGGCACAAATATGGGTAAAACAATTCGTTGTATTTAATAAAAATATTATTTTTGTATTTATATGAATGAATATTTTGGTGCCATATTTGGATTAATTTCCCCTATGGCGAGGGTACATGACCTTCATGACTAATGAATTTAGGTGAGCTTTGGAGAGATTATTACCATGATTCGCATATTAGATGGCGTGATGGAGTTGGAATAGAGTTAGAGGCGATACATATCATGGATGATTATCCGATAGGATAATATCAGAAGATTATTACTCATTAGATGACTATCAAGTTTAATATATTAATCACATTTGAAGTATTTAAATGAAAATTCACATGATTTTCATTAATACAATATTTTGTTTTATTTAATTTTAATTAGTAATCATCTGAAATAAATAAATAAAATTAATGCTAAAAAATACCTCCACATAGTGGGATTTACTACGATGTCAGGTCATGAGTGGAAGTATGAAAGACAGTTGTTATTAATTTTCTTTTATGACATTCACTTTTTATTATTTCCTCCATAATTTATTCGATTTCTAATGCTTTCATATAAATTTAGTTATGAAATTAATTATTGGTGACCTATTTTTAATTAAGGTATCCTATATTCAATGTCATTTTAGAGGCAGAAATTGAATATTGAAGGACTTGTGCCATGAGAAAAATTGTTTTGATCGAGTAGAAGAAAAAATGATGGAATTTCAGTTAAATAACAGACTCAATAGACTATTGTAAATTTACATTGTTGATTTCAAATTTTTTATATCTATTTTTTATCTTAATAATATATATTTAATATTAGTAATAGGCTGCTTTAGATGCCCTTGATGCCTAAGAACCTGACATTTTTGTGCCATGATCACTTACATTAGGTGTTGGGAGATTAACACCCTGGTAGATTACACAATCGACCTGGGAAGAGTATAGTCCTGATGAGGTATTGGCCCTCTTTAGGTACGAGTTGTAGTGCCATCGAGTTCTATAAGTTTAACGAATCTGAAGAATAGTCAAAAAAAGGGACAAAGAGAAAGTAGAATAGTCCGATAGGGAAAACATTGCATTTATGAAACTGAGGGACATTTTACGTCCAATTCACCCACCATTGGCCCACACAGCTTTTGATCAATATTTTTCTTTGTTGCATTGTATATATGGAGGAGATGGTGGATGTTATAGTGGTGTTTTAGATGATTTCATTCCGGGGAATGAAGATGTTGAGAAAATGGAATAGGAGAAGGATGAGTGCTAGGAGGAGGATGAGTAGGAGTCTAAGGAGAAGACTGAGGCTGAGAATGAGGGCGAGGATAAGGGTATAGAGGAGGTTGGGGATGATGATGGGGACAAAAATAAGAATGTAAATGAAGCTAACGATGACAGTGATGATAGTGATGGTGATAAGTGACATGTTGATTCATTACATTTTGGCTGATATTACTGACATTTGATGTTTGATGATTTGTTGTTCCTGAATATATGTTTAATTAGGTAGGCCACATTATCTTCATTTCATTATCTATAAATAATAAATCTTGACATGATGATTTTATGTGACTGAATATAAGTGTGACTGATTCACACCACCACTATTTAAGTTGTGTATATTCTATATTAGTCAGCTTTGTTAATCTCTTATTTGGGTTGATACTGAAGTAGTTATGAAAGTTTTGGACCCTCCATGTAAAATGATTTAACTTTTTAGTTAAAAAATTATTCTTAAAATCATGTAAATTATATTTTCACTTTATCTTTCTAATAAGGGGTTGAAGTTTTCTAAATAGGCACATAGTTAGTTTCATTGAAAAAATTTAATATCCTAGATTCAAATAAATATTTTGATAATATTTCAAAATATAAATAAATAAATATAATTGGAAGTGGAAACTAAAATGTAGAAAAATGTATATACCTAGATCCAAATAATATCGGAAAATATACATCATATACAAAATAATATCAATATAGATACATGAAAGAAATAAGATATCTGTAAGAATAAGAGGGAGTTTTAACAAGAATATGAAGAGAAAATCTCATTGAAAACCACATAATACTATATAATCACTACATATATGAACACAAAAAAATATTTTAAGAGAAGTTATGGGTAAAATATGTTTGGAAGGTCATAAGGTTAACATATTCATAAAGAGGATATAATGAGATGTTATCTATAAAATTAAATGTAAGAGGTTTCAAAAGAAAAACAATGGTACACCATATTTACTTTTTGAGAAGGATAAGAATGTCATGAAAGTCTTCTTAGTTTTGAACCTAAATAAATTCAAATTGGTTAAACAATTAGTGGATGATGAAGAAGCATGTAAGGATACATGAATGTAAGGAGAGTTATAAGGTAATTTCAAAATTTATGAGATGTCATTTATAACTAGAAACTTGATGATTTAGATGTATTATGAGGGAAAAGGTATTTTGTATAAGGAAGAAGTGTATTGGAATAACCCAAATGAAACATAATATGTAGTTATTGGAAGAAAAAAATCTCTTAGAATGAGTTAACGGACACTTCTAGAATGTGTTTTTAGAAAAATAAGTGGAACCACCTCATTACCTATTATTTTTATTTGTGATCAATCATATTGAGAATTAAATGAGAGTGTTTAGTGGTCTTCATACTATAATTTAATGATTTTTTAGAGGATATAAATGATTATATATGTGAGATAATATACTTCATATAAATTAATAATTACCATTAAATATAGGAAGAATATGACATTTCTTTAGGGGGTGAAAATTTTAGAATGTAGTGTAAAATCTATTATTTCAAATATACATTGAATTTATAGATACATTTAAAATAATTGAATATTGATGTATGAGCATCACTCCTATATAATTTTATATGATTTTATAGAATTTACTTACTAATGGGTGTGGTGTTTATCAAAATCAGCGAAAATTGGGTAGTCACAAAACATAAAAATGAACTATTGTAATTTGTTTTTAAGATATATTCAAGTTATAAATCAAAATAAAACTATTTTATACAATACATATGTGAGAAATATGATATTTTTGACCATTATATGACATTTATGGTAGTTTATAGTATGTGTATAAAACCATGATCATATATATCTTTTCGTTAGAATTCTATTTTATCATATAGAATTAGAGTAGTTCAACAAATGGATATTTTTTAAGAAAACCACGTCATATAATACATCTCTTAGAAAATAAGGAAGTTAATGAGAGTTCCAACAAAGTAAAAAAAGAGATTAAAATTCTATTGCATTTACCTATATATTTTTTCTTATTTAATGGGGGTAGAAAATAAAACAAACCACTCATATTGATCTTGAGTACTTTTATTTCTATCAAATTAAAAGGTGGAGATCTTTGTGACAATGTTTGTTTTGATGTTTATGTAAATGTTCCAATATGTGTTTAGTAGATTTGATTGTGTTTAATGTAGAATAATTATGGATTCATGATAAAACATTGAATCATGATTTTTAAATCGTCAATGTTTGTCCATAAGTTGATTGAGGTTCTTCCATATTGAATTGAAAGGATTTGTGAGGCTATAGCTTTAAGAACTCAAGTGGAGAAGTTCATGATATTGTGTTATTCATTATTTGTGATGAACGATGAGATGGTAATAAAAGGATGGAATGGAACGTGAAGGAGGATAGAAGCAAAAAATACAAAACATTTTTGATAGGTGTTGAAGTTGTTGAAATGGAAATGATGTTGGATGACCATTTTTTGACTTATTATGAAGAAATATGACATGACCATGATTAATGTATGTATTTCCTACATATATGAAAAATTAAATAGATTAATGTATACATATTCATTTTGTATAGAATCTCATATATGAAAATCTCAAGTATATAACCATTATGTTTAGTGATCAATAAACATAGATGATTCCTTATATGAAAATTATTTGATATAGTATGGGGCTGTGTGGGGGGGGGGGGTTGGTTTTGGGGGATGTATATTGGGAGGGGGTGTTGTAGCATTAAAATTAGGTTGGATTGTTGTTGGGTGCAGTTGTAGGGGGTTCTGTAGCATGATAATTAAGGGGGGGGGGGGGTGGGGCTTCTGTAGCTTTAGAATTAGGGGGTTGGGGGTGTTGCATGAGAATTATGAGGGTTTGTAATAGGGGGTTTGGCAGTGGGAGGGGTCTATAGTGGGTGTGGGGAGATTTTTAGTGGTAGGGGGGTTCTGTAGTGGGAGGGAATATCCCATTCAGGCATATAATAATTCATTATAACCTACAGATACTTCAAAATGAGGTATTCTTTATGGTTTTCAATGTAGCGATCTTCCAAAACACATAAAAATCCAAAAAAATGGTATGAAAGTAAACCATGTAATATAATATCCTAAAATTGGTTCCAACGAGGAATAAAAATGTTGTAGAATGATATTCATAAAGGATTCATGCCATATGGTATATCAAAGAGGTATTTTATGTTATCCACTCTCAATGGAAAATTATGATTCTTTTAAGGGAAGGATAAAATTCATCATATGAGGAACTGTAAGTAAATTAAAATAATTTCAAGAATCCTATTACTATAAATCAATGGGAACATTTATCAAACCTCAATGATTTTGTCTCACTATATGGTTATGCATGTTTGAAATCTAAATTCCTTAAATCATTTGAAAATTTCACTATAAATTTATGGAATCATTGGGAGGGAATCAAAATAATTTGATATAGAAAATGATTTAATTAACTTAATATCAATGGCCCCTAATAATGATTTTATGTGTTTCCATATTCAAATGGATGTTTCATAAGAAGGGATGATAATTTAATTTTCTATAAATCCACCAATACAACTTCCACCATGGCCTAGCCTTTGTTGTGGTGCTCATCAACACAACAGCTAGAAATAACCAACCCTAATGTTTGAAACCTTATCCCGGGTCATTTTTACAATATATTACCTATCAAAGGGGTGTTGTGTGTTTTACCAAGTGATTCCCATAGATACCTACCCCATTCATCACTCCATATACATGGCTATTTTCCACCTTTATTATTTTACCCCAATGAAAACCCGGGACAAATAAACTAAAACTAAGCTATGGTTTTGGCCGTTTTGAACCAAATACATTCAAACAATAATTTCTGATTCATAAAATATCATTCTCTAATGACACCCATGTCTTAGCCACAATAAAGGTCAAATAATTTTTACCTGATGTGGTGGAACAAACATTAAAACCCCCTAGTAAAAAAAAGCGACCCAAATATCCCCTTATAATAGCTTAAATTCCTCTATAAGAAACTAAAAAATTATCCTTCAACAACTCCTTCCACTGTACCAGATTCTATTTTTTCCCACATCTCATCATTGATCCACCCAAGAAACCACAGGGGCAGTCCTGTATTTGTATTTGTTATACATGCACAGGGGGACCTCAATATTCTGTTTTTTTATATGTATGTGTTTCACCTGTAGGTGCACATAGGGAGGAAGACCACGGCTACTGCAATTATAGTAGTAAGCCTATACCAACGGTTTAAAAATTGTTTTTATGTATTTGATAACAATCCTTTACCAAATGTTTGAACAAACCATTGGTATATATTTGATAACACCCCTTTTCCAACATTATGAACAAACCGTTGGTATATATTTGATAACAAAACATTACTAATGGGGTTTTCAACAATTTGTATATATTTTAAAAGCCTACTTTTACCTATGGTTTGTTCAACTCATTTGTAAATATATATTCAAACAGTTTGAAAACCATTAGAGTATGGAGGATAGACTGAATAATGTAATGGGATGAAAAAATTAGTATATATTTATAAATATTTTTACCTCAATCTGTTGAGAACAATCGATTTTTACTACCATATGCCAATTATTTTTTTAGAACTGTTGCAATAAGACTATCCCTACGCCATAGGTGCTAATGGTTTTCTGTCCTTTCCAAATGGTTTCAAACCATTGGTTAAGGCTATGTTCCAGAAGTGGTGAATGATGAAGGATATGATAATGAATTATGGAAGATATTTGAAGTTCTATGACAATGATAAAATTAAATGAAAATCCTTTCTATTTATAATTTTGAAGATGATGTATAGCAATGGTTGTTTTTTATTAATAAATAAATATAAATATAAGAAATATAATACATGGGACGCATGTTATCTAAATATATATTGCATGAAAATTATTTTTATAATTTCATTTCCATTAAAAACGTTGTTCAATCCCTACATTTGAAGAAAAAATGATAAGGACTCAGTTTCCACTTATAATTTTTTTACTAGATGTGATAGGAATGAACTGAATTTTATTCTAGATCATCATAGTTAGTTTGATTGAATTTACCCAGAATCGATGAAATTTTTTTTGATGGTATCTGGTTGAACATGTTACTCCCTGACCCCAGTTTCCCAGATTCGGTGAATTATTACATAACTTTGGCATGATACAATGAAATAATTTCCTAAAAGGCCGATCATTTTATTATCCTTGGAAATACTAGATATATTCATAAGTTTTACATTAAATTATAAAATAAAAAAGTACAATAACTTTATTTCCATTGACCACACTCATATCCACTCAGACTATCCCTGCAGGTCAGTCATAAAATACTTCTTCGCATCTTGGGAAATATAAAACATTGAAAGGGAGGAGCTCAGATGCTCCGTAAGGATAACAATATAGAGAGATCTTTTATAAATACGCACAAAAATTTAATACAATGTATAAGACTAAAAAAGCCTTTTAAACATAAAGTTTAGCATAATATGGAAATTATAAAATCTAATAATTCCTTTTACTTATTCACATAGATATTTTACTAGTAAAATAATCACATGCAATATCAATTACCACTTTCAAAATGATGGAATGCATAATG
Source organism: Viscum album (assembly GCA_963277665.1). Classification (NCBI taxonomy): domain Eukaryota; kingdom Viridiplantae; phylum Streptophyta; class Magnoliopsida; order Santalales; family Viscaceae; genus Viscum; species Viscum album. Next base: position 567,598,863 of record OY728164.1, on the reverse strand, counting down.
TTATACTTCATGACCACATATTTAAGGCCCTGTGCCAAGACTACAAATAATATTTTGTCACGGCCTTGTTCCATGGCACTAGCTTGTCTAATGAGACCTACCGATGCATCGATGAGATATAAAGGGCTCCACCTGTCACTTACTAAGTCCAATGCATTTATCATATGATAACTTTTAAACATAACATAAACATTCATATTAAAAATATCATATGAAATGTAAATACTTTATCCAAAAATTTTGAGTGGTATAAAAATAACACATCCATAATATAACATATCACAAAACCTTCAATAAAAAATGAAGGATTTTTATCATAATAAATCAACTACAAACAGGATTTAAATTCATTAAATGCAATTGACATAGATGAAATCAATACTATTTGAGAGAAATATCTCATTATTTTTTTGAAATCATTTAATGTTACATAATTATAAAAGAAAAAATTTATCTGTATAATATTATTATAAGATTGTAAGAGAAGCTTCGACGATGTTATAATGGCATAATTTTTCCGCACCCTCTGTATAAGTTAAAAAACCATTATTACATTAATTTTTTCGAAGAGGTCAATAATGTAACTTGTTTGGAAAACGATGGATAGATTCCTTTCAAAACGTATACGGTCAAAGAAGGGTATAAATGACTTTAATCCATATTCTAGTAAGTAGTAATTTTTTTTTGTAATACATATTTAGGAGAACATGGATGTGGATGATAAAGAGGTCCTGGTAGATAATTAAATATAAACAACCTTGAATAATGAAGAGGTTGTAGAATTAAACCTTAAATTGTACTTTTCCTTGGTCGATTTTACGTTAACCAAATGTATAATAGTTAAATAATTGTTATTAAATTATTCATGAACCATATACATGTTTATGATATCATATATTATTTTCTAATAGTACTTTTCTAATAATATTTTAGTATTATCGTCGTTTCGGGTGTTAACTTATTTGATTTCCTTTATATTTATTATTACGTGAGTCATTTTTTGTCATATATGGGATGTATATTATTCATATAAAGGATGATATAAAGTCTTTAAACATTATTTTTAATCAACAAAAGAAAATGTGTCTTGAATGGTTATGATGGGGAATGAATCTCATCGCATTCGGGGACACAATAATCTGAACGTACGCATGAGCAACAAAATCATTCTTTTGATATTAATATTGTATATAATTGCATGATATATCATAAATAAAGAATAATTAACATTATATATTTATTATTTAAATAAATTATACATCATTATTATACCCATCTAAAAATAATGTATTGAATAACAACTACACCACAACATGTAGACGGTAAATCATACGTATGCACCTATGGTGACTTTGACATTAATATGATGCATATAATAATGAATATGGTTGTACCATTTTTTTAATAACATATAATTTTATTTAAGATACTTGATTTATTATTTTAGAATGAAAAAAACTATGAATGAGGAAGTGGGTGAAGAAAAGAACTTGAAAGAGGTGGTGAGATATTTACCTCTTCTTCGGGTTCTTCCTTATGATTTCATCAAAAGGGCTCATTAGGTTGGCTTTATGATCAAAATAAGGACTCTAGGATTAAGGGAGGATAGTTGAGAGGGTTTTAGGGATGGATTTGGAAAATCCAAATTGCTTTGAAGGTGTGAATTAGAGAGAAGGGGAAGCACCCTTTTATAAGAGGGGTGAGGGGGACCTTAGAAAAAGATTGAAATATTATTTTATAATAAAATCATGTCCAGTTTCTAATGGATCAGAAATAAATTATTTAATGTATAAGTTTTAGATAGGTTGAAAACCACTCAATAAATAAGTTTTAGATATGTTTGGTTCACTATATTAACCTTATCTTTTAGATTTATCTCTTAGTTAAATAGTTTAACATTTACCATGCCTCTTCGTATTTTTATATTTTATGGTTAATAAACATACTATAAACATCCAAGAGAACCCCAAGTGGTACATTAATGATACATGTATCATTATATAAGGCTTTTGTTTGACCATTTGATTTTTAGGATTATTATATCAACCAGTAATATTGTATTTGTTTTAAAAACTCATTTATGTCAATTTTGAAATTATTTAATAATTTATTTTTGTTAAAGTCCTAAAAAATTCATTACTTTCAAATAAATACATTTAATAAACACTAAAATGTGGACATAACCTATATAATTAATTGATGGCATCAAAACATTTAAATTATTTTTTTAACATCTATACTACTTTTTATTTGATTCTTTCATTAATAAAGAAAAATAATGTATTATCATTATATCATTAATAAATTTAATCATTAAATGTCTAAAAATTATAAATAAAATACCATTATGTAGGAAATACTTTTATATTTTAAATTAATATTTATAGTCGTATATATCAATTATATAACCTCATATAAAAATTGTTTTACTAAAAGATATTAGGTTTTGTTATTTTTGTCTTCACTTTAGATTATTTAATATAAAATGTCATTATCACTCCCAAGTGGCTCCATTGGGTCCCTAAATAGTCCCAAGGATGAACATGGTCATAAATGTATCATCTAATAGGGTTAGGGCATGTGAAAGGGTAATTTAATGTAATAATAATTTTTTTTACCCTTATTTACCGGATTTACCCTTTAACCATGGTAAATAAAATATTTACCAAAGTAAATATTCAAAATGTCTAAAAATAAAAGTTATCTATTTTCAAAATTTGGACCTCATGATTCTAAATATGGAATCCATTTTTCTATATTAAAAACACAGAAGTGGTTGACATTAATTTTAAATTATTTCTTGTTGTTGAAAAAAAAGCGTGTTTTTAAGAAATAATAACTATCAAAAGATTGAAACTTTCTTACGTGCAGTTTAAGTGTGAAATTATGTCGAATGACCAAAATTTAATTAAATTTTAAAAATATAATTTAATTATACATAAAATCTACTCAATATTATAATTTTTTACTATAAATTGTTTTGATTAAAAAAGATGTTTTTAATTAAAATTTAGTATTTTTCACTATTCATAAAAAATGAATGTTTTCAAAAAAAAATACCAAAAATTAACCCTACAATAATTTAGATATTCCAAACCCCAAAATGAAGTCCATTTGGAACGATAAAATTTATAATCTCTCAAAAAGTGGGTATTACTATTCATAACAGTTAGTTTGATTGGCCGCGATGTGTTATAATCTCGAAGTTGCGTACAACGCAAGCTATTGCATTATTCAAAGGGAAATGTACCGTGGAAGCTTGGGGTGTTACATTCTCCCCTCCTTCAAATAATTTCATCCATGAAATTTATATAATATTACTACATATAATGACTCGATTGGTTCTTCATCATATGTTCCCCGGGTTCCCACATTGCCTCATCTCTCTTATGGTTTCTCCATAGAACATTTACCAGATGAGTCGTTTGGTTTCTCAGCACTTGTTATAATATATCAACATCCATGATAGGCTCTTCACAATAAGATAGATCATGTTTCAGTTCTAATTCTTCATAGATGAGTACATGCATTGGTTCTGGCATGTATTATGTCTACAGTGATACGTGGAACACATCGTGAACTTTAGAGAGTCTTGGCGGCATAGCCAAATGGTAAGCTACATCCCCAATTCATTCTAGAATTTTGAAAGGTACGATATACCTGGGACTCAATTTACCCTTCATACCAAATCATATAATTTCTTTTGATGGAGATACCTTTAAGAAAAAATGATCTCCTACCTAAAATTCTAAATCCTTCATTTGGTTATCATCATAGATCTTCTGCCTACTTTGAGCTTCTTTGATGTGGGTTTGGATTACCATCACCTTTTCCATAGTTTTATCCACAAGTTATGGACCTACTAGTTTTCTTTCACAAACATCATCCCAATAGGTTGGTGTGCGACATCTCTTTCAATATAATGCTTCATATGGTGCCAACTGAATACTTGAATGGAATCTATTGTTGTAGGAAAATTCTAAAAAAGGTAAATATTGATCCCACATACCTTGAAATTCATGTGAGAACAATCTAAACATGTCTTCTAAGGTTTCAATAGTCTGTTCTTATTGTCCATCAGTTTGAGGGTGGCAGGATGTTCTCAAACCATGTTTAGTATCCAAGGGTTTCTGAAGACTTTCCATAATCTTGATGTACAATTTGGATCACGGTAAAAAACAATTGATATGGGTACTCTATAGTTCCTCTTAACTTCATTAATATATAGTCCTGCTAGACGTTCAAGTGGTATATCTTCTCTTATAGAATGAAAATGTGCTAACTTGGAAAAGAGATAATCAATGACCCATATTGCATCGTTACATCTAGGGGTCTTTGGTAGTCCCATGAAAAAGTATATCGTAATATTATCCCATTTCCACTCAGGTATAGGAAGAGGTTGCATGATTCCTCCGGGCTATTGCCTTACAGCTTTCACTTATTGATAAACCATACATCTTGACACCAAATCACCAATCTCCCTCTTCATGTTGTCTCACAAAAAATGTTCCTTCAAATCCTTATACATCTTAGTGCTATAAGGGTGTATAGAGAAATTGGAACTATGAGCGTCATCCAACATTTCCCCTTTTATATCCATTATATCGGGAACACAAAGCCTCTTCCCAAATTTCCAAATTCCATCTTCATACACAAAGTCACTCAATCTCACATCATTCACTGCTTTAATATTCATTTGAAATTTCTCATTATCACCCTGAGAACATTTTATTCTTTCTAGTTAAGTTGGTTTGGCAACCATTTAAAAAAGCATTGATATTTCACCTTCCATGGTTAATCCCATATCAATCGATACAAGATCTAGGAAAATAGGATCTCTTTCAACCCTCAACTTTTTCAAAACTCCATGATCCTTTCTACACAAATCATCTTCCACCTTATTTTCCTTCCCCAGGTGGTAGTGTATGGTGCAATCATAATCCTTGAGTAGTTCAAGCCATCACCTTTTCCTCTTGTTGAGTTCTTTTTGTGAGAATATATACCTCAATCTCTTGTGATCAGTATAAATATAATATTTTACCCTATATAGATAATGTCTACATATATTCAAATCAAAGAATACACCTGCTAACTCAAGATAATGAGTAAGATAATTTTTCTCATGCATTTTTAGATGTCTTGATGCATGGGATATAACCCTATCATTCTACATAAGGACAGAACCAAGAAATTTCTTGGATGCATCACTATAAATAACAATCCCATCATTCCCAGATGGTAGAGTCAAGATAGTTTCATTGACTAATCTTTTATTCAATTATTCAATACATTCTTCACACTATTTTTTCCGGACAAATTTACCCCCTTTATATGTGAGATTCATTAATGGGTTATCCAATCAGGAAAAATTCTGGATGAAATGCCTACAATAACCTACTAAACCAATAAAACTGCCAACCTCCGTCATACTCTCCTGTGCTGGCCATTCTTTGATTTCCTTGGTCTTTGAAGGATCAACATAGATTCCATCTTTAGAGACAACATGGACAGTAAATGAAATCTCTTGAAGCTAGAATTCACACTTGTTAAATTTCCCATATAATTCATTTCTTCTAAGATTCTTCAGAATAATGTGAAAGTGATTTTCACGATCTTCATAGATTTTGGAGTTTAATAGGATATCATCAATAAATACCACTACAAATTCACCAAGATATTCCATGAAAACTCTGTTCATTAGATCCATGAAAATAGAGGTAGCATTAGTCAATCAAAAATGCATTAATATAAATTCATAATGCCCATACCTGGTTTGAAATGATATTTTCAGAATGTCTTCCTTTATCACACACAACTGATGATATCTAGATCAAATGTCAACATATAAAAAATATTGAGCTCCGTGAAGTTGGTCGAATAAATCATCAATGCGAGGTAGGGGATAGTTTTTCTTTATTTTTGTAGCATTGATCTCCCAATAGTCAATGAACAACCTCATATATCCAAATTTATTCTTATCAAAAAGAATAGGGGATCCCCATGGAGAAACTCTAGGGAAAATAAATCCCTTATTACTCAATTCCTCTTGTAGTTTCTTTAGTTCCACTAATTCCAAAGTGGAAATTCTATAAGGGGTTTTCAATATGGTCCTTGAACCTAGAATTAAGTCAATAGAAAACACAATTTCTCTTTCAGGAGAATGTCCAGGTAAATATTTAAGAAACACATCAACATATTCATGAGCGATAGTTACATCCTCTATTTGAACATTTTTTTCTAACACACAATTATTTCATCTTATCCACCCCAATAATTGAATTTTGTTGAGCTACTAGGGGTGGATCTTGATAAGAATGAGGTGGTGATGCTTATGCTCTAATGATAAGGTGTTCTTTATCATTGTCATCAAAAATCATAACTTCCTTCTTCTTATAATAAATGTGTGCGTCATGGTTCTAAATCCAATCCTTGTTGGGGATGATATCAAATTCAATCATGGGTATGAAGATGAGATCATTAGATAAATAACATTTATGTTCCTTAATAGGGACTGATTCACAAAACATTATTGCAATGATACATCTCTTAGGAGTTTTTACTGACAACTCCATTGTTAAATAAAATTGGGAATATCTAATTTTCATAGAAAATTGGGAAGATATGAAACAATGGGATGATCCAAAATCAAATAAAGCATTTTTTAAACTTGAAGAACCCATTAAATTACCTGCCACTACGTCTTTCAGAGCTTCAACCTCAGTAGTAGTGATAGCATAATCTTGGACTTGATCCCTATACCTTTTCTATGGTATGTTTCTCTGACACTTAGGACATTAATTTTCATTATGCCCCCTTTCTCTACAATTGTTTCATTCAACATTGAAAGCCTCTTACTTCCCCTTGCAATCATGAGCATGGTGGCCGTTTTTACCACACTTGTAACAAACTCCCACTCCCTTCAGTCAATTACTGGGGTGTTTCTTATCACATTTACTGAGGATGGATATTCAAATTTTCTAAACTTCCCTTTATTTCCATTTACAGAGTGTTCAACAGTTCTCTTCTTCTCTTTCTTTGATTTAAAGATGTATGATTTATATAATTCCTTTTCTATCTTGATAGCACATGAGACACTATATTCGTATGATGAGAATGATTGTGAGGCTATTGCTCGACAGTGAAACTGTTTAACCCATCAAAGAAAATATCAATCGTAATTTTTGGGTTACATATATAATCTGATGCGTACCTTTATAACCATGTAAAGTTAGCTTCATACTTTTTAAAATTCTCATCCTCTTTTTGCCTCAGACGTAGAAATTGCCTTTCCAAATCCGCTCAATGGTAATGAGGAAAGTATTTTTCTAAGAAAATTACTTTTAAATTTCCTCCATTATATATTTGATAATTTATTGTCTTTCTTTGTTTTTTTAATCAATAATCAACATTGATCAGCATTTCCAGTGAGGTGGTCAACAGCTATGACATCTTTTTGCCTTTCGCTACTCCCCAAGGCATCGAATAATTTCACTATGGAATTTATCTATTTCTTAGCTACTAATGGATTTGTACCCCATTGAATGTTGGTGGTTTTCTCCTCGTGAAGCAAACTAACTTTGATCCTCCACACTGTGGATCAGGGTACTTCATAGGAGTAAGGATATTATTCACAACCTGAGTGAGTTGTCCTAGTATAGTTATAAGCTGATCAGCACCAGTTGTATCACCAGCTCCACTATAATTGTCTTGAGCAGGGGTGAAATCCCTACATGGAGTGCATGCATTGTTCCGGTTTCCATTCCTTTAACTAGGCGCCATTTCTAATAAATGGCATACACTAGATTAGTTTAAGAATCACAATACACAATTCCAAACTTATCTCATACATAACATAAATTGAAAATTTTATGTATATAATCCATAATGATAAATAAAATTCATTGAGGAGGTATATAATCATAAATACAACTTATTGGTTTGTAAAAAAAATGTGGATTATCCTAAGCATATCCCCCGGGAGTGTCGTAACAAAAAGTGTATCAAGGCCCGTTTTCATATACCAGGATACCAAGGGTCATACCCAAAACTCCTTGTCAGAGTTTTCACTACTAGGTATATCTGTGCCAGAGCCACCTCTACCTCCTCATTTCTAGATATGGATTTATTTCTCGGAAAATACACAAAATCTCTATAATACCAAAATTCCAGGATGTTCTTCTATACTAATCCTCAAAATATATCTTGGTGTAATGTGCTCTAATCAGATTTTTTCTAAATATAGTTTTCAAGGTTAGTACTAAATATCCTATGATACCAACTATAAGGCCCTAAACCCAGTAACTCAAATTCAGGGCATTATTACATAACGTTGTATTGATACAAGGACACCATGTCTTGAAAGACCAATAAGTTTAGTAGCCTTATAAATACAAGATACATTATGAAGTTTTACATTACATTATAAAATGAAAAACTACTATAAAATTGTTTCCATAGACCACAATCATATCCCCTTAGACTATCCCTACAGGTCAGTCATAAAATACTTTTTCGCATCAAGGGAAAAATGAAACATAGAAAGGGGTGACCTCAGATGCACAGAATGTAATAATACCGAGGAAACATTCATAAATAATCATAAACATTTATGGAAATGTAAAAGACTAAAACAAAATATTTTTAAACATGAAAATCAACATAATATGGAAAATAGAAAATCAAATAATTCATTTTACTCATCCACATTGATATTCTACCAGTCAAATAATCAATTGCCATATCAATAGCCGCTTTCATAATGATGGAATTCGTAAGTCCAGACTTAATAACCACATAGTCAAGGATTTGTGCCAAGACTACAAATAATATTTTTTCATGTCCTTGTACCAAGACACTAGTTTGTCTCATGAGACCTACTGATGCATCAAGAAGCTATAGTGGGCTCCACTCGTCACATACTAAGTCCAATGCATTCCATAGAGGAAAAGTTTTAAACATAACATAAAAATTAGTATTAAAACTAACCTTCAAAATTTCAATACTTTATCCAAAAACCGTATATGGTAGAAAAATAACACATCTATAATCAAACATATCCAAAAAATTCAATACAAAATGGATGATTTTTATCATAATAAATCAACTTCAAACAAGATTAAAATTCATTTAGTGATGTTGACATAGATGAAATCAAAACTGTTTGAGTGAAATATCTCATTATTTTTTTTGAAATAATTTAATGTTACATAATTATAAATGAATTTTTTTTTTGAAAATATTATTATAATATTTTAAGGTAAGATTAGATAATGTTATAATGGTTGAATATAGCCATACCCGCAGTATAAGATAAAAAACAATTTTAGCTTAATTTTTTCGAAAAGGTCAATAGAGTAACATGTATGTAAAATGACGGAAAGATTTATTTCAAAATGTATAAGGTCATATAAGGGTATAAATGACATCAATACATAGTCTTGTATGTTGTAAAAATGTTTTGGAATACATTTTTAGGAAAACATGGTTTTGGATGATAAAGAGGTCCTAGTAGATAATTACATATAAATAACCTTGAATAATGAAGAGGTTGTATAATTAACCCTTACATTGTAATTTTCCTTGGACGAGGGTATGTTAAACTCCTTTATAATAGTTAAATCACTTTTATTAAATTATAAAATAATTATATACATAATTATGATATCATATATGATATTCTAATAATGCTTTGTTAACAATATTTAAGTATTATCGTCGTTTCAGGTGTAAACTGATTCATTTCCTTTATATTCTTTGTTACATGAGTCATGTTTTTCATGTATGGGATGTATCTTATTCATATAAAAATGATATAAAGTTTTTAAAAATTAATTATAATCATCAAATGAAAATAAGTCTTGAATGGTTACGATGGGGAATGAATCTTATCGCGTTCGTGGAGACGGTGATCCATACGTAAGAACGAGCGACAATATCATTCTTTTGATATTAAAATCATATATAATTGGATGGTATGTCATATATGAAGAATAATTACCATGTTATATTTATTATTAACATCAATTATTCATCATTATTATACACATATGAAAATAACGTATTGAATGAAAACTACACCATGATTTGGAGACGATGATAAGCCGTACGTACAGACGTATGGTGACTTTATCATTAATATGATAGATAGAATATTGAATATGGTTGTAAAATTTTTAAAATAACATCACTGGATATAAAAGATACTATATTTATTATTTTAGAATAGAAATATCAAATAAATAGGAAGGGAAGAAGAAAAGAACTTGAATGAGGTGGTGGGATATTTACCTCTTCTTTGGGTTCTTTGTTTTGATTTGATCATAAGGGCTCCATAAGATGGATTTATGATCAAAATAAGGACTCTAGGATGAAGGGTGGATAGTTGAGAAGGTATTTGGGCCAGGTTTGTAGGATCTAAATTTCTTTTAAGGTGTTATTTATAGAGATGGAGAAGTTCCCTTTTATAAGAGGGGTGAGGGGCACCTTAGGAAAAGATTGAAATATTTTTTTATAATAAAATCATGTTTGGTTTATAGTGGCACAAAAATGAATTATTAATAGGATATGGTGGTTATGGGTATAAAACCACTCAACCAATAGGTTTTATATAGGTTTGGGTCAGTATATTAACCTTATCTTTTAGATTTAACTCTTAGTAAAATAGTTTAACATTTACCATGCCTCTTTTTATTTTCATATTATATAGTTAATAAACATAAATTAATCATCCAAGAGAACCCCAAGTGGTTCATTAATGATACAACTATAATTATATAAGTCTTTTGTTTGATCATAATATTTTTAGGATTATTATATCAACCAATAATATTGTATTTGTTTTAAAAACTGATTTATGTCAATTTTGACACTATTTTATAATTGATTTTGGATAAAGTCCTAACAACTTTATTACATAGGAATAAATACATTTTATAAACCCTAAAATGTCACATGAACCTATATAATTCTTGGATGGAATCAAAACTTTAAAAATATATTTATTTTTACATATATAATGTCATTTTTTTAATTGTTTCATTGATAAGGAAAATACCGCACTATCATTGTGTCATAAATAAATTTAATTATTAAATTTATAAAAATTATAAATAAAATACCATTATTTAGGAAATACTTTTTTCTTTATAATGAATATTTATTATCAAATATATCAATTATATAACCTCTTATAAATTTTTTTTACTAATAGATATTTGCTATTGTTATTTTTGTCTTCACCTTTGATTATTTAATATAAAATGTCATTATCACTCCCATGTGGCTTCATGGGGTACCTAAATTGACACAAGGATGACCATGGTCGAAACTTTATCATCAAATAGGGTTTGAACTTGTGTTAGGGTATTTTTATATAATTATATTATTATTTATAACCTTATTTACCAGATTTACCCATTAACCATGGTAAATAAAATATTTACAAAAGAAATTATTCAAAATGGCTAGAAATAAAAGGTACTGAGTTAAATAATTTTGACCTCATGATTATAAAAATGGTATCCATTATTTCTATACTCACACCATAGATGGGGTAGAAATTAAATCAATATTAATTCCTGTTGTCTAAACAAAAAACGTGTTTTTAAGAGATAATATCTATCAAAAGATTGACACTTGCTTATGTGAAGTTTAAATGTGACATTACATCCAATAACAAACATTGGATTAAATGGTAAAAATATAATATAATTATACTTAAAAACAAGTCAATATTATAATATAGCACTATAAATTAATTTTATTTATAATGATATTTTAATTTTAAATATATTATTTTTCACTCTTCATAAAAAACTGAATGTTTTCGAAAAAATACAAAAAATTCACCTTAATCTAATTTCGATACTCCTAACCCAAAAAAAAGTCCATTTTGAAAGATAATATTGATAAAATTTCAAAAAGTGGGTATTACTATTCATAATGGCTAGTTTGATTTGTCGCGATGTGTTATAATCTCGAAGTTGGGTGCAACGTAAGCTATTGAATTATTCAAAGGGAAAAGTACAGTGGAAGAATGGGGTGTTACATTATCCCCCCCCTTAAAATAATTTTTTTCCATGAAATTTCAAGAATATTACTGCATAAAAAGTCTTGGGTGGGTTTTCAACATATGTTCCTCGGGTTCCCACGTTGCCTCTTCTATCTTATGGTTTCTCCATCGAACATTTACCAGATGAGTCGTTCGGTTTCTTACCACTTGTTCTATAGTATCAAGAACTTTGAATGGATCTTCGAAATAGGACAGATCGAGTTACAGTTCTAATTCTTCATAGGTGAGTACATGCGTTGGGTCAGACATTTATTTTCTCAAGGGTGATACGTGGAACACATCGTGAACTTTGAGAGACGTGGCGGAATTGCAAAATGGGAAGTTACAACCCAAATTCATTCTAGAATCTCGAAAGGTCCGACGTACCTGAGACTCAATTTACCCTTCTTAACAAATCGTATAATTCCTTTCCATGGAGATACCTTCTATAAAACATGATCTCCTACCTGAAATTCCATATTCTTCCTTCGGTTATCAGAATATCTCCTCTGAATACTTTGAGCTACTTTGATGTGGGTTTGGATTACCTTCACCTTTCCCATAGTTTCCTCCATGAGTTCTAGGCCTACTAGTTTTCTTTCACCAACATCATTCCAACAGGTTGGTGTGCAACATCTCTTTCTATATAACGCTTCATATGGTGCCATCAGAATAATTTAATGGAAGCTATTGTTATAAGAAAATTATACCATAGGTAAATATTGATATCACATACCATGAAAGGAAAGTGAGCACGATCTAAACATGTCTTCTAATGTTTGAATAATCCATTCTGATTGTCCATCTGTTTGAGGGTGGTAGGCAGTGCTCATACCAAGTTTAGTATCTAGGAATTTCTGAAGGCTTTTCCAAAATATGGATTTAAATGTGGATCATGATCAGAAACAATATATAGAGGTACTCCATGATGTCTCACATCATCATTAAGATATAGTATTTCTAGACGTTCAAGTGGTAAACCTTCTCTTATAGAAATAAAACGTGAAGAATTGGTAAGATGATCTACAATGACCCATATTGCATCATTCCATCTATAAGTCTTTGGTAGTCCCGAAACAAAGTCCATCTAAATATTATCCCATTTACCCTTATGTATGGGAAGTGGTTGCATGACTCCTCTAGGCTGTTTCCTTCCATATTTCACTTGTTGAAAAACCATACATCTTGACTCAAAATCAACAATATCCCTCTTCATGTTGTCTCTCCAAAAATGTTCCTTCAAATCTCTATACATCTTAGTGATACCATGGTTTATAGAGAAATTGGAACTATGATAATCATCCAAAAATTCCCTTTTTAGATAAATTATATCAGGAACTCAATGTCTTTTCCCAAATTTCAAAATCTCATCTTCATACACAAAGTCACTCAATATCCCATCATTCACAGTATTAATATTATTTTGAAATTCCTCATCATCACCTAAGAACTTTTTATCCTTTATAGTAAAGATGGTTTGGAAACCATTGAAAAAAGCATTTATCTTTAACCTTCCATGGTTATTCCCATATCCATCTTTACAAGATCTATGAAAATTGGATCCCTTTCAACTCTCATCTAGTTCAGAACTCTATGATCCTTTCTGCTCAAAGCATCTTCCACCTTATTTTCCTTCCTTAGGTTGTAGTGTATGGTGAAACCATAATCCTTGAGTAGTTCAAGTTGTAAATTTTACCTCATGTTGAGTTTTTTTGTGAGAAAATATATTTCCAACTCTTGTGATCAGTATAAATCTCACATTTTTCACCACATAGATATTGTATACATACCTTCAAAGTAAGGATTACAGCTGATAAATCAATATCAGGAGTAGGATAGTTTTTATCATTATTTTTTAGCTGTCGTGATGTATAGGTAATAACCCTATCATTCTACACAAATACTCTACCATGTCCTTTCTTTGACGCATCACTGTAAATAAAAACACCATCATTCCCCGGTGGTAGATTGAAGATTGAATAATTGACTAATATTCTCTTCAATTCGTCAAAAACATTCTTCACACTCTTTTTTTCAAACAAATTTAACCCCTTTACGTGAGAGCTTCGTTCATGGGTTAGCCAATAAGGCAAAATTGTGGAGGAAACACCAATAATAACCTGCTAAACCAATAAAACTGTGTACCTAATTCATACTCATTGGTTCTAGCCATTCTTGGATTGCCTTGGTCATTGAAGGATCAATAGAGATTCCATCTTTAGAGATAATATGAATAATAGAAGAAATATCTTGAAGCCAGAATTACCACCTGCTAAATTTCCCATATAATTCATTCTTCTAAGAGTATTTAGAATAATGTGCAATTGATTTTCATGATATACATTGATTTTGGACTATACTAGGATATCATCATTAAATACCACTAAAATGTCATCAAGATATTCCTTGAAAACTCTGTTCATTAGATCCATGAAAACAGAGGGAGTATTTGTCTTTCCAAAAGGAATTACTGTAAACTCTTAATGCCCGTACCTGGTTCGAAATACTGTTTTCAGAATGTCTTACTTCACCACACACAACTAATTATATCAAGATCGAAGCTAAATGTATGAAAAATATTGAGCTCCAGGAATTTGGTTGAATAAATCATCAATGCGAGGTAGGGGATACGTGTTCTTTATTATTATACATTGATCTCCCTGTTGTCAATGAACAACCTCATAGATCCTTCTTTCTTCTTAAAAAAAGAATAGGGGCTCCCCATAGTGATACACTAGGGTGAATAATTCCCTTATTACTAAATTCCTATAGTGGTTTCTTTAGTTCCACTAATTCCACAGTGGAAATTTTTAGGGGGTTTACAATATGGTCCTTGAACAAGGAATTAAGTCAATGGAAAACTCAATTTCTCATTCAGGGGGATGTCCAGGTAAATCTTCTGGAAACACATCAACATAATCTTGAATGATAAGTACATCCTCTATTTGAAAATTATTTTCCTCACTCACAGTTATTTCATCTCTACTCCCTAATAATTGAATTTAGTTGAGCTACTGGAGTTGGATCTATATAATAATGAGGTGGTGATGTTTCTTATCTAATGATAAGGTGTTCTTTATAATCATCATAAAAAATCGTAACTTCCTTCTTCTTATAACAAATTTTTTCATCATGGTCCAAAATCCAATCTATGTCGGGGATTATATCAAATTTAATCATGGGTATGATAATGATATCTGTAGATAAATAACATTTATGTGTCTTGATATGGACTAATTCAGAAAACTTTGTTGCAATGATACATCCCATAGGAGTTTTGACATATAACTCCTTTGTTAAATAAAATTGGAAATATCTAATTTTCTTAGAAAATTGGGATGATATGAACCAATGAGATGATCAAGAATCAAATAAAGAATTTCCTAAACTTGAAGAAACCATTAGATTACATACCACTATGTCTATCAGAGCTTTATCCTCTGTAGTAGTGATAGCATAAGATTTCCCTTGATCCCATGGCCATTTCTGAGGTAAGTTTATTTCATTATTAGAACATTCATTTTCATAATTCCCCTATCTATACAATTGTAGGATTCAACATTGACAACCTCTTTCTTCCCCTTTCTATCACGAGCTTGGTGGACTTTTTCACCACACTTGTAAAAAACTCCCATTCCATTAATTAATGTACTTCGGTGTTTCTTCCCACATTTAATACATGATGGATATTTAAATTTTCTCTTTTTTCTATTATTTCCATTTCCAGAGTGTTCAGAAAGTCTCCTCTTCTCTTACTTTTCTTTAACGATGTAAGACTAATAGAATTCCTTTTATATCTTGAAGCACATGAGACTCTGTATTTGTATGAAGAGAAGGATTGTGAGACTAATTTTCAAAGGGGAAACGTTTTTAACCAATCAATGAAATGGTCAATATTACTTCTTGGGTTACATATATAATCTACTATATACCTTGCTAACCGTGTAATGTTAGTTTTATACTTTGCGACATTATCATCATCTTTTTTCCTCAGACTCATAAATTACCTTTCCATATCTGCTTTATGGTCATGAGTAAAGTATTTTTCCAAAAAAAATTCAATATATTCCCTCCATTCCATATTTGATACTTCATTTTCTTCCTTTGTGTTTTGAATCAATGACCACCATTGATCAACATCTCCAGTGAGGCGGTAAACTACCATTAAAAATTTATCCATTTCGCTACTCCCCAAGGCATTGAATATTTTATCTAAGAAATTTATCTATTTCACAGCTACTAATGGATTTTTACCCTCATTGAATGTTGGTGGTGGTTTCCTCATGAAGCGATATAACATTGATACTCCACGTTGTGGATCAAGGTTCTTCATTCTGATAAGATTATTATTCATAACCTGAGTGACTTGTCCATGTATTGTGATAAGCTGATAATCACAAGTAGTCTCACCAGCTCCACTATAATTATCTTGAGAAGGAGGGAAATCACTACCTAATGTGTTCTCATTGGTACAGTTTCCATTCTGTCCACTAGGTACCATTTCTAATCAATAGCATACACTAGATTAGTTTAGGAATCACAACACATAATTCCAAACATATAACATACTAAACATAAATTGAAAATTCTATAGATATAATCCTTAATCATAAAAATTGTTTTCTTTGAGGAGGTATATAATCATAAATCCTTCATAATGGTTTTTAATGAAAATGTGGATTATCCTAAGAATATTCCCCATGAGTGTCGTAACCAATAGTGCAGCAATGCCCATTGTTGTGTACCAGGATATTCCGGGTCAAGACGAAAACTCCTTGTCAGAGTTTTCACTCCTAGATACATATATTCGAGATCCACCTCTACCTTCTCTTATCCAGATAGGGATATATTTCTCAGAAGATAGAAAAAATATATATATTACCAAAATTATAGGAAGTTCTTCTATACTAATCATAACTATCTATCTTAGGGTAATGTGCTATAATCAAAGTTTTTTTAAAATTTATTTTCCAAGGTCAGTACTAAAATTCCTTTGATACTAAATATATTTCCCCGACCACAATTACCGAGAGTCGGTGAATTATAACATAACTTTGGCATGATACAAGGAAATAATGTCCCGAAAGACCGATCAACGTAGTATCCTTGTAAATACATGATACATTCATTAGTTTTACGTTGAATTATAAAATAAAAAACTACTATAAATTTTTTTCCATAGAACACACTCATATCCTCTCAGACTATCCCTACAGATCAGTCATAAAATACTTCTTTGCGTCCTGGGAAAAATAAAACATACAAAGAGGTGAGCTCAGATGCTCAATAATGGTAACAATATAGAGAAAACATTCATAAATAATCATAAATATTTAAGCTAATGTATAAGACAAAAAAAAAATCCTTTTAAACATGAACTTCAACATAATATGGAAAATATAAAATCAAATAATACCATTTAATTTTTCACATGGATATTCAACTAGTCGAATAATCACATGCAATATCAATAGCCACATTCATAATGATGGAATGCATAATGCTCGACTTCATAATCACATAGTCAAGGCCTTGTGCCAAGACTACAAATAAGATTTTGTCAAGGCCTTGTGCCAAGACATTTGTTAGTATCATAAGACCTAGTGACGCATCGATAATCTATAGCGGTCTCCACCCATCACTTACTAAGTCCAATGAATTACTCATATGTAATGTTTTAAACATAACATAAACCATAGTATTAATACTAGCATATGAAATTTCAATACTTTATCTCTAAACCGTGAATGGTAAAAATATAAAACATGCACAGTCAAACATATCACAAAACCTTCAATACAAAATAAATGATTTGTATCATAATAAATCATCTTCAAACCAGTTTAAAATTCATTAAAGGATGTTGACATAGATGAAATAAAAACTGTTTGAGAGAAATATCTCATGGGTTTTTTTGAAATCATTTAAAGTTAAATAATAATAAAAGGAATAATTAATTTGGAAAATATTATTATAATATTGTAAGGTAAGCTTCGGCGAGGCTATAACAACAGAATATAGATGCACCTGCCGTATAATTTAAAAAACATTCTAACCTTAATTTTTTCAAAAAGGCCAATAAAGTAACATGTTTAGAAAATGATGGAAATATTCCTTTCAAAATGTATAAGGTCAGATAAGTGTATAAATTACATTAATCAATAGTCAGTAAGTAGTAAAAATGATTTGGAAATCATTTTTTGGAAAACACAGATATGAATGACAAAGAGGTCCCAGAAGATTATTACATATAAACAACCTTGAATAATGAAGAGGTTGTAGAATAAACCCTTACCTTGTAATTTTCCATTGTTGAGAGTATGTTAACCTATTTTATATTAGTTAAATAATTTTTATTAAATTATAAAAGAACCATATAAATAATTATGATATCATATATGATCTTCTAATAATGCTTTGTTAATAATATTTTAGTATTATCGTTGTTTCAGGTGATAACTGATTCATTTTTCATTATATTATTTGTTACGTGAGTCTTATTTCTAATGTATGGGATTTATCTTATTCATATTCAGAATGATATAAAGGATTCAAAAATTATTATTATTCATCAAATTAAAATTATTCTTCAGGGGTTATGATGGGGAATGAATCTCATTGCATTCATGGAGATGGTAATCTGTACGTACTCACAAGCGACAATATCATTATTTTAATTTTAAAATCCTATATAATTAGAGGGTATATAATATATAGAGAAACATTAACATTTTATAATTTTTATTTACATAAATTTTACATAATTATTATACCCGTCTAAAAATAATGTATTGAATAACAACTACACCACGACATGGAGACGGTAAGCAGTACATACACACGTATGGTGACATTGTCATTAATATTATCGATAGAATAATGAATATGGTTGTACCATTTTTATAATAATATCACATGATATATAAGATACTAGAGTTTTTATTTTAGAATGGAAACAACAAATAAATAGGAAGTGGAAGAAGAAAAGAACTTGAAAGAGGTGGTGAGATATTTACCTCTTCGTTGGGTTATTCCTTTTAATATGATCAGAAGGGCTCCATAGAATGAATTTATGATAACAATAAGGCCTCTAGGATAAATTGAGGATAGTTGAGAGGGTATTTGGGAAATGGTTGGGCGAGACAAATGGCTTTGAAGGTGTGAATTTTAGAGAAGGGAAAGTGTCCCTTTATAAGAGGGGTGATGGACACCTTAGAAAAAGAATGAAATAATATTTTATAATTAAATAATTTTTGGTTTATAATGGATCAAAAATGAATTATTTAAAGTATAAGGTAGGTATGGGTTTAAAACCACTCAACCAATAGGTTTTAGACAGGTTTGAGCCACTATATTAACCTTATCTTTTAGATTTAACCCTTAGTTAAATAGTTTAACATTTACCATGCCTATTTGTATTTTTATATAATATGGTTAATAAACATACTATACATTTCCAATATAACCCCAAATGGTTTATTAATGATACAAATATCATTATATAATTCTTTTGAATGAAAATTATATTTTTAGGACTATTATATCAACCAATAATATTGTATTTTCTTAAAAGCTCATTTATGTCAATTTTGACATTATTTATTTATTAATTTTTGTTAAAGTCCTAAAAACATCATTTCTTAGAAATAAATATATTTATTATACCCTAACATGTCAAATTAACCTAGAAAATTCTTGGATGGAATCAAAACTCGAAATTATATTTATTTTAACATCTATAATACCATTTATTTGATTCTTTCATTAATAAAGAAAATATTCCATCATAATTGTGTCATAAATAATTTTAATTATTCAATGTCTAAAAATTATAAATAACATACCATTATATATGAAATAATTTTAACTTTATAATTAATATTTTTAGTAGAATAGATCAATTATATAACCTCATATAAAAATTGTTTTACAAGAATATATTTTCTGTTGTTATTTTTGTTTTTTTACATTAGATTATTTAATATAAAATGGAATTATCACTCTCATGTAGATTCATATGGTCCCTAAATAATCCCAAGGATTACCATATTCAGAAATTTATCATCCAATATGGTTAGGAAATGTTTTAGGATAATTTAATGTTATTACATTATTTTTTTACCCTTATTTATTGAATTTACCCTTTAGTCATGGTAAATAAAATATTTACCGAAGTAATTAATCAAAATGTCTAAAAATAAAAGTTTCATATTTACACACTTTGAACCTTCTAATTATAAATATAGAATCCATTTTTATAAATTCAAAACACATAAGTGGCAGAAATTAATTTTAAATTAATATCTGTTGTCAAAATAAAAGACGTGTTTTTATGAAATAATAACTGTCCAAAGATTGACACTAGCTTCTGTGATGTTTAAATGTAAAATTACATTCAATGACCAATATTGAATTAAATGGTAAAAATATAATCTATTTATACTTAAAAACCAATCATCATTATAATTTATCACTTTAAAGATTTATGATTTTAAAAGTTGTTTTTAATTAATATTTAGTGTTTTTCACTATTTATAAAAAACTGAATATTTTTAGAAAAAAACCAAAACATTACCCTAATATAAATTCAAAATTACAAACCAAATAATGAAGACCATTTTGAATGATAAAATTGATTAAATTTCAAAATGTGGGTATTACTATTCATAACATCTAGTTTGATTGGTCGCGATGTGTTATAATCTCAAAGTTGCATACAACACGTGCTATTGAATTATTCAAAGGGAAACATACCTTGGAAGAATGGGGTGTTAAAAACCAATTGTTCAGAAGTTATATGGATGTTAGGTTGTGTTGTAATAATAAAGAGATAAATTTTTTGTATTATTAAAACAATAAGTATATGGAACGAAATAATTTGATTGCAATGGGGAAAAATTCATAATAGAAATCATACGGTATGAATGTTAAATTGCCCACTTGTGATATGTTTGCTAAGTAGAATTAAAGGGAATATCTTTTGAGAGATTGTATGTGTAATAAATATGGAAAAAATGGGATTTAAACTCATGAATACAAATAAAATTACAATGGTAATGGTGAGACCCATAATAAAAGTCATGTAGTAAAATGTTTTAATTATTAAGAGATGGATCATTATGTGAATTCATGTTAGAATAATGTTATGTATGATAATTATAAATAAGACCATATGAAAAATTATCTGAAAATTTTATTTGATATTTCTATTCCATAAAATTAATTGGTGATAAG
The DNA here is from genome assembly GCA_963277665.1 of Viscum album. Classification (NCBI taxonomy): domain Eukaryota; kingdom Viridiplantae; phylum Streptophyta; class Magnoliopsida; order Santalales; family Viscaceae; genus Viscum; species Viscum album. The sequence goes on along the minus strand of OY728164.1, from coordinate 567,577,580 downwards.
TACCTTACATTTTTACTCTATGTATGCTAATTTATTTCTTGATTTTGAGTCTAGAAATTCATTTATTTCTGAATATTTTTCACATAGAATGGAAATATAACCTTAAGGAAAAAATATATAAAATTTGTTTAAAACTAATGGTGTATGAATTAAGGAAATATTGATTTATGAGAACCTTCCAATAATCACATGTGCAATTTCTTTTCCAAAAATATAGTTTTCTTAACCTATTTAGAATTAATGTTATTATAGGTATTAATTGAATTTAATTTTATAATTATAAGATAAATTATAGTGGTAAAGAATCCATATCAAATCTATAGATTGAATTTTAATTTTTCTATAATATTTATTTCATACCTTTGATAACATATCCATAATCTGTGAAAAATATTAATGATTGGAGTGACTTTTTTCATGTACATATTATTGAAAATAAACAAACTGTTAAAATTGATAATGTGCTAGTTTTAAAAGAATATATGGATTTATTTCATAATGATTATCCTAGTGTTATTCATGATTCTAAGGTATAATTTATTTTTTTATTTTTTCATGACAGTAATATGATTTCAAAACCTCACTACCAAATGGATACAATAAAGTTGTTAGAATAGAGAAGGAATTTATATTTTTTTATTGATAAGTGTTTTATCTTCCATAACACATTGACACGATGTTCCCCTTTTTCATTAAAAATAATGATGTTGTTATGGGGATTTTCATTTATTCATGATCACTGAATAACATAAACATTAAGAATAATAAACCTTTACCTTAAATCGTTGATGTGTTTGATAATATTCAGGGAGGATATATTTTTTAAATGATTGACCTTGGTTCCATGTTCCATTAGTAAAAAGTAAAAGAAGAGGCCATTATGAAGATAATATATTAGAGTAGGTATAGTATTTATGAGATCCTAATCCTTAAAATATTTTATCCATATTCTCTAATAAGGGGATATATAAGGTTCATTATAATTTGGAGTTACAATTTAGTGAGTATGAAGCTTGATCAGGCTTACTTTTTGAAAAATATTTATTGGAGGAATATTCTACTTGGTAGTGTACCAAATATATAGGTTTACAGCCTCTTGAAATCAGTTTAAAGACCTAGAGAAACAATATAATTCATAATTCATAGGTTTATCATTTTAAACTACCTGTCATAAAATTACGACTCATCATGTGGAAAAATTTAGTTTCATATGTGTCTTTCATTCTCATGTTCTTCAACTATTTACAATATTTTTATAAATATTATGAAAAATTTACCAAGAATTCCCTAAAAACTGACTATGATATCCTAGATTTACTACATGGATTCTTGAAATTCATTTAACTATATCTTTCCCCTTATTATTTTCTTGTATTTCTATTCTAATATTATTTTTATTTCATCCAATTTTATAAACATTGATGTATTATCTAAATTTTTTTATGATTTTTTTCATTCAAAGACCATGAAAAAATTTCTTGAAATAAAAAGGTAACTACATGTGTCTGAAATAATGAATTAAATTACAATCCATTTCTTAAAAAGGGAGAAGATCAACTGGAATATCATGCTTCCATTAAATGCTCTAGTTGATTCCCATGTTGGAGAGTCCATCAACAACCTTGTTCGCTTCATGAATGGTATGACTAACAATGTAAATAATCTCTAAAAGAAAAGCCAATATTCTCATAAAAAATATAGTAAGTGTCCTTGTGAGATAGAATACACCGTTCCAAATCACTGGAATAATGGAAGTTGAGTCACTCTCAATCCAGATGTTGTCCCAACCCTTTTTCTTGATGAAATTCATAGCATGAATCACACCCATCATTTCTGCCTGTAAGGACGAGGCTGTACTACATCTGCTAAAGAAGCAACCATGAAATTTCCTAATTAAATATCTTAAGATAACACCCAAACCATTAGGACCTAGATTGCCTTTGGATAATCCATCAGCAATCACTTTAATCCATCATGGATTTGGATTTTGAAAGAACAATTCAAAGGTGATCCTCAATTGCCTGCAGAGACCATCAACTCTAATATAACGAAGGATCTAGAAACCACCAGTGGGACCAATATAAAGAAGAATCTTATTTTTTTACAATATAAATTTTCTGGGAATGATTAGTTTTTTTATAGATTTAAAATTTTGTATATTCCCTAAGGAAAAGATACCTGAATCCTTCTCTAGATTTGTTTTTAAAAATTCATTCCATAGATAGTTTTAAGATGCAAAAATTTTCTAAGATAATGTTTTGATAACCTTGAAGAATCTAACCAAAAGGAACCAATGCTTTATTCTTGTAATGTATTAGCCATCCAGAGAACATATTTTTCCTTAAATGGGTAAAAATATTCAGACTAAACCTAAATTTTTTTGAGGATTTATACATCTGGCCTTTCCCATCACCAAGCCTCTATACAACTTATATGTACCAATGATAGACAACGAGAGAAAATGATGTGGCCATGATGTCCTAGTGACTTCCCCATTGTGAAAATCAAATAAAAACCCAATGCAAACCATTAGTAAATTAGTAGACGATCACAATTTCATTGTGTCAGATTATTAAAAAACCATTCAACTCAAAATTAAATTTCATCATTACATCTTGTATGATTTATTGAATCCATTATATATATATTTAGGCTCACATAAAACAACAGATAGTTAAATTATATATGAATCCCCCCATTCCCTCTCATATATTTTGTTTTTTTGGGATACACATTATTTAATCTTTTCTAATTACATCCATATTTATATTAAAAATAGGAAAATGAAACCAATTGAATAGAGGTGAAAAAAAATATTATTGAAAATAATCATCGCATTACTGAGATGGGTGTTCCGCAACTTATGAATGTAGTGAGTATTTTATTTCATATATATATATTTAATTAATATATAATTTCGTGAGATTATTTTTTTCTAAACATTTTTCAGGATCCTCCTCATAAGGGACAATTATTTAATGAGAATCTTAGTAGTGGTCCCAATACATAGGCCGGTGGAACGATGGAGGAAGTACGAGAGCTAGGTGATCTTGTCGGTGTACCTGAGTAGACTCTGCCCCTCCCACTAACATTCTATTTATCCCACATTCTGATCTCATTGTGTCGTTAGGGACACATGGGATATTTAGGCCTCCCATATTTTCACCACCAGTTACATCCGAGTGTCCCCACCCTTCATTACCATATTCTATGATTATTTCCACTCCGCATCTATATCATGAAATCGGCCGACCATTAGTGGCATCTTCTTTTACATATACTTACTTCCCTCCGAGCATCAATATTCCATTTTCTTCAACTCCTTCTCCACCATAATCTATCCCAAAAAATAATACATTTATAAACACTCCTCTAGTACAAGGTGCTCCTTTAGTTTTAGTGGATATAGTGTTTCCCATTGATTAAGATGTTGTATGTATATTTATAGAACCCTAACATTTTTATATGATTTTTTATTTCCAATGTAACATGTATTGGTAAAATATTTGTTTTAATTTCATTGTAGAAACATCTACAGATAGGAGGCAGGTGTGGGGGCATACATTCATGCGTGAGGCGGGGAACTGCTTTACATTGTTGATTGTGGGCTATAATGAAAAGAATTAAAATGATTGAAAAAATAGGGAATTAATATTAGTGTTTTTTGGTGATGCTTTCATTATTCACTGACATCATTCCATTCAGCCCTCTCTCATGGGGATGGTTTCAAAATTATGTAAAGTATAATTATTGGGCATAAATATGGGAAAAAAGTCAGTTTAATTTAATGAAAATACCTATTTTGTATTTATATGAATTTATATTTGGGTGTCATATACAGTTTAATTTTCTCTATAGAGAGGGTACAAGACCTGCATGTCTAAAAAAGTTAGGTGAGCTTTATAGATATTATAAGCATGATTTTTATATTGGATGGCATGCTAGTGCTTGAATAGAGTTAGAGGTAGTACCTGTATTTGATGATTATATGACAAAATAGTATCAGCATATGATTACTCATTGTATCACTATCCAGTTTAAGGTATAAATAAAATTTTCAGTATTTAAATTAAAATATTAATGATTTTCATTAATACTAAATTTTTTATTAATGTATATTATTTATTAATCATCGTGAATAAATAAAATAATTAATTTTACTAAATACCTCCACACATAGGGACTTAAAATGATGTCATTTTAAAAGAGGAATTATGAATGGCAGTTGTTTATAAATATTCTTACGACTTTCACTTTCTATTATTTTGTCCATAATTTATTATATTACTAGGATTATCATATAAATATAGTTATGAAACTATTTATTGGTTACCAATTTTTAGTTAAGTTTTCATACATTCAATGTCATTGTAGAGGCAGACATTGAATATTTAAGGCTATGTGCCTTGAGAATAGTTGTTTTGATAGTGTAGAAGGAAAATTGATGGAAGTGTAGTTATAGAACGGACTCAGTCGAATATTTTAAACCATAAATTGTTGATATCAAATTTTATATCTATTTTGTAATTTAATAATATTTTTATATTTATAATAGGATGCTTTAGAGGCCTTTAATTCCTTGGAACCTAACATTATTGGGACATGATCATTTACATCAGGTGTTGGGAGATGAGCTCCATGGCAGAGTACACTGTCGACCTGGGAAGAGTATAGTCTTGAAGAGGTATTGTCCCTCTTCAAGTATGAGTTGTAGTGAAAAAGAGTTCTATAAGGATAAGGAATTACATGAATAGTCTAAAAGGGACAAAGAGACAGGTGGACATACTGATAGAGAAACACATTATTTATGAAACTGATTGAAGTATTATATCCAATACTTCTACCAGAGGCCCGCATAGCTTGTGATGAATATATTTATTTAATTATTTGTATATATGGTGCACCAAGTGAATGTTATTGTGGTGGATAAGATGATTACATTCCTGGAGTTAAAGATGGAGAGGAGGAGGCTTAGCCGAAGGAGGAGGGCGAGGAGGAGGATGAGTAGGAGGACGAGGAGGATACTGTGGTGGAGTAAGAGGGTGAGAAGAAGGGTATGGTGGATGGTAGTGATGATGATGGGGACAATGATAAGTATTGTAATGAGGCTGATTATGATGGTGAATATAGTGATGGTGATATGGGATGGATTGATTCATTACATTTTGGAAGATATTTCTAACATTTGATGTTTGATGATTTGTTGTTCCTAAATATATGTTTGATTAGGTAGGAGAAATTATCATTATTTATTTATTTAAAAATAATAAAACATGAATTAATGATTTTATGTGACTGAATATATGTGTTACTGGTTCACCCCTCCTCTCTTTCTATTGTGTATATATTCTAAATTATTCCCCTTGGTTTAACTCTGATATGGGTAGATCTGGAAGTATGTATGATATGTATGGACCCTCCTAGTAAAACGATTTACCTATTTTGCTAAAAAAATTATTCTTAAAAGCATGTAACTAATATTTTCTGTTGATCCATTTAATAAGGGGTTTATGTTTTCTATATAGGTACATAGTTAGTTTCAATTAATATTTTATAATCCAAGATTCAAGTAATATTTTGTAGAACATTTAAAAATCTATATAAATAAATGTAATTATAAGTGGAATATAAAATGTTGAGAAGTGTATATCACTATAACCAAATAATATAAGAAAATCAACTTCATATCAAAAAAATAAATAAATATAGATTCATGAAGGAAATAAGATATCTGTTAGAATGAGAGGGAGTTTCAACAAGAATATAAGGAAAAATCACATAGGAAACTACATAAGACTATATCATCACCACATCTATGTACACAAAAAAATATTTTAGGACATGTTCGGGTTCAGAGTTTTTTGGAAGGTCAAAAAGATAAGGTATTCATAAAAGGTATAGAATGAGAGGATATATATATAATAAAAAATAAGAGGTTTCAAAATAAATTCAATGCTACACCATATTAATATTCTGAGAAGGATAATAATGACTTCTAAGACATCCTTGTTGTTTACCTAAATAAATTAAAATGGATAAAAAATTGGTGGAAGGTGAAGAAGTATATAAGGATATATGAATGTGAAGAGAGATATATGGTAATTACCTAATTGATCAGAGGTCATCCATAACTAGAAACTTGATGATTTATATTTCTTATGTAGGAATATTTATTCTGTATAAAAAATAATTGTAAAGGAATAACAAAAAGAAAATATAACATGTTATGAATGGAAGAATAGAATCTCTTAGGATGATTTGATGGACTCATCTAGAATGTTTTTTATAAAAATAAGTGGAACCTCCCAATTACATATTATTTTTATTTGTGATATATTTAGTAGAGAATTAAATGAGTGTGTTCAGTGATCTTCATAGTAAAATTTAATGATTTTTCTAGAGGATATAAATTATGGAAGATGTTGAGATAGTATAATTCATATACATTAATAACTACCATGAAATATAAGAAGAATATTATATCCCTTTAGGGGTGAAAATTTTAGAATGTTGCAGCAAATCTATTATTTCCACTATACCTATAATTTCATGATTGATTTCAAAAAATGTATTGTTCTTGTTTTAGAATCACTCCTTAATGATTTTTTATGATGGTAAGTAATTTACAAACTAAGGAGGTGGGTTTTATTAAAATTGGAGTTAATTGGTAAGTAATAAAACTTAAAAATGAACTATTATAATAGTTTTTTAGGATATTCACAGGTTATACATGAAAATAAAAATATTTTATACAATACCATTGTGATAAATAAAACATTTTTGACCATTATATGACATGCATGGTTGTGTCTGGTAATTGTATAAAACCATGGTCATATATATCATTTCTTCATCAATTTATTTTCCCATGTAGACCTAGAGTAGATCAAGTAATGGATATTTTTTAAGAAATCCATGTGGTATTATCCATCTCTCAGAAAAGAGGGAAGAGAATGCGCATTACATCAAAGTAAAAAAAGAGATGAAAATTCTATTTCATTTACCTCTATATTTTTTTATAGTTAATGGGTGGGGGTAGAAAATAAAATAAACCACTCATATTGATCATGCATATCTTTATTTCTAACAAATTAAATGGGAGAGATATTTGCGACCCAGTAGGTATTGATGATTGTGTCAACGTTTCAATATGTGTTTTGTAGAGTTGATTATGATGAATGGATGATAATTATAGATTCATGAGAAAACCTTGAAAACTGATTTTTTAATCGTCTATGTTTGTCCATAAGATGATTGAGATTCTTCTATATGGAATTGAAAATAAATTGTGATGCTATAGCTTTAAGAAATAAAGTGGAGAAGTTCATGATATTATGTTATTAATTAGATTTGATGATAAATGAGATGATAATAAAAGGATGGAAAGAAAAGTTATGGTGGATGGAAGAGAACAATAAAAAACATTTAGGTAAGTGTTGAAGTTGTTGAAATAGAAAGGATTTTGGATGACTGAGTTTTGATTTATTATATAGAAATATTAGACGCCCATTATTAATTTATGTGTTTCATAGATTTATGAAAATTTACATAGATGAATGTATCACATAGGAAATTATATGATGTTGGTGAGTGAAAATCCACATAACCAAATCATAATGTTGAATATATAATGTATACAAGTGAAAATCCATAAATCTAGATAGTATATGATGATCAAATACATAGTCATTTTGGGTAGAATCATATAGATGAGAATCTCATGTATCTAAACAAAAAGTTTACCTATCAATAAACATATATGCTTATTTAGATGAAAATTATTTGATATAGTATGGCGATGTGTAGTGGGGGGGGGGGGGTGGATGTTAGGGATGTACATTGGGTGGGGTTGTCATAGCCTGAGAATTTGGGGGGTTGGTTGTAGGGTGGAGTAGTAGTGGGGTTCTATTGAATTATAATTAGGGGGGTTGCTGGGGTGGGGGTGGGGTATGATTAGAATAAGGGGTTTGAGGGGTGTAGCATGAGAATTAGGGGGTTTGAAATATGGGGGGTTTTTCTGGGGGAGGGTGATATAGGGGGGGTCTAGTGGGAATGGGGGATGATCAGTGGGAAGGGGGCTATGTAGTGGGATAGAATATCCCATTCAATCATATAATAATTCATTATAACCTATAGATACCTCCTAATAAAGGAAATTATAAATAAAGAAATTGCTGTTAATAGGGTTGGGATCATCAAAACACCAAACCATCCAATGTAAAGGCGGTTTTAGTAGTGGTTATCCAGTTACAGAAGAGACCCCACGGGATTTCGTTTTCACGTCTCTCTAAAATTGCAGTCATGGTAAATTTTTGTTTGATTTATCATCAGGGTCTCCGAAGAACATGAATGGAAGTTTTTATTTTATATCCTTTCATTTGTTTTCTTGTTATGAAACAGTATAACATAACTGATATCGCAATGTCAACCAAATAAGGCATGTGAATAATCTGTTACAAAAACAAAATCAATAAAAAATATTATAATGGGTTTCCCGGGACTCAAACCCAAAACGAGTTGGATGGAGTAGAATTTATTTATAAAACTATTTAAAAAAGGAAATAAAATTTTAAAATATAAATGAAAAAAAACTATCCCTAAACTGTGCTTGCTTATTTCCTCCCAATGTGGGATTCCCTATGTTTTTCAATGTACTGATCTTCTAAATGCTAGAAAAAAATACTAATAGTGGTATCAAAGTAAACCCCATGATGAAATATTTGAGAATTGGTTTCAACCAGGCATAAAAAATGGTGTAGAATGAGATTCAAGAAGGATTATTTCCATAGGGTAGATCAAAGACGTAATTTATGTTTACCACTATCAATGGTAAATTTAGATTTTGGTCGAGGAAAGATAAAATACAAGATACTTGGAACTAAAAATAAATTACAATAAGTTCATGGATGGAATTATAATAAAATAATGGGAACATTCTTCAAACCTCAATTATTTTATCTCACTATAAGGTTACACGTGGTTGGAATCAATGTTCACTATATAACTAGAAAATTTCTCTGTAAATTTATTGAATCATATGGAGGAATACAAATCAATTAATTGAGAAAATGATTTAAATAAATTCTCATTAATGGCCCCTAATAATTATTTTATGTGTTTCCATATTAAAATGGATGTGTCCTAAGAAGGTATTATGATTTCATTTTCAAAACAACCACGAACACAACTTCCACATTGGCCTAGACTAGTTTGTGGTGCTCATCAACACAACATCCTAAAACAACATACCTTATAGTGTGAAACCTCATAACTAGTCATTTTTACATTCCATTACCTATGAAATGGGTGTGGTGAGCATTACCAAGTGAGTCCCATCGATACCTACCCCAACTATAACTTTATAGACAAGACTATTTTCTAGATTTATTATTTTTTCCACAAAGCACACATGAGCCAAGAAAGCTTAAACTAAGGTTTGGTTTTGGCCATTTTGAACCAAAAACCTTAAAACCAACATTTATGATTCATAAAATATCATTCTTTAATGAGACCCCTGTCCTAGCCACAGTAATGGTCAAATACATTTCTCATGACGTGGGGGGACAGGCATTAAAACCACCACAAAAAAAGTTTTTCCAAATATCCCCTTATAACATCTTAAATTCCTATATAAGAATCTAAAACAATCGTCTACAATAACTCCTTCCACTATACAAGATGTTATTTTTTCCCAAATATCCTCATTGATCCACCCATGATTCCACATAGAGAGTTATGTATTTTTATTTTTTATACCTGCATAGGGGTAGTTCCATATTTTTTTTATCTGTATGTGTTTTACCTGCAGGTGCACAAGGGGAGGCAGGCCACGACTTCTGCAATTGTAGAAGCAAGCCTATAACAACAATTTAAAAATTGTATTTATATATTTGATAACAAACCATTACCAAGAGTTTGAACAAACCATTGGTATATTTTGATTACAGACCTTTGCCACGGTTAAAACAAATATTTGGTATATATTTGATAACAAAAATTTGTTACTGGTTTTAACTACAATTGGTATATATTTGAAAATCATACATTTTCTAATTGTTTGTTCAAATCATTGGTAAATATCTAATCCAATGGTTTGAAAACCATTGGAGTATGCATGATAGATCGAATAATGAAATGGGTTGAAACCGTTGATAAAAATTTATACCAATATTTTCCTTAAATTGTTAGGAATAAGCAATTTTTACTACCATATACAAACAGTTTTTGTAGAACCATTGGCATAATACTTCCCCTACACCTTAGGTGCCAATAGACTTCTTTCCTTTCCCAATTTGTTTAAAGTGTTGGTAAATGCTATGTTTCTAGCAGTGGTGAATGATGGAGAATGTGATAGTGAATTATAGAAGATATTTCAAGTTATATGATAATGAGAACATTAAATGAAAATCTTTTCTATTTATCATTTTGAATATGATATATATCAATGGTTGATTTTTATTAATAAATATATAGAAATAAAAGAAAAAATAAGGCATGGGATGAATTTTATTTAAATATATATTCCATGAAAAGTATTTTTATAATTTCATTTTCATTTGAAACGATGTTCAATCCCTACGCATTTTGAAAAATTATTAGGATTCAGTTTCAACCTAAAATGAAATATTTTCAAGATTTGATAAGCATGAACGAAATTTTATTCTTGGCCATGATAGTTAATTTGATATAATTTACTCAGAATTGATGAAATTTTTATGAAGGCCTCTGGTTAACCATGTGTTAAGAAGATATATAGAAGTTATATAGTGTTATAAGAATAAAGAGATATATTTTTTTGGATTATTAGAAGCATAAAATATGAAATGAAATATTTTGTTTGGAATGGTGAAAAATCATTAAAAGAAAACATAGGGTATAAATGTTAAATTTCACTCTTGTGAATAGTGTGCTAAGAAAAATTATAGAGAATGTATTTTGAGACATGGGTTGTTTAATAAATATGAATATAATGGGAGTGTAAATCATGAATACAATGAAAATTTCAATTGTAATGGTGAGAACCTTAACAAAAATCATGTAGTCAAATGTTTTAATTATAATGAGATAAATCATTATGTGAATTCACGTCAGAATAATGTTATATATGATAGTGATAAAGAATACCATAAGAAAAATGGTGTGAAAATTTCATTTTATATTTCTATTCCCTAAAATAAATTGGTGATAGGTATATTACATATTTACTCTATGTATGCCAATTTATTTTTTGATTTGGGATCTAGAAATTCATTTATTTCTGATTATTTTTCCTATAAAATGGAAACATTGAATCAATGAAGAAAGACATAGAATTGGATTAAAACTCAATGTGGAAGAATTTAAGAAATATTGATTTATGGGAACCTTCCAATAATCATATTTGTAATTGTTTTTTCCAAAAATATATTTTTCCTCACCTATATAGATTTAATGTTATTCTAGGTATGGATTGACTTTCATTTTAATTTGATAAGATAGATTATAGTGCTATAGAATCCATATCAAATCCTCAGAGTGAATTTCAATTTTTAGTAATATTTATTTCATATCATTGATAACATATCTTTATGCTGAGAAAATTATTAATGATTAGTTTGACATTTTTCTTGTATATATTATTTAAAATTAATATACTATTAATATTAATAATGTTCTTGTTGTGAATGAATATATGGATGTATTTCCTAATGATTTTCCTAGTGTTATTCTTGACTGACAGGTTGAATTTATTTTTTACTTTTTTCATGATGGTAATATAAATTCAAAACCACACTATCAAATGGATTCAATAAAGTTGTTAGAATTGAAAAGGTAGTTATAGTTGATTATTGATGAGGTTTTCATCTTCCATAACTCATTTAAACGGAGTTCCCCTTTATCTATTAAAAATATTGTTGTTTTATGGGGATTTTCATTTATTCATCAGCACTCAAAAACATTATGATTAAGAACAAGAATCCTTTACCTTAAATCATTGATGTGTTTGATCAGCATTAGGTAGATTATATTTATTCAATGATTGATCTCATTTCCTTCTTCTATAAGTTAAAAGTAAAAGAAGAGGTCATTATGATGATCAAATATTAGAGTAGGTATAGTCATTATGAGTTTGGGGATATTAATTTGGGGTTATCAAACACAAAATTAATTTATATATCTAATGGAGAGGTTTTTTGTGTAATTAGAAATATTTATGTTTTTTTATGTTTATAGTGCGTAAAATTATAAATTCATTGAATATCAAGAGAAATATCTATATATTTTCAGGAAATCATTAAAAGAATAGAGGTTGCTTGGAAAATTTAGTAAATTGAATTTTTTGTAACAAATGTTTTTCTTTTTTGGTCATATTGTTTCAAAATATGGAATTAGAATAGATATTATTAAGACTAAAGTTTTGGAATAATGGATAAAACCTAATTATGGCATAGTGATTCGATGGTTTATTGGGTTTTGGGGTTACTATGGATAGTTTTGTTGATAAAACTTCTTGATACCACTAATCTTCTTACCTTGAGAAGGAGTTACATTTTTATGGATGATGGAATATGTTAAATGTCTTCATGAATTAAAATGAATATTGTTTATTTCTCTAATCTTAGATTCACCATATAAAAATGGGTAGTTTTTTTCAAACTGAGTCTTCATTAAAGGTACATAGTTGTTTAATGATGTAGAATTATTAGGTTATCACACATACATCTCATTAACTGAAACCCCATTAGTTGAATTATCCGATAGGAGAACTTAAGAAAGTTGAAGTGGGGTTTCCATAAAAAACATAACGATATAATTTTTATGTGGGAAATGTGAAATATGTATTGATAATAAAATAATAATGCATATATTTTCCAAAATAGAGTCAAATTGGAGGCAGAGAATTTGGGTAAAAAATTTTAAGGATTAGGATCTCGCAATTGACTATAATATATTTAATGATAAAACCTAGTCGATTCCCTTATTTGAGATTAAGTTAAAATGTTTGTTTTTTTATTTCATAAACATTTTCCAAGAAATTGTGTATATAGAAACTCATTCCCATTTGGTTCAGGTATCTATCTATTCTTATTTTTTTGAAATAAATAATTAGGCTCAAAAGGAATATCATCATTTGAATGAAAGAGAATAATTGTTCATAATGGTTATGTTTCTTAATATTAATGTAGGTAAATAATGTTTTATCTTATTTGGAAAAGGTTATGTGTTATTGAGTTATTCCAATTAGAAGAATGAATTTTTATGTGATACACACAACTCTATATTTTCTGTCCAACAGTGTTGCACTATGATATATTAAGAGTTTTAATAAATATTTTTGTGGGAATGTATGATGAAATACATAAAAGAGTTTCCCATGAAATGAATGAATTTCAAATAGGTTAAATGTTAACAAAATTTTCTAATTAAGATTACCCATCCTTATTCAGTGCCATAATGTAAGTAGGAGAACATATCGATATATTTAGTTGTCATATTATTAACGATTTTTTTAGGTAATAAGGTGATTAGGATTTTTAATTATTCTCAGAAAACTATGAATTTTTTACCTTTTTGATATAGAATTACTTGGGATAATCTTTCTACAATTTTTCTTATAGAGATATTCAGGTTACATGGAGATCCTACCCCCATTGTTTCTAATCGTGATCCCATATTTATAAAAAAATTCGAATGGTAATTACATGTTGATGGGAACTAAATAAAATTGCGGTATAGTTTTCATTAATAATAAGAAAAATAATCATCTCAAAAAATTAATATATAAGATTATATACTTCGAGCTTCCTTATTATATTTTTAGGGATGTTGGAATGAATATATTTCAATTATTGATTTTTCTCATAATAAAATCTTTCATTATTTTATTCAAATTGAACTTTTTTATGAATTATATGGAAAGTGGTGTGGGGCTCTTGGACATTGGGATGAAGTATGTGGGAAAAAATTATTTGGAACAAGAATTGGTATAAGAGATTATTAATAAAGTAAAAATGATTCATTCTCATACAAGGGAATCATAGGGAAGACCAATGATTTGTTAAGATCCCTAGAGAATGTCCTTTGATTTTTTGTAGGTGGATTTGTCTTTATTTTACATATCTCTTTGAAATGTTGTAGTGAGTTTTTTACTAAAAGGATAGTTGATCTCATTGGTCGTTGGACCAAATGATATTCAATAGAATGTTGGATCAGTTTCATAATTGGATGCCATACCTATGAGTTTATCACATGTACATGACATGTTTACTGTTTCACTATGAATAATGTATATAGATGATGCATCTTATATATTGAGACCTAATGTAGTATAGTTTCTTGATCATATTTCTTATGTGGAAATAAAGGATCATGTTATAGATCATAAGAAAAATTTTGTGCACAACAATGAATTTAACCTAGAAATGATTTTATGGATAAATCATATGATTGAAGAAGCATCATGGGAATAAGAAAATGTAGTGATCAAATAATAACCTCACTAGTATAAATAATGAATAAAATCACAATGAATAAATTTCAAAAAGGAAGGAAGAATGTGGAAACCTAGGTTATGTTAATAATAAACCAATTTCAATTTTTATAAATGTGCACAAATATATTTTATAGAATCCTATATAAGATAATATTTTATATGTTTTTTTTCAAAAAAGAAACTATTTTATTCATGTTTAAATGTTTTACATGATATATATGGTTTTATTTAGGATTTAATTATTACATTTTAGACTATTAAATTGATAAATTGGACATATTTTTTGGATTCAACATATCTATCATATATTAAGTTAAACTTATTTATTTTTTAGTGAATAAAAGAAAATAATTTTTTTATAAAATCTATCATTTATTTTAAATTCATTACAATGTCCCATTTGGTTTTGGATTGGTTTTTCCAATGGATAAAACAAATTAAGTCAATATGATTAAAAATTATATTATATTTTTCAGTTTGAAATCAATTTTATTCTTATACTAAAGGAAAACAATTATTTATGATGAGTTATTTGTGATGAGCTCATCACCCGTTAAAAATATTCTTTATAGTGGGACTATTTATTATAGGAAATGATTCACGTCAAAAATACCTTTTTCAAGGTAGTACAACATATGGTAAGAACCATTATTTGGGATGGGTATATTATACCATTGAAAATACTATTCGATTGTATTGTTATTTGAAAAAAGAATTTATTAACATTCACAAATAAAGTGTCAGCAGGTAACTTTTTGTGATGGTTTTCATCACAAATATTTTTTTTACCGACAAATCCTATATTTTTATTCCTAATGTTTAAAATAGTCCATTTATAAATAGATGCATCCCTTTAAATCTTACCCAAATATATTCCCTCTCGCAAATGATTTAACCATCAAATTTCTCACCTCACCTCTCATCATCTACTTTCTCTCCATCCTTCATCTTTATTAGCCATTCCTCTTAATTTTGTAATATTTATCGAGAAGTAATATTTTCCTTATTCTCAAATTATAAAGAATAAATTTTGAGGTATTTTAAAAAATTAATTTTTTTAATTTTTTTAATTTTATTTTTATTAGAAATTAGTATTATAAATTTATAGTAATTAGTTTTAATTAGAAATATTTATTTTTAAATAGAACTAATTATTTATAATTAGAAAAATTAGATTTAATAAGTAGTAATTATTAGTAAATAAAATTAATTAGTTTCGATTATCATTAATTAGTTTTAATTATTAGTAGGTAGTGATAATTTGTAGAAACAACTTATAGTTGATAGATAAAAAGTATTATTTATAATAAAATTGTGATAATTCTTAATTTTTTATTAATAATTAATAATGTATTGTAAGTAGTAATAATTAACAATACATAGTAATTTTTTGTAATTAAAACTATTTTTTATCAACTAAAGGTAATTAATAAAAATTTAGAAAGCTTTAGTAAAAATAGCAGTAATCTGTATAATGTAATGTCCATTGAAAAAAATTAGTAGTAATTTAAAAAAAATAAAATTATTATAAATTGCCCTTAATTATTAGTAATTCCTAGTGATTCATACATATTAGTGGTTATTAGTAGAACTGACTAGTAATGAGAGATAATGAGATGAAATTAGGGGGAAATTAGTAAAATTTTCCACAAGTTAGAGGCAATTAGTAAGAATTCCCAGTAATGGGAGTTAGATAGTTAACATTAGTAGAAATGAGTTTTAAATAGTAAAATTTAACAGTATTGAGTGTCGATTAGTAGAAATTAGTGGAAATGAGAATTAATTAGTAAAAATTAGCTGAAATGAGCGATAATTTGTAAAAATAAGCAAAAATAAGTGTTCATTAGTAACCATTAGTGGAAGTGTGTGGAAATTAGTAATAATAAGTGGAAATGAGTTATAATTAGTATAAAATTATAGTAATTATCGTTAATTAGTAAAAATTTGTGTATGTGAGTCATAATTAGTAAAATATGGTATAAATTAGTTGTAATTAGTTGAAATTTATAATGGGTAGGAATTAGTAAAATTCATTAAAATTAGTGTTAATTTGTAAATATCATTGTAAATGAGGGGTAATTAGTAAAAATAAGAGAATCAATATGATAATTATCCAAAATTATTCAAAATTAGGGGTAACTAATAAAAATTATAATGAATGAGTGTTCATTAGTAAAAATTACCAAAATTGAGCCATAATTAGTAAAATATAACTGAAATAATATGTAATATGTAAACAAATTGTAAAAATGAGTGGTAATTAGTACAATTTAGCAATAAAGAGAAGTAATTATTAAATATTAGACAAAATTAATGCAAATAGAAAAAAAATTACTAAAAATGGGTTTTATATTTAGAAAAATAGTAGTAATGATCTGTAATTAGTTATAATTAGTAAAATTGAGCAGTAATGAGTAAAATATCAGAAATAAGAGGTAATTAGTAAAAATTACTGTTAATGAGTAGCAATTGGTAAAAATTAGTGCTAATTCACACTAATTCTTAGATAATATAAATAATGAACTATAATTATTTAATATTACATAAAATGAGTGGTAGTTATGATTTTTTTTCAAATGAGTAGTAATTAGTTAAAACTAACATAAATGAGAAATAAATGGTAAAAATTTGTTAAAATGGGAGGTAATTATTAAAAATTATTGTTCATGACAATTAATAAGAAAAATTAGTGGCAATGATTGGTAATTGTTAAAAACGATTGTAAATGATACGTAATAACTAAAAATGGTTACAATTAACCAGAATAAACCATAATTAAACACTATTATCCATACTTAACCAAAATTACAAATATATGGATAAAGAAGGGGGATGTGGGATACATGTAGGAGAGGGAATGAAGGAGACTATTGGGTCAATGAATTTTAGTGCCCTTATGTTTAGTTTATTTGGAGGTGTGGCAGTCATGTGTAATCATGTTAATTATGGAAGATGAAAGAGATATAATAGATAATAATTACATGTTTAGTGTGTTTTTTACCTTTTCATTCAATCTCTCTCCATGAAAAACTATTTTTTTATTGATTATATTAATGTAAATAAATTATTATCGGTAAAACATTAATTTATATTGATAATAGATTGAACAAAAAAATGAAATATTCTACTAAGAGTGTCATTGTCAAATATTCCACGTACATCATATTCCATTACTCATAGGTTTATCCATGAATTTTTATTCTCCAATAGATCTGAACACAGTGGTATCAAAATTCATTACCCCTACTATCTATTCTATCCCCTCAAATATCTTCTTCCCTCAAGGGTAGAATGTATTTGAGGTGTTGCAAGAGATAAAAGTGCGATGGGATTATATTTCCCATTTGTTCAGTTGATTTGGAGGAGATGTATTCATGGGTAAACTTATAGGTTTATCATTTTCTGCCACTCATCCTAATTTTCTGAACACAAGGGTTTTGGAATTATTTAACTATGTTATCACCCTCTTCCCCTCAAAGCCAATATTCACTCATTCCCAAATTCCATCATTCGATCTCCCTTATAGTAATTAATTGTAACCATTAAAAGTTGTGCTAATAAAAAATAGTTGTATTAAAATGGAAATTATAACATTTATAAGAAATTTTCAGTTTTGGGATTCAATAATTTTTTAGACAGTCTGTTTCTAATGTATGATTAATCATAATAAATATTTTTATTTCATATTTAGTTGAAAAATATAGAACATGGAAGTAGACATAAATCATTATTACAAGATCAAAATTGGTTAAAAAAATACAAGAATCAAATTTTTTTTGGTATAAAGCCTTTATATATTTAGGGTGTCAAATGGTTTTTATCATTTTCATGATCCATTTTTTTCAAAAGGGATGATTACATGTCTACAAAAGAAATATGATCTGAAGAGGTATGAAACATTTGACAATTCTAGGGGTCATTAATTACACTTTGGATTTCAGAAAGATTAGGTTTTGTGGTACTAATATGGTGTATGATGTTCTTGAGATGGTAATAATAACAAGGTTTACGGTCCATCATGGTTTCAAACATTATTACATGATGTTTTAAGTCCTTGTTTCCAATAAAAAACTAATAATTATATTTATTTATCTCTTGGGTTAAAACATTCCTAATTTTATGAGTTACTAATGTTTGTTGAAGATGCTTTATATCATGGTTTGAATATGAAAACATTTTAAATGGTTACAATATTTATGGCTATTAAATTTGATAATGGAATATCAAATTAATGTTCTGATCGAATATTTAAAAATTTAAATTACTATTACTTGAAGGAAATGTGTTTCCTACGTATTTATATGAGATCTAAACTATTGTTCATAATTTTTGTCATAGTTATAAGAATATTCGTTCATGTTAAAATGATTGAATCTTTATATTATGGTGAAAATGACTCATCAGTTAGTTGTTATATCTATGGAAAATCAAGTTAAAAATAGGCTCAACGGGTGAATTACTGATTTGTTTTCATTAAACAGTATAGATATTTCATGCTTAATCCTAGATTACATCATTTATTTATGTCTCAAAAAATAACCACATTAATTTAATGGAACAAATCTATTATTTGAACCAGTAAAAGTGTAAATCATCCATATGATGGTGATTCTTGGATTTATTTTGACCATGTACATCCTTCTTTTTCTTCTAAATCATAAAAAATATAATCGAGTATTTTTTATGATTGTTTCTATCAATTTAGTTCTTATAATATTTAATTTTCTTTTTGTAACTTCATTATAACTCCATACAACTTACATACTTCTATGTTGTTGAACACTTCAAATAAATTTTTTACAATATTTTTTATAGGAAATCCAAATAAATATTGGTTTTTATCTGAATCTATTGATTGGTGTGTGAAATTTAATATGGAGTAATAGCTTCAGTTCATATGATATTTTTTCGAAACAAAATATCCTAACGAAGTATGATTAATGTTCACAATTGATGACATTTGATCATATTTCTTGGTATCTAGCTAGATTACACATGGTCTAAAATCATGTTCATACAGTATGAGTGAGAGTAAATAATTTATGCTCATTAATGGGAGAAACCCATTTTTTCAACTTTCATCATTGATTTTATCCTATTGATCATCCTTTCCAAAGGAACAGAAATCATTTTAGAAAATGTTCCATTAAACAATATAGACCCCCAACAATGATCTCTGGTGTTGATTTAAAATATATTTCCTCTTCAATACATCCCATTAACATTGGATCAACTACAATACATTATAAAAACTGTTGTATTTGAGAGTGTTCGCAATTAGATAAAATGCAATATTTATTGGGAGTCTTTATATTAGTGTGTTTTTTTGGTCTGTCACATGTTCAATTTCATAAATAATAAAAATACTTGAATTGATAGTATATAATATATTTTCATTGACAAACCCGGTCTGACCAAATATAACTAAATGTAACTATTAAATCCTTCCCAAATTTGTTTTTTACCAGAACATGAGTTGCTTGAAAATGTCAAATCATAGAGGATAATGAAGTCAATGTTGTCTTATATAGTTTTCAAATAAAATCCTTCATGATTTTATCATTAGATTTGTGATTTGAGTCTATCAGATGACTATGTATTCAATTTAGATAAATGTGTCAGGAATACTTATACTACATAATTAAAATGTAATTGTTCTCATTATATAAGGAAAATGATTTTATTAATGGGATTTAGAAGTTTATTTAATTATTTTATTTCGAATATACTAAAAAAATGGAATAATTTTTCTGGGACATTTTTGTATCCAAAAAAACTACGATGCATATAGTTACAACATCATGTTATTTTTTAAAATTTTATGTAAATTGGATAAAAAATTACACTCGAATACATTGATTGAATAAAACTTTAAATATTATATTTTCCATAGGAAGAAAAATATGGAAGGCGAATAAACATCAAATTGATTTACCCACATGAGAGATGTATATAGAAATTTATTAAATGGATAAATAATAATGAATTTGTTAAAGGGTAAACAGTATAATATAATTTACTAGAGGAATTTGTTTTTTATGTCCCAAAATTTCTATCATGAATATCATTCAAAAAATAACTAAATGGGCCTTAATGAGGATAATGTGGACATTGAAATGAATAGTAAATTAACATTTTTATTCATCCTAATAATGGATTTGGTGGAGTTTATGAATGATTAATTTTAGATAAATAATATTATAGGTCTTGTATACTTATTTTGTATAAGTAAAATAAAATTGCATGAATTTTACAGTATGTTATACTATAACCTATTGTAATTTTTTTTATAAAAATAAATTAATATGATTTAATTTTTAGTTTATATGATAATCATATCAAGTTATATTTTCCAATAATGACACCGACTTCCCTTTAAGAAGGTCGACAAAATAATTTTTCTTACTCCTTCTAAAGACTGATAATGTATAGTTTTTATTATATAACAAAAACAATCCATCTATTATTTGTTATATTTATGTTGTTTTAATGTTCCATGTTTCTTCACATAATTATTAAAATTGATAATTTCATCTGTGAATTTTGTATCCCACAATCTAAAATTGTAAAAATTTATTATTATTAATTCACATGCATATAGTTATTCAAAAAATATAAATTATTTGTGTTTTATTGAGAGGATCTCATAATAGAGAATCTAAAGTTCAATTTTGTGGCTTGATTGATGAAATAAATGATTTTTTATCTAATACAAAATTATGTAAAGATGTTTAAATGAATTTATAGGATACGGATAGAGGATTGTGTGTTCCTATTCCCCTTGGAATCATTAACATTAAATATAAATTCCATCTAGTAGTAAATGAACAATTATTAGATCATAAAAAACAAAATGTATTCTGTATTTTATCATGCTTCTTCAAGTGATTTAATTTATAGGAGGATCGTTATAAAAATGAAATCCCATGAAAATAATTTTATACAAAGTGAATGTGGTTATATTGATGTGCAATGAAATTTAATTTATTAAGAGACATCGCCAAATAGGTCTTTTAAAAGAAGAGACAAGAATGTCAATGTTGAAACACCACAATTATTGGTCAATGGTGATTATGATTTAGATGATGTAAAAATTTAATTTATGTTTACATGATATGATTAAGATAAAATTCCTATGAACATTTGATGATACTCAGGATGAATATGAAGAAATTGAAACTGTCATAAATGATGATGAGGATGAATATAAAGAATGAAACAATTTTATATTATTAATAGTCATCATTAATATATATGTAATACATGTTTAAATTTTTTTATGACAACATTGTTTTTTCTGTTTCAGATGGTTGATGATACTTTTGATGAGATGTTCCATATTGTCGAGGAGGCTATACTTCCTAGAGATGAGTCTCATGCTTCATCATCTGATGCACAAGTTACATGTCGTTATTTTTCGACTTGGAGGGGTTATGGTTTTTCAAGACTGAGGATTTCTAACCATATTACTGTGTAACATCCACATCATGATTTTGATCAATGCTTGTAGAGATATGCTCATATGGGTATTTTAGTTAATTTCCATTAGTTATAATTAATTTTTATATAATTTAATTATGTAATAATTGATTTATTATTTTTATCTATTTTCCTATAGTTTTCACATCTATTTTTTGTAGGTGATTTCCATTCTACAGATTTATGTTTTTAGAGCATGGGTGACGTGGGATTATGTTACCGCTGAAATTTAAAACTGCATGGTTGACCATTAGATGGTAAATCAACAAATGCATCTTATTTTGAAAATTATATAATTATAAACATTATATAATTAATTTTTTGTAGTTTTTATGGTATCCAATCAACGATAGATTGAGGACATATATCTATGAGGCTTGGGAGGCCTACATACGTGAGATTTTTTTTTCATTTTTTGCATAATTTTTGGATGAGAGACATAAAGAAATATAGAGTCATGGTTTTTTATCAGACTTATTGTACTATTTGAACCAATTGCATCTCCTATCAGGTTTGGGATGCATTTTTCTCAAACTGGAAGGCAGATATTGTTCATAGGTGATCATCATTGGTCAGTAGAACATGGGGAGGCAGGAGGTCACACATAGAGCATGTAGTCACACATTAAGTACTCATCAATAACATATGGTATGTACATTTATTTAATAATTTATATAATTTAAATACAAAATGATTAATTTATTATTCATATATGAGTTTTAGAATCACAATATTATAGAGTTCATGGATAATTAATGGATTTATGATGATGCTCTCATTAGTGATAATACTAGTGTTCGATAGCGTCATATTATAGTTTGAATAATTTTTTCATCTTTAAAAAATATAAAAATAATATTTTATTTATTTTAAATTCAAATTACATATGAAGGTGTCATATGAGGTGGTAGATTCTCAGACATGTATTGAAGGTTGGGATGAGGCTGAGGGTAAGCACACCATTAAATCATGATTTCATGAAGCAACATGGATGTATGAGAATTATTATGATTTTTAGAAAGGCCTATTTGTTGGTATTATTTGACAATTAAAACCTAGGAGTTTTATGATACTATTTCACTGTCATACTCTATATTGAAGAAAGATAACATAAAATTATTCGTTTAATTTACAGTTTTAGGGGAAGATGTGTGACTAAGATGAGGTTATAGATACCCTATATAGATATAATGAAATGTTTCATCAGTAACAATAACAGTAGTATAAGTTTCATCGATCTCATGGGTAGCAACATGGGTAGATGATAGTTTACTTTATATTATTGGTGTAGAGTATAAAGACATTATTCCCTCCACCACCTTCTCTAGATGACCATCCCCCTCCCCAATGATTCATGTATTTTTTTGATAACTTTATCATGATAAATATTTCAATGAACATATTATTTTTAATATATTTTTAATTCATAATAATGAAATATCCAATGCATCGTATTTTTATACCATTTTGATGTTTTTTTAAAAGCAAATGTTTTTAATTTTTGTATATTATAAATTTTATGAATTTTTTATTTTTTTTAATATTTTATAAAATTCATTATTTTTTAAAAATTATTTGTTATGTGTATTAAATTTCTTCATAAATTATGGCATATGAATAACCAGTTAAATTTATTATTACAATAGTGGGGAAACACATCATAATTTTTATGGTAATGGTGAATCAAAAAAATTCCATTCTTCATTTCGTTTTAATGTTTTATGGAATTTGTGATTAGATCATGTTATAAATGAAAATTTACGTTGAAAACCCGTTAGAAATTCTCCATCCAAAATAATTAATATCCCCATAGTGCAAAAAATGACATTTTTCTAAAATATAATTGATTCATTTAAATTTTCACATATATATTGAAATTAATTTCTACCACTTATACAAGCTCAATCCTTATAAATGTATTTTATATTTGAAATATGGAGGATTAAAATTTTAAATTTATTCTATTTTATTTTTGTAATTATATTTTTCAGTGGAAAAATATTATCACTTGTTTAATGGTTGAATGGTTTAACAAGGAGGGTGTTAATGTATGATATAAGGCATCAAATATTTTTAAAATAATGTTAAATTGGATTTGTTTATCATAATTCAACAATAAGAATTCATGACTTCTTAATTTATTTATTTGTTTCGGCCTGGAATTGAGAAATTATTTTTAATATTTAATGATTATTGTATTTATAAGATTACTACACCCCTCATATATAAAAGAGAACCATCCCTCCTAAATTTATTATAATTTTGGAACCCTTATATCAACCACGTTCACCCAAAAAAACATACAAACTATTCTCCCCACATTCTATTTTCTCATTTATTCACAGAAGAAAAACTGTAGAAGGCGAATGGTGTAATCCAAAAGAGAGATATACCAGAAGGATGTAAAAGTACTAACCAATATATTTCATGTTTATTTATTCTTCCAGGTATGTAAAATCTATTCTAAAAAATATAACATAATTAAATCACTGTATTTTATATATTAATTTTTTAAAATTTTTATGGTACAACTCATTTCAATCTATTTCCTTCATATTGTAAATGAAAACATTTAACATGCATTTGTATAAATTACCACCTCCTTGAAGCGATGTGTTTAATTATCCATAACCACTTCAAACGGAGGGTAATAATGATGTAATTATTCAATACATTATATTCTTATAACATGATTATGATTCTATAAAAATCATATATGACATAACTTCTTACTGTTTCCATAAATTAGAAAAAAAGAATATCACTTATTTGTACGTGCGGAATAAGATCTCCATGATGTGATGTTATTAATTATTAATTAGATCCTCAAATAGTTGTTCATAAGGGTGGAAATAATGTAAAATATTACATTTATAACATATTTATGATTCTAGAAAATAAAAATATGATATACTATTTTTCTAATCCATTTAGTAAAAAAAGAAAAATTCTCTCATGTATACATGTGAAAATACTGACTCTATGATATGAAATGTATCATTTCCTTATCCAACAATCATTGATGGTAATTATTTTTTTTCATGTGTAGGAATGAAAATATTTTCTTAATTATTATTTTGGATATGATGCAACCAAGTTCTCAATGGGCTTAGTTCACCCACCAATGTGAATATGGACTTATAAACCAAACATCCACCAAACATCCAATGATAACACAACAATATTAGTAAAAAAATATTTTTTTTATAAATGTGATAACATTTAAAATTCCATGTCTCATATTTTAAAATACAAATGATTAAAAGAGTATTAAATGGGGTGTTTTACAATGGTATCCTTCTGATTGTTGTAACAGATTATTTAAGAGATTATCCACCAATTTGAGGCTACTACTCCTCAAACTGTCATTATCCAATACATCCTATGATGTCCTTTCTTCCTAGTATAAAAGAGTAATAATATAATAAATAAGTTCAAGGTAATCAAGCAAATCTATCTAGTTCACGATCATTTTCCATGAAATATTTTTATTATTTTCTCTAATTGAAAACACTATGGTTGTATAATAATTGTCTAACCATAGTTTATACCATAATCTTTATAATAATATATTCTTCACATTTATGAATCAAATCACATAATATTCAAGGGAAAATGATATACCCGAGGAACAATAACAAAAAATTCTATTTTGATCATTATATAAATCAACAAAGCCCAAGGGTGAAAAATTACCCTTAAGAGTACTTTCAATTTGAGTTTAATGTAACATGATAGTGGTGGTATCCAAACAACATAAAAAGTAATATCATAGGTAATGATGTTACTACTGATTATGCGGTTCCATTAAATACTAAGATCATGAATGTAGTTATTAAAATATCTACATTTAATTGCTTTAGCATCCACGAAATTAGGAATAATTTAGGACAGATAGGGTTATAGATTGAGGTATTAATCGAGACAGAAATGGGAATTCCAGCTTCTATAGATTATTTTTTCATCACTATCACATCCACCTAAATAGGTTTTAGATTTAGGATCCCATATAAAAACTATTTTACCATAAAATATATCAGAAAATTGAGTTTTCATTACAGATAGGGGAATAATTATAATAAAATAAATCATTCTATAGAACTGATGTATTTTCATAGCTTATGAAATGATGTTCTGCATCCACCCAATACTAAGTAAAAATGAAACATTTAGAGGAACATATTTATGGGAAATCACAGTAAATAGAACTCTATTGGAACTGTTACATGGGAAACCCTCCAATCCATGGCTAAATTTAAAGATTTTATCCATTTGTTTTTTGAGGTTAATAATATATTAAAATATTAATGTTATCATGAACATAAGAGTAGTGATAGAATGGATTTTTTTTTTAATTTTTCTAGTTAATGATGGATCCCAAACAAACTTGTCCCGCCATGGATAAAAGGAGTAATAATTAATAGCTTCATCAACATCCTATTATAAATTTATGTAATGTATAGATGGTAAGAATTTAATATAAATCTATAAATCTGTAACAGCCCAAGATTTTATAAAAAAATATTCTTTTTAATTTTATTAATGTCTTCTGTTGTACGCTACACAAAAAGGAGCTTGCACAACACGCATCCTTGACTTGCCTTGCATTACACGCAATCGCGACCTTCCTCGATAGCGTGTGTAATACGTAATACTGAGTTTCACGAAACAATGATATGCTATTAAAAAATTATTAAAACTAGCCGTTATGAATAGTAATAACCACTTTTGAAATATTAGATATTTTAAAATGGACTTCATTTTTGGATTCGGAGCATCGAATTTAGCCTAAGGTGAAATTTTGGTACTTTTCGGATAACTTTCATATTCTGATGAATAATGAAAATTACTAAATTATAAATAAAAACAACTTTTTTAATCGAAATAATTAATAGTGATAAATTATTAATTTGAATGGTTTTAAAGTATATTTAGAATATATTTTTACAATTTAATACAATGTTGGTCATTGGATGTAATTTCACATTTAAACTAGACATAAACAAGTGTCAATCTTTTGATAGATATTGTTTCTTAAAAACACGCTATTTGTTTTAACAGCGGGATTTAATTATAAAATTAATTAATGCAACTTTTATGTAATGAATTTGGTAAAATAGATTTCATTTTTGAATTCGGAATATGAAATATAGCTTGGGATGAAATTTTGGCACTGTTCTGAAAAACATCAATTTTTGATGAATAGTGAAACTACTAAGTGGTAGTTAAAAAACTGAATTTTTCATAAAACTTAATTTTACCGCTTCTGTGAATGGAATTTCAAAAATCCGAGAGACACAGTTGATGTCAGTAAGTAAAATGTGGTTCAATGAGATGAAAATATTTTTTGGTGAATAGTAACTTTTTACTTTTTTTTACCGCGGTTAATAGTAAATAGGGTAACTAAGGGTAAATATGATATTAATATTACCCTAACACATGTCCTAATTCTATTGGACAAGTGTAATTAGACCAAAAAACAAACTTAGGAATAAAATATGACCATTTAGGCCCACTTGGATTAGATTAGGACATTTATTATTAATTTATTTAAAGAAGGGTTAAAATAGTTAAAATCAAAGGTTAATAAGTAAATCATTTTTAATATGGGGTTATACATAAGATAAATTCTATTGTAAATATTCATTAGAAAGCTAAAAAGATTTACTACATGATGGTATTTTATTTGTAATTTTTAGACATCAAATAATTTAATTTATTTATGACACAATGATGATGCAGTAATTATCTTATTAATGAACTATTGACATAATTGATGTTATAAACACCAAAATAAATATAATTTGAGACTTTTTATGAATTACACTAATTTTCTAGGTTACTATGATATATTATTGTTGATTTAATCAACTTGGTTCGAACATATAATTCTGTTATGACTTTCACAAAAAATCATATATCAAATAGTGTCAAAATTGACACAAAATAGTTTTTAAATCAAATATTATATTATTAATTGTTATTTTATTCCTAAAAATCTAAGGTTCGGCCAAATGACTTAGATAAGGATATATATTTTAATAATAAACAATTTGGGGTTCGTTTTGCATGTTATAGTAAGTGTATTAACCATATAGTGAAAGAAAACAAAAAGACACGGTAAAAGTTAAATTATTTAACTTAGAGTTAAATCTAATTGATAAGGTTAATATAATAACCTAAACTTGTCTAAATCTTATTGGTTGATAGGATTTCGACCCATCCCCACTTTATCTTCGAAATAAGACCCTTTGGAACCATTATAAACCGATTTTGACTTTAAAATAAAATAATATTTTGAGGTATTCCTAAGGTGCCCCTCTCCTCCCTTATAAAAGGACACCTCCTCTCCCTCCTCCTCACACCAATTTGAGCACTCAAGCTCGGCCAACCCCTGACATTTTCTCCTCTACACTTCCCTAGAATAATCCTAGAGGTCCTGGTCTTCTCCAAAGACCAATCTTAGTTCCTTAAGTGGAGGATTCAAAGAGGCGTTCCAAAGAAGAGGTAATATCCATTACCGATCTTTTCAATTTCTTTCTTCTTCAACTTCTTCTTCTTTAGTTGTTTCATGATAAAGTAATAACATCAGTATTAATTACATACTGATATGTTATTATAAATATGAAACAACCCTAATTCACCTTCTATCCATCCTACAGAAAAATGAAATCACCGCGCGTGCGTACGTACGGAATACCGTCTCCACGCCGTGGTGTAATATATTTTCCACCATCACCTTACAAGGATGGGTATAATGGTGTAAAGAATAACTATACATAGTTATTAAAACATCATATTGATTCTGATATATTTTATAATCCACTCCAATTCAATTCAATATTTATAGAAATGATATCATCGCTCGTGCGTACGTACGGACTACCGTCTCCACGACGCGATGAGATTCATTCTCCATGTTAACCATTTAAGAATGATTATAATGTATATATAAGAAATAATAATGAAATATATGACATTATAAGGCTACTAGATTTATGTATATATATACATATGTATGTCATCTACTTACTTCCATTTCAAGACAATAAGGAAAGGAAAACAGCGTTCATGCGTACGTACGGACTACCGTCTCCATGAACGGTGTTTTTTCATTTTATTTATCTACCTATTATATATATATATACTGAATATATATGATATATAAATCATATTTTATATTCTGGAAGTGAGTAAATCATGATATAAGTAATAATGATGTCAAGAACAACAAGTCAAAACACCTACGATAAATGAAACGATTTTACCCAAAACGCTTCTTTAACATGGAATTTACAAAAGAACGGGTAGTATAATGTCATAAGTGAACCATATATGATATCATAACAATTAATATGATTCTGTAATAAGTCAATAACATGATTTAAATCATTATACAGGAGGTTCGGACACTTACAAAGCAAGTCGGACCTAAGGTAAGGGAAATATCACAATCTCATTTTTTATCCGAGATTGTTTATTCGCAAGTATTTACTGGGGTGTATTTTATCATACACATCCATGTTTCATCAATATGTAATATTATTTCCATCCAACTACAATTGTTTAAATCCATTTTTACCCTTCGATGATTTTTTAGTAATATTTATAAAAGGAATCTTTTGTCGTTTTTCGTACGAGGTACTTTTTGACTTTTCCGAAAAAAGTACGAAGAATGTTTTTTTAACTTATACAGAATGAATGGATTTCTAAAACATTACTTCCAAGAATCTTCCTTTACAAGTTTTCAATTTTATTTTTAATCAACTTCTTTTAGTTTAAAATTGTATGACATGTTAAGAAAGGAAAATGTTTTTGAAGTAGAAAGGATATTTTCCTCAAGAATGGATTTCAAGTGTTTTATCAAAATTATTTTCCATCTAAGATAATAAAGGGTTCTGTTTCTATCCCTATTATTACATGGATTTGATTATGTTGTGATGGAAATATTTTTATGAATTCCTTTATCTTATATGAATTGTTTTATGATGTCATGTTGTTTAAGAATCCCATTTTTATTACATGGGTTACGCTATGATGTATGGTTTATGATTATGTGGCACACATAAGAAATGATTCATTATAAGATGGGTGGGACCTATATCTCCCTCCAATGCATTGGGTAAAGATTTTATATCTCATGAGATAGACATGGCTGAAATGGTAGGTTATACCGGTTCAGTGAAACAGGACTGAAACGAGGGTTACTCGATTCAGAAAGGGACTTTGTCCACTAAGATAGTCTTGGCAATGAGTCTTGACTAACAAGAAATGATTTTCTATGATTATGTGTGTATGACACAAAGTTTCATGTTTTAAGTTATTATTATTGGGATTACATTTCACTTCTATGATTTACCCCATGATATAATATTATGAGCTCTTTTGCAGGTTAAGATTTCCAAAAGCTATGTTCTTATGTATATGATGTGATTGATATTTCTTCTGTTTACCCTTACTGAGCATTTGAGCTCACCCTTTTATGTTTTCTTTTCCCCAGGATATAAAGAAATGTTTTAGGTAAAAAAAAGGGATGACCTTTATGGGAGATATTAAAGAACTTTCACCACGATTAGAAGATTACGTTCCGAGTTTCCAAAGAAACTAAACTATTACGATCCTTTAGTGTGTGTTTTTGTTATGTATTAAGTATTCCGCAAATGTAATGTAATGTCCATGTACGTCAGGATACGGGTCTCTACAGTTGGTATCAGAGGAAAGGTTTAGTCAACCTTTGGAAACTAGGATGCGAAAACGTTAGTGAGACCCCTAGAGATATTTCTAAGGTATGTCTAGGGATGTCCCTAAGGATAAGTATACGTATAGGATATAGTCCTAGAACTATGTTAATGATATTAGATTAAACCTAAGATGTTAGATATTGAAGTTACTCCCCCTTTATTATGATTTTTGCCTCTAACACTATTTTTTTTTGGGTTTTAGAAAATCGCTGGAAACAAGATGATTCACGATAATGGAGGATATGATGGACAATGGAATGATATTCTTCATAATGAAATGGGATTTGGAAGTCCAAACATCATTATTATGCCTAATCAGCAATCTCATAATATGATCAATAAAGTAAAATTTGGTAAGTTTCCTGACTCGGCTAATAAGAGAAAGATGGAGTTTCATGATGATCATAGGGGAAAGAAAGTTCAATTTCCCCTATGTAAATCATGTGGGAAGAGGCATCAAGGAGAATGTTTCAAAGGAACTGGAAGATGCTTTGGGTGTGGAAAAGAAGGACACAAAGCAAGTAAGTGCAAAGGAAAAGGTTCAGTTAACACCATGGATGAGGATAATGGTATTGCTACGACATCAACAATGGTTAAATGTTTTAAATGTGGAATGTATGGGCATTATGCAAACCAATTCCCTAAGGGAAAGTCTCATGAAGATAATCAGTATGGTCGTATGGGAAGTATTTATGTTGATGATGATGAAGAGACTACAAATGATATGTGAGATGAAAGAATTGTTGAAGCTCGGTCAATGGTTTAAGAATGTAGTGGAATGATTACATGTTTATTATGTGTAATGTTGTATAAGAAATCTCATGGTACTATGGAATAAAGAGACATCTAAGGATTGTTACACTGTTGTCTTTCCTTGAGTTTTGAAAGAGTATGATTAATGGTACCACTATCCATGAAAGGTTATTCAGACATTTTTGGAATGTTGATGATATGCGCATAATGAAGGAGAAAGGAGAAAATTAAATTTTTAACAGTATTCATGAGCTCATGATTGATATAAGGACTAAGTGATATCATGGTTTGAGTATATAGAATTTTGAGGATTTTTGTATGTGGAAAGTGTTAACTTTTAACTGCACTCATGTTTTCACTAAGGTATTCAAGAGAATACACGATTAAGGACTTTGAAAGTTTGGAATGTGACCAACAAGACATATCTTATGATATGTGGGGATCAACGACAGTATTAAATCTCTGGTAATCGTTGTCATTATATTATGAGAGTGGACTGCAGTATTATGTATAAGCCTAAAGATTAGACTGGATTATGTTGGACGTAAGTTAGTATTGTTTAAGGATAGAAGATTTTCGATATTATTGATGGGATGTTATAGTAACGTAGTTTTAGAAAAAGGACAACCTGCAGGACGGGTGACAGCCCATCGCTTCAGACAAGGCTGTAGGAATCGAACCCACAACCGAAGTGCGACTGGCCTTTATCGCCTACCACTGACCTACAGGAAGTCCCTGTTTAGTAGAAACTAGTGTTATTATATTAAGCAGTATGATATATGAAGTATAAGCCCATTTTAGGAACCATATATGATTAATCCCACTATAGATCGACTTATGTATATTAATTTTGCTATCCTTTTGAGACAGATGGAATGACCCGTCATTCTATCACATGATCTGCTAACACTTCACGAATAACAAATTCAACTTCATTTATTTAAGAGATGAAGTTGAAATTGTTAAAGGCACGAACAACAGTGAGATTGTACCAAAATAAAGTAAGTATTTATTCTAATTCAATTTTCAACTTTAGGGAAATGATCTTGAAAACCAAAAATGTTGTCCTAGTGATCTTATACCTAATGAATCAGATGGTACCTTATATCATCACAAATCTATGGATTTGTGATTACTGGCTTTTCCATAGCCATGTTCTCTACCACTATCCATCAGAACATGATGGTTAGATTTCTCTTCCATATCCATATTTTCACCTATGTGGAAACCCAGTGATTAGTTTATTTGGGTAACCATTACGTTTCATACTTTTGTTTTTAAAGATTGGTTTTGATATTCCTTTTTACGATGTGGGTTTCTATTAAAGAAACTTTCGAATAGTAAACCATTTATAACCCCGACGAATTTCGAGGGCGAAATTCATTTTAAGGGGGGTAGAATGTAACAGCCCAAGATTTTATAAAAAAATATTATTTTTAATTTTATTAATGTCTTGTGTTGTACGCTACACAAAAAGGAGCTTCCACAACACGCATCCTTGACTTGCCTTTCATTACACGCAATCACGACCTTCCTCGATAGCGTGTGTAATACGTAATACTGAGTTTCACGAAACAATGATATGCTATTAAAATATTATTAAAACTAGCCGTTATGAATAGTAATAACCACTTTTTAAATTTTAGAAATTTTAAAATGGACTTCATTTTTGGATTCGGAGCATCGAATTTAGCCTAAGGTGAAATTTTGGTACTTTTCGGATAACTTTCATATTCTGATGAATAGTGAAAATTACTAAATTATAAATAAAAACAACTTTTTTAATCGAAATAATTAATAGTGATAAATTATTAATTTGAGTGGTTTTAAAGTATATTTAGAATATATTTTTACAATTTAATACAATGTTGGTCATTAGATGTAATTTCACATTTAAACTAGACATAAACAAGTGTCAATCTTTTGATAGATATTGTTTCTTAAAAACACGCTATTTGTTTTAACAACGGGATTTAATTATAAAATTAATTAATGCAACTTTTATGTAATGAATTTGGTAAAATAGACTTCATTTTTGAATTCGGAATATGAAATATAGCTTGGGATGAAATTTTGGCACTGTTCTGAAAAACATCAATTTTTGATGAATAGTGAAACTACTAAGTGGTAGTTAAAAAAACTGAATTTTTCATAAAACTTAATTTTACCGCTTCTGTGAATGGAATTTCAAAAATCCGAGAGACACGGTTGATGTCAGTAAGTAAAATGTGGTTCAATGAGATGAAAATATTTTTTGGTGAATAGTAACTTTTTACTTTTTTTTTACCGCGGTTAATAGTAAATAGGGTAACTAAGGGTAAATATGATATTAATATTACCCTAACACATGTCCTAATTCTATTGGACAAGTGTAATTCGACCAAAAACAAACTTAGGAATAAAATATGACCATTTAGGCCCACTTGGATTAGTAGGACATTTATTATTAATTTATTTAAAGAAGGGTTAAAATAGTTAAAATCAAAGTTTAATAAGTAAATCGTTTTTAATATGGGGTTTTACATAAGATATATTTGATTGTAAATATTCATTAGAAAGCTAAAAAGATTTACTACATGATGATATTTTATTTGTAATTTTTAGACAACAAATAATTTAATTTATTTATGACACAATGATGATGCAGTAATTATCTTATTAATGAACTATTGACATAATTGATGTTATAAACACCAAAATAAATATAATTTGAGCCTTTTTATGAATTACACTAATTTTCTAGGTTACTATGATATATTATTGTTGATTTAATCAACTTGGTTTGAACATATAATTCTGTTATGACTTTCACAAAAAATCATATATCAAATAGTGTCAAAATTGACACAAAATAGTTTTTAAATCAAATATTATATTATTAATTGTTATTTTATTCCTAAAAATCTAAGGTTCGGCCAAATGACTTAGATAAGGATATATATTTTAATAATAAACAATTTGGGGTTCGTTTGGCATGTTATAGTAAGTGTATTAACCATATAGTGAAAGAAAACAAAAAGACACGGTAAAAGGTAAATTATTTAACTTAGAGTTAAATCTAATTGATAAGGTTAAAATAATAACTTAAACTTGTCTAAATCCTATTGGTTGATAGGATTTCGACCCATCCCCACTTTATCTTCGAAATAAGACCCTTTGGAACCATTATAAACCGATTTTGACTTTAAAATAAAATAATATTTTGAGGTATTCCTAAGGTGCCCCTCTCCTCCCTTATAAAAGGACACCTCCTCTCCCTCCTCCTCACACCAATTTGAGCACTCAAGCTCGGACAACCCCTGCCATTTTCTCCTCTCCACTTCCCTAGAATAATCCTAGAGGTCCTGGTCTTCTCCAAAGACCAATCATAGTTCCTTAAGTGGAGGATTCAAAGAGGCGTTCCAAAGAAGAGGTAATATCCATTACCGATCTTTTCAATTTCTTTCTTCTTCAACTTCTTCTTCTTTAGTTGTTTCATGATAAAGTAATAACATCAGTATTACTTACATACTGATATGTTATTATAAATATGAAACAACCCTAATTCACCTTCTATCCATCCTACGGAAAAATGATATCACCGCGCATGCGTACGTACGGAATACCGTCTCCACGCCGTGGTGTAATATATTTTCCACCATCACCTTACAAGGATGGGTATAATGGTGTAAAGAATAACTATACATAGTTATTAAAACATCATATTGATTTTGATATATTTTATAATCCACTCCAATTCAATTCAATATTTATAGAAATGATATCATCGCTCGTGCGTACGTACGGACTACCGTCTCCACGACGCGATAAGATTCATTCTCCATGTTAACCATTTAAGAATGATTATAATGTATATATAAGAAATAATAATGAAATATATGACATTATAAGGCTACTGGATTTATGTATATATATACATATGTATGTCATCTACTTACTTCCATTTCAAGACAATAAGGAAAGGAAAACAGCGTTCATGCGTACGTACGGACTACCGTCTCCATGAACGGTGTTTTTTCATTTTATTTATCTACCTATTATATATATATATATACTGAATATATATGATATATAAATCATATTTTATATTCTGGAAGTGAGTAAATCATGATATAAGTAATAATGATGTCAAGAACAACAAGTCAAAACACCTACGATAAATGAAACGATTTTACCCAAAATGCTTCTTTAACATGGAATTTACAAAAGAACGGGTAGTATAATGTCATAAGTGAACCATATATGATATCATAACAATTAATATGATTCTGTAATAAGTCAATAACATGATTTAAATCATTATACAGGAGGTTCGGACACTTACAAAGTAAGTCGGACCTAAGGTAAGGGAAATATCACAATCTCATTTTTTATCTGAGATTGTTTATTCGCAAGTATTTACTGGGGTGTATTTTATCATACACATCCATGTTTCATCAATATGTAATATTATTTCCATACAACTACACTTTTTTAAATCCATTTTTACCCTTCGATGATTTTTTAGTAATATTTATGAAAGGAATATTTTGTCGTTTTTCGTACGAGGTACTTTTTGACTTTTCCGAAAAAAGTACGAAGAATGTTTTTTTAACTTATACGGAATGAATGGATTTCTAAAACATTACTTCCAAGAATCTTCCTTTACAAGTTTTCAATTTTATTTTTAATCAACTTCTTTTAGTTTAAAATTGTATGACATGTTAAGAAAGGAAAATGTTTTTGAAGTAGAAAGGATATTTTTCTCAAGAATGGATTTCAAGTGTTTTATCAAAATTATTTTCCATCTAAGATAATAAAGGGTTCTGTTTCTATACCTATTATTACATGGATTTGATTATGTTGTGATGGAAATATTTTTATGAATTCCTTTATCTTATATGAATTGTTTTATGATGTCATGTTGTTTAAGAATCCCATTTTTATTACATGGGTTATGCTATGATGTATGGTTTATGATTATGTGGCACACATAAGAAATGATTCATTATAAGATGGGTGGGACCTATATCTCCCTCCAATGCATTGGGTAAAGATTTTATATCTCATGAGATAGACATGGATGAAATGGTAGGTTATACCGGTTCAGTGAAACAGGACTGAAACGAGGGTTACTCGATTCAGAAAGGGACTTTGTCCACTAAGATAGTCTTGGCAATGAGTCTTGACTAACAAGAAATGATTTTCTATGATTATGTGTGTATGCCACAAAGTTTCATGTTTTAAGTTATGATTATTGGGATTACATTTCACTTCTATGATTTACCCCATGATATAATATTATGAGCTCTTTTGCAGGTTAAGATTTCCAAAAGCTATGTTCTTATGTATATGATGTGATTGATATTTCTTTTGTTTACCCTTACTGAGCATTTGAGCTCACCCTTTTATGTTTTCTTTTCCCTAGGATATAAAGAAAGGTTTTAGGTAAAAAAAAGGGATGACCTTTATGGGAGATATTGAAGAACTTTCACCACGATTAGAAGATTACGTTCCGAGTTTCCAAAGACACTAAACTATTACGATCCTTTAGTGTGTGTTTTTGTTATGTATTAAGTATTCCGCAAATGTAATGTAATGTCCATGTACATCAGGATACAGGTCTCTACAAAATCAATTGAGGATTCAATGTTTTGAATTAATTCAAATAAGGGTAAACAATTCTAGTTGTTATTCGTGAACTTATGTGGAGATTACCTATTATAAATACATTTGGAATTAGATAATATTTAGAAAATATTTTCTTTTATAGTTGACCGAATTGATATGATCAATTAATTTTAAATAGAATTCTTAAGACTCATAAAAAATATATATTTGAAGAAGTTAATGGATTCATAATTTTTAGTGATATGCATCTAAATAATGTTCACAAATAGGGATCCATTGAAACTAGAATGATTTTTAATACCCAAGACACTTGATTTGATAGCATTATAATGTTTCCTCCAAAACAAAGTAACCATTCTTCATTCTGTAATGTCCACCATCCACATGAAATAATTTATACATATATTAAGTATTTTCATAAGATAAGAGGATGAAATGTAAACTAAAATGGGTAAACATTTTTACACATAATAATATATTTAATGAGGAACATCCTATTATCCATTAAGTAATATTTCCCTTTCTCGAAATATAGTGGTATTATTTGCATAATTTACAATATCATTAATGTTACATATGTGGTTCCAACCCCAAAACATAGGGATAATAACGCATTTATGTTGAGTGAATCCATCATTCATAACAAAGTCATTCAAGATTACAATTTTTTAGATAGGGGAATATTCATCCCAGGGTCAAAAAATAAATTTTCCCAACCATCACATAGACCTTAGTCCATTTTATATTGGGGATAAGTATCTTTCTAGAAGAATTTTTTTCATTAAAACCTTGATAAAAAAATTATTTTATCAACATAAAGATGGAAAGATGGTAGTTAAATTTTAAATGGAATATATAAAATAGATAAATTATAAAACAAATTAATAAAGAGGTTATACATAGGAACAAAATGTGTTGAGACACAAGGTAAAGGACTTCCAATTAAAAATATCATTTTATTATTTTCCTTCCAACTATTTTTTTACCATGTCAGGGCTCTTTTTAATGAGTCATTACTATTATTAGTTTTTATGAAAGGGTTGATGAATGAATTTTTTAGGAATTTTTACTTATTTTTCTGAATGTATTAAAAATAATAATTTTAAAAAAATATCTATGGTTTATTGTCTAATTTTTAAAAAATTACAAAAAGAATTATTTTTAACTTATATGGATTGACAACAATTTATACACATTATATACATTATTTGTTATTAATCTTCCTATATAACATAAATTTTTTTCAAACAATATATAATATATTGAAGAAAACTATGTTGAAATAAAACACCATTAAAGATTGATCACCAACATGTCAGATCAAAAAAAAATATAAATCATGACTGAGGTATAATAAATAAGAGATATATAAATAGAGTATTTCATGGAAGAAAAGTTACAGAACCATGAGAAAAACGTCCAAAAGGATAATTCCATAAGAAAAAAAACCATGACCAAAGTTATGTCTCCATTTATCCACACATCAAGAAAACTAGACTCCCTAAACACATCATCTTACCAGAGATCCTGAAGAGCTTCATAAAACCCTTCCTTTTACCTTTATCCTATAGAACCTACTCATCATATGACTAAAGTCATATGTATTGTGCCTAGAAATTTTTTTATAGTATACCACCATGAATCTATAAATTTTTTGGATCCATTGAATCATTTTTTTACTTCTTAAAAAAACATGTCCCATAAATCCTTATCATTTGAAAACACATTTTTTCTCAGAAAATGTTTCTTCATTAAAGCATTCTACATTCAAATAAAACACGATTACGAATATTTACATAGGAGATAATGTTGGACCTCAGAACACCCTGAGAGGGGTGGGGTGAATCATGTTATCCAATTTTTCTTCCAAAGTGATGGATCATGTCTCCAAATTAGTAGGATACTATTAATCACATCTATTCGTAATGATAAATAATTAAAACATTCACATGTAGAGATATGACACAATAGTTTTACTTGGTTCACCAAAAAGGGATAGTATAAAAGTCATAAAATTATAATGTGTCGGCCTTAACTAAATTCACTAATTCTCACTGGTTGTGGAATATAAATGTTTGGACACATTCACTATGTTCCAAACAAAATTCCTTTATATGACTTTAGGGATAACACACTACATCACTCATGACACAACCATTGACTCCATAATCTTAATTATATGGCATATGTCTTACTTATCTTATTGACAAGAATGTCACTTCATTATATTGAAATTTAAGTCTTTATCCATATAAATCATGAAACTCTTCTTTTATTGTAGACCTAAGTTGTGGAATGTTAAAATCATTGTTCACTTTAACATGACATTTTGAAAAACTGTTCACAGAGCTCCTTCGTGTTGATCGGAAACATCATGAAGCGAGATACATTGACGGATCTCACTGTGTCATCAAAGAATTTATGTAATCATGAAGAACTAATTACTTAGAATCATTGGATTTATTCAATACTTTACTAGTCTTTTCACAATGATTAAGAATGCATAGAAAGAAAAAATCATTGAACTCCCTATATACTCGAAATCAGAGAAATTCCAAATTTTCATTGACTATTTTCATATGAAATAAAGTGGGGGTAGAGTCAAATACATAGTCATGGGATTTCTTAATGCTCTTCCACTTCCATAAAATTTTTCAAAAACATCCTCACACTG
Organism: Viscum album; assembly: GCA_963277665.1. NCBI lineage: Eukaryota > Viridiplantae > Streptophyta > Magnoliopsida > Santalales > Viscaceae > Viscum > Viscum album. Next base: position 567,537,850 of record OY728164.1, on the reverse strand, counting down.
CTCCTCCATTATCAATGCACCTACGGGATTTAGCATAGTCACGTAGATCACTGTCTACAAATTTCACATTCATGGTGCTCTACTTTTCATAGTCATGGAGAACATCGTAAACCCATCAAGAACATGAGAAACTCAACTTTGAGAAACTGAGTATTCAAAAACCCTATGAAATTACTATATTTATGATTTTTTGATTACAGAAAGAAACATTTCATGATTAACAAAAAAACCTAACTCCATATCCAATAAAAAATCATTGGTTCAAATAGAATAATAGTGTGAAGTGATGAAGACAACCTATCTGTATGATAAATATGTGATAAAGAAAACATGAAACAACTCTATATTAAAAAAACCAAGTATTTGTTGGGATCTAGAAAATGGGAATACATAAAAGGACACATAATGGGTCACTAAGATGGAATAACATGATTTCTACAAAAGAAATTAATTCTACTATCTATCAATATCAATAATATATACAGGATATTATATACCAATGGATATATAACCCCAAGTAGTTTCAAACGCATTGTGGTTTTCATATTCACAAACCAAATGCACCCATGTTTCATAATGTTTCGTGATTTCAAAAAAACTTAATGTATTTCAAGATCAATTTTTTAAAAAACATTTCAATAAGAGAAGTATGCATTATAGAATGCTTCAAATCTATTTTAGATTCAATACCATCTAGGAGTCATTTCATTGAAAGCATGAGTTGGATAAACAATTAAAATTTAAAACTCATTTGAAACAATTTATCATTCTACCTGAGATGAAATTTAAATAAAAAACACGCTTTAAAATATAATCAAACAACATAAAAAACCAAAGTATAATAATTTACAACAACATAATGTAAATAATTAAATAATACCACTATATAGTGACACCTAAATTTCCAATGATGAGACTATATACGCCTTCAAAAAACTGCGAATTGAATCCAAGAGGTCAATTCATCATAATCCTAGATCCAAAAGAAACATTTTTAATCACTATAAAACCATATATATATTGATATAATCACCTAATTAGGTTCCAATGAATCAATGTGAAGAGTGATCTTGAGAATATACTACAAAAAGAGGAGGAAATGAGTGAAGATCTAAAAACACCATGAATTGACCCACAAAAAGAAAAATGTAATCTCCAAGAAACTAATGAAAGAACCTACAATATCATTAAAGAGTGGATAGTATGGTCTAATGAAGGATTAGAATGATATTAGAGTAAAAAATACCATGGTTGTCATGGTAATTTCATATTATTATGAAAATAATTTGATGTTCATGGTTAGACCACATGGTTAAAAAAATATATGCTAACTGTGTGGTATCCACATTCCATTGAAAATGATAGCACATGGATACATGGGAATAGTTTCAATGATATAGAAAACTTGTCCATGTCATGTGATATCCTCTCTAAAAAATTGATCATATTCACTGTTTTCTTGGAATGTTACATAGTCAGAAAAACCATTATGAAATCATGAAAATAGACACTAGATTTGATTGATAGACACCACATGGTCACTACAATATTATTACTAACCGTGGATAGAAAATACACCTAGATTGTTTCCCCTAAAACTCCAAATTCTTAACTGTTGACCCTTTAATTACCTTATAACCTGAAAAAATAAAAAAATTCCTATATTATACCTTCTATTGTTTCAAAAGGTGTAATATTATATTACCTCAATTCAAGGAATATTTTATTTTAAAAATACGTTCCGAGTAAAAATAAATCAATTTTATTTTTTATTTAACAACTAAAATTTTTATTTGGTTTCGTTTAATACTAATTAATGTGTGATTTATGTTTAAAGTTAAGAATATTTGGGTTTTAGTTATACTATATATCTTGGAAATATTATTGGAATGATGGGTGATCATGATATAGCTCTAATTATAGGGGATCCCAAATTATCTCTCTTACACATTGGGTAAAATGATGGAGTTTACTAATGATGGATTAAACCTTGGAGATATGGGAATTATATTGTTAAGTGATTCCATTATAAGGGTGAATGTACAGGTGAATTTAAGGGTGAATATAGGGATAAGGTCCCATGATACCAATATGATATTATTGAAATGTGTTATATGAGAAAAAGTTTGATTTCAAAAGGTATGAATATGAGATTATGTTTTCAAGGAACTTTCTTTGATATTTTTTTAAATAAACATGGTGAAAGGATCATTATTCAGTGAAAGGTATTCAAATTTGTAAATGTTCTAAAAAATAATTTGGGTAATGATTTCACATTTAATATTTCATATGAAAATATTTCGAAAATATATTTAGAATTTATGCTGTTTTCGTGGAAAAGTAAATGGGTAATTGAACTCAAACACTCATGTTTTCAAATGGGAAAATAATTTTCTTTTCATTTATGTCCTTTATTAAGTATTTTTTTGTTGTACTATGTTTTTATATATTTTTTCTAGGTATTAAGGATGATTTCGAACATTAATAAATTATTATTTCACGTTAGGGGAGTTACTTTGATAAATCTAAGTGTTTCATTACAGAGAACATGTGTTGCTGGAAAAGTGGACACTATACAAAAATATCCACTTTGTAATGTAACTATTTTATTAATACACTATTAAACTGAAACCAAAATAGTAATTGGGATTTTAATGATTAAATTTAAATCAAAAATAATACTATTCATTTCAATGTTATGTGTATTGGATTATTTGATCCATCCATGGGAGGAGGATATGAAAACTAGAACAAACCATACAAAGAGGTGATATTTGACATGTTCACATGATAAAATAATTTTTTCTTCAAATGTTTTTTATGGATGGTAGAAAATAGATATTTCATTAGTATAAAAAAATATATAATTATTATCAATAAAAATCCTATCATATAGTCATGGATAAAAATATTATAGAGGGTGGAAGATGAAATGAATTAAGAGATCTATGTTAATAACATTACCACTTCCTTTCGCCTTTCTCCCTTAGGTAACACCTTAAGGCTCTGTTGCATGTTATTTTAGAATAAAAGACGATTTACGGATGTGGAAAAAGGGTTTAGCTGAGGCTAGTGATTATTTTTTGTGGGATTAATCATTTAGAAAGGGTGGATAAATGGGGTGGTATTTAAAATTGAGAGGAGTGATGTTTTGTAATAATATATAATAGATATTAAATATTAAAAGGTAAAAAAGATCAAAAAATTGAAAATAATGAGGATGGGATGATCTAATGAAAATAAATCTATAATATAATAAATTTCAGATATATATTTATCATTATTAATGTTTTCTACCCTTGGTTAAATCCTTTTTAACATAGCATACCTTTATTATGGTGCCTAACATTTACCTATGTCATTTTTTTCATAAAAATAAAATGAAAAATATTATATAATTTGGACCAAAATATTCAAAATATGAAGTCAATTTTTTATTAAAAAAATTCAATTAGTGATAAATATTATTTTTATTCTAAACAAGCATAATTTGGAAAATACATTTTACGAAAAAGTAAAATGTCAAGAAAAAAATTAAAATTTAGGATACCACTGTGAATTTAATTTATTTAAGTAGATTTAATTATTATATTTTAAAAAAATGAATCGATAAAAAATCAATCCAAATATAATTATTACATTTGTAAACTCAATTAATGGAAATATATTTTAAAAAATATTTATCAGATTATAAGATTACAGAAGATTAAAAATTTTAAGCATTTTTTTATTCAACAAAGTATTTTTAAACAAAAAGTTTTATTTTATAGATATTTTATTTATATTTAATAATTTTTTAAAAAATTTGAGTCGTTCTTAAATCATAATAATGTAAGAAATGAAACCATGATGATAAAAATTATACATTCACTATTCACTTAAAGATAATCAATTTCACATTACTCTAAAAACACATCATATGATAATATTTTTATTATAAATCATAAATAAAGTTAATTTGATTATTTTATAGTTCTATATTTTTTGATTTATAATTTTAATTATGAACATAAAAATATAATGAAAACTACTTTCAATGAAAAATAATAGTTTTCAAATTTTAACTACTCTTATTCATATTCCCAATAAATTATAACTTATATTATGATTAATATATTATTCATATAAAATATACAATTTCTAATATAATTACTTTATTAAAATATATACAAAAAAAATCGGATTTTAGAAAAAAATAGATTTTTAGTATAAAATGATCATCTTAGTTATTGAGCAATGTTAATTGAGTTTTAGCAATGTATTACTATTAAAATTGAACTTTCATTATTTAACAATAAAAATGGGAAATTATTTAAATAAAAATTAATATTTTATTTCATTGATAATTTCATCTTAACTTCTAATTAAAAAAGATCTCATTATATATACTATAAGTCCCTTGCCTTAAAAATTATCCAATCTATAGTTAATTCAAGAATTAAGATGATGATTTTTTCAGGTTTCGAGTATTAGAGGATTAGGCAGAAACAATTACATTAAATCTCAAAAGATTAAAAGGAAGACACTTCTACTCGATCCAATTTTTTTACAATAATAAAACAACTTAAATTAAACAAGAATTATTTTCTTGATATAAATCTTCTTGAAATCTGTATTTCCTTTATCCTTACTTATACCATGTGAAAAAAATTTCAAAAACATGGTGTGATCTTTATAATCTCAGTAAGGGATTTAAAAAAAAGAAAGAAAACATTAATCTATCAATAAATACAAAACGTAATATATTTAACAAGCCTCATGAAATCATAAGAGTTATGAATAACACATAGTAATCAAAAACCATAATGGTAACTTGGGGAATCCACTTCTTACTTAAATTGTAGCTTTAACCAAAACATAGGGAGTTACGCTTTGAAAACCCATCATAGTATATTCGCTAAATATCTTAGGAAAAATGTAAATTTTTACCTCTGTCACGTTACCCAATGCATTGGAGAAATATCTCAGGCTCATTCACCCTAGGTTTATCACATAACCACCATTATTTGGTTTATCACATAACCACCAATCAAATTTCCAAGTACCATTAAATAATCATAACACATAAAATATAGCAATTTTAAATATTTCACTCATTAATTAGAATAAATCAATTTCATATATTTGAAATATTCAATCCATTTCCAAAACCATTTAAGACAATTAAAAAATATATTTTTGAATCAAAGTGTCCTATACAACATTGAATCTATTAAAGGAATTATCATTTTAATACATTATTTTCCATATAAATAAATACATAAAACCATTTGAAAAACATGGACATTAATGTGAAATATTTTAAAAATTATATAATTAAAACATTTAAGACAATGATTTATTTATAGAGTAATTTACCACATGATAAAATACATGAAAAAAACAATATAAGAATAATATTAGAAAAAAAAATTAAATTTCAGGGTAATATTTTAATTCATGATATAAAATGACAAAATGGGTTGTATATACACCTTAAAGAATAATAATGTTGAAAAATATCCAGATACGCCCCAATGTAAGGTCATTGAGAACCTTTTTCATGTCTATTATTTCTTTTATATAACTTATTACCCATCTATAACATTCATTTAATTATTCATGTCCATATCGGTCTTTTGGTCGAGGTTCGGTACTAGACTGAAATATTAACTTGTTATAATTACAAATTGTCCATGTGGTCAAATGTACATTATCTATAGAATTGTATTCCTGATTTAAATACCATATATATAATGTATATTTATATGTAGATCCTATATAGACTTATTTTATGATAGTCCATAAAATTTGGATATAAGATAATGAAATGCACCGTTTATGGAGACGGTAAGACGTACGTACACAAGAATGCTACTTTCATTTATATTTATTATTTAATAGAATGAAAACTAAATGATACATAGGTATATTAATATTCTTGTATAATATATATGTTAAATAAGTTATATAAATAAAATAATTCCATCTTTTATACGTTCATTGTATAGCATGAAGAATTCATATCACTTGGAGTGGGCGGTAGTCTGCACTTCGTCATATGAAATTATCATATTTATAAAAAATGAAAATCATAAGGTATGTTATAAATTAGAATTACAGAAAAATAAAGATAAAATAAATACCATAAATATCATATATAATTAATGTTCCATCATAATGGCCATCATAAGAAGTGGTAGGAGACGATTGAACAATCATCATTTTGTGAGGCAATAGTTCGCTTTCCATAGAAATAGTATGTTCTATTCCCATTAGATGGGGTTGTGTGGAATTTTAGTTCTAATAATTATCATAAAAACATCCTAGTATGTTTAGAATAATGTTTTTGTTATTAAATAACGTAATAATGAGATTATGGGGGGGTTGGAGAATTAAAATAAATGGAAGAAGCTATACAGAAGACATTACCTTAAATCGGGTAACTACTTATGATTTAAGCTAAAATGACTTTATGAATTTCCTTCTTCCCTAGTTTAGGATTCTAGGATTAAGATATGGTTTTTGGGATCTTATTGGGGTGGATTTTGAATGATCCAAGACATCTTGAGAGGGGTGATTAATGGTTAGAGGTGGTTGCCTTTTATAAGAGGGGGAGGTGGCACTTAAGGGATATCTTGAAATATTTTTCTGTAATAATTTTTTTTAAATTATAAAGGATTAACAATTCTGTTATATTTTATAAAATATTAATTTATGTCAATATAAAATCATCTAATAAGAATTAAACGAGGTTTGGATATTTTTTAATCTTTATCTTATTTATTTAACCCGCTTTTACTCTTACCATTATATCAAGCATTTAATAATTCGAGAATCAAAATAGTAATCAAAACATAAAGAATATATAATTAAAGAGTAAATAATAAATTTCTAGAACTATTATACTATTTTTCTGATTACTATATTTTATTAAATTTTATAATAATTAATAAAATATTATATATTTTAATATATGAATTATGGCAATTTTACACTATTCAAATCACGATTTTTGTTTAAAAAATTAACAACTTGATTACATTGAAAAAACATCATTAATACAAATATAACAAGTATCTATCATCCAATAAATTCTTGCATAATATCAAAATAACAAATTTTTTTTAGTTTATCATTTATAATATTATTTATTTGAATCATTTATTAATGAAGAAATCACTACATCACCATTATGTCATAATTAAATTAATCTATTTAATGTATAGGAATTATATTTAAAATACCATGATGTAGGAAATATATTTATATATAAAATTAATATATATAGTTGAAGAGATCATTTATATATTCTTATCTAAAAAATGTTTTACTAAAAATATATATTTAATTTATATTTTCTATAACTTTAAATTAAAAGTAATTAAATGTAATTTTCACATAGGAGATCCTCCATGTGGTCCTAAATTTTAACTTTGTATACCGATGGTCAGAAATATATTATACAACAGAGTTTGGAAAATTGTTAGGGTAATTAATTATTATAATAATATTATTTTTTACCCTTATTTACCTAATTTACACTTTAACAAAGGTAAATAAAATATATACTGAAGTTACTTTTCATAATTTCTATAATTAAAAGTAAAATATTTACAAATATTTTACCTACTGATTCTAAATATTGATTCCATTTTTCCAAATTCAAAATATAGATGATGTGTAAATTAATTTAAAAAAAAATTCCCATTGTCAAAACCAAAAAGCGTGTTTTTAAAAAGTAAACAGAACCAAAAGATTAGCGTTCGTTTATGTCCAATTTCAAAGATAAATTACATCAAACGACCAAAATTGGATTAAATGATAAAAAAATAATACAATTACACATTAAACTAAATTAAATGTATAATCTAACTATATAAATATATTGTATTAAAAGGCCATTTTGAATTCAAATTCAGTATTTCTCACTATTCAATAAAATAATAAACATGATCATAAAAATACCCAAACTTCATGAAATGAAAATTTGGATATACCAAGTCTAAAGAAAAATATATTTGTTTCAAATAATACACATAAAAGTTAAAAAAATAGATTTAAAAAGGGTTCTCCATCAATGGGCGGTAGAAAAACCTTTTAAAAATATTAATGCTTTTTCATGATTAAAATCAGATTCATTATGATTTTACACCTATAAAATTTGTTCGATATGTTTAAAGACATATAATAGTCATATTTTAGTATGTTATGTTCATTGATGTGAATACTATGGCTAGGCATTTACTATCATTTAAAATAATAATAATATTATTTTATTTTTTTGGTATAACTAAATGTTTTGTGAAACATAAGATTTCAAAGAAGGTTGTTTTTTCATGTTGAGTACGCTATCAAACAATGTGTCCCTTTTAAAATGCAATTAATATCTTATTTATAAATGTTAATACATAAAAAAATTGTATTATTTTATAAATACTATGGTCGTTACGTCTTTCCACCTTTCTTTTGAAATTGCCTCCTTGCTATTTTAAAAATGGTCTTGGAAACATGATTGAATGCCCTAAATTAGAAAAAGAATCAATAAAACTAACCCATTAAAATAATTAAGGATAATTACAATTGACATCTGAGGTTATACATACTAATATTCCATAAAAACATGTTTATATAGGAGAAACTAAGTGTTAGGTTCTAATGGAGAGTGATAAAAAACATGATCAGGAGAATGTTAACCACTAGAAAAGAACAAACATGTGAATGGTTAAATGGTCTTTAGTTACGTGTAGGTGGAAAATTAAATGGAAAAGTTTTTTTTGTTTTAGATTCCCATTCATAATTTCAAAGAAATTTTTATTGAGATTGAATAAAATCATAAGGATATATACTTACTTTTCAATTATAGTTTCATTCCTTAGTTAGTTTCTACCAAAAAATCATCATTTCATTAAATTATCAGTATTTAGGATGACTTTGTCACACCTAATTTCCTAGAATAAAAATCTAGAGAATATCATGATCCACAAAAGATGAACCATATATTTCCCCTATCTTTATGCCTTAACCAAAATCAAAAAGGCTAGTAAATGATCAGATAATCCCCCAAAGGATAACCATTTATAAAAATGAAACTCTACTCTTAATATCCAAAATTTAAAAAACAATACACAAATCTCAACAAAGTACATTATATGCAAAATTGTTCATAATATTATTCAAAATAATCAAAAATATGGTTGAGATAATAAATTCAGAAGGATTTGATCGCATAGTCTTCCATAAATATCTTAACATTTATCTCCAAATAACATCATATGATCTTAAAGTCTCTTAATAAAAAGTAATTGACTAATCAGATAATATCTATTATAGTTTAATCATTTCCATAAAGAACATAAATCACTCTATGTCTACAATAAAAACCTATATTCTCCCAAAAAAATTTTCAAAATTACTCATCAACTAAAATCCCAATGTATTCTATTTTCTATAGGCATAGAGTGATCCCAAAAGAGAAAACATCTTCAAAATAAACCTTATCACTTAATCACTAATTGAATTTCTTATACAAAGGATATCCATTTGATAAAACATAAGATCCCAAATCAACTCATTCTTGATCAACAAAATCATTTAACTAAAAAGAATAAGTCATACTAACAAGGGAAATCATGTAGGCCAGTGCTAGGCGATGCGCCTTTTTTGCTATTCGGTTTCATGTTGGATTCATGCATCCTTCCCAGAACCAACAAATTTTAACCAGTCCTATGGGTTTTACATATTCTAAAACCATAAAATCCGTAAATCATTATAAAAAATGGGATAATTTACTCAAAAATTACCATACCATGCTTTATTCTCAAAGGTTATATAATACAGTTCATTTTGCATCCCAAAATGGCATAACCATTAATCTCCTAAAAAAATATTATATGAACCCATTAGGTTATCCATAATGTCCACACAAGTAAAATTAATTCTTTATTGAACTACATTTTCACATAACGAACATCAGGGTTAAACATATTTGAAAAATTCATCCCAATGTAATCCCATCATCAAAAGAGAATTAATAATTTTAAAAATATTATCATCCTACAATATATCATAACACTTGAATCCCTTATATGTTGACTTATTACTCGTTCATCCCTCTTAAAAATCCATTTAATATGAATTTCCAGGTTATTTCATTTTACATCATTCCTATAGATTGAATATCCTCATCACATATAAATTTCCACCCAAAGATACTTCATTATTTATGGATAAGAAAATAATTCTTACCTTGAATCCATATATCATTATATTCAGGATGTTCCCTTTCTCTTTCAACATATTTTTATACATTTAAAAAGATAACATTCTCTCCACTTCTGTAATTCCACAATTTTATAGAGTTGGAAAAGTTGAGATCTTGAAATCATATAACAAAGATACCATCACCCATAAAACTATTTTAGAAATGAGTAGGTGCTGAATAACTCAAAAAATTTCTTATAGGTGATTTGAATTCTCACGAAGCTATCCAAATCATTTGAACAAGCTTTTTTCATAATAGAGATGATCAAATCGTGATGAGGGATAAGAAGGTTATGCAATATCTATTTCCTTAAAACATGAAAAATTATTTTACTCTTCTAAATATAATCAACACAAAAACATGAAAGGAAATATTATAATTTTAAAAAATAATCATCTATAGGATAAATATAACGTAAAAAATTTATATTATTCTAATCCATCTACCTATTTATATATCAATTGTTCAGGTTCTTGCAAAAAAACCTATTTTACCATAAGCCTCAAAATTTTTCCTTATGAAAATAACCCTCTTGGTAATATGGTATCTTTTGTATACACACAGATAACATCATATCCTCTAATGTTGCCTAAACTGACTTTTTGATACCAACTATAACGCCCTAGTCTTATACACTACATAATCTTGGGTAAAGTTAAGAATTCACATATTGAGGATCATTTTAGGGTTATAGGTTTATATAATTAGATAAAAATATTACATTACATATCAAAATATAAAAATGTAGAAACTTCTAATATATACAATTTTTCACAATAATAAAACCCCTTAAATAAATCAATAATTATGTTCTTGATATAAATCTTCTTTAATTCTTCCATTCCTCAATCCTCCTTTATACCATTTGAAAAACATTTCAAAAACAGTATATGGGAATTAAAATCTCAAAAAGTGTTATAAAATAATAAAAACACATTAGTCTATCAATACATATAAAACATAAACTCTTTGACATGCCTCATGAAATCATATGATTTATGAAGAACACATAGTGATCAAAAATTATTAAGGTAACATTTGGTATCCATATCATATTTAAATTTTACCTTTAAAAAATATATGTAGTTACCTTTGGAATATACACATTATTATATTACCTAAATCTCTTAGGAGAAAAATTAACATTTGCCTCTATCACATTACCCAATGCATTGGAGAGGTATTTCAGGCTCACCTTCCATAGGATTATCATAAAACCACTCAAATTGGGTTTATCATGTGACCACCTGTCAAATTTCAAAGTACCATTACATAATCATAACACATAATTTTTTAAAATTAACTAAATTTCACTCATCAATATGAAGATATCAATTCATGATATTTGAAATATTAATTCTATTTCTTAAACCATTTAAAAAGTTTAATAAAAAGTTTTTTTAATCAATGTGTCCCATACCAATCTAAAACGTTTAAAGGAATTAAAATTTTTAAAAATTATTTTCCATATAAAAGATTACTTAAAACAATTATGAAAATATGTACATTAAGGAGAAATATTATGAAAATTAAATCTTTAAAACACTTAAAACAATGTTTTAGTTAATTGTTCCCTTACCACATGAGAAAATACTTCAATAAAAAAATAGAAAAATAATATTTGTCAAAATATTAAATATCCTGAGAATGTAGTAATTCATGATATGAAATGACAAAAAGGTTCGTATATACACCTTAAATGATAATAAATGTATATAATATCAAGATATGCCTCAATTAAAGGATATTGAGACAAATTCCATAAAAATGATTTTATAAATGACGTAAGAATTTATTAGTGGGGTGATTATGTGTAAAAATAGTATATCCACACAAATTAAAGTGGAACCTACAAAATTAATAAATAAATATTGATTCAAAACATAATATTTTAATTATATAATCAACAAAGTATGCCTAAATCCTAATTGGAGGAAATTGAGTTTAAAAACTCACTTATGAAAATTTAGCATCCTAAAGGCATCAATTTAAATTTCATAAAATGATTTGATGGGAGAGAATAGAGACTATATTAAATTGGAAATAAAAATTACTTCAATAAGGATATATAAGAACATATCCGAAACTATGAATATGGTAATTAAAAACACAACATAATATAAGTATTTGATTAAAAGAGAAGGGTGAAAGGTTCCATTCCCCTGTGTGACATGTCTTGTTCGTTCTTTATCACTATGAATAATAAAATTATGTTAATTATACTGGATTCATAACCTTTTTAATGTTTATTATTACTTTTATAAAAAACATTATCTTTCTATATCAAATACATAATTATTCATCTTCATATCAGTCTTTTTGTCGATGTTCTGTACTTGAGTAAAAAATAAACATGTTATAACTACAAATTGCTCTTGTAGTCAAAATTCCATTATCTACATAATTGTATTCATGATTTAAATATAATATATATCCATTATATATGTATTTATATCCAGCATATGGGTATCATATAAAATTCCATAACAATTGGATATAAGTATTTGAAATGTACCGTTCATGGAGATGATAATTTGTACGTACGCCTGAATGCTACTTTCATTTATTTTTTATTTTGAATGAAATTATAAGTAAATGATACATAGTTATATAATATTATGATTATAATATTTATGTTATAGATGTTAAATAAGTTCAAAAATTCCATCCTTTATATGTTTCAGGTATCACATTAATTAGTCATATCACTTTGACGGGGTAGTAGTCTGCACTGCCTCAAATAAAATTATCATATTTTGACTTCATGAAAAGAATAATGGAATGTTCAAAATGAGAATTAATGAATAATAGAGATAAAATATATATCATATATAATTATATTTAATTTTTAATTTCCACTAAAAGAGGTGGTAGGAAAAGATTGAATAACCATCGTTCCATGAGGAAATAGTTCACCATCCCCAGAAACATCATGTTTTAAAAACATTTAATAAAGGTGTGTGGAAGTATAGTAAGAATACATATCATAAAAAAACCCTATTATATTTAAGATACTGTGGTTCTTAATAAATAATGTAAATAAATTAATTTCAGGGGATGGTGAAGAAAAATAAATGGAAGACGCTATAGGGAAGACAATACTTTAAATCATGTAACTCATTTGGATTTAAACTCAAAGGAAATATTGAATATAATTTTAACTAGTTAAGTCTTATATGAGTAATATAGGGAATATGGGAAATTATTTGGGTATAGGATGGATGAGACAAGGGGGATTGACAGGCGTGAGATAGGGTTAAAAGTGGTGACCTTTTATAAGAGGGAGGATGGGAACATATAGAATATCTTGAAATAATATTTTATTATAAATTCTATTTCGATTATAAATTAGTCCAAATTAAGTAAGATAACATATAAGATGAATATAAGTCCAATTATAACCATAAAATAATAATTATATAGGTATTGGATATTTTTTAATGCCTATCGTTTTTATTTAACACTTTTTTACTATTATCTTTTTATCTAGAATTTAACACCTTGAGAATCAAACTAGTTACCAAAACATGAAAAATATACAATTGAAGAGTCAATAATAAAATTTATATTAATGATAACTTGTTGGAAAAATCATAAATTGTTTGTAATTTTATAAAATTAAATCAAATATTTTATATTATAAAATACTAATTCTGTAAATTTTGACATTATTCATATCTGGACATTTTGAAAAATCCATAAGAACATGATTAATAATAAAAATATTCATTAATAAAAATATAAGATGTTTCTATCATCCAAAACTAAACATTGGTGACATCTAAATAACAAAATTTCATTTATTATTACATTTATAATAACATTTATTTGAATCCATTATTAATGAAGTAATCACGACATGACCGTTGTGTGTGAATTAAATTTATTTACTTACTGTTTAAAAATAATATATTAAAGACAAATATATGAAAGATCATTTTAAATTTCATAAATAATATTAATAGTTTAAGAGATAACTTACATAACCACATATAATTTTTTTACTAAAAGTTATATGTTTTGGTTATATATTCCATATCATTAAATTAAAAGTAATTCTATGTCATTTTCACACACAAGTGGCTCCATAGGGTCCTATAATCGACCCAAAGATTACCATTGTGACACCCGAGATTTTTATGAGAAATATTTTGTTTTTATGTTATATAAATCACTAAAGGAATCTTTCATTACACACAACACTATCATGGATTTATTTACACGCAATCGCGGCCTTCCTCGATAACTTTCATTGTACACAATACCGAGTTTCTCTAAACAACGATATGCTATTGAAATATTATTAAAACTAGTAGTTATGAATAGTAATACCCACCTTTTAAAATTTTATAAATTTAATCTTTTAAAATGGACTTCATTTTTTGATTCGGAATATTGAAATTAGCCTTGGGTAAAATTTTGGTATTTTTCTGAAAACTTTCAATTTTTGATGAATAGTGAAAACACTAGGTTACTATTTAAAAACCGAATTTTTATTTAATTAATTATTTATTTTATTTAAATTTATTTTATGTCAAAATTGATACATAATACATATTTAAGTTCAATGTAATTCATTGGAGTCATTTTATAATAATTTTAGATATATAAAAATTTAATTGCACTTTTCACCGTCTTTTACCCACCTCCTATGAGAATTTGCAAATGTACATAAAACGTAATTTTACTGCTTCTTTGAGTGATATTTCGAAAATACAAGAGACACGGTTAATATCAAGGATTAAAATGTGGTTCAATAAGATAAAAATAATTTTTGGTGAATAGTAATGTTTTACTTTTATTTACCAAGGTTAAAAGTAAATAGGGTAATTAAGGGAAAAAATGATATTATTATTATCCTAAAAAATGTCCTAATTCTATTGGATAAATGTGATTCGACCAAAAAAAACCTTAGGAATAAAATATTACCCTTTATATCAACTTGGATTAGATTAGGACATTTATTATTATTTTATTTAATGAATTGTTAAAATATTTAAAAACAATGTTTAATAACTAAAACATTTTTAATATAGGTATATAAATCAGATAAATTTTACTATAAATATTCATTAGAAAGAAAAAAAGGTTTTCTACATATTGGTAATTTATTTATAACTTTTCTACTTTATATAATTTAATTTATTTATGACACAATGATGATGCAGTAATTACCTTATTAATGAAATATTAACATAATTAATATTATAAATACCCAAATAAATGTAATTTTAGACTTTTGAAGAATTAAACTAATTTTATAGGTTAATATGACATAATATTATTGATTTAATTAACTTTTTTTGAACTAATAATGCTGTTATGATTTTCACAAAAATCAATTACCAAATAGTGTCAAAATTGACATAAAATAGTTTTTAAAACAATTATTATATTATTAATTGTTATGTTTTTTCTAAAAACATAAGGATCAGTCAAATGACTTATATAAGGTTATATATATTAATAAAAAACCACTTGGGGTTCGTTTGGATTGTTATAGTATGTTTATTAACCATATAGTGTAATAAAACAAGAAGACACAGTAAAAGTTAAATTATTTAACATAGTGTTAAATCTAAATGATAAGGTTATGATAGTAACCTAAACTTGTCTAAAATCTATTGTTTAAGAGGATTTCAAACCATACCCACCTTATCTTCGAAATAAACAATTTGTAGCTATCAAAAATAGAATATGACTTTATAATAAAATAATATTTTATGTTTTTCCGAAGGTGCCCCTCTCCTCCCTTATAAAAGGGAACCTCCTCCCTCTCCTCCTCACAACACATTGAGCATTCAAGATCGGCCAAACCCTGAAAATTTCTCTTCACCACTTCCCTAGAAGCAACCTAGAGGTCCTGGTTGTCTTCATATACCATCTTTAGTGCCCTAAGAAGAGGTTAAGAAGAGGCGCTTCAAAGAAGAGGTAATGTCCATTACCGATTGTTTCAAATTTATTTCTTCTTCTACTTCCTCTTATTTACTTGTTTCATTATGAATTAATAACATCAGTATCACCCATATACTGATATGTTATTATAAATATGAAACAACCCTATTTCACCTTCAATCCATCCTACGGAAAATGAAATCACCGCGCATGCGTACGAATGAAATACCATCTCCACGCCATGGTGTAATCATTTTTCCACCAACACCTTAATTGAATGGGTATAATGGTGTAATAAATAACTATATATAATTATTTTATGGTGATATTTATTCTAAAATAGTATACATATACTTCAATGCAATTCCACGATCATGAGAACGATATCAGCGCTCGTGCGTACGTACGACCTACCGTCTCCACGATGTGATGCGACTCGTTCTACATGATATTTCTTACATAATGATTATATATATGAATTTAATGAATAAATATGATATATATTACACTAATACCATTATGTAAGTGAGGTATCTATAAACTAAAAATAAGAATAATAATTTATTCGACAAAACACACATAAGAACAAAAAGCCATAAACACTCGAATAACAAGTAACAATGAAATATTACTATTAAGAAGCTGAGAATATGACCATATATGATATCATAACAATGCGTACTATTCTGGAATAAGTTAATAACATTATTTAAATCATTATACAAGAGGTTCGGACACGTACGAAGCAAATCCGACCTAAGGTAAGGGAAAATCTCACAATCTCATTTTTAGCCGAGATTGTTTATACAATTGTATTTATAGGGGTGTATTTATCATCCAAATCCTTGTTTCCTCAATATGTAATAGTATTTATATCTTCCTACAATTTTTTAAATCTAATTTTACCCATTGGTGAGTTTTTAGTAAAAGATATGAAAGGAATATTTTGTCGTTTTTAGTATGAGGTACTTTTTGACTTTTCCGGCCAAAGTACGAGAAGACTGTTTTTTAACCGACAGGGAATGAATGGGTTTTTATGATTTCAGAGAACATTATTTCCATGAAGCTTCCTTTACATGTTTTCAAGTTTATTTAACTTCTTTTAGTTTACAATTTTATGACAGTTTAAGAAAGGAAAAATGTTTTTGAAGTAGAAAGGATATTTTCCTCAAGAATGGAGTTCAAGCATTTTATCAAAATTATTTCCCATATATGATAATATAGGGTTCTGTTTTTATCCCTATTTTTACATTTATTGGATTCTGTTATGATGGAATTATTTTTATAATGTCCTTTTATCTTATATGGATTATGATATGATGGCATGACGTTTAAGAATCCCATTTTTATTACATGGGTTATGCTATGATGTATGATTCCTGATCTTGTGGCACACATAAGAATGTTTTAGATTAAAATTATATGACAGGTTAAGAAAATAAAACAAATTTTGAAGTAGAAAGGATATTTTCCTCAAGAATGGAGTTCAATAATTTTATCAAAATTATTTATCATATAAGATAATATAGGGTTCTGTTTTTATCCCTATTTTTACATTGATTGGATTCTGTTATGATTGAATTATTTTTATAATGTCCTTTTATTTTATATGGATTATGATATGATGGACTGACATTTAATAATCCCGTTTTTATTACATGGGTTATGTTATGATGTATGATTCATGATCTTGTGGCACACATAAGAATGGTATCATTATGAGATGGGTGGGACCTATATCTCCCTCCAATGCATTGGGTAACGATTTATATCTCATGAGATAAACAAGGCTGGAACGGAAAGTTAAACTAGTTCTGTGATACGAGTCTGGAACGTGGAGTGAACTCGATTCCGAAATGGACTTTGTCCACTATGATTGTCTTGTAAATGAGTCTTGACTAATATGAAATGATTTTCTATGATTATGTTTGTATGCCACAAAGTTTCAAGTTTTATGTTATGATTATTGGGATTATATTTCACTACTATTATTTATCCCATGTTATGATAATATAATCCCTTTTGCAGGTTAAGATTTTCAAAATGTTATGTTCTTATGAATATTATATGAATTATATTTCTTTTTTTTACACTTACTGAGCATTTGAGCTCACCCTTTTGTATATTTTCTTTTCCCCTAGTCAGGAAGAAGGGTACTATGTAGGATATGCCAAAAGGGACTCTAGATATGATGAAATAAATGGGAGACAATGTAGATGCTTTGTGAACTAGTTGTTTATGTTTCTCAGTTTCTAAAGACACTATACCCATAGAGTCCTACCATAGTTTAATTATATGTTGTAATAAGTATGCTTCAATCCTGAAGTAATAACAATGTATGTAATGTATGGGTCATTATAGTTGGTATCAGAGGAAGGGTATAATAATCTTTTGGAAACTAGGATGATAATGCCTTAGTAAGAACCCTAAGGATATGTCTAATCATAGAACACAATATTAGTGTTTTAGAAATGGCCATGAACAACCTATGATAAGACCTTAAGTGTGAAATTTTTTCTTGATTATGTGGTTTTCCTATTATAATTAATGTTGCTCACACTATTCTTCTTGGTTTTAGTCAATGGCTAGAACCTTAAGGAACCGTGTCAATGTGGAATGCGATGGGAAATGATATGATTTTCCCCCTGAGCAACCAAACGTTATGGGATCTGGAATGAAAAATCTTTTTTCCATGCTCACACAACTTTCTCAAGATATGAATTATGCGGGACATCCAAATGAGCAATGGAAGGAGAAAGATTCTATTGAATCCTTTATGAGGCAGCATCCACCTTTATTCAGTGGGTCTTCTGATCCATTAGTGGATGAACAATGTATCAGTACCAATGAAAAGATATTTTCATTGCTTCAATTTTCTGAGCATGATAAATTCATCTTAGCAGTATATCGTTTGGAAGGTGAAGCTGATAAATGGTGGAATCTTATAAAAAATAAGGGGCCAAGATATGAAATTGAGTCCATGGAATGGTACGAGTTCAAGAACATATTTTTCAATAAGTACACCCCTCGTATTCTTCTAACAAATATGGATAAGAGTTTCTTGAACTTAAGTAAAAGGATGATGAATCAGTTGGTACCTACGGAGGAAATTTTACAAGACTTGCAAGGTATGCTTTCAGAATTATTATCCAACGTGAGAGTATGATCGATCGATTCTTTAGTTTCTTAGAACCAAGTCTTCAAAGGGCGTTAGCCATAATGGATTTCAATATCTAGGAGGAAATCGTTCGATGTGCTCTTAAGGTTGAGATGGAGATTAGAGTAACCCATCAGTCATATGCATTTGATAAGAAGAGGAAAATGGAATTCAAAGGGAAATCTAAAGACCACACTGAAAAGAAGTTGAGTTTTCCCTTATGTTCAAAGTGTGGAAATAAACATGGAGGGAGTTGTCTTAAATGGACAAGTAAATGTTTCATATGTGGAAAATAAGGTCGTTGGGCATTTGAATGCTGCAATTATGGGAAGAAGATGTCTAGTGATGTGAACAAAGAAAAGGCTACACAGAGTGCACCTCCAACACTTTAATGTTACAAGTGAAAGTAAATGGGGGCATTATGGTAATCAATGCCCTAATCCAAGGGTTTTTGATGATGATATATGTCAACAAACTCTTAAGACTAATGAAAAAGGAAAGTCACATGCCATTTCTATCAGCGATGTGGAGTACGATAATGAAGTGGTGAAAGGTACCCTTACCATCCACACTAAGTAGAAAATGTTTTATTGGATTCTAGATCCACCCACTCTTTTATTTATAAAGAATTTTCTAATGGTATCTCCGTATTAAATCAACAATTAGATGTTGAGTTAGCTGTGACTACCCTTAATGGAACAACAATCGCATCAAGAGTTTATAATTATTCTCCGATTGAAGTTTGTGGGAAAGTGCTTCCTGCAAATATTGTGATCCTTCCTATTGTGTAATTTGATGTGATTCATGGCATGGATTTAATTTCTTTATATGGAGCTCATATCAATTTCAAAATAAGGGAAGTCACATTTCATATTCCAGATCAATTTATGACCGTCTATTGATGCAAGGATGAACATAACCTAAGAGTGGAAATTTATTCCAACTTATGGGTCTTGATTCCACTAAATGAATATTGTTTATCTCAAATGGTTGGAGAGAAACTCATGATTAAGAATATTCCCATTGTACATGAGTTTGATGATGTCTTTTAGGAGTAATTTCCAGGTCTTTCACCAAATCGTAAAGTTGAGTTTTCAATAGAACTCATACCAGGTGCTATGCCTATTTCAAAGACACCTTATATAATGGACCCAATTGAGTTGTAGGAATTGAAGAAGCAACTCTAAGGGAATCTTGATAAGGTATTCATACGCCCTACTGCGTCACCTTAGGAAGCACCTGTTCTATTTGTTAAGAAGAAAGATAGATCAATGAGACTCTACATTGATTATCGTGAACTTAACAAGATCACTATCAAGAACAAATATCCTCTCCCACGAATTGATGACTTATTTGACCAACTACATGGAGCTCAATACTTTTCCAAGATTTATCTTCATTCAGGGAATCATCAATTAAGGGTCAAAAAAGAGGATATACCAAAGATGGCTTTCCGTACAGGGTATGGACACTATGAATTTATAGTGATGCCATTTGGTCTTACTAATGCCCCTGCTATTTTCATGGATATGATGAATAGAGTCTTTAGAGACTATCCTGGTTAGTTTGTGGTAGTATTTATAGACGATATTCTTTTCTATTAAATGAGAAAGTAAGAACATGAAGATCACTTCAGAATTGAATTAAATACCCCAAGAAAAGAGAATATTTATGAAAAATTTACCATGTGTGAATTTTGGCTTCAAAAAGTTTCATTTTTGGGTCACATAATCTCAAAATAGGGGATATCTATGGATCAAGCAAAAACAGAGGTTATTGAAAGATGGTCGAGACCAACAATAGTAACTGGGATCTGAATTTTTCTTGGCTTGGATGGATATTATCGACGTTTTGTGAAATATTTTTCAAGGTTATCAAATCCACTCCCCAGGATGACTCGAAAAGGATTTATGTTCGTTTGGACGGAGGAGTATGAAGGGAATTTCAAAGAGTTAAAACGAAGGTTATCCAATGCACCTATACTCACACTGCCTTGTAGTGGAGAAAGGTTTGTGATCTATAGTGATGTATCCAAGAAGGGATTGGGGTTTGTTCTTATACAAAACGATATGGTGATATCTTATGCCTCACGACAGTTGAAATTTCATGATAAAAATTAGCCAACTCAATATTTGGAGTAAGCTACAGTAATATTTGCATTAAAAATATGGGGGAATTACCTTTATGGTAAAACGGGTGATATTTATACTGATCATAAAAGTTTAAAGAATATTTTTCACACAAAAGGAGCTGAACATGCGCCAAAGAAGATGATTGGAGAAGATTAAGGATTACGACTGCTCAATTCATTATCACCCTGGGAAAGCAAACAAGGTGGCAAATGAATTAAGTCGACAAGACCATGCTAGCTTATCCATTATAAGGATAACAAAAGATCCAATTTTTATGGATTTAAAAAGGCTGGATCATGGAATTATAATAGAAGGGGAGAAATATAATATTTCTCAAATGAATGTTCAACCATCTATACATGTAAAGATTAAAGAGGCACAAAATGAAGATGTAGAGTTACAAAAGACGGTGAGAAATTTTCCTGAATTCAACCATGATTGTGATGGGATACTAAGTATTAGGAATCAGATTTGTGTTCCTCCCATCCCATAATTGAAGAAGGAGTTGATGGATGAGGCTCGTAGTTATTAATTCTCTATTCATCCTGGAAGCACGAAGATGTATAGAAACCTGAAAGAGTACTTCTGGTGGGATGGAATGAAAAGAGATGTTGCTGAATATGTCTCCCGATGCTTGGTTTGTCAGCAAGTTAAAGATGAGAGACAAAAGTCTAATGGGATGTTACAACCATTACCCATACCTGAATGGAAATGGGAAAACATCACTATGGACTTTGTCACCGGACTTCCTAAAACTTTCAGAGGCAATAATGCTTTCTGGGTCATAGTTGATCGTCTTACAAAGTCATCACACTTCATAGCTATTAGAGAAGATTTTTATCTGGATCAGATTTCCAGGATATATGTAAATGAAGTGGTAAGATTTCATGGAGTACCACTTTACATTATATATGATCGGGATTTGTGGTTTACCTCAATGTTTTCGAAAATTCTTCAGTATACTCTGGATATAGAGTTGAGTTTCAGCACTACTTATCATCCTCTGACAGACAGTCAGTCTGAGAGAACAAATAAAACTCTAGAAAATATGTTAAGAGCTAGCTCTATGGATTTAAAAGGTGGTTGGGATCAACACCTACCTTTAGTGTAATTTTCATAGAATAATATTTTTCACTCCAGTAGTAAGATGGCTCCTTATGAAGCTCTCTATGGAAAGAAATGTAGGACTCTAACTTGCTGGGATGAATTTGGGGAAAGAAATATATTAGGACATGATCTTGTTGATGAGATGGCAGAAAAGGTCAGATCTATTAAACAACACATAAGAGCAGCTCAGAGTCGACAAAAAAGTTATGCCAATAACTGAAGAAAAGACCTAGAGTTTGAAGTGGGTGATAAAGTGTTCTTACAAATATCTCCTTGGAAAAGATTAATGAGATTTGGAAAGAAGGGAAAGCTGAGCCCTAGGTATATCGGTCCATTAAAAATAATGGATTGTGTTGGGAAGGTAGATTACCGATTGGCTCTTCCACCGCATTTCTCTCAAGTTCACGATGTGTTCCATGTTTCTCTACTGAGAAAGTACATACTTGATCCTTCACATGTACTAAGCTTAGAAGTTGTACCGCTGGAGCAAGATCTTTCTTATGATGAACAGTCGATATAGATTTAGGATCGTAGCGAAAAATTCCTACAGAATAAGAACACTCCCTTGGTGAGAGTTTTATGGAGGAACCACCAATTAGAAGAAGCTACATGGGAGCTTGAGGATATGATGAGGGAGAGGTATCCTCATCTGTTTGTTATAAAGTGACGAATTGCGATGGAGAAATTCATTTTAAGGGGGGTAGAATGTAACACTCGAGATTTTAATGAGAAATATTTTGTTTTTATGTTATATACATCATCAAATGAATCTTTCACTATACACAATAGTATCTTGGATTGCTTTACACGTAATCACGACCTTCCTCGATAGCTTGCATTTTATGCAATACCGAGTTTCACTAAACAATGATATGCTATTAAAATATTATTAAAACTAGTCGTTATAGATAGTAATACCCACGTTTTGAAATTTTATAAATTTTATCTTTCAAAACGGACTTCATTTTTGGATTCAGAATATCGAAATTAGCCTAGGGTAAAATTTTGGTATTTTTCTGAAAACTTTCAATTTTTGATGAATAATGAAAACACTAGGTTACTATTTAAAAACCAAAATTTTATTTAAATAAGTATTTATTTTATTTAAATTTATTTTAGGTTAAAAGTGATACATAATACCTATATAAGTTCAATGTAATTCATTAGAGTCATTTTTTTTTAATAATTTTAGATATCTAAAAATCTTATTGAACATTTCACCGTCTGTTACCCAACTCCTAGGAGAATTTTCAAATGTACATAAAATGTAATTTTACCGCTTCTGTGATTGGAATATAAAAAATCCGAGAGACACAGTTAATATCAAGGAGTAAAATGTGGTTTAATAATATAAAAATAATTTTTTGTGAATAGTAACTTTTTACTTTTATTTACCACGGTTAAAAGTAAATATGGTAAATAAGGGTAAAAGTGATATTATTATTACCCTAAAACATGTCCTAATTCTATTGGATAAGTGTAATTAGACCAAAAATAAACTTAGGAATAAAATATTACCCTTTAGGTCCACATGGATTAGATTAGGACATTTATTATTATTTTATTTAAAGAATAGTTAAAATAGTTAAAATCAATGTTTAATAACTAAAACATTTTTAATATAGGGTTATAAATAAGATAAATTCTTCTATAAATATTAATTATAAATCTAAAAATATTTCTTTCAAATTTTTATTTTATTTATAATTTTTAGACTTTAAAAAATTTAATTTATTTATGACACAATGATGATAAAGTAATTACCTTTTTAAGGAAATATTAACATAATTGATATTATAAATACCAAAATAAATGTAATTTGAGACTTTTTAAGAATTAATCTAATTTTATAGGTTAATATTACATATTAGTATTGATTTAATTAACTTTTTTTTGAACAAATAACTTTGTTATGATTTTCAAAAAAATCAATTACCAAATAGTTTCAAAATTGACATAAAATAGTTTTTTAAACACATATTATATTATTAACTGTTATTTTATTCCAAAAAATATAAGGTTCGTCCAAATGACTTTGATAAGGTTATATATATTAATAATGAACCACTTGGGGTTGGTTTGGCTTGTAATAGCATGTTTATTAACTATATTGTGTAAGAAAACAAGAAAACATGGTAAAACATAAATTATTTAACATAGAGTTAAATCTAAATGATAAGGATAAAATAGTAACCTAAACTTTTCTAAAATATATTTTTGAAAGGATTTCGACCCATCCCCACTTTATCTTCAAAATAAATCAATTTTGAGCTATTAGAAACCGAAAATGACTTTATAATAAAATAATATTTTAAGTTTTTTCTAAGGTGCCCCTCTCCTCCCTTATAAAAGAGCACATCCTCCATCTCCTCCTCACACCACATTGAGCCTTCAAGCTCAGCCAAACCCGGCCAATTTCTCTTCTACACTTCCCTAGAAACATCCTAGATTTCCTGGTGTTCTTCAAAGACCATCTTTAGTTACCTAAGAGGAGGTTAAGAAGAGGCGTTTCAAAGAAGTGGTAATGTCCGTTACCGATTGTTTCAAATTTATTTCTTCTTCTAATTCCACTTTTTTAGTTGTTTCATTATGAATTAATAACTTCGGTATCACTAATATACTGATATTGTTATTATAAATATGAAACAACCCTATTTCATCTTTTATTCGTCCTACAGAAAATGAAATCACCGTGCGTGCGTACGTATGGAATACCGTCTCCACACCGTGTTGTAATCTGTTTTCCACCATCACCTTACATGGATGTGTATAATGGTGTAAATAATACCTATATATGATTATTTTAAAGTGATATTGATTCTAAAATAGTATAAATATACATCAATACAATTCCACGATAATGAGAACGATATCATCGCTCATGCGTACGTACGACCTACCGTATCCACGATGTGATGCGACTCGTTCTACATGATATTCATTACATAATGATTATATAAATGAATTGAATGAATAAATATGATATATATTAAACTAATAAAGTTCTGTAAATGAGGTGTCTATAAACTAAAAAGAATAATAAGAATCTATTCGATAAAACATGCATAAGAACAAAAAGGAATAAACACCTGAATAACAAGTAACATTGAAATATTACTAATAAGAAGCTAAGAATAGGAACATATGTGATATAATAAAAATGATTAAAGATTCTGGAATAAGTAAGAAACATTATTTAAATCATTATACAGGAGGTTCAAACATGTACGAAGCAAATCAGACATAAGGTAAGGGAAAATCTCACAATCTCATTTTTAGCAGAGATTGTTTATACTTTGGTATTTACTAGGGTGTATTTATCATCCACATCCATGTTTCATCAATATGTAATATTATTTATATCCTCCTAAAATTTTTTCAATCCAATTTTAACCATTGGTGAGTTTTTAGTAAACGATAAGAAATGAATCTTTTGTCATTTTTAGTATGAGGTACTTTTTGAATTTCCTAGCCAAAGCACGAGAAGAACGTTTTTTAACCTATACGGCATGAATGGATTTTTATGATTTCAGAGAACATTATTTCCATGAAGCTTCCTTTACATGTTTTAAAGTTTATTTAAATTCTTTTAGTTTAAAATTTTATGACATGTTAAGAAATGAATTTTTTTATGTAGAAAGGATATTTTCCTGAAGAATGGATTTCAAGCATTTTATCAAAATTATTTTCCATCTAAGATAATATATGGTTCTGTTTTTATCCCTATTTTTACATTTATTGGACGATGTTATGATGGATTTATTTTTATAATTTCCTTTTATCTTATACGTATTATGTTATGATGGCATGACATTTAAGAATCCCATTTTTCTTACATGGGTTATGCTATGATGTATGATTTATGATCTTGTGGAACACATAAGAATGGTATAATTATGAGATGGGTGGGACTTATATCTCCCTCCAATGAATTGGGTAAAGATTTATATCTCATGAGATAGACATGGATGGAATGGAAGTTAAACCCGTTCAGTGATATAGGACTGGAACGAGGAGTGAACTCGGTTTAGAAATGGACTTTTTCCACTATGATTGTCTTGGGAATGAGTCTTGACTAATATGAAATGATTTTCCATGATTATGTGTGTAAGACACAAAGTTTCATGTTTTAATTTATGATTATTGGTATTACATTTCACTACTATGATTTAACCCATGTTATGATATTATGATCTCTTTTTCAGGTTAAGATTTTCAAAATGTTATGTTCTTATGAATATGATATGAATGATATTTCTTTTGTTTACCCTTACTTTGAATTTGAGCTCACCCTTTTGTATGTTTTCTTTTACCCAGGCCAGGAAGAAGGGTACTAAGTAGGATATGCCAAATGTACAGTAGATATGATGAAATAAATGGGAGAAAATGTAGATGCTTTATGAACAAGTTGTTTATGTTTCCCAATTTCTAAAGACACTATACCTATATGGTCATACCATGGTTTTATTATATGTTGTAATAAGTATTCTTCAATTATGAAGTAATAACAATGTATGTAAAGTATGGGTCATTATAACCATAGTCAGAAATATCTTATCCAAAAGGTTTAGGACATTTTTTAGTGTAATTAATATTATTATAATATTATTTTTACTTTTATTTACCCAATTTACCCTTTAACCATGGTAAATTAAATATTTACTGACTTTACTATTCATAATGTCTAAAAATAAAAGTTTAATATTAAAAAATTTTAGACCTCCTAATTCCAAATATGGAATCCATTTTTCCAAATTAAAAACACATAAGTGGTAGAAAATTAATTTAAAATTAATTCCTCTATCTAAAACCAAAACGAGTGTTTCTAAGAAGTAAAAACTACAAAGAGATTGACATGTGTTTATGCCTAATTTCAAAGTGAAATTACTTCAAATAAAAATATTGGATTATATTATAAAAATATAAACTAATTACACTTAAAAAAAATTTCTATATAACAATATAAATAAAATAGATTTAATGGTTGTTTTGAATTAAAATGCTGAATTTTCACCATTCATTAAAAAAATGAACATTATCAGAAAAATTCCAAAACATCTTCCGAATTAAATTTTGATGTAAATATTCCAAATATGAATATTATTTTTTCAAATAGGACATATAAGAGTGAAAAATATATATTTAAAAGGGGTTCTTCATCAAAAGGTGGTAAAAAAAACTTTTAAAAATATTAATGTTTTTTAATGATTAAAATTTGATTTGTTAATATTTTTTAGTTCTAAAATTTATTGGATAAGTGTAAAAAAATTTAATTATAATTTATATTTAGATATGTTTATTCTCTCCAATACAATGGCTTGGTGTTAACTATCATTTATAATAAAAAATTTATTATATTTTATTGGTATAACTCAGAGTTGTGTGCAATGTATGATTTTAATGAAACCTGTTGTTGTGAGTTGAGTAAGATATCTAAAAAAGTTTCCTATTTGAACAAAAATTATAATATTATTAATAAATATTAATATATTTGAAAATATATTATTTTATAAATACCTGGGTCGTTACATATATGTTTGAAAAATGTATAATATAAGCTCTGGCTGAAGCCGCATGTTGTGATTTTGATATGATGGATTCCATGGATGTTTCTACAAGTATGAAATTATACTGAATATAATTTATATTGTATGATAATTTTTATAGGTAGTCATGGTATTGGTCTAAGAAAATCCTCATTTATGATACATACATTCCATTTTCAGAGAAATGAGATTCAAGAGGAATACATTAACTACTATATTATACTAATTTGACTTTAATTATGAAATTAATTCAATTTATACAAGATCTCTTAATGTATCTATTATAACAAGAATATTTAATTTTATTAATAATATTTACACATTTTTTCTTAGTTCATTGAGGCATTGATAACAACATATTAAAATCATTAGATATTAATGAAGAATATATAATTTGAAATATGAGCATGTTAAATAATCTACCTTAAATAAATAATGTCACAAAATTTTAATTGTCACTTAATAATAAAATTATTTAATTGTATCAGAAGGATAGTAATAAATGAATATATTATTTCAATTGAGTATCCTACTATAATATATTAACTAAGACTATGAATAAAATTGCTCACTCCATTTTGATAACCAATTACCTGGTCTTCCATTTGAAACATGTATTCGTATTCCCTCACTTTCCACCCATGATTAATCTTCTAGTTCTATTAAGGCATTCCCCTGTATTTGTTTTCATCATTTTCTATATTAAGTAAATGGAATCATCATTTATTTGACTTATTCATCACCTAATCTTCTAGGAGAATACATCCTTATTTTTTCTAATGTTCTTGGAATCTAAACTATATTATCATTGTAAATTATAATTCTTGAAAGTTTATTTTTCATAATCACAATATTTACCACTACATATCTTAACTATTTCTATTTATCATTGAAAAAATATTCATGTTTTACATTAAGTATAATGTTAAATCAGTTCATTTATACTTAAACCATTATTATTACATGAAAGTTTAATTACAATGATGATCAATTAACATTATAAGAGAATTATTATAGATTGTCTCATGAAAATTCATCATTGAAATGACTTACCAATCGAAACCGTAAAATTATCTTATAGTTAAAATTATATAATTATTTTTTCAATAAATATTTATTTATGCGGTGTCCTCTAATACTCCCTAACACAATTTAATAAGATAAAAATTCTTTATAATATATTATAAAAAATGTGAATGAAGAAATCATATCCCCCATGAGTGTCTGAAAAGGTTTTCAATCTTATGAAAACTTATAATTCATTAGGTGAAGAATTATTTGACATAGAAAAAATAATTTCATGGGTTATTACCAAAGGATAATATATTAGACAACCAAAACAAATTTCTATAATTTAAATATGGTTGTAATATCTTGGAAACCATGAAATATCAACGTTACCAAAACATCCTAACATAATCCTAAACAAAGAATAACCAGGGGGTTTTCATTATATAATTTTCTTTGAATTTCCAAAACAAATATGCTAATCATAAAAATTTTATAAAACCTATAGTGATACTAAATAATACACTACAAAACCACACTCCCGAAACCATTGTAGAGAGTACATTCTTTAAGTACAACCTTTGATACAAATTGAGACAAAAAAAGATAAACATACATCTATTTCACATAATTTTCATATATTAAAATTAAATATCATAATAATATCACTATACAATTAATTTACGGTTTATTTTAATTGAGTATATGACACATAAAAACAATATTTTATAACATCAATGGGAATTTCTATATAATTTTTCTACTCTAAAATCAGTGCTATATTTCTCAAATTTCATACTCATATTTATAAATAGGTGAATGAAAACATAAGAAATTATTGACCTTAGACATTATATATTGGAAAAATTAATCAATATGTTATCAAGGTTTATATCATAAGAATAAGTGAAAACATGATCGAGGGAGAACAATCTTTTTAAAAATAACATCAAATAATAAAATTCAACCAATATTAAAGATAAAAAAACATGTAATATCAAATTAACATTCATGTTACATCCAATAAGACTGCAAGATAAGAATGGAAGAACTTATTATGGAAATGATATCACAATTTCATGTAAATATTAATATGAGGCAACAATATAGTCAATGACATTAGAAATATAAATTAAGGCCTCCTCAAAAACAGTACTATAGAGATTGCTTAGGATAACTGTTCATACCCCATATTTGGTATTTCATTAGATGAAAAAGTTTCCAAATTAATTGAATTAATAACATGGAATAAACATCATATTAAATAAATGTAAAATTTTATGTGTTTTATTGTATGAATGGAAACTATACATAAATCATAAGCATAAAAATATCTATGATAATGAAGCGGGTATAATAATTTTTTCTCAAGGGATAATTGAAGGATATATCCCAATGATTTCATAGAGTATAAGGAATAATATAATATTGTATGTTAATAATTTGAAAATAAACATATTAATTGATCATTTAGTTTCATAATATATAAATTTATGAGAATGATTATAAAATAATGAATAAAAATAATTCACTAAGGTGATACATTGTGAAATGATTAGAAATAATTTTAATAAAGGAATGATATTGATATTTTACTTTAGAAAAAAAGCTATCTCTAAGTGTTTTATATAAAATAATGATGGTTTTAAAAATATATTCATGTTTAAAAAATATTTTATGGAGGATGTACATGACACAAAATGATTAATTGGGACGTTCCCTTAAATTGAATTTACTTTAAAGAGAGAATTATGATTGGAACATAAACCCAGTTTTATTCCAAATAATGAATTTTAATTTATATTAGATATTTTTTGAGAAACATATATACATAATGAGGATAAATTAATAGAGGTTACTATAGAGGAATCGATAAAAGTAAAAATAATTCATAACTGAAACGTACTTTGGGGGTTCAGAAGACCTCTTTAATGGTTTAAAATACATTTTTTTGAAACCCACATTATTAAAGGGATAATAAAAAAATCAATTTAAAAGGTTTAATGAAAAATATGGGCTTTCTATTAGATTAAATATATTGTTTTTCAAAAATATTAATTCATATAACTTTTGGGAACTGAAAAAATTTAATGCAATTGGAAAATTCCCTTAGAAAATATGATTAGAAATCCAAAAAATATCAAAAAAATTAAGAATAAATCAACTAATGAAGTTGTTTTTGTTTTAAAAATATAATTACACTAAATATGATATTTACAATGTAATATATAAAATGTGTAGAATATGGTGGGATCAGAGAATATAATTGTTAAGAGAGATGGCTCATGAAATCAATGTGAATAAAATTGAAGCAACAAACAAATTATGACTTAGTTATCATTTTAACAGAAAAATCATAAATATATGACTTGAGATGTATTCATTTATACATTATAGTTTATGAAAATTAGAATAAAAATACATAAATGGGATTTATTTACATCACAAGTAATGAACAAGGGGAAGATAAAAATCTTAACTCAATAAACCGAAATTGAGATGTGAAAGATTTTACCATGGGTAATAATTCATTTTCCCATTCCCATTACTTTAAAAAAATCCAATTTATTTTTTTAAATAAAATTTAGGATAATTTTTTATCTATATTTCATTTTATATTGTTTGTTAATTATCATGTTTTTTCATTTATTTATTAATTTTTTTCTTTTGATGGTTACATGAGGTTGTCCCATAGATTTCTCTGAAACCACCTCTGTATATTGACCATGGTCATATATTTTTAAAATAATCTCCTAATATTCATAATTGCATATATATATTCATTTATGTATTCTAATAAATAAAATTTAAAAAGTATCATTAGTTATCCTATAGTGGGTAGAATAATGAAGGTTCCTCGATATGTTCATCTGAGGTAGTTATGATTACAATGAGAATTTTTTTTAATATCACTAAGATAATTTCCTACATTATCATTTTGGAATATTATTAGTGT
Source organism: Viscum album (assembly GCA_963277665.1). Taxonomy (NCBI): domain Eukaryota; kingdom Viridiplantae; phylum Streptophyta; class Magnoliopsida; order Santalales; family Viscaceae; genus Viscum; species Viscum album. The sequence continues at coordinate 567,505,806 of OY728164.1, read as the reverse complement.
CGTTAATATAATTTTTAGGAAATGAATATATTTTTTAATTCAACCATCTTAGGAGATAATTTAAAATGGAATTTATCGTTCTATGGAGATAGTATTCCACTCATACAAATGAATGATACTCTCTATTTAAATAAAACACGAGGGATATAAAAAATATCATAAATTCTCTTTTTTTATTCATATTAATATCTTAAATATTATTATTTTTTCATTGAACAACTCTTTTAATCTATCCACTCATGAAGGTTGTGAATCATAAAACAAACCATTCATAGATATGGCAGTCTACATGTAGTCAAGATGTAATTTCCCTTTTCATGAATTGTTTGGGGGAAATGTATAAAATCTATATTTCATTAGAATAATAAAATATTATAATATTAATAATTTTTATGTAAGCATAATTTCTTGGATAATAAATGTAGGGGGTGAAAAAATAGAATTATGAGAGCTCGGTTTGGAATAGTACCCCTTCCATTGGTTGTTATCCCTCATATAAAACATTAAAACCCATTATCCTGGTCTTTTGGATAAAACAATGATATACGGATGAGGGGTGTAATGAACAGACTGGTTTATCCATCTGAATAACATCCAAACAAGCCCACCACTGTCTTGAAGGGCATTCCTGGTCCACATGCGCAAATAACTAGTTCCTAGAAATTAGGTGAACACACTTGGGAAATATTTCGCATATTAATTAGAGTAATTACAATATAAATATAAAAAAACAATAAGGCCTATTTATATGTTGGATTCCCATTATGTAACAAAAATTATGTAAAAATAAACAGATAGAAAACTATAAATGTAGTAAACAACCCGAGAACATAAAACCTCCCCCACACCCTGGTCTCCCTCCCCTTCAAGGTAAAGACACCAATCAAATATAATTTCACCAGCCTCCAATATCTATAGTAACCATCTATCCATATAATTTAGTAAATCATAATTGTATAGGGTAAATCATATTTCAGCTAACTTTTCAATAATTCTAAAAAAGTAAAGAAATATCCTTCCAATATTAAAAAATAGGAACACTTTCCAAATGTAATACGAAACAACCAATGATCAATTATTTCTAAACGAGTTGTACGAAATAGTACTAGAAACTTACAACTGAGAGTTAATTATCTTTAGCACAAAAGTATCCATTAGGACACCACAAAACTATAAATATATTTAAATTCATTATATTTTTTTAAAACAAATTACATTGAACATAAACTATAAATTGTGTTTTCCACATGCTATAAAAGACCAAATAGCATGCACATTTTCCAAAAAAATACATTATTTTTTAAAAAAAATAGATGTTATCATTTTAAATTAAATATTTAAACTGGGGAATTTAAATTAAAACATATTTCTTCCCCTTTATTCATCATATAATGAAAATTTATTTTTAATAAAAAATATAAATAAAAACACAGTTCTTCAAAAAAAATTAATGAAAGGCCCAATTTTTTTTTATTTTTTCAATCATTCCTTCATACCATTATAAATTACTTCATTTGAATGAAAGTTAAAAACAAACATGGTAATGAATCAATTGTATGATGGAATAAAACAACATGGAAAAATAATCAATGCAGTGGAATGAAATTTAATCATAAAAACAAATCCACTAAACTATCCAAAATGAATTAGTCTCATCAAAATTTTCCATGTGATATAGTAATAATATACCTGAACTGGTTACAAGAAACCTAGGCCAACACTACTGAACCTGTCAAAATCACCGGGAAACATAATGAACTACTTGTCATAATGTTCTAGGTAAACATTATTCCATTGAAAAAATGGTGTAATTTTTTCTCAAATTCACTCTCCTATTGGACAAACTACCTGATTTAATTAGGTCTCCCATCCCAAGAGAACTTATGATAATAATTTGGTGCCATAGGAGCCTACCATTCATTTCAGATTAACCAACTCATTATGGGAATGATATGCATTTCTAGGTAACAAAATGACACACTAAGGGTTACCCACACAAAAGACATGTACTATCTACCTTATAATCCAATGACTAGTCAAGAAATGCGGTGACAAAAAAATAATTATATAAATATAACCAATTTTTTAATTACCCATAGCACCCCTCATTAACCCTCACATGTAACATCTCCAAAAAAATATCCATTAATAATTTTATAAAATAAAGAATCATAATAAAAAATCTTCTCATGGTATTAAAATAAACCACTCAAATAATAAGAATATTATGGATACCAAATAGATTTTTTTCTAATTATTAAACATTTTATGTTCCAAATGATCCATTAAAATATCACAAGGGGAGAAAATACATGCACCTAATTATTAAAATCATTTAAAAAATCATTTAAAATAACACATTAAAATAAATATTCCAAAATTTGACAAAATTATATTTTAAATTTAATTTAAAAAATTATATTTAGAAGCCCATTTAAATATTCACATTCAAGAAAATAATTTAAATCCAAATTAGTAAACTGCTCTTTGAAATTCATTTTGGAAATCCAACTCATTCTATGAAATTCAACATTTAAATAAACTTTACCCTTTTATAAATTTAACATGGATTAAATATGATTTTGAAACCTTCAAATATTTTTTTAAATCCAAACATGCATTTTAATAATACATATCATAGTATCTATTTCCATGAAAAGTTATTAAACTATTTAATAGCCACTCAAAAACAAAAAATGCATGCTATATAATTTTAAATTTATGAAAGACTATAAAAAATAATTATTAAAATTTTAATGTTAAAACAGTCATTTTCACAGGATCATTTGATGTTCATTAATCCCAATCCTAACTCAAAATATATTAAAATATCACATAATCCAACTAAATCTAAATAATATGTATAATTTTACTAGAAACCATTCTATACATGCCTTTAACTTTAAAACATGGAATAAAATAGTGTTTCATAGAATCACTTACCTCTAATCAATTATGGTTGAGATGAAAATATTCCCCTTATTAGGAAGATATCGAAATATGAATGGTGGATGCATGAGAGAATCATTTCAAGGCATAAAAAGGTATAAATCAAAAAAATTGGGCAAAACCAATAGACCAAGGGTCTGGTAGAGAAAGTTGAAAATAACGAAGAATAACAATTTCTAGAAATGGAAGGAAAGATAAATAAGATAATATATCTTAAGTAATAGACCACAAATTTGGATGGAATCCTTTGAATGGAGTGGGAGGTGAGGAGGATATAAGGGGTAGGAAACATGCCATGGAGGCTTAGCAAAATGAGGTGAAACTCAGTAGATTGGACAATGGGGGAGAAAAAATAAAAAAATAATGGAAAATAATTAAAATAAAAATGTTTATAAACCATATGTATTGTGAATACTTTACTCACAATGTTTACCTAAACATTTACCAATTGAGATATACCTATTGGAAAAGCCCTGGGAAACAGCATCGTCACTACACATACCATCCAAGGACCAGAAAATTGTGCACCAATAATTCTAGTGGAACTATTCCCTAACTAGTCACCTTGAACAGTTCCCACATAGTTACTCTTAACCATGTGAAACACTTTCACAAGACATAAATTTCAAAAAAACGTAGAACTAAATGTCGAGGATTCAGAAAAATTAAATAAATCAATATTTATTTTCGTACGTTAATGAACTAGTTCCACCATAGAACAAAGGGTGTCACAATATCCACATGATGAAACATTCATCCCATAGAATGTCCAGAGTGATAGTAAAATAATCAACCACATAAATATCCAAATGAGAAACACACAACATTCCAAAGATTCTATGCAACCACTAAAATCCCTAAACATTGAAAATATCCTTAAACATGAAACATCCACAATAATCCCACAAGTCACTATAATCAAGTAGATAACATAAATCGGTCTCCCCACAAAATTTAATTGACATAAATTTTTAATAATCAAATGAGAACACATAAAATGGGAGACACACAAAGATTATGAAAATATCTTCAGTCTAAAAAACCATTAAATTATAGAAACCAAAAAAATTCATGAGGATGTTGTATCCCAAAAGGAAAAATATTCCAAGATACACACATAGACCTAATTACCAATGAACATTCAATATTCAATGAATGGTTCTGAAAAATGAACCACAATCAAAACATCCAACCCCACCAATGGTAGCTATACCATGTTACCAAAACCATCACATCTCTAAGATACCAAAAAAATAAATTATTAAACACATGCACAAATGAAATATTTGACATGGGGTCAAACCCTAGATCAAAAATTATGTGAAAATGGGATCATATAGGACATCAAGATTTCGATTCCATATCATGGTGTACCCAATGAGATCCTATTTTATAATAGTTATGTGATAATATCAATTACTTACATATCAGTGATCCACACCTATATATCCCACCTAAGATCATCCCATGATTAGAAAATAAATCTAAACTCAAAGAAAATAACTCACCGCAAGTACATCATAACCAAAACCACCCCAAATGAAGGAAAAGGTAGGATAAAGGAATTAAAAAACATTCTTTTCTAAAACAAGAAAAAAATTACCGAAGGATCACATCAATAAACAGAACACCCCTGGATAGAAAATCAATAAACTCAGAAAAGTAGGATTCCAATTTCAACCCATCATCCCGATAAGATCTATCTCTATCATTTCACGCAACTAACTAGTTGAGGATCAGATATCCTATTATCCTAAGAAAAAACCATTAGGTAACACACTACCCCATCAACCAAATAAAGGAAGTGGAGGGAAACATTTTCTACTCCACATGATGTCTAGTTAAAATCTAAAAGAAAAAAGGATAAATATCGTGTAAAAAAATAACTCACCCACTAACGATGTCTTCTTATTTTTGGAATAATTTATACATAGTAGAATATGAACATAACCTGGTCATGTTTTCTTAATCAAACCAATAGTGCTTACCCACTCCATGTGATAAAACATAAAAATTTTATGAAAACAATGATAATCACCTGACAAAATATCATTTCATTAAAACTAACACATTCCCAATGAAATAAAAAACATATTCTCAATAATATTTCACATTTAAAAGAACCTAATTTCAAATGGAAATCCAAAAAAATAAATTCACCAATTATTGGAAGCCACCCAAGATTCTCTAATATCAATTTTTATTGAAATTAAAATAAATTTATATTTTCATTTTTATTAAATCGAAACAATCTCATTTTCAAAAATATCCATAGTGTTTGAAAATCATTTCTTGTTAAGTAACAAAAGTGTTTTTAAGAACCAATACATTTTCCATAAAAAATAAATCAACCATTTTTGAAACATATAAATAAATTTTATTAAAAAGCTCGATAGATTCATTTAAAATAAAAACCATTAAAAAATTCATCATTTATGAAAAAAAAATTCCACAAAATAATCAAAACCAAAATTTGACACCTAAAAAATCCATAAAAACTCAATCAACATCCACAAAATATCAAAAATCTCACTGTTTGTCATCCATATCTATCAGGGACCTCTTTATAATGGTATAAACAATATGTCAAGTAAGATGAGGAACCATGTATTACTGAACATCGTGGTCCTCAAGACCATGGTATATCAATGAAATAATTCCTATAGTGTTACAAGTTGATCATTTGTACATTAATCAGTTGATTAAGCCCTGAAATATAAGCTCATTCCACTGATACATCCATTATTTTCATCCAAAAATCCAATTTATTCCCAATTACACTATTCTATTGAGGTTCAAAAAAAGATCAATGGTAAAATAAAAAAAAATAAATTAAAACTTCAATCCCACCTTTCATTATGTTTTGAGGATTAAAGTATGAAAGATCTATATAGACTCTCCTTGAACATACGTCATGAATCACCATTAATAATTCTACATCGATATTACTATGAAAATAAATATAATATAAGGAATTGCAAAGGAATAGGATCCTATATAAAATATCGACAAAAACCTCTTATACAATTTATAATGAACCCGTCTAGTTCATCCATTTGATATATTTCAAAACATGCCTACCAATTACCAAAAGGGTGTTCTTGATCTCTATATGATGAAAACTAGTTCATGAGTGTCACACAAATACATTTTGGAATGGATTCACCTATAAATCGGAGTAAATTCAATAATATGAATATATCAAAATTCTACATGACCCATATGTATGTCAGAAATCCAAACCAAAAAATTGTTGAATAATAAACAAATAGAATATTAATGTAGTACATATATGGGGAACTAATAAAAATATATCATAGACTAGTCTCCACCTGTTAAATGGAAAAGACGCACACCAACTATCATTGATTCAATAATCAACAGCTATAGTTACCCTCTATCCACATTAAAATAGTAAGATACTAAATTTACATGGAAAATAATTTAAAGGTTAAATAGAACAAAACTCTATAAATCTATAGTTATCTCTAATAAAAATAATTTAATAGGTATAGTGGATGAACTAAATAAAATAAAAACTAACTTATGGTCAATCAAAACTCACAGAGTAGTTTGAAGTTGTGCAAAAAATCTTTAATTGAAATAAATATATGTGAGAGCATATATTCAAATAGTAAGAAACCAAAATTTTCTAAATCCATGTAAATAGATTCTTAAAATAGTTTATAAAATATAGATATAACGTAATGTTTAATGTGTGATTTTTATAGGAATTACAAAACAAAACCATATGCCGATTTTCAAAAAACTACCCATTTCAAACATAAATAAGGATTTTTAATCATTTTTAATGAATTATTTAAAATGAATAAAATAAAATAAAACACTTTTCTTCTCCAATTATAAAATATGTTCAAAATATAATTTTCATAAAAAATTTCATTGAAAACCTATTCTCATAAAACAATAAAGAAATATCTAATCAATTTTCATTTTTAAAATCATAAATTAAAACCATTATAGAGAAATTCATTTGATTATTATCTATATAAAAAAATAGGTAATGCGTAAACCATATAGATAAACCCAACATTAAGGAAATAGAATCATGTTATGGTGAAATATTGTCCATAAAAATTGGGTAATATAATCGTATCAAAAAATTGAATCCCCTAATGTGTGCAAAAGGACTCAGTGTAATGGGAATTTTTCTGAGTCTCTTGTAATTATAGACCTGAACTTGAGACAAAAAAACTATGATTACACTACGAAACATATCAACATAATCGAGTGTCACACCAAAATAGTGATGAATACATCCAAAGAAGACATTATTTTTTTGGTACAAGGGTATTTTTTCCACTTGGATGCACCCACCCGTAGGACCTAAAATGGGGCACACATAGTTATCCATTTGAACTAGAGAATAAAAAAATGTATTATTTGGGCCTACACTCCTTACAGTATAATAATCTCATTGGGTCCAATCTGTCATTCACAAATCAACTCAACGTCATGTTGTTGTTTTTCCTCATATAGTTCCCTTAAAATAAACCTAGAACACCCAATAATATTAAATAAATGATGTGAATATTAAGGAATAACATACTTCAAATATCAATAATTTGAATATATTCCGCACCTCACCGCATTCACACTCTCATGAAATATCCACAAACAAAAAACCATAAAAACAAAATAAAAATAATAAATAAAAATAAATCATCCCCTTATAGATTTACAAGGCACCAAAAGAATAACAAGAATCACACAGTAGCCAAATTGTGTTTCACACCATTTCAAAAACTGTTAAATGTGTGAAACGAGCCTTTAAAATGATGATCGAGTTTCTGATCCATACTATTAATTCTTGAAAGCATTTGTCATAACATATGTAATACCATATGAAAACCAATATTTCAAAATAGCATGAATGTGCACTTGAAATAACTTTTCCATTATTAAAATTTTAAACTCATTTAGAAATCCTCATTACAAAAAATCCTATAAAAGGAAATTCAACGCATAATACATTCAAATCCATTTTGGAAATACAATTATTTCAGGGAAATTCACATTTTTAATTAATCACTACCTTTTCCAAAATTAAAGTAGCTTTAATTATGATTTAAAAATATTAAAATCCCTTTGTTTAAAGACATAAAGGAATTTATATAACAGTTGACATGAACCATATGTAAATTTTAATTCAATAATCTAATTGAAATCCAACAAAAAATAAACATTTAACAACATATAAATTAAGATTCAGGAAAAACAATAACACCCATTTTAAACAATGTTTATATTATATAATAGAATATTCCCAAGCACATGGCTTGAGGCCCCAGACCATACAAAACTAAAAATTAATTTAAAATCACTAAAGTTGACTATATCAGGAACAAATATTTATAAATTCAAAATAATTAATTTGAAAAAACAAAATTATTACATGTAATACAATGGGGTTGCATAAACACTTACGAAAAAGGATGGATGGTGAGCCTAAAATATTTGAATTTAGAAAAAGATGCTGAAATATTCCATAAGGTGACCTTTGAGATGCATCAAATAATAAGGAAGAAATCCAAAATATCATATGAAACCCCTAGACCTAGGGTTAAACTGAGCATGTGGTATAATGGTGTTGATGAAAATTTACCCGAAATGAAAGGAATGGTGAAGAGGGAACCACACCCTGAATAATCGACCATGAATCCATATGAAATTTGTTACGAGGAGTTAGATGACTAAAATTCATAGTGGGGAGGTGGTGAACTACTAAGCTTTATCTACAAGAGGAAATGTGATGGAGAGGGGATAATTATGGGGGGAAAATTAAAAAATGTAATAATAAATGATTAATAAAATTAATATAAATAAATAAATTAAAATCCATTGGTATAACGAATGGAATAAAATAAGACATTACATAATAGTGCACCCATAATGATGACCCATACTTCACCTAATAACCTACATTGTTACTCTTGGATGTTCGTTCTAATCTGGTGCCAACTATTGAAATGAAACTATCCCTAAAATAGTCCCTATTTCACAGTATCCTCATAGTTACTCATATCCATGCCTAATCCTTAGGCAATTATAAAATTTATAAATAAATTAAAACTAAATCTCTGGGATTCCAAAACATTAAATGGGAAACAATAATATTGTTAATTAATTAATTAGGGCTCCAATGTCATAGAGTGTGTCACACAAGGAGTGTGTTGAGGAGGGAACATGATATTTTTTATTGGGATAATTCTTTAAAATGGGAAGAGAAATGGGTTTATGAAGGGGTATTTCTAAGTGACATGAGCTGAATTTTTGTAACAATAAGAAACAAAAATTCTCCATGAAAGGGTTAAATAGATCCAATAATTAAAAATGATAGAGAGGGTATGAGGTAAGGATTATCCACCTATCAAAAATTCATTTGAAGGCCTTTTTTAATATTTTTTTGAGTTATTTCCCTCAGTTAAACCCTATTAACATAATTTAAATTAATAGTTGAAAATAAGATTTACCTATGTAATTTAATTTTATTCATAAATAAAAATTTCTTTATCAAATAATTTTGATCATCTCACAATCTGAACAACTAAATCCCACATAACGGGTGTAATTCTATGTGTTACACCCTAAGACTACCACAAATAGGTCAAGGGATCCTGAACAATGTTGAGTAGGCATATTTCATACATGGGAGGCCATACCCTAAGTACCTATAAAACTTCACACATCTCCAATTACCAATTATGATCTGAAGGGTAATGTAGAATTGATAACATAATGTATGCATAACTTATCTACCACATGAGATCACAACAGAAGTACTAGAAAAAATAAATGAAATAAATATAAACCACACCAAAATGAATAAAATAATCCAACCATCGAAGAAAGTGTAACATAATATCATATTAAACAATATATCATGAACCACGGTGTATTTAGTAGACTATGAACTACCAACTTCTGGACCCCTCATACTCTTTTGAATGACCTATTTTAGTATAATACATCACATGTTTAGGAAGATATTCTATAGGGGTGATTATAACAATACCCAGTTGGACACTTCAAAATAACAAAACATAATCACAACATGTAATGTATGATCATCACAATTAATATACATAAATTAGTAAATGAATCATAGAAATGAGAAAAAATAGACTCATAATAGACTTCATGTATCAATAGATCTTAACCATACTTCTAGAAATAGATTCAACTCAATGATACAATGAAACATACTTCATGGAGAAATCAATTCATGATTCATGCTATCACTGATGAAACTCATCCAATAGGACATTCTCATTAATATTAAATCAATATGTACCCATTTTATCTCATTAAATCCAAATACATTAATAGGGAATCATGCCCATTGCTCATGAGGTACACTAAAAACCCCTATTTGTATAACTTTATAGGTAGTGTATCACAATACAATGTATGATAGTCATGATGTTTCATAAAACCCCTAATATTATATATGATAAAGTGGAGGATCCCACTGCAGACCTCATGGAACGATTCAGGAAAACTCTATTTGAGAACAACCCATACAAGGGGCCACATACTAATAATTAGGACATAATTCAATTCAATAAAATCAAATGTATGTCAGAAGGGAACACACATAACAACTACTGGTCCACACTGAATATATTAAGGGCCTCAATCATCCATGATAAAGGTTGATGGTGTGTATTGGGGGAACATGACAAGTCTGGTATGCCCTAGGTCTTTCGGTATCTTGCTTTCACACATAGATTATATTCCTCTATATACCTAATGTATTATATTGGGATATATAGTTTGTACATGTTATCCTAAGACTCAGTGTTCCACTAGCCCATGTCCATGTTCATCTAGTCGTCCCCATTAATATCGGTTTTTTACAATGTACCTGGTCATGCTTAAGTACAAAACTTTGTAGGTTCCCATGTATGCTAGCCATGCCCATCTTCATGGGATTGACCATGATAATATATGTCTATGATATACACTAAGCCTCTATAAAATGTTTACATGATATGTGACATTTGTAACATTGGATGTGATATTATTATCTATAAGGAAATACCAGTGTTGTAGAAGGGGAACTATAATATATGTGTTTATAGGACTATACAGCTTTTTGTCCATAATTTTATAAAATTCAAAACTATTAAATTAACTTTTCCATGTTTCTATCATCATTGTATCTAATTCAAACAAATCATAGAATTTTTGGATATGAGGTTGACTAACTGTTATTTCACGAGTGGCCATATATTGAAGAACCAATCCTCCCAGGAATCACCTCTTATCAATCTATACCACACACCACGTGAGATATCACAACCAGTAATACTAAAATTCAATCTGGGTCTACTTCAAACCACCTTCTATTTCCATCACACAATGATTACTCCATCGATCAAAAACCTAAACTGTCAACATCAATCCATTACACCAAATAACGGTTTCACAACACTCAATTACATTTTATTGTTTGATCCATTGACAAAGGAAACGTAGAGACTGAATGCCTATATAAATTTGGAATAACCCCATAATAAATAACTAGAGGAGTGATCCTATGATTTTTTTCAAGTCAGAATAAATTTTTTCCATTATAGAAATTAATAATGAACTAATTAATAAATAATATCAATTCCCCTATCCTAGGAAGATAAAACTAATCCTAAAAACCTGAACAACACATGAAAAAATATTACTATGGACATTATTTGTGTTCTTTAGGGGATAATAAAATAGAAATTAAATAAATTTAATAAAGCAACATATATTAGTTTTAGATTAGTCCCTCATGAATGAAAAAACTATTTCTCTATCACATCTAAAATTACAAAACTATGATTGACTAACCAATTTAAAATACTAGATTCAATGTTGATTTCAGAGGATCCTCCAAGAACACTTCCCCAATGGATCTTCTCATTCCCTCTGGTAATTTTGATAACCATATTTCTTGGAAATAATATGGCCTAAAAAAGAAGAGTATTAGGTCATTGTTTCGAAAATACCAAATGAATTAATGGAATTAATTTTTTTATAGTTTTTGTCCATGAAAACAATTTAACAAATTTCCTAATGCTGATAATAATTATAACATGACTAGGGTAAATTCTAAATTTCAGATTCAAAAAAATATCAAATTTTTTATCAAAGAATTTATTCATGATTTATTCCACCATTTTAGAAAATATATGAGCATGGGATATAATATATTTAATTTTCTTATTATATCCACATCGAGGCTCAATTTGCCTCCGATTATTTCATTGACTAAGTGAATAAGTTAAAGTATATTTTTAATATGTTCCATGTTCTTCCCTAAATAAATTTAGATGTTAAATTCTCCCTACATTAAGTGTTTTTACCCTAAAAATAAAAAGAATTCTCAAAAAGAGGAGATTTCTGGGCTCATATCAATGTCTTCCTATACATGGTCATCCTATAAAGATTATAATAGATCTATAAAAAATATAAAAAATGTTCTGATCACCCATGAAAGGTCTTACCTACCGATCATTGATATATATATCTGGTACTTGGATAAGGTAGTTACATCCTTGATGTCGAGATCCCTTTAGTCGATAACATGCAGTTAGTCGGGCATATACATCTTCACTAGCTACATGGTGAATTCATAATGTACGCAATCTAATAGTGGTGATTGGGCCATAAGGTATTCCACCTCCCAGACCATAAAATATATCCGGAAAGGGTTGGTGAACCTTGTAAACAATATTCCACCTAACCAAATATCCATAATCTAGATGGGTGTGATACCTTGAGGAACACATTGTCTCCAATCATGAAATAAAAAGGACACATTCATCTATTAACTTAAGAATTATAATTTATTTTGGTAGTCTTTATCCTATACTAGATAATCTAAAAAATATCTTTCATTATTTTACCACCTCTGGGATTAGGAGTTATGACACACATGGATTAGTCCAATATAGTGTTTACCTTTAGTGTCTCTCATAAAAGAACTCAATATATGCCATATTGATTGTGCAAACAATTTTTTTTAGTATGATAACATCACCAAGGTTAGGTGATACTCTCAAATATGGAAAAATAATTCATGAAATATTGAATCATTTCCCCTCAAACCTGAATGGCCTACTGACTATTACAATTTGTCTAAGGGTGTTACATCATGCACAAATTAAACCTAGTACAAATGGCCTCCTAAAAACCATTAGATAATCATGTGGTGAAGATAGAATCCTGATTCAAAACAGTCAGTAATTAGACTCTTTGAAGCTAGACTATCTCTTACATATAAAGGTGACACAATATCTAAACATAACTCTACTCTCATATAGATTGGAAGATGGATAACTTAATGTGTCTTTCAAATATCACTTAAATGGAATCATGTCCTATATATGTCTGTGTTATACCCATAATGATGTCTCTCTCTCTCTCTCTCTCTCTATATATATATATTAAATCCCACTTCCACTCTAAAACCTCATTTCACTACCCCATAATCTGTAATTAGTGGCGGTTTTTAAGTGGTGGTATTAGAAAGGGCCACCCCAAAAATGTCAAAATACAGTGGATGTTTTTAAAAAATTAACACTAATTTTTTTTTACCCCTGAACATACTACAACCTATAACTAACAACATTACCCCCTCTTCCCTCTATCCCATCAAACCCTATCCCAATCCTATTAGCTACCTTCTACCACTTTCTAATGATTTCCTTCTATGTCACTGTCATCCCCCTTAATTCTCTAATACATCATCATCACCCCCTTCTCTATCACTGTCGGCCCACATAAAAACCAAACCATGCCCGAGACCAAGAAAACAACCCCTATCTCCCCAAACCAATAGTGACAATTATCCCTAGGAAAGTTAAGGGTGTGGTATTCCCCTAATCTTGCATTGTTTATTTATTAAAATTACATTACAATGTTTGTATATTTTTTACTTATCAGGTTTTATTATTATCATGTTGACCTACTATACTGAAAATATTTTGAATTTTTTTCTTTTTGGTTATTTTAATTTGGAATTAAATAAGATATTAATTTTGATAGAAAATGGAATTGATGTATTCACTCTTTCATGATGAAACCCTCCAATATTAAGAATAATTTACATGTTATAAAATGTGTTATGATCTAAAGAACATTCTTACTGTAATGCTCTGAATTATAATAAATGTTATGAATCTTGATAAATATTATATTAGTAGAGTATCAATCATGATATAAAGGTATATTTTATGATTATATAGTAATGGATTATCATGTTCAACCATTATAAATGGGTAGGTTGAAGGTATATAATGTGATTGTTTTGCCTTGACATTAGTATAAACCTTCCCTTATTCTTGAATAGATAGGTTATATGATTTTTTTAAAATTAATATATAATAAAAATTTTCTCTTTAATGGTATTAAATATTTTCCCAAATTATTTTATATCAATCAGATGAGATCCTGAGTAAGTCCTAATGTAGTATATCATGTATGGATCCTCTTAATATAATGGGTTTGTCTATACAATTTAAAATTATATTAAATTACTTCCCAAAAGTATATTGTTTATTATATTTCATATTTATCTATATTTGTATTATTGTTTCATACACATTGTATTACAAAATAAATTGAGGATGGGGAGGTGATCGCCTAGTGAGTTTGTTGTTCTCACACCTTATACCTGTCTCACATAGAATATGTGTAGAACTTCTTGTACGTGTTCCAGGTTTTGGTAATGAATCAAAGAAAAATATTAATTCCATTTGGAGTCTTGAAAATTAGGTGGATCATTTTTACCATTTTATTTATGAGTGTAGAATACATGCATGTGTTTTTCAAAAGTTTTCATTCAAGAGTTCCCACTTATTAGACATACATTTTTGGTACGTAGTATGTGTTTGGTTTTCTGAACATGTGTATCAGTGGTATGGTCCAAAAATTAACCAATTTATATAATTTATGGATATTTTGGTTTGATATCATGTGTAATTCAATGTTTATATATATATTTTCATTTATTACAATCCAGTTGTCCCCAATATGCATGTACCTTTTCGAATAGGTAGATTATGTGTGTAATTATTTACTACTTAGGCTAAGATAATGATAAATTTCTTTCTTGAACCTATAATATTTTAGATAACCCTAAACATAGGTAAAGAGATCTCTTACATATTTATTTCTCAATCCCTTGTATTGATACAATCCGTTGGCAATCGAAAGATACCCATAATGGGTTATGGAGGCATATTCTTAGTATTTTCAGTTACATAGTTCATGGTCATTATATTTTCAGTGGTTGTAAAATAATTATAAGGAATGTAGTTAACAAGATAACATGATATTTTTGGAGGTAATTACGTGAAATATGAATCAAATATAGTTAAGGACATTATTTTCTTGGTACACCTATATTATAAACATTTATTCTACATTTATAGAATATCTTCTAAATTTTAACCTATAACTTGTTAAATTAATCAAAAAATATTTATCATATTTTTTTCTCTATTAAAAGAAAATTATATTGAAATTATCATTTCAAAATGTTTTCCCTCAATTAGAGATACATCTGTTAAATTAGAAGGCAAGGGTTTTAATTCTTTATCTAGAGGTTGGACTTAAGATAAAAATAGATTTGGGTTAGTCAACCTGAACATTAACACTTCCTATGCAAGATAAGAGATATATAACAATTTTTCAATGAATAAATTGTATAATCCATCAAATAAATAAAAAAAACCCATCTTTAGATGGTTCAATAGAATATATTTTTAGTTTTCAGAATTGTTTTTATCTAATTTTCGGATCATGATTTGTTTTTCAAATGAAAAATTTATTTTATCAATCAACGTTCACTACATGGATTGTACTAATCTAAATGTGACAATGTAAAAAATTGGGTTCTCTTAATATGGGTAGATAATGGAATCAAATATATAAAAATGGATATAAAATTAAAAAAACACCATTATTAAAATACCTTAATGGATATATTTGATTTAATATTATATTTATAGAAATGTTTTATCGTTGATAATAGGTGAATAAGAATATGTCCAATCCTATATTAGATTAAAATATAAAAATCAACAGGGAAGATCAAATTATTCACTCCAAATAAAGCATCTTCAAGAACACTTTCTTGGAATCTAGCAGATATGTGAGGTAATTTTAGAACCACTCTTTTTGGTTTGATATGTACTGTATGTAAATAAGTAAAATTATAATGTGACATACATAAATCGAATATTTTATATCACCACTAATAATTATAGTTAAGTATTTTGTGAAAACCTCTATATCTTGAAATGTGTTAGAACTCTAAATCCATTTCAATGGTGATAGAGAATTACTCGGTTCACCAAGACATAGTGACCCTTGGGTATTTCCCACATGAATTATTTTTTAAATTAATGAGTGCATGTTTTTTATTTTTCTCCAATTATATGTAATATAAACCTAGATTGATGTCCTTTTTTTAATTTGAATTTTTAGTAATTATATGGCCCATCTTAAAACTACATGTGTTTTGTTTTTTTCACACATATTTATAACTTTTCCTACTTATTCAACATATTTGTTTTAATTTTTTAAATAAATTCTTGGCATGTGATATTGATAAATGATGGATTACATTACTGATCAACACACCCCAACATGCAAAGGGTTTGGATGAGTTTTTAGGTTTTTTAATATCTAAATGATCCATTGATGGGAGAATAATATGTCCACGTCTTAAATGAAAATTTAGAACGTGGTGGAGGAGAGAATAATTTTATGAACATGTGATATTGAATAAATTAAATACTAATTTTTTTTTTGGATTTGTCACAAAGAATCATATATTATAGAAATTTTGATCACTAGTGACAATCGACAGAATGAGCTCACATTTTAATCGAAAATGGACAATGAGATGAATATCTATATAAATTATGCATTCAGCATTGCAAGATATCAAGATAAATATATAAACATATAAAAACAACAAATTGAGTGTTCAAAAAAATAACAACATAACAAATGATGTTTTTAGACTATAAGAAAACTAGGTAAATATTAAAACATATAATTGGATACTCATCTTAATTATGTGGATATTAGTGTGAGAGAAAACATCACTTATTAGACAAATTCATTTCACAGATTAGATAACAATGGAAATAAAGGGTTGTAAAGTGGATGTTTGAAATATTCATAACATTATTTTATGTGGAGGTCGTACCATATCAAATGCTTATTGTGGAATTAAAAATAAGGAAATGTCCATGATATTTTAATTGTTGCATGATTAATTTCATGAATCAATAATCCATAAGTCTTTTTATGACATATAAATAGTTTTAAAAAAACTTGGACAAAATTATACAAAAATCAATTTGTGTCTTAATGATTCAATGCTTTAATGAAGAGAGGATTCAGGAATACAAGATTAAAAACAATTTTCATCTTCTGGATGCAAGTAAATTAGTGATGTTGGAAGTATAAATTAATATACTACTATGATGATGAAGAAAAGAAAAAAACCTATAAATATTTTTCATTACCATCCATTAAATCATTGACTTCAAAGATTATTCATGTCTTCAAAAAACACTAAACACATGAAGTGGAATTTTGTAGATAATTACATTGATGGGTTAATGTGACATCTATGAAATTCACAATCACAGAAATAATTTTATTCATTACATCAATATTTATCAACTAATTCTTGTAATGTTCTATTTTGATTGGATTCTGATGGATTCAACTCATTTGAGACTTTAATCACTAGTTATAACATTTTTCCAGTTGTTTTGATCCCTTATAGCTCACCTCCATGGATCTGTATACAAAAAACACCATCTTTCATTTTAAGGATTATTTTTAGAAAATAATTTGAGGAAATGATATTGATGTATACATTCATCATTTAATTGAATAATTTTCAGAGTAATGGAGAAATGGTGTGGATACATATCTAATTTTACATTGATTTTGAGCTCGAATGACTACTTCATAGTAGAAAATGGTTCTCCTTATTTCATTAAATATTTATCAATACTTCTCAATGATTTTGGATGAATAAGTCAAAATCCAATTGTCATATTAAACATAGACAAGATCCAAAATTATTAACGCTTTCTAAAATATTGGGAAAACATAGAAATGTTGAATTATAATTTAGGAAGGTGCATCATTTGAATGATAGTGGGAAATGAGTTAGAAGTTCCTGATCATATTAAATCGAAATGCAACAAAGGAAGAAAAAAATTATATTCTTCAAACTTCCATATTTGGAATTTAATTTTATTACGATAGAGTCCCGATGTTATACCTAATAAGAAGAATGGTAGTAACAATTTGATCTTTAAAAAACATAGTGTGAATTGAAAATATAAGGATCAACTAAATTCTTGGAAAGGCATACATGCAATGAACATAAAGCATGATCTCTGGCCATATGAGAATACAAATCATGCTTCAGAAATTTTTGAAATGAAAAATATGGATAAAGATAAAATCCTTTAAATTTTAAAACATGTGATGATATCTTATGGGAATTAAACAAACACATCTAGGTGTTCTAACTAATGGCATCATAGGATACATGGATTGAATAGTCATGATTCACATATATTTTTACAGTAGTTACTACAATGTTCATTGCGTACATTATTACCTGAAAAGGTTACAACTAATGTACTCTTATTTTTAATTGTATTCAAACTAATACGTGAGAAAACTATCTAACAATTTCCTCATGAAGACCTTTAGGAAATATTTGTGTTGGAAGTTTTTTCAATGTAGATGATATTTCCTCCATCATTCTTTATTTTGATGATGCATTTACATGGGCATTTGGTTATGGAAGCTAAATTAGGAGTCCCTAAACATTATCTATGGATGTATCCTGTTGAGATGTAATTTATTTATCGATTTTTCATGTATGTAAAGAATTATTTTCACATCATTAAATAATTTTTATTTTTATTTTTATTTTATTTGACAATTATATTGGGCAATTGAAATTGTACATGAAAAATAAATCTCAACCTGAAGCATCTATTTTTGAATGCTATTTATTATATGAGGGTCACATCTTTTATTCCTGATACATGGAGGATATTGATACAAGATTAAATCGAGATGGATGTGTTAAAGACACATAAAATCAATCTAAACTACATGGAAAATCAAAAATATCTACTACTATTGTTCAATCTATTAGGATGAGAAAAAGCGTTACACAGAATGAAATAGAATTAATACATGCACATATATATGTTCTTCTAAATAGTGAAATTTTAGAGAAATTTACTGAAGATTTGAGGGCATAAAAAAAATATATGTAATGTAGAACATTAAATGACAATAATAAAAAAATATATTAATACAGATCTTATCAAATGGGTTTCACAACATGTATATTCATAAATACATAAATAAATAAGTTTATTAGGTTGATAGATATATTTTGTAAATATAATAATTTATATTACATTTTTCAGATCAGGAATACTGATACTCTAGCTTAGTTTTCAGATGATTTTATGTTTGTTCCTTAAGGTCCTCCAAACCATGATATAATGTTCGACACTGAAAATGTGAATGGTAGTAAATTTCATAAAGTCGGTCAGGAAGAGGGATTAAAAACACCAAATAGAAGTATATTTACGTTTTTTGATGTGGGATACTTCATAAATTTGACTGCTAATATCTAATTAAAAAACTATATGAATTTTTTAGTTGTATTTTTCAAATTCAATTTGTCGATATTAATAGGGGATTTAAATGAGTTTCTATGCAATTCTCTTTTGTAAACTTCTCTCTCTAGAGAGATACTTGTGACTATAAATTACATGATCCATATATATATTCATTACAAAAAAAAATTATATTAAGTGGACAATTTCATGGATTTAGGGTAGAGTGTAATTTCTCATGTAAAACCAAGATAATATTATGATATGGGTGATGAAGTAAAATATATGACCTCTAACATTGAATCCCATCAACAGTAAGAAGAAAAATTATTTTTCCATCATGATTTTGAAAATATTAGTCTTTCATGGGAGTATGAAGAATATTTTCTAATTATGGATAAAAAAATGACCAGATTTAATGATAAAATGATTTTATGTGCACTCATCCATTCAATTATCAATAACTTTTCTCATTTGTGTAGTCATTCATTTGCAAGTTTTTTTAAATTTGGTTTGTTTGTACTATGCATATCTTATAATTTCTATTTTTTATATGAATTTTTTAAATATATTTTCTAAAGAATGTTTTATTTAATTAAAATTAAGGAATACTAAGGAGGAAGTGATATACTGATGCCAGTCGACTCTCATTCGATGTTCCATAAACCATAATGACATACGATGATCCATTTTTCTCCCTCTTTATTTAATTTTATACAATATCCCCATGTACCCTACACTATCTATCACACCCTCCATCAATTTAACATTAGTATCTCAGCCGATGCTTCCCTATTCATCAACCACAGAAGTGAGAGAGCAAGCTTCCACTCTTTGTTCTTCATATGGATATTTTAGTGTGAATATTATAGGTAAAATATTTTATATGAATACTGTTATTTCTATTTTTTATAATACTAACTATTTTTTCATAATGGATTTAAACAAGGAAACTATGAATAAAAATATGAAAACATCCTATGTTTATAATTTTAATTGACAAAAGATTTTTGTCCCATTTGAGGGCAATGGGGTCCCAACGGATGATGCGAGTGAATTATTTTTCCAAAATTTTGAGCAAAATATGGTAGTGATGTTTACCCTTATGAATTCGTATGATTATTGGAAGCATATGCTTTTATCTTGAAATGATTATGTTTTTGATTCACATATAAAGGTAATTTTAATACCTTATGGTGTAATGCAATTTCATTATATTATTATGTTCAAATATTTTCAAAATGAATCGCTTTATATAGATGTTTTCCACATTCTTGTTACAGCTCTTATAACATGAAAGTGGGCATTAAAATATTTGGGAATGAAATGAAAAACTTTTAAATGGAGATTATGGAATGAATTCAATGAGACTTATTTGAAACCCCACCAACTATATGATAAGGTTACTAGTGGGGTACCTAGATAGTAATGGAATGATTTTATTGATATCAATCAAAATGAGAAGCCCATGGTATTTAGATATATATAATTATTATAATTTCATTTTACAAATACATACATATGAAAAGGAGAATAAATTTCATACATTACTACTATAATAAATATTATTTATTTTATGATGTTTCAAGGAATAATGCATCATGGCAGGCTAAGAAAATCCTCCCTCACACTACGATGTCAAAAAGTTTGTCTAGAAGCTGATCGACAATGCTAATATTTTAATTTTTTTAAATTATTTATATGAAATTAATATCTACAACTTATATTTAATTTTTGATTTATCTTTGTTTAATGAAATCAAATTATTTAGGGAAGCAATCCTCTCAAACCAAAAGTAGTTGGATATTCATAATGAATTTGTTGGGAGTTATGTTATTGACCCCATCAATGATGTTGGGGGTATGAATTAATTTTTAATTATAATAATATATTATTATTTGTCACTATGTTAATATATTTTGTTTCAAATATGAATGATATTTTATTTATAGGAAAAAATTAAAGAACTATTGGATGCCAATCATTAATAGTCCTACTCATTCTCCCATGATGACCTAGTTGGTAGAGTGATTAGGAAGGATCATCCTAGTCTAGTGTGTGGGATCAATTTCAGACCATTACCATCTAAGGTCCTTAGTAAGAAATAAGGGATGGAAAGTACATATACTCCTATATTCAGTCACTCCCTTCCCTGAGATTCTTAGAGATGGGTTTTTAGTGAAAATAATAATTCTGGAATAGCGGAATCATATATCCACTTTGAAGAAAGTGTTTATTGATTTATATTCGAAGATGACTAGATATGTCCCAGGTCATATTGCATCGAGGACTGGTGGTGAGTAGGTAAATTAAACAACTTAAAAATAATTTAGTTAAAACATTATTTGGTTTATGTCTAAATATAAATATAATACATATTTAATTTTCAATATAATTTTATTAAAGATGTCGGTATTGGGATGTTGAGATGGATTTGCAGTCGGTGACGAGCATAGTTCCTCATTGTGAAGTGATTAGATGTCTTTTTAATGTCTTGGACTAATATGGAATGAGATAGTTTTCTCATGTATCGTGTTTGGGATAGAGTATTCACGTAACATTTTCATTACTCACCATGTTTGAATTGGAAGAAACCATTTATGGTTCATGAAATATAACATAATATTTTATATCTAATTAATTTCCTTCATTAATGTTTTAAGGGACTATTTAGAAGAATATGTTCTGTGAAAACTATAGATAAATGTAAACGATTATCTTGGGTCACATGAGCTTATAATAAGTTATACTTAGAATTATGGGTAATTTGAATTTGGGAGCTATATGTTTGAATTCATGGAATATTTTTTATTTCAAGTATTTCAGTTTGTGTTCTTATGAAAGTTAATACACCTAGTATGTGAAATTTTTTTAGGGTAGTTTTAGGGCTACATAATATTGAGTTTGCTTTTTTAAATCAATATATAACTACATTTTAAACTGCAACAAAATATGGAATATTTATTTAGTATTGGTTTAAACCACTACTATATGATTACGGGGTTTTATCGAGGGTGCTTAAAACAACCAAAAAATACGAGACACTATTATTTAGTCATGGGTTACTTCATTATAGTTGTAATTAAAACTGCCGCTAAATCCTCATCATTTATTTTTCTGATGATCCCCTACTAAAATGAAGGAAAATAGCTCATAATTTACTTTATATGATACTTACTAGAAACAGACTCTAAATGTAAGGAACTGACACATATTGGATGTCGATACAAACTTTAGCGGACATTTTTTTAAAAACATCATATAACCATTTTGTGGTGGTTTAAACCACCACCAAATCAAATAATAAATGCCACTACTTAGTTATTTTCTTTTAGTTTGGGGTTGAGCTAAATATATTTGGACCAAGTGATAATATCCCACCTCCTAACAAGCGAGGACTCATGAGATAAACTCTTTATCACACTACTAACCCTTAACTATAAGAACTAATGCCAATGGTCCGATATATTATCACTACTCCTAGTTGTACCGCAAAAATGGTAAGTATGAAACATAATCATCACCTCATTATACAACATCACTGGCACCATCATCCATCCTATGAAACAGATGATGTTCTCCCTCTCATTAGAAATTTTATCAGGTTCCCTCCCAGTGCATATCTAAACATTTAAGGCCTTACAGTTAGTATCTCAAAAATGAGACTCCCAAAATCATTGTCTAATTTTTGGGGAAACAACCATAGATGAAAGTTAATCTCTTCCATACTCATCAATAATAGATAATGAAAAATTGGATTAATTTTTGGATTTATTGGATAATAACATTGAACATGAACTATTGGCGAGTTTATCTACCATTACTTTCCCCATTACAAGAGCACATAGTATTTTGAATTAAAAATCATGGATGAACTATTTTAACCATCTCAATATCATGTAAAATTCAGTTTTTAGGAATATATACATTATTCTCTTATTGTTTGAGAAGGTGATAAACTACTTCGCCATTAGGTATTTTCTCCAAGCCTTTAAGGTTAAGACTACTTCTTCCAGCTCTAGATCATGGGGTGTGTAGTTTTAATAATGATGTCTCAAACTTTTGTGACCCATAAGAAATCATCATGTACCTCAATATCATAACACAACAATTTCAATTCCCAATTTCACTATAGATCTCTTTGTATATGACATCCTTCTATTGTAGTCTCATGATGGGGGTGTTCGTAAAACTTTATCAAAACTACTATAAATATTTCAATCAATTTCCAATATAGAAGAACGGATACCCCATTTAGACTAATGTAGTTATGGGTACTGATATCATAGAGAAATTAGTCGTGAATCTCCAACGGTACCATACCAATCCAAGGATGATTTTCACCTTTGCAAAAATATTGTGTGGTTCATAAGAAAATGACGCCTTAACATTCATTGAGTCAATTACAACACCATCTCATGAGTTGAAATATCCTATAATGTGGACATCATAAATTCAGAATTGAAACATAGAGATATTTCCATGTAATCAATGATCTCTAGGAATTTAAGGTACCATTCCCAAGTGTCTCATGTGTACCTCCTTTGATGATGAGTATACTAGAAACTCTTCAATAAAAGAACATAGCAAAAACATCTATGAATGATGGAATGATCTAGTTCATGGGTCCCATAAACACTTTTAGGGAGTTCATCATCCCAAAACATATCACTGAGTACTGATAATGAAAATTGAGGAACCATATTACCATATTTGGTGTACCCATGTCTTTTACTTAGAGATAATAATAATCTAAAATCAGGTCAATCTTCGAGAACCATCTCACCCATCTCAACTAATAAAAGAGGTATTTATTTCTTGTTAGGGGATCGATATTATTCAAAATCACATGATTTAGGTTATAGTAATATGAAAACTACCTCAAAATCTCACCTATATTTTAGGCATATAAAACTTGTGTTACCTAGGGTAAACACTAGGTTTGACAAAGAACTTCATCTACAAGTCCACCACCAATACCTTCATCACTCAAAGATCGATGGGATCCATATATTATGTTGATAAAAATATTATGCCAGTCCAAGGGTGAAAGTATATGTAGAATTATATATATTGGTGGGGAGGTAAGTCGAACACTTCCTTAGTAAATTCATCTTCATACTCTTCCAACACCACATAATTCTGAAAAACCATATCACACACTGATCTAAGGGTAATAATATTCAACTAATAATTAATTGACAGTATCCATCAATATGTGAGTCCATCCTTCCATAGTTGGGTTTACCTATAAAAAATGAAGGAAACCCTTGATCTTTCATCGTAGGCACACCGCATCATCATCCTAAAATAGTTATTTTTCTAATGAACTATTGTTATACAATTTATACCTACTATTACAACATATTTACTCATCACTACTATAATGATATAACATAATATTTTCTCTCCTCTAATATTTAGGTCACAATATTGACATAAGAATTTTATCATTGAATCCCCTATGGTTGGATTCATCACATACAATGGGTCAAACAAAGGATTCAACAAGAATATATAAGTCCCAAAAAAGAGAAGTAAATTTAAAATTATGTATCACAACTATTTATATAAGTAATGTGTCTATAGTATAGATGAAATTTATGGTACATATATTTATCTCAAAATCCATGAGGTTTTAAGCCTTAAGGGTCTTCATTTATCCTCGTCCCATCCCAACAACCCCTAGAGGCTGGCTCACACCACCTATGAGTGATGGTGACAATAAGTGAAAACATCTTCCACCTACAACTTCATTATCAGCTCACTTTGAAAGTAATTCACCTTATGAACCTCCCACTACTGAGAATATATATACCTAGTAGTTCTATGGATTGTCTCTCTATTAGTTGTACAATGGGTTAGAAAATCCTATGTGATCTATCCCAAACAACTGTCAGAGGAACACTACTTCACTCTAGGAATAATAGAACTATCTAGAGAGCTCCGAAAAACTGAATCTATATCCTATGGAAATATTATAAACAATATCTCATGTTCAAATCTCTCTGACTACCATCATATACAAGATACCAAGTTCTCAACTCCTATGTGCCTACTACTAGAATGAAATCATTGAATCCGGATTCTCTAAAATATCTCTACTACCAAACCCACTAAAGCACTCCAACACATGTATGAATATAATGTGAAATATTCATATCCATTATATATCATTGTTGGTACTATTAAAATTTATATTCATGTAAGAAAATATCATGAATAATATCAGTAGAGTGTTGTAATATGTTTGCGAATGTCTATGAATACTCTATCTTGGTCATACTATTTTCTCGATGTTATAGAACCTCTTGGATGCAAACTTCTCACAATGTTGCAATATAGAACTCATCCTTAAATATTCTCTTGATATCAAACTAGGAGAGAGTTATATTTTCATGAGTCCAGATCACTAGAAACCACAATAACCTAGTGGATCCTTGAATAAGTCTTTCCACTATGATTTCCATATGATCGATTGGTTTCTTAATAAAGAGAAAAATAAGGGTTACCAGATCTAGCTTGGTCTCAGTAACTTGTGGTTCAAGGAAACCCCATCCCCAAAGAGGTCCATACCATCAATCCACATAATGTGTATTGAGTCTGTGAACAACCTCATTTAGTAGTACCAGGGAAAACCTCTACTAAATAAGTTGTGGTAAGACTGGATAACCACCTAAAGTTAGCACATCCTATATGATACCTACACCAGAGCATATAGGAAGTTCATCATTTGGATTACATATTGGAATATTAAATGAATATCTTTATATATTAATCATGAAATATAATAAAAATTTACCATAGTCAAAGTATATATTTTGTGAGAAAACTCAATTACGACACGGAAACCGAAAAACATTCCTATTTGATGCATATACCAATTTTTTACCACAAAATGTTTTTGTACATACTGAATTGAAATGAATTTTATTAGAATCCAACTAAATGGATATGTTATCCCTCATGAAAAAACTGCATTCCATATATTGAGATCGTAAATCAAAATAACTTAATACTATTTTCATAACTCACAAACCAAACCTCACAGGTAGAAAAATCAATGAAATATAGTCATAAAATAAACTACCATGATACAACTCTATCACAAACCAACCTTCTAGGGTCCAAAAATCTTGTGGTTAGCCAACCGAGACACCCCATGCCTACCTAAATTGTATTGGGGTATTTTAAATGAACCAAGTATGAATAACTCGCAAATGGGACACCAATTCCTAAATACATGTCCACGTGAACACATCTCTAAATACATATACAATGATTGGTGGTAATGTAAAATTGATACAATAATGAATGTATAACATCAATAACACCTTATAATACAAATAAAATAGAAATCATAAACAACCAAATACAATCCCACTAAAAACTAACAAAATATTCCAACTTGCTACGAAGTAGGGGGCTTCGGTAAAATGAAATGATCTAGAAGAACATGAAATCATTCTAGATTAATATAATCCCCATTATCCTGATCCTCCTAGGACAACATCAAATGGCCAATTATTTTCATAAGATATGACATATTCTGATAGATCCCATGAATGATCATGCAAAATAATACATAGTTGGGCACCCTGAAATAACCAAACATATGAAATAAGAGTGTATTCATATCATCACCATGAATATATGTCAATAATATTAAGATACATAATAATTAAAAAACTAGATATACTCATTACAAGCTCTATGTCACAAGTTGTCTCAATAATACTACTAGACATATGATTTTTCTCATGGATTCAAGGTAAAGTTTATTTGGGAGAAGTCTCTCCATGAGCCACTCTCTTACTAATAAAGATCTTATAAGAGTTTATTCTTGTCAATAATCACTGAAATAGTACCCACTGGATCTCTATAGATATATGTACATAGAATTTGGAACACACCCAATGCTCCTGGGGAATATTGAAAACCCTCTATGGAATAACATGTTATGTATTGGATCACACATCCATAGAAGTTTTTCATAATGATTCTTCAATCCCTGACTTTGAAATAAGATATGATTGAGTAATCAACCTCTAGACTTATAGAGGGATTCAAGAAAACTCTATCAGAGGACAAAACATAGAGATGAACACAATCATATTATATGGATTTAATTCCTCACTACAAACTCATAGGGATGGTCCAAGGGATTACACTCATCTGATACTGGTCCAGACTAAAGAAATAGAGGGATTTAACCTACCATTGAAAAATTAAATGATGTTTAATGGTGGTTTATGGAATGTCATTCTTCCCTAGGTATACATGTGTCTCACCACCTCACAAAGCATGTATACATCCATATACATGACATTTTCTATTCATATATATGTAGTTTTATTTTAAGATACATATAATGCAATGTTCATTACAATACTCATAGTACCTCAATCTAATTTAAATTTTAATCTTGTTGTGCCCATGTTCTTTGAGTTTTTTCCCATGTACCTGGGAATGCCTGAGTACTGGACTAGGTCAATGTCTATGTAATTTGGATGTTCCCATGTATGTGGTAATGTATCTTCATGTATAGAACCAAGGTATATTCTGAGATTCAAACATAGGGTCACACAACATGTGACATTTGACACATGACATGTGATATTTTTCTATGCATTGAATCCCTTGTGCTACAGAATGTGGACTACACAACATGATTTTATAGAACTACATTTCATGCAGTCTGGAATTATCAAAAAAATATATAGACTATTCCACCCATTCTCATATTCCACTTCAAAAAAAGTATCCACCACTATTAAGACATATAAATCATATATCTTTCATTGATTTACCTCGTATTGTTTGTTTTATAAAATTTTTCCATTTGATATTCATGGAAATCACCACATGTCGCTCTACACCACTTCTGAAAATGTTATTGAGGATACTCAATTTGGATCTCAATCCAACACCATTCATCCATCATTAACATCACACCGATATAACTCTATTAATTGTGAACCCAAAACTAATAAAATAGATCCATTATCCTAAAAAATGGTATTCCAATGATTGAATACTGTGTACTGGTTGATCCACAAGCTAATGAAATATTTGAGATGAATATGCATAGAGAGGGGAATAAAAACCCCAAATATAATAAGAGTAATGAAAACTCAAACTTATTATGAGTGGGAACATATTCCTTAATATATGAATGAATGATGAAGAACAAATAAGTAAATAATATCAATTCCCAAATCCCTAGAAGATAAAACCCATCCCATAAACATGGACAAACCATGAATCAATATGTTGGCTGATTTAAATTGCATTCTTTATCGGTTAATCTAGTAGGAAAAAATAGTAAGAAAATTCCCTAACTTGGGATAAGATAAATAGATAATGGTGAAAATTTCTACACCATTTTCCTTGGGATGATCAAAATGCTTTGATGACCATACAATGAGCAAGACATCGATAATCCCTTGATTTTTCAAGGAACCTCCAAGAAAATTCCATTAATATCTTATCTCAATATGTATGTTTATGCAGTTAATCATATTTAATGAACATAATAATTCATTTATGTTGAGATCATTAGGTCCGTACGTAAAAAATAGAATTTTTTTTTTAAATTAATTTATTTTAATATTTTTCCCCACGACGAAACATTAACATAATGCTCGACACAAAAAAATGATTTTATCATGACTGTGGTAAAACCCAAATATTGAATTCAACATTACTATTAGATTACTGATCCAATACCAATTTTTAGTATTTATTCTATTAATTAAAAATCTCTACACATGTGTGATATAATATATTTAATATTTTTATTATATAGACACTAAGGCCCACCAAATGTCAGAATCGTGTCTCATTTGAGTGCCTGATATGGAAAATATCCCTTAATAAATTTAAAATTTTTAAAAGGGAAAAAATAATACAATAACAAATATTAATATTAAAAATATATAATAAAATAAAATAAAATGTATAAGGATTATAAAATATAATTTTAATTTTAGTGCACATAATGTGTAAGAAAATATTTTTAGAATAAGTGTATTTTAATACATAAATATATTTTTTAGGTGAAAATTATGAATGTTTTTGGATTTATATGATAGTAATTATTTTATTATAAACCTAATAATATTTTTATAGGATACAATCAAACCAAAATAAAATTATATCTTCTAAAAACATAATTTAAATAATGAATAATTTTTTTCAAAGAAAAAATTATTAATTATGATTCAAAATTTTAAAGATTGGTTTTCAAAATTCTATATAGTATTTTTATATAAATCATTTATTTCTTAAGTAAATGATTGTTTGTGATTTTTTTGATAAACTTTTGAGTCATTCATAAATCATTACAATTAAAAACATGTTATGATATGAAAAAAAATAATATTTTTACTATTCACCTAAAAATAATCTATTTATAAAAAAACAAATAATATGATTAAAAAACTAATATAAATTAAATTTTTTTGGATTGTTCATTTTAAAATTATAACTTTTTAGAATTTATGTTTAAATTAAATACATAAAATATTTATGAATACTATTTTTTTTGAAGCAATTTAACTATATTTAATTTTATTTCTAACAATTAATAGTTATATTACAATTAATATATTATTAATACCAAAAAAATATTTTCTTAGTATTAATTTTATTAAAATACGGAACACAAAATTTATTTTTTATAATTTTTTTCATTAAAATGTTTAATTAATTATTTAGATACATTAGTTGAGTTTTTTCAATGGATTAGTATTAAAAATGAACATCATTTTAAATAAAAATAAAATTGTGAAGTTTATAAAAAAGAATTTATATTTAAATAGATTAATTATATCATCTTAATGGCCACTTAAAAAACCTCTCAAAATATCTATTTAAGACATAATCCTATGAAAATATCTAGTGGTGGGGGTGGGTGGTGATTCTACTTGTATCTAAAACATTAAAATTTTAAATAAATTGAACTCCTATCTCTTTCAATTTATACGTTAACATAGTAGTTAAATTTTTTCTTGGCATTAGTTTGGTGAAATCCCTATAAAAGAAACCTTTATCAAAGAATAAAAAAATGAGCATTATGTAGAAGAATTATAATTGTGGATTCCATTTCATTTATATTACATTTAATTGTAACTTATATTTATATAATCTTGATCATCCACAATGTAACAATAGTGATATTTATGTTTCTTTTTAAAAAGAATCAAGGTTTTGTAGATTGGTGTTATTTATATCACAATAAGTTAAACACATTATATGTTGAATGAAAATACATAATTCGAAATTTTTATGTGTTTTAATAAATATTTAACCATTTTTTAAATAATTGGGAATCTTGGGGTTTTTTAACTATATCATAAACATATTGATTTTATGTTTTAAAATTCAGTTTAAAAAATCTATTGTCAATATTATATTTTTTAAAGTGGTATTGAAGATCAATATGACTGGGTTCTTGATTTTTTATCCGGTTAATATTATGATCAAATACACTTTTGGTCATTGAGTATCACCATATGAATACTTTCATCATTTCTAAGATCTTGCAACCATCATCATTACCATGATCTTGAAACCATTTCCTCACCCAAATATTTTTGGTAAATGACTATTTTTTTGGTATATATTCCAATTCATATATATTTAGGGAATATATTTTTAATATTTTTACTAAGATAGGTAACTCAATTATTTCCAAAGAATACTACTTTTGTACTTGTTCATATTCATTCAATGTTGACTCTATCCTAATGTGTAATGAATAATTCAATGAAATATTTATAATTATCATTATTATATTTTAAACTGAAATTAACATTACTATGTACATAAAAAATAATATACACCTATTTAAAATTACACTGAAATGTTATAATTTTGTGTTTGAGTAAATGACTCTTGTCAATGCTTCCATTGAATATAATAATATTTTAATAATTCCCATGAATAACAATTCATTAACTATTTAACTATATTTATGAATTGGTTTTTATGCTTGAATAAAAAATGGTGTTTAAATCAATTGACACAAACATATATAAATATTATTCATTAAATCCTTTCTATATTTTTATTATTCGATAAAGGATTTATAACCCTTTAAACATAGATTCAATCCATGAAAATTTATTATTTATAAAATATTATTGACCAATGTAATTGAGTATTTATAAATAGGGAAAATGGTTAGTCTTCAATAATTTTAGATAATGCGTGAATATATATTTTAGTATTTAGATCAATAAAAGTGTTATTTATTCCATAACATATTGTTTAACGGGATGTTTGAAAGGTGACCTTTTGGTAGAATATAACCAAAGGTAATTATTATATGGTTGGTGATAAAAAGGTGTAAAAAAGTGGTTATTATGTGCTATAGGGTACCCAGTCTAGATGCATAATAAACTGATGGTTTAACTAGTCATTTAGTCCCACTATTCTACCTATTGTGTGAAAAATGATCATCCATTAGGTTTATTGTGGGCCACTAGGTACGTGGTGGTGGGAATCTAGGTACCTAATATGGTTTTGTTTCCCTTTTTATGGGAGATAAATCATAATTTTATAGTTTACCTCCTTATTTTATTTGTGAATGGGGACATAAGATCCCATTTTAGCAAGATCACTCCCTTCTCCCATTTAGTGATCAATTTTTATCTTCTTGAGGGGAGGTTGATATAGATCAGTTTCTCATAGAAAATAACTTCAAGATGATCTTCCCATCACTTATTTCCAAACTTATTAGTTTCCTAAAATTTCATTGAAACCCCATCTTGTTTTTTAATAGCATTACACTAATGTATTTTGGAATCTCAATTCAATTTGTAAATATCATGTGGGATTCATATATGAGGATTGTGAAGGATATATTTATGTATCCATTCATCATTTATTTTAAGGTATATTTATAGAAAAATTATTTTGGGAATTTTATTGAAATAATCCATTGATTTGATTTGAATAATTAGGTATGTTTCTTTCCATTATAAATATATTTCATTATGATTAGGTTTCCACACTTCACCTGCGATTTTAACATTGTAGAGATACTCAAAAACATTTAAGGCTATTATAACAAAGTGTGTATTTTATTATTGATTATTAAAAGATTTATTTGTGGTTTTTAATAGGTAATATAAGTTCTATTTGGAATGGTGTTTATTGGATAGAGCTTGATATTTATTGTAAATCATTTGATATATTTTAGGATATTTTATATTATTTGATTTATTCTTTTAGTAAAATTATTTATGTGTTATTATTATAATTATAAATGGAAAGTTGAGATTATAATATGAGTCATCAACCAATAATTTTGTATGGTATTGCATTGGAATTATAGTTAATAAGGTACATATCGACTTCTAAAATTCTTACCAGTGGTTACATGTCTCAAAAAATTATGGTGGACTATTTTTTGGATTTTATTGTTTTTTGGGAGTTTGTTTATAAAGTAAATGGATTAATTTTTTTAAATGTGATTTAAAAATAGAATTGGTTCAAAGTATAATTTTATACTAATTTAATTTATATCCATTAATGTGTAACTTAAAATAGGTGTATTGAATTTAAAATAGGATTTATGAGGGAAATTATTTTGGATTAAAGTTAAAAGTTTAAGTGATATTTTAAGGTAATGGTTTTAGAATGGGATTTAAAAAAACTGATTCCTTTTAGTGATGTTTTGATTTTTGAAATTTCATGATGGATAAAAATGAGAAAATATGACATCAATTTCCATTCCAATGTATTTTTGAGTTATTTTGTTAACTTTTAATCATAACAGAGTGTAAACAGGCTTATTTTGTGTAAAGTATTTTGTCTAAATGACCATGGGGTTTTGGTGTGAATAAACCTTTTATTTATTGAATATTCCTCATGATGCTAACTGAAAAATCATCTAGTGAGATGATTATAATTCAAAACCGGTCAATATAGAATTTATCTAACATTTGAGGATGAAATTATCACCCAAATGTCATTTTATACTATCTAATTGTGTTTAGATAACATTCTAATTTGATTCATTTCATGAATTATTTTGTGAGATTGTTCATTCATGAATTTATGATGTTTTCTTGTTTCATTAAATTTAAACATGTTCATTAATGAGTGGGAAATTCTTTGAAGTTGAGTGAAGAAGAATATGAATGAAATGAATAATGTTTTTTATAGAAAAAAATCCACACTGTGGTAGGAGGTCATTACACTAATGTGTCCTTCAATTAATATCTCATAGGAATGGACATTTCTTATACAATAAGAAAAAAACATGAGTAAATATTAAAAGGTGAAGAATTCAACTTACACAAGGAAGGATCACAAAATTAGCTCTATGGTTGTGTTGGGATGATGTCGATAGAGGAAGTAATTAATATTATATATAGGATTATTCCACTGGATTATTTTCAAAGGATAAATTATTTAATCATAGATGAAAATGACCACAACGTAGTTTCAATATTTATTCTAGGATGGTTTATCTACATAATTTATAAGGAGTCAAATTTACTATGAATACCCACTAAAGAGATGTTAGTTTGGTGATGAGTTTTGAGTGAAGTTGGAGTTTAACATAATAAAATGGTTCACAATACTAGGTTAAATGAAAATAATAACACTCCATCATCATAGAAAGTATCAAACAACTATACCCTATGCAATAAAGGTTCGAGAAATAGTTAGTTCTTCATATTCATGGAATACCATTCAGTAGTTATCATTCTATTCCCTAATGACTCTAGATATATTCGTTTGATCAATTCATTTTTATCAATTTATTTAGTAGGAAGTTTTTTAATATATTAATCAGAATAAATTAAGTCATATATACTTAAATATACTCTTTGATTGCTAGAATTTATCCTTCACTAACATTTGGATATGTGGTTCCAACATGATTAGTGGTTTTATGAAGAACATAAAATTTGTTTATAACTAGAGAGAGACCCTACTGATAGACTGTTGTTATAAGAAAAATTAGAGACTTGATGATATATGACCAATATTTCAAGGATATATATTTCTAGATAATATCGAGAAAAATTGTTTTAACACAAAGTTAAAATTCCCAAGGATCAAGATATACAATAAAAAAGATAGCTAAAATTTTAATTTATTATCAATTGTAATTTAATTAATGTTTAAGGAAATATTTATTCTCTTTTCCTTATTCATTGGATAAAAAAATTTATTTTGGGTAGAAGGATTGAAACCACTAAACTCCAATGACAGGACACATGATAAAAGGGGTTAGTGTATATTGTTAACACTCTTATATCCATATGTGTTATTTTTTTATTCTATATATCAATCATTTCATCACAAAATCAACTCTGTGAACTAATCACACTAAACAGTTAATGAATAAACATAGTTTGTAGGTGTTTTTGTTTTTTAATTCACCGACACTCCCACCCCCTTCGTGGGGGGATACTCTCTCATGTTAATTTTACATGGAATCATAAAAACATTTCATAATGATCAATTTAATTGTGTAGATAGTATAATATCTTTCAATAGGTATTAGAGAATTCATGATTAGTGTTTCTAAGTATTTCTTCATGTATTGGAGATTTCTAGTATCACATGTCTTTGATCAATGAGATAATGGGTGTTTATGAATATCATCAACAAAAAGAGAGTTTTCATATTAAATATAATGGGATTTGATATACAGAGAGGGGGTAGATTTTCATCTCTTATCCCTCATCTTGTACATTATTGGGTCCCTAAGAATTATGTATATCCTAATTTAGTTGGAACAACCACATTTTAGGATAATAATATTATTGATTCTGATAAGAGACCATGGAATTTTATACATTAATCTCTTATAGAGAAAGAGTTTACTTTGGTCAAAGAAAATGAAGACATAAAATTTAATTTAGGGGAAACTAAATGATATATATGAAGTCAATATTAAAGATAAAGATTATAAGTTACAAACCAAGTATAATTAGTTTGATGATATCAGAATGGAATAAGAATAATTTTTGTTCGAATTCTTAATTTGAGTGAACAATATTGAAATCTTTATTTTAATATATGGTAAAAAATTGAACAATAAACTATCAAAAATTATTAAATGATACTTCATTATGATTTATTTAATTACACGAGTTAACCCATTTAGGATTAAGATTTAGTTGACTAGAGAATAACCAAAATTAATAATTTTTTATCATGTATGATATGAGAAGTGGAGAAGCTTAAACGAGAACAGGAAAATAACATAACAAGAGGACACATATAATTCATTAAAACGATTGAATCATATTGATTTAAAGATATATCATAATGAAATTGGGATTTCAAAATGACATCATTAATTTTTTTGAATTGATATATTTATAATCAAAAGGAATTCATAAAATAAATTGTACATTTTTATGAAATATAGAATTAAATTGATTAAATGGTAGAGTTATATTCAATTAATAGCAGGTTTTAGAAAAAGGTATGAATAAAAATAGTAGAATTATTAACTCAAAATATCATATACATTGAGAAAAATGGATATTACTCACACTAGAAAAATATTATAAAATATTAAAGGTTAGAGACATAATAAAAAATATTTTTGTTAAAACATGATTCCCTATCTTGTGAAGTGTAAAGTAAAAGTGAACCTGAGGACTCAATGAATGAATAGAAAATAAACTTCTTGAGAAAAAACAAAACATAAAAACTATTTCTATAGCTAAAAAATTAATATTTTAGAGGTTTTGATTAAAAAAATAGTGATTTTTATACAAGAAAATTGTTTTGACATATACTAGAGATCATAGGGTGGATGAAATAAAATAGGGGAATCAAAATTCAAATGATTACATTAATGTTATAAACTTTTTCATTGAAGATGTACCTTTATGAGATTATGGTTAAAAATATTATAGTGATGGGGATTGTGTTAATAAAAAGGAAATATTAATAAAATTATTGAATCAAGTGATAAAATTCGGGATATTACAACAAAAAATTTAAATTCCTTAAATGAGTAAGTAAATTATCTCATGGAAAATATAGTTGAAGATAAAAATGAATTTTTCAAATCTAAGGTAGTGGAATTAAAAAATCTAGTGACTAATGTTGTGGGTAGCACAAAAATAGTAGACACATTTTTTAATTAAACAATGTATCTTGATGATTTTCCAATGGTACTAAGAAAATTATATTGGATCATTAGGCATACAATTCCTTAGGTGGAAGATTACATGTGGTAATGAAAAAGATGATTACAAAACAAAAAATGTATAACACACCCACTCCTATTTTTTTTGATGGTTTTGGAAACCCCAATGGAAAATAGGTGTGTATAGAAAAAATATATTAAAAATTAGTATACAGGATAATTAAAGGTATACGAGAAGACTCTATGAGTAATGAGTTTGTAAATAATTCATGGATATTAAATCATAGAGAATCATAAATAGATATTTTTAAGGAACATAACATCATTGTGAGGATACATACCTTTGATGGAAGATATAATTTCTTAAAATTCGATGGTGTTAAATAATATGTGTGTTCATATAATATATCACTCTTTCAATCATGGGGATGTATTGAACCAAGGTAGATTAAATTTCACTATCCATGGGGATATCCAAGAAAATATAAAAAGGTGAAGTTTAAATTAAAAATTCTATTAATTATCTTGAGGAGTAAGGTGGAATAGGTATATCATACAAAAAACATTAGTCCATTTTATATAAATATTAAAAATATATCATAACAATAGAAAACATAGAATCACAAATGTATAGTGTCATAGGAGACTAGATGCACAATAATATTATTTCATGACTGATCTTCAACCTCTATAAAAAAGTTCTTCTTACATAGTATAATTCATAATCATACCCTACCTAAAATCATTATTTATAAAATTGGTAAAGGAGAAAATAAGAAATGTAGATCTCAAACACTCAGTAAGGTAAAACCTAGAATATTTCAATCAATTTTCCTAAATGATAATTAGATAAAAAATATTGAGTGAGAACATGATCATAAATTTCAATAATCGTACCTAACTAGTAAAAGATCATTGTAACAACCCAAACATATATTAATGAACATTTATCATGAAATAATTAAATTTATTATTATTTAAAATAGTTATATAAAATATATTAACTTCCATGGTTTTATGTATTTGGATTTTAAAATACAATTATTAATTGTTACTATTGTTAATATAGCCGTTGAACAGTAATTACACAGTTTTTATAAATCTATGGCTTTTACAAATCCAATTAACTCAGAAAAAGGACGTGATGGAATCATCCAGTAGAATTGCTCTATATGATGCCCATTTTTCAGATCATGGAATGGAGGTAGTGTCACTAGGCTTTTCTCTTGACAAAGCCCAAGTTTTGATTCACCATTTTAATATTGAAAAAAACCAACTACGGGAGAGGTATAAGTTAATATAGATTACTACCCGAGTAATGTTATCTAACCCTCCCCAAGAGTCTATCACCATCACACACCGTAAAATTAGGTATTACATGGGTTTTATAAGGGTTTATGTAAAAATACTATATCACTTTGATTATGTGCATTATAATTTGTATAAATAATATACATTCATTTTATTATTGTTACATTTGAATGGTTATTAAAGAAAAAATAGTATTTTTAGTTTATATTCAATTAGGAAATCAATTTTTTGAAATAATAAATTTTTATATTTAATAATATTTTAATAAAATATTATAACTAAAAAAATTAATTAAATATTAATGATATTATACATTTTTGATGAATACAATTGTAATTTTTCTAATGGTTTTAATGTTCTTTTTTCAAAACCCATTAATTTTCTATAAATGTCTATTTTTATTTTAAAAGTTAAAATTCACATATTTAGAAAATTATTTAGTTTAAATTAATATCATTTTTGGAATCATGACGTCATAATTATCTAATTGTGATTGTTTCAGAATTTTCAGAGGTAGTAGAATTTGTGGGTGAATTAAATATCGTTTAAATATATAATGTGTTTTATTACATCCTAAGGTCCCAATAGTGATGTAATAAAAAAATAATAAACTGATGTTTGGCCATTTAATGTTTTACCTTTAAAATTATGTTATTTAGTTTTGTTTCATTAATTTTATGGTGCCATAGTGGACCCTCCAAGACATATTAATTTTTTTTAACTTTTTAAAATTAATTTATTGATAGTGTGACTCACCTCCACATAAGCAAGCCTAATATTTTAACATGTTTGACGCTTGGCCTTATTTAATATTTTATACATCCTACTATTGAAATAACCATGGGAAAAACTTGGGATGGTTTGGAGTTTTTATTCATTTAATGTGTAGTGCCCAAACCCAAAATAAAAATGAATTATCTATATATTAATAGATAAACCCATTCAATCTCCCATTACTCTTCACTCAAACCTATTATTGCTTGACCAAACCCTGAATTACTCTCTCTAGAATCCTCCCAAGGTGCCCCAAGCTCCCAAGAAACCTCTCAGAAGCCTCTCTTAAGCCTTTGGGATCACAATTCCATGTAAGAGATCCTTACATTCAATACTTATTTATGTCCAAGTTTACTTATACTGTTATCCCCTTTCTATTTGGAATTACAAATGTTGGGGTATGATTTTTCACCTTCCATATACTACCCACATTATGTTTAAATGATAAGAGAACCCTTTTTTCACACCCCTACCCGTGTTTTAGGTCCATTTATTTATTCTTATAGATTTTAATTTTTTTTCGAGGTTCGTGTTGAATCCCGAAGGGGAATGTTCATGTTCTGTTAGATAGTGCGCCTTTTTTAGTTGATGTCATTGGGTGCACATGCGGAGTGAATTTTGGAAACCTCGTGTGGCTTCACCCAGGAAATGACACAACCCTCATGACTTCGGAAATTTTAAATGGGTCAATTTTTTTATTTGTTGTGAAATATAAAATAGTTTTATTGTTAATGATTTTATTATTATTATTTAAATGAAATGTGTATTTTTATTATTTATATTTTTATCAGTATGATTATAAATGTTTTTATTAGTTTTATTTTTAATAAGTAATTATTATTATAATAATTATAATTATTATTTAAATTAAGGTATTGTTACTTTTATTATCATTATTGTTACTATTTATATTTGGGACAGTGTGTGGGAAACACAAGGCTAAAGAAGGTCGTGCAGTTAGCCTGGGCACCTGCATGATGGATACATTTGAGTCGACCAAATAAAATAAACTAAATGAGTTGAAAAAAAATTAAAATTTTGTTAAACAAATAACCTACAATAGTAATAATATTATGTTGCCGTGAATAATATTATTATATTATTATTAAACAATTGTAATTATAAATATTATTATTTTTATCATATTTTATTTTTTATTAAAGTTGTTTTTTTAATATTATGGGTATTATTATTATCATCAACAAGGGAACTTATTATAATTATTATTATTAATATTTTCATTAATATTATTATTAGTATTATGGATTAATGTTATTATTATATTATTTTTATTTAGTTTTAATTTGTTATTTTGTTTATTTCTTTTTCCTCGTTTTCTTTTTTCCTCCCCACTAGGGTTTTATTTCCCCTTGTTCGGTGCTCCCTGGTGTGCAGCCCATCTATCATCTTTTCTCCATACTTGCATAGCATCTCCTCTACACTTCCTCCAACACTCGTCATTAGGCTGCCACCTCTACCTTTAACCTGGAACCAGCCTCCCGACCGCCTCCCCAACCACATGCTCTCTGGTGACGCCCAACATACAGCTAGCACCGCTGTTTTGCCACCGCCAATGCCACCTATTAAGCACGCCCCAACATCGCAGCCTCCATATGAACCCCTTCCCTACATAGGTTGTGGTCTTAGCCTACCTCCCCTCATCCTACAGTGCTCCTCAGATGCGCCCCAACCTCTTCTTACTTGAACCCACAACGCCTCCATTATTTTTCACCCCTATTGGTAGCATGCCCTCCATCTACCTCAGGCCTCCCCGCACCCTCTGGAGACACACCCTCTGACTGTTGCCTCCATTTTTTGGCCACATTTCTATCCATCCACTCCCTGTTGACCATTTTGTTCGGTCGTCGCGCCTCTGACCGACCACATTATGGCCCTAAACCCCTCCACTGCTGTTGTCACAACCTTTTTCCAGCTCATAACCTTGTCGACACACATATCCATCTCTACGTGCCTCTTGTCTGATGGTCGTGAAACCTCCCAGATGGACATCACCCACTTTTGGCATCCTCACTGACCGTTCTCCCCAGTCGCGCAACCCCGTTGATCTAGCGCACCCTACAGTGGCCCGTGCCTAATTTTTTCTCACAGCCAATGTTGGACTCCTCATGTATTAATCATGATTTAATGATCAAAAATCTTTTCACTTTTAATTACTCATAATATTATTTACAAATCTTATGTATGATCACAAATATCACTTATCTTATCAATACTTTGTCCTCTGTATTTATGATTCAAGTTCTCTTACCTTATAATGGTTAAGTTTAATTCATATTATGCATATTATTGTTTTGGTTTGAATATAGTTATTTGTTTAAGTACCAAGAGAAGGTGATGCTTGACACAGTAAGACAGACTGTGTGCAAGACACAGACACTGTGAAGTGTAAGACAGACACAGTGAAGCAGACACCGTGAAGTATAAGTCTCAAACACAGTGACCAGTGAGACATTGTGACCTCAACACACCGTGACCCAGACACCGTGAATGACACACTATGAGAAACACACCATGAAGGACACACCGTGAAGAAGAAACTGTGACTCAAGACACCGTGAAGGACATACCGTGAAAAACACACCGTGACACGAAGGCACCATGAAGGAGACACAGTGAAAGACATACCATGAAGGAGACACCGTTTTTATAACAACCGTGACACTGTTTCTTAACCTTTAGGTCAATATTATTAAATAATGCTAATGGTCATATTTGATGTTTTTAATGTAATTAATGTTATTTAATGATAGTGGTTCCATGTCAGGAAACCGTACCTCATACCTATGAAAAGGTAACCATTCCTATTGCCAGAGCTCGGGGAATATAAGGAGGATTGAGCTACAATATAAGATATACGCACAAATACAAATACTAGAATATACGTGAAGCTAATAACAATACATGCGAGCTCTGTACTGAATAGAAGAACAAACCTGAGAACTAAGAAGAGATTGCAAGATCTTTCAAGAATTCACATGCATGAAATCCGACACTGCTGGAAGAACTGAAATCAAGATAACATTCTCACTCGTGAAGAAAAAAATATGAACCATGACACTCTGTTTTTCACACAAAAGTAGAGAAGGACTCAGAAGCATTTCTGCTTAATCCAAGGAGTCCAAAGCTGCACTGCCAATCACTAGAGCTCTTTAAACTTACATATACTCTCTCCAAGTGATTTATTATTTACTTTTTCGAGAAGTGTGTTTACTCTGTATATATTACACACACACAGTCTCCTGCGCTAAACTGGAGGATACTAAATCCTCATTCCAAACATTCTACTCCATCTTGTGTCCCACTGAGTATTGTGGTAGAGTTCAAGTAAGACCTGGACAGCCTGTGTGTTGTTGTCCTTGTTTTACCACGAAGAACAGTGGAATATTTCTTAGGACCTGGATACTTTCTGAACTATTGCTAACCCCGATCTAGGGTGTGGATCAAATTTATATATAAATTTGAGAGGACTATGTCTCGACTTGAGAGTGAACCTCTTGGTTATATATGATGTGCATTTTATTTCATGTTTAAAGTATTCAATATCTAATATATATTCTACTTCTATTACTTTTAATTATAGAAATATTTTAAAGTTACTTTGATAGTTAATCTAGATAGTGTTTGTAATTATTGTAAATCAGTAGATTAGTTTCAAAAGATAATCTAATATCCCTATTAAATTAACTGAGACCTAATCAATCTTTTGAGAACATAATTGAACCTTTACAGTTTTAAAAATTCACTACAGTTTAACTTGTTTTATAAATTGGGGGTTTTAATAAAAATAAATTTTTATAGAAATTTTTAATGGAACTCAATTCACCCCCCTCTTGAGTGTCCACTCCGACCAACATTTGGTATCAAAGGTTTTTTTTAAATGATTTCAAAATACTCTTTTTTTCAACTGTGATTTTAGTTTCATCTTTAATGATATTAAATTTCTGTTCATTCTAAATTTTATCTCTATAAATATATTTTCTAAAATCTAGCTATGGATAATAGACTATAAGGTGATGCTACGAATAGTCCACCTTTCTTTAATGGTGCAAATTATGCCCAGTGGAAACTTAAAATGAAACTTCATTTGGAATGTATGGGTTTTGATATCTGGACTGCTATAAAAACTCAATATAAAATTCTAGAAGCGGAAAGAAATACATGGGATGAACCTACTAAAGTGGCTTACAATAATAATTGTACTGCTATGAATGCTTTATATTGTGAATTATAAGATGATGAATTCAATAGAATATCTTCCTGTAAAATAGCTTATGAAATATTGGATATATTAGGTGTTTTTCATGAAGGAACAACCAATGTTAAAGAAATGATATTAGATTCTTATACTATTAAATATGATAATTTTAAGATGAGACCTGATGAACCAATTTATGACATGTACCTCAGGTTTAATGAGATTTTCAACAAAATGATCACCCTTGGAAAGGATATTCCAGTAATGGAACAAATCATGAGAATATTGAGATGTCTACCAGACCGATGGAGAGGCACTTCTGTTTCAATCATATAATCATGTGATATTGGTGCTATTCCTGTTAAAGAGCTTATTGGTAAATTAATGATGTATGAGGAAGAAATCACGGTGAATATGGAGGAATATGACGAACCTAAACAGAATTCCATAGCATTTAAAACATCTGCATCAAAGATAAAGGACAAAGACAAAGTTCAAATACAAATTGAATGTTAAACAAGTAAAGATTTAGACTCTTTCAGTGATGCTGAAATGGCACATATAGCCATGAGATTCAAGAAAGTTTATAGGAAGATTTTTTTTTCAAAAAATCAAATTAAAAAGGAAAGAATGAAAAAAAAGGTCACTGGAAGAAGGGTTAGAAAAATACAAACAAGAATGATGATGTTTTCTCTTATGAATGCAAGAGAAAAGGTCACATTAAAGTAGACTATCAAAAACTGTTGTTTAAGAAGAAACATGACTACAAGGACAGTAAGTACAAGAAATATATGAAAGATACCTGGAGTGATTCAGAAGATAGCACAAGTGAATATGATGTTTCTGATTCTGAAAAGAATCGTGAAAAAAATGTGTTTCATGACTAACATATCTGAAGTGACCTTAGATAATCCTGCATTCAATTCATACTATTCTGGAATTGATACTGAATCTGATTCTGAATATGAAATCTTGTCTAGTGAGGAACTATTTGAATATTGTAACACGCTAGAAGAGACCTCTAATGAACATAAGGACAAGTACAGATCCATAAAGAAATAGCATTCTCTCACTGCTACTGTCAAATCTGCTCTAGAAGTATA
The DNA here is from genome assembly GCA_963277665.1 of Viscum album. Lineage (NCBI taxonomy): Eukaryota > Viridiplantae > Streptophyta > Magnoliopsida > Santalales > Viscaceae > Viscum > Viscum album. Next base: position 567,461,628 of record OY728164.1, on the reverse strand, counting down.
AAAAGAAAAGAATTCTCAACTGTTGAAGGAAAATACTGAATTAAAAATTCCTAATGAGAAACTTAGAACGGAATTATAAAAATTCACAAAGGTAAAATATACAGTTACTCAAATGTTAGGTAAACAAGTTGCACCAAAGTATACTACAGGTTTGGGATACCAACATGGACAAAGACAGTTTACCAAAACTAGATTTATTCCTAAATCTGAAAAACCTTTTGCTTGTTCCAGTTCTATAAATTCGTATTCTTCAGCTAGTTAATCACATAGTTATAGATAAAATAGATTTTAACATTCGATATCTGTTGAATATACTGATTATAAGAGACCAATAAGTCAAATTTGGGTACCTAAAGCTTTTCTTGCTAACATGTCTGGACCCGAGATAATCTGGATACCAAAATCATTCTCTTTTTAAAATTGTTTTGTAAGAAACCTATTTGAAGAGTTCCCAGAAGAATATATGTTACTTGGACAGTGGACGTTCAAGGCATATGTCTGGGGATTATTCATGCTTCATGATCATAATAAAGGTTGATAGAGGCCATGTCACCTTTTGTGATTATTCTAAAGGAAAGATCATCGGCCAAGTCCAAATTGGTAACACTAACACAGTTTTAATTTCTAAAGTTTTATTTGTTAATAGACAGAAATATAATGTATTATGTATTTCATAGTTATGTTATGATGGATTTAATGTTAAGTTTGAAAACAATTCTTGTAATTTCTTTAATTCTAATAGTTTTTTTTATTTTCTGCTTTGAAAAATGAAAATGTTTATGCAGTTGTTTTGAATTCTTTAGCTAAGAAAAACATTAATTGGTTAAATTATTTTCATAAAGAATATTGGCTTTGGCATAGAAGATTAGAACACTGTAATATACATTCACTTAGAAAACTGGGTAGGAAGAACTTAGTTAGGGACTTACCGAAAATTGAGTTTCCAAATGACAAAGTTTTTAATCCCTGTCAAAAGGGAAAGCAACACAAAATCTCTTTCAAACCAAAGAAAGATGTTTCAACTTCTCATCCTCTCGAGTTGGTTCACATGTACTTGTTTGGACCTTATACAGTTTCTAGTTTAAATGGGAAGCACTATGTCTATATTCTAGTAGATGACTTTTCCAGATATACTTGGGTATACTTCTTAGCTCACAAAAGTGAAGCTTTTTCTTTATTTATAAAATAATCCATGTCTGTAGAGAACCTTAGTGGACTTAAGATTAAGTCCCTGATAAGTGATCATGGCCATGAATTTGAAAATCATGAGTTTGACTCCTTTTTCTCACAAAATGGCTATAGTCACCAATTTTCTGCTCCTAGGACACCTCATCATAATGGTGTTCTAGAAAAAGAAATAGAACCCTTTAGGAAATTGCAAGAACTATGATTAATGAGTATGACCTGCCTATTTACTTTTGGGCTGAACCTGTAAATACATCTTGTCATATCATCAATAGGGTCTTAGTCAGACTTGTTCTCAAAAAGATCCGTTATGAGTTGTTGAAAAATAGGAAACTAAAGTTAGATACTTTAGAGTCTTTGGTTTCAAATTCTTTATCCTCAATACCAAGGATAATCTGGAAAAGTTTTCTTCTAAGAGTAATGAAGGAATATTTTTAAGATATTCTATAACTTGAAAAGCCTATAGAGTTTTCAATATGAGAACCAAGTATGTGGAAGAATATTTTCACATCAAATTCGAAGAAACTGATCCACATGAACCTAACACTTCTCTTGAAAATCTTGAAGAAGATTTGTCTGTTCTGTACCTTAATGATAAATTCAATGAACCTGCTATAAAAACAACTAGTTCTGGAAATATTACATAATCTTCTCCTAATGAACCTGAACCTTGAGAAGAATCCCAAATTTATAGTCCTACCTTTACTAGATCAACTACGATTCTAAAGAATCATCCTTTAGATGCTCTTGTAGGAAATCTGGATAGAGGGACATAGACTAGAGCTTCTCTAAGAAATCAGGTTGAACATCAAGCCTTCTTGTAACAGCTTGAACCTAAAAACATTAATGATGCTATTAATTATGAATGTTGGGTAATTTCTATACAAGAAGAACTTAATCAGTTTGAAATAAATAATTTTTGGAAACTAGTAGAAGGACCCAAGGACAATTTTTTCCATTGGCACAAAATGGGTATTTAGAAATAAAGTAGATAAATCTGAAAATATAATTAGAAACAAGGCAAGGTTATTTGCACAAGGCTATAGTCAAGAAGAAGGAATTGACTATGAGGAGACTTTTGTTCCTGTAGCCAGACTAGAATTTATTAGGATCTTACTTTATTATACTGCACATCTGAATTTTAAACTATATCAAATGGATGTCAAGAGTGCATTCTTAAATGGATATATTGATGAGTATGTTTTTTTGAAAAACCACCTATATTTACAATCCCTCATTCTCCAAATCATATTTTCAAATTATCAGAAGCTTTATATCGTTTAAAGCAAGCTCCAAGAGCTTGGTATGACAGATTAAGTACTTTTCTAATTTATAATGGTTTTACAAAAGGAATAGATGATCCTAATCTTTTTATAAAACGAATTTCTAAAGATGTTTTAGTTGTTCAAATTTATGTAAATGGTATTATTTTTGGATCTTCAAAAAATTCATTATATGTTGATTTTTTTAAAAATGAGGCCAAACGAATTTGAAATGAGTTTAATGGGTGAACTAAAATTCTTTCTTGTTTTTCAAATATTTCAAAATAATGATGGAATTATTTTAAATCAAAGTAAATATACTAGATGTATTTTAAAACGTTTTGGATTAATTAGCACTAAATGTAGTGACACTCCCATGAGTACCACCTGTAAGTTGGATCTTGATGAAGATGGAAAATTTGTTGATCAAACCACTTATTGAGGAATGATTGGATGTCTACTATACTTAACTGCTAGTCGTCCTGATATTATGTTTAGTGTGTGTATGTGTGCTCATTTTCTATAAAATCCTAAAGAATCACATTTAAATGCTATGAAGAGAATTTTCAAATACCTCAAGCATAATCTTAATCTAGGACTATTCTATCCAAAAAGATAATCATTTGAACTAGTTAGTTATTCTGATGTTGATTTTGCTTGATGTAAGTTAGATAGAAAAATAACCTCTGGAACATGTCACCTCTTAGTAAAGTCACTAGTATCATGGTGTAATAAGAAACAAAATTATGTTGCATTATCTACTGCAGAAGCTGAATACATAGCTTCTTGAAGTTGTTGTGCACAAATTTTGAAGATGAAACACACTTTAGTAGACTATGGATATCAATTCAGACATGTCCAAATAAATTGTTACAACACAAATGCTATTAACATTTCAAAGAATCTTGTTTCTCATTCTAGGAAAAAACATATTTATGTAAGACTTCACTTTTTGAGGGATCATTATCAAAAAAGAGATATCACTTTGGAATTCATTGGTACTGAATATCAACTTGCTGATATATTCACTAAACCATTAAATTCTGAGAGATTAGATTACATCATACATGATCATGGGATGATCAATCATAAATAGATATCTTAATGGTCTTACTGTATAATATTTTTAATATATTTTACTTTACGAATTCGTCTTCACAGTCTGTCACTGTCTCACCGTGACGGAAATGTTCACTCACTGTCTCACCGTGACAGCATAGAATAGTCACTGTCTCACCGTGACTGCACAGAATAGTCACTGTCTCACCGTTACTGCACAGAATAGTCATTGTCTCACCATGATGACCACCAACTGTCTAACCATGATGACTGCTTTTCATCGCACCGTAACGCCTACTCACGGTCTCACCATGAAGAGTATTTATGCATTTATTTTAACCCATATCGTGGTAATTTTTTAACCGATATTTACTTTTGGATCATTTTTGTTTCTATGACGTTTGACATTCCAAAATGATAAAACATAAAGGTTTCACTTGATTCCTCACCCAAACACTCTCCTAAACCTTATAAACCTTGCAAACCTTCTCTTCTACTCTCTCGCCCGAACCTTTAGTGGATACTGAGGATGAAGCGTCCATATTCACCCTCATCTGAGAAGCGCTGGTCTAAGAAAATGAAAAGAGCAGCGATGATATCACCTTATGGTCCCCTAAATCCTAACCTAGTAAGCTATAAATTTCATCCAAAGAAAGAGATTTGTCCTGAGTGGCTGTTATCTAGTAAGTATATGGTTTTAAATTTCCTTAGAGAATAATGACGGCTCAAATGGTTTTCTCAAAGGGATAGACCTATATAATCGAGTTTGGTTTCTCAGTTCTATCAGTATGTAAAGTTCTCCTCTGATGCCGGAGAAAGTTTTGTTGTAACAAGCTGGATCAATGTTCAGAAATGTTCTTTCACTTAACGGCTATGGGCTGCATGCCTAAGGATTCATCATGAAGGGATTTGTGATGACTACAAGAGAGACCCTCCTCCTTCAACCGACATATTTGACCTGGAGAATTCCTTGAAAATCTTAACTAGAAATGGGACCAAGTGAGGGCCATAGCTTCAGAGCTGGATGGGGAGACGAGGCTCATGTTTAAATTCATTCAAAATTTGGATAGCCCGAGGAAATGAGATTTTCCTATGTTGAAGTATCAGTATGTGTACCTGATTCATCTGATGAAGAATGGCCATAAGATCAACCTATGCAAATATGTCATTCACCATATTTGAACTGATTAAGGTCACCTCCAAATCAACATCTTTGTCTTATTCAAGGATGATTTAGGTTATGCTAGTTTCCAAAGGAGTTGTTGGGATGAATGAAGAAGAGCTTGTGGATTTTGAGAATTGCCTATCCAAGCCTACCATTAGAAGGATGAAAATCAATTGGAACCCTTGGAAGAAGCAGTGGGTTTAGGATAATGATCAACTATATAATAAGTATAATCCTGTTGATTATCCAAGAAGTCCAAAGAATATAACTGATCCTGGTTTGGTACCGGATGAGGTGGTTGAGTATCCAATAGAGGTAGAAGAAGAAGAAGTGGTAGCTAAAGTACCACGTAGAGAAGAGGCCTAAGTACCTCAAAAGGAGGAAGCTCCTGTTGAGAAATAAAGGACTTCTATCCAAGTGGATGTTCCTACTGAAATACCCTTAGAGAAGAAGTTGTTGATGATCTTAGAGAAGATGAACATTCTGTTGTTTTTAGATAAGTATAATCTCATGTTGTTCTTGGAGAGGAAGAAGCTCATGTTTTTAGAGAGGGTGTTGATCCAGAAACCCAACCTGAGACTGCAATATATTTGATTATCCCTGATTTAGAGCAGCAAGACATGGAAGAGTCTGGTGTGGCAGAAAACCTCCCTGCAATGCTAGAAGTTAGTCTAGAAGAACACCCTATTGAAAAAAAGCATGTCTGGAAGCACAACCTATGGAACAGTCAGTTATTGAGTACATACCCTCTACTGAAGAGAGGATAGAAACTGCCATTCAGTTGTCTAGTAATTAAATGGATGAGGAGAATAGATTTGATCACGTGGATCTTGATCATGTTTTTGAGCCTATAGTTTCTGAAATGGAAGAACAGTTTTAGGGGGAGGAACCTCAAATTCTTGAGACTGGTGAAGCTGAAATTGATGAAGCTAGATCTGCTGAATCCTCTCAACAAACTGTCTCTTTTTCTTGTGTACATTCGGTGTGAATTTCCAAGATTTTCTGTTGTGAGTGAATCATATCAAGTGATTGAAACTGGTATAGATCTCTCATCTCTATTTCAATTGAAGTCAGTAACTCACCCTGATTTAGAACCAGAGCCTCAACCTCAACCTCAACGCGAATAAGAATCTGAAACTAAAACAGACTTAGAACCGCAACCAGACCTTGAACCTGACCATGGAACACTTTCTACCCCTTTTCCTGATCAGCAATATTTTTTCAGTAAAGATGATTTAAAAGTCTTTGGAGAGACTATCTTAGATGGAGTTAATAAGATTTAATCCTCTCAACCTCGTCCTCTGACTCAACTAAGTCGAGAAGATGCCTCGATTCTTTTGGAAAATATTATTCTACATATTCAACCCAGAATGATCGATAAAATTCAATAGGTGAGGGTTGAAAACAAGTTTCTTAGTAGTGATGTTGTAACTCTGAAATTTATGGTTGAAAACCTCCAGCAAGAACTGCATTCCATATTAGAGCATGCTCCTACTCCTACACCTGTTTCTACTTCTCCTGAACCAAATGTTTACAACATTTGTAGAGAGATTATATCTCAAGTTAGTCTATATTTGTTGCCTTTTGATGAGAATATTGGAGAAATACACACAATGATGCTGCAACACATGAGGGAGCTTGAAGAAAATCTGAATAAACTCACTGATGAGTACACTGGATGTCTTGAAAAGGTCTTCAAACAGCTCAAAGAACTAATTATAGCTGTAAAGGCTTCTCGTCTATCTGGTCAATCTTCTGTTCGTTATTTGGATGATTCTATGCTCAGATCCATAATCAAGGAAGAAATTTAGAATGCTTTCAGTGGCTTAGATTTGTCTCCTTTATCTGATGTTGTGAAGAACGGTGATAGAGAACTTGATATTGTTCAGATTCATTCTAATATTGCTAATGATTCTAAGCAAGGAAATCACCAAGAAGATAGATTTTTATCTCACCCAGATTTTCTCTAAATGTGACATGACCGATAACTTTATGTATCTTGTATAGAATTTGAAAATCCCACCAGTGACAAAGGCTTTTAAAGCTCAAGTTTAGAAGCTTATAGAGTTCACCAGATTGTTGGACAAATTCCAGGAGAATAAGGATGATTTTTAAAATTCTATGAAATATGGTGTAGAAATAATTACTGATTTCATCAATATTTTGAATCCGTATCTTCATGTGTAGAGTACTGCTACAGTTGCTCCAGCTGCTGCACCCCTTATACCTGGTCTACCTGCCCTAGCCTCAACTGCCATGTTAGTCAATCGAGCTCTATCTCAGATCCAGCCAGTCATTCAGGACCAACCACAGACTAGATCTTCTACAACTCCATCATTGTCTCTCTCCATATTTTAAGGTCAACCTTTACTATCTTTCTCTATTACCTCTATGTCTTCTTCCATATTAGCAACTGGTAAAGGCAATGAGAAGGCCACATCCTGATGAAGTCCATTGACTACTTTATTTTTGATGGGATGTCTTTGTTTTTGTATTTCTATTTTATGTTGTATTATGAACGTTTTTTTAATTCCCAATGCATTGTTTCACTCCATTATCTCTACTTTTTGATAATCCCAAAAGGGGGATAAAAAGTGAGAAGAGTTATCTCTTAGTATTTTATCTGTTATTATTATATATGTTATTTTCTATAATTTCGCATTTCATTTATACTTATACTATACATGATTTGTGATCATTAAAAAGGGGTAGATTGTTGGACTCCTCATGTATTAATCATGTTTTAATGACCAGATATATTTTTACTGTTAATTACACACATTATTATTTACAAATCATAGGCATGGACACAAATCTCACTTATCTAATCAATCCTTTGTATTTATGTTTCAAGTTCTCTTACCTTATAATGGTTAAGCATAATTCATATTATGCATATTAATTTTTAAGTTTGAATACAGTTATTTTCCTATGTATCAAGACACCGTGAAGTTTTACACAGTAAGATAGACTTTGTGCAAGACACAGACACCATGAAGTGTATGAAAGACACAGTGAAGAAGACACCATGAAGTCTAAGTCTCAGACACTGTGACCAATGAGACACCGTGACCTCAACACACTGTGACCCAGACACCGTGACCTCAACACACTGTGACCCAGACACCGTGAAGGACACACCTTGAGAAACACACCGTGAAGGAAACACCGTGGAGAAGAAACTGTGACTCAAGACATTGTGAAGGACATACTATGAAGGACACACCATGTCATGGAGACACTGTGAAGGAGACACAATGAAGGGCGTACCATGATGGGGACCCCGTTTTCATAACCACTGTGACACCATTTCTTAACCTTTCTGCCAATATTATTTAAATAATCATAATGGTCATATTTGATATATTTAACTCAATTAATGTTATTTAATGATAGTTGTTACATGTCAGGAAACCATACCTCATACATATGAAAATGATATCATTCCAATTGCTGGAGCTCGAGGAATATAAGGAGGATTGAGCTGCAATAGAAGATATATGCACAAATACACATATTAGAACATACACGAAGCTATAGACAATACATGGAAGCTCTATATTGAACATAATAACAATCTTGAGCATGAAGAAGAGATTGAATGATCATTCAAGAACTCACATGCATTCAATCAGACACCACTGGGGGAACTACAATCAATATAAAATTCTCACTCGTGAAGATCACAAGATGAATCACAACACTCTGTTTTTTCACACAAAACCAAAGAAGGACTCAAAAACATTGCTGCTGAATCCAAGGAGTCCAGAGCTGCCCTATCAATCACTAGAGATTTCTAAACATTGATATACTCTCTCTAAGTTATTTAGTATTTACTTTATCATTTAGTGTGTGTACTCGGTATATTTTACACACACACTGTCTCCTGCGCTGAACTGGAGGATACTAAATCCTCATTCCAAACATTCTACACCTTCTTGTGTCCCAATGAGGACAGTGGTGGAGGTCATGTAAGACCTGGATAGCCTGTGTGATGTTGTCTTTGTTTTCCCATGAAGAACAGTGGTAGGGGACTTTGGACCTAGACAGTTTCAGAACTGTTGTTAACCCCGATCCAGGGTGTTCACCAAATTTATATATAAATTTGAGAGGAATATGTCTTGTATTGAGATTGAACCTCTTGGTTATATCTGATGTGAATTTTAGTTCATGTTTAAAGTATTCAATATATTATTTATATTCCACTGCTATTACATTGAAATAGAGAATTATTTTAAAGTTACTTTGATAGTTAATCTAGAAAGTGTTTGTAATTATTGTAAATCAGTATATTAGTTTCAAAATCTAATTTAATCTTCTAATTAAATTAACTGAGACCTAATCAATCTTTTGAAATCCTAATTCAACCTTTACAGTTTTACAAATTCACTACAGATTAACTTGTTTTATAAATTGGGGATTTTAATAGAAATAATGTTTAACATAAATTTTAACTAGAACTCAATTAACCCCCCCCCCCTCTTGAGTGTCCACTCTGAACAACATCCAACAATGAAAATATTTCACAATTGGGTTTGTGAAGAATTCCCCCCACCAAAGGAGATAGGTTCGAGCTCATTCTAATTCACCTACACCAGTGTTAAGGTGATTTATATGTTGTTTATTCATTTAGATTATTTTAAGACAATATTTATATCTTTTTATATTTATTGTGTTTATTACAGCATGTTGATGAAACAATCATGTGATTCCATAGTCATCATCTTGTGGGTACTTATGCGTTAGCATGATGCGAGTCATGTAATCATTACTTGGCTGCATATTGAAGTAAGAACCTTTTCACATTGCCTTTAAATTCTTCATTTCATTGGTTACTTGTTTCATTCACTTCTTACGTTATTAAATTAGTAATGTACAATTTTTATAATAATTTTTATATTTGAAATGGTGTTTTTTTTCTGATTTAATTGAATGTGTGAAGTGGATTTAAAAAACGATTCACACATCATTTTTTAGATAGCATTGATGGCTCATGAAAATGGTTAAAAATATAATAAAAATGATTTGTTCATAAAAATATATTTGTGATATTTACAAAAATGGTTGTTGAAATTTTAATATATGGATTTCAAATGTGTTTTGGGTTAAAATTGTCATTAATAACTTATGTATGAGAATATTTTCTTTGAGGAAAACAAGAAAGGATCTTGTCGAATTTTTTAAGTTGTTGAATTGTGAAATGCATTCTAAGGGATTATCAAATTCATGATTGCCTCTTTTAAATGTTTTCTGGATTTAAAGAGGTGGTTATTTTTCCTTAAATGTGTTTCCAAGTAGGTATTCATCATTCAAAGTGACTAAAAATGGTTTAGAAATGGTTTTTTGATCATGTAGTGTGATTTTGTTAGGTTTTCAAACCAAGGGTTGGTTAAGTGCTCGTTTAGATTTTCTATGTAGTTCATGATTTCTAAAGTCATGAATTAGTTTTCAAAATGATAGTTCAACATTAAAATGGTGGTTGGTGTTTCCAAATTGGACGTATAAGTTGGTTTGGGGTTGAATATAACCAATGAATGATTATTCATAAAAAGGTTTAAAATTTAAAAACTTTTGAACACATCGAGGAAGGGCTCGTTTGGACAGGTTCATGTAAAATGATGTTTGTGTTTTCTTTGTAAATGTGTTTTTAAATGATTTGATAAATGTTATAATGTTGCATTGGTAAAATCCTGGTTTTCAATTTTAAATGGTTATTCGGAAAACACATCTTGGGTTGGGTCTCTTTCCACATCAATTGATCATGAGATGGGAGATTCCTCGGTATGGGACCTTACTTGATATATTAGTATTTTATGGCACAAACTTTCCTTGAGGTGGCTGGGGTGGTTCCAATTTGTGTGGTGTGTTAAATTATATTAATGTTTCTTGTTATTTGAAATGTATGGCACACCCTCTTGAGAACAATACATGGGAACCTAGCCAAGGAAATAGATTTACTAATAATAATTTCTACACTAGTTTAGACTACACACTGGCTAGTGGTCCGTATTACAGTTATTGATTTTCTAGGGGATTTGGCCTCTTTATAACGACCCATACTTTACATACATTGTTATTACTTCATAATTGAAGCACACTTATTACAACATATAACAAAACCAGGAATGGACCATATAGGAATAGAGTCTTTAGAAACTGGGAAACATAAACAACTGGTTCAAAAAGCATCTACTTTGCCTCCCATTTATTTCATCATATCTAGAGTCCCTTTTGGCATATCCTACTAAATAACCTTATTCCTGACCTGGGGAAAGAAAACATACAAAATGGGGAGCTCAAATGCTCAGTAGGGGTAAACAAAAGAAATATCAATCACATCATATTCATAAGAACATAACTTTTGGAAATCATAACCTGAAAAAGAGATCATAATTTCATAACATGGGATAAATCATAGTAGTGAAATGTAATCCCAATAATCATAACATAAAACATGAAACTTTGTGTCATACACACATAATCATAGAGAATCATTTCTTATTAGTCAAGACTGATAGCCAAGACTATCTTAGTGGACAAAGTCCATTTCTGAACCGAGTTCACTCCTCATTTCAGTCCTGTTTCACTGAACTGGTTTAACCTGCCATTCCAGCCATGTCTATCTCATGAGATATAAATCTTTACCCAATGCATTGGAGGGATGTATAGGTCCCACCCATCTCATAATGATACCATTCTTATGTGTGCCAAAAAATCATAGATCATACATCATTGCATAACCCAAGTAATAAAAATGGGATTCTTAAACATCGTGACATCATAAAAAAATTCATATAAGATAAAGGAATTCATAAAAACAATTCCATCACAACATAATAAAATAAATGTAATTATAGGGATTGAAATATAACCCTATATTATCTTTGATGGAAAATAATTTTGATAAAACACTTGAATTCCATTCTTGAGGAAAATATCCATTCTACTTCAAAAACATTTTCCTTTCTCAAAATGTCATATAATTTTGAACTAAAAGAATTTGATTAAAAAGAAACATGAAAACTTTAAAAATAATCTTCATGGAAATAATGTTTCAAAAAAACATTCATGCCGTATATGTTAAAAAAACATTCATCTCGTACTTATGTCGGAAAAGTCAAAAAGTACCTCGTACAAAAAATGACAAAAGATTCCTTTCATATCTTTTACTAAAAACTCACAGAAGGGTAAAATTGGATTTAAACAATTGTATAAGGATATAAATATTACATATTGAGGAAACATGGATGTGGATGATAAATATTCCCCAGTAAATTCTGAAGTATAAATAATCTCAGATAAAAAAATGAGATTGCGAGATTTTCCCTTACCTTAGGTCCGATTTGATTCGTACGTGTCCCAACCACCTGTATAATGATTTAAAATATTGTTATTGAATTATTCCAGAATCATACTTATTTTATGATATCATATATGGTCATATTATTTGCTTCTTATTAGTAATACTTCATTACTACTTGTTATTCAGCTGTTTATTACTTTTTGTTCTTATGCGTGTTTGGTCGAATAAATTCTTATTCTTCATTTTAGGTTATAGATACCTCATTTTCAGAATGGTATTAGTGCAATATATATCATATTCATTCATTAAATTCATTTATATAATCATTATGCAATGAAGATCTTGTAGAACGAGTCACATCACATCATGGAGACGGTATTCCGTACGTGCGTACGAGCGATGATATCATTCCCATGATCTTGAAATTGTAATGGAGTGTATGTATACTATTTAAGAATCAATATCACTTTACAATAAACATATAGAGTAATTATTTACACCATTATACCCATCCAAGTAAGGTGGTGGTGGAAAATAGATTACACCACGGCCTGGAGACGGTATTCCGTACGTACGCACGCACGATGATTTTGCTTTCCGTAGGATGGAAAGATGGTGAAATAGAGTTGTTTCGTACTTATAATAACATATCAGTATATGAGTGATACTGATGTTATTACTTCATAATGAAACAATTAAATAAGAAGAAGTGGAAGAAGAAATAAAGTTGAAAGAATCGGTAACGGACATTACCTCTTCTTTGAAGCGCCTCTTTGAGACCTCCTCTTAGGGCACTAAAATTGGTCTTTGAAGAAGACCAGGACCTCTAGGATGATTCTAGGGAAGTTGAGAAGATAATTTGTCAGGGTGTTTCCGAGCATGAAGGCTGAAAGTGGTGTGAGGAAGAGAGGGAGGAGGTGCCCTTTTATAAGGGAGGAGAGGGGCACCATTGAAAAAAATAAATATATTATTTTATTATAAAGTCATATTCGGTTTTTAGTAGCTCAAAATTGATTTATTTCAAAGATAAGATGGGGATGGGTCGAAATAATCTCATCTAATAGAATTTAGACAAGTTTAGGTCATTGTATTAACCTTATCTTTTAGTTTTAACTCTTAGTTAATTAGATTGACATTTACCATGTCACTTTGTATTTTTATATTATATAGTTACTAAACATACCATATACATACAAGAGACCCCCAAGTGGTCCATTAATGATACACCTATCACTATATACGTATCTTTTCCGAACCTTATATTTTTATGAATATAATTGCAATTAATAATATAATATTTGTTTTAGAAACTATTTTATGTCAATTTTACACTATATGGTAATTGATTTTTTTGAAAATTATAACAGAATGATTAGTTCTAAAAAAGTTAATTAAATAAACACTAATATGGAATATTAACATATAAAATTATTGGAATTCATAAAAAGTCGCAAATTACATTTATTTGGGTATTTATAACATCAATTATGTCAATATTTCATTAAAAAGATAATTACTGTATCATCATTGTGTCATAAAGAAATTAAATTATTTAAAGTATAAAAATAACAAATAAAATACAATTATGTAGTAAATATTTTTATATTTCTATTGAATATTTATAGTCGAATTTATCTTATGTATAACCCTATATTAAAAATTATTTACTTATTAATCATTGATTTTTACTATTTTAACCCTTCTTTAAATAAATTAATAATAAATGTCCCAATCTAATCCAAGTGGGCCTAAATGGTCATATTTTATTCCTAAGGTTGTTTTTGGTCGAATTACACTTATCCAATAGAATTAGGACATGGTTTAGAGTAATAATAATAATATTTTTACCATCAATTACCATATTTACTTTTAACCGCGGTAAAAAAAGTAAAAAATTACTATTCACCAAAAATTATTTTCATCTCATTGAACCACATTTTACTTACTGAAATCAACCGTGTGTCTCGGATTTTTGAAATTTCATTCACAAAAGCGGTATAATTAAGTTTTATATAAATTTTCAAATTCTCCTAGGAGGTGGGTAAAAGACGGTGAAAAGTTCAATAAACTTTTTATATATCTAAAATTATTATAAAATGACTCCAATGAATTTAATTGAACTTATATAGGTTTTATGTATCAAATTTTACATAAAATAAATTTAAATAAAATAAATAATTATTTAAATAAAGAGTCGGTTTTTAAATAGTAACCTAGTGTTTTCACTATTCATCAAAAATTGAAAGTTTTCAGAAAAATACATAAATTTCACCCTAGGATAATTTCATTATTACGAATCCAAAAATGAAGTCCATTTTGAAAAATAAAATTTAAAAAATTTCAAAAAGTGGGTATTACTCTTTATAATGGCTAGTTTTAATAATATTTTAATAGCATATCGTTGTTTAGTGAAACTCGATATTGCGTACGACGCAAGCTATCGAGGAATGCCGTGGTTGCGTGTAAAGAAAGCCAAGCTAGTGTTGTGTGTAGTGAAAGATTCATTTGATGATTTATATAACATAAAAACAAAATATTTCTCATAAAATTCATAGGTGTTACATTCTACCCCCCTTAAAATGAATTTCGCCCTCGAAATTCGTCACTTTGTAACAAAAAGATGAGTATAACTCTCCCATATAATATCCTCAGGATCCCATGTAGCTTCTTCTAATTGGTGGTTCCTCCATAAAACTTTCATCAAGCGAGTGGTCTTGTTCCGTAGGACTTTTTTACTACGATCGAGAATCTCTATCGGCTGTTCTTCATAAGAAAGATATTTCTCCAGCGGTACAACTTATGAGCTGAGTACTTGTGAAGGATCAGGTATTTACTTTCTCATGAGAGATATATGGAACACATTGTGAAATTGAGAGATATTCGGTAGAAGCTACAATCAGTAATCTACCTTTCCAACACGATCCATTATTTCGAAAGGACCGATATATTTAGGGCTCAACTTCCCCTTCTTTGCAAATCTCATGACCCTCTTCCAGGGAGATATTCATAAGAACACTTTATCACCCACTTCAAACTCTAGGTCTTTTCTTCGGTTGTCAGAATAAATTTTCTGTCGACTCTGAGCTGCTCTTATGTGTTGTTGAATAGATCTGACCTTTTCTTCCATCTCATCAATAAGATCAGGTCCTAATAGCTTTCTTTCCCCAACTTCATCCCAACAAGATGGAGTCCTGCATTTCTTTTCATAGAGAGCTTCATAAGGAGCCATCTGAATACTAGAGTGAAAGCTATTATTATAAGAAAATTACACCAAAGGTAGGTGTTGATCTCAACCACCTTTGAAATCCATAGAGCTAGCTCTTAAAAAATCTTCTAGAGTTTGAATTGTTCTCTCAGACTGACCGTCTGTCTGAGGATGATAAGCAGTGCTGAAACTCAACTCTATATACAGAGTATGCTGAAGACTTCGCCAAAACATTGAGGTAAATCTCGAATCCCGATTAGATATAATAGAAAGTGGTACTCCATGAAATCTTACCACTTCCTTTACATATATCCTGGAAAGCTGGTCTAGAGAGAAATCCACTCTAATAGCAACAAATTTTGCAGACTTTGTATGACGATCAACTGTGACCTAGATATCATTATTTCTTTTGGATGTTTTAGGATTTCTAGTGACAAAGTCTATAGTGATGTTTTCCCATTTCCATTCGGGTATGGGTAATGGTTGTAACATTCCCTTAGACTTCTGTCTCTCAGCTTTAACTTGCTGACAAACCAAGCATCGAGAGACATATTCAGCAATATCTCATTTCATTCCATCCCACCAGAAGTACTCTTTCAGGTCCCTATACATCTTCGTGCTTCCAAGATGAATAGAGAATGAAGAACTATGAGCCTCATCTAGCAGCTCCTTCTTTAATTCTGGGATGGGAGGTACACAAACCCGATTCCTGAACTTTATTATCCCATCACAATCAAGGTTGAATTCAGGAATATTTCTCACCTTCTTTTGTAACTCTAAAACTTCTTTCTGTTCCACTTTAATATTCACATGTATAGATGGTTGAACATTCATTTGAGAAAGATAAGATTTCACCCCTTCCATTATAATTCCAAGATCTATCCTTTGTAAATCCATAAATATTGGAACTTTTTTGATCCTCATTATGGATAATCTAGCGTGGTCTTGTCGTCTTAATGCATCTGCCACCTTGTTTTCTTTCTCAGGGTGGTAATGAATTGAGCAGTCATAATCCTTAACCAGCTCCAACCATCTTCTTTGGCGCATATTCAGCTCCTTTTGTGTGAAAATATACTTTAATATTTTTGGATTAGTATAAATATCACACCTTTCTCCATAAAGATAATTCCTCCAAATCTTTAATGCAAAGATTATAGTAGCTAACTCCAAATCCTTAGTTGGGTAATTTTGCTCATGTATTTTCAACTGTCGTGAGTCATGAGCTATCACCTTATCATTTTTCATAAGAACACACCCCAACAGCTTCTTGGATGCATCACTGTAGATCAACAACCTTTCTCCACTACAAGGAAGTGTGAGTACAGATGCACTGGATAACCTTCTTTTCAACTCCTTGAAATTCTCTTAACATTCCTCCGTCCAAACAAACTTAACTCTTTTCCGAGTCAGCTTGGTGAGTGGATTAGATAATCCTGAAAAATATTTCACAAAACGTCGATAATATCCAGGCAAACCAAGAATACTTCGGATCTTAGTTACTATTTTTTGTCTCGACTATCTTTCGATAACCTATGTTTTTGCTGGATCCATAGATATCCCCTATTTTGAGATTATGTGACCCAAAAATTCAACTTTTTGAATCCAAAATTCACACTTGGTAAATTTGGAATAAAACTTCTCCTTTCTCAGGGTCTTCAATATAATTCTCAACTGATCTTAATGTTCTTTGTTTCTCTTTGAATAGACAAGAATATCGTCTATAAAGACTACCAAAAATTGATCATGATAGTCTCTAATGACCCTATTCATTAGATCCATGAAGATAGCAGGGGAATTAGTAAGACCAAATGGAATCACTATAAATTCATAGTGTCTATACCTTGTACGTAAATCCATCTTTGGTATATCCTCCCTTTTGACCCTTAATTGATGATACCCTGAACCAAGATCAATCTTGGAAAAGTATTTAGCTCCTCGTAGTTGGTCAAATACGTCATCAATGCGCGGGAGAAGATATTTTTTCTTGATAGTGATCTTGTTATGTTGTCGATAATCAATGCAGAGTCCCATTGATCCATCATTCTTCTTAACAAAAAGAACAGGTGCTCCCCAAGGTGACACACTAGGGCATATTAATCCCTTATCAAGATTCTCTTGGAGTTGCTTCTTCAATTCATGCAACTCAATTGGGGCCATTCTATAAGGTGTCTTTGAAATAGGCAAAGCACCCGGTACGAGTTCTATCGAAAACTCAACTTCACGATTTGGTGGACGACCCGAAGAATTCCTCTGAAATACATCGTCAAACTCCCGTACAATGGGAATATTATTATTCATTAGTTTCTCACAAACCATTTGAGATAAATAACCCTCATTTATTGGAATCAAGACCCATAAGATGGAATAAATTTCCATTGGAAGTTTATGTTCATCCTTGCATTGATAGACGATCATAGATTGATCTGGAATATGAAATGTGACTTCCCATCTTTGGAAATTGATATGAGATCCATATAGAGAAAGACAATCCATTCCATGAAAAACATCACATTTCACTATAGGAAGGATCACAAAATTTTCAAGAAGCACATTCCCACAAACTTAAATAGGAGAAGAACTATAAACTTTTAATGCGACTGTTGTGCCATTAGGGGTTGTCACAGCTAACTCGACATCTAATTATTAAGGTAATACGATGATACCCTTAGAAAAGTCTTCAGAAATAAAAGAGTGGGTGGATCCAGAATCAAATAAATCATTTTCTACTTTAGAGTGGATGGTAGGTGTACCTTTCACTACATCGTTATTTTACTCCACATCGCTGATAGAAATTGCATGTGACTTTCCTTTGTCTTTAGCCTTAAGAGTTTGTTGACGTCGACCATCATCATCAACCCTTGGATTTGGGAATTGATTGGCATAATTCCCCATCTCCTTGCACATGAAACATTGAAGTGTAGTAGGGTCATTCTATGTATCCCTTCCTTTTTTTTGCATCATTAGACATCTTCTTCCCATCAATGCGGAATTCAAATGCCCGATGACCTTCCTTTCCACATTTGAAACATTTAATTGCCCCTTTAAGACAACTCCCTCCATGTTTCTTTCCACACTTTGAGCATAAGGGAAACCTCATCTTCTTTTCAGTGTGCTCTTTAGATTTTCCTTTTAATTCCATTTTCCTCTTCTTATAAAAACCCATATGACTGATTGGTTACTCCAATCTCCATCTCAACTTTTAGAGCTCATCGAACGATTTCCTCGTAGCTATTAAAGTCCCTTATGGCTAAGGGCCTTCAAAGACTTGGTTTTAAGCCACTAAAGAATCGATCGATCTTACTCCCAGGTTGGATAATAATACCAGAATAATTCCTTGCAAGTCTTCTAAAATTTTCTTCATACGTACCAACAGATTCATCATCCTTTTGCTTCAGCTCAAGAAACTCTTTCTCCATCTTTTTTCAGAGAATATGAGGGATGTACTTATTGAAAAAGAAGTTCTTGAACTCATCCCATTCCATGGACTCAATTTCATCCCTTTGCCTCGTATTATTAATAAGATTCCACCATTGATCAGCATCTCCTTCCAAAGGATACACTGCTAAGATGAATTTATCATGTTCATAACATTGATGAACTGAAAATATCTTTTCAGTAGTAAAAATACATTGTTCAGAAACTAATGGATCAGTAGACCCGTTGAATGAAGGTGGACGCTACCTCATAAAGGATTCAACAGAATGTTTCTCCTTCCTTTTCTCGTTTGGAAGTACAACATGATTCATAGATTAGGAAAGTTGTGTGAGCATGGCTACAAGATTTTTCATTCCAGCTCCCATAACGTTTGGTTGCTCAGGGGGACAATCATTGCATTTCTCGTCACATTCCGCATTAACACGGTTCCTTCGGGTTCCAGCCATTGACTAAAACCAAGAAGAATAGTGTGAGAAACACTAATTATAATAGGAAAACCACATAATCAGGAATAAAATTTCACACTTAAGGTCTTATCATAGGATATTCATGGCCATTTCTAAAACACTAAGATTGTGTTCTATGCTTTGACTTATCCTTAGGGTTCTTACTAAGGCATTCACATCTTAGTTTCCACAGGTTTACTATACCTTTCCTCTGATACCAACTATAACGACCCATAATTTACATAAATTATTCTTACTTCAGAATTGAATCACACTTATTACAACATATAACGAAAACAGGAAAGGACCGTACAGGTATAGAGTCTTTAGAAACTGGGAAACACAAACAACTGGTTCATAAAGCATCTACTTTGCCTCCCATTTATTTCATCATATCTAGAGTCCCTTTTGGCATATCCTACTTAATAACCTTTTTCCTGACCTGGGGAAAGAAAACATACAAAAGGGTGAGCTCAAATTCCATGTAAGGGTAAACAAAATAAATATCAATCACATCATATTCATAAGAACATAACTTTTTGAAATATTAACCTGAAAAAGAGATCATAATTTCATAACATTGGATAAATCATTGTAGTGAAATGTAATACAATAATCATAACATAAAACATGAAACTTTGTGGCATACACACATAATCATAGAGAATCATTTCTTAGTATCCACGACCCATATCCAAGACTATCTTAGGGGACAAAGTCCATCTTTGAACCAAGTTCACTCCTCCTTTCAGTACTGTTTCACTGAACCGGTTTAACCTTTCGTTCCATCCATGTCTATCTCATGAGATATAAATCTTTATCCAATGAATTGAAGGGAGATATAGGTCCCATTCATCTCAAAATGATACCATTTTTATGTGTGCCACAAAATCATAAATCATACATCATTGCATAACCCATGTAATAAAAATGGGATTCTTAAAAATCGTGACTTCATTAAACAATTCATATATGATAAAGGAATTCATAAAAATAATCCCATCACAATATAATCAAATAAATGTAATTATTGGGATATAAATATAACCCTACATTATCTTAGATGGAAAATAATTTTGATAAAACACTTGAATTCCATTGTTGAGAAAAATATCCTTTCTACTTCAAAAACATTTTACTTTCTTAACATGTCATATAATTTTGAACTAAAAGAAGTTGATTAAAAATAAACATTAAAACTTGTAACGGAAGCTTCTTGGAAATAATTTTTTAAAAAACCATTCATGCCGTGTATGTTAAAAAAACATTCTTCTCGTACTTATGTCGGAAAAGTCAAAAAGTACCTCGTACAAAAAACGACAAAAGATTCCTTTCATATATTTTACTAAAAACACACTAAAGGGAAAAATTAAATTTAAACAACTGTAGAAGGATATAAATATTACATATTGAGGAAACATGGATGTGGATGATAAATATTCCCCAGTAAATTCTGAAGTATAAACAATCTCGGATAAAAAAATGAGATTGCGACATTTTCCCTTACCTTAGGTCTGCTTTTCTTCGTAATTGTCTGAACCTCCTGTATAATGATTTAAATAATGTTATTTACTTATTACAGAATCATATTTATTTTTATGATAGCATATATGGTCATATTCTTAGCTTCTTATTAGTAATATTTCATTACTACTTGTTATTCGGGTGTTTATTTCTTTTTGTTCTTATGCGTGTTTTGTCGAATAAATTCTTATTATTCTTTTTAGGTTATAGATAAATAATTTCCCAAATGGTATTAGTTTAATATATATCATATTCATTCATTCAATTCATTTATATAATCATTATGCAATGAAGATCATGTAGAACGAGTCACATCACATCATGGAGATGGTATTCCGCACATACACATGAGCGGTGATATCATTCCCATGATCATGAAATTGTAATGGAGTGTATGTATACTATTTCAGAATCAATATCACTTTACAATAATCATATATAGTTATTATTTACACCATTATACCCATCCTAGTAAGGCGGTGGTGGAAAATAGATTACACCACGGCGTGAAGACAGTATTCCGTATGTACGCACGCGCGGTGATTTCATTTCTTGTAGGATGGATAGATGGTGAAATTGGGTTGTTTAATAATTATAATAACATATCAGTATATGAGTGATACTTATGTTATTACTTCATAATGAAACAACTGAAGAAGAATAAGTGGAAGAAGAAATAAAGTTGAAAGAATCGGTAATGGACATTACCTCTTCTTTGTAGCGCCTCTTTGAGGCCTCCTCTTAGGGAACTAAAATTGGTTTTTGAAGAAGACCAGTACCTCTAGTATGTTACTAGGGAAGTGGAGAAGAGAATTCGGTAGGGGTTGGCTAAGATGGAAGGCTCAATGTGGTGTGAGGAAGAGAGGGAGGAGGTTCCCTTTTATAAGGGAGGAGAGGGGCACCTTTGGAAAAACTAAAAATAGTATTTTATTATAAAGTCATATTCAGTTTTTAATAGCTCAAAATTGATTTATTTAAAAGGTAAGGTGGGGATGGGTCTAAATCCTGTAATCCTATAGAATTTAGACAAGTTTAGGTCATTATATAAACCTTATCTTTTAATTTTAACTCTTAGTTAATTAGATTGACATTTACCATGTCACTTTGTATTTTTATATTATATAGTTAATAAACTTACCATATACATCCAAGAGACCCCCAAGTGGTCTATTAATGATAAAACTATCATGATATAAGTATCTTGGCCGAACCTTAGATTTTTAGGAATATAATAACATTTAATAATTTAATATGTTTTTTAAAAACTATTTTATGTCAATTTTGACACTATTTGGTAATTGATTTTTGTGAAAATCATAACAGAATTATCAGTTCGAAAAAAGTAAATTAAATCAACAATAACATGTCATATTAACATAAAAAAGTATTGGAATTCATAAAAAGTCTCAAATTACATTTATTTGGGTATGGATAACATCAATTATGTCAATATTGCATTAATAAGATAATTACTGCATCATCATTCTGTCATAAATAAATTAAAATTTTTAAAGTCTAAAAATTAAAAATAAAAAACCATTATGTTGGAAATCTTTTTATATTTCTATTGAATATTTATAGTTGAGTTTATCTTATGTATAACCCTATATTAAAAATGATTTACTTATTAAACATTGATTTTTACTATTTTAACCCTTCTCTAAATAAATTAATAATAAATTTCCTAATCTAATCCAAGTGGGCCTAAATGGTCATATTTTATTCCTAAAGTTGTTTTTGGTCTAATTAAACTTATCCAATAGAATTCGGACATTTGTTAGGGTAATAATAATAACATTTTTACCCTTAATTACCCTATTTACTTTTAACCGTGGTAAAAAAAGTAAAAAGTTACTATTCACTAAAAATTATTTTCATCTCATTGAACCACATTTTACTTACTGACATCAACCGTGTCTCTCAGATTTTTTAAATTACATTCACAAAAGCGGTAAAATTAAGTTTTATGTAAATTCGCAAATTCTCCTCGGAGGTGTGTAAAAGACGGTGAAAAGTTCAATAAAATTTTTATATATCTAAAATTATTATAAAATTACATCAATGAATTTAATTGAACTTATATATGTATTATGTATCAATTTTTAACTAAAATAAATTTAAATAAAATAAATAATTATTTAAATAAAGAGTCGGTTTTCAAATAGTAACCCTGTGTTTTCACTATTCATCAAAAATTGAATGTTTTCAGAAAAATACAAAAATTTCACCCTAGGCTAATTTCATTATTCTGAATCCAAAAATGAAGTCCATTTTGAAAAATAAAATTTAAAAAATTTAAAAAAGTGGGTATTACTATTCATAACTTCTAGTTTTAATAATATTTTAATAGCATATCGTTGTTTATTGAAACTCGGTATTGTGTACGACGCAAGCTGTCGAGGAAGGCCGAAGTTGCATGTAAAGCAAGACAAGATAGTGTTGTGTGTAGTGAAAGATTCCTTTGATTATTTAAATAAAATAAAAAGATAATATTTCTCATAAAATTCTCGAGTGGTACACTCTTGGTTAGGCTAGGTAGGGAAACACCGAGCATTTTGGCATAATGACATCATCGAGAGTAGGGATGCCTTCAGGATGAGTCACACCTATTAGTATGTTCTTGTTTCCATTGAGTATCTAGGATTTCCCTTGTTCCTTTGACTAGAGTTCAATTATTACCATGTGCTTCTCTATATGATGTGATACTCATAGTTCTTAGTTTTGGTGTTTTCTCATAAAATTTTAAATGTGTGTTTTTATAAATTTCTTTTCATGAAAAATCATTTAAACAAACAATCACTCTTTCCTTTGACACTTTTCTGAAAACATGAATGATTCCTTTTTGGCCTCATTTTCATTTTTTATCCTTAATTTAATCTTGAGGGAAATGCATTGTGATTGAGATTTTTTTACCTTAAAAATGAAAAGTGTAGACAATTCTATAGTTCTATATTATATTTCAAATCAGAAATCAATTTTTTCTTTATTTAAGGAATGAGAATAGGGAATATTAATTATCAGGCCAACCTACTGTGTTTTAATACTCATTCATGTAGTGTTATCTTATTTTTAGTTTCTCTTGAAGGGTCCATCTCTGGATCAGATCTCTTTGGGAGAGGTTTGGATTCGATATCGGAGAGTAATCCAAAGGGTTACGTTGAGTCTTATTCATGGGATGGATATTTGTGTTTTTTTCATTCTTTTTGTTCCTTTTTTTATTCATGTAGTGTTGTTCTATTCTATTTCTACTTCATTGTTTTTTTTCATTAGGTTAAATCGTTCACATTTTACTTTGGGGATGCCCTGGAACCTATCACCATCCTTGGAGGATCGAGACACCTCTCAGGCCTTATAGAGGATCAGCTCGGGTGATCGGTTCAGGGTTGACCTATGTTGGTTCTTTACACCTTTCACTTTCATTAATACCTCCAATGTACACCCATCACCATTCCAAAATTATGTAAGGTATATCTCTCTCCTCATTTTCATTCAATAAATTCTTTTATATTATTCATATAAATTCCATTAAATATATTGGTATATTTTGTTCCATGACCCCCTTAAATTCCGTTTCCTATATAATTTATGAGAGTCCCCTTTCTCTCTCATAATCCAATTTTATGATTTCTATTTGACATCATTATGAAGTCCAGGTTACACCCAAATTTCCCATGCCAAAATCATCATGTAAGTTAATCCCATACCCATTTCTCTATCAAGGTTATTCACCTTTATACACATGTATTGGTTTATTGATGACATACATTTATGTATTACAAGTCTATTATTATTGGAATAAATTGTGATGTTTAATGAATCAATGTTGTATGATCTATGTGGTACACTTATGAATGAAATGAAATGATTTAGAAGGGTTCTCCCTGATAGCGCACCAATGCATTGGGTAAGAATAGTATCATGATATGCTATCTGAAATGAGGGTTAAATCATGCTAATTCAGGTACAATGAGGTTTTACTCATGCTAATTCACGTTCATTGAGCATTCACTCATGATCCAAGTTCAATGAGCCTTGTCTCATTCTAATATCTTGTTATATACTGTTTTTAAAATTCCACATTAGTGTAATCATGCTATATCATGCCTTTATGTTCGTATTTCTCTTATGCTCCATTGATATGATATTTTCCAAACATGTACTATATTTTTTTAGGTTATTCCTTCTTTACTTCTTTAATTGACTTTATAGGTCACCCTTTTCTTATACATTTTATCAGGACATCCCATGAAATTAAAAGTATGAACGAATGGTGTGGTCTTGTAAACACAGTTTTTAATTAATATGTTGTTTTTTATTTTCTATGTTGCTATGTAATTTTTCTAATTTACCAGGACACTAGACCTCCTGATCCTCAAAGATGACTTAAGTAAAATTTTTTGTAATAAATAATGTTTATGACTGTAATATAGAGCGAGGTTGTTATAGTTGGTATCGAAGGGTAGGTTTAGTTATTTTTTGGGATTATGATTAGAAACCCCTAGTGAATATCTTAGGGATTAAACTATGTATAATAAAAAACATAACTAAATATTTGTGAGTATATATTAATTTATTTATCAATGAAATACATCCTTGTCTAGATAGAAACAATTATATGTGGCTCTAAAATAGATGTATCTATGTGTAAGACCCAAAAACACTTATTTGAGCTCGATTTGAATGAGAATGGGTGCCTGAAAATGGGCCTTGATGCACTCTTGTTTAGGGAACTATCAGGGATATTTTTTTGTTAAATTCATAATCATAGGATGATACATTATTAGTGGAATAAAAAAGACACCATTAATAATATATTATGGAAAATAGATCAAGGATAACAAATATTGAAGTCTATATATTCATAAGTGGAGGAAATAAATGTAATTTATAAGTTATCCATATTTTAAATTAGGTTCCCCTTCATGTGTCAACCCTAACATTCCTTTTATTCTACCCATTGGCTAGTAATAAGAGTAATCGAGCTAACAACAAATTAGAAGATCAATGTGATGACTGTTCTAATGAAATTCCCAATCCTATAGTGCAGGAATCACAAATATTGTCACAATACACTCTCTATTAACTCATGTTTTGAGTTGAGTCATGGGTCAAGAGGAACGCCTAACCCACCTAAGAAAGAACATGAAAAAGTTGAGAGATCCATGAGACAAAGGCCTCCTACATTTAATGGGTTATTTGATCCCTTAAACACTGAACATTGGATCTACTAGATTGAAAAGATATTCTCCATATTTCAATGTCCCAAACAAGAGAATATTATTCTATATACTTATTGTATTGATGGTGATACTGATAAATGGTAAAAATTGATCAAAAACATGAAGGGTGAGAAAGATATCATGGAATTGGAATGGAAGGATTCTTGTGAAATGTTTTTTGATAAATATTTCATGTTAACCCTCTGACATAAGTTGAAAAGGACATCCATTCCCTCAAGTAAAAAGATGACAAACCAATTAGAGCGTATGAGGATAACATCACAAGGATTGTACGATATGTCTCTCTCTTTATCGTTACCCTCGAATACATGGTGGACTGCTTCTTTTGTGGCTAAAATATAGTATACAGAAATTCCTATCAATCTGTGAATTCAATTTCTAGGAGAAAATTGTTTGATGTGCCCTCAGAGTCATAATGGAAATCGGGGAATCACTAGAGTGTCACGGGGATACAAATCAGAAAGAAGACTTTAATTCTAAAATTCTAATGGATAAATCAAATGATGGTAGGAAATTGTTTCCCCCCACTTTCCAAAGGTATAGAAAAAAAGAACCCCATAAAGTGTCTAAATGTGATGAGAAAATTCTTTAATTTTGGAAGAGAAAGGTGCATGAACATTAACTGATAAAGAGAAAAACATATTACTGTGACAGAGGAGAGGAACACACCCGTCGACCCTCAATGCATCATTCATAGATTCAACTGCAAAGATCTAGGACACTTTTTAAACCACTTCCCAAGTGAAAGGGTTTTTTTAAGGCAACCAATAACCTCTAAGGTAGAAAGAGATATATTTTTTCATTACTACCACCAAATAGATCCTCAAAAAAGTGGTGAAAAGTACATTAGTTATTCATTCAAGAATACTGAACATAATTTTCTATTCATGATGTATGAAATATTTTATATCTTTAATGTTTAGTAGAAGAATCCCAACAAAACCACAAATCATGGATGTAAAGATGTCAGTGAGAAATAAAAATGGGGCAATCATTGCATCCTATGAATATAACTCCTCCCCTATCACAATTTATGGATTTAACTTCCTGGAGAATCTTTTCGTAAACCCACTAGGTGAATCTGATCCAATTAACGGCATGGATTGTTATTACCTATATAGAGCCAACATAAATTACTATGAGAGGGAATTCACTCTCCATATGGAGAACCGTCCCTAGATTATGTACAAGTGCAAGGAGGAGGATGGATCTTCATTTGAACCACAATATCAATTGTGGATTTTACTACTCTATGATCACACATATATTTCATAGACAATTGAGTCTAAGGAAAAAACATCATTGAGGACATGCCTATTATGAGGGAATTCACTAAAGTGTTTCTCAATGGATTTCCTGGTCTTCCTCCAAAAAGAAATGTTGAATTCTTGTCTTATCTTATACATGGGGATTTTCCAATATCCAAGAATCCTTATTGAATGGATATTGTGGGGTCTAAGGAGATTAAAAAACAATTACAAGAGAATCTTAATTAAGGGTTTATATTCCTGAGTTCCTCACCAAGGGGTGAACCGGTCCTCTTTATTAAGAAGAAGGATGGGACAATGTGCCATTATATTGATTATTATGAGCTCAAAAAATTCTTATAAGGAACAAGTATCCTCTGCCTCAAATTGATGACTTGTTCGATCAACTATGTGGATAAAAATACTACTCCAATGTGGATTTTCAGTTGGGATATTACCATGTAAGGGGGAAGATGGAGGATATCCTGATACTGATTATAGTACAAGGTACGAGAACTATGAATACATATTAAGGCCTTCTGAACTCGTTAATACTCCATAAATATTCATGGACATAATGAATAGATTAATTATATATTTCCTCAAAAAAATTTAGCAGCCTTTATAGACTATATTCTAATATACTGAAAATCCAAGGAGGAACAGGAGGAGAATCTAATCATTATACTAGTGACCTTATGAAAGGAGATGCTTTATGAAAAGTATAGAAACTGTGAGTTATATTTGAAAGAAGTATCATTCTTGGGTCATATCATCACAAGAAATGGAATATCTATAGATACCTCCAAGATAGCAACCATTGAGGGATGGTCGAGGCCCAAATTGGTTATAGATATCCATAGCGTCTTGGGGTCATCTGGATCTTATCCCTAATTTGTGAGAAATTTGGAACGATTATCAAACCCTCTTACCAAACTATCTTTGGAGGGAATCATGTTTTTCATGGAGTGATGAATGTGATAGTAGCATGAAGGGGTCTAAAAGGAGTCTTATCACTACGCCTATATAAAAACGACCCACAAGTATAGAAATTTTCATGGTATTTATTGATTCTTTGAAGAAGGGAATGGGCTGTGTATTGGTGAAAAATGACAACATCATTGCCAATTATTCAAGGAAATTGAATGTTACTGGGAAAAAATATCCAACACATGATCATAAGTTGGCTGCTGTAATCATGGAATTTAAAATTTTGTGAAATTACCTCTTTGGGGAGAAGTGTAAAATATATACGGAACACAAAAGCCCTAAGTAAATATTCACACAGAAAGAGTTGAAACTTCACCAATATAGATGGTTAGAGCTGACCAAATACTATGACTTATTAATCTATTACCACCATGGGAAAGTGAAATAGGTGGAAGATTATCTAATTAGAAAGGAACCATAGATTCTATCACTGATGAGAATTAAAAAGGATCTGATCTTCATATATTTGATGATGATGGAATAGTAATCCTAAAAAAGGTAACATCATCAATCATTTCACAAATGATTCCTGAACCATCTCTTTCGGAAAGGATAATGGATTCTCAAAAGGTTGGTGTAGGAATTCAAAAGAAAGTGGAAACTATCATAAAAAGGAAATCCTTCAATTTCAATGGATATGAAGAATGAATTGTGAGATTTGTGTCAAGATAATGTGTTCCATCAAATCTAGTGTTAAAGAATAAACATTTGGATGATGAACATGGATCAAATTTCTTCATACACCCAGAAAACACAAAGATGTATTGAGATCACCATGGCCATTACTGGCCGGAAAACATAAATAATGAGATCACTGAGTATAAATCAAAGTGCCGAGTGTGTCAACAATTAAAGACTAAGAGACATAATTCTATAGGGATGATCCAACCATTACCCATACCAACATGGAAATGAGAGAACATCACCATGGACTTTGTCACCAGACATATGAAGACATCCAGAGGATTAAATGCTATCAATATGGTTTGGATCTTCTTAAAAATACCGCACACATCATTTTAGTTCAATGGATTCCTCATTAGATCAACTAGAATGGATATACATCTGAGAAAAAGTATGTTTTCATAGAGTGAGACTATCGATTATATAAAATCATGATCAAAGATTCACCTATATGTTCTAGAAGAGTCTCCAACACACTATGAATACTAAGATAAAATTTAGTACAACATATCATCCCAAAAATGATGGCTAATATGAGTAGAAAATCCATAGAATTGATGACATGTTGAGAACATGTTCATTGTACTACAAAAGATGATGGGATAAACATATCCCTCTTGTTGTGTTCTATTAAAATAATTGCATCCACTCACTCATTCAAATGACTCTATATGAATCCCATTATGGGAGTAGGTGCAGAACACCAACATTCTGGGATGAATTAGGGGAGAAAAAACTCCTAGGTCCAAAAAAGGTTGATGAAATTTCGGAGAAGGTTAAGACCATCCAACAGAACATTAAATCTATTCAGAGTTGAAAAAAGAGATATGTTGATAATCTTCGAAGAGACCTGGATATTGATGTTGGAGACCCAGTATTCCTCTTCATATTACCATGTAAGATAGTTATGATTATTTGGAATAATTGAATGCATCCTCCAAGGTACATCATCCCTTTTGATAACCATGATCACATTGGATCAAATGTCCTATCGACTAACACTCCCATCTAACCAATCTCAAGTACAGTATGTATTCCATGTATAACTATTGATAAAGTACATACCTTACCCATTCCATGTAATCAATCCAAAGGATTTACAATTGGATAATGAACTCTCATATTAAGAGAATATTAGAAAGATGATATCATAGGGAAAATTTTCTATGACATCAGACAATTCCCCTCATCAAGGTGTTATAGAGAAACCAAAATTTTAAATAGGAAATGTGGGAATCAAAGAAACTAATAAAGTAGTGTTACCCTCATTTATTTTAGTGTGGGAAAAGGAAAATTTAAGGGTAAAATTTCTTAATGGGGGAAGATTGTAATGACCAAAAATTTTATTAATTAAAATTCATCACCATCTAATAAAATTTCATATTATGTAAATTGGTTATATAAAACATAAGCACTTCCATGGTTTCCTGTTTTTGGATTTCAAAATAATGTTAACAATTGTAACCATTTCCAATATAGTTGATGAATAGTTCTCACATGATTATTTTTAATATAGGCATTTAACAAATCCAATTTACATAGAAAAAGGAATTGACGGCCTCATCCAGTATAATTGCTCCATATGAAGCACAATTGTCAGAGATCAAAAAGGAGGTAGTTCCACTAGGCTTCATTATTGACCAAGCCCATTTTGAACTTCTACATGTTATCCTTGAAAGGAACCGCCTATAAGAGAAGTGGATGTTAATAGAGATTACCACCTGAGTGATGTTATCTGAGCCACCCCAAGAGTTGGCCACCATCACACACTTTACCCTTAGTTTATATGAGAGTGTTATAAGGGGTTATAGAAAAAGACCCCAAAACTATGATTATATACATTATTTTTTTATAAATAATATATATTCATTTTATTATGTTTACTTTGTTATTTTTTTTTCAAATCATAGAATGTATTTTTAATTAACATTCTACTAGGAAATCAATTTTGATGTAATAATGTATTTTTTGATTAAATTATATGTTAATAATATTATATTACTAAATTAAGTTTTATTAAATATAAATTATTTTATTATTTTTTGATGAATACAATTGTAGTTTTTATTACGGTTTAAAATCTATTTTTTAAAAAACCCATGAATTTTCGATAAATTTCAGTTTTTATTTTAAAATTAAGAAATTTTCAAGTATATTCAATTATTTATATAAAATTTATATTATTTTTTATTTTTGAATTTTAATTATATGATATTGGAATTTTATAATTTTCTGAGATAGTCAAATTTTTGGGTAACAATTAAATACCATTTAAATATATAATGTGTTTTATAAGAGCATAATGTCCCAATTGTGATGTAATAAAATAGTATTAAAGGTTTTTTTATACAATATTGTTTTACTTTTAAAATAATGTGATTTTATATTTATTTTTGAATAATTTTAGGGAGCCTTCATGGACCCTCTATGAGTTATAAAATACTTTAACATTATAAAATAACATCCTTGAGAGTGTGACTCCCCTCCACAAAATAAAGCCTAATATTTTTTCATGTTAATAAATTTTTCTTATAAAATAATATTCTAAAATCCTAGTTGAAAAAAACATGGGAATAACAATGGAATAATTTGGGTTCTTGATTAAATTAATGTGTAGTGTCCAAAATGAAAATAATATAGAATTATATCTTCTTTCCTATACGAACCCACTCAATCTCCCATTCCTATTTACTGAAACCTTTGGATGCTTGAATAAACTCTTCCCACGTCTCTCTAGAATCCTCCCAAGGCTCCCCATTAAGCAATTAATCCTCCCTAAAACCTATTCCAAGCCATTGGGATCACACTTCCATGTAAGGGATCCTCACATTCCTTCGTTAGTTATTTATATCCAAATTTCATTATACTGTTATGCACTATTATTTTCAATTAAAAATTTTGGGGTACGATTTCTCATTTCTAATATACCTCACACATTATCTTTGAATTATGAGATACCCTTTTATGTCTCATTAATTCCTCCCATGTACACCAGTTAACATACCAAAATTCATTAAGGGATTTCTCTCTTCTAATTTATGTTCTAGAAATTCTTTTATATTATGAATCCAAATTCCATTAATTTTTTTTGGATATTATGTTCCATGACACTTCTGATGTAAATTTAATGTATATGTGATTTGAGACCGCTTTATATCTCATTAAACCATTTTACAATTTCAATTTGACGTTATTTTTCTCCCAATGTTAAACAAAAATTTCCCATTCCAAAATCATCGTGTGTGTGAAAACCATAGCTATTACTCTATCAAGTGTGTTCACCTATATGAACTTTTAATTGATGATTTAGAACTCAAATTAATGTATTAAATAACTCTTATTAATGGAATAAACTATTATTTTCAATAAATCAATGTTGTATGATCTATGTGGAACACTAATTCAAGAAATTAAATGATTAAGAAGGGTGCACCCTGATATCGCTCCAATGAATTGGGTAATGGATAGTATCATGATAATACATGTGAAATGAGGGTTTAATCATGATAATTCACATATAATTAGGGTTTACACATGCTTTATGTGCAGCGAGACTTGGCTCATTCTAATACCATGTTATATGTTATTGCCACATGTCCATGTTACGATAATCATAGAATATCATGCCTTTATGTTCATATTTATATTGTGCTCCATTGATATTCTTGTTTCCTAACACATATTATATCATTCATTTTATGCCTTGTTTACACCCATACAGCTTATAGCTCACCATTTTCTTATGCATTTCCTTAGGTTATCCTATGCAATGCAAAGTAAGAATCAATTTTGTGGTCATGAAAAATTTGTTTTCAATAATGATGTTGTGTTTTATGTTCTAAATTGATATTGAATGATCTTAATATCTAAAAAAACTAGATTTATTAATCCCCCGAGTTGTCTTATGTGCATGTTTATGTAAAACTCATGTTTATGTGTGTAATAAATAGCAAGGTTGTTATAATTATTATTCATAAATCATGACATAATTCTTTTTCATAATAAAAGCCTATTTTATAAGTATGTGGAATGATCAATAATCAACCATGATCCATGATAACATATAATAAAAATAAAATATACACATTTTCATATAAATATGCAATGAAAATCACTTCCTTGGTCAAGTTTGACTCCCAATACTATCATTGTTGATGAAAACCAATCATAAAAATTACCACCATATGATTTAAAAACAAATCGTCGGCTTAACATCAATATTGATTACTACATAATCTATAAAAAGTGTGTTAAATTACTGGTTTCTTATTATTTTTTCATCTTCGTCAACATTACCCAATGAATTCAATGGCTATAACAGATCTACTCATTATCATGGGTTATATAATTCTCACACATCAAAGAATCATAAACCATACATATGATTTCCATAATATAATAAAATTTTCTTGATTATTCATATCGTAAATTAATGAAATATGACAAGTTTAATAAACATTTAATCAATTTAACATAGCATAAAGTTTTGAGAAAAATTAGGTTTCACAAAGGTTTCAACAAAACATTAGAAATTCATGGGAAATAAATGTGTTTTATGGAATCATCTGTAAATAACAATCATAATAATACTTCTAGATAAATAATGTTTTTGTTATCATTATATCACCTTTATAGTGAAGCATAATATTTTTTATGGATATTTTCATCATTAAAAAATACCATTAAAATAACTCTAAAACCATTATTTGAATAAATAATGCTTTTTTTTCTTTTTGTAAAATTTTAATTGAAATTCGTAAAATATAGAGTTGATGTTTTTTATTAAAAATTATTATTGAAAAATATGAATGAAACACCTCCTCATTTAATGGTTATGAATGTGGGGAAATCATTCCATACCATATACTTAACATTATATTAATACCAATGTAAAATTTCAAAAACATATTTTTCAGAAAATGATTCATTTAAAAAATTGATTTAAATCAATTTTTCAACAGTATTAAAAGTTAATGAAATCGAATTTGATAAAATTTCAATTTAGGTTAAAAATATATATAAAATAATTTTCAAAATCACGGAAATGGATGAAAAAGATCATATACCAATAGGGAAATATGGTTTACTTTTCCTTGAAAATAATTTATTATTTATTTTTTGTACCAACAAGAGTAAAATTAAAGTTATATAAAAATGTTACATGATTAACTAAAGAATAAAAAACAATATCTGGTTTAATGTATAATATACATATAATTTTCATATTCATAAAATTTTCATTGGAAATCCTAAAAAGAAATGATATTATAACATAAGACTCTATACTCTTTGGTAATCTATGAATAACAAACTCATAAAAGAATTAAATATTATGTATTTTTAATAAAAAATAATTCCAATGAATATACATAAGATAAATTAATTAGATTTATATAGAACACAAAAAACATAAATAAGAGCATAACATTAAACAATTTTCAACAAAACAACAAAAAGATAAAGAACACCAACCTTAAGTCATATAATTCATTGCATGAAATTAGAAACACCATAAAATGAAAATAGATACATGATAAATATATTTTTGAGGCATATTAATACATTTCATAACAGATATGATTAAAATAAAATATCATATCAACCATCTATTAATTATTTTCATTAAAATAACTATTCAATGTGATATTTATTCCCTTTTCATGTGTGTTTCGGTTTAATAGTTCTAATACTGGTAAATTGATCATGGTTATATAATCTATATAATTTTAATCATGTAATTATTATCATATTTAATAATTATATACACTTTTCTAACCATTTTTATAAATGGGTATGAATAATGATTTACATCACATTTTGGAGACGATAGTGCATAATACACCTCAATGTTGTTTCTAGTTTTTGATGGATGGAACAGAATAATTATAAATAATAATTATCCATTCCAATATAATTTCCATATCATTAAATATAATATTTATTAATTATGTATATCCTTATTATCATCCATGTAAAGTGATAATAAAAAATGAATCACATCGATTCATTGAGGTGGTAGTCTATGTGTACAGATGAGCAATGATATCGTTTTCCAATGGTTAGAAATATAAGAAGTTATATATGATCATATAAAAAAATAATTATAATTATTTCATAAATATCATATACAAACATTAAATCCCTCATAATAACCAACTATGAATGATGTGGATGGAAACAGGTCATATTGCTTCTTGGAAGCCGCAGTTGGCACATATACACGATAAATATACTCTTTTCCCCTAGATAGAAATGAAATGGTAAATTTTTATCAAATAAAAATATTTTGAGATTAAAATATATTAGAGAAACATTAGTTATTATACTATAATTCTTATGGAATAATTTAATGAGGTAATAGAATAAGAAAAAAATAAATCGATTAATGAAATTATGTACCCTTTGAGAAGCATTCTATAGATATCCTTTTATGGACACCAGAAATTGTATTTTGAGGAGTCTAGAAACATCACAACATGTCTAATTGTTTAATTTATTGTTCATAGAATTTATTTTTTGAATTAAGTGTCACATGGTGTTGTAAATAATCGATGATGGTTGGTGTCGTTTTTTAATGAAGGAAATGACACACGTGGAATTAATTAAATAACATAGAGGTATTAAATTATTTTCCAGGATATAGTGGTACTGAATTAAGAGAATATAAAATATAACACAGTTTATGGCTGAAATATATTCACCCAATAAAATTTAGAATGGTTTATGTGTAATTTTAACCCATATCTTTTGGTTTAACCCCTCCATTAGAAAACATTAATCGTACATGTTGTTACACTTTTACCAAAATTAAATATTTATATATTTAGAAATTAATAGGAATGGATTTATAATGATTCCATAATTTATCAAAAATATATTTCTTATTAATTTTTTTGATACATTTACTTTAATTTTTCTACAACATACCAAAGTATTATGTGACTTTTGTGTAATCATTTATTGCAATAATCACATCACTGAAAATAAAAAATAAATTATCATAATAAATTAAATTATTTTTGACAAAAATAAAACTTTAGGTTCATTTATATTATATACTTATCCCTATATTAACATATAATATAAATTAAAAGTGAGAGCGTGAAATTTTAGAATGTTTTGTTACTTAAAATTATATAAATCTTTTTATCAAAGACAAATCGAACCAAGATAACATATTTTTTAAATATCAAGGTAGAAGTAAAATGAAACCCATCCAATGAAATATATAAATTTTTATTTATTATTTGTTTCATATATTATTTATTTTTAAACATGATTATCCAATTTTACACTTTATTGAGGTGATAAGTTTTAGCACATTTACTTTTTATGTTGCCTAAAAATAAATGTGAACTATTTACCAAATTTTATTTTTCTGAGTCCAAATATGGAATCCATTTATTATTAATAAATATTTATTAGTGAAATAAATTTATTTTTATAAAAATTTAAAATAAAACAATAACCTTTTTTATATAATTTCATTTTCATACATAAAAATGATCTTATTTACAAGTCAAATTTATTATTTATTCTTATTAATTTATTATGTTTATTTTAAATAAAATGAAAATTTTATGAATTAAAAACCTATTATAAAATACAATGATACTTTTAAGTTACATTAATTAAAATAATGATGACAATTTTATAGAAATCGATATTTTTCACTATTTAATAAATATTTTCCCATTATCAAAAATACTCACCTGAATCTAATTTTTACAAGATCGTATAATAAAAGTATATTAATATCCTATTATGTAATTTATAAAATTGGTATAAACAATAAAATATTATTTCTGTATGAAATATAATAAAATAATTTTTGATGAAGCCATATTTTGAAGAATAAAATGACTTTACTGAAAATTGAGTACTTTTTTTTAGAATTAATGAGCACAGGAGAATTTTTTAAAATATTTATAGTTATTTTTTATTCTAAATTATATCATTAATTTAATGTTTAGGTTATAATATATCATAGTTCATTTTAATCTCATTGTTTCTAATCAAACAAGCTATCAAATTCATTGAATTTATTTAAATATAAATATATTCTAATATATCAGGTTTCATGTTATTCCCCCTAATATAATTTCCCCCTCTCAATTTTAATTATAACATACTATAATTAGTTTTTATTTCTATATTAAAAATATAATGTAAATTCTATCACTGTAACTAACTTCTATATGACTACAAGGAAACATTGTATTTCATAATGAAGTATTTCTGAAGGAAAATATGTATCATTAAAAGAATAATGAGTTTCATACAATTTATCTTTATAGAAGAGAGATATATTCAGAATAAATCCAGTTATATTTTTAATATTCTTACTTCAATTGAGTAAGTCATTTACCATTAACTAAAAAATATTATATAAAATGTGGACTTGATTTACTTCCATTACTGAAGCATAATTTCATCCTCTGATTATTCATAGAGAACTATTTCAATACATATTCCTCTTCTATTCCATATGAAAAATAACCATGATAAATTTCTCATTCCTAAATCACCCAAATAATCTATTAATGGTTCATAATATCCACAAATGAATGACATACCATTCCACCTATCTCAAGATGTTTACCAAAATTGAAATTGTATGAACATTTTATTTAATATAAGTGATTCTTCATGAACCAATATATAAAATATCTATAATAAAACCCAATATTCAAAAAATATTAAAACACTTAAAAATATGTTAGATAAAATTAAATCCTAAAGATTAAAATGATTTAGTAACATATTCCACCTTGAATAACATCAAAATTATCTCTAAATAATAACGATCACTTATAAGGTCATATAATAATTTTTTTCACTAGTCATACACTCCCCAAAATGTGATAATTGATTCTATAAATATCACGAATCACCATAATTTATAATAAAATCATAAATGTGTATAAAAGTTTTCTCTAGTCACACAATATTATTTACTTTATCAATAAAAATAATCACATTGATAATGAATAAAGAATTCCGTCATAATGACTAGTGTTTATAATAAAAATACATAAGAATTTTTTTCAACCATAAGGTATACAATTAGAAATTTAATGTTTCTAAAAAATGATGTAAGAAATTCAGTTATTCCTATGCATTTTGTTATGTCAAAGTGACAACTCTCAGAGGCCATAACAAATATCTCTGAAATATGATAGTTGAATCTTCTCCAATAAATAGCGAGTCATTTGAAGAGATGGTTGTTGATAAAATTCACAACTTAATCTGGGTAATTTTTTCTATGCAAGTAATAATCATTCAAATTTATTTGTAATACTTTATTGTGTATTAATTATAATTAATCATTTTCATGGTTGTTTTCATAAGAAAAAATTTTCATTTTTAATCACGCATCTAATCAATGTTATGACTAAGGGGTTCTGTGGATAGGAAGATGGAGAATCCAAACCCTAAGATAGAGGGAACCTAGGGATAGAGAGACTAACAATAATCATCATATCAAGGTATTATGAGGATATGATGATATAGCGTATTCCAATCATTCTATTGATGGATTTATTAGTATAAAAGGCTAATCATTAATGTATGTATAAAAATATGGATACCATTTTTCAGTGTTATTCAATACCTTTACCCTTAAGGATAAAAGAGTATATATAAGGATTATATATTGTAAGTCCTTATTTCATATACTAGCTATTGGATTGCTTATTTTTACAAATCTATTAAATTGTGAAGGTAATAGAATGTTATTCTCTATACGTATTTTTCTATAATATTTGTTTTTATCTATTAAAATATGATTATGATAAAAGTATAATTTGATATAATCTGATCACATATGATTCTGATTATATTACTCTAATCTTCACATGATCTGTGAGACCGATAATATTACCTTAAGAGTTATTTGGTATTTATTATTTAACCTTTTTAAACTACAATTCACCCCTCTCATATGTATATCTATCTTAGTGACTCTTATAATATAGTAATTGGAATAAGATTAGGTTTTTAATTCTGAAATAAATTTTGAGATTTTACATTATTTACTTTCTGTAAGATGTTTTAGTTTTAATATGAAATTTTCATTTTTCAAATTTGATACACTAATGTGGATTTATAAAAAAATATTTTCAATTTTTATAGGATGATGGGTATGAATATGGGCTATCTTGATAATCTAAATCCTATTCGACCACCAATCATTGACTGGAATGAACTTGAATATTTGAGAGATAGAATGAATTTTTTATCAATAATAGTGATGATAACATTTTAATGCTTAATGGAAAATATAATATTAATGATATAGATGTCTATACATTCAAAAATACTGAGGAGATAGAATATCAGTTGAACTAAAAACTAAAAATTATGTTATTATGTTTTATGATGGTTATTTTATACATTCATATATCATATTGTGCATATTCCAATAGTATTTGGAGTAAATTGAATGTTACACATTTTGGTAAATCCAAAGTTATTAAAATAAGAAGTGAAATTCATAGAGAGGATTACCAATCCATTTATTTTCTATATAGTGAGGTAGTTTCTAGGATTGAATAATTTATTAAAACTATTATAAATATTTTACATTTTAATTGGTAAAAATATCTTAATGATAAAAAATGGGTCAAAAATGTAATTCACCTAATGCTCAATGAGTGGGAATCAAATTTTTTTTTTAAATGAGGCAAGAAATCTTAATTATATTACATTAGATGATATTATTGGAATCTTCATGTGGTTTAAGATAATACTTAAAATAGATGATGATAAATATAAAAACATGGTTGAGTTTCTTTTTCTACATCATATACTATACCTTCTAATGTTTTGTTAGTAAAGATTGTCACGAAATATTCAAGAAAGACGAAAGTTGTTGTTTAAACTAGTTCTAGCTCATCAAGACCATTGAAAAATAAGTTATCTGATATTTATATAAGTATGCATAATGTGGTTGGAAAGTAATAATTCCAATAATAATACAAAATTATTCAGTAGTATAAAGGTGACAATAAGGATTCTAAGATCACTTGTTTTGAATGTAAGAATGTATGAAATATTCATCTTGATTTTCTATAGGTGAAAAGTAATGATAAGAATTATGTGAATTTAGATATAAATGAAAAAAAATTCAAATGGTAATTAAATTATTAAATCACCTGACACATGGGATTCTACTGGTGTATATTCTTCTAAAAATTCTTTTGAAACTAAATTTTCTATACAAAGAAACAT
Source organism: Viscum album (assembly GCA_963277665.1). Taxonomy (NCBI): domain Eukaryota; kingdom Viridiplantae; phylum Streptophyta; class Magnoliopsida; order Santalales; family Viscaceae; genus Viscum; species Viscum album. The sequence continues at coordinate 567,421,651 of OY728164.1, read as the reverse complement.
AAGACATTTTTCGAATGAACCACTGATAAACTAATTTCAAATAGATAAGGTACAAACATATGTATCCTATATAAATATGTATTTAAATGAAAATTATCCTGATGAAAAAATCTATACGTCATCTGATGAAGAATCCTCCATTGCATAAGATATTACTTTACATAGTTATGATGGCATTTTTTAATTTTTAAAACAATTAGAAACTGAAAATTGTATGATTATTGAAGAACATGTTAATTACAATGATATAATTTCTATGAAATATTCAAGAATAATCTTTCTAACTAATGAAATATCATATCGTTCAATATATATTCATATAATTAATACCAAATAATATTCAATTTTAAAATAATTTGAAGAAGTTATATATGGGAAAACTACATTAAAAAATAATTTTGAAAAACATTGATCCAAAACTATTACCATTATGTATATGAATTTAGTTATAAAACTAATATCTGAAAATAATATCTAATATAATATTTACTCCATGTTTACATTTGGTAAATAATTATTTTTTGGAAACTAGATAAGTAAATTCGACCTTATAGTGATAATTCGAGAATGGGTTTTAAAAATAAGAAACTTGTTTTAGTAACATGTTCTTTGTTCCTAAAGGTAAAAAGTATTTGAAATATGTTCTAAAGTGGTGGTAACTAAAAGAATAAATTTTCATTAATTAAATTACAATCTCTTGGTTTCTACAAATTATAGTATTCCAAACAAATTTTGTTACCTGAAATATTATTTTCTGACAATACTAATCCCAAGAAGGTTTTCGCTCCAAAAAATTGATATTTTATTTTCTAAAAAAGATTTTTAGTACCAAAAAAATATATTTGGTACACAGATAGTGGCTCCTCTAGACACCTAACCAGAAAAAAATATTTCTTCAAAAAGATAATCTTGATGAAATGTAGAAAAGTAACCTTTAGAAAAAATTATCAAGGGGTGGTTATCGGTATATGAAACATTTCTTTCTTGGAAAAGGTATTATTTGAAATGTTTTATTTTTTATCTTAATTAAGAAAAAAATTATAATAATTTTTCACTTAGGTGATGAAGGTGATCCTATGATCTTCTTGCATGATAAATGTACTATACATAGTTTCAAGTCTAATTTTATTCTTTTTCCCCATAAGAAATAGAATGTCTAAACACTAAATATCAAAGACCTTAAATTCCATGACTTAGATTCCCTCATTGAAATGGGATATCAATCTTGGTTATGGTATACAAGGTTATGAAACATTAACATTGGAATCATAGATAATTTGACTAAGACAAGCTTTGTTAGGGATATATCAGATGATAGGTCAAACACTTCAAATGTTTGTGACACATGTCAATTTGTTAAGCAACAGAAGTTATGTTTTAAATATATTAATTACATATCAATTTTTGATGATTTAATATTAGTGAAAATTGATTTATTTTGGTACCACATAAACGACAATTATTTGTGTAAAATACTCTGTATATATCTTATATGATGATTACACTAGATACAAATTTGTCTATATTCTCAATAGGAATTATGAAGACTATAGTTATTTTAAAAAATTTGTATCTAGTGTTAAAACTGAAAAAAACTCTACTTGATGATTATATGATGTGATTATGGTAGAGATTTTGAAAATTCTTATTTTGAAATTTTTTGATGTATGAATTATATTAAACATAAAATTTCTGTAGCTAGGACACCCAAAAAAATGGAATAGTTGAAAGAGGAAATAGAATTATTACCAGGATTACTTGAACCATACTCAGTGAATAGTCAGTTGATACTATTTTTTTGGGAGGATTTTGTTAGTAATTATTACTATAATATAAATCCAGTTTCAATTAGACATTTTCTTATTAAAATCCTTTATGAGTTGTGGACAGGTATAAAAACATTAGTATCTTACCCTAATTTCATTTTATGTAAGATATTTATTCAAAATACAATAGATAAATTACATATTTTTTCACAAAAATCAAATGAATGAATTTTTTTTTGTTATTAACCAACATTTAATTATTATAGCTTTTTTAATAATAAATCATTACAATTTTTGAAAGCATACATGTTATGTTTGATGAAACTGATTTCATTGTTTTCAAACACCCTAAATGTATATCCTAAGACATTAATTATAAAAATGATTTTCAAGCATTGTTAAATGTTTCATTTCATTAGTAAATAAGTAATTTTTTTTTTGAATTTATTCTTTAGGATTATTTTCAATCTATTGTTGAAGAAAATACTTCTGAAAACCCAAAAATGTCAGCTATTTCAATGGAATCATCCTAGTGAATTTATTATTAGTGATGTAGATTAACCACATAGGAGTAGAAGTTACTTATGAAATTATATTTTACATATATATATTTTTAACCCCAATAAGAATCTACAAATCTTGTGGAGGATTTAGTTGATTAGGATTGGATTAAGGAAATGAAATATGAACTCAACGTGGTGAAAAGGAACCACGTTTTAACATTAGTTGAACGACCTAATGAAATATCTATAAATTTTTTAAAATTGTTTTTTTTTGAAATAAATATGAAAAAAATGAATCCTAATTTGAAATAAAGATATACATGTTGCTATGGGATATAATAAAAATATGGAATAGATTATGATGAAACTTATATATAAGTAGAAATTGTTCATGTCATTCAAATACATCTTTCCATTGTATCATTATTTATTTTGAAAATATTTCAAATGGATGTGATGTGTTTTTTTAATGGATATATTCCTGAGTTATTTTATATAGAAAACCCACTGGTTCTGAAAATAAAGAAACTCCAAAAAATGTTTATAAACATATCAATAGACTATATGAAATTAAAAAAGAACCTTGTGATAGGTACTATAGGTTAACTAGTTATTTGTTAAAAAAATGTTTTAGGTGAGCTACATATTGAACACTTTTGATCAAATAAGTAAATGAACATTTTTTGTTCCAATTTATATTAATGAAAATATATTTGCTTCAAATCAAAAATATTTAACATATTCCATTTCAAATCATAGGAATTTGGAGTTTGTAATTATTATGCATGGTTTGTTAACATATATCCATGACATTAAAATTTTACAAAAAACATAAGAAAATATTTTATCCCAACATAAGTATATAAAAGATAATATTACTAAATTTAGATATGAAAATACTAAATGCATTATTAATTCCATTGGTACCTCCTATAGTTTGGATCTTGATGAGGTTGGGAAACAAGTTGATCAGAAAGCTATCAGATGTATGATTGGTTGTTTTCATTACAGAACTACTGGTCATACTAATTTCATTATTATTATGATTATGTTCTAGGAAAAACTACAATCTGAAACAATCCCATATTGAATCTGTAAAATGATTTTTTTTTATCTTAAGGAACAATTGATTAAGGATTAGTATATTTATATAAAAATGTTTTTGAAGAAATTTTTTTTGGATGTTGGTATTTTATAGGTAGATTAGATATGGAAAGCAAATCTGTAACATTTTATTTCGTAATTGACTATTTAGTGTCTTGTTCATGTGTGAAAAAAACTCAATATAATTTTCCATTTATAAAGCTAAATATGTTAACGCAAAAAGATGTTTTTCTTAGGGCTTGTGGATACAACACACAATCATAGATTAGGGAATGAGTTTTACTAAAACTCAAATACATTGAAAAAATGTGCCTTTTCATTAAATAAAAATCCATCTCATCACTAACATGCTAATCATATTGATATAATAGACCACTTTATTTTGGATTACACACATAAAGGAGATATATTTTTACAAATTCATTGGATCCTAAGTATAACTTACTGATATTTTTAAAAATCCTATTAGATTCAATAGATTTAAATACATTAAAATGAATCTTGTAATGATCAATTTTCAGGGTGTATTCATATCTACCTATTTTAAAAAATATTCTTACATCACTATATTAATTTTTATATGGGTAGTGCATAATTTTTATGTTTTTCTTATAACTGTTTAGTTTTCTATATTTTTTGTTTTTTTCAAAAAGTTTTTATTTTAATGAGTTAACATGACTAAAATATTTATATAATTTTCAATTCCAAAATTCATATATTACTATATAGACTTACGAATTATTATATAATTTCTAGACTCAAAAATTCTTACAATATTTTCTCTATTATTATGTTTATATTGATATAAGTGTTAATAATAAACCTATCACAAACATTATTTTTTAAAATGATCATACTAATTTTTTTCCAATAAAACTATTGTAAATTTATTTATCAAAAAAATAACTTAATATATTTCTTTTAGAAAAACTCAAAAGGACAGGTTGATAGTGCTAATGAAAATTTCCACTCTGAAAGGAACTCTTCTGTTATTTTCACAATTTCATTACTTTAATGCATAATTTTTTTATTGTTATTGTTTTTCTTTTAATAAAACGATTTATTTGTTTTGAAATTTTTAAAAAGTTACCCAAATAGAAATGAATCTCAATTTGAGAAAGGTATTAAATCCTTTATTATTCAAATAATCTATAAAAATATATCTTTGAGTAAATATCATCCATCATTTAAAAATAAGTTTCTATCTAAACCATTAATTTGAAAATGGAAGATGAATTTTCGACACCATGACCTATATAACTATGGGAGTACAAATATCCCACATTGGTTTTAAGGTATTTTGTTGCTTCTTTACACAACCCATAAAATCCATCAGTCTCTTTCTTTTTATTTTTCATTTGACCATCATTAGTAGTTTCCCCAATGATTGAAACAAAATAATATTATAAAAAATGGAGTGTTTTTAGGGAAGTACTTCTAAAAATATCATGGTTTTACATATATGATACTACTCTAAAAAATTTAATGTCTTTTTAATGATTGGAATGTGTTTGTGTTGAAAACCCATATAAATATTTTGAAATTTATTATCCTGTGATGTTTATTACATTTTATGAATTTGTTTTGTTTATTAATGAAAATGGTAAGTATAATGTTCCCTTTACCATGTTAGGGAAAAGTAAAATGATTTCTTTTAAAATAGTATCAAATCATCTTAGAGTATATTCTAATAAAGAAGCATATTTAAATTCTCATAAGTTACCAAATAGTCGTGGAACTTTTGAAAAGAATAAGGCTGAATATTATTTTAGGTTCAGGAGGATATCTGATTAGAATTCCAAAATTAAGTATTCCTGACCTGGAGTAGAGATCACAATGGGTGACCTTCTGGAATGTTTTCTAGGGTGTGTGTGAGTGAGGAAAAAGTACACTGTAAATGAAAAGTGTTGGCCTCTGGGGACATTCATTAGTCAGATGACATGTTCAAGCTTGTGGGAGGACCATTGGGTGGGGACCACATGTTTGTGGGCCCACTGGTGGTACCTGACAGGCTAGGACCTGATCACCATGTTAAGGCTTGGTGGTTGTGCTATCACCAGGACCCAGTTGTTACAATTAGAGTCTTGAAGTAAAAAATATTTTCCTATAGATAGCTAAATTCTTTACCAATCAATCCTCAAATATTTTTGACATACTAATGGTAGTCGAAAAATTTAGTGATACCATATTTGAGAAAACATTTGATGTATAAGTGTTGAAAGAAAATATGTGCGATTTAGATATGGAGATGAGATTGCTCATATTTTTTGAAATGTGAACTCATCATTACGAGGGAAGAGAATAAATAGTTTTTTGTGGATGTTAAAAGACTCAAGGATGATGTTTGGAAATATGATGTTTCAAAAGAAATGATCAAAAAGCATGAAAATGCTTGGCCTGGAGTAGTGATCAGGATGGGTGACCTTCTGGGATGTTTCCCAGGGTGTGTGTGAGTGATGAAAAAACACACTTGAAAGGAAAATTGTTGGTCTATGGGGACGTTCATTAGTCATATGACCCATTCATGCATGTGGGTGTACCCTTGGGTTGGGATCACGTGTCTGCGGGGAAACTGATGGTACCTGGAAAGCCATGACCTGACGACCATGTTAAGGTTGGGTGTTTGTGTTGTCACCAGGAACCAATTGTTACAATCAAAGTCTTGAAGAAAATAATCCTTTTTATAAATAGCTAAATACTTTAACAATCAATCCTTAGATATTTCTGTCATTCTAATGGTAGTTGAAGAATTTAGAGATACTATATATGTGAAAAAATAGGATGTAAAAGTGTTGAATGAAAATATGTGTGATATAGAAATGGGGATGTGGTTGATCATGTATTTTGAATTGTGAACTCATCATTTTGAGGGATGAGAATAAACTGTTTTTTGAGGGTGTTAAAATACTCAAGGATGATGTTCGGAAAAATGATGTTTTGGAAGAAATGATCAATTTTTTTTAAATGACTGAAATCAGTTTAAATATATGAAATATTTCATTAATAATATAATAAAGAAATAATAAATTTTTTATTTTTTGTCTTGATGTATATTTTTAAAAAAATTCAATGTTTTCTAACAATGAAAAAATTTACATTCAATTTTCTGTGCTTGAATTTGTTTTTTCTTATTTTGATCAGATATATGTTCTTTTATATTAATTATGGATTATTAATTAGTTTAATTTATTGTTTTTGAGGTCCTATTATTCAAAATGTTAGGTAACGTTTGATTTTTTCCCTTTCCTTTATGAAAACCTCAATGAGAGAGATTAGTTTATAAATGGGGAGATGTTTTTATAAAAGGGGAGACATTATCATTATGGTCAGAGGTATTCCTTATTGGGATATTATTACAATGTGGGATATTTTTTAATACAGTCTATCATATTCCAATGTAGTTATAAACTCATGTGTTGTTATAAATAATATTTTTCTTCACTGTTTATAAAAAAAGGACTTTAAGTATTTTTTATTATTATTTTCGATATATGTGATTTGTTTTTTATTCAAAATGGGGACATATTATTTATTCAGATGTATTACTTCTTAATTTTCCATTAATTTAGTTTTGGATATAATAAAAACTCATATAAAACTATTTTTATTAATAATTTATGTACAATGTCTTATTTCATGTTTTTAGAAAACATTATTCTTCACCATAATAGGAAATGTCTCCAATAAATTTTGAATATCAAATTTATATATATTACTATTAGAAATTCTTGAATGGCATGAAGGCCTTTATTTTTATTGATTTTTGATAATCCCCATTTCAATGGATGAGGGGGAAACGTTAAAAGGCCCCTGGGCTTAGAGATTACAAGGCTCGTAGGATTAGGGGATTGCATGACCCGAAGGTCTTAGGGGATTCAACCAAACAATCTACAAGGAACAGACCCTCCTCAATATCTATGTCAAGATAGTAGCCCTCCACCATGGCATGGTCGTCTGGCTAGGCTTCTCGTGAAAGCACAGGCTTGTCCTGATGGTATATCCATACCCTCTCATTCTGAAAAATCCATTTGGCTCTGCTTTCGTGAGTGCACCTACTCTAAATCCTCTTCTAGGGAAGCTCCATTTTTGTAGTGTGTCTGGAGCAATTGCATGTTGATTAAAGGACTTGAGGTGGCCTGAGGGCCCTAAAGGTGGCCTGAAAGCCCTACTGACCCGAAGCCCTGGGTGGCCTGAAAGCCTTACGGACTCCAAGCCCAAACTGGTGGCCCAAGGTGAATAGTTCTAGCTGCTACAGTACCAAACTGTACCTTCTATTGTAACTTATACATTTCCTTCATTAGTACCTACATAGTGTATAGTTCTTCATAGTACAAGTATAGTGTATAGTTCTGCTATAGTACCCGCATAGTGTTCAACACTTCTATAGTTCTTGCTACAGTACCTTCTACAGTACCTGGAAATATGCATCTACCTTGTTTTGAACCTAGGTCTTATGGATGAACTTAAGGATTCCTCCCCACCAGGGCTGAGGCTCATGTGCCTGGTTGGAATTACGGTTTGTTTGATCCATTAGAATGACCATAATTATAAAAAATTGTAACAAAAAAATCTTATCTTCCTAAATGAAATAATTACTGACAATCATAATAAACATGGTACGAATAAATCAAATTAAACCTCGTTTAGTTCATATAATTGTTAATCTATAAGTAAGTCCATCAGAATAGATAATGTTTATAATGAAAATACATAAGAAATGTTTCTATCATACTTAATAACAATAAACTTTTAATGTTGCTAAAATAATATAGTGTCAGACAATTAGTTATACAAGAGCATTATGAGTGGTAAACATGCTAGCTAATCATGGTTGTTCTAACTAACTCAATAATATGATTTTGGGTGCTTCGCTTATAAATTGAAAATTAGTTGAAGATTTTTTAGCTGAAATAATTAAAAATTAAATCTATCTATAGTTTTCTCTACATTAATATATCCTTCCAAAGTCTCTGTATTAATTTAGGTATTTTTGATTCTATAGAATATTGATCATGGTTTTTTTGTAAGAATTAATTTTCTTTTGTATGATCAAGGGTTTCTTAGGATAGAAGGATGGTAAATCCGATCCTTCCAATCAAGGTATTCTTGGAAAAGGAAGAGTGGAAATAGAAATCATATTGAGGGATTCTAAGTATAGTAAGACAAATCTTATTCGGATCATCTTATCAAGGGATTTAATAATATGTAATGACATACTTTACAGTATTTATAAAATTGATAATACCTTTAGTCACCATTTTTGAGAACCATTACATGAATATAATCATTTAATATATATTATAGGTCATTACCAAATTAATTATCAATTATATTTCTTATTTTTATAAGATTATTCATTTGTGCATGTAAAAGAATGTAAGTAATAACACTTATCTTTATATATGATTATTTATCGGTGTTACTATGAAAATGATAAAAATATAAAATGATATAAGCATGAAAATTTTGATTCTGATTCCTTCAGTTTCATTATTTGATAATCTGTGATCCTAATAATATTATTTTAATAGGTATTTGTTTAATTAGTTTAAATCTTTTTAACTACAAATACCCATTTTATTTTAAGTATTACTATATAATATAGTCTTATGATCTAGGAAAAACTACCCCTTTCATAGTTGTAACCAATCGGTTCATCAGTTCCACAACTACAACCATTTTCTAGAATCTAGATAGGGGTGAATTTTCAAAGAACATTCACAATCGGTTCTTTGTGACAAATTTATGATATTTCCATATACATTAACACATCCCATGGGGTTTCACCAGTGTTATCATATCATCATATAATTTTTTTATGAAACCCTACTTTGATACTAACATAAGTGAACAGAGAATATCAAAACAAATATAATATAATTTTAGATAAATATTTAATACATAACATTAAATAACCACCCATAAACAATAATGGTTTAGTGTCTTTGGACACTGGATACATAATTATTTAATTTCATGAAGGATCATCAACATATCTAACAATCTTCTTATCTCATTGTATACTTATTAGAAATACCACACACAAAACCATTATTTATAACCTATAGAAAAAAATATAATAAAGGATGATGTTATATGATTAATTTATTGAAACATAGGATATATCATCAAATGATCATAAGTGATCAAAAATAATAATAATGTTATGATAGAAATACAATAAATTAAAATAATCATAGGTAATCAGTAAATGAACATTAATCATAATTCATAGAACAAGGCATTGTAAAAAAAACATAATTCATAAGTATAATGAATAATTAATAATCAAACAAGAACCACGATAACATATAATATGAATAAGAAATATGTTTTTTTCATACACATAACCTCATAAAATCACATCTATAGTAATGGTTATCTATTAATAATATCATTGTGGATGACTTATCATAATAGAAATTCCTACCTGGGGATTTTCAACATTTTCATGTTGTAAACATCATCTAGTTAGTTCTATCATCCATTAATATTTTTTTTAATTTTTAATATGATAGGACTTTATCAACTATTTCATCATTACCCATGGAATTATAGGTATATTGTGACCTCACTCATCACCAAGAGCTATATCAAGATCACACATCAAATAATCATAATATATATAAATGATTAACTATTGAGAAAAAAATTCATCATTTAATTATAGAATGACACTTGGAAGAAAAATATTTTACATAAAAATTTGATTATTTCATCATATCATGACATTATGATAAGAAATGGGTTTTATAAAGGTTTCATCAAAAATTAATTAACCTATGGGAATGAAATAGTATTCATGGAATCATCATTAAATCAATATCATTTGAATCCATCTATTGAAATTAAGTGGATGTTATAATAATATAATATACCAAGTGAAGTATAATAATCCCTAAAAGATATTAACATATATGAAAAATAACTTTAAAATAACTCTCAAACTTTTCATTGCAATAATAAGAAAAATATCATTCTCTATTGATAACATGTTAACAGAATATTCCCAAAATATTGATTAAATAATTTTCATTGAAAATTTATATAGAATAATGAAATGAATTCTTCAAATAAATAATTTTTCAAGATGGTGGGATAATCTATTCATATTTTTCATGTTAAAATAGTACATTATTTTCGCACTATTGAAAAAATAAAAAAAAACACTTTTTTGAAAAAAAATATTTATGGATGTTTCTTTAAAAAATTGCAGTTAAAATAAAAAAATAAAGAAAATTACCATCATAATTATTTTATTTAATGGAAAAAACATCCATAAAACAATTTTTAATAGCATATACATGGAAAAATAATTCTGGGGAAAAATAAAAATGGTTGACATTCCTTTAAATTCATTTTCATAATTATTTTAAGTACCAAAGTGAGGGAAATGTAATTAATACATAAAAATTATATTAATAACTAGTGGATACGAATATATATGGGTTTACTAGATCATATCCATATATTGTCCTTCAATATAAATTTATCAAATATAATGTCAAAAGGAAATGAGATTTTAATACAAACCCCTTACCACATTGGGAATATTTTAATCAAAACATTAGAAAAGAGATAAAATTGATATATTTGTAAACACACATATTTTTTATTATAAAAAAAATAAATTCATTGGTAATTTATAAACTATTTAAAACAAATAATATATGCATAACATCAACCATGTCCCAATGATACAATATTGAGATGAATAACCATTACATTTCATTCAATCATGCTTCATATATCTTCCAGAATACTCTATAGTAAATAGAGATTTAATATAAACACAAAAAAAGAACATTAATCATCTACATAATACCATATATTAATCACTTATAACATCTTATAACAAATATCTGAAGAAATATTTATTAAAATCACTATTCTGGCTGGTAACTGTTTCATTTTTCATGAATGTTTTGATTCATAAGTTCTTTTCCTTATACATTAATCATGGTTCTATATTCTATAAAAATTAAATCATTTCATAATTATCAAATTTAATAAATATTTACGCATTTATAACCATTTATATAATGTGTGGATGAAAAATGTATTAAATCACATTGTGGTGTTGGTAGTCCATACATATAAATGAGTAATGTTACCACTTTTTGATGGATGGAATGAAGTAATGGTGAATAATAATTCACTATTAAATATACCTTATTATACCATTAATGAAATATATATTAATTAACTATATATTTTTTACCATTCATGTAAAGAGTGAATGTAATAAGAATCACATCCCACTATGAAGGAGGCAGTACAAACATACACATGAGAAGAACTATAATTTTCCAAAAAATGACAATGTAAAAATATAGATAAGATCATAAAGTTAAAAAATAAAAAAAATCATAAATATGTTGTATAAACATTTAATCTATCAAAATAATCAACCATCAATGATGGTGATAGAAAACGGATCATATCACTCCGTCGAGGTGGTAGTCTACGTGTATGCACGAGCTATTATTTTATTTTCCACTTGTTGAAAAGGAGATTGATAAAGGTTATATTATCTACATAAAAAATTTATATTATATGAGAGATAAATATTTCATTATATTGTAGTGGTTCTTCTAGAAGTTATGGAGGTAAATAATATTTAAAATGAATGTGATCTATTAATACTGTCAACTCATCCTTGAAAAACTATTATTTAATATCTTCTCATGGAACCAAAGGATGGGATTTTGAGATGACCAAAACCTCCAAAACATTTATAATTATTTCAAAAATAGTTTTTATAAACATTTTGGTGAATATAAGTGTCTCAAGGTGGTGTTATGAATAAGGAATAGGTGGTTTCCTTGTATAGTGAATGACATGACACACTTGGACTTATTAAAGGATTTAAATATAATAAATTCTATTTCAGTTGAATGTGTCACCAAATGGAAAAATTATTAATATATGATATATTATTGTTTAAAACCTTCAATAAATAATATTTTTATAGTATTATGTGGCTTTTTGAAACATAACTTTTGGTTTTACCCCATCGTTATGAAATTCAATGCATAACATTGGTAATATATTTTATAATTCTAAAGGGTTATAAATTTAAATATAGGGAAAAAATTGGCACAAAAACGGTCTCATGCTGATAATGGAGACAATATAACATCCGATTTTTTTATTTCAATGTTATTATTATTTTATTCCATTTAATAATATATTATTTAACATAAATTTCCATTAAAGTCATTCTAATAACTCTTTAAATATTTTGACATTATATACATCAAGAAAGGTTTGTAATTATAATATAAATACATTCACAATAAATTATACATTGTTATTAACAATAAAATTAATTTGAAACCATAATTTATCAAAATAATTACTTTCTATGTATTTGATATCATTTACGTTGGTTTATCATCTTCATGAAAAATTTGTGTGTTCGAATTTTTTACGTATTTAAGGTAACGACAACATCAACAAAAAAACATTATTATTAAAATAAAGTAAATATACAAACAATATAGATTTTTTATTCATTCCTATAATATTTTTATCTATTTAGAACAATTTAAGAGAAATTAATTTCAAGATATTGACATTTTGGAATATTACTTTAATTAATATAATGTAAGTCTTTATCAAAGAAAAATGTTACCGAAATGAAATATTTTACAATATATGATTTGTTTTGGAAAACAGAACTCAAAAACTGAAATATTTTCTTGTTTAGGGATCATTTAAAATTAACATTCTATATTTTTAACTTTTTTATACCATTCAACATTTTACCATGATGATAAACCTTACCATAGTTACTATTCATTATGGATAAAAATAATAAGGTCTAATGTACCAAATAAGAAAATAATAGTTTGAAAAATGGAATCAATATTTGAGTACACAATTTATAGTGGTGGAATAAATCAATTTAAATACAAATGGGTACAAAACAACATAAATAATTTTTTGAAAAATAATGCTTTGTAACATAAAAAATGAGCATATATGAAAATATAATATAAGGCTTACTAGTGTAAAATTATTATTTTTATAATATATAAAATAATTACACTGTTCATTTAAATACAAATATAAAATATATTGGGACCTCTATAATTACATGATTCAGAACAACAATTGTAAAAGGAATTGATATTTTCCCCCTTTCACTGAAAAATATAAAATTTCAGAAATACCCCAAAAATTCATCTTAAGATAATATTGATACTATTATTTCAAAAATCTTACATATATTTTTAATAATAGATGTGCATAAAATGTGATAATATTTTTTTCCCGAAGAAAAATGAATTTTCAATTATAAAATGGCAGTACTAAAAATTGGGTGCTTATTTATTATTTATTAATAGATACATTTATATACTATATAATTTTTAAATATTTTTCATAATTTTTTTATTAACTATAATGGAATTAATTTAGTACCTATGTTATAATATATCACTTTTTGTTTTCTGCTCTGGGTATTTATTCAACTATGTTATCAAACACATAAAATTTATTTATAGAGAAATATATAGTAAAACCATAGGGTGTTATAAAGAGTGTTATGCATAGTGTGGTCAACTCAAAAACAGAAAAATAAATATCCTAATATTATACCATAGAATAATAACCAGTGATGTACCATATCATCAAATAGGGGGAAAAATAATAGAATGATGTGGAGGTTGAGGTGAACTATAAGGAAGTAAAAGGTGGGAACTCTTAAATAATTCATAATTTATTCAAATCTCACATTACTCATAAAACAATATATTAAGGTACGTATAATGGTATAATGGAGGTGTTGCAACCATTTAAAATGATGTATAAATAAATGTTTATAGAGTTGGATAAACATATGTTGATATACAATGTACTAAATTACTATTTTTCTATTGGTTGATACACAATAAATTTTATCTCCATATTTCTATAATGGAAAATATATAATCTTTTTCGAAGCATAAATGTGTCAAAAATATTTTTAAGGACGGAAGGATAAAGATTAATGGAGAATAAAATAAGTGAAATATTATTTTAGATATCTAATTATCAAAATTTAAGTTATATGAGATTACCAAAGGGAAAAAACATTGTAGTAAAATACATGGTCATTTGGGGAATAATAATATTTATATAAATTTAAGAATTATTATATAATAAATTTATTAATATATAATTATAATATATCCACACATTATTTATAATTAAAAAGCTAAATGTGGTGAAAAATAACAACATGTTTATGAAAAAAAAAGAAACTCCTTGATCTACAACACTTGAGTGTGTGCATACTTACAGGCTATAATTCATAAAATGAAGATAAGTATTTTATAAATTTTATAAAGTCTTTTGGAAAGCCCTGTTGCCAGGATGGATCAAAGTGAATGTTGAAGGCGCTTCTAGAGGTAACCCAGGTCCGGTAGGCTGTAGTTCTATCTTCAGAGACTTTTTTGGCACATTCCTTGGATGCTTCTTCGGTGGATGTGGCACAACCTCGTCTTCGGAAGCAGAAATGTTGGGAGTCATTCATGTAGTGTACTTCGCCAAGCAGAAGGGTTAGAAGAAATTGTGGTTCAAATGTGATTCAACCAATGTTGTCCAAGCTATCTGGAAGGGAGTGGTTCACCTTGCTTGGCCACTTACCTCTCGATGGATGAAATGTCTTGCTATGCTCAATAATCTTAGAAACATTGCCACTCATGTGTTCCGTGAATCAAACATGGTTTCCGATAGTCTTTCCAACAAGGGGGTCAATCAGGTCATTACCTGGTTGGATGATCTGCCTGATGATTCACTCTCATTCTTCAATAAGGATTGTAATAAGATTCCATCTTTCAGACATATATAACTCATTTTCTTTTATGCAATAAATTGTGCCTTGGTCTTTGACTGAGGCACCACGTCTTTAAAAAAAATGTTTTTATAAATTTTATTTATGATTCCACTCATATGAATTATGTCTATTTTTTGGTAATTAAATCACATTCTATTAATAATTTTATGAACATTGGTAATATTACTGATAATTCAATTGGGTATGATATAAAAGGATTCTAATTTAATAATGTATATTTGTATCACCCAAATTTACACATGTTTTTAGGTTTCAGCAGTCACTTTTAGTTTATCTTGGGTTATGGAATCCTCAAAGACCTACGAAAAAACCTATAGACATGTAAATTCTATGGAATGTATTTAGATATGAAGTGGCCAACTTGGATATATTTTATACGGGTTTAATTGAACTCTAAGAGACATAAGTGACTTCAAATTTAGAGGAATGAGTTGATCCTTGGTTATCACTTGAGGTGAATTGGATGAATTCCATTTTTTTTACAATTTCAATTTCATTAACAAAAGTAGGTTTCATTAAATGAATTCCAAATAAACTCATCTCTTACTGGTTAAACACATTCCGAAACACATGAAAATCACTTATACACGTTGAGGATAATTTTTCTTATCACTCCAAGGTTAATGATCTTATTTTCACATAAAATTTGGGCGATAAAATTCAATACGGAAGAGGAAGAGAGAAAATCCATGAATAAAAGAATCTCAAATAAAAGAAATGAACAAAATTTATAGAATGATAAATAACATTTAATATATCCCCATTCTACTCACTTGAATCAATCCATAAAAGATTAATCCCTACCTTAATTCTATAGTTTCTATGAAAGTGGAATGAAGACCCATGAGGGAGGAATTAGAGAAGTTAAAAAAATAAAAAAATAAAGCAATCACTCCACTATTGTGTGAAATGTATCACAACGAATGGTATGAATAAATTCACTCCATAAGGTAATAGTATCAATGTGAAATGAATAAATAAAAAAGAGGAAATAAAGAATTTTTTTTAATAACTAAGGTGATTTGAACAACTTACATGAGAAAGATGAACATTACAAAGTCAAATCAGCATAATAACATTATAATGAAAAAAAGCTCCAATATGATTAAATCCTCCAACACCACTGACTTTAATTATCATTTTCGTAGCCTTGGGTAGATCCCCCATCATTCCAAGTCTCTTCAATTAGTGGTGGTGGGCCTAGGGTTGCGGAATGTAAGGGACCAAATACTTTTCCACACATGACCCAATGTTGCAGCAATCTTGCATCCACCAAATAGAGGAAAAAATATAATTTTCTAGATATCATAAATTTAGTGGTTTATATAAGAGAAAAATAAATATACTAATGCCTTATAACTCTCTGTAAAATTTCATCCCAAAATAATTTTTGGTTTTTGAGATATGATTAAATTGGTGGATTGTTTTTATAGGACACAAAATCTGGCCCAGAATATCATCTTCAACAAGGGACTTCTAGAAATCAATTAAAACATACTAATTAGATCTTTTCTATAATTTATGACATTTTCCCCATGATACCCTATACATTTAGTTAAATTTGGAGAATCATTGGACTTATATCTTGGATTCTACAGTCTCATTATTGGGATGATGTCCAATTTACATTGCCCCTAAACTGTTGGCATGAAAGACCATTTTGTTTCACTTCCAATGTGAATATTATAGCGGTACAAATTAATTAATGGTTCCTTTTAGAATGGGAAACCTAAAATTAAAATATAAAAATAAAATCAAGACCATTTTTTATTTTATGTGGTGTTCAAAAATGTACCAAGTAATAGTGCATTTTTAGAGGGAATTATAACCAAAATGTAAATTAATGTTCGAAGTGTAAAATGAACAAAAATGTTGATTATGAATTGTAAAGCACATAAATATTATATATATTTAAAATTAATATTATCCTCATTTAGTGGCTGATCACACCTACAACATGAGTTTTTCTAGTCCTGGGGATGATGTATCTCAAAAATATGAAATTCGAATTCCCTTTTACAAATTTTTCTTAATCCACACTGATCACTAAAAACACTTAAACCTAAAAACTATAAAACCCATAAACATATTTTAATACAATCTTGTTTCATAAGTTGATCCCAATCCCATGCCCGTTACTTTGTTCAGATTCATCTCCATATTTCATCCAATATCAATTAAGTATGAGGATTTGTTGTGTATCACAATAGACATGGAGGTTCATCTTTTTTCAAAGGGAAATGATGGAAGTGCTAGGAAGAATCACATGTTAATATTAAGATGAGTATTCAATTTTTTTTTTTCAATATTTCCATGGTAATTGAAATTTCACTCTAAAGAGTCAACCGTTATAGAATGATTGTTCCTATGACTCCCATGCTCAATGAACTTTTGGCACCAAGTGAATCCCATATACTCATTGATCATATTGAGTTAACTTAGTCAAAAAAAAGTCAGATTACCACAAATAGAGATAAAATTACTATATCTAGGCCAGACAAATATGGAATCATGAACCTTATGTGCCAAAAGCCACGCATTAAGTAATTTCATTGCTCTACATACAAATTTATTGTTGTTTTAAATACACTTATTAAAATTAAAATTACCACCAATCATATGATATTTATTTGGAGGCCCCCCTTAACTCAAAATAATACCCCACTATCCAAAGGACATGCATTGTGATCTCTTTTTTTCTATTTGGATGAAAATATAAATGATGAAATTTACATTAGACAGCCACAAATTCAAAAATATATTCTCATGAAATTATTCATAGATTAAAATTAGAATTAGGGCATGCTAAATTATTTGATATTTAGTTTCAATTTGGGAAATGTGTATTATCATGATCAAATTAAAAGAAATTTTTTCATCCATTTACATATATTTTTTTTTCAAAATTTTTTTTTCAAACAAAAGAAATTTTTATTTACCCAAAATCAAATTTTTTATTTCATATCCCCTATATAAAATTATAGTGTCCCCAGTGTTTGGAGAAAAGATAAAATACAAGGGTGAAGAGGCCGAGAAGTGGAGTTCAAAAAGGAAATTGAAAATAAGGATCATGGAATGATGTCACATGGTGGTTATAGTTGATGTTCATGATTCTCCAATTTATTCCTTTGATATCCATGTCACTCGCAATGTTACATAGTGGAAAAAGAAAAAACAAACAAACAAATAGTATATATATATAAAAAATGTAAAATATAAGTATATGTACCAAAATTATAGAAAAAGGAAGCACTATAACCTGTATATCAGTGGTAGGTGCACTCCCCTGTCTCCCTTGGGTTCAAGCCAATGTGGATTCATCGGTTGTGAAAAGGTGTTACCCATGACCAATGATGTCCCCTTGTATATAATAATTATATATATATATATATATATATATTATTTTTACCTTCAAACCCATAAAAATAATCTTATGATACATTGTCTTATTTTTAAATATCTGGGTAAGATATTACTCTAGGATCACACCACGTGATACAGATGAATATGGAACTCCACTTTCATACCCATCCATACTCATAATAGAATAACGTGCCAATAGTCTATGGTACTTCATATACATAGTTATGTATTTTCTTTAATATAAAATTTATATATTAATCCAATTTAAAAAAAAGATGATTCACAATTATGAAAACCACGAGTTGCCTCCTATACAGCGCTTTGGATTAATGTTTCTATCTCTACTTAGATGATTAATTATTTATGTTTTTTCCTCATATAATTTTGGTTCACCCAAGTTTTCATCAACATCAATTTTTTTGAATGGTTCAATGAATGGTTTGACTCTATGACCATTAAAATTAAAGGTATAACCGTTTGTGGGATCTTGAATTTCTTCAGCCCCATGGAGGTACACCTTATGCACTATTTATGAACATGACCATCTAGATCTCAATATTCCTGGGTGTAAATGAAGATTAGAACTATACAAAAAAATAGGTTTACCTATTAAAATGTTTTTGGTTTTAAGATTTCATGATTGTTAGGATTTTACATTAGCTATATTGATCTTTTAATTTTCATAAGCATACATCATAAGTTCCTCAAGTTCATTGAGATATAATTTCCTTTTTCTGGACAATGAGAGGTCAAAATTCATTTTCTTAATTACCCAAAAGGCCTTATGTTCAATATCTAATAGAATATGGAATTATTTACAATAAACCAATATCTAAGGGCACATTCGTGAAATGGTTTTATATGTGGTTTGATAGGCCCAGAGAGAATCTAAGAGATTTTCTAACCAATCATTCCTAGGTGGATTAACAGTTTTATAAAAAATTTGTCTGATTTATTGATTGGATTACTCTGCTTGATCATTGTTCTATGGGTGGTAAACTTTGGACACTTTGTGAGAAATTCCATACTTTTCTATAAGTGATGAGAATGAACGATTGAAAAAACGAGTTCCACGATCACTAATGATAACCATAAGAATTTCAAATATAGAGAGGACATTTCCTTGAGAAATCTAATCACAGTTTGATGATCATTGGATTTTATAGAAATGGACTCAACCCATTTAGACACATAATCTAAAGATAAAATGATGTTCATATATCATCAAGAGTTTGGGAAAGTACTCATAAAATCGATTCCACAACAATAAAAAAATTTAACCACTATGATTGGAGGGAGTGGGATTTGATTCATTTTTTTGAGGGCACCTACTTGTTGACACTTAAGACAGCTTTGAGAAAAAGGTGTAAGAATCCTTTAATAGGTTGGACTAGATGAGACCACATTGAAGAATCTTAGAATATGTTTTCTTAAAGAAAAAGTGACCCCCACATTCCTTGTTATGAAAAAATTTAAGGATGGAATTTTGTTTAGATTTTGGGACACACCTCCAAATGACTATGTTAGGGAATAACATATTGAGGAATGGATCGTCAAACACATAGTGCTTGAAATCATTAAGGAATTTTCTTCAATCTTGATTCCCCAATAATTTGGGAATGACTCATATAACTAAGAGGTTTTCTATGTAGGCATTGAATAGAGGTAATCATCACGAAAAAAGTAAAAATAGAACGGTGATTTGAGTTTTCTTTTAATACCATCCTAGAGAGATGATTAGCTACAACATTATTAACACTCCTTTCATCCTTGATTGTGAGGTCAAATTATTGTACTAGAGGAACCCATCTAATATGTCAATCCTTTTCAACTTGTTTTTGGAAGAGGAGTTTAGTGCAGAATGGTCAGTGAACCTAATGATTGGGGATCCTAAAAGGTACAACCTGAACACATCTTAGGAAAACAAAATAGAAAGAATCTACTTTTCTGTGATGGTTTAGTTGATTTGGGCATCATTTAAGGATTTACATGCATAAGAAATGACATAAAGAGTTGTATCACAATGTTTTCGATTCACAGCTCCTATTGAAATGTCAATGGAATCACACATAAGATCAAAAGGAAGGTTCCAATTTGGAGATTTTATAATGGGAGGAGTCATGAGAGAGGATTTGAGAGTTGAGAATGAGCCCTCATATCTTTCTATCCAAACAGATGGAACATCCTTTACTAGGAGAGCACAAAGTGGACGAGAGATGGAACTAATGTCCCTGATGAATCTTCTATTGAAACCAGAATGTCGTAATAAAGACCTCACGTACTTAATAGTTCTGGGTGATTGAAGGTGACGATTGCTGTCATCATTTTCATTATAAACTTCAATCCCCCTACCTGAGACGATATGGCCAAGGAATAATCCCTATTTAACCATGAGAATACCATTTCCCAGTTTTGGACCATATTTGTTTCTTCACATCTAGAAAAAATCTTTCCACATTCCTTATAAATCCCTAAAATGTATCCCCAATGATAGAGAAGTCATCCATGAGGAACTCTAGAAAACACCCTAACATGTCTGAGAAGTTTCTCATCACGCATCGCTAGAAGGTTCCATGAGCATTTCATAACCTGAACATCGTGCATTTGAATGAAAAGGTTCCGAAGAGACAAGTGAATGTAGTCTTCCCTTGATCCTCTAGGGAGACATCAATCCGATTGTACCGTGAGTATCCATCTAAGAAACAATAGAACTCATGACCTTCCACACTCTCATGGACTTCGTATATGAATGGTAAGTGGAAATGGTCCTTCTTGGTGAATTAGTTTATCTTTCTATAGTCATTGCAGACCCTCCATCCACTACTCAACATAGATGGAATAATATCTCCATCCTTATTGGTTATCACTATGTTTCCATCTTTTTTTGGAACCACTTGTATTGGGATTACCCACTCACTTTCAGATATTGGATATATGATACCAGCATTTAACAATTTCAAATGTTATTTTCTCACTACTTATATGAGATTAGAATTGAGTCATTGTTGAGGTTGATGACGTGGAATTGAATTAGATTCTAGAACAATCCTATGAGTCCTAATAATAAGGCTAATCCTAGGAATATTAGACATATTCCTTCCAATGGCTTTCATGTGTTTCCTAAAGGCATCTAAATGTATCCTCTCATGATCGGCTTGATGAAAAAAATAAATGACAATAGGATGCGTTATATTTTATCCTAGGAATGCAAAATTAATTTCAAAACAAAGTTCAATCAATTCAAGATATGGTTGGTTAAAAATTTTACCAGAATATTGGATGATTGGCTCAAAATTAATTTCTTTTTTTATAGTTTCAGATAGGATTGATTCACCATGTGCATAAGTTTCTGCTACATCATTGGAGTGATCATATTTAGGGAAACAAGTTGGAGTGGTATCCATGAATGTGGTTTCATGAAAGATTTCATTGATTTTTGTTCTTAATATTTCATCATAGGAGCAATCTAAAAGTGATTATAGCCATAGAGATAAACATATTTCATGGGAAAAAAGGAAAATAATCTCATCATGACTTAAAAATTCTTCTAATATTTCTTGTTGTTATATAGATTCATTATCAACCCTTTCTATCATGTTTATTTCATAAATTTCTTCATCTTCCCGTATTTGTGAGATTTCATTATAGATGTTTATGTCTAGATAAATGTTTTCAAAGGTGGTTGTCAGGTTCCCATTTCGGACTTGGAAAATGATTTTATTGTTTCATGGAAGGGATTACCAAGGATGATTGGTGTTTGTTCCTTGTTTCCTAAGTTAGGATTGTTTTCAAGGATAATGAAGTCAGCAGAGTTGATGAAGTTTTCTATATTTTCTATAATATCCATTAAAATCACTTTTGGATCCCTAATTCTACAATTAGAAAGTTATTGTGTGACAGATGTGGGTTGGATCTCTTCTACGCCTAACTGGAAGTATAGAACATAGTGAAGGAGTTTGACACTAGCACCTCGGTCACATAAGTCTTTGACAATATTGTTATCTCTTATCTCTACATTGATTTAAGTACATCCTGGGACTTTCATCATTAGTGGAAGGGTTCCTTGGATTGCTGTGATAAAATTTTCTTCTAGAAGGACTTGGTTCTTATGTGAGAATTTTCTTTTGAATGTGTAGAGGTCCTTAAGGTATTATGAGTATTTAGGAATCGTTTTAATTGCATCGAGTGGAATTTTCATCTTGACTTTTGAAAATATTTCCTTCAATGTTTCATTGAATTCAGGCATGGTTTTTCCTCTCATGTGTTGAGGAAATGGTGCAAGTTATGGGTTTTTTGTTGAATGGTTGATTTCTTTACATTGTTGGAAATTTACTCAGTTTGATCATGCCGTTCCATTGAATTTTTGATTGATATTTATGCTTCAAATGGTTTCTGAATTATTTATTCTGGTTTTTCAATTGATTTCAAACATTATAAAATTATAAAAACCTTTAGTTATTCATGAGTTTTTTGAGAACAACAAGAATATCCCCTTATATTTTAGGATGTTACTTCCTGAGTAGGCATGGTTTCCATTCCAGTTTTTATGGATTGAACTTATTGGTTAAGGGAAGATAATTCTTAGTTCATTTTGTCCATTTGTTTACACAATTGTTCAAGGATTATAAGAGGGATTTTAGAGACCCAAAGCTTGACATACATGGATGTTACATTACTTTTTTGGAATACTTAATACATTAAAGAACAGTCACCCAAGGACCGTAATAGATTAGTGTCTTTGGAAACATGGAACACAATCTCCTAATTATGGTGACAGATCTTCAATATCTCCCATTAAGATATTTCCCTTTTGATTTCTTACCTAAAACCTTTCTTCATATCCTGGGGAAAAAAGACATAAAAAGGGTGAGCTCAAATGCTCAGTAAGGGTAATCATGGAGAAAATTAAACAATCCATATACATTTGAACTTGAAAATATGACCATAATGTTTAAATATTGAAATTTTGAGTGGTTAAATAAGTCATGGTAGTACATAAGGAAAAGATCATAAAGGAAAATTAATCATGATTAAATATAATGGGAATAAAAAATGTAATTTTGGGAAACCATTAAGTATAGATTATGATTTCCATAGTATCCAAGGCATTTCATCCAAGACCATCATAGTGGACAATGTCCATTACTGAACCGGGTTTACATGTCATTCCAGCCCTGTATTACTAAACCAGATTTACTTTCCTTTCCAGCCATTTCTATCTCATGAGATATAAATATTTACCCAATGCATTGGAGGGAGATATTGGTCCCAGCCATCTCATAATGAAATCATTCTTTCATGTGCCACAAAATAAACACAAATCATTTATCATTACCCAATGAATAAAATGGGTTTCATAAACATCATCCCATCTAAAAATAATCCATATAAATGAAATGGATATCATTTCGTCATAAGAAAAATGAAATCATGTAAATAATAGACACATTAAAATTGAAACATAAAAATATTAAATAATTTCATATTATCTAGAAAATTGTTTTGATAAAACACTTGAAATGAATTCTTGAGGAAAATATCATTTCTTATTCAAAATAATTTTCTATTCTCAAAATGCGATGAAATTTTAAAAGAAAAGGATTTTATTGAAAATATTTATGAAATAGTGTAGAGTATGTTTCATGTAAATAAGGCATTATGATACTGTAAAAATTCCATTCTTTCCATATAAGTTAATCAAACTTTCTTCTTATACTTTTTCTAGAAAAGTCAAAAAGTGCCTCGTATGGTATACAAAAGAAAGATTCCTTCCATACTACATGGTAAAAGTAAAAAAGGGGTAATCATGATGTTAAAAATACTTTGAAGAATAATAAATACATTATGAAATTTTTTCTCTAACTCATGGAAATGGATGTTAAATATAACCCCCGTAAATATTTACGAATAAATAATCTCAGATAAAAATGAGATTGCAAAATTATCCCTTACCTTTTATGTTCGGTGGAATCATAAATGTCAAAAAATAAAGATAATTACATGAATATGTAAATATATTATACTCTATAATAAAAAACATAAAAAATTCATGGAAATCATAAACACCATACAAAAAAAATAAATGGTTATTAATGCAAATGTCTGAAAAAAATAAAAGTAACACGAAATAATCCATTAAATTATATCGAATTTCTTCTGTATGTGTCCAAGACTACTGTACATTGGGGTTAAAAATATTATTATCTTTTTACATAACCATAATAATATTTATGATAGCATATATGATTCACTTACTACATTATATTAACTATTCATTTGTCAATTCTATGTTAAAGCAGCGTTTTGGGTAAACTATTTTCATTAATCGTATGTGTTTTGACCTGTAATTATTCATATGATTACATAGATCATAAATAATTAATTCTAGAATGTAAACCATGATATATATATATGTATATATAATATTCCACATATAAATATATAATGTAGATCAATAAATGAAATGAAATACATCGTTCATGGAGACGGTAGGCCGTACGTACGCATGAACACTATTTTTGATTCCTTATTAAATTGAATGAAAGTAATTAAATAACATATACATAAATATAGTATCATTATAATTTCATATATTTAATTATTTATTATATATACTTTATAATCATTCTGGAATGGTTAACATGGTGAATGAATCTCATCGCGTCGTGGAGACGGTAATTCAACGTACGCATGAGCGATGATATCGATCCCATAATTATTGAATTGAATTGGACTATAAAATATAATATTTCAGAATCAATATGAAGTTATAATAATAATATATAGTAATTATTCCCATAATTATATCTATCCAAGTATAGTGGCGGTGGAAAAACATATTACATCACGGCGTGGAGACGGTAAGCCGTACGTACGCACACACGGTGATGTCGTTTTTCGTAGGATGCGTATAGGGTGAAATATGGTTGTTTCATATTTATAATAACATATCATTATATTATTGATACTGATGTTTTTTAATTTATAATGAAACAACTAAATAAGAGGAAGTTGAAGAAGAAAGAAACTTGAAAGAATCGTTAGAAGAGATTACCTCTTCCTCGACGCACCTCCTTTAGGATTCCTCTTAAAGGACTATAGTTGATCTTTGGAGAGGACCAGAACCTCTAGAGTGATAATAAGGACGTTTAGAAGAGTAATGTGTAGGGTTTGGCCAAGCTTTAAGGCTCAAAATTGTGTGAAGAAGAGAGGGAAGGGGTGCTCTTTTATAAGAGAGGAGAGGGGCACTTTTGGAAACCTCTAAAATATTAATTTATAATAAACCCAAACCCCACATTAAAACATTAAAAGTGACTCAAATTCAGATATGCGGGGAGACAAGGTTGTAATCTCCTCATCCAATAAAATTTAGACATGTTTGAAATTTATTTCGAACCTAATTAACTTGATTTATCCTTATTTAATCTATTTAATTTTATTTTTGGTATTAATATTCTAAATTTAAAATTGTTACAAATAACTACTTATGTGTTTTTAATTGTCCATAATTGGATAATTAATGAAATTTTAAACCATATAAATATAAATTTATAATTTTTTTAATATTTTTGTGATTTTTAAAATTTTTAATAATATGTTATTTTTATAAAATATCAATAGAGTCAATTTTGACACTATTCAATTATTTGAATTTAAAGAAAATATGATTAGAAGATATATTCAAACAAAAATATTTAATAGATTACTAACATGTCATATTCAACTATAAAATTCATGGAAAACATTAATTATTTCATATAATATTTAAAACCATTTATTTAATATTTTTCTAAATAAAAAATTTACTACAACATTTTTGTATAATTTTCCAATGTACTTATTTGATGAATAAAAATTAGAAATTAAATCCTATGATGAGGATAAATATAATTCCTTTAATAATAATACTTTTACTCAAATTTATCATCTTATAATCACAACATTTTAATTTTTATATTCATTAAATTATGAAGGTGACAACTCTGACATAATTTAAAATAATATAATATAAATGTCCTAATCTATTTTATAAGTATTTAAATGATCCAAAAATCTAAAATTGTATTCTTATGGTGTAGATAGATGCAACAAATATGTTTTGGTCAAGTTTTTGGGTCTTTTTATGGATATAAGTATTTTAATAAAAAAACTATATTATTGATTTTTAACTAAATTAATAATTTCTACATCACTATTGTGTCACTATTAATGAAAATTATGTAATCCCTAAAAATTATAAATAAATTCAAATGATGTAGATAATTTTATTATATTTTTGGTGACTATTTATGTTCTATGTATTATGATGTTTATCACTAAATTAAAATTATTACACTTATAAGATAAAAGAGAGTGGCATGTTGTCAGTTTCTTTTGTTTTAATAATAATTACATCTTTTTCGTAGTCAAAAGTCCATGAAATGATTCTATTATGAACCTTAGGTAAAATGGTTCTACTTTTATATATCCAATATATTTTTTGATGGTGTTATGGTAATTTAATTATTTTATATTTACCCTTAATTACTGGATTTATATTTAACTATATTAAATAAAATTTACCATAGTTACTATTCATAATTTCAAAAAATAAAAAGTAGCCTATTAGCATAATTTGAAACTACTGATTCCAAATATGGAATCCATTTTTCCAAATTCAAAATACAGAATTGGAAATATATAATTTAAAATTAATCCCACAGTTGAGAAAATGGTTTTTAAAAGTTAAAATGTTGCAAAAGATTGAAATATTTTTACCTATTAATTAAGTGTAAAATTAATTATAATGACTTACATTATATTAAATGGTAAAAATATATTCTATTTATACTTCAAAAAAATTCAAAATTATAATTTAACCATATAAATTATCTTGATGAAAAAAGTTTTTTTTACTTAAAATTTAGCATATTTTTACTATTCATCAAAATATGATGGCTATCAGAATAATGTCAAAATTTTATCCAAAGTAAATTTTTATATCCTAATTTCAAGGAATAAGTATTATTTGTCAAATTTAACCTATAAACATGTAGAAGACTAGATTTAAAATGGGTGCACCATCAAAAGGCGGCAAAACTGCATATTTTTGAAAAATATTTATTTCACCTGAAAAATTTATATTCTTCTCATACCATGTTCTAGAAAATGTCTATGAGTAATTATAATGTTATAAAATTAAAAATGTGGTTAATACTATTCATGACATCTAGTTCATAATAAAATTATTACAATATATCATTGTTTTGTAAAACATAGAATTGCGTACAACACATGCTATTGAAGAAGGTTTCTCTTGCATGAAACACAAGTCAAGAATAGTGTTTGCGTATAATAAATGCTAATACGGTGTTGCGTATAGGGCATGATAATTTTTTTGTAGTGTACAACACAGGAAAACAATGAAATTAGAAATAATATTTCTCATAAAATCTCTGGGTGTTACATTCTTCCCTCTTTAAAATAATTTTTCCCTCAAAATTCGTTAGGGTTGTAAATGGTTTACAACATGAAAGTTTCTTTCATAGAAACCCACATCGTAAAAAGGAATAGTAAAACATAAATTTGAAACTAATGTATAAAATGTAACGGTTACACAAATTAACTCATCACTGGCTTTCCACATTGCAGAACGTAGGTGAAAATATGGATATGGAGGAGAAATATAACTATCAATTTCTAATGAAGAGTGGTAGAGAACCTGGCTATAAAAATCCTTCAGTCACAAAGCCATAAATTGGTGATGATCTAAGGTACCATCTGATTTATCAGATATGAGGGTTCTAGGACAATATTTTTTATTTTCAAGATCATTTCCCTAAAGTTTATTAATTGTTTCATAAGGATATATTCTTACTTGATTTTAGTGTAATATCATTTTTGGTAATTCCATAAACAATTTCTGCTTCATCTTTTATTTAAAGAAATGAAGTTGAATTTTTAGTTTTTGAAATGTTAGCAGATCATGCGATAGAATGATAGGTCATTTCATCTACCTTTATCAGAAGAACTTTTGAAAAAATTATTAAATATACATAAGTCCATATATGGTGATATTAATCATATATGGTTCCTAAAATGGAGTTATTATTCATCTATCATACAACTTAACTAAATGAAACTAATTTTTAATAACTAGGGACTTCTTGTAGGCCAGTGGTAGGTGATAAAGGTCTGTCGCACTACGATTGTATTTTTGATTCCAACAGTCTTGTCCGACGCGATGGGTTGTCGCCCATCCTATGGGTTGTCCTTTATCTAAAACTATACTATTATAACATTCCAGAAATAATGTCAAAAGAATTTCTAGACTTAAAAAATACTATCTGATGTCCAACTTAATCCAATCCAACCATTAGGCTTATCCAAAATACT
This sequence comes from Viscum album, assembly GCA_963277665.1. NCBI lineage: Eukaryota > Viridiplantae > Streptophyta > Magnoliopsida > Santalales > Viscaceae > Viscum > Viscum album. The sequence continues at coordinate 567,392,696 of OY728164.1, read as the reverse complement.
TCTGTCCAAACTCAGAGTATAAAGAAAATGATTATTAGAAAGATCATATACCAAGCATTTGAAAACCATAATTTATCCCCCATATATCATAACGTATATATTTTTGGTCACATTTGAAACATGTGAATAACTTAATCATGTATTATTGATACATGAATTACTGTAGAACCTTAGTGAAATCACGAATGTTGACAAAAGTGATCTCCTTCCGCATACCAAAATCTAACAAAATCTATATACTCAAATCATGATATCACATTGTCCTTATATCAGTCATGAGCTCATTAATAATATCCAACATATTATTTTATCCTTATCTCTTCTTTAAGCGCAAGTCATTTTATTTACCAAAATATTTCAATCACTTTTCATGGTTACCGGTACCATTCAACATATACATTCAAATACTCAAGGAAAAACAATATATTTACAATACTTAGGTATTTCATTATTCCATTGTACCATAAATTATTCTTAATAAAAATGGAATAATTCTACTACCTTCTTAACTCATTGACACGACTTCATCATTTTATTTGTCAACACGTCTTTCATCTCATATATCATTTATAGTCTCTTCATCATCATCAAAGTAAATACTAACTATACAAAAATGCTGATTCTATTCATGAGATTATCCCTTTAGGTCATTGTTTTGCATAATGCACGTACATTCCACATTTAAAAAATTTAACTGTTGTTGATGTCTTAGCAATACTGTTATCCCTATCCATTGTGTTAACTGAACCTTTTTCATTGCAATTACAGGTTTTGTTTCCTACTTTTCCACACCCAAACATCTTCCAGTTCCTATGAAACATTCTCTCGGATTCCTCTTCCCACATGATTTACATGAGGGAAATTGAAATTTCATTCCTTTATGATCATCATGAAACCACATCTTTCTCTTATTAAGTGAGTCAGGAATATTACCAAAGTTTAGATTGTTGATCATATTATGAGATTGTTTATTAGGCATAATAACGATGTTTGGACTTCCAAATCCTGTTTCATTTGGATTCTCATTAAGAATATCATTCTATTGTCCATTATATTCTCCATTAACAAGAATCTTCTTGTTTCCATCCATTTTCTAAAACCCAATCAGAATTTTGTGAGAGGAAAAAATAATGCTAGGAATACAACATAATAAAGGGGGAGTACCGTAAATATCAAACATCAAAGGTTTATTTCTAAGATCATTACCATAATTTTAGGACTTTAGCCTAAACTTATACTTAACATTAGGGACATCCCCATCCATACATTATAAATATATCTAGAGATCTCACTAATGTTTTCATATCCTGGTTTCCAATGGTTATCCAAACCATTCCACTGATACCAAAAGTAGAGACCCATTTCTTGACATGCATGGAAGTTAAATTACTCTTTCGGAATACAAAATACATAACAAAAAAAGATACCCATGGACCTTAATAGTTTTTTGTCATTGAAAAACTTGGAACACAATCTTCTAATCATGGTGAATGATCATCAACATATCCCTTAAAGATCATTCCCTTTTGTTTTCTTTCCTAAAACAATTCTTTATGTCCTGGGGAAAATAAGACATAAAAATGGTGAGCTCAAATACACAGTAAGGGTAATCATGGAGAAAATAAAACAAACCATATACATTTGATCTTAAAAACATGAACATAATGCCTAAACATCAAAATTTTGAGTTGGGAAATAAATATTGGCAGTACGTAAGACATAGATCATAAAAGAACATTAATCATGAATAAATCTCATGGGAATAAAACATGCAATTGTTGAAAACCATTAATCACATATTATGATTTCCCTAGTAGCCAAGGAATTTCTTCTAGGACCATCATAATGGATAATGTCCATTACTGGACCGGGTTTACTTGTCGTTCCAGCCCTGTATTACTGATATGGATTTACTTCTCGTTCCAGCCATGTCTATCTCATGAGATATAAATCGTTACCCAACGCATTGGAGAGATATATAGGTCCAATGCATCTCAAAATGAAATTAGTATTTCGTGTGTCACAAAATAAACACAAATCATTCATCATAACCCAACGAATAAAATGGGTTCATAGACATCATCGCATAATAAAATAATATCATATAGAATAAATTGATATCATTTAATTATAAGAGAAATGAATCCTTGTAAATAATAGACATTATACTTGAAACATAAAAATATAAAATAATTTCATCTTAAATGGAAAATGATTTTGATAATACACTTGAAATGAAATCTTGTGGAAAATATCCTTTCTTCTTCAAAAACATTTTCTTTTCCCAATATGAAATGAAATTTTAAAAGAAATATATTTTGTTGAAAATAATCCTGAAATAATTTAGAGGAAGATTCATAAATATAAGGCGTTATGATACTATAAAAAATCCGTTCATGCCGTATATGTTAAAAAACATTCTTCTTTTACTTTTGCGGAAAAGTTAAAAAGCACCGTGTATGGTAAACAAAAGAAAGATTCCTTCTATACTACAGGGTAAAATTCAAAAGGGGAAAACATTACTTTAAACATACATGGAATAATAGTAAATAATTTATAAAAACAATTCTCTAAAACATGGAAATTAATGATAAATATAACCCCAGTAAATACTTACGAATAAACAATCTCAGTTAAAAATGAGGTTGCAAAACTATCCCTTACCTTTTATGATCGGTGGAATCAAACATGTCATAAAATAAAGAGAATTACATGCATATGTAAATAACATATACTCCATAATACAAAACATAAAACATTCATGGGAATCTTAATCACCATAAAAAAGAAATAGATGGTGATTAAGGCATATGTCTCACAGAAATAAAAGTAAGACGAAATAATCGCTTACCTTATGTCCAATTACATCCATATGTGTCTGAGACTCCTGTATAGTGGGTTTAAACATATTATTAACTTTTAATAGAACCATAATAATATTTATGATTTCATATATGATTTACTTGCAACGTTATATTAACTGTCCATTTTTCAATTCCTTGTTAAATTAGCATTTTGTGTAAAATCTTTTCATTTATGATACGTGTTTTGACAGGTAATTATTCATATGATTACGTTGATCATGATTAATTAATTCCAGAATGAAAAATATGATTTATATATAATATATATTCATCATATAAATATATATAGTAGATCAATTAATGAAATGAAATACACTATTCATGGAGATGGTAGGCCGTACGTACGCATGAACGTTGTTTTTGTTTCCTTATTAAATTGAATGGAAGTAATTAAATAACTTATAAATAAATATAGTATAATTATTATGTTGTATATTTCATTACTTATTATATTTAATTTATAATAATTCTGGAATGGTTAACATGTTGAATGAATCTAATCGCGTCGTGGAGACTGTAATCTGCACATACCCACGAGCGATGATATCATTCCAATAATTATTGAATGGAATTGGATGGACGATATAATATATCAGAATCAGTATGATTTTGTAATAATAATATATATTTATTATTCCCATAAGTATATACATCCAAGTATGGTGGTGGTGAAAAAATAGATTACTCCACGGCGTGGAGACGGTAAGCCGTACGTACGCACGCGGGATGATTTCATTTTTCGTAGTATGGGTATAGGGTGAAATAGGTTAGATTCATATTTATAATAACAAATGAGTATATTAGTGATACTGAAGTTATTACTTTATAATCATACTAATAAATAAGAGTAAGTTGAAGAAGAACGAAATTGGAAAGAATCGGTAGAAGAGATTACCTCTTCCTCGGCACACCTCCTTTAGGCTTCTACTTATGGGACTAGAGTTGGTCTTTTTAGAGGACCATAACCTCCAGAATGTTACTAGGGAAGTTTAGAAAAGTAATGGTCAGCCGTTTTCCGAGATTTGAGGTTCATAATTTTGTGAAGAGGAGAGGGAAGGGGTTCCCTTTTATAAGAGAGGAGAGGGGCACTTTTGGAAACCTCTGAATTATTAATTTATAATAAACCCAAACCACAAATAAAAACATCCAAATTGACTAAAATTAGAATATGAGTTATGATATGGTATTAATATCATCAAAAAATAAAATTTATACATGTTGGGAATTTATTTTATACCTTATCAACTTGATTTATCCTTATTTAATCTATTTAATTTTATTTGAGGTAATAATATTCTATGTTTTAAATTGTTATAAATAATTACATATGTGTTGTGAATTTTACATAATTGGATAATAGATGATATTTTAGATCATATAAACCAAAGTATAAAATTTGAAAATATTTTTGTGATTTTTAAACAATTTAATAATGTGTTATTTTTATAAAATGCCAATAATGTCAATTTTGACACTATTCAATTATTTGAATTTAAGTAAAATCCACACAGATGATATATTCAAAAAAAGATATTTAATAAATTCCTAAACTCTCATATTTATCTAGAAAATTCATGGAGAACATTAATTAGTTCATATAACAATTATTTTAATATTTTTAAATCCGTTTATTTGATATTTATCTTAATAAAATAGTTACCACAATCATTTTTGTATAATTCTGTAATATAGTTATTTGTTGTATAAAAATTAAAAATAAAATCCTATGATAAATATAAATATAATACCATTAATAATAATACTTTTACTATAATTTATCATCTTACAATCAAAACATTTAAATTTTTACATTCATCAAATTATGAAGGTTACAACTTTGACATCATTTAAAATAAATTAATATAATTGTTCTAATCTGTTTTATAAGGCTCCAAATGGTCCAAAAATAGACACTTGTATGATTATGGTGTAGATATACTCAAACAATAAGTTTTTTTTCTAGTTTTTGGGTCTTTTTATGTTTATTATTATTATAATAAAAACGATATTTTTGATTTTTCACGAAATTACTAATTTCAACATTACTATTATTTCACCGTTAATGATAATAATTTAATCCCTAAAAATTCTAAATAAATTAACATTATGTAGATAATTTTATTATATTTCTGGTGACTATTTATGGTCAAATCTTTAAGATGTTTATCACTAAATAAATATTATTACACTCATAAGATATAAGAGAGTGACATGTTGTCACTTTCATTGGTTTTAATAATAATTACATCTTTTTCATGGTCAAAAGTACATGAAATAAATCTATTCATACCATTAGGTGATATGGGTCGCATTTTATTTGTCAAATAGAATTTTTTCAGGTGTTAGGGTAATTTTATAATCATATTTTTACCCTTAATTACACGAATTACATTTTACAGTATTAAATAAAATTTACCGTACTTAATATAAATAATGTCTAAATATAAAAACTAGCCTATTAGCATAATTTTTTCATACTAATTTCATATATGGAATCCATTTTTTAAAATTCAAAACACATAATTGGCAGTATTTAATTTTAAACTAATCCCGCTGTTGAGAAAATGGGTTTTAAAAGATAAAACGTTGCAAAAGATTGAAATGTTTTTACCTATTAATTCAGATTCAAATTAATTATAATGACTTAAATTTTATTAAATGGTAAAAATATATTCTTTTTATACTTTAAAACCATTAAATTTTTTAATTTAACCATATAAATTATCTCGATGAAAAAGTTGGTTTTAATTAAAATTTAGCATATTTCTACTATTCATTTTAATATGAAGGTTATGAGAATGATGTAAAATTTTTATCTAAAGTAAATTATTATATCATGATTCCAATAAAGATGTTTTTTCTGTCAAATTGAACTTATAGACATGTCAATAACTATATCTAAAATGGGTGCGCCATCAAAAGGAGGAAAAATTGCATTTTGTTTAAATACTAATTTTACTTGAAAAAATTATTTTGATCTCATACGATGTTCTAGAAAATGTGTAAGTTTAATTATAATTTTTTAAAATTAAAAATGTGTTTAATACTATTCATAATGGATAGTTCATATCTATATTATAAAAATATATCATTGTTTTGTAAAACTCAGAATTGCATACAACACACACCATTGAAGAAGGTTGCTCTTGCATGAAACACAAGCAAAGAATAATGTTTTCATATAATACAAGCTAATATGGTGTTGCATATAGTGCAAGATAATTTTGTTTTAGTGTACAACATAATATATCAATGAAATTAAAAAGAATATTTCTAATAAAATATCGGGGTGTTAAAGGGACATAATGAGTGGGGGCTTGTGTAGGTCAGTTTATCCCATGAGGATACTTTGGTTGTTGGATTGGTTGTTTGTATTGGACAGAAGGATGATGGTATTGGACATGTTGAGGTTGGAATTTGTTATGGTTTTGGAATTTTTTTGTAGCGTAGGGGTTTGGTCCTTGTGGTTGTCTAGGTTTTTGGTTATCTTCCTAGTGGATGACTGGGAGAAATTTATACCATGGGATAAGTGTATTTTGGTATTGGGGATTTTGAATGTTTAGATAATTGGCCTCCATTGGTGGTCCTCATAGAATAACATCTTTAATGGAAGGTATGGTTGGGCAATTGTTAGTCTTGTGGTCATGTTTGTCACAAATTGTGCTAAAAGGGTCAACAGTTTGAATTTCTTGGACCTTCCTAAGATCGATCTCCTCGACCTTCTATGTGAGTGTATCAAGATTCACCCTAAGGATTTCATCCTCCTTATGTGTGTGAATTTTACCAGATTTGGGTGGATTCTCATAGTAAGGATATGTTCCACATTTTTTATTTTGTTCAGTAAGGCTTTCTAGACACTGATAAGAATCATTTGGAACATTGTTTTTGAAAGTTCCATTACACATAATGTCAACGAATTGTATGTTCCCCAGATCCAAACCTTCATTAAAAATTATCACTTGTTCAGGAATAGAATAATCTTGTTGTGGAACAATATTTATTGGGTCTTATATCCTCTCCCATGTTTTGAAAATAGACTTTCCCTCATTTTCCAAAAATATTTTGGATGCTCTTTTTAAGTGTAATTATTTTGTGGTGTGGAATGTATTTTTTTAGAATTCACATTGTAATTCATACCAAGAGTTGATGTATGATGGTCTAAATTTTTTTTACCATTTTTTATATCAATCCATTGAAGATAAAGGATATATCATCATCTTAGCTGATTCTAGTCGATGTGGGGGCACATGGTTTCAACAATGTCATTGAACTCCTTAATTTGAAGGTAGGGCATCTCAGACTCCATTTCATAAAATGTTGTAATGTGGATTAGGAAATGGGGTTTAAAGATGTAATTGGAATCTCTTAGGGAATTATGTTTAATTCATGTGGGGGCATTGGTCTAGGCATGTGTGAGGTAGTCATTCATGGTTTGATCAACTTCATTCGCCATGTTTGGGGCTGCCTCAATTGGATTTCCATTTTTCTTCTCACCCGGGTTTATGAGATGGATTCGTTGAATACCATAAAATAAAATGGGATCAATATTTGACTCTAGATTATTTGGAATATTATCATAATATGGAAAAAGATAAATTGCTGTATTGGACATCCCAACCCCTAGACTATCAACCCTAACTAGATGGTTTGATTAGTAACGAGTGTAGGTGGACAAGCGCCAAAAGAAAATACGAGAAAGGGAAAAGATAAGAGAATTGGGATGAGAATTTGGATGAGAATAGAAGAAATGGTGGAGAATAGAATGGAAATTTAAGATGACTTACCTTGGTACCTGGTAACAGTGCCATAAATTTTTCTTTCCCAAATTTACCAATGTTTTTAGGATTTAGTGGTCTCTTGTAGATTAGCTTGGGTTGTCGAATCCTTAGATACCAAAGAAAAAATAGATAGACACGTACATTCTATGGATTTTTTTAGAAATGAAGTGTCCAAATTTTTCAGATTTTATATGGGTTTATGTGAACTCTAGGAGACGTTTCTGAATTCAAATTTTAAAGAATTAGTTTATCCTAGGTTATCACTTTTGGTGGATTGGATGAATTCCCTTTTTTACCAATTTAAATTTCCTTAACTCAAGAAGGATTCAATTAATGAATTCAAAATAACCTCATTACATACGGGAGAGACACATTTACAAACAGATCATAATAAACTATACACTTTTAGGATCATTTAAATGAGAACTCCAAGGTAAAAGAACTTATTAGCACATAAAAGTTGGGCGATACAATTCCATAAAGAAGAAGAAGAGAGAAAATCCATGAAAAAGTGACTCTAGTAAATAAATCAATATCATTTAGATATTGAGAAATAAAATCATATATATCCCCTTTATACTCCCTTGTATCCACCCATAAATTAATTATACCTCTATTTATTCTATTGTTCTAATGGAAGCATAATTTAGACTCATGAGGGAGTAATTGGAGATGTAAAAAAAATTACAAGAAGGAAATCACTCTGTCATTGTATGAAGAATATCACAAGGTATGGTGTGAAGAAATTCACACCATAAGGTAATAGTATAAAAGTTATATGAATAAAAATATAATAAGAGGAAATGAATAAATTTTATTTAGAACTATGGTGATTCGAACAGCTTACATGTGAAAGAGGAACATTACAAAGTCAAATCGGCATAATAACTTTACAATGAAAACAAATATCCAAAATGATCAAATACTCAAACAAAACTAGCTTAAATAATAATTTTGGGTGCCTTGGGTAGATCCCCAATCTTTACTTGTCTCCTCATTTAATGGAGGTAGGCCTAGGGTGGTGGAAAGTAAGGGAGATGAGTCTTTTTATCCCTTAACTCGAAGTTGCATCCTGCCTACATCTGCCAAAAAGAAGTGATAATATGTACTTCTATATGTACGAATTATAATTTTTCATAGAAGAGAAAAATTAATCCCCCGATATCTTCTAACTCTCTGTAAAATATCATCCAAAACTATTTTTTGGTTTCCGAGATATGATTAAATTGGTGGGCAGTTTTTCTGGGACATAGAATCTAGACCAGAATTTCATCTTCCACTTTGTCTACCTAGAAATCCATTAAAAAATCTGAATAACCTCTTGTAACTTTTTTATTTAATGATCCCCATGATTCTCTCTATCTTCAGTATAATTTTTAGAATCATTGGAATTGTATCTCGTCCACTACATTCTTTTTATTGGGAGGATTTGTAGTTTAATTTTCCCAGAATGTGTTGGCATGAAATCTCATTTTGGTTGTCTTCTAATGTGAATATTTAAGTGCTCCAAAAAAATTAATTTTTTATTATCGAATCTCATACCCGAAAATTATATATGAAAATAAAACCAATACCATTTGTACTTTAGTATGTGTTCAAAAATGTACCATGAAATAGTGTATTTTAAAAGGGGATTACAATCATAATGTTAATTAATGATCAAAGTGTAAAATAAAGTAAACTGGTGTTTAAAAATAATAAATGACATGAATATTATATATATTAACAATTATGATTTCTTTAATTTAGTGTCTAATCATATATATATAAAATAATGATGATTTTTAGGAATATCATGAGATGCATGAGATAATAAATTAATATAATTCTCGATGAACACCTCAAATAATTAGTTTATTAATTGTATGAATCAATGTATGGTGGGAATGGAATGAATAAATATCTTATATAATGAAACTTTGAAATATTTTTAGACATGAGGGACAATCATCACTACCTATAAGATGAATCAGTGCCAACTCTTTCATAATTCGGTCAATACACCATGTGAGTTATGGTTCAGGAAGAAACCATACTTGAAGTGATTAAATGTGATTAATAACCCATGATATATTATCATTACAGGAAATGTTTTTGAAAATTACCATGAAAGAGTTACGGAAGGAATATTTCTTCCATATTCACTAGATATATGGATTTTTGCCGACTATAATAAGGATATAAGGATGATTTTCAATAGAGTTGACGTAATTGTATTGGATAATCATAATCCTTTATATATATATTTATTCCAATTGATTAAAATATTTATATATCTAAAACATTTGGTTAAATTTATAGTAGTAAATATTATTGTACATATTTTAATAACTCATGGGTAGAATATTAAACATTAATATTTGAGGAAGGCTCAAAAAAAGATTTTTTTTTATATTCCAATGACATAGAAAGAATTTTGAGATGACAAATGTTCTTTGTGATAAAATAAATGTGGAACCAAACTAAAGAATATTGATAATTACTATTCATACCATCTTTATTTCATAGTTTTATCAATAAAGTTTTGATGATTTCATGGAATATCATAATATGGTTTCAATTATGGAATAAAAACTGAATAAAAATAGAGAATAAAGATACCTTGAAATTATTTTTATATCCCGAAGAGAAATATTTTACTAATATAATGTTTATTTTTTAGTATATTCTTAATGTTAATGGTGAATATGAATAAAAAATCTCGTCATATTTGAAAAGTATACTTTTAAATTGAGGGTATTGATTTTGATCAACCATTTTCTCCAATAATTTTTTTTAATGATTCAAATTTTCATGCATTTTTTCTACAATAGAACTATAGTTTTCCTAAACTGAAATGAATTCATCATTTTGTATTATATAAATTTAATAAGAAGTCTATTTTGATCAACATTAAGGGTTTATTATTGATGAGTTTGGTTATAGAGTATGAAAGATGAAAATAGAATTACATAAGATATAAATGAAATCCCTTCCCATGGTAATTAATATATGTAACTAGATTAATGATTTTTCCTTCATGAATGGAAAAGGGTATTTAAAACCCTATTCCAAGGTAGATGAAACAATATAATTCTTAGTGATAGTGTATACCGATTAAATAACTTTTTCTAAATAAAAAAAATTGGTGTCAAATTTATTACAGAAATGGGGAATATCTTTGCAATATTACATTTTAGTGACATTATATTAATTGTGGGTATTCAAGTAACTTATAATAAATTATTTATCATTATATCAAAATAATAATATTCTTTTTAGCATTATAAAATGTTTTGGAAAAAGGATTAAAGATATGTTACAAATCATACACAAATTGGGGTTAAAATATCTTTAGATAAAGAATGAAAGAGTTTGGATCAAATGTTTTTTAACTAATCATTAGAAACATGCATATTTAATAGCATTAAGACCAGATATTATCGTTACTGTTACACTATTTTTATGATTTCATTGTATATAGACGTAGTCACATCTTATGAAATAAATATGGATCTTTTGCAATAATAAAAGATCCCTTGATTATGTCTTTGGATATTATAAAGATATATTATGATGGTTTATAGATATATTAATGAATATTGGGAATATGATATTGTGGATAAAAAGTGTCATTGTAATGGTACATTCATTATCGAAGGTAGGTGTGTTTCATGGAACTTATAGAAGAATATATATACAAATCTTGTTTTAATAGAAGATCAATATAATATATTATAAAAATACACTACTCAAATTTTGTTGTTGAAACCAGAAAATTAATTTAGGAGGAAGGATTTTTCATTGATTGGGTTGCACAATAAATGTGAAATAATCATTTTAATGATTATGGTATAATATTTTATATAGTACCATATTGATATAAAATATGTTTACACCAAGGATAAGTTGGGTCATGGTGAAAACTAATTATAATATATAACAACCAATGAATAAGAAATGCATATCTCAATAAATTCTATTCATAATGATAAATTATAGTACTTGAGTGATTTATTGGGACTGTTTTATTTCTAAAAATACCTAAGATATTTCATAATTATTTTCAATCTTTAATTCTTCATCATTTGTTTTAAATGGGGAGAATAGAAAGGAATAACATCTTGAATATTGTTGGAGGGTCATGTTTATTTTATCAATTTTGAATAAAGGGGGAAGAATCATGGAATTCATCCAAATAATTGAGAAGTAAAGAGGAGTAAGAATATGACCAATTGAGAATTACTCATATAAAATTTTTCCTAATTCCAAAAAATAAAATTCGGGTGGGGTGAAAAATCCCTTTATGGGATTGAATAATAATCCTAAAGAGAACATAAAATTTTCAAATTGAGTTGATTTGAAATAATATATTGACAATATGAAAACTATCATACACATAGAAATGGATTTTAACAAAAACTCCATTATATCATATGGTGTTTTGTTTAGATAACGTTGGTATTAGAGACATTACATTACGTATTTCATGAGATAATTATAATATAAGTTCGGGGTGTTTCCCAATTGTATTCCTTGATTGCATGATCATGGATGAGTTTTAAACTATTTGGATTTAAGTGGAGATTTTATATATTAAAAGGAATGAAGTTATTATAATTATATAAAACAATATTATGAAAGGTGATGTCCATTCTATAATATACAATAATTAATCTCATAGAATAATGGGTTAATATTACATGTGAAGGATATTAAATGAGTTAAGATTATAGGGAAATTCATTTCTATTATATATGTCAGGATAATGATGTGATATTTGTAGTTAGACCCTAACGACACTGATATAAGCATATGTTAACTTTATATATTGGATTAGTCCAATGGGATATTATGAAATGGGAAAAGGATAATTTGAAATTGGAAGGATCATGTTACAACTGGACCTATTGTTTCAAAATGGATTACCTGGTGAATGTTTAAGGAATTGAATGTTCTATAAAGGTCTATGTATCATTTATTGTTGGAGTGTTGATCAGGGAGATAATATCCTTACAATAAAATTAAAGAGTTCATACCCTATAGCTCGGTGAAAGAGAAGAAAACCAATTTGATGTATGAGAAATCACACCAATACAACCTAATTATAAAATTACTTAATTTTATGTGTATATGATTCTTGGTATAGCACACCAAAGTTCACATTCAATACCACAATTAGTTGTCTACAAACGATTTGTAAATTAGTTGTTCTAGAAGTATCAAACTATTCACAACACAATATGATTATGGTATAAAAATATTTTAATGATACTACTAGATACTCTAGTATTTCTATTATATATCCTCCACATAATTTGTATATGTTGGTAAAGGAATGTAATGTTGCGTCATGACATAGTAGTGTATTTTTCTATAAATATATTTATTCTATCGAAACACATCAGTTTAATAAATGGAGTTGATAATTTTAGGTATAAATAATATATTCCAAGGAATTATTTATTAGTTTATTGAGTATAAAAACATTTGTGAACACCAAAAATAAATTTTAGAGGCCCCTGAGTTACATGTTGATATGATCATTCAACTTATTGGAACATATTGTAAATATATTTATATGTGTTTTATAAAATTTTATTACTAAATTTCTTTTTTCCATTGACAATAAACTGAAAAATGGAGTGAAGGTTCAATAATAATATATGTTACAGATTTTCCACCTGATAATAGTGTTGAGAAATTCATATAAAATCAATGTTTCCAAGTGCGATATTTCATAGAAGATCCCATATCATTACATCATCACCATTGATATCTATGTATATTAACTAGTTAAGATAAAAAACATATATTGAGATAGTTTTCTTGATTAAATTGATTCACTCCCCCACACACTCAGGGGTAGGATACTCTCTCATTGGGATTTTGAGGTTCTCTATTAATGAATGTATATGATTTTGTAAGTAAATTGATTTATTATTTTTGTGTTGTGATCCCTTATTTAATTGTTCTATATGATAACATAAGAATTATAAGACATACTTTTTATTTTGGGGAAAGTTTTTATATATGTTTTGATTTCTGGTAAGGTTTACATTAGGAACATTTCTATAGGAACCATGACATACATTGGTAAATGAGATAAGTCTAGGGCTCAATGTTTCCCCTGACTACTTGGAGTGAGTTATGGGTTCTATTAAGACATAATTCATTGAGTTTTTATCCATCAGAGATATCCAATTTTTATGTTTTATAATTGAATATAATCCTTTATTGTTGTAGGTGTTCCTCTTTTATAACTAATACATATCTTTTGGGAGTTGTCTTTGGGGTATTTGATGAATTATATAGGCTATATTCTAGATTAGTGATCTCAATGTGGCGATGATAATTTAAATGAATCAACTGACAGATGGGTAGTTTTATGATACCTCATTATCAATATACATATAAGATGTATAGATTATGTAATTATTATTTCTGTCTCATACTATATGAGATAGTGGGACTAAACAGAAATTCAGTGACGTAGTGGGACTCATGTGACAGACGTCATGATGGAGAAATGATTCATATACAATGTTATATCAAGGAAAACCTCACAGATTAATGTACATTATCCGAAAAAAGATAATTTTATTTTATTAGGTCCCATGTAAAATATGATTTACCAAAAAGGAATATATAACAAATAAACATGTTCTATTACATATAGGAATTTCCATTTAGAAAGCCTACTAACAAGGTTCTATTGGTTGATAATCCTAGGGAAGTGATTACCAACATCATCAGATAGAGTTAACCTACATCTTATAATAGACTGAGTTTATGAAAAAAATATCTATGAGAGACACTTCATTACATTATATAAATCCATTCATATAATTTCTAATTGATTAGATTGAAACTTAATATTTCTACCGTATTGTATTTGGGGTCATCCCAATTGAGGAATTCATGTCGATTGGATCATCCATGTCATTCTCTTTGTGTATTCTGGTAGATATCACTATATGATACTAGTGTGATAAGATGTGGTAGCTAATATGTGAACGAATTGTCATTTTTATGGTTGTGTATCAATTGTTTTGTTTGTTATTTATGTAATTTTATTTTGGTTAATATTTTATGTCTTTTTACCTCTTTGAAAACCTTTTTTATTTAATACCATTATCATTAACATGATACCTTGATATATGTGTTTATTGATTGGAAATGAGATGTCCAATGAGTAATATAAAACCCTAATTAGTGAATCTATTTTCTATATATTATTACCATTCAGAAATATGTCTAATGAGATAAGAGTTGAATTAGGCATACCTCATTAAGTGATGAGGGTATAAGTATTATTTATTACCAGGTGGTGGGGCCTATAGAAACCCAACATAAAGATATATTTATTTTATAGAATTTAAAAAATCTAAACATTACATATCTAAAAAAATCACACAATCTTATGTATGGATGGTTTAATTTTTTTGAGGATCAATTACGTGGAAAAGTTATTTAATATATATTATGTGCATTTTTCAATAATCTCACTACACCAAATCCCCTTTAGACTAATCATATGTTACACTCTTCATTGTAACCAAAATTATGGACCCATAAAAATGGGAGATATCTTATTCTATGTATGGGTTGACGCAATAGATTAAAATAAAAGATAATAAGTGGAAATAATTTGTTATTATCAGTAAAATCTGAAAGATTATTAAAATCATAACCAATAAATCATATAAAATAAATCACAATTCATGGCATGCGTTTTGGAATAACCTAATTCTTGAATCAAATGATAGTCGTAGCATTATTCTATAAACTTCATAAATGAGAACATACCATAATCATAATAATATGCGTAATTGTGTCGCCCAAACATAATCAACATAAAATATATCATTTTGAACATATATTGACCAAAATTATGTCCATTAATAGACTTGTGAGCACATATTAACACTAATTATACCCACACATGACCTTGTGAGCACAATAAAAAAAACTTATACCCATTAACATCATTTGGAGAATTGTTTAACCACAATCATACCAATACTCATCCATTTTAGGATATCTTAATAGTAATTATTCCAATTCACTATCATATAAATATAACTAAACTGCGATTATACAAACATAAAAAATCATTGTCTCATATGACATAAAATCATTCCCAATTTATGAGATATAGATATATGACCCCTACCCCCATAATCCATAAATATGAGTGCCACATAAAATTAAATCATTCATCTAGTCATATTTTACCCACAAAGATAAAATAAGTTTTATAAGTTTTTCAAATTGCAAAACAAAACATGACCATTTGACCCCAAAAATACAATCTCTTAAATTATGTACTTAAGAAGAGCTCATTTATGATTATTTGTAAATGATTAATCCATTTGATAAAAATTATTTTAAAATTGAGTAGAAATCAAAAAAATTTATCTTACTTCAAAACTGCATCTTAATATCATCATAAAAAAAATTATTTTTATATTACCTTCCAAACATGTTTTTTAAGATTAAAATAAATTCATAAAAAATTACATAAAATAAATTCAATTAACGCTACCATGATATGAAATATAAAATATATCATAAATTAAAATTATAATGGAATAATATAAGACCATAAAAAAGATAATCCATTTAATTATTTTTAAAAAACTTTTATTGAAAACATACATTGTAATAAAAATAATGAAACATTTGTTATAATCAAATATAGGTGGATAAAAAGATAATTTTTCATAAAAATAATTTAAATTTTCACATGGGAAATGATAAAATTTGTGGGATGTAAAAACATTTGAATGGAGAGAATCCATTAAAATATGTCGTAATTATTCTTTGAAAATTAAATTTTCTTATGAAACAATTAATCTGTCTTGTAAGAATACATTAGTGTGAAACATGATTTCCATAGAAAATAATATGGAAATAAAAAACTAACATAACTATAGAAAGGAATAAATAAATAATTAAATACTGTAAAAAATACTGAATGATTATGAATCAATTAAAATATTTGAGTATGTATAACTTCATAGAACATGAGTAACATTTTAATCAAAACCCCTTGAATGAGAGGTTATATAAATATAATTAACTTATCGATATTAAAATATAATCAATGATATGATATATCATGAATTTAGTGTTTTAATCATAGAAATGAATTTATTTTTTCATTATAAAAATATTTTGTTAGTTAAATTTGAAATTAAAAACCCTTACCTTCTTGTAGATTTGTTTTTCATATGTGCATAACTTCTTTGGGATTTTGAAATTTATGTTGAATTTATAATTGTAAATGAAGGGATTGGGAAAGATAATAAAAAAATATTGATTATTTAAATGAGATAGGCTTAGAGGTAAGGAAAAAGGTAGAGTGTTATGAAAAATTAGAAGGGATTAGTGAGGTATGAAATGGAATAAGAGGGTCCCATTTATAATTGAATAATTGGGAACTTTTTTGAATACAATTTATATTTTCATGATTTTATTACACTATTAAAAGTTCAAATACATAAAATATTGTAAATAAGTTAGTTTAGTGTAACATTTGGTTGAGAAATCCACCAAAAATAATTTCCACACATGTTTTATATATGTTTTAAGTTATTTAAAATTAGATTTTAACATTTTTTCATTTGGGATTTTAACTAATGAACTAGTTTTTTAACTAGTTAATTTATATATTATTATAGTTATATAGAAACCCATAATACTGAATTTCGGTGTGATTAACATAAATTTAGCATCCAATACATCAAATACATTTTCTAAAAGTGTTACAAATTATATTTAATATAATAATTGTGTAATGAGTTAAAAAAATGGTCGAGAATATTATTTATTGAGTTCTACATTATTAATCATTGGTTTCTAAACTATAATATATATTTTACTTTTTTTATTTAAATTAATATATATATATATATAGGAATTTTTTAAAAAATTTATAGGTTATAATAATATAAAAAAAAATTCTATAAAACAATCACAATTTTTAATAAAATTAGTATATCACACTATTTATCAGAAAAAAATTTATATAGAAAAATTTTAAAAAATAATTCAAATATAATATTATTATTAAAATAAAAAAATTATTTTCTATTTTTTTAAATTAAAATTAAAATTTTCTTACTTTATATTTTAATTAAAAATACTGTATATAATGAAAAAATGCTCATATTGAAAAAATTGTCTTAAACATTAAGTGTTCTTAATATTATTTCATATAAATTTTAAATTGATGTGATTTTAATATATTAGTGCATAAAATTAAATTTTATATATTATTATATATTATTATTTTATTTAATTATTTATGTAAAATATAGAATAATTTATAAATTTTATATAAGAAAAAAAATTATTTTAATTGTATATCTCATTTTTCACATTATCATACAAATGTGATAATTTTTTTTAATATTGGTACAGTTTTATTTATGAGTGTACTTTATTATTCTTTTATATCCCTTAATAATATTAATATATTATGTCTCGACTCATTTTAGTTTAGTGTTTCATGTGGAAAAATCAATCAAACAAATTGTTTATTTGAGGAAAATGTACATTGAAATATGAAGATGTTAACTTCCACCTTATAAATAATGTTCTTATTAAAAATTTTAATTATCACATTCCAGTGAAACAGTTAGGTATGTCCTTATGATAAACATGTATTTGTATTTAATTCCTATTGAGGCATTGACATTATTAAATTTGGCGGGTATATGAATAACATTTATTTCATCATAACACATATATCACAATATGGTTTTTATTCTTAACCATTTATGTACTATAATCTCCATAAATGGGGTAATTCCCAATATATGGGAATAAATTTTCCTAGAGAGTTCATCATCAGCCATCCAATGATTATTTTTCATCAACTATCTTTGAATATGAAATATTATCTCATTGTTTCATCACTATAGGGACTCTCTGAAGATAGTTAATTCATTTCCAAAATCACATAAAATTTATGTAAATGAAGGATAATAGTATTTTTAGGTTGAATATTTACATAACAATATACTAGAGAAGGGTTGTAGACTTATTATGTAATTTTCATACCTATGAGAGTTTTTATTTATTACTCTATTAAAAATATATCGATGTTAACAAATGAGAAGTACTTAAACCTAATAGGATATATACAACTCTCAGTTGGTGACAAGTCTATCCTTCATTAAAAATATTGATGTCCATCATTATTCGTTGTGATGGAAATTGATTTATATTGTCACGTAGTCCAAGAAGGATGATGGTTCTTGTTATCCACATTTATCCTTAGGTAAGGGAATTGATTTTCATCATTCCTAGACTCGTTACATTAAATAAAATCAACATTAATCTCCTCAATTGAACTGGATGTAATATTACTATCTCTAATATAATCACAATCCTTATATCCAATCCATGAAAAAAAATATTTTATTTCACCTTTTTTCATGTTCATGTGTGCTCGGTTCCACATTTTGACCAATAGGTAGTTGAATGTTTTTCCACCTTGAGGGTGTTCATATGATTTTCCATGTAATTAAATCTTAAATTCCTTCTATATGGAGTCCCCAAGATCCATTTCCACAACAATTTCATATCACACAACATATTCATAGATATTAAAATTTTATATAGATAATATATTTAAAAGGAATGGTTTTAGGACACTAAACATTGTGAGATATTATAAAATAAAACACTAGGCATAATTTGTGAGTCTTGTGAATCACGTGTCATATGTAATAACTAAGTAATCACAATTTTTTTAACTCTTGGATTTACCTCCCATTTTAGTATGAATATTTTTTGGGTAATATCTATTAAAAAATACCCATTATAATTAGAATCATTCAATACAGTAAACTTCTAACTCCTTTTTCATATTTTTAATGAGAGTCCACTATTGGATATAATCACTATCGAGGTGAAAATAGCTAAAATTCCATTCTCATGACCTGATCATTGGAGAATGGAAAATAAATTTTCAATTGTGTCGATTCATTTCATAGAAATATGTGGATTATAATATTCATCGAGCATGACACCCTCCTGGTGTCGCAGCTCTCCTCCGCCCAGCTGGCCGACAGGCCGTCTGGTTCTCCTTCCGAAGCAGCTCACAAAGCGGGCCATGGTTCCTTCCGCACAGCCGGCGCGACGGCGCCGACTTCCTCCGCCTCGGCCTACCCTGGCCGCGACTCCTCATTCCCGGAACAGTGTGACAGTTCCGTGCTTCCTCCACCACGTCCCTCTTGGTCTGGACTTTTCCTTGCGTGTGCGACAACGGCCCTTGCGCCGCCGACCTCTTCCGCGTTCCGCCTCCGGTCGCCGATTCCAAAAAAACAAGATACAATAGAGGGTTTTCAGGCCGTGTTTTTTCGGCCTGTGCCCACCGCGTTAGGCAGTAACACATGGAAAATGACAATCAAAGATATTCCACAACGAACAAGGCATGATTTTTATTCAAATAAAAATTGTTCAAATCTCCTTACCTCGATTATGAAGTTGCACGTCGTCGAGCCACGGAAAGAGGACAAGAGTTGAGGTATAACAGTGTCGCGGGGACACGACGTCAACTCTTTGTTGTCGAGGAAGAAAGTCTGAAGATGGCGCGTCATCGGATTTCCTCGCGAGTGGTTCCTTCTCCATTGGTTTGGTCGAAGATCGACGTTGATGAGTGACGTTCCTCGGCGGATGTTCATTGGAAGGTTGGTGTTCTTAGTTTAGAGAAGAACACCCTTAACTATTTCTCCAATGCTCTCTCACCCAAACCTCTCAACAGAATGATATCTCCATAAATAAAATAATAGGAAAGCCATTATTTTTATTCACACATGCCATTCAGAATTCAAACAACTTAATTAATTTAAGGTGTTGAACTCATTAATTAAAATGTGTTGGCATACATTTAATAGGGGGGAGGGAGGTTAAGAGTTCTCATTAACAAGGTGGAGTTGTGACATTAAATGGATGCTCAATGATTCTAGGGGGTTAAACGGGGGTTTTAAGAGAGTTATGGGAGGTGAAAGGTTGGGTCTTGTGTGGGCCCCACCTCTCAAATAAACACACATGGGAATTTGGGTGGATGTGGTCTCCACCAACACCTTCCCATGGGTGGAAATAACATCCATAGATATATAAAATTGTTCTATCAATTTTATTTAACTATTTCTTATTTCCCCAAAAATTAACTTTCATCCCGCATAAAACGAAATTACGGTATATGTCCCTTTAAACGAATACCGGTGCTGCAAGTTCATCAGTGTCCTCAGATTTCAATTCCAAGCACTGGTTCATAAGATAGAAAACCCCGCATGTACTTTTACTGAATGTACCCGAACAAAACTTTGAAAATTGATTTCGGGCACACCGGGCCATGGAATCTAGTCCCGTCAGAAGATACAGACGCGTATAATTCGAAAGAATTAGGAAAAAATTACCTTGAAAATTAAAGGTCGTTACATTACACCAACCTCTGGGCTTTATCTCCCCGTAAAGCTACAAATCACACTAGGGAAAGTAAAGGGGTACTGAGCATGCATCTGATCCTCATGCTCCCATGTGCATCCCTTAAGGTTCCTATGCTACCAGTGAATGCACAACAGAGGAATCAACCATCCATATAGGACCCACTCCAGTAAATCCTCAATCTCCACTGGAACCTCTATGAATGTGACCCCTTCATCGACGTCTAGCTCCTCGTGGTTGGTGTTGTGGGGCTGATCGTGCACGCATCTCCTCAGTTGAGATACGTGGAAGACGTCGTGCACCTGGTGTAATTGAGGTAGAATTACCAGGCGGTAAACTACCTCGCCTACTCTACTGGGGACTTGGAACGGTCCGATGAATCGTGGGGATAACTTTCCACCCCGGAAATATCTCTGTAGACCTAATCCAATGAGAACTATAAGAAAACATGGTCACCGTCCTCGAACTCTAGTGGTATTCGTCTTTTATCAGCACATGTCTTCTGTCTGCTTTGTTCAGTCTTTATCCGCTCCTTGATGATCTGCACATTATCTGGTAGCCTCAAGATGAGCGCATTGGTCTACCTCTACCTGAGCTCCTAGAAAGCTCTGCTGGAATCTATCTGACCACACGAAGTGTTTTCCCCTTCTTCGTCAATGATAAAAGCGGTGCATCAACTCTGGAGATGTTTAACTCAAATTGTAGTATAGCCGACTCATGAGCGATCGAATGCACCCACTTATGCATGATTCCATCCTGTGCTGCCTGGGGTTTCATTTTTGATGACCAAGGAAAACCCATCCCAACGTTGTAGGTAAACCACAACATTTTTTTCCTAGTACAGTCAATCTGTGTATGAACTGTGGTTTCCCTGTCCATACCCAAACTAACGTCATAAGGCCTGAATGCTTCCACCAAGTGATTCCAACTGAAACTCTTGCCTCAAGGGTCAGATCACACCGTCGATGTAAACTTGATTATCTAGTCTCCTCCAAAAGGTATTTTTGGACGTGAGGGTCAAGTCAATAGCTTAACCAGAAACTCTAGGTCCGAGAGAAAATTATTGGAAGGTAGGAATGATTTGTATAAATGTCTATTGTTATGGAAGATAGTAGTGGACATAGACCGTACCTCGAATTATTCCAAGAGCCCCTGGATCACACTTCTTGACCTCATGCAGTTATTCTCTTCCCCTTCTCTCCAGCTCCCTGAGCCTGGCGGGGACTACAAAGGCAGGTGGTTATAACATGTCGAAAAGTACACCACCTCATGCATCTCTCCTAGCTCTGGATCCATGTCTGCTGCTCTGCAGATTCATCTATCCTTAAACATTCCTCTTCTTAAAACATTTCTCATGCCCAAGTCGATGAGACTAGTGCCATTACACTGATTTCACACTACTAAAATTCTCTAGCTGTATCCATTCAGCCAAAGAACATTCGACCAGAAAGGATCTCTCTAGCACCTTAGCATAAGTAGGAATTCATAGAGGAAATGTGTTGGATCAGATGTCCTTTAAACACACCTCGCTCTGAGGTCCGAGCTCTAATGCACTGATCGAATTGTAGTCATCAGGTACCAGGAATGATTGGTACGCCTCGATGAATACTCGGATATCGAAATGTCATCCTGCCGAAGTTTTATAAGATCTAGAAAACTCTCGGCCACATCCTCAAGTTAGTCCTTAGCTTCCTGTGAGTTGGGCTCACCTCAGAACATGAGTGGTACATTATGTTGAAACACATGTAAGGCACTAAGCCTACATGTGTCATCTACCAGTACTACCGATTATAATTGCTGACCAAGAGGGAGTGATATAGTAGGCACACTACCTGAAGGTACTATCTCAGGCATCGGTCCACGTACCGAAGCCTCATCACTATGCGGACAAACCTCATGGTCGCTCACTGGGAAACAATAGTTGCTAAGATCCCAATATTCTCTAATTGGGTCTAAACTAGGTGTTTAACTCTAACAATCGCATCCAGCCAGTCCACTACTGCCTGGGAATATGTTTCGTCTCATAACTTCGGAGGCCTCTACTACTGGAAATCGTGCAACGCACTCTGTCAGCGTGCACCTTCCACTAGTACGGCTGGTGGAATCTGATGCCCAATAGGTGGAGCTGCTGCTGGTACACCACCCGAAGGTGACAACATAGAAAGAGGGCCCTCCACCAGAGCCTCATCCCTTATTGGGCCATCATCGAGTACTCTCTCAGAACTCCAACTAACTGTCTTCATGGAGACATCCTGAACAGATGCGACATGGTCCAAAGACTATACCTGGTGAGCTGACCTGGTTTGAACCGACTTTAGAAATCTTTTGGAAACAAACACACTCAATCTATGTTTTCTTGTACTATGTCAGAAATCAGTAGTCAGGGTCCTGGTGTATTGATACGTCGGTCGCCGCACCAACACTGGACTCCCTGAATAGAAAACCACACTCGGTACCCTTAACACTATTGCTTCACAGAAAGAAAATATCAGACTCCTAAGATCTGTGGTAGAACCGACTCCTCTGATACCAATTTTTCATGACCCATCCGCTGGGGACTGTATCGTGACTACCCGAAGCCCGCCTTCCATAGGCCAGTAGCTGGCGACTAGCCCCGAAGGTGTAACTCTATAAAAACTGGGATGGGATTTCCTTTATAAAACCTAAACACACACAACCAGTGTACAAGCGGATGCAAATACTAAGTAAAGCAGTATAACAAGAATTATGAAAGTAAAAAAGGGTCCGGAAATAGAATCCCAAAAAAAAGGTACAACTACAACTGAAAGACAAACAATAAGAAGATGGAAGTAACTCCTGGATCGTCCTCTGGGTTCTTACCTGAAGGGTAG
The DNA here is from genome assembly GCA_963277665.1 of Viscum album. NCBI lineage: Eukaryota > Viridiplantae > Streptophyta > Magnoliopsida > Santalales > Viscaceae > Viscum > Viscum album. The sequence goes on along the minus strand of OY728164.1, from coordinate 567,368,759 downwards.
GTGCATATGTCCTCCTCAGCACTCTGTTTCTGTTGGCCCGCTCTATGTACTGTCACGCCAAGTGTCCACCTCCGGGTACCATCTAGTCATCGTACACTCTGCCTCAATCAGCGTTGTCCGTCGTCTGCATCCAACACAACGAGGTGTGGGAGTATCCCATGCATGGATGAGTATAACGATACTCAATAGGGACCCGAAGACCCTCAAGGTCTCACTAAAATCAAACAAGGATAATCCCAAAAGAAATATCTCAATAGATAACCTTTACTTAGATAAATTCCCATACATATACCTAAGTTATCAAGTAAACCATCTCATTAAAGAGGAAAACACAATGCTCATTGGCTCAACTCAAACCAGGATTTTATTCATGATGTCGAAACCACGGCTGCTGGAGAACTCCTCCTCTGTCGAGTACAGTGGGCCTGCCGTTAAAACCAAGTGCTTCCCACTAACCTTGGTCTGCTGAAGTACTCCACCTGTCGAGTACTGTGGGCCTACTGCTACATCCAAGCGCTTCCCACCATGGGTCTGCCGCTACAACCAAGTGCACCCCCTCATATCCAACAGAGGTACTCCTTCTATCGAGTACCGTGGGTATTCCATTAAAACAAAGTGCACCTCCTCCATGGGTCTGCTGCTATAACCAAGAGAACCCCACTGGGCCATACAAATCACTCTGAGTCGATCGATTAGCAGTCGTCATGTCTCAGCCAGCTACTAGGTCTCTACACTCTATACGCTCGTCTCATGGAGGGTCCACTCCACGAGATATTGTTCGATACTTACAAGTGTCATGTAACCTCATGTGGAAGTATCTCAAGGCACCACCTCATCATAGGGGCATCAACACAATAGATAGCGTGTCAATTGGATGCCCGGTCTCTGAGTTATTAGCATTTCCGTTCCAGGGGCCCGATTGGATTTCGGGTTCAATCCATCTCGTCCATGCTCAAAAAACATACGAATCCTATATAGAGTGTTACAAAAGAACCGTCTCATCGAGATAAATCCATCATAGTCTATATCACGTCAATCAGACGTCCGGTCCTAATGTTATAAGCGTTTTCGCTCTGAGGGACCGGTTGGTTTTGGTTTCGAACCAACCCGAATGTTTTTTCCGAAGTCATCCAAAACTCACTAAGAGTATCGCAAAAGGATTGTCTCGTCGTAAGGGTCACGGTGCCACATACAGTTCATTAATCGGATGTACGTTCATGAAGTTATTCGCATTTAAGCGTACTGGCTTGGCCCGTTAGGCCCAATGGGCTGGCGGGGCGGTCCGACCTAGTACGGCGGGTCCATCCCGGTATGGTGTGTTGGTCTGGACTATGGAAATGTGACCGTCTCGGTGGTAGGCATGGCCCGACCTGAAGGTAGGCGCGGCCCGACCCGAAGGGAAGCGCGACCCAACACGAAGTGGCGCGGCCCGGCCCGACGCAGCTCATCCTGCCGTGGCTCAGCCAGAAGGCCGAGCGGCTTGGCCCAAAGGGGGCTGAGTGGTCCGTGGCGGGGTGCGTGGCCCCCAGGCTACCTGAACTGGAAGCACTGATTGGGGCCGCCCTCTCTAACCATCCGGCCAATGCAGGCTGGCCTTCATGGCGCAAGCAGCACGCATGTGCGGGCAGCGGTTCATCCGGCGCGGCGCCCTCCTGGAGTCGCAGCTCTCCTCCGGCCGGCCGGCCAATGGGCCGACCGGTTCTCATTCCGAAGCGGCCCACAAAGCGCGCCACGGTTCATTCCGCACCACCGGCATGACGACGCTGGATTCCTTCGCCGCGGCCTACCCTGGCCGCGGATCCGTGTCCCCGGAATGGCGTGACAGCACCGTGCTTCCTCTGTCATGGCCCGTTTGGTTGCAGATTTTCTTTCTGTGTGCAACGATAGCCCCTGCACCGCAAAACTCTTCCGCATTCCACCTCCGGTCACCTATTAAAAAAAACAAGATCCAGCGAAGGGTCATCGGGCCGTGTTCGTTCGGCCCGCGCCCACCACATTAGGCGGTAACATATGGCCAATGACAAACAAATATATTCTACAACGAACGAGGAATAATTTTTATTCAAATAAAAATTGTTCAATACTCCCTACCTTGATTATGACGTTTCACGTCGTCGAGCCGCAGAAAGCGGACAAGCGTCGAGGTAGAACGACATCATGGGGAGACGGCGTCAACTCGTTGACGTCGAGGAAGAAATGCCGAAGATGGCGCATCGTCGGCGTTCCTCGTGAGTGGCTCATTCTCCTTTGGTTCGGCCGAAGATCGACGACGATGAGTGACATTACTCGATGGTTCTTCATTGGATGGTTGGTGTTCTTTATTGAGAGAATAACACCCTTCACTATTTCTGCAAAGCTCTCTCACCCAAACATCACAACACAACGAAATCCCCATAAATAAAATAATAACAAAGCCATTATTTTTATTCAGACATGCCATTAAAAATTCAAACAAATTAATTAATTTATGAGGTTTAACTCATTAATTAAAATTTGTTGGCATAAATTTATGAGGGGGAGAGGGAGGTGAAGAGTTTTCATTAATAAGGGGGAGTTGTCACATTAAATGGAAGCTCAAAGATGTAAGGAGGATAAAGGTGGTTTGAAGAGAGTTATGGGAGGTGAAAGGATAGGTCTTGTGTGGGCCCCACCTCTCAAATATCCACACATGGGAAGTTGGGTGGATGTGGGCCCACCAAAAACTTCCCATGGGAGGAAATAACTTCCATAGATATATAAAATTGTTCCATCAATTTTATTGAACTATTTCCAATTTCCCCAAAAATTAACTTTCATCCTGCATAAAACGAAACTGCGGTAATGGTCCCTATAAGTGAATACCAGCGCTGTTAGTCCATAAGTGTCCTTATATTTTAATTCTGAGCATCGATTCAAATGATAGAAAAACCCACACATACGTTTACTGAACGTACCCGAAAAAAACTTCAGAAATTTATTGCGGGCACACCAGGCCTAGGAATCAAGTGCCGTCAGAAGCTACAGACTCGCAAAATTCCAAAGAATTATGAAAAAAAACTTTCCTTGAAATTTCAGAGTCTTTACATTTCAGTTGAATGTTTTTAAGGAAATGAACTGATTTTGATAAATTATTTTGACTTGATACTTATGAAAATTTGATATTCATTTAGGATGTGAAAAATTTATAGTATGAAGATAAATATTTAAGGGATATGTGTGGTAAAAAGTGGAATAAGTGAGTCCCTATTATAGGTGTACAAAATTGTTCCTTGTTTAATATTTTTTACATAAAAATAAAATCATTTCACTATTCAATGTTCAAAGACTAAAAATGTTAGAGATAACTGTTTATAGTGTATCCTAAGGCTAAGAATGATTTCAAAAAATATTTCCCACACATATTTTGAACATTTTTTAATGATGTATAATTAAAATTATATATTTCTCATTTTTTACTTTGGTAATAAGTTTTTAATGGAGTAATTTTTATTTTATTATAAATATATGATTACCCATATTACCAAATATGGGTGCAATGACCTAAAATTACAATATATTTAATCAAACTCTATTTCTATGACTATTACATGTTTAGTTCAATATAGTTAATATATAATGTCTTGAAACATTTTTGGAGTAAATTACTATATGTGTTGTAAAATATAAATCAAATGTTTGAAAAATAAAATATATTATATAAAAATTCATAATTTAAATTATAAAATATAAATTTTTTCCAATAAAAATGTTTCTTAAATTTTGAAGTCATAATTATATACTATTAATGACCTAAAAAGTATTCATATTTAATAAATAAATTATATTTCATTATTAATGTAAATAATATTTTTTTAGAAAAGTCACAAATTATAATCACAAGATAATATTATTATTACTATTATTCCAAAATATTTTCCCATTCTTATAAATTCATATTTTAAAATTTATTAATTTATCTTTAAAATTATAAATCAAAATACAATGAAACTTTCCTGTTATTTAATTTTAATTAAAATAAGAGTTTTTTTATTTCACATCAACTTTTAATTTAAAGGATGAAAATATAATATTTTTAATAATTAAATATTTAATACTATTAATTAATACTGGTATATTTAATTATTTAGTTTAACTATATTATAATTTATAAAATCAATTAGGGAAATAAAATTTAATTTTAATATTACACTCAGTAATCTGTTGTCCTCGAAATGTAATAATATTTATATGATTCATAGTATTTTATTTATTAATGTTATTTATTAATCATTTAGATTTCATAATCATATTCAACTAATTTTTCTTGGATAATTTTAGTTAAAATTATTATTGAAAAAATAAATCAAAACAATATTTCATTTTTTAAATAACTAAAGTAAAACTCTTGTGATTACATGACCTCTCTTGAGTTGGAAATCTTTTGTTATATATTTAGGGTGAATGTTTCTTTTGGCTTGGAAGGAATGAATCTATGAAGTGTATGATATTTTTTTTACATTATAGGTTAGTGAGATACAGTCAAATAATTTATAGACCTCCAAATACTTACATACACATCATATTGATCATAAACACTCAATGTGTCTATGTAAGTGAGTTAATAATATTGGTGAATTGGACTCACCACTGCCATCATAAATGACATGGGTTTTTTGTACATAGACTATCCTTCATATTTTATTTTAGGAAAAGTTATTTATGAGATGGTTTTTTTGGAACAATAATAAAAATATATTTGATGCCACTGTTTTGATTTTTGATTCTAGAATATGTGAATTATATTTATTTTTTCATTGTTTACCTACATTTTTTTACCTAGTTTCACACATATTGTTTATTTATTCTGAGGATATATATTGTGCATAGTCTAATATTTTTTTGTTGTTATATATATTATATAGTGCAGAGTACTTACATTTCTGTGTTTGGATAATGTGAAACCATATTAGATCAATGTTTATTTTTTTACACGCATTGGGTATATCTATTATATAAATGAGGCATACCAATTTATTTTTAGATTGAAGCATGGATATAATTAATTATATCTATGGAAATATTCTCCCCATGAATGTCTTGGGCCTTCACTACTAGTTAATGGGTTCTGGACTATGGGGATGAAATTTCAAGATCACATGACATAAGAGGATATGTTGCTACTTTGGTGAACAAGAATGAGGAATTTAAAAGTGGAATCATGGAATGTCCTTTATTAGAAATTTTTTTATATCCATTAATATGGTGTTAGAACATGTGATATATACTTGGAAAAAGTGATTCCTAAATTAATTCAGCAAAAAACCATGTTAGTATGAATTTTCATTATTTTGGATTAGAAATTTTTTGATAATTGTTATTTAAAACATATAATCCCAATGTAATATGGATGAGACTCGAGATGAGTTATGGTGATCACCATAGATCTAGCTTCATTGATCATGAATTATGATATTAGTATTATTGGGCATTATAAGAACACCAAAGGGTAGTTCAATTAACAAACATCCTTATATTAATCAATTATTAATTAAAGAAACAAGTAATATAAATAATGAATTACTAATAATATATATGTCATTATTAGGAAAAAATTAATGATCCTTCCATATCCAAAATGTTGGGGAGATTTTTGAAAACCTATAAATAATGGTGTGACTCTTTTTTAGACTAAAGAATAATTTTTCTATATCTCATTAAATTTTTTAGGATGGTTAGAGATATCAATAAGGCCATAATAAGAAAAGGGAAATGCGGGTGGGTGATGATGTAGCTCAAAAAGCTATAGAACCTCCACCGGTATGGTACTGTATATTATAGGATTTTCTATACAATAATATATCCCAATAACAATCATTTTGGATTTAATGGCAGAATAGGTTCTTCCAAGAGGCCACTGAATGGTTTGTGATGCTACTAGAGGGATAATATGAAAATAAGGTTACAATTGTGTTTTAAAAAAACCCAAACTGACTCTCACCTTATCACTATGTCAAGCCTCCATTATCCCCTTGCAGTCTATGATATATCTTCTTTAAATTGTTGGATCACTCTTATATCTTTTTCTACACTCATAGGGTCCTGTTCAATGGTTAAATACCATGATTCAAAGTCTAAATAAAATACTAGATTTATAGAATTTTCATCAATTCATTATTTTTCCTTAGACCATTTTGACATCATATATTCTTAGGATTATGATTAGTGAAATTAGAATTGGAAAATGAACATTTCCATTGAATAATAATTCCACATAAAGAGTTTATTAGTAATACTTAGAGCATTTTCATATGGGTTCTTGGTCAGATTTTTGCTTTTTGTGTATAGCCGCACGATACCAATTTTTGATGTTTTGTCTCATCATATGTTTTTGGGGGACCCCATGAGACCAATACTTGATTTTATCACATATGTGGATGTTTTTATTGTTACGAATATTGAATGAAATGATATGATGTTTGACCTATCATCGTGTATTGATGTATTTCATGATCCTCCCCATTGTCTTCAATGGGTGAGCATATATTTTTAGCTATATATACTATCCTATATGGGGGATGTGTCAGACACTTTTTCAACAAGTACATGGGAATTCCCTTTTAGGGGATGTTTTAAAAATGTTTTTTAACTATCTTATCAAGTTTTATGTGTTTGGAGGCTGGTTGATTTGCTTCCTTATTTGTTCCAATGCTGGCAGAGATGGTCATTTAAGACCCAACATATATATTATTCTTGTATTATATGATTGTTTTATATATATCTTTGTTTAATATTATGGAATGAACTAGAATACCTTATTAACATATTTATATGTGCTTTTGGTGGTCAATTATTAGATTTTGTTCTCACACACTACTCAAGAATCTCAATGTTCATGTATTTTCCATGACATCGGATCTAGTGAAGGGAAAGGGCCATATGGTGGTCAATTGAGCTAAATTAGAAGGAGGGTGTTTTTATTTTAGATAAAATTTTGTCAGATGTATTCAAAAAAAATTTCAATTGATAATTATCAACTATATTGATCAACCATATGTGGGTATTCATTTAATCTTTTGGGTTCTGTGATTGACATTTCGTACAATTAGTTCATGGGATGGTACTTTATGGGTATTATTCTACTCTAAATAATTATTCATTCTTTATTTATTGATTCTATTATTATTTATTCCATTGTAATTTATGATGATTATTTTATATTGAACGAATAGTCACCCCCTGATGTCCCTCTTGTCCATCCCTACTAGTTGGAAACCTAATTCATAGGATGTGGCGCACATGAGGTCATGTGGAATTCCAAAGGATTCATATTGGTATGGTTCTGTGTGTTATGAAATAAGATGTAAAATGGATGAGATCTCCATTCTATATATCCAGGTCAACCAAATGAGTATATGAGAATGTAATCAAATATTTAAAATAAAAATCCAGAATAAAAATATAAACATCATTGTCTGAATAACAAAAAGAGTGTATTGATTCAATTAGTTTATGGAGATATGATGTTAATCAGGTTTCCAATGTATTATTTATAGATTTATCAGTGAAGACAATATAGGTGTTAAAAAATTATATATATCTATATAAGAGGATAAATGAAAGAAATAATATAATGTGTCAATTTTACACAACTAGTTACAAGAGTTATTTATAGATTTCAAATGTAGTATTTATACATGAAAATAATAATATGATAAATATATTTTGAATTATATTGGAATTATATGGAATATTTTATAAGTCAAGACTAGTATACCAGAAGTGTAAAAAGAAAGGTTAGTCCTAAATATTCCCAAGTGATCATGTCTGAGGAGACAGTAGGTATTTAATATTATGGGGAAATCCCATGTATAAAAAAATGGTGGATGAAATGATATTAAATCATATGAACAATTATTTTGGGATTATTTGGACTCTAAATATAGTTAATGATATTTATGGTGACTAATGTACAAAAATAATAAACGGATAAAAATTGAGAAGAATCTATGTCCTTGAGATACAAAGATAAACCATGGATATCACAAATAATAAGAAAATAGAGGATATAGTACTTTATATTAAACAATATCTTTTGGATATTGGATATGAAGGTTGAAGAAAGGGACAAACATATTTCAAATATTAGATCAATGTTTCTAAAAATTTAGAAGTAAAGAGATTATAGATTCAAGAAGATCTTATGAGATTAGTGAGTTGAGAAAGTCAGGTGATCAAATTCGATTATATATCTATGAGGCTGATATAATATTGGAATCGAGCGATAAAAAGTAATTTTTAAGGAACCAATGCTATTAAAAGACCAAATTCTAAGTGGAAGGGGATCGGGTCTGATGATTCATAAAATTTTAATCATATGGGTTAATATAAATAAATATTTAAATGGAATGAAAAAACTTTTATATTCACTTGTGGAAGTTGTTAAACATATGTTTATAATATTAGGTAAGGAAAAAAATGTATAATGATATGATTTTTGAATGTCCAATGTGAATTAGGCCATTATAAAAATAGTGAGACTTTTTTTAATGTGATAAGAACCAACCCTTATTGACATAATGTTATTATAGTGAATAATACTTGATTGGGGTGAATAACTAATTAATTAAATGAGTAATTATTAATACAATAGATTGTAAATAATTGCATAATAATTACTCTATTTTTACTTTATTTGATTGATACATAATTTTGAAATTAGAAGAGTTGGTATAAATAAGTATTAGTCTAATATTTTGAATTAAAAATGAAATAAATCAAAATAATAATTATGTTACAACTAATTCATCCCTCCCATCTTAGGGGTCAAATTTTTTTTGTGGAACATAAAATGATATTAGAAAAATCGATGTTAAATTTTAAAAGATCCAAGATAACATTAAGTGAAGTGAATATTAGATAATATTAAATAGTAATTTCAGATCATAATTTTATTCTCTACTCTTACTGAATCTGAATTGCAGGTTTTTCCCATAACCATGAAGAATATGTATAAAAGAGAGGAAAGGAAATAAAATAAAGATAGAAAAAAGAAGCAGTATATTCCTTTTAATTAATTTGACCAACATGGTATGTTCCATTACAAATACATTTTTTATAAATATCATTCGAATGAATCCGTAAATAGTAGTGAAAAGTATGAAGAGGTAAAAATGTAAAATGAATTTATTCTTTAAAAAATGTACATAATATGTTATATCTTATATATATATTATTATCATGGGATTATTTTCATAGATGTTAAATCTTGAGGATTATGTGGATTACATGGGTAATGCATTTTATGAACAAAATGGAAGATGCAAGACCAATGAAAAACTATTTAATTCCAATGGAGTTTCAATATCATTTTTAAATTTTAATATGTATCTGAATTATAAAAATATAAAAAGTAAAATTTGTATAAGGGTATGTGTAATTATGTTATTATTGAAGTATTTAATTCATTAATGATGATTCATAATGTGATATTGAATTTCAAGGATTCAAAACTGTATATAAAAGAAAAAAGAGTGAGGTATACTAAAAATATAATTTAAGAAATTTGAATGATAAATAATAAAGAGTTTTAGAATATTTTGGTTGACCAGAAGATAAGGAATAAAAAAATTTTAAGATGAAAATTATTCCCTTAACCAAATGTTATTAGAGCATGGGGAAAAGGTGAGAAATATGGAAACCACTCATCCAAAGTCTTCCAAAACATCAGAATAAAGAGTGTAATTCAAAAGTATATATTATAATTTCATTTTTTCTATTGAGGCTTAAAATACATGAAAATTTATTTTTATACCTACTAGAACATCATATATAATAATCACATGGATGAAGATTTCCCACACTTTTGATGATGATCTATGTACTAAATCTATCTTCAATAATTATGTTACAAAAAATTAAAAACCTATAAAAATATGAATTATTATAAATATTAGGAAACGTGTTCCATAATTAATAATGTATTGAAGAATTTATAGGAGAACCAATTCCATAAATGGATCCTTAATTAATGGGCCGTCATTGTAAAAATATCATGCATTTTTTGAAAAGTTACACCTTTTTGAAATAGAAAGGGGTTAGTGGATGCTTCATTTGTTGTTAGAGATTTTTATGTATATCCATTTTGGTTTAGAAAAATAATCTAATGTATACAAGATATATAACACTATAATAATGGGGAGGAATAACTGATATAATTACAATACCATTTATTTTAAAGAAAATGACTTTGATGAAGTAGAATCTTTCTCGTTGAAACATATTTTGTTTCCATAGTAAATTATTTGGATACCATAACATGTTTAGCCACATGTGTATTGAATATTTCTATGTTTAGAAAATACATATTTTTTATAATCATATAATGTGGAATCTAGTATACTAAAATAATTGTGTAATAATGAAAATTGAGACCTACTTGAGGAGAGGACATAAGAATAATTATACGAAAGAAACTATCAAGATGTCAACACAAAAGGGATTGAAGGAAATCAAACCAACTAGATGAATAAGATTATAATATGGTAGAAAATGAAACATTACATACCATTAATAGATGGAAATAGATATTTATAAGGATAAATTGGAAAAGCATGATCCAAAAAATGATTCAATCAAAGATATAAAATTGTATATAGGTATTATAAAAGACATTACTAATAAATATATTAAAGGGGTACTAAAAAAGAAGGTGAAAGTATAGTGTATTCAGTGGAATGTTCAAAATGTATCCAACATTCCAAAAAAATACATGTAATACCGTCCTAGTTGAATGGAGATAAAGAATAATATAGGGAACTAACAATTGATCTTATATTCCAAAACTGTTATTACAAATAATGGATCCACCACTATGAAGAAATATGATCATGTGAATGATGATTTATTATTCATATATATATATTTGTTTGAAATGTCAATGAAGTTGAAATAATTTTATAAAATTGATGCTTCTTTGATTTATTGAATGAATAATTTCTTGGACCAACCAAAATACCGTGATACATTGGAAGAAAATATGAAAATGACATGGCATGAAGGGTGTTCGTAATCCCTATAGGCTAGAGAAAATTGATAAGGAATAAAAAAATGAATAAATTTATTTATTTTACCCCAATAGAGAAAATAAATTAAGAATAAAATAAGATAAAACAATGCACTTTTGATACCCCAATCACTCCTCATTGAGAAAATTACCCCATGTAGACATGTAAATATTAAAATAGAACATCATCCAAAAGACGAAAATAAGTTCATCATGATTAAAGTTAAAAAAACCCATTTTGAAGGTGGACCATAGCTCCACCAGTGTCTACCTTCATATAAAATACCATGGATCAAGAACACCTACAACCTCAGAGTGGATATTTTTCTTTTCATGTACCTTTTAAAACATAATATATGAATGCTTGAAGGAAAAGGTTGAGTGTGATAAACAATATCAGAGTATGGTTTCACCCAATGATCAGTAAGAAATTCTCTATCCAATAAACCATGTATGACTCAATTTATATATGAAACATCATTGAAATTAATTTCTTTATATTTTTATTCAAACAAGAATTAAATTCACATGGCTGAAATGTATATCAAGATCATGCTTAAATGGAAATTTTTATTCTAAAAAATTGAAAGACTATTATAGTTCAAACAATAATGGAATGTAATAAATAAATCAAAATGATAAACCATGGTCATAATTCATGTGGTGAGTTAGTTCATGGATCTACGATCTTCACACTAATCAGATAGTCAATCATAGATCATAGCGTCAAGACATCCTGATGATTATGACATTGGGAAAGAATCAAAAAACTGCTCATCAAATAAAGTCATGTCGAACCTGGTTTAGTTAGAGTTTCCATTGGTAGTAAATTTCCAAGGATTTGTAGTTCAATATTTATTGTTCTAATCACAAACTAACTACTCAAGATCACATGTTCTTGAATATAACTAAACAATGGGATTGATATATATAATAATTCAAATCATCATTTATAGTTCATAATTCATAAATTCATGTTTGAACATTCCTTTTCAGTTTCAAAATGAAATCAATTTTTTCTTAAATTTCATAATCATAATTCTATTAAAGTCCATTTTGACAATAATTGACATAATTTCATTTCATCAAACAACTTTTCTGTTAAATCCATATTTTCTCAAAACCAACCAATATATTAGGATATTTTGAAAAAGGATTTATTTTACAATTCTATAACTTTTATAAATTCACATAAAATAAACTCAATTAAATTAAATCAAATATAAATAAGGTTCAAATAAAAAACATGTTTTAAAATGTAGTTAAAACATTAATAAACCCCCTACCATTAGTATCATGGCTAATAAATCACCCTAAATTGAAACATCCAATAGAGGGTTGAATGTGATGATGATCAAAGATGAATCTATATAATCCAAATTCATCCAATCAATGATTCAATCCACAGAAAACTAGAGGATTTACCACTCTCATAGATGGTGATAGAAGAATAATTGATTATTCTAAAACCATGATATTAACACTTATTAGAGAGGGATCAATCACATAAATTTGTAAATTTATCCAAGTATAAAGAAGTTGGAGGATCCAAAATCTCTTCCACAAAGAATCCATAAGATTATTGGATATCTTATATTTGATTATGAGGTTTTTGAATTTATAATAATAGGGGAAATTTCTATATTTAATAATTTTATATTATTATAATCACTTTCAAATTGTTACTAACAATACACTTCATGGATAGATATACTTTTTTCCATTAATGTTCATCATCACATGGAATCTATAGAGAGATTAATAGTTGACTAACTGGTTAGAAAAAAATGTGCAATACACTATGTGCTCCATCATAGGACACTAGATATGGGTTCATGGTTTGGATACACTATATTAAAATCCAGAACTAACCATCCACGCTATATGGTCCATATTATATGATGGATAGGCTAAATTGTTTGATCTAAGCATTAAAACCCTTCTAGAACCACATCATATGGAATTCGGTTTCTCTAAGATGGCTTGCATGGTTTGTCCTAAAACTATTCAGACCATGTACTAGCCTAGGGGGTCCAAAAAATTTCCAAAATTTCCCAAAAACACCCAAATCCATAACTGAGAAATGGATGATAAAAAACAAGGGAAATTTGTACCTAAAAGCTATTAATATGACGTTACCATATCCCAAAAAAATAATCTCCCTCGTCAATTATGTAACATCCAAAGTAAATGAAGAATAAGATATTTTCATATTAATTAATATTTGTTAATTAAATAATAATTTTACTTTAAAAGGGTCTCTATGTTTGATAGCGTACCGGATACGCAACAACGAGTTTCTTTGAAATCTTATGTTGCACACTTATAATATAATATTATTATTTTAAATGGTAGTTAACTCCTAACCGTTGTATTGGCGGGAATGAACAAAACTAACTAAAATATGATTATACATTATTTTTAAATGTATTTTCATTTATCCAATAAAAATTTGGTGGCTTAATATATGAATGAATCTAATTTTTAGCATTATTTACATTAAAAGGCTGATTTACCGCCTTTTAATGGCGAACCCTCTTTAAATATAGTTTTATATACATTAATAAATTCTATATGACCATATAAAATCATTCTTTAGAATAGGGATATCAAAATTTATTTTGTGTAATTTTTTGGAATTTTTCCGATAAAGTTCATTTTTTAATGAATAGTGAATTATTGTATTTTAATTCAAAAATATGTTTTAATATAATTTATTTATATGGTTAGATTATATTTTTAATTTGTTTTAAAGTTTAATTAGAATATATTTTTACCAATTAATCCAATTTTGGTCATTGGAGTTAATTTCACTTTGAAATTGGACTTCAACAAGTGTAAATCTTTTGATAGTTATTGTTTCTTAAAATCACGAATTTATTTTAACAACTTGAATTAATTTTAATATTAATTAATGAAACTTATATTTTTCTAATTTTTCAAAATAAACATGATTTTTGAATCTAGAATATCAAATAATGATTCGTCTGATGTTTTGGTATTTTCCAGAAAAACATCGATTTTTGATGACTAGTGAAACCACATAGTGGTAGTTAAAAAAATGACATTTTCATTTAAATGAAATTTTACCACTTATTTGAATTTAATTTCAAAATTCCTACATACATGGTTGTTATCAAGAAGTAAAATGTGGTACAATAAGGAAAAAATACTTTTTGGTGAATAGTAACTTTTGACTTTTATTTACCTTTGTTAAAGGGAAATAGAGTAATTCAAGGTTAAAAGAATAATATAATAATTCAAAATTACCTTAACACATGTAAATACATTATTGGATTTTTCATAGATGACCATGGTCTTATTTGGGTCGATTTTGGAACCCCATTGATCCACATGGGAGGGATAATGACAATTAAGATTAATTAACATAAAGTAAAGGCAAAAATGAAAAAAATATATCTTTTAGGAAATTAATTTTTGGAAGGGGTTATCTAAATTATCATTTAGACTATAAATATTTATTGGAATGTTAAAAATATTTACTATATCATGGTATTTTTTTTTATAATTTTTAGAATCAAAAAATTTAAATTATTTATGACACAATAATGATGCAGTGTTTACCTCATTAATAAATCATTTAAATAAATATGATTATAATGATTAAAATATTATACCAAACATGTCCAATTCTGATTGGATGATTTTATTTCGAATATGAGTCATCTTATCTTTGACCTTAATTATTTTTGGAGCTTTAGAAACTGAACTTCATTATATAATAAAATAATATTTTCACACTTTCCTAAAGAGCCCCTCCTCTCCCTTATAAAAAAACCATTTATAACCAATTCCGTACACCTCTAAAGACACTTGGCTCGTCAAAAATATACCCAATTAATCTCCCTACATATCTCTCCTCCTATAATCCTTACCTTAGTCATAAGTCACGTCAAGAAGTCATTTGGTTCAGACCAAGGCGAGTTACCAAAATTAAAGGTAAGAGTTTCTCTTAAATTGTTTTCTATTATTTTACTTCTCAAACCCCTAAAATCTATTTATTCCTTTCTTTTGAAACAACACCATTATCCTAAATATACTATTATTTTTTTTATGAGAAGGATTCAAACTACACTTACACGCACCTCCATCTAATGGATGAAGAACATAATGTTTCAGTGGATGGAAAACTAATGCCTCACGAAACGATGATTGTTCAATTACATCTAAACGCCTCTCATGTTGGCCATTATGATGGAACTATATTTATATATGATATATATTATGGTTTTTATTTCCTTATGCTTATGTACATCCCAATTATATCAATCCTTTATGGTTTCCATAGTCGGTAAATACGATAATCTCATTTGAGGAAGTGCGGACTACCGCCCCCTCAAAGTGATTCGACTCATTCATACCATATGTGGTATGTATAAAGGATATATTTAAAGATATTATATATTATAAAATATTGTAATTATAATATACGTATGTATCATTATGTTTTAATTAAATTAAATATGAAATAGAAATTGAAGTAGCGTTCATGCGTACGTACGGCTTACCGTCTCCATGAATGGTGCATTTAATTTCTTACCTCCAAATGTTATCTACTATTATAAATACATGTATTAACTCGATATATATGATATATATGATATCTAAATCATGAATACAATTTTGGATATAATGTATTATTGACCACATGGACAACATGTAAATATAAGATGTTCATTTTTGACTCAAGTACCAAATATCGACAAAATGAACATTATTAACATAAATGATTAAATAATGATTATAACATGGTAATAAGTGATATAAAAGAAATAATAAACTTGAAAAAGGTTCTTAAGTAAGTATAAATTATCTTTAGCTTATTATTCAAGAGATTAAAGAACGATCGAATCATGTCAGACATGAGCTAAGGGACTTCGTCTCAATCTCCTTTCATTGAGGCATATTTAGTTTTATACATGACTTTATTTTATATGGTGTATTAAACCCTTTGAATATTAATTTTATTGAAAGGGAATATTTTTATATGAAGTGTTTTACTAAATGAAAAAAAAGGAATCTTTTTTTACGTAAGCAGTGACAATGACCTTTCCTCTTCCGCGAGTATTATTTGATCTTTGGCTTCCATAACAAGCCGGAATGTTTTTAAAAGGAAAAAAATAAATACCCTATACTAATTTTACGTATTTTGGTGTTGAAATTGATTTTGAGAATGGATTTATTATTTAAATATCTTGAAATTATATTTTTTTATTGCAATGTAGAAATGTTATCCTTCATTTATGCTTATGTTATGTGTTATGATCATGTTATGGTTCTTGGGAATTATTTACATATATGGGTGGTTCCGTGATAAAACTAGGGCGGGTGATCCCAAGATAGATCTCCAATTCATTGTGTAAAGTGATGGAGGTAAACATGAATGTTTCTCCTATGTGATTTAGGGAATATACTATGATGGGTATTCCAAAGTAACTCCTTATGTAGCTGTGATAGCTATAATGTTAGTATGATATAGATTCCACAACATACCTTTATGATTTATGATTTCTATGTGTCTTTCATAAATCTTATGTTTTCACGAGGTAAGTAAAAGATTTCAGGTTTTCTATCTATTTATGAACAAATGTATTTATTCATTGTTTTATAACCCTTACCAAGATTTTTACAATCATCCCATGTTTTGGAATGTTTTCACATGACTTAAAGATGAATAGGGTCAAGGATGGGATCAAGGAAAAGTCATGCTGTCTAAAACATGGGACTAGACATGGCTCTTTTTTTCAAGAGATTTTATTTTATAAAAAAATGAAAACTGTGTATAAGTGTCTACTTTTTAATCTTTTGAGATGAAATAGTTATGTACTAATTCTCTAAAACTCTATACCTGAAAAGATCCTCAATGTGAATTATTCGTTTAATTCAATATTATGTAATGTTTAAAGACATGTCCTTATAGTTGGTATCAGAGGTCGGTTTATATAACTTTAGGAGTTAGGGTATTGTTAAATTAACATCCATGAAGTAATTTATGTTAATATTGATATTATATAGCATTTACATATTACCATGTTGATTCACCTATGATATATCATTGTTCAGAATGGTTCTCTACAGTGGAAACATTGTAGCTGTGTTTGGATGACATCAGTAGGAAGACATCATTCCAAATAGGAAACCTGAGATGGTCGGAATCGAAACTAAACAATTTGTTGCAGTGATGGAATAGTTGAATTAGGCTATAAATGGTGGTGGTATCTATGTACTAGATCAGCCAGATCAACCACAGAGGAACATGTCAGTAGTGGAGCACTACATGATGCACCATCCCCCATCATTCAGAGGATCATCAAACCCTGTTCTAGCTGAAGGGTGTATTAAATCACTAGAAAAGATTTTTGATGTCATGGGTTGTTCAAAACATCAAAAGGTTAGTCTTATTGTTTACCTTTTTAAAGGTGAAGTTGATTACTGGTGGTCGATGGTGAAAAATATCAGGGATAGTGAGGATATTGATGCTCTCAATTGGGATGAATTCAAATGTATGTTTCTTGAGAAATTTTTTCCTAAGGTGGATTATCTTAGGATGGAAAAACAATTCCTGGAATTGAGTTAGGAGGATGACTTAGCGGATGCTTATGGAGCAAAATTAACTCGACTGGCAAGGTATGCTCCACATTTCATATGAGATCTTGATAGTAAAATCAACCATTTCTACTCAAGATTAAACACAATGTATCGAAGTGATTTAGCTTCTCGTGAGTTCAAAAGTTATAAAAAACTTGTTCGTTGTGCAGAGAAGATTGAAATGGAGTTTGCCGATGATCATGACTTCTTTGACAAACAACAGAATAACATGTCGAGGTGGCAGGAGAATGGGAATAACTCTTCAAAAAAGTCTGATGGTATGAAACATAATTTTACAGTTTGTGACAATTGTTGAAAAAATCATGATGTGGAATGTCTTTTGAGTTCTAGTATGTTCTAATGATGTGGTAAAATGGGGCATAATGCTAGTAATTGCACTGAAAAATAACATGGTAATGTTGAGAAAAAATTTTATTTACAGTTAGTAAAATGTTTTAAGTGAAATGAAATGGGTCATTATGAAAACGAGTGTCCAACGAAGAACTCAACTGAAGGAAAGGAGCCATACTACAAGAAGAAAGGTTTGGCGAAATACTTTGAATATAGTTCAGAAGATGTTGGTCCATCAAATGAAGTAGTATTAGGTACACTTTTTTTTGTTCAGATTATGCCAATGTGTTGATTGATTCAGGGTCTACACACTCTTTCATTTCTAAGAATTTTTCTAGTAAATTGGGAATTCCATCTCTTGATATGAATACTGAACTTATGGTAAAAACTCCCGGAGGAAATGTTGAGACAAAAAGAAAACATAAGAACATTCTTATCCTTGTGTGTGGGAAGAGTCTACCATCAAACCATG
Organism: Viscum album; assembly: GCA_963277665.1. Classification (NCBI taxonomy): domain Eukaryota; kingdom Viridiplantae; phylum Streptophyta; class Magnoliopsida; order Santalales; family Viscaceae; genus Viscum; species Viscum album. The sequence goes on along the minus strand of OY728164.1, from coordinate 567,350,307 downwards.
TTGTTTTTCCTCTAGTAGAGTTTGATGTTATATTGGGAATAGATTGCCTTTCTATTTATCATGCTATGATTGAATGTAGAGATAAAGAGGTTCTTTTCAGAATGATTTTCATTTTGTATTAAAAAATGAACCCTTTCTGTTGATAACATGTCAGGAAGCTGAGAAACTAGTAAAAGATGGAAATTAATGTTACCTTGCACATATTGTTGAAAACAAAGAAACAGTTCAGATTAATGATGTTCCGGTGGTAAACGAGTACCTTGATGTTTCTCCGGATGAGTTTCTTGGTTTTATACCTAATCGAGAAGTTGAAATTACTATTGACTTAGTTCCTGATGCAATGAAAATTTCAAAACCCCATTATCGAATGGCTAAAATTGATATTATAGAGTTAATGAGGCAATTGCAAGAGTTAATAAGTAATGGTCTTATTCAACCAAGCACATCACCATGGGGTGCCCCTATCTTGATTGTTAAATAGAAAGATGTTTCAATGGAAATTTTCATTGATTATAGATCATTGAATAACATCACTATTATGAATAAGTATACTTTGCCTCATATCGATGATTTGTTTGATCATCTCCAGGGAGCTCTGGATTTTTCGATGATTGACATGAGATCAGGGTACAATTAGTTGAATGTTAAGGAAGAAGGCGTTCCGAAGACCGCGTTTCATACTAGATATGGCCATTATGAATTTTTAGTTATGCCTTTTGGGTTAACCAATGCACCTACTATATTCATTTATCTTATGAATAGAATTTTAAATGAGTTCTTGGATAAGTTTTTTGTTGTGTTCATTGATGATATTTTGGTTTATTCCAAAAGTAAGGAGGAACATGAAAGTCATTTAAGTGTTGTCTTTCAAACCATAAAAGAAATGAAACTATTTGGGAAATTCAGAAAGTGTGAGTTTTGGTTACAACAAATTTCATTCCTTGGTCACATTGTTTTAAAAAATGGCATAACTATTGATCCTCCTATAACAAATGGTGTTGAATAATGGACACGACCCACAAATATAACCGAGATTCGTAGTTTTCTTGGTATGGCAGGTTATTATTGGAGGATTGTTGAAAATTTTTCACGGGTATCTAGTCTAATGACTATGTTAACTCGAAAAGGTGTTAAGTTCATTTGGACAAAATAATGTGATGATTGTTTTTGGAAATTGAAAAGAAGATTTTTGAATGCTCCAGTTTTGGAACTGCCATCCAGAAATGGTGAGTTTGTTATCTATAGTGATGCTTCATTGAAAATACTAGGTTGTGTCCTAATTCAAAATGATCAGGTAATTTCTTATGCTTCACGTTAGTTGAAACCTCATTAGTTAAATTAACCAACACATGATTTGGAATTAACTGTTGTTGTTTTTTCTTTAAAAATTTGGAGGCATCATTTGTATGAAAAAAAATGTGAAATATATACTAACCATAAAAGTTTAATGTATATATTCAATCAATAATAATTGAACATGAGACAGAAAAGATGGCTGGAAGTAATAAAGGATTATGATTGCACGATCCATTACCATCTAGGAAAAGAAAATAATGTAGCTGATGCTTTGAGTCAAAATAGTAACGCTTCATTAACCATGATACATTTGGAACGAGATCCTTAGGATTTTTATTTGATGAATTATGGAATAGAAGTTATTGGTGTTGGAAATACTTATGTTTTTTATCATGTGTCAGTGAGATCATCTCTATCAAAAAGAATAATGTAAGCGCAGAAGGAAGAAAGTGAGTTGCAGAAAACGGTAGAGTTGGATCAGAAGGGTAAGTTTCCTGATTTAAACATTGATAATGATTGTGTTTTGTGTTTTGGGAAGAGATTATGGGTGCCTTGTGATTCACAGTTGAATAATGAGATGTTATGTGAAGCTCATAGTTCATTGTTTTTATTTCATCCGGGAAGTAAGAAGATATACATAGATCTTCGAGATTATTACTGGTGAGATGGAATGAAAAGAGATATTGGTGATTTTAATGTGATGTGTATGACTTGACGACATTTTAAAGAAGAGTGGAAGCTACTTAAAGGGATGCTTCACCCTCTACCGGTGCCCGAGTGGAAATGGTAACATATATCTACGGACTTCGTTGTGGGATTACCAAAGACATCTCGAGGTAATAATCCAATCTAGGTTATAGTTGATCGATTGACCAAATCTACTCATTTCGTTCCTATTCAAGATATTTTTTCTCTAGATCAAATTGCTCGGTTGTATGATGAAGAGGTGGTTAGGTTTCTTGGAGTTCCTCTCTCCATTGTATCGGATCGTGATCCCAGGTTTACTTCTAACTTTTGGAAAGGACTTTAGAAGTCATTGGGTGCTGAATTAAATTTTAGTACATCTTTTCATCCTCAATCAGATGGGAAATCAAAACGAACAATTCAGACATTGTGGGATATGATATGTTTTTCCTCGATAGATTATCAGGGAAGTTGGGACCAACTTCATTCTTTGGATGAATTTTCATATAATAACTGTTTTCATTCTAGTATACAGATGTCTCCATTTGAGGCATTATATGGAAAGCATTGTCGAAATCCAGCTTTTCGGGATGAGGTAGGTATAAGGAAGATGATGGGACCCGAATTGGTTGAAGATATGGCAGATAGAGTATAGTTGATTCAGAAGCACATGAGAACAACTTATAGAAGACAGAAAAGTTATGCAGATAACCATATGTAGGATCTTTCCATTGAGGCACGTGATCATGTCTTTATCAATTTTTCTCCATGGAAAAGTTTGATGCGTTTTGGTAATAAGGGAAAGTTGAGTTCGAGGATCATTAGACCTTATAAAATTCTGGATAAAGTTGTATCAGTTTCATACAGAGTGGATTTACCTCTATGTTTATCCCAGGTACACAATTTCATAATGTTTCGATGTTGAGAATGTATATGCTAGATCCATCACATGTTTTGTAGAGACCCGAAGCTTGACGTACATAGATATTACATTACATTTGCAGAATACATAATACATAACAAAAACAGACACACAAGAACCATAATATTTTAGTGTCTTTGGAAACTTGGAACGTAATATTCTAATCGTGGTGAAAGATCTTCAACATCTCATATAAAGATCTTACAATTTTTGTTTCCTTACCAAAAACCTTTCTTTTAATCTGGGGGAAAATAAATCATAAAAAGGGTGAGCTCAAATGCTTAGTAAGGGTAAACATGGATAAAATAAAACATACCATACACATTTGAACCTAAAAACATGAACATAATGTTTAAACATCAAAATCCTGAGCAACGACTTAAAACATGGAAGTACATAAGGCATAGATAATAATGGAAAATAAATAATGATAACATAGAATGGGAATAAAACATGTAATTGTGGAATCCATTAAGCACATGTAATGATTTCCATAGTAGCCAAGGCATTTTTACCAAGACCATCTTAGTGGACAAAGTCCCATTCTAAATCGAGTTCACTCCTTGTTTCAGTCCTGTAACACTGAATCGGATAAACTTACTGTTCCAACCATGTCTATCTCATGAGATATAAATATTTACCCAATTCATTGGAGGGAGATATAGGTCCCACCCATCTCATAATGAAATCATTTTTACTTGTGCCACAAAATAAACATACATCATTCATAGTAACCCAATAAATAAAATGGGATTCATAAACATCATCCCATCATCACATAATCCATATAAAAGAAATGGATATCATTTCATAATAAGAAAAGTGAAACCATGTAAATCATAGAGACATGATACTTGAAACATACACATGTGATATAATGTTATCTTAAATGAAAATGGTTTTAATAAAACATTTGAAATAAATTCTTTAGGAAAATATCATTTTTTCTTCAAAATCATTTTATTTTCACAAAATGTACTGCAATTTTAGAAGAAAAGGTTTTTTTTGAAAATAGTCATGAAATCTTTTGAAGGAATATTCATGAAAATAAGGCTTTATAGAACCATAAAAATCCGTTCACGCCGTATAATTTAAAAATAACATTCTCCCCGTACTTTTATCAGAAAAGTCAAAAAAGTACCTCGTAACGTAAACAAAAGAAATATTCCTTCCATACCATGATGTAAAAGTCAAAATGGGAAAAATGAAATTAAAAATACATGAATACACTTTTATAAAACATGGACAAGGACGATAGCAATAACCCCTAGTAAATACTTTCGAATAAGCAATCTCGGATAAAAATGAGATTTGCAAAACTATCGCTTACCTTAGGTCCGATATGCTTCGTACGTATCCGATCCTTCTGTATAATGATTTAAATAATGTCGTTTACTTATTACAGAATCGTATTCATTGTTATGATATCATATATGGTTCTCTTATGACTTTATATTACCTGTTCTTTTGTAAATTCAATGATAAAGAGTGTTTTGGGTAAAATCGTTTCATTTGTTGTCCGTGTTTTGACTTGTAATTATTCATATGATTACATAGATCATGATTAATTAATTCCAAAATATAAAACATGATTTATATATATTATGTATTCAGAATCTACATATATATAATAGATCAATAAATGGAATGAAATACACCGTTCATGGAGAAGGTAGGCCGTACGTACGCATGAACGTTGTTTTCGTTACCTCATTGAATTGAATGGAATTAATTAGATGACATACATATATATATACATAAATCCAGTATCATTATAATGTCATATATTTCATGATTACTTATTATATATACTTTATAATTATTCATTAATGGTTAATCATTGAGAATGAATCTCATCCCGTCGTGGAGACGGTATTCCGTACGTACGCACGAGCGATGATATCGTTCCCATGATCGTGGAATTTTAATGAAGTGTATGTATACTATTAGAGAATCAATATCACTTTACAATAATCATATACAGTTATTATTTACACCATTATACACATCCATGTAAGGTGGTGGTGGAAAATAGATTACACCATGGAGTGGAGGCGGTATTCCGTTCGTACGCACGCCCGGTGATTTCGTTTTCCGTAGGATGGATAGATGGTGAAATAGGGTTGTTTAATACTTATAATAACATATAAGTATATGAGTGATACTGATGTTATTACTTCATAATGAAACAACCTAATAAGAATAAGTGGAAGAAGAAATAAATGTGAAAGAATCAGTAACAGACATTACCTCTTCTTTGAAGCGCCTCTTTGAGACCACCTATTAGGACACTAAAATTGGTCTTTGAAGAAGACCAGGACCTCTAGGATGTTTCTAGAGATTTGGAGAAGATAATTTTCAGGGGTTTTCAAAGCTTGAAGGCTCAAAGTGGTGTGAGAAAGAGAGGGAGGAGGTTCCCTTTTATAAGAGAGGAGAGGGGCACCTTTGGAAAAACTAATTATATTATTTTATTATAAAGTCTTATTCAGTTTTTAATAGCTCCAAATTGATTTATTTCGAAGCTAATGTGGGGATGGGTCCAAATACTCTCATCCAATAAAATTTATACCAGTTTAGGTTTCTATTTTAACCTTATCATTTAGATTTAACCTTAAGATAAATAATTTTACTTTTACCGTGTCTTCCTGTTTTCTTACACTATAAGGTTAATAAATGTACTATAAAAATCAAAACGAACCCCAAGTTGTTTTTTATACATATATATAACCTTATCTAAGTCATTTTTCCGAGCCTTATATTTTTAGGAATAAAATAACAATTTATAATATAATATTTGTTTTAAAAACTATTTCATGTCAATGTTGACACTTTTTGGTAATTGATTTTTGTGAAAATCATAACAGAATGATTAGTTCGAAACAGTTTAATTAAAAAAAATACTAACATGTCATATTAACTTAGAAAATTTATGTAATTTATAAAAAGTCTCAAATTACATTTATTTGGATATTTATAACATCAATTATGTCAATATTTCATTAATAAGATAATTATTACATCATCATTGTTTCATAAATAAATTAAATTATTTTAAGTCTAAAAATTATAAATAAAATACCATTATGTAGGAAATATTTTTATATTTCTAATTAAAATTTATAGTCGAATTTATCTTATGTATAACCCTATATTAAAAAATATTTAGTTATTAAACATTGATTTTAACTATTTTAACCCTTCTTTAAATAAATTAATAACAAGTGTCCTAATCTAATCCAAGTGGGCCTAAATGGTCATATTTTATTTCTAAGGTTGTTTTTGGTCGAATTACACTTATCCAATAGAATTAGGACATGTGTTAGGGTAATAATAATAACACTTTTACCCTGAATTACCCTATTTACTTTTAACCGTGGTAAAAAAGTAAAAAGTTACTATTCACCAAAAATTATTTTTGTCTCATTGAACCACATTTTAGTCCTTGATATTAACCGTGTCTCTCAGATTTTTGAAATTCCACTAACAGAAGCGGTAAAATTAAGTTTTATGAAAAATTCAGTTTTTTAACTACCACTTAGTGGTTTCACTATTCATCAAAAAATGAAAGTTTCCAGAAAAATACCAAAATTTAGGCCTAATCTATATTTGATATTATGAATTCAAAAATGATGTCTATTTTGAAAAATTCAAAACATATTAGTCGTATTAATTAATTTAAAAATAAATTCCCGTCGTCAAAACAAATCGCGTGTTTTTAAGAAACAATAAATATCAAAAGATTGATACTTGTTTATATCCAATTTCAAAGTGAAATTAATTCCAATGACCAACATTGGATTAAATGGTAAAAATATATTCTAATCACACTTTAAAACCAATTTAAAATATAATCTAACCATATAAATTATTGCAATGAAAAAAGTTGTTTTTAATTAAAATATAGGGTGTTTTTACTATTCATCAAAATATGAAAGTTATCAGAATAATATGAAAAATTTATCCAAAGTAAATTTTTATACCCTGATTCCAAGGAAGAATTTTATTTTTTCAAATTGAACTTATAGACATGTCAAAAACAAGATTTAATGTGGGTGCGCCATCAAAAGGTGGAAAGACTACATTTTTTGAAAAATACTTATTTTACTCGAAAAAATGATTTTGTTCTCATACCATGTTCTAGAAAATGTGTAAGATGAATAATAATGATATAAAATTCAAAATTTAGTTGATACTATTCATAACGACTAGTTCATAATAATATTATAACTATACATCGTTGTTTAGTGAAGTCTGGTATTACGTACAACACACGCTATCGATGAAAGTCACTATTGCGTGTAATGCAGGCCAAGTCAGGGTTGCGTGTTGTGAAAGACTCCTCCGTTGTTACCTATAACATAATCCAACCATATTTCATTTATACATTGAATATATATATATATATACACACTATCAAAATTGTTTGTAACATGATCCAAGAATAGTGTTGTGTATACTTCAAGCTCATACGGTGTTGCATGTAGCGCAAGGTAATCTTGTTGCAGCATACAACGCAAGACATCAATGATATTAAGAGAATATTTTTCATAAAATCTCGGGGTGTTACATTCTACCCCACTTAAAATGAATTTCACCCTCGAAATTCGTCGGGGTTATAAATGGTTTACTACTCGAAAGTTTTTTTAATAGAAACCCACATCGTAAAAAAAGGAATACCAAAACTTGGCTTTAAACACTAAAGTATTAAATGTAACGGTTTCCCAAATTAACTCATCACTGGGTTTCCACGTAGGAGAACATAGGTTAAAATATGGATATAAAAAAGAAACCTAACAATCATGTTCTGATGGAGAGTGGTAGAGAATATGGCTATGAAAAAGCCAACAATCACAAAGCTATAGATTTGTGATGATCTAAGGTACCATCTGATTCATTGGATATAAGGGAACTAGGACAACATTTTTGGTTTTCAAGATCATTTCCCTAAAGTTGATGAATTAAAAGAAATACTTACATGATTTTGGTACAATCTCTCTGTTGTTCGTGAATTGAACAATTTCCACTTCATGCCTTAAAGAAATGAAGTTGAATTTGTTATTCGTGATGTGTTAGCAGATCATGTGATAGAATGATGGGTCATTCGATCTGTTTCAAACAAAAGGTTAGAAAAAGTTATAAGTCCATATTATGGTTAGATTAATCATATATGGTTCCAAAAATGAACTTATACGTCATATATCATACCGCTTAATAAAATAAAACTAGTTTCTACTAACCAGGGACTTCCTGTAGGCCAGTGGTAGGCGATAAAGGCCAGTCGCACTTTGGTTGTGGGTTCGATTCCCACAGCCTTGTCTGACGTGATGGGCTATTGCCCGTCCTGCAGGTTGTCCTTTTTCTAAAACTATATTACTATAACATCCCATCAATAATTTCGAAAAAACTTCTATCCTTAAACAATACTAACTTATTTCCAACATAATCCATTCCAATATTTAGGCTTATCCATAATACTGCAGTCCACTCTCATAATATAGTGAAAATTATTACCAGATATTTAATACCATTGTTGATCCCCATATATTATAAGATATGTCTTGTTGGTCACATTCCAAAAATTCGAAGGCCTTAGTCATGTATTCTCTTAAAACATGAATACCCATTAAACCTTAGTGAAAACATGAATGCAGTTAAAAGTTAACAATTTCCACATACCAAAATCCTCAAAATTATATATACTCAAACCATGATATCACTTAGCCTTTATATCAATCAAGAGCTCATGAATACAATAAAACATCTCATTATCTTCTTATTCTACTTTACAAAAATATCTGAATAACCTTCCATGGTTACTGGTACCATTCAACATATACTTTCAAATAATTTTAGGAAAAAAAATAGTGTAACAATCTTTAGATGATTCTTTATTCCATAGTACCATTAACTATACAACATAACACTCGATAAACATAAAATCATTCCACTACCTTCTAAAACAACTGACTGAGCTTCAACACTTATTTTAGCTCATATATAATTTGTATTCTCCTCATCATCATCCACATAAATACTACCCATATGACCATGCTAATTCTCTTCATGAGATTTTCCATTAGGTAATTGGTATGCATAATGCCCGTACATTAAACATTTAAAACACCTAATCATTGTTGATGTCGTAGCAATACCATTATCCTTGTCCATGGTGTTAACTGAACCTTTTCCTTTGCACTTACTGGCTTTGTGTCCTTTTCCACACCCAAAGCATCGTCCAGTTCCTTTGAAACAATCTCCCTGATGCCTCTTCCCACATGATTGACATAGGGGAAATTGAACTTTCTTTCCTCTATGATCATCATGAAACTCCATCTTTCTCTTATTAGCCGAGTCCAGAAACTTACCAAATTTGAGTTTATTGATCATATTACGAGATATCTGATTCGGCATTATAATGATGTTTCGACTTCAAAATCCCATTTCATTTTGTTTTTCATGAAGAATATCATTCTATTGTCCTTAATATCCTCCATTATCATGAATCATCTTGTTTCCAGCCATTTTCTAAAATCCAAAAAGAATAGTGTGAGAGGAAAAAATAATGCTAGGAAAAACAACATTGTAAAGGGGGATCACCCTCAATATCTAACATCTTCGGTTAAATTCTAAGATCATTACCGTAGTTCTAGTACTATATCCTATACGTATACTTATCCTTAGGGACATCCCTAGACATACCGTAGAAATATCTCTAGGGATCTCACTAACGTTTTCGCATCCTAGTTTCCAAATGTTGACTAAAACTTTCCTCTGATACCAACTGTAGAGACCCGAAGCTTGACGTACATAGATATTAAATTAATTCTTCAGAATACATAATACATAACAAAAAAAGACACACAAGGACCGTAATATTTTAGTGTCTTTGGAAACTTGGAACGTAATCTTCTAATCGTGGTGAATGATCTTCAACATCTCCCATAAAGATCTTACACTTTTTGTTTCCTTACCTAAAACCATTCTTTTAATCTTGGGGGAAAATAAAACACAAAAAAGGTGAGCTCAAATGCTCAGTAAGGGTAAGCATGGATAAAATAAAACATACCATACACATTTGAACCTAAAAACATGAACATAATGTTTAAACATCAAAATCTTGAGCAACGACATAAAACATGGAAGTACATAAGGCATGTATCATAATGGAACATAAATAATGATAACATAGAATTGGAATAAAACATGTAATTGTGGCATCCATTAAGCACATGCAATGATTTCCATAGTAGCCAAGGCATTGCTTCCAAGACCATCTTAGTGGACAAAGTCCCTTTCTGAATCGAGTTCACTCCTCATTTCAGTCCTGTAACATTGAACCAGATTAACTTAACGTTTCATCCATGTCTATCTCATGAGATATAAATCTTTACCCAATGCATTGGAGGGAGATATTGGTCCCACCCATATCATAATGAAATCATTCTTACTTGTGCCACAAAATAAACATACATCATTCATAATAACCCAATAAATAAAATGGGTTTTATAAACATCATCTCATCATCACATAATCCATATAAAAGAAATGGATATCATTTCATAATAAGAAAAGTGAAACCATGTAAATCAAAGAGACATGATACTTGAAACCTACACATGTGAAAAAACTTCATCTTAAATGAAAATGGGTTTGATAAAACACATGAAATGAATTCTTGAGGAAAATATCCTTTTTTATTAAAAATCATTTTCTTTTCACAAAATGTCAATCAATTTTAGAATAAAAGGTTTTTGATGAAAATAGTCATGAAATATTTTTAATGAATCTTCATGAAAATAAGGCTTTATAAAACAATAAAAATTTGTTCACTCCATATAAGATAAAAATAACATTCTCCCAGTACTTTTGTCGGAAAAGTCAAAAAAGTACCCCGTAACGTAAACAAAAGAACGATTCCTTCCATACCATGGGGTAAAAGTCAAAATGGGTAAAAAGGAATTTAAAAATACATGAATACACTTTTATAAAACATGTTCATGGACGATATCAATAACCCCCAGTAAATACTTATGAATAAGAAATATCGGATAAAAATGATATTTGCAAAATTATCCCTTACCTTAGGTCCGATATGATTTGTATGTATCCAAACCTCCTATATTATTATTTAAATAATGTCATTGAATTATTACAGAATCATATTAATTGTTATGATAACATATATGGTTCACTTATGACTTTATATTACCCATTCTTTTGTAAATTCCATGTTAAAGAGTGTTTTGGGTAAAATCGTTTCATTTGTCGTCCACGTTTTGACTTGTAATTATTAATATGATTACTTAGATCATGATTACTTAATTCCAGAATATAAAACATGATTTTTATATATTATATATTCAGAATCTAAATATATATAATAGATTGATAAATGGAACGAAATACACCGTTCATGGAGACGGTAGTCCGTACGTACGCATAAACGTTGTTTTCGTTTCCTCATTGAATTGAATGGAATAAATTGGATGAAATAAATATATATATATACATAAATACAGTATCATTATTATTTCATATATTTCATGATTACTTATTATATATACATTATAATTTTTCATGAATGGTTAATCGTTGAGAATGAATCTCATCGCGTCGTGGAGACGGTATTTCGTACGTACGCACGAGCGATGATATCGTTCCCATGATGGTGGAATTTAATTGGAGTGTATGTATACTATTATAGAATCAATATCACATTACAGTAATCATATATAGTTATTATTTACACCATTATACCCATCCAAGTAAGGTGGTGGTGGAAAATAGATTACACCATGGCGTGGAGACGGTATTCCGTTCGTACGCACGCGCGGGGATTTCATTTTCTGTAGGATGGATAGATGGTTAAATAGAGTTGTTTCATACTTATAATAACATATCATTTTATGAGTGATACTGATGTTATTACTTCATAATGAAACAACCTAAGAAGAAGAAGTGGAAGAAGAAATATATTTGAATGAATCGGTAACGGACATTACCCCTTCTTTGAAGCGCCCCTTTGAGACCACTTCTTAGGGAACTAAAATTGGTCTTTGAAGAATACCAGGACCTCTATGATGTTTATAGGGAAGTGGATAAGAGAATATGGGAGGGGTTGGCCAAGCGTGAAGGCTCAAAGTGGTGTGAGGAAGAGAGGGAGGAGGTGCCCTTTTATAAGGGAGGAGAGGGGCACCATTGGAAAAACTAAAAATATTATTTTATTATAAAGTCATATTCAGTTTTTAATAGCTCCAAATTGATTTATTTCGAAGATAATGTAAGGATTGGTCGAAATAATCTCATCCAATAAAATTTAGACAAGTCTAGGTTTCTATTTTAACCTTATCAATTCGATTTAACCTTAAGATAAATAATTTTACTTTTACTGTGTCTTCTTGTTTTCTTACACTATAAGGTTAATAAACTTACTATAAAAAGCCAAAAGAACCCCAAGTTGTTTATTATTAATATATGTGACCTTATATAAGTCATTTGGCCTAACCGTAGATTTTTTAGAATAAAATAACAATTTATAATATAATATTTGTTTTAAAAACTATTTTATGTCAATTTTGACACTATTTGAAAATTGATTTTTGCGAAAATCATAAAAGAATGATTAGTTATAAACAAGTTAATTAAATAAATACTAACATGTCATATTAACATATAAAATTATTTTAATTCATAAAAAGTCTCATATTACATCTATTTGGGTATTTATAACATCAATTATGTCAATATTTCATTAATAAGATAATTACTGCATCATCATTGTTTCATAAAACAATTCAATTATTTTAAGTCTAAAAATTATAAATAAAATACCATTATGTAGGAAATATTTCTATATTTCTAATTAATACTTATAGTCGAATTTATCTTATGTATAAATCTATATTCAAAATTATTTATTTATTAAACATTGATTTTAACTATTTTAACTCTTCTTTAAATAAATTAGTAATAAATGTCCTATTCTAATCCAAGTGGGCCTAAAAGGTCATATTTTATTACTAAAGTTGTTTTTGGTCGAATTACACTTATCCAATATAATTAGGACATGTGTTAGGGTAATAATAATAACACTTTTACCCTGAATAACCCTATTTACTTTTAACCGTGGTAAAAAAGTAAAAAGTTAGTATTCAACAAAAAATATTTTCATCTCATTGAACCAAATTTTAGTCCATGATATTAACTGTGTCTTTCAGAGTTTCGAAATTCCACTCATAGAATTGGTAAAATTAAGTTTTATGAAAAATTCAGTTTTTTAACTACCACTTAGTGGTTTCACTATTCATCAAAAAATAAAAGTTTCCAGAAAAATACCAAAATTTAGGCCTCAGATATATTTGATATTATGAATTCAAAAATGATGTTTATTTTACCAAATTCAAAACATATCAGTTTCATTAATTAATTTAAAAATTTATTCCCATCGTAAAAACAAATCACGTGTTTTTAAGAAACAATAACTATCAAAAGATTGATATTTGTTTATATCCAATTTCAAAGTGAAATTAATTCCAATGACCAAAATTGGATTAAATGGTAAAAATATATTCTAATTACACTTTAAAACCAATTAAAAAGATAATCTAACCATACAAATTATTGCGATGAAAAAGTTGTTTTTAATTAAAATATAGCGTGTTTTTACTATTCATTAAAATATGAAAGTTATCAGAATAATAAGAAAAATTGACCCGATGTAAATTTTTATACCCTGATTCCAAGGAAGAATTTTATTTTGTCAAATTGAACTTATAGACATGTCAAATACAAAATTTAAGGTGGGTGCACCATCAAAAAGTGGCAAAACTACATTTTTTTTAAAAATACTTATTTTACTCAAAAAATTGATTTTCTTCTCAAACCATGTTCTAGAAAATGTGTAAGATGAATAATAATGTTATAAATTTCAAAATGTAGTTGATAATATTCATAAAGGCTAGTTCATAATAATATTATAACTATATATCGTTGTTTAGTGAAGCCTGTTATTACGTACAACACACGCTATCGAGGAAAGTCGCGATTGCGTGTAATGCAGGCCAAGTCAGGGTTGCGTGTTGTGCATGACTCCTCCGTTGTTTCGTATAACAGAATACAACCATATTTCATTTATACATTGAATATATATATATATATATATACTATCAAAATTGTGTGTAACATGATCCAACAATAGTGTTGTGTATACTGCAAGCTCATACGGTGTTGCGTGTAGCACAAGGTAATCTTGTTGTAGCATACAACACAAGACATCAATGATATTAAAAGAATATTTTTCATAAAATCTCGGGGAGTTACATGTTTTGAGCCCAAAGTTAGTTCAGTTGGAAGTGAATCTCTCTTATAAAGAACAACCAGTCCAGATTCTTGACCGTAGAGAGAAAGCGTTGCGGAATAAGGTAATTCACTAGGTAAAGGATTTGTGGAAAAACCATATGGTTGAAGAGGCATCATGGGAATCTGAAAATGTAATGAGGGATAAATACCCCCACTTATTTTGGTAAGTGAATAAAATTGCATGGACACAATTTCCAAAAGGGGGAAGGATGTAACATCCAAAGTAAATGAAGAATGATATATTTTCATATTTATTAATATTTGTGAATTAAATATTAATTTTACTTTATAAGGGCTTCTATGTTCAATAGCGTACCCGATACAAATCGACGAGTTTCTTTGAAATCTTACATTGCACACTAATAATATAATAATATTATTTTAAATGGTTGTTAACTCCTAGACTTTGTATTGGTGGGAATGAACAAAACTAACTAAAATATGATTATAAATGATTGTTAAATGTATTACATTTATCCAATAAAAAGTTAGTGGCTTAAAATAAGAATGAGTCTAATTTTAAGCATAATTTACATTAAAAGGCCGATTTACCGCCTTTTAATAGAGAAACCTCTTTAAATATAGTTTTGGTTACTTTAATACATTATATATGACCAAATAAAAGCCTTATTTAGAATGGGGACATCAAAATTTACATTGAGTAAATTTTTGGAATTTTTTCTCTACAGTTCATTTTTAATGAATAGTGAAAATATGGTATTTCAATTCAAAACTATGTTTTAATATAATTTAATTATATAGATAGGTTATCTTTATAATTGGATTTAAAGTTTAATTAGAGTATATTTTTACCATTTAATCAAATTTTGGTCGTTGGAGTTAATTTCACATCGAAATTGGACTTAAACAATTGTCAATCATTTGATAGTTATTGTTTCATAAAAACACGCTATTTGTTTTAACAACGGGAATTAATTTTAAAATTAATTAATGAAACTTCTATGTTTTGAAATTTTAAAAATAAACATAATTTTTGAATTTGGAATTTAAAATAATGCTTTGGCTGAATTTTAGGTATTTTTCTGAAAAACATCAAATTTTTATGAATAGTGAAACCACTTAGTGGTAGTAAAAATGGATTTTTTCATTTAAATGAAATTTTACCACTTCTGTGAATTGAATTTCTAAAATCTAAAAAACATGGTTGTTATCAAGAAGTAAAATTTGGTTCAATATGATGAAAATAATTTTTGGTGAATGGTAACTTTTGACATTTATTTACCGCGGTTAAAGGTAAATAGGGTAATTCAAGGATAAAAGAATATTATAATGATTCCATATTACCTTAACAATTGTCCAAACCTTATTTTATGATTCATGGCCGACCATGGGAATATTTGGGTCGATTTTGGGACCCCATTTATCCACATCAGAGTGATAATGACGATTTAGATTAATTAACTTAAAGTAAAGGCAAAAATGACAAAAGGAAATATCTTTTTGTAAATTAATTTTTATAATGGGTTATATAAATTATCATTTCTACTATAAATATTCATTATAAGGATAAAAATATAAGCTATATGATGGTATTTTTTGTAAAATTTTTACACATCATATATATTAAATTATTTATTACACAATAATGATGCAATGTTTACCTCATTAATAAATCATTTAAATAAATGAGATTATAATGATTAAAATATTATCCAAACATGTCCAATTATGATTTTATGATTTTATTTCGAATATGGGTCATCTTATCTTCGACCTTAATGATTTTTGGACCTTTATAAACCGAATATCATTATGTAATAATATAATATTTTCACACTTTCCTAAAGAGCCCCTCCTTTATCTTACAAAAGGAGACTATTTCTATCCAATTCCTCACACCTCTCAAGCCATTTGGCTAGTCCAAAATATTCCCAATTAAGCTCTCTACATCCCTATTCTCCTCCTAGAAGACTTACATTAGGAAGAGGGCACTTTAAGAAGTCCTTTGGTTCAAACCAAAGGGAGTTACCCAAATTAAAGGTTACAATTTCTCTTAAATTGTTTTCTTTTATTTTACTTCTCCAACCCCAAAACTATTTTTATTCCTTTCTATTGTAACAACACAAGTATCCTAAATATACTAGTATATTGTTATGATAATAATTCTAACTACACTTACACACACCTCCATCTAATTGATGAAGAACACAATGTTTCTGTGGATGGAAAACTAACGCCTCACAAAACGACGATTGTTCAATTACATATTACAACCTCTCATGGTAGAAATTATGATGGAACTGTATTTATATATATGATATATATTATGTTTTTTATTTACTTATGCTTATGAAATTCCCAATTATATCAACACTTTATGGTTTCCATAGTGGGTAAATACGATAATCTCATTTGAAGAAGTGCAGACTACCGCCCCCTAAAAGTTATATGACTCGTTCATACCATATGTGGTACATCTAAAGGATATATTTAATTATATTATATATTATACAATTATAGAATTATAATATACTTATGCATCATTATTTTTTAATTCCATTATATATGAAATAGAAATGGAAGTAGTGTTAATGTGTACGTACGGCTTACCGTCTCCATGAACTGTGCATTTCATTTCTTACCTCCAAATGATATGTACTATTATAAATATAGGTATATACTGGATATATATGATATATATGATATCTAAATCATGAATAAAATTCTGGATATAATGGTCTATAGACCACATGGGCAAATTATAAATATAAGGTGTTCATTTTTGACTAAGGTACCAAATATCGACAAAACAAACATTATTAACATAAATGATTTCTTAATGTTTATAACATGGTAACAAGTGATATAAAAGGAATAATAAACATGAAAAAGGTTCTTAAGAAAGTTTAAATTAACTTTATTTCATTATTCATGAGATTAATGAATGATCGAGTAATGTCGGACATGAGGTAAGGGACTTCGTCTCAATCTCCTTTCATTGAGCCATATTTAGTTTTATGAACGACTTTATTTTATATGGTGTATAAACCCCTTTGAATTTTCATTTTATTCAAAGGGAATCTTTTTATAAGAAGAACTTTACTAAATGAAAAAATGTAATATTTTTTTACGTAAGTAGTGACAACGACCTTTCCGCTGCTATGAGTATTATTTGATCTTTGGCTTCCTTAACAAGCTAGAATGTTTTTAAAAAGAAATAAATTAATACCATATACTATTTTTGCGTATTTTGGTATTGAAAATGATTTAGATAATTGATTTATTATTTAAATATCTAGAAATAATATTTTTTTATTTCAATGATGAAATGTTATCTTTCATTTATGTTTATGTTATGTGTTATGATCATGTTCTGGTTCTTGGTAATTATTTACGTATACAGGTGGTTCCGTGAAAATCCTAGGGTGGGTGAGCCCAAGATAGCTCTCCAATGCATTGGGTAAGGTGATGGAGGTAATTTTGAATATTTCTCCTAAGAGATTTAGGTAATATACATTGATGGGTATTCCAAAGTAACTCCCTATGTAGCTGTGATAGCTACAATGTAAGTATGATATGGATACCACAAGTTACCTTTATGATTTATGATTTCTATGTGTCTTTCATAAATCTAATGTTTTCAAGAGGTAAATAATTGATTTCATATTTTGTATGTATTTATGAAAAAATGTTTTAATTCGTTGTTTTATAACCCCTACTGAGATTTTTATGCTAATCCCATGTTTTGAAATGTTTTCATAGGACATAATGATGAAAAGGGTCAAGGATGGGATCAAGGAAAAGTCATGCTGTTGAAAATATTGAACTAGACATGAATCTTTTTTTCAAGAGTTTTTATTTTAATAAAAAATAGAAATAGTGTAGAAGTTTCTACTTTGTAATCTTTTGTGATGTAATAGTTATGTCCTAATCCTCTAAAACTCTAAACCTGAAAAGATCCTCACTGTGAATTATTCGTTTAATTCAATATTATGTAATGTTTATGGTCGGGTCCTTATAAATAATATCAATAACGATCTATATAAAATAAATGAATCCGCATACCTATCATCAACTCCTTATCCCCCCATGTATCAAGTGAAATAGAACCATTCTACCAAAGAAATCAAACTGAATGTAAGGACATTCCATAAAAAACTTCCATCTAGGAATCAATAATCCAAACCCGCAACTCAATAATTGAAAAATCAGGTTCCATATCACTAACATCCCAACATTGGTTAGGATATTGCAACATCCCATGTAAATAAAGAATAATACTTTTTATTAATTATAAATATTTTTTAATTAAATATCAATTTTACTTTAATGGTGTTTCTATGTTAGATGGCTTACCTGATACACAACGAGTTACATTGAAATCTTACATTGAACACTAATAATAACATAATATTTATTTAATTGTAGTTAACACCTAGCTGTTGTATTGGCGGGAATGAATAGAAAATACTATAATATGATTATATATGTTTGTTAAATGTTTTTATATTTATCCAATAAATTTTAAAGGCATAAAATGTGAAGTAATCTAATTTTAGGCATAAATACTCTAATATTTTTTAAACTGCTAATTTAACACATTGTAATGGAAAAACCACTTTAAATAAAGTTTTTGTCACTTTTATATGTTATTTTTGAAAAAATGAAATTCTTTTTTATAATCGGGACAACAAAATTCAGTTTGGGTAAAATTTTTTTATTTTTCTAATAAAAATAAATTTTTGATGAATAGTTGAAAATACTGTATTTTAATTCAAAACTTCTATTTAATATAATTTTTATATGGTTATATTGTCATTTTAAATTGTATTAAATTTTATTTATATTATATTGTTACCATTTAATCCAATTTTGGTCATTGAAATTAATTTCACATTGAAATTGGACATAAACAATTGTCAATCTTTTGATAGATAATATTTCTTAAAAACAAGATTTCTGTTATTACAATGGGAATTAATGTTAAATTAATTAAGGAAAATTCTATGTTTTGAATTTGGTAAAATAGAAATAATTTTTTAATTCACAATATCAAATATATCTTAGGATGAATTTTTGGTAGTTTTCTGAAAAACTTCAATTTTTAATGAATAGTGAAACCACTAAGTAGTAGTTTAAAAATGACTTATCCTTTTAAATGAAATTTTACCACTTCTGTGAATTGAATTTAAAATATCTGATATACATGATTGTTATTAGTATGTAAAATGTTTTTCAATAAGAAGAAAAAAAATTAGTGAATAGTAACCTTCGACTTTTATTTACTGTGGTTATAGGTAAATTGGTTAATTCAAGGTAATAAGAATATTATAATATTAAAAATTAACTTAACACTTGTCCTAACTTTATCGGATGAGTCGTGGATGACCATGGGGATCCATTAGATTATTTTGGGACCCCATAGTTCCTATTATTAGTGATGATTACAGTTAATATTAATTATGTTAAAGTAAAGACAAAAATGACATAATCAAATATCTTTTAGTAAATAATTTTTTACGTGGGTCTATGTATGTTATCTATTAGAGAATAAATATTATTTGGAAATATAAAAATATTTCCTACATCATGGAATTTTATTTATAATTTTTATACATAAAAAAAAATAAAACTTTTAATGACACAATAATGTAGTATTTACCTTATTAATAAATGATCTAAATAAATAATATTATAAAGACTAAAATATTATCCAAAACCTCTTATGGAATGATTTTATTTCTAGGAATAGTAATATTATATTCGACACTAATATGGTTTGGACCTTTAGGAAGGGAAAATCATTATATAATTAAATAATATTTTAACAATTTTTTAAAGAGACCCTCCTTTACCTTATAAAAAGTCATCAACTCTAACCCATTCCTCACACCTATCAAGCCCCTTGGCTCGACCAAAAACATAACATATAAGATATGATGATCCCTTTCTTCCCCCTAGAAGCCTTAACCTTGTCAGAAGGCACTTCAAGAAGTCCATTTGGTTCAAACCAAAGGGAGTGACCTGATTTTAAGGTAATGATTTCACTTCAAAAAATTTATTTTATTTTACTTCTCCAACCCCTAAACTCTTTATATTACTTTCATTCATAAAAACACTTGTATCCTCAAAATACTGGGATGATTTTATGATTTTTATTCAGACTAAACTTACACACACCTCCATTTAATAAGTAAAGAATAAACTGTATCTACTGAAAGAAAAGTAACGCCTCACGAAACGATGATTATTCAATTTTCTCCAACTACCTCTCATGGTGGCTATTAAGATGGAGATGTATTTATATATGATATATATAATGTTTATGTTTTCTTTTTGATTCTGTATTTTTTATTTATAGAATACCATTATTGTTTCCATTATGCGTAAACATGATAATTTCATTTGAAGAAGTGTGGACTACCGCCCCCTCAATGTGATATGACTTGTTAATGCCATATGTGGGAAATAAAAAGGTTCGAGTTAATTATATTATATATGATATTATACTCTAATTATAATATAACTATGTATCATTATTTTTTAATTCCATTAAATTAATAAATATGAAATAAATTAGCGTTCATGCATAAGTAAGGCTTACCGTTTCCATGAACGGTGCATTTCATTACTTACCTCAAAATGTTATGTACTGTTACAAATACATATTTATACTGGATATATAATATATATATGATATCTAAATAACTAATATCATTCTGTATATAATGAATTTTTGACCACGTGGACAACATGTAATTATAAGTAGTCCATTTTTGACATAGGTACCAAATATCGACAAAACAACTGTTATTAACATAAATTATTACAATATGTTTTTAACATAGTAATAAGTGATATAAAAAGAATAATAAACTTGAAAAAATATCATAATAATGTATAAATTAACTTTAGTTTATTATTCATGAGATTATAGAATGAACGGGTTACGTCGGACACAGGGTGAAGGACTTCATCTCAATATCCTTTCATTGAGTCATATTCTATTTTAATACATGACATTAATATATATGGTGTAAAAACCCTTTTGACATTTACTTTTATTAAAAATGAAACATTTATCTACTAAGCATTTTACGAAATGACAAAAAAAATAATGTTTCTTTTAACGTAAATAGTGACAATGATCTTTCTTCCACCTCGAGTATTATTTGATCTTTGGATTCCTTAAAAATCCATAATGTTTTTGAAAGGAAAATAAAAACCCTATACTATTTTATGTATTTTGGTACTACAAATTTTTTTACAATTAATTTGTTATGACTATATATTTAAATTATAAATTGTGATCAAAATGTTGAAATGTTATTTTTCTTTTATTGTTTTTTATGTGTTATGAATATGTAATAGTTCATGGGAATTGTTACGTATATGGGTGGTTCCATGATAAAACAAGGGTGGGTGATCCCAAGATAGAACTCCAATGCATTGGATAACATGACAGTGGTAAACATGAATATTTCTCTTATGTTATTTAGGGAGTATATTGTGATGGGTATTGCAAATGCAACTCCATACGTAGTTATTATAGATACAATGAATGTATGATATGGATGCCACAAGTTACCTTTATGATTTATGTTTTCTATGTGTTATTCATAAATCTTATGATTTCATGAGGCATGTTGAAGAGCTTATGTGGTGTATTCATGGATGAACTAATGTTTTCTTTCTTTGTTTTATAACCCTCACAGAGATTTTTAAGCTCATCCAATTTTTTGAAATTTTTTTAATAGGATATAAAGATGAATAAGGACATGGACGAGATTAAGGTAAAGTCGTGTTGTCTAATACACGGGACTACAAATGACACTTTTTTTCAACAGTTTTTATGTTATGAAAAAATGGAAACTGGGTAGAAGTGTCTACCTTGTAATTTTTGAGATGTGATGTAATAGTTATGAAACAATTATCCTAAACTCTAAACCTAAAAAAGATCATTAATGTGAATTATTCATTTCATTCAATATTACGTAATGTTTATGGCTGGATCCTTATCATTGGTATAAAAGGTCGGTTTAGGTAACATTAAGAGAATGTGTATTATTAAATTAATATCAAAAAAATAATTTATGTTAATATTCATATGATAACATTTAAATATTACCATGTTGCTTCGCCTAATATATAATTGTGTTTAGAATGGTTTTATTTATATGAAACAAGGCATCTTTGTTGGGATCATATCATGAGGAAGAAGACCTTCCAAATTAGGAAATTGAGAAGGTCCGAATCCGAACTAAATAGTTTTTTGCAATGATGGCACAATTGACTCAGGCTATAAATGGTGTTGGTATCCATGAAGGATATAATCTAGTTCAACCACAGAAGAACATGTCAGTAGTGGAGCATTTCATGATGCAAAATCTCCCATCATTCAGAGAATAATCTGACCTTGTGCTAGCTGATGGGTGGATTAACAAACTGGAGAATATTTTTGATGTTATGGGGTGTTCAAAACATCAAAATTATAGTCTCAATGTTTATTGTATGGAAGGTGAAACTGATCATTGGTGGTCGATGATGAAAAATATCGGGGACAATGAGGAGATTGATGCTCATGATTGTGATGAATTCAAAGGTATGTTTCTTGATAAATATTTTTTTAAGGTGGGTCATTATGGGATGGAAAACATATTATTCGAATTGTGGTAGGAGGATGATACAGTGGCTGCTTATGAAGAAAAATTCACTCTACTAGAAATGTATGCTCTTAATTTCATACGAGATCTTGATAGTAAAATCAACAATGTTTACTTATAATTAAAACCAAAGTATCAAAGGTGTTTAACTTCTCGTGTGTTCAAAATTTATAAAAAAGATGTTTGATGTGTGGAGAAGGTTGAAATGGTGTTTTTCGACGATTAGGTGTTCATGGACAAATAACAGAATAAGAGGCTAAGGTGGCAGGTGAAAGGGAAGAACTCTTCAAGAAATTCTTATGGTAAGAAACCTATGTTTATGGTTTTTAAAAAAATGTGGTAAAAAACAAGCTGGGGAATATCTTTTCAAATCTAGTTAGTTCTACTGATGTGGTAAAATTGGACATAAGGCTCGTAATTGAGCTATAAAAGAGTTGGGTAATGGTTAGAAAAAATATGATTTACAATCAATAAAATGTTTTCTTGTGAAATGAAATGGGTCATTAGGAAAATTAGTGTCCAGTTACGAACAGAACCGAGGGAATGAAACCAGGCTACAAGATGAAATGGGTGGTGAAGTCCTTTGCAACTACTTCAGTAGATATTGAGCCATCAAATGAAGTAGTATCATGTACGTTGTTTTTTTGTTCATATTATGAAAATGTGTTTTTTGATTCAGGGTCTACCCATTTGATAATATTTGAGAATTTTTCTAGTAAATTGGAACACCATATCAAGAGATTAATCCTGAACTTATTGTAAAAACACCTGGAGGAAATTTTGAAACAAAAAGAAATTACAAGAACTTTCATATCCTTGTGTGAGGAAAGAATCTACATGCAAACCTTGATTTTTTTCCTCTAGTATAGTTTGATGTTATTTTTGGTATGGATTGTGTTTCTGTTTATCATGGAAAGATTGAATGAAGAGATAAAGAGGTTTCATTTCCGAATGATTTTCAGTTTGTGTAGAAGAATGAACCCTTACTTTTGATAACATATCAGGAAGCTGGGATACTGGTAAAAGATGGAAATGAATGCCACCTCACACTTATTGTTAAAAACAAAAGAACTATTCTAATAAATGATCTTCTAGGGGAAAATGAGTACCTAGATGTTTTTACTAATGAGTTTCCTGGTATTATTCTTGATCATGATGTTAAATTTATGGTAGACTTAGTTCATGATGTTATTCCAATTTCCAAACCCCTTATCGAATGGCTCATATTACACTTTTATAGTTATATAATCAATTGTAGGTGTTATTAGATAATGGTGCCATTTTACCTAGCACATCACCATGGGGTGATAATGTCTTATTGGTTAAAAATAATAATAGATAAATGAGTGTTTTCAGGGATTATACAACATTGAATAACATCACTATTAAGAACAACTGTCATTTGCCTCATATCTATGATTTTTTATCAGGTCTTGGGAGCTTAGTATTTTATGAAGATTGATTTTAGGATGAGGTAAAATCAGTTGAAAGTAAAGTAAGCAGACATTCCAATGACTGTGTTTCATACTAGATATGGAAATTATGAGTTTTTAGTTATCCCTTTTGGGTTAACCAATTCACCTGTTATATTCATGGCTCTTATAAATAGAATATTCTGTGAGTACTTGGATATGATTGTGGTTGTGTTCATTGATGATATTTTGGATTATTCTAAAATTAATGTTGATCATGAAATTCATCTAAGTGTTTTCTTTGAAACCTTAAAAGAAAAAACACTAATTGGAAAATTTAGAAAGTGTGATTTTTAGTTGCGTCAAATTTCTTTACTTTGACACATTTT
Source organism: Viscum album (assembly GCA_963277665.1). Taxonomy (NCBI): domain Eukaryota; kingdom Viridiplantae; phylum Streptophyta; class Magnoliopsida; order Santalales; family Viscaceae; genus Viscum; species Viscum album. Next base: position 567,325,621 of record OY728164.1, on the reverse strand, counting down.
TTTAAAAAATTTAATAACTGTTGATCCTACTAAATCCAAAATTGTTAATGAATGGCCAAGACCCACAATGATAACATAGATCCATAGCTTTCATGGTTTGGTAGGTTATTTCCAGAGGTTTGTTGAAAATATTTTCCGATTATCCAGTACACTAACATAGTTAACTCGAAAAGGTGTTATGTTCGTTTGGACAGAAGAATGTGAAGGATGTTTTTAGAAATTGAAAAAAAGATTGGTGAATGTTCTAGTTTTGGAACTACCATCCTAAAATGTTGAGTTTATTATATAAAGTGATGATTTATTGAAAGGACTTTGTTGTGTTCTTATATGGAATGATTAAATAATTTTTTATGCTTCACGTCAGTTGAAACCTCATGAGTTAAATTACCCTACACAATATTTGTAATTATCTGTTGTGGTTTTTTCATTATAAATATGGAGGAATCATTTGTATGGAGTAAAATGTGAAATATATACTGACCAAAAATGTTTGATTTATATATTCACTCAGAAATAATTGAAAATGAGATAGACATGATTGTGGGAATTAATAAAGGATTATGATTCCATGATCCTTTAACATCTTGGAAAACCAGATAATGTGGCTGATGATTTTAGTCAAAAATGTAATGCATCATTAATCACGTTATGTTTGGAACGAGATCCTTTAGTTTTTGATTTGATGAACTTTGGAATAGAACTAGTTGGCATAGGAAATTCTTCTATTTTGTTTCAGGTGTTAGTGAAATAGTCACTTTCAGATAGAATAATGCAATTACAGAAGGAAGATAGAGAGTTGCAGAAAACGGTAGAGTCTATTTAGAAGGATATGTTTTCTGAATATAAGGTTGTTAGTGATTGTGTTTTCCAATTAGGAAAGATATTATGTGTGCCTTGTGATACAAATTTCCAGAATGAGTTATTATTTGAAGGTCACAGTTCCCCATTTTCTGTTCAGCATGGCAGTACTAAGATATACATAGATCATGGAGAGTATTACTGGTTAGATGGAATGAAAATAGATATTTAGGATTTTAGTGTGAGGTGTTTGACTTGTTAGCTGGTTAAAGAAGAGTGGAAGTTGTCTAAAGGGATTCTTTAGTCTTTATTAGCGATAGAGTGGAAATGGGAAAATATATCAATGGACTTCGTTATGGGATTATTGAAGACATCTCAAGGTAATAATGCAATCTGGGTTATTGTTTATTGGTTGACTAAATCTGCTCATTTCATTCATATTAGAGATAATTTGTATCTAGATAAACATTAATGGTTTTATGTTCCTGAGATAGTTAGGTTTCATGGAGTTCCCCTCTCCAGTGTATCTGATTGGGATCCCATGTTTACTACAATCTTTTGGAAAGGGATTCAAAAGTCGTAGGGTACTGAATTAAATTTTTGTACAGCTTTTCATCCTCAATCAGATAGGGAGTCTAATCAAAAAATTAAACTTGGGAGGATATACTACATGCTTGTTCACTAAATTACCATGGATGTTATGGAGAACATATTTCTTTGGTTTAATTTTCTTACAATAATCGTTTTCATTTCAGTATATAGATTTCTCAATTTGAGGAATTTAATTGGAAGCTCTGTAGAACTCTGTCTTTTTGGGATGAAGTAGTTGAAGGATGTTGATGCGACCAGAATTAGTATAAGATATGGAAGAAAAGGTTTAGTCGCTTCAAAAAAACATGAGAAAAACATAGAGTAGGAAGAAAAGTTATGTGAATAACCGGAGGAACTATCTTTCATTTGGGGTTGGTGATCATGTATTTTTCAATGTTTCTCCATGGAAAAGTGTGATGTGTTTCTGTAAGAAGGGAATGTTGAGTCTAAGATTCATTAAACCTTATGAAATCTTGGAGAAATTTGGATCAGTTGCATACAGAGTGGCCTTACTTCCATGTTTATCTCAGGTACACAATGTTTTTCATGTTTCAATGTTAAGAAAGTATATCCCAGATTCATCTCATGTTTTAAGTCCATAGGTAGTTCAATTGGAAGATAATATCACTTATGAGGAATATCCAATCCAGATTTTTGACCATATGGAGAATGTGTTGTGGAATAAGGTGATTCACTATGTGAAGGTTTTTTGGAAAATCCATATCATTGAAGAGGAAATTTGGGAATCTCAAAATGATATGAGGGATAAATACCCCTACAATATTTGATAAGTAAATAAAAATTGTGAGGGTGAAATTTCCAAAAGGGGGGAAGGATGTAACATCTCATGTAAATAAAGAGTAATACATTTTCATAACTATTATAATCTGTGAATTAAATATTAATTTTACATTAAAGTTGTTTCAATGTTCGATGGCATACCCGATACGAAACAACGTGTTTCTTTGAAATTTTACATTGCACACAAATAATATAATGAATTTTTTTTAAATGTAGTTAAATCCTAGCTATTGTATTGGTAGGATGGAATATAACTAAATAAAATAAGATTATTCATGTTTGTTAAACGTTTTTACATTTATCCAATAAATTTTAGAGTCATAAAATATGAATTAATCTAATTTTAAGCATAAATACTCTAATATTCTTTAAATGGATAATTTACCTCCTTTTAATAGAGAACCCTATTTAAATATATATTTGGTGACTTTTATATGTTATTTTTGACAAAATAAAATTATTCTTCAGAATCAGGACATCAAAATTCATTTTGTGTAAAATTTTGGTATTTTTCGGATAAAATTCAATTTTTTATGAAAAGTGAAAAATATTGTATTTCAATTCAAAACTGTCATTTAATATAATTTTTTATATTGCTATATTATCTTTTTAATTGTTTTTAATTTGTAATTAGTTTATATTTTAACATTTAATCCAATATTGGTTATTTGAATTAATTTTACTTGGAAATTGGACATAAACAAGTTTCAATCTTTTGATTGTAAATTTTTCGTAAAAATACGCTTTTTTTTTGTTTTGACAATGGGAATAAATTTAAAATTAATTAATACAACTTTTAGGTTTTTAAATTTTTAAAATATAATTTTTTTTGGAATTCATAATATCAAATACTTCTTACGATTAATTTTTGGTAGTTTTCTGAAAAACATCAGTTTTTGATTAATACTGAAACCACTAAGTAGTAGTTAAAAACTGAAGTTTTCATTTAAATAAAATTTCACAGATTTTGTAAATTAAATTTCTAAAATCCAACATACATGGTTTTTATTTGTTTATAAAATATGGTTCTATAATATGAAAATAATTTTTGGTGAATAAGAACTTTTGACTTTTACTTGCTGCAATTAATGGTAAATAGGGAAATTCATGGTAAAAAGAATATTATTATAATAAAAAATTAAAATAACACATGTCCTAACCTTATTTGACGAGTCATGGAGGACCATGGTCATCCTTGTGTCCATTATGAGACCCCATGCTGCCATTTAAGAGTGATAATGAAACTTTATATTAATTAATTTAAATTAAAAACAAAAATGTCCTAAAAAATATCTTTTTGTAAATAAATTTTTACATGGGGTTATATAAGTTATATGTTCAAATATAAATATTATTTTTAACGTTAAAATGATTTCAGAAATCATTTTATAGTTATTATAATTTTTAGTCATCATATAAATAATATTATTTTTGACACAATAACGATGCAGTGTTTATCTCATTAATAAATGATATAAATAAATAATATTATGAAGATTAAAATAATATCCAAAACATGTCCAATTCTTAATGGATAATTTTATTTCGATAATGAGTCATCTTATCATCGTTTATAATTTTTTTTGGACCTTTAGAAACTGAAAAAGATTATATAATAAAATAATATTCTCACATTTTCATAAAGAGCCCCTCCCCCCCTAATAAAAAAGCCCTCACCTCTAAACCATTAATCATCCCTCTAAATACACTTGTCTCATCCAACCCCTACCCAAATAAGATCTCATGATTCCATCTTCCACCTATAAGCCTTAACATAGGAAAAACGCACTTCAAGACGTCCTTTTGGTTCAAACCAAAGGGAGTTACCCGAATTAAATGTAAGGGTTTCTCTTAAATTATTTTCTTTTATTTTACATTTACAACGCAGAAACTCCCTTTATTATTTTATTTTATAAATACACCAGTATCCTAAATATACTAATATATTGTTAAGAGATGTATTCTAACTACACTTACACACACATTCACTTAGTGGATAAAGATAATATTGTTTCTGTGGATGGAAAACTAACGCCTCACGAAATGATGATTGTTCAATTATCTCATACCGCCTCTCATGGTGGCCATTAATATAGAAGTGTATTTATATATTATATCTATTAGTTTAATGTTTTATTTATGATTCTTTTTTTCATTTATAGCATTCCTTTATGGTTTCCATTATGGGTAAACACGATAATTTCATTTGAGGGAGTGCGGACTACCGCCCCCTCAATGTGATATGACTCATTAAAGCCATATGTGGGACATATAAAGGGAGGAGTTAATGATATTATATATGATATTATACTATAATTCTAAAATAACTATGTATCAATATGTTTTAATTCCATTAAAATCAGTAACAGAAATGAAAGTAGCATTAATGCGTACGTGCGGCTTACTATCTCCACGAACGGTGCATTTCATTTCTTACCTCTAAATGTTATGTACTATTACAAATACATATATATACTAGATATATAAGATATATATGAAATCTAAATCATTAATATCATTATGGATATAATGAAATTTTGACCACATGAACAACTTGTAATTATAAGAAATCCATTTTTGACTCAAGTTCCAAATATCAACAAAACGACCGTTATTAACATAAATGATTACATAATGTTTATAACATGGTAATAAGTGACATAAAAGGAATAATAAAATTGAAAAAAATATCCTAATCTTGTATAAATTAACATTAGTTTATTATTCAAGAGATTAAATAACAAATTTTTAAGTCGGACAAGAGGTAAGGAACTTCGTCTCAATCTCCTTTCATTGAGGGATGTTTTGTTTTAATACATGACTTTCTAATATATGGTTTATAAACCCATTTTAATTTTACTTCTATTAATAAGGTATCTTTTCTCTAATAAAAATTTTACTAAACAAAAAAAAAATTTCTTTTAAAGTAAACGGTGACAACGACCTTTCATCCGCCGTGAGTATTATTTGATCTTTGGCTTCCTTAACAAGCTGTAATGCTTTTAAAAGGAACATAATTACCATATTCTATTTTACATATTTTGGTATTGAAAATGCTTTTTAAAATGGATTTTTTATGTTAATATATTTAAATGATATATTGAGATAGAAATCTGGAAATGTTATCTTTCCATTATGTTTGTTTTATGTGTTATGAATATGTAATGGTTCTTGGGGATTGTTACGTATAAGGGTGGTTCCATGATAAACCCAGGGAAGGTGAGAATATGATAGGTATCCAATGCATTGGTTAAAATGATGGAGGTAAACATGATTTTTTACCCTAAGTGATTTAGGGTATATACTTTGATGGGTATTCCAAATGTAACTCGCTACATAGATGGGATATCTAGAATTTTTTTATGTTATGAATGTGAAAAGTTACAATTTGGATTTATGTTTTTATAGTTTATTCATAAATCTTACGATTTCATGATGTATGTTAAATAGCTCATGTTATGTATGCAATGATGAAATATTGAATTCTTTCTTTTTTTTATATCCGTTATTTAGAATTAGTATGCTCATCCCTAGTTCTCCAATGTTTTTCACAGTACATAATAGTGAATATGATCAAGTATTGGGTCAAGGAAATGTCATTATGTCTAAAACAGAGGACTAGACATGACACTATTTTTGAACAGTTTTTATTTTATGAAAAAAAATTTAACTGAGTATAAGTATCCACCATATAATTTTTGAGAAGTGATGTAATAGTTATGGCCTAATTCTCTAAAACTCTAAACTAAAAAGAACCTAAATGTGAACTATTCATTTAATTCATGATTATGTAATTTTTATAGTTGGGTCCTTATAGAGACGGTTTTGTGAGATATTTCCCAAATTGTGAAATGTCAAGAATGCTAGGAATAAATTTTAAATGATGTGACAAATCGAAATGGTAATCCACCTTTCCAATATGTTCAACAACCTGAAAATTTCTTACATATATCGATGTTAACTTGAATTGTATTTTATTAAAAAAGTGAAAAAATTGTGGTGAAACAATAAAAACACAGTGTCATAAATATAAAACATCAAAGGGAATCAACAATGATCATCACATGATTTTACCATATCAATGACATCACTATTATTTGATGAATCAACTGAATCTTTTTCATCATCACATAGACCAAAAAATGTCCAGTCATCAATGTCTCAAAAATATCTGTCCAAAAAAATTGACATTTACATATTGATCAATAAAAGGACTCAAAAAGTGATATTATGAAGGATTAATGATTACTGTTATTATAGTAAAACCCAACAACACCCAAGTGTCTATCCGATGATCCACCTAAGTTAAGAACACAAGCCTGATGCATTCATTTAAGAAACAGTCTATCACATTTTGTTTGGACAACCATCTACTGATGTTATGTCATTCTTAAAATAACCTACTATCCCAAAACCCCATGGAGGCCTCTCCATAATTGAGAAGTAAATCGAGGATGTCTATTAGAATTACTAGTGGAACTATGATTAATATGATCACTTTCACCTAAAAGATTCTATATTTCTTCAATGTGGGTTTTATCAGGACTGTGAGAGAAGAAAGTTATTTTCAAATATATGACTACACATATTAGATTATTCACTCTATTGGTAAATGGTAACCGCAAATTTAAATACATAAAAATAATTCCCCAAACTGAAGTTGTCATAAGAAGGGATTGATGAAAACACTGAGGTTCTTTATGCTCCTCCTTGACCAGCTGATGGGTATAAAAAGGAGAAACCAAATTAGTAATATCCCAAATTATACAGTTTCGCTAGAATCATTTCCATATATCCTAGAACATATTCATGGTTCCAGTGTGTATCATTCATTGTGAATTATGAACATCCACAATCACAACTATTCTCATATGAAATGATAGAGTGTATGGTCATCAAAATCATAGGGTACCTACGAAAGATAATGAACACTCATTGATGGCCCCTTATATAAATGGATTACCAAATTCAAATGAACTATTAATTTATACATTAATCCTAAATAAACAAATCAAGAAGATAAGTGGTAATGATTATGTTTTCAAGAATAATCTCGGTCTCATCGTCCCAAACTCCAAAATGGAGCATAAAATTCAACTATTTTGAATATTATTTCACAGAATGGTTCTAATGTTTCATAATAACATAATCTACAATGTAATTCCCCATAATATATGTATATGTAATTTTGAAATAAAAATATTTCTGATACTCAACCCATCACTTCAATAGAGATTTACTTTTTTTCTGAAAAGATATAACTCTAGTTTTTGTGATTATAATAAATTGTTCCAGGATAAAAAAATAAAAATGATACAAAATAATATTAAAATGGAACCTAAAAATGAGGTCAAGTAAATGAGTGGGATAGTTTATCTCATATATCCTATGATTTTAGGAACCATGTGCAACTACCAGATCACCTTGAATGAGAATTCTTCCCAAATCTAAACATAATGTGTCCAAATATACATCATATCCCTGCCTGGACTTTTGAAGAGACAAACCAAATTTAAAATTCAAAATGAGATTCAAAAAATAAAAATAATTATTATAGTTAAAATTCAACAAGATCATAAGTAATCTATGAGTGAATGATATCATCATTGAAGCTATCTTTGAAAAAAAATATTTAATGAAAAGAAAGTAATACACCTTAAATCCTAAGAACCACTTAATATCAAAAACATTTTGTTGTTATTTCATTATTCTAGAATCCATAATTTTTTAATGAACAACATAAATATATTTTTTCTGAGAACACATATCAAAAAACAACATTTCCCACAACAAGAAAGTTTACTTCAAATGCATGGCATTAATTTGGTGATTACTCAAAATCAACAAAACTACTTTGAGAAGAATAACATTATCCTCCAAGGATTTAGATTAAATTAAAATGTCATATAAAAACCACCATGAATAAATCAAGCTACTTTTAGAATCTCTTATTCACCATCACTATAAAAATTATTTGTAACACCCTGACCATAGTTACCTAGAGTCGGTTCATTATTACATATCATTGGCATGATCACAAGGTAATCATGTCTCAAAAGACCGACCAGTTTAGTATTATTGGAAACAAGATTCATACATAAGTTCAACTTTATTGATTTAAGAGAAATACAACACAAATATATTTCATTAGAAACTTTCATGACACCAATATTATTCATGCAAGTCACTCATAACTAACTTCTTCATATCCATGGAAATTGAAACATAATAAAGGGGTGAGCTCAAACGCTCAGTAAAGGTAAGAAATCCAGCAGAAAATGACATAAATATTAATCATGGTGAATAATTTAAACCACATGACTCTACTAATAATAAACATGAATACTTTTATCACAGGAATATGAGTTGAGTAAATAATTCCATAATAAAATATAATCATGGGTATTCTACTAGTCGAATGACCACATGAACCATCCATATTATTTTAATGTTGAGGGAATGTATAATTCCAGACAATATGAAACATTTTTTCAACGCCTCAGCCAAGTCTTCTAAAAATTATTAAGGCCTCAGACAAAACCATATATCAAATTGGGAAAGAGCCTCAGTGAATTCCATGTCTAGTTGTCTCATGAGACCTACCAATGCATCAAGGAGCTATAGTGGGCTCCACCAGTCACTTACTAAGTCCAATAAATTCCTCATATGAAATGGTTTAAACATATCATAAACATTCTTATTAAAAATAGAATACGAAATTTCAATACATTTACCATAAACTATGAATGGTATAAAAATATCACATCCACAGTCAAATATTCACAAAACCTTCAATACAATATAGAAGTTTTGTATCAAAATAAATCATCTTCAAATAAACATAAAATCCATCGAAGGAAGTTGACATAGATGAAAAAGGAATCCCTTTTTAGAGAAATATCTCTTTCTATTTTGAAATCATTTAAGAGTCAAATAATTATAATGAAAACATTTATTTTCAAAATATTCTTATTATCTTATAAGGGAAACTTTGAATATGTTATACCGGCAGAAAATATCCGCACCCGTCGTATATGTTAAAAAACATTCTTATCCTAAATTTTTCGAAAAGGGAAAAATGTACCTTGTTTGGAAAATGATGGAAATATTCCATTAAAAACACATAAGGGTTTAAATAACATTAACCCATTACCTAGTAAATAGTAAAAAAAATTGAAGTACATTTTTAGGAAACATGGATGTGGATGATAAAGAGGTCCCAGAAGATAATTAGGTATAAACAACTTCATATAATGAAGTGATTATAAAATTAAACCTTACCTTTTACTTTTCCTTGGTTGAGGGTAGGTTAAACTATTGCATAATTGTGAAATAATTGTTATTAAATTATACAAATTCATATACATTAATATGATATCATATTTAATCTTATAACATTGCTTTATAAATAATATCTTAGTATTTTTATCGATTTGGGTGTTAACGGATTAGTTTTCCTTTATATTTTTTATTATCTGAGTCATATTTGTTATACATGGGATGTATCGTATTTGTATACATAATGATATCAAGTCTTTAAGAATTATTTTTAATAATCAAGTTAAAATTAATCTTGAATGGATACAATGGGGAATGAATCTCATCACATTCGTGGAGATGGTAATTCGTACGTACACACGAGAGAAAATATAAATTTTTTGATATTAAAATATCATATAATGGGATTTTATATCATATATACAGAATCCTTATCCTGTTAAATATATTAATTAATCAATTTCATATCATTATTATACCCATCAAAAAAATAATGTATTGAATAACAATTACAACACGACGTGGAGACGGTACGCCGTACGTACGCACATATGGTGACATGTCATTCAGAGGGTGGATATAATAATTAAGTTGGTTGAACCATAATTATAATAACATCACATTATATATAACATACTAGAGTTATTATTTTATAATGTAAAAACAAAGAAAAATGATGTGGAATAAGAAAGAATCTTGAAAGAGGGTGGTGAAATTATTACCTCTTCTTGAGGTTAATCCTTTTGATTTGATCAAAAGGGCTTCTTAAGATGGCATTCTGACTAAAGGAAGGCCTCTAGGATGAAGTGATGGAAGTTGAGAGGATATTTCGGTAGGTTTTGGCCGATCCAAAAGGTTTTGATGGTGTTAATTTGAGTGAAGGGTTAGTTCTCTTTAATAAGAGTGGGCAGAGGCACCTTATGAAAAGCTAGAAATATTATTTTATAATTAAATCATATTCGGTTTCTAAAGGTTCCAAAATAAATTATTTAAAGGCTAATGTGGGGATGGGTCGATAAACCCTCATCCAATAGTTTTTAGGCAGGTTTGGGTCACTATATTAACCTTAACAAGTAGATTTAACTCTTAGTTAAATATTTTGACATTTACCATATCCCATTATATTTTTATATTATATTGTATATAAACATACTATATACTTCAAGAGAACACCATGTGTTTAATTAATAATACACCTATAATTGTATAAGTCCTTTGGCTGAACCATAGATTTTTAGGAATATTATATCAATTTATAATATAATATGTTTTCAAAAAACCCCATTATCTCAATTTTGACACTATTTAATAATTAATTTTTTAAAGTCTTAAAAACATTATTAATTATAAAACAATTAATTTAAGCAATCCTAACAACTAATATTAACCAATTAAATTCCTTTATGGCCTCAAAACGTTGAAATTATATTTATTTTTACATTTATTATACCAATTTTTTAAATCATTTATTAATAAGGAAAATATTACATCATTATTCTGTCATAAATAAATTTAATTATTCAATGTATAAAAATTATAAATAAAATACCATTATGTATGAAATAATTTTAGCTTTCTAATGAATATTTATAGTCTAAAATATAACATATATAACCCTATGTAAAAATTGTGATCCTAAAATCTATATGCTTATGTCATTTTTGTATTTACTTTAACTTAATTAATATAAAGTGTCATTATCACTTACAAGTGGCTCCATGGGGGCACATAATCGATCCAAAAATGCCTATGGTAGGACATTAAATAACAAATAGGGGTAGAACATGTTTTAGTATAATTAAATATTATTATAATATTAATTTTTTACCCTTATTTACTGGATTTACCCTTTAACCATGATAAATAAAATATTTACCGAAATAATTGTTCAAAATGCCTAAAAATAAATGTTACCTATTTAAACAAATTTTATCTCCTGATTATAAATATGCAATGCATTTTTCTAAATTAAAAACACAGAAGTGGCAGAAATTAATTTAAAATTAATTTCCGTTGTAAAACAAAAAGCATGTTTTTATGAAATAATAACTATCAAAAGATTGACATTTTCATAGGTCCAGTTTAAATATGAAATTATATCCAATGAACAAAATTTTATTAAATGGTAAAAATATAATTTAATTATACTTTAAAACGACTCAAATGCATAATTTATCAATATTAAATATTTTGATTAAAAAAGTCGTTTTAATTAAAATATAGTAATTTTCACTATTCATCAAAATATGAAAGTTATCAGAAAAATTCCAAATATTCACCCTAAGATAATTTCGATATTCCAAATCAAAAAATGAAGTCCATTTTGAATGATAAAATATATAAAATTTCAAAAAGTGGGTATTAATATTCCTAACGGCTAGTTTGATTGGTTGTGGTGTGTTAGAACTCAAAGTTGCTTACAAAACACGCTACTATATTATTCAAAGAGAAGCACATCGTGGAAGCTTGGGGTGTTACATTCTCCCCTCATTAAAATAATTTCTTCCTTAATATTTCTAGAGTATTAAACCATGAAAAGGCTTGGGTGGTTCTTCACCATAATTTCCTCTAGTTCACACGTTTCATCTTCCATCTTATGGTTTCTCCATAGAACTTTTACCAGACGACTCATCTGGTTTCTCAACACTTGTTCTCTAGTATTAAGAATCATGACAGGCTCTTCTAAATAAGACATATCGGGTTCCAGTTCTACTTCCTCGTATGTGAGTACACGCATTGGGTCAGTCATGTATATTTTCAACAGTGATACGTGGAATACATCGTGAACTTTGGAGAGATTTGGCGGCACTGCCAAACGATAAGCTACAACCCCAATTAGTTCTAAAATTTTGAAAGGTCCAATGTACCTAGAACTAAATTTTCTCTTCTTAACGAAATGTATAACACCCTTCCATGGAGATACCTTCAAGAAAACATGACCTCCTACCTGAAATTCCATATCCTTCATTCGGTTTTCAGTATAGTTCTTCTGCCTACTTTGAACTACTTTGATGTGGTTTTGGATTACCTTAACCTTTTCCATTGTTTTCTCCACCAGTTATAGGCCTACAAGTTTTCTATAACCAACATCATCCCAATAGGTTGGTGTGTGACATCTCTTTTTGTATAACACTTCATATAGTGTCATCTGAATACTTGAATTGAATATATTGTTATAGGAAAATTCTACCAGAGGAAAATATTGATCCCACATACCCTGAAAATCATGTGAGAAAGATCTCAACATGTGTTATAAGGTTTGAATATTCCATTCTGATTTTCCATCATTTTGGGGGTGGTAGGAAGTGCTCAAATGATGTTCAGTATCAAGGGCTTTCTGAAGGCTTTTGAGAATCATGATGTAAGACGTGGATCATGATCAGAAACAATCGGTAGTGGTACTCCAGGATGTCTCACCACTTCATTAATATATAGTCTTTCTATATGTTCAAGTGGTAGATCTTATCTTATTGTAAGAAAATTTGCTGACTTGTTAAGATGATCAAAAATGACCCATATTGGATCATTCCTTCTAGGAGTCTTTGGTAGTCCCATGAAAAAGTCCATCATAATATTTTCCCATTTCCACTCCAGCATGGGAAGAGGTTGCATGACTCCTCCTGGTTGTTGCCTTCTAGCTTTCACTTGTTCACAAACCATACAACTTGTCACAAAATCATCAATATCCCTCTTCATGTTGTCCCACAAAAAATTTTCCTTCAAATCTATATACATTTTGGTGCTCCCGGGGTGTATAGAAAAATTGGAGCTATGAGCATCATATAACAATTCTTTTTTCAGGTCAGGTATATCGGGAACACAATGTCCCTTCCCAAATTTCAAAATTCTATCTTAATACACAAATTCACTCAATCTCCCATCATTCACAGCTTTAATCATCTTATGAAAATCTTCATCACCAGTCTGAGAACTCTTTATCCTTTCTAGTAAATATGGTTTGGCAACCATTTGAAAATGTTTTGATGTTTCACATTCCATGGTGATTCCCATATCCCTCTTTACAAGACCCATATATTTATGATCCTTTACAAATATCATCTTGTTCAAAACTCCACGATCCTTTCTAATCAAAGCATATACCACCTTATTTGTGTTCCCCTAGTGGTAGTGTGTCATGAAATCATAATACTTTAGTAGTTCAATCCATCGCCTTTTCCTCATGTTGATTTCTTTTTGTGAAAAAACATACTTCAAATTCTTATGATCAGTATAAATCTCACATTTTTTCACCATAGAGATAGGGTATCCAAATATTCAAAGCAATTATTACAGATGCTAACTCAAGATCATGAGTGGGATTGTTTTTCTCATGAATTTTCAGTTGTCGTGATGCATAAGAAATAACCCTATCATTCTACATAAGGACACAACCAAGTCCTTTCTTTGATGCATCACTATAAACAACGAACCCATCATTCCCCAACGGTTGAGTCAATATTGGAGCATTGACTAATCTTCTATTCAGTTTTTCAGAACATTCCTCACACTCTTTTGTAAAAATAAATATAACCCCTTTTCGTGTGATCTGTGTTAATGGGTTAGCCAATCAGGAAAAATTCTGGATGAAACGTCAATAATAGCCTGCTAAGACTATAAAACTGCGTAACTCAGTTATAATCATCAGTGCTGACCATTCTTGGATTACCTTGGTCTTAGAAGGATCGATAGAGATTCCATCCTTGGTGAAAATATGGCCAAGAAATGAAATCTCCTGAAGCCATAATTCACACTTGATAAACTTCCCATATAATTTTATGTCTTCTAAGAGTCTTCAGGATAATGCGCTAGTGATTTTCATCATCTTTATAGATTTAGGAGTATACCAAGATATCATTAACAAATACCACCACAAAATCATGTAGATATTCCATGAAATATCTGTTCATTAGACCCATGAATAGAGAGGGTGAAATAGTCAATCCAAAAGGCATTACATTAAACTCGTAATGATCATACCAGGTTTGAAATGCTATCTTCGGAATTTCATCCTTCTTTACACACAAGTGATGATATCCATATCAAGGGTCAATTTTTGAAAAGAATTGTGCTCCATGGAGTTAGTTGAATAAATCATTTATACGAGGTAGGGGATGCTTTTTCACTATTGTTTTATCAATGATCACCCTATAGTCAATGGAAAACCACATAGATCCATCTTTCTTCTTCACAAAAAGGGCATGGGATTCCCATGGAAAAACACTAGGGGGAATAAGTCCATTATTACTAAATTATTTTAGTTGTTTCTTTAGTTTCACTAATAACATAGTGGCCATTCTATAAGTCGTCCTAGACATGGGCCTCGAACCAGGAATTAAATCAATGGAAAACTAAATTTCTCATTCTGGAGGATGTCCAGGAAAATCTTCTGAAAACACTTCAACATATTTTCTCACAATAGGTACATACTCTATTTGAACATTACCTTCCCCACCCATAGCTATTTCATTATATTCCTCCCTAATAATTGAATTTAGTTGAGCTTCTAGGGGTGGATCTAGATAAGAATCAAGTGGTGACGATTCTGCTCTAAACATAAGGTGTTCTTTATCATCGTCATCAAAAATCATATCCTCTATTTTCTTACAATAAATTTTCGCATCATGGTCTGAAATCTAGTCCATACCGAGGATTATATCACATTAAATCACAGGTATGATGATGAGATCGTCAAATAAAAAACATTTATGTGCTATAATGGGGACAAATTCACAAAACTTTATTGCAATGATACCTCCCTTAGGAGTTTTGACTGACAACTCCCCTGTTAAATAAAATTGGGAATATCTAATTTTCCTAGAAAACTGGGAAGATATGAAACAATGCGATGATCCAAAATCAAATAATACATTATATAAACATTATTAAAACCTTTAAATGACCTTCCATTACATCTTTTGGAGCTTCAACCTCAACAGTAGTGATCGCATAAGCTTGGCGTTGATCCCTTTTCCTTTTCTGAGGTATGTTTCCCTGATGATTAGGAAATTCATTTTCATAATGTCCCATATCCCTAAAATTGTAGCATTGAAATTTGGTAGCGTCATTCATTCCCTTACAATCACTAGCAATATGGCCTTTCTGTTCAGATTTGTAGCATACACATTTTCCTTTCAGATAGTCACTAGGGTGCTTCCTTCCGCAATTATCACATGGGGGAAATTCATTTCTTCCCTTCTTTCTTCATTCTGTATTTTCTTTCCCAAAGTGTTTAGCATATATTTTCTTCTCTTGCTTTGATTTAAAGTCATAAGACAAAGAAAATTCCTTTACTGTCTTGATAGAACCCGAGACAATATCTCTATACGATGAGAAGGATTGTGATTCTAATGCTCGTTGGAGAAATGTTTTTAACCCATCTAAGAAATGATCAAATTTAATTATTGGTTAACGTATATAAACTGCTGCATGCCTCATTAACCTTGTAATGTTAACTTCATACATTGCGACATTCTCATCCTCCTTTTTCCTCAAACTCAGAAATTTTCTTTCGATATATGTTCAATGGTCACAAGGAAAGTATTTTTCTAAGAAAATATATTTAAACTCCCTCAATTCAATATTTGATATTTCATCATCTTCCTTTGTCTTTTGAATCAATAACCACCATAGATCAAAATCTCTAGTGAGGCAGCAAACTTCCATGAAAACATTTTCCCTTTCACTACATCCCAAGGCATGGAATATTTTTTAAGGAATTTATCCATTGCTCAGCTACTAATGGATTTTCCTCCAATAAATATTGGTTGTTTTTCCTCATGAACTGATCTAGCATTGATTTTCCATGCTATGGATCTGGGTGCTCCATACGGGTAAGGATATTATTCATAACCTAAGTGAGTTGTCCCAGTATGGTGATTAGCTGATCACCACTAGTTCCATCACCAACTCCACTATAATTATCTTGAGCAGGAGGGAAATCCCTACATCGAGTCTGTACATTGATATGGTTTCCGTTCCTTCCACTAGGTGCCATTTCTAAAAAATGGCATACACTAGATTAGATTATGAATCACAATACAAAAATCCAAACTTGCAAAAAATTAACATGATTTGAATAGTTTATGGTTATAATACATAATCATAAAAATGTTTTCTTTGAGAAATTATATAATTATAAACCCTTCATTATGGTTTATAATGAAAATGAGAATTATACTAAGAATATCCCCCAGGAGTCTCGTATCTAAGAGTGCAGCAAGGCCCATTGTCGTGCACTAGTTACCGTTCGAGACTAGCTCAAAGCGGTGTTTTCAGGTTTTACCACTAGGTACATCTGTTCCAGAGCTGCCTCTACCTTCTTGTATCTAGATAAGTATGTATTTCATGGAAAACTCACAAAATCCCTACAATACCAAAATTATATGAATTTATTCTATACTAATCCTCAAATTCTATCTTGGGTTATGTGCTCTAATCAGAGTTAATCTAAATCCACTTTCCAAGGTTTGTTCTAAAAATCCACTAATACCAACTATAACGCCCCAATCCTAGTTACCCAGAGTCGTTGCATTATTACATAACATTGGCATAATCACTAGGTAATCATTCTCTAAAGACCGATCCATTTTGTATTATTGGAAATAAGATTCATACATAAGATCAACATTACAACATGAAGAGAAATACAACACGAATATATAACATTAGAATCATTCAAGCCTCTAAGATTATTCCTGCAAGTCACTCATAACTAACTTATTCATTTCCTAGGAAAATGAAACATAATAAAGGGTTGAGATCAAATTCTCAGTAAGGGTATGCAATAAAACAGAAAATGACATAAATATTAAGCATGGTGAATAATTGAAACCACAATCCTTTACCAATAATAAACATGAATACTTTTATGGAAGGAATATGAACTAAATAAATAATTCCATAATAAAACATAATCATGGGTATTCTACTAGTCGAATGACTGTATGAACCATCAATATTATTTTCATAATAACGGAATGTATAATGTCGGACATTCTGAAACATTTTGTCAAGGCCCCGGCCAAGATGTCTAAAAATGATAAAGGCCTCGGCCAAAACCATATATCAAATTGGGGAAGGGATTAATCCAATTCCACGTGTAGTTGTCTCATGAGACTTACCAATGCATCGAGGAGCTATAGCGGGCTCCACCTGTCACTTACTATGTCCAATACATTCCTCATATGAAATGGTTTAAACATATCATAAACATTCGTATTTAAACTATCATAAAAAATGTCAATAATTTAACGATAAACCATGAATGGTATAAAAATATCACATCCACAGTCAAACATTCAACAACCCTTAAATACAATATTGATGTTTTGTATCATAATAAATCAACTTCAAATAAACATAAAATCTATCAAAGGATGTTGACATAGATGAATTCAAAACCCTTTTTGGAGAAATATCTATTTTCATTTTGAAAACATTTAAGAGTCACATAATTATAAAGAAACCATTTATTTTGAAAAAATTGTTATGAGATTTTAAGGGAAGATTTTATGATGTTATAACAGTGGAAAATAGCCGCACCCGGTGTATAAGTTAAAAAAACATTCTTACCTTAAATTTGTCGAAAAGGTCAAAAAGTACCTTGTATGGAAAACAATGGAAATATTCCATTCCAAACACATAAGGGCATAAATTACATTAACCCAATGTCTAGTAAATATTATAATTGTTTTAAAATACATTTTTAAGAACCATGGATGTGGATGATAAAGAGGTCCCATTAGATAATTACGTATAAACAACTCGGATAATGAAGAGATTGTAGAATTATCCTTTACCTTGTACTTTTCCTCAGTCGAGGGTAGGATAAATTTATTTATAATGGTCAAATAATTGTTATTAAATTATACAAGAATAATATACATTTATATGATATCATATATGATCTTTTAACATTTCATTGTTAATAATATCTTTGATTTATTGTTGTTTCAGGTGTTAAAATATTCATCGTCCCTTATATTATTTGTTATGTGAGTCATATTTGTTATGGATGGGATATATATTATCCATATAAATAATGATATCATGTTTTTAAACATTGTTTTTAATTATATAATGAAAATTAGTCTTGAATGGATGTGATGGGGAATGAATCTCATCGCGTTCGTAGAGACGATAATCTGTACGTACACACGAGCGACGATATCATTATTTTGATATTAAAATAACATATAATTGGATTTTATATCATATATACCGAATACTTATCATTTTATAGATTTTATTTAAATAAATTACATATCATTATTATACCCATCCAAGTAATAATGTATTGAATAACTATTATACCACGACGTGGAGATGGTAAGTTGTACGTACACACGTATGGTGACATGTCATTCAAAGGGTGGATAGAATAACTAATTTGGTTTACCATAATTATAATAACATCACAATATATATAATATACCTGGTTAATTATTTTAGAATGTAAACAACAAAGAAAAAGGAAGTGGAAGAAGAAAGGAACTTGAAAGAGGGTGGTGAGATTATTACCTCTTCTTCAGGTTCTTCTTTTTGATTTGACCAAAAGAGATCCATAAGATGGAATTATAACTAAAGTAAGGCCTCTATGATGAAGTTAGGGAAGTTTAGGGGATATTAGGTTAGGTTTTGGCCGATCCAAAAGGCTTTTATGGTGTAAATTAGAGAGAATGGGGATTTCCCTTTTATAAGAGGGGTGAGGGGCACATTTGGAAAAGCTAGAAATATTATTTTATAATAAAATCATTTTAGTTTTATAAAGGCTAAAAATAGATTCTTTAAATGATATAGTGGGTATGGGTCAATAAAACTCAACCAATATGTTTTATACCAGTTTGGGTCACTATATTAACCTTATGTTTTAGATTTTACTCTTAGTCAAGTAGTTTTACATTTACCATGTCTCTTTGTATTTTTATATTATATGGTAAATAAACTTACTATATACTTCCAAGAGAACCCCATGTGGTAAATGAATAATACAAATATCATTACATAAGTCCTTTGGCTGAAAAATATATTTTTAGGAATATTATATCAATTTAAAATATAATTTTTTTTAAAAACTCCCTTATGTCAATTTTGACACTATTTAATAATTGATTTTTGTTAAATTCTCCAATAATTTATTAATTCTAAAAAAATCATTAATAAATAATAAAACGTCAAATTAACCAATAAAATACGTTTCAGGGATCAAAACTTTATAATTATATTCATTTTGACATTTATAATATCCATTATTTTAATCTTTTATTAATAAGGAAAATTCTGCATCGTTATTATGTCATATATAAATTTAATTATTCAATGTCTAAAAATTATAAATAAAATAGAAATATGTAGTAAATATCATTATTTATCTAATTAATATTAATAGTAGAAAATATAACATATATAACCCTATGTAAAAATTGATTTTCTTAAAAATATATGCTTATGTCAATTTTTATTTACATTAATTTAATTAATAAAAACTATCATTATCAATTACTAGTGGCTCCATGGGGTTACAAAATAGACCCAAATATGCCCTTGGTTGGACATGTATAATCCAATACAGTTATGACACGTTTTAGGGTAATTTAATATTATTATAATAGTAATTTTTACACTTATTAATTGGATTAAGCCTTTAACCATGGTAAATAAAATATTTACCAAAGTAATTATTCAAAATGTATAAAAATAAATGTTACCTATTTACACAATTTGGAAATCCTTATTCTAAATATGAAATCCATTTTTCTAAATATAGAACACAGAAGTGGCCAAAATTAATTTTAAATTAATTCATGTTGAGAAAAACAAAAAGCGTGTTTTTATGAAATAATAACTACTAAAAGATTGACACTTTCTTATGTCCAGTTTAAATGTGAAATTATATCCAATGACCAACATTGGATTAAATTCTGAAAAAATAATCTAGTTATAATTTAAAACCACTAAAATTCATACTTTATCACTATTAATTATTTCAATTAAAAAAGTTGTTTTTAATTAAAATTTAGTAATTTTCACTATTCATCTAAATATGAAAGTTATCAGAAAAGTATCAAAAAATCACCGAAGAAAATTTCAATATTCTGAATCCAAAAATTATGTCCATATTGAATGATAAAATGTATAGAATTTCAAAAAATGGGTATTACTATTCATAACTTCTAATTTGATTGGTTGTGGTTTGTTAGAACTCGATGTTGCATACAACACATGCTACTGTATTATTCAAAGAGAAGCGTACCGTGGAAGATTGGGGTGTTACATTATTAGAGAACTTTTTATGATAAAATACATAACAAGAAACTCATAATGGTCATACCTATTCGGAAAGGAAGTCTTTGGAATATCAAATTATTTGATTGTAATGTGGTGATGATGGTACCATAAAAAATCTCTGAGAAGAATGTATCCATTTTCAAATGATCTATCAAATCATCAATTTGATTTAATTTATACTTATTTGTACTATCACTTGATCAAACATTAAATAATAAACTCAAATGTGAAGTGTTCCATCATATTTCATAACAATATAAGAAATCCATGCTAATGGTTGAATCTTAGGGGAAAGAAATTTATTCAAAAAATAATTATACAAAGTCTTCAAATCCTTTAATTCAACTAGTTCCATGAATTTTTGGGGAAAATAGATAGGCTGAGTACCTACTACTGATTCTATAAAAACTCTTATTCCCTTACATATGTTGGAAAAAGAAGTTAGATAGAAACACATTAGGAAATATGATGAACACAGGAGGAAGAAAACCACTCATTGAATATAACTACATGTTAAAATGAAAATTGATATATTATCATGTTTGACTCCAAATGTTGTAGTATGACTCTAATCGACCTTGAGTCCCATTCTAACTAGAAAATACAATACTCCCTATCATGGGTAGTGAAGGAGACCCCTGAAGTCAATTTTTCATCCATGATTTATGTGAAATCAGTCAATACATCCCAAGAATGGAATCCAGAGGTATCATATTGAGAACATGAATATACTAGGTGAGATCAATCAATGATAAAGAGAAAGAATAATAACGAAATTAGATACCCTACAGTCTCTTCTTTCCAAAGTGACTTGAAATATCAATCACATAATTCATAAACATAATATGAAGTTTAACATGATTTACAATGAAAGTTGAAATGAATAAAAAATATTCCCTAGTAAAAAATAGAGAAATCAATAATTGTGAACCAATTATGATGGTACACCTCACTATCTCTAAACTCGCATCAGCTTCCTCTAGAGACTAGCCACCACATGAAGAAGACTTGTTTCTAATTCTTATGCCTATAATACATTAGTTTTTGAAGTATCTAACTGAACTAATGTATCTTTTGTATCATATGATCTAGTTCCACTACATGAGAAAAAATACATGATAGAACTTCTATTTGTGTCCTGAGTGACTGCAAAAACAAAAAATATTTGGCACCTTAGAACAAACCTGTGTTGATTGTCGGACCATAACACATTAAATTCCAATAAATTTGTATCATAACAGAAACATAGAATATCTAGATGGTACCTATTATCACAAACCACCATGAGACAATCATAATACTTCAATAATTTAGAGAAACTGACATGACTTCCAGAAAGAGTACTTATAACTCCCACCAATAGTGAATTACCATCTCAGAAAATCTCACCCATTAAATCGTTATCTAAAACATCTATATAAGAGTTGAGATACATCAATAAAAAAATATATTGAATTAAGTGTCAAAGAAAAATATTGAATTTTCAGGATTCATCTCAGTATTACAAAACACGCCATTAACAATGCTTGAATATGCCATTATCAGTGCTAGAAATGTGATTAAAACATCAACATGCTTAAAAGGTCAAGGTTTTTATAATTGCAAGAAAATAACTGATAAAGGGTATATTTATCATCTCAAATAATGGAATTGATAATGCCTAATTTCTTCATCAATTTTATAAGTGCTGATAAAAGGATCCATTTTGCATTGCATTTATTTAGCACTGAGAAAGATAACAATTATCGACAGATTAGAAAGTGAAAATAAAAGATGCCATTATTGGTATTTCAGAAAACCCTAATAAACTATACCTTTATTGGTGATTGTAAAAGAAATAATAAAGTCAATAATTATCAAGACATTTAGTAGTGTTAATAAAGGTGAAAACTATAGTGTTATGATACAACTTGTTGCATCACCAGAAAAAGGTGGAGTATGTTATAACAACACACTTTATCACTAGAAATAGGACAAAAGCGACAAATATATTATAAATATAATTCATTTAAATGAAATGAAAATTTTAACACAAATACAAGAAAAAAGCACTATTATAGAACATTTGAGATGTTTTTTACTAAAATTGTTGTAAATTTTGAATAAAAATGAACATTTGGAGTCATACTGGTCACACCATGAGTCAAATTGAGTTGTGACTGATAGATACACATCAAAAAATGATGTATTGTTCATTTTACTAATGTACCAAAACACTCCAAATGAATTAACTCTATTTTGAGTATATGAGTTGTTTTTTATATTAAAATTATTGTCATTTTTGGGCACATGTAGTCATAATGGTCGCATCGTGATTTAGATTCAGGTGTGGCTGATTTCTATTCATCAAAAATGACTTATTAATAATTTTACTATAGAAACTAATTAATATGAATGTGATTTTTCAATCATGAGTATGTCAGTACTTTTTTAATATAATTAATTTCAATTTTGAATAAAAAGACTCCCTTAGAGTCAAACTGGTCACACTGTGTGACAGGTTGAGGGGAGGCTTATTGGTACACGACCCAAAGGACTGATGGATTTTTTTACTAAAGTATAAAATCAATAATATGTTGTTTTCTGTATTTTTAGATTGCCACTTGGGATTTTTTTACTAATATTTCATTTTAAACTAGAAACACAAACATCGATCCATACATGGGGCATCATCTGCAGGTATGAGATGAGATTGAATCATTGGCATAAAAATGAATTAAAAATCATTAAACAAAATTATCAAGACAATATTATCTTCTTTTCTCAATTTTCAGTGAGTGGACCCTTTTTGTATTAAAATGTAAATTTTAAATTGCTAACGAACACTTGGAGTCATACCGGTCACACTGTAAATAGTATTGAGATATGGAAGATTCCTACCCATAACATATAACTTATAGATCATTTTATTAATGTACCAAAATAATCCAAATTAATTTTATATGTTTTGAGTTTTTTAGTAGAATGTTTCACCAAAATTAATGTCAATTTGGAATAAAAAGATACACTATGAGTCATACCAGTCACACCGTACATCCTATTGAGGTTAATATGATTTAAATACCCCAAATGAATCAAGGATCATTGAACAATAGTATCATAATAATTTGAATGTGTTTCCTTTGTTTTTAGTATGAAACTTTTGTTTCATTATGAAAATATAATTTTGAATTGGAAAGACGCACATTGAGCATTACTGGTGGCATCATGGGTGTGTTTGACATGGTATTAATTTATAGACAACACAAATGAATTATAAATCATTGTCCCAATATATTAGGACAATATATATTCATTTTCATAGTTTTTAATGAGTGATCCTTTTTGTATAGAAATATCAATTTTAAATTGATAATATATTATTGGAATCATACTAGTCACATCATGCATTAGATTGAGGTGATTCTGTTTCATAAACATAAAAAATGAATACTGTATTGTATTTATAATATAAAAAACAATCTGAATGTGTTATCATGTTTTTGATTATGCATGTTTTTTTCTCAAAAAATAATGCCCTTTTTGAATAAGAAGACACATTTGGAGTCATACTAGTCACATTGTGTATCAGATTGAGATGAGGTTGATTTATAGATGTCCTAAAAGATTCAGTGATAAGTTTTATAAATATCAAAACAATCATAATTAATTTCCTATATTTTGAGTATTCCACTAATGGTTTTCTTAATAAAATGTCATTTTAAACTAGAGTCATGTACTTTGATCCATACCGATGAGATCGTGTTTTGGAATGACATAAGACTAATTATCACAGATCATAAATGAATTATTGCTTTTTTGAAATAATATAAATAAAATTCGAACATGTTTTCTTGATATTCAGTGAGTTGATATTTTTTGTATTGAAATGTCAATTTCAAAATGATAACAGACAATTGGAGTTATACACATCACACTGTGCATAAGATTGAGCTGAATATGATTCATACATGTCAAAAATGACTTTTATATATTTTTTTAACAAAAAACCAAAAAAATATAAATTTGTTTCCTTTGTTTTTGGTATGTTTGTTTCTTATGTTGCTTAAATTAATGTCAATTTTGAAAAAAAGATGCACTTAGAGTCATACAGATCACACTGTTTGTCAGATTGAGTGGATAATGATTTCTAGACCTCCAAAATGACTCCTGGATCATTTCCCTAATATATCAAAATAATCATAATGGCTTTCTTCTATTTCGAGTACTCTACTTGTGTTATTTTACTAAAATTTAATTTTAAACTATAAATATGCTCATTGAGACATATTTGTGGAATCATGTGTGGGTTTGACATGAGAATGATTCATAAATACAAAAAATGAATTATTAACATTTTCTCAAAATTATTAATACAATATATGATTGTTTTCTTAGTTTTTATTGATTTAGGGTTTTAGTGTTTTAATATCAATTTGAAACTAATAACAGACACATGAATTCATACCGGTTACACGGTGAACGAGATTGAGGTGCCTCTTAATACTACATGTTAAAAATTACTTATGAATAATTTCCTAATGTAAAAAAACAATCCAAATGTGTTTTCTTATTTTGGAGTATGTCATTTGTTTTTTCACTAAAATTAATGTTAATTTTGAATAAAAAGATTCACATGGTGTCATATCAGTCACACAGTGCATTAGATTGAGGTGATGCTGATTTATACACATACAAAATGATTTATGGCTCATTTTCCTAAAGTATCAAAATAATAAGTTTGTGTTTATTATATATTGAGTATGCCAATTTTTTCCTTTACTAAAATGTTATTTCCAACGTGAAACAATCACATTGAGCCATACAAGAGGAATCATGTGTGGGTTTTACATGAGACTAATTCATAGATGTCACAAATTAATTATGAATAAGTCTCGCAAATTATCAAGATAAATCAAGCGGGTTTTCTTATCTTTTAGTTAGTGAATATTTTTTTAATTTAAATATTAATTTTAAATATATAACGGACACATAGAGTCATACTAGTCACATCATGCCTTGGATAGAGGATCATAATGTTCGTAAATGTGAAAAATTAATTAAGCATAATTTTCCTAAAGTTGCAAAACAAACCTATTTTTTTTCTTAGTTATGATTATGTATGTTTTTATTCATTAAAATTTATGTCAATTTTGAATAAAATGGTGAACATGGAGTCATACTAGTCACACCACAGATCATATTGAGAATTTAATGATTTATATATATCCCAAATGACTCATTGATCATTTTCATAAATTATAAAAACAATTAGAATGTTTTTGTTCTATTTTGAGTATTCCACTTGTGTTTTTATTAAAATGTCATTTTAAACTAGAAACACACACTTTGAGATATACATGTGTCATCATGTGTGGTTTTGACATGAGACTAATTCAAACATGTAACAAATGAATTATGAATATTTTACCCAATATCATGTTAAGTGTGGAAAGACATTCATTCAGTAAGTCACCTAAAACACTTTCACAATGGATCTTATCTTTAGTGAAAAGTTTATTGTGCTATCTTAAACAATTTTTCTTACACAAAATCATGGAATGATACTCATTATAAATAATTTCAAAACAGTTTTATAATTTTCTAGCCAATTTTTCTTATCCTCCTCTACATCGGTCTCCACGTTGGTCTTCACCTGTGCCTCCTCCTCTACGGCATCCTCTACCTGAAACTCTACCTTTTCTTTCACCTTCGCCTTTGCCAACACCTCCACCTCTACCTTCATGATTTCCCAAAAATTTTATTGTTTCTAGGCCAGCGCCTCTATGAAAATTTATATAGTCCATTATAATTCTCCTTGATAAAGTGATAAAAAATAATATATAACAGTTATGGTAGTAATTCTTCACACCAAAATAACATTCAACTGTCATAACTCCTACAGGATCACAAAAATAGCATGAAAGAACCTAGATTTTTTGTCAGTATAAATTCTATAAAAATTATAAGGCACACTCATTTATAAAAAAATTAGTTTTTTATTGGGAGTATCTTGGTTGTTGGAAGCCTTTGTAGTACCAATAAAACATAGAAAAAGAAATTTTTATGAATTATATTTAATAAAATTTTAAATATCAATAGAAATTACTTATTGGAGGATGATGGTTTTTTCATTTTTTCTGATTTCCCTCATAAATTTGCAAACATAATATCTGCAATCATTATCATTATCTTTTTTTAGACACTATTAAAACATTGAAAAAAATAACTACATTGTTTTTAAATTCATATATATATATATATATATATATACCTTAATTTATTACCATTTGTAGTAATCTATAGGCTTTATCCCTTAAGACAATGACTTCATGAAATTATCTTGACTTAATTGAGGGACCACCTTATCATAACAAATTTTTTTTTTAAAACACATATTAAACATATAAATGAATATTTATCTATAAAACTTTTATTGTGTTGTTTTACGTTTTCAAAATACACATCATGTATGGTATGTTGGTTGCTTATCCTTGCATTGGATTGAAAAAATAAATATTATGGTGGTTCAAATTAACTTTTTTCAACATCCAATGATTCCTACAAAGACAAAAACAATTATGTATTGAAATGTTTTAAAATATATATTTTTTTGATTAGATTTTAGAGTTCTACCTTTTCATTGTAGGAATTAAAAAGTGTCCTTTGTCAAATTATTTTTTTATTAAACAATTGGGTAACTAATCTTTATTCTTATTAATTTCATAATCATACAAAGTAATTTGTATCATTGAAATGATATAGGGATTAATGAATCCAAATCATGATTCACGTGATATTCTCTTTGAATAGATGTTATATAAACATTTGTACCTAGTATTAATAGTTATTAACTTTAATAGTCATATTATCTCACTGTTTTGAAAGAATTATTCTGAAGATGTACCTCATGTGTGTATTCACAATTGAGACTCCAATCCATTATTGAATGAGAATCTCATTTAGAGTCTCTAGTAAAATTACATCTACCAAGGAATATTTATATATTTTTTCATCATTTAAAATATAATACATAGTTTTATATTTAAATGTGGTCTCTTCATGATGTTTTAATGATAATAAATGTTTCTCTAGAACTAGTCGGGAAAAGGTAATCTTGGAAGGCCATTTGGTTTTTTTATTGATTCAATATATGTTATTGATTCAACCATCCCTTTCACCTCCTATTTATTCAACTCTAATATCATACCAAACATAAAACATTTTATCACAATCCATTATATTATTTTCATATGAAAAAATGTGGTAAAGATATACCACATGCATCTTTATAATATTAGAAGACCATGCTATGAAAGCTCAAATAGAAGCTTAGACCACTGTAATATCAAGACCATCATGTGGAACATGAAACATAACATATGGCTCATAAGAAACATCAATCCCCATTATCATGTGATCATTTGGGATTTCATGATTTTGTAGCTAGTCTCCCATGATATTATACATTGTACCCATCACAACATATAGGTACATTGGTGTCGATATATTCAAATCAAATACAACTCTACCATCCAAAATTTTAGTAATATCTGGTTATCATATGTTTCTTGGAATCACATTTAGGTGTAAGATTCATGATAAATTTGATTACCACAGTTAAGGTATGAGGTTGGGGGAATGATTATCCAAAAATCTTGTGGGATCATTTGGATCATATGAGGATCTTTTCTTTACCATTTGTTCTCTATGACCATTTCATATCCATTAGGAGCATATGACGAAATGTTTTCGGTCATACCCAATTCCCCTAATATTCACTAGTTGTGGATTACAATGATTTGGGCACAGACACTCTGTCCCAGGCTCACTGGCTTTAGAAAGGTTCAGGGATAGCTCACTACTTACCTCGGGTCACTCCCGTTGACTCCCCCTAGCTCACTGTCGTTGGTGAAGTCACACTCAGTTTATAGACGTGAAGGTATCTTCATCATTGCATAAGAATGCATCCTATCTTGTATGTAGATTCTCTATTGAAGTACAATTTTCACCAAAAGATGAATATCTATTTTCCCCGAATGTATCGGGCAATCTCACGGCTTTCGTGCTGCTCCAAACAGACCGGAAGGCTTCAGCAATACATGGCGTGCTTCACCAAGCCAGGCACGCAAGTCCCAATAGGGTGAACAAGTCCTAACTGGCACGCAAGTGTAACCAAAGAACCTGTGCGATGCTTCCTTTCCCAAATATAAACTTGCGCGGTCCACTTCCTTTCTCTCCCAAACCGCCTTGGGCGCGCAGCCAACAACTGGCGCGCAACCTCTACTTGCGCGACTCAACTACCACTCGCACGGATCAACCACCTAAGTGATGAGAGCTCGAGAAATCTATATGTCTTGAACTCTGTATGAAATGAGGAGGGGTCGACCTGTATTTTTAGGAAAATAGGACCCCCTACGCGGAGGCGCGCAAGTCCGTCATTGGCGTGAAAGTCTCGTCTCCCATAACCTCTGTCGCGCAACTCACTTGCGCGACCCAACCAATACTTGCGTGACCTTATTTACATAGCCAAATTTTGAAGTTATGTTCTGGGAAAAAAATATGAGCACAAGACTGAATCCTTCTAGGTACTAGCGCGCAAGTTCTTTCACGGCGCGCAAGTCCACTTGCGCGACCTAACCAACTCACCTGCGCAACCCTTATCCCTTTGCCATATTTTGATGTTCTGATACTCAAAAATATATGGCGCGCAAGTTTCCTATCCTCTAAGACCTCGGCGCGCAAGTCCCTTTTCCAAAAACACTTTTCTTTATTTGTTGATTTTCAGGCCCAATAATTTGGCAAACACTAGGAAACAGCCCCACCTTCAATACTGTGGTCTACATGAACGGTATGATCTCTTTGCTGGTACACAATCCGAACATCCATTGATAATTGACAACAAACACAATCCAGACTCCAAAATATGCATAGAAGACCATGGTTCCAATAGTATCTTCATATAATTATATCTTCACGAAATACGTTCAACAAGATACACCAAAACCTAATCATATATTTCGACCATACTGTTTAGGCCATTTCAATACTTCTAAAAGTATCTTTTATTCTAGTATGGGTATTATCGATTCTTATATCTAAAACTTACAAAAATATTTATTAATATTATAAATTTTTATGTAATATTTCTTTAAATCATAAATAATTACAATTATGTCATACATACACATGATTTCCATTTTTATTGTGTTTTCTTCAGCTAATATACCCTATTTATTTACACGAGCCTCTTTCCAGAGCACATGACATGGACAGAAACTGGCTTCATATTTTTATTCAGATATATACATATAAACAATGGGCATATGTTGTTTCATATCACATAATGAATCATTTAAGGTTGATTTAAATTATATACAAATTTCTAATCTAATAATGTTTCCACAATCATTAATCTATGAAAGGGGTATGTTGGTTTTGATGCATATTCATTATTTTAATCACTATTTTTATTCCTATGTTAACAATTTTGAATCAATATGGATAAAATAAATAAAATAAAAATAATATATTATAGGCTAAATTGCTCCTGCAATCATTTCTCATTGTGACCATTAATGAGATTAGTCCTTGTTTTCTAATTTATAACGTGTGAATAACTAGGTGGTGGGTGGGGCTTAATTTTCCACCCAACATCCCTAAAATGTAATTTTACAAGAAGAGTTCAGAATCTTATATAGGCTTTTCCAGTTTCCATTAAGACATATTTATTACAGAAATATTCTAAAAAATGAAGTATGCATGGAAAAATGAAAATTAATTCAAGCTTTAATTATATACTTTTGTTGTAAAATAGAGAAATTATATTGTATCATTACCATTATATCATTCCAAAAGATTTTCTAAATTATATGTTGGACATGACATCATGAATCAACATCAATCGACACATTAATCCTCATTGTGACCCCACGATACATAATAATGATTTGTTTGTTGGGGTCAATACGATAGCCATGTTGATTCCAACCATCCAAAAAATTTATACCCTGAACTCTTACCTTGAATATTTTATTCATATTTTTGATTTTGCATCATTGTTGTTTTTTTCATCAACATGTTGTTGATCCCCTAATAATTCCATAGTTTCATCATCAATAGTATGTTAATCCTTGTGATTGGTAACATCATTGAATGAATAAAGACATTGTCTACATGAGTAGTCAAACATTTAATTGGACTTGAATGACTACAAAACAATACACTCCATGAATAAAAGTCAACAACTGAACACATTTTTCATTATAATTTTTATTTTCATGAACATAGATATAATACATCTATACTATAGTAAAAATAAACTTGACTACCCTTAATTAAACCTTCCTTATATGTTGTTTTTCTTATATATCATGATGATGGATTGGACTCCCTCTTTCAAACTAGCCTTCATCCAATCAACTTGGATCTAAAGTTCGATGTTGACTTAACTACTGATGATTTATTATTTCATTTTGTTGTTTGATATTTATATCCTATATTTTGTGGACATCAACCTATGCTTCTTGAACTATATTAACAAAAATTCATCCCATGATCATGTTGGATAAATAATAATCAATTTATTTCAATCAAAATAAACAATATGGGGGACAAGTCTCAAGAAAGAAATGTAATAACTGTTTGGGATATGAATTTTTATTTTCCACTGAGGTTAAAAAATAACAAAAATGAAATTTTAATTATGACTTCTAGCATATTTAATTAAATAAATGTTTGAATGAACATTCAAATACATATTATGTTCAATCACATTCATTTATTTCTACTCCCAAGCATTTACTATTTGACACTTCCTATAAAAATAAATATTTTTGTAGGGATTAGAGGAGACACCAAATATTAGTGGTATTAATGTGTGGCAGATGGGAGATATTGAAAATCATCAATTTTTTCAAGATGGAAAGATAAATCATCCTGGTGATGATGCCAAATATAGGGTTAAAAAGATCTTCTAATTAGGGTAGGAATACATTCAATAGTCATATTAGATGATAAATTATAGTAGTAATCTCATTCAATTATGCTATACTACAGAGTTCTAATAGAATCCAATGTGACCGCACTCAAAATAAAAGTAAATATTTATGTAGT
The DNA here is from genome assembly GCA_963277665.1 of Viscum album. Taxonomy (NCBI): domain Eukaryota; kingdom Viridiplantae; phylum Streptophyta; class Magnoliopsida; order Santalales; family Viscaceae; genus Viscum; species Viscum album. Next base: position 567,293,773 of record OY728164.1, on the reverse strand, counting down.
TTTTTCCAAATTAATTGGGTGAATTATATTAACGAAATTAATATCATGAAACCAAAAAAATAAATTCATTATGGGTTTATTAATTTTTTTGGGGCCATTTTTTTATCTCTGGAAGTAGTATATAAAGATGGTGAAAGGTTGAAAGAGTTAAAAATGTGTTGGGAGATGCAGTATCAAAATCCCTGGCATCGTATTTAAGGAATAATAATGAATACAATCCAAGTGGGGGTATGTCATCATAGAACTTTGGAACCACAATGATGGGAGGAAGGATAGTTTGAAAGATGGATTCCAATCAATCATCAAGAGATGGAAGATAATAAATCATCTCACGATTGTTTAAATAATGGTTGTGAAGGGTAGTTGTACCATGATACTGATGTATTATATCTATTTTCAATACAATAAAATTTCTCATGCAATATTCATGAAATTGTGGAATTTTTGCATGAAGTGTATATAATTTTATATCTATCTAAACAAAATGAATCATTATTAACGAAAACATATTTGAGAATAAAGTGGTCCTTTATAAGAATTGTTATTTATGTTACTCACAAATATTATGTGTTGTATGATTCATTCACAAAATCGGATGGAGATATAGTTCACCATGGTCTCATATAACGCGGCAATGAGTTTATAGAGTATGGGTGGCATTACATATGTACAGGTAATGGGGAGAGAGATAAGATACTCATAACCAAAACTAACACTAATTACACTATTTCATGTATGCTTACTCATATATAATATTTATTTCAAAAATATTATGAATATATTCTAATATCAATCCATGATGAAATAATAGATACTTATAAATAAATAATAGGAGGCTTCATTGTCCTAAGAAAATTGAAAAGAGTATAACATATTTGGGTTGTAACTATAACTATAGCAGAACGCTGTACAGAATCATACATAGACTACTAAGCCACAAATAATATACTAACCATATCTAATTACCCTCCTTATAAATAATTTCTAAATAAGACTATTAGAGGTTCCCCAACTAACCAAATTGGTAGAAATCTTCCACATCAAAGAAGTAATAATGATTAATGTGTCCTAGGAACCAACAATGATGGAATCACTCAAAAAGTATCCTTAATTAAAGGGGAATTGGAATACCTCATCTCTAATGGTCTTGAAGAAATAAATCTCACCCCACCTACATTCGAATTCACTTTTGTATGCTCAAGGACGCATCGCCTTCCAATTTTGGATATTTTTTTAATCCACCATAATCCTAATAGGGAGAACCAATTGTCATTTTGCACCGGAATTTTCATAGCAATACCATTTAAAGTGATTTTAAACACCATATAATGAATTGAAACTAAATTAATGGGTATTAAAATTGATGAACATCATGAATTAGGTTAACCAATGCATTCCCCAAATCTGGTTAACGAAATCCATAACAAGAATAGATAAATCGTTGAATAAAAATTCCTTAATAACAATTATAAAACATGTTTCATTGTTAAGTTATATAAATTATTTTTTTCAGCTAGTTTTCAAGGATTCACCACATGTGGTTTCATTTCAACATGCAATCCCATATGATTCAAAACAAAATTCAAAATAAAATAGTGTGTTTTTTAGTATCAAACTATGATTTTTTGAGGGTATATTTTAAGAGAATCATATCTCGTACTATCAAAGGACAATATTTTTCCATCTGTGAGAATCAACTGGGCACTATATAGCATTTTACTAGCTATGCATGCCTATTTTATATTGGTTTATTATGGATGCAATGATTGATGTGGTATCAGAGTTACATGAGAGTCATCATGGGTCCCTCATTTTTTTCAATGGAAAGGAGATGACATGTAGGGTTCTTCATGGTTAAGAACAATTCAAAAAAATTTACAAGAGGAACCAGAAAATTGCAAAAATGATAATGAAAATTTAGAAAAAACAGACATTGAATTCTGGCCATTATTTGTTGAGGGAATGTAGAGGATTCGTGCCTGAAACACAGGAGTTCTATGAGATTTTGAGAATCGCAAGTGATTGAGTCGTGGTTAGGGTTCTTTTAAATATATTAGAGACACTTTTAAAACCAAATTCAAAAAATCACTAATAAAGATAACTTTTATTAGTGCTAAAATGATAATCATTGATAAAATAGATATTTATCATTGCTAAAAAATGTTGATAAAAATCATATTTATCAGTAATAATATTTTTGTGTGGATAAATATATATTTTAATAGCTTTTTTAGCACTGATAATGGTTGAACTTTATCATCTCTAAAAAAGTGCTAATAATGTTTCCTTTAATTATTACTAAAATTTTACTATTGAAAAATGAATAATAAATATAATTATTTAAATAATTTTATTAAAATTTTATAATTATGTAAATATTTATAACTTTTTATTAATAATAATATAAATAATATTTTTTTTAAAAAATAAATATTTATTTATAAAAATATAAAAATTTAAATATATATAGTAAATATAGATTTATAAATATAATTATTTATAAATATTTATTTACAAATACATTTTAAACATTTTTAGTTGATAGATAATTGTAAATACATGAAGTTTAAAATTAAGTACAATTAAATAATTCAAAATGAGTAACATTATAAATAATGAAAAAATGGTTATGTTTTATTAACAAAATATAAATTTTAAAAAAATATGGATATATTTATAAATATATAAGTAATACTAAAATAAAAGAAATAATTATATATAAATAAATAATATAAAATGATCAAATTAAAACATAAAAAAATATTGAAAATAAATTTACATAATTTAATAGTATCAAAAATAAAAAAATAAAATTGATAGATTAAATACATAATATATCATCTTATAATGAAAATTCTAAAATATTCTAAAATCTGAATAAATTACATAAATATTAGGTGTATGTGTTTTTATATATTGTTTTAATATAATTTTGTTTGGGTTTGTTTATAAATATGGAATAATTACACACACACATGTATGTATATATATATATCAGGAAAAAATGAAACACACGATGTTTGATATATGTTAAATTGAAAAATCAAATATCATTAAAAATGAATATTCCATTAATAGGTTTCTAATTATCATTTTACTCATTATATATATATAATTAATATATATTATTTGTTACCATTTACAAATAAGTTATATATATTTATATTATTCAAATTCATTTTTCATAATAATTGTTCCATTAATAAAAATGTAAATAATTTTTTAAATTATATAGTTTTTTTTGTTTAATTATTACAGTCCATTCCTCTTATATGTCTATATATAATATATACTATTCTTAATATTCATAATCTATATATATGTATGTTAATTATTTATTTGTATTAATCATTACCTAATTAATAAAATGTTTAATATCTTTCATAATTTACTAACTTTAAGTTTTAATTTGTTTAATTATTTCATTTTATTCATTTAGAAATCTATATATTTAGCATATATTATTTATTAATTTTCAATATATATATATATATATATATATATATATATATATTAATTTTTAGCAACAAATATTTAAAAATGAAATTGTAATTTTTTTCATTTTCATCTGTTTACTTATATTATTTTACTGTGGACCATTATCTGTGCTAAAAAAGCGCTGATAATGGGTGCCCTTTTTTAGTGCTTTTTTCTATATGGATAATTTTCTCCCTTTATGAGTACTTATTTTAACATTAATAAAGATAAAATCTATAATCACATTTCCCTTGATCTACTAAATGACTGTTCTATTTAATGTATGGTTTATTTTTTTGTCTTTTCATACATTACTACCATACGAGAGAACTGAAAAAGTTCAGAAATGTTGTTCGTGTACTATGTCTAGGTTTAATCACCTTATTAAATGGTGATAAACTAAATAGACATTTAGAAAATTTATTAATCTGGATAAAACTAATTCATGAAAATATTACTGAAGTCGTTCGACTATATTACTTCACGATTCATTGTCAAAACCATCAAATCCCACCACCTCACTTGATCCCCTTTAAATGTGATAGTACAACATTTAGCCTATATTAAATCTTGTGTTTACAAGAACTCTAAAAGAAGATCAATAATTTTTAACCAATACTATTAATCATGAGAATCATCTAGGCCTCAAAAATCTTCTGATATATTCTATGTAAAATCCTGATAATTTTCACTAGTTTCACCCCTTCAAGGATTATCTTCTGGTGCCTGATTTGGAATGTGTGTGGCTGCCACTCCTAGAACATGGACCACAAAAAAATTATCTAAATGTGGTTGGGATCAATTAGAGGGATTTTGTATCATGGCTTATCGATAACAACCTTTAAATGTATTTTTGAACATATAATGTGTTGAATGGTATTACACAACACCAACAACCAACAAGAAAACATCAACAATGGTACATAGATCATCATATCTGTCAAGATATGAAGGAATATCAGTTTCATCTAATATAAATCATCTTATCTAGGATTTAACAATACTTAGATCTAGTATAGAAAAACCATATAATTAGATAATTTTTTCAAAATTTAATCTTTTCCCAAACATCTATGGTGACTTAAGGCTTACAACATTGAGTTCTGATTATCAAATCACTCATAAGATAACCCTTAATTCAAGATAATTCTACCCCCAATCCGCAAGGTCATCCTAGATTTCATACTAAAATCAAGTAAATATGTTCATCCTCTATAGACTCCATTTTTTCTTGGAGCTAATTGAATACAATGGTACACATACACCCAACCCGACATCGATATGGCAAGAAGGGTGTTCCTAAACCGCACATGTTGGTGACTAGGTCTAGTTCATTAACAAATAATAGTGGGAAAAATTTGACTTCAACAACAACAAAAACCAATAATGAAAAATAATAGATAAACCAATTAACAATCCGGATAAGAAACAATCCATAATGTGAATTTTATAATAAGTTGATAAATAATTATCAAAATGATACATATTACAAAATATGACATAAAATGCACCAAAAAATTCTAAATCCCCATTCAGTGAGTGGATTCCTGCATTATCATTCATTGTTATCATCCATGGTAAAATTGATTAAACACATTTTCCACCTATGAGTGACACTTTTCCACTATAACATTTATTATATAATCTATAAATTCCCTATGGAAAAGGTAGGGTGTGATAAAAATTATCAGAGTAGGATTTCATCAAATGTTCAATATTTAGTTCCCTAACAAATATATCATGTATTAAACCATTTAAATATGGAATGGAATGGTTTTTTTATATATTTTAATTCACATAAGATTCCAGGTCATGTAGATCTAAAGTATATAAAAAACAGGCTTAAATGAATATTTTCATTAAAAATAATTGAAACAATAAAACAGTTCAATAAACACTGGAATTTTATTATTAAATAAAAACTAACCACCATGGACATATTAACTAAAGTTATATAGTCCATAAATATAGTATAATAAATATAATTAGTCAATGAATCACGACTCATATTGTAAACAAATCTCTAAGGCTCTTTCCATTAGGATAAAATAGATCAATAGACCATTGGGGAAATTTATGTTGAAAAAGATTTTTTAGATCATTCATCATCAATGCATTTATAGGTATTCGAATTCCTATCATGATTTTCCTAATAATCCAAAAAATAATCATACTAATATTTGATTTCAAATCATTCATTCATGGAAATGTCCTTATTTTTAATCCAAATAATCATACATTATTTAAATATCCTATTTAAACTTTAAAGACACCTTTTCATTATCAAAACCAAATTAATAGTTTTTATTAGGATCATTCCTTTAAGAATATTCATTCTTTTAAATATGATTTTCTAAATAATAAAAATAATTTCTTCTTATCTATTGTAATTTCTTTCAAGTCCATCTCTTCTCAAAACTAACATATATATTCAATGAAATCAAAAAATGGTTTTTCAGAATTGAAGGAATTTTTTAATTAATATCTAGAACACTAAATTCATGGTTAAAACCCATAAATAATTTTCATATAAATTAATAAATCATTAATTCAAATTAGGGAAACTAAATAAGGAACCAACACCCTTAAGTAAAATGATAAACATTCACCTAAAATGAGAACCACCAATAGAGTGTCGAAGGTGAAGAATATCAAAGAGAATTTCCAAGAATCAAAATTCTAAATATAAAGGTAATAATCATTAAAAAAAAGATAATTCCCTACTCTCCAATATAAGGATTTAATATCAAAATTTCATTCCAAACCAATGTATTTTACACATACTATAGTGGGATCATTTTCTTCCACCTATACATTGATCCGTGAAGAAAGGTTTTGGAGGATCCAGAATCCTCTCTAGATATCCTCATAAATCCAAATGCATTGAATATATTTAATTATAATGTGTTTTAAATTATTAATGGTTGGTTGAGTCCTTAATCACAATTTTGGGGATTGGAAATCAATTATGTATTTTACTAGGATAGGACACATGGATAGAGCCAAATGTGTGCCTAACCACTCACCCACAAAAATATTATAGAGAGAGCTATATGGTTTGTCTGAATAGTTAGATAGATTATGTTATAACCATGCCCACTATCATAGTCCGCTGGAAAAGGGTGTAAAATTTGTCTTCTTGGTTAAATATTGTGCACCAACACTCCGCATCAAGAAATGTATTAAATTATGAGGGGTGTTCCGAATGGAATGAACAAACTATGTTCCCCTTTAAAAATATCATCATAGGGAGAATGGGTTCCTTAGGCAGTCCTTCTCCTTTTTCCCTAAATGTGTGTTCATCATGCACTAGCCCAAAAAGGTCTAAATGTTTTTCAAATGTCTAAGAATATTACATAAAAAAATATCCTAAAAAAGGAAGTCAAATATAAGGGATATAAATATCTAAATTCATGTAATAGGTTGTTACAAAGAATCCATGTTCTTAAAAGAGTAACCATTTTAATGAATAGAATTACATGTTTCACAAGGATAAAAAATGTAATATGATTGTGGAAAAAAGTGTGAATATGTGATAACACAATAGATATTTAATTAAATGTGTTTTGGGTTGAGAAATAGATATCAAATCTACTGATACGAATGAAGAAATATAATATACCATCTGATTTCCAGTTTTTTAAAAATTTATTTTGATAGTGTTGATTGAAGGCAAATAAGGAAAAGAATATGGTGGATGTTTTATTGTCGATACCACTAAATAATTTAAACAAAGTAATTATTATTTCATTTTTACCCACTTTTATAGGATATCATATATAATATCTAATTAAGAATTCATGGAAATTGATTTTTTGTGTATACAACCATGATGTAGTGTGGAATCATCCATTGAGTGAATGTTACCAAAGAGAGTAAAAGATTCCATAATTACTCATTTATATAGAAATGAAAAATCTAGACATCCATAAAATATTTAAAATAATTTGTTATGAGTTTTAATATCTTATCCTTGATTTCAGTATATATTGAATATATTATAAAATTAGTGTGATCATTTAGTAAAATGCGGAATGATATCACTTTCACAAGAAATATTTATATGTGTTTGTAGATATATGTGTAGGATCAAAATTTACAACATAAATCTATTTAAACATACCCAAATAGTTAATTATATAGGGGCACCACTTTTTGAAATTTAAATATTCATTTTTGATGATTCAAAAAAATCACTATTGATTTATAAATTTGGATATCCCATGTAGAAATGTAGTTAACATACATAAGCCTCTTTAAAAATAATTAAATGGTATGTTCTTTATCTAATTAATGTTAATGATCAATGTTGAGAAGAAGTTATTCTGTGACAATGGGGAAAAATATATTTTTTCCCTCACAATTCCTTATACTAATGGAGAATGTATTTCCCATACTTTGCGTCTATTTTCAATAGGGGAATATGAAATTTATTTCTTCATTTAGTGGATATTGTCAACACATAAAAAGGGGGATATTGAAGTACCCTTATGGAATGGTGAATAAGTATTGTATTTTTTCAATGTATTGTTGATTTAGTTTCAATTTCATTTTGTTGATGTTGGGTGACGGGTTTAGAATCCACCTAATTAATAATTAGAGTTTTTCCATATGTACATGGGTAATGGATATATATTTGGATGTGGCTACTACCAATAAATACCACTTTCGACAACTTCTATGAAGTATCTAATATATTAGAATATTAATAAAGGTTATATTCCTAATAAATTATAAAAATTACTAAATAAAGTATTCTAGTGCGTTCTAAAACACTTAAGATGAGTTAAAGTGATGATGGATTCGTGGAGATATTGAATATCTTAGTTTAAATGAAGAATCTATATTTTTTTGTAACACCCCCATAAGGGTTCCATTATACACGGTGCCCCGTTTTGGTTGGGTACATGACCTCAGGCACGCCCCTATACACTAGAGGTTTCCAACTTGTAGTGAGGGTATAATAAAACATATAGGGAGAATATACTCTATATATAAAATTAATTTGCATAATATAATATAAGATATAAATAGAAAAATATTAACTGTAAACATGCATCAAAATTTAATTCCCAAAAACTGGGTATAACCACAAAACCAATAGTAAATATGAAATTTCATGTAATATAGTTCAATGTTCACAAAAAAATCACCTAAATAAATAAAAACTAAAGAATTACATAAATAGGTCCAGACACCGGGTTTGGTTCCCCCATCCATGCACATCCCAATCAAAAATCATCCATCTTTCATAGGGCCTTATCTCGTAACTTGAACGACATTGATGAAGTCTACCCAGGTATGCAACGGTGGCCTTACCAGGGTGTTAGAACAATTTAGTATCCCATCACTAATAGTATCTAGAAAATATACTATCTAAAAATATAGTGTATTTAGATGCACATTAAACAATAATACTACAAATAGGTTAATTGTGTTCCATTATTTAACAATGTTATATTTAAAACATTGACCATTATTTTCATATATTACACTTATTAATAAAATCCACTTCATCCTATGCTTTTCAACTAACATTGCATAAGGGTAGTCAGGTTCCCAACATCACTAGGAAAAAGTTTCACAAAACATTACAAAATCATTTTACATAAGAGCCTCATCCTTGGTAGTCATATCAAAATCATTCATTGTGGGTATTGAGTCATAGCCTAATGCACTAACCCATGATATACAGTGGTGGGGCATAGAGCATCAGTCTTTCCCAACCCATGGAGATAATTCTTAGTTCAAATCCATACATACTAGTGGTTAATGTGCACATTCTTTTTATCATTTTTAATGAATTATATAATTATAATAAATAACGTGTTTAGCACATTAAAATTCGACCAAACACCAATTATTCCAAGTTCACAGAGTAAACACATTTATCACTGGTGTCATATCATAATCAAATATTTTCATGATAAACATACATTTAATAGTTTATATCTCATAACACAACAATTTCTTATTTAACTACACAATATCATGTTCATGGAAGTGGCACACCCAATGGGTAGCCTATGGCCTAATAAATTAACCCTCAATGGATCCCATGGAAATTATGAAGGGTTTTATTCATCAATCAATTAACTCGTTAATCATTTTATAACCAGGATACTAAATGGATGGAAAAATAACACATCTGAACTAAACATAAACATAAATCAACCATCAATAACATCGGATATAACATGTTAACCACTTACTTCAACCTCATAGATTAATTCTATCTTAAACCTAACTCTAGTTTTAACCGAAACAACCATTCAATCCCAAAAATATAAATCTTATTTAAAATATATTTTTATATAATTATATGTAAACGAACAAAAATATATCACCCTAAAATAAATTGAAAAAAGGGGATTTTAATAATCACTCAGATATTCAATTAATTGCCAAACACACACAAAATAGACATGAATTGAAGGAGAATATTCCCTTAGAATCATGCGGATGGGGATTATTACCTAGGGTTTCATAGGAGTCGATGGGTGGAAAATAATATATTTTTTTATAATGTTTGAGAGGGATAATTTGGAATTTAATACTCTTTAATGAGGCTCATGGTTTACTTACATGGTTTTTTGAACAGTATAGGAACTGTGCACTACCATCTTTCTAAAGGGGTCCTAGGTTACAGAGTCTCATAGGAGCCTGTATGCTATGGAAAAGCATGTGTTGGTCTTGAAAAATGGATCTTTCGAAATTTTTCTATCATTCAAGATCATCCTTCTGGGGTTTTTTATTTGTTCACCTTCCCACTATACACTACACTGTTAAGTTTTAGGGTTACTACTGATCATGTTTCAACCATGCACCCAACCTACAAATGTCTTATCAGTTCCTATTTCGTGTCTCAAAAACCCCTGGGACACCCATGAGCATCCGTATAATATCATGATATCAATTTATCAACAAATATTAAATTAATTCGACCAAGAAATAAATGAAATGGGAATCATTAAATGTTCATGATATTACAACATCCCCACCTTATAATGGATCATCCATGAACCACACACCCAATAATTTCTAGTTCTCCATGGTAAATATATTTTTCCAATGGGATTGAATTCTAGTCTCCCTCTCCCAATTATCCTCCTAAACATTACCATTTTTTTCACAACACATGGACTAATTGTACAACATTAACTTACACAAAATTCTCACTGTCATCCACAATATGAACCAAATTATTTTAAAATGAAGGATTACCATAATGCTCGACATCGTAGACATTGATCACATTAGATTGTTCTGAGTGATATTTATGAAGATGTGACACATGATGAACATTGTTCTTGGCACTACACCATTGTGGAATAACTAACCAGATTGCCACCGATCCGATGCTCTCCACAATCTCAAATTGACTTACGTCCCTTGGCCCTAATTTACAATATTTACAAATATGATGATGAAACCACCTTGGAAGCACCTGAAGGAACACACAATCACCAACAATAAACATTAAAGGTTGACAACATCAATGAGAAGAAAACCTTTTCCTAATATGAGTTGTAGTTATTCATTTAAGAATCCACTAAACCCACTCTAACATCTCCAACATTTCAATCATCTACAAAACAAAAAATCCCTAGCCTCCATCTAGTTCAATGGTGATATACCTGACTTCCCATAGAGAACCTCATCTAGTTCCATATGAATGGTCACATGGTAACTATTACTATAAGACAACTCAACATGTTCCATTTGTAATTCCCATAGACTTCCAAATTATTGTACACATTCACTCAACATTTCATCTATTATATGAATTTTATAATCTAACTACCTATTTGTATTTGGGTAAAAATTTATACTAAAAAACACCTGTTTACGAGGCATGTTCTGTAAACCTTTACAGAAGAATAAAATTAAATGAGGAACATAATGTGAAATAATAATCCTAGGTACCCCATAAAAACCATCTATCTCTTAGACATATGTGTCCCCCAACTGATCCACTATGAATATATCTCTTATATGTAATAAATTGGCCATATTTGTCAACCGATACAAAAACACCCATATACAATCCCTCTATTAAGGCATTCTCTGAAGACTAGCGAAAAAATAAATGGTAAAATCTTCCGTCATTTATTATTTTATAGTAATTTAAAGTTAAAAAACAATAATTTTCTGATGCTCAACATTCATATTCTGGAAGATGCAGAACCATGTCAATATAATTCTCAATTGATCTTCATGTTCTTCCTTGCTCTTTGAATAGACAAGAATATCGTCTATAAAGACTACCACAAATTGATCAAGATAGTCTCTAATGAATCTATTCATCAGATCCATGAAGATAGCAGGGGCGTTAGTAAGACCAAATTGCATCACCATAAATTCATAGTGTCCATACCTTATACGGAAAGTTGTCTTTGGTATATCCTCCCTTTTTACCCTTAATTGATGATACCCTGAACAAAGATCAATCTTGGAAAAGTATTGAGCTCCGCGTAGTTGGTCAAATAGGTCATCAATGCATGGGAGATGATATTTGTTCTTGATAGTGATCTTGTTAAGTTCTCGATAATCAATGCAGAGTCTCATTGATCCATCTTTCTTCTTAACAAATAGAACAGGTTCTCCCCAAGGTGACGCACTAGGGCGTATGAATCCCTTATAAAGATTCTCTTGGAGTTGATTCTTTAATTCCTGCAACTCAATTGGTGCCATTCTATAAGGTTTCTTTGAAATAGGCAAAGCACCCGGTACGATTTCTATTGAAAACTCAACTTCACGATTTGGTGGAAGACCCGATAATTCCTCCGGAAAGACAACATCAAACTCCCGTACAATTGGCATATTCTTAATCGTGAGTTTCTCAGCAACCATTTGAGATAAATAACCTTCATTTAGTGGAATCAAGACCCATAAGATGGAAGGAATTTCCTCTGGAAGGTTATGTTCATCGTTGCATTGATAGACGATCATAGATTGATCTGGAATATGAAATGTGACTTTCCTTCTTTGGAAATTGATATGAGCTCCATATAAAGAAATCCAATCCATTCCAAGAATCACATCAAATTCCACTATAGGAAGGATCACAATATTTGCAGGATGCACTTTCCCACAAACATCGATCGGAGAAGAATTATAAACTTTTGATGTGACTGTTGTGCCATTAGGGGTTGTCACGACTAACTCAACATCTAATTGTTGAGGTAACACGGTGATATCATTAGAAAATTACTCAGAAATAAAAGTGTGGGTGGATCCCGAATCAAATAAAAAAATTTCTACTTTAGAGTGGATGGTAAGTGTACCTTTCAACAAATCGTTATCATACTCCACATCGCTGATAGAAATTGCATGTGAATTCCCTTTATCTTTAGCCTTAAGAGTTTGTTGACGTCGACCATCATCATCAACCCTTGGATTTGGGTATTGATTGGCATAATGCCTCATATCCTCACACGTGAAACATTGAAGTGTAGTAGGTTCATTCTGTGTATCCTTTCCTTTGTTTGCATCATTAGACATCTTCTTCCCATTATTGTGGCATTGAAATTCCCGATGACCGTCCTTTCCACATTTGAAACATTTTCTTGTCCCTTTAAGACAACTCTATCCATGTTTCTTTCCACACTTTGAGCATAAGGGAAAGATCATAGTCTTTTCAGTGTGATCTTTAGATTTTCCTTTGAATTCCATTTTCATCTTCTTATCAAACCTATACGACTGATGGGTTACTCCAATATCCATCTCGACTTTGAGAGCACATCGAACGATTTCCTCATAGCTATTGAAGTCCCTTATGGCTAACACCCTTTGAAGACTTGGATTTAGTCAACTAAAGAATTGATCGATCTTACTCTCAGGTTGGATAATAATACCAGAAGCATACCTTAAAAGTCTTGTAAAATTTGCGTCATAGGTACCAACAGATTCATCATCCTTTTTCTTCAGTTCGAGAAACTCTTTCTCCATCTTTGTTTGGAGAATACAAGGGAAGTAATTATTGAAAAATAAGTTCTTGAACTCCTCCCATTCCATGGACTCAATTTCATCCCTTTGCCTCATATTCTTAATAAGATTACACCATTCATCAGCATCACCTTCCAAACGATACACTTCTAAGATGACTTTATCATGCTCAGAACATTGAATAACTGAAAATATTTTTTCAGTAGTACTAATCCATTGTTCAGCAACTAATGGATCCGTAGACCCACTGAATGAAGGTGGATGCTATCTCATGAAGGATTCAATAGAATGTTGCTCCTTCCTTTTCTCGTTTGGAAGCCCTTCATGATTCATAGCTTGAGAAAGTTGTGTGAACATGGCTACATGATTTTCCATTCCAACTCCCATAACTTTTGGTTGCTCAGGGGGACAATCATTGCATTGCCCGTCGCATTCCACATTAACACAGTTTCTTCGGGTTCCAGCCATTGACTAAAACCAAGAAGAATAGTGTGAGCAACACTAATTATAATAGGAAAACCACATAATCAAGGATAAAATTTCACACTTAAGGTCTTATCCTAGGTTATTCATGGCCATTTCTAAAACACTAAGATTGTGTTCTATGCTTAGACTTATCCTTAGGGTTCTTACTAAGGCTTTCACATCCTAGTTTCCAAAAGTTGACTATACCTTTCCTCTGATACCAACTATAATGGTCTGAAATTAAATCCAGTGGAATATAATTGATACCTATCAGGGCACTCCATGGGCGGCTACACCCCCTGGGCGGGATACACCACCGTCCCCCGTGGCAGCCATTTCCTCATGAAGCCCTTGGGCGGAGAGCCATGCTTCGTCCAACGCTCAAATGTGAGAGTTCCCAAGGATCAGATACATTACTACCTCCTTTGCCTCTGATACCAACTATAACGACCCATACATTACATAAATTGTTAATACTTTAAAATTGAAGCATACTTATTACAATATATAACAAAACCACGAAAGGACCGTAAAGGTATAGTGTCTTTAGAAACTGGGAAAAATAAACAACTGGTTCATAAAGCGTCTACACTGTCTCCCATTTATTTCATCACATCTATAGTACCTTTTGGCATATCTTACTTAATAACCTTCTTCCTGACCTGGGGAAAGAAAACAAACAAAAGGGTGAGCTCAAATGCTCAGTAAGGGTAAAAAAAAGAAATATCAATCACATCATATTCATAAGAACATAAATTTTGGAAATCTTAACCTGCAAAAGAGATCATAATTTCATAACATGAGATAAATCATAGTAGTGAAATGTAATCCCAATAATCATAACATATAACATGAAACTTTGTGGAATGAATACATAAACATCGAGAATCATTTCTTATTAGTCATTACTCATTTCCAAGACTATCTTAGTGGACAACGTCCATTTCTGAACCGAGTTCACTCCTCGTTTCAGTCCTGTTTTACTGAACCGGTATAACCTACCATTCCAGCCATGTCTATCTCATGAGATATAAAATCTTTACCCAATACATTGGAGGGAGATATAGGTCCCACCCATCTCATAATGATACCATTCTTATGTGTGCCATAAAATCATAAGCCATACATCATAGCATAAACCATGTAATAAAAATGGGAATCTTAAACATCGTGACATCATAAAACAATTCATATAAAATAAAAGAAATTCATAAAAATAATTCCATCACAACATAATTAAATATATGTAATAATAGGGATAAAAACATAACCCTTTATTATCTTAGATGGAAAATAATTTTGATAAAACACTTGAACTCCATTCTTGAGGAAAATATCCTTTCTAATTCAAAAACATTTTTCCTTTCTTAACAAGTCATACAATTTTAAACTAAAATAAGTTGATTAGAAATAAACGTGAAAACTTTTAAAGTAATATTCTTGGAAATAATGTTTTAAAAATCCATTCATGCCGTATAAGATAAAAAACATTCTTCTCGTACTTTTGTCGGAAAAGTCAAAAAGTAACTCGTACGAAAAATGAAAAAATATTCCTTTCATATCTTTTACTAAAAAATCACCAAAGGGTAAAATAGGTTTTAAAAAATTTTAGGTGGATGGAAATAATATTACATATTGAGGTAACATTTATGTGGGTGATAAAATACACCCCAGTAAATACCAAAGTATAAGAAATCTCGGATAAAAATGAGATTGTGATATTTCCCTTACCTTAGGTCCGATTTGCATCGTAAGTGTCCGAACCTCCTGTATAATTATTTAAATAATGTTATTGACTTATTCCAGAATCATAATTATTGTTATGATATCATATATGATCATATTCTTAGATTATTATTAGTAATATTTCATTACTACTTGTTATTCGGGTGTTTATTACTTTTTGTTCTTATGCGTGTTTTGTCGAATAAATTTTTATTATTCTTCTCTAGGTTATAGATACCTCATTTCCAGAATGGTATTAGTGTAATATATATATTATTAAATCATTAAATTCATTTATATAATCATTACGCAATGAAGATCATGTAGAACGAGTCGCATCACATCGTGGAGACGGTATTCCATACGTACGCACGAGTGCTGATATCATTCCTATGATCGTGGAATTGTATTGGAGTGTATGTATACTATTTAAAAATCAATATCACATTATAATAATCATATATAGTAATTATTTACACCATTATACCCATACAAGTAAGGTGGTGGTGGAAAATAGATTACACCACGGCGTGGAGATAGTATTCCGTACGTACGCATGCGCGATGCTTTCTTTTTCCGTAGGATGGATAGATGGTGAAATAGGGGTGTTTAATACTTATAATAACATATAATTATATGAGTGATACTGATGTTATTACTTCATAATGAAACAACTAAATAAGAAGAAGTGGAATAAGAAATAAAGATGAAAGAATCGGTAACAGACATTACCTCTTCTTTGAAGTGCTTCTTTGAGACCTCCTTTTAGGGCACTAAAATAGGTCTTTGAAGAAGGCCAGAACCTCTAGGATGTTTCTAGAGAAGTGTAGAGGAGAAATTGTCAGGGGTTGGCCAAGCATGAAGGGTCAAAGTGGTGTGAGGAACAGGGGGAGGAGGTGCCCTTTTATAAGAGAGGAGAGGGGTACCTTTGGAATAACTAAAACTATTATTTTATTATAAAGTCACATTCGGTTTTAAATAGCTCCAAATTTATTTATATAAAATCTAAGGTGGGGATGGGTCGAAATAATCTCATACAATATAATTTAGTCAAGTTTAGGTTCCTATTTTAACCTTATCATTTAGATTTAACATTAAGTTAAATAATTTTACATTTACCATGTCTTCTTGTGTTCTTATACTATAAGGTTAATAAACATAAAATAAGCAGCCAAACGAACCCCAAGTTGTTTATTATAAATATATATAACCTTATCTAAGTCATTTGGACAAAAAGTAGATTTTTAAAAATAAAATAATAATTACTAATATAATATTTGTTTTAAAAACTATTTTATGTCAATTTTGACACTATTTAGTAATTGATTTTTGTGAAAATCATAACAGAATGATTAGTTCGAAAAAAGTTAATTAAATCAATATTAACATGTCATATTAACCTAGAAAATTATTGGAAATCATAAAAAGTCTAAAATTACATTTATTTGGTTATTTATAACATCAATTATGTAAATATTTCATTAATAAGATAATTACTGCATCATATTTGTGTCATAAATAAATTAAATTATATAACGTCTAAAAATGACAAATAAAATATAATTATGTAATAAATATTTTTATCTTTCTAATGAATATTTATAGTCGATTTTATCTTATGTATAACCCTATATTAAAAATAATTTTCTTATTAAACATTGATTTTAACTATTTTAACTCTTCTTTAAATAAATTAATAATAAATGTACTAATCTATTCCAAGTGGGCCTAAATGGTCATATTTTATTCCTAAGGTTGTTTTTGGTCGAATTACACTTATCAAATAGAATTAGGACATGTGTTAGGGTTATAATAAAAACACTTTTACCCTTAATTACCATATTTACTATTAACCGTGTTAAAAAAAGAAAAAACTTACTATTCACCAAAAATTATTTTCATCTCATTGAACCACATTTTAGTCCTTGATATTAACCTTGTCTCTCGGATTTTATAAATTCCACTCACATAAGCAGTAAAATTATGTTTTATAAAAAATTTAGTTTTTTTTAACTACCACTTAGTGGTTTCACTATTCATCAAAAATTGAAAGTTTTCAGAAAAATACCAAAAATTAGACCCATGCTATATTTGATATTATGAATTCAAAAATGATGTTTATTTTACCAAATTCAAAACATATCAGTTACATTAACTAATTTAAAAATTAATTCCCGTCGTTAAGACAAATAACGTGTTTTTAAGATATAATAACTATCAAAAGATTGACACTTGTTTATTTCTGGTTTAAATGTGAAATTACATCCAATGAACAACATTGTATTAAATTGTAAAAATATATTCTAAATATACTTTAAACAACTGAAATTAATAATTTATCAGTATTAATTATTTCGATTAAAAAAGTTCTTGTTAATTTAAATTTAATAATTTTCACTATTCATCAGAATATGAAAGTTATCAGAAAAGTACCAATATTTCAACCTAAGCTAATTTCGATATTCCGAATCCAAAAATGAAGTCCATGTTGAAAAAAAAATTATGAAATTTAAAAAAGTGGTTATTACTCTTCATAACGGCTAGTTTTAATAATATTTCAATAGCATATCGTTGTTTAGTGAAACTCAATATTGCATACGACGCAAGCTATCGAGGAAGGATGCGGTTGCTTGTAAAGCAAGCCAAGACAATGTTAGTAAATGATTCCTTTGATGATTTATATAACATAAAAACAAAATATTTCACATAAAAGTCTCGGGTGTTACATTCTACCCCCCTTAAAATGAATTTTTCCCTCAAAATTCGTCACTTTGTAACAAAAAGATGAGGATACCTCTCCCTCATCATATCCTAAAGCTCCCATGTAGCTTCTTCTAATTGGTGGTTTCTCCATAAAACTTTCACCAATCGAGTGGTCTTGTTTCATAGGACTTTTTCGCTATGATCCAGAATCTCTATCGGCTGTTCTTCATAAGAAAGATCTTGCTCCAGTGGTACAACTTCTGAGCTGAGTACATGTGAAGGATCAGGTATGTACTTTATCAGGATAGATACATGGAACACATAGTGAACTTGAGAGAGATTCAGAGGAAGCGAAAATCGGTAATCTACCTTTCCAACACGATCCAGTATTTCGAAAGGACCGATATATCTAGGGCTCAACTTCCCCTTCATTCCAAATCTCATGACCCTCTTCCAGGGGGATATTCGTAAGAACACTTTATCACCCACTTCAAACTCTATGTCTTTTCTTCGGTTGTCGGCATAACATTTCTGTCGACTCTGAGCTGCTCTTATGTGTTGTTGAATAGATCTGACCTTTTCTGCCATTTCATCAACGAGATCAGGTCCTAATAGCTTTCTTTCCCCAACTTCATCCCAGCACGTTGGATTCCTGCATTTCTTTCCATATAGAGATTCATAAGGAGCCATCTGAATACTGGAGTGAAAGATAATATTTTAAGAAAATTCCACCAAAGGTAGGTGTTGATCCCAACCACCTTTGAAATCCATAGAGCAAGCTATCAACATATCTTCTAGGGTTTGAATTGTTCTCTCAGACTGACCATCTGTCTGAGGATGATAAGCAGTGCTGAAACTCAACTCTGTATCCAGAGTTTGCTAAAGACTTCCCCAGAACATCGAGGTAAATCTCGGATCCCGATTAGATATAATAAAAAGTGGTACTCCATGCAATCTTACCACTTCCTTTACATATATCCTATCAAGCTGATCCAGAGAGAAATCCTCTCTAATAGCGATGAAGTGTGCAGACTTTGTAAGACGATCAACTATGACCCAGATAGCATTATTGCCTTTGGATGTTTTAGGAAGTCATGTGACAAAGCCCATAGTGATGTTTTCCCATTTCCATTCGGGTATGGGTAATGGTTGTAACATCCCCTTAGACTTCTGTCTCTCAGCTTTAACTTGCTGAAAAACCAATCATCGAGAGACATATTCAGCAACATCTATTTTCATGCCATCCCACCAGATGTACTCTTTCTGGTCCCTATACATCTTCATGCTTCCAGGATGAATAGAGAATGAAGAACTATGGGACTCATCCAGCAGCTCTTTCTTTAATTTCGGGATGGGAGGAACACAAACCTGATTCCTGAACATTATTATACCATCACAATCAAGGTTGAATTCAGGAACATTTCTCACCTTCTTTTGTAACTCTACATCTTCTTTCTGTGCCTCTTTAATCTTCACATGTATAGATGGTTGAACATTCATTTTAGAAAGATGTGATTTCCCCCCTTCCATTATAATTTCAATATCCATCCATTGTAAATCCATAAATATTGGATCTTTTTTCATCCTCATCATGGATAAACTAGCATAGTCTTGTCGACTTAATGCATCTGCCACCTTGTTTTCTTTCCAAAGGTGGTAATGAATTGAGTAGTCATAATCCTTAATCAGCTCCAACCATCATCTTTTGTGCATATTCAGCTCCTTTTGTGTGAAAATATACTTTAAACATTAATGATCAGTATAAATATCACACCTTTCACCATAAAGGTAATGCCTCCAAATCATTAATGCAAAGATTTCCGCAGCTAACTCCAAATCATGAGTTGTGTAATTTTGCTCATGGATTTTCAACTATCGTGAGGCATAAGCTATCACCATATCATTTTTAAAAAGAACACACCCCAATCCCTACTTGGATGCATCACTATAGATCACAAACCATTCTCCACTACAAGGAAGAGTGAGCACAGGTGCACTGGATAACCTTCTTTTCAACTCCTTGAAATTCTCTTCACATTCTTCCATACAAACAAACTTAACTCCTTTCCGAGTCAACTTGGAGAGTGGATTAGATAATCGTGAAAAATCTTTCACAAAACGTTGATAATATGCAGCCAAACCAAGAAAAATTCGAATATCAGTTACTGTTGTCGGTCTCGACCATTTTTCGATAACCTGTGTTTTTGTTGGATCCACAAATATCCCCTCTTTTGAGATTATGTGACCCAAAAATTCAACTTTTTGAAGCCAAAATTCACACTTCGTAAATTTGGCATAAAGTTTCTCCTTTCTCAGGGTCTTCAATATAAATCTCAAGTGATCTTCTTGTTCCTCCTTGCTCTTTGAATATAAAAGAATATCGTCTATAAAGACTACCACAAATTGATCAAGAGAGTCTCTAAAGACTCTATTCCTCAGATCCATGAAGATACCAGGGGCATTAGTAAGACCAAATGGTATCACTATAAATTCATAGTGTCCATACCTTGTACGGAAAGCTGCCTTTGGAATATCCTCCCTATTGACCCTTAATAGATGATACCCTGAACGAAGATCAATCTTGGAAAAGTATTGAGCTCCGCGTATTTGGTCAAACAGGTCATCAATGCGTGGGAGAGGATATTTGTTCTTGATAGTGATCTTGTTAAGTTTTCGATAATCAATGCAGAGTCTCATTGATCCATCTTTCTTCTTAACAAACAGAATAGGTGCTCCCCAAGGTGACTCAATAGGGCGTACGAATCCATTATCATGATTCTCTTGGAGTTGCTTCTTCAATTCCTGCAACTCAATTGGGGCCATTCTATAAGGTGTCTTTGAAATAGGCAAAGCACCTGGTACGAGTTCTATTGAAAACTCAACTTCACAATTTGGTGGAAGACCCGATAATTCCTCCGGAAAGACATCATCAAAATCCCATACAGTGGGCATATTCTTAATCGTTAGTTTCTCACCAACAATTTGAGATAAATAACTTTCATTTAGTGGAATCAAGACCCAAAAGATGGAAGGAATTTCCACTGGAAGGTTATGTTCATCCTCGCATTGATAGACGATCACAGACTGATCTGGAATATAAAATGTGACTTCCCTTCTTTGGCAATTGATATGAGCTCCATACAATGAAAGCCAATCCATTGCAAGAATCATATCAAATTCCACTATAGGAAGGATCACAATATTTGCAGGAAGCACTTTCCCACAAACTTTGATCGGAGAAGAATTATAAACTTTTGATGCGACTGTTGTTCCATTAGGGGTTGTCACAGCTAACTCAACATCTAATTGTTGAGGTAATATGGTGATATCCTTAGAAAATTCTTCATAAATAAAAGAGTGGCTGGATCCAGAATCAAATAAAACCTTTTCTACTTTAGAGTGGATGGTAAGTGTACCTTTCACCACATCGTTGTCGTACTCCACATCGCTAATAGAAATTGCATGTGACTTTCCTTTATCTTTATCCTTAAGAGTTTTTTGACGTCGACCATCATCATCAACCCTTGGATTTGGGAATTGATTGGAATAATTCCCCATCTCCTTGCACTTGAAACATTGAAGTGTAGTAGGTTCATTTTGTGTATCCCTTCCTTTGTTTGCATCATTAGACATCTTCTTACCATCATTGCGGCATTAAAATGCCCGACGGCCTTCCTTTCCACATTTGAAACATTTACTTGTCCCTTTAAGACAACTCCCTCTATGTTTCCTTCCACACATTGAGGATAAGGGAAAGATCATTTTCTTTTCAGTGTACTCTTTAGATTTTCCTTTGAAATCCATTTTCCTCTTCTTATCAAACTCATATAAATGATGGGTTACTGCAATCTCCATCTCGACTTTGAGAGAACATCGAACGATTTTCTCGTAGCTATTGATGTCCCTTACGGCTAACTCCCTTCGAATACTTGGTTTTAAGCCACTAAAGAATCAATCGACCTTACTCTCAGGTGGGATATTAATACCAGAAGCGTACCTTGCAAGTCTTGGAAATTTTTTTTCATATGTACCAACAGATTCCTAATCCTTTTGATTTAGTTCAAGAAACTTTTTCTCCATCTTGGTTCGGAGAATTCGAGGGAAGTACTTATTGAAAAATAAGTTCTTGAACTCGTCCCATTCCATGGACTCAATTTCATCCCTTTGCCTCGTATTCTTAATAATATTCCACCATTGATCAGCATCACCTTCCAAATTGTACACTGCTAAGATGACTTTATCATGCTTAGAACATTGAAGAACTGAAAATATCTTTTCAGTAGTACTAATCCATTGTTCAGCAACTAATGGATCAGTAGACCCGCTGAATGAAGGTGGACGCTGTCTCATGAAGGATTCAACAGAATGTTGCTCCTTCCTTTGCTCGTTTGGAAGTCCTGCATGATTCATAGCTTGATAAAGTTGTGTGAGCATGGCTACAAGATTTTTCATTCCATCTCCCATAATGTTTGGTTGCTCAGGGGGAAAATCATTGCATTGCCCGTCGCATTCCGCATTAACACGGTTCCGTCGGGTTCCGGCCATTGAATAAAACCAAGAAGAATAGTGTGAGCAACACTAATTATAATAGGAAAACCACATAATCAAGAATAAAATTTCACACTTAAGGTATTATCCAAGGTTATTCATGGCCATTTCTAAAACACTAAGATTGTGTTCTATGCTTAGACTTATCCTTAGGGTTCTTACTAAGGCTTTCATATCCTAGTTTCCAAAGGTTGACTATACCTTTCCTTTGATACCAACTATAACAGTCTGGAATTACTTCCAGTGGACTATAATTGATACCTATCAAGGAAATACATGGGCGGAATCACCCCCTGGGTGGGACACACCACCATCCCCAGTGGTAGCCATTTCCTCATGAAGCCCTTGGGCGGAGAGCCATGCTTCGTCCAATGCTCACATGTGAGAGTTCCCAAGGATTAGATACATTCCTACCTCCTTTGCCTCTAATACCTACTATAACGACTCATACTTTATATAAATTGTTAATACATCAAAATTGAAGAATACTTATTACAACATATAACAAAACTACGAAAGGACCGTATAGGTATAGTGTCTTTAGAAACTGGGAAACATAAACAACTGGTTCATAAAGCGTCTACACTGTCTCCCATTTATTTCATCATATCTATAGTCCCTTTTGGCATATCTTACTTAATAACCTTCTTCCTGACCTGGGGAAAGAAAAAAAAACAAAAGGGTGAGCTCAAATTCTCAGTAAGGGTAAAAAAAAGAAATATCAATCACATCATATTCATAAGAACATAACTTTTGGAAAACTTAACCAGCAAAGGAGATCATAATTTCATAACATGGGATAAATCATGGTAGTGAAATGTAATCCCAATAATCATAACATATAACATGAAACATTGTGGCATGCACACATAATCATAGAGAATCATTTCTTATTAGTCAAGACTCATTTCCAAGACTATCTTAGTGGACAACGTCCATTTCTGAACCGAGTTCACTCCTCGTTTCAGTCCAGTTTAACTGAACCAATATAACCTACCGTTCCAGCCATGTCTATCTCATGAGATATAAAGTGTTTACCCAATGAATTGGAGGGAAATATAGGTCCCACCCATCTCATAATGATACCATTCTTATGTGTGCCACAAAATCATAAACCATACATCATAGCATAAAACATATAATAAAAATGGGAATCTTAAACATCGTGACATCATAAAACAATTCATATAATATAAAGGAATTCATAAAAATAATTCCATCACAAAATAATCAAATAAATGTAATAATAGGGATAAAAACATAACCCTTTATTATCTTAGATGGAAAATAATTTTGATAAAACACTTGAACTCCATTCTTGAGGAAAATATCCATTCTACTTCAAAAACATTTTTCCTTTCTTAACATGTCATACAATTTTAAACTAAAATAAGTTGATTAAAAATAAACTTGAAAACTTGTAATGGAAGCTTCTTGAAAATAATGTTTTAAAAATCCATTCATGCCGTATAAGTTAAAAAAACATTCTTCTCGTACTTTTTTCGGAAAAGTCAAAAAGTACCTCGTACGAAAAATGACAAAAGATTCCATTCATATCTTTTGCTAAAAACTCACTAAAGGGTAAAATAGGTTTTAAAAACTTGTAGGTGGATGGAAATAATATTAAATATTGAGGGAACATTGACGTGGATGATAAAATACACCCCAGTAAATAACAAAGTATAATCAATCTCGGATAAAAATGTTATTGTGATATTTCCCTTACCTTAGGTCCGATTTGCTTCGTAAGTGTCCGAACCTCCTCTATAATTATTTAAATAATGTTATTGACTTCTCCAGAATCATACTTATTGTTATGATATCATATATGGTCATATTCTTAGCTTCTTATTAGTAATATTTTATTACTACTTGTTATTCGGGTGTTTATTACTTTTTGTTCTTATGCGTGTTTTGTCGAATAAATTCTTATTCTTCCCTTTAGGTTATAGATACCTCATTTCCAGAATGGTATTAGTGTAATATATATAATATTAATTCATTAAATTAATTTATATAATCATTATGCAATGAAGATCATGTAGAACGAGTCGCATCACATCGTGGAGACGGTATTCCGTACGAACGCACGATTGATGATATGGTTCCTATGATCGTGGAATTGTATTGGAGTGTATGTATACTATTTCAGAATCAATATCACTTTATAATAATCATATATAGTAATTATTTACAACATTATACCCATCCAAGTAAGGTGGTGGTGGAAAATAGATTACACCACAGCGTGGAGACGATATTCCGTACGTACGCACGCGCGGTGGTTTCTTTTTCCGTAGGATGGATAGATGTTGAAATAGGGTTGTTTCATACTTATAATAACATATCAGTATATGAGTGATACTTATGTTATTAATTCATAATTAAGAAACTAAAGAAGAATAAGTGGAAGAATAAATAAAGATGAAGGAATCGGTAACGGACATTACCTCTTCTTTGAAGTGCTTCTTTGTGACCTCCTTTTAGGGCACTAAAATAGGTCATTGAAGAAGACCAGAACCTCTAGGACGTTTCTAGGGAAGTGTAGAGGAGAAATTGGTAGGTTTTGACCGAGCTTTAAGGCTCAATGTGGTGTGAGGAAGAGGGGGAGGAGGTGCCCTTTTATAAGGGAGGAGAGGGGTACCTTTGGAATAACCAAAACTATTATTTTATTATAAAGTAAAATTCGGTTTTCAATAGCTCCAAATTTATTTATTTAGAATCTAAGGTGGGTATGTGTAGCAATCCTCTCATCCAAGAGAATTTAGACAAGTTTAGGTTCCAATTTTAACCTTATCATTTAGATTTAACATAAAGTTAAATAATTTGACTTTTACCGTGTCTTCTTGTGTTCTTATACTATAAGATTAATAAACTTCTATAAGCATCCAAACGAACCCCAAGTTTTTTATTATTAATATATATAACCTTATCTAAGTCATTTGGCAGAACCTTAGATTTTTAGGAATAAAATAACAATTACTAATATAATATGTGTTTTAAAAACGATTTTATGTCAATTTTGACACTATTTAGTAATTGATTTTTGTGAAAATCATAAAAAAATTATTAGTTCGAAAAAAGTTAATTAAATCAATACTAACATGTCATATTAACCTAGAAAATTATTATAATTCATAAAAAGTCTCAAATTACATTTATTTGGATATTTATAACATCAATTATGTAAATATTTAATTAATAAGTTAGTTACTGCATCATATTTGTGTCATAAATAAATTAAATTAAATAACATCTAAAAATTACAAATAAAATATAATTATGTAGGAAATCTTTTTAGATTTATAATGAATATTTATAGTCTATTTTATCTTATGTATTACCCTATATTAAAAATGACTTTCTTATTAAAATTTGATTTTAACTATTTTAACCCTTCTTTAAATAAATTAATAACAGATATCCTAATCTAATCCAAGTGGGCCTAAATGGTCATATTGTATTCCTAAGGTTGTTTTTGGTCGAATTAAACTTATCCAATAGAATTAGGACATGTGTTAGGGTAATAATAATAACACTTTTACCCTTAATTACCCTATTTACTTTTAACCGTGGTAAAAAAAGTAAAAAGGTACTGTTCACCAATAATTATTTTCATCTAATTGAACCAAATTTTAGTCCTTGATATTAACCGTGTCTCTTGGATTTTCGAAATTCCACTCACAGAATCGGTAAAATTATGTTTTATGAAAAATTTTGTTTTTTTAACTACCACTTAGTGCTTTCACTATTAATCAAAAATTGAATGTTTTTAGAAAAATACCAAAAATTTGGCCTAAGAATTATTTGATATTATGAATTAAAAAATGATGTTTATTTTACCAAATTCAAAACATATCAATTACATTATCTAATTTAAAAATTAATTCCAGTCGTTAAGACAAATAGCGTGTTTTTAAGAGATAATAATTATCAAAAGATTGACATTTGTTTATGTCTGGTTTAAATGTAAAATTACATCCAATGAAAAAAATTGTATTAAATTGTAGAAATATATTCTAAATATACTTTAAAACCACTCAAATTAATAATTTATCACTATTAATTATTTCGATTAAAAAAGTTGTTTTTAATTAAAATTTAATAATTTTCACTATTCATCATAATATGAAAGTTATCAGAAAAGTACCAATACTTCTCCCTAATCTAATTTCGATATTCCAAATCCAAAAATGAAGTCCATTTTGAAAAATAAAATTTATAAAATTTCAAAAAGTGGTTATTACTATTCATAACGGCTAGTTTTAATAATATTTCAATAGCATATCGTTGTTTAGTGAAACTCGTTATTGCGTACGACACAAGCTATCGAGGAAGGCCACAGTTGCGTGTAAAGCAAGCCAATCTAGTGTTAGTGAAATATTCCTTTGATGATTTATATAAAATAAAAACAAAATATTTCACATAAAAGTCTCGGGTGTTACAGAGCGGGTTTTTGTAACTTTTAAACTGAAGCTAGGAATCCATGTATGAGGGCATTGTTGAACACAAACCACTGATATTCGCATAATAAGGCCATCACCTCGACCACAGTAGGTCGAGGGTGGAAGATAGAATTTGGGTTTTTCGTGAAAGAATATAATAAAATAAAATTGTGTAACATTTTATTTTATTTGGATCTCTCATGTGATTTTGTGAGGTGGGGACCACCATAATTAAACATCCCATGTGAGGTTATAGAGGTGGGGACCACCTTTATTAACCTCCCATGTTGGTTAAAGTGGTGGGGACCACCAGAGGCTAAAACCCCCTTGAACTCCCCTCTTTATGGGAGAAAAACCTCTCAACTCCCAACATTAATTTTGCGAGCTCTCATTTAATTAATTATGCCAACTCTCCTTTAATTAATTAAGATAACATAATTTGTGATGGATATTTAACATTGGACAAACATATTTTATTATGTTGGCACCACTTTTCATGGGAGGGTATTATTGTGGATGGTGAAAGAGAATGGGGAGAACATAGGAAAAAGCTCTCCAACGATAAACACACTCTGGAATTGAAGAATGTGGATGAAGTTTGAACTGACTTCGGAAGCATGACCATAGAAGTGAAGATCGTTGGCACCCGCTTCGCCTTCAACGTTTCCATCTCATGGTCTCTGTCAAAAATTATATGAGGTTGGGGTTGTTATTAAATTCATGAAATTTAATGATTAAATTCCTCATTCATGGAATTCATGGTGAATGAAGATCAACCAAAATGAGTTGATCCATGATTCGTATGAATTATAGTGTTTGAAGTTCTTGACTTATGATTTTTTTGAGCAATTTGCTACCGCTCAAACATGGAGGGTGCGGGCCAAAAAAAACTACCTGACCCCTCCTTCGTTATTACATATTGTTGTGTTCATTAAAATGGAGGGGGACGAGGAGTTATCCTCAGTGTCGCAAGAGAATGGAAGTCGGTACCACCGTTGGCCCCGATGAAGGCGATGGTGCAATGGTGTTGCTATGTGGCCTCCCTTTCTCAGTGCCACCATGCCGCCATGATCATTGCGCCGCCCTGCGGCCTGCCACGCCTCACCACAACCATCCACGCCGCCCCACGTCATCTGTGGCCTCACACCGCCCCCGCTGCCCCATGGATCCCACGCCCGCCCGCGGCCTGCCGCGTCGCCCTGCGGCCTCCCGTGAACCCCGCGGCCCCCTCACGGCCTCCACAGTTCTTGCAGCCTCCGTGCTGGCATGGGCCGCCCAGCGCAGGACGGGCTGGACCAAACATGCTGGGTCGGCCCGACTGGATCGGACTGAACCCGGAACCACATCAACCCATTTACGCTCTTTTGGTCATAACATTGGCACCAGATGTATAATTGATGAACTGTAAATTAATCTGTAAACCTTAGAGAGAGAAAATATCATTGGTACACCCCAATAGAGTTTTCAAGGATGTTGGGGAATGGTCAGGTTAGATCGAGCATGAATCCAATCGGGCCTAGGGACAAAAAGGCTAATAACTTACAAATTGTGCGTACAATTGACGAACCATCTGTTGAGTTGAGACCCCAATGACGTGGTGCTACTTTGGGATACTTCTTCATCGGACTTCATATCAGTTTGAGTATTGACCAATGTATTGAGGTGCATATCCTCTTGGATACGATAAAGCATAGTGTGAGAACCCAATAGATAGCTATGACATGAAAAAGAGATCCTTCGTGGGTCTATGATTGAGGGTCCCCCATGGAACCACTCTAGGATTACATGCGGGAGTACCCGAGTGATCCAGTGTTGGTCAGCAGCTAGCGATCCTATGTGGGTCAGCACCAAGCGATCCTTTGTGGGTCTGCACCTAACGATCCTGTGTGGGTCAGCACCAAGCGATCCTATGTGGGTCAACACCGAGCTATCCTGTGTGGGTAAGAACCTTGAGATCCTATGTGGGTATGATAATTATTAGCAGTCCTTCGTGGTTCTGCCTCTTAATAGAGTAAGAAAATTTAACAGTTACATCTAATCATCTCTACTATAGTACTTATGAAATACCTAGTGTGAGATGAGTTCGTACATGTGTGGTACTATCATTCATGGTAATACGATGGTGGTATTCATCTATGTGGCAAACCTGTGTGGTACTTACCTTCATGGTATTCCTTCCTTTGTGGAAAAGACGAGGTTCGGGCTTTGAGTTGGACTATGTGATTCTCTTATGATTGAGATGGGTATAGTTCATAACTTTGGTATATGTATGGGAATATTTCTAAGTAGGTTTTTCAGTTGATTTCATAATGTGTGGTTTATACATGGTGGATTTTGTGTGACCTAGAAGGTCTCAGGGTCCCTACTGAGTATCGTTATACTCACCCATACACAGGCTATGCCCTCACCATGTTGTGTTTGGGGCAGACAGAAGACATTGCCAACTTAGGATGAGAGTACCATGACTAGAGGTAGCTTAGAGGTGGATCTTAGACGAGGCGTACCAAAGAGATGACCATATGAGAGTTGTACCTACAGTTTAGGTAGAATCCTTGGTGGGTGATAGCATGACCTGTTTCAATTTAGTTTTAATTTTAGTTTCTTGTACATTTTAGTTGGGATTGTATTCTAGCTCTTGTTACTTACTGTATTTCACCCCGTTTACTATTCAGTTTACTGGAGTTCATAAATTTTTGGGTGCTTGGTTGTGTGAGTTTATTACTTATAAAGGCAATGCCTTCCTAGTTTTAGGGAATACTCTTTCAATGCTAGTCTACATCCCCTATCCTATGGAAGACGGGCTTGGGGTATTCATGAAACGGGCCCCGGGGGATGGTTCATGACAAATTGGTATCATAGAGAGGTTCTACCATTGAACATTGGACTCTGATATTTTAACGACAATAGTGTTTTTTGTAGTGAGTGTGGTTACTAGTTTAGGGAACTCAGTGTTGGTGCGGGGGTCGACATATCCATAAACCAGTACCCTGACATCTGATTTCAGACTCAGTGCATGAAAACACTAATTGCATGTGTGTTTGGAAATGTTTTCATTGTGATATCTTTGATTAAGCTCACCAGGTATAACTTATTGGCCGTGGTGCACCAGTGTTTTTCATGATTCCTCCATGTATACTTCCAACTAGGGTTCCGGGTATAGTTCAAACTGATTTCCCACCGAGCGATGAGGACTCGGTGCATGTCCCTCTTTTAGTAAAGGCACAAGTGGATGCACCGGTGATACCATTACCCATAGGGCCACTGATTCCTCCTACCCCAGTAGTAGAGGGTGAACTCCATTTGAGCATGTTGCATCGGTTCTAGCACCAGAGGCCACCCAGGTTTAGGGGTGAGATGGACCCACATGCATCTGAGGATTGGTTGGAGGATGTGGTGAAATTATTCCGACTGGTAGGGACACCAGATGATCTGATGGTGATCTTTTCCACCACCCTTCTATAGGAAGCAGTAGGCGAATAGTGGAGCTTGATGCTCCAAGTTCACGATGATGTGACGCTTCTCTGGGTAGACTTCAAGAGAGAGTTTCAGGTAGAGTTTGTTCCAGTGACTCTTTGCGCAGAGCGCATACATAAGATACATAATCTACATCAGGGCAACATGACTATGACTCAGCACTCAGTGAGGTTCACTGACCTCTCACTCTACTCCACTGATATGGAGTGGGACCCATTATTCAAGGCCCTGACCATTGAGAAGGGAATCAGGTGGGAAATAAGGGTTTCAATGATTTCTCTGAGCATCCTAACGTAGACAGGGGTGTTAGAGCGAGCCCTCTTAGTGGAGCGTTATCTTGTTGAGCAGTCACCAGTATCAAGACCCACCACCGGATATGATGTAGTGGAGTCTTCTGTAGTTGGAAGTAGACCGATGACATATAGGACAATGAGGACCAGACCTGCAGGTGGGCGACCACAGGATTTAGGGATGGTTGTGCGGGGAACCCGAGACAGAGCCCGTCATGCGAGGAGCGGGCAATGTTACGCTTGTGGCGGGTATGTCCGTTGGCTCGTGACTGTCCGACCCGTCATACGGATGATCAGCCGATGGTCAAGGGACTACCTAGGAAGAGACATAGGTTCGACCGAGGAGGTCCACAGGGAGCAGGAGGGTGTGGTATATGAGTTGACTGTATAGTTGGTGGTGGGTGATGATTCGAGATGTTACTTCCACCACCACCAGGTGGTCAATTTCGACCACAAGGAGCAGGAGAACATGTATGAGCTCAGCTCCAAGCAACTAAGGCCTACGATGATGGTGCACAAGATATGATATTAGGTATGATCTCGGTCTACTCCACCATAGCTGTAGTACTTATAGACACATGTTCCAGTCATTACTTTATTGCAACTACTATCATTCGGAGCAGGTAGATTCTGACAGAGGTATTGTCTTGATATTTATGGATAGTGAATCCTACGGGAGATGATTTGACGATTACGCACGGGTGCCAGTAGTGTGATCTAACTCTAGGAGGCGAGAGCTTCGACATGGATCTCCTAGTAGTAGTTTCGAGGCCTTACAACTTCATTTTGGGTATGGACTGGTTATCTACAATCCATGCTCTGATAAACTGCGTTAGGAGCAAAGTCCGGTGTTTCTGCACGGATGGGACCATGTCTACCTTTACCCGCATGATGGGATCCTTTGTAGCATAGGAAGGAACGGTGAGAAGGGATCCTTTACAACACAGGATGGACTTACCCGGAGGAGAGTGTAGCTGATCACTCGTCTGTTGGCTATCCTTACCCTCAGATCAGTTGATGTGGAGAGTCTGAGTTATCCGGTAGTGGAGGACCAGTACACAGATGTCTTCCCTGATGATGTTCTAGGTCTACCTCCTCACCGAGAGGTCGACATTTACATTGAATTGTACCCCTAGACGACACTGATATCTATACCATCACATCGGATGGCTCCTGCGGAGCTTCGTGAGCTACGGGTACAACTGGAGGACTTACAGGTGAAAGGGTTCATTCGGCCCAGTATTTCTCCTTGGGCAGCCTCAATTTTGTTCTCCAAGAAAGTGGATGGGAGCATGAAACTTTTTGTTGACTATTGTCCCATGAACTAGGTGACCGTGAAGCACAAGTACCCACTTATGAGGATTGATGACCTCTTTGATCAGTTGAAGGGAGCACGATGGTTCTCAAAGATAGACCACATATCAGGTTATCACCAGCACATATTACGAGACAAGGATGTGTAGAAGATGATTTTTAGATGTCTGTACGACCATTACAGGTTCTTGGTTATTCCATTTGGTGTAACCAATGCTCTACTAGTGTTCATGGGACTCGTGAACAAGATCTTTCGGCCATACCTTGATCAGTTTTCAGTAGTCTTCATCGACGACATTCTGATCTACTTGTCTACTAAGGATGAGCATGCCTATCATTTGCAGGTAGTACTGGACACACTCTGAGAGAACCAGCTATATGGAAAGTTCTCGATGTTCCCATTTTAAAACCAAGAGGTTCACTTTCTAGGACATGTCATATCGGAGACAGGAGTTGTAGTATATCCAGTGATGATTGAGATGGTGCTTAAGAGCCACCCAGGAATGTGACAGAGGTATGAAGTTTCTTGGGTTTTTCTAGATACTACCAGAGATTTTTGCCACAATTTTCTAGAGTTGTAGCACCACTATCAGCGTTTACAAAGATGTGTAAAACCTTCTTGTGGTCGGAGAGATTCCAACCGAGTTTTCAGGAGCTGAGGGATAGGATGACTAGTTCCCCCATTTTGAGGCTACCAGAGGAGGGAATAGGGTACGTAGTCTATTGCAACGCATCAGGGACTGGGCTGAGATGTGTCCTGATGTAGGAGTGAGAAATTATAGAATGTGGTTCTCGAGACCTGAGACAGCTGAGCAAAACTATGCTACCCATGACCTAGAGTTAGAAACAGTGGACTTCACCTTGAAGATGTGGTAACACTATCTTATAGGATAATGTTTTATAGTATACTCTGATCACAAGAGTCTTAGGTTTATCTTCTCTTAGAAGGAACTGAACCTAGGACAACGGTGTTGGCTTGAGTTCTTCCAGGACTATGACTTCGAGATAGTCCATAATCCTAGTAAAGAGAACGTTGTAGAAGATGCACTCATCATGAGGTCTGGTATACAGCTATTATGCGAGGAGATAGAGAAGTTGGATGCTTTGATGATATCCTTTGAGTATCTAGATATATCAATTTTCCTTCAGTCTCCTACAGTCACACTCCCACTTCTTCAGCGATTCACGGAGGCGCTGTATGTGGATGCTGATTGCAAGGCTCGATGTGCTCAGATATCCATAGGGTAGAACCATGATGTATTTTTAGAAGGTGGGGAGCATGTCATACTCCTCAGAGGATGTACCATGGTACCAATGTCACATCAAGTGGAAGTGATGAGGGAGTTCCACAGATCCCTATTAGCAGTACATCCAAGAGTGGAGAATATGTACCAGGATCTATGATGGCTGCACTGGTGTCTGGGAATGAAGAAAGCGGTTGCAGATTTTGTCTCTCGGTGCCTCACATGTCAGCAAGTGAAGGTGGAGAACCAGGTACCAGCAAGCTTGGGTCAGCCTTTGGGGGTCCCAGATTGGATGTGGGATGGGATATAAAAGGTCTTTGTGATATGACTTCCACGTACATCCAGGTGTCATGACTCGATTTGGGTGATCGTCGACCGACTCACCAAATAGCACCACTTCATACCGATCAGAGAGAAGGTTTAAATTGAGATCTTGGGACGCCTCTATGTGAAGTAGAATATGAGGCTACATGGAGTACCCTAGATGATTGTCTCCGATCGTGATACACATTTTACATCCCAACTATGGAAGGGGTTTTAGGAGGCTTTCAGTATGTAGCTTCATCAGAGCACCGCCTTCCATCCCCAGACAGATGGCCAGACTGAGCAGACTATTCAGACCCTCAAGAACATGCATCATGCTTGCATCCTCAACTTCGGTCGCATTTAGGAGGATCAATTTCCATTGGTGGAGTTTTGATAAGAAACAGCTATCACTCCACCATTGGGATAAAATCTTTTGAGGCATTGTATTGGCGACATTACAGATCACCTTTGTACTGGACTGACCCAGTGGAGTTAGCACTAGTGGGACAAGAGATGGTATAGGATACCATAGAGAAGGTTCAGATAATCCTAGAGCGGATGAAGACTGAACATAGCATGAAGAAGTTGTATGCCTACAGGAGACGGATACCCATTTAGTTTGAGGATGGTGACCATGCCTTTCTACGGGTCTCACCTCGATGAGGTTTGTGATGATTTTACACAGCCAACAAGTTATCTCGGAGAATTATCTGACCTTTTAAGGTTCTCAGAAAATTTGGTGAGGTGTCTTACCTCTTAGCACTTCCACCTCAGTTGCACGGGATGCACGAAGTCTTCCACGTATCCCAATTGAGGGGATACATGAACGACCCTTCTCACATTATCAACCATGTAGATCTAGATGTTGATGATATTGTGAATTTTATGGTGGTTCTAGAAGAGATTGAGGATCAACATGAGTGAGTCCTTCATTGGTGGTCGATGCATGTACTGTGTGTTCGATGGTAGCACAGGAACCTCCCAGAGAGCTCATGGGAGTGTGAGGGTCATATACGTGCTTAGTACCCCCACTTGTTCCTTTAGTGTGATTTTTGGAATATGGGGACGTAAAGCCCTGAGGTGGGGAAAATGTAAAGACCTGGAAATTCCAATTAATTTTTTTAAATTATATGGGAATTTTACTAGTGTGCGAATATTTACGGTGCATGTTCTTGAGGCCTAGAGTGCCCGAAATAAATTTCTGAACTTATTATTGGGTAGGTTTAGTGAACTTGCGAGCGGGTTTTTGTAACTTTTAAACTGCTGATCAGAATTTAAATACTAGGTTACCGTTGAACACACATTGCCAATATTCTCATAAGAGGTCTTTAATCTCGACCGTAATTGGTCAAGGGTGAAAGATTGAATTTGGTTTTTTCATCGAATAATAAAATAAAATAAAATTCTCTAACATTTAATTTTTTTTGTTACTCCCATGTGGATGTTGAGAGGTGGGGACCAGTAGAATTTAACCACCCCTGTGAGGCTATAGCAGTGGGGACCACCTAGATTTACCTCTCATGTGGGTTAAGGTGTTGGACAACTCTCGAGGCTAAAACCCCCTTGAACTCCCCCATTTATGAGAAATAAACCTCTCAACTCCCTACTTTAATTATTCCAACTCTCCATTAATTAATAATTCCATCTCTCCTTTAACTCAATAAGTTAACTTAATTTGTGCTAAAAATTTAAAATTGGACAAACATATTTTATTATGTTGGCACCTCTTTTCTTGGGAGGGGATTTTTTGGTTGGCGAAAGAGAATCGGGGGACATGGGAGAAAGCTCTCCAACGAAGAATGTACTCTAGAATGGAAGAACATGGATGAAGTTCGAAGAGAATTCCGAAGCATGATTGTGGAAGTGACGATCATTTTCATTCTCTTCGCCTTCATTGTTTACATCTCATGATCTCTGTCAAGAATTCTCATAGGTAGGGGTTTTTATTGAATTCATGAAATTTCTCGATTAAATTACTCGGGCTTAGAAATCAAGGTGAATATGTGTCAACCAAAATGAGTTGATCCATGATTCATATGAATTGTAGAGATTTACGTTCATGACTCATGATGTTGTTGATATGTATGCTACTACTTTATCGCATATGGTGCGGGCCAAACAGTCTTGGCCAACCCCTCTGTCATTCTTCATAATTGTTGTGTTCATCGTGTTAGAGGTGGATGGCGAGTTATCCTCAGTGGGGCATGAGAACGGCGGACGACACCACCGCCGACCGTGACGAAGGAGATGGTTTAATGGCACCGCCCCGTGGCATAACCCTCCCCGCGGCCACTACACCGCTATGGCCACCACACTACTACGGCCTCTACGCTGCCCCGCGGCCTTGTCGCACCGTGGTACCGACGACTGCACGCCGCCCCCATGGGGCCTACCGCTCCTTCGGCCTACCACGCTCCCTCGCGGCCACGCCTTTTCACTGCCAAGCTGACCTGTGGATCCCTCATCACCTCTACAGTTCGTGTGGCCTTCGCACCTCCTCGGGCCGCCTTGCGTGGGATGGGCCACTCAGCGCGGGTTGGGTCGGTCCGACCGGGTCAGACCAGACCCAGACCCAATTTGACCCATTTACACTCTTTTGTCCATAACATTGGCACCATATGTCCGATTGGTGAACTATCCACAACAATTTAAACCTTTGAGCTAGACGTTCCCTTTAGTGTACCCCACTAGAGTTTTAGAGAATGTTGGGGAATGGTTGGGTTGGATCGAGCATGAATCCAATCGGGCCGTTGGGACTAAAAGGATATTAACTTACCGACCATGCATCTGATCGACACACCGTCTGTTGTGTTAATACCCCTATGACGTGGAAGTCCTTTGGGATACTTCTTAGTCGGAATTTTTAGTAGTTGGATTATCAACCAGTGGCCTAAAGTTCAGATCCTCTCGGAGATGATCAAGCATAGAACAGGGAACACAGTAGCTGGCTGGGACTATAGGAAGATATCCTTCGTGGGTCTGTGATTGAGGGTACCACATGGTTCCACTCTAGGATTCCATGCAGTACTACCCGAGTGATCCTGTATGGGTTATCACTTAGAGATCCAGTGTGGTTCAACACCTAGCTGTCCTAGGTGGGTCAAAACCGAGCGATCCTGTGTGGGTCTGCACCGAGTAATTATGTGTAGGTCAGCACCGAGCGATCAAGTGGGGGTCAGCACCTAGAGATCCAATGTGGGTCTGATAATGATTAGTGATCCTTTTTGGGACTGCATCTTAACATAGTATGACAATTTATTAGTTATATATAATCATATTTACTACTGTACATACAAAATATCTGGTGTGATCTGAGTTTGTACCTATGTGGTACTTTCGTTAATGGTAATACCATGGTGGTATTCTTCTGTGTGGCATCCTTGTGTGGTACTTACCTTCATGGTATTCGTTACTTTGTGGAATAGTTGATATTTGGGATTTGATTTGGACAATGTGATTCCCTCATGATTGAGATAGCTATAAAAGATAACCTAGGTATATGTTTGGGAATATACCTAAGTAGGATTGTCAGTTGATTTCATGTCGTGTGGTTTATCCTAGGTGGATTTGGTGAGATCTTGAGGGAATCAGGGTCCCTACTGAGTATCATTATACTCACCCATATACAGGCTATGCCCTCACTCTATTGTGTTTTGTGCATATGACAGATAATGTTGGCTGAGGACGAGAGTACCAGGACTAGAGGTAGCTCAGAGGTGGATCTTAGATGAGGCATACTACAGAGACGACCGTATGAGATCTATACCTACCCATTAGGTAGGATCCCTAGCGGGTGATCAGAGGAGTTGTTTCAGTTTACTAGTACTTTAAGTTTCTTGTAATTTCCTGTTGGGATTGTATTCTGGCCACTTTTACTTACTGTATTCACTCTGTTTACTATTTAGTTTACCTGAGTTCGTATCTTACTATGTGCTTGGATGTGTGTGTTTAATGGTTATAAACACAATGATTTCGAAGTTTTAGGGAATACGCCTTCGGTGATAATCGCCATCCCCTAGCCTATGGACGGTGGGCTTGGGGTAGTCAAGTCATGGACCCCATGGGACGGGTCGTGACAACTCATAACTATACACTTTGACTTCCCAGGTCCACATATATCGGCTCAAGGCATCTATAATACTTTTCCCTTTTCTAGGGTATATGCCAACTCAAAATCTAAATACAACATGTACTCAACCCAAAATACACTATTTAAAATTCAAATTCACTTGGATAATATGTAATGAAGTATTTCATGTTTGGTATACACAATTATATTTTCACAGAAAATATAATGTCGCCATTATTTTAAATCATATACCACCACAACCATCTCGTGATCGTGTGTAGGGAAACGTCACTCATCTATACAGAACTATTATGATCCATACGCCACAACCACATCTCATTCTATTTACAATTCCCCAATCGCAATATGAGTTGCATCAAAAAACAAAGTATACTCCTTTCCCATCTCGGGTAGGACAACAATAAGTGTAGTGGTCTAGTATTTCATCTACTTTAGAAAATTATATCATGTTTCATACTTCTCAAACATAAAACACTTATTGGTTGGGAATGAATGTGGTGATTTCAAGAGAGTAAATTCCATTATGAACCTATGGTGATAGCCCACTAATCACAAAAGGCTTATGATGTTAAAAATATTATGGTGATTCTCCCAACATAAAACTGTTTGAACCTTCTCTAGATCGACAGATACATTTTCTTCAAAGAAGATGTTACTCAAAAATGTAACTTATTGATCAAAAACATACAATTAGATATAATTTCATATATCATATTCTTTATTAGTGTAATTGGGTTGATTTTAAGGTGTTTTTCAATATTTTCGTGTGATTTAGAGTACAAAAAGAAGTCATCCACAAATAAACACTAAAATTATCCAAGTACAGATGTAATAGTTGGTTTATTAAACTAATAGACATAATAGGAGTTGTTTTCAACCTGAATTGCATCATAAAAAACTCATATACACCATACATCCTATTAATAGTAGGTTTTTGTATATAGAAGTTCTCATCTTCAATTATCGATAACCAAAAATTACACCATTTTTGGAGAACTCACATGAACCTTTATTCTTGTTAAAAATATCAACAATATATAGAAGGGGATATTAGTTATTAACTATCATTCGATTATCCTTTCGGTGATTGACACACAACTGGAACATCCTATTAGCATTAGGATAAAACAATAATTAAATCCTTAAGGTGATGTAATGGGATGAATAAAACTTTTTGCCCCAAATCCACATACTGGGTCTTACATTCTTGGTGTTCTTCCAGTTCCATTCTATATGGAAGAGTAGATACCATCTCGTCTCTAGGAATCGGTTCAATATTGAACTTTATCTTTTTCTCAAGATATATAAATGTGAAGTAATAATTAAAAACAACTTCCAACTGGTCCAAAATTGTAGGATATACTACCTTTTACATTCCCCCATCATCAATCACAATACATTCCATGTGGGTTGTGAGATCTTCCATATTCTAATTAAATGGCCATGTAGGCCTGCCTGGATATTCCATTCCCCTTAGTGAACATAAGTGTCACCCTCAAGAAAATGGAATATTACGATTTGATAATAAAAGATGATATGGTATTGATACAACACAATCCAATAAATTCCCAATATTAGGTCCAAACATTACATTTTTTGAACTGACAAGTCCCAAATGAAATTGTAATCAACAACACCGAGAGAACACTCCTTACATTGCCGGATATTTTCTACCAGTACCACAAAAAATGTTTCAATCAACATAATCCCACACATAAACTCAACCTCCATACCAAAAATGGTGACATATCGAGCATATTTGAAATAATTCAAGCCCATTAATCAAACAGAAAACCAGAAAGTGTAGAATCTACCAGATTCATACCTTTTACATTAGATGGAATGACCTCACCACCCCATGTGAATGATGGTCTATATGAAGACCTCAATACCTTCTACCTTGGGATCCAACTTATGTTTCAGTTTCTAAATAATCATCAGACGCGGATTCTCTTATCTAGAGGCACTGAATCTTCCACCCCAATAGGTAAAGTTAGTAGAAATAAAATTTACTTCTTGGTATGGGGTATTGGAACCCCTTATTTGAATCTATATTTATCTTGATATTCTATCACTTCCCACCTATCGATGATTTTTGTACGACCACTATACATGACCTATCTAGCTGAATGATCAGCACGCAACTGGTGGTCTGGGACACTGGCCATTCATGTGACCTAGTCTGCCATAATAACAAGAGAACACCTGATTTGTAAAATTATAGGTCAATCCTCTTATATAGATATAATATCTACCAGTATCCTACTGAACACCCTCAAAATAAAACTTCCTTAAATTAGGATCAATGCTGTTGTACTGCCCAACTAAAACCACATGACCACCAAATGAATCCTCAATCGGTTTCCCCTAAAAAAAGAGATCACGATCCATCACCTCAAGAAACCTCTTTAGATGAAATATATTCACTTAGGATATGATCTCATATCTAATTAATCCTCAAAATATTCACATTTTAGCTACCTCATCCCTTAACAATGATGCAATAAAGAATTTAAATTTGGTTAAGCAGCCCAAATAATGAATCGCGGACATAGTTTCTTGAGTCAACCACATAGACACCATATTCCAATCTTTTATCGGAGTGCCTAGATAGAAATGTTCTTGAAACATTTTGGGATATATTTTCACATCATACCATCATCATAATCTGAATGAATCAATATGTCCAACAAGTTCTTCATTGGTCCTCACAACATACAAGAAACTATGTTGAATCATATCTTATGGGGAGTCACTATGTGATTTAGAATTATCTAGATAGACTCTATCCTGAACTAGGCTACCTCATATCCACCCTAACTAGAAAAGTTTAGTCATTTTTTCAAATGAAAAACTCTACTTAGGTCAAAAATACTCTACACAACTCTCCCTTGATCCCATTCCATCATCTATGTAAACAGAGAAATGATCTCATGAAACTACCCATCCATTTTTTTGCACAAAACAAATCAATTTTCATACTCCACTATGGTATGTACTTTTTTAGAGATGTACTTTGTCTCCCATATAGTAGGATTCATAATGGGGGATTCCCCCTACATTTCCAAAAGCACATCTCAAAATACCTAACAAAATGTTTATATTATTCATACAAATGAGGGTTAAATTCTATCCATATAAAAATCATCCTGCATACATTATACTACAAGTATTGACTTGATGTCTATCATTATCCTCCACCACCCCTGTCATGGGTCATGGTTAATATGGGTTAAAACCCAAACAAACACAAAATCATTCTTCTCACTAGACGCCCTTTAAAACCCTTTCACATTCATCCACATAAATTTCTGATTTTAGGAAATAAATTCACCATTTCATAAACATATTACAATTTTGTACATGATTATATCAAATCTTTTAGTGTCATTTTCTATAAAACTCAATATAATTTAAAACTCTTTTCTAATTCACATACCTAACCATAAGATGTTTTCACATGTGTTCCTAGCATGGTGCATGTCTATATCCATACATGATTAAAATTATTCATGCATGAATGACCATATAATATTATTTCCCATGGGTAAAATATAATAAATCAATAACACGGTACACATAGTGAATCACCCAGTTGTGTAATAACAATCATCTATAAACATGAATATCAAGAATAACAATCCCACCCTGGGTGCTCAGTTTCCCCCCATACATGGGTTACCTAATTCCATTTACGATCTCATTCCCAATGACCAAGTCAACCGAATGTCATATCTACCATCTAAAAAAATAAAATAAAATACTAAAAATCCAACCCTAATACCACTTTGTATCAGCCTTGCATAGGTTCCACTAAACTGAGTGCCCCAAGCCATTTTGGTAGATGACCTCAAGCATGCCTCCCTATACACTAGAGGCTATAAACTAACAAAGATAGTCTAATAAAACATGTGGGAAGACCATACCCTATTTATAAAAGAAATACAATTTACATTGAATTATAAATAAAGAAAATATTATATTAAAAAAACAACCATCTCAAATTTATTTCCCAATCTTTGGCATATGTCCACAACCAATAGAAAATTTGAAATGTCATGTCGTATAGTGCCAAGTGAAAAGTAAATTCCCCAAAGTCAAACTATGGAATTATCAAAATATGTATTGATACCAAGTCCTGATCCATCATACATGCACGTCACAAGATAATGTCAATAATGTAGAATTGGACATTTTCCCTTGTCTTGACCACCATCCAATAATTCACCTCGGTACCAAATGGAGGCCTGAGTAAGGTGTGGGTATAATTTAGTTGGCCTCCACCAATAGTGTCTATTAAATGTATAGCCTAAAAAATAGAGTAAAAATATGTATAATAAATTATAATTTAAGAAATAAGTTAAACAGCGTCCATTATTTAACAAGATTTTAATTACCACATTACCCATTAGTTCTATATGTTTCACATATTCATAAAATTAACATCGGTGTATTATAAACAACTAACAGTGCATAATGGGAGTTAGGTTCTCTAGATCTGAGTGATAATAATTTCAAAATACCACATAAAAATGTTTTACCTAGAAGCCTCAATATAGGTAATCATATATAAATCATTCACTAAAGGTATAAAGCCTTAGTCGGACACTCTACCCCAATAAATACCTGGGTGGGACTAGACCCCAGTCTTTCTTAACCCATTGAGTAGATCCTCAATACAACCACCAATGTTACATTTTATTCATGTAAATATTCTTATTAAACTATTCAAATAATTTTATATTTACCTTCAATAACCCATTGGACACCTTCATGTTTACCAAATGCCCATATTTCTATATTCATGAATTAAAAACATTTATTATAGGATTAGTCAAATAAACCCGTATTTACAAGATAAACAAAATTATCATATTTTCTATCTCATAACCCAATAATTTATTATATAATAGATCAATACCATGTTTAATGAAGTGGAACACACCATCGGTGGAATTTAGCCTGGTTTATTTATCTCAATGGATCCCAAGGGAATCATTAGGGGTTTAATTCGTCATTCCATTATCCCAAAAATCATTTCCGACCAAATAATCTAAATGGATGGAATAAAAAGACCCAAATATAACCACATACACATAAATAAACAATAAATACAATCGGATATAACATTTCGGCCAACTACCTCAATATCATAGATGAATTATCTCTTACAATTTTTCCTTGATTCAAACTCAAACATACATTCAATACCCAAATTAAAAATATAATACAAAGGATAAATTTAGAATTTAATAAGGAGAAGAAATACAACAAAATACATGAAGTAGAAAATTCTAGAAAGATGAGAGTTAAACTCAACCAGATCTTTGATTTTCAACAAAATGCCCTTCAAACATACAATAATAAAATCAGATTCATTCTATGGAATCATGGGGGATGGTCATTCATGAAATTTGTTACTGTAGGAAAAAACATGATGAAAATCATTTGGGATTTCTTATATACTAAAAGAAATTTTATGGAAATTCCCCCTCTATAATGAGGTGCAAAATTTAGTCACACGATGGACCAAAACACATGCCATCCATGTACCTCCATCTATCAAAATGGGTCCACGGGTTCATGGTCACCTGATAGCCCACATTGTTTGGAAAACTGTGTGGTGGATGTGTGAAATAGCCCTAATGAAATTCACATGGTTTTTAGGCTCCCCCTTATATAGTTTGTTATGTATAAACCCTAACCCCATAGGATGGTCAATTAAGGGTAAATATTATTACTAACCATGTTCCAATCATTATCCCGAAAAAATAATGCTTGTTTTCTTACTTTTTCATGTACTGA
This sequence comes from Viscum album, assembly GCA_963277665.1. NCBI lineage: Eukaryota > Viridiplantae > Streptophyta > Magnoliopsida > Santalales > Viscaceae > Viscum > Viscum album. Next base: position 567,249,939 of record OY728164.1, on the reverse strand, counting down.
ACACCTGAGACAACCTTGAGAATCCTGATATTCTCATGAAAAAATATATTATCCCAAAATCAAATTGTTCATCCAAAAGATAAATTTAATGTAGATCATTAGATGTTTGAGATCATATAATTGCTGTTTTAATAAACTCATCGTTGTTATGATTTTGTGATTAATTGATAAAATTAACGTTATAAAACATTTGGATGAGTATATATAATGGTCAAATGAAGGATTGTTTTTCGAAGTGTAGTCTATTTTATGATAATAGTAAAAAAAATTTAAACACTCTAATAGTTATTAGGAATGATTATAAATATATTGAGACAATTTAACAAATCACCAATGGTGTTTGTATGTTATTGATGAAGCCCTGAAATGTTATAAAGGGATCCTATAATTTTTAACTCAAAATCTAGATTTTAAAGTATGGATAAGAACATTAACTAAATCAAGAAATATACTTTCAAATATTCTTACCAACTAAAGATTTACATAATTATAAATCTATTTTTTGTCTAACCATTATCATATTGGAAATGAGATTCTAGGAAAAAATAATATATGTTAGGTAGATATTTTTGCATGTATCATTTATTTCATTCATTAAAATGATAGACTATATATATAGGAATCACAAAAAATTTGTGTAAATATTAGTGGAACTTGGTTAACAAGAATCCTCACTATGTATCCATCATGTGATGTTCGGAATGTATCATATAAAGAACATGATATCTATGAAAGAATGATAACATTGGTATAAACATCATTTATCAAGTTGTGTAAGTATTATCTATTGTGTAACCAATAACTATAAACACTGATACATATAATAAATTATATATTGTTCCAAGAATATAGAAATAGATATTTCTATATTTATTATATTGATAACGAAATAAATATGTTGATTTTATATTATGAATTACATCAATCTAAAAATCAAAAAACATTCACGATCCAAGATTAGTTTTATAAGGTTGAATGAGATTAAAAATGGATAAGATCATTATTTTAAATATTTATGAATTTTGAATGAGAATATTGGAAATTACTCATTCGTGATCAATAATTTTAATAAATCTAAATACGAAAGAGTTGTACATAATCATTCTAAATGTGAAGAAAGGGAATTATTATTACTGAAACAGATGGAGATGATGACATTGAATTATGAACAATATGATATTTATAAATTCATGTGTGAATTGTTGGTTTTTATTTCTTGACTCCTTCAAGATGAATAAAATGTGGCATGTCAGAAATATTCATCTTTATAATTTTTATGCACAAGATGATTAATATATATTTATATTTTTGTTGTCATATTTTGGGAAGTAGATGAGAATAACATGACTATTAACCTATTCCAAGATTTATGTAGAATATATTATTGCCCGATGCTTGGGGGGATTAATTGTAATAAGCAAGGGTACTCTTCAAATTATCATGAGAACATATTAGAAGAGATATAAATAAATTTTTATTATTTGATAAACCCATATATAGGAAATGTGATCATATAATATTGTGAGATCATGACACAACTATTACAGGTATTTTTTATATTAAAAATATATAAAATAATATAGGATTGGAATATATATAAACAAAATAAAGAGAGAGATATAATGTGAATAGCACAAAAGATCTATAGTCAATAATAAAATATAGAGAAATATTTAATAATAAAAATAATCATATAACACATAATAGAAGATAATATCTATTGGGTGTCAAAGATGAACGAAGATGAATGTTTTGATCATTTTTTGTGAGATCGTATATTTATGTTGATATACTGGGAAATGAGGAGTAGTTGGATTCATGAAGATCAAATGAGCTAAATGAGTTAAGAAATTCTAATGAGTTTATTTTATTGTTTATTAGTAAAGATGAAATAATATAAGGACCGAGATGAATAAATGAATTTTTAAAGAACTTGTGGTAGTAAAACTCCTTGTACCTAGAAGAATGTGATGAGTTTTTATTGTGAAGAATAATATAAAGTTGGTTTCTCGATCTTCTTAAATAAGGATGTAAAAATTCAACAATTGTATTCTTGTTGTTGGAATTTTTTGAACCTATGTAACTCTGTGTATCAAAGGATAGAATACTATGATGCTGTGCTTTTTGGAAGTCCTGTGAGAAGCAATAATTATATTTATAGTGAGACTCTGTGGTAGTGTAAGAAGAACCAACTATTTTAGAAAACATTTAATTATAATGAAGAATCATTTATTAGGGTGAATAATCAATCAACTAATGCAATAGATTGTGGTTACAGGTATTAAAAATAATTGTTTCCTTATTCCCTTAGTAATTTAATTATTTGAGAAGTGTTGTGTGACAAAAATAATTATATATAGATAGTGTAACCTATTTATGAATTTGAATTGAAAATGTAATAATTCATATATTGTTATATGTAACAAATTATTCATCCATACTCTAAAAAATCCATCGATACCTAGAGTACTTCAATAATTTTTTAGTTTTACCATTATCATACACATATTTAATATTCTTTAAAAAATTTGGTTAAAAATATATAATCCATCCATAATTGAATCATTTAATATAATTCTTACATATGTACTAATTTTTTCATTTCCATAATCATTTTCATTACAAATTACATAAAAATAATATAATTATTTTCATACATATCAATATGAAGTTATTCATCATGAAATATGTTCTAATAGTTGTTTGTAAGCCTATTAAACCCTTAAATGAAATATATTATTACAATAAACCTTTAATTTTCAATGATAGCTCCCATAAAATCCCATAAAAATTAAATAATGTCTTGTATTTTTCTATCATAAAATAATCCATAACCTAGTCATACATAGTTATAATATTTATATCTTGTTAATGAAGAATAATTCACATTAATATCATTAACGACATTATAGTATTAAAGAGTTTAACTATATCTATATACACCCACACAATAATTCATCCATCATTTTACCATTATCCATGATTATATCATCAAAATGACCATAAAAATATTTAATTTGAGTTTATCGGATTATTAATTGAACTGTATTCTGACAAATTTTAATTGGATATTTTACCACCCATTAATTTAAATAATTACATCTATGAGAGTGATAAGATAATTTTTTTGAAAACTTTTTTAAATATTAATAGAGACCCATGGAAAAAATTCCCTTATTTAATATATTTTACATGATTTAAATATTTTATTTCATCAATAATAATATACTAATGAATGATAATTCCAGTGTCTTGGAGACTAGAATCATAATCATCTTATTTTAGAATACTTTACATCACTTCCCATTTAACACGTTAGACTACACCATCTACTAAAAATATCATTTCTAAGGCACATATTTATAACATGGGGAATAAAAATGTATGAAAAGTGGAGAATAAAAATACTCAGTAAGGGGTGAATAAACATTTCATCAAGGATGATATCATAAGAATAACTGAAAGCATCAGTATAATATAAATATCATAAAATCACATGTGATAAAAATAATACATAATGGAAGTTTAATGTACATTGTATAAGAACAATAAACCTCAAAATATAAATTTGGAAACACAATATGTATAACATATGTCATATTAATTTCAAATAAAACTTTAATAATTAGTGAACAAGATAACAGTGAATGAAATCCTTTAAATATGAAAAATTCAATACTATAGTGATACATTACATTCATGAGAAACACCATAAATGACCATTAATACAAAAAACTAAAATATACACCCAAATAATATTTTAATGAGACATCTACTTTTAAACAATATATATGAAGAATATAATGGACCTAACCATCTAATGATTATAATGCTACCAATTGTCATAGTATTGTAATTAAACCACCAATAATTCATCCATAAAAGCATGTTCGACATAAAAATCAATCATCATTTACAAAATAACAATCCTGTTTAAATAATATGGGTATTTAAAACATCCAATTGTTAATAAATCAATTTTTATAAAAATAAAATGTTAATAATACGTATTTCACGAAACATTCAAATTGATTAAAATAACTTTATTATTTAAATAATTTTATAATGAAAACATGATCACCAAACACAAATAAATACTTATAGATAATATAGGTTGAAACATGAACTATAAAAATATTACAGAAGGGTCTTTTTTAATATGTAGATGAAAATTAAAACCAAATCAAAAAAGAGATATCAAAAATGTATCTTGAAATCATTGATGTAAAATTATTAGTTAAGAGTCTCTTCTCAAAAAGTATCAATTGTTTTCAATAAAATTGAAAATAAAAACATTCATGAAAAAGAAATTAGTTCAAAATAGATATTTACTATGAATTAAAAACAATAACACGATTTTAATGTAAATTTTTCAAAAACTGAATTTCAATATGTAATTTGATAACTCAATTAATTGAGTATATTTACCAAGTCCCATACAACATTAGTAATTTTTTAAATAATGGACATTTAAAACAAGAAAAAAATAAGGTTTTATAAATCAAATGAAATATCTATTTTATTATTCTAAAATATATTCCTAGGAAGTATATAAATTTTAAAAATAATATATTTTTGTTTAAAATTAAAACATGCCTCAATGAAGATAATTTTATATGAAAAACGGTTACCATGATTTCATACTATGTTAATTACACTATATACTACTTTAAAAAACATAGCTACCTTAATAATATATTTTATAATGTTAATCATATATTTTACCTTTCTATCCCCAATTCTTAATTATTTTTTTTCAAAGTATTGGTTAGTTATAGTTTATTTAATTTATTATGTGTTTTTAATTTTAACCCTTTGCGTATTTTTTAAAATTTTGATAACATTACAAGTTATTTAACCCTAAGAAAAATTTTAATACATAACATAAGATAATAAAAATTATAACTTATATTAACTTATAAATATCATATATCATTCCAAAAGTATTTTATATATGCTGCTTAACAATATAATTAGTGTTGTCTTATTTCGATGAATTTGATGTATAATGATTACACATTAATAATATGTTTAATACTTAATATAATTTTTCCAGAATCATATAGAAATTATTATACGATTATTAATTTATAATTATATTAATATTTATGGTCCCATTGTAAACTATTAAATATTTTTATTGCATCATTCATGTTGCTGATTAAGCGGACCAAAAAATCAACACACATTAACCTGATGGGTGAGTATGGTTAAAGGGTTATTAATTTTAACCTAATTTAATTTGAAAAATAATAATTTTAATATTTTTTATGTTTTATTATTTTCATCCAAATTTTGTTATTTATTGAATAAAAATTAAAAATTAACTGAAAAATGATAAAAAAAGACTTCATGTAGATAGTAGTCCTCACACATGCATGGGCGTGTTACTCTAATTTCATATGTGGGTGAAAATCAATAAATAAAAATTCTAACATTAATATTACAACATATTAGAATTGTAATGATACTAAATTCATCATATTATTATGATGATAATATAATTTTAATATTAAGACCATGAAAAAACATAAGAATAAGGTAACACATATGTTAGTAACTACATCATTATTTTGAAATCTACTTAAAATTGAAAGGGGTATTATTAATTAAAATTGAAAGGGGATTAATTAAATTGGGGTGGGTTATGGTGGGATGAATATATAATAGTTTAATGGATGAATTATAAGTCAGAGTGTAACATTTAATTGGTTCGGGTGGTATCCCTTTATAAGAGAAGAAAAGAGATATTATAGAAATAGATATAATTAATCGTGGTTGGTACAAATTCTTTCAGACAATGAAACACATATGAGAACTCATGAACCCTATGAGTATGTTCAAAAAATTAAAGATCATGGTAAGGAAAAACATAAAAATTAAATTATGACTGCTTGGATATAAACATTAGACCGTCCTTTTTTTATAAAAAAAGTTTTCACCACTTCGGTTTTATTCTCATTCACAATCACTCAACAAAATCGAATTTCCTTCAATATTGGAGGATCCTAAGAGTATTTCATTGCCCATAATACCCCATTCATGTAAAATTAAATATCTTATTGATGTATTTACTCATCATTTTTCTAGATCTTATAACTTTTTCACATTTTTGTTTTTGACCATTCAACATATAATTGAGGGTTTTCATTTAGATAGAGTTAAAAATGATCTAGAGGTAGGTTGTAGAATTTCAAGTTCACATATTCTGGATTAAAATAGTATGTATGTAATTAGATAATGAAAATTCCATGTTGGGAAATTTCATTTTAAATTTAAGTGATTAATTCGTATCCCATGTCATTTTGAGACCCTTCACGGATCCCATTAAACATATTATAAATGATGAGATAGACATGAACACAACTGAAGTGGTGTGCCAAAAATATTTCAATTAATATCTAGAAATGTAATATTGGTTGAATGATTGAGAATATGAATTTTTTTGAATAATGTAATTATGAAATTGATGGAATAATAGGTTATGTAAATGTTTGATAAACGTGTTATGAATGTGAAGCCATGATATGTGAAAATTTTGAATGATGTGACAATGAGTTGTCAGTCGAGGTCTATGGATCCTAATACACATGGTGTGAAGGATAATAATATAGAACCCAAATGTATATATTTTTAATCTATGTGAGCATTGGGTTTTTAGATATGAAATGCTACACAAAATACCCATTGGGTTCCAAAAAACAACTCTATACCCCCACGATATATATTTTTATTATAAGTGATCGTTGAGTTGTGAGAAAAAATGTTCTTCTCAAAATACCCATGATGTTCCAAGATAATGATTGAGGCACCAATGTAAGAATGTGAAATTAAAATTATTTTAATAATGAAAGATCATGAGATAATGGGTTGTGTTATTTCTTTAATGTATGGTTCATACTCTGGAAATGGATGATGTAGGTAATATTGGTTCGGCTGTCACCATGAACCTGGGGGCATATGTGGTTAATTAATGACTATTAATTTTAACAACATTTTACATTATCTTTTTGAAATTATTTATTATTTAAAATGAATACAATATAATATAATTGATATTTATGTAGATGTCAATGGTGTTGCCTTACTTTTTTGTACTTAGACTATACTCTGGATTTTAGATTGGTATGTGGATAGATATCATGTTTGAATCATAGGATAAGGGAAAGCGTCGTATGTTTGATGGAAGAGTAGGGATTTGGTATTGAGAATGGATGAAAGAACAAGACATGATTTTGGTACCTACCTATTAATTTTTAATGTTTCTTTATTTATGGGTTTCTTTAGACACTTTATATTCATTTGGAATGACATATTTAGTGGGTTTGTTTAAAATAATGTTTTAATGTTTTGGATTCATCATCTGTTTCATGGAATTTAATTAGTTTTTCTATAATAGATATATTTACTAATATCATTTGGTTATTTTTTTGTTGATTATCACTATTGGGATGCTTTTATAAATTGGTTATAGTCTCTCCCACATAACTTAATAGACCCCTGAAACTAGTTGATATCATCTATCCTATGAAGTGGAATTCTTGAGGTGACATTTAAAACTGTCTTAGGGAACTATTGTGTGAAAAATTGGTTGGGACATCACAAAGTGGTTTTAGGGTAGGATTTATTTTCTTTTATTTTTTATTACTATATTGGAAGGTAAAAATTATACTAGGATGAGTTGGGCTTTGGTAATGAGTTTGTGCCTAGGAGTAGTTGACCCCTGTATAGGAGAAAAACCAAGATCCTTAGGAGGGAATGTGTTTTTTGTTTATTCTTTGATTGTTTAATTTTATTTCCACACAGGTGAAGAAAATTTTGTGTGATATTAATTTTTTCAGATATTTTCCTCATTTACAACTATGGAATGAGAGTTGAGTATACGTTCCCCATTCATTGCCCTGGGGATTTCATGTGACAAGCATCATTTAAAAAATACCTGGAAAATATTGTTTTTATGTGGGTAGTTTAATGTAAAATGATATTATTTGATTGATTAATTAAAAATGAAATGGTTTCTAATATTGAATTTTTAAAGGTAAATAATGATAATAATTTGAAATTAGTAAAATGAGCCTCTAATGTCAAACATATATTATGTAAGTGTTTACCATATGATATCCATATCACAAGTGAGGGATGGTAGAGGTTTGTGATAGTACCTCTATATTGACTATATATAAAATTATAGAGGATGAATTATTATAATACTATGTAATCCCATCTAATATAAATGTTAAATAGATGAGTTTTTTTCATAAGAAACATTTTTTGAATTGTATATTCATTTCTCTTCGATGATGTTTTTTTGATAGGATGACATGAGTTTAATGAATGATATGTACCCCCATCAATGGGGATATATTATTTAATAGTTATTGGTGAAGGTTTCTGAGAAAATATTCATGATTACCTTGATTGATTAACAAATATCAAGGATAGAGGACCATTTTTGGTTTTCCACTATAGGTTTGAGAAGTCACAAGAGTTCTATTTGTAGAAACCTCTAACCTTCAGCAGAGAATTTGGAACTGAGGTGGATGTGTTCTAGATTGATTCTATATTGATGGTCCTTGAACATTTATATTTTTTTATAGAGAGTAGATTCTTATTTTTTACCTATATTTTACGTGTATTAGGCAAGAATTGATGGGATGTACAGAATTGGGATTATCATGTAGTGGAAATGGTGTGCAAACAATTTTAGGAGAAATTCTTAGATTAATTTTACCTAGATATTCTTAGGTTAGAGAGAGTAATAGAGTTTTTGAGGATTAACTAGGGGTATTTATGTGATGTATTATGATGGTTTCTCTGATGACATGAAAATTATGTTGCAGAACTGGTATGGGATGAGGCAATTATAGTGAAATGATTTTGGGATAGACTTCAATGTGATTTTAAGTCCCTGATGAACATATCTGGGATGATGATTTTCTCTGTAAATATTTTGGAACAACTTTATGATGGAACATGAAGGAGGGTTTAATTTGAATGTAGTAAGTTTCACTTTCATGAACAATAGTTATATCTTCTAAAAGTAGGAATTTTTTCTATTAGAACTCCATCCATGGAGATGGAAAGATGTTTAAATAGGGGGAGGATCATCTACATAGAGAATTAAAAGAATATACTAAAACCAGTGTTGTGGGTCGGGTCAGTTTTTATCCAATTTCCAAAAACAATTGTGGATTTTTGAGCCTATGACTAGATGGGTCACATAGAGAGGAATTTCTAAAACCATCAATTGATGGGTAATAACGGTTGAGATATGCCATATAAAAATAATAGAAAGGGTTTAGACCATATATAAGTTGAGTTTTTGGAGTTCTTTTATTTGTAGAAGTCAAAGAGGTGAATGTGGTACTTCGGGGAAAGATTGTCCATATTAGTAGAGTGTTGCAGCTCAGAGGACTCAGACTACAATGCAAGAAAGAGGGATATGCAAGTTTCATGTAGTTTAGCCTATATTTTTGGACAGTGGGGCTAGGCCAATAAAAACTAGAGGCAATATTCTTGTACCATCTATTATTTCCATGTATATATTTGATAGTGTATCATATCATTATTTTATATCATTTCAACTTGTGAGTGGTCAAATTTTGGCATTGATGTTTTTGATTGGGGTTATGACGATGTTCACACCATTGGGTGTACGGATTAGGGATATCTTTTTTTTAAATGTGTTCCCATGAGGTTAGGGAGTATCATTTCTATTGGGATCTTTACATAATTGGAATTTCTGGTTTTGACTTGATTTTCGGTATAGAATATCTGGTATCATACTGATACCAAATTAACTATTACCATAGATGATTAACCATTACATATCACGAGGGTAAACATTATGTTCATTGTAGAGAATGGGATATCTGGGAAGGCTGTGAAGTTACAACTCATCAAAAAATAGGGTATCAAACCTGATAGGATTTATTTGTTTTGTTTTGTTATTGGGGTTTAAAACATTGTTCCCTTCCCCCCATAGTGGACTTGTTTTAGTGAAGGTTTAATAAGGACTTCAAAGGGTTCTCACTTGATAGAGTTGTTGAGTTTACAATTGAGATCATGAATAATGTTCAAATAGTCTCCATTCCACCTTATAGAATGGGAACAATTTATTTTTAATTATATAAGAATGGGTGAGTAGATTTTTTGGATAATGGACTTATCCATCTAAGTACATCACCATATGGTTCCCTATTTTGGTTTTCTAAGAAGGCATATATGACTTTTCCCTTATGTCTTTTTTATCAGAAGATGAATCCAATAATAGGGAAGAATAGATATCATATTCTATGTATTAATGTTCTGTTAGACTGGTAGATTAGAGATTGCAATTTCTAAAAGATTTACTTGAGGTCATGGTATCATTAGTTGAATGTTAGATTTTATGATATACCAATGATTTTATTAAGAATAACGTATAGTCTATATGAGTTCATTATGTTGTTAATTTGGTAAAAATATCCAAATGTGTTTATGGACATAAAAAATTGAATATTTCACCTGTAAATTTATTGTTTGGGGTTGTTTTGTAGGTGATATCTTATTTTAAACCAAGACACCTTATTATTTTACCCAACATCATAACATTATATTATGTACACAAAGAGAGAATAAATTATATGCCAAGATATCTAAGTGACATTTTTTGGATGTAAATTTTGCATTTCATTGTTCACATCATTTTGGAGGTAGGTGTGTCAATGTACCAAGATAATTTTTTGTTATTTATTTTTTATGTGTATCTAGATAATGTTTTTAATATTCAGTGATTTTCATGTTTGGTGGGTTATTTTCAAAGGTATTTATATCAGTTTTTTTTGGAAAAACCACATTCAATATTGACCAAGAATTTGATCATTTTTGAATGGGCTTGAGACCATGAGAATACCTTCCAATAGATGAATACGTTTCTGACTACCACACTGATCTTGATCCTACCTGATCCTAGTCAAGAGTATAACATGTATTTTATGATATGGGATCAAACATGGAGTAATGTTTATATTGGGAGATCAATTTGTGGTATATGGTTTAAGATAGTTAAATCCACATGAATGAAATTACCCTATACATGATCTTTCGTAAGAAGTGGTGGTTTATGCTTTATTGTTTTGTCAACATTACCTATATGGTGAACAACTTTCTATGTATATAGTCCAAAAAATAGTTATTTATATATATATTGTTGTGAGAATGGAATACCCATTAGTAAATTTGGTTTTCTATATACATTATTATTGTTTTGTTCTACCAATTACTCCTGATAAGGGAAAACAAATCTCTGATCCTTTTAGTAGGAGTAAATTGACTGAGATAGTTCATAAGTCGAGTTCTGAGTGGAAGAAGACGACCATAATTGTTGAGATACACATTTAGGTTTAATCTGACAAGGAGAAGATTACCGTCATATGAAAGTCACTCGAGTCCAAACATCTAGGTCAGATCACAGAGAGGTAGCATGCAGATCAAGAGTGTTTGGTATTTAGAAAATACATGAAGATGGGGAGTCACCTTCCGATTGGACTATAAATTAGGATGATATAATCTATGGTTGGCACCATGTTTGTATGACTATGTGTATGAGTGATGATATAATGTGTTATTTCTATTCCTTGTTGTGGTCAGTGCAACAATGATGGAAAAAAAATCACCACAACCTACATAAACAGTATTAACATCTAGTCATGTTAATAGAAATTTCAGGAATCATGGAAAGATGCTACACATGTCAATAGGTGATTGCTAAGAATAAATGACCTAGTTTTTTACAATAACTCATTCCAATTTTTTAAGGAATGTTGTTTGAATATACCATGTAATTTGAAGTTGTTTTTTAGGGCCCCTAGAAAAAATGATGCAAGATGGGTGATTGTGTACCAGTTGAAAAAACAATCCCATATCATTACTATCATAGATACTTTTACCATTGTTGAGTAGGTGGAGATATATGTGTGGGAGACATTCCATTTTCATGGTTTTTATTGGAGTATGTTTTTATAACATGAATCCCACTTTATTTTGTGCTTTTGGAAGGTATTATATAGGTAATTGGGTACCCGGGTGTTTATGAATATGGATTTTCACCCACACATAATTAGGAAATTAAAGTTCACTATCCAGGTGCTAGAAGAAATTATAGGAGCACAAAATGTTGATTCTGTTACTTCTTGGGAGAATCATTTAGCGCTCATTGAGTTTCAATATAAAAATTGTCATCCGGATATTCTTCATATAGTACCGTATGATGCACCTTATGTTAGGATATGCCTATCAACATTGTGTTGTATAGAGGCTGGATAGTCTAATCTCTAGGTAATGAGTCTTGGGTAGGAAACGTTACAGAATTTTTAACAGATTCATAAATGTGTGGGTGTGGCTTATTATAGGAAGAAGTTATATGATGATCCGCATCATCAACCCCTTGATTTTACAATGGGTGATCATTTGTTCCTTTGATTTTCACTAATATTGGGAAACTATAGGATTGGGAGGTAGGTAAATATAAAATCTAGGTTCAATGGATAGCTTGAGATCATGGACAACATCATACCAGTGGACTATCTATTGAATCTTAAAAAAAGTAACAATTATTTGAATGATGTTTTTCAGGTTTCATATCTTCTGTAGTATCACCCAAATCAATATAATTCAATTAATATTATTCGATGTTGAGGTTGAGGAAGATGTTTCATTTGAGGATAATCTGATTCATGTTGTTTATCATAGTGATAATGTATTGTAGGGAATGATTATGCTGATAGTAATAGTGTTGTAGAAGCATTGACATGTTCTATAGAAAATCTGGGAGTGGGAATCATATATAAAGGGTTAGCGGCACAACATTTTTACATTAGAATCATATATATTCTTGGGAGGAAATATCGTGGAAGAGTGTTGTCACATTGGGATCTTATAAGATCCCATCCTTATTAGATGTGTATTGTACTCATTTTAAAGTTCTATTTTCCTTTCTTGTTTGGTTAGATCTTCGTTATATTTTACTTTGGGAATATATTAGATGAAATTAAAAAAATTAGAAAGCCTATGGGGTTGTTCATGGTTGGTTCATTGTTAGGGGAATCTATGATGTTTTTCCCAAGAATCCGTGAACCTATTTTTTGAAGCAAATAAGGTGGCGAACAGTTTGACCAAATAGCACAACCACCCTCCCCAAACCGGGCACCCAGATATAAATGGGGTTTGTGTGGTTGGATCATGGTTTTCCAAACTCTGTGCCACTAAAAAAAACCAAGCACCCCATGAGTTGGGGCACAAGGTTAGACAAAATCATTTGGAAAAACCAAGTGATTCTGCCTAGGAAACCAAGTGCATGGAAATTAAACCCCATTATGTTCAATAAAAAATTACAAAACACACCAGGTTATATTCCCATTCTCCCCCACCCATCCAAACCTGATATTTATTGAGTTTTAGGGGCTCCCAAATGTATTCTAAGTCTATTCAAATCCATTTCTTGATGAATCAATCATCTAGTTTGGTATTTCGCTCGTCGTTGGTTTGGATCCTAGATATATTCCACTGTAATGTTTTTTACAATTCTATAAACAAATTGGGTGTTCTGGTTTGGTGGGAATTCAATAATGATCTTGAGGTTGGTGGTAAAATTGTCTATTCACATATTATTGAATAAAATTATGAGTATGTAATAGTTTAATTAAAAATTCCTCATTTTGAAATTTCCTTTTTATAAGAATTAATTATTTAATTAATTTGTATGATTATAATTCCCTTCAATGATCCCATTAGACCCAATAAAGATGATTATACCGACTTGATGGAAAAAAGGGATTTACAAAAGGCCATTAAATGAAAATAATGAAACTTTTAATTGGTTGAATGCATGAGATTATGAAATTTTTTGAATAATGAGAATATTAAATTGGATGATATATGAGATTATATAATTTTTTTAATAATGGGTCATCGAAATGGTTATCGATGGGTTGTGAATATTGAAGCATGATATGTTAACATTTTGATTGATGTTAACATGATTTTTTGGTTATGGACTGCTACTCCAAATAACCATGGGGTGCCAAACTAATGCTCTATGAACTCAATAAAAATATTTCTATTTCATGCGATCACATAGTTGTGCAGTAGAAATTGGTGATTCAAATAACCAATGGGTGTAAAACTGCTACTCAACCCCCCATGAGTTATATAATTTTCTTTCATGTGATCATTGTGTTGTGGGATAATGACTGCTGCCGCAAATATGCATGGGTTGATAGACTACTAGTCAAGGAACCACATGAATAAATTTAAAATTGATGTTTAAATCAATTATTAATATCCATGAGAGATTGTACTGTGTAATTCATATGATTTATGGATTAGAATATTCCATGTGCTAAAGTTGGTATGATTGGTTCAAATGTCTCCATTAACTCGGGGCCTATGTGGTCACCTAAAAAATTCGAAATGTGAAGTATATTTACATTTTTATTTGTAATAAATTTATTTATACGAATACATAAACTGTTATACACAAGATGATTTTTTAGATACAATTCGTTGTGGCATACTGAGTTGTGATCACACACTAATCAGGCTTCCTGATTAGTACCTGAATGGACTTAATGATTGTTGTACCTGAGAAGGGAATAAGGCTAATGTTAAATGGATTTGTTGGGATTCGAGACTGAGCATGGATGAGGGAAATATAAATGATGTAGGCACTTTCCTATGAGTTTTCAGTGTGTATATATTTTGGGTTTTCTTTAGTAACATTACATTGATATGACATAACATATTTACATATATGTTTTTGGATATTATTTTCCTATATTGGATTATTCATTTGATGCTTTTTATCATATAGGATTTGGTATTATATTAGTTATTTATCATTATAATTTGGTAATTGTTTATTAATTTTAACATTATTTTTTTGATAACTGTTGTATAATCTAACTACATTACATATTAGATTCTCACTACTAGTTGGATGTCTCTGGAATATTGAGAGTCATTCATGAGTTTATGTGGAAAAAATGGCTTGGGGCACCAGTATGTGGCACCTAGGTTAAAAGGCCACATGTCATGACACTATTCATGGGTAAATTTATCTTATGTATAATAAAGGTGGGGGTGCTTTTTTGAGTAGAAAATCTCCTCAAAACTCATTTTAATACATTTTTTTTATGTTTTTGGCCCTTCCTCCAATAAAAATATTATTTTTATCATTTTTACTTTTTACCAGGGTAACAATATTTTTAAACTTACTGAAAAAATTTCTTCACTAAAATTAAAATTGACCATATTGAAATATTTTGAAACTTCTTAATTCAAATTTTAAAATCATTTTTTCTTTATCATATTATTATATTTTTCAAATGTTAATTTTAAAATAAACACACATAATCATCTAATTTTTTTTAAAGTAAATTTTTCAACATTAAATTAAAATGTTACATAAAATAATCATTATTACTGATTCTATTAAAATAAATTTATTTTTTAGAATTATAATTAATTTTATTATGATTTTAAGGAAACCAATTATTATTGCCCCATAATAAAAAACAACATTCAATAAAAGTACCAAAAATTGTTTTTATGAAAATGTAAATTTTAATTGAATACAAAAAATGTGGGAAAGAGGGTTTATAATATCAAATAATATATTATGAGGAATAAATTTTTCAGTAAATATGTTTTTTAAAAATTAATTAATTTATAAATCTATAGGATACTTCTTCATAATGATAAAAAAAAATTTTTAACAAGAATTCATTTTTTACAAAGAAAAATTCATTATAGAAAAAAAATTATAATATTCATAATATGTAAATATTGATAGGGGGAAATGAAAAAATAATTTTATTTTATGATATTTACATTATAGTGTTTTGGAATTAATTGTTTAAATTAAAATAAAATATATATGAAATGAAATTTATTAAAGATTAACAATTAAAATATTAAATTGAATTAATTATTTATCTCATAAAGGTAATAGATATTAATGAATTACAATTTTATTTTTTATTATTGAATTATTAAAAAAATAATCTAATATTGTTTTCATTTACATTTTTTGTAACATGAAACACAAGTTGCCAAAAAAATGTTTATTTTAAGAGGAAAAAAGTAAAGTCAAAATATTCTACCCCCTTAAAAGAATTTGATCATTGATATTTTATTAAATAGAATAAAAAAATATGGTTTTTCCCAAATTACATCCTCAAGTCCCATTATGTTTATTCAAACTTATGATTTTTTCATAGAACATTAACAAGATGACTGATACTATTCTACAATACCTTATCTCTTCATTCTAGAATATACACCAGTAATACCTAAAATGAGAGATCATGTTCTAGTTTAATAGATTCTGATTTCAGTACATGTGAAGGTTATAGTATATATTTCCTCATACGTGATACATGTAATAGTTCATTTACATGGTAATGCTCATGTGAGAGTGCTATGTAATAATATGTAGGTACAATAGGATCATGGATAAAAAATGGACTAATATATCTTGCGATCAACTTTTTTTCCTAAAATATATGATAATGGACTTCTCAGGAAATAATCCATGGAACACCTTCTCAGCAAATTCAAACTCTAGATATTTATATGTATTTTCTATGAAAATATATTGTTTAATTTTTTCTGGTTAATGGTTTGAAATTTATTCCTCATTTCGTGGAAACCTCCAAACCTATTATCTTACACTTTCTAAAATCATTCCATCAGATTGTTTTCATGTATCACTTACCACAATCTTCTTTATATTGATAGATCTAGAATATATAATGGAATCTTTTTTAAATGATTAATCTACAATGAGAACATATTAATCCAATCCAACATGGAAATATATCAAATAACATCTCATGATATCCTCTAATGTTTGAATTATCCTCTCACGTTGAAAATTAATCTTTAGATGTTGATAATTTCCATACCTCATTTATATATCTAATCATATTTGACGATATATAAATAAAAAAAATCTAAACCTCATATATTGATCAGATACAACAAATGTTTGAAATCCATGTATCCTAATAACAAAACATATGAATATCTTAGTGAGTTCATCAATGGAGATATCATATTTGATTGTAATAAATTGAACTATCTTTTTTAACCCATCAATTATAACCCTAATATCATTATGACCATTAGATGTTTTATGGAGTCCATAGAAGAAGTCAATGGTGATGTTTTCATATTTAAATGCTAGTATGTGTAATATTATTGACATAACCCTATAATTTTTTCCTTTATGTTTAACTTATTTTAATACCATGCATGTAGATATTTATTATGTAATATCTATCTTCATACTACCCCACAAAATTTTTTTCATTACCTCTTGATATATCTTGTTGCTTCTTTAATGAATAGATATAGAAGATATATGAGTGGAATCCAAAATATCCCACATCATTTCTTGTTTTCATTGGACACATATATAGGATCCAAACCATATAACTCCATATTTATAAAATATGCTCTTTGGAATAATCACCACATGTTTTTGGATCCCTAAAAGATCATTTTGGGATTCTTTTACTATTACATGAATGGATGGTTGGGTAGTCAGTTATGATAGATATAATTTATCTCCTCCCATTATTTTATAATGTTTCAAACATTTTAATTCCCCCATTATTTGTCAATTTCATGACCTTGTCACGTATATAGTAGCATAGAATTTACTTATTTGAGAATCATCTTGTTAATTTTCCTTTCCTAATTTATTATGTATTGAGTAGCCAAAATCTTTTATTAATTTCAAACATCTCCATTGGTTAATATTCAATTTTATTTGTTAATATATATTTCATGATCATTAAATATATAAACAAAACTTTTCCCCATAAAGGCCAGGCCTCAAAATCATAAATGAAATGATCAAAATTGTGATATTCAAAAAATATACTGGGTAATTTTTCTCATAAGAAAGTAATTGGCATGGGGAATAAGTATTTAATATTTCATTTTACCTGAGGAACCATCTAAATCACTTCATTGAAGCATCACAATATATTAAAAAACTTACATGTTGTAGGGTAATGATGGTACATGGGTACAGACCAACCACTTCATCATTTTTTTGAAACATTATTCACATTCCTCATTCCTATGGAAATTTACTCCCTTCCACGTTAAGATGGTTTGTGGATTTGATATCCATGGGAAATTTCTCACAAATAATCTATAATGAATTGTTACCCCATCTAAACTATGGATCATGGTTACAATGATCTATCTAGACCACTATTTAATAACATTAATTTTTAAAGGATATATGGATTTTCCCTTGTTGATTATATGTTCCATTAATGACATATTTCATTGAATGAATTCATATTTTATAAATTTAGAATAATGATTATCACTTACTAAGGTCATTGACACCATCGTATAATTATTATCATTCTCTTCTATTATATTTTCGTATATAAGAATATAATCAACAAATACAGCAAAAAACTAATCTAGATAGTACCAAAGGACTCTATTCATTATATCCATAATGATTGTTGGGAATTATAAAATATTAATGGAATCTCTATAATCTAATAATTGCTATACCCCATTCATAATTATTTCATTAAGATATCCTCCCTCTAGACACTTAACTAATGATATCCAAATCAAATGTCAATATTTGATAAGTATTGAGATCATTTGAGAAGGTAGAATATGAAACAGTAAAATGTTAAGGATATATATTCATAATTGTGATTTTTCTTCACTACAATCAATTAAAAATAAAATTTATTCATCATTATTAATAAAAAAGAGGACTAGTTCTCCCTATTGCAATGAAATGGGTTGGATGAAAACCCCTTTCCAAATTATCTTTTATCATTTTCCCTAATTCCTACAATTCCAAAAGATAGATTCAATACAAAATCTTTATGATATGAATATATCTCGGTAGATGTGCATTCATGAAACCAACCCCAGGCGCATCTGGAAGAAAAAGTATTTTATCTTGAAATATATCAGTTTATCCTATATAATGGCCCTGTAATCAATATAGACTTTATCAACAATCATTTGATAATTAAATACCTCTAATCATATAGGAAATCAATCCACAAAAATTGATTATAAAAATTTTGCGATCAACTAATGAATATTCCCTTGTAGTGTTTAGACAATTATGTAGTTAGACCTCTTTGTCATGCACCCGGTCATGGTTGAGTTAACGACCAATATTCCCCAATATAGATTATTACCCCTACGTAAAACTATAAAAGATAAAACATCTACATGATAATATCCAGGGAGTGATTCATTTTATTAGATGACAACCTATTAATGATATTTCCATTATTTTAAGATATCATTCTTTTAATATACTCATATCTAGGGTTTTCCACTATGAATCTAAAACCATAATTTTAAAAATAGTTTCTATAATACCCACTAGATACTATACCATTTCTATGATACCAATTATTGAGACCCAATATAAACATTTCATTAGTTTACATATTTTTCATGGTATAAAAATTATTTTCACTAAATAATAATATCCCATGAGATGATTGGTTTAGTGTCTTTGGAATCTATCTATAAAATCATCTTAGTCATCAATACTAATGCCCACATATCCATAAATTAAACACATTGTACCATAATATAGATATAATATTAGTAAGATTCATCTTCATAATTTGGGTAAGGAATACAAGAGAAATGTGTGACCTAATATACTCAGTAAGGGGTGAAAAAACATTTCCTTATAGATGAGTTCATAAGAATAACTGAAAACATGTGAATAAGAGAAATATCATAACATAATGTGTGATAAATATGAAATATAATATCAATTGAACGTACATTTAATAAGAATGTTAAACAAAAAAATATAAAAATTTAAATCTAATACTTATAGCATGGCATAATAGTATTTTACACAAAAGATAAATCGTTAGAGAATATGATCATAAGGAATAATATTATTTAAATATATAACACGCATTTAGATAAGGAAATATTATATTCATGAGCCACATTATGTTTACTCATGTTTATGAGAAACTAAAATGTACTCACAAAAATATTTATCTTGAGATATCATGTTTTATAAAATGCATTGGATGTCTATAAAAGATCCACCCTCTTAGTATTATAGTGTAACTAATCGTCAATGAGTTATAATGGAAGCACCTATCATTAATCTACATTTACATGTTATAATTTAAAATCATTCACCTTAAACATCATAGTGAACCCGTGAAAATATAATTTGTTTATTTATATATTTTAATGGGACTCCCTAAATTTTCATAATGAACCCATGTAAATAAAATGGGTTTATGAAAAAATTAAAATGTTATAAAATTACAACATAAGTTAAATATATTGATACGAAAAAATAATAACCTATAATAATCCCATAATTAATGGAAATGAAGGGTGAAACATCAAAAAAATCTATTAGAGATAGAAATTTTTGAATTTGAAGTGGAAAATGAAAAACAGATCAGAAAATACCATTTATCTAAACATATTTAAATCATCAATGTAAAATACATAGTTATGTGACTCTTTTTGAAGATAATATTTTATTTACAAAAATGAAAAAAAACCTTTTTGGAAAATATAATGTGTTTAAAAAATCATATTCTGTAGAAATAAAAACTAACATCAATGAAATCCTAAATTATTGGAAAAATAATTACAACAATAAATTATATAACATAATGAAACAATTTTGTATTACGATGTCCCCAATAAATTTATAATCATTTAAAATAAATGAAAATGGAAGATTAATAAATTATATATAACCAATTAATTAAATAGTGGATTTAGAAAAAAAAATTCACGGAAGTGTAAAGACCATATAAATAATTGATTTTTATATAAGATTTAAACATTTCTCAATAAAGAGAAGTTTAGAAAAAATATCATTAGTGTGTTTCCATGAATACATTTTGACACTCTAACCACATGTTAAGTAATCATAGATACATTTATATTATATTTAATAACATTATTGATATTCTTTACCTTTTATATAACTATTTTATAATTATTTATTATGGTTATATTTTTTTGTTTTACTTTATTTCAGAGATGGGGTGATAATAAATTTAATTGTTTATGAATGCTTTGTATAGTTGATACCTGAACCCATTATTTTTCATTATGTTTATCATTAATATATCATTTAGGAGACTATGATAATTAAATTTAATATATTTATGAACCTCTATTATCATTCCATAAGTGTTTTAGTTACACCATGTAAAAATGGACTTAGTTTCATCATATTTTAGTTTTTTCGCAAACAAAGATGATACTTTAATAATATGTTAAATAACAAATATAATATTTCCAAAACCTTATAAAAATTAATTTTATATTAAAATATTATAAGTATATATTTATTTATGATCACATGGTCATCTGTTATATATTTTTATATAATTGTCGATCTATATGGTTAAACTGACCCCAAACATGAGCACACTATAATATTGAAAACTAGAATATAAAACAAAAAACTATATTATAATATTACTTTTCATTATTTAATTATTTTTATCCATATAATATTTTTATTATAAATAATTAAATCTAAATGATAAAAAAACAATTCTTTAGGGAGGTTGTATTCCACACGCTTGCACAATTAACAATTTTTCTATTTTTCTAAGTTAATTGATGTGGATAGATAAGGGCATTACCATTAATAGAACATATAATTATTCTAATCATATATAATTAATTATATTATAATAATAATAATAATATATTTTCATTAGTTTGAATTAGAATAAAACTCTAGTAATGATATAATACATAGGTTGGAGGCTTAATTATTCCATAAAATATTATTTCTAATTTGTTGGATTATGCTTACATAGTTTTCCCAAAAGAATTTTAATGTGGGATTGGGATATATTGGAATAAAAATATAATGGTTATATGAATTAATTATATGTTTTTGTATAAATTTTAATAGTGTAAGTGGTATACTTTTAAATGAGACGAAAATGGATCTTTTTCCAACACATTCCATTTCTCAATAATTGAATGACACTATTCAGGGGTCAATGGGTCAAAAGTGGAAAAATTTGACGGGAATGATTTTCTGGGTATAAAATCCCCACAAAAACTAATTTAAAAAAATTATCATTTTTTCCTTTATACTAAGTGAAAAACTTTTTACTATTTTTAATATTTATCACGATAACTATTTTATTATCATTATTAATTAATTTTCAAGACTAAATATAAAAAATACCATATAACTTAATTTGAAACATCATATTTCAAATTTTAAAATCATTTTTTATAATAAAATTTCAATGTTTTTGAAAAAAAATTAAAATTAACAAACACAACCGTATACAAAAATATTTAGGAAAAATGATGTTTTTGACATTAAATTTATTTAGAAGATAAAATAAAAATATTACAGATTTTTTTAAAATAAATTTATTTATTATAAGTAAAAACAATAATATGTAGCTTAAAAGGCATGCCACAAACGAATATCATCTCGAAAATAAGTCATTTAAAGAACATACAAAAAATAGATTTCTAAATTAATATTTTAAATTAGTTCAATTTTTTTGACTAAATATTTATAAGAGAAATTAATATATTAAAATTCATAATGTTATTACATAAATACATGTTTTATTACATAATGGTTTTTAAACTTTTACAATGCACATCTATAATAATAAAAACATAAAAAAATTATTTTTATAAAATGCTTATTTTTCATCTAAAATTCAATATTTTTAAAAAAATTACAAATATCATACTATGTAAATTTCAATAAGAATAAATCAAAAACAAAATTAACTTCCCTAAATTTACATTATAGAATTTTAAAATTCTCTTTTCAAATAATATTTAACATATATACAAAAATATTTTAAATACCATTATTCAATATTAACTCTGAATAATTATTAATATTATAAGGGTAATATATTTTAATGGTTTACCAAATTAATGTTTACAAAAAATTATTAATATATTTCTTATAATATTTGTTTTGGTGTAGTGAGTAAATAAATTTATAGAAATCAATTTTTATTTAATGCTAAAAATTCATGGGTCATTACAATTTCATGGTTGTTCTAATTCATAAGATTATAATTTTCACCTTAAATCAGTAGAATAATACTTTTATTAGTGTTTTAATTTATATTATATATAAAATATAGAAAATATAAAAACATTTTTTCTTCTATATTTGAATTAATATAACATATAAAATATTCATTCTTTTATTTTTTATTAAATCCATTAACTCTTTATAAATAAAATTATTGCAAGGGATATGAGAAATAAAAATTGAAACTCAATGTTTTCCCTCATCTATAGTATGGAACGGCTTAGGGGGGATGAATGGAGTCCAATTAAATATTTAACCAAATTAATACTTTCCCCTTGTAGATGATTTATATTTCACCTTTATTAATCCAATGTGAGATTTAAAGAAGACAAAATAAATATTAGGACATGAGATATATTTATAGTTGGGAAAGGATAAAAATATATTTCCTTAGTCAACTATATCATCACCCAATGTTACCGTGGGGATTTATATTTAGATAATTTTTCCAGTTACAAATAGGCAATAGAAATAATCTGATAATTTTTTTACCAGGTATATAATATTTTACCTAGATCTCCCTCATTAGGATTTTACAGGGCCTCACTCTTACACATAATACATTAACCAAGGAAAATTAGTAAATATAGAATTATATAGACTAATCAATGTAGTAAATTGTACATAGTAACCAAATTCTATAATGAAATGTTGATGAATCTTATCTTGAGAGAATACATGAATCTAAATGTAACTATGAATATTACTCTATAAATTTGATATAATTATTCCCATAATGAAAAAAATAATAAAATAATCTTATCTATTCGATATTATAAAAAAACTAAAAATTGTGTAGTAGATTTAAAAAAACCAAAACACACAAATATTCATAAAATCAAATCACCTATATCACATATCATTATATGAGATGATTTATATATAATATGCAAAATATAATATAGATATAATTTTAATGTATATTTTGAATTGAAATTAATAACTCCATAATCTAATGATATAATTTCAACCGTTAAATTAATATTTAAATGTTTTATGTAAAAATTCATTTAATCAAATACATTTTTAATATTAATAAACCAATTTTAATTTTTAAATAATCTCCAAAATATTATTATATTTAATTATCACTGTCTATTAGATAATTTATATCTAGAAATAAATTTCATAAATATGGACTAAAATTATTAATATCATACCTTGAAAGATGACTACCTTTAGTAATCATGATAGGTATTGGATCTTATATTTTACTTAAATTTATATTTGAGTCATCTACTAAATATAAAGCACATTAAATCATTATTTAAAATCTATCTAAGTTCACTTCAATGAATATTTCCTATAATTCTTCTCTATGAATAAAATTTTCAACATTAATATATTTATTGAATATTCCCATAAAATATATAGGTATATTTTAGCATCATTTTTTAATATTTAACTTATGAATAATAGTTAATCTAGTCTGTATGTTAATA
Source organism: Viscum album (assembly GCA_963277665.1). Classification (NCBI taxonomy): domain Eukaryota; kingdom Viridiplantae; phylum Streptophyta; class Magnoliopsida; order Santalales; family Viscaceae; genus Viscum; species Viscum album. Next base: position 567,225,348 of record OY728164.1, on the reverse strand, counting down.
AAACCATTCTCTAGAAAATTTGTTGTATAAAAATTGGAAATATTTTCCGTGTGTGAGATTAAATTCAATTATTGACCATTTAGTTTTATAATGAACTTATGAAACACAGTATGAACCCATACTGGATGAGGATCATGTAGAAATGAAATAAAAATTCCTTCTGTTTTCACATAATATTAATTTAAAATATTGATCTGCAACAATGTATCATAACCATAAGTCATAGAAATATTTATTATAAAAAATATAACTTACTAAATATGAATAATTTGTCTCTACATAAGAATCATTGTAACATTTATTCAACATGTAACATTAAATCCTTCTAATGTAAGATAATTTCATTCAAGCGTGACATTATTCCTTTATGTATACAATTATGTCATTTATTTAAAAATATAATATTACATAATTCCCTCATAATAAATATAAAATATGTGATATTTTCTTCCAATGTTTAAATTATACACAATATTTTTCCATTTTTAATACATCTAAAACATATGAAAATTTCCAAAATCTAATTTATATGTAATAACTATGTGAGGGTGAATTTGAAATTATCAAAACATATAAATCAAATTAGAAAAGATAATCTAAATATTCTCTTAATTTTTGTAATTATAAATCACAAAAATAGTCACCCAATTTTAAAAATTAAAATATAAGGAAATATACAATATATCATGTAAAAAAACAAATCTAGTATTAAAATGTAATAAATAAACTCTTGGTATTTTAATTTCTCTTAATTTTGATGTCAATGTAATGTAAAAATTAAATAACATAAAATATATAGCATAGTTATGAAATTTAATAAATAATAATATCTCCCATAATTAATAATAAACTAATTAAATAGAAAACACTTATTATGTGAAGATATTAAATGGTTATCACTAAGAGAAATTATCATCATTAAAAACAAACAGCTCCTTCTTAGTACTGGTTCTATGGTAAAAATATATTATTTTGAATGATCGATCAATGTGAAAACTATATGTATTAGAAATTTATCTTCACGGATACCTTATAAAACAATAAAACACTCAATAAAAAAATAAAATAATTGAAATGAATTAAAAATGTACCCAATAGTCAGGCCCATGCTAGTAAACAAACAAAATTGTGAAAAAATTATACATATTAAATACAATTTACCATTAATCTATAATTTTTAATAAAAATAATAATATTTTAGATATATAAGGAATTAAATAAAAAAATAACCTTGAACATGTCATGAATATTAATAATAGACCGTAAAAATGTGTACATGACTAATATATATTAAAAAAATTCAATATTATATTTTAGCTCATGAAATAATAAAATAATAAGGTTATAGTTTAAAAAATTATCTAAAAATTAAATCAAATTATTGAAATACAATGAATGTAATTAAATTTAAGGGTATAAAAATAATAAATAAACACCTACCCCTATATAAAATAAATATGAAATAGAAATCACATGCTTTAATAACACAACCATAACTAAAATGAAATTTAATTATTGAATATTAATGAATACAAAATGTTAAAGAATTAAAAAATTCAAAAACAATATCTTATAATGAAGAGTGTGATTGGTTAAAACAATTATTAATTCCCACCCCTATAAGAAAATGTGCATGAATCTCAACTATCCAAAATATTAAAGTGCGAAAAAATTACATGATTGATAAGAAAATAAAATTCTTCATTCAAATGTATACCTCCTCTAAATATATAAATATAAAATTTAAATTTCAACATATAATATAATATAATTTAATAATGTTATAAGTGAATGAAACACTACCTATAAAGATAAAAGCATCATTTATTACTTTAATTCACCACCATTATGATGTATCTATGGAATGTTCTTCCTAATTTCATTTTATGAAATACATTATTTGTCATTACCTGTAACATTTTTTGTAAATATTGAAACATTAATATAAAAGGATAGTAAATTATTCAAATTGTTTCCATTTCCATATAATTCCATTACTAGTAAAATAAAATAAATAATTTATAGACATAGAAAACATTACTAATGAGGACTTCTTTTATATTTCCAACCAATCCAATTATAATGATCATTACATCACTAATTTCTCCAAATGTGATCTAAACTCCATTAATTCATTATGAATAAATCTCCGATAGATCTCCCTTAATATTTAATAGATATCCACCATATATATAAAATTTATAATTAATTATTTTACCACTCCACAAAAAATAAAAAATATATTCCTTTTCTTTATCCCTATATTCATTTGTTTCTCGATGTGTTATCAATAAATGATCAATATAACTAAATCCTCTTTTGATGAGGAAATATTAAAACTAAAAAGTTCATTAATTGTTTCTTAATATAGAAACTCATATAACAAAGTAATTAAGGAAAAAAAGATGTAAATGTTGAATCATTTATTTAAAATGGTATTAAATTATTCAAATTGTTCAAAATTCCATAGTATTCCATTAAAAATAAAATAAAATAAATTATAGACATATAAAACATTACTAATGATGATTTCTTTTCGATTTATATCCAATCCAATTCAAATGGTCCTTACATCATTAATGTCTCCAAATGATATCTGAACTACATTAATTTGTTGGGAACAAATCATTGATATATCTCCATTAATATTTAATAAATATCTTCCATACATATACCATTTCTAATTAATTATTTTGTCAATACTCTACAAAAAAAACACCAAATCTATTTTTTTAATACCTATATGATTTTGTATCTATACGTGTTAACAATAAAGGACCCATGTGATTAAATGTTTTTTCTTTGAAGAAATTATAAAACCATCAATATCAAAAAATGTTTTTTACAATAGATATTCCTAACACAATATAATTGTGGAACATTAAAGATGAAATCATTGGCATAATTTCAAGAATACCACAGTGAAAAAAATAAACACTAGATATGTTATTAATATTATAAATGGACCAAATATATTTTCTATAAATCCTTAGTTTTTATCCATTATATAAAATACTGATTATAATATTATTTATTTTTATTTTTTAAGAATTTTTAAATATAATTATATCACATTGTAAATTTACAAGATTCAATTTTAAAATAATATACATTTGAAAAATATATTTTTTCTTCTATCAAAAAATTCATATGAACATTTAGTTTTGAAATGTTTAGAAATTGGTTATAAATACCCAATTTAAATATCGTTATTTTGAGTATCATATTAGTAATATTTTATTATAATATATTTGGTACCATATTTAATGTATCATATATTTATTATAGATAATCAAAATAATACATATCATATTGATAGTTAGGTGAGAAAATTGATTATCCACATCACTCTAAGTAATAAAACATAATGTTTTTTAGTTATATTTATCAGATTTATAGTTACATTTTTATTCATCACTATTTTCTTAAAAGTAACTCCATGTATCATTCATCTCTTTATTTCCATTTTTATGATCCCCTTGATTTAAACAAAATTTTATATTCTATTATATGTGGGGATATATGGATTATATGTTGAATCCTCAAACACCCACCCTCAGATATAGTACTAAAAACAAGATCAATAAACTTTATTTTTTTACAAAAAAGGAGCATATTTTTTTCCCAAAAAAATTATATTTTATAAAAAATTACATCATCAATTACATACCCTTGTACCATTTTCGTTTAGAGTTTTAGATAATTAAGTTAAACTCATAGTCATACGAGGAAACATGGAAGTATAAAAAATAGTTCATGAAAATATGCATCATTTCACACAATTTTTTTCACATATAGTAACCTTATATGTTATTAATATACTCGAAACCATTCTTCATAACCTTGATAATGGAAAAACAAAATAATGGTGAGATAAAAAAATTTTATGGGTAAACATAATCATTACCAATTGAATAGAATGAGTTGGAATAAGATGAGATTAAGAGTATGAAAACATAGTTGATGATAATGACAATATCCTAAGTTAATTCATACAAAAAAATACAGATGATAAATTATTAAACATTTCCTAAATATCTAACATAAGAAAAAATTGGTATATGTCATTAATCAAAACCCATGTGAAAAAAGACTTTTAGAAAAGGATCCATTAGAAACACATATAAATCATAGCGATAACATATTGGTATCCTCTAATATTATCCTTATAGAACCCTTGAAATAAAAATTATATATGGGTAACATTTTTGGTAAATACCCATATTTTTTTATGTGTAACTTATTAACCAGTTAAATTTTTTCATCTATTACGAGTTACTTATATTCAGCCACCTCTGCCTTCATTACCCAATTCATTAAAGGGATATAACAAAACAAACCATTACTTATTAGAAACATTACATTATTTATTTGGGATAAATCAATAATAATAATTTAATTTATATTATAAAATTAACATATCCTTAAATTATTAGTTAAAATATTTCACTTTTCAACAAATGAATAATAATTGTTCATTGTTATCTTGATTTACCAATTGGAAATGAAATGGGTTCTGTAATCTCATCTTTGAAAAAATAAAAATCCATCCATATAAAGAATAATTAATGAATAATTAAAAAACCCCTTATAGTGAATTAGTAAGTTATATATATTATTTAATAATGAATACAAATACCTAGAAAATAACGACAAAAATATTCCTAGGTAAAATAACGATTAAATATTAAAAATCATATTTGAAAAATGAAAACCAATAAAATAATAGGAAGAAAATTTTATTTAAATTTATCGTACTTAATTAAAAATTAATATTAAAATCATTTAGTGTTCATGAGGGTTGGAAATTTTTATCAAGTTGTAATTGTCTAAAATAATTACATTGTTTACACCTTCAGTAAAAAGTTCATTTTTTGAAAATTAAATTACTATTTTGTAAACCATTTTGTTAAAAATTAAATATGAGTTATTTTTTTAACCATTGATGAATAATATTAAAAGTGAATATTTAAATAATTTGGGAAAACATTGATATGAAATAAAATAGTTTTCTATATAAAAAATGAGAAAAAAGTCTAAATGTTATTAAATATATTTTCTGAACATTTTTTTATTACCAAAGAATAAAAAATGTAACATAAACATCAAAACATCATAAATATACATTATATAATTAAAATTAAATGATTTTAATGAATAATTATCATAATATTTATCATAGTAAATTCAATAATATAAAAATATGATTAAAATAGGATTGAGACAAAAACCCTTTTGCACATTTAAAATATATGAATCATTAGCCTCATGAATGAATAGCTTCAAATGAGTCATTGAATATCAGGAATATAATTAGATTATTGATATTAAATGTTAATGGGGTAGTATATACACCTTGTAAAATAAGATACAGGCATTACATGAACATATGTTATAGTTAAAGAGATTTTTATTTTATTATGATAAAAAAGATCATATCATTGAATTGAGAATTAATTATTTAATGTATCATTTGTAATTAATTTACATATAAAAAATGTGGAATTAAACCATAATTAATTTAAAGTCCATTCCCACATAATATTAACATTAATTAATTAATGAATATATGACACAACCCAATAAGAGAAAATTGAGTTAAGAATCTCCTAATCATGTTAGTAACATCCGAATCAAAACCCCTTAGATAAATTTATAAGAATTGTAACGTAAAATAAAATGACGTATGAATTATTCATGATATAACATATAAAAGGTTATTATATACACTAATGAGAATAAATTATGTGCACAATATTAAAACATTCCTCAATTAAGAGAAATAGGAACGAAATTGGTTACCCAATGTTCAGACATATTATGTATGTCCTTTAACACCTGTATAATAAACTGATATAAATTATTTTTCCAATAAATTATTTTTACAAAATATTCCCTTTTATTTAAACCATTTATTTCATTCATTTAAATTATATATTTAATTACATTTTTAGTTATGTCCACATCAAGTGTTTTGAAAATGTTGGGATTATAATTTAAAAAAATGACATTGGTATATTGACTATTTCCAAAGAGATCATTATTACCAGATATATAGAATAATAATAATGAAATTATTATAAATTTTATACAAAAAATATAATTTTTTTAACAAACTATGTAATATGGTTATGAAAAATGATTTATGTTAAAATCATTTAGATGATAGGACACACATACTAATTAGTAACATTTATCTTTGTCAGTAACTATGTGGGAATGAATATAAGTATAATTTTGTCTAAAATACTCATTTAATCATAATTTTTTTCTATAAATAAGATTATATAAACTTTTAGTTTGATGTGATGAAAAAAGTAAATCACATCACTTTGGGGGGGGGGGAGAATTGACCTATACGCACCAATATTGTTAAATGTTTTCAATTGAGGTAAATATAATAAAATATAAGACATATTATCATAAAACTGATAAATATTCCATTAATATGAAATATATAGATTTTAAATAAAACATCATAACGCTTTGAGAGATTAGAGGATGCAAAATTAATAACAGTGGCTGGAGAGGCAGTACTCTACTGTACACACGAACTATAGATTCACTTCCCATTAGATAAATAAAGAGAAAAAATTGAAGACTCAATATAATTAAATCTAATTATATGGTAGATACTAATGTTTTTATACATTATAGGCTACCATATTATTAAAGGAGGTAAATAAAGGAGATAAAATTAAAACATTTTTTTTAAAACCTATAACACTTCTATGGACATCCTCCATTTATTTACACCTTAATCCCTCTAAATATTATATAAATACAAAAATAAGAACACTAGGATGTGTATAGGGTTTTTAAGATGTGATTTGGTTCGGTTTTTTCTGAACTATAGTGCCGAATTTTTTTGATAAATATATGATAAGAGGATTCCCTTTATAAGGGAAGGTAGGGGTAATCTAAGAATTAAATAAAGTAAAAAAATAAATATTAATTACAAAATTGGATAAAATATATATATTTATAGTCCATGATGTGAATGATTTTAAATAATTTATTACAATAAACGTTTTACATTTTAGGTGATTCTTTTACACATATATTTTAATTTTAAGCCCTTGTTTACCATTTTGATGATTACTATGATATAAATATATTTTACACATTAAGGGTCATCAAAATTACAATAAATGGATAAGTTATAAATAAATGGATTGTGATTGATATTTTAAATCATAACCCATTTACGTGACTTAGTATTTTATTTTGATTAATATTAAATCATTAAATAAATTATTATTTATTATAAAATATCATTAATGTCATTTTTGGAATAATTCATTTAATTTGGCATTAATGTAAATGAAATAATAATTGAATTACAATATTATCTTTTAAAACATACATAATATATATATATATATATATTTCCTAAAAAACTGTAAATAACCAAAATAAATTTTTTTTTGAAGTTTTTAAAATCATTTACATGATTTTTCTACTACTTCCACAAAATCTATGTGAATGTTCTTTAATCATTAATGGAAGTAATTTAATCACTAAAATTTAAAACTGAATTACAAAACATAAATTATATCATTATTATATTAATAATTTTCAATATTTATTCAATACTTATTTTTACCCATATGTGTGAAAATAATATTTATTTATAATCAATAGGGTGACATTTATAAATTTTAACATAAAATAATATATAATACTTTTCAAATAATGATGCCAAAAATTTCCATAACATAGAATCATGGATGAGTATGTTTTAACCCCACAATTACAATAGATTTAAATAATGGGAATAGGGCAATTTTATGTCATTAAAATGTTATTTTTAATCCAAATTTCATGAATTACCTTTATTAAGGTGGAAAAAATTATCTACAGTTATAATTCATAATGAAAAAAACATTAAGGGTATTCTTATCAAAATTTGAACCTCATGATTCCGAAAATGAAATATTTTTATCAATTTTCAATTCCAATAAATTTCGAAAATCATTTTAAGTATAAATATATAAAATTGAAGGAAAAACAATTTTGAGAAAAATGCATTGTTATTCCAAAAAATTAATTTATTGAAAAATCAAGTGAAATATTGATTGAAATATAATTAATTTTTTATATATATTTAAATTATACTTTTGTTAATTTCTTATCAGCATAATATCATAATGTGAATTTTTAATTAAAATAAATTAATTTTAAGAAAACATTTTTTTACTATTCACTAAAAAATCAATCATTTCTGAAAAAACCCGAAAAATTAAGCATAATATAATATTGATATGATGATATAAAAAATGATATCTTTTTCATTTCATAAAATTTAATATCATTTTAGTAATTAATTAAGATATTATATCACAGAATAAAAAAATAATTTAGAAAAAAACATATTTTTGTTTCTTTAAATGACTTTACTAAAAGTTGAGTGAATATTTTTTAAGAATAAATCAATATATTTTTATTTATTAGAAACTTTATATATATTTTTATAATTTTGTTACACCTATTAAAATATTTAAATTTATCATCTACGTCATATTGGTCATAATGAAATAATAATATTTCATAGTTCATTTACACTCGGTGTTTCAAGTTGTATATGCTACTGAACACAATGTTATTTTAAAATATCTAGGTGTTCAATTATCAGTACCACAATAATGATTTTTTCCAATCAATTTTTAAAAGATATTTATAATAAAGGGTTTTAAATTTCAAATCACCATTGTTGAAAACCCACATCATAAAAAGGGTTAAAAAAGAATCTTTTAAAAATATGGAAATGGAAAGATGAATGTAATCTAGAATAACATGTAACTGGGTTTCCAAATAGATGAAAGTTAGTGGGAAGTGCTAATTTGGATATGGAGGAACATATATAATGTCTATATAATTATAGATAGTGATAGAGGACATTGATCACAAAAAAATTGAATGATCATTAGAGAATCAATGACAACATAAGCATAAAACATTGAGGTGTCAAAAAAGACCATCGATTAATTTGAATTTATGGTCACATGAAAAAAAATTTGTATCAAGATCATTTTTAGTGAGTTAAGAATTTTTTCCATTTATACTAATAACATAAGTAAATATACGTACTTTATTTTCATCAAATCCATAAAGGAAATATCATCATTTGGTTGTGTGTCAAAATTGTTTCACCTTTATCTCATATATTTCTCCAAATTATGAGTATAGTAATATAATTCCTAAAGGAAATTTACAAATATATGATTGGCCATGTGGTAAATAAATAGATAAAAATATAATCTTCTATTGTTTACTAAAACCAAAATAGTTATCACAAGATATGATAAAACCCAAAATGAATAAATATTCATATAAATAAATAATACTTTAATCTCAAAAATTATATAATAACACCAAAGGTTCAACATAGATCATTCATAAATAAATAATCCTATATACATAATTAAAATCAATATTAAACAATCTACTGACCCTATAGGTTATATCATACATTTCATCTTACATCCAAAAAATTTAATACTATTATTATTAAATAACCAATAATGATAAAACTAAATGTTTTTTAAACTTGAACCAAACAAAAAACACCCCAAAATATCATTAATTCCCTCAGAAACAAACCATAACATAACTCAAAAGTTTTTCTTATTCCTTTTAAATTTTGATCAATAATAAACATATAAACCCATGATGGCATCTATAATTATTAATTTATCCTTAAATAAAAACATCAAAATATCTAAATTTCTCTAAACTCAAATATGATATAAATTATTGAACCTCTAAACACTCACTCCTATATCCATTGATGAAAAAATTATATTTAATTATTTTCATGAAAATTAAAAACATCGCCTGATTTTATCTATAAAACAACATACACTATCATAGACAAATATTTTATCACTTGCATACATGAATTCCTTTTCGGATAGAGTTTATTGAAAATTAATAAGAATTCTTACTTTGAATCTTGGATATATAAAAAACTGGTTCATAAATATATAAATCATATCATAATATGTTATTCACATATTGTTACCATATTTGAAATAACATAACAAAAACATTTCTTCATAACATGGGGTAATTGAAAATAAAAGGAGGGTGAGATAAAAAAAATACTAAAGGTAAATATAAGCATTAAAATTCCATCCATTACCAAAAAAATACCATATATAAACCATCTCGTCACAATAAAAACTCACCTCAACTACTGCATATCACAACCACCCATCACCAAAAAAATCCCAACCAATGCACATCTACCCATATCACATAACTTCAAACATACAACATAAAATATCAGAACCCCACTTATTTTCGTGGCCTAGATGATCATCGACATCCCCGCACAACAACTAGCACCACATAGGTCAAACAATAACAAAAAATTTAATATTAGATAATTAATTTAATGAATTACACCGAATTTGTTTTTTATCTTTCTTATTTATTATCAAACAAATCATGTTTCCATGTGAACCTAATTCATTATACATATGTATATTAATTTTTTTATAGGTATCATTCAAACAACACATCAAGGGTCGTGTAACACATCATCTACTGTATGAAAAACTCCCCAATAGTAATGAATTTTTTATTAGAATAAATAATGAATAATATATGATAAATAACCACAAAAAAGTAAAAACATAAGATTAATCCCTATTCTAATCATTTTTTTGTTAAGAAAGTTTGTTATATTTATTATTCTAACCCTTACTATCCACCCAAATAAAGTAAAAAGTATTAAATCCTAATATTTTTCACATAAAACTTGTGATAATAAGGATTACCTAACTCTACAAGGATATAAAATTCCACTTCCCTCCACATGGTGATGGAGAATCAACCGAGAAATCACAACTACACATGTAAACCCAGGATCAACCAAAAATTAATTAGGGATCCGAAAAACAAAACCCAAACACACCCCAAAATGTAGTAAATATGTAATATGGAATTATTGAAAGTAGAATGGGGGACATTAATGTAAAATGGAGAATAACTAACCACCATTTTCAAAAACCAACCATTAGATCCTGAAGAAAAACACTGGAAGAAATGGGTTGAATGATATCTAAAACCCATATAGGGTTCACCAAAAAAAGAGAAAGATCATCATAAGGGGAGAAATATTGGACGAACATGGGTTATAAACAACCTATAAAACACCCCTTTCATGACGTGAATTATGAAATCATGTAATTAATTCCATGTGGTCTACAAAATAAAAGTCATGAATTAGGTTCAAGTAATGCTTTTTGTATAGCTAAAACTATTTTCAATATTTTAATCACCTCATATTGAATTTAATTCACATTCTGAATACCCTTTTTATATCATGGATCTATTTTATAGAATACTCAAATGCCTAAAAAAGGATGTGAATCACTATCCATACAAGTCATGAATTAAAAATTCACATTTTGAAACCCTACTCATGATGTAAATTAGCTACTACATTACTATTATATCTCTAACCTCCACAGAACATCCTCAACCACACTCTAAAACTCATATGACAACCAATAAAGCAAAGTAACGGGTCGAGAATGAGAAAAATATTATATTAGATACCCATCAAATTATTATAATCCTTGAGTATCCAAACCATATCAAGATATAGAGTAAGGTGTCTAAAAAATCATCTGATAAGATACCTCTTATGTTCTTATTATTCCTCAAACACCACCACCATTCGAACACCCAAACCGAAAACACCAACAACCACACAACACAACCACTCCATCATCCCTTAATAGGTCACAATAGAACAAATACTATACCAAATATAAGATTCCACATTTCCCTATAACCATCTCAACATCCTCACAACCTAAACCATCAAAATCTATAACCATCACCCAACACTTTTCCAAGAACATATACCAAATAATTTTCTCCCCCATATTAATATATTAACTTATTAGGTTGGCACTAACCCGACCACATATTTTTAAAAAATTTAAATAACAAAATATATTTATTAGGAATCTATTTTTATCATATTTACATATTAGATCATTATCACACATCACAGAATCAATAGACCAAAAAATATCTCATATAAAAGTAATATAAAAATAGGACATCACCAAAAAAAAGTAATGATAAAAAAACACTGGTCATTGAGCATGAATCTAAGTCTCTTACCCTATTGTCCTCAAATCCAGGACATCATCTCTCAATAAAATAATAGCCAAGGGGATGGTTTATTTAATAAAAACCCTCTCTCAATTATCATGTATCATTATACATCATTCCCTGAATTTCACATCATCTATGGAAACAACTCTCCCTAGTCAAGGATGTTGTATTCTTCATGAAATTACATAAAATTTGGCACCCATGGAAGATATCAGAGATATTTTTCATCCGAATAATCCCTTATAACCAATAAACCACATTTCCAACTCTCCCAATCACTTTTAAAGGTCTGATGTACCATGTAGAAATCTTACCCCCTTTCAAAACCTCTACTTCCCTGTCGAGGGGAAACCATTAAAAATACAAGGATTCCTTACAAGAAATCTAAATTCCACTAAATTTAATCAAAAAATGCATTATAATGGCCATGGGACACCATAATCCACTCTTTGACCAATATTATAGTCTCATACATTCATTTCACCACATCAATACCAAGAAAATCAAACTCTCCAACCTCCATCCAACAAAAAGAAAAACAACATGGACCCACATAAAACACCTCAAACAGATCTATGAAAATTAAGGAGTGGTTATTTTTTTTTTCTAACTCATAAAATGAATGTGTCTTTTCTATGTCCTTTCAGAGTCTAATATGAACTCTCATAACATATCTTACATTTTCTAGATAGTCTACTACATCTACAAATCTGTTTAAGGGTGGAATGTATTGTTAAGGATAAACTGAGAGCTATAGAATGTTGCAATACCTTCATGAATTGTGAGTTAAAACAATGATCCCAATAAGATATTAAAGTCCCCAATTCCATTTTATTTCATACCAAATATTCCACATTACAACTTTCTAATAAATCCTTGGTTTCCAACTCACAGACTACCATAAAACGAATAATATTCTTCAATCAGTTCCCTAATACCCAAACTGCATCATATGCTCCCCTGGCTCAGGGTAACCCTATAATGAAATAAATTTATATTTTCTCCCATTTCTAATAAGGGGTATCCATGTATAGAAAAAAAATGTCCTGAAAATAGTGGTTTATATTCACTTACTAAAAAACTGGCCACCACTCTAAAAAATCTGCCACAAACCATTTCATTCCCATCCACCAAACCTTATCCTGAAAAAATGAAATGAATTTGTCACATTATGATTCACCTATAAAATAAATCTATTAAAGTATGGTAGAAATAACTCCCATACTATCAGTGTGACAAATATCCTCCTTGATACAACACCTAGTTTTGACCATGCTCTAACTAACCCTCTAGAGAATCACCAGGGCCAACATGGACTAACATCACATCTACCACTAAATATCCACATAGAAAATCATACACCTTCTACATCACAGAAGACTCCAAATTCATCTGATAAATACAACCATGAACAATACTATCTCCATCATTAGGATGGATCATTGTAAGATCCTCAATACCTTTCCAATCATCTAGAGTGACTCAGACCACATATATGCAGGTCGTCAATATAAAATCTTCACAAACAAATTTCTTCTTCACAAGGCTGTAAGATATATCAAAATAAAAATATTTAATATAGTACATACATCCCTAGAGGTATATATTCAAATATCATTGTGAAAATAAATACCTTATACTATTATGGTGTCAAAAAATCATAATGTTATCACTGATGAGGAAACTCCTTCGTAGCTTCATCTAAAACATAACTACCTCTAGAAATAGATAATGGGTAAAATAGTTTTTATAATGGGGACATAACTTCTTATACCCATAAAAGATCACCTCTCTATATTATATTAATAAGAATCCAGATTTCATATCGGAAGAATCATAGAAAACCTCAAATGTCACACCCCCATACGGTGACTGAAGTACTAGATAACTGAATATATTCTCCATTTGGTAAAAATACACAACCTCACTTTGATCAATCCAAAAAATGGATTGGTCCTTCCTAGTCAATGATATTATTGAGGCTTTAAACTAATAGAAATTGGACCCAAACAACAAATAATAGTCTGTGAGACCGTGTAAACAATGATCCTCCAAAACAATCATTGGTTCATCGCAAGAAATAAATTCCTCAAACGTTAATGGTACTACTTCCACACCCTAATTAGATACATAATTTCCAAATAAATACTCATATTATATCTAGAACATACACATTGACAGATTTCCATATATTTTTTGGTATCGAAGGACTATAAAATTTTCACATAGAAGGTTGGTATTATCTTCCAATGATTTCATGTAGATAAAGATATTTTCAATGAAAATGATGGGGAACTAGTTTAGAAACTCATGGAAGATGGTGTTCATGAGCCTTATGAACATGGACAATGAATTTGTGACATCAAATAACATGATCATGAACTCGATGATCCCATGCCCAAATTTTAAGGAAGAATTTGATATATCATCCTCCTTCAAAATCAAATAGTGATACCCAAAACACAATTTGAACTTAAAACCCCAACTAGAACCCGTTAACATGTTAAACAGATCATTTATCCTCAGATGTTGGTAGTTGTTATTGATTATTACATGATTCAGCCTCTTATGGTCTATAAATATCCTTAAAATATCATCCAACTTCATATAAAAAAACATGAGGGAACACACTTGGTCAAATGAATCCCCTTTTCATCAGATCATCCACTTCTAACCTCATATCATAGAGCTCTATAGTCACTATTTGATATAGACCCATCGAAATGTTCGGATCACCTGACTGCAACCCTATCCGAAACATGAAATTGAGTCATGGGGGTAGTGTTATAACCTCATATGGGAAAACATATAGGAAATCCTCTTAAACCATAGTAATGGACTCTAATAAAAATTATACTAAAAACTATACTAACAGATAAATATAGAATGCACATATCTATCATACATATGATAACCTCTCCCAGAAACAAATTCCACCCATTGTCCTTCCTTGTTTGAAAAAGAATCATTAATATTAAAATAGATGATAAATTCATGTATATAATACAATGATTATATAAAATGGATAACATTCTATGGTTTTATCTCTAGAAAGAATAAATCTCCCACTAGTTGGGGCTTTTCCATCACCAGTCTACACCCCAATCACATATAAAACAAAGAAGCATGGCATCCAAAAAGTATTGATAACACCATAGGAACAAGAAAAATCTACACATAGATTCTCAAATCCCAAACCAAATTAAATTAAAAATTGGATATTGAGGATCCTAAATTAAAATATTCACAATCTCGTGTAGATGATTAACTGATAGTACCTTGAACAACATTGGCCCTTATTGGTGCCACTACCCCATTGTGTGCTTCTTACCTTGATTAGCTCCTAAAACACTCTACTATTGACATATATAACTATTATTATCCCTAAACCCTTTTGTAATAGGTCCATCATAAGCCTACCCACTTATGAAACCATCGTTTAGTGGATTCTATAAAATCATTGGTGGACATTTCCACTTGAACAACCATGGAGGAAACTACTGATGTTTCTGAAAAGGGTCTCAAAAACCAATCCAAAATTTGAATATCGATGTTGTCAGATACTATTATTTATGGTGTCTATATCCACTATAAATATATCCTTAAAATGGGTTTCCATTAGTTGTTTCTATAAATCAACATATCCCTTATGGATGGGAATGGACCAGTTGTGGTCGATTCACATATGGTCGGAATCCCGACTACATGAGCACCCATAGACCACTGCCTAAAGCACAACTCCTCTAGATTCCATTTGGGACACTATCTCTTGACTCAACTCACAAGGGAAGCATATACTCAATATCTTCCAACCATTTCACCACATATAGTTATATAGAATGTGAAGCAGGGTGACTGTGTACCCAATCAACAGGCACAAATCCTCCTCTAGATGTCACACTCAAGGCTCATAGTCTAGACAAAAATCCATGGAAGAGCATAAGAGGTCATAAAATAAGATCCCATAGTTTCACACACTCATGATCATATTATGAAATTAGAAAAACTATAAACAATTATATTCATTAATCTTCAATAATATAAATTAATAATAGATCACTTTCATTATGTCTATCTATGAACTTTTTCTCCATTTATTTTAGAAGATACAACATCCACCAGTGACGAAAAATTTCCCACAACTAACTGTCTCTCAATGAAACCCTGAATTGATGCTCAAATCAGATCAAACGTTATATAAGGCTCCTCTAAACTTTTATCTATCTCTACATATGAGATGATCCACTCATACATTCACAAAACTCCACTACTGATAGGAATAAAAATACCTATACCATGCATCATCATTTTCTATTATATTGATCCTTTGAGGATTATCCATGTCATCCCAAAAAATGACAATTGATAGAGATACTTGTATATGAAAACCATGATATATTCCTAAAAATAAATGAGAACAACCAAATATCAGTATCATTTAATTTAATTACATTATTATTCAATTAATTCACTTACATATTAAAATATCCACCATAACCCAATTTAAACATTAACCACGTGGATCCTGATGCATGTAACTCTTTGAGGTCACAACTTTGTAAATAGATATGCATCATCTGGTTTTTTAATAAGATTAATGTTCATCCACGATATGAAGGGGAACTAATATATCATGTCTATGTTTGTATCCATGTACCATTTCATGCACCACAGTCAACTAGAACCACTTCTCTAATAACCCATAAAATTGTCAAATTTATAAATCCAAAACTCTTCCCAATCACTCAAAGAGAAATTATAATGCTATTTTTTCATGACCACCTTCCAAAAAAGATATGACTCATGGGGGATAGTAAAATAAGAGATATAATTACCCTCAAGACCTACCACTAGTAGGATTGGGTTTGAAAAAACTATTGAGGGTATAAATATCTCACTCTTAGAATGAATTAACATTTAATAATATATTATTGGGGGATTGGATAAACAACCACCAATATAATCAAGCATATTATATAATGGTAAACCCAAAACCATTCAATAATGCATGAATAATGTCAAGAGATAAATTAAATGTCTCCAAAGTAATGTAAGAAAGACATTTAATATAGTAATGACTCAACAAAAGATCAATACCAATGCTATAAATGTCTATCTCGATCCCCAATGTTCTAATAGAAGTATGATAATCAGTTTATCTATGTATGGTGATCATAAAGTTTTACATATTATGATCATACCTGATGTATCATGTTTACTTGAGAAAACAGTATAATAATGTTAATGTTAACAAATAATAGAATGATAAAGCTCTTAAACTGGACAATAAACCAATCTCTGCTTCACTATGGCTCTCTCACCAAATCACACATCTAATATAGTGGTATAAAATAAAAAAATAACAAATAATGGTTTCCTACTGAAGATTACCAACTTAATTTTCTCTCCCATTCCAAAAAATAGAACTTCTGGTGATCTCATCCCTTCCATAAATATCAACTAAAAACTATACCACAAATATCTTAGCATAAGACATCTAGTACAACACACAACATCTTGTCCAATAACCAGGGAAGTAGGTATCATGAATGTAAAGGACATCAACCATGTTCCCTCCTCTTACCGATCATGAACCCCACCACATATCACATCACATCACAACCATATCACATCATATCCTATAAGAAAACAAATTGGCTAACATAGTTGGTTAATCCACAAAATCAAACTATATCATCACAACTAATGATGGATTAGTGGGGGAAGAGTTGGTATTCCTCCATTCATATCACCACCTTCTTAGATACTAGAGAGAATATAGAAAAAAACCACTAATAATGGGTAAGGATATCCCAATTTAGTGGGAAATATTTAGTGATAAAATAATACATATTATATATAGATAGAAAAAATATCCAACTTATAGTATCACAACAGCTGCACTAAAATACACAACTATACCACTACTTCACCACATGTCAACCTTCACAACCACAACAACATATAAGTACAACATTCCACACAACCACTATACAATCAAAACCCATCACATTTAATTATCAGTCCAACCATATTTAATATTTAATGAGATTCCAAAAACTCCCATTTATTGAACCACTTTATTCACATTTACACAACCCCTTCATTTATTCAATCGATTTATGAAATTTTATTCCACACCATAATCATACCATTTAAATTCATTTATGAATCCATTCATATTAAATTGCATCAAATAAATTTATTCCATAGATAAGCTGTAAACTGACACTAAAAATTTACACAAAATCCCAACCATTATATATTATCCATCACCACAACACCACACCTAAGAAAACATCTCATCACAAAAACCGCTCACCTCATTTCTGAATATCACAAACATAACAACTACACATCACAAAAATCATACATATTCTCCACTCCAATCTAATTCTTACCAACCAAACCACATATCACAACCCCACTTATTTTTACATCAAATCTGGTCATCACTATCACCTCACAGTTACTTGCACCAATCAATGAAAAAATCCTACCGTAACCACACACAAAACAAATTCTGAAATCAATAATTAATTTAATGGCATTGAAATAATTAAATATATATTTTGAATGGGTACTATCAAATAAACATGGTTCACATGGGAACCCAATTATTTATCCATATATAAAATCTTTATATTTTAATGTAGGTGTAATTAAAAAACACAGAAATGGTCCCATAATATATCTTATATAGCAGAAACAAGGCTCTCAATATAAATGATTTTCAATATTGTAAATAACATTACATAAATATCAACTATAAAATAAATTAAGTAAAAACATGAAATTAATCATCATTACCATTAATCCAGTTTATGAAAAAAATTATCTTTATTTATATAACCATTACTATCCACCCTAATGAATGAAGAAGTCTGAAATCCCCAAACGTTGAATATAAAAATTGTGATAAGAAGGTTCCAATACCTCAAGAAATATTTTTTATTATGTTTCACACTATTGGGTGACAATGAAACAAATCAGATACCACAACTGGACAACATAAAAGGGGATCAACATAATCTACATTCAGGGATCATTAAAATATAACCAATACAAACCCAAATGGTAGAAAACCACCATAGTGAATTACTGATATTTAAATGAGAGAAACAATGGTAAAATGGAGATGAAATCGACACCAATAAACAATAAACAAGAACCATATCTTGTATATCAATATAAATAGAATTGTTTGGTAAGATCACCAAAACCCATCTGGGGTTTTCATAAAACATAGAGAAAGAGTGGTAAAATACAAGAATTCGGCCAGACAAGTGTTAGAAACTACATATAAACTACCTATTTCAAGAATTAAATCATTTATTCACTTCAATATTTTAATGGGGTCCTTAAAATAGAATTTTTGAATCATATTCAGGACATGAATTTTATATATCTCAAACATTGGCTGGAATTCATTGTGCTATAGTTTGAGTTAAATCACATCATGAATACCATTTTCAAACCATGATTCTATTTGAATAAAAGAAATCCACCTCATTATACATTAAATGGATATATATTTCCACATAATTCAGGAATCCATAACTATAATTATGAATCCATCATTCATTACATTAAATACATACTACATTTTTTGGTAGCTCCATCCTCCACATAACTTCCTCAACCCTCCACCAAAATACCTCTAACCACCAATAAACATTTAATAGGAAGATAAGGGATATGAATTTCAATAAATTGTGGTTAATGGGTATTATGACATACATCATGTCCCTTTTCCTTTTCTAAGGAAGGAAAAGAAGATAAGGAACATGGTCCAAATTGTTTCAAAATGTTGCCTCACAATAATCTATATTCCTCTCTCATGTCATATATTTTAATTATAATATCACATGAATAATGATAAATAATAAGAATAAAAAAGAAAATATGAATATTATTTTCTTCCACAGGTTCCCTTAATCAACTATAGACGTTTCCAACCATTATCGACTCAAAAATAGCCCACATAATCTCAATAATGATATGTTTAAATTATGTTTGTTTTCATGTCTCATTATTAAATTGCATCATCAAATGTTTATAATGATTTGAAAACCATAGACTACAAAAAATGTAATATTTTTTGATACTCATATATAATATTAGGTAACTTATCTTTATACTCTTCTTAAAAGTAGCTAACCAAATCATTGAAAATTTTTATAGATCATACAACTACATTGATGTTTCAATGAAACCAGGAAGACTCCCTTACATCATTCCAAACCATGAGACAGAATTACACAATCTTAATCTCATTGAGTTAAAAAAATAGAACTCCAAAATCTTATCATTATATTATTTTTAAAAATAAATCATTATTTTCATAGATAAATTCAATTTGATACTATTTTTTATTCTAATATATGATTCATTATAATGGTATGATGGATTCCTTGTTTTGGTTACCTATAACACCATATTCAGTAAAACATTACATTGAAACAATCATGTATACAAAATTTATCCACTTAAACTACATGACAGACTTAGATATATTATAAATAATTTGTTGAGTATTTTCATTTTTAAACTTTATATATTTCAATATATTTTAATATGTAATTGTTATGTAATTCTCTCATATAATTAGTATGTGGTGTAACTAATTCTTTTTTATGGGGTTTTCTATTTTACTGTATATATATAAATTAAATAAAATAGAACTAATCTCTAACCACACTAAAAAAATATACATAACAATATAGAAAATAAATATAATAAGAATGAATGATTTAAAACAAAAGAATCATCTGTGAAAATTTCTTTAATATAGAATGATCACAACGTTAGATAAATTTAATCACCATATTAAATAAAAGTGTAGTTTTTATAAGAAATATTCATATTCTAATTAATATAATGGTATTTATTTATTATTGAATAATTTCAGCATATGTTTTGTTTATTATTCACATCAATCTTTTGATTGTAAGTAAACACTTCAAGGGTACAACATTACATAACTCCATGACCATATATAACCACTATCAAATGAGGATATATAGATGGAATGATTTTTTTATAAATAGATTTAAGGAGTGTCACACAAATCCCTGGTTTTCCTTCTATTTATATGAATCAGTAATTCTCCAAAATTCTTCTTCATAATATGAAAACATTCCAAAATATATGATTTATGATGTATTTTATAATGACCCACATCGATATGGGTTAGTATTTTGAGTAGGAATTGCAATTTTATGTTCCATAGAATTTGTTTTTTATAATTGGGATTCAAATATGAAATATTGAATTTAATACCTCTAAAGGTGATTTTATAGTTATAATTTCATGTTTTAGAGGAGATTCAAGAGTATTTTTTGAATGAAGGGTCTTGTGAAGAACAATATTTTTTTTGTTTTTACCACTATGTTCCATGTAGAATGTTAATAATTTCCCAATTGTTATAGCACAGGAAATATGGTGTCTAGTTCTCCATTAGTGGCCATTGGAACCCATCTATGTGGTTGAGGTCTTACGTGAGACCCCATTAAGGATCAATCAGTAACTAGTGGGTTCTGGATGAATTTTTTTAGAGGTATACCCATAATGTTTGTATCATCCCCATCCACCCCACACCCTATCATATTTTTTTACCCAACTACATGATTAGAGGAGGGAATTTTTCTAGTCCCCTTGCATCATCCCAATGAAACCCCTTACATCCTCATTGAATCATTTTTTATTTTTGCTTGTTATAATATTTTATATCTTGATAATCCCTCTCTCTATATATCTCCTACAACCTCATAGACTTACCAATGATGTTTTTTGTTTCAAGTTATGTTTTTGTAAATGATTACAAAAAATTATAGTGTAATCATGCCAAACATTGGATATTTTTTATGCAATGGACCTAGAGGATTGAATGATGATGAATGAAAGATATCATACACTATTTCAATCATGGTATTCCATCATGAAAATTTACTTTGGTTTTATGAAAAATTATATTAAATTAGAAAGTGATAGAAAATTATATAATAATTATTTTTTAGATTAGTTTTTAAGAGTGGAATATTTATAATATGAATGTTTTTTAATTGTTTTGGTTTTGTGGGTTTCATGATGCGTTTGAAAGTGTTGTTTTATATTGGTTATATTTTTTAATTGATTATAAATTGTTTCTACATAATTATTTTGTCATTATAGATGTGATAGAGGCCTTTTTATAGTGGAATTCTAGGTTTCCTGGAACCGAATTAGAAAATTCATGGATGCACATAGCTTGATGGGGGTTAGAACATTTTCTAGGTAGGTAGAGTTTTTGATAAATAAACAATTTTTTTATGAATTAATATGCATAACTTCATGGGAACAAAGATCACCATATGTATAGAATTTAGTTGTCTTAATTTCTTTTAGGTTTAGATCTTGTGCTCTATTTCATGTTGACTGACTTGGGTTCCCCTAATAACATGTATCAATGGGGGAGAAGAAAACAATTGAGTTCATTATAGGCGTATAATAATCCTTTAAGAATCAGATGAGTTCATATTTCCGATGTTTTTTTTCTTAGGGATGGTATGGTAGGCATATTGATCTTTAACTATATTATTGGTTATATTTTCATTTAATATATTATTTGTTTGATGGAACCTAGTGAGGCTAACATTCACTATTATTTTTTACATTTATAGTGAATAATATTCATGTCCTTAGTATATTTGGAATAGGAAGGGTTCTTATGAATAATGGCATTGAGATCTCTACTATGTGAAATGTTAAATGAAGACCCAAGTATGAGTTAAGTGATATGAGATCTTATAGCATAGAAAAGTGTTAAAAGTGGATTGATTGTGTTAATAATTTCATGGTACTTGGGTATCTATATTAAGATTATAATTAATGATTTGTAAGGTAGTTGGACTAACCCTTTATGCAATGATAGGTGAGTCATGCGATCTATGGGAATGTTAGTTGAATGTTGGATGAAGGTTTTTTTCAGTATGTAGAGACTGGTTTTTCACTATGTAACTGAGTGGTTAGCTTATGTTAGTAGTATGGGAATGATGAGGGGTTAAATCTAACCTCCCATTCATGGGTGGGTTTGATATGTGAATGATAGCATATATAGTGAGAATAATGATGAGACATTCTTCAAGATATGGGTCTAGTACAGAAATAAAAAGTACCCAAGCTGTGATTGTTACGGAAGATGCGGTGGTAGTTGTTAATTAAGAAAAAACCATACCCTAACTTAAATTAAATTGGGTAATATCTAGTAAATTGCCTAACCTAAGTATGAGGGTAGAGTCTGAGGTTTGATATAAAGGTTTTCCTTGAGTGAGAGTGACAAGGAAGAGGATTAGAATACATCGTACCATAAGATAGAGGGTTTATATGTAGGATTGGAATGAAACTTATCCTAAGAGAGATTATATATGTATAATATTTATAGGATACATACCTTGACTAAATGGGGATAGGATGATATTTTTTATGATTCATACACTAAGTAAGAGTGTATACATTTGGGTATAGTGTGGGACCTTTCTATGAGTTAGGGTAAACAAGTCTTGAATTGGTGGGATGGGGAAAGGGTTAGTATGAGACATTAAAAAGATTTATAGGGTATATGTTTAGTTTTGGAATGATGTCTTACACTCGGTAATATAGAATGTGTTACGATTAATGAGAATAAAACTCCTACTCCTTATGGAATTTGATAAGCTACGTACTGGCGGGTTTCGTGTTGGCATGGTTGGCACATTATGAGTAGACATGTATGCTTGCATATCATATAGTTATATTAATTATTTTATTCAATAATTTTAGTTTATATAATATAATTTATTAGGTCCAATTTTTGGTAACCAAATTAGAAGAATTTATCACACCCTATATAGAAAACATGGTTTACGTGTAATCCTAAATTTTGTTAGTTAATTAATATCCCTAACTACAAATTAGATTATGAGGATGTTTGTTGAATGGATTTAAATATGGGTTGATAATAGGCCCTCTGATGTATAATATTTTCCGTATAAATAATAATCATTTTTTATTTTTTTAGGTGTTCATAAGAGTTGGAGCTATATTGGGATGTATGAATTTAGTATAATTGTTCATTTATTATGCATGGTGGATGTTTATTGTTTTTGTTTTACATTGAATTGAATTCCAAACATTCATACTCTAATTATATTTTATGGATAATTTCTTATATTTTTATATTATTTTTTTCTTATATTCATATTATAGTCTCCCTAAAATTTATAAAAAACACTCACTATTGTTCAATATCCTATAGAAAATGGGGAGGTACACTTGAGATATAGTAGTATTCTAGATCAAATGAAATTCTGGAAATTATAAGTGGTGTATTAAAATTATTATCATGGGTTTATTTGTGTAATTTTACTATTTAGTGTGTGATAGTCTGATATATGATTGTGTTAGAGAGCGTGATGTACTTGAGGCTACAAAGTCATGAACAATTGTATGGTTGGATGTCCATTAAACCAGGTATATGAGATTATTAATAATGGTTTCTATTATTATATTTTAAATACATATTCATAAATGATGTGTTTTCTTGAATATTTTATTTATATTTTAACTATTTACCCATAGTGAAAAGTGTCAGGTTTTCATGCATATTACTAGGAATATAGTATTTAAATAGACATTTCATTATTTTGATACATAGGAAATATATTTATGAAAATAGTCTATCATTTTTTTTGATAACATGAAATATAATATTTTATTATATAACTATTTTGTGTAATTATACACATATTTATGGTGGTTTTTTACTCATGAGTATTTAGTTTTTTCTGGTGATAACTTCCTTATATATTTTCAGGAGACATCATCTGATCAAAAATGTGTACTGACATTGTATAGGTGGTGTATGGAAACTATTTTTTATTAGTAAAACAATTTTATGCTTAATTTATTCATATATATATGGTATTCATTCTTTAAAAGGGATAAAAAATGGGAAAACGTATCTAGAAGTGGTCGGATACCCTTAAGAAGGTACAAAAAGTATTTTGGGAATCCATGGGATTTTAGGATATAAACAACATTATTTCTCATAGTGTCTTGGTTATGTACCGAGGGAATGATGTTTGGGATACCTCACCTTATTGATGTTTGGTTTATTTTTTTTATATAATAGTGATAGGTTATTTGAAATGGTTGATTCGTGAATTATTGGAACATTGGTAGACACTTCTTGTTGCGGACCAATGTTTGAGTGTCATGTGGTCATGTGTTTTCGCTAGCCTGAGTGATATTCTTTTATCCCATTAGAATGAAATAATAGAGGGTGTTTTGATATAGTATTTTTGAATGGAAATGATCATAAATTGTTTATTGGGTATGTAATCCTATGATATATGAGATGTGGCTCTTGGAAGTGTAAGATGGGATGGGTGATCAGAAAATATGAGAGTGCATACCCATTCCGATTAAAATGATTCATGTTTTCGGATTTTATTAGAACCAATGAGTAGGTTATTTACGGTGTTTACTCATACTAAGAATTGAGAATCGATTTTACGTGTGATCCCTAGGATACAAAGATAAAAATTTGTGATGGAATATTCATTATGGTGATGTTTGTTTCTTTTTCAGTATTTAGAGGGTTGTAATGGTCCATTTCGAAGTCCATTGTGATTTTTTTGGATATTTTGGAGAACCTGATAGGTTCTGTGAAGATAATATGGTAATTATCACCCTTGTTTCTTAGATACTCTAAGGTTAATTATTTTTATTTTCAGGTTTTGGGGTATTTGGTCTCCATAGGGTTATATGGATAATGGGATTTTTGGAATCCCATTGGTTGAGTGGGAAAAGTTGATGATGGTTTTAGAGGTGCTCTATCATTGGTTGGATGGGGAATCTGTATGGATTTGGAATATTGAAGAGTGGGATATGTTTCTCTTTTGTTAGAGGTGTGAGAATTTAGTTGATAATGATGATTATATCTCTTCAGTATATATCAACAAAGGTATTGGATATGAGTAGTCGACCATCAGTGTGTTTAAACGATCATGGTTTAGAGAAATATGATGTCAAATATTTATGTATATGTCATGTTATGGGTTTTATGGAAATGGATACTCATGGCTCAAAGATAGATAATCACATGGATTATGGTGGTTCCTATTAACTGTTATTATTTTATAATTTATAGAAATGGTACCCATATGGTGGGGATTTCATTATTGGTTATTGGAAAAAGAGACCTTTATTTAGAGGGGTTTCAGGGAAAATTGAAAGTGGTATTATGGAATGCTTGGAATGGGAGAATATTTTTGTTTTGGGTTGGAGATTAATTGTAAGTGGGTTATTTACATCCAATCAGCACATTCAAAATATGAAAAGATTTAGGTTTTGGATTTTTTGTGTGTTAGTGTAAATGTAAAATCACCCGGACACACTTATAGTTGTAAGTGTCTCATTTATTTCCCTGTGTGTGATCATTGCATCGATAGGATCACATTGTAGAAGAAGTTGTTTGGTAAGTGGTGGAAAATTTATCATGATACCATTGTTAAAAAATTAATGGTCTCTGATGTCAACATGAATATGATATTCATTTTTGGTGTTTGGGTAAGGTTAGTAACTTAGGAGACTGACTCATGTAATATTTAATGTCTATTTAAGAGGAATAATGACTAATGGTGTATAGATGCTCATAATTTGAGTCTGATGGAGATTTATTTAGTATGTGGATTAACATTGTGCTTCGGTCTTATAGATCAATGTGTAATATGTGTTGTTTCTACGAGGACTCCAAGAGTTAATTAATCATGATATGGTTCATTTTATGGTCCACCAGAATATTGGGTAATTTTTTTTGGGAGAGGATGGAAATAAAGGATCTACTATTGATTTATTTAATAATTTTTTATAACATATAAATTTTATCCATTTGAACAGAAAAGGGATGAATAAAATTTCTTAAGTATCTAAGTAGTAATTTTCATGGAAAATATATTATATTCGAGTATGGAGAATAAAAAGTACAATTTTTACCTTTTTAGTTATTAATTGATCATGGTGATTGTAATTAGATTATTGTCATTGATATTATGTTAGATGTGTTTTTATGTTCTTATTATGGATGATAATTTTTTTGGTTGTGATCCTTCAATTACATCTATAATTATAGGTTTTTAATTGTAGTGGAAATTTGATATTTTAGTTTTATAGAAAAGGTTGTTTTTGTAATTTAGATTAAGATCTAAATTCTAGAAGTTTTAACATCTATATATTATTATTTTGTAAATATTTGGATGTTTTAATTGATATTTTTTAGTTTATTGGATGGAGGTGATTATTTTTAACCACATATCTGCTATAGCTACCATCAAGTACCCAGAGGCTAAGATAGTGGGGTAATATAATCTAGAGATCCACTAACTTCTAGGTGGAACTCATTTAGATAGATGAAACATTACATGGTATTAAATAATTGTTATTTAGATAATTATTTAGTTCTGGGATTGTGTTTTTAATGCATTATACTTTTAATAGTGAGTTCCCACTCCACCTCATTTTACATGACTAGGAATAGGTTATTGTGAATTTTCCATCCCTAACCACCTTGTTTATCCTACATATATTACTCTTGTATCTCCATAGTTTCATGAATGATTAGGTATTGTATTAGAAGTATATGTATTGTTAATACCCTCCATATATCTTTTCACAATACTTCATGTTATTCGTAATAATTTTTCCTATTTCTAGATTAGATTGTAACAATACTTTTATATTATTATTGTAGAATTTTACTATAATATTAGTCTTTTGAATATGATTGAATGAGGGAAATGAGGAAGTATAAATTCATTTCATACCTAACCATTAATATTATGGTATTTTATATGCATAATTTTTATAGATTTTATGATTAAATTTAGTGAAATTAATGAGTGATCGAATGTTGTATGATGGGTATTTTTTCATTATGGTGATTGGAGTGCATAATATTCTATCCAAATGTGTTATTTAATGGTGTTAGTGTAACATGGTCACATAATGATTTTATGTTGGAATCACTTCATTTGTTTTAACTATATATTTAATTATAAATAGTTTTTAATTAATGATTTCGATTTTTAGGATGAAATATTAGTGTATGAATTGGTGGTAGTTGATGAGTGTTTGTGTGGGAATGGCTGAGAGATCTATAAGAATGGATTGAAGGGGGGTGGGGGTACTCCATTTTCATGGTTTATGGTCAATATAATACATTAATGTTTAATATTTTACACATGATTATTAATTCGTTGATGTGAATTTGGATTTCATAAAATAGATGGGGACCAAGAGCATACTAATAAGAGAATTCAAGCGTCTTAATGAATTCTAGGTTAAATTAATGTGTGGTATTCCATGTTGAGTATTTTGCGATCTCCTAGTAGATTACAACCATTGTGTTGAGGTTTCTTATTGAGTTTATTACAATGGCTAGAATGTTCATCAACATTATTGTGAGTTTTGATTTCCTATTATTCTTTCATCTAGATTGTATAGAATATATGTTTAGCTTAGTCCCAAAGGATGGATTAAAATATTATTCTAATTGTGATTTATTTAGATGACCATTGATTGTGTGACATATTGTTTTGGTATTCTCATTCACGGTGAGTTGTACTCCATATATTTGAATATTTTGAGGAGAATTCTTTCATTTGGATAACAATATTGAGAGCTCTCATATGAGAAATTAGAGATGGGTACCAAATTTTGGGTCATTGTATGTGTATTTTCTATCATAAAAATCTGTTTCAAAGTGGATTGAGTGTGATTTAAATGGCCCAGAACATGGGAATTGGGGTCAAAGTGATGATATGGGAATTGATAAGAAGTTAGACCATCAGTTGTTGAATTATTATTGTAAGTTCTACAAGATGTGGGGACACCAATGGGGTGTTGAATGATATTTAGTATTAATGTTTCAAGACTTGGATAATCCTAATAAATGTAGTTGTTTTATTATTGATGTAATGTGGGATTTTCAATGGGTATTCTATGTCATAATCTATGCGATAGGGTCTAGAATAATAATTTAATCTTATGAGTATAGATGACTGATGAGACATGCTTTGAGATATGGTTCTATTTTACGAATTTCTACGTCCATAGATTATATTGTTTATAATATATTATAGATTCTACATAATATATATAATCCCAACCATTAGTTTTAGTGTATTGGTTAATGTTTAGAAAGAGGTAATCCCACAAGTTATAGAGTAGAGTTTGATGATTGGCATGAGGCATACCCTGAGCGAGAGGGTTGATGTTCTGGTTTTGTGTAGTACATATTCTAGGTGAGATGGAAATATAGGATATTTTTTACGATTCATACACTAAGTGATATACTAGAGCTTGGGGTTTTTATTGAGGTCTTTCCTATGTGACAGGGAAGACGTTGGGGTTTGGTATTTGACCCTACCTTGAGTTAGAGGGTAGAGGTCAATACATGAATGCGTGCCTCATGGATTTTTATAGGATCATACCCTTACAGAAAAAAATAGTTGTTAGGTGATGGAATATTTCCTACACTATAGAATAGGGTATGGGTTTTGGTATGTGGAAATAGGTGACTTCTTCTTCACATAATGGTCAAGTTAGGTACAATCTTGTGTTATTGAGGCTTGGTTAGAAAATGATGAAACAATGTATTTACATGATTGTCGTATGACTCACTAATTTTTATTTATTAGAAATGCACATGTATTTGATGGAGTGCATCAGGGTAATAGGGTGGAACCCTACTAAGAAGAATTTCTACCCCCGACATGGGAACCCTAATGCACGTGAAGACCTCATATCTTCTATGACAGTCTGATCATAAAATAAAAAGAGGGTTGGGTTCGATAATTTTTAATGGATTTGGAATTGGTTTTATCATGTTTCATGGTGTTATATACGGTCCTCAGTGTATATTTTATTATTTGGTTTTGTTTTTTATATATTAGTCAGCCACTAGGATGTCTTTTAGAATGTATGACTATATGTCCATATAATTCATTTTATATAAAATTCTTTAAATTTTTTCCCAAGGTTTTCATTAGATATAATTCAATATCTTCACACATTGTTTATTTCTAGTGGATTATAATTGGTTGTGGTACAGAGAGAATAGTCTCCACAATTTTTATACTGGACTCCCACTACTATTTGACAAATTATAGAGTATGTGGTGTCATGTTTTATGCTATATGAAACACCCCCTAAAATTATATTCACGTAATTTTTTCTAGGGTATTTTATATATATTCATTACAAACATTTCTCAAAATTTGTAATTATAAAAACTATTTCAAAAAAATAATAAAAATCAATAAAAATTGTATGATATATTTAACACATAATAATTTATCTAAACTCAACTTAATATCAACAAACTATATCATAAAGTAGAAATAATAGATTACATTTGTTTAATCATTAGATTTTTGTGAAACATAACATTATATATACCATTCAAATTACTTCTAAACTACCACTACACTATATATTCCACAAACATGGTTATAGATAGTGTTCTTATGAAAATTTTATCATTATAATGTCATAATATCGATAAAAATATTATATAAATTCTTCTACTTCTTTCATATTCTTAAGTTCTCAAAATCTATCTTGATAATTTTAATCCATTGTAATTTATTTACAATATTTTGTGTCATTATTCATTGACATATGTACTGGTAATATTTTAAATTTATTAAGATTATTATAGTTCTTTTAATTCATTTCAGGATATTACATGCTCCATGAAACTAATTTAATGAAATCTAACATATATTCCTCTATAATTGATGTTTCAATACTAATTTATTAATAATATAAATTATCATTACTATGACATTTCACCCCCATTCCTTGTCACCACCTAGACATATCACAATTGTTACACATCATCAGTATAGATTTATCTTTTTATTTACTAAACAATTCATACTACTATAACATGTCCATAGAAAAAATCATTTGAGAATACATAATGTGGCTTGGTTATCCAAAAATTTCTGGACCGCTATTTTAATCATAGAAGAATCAAAAAACAAGAAAAATATAAAGCATGCGCCCCATGAAATTTGGACACATTACTCTTATTAAATTATATTAACTCGATTTTAAAAAGGCTATTTTAAATTAATGTCTATAGTTAGCTTATTTAATTAATATTTACATTTTCATATGATACATTATAATTTGAAAATATAATATCTAGAAAATTTGACACAATGTAAGAATTAACTGAGTCTATTTTCTTATGTTAGACAATAAATATATAACCACATATTATCTGATCAAAAACATTTATCTCAATATCATAATAATTAATTCAAAATAAAATGTAATAAAATCCTTTTATTATTCTAAAAATACAGAATTATAATTAAATAAGTTAATATTTATTTCCAAATTAATTTATTCCAACACATTTCAGATTTATCCAATATTTTTTCATTTATAATTCCAAAATAATACAACGCATATATTTATATTTAGAATGAATGTAAATTTTATAAATTATTATTTATTATTTATTATTATAAAATAATAAATCATGAATATAAATATATAAAATGTATAATTAATAAAGCATTTAATATAATCATTCATAATATTATAAAATTAAGGAAACTTGTGTTTAATTCCCTATCTAATGTGACTCAATAGTATTGAAGAACGATTGGCCATGACCTCATATACACCTCCATATGCCCAAGAGACAATATGTAGTAGTGAAATCCTATAATAATAAATTATAAAGATGCTTCTCTCAACACATTGAATATAAATATCACGAATTAAAAAAATAAAGGCTAACATCATATATCATTGTAGTCACATTGAAATAATATTATGTAATTGATAATGTAAATTTGGTTCATACAGTAATACATCCCAACAGACCACCCGTTGGGCCAATCACACACAAAAAATAAACAAAGGAATATAAAAATAATCTTTAATTACACCCCTTTGCATCACCTTTATTGCATCTCACATCCATATCAGGATCCTTCATACTGATCAAATATGAAATCTATACACAGTTGTGCATATCAAACCCATGGTTTTTATGTACACCTAGGTTCCCATAAAGGGTATGTGAAATATATCACTATATGTTTTGATCAGTTACCACTAATATACATCATAATATATATGTATATTCATGATGATGATAACTCACTGGAAACAATTGTATACTAAAATGAAATATAGGTCATCAGGTGCAAACCGGGCCACCATGAAACCTAAACTAGCCGGGCTCAACGAATGATAAATAAATAAATCACCTTATATCATAAAAACTGATCCATAACATTAAACTCGGGTTAATGAATCATAACATTCCAGTACCACTACCATTTCACTATGTGTATCGTCCATAACCAACCATAACTACATCATACCAAGTCTCAACCTATACCCTCTTACTTAGGGTATGGTCCCACAACCACATCCTAGAAAAATAGCCTCTACATCATGGTGATCCCTGATATAACCCCTTCAACAATGTATTGGAAAAAATAACGTTTCATAAAATATCACAGTGAACTCTACCCTCTTATAGGGAATTAGTCTCATAATCACAACTAGGATAGAAAACATCTCACTAAAGGGATGCCTCCATGTACCCTCTCACTCAAGGCGAGCCCATAAATCATTTTTCATGCCATTCCACATCAACCAATATTTTATAATCCAATGTGGGCCTCATAGACATTATCTAGACTAATACACTCTCACTCAGTTTAGTCATTATTGGCACCCACAAAAAAATGTGGATTTTGAATTTATTGTTCTTTTTTTGTATTAAGAATAATAGAACACACACTAACATAATAATAGGAATGAAAATGTGACTCATACCACATGCACACCACTGGTTCTTATATAAGGGATCTCATATCATCTAATCCTCATTAGTATAGATAACATCCAAGTTATAGTTTATCCTGACCTATCCCAGCACCACATGGTATGACTCATTACACACCCATCAAAATCAGTTAATCACATCAATCCCAATTTTACCACACATTACCAATATACCAAAATCATTTGAATAAATATATCTCCCTTAACTGAATCCATTAGATTTTTAAGACATAACCTGGTCTCTAATCCCCGATACCAACTTGAATACAAGACACGATAGTCTTTGAACATCATAAATACCATACATGACCCTAGCTTCAAGGGGTTAGTCCAACATATTTTCTAGTTTTAAAATCATTATCCCAATATTTTTATACATGTAATATTCCAAGATAACTTACTTAATCCCCTTATAAAATAATTATAAATATAAAATAATTTTACACCCCACATTATATGATGAGCCCCTATCACACACCTAACGTTGGACATCTTTATATCATTCCACCCATAGATAACCAATATCTCTAAACCATTCTAATCCCTGTATGTATTATCCCACTCACCACATTAATTAAGTCAATAAAACTCTATCATGTGGGTGATTCTAACCCCACATGAAATCTATGTTCATACAACCCAATACCCAAGGTCTTAATCCCATCCATCTTATCCAACTAACCCCAGTAAACAATCATATTCTATTATAACACATCTAAAGTCTAGGGACAAATCCCAGGATCGATATATATCCAATTTGAATCATATGACCCTTTGACATATAGTCACAAGAAAAAGTAAAGTTTCATATGTATGATGAAACACTATTTTTAGTTATTTATTCTATATGATATCCTATACCATCACTTAGGGATATCACAAACCATGAAAATTACAACTAAACCAAAAACTCTCATATAGGCATGAAAAATCATGAATAAACATCTATATTGTATAATATTATAAAAAATGATTACCTAAAATATTGAATTAGCCCCTAATCCATGCTCCACTTCCCATTAACAAAACTCATTCCAATCCAAGCCAATGCACGGGCCCCATCTCAAGCATCAATATCCATATAAATTAAAAATAACTTATTTATAACAAATTATACATTAATCCTAACAATTGTATTTAATTAATTAATTTCATATATTTAATCATAAGAATATAAAAACTCCTTGAGAGATTTTGAACCACCAAAACTATAAAAAATCACACATAAAAGGTCCATGATATGACAATTTCACTTAAAATGTGGAAATCTACAATATATGATAGGTGAATGACCAATTATTTAATAAAATGAAATTAATTTTCCCAAATAAATTTTTTTTATGTCATACATATACCCAAACAGATAAAGGATCTATTTTTTTATCATCCTATGATAATATTGCTTCCCAATATATAAATTCCTAATTATTCAAGTCAATTCCAAAAAAATATATTGTAATAGATACCTAATTCATAGCTCGAGAAACAATAATGAATGAATAATGGGAAAATTAGCTCGATTTTATACCTCTAAGACACAGTGAAGAATGATTTTGAAATACAACAGATCATTTATGAAAAAGTGGGAAGAATATGAAATGGGGAATCCCCTTTAACAATTTATTTCCCTAAAGGGATATGAACTCGAAGTTTTGATCTGATAGGAGTGTTTGAAAATAGCAACTCTTCCATCACTAAAAACCCCACATAACTTATCGGATACCCAATCAACTAGAACTACATACCTAGGGCTCCATCAACCAAATAAAGAACCCATAATGGTAGTCTAGTGGGGGTCCAAACTATACCACCATAAATTCTAAGCCACAAGGTTCCCAATGGCTCTATATCACGAAATGGAGAATAAAAAAACATGCAATTCTACCACTAGCTCATCCTACCCCAAAACACATGAACCGCCTCTCGTACCTCAGGGAGCCCCCCAAAACCCATCATGAATATCCTATAATTATTTCTAAATAATAAAAGTTTAAATATATATCCAAATTATTATTTCATATGCTACTTAGTGATGATAAAACCCTCTAATAATAAAAACTCATTATGAGAAACATAATTTAAAAAATACGAGTATAAGTATTCAATTCACAAAAAAAGAAGAAAAAAATTATATCTTTAATTGGAATAAATATGTTAAAATATTATAGATCCGCTCATATGTTGTTTTAAAAGAAAATATAAGTAGTTAAATAAATCACTTTTGAAACCATGATATAATGGATTTTTTGTAAAAAACCCAGGTCCAATCCTCAAAAAATGTAATTGTATCAGAAAATATACATAATATGGTTTCCAATTCACCAATCCAATTAACCATAAAACACTAGTAATCTCACATTATATCATCCTTTCTTATGAAATCCCAACCTCACATGCTATAGCACCAGCACATCATCCTTGTCTTAATAACTTCACAACATATGAAAATCTCCCAAAAGAAAACACCAATGTATATAACCAACACCTTATTTGATTTACCTAGATGCTTCATACACCTACCAGATATATAACCCCACACCACCTAAGAGAACAAACATACCTAATATTTTAATAACACTCATATTAAACTAAATTACGTCTCATGTATTATTTACATGTCTCAAACTCCACCCAAACTATAAATATAAATTCTAATATTTGGTATTCAGAATGTACCAAATAAATATTTATTCCCACATAATGGTAATTTGGGAATGGTCTCAACCACCAAAATGCATGTTCCTACAAAAAATAATGACTCTTCATATAAGAGGGTCATACAACTAAGTCTGATATGTTACTACCAACTATATAGGTATCCTTATCATCATAGTATTAAACGAAAACACCTAAAATATAAAGCTCAAGCATTATTGATTACTGAATTTTATGACCATATGTGGCTAACCCACTCATACATGATCCCTAATCGAATTCACTGATCACCAAACCTTCCCAACATACAAGGAACTCCATCCTCTTCGTTATCAAAAATTCAACAACACTTAGGATCAAACTGACTAACATCAAAAAATGTTCTCTCCCCTATATTCATTCTTTTAATATTTTTCTTGAGAACAATAAAAATATCATCAAACATCTCTCATATATATATTATCTAGATCCAAGATAGTCTTATTCCTATGAACCACATTGTTCGATAATGTTTTTATTGACTGAAATATGGTGATTCATTCCTTGATAGAAAACAACATCGATGATCGTTCACTCTACCTGCACACCTCAATAGATGTACCATACACTAACAAATTACATTACCCATAAAAAAATATCATTACACCTTCCACAAGGAACCAAATTCAATCATCTAATGTTAAATGCACACATTAATGTACCATATTAACATAAATGGAACAACCCTTATTCTTATAAAAACCATATTCTACCATTTCCATAGGCATTTTTTGGATTCCATTTAACCTCATCCCATACCAATCTAAGAAATCCACATATCATCCCTCAACACACATAAATTGAGATCATGTCTCAACCCCACTAAAGTCCAATGACCCCTCTTTGGGAAATTTGGAATTAGTGAAATTGCAACCATATTATCAACACTACAACATGAAGGTCATTTGGAGCAAAAACAACACCCAACAGTCTCGTATATGGCCATTTTATCATATCCACACCCAAGGAAGAAATTAACATAACCAAATTGTACCTTCCAAAATTATTAGAATTCTTATTCAAAATAATAAACAATATTTTCACTACTCATTCCCAAGAAATATGGTTATATAATGAACTATATCATAGGTTTTCAAACACTATCTATTTCAATATCATCCAGAACAATACCGGTATACTATCATGTATTATTTGATTATATAACCCACCTATAAATGTAGTGTCCCATTACACATAAAAAACCCATACACCCTTGAATATCAATGAAAACCCCTAGAATATCTATAATTACTTCCATATAATGAACCCAATTCCTCTCACTCATACCTAGGTCACCCACATAATCCCTTTCCATTGGTTATCATTACAAAAATAGGTAGAATATATTCATTCTCTACCCTTTTTAAACCCAAACATCTTGGATGAACTCACACAATCCCTTATAAGATTATTAACAAAAGAACAAAACATATAATCTAACTAATTCCAGATTTTAAACCCATCCAAGATACCATAATAAATATATGTTATTTACATCATAAAGGTACAATGCATCCTCATGAATTTCTCTCTACCCACTTAATGGTATACAAATCCTTATGGAAACTCCAACATATTTGGGATCATCTCTTAGTATTATCATTCCAACATCATACCGACACCAAGGAATAAGATTCCTAATCCAATCCACAAATGGTAAATATAAATACCGTACAACCGTGGATAATGCATCAATTGTCAGATATATTCCAATGGTTGGATCCATATAACTAGTCATTAAAGAACTAACCATGATGTAAAACTACTCTATATTTGAGTATAATTCCCCAAAAATGTCCTATAAAAAAATACTATATATAATTTGTTCATATATTTAAAAATTTGACCCCCTATAATCAGTAAATTCAACCACACATAAGCACATACATGTCAGGATAATACTTCAGGACAAATATTATG
The DNA here is from genome assembly GCA_963277665.1 of Viscum album. Taxonomy (NCBI): domain Eukaryota; kingdom Viridiplantae; phylum Streptophyta; class Magnoliopsida; order Santalales; family Viscaceae; genus Viscum; species Viscum album. Next base: position 567,187,698 of record OY728164.1, on the reverse strand, counting down.
CATGTATGGATGCACCTTTCAACTTTGTTTTACAATGAAAAACTAAAAATATCGATCTATAAAAATCATACTTGAATTTTAATATAAAATATAAAAAAACCCAAAAAAAATTCATAACCCCAATAACATTTAATTATCACTTTGAAGGAATTCTTGACCAACCATATAGATGTCTATCACAATATCTCACACATTATTGTCTCCATTTACCAATCCCCAAAAAAGTAAAAAAAAAATTAATTTATGATGCGATATCATTTTATCACATCACAGGTAACATAATTCAATAATATATTTTATAGTGTGTAATTAGACATCACATACACCTGATCACATTCAAGAGGATTAAAACTAGTGGTGAAGGCTTTTAAGAATACTTAGTTGAGAATATTCCATTAATAAAATAAACCAAAATAAAAAATATCCATGATTTTATTTCCTATATATATCAGAGTACTTAAAATATACTATAACCATTCTATAATTAATGTAAATAGGGCCCTTAAAATTATACAGTAAAAAATCACCATCCTAATTATATGATATATAAACAAAAAAAAGAATTTACACATAATTATTCTCTACTATAATACCAAGTCGTCACCTCTATCACATCTACTAACCAAGTCATTATATTCCTAATCAATCCATTTTGAAACCTTTACTTAGTCCAATATGAAAATCATACGATTTGAATGCAGACCATAATTCCCATCTGGATTTTGATAAATGAATTATAGTATGGTCTCACAGGATACCATAATATAAATATTCATATATATATCTATCTCTGTGTGTGTGTGTGTGAGTGAAGGAAGAATGTAAATAATATTAATTAATTACACATAAGAATTCACATCGGGTCAACATGTGCTAAATAGTCCACCATGATGATCGAACCTATCTAGATTGGAAACCCTAGTAGAATATGTAACCTCTTATAAAAAACACATATGTATAGCCTAAAACATAGGGTAGGGTATAACACCATTCCATGATCACTACTCTCTTATTCAGGATATATTCCATACAAGACTGTTGCTGCATCATTGAATGTCTTATCCCTTACTGTATTTCACATGGTAGGGTAACAATGCTATAATATGGGACAATACCTTATCACTATGTGATGTCACACTGGTAACCCCACACTCATGGTGGGGACAATAATAAAATCGTGTACCATAACCAATTTATCACTCCCCACAGACTCATGGGGTTTCAAAAATCCAAAAATTGGTCCACTACATTATTACATAGGTTAGTACATACTATCACCCTCACATTCATTGTAAGTCCACAAATTATGTTATTTGTCACATAAGATCCCCCCACTCAACTCAGTTTGTCTCCCAAAATAATATCTTGGACCAATACCCTAAACATAGAGTAGTCTTTCACAACATCCTCTCACTCCAGGTGAGGCATGACCACCATTCTAATCTCAAATATAATCATATAAAGATTTCATCATCGACATGAATATATAAAAAATTATAGTAAAATCTCATTGAAGTTATCAGAAGAAATCCATTATATATTTTATTGACATATTTGAGAAATTTTGACCATATTCACTCTTCATCATTATAGATTATTATTTTTATATTGCTTCTAATGTATCCTCTTATAATAAGTTGTAAGAATAGGAGTTTGTATTAATCGTATTGGTGCTATACTTAGTGGTTAAAATACATATAATAGACCAATATCATACTATCCCCAATTTATTATTAATTAATATTTTCAAAATATTATCTTGTAGCCCAATGTTATCCCATAGTTTATCATCAAAGGACTCTAGATTAGGCTGTTGATAATATAAGTGAGATATTTAGTAATCATATAGATATTTATACTTTAATGAATTGAAATAATATCTAAAATCATTTCATTCATCTAATCATTTAAATAAATCTCTTCTTTATTGTTTTCTTTTGAAAAAAAATTACTCAAGGTTTATTCCCTTGGATATTTAATATAACCAAATGAAAATAAATTTGAATATATAAAAATAATGTTCAATAACATTATATTAATGAATTGAACATCATCAAATTAAAAAATGGTTGTAGCCTGATGTTCATTATTATTATAAAATGAACCCCAAAAAATAAATATTAAACAATCTTTTATATGAATATGTCTTTTTTATCACATGTTTAGGTCTAATATATTATCTCAATCTATGAAGATACATCATTAAACCATATTTTAGATTTAATTTTTAATATTATAAAAAAAATTATAATGCATAAAAATTGTAATAAAAGTACTAATAATATTCAAAAAAATCAGTTAAATTGAGTAATAATTTAAAATCAACACTCTTGTAATAGACGATCATATCTTAGTACTATGTAAGATGAAAATAGTTGATTTTTGGTACACCTTCTAACTCAATTACTAGTATATTGGTTACAATAAAATATATAGCATTCTTATGTTCACTCCACATTTACTCTAATTACATCAACCAAGCATCCATTGTTGCATTACCATCTGGAATTTTTACGTGAAGGTATAAAAAAAATATTAATTAATATAAATAAAATAATAATATTTCTTTTAATTTAATAAATTTTTATACCCATTTCGTAGATAATGAATTAACTACAGTTAGGCCACCTATGTATCTCTATTAAATTGGATCAATCAAAATGATATCAATATATTGTTTTTAGATTATTCAATAAAAATTACATTCTCTTCCATGATTAAAAATCGATTTATTTTAAACATTACAATCCACTATTAAATGCTTATAGAGGATTCATATATAAATCATGTGAGTATGATCACACCCATTATGGGTAGATTGAGATGATATTTATAATGAAAAAATTTAATTAATTCCCATTTAAACAGAAAAAATTTATTGGATAAAATGTAATAAACCGATAAATGTATAACTAGTCTAGAATTATTATTGGAATTTGATGGATCCATAGGTTTTAATGAATCAGTATCATGTGAATGATGTGATAGAACAAATGAAATATTTATACAATTAAAAAGGTATGAATTAGAAGAAATAAGTGTGTGAACATAAAACCCTAGAGAGATAGGGGAAGTGAAGAATTTATCCAATATAGAAGTCAATAGAAAAGGATAACAGGGATTAGGATCCATCATGGGATGTGAAAATGGTATCAGAGATGAAAATTATGTATGAAAATATGGATTAATTAATATTTATTATTAAAATCATAAGTGACTCAAGTTGAATAGTGGTATGATAATTTATATTAGATGGGATATGTTTAGGTGGGTCTCTATAATAGCATGTTTCTAAGGTTTTCTATGAACCTTTTGTGCCACACCCACTCAATCAATGATGTTTCTAACCACTATGTGTAACTAGACTTAAGAATGGTTTTCCCTGTGATACTTATTTGTGATATAAATTTAAAAAATTAACGTAATATTTTATTTAATATTTTATAATCAATGTATTATAAATATTATACACTTTATAAGCATTATAAGACACACTCCTATGTCTCACATTCATAATACATTGTTGGGTAATATATTCTTTTTTATTTCTTCAGTAATTTCCCTATTATGGATAAGAATTAAATATTCAATTTATTATAAATATTTTAATAATTTCTAACACAAATAATTCATAATAGGGAACATGAAATAATTAAATTATGATAATTGGAATAAAAAATAACGAATAAGATGTGAAAATAACACAACCAAGGTATATTAATTTTAATGGAATGAAATGAATAAATTATAATATCACCAATCCAGAGAATAAAAATTATAATAATAATTATTAAAAAATATTTTTCATAAACTTATCAATACATAAATATTTTGATGTATCCATTAACTAATAAATATTTCATTTCAAATACCATGTTCTTATCAAATTTTATATTAAAACATATATATATATATATATATATTATTAATATAATTTAATGTTTTGTTTGATATTTTTTTATTTTTTTACTCTGATCATTGTTGATATTATTATTTTGTTATTCATTTTAATCTTCATCTCACTAAAATATGAAACTATGTTACTGTATGTAGTTTCCAATCAATATATAGCGTGAAATACTAAAAATGGTTTACGTTGTTGACATATCTTCATAACATTTTTTATTGTGTTGTATTTTCGTTTCTGATATCATATGTAGTAATGGATGAAAAAATTGATATATTTTTTCTCATGATGGGAATTTTATGACTATATAAAAATAATTCAACAACACCCAAACATGGGTTTATCCTATATATTTGAAACAAATAATCAAACTCCCTACAAATCTATGATTAAATTTTCAATATTTTTGTTTGATTTATTTCATAGTTTTTATGATATTTGAAGATGTAGATGATGACAATGGATGATTAATTTCATGTTTTTAGTATAAATAAAAACCATAAAAATATACCACACACAAAAACATCATGAAACTATATAGATATTAAAAAAGTAACATGAACTCACAATACCTCTTGGGTAAGAACTATAGTTTTCATGTTTGTTACATTAGGTTTTTTATAAAATGTGATTTTATATATAAAATAAAATTATGTATAATATTCAATTTTTTAGTTAAAAAAACATAAAAATAATTCAAGAACTCCAAAACCTATTTCAACCATTTACCTATTAAAATATTGAAAAAAAATCACAGTAACTATTGGGTCAAAACTATAGTTTTTTATTTATCTTAATTATTGGATTTTGATTATATGTGTTTTTAATGAAGAAAAAATTTATTGATTTTTATAATGATGTAATGGGAGGAATATTTAACAAAATAGTTAAACTGCACTAACGACCAGTACTACTATTTTGATATTTAAATCTTAACACAAAATTACTATAGTTATTATATCAAAACTATAGTTTTTAAGATTAATAAATATCAGGTTATTGAAGAAATCATCATTTAAAATTAATATAATTGAGTGAATATTATAAATTTGATTATTAAATAAAATATATCAATATTATTGAGAAAATATTCAAACTTATTATCAATATTTTGATTTTAAAAACTTTACATGCATTTAAAAAATAAAAATACTAGAAATATAATGAAGGGTTTATAATTCTTTCTTTAGTTGAATATATTACCATCTACTAAATTATTTTCAAATTAAAATATAATGTTGATGTATTTGTGTCATCATATAATAAATTTGGGTCAATACCAATCGGGTAATCTAGAGGGTTATTTTTATCCCCTCCATCATCAAAAATCTGTTTTTTAATTACATCAATAATGATATTTGTTTTAGGTTTTAGAGGATATTTACATAAAATGATTGTTTAATCATTGATGTAAATTTATAGGCTCATCAGTTGCTACGAATTGGATCAGGTAAATTACTCTAAATAAATAGTCATTAATAAATTTTCCATGTCAGATCACTGAATCAATCAACATGCACCACATCACAGAAGCTCAACCATGGGATTAACAATCCCATATTAGTATTGTCTCAATAATATCATATGAAGAGTCATTTTCATATCAATGGATGCAATTTTATTAAATTTTATAATATTTTATTAGTTTAAAAATCATAACACGATCATTGTTTGCACTAGTTTACTGCCTGCCCTGTTAAAACAAATTAATATTCGTTTATCAATAATGATTTGCATTATCGAACATCATCATTGGTAAAACATTTGACACTCTTATTTCATGAATGAATGTGTTCAACCATAGTAAAAATATCTAAATTATATTTTAATATTAAAATAAATAATTAATATTTACTCTTTATTTTATAAATTTAATGGTCGTTCTTTCAATTTAAACCATGAAGGAAACACTATTATGAAAATTATCACTCATTATAAAAGGTAGAAAATGAAGATTTGTATTTATAATTTTTTATATAACCTATAGAATATTGATTTCAATAATTTAAAATATTTCTAAAATCAGTTTTATATGACATAACATATATATGTTAAAATTATTTTTTTGATGTAGTCATTGAACAAATAATAGTAAAAGACGACCGTGTGAGGTGTCATCTCCCACTCTTTATGAATTTATATACCTAACGAATTGGATCCATGAATTTCATTTATTTATTTAATGGATTGAAAATGGGATTAAAATTTTCATGTTTCTTATTTTAATATCTCATTTTCATATCAAAAAAATATGTTTAATAGAAATCCAACCATAATTTAGATAAATAAAATTTCTAATTTTAACAGTAAAGATGATTCATTTTAAAAATAAATGTCTTCATTGTTTACATATTTTATTTTTGAAATCTATCTAATGTGAACATAATGGTCCCCCATGAAATTTTTTAGTTATAATATTTAAATTTAGATGTGGTAACTAATTGAAAAAATATGGATGGAAATGCTTATTCAACTAACTCATAATTAATGGTTCATATTCATGCATTTTATTATAGAAAAAATTGGAAAACATTATAGGATAAACATCATTATAAAAGTGGAATAATTAAATAATTCTAAAAATTATATTATTAGATAATTTATGGTAGATTAATATTTTAGTAATTTTTTTAATGAATTACATGCTAGACATTAGTATTTAGAGATTTTAAAAATTCTTATTTAATGATACATTAAAATATACTTCGTAAATTAATTTTATGAAAATTTAGTTTATTATTTCCCAAAAAAATATTTTTTCAATATGGTTTTTATCGTATAAGAATCATAATGACCATTAAATTTTTTTCCAATAATAATTTGATGTATTTTTATTTTTAAACACTAATCCACCAATTCATATTAAGAACATTAATCATCCTTTGTTTTTCCCTTTTAACATTAATGTTCTAAAAGTAATACTTCATCTATATTTATCCCAACATTTATTAAATATATGAAATTATTTATCAAATTAGTTCATCAATAATTATAATCAACGAATTTAATTTTCTTCCATGGATTTTAATTTGATTCAACAAAAAAATATTCATATTTATAGATTAAATATAAAAATTATAAAATGGAAATTAAAAAATTTAAATAATTAAAAAATATAGTTCCAAACATACACTGAGGTGTCTTCTCAAAATCATTGTTATTGTCAACTGTTCCATGAATTTCAATTCATGAGTGATTCATTGGAAATAATTTTTAAATTCCATTATAACTAAAACTACATCGTATTTAAGCATCCTTGATCCTGTATTCCACAAAAAAATAAAAATGTATATTTTTTTCATTTTTTATTATATTTGAATGAATTCTATAATAAAAATAGTCATTTATTAACCACATAGGTGTTACATATATTTTAAATGATCCATTAAAATAAGAACATATTGTACATACACCCACCTTCTAATGTTTCTATAACACATTTATTGTCCATGCTACATCTATCCTCTTCTATATTTTCTATATTGTCTTCCATAACATGGGGTTAGAATAATTATCCTCCCCACTCATTATATTAATGTTTGGGTGAAATTAAGCATCCTCAAGTTAGCAACCAATGGATTAAATATATCATTAATATCTGGCCATTGGAATATTATACTAAGATAATATTTAATTTTATTTTTGGATAGACTCTCTATCTATTTTAACTTCTTCAGAATCATTTTTCATAACCACAAAAGTTTTAGTATAACATGTTTTAAATCAATAAAACACCCTCACCCTTTTTTTAAACTCATCGAGTAAATTTTTAACTCTTACCTAATTAGTTCACTAATTATTCATTCATTTATCGATGTCTAGAATGGAGGATCTAGAGGCTGAGTAACATATATCAAAACATGATCCATAGAATTAAAATATTATATGTATATTTGTCGAATAATATCCTAAAGGTAATCCTGCAAGGAACTTATATTTTTTTTCTATTCCACAATATCATTTCAAATTTAATCCATTTGAGATGGAATGTGGGATTAATATGTGACATCACCAGTATCACTAACATTGGGATATATTCTTCACTATTAGGCTCTATAAAATTTTAAAAACCAATAAAATACTCGTTAAACACTCCCACCAAACTTAATTAGAAATAATTCAAAGCATATTTAGAAATATGGGATATATAATGGATAGAAATATGTATTGATGGAGATGGATATTAATCCATATCTATGCTATCATCATAAATCTTGATAGATATAGATCTCATAGACTAAACATCAAATCTCTCACCAGTAATAACATCATTTTCTTAATTAGGAGTATTACTAGGAATTTATTCAACAATATATATTTCATTTCCATCTTCAAGTTGCTCAATATTATTTTATGTCATAAGAAAAAAAATTTCTTCTAATATATGATCAACAATTATTATTTAATGATACACCTAAATCCCATTTTAAGAATCTATTTCATAAATTAATGACACTTATAGTAACTTTTGAATAAAAGGGATGGATGTTCCACAATTTCTTTGGGGAAAATTCTCATTGTTATCATCCCTAGATTCTAAATTCTATAAAAACAATATTATATACCTAGTGAAATTACCCCCCCCTTAGAATTTTAATATGGTAAATGCTGTCAATAATTACCTCTCATACCAAGATATCTTTATAAACTCTTTTAATCTTTATCATAGGCACTAGAATCACCCCATTCAAATTATTTCATATAACCAGTGGAAAATAAATCATTGTCTATAAGGTCCTTCTATTTCATCTCTTTATCAGGGGTAGTTAATGGAAAATTATAGTTAGGTGGTCCCAAATACATAATATGATAGAGTCTCCGAACATCCTCATGGGACAACTAGGATTCTCCATCTTGATCAACTATATCTTCTTCTTCATTATGTAATTTTATTCATCTTCTTTAACTTACTCGACATCCACTTCACCCACATCAAAAAAAAATTTATTATCTGAATATAGTCCAACATAATTTTGTTTAGTACTTGTATACACTAGATCACATGGTCTAATAAAATATTTCAATATATTAAACATCTCAAACAGATTCTCTAGGTCATCTACCAATTCCTTCTTCCATGGGTCCCAATTAATATTCAGGTGTATAAAAATAGAATGAGTTTGGGAGATACCACTGATGAAGTTATATATTTTCTCCCCATCTTGTAAAAACCATTATACACTAATAGAGTGAAAATAATTTTTGGCATATTAAAGGAAGATTAATTCAGATAATGGATAATATAACTCGTTAATTTTTAGAATTGCATACAATGACTAGTTTTTCCATATCTAATTTTTAATAAATATCAAAAAATTAAATATTACGGTTCCTTAGGATATAGAAGTCCCATTTTGTGGGTTTTATCATATGTTTTATGAACATATATAACAACCTACCTCACCACTGATCTCCAAAATAGTTTTTTATATGGGTGTCCCATTACCAATAATATCTTCTAGAGAACATTGAATCCTGATATAAGAATTATTTAATAGATAATAACACTGGTTGTCCTCATTCCCACCCTTTTTTGGAATGCAAAAACCCTTTTTCTGAATAAGATGATAAAAATTTGAAATATTATCCATTCAACACAATCTTAATGGAATATTAATTATTTCCATAAATAAATTACATATGATCATATCAATCTTTAACTAATGTTGGATCAAATGGTTTAAGATTTTGTAAGGATCATGAAATGAAAAAGTGTTTTTAATCAATTTACAAACTAAGGATTTTCATGACTGAGTCCATTGAGTTTTCATTTCCATCCCAACAAATGGTGGATTATCAATCAGATGTGTGTTGTGAGGATTCACTACAATGATGGGACATTCATTATCCTTATCAATTTTTTCATATTATGCAATTCGATAAGTGTTTCATGACCAGAAAATGCTTCATCATTCAATTAATTATTATATATTAGGATTATCATATGGTTCAAAAACACAAGAGAGGTTTATTACAATGAGGTTCAAGTTGGTATGATAGGTCTACCAAAATAATATGTATATAGCAAGTGATTCATCAAAAATATGTAATGGGTTTTTGGATAGATACATACATAGATTACTTTCATTATTAAATGTCTAAATTCAATCATTTTATAATAAAATAATAATAATATATTATGAAAATCCATTTAAAATGTTGTTAAGAAGAATCCTAGGTTAAAATAGACATGGCTGGTATACAATCTTTGTGATAAAGATATTCTAGATGTGGCATAGCAGTTTTAATAACCATATGATTAATGGGTTATATGTAATTATATTTACCATGTGAGTTATGTTAAATGGTAGGTATAGTAATCGTATGAATAGCTAGTCCCTATAGGTATAATATCCTTGTGAACAAGATCTTTTGGTTACTTAACTAAATAGGTGAACTACAAATAATTTTTAATTAATGAAAAATGCCAATAACTAATCATTAAGAAATGATAAAGTGAATTTAAATAAATATAAATGTTTATTCTAAATTTAATGAATTATACATAGCTTATCATAAATAATTCATGTCTTCTATAAATAATAATATCATTTTTAATGGATTTGTAAATATATTACTAAGATGATGTTAAATACAAATTAATTAAAAAGTAATATCTCCTTTTTGAAAATTATCTCTTAATAAGTGGTGTCTTATATCCATTTGTTTTATCCTTGAATAAGATACAAGATTCATAGATATATTTATTGAATATGTATTATAAAGAGTTTTAGGGACATTTCTAAATTCATATCTATATTCTAGTAATGTTTCTTTCATATGTAGAATATTTTTTCAAAAACTACCAACATTTATATGCACAACTTATGTAGTGAATAATACAATAGTGTACTTATTTTATCTATACAAAGAGTCTTGAAATTTTCCCAAAAAGTGACATCTTCAATATGTTATTTTTTAATATAACATACTACCAAAATATATGTATTTTAATAACTATATAAATCAAATAACTATCCACTTGTATAAAATAGTCATAATTTTGTTTCAATTTTATGTATTTAATAATTCTTTTCAATGAAAGAACATATGATTATTCGGGATTGGACACAAAATTTCCCCAAATACCCATATTAAATAATATATTAGGTCATCTAAGAGTTATTTATAGTAAAATTACTATCATACTTCTATAGGTGGCTTGATCAAATAGTTTTATAATTTTATCAATATGAATTTCACATCCAGCACTCATGGGAGTGTGTCTAAATTTTGTAATATCCATACAAATTTTTTTTAGAAATTATTTATGCTACATAGTTTAGATTATAATAAATACTTCATTATTTAGAAAAATTTTGAAACCATGAATGAGTTTTAACTCACCTAGAAAAATAATTTGAAATTAATTTTTCATTAAATTTTGAAAATGTAGTGAACAAATTGTTTTGGATTATCCAAAAATAATATCATAAATGGAGATTTGTTGTAGAAAAACATATTTTTAAATTCTTTTAATAAATAGTGTAGGGTACGCTATTTCTTTAGTAAAACCTTTGGAAAAGAAAATTAAGGATATCCTGTCATACCAAGAACTAAGAGATTATTTTAAACCATATAAATAATTTTTAAATTTAAATACATAATTTGTAAATTGAGGGTTTTGAAATACAAGGCATTTTCTACAAAAAATCTTGAATAATATAACCATCTATAAATCCAAACATGAAATACATTTGATTTAATTTAAAATTATAATTTTATGTATTAAAAATAAACATTTACACTTCTCAATGTGTATCTATTGTTTTAATGGTTTATTCACATTTAATACCTTCCACGTGACTATATCATTGGGAAAAGGTCATTATTTATTTCTAATTACTGTTCTTATCTCATTTACATTGTTCTAAATCACCCTCTTTAGGAAAATTGTCAAAAAATCCTTAGGTCTCTCCACTACTTCACAGAAATGGTTTCTCTCAATCTAATATAGATGTTCTTGCATTTTGGTAACCCCTAATTTATCATCTACTACTTATATAGTGTTATTAAGTTCATGTTGTTATAAGGACTGATGGTCCACTTGATTTATAATAGTGTTTTTGTTTAGAGAAACTCTATCATTATATCATAAAACTACATATAAGGTATAGTTTCTAATATCCCTAATAGTTTTAGGGATCTATGTATTTGATAATTAATTTTATTACACATGTTTTGGTAAAAATAATATTGTTCTTGGTTATTTTTCTAAAAGATTCAATAAAAATGAACTAGAATTTGTTGAGGCATGAATATTCAATTTTTATTGAACATCCTAGATGTTAATTTAATGGGTATTAGGCTTAGGTGAATCTATTTCATTAAATTTAATATGTACGAAATCTTCTAAATTTTTGTCTTTTTATTTAATAATATTTATGTCATACATGACGCTGAGTAACAATTAATTATTTATTCCTCACATATTGAAAAAAATTCTCATTATTTAACTTTATTTAAGTATAAAGGGATTTGAGAAAAAAAAAACTCTAAAATAATTAAATTTAATTTTATATAATTACATATATCATACTACGTTTTCTTTCAAATATATCTAATGACAACATTATTCATAATATACAAATTGGTATTCACAACATCTTCCCAAAGGTAAACATAAAGGTAATACTCATTAGGCAATTTATGGGGAATTTCCTATTTTTTATATTTCTTCTTTCTGTAACAACATTCTGTTTTGGGGTCTTGGATAAGAAAAATAATAATTGTATCCATGTTGTGAGCATAGATATTAGAATTCCAAAATTTTAAAATCATGACCAATATCACTTCTTAATGTATTAAAGGAATTCAAACTTTGTATTTCTTCATATTTTTCAAACATGAAAAAATAAAAACACGATAAAATTTTTTGAGCTTAAAAGAATACCTAAGTGTTTATATACATTTTATATACGAAAAAATAATCATAGTGCTTCTATTTAATTTAGATAATCTTGAGGGTTCAAACAAGTCCATGTGAACCAAATCATGGGGTTGAAAGGTTTAAAATTATTTAATTCTTTAGAAGTATATTTTATGTTTAGGACCTTTTTTACAAGGATAACACACATTATGATGAACCTGACCAAGTTACCCTCTTAAAATGGTACCCCAACAATATTTCCACTAAATCAAAGTGAAACCTTGATATCCATGAGCAGGTGACTAGAACCCAATAATCAATAATACAAATGGGGGATGATTTATCCCATCCTAAAGAACAAAAAAAGAAATAAATACATACATAATAAAAAAGAATAAGAAAATAGGTATATATATATATCATAAAATATACAGAACAAAATAATAGAAACAATTGAAATATTATTTAAAAAAAATAATCAAAAAACGAGACCAACTAAAAAGGAATACAAATCATGAAACATACTCAAACAGTCTCCATGTGATTTCATAGGAAACTCTCACTATCTTACTATACTTATGCGAATACCAACTGACAGAAAACCACACTGCCTTAATGTGGAACCTTTCGTTTCCCTACATTGAAATACATAACATGTTCAATATACTTATGATTGGGTACATAATCTTTGAGATAACAGGCAAAGTAGGGTACTGCCTAGGTGTTCTATATCAATTCTTTTAATGAAAACTAATCATTCTAAAAATCTAATGAAAAAACTTATTATATAATGTTTAGTTTCTTTTATTTAAAAATCAAGGAAAAAAATTTCATTTCCCCTCATTCCACATTCTCAAATAAAGTATGTAAATGAATTTTAACTCATTTCAGATTTGTATATTTCAAAAAAATCATATGATGTCAAATAAACACATGGATAAAATATCATATCATACCCATGGTAGAACAACCAAACTAGTATAAACCATAATAGCTAAAATTGAAAAAAATCATAGGTAACATCATTTCAAGGATTGCAATAGGCCAGGATAGATAATAAAGTCATATATAAATATATACAATGGCATGAACATCAATCCTCTGGGCATATGCATCGAGTCTAGAGATCAATAAAACACCACAAAAAGTGAGACCTCCCCCCCACCACAATCTATCTAACTAGTTACTAGAACAGAATGAATGTGGAGTTGAGGAAATTCCCATGATGAAACCCAGCGATAGTGAATGAAGAATATTAATACACCTTCCACCTTTGTAAACAAGTGTAATCATGTGATCTATTTTCCTAAACATTTTATCAAACTATTTCATTGAAAACATTCTTTGAAAACTTTTTTTGAAAACCATTCCATAATACTTTTAAAATACCTTTTCATTTTCATAGATTAGGGGAAATCCATATTTTATAAAAAAAATCCCTTATTCACAATCAAATTTAAATTTATTCAATAATTCCATTCAAATTTTAATTTTTTATAAAATAAGACCAATTAAGTTTACCAACACATGAAAGAGATAGTACCACATTCCACAAATCTGGCGCATATATTCCCACAATAAGTTATAAGAATAAGAACAATATAAAACCAAGAATGGAGTTCCTAGAATAACTCTATACAACTAAAAATTGATTCAATATTATAATAGAGTTATGTATGATTAATGATCACAACAGACCTATAGAACGCGCACACACAGCAGGATAACCAACAAAGTATGAGCCCTCGGAATAAGATCTCACAATGGATGAACAAATGAATCAAGGAAATAAACACAATGGATCAAAAAATAAAATATTGCAACACACAATTTCTACCAAAATAAATGTAAATGAAGGCGATGAATGTATCTCTATCCTGGATAGATTCAACACCCCCTCGATGATGATCCCACACCGAATGAATGAATCAGGAAAGAATAGAGGTTGTCAAAATCATTGTAGAATATATCTTGGTCAATAGGAAGGAGGGTGCAGATGAATAATAAAAAATGAGCGGATCAGAAACCTAAAATCCATCCTTACATGACTTATAAACCATGTAACCCATTTACACAACAAGTAATATTAGAGGTCCTTATACACTAGAAACCCTATCATAATTTTATTAAAGCCATTATTTTTAACATTTATCCATTTTGGATCATTACATAAAATGTAATATTTAATTTCATTTACTCAGATCACAACATAAGACTAGTGAACATTACACTTTTTGTACTCCCATTACACGAATAACAACTTTCTAGCTGACGACAAAAACTGTAGAATCATTCATAAAAACCCAAACAACCCAAGGAATTCATTGAACTCTAGGAGAACCCTATGATGAAATTACAAGTATAAACCCAAGCTCCATTAATTGAAAATAAAATCCCTAAACATTAGGTCATTTTACAAATCGAATGTTCTCTATCCCCATGAGTCCCAATACAATTCCAAATAAATAGGAAAACAAATAATGATATGGTAATTAAATGAAAGTGCCTAATGAAATATTAAAAACATCCGAACATAAAACTTTTAATCCCCATGAAGTCATGTTAAATAATAATTTATTCTAAAGAGGTGAGGAAACTACTCACTTATCAACGAATCATGCTCCCATGTCTCATTAAAATCTATTTCGTTCCACTATAACACTCTGACCAATAAAACCATCATCTCCCCCAAGTGATTCCCATGATAGTGAACAATATATATTATCTTCTTCAAAACACAAACATCTTACTCCAAATCAATCTCTTCCCATCTTTGAACATGGGAGGGATCAAGATGGTTTTATTTGAGCTATGATATATGGAAAAAATCATGATGTACTATCAAATGATCTAGAAATGTGAACCAATACACAACCTACCCAATCAACTAGGTGACCTCAAAATGGTCTTAAATATCTCATAGAAAATTTTCTTATTTTCCAAGATGATGATGACCCAAGTGAGGAGACTCATTCAATAAACCCCCATAAAATATGGAATAATTCAATGGATGATTCAATTTTCCGAATAAGATTTATGTGGACTATTCATTATAAAATGATATTGATGTATATCACGAATCCTCACCTACAAATCCTAAACCAATAATTATCCCACCGAATAAGCTTCAGCCACCACTACCAAGAAAATATGAAATTTACATGGGTGAAAAAACAAATCCTCAAAGGAATCCACTTTAATCTATTAATGATAAAAATTGTTTTAAGAAAACATAACTTTTCCCAGATTGAAATCCAAGATGCACAGAAGTAAGAGACGCATGCACCTATAATATACTCCAAAATTAGAATGGCACACTCTATCAAACCATATGTTTATGGATGATAAGTTTACTAAATGTGAATTGATTCCTTGTCTCCTCATGGAGAATTTTCTAAAATTTTGATGTAACCTAGGATCCCTATATGAAACAATTTTATATAGAACCCCTTGTATACTCACAATTTTATTCACAAAATGAATATTCTTATATTCATCATTGGAAGTTTCCCATATTGTAATGAATTGAATGAGATTTATCAATCAATCAATCACCACCCAGATAGAATTCCTTCATCGAGATATCCGTACAAATACAACAAAAAAAATCCATGGATACATCATCTATTTTAGAAACCATAAATAGAATATTCTAGAAAAAAATAAAAGGATTATGTTGATCTTCCTTTATCTTTTGATAGATGTAATTGTCAGAGACATAATCCAAAACTCCACACTTAACACCTAGCCTCATGATTCATATTCCCATTTCATAATGAATTTCAAATGTGAAATAATGAATGGCACATGAAAGAATATAAAAATCAATCAAAACTGAGAACCTCACTGAAGCTACGATGAAAATATAATCCCCAAAATCGATAAAACAATCAAAAGAGAGAGACCAATATGAAATGGTCCCCCCACAATATAATGTTTCTCTAATTCCTATAATATCATAATCCTCCTACTAGATATGCATAATAGACGAATAGATAAATGGAAATAAATTAACACTATTTAATACCATGTTTGAAACAAACTCATAAGCGTTTATATGCAATGGAGCAAAAATCCCTATAAGATTCCCCTGTTTTATTAATTCCAAAAAATATATTTTGGTGGAAATTTCTTTCTAAGGGATTCTGCATGGAAATTCTACTTCCTTGTGTTATAGGAAGTATCAATGTAAAACATCTAATGGTATTCCACCTAGAACTTCGATTTTCATATTAAAATAATTCTGAAAAAACATATTACTCAAACTCTTATGATCAGAAAATACTGTGAACCATTCCCCAAATTCATAGTAATTCTAAATCATAAGTTAATGAATAAATGTGGAAAGATATAAATAATAAGTCAGTTAATTATTCTCATATATTTGGAGTGGACAATATCTGTATGGTACCATACGACCTTCCTATATGGGAACACAACCCCATCCTGTTTCAAAATCATAAAAAAGAAACATAACCCTTACCTAGAGAAGTTAGTATAAAAATAGGAACCAATTTAAGATGTCATTTCATCTCATCATAATAATACTTACAATTTTCATCCCAACAAAATTTCACCCCTTTCCTAATATGATCATTTTATGATGACAACAACTTTGATAAATCCATGAAGTTCCAATAGTAGTATCTAGTATGAACATGAAATCACTAAAATTTAAATTCATTTAATTTCTTTTCCCATAACAAGATGACCATTAAATTATTATTATCAATAGATAATCAATAATCAGAATTAACATTCACAAATAACTTCAATTCTTCGATCCATAAATTTCATTTCAAGAGTATTTCATAAAAATTATTAACCCTCATGATTTAAATAACTAAACCCATGTGGTGACCTTACTAATTATTAGACCACAATTGAACCAAATTCTAATCCATGAAAAATACAAATAAAGTGGTGATATGCTGATGGAATATCTATTTCATCGAATCCATGAAAACTAAAGGAGCATAGTCAGGCCAAATTGAATCAAAAGATTTTTTTAATTGAGATAAGTTCTCTTGAAATCCATTATTGGTATAATATATCCCGAAACTATGAGATGTTGATTACCAGATAGAAGATAAATATTGGAAAAAACACTTTTCCAAAAATAACATATCAAAAAAAAAAATCTACCTAAGGTGATAGATCCTTGACCATAATTATTACCTTATTTAACTTCTAATAGTAAATGCACAAAAAAATTAACCATGTTCCATCTTGGAAAAGAACACTATGTTACTGATGGAGAAACAATCTGATGAAAAATCATTTTTCTATCACGTTTTCAAACAATCTTGATCACTTTCACCTCTGATAGATACATATGATGGGATTGTATTGAAATAGCTACGAACCTTGGTTGTAAATACCCTCTGATTGATGTAAATAAACATTAAATTAATTTTATAGAATAATTAATAAATGAATCAAATAGACACCTAATGTCCATATTATTTTAGTTTCATTGGAAACTGGGAAAAAAGAAAACTAGTTCATAAAACATCTACATTATCCCTTATGTTTTCATTTATATCAAAAATCTATTTTGGACACATCTTATAAAATACCCTTATTCAAATCCTAGGGAAAAGAAACCTAAAAAGGGATGAGGTCAAATGCTGAGTAAGGGTAAAAATATAAAATATCAATAAAAACATAAACATATGAATATAAAAACATGAATACTAATTTTGAAAATCTTATCGTGTATAACAAATATCAAAAAACATGCATCATGAAACAAATCTTGGTAGTTCATAAGGAATAAATCATAAAGGAACAAGATCCATGAGAAAATAAAATTGTCTTGAAACATGGAATAGTGAAAAACACATAAGAATAAGAACTCATTTTAATATTATCCAAGGCTAATTTCCAATACCATTATAGTGGAAAAGGTCAATAACTGAACTGGGTTATGTTTTTGTTCCAACCATGTAGTCCTGAATCAATTTACATGCATTTCCAACACTGAATTACTGGACCACATTTACATCCCATTACATTAATGTCTGTCTCATTTGATATAAAAATTTACCCATATCAAAGAAAAGATATATATGTCCTACACATGGCATAATGAAATCATTCTTATTTTTTCCACAAATAGATAAATCATTCCACATAGCATAACCCAAATAATAATATGGGTTTCCTAAACACCATTCAAACATAATCCATAAAACACCAATGGATTTAATAAATTGAATCACATCATAAAAAAATAAAATAAAAGATATAATTGGTATATAAAAAATAACCTATTTAAAAAATGACATCATAAATGGAAAATAATTTTGATAAAACACATTGAATTAATTCGTGAGGAAAATATCATTTCATATTCAACAACAATTTCTTTTCTCAAATTTCCCTGAAATTTTTATGTAAAATAATTTATTTTCAAATAATATGGAAATAATATTATGTAAGACTTTTGTAAATATGTTTTTATGAAAGCATAAAAATACATTCATGATTCAAATGTTAAAAGAAAACATTCTTATTGTGCTGTTATTAGAATGTCAAAAAGTATCTCGTATCGAAAATGATAAAAGATTAGTTACATGTAATTTAATAAAAAATCCCCAATGATTAAAATTCACTTTAATCAATTTTAGAAGAATAGAAAGAAATTTTTTTGGAATATTTATTTAGGAAATGTGGACATCAATGACAAATATAATCTTATAAATACATTCGTCTATTCTAGCTTAGATAAAACCGAGATAAAAAAATCATCCCTTACCATAGGTATGCAATCATTTTTATGTATCCAAACCTCCTATATAATGATTTAAATGGTTTCATTTTCATATTTTGTAACCATTTTCATTATATATGATCATATTATCATCCATTTGTTAGTAGCAGTATTACACATCTATTTGGTACTAACTTATTTATTTTCATACGAATGTTGTGTCAGATATGTGCCTCTTATTATTAAGTAGTTTATAGATGATATTAGTATAATATATATATACATCAAAATTATTTATTCTATTATTTTATATAATCTTGGTTTAATTATAATCATTTAGAATGAATCGAATCACATCGTGGAGATGATTGGCTATACATACGAACGAGTCACAATATTATTCCCATAATAGTGAAATGGTATGAAATTGGATGGTATTTTTTCCAAAATCAAAATCATGTTATTTTAATATATATATATATATATATAATTTTCATAATTATATCAATCCTATTAATAGGGTGGTGATAAATTGATAGTGTGGAGATAGTATGTTGTGTGTCAGCACGTGTGGTGATTTATTTTTTTATATGATGGATAGAAGGTGGAATATGGTTGATCTATAACCATAAAAACATCTAAAAATATAATTTATACTGGATATATTTCTTCATTACAAAAACAACTCATTAAAAGGATGTATAATAAGAAATATAATTGGAAGGAATCAGTAGAAAAGATTACATCTTGTTCGATGTGATCCCTCTAAATCCTCTCATAAAGGCACTATCGTTGGTATTTTGAGAAGAACAAGACCACAAAATTGCATCAAGGGAATTTTATAAGGTAAATGTATTTAATATGGACGATATTGAGTGCACAATGTGATGTTAATAGGTGATGTAGGAGGCACCCTTTTATAATTGAGTTGACGAGAACTTTCGTAATCTCCATATATATCAATTTATAATAAAATAAAACTTCATCCAAAAACAACAAAATGTCTTAATTTAGAATATTAGATGAGATAAGGTTATAAAATCAACAATAAATAAATTTTAGACATGTTTTTTACATTTAAATCTTATCATTTTAATTTATCACTTAGTTATTCTATTTCATTTTGACAAGGGTATCAAATATTTTGATATTAAAAGGGTGAAATATTTACTTATTTTATATAAATTAAATAAAAAATTAATAATTAAAAAATTTTAGAATTTAAAAAATTTATTATATATTTTTTAAAAATTTATATGATTTTGAAAACATTTAATAAAACTTATTTTCACAAAATAACTCTTATGCCGATTTTGAAAGTAATAAATTCTTGGATGAGTCAAAATATCTAGATAACGTTTTATCACCAAAAAAATATTTTATTATGTCCAAATTGGTTCATTTTAATAAATAAATTAATTGGATATATTAATTACCCAAAATTGTATTTATTTTAAAATTTTAAATAACATTAATTAAATAATTCCACTCCTAAAATAATTTCAACATTAGTTTTCTATAATTAATTAACACAGTTATTTAGTGAATAAAAATTAATTATAAAATTATATGATGAATTTAAATATATGTTATTTTATAAGAATACTTTTACATGAATATATTTTTTGTAAAATCCATCATTAAAAATGTTATACTAATTAAAACATGAATGTTACAAGATTGACATCACTTTAAATAAAAAATATTAGGAACATAAATGTTTTCTATAAGAATCCAAATTGTCAATATATAGACCCTTGGATAATTATTGTAATGATATACTCGACTAATAAGATTTGGCCATGTCTTTGTGTCTTTTAATGGTTATTATCATTTTAATAAAAAATAGATTGTTGATTTTTCACCAATAAAATAATTTCTGCTTCATCAATAAATAAACATTTATGGAAATTACTTTTTCATAAAATTTTAAAAGAATAACATGATAAATAAAAAAAATTTATAATTCAAATGAGTTTTCATAATCTAAATTATATTTTGAATATCTATATATTTAAAATTATTTAGTTATTAAAATTAGAGTAAGACATATTTGACATTTCTATAAATAAAATATATCAAATGTCCACATCCAAGTAGATTCTAAAGGATATGAATTTAGAAAAAATATGGTTTAGTTCAAAAATAACACTTCCAATCACATTAGGACTAGTGTTAAGGTATTTTTATGATATTATATTTTCCCATAATTGCCCAATTTACCTTTTTACCATGTTAATAAAAATTCATAAAACTAATATTCATAATCCCTACAAATTAAATAATGTTATTTAAATAATTTATATCTACTGATTAAAAATATTGAATCCATTTAAAAAAAATCAAAACACAAACTTTTCAATAATTCATTTAAAATTAATTTTATTTTTAGAATGAAAAATTTGTTTTGAATTTAAAAAATTTCCAATGATTGAAATATTTTTACATCAAAATTCATTTTAAAATTTTTGACAATGAAATATATTATATTTAAGGATAAAAATATATTCTATTTATACATTGAAACTATTAAATAATATAATTGAACCATATAAAATATTTCAATGGAAAAAAATTCAATTAAAATTTAGTGTATTTTTACTATTTTGAAAAACGTGATTGCTATCAGAAAAATATCAGAAGTTAATTCAACGAAAACTTTTATATCCTAATTATTAAGAAAATGTTTTTTTTGTTTTTATAGAATATATAAAAGTTTTATAACTAGATTTAAAATTGGTGTTCAATCAATATATGATGAAAATGTATTTTCTGAAAATTACTTCTTTTATACGAAAAAAATTGAATTTGTTTTAATATGATGTATATAAAACATGTAGGATAATTTTAAAAATTATATTGAAAATATTAAACATATATTTTGTTATTAAAATCAATCTAGAGTGACTTTATATTTTTATATACTCAATTGTTAGCCTTTTAATTGTTTTTTTTGAAGAAGGTTAATATTGTTCATACAATCCATTATAATGACTTGGTTAAAAGGTATCATAATAATATTTAGTTTAAGAATTATAAATTGTATTGGGTGAAATGAATTCAATAAAAATAACATGAAATTGTGTGTAACAAAATCCATGAATAGTGTTGTTTATACTGCAAGATAAGCCGATGTTGTATGTTGGGCCATATAATCATGATGTAGCATACAACACAAGATATTAATGAAATTAAAAATATATATCTCATTAGAAATATCATGATGTTACGTGGAATTATTTCAATCATAAACTCCACCTCTATATCTAAAGGAATCCGGAGGAAATCATCTTGGAAAACATCTGGAAATTCACAAAAATAGTGGGAAGGCCAATGAAAAAATAAATGTCATCAATATCAATAACAACCATAGAATGAAACTCTTATGGTATAGTTTGAAAGGTATTTCATAACCATATATTATATCCCGCTCTCTCTAAAACACCCATGATATCCCATCATCCATAAAAACCAAAAAAACATCACTAATTACATCAATCTCAGAATGATAAGAAATAAGACAATCCAACATTACGATAACATAAAGAAATTATAGATTTATATTGAGAAAATGCTACACCAACTATTTCTTAGGTATAGATAGTTCACTAGAAGGACACTAAAACCCTTATCTTTCCTATTTATAAGTGGTTCTGCTAAATCCATAATAAAGGACAAAAACTCCATTGGGTGGTTAATAATATCAATGAAACATCCAAATATAATAAATTTGTAGGCACCAATATCACATAAAAAACCACAATGAATTATGAAAAAATTACAGTACCACTCATAGTCATTGAACCTACATCTACCTCTACTAAAAAATTATATACTATAAGATTTTTATTCACTCATGAGACATGTTTCATGAAATTTTTTTTAAAGAAGCATATGAATGCAATATAATAGCCTTTGGAGGTAGAAATCCCCGATTATGATGGAGAGAAGACATAACCTGACAAAAAAATTATAAGAAACCATAATATATACAATTGTTTCACACACTTTTATGTAAAAACTACTACAAAAACACTCCTATAACATTGTTGTCATTTATTAGCGCTTCAAAAATTCACGGATAAAGTTCATTTTTATCAGTCCTAAAATAACCACTTAATAGAGATTCCATTTATCAGCACTAAAAAATCTCGGATAAAATGCACCATTTATTAGTGCTTCTTTTTTAGTGTGGATAACATTTAACCTTTATCTGTACATTATTATAACACTTTTAAAGGAAACCTATATCAGAGCTTTATTTATAACACTGATAAAATTTTTTCCTGATCAATGCACTTATAATGCTGATAAAAGTGTCCCTTAATCAGTGTTTTTAGAACTAATAAAGGACATTAATAAAATTAAAAATTAAGAATTAATATAAAAATTATTATATTAATAAAAATATAAAAAAATTTATTAATTAAATAAATATTTATAGAAAGTAATATATTTAATATAAATAAATATATATTATAAAAATTAATAAATAGTATATATTAAATATAGATATATAAAATGAATAAGTATAATATATATATATATATAATGTTAATTAAAAAAATATTAATATATTATTCATTTTTAATGTTGATTCATTTTTCAATTTAACAAATATTAAACGTCGTGTGTTTCATTTCTTTCATATATATATATATATATATATATATATATATATTTATATATATATATATTTGTGGGTATGTGTGTTAATGAATTTGTACACACTAATGCACACAAAAATATATTGACATAATATATAGAAACAGAACACCTTATATTTATGTAATTTATTCAAATTTTATTATATTTTAGAATTTCATTATAACATGATATATTTAATATATATTATGTTAGTAATCAGTCTATTTTATTTTTTTAATACTATAGTTAGGGTATTCATTTTTAAGGTGTTTTATTTTTTATTTTATTTTTTAACTAGTTTATTATTTATTATTTATTTATATGTATTTATTTACTATGTTTTAGTATTTTCAATATGTATTAATCCACATTAATATATGTATATATTTAATTATTTAACATCATAAATTTATTTAATAAAATTTATCCATTTTGTCAATATATATAATGTGTACTAATTTTTAATTATTCATATTCCCTAATTTTAAAATGGATGTATTTAAGAATATATTTCCATTAATAATGTTAAAAATAAATTTATAAATAAATATTTAGAAATAAACAGTAAATATATATTTAACTTTTTTTGAATGGAAACCACAACACCCCCCTATTTCACCCCTTAAGATTCTAATTGAGTATCCTAGCCCCGGTAAACCGGTTAAAGTGCCCCCAGTCTCCCTTCACTATGTGGTTGATACAACGTAATGCCACCCCACCCCACGCAGCCCAACAAAAAATAGTGTATTAAGACAGCAATGGTGAAATAATGATTCCAAAACACATCCAATGGGAATCAAACCACCTATTACAAGGAACCAACCGAATGACCAAACAACTAGGCCACCCCCATTGGGTAAATATGCATTTAATATATTAATAATTAATGAAAATAAAAAAATATTAGTTTTTAAATAAGTATTTATATATTTATAATTTAATAAATATATATATTTAAATACGTTAAAATTTATAATAATACTATTTAAATTTTTTTAATAATATGTGTAACTATATTTAAATAATTAAAATTCAAAAACATGTAATAGCACAGTTAGATGATATATTTATCAACTCTAAAACTATTACACTGTTTACTATGTCTTTAATTATGGCTTTTTAGTGCTAATAATGCTCCAGATTTATCAGTGTAAAGGAAATATTTATCAGAATGTATAAATCTCACGTTGATAAAAGGGATCTTTGACTGTGGTTTTTTGATATATTTTTTAATAGTGTCTCTGATCTTTTAAAAAAAACCCTATCCCTGACTCAGTCACTCATAATTTTCAATCTCCCAGGGAACTCTTCTATTGGTGGCATGACTCATCTATGTTCCATTGGATTAATCAAGGCTAGAATCCAATGTATTGTATTTTCTACACTTCCTCTTTATTTGATAGATTTATTGGGATGTTCATAACAAGATGAACCATACATATCTTCTCATCGCTACAAAAATAAAATTACTATGGTTCTAGTTCAACTTATTTCTCCTTTCACATGTACTTGACTGTCCAACCCATTCGTTCCTATAGAAACACATAGCTGGTTTACTCTCCTCTCGACATTAACAAGGATACCTCTAATCCCCCCTTAGTGTTCTTTTCATTTGAATAATATTGGGTTACAAACTCATGATTGTTTCTAAAATTTCATTCATAATTTATACTGGAATATAGATTCTAAAGGCTTAATTATAAGGGATTGTTAGGATTCAGGGTTACCCGGTTTTGGCCCTTTTTATTGGTGATGAACATATCGGGACAAAGGTAATTCCAAATATCATTAAAACATGTTTTGTAAATTTTTCTTATTCATTTAATCGTTAAACAATGAAATGGGTCATTTAGCTTTCGTATTTTGATGAAAATGGTTTTATTGAATACAAAATATTATTTAATTAATTTTTCATATTCCAAAATTTATTTTAGTGAAGCATTTTGTGAGAGTTTTATTTTTTAATACATTCATGATAATTATTAATCATAAACCATGGGCTACAAAGAATGATGGGTAATTTCACTATTGAGAAAAGTATGTTCAATAATGTTTTTTAAAATTCCCCAAATATAATATAGTTAAAAAATCATTGGGGATACTGACATATAAATACAAAACAATATATAAATAGTTTATTTCCCAAAAAATGCGAGTTATCCATATTTGGAATGTGGATTGAGAAAACTATGAGATGTGATTTATTAATTTATTTATTAATCAAAATAGATATATAGTTAATTTATAAGAGAGAAAATGATTTTAAAAGACATATAACATGCTGAATAACCGTAAGGAGAAAAAATTTATTAAAATATACCTTTGATGGTTTGGATCTTTATGTCTTATATGACATGATAATTTTTTATCCATGTCAAAATTGCTAAAAATAATGATATGATCCACCTATTATAATTAACCCTTTGTTGCATTATATAAAAACCATATCTCCTACTTTGATCACTATTTATCACTAGGTTAATGTGCTATCACTCCTTGGGTAATCGATGTTCCTCAATAAAATTTCTATGAGTGAAGGATAGTGTAATCCCATTAATGGCCCGAATACCATTTCTTCTCTATTGTTATAAATAAAATATATTCCATTAAATCTTAAATATGGATTTCACTAATACTATATTAAAAGTATGTGATTGGTTTTTTTATTTATATCCATACACATATATCCTTGAGATAAATCTAATCATTTTTATGTTTTTCCCTCTAATGGTTATAGGATGATAACCTAAATATCGCAAGTGTTATTACAGACTTGTTCATCAAGAACAAAATATATTAATCTATTAGTTTTTTGAATAAATATATTTCATATTGTATTATGTCAAAATAAAATATTATGATATTAAGTATTTCATTGTTTATCCATAGAATATGTCTATTATATATCCTTTTAGTATGATTTTTGAGAGATTTCATTAGTTTAGGTTCATAGGACACTTTAATCCATAGAAACATTATTGTCTTCCATATCATGATGGTGGAAGGAAAACCTATTTCAAACTAGCCTTCCTATAATCCTCAAGAGATGAATGGAAATAAAGCATATAAGGATGATTAAATAGGGGTAGTGAAGGTCAGTTATAATGTAGTATTGAAGTATTATATCTGTATTAAATATTTCATGAAAGATGAAATGAAATTTTGGACTATAATGCATGGAGTGTATTTCATTGATATTATTCGAGACAAATTAAAATTTTTACTACTCATAAAGAATATGGGTTCTGAACAAAATGATTTTTCCTATCTGGATAATGAATAGAATTTTGATGATGAAATAGTGGAATTATTCAGGGATCAAAAATATGTTGATGGAAACAATGAAAAATAAAAAAGTGACAAAACATCATAATTTTGAATAAAATTATCAAAACATGATGTCTTGTATAAAATTTGAGGTTTTTTGGAATCAAATCATCCATCCTATTGACCCACAAAAGTCAACATTCATTAGTTATCTTTGGGTCACATAGATAGTAATTTTTCCAATTTTATTGAATCATGGAGTCATTTATAACCTATAATAAATAAAATTGTTTTTAAATACATATTGGTAATTTTACAATATACATTATTTATTTTACAAAAAAAATATATAATGAGAAACTAATTTATTTTTCATTATTCCTTGTAGAATTCTTTTATTTAAGAAGATTTCTAGATGAAATTATAACTAATGTCGGTGGAAAATACCATAGAGCCATCTGAATGATTCTTATGATGTTAAATCAAAGGGATGTTTAAGGGAAAATAAATACCCACTAACCACTTGGTTTTGAACTAATTACAAAGAAGTAAACATCGACTTCATTCAAAAATCTCTACATTGATAAATCATTTCAGGTGCATTTAGATTAGTGATATATTATTTGGAATTATTTTTTTTATCCAACTAGATTCAAAATTATTAATTTATGGAACAATAAATGTTTGCTGAAAATAAAGAACATTCATCAAAAAATGTGCACCCCTATCACAATTGAAGGATGGGGTATACTTCATTTTATAAGAAACTGTTATTAGTTTTAAATAAATAATAAAAAATTAATTATGTCATATGAAACAACATATGTACCATTGTTTACTTGCATATTGATGAATCAAAATATGAATTCAATTCTATCCCATGTCATGTGTTATGGAAGGAGGATCATGTAAATAAAGATTGTATATTGTTTTATGAAAACAAAAGATGAAGTATGTGAATCGTGTGTAAGTATTAAATAATTAATTATGATTTATAAAAATATTACATGAAATAAATATCTTGATATTTTTTATATGCTTTAGATATACAAATCTGAAATGGTTGTACCAACAGAAAAGTGACTTTCAGTGGCTTTGAAGTGGCCTGAATAGCATGGTCAAATTAGATTATTAGGATTTTGAGTCTCCCCAAGAACATATTTCGGGACGATAAAACCACAAGAATATACATATAATATGATAAGGAAAATTCTGACCCAAATAGACTCTCAGTAAGAAATTATTTTGTGGTTTGGTATGGAAGACCAGTGTATAATAAATGGTCAAAGCGAACATGCCATGGAGAAAAGATCCAAACATAAACCAAATAATCCCACAAGATTTGAGGATTGTCATTCACCCCATAACATACTCATTGTAATGAATTTTTACATTACTTTTTCACCTAAATGTGTATCAAACAACTTCTAAAACTTTAATTACTAAAATTATACAAGGTATAATTGTATGATATTTTTTTTGGTAAATACCCACATAACACCGTGTAGTGAGAGGTACAATGTATAATATCCCAAGAGACCAGATACACAATCAACACCAGCCACAATATCACATGAGAGTGGGGATTAAGGTATGAGCTGACTACGAAGTTTTATGTTCCCCTTGATGATCCATATATTACTACGGTCGAAGATACTATTGGAGCATTCATAGCATGTCCATATTATCATATAATGATATAATAGGAATGTCTTTAACAAAATTTTTCAAATGAAAAGCATTTAACAATTGATGATAAAAAGTCTAAAGAAAGGATTGATATTACATAATGATAAATTAGGGAAGAAAAAATATTCCAATTCAGAAAATCTCGTGAATCAACCATGATAAAAAAACACTGGAGTACTGTCTCTCCTCTAGTACAATAGAAACATTTATTAACATTAAATGTACATAATGAGACCACATTTAATGATAATGATATTACATACGTTCACTATGAAGAATAAATGTTTGGAGCTTCCATTGCATACAGAATTGGTCTCGATTATCATAATGTTATTCTCAAGCATGAATGGTCAAGCAACTAGTTTTTTAATACATAGACAAAGAACATTTTCATAAAATGTCTATCCAAATAGTGTGGTGAATATTTTTATAAAATTTTGAAAAATATATTTTGTATAGTCATTTATATTACATCAATATAATGGGAAGATAGTTTGAAGCACGATTTGAATTCATTAATCCTAAAATAATTTATGTGATGTAAAATACATTGTAAAATAAATAAATATATAAGATGAAAAGATGATTTACTACAAGTGTCTAATAAAAAACATTGGAAGATGAACTCTTTTTTATACCTATAATTTATGGGTAAATTTCTACGAGCGCGGGCATAATGTTTTTAATTTTATTAAAGCCGGTTTAAGGGTGTCCAGTGCCCAACATACCACACTAATCAAGTTCAAGAGAACCAAAACAACAAACAACACAAAAAACCCATATTTAAACATCATAATAACTGTAGTCATCCCCGTATCCCATACATGATTCATCTTCATCACAAGTCGATTCCCTTTACGGATTTCTCAAAAGAATTGCACTTTGATCCCGATTGTTTAGCAGATCCGGATTAGTCATAACTGATGATTCCTTCTTAACCTCACTACACTTTTTGACAGCATGAACCACCTGGCTATTCCATTTGGAAGCAAACCTTGTATGCACAGGACTCGGGAGATATTAGTAGTCTTTCCTTGGCCTTTTTGTTGTTGTTTTACATGAAGGTATATCACCTGGAGACCCCTTATGGTTCCAATTTTGAACAATATCGCTAAATGAAGGGCTGTTAGGGGTACTCCAGTTCTCCTTTCCACCCATATGTCTCTCCTTTCCCACCCCGGGCTGTTTTGTCATCTCTACCTCCAGGCATCCAACATAGTCACCCAGCCTATGATCTGAAGGATTACTTTACATAAAGGGTTGGATCCCCTACCGTAGGAGAAATTCCTCCCCAACCATGAAATCTGCCTCCTTCCCCTTACCCTCAAATAGAAGGGCTTCGAAAGTCTTATCCCTCCCAACAAATTCCACAGAAACAACCTGCTCAGCATTCTCTTCCACAGATCCAGCAAACAGTTCCCGCCCCGTGCGATCCACCTGCCTATCCTCCGCAATCACAGCATCACCCTCACCCCATATAATGACATCCTCCTCCAGACCCTCTGCCAAATTACTCTCTGTGTGGACATAAAAGTTGTTTTTCAAATCCATAAATGGTTTAGCCAAAGGATCCAAACTTTTTGCCTCCCTCGGTCTGGCTGTATTAACCACCTCCACAAAAGTGAAACAAAACATGATGTGTATTATAAATATGTAATATAAAAAAATCAATATTTTATAGATAATCATGGAATTATAGTTTAATTCTATGTATTTACGAGAGATTGGTAATGATAGGGTGGTCTCTAAATATAGGTTAAATCATGGAATAAGGTCAATGTCTGACAAGATAATGCCTATAGATTTTTATAAATAAAAAAAAATTATTGTATATATAGAATGATTTACCAATAAAACAATATCAAAACAAGTTACTTATTTTTTTTCAATGTTTCAATAGTGTCTGAAAAAGATAATGTAATCGATCGAGGGTATTATGTTTGAAGATTTATGAGAGAAAACAAACAGTGTGAAACAACCAAAATCCCTTAACATGTAATATCCAATGGTAATTAAAACATTCATTAAATATATTTAATAATCATTAGTTTGTTTATATTTTCTCAATAATATCAATATTTCCAACATAATAGTTATTCAAAAAAAGAAATCAATTTTTTAGAGATGAGTGTTCATTGTACATTTTGTCAAATTGTATGATGACAAAAAATTTAGGTGATTACATTCGATTTTTGTTATATTGTGTGATCTATGACCTTAAATAGGAATTTTTGGTGTGAATTATTAGTGAAATGGTGCTGATTTTATTATTGATCTCTTTCTAAAGTAGAAGATTAATGGAAGAAATCGATTTGTATAGAAGCGCTGACATGTAAATAATATTTTTTTTAGGAAACATGGTGGAAGATGAAAAATAAGTGGAAAATGTGAAGTCATAGGTAGAGGAAGAGGTGATGTAGTAGGCATAGTCGAATTCAAATAGTGATGTGGAGGGGGTGCCAGTGGTGAAGATCGGGGTAGAGACTAGGGTGGAGGAGAATAAGAATCACTAAATTGAAAAAAATAAAATTGTTTCCATATGATGTAGAATAGGGATCATACCATTATTGTGATTGAGAAGAATTTTTTAAAATTTAACACAATATATGTCACTTTATATAAGATATATTGTGTGTTTTTTTCTTTTTTGAAATGACAGGTTAGTAAAAAAACAAATGTGGCGTACACAAATCAGAGAGAACACATTACAATTTTTTAGTAATTTATGAAAATGATCCATATGTCCTTTGTGATGTGTAGGGATAAGATACACCTCCATCTGATGCACGGTGTGACCAGTATGCCTCCGAGTGCGTATTCTTTATTGAAAAGTGACATTAATTTAAAAAAACCATTGAGATACAGAAATCTATAAAAATGAATTCATATTTTTTGGTACCATAGGAAAATGATCCATATGTCATTTATGACATATAGGGATCAAACTCACTTCAATATGATGTAGAGTGTGACCAGTTAGAATTAAGTGAGACATTTTTTTGAAAAACTGACATAAATTTTAATCATAAAGAACAACTGAAATACTCAAAATAGATATTCAACATTTCCATTATTTTTATACTTTAGGAAAACCATCCATGAGTCATTTGGAACATGTATCATTTAGTTTAACCTCAATCTAACACATTGTGTGGCTCTAAGTGCATCTTTTATAATAAAAATTGACATTAATTTTTAACAAAAAAACAACTAGCATAATCAAATTCAAAAAAATAAATCATAATTGCTTTAGTACTTTGGTAAAACGATCCATATGTCATTTGAGACTTTTAGGTATCATTCACACATCTATCTGATGCACATTATGACTGGTATGACTCCAGGTGTGTATTTTTTATTGAAAATTAACATTGATATTTATCAAAAAACAACTAACAAACTAAAAATCATGAAAATACTATCATATTGTTTTGATACGTTAGGAAAATGATCCCTAAGTCATTGTTGATGTGTTGTATTCATCCGCACATCAATCTGACACACAGTATGACTCCAAGTGATTCTTTTTATTCAAAATTGACATTAATTTTTACTAAAAAACCAACTAACATACTCAAAACTATTAAAACACAATAAAATTATTTTTAATCTATATATTAATTATTTATATGTCCTTTTTGATGTGCATTGATCTCCCACACCAACTGCGTTGCACTTCCTCTTTATTCGATGCACGGTGTGACAGGTATGTATCCAACCATGTCTTTTTTATTCAAAAGTGACAATAATGTTAAAAAATTAACTGGCACACTAAAAACTAAGAAAAAAAATTCCATTTGTTTTTATATTTAATGGAGATGATTTTTGAGACATTTTGGATGAGTATAATTTAGTTTTTGCTCAATCAAACACACGGTGTGACCGGTATAACTCCAAGTGCACTGTTTTTATTAAAAATTGACATTAAATTTAGTAAAAAATTAACTAACACACTCAAAACAAAGAAAATTAATTAATATTATTTTGGTAGATTAGGAAAATGATCAACACATCATTTTTTGCATGGTGGGATCTATAACGCCCCAATCTGACCCTTGGCTTTATAGGTATGACACCAACTCCATGTTTTTATATCAAACTAATATGGAATACTCTAAAATGATAAAATTCATTCAAATTGTTTCAATACTCTATGGAAATTACCCATAAATCATTTGGGACATGTTGCATTGATCTGAACCTCAATTTTATGCACAGTGTGGATAGTATGAATCCAAGTGCATCATTTAAATTCAAAACTAACATTCCTTTTCGTCAAAAAAACTAATGGCATATTGTATAGTAGTTTGGATTTTTCTTCTATTTCTGTTATAAATATTATTTCATTTAAATTAAGTATTTATATATTATATGTTATTTTATGATGTTTTTTTGACTAATACAGTGTGTTGTTACATCACACTACACTTGTTTTTGGTGATGCAGTGTGTTGCAGCATCACACTACAGTTTTCACCTTTACGAGTGCAAATAAATGTGCTATGAAATCATACCTTTATTATCACTCCTATAAGTGTTTTGAATGTAATGATTTACCATAACTTATAGAGGTACTGATAATTTCTATCGATAAATAACATTTAAGAGAGATAAGAAATCATAGTTTTTTCAAAGTAAAAAATTCTAATAAATCATACTATTATAAATGAAAATAATAGAGTTAACAAAAACCTCCATTTATCAGTGCTTTTAAAATCACTGATAAAGGTACCATTTATTAGTGGTAAAGAAAATAATTGATAAATTGGGTCTTTTATCTGAACTTTTAAAAGGAATAATAAATCTAATATTTATCAGTTCTTTTTTAGCTCTAATAAATATACTATTTATCAGCCATTTTTTGCGTTGAGAAAAGAAATGGACTTATAATTGTGCCATGATTAACAATGGTTTTCTAGTGCTGATAAAGGATTATTCTAGAACTGTTAAAATATTATTTTGGATTAGTGGAAGGACAAGAATGTAATATATGTTCTACCTTGGAACACCGATTGAATTCTAGAGGAACAACAATAGGTGAAACTAGAGCTACAGAGGAGGATTACTTCAGAAAACAACCTCCACCACTCCTATGATGTTCCTATCACTTCTTTTTCCCTAGTGGGCCACTAAATATACCCACTAATGGAATGATAGGGGGATGAATATCAAAATTTCTTACAATATTTATCTTTTCCTTCATAGTCTTGTCTGTTTTCTACATATAAGTCAATTTCGTAACAATAATTTCCTATGATTTGATGTCCAATCATGCACCCTACAAGAACATATAATAGTTCAACTGTTCATTCTTTGTAATCTATGGTGAAAAATGAACGAACTCAAATAGTATATTGGTGTATGCTTACACCAAATTATCTCCCTTCTATAAATAGAGGAACTCCATTGACTTCACCATCATCAGTGTCTCTATAAAATTTTTATTGAAAATTAAATTTCTAAACCCATCCAGTGCGATCCTTTATGCTTACCTACCTATACCATGGAATCCCAGCATTTCATTCTTGGACACTCATATCTGAAGGTCATACACCTCACCATGATACTCTTAGCGGTATCATCTAATTTGAAGATCTGATCAATATTTTCAAGAAATCTGCCAACCTTGTGAGGTTTATTCATACTTTAAAAGGATGGTAACTTATCATATAAGAACTCTCGTGATCAATCACTACACATAATAACTCCAAGTTGTACCTCATGATCCACATTTTTTTATTATAGTACATTCTTATTTATAGAAT
This sequence comes from Viscum album, assembly GCA_963277665.1. Classification (NCBI taxonomy): domain Eukaryota; kingdom Viridiplantae; phylum Streptophyta; class Magnoliopsida; order Santalales; family Viscaceae; genus Viscum; species Viscum album. Next base: position 567,152,840 of record OY728164.1, on the reverse strand, counting down.
GACCTTTCCACCAAATAGATTCTATATTGTTCCGATCCATATGGGGATTTTCTTTTTGGGGATTAGTTGAAAACTCAAACAGAACTCATAAAACATGTCTTGGTGGCATACCCCTACGTGAAAAAATATAAAAAATTATAATACTATAAGATAATATTAGTTACAACCAAAAAACCCATAGACAAAAAACCATATTATGGCCAAGATATCAAAATTGGAGACACGCATCCCAATGTCCCCTACTTTCTTGAGTCTCTTTACTAAAAAAGATGACAAGAAATTCACTGTAATATACATCTCAAGACTCTAAAATTTTATCTCTTGTATACCAAAAATCCCATTATAATTACTCTTGATGATGGACCTCATTTGATACCAAACAATGATGAACCTAACCAGAATAACCAATCAAATTGGAACCCAACCCAAATTTCCACATAAGAAAAGGGAATTCCTAATCCCCACTAGAATTCGAGAAGATCCTAGGCATCCACATCAAATAGTAGGAACAAATTATCCCAAATTTAAGTAGAAATCATGATAGAAATATATACATAATGACAAATTAGATGTAAATATTAATATATATATATATATATATATGTATATATAATAATAGATGAACAAACATGGAAGAGAAACAACTAAAATGGTATAAATTTTTTTCCAACAGACAAGTCAAACTCTAGGAGATGAATAAGATAATAATATACTCCAATATCTTCCATGTGATAATATAGGTAACATTCGGTATCTCACCATTCATATTCTAAAACCCTGCTGTTAATAACCCTCGCCCCATCACAACAGATATGTTCCATTCTAGCATTGAAATAAATAACTAGGTATATGAACCAGAAAAGGGGTATGTAGGGTTTGAGATAACATTATCAATAGGGTCCCAGCCATGTGATCCATATGAATACTAAACATGATAATCCATTCATGCTCATTTTTTAAATAAAACATTTCATGGTATGTAGTTTTGTAGTTTTTATGTCAATACCACCGAAGGAAAATGTAATTTTTCATTTTTTCATTATATTAAATTATCAATTTTGGAGGAATTCATATTTATATATCAAAATAGTCATATCATGTCAAAATTTAATGAATCAAATATCATATCATATCCATGGAATTATGACCAAAACAAAACAAAAAAACATCCAAAATCATAAAAAAACCATAGGTAACACCACCCCAAGTACCACAAAGGGTTAGGATATCTAGGACCCTCATACATAATCATATAAAGTCATTAAAAATAAATCTTTTAGGCAAATTAATCGATTAAATAGTGTAGAGGATCACCCTATAAACTAAACCCCACAATAGGTCTAACCAGTCCCTAGAACAATAACCTCAAGAACCAACGGAACGGTTCATGATAAAATCACCTCTCACTGGATGAATCCTTTTACAAATCCATCCCCCAAAGTACTCAATGAATTTTATTTTATCTATATTCCAAACCATTTCATCAAATAATTTAATTTCAATTATTATTGGAACAATATTTATGGAAACCATTTCACAATACTTTGAAAAATCCATTTCATTCACCAAAACAAGTGAAAACCCATATTTTATAAAAACACATTTTCACATATACATTTAATATATTGACATCATGAAATATAATTTATAAATCAATTTATTGAAAATTACCATAATAAAATTCACAAAAACAAGATAGAGAGGTAACCAGCAACAGTAAAAATCAGTTTGTACTTTCCATCAACGAGATCCATCAATTATAAGAATACAATAAGGAGAAAATCGGACTAAGAATCTAAATATAGAACAGAAAATTGATTTGATTTATAAAAAATGGTCAGTAAAGAGGAAAGATCAAAACATACCTTAAGAGAAGATAGATGTTGCACCATAACATACAAAGGATAATTCCCAATATTAAGATCACATAATGTATCTGCAAATTAATTAATGGAATCAAAAACATGGTTTGAGAAATCTAATATTTCACTACTATAACACTACTATGTTAAATTTAAATCAATAAGTAGAATGGATATCTTTCTTGGAGAGATATAACACAAATTCAATGATGATCCAACACTGAACGAATCAATCCTGAATAAACAGAGACTTGAAAAATCATGGGAGAGTATATCAAGGTAAAATGTATTACAGGATATGGATAAAAAATAAAATGAATCAGTCAACTGTAATTGTAAAATCCATCCAAATGTGACTTATATAGAATTTAACTCCGTTACACATTTTTTATTCCATGGGGTCCTTAGACACTTAAAAACCCATTGAATGTTTTATTAAAAACCCAATTTTTTGAAATTACAAGTGGTGTAAAATTTACTCAGTTTGTAATCATTCACACTATGTACTCAACTCATGAAATGATCTTAGAAAATATTACAAAACTTGTACTCCTATCACATGATTTGTAAAATTCATATGGACAATGAAAATTATAGATTCTTGCATGAAATTTCATGAAATACGAAGCATTCTCTACACTCAGGAATATACCCACTAATACACTACACATTTATAAATAGACTTCCAAAATTATAAGAAACATACATCCCTAAAAATTAAGTCATTTTCCCAGGTAAATGATCACCATCCTTTTGAGTCCCAAGATTCACCCAATTAAAAGGAAAAAAGTGAAAGAGAATATAATTACCTAAAACCAAGTAAATTTAAATTACACATATTTTGTTTTCAAAATCCTTGTTTAGTAAAATAATTAACTAAAATATTACTGTTTTTTATAAATTAATGTTGGTTTGAAAGTTATACTATAATTTTTGATTTCATAGTCACTTTATGGAATTATATTTAAAAGTATATTTTGATAAAATAATTAAATGAAATCATTAGTATAAAAATTTTCATTACAAAGTAAAATATTAATTAAATAATTCCTCGAATTATAGGTTTTTGTGGAATTATTTTGAATTCTAAATGTATATAGAATGTTTTTATAAAACAAGTTTAAAAACATTTAATTACTAAGGATCTTATTAATATAGTTATAAATTTTACTAAGTCATATTATATTCCATTTTTCATTGTCACAAAAGGTGACATGTCAATCATATACATAGATAAGGTTCTTACAGCTTAAATATTCCTCATTCATGTTTCCAGAAAATCCACTATCTAGATTCTAAAACTGTGTAATTATACTCTTCAAGTAGGCTTCCATTAAAAAATTCAAGACAGAATTGATTTCGTACCAATATTTTCATAGTTATAGAAGTTCTAGTAATTATAACCTTAAAAATAAAATGTTTTTGAAATAGTTTTATATAATCATACTTTAAGTATTTTGAATTGAAAACATTATTTGGTCCATATCAATAAATATTTATTTACAGAGTTATTATAACTTTAACTATTAATTATTTTTTCTTATAACAAATCTTCATTACAGGTTTGTAACCAATCCTAGTAGTACACATGGGTGTGGTTTATTTTACATGTATCATTTTAAGGGTTTTACTACCATTTTAGATTCATTATATAACCATTTTAATTTCAATTTTTTTTGAGTTCATCTTATTCCATTAATAAAGTATAATTTTTTCCTATTAATAGTAAAAAAAATTAATGTTTGATGTCAATGAATACTTATTTTTTAAACTCTTATTTTAATCTTTTTGATCATTGAATTTATCCTACAACATTTTACTGTTATCTAATAGAATTTCACAACCCATTTTTTTTCATTCTCAAAATGATTTAAAATATTGACAGGAGATGTAGATATAATATCTAGTACCTCATTTGTGTTTTTCATGAAACCCATGTTAACAATAGGATTTTTATCTTCTCTTCTAGAGTCAGAGTCACAAAATTATCTTTTGAGGTACTCTATGTTGATTTTATATCCTTTTTTAACTTTTGATTTAATCCTCTTATATTTTCCTTATATTTTAATTGTGGATATTCTAATTAGATATTTCAATAACTTTTACACTCAAAATAAATCACTCCACCTCTTTCATTCTCTTCATTCCAATTTAATTTTGGTTTTCACATTCCTATATAGAATGACTTTTTGAACTAAATCTTCATAATCTAGAATAATTTTAATTACATGGCATGGAGAACCATTTCTTCATCTCTATTATTAGGATACTCTTCATAAAATGAAATTTAAAATTTAAAAGTTTTCTTTTTGATTTTAGTTAGAATTTATGAAGGTAGAATATTCTATATTTTGTTCATCTTCATCTTCTTTATTCACTATTAGTTAAACCTCAAACATTACAAGATTTACAGTAATCACCTTCAATGCAATTATACTTATACCACATGATTATCCGATGAAGCATAATTTCTTCTCCACCAATCATCCAAAAATCTCCAAAGGCACATCAAATGATATTTATTAGAAAAAGATGCCCCTATGTGTATGTATCATATTCAAAATATTGTTGAACCTAAGATGAGTTTTAGAAATTGATTCATAATGATTCATTTTAGAAGGATCATACATAATGGTATATGTATAGAGAAACATTTAAATAACATCCATGTTTCCCTATTGAGATATAGTGAGAGTATCCACAGTTTTAAAAGTAGTAGAAAAATAAGATATTGTATTAAATTAATATTCTTCTAATGTATTGAATAATGAATTCATAGCATTGGAATTGTAGTTATTTGTGAAATTAGTTTCATTAGTCCATTAAAATATAATTTTTCTGTATTTCCATTTTTTAAACAATTACAGTCTATATATCATATCACATGCTATGAATGTATATTTTTATATTGAACTTCCATTGAGAATAATTTGTTCAATGAAAATAAGCGATGCATTTAGTGAAATATCTTTATTATCTATTTTTATGCCTAAATAATTAAATTTTAAATTTATATAAATTATAATATCGATTGATATAACTTGATCAGTGTAAAAGGTTTTTTGATTGTCTATTTATTTAAAATTATGGTCAGATTAGTATAGTCATGTGGGATGTGAACATAGTTAAAAATTAAAATTAAAATTTAAATAAATTTAAAACCAACCCCCTTAATTTTATAAAACACTCAGTTAACTAAAATAGTGGAGATATATATTTTTATCATTAAAAAGTTTTATCAACAATTTTATCAAATCTCAGATAAAAATAAGATTGAAAAATCTTTCTAACTTTTAAAAAAAATTACTATAATCCAATAATAGAAATAAAACATGCATTAAATTTAACATTAAATGAACTATTTTTTAATTTATTTTTAAAATGAATATTAGTCTGTTTTAAACAATATTAAAAAAATAATATAGTATGAAAAATAAAGATATTAATTCTCATATCGATACTTAATACCCTCCACTTAGAAGCAACCTGCTAACACATATTTTATTAAAAAATAAACTGATCCACAACCAATACATGTTTTTTTTAAAACACAATTTTTCATCATGTTTTCGAGAAACAACTCGGCTCTTCCATATGTTTACATGGGATAAATAATTGTAAATAAATACATTATTATGTCTTCTCACTCTCTAATATAAAATAAGAGATTTTGTTTAGAAATCGAGTAATGAAAAACACATATCATGATGTAATCTAGAAAACATAGATAGATAGATTAATAAAGTGAATATTTGAAGTTTCTCTATCTAATAACAATTGTTTGAATAAATATATTTTAATTTTTTTTGATAAACTTCTACAGAGTTTAGATTGATAGTTCTGGAGAACAGGGTGTCACATAAGCATTCTGCTTAGTCAATTTAACATATCAAATTTTTTACAGGATCTTATTTTTTACTTCATCCAATATTCTATCTATAAGTGAATCTTTTACATAAATAGTATTTTCTATAAAATAGTTATTAGAGAATATTTTTTCTTTAATCCCAATAGTAATTAGTCATTAAATTATTTGACATTTAGTAAATTGTAAAAAATTGTTCCATTATATATTTGAAAATGCACCACCTCTTACGTTAGACACAAAACACGTGGCCTTTACATAGGCATTATTACTTTGCGTAATGTTTAGTACTCACTATTAGTAGTTATGTAAACTAAGAATGGAAACTATCCATGGTCACATCATCTGTTAATGCAGTAACTACATTGGTTTACATGGTAGGTTTTATTATTCAAATGATATGTACATCTATTCATGAGTAAGGTAATCTTCTTCATGCGGTGGGTACTTGAATTTTTTTGATGTTACTTGATTTATTCTCAAGCTAAGATCATTTTTTATTGAAAAATGATCACCTATTTATCTATTCACTAAAATAAAACATTATGGTAGTCCATCACATTTATTTTTTCATACTATCACATGATAACTATGTTTCTTCATGTGGTAGGTAGTATCTTTCATGGGGATACTTTGAGTTCAATATGGGTTATGATCTGTACACATGATGTTACTTTAAAATCATTGAATAGTCAGTAAAAGACATAGAAAAAACTGTAACATGCTCTGTAGTCTGTTTATGTGGCCATTATACTTTTATAATGTGGAAGGTAGGCATGGTCACAATCAAAAATAACCATTTTACAAGTTTTTCAAATAAAATACTAACAGAATAAACCAATAAATTCATTTAAAAATTCATAAACCTGATTTGGGTACATTTAAAAATGATTTATTTGAATAGTATACTAATTTTTATAGAAAAATGGTTACATATTGTGTCAATAAACTATTTGAACAAATATATTAACACTATCACATTATAAACCCAACCTTACATTATATACTATTTCTAAAAAATCAATATATCATGCATAAAATATATTACTTACAAATATACCCAAATTAAATAATTCATCATTATCCTTAACTATATCAGAAACATTCCATTACATATTTATTCACATTTCACCAAATATGAAATTATATTAGATCCTATGAATAGATGATAAGTAAAAAATAACATTCAAGGGTACCTGAAATTGTTTTCCAAATTCATTTGGCTTCCATTGAGATATTTCAAATTCTTTATATTCATTTAGACAAGATATTTTCTCCCAAAATAATTAGCAATATTTACATAGGGAAATTATATTTTAGTTAAGAATTCAATTTTATAAATTATATTCCATGTCATTTAATGGTTTACAGAAATATCTACTTAATAAAGATTTATGTCCTTAAAAAAGGTATAAACATCGTTGATTCCAATATTAGAGATTTTGAAACATTCTGTTACCTTCATTCAAGAAATTAATTAACCCTATTTTGAGTGTACATATTTGGGGTTCGTCTTAGGATTTCTTGGGTGAAATTGGGAATATTATGAAAAATTTTGTGGTTTTTTTGTTGAAAAATGGTTATGGAAAACAATGCGGTTTGTCCTAGGAACCCTCATTTCCATGGTTGATCCACTGGAAGGTGAAATAGAATTTATCCAAAATATATAGCCACACATCCAAAATCTTCAACCATAGATAATGAGGGTTTTCATGGTGGAATAAATATTAATTAAATCATGGGGGAAAACTATGCACCCCATCCCGAAGTCCTGTAGGGTTAAATGGTTAGGGTACATGGTTACTACGAACTGTGCAGACAGTACATTAATTCACCCGAACAGTTTTTAATTCCAATGATTTTTTTAAAATAAACCAATGATAATTTCTTAATATAATACCCCAATTCAACCCCAACTTGATTCATTGTCTTTTGGAGGCTCTCAAGAAGCGATTTTTAATTCTCAGTCCACTTCTCCTCGAGAATCATTGAAATGATGATCTAATTGGATACCTTTCTGGTGAATTTTCTCCACATATTTTTCTTCTCATACTCTATTATTGTATCCTACATAAATATTGATAGTTGATCATTTTATTTATGTAATTAATATTTCTTTTGATGAATCAATAATCTATGATAGATTCATCGATTTCCTAAACATTTTTACATCATTGGCATATCCCATTGTGATTATCGTGTAGATAATTCAAGTTGGTTCCCAAGAACCAACAATATTGTTTATTAAGTGAAATTTTATTTATATTTTTGAATAATAAAACAATTAATATCATGTCATGATTATTATTCTATGTAACATACTATATGATAATTTTATAAGATAAGTGTTCACATTAAAAGGTGTTATCAGTCCCCCGTAATGATGTGAACCCAGAATTTCTGAAATAGTATTATTAATTATATGTTATATATAAAAATGATATCATTTGATGGACAAAAATGATATATGCTCTTAGGGGTGCATCATCATTGGAAAATGAGGCACTCTCTCATTTTTTCACCCTTAGTAATATCCAGTATAGTGTATTATAAGAATATTATCTTCTAGTATGATATAAAAATTTATATATATCATTGGTTTTTTCAATCTACAGACATGTGAATAATATTATAAAGTATTTATCCCTTCATTTCTTCAACATAATTTGATATCTATTTCCCATTTATTGAAATTATATTTCTTTGATAAATCCATGACCATGGTGTTATATAGGAAATATTTTTCTAGAAAATCATATAATGATTCATTGAACACAAAGTTTGATGGAACCTGTATACAACATCCTTTATTACTGATATCAGGATAAAAATATTATATTACATAGTAAGTGTTTGTATGATGTGTTATGTAATTTCATTATAAAATTCTTTCTCTGTTGGTTCCTTGGTGTATTTTAAGACTCTGACCTTTGACTTTACGCTTCTTTTTATAATTTCAATGAAAAAGATTCCTATATTGTCATTTAGTAAGTATATATTTAGAATCTCAGTTAAATAATATATTATTATAATTTATATAATAAGCTGAATAAATATTTTTCCACAAATGGTTAAGTAATTATTCATATTTTATTTATCACATATATATTTTCCACAATTATTTTATATATTATTATGTGAGTAAGATATTTAATAATTAATTTATTTTTATACATAGCAGATATAATATTTATTTTTTTATTTCTTAATAATGAAGTTATATGTATTTATTAAATAAATATCCATTTTCTGAGGACTTATAAATATTATGGAGGAATGGTGGACTGATTATATTGGTATAGTGAGAAATAATAAATATGTTGAATATTATTTGAATAAATAATATTAAAGTTTATTTTTGAGTCTACTTCATATCACGAAATATTATTATTATTATAGATATGTTGTTCTATATGGATTAAATAATTAATAATGTTCACCTGAGAAATTATATATTTATAACCATAATGGAATATAAACTAAATTATATTATTTTTCAATACATTCCATTCATTTAGTGTCATGCACAATTAAATCTAAAGAATCCACTGAAATCCCTAGAGAGATACCCTATGTTGGAATTCCCCCAAAATGGGGAGTGATATTCATCTTCCTCCCACTAATAAATCTAGAGAAATCATGAATAATATATTGGAAGATATTATCTGTGTGATCATTGGGAAAAAACTCAAATGATAGCTTCTACAGTGCTAGGACCCATAGATTCCGACATAGTTGTTTGGAGAATCAGGGACCATGTTTGGATCATATATATATGGAATATAATATTGTATCCTACAACGCAATGATGGTGATATATAGATCTGTTTCCATATCCATTAATGAATAGATAATTTTATGTAAGGTATTTTGAGATTTTCTTTATGTAATTATTAATTTTATAATACGATCATGTTCTATAGTTCTTAGATTTTTCTATTTTATATATTCTTTAATTAAATATTTAGATCATGGGGTTTTTAGTATATTGAATATCATATTAATCATCGATCATGATAAAAACCATTTTCGGGCACAACCCATCACATTCTTCCACTACTCCTAGAAACATTAAGTATTATCAAAGCGTGTCACATAAACATATATAATTATTTAATGATAATTCATAGATTTACGCATTTATTATTTGTTTTCTATTCTTTTTTAATCTTCATTTATTGAAAATTTTGATATATTTTTACCACCTGCTATTTCTCATAAATATAATCAAATCAATTAATTTTATGAGTGAAATAAATTCTATTATATCATCTGCATGAGTTGAGTAATCCGATAGGATAACATAAGAGTAATCACTATGTAACTCATAGGTACATATCATGTACTGGTGTTTAATTCCCCAATAAATAATTCTAAATTAATTCAAAGTCATGTTCATTTATTTAACATAGTGAGATTAATTATACACCACATGTTTACTGGGTAATCCTAAAAAATGGCCAGCCAGATTACATGTTGTCTAACATGCATACACATCATGAATTCATTTAGTCATATATTGGCCATGTATATTCATAAATTTTTTACATTACTGGTGTCCATATAAATTAGAGACCACATATCATGTAGAACATGTATAGGTTGTGTTCTCCAAAATATTCTATGGAATGGGTATACGACGAGTCCCTATGATTATGTCATAGATATATGGTGAGAATGATACATGTGGTGTATCTTAAAAGTACACACCATGTTCTTTTACAAACTTATGAAGAATTAAAAATTATTTTATTATATTGTGAAAGCCTTATTAATTTGTGCTTTCATATGATCATTAAGATAATAGAAAAATCCATGTGTTGGGTTTACATATATATAACTATATAATTAACTTATTCATAATTTTCAAATCTATATATCATGTGTAAGACAGATTATTGTTTTACTCTATGCACATTGAAGTATAACATTCCGTATAAATAGAATTTATACCGCATGATCTTTCAAATGGTATTACATTTCATGATATTACATCATTAAGTATTTTATGAAAAAATTAAAAATTAAATTTTATACAAGTGTAATACACATTGGCTACATTGAACAGGTACTCACCATGTTACCTCCAATGTACATTTTTTAACATTCATAGTTATTTCAAAATAAATTTCATTAATTTTTTTGAATGTATGATGGACGATGATATCAAGAATATTTTAATGGGAATAAAATAAAATAATTTTATAATTGAAGAATAAAATGAATATAATATATAGTGTTTTATCTTAAATAATAACTATTATAGCTAAATACTAAATTTATTAAATGTTTAATTAATTTCATGCTTGTAGATAATCTTTAGTCTTGACCAATCCTTTATGTGAGATTGGTTTCATTTGATTTGTTATTAAATTAAATTATTTTCTTCTGTGTCATCTCACCTCTCGTTAAATAAGTGCTTTCATGCCCATTTTTTATTTTATGTAGCCCCCTAACCAATAAATTGGTTCCCCTAACCTACATTCAAGTAATAACATGTGTAATAGATGTAACTCCAAATAAATGGTATGCAATTCATGTTTTTAGATGAGGAAAAACAAATTCAAGACATATACATAGGTTGACGGGTGGAATGATTCAAAATTACACTTAATGGGTTCAATGGTTTTCCCATGGGTTGATAGATAATTTATCATCGTATATATAAACGTACTACTAGTAAAATATCATGATCATACAACTTTATTATTTTATTTTTGTCAAGTTTCATGGTAATTTTCATAGGAATGTTTTGTAGTGATCATAATAATTAATTTATTAACAATTATGAAATTTAGAACTAAACAATTTTACTTATGTGCACATATTTTCTAAGACATGGTTATAACATAATTAAATCCACTTAATAATATTATTCATGTAATAAAGATTTTAATTTTTAATTAAAAACTAAAAAATAAAATACATTAATTATATATATCATGTATTTATATCCTTCCACTACATCAGTTAAAATTGTCCAATAATTAAATTTTTTGGCTACCAAATGTTGTGGTGATTCAACTTATAGAATACTTAGATATTCATGTTCGGGGTTGACTTAAATTATTTCACACATATGTTTAACTTCTAAAGTGAGAATAGGTTTAACTAAGTGGAAAGAGTTTAGGAAATCAAATTTTAGGATTTCAGGATTGGGGAGTCCTCCCAATTGATCATGGAAAAATCAAGTTAATGAATATGAAATTGGGAATGTGTACATAAAACACATTTAATTTCTTGACCATCAAATGTTTTCATAATGAAAAGAGGAATATAGACCATTTCAACATGAATGTCAGTGAAATAGGATTTTCTAAAGACAATGGTGTGCACATTTGGGTTATTTATTAAATAGTGGGGGATTTAAAATATGATATTTATTTATTTTTATAAATCATATCAGAAAATTCACTGTAACTATGGTCATCTTATTTTTCAAAATACTAATAAAAATGCATTCAAATACATCATTAAAATATATAATTGGAAAGGATATCCTTTTATTTGTAATTAATTAATATGGTGGGTGAGGGTGACTGCATGTTATCCTACAACATGAAAGGAAATTGTTTGTATTGGAAGAGCCTTCCCCTAATACACCTCGTAATGAGGCTAGTGAGGAATATATTTCATTCATTGAGAAACATTTGAATGATTCTAGAAATGATCTATGTTTAAGATATAATCCATTACCAATTATATTTTTAAGTATCCTGTGTGCATGGATGCATATTTCATTTTTTCTAACCTTTGAGGTCTCTATAAAGATAGGGAAAGGCCATATTTATATGAGATATCCAATCCTATTTTTATAAATAAATTTTAATATTTGGTTCCAGGTGGGCCTCATATTGTCATTATTTTTGTGTATATTGAATTCTTAGACATCATGGGGATAAAATTCGTAGATGAATTTCACACGGATACCACACTTTCCTCAACAACAAACACATTCACAAGTTTTATTATTAATTATATAAAGAGAAGTGATGAGAATTTTCTTTTAGACATTCATACTCAGATTCTCCTGGTGGTTAAGGTCCTCGGTGTGAAAAACCTATAATTCTTATTGTTAAAAATAAATGGATGGGCAAAAAGATAGAGCCCATGACTCATAACATGTCTAAAACTCCAAAGAACCATCCTTGAAATAATAGAAAGATCCAAATTACGGGTATAGAAAGTTTGGTAGTATTTTTGGCATATGGAATGTAAGGCCACTAGAAGAGGAACATCACCAAAAATAATTGGGAGGCTAATGGTGTGTTTTTATCGAGAGTAATATTTAAATATATTAAAAATATTTATTAGAAAGAACATTTGGTGCTCATATATGTATCCAGATATAGGAAAAAAAATATTTCTGAATATTGATAGAGTAGAGAATATTTTTTGAGCATCCAATGGTATGAGGATGGATTATCTAGACAATGATGACTACAACCATTCTTTTACAACATAAATTACATTTTCTTTTAAAAAAATTTATGTAACCAAAGGTTACCAAGAACGGATTTTTTTATCCTGCCTCGATGCAGATGCTTTTATTTTCATGTTTTATAAAATATTATTTCATTTATAAAAAGTACATATGTTTTTGTATAGAAAATTTAAATATTTTTTATTATGTATTAAATTACAAAAACCAATAATGACAATAAATAAATAGTCATTATCACATGAAACATATAACAACCGTCTTTGGAATCACCATCCTGGTCATGTAAATAATAAGTGTTTAAAAAAATACCTTTTATGATGTGTATGTAGACTCTTCTGACCTATGACTAATTGATTTATGTAATTATTAGTTAAAAGGAAAAATGACCAAAATACAATTTAGTGTTGTAAAGACACGTAAAATTCAAGGGAAATTTTTTCATAATTTTCTTGGGAATTTTACGAGAGCGCGGTTTCTGACGGCACCTAATTCCGAGGCCCGGAGTGCCCGGAATTAATTTCGAAAGTTTGGCTCGGTACGTTCAGTGAACGAACGAGCGGGAAATTCCTAACTTTTGATCCGGATCTCGGAATTGAAAACCGAGGACACCGATGAACTCGCAGTGTCGATATTCGCTTAAGAGGACCTTTTCCGAAGTTGCGTTTGCCTAGGAGGAGTTGTTTATTTTTTCTGGATGAAATCAAGAGTAAAATAAAATTGTGATACAAATTTATTTTATATATCTTTAAAGTGGTTAAAATCTTTTGTTGGAATTTGGGTGGTTTAACCACCTAAGAGAGGATTAAGGTGAGGAGGGGCCCACCCAAGCCCCACCTTTTCAAATTCCCTAACTCCCCTCTCTCCCTCTTAAAAGCTTGATAACTTAAAACTTAATTAATTACAGAACTCATGTATAATTAATTAAGTGTTATGTTATGTTAAGTTATGTTTTGTTTTTGAAATTTAAGTTTTTGAAAAGCTTGGCTTAGTAAATAAAATAAGGAGGGACCTTATTTTATTTGGATTGTTGGGTGAGGTGTGAAAGAGCTTTGGAGAGAAGCTGAAGAAATCCTCCACCATCTTCATCTCCTTCATGGAAGAACGCGAAGAACGTCCGACGCCCACGAAGAACACCGACGAAGACATCTTGACTTGTCTTCTCCGATTGCTTCCTCCTCGACTTCTTCGTCTTCTACCCGACGTCAACGAAACGACGACCGCTTCCCACGACTACGTCAACGTGCGACTATCGAGGTAGGGGTTTACTACAATTTTATTATCACTTTCCATGTTTTTCCCTTCTAAATCTATTGTGGGATTGATAAAAGTGTTTGATGAGGATTGTAGGGAATTTTATTTAATTTACGTGAGAATCGTTTGAAACAAGGTTCAATTTTAATTAATTAAAATCGTGCCATTCGGGTGTTGGTTATTCCCGATTGTTAGCATCTAATGCGGAGGGCGCGGGCCGAACGAACACGGCCCGACAACCCTCCATAATTTTGTTTTTGGTGCGTGGATTTGACAGTGATGAGGAATCGAACCTGAAATGGGAAAATGAGGTATCCGTTCCGAAGATCTCGATCCGAGAAAATCGCCGGCGAAGACCGCAAGAGGAACGGACCACCGGAGTACGTCCGGTGGTCTGCGGAAGACGGCGGCCGCGCGCCGCTCCGGCGCGGCGGCGCCGGCGACCCGAGGTGGAGACGCGTCGCCGGAGTAACCCACCGCGGCTAAGCCGTGGTGGTCAGCAGGCGGCCGGCAAATCCGGCCGCGACGGTCCAAGGGCGGGACCCTTTAGGGTCCCGCGTTTCATTCTTCGGTCGGCCAAGGGGCCGGCCGTTTCCTGGAATTTCGGGGGATTAAACCCCCGGATGGTAGCAGGGCGGGCCCCCCACGTGGAGGGGGGCCGTTGTTTTGCAAAGCACGGGGGGGGGGGGGGGGGGGGGGCTGCGCCCCCCGTTTCCTCGACCTGCGCTCGGCCAACCGGCCGAGCTGAGCGGCCGGGCCGGGTCAAGCGGACCGGGTCGGGCCGAACCGGTTCGGGTCGGATCCGGTTCGGGTTGACCCGGTTTGGGTCAACCCGGTTCGGGCCGACCCAGGGGGGTAGGGCCGGGTCGGCCCGGACCCGGACCCCCCGTTTCGAGTCAGTTTCTATCATTTGGCCATAACATGAGCCACAGACCTCCGATTGACGAACCGTCTATGGAAACGCGATCCTTGGATCGAGACGGTCGTTTCGGTATATTGCACTCAAAGTTTCGGAACACTTTGAGTTCGGCCGGGTTGGTTCGTTCACGAAACCAACCGGGCCTTCGGAGCGGAAACACTCATATCTTGAGCTACAGACGTCCAATTGACGTGACGTCAGCTTTGTTTTGTTCCTCTTAGTGAGATGGATCTTTTGGCATACTCCGCCCGAGGTTTGGACGCAGGTGGAGTACGGTCGGGTTGTTTTTTCCTTAAAAACCAACCGGGCCCCGGGGACGAAAATGCCAATAACTCTCAGACCGGGCGTCCGATCGACGCGCTGTCTATTGCGATGAGTTTCTGTTGACGATATGAAACTTTTGGATACATCAACTCTGGACTTTGTGACAGTCGATGTATCAGCCTCTCGGCTCGTGGAGCGGACCCTCCGAACGAGCTTGCTGTGTGCGGGAACCCTAGTGCTGGCTGCGACTGTTACTGTGACTACTACTGCTACTACTGCTACTGTGACTGCGACGACGACAGTACAGAGATCCTGAGTGGATTCGACGACGACGACTACAGCACTCAGCGATCCTACGTGGATCTATGCTCAGGTCCTGTGTGGGCCCGATCCTGTGTGGGTCTTTGCGCTCAGCGGTCCTGTGTGAACCAGCGCCTACAGGTCCTATGTGGGCCCGATCCTGTGTGGGTCTTTTGCGGGGGTTAGTTACCTATCGATCCTTCGTGGGTCCGACGACTTAGATGGATCAGAGATCATCTTTATCGTCCTTTGAATAGGTATACCTGTGTGAGCTGAATCCTATTGCTTTCCTGTGTGGATTGTGTTGTGCTATCCTGTGTGGATTACGTTTTGCTTTCCTATGTGGAACACGTTTACTTTCCTGTGTGGACTGAGTTGTACTTGGGCTCGTAGGTTGGAGCGTATTTGGAATTGATGACTTAGTTATATGTATGGGCATATACCTAAGCAGTTTCGGTTGTTACTTCGTTATTGTACCTTTCTTGTGGTTTATCCTTTGTGGATTTTGAGAGACCTTCAGGGGTCTCGGGGTCCCTACTGAGTAGCTTATACTCACCCCTGCATGGGCTTTGCCCGCACTACGTTGTGTTGGTTGCAGACGACGGACAGCATTGATCATGGCTGAAGCTTGCAGAGTAGGACAGTACCTGGAGGTGGACCACTGGGCGGGACGTGCTAGGAGCGGACCGCGGGACTCATGGAGCAGTGGAGCTATCTGTACCCACCCATCAGGTGGGATTTCCAGTGGACAGCTCGGTGTAGCGGCTTTTACTTTTCAGTTGTTGTTTTCCCTTTCGAGATGTACTTTACGTTCAGTTTGGGTTTGTATACTGGCCCATTTACTTTTCTGCACTTTCAGTTGTATTCTGCTTTTGCTTAGTGTTTAATTTCCGCTTTCTTACTCTGTGGTGTTTGTTTACTTTACAAAGGCAATGCCTTCCCTTTTTACCGGGATTTACGCCTTGGTGCTAGTCACCAGCCCCTGGCCTATGGAAGGCAGGCTTGGGGTAGTCACGGCACGGACCCCGAGGGCGGGTCGTGACAAGTGTATTGGGTGAAAGGGGAATTGAGATCTTTTATTTGTATATAATAATGTTTGTGGACCATTTCTAGTAGAATCTAGAGGTCGGTATTCATTCTTAATTATATTTACTAATGAATTGAGTAGATAACATTGTTTTGGAATGATTAATTATAATTTTATGTCCATTGATATATTAAAATTAATAAAGAATTAGGTAGATAATAAACTTCTAAATAATACAAAAAAGATTTTATGGGACCATGATGGTGAATATCTTAAACAAGATCTAATTGAATTTCTATAATTGTTTGGGATTCTATCTCAGCTCATTACATGTTACACCCAATAGTGGAATGGTGTTAATGAAAGGAGGACCCATACCTTGTTATATGTGGTATATTTAACGATGACTCAGGTAGATCTTCCATTATCATTATAGTTATATGATTTATAAACTGATAAATACACACTAAACTAAGTAAAAAATACTGCAGAAAATGGAAATACATTCATGTTATATATTATAATGAACCTATTTTATTTCATACATGTCTATGGGGTTGTGAGGAATTTTTTATGGCCTTTTCATGATACAAACTATCACCTTGGGGCCGAAAGCATATCATTATTGGTTATCCTATGGAAATAAAGATATATTACCTATCAAAACAATCTGACAAGCAAATGAATATTGCCAAACATGTTGTCTTTTTGAAGTTGGATAACATCCTCAAAAATAATAATTGAAGAAATATTGAATTCAATGAAATTTATCCTCAAGATAATTAAGAGTTTTCATAAGAACAAATTCTATAGGTCCCCATGGAATAATTACTTCCTAAAACACATTTACTGCATATTTTCAATAGAGAAGTAACAAAACCAGCGAGATATGGTTTTCGATACACTCGAGATGGTTACTTGGTATTTTTTGACTATGATGGACCTTCTTCCTATAATGATCTCATAGAGATATTATACCCTTTAAAAATTAAATAATGAATGAAATCTAAAATGGTTTCAAATTATAAAAACCATGATTGGGTTTGGGTTGATGCACCATTGTACGTATGTAACATAGTGTAAATTCAGTATTCAAGATAAAACTAGGCAAGGAAGGTAAGGTAAAAGGAATCATTGTGGGATATTTGTTTAAAAAACATCATGTAATTGATTATTTTAAAACAATATAACCAACTGTCATGTTTAAATCCATTTGAATTCCACATGATTTAATAGCTTAACATGACTATTAAATTTTTGAAGAGGAATATCAAAAAAAAATTCCATTACTAGAACCTTTAGGATGTTGTATACATTGCACAAATATAATGGTTGGTGACACTAGGTTATGTCATAAGGATTTTCATGTTACCAAAATCCAATTATATATGGAATAAATCACAAATATTATGAAACATTTGATTTCATGAAGCTATAAAAGAATTTGGTTTCTGTAGGAAGGAATGTGAGCCATGTGTTTACAATAGGTTTACTGGGAATTCCATCATTATCCTATTAGTGTATGTCGATGAAATATTACTTATTGTAAATCACTTACAAGTCTTACCATCTATTAAGGATTGGTTAAAAAATGTTTCTTCATGAAGGACATAGGTGAAGTGGCCAATATTCTAGGGATTGAGATAATTCAAGATAGGTACAAGATGCATCTTGGATATTGTTTATTTTTAAATGTTGTCCAGATACTAATATATTTAGTATAGATCAATCATATAGATTATTGGTACTAGGGTCACATGGTGTACATATTTTAATGAAAATGTTTCCCCACACACAACATAGTAAAGGGAGAATGTGTTTGATACCATATGATTTAGTGACTAGATCAACCTTGTATATTGTGTTATATACTATACTTTATGTATCCATTCTATTGATAATTATAGGATGATATATAGAAGATCTCCGAGAACACAATTGGTATGCTATTAAGGTTATCCTTATGACAACTTTGTTCTTTATTACAGACTAGAATATGATATATTATATAAACTCTTCACTTGATACAAAATGGAAGATCGAGTGTTATAGTGTCTATGTGGATTAAGAACATTGCACAACAACTTAATTCATGAAATACAACATCTTTATTAAGAAAATCTTTTCAATCACCACTACATTTCTTCATACATAGCATTTCATGGGATAACCTGAGGACATGCATATGAAATGTGTGAGTTATAAAGCCTAGTAAGGGAATAAAAACCAATATTTATCGAAAATTCATGGGTTTTGACAAAAAAAATTTCAAAACATGATAAAAATTACAATTTCATTAAAAAAATTTATGATCATTTATATTTTATAAAATTAATTTAATAATAATAATAATATTTTATTAAAATTTTATTTAACTCAAAATTATAAAAATTCATCAAAATAGATTTTTAGTCGAATATGAAGTAAAAATACTATTTGTGATTTAAAAATCATTCACAATGTAACATTAATAAAATTAACGCACATTATTTATACAAAAATAATGTACATAGAGCTTGGGTATTATTACATTACCACTTATAATACATGCATAATATAGAAGGGTAAGGTGTACGATGGTGAAAGACTCATGGGGTGGCACATATAACATTTCATAGGTGGTAATCTCTATTAACATCCACTTCTCCCATAGTAGGTTCTGCTCTAGAATAACGTGTTCAACCTCAGCATGGGCTTGGTTAAATGATGTTCCCAATGGCACCACCTCCTTTCCGAGAACTGACAAATGTGCTTCGTACGGGGCATGTCTACTGGATGAGGCCATCACTTCCACTATGTGAGGAAATTTGATTTGTTAAAGTCCCATAATTATACTAATCATTTTATCACTATTCAACAGCTATATTAGCAATAGTCAAAATTCATAATGGTATTTAAAAATCAAAAATCATAAAACCAATTATGTTCACAATTTATGTAACCATAATAAGACATTTAATTGGATCAAGATGAATTTTTATTAATGAATGTTGCAGTCGTTAAAATCTTCCCCACTTAAAAACTTTCTCCAAAGAAATTATATTTTCCCACTCTAAAACAAATGTGGGAAACTTTGCTTCATCACTTCCTCTGATTCCCGCGTCACTTCTTCAAACTTGTGGGTTTCCCAGAACACATTGATGAGGGTCACAGTCTTATTTCCTAGAACTTTTTCTCTATGATCAATGTTATTCTCTAGTTGCTCCTCATAATAATGATCATACTCTAGCATTACTACCTCTAAAGAAAGTAAATTTTAAGGTTCTGTTATGTAGATATTTAATAGGGATACATGAAAGACATCATTTACTTTGGATATGGTAGGTTGAAGTGAAAGTCGATAGGCCACAACCCCAACACGTTCAAGAATCTCGAAGGGGTTGATGCACCTAGGACTTAACAACCCTTTCTTTCCTAACCACATAACATTATTCCATGGTGATATGCAATGAAATATCATGTCTATAGCTTTAAACTCAAGGTCTTGTTGATGGTTATAGACATAACTCTTCTATTGACTCTAGGATGCCTTCATATGCTGCTGAATGGTTTTCACATTCTCCAACAATTCATCAACTATTTCTAGTCCTAGCAGCTTACTCTCCGAAACATCATCCCAAAATGATGGTGTTCTGCACCTCTTCCCATATAGGGCATCATATGGTGCCATTCGAATGATTGGGTGGAATATGTTTTTCTATGAGAATTCAATTAGTGGAATATGTTGATTAAATTCTCCTTTGAAGTCCATAGAACACGATCTTAACATATATCCAGTGTATGAATAGTTCTCTCAGACTGGTCATCAGTTTCAGGATTATATGACATACTGATTTTCAATTTAGTATCCAGAGCATGTTCATGACTCTTCTAAAACTTATAAGTGAATCTTGGATCTTGATAGGATACAATAGGTAGTGGTACTCCATACAGCCTTTCCACATCCCTGATATATATCTGTGCAGTTGATCTAATGAAAAATCCTCCCAAATTGAAATAAATTGTGAATTCTTTGTATGAAGATCCAAAAAAACCTAGATTTCATTATTTTCTTTGGATGTATTCAAAATTCCAGTGAGAAATATATGGTGATTTTCTCCCATTTCCATGCTGGTATAAGAAATGGTTACATCATCCTCTTAGACTTCCGCATCTCTACCTTCACATGCTGACATACCCAACACTTTTCTGTATACTCATTGATCTCCTTCTTCATATTATCTCTCCAATAATGATCTCCAAGATCTTGACACATTTTTTTGTTTCCTGGGTGAATATAGAACTTTGAACTATGGGTATTATCCAAATGTTCCTTTTTTTTCTCTTAACATGAAGGAACAAATAATATTTTCAAAAATATCACAACACTTTCTTTATTTACAATGAAATCTGAGGATTACCCCTTCTAATAGCTTCCACTTTCTTCTGAATTCCCACATCATCTTTTTTATCACCCTTTAACATTTCCAAAAGTGACAATTGAGCAATAATTTGTGAAAGGATTGATGATGTTCCCTTCATAATGATTCCCATGTCCATCTTCATCAAATATAAGAATATTGGATCATTATCAATTCTCATCATTTATAGAATTGATTGGTTCTTTTTACATAGATAATCTACCACCTTGTTCATTTTCCCAGGCTAGTAATGGATTGAGCAGTCATAGTTGTTGATCAGCTCTATACATCTTCGTTGGCGCATCGTCCACTCTATATATTTGAATATATAATTGAGGATTTTGTGGTCTGCATATATTTCAAACATATCCCAAAAGAGATAATGACACCAAATTTTTAATGTGAAGATCACAACATCTAACTCGAAATCATGTGTTGGATAATTCTACTCATGAAGTTTAATTTTCCATGAAGCATAAGCAATGACTTTGTCATTTTTCTTCAACACACAGCCCATGCCATTCTTCGATGCATCACTGAATAATACAAAAACTTCTACACTTGTGGGTAATGTGAACACGGACATAGTGATAAGCCTAAATTTTAACTCTTTGAATCATTATTTGCATTCATCACTATATGAAAACATTACTACCATCCAAGTTAGCTTGGTATGAGGGTTGGAAAATCGTGAGAAATTTATCAAAAATCGTCGATAATATCCAGATAACCCCAAGAGGTTATGGATATCCATTGTTGATGTTGTCCTCATCCATCCCTCAAATGCATATGTTTTTGAGGGATTCACAGATATCCAATTTCATGGGACGATATGGCCCAAGAATGAGAAATCATTTAACCAGAACTCACACTTTCTGTACTTTTCATAGAGATTCTCCTTTTTCAGGGTCTCTAGTACAGTTCATAGATGCTTCTCATGATCCTACTTGGTTTTGGATTATATCATAATATAATCTATAAAGACTACAAGAATTTTGTCGAGGTCATACCTAAAGACTCTATTCATCAAGTCCATGAATATTTATGAAGCATTAGTGAGTCCAAAATGAGTTAATATGAATTCATAGTTCCCATATCTTGTACGAAAAGCAGTCTTGGGGATATCATCCTTAATCACCCATACATGATAATATCCCAAATGAAAATCCACCATGGAGAAGTATTGTGCTCTAGACAGTTGATCGAACAAGTCATCAATTCGGGAGAGACGATACTTGTTCTTTATCGCGATTTTATTAAGTTCGCGATAATCGATGCGAAGGCACATTGACCCATCTTTCTTATTGACATGGATATATTTTCTTGAAAAACCACTTACTCAATACCCCCAAAAACGTGTGGATGTTTTTATTATACATAGTCTTGTCTCTATGTCTTCACTAGGGTTTTATTATCCTGATCCCAAAAATAAAAAAACTGATCCTTTGATACCAACTATAAAAAACATGTTCTTCATTACACACTAAAACATAATTTATTACATATACTCTTCACTTGATAAAACATGGGCAATCACGAGGTCTAGTGTCTTTGGGGCTTAAGATCATTACATAATAACTTAAAGTAGGAAATACAACATCATTATTGAAAACATAGTTCATATGACCACTACAATACCTCATACATAGCATTCAATGGGATAACCTGAGGACATGAATAAAAAAAGGGTGATCTATAAAGCCCAATAAGGGAATAAAAAATTATATTTTTCAAAAATTGATGGGTTTTGACAAACAGATATTACCAACCACAATAAAAATTACAATTTCATTAATAAAAGTATATGATCAATTATATATAATAAAAATTAATTTAAAAATAATAATATTCTATTAAAATGTTATTTAATTAAAAAATCCATTATTTCGTCAAAATAGATTTCTTAGTTGAATATTAACTAAAAAACAATTTTTTCTTTAAAAGTATTTACAAAGTAACAATAATATATTGAATTCCCATTCTTTGTACAAAAATAATGTACATAGTTCAAGGGTCTTCTTACATAACCCCTTATAACCCCCGCATAAGACCGAGGGTATGGTGTGTGATGGTTAAAGACTTTTGGGGTAGCTCGGATAACATTACATAGTTGGTAATATCTATTAACTTCCACTTCTCCTGTAGTCAGTTCCGTTAAAGCTTAACGTGTTCAAGCTTGTCTTGGGATTAGTCAAGAGAGAATCCTAATGACGCCGCCACCTTTCTGAGCTCTAACCAATGGGCTTTATATGGTGAAGGCCTACTAGATGATTTCATTGCTTCCTTTATCTGAGTAAATTGGATTTGTTAAAGTCCTATATTTATACTAATCATGTTTTCCTTGTTCGATGGCTATATTACCAATGGTCACAATTAATAATATTATTTTAATATCCATAAATATAAAACCAAAGAAGTTAACATTTTATATAACCATAATAAGAAATTTAATTGGATAAAGAGAAATTAACATAAATGAATGTTTAGGTCATTACAATCCTCAAGTATCAGAGAAAACAAAGGATATTTTCCTAGTGTATGGAGCTGATGATGAGCGAGTCATTAGGGGACATACTAATTTTAGTTTTTAAATATGTTATAATGATATCAAGTTATTGTTAGGATATGTTTTTCTATCAATGGAGGAGCTGTGATCTGGATGATTGCAATGTTTCCAATTGGTGATGATCCTATAGTGTTGTCCACATATATAGGGGCTTATGATGTGTCCCTGAAATCCTTTATTATAATATACTTAATCAAGGGTGATGATTTGGTATTTATTAGTAAAAACCATATAAAAATTTTATTTTCATAATATTTCACCAGTGGCTATTGAAAAGGTGACAGTGTCACACCAATGTATAAATCACATACCCTTAAAGTATCACCTCTTATTAATTTTTTATCAATGCTATCGTTTTGTAGAATGTAGAGTTCCCACATAAGAAAATATGGTAGAACCCTTGACTAATTTTCTATCTCAGTAGAAGCATGAGAATAATTATAGATCTAGAGGATTGAAAATTGATAATAGTTGGATTTAGTGAAGGAGGTATTTTACTGGAGTTGGTTCTATAGAAAAACAAATTTTTAATTCATGGAAAACATTATTCATATTACTGAATATTAATACAGTTCTTATATTGTGATGATCGTTAATCTTCAGAAAAAAGTATGTGATAATTTCCTATGATTTGTTTTCAAACTCAAAGTTCATAAAAGTTCCCCACTATGATGATAACCTATATTTTAATTATAAGTAATATAGATGTATAATTTCATATGTGGGACACGAATGATATAAGATATCATGGGTAGAGAATCATATGGTATTGAGGGACCATATCATAGTGCACGCCATTTTTAATATCAAATTTAGGATATTATGTGACTGAGACCCTATAGTGGGAAATCCACATTTTTATTTTTCAATGGATTTTTCAATATATGGATGTGTGTATTGATCCTTATAATTCAATATTATTATTATTGAGTTTTATTAGTCATGTAATTTGATGCATAGACACAAATTGTGATGCCTCCTACTCATGATGAGGTATGATATGTTGGGTGCATCATGAGTAATATCTTGATTACAACAACATGCAACCTTTTTTAACATTTATTTAATGATAAAAATACTATAATAATTTATAAGTGGTATTATCTCTTTGTGGCATTTACTTATTTTTCAATAGGTCCCTTTGCGTGTATTCAGATGTTAAAATTGGACTTTAGGTTGATTTACTTAATGATACTAAAAAAACTAATATTATGTCACTCACTATAGTTATCAAGATTCAATGCGAAATAATAAATTATTATAATTTTTAAAGAAAGATGAAAAAAAATTCCTGCTCATGGTATAATAATTATTCGAATTTTATTTTTCTCGTATCTGTGTCACCAATTACTCCCAAGATTGTTATATGATAATGATATTTAATAAATATTTATTTTTTTATTTAGTGGATATAATATTTATTTATATATTCTAAAATAATTTAGTGATATTTATTTATTAAATAAATATCCACTATTCCAAGCCTGATAAAAATTATAGTGGAATGGTGGATCAAGATTAATAGTCTAGTGAGAAATAATATATATATTTAATTATAGTGTTTAGTTCATGAGAATAAATAATAATATTATTATTATTATAAATATGGGGATCTGTTGAGATTAAATATAAAATAAATGGAAATCATGTAGTTATTGTTTTATAACACAAGTTGTATATAAACCAAATTATATTATTTTTCAATAGAGATCTAATCCATTATTTTTTTTTCATAATGAAACTCAAAGAACCATCTCAAAGCACAAGAGATATCCCTGCTCCAAGAATTCTCCCAAGAATGGAGAATGATCTTTCTCCACCTTACACTATCATGTTTATAAATATCAATGAGAATATATTGTACGAAAATCTCAATGTGATCAAAGGATAATGATGCAAGTGATAATATCTACCTTGCTAGCACGTAGAGATTCCAATAGTGACGTTCATATATTCATGGACCACATGTCAATCACCACTAGATAGAATATAATATTTATTAATAAAACTCAATAATAGTATGACATAGATCCATTATTAGATCCATCTAAGAAGAAATAATATCACGTAAGGTACTTATTTTGTTGCTTAAATTAATTATAAATAATATGTGATGATCTTGCATTTTTTTCCTGTATTTATCCGTTTTATATATTATTAGAATCAACTCTATTGATCACACAATTTACCATCATGTAAATCATTGGTTAATCAATGATTGTGAAAGAATAAATGTTGGGAATGACCCATCACATACATCTATTATTCTTGAAACCTTCATTGATTTGATCACGTGATTAATGGTGCGAAGATTCTTATAGATTTACTATATAATTGAAACAATATATTTCTTAATTTATTAAAACGTAGTTTATAATTTATTTTAAAAAAATGAATTTGATATGATTTTATATTTGATTAAAAAGTGAATGAAATTGTGGAAAACCACCTATTTGAATGGAGTTGAAATTTTTTGTTGGATTTAGAGAAATTAGATAGATATAATTGAAATTTAATTTTATGAATATTAATGAGAATATTGGATACAAGTGAAATATGATTTAAAAATGAATGAATTAAATAAAATACTATGAATCTGTTTTAAAATGTAAAAGTGCGTCATAACTAAATTTGGGCCATTTAACAATGAATAATGGAATGATTTGAAATGTTGGATTTTCCCATGGTTGATTTTTTGTTTTTCTGATGAAATTTGATCCTTGGCAGTTAGTGTGTGATTATTTAAATCATTCACTGACAATAACTTACTAAAATTATATTGGCACCAAAAAACATTTACTAATCCAAGGTCGGCATGATGACCATGATGCTTCTCCTTTTGGGTTTATATTTATTTCTCATAATGGGCCTCCAATTATTTTGTTCATTGATATGTGCATATCTTTTTTAATATCTGATGATGATTAAGATGTTTTGGCTTCCTATTACTAGAAAATAGTTTACCACTTGTCATTTAAGCACGGTTCTTTATTTGTTTGACTTGATTATACATTCCATTAATTAGTGAAATATTGTATTGCAACCAAATATATTATATAAACATTTTATTTAAATATTTTTCCTTGAATGTTTTGATATATCTATCATATTTGTAATTGAAATCATGATTTATTTTTGATAATATGTATATTTCATTACATGACTTTAATTATTTAAACTAAATTTTTTTATTTTTTATTTCTATAAAATTTATGAAGGAACATTTTGTGAGACCACACTAGTGTATTTATCTTAAACCCTACATTAGCCATCAGGTATTTGTATATTATATTAGGTTAGTTCCACGAAAAGGTAAAGTGGAACTTGTAGGGGATGTCTGTACTAGATTTGTGGGTTCTATAGTGATGGGTATGACTGATGGATATGTGATCCACATTATACATGAAATTTTAAATCCTTTGATAGAAATTTATTCTTTACTCTTATGATGTTCTTATTGGTATTAGTTTTACCTATCTTATATTTTTACTTTATCCGTGAAAAGTGTTGACATACCGACTTGTATTATTATAATCATCTTTTTGCAGTCAAATCATTAAATTATGATTATTATTTATGGTAGGATATTTATGCCACAATTTTTATATCCAGAATCAAATTTAAGTTATGTCAAGACCATCCTAGGTATTAGTTTATAAGGTTATCTATGTTGGTTCATGAAAAAGTTGTATCATAGGGAAATATTGTGCATCTTTCTATGATATCAGTATGATTTTTTTAATTTTATTGTATACCGATGGTAGGATTTGGTGAAATATTGGAGGTAAATGAAAATGAATTCTTGGCCATCTATCATCGTAACAAGCCATAAGTCACCATGGTTGTCTGAGAAATGATTATTTGAGAAATGTTTCGTTTTCATTCTATTATTTTCCATGTTTATCTGAGTGCATTGATATCCTTGAAAATATTTATTGGGTTGATGATATATGTATCCTTGTTTACGATTTAGTATTGAATGTTCATGTTTTGTAGCATCATTCCTCCGAAAAGATATAGTAATATGCCACATGAAAAACATGTTGGTGGAGCACATCAATTATATCCTAGAGTGGACCAAAATCTTATTGAGAATGTGGAACATGCTATCCAATATTTAGGATAATTATCTTCACTCATTCTCATTATGAATCTAATAGTGGATCTATAATGGGATGAAACATAGAATAATTATATAAGGTTACTTCACCAAAATCAACGAGTGTTCTAGTGCTCAAATGATCCTGAATAGGCTGAGGAATGGATGAAAAAAATTTATCTAGGTCAGTGTTATTGTAAATTCTAGATTTTATTAATATTAAATGTGTTACATTTAATAATTACAGAACTTGTAATGGATGGTTGGTTTCAATGGTTAAGTAGAAGAGTTATCAGGACACAAATATCAAATTCATTATTGTTATCTTCAATGATTATTTATATCAAAAAATGATGGTCATATAATGTCTATGTATTTGCGCAACCCCATGTAAAGTGACTAGACTATGACTTGGCATGAGAACCATTTTACAGATCATGTTCAAATTTCTCATGTGGTTCTGATGAATGTGAAATAGAAATCTTGTAGATATTATAAAGGTATTCAATCTGGTATCAGATCCTATGATTTCAGGATGTTTCTCAATTATTATGCTAAAATTATGGTTAGATCATTTCTGTCTATGCATATCCCAGATGGTATGTCAAGGTTGATAAGAGTTCCTTTTTCTCCAAATCGTAGTACTATTATTTCCTCTGACAAAAATTTAAATCATGAATATTCTCATAGTGGTTCTCAATAACAGGCTTCTTCAAGACGTCCAATAGTGTCATGGAATGGCAGTGTAAGATAATTTTATTATGGAAATTATGGGCATTCATAATGGGTTTTCACTGGGGAAACTATGGTACCTAGTTCATGTATATGCTTAAGTCACATAAAGAAGTTCATTCCAGAAATTTTTAATAATTAAGTGTAAAGTGATCATCCCCCCCCCCCTAAAGTTTCTTTTTTTAAATTAGATTCTTCAAGAACTACGTTATTCTGACTACATGCGTATTGAAGTAAACATATTTATTTATAGAAAGTGTCACTAGATGATGTTTATGCAGGTCCTATGATAGTGAGAGGTACCATCACTATTTACTCATAAATAGTGGTGGATTAATTTAATATCTAATAATTTCACGCATTCATATGTACTCGTTTTTTTGATTATTTAAATCTTCAAACAAATCTTTTGTCTCATGTGATGGATATTACTGCACCCATCAGAACAATGAGAAAGTAGGGTATTTATTTTACCTCTTATTTTTTCTCTATATCAATGATTAATTTTACATGGAATTTTATGGTTCTCAATATGAAAACTATTAACATCATTTTATGGATGGATTGTATGATTTCTCTTAAAGAATTAAATGACTGTTATCTTCAGTGGGTCGAATTTACAATGATTTATGGGGAGTTCCCTGTTTTTATGGAGAGAGGGACCTAAGGTTGGCTAGATCTGGAACTACATTTTAATTGTGGGGTAAATAAACATACGTGTTTTTCTTGGAATGATATTTGATTTTTATTATCTCTATATTATTTTCATCGATCTTCACAACTTGTTTCTTTATTATTTCTCTAGCATTCCTCTGATAAGAGAGATGATGTAATCCAATGATTTTGTATCTATTTCCCATCAAGTATCTTATCTTTATAGCTATATAGAACCAGAATAATTGATGGAGTTGAAATCCCTTGTTGATGATTGGTTGGAAAATGATTTATATGCTCGAGTGTGTCACCAATGGTGGTAATTTTAAATTTTGAATATTTATTTGATTGTGAACTTCAAATTTTAGTTGATTGATGAAAAATAAACAAAGTTATTTTAAGTAAAAAGTTTTTTTACCATATATAAATGATTTTTTGATCATTTTAAAAGGTATAAGAGGTTTTAAATGATTTATCTTCAATCCAGTTATGACCAGTTGAGAATTAATGAATCTGAGATCTTGATGACTAACTTCATAAGATGATATGGACATTATGAGCTCCTTGTTATACCTATATTTCTAAAAAATTCTCCACATTGTTTTATAAAACACATGATCATAATGTTCATTGAGTACCTCTAATCGTCTATGATATTATTTTTAGGTGAAAATTTGGTTTAATACAAAACCAATGAGGATAGTGTGCCACACTTCGGATCAGATAATAATCATTTTGAGAAATCTCTAACATTACATGACGCATTCAAAATGTAATTTTTGGACTGAAGAAGTGATGTTATTAGGATACGTAGTCTCATAAAATGCTATTTCTGTCAATCTTGAGATGCGGAAAGCTATGAAATGGTATAAACCATGTATTTTTTTTTGATATTGAATGATTCTTGACCTTATTGGGGTATTACAATATGTCAATTATTATTTTCTCAAATTTACATTATCTAATAACCTCCCTCACATTAAATGGAGTGATTCTTATGTGGGATGTGTAATTTTATATCCCAATTGATGAGTTGATGAATAATTTCACTTCAACACTGGTGTTGAATCATTTAGAGGTTGTGTGATGATATGTGGTCTCTTATGATAAATCGAGTTTATGTTTTTCCTGAATCATTATACAGGGAGATCATGTGGTAGCATATAGTTCGAGCAAACATTGACCACACGAGAAGAACCATATAACCAATGATATGAAACTCGCATCTAGAATGTAAGTACATAGGATATCGTGGAATTAACATAGTCATAGAATGGATTACTATTTCTTCAAATCGTAATGTCTTGAGTAATACCTTATTGAGACAAAATTGGAAACCTTCTGCATAAGAATTTGGGGTAACACCTCCTGTAATTTTATATAGAGATTCCCATAACCCTTGGTATGGTTAATTTAATTCCTTATGAATTTAGTAGGAAAATAATGTCCTCGTATATTAATGAATTATTAGACGTGGGGAATCTAAGATATTATATTACCTTATTTCATTTGGTATTATAATAAGATGTTAATGAGTTAGTGTTAAAAATCATCATGTTCCCTTAATCTATTATCAATTTGATTCTTCAAAAGGAGATGATTGATGATGAATTTTATAGCATTACGTAATATATTTATGGTGTGAAGATTATTAGTGAGTTGTAATTATTTTCAAATGTTATCTAATGTTTTCATAAGTGACATGTTAATCCATTACCTTTGAGAAATACCATGATGAGGGATTGTGCATAATTCTTTGGGGACAGTGCACCATGGGACCATGAAGATGTTATATGATAGGAAGTTATGATTCTATTATTGATGTGTGATGTGTTAAATCACTGACATTGTTATTATTGTTTTACATGCCAACATCCCAAAACATATAACCATAAACATTTTTCTTTTCTTTAGAAACTTCCATTTTTCCATAAATGAGGGATGATATTTAAAATGATTTCATGGTTGGGTTTTCATGTACCCTTTGATGGATGAATGTGATATGGGATGTGATTGATAGTCCAAACAAATAATCTCACATGATAAAAATTCAAGATATAACAAATTATGAGTATTTTGGAAGTCTCTATGTGAAAGCAACTATTATATTTCATGGAGGCCCTTTTATTATTTTCTTGAAATGGGATCCCCATTTTACATATTTTTTCTAGAGAGGCCACTAGTAGGTGTTGGTATACTAGGTGATTTTGGGCACTGTATATCATTTGTAAATTGGTGGGAAGAAAAATTATTCTATATAGCTCCTCGATGATATTATATGTGTTTGTGTTCCAAAATATAGTGGATATCGGGATGACCTCTTGGGACTACTTGAGTTCTCCAACAATGATATTATTCACATCACTATTAAAATGGATACATTTGAGGCCTTCAATGGTATTCCTTATAGATATGTATTTTTTTGATGAAATTGTATAAGTATCTGTAGATGAACCGATCTTTGTATAATAGGTGGCATCAAATATTTAGTTGACTCCTCAGATAATGATATATGAAAATAGACACTAGAAATATTATTATTATCATTGATGTATATCATTGTATTTTTTTGTGACTATTTGTTATTGAGTTTTTCTCCTTGGATGGGTCATATATGGATTTAGAAATAGGGATTGAATTCCTCGATGTTTGTGGATGTTTATGAAATTGTTTTGAATGTGTGGAATGTGGCATACTGGTTGGCCTTCCCACCATAAATTGCATCGATCCACAAGATGTTTCAATTATCAAAACACATTAATTGTCTTTATGACCCTTCTAATGTCATGAGTTATTATGATATTGATGTTAAACCCGATTTATGCAGGATTTGGAATCCAATAATCATTTTTTTATTCTCGTACAATGGTTTTTTATAAAAACAATTATATGTAATAATGTTTTTGATTCATACGAATCTTTTTAGCATAAGGTAATAATGAGAGAGTATTGGCCTCAAATATTTAATATGGAATCTTCTTGATAAGTTTTCAAGTGACATAATGTGTTTATTATGGGGAGGTTTTTACATATTATTACCATATTTCAGGTACCTAATGACCATGGTTTTTATTTGTAATTATTTTAAGAATTTCACTTCTAGATTTAGGTGAAATATTGAAATTATTTTAACCTCTTGAGGATGTTCATGGTTGGTTCATCGTTAAAAAAAACCATGCAGTTTTTTCCAATAAATTGTACGGGCAAGGCTGAGTTAAATGAATTGGGGAAATATTTTTCAAAACAGTGCAACACCCCCCCCCCAAATCATGCACCATTGATTAGTGAGAATTTTCATTGTTGGAACAATATTAGTTTAACCATGTTTCCAAATTATTTTCCCCATCAATAAGTCCAGTTGGGATGTAAGCATATGGTGAACATTTAATACTAAACATATGAAATATATTGAAAACCATGAGTGTAGTTTAAAATTCCCCTAATATTTTTTTAAAAAAATATTGGGACCATTTACAAGAAGATGAACCCCCCATTCAACCCTGACTCAATTCCTTAATCATTTGAGTGTCTTAAGAAGTGGTTTGGACTCCTCCATCACATTATATTGTTATATCAAAACCCAACTATCTCATTGTATATTATTCTGGTGGGTTTTTCTCTACTCATTTGGTTTCTCTTGATATTATCTTCTATCCTCCGTAGATATTGATAGATCACGAGTCCATGATTAAACTATTGTCTATTTTTAGGGATATTGGATTAGTTATTGAATCTCTGATCTCCCGGTTCTTTGTTCTTCATTGGTGTATCTCATTCCAGGTTTTGTATTTATGTGAACAATTAATTAAAGGTATGAGGTTTGAAAATGATTTACTCGTCAAATAGTAACAATTTATTCTTGATTTATTTGAAATAATTTTTTAATAGACATAAAAAATGAATTTGAGATGATGTTTTTTTATTTAAAAAATGGAATAGAATAGTGAAAAATCCCAAATTTAAATAGAATTGAAATTGTTTGGTGAATTTTGGGGAAAATGACAGATTGAATTAAAATTTTATTGGATGTTGATAATTAGTAAAATTGGATTAAAATAAAGATAATTTTTAAATGAATTACATTGATGAAAATCAATGGATGGGTTTCGAAATGAAAAGGAGTGTGGAAACTGAAATAGGGAAATTGAACTATGATTAATGAAATGATTTGAAATGATTAACTTTACCATGTTTATATTATTGATTATTTGATGAAAATTTGTTCATGGATAGTTAATGGGTGATTAATAAAAGTATTCTAGGACTCAGAATACCTGGAATTAGATTGATGAAGAAAACACTAAATAAACTAAGGTCATAATGATTTCCATGATGGGTCCTCTATTGGGGTGTGGATTTTTTTATATAATGAGATAATACTGAGGTGTTGATTAATATTTGAAAAAATTTATGATTCATGAAGATGATTAATATGTGTTTGGATATTATTACAATAAACTATTGTACAACTAAACTTTTGATCATGGTTCATTATCTGTTTGACTTGATTACACATGAAATTGATTTTAGGTCTTTTTTATTCATGAAAACATGTTTTTAAAAATTTATTATATACATTTTTTATTTAATACTATTCTAATATATCTACTATTAATTGATTTGAATGAATGTTTTTTTCAAAACATATATATTCCTAATCAGGCCTTATTTTATAAAATTAGAAAGAACAAATGGATGATTATTATATAATTTTTTATTGAATACGTAGTATGACATTACTAAGATATTTAGGTCACAACCTACCTTTTTATTTCATGTTTTTATATTATATCTTTCTACATCCTTGAAAAGATAAATATCTACTTAGAGTTTGTAGGTTTAATTAAATGGCGGGGCTGAAGTGATGGAGGTGACCAGTGGACATTCGATCTACTTCTAACATGGATTTTCTGAGCCTTTATTAGAAATATCTTGTGTATTTTAATGATTTCCTAAATGGGTTTTGTTTTATCTATATCATTAAGTTAACTTCATCATGAGGAGTGTCAAATTAGAGTCTTTTATTATCACCTTTCACTATTTTGTCAGAAAATGTTCCCTTTTTATTCTTGTATGATGCTTGGTTCTTATCACCAACTCATGGGGATTATGAAAACCCTTATCACTATGTTAATAGTAGACCAGTTATCAGTGTACATGGGTATCCTAGAATGTTAAATGTAGATATCATATATGGGAATCATATAATATAGTCTCATAAAAAATCATTATTTTGACATCTTACAAAATTCCCATTATATTGGAATCCATATGTAATCTATCTATTTATTCACCCTTTGAATATCATCATTTTTTATATGCATCATGTGAACTCCAACCATTGTATATTTTATTGACTTATTTTATTTCTCATAATTATTAATAAATGGAAACTAATAAAATTTCAAATTCTCTATTCCATTATTTTCATATAGTTAAATCTAACTCATGGGTTTATTTTTATCTTCGTTGTGATTCCTTGAATAATTGTAATTTTGAAAACTAAAATTGTTTATATGCTAGAATACATCTTATGGATATATCCATGGTCATGAAATACAGTTATAACATGGTCAAAATATAATTCCACATAAAATTAATTATTAAATTAATAATCTAAAACAATGAAATATATTTTGAATCATTATTGACTTCGAGTCAGTATCGTACATAAAACTTATATCCCTTCTAGTGAAAAATTCATTAATTAAAATTAGAATAGTAGACAATAATTATATATTTCATTAAATTAATGAACCTTTTGAATACTTGTTATGAATCAAATACATGAATATATATATTTATAAATATTTGGTTTATAAAATTATTAATTTTTAGGTCACCTTATGTATTGCTAACACTCCCATGTGATGGGAGTGGTAAGAAAAATAAACTATCAACATATAAGATTCAATTTTTTAAAGAATATAATTAAAGATTAATATTATAAACATAGGTTTTATATTAGTTTAATTTTTAATGAAATACTTTATACCATTATAATAAATAATCAACTATAACATAGATATTTGAGTCCACCTACAATGACTTGTATTTAATGATAAATTTCAAAATATTATTTTTTCAAGTAAACAAATAAGTATGTTATTCCCATTAATCAAATAAAACTGTCCACTTTGAAATTATAATAAAAATGATGAATATGAGTCTCATCTATGATATTTAAAAACCATTTTATATTTAATTGAAATATATAAACAACAGATAAAAAAATACCTCATATTAATGAAAATCCTTCTTGATATTAATTAAAAATAAATCAATATTTATAACTCCACATAAATAATTATTTATCATTGAAAACATATAATATCATTAATACTATTATATAAATATAAATATAATACCCCATAATAATTCAAGTAATAAAAACCCAATAAAAATTGTTAATATTAAAAAACGACCACAATGTTAATAAAAATGAAAAACATTATATAATTTCAAAAAAGTAAAAAAACATTAAACAATTAATTATGTGACCTAATAATTAATTTATAGAAAGAAAATATATTATTTAATAATAAAGTATAATATCTTCTAGCTTCAAATTTAGACGATCCTTTTATATTTAGGTTTGGTGAATTTTTAAGTAAAAACCAAAAATTTACCACAATAAAGCCAAAATAAACTAAAGATATTATTATCAACATTTCATGATGATTAATAAATAAAAATTTTCTTTACTAAAAACATATTTACATCAATTAAAACCACAAACTAGAAATGATGAATGAAAAACTGGCCTATATTATTCCACTAAGACAATGAAATATTCGTTGTTGATGTTTACAAAAACTATAAATAAAAAATTCTATGTAAATTTTTAAAACATGAAATATTTGTCAGCCATTGAAATATAATTAATTATAACGCATAATTATGTTAATAAAAAAAGAGATAATGTGACTATAACTAATAAACATTGATGATTCAACCTAATTTCTCTATTTTATGGTTGTGAATTAATGAAGATGATGTTGAATCATTGGATATAGTGAATACAAACAATGGTGATGTGGAATTTTGGTAAGAGAAGGGGGTCACACCTAAAAAATGTAATAATCTAATAAAAAAGTTTTTTAATCATTTTTTAAGGTAAACTATACACAAAGTTACTAATGATGATTGGTATTGGTCCAATGGTATAGTTCAAATTTAAAATTTTGAGAATCAAAGTAAGCACACACAGAAAAAAAGGATAGAAACATATCCCATAAAATATTCAGACAAAAAAGGATTTCATGGACATTATTTAACCCTTTTAGACCTCATTAGCCTAACATGTACCAAATTATACATCACTCTCTCCAAAGCCCATCAAATCTAGGTATAAATCCTCACCAACCTATCCTCATCGTCTAATCCCCACAAACCAAATTTGATCATACATATCCAATATTGAAATATAATTGGAAAATATATATCAATCATAATGTAATCCAATAGATTTCTTTGAAATAACCTATTATATACTTATTTATACCAACCTATACACAACACCCCAAGGTTTTTCTATAACCCTATGGTCATAAATAATCCTATCCTTGAGAGGCATCCATAGAAAATATTTTATTTCACTAACCATTATCATACTCTTAGTAGTTGGGGACCATGTGAAAATAATTCACTCAACCCCATGAAAACTCAAATACCATATAGAAACAAATTCTACCTAAATCCAATATTGGATTCCCACTACACACATCCCATAGGAGAAATGATAAAAAAATAACCTATAGGTAACCATCATCTTCTCATCATCCCAGACCCCAAAGGGATTATACCATTCACAGAGTGAATTAATTCTCGAATCCACTCTCTATTGAGTTCATCCAATAACCTGAGAAACAAATTCTACCTTACCCATAACATTAATTCCAATTCCTATACTAACCATCCAATGGGCCCTAGAAAACAAACACTGGTTATCTAAAACTCATCCTGAGTCTATGGAATAATATAGTGGTCATCATATATCCCACTAGAATTATATACCCCTTGTATAAATAGTCACTTTTAACTTCCAATCACAATCATGCAATGAAACACTCACATTGTTCCTTGGGGCTCTATGACATATATTTCCTTCAATTTGGTAACTCATTGTCCCAAAATATTTCACCAAACACAAATTATCATACATGAAAATAAAATAATGAAAGAAATACATATGTTCCAATAATATATAAACTAGTAACATCATAATTAGAGTTTTTACCTTATATGGGCTTTGAATCCCCTTGAAAAGGACAACATCAAGCTCTGACAAACCACACCAATTCTGACCATGTCCCAAGCCATGAAATCCACCTAAATTCATTATTAGAATTATATTATTAATTTAATATTTAATAATAATGATAATTAAATATAACATTTAATCCAATGTGGTGTAATTATCTGAAAAAGACAAAGAAATACCATACTAATAAATCCACAACCAACAACAAATTTAATAATCATGACACACACCTGAAAATACCACGATTAAAATCTATATCATCTATTTCCAATATGTCCAAAAATTTAATATAACTAAATTAAATTTATTAAATAAATATTTAAGAATTAATATATATAATGAAATTATAAAAGTGTGTTTTCATTCATCATAATTAAGCATTATTCATCCATTATTTAAAACATCACCATCATCATTGTGATTTTATCATTCTCTAAAAAAATCATTACTAAAGCCATACCGTAGATGCCATAAAAATCAATGAAAACTACAATGAAAGAAGAAAAACAGAATCATGTTTATTTAATACCTCTAAAAAAACATGAATAATGATCTTAAACAACCATGTATTAATGGTGATGATAGGGGATATAGACTCATGGTGTGAGGCCCCATTCATGGTTAATTAGATGGAGGGAGAGTACCCTCGAGTGGTTGTATAATATGAACGTTTTCAAATTACCATTCATCCTCCAATAATAAAACTCCTCAAAAAAATATTTTGTACCTAATTATCTACCATTGTGTAGCTGTTTCATAGCCGACCACCCAAATAACCCATAGAGGTTGGCTGGTGGGGCACCAGACCACGCATTCCTTAAAGTCAAAAGATCGAGTACCCATTTGATCTTTAACTGGTACCTAGTGATAATTGTGAGTAATTTATTCTAAAATTGTCTTTTTCTCTCAATTAATATTATCAAATCCTCCTAGAAAAGACAAAATCCAAAAAATACTCCAAAAACATCCCATTGGGGGTTACAATTAACCAAATTCCAAATCTAAATTAAAATGATAAAAATATAATGATATTGGATGAAAACATTATTTCCATCAATAAATATCAACCTATTATTATTTGGGTTATTAAATAGTGTACTTATGAGATATAACTTCTTATGAGATAAATATATAATAATTTTTTTGTTAATTCATTTGTTTTAATGTATTTAGTTAGAACAGATGACACCCAAATGTGTGAATGAAATGGAGGTTGTAGTTTTCTAATGATTATTATTTTATCATCCAAATTTTTTGTTTTGGTTTTGGTTTGATTTTTATTATGGTGGATCTATTATTTAATTAATATATATTTGATTTAAGAATTCTTTTTTGTAAGATATTTTGGATAGTGTGAATATTTGACTGATTTTTTGGATAGTTTGGATGAGGTATTTTTACGATGATAATCATAAAATGTATTTTGAATGTAGGGATTCAAACAATTCATGGTAATGAGTGTCTAAATTTCTATATGTATTTTATTCAATTTTTATCTAATGGAGAAATTATCAATGTACTCTGTTTCTTGATCCCATAATTAATTTAATAATATCCTATTGAGTATGTAATTTTTTTTCATATGGTTTAAATTTCATAAATTTTTGTCTGTGTCATATTTCTTATTAATAATAGTAACATTATATTAAAAATTAATATTGATAATATATAAATTATTTAGTAATATAAATAATTACAATAATAATGATAAGGTTTATAATAATAATAATCATCATTATCACTTGTATGTAATGGGTTAAAAAAGTAATAACAATGAAACAAGTGTCCATTGTGGTAACATATATCAATCCTCATGAACCTATGAATACTCACACAACCAAGATATCCCATTACAATTTTTGTCACCCAAAATCTATATGGCTTGATGGAATAAAAAATCGGCGGCCTAATGTTCCAGTGGGTCAAAGGCCCATTGGATTTTCTAAAGGCTCCACTAGCACACTAATATTTTCTATACCTAACTACAATAGTAATTTATATAGTTACAACACTTCTAATGTTCCTACTATCAGACCTAAATTCTATTGTGTGGAAACTCCTTTTGCAGTACTTCTATAGTACACATTGAAAGAATCCCTAAATTTTATATTTTTAGGGGCTAAACTCCGAAACCCAAGGATATGGAGTTGCAACACATACAACTCATTCCTAGGGTAGACCATGATAATAATATTAATAATAAATATTATAATAAAAATGATGATGATGATGATGATGATAATAATAATAATAATAATTTTAAATGATAAAATGGGACTATAAATTAATGAATTTAAAAACCATCCGAATAGAATGGACCTATTGTTATAACATCTCAATCCCATCCCATATGTATTAGAACCATCAACAAGGTGTTTCATTTAATTCTGAAGTTAAAACTGAAATTTGGAAGAGCACAGTCCAACAACGGGTTTAAACCACATTATCGTGTTTTAGTGTCTTTTGTAATGGTTGATTTTTACTTTTTCTCAAGAATAATAAAACATTTTATACCCTTCCATGTGAAACTTATGACACATAGAACATTTATAAGGTATGAATTAAATTAAAATTTCATAATCCTCATATATTTTAATCTTTTGGGATTATGATAGTTGTTGGAAAGGACCCAGTGGGGTTGATTTTGGGTATTTGGCCACAAAATTATATTGAAAATCTATAAGTGATTTCTCAGGTTTCCACATCATATGTAGTTGTGATGTGAACATATATTCCATAGAGAGGACTTTTTACATAGTGGGGCTCTTACATCATGAATAACTGGTCGATGGAAATAATCACATTGAAGGGAAGTATTGAACAACAATGTGGATTGGGAAAGGATAGTCGTGTTTTCAAAGTCTTTTCTTTGGAGGTTCATTACTCCATAACTCATACAATCCAGATGCAATGTTACATTAGGAAATATAATTACCCCAAGTCACTATAAAAATGATGAGTTTTTGGGGGTTATTTTTTACATAAAAAGGGGCTATAACACCTTCTAAAGACATTATAAGTGGTTCTTATTAACCACCTCTAATTTACCTTCCTATTGTTATTAGTGGTGGTTTAGAGGAAGCTATGGTATGTTGGGTGTGACTCTAGAGGTGGTTACATTAAAGGGGTTATAAATCCCTTCTAATTTAGTCATAAATTTATCAAAAAATCTATATTTAGTTTCGATTACAATGACATTCGCCTCTAATGGATGGAATTACAAGTTGTTTTAACTGCCCCAAATTTTGATTAAATTAGGGGAGGTAATGAAAATTTCCCCAAAGGATTATATTTTTTTCAAACTCGATTGTAAAGGTCAACGGGCTTGACTGCCTCTCCCATGTCACCTCCGCCCCACTTCTGGACTATTTTTTCACCCAACATCCCTCAATTTCCCAAGGTACCCTCTCTCCTGCCTCTAGTTCCCCTTCAATGACATTCGCCTCTAAAGGAAGGCATTACATGCTGTTTTGACTACCCGAAATTGTGATTAAATTTGTGGTGGCATTCAAAATTTCCCCAACAGAATATATTTTTTTCACACTCGATTGTAAGGGACCCCTGCCTTGACTACCACTCCCATGTCACCTTTTCCCCAATTATGGATCATTCTATTTTTTCACCCAGCCTACCTCAACTACCCACAATACCCTCTCTCCCGCCCTTAGTTCCCCTAAGCTACCCCTCTAGTTCCCATGTCACCACAACACTATGTCTCTACTAGTAGATCCATATCATCATTGTACACTCTCCCCATCCTTTAGTTCCTGGCCAATGCCTCCCACGCCTTTTCTAAAATTCATCTTGTGGGTTTTGAACCATGGTGACAACAATAAAACTAAAATACCTCTACCACCATGCCATCGAGACATTGTATTTAATATTCACACTAATATATTTATATATATTAGGAATATAATTTACATAAAAATAAAAATAATATATATTTAAATAGATATAAATATATTACAAGATATATATTTATATTTTTTATTATGAACTTCTTATATTATGTATTTATGTATTTATATTATCTATAATTAATATAATTATTAATTTATACAATTATATAAACTATATATTTTATATGTGTATTTACACACATTTAAATAACTAAATTTTTCAATTATACTTATTTATATACACATATAATTTTATATTTATTTATATACATATTCTAAACTACTATGAATCTCCTACCGTGGATGATTGTATGGTGAGATGTGCCTTCTCTCTCTGGAAGGGTTCAACTCCATCCTCCATTCATTGGAAAGGGAATTAAAATCATGTGAAGACTGATCCCGATGCAGTCTCTTGGAGAATATAAATTAGAGAACACTCTATTATTTTTATGTTGATTTTACTTAAGGAATACAAGTCGATGATGATTGGATAGTTGATGAAAATTATTTCGAAAATCAAGGGATTTGAGGGTTTTACATGCCTATCACAAAGTTTTAGTTAATACCATATCGTATTCTCTTATGATGAGTTGATAAAAAGACCATCGGGGTTCATATCAATATCTTTCGATCCTAGACTACTACACATCTGTGAATGTGTCAAACACTTCAATTTGATATAGGTTAGTAGCTTCACTGTTCATCTTTTGGTTAAAGTTTACAGTTTTTATTTTGTTCTATGGAATCTTAGTATTAAACATGACATATCCATATTGATAGGTCTTCCAATAAAATTGGATAATGAAACTGAAGTAGAACGATTCATCTACTTCGCTTGCTTCCTTGTGGAAGTTTATGTATCTTCAAGGCTTATTGATCGAGTCTTCCTATACACGTATGATGATAAGTTGGAATTGATGATTTTCTTTTAAAAATTTCCAAAATTATTCATAGATTTTAGGGTCATTAGACGTGAAATAATAAATTTTAGAATGTCTACAATCTGTTCATTCTTCTCTGGTCATGGTCATGACATGAAATCATGTAATAAAAGGGATGCATAGGCACGTGATTGTGTTTTGAATACTGGTGTTGAGGAAAAGCTGCCTAAAGATGGAACCATGATAATTGCTCAAGAGGAGTTATAAAACCTCATAATATAACTAAATATGGTGATATTGGTCTCCAAGTAGGGATGTTTGGAGGTTCTATAATTCGTTATTGCACTAATCTACTTGAGAATCAAGCGGTTGTTTCTAATGGTGTTTCAGGTGATACAGCAAACAGTAGGACTCTCAAGTCTCTTTGAGTATTTATCCCATTGAAAATAATACTACCATTGATAACTACCTGAAATAACGTTTGTATGATATTGTTTTTGAAGATCCTATGGATGGGAGTATACATTTTTCATTGGTTTCTAACATGGAGATGGCTTCCCATGATGAATTGGACGTCATGGAGTCTGATTCGTAGCTTGTGGATGATTAAGACAACATGTTTGACCAAAAAATTTGGGTGCAAAATCATAAAGGTAAGAGAAATCTAGATTCAGTGACTTTTCAAGGAATAGAAAATAAGATTGAAATAAAGGGTAATGATTTAGTAGATGTCAAAAAGTCTAGAGGTTAAAACAATAAGATGTTACGACATACAGACCTTTTTTCGGGTGATGGTGTTATCACATATCTTGTGTAAGTGAAGTCAATGATGATGGAATTGGTGGTGACTAATAAGTTAGATGATACAAATTTGAGAGATGATAAGATAAATGTGGTGAGCAATGAAAAATGTGAGTAAATATCTAGTGAGACTAACCATGAAGGGGAGTAAAAATTGACAAAGTCCTGGAGACGGTGACGTCATGAAAATACTTGCAGGAGAGGATGTTGTTCCAAAAAATGGGATACTATGAAAGAGGATTTGGATCATGAATATTATAGTAGAGGTTGTGGATGAAACTATTGCAGAGAACATGGTTGACTGCACAATTCGGAATAGCAAAAGGATAAAGAGAATTATTCGATGATCTTTAAGAAAAATCACTCTTAGTCTAAGTGGAAAACAGCTGAGGATGATGATGAAGATAAACATGACAATATATATTCTTCTATTGAAATGTATTCTTGCATTATGTGATGAGGGTGTGTCCTATTTTATGACCCCTTCCATCTATTTCTTACTTTTGTCAATTTTATTTTTTAATAAATTTTGATGAGCAGGCTTCGCATGTATCATAAATCATTTTTGTATTTGTATATATATAAAATATTTATTTATTATATATATATAATTTATTCAAAAATAAATTTAAATAGTGTATTTCAATACATATATATATATATATTATTTTTCACATTAATATATATTTATTTGTATAAATTGTATAATATTATATATAATTAATATATAAATAATAATATATTAAATAAATAAGTATAAAATAAAATTTATACAAATATTTTTATTACATGTCGAAAAAATTATATTAAATACAAGTTATACAAATATTTTATTTTAAATAAAATATATAAAAATATTTATATAGTTTTCTATGTAATATAATTTTAAAAAAATACTTTTGTAGCATATTTCAATACTTATATTTCAGACAATGCACATTAATATATATGTATTTCAATAAATATAGTGTTTTAATATAATGTACACTAATATATGGTTATTTTAATAAATATAATTTCATAATATTGATTAAATTAATATGGAGGATTTTGTATAGATTATATATCATATATTATTAATTATATGTAATATAAATTCCTAGACATATTGTTGAAAAATATATTTATTATTTATAATATATAAATTATAAAAACTATAAGAATGGGTTTATATATGATATATTTTATTATATAAATAATATTAATGTATATTC
The DNA here is from genome assembly GCA_963277665.1 of Viscum album. Classification (NCBI taxonomy): domain Eukaryota; kingdom Viridiplantae; phylum Streptophyta; class Magnoliopsida; order Santalales; family Viscaceae; genus Viscum; species Viscum album. Next base: position 567,108,396 of record OY728164.1, on the reverse strand, counting down.
TTAGATAATATATATTTGGATTTTGGGAGTACAACTACACTGAAACACATAGACGCCAATATATATTTTTATAATATGTTTATTATATTATATTATATATAATTAATATTATATAAAATGAAATATATATATATATTAATGTACATAAAATTATACAATTATATTTATGTATATATATAAATACAATAAAATTAATTTAAATTAATATTTTATATAATCTGTTTATATAATTTTTTCAAACACATTTGTATATATTGTTTTAATTATATATATACATATATTATGGATTTTTTTAAATATTGAGGGTTTAAAAAACATTCCAATCTCATAAATTAAATGGGGTTCTGGATCCCCTCTAATTTAATGACATTAGAGGGTGGTTTCAAACTCCTCTGATTTAAGACATTTAAGGGGGGGTCTCAAATGCCTCTAATTTATGAAATTAGAGGGTTATTTGAACCGCCTCATATTTAAGATGTTAGAGGGGTTTTTGAACCACCTATAATTTAATGTCATTAAAGGTGTTTGAAAACCTAATCTAATTTAAGACATTAGATGGGGTTTCAAAATCTATCTAATGTAATATAGTAGAGGGTGTTTTCAACACCCTCTAATTTAATACATTAGAGGGGGATTTCAACTGCTGCTAAATTATGATATTATATGGGGTTGTGTTACACAACTAATCTCACCAATTAACTAAATATATGGAGCCCGTGTATTTTCTTAAATTATGGGATATTGATGACCCCTTATAAATTTCCATAGAATAATAAAAATTAAAGTAATAAAATCTTGAGGGGGATCATAACACACTTTAAATTTGATAATTATCAAGGTTCGCGCATATCCTCCTCCAATTTATATAGAAAATTAATTTAGAGGGGGTTCATAACCCCCATGTAAATTTGATGATTAAATGGGGGTGTGCATAGACCCCTCGAATTATATAGAAAATAAATTTAGAAGGGGTTCTATATAAACCCCTCCAAAAAACCACTCTAATCACCATGTTTTTTACTATGTAGGGTGGTTATTTCCTAACATATATGGTGGTTGAGTTTAATAGATATCCCTTTGATAAAGGAACTTCACTATGTTAATAAAGGAAATTCTTCAATATTATCTAATTACAGGATTTTTTACATGACCTATATGGTCATGACATAATGTAATACCTATGTAGATTTCTTATTTTATAACATAAAAAATAAAAACTATTGAACATTTATGTTCCGAGGGATTAGCGGACCACTGATAAGAGAGGTGTAATTCGGTGGTAACTTTTTAAGAATTATTATTTTAAATTTAATCTATTATACTGATCCCAATTCCAATTCCCTTAACATTTTGTCTCTTAGCCTCAACCAAATTCAGTTGTAAATAATGTCACAAAAAAAATAAAATGTTCAATCCAAAAGACCACTACCTTTTCATGATTGGTAGTTAATATTATAATAGTTTCTAAACTATAACCAATCTATGAAAATAATGGTTAGGGGATTCCCACACCGATATAGGGTGAAAAAATGTACCCACATTCCTACTTCTAACAGGACTTTCACAAATAAAAAAACACTAAAATCATAGATTTAATTTTTTATGAATTTTTATACCTTGATCCATGAATGTTTATCTTATTTTTTATGATTATATAAATGTATAGTATTTAAAATACATTTAATGTAGATCATTGATCAACAAAGGGATGTATGTACAACCTTATAATGGATCTCTTTACTCCCACAAATAGTGTATTTTAATGTTTGAATTTATTTAAGAAAAATTATTTTAACATGGTAATTGTTTTGGATAAACATAACCAATATTGAATATATCCGAGTCACCTAGATTTTTTAAATCAAACTGATCTCATTTGATTTACAAAATCTTGTATCACCTAATAAATTGGAAGGATAAAAAAGGATAAAAAACATGAAGATAATGTTAGTATCTTTGGACCATCATCTTCTTACCTCTTCTTAATTATTTACATCAATGGTCATCAAACGATCATCTTCCACCATTATATTTCATACCTAGGTGATTATGCTTCTTAAAAAAGGCTCAATATCGACACCTTTTATTTATTTAAGATGTTTTATTGGTTCTTCATTTAAAAACGAATATTGACATACACACCTTAAACTACTATATATAACACCAACATTTTCAATTTTATAAATAGATCATAAAAAATATTATTTTCTACACTTTATAACATATAAAATATTCCAAAAACTTATAGGTGATCATCCTCGTTTCTCAATGACATTTACATTGGGGTATTCCATGATCTATCTTTTTGTTCCCATTTATTTTATACACTGGTGTTTACCCAAACACTATTTACATTTTTTCGTCATGAAATTGTCAACTGTAAAATCATAAAAGTGTTTTTACATTTAATTTTTTCTCATTCTCAAATCATAGTTGATCACAGTTCTCTCATTCCCATAAATTAGGTTCTATTCTCTTGTATTAGTCATCGTATTATCATGTAATACACATATAAACATTTATCAATGTTGTATTTATAAAATACAATATTTCTTAATAAAGGATTGAGTACTTCAACACTACTTGAGTGAATCAGTGAAAACCTATATAGTCTGCATGATGCCCTATACATTCAAATAGATGATCAGCAATTTTTTTTCCGTCATTAATAGAAAAAACTACCCATTTTGTGACATTTTAATACTATGAAGAATATATTTCACATCTTTTTGAACTAACAAAAAAAATTTAGTATCTAATTTTGTTTGAATATTTAAATAAATATGTTTTCAAAAGATTGTTTAAAATAATATTTAAGTATCTATTGTATTGTTATATATATAATATATAATATTTATTATTGAATAATTTTTTTATAATTATATGAATATTAAAATAAATATTTGTTATCAATATAACCAAACCTAAATTTTTTTATATTTTTTAATTTTGTACCAATAAATTATATTTATTTATTAAAATAAAAAATTATTTAGTTCTGTAAATATTTTAAAAAAAAAATATTCACAAAACCATGAATATAATAGTTATTTTTCTATTGAATTAATAATATTTATTTATTACATATTTATTATTTAAGGCATAATAAAATATGGGGTGGAAAATAGTGACTATCCAACCACTTGGAATCGATAATCATAGAAGTTTTAAAAGTCAGTTAATTAAATATGGTTTTTATTATCAAATGATATTTTTACATTAGTTATTCAGACCATGCCATAAATAATAATATTATTTTTATTATATCCATAGGGACTATTATGGGTTCATTATTTTCTAACAGTCTATTATAGAATTCTTATATATAAAAACACTAGCACTCAATATATCACCTCATTTCATTTTTAAATGTCTGATTATAATTTTCATGGAATTACTTTATGAATAAAATATAACCTCCCAGTTTTTTCTCTTAAAAAATAACACATCTAGGATTATCTAAAAAATAAGATATCATACACCTCTTCCAACTCACTCTCATGATTGAGAAAATGAGATAATAGAAATCATTAATCGTTAAGGGTTGTCATGTAATCAACAAGAACTCCACACAAAAATATGTACCTTTATGAGAGAACGTGTAGATTCATTGATGATTTTTCTAGTTCAATGAAAAATGTATGGCTCACCACTTGTGTAGAGACACTGAACATCGTATTCAGGAGGTCGTGTATCTTATATTACATTGGAAAATGACACAAGAAATCACATCATGATGGATCAAATAGTTTGTAGTCTTAGTAAAAAAGTTATATTCTTGATTCATTCATTACATTTGAAATCAAAATTTACAATATAATTTTTCAGAGAATAAATTTATTCAAATCATAATATTCTTGCATAACTATCATATTACACTTCATGGATTCCTTTGAAAGGAAAAAAATAATGGTGATCTCAAATTCTCTATAGTGGTTATGTAGATAAAAATATATAATGAATCAGTAACCATAATAAATATAGAAATGTAAATAATAGAACACACAAACCATTAAATCAATATGATATCAATAAAATTCATATAGGGATAATATCATGGTGAAAACCTCACATATAATAAGATAAGGCATAATCATTATTATATTATAAATAACTAAAAATATATTTCATTTATTCAATTTACTAGGAGTAAAATATATCTTCGGTTAATATCATTGAAAAAATATCTGGGATTGTAATAACTAAATTCTAAATGAAGGTAATTATTAATTATTGTGCATAATTACTCACTGTCACAAGATACCTCTACTGTTAGAATCAATCATGATGATAGTTGAAAACTAAATAGTAGAAACTCATTTAACTATATCCTGCCAACAGATTCATCCGATGAGACTAATGACGAATCAAGGTGCTATCTAAAATCAAGACCAATGAAAATATTAAATCTACATTTAATTCCTCATATATCAAATATTAAAATTAATTCCGAAACAATTATCCTTATTATCTAATACCTTTATTTAGTAAATATTTCAGAATTATAAATATTTCACAGATAAGAAAATCTTTTTAAATGAAGAAATACCTATTTAAATGTGATATAAATTTTAAAAAATAATAATATATATGTTTAATAATATTAATATTTATGATAAATTTTGTGCATAATTACCTTATGTGTGTGATCATTAAAAGGAAAGGTATTAAATATAAAAATGAATCAAGGAAGTGAATGTCAATAATTTCTGTGGTCATAATAATCACTAAAACATCCATAGAAAAAAATTATTATGGAATAAATATTACATTTTACAAGTAGATTATAATTAAAAATGATTTTTTCTCATTGATGAAAATAAATACCTTAAAAATATTTTTATATTAATTTATGATGAACATTTCATTTTCATTTTAAATAAAACGTTTTATATAAAAAAAATTTAAATTTTTTTTCATGAATATAACATTAAAAATATATAAATTTTTATAATATTAGAGAAAAATTTTATATAAATTTAAAAATTAATACATGAAACATAATCTTCTATTAAATAATGTTGTTTTTAGTGGGTAATTATTTACATGTTTAAAATTTAAAATTCACATTACCTGTACACTGGAAAACTATTTTAAATGTGTCTTGTTCATAAAATTTAAAATATTTCATTTAATTCTCCTTTTAATAATGAAAACGGGTAAAAATATATCTAATAAATAGTTTTTAAAATTTTTAAAAATTTTATTGTAATCATTTTAAGAAATCATGATTTTATAAGAAAATCAGTTTCTAACTGAATAGGGGAATGATGTTGAATATTACAAAGAACATTTTATGATTTATTTTAGGTTCAAAAGATTTTAATAATTGTTATATTACATGAAAATATAATTAATAAAAATGTATAGAAGAAAATTTAATGGGTTTATTTATAACATGATCAAATAATTCCCATAATAATACATTCAAGTACAAACAATCTCGAATAGAATGAAACTGTAAAACAAAACCTTACAATCATCAAATCATTATAGTGTGAATTAAGAAAATAAATGATTATGTTTATCAATTATATATATACATTAAATAAGAAAAATATATAATCAAATTTAATTTGATATGTAATTAAATAATATTAACGACCATGATGATGTAATATAATGAAATAATAATAAATTAGGTTATGAAATTCAATACAACTATAATTTTTTTTGTAAAATCCCCCTAGATGAAATATTTCACATTAAAACCCCAAATAACATTAATTATTAATAAATAATGATAAAACATGTCAATGGTTCAATATATACAACATGTAAACAAATTTTTATTATATCATTACAATAAGCCTCAAGGAAATTAATTCACTTGCCTCATGCTTTCTTTTTTTAACATTCTCTAACATTCTATATAGATTTATTAAACATATTATTAACTTATAATATAACAAAATTAATATTTATAATAACATATATGTTGATTTTATAAAAAATTATCCACCTTTTGATAATAATGATTCATTATTTTCAATGTTTTAATTGTTAATTCCCGTGATTTGTCTTGAGTGTTTTATTATAAATAATCTGATTATTGAACATATTATATAGTTAAATAATCCAGAGAATTATAATAATGACATAATTATAATATTTATATGTCCAGTGTACTTTTAAAGGTAATCAAGAAATATGGTTATGAAAAATGAAGTACGTTACGATCATAGTGACGGTAGGATGTGCATTTGCATAACGTTTCCATTTTTTCAACGATCATTCTACCAGGTCGTATATTATATTTTTTCATTGTATAATTATTATAAAAAATAAATATAATTGTATTTTATTATTTATAAATATATTTTACATTTTTGTGTTTTTGTTTTGAAATGAGAATCACATTGCTTCGTGAAGGTCATTGTCCACACATACAAGAACACTGTTATCATATTTAAATGTAAGAAATAAAATGATATATTGAATTTTTATAATGATATAAATGACATTAATCAATTTTTTATTTCTTTTATAAATCATATATTTATTTAATTTATGCTTATCATTTTCCCTGTTAGTCATTAGTAAATGATTAACCACATCTCTTTGTGAGGCTATAGTCTACCATACACTTATGGACTTATTGTATCAACTAATGAATGGAAAGTAAAAAAGGTATATGCAATATAATTACTCAATAGGTATAATAACATTATATGTATTTGTTATATATAATTTATATCTATCATCATATCACACATTGAATGGTAGTAATGGAAAAATGAATGACATCGGTTCGTGAGGCGGTAATCCCCCATACACAAGAACGATGATTTTGAACATATTTTAGGAAATACTAACTAGTTTTATGACATGAATTTTAAATAAAATCATCTCAATATATGATATATATTGAAGTTGTGATTTCCAAATTTTTTCAAAATAATTAATTGAGGGGAGTGTCGCAACCCGCCTTCTCCAAGATAAGGTAAAGGACAACAAGGTGTCCCACCCTTCCTTCTTCAAAGTGAAGAAGAGATAATGACCCTTGATTCATTCCATCAGTATTCCCTCGAGTGGGTGATATCACCAAGGGTTTAGATTCTCACACAAATGTAATAAATTTCCCATTTTTAGAACATTATAGAAAGATAAGATGGTGAATCCCAAACAACTCCAAACACAAAATGTAAATGTTAGGCCCTAAACTCTTTTTCACGTGAATGTTAAAAATAATGTGATACAAAGTACAAGAAATATCTGAAGGAAAGTACCAAAATAATGAAAATAAGTAATGATTATAGTCCAAATTCTTGATAAAGTAAGGTCTGACACAGTCTTCAATGTCCTCCAAGAATCATGAAAGTAGTTTTATATACATAGGGTGATTATACATGTATACTCATTAGGTAAAACATACGATATAATGAACAAGTGTGGAGACATCCTAATGCCCCTGGGGAAATATAGGTAACAAAAACAATAATGGAGGAAAACTATCCACACATCCTCACCAAGTCAAAATCCTCAAATAACACTAGTTGGGTAAAATAATAATTTTAGGACATCGATATTTTTTTACCCTACACCACTTTCCCACTGGTTATGAAGAACATCATTCACATCAGACCTCCCCCACAAATACCACTACAGTCCCAATTTTGTGCCCAAAAACAACCATATGGTTTATCACATTCACACGTTTATCCCGCCCACAGACACCTGGGATGCCAAAAAAACACATCCCACCCACAGACACCTGGGCCATCACAACCACACATCCTACATACAGACACATGGTACACCACAACCACACATCATACTCGTTGAAACCTTGGCCTCATCCTGAATACAATTGGGAAACAAACATTCACGCACAAACATGGTACAACCCACCCCAACACACACAATATGAAGATTCTTGGCCCATAATAAACTTCTGAACACCACATCCTGCTCAAAGTGTCTTGGGATACATGGGAGATGGACTAGAAAGGATCCAATAACTATCCACTCATATGAATTTCAGAAAAAATTCACCCCCCGATGAAATTGGGGTGTTCGATGTGATGTGATCAACATTGGTGGTGTGCGTATAAGAAAAATAAGAACTATGATTTATACATATAGGTAATCAAGCATTCATCCCAATTTAATTGTCCTGAAACCAATAACTATCCTTCACACAACCACTCTTATTGCTACCCATACATGCACAAGTACACAATAACCACAACCATACCAAAACCCATTTCTAGAAATCAATTCACCCTTGTACCCATTATAATTATCATGTTCATGTGATTCAATATTAAATATTCCATTACTATTATCCAACTAACAGGCATAACCAAAATCCAAATCAAAAACTAAAAGAAAAAAAGTCATATAGGTATTTAAGCATCCAACCTCGATAATCTTTTAAATAACAACATCAAAATGGGATCCTCTGATATACCTAGAAGCACTAGAACCAAAACAAGCCCAAACATACCCGGTCAAGAACATTTACAGTTGGCTCCACATCACCTCAGATTCACAAACCAAAAAACTCTCGATTATAGATTCATTTCCCCTCAACATCACCCCATTGACCTCAAACAACACAACCATGCATATCCTCATAATAGAGAAATAGAGTTTTAATATTTTCCAAACACCATTCATTATGCTCTTTCTTTCCCTTTGGTTAATCGGGGTGATCACCAAAGGATTAATATTCATCAAGAATCCATTTAACCAACCATTTTTTCCTTTTTAGTAAGTTTTCTTGTTATATTCATTTAATCAAAAGATTATCCCAAAAATAATGCTTCATTAGGGAGCAAGAAAGGACCACCAAGTGCCACAATTTTTAGTGGACATGAAATCATAAAATTCACAACATAAAAACGAATGTAAAATAAAAAAACAAAATCATCTATACCAACCTTCATTCTTTAATATTATGTGAATTATATTCATTAAATTTGGTTTCATCCACATCCTGAGGGATCATCATCATACCCACCCTACATGACACAATTTAAAGAGAGATGAATGAAGAACCCCTATAATGATGATCATGGATCAATGAATTCTTGTTTCTCTAAGAATAGGGGATGATATGACTTGATGGAAAAAAACCCAATGTGGTTTTGGAAGGGCACCACTATGGGCTCAAGATTTGTTTTGGTAAGAAATATTGAGGATCACTATGTGAAACAAAAAATAATATGGAAGAGAGGATCTCATCTTAAGGAGAGGCCAAATCCTAAAATCTGGGAGACCATTTTGATGTACATAAAATTCAGACCGTGGCTTGACCATGCAGCTCAAAAGTTTCGCACATTGAATTTAATTGAGATTTAATAATTCCCCTCTGAAATCGTGGAGTAGTCCATCAGATGGCTGTGAATAGGTAATCATTTTTAAACATAGAAAAAATAAGTAACAAGAGACTAATTGGAAAACATGGGAAATAGGAAAATACGGAAAATGGGTATGACTTCGATTAAAAATACACATGTTTTGATAATTCTATGGTCACCTTAATCTTATTAGTTTTAAAATATATTTTATAGGACTTAAATCGCGTTGTATGTGGTATTAAAACACTTTTACATTAAAAGTGGCGTTAATGGTGTGAAAATGAAAATGCTCGGGAGAGGCTAGGAATAACTCATTGATGGTTGAGTCACCGACAACCTGCCACTAATGCCCTGGCACTGGTCGGTGTGGAATCGATGTCAATCGGTGCCACCATTTATTTGACCTAAAATTTGGAAAACTCCTCAATGAGCTAGAAATGGTACCCATGATACCTCAATCATCAAGATTTTGAAAAGTAATGGACTAGGAGGGTCTGGACCATTACATCAAATACCTATCAAACTATTCTATCCCTCCAGAAATCTAGAGTAAACATCAAGAAAAGAGAGGGGTCCAAACAACCACCTTGTAAGATACCTCTTAATGACCAACTACTCTAGGTTTGTTTGAAATCTAGAATAAAACCTCGATATCTAGGAACATTTCTCTCAAATATATCTATGATGAAACTGTAGAAACACTACTGCTCCTCTCCATCAAGTAACCAAAAAATCACAAAATGTTAACACTATCCAGACACATGGATTAGAGATCTCCTTCCTCGTTGTCAAGATACTATCTTCTTTGCAGGGCATTAACTCATCTATACAGGTTTAATCACATCCACATTAATGCGTCTTAATTTGGGATCGGGTCCCCCCTCCCCCTAGTTTAGAATGTTCAAACAAAATTATAGATAAGGGAAACAACATATCATATTGTATGCGAGGTTTAACATTACATCATATGAAAGGCACAAAGAAAATACAAGATCAAAACTCAGAACATATCTAGGTATTTGGAATACAAATGTGCATCCTATTCCCTGGTACTCTAATTGGGGCCACAATTCCTCCATAACACATGAACAATGGAAATGGTCTTTACATGAAGAACATTCTCCATATGATCCTAGATTCCCAAAGGTTTCTCAACGAACGTCCCATCATCATTGATATCAAACTCTCCCAAATTTATTATGTGGAATTCATCGGGTAGATACTAATAAAGATGAGTGACATGAAAGATGTTGTGGATCCTATCTAATCACGGTGGTAATGATAGCTAATATTCCACCTCACTAACTCATCCCAACGCCTCAAAGGGTCTGATGAACCTCGAAGAAGGCTTACTCCCCCTTCCAAAGCATGGTTGTCCATACTGAGGGGATACCTTTAATAAAACATGGTCCCCAACCATGAACTCCAAGGGTCTCCTCCTATGATCTGCATATGTCTTATACCAGTCCCGAGCTTCCTTCATCCATTCATGCACATGCTGATCCTTCTCCGACGTTCTCTACATGACTTTATGTCCAAGAACACCTGCCTCTCCATCCTCGATCTAGCACACGAGGTGAATGAAACATTATTTTATAAAAGGCTTCAAACAGTTCCATGGAAAAGCTGGAGTGATATTTATTATTTTAGGAAAAATTAACTAGGGTAAAGTGTCATACCCATGATCCTCCGGAGTCCAGAATAGATTCTTGCATCATATCCTCTAATAACTGGATGGTCTTCTCTGTCTGGCCAACATTATGAGTGTGAAAAGTAGTGCTAAGGTGTAGTTGGGTGCCAAAATCATGATTTAATCCATTCTATACTCATGATGTAATGAGTGTATTCTGATCCGAAATAGTGGTTCTAGAAAATCCATACAGCATCACAACTTTTCCAACATACTTATGTGTTAAGTCATCCACTGCGCTCGACTCCTTAACTGCTAAGAAGTGAGCTGATTTCATCAATCGGTGCACCACAACCAAGATGGCATCATTTCCACCCTCAGATCTAGGTATTCCAATGAAGATATCCATTAAAACATCATCCCAATTCCACTTAGGAATGTGTAAGTGAATCAATAGAACACCGCGAACACGGTGTTCAACATTCACCTTCTAACACAAGAGGCACTTTTCCACAATCTCTTTTATTGCATGCTTCAATCTAGGACACAGAAAATCACTTCTCACGCCCTGGTACATCTTAGAGTCTCCATGATGTACTTGTTGGGGTGAGTTATAGAACTCACTGAGAACTCCCTCACACATTCCACTAGGAAAAACAACTTTCCATTGATGAACATCAAATTTTGACAATCCTTCAACCATCCTTTCGGAGCATCGCCCAAGCTATCCTGATCATGCATCACTTCATCCATTGAGTCTCCCCATGGAGTCTCGTCCACCTATCATAACAAGGAATATTACAATGTCATCTGAAACAGGCAGCCACTACCATTTTCCACTCATATACCCAGATGTAATGCATCCAACTCCTATATTTCCTTCCAAGCATCTACTGATTCCTGAACAACATCATTCACTGACATTCAAATAAAAAAATTTCCACCACATTACACTTTCATGAGTTTTATGGATCATGATGTCGTAGTCATGAGAAAAATCTATCCACCTCTATTGTCGTAAGTTCAGGTCTCACTGGGAAAATATGTACATCAAGATTTTGTGATCTCTAAAGACCCCAAAGTGTTCCCCAATGAGGTAATTCCACCATAGCTTAATCACGAACACAACCATTGCAAGATCCAGGTGTTGGGTGGAATAGTTATGTTCATGAGGGCATGTATTACTAGACCCATAAGAGATCACCTCATGTTGTTACATCAACACACAACCCAACCCTTGACCAAAAGAATAACAGAATATTTCAAATGTTACCACTTCCTTTAGAAATATTAGCACTTGGACACTTACCATATTCCCTTTTATATAACTAAAAGATGCCTAGAACTTCCCACTCCATATGAAATCCTGGTTATTTATGGTCATGGACTTCAAAGGCACTGCCACTTGAGGGAATTCATGTATGATCATCTGGAATTAACCATCTTGTCTCGTGAAACTATGGACCTCTTACATGTTCTTGGGTTCTTCCCAAGAAACAATCACTTCATCCTTTGATTGGTCCACTACTATTCCCAGTTGGGACACCACATGTCTAAATATGTGAACCTCTCATGTCTTGAACTTTCACATGGACAAAATTCCGGATATATGGTGGTGTTCTAGGCCCTAAAAAACTTCCCTTTCATGTTTAGAATGATGCTCTATTGATCTTGAGTATATCAGGATTTCATCGAGGAACAAGGCCATGATCTTTTAATGATGCTCATGGAAAATAGATTTCATGATCCCCATGAATACAACCAGTGCGTGAGCGATGCGGAACAACATGACCATGAACTCAAAGTGAAAAGCCCTGTATCTGAAATCAGTCTTCTGGATGTCACCCTCCTTCACCCTCAACTGGTGATATCTAGACAATCATTCAATTTAATGGAACCAATATGCTCTATTAAGCTGGTCAAAAAGGTCGTAGATCCTCGGGAGGGGGTAACCATTCTAAACTATCACCTGACACAGTCTTTAGTAGTCTATTCATATCCTGATAACACCTTTATTCATCTTGGAAAATAATACTGGAGCACCTCATGGTGATGTGCTCGGTCAGATAACACCTTTCTTTATCAGGTCATCGACCTAAATCTGCAACTTCTGCAATTCAAAAGGCATCATTCAATAGGGATCCGTCAAATTCCGAGGGGCGATGGGTAGTATTTTTATGCCGAACTCAACATCTCATTGAGGGGCTAGTGTCACAACCCCTTCGGGGAATATTTACAGAAACTAAATGAAAATAACTCAAATATCCACCTTCTCTGGGTCTTCCGATTCCACTAACAGCTTGGCTAACAAGGAAAGAAAGGGCTTCACATGCGAGCTGCCCACCGAGAAACCCTGAACTCCAACAAATGCTATATGATGGACACCATATCTATGAACATGAACCCTATCCAGAAAATTTCTATAACATGGTGCATGAAAAACATCCATTCTATTCCAAGGATGACATTATATGGCTGTATATGTTGTAGATGAAGATCCCCACGAGACTGATGTGGCTCTAACATCAGTTGCATCCTTGAAAAAAATAGAACATGATGGTCTGACCTCCAACTGGAATACTCAACACTATGGAAACGGAATGTCTCTCAATGTTTATACCCAAGGCCTGGGAAAAACTGGGTGAAATAAAGGAGTGTGAATCTCTTGAATCAAACATGGAAAAAGCAAGATTACTAAACAGACTTTCGTACCTTGAATGAACTTTGGCCCTGCAGGAACTGCTTCCCCTACATTGTGCAACTTCCCACACCAAACTCCTCTTACCCTCAAATTTTGGTTGCCTCCCCAACCATGCTCTGGTTGTGGTCCCTGAGGAGAGCCCTGATGTCAGCCTCCATTGACACTATCCACCCTCAGTGGAGTGGGAGCTTACTACTATTGTTATTGAAAAGGCATGGCTTGAAACTGCTGCTACTAGGGTGGGAACTGAACCCACCCATCAACATTGTATTTTACTCTAATAGAGAACTATTTATAAATATTCTCGTGGATACCACATGTAAAGATCCTCAGTCCTAGGTCCATGGAGAAAGAGAGAGTACCAGGAGATCAAAACTAGAACTTTTAAGGCATGTTCCCCACTGACTGAAACCTGGATGGACAACAAACTAGACACCTGTTATTGAAGAACTACCCATTTTAATAAATTAACTAGCTCCCCTCTTGAATCACAACTCACAACTTGTAAATTATATCCACTACTTCAGCTTTATTATGAACATCCATGTACGTCGGCAGAGAGAAGGGAGTAACAACATAATGAAGAAATGGTCGGGGTGCCTCCTATAATTGTCATGATCGTGACTCCTCACCCAGAATTCAGTTTTGAGAAAAATGAACGAGACCCTTGAACTTTATCCAGAACTCCCACAACGACATACTCCCATACTGGAGAGAGGGGAGCTCCTGAAATTTTTAGGCCTTTATTGTGGAAGAAAGGAAATCATCCTGAAAGTCCCATTCCAATTTAAGTCGACGAATCCTCCGTTTCCTTCATCCCCAAGGTGAAGCCTCCACCACTAACATGCATCCTCATGAATAATACTCATGGATAATGGAACCTAGTACTCTGTCGGAGCCCTTATCAAGAAGAAATCAATCACCAGATCCTCATGTTAGCTCTCTGCCTCCATGTCTGAGACGCTTCCCTCATACATACTGAGATTGTGCCATGGGAAGGCACAAAGCATTTTCTACAACTGTTCATTCTCCTCCTCTTGATCATCCATTCAATGATCAACCAGATCAGCCTGTTGGGCCTCAAATCTCCCACCCAACTTATGGATGACACCCAGGTTCCATAGCTAAAAAATCAAATAATAAACTCATAAGCTAGGGTTGTGTGAGAAAAAATTCCTCCTAAAAAATTGTTAAAATCCATATTTATTTTAAATTCCAAAGTCACCCTAGACAAACAAGAACAAAATTCATTATTATTCATGTCCATTTCCTAGGTTCTCTATCCTATAAACAGTGAAGCCACGCTTGGTCATTCAGTAGTTCCAGAGTCCTCGCATCAGATCACGGGGGGGGGGGGGGGGGGGCAAAAATTACATGTCATATCCAGCATTCCATAGCCTATTTAACACACCAATATTTCATAACAATAAAAACCGAAAATCCCATGAATTATCAATATTCCTAACCTGAACTCAATCATATCTCTCAACCATCAGCCAATGATTCCATTCTTTCATGACCCACCTTCTCCAATATTATGGAAGGGGCAGAAGGGGGACCTTCCCTTTATTCTTCAAGGTGAATGCGATTTAATGACCCCCAAGTCCTGCATCAGGTATAAACTAGAGTGTTAACGTGCACCAAGTGTATATAATATCACATAAATGGAAGATATTTCACTTTTTATAGAACAAGATTGGGAGATTTAGTGGTGAATCCCGAACAACTCTAAACTCTGAAAGTAAATGTAAGGCCCAAACACCATTTTTTACTTTCATGCTCAAAATAATGTGATACAATGTGAAAGAAAACTCTGAAGGAATGTACCAAAAGAAATAAATACAGAAACGAATAATATCCCAACGCCTAATCTAGTAAAGTCCGGAATGGTCCTCAAAGTCCTCCAAGAAACCTGAAAAAAGATTTATATATGTAGGGTGAGTATATAGGTATACTAAGTAGGGAAACCAAAATATCTCATGCATAAGTGGAGAAACATCATAATTCCCCATGGGAAATAGTGTTAACCAAAACACCTTCTATGGAAAACTATACCCCCTGCCTCACTAAGGCACACTCACAAAATTACACAAGTCGGGTAAGATAAGAGTAATAGCACATTGGTATTTGGGTACCCCGCACCTCTTGACCACCGGTTATTTAGAACATCCTATACATCCGACATCCCCCAGAAATCCCACTACAGTCCCACTTCAACCCCCAAAACAACCATATGGGTTATCCCAACCACAGGTTTATCCTTCCTGCAAACACATGGGCCGCAAAAACCAAACATCCCACCCACAAATACCTAGGCCATCACAACCACACGTCCTACCCACAAACACATAGTACACCACAACCACACATCCTTCCTAGAGACACCTAGTCCTCATCCCAAAGATACTTGGGAAACAAACCTACATGCACAGACTTGGGCCATCCCAACACAACACACACTTCCCAAAGTGTCTTGGGTTATAACGATCCTTAGGTCGTCACAGCCATCCCGATGAGTCTTGGGCTACTAGGGGGAGAGAGCAGAAATGAGATAATAACCTTCCACTCATAGTAATGTTGGTAAAACACCCTCCCCTTTGAAATGCGGGTGTTTAGAAGGAATTTCTCAACATGGGTTGGGTGCATATAAAAAAAAGAACAAAATTTTATATATATAGATAATCAAGAACCAATCCCAACCTAAGGGTCTCGAAACCAACATCCTTCACACACACAACCACTCTTGCTGCAACCCATATATAAAAAAGTCTACAACATCCGCAACTATAGAAAAAAACAATTTTGTGAAAATAGTTCCCCATTGTACCCATTTCCATTATCATGTTCAATTGATTCCATTTAAATATTCTTTCACTACCGAGAAACTAACAGGTATAATCACAAGCCAAAAAACAGAAACAAAACATCCATGTTGTCATTTAAGCATTCACTCATGTTTCTATAGTAAATATAAACATCAAAATGGGATCCTATGAGACCCCTTGATGTACTTGAACAAAAACTAGACCAAACATACCGAGTCCATAACATTTACCACTAGCTCAACACGAACTCAGATTCAAAAAAAAACACCCAAAAAGGGATTCCCTTCCCCTATATATCACCCCACAAGCATGAAATAGAACTACCACGCTTATCATTAGAATAGAGTAATAGATTTTTCAGATTTATCCAACACCATTCATTATGTTCCTTCTTTCCGTTTGGTGAACTGGGATGATCATAAAAGGGTTCTTTTTCATCGGAAATCCATTCAACCAACAATGTTTACATGATTTATCTTTTTTCATGTTGCAATCATTCAATCAAAAGATTATAAATAAAACATATCATTGTTATTGTGCATAGAAAGATAACTAAAGACCATGATTTTAATCGAAAATGAACCCATACAATTCACAACATAAAAAAAGGTAAAATATAACAACATTATCTTATTTTTTACACTTCATTATTTAAAATTCCATTTATTATATTTGTTAAAGTTTGTTTCATATAATTTTAGAGGGAACATCATTATACATTCCCTGCATGATCCCCAATAAAGTGACATGAAGGCAGAACCCCTACTAGGATTATCAATGATTGAAACTTTCTCATTGCCCCAAGAACTGGGGTGGATGCAGCTTACAGGAAGAAACCCATGTTTGAGTTATAAGGGATCCAACACAGGCACATGATTCTTCTCTATTGGAAATATTGAGGTACAATAAGAGAAACGAAAAAATAAGAATGAATAGATGATCTAAACTTAATAAGAGGCCATATCCTAAAATCTGGGTGACCATTTCGAAGTACATAAATTGGAGATCCTAACTCAACCACACATCTTTGTGGTTTCACACATTGGAATTGATTGATATTAAATAATTCCCCTTATAAATGGTGGATATATACCAGTGTATAGATTTCATTAGAGAAATTTCATTTAAACAGAGAAAAAATAAATAACATGGGCCTAACTGGAAATCATGGGAGATTAGAAAACACTGTAAAGTATGTGACCCCAAAAAGGCCCCATGATTTTGTAATTCTTGGGACTCCCGACTATTAGGGTATTTAAAATATCATTTACCAGACATAAATTTATTTAAAAGGTGTATTAAAACACTTTAACATTAAACGAGGAATTATTTGAGTGAAACTAAAAAGTATCGGGAGAGGTTGGGAATGAATCACCAATTGTTGAGTCACCGACACCGTAGAATCGGTCGGTGTGGTACCGATGTCGATAGGTGTTACTGATGCCCATATTTTCCACTAATGCCCATCGATGCCACCATTCGTTAGTCCTGATATTTGGAAAACATCTCAATGAGTCACTAATGTTCCCTTGTATACCTCCAAAATAAG
The DNA here is from genome assembly GCA_963277665.1 of Viscum album. Taxonomy (NCBI): domain Eukaryota; kingdom Viridiplantae; phylum Streptophyta; class Magnoliopsida; order Santalales; family Viscaceae; genus Viscum; species Viscum album. The sequence continues at coordinate 567,090,386 of OY728164.1, read as the reverse complement.
GATTTGTAAAAGTATATGAATGTTTAAATTTTTAGTAAGAAAATTTAAATTCATTTTCAATGTTTATCACAATAACTATAATGTGGGAAAAAAATCAAAAGTGAAAGCTAAATCAATGATAAAACAATTGTTGTAATAAAAAATGAGAGATGTAAAATAAATGAAATAATAATAGATTGACTAAGTGAGTTGTTCCGAGAAAAGAAAATGTAGTGAAACTATTCGTCATGTATTTGGAAATAAAATACATCTTCCATTGATCTAGATTTCTAAAACATGTATCAAAAGTGAAATATAATAGATTTACAATATAATAATATCTGAGACAAGAGAAAAATATCTTGTATGCATGCATTTACTTAGTGCTTCTTAGTTCCATGATGTTGTATTTATCCAAAACCTGATAATAGTAAACCCACAAGCAGTTAGCGCGCCGTGCGGTTTCATCCACCTCTGACCCCCACCATCTTCTACACTCCTCCAAAAATGTTTCACCGCCCCCATCTACCACTGACTTCTAGGATCTATAAGCGGAATTTGTTTCCAGACATATTCTTTGTGTATTTAAATTGTTTTGGTATTTTGGTGACTACTTCAACACATGACACATGATTATCCTTCTGTTAGATATCAACACAATACTAGATAGAAACACAATGAAAATGTTAGGTATTATTTTAAATAGTTTGAATAGAAATAAAGATAGTTTTATTGACCAAAGGATCAAAGAGAATATTGGGCAGGAAGCTGATTTCAACCATGTAGGGGAAGTTTAAAGACAAAACCTACCATCTTTACTGAGCAATCATCCACAAAATCACCATCTAATTCTACCAACCACCTTGATTCCACCATCCAGCCGACTCCTTCACTATTACCAGGGATCAGTCTATCTATTTTTCCAAGACAGACCCTCTTTCTCTTGGTGCTCTGATATATGGATCGACCCTGAAAATGGTGCCAAATGTGGCTCCACCTAGAGCCCCCATGATTCTTATGAAGGGAAATGGGATGGCTAGGCCTCCCACGTACAACTTTCCCACTGCACCAACTTCAGGGATATGAAATCTAAGGGAAAATAAAGCTCCCTCTACATCTATGCAGACTGTGTATCAGGGAAGTCCAAGTGCCCGAGGATGCACTGTTCTTACCTCATCAACTTCTGTAGAGGGTTTTCCATATGCACAAAAAGTTCAATGAATTTGTACAGTATTATTCTAGTATAAGACCTGAAACCAGAATATTTCTGTATATACTATTAACAGAATAAAATTATATATTATTACATAAAAAACAACATTTTATCATATAGTATGAAAAATAATAATGTAAAATAAGTAATGTAGATAATGGGTATTGTACATTGAAATAAAATGTGATCTGAAACTGTGGATAATGTGTTTAATGATCAATAGTAAGAAAGTAATTTATTTCCAGAATAAAAATGCACAGTATTGAAAAATGGATTCTACTCATATGGATATATTTTATTGCATTGTATGGAATTGTATTTTAGTCATATGTATTCTTGAATGGAACATTATAGGTCCTGAAACAAACCTTTAAATGACCCTTATCAGTACTATAATTGATACCAGGAACATATTTCAGCCAAATAGGGAAACACATATATTTTTTGAAGAAATAAAAAACAATCAAATTTCTTCAATTCAAAAATAGTAAAATTTGGTAAATAATAAAAACCCTCAAAATTTCCCAAAATTCCACTCACCACTCACATAAGCCCTGATTCTGAGATACATGTATTGGCCTAGTTGCTTCACTAGCTTGACCAATCTGAGAAAATCATATCTCAATTAAAAATAGTACTGTATTCAAAGAAAACAAATAGTTGAATCAAATAAATATATCAAAAATATATGAAATACTGATTTACAAGAAGATGCAGCAGAAGAATATAACGAAATAATATTGTTGTCAAACAACAAAATATTAAATAAAACATTTTGAAAATGGAAATAGAAATAATAGGGAGAAACAATTACCATCAATCTTTGATACCATTACATTGAATAGTCAGAGATGTTGATAAATATACATAAATCAAGGACTAAATGTAAAGTCATTGGAAATATTTTTAATAATAATGGAATGTAGAATCAAATTAGAGTTCAGGAATAATATTGAATTTGGCAGAACATTCATCAAATAAAGATTTGGTGAATAAATACAAAATAACAAAATTAAATAGATTCCCTAGTTTATAAGGTTCACCTGAGCAATGGTGTCTGGGTCATTTTTGTAGGTATCCAAGATTGAGTTCTTGGAACGGAGAATGTCATCAAATGATGATCCTTTAGAAATGCGAAGAACCATCAGAGTGTTATACACCAACATCTCAAACTGCACAAAGTCATCTGCTTTCAAGCCAGCGAGGGTCACAGTGGTTTGACATGGAGTGTGATGTGAAAGGAGAAGCCACCTCTAGCAAGGAACCCTGAGTCGTGGTCACTACTGTAGAATCATATGAGGCATAGGATTCAGAGGTGGAGCGGATGGAGAACCATTAATCATAGTGTTTAGGATTTAAAACGAAAATAACATCATACAAAATGTTCTTGAATATACCATTATAGGTTCTGAAACTATCCTTGATAGGACCATTATCAGTACTAAAACTCATACCGTGAACATATTTATGCCAAACAGAGAAATGAAAGTACTTTCTAAAGATATAAAAAAACATTCAAATTTCCTGAATTAAAACACAGTAATATATTGTACATAATTAAAACCTTCAAAATTACATGAAATTCCACTCACTATAGACTTAAGGCCAGATTCTGAGATGAACATATATGTATGATTGCTTCACCAGCATGAAAAATCTAAGAAAATCATATACCTATTTGAAATAGTATTGTATGCAAGGAAAAAAACTTTTGAAACAAATATATATATATATATATATATATCAAAAAGTACATGAAACACTGATTTCCTAGAATATGTAGCAGAATAGTATATCAAACAAATATTGATGTCAAACAAAAAAAAATAAGAAATGAAATATTATGAATATGGGAATAAAAATAATATGAAGAAATAATTACTTTCAATCTTTGATACCATTACATTGAAAAGCATGAGATATTAATAAATATAGCTGAATCAATGAAGACATGTAAAGTCATTGATTGGCGACATTCACTGATGTGAAGAACCTTCAACATAGAGCTCTCAACCACTTTAGAGGACCTGAAAAAAATTAAATTGAATAAAAAAATATTTGAAGATAAATTGAATCTTGTTGTAGTGTGATAATCAATATCACCATGAAATTCTACTTCGATGCTATATAAATAATAAGTACTTGCAGAATATGCAAACAAACAAAAGTGCATGCATTTTCAGAAATTCAAAAATTTCCTTACTATATGAATGCAATCATCACAACTTGTTTTCGTGAGTGATCATCATTGTTTATCCCATTAAAATAAATTTGTTGTTCGAATCAAGTGAGTAGATGATATAAATTAGAAAACCCAACATGAAAAATAAAAAAACTAGAAAAGAAATTCATGACACGTATGAAATGTTATTTTAGAGAATAACCTTAGTATTCTCACTGCATATATGATAAATATATGAAAAATAGTTAAATTAATAGAAATTTAACTATAGGAAATGAATATAAAACTATCCTTAGCATTCTCATCACATGTACGATGAATGAATGTCTATTTAGTGATAGAAAAAGAATATAAAATAATAAATGTATAAGATTATTGAGTATTGTAAGAGATGTTATGGGGAACGGAATGATGATAATACATGAATATAATAAATATTTATAAAAAATAAGAATATTTACTGATAGTTAGTCAATGAATTCAAAAACTACCATTATCTCAACAGTTGAGCAGTGATGTGAAGGAGGTCAAAACCTAGACAACATTGTTGAACATAGGAAATATTTTTGATTAGAAGGCATGTATAGGAGGTTTCCACCAGAAATAAGAGTTAAATTATTGATTCATAACCATAAATGTGTACAAATATTAAGAGCATCAAACAATATATATGTACAAAAAATATAGAACATTAAAAACATTCACAAATTTCAAATTTAATCCCAAATGATATTTTTCAGTGTATCCAAAACATTTACAAATATGCTATCACATGCTAAAATTTAAAAATTATAGTGAAACCTGATTCAACAATCCACTTAAATGGTTATATATTTCGTGTTTTTAGTCTTCCTAAAATTTGAATACCACATCAAGATATGGCATTGAATATTTATTTAAAGGAAAGATAGAAACCATAGACAGCATATGCAACATCTAAAGTGATATGTAATTATTTTTTTGAACCATGTGTGCAGATAATTGAAAGTAGAAATTATAACATGAAAAATGAGTGCACTAGTAAATTAATTAATGACTATTGTGAAAAGATAATTTATAGAATAATATGCAGTTGAAATTCATGCATCAATGAATAGAATAAGTGATCGATTAACATTATCATTAATAGTAGCAATTTTTACAATATCAAATATTTATAGTACTAAAAAACACATAGGAAACATAGTTAAATTAAGAGAAATGAAATTGTAGGAAATGAATAGAAACTTGACCTTAGTATTCTCATCTCCTATACAATTAAAAAATGTCAATTTGTTGATTTAAAAACAATATAAAATAATAAATTTATGGGATTAGTTAGTACTTTATGACATGTGATGAAGAATGCTATGATGAAACTACATGAATAGAATAACGAGTTTTCCAAAATTATAATATTTACTAATCATTTGTTTAACAATTCATAAACTAACAATATCTCAACGGTTGAGAGGTCATGTGGCGGAGTCCAAAATCGGAACATAATTGGAGAACATGGGAAATATTGTTGATAGGATGGAATGTATATGAGGTGTCCACCAGAATTCATAGAGGAACCACCAGTTTAAAACCCTAAATACGTAAAAAAAATTAAGAGCAGAAAATCACATATTGGTATAAAATTTAAGAGCATCAATGACAAGCCCATTTTTGATAGCTCGTATTAAAAAAATAGTTCTAGAATTTCACAGTTGTAGTGAAATTTGGTATCAATACTGTAAAAGGAAAAAAATTAAAGTGAAACAGGTAGAAATTCCACTATGAATGTAATAAAAGTATTTTATAAAAACCTCAATGATAACTACTTAGAATATTTATCAATAATAGTGGAAAAACTGTGTATTGAATGAAATAATTTAGGATTACCTAAACTGCAAGAAGCTCTCATCTGATAGAAAAAAATAAATATCTACCATGGAACAACTTATAGATGATGATATATTGGTAGAGCAGAACAACCACATGGTGTAATCGGTGAAACAATATAGGATATGTATTGTAATATTGTTTGAGAACGAAATATGAATCCCAAATTATTAAATATAGAATAGAATGTAAAATTTTTATAGGAATTGTAGAGATTAATTCACTATATTATGAGAATGTACCTGTTTCTAGATCTGTAAGCTCTTTAAGGATGGTTTTAGTGATCGTAAATGGGTTTACGGATTTAGCAGTAATCGAGGGCGAGGATGGAGGAGTAGTTTTTCAGTAGTAACCCAAATGCAGGGGAAAAATAATTTTGTATTGCTGTTTGAAGCTAAAGGATCTTTCTGAGGTGAGCAGGTTGGAATATATGTTCCCTTCTAAACAAACAATGTTCGTTGAATGATGAGAATAAGTAGGTTGAAGAATTAGGAGTATTTTGAAGCAAGTATGGAGGAATCATTGTAACATGTAACCTAAAATGGTGGCACACAGAAGAGGTGTAGGTGGTTGAAAATGAAGAAATAGTCAGAGGCAAGGTCATGAGACGGAGAAAATACAAACAAAAATCCTAGTGGGATAATGATCTTGAAGTAAAGGTAGGGTGAAACCATGATATGGAGGAAGACGATGTAGGAGGTCGACAGACAATAGGGAAACCAGGAAAAGGATGACCCCAACATCAGGATTTCATGGGAACCCTATGTCACAAAAAGCTCAATCTCGACTGCAATCTGGAGAAGGAGAAGGGTGGATGGTAGAGTATTAACTGTTAGAAGGAGAAAATCGAGATGGAGGTTGACCGAGTGCAGATTTTCTGTGAAATTTAGGACGACGGAGGATGACAGAGGTGAGGGGAGTATAGTTCGTGGCACACAATAACTCAGAGAGAGTGAGATAAAGAGGTAGAGAAATGAAGAGATACCGTGTGGAAGAGGGGAAATGTGGAGATATGTTGAAATGAAACATAAGGGGAAAATGATGTGCAAGCATGGGAGTTTGACATATGGCAATGGAGAATACCTATGATTAGAATATTTAGTAGATTAAAATAGTCATTGGAGATTATTACCTCTTCTACTAGTATCCTTTTTAGGTTTGCACCAACAAACATACTATGATTGATTTGTACCAAAAATAAGGAATATATGAAATAATAAGGGATGTTGGGGAGTTATTTGGCTTGGTAATCTATGAAAAAATTGTTCTAAAGATTGGATAATTGAGAAGTGAGTGTCTATTTATATGTGTGGTGAGTGGCACAATTGTAATATTTTGAAAACATTCAATTACAAAAACATTTTTACCATGCCCTTAAAAATGGCCCATTCAAAAAAATATAATATATATGGTGGAAAAATGAACAATCAATGCATTGTTTACAATTTTTAGGTCATTTTATCCCTTATCTTCTTAGTTTCCCCCTCACAAATCCATCTTTACATTATCTGTGATAATTAATTTTTACTATTTTTAATATTCATTTGGGTAAAAAAATAATTTTAAAATTTTATAAATTATAAGTTATATTTATTAAAAATATAAAATCATTTTTTCGAAAAAAATTTCACATTATGGGAAAATTATTATTTTAAATTAATCCCATATATGCGATGAGGAAAAAATTTTCTAACGATAATTTATTTAAACTTTTAAATACATTTTTTATCAAACATAAATATGAAAATGATTCCAATTACCTAAAATGGATAAATATATATATATATTCGTATTAAAAATATTTATATTTAAAAAATACCATTATATCTTATCATTATAATAGATTTGAATGGAAAGACACTTTTTAATTGAAATTCATTATTTTTCACAATTCAACAGAAATTGAAACATCTCAAAAAAGTCCAAAATTTTCACCCTAACATAATTTTGAAATCATGATTTCGAAAATTAGGTATATTTTTAAAAATAAATTTTTAAATGATTTTAATAATTAAAAATTATGTACGCAAAGTGAAACTAAACCGTCATTTATAAAAATACATTGTTTTAAGAAATAATTACTATTTTCATTCTCATCAATAACTAACCATAAATTTTATAATTTGGATAGAACTACTCACACATAGTAAAATTACATATGGGTTATCATATTATGATTCACTTTGACTCAGGGTTGAATGTTCCAAAAGATATCAAAGAGATCAAATTTATGGAAGTATATTGTGTCGGTTGTTTAATCTCAACATTATATTTCACATATGCAATCATATATAATGTGATTATTTTATAATTTTTAGGTGTTACATTCACCATAACACAAAAAAAAATTCATCACAACTTAACATTGATCATTATAATCAATGGCTTGATATTTGAAAAAACCATTATTGAAAAACCGACATCATAAAATGGTTAATAAAATATACATGTAATAATAGAGAAAATTGAATTATAGCTTTCAAATGGTGTATCTAAGCACTAAAAAGTGTCATCACACCACAATGAGAAATTTTGGAAGAACTAAAAATGTGACACACCCGGAAGGGACACTCCGAGGTGGAAGAAAATGTTTCATGCATGGTCAAATAGTTGTGTGTAAAGATAAAATTTCTCCCACAAAGAACATGTATGCTAAAAGAGGATGCATTGTTCCATAGATCCCCCTAATCTCGAATGCATGACCAAGCCTAATATACACAATAAAGGAGTTTTTGTGCCACGTAAAAGCGTGTTTTATGATAACCGATCATGCAACCAACTAGATGAACGATGACAACCATGTCAAATAATAGATATTGTTATGGTGAGTCCAAGTTGTAATGTAATTAGAAACATGAAACCTTATATTGACACTCCTTTCTGTCATAGAGTCTAATGACTGAAAAATGGGAATACCTTAGCACAAATAGATTAATCCTTTGAAGAAACATTAAAAATTGAAAAAGGCATGAAGAAGAATTTTTTTGAGCATGGGCAGCACAAGTTTCATCATTGACGCACAAGTATACTTGCGCGCCACTTATTGGGAGCACAAGTGACTGGAACTCCCTATTTGATTTTCTCCCAAGGTCTTCAGTAGCCTATAAATACCCTTGTGGGACCCCCATTTTGAGGATGAAAAATTCCAAAAGTCAGATTTAAGCTCTCAGCACCCTAGTTTCTACTTGACGTATTCTGAACACTTATATGGTAATTTCTTACCTAGAATGGAAGATCTAAATAGGACGAATAAGGAATAAGTGTTTAAATTCATCAACACTTGCGCAGCCAAGTGTCTAACCCTTAAGGGAAATGAAGAAACTTGCATGACACCTTATTCCTTCACCAAAACTTGCTTGCCACACTTTTGGAAGACCTTAGGGATAATACTAAGGGATTGAGCCAAGTCTCGACCATATATTACCCTATGGGTTTACCGGCGCGCAAGTACCCATGGGTCACGCAAATATACTTGCGCGACTAGGACTTGCATTCCCAAGGAGGACTTGCGTACCTGCCTCTTTTTAGGTTCCCCTCCTGCCTATTCAACTCTTTTCATTAAATCCACCAATCGCCTTCAAGATTTAGCCTTGAAAACCCTCTTCAAAGCCATTTCCGGCATAATTCCTTTGATGCCTTCCTTATCTAAAAGGAATTCTGTGGAATATCTCTCAAATCCTAGTGATTTACATATCTTCATGTCACTAAGGATAGATATTTAATTCATTCCTCCTCATCCTTCAATGATGAGAAGATCATTAACCTGGGCCTCCTTTTCAGGAGTACGCCCCAGTCCTAGTTCCCTTAATATGGGAATCCTACCCAAGAGTAAGCCCTAATAAAAATTTTCCTTAAACTTGGGATCCTTCTCAAGAGTAATCCCCAAAGTCTCAATTCCTCTTAACCTGGGAATCCTTTTCAGAAGTAAGCCGCAGTCATAATTCCCCTTAATCTGGGCCTCCTCTTTAGGAGAAATCCCTTGTCTTAATTTACTTTTGATTTGGGATTCCTTCTCAGGAGTAAAATGCAATCATTAGTACCCTCGAATTTGGGAATCCTTCTCAGGAGTAAGTCCTAAGTTATGTATCCAAGTTTCCATAAAGCGCATATACCATTATTGACCTTGTTCCCGGGTTTCTTCCATGAAGTAAATCCCAATTCTCATCTATCTGGGTAGTCATACATACATAAGCCCAACATTATTTCTTATGATTGAATATTCCATGGCACAATCGTCGGGTTCTACTAATACCTCTTGTTTCTCACACCAAGCACGACTCATGTGAGCTTAGAGCGTTAAAGTAATTATGAAATTTTTATGTGGGCCATCAATCATGCATAAACTCCATATTTTATCATTTGAACTATGTGGGTTGTGATTCCTTTTTCTAACAAGGTTATGTAGGTAGCCCATCTGCAGGTACGGTCCCTACTCTGAAATAATCAATGTCCTTCGGAACGACAATAAACATCAAGTGCCCTACTGGGTGTCTTTAATAACGTTATAGTTATCATAATGGCCAAGATATTTATATATAATATGTTGAAGGATACCATTGACTAAGAATTTCTAACAAATAAAGATGATTATCTATTGATGAAGAACCTCAAATACACATAAAAGATTCACTAAATCTCCTACATATTAATAATTGGTTGTCTGATCTAAAAGGAAGATCATTTTCATACATGGTAATTTAATATGGATTCACGAACATAACTCAAATATATAAAGAGATTCCCAGAGTAGACAATAACTCCCCCCAATAAGGTGTGATGAGTCCAACCTCCCAACCTCTCAACCAATGCAAATTCATAAACCTCATCGGTTCACAACTAATGAGCACCTACCTTTGGAAAGTAGGTCCAAATAGATATAGAATCATTGGATGTTTCCATTCTATGAACTAACCCATTAGAAACCAATTTAAATGTTGGACCCTTAAACAAACGAGGTCATCCCCACTTCCAGAGGGAAATAAAAAATGGTGAACCCAATGTGAATCCTTAACCATGTTAAAATGATGTTTTACTTATTTTTTTAGGCCCCTATTTACACTCCATGAGAGGGCCAACAAAACAATCCATAACATATGTGCTCATCCAAAAGATGTAGTGTCTGAACTTATCTTGATTATGTCTATTATATCAAAAGGCAATTGTTTCCAAGATCTCTCTGCGTTATAGAAATGGCTTCTCTAAAGTTCACACCTGTGAATGCATCTGCCGCTACTCCTGCCGGATCGTCGTCTACTCTGAGGACAATATAACCTACTCAGTGTCTTCAACACTGGGTATAAAATGCACTGTCTAATGAATACTGTCAACATGGTACCATTCTGACTCTGGAGGCCACTTGACAAGCCCTCAAAGCCAATAATTTACCATAGTTGTCCGAACAACGACGGCCATCAATCAAGAAGTAGGTGCTGCCAACCACCGTCTCCAAATGATTCGGGTCATTATCCCTGGAACGCAATCACTAGTCCCTCCCAAATTATGGGGAGGTGAATGAGAAGGTTAATCAAGACCTTAATTCATGGAGATATGATTCCTTCTTGATGGCTCCCATTAACAATCGCCTCCAGACTCGTGTGGTCGTGCACCATCAACATGATGAGGGTATCTCCATTAGGGGTTCAGATCCGGTCCCTCAGTCTCGAGCATGCATGATGAACCTCCAGAGGTGAAATCTGGTCAACAGGGAGCAGGTTATTACTTCTTCCCCCTCGGAAGAAGCCTATAAATCGAACTTGATGTCAAGAAATGAGCGTGCATATACACCCGTCCATCCTGGTGTTACTTCCCAACATACTCGTCTGGCATCAAAAAACCAATCCTGTCAGGAAATTCTAGCGGAGTATTATAGGACGTCATATACACCTATTTATTACTCATTAGCTAGTCAGTCGACTCGTCTGACTACAACCATAGAAGGCCGCCAATCTAATATAGTGGCAACTGATAAGCAGGAACATACCCCAGTTTAAAATCAAAAATTCTGTCTGTAGTATCGTCTACTAGTATTGAAGGAAAATTGTCAACCATACTTGATGAGTAATAAATAGCAAGCACATACAACTGCCAATGTTAATCAAGCCTACCAACAGTCTCATTTGGTAGCACCAGGAGAAGACCGCCAGAAAGCTCCGACGAAAAATTTAGAACAGACTCAACTGTCTGCCCCCACACTTGAGTACTATCAGAACTCACAGATAGGAAAAGGAGGACAAGAGCAAGAATACGCACCTACTCCAAGAACAGAATTGACTTATATTCCCATTCCGGTATCTGAAGTCGACACGCATATCTTGAAAATGGTGAAAGAGCATAGGAAAATCTTGGCTCATATCTTGGATGCTTGTCAGAATATTATAACAGCTACATCAGCATCACAGGGAAAGAAATGAAAATATGTACCTACAAGTGGAGTGAGACATCATCATATCACCCCAAAAAAAATACATATCTCTCTTCCAGTCCAAGAGGGTTGTGGGGAATACTCCCCCATGTCATATGGACAATCAAGTCAGGCACAAACACATGATTTAAATGGATATAATGAGCCTAACCTGACTATTTCTCTTGAGCAGGCACATACACCTGCCCATAATAATCAATTTTTTCACCAACTGGTTTCTAACGTGAGTAAGAAGGCGTCTAAGAAAAGACATGTTCAGACCAACCAAGAAATCTAGAGCATATCTATAATAAGGCCTTGCTTGATGTTGGAGTTATTGAAGCCCTCAGACATTTATCTATTGAAACTCTAGATTACACTCTCTCATTTCCCAATAGAGGGAACATTAATTCTACAGGTCCTCATCAGACACATCCTCATGAAGTCCTGCTTCATGACAGTTCAGTCAATCTCGAAATATCATCTTCAGATGAGATCCATAATAACTCTCTGTGTGGCCAGAAGATCAAGGAGAAATAGGTTTCATCTTTTGTTGTAACCCACTATGGTGGTCCTCCCCATGATGATGAATTTAGCTGTGAAACCCCTCTCCTTGGTAGTAATTCACATTTCCTAGAAAAGTATTCTAAGGACAATGTAGTAACAAGAAATCCCTATTATTTTGAGGCACTTGAAAAAGTGAATCCAGTCGTGTCTGATGCATTACCACTAGAAGGTGAAATTCTTTCTCAATCAGATGATATCCCGGGGTGTAGGTCATTCTCCGAACCACCCCTGGGACATTCATCTTCTAGTTTGATGAATGAATTCTCTACCAATCTTGTGGAATCTGATGAAGCAACATAGAATCACCAACTCTGGTCAAATCAGGTAGAAGAATCTTCTTTGAATGATAAAGAAGAAGTGCTGAATATGAGAAAACAACTAGCAAAAGATGACGTGCCAGTCATGTTTTGGCCTTTGGCTGACTCTCAGTATAACATTACAGAGATGTTGATGGAAGATTGTATTAACGATATTTGTCTAAACATGTGGAAAACTATTTTTCAATTGAAAAAGAAAATATTATCTTATGATGAGTATGAAAATCATGTTATGATAATAGAAGGGTTACAATGACAAATTGATTTGGAATCTCTCTCAGTTTCTCGATATCTGAAGGCTGAAAAGTAGCAGAGATCCCTTCAGCATTCATGCCTTGGTGCACTAAAAATATTGTACCAGTTAATTTCCAATGCCCCATCTAGTATTCATATATGGTGATGCAGTGTTCATGGAGAAATATATTTCATTGTGCTCTCCAGTCAACAAAGCCCCAACAAAAATGGTCTCATGAAATGTTATTTCCCATGGATGACCCCAGACAATGCGTTTTGTTTGTAATCAAAGGCTTGATCAGGAACATGTCTCAACTAGTTCTTCCCAAAGTAAGGAATACAAATAACAAGTTGTTGAATTAATGTTGCATCAAGAAAACGAGAATATCAAACGTGCCTCTCGTTTAGAGCGGGCACATCATCAGGTGACAGAAGTGTCAGAAATCATCCAGTGATCATTTGAGCCAGGTGATTTGAGTGGATGTAGGTTGATGCATCCAGCCAATTTTTGGACTAAAGTCTGCAAGATCAGGAGAGAATTTAATAATGTCTCATATGTAGCAGCTCAAGAACCACCCTAGATCGCCAGATTGGGGACTCTTTTAACCCAACCATCAGAATCGACAAATAGGATTCAAGTAGTTTAGCAGGAACATCACGAACAACCCCAGTCCACCAGACTGGGTACTTTTTCAAATCCTCAATCTCTTCCTTAGAGAAAGTCAGTATTCTCTTGAATAAGAATCCACAAGAGGGATGAAGGGATGAGTTATCAGGATATTCCATCCAAATTATGACTTGTCAACAAGTTTCTAAGGGATCAAATCAACAAAATCCAATGTCTCATCAAGGACATGGAAAAAGACAGTATCAGAAAAATGACAATAGAAGGGATGCAATGTGTTATTTATCAATAAATGTCATCAATGCCATTGTTGTTGATCCTCCAGAACACAAGGCTCACTCAGAGGGATCAGATGAAGAGGTTCCTGCTCAAGAGGTCGTACACACAGACACAAATGAAGAAGGTGTGTGTACATGAAATCATTGGCTTACCCAGAATCTAGGTATTCCTTCAAATAACCAACATCCACCTCTCCAAAAGGCATCCAACAACGGGAAATGAAAAATCAGGTTACATTACACCCTTCCCTTGGAGAAGTCCAATCACTCTCACAAGAGCCATGATATAAAAAATAGGAGGATGAAATGAATGAATTAAGGTGGTTGAATGTAGAACTACTTCAATGTAGTCTTCCTCCTAAGTGTGCAAGAGCCAGTCCGCCAAGGGAATTTATTGCAGTTACTGATATGGATCAAGAATATCCTCCTTTACCATTATACCATAATAGGTCTAATCCTTTGGGTCATGCGCAACAATAATAGGCAGTTCTACCGTAAGTTGCAGTACTGGCCACTACACCTATCCAAACTCTAGTTATTGCACCTCCTCAGGTCCATGCTCAAACCGGATGTTTATCAAAAGATAATAAATACTATTGAGTCATTAATAGCTCGGTTGGAAGTTATGGAATGAAATTATGCACAAATTCAACCAGAAAAGAGAGATTACCCAGAATGGGTTGATGCAATTCCTCCCCCATCAAATTTTTAAAGTACCACATTCCTAATATTTAATGGTTTGTGAGACCCATAGAAACACTAAAAAATTTTGTTTCTCATTGTGATCTTATTATGGGAACCCCTCAGTAATAGGAAGCAGTTAAGCTCAAGTGTTGTGTACATTCATTACAAGGACTTGCTTTTGTCTGGTATACAAGCTTGCAATCCCGGTCAATTACCAGGTGGGAAGATCACCGCCAATGATTCCTTCTTCGATTAATCTAAAAATTACCAATGACGACAGTTTTTTATCTTACAAATTGTAAAAAATGTGAGAATAAAAGGGTATCAGATTTCATTCCTCGTTGTAATGGATTTACATATTTCCTAAGCATAGCACTCCCTCATGAATAATTGTTTCCAATATGTGTGGAAATTTTTGTGATGAATTACGCACACTGTTGATACCTGTGAAATACACAGGAGGGTTCCAAGACCTTACTTAGATCACTCAGAAGATTGAAGATTCTCTTACAAATACTATTGATAAAACTCGTGTAATTACATCAGCTCGAGGAAGGAGAATGGGTAGGGCGGAGACTGCAACATTTATGCTTAAACAAGCACCTGTACCTGCATCTACATTAAAACTGTCATCTTATCGAAGGGCTCCACCTCCTGAGCCTCTACAACAGAGGCCATTTCATCAAGATGATCAAAGTGATCAAGGACAGAATCAATTTGAGGAGTTTAAGAGAGAATTATATTCTTTCCAAAATGAAAAAGTTCCTGGTTACATCATTTGGATTCTAGAAAATAATTTGGATCAATTTCCAAGTCCCAAAAGGTCGAATGAGGAAGGAGATGAAGACATTCCCAACTATTTACCATTTCATTAGATGTTGGGGCATTATATTCAGGAGTGTTTTGTCTTCAAATACCTTCTTCAAAAAATGGTAGACTCGGGGCAATTCAAACTGAAAGGTTCTTCATCTCAAGTAGCATGTGTTACTGCTACAGATCCCAAGGAAGAAGGCGAGTGGCATGAATTCAAAAGAAAAAATGCATAGAAATATGATGTTTGGATGGTCAAAAAAATGATCAACCGAACTCATTCCATTTTACGAATGCAATGGAAGAAACCAATTGTGTCATCTACTATGAATACCATAGCAAAACCCCCTTCATCAGAGGGATATCCTCAATGAAATGGCATAATTCAAAGAAAGAATAGAATTCAGAAGAAGATGAGATCTTGTCAAGGCCTATGTTGTCTTTGACTCAAGCATATTTTATTCCATATTCTTCAAAGCCACGTGTATCGCCCCACCAAATTTAGCATCCTAAATTGACTAATCAGGAAGAGTCATCATCAGATGATGATTTAATCTTTGGTTCTGTTAATATGATTCACTTAATAGATCCTTATTTCAGTCATAGTTTCAATCTTGATGAGCCTGAATTCCATGTATCAAACAGAGGAAGTATAGGAGTTCCAGAGGTTTGGAATTCAGAGGAAGACATGGATATCCCAGAAGTCACTATTCCAATTCTACCCCTGGTAGAACTGTATATGCAGCAGAAAATCATAGCCGATCCCTTCAACGGGCTCAACAAGAACAAGAATGTTCTTCCTTGCATGGTAGATACAGTCCTGGAATAGTTATTTTGGAATATCGGTTGGAGGTTACACCATCTTCCTCTTAGCAAGTAAATAGACCTAGTCGGTCTAATCTTCCAATACCAGGAGTATTTTCAACTCCTACCCCAATATAATAAGAATCTACTAACAATGTATCAACTTCTAAGGCACCTGTGAAGACACATGATCCTGTTGGGAAATGCAAACCGTTGGACAAAAAGTATGATTTCTTGAGGCATTTGGACTAAGTATCGGCCATGTTATCAATTCTGGATGCTTTAAATCTATCAAAGGATCTTCGAGAGGCACACATTGAGGCTTTGTCAACTCCTCTGGAATTCAAATCTGAAATTGATGCGGCTAAAGTCTACTATGAAGAGAATAATCCTTCAAAATGACATACAGTGATATCATTCATAGATGAAGATGAAGATGATGTTGTGCATGGACATATTTGACCTTTGAATTTATCTAGAAAGGTCAATGATGTAGACATCCGAACAACATTCATTGATAATGCTTTAGGAGTCAACCTCATTCCCATTTATACGCTTCCTCGATTGGGCCTCACCGAATCGGATTTAGCTCCTTCCACTTTGATGTTGAAATGATATGATAAAAAAGAACAAGAACCTCTGGGCACGAACACACTATGAAATCAGTTTGGAGATCTTGTATCCAATTCAAATTTCATGGTTGTTCGTCATGACACATCATTCAACATTTTTCATGGAAGACCATGGCTACATCAACATATGGCTATCCCTTCATCATACCATCACTATCACAAATATTGTTTCAATTGTCAAATTGGGACATTGTATGGAGATAAAGCCCCATTCAAAACTCGTGAATCTCTATACATTAAGGTGGAATTCTATCACATGGATGGAAAAGAGAAATCCAAAACAAGGGAGGTTGCCAAAGTTAATGCTCTTTATGGTTAGGAAAAGATTTCTGTAAACCCATTCATATCAGTATAGATTATGTGTTACCTATCAGTTAAATTGAAAGGATAGTCCCAAAATCCAAATACTCTTATGGAAACTTCCATAATCTCAATTATGTAAGTCATTCCAGACAGCATGGGAAAAAATGGTGATTCACAAATAAATTATGAAATCTCAAATGGAGATGTCTTCATTTCATCTTCTGAAATACAGTAAGTCTATACATCGCCAACCTGTCCAGAAGAAGTTATAGCAATGTCAGAGATGAACGATGATATTGATTCTCAATCCATCATCTCCTCTTTATTACCAAATGAATACCCGTCATCATCAACAGGGTCAGAAATGGTATCCACTTCTTAAAAATGTTAAAATTTTAGCATATATCTTAATCCAAGAAATTCTGCTTCATTGTCTACTATGAAAGTAGAAATAGAATAAATAACACGTGTTGATGAAGAAGAGGAAGATATCAGGGATGCTCCTCCAGATTAGGAATAGGGTATCTCTACCACTGTGGATGAACTCAGAGAAATAAATCTGGGTACAAAAGAAGATCCACGCCCCACTATAATTAGTGTGGACATGTCTCTTGAAGAGAAAGAAATGTATATTTAATTTTTAAAGAAAAATCTAGATATATTTTCTTGGAACTATACCGAAATTCTAGGGCTTGATCTTGATGTTGCTACTCATCATTTGGGATTTCCAGAAGAACATCAAGGATTTAAGAAAGCTGAAAGAAAAATACACCCAACTTATGCTTCCAAAATTGACGCTGAAGTGGATATCTTATCAAAGATAACTTTTTCATAGAAGTTCAATATCCCATGTCGCTGGATAATATTGTCCCTGTGAAAAAAAAGAACAGACAAATTAGAGTTTTAATTGATTTTATAGACCTTAATTGGCATTGTCCCAAGGATTATTTTCCAGTTCTGATCACAGAACTCTTAATTGATGCAGTAGATGGCTATGAAGCACTTTCCTTTATGGATGGATATTTAGGGTATAATAAAATCTATATGGCTCCAGAAGATGAAGAATCTACATCCTTTAGAGCCCCTCGGGGTGTGTTTTGCTATCGGGTAATCCCTTTGGCCTGAAGAATGCAGTAGCAGCATATCAGCGTTCCATGCATCGTATCTTCAAACCCTTTTTAGTGATGTTTTTTTGAATGTTATGTGGATGATTTGGTGGTTAAATATAGAGAATGTTCAAATCACATGATAGATTTAGAAATCATATTCCACAAACTTCGACAACACAATAAGAAGATGAACCCCTTAAAATGTGCTTTTGGGGTAACCTTAGGAAACTTTCTCGGCTTTGTTGTACACCATCTTGGTATCGAAGTCGATCCTGAGAAGAAAATTTCAATCCTTTGTATTTCACCTCCTCGAAATTTGAATTAATTGAGAGGACTTTAGGGACACTTATCCTATATTCGGCATTTCATCTCTAATCTAGCAGGAAAAAGTTTACCCTTTACCAAATTGATCAAAAAGGGAGTCACTTACCAGTGGGCTGAAGAATTTCATGAAGCATTCAATATTGACTAGAAATATCTCTTGATTCCCCGAGTATTAATGCCACCTATTAAAGGAAGACCAATTATTCTTTATGTGACAACGTTAGAGTGATCATTGGGTTCCTTCCTTTCCCAAAAGAATGATGCTGGGAATAAAAAGAGCCTTTACTATCTCAGTCGTAATATGCGTGAAGCTGAAACCCAATATTCATGTATTGAAAAGTGCTGCCTAGAATTAATCATTTCAGTTTAGAAATTGAGACACTACCTGCAACATCATGAGGTCCAATTGGTATCTCGTAATACCCCACTCAAATTCATCCTTAGTTTTCCAATGCTTACAGGATGTCTGGAAAGATGAGAAGTTATTTTGTAGCAATTTGATATCCAGTATGTGTATCAAATGGCAATAAAGCGCCATGGTCTAGCTGGTTTCTTTACTGAACACCCTTCAGTAGAAGATATATCCTTAGATATTGAACTTCTAGATGAGTAAGTCTTTTCTATTCAAAATAATATTCAATCATTGGATGTGTACTTTGATTGTGCATCCAAAAGTCCAATAGGGAAGAAAATGGAAGATCCTCAATTCAACAAAGATGGGTTAGGAATTTTTCTCATTTCTCAAGAAAAGGCAGTACTACCTTATTACTTCTTATTGTGGGAAGGCGGTAAAAATAATGAAGTAGAATATGAAACTCTCATCACAGGATTGGAGTTGGCGCTTCAAGAACAAGTGAATCACTTAAAGGTGAAAGGTGATTCAGACCTGGTAATCAAACAAGTCAATGGGGATTATTCCATCAGAAAAGAAGAGTTAATACCTCTGTATGATTACGTCAGGGAGTTAATGGCGGAATTTCCTTCCGAACCAACATTTTCTTATGTCCCGTTATCAGAAAATGCCCAAGATAATGCTCTGTCTAATATAGCCACAACAATGGATGATCAAAATCTGGATGAGATAATCATCAGTATTTCCAACTATCATACAATTTCACCTTATGTCCAAACCATAACAGAGTAAATCAATGAAATTAGTCTCATTTCTGAACCATATGGTCACACTATAGGATAGATGATACATATCAGGGAATACCTTCAAAATGGAACACCCCCAACTGATCGAGCCGGGAAGGAACAAATCTGGCGACGTGTGGTCAATTTTATGCTTTATGATAGCCTTAATTACCTAGAAAAATTCTCTACAAAAGTGGTTTTGATGGAGTTCTCTTCAGATGCATTGATGGTGAAGAGACAATGGCTGTCATGAAAGATGTACATGCAAGAGTCTGTGGTAACCACCAGTCTGGACATAGACTATATGATAAAATTAAAAGTCTTGGATACTTTAGGCCTTCAACGATACAAGAATGTGTTGATTTCATGAAGTAGTTTTATTTCTTCCAAGTATGGGACAACATCATTCATCAACCCCCAGAGTTCCTTCATACTTCTAAATACTCATGGACATTTTCCAAATGGGGAATAGATGTTGTGGGCCCTTACCTTTCGACTACATCCAAGCAGTTAAGGTATATTTTTACTGCAATTGGATTATTTTAAAAATGGGCATAGGCAATACCTCTCAATGAAGTTAGTTCTAAAAGCATTGTTAGCTTCATCAGGTCCATCATCATTACCAGTTTTGGTGTCCCTCATACCATATTGACGGACAATGGCACCAACATCTATTCATCTGATGTAAATAAGTTGTATCAAGAATACAACATCAAATCCAACCATTCATCACTGTATCATGTAGCATCCAATGGCCAAATGTAATCGTTCAATAAGACTCTTTCAAAAATAATGCAAAAGATGGTGGATAAAGATAAGAAATCATGGCCTGATAAACTCTTTCATGATTTATGGGATTATCGAAACCCCACCAACACTACAACACAGTCAACTGCATATTCATTGGTATATTGAACAGAAGAAGTCATTCCCATTGATGATAAATTACCTTCACTCATAGTAGCCATTTTTGATCAGTCATCTAGAGATTAAAAATCTCAAAAGCGATTGGATGAATCGGAATGATTAGCGAGAAATGATTGTGCACCCTGCATCACTTAAAGGTTTATCTGAATCTTATATCACTAGCTTTCAACAAAAAACATCTTCATCAATCATTAATTCAGGGAGAATTGGTATTGGTTCTCAAAACACCAACGATACAAGGAAAGAAACCTCCCAAGATTGAGCTAAAATGGGAAGGACTTTACTCAATACATAAGGACTACAACAATGGAGCTTATTCTTTAATCTCAATGGATGGAGAACTCATCACTACTCCAACCAATGATAGATTCTTGAAGAAGTATTTTTTGTAACACAAATACTGTGACATCCAACATGACATTAAACTGTGACGTCCGACATGACGTTAAACTTTTACATCCAACATGACGTTAAACTGTGATGTCCTAGCTACATGACACTAAACCGTACAGAAGTCCCTTACATCCAGCAAGACATTAAACTGTGAAAACAATCCCTAATACGTCCTGGCTACATGATGCTAAACTGTACAACACTCTTTCATCCAGCATGATGTTAAACCATGTTTTCCTTCCTGCGTGACATTAAACTGCACAGTCCCCAATGTCCTGACTGCATGACTTTAAACTTCATAATCTTCTCTTTTGTCATAGCTATATGACGTTAAACTAAACATCCCCCTCTTTTTTCCCTACTACATGACATTAAACTACATAGTCCCCCACCATTCAACATGACGTTAAACGATATTGTTCCTCTTTCTTCCAGCATGACGTTAAACTATGCATCGTTAAGGTTGTTACTATCTCTGGTTTCTCACACTGAGTATGATTCACATCAGCTTAGAGTAAACTTCAACCATAACACCTTCTCTGGGATGCTAACCATGCTTACCTCCCAACACCATTTTTTAGGTCATTGTCCTCAAGAAAAACTTGATCACCAATTCTTTATTCAATTGAACTACGAAGAATTTGATCTTTTCCTTCTGGGCTGGGTACGTAGGCAACCTCCCGAGATTCAATCCCAAAACCAATTTCTTCAAATCGGTTCACCTCCATCTCACACGATGTTGATTCATTAAGCCTCCCATAGAACCAATATTTGTTTACATTGGTTCAACATTTTCATTGCAATATGACATTAAACAATTCACACTTTTGTCCTATATGACAATAAACTACAACATTCATTAGCACCCTCACCTAAGAGGGAATCATTATTTACATTTATCTCATGTCAAGTTATATTCCAAAGAATATATGCATACATTGCAATACCCGAACCTATAATCATGGGTCAAACCATCATTGCACTAAATACCCCTTTCACCCTTCATACGTTCGAACAAAATCTATACATATGGTATTTCAAGAACTATGTGCGGATTGATTCCCATCCTTATGGGATGCGTAAGAACGTTTGATCATCAATCGAATCTAGCCCTAAGTCTTTGGGCCTAACCCCAAATTTCACTTTCAGTCCCTTGGATGAAAAGTCCCCTGTGAAAACATGAATGTGGTATGGAAACCTTGGTTTTAATTCACATCAGGTAAATAAAACACACACTGTGTATTCATTAGTATGGGATGAGCTCTATGAACCTAAACTAAGATATCCTATACTCTCATCCCACATGACGTTAAATTGTATTTCAAGAAGTATTTATTGATTGATTCTCATACTTATGGGATACATAGTGATCTCCAGCTACTCAATTCAGGACCCAACCACAACATGATTATAGTCATAATTGGTCTATGTATCTCTTTCATGCATTGGACAATACCCATTTTCATGTTTCATAATACTAACATTAAATACTTCCAGATCTCCATAACCATTTTCTTGACTTATGGTCACAAAATGTCCGATACCAAAGAGTTATTTTGCTTGACTATGCAGCACGTGCCCTTAGGCGACCTTGCATAAGTAGTCTACATACCAGACCTGTCAGCTTAAAGATACTATTATTTGACTATGCAGCCAATGCCCTTAGGTGGCCCTGCATAATTCAACCCCCTAACAGGTTTTTCAAATAGTGGTAACTTCATTATTGGGAGGAAAACCACTTTTGTCCTTATTCTTCTTAATGAAAATATGCAGGGTTCCACAAAAATTGTCATCCTTAACATATTTTTCCCATACTATTTTTCATGATTTGAAAGTATTTAAGTCTATGGTTTATATTTCTCTTCCCAACGTTTGGTTAAGACCTTCTCAAGAGTTTCATTCATCCAATTATTTGACAATCTTTATTGGAAATATCCTCTCCATATTCAAGTACCTCTCTCCATACAACAAACTTTATGCTTTGGAAAATTTGAATCTCCATAAACTTTCACTGGCTTTTTAGCAATAGAAAAGTAAAATTTCTGAGAGTTCTTTTGCCTAACTACGCTGCACGTGCCCTAAGGCGTCCTTCTATAAAAAATCTAATAACAGACCTATCATCCAAAATATGCTATTATTTGATTATGCATCCAATGCCCGTAGGTGGCCCCTCATAATTGAACCCCCTAACGGGTTTGTTAAATAATGGTAACTTCACTCTTAGGAAACACTTCTTCTAATGCATCTTGGTTGTTTTTTCATATCATTCCTCAGATTCAAAATTTCTTATGTCATAGTTTACATGATTTCCCTCATACTTGAATATGGTAATATGTTTTCATATAAATTATCAAGTAATTTATTCAATTTTAATCCATTCGTTCAAATCTATTTTGACCTTAAACATTATTATTTTTATGTCCGACATGCATGACTTTAAACTGCCCACAAAAGGCAAGGGAACTCTGAACAAAAGTCAAGTCCCAGCTTAGTAAACATATATTTCATATGATTTAGGTAATATTGAGTAATAAAAAGAATCAAAGTTTTTAGGGTTATTTTTATAATCCTATAAAAAATCAAACTATGATTACTAGGAACATTGGCATATGTGAAAATTTAAAGCAGGATGCAGAAGAGGGAATGCACAAATTATTGAAGATGAAAGTGTTTTTCATTAATGCACAAGAGTTAGAAGGATATCCACAGACTGAAGTCTCTTCTCTTTTTCAAGTATTACAAAAGACATTCAACATACCTCTTCATTTGATTTACGACATCCCAAGCTTCATTAGCAACCACCTGTAGTTAATTCATTCAAATGGATACAATAAGAGATTCAGTGATTCCAGATGTTCTTGGAACAATTGTAAAAGAATGTTCTTGAGTGCGTTTTGAGAAAATTTTCTAATGATCAAACAGTGACATTGTTTCTGTCCAAGACATGTGTAAGATGGATACATGGATTTGAGAATAGAGCATTGGAAGTAAAGATCCATTTGGAGAGAATACTCTTTTAATATATTGTTCTAATGCCATCATAATCTTTTATCCACTAAACGGCAGCAGAAAACATTTCAGCCCATGGGTTTTCCATTTTCATATCTTCAAGGAAATGGCATGGAAAATAAATTTAAAATTTCACATCATTATTTTTTCTCTTAATGCATAGAATAACCTAAATAGAGGGGTAGTGCGACAGCATCTCGGGCGTATAACTCTTTGCATATGAAAGGTTGACTCCTTTCAGTTGACCATGCCCATACAGAGGCAGGTAGATGCTTTGCGGAATGTTAACATGATACTTCTTCAAGTACTTGGTCAAATCTAGGTGAGTGATGTCGCAAAAATTATATTAATCATGGACAACAATGTTCATCACAACATCAATTCGCTTTCTATCCAGTACTTCAGCCGTTCCAATTCTTCTAGGAGCCATTTAATCCGCACAAACAACGTATAACTAACTCTTAAGTAAGTTGATTTTTCATTAAAATTGTGATAGAAAGTTAAATAATGGATAAAGAATTAAGTCATGAAAGTTCCATGGCAGCGCGCAAGGGTAATTGTGCCACTCATGTTTGGTAGCACAGGTATCACCGCGCAAGTCATACTACCTATGTAGAAGCGCGACACAAACAAAAGTAATGAAACCATGGGAAATCAGCAACTTGCGCGGCGAAAGAAAACTGCACAGCGAGAACTCAGAAGCATTCAAAGCCGGGTTCTTTGCATGATAATGGTGCACATATTTATTGGCAAGGCTACACCCCTGCGTGCTGAAGCCTACGAGGCTCTCACCCACACACCGCTACCTGCGTGCTCAAAACTTGTGCGCCACCCTTCCTTGGTCTTCTCCTTTACCTCAGAGTTAAATCCTCCTTCCTTTAGAGTCCAACTTTGAGGGGGAATTTTGTTGAGGCTCATTTCCGTCATAGAGTCTAATGACTAAAAGGGGAATACCATAGCACAAAAAAATTCATCATTTGAAAAAACATCAAAAATTGACAAAGGCATGAACAAGGAATTTTTTGATCATGGGTGGTGCATGTTCCATCATGGACACGCAAGTATACTTGAGTGCCACATATTTGGTGCCCAGGTGAGTTGAACACCCTATTTGATTTTCATCCAAGGTATTCAGTAGCCTATAAATACCCCTTGTAGGCACCCCATTTCGAGAATGAAAAATTCCAAAAGTCATATTTAAGGTCTCGACACCATATTCTCTACATTAAGTCTTCTGAACACTTACGAGGTAGATTCTTACCTATAATGGAAGACCTAAAGTAGGTGAATAAGGACTAAGTGTTGAAATTCATCAACACTTGTGCACCCAGGTGTCTAACCCTTAAGGGAAATGAAGAAACTTGCATGCCACCTTATCCCATCACCAAAACATGCACGCCACACTTTTGGAATCCTTTAGGCATAATACTAAGGGCTTGAGCCAAGTATCACCCAAGTATTAACCTATCGGTTATTCAACGTACAAGTACGCATGTGTCTCGCAAATATACTTGTGCAACTAGGACTTTCACGCCCAAGGAGGACTTGTGCGCCTGCCTCTTTTTGGTTTCCCCTCCTGCCTATTCCACCCTTTTTGAAACCCACCTCTCCTCTTCAAGAGTTAGCCTTTAAAACCCTCTTCAAAGACTTTTTTGGAATATTTCCTTTGGTGGCTTCTTTATCTGAAAGGAATTATGTGGAAAATCTCCCAAAACCTAGTGATTTACATATCTTTATGTCACTATGGTTAGAGATTTAATTCATTTAACCTCATCCTTTAAATATGATAAGATCTTTAACCTTGTACTCCTTCTCAAGAGTAATCCCTAGTCCAAGTTCCCTTAATATAGGCATCCTCCTCAAGAGTAAGCCCCAATAATTATTTTCCTTAAACATGGGCATCCTTTTCAAGAGTAAGCCCCAAAGTCTCAAGTCCTCTTAACCTGGGCCTCCTTTTCAAGAGTAATCCCCAGTCATAATTCCCCTTAATCTGGGCCTCCAATTTAGGATTAAGCCCTAGTCTTAATTTACTTTTGATTTGGGATTCCTTATCAGGAGTAAAACCCAATAATAAGTCCCTATAATTTTTTCATCCTTCTCAGGAGTAATCCCTATGTTAAGTATCCTAATTTCCATAAAGCACATATACCTTTATGGACATTGTTTCTAGGTTTCTTCCCTAATGTAAATCCCAATCCTCATGTATCTGGGAAGTCATACATACATAATCCCCACATTGTTTCTTGTGACTACATCTTTCATGGCACAATTTTTGGGTTTTATTAATACCTCTTGTTTCTCACACCGATCACGACTCACATGAGCATTGAGCATAAAAGTAATTATGACATCTTTATGTGGGCCATCAATCATGCATAAACTCTATATTTATTCATTTTAACAATGTGGGTTCTGATCCCTTTTTCTAACCAGGATACGTCGGTAGCCCATCTGTGGGTACGATCCTAACTCTGAAATAATCCATGTCCTTCTGAATAGAAACAAACTTCAAGTGCCCCACTGGGTGGCTTTAAAACAAGTATGTTTATCATAATGACCAAGAGATTTCTATATAACGTGTTGAAGGATACCATTGACTAATATTCTCTATCAAATACAGATCATTCTCAATCAATGAAGAACTTAAAAAACATATAAAATATTCTCTAAATCTCTTAAATATTAATCATTGATTGTCAGATCTAAATGAAAGCTCATTTTCATACTTGGTAATTTAATAAGGATTCACGAACATAACTAAAATCTATAAAGAGAGTCCCGAAGTAGAAAATAATTCCCCCCAAAAAGGTGTGATGAGTCCGACCTCCCATCCTCTCAACCAATGAATATTATTAAGCCTCATCGGTTCACAAATAATGAGAACCTACCTTTGGAAAGTAGGCCCAAATGGATATAGAATCATTGGATGTTTCCGGTTCAACAAACAAACCCATTAGAAACCGATTGAAATGTTTGAACCATAATCAAATTAGGTCATACCCATTTCTAAGGGAAACTCCTTATATTTGGAAAAATCATTTTTGCTCTCACATTCTATGTTTTCAACTATAAATAGAACCTCACCCCCCCCCCCCCACCACCACCAAGGGGTAGGCTCTTTAGAAGATGAAACGTCGCACTCATGTGCACATCTTCTATTATTCCAGGACAACAAGAAAGACTAGATAAATTGGATTCTAGATTACAAAGAACTTGTGTGACATAACTCATGTAGCACTAAACATGACATAGCCAATGGTAGATTGATCCTCATGAAACTCCCCCTAAGGGTGGTTGGGTTCTAACAATAAGAATCTTCTTTCACAATTCTAATCTGTACACAACTCCAAATCAAACATGAAACAATTCCTCTTCAATCCATGATTTTTCGTTTTTTATATAGCCTCTTTATTGAAAACATATTTCATGAAACATAGTAATGTTTATCCAAGTATGTTTCCAGCCCCTAACCCAACATTACCATTGGAATTAATGTAGCCATTACCCTACCTGTTATTTCAAAAAAAAAGGTACCCTAATCCCTATTTTCCATAAGAACTGGTATCCTAATGTTAGGCCTCTTGGTTTGCACTCCCCCTAAGAATTTCCAACATAATACTCCAACAATATAAGCATGAAATATTGTCACATAATCCGGAATTGTAGAATCTTATAGGGGAATTGTGCACCTATCATGGTATATGGTCCCTGTAGAGGATATTTTTCTCACCTTTACTCATTACAATAATGAAAAATATCCCCACAATTTCTGAGCTATATAATGTAAAGATACCTATCTCTAAATCCTATTCATATGATGTTAAACTATACAAAAATTTTGTCAGCACATTATGTAAAACTGTAGCCCTACCCTAAACGATGAACATTGAATTCCTCATGTATAATGCATATAGAATGACCCCCATGCCTCATAACCTATTTGATAAACACATGATTCCATCTATATGGTCATCAAGGGGAAATACCTTCTCCCACTCCATGGGATGGTCCTCCTCTAAGATACACCTTCGAAAGGTAATCCCCACACTAGTTACTAAAGAGTGATCGTCTTGAATTGGAAATTATCCTTGTGTACCCCACACTATCCATCATCAAAAATGATATTGTATCATGAGTGTCCTTAGTACAAGAAGATAAAATACAAATACTGGCCATATCCCATTATCATAAACTATGGTGATGAACTACATGGTCATGGATACCGGTCTCTTGAATAGTGTATGTGTAATTCCTTTCTATGGTTATATCCCGACCACCATAAAATTATAGCGTGAAATATTCCCTCTTAGGGAAAAAAACCCCACAATCCATCTCAATAGAATATTCATATAATGTATTTATAATATGATAACCCTACACTCATATGGTCCTTGCAAGATTCTAAACATTCACACTTCCTATACCTACAAGTCATTAAACATCATCCCATATTATCCTCATAAGCCATTCTATATTCACTCATCATGTCCTTGAAAAATGTTAAACCTATGAATATCTTGTACCTAACATAATTTAAACATGTTACCATCCTATCCCCAAAATGCATTAAACTTATTCATATTTTGTGTTTATATGATGTCAAACCTACAACCATCCAGTCCATTCATGATGCTAATCATGCACCCATCCTGTCCAACCATGATGTTAAACCATTTCTCATCCTGTCCCTACAAGATATTAAACCATTTCCCATACTATCCATATAAAACATTATACATTCACCCATACCCTCTTCATAATATGATAACCATGTTCCCATAAAGTGATCATAAGATGTTAAATTTTTAACCATCATGTCCCCGCAAAACCATATCCCTGTTATCATCTCCCCCAAAATGTAAAATTTTCACCCTGATCAAGAATATATACCCCATTCAATAGGCATGGTACGTATGGGGAAATCCCTTTTAATACATATCCCATGGAATAAAATACCTTATGATTATAATAAGAAACAATGGGTTATATACCTTAGATGCCTCGTAAATGAGATACCCACAAAAAGGAAGAAATTATATGTTATTTAGACACCCAATGTTAAGGAATGCCAAAATGTTCCCAACCAGATTACTCACCCTAACCCAAGGTTGTTTCTCTATCAAGAAAAAATAATTTAATTAAGTGATGTCAACCTTGAGGTGGAATTTATAATGAGTTTTGTAATCACAAATTAATCAATGAGTGAGACCGAGATTAGGAAGTGAACTACATAGAGTAATCCATGGGTGGAGGAACATTCATTCCATCATTATTTTTCGATTAAGGAGGAAACATAAGAAATTAAAGTGAAGAAATCCACCCACGTTTAGAATTTGGGAATGTGTGGAAATAAAAATAAGTTAGTTACTACATAGAGGATGGACATCATTTCACCCCAAAAAAAGTTCCCAAAAATTAAACGGTGAACTCGATATGAAACTCTTCTCCTCAACACATGGACTTGTAGTATTAATGGAATTATCAAATTTCTATATCATGGGTTTTTAATATTCACTCCCACGTTACACAATGGGAATGGTTGTCCTAGGTTGAAACTAACTTATATTTTGGGGTAGTTAAAAGTGAAAATACATGGTCTGTGACATCATTAGTGCAGATCCTGCTCTAGTTTAGTTAAATTAGGTGTTTTCGGGTAAATGGGAATCCCTTTTAGTATTCCTTTACTAATTGATGAATCTAAATACCTTACGGGACAAAAGATATGGAATCCAACAACATTGTGCACTAAGGCAATTTTGTAAGAGAAACATTGATGTGGTAATCTCTAAAAAAATAATTCCACCATGACCTCTTCCTCGCCTTCAGTTGTTGGGTATTCATGCCCCATATAGAATTTCTGATCATCT
Source organism: Viscum album (assembly GCA_963277665.1). Lineage (NCBI taxonomy): Eukaryota > Viridiplantae > Streptophyta > Magnoliopsida > Santalales > Viscaceae > Viscum > Viscum album. Next base: position 567,060,726 of record OY728164.1, on the reverse strand, counting down.
AGAGGAGGGTTATCGACACCCCCATCTACATATATGAGAATTATATGGTCATTCCCAAAAGAGATATGTCCCACTAGGACCTGGATTCATTGTGGTCTAATTGAAATTTCCAACCATGAGGCTCGTGTAGGAGGAAAGAACCCCTAGTTTTAATTGAAACCCACTTCCAGAGTCTTTCGAAAAATTTCACTATGAACTCACTCCCCTATACAGTGTAGTAATTGGATATTTGAACTATACCTACTATGACTAATACTTGAGAGATTCACAATATGTCTATCATCAGGACTTATTAGTACAATAACCAAATGGTCCCACCTTCCACAGAGTGTCTTGACATCAACCTTTCTCCATCGACCCCAATCCATAACACACAATGATGACAATAGAGGCAGACTCAGGATACTATTTGAAAATGGGTATCTTCGACAACATTATGTCCTTACTCACCATCGACATATCCTATTAGATGCATAAAATAGGTGAACAATGATACTTATTCTCCCACATGGAATCGAGACCCTAACCACCTTACAACATGGTCGGAGTAACTCTCATAGTTATAGAAAACTCCAGTTGTCATTACAGGTCATTCCATTTTGTGGAAAATCGTTGTTAATTTCCTCCCTACACCATCAAAAACCGGAGTGTAGGTCATCCCCGTTACATCAAAATATATTACATAAGTCCTCCCCATACTCATGCATTATAGTAGAGATTCCCTCCCTCTGTTCCTATCATCTAGCATATAGTTCCACCATGTGGTCCTACTTTACATAACATAGGTCCTCCATATGCTCCCACCAACCAAAATGGTGGTCCACCCATCAATAAAAAGAATCATCATGGAGTCTCTCTATGTTTTGTTAATGCACCCTTCCATAAAGAACTATCATGGTGTTGTAGGGAAAACACTCATCATCAAATTGAGAACCTTGAGATGTGCCATGCCATCATTGACCTATCATATTGTGATGTAATAGAATACTTTAGAATAACACAATTACCCCCACTGAAATAGTCCATGGAATGATTATATTGATTAATTTATACCATGCTAGAACATGAGTTTCATATGATCCCAATATCCCTATGTAGATACAATTATGTGGGGAATGTCATGGACCCCTTCCATGGTGTTGTATTGTACATATCAACAACATTTCTAGTTTCCATAGTATCTACATCCACATAAGAGATTACGGAGTTTTTTGGGTCTATGATGATGCCTTTAGATGGTCAGTACTTCACTGAGCTACATATGGATGGATCCTCTCTCTATCATGTTGAACTGGTGAGCACCCCATACTACATGGACATGGTATTGAAGCTAACCCTATTTCCACGGGATGTTCGGGTGTTTAGTGGCCATATGAACCTTGAAATACTCCCCCTTCTATTAATTTAGTGATAGAGGAGGTCGACATTGGTTTATACACCAATATCGTAACATGTGTTCATTAGGGATTGGGAAGACCAAGAGAAGGAAGATCCCTCTGATCAAGAGGGAATGTAGAAGAATATGGAACCCATGTAGATATGAAAGGTGTTCTACCAGCATTCCAATTCAGATGATGTTATCTTATAGTCCCTTAAAGTAGACCAGGAAGTGTGTTAATTCCATATTATCTAGGAAATGTTTCACCACCTCTATGATCATCATTTGTCCTGCCTAGGGAGTTACGAGCTCCTCGATTCCATCGAACAATAGTGAAAAATGCTTGAGATCCTAGTTAACCATGTTGCATACATCACTATGATTTATGAATACAACTATAATATTAAGAAGATCTGCATCAAGAGGCTCTCTATTCATTGAAGGTACTTGGATGAGGCTTCTTCGCACATACATATTCGCAGATGGGGACAATATGTTACTATCTATTTGTTCCCTATCTTGAGATAGATCATCCTATACCATGATGATAATTTTTCCCAACTTGTTTCCATCATGTATAATATGATTATAACAAACATTCTCAAGGATCATATAGGTAGAGTTATTGATATAGGGCATATAAGTAATGACTCGTCCCAAGGGGCGGCGTAGAACCAGGAAGACCCTCTAGATGTTTTCCTCACACATCAACAGAGGTAGGTACTAGGACTTAATATTCCCCCAAATTATAAATCAATATCTATTTATAAATATATTGAAAATTGATAGGTAAAATTCCTTCTAACTCATTTTATATCAAAAAAACTAAAAGATGAGTTGCAACCCATGGTAGCATCTTTTCTCATACAGTTTACTGAATACAAAAAGATAACTGTCAACCTCCTCACTGAGCGGAACTCAGAATATTGAAATTCCCTAATATTCCATGATTCTCCCCCAATGAGTCACCCAATCCTCCTTGTCCAAACCCCACCATACGATATTGGGGGACCCACACATCCCATCATAGCAGAAGCTGTGGGATATGGAAATAGACTACGGTATGAATCATTGACCATTCCTGAGTAGCATGATTCTCCACCTCAATATCAAGGTCATGATTCCCCCTGATTCAATGAGACTTTTCCCAAGATAATGCTTTTATCAATGAATTGGTGGCAATATACCCTCACCTAGATGAACTAATATCTTCTATCACTCCACTCCTTGAGGCCTAATTAACATGATTGGTGGAAATCCACCTTGATCTAAATACATACCTGACATCGGTGGACATTGTTCAAGAAGACTCATTGTTTTGAAATCTAATATTCACCTCATCCAATGGTATGGCTGGAATACTACAACACTTCGAACACTATGCATTAATGTTTGGACCTCTTTATGATCATCATAATTGTAAGTTGCTACGAAGATCCAATGATTTTTCTAGAAACTGGAGGGGCCCATTTTTCTATAGTATATCCAGCAACATATTGGTTCTATTACATGTAGGGATGATAATAAATGATTTTTCCTCTACCAGTTGAGGTCCACCATGTGAAAGACAAGAATTTTTTACCACATTAATTAAAAAAATATTCCTAATGAGTGATTTGGAGATTTTTTCCCAGTTTAAAGGCATCATGTATACACCTGACATGTCTCTGTCTTAAGAATATATACTATTAATGTGTAAATAGAATGTTAGGAATGGTTTTTTCTACCCTCATTTATATAAACTAACTCGGAACATTTTTGAAATTATCTAAAATGGCTCAGTATTTAGAAGGTTACTTCATATATACTAAACAATTTTCATATCATTTACATCTTATATCTCCTATGAGAACACGTGAAATTGATTAGAATATTACCACTATTCATGTAGAGGTTCAGGATTTAGTACACCTACTAGAAACATTTCCAGAATATCCTCATCGAGTGGAGACCTACTAAACAGAACATCAACCATTATAGTACTGTCAGGGAATACCTCACTAACCACAAACACCTTGAATAAAGAATGAGGTTCCATCCCCTCATCCTGATCAGGCTCCCATAACATCTTTTTAATAAATTTGAAACATGACATCATCTTTCAGGGATTTTAAGGTCCTAGGATACCTCAACAATTCACTAGAGAAGGGAATTCTAAAATTTCATGAGTAATGGATCCCCCAAGAGGCTTCACCCACTAGCCTCCCTGATCATTTCTTGTACCAAAAGATCCCCAAGAACACCATAATGGAATTATTCGTGTTCAAATAATGGCACAAGGAACAATAGGAATGGGTCTTTGTCTTGTTTGGTGATTTTTTTACATAGGTTACCCAAGTCTCCATGAACCCTGATAGTGGAAGTGATGGCTCTGGTGAATATCTATAATCTCCTATTAAGGAGGTATAAAATTGTATTACTAGTTTGGTCATAAAGCAGTAACTTATTAAAATTCTTTCATCTATGATCATTTTAGAAATCTATATACTTATGTGGTTATGAATCTCCATTCTACAATTTCCTCCACATCTATCTCTCAGAATTCCATGTCACAGAAGAACACATTACACTAGTGTAAGGAATATTAGAGACCACCATCAGTCCCGAATCAATTTTATACCCAAATTGATTTCTTACCTCTTTAGTTTAGACATGTAAGTAAGGTCCACCAACCATGGTCTATCCAATAGATTTTGTCCATGAGTTGGTATTTGTGAACATTGTCGAGCTAGTGGAGTACTTCATTATTCCATATAGTCAAGAATTCTTTGAAAATGCCTCAGGTTCCTCTAGTCAATGTTGTTGAAGAAAAGGAATAGGATATTAAATCCATCAATAACCTCAGGATAACAGGTATATTTAGGAATTTGAGTCCATGAGGTATGTTTTTTCACAAATCTCAATAAGAAAAATTCCCCCATGGCACTCTATCACGAATTACATCAAATTCAATCAGTTAAGTTGACTACGCTGCGTAGCTATGATTAGAAAATGATAAATAATGTGCATTCAGAGACATATATTATCCAATATAAACTCATCCAATAGTTTTCCAGATATTGAATGTCGAGTTTGTATAAAAAGTTCATTAGAACAAGCCATACCCCAGTAGTTTAGCCATTAGCATCCTTGTTCTTTGTTCTATGAACTGACCCTCTATAGGAAAAAATATTCTCCTAATGTAGAAATATATTGTGTTGAATAATTTCACCATCATACATAAAAGTATTTCAATACTTGATGATCTCTTATTTTAGATTTTAATACATGATTCCCTTTCAGAATCATTGAAAATCCCTCACCCGTTTGAGGATGATGTAGCTACCATAAGGCCTACATTAAGTAAGAGTTCAATCAAAAATAATATTGAGACATCATCTTGTTTTCTATGTAAGATGAGGCCAATATTTTCTAGGGTTACATTTGACTACATTACATCATGGAATATTTTGATGGTATGGAGATCCTTTTCTACAATGTTGGTATTGGCTCATGGGTCATCCTTATCCCAAACTATGTTCTCCATAAGATGTGACTAACAGAACCAAATCTTATTCCATCCATATTGATGATTTGAGGTTATGATAATAGTGATAAGAAACCATATTGTAACGTATGGATGAATACCATGTTTTCAGAATTGATATAAAGAACATAATTCATGGTAGTCTCACAACATATCCCCTATAATGAATTTATCGGAATACCATAGCATAATTTCCATGCATTAGTCCCCTCCTCATATCATCAATATATCATGTACACTATCAATGGTCATGTTGAGGTACATCAGGGAGATTAATTTGATTATTACTCATATGAATTCAGTTTTTTGTATTTAGGATAATATAAGAGAGATGAAAAATATATTCAAACTAACAGGGATGAGCACATTAATGATTATAATGATTTGACAACCACTATAGTCAGTCAATGGGTACACATGAATAAAATAGTCACTCTCTCAAGTCATATGTCAGATGATAAAAAACCTGACATAAGCGGATTTTTTTTCTATTCCAGAAAAATGGTTTTGGTTTCTCTATAAAAATAGAGCATCTTTATATAACCACATACTCGTACACTTAATAGTACCAAATGATACCAGAAACTCATTCTCCCAAGATGTACTGATATTCTACTCTAGTATTATCCCAAGAAGTACTGATATTTATTTGACATCATTGAAAAACACCACAGTTGAAGGCTAAAAGGAATTGGATCAAAAACATTCATCACCATACTTTTTACAGAATGGGAAACCCATAAAGTGGTGTTTGTGTCACCGAAGGAGACACCATAGCTTCCCTTGAGTATACAGTACTAAAATATTAAATTACTCCCACTGATTCTATTTCATTAGATGATAAAGAGTATTTGGAAGAAAATCATTCTATATTTAAAGAGGGTATTTCCACCATCATGGATGAGCTATCTCAGGTGAACCAGGTCACCATGGAGGATCTGATTCATAAATTTATCAGTGCACCCATATCTCTAGAGGAGCTGAAAAATAATGTGTCCTTAATAAAATAGAACTAAAACATAATTTATTAATGTCATGATGAGATGATAGTGATCAATCCTCGTGTATACATTCACAAACATGGCCTCCTAGAATGTCATCATGGGATTAAGGAACATCCTATATAGAATATTCCATGTTACTGTATCCTATATAAGATAGAATATGACAATCTTATCAAATCCAACATCCTTAGGGAAGTATAGATTCCCTGATGGTTATACAGCACCATCCTAATCATGAAAAATATTAGAAATATTAGGTTTGTATCAACTTTCCAGACCTCAACTACCACTATCTAAATGATTATTTTCTACTTGTAATGAATTATTTTGATTGATTATAAACAAGGGTTTAAAGACCTCCTGTTTATAGATTGATACTCTTGGTAAAACTAGATCTATATTCCCCCTTTCAATGATGAATCAAATTATATTAGATCACACCATCAGACATATTATTATTAGATGGTTTCATTCATCATAAAAAATGCTGGATGCACTTATTAGTTGTCCATTCCACACATCTTCATGACTATTTTGGGGAAGTTGGTGGAATCTATGTATATTACATGGTGGTTAAATATCATTAGTTTCTTCTCCGCACAACGAACCATCAAAAAGTGTTTGACTTTCTCCTCTATCAAGACATGAAAATTAATCCCTTGTAGTATGAATTTAGAGTTACCACTTTGAAATTTCTCAGCATTGTTGTTATATATAGAGTCATCGAGATTGAACCAAAGAAGATTAAGGTCATCAATCTGCTACCTCCCTTGGGAAATCATTGGGAGTTACAGGGCCACCAGCCACATAAACTCTATATTCCAATTTATTTAAAATCTAGCATGTATGTGTAATACATTCTAAGGGATCATGAATAATGGTAACTTTTACTAGTGGGATGAGGGATTACATAATACTATTAAGGAAATCATGTAGGACCTACAAAATCCATTGGTTTTGAGGTCAACTATTTTAGGAAAGAATTTGGTCCTCTACCTAACCACGTTATAATGGTCCCTTTATTACCATCTATCGAAAAAATAATAATGATTCATAAAAGAAATGTTAAAAAATCATATTCACATGATCTTCACAATAGAAACTTGATTCTCCACCATGGAGAAGAGTTTCCTCAAACTATTTTTTGTAGTACATAAGTTATGGTATTATTTTCATCATTAGGAGACACATATAGTGTCCTGGTTAGACCCCCGTATGTATATTCTCAATATCTCCATATTGATTGGATGATTGAAATACTAGGCAGTGATTCTCCAGTATAATGAAATCTGGGTTCTCCCACATTAGGCAATAAGTGGATAGGCATTATCAGATTTTTTTCCTCCCATATAGTCCTTGAAGAGCTTCTTCATTAATATTTAATTCCGAGATGATTCGAACATCTTAGTTAAATAGGTCATCCATGTTATTAATTTCATTCCAATGGATCCTACTAGAGCTCGACCGGTAGAAGTATCAACAATACAAAGTGGAATAGGTTAGGCCTAGGTATCATTTTCATCACCCAAACATGGGTCTTCCTCATATATGTGTTCCTATTTTCATAAATATACCCCCAAAAATGATAGAGTGTCTTGCTAAAATTATTATTTTTTGATTAGTCCATCGATATTTATGTTCCATGCCTACATGTGAAGGGAGACTCTATTATCATAATCAAACAGATTAATGGTGGATGCATTATGAAAAATAAAGAGATCATGCCCATGTTAGAGAATATCCATTTTATAATTGCCCAGTTCCCTTCCCAGATGGAGGTGATTCATATTCCCAAGTCTCATAATGGTCAACTCGACACCATAAAATGTTTATTCATTTCCAATGAAGAGATGGACCATTACAGCTTGATCATCCACATGGTGTATCAGTGGGTCTTTTACTCTGCTATTTTAGATGAAGATAAACAATAGTTAAATTAATTGTATATTTTTAAATCTATGCTAAGACCCTCATTCCCCCCATAGTTGAAGAAATTTTAATTTTGACAACTCCCCTCATCGAGTATCTCCATCTTGACATTCTCCCTCCTGAAAAAGTCGATTGTGAGTGAATGGGGTGTTTATAGAATAATTTTTTCATACATAGTGGTAATAATTATGAGTAGTCATTATAAAAATATTATTTTCTTGTAATTATTCTTTCTTTCATCCAAGGAGATGAGGCCCCTCATTTTAAATAAAGATTTCTTCATGGTAACTACATAACCCATTAGGACAGGTTTAATCTCTCTCAAGAGATTCAAAGACTTCGATTAATTTGGCCCACCATGGTACATGAATGTATTGAGATCTCCATGATTTGTCATGCATGCCATATCTATGTCGAAATTTTTAATCAATTTCTAGATATCCTTCGCAGCACCAAATATTATTTTCCCTTTACAGTATGGGGGCTCGATATCATTGGGCTACACCCACTGGTAAACGCTCACAAATGAATATTCATTCTAAATTTATGACACTTCCTCTCGAAGTGGTAATATGGTATTTCCCTAAATATAATTACATAGTTGTGTTTGATATAGTTTGTGTTCTCCCATATCATTCTTTGATTCGGAGTTCCTAATGTTATTCCCATAAAATTTTAACCATCTTCTGGGATGACGAGTTGAAGAAATTGTACACCAAGTACATTATCTGGTCAAACAATACTTCTCGCTACTATATGAAGGAAAATGGAAATATTGAAGAATTCAATAAGAACCTGTCAAACATCCTACGAAAATGGTGGTCCATGATAAAAATTGTTTTCTTGAAAATATCATGAATGACCTTTGGGCCTATTATATGACAATGTTTAATTCCACACATGTGACCCCATACATCCTGGTTTATGGAATAAATGATGTATTACCCATCGAGGTTCAATTTATATCACTCCAAATAATATGTTATGATTATAATATTCCATAAAAATGGTATAATTCCATCTAGATTAGATGGAATCCATCGGGGAAATCATGCTTCAGGCCTTTCACAATCTAGAGAGTCACCAATACATAATAGAGAAATTGTTCCAATGGATGGTTTTCTACCTCTCCTTCCTCCATGAAGACATGGTATTGGTTCTCAGAATTCCAATGATACCTAAAAAATTCCATAATGTTTGAGCCCATGTCTGAAGGACACCACATCATTCATAGGTTCTATTACCATGGACAATATTCTTTGATCAACTCGGACGGAGAGCATACCAAACCTCCCACCTATGTCATGTTCTCAAATATGTAATTTCCATGAGGATCCAAAAAGTCCAAGATCTAAAAACAAAAATTAATTCCATTTTATATGAGCTAAATGATAATAAAATAATATCAATCCCCTAGTCCAAACATTATGACCCTAAACTATTATCAATACTCATTGGTATGAGATTTATGACCATAAACTACCACCATCTGTAGTCTAAGTTATATAACTTTAAATTGAAAATCATGAAATACGAAGCACATGAAATTAAAATGAAATCATACCTCAGGTAAAACCAACATACTATATATGATAAAAATGGGTTGATCAAAAAATTCATACCCTATATAATACCAAGATTCGTCATATGATAAGAATGAAATTGAAAAAATCTTAACTCTTCTAAAATATGGATTCCTTATATGATAGGAGTCTAACCGAAACAAAATTTCATCTTCAAATAATGTTAATTTGTATTATTATCATATGTCATAAGTATCAAATACCCCAAAATAACCATGGGATTCCTCAATTCCCAATTCAAAGATGATTTCCCCCAATTATGGGTTGTGTTTTCTACCATGAAACCTTCAAAAACTACATTCAGATTGATTCCCATTACCAATTGGATACATTGAAACAGAAAAAATTCATTTCGTAAAGCCAGGTTATAAATTTATCAAACCTTATGATACTTTTACCCAATAATGATCCAATCATTTCATCCATAAACTATGTTTAGATTTTCACAAGGTATTCAAGTGGTGTATTGAATTCTTGGAACCTTTCATTATAGGAATTAATTATACCATATATATATACATTAGACCAACCTCTTTCCAAACCACTAAAATCATTCTATTTCAATAATCATTCCTTTAACCAATTTTTCACCTTCACAATGTTCTACGAATTACAACATTAAACAATATGTTGTTTGTTCTATGGTAATTTTGTAGTACATAGGATTTTAATCCCTCCTTTAACATTAGTTTATACCAAATTTATTCCATGAAATTTCACTAAAGAAATTCCATAGTAAAAAAATCCTGATGTAAAAATATTCTCCAATAGTCAAAGGAATTGGAATTATGAAATATATTCCATGGTCTAGGATGTATGAAATTAAACTCTATGGAGACATATTTAGGATCAGTACATGCAGTTAAGGGAACCCTTGCTATATTTTAAATCGGGTTTTAACTCTTTTCCCTACAAGGAATTCCATGATTCCCCAACCCCAACTATTTGATCTATGAGACATTAAACTAGGATCCTCGGTCCCTACATCGTGACCCTAAATTATGTGCATTAAGTAGTTATTAAAATGGTTTATTTGGTCATGGTTTTTCAGAAAGACTATGACCCCACCCCTTTCTAGTAGTATGTAATGACTTATTTCTATTTCCATTTAATACATAGTGATTCCTCGAACATCATTCGTTAATACCAACCATAGATTCACTGAGAAAACCATCAATTTCACACTATTCTATCACCCCAAAATACATTCATGTGCATCTGTTTTTGGTATAATCCTCATATATTTTCCCCTATTCATTAGCAGGAATAGGTTACCTCATAACCAGTCATCCGGAAGACTATAATGTCCATCTCGATGCGTGTTCCTTGAAAATATCCTAAAAAGATAATGTCAAACAATATACTTACCTCAAATAAAACATGGATACCTCTTAATGTGAGATTATATAAGCCAAAAAATGGTATTCCCTACATGACAAGTACGTGATGACCATAAAACATACTTCCTCATAAAAAATTACAATCGATAAAATTACCTAGTATAAATTTAGGATGCCTCATATCCAAATATGAGATTATTCAATATTCATACATGGGTGGAAAACCCCCTATCGGTGTCAATAACCTACCATGTTGTGTTACAAACCTATGTGTTGATTTATTATATCTTTCATTGGATATGTAGTGATGCCCAGATAACATATAGTTTTCATATCCCCTTTTTCGACCCATCATGTGGTCGTCCCTACCCGAAAAACATGTTATCAGAATTAGGTATGGTTTTTTGGGTATTTTATGGATGAGGGACTATTAATACCTCTCTTTTATGAAATTAAAGGCATATTAGGACACTAATTGCACATGGTCTAATATTACACACAATAAACCAGAAGATAACCCATATACAACCAGGATGCATCTTACTATAAGTATGGGATGAGTATAAAACACCATACCATGTGAAACGGGGATTCCCTAGGAGAAATATATGGTCTTTACAATAATTTTAATTCATAAAAAAACTTTAATTAATCCTTATAAAATATGGATTCATATACTATCCATAGAATATGTCACTCCACTAGTGTCAATGCCCATATTCTCCATAGATTATAACTATCTGTGACATGTTTCTCATTCTCATGGGATATGTAGTGACACCAGAATATCTCATCCAAAGCCCAGGCCAACCATTGACTCATTTTGGGATCTTTTAAATGAAGGAAAAGGTTAATTATCACCATCATGTATATTTTTCTAGAGAATTAAAAACATGGTTGAGTGGATCCCATGGAAAATAATTTATCATCATGGACATTACCCACATCAACTATTGTGCTTCACACTTTCTCTGAGTTAGTTAATCATCATCCTATTGATCTGAACATTCTCCCTAATGAAATTATATCATGCCATATAGGCTCACCTATATTCATGGGTTCAATCCTCTAAGTATATTTGATAACAAATATCAGCTCTTATTTTTTTGACTTAGTCAGTGGTTGATCATGTGTTTGTTTTTTCTCCCCTAAAGCATAATAGGTATTGAACCTGTGTTTCAAAAAAATTAAAATGTTTATACCCATCTTTCAATTACCCTTACAATATCTTGGTCCTTAAAATAAAAAATTATTTCATTTGATTCTTCATCCACATCCACCCCTCATTATGTCCCCCTATAAAAATATGAAATCCATATCATGACTTGTTCCTCACACCATTAATGGATGACTCAAGACTAGGATTTAAGGTAGTGATTTTGATAATAAATTATATCTCAGGAATTTTTGGGGTGGTTAAGGTGTTCACTTTAATGACTAAATACACATCAGGTAACGTTTCAAAGGTACCATGCATATTCCTTTGAGACACAAATCTCACAATCCATGGATTATGAACATAATATATTTTCAACTGATATGAACTCTATGACTATAAAATAATAGTCCATGGTCTAATATACATGACTGTAAACCAGGTTCCCATGTCCAAGAATCGTTACCGTAGACTATCTTCAACCTAACGCTTTGTTTTTTCAGGAGGTGGGCCCTCCCTTGGCCCTCCTTTCACATCAATTTTCTACTCTTTTGTGAAACACCAAACTATTTATTATGGACATGATCTTATCTATTTTTCCATTAACTAATACCACTATACAAGAATCAATACATTGACTATGTTAATGTATCTCCGAGAATATATTTTTTTAGCGTTAGGATATACCATCCTTCAATTCCATTAGGTCTATCCCCCCGTCATTCTATATATATCCTTTTGGGAGGCTAACTATATAGTTCAAAGTCTATGAACATAATCTAATAATCATAGTCCAAGAATCACAACCATAAACTATGTGCAAGATGTATATAGGATATTCCACTTGATAAGGCCTCCTAGGCCTCTCCATTAACATTGATCTACCACTACTCTATAACACACATGTCCCCATTGAGACACAAAATCCTCTAGTCCATGCATCATTATCTTAAACTATTTTCAACTATCATGAGATTTTTTTCATGTTGTAGGGACATTTATGATCACTATTCATATATTAACCTCTAGGGAGTACACCCATTGTATTACCCCCCCAAGCCCTCTACCACCATAGCTGGGTTGGTATTATTCACATTAGTTCACCACATCCCAATCTCATAATGTTAAACTATTCAATCCCATGTCCAATCCACATGCTATTAAATTATGAGATCCCAATCATTATATTAACATGTTAACTCCCACATCCCTATCACACAATGTTTATATTTGGAATCATATATCCCAATAAAAAAGTGTGAATCAGTGTGCTCCTACGTACAAATCTTAGGATGTCAAACTATGAGATCCCATGTCCCAGTCACACATTGTTAAACTCTATAATCCCACATTCTAATCAAAATTCATCCAACTATGTGACACCACACCCCAATCAAATGACATTACTATATGAAATCCCATGTCCCAGTTACATGAAATTTAATTAAGTGATCCCACATCCCAGTCAAATGATGTTAATCTATGATATCCAACATCCTCACAATATGATGTTAAACCAAATCTCTATTTTCCTTATTGAACAATGTAGAACAATGAATCATCTTAGGACCTTTCTCAATAATACCTTTCCTATATTTCTAGTCACCTTCCACATCAATCCTATTATTCGACCATCACATGACATTTGAGATGATTCTCTCTTGAATTAATGGTATGACCATTTTTTTGAATGATACAAATACCTAATGTGTTAAAAGATATGATGACATAATTCCAAGAGGGTTGAACTCCATTAGAACATTCCATCACATCACCTAAATTATTCTTGTGTACCATTAATTGGATATTCATCATCATCCACATCCAAATGTGTCCCACATGATTGAATATACTCATCACACACCATCTCAACTACCATCTTCAGAATATTCCAGGGAAGACTTGGGATGATATATTGAGATAAGTCATGTTCTTTGACTATGTTCGATGGTCGAACCTCATTTTTTTCTCTATCCCCAATGCAATAATAGTGAATATTTTGTTTTTAACATGTCCTGTAGTTATCTTTCATTTTTATTCTACCCACATCATGATTCAAATCATATGCATCATGATTCACTCTCTCCATTCTGATTCAATTTGGTAGAATTTAACACAAATGTTGTTACATCATTCACGCACTAGTGTAAATTGTAAAAGAATATTTTTTTCATAATGCATCATCCTCCAACCATATACCCTCTTATCCCAAACACACTCATGAGTGATTCAAAATATTTATACCCTGAGTGTTCTGTGATTTTATGAAAATCTCATATAAATGAGAAATCATATTGAAATACCCATAATGATCTTAGATCAAATGATATTAAGGGTTTTCTCATTGGGTGTCTAATGATTATGATTATTGTGGGATAGTTATATGAGACCAAAGAAACATGTAAATTTTTGTGAGATGGTTGAAATCAATGAAACACAAGGCATTAGAGAAGTCCATCCACATAGTAGAGCCGCTGTTATGTGCTAGAATGAAATCCCCCTTATGGCTCTGTCCAGATGATAGAGCACTCTAATTGTTCCTTCCTTTAGTGTGTGTCTTATAGGGCTTGTTGTATCCTCACAAACACTTCTTCTTCGTTCTTATCTTTGAAAAAAACCACATCACCCCTAATTTTCACTAGGTTCTTCTTTGACTGGTACATAGCTATCTATGATGCTTCCACTTACAGATGATCCTTGAAAACTTCTAGTTGTTCCTTCAGCTGGATAATGACCTGTTAGTGGGTATTGATGTATTCCATGAAATCTATCACTATATCATCTAGAAGTTCAATGTTTTGATCATCCATTTAGAGCTTCATGGTTCCATCAAATTTCTCATTATTCTAGGAAATGAAAAATTGTTTGCATTCATCATAAACAATAATTAAAATGTTTTCATAGTCCAATGCATGGAGAGTCTGAGTTTCCACACATCTAGTGCCCATGTTTCACATCAAGTGGTGAGGGACCCATCCATATTGCTAGATAAGTCTTTTTAGTGTGGGTGATGAAATGATTTATTCTCCTCCAAAACCTATTCCAGATGATGTGGTTCTATTCAAAGATGTTATACCTAGATTCCTCTAGAAATGTGATATACATAATCCCACATTAATGGATTTCCATAAGCAAATCACCAACATGGTCCTCCTCTGAGATTCTCAATTGATTTAGAATCCAGTTCGAAATGCAGAAATATTAATATACTCCTTTAAAAATTCACTTCCTCCTGCAATTATCCCCACCACTCTAATCACCTCACTAGTTAATATATCTGGATATCCTCCTTGGATCATGGATTGTTCATCTTTCATGATAGGCTCCCCCGGAGCTTGCATAGGCATTGAGGGATGTTCCCAAGGTTTCCTGACTATAACTACTTACTAGAAGTGCACCATATCAAGTACTACATGAAAAAAGATATTATTAATTGGTTAGAAAAATGATGATTATTTGGGAAGGAATATCTCATGTGAGAGAAAAACACATACAGGTGGAAATCATTTGGTCAAGGCCTGATCCTGGAGCCTTAATAGGGAGATCCACCATTGGATACCCCTTAACTCCAGTCAGTACGTTGACAGTTGGCACCGGTCCCACCAACTCTGATTCATCATAATCTATATGTTAAAAAACATGTTGAAAAAAATATCCTTGAATGATTGGAAATGGACATTTGGATTGAGATTTAGTATTACCTTAAGGAAGAAAGATCTTGATAATGGGATTCCCTAAGTGACCAAGATTTCTAGTGGTAGATGAAACCATTTGGATTCTAGGGATAGGTCCACTACAGATGAATGAAACGATATGGGTTCTCCAATGATGCCACATCGACCTCATCGATGGGCACCCAAATTGACGAAAACTTAGGAATAGGTCTCGAAGCATTCTCTCCATCAGAAAATGGAGAACCCTCATCCACTAATATAGAGTCCCCTTATCCACCATAAAAATTATCCTTCATAATAATAATCCTATTTAGATCCTTTGAAAAAAAATAGTGGAATGAATATAAGTGAAAAGTTTGTTAACCAGTTTAATCCAAAGAGATCAATCACGTTTAAATAATCTATATGGAAAACATCACCACTCTCTCGGGGACTCACCTAATTAGAAGCTGGCCTCCAGGAATGTACATCACTAGAGCCCTGCATGTCATCACTAGTTGATGCCTTCTTAGTTAATTATTTAGTAGATGAAATTTATTTAATGTTAGTCCAACGACGAAAAATCACCAACACTAGGTAAGAGGTAAGATCGTGTTTCTCATGATGGGTGGAAAATGAATCTAGGTATTCCATGAATTCCAAAATATTGTGGAATTCCACCTTCACATTCATCCTTGTATGCCCCTCATTTGATAGCTTGATCCTATAACAATTCAACATCATCAATATTTTCTCTACCTATAGGATCATCTTAACCATTCCCATAGAATATGAAATCATGTATAAATAAGAATTAAAGATTATCTCTAAAATAAACTATAGCTTATTGTTCGGAGAATCTATAGATATAATGGTTCCAACCTGAGAGACCTCTTCCTATTCTGATGACCACTTTTAAGGATGGTCCTCTACTCTAGTAGGTGTGGGTGAATTATTTCCTTTCTCCAGCCCTACTTCAGTTTCAGTTTGAGTTCCCCCCAATGATTGGTTAACCCCTCGAAGATCCCCTTCCTTGCTACCTATATAATATGAAACCACACATTCCACTGTTATTACCATCACAAGATAGCATAGAATCGTAATTGGTTATGCCACTACCCAATTTTCAGTGTATGTCTGAGAGTAGAGAGTGTTGTAATTTTTCGGTGGAAACATAATGGTCTCCCTCATTCCCTCACATGTGAACATCCACAATTGATGATGATGGATATAATAACTCCTTTCCTCATATACCACCATGTAGTCTTTCTTCACCAGTTGATGGATACATTTGAACTGCTAGGAAAACTATGACAAAGTATAAGTATCATAATATGTGTTTTCATCTATCATATCCACCAATGCTATGCGTTGAAAGGTTTGAAAATACGCCCTCTACTCTATCATCCCCTCCAAGTTATCCACCATCACAAAAACTGGGGTTTAGAACAGGTGGAAATTGATGTTGGAATATGTTCAAATGTTGAACATGACTTTGACATGAATTAGTGTCATTGGATGAACCCATACAATACTGAGTACTGAGGGTTATATATAATATTTGGCAGTCTAATGGCATTTTAAAAATCATAGACTTAAATTTGTGATGTGATACACCCATGAATAAACCTGAATAGCCCAATGATCCTCTTGGACATGATCCCCCTCAGCACATGTAACAAATATATGTAGAGTCAGGCCAACACCGATACCAAAAGATTCACACTGTTATCATATCACATGATTACACCCATCACAAGTGCCCCTGGGAACATGCTCATATGTGCATATTTGATATGTTATAGACATCCATCGAGGAATGTGTACATGAATACAAAATATTTAATTATCATCTACCATTAATTAAAAATACTATGACCCCACCATTCATACATCCCCTCCCCCATGATCATCCAGTACGATCCAAGATTCCAGATCTACTGCACTACCAGATAGTACTATGGCCGCCATAGAATTTTCACTATTAGGTTATTCTTCAAAGAACACCCCATCCAGGTCATGAATTTTATGTCCATGTGGAAGGGTGACACCAAATAAATTCTTTACTATATCTATAAGGTGTTTCTCCATTGGAGGGGTTTGTTTACTATCTACCCATATATTTAGTTTGGTAAAAAACTCATCATATTATAATGAGTTCAGTGGGATTCTGTCAATGTTATGAATTTCCCAAAATACGATTCCTATATACTGATGATGTAGGTGGAATCTATTGGTATCTAGGGAATAATGACCAATGAGATAGAATAGTAGCTCTTTTTGATGATACACATTGAATTGTGGTGGCCAAACGACTTCATATAGTCTGATGTAGAATATATTTTATCCATACATCAAGAAGTTGAAGCATACCAAGTATTACCAATCCAACACATTTGTAAACTTACCTCAAGACCAAAGGACATATTCTTTTTACCAGCCAATACTATTGTCATGGATGATGCTCTGGATGATACTAGAATAGTTGGATGAGAACACACCATTATCTGGTTACTAAAATGTAACCATCCTTTTTCTATCATCTCATTAAGTGGATGGTAGTGTCTTTCTAATATTGATAAGGGTGACCCAAAAATGTGATAGTCGAACAAGATATCTTTCCTTGATGGATGAACCAGAAATGTGATTTGTTAACTTCTATGTCTAAGATAGAAACCATATCCATCACCCCCAAGTTTAACAGTGGTAGATGATTACACCACAGATAATATCTTTGGGATTTAGTGAGAAATCCCTAAAGAACCTAAATGTTGGTCCTATACTTTAATGTTTAATGAATATCCAGGATCCAAACCGTTTAATCCCTTCAGGTAGCCATAGTGACATAAACAACAGTGATCTCACTTTGGTAGGAAATTTTTGAATAATAAATGAGATCTATGATTGGTTGTCACTAGTAAAGGTTGTCACTAGTAAAGGTTCTGGCTGCATAAATTACGCATCATCATGAAAATTTGAAGACACCACACAAAACTTCTCCTTAGTCATGGAAGTAGTTTCATAGAAATAATTATTGCATGAAATATGTGTTGAGAGAACAATATTTCATGAAAAGGATGAATTACACACATGTGGAACTACCTTTTTCATGATGGTGGATGAGTACTATAAGAGGTCCCCATTATAAAATCTATATACTCCTCCCAATATATTTCATGAGGCATGAAATGTAGTTATGTGATCTCATGTAATAGTTGTATGACCTCATGAAAATGAGCCAGTCTCTATGAAATTTTCCTCAAATTCCAATCTTCTAGTCACATGCCATCGTTTATTCAAAGGGGGAATTTCGGGCACCAAAAACTATTATTGCACACAAATTTCTAGTTTTGAATGACCTAAACACATAATCCTCCCAGATGAGAATTTCAGGGGATAGTGAAGAGGATGCATGAAATGACATAGTTTCTCACTTGAAAGACTTATGAACCAATGGAAATGTTGAGTTCAACAGATACAACTAAGCTTTAATGAAATCTTAAGACTAATATGTGAATTAATGAGTGTTTCACACATTAATGGAGTGTTTTGTGAAAACTTGTCACATAACCATTAAGTTTTAAAACAATTGTGATATCCAAAATGAAGTTTTTGCATGACCGTGTCCCATGAACAAAGGTACAAGAAGTGTGAAACCCAGTTCCATACCCAATAAGTTTTTTTCTGATATCTGAGTATTTGTTCTGTAAAGATAAATTCACCCCCCCCCCAAACAAGGGATGAGGGTATCTAGAAGTTGAAATTCTACTCTCATTCTCAAAAATTCGTTGCTTCCATGATAGTGTGAAATAAATGATAAAATTTACCTCAAAATGTAGATTACTTTCTTCAAATTCATCATGTGTCCCAAAAAATTAATTTTCATATGGTAGAGTGATCCTCATGAAATACATCCAATGGATGGTTTGGTTCACAAAAAGTGAATATGAATTTGTGGTACCCTGATCGTCACATAACTCTAAATTTTTCACTTAACTTTTCCTATTCAATCAATGAGTTTCCCTTGTGATAGAGAATCATGCTCACATAACTCTTACAAAAAACATAGTAATGTTCATTACAACTTATTGGCACCTCAAATGATGTTCATTTTTCTTGTAGGGAAGCCATTACCCTACATCTTTCTCTCAAGAAAAGGTAACGTAATTATTTTAGCTTCATTGATTGGTAACATAAATAAGGGAATCCTAATTTCTTCTCCTCCATGGAAGTTCTTATATTATTCCCCACCCATAAACACAATAGTTATTGTCACATAATCCCAATATGTTGAATATTTGATGTAAATTGGGTACATTTCCTAGTGAGGGGTCCATATGTTGTATCTTCCTATCAAATTGAAATGGTACCCCTTTAAGTGTGAGCCCCACAACTTTTATGATGTATTATGTAAAAATTCATAGATCCATGTTAAAGTGGTTCAAAAATAATCTACTTGACAACATCTTCAGAACATGATGTTAAACTATAGCATTACCTTGTTTGATAACCATATGATACACCATGTATGACTCACATGAAATGTCCATGCCCCTTTTACTTTGTGTGATGGACATAGGATTACCTATGTATGATCACCGGGGGATTCCACTTTCTTCCCAACTATGGTTTGATCATCCTCCAATGAGAAGGTTACACATACAATCCACACAAATTTCTCCAAATAGGGATTATCATGTATTGGGAAGCTTCTATGAATAATCCCCACACCATCCATCTTCGATGATCCTTCCATGAAATAAGAATCCTTATTGGATGATGTTAAATTGTTTAGATAGATCCTATCATGTGACCTTAAACTATGGAATCAATCTATGGGGGTTATTATCAAAACCTCTTAAATGGTGTAATAGGATGCCTCCCTGAGGTTCAATCCAAACAACCATCGAATCCTCAGGTAAAATCATCACTCAAATGGACACAACCCCCTTGATCCATCATAATAGTATGTTCACACCATGTCCCAACAAGATGTAGGACATATACTGATCTTATCCCTCCATGAAATTAAAACTATGCCCATACTATCCCCATATGAAATTAATCTAGATCCCATCCTATGACATTAAAAACCTATACCAATAAACATTATGTTACAATATGATATAAACATAACCCCGTTATATACTTTCAAGAAATCAAACATGTTATCATCTTTTACCAACAAGATTATAAACTGGCACCCATCATGTCCTCGTATGATATTGAACATGATCACATCTTCTCCCTATATGACATTAAACCATTTACCTTATTGTCTCCAAAAGAGGTTAAACATGCACCCATAATGTCCCCACAAGTCATTAAACCTTATTATATCCTATCAAAGAAAAATGTCAAACCTACAACCATCCAATCCCCATAAGACATTAACCCCATGCCGATCACTGTAGAAAGATAAAATTTCACAGTGTCCTAGAATCCCTACACCATGAAATTAACATGGGATGACTTAGGTAAAAATACAATGAAGAAATACTCCCCCGATGTCAACTACGTCATGATCGGTATGGGATACCATTGGTTTCATGCTTAATATGCCTAAAAATGAGATACACTATAAAAGAAGAATAGTTTATTGGATTAAAAAATAACCAATTTCTATACATGCTTAGATGTTCCCAACTTCACTACTCACCATAACAGAAGGTCTCTCCACTATCAAGACAAAGGTAGTGTAATTAATAGTCATCCACCTCAATAGGTCACAGTGAATTAGTTCCACCAAGGTTACTGAATCAATGAGGGAGACCAACTCAAGGAGGAGAGTTCCATGGGAGAATTAATGGAAGAAGAAACCAATATCCCATCATCCTATTTCTATTAAAAGGAATAAATGTTATACCCTAAGTTTTTTCATAAATAAATTGAAATTCATTATACTATGTTTTAAGGTGAAATTTATAACTAGCCATTAAACATAATATTTCCACTTTTATGTTTTAAATTTCAAAAAATAGTCATCTACAATTGTGTTGAGTAAGTTATTAGAAGTCTAATAGACCCAACATATTTTTCGGTGGCTAGTAGTATACCTATATGAATATAGATATGAATAATAATATGACCAAAATTAATAGTAAATTATTATTTTATTTTCATAAGGTTTTAAGATAATTACATCTTGGTGAATTTATCAATGTGATATAAATGCAGTTATAGAATTAAAGTTGTTAATTTTTGAATTAAGTCTAGATTTATTTACAAAATAATTATTAATATTATGAAAATTATATTCAAAAAATTTAGTTCACTTTTTGAATTATACATGTAGAAAAATGGATATGGTGGATTTTTGGTATTTTCTGAAATTCTTGAATTTTTTATGAATATTGAAATGCGGTAAAATACTATATATTAAATGTATAAGTAAAATACACTATTTATGACATCATAAGTGATGTAAGTCCACTTGGTTCGAACTCAAATGACATTATTACTATTTTTGGTCACATGAATTATGACTATTAATAGTCGGGAGAAAACAATATTATAATAATGATTAAAATAATGTTAAATACCTCCACTCCTCCATTATAAATACAACCCTCATTCAACTCTTCCTACCACACCTCTCAAGCCTTGAACCATACATAAGATCTACCCAATACTCCTCCCAAGGATCCTCCCCACATCTTAGATCTTACGTTCTCACCAAAAAGCCAAAACAAAAGTCTTTAAGATGGATCTCAAGGAGAAGAGATCAAGAGATAAAAATCCTCTTTTCTTTTCTTTTTTGTTCTTTCATTTTATGTTATTATTTTTATTTTACTTTGTATTATGTTGATATTTTTCGTTAAATACTCCCTAACATCCAATATTATCTGTGAAATATGTAGTTCCCATTTTCAATCAAGAAAATAATTTATGAAAATTTAAGTGATGCCATTTGGATACCAAATTTTTATAAGGGAATTCTTAACCTGATTTCTATTCATGGGGTTAAACATCTACTTTTATATTTATATTGTATTTAAATTGTTTGTGTGAATAATTATAATTATATTAGGATTAATTATGTGTATTTACATTGTATATAAATTTTCCATCCATTATATTAATTGTTCGTTCAATGTTATTATATATATAAGGGGCTTTTAATTTAAAAACATATTTTATAATTCTATTTTACGAAATTCAAAAGCAATGATTTTATGAAATTATTAACATTTGATGATTGTGTTCTGGTTCTTGGGAATTGTTTAGGATAATTTTTGGGACCTATATATCCCTATAATGCACTGGGTATGTGTCATTTGGAGGTTGAATGTATGTTTACTCCATGTTTAACAGTGATGGTTACATAAATTGTAAGGCAGTCATGAGGGTTACAAATTGTATGGTAGCCAATAGAGATACAAGATTATGCAAGTAATTCCATAGGATACCTTTATAGTAATATTTTTGTACTTATGGTTTGTTTGGATTCATTTAGAAATCTCATGATTTCCAAAGTAAGTTTATATGGTTGACAATTATGTTTATTGAAAATTATTTTATACGTTATAAGTATGCAGGGATTAATGTGTCATTTCCTTTATTTTTATATCCCTGAATGATAATTTCATGATCATCCCATGTTTATAAATTATTTTTTAATGGTTATAAGGATGTATAAGAAAAAAATATTGCCAAGTTAAATGTTTGAAGAGTTGTCAAGGAAATCATATTTTATTTGAAGTTTTTTGTATTTTTCTAGTAATGAGTACTGTTTTAATGGTATCCACTGTAATAATCTGTAATTTTATGAATGTATTATGTCCCGATTATCTAAATCTATAAACATGAAAAGATCCATAAAGTAAAAGGAAGTTATTTCTTGACTTATTTCACGATTATGTAATGTAATAATGTAGGGTCTTTATAGTCAGTATCAGAGGATGGTTTAGAGAACATTGGGGGTTAGGATGATATTAATATAAAACTGTAAATGTTTTTATTATTCTATGGTAAATTGTAAATTTCATAACATTTAATGATTACCATGTTGTTTTTTCAATGATATTGTGTTCAAAATGGTTGTCTATTGAATAAATAGTGAAGCAGAAGAGGAGAAGGACCGACTAAATGACATCCTTCCGAATATGCATCCCTAAATGGTAGGGATTGGAAGTAATCTATTTGTTATAGTAATGGATCATCTAATGCAACATATAAATGTTGGTGTCATCCATGCAATATTACAACCATAGCTACAACAACATAACATGATAATAGTGGAACAATTTTTGAGACAACACCCCCTACTATCAATGGATCTTTTGACCTAGTAGTGGCTGAGGGGTGGATTAAATCCCTTGAAAAAATATTCGATGTTAAGGGATGTTCAGATAAACAAAAAAAAAGTTCTGAAATTTATTATTTTGAAGGTGAAGCTGATTAGTGATAGTCAATGGTAACAAATATCAGAGATATATATAATATTGATGTCATAGAGTGGGATGAATTTAAAAGTATTTTCTTTGATAAATATTATCCTAAGGTGGTGAAACATAGGATAGAGAAGAAATCAATGAATTGATGAAAGAGGTGTAAGATTCAGTGGCTTTGTATGAAGAAAAATTCACCCGACTGGTGAGGTATACTTGAAATATTATTTTGTATCTTGATAGAAATATCAACCACTTTTACTCAGGATTGATGTAAATGAATTTAAGGGCATTGGACTCTCTTGAATTTAAAAGTTATGATAAACTTATATGATTTTTTGAGAGGGTAGAGATGGAGTTTACTGATGATCATGTGCACTTTGAAATCAAAGATAAGAAGAGGACTCGATGGCAAGATATGGGTATGAATCAACCAACGAATTCTGATCATAAGAAAATTTAGTTTCGATTTTGTGAAAAGTGTGGAAAGAATAACCCTTAGTAATGTCTTACTAACGTTGGGAAGCGTTTTTGATATGGTATGTTGGGAAACAAGGCCCATAAATATAATGAAAATGTTCCTATGAATAATCATGATAAGAAAAATATAAAGAGTTTTAAATGTGGTGGAATGGGTCATTATGCAAATTCTTACCCAAAGAGAGATCCAAATGACGTAAAGAATCCATAATACAAGTAGAATGGTGTAGTGAGATCCTTCATGACTGTGTTCGGAGACGTCAGGACATCCAATGATGTTTTATTAGGTACTTTGTCGGTTTACTAAGATTTTGCTAAAAAAAAATTTGATACGGTGTATACACATTACATTATTTCTGAGAATTTTTCTACTAAAGTGAAAATATAAACTCAAAAAATGAGACAAAAAATTATTTTTAAAACTCTAGGATGAAATATTATAGAAAAGAGGAATTATAAGAATCCTTCTATTATGGTCTGTGGAAATACTCTACCCGCAGTCCATGTAGTCTTTTCAATAGTTGAGTTTGATGTTATCCTGGGAATAGATTGGATTTCTATATATCTAGAAAATATTGACTATTGAGTTAAAGAAGTTATTTTTCAGAATGATTTACAGTTTATATACAAGAATGTACCCATACAATTGAAAACATATTAGGAAGCTAAGAAACTCTTGAAATGTATAAATGAATGTTATCTTTCTCATATTATTGAAAACAAGGGAAATGTTTAGATTAATTAGGTTCTAGTGGAAAATGAATACCTTGATGTTTTTCCTGATGAGTTACCCCATGTCATACCAGATTGGGAAGTCAAAATCATATTTGACTTAATACCTGATGTTATGCCAATTTCAGAACCCCCATATTGTATGTCTCAAATAGAACTTCTTCAATGGAAAAATAAGTTGTAGGATTCTCTTCATAAAGTATTCATTCGTCCTACCACTTCACTACAAGGTGATCTTGTATTGTTTCTTAAAAATAAGTATGGTTCCATGAGGCTTTTCATTGATTATAGAGCTTTCAATAACATCAATGTTAAAAATTGGTATCCTTTACCACATATCGATGACTTGTTTGATCATCTATAGTTTAGATACCCAATATTGTCATACAAGTACATTAAATTACTTATGCAGCATACTTAATACATAATAGAAATATAAACCCAAGGACCATAAGAGTTTAGTCTCTTTGGAAACATGGAACACAATATTCTAATCATAGTGAAAGATATTCAACATCTCCTATAAAGATCTCCACCTTTTGTTTTCTTTCCTAAAACCATTCTTTATATCCTAGGGAAAAGAAAAAATAGAATGTTTGAGCTTGAATGCTCACTAATGGTAAACATGGATCACATAAAACAATCCATAAACATTTGAATGTAAAAACATGAACATAAAATCTAATAATCAAAATATTGAGCAATGATATAAAACGTGGAACTGCACAGGGAATAGATCATAAAGGAACAATTATCATGATAAAGTATCATGGGGATAAAACATGTAATTGTGGAATCCATTAAGCACAGGTTATGAATTCCATAGTATCCAAGGAATTGCTTCTAAGACCAATAGAGTGGACAAAGTCCATTACTAAACCAGGTTTACTTGTCGTTCCACCACATTATTACTGAACCAGATTCACTTGCCATTCCATCCAGGTCTATCTCATGAGATATAAATATTTACCCAATGAATTGGAGGGATATATAGCTCCCACCCATCTCATAATGAAATCATTCTTTTGTGTGCCACAAAATAAATATAAATCATTCATTATAACACAATGTATAAAATGGGTTTCATATACATCATCACATCATAACATAATGCATATAAAACAATGGATATAATTTCATCATAAAAAAAATAATACCATGTAAATAATAGAGAAATTATACATGAATCATATCCATATTATATAATTTCATCTAAGATGAAAAATAGTTTGGATAAAACACTTGAAATGAATTCTTGAGGAAAATATCATGTCTTCTTCAAAATCATTTTTTTTTCTCAAAATGACGTGAAATTATAAAAGAAAAGAATTTTTTTGAAAACAATCATGAAATATTTTGGAGTAATCTTAATGGAATTAATGCATTATGAAACAGTAAAAATCCATTCATTCCGTATAAGTTCAAAAATAACATTCTTGTACTTTTTCTGAAAAAGTTAAAAAGTACCTCGTATGGTAATCAAAAAAAATATTCCTTCCATACTACATAGTAAAAATAAAAAAGGGTAAACATGAATTTAAACATACATAGATTAATATTAAAAACATTATGAAAACTTTTTTATAGAACATGGATATGGATGATAAACATAACCCCAGTAAATACTTACGAATAAACATTCTCGGATTAGAACGAGATTGGAATAATTATCCCTTCCCATTTATGATCGCTGAAATCATAAGTGTCATAAAATAAAGAAAATGAAATTAATATGATAATATAATATCCTTCATCATAAAAATAAAAAAACATTCATGGTAAGAATAAACACCATACCAACGAAATAGAAGGTGATTAAGGCATATGTCCCACAGAAATAAATGTGAGACGAAATAATCCCTTACCTTATGTCCAATTTCATTCGTACATGTTTGAAACTCCTTTATATTCGGTTTAAACATTTTATTAAATTTTTATAGAACCTTAATAATCTTTATGATATCATATATGATTCACTTATGGCTTTATATTACCAGTTATTTTCTCAATTCCAGGTTAAAGAAACATTTTGGGTAAAATCGTTTCATTTATCATACGTGTTTGGACTTGTTGTTCTTGATATTATTACTTATATCATAATTTAAATAATTCTAGAATTTAAAACATGATATATATATATATATAATATATTCAGCATATAAATATATATGATACAACGAAAAATGGAATGAAATACACCCTTCATGGAGACGGTAGGTCGTACGTATGCATGAACGCTATTTTCGTTTCTTTATTGAATTGAATGTAACTATGTAAATGAAAAATATATTTAAATAAATCCAGTATAATTATTTTTTCATATCCTTCATGATTATTTATTATATATACTTTATAATAATTTGTGAATGGTTAAAATGGAGAATGAATCTCATCGCATCATGGAGACGGTAATCCGTAAGTATGCAGGAGCGACGATATCGTTACCATAATTGTTTAATGGTATGGGAGTGTATTTTATAATATCTCAGAATTAGTATCATGTTATAAAAATCATATATAGTTATTATTTTCACCATTATATCCATCCATGTAAGGTGGTGGTGGAAAATAAAATTACACCACAGCGTGGAGACGGTATTACGTACGTATGCATGCGCGATGATTTCATTTTTCTTATGATGGATAGAAGGCGAAATAAGTTTGTTTCATATTAATAATAACATATCAGTATATAAATGATACTTATGTTATTACTTTATAATGAAACAAATAAAGAAGATGATGTAAAAGTAGAAATAAATTTGAATGAATCGGTAAAGGATATTACCTCTTCCTCGACGCGCCTCTTCTAAACCTCTTCTTAGGGCACTAAATTTGGTATTTGATGAATACAAGGACCTCTAGTATGTTTTTATGGAATTGTAGAAGACAAATGTACAGGTTTTGGTGGTGATTGATGGCTCAAAATGTTGTGAAGAAGAGAGGGAGAATGTCCCTTTTTATAAGAGAGGAGAGGGCCACTTTTGGAAACCTCCAAAATATAAATTTTTAATAAACTCGAAACCCACATAAAAACTTTTAAAATTAATCAAATATGATTATGATATTATATAGGGTTGTAATTTCTTGATCCAATAAAATTTATAGGCGATTTGTTTTTATTTTAAACCATATCATTTTGACTTATCCTTATTTAATCGATTTTATTTTATTTGAGGTAATAATATTCTAATTTTTAAATTGTTATAAATAATTACTTATGTTTTGTTAATTGTCCATAATTGGACACTTTATGAAATTTTAGACCATATAAATTTCAATTTATAATTTTTTAATATTTTTTTCAATTTTAATCAATTTAATAATATGTTATTTTTATAAAATATCAATAGTGTCAATTTCGACACTATTCTATAATTTGAATTTAAATAAAATCCACCACGAATATATACTCGAATAAAAATATTTAATAGATCCCTAAAATTTAATATTAATCTTGAAAATTCATGTATAACATTAAATAGTTCATATGATATTTATTTTAATTTTTTTAAAACCATTTATTTGATATTTCAATAAATAAAATAATTTCTACATCACTATTTTTTCACCATTTATGATAATTATTTAATCCTTAAAAATTATAAATTAATTCATATAATGTATATAATTATATTATCTTTCTGTGACTATTTACGTTCTATGTTTTATAAAGTTTATCAGTATACTAAAATTATTACACTTATAAGATATAAGAGAGTGACATGTTGTCACATTCCTTGGTTTTAATAATAATTACTTCCTTATCATGGTCAAAAGTCCATGAAATTAATCTATTCATACCCTTATGTGATATGAGTCAAATGTTATTCATCCAATAGAATTTTGGCAGGTGTTAGGGTAATTTTATAATCTTATTTTTAACCTTAATTACTAGATTTACCTTTAACTGAAGTAAATAAAATTTACCACAGTTACTAATCCTGAAGTCTAAAAATAAATTATCCTATTAGAATATTTTAGACCTAATGATTCCAAATTTGGAATAAAATTTTTCAAATTAAAAACATGGAAATGGATGTTTTTAAATTAAAATTAATCCCGCTGTTGAGAAAACAAGTTTTAAAAGTTAAAACGTTGCAAAAGATTGTAATGTTTTTACATATAAATTCAGTGTAAAATTAATGATAATGACTTAAATTATATTAAATGGTCAAAATATATTCTAATTATAATTTAAAACAACTCAATATTATAATTTTAAAAAATTAATTATCTTGATGAAAAAAGTTTTTTTTAAATTAAAATAACGCGTATTTTTACTATTCCTCAAAATATGAAAGTGAACAAAAAAATATTAAAAAATTATCCAAAGTTAATATTTATATCCTTATTGAAATGAATAAGTTTATTTCATAAATAGAACTTATAAATGTGTCAAAAAGTAGATTTAAAGTAGGTGCGCCATCAAAAGGCGGCAAAACTACATTTTTTTAAACATAATTGTTCTACCCAAAAAATTTATTTTGTTCTCATACCATGTTCCTGAATATGTGTAAGATGAATGATAATGTTATAAAATTAAAAATGCAGTAAATACTATTAATAATAGCTATTTCATAAAAATATTATAATATATCATCATTTAGTAAAACATGGTATGGCGTACAACACACAGTATCAAAGAAGGTCTCTCTTGCGTGCAACAGAATCCAAGAATAGTGTTCCATATACTACAAGATAATACAGTGTAGCATATAGCGCAAGATAATCTTGGTGAATCGTACAACATCAGACATAAATAAAATTAAAAAGAAGATTTCTAATAAAATCATGGGGAGTTATAACTATGCTGATCAACACTTTTCCATGATTGACATGATATCCAAATACCACCAGCAGAAGGTGAATGAGGATGACATCCCAAAAATAGCCTTTCGTAATATATATGGGCATTATGAATTTTGTTGTTATTATATTTGGGTTATCTAAGGAACCTTATGTATTGATGAATCTTATGAATAATGAATTTCGTTATTTCTTAGATAAGTTTGTAGTAGTGTTTATTGATGACATTTTGGTAATTTCTAATAATAAATAAGAGCATAAAAAACATATAAGGGTTGTTTTAAAAACCATAAATGAAAAGAAAATATATGGAAAATTTAGGAACTGTGAATTTTGTTTACAGAATATTTCTTTTATTGAGAACATTATAAATAAAGATAGAATAATAGTTGATCCGGCCAATACAAAAGTTATAGTTGAATGACCTAGACCTTCAAATGTTACATATATTCATAGTTTTTTTATATTAGTAGGTTATTACTGAAGGATTGTTAAAACATTTCACGGTTATCTAAGCCTCTAACTATGTTAATGTGAAAAGGGTTTAAATTTATTTGAAAATTAGAATGTGTTGTTTGTTTTTAGGAACTGAAGAAGAGATTGGTGAATGCTCCAGTCTGGGCATTTACTTCCAAAAATGGTGGGTTTATCATCTACAGGGATTACTATTTGAAGGTACGTGGTTTTTTTGATGCAGAATGTTGAGGTAATTGCATATGAAACAATAAAACTAAAACCTCATGAGTTAAATTATCCCACACATGATTTGGAATTGGAATCTGTGGTTTTTCCTTTAAAATTTTGAGGCATCATTTATTCAAATAGAAAAGTCAAATATATACTGACAATAAAAGTCTAAATTATATATTCACTCTGAAAGAATTAAACATGCGGTAAAGAAGATGGCATGAAATGATAAAAAAATTTATTTCATTATCTATTACCATCCAAGAAAGGAGAACAATGTAGTGGATGCCTTGATTTGAAAGCATCGTGCATCATTAAACATGTTACATTTGGAACATGATCCCTTTATTAATGATTTAATGAATTTTTTCTTAGAAGTTTTTTGAGAAGAAAATACCACTTTTTTGTTTTAGGTTTCAGTGCAGTCATCATTGTCAGCATGAATTAAACAAGTGCAGAAGGAAGACCTCGAGCTACATAAAAATATTGAATTGGTTAAAATGTGTATGTTTTTACAATTTAGCAATTATAACAATTATGTGTTAATATTTGGAAAAATGTTGGGTGTTCCTTGTAAATCTCAGTTGACGAAATATTTTTTTCTGGGGTGATCATAGTTCACCATTTACAGTTTATCATAGAAGTACTAATATGTATAGAGACCTTTGGATGAATTATTGGTGGGATGCAATGAAAAGGGATCTTTCTGACTTTTCCCTGAAATGTTTGACATTTTAATAGGTTAACGAAGAAGGGAAGTTACCAAAGAGGATGCATCATCATTTTATAGAGATAGTGTGTAAATGGAAAAATATATCCATGGAAATTGTGGCAGGAAATCCAAAGAATTATCAAGGTAAGAATGCAATTTGGGATGTTTTTGATCAGCTGACCATATCTTCACATTTTTTTATTAAATATACAATGTCTTTGGATAGTCTTTCTCAACTGTTCCTTAAATTGATAATTAGGTTATAAGTAGATCCTCTATCAATTGTTTCTGATCAGGAACCCAGGTTTACATAAAACATTTGGAAGGGCCTTCCGATGTCTTTAGGAAAAGATTTAAACTTCAGTACTGTTTTTCATCCTTAATCAGAATGGTAGTCAGATCGAACGATTCAGAATTTGGAGGATATGCTTTGAGTTTGTTCATTTGACTACCAGGGAATTTAGCGTAAAATAAATTCTTTAGTTCAGTTTTCATATAATAATATTTTTCAATCCAATATACCGATGGAACCTTTGTAGGAATTTTATAGGAATCATAATCAGACCTCAATATTTTGGGATGATGTCAGTGAAAGAAAGTTGATGGGGCTAGAATTAGTAGAGGAAGTGGCTGAGAAAGTGAAGATGATCATGCAACACATGAGGGAAGCTCAGATCAGGTAGAAAATTATTTAGATAATAAAAGGAATAAATTATTTCTGGAGGTAGGTGACCAAATTTTCCTTAAAATCACTCTTAGGAAAATTGTGACGTGTTTTGTTAAAAAAGAAAATCTGAGTTCGTGATTCATTGGTCTTATTGAAAACCTAGAGAAAGATGGGCCAGTTGAATACCGAGTTGCTTTTCCTCTGAGTTTGTCTCTGGTACAGAATTTTTTTCACGTTTCAATGTTGAGGATGTATGTGTGTGATTCAACTCGATTCTTGATCACATAAGCAGTTTAGCTGGAAGAAAACATTCCTTATGAATAGCAACTAGTTCAGATTCTTGATCGAAGGGAACAAGTATTGCGGAATAAGGTAATCCACTATGTAATGGTATTGCGGAGCTACCACATGGTATAAAAAGCAACATGGGAATCTGAAAATGCTATGAGGGAATGATACCCTCACTTTATTATTAACTAAATAAAATTTTGAGGGCGCAATTTCCAGAATGTGGGGATAAGGTAACACCCTACGGTTTTCAAAAAATAAATTAAAATGCAAGAAACATTGTTTTAAGAAGAAATATATAACTAGCCTTTAAACATAATTTTTCAACTTTTATGTTTTCAATTTCAAAAAATAGTTATCTAAAGTTGTGTTCAGTATGTTATTTGGAGTCTTATAGAACCAACTTGTTTATGAGTGAATAGGAAAATACCCTTACGAGTAGTAATATTAATATTAATATGGCCCTAATGAATAGTAAATTGTATTTTTTTTCTTAATGCATTAATATAATGAAATCTTGGTTAATTATCCTATGTTATATAAATGCAATTATAGATTTAAAACTTTTTATTTTTCTAATTAAGAATGATTTTATTTATAAATTAAATTAATAACATTTTGAAAATTATTTTCAAAAAATGGAGTATATTTTTTGAATTCAACACAGTGTAAAATCATTGGGATGATTTTTTGAGATTTTCCTGATATTCGTGAATTTTCGATGAATAGTTGAATATTTTAAAATACCGTGGATTCATATTATCAGTAAAAAACACTATTTATGACATCATAAGTTATGTAAGGAAACTTGGTTCGAACTCACATGCCATTATTACTATTTGGGGTCAAATTAATTAAAATTATTCAATTTATTGAGCAAAAAAATATAATAATGAATAAAATAATGATAAATACCTCATCTCCTCCACTATAAATTCCACTCTCATTCTCCCCTACCTCCCACACCTCCCAATCATTGATCCTTCCATATTTTCTACCCAAAAATCCTCCCAAAAATCATCCCCACGTTCTATATCTAGTGGTCTCACCAAAAGAAAAAAAACCAAAGGCCTTAAGAATGTTCTCGAGGAGAAGATATCATGAAGTAAACATCCACTATTTTTTCATTATTTTCTTTCATTTTATGTCATTATTTTTAATTTCCATTAGATTGTGCTAGGGTATGTCATCACATACCCCCAAAACTTCACATATTATGTAATAATTATGAAGGTCCCATTTTATATCATTAAATTATTATATGAAATTTTAAGAGATGTCGTTAGGCTGCCGAATTTTCATAATGGAATTCTTAACCTGATTTCCATTCTCTAGGTTAAACTTATTCTTCTCTATTTACGTGGTATTTAAATTGTTTATTTAATGAATTATTATTATATTATGTTTAATTAGGTTTATTTATATTGTATATACATATTCCATCCTTTATATTATGTTTCTCTTCAATTATATGATATATATAAGGGGATTTTCTTTGAAAAACCTCTTTTAAAATTCAGTTTTACAAATTCCAATGAAATATTTTGACGAAATTATTCATGTTTTATGATTTTGTTTTAGTTCTTGGTATTTAATTATAATGAAGGGTGAGACCGATATCTCCTTCCAATTCATTAGGTATGTGCATGTTGGAGGTTGGCTTTATGGTTACTCCATGTGTAATTGTGATGGTTACAAAAATTGTAAGATATAAGTGTGGGTAACAAATTATAAGGTTTCCGAGAGGGTTACATGATTATATAAGTAGTGCCTAAAGATTGATTTATGGTTCTATTTTTGTACTTATGTTTTGTGGGAATCTTTTAGAAATATCATGCTTTAAAAAGTAAGTGTATATGTGAGACAAGTATGTTTTTTTGAAAATCATTTAATACGTTACAAGAATTCATGGATTAATTTTTTATTTAATTGTTTATCCCTTACTGAGATTTTTTTCTACTCCCATGTTATAAATGAATTTCACTAGTTATATAGATGTGTAAGACAATGAAAGAATCCATGTTAAATGTTTTAAGAGTTTCTAAAGAAATCATATTTTATTTAAAAAGTTTTATATTTTGAAATAAATGAAAACTATTTTTATGGTATCCACTATGTAATAATGTGTAATTTTATGAATGTATTATTTCCAAATTATATAAAGCTCTATACTTGTAATGATATTTATTGTAAAAGTATGTGATTTCTTAACTAAATTCTAGATTATGTAATGTAATAAGGCCAAGTCCTTATAATAAATCTCTAATGAAAGTAATGAAAGACTCCTGCATTTGGATATTGGTAATGTGGGGAATCATGAAACAGTGAGTTTTCACCTAGAGGAAGGACGGCGCTACATGGAGAAAGAAAAAAATATATAGTAACAAATATCTTGAATTCTAGGTAAGAGAATATTGGTGAAAAGTGATGATATTTACATGAATGAAATGTATAAATAATTATAATGAATGATAGAGGTTATTAATCACGACAAATTAAATGAACAATGGAATGTTAAGGGACTCGAAATCATAAATCTATGATGATTTGAAAGACCATATGATCCTTCAGATATGAATGTAATTGGATAATTTTTTTCAATATCTTTTTCTAATGATGATAAATTCATTTACAATCTATGAATATGGGGAAATATAATTTTTTTATTCATTTCACTTTCATAAGTATAATTTCATCCTTTGGTTGTGCTTAGATCCATTTCCAATTCATTTCATAATATAAGAAACGTATATTCAAAAATGAATTATTTATTTCTATGGAACTACCAATCAATTATAATAGGTCAGCATATCCTTAAAATAATAAATAGAATTTATATCGACCAATAACTGTTTTTGAAATCCAATATGGTTAGTTGCAGTAATTCAATATAATGAATTCATCTATAAACCTAAAACATAACACAAATGGTTCAAAATTAATATTTATTTTTCAATTTTTTCAGAAAAAATAAACAAAATATCAACCAATATGTCACATAGGCTAGTTTTTTGTGAAAACCCCTTTGTATCCTTCTATCATCACTTGAATACCCATGTCCTTTCTGGATGTGATGGGTTTTCACCAAGAATTACCATTGTCCCTTTTATAAACTATATTAATATAATTCTTATAAGTATCCCTAAAAAATGATTGATGTTCTTGAAATGAATCTAATTATTAAATAAACTTTTTGGTATTATTTTCAATATAATTTTTTTTCTTTATTTCACAATGTTTAATTATCATATTTGAATAATATTAACATTTATTTTGTTATTATTTTATCACTAAAATATATCAATACCCTTAGAAATATTCTTATGAAATTTAATGAAATTATTCCTAAAATAACCTTTTCACTAAAATGTTTACTAAATAAATGGGTTGTATTTTCATAAATTTCTCCCAATATTCCTTTATCCAAGAAGATTTTAATCACATTAAAACTAAAAATGGGTTTTCAAGACATTGAATTTATGATAATTATTAAAATAATAAACCCTTGATGGTATCCATAAATCTAAAGTTACTGAATATATATATGATTATAAAATTTAACACAACCATTAGAGGTTTCATGATTATTATAACCAAAATACCATTGAAAAAACATATCAATAGTTTAATCCTTAAATCATTAAAATAATACTTCATCTAATTTATTTCAACAAAAGTCCTTCCCGGTCTAGGGTTTAGACATTATATGGTTGTATTGACCTGGATAATTCCAAGGATCCCCACATTTATGACGGTGAACTATAAATGAGTCCCTATGATGAATTTTTTTCCATAATACTCATAAATCTCCTCTAAAATTAATTACTTTATTCCCTTATATTATACACATAACATATTTTTCCAATCCATTGAGCCATGTCACATTTAGTATAAGTCACATTACATTTATCCAAGGAAATTAAATTCCATTATTTATTCAAATAAATTATAAAGGTATGAAAATAATAGGTTAATTATCCTATGAACATACCCTAGGAGATTCCAAATAGGTGATTTATAAGGCCCATTTTCATGAATCATGTGATGTTGAGGTCAATCCCAATGTGCCAATTTTTTTTAATTACCCCTTTGTATATTTTTTTCCAACTCAAAAATACACTTTTATTATCTAGATTCTGATTTAGTGCAAAGAAAAACCACAGAATATATTCATTACTGAAAAATTATGATGGTATTCTAGAATTATCTTCATGTTATAATATAGGGTTATGTTTCATAATCAATAACTTCCTTAATATAAATCCCAAGGTGTTTAGAGAAAATCCACTATCACCAACTGTTGAAACTATATCCCCAGTTTCTATGAGCTAGTGTCTACTATATTATATTGGCATAAAATACCAGGAATCTCATCTCGAAAGACCAAATAGTTTAGCATTATAGGTAATCTAGAAACATACCTGATAATTGTATTATAATTGAAAACACATAATACAACATATTTATTATTTTGACTGTATTTTTTAACCAATAGAATATATTTTCATATAAAACATATTACATTTCATGGATTCCTGAGAATGGAATCCAAATTAGGGTGAAAAATCTATCAATAATATTTTTGTGGAGAAGATTATACATGAATCAAAAAGAATAATATATATGTAAATTTAAATAACTCAAAACCCATGCTATTAAATCAATAGATTTATTATGAAATGAATTCAATGATAATAACATGGAGAAAACATCAGGGATAATATGATAAGGAATAATCAATAAAACAAGGTAAATAACTGAGAAGACTTTCAATTTAATCTATAAAATGAGAATAAAATGAATCAATAGATAATATAATTGAAGATAACAAAAAAATCATCACTGAAGGTAAGGTATAATCATCGGTTGTCATGTTTAAAAGGAACATTATAGATATACCATCAATATCTATACTAATGATTGTTTAAAACTAATGGGATGAAACCAATTCAACTATTTCTATCCAACTGGTTCGTCCCAAGAGAATATAGATCCCTCAAATGGCTATTGATAGCAATGCCTCACTAGTAAAATTCATTTCCATAGAATTAATAACATAAAAAATAATTGAATTCGTTCATAAAAATGTGTATTAACATCAAATATCTATATTGAGTATAGAATACCAATTTCAAAAATATTTCCCTAGATAAAAAAATGATGTTCAATGGAAAAAATAATATGTAGAAGAGATATAAGTTTTAAAAAATAAACTTATATTAGGTAATTAATATTGATATATAATATAAATTTAATGTTCTATTACCATAATAAATTATAATTTTCATGGAAATGTTACCAACAACAAAAATGAATTAAGGATGTTAATATCAATACATTCCTTGGTCAAAATAATCATTGACCATCCAAAAGAAGAATAATGATGTTATCGATAAAATATATCTCTAATGGGGATTATTTAAAACATATGGTTGATATCATTGATGAATAAAAATTCCATAAAATTATCTATAAAACCATTCTTGGGGGAGAATATCATTTTTATTTTGAAAATCACTTCTTAAATTATAATTTTGTTTTAAAAAAATTTATTTGAGAACAAATTTTAATGGAAAATAATCTCTTGAATATTAAGAAATAAATTTCTCTAAGAATTATCTTATGAAATTGAAATGTATTCAATAGTGAAATAATGTCCATGCTAGACAATAATTTTTTACAAGTCATGCAAGCTATAAATAACAATTATTTTTTACTATAAAAAGTTTATAAAAGTGAAATTTATTATTAAATTAAAATAGGGTTCATTTGAATGTTTTTTTGTGTAAAATTACAAAAGAGTTAATAATTTTTTTAATAAACTATTTTGAAAATGTTAAACACATTGTTTAAAACATTTTTAGAAATGTTTTTTTTGAATATAATATATTTCATACCAAAAAGGTTAAATTATTTCTATCTTTTTAAAATAATTTTATCATATATTTTATGCACCAAAGTTTGAATAAATGGTACTATTACATGAAAATATCATTATTAATCTTAGATGATATTTTTTAAATGGGTTGGTTTAGAATAAAATCAAATAATTTCCTTTAACTAAAATTAAATAATAAATATTATCGATTAGAATATGATTTTGAAATAAACTCTTACAATGATCATAAGTTCAATGTGGTAATTAGTCCATGAATTGATTATGAATATAACATTTAAATACACATAAAATGATTTAATACGGCCTATTATAATAAAAAATTGTCACTTAATTTATATAGTATTAACTACAATGAATGAATACTTTTACATAATTAGAATAAATTTAGTTATGAAATTC
The DNA here is from genome assembly GCA_963277665.1 of Viscum album. Classification (NCBI taxonomy): domain Eukaryota; kingdom Viridiplantae; phylum Streptophyta; class Magnoliopsida; order Santalales; family Viscaceae; genus Viscum; species Viscum album. The sequence goes on along the minus strand of OY728164.1, from coordinate 567,022,094 downwards.
ATTACCATTTGTTTTTTTGAAGTCAAATCCCCTTAAATAAAATTACTAAAATTGTAATATAAAATAAAATTATTTGTTATTTAATCATTATATTAAATGTTAAAGGGGTAGTATATATACATATATATAATAATATAAGGGAATAAAAATACAATATGTCTTAATGAAATTAAATTGAGATGAATTATCTTACCTCACGCTTGAATTTGGTTTTATGTTCTTTAATGTCACACCCCGAAAATATAAAGTAAGGCCCTTATTTTTGATAGCATGAATGAAATGTGTCCCCAAGCACATAATGGAAAATAAAACCCTAATTCTTTTAAATATATTTAATATTTTAAATATATTTTATAGTAACTCCCAAAACATCGAGTTATCGATCATGGAACATAAGAGAGACTTTTTTTGAAATATTACAATACACAAAAGACAATGTTTTAACTGAATAATGATTTATAATGAAAATAATATATAACATTGTTTTTAAAATAGTATATATGAAAATATTTATCTAAATTATGTGAATCTATGGTTAACCAATATTTAAAATGAATCCATTGGTAAACAATTAATTTGAAATGAATATGAGAACTGATAAAATAATAAAGAAAATATTACTATATTAATTCTCTGAAAGATGTTTGACCATAATAAACTAAATTAATTAAAATTATAAACTGATATTAATGTGATATAAATATTAAAAAGGATCAAATAATTCATGGCCTTATGACAATATTTCAATGGGAAATTGTCTCCAAAAAATTATTATATTAAGAATAAATAAAATCATTTAACAATGAGATGGGTAAAGAATTATTCAATTCATGTTTCTTATAAGGAGTCCCAGATAATTAGAGGCTATCTGAGAACCACAAAAAGGGGAATGAGTCAAATATAATGATAGGGAACAAATTCGATCATGTAATAGTTGTGATAGAAAACACCTCGATTATTTTTTGAAGGCAATGTGAGTTTGGTATAAGTATAGTGAAAAAGGACACAATGTTCATAATTTTAGGGTAAGAAAAAAAAAAATTGAAGTAAAATTCGTCAACTACATGGAAAATGGAAAATATGTGAATAAATGTCTCAAGAGTCAAATGAATATATCGAAAATGATGCTATTTGGTACTGATCATGTTATTCCAGTGTCGTAGATAAAGTGGAATGATTAATATTCATATTCAACAACTATATAATTTGAATATTTTATTTTCAGTGTATAAGTTATATTAATTACATAATATATGAGGATATTAATGTAATAATTTTTAATTAGGTATTTGAGATCATGTGTTGAATAGTACCAAGAAAAATTATTTTTAAGAAAATTTAATTGTTCAAAAAACACGTGATTGAGTGGAATAAAATCCATAATATGTTCCGGATGTTGAGATAATAATGATGAAATGATGGATTTGGAAATGTGTGGACTACCTTGGAACTGATTAATCACGTGTCAAAAAGTTGTCTATGATAACAATGATAAAGTTTACAACACTTTTGGATTTATGTAATATATCCAATATCATGTTACTTACTTAAATAATATGAATGAATTCTTGTTTCCAATGAGGTTATATATTAATTTGAGTAATTAATATATTTCAAGAGGATACATGATGAAGTTATTCATATGTTTATAAAATGAATATTTTGAGCTACTTCATATTGATTAAAGGAAAATGATAAGTTCATTCATGAAATTTGGTGACATTAATTCTAAAGATTATGATCATAATCATCTAAAAAATATGACCATTTATAAAATGGATTATGATGAACATTGGATGTGGTGTTTTGAAACAAATTTTTTTTCCTAGTACCTTCATTTCCTATAAATCAGATGACCCCTTAGATCATCAAGAATTAAGGATTTTTGATTTTTAACTTTAACCAAACCATGTTCTCTAGAACTCTCCATCATAAATTTATTATTATATTTTTCTTATGTCTTAATGTTTCCATTTCTCACCAATTATGTCTATTGTGGGACCTATTCACATGACAATTTTACATTCTTTTATCTCTTATTATGAATATGTGATATTAAAACATTTTACAATGTAGGTATTTCAGAAATAGTTATTTTTCAGTACCCATATTTCTGAGATTGTGTTATAATTTTCAGAATGTATTTATTTAAGATGGGGAGAATATAACACCATGAGATTATAATTTAAGGACCTTATATTACATTGTGTGAATGAAAAATCACAAAAAGTGAATATGGTAAAATAATACCCTAATACATAAAATTATATTTAATATTTTGAATAGATTGTATATATTCTATATTTGGTAATTCACTCAACATCGAGTAACCTTGATATACATGCAAGAGAAACATTCTTCAAAAGCATACATTACACATAATGCCATGTTTTTTCTAATAATGATATATTATTAAACAATTATATAAAACAGCTATCAAATTAGAATTTATGAAAAAGGGATAAATAAATTATGAAAATTTTTGGTTTACACATATATATATAACTGAATCAATTAGTTACAAATTAATTATAAATGAATATAATAACTAATTGATAATAAACTATTTTTTTATATATATGATCACATTGTTTTTTAACACTAATAAATTAAATTAATAATAATTATTGAGTTATATGAATGCGATATAAATATTATATATTCAATCAAATGTTTTCTATATTAGTCCAATATATTTGATAAAAATAAGACAAAAACAAACCCTATTTTATTCTTAATATAATATATTTTTATTTTTACTACCTTTTATAAGGGAACCTATTTTAAATAATCATTTGTAAACATTTTTTTAATCAATATGTCAGAATAAACTTCATTTTTTAAATTTTCAAATAAAAATTAAGTTATGGTTATTTTTTTCATTTTCCCAGACGTATCATTTCACAGGAATAGTTAAATATAAGGAAATTTATTTCAAAATATCATTTTCATAAAATTTATTTACAAGGATAAATTATGTAACATAATATTTTTGAAATTTAATTACATTATATATTTATTAATTAATAAAATTCAGGTCAGTTAAATTAATTTTACTTTGAAATTTACTATAAAAATATAGTAATCTTTTAGTCATTTTACATTTAACCAACATTTTCATCCCATATCTAGGATTTAATTTAAATTAATTTCTTCCAATTATTTGATTGTAATTTGGAAAAATTTATTCAATATTTTGAATTTTAATAATTTATAATTTATAATAATACCATAATTTTTTTTTAAAAAATATTATATAAAGTGATTGAAAATAATTATACCAATTAATGATAAATTAAGCTTACTAAGGGACTAAACCTAAACGTTAAATCCATAAATGTTCTATAAACAAGTCCAAAATCAATTTCATGGACATATTTATGAATTATACTATTTTTATTGAAATATTATCCTTAATGGACTCACTTTCAACATAAAAAACATGCTATTTCTTTGAAAAAATATTACAAGTGTGTCACTCCTCCTCCATTATAAAAGGCCTCATCTTCCCCCCACTTACTCACACCACTCATGCCACTTTGTATCAGCCAATATATGCCTAAATATCTCCAAAAAATCCATATCCTCATCCTATAAGCCTCACATTGGGCATAAATCCACCCTTGGAAGAGTTTTAGTTCATTTCGAATGAACTTATCTGATAAAGAGGTAACATCGTATCTCAAGGTCTCTAGTTTCATTTCCTTTTTCCACTCTTTATACTATTCTTATTCCATGAATAAATAACAAAAACATTCTACTTATTATACAAGGATTTTCTATGTTATTAATTATACCTATAATTACACACACTTTTATCTAATGGGCATCTAACTTACTGTTTGAATGTATGGTGATCTAATACCTCACGAAACAATGATTTTTCATTTTTTCAGTTACACCCATTAATGGTGGCCATTATAATGGTAAATATGTTTATATATATTATACATGATATTTATAATTTCTTTATTCTATTGTAATTTTTATTTATAACATACCATTATTCTTTCCATCTTGTGTAAATACAATAATTTCGTTTGAGGAAGTGCGGACAACCACCCCCTCAAAACGATATGACTCATTCATGCAATACGTGGAATGTTAAGAATATTTTCTTAATATAACAATGTAACATATGTAAAACTTATATGATACTAGAATTATATTATACATATAAAATTTACATTTAATTATTTTATTACCATAATTAAATGTAATTATTTTTCATGCATACGTATGACCTACCATCTCCATGAATAGTGCATCTCATTTCGTGTCTCCAAATTTTATAGATTATTATGAATACATATATAAGGAATATAAATTCTAATTAATTCGTGGATTACATTATGTATATGATTAAATCAATATATAATTAATAGGAACAAAACCAAAAAAAATCAAAAACATACCTGAGAAAACTATGCATTCAATGCTAGAAATAGTGAAAATAATGAATTATTATTAACTAACGGGTACTAATATATTATGAGATTATGATATATGAAATTATTATCATTCATATAGTTATTTAATTAGTTATTAAAATATTTTTAACAACTATATAAGAGTATAAATATAACACAACAAATATAAATGGCAAGGGAAGGTGGATTTCTTCTCAATTTACATTCCATTGAGATATATTTGTTATTAAGAACCAATTAATTTTTTTGGAGTATATACTACCATTTAATATGTTATATCATGAATATAAATACTCTCATGAAAATAAATGTTTCACTTAATGTTATTTCATCCTGGGGATTAGTATTGAAATGTTTCAATGTGGTATAGGACACTTTGGAATGTTTAAAGATTATTTTCCTAAATGATGATCTTGTAAATATCACTTCATTTAATGATCTTTATCTTTATCATGGAAAAATTAATTTATTTAAATCATATTAAATGTAAATATACTTTAATGTCCCCATTATTATGCAATGGATAATAATATTTCCTAAAAAATATAACATTTTTACATATTGTGTTCACGTTGAAATTTATTTGATTAAATGGGGAAATATCAATAGTTATGTATTCCATATATATTATGGAAATTTGAGATGGAATATTATTTATTTTTATTATTATATATGACGAATTACTTGAACTAGTAACAATGGCTAGGTCCCTGACACTATATAGCTCCTTGATGCATTGACAGGTTCTCGTGAGACAAATAATTTGGCCTAATTAAAAGGGTTTCTATCTATTGTTTTAAAATAACTTCTAAAATGACTGGACAGTATAAGATTTCAGGTGCCTTATACATTAATTCCACTAATAAATCATTTCCATAATTTGGATTCAATAATTATTCATGCATGATATTTTTTCAACATTTCTATGGATACTTTTCATTTTCATTTTATTTATTAAATGGAATGACTTTTAGTTTCTTACCATAACATATTGTGTTTTTCATTATATATTTATTATAATGGCATGTTTTATCAGTTACTTACGCCCCAAGTTAATTTATTCTTATTAATTAATTATTTCTTCCACTTTAATTACCATTACAAATCATTTGATCATAGCCTTGTTATGCTTCATTCCCCGTTTTTATGAAGAATAAATCATTGAATATGCATTGTAGGTTATGTTTTAATTTATTTATTTATGTATCAAGTTATTAATATATAATTACAAATGTAATATGGGTTTCATTTTTTAAGATGGATTTTCATGACTGCTAAATTGATCAACCCTTCAAGAATTGATTCCTTGTAATCCTTCCAATATAATAAATTAATGAATAGTCTCTGAGCTTCTGGGGGGATGGGAATTACAGTTTTTATCTTAGGAAGTATTATTTGCAACCATAGAAACATGGTTTAGAAATAATAGATTAGGTATAATAACCCTAATATATGAATTCGGGATATATATTCAAGGAAATCATAAAAATTTTTGTAAGGTAATGATTGTGATGGTATTCCTTACAATACATCCTTGTATGGATACTAACAGTTGATTTTGTTATGTAAAAGACATACCTAAGTGTAATAACTCGGTGTTCTGGGCCATACTCCGAGTAACCTGGTTCATGAAAATGGTTCTTACTTCACACCTAGTTTGACACTTCGGGTTGATATGCTTAGGATAATTGAAATTTTATTTACCTGCCATTATGAATGATTTAATATTAATGATTATCCCAAAGAAACCAATGTATATGAATCTAGCATTCATGATTCATAAATTTATGTGATGTGTTATACCATATTTATGTTTATACATAGGACATAACTTTATGTGCTAATCTAGTATACGACATTGTTTAGAAATGGTTCTTCATAAAAGGAATGAGATCATCACTTATACATGTGATCCAAAGAGTAAGAAGGGTCAAATATTTCATGGACAGAAGACAATATTTCAATGTTATATAGTCTAACAAATACACTCATCATATGAATACAAATTATCACATGACAATGAAATTCTTAATTAATTTTACAATTCAAATGGTTTCCAATGAAATCATGAAAAGAAGTGGCTATCTGAGAACCATGTAAAAATGGAATAAGTCGATGAAAATGAAGGGAAATAAGGATTTTCCAACATTTGATAATTTTGGAAAGAAACACCCTGGTACATTATTAAAGGGAATGTGTGTTTTTAATAATATTAGAGATAAAGGACAGTAAGTTTGAGATAAAAAGGGTAAAAAAAGGTTTTCCAATGTACAATGCTTCAATTGCAAGGAGGCATGACACTATGTGAATCAGTGTTCCAAGAATCAAAGGAATATAGCCAAATATTTTTATTTGATAATGATCATGCAATGCTACTACCATAGATTAAGAAGAATTATTAATATTCCTTTTCAAGAATTACTTCATTTGTTTATTTTATCCACAATTTACTAGTTATAATAATTATGGAATATATATGAAGATTATTCCATAAAACATTTTCATTAAGTACTAGATATCATATGTTTAATGTTAAGAAGAAGAATTTTTAAGTATAAAGTTAAAAAATTTAGGAACCAACCGATTAAGGGGAAAACAACCCTTATTTTGTTTCTAATGTTCAGATAATGAGGAATAAATGATTTATTTTGAAAAGTCATGACTACCTTGTAACTGATTAATGAATTGTTAAAATGTGTCATGTGATATATTTTATAGATTTCTCATCACATTTATATTAATGTAATATATCAAATAACATGTCTCTTACTTAAAAAATACTGATGAAAGCATGTTTCCAATAAGATGTTATGGTATTTTGAGTTATATATATGTTTCTAGAGGATACATGGTGAATATATTCACATGTATAGAATGTGAAAATTTGTAGTGGCTTAATGTTTATTTAACCCTAATTATATTTTCATTTTGTAAAATCAGTTACCATATATCTAAAGTGTTAGATAAAAATCATCTGGAAAATTTGACCATTATTGGGATGGATTGTGCTGAAAATTGGATGTGGTTTTTGAAAATTATATATTGAAAATTATATAATTAATATTGTTATAATATAATAAGTGGAAAGAGATCATGTAATGACCAAAGTATAGGATTGTTCTTATAAAAATGTACCAAGAAATTTTATCAACAAGTATTCTTATTGAGTGAAAAAATTCTTAAATGTAGAAAAAACGTGTTTTGAAACCAAAATGTTGTCACACAACCTTCGTTTCTGATGAATGAAATAGAGCCTAATATATTTATGGATTTTGATCTTATTGATTGTTAATATTAATCCAACCTTGTTCTCTATAACTATAAATCAGAACATTATTATTATATTTTTCATCTGTATCCATATTTCAATTTCCCACCAATATCCTCAACTAATGGACCTATTTAAGTGACCAATATACTTTAATTTCTAACTTATTAAGATGATGAGATATTATCCTTTTTAATAAGTGGGTATTAAAAAAATAGTTTATTTTCAATCCCTATATTTCAATGAAATAATATAAATGGTGAGGATATAAATTACTTAGGGTGGGGAGAATGTTACACCTTGAGATTCAAAAGTAGTGAACTTAAATTAGATAGAGTGCATGATACACGACACCAAGAGTGTAATGGGAAATAATACCCTAATACTCTAAAAAATATTTAATAATTAAAGTATACTTTACATATTCTATATTTGGTAATTCACATGACACTGATTTATGTTATGTTACACCTAAGTGCGACATTCTTTCAAAGCATATATTACACAAAAGCCATGTTTTTACTGAATAATGATATATTATTAAAATATTATAAAACATATACGTTATATTAGTAGTTCTGAAATGGGTTAACCAACTTATTAAAATATATGGTTTAAAAACATATATAAAGAATCCATTGGTAACTAATTTTTTAGAAATGAATATAAGAACTGATTAAATATAAAGTAAATTATTATTATTTTTATACTAACAAATATATTATACCGTCATAAATTAGATTATTTATAATTAATGGGTGATATTAATTTTATTTACATATTATATATTCAATCAATATTTTTTATTAATTCAACATATATGATAAGCATAAGATAAAAATAAACCCAGTTTTTTTATTAAAATAATATATTCTTATTTTGATAACCTTTTAATGGAGAAACTATTTTAAATCATAATTTTTAAATATTATTAAAATAATATGTAAACTAAAATTCATTTTTTGTATGTTAAAATATAAGAAATGTTATTGTAATGTTTTTTGTAATTTTTTGTAAAGTTTCATTTTATAGTGAATAGTTCAAAATACTATAATTGGATTGAAAACTCTATTTTAATCTAATTTATTTAGTAGGATAATTTATTTTAATCTTTTTTAATGTTTAATTAAATGATATTTTAATAAATTAATCTAATTTATTTCATTGTAATCAATTTCAATTTGAAATTGATAATAAAAAAAACAACCAATTTTTCATTTTTACCTTATAAACTGTATTATTGTCTTATATGAGATATTAAAATTAAATTAATTTATGGTACTTAAATTATTGACAGTGGTAAAATCGATTAAACATTAGTAATCAGAAAAATTTATAATTTTTAATAAAAATGACTTTGTTTTTTACCAAAAATATTAGTCAATGTGATAAAAATTAATTTCAATGATTAAGGTTAAATTAAGCTTAATTTGGGACGAACCTTAACCTTATGAGCCAAAACGATCAATTCACTGATACAAAATATTTTCAATTTTCATATATGTACCCTATACTCCATTTTCTATAAATTTGAAAATTATTGGATCCACTTTCAACATGTGAAACGTGGATGGAATTTACATTGACAAAAAATTACCAAAGTGCCACTCCTCCTCCATTATAAAAAAGGCTTCCTCTCCTCCCAATTCCTCACAACTCTAAAGATAAAATTAATCAACCATTATCTCCAAAAATATCTCTAAAAATAAATCCCCTAACCCTAGATTCATCCCTTTTTTCCATAATGCATCCAAGATGTTCTTTTGGTACAATCCAATTAAGTTTCCCAATTAGGTGTAGTGTCTTCTCTCAAACACTCTATTTTATATACATCGTACACTCAGTATACTCTTATAATTCAATTTATAAATAACCAAACCAGAATCCAATGTTTCATGGAATGTTTTTATGTTATTATTTATACCTAAATGTATACACACATCCATGAAACAGGTAACAAACATATTTGTTCTTTGTAAGATGATCTATTACCTCACACAACAATGACTGTTCATTTTTTCCTATAAAAACTATATTGGTGGTCTTTATGATTGAAACACTATTTTTTATTAGTTATATTTGATATTTTTAATTTATTTATACTTCTTCAATTTTTATATATAACATAACTTTATGTTTTTTATCTTCTATAAATACTATAATTTCTTTTGAGCAATGTGGACTACCGCCCCCGCAAAGCTATCTGACTCGTTCAATCCATACATGGATGGTATAAAGGATGATATTAATAAACCTATGTGAGTTATATAAAATAGATATTGTTTAATATTTATAATATAAATATATCATGTACTTTTAATAATTTTAATACAATCAAGAAATGAGAGAAGCATTCATGCCTACGTACGACCTATCGTCTCCATGAACGATACATATCATTTCATATATCTGAACCTTATAAATTAATCTAAATGAATAATATATATATATATATATATAAATATATGAAAATTAATTCATTATTTAAATTCATTACATATTTAAATCATAATATAATTAATAGGAACAACAATTGACTTGTAGAAAACATACTTGAGAAAACATGGCAATTAACACCCGATGTAGTGAAAATAAGGAACGTTGTAAACAAACAGGTAATAATATATTATAAGATTATATTCTATGATATTATATAAAATTTTGTGGTTATTTTATAAGTTATTAACATATATTAAACTACTATATTTGAGGATAAGTAAAACACAACCAAACTGATGGTTAAGGCAAGGAAATTTCTTCTCAATTTACATTCCATTGAGACTTATTTGTTATTACGAAACCATTTAATATTATTTTGTGTATAGGTAAGATTTTAATATGATATATCATTAATATCCTAACAATCATAATATTAATTTTTACAATGAATATTATTCTATCATGGGGATTGGGATTTAAATGTTTAAAAGTTATTTGGAAATATTGAAATGTTTAAATATGATTTTATAAATGAATTTTATTAATGATCATATTTTAAATCTCACCTAATTTAGTGATTTTTAAATTTATCATCAATCCATAATATTATATTATTAATTTTTCATTTTAAAATTTCTTGAAAATCAATATTCTTATAAAAGGGATATTAATTTTTCCAATACCATATATCATTTTTACATACATTGTTCACTTTGATAGTAATTCTCTAAACACGTGAAATATTGATAATTGTATTTTATTTATTTAATATGGATATTTTAGAAGTAATATTATTTATTTTTATTATTAATTATATCAGGACCCCTCTACCGGGGCCCAGCTGTGACAACCCCAAGCCCGCCTCTGATAGGCTAGGTGCTGGCGACTAGCACTGAGTAGGCATATCCCAAAAATGGAATACCATTTCCTAAGAACAGATACACATGAACCCAGCTTCAAGCCATAGGGTTGGAGAGTGAAAAAACTAAGTAATGAAAATGCATGCAAACCTATACAACCCAACAACATAGAATGACATACAGTAAATCAGTAAAGTAAAATTGGGCAAGAATACAAGAGAACTAAAATAAATAAAATTGTAAAGTTTTAACTGTAAAAATTGGTACTGAATGTGCTTTAGGAATATTCCAGAAAATCCTCATATTTTCTGATATAACAAGGCACCGTCTTGTCCTGGTACTGGTCCTGCACCACCTAAAAATCAACCAAATAATTAGTCAACTGCATAAGACAGAACACATGCAGGAATATCCTGTACAGGTGTGAGTAAAATAATACATCATAGGTGACCCTAAAACACAGAGTAAAAGTACAGATATGAAACACCACCATGAAGGTACAATTAGCTCAACACTGATATATTTCAACAATACATGTATCCAGATAATCTAGGTATACTCATAAATGATTCCATGTTGCAATGTCTCATCCACTTCCAGCCGTGTGGTTCTCTCGTAGCACCTTCAATTCTAAGAGATCCCACACCTCAATAAATTTGAATGTATGACAACCCTGCTTTTTATTACAACTTAAACATCCTTTATTACATAAAACATCACTTGATACAACAAAGATGATCGAGAGGTTTAGTGTCTTTGGGGCTTAGGATCATTACATAAAAAACTTTAAACTTGAAATACAACATCCTTATTGAAAACTTCCTTTACATGACCACTACATTCCTTCGTAATTAGCATTGCATGGGATAACCTGAGGACATGCATAAGAAAAGGGTGAGCTATAAAGCCCAGTAAGGGAGTACACAATGAATAACATGAGGAGTACAATACATGTTAGGCAATAGGCATATCAATAGAGGATAAGAGAGACATGAACATAAAGGCATGGTAAAGCATGATAATCATAACATGGAAATGTGGCAACAACACTTAACATTGAATTAGCATGAGCCAAGGCTCATTGCACATGGAGCATGAGTAAACCCTCATTGCACTTGAAGCACGAGTAAACCCTCGTTGCACTTGAATTAGCACGAGTAAACACTCATTGCACATGACGTATCATGATACTATACTTTACCCAATGCATTGAAGCGCTATCAGGGCGCACCCTTCTTAAACATTTCATTTCATGCATAAGTGTGCCACATGGATCATAAAACATTGATTCATAAAACAAAATCATTTATTCCACGATAAAGGAATATGGAATTCATACATGAAACTTTACAATCAATAAGTAAATGTGCATAAAGGTGAATACCCTTGATGGAGAAATGGGCATGGTATTCACTACACAATGATATTGGCTTAGAAAATCGGTGTGATTTCGGCAGCGTAATGGCGTGACATAAGAATTCATAAAAAGACTGATGAGAGAGAAAGGGGTTACTCATCATATTTACATGTAATGGACAGTAAGAAGGTCATATAGATACATGTCCCAACAATTGAAAAGGAATTTAGATTCATGATACAAAAGTATTGCTTGAATATAAAAGAGGAGAAAAAGGTTCCTTTCGGAATTTCGGCATAGTAACGGGTGTACATGGGAGGCATTTAATGAGAGAGAAAGGGGTCTCCCATCATTCAAACAATAAGAGGGCAGTATGGGAGAGGTGCGAAACCATACCCCAACATTCATAAATGAAATTAAAAGGGCAATACAACTTAAAGAAAATTGACAAAAATGAGAAAGGAAGAAAAACCCTTACTTGGAAGTGTGCTTCCAAAGGATAGAGAGAGGCTTGTGAGAGGCTTCTTGGGAGCTTGGGGCACCTTGAGAGGATTCTAGAGAGAGTAGGGCAGATGTTGGATGAACTTCAAGGGCTTTGAGTGAGGAGGATGTGGGAGCTTGGGTGGGTTTATATAGGAAAGGTGAGAGAATTCTTTATTATTTAGGTTTGGGACCCCTTATATTAAAATAATCCAAACCACAAACCATCCCATGGTATTTGCCCATGGTTTCTGGAAAAGGAAAGAGGAAAAAAATATTTTACAAGGCCAAGGTCCGAACTTATTAAAAAATTAGGGTTGCTTATGTGGAGGTGAGTCACACTCCCATGGAAATTAATTTTAAAAGGCAAAGTGTTGAATAAGTCTTGGGGGCTCCATTAATGCTTTGAAAAGTGAGTCAAACAAAACCAAAACCTCATTATTTTAATGATAAAACACATATTGGCCGAACATAAGGATTATGGTATTTTATTACATCACCATTGGGTCATTATGATGTCATAAAACACATTATATATTTAAATGGTATTTAATTTTTACCCAAAAATTTGACTGTCTCAGAAAATTATGAAAAATTCACCGTTGGATAATTTCGACGTCCTGATTCCAAAAATAATATTTATTTTATCTAAATATTTTCTAAATATGTGAATTTTTACTTTTAAAATAAAACCGACATTTATAAAAAATTCACGGGTTCTGACAGAAATGGCTTTCAAACCTTAATAAAAATTTTAATTGCATTCATAAAATTATAAGATCATTTATATTTAATAAAACTTAATTTAATATTAATAATAATATTTTATTAAAATATTATTTAATTCAAAAATCCTTTAATTTAATAAAAAATAATTCTTAATTAAATAATAACTAAAAACACCGTTTGTACTTTAAAAACTAATTACAATGTAACAAAAATGACTAGAAATTATATTCATTATTATATACAAAAAATAATGTACATGAACATGGTGCTACTTATTTGTTACATAACCCCTTAAAATAGCCGCATAAGACCTAAGGGTAAGGTGTGTGATGGTGACAGACTCTTGGGGTTGCTCGGATAACATCGCTCGAGTGGTAATCTCTATCAACTTCCATTTTTCCCGTAGACGTTCACGTTCGAGCTTGACTTGATGAAGCTCAGCTTGGGCTTGGTCAAGGGAAAAGCCCAAAGACGCCACCTCTTTTCCGAGCTCCGACAAATGGGCTTCGTAAGGGGAAATTCTACTGGATGAGGCCATCGCTTCCTTTGTCTGAGTAGAAAATTGGTTCGTTAAAGCCTTATATTTAAACTACCCAGATGATCACTGTTCAATGGCTATAAAAGTAATGGTCACAAATCTTAATGTTAAACTAAATAAGTTGACATCTTATAAAAACATTTTTTTTATAAAGAAACATTTAACTGGATCAAGAGGGATTTTCCATTAATGAAACTTCGGGTCGTTACAACATTCCCCCCTTAAGAAATTTCGCCCTCGAAATTTTCCTTTTCCCACACTAAAACAAATGTTGGTAACTTAGCTTCATCATATCCTCCGACTCCCAATTTGCTTCTTCAAACTTGTGGTTTCTCCACAACACCTTGACGAGGGGCATTGTCTTATTTCGTAGAACTTTTTCTCTACGATCCAAGATCTTCACTGGTTGCTCCTCATAAGAAAGATCGTCTTCTAATTGTACCACCTCAGAAGAGAGTACATGTGAAGGGTCTGGTATGTACTTCCTTAAGAGGGATACATGGAAGACATCATGAACGTTGGCCATAGTAGGTGGAAGTGCTAGTCGATAGGCCACAGCCCCAACATGATCAAGAATCTCGAATGGGCCGATGTACCTTGGACTTAACTTCCCTTTCTTTCCAAACCTCATGACCTTCTTCCACGGAGATATGCGTAAAAACACCATGTCTCCGACTTTAAACTCAAGGTCTCGTCGACGATTATCTGCATAACTCTTCTATCGACTTTGGGCTGCCTTGATATGCTGCTGAATGGTTTTCACCTTCTCCACCATTTCTTCAACCATTTCTGGTCCAAGCATCTTACGTTCACCGACCTCATCCCAACATGCCGGTGTTCTACACCTTTTCCCATACAGGGCTTCATATGGTGCCATTTGGATGCTCGAGTGGAAACTATTATTATAAGAGAACTCAACTAGAGGAAGATGTTGATCCCATGCTCCTTTAAAGTCCATTGAGCACGCTCTCAACATATCCTCAAGTGTTTGGATAGTCCGCTCGGATTGGCCATCAGTTTGAGGATGATAGGCCGTACTGAAGTTCAGTTCAGTATTCAGAGCATGTTGAAGACTCTTCCAAAACTTAGAGGTAAATCTTGGATCTCGGTCCGACACAATAGATAGTGGTACTCCATGCAACCGTGCCACTTTCCTGATATATATCCGTGCCAGTTGATCCAAAGAGAAATCCTCTCGAATAGCAATGAAGTGTGCAGTCTTTGTAAGACGATCCACAATAACCCAGATTGCATTGTTGCTTTTGGATGTCCTTGGAAGTCCAGTGATGAAGTCCATGGTGATGTTCTCCCATTTCCATTCTGGTATGGGCAATGGTTACATCATCCCCTTAGACTTCTGCCTCTCTGCCTTCACTTGCTGACACACCAGGCACTTTGATGTATATTCGGTGATCTCCTTCTTCATATTATCCCACAAAAAGTTTTCTCGGAGATCTCGATACATCTTTGTGCTCCCTGGGTGAATAGAGAAATTTGAACTATGTGCATCATCCAAAAGTTCCTTCTTCAGCTCCGAACTTGATGGGACACATAGTCTTTTCCCAAACCGCACAATTCCTTCTTCATTAACATTAAACTCTGAGGATTTTCCCTTTTTGATAGATTCCACTTTTTCTTGGATTCTCGCATCATCCTTTTGAGCATCCTTTAACCTTTCCAAAAGAGATGGTTGAGCAATCATTTGTGAAAGGATTGATGATGTTCCCTTCTTTATGATTCCCACGTCCATCTTCATCAAGTCTAAGAAGATTGGATCCTTCTCAATTCTCATCATTGATAGAATTGCTGGATCCTTTCTACTTAGGGCATCCGCCACCTTGTTCGCCTTCCCAGGGTGGTAATGTATTGAACAGTCCTAATCCTTTATGAGCTCTATCCATCTTCTCTGGCGCATATTAAGCTCTTTCTGTGTGAATATATATTTAAGACTCTTGTGGTCAGTATATATCTCACATTTCTCTCCATAGAGATAATGCCGCCATATTTTCAAGGCAAAGATCACCGCCGCCAACTCCAGATCATGCATTGGATAGTTTCTATCATGGATTTTCAACTGCCTTAAGGCATAGGATATCACTTTATCATTCTGCATGAGCATACATCCTAATCCCTTCTTCAAAGCATCACTGAATACCACAAAAAGCTCCCCACTTGTGGGTAAAGTGAGCACAGGTGCAGTGATAAGCCTCCTTTTAAACTCCTTGAAGCTTTCTTCGCATTCATCACTCCAAGAAAACTTTACTCCCTTTCGAGTTAGCTTGGTAAGAGGGTTGGACAATCGTGAGAAGTTTCTCACAAATCGTCGATAATATCCTGCTAACCCCAAGAAGCTACGGATATCAGTTACCGATGTTGGCCTCGGCCATCCCTCAATTGCATCTGTTTTGGAGGGGTCCACAGATATCCCATTTCTTGTGATGATATGGCCCAAGAATGAGACCTCCTTCATCCAGAACTTACACTTGCTGTACTTGGCATAGAGCTTCTCCTTGCTCAAAGTCTCCAGTACAGTTCTTAAATGCTCCTCATGGTCCTCCTTGGTTTTGGAGTATATTAGAATATCATCTATATAGACTACCACAAATTTATCTAGGTAATCTCTAAAGACTCTATTCATCAAGTCCATGAATATTTCTGGAGCATTGGTGAGTCCAAAAGGCATTACTATGAATTCATAGTGCCCGTACCTTGTACGAAAAGCAGTCTTGGGGATATCTTCCTTCTTCACCCTTACTTGATAATATCCCGACCGCAAGTCGACCTTGGAGAAGTATTGTGCTCCACGCAGCTGATCAAACAAGTCATCGATTCTTGGGAGAGGATACTTGTTCTTTATCGTGATTTTGTTATGTTCACGATAATCGATGCAAAGTCGCATTGACCCATCCTTCTTCTTGACGAAGAGGACTGGTGCGCCCCATGGTGATGCACTTGGGCGTATAAACCCTTTATCCAGATTCTCCTGTAGTTGTTTCTTCAGTTCTTCAAGCTCAACCATAGCCATTCTATATGGAGTCTTGGATATTGGTAGCGCCCCAGGTATAAGTTCAATTGAGAACTCAACATCTCTTCTTGGAGGAAGACCAGGAAGTTCCTCGGGAAATACTTCAGCGAATTCCCTCACAATAGGCATTTCTTCAAGGGTGGTTTCTTCCTTGGACTCAATCATCTGAGCCAGATATGCGTGCTCATAAGGCAGTAATATCCATGCTTGAGATGATGGAGCTAAAGGAGATTCATCTTCCTCCTGACACTTGTAAAGAATCGGGGGTCGATTCTCCATATGGAGTGTGATTTCCCTCTCCCGACAATTTATGTTGGCTCTATATAAGGAAATTCAATCCATGCCAAGAATTGCATCAAATTCCACCAAAGGGAGTATGAAGAGGTTCGCCGGGAAATTCAATCCACATATTATAACAGGGGATGACTTATACTCATGGGATGCAATGATTGCCCCATTTGCCGTACTCACCGACATCTTTACTTCCATGATTTGTGGTGGTGCAGGGATTATTCTACTAAACTTTTGAGATATAAAAGAATGCGTAGAACCTGAATCAAAAAGTACGTTCACTATTCTTGAATGAATAACTAGCGTACCTGTCACCACTTCGTTGTCGGGGTTCACTTCGGCAGAAGTGATGGCAAAAGCTCTTCCTTGCTGTCTTGGAGGTTGTTGATTGCCTCCGATAACCCTTGGATTAGGGCACTGATTCACAAAATGACCCGGTTCTTTGCATTTGAAGCATTGAACAACGCGTTGAGGTTCGAACGGAGCGTTCCTCCCATCCGTCGCAGCCGCGGGTCCTTCTTGCTGACAGTTAACAGCTAGGTGCCCTTCTCTTCAACACTTAAAGCATTTTCTTGACCCCCTAAGGCAATTTCCAGGGTGCTTCTTTCCACACTTTTGGCAAGTGGGGTGCTGGAATTTCTTAGCGCCGTTGGATTTATCCATCGGACCACCAGCATTGAAGTCCACCTTCCGCTTCTTGTCCCCATGATACCCCTGTGATTCTCCGATCTCCATTTCAACATTGAGGGCACATCAAACAATTTCCTCATAGCTGTCGAAGTCACGGATCGCTAATGTTTTCCGCAAGCTAGGCTTCAGCCCACCAAAGAAGCGGTCAACCTTGCATTCGGGGGTAACGACAAAGCCGGAAGCGTATCATGCAAGCCTTGTGAAGTTTGCCTCATACGCTCCCACAGATTCCTCATCTTTCTGCTTGAGGGAAAGGAAGTCCCTTTCCATCTTAAGACAGAGGGTGCGTGGAAAATATTTATCGAAAAACATCTTCCGGAATACCTTCCATTCCAACGCCTCGATCTCCTCCTCAGGCTTCGTATTTTTTATCAACGTCCACCATTGATCATCTTCACCCTCCATACGATAAGCCGCAAGGAGAACCTTCTCTTTTTCAGAGCATTGGAGGATGGAGAATATCTTTTCAATGGAGTTGATCCATTGTTCAGCAATCGTGGGATCAGATGATCCACTAAAAGTAGGAGGCCTTTTTCTCATGAAGCTTTCAATAGCGACTTGTTCTTTCTTAGGGGGGGTTGAACGTTCCTCTTGACTAGTGTTTCTATTCAAAACTTGAGTTAGCTGAGAGAGAAGCGTGACAAAGTTCGCGATTCCCGCTCCCATTGGATTGGGCATCTCATAAGTACAATCATCACACTGATCTTCACAACGGTTGTTAGCCCGAGTTCTCCTATTACCGGCCATTGGCTGGAATAAAAGGAAAGTTAGGGGTAATACATAAAGGGTAAACCAAAGACAAAATTTGATGACTTATAAATAAACATTAATCTCTTCAACTCATGAGTCTATAGGATTCAATCCGGGCTTTTCATGATCTTCCTTCTAACATATATTCTTAGGGGCATTTTTCCCTTAATAAGGGTTCATACTAAGATTGTGAATTTCTCAAAACATATCCCCCGAGAGTGTCGTAACCAAGAGTGCAGCAAGGCCCGTTGTCGTGCACCAGTTCTCGTTCGAGTCTAGCTCAAAGCGGTGTTTTCGGGTTTTGCCCCTAGGATACATCTGTGCCAGAGCCGCCTCTACCTGCTCGTATCCAGACAGGGATGTATTTGTTTGATAAACCACTTACTTAGTATTTACCAAAACTTAGGGATGTTTTTATTATGCTTAGTCTTGTATCTAAGGCTTTACTAGGGTTTCCTAATCCCAAAAATAACTAAACCTATCCTCTGATACCAACTATGACAACCCTGCTTTTTATTACAACTTAAACATGCTTTATTACATAAAACTTCACTTGATACAACAAAGAAGATCGAGAGGTTTAGTGTCTTTGGGGCTTAGGATCATTACATAAAAAACTTTAAACTTGAAATACAACATCCTTATTGAAAACTTCCTTTACATGACCACTACATTCCTTCGTACTTAGCATTGCATGGGATAACCTGAGGACATGCATAAGAAAAGGGTGAGCTATAAAGCCCAGTAAGGGAGTACACAATGAATAACATGAGGAGTACAATACATGTTAGGCAATAGGCATATCAATAGAGCATAAGAGAGACATGAACATAAAGGCATGGTAAAGCATGATAATCATAACATGGAAATGTGGCAACAACACTTAACATTGAATTAGCATGAGCCAAGGCTCATTGCACATGGAGCATGAGTAAACCCTCATTGCACTTGAAGCACGAGTAGACCCTCGTTGCACTTGAATTAGCATGATTAAACACTCATTTCACATGACGTATCATGATACTATACTTTACCCAATGCATTGGAGTGCTATCAGGGCGCACCCTTCTTAAACATTTCATTTCATGCATAAGTGTGCCACATGGATCATAAAACATGGATTCATAAAACATAATCATTTATTCCACGATAAAGTAATGTGGAATTCATACATGAAACTTTACAATAAATAAGTAAATGTTCATAAAGGTGAATACCCTTGATGGAGAAATGGGCATGGTATTCACTACACAATGATATTGGCTTAGAAAATCGGTGTGATTTCGGCAGCGAAACGGCGTGACATAAGAATTCATAAAAAGACTGATGAGAGAGAAAGGGGTTCCTCATCATATTTACATGTAATGGACAGTAAGAAGGTCATATAGATACATGTCCCAACAATTGAAAAGGAATTTAGATTCATGATACAAAAGTATTGCTTGAATATAAAAGAGGAGAAAAAGGTTCCTTTCGGAATTTTGGCATAGTAACGGGTGTTCATGGGAGGCATTTAATGAGAGAGAAATGGGTCTCCCATCATTCAAACAATAAGAGGGAAGTATGGGAGAGGTGCGAAACCATACCCCAACATTCATAAATGAAATTAAAAGGGCAATACAACTTAAAGAAAATTGACAAAAATGAGAAAGGAAGAAAAACCCTTACTTGGAAGTGTGCTTCCAAAGGCTAGAGAGAGGCTTGTGATAGGCTTCTTGGGAGCTTGGGGCACCTTGAGAGGATTCTAGAGAGAGTAGGGCAGAGGTTGGACGAACTTCAAGGGCTTTGAGTGAGGAGGAAGTGGGAGCATGGGTGGGTTTATATAGGAAAGGTGAGAGAATTCTTTATTATTTAGGTTTGGGACCCCTTATATTAAAATAATCCAAACCACAAACCATCCCATGGTATTTGCCCATGGTTTCTGGAAAAGGAAAGAGGAAAAAAATATTTTACAAGGCCAAGGTCCGAACTTATTAAAAAATTAGGGTTGCTTATGTGGAGGTGAGACACACTCCCATGGAAATTAATTTAAAAAGGCAAAGTGTTGAATAAGTCTTGAGGGCTCCATTAATGCTTTGAAAAGTGAGTCAAACAAACCCAAAACCTCATTATTTTAATGATAAAACACATATTGGCCGAACATAAGGATTATGGTATTTTATTACATCTCCATTGGGTCATTATGATGTCATAAAACACATTATATATTTAAATGGTATTTAATTTTTACCCAATAATTTGACTGTCTCAGAAAATTATGAAAAATTCACCGTTGGATAATTTCGACGTCCTGATTCCAAAAAATAATATTTATTTTATCTAAATAATTTTCTCAATATGTGAATTTTTACTTTTAAAATAAAAACTGACATTTATAAAAAATTCACGGGTTCTGACAGAAATGGCTTTCAAAACTTAATAAAAATTTTAATTGCATTCATAAAATTATAAGATCATTTATATTTAATAAAAATTAATTTAATATTAATAGTAATATTTTATTAAAATATTATTTAATTCAAAAATCCTTTAATTTAATAAAATATAATTCTTAATTAAATAATAACTAAAAACACCGTTTGTACTTTAAAAACTAATTACAATGTAACAAAAATGACTAGAAATTATATTCATTATTATATACAAAAAATAATGTACATGAACATGGTGCTACTTATTTGTTACATAACCCCTTAAAATAGCCGCATAAGACCTAAGGGTAAGGTGTGCGATGGTGACAGACTCTTGGGGTTGCTCGGATAACATCGCTTGAGTGGTAATCTCTATCAACTTCCATTTTTCCCGTAGACGATCACATTCGAGCTTGACTTGATGAAGCTCAGCTTGGGCTTGGTCAAGGGCAAAGCCCAAAGACGCCACCTCTTTTCCGAGCTCCGACAAATGGGCTTCGTAAGGGGCAATTCTACTGGATGAGGCCATCGCTTCCTTTGTCTGATTAGAAAATTGGTTCGTTAAAGCCTTATATTTAAACTACCCAGATGATCACTGTTCAACGGCTATAAAAGTAATGGTCACAAATCTTAACTTTAAACTAAAGAAGTTGACATCTTATAAAAACATTTTTTTTATAAAGAAACATTTAACTGGATCAAGAGGGATTTTCCATTAATGAAACTTCGGGTCGTTACAGAATGAATCCCCTAGAACTAGTATACCAAAAGAATCCATTTGAACATATATTATTGATACATCATGATGTTTCCATGAGAGATCTAGTCACATTGAGACAAGGATTCGGGATATCTCAACCAGTCCTTGGTCACAAGATTCTGCTCAAGGAACACTTATTTCGGGAGAACAAGATACTTGATTTATGAAGTAATCTGAGACCCTAATAAATAAGTACTACTTCTTGGGGCTCCGCCCAATGAGAACACACTGAGAACTACCCAAAACTACACTAATCAGGTCGATTCAGAATGGAAGGAAAGATCTCGATACAAAGATATGGGGTCTCCCACCCAGGGCTCACTGGGGGACATCCTTTCCCTACTTAAATTATCATCTTAGATACGATATGTGTGCCTCTGTAAATATTTGTTCCACCCATGTTGAAAACCCTATCAAAGGAACCAAAAAGAGATGTGAGGACCAACTGAGCATCTCTGTCTGGTATATGCTATAGATAGACCCGTTGGGTCACTGAGACCCACAAAGTCATTTTGGCCAACTGGGTCATGTATATATACTCATCACTTAGGCCAATTGAGTCCCTAAGATCTGCTTTGATTCAACTCACTTAAAAGCATATGCCATTCTCTTTGAAAATAATAGGACCCTACATCGTACCTTTACAGGAAAGCCAAAGGGTATCTTCACAATCTCTAATATCAGCCACTATAATGGGATTGGGACACTTTATAGATCAATCATAGGGAAGAACAATATAATTCCGACAACCCCTTATGGTCTAAATAAAACAACACTAAGTCATCCCAAATGGACCACCTCGTCGCAGGACACCCAATTCCACAAACAGCTCATTAATCAAACATATAGTTTGAATGATATGGGTGTTTTAGTGAAAAAGGGGTTTGGTTGGTTTTGGGTCCTCCGACTTCTCCTAGGTTTAACTTGGTCCGCTGGGTTAGACCAACCATGCCGGGTTGATAAGGATATTTGGGCCCCATCTAGTAAACTAGGCAGGCCCAACTCACTCCAATCAGGATAGTTCGTTCACCCTGAATGCAGAAACCCGCCACGTCCCTCTGTGTCATGTGGTTGGGTCCTAAAACCGCTATTTTCTGCAGGCACCTCGTGGCATGATCCATGGGTTGAGCTCCTCCCCCCATATCATGAAGCATCACCTACGCAAACGTGGTGGACGCCGTAGTGTGATTCTTCCATCACTAGTGCTCTGTAAAGACCTTACGTGGTCCACCAAATGAACTCTGGGGGTCAATTATTTAATTTAAAAGAGGTTCAAGGATCTCTAATCCTCATTTTTTATATCCTAGAGTTCAAATCATCACTACGATCCATCATAGTGAAATATTATTCGATTGATGATATCTCTCACACTGCCTCAATCTATTCACCACCATCATTACCACACCTCCTTCGTGTAATGTCCATTCCATATCCAAGACGTCAAATCACTACACAATGAAACTATTTCACAATGATCGATTGTTTCTCCACCCACAAAGAATGCGATGAATGTGAGGGAGAAAAAAAATAAGAAACAAAAGGATCAATCCTCAACCATTTGTTCATTCCAGCCTCGATCTGAACCATTAGAAAGTTAAAAAAAATAAAAACTAACCACAAATCAATCAAATGATCACCAATCCCTAATAAACCATAGAAGGTGAAACCCATCCAACCACAATACACACAATCTTCGAATCGATCCATATGTTGATCGATTTACGTTCATCATAGGAGTTCAATGATATGGAAAGGATAGAATTTAACTAACAACCACTTCCTTGACATAGAGAGCTTGCAGATTTGGATTGAAGTTGCATCATCACGTCGATCCTTGTCTGCCGACAATTTTTGAGTTGTCTCATCTTGATCGAATCCTGACCTCTGATCCGTCGTCATCACTGAGAGAGACTCCTGCCCATTTCCATAGGGAAACTCTATATTTCTAGAGAAATATCCAAAGTTATTAATTCTAACATTGGATCCTTCATTCAAATAATGGAGAAAACACGTTAATGCATTAAGGTGTTTAAGCCTTAATTTTTTTCTTCAAAATAGTGTCACCACACAGCTTCATTTATGAATAGAGAACGAGTTTCTCCTTCATTGTATCACAGCGTCACAATGCTGCAAAAATTTAAAATGAAATAAAATGTACTTCTTTGAGTTTAATTTATTATCTTTTAAAAATTATGGAAAAATAACATTTACCCTCAACCCACATCGGTCGAGGTTAGGGTCCACCTATAGAAATCACATCCTCACAAGCTCAACAAAACTATTTGATTTCCAGTCTGAGTTACCATTAATGAATTATAATGATTCATAATATAAAATAATTTTGTTTAATTATTTTATTTAGGGTTATGATATTTCTAGTGTTTCTCACTGGGGAATCTCCTTGACTAAATTTAAATTTTTCCTAGGGTAAACCCACCATCACGAATGCAATGGTGACATGAGATTTTGTATTTGGGGCCTAGTTTATGAGTTATTTAACCTTTTTAGGGAAACCACTCACAAGAGATCTTTAAAAACATAAAAAATTACGGATTATTCTGGGAAATCAATGCCTTGGAATCACATGATTTCTCAGTGATTGGTCTTGTAATTTAATGAAGAATATTATAAAAATATAACACAGAAAATCTGATTTATTACATTCTCCTGACCTTAAGGCATTATGTCCCCAAAAATCCAAAAACGGTTTACTCGTTCAAATGGTGTGATAACTGAGGACAAATATAAGCCTCCCACTCCCATTTTCTCCTCCTAGGATCCCCATGATGCCTCCATACATGCACTAATGTAAAAGATCATACACAAAGGATTTTCTTTATTTAATGGACATTTAACCCAAAACACTCTAATGTTGATGTCCATCTCACCCCATATTGTGATGTTAAAAGGGCTCATGCATGAATCTCTTGAGATGAGACATATAGAAGATGATGTGTACCTAGTCCCACTTTGGAGTATAGAAATGTTTTAGTCTACCGTTCCAACTCTATAAAACACCTGAAAGATAGAGTATTAGACTTAGAGATATATTGTCACCCAATTAACATCTATGAAACCCTCATCGAGGTGAGACCCAAATAAATACATAATTTCATTCCTTGAACCCCCAAGGTCTCTGTTTTCTACCATCCAAAAACATTGGATTCCCATATTTATACTTCATCCACTCTAAGATGACCTTCACAACCACTAAAAACACTACCAGTAATTACTTCCACAACTAGGATATAAATAGAAAATCATGATCTGAAACAATTTTGGATGAACATCCATGAATACAATATATCTCAAGAATATAATGGAATCTCGAGCCCTCTTTTAAACGCTATTTCTGGGTAGTTAGAAATTGTTCTGACTCGTTGATTCAAGAAATGATCACCTAGATGGTATCACATCTTCTAGATGTTCGTGGTAAAGAAATCCCAAATCCCATCGATATACCTTCCCACAACCTTCTTATTACCCATAGAAAGATAAGGATCAACCCACGTAATTTATTCAAACAAGTGTTCATATTTTTATCTCAATAAGTAAGAACATAATCAACCAGATCCATCATCCCCAGTGTCCACCTTGACACCCATATACATACCTCAGTGCATCTTTCCTCCTAAGGCATCTACTGCTACAACAACACATCTCTTTAAAACAATGACATGATTCCCACCATTAGAATGTCCTTTAAGGGTATTTCCTACGTAAAACTGAGCCCATAAAGTCTAACATTTCATATCACTGAGTTGTGCCCCTAACTCATTTACTAGTGGATAGGTAACAACCCCTCACTAGAGACACACTGCTCCATCTTGATCCACAAATGATAACCATAATGAGGCCAATGGCTCTAATGCCTCTTTGAATAACAGCTAACTGGATTCTTGTCTAGATCATTTTCTTCCAATTTACTCTTCCCAGAAGTATAGAAAAACTCCATGTCATAGTCCGTTAGGAACTCTAGGAATATCCACTTTCTCAATCCCTAGTCCTTCTAAGAGAAGACATATATGGTAATTTTTATGTTGAAGTGGAATATTTATTTCTCACCTATTAGGTAGTATCTCTACATCATCAACAAGAAGACCACCACTGCTAAATCAAGATTATGAAATGTGCAATTATCTTCATTAATCCATGTCTCAACCCTCAATGTATTCACAGCAACTAAAACCTCTGAGGTGATGTTTCATAGAAACATAAGACCTCTAAAATCTAAGCCAAACACTTCAAGAGATTTATTTATAGTTGGTTCTCTCGATATAAGTATTTTACCATCCTTCAGTGTCTCATGTGCTCTTCCTAATATGCCGAATACACTAATATATCATCAATTAAGATCACCTCAGAATATCATAGGTGAATCATTGGGTCTTACTACACCCTTCCTCTATAATTCCCCCATATGTACCCACATATCATTCAACTCTTTAAGAGCCATCTGGTATACTGATGTAAATATCATTGTCACCCCTTGGTGTAGACCAATACACAAGTATAACTCTCAATGGAAAGGTATAACTCGATCATCTCTAAGGAAGTTGTCCTTATAAACAGTTGCCACTGTGAAACATGAGGACTCAAAACATCCACAACACCGAGGGTTATACTAGCCAATTGAATATAAATTGGCTGAACCCTCTTCTGCATGAGTCCATCAAGATCTTCAAGGACATACCCCTTTCCAATAAAGGATAAATCTTGTTCCATCACCAAAGGTGAACCACATAATTTTCCTTAAACAATAAATCTGATCATGAAATGTGGATTTAGTCCACACTGTGAATGATATTTTAATCCATCGATGCCACTACAAAGAGATCCAAAAAAATATCCCCTCCAAGAGTAAGGTCACACTGTCGGTACCAGTGTGTTTTCATTGGGTCTCCTACAGTACGAGTCTTTAACATGAGGATCATGCCCACAATTTATCCAGAACCACTAGGTATCAAACATGAAAATGGAAGGAAAATAAATCACTTGTACAAGTGTCTATCAACACTGCAACTCAAGTATAAAGGCAGAGATCATACCGTTAATCAATCATTGAGTCCTGGGGTCATAATCCTTGTCTTCTTGCAACTATCTCCTCCCCTATCATCCAACTCCTAGAGTCTATTATGGACCACCAAGATGTGGTGGTGGAAACATGTTAAAATGTCATCCACCTCCAAATGTTCCCATAGCTCTCCGTCCACATTCATCAACAAGTGGATCTGCCTTTTCTTGTTGTTGACTATTCTTTTTTGGTTCATCAACCTCCACTTTTACTATAACATGAATTATGGTGAAATGTCACATGAGATCCCACCTTATATGATAAGAATATTAAATCACATCCTTCTAGGAACTATCATGTCCCCAGAACATTTAACGAAACCATAGGTTCTTCAACTTAAATTGTGCAAAAGATATCTGTAGGTCATTCTAACCCTATTTCCCAATGATATCTACCTCAAGATACTGTGAATCATGTTCTAACCCTATTATTCATCAAATAGTTCCAAAAGATCCATCCACGACTTAGTATGGAAAGATTCATCGATTAAAACCACTGGAGGTGGTTCTTCAAGCTGATGATCAAGAGAATCCATCACAAACATACCATTGTGAAGAAAAATTGTTCTAAATCTAGCTCCCATCATGGAGGCCTCACTTATTATCCAGAAGAACCCTCGATCCCACCTCAGATACCTTTTTGGATGGCATTGTGAATACATCCTATGGAAAACAAGATGTTTCATGTTTGGAATAGTATAAATGGTGAGATGACTCAAGAAAGACATGAAAAAACATAACTCATTCCTATATGATGAATGGACCATTATTTCTCTAAAACTACTATTTTCATATACTGAGTGGGAAAATAATTGCCCAGTTTCTTTGTGTATGGATACGTCAACCACGACACCAACACAAGAAATCCTAGACTGATATCTATACATGAAACACTAAACACTCATTCCCAAAAAAAATCTCATAGACACTTTTTACTATGAAAGAATCTACCTCCTTTGATACCACTTTGTCATGACCCATCCCCCAGGGGCCATGCCTTGACAACCCAAATCATACCTCTGATAAGCTAGGGGACTGAAACTAGCACTAGTCAATTATATCACCCAAATGAGAGGCATTTTCTTATGATCTTAGACACACACACACACACATAACTCCAAGCCACAATGGTAGAGAGTGAGAAAATTATTTAATGACAATAAATACATTCCACTAAAACCCAACAATAGAGTATGATAGATAATAATGTAGTAAATTACAACCAGAATAGAATACAAGATCACAAAAAGATTGACAACCACAATTTATGACCTATAAACATGATTATTTATGTTGTTATTGGAATCTAAGGGAAACACCTCGACTTGTCGGATCTCACAAGGCACCATCGGGTCCAGGTCCTAATCTTGTTCTACCTAAGACTCCACTAATGTATTGGTCTACTACATAGGACCTGACCCATGCAGAAATACCCTGTGTAGGAGTGAGTAAACAAAATACTAAGGAGGGGACCCCGAAACAAAATGTAAATGGACAAAATAGAAAACACCACTTAAAAGGTACAATCAGATCAATAATTGTATAAATCTACATTTTTGGACCAGATAAGGCCTACATTCCCTGATAAGGGGATGAATTAGGGCATGGATATTCTATTGCAAAATTATTCATGACCCACTGGATCTTGACCACTATATTTTAAGGGTCACATTTTTTTCTCTAATGTTGTTAACTTTTATATTATTATTTCGTTGTTTTTCTAATAATGATCTTCTGGATGCAATTTATGTAAGAAAGAAGGAAGATGCAGATATTTTTACTTGGTTCCCTCTCATTGGGCTACATTCAAGAAGCATTAAATGGTGATGTGCTATTTTACCAAGTCTAAGAAAACTAGATGCCAATTTACAATGTTCATGCTAGACCACTTCTATGCCCATGCTCACCACCATTAGAATGTTTAAGGTTATCACATTACATTCCCAAGTGCCACTCTTTATGTCTCCCTCATTGGCTCACTATCAATGGAGAGGATATACTTTTTCCTCTTCCCTTGCACGCTGCTCTAGAAAGGATCCACTCACAATTTAAAGACTTTTAGTTCCCTTAATTATCACAAATTAATGCATATTTCCCTGTATTTTGATGCTCTGTTGATGTCCAACATTCACCCGCAGATAAATCTCACTTTTCACTCAAGATAACAAGCAATTATCCAACTTTCCCACACCCCTAGAGTGACTGGCACACTTCACTATGCTTGGAGCACTTCTCTAAATCCCGAGACACTTCTCTATGCTTTGGAGAGCATATAAAAGCCTATTGTGCAAGTGCCAACTAATCACTTTCATGAAACTCCCTTTTACAACTCCTATCATGGGTGACTCACACACCTTTATGCCCAAACCAAAATTGACATGAAACTATCAAATGGCGTGAAACTTCTAAATATCGTTATACATGCGTGACCACTCCACCAATTTCATGCCCAATCCACCAGTGTGAGTGGAGAACTGATTTTCTCTATGTGTCGGGATTCATCAAAAATGTGGTGGGGTGTACCTTTATTTGTTGGCATTCCAGACGCCCTAAGAACTAGCATGCATGAAACCTCTCGGCATGCAAGTTCAGCTACCCGATCCACTGTTTCCCTAGTCACTTGCGCACCCAAACTAATACATTGGCACCCCTATTTCCATTGTTATATTTTGATGTTATGATCATGAATAAAATATGGGGCACAAGACTCCATGCTTCCAAGACACTACTACACAAGTCCCTTTTCCAAAAACACTTTTCTTCTTTTTCTGATTTTGAGGCCCAATAATTTGGAAAACACTGGAAAATAGTGCCATCATGTATCTACTATTTTTTACCACATTTATATCATCCATTCCATTATTGAGGATCTTCAATAAATAAATGATTTTTAGCAACATCCCTTGAACTCAACCACTCACCATGTCATCCCCATTTGTCAACAAATTTGTACATCATGGTCATGTTTGTCAACAAACACAACACATAGGCCTTTTTTTAAAAAAACACAATCACCATAGAAATGATGGCATGATACCTTGAGGGATTTTTTCAGAACAATCATCCCCTTTGGGTTAGTTGAAATCTCATCAAATAAAAATTCTCTACACATTGATGCCTCAATAATGCATCTTCCAACAGCTACCACCATTCTCCTCTTGCGTTACTGATATCGTTCCTGGTTTTACATAACACTTACTCTATGCCCACTTGAGAAATGCACGTCATGAGAAAAAAAGTAAATTAAATGTTCATCAATGAATCAATTCATTTCAGACACTAACTATTGACACATAACTGATGCCAATTGATAAACTGATACCAATTGTTGATTGCTGGAAACATTTGCACGCCATTCCAACATCACTCTTTTTTTATCACCATCCTCAGCTGTCAAGATATATACTCTTTGATCGATCACTTCTAGAATCTTTAGATTAAATACTCTATTTTTTTACTTCCTGGGTATTGTGTTGTCCAAGCTATGTTCTTATTGAGCACTTCGAACACTATATACTCTCATCATGGTGATACCCTATCAAATTCTTCAACTGTATTGATAAACTCCCCTATATCACTAATCCACGTGTATGATTCTCCCTGTATTGTTGAAAAACACATTTTCTCCCTTATTAAGCGATAATTTCTACCCCTTTATGAGTCACTCTTTCTCCCCCTTTGTCAATGAACCCAATGGTATCTTTTTTGTGGTATGAAATAGAGTACATGGGACAGAATAGTAAAGTAAAGAAAACAAATCATAACATGGGGAGAGGGGGATCCAATATCAACACTTGTTCAAGTGTGGGAAGTCGACTAAACCCTGAGTGCTAGTTGATGCCTCTCATAAGATTCATTGGTTAAGGCCTTTGTCAGAATGTCTACAACCTATAGGTCTGTAGGCCCATACTCTAACTCCACGATTCCATGCTTAACCTTGTCCTTGATAAAATTAATCATTATCTCAATTTACACTTTCCTAGAATTAAGGAGCGTATTTTTTCTGAGATTTATAGCACTTGAGTTATTGCACAAAATTTTGATTGGAGACATCACTTCGACTCCAATATCATCATGTTTCTACTTCATATGATCTGAAAAATATTATGTCATCAACATAAACCATAACCATCATCCTTTTATTAATGTTGTTGAAATATAGATTGTAATAAACTCCCCCATGCTAGAAACCAATCATCTTCAAACACTGATGAAGCCCTGAGTACCATGTTCTTTGTGCTTGTTTCAGACCATACAATTCCTTCTATAGTCAAAATACCTTGTTCTCATCATCATTATTAAATTTATTCCAAAAAACCAAGTACAAATCAAGGGAAAAGGATGCGAGGAGGCAAGGGCCCCTCTCTATGGGGGCCTAAAATAGTGAAGGCCAAGAGAATCACATCAGATCAAATTGACACCATCTGGTTTAAGATAGGTAATGTTAGGGAGACATCTGATGCTGGAGCCGTGCTCTGCCGTCATTGCCAAGTGATCTGCGTCCTTGTTACCCTCCCGCCATGTATGTGTAACCTTGATGTTATGTTTGAGAAACTCTTTTCATCTTCTGATGGTATACACAATCGACCAAGGGATGGATCTAGTTCCATGAAGGGAGTCATGTAGAATCATCGAGTCTGTTACCACCTGTGTCAGCACCAACTTTCTCTGTTTACATAGGGTTTGGTTGGTAAACATTGCATTTGCCTCTACCTGTATTGGGGTTCCGCTACCATAATATGATGTTAATGCAAGGAAAACACTTCCCCTGCATCCCAAACCACTCCTCCTCCCCGCGTGTCACCCAAGATACAGGACCCATCCGTGTTCAATTTGATGCCATTGACGGGGGAAATTGATCCATCTTCCCCGATCAAGCAGTCCCGAAGCGAAAGACTGGAGAATCCTCAAGGATGGGGCTTCCCGCCAGTTTCTTATGAACGTAACCAAGTCTACGAGGAGTCTCTTCGTCCTCATAATGAGGGCCCTATTAGTGGATGGAATCCCCTCATACCAAGCCTGGTTCCTGGCCTGCCATAAAAACCAACAACCGACATTAAGGATCATCACCTGAGCTGACCGCTCCATGCCCGGGTTCGTCACCACCTAGAACCAGTTGTCCAGGAATGAAGCTGCACTCGTGCCCGTGATAGGGATGGTGGTAAGGGAGCCAATGAACTTCCACACGCTCTGAGCCCATTCACCTTAAAAAAAACTATGGTCCGTGCTCTCTTCATGTTTTCCCTTGCAGCAATGACAGCAGGAGGCCAGGTTGATCCCCACTTTCTTGATGTTGTCATCAGTAGGAAGCGCTCTGTTCTGGATCCTCAAATTGAGGAATCCATACTTCCATGGGATCCCCTTAACCCATGTTATCGCGTTCCATTTGTCATTGGACTCCGAACTGGGGGAGGGATTTCGAAAGTCCTTCCGCGTGAAGTTCCCCGACCACGATGGGGTGAACACACATCTATCAGGATCTACGTTTAGGGTGATCACCTCAAATATAGCATGTTTGTAACACCCCGAGCTTCCATGATACGCTTCTCATTCAATAATGCAATAGCTTGCATTGTACGCAACTTCGAGTTCTAACAAACCGCAACTGATCAAATTAGCCATTATGAATAGTAATAACCACTTTTTAAATTTATAGAAATTTTATATTTCAAAATGGGCTTCATTTTTGTATTCTTAATATCGAAATTATCCTAAGTTGATATTTTTGTAACTTTCTGAGAACTTCCGATTTTTTATGAATAGTGAAAAAATACTTAAAACAACTTTTTAAATAAAAATAATTAATTGTGTTAAATAATACTATTTAGTGGGTTTAAAGTATAATTATAATATATTTTT
Source organism: Viscum album (assembly GCA_963277665.1). Lineage (NCBI taxonomy): Eukaryota > Viridiplantae > Streptophyta > Magnoliopsida > Santalales > Viscaceae > Viscum > Viscum album. Next base: position 566,989,134 of record OY728164.1, on the reverse strand, counting down.
ACCATTTTATCCAATGGTGGTCATTATAATTAATTTAACATTGAAATTGGACATAAACAATTGCCAATCTTTTGATATAAATTGTTTCTTAAAAACACGCTCTTTGTTGTAACAGCGGGAATTAATTATAAAATTAATTAATGCAACTTATATGTTTGGAATTTTGTAAAATAGACATCATTTTTGAATTCGTAATATCAATTATAGCTTAGGGTGAAATTTTGGCCTTATTCTTAAAAACTTCAATTTTTGATGAATAGTGAAACCACTAAGTGGTACTTATAAAAAAGGATTTTTCATTTAAATGAAATATTACCACTTCTGTGATTTGAATTTCAAAAATCCGACATACATGGTTTTCATTAAGAATTAAAATGTGGTTCAATGAGATTAAAATAATTTTTTGGTGAATAGTAACTTTTATGTTTTTAATCGCGATTAGAGGTAATTAGTGTAGTTTAAGGTAAAAATAATGTTTTTTTAATATGAGATGAGCTTGAAACATGTCCTACCCTCATTGGATGTGTCATGGACGACCGAGAGAATCCATGTGTCAACTTGGGGACCCCATGGAGCCACTTTAGTTGGAAAATGACATAAATACCTTTTATTTAATGTCAAAGTAAAAAAATGACACCAACATGAAATGTTTTACTAAAACAATTTTCACATGGGGTTATACAAGTCATATTTTTGACTATAAATAGTCATTGGAAATCTAAAATAATTTCCTACATGATAGTATTTGTTTTATAATTTTTAGACATTAAATAAATTAAATTATTTATGACATCATGATGATGCAGCCATGGCCTCATTATTTAACGATTTAAAAAAAATGAAAGGATAATGTAAAATCTAAGGCTTACACATGTCAAAAACCTATTGGATGAGGAGATTTAGAACCCTTACCACCTTAGACTCGAATTATATAAGTGTGGGACCTCTAAAATCCGAAACTCATTTTATAATAAAGTGACTTTTCTTTACTTTCCAAGAGTGCCCCTCCTCTCCACTTATAAAAGGCCCCCACCTCTACCACCTCATTTACACTTTCAAGCCATTTGGATCAGCCAACCTCTGCCCAAATACTCTCCCAACTTCCCCCTCTTACTCCTAGAAGCCTCACTTTGGGCAGAACTCTTCCCAAGGAATCCTTTGGCTCAAATCAAAAAGAGTTACCCGATTTTAAGGTAATGTCTTCTCTAATGTTGTTTTGTTTTATTTTTCTTCTCCGACCCCATAAACACTTTTTATTAATTTATTTTGTAACAACAACAGTATCCTCAATATACTAGGATGCTGTTTTAAGAAGGATTCGAGCTACACTTACACACCCCTACATCTAATGGTTAAAGAACATTATGTTTCTGTGGATGGAGAATTTTTGCCTCACGAAACGATGATTGTTCAACCCTCATATAACACCTCTAATGGTGGCCATTATGATGAAACTATTTTTATATATGATATATATTATGTTTTTGTTTTCCTTATGATTTTGTATTTTTCATTTATGGCATACCTTTATGGTTTCCATTATGGGTAAACGCGATATTTTCATTTTAGGAAGTGCGGACTACCGCCCCCTCAAAGTGATTTGAATCGTTAATACCATATGTGGGATGTATAAAGGATGGAGTAAATGGTATTATATGATATATTATTCTGGAATTATATTATACATTTATATCATTATGATTTCATTCCATTAAATATGAAATAGAAGTGAAAGTAGCGTTCATGTGTACGTATGGCTTACCGTCTCCATGAACGGTGCATTTCATTTCTTACCTCTAAATGTTACGTAATATTATGAATGAATGTATATACTGGATATATATGATATATATGATATCTACATCATGAAAATAATTCTGGATATAATGGATATTTCACCACATGAACAACTTGTAATTATAAGATGTTTATTGTTGACTCAAGTCCCAAAGATCGACAAAATGACCGTTATTAACTTAAATAATTACATAATGTTCATAACATTGTAATAAGTGATAAAAAATGGATAATGAAATTTAAAATGTTTCTTAATAAGGTTGATATTAATTCTAGTTCATTATTCATGAGGTTAAAGAACGGTTGAGTCAAGTCGGACACGAGGTAAGGTAACTTCTTAACCCAACTTCCCTTCTTTGGGTTAATCTCCTACTTTCAAATTATGTCATGATATTATTATGTCCTATTTTATATTTTTACTTTATTTATGTTTACCTATAGTGAATACACATAATAGATCTATTTTATTTTAAAAATGATCTTTTTAGGGACTTCGTCTCAATCTCCTTTCATTGAGGCATATTTGGTTTAATACACAACTTTCTTTTATACGGTGTATAAACCCCTTTGACTTTTACGTTTACTCAAAAGGAATCTTTTTTATATGAAGCGTTTTACTAAACGACAAAAATGGAATGTTTTTCTTTCCGTACATATGCGGTGACAACGACTTGTCTGCCGCCATGACCATTATTTGAGTTTCTGCTTCCTCTACAAGCCATCACATTTTTTTAATGAAAAATAAATACAAAGTTTTAACTTTATTTTATTTTGGTATTGAAAATGGTTTTGAAACCATTTCTATTATATCAATATTTTGTATTGATATCTTGTGATTGAAATGTGGAAATGTTATGTTTCTTTTATCCATGTTTTATGTGATACGATTATGTTATGGTTTATGATATGTTTAAACCTATTCATATGAGGAATGCATCAGACTTAATAAGTGATAAGTGGAGCCCGCTATAGCTCGTCGATGCATCGGTAGGTCTCATGAGACAAACTAGTTTCTTGGCACGAGGCCTTGACAAAATCTTATTTGTGGTCTTGGCACGAGGCCTTCGCTACGTGGTTATGATAGTCTGGCATAATGCATTCCATCATTATGAAAGTGGTTATTTATATTGCATGTGATTATTCGACCAGTAGAATATCCATGTGAAGAAGTAGATGGGATTATCTCATTTTACTTTTTCCATATTATGTTGATGTTCAAGTTTAAAAGGCTTTTGTTTTAGTTATACATTGCCTTAAATGTTTATGTTTATTTATGAATGCTTCCTCAATATTGTTATTCTTACTGAGCATCTGAGCTCACACCTTTCAATGTTTTAATATTTTCCAGGATGTGAAGAAGTATTTTATGAATGACCTGTAGGGATAGTCAGAAGAGGATATGAGTGTGGACTATAGAGACTTTGTTATTGTAGTTTTTCACCTTTTGTTGTAATGTAACATTTATGAATGTATCTAGTGTTTCCAAGGCTACTAAACTAATCGGTCTTTCGAGAATTGATCTTTTGTGATCATTCCAATGTTACGAAGTAATGCACCGACTCTGGGTAGCTGGGGTCGGGGCGTTACAGTTGGTATCAAAGGAAGTTTAGTACTAACCTTTGAAGCTAGATATAGATAATCTCTGATTAGAGAACATAGCCCATGGATAGACTTTGAGGATTCGTATAGAAGAGCTTCCTAGAATTTTGGTATTATAGAGATTTTGTGTGTTTTCCAAGAAATACATCCCTGTATGGATATGAGCAGGTAGAGGTGGCTCTGGAACAGATGTACCTAGGGGTAAAACCATAAAACATCGCTTTGAGCTATACTCGAATGAGAACTGGTGCACGACAACGGGCCTTGCTGCACTCTTGGTTACGACACTCCCGGGGGATATGCTTAGGATAATTCTCATTTTATTTACAAACCACTATAAAGGGTTATGAGTATATACTTCCTCAATGAAAACTTTTTTTATGATTATGGATTATATCCATAAATAGTTCAATTAGTGTTAAGTGTTTTACAAGTATGGAATTATGTATTTTGATTCATAAACTAATCTAGTTTATGCCATTGTTTAGAAATGGAGCCTAGTGGAAGGAATGGAAACCATATCAATGCACGCACTCCATGTAGGGATTGCCCTCCTACTCAAGATAATTATTGTGGAGCTGGAGATACAACTGGTGCTGATCAACTTTTTACCATACTAGGACAACTCACTCAGGTTATGAATAATATCCATACTCATATGGAGCACCCTGATCCGTAACGTGGAAGATCAATGTTAGACCGCTTCATGAGGAAACAACCTCCAACATTTAATGGGGGTAAAAATCCATTAGTTGGTGAGCAATGGATAAACTCCATAGAGAAAATATTCCATGTCTTGGGGAGTAGCGAAAGGGAGAAGGTTGTCATGGCAGTTTACCGCCTCACTGGATATGTCGATCAGTGGTGGTCGCTGATTCAAAACACAAAGGAAGATGATGACGTATCGAATATGGAATGGAGGGAGTTTAAAGATCTTTTCTTAGAAAAATACTTTCCTCGTGACCATCGAGCAGATATGGAAAGGCAATTTCTGAGTCTGAGGCAGAAGGAGGATGTGAATGTCGCAAAGTATGAGGCTAACTTTACAAGGTTAGCGAGGCATGCTGCAGATTATATACGTAACCCAAGAAGTAAGATTGATTGTTTATTTGATGGGTTAAAACCATTTCTCCGTCGAGCATTAGTATCACAAACCTTCTCGTCATACGAAGATATTGTCTCGTGTTCTATCAAGACAGAAAAGGAATTTTCTAAGTCTTATGACAAAAATGTAAAGTAAGAGAAGAAGAGAATGGTGGAACATGAGACAGATAAAGGGAAAAAGGTAAAGAAGGATTTTCCATTATGCGATAATTGTGGGAAAAATCACCCTGGTACTTGCCTAAAAGGAATAAGAGTTTGTTATAAATGTGGGGAAAAAGGTCACTAGGAGCGTGATTGCAAGGGAAAGAAAGAGGCTATCAATGTTGAATGCTACAATTGGTGGGAAATGGGGCATTATGCAAATGAATGTCCTAAGCGTCAGGGATACTTACCTCAGAAAAGGCCAAGGGATCAAGGACAATCTTATGCTATTACTACAGTTGAAGCGGAATAATTAATGTATTGGTGCTTTTGGACTCAAGGATTATATTCTGTTTATAAGGATATTGTGATTGTACAGCAGTACTTGTTGTTTTCATTAAGGATTTAATATGATGAAGGTAATCATATTTTTAGTATGTGACAATAAGATAAACTCTACTTTGTTTGGGGAATCTGATGTTATAATTGACTATGAAATTTAAAGACCTTTTAGAAAAAGTCTGGACATAGGTATTTTGGATAACTTTGGATAGTATTGTTTATGTTTGAAACATTTATGAAGATTATTTTTGGAATATTATAGTTTTAGGAAAAGGACAACCTGCAGGGTGGAGCATAGGCTGTCGCGTCGGACAAAGCTACAGGAATCGAACCCACAACCATAGTGCGACAGGCCTTTATTACCTACCACTAGCCTACAGGAAGTCCCTGGTTATTACAAAATAGTTTTACTAATCTAAATGGTATGTGTTAATATTTGGAACCTTATACAATTAGGATAAATAGAATATTTTTGAGTTGTATTACCTTTTAGAGTGAAAGATGGGTTTGTGGTAAAAATTAATTAAAGAATGAAAGTCTACATGACAAGTATGTATATTCCCTTACGTTCTTAGTAAATCTCCTAAATAAATTCCTCAACTTTATAAAAGGTAACTCAAATCAAAAATGTTGTCGGTTTACTTTTCCTACAAGGGAATCAATGATAGTTTAACTAATCACAAGGTTGCGATTTTCTTGTAGTTAAACTTTCTCCTAATCCTGTTTTCTATAACTCTTCATCAGACCTTGAAGGTTTTTTTCTCCCCCATATCCATATTTTCATAGAATCCTAGAATGATCTATTGTAGAGACCCGTATCCTGACGTACATGGACATTACATTACATTTGCGGAATACTTAATACATAACAAAAACACACACTAAAGGATCGTAATAGTTTAGTGTCTTTGGAAACTCAGAACGTAATCTTCTAATCGTGGTGAAAGTTCTTCAATATCACCCATAATGGTCATCCCTTTTTTTTACCTAAAACCGTTCTTTATATCCTGGGGAAAAGAAAACATAAAAGGGTGAGCTCAAATGCTTAGTAAGGGTAAACACAAGATATATTAATCACATCATATACATAAGAACATAGCTTTTGGAAATCTTAACCTGCAAAAGAGCTCATAATATTATATCATGGGGTAAATCATAGAAGTGAAATTTAATCCCAATAATCATAACTTAAAACATGAAACTTTGTGGCATACACACATAATCATAGAAAATCATTTCTTGTTAGTCAAGACTCATTGCCAAGACTATCTTAGTGGACAAAGTCCCTTTCTGAATCGAGTAACCCTCGTTTCAGTCCTGTTTCACTGAACCGGTATAACCTACCATTTCAGCCATGTCTATCTCATGAGATATAAAATCTTTACCCAATGCATTGGAGGGAGATATAGGTCCCACCCATCTTATAATGAATCCTTTCTTATGTGTGCCACATAATCATAAAACATACATCATCGCATAACACATGTAACAAAATGAGATTCTTGAAACATCATGACATCATAAATCAATTCATATAAGTTAAAGGAATTCATAAAAATAATTCCATCACAACATGATCAAATCAATTTAATAATAGGAATAAAAAACAGAACCCTTTATTATCTTAGATGGAAAATAATTTTGATAAAACACTTGAACTCCATTCTTGAGGAAAATATCCTTTCTTCTTCAAAAACATTTTTCCTTTCATAACATGTCATACGACTTTAAAATAAAAGAAGTTGATTAAAAATAAACTTGAAAACTTTTAAAGGAAGCTTCTTTGAAGTAATGTTTTAAAAATCCATTCATGCCGAATAAGTTAAAAAAACATTCTTCGTACTTTTGTCGGAAAAGTCAAAAAGTACCTCGTACGACAAAAGATTCCTTTCATAGATATTACTAAAAACTCACCGAAGGGTAAAAATGGATTTATACAATTGTAGGTGGATGGAAATAATATTACATATTGATGAAATATGTATGTGAATGATAAAATACACCCCATTAAATACTTACGAATAAACAATCTCGGATAAAAATGAGATTGTGATATTTCCCTTACCTTAGGTCCGACTTGCTTTGTAAGTGTCCGAACCTCCTGTATAATGATTTAAATCATGTTATTGACATATTACAGAATCATATTCATTGTTATGATAAATGGTTCACTTATGACATTATATTACCTGTTCTTTTGTAAATTCCATGTTAAAGAAGCGTTTTGGGTAAAATCGTTTCATTTATCGTAGGTGTTTTGACTTGTTGTTCTTGACATAATTATTACTTATATCATGATTTACTTACTTCCAGAATATAAAATATGATTTATATATCATATATATTCAGTATATATATATATATAATAGGTAGATAAATAAAATGAAAAACACCGTTCATGGAGACGGTAGTCCGTACGTACGCATGAACGCTGTTTTCCTTTCCTTATTGTCTTGAAATGGAAGTAAGTAGATGACATACATATATATATATATACATAAATCCAGTAGATTTATAATGTCATATATTTCATTATTATTTCTTATATATACTTTATAATCATTCTTAAATGGTTAACATGGAGAATGAATCTCATCGTGTCGTGGAGACGGTAGTCCGTACGTACGCACGAGCGATGATATCATTTCTATTAAAATTGAATTGAATTGGAGTGGATTATACAATATATCAGAATCAATATGATGTTGTAATAACTATGTATAGTTATTCTTTACACCATTATACCCATCCATGTAAGGTGGTGGTGGAAAATAGATTACACCACGGCGTGGAGACGGTATTCCGTACGTACGCACGCGCGGTGATTTCTTTTTCCGTAGGATGGATAGATGGTGAAATAGGGTTGTTTCATACTTATAATAACATATCAGTATATGAGTGATACTGATGTTATTACTTCATAATGAAACAACCTAAGAAGAAGAAGTGGAAAAAGAAATAAAGATGAAAGAATTGGTAACGGTAATTACCTCTTCTTTGAAGTGCCTCTTTGAGACCTCCTCTTGGGGCACTAGAATTGGTCTTTGAGGAAGACCAGAACCTCTAGGATGTTTCTAGGGAAGTGGAGAAGGGATTTTGGCAGGGGTTGGCCGAGCTGGAGTGCTCAAATTGGTGTGAGGAGGAGGGGGAGGAGGTGTCCTTTTATAAGGGAGGAGAGGGGCACCTTAGGAATATCTCAAAATATTATTTTATATTAAAGTCAAAATCGGTTTATAATGGTTCCAAAGGGTCTTATTTCGAAGCTAAAGTGGGGATGGGTCGAAATCCTATCAACCAATAGAATTTAGACAAGTTTAGGATATTATTTTAACCTTATCAATTAGATTTAACTCTAAGTTAAATAATTTAACTTTTACCATGTCTTTTTGTTTTCTTTCACTATATGGTTAATACACTTACTATAACATGCCAAACGAACCCCAAATTGTTTTTTATTAATATATGTATCCTTATCTAAGTCATTTGGCCGAACCTTAGATTTTTAGGAATAAAATAATAATTAATAATATAATATTTGATTTAAAAACTATTTTGTGTCAATTTTGACACTATTTGATATATGATTTTTGTGAGAGTCATAACAGAATTAAATGTTCTAACCAAGTTAATTAAATCACCATTAATATATCATAGTAACCTAGAAAATTAGTGGAATTCATAAAAAGTCTCAAATTACATTTATTTTGGTGTTTATAACATCAATTATGTCAATATTTCATTAATAAGATAATTACTGCATCATCATTGTGTCATTAATAAATTAAATTATTTAAAGTCTAAAAATTACAAATAAAATACCATTATGTAGGAAATCTTTTGGTCTTTCTAATGAATATTTATAATCTAAAATCCAACATATATTACCCTATGTAACAATTGTTTTTCTAAAAGATATATGCTTGTGTCAATTTTGTATTCATTTTAACTTAATTAAAATAAAGTGTCATTATCACTTACAAGTGGATCAATGGGGTCCCAAAATCGACCCAAAGATGCCCATGGTCGACCATGTATCAACCAATAGGGTTAAGACACGTTTTAGGGTAATTTTATATTATTATAATATTATTTTTTAACCCTTATTTACCGGATTTACCCTTAACCATGGTAAATAAAATATTTACCGCAGTAATTATTCAAAATGTCTAAAAATAAAAGTTACCTATTTACACAATTTTAACATCCTGATTCCAACTATGGAATCCATTTTTCTAAATTCAAAACACAGAAGTGGCAGAAATTAATTTAAAATTAATTCCCGCTGTCAAAACAAAAAGCGTGTTTTTAAGAGATAATAACTATCAAAAGATTGACACTTGTTTATGTTCGGTTTAATTGTAAAATTGTGTCCAATGACCAACATTATATTAAGTGGTAAAAATATATTCTAAATATACTTTAAAACCATTCAATTTTATAATTTAACCACATAAGATATTACGATGAAAAAAGTTGTTTTTAATTAACATATAGCGTGTTTTTAGTATTCATTAAAATATGAAAGTTATCGGAAAAGTATCAAAAATTGATCTAATGTATATTTTTACATCCTGATTCAAAAGAAGAATATTATTTTGTCAAATTGAACATATAAACATTTCAAAAACTATATTTAAAGTGGGTGCGCCATCAAAAGGCGGTAAAACTGCATTTTTTGAAAAATACTTATTTTACTAGAAAAATTTATTTTTTTCTTATACCATGTTCTAGAAATGTGTAAGATGAATAATAATGTTATAAAATTCAAAATTTAGTTAATACTATTCATAACGGCTAGTTCATGACAATATTATAATAATATAACATTGTTTATTAAAACCCGGTATTGCGTACAACACACGCTATCGAGGAAGGTCACGATTGCGTGTAATGCAAGCCAAGTCAGGGTTGTGTGTTGTGAAAGAATCCTTCATTGTTTCATATAACAGAATCCAACCATATTTCATTTATACATTTAATATATATATATATATATACTCAATGTTGCGTAGAATAACTATTATCAAAATTGTGTGTAACACGATCCAAGAATAGTGTTGCGTATACTGCAAGCTAATACGGTGTTGCGTATAGCGCAAGGTAATCTTGGTGTAGAATACAACACAAGACATTAATGAAATTAAAAGAATATTTTTCATAAAATCTCGGGGTGTTACATTCTACCCCCATTAAAATGAATTTCGCCCTCGAAATTCGTCGAGATTATAAATGGTTTACTATTCGAAAGTTTCTTTGATAGAAACCCACATCGTAAAAAAAAATACCAAAACTTATCTTTAAAAACAAAAGTATGAAACGTAACGGTTACCCAAATAAACTAATCACTGGGTTTCCACATAGGTGAAAATATGGATATGGAAGAGAAATCTAACAATCATGTTCTGATGGAGAGTGGTAGAGAACATGCCTATGGAAAAGCTAGCAATCACAAAGCCATAAATTTGTGATGATCTAAGGTACCATCCGATTCATCAGATATAAGATCACTAGGACAACATTTTTGGTTTTCAATATCATTTCCCTAAAGTTGAAAAATTTGAATTAGAAGAAATACTTTCTTGATTTTGGTATAATCTCACTGTTGTTCGTGAATTGAACAATTTACGCTTCTTCCCTTAAAGAAATGAAGTTGAATTTGTTATTCGTGATGTGTTAGCAGATCATGTGATAGAATGACAGGTCATTCCATCTGTCTCAAACAAAAGGTTAGAAAAACTTATATACATAAGTCGATCTATAGTGAGATTAATCATATATGGTTCCTAAAATGGACTTATACTTCATATATCATACTTCTTAATATAATAAAACTAGTTTCTACTAAACAGGGACTTCCTGTAGGTCAGTGGTAGGCGATAAAGGCCAGTCACACTTCGGTTGTGGGTTCGATTCCTACAGCCTTGTCCGAAGCGATGGGCTGTCGCCCGTCCTGCAGGTTGTCCTTTTTCTAAAACTATATTACTATAACATACCATCAATAATATCGAGAAAACTTCTATCCTTAAACAATACTAACTTATGTCCAACATAATCCATTCCAATCTTTAGGATTATCCATAATACTGCCGTCCACTCTCATAACATAGTGAAAACGATTACCAGAGATTTAACACCATCGTTGATCCCCATAATATATGTCTTGTTGGTCACATTCTGAACATTCAAAGTCCTTAATCATGTATTCTCTTGAATACCTTAGTGAAAACATGAATGCAGTTTAAAGTTAACACTTTCCACATACCAAAATCCTCAAAATTATATATACTCAAACCATGATATCACTTAGTCCTTATATCAATCATGAGCTCATGAATACTGTTAAACATTCCATTTTCTTGTTTTCCCTTCATTATGTGCATATCATCTTATTTCCAAAAATATCTCAATCACTTTGAATACCACATTAAACTAATACATAAATATTCCAATACTTCATGATACAACATTATTTTGGAATCCCATTACATAAACGCTTAATCATTCCACCACATCGTTATCATATTCAACATCGCCAATAGTGATCGCATGTGAATTCCCTTTGTCCTTTGCCTTCAGTGGTTGCTCATGTTGATCATCACTAACCCTTGGATTAGGGCAATTATTAGCATAATGCCCCATTTCCTTGCACTTGAAGCATTGAAGTGTTGGTGGTGCGTTCTCTGCAGTGTTTGCTTTATTCACATCATTAGAAACCCTTTTTCCATTACTTCGACACTCAGCTGCTCGATGACCTTCTTTTCCACACTTAAAACATTTTCTAGTCCCTTTAAGACAATCTCCACCATGCTTCTTTCCACACTTTATGCATAAGGAAACATTCATCTTCTTTTCACCATTATTCTGAGATTTCTCCTTGAACTCCATCTTTCGTTTCTTGTCAAAACCATGAGATGGATATGTAACACCAACTTCCATTTCTACCTTGATAGCACAACGCACAATTTCTTCATAGCTACTGAAGTCTCTTATAGCTAATGCCCTTCGAAGACTTGGTTTTAAGCCACTGAAAAATCGATCAACTTTACTTTCAGGTTGGATGATAATGCCAGATGCATACCTTGCAAGTCTTGTAAAATTCGCTTCGTATATACCAACAGATTCATCATCCTTTTGCTTTAGTTCAAGAAACTCCTTCTCCATCTTCGTTCGAAGAATACGAGGGAAGTACTTACTGAAAAACAAGTTCTTGAACTCGTCCCATTCCATGGACTCAATTTCATCTCTTGGCCTCGTATTCTTGATAAGATTCCACCATTGATCAGCTTCACCTTCCAAACGATATACTGCTAAGATGGCTTTATCATGTTCAGAACATTGAAGAACTGAAAATATCTTTTCAGTGGTACTGATCCATTGTTCAGCAACAAGTGGATCAGAAGACCCACTGAAAGAAGGTGGACGTTGCCTCATGAAGGACTCAATAGAATATTGTTCCCTTCTCTGCTCATTTGGAAGTCCAGAATGATTCATAGCTTGTGTAAGTATAGCAATAAGATTTTGCACTCCATCTCCCATAACATTTGTTTGTTCGGGAGGGCAATCATTGCATTGTCCATTGCATTGATCAACACGGTTCCTTCGGGTTCCATCCATCGTCTAAAACCCAAAAAGAATAGTGTGAGAGGCAAAAATCATGCTAGGGAAAACAACATAATAAATGGGGAGTACCTTCAATATCCAACATCTTAGGTTTAATTCTATGATCGTTAGCGTAATTCTATTACTATAACCTATACGTATACTTATCCCTAGGGACATCCCTAGACATACCTTAGAAATATCTCTAGGGATCTCACTAACGTTTTCGCATCCTAGTTTCCAAAGGTTGACTAAACCTTTCCTCTGATACCAACTGTAGAGACCCGTATCCTGACGTACATGGACATTACATTACATTTGCGGAATACTTAATATATAACAAAAACACACACTAAAGGATCGTAATAGTTTAGTGTCTTTGGAAACTCAGAACGTAATCTTCTAATCGTGGTGAAAGTTCTTCAATATCTCCCATAAAGGTCATCCCTTTTTTTTTACCTAAAACCTTTCTTTATATCCTGGGGAAAAGAAAACATAAAAGGGTGAGCTCAAATGCTCAGTAAGGGTAAACAAAAGAAATATCAATCACATCATATACATAAGAACATAGCTTTTGGAAATCTTAACCTGCAAAAGAGCTCATAATATTATATCATGGGGTAAATCATAGAAGTGAAATGTAATCCCAATAATCATAACTTAAAACATGAAACTTTGTGGCATACACACATAATCATAGAAAATCATTTCTTGTTAGTCAAGACTCATTGCCAAGACTATCTTAGTGGACAAAGTCCCTTTCTGAATCGAGTAACCCTCGTTTCAGTCCTGTTTCACTGAACTGGTATAACCTACCATTTCAGCCATGTCTATCTCATGAGATATAAAATCTTTACCCAATGCATTGGAGGGAGATATAGGTCCCACCCATCTTATAATGAATCCTTTCTTATGTGTGCCACATAATCATAAAACATACATCATCGCATAACACATGTAACAAAATGAGATTCTTGAAACATCATGACATCATAAATAAATTCATATAAGTTAAAGGAATTCATAAAAATAATTCCATCACAACATGATCAAATCAATTTAATAATAGGGATAAAAAACAGAACCCTTTATTATCTTAGATGGAAAATAATTTTGATAAAACACTTGAACTCCATTCTTGAGGAAAATATCCTTTCTTCTTCAAATGCATTTTTCCTTTCATAACATGTCATACGACTTTAAAATAAAAGAAGTTGATTAAAAATAAACTTGAAAACTTTTAAAGGAAGCTTCTTTGAAGTAATTTTTTAAAAATCCATTCATGCCGAATAAGTTAAAAAAAACATTCTTCGTACTTTTGTCGGAAAAGTCAAAAAGTACCTCGTACGACAAAAGATTCCTTTCATAGGTATTACTAAAAACACACCGAAGGGTAAAAATGGATTTAAACAATTGTAGGTGGATGGAAATAATATTACATATTGATGAAACATGGATGTGAATGATAAAATACACCCCATTAAATACTTACGAATAAACAATCTCGGATAAAAATGAGATTGTGATATTTCCCTTACCTTAGGTCCGACTTGCTTTGTAAGTGTCCGAACCTCCTGTATAATGATTTAAATCATGTTATTGACTTATTACAGAATAATATTCATTGTTATGATATATGGTTCACTTATGACATTATATTACCCATTTTTTTTGTAAATTCCATGTTAAAGAAGCGTTTTGGGTAAAATCGTTTCATTTATCGTAGGTGTTTTGACTTGTTGTTCTTGACATCATTATTACTTATATCATGATTTACTTACTTCCAGAATATAAAATATGATTTATATATCATATATATTCAGTATATATATATATATATATATAATAGGTAGATAAATAAAATGAAAAACACCGTTCATGGAGACGGTAGTCCGTACGTACGCATGAACGCTGTTTTCCTTTCCTTATTGTCTTGAAATGGAAGTAAGTAGATGACATACATATATATATATATACACATAAATCCAGTAGCTTTATAATGTCATATATTTCATTATTATTTCTTATATATACTTTATAATCATTCTTAAATGGTTAACATGGAGAATGAATCTCATCGCGTCGTGGAGACGGTAGTCCGTACGTACGCACGAGCGATGATATCATTTCTATTAATATTGAATTGAATTGGAGTGGATTATACAATATATCAGAATCAATATGATGTTGTAATAACTATGTATAGTTATTCTTTACACCATTATACCCATCCATGTAAGGTGGTGGTGGAAAATAGATTACACCACGGCGTGGAGACGGTATTCCGTACGTACGCACGCGCGGTGATTTCTTTTTCCGTAGGATGGATAGATGGTGAAATAGGGTTGTTTCATACTTATAATAACATATCAGTATATGAGTGATACTGATGTTATTAATTTATAATGAAACAACCTAAGAAGAAGAAGTGGAAGAAGAAATAAAGATGAAAGAATTGGTAACGATAATTACCTCTTCTTTGAAGTGCCTCTTTGAGACCTCCTCTTAGGGCACTAGAATTGGTCTTTGAGGAAGACCAGAACCTCTAGGATGTTGCTAGGGAAGTGGAGAAGGGATTTTGGCAGGGGTTGGCCGAGCTTGAGTGCTCAAATTGGTGTGAGGAGGAGGGGGAGGAGGTGTCCTTTTATAAGGGAGGAGAGGGGCACCTTAGGAATATCTCAAAATATTATTTTATATTAAAGTCAAAATCGGTTTATAATGGTTCCAAAGGGTCTTATTTCGAAGCTAAAGTGGGTATGGGTCTAAATCCTATCAACCAATAGAATTTTGACAAGTTTAGGATATTATTTTAACCTTATCAATTAGATTTAACTCTAAGTTAAATAATTTAACTTTTACCATGTCTTTTTGTTTTCTTTCACTATATGGTTAATACAATTACTATAACATGCCAAACGAACCCCAAATTGTTTATTATTAATATATATATCCTTATCTAAGTCATTTGGCCGAACCATAGATTTTTAGGAATAAAATAATAATTAATAATATAATATTTGATTTAAAAACTATTTTGTTTCAATTTTGACACTATTTGATATATGATTTTTGTGAGAGTCATAACAGAATTAAATGTTCGAAACAAGTTAATTAAATCACCATTAATATATCATAGTAACCTATAAAATTAGTTGAATTCATAAAAAGTCTCAAATTACATTTATTTTGGTGTTTATAACATCAATTATGTCAATATTTCATTAATAAGATAATTACTGCATCATCATTGTGTCATAAATAAATTAAATTATTTAAAGTCTAAAAATTAAAAATAAAATACCATTATGTAGGAAATATTTTGATATTTCTAATTAATATTTATAATCTAAAATACAACATATATAACCCTATGTAACAATTGTTTTTCTAAAAGATATATGCTTGTGTCAATTTTGTATTCATTTTAACTTAATTAAAATAAAGTGTCATTATCACTTACAAGTGGATCAATGGGGTCCCAAAATCGACCCAAAGATGCCCATGGTCTACCATGTATCAACCAATAGGTTTAAGACACGTTTTAGGGTAATTTAATATTATTATAATATTATTTTTTAACCCTTATTTACCGGATTTACCCTTAACCATGGTAAATAAAATATTTACCGCAGTAATTATTCAAAATGTCTAAAAATAAAAGTTACCTATTTACACAATTTGAACATCCTGATTCCAAATATGGAATCCATTTTTCTAAATTCAAAACACAGAAGTGGCAGAAATTAATTTAAAATTAATTCCCGCTGTCAAAACAAAAAGCGTGTTTTTAAGAGATAATAACTATCAAAAGATTGACACTTGTTTATGTTCGGTTTAATTGTAAAATTGTGTCCAATGACCAACATTATATTAAGTGGTAAAAATATATTCTAAATATACTTTAAAACCATTCAATTTTATAATTTAACCACATAAGATATTACGATGAAAAAATTTGTTTTTAATTAAAATATAGCGTGTTTTTAGTATTCATTAAAATATGAAAGTTATCGGAAAAGTATCAAAAATTGATCTAATGTAAATTTTTACATCCTGATTCAAAAGAAGAATATTATTTTGTCAAATTGAACATATAAACATGTCAAAAACTATATTTAATGTGGGTGTGCCATCAAAAGGCGGTAAAACTGCATTTTTTGAAAAATACTTATTTTACCAGAAAAATTTATTTTGTTCTTATACCATGTTCTAGAAATGTGTAAGATGAATAATAATGTTATAAAATTCAAAATTTAGTTAATACTATTCATAACGGCTAGTTCATGACAATATTATAATAATATAACATTGTTTATTAAAACCCGGTATTGCGTACAACACACGCTATCGAGGAAGGTCGCGATTGCGTGTAATGCAAGCCAAGTCAGGGTTGCGTGTTGTGAAAGAATCCTTCATTGTTTCGTATAACAGAATCCAACCATATTTCATTTATACATTTAATATATATATATATATATATTCAATGTTGCGTAGAATAACTATTATCAAAATTGTGTGTAACACGATCCAAGAATAGTGTTGCGTATACTGCAAGCTAATACGGTGTTGCGTATAGCGCAAGGTAATCTTGGTGTAGAATACAACACAAGACATTAATGAAATTAAAAGAATATTTTTCATAAAATCTCGGGGTGTTACAGCTATCTTGGGTGACCTTTGTATTTATCTTGCATTCTTTTAATGTTATATATTTATTAACCTTATTTCCGATGGGGGTTTTCCACAAAGGTATTTTCTATTTTCAACATTTTGTTTTCAAAGAAAATTTTCAAATTGCGAGGATGCAATTTATTGAAGGTGGGTAGAATGTAACACCCTGAGCTTCCATGATATGCTTCTCATTCAATAATACAATAGCTTGCATTGTACGCAACTCCGAGTTCTAACACACCGCAACTAATCAAAGTAGCCATTATGAATAGTAATAACCACTTTTTAAATTTATAGAAAGTTTATATTTCAAAATGGACTTCATTTTTGTATTTGTAATATTGAAATTATCCTAAGTTGAATTTTTTGTAACTTTCTGAGAACTTCCAATTTATTATGAATAGTGGAAAAATACATAAAACAACTTCTTTAATCAAAATAATTTATTGTGGTAAATTATACTATTTAGGGGTTTTAATGTAGAATTATAATATATATTTACCATTTTATCCAATGGCGGTCATTAGAATTAATTTAACATTGAAATTGGACATAAACAATTTCCAATCTTTTGATATAAATTGTTTCTTAAAAACTCTCTATTTGTTGTAACAGCGAGAATTAATTATAAAATTAATTAATTCAACATATATGTTAGGAATTTTTTGAAATATAAATCATTTTTGAATTTGGAATATCAATTATATCTTAGGGTGAAATTTTGGCCTTATTCTGAAAAACTTCAATTTTTGATGAATAGTGAAACCACTAAGTGGTACTTATAAAAACGGATTTTTCATTTAAATGAAATATTACCACTTCAGTGATTTGAATTTCAAAAATACGACATACATGGTTGTAATTAAGAAGTAAAATGTGGTTCAATGAGATTAAAATAATTTTTTGGTGAATAGTAACTTTTAAGTTCTTAATCGCGATTAGAGGTAATTAGTGTAGTTTAAGGTAAAAATAATGTTTTAATAATATGAGATGATCTTGAGACATGTTCTACCCTCATTGGATGTTCCATGTACGACCAAGGCAATCCATGGGTCAACGTGGGGACCCCATGGAGCCACTTTAGTTGGAAAATGACATAAATACATTTTATTTAATGTTAAAGTAAAAAATGACACAAACATGAAATGTTTTACTAAAACAATTTTTACATGGGGTTATACAAGTCATATTTTTTACTATAAAGAGTAATTGGAAAGCTAAAAAGATTTCCTACATCATAGTATTTTTTTTATAATTTTTATACATTAAATAAATTAAATTATTTATGACATCATGATGATGCAGCGATGACCTCATTATTTAACGATTTAAATAAAATGAAAGGATAATGTAAAATCTAAGGCATAAACTTGTCAAAAACCTATTGGATGAGAATATTTCGAACCCTTATCACCTTAGCCTCGAATTATATAAGTGTGGGACCTCTAAAATTAGAAACTCATTTTATAATAAAGTGACTTTTGTTTACTTTCCAAGAGTGCCCCTCCTCTCCACTTATAAAAGGCCCCCACCTCTACCACCTCATTCACCCTTTCAAGCCATTTGGCTCAGCCAACCTCTTCCCAAATACTCTCCCAACTTCCCCCTATTACTCCTAGAAGCCTCACTTTGGGCATAACTATTCCCAAGGAAGCCTTTGGCTCAAATCAAAAAGAGTTACCCGATTTTAAGGTAATGTCTTCTCTAATGTTGTTTGTTTTATTTTTCTTATCCAACCCCATAAACACTTTTTATTCATTTCTTTTGTAACAAAAAAAGTATCCTCAATATACTAGGATGTTGTTATAATAAGGATTCGAGCTACACTTACACACACCTATATCTAATGGTTAAAGAACATACCGTTTCTGTGGATGGCGAATTTTCGCCTCACGAAACGATGATTGTTCAACACTCATATAACACCTCTAATGGTGGACATTATGATGACACTATTTTTATATATGATATATATTATGTTTTTGTTTTCTTTATGATTTTGTATTTTTCATTTATGGCATAGCTTTATGGTTTCCATTATGGGTAAACGCGATATTTTCATTTTAGGAAGTGCGGACTACCGCCCCCTCAAAGTGATTTGAATCGTTAATACCATATGTGGGATGTATAAAGGATGGAGTAAATGGTATTATATGATATATTATTCTGGAATTATATTATACATTTATATCATTATGATTTCATTCCATTAAATACGAAATAGAAGTGAAAGTAGCGTTCATGCGTACGTACGGCTTACCGTCTCCATGAACGGTGAATTTCATTTCTTACCTCTAAATGTTACGTAATATTATTAATGAATGTATATACTGGATATATATGATATATATGATATCTACATCATGAATATAATTCTGGATATAATGTATATTTCACCACATGAACAACTTGTAATTATAAGAAGTTTATTGTTGACTCAAGTCCCAAAGATCGACAAAACGACCGTTATTAACTTAAATAATTACATAATGTTCATAACATTGTAATAAGTGATATAAAAAAGGATAATGAAATTGAAAATGGTTCTTAATAAGGTAGATATTAACTCTAGTTTATTATTCAGGAGGTTAAAGAACGGTTGAGTCAAGTCAGACATGAGGTAAGGGAACTTCTTAACCCAACTTCCATTCTTTGGGTTAATCTCCTACTTTCAAATTATGTCATGATATTATTATGTCCTATTTTGTATTTTTACTTTATTTATGTTTACCTATAGTGAATACACATAATAGATCTATTTTATTTTAAAAATTATCTTTTTAGGGACTTCGTCTCAATCTCCTTTCATTGAGGTATATTTGGTTTTATACACAACTTTCATTTATACAGTGTATAAACACCTTTGACTTTTACGTTTACTCAAAAGGAATCTTTTTTATACGAAGTGTTTTACTAAACGACAAAAAGGGAATGTTTTTCTTTCCGTAAATATGCGGCGACAATGACTTCTCCACCGCAGTGACCATTATTTGAGTTTCGGCTTCCTCTACAAGCCATCACATTTTTTTTAATGAAAAATAAATACAAAGTTTTAACAGTCTTTTATTTTGGTATTGAAAATGGTTTTGAAACCATTTCTATTATATCAATATGTTGTATTGATATCTTGTGATTGAAATGTGGAAATATTATGTTTCCTTTATCCATGTTTTATGTGATACGATTATGTTATGTTTTATGATATGTTTAAACCTATTCATATGAGGAATGCATTGGACTTAATAAGTGACGGGTGGAGCCCGCTATAGCTCCTCGATGCATCGGTAAGTCTCATGAGGCAAACTAGTGTCTTGGCACGAGGCCTTGACAAAATCTTATTTTTGTTCTTGGCACGAGGCCTTGGCTACGTGGTTATGATAGTCTGGCATTATGCATTCCACCATTATGAAAGTGGTTATTGATATTGCATGTGATTATTCGACCAGTAGAATATCCATGTGAAGAAGTAAATGGCATTTTCTCATTTTACATTTGCCATATTATGTTGATGTTCAAGTTTAAAAGGCTTTTGTTTTAATTATACATTGCCTTAAATGTTTATGTTTATTTATGAAAGCTTCCGCAATATTGTTATCCTTACTGAGCATCTAAGATCACCCCTTTCAATGTTTTAATATTTTCCAGGATGTGAAGAAGTATTTTATGAATGACCTACAGGGATAGTCAGAAGACGATATGAGTGTGGACTATGGAGACTTTGTTATTGTATATTTTCACATTTTGTTGTAATGTAACATTTATGAATTTATCTAGTGTTTCCAAGGCTACTAAACTAATCGGTCTTTCGAGACTTGATCTTTTGTGATCATGCCAATGTTATGAAGTAATGCACCGACTCTGGGTAGCTGGGGTCGGGGCGTTACAATGTTGATCCTTATCCAGCACTGCCTTAGTGAAAGGTTGATGCAGACTCACCTCATGAAAGGAGATTAGAGGGGCTTGTCACCCTGGATATCTGATCACCGAGCCAACCAAAATATGGGACCAAAATAGGATATTCCCCTCCCCCACCATCCACCGAGCATGCTGATGAAGCTTCTGGATGAGATGGAAAATCCTTGGCCAAAATGAAGATCTTCGAGTGATAGTTCCATCCATATTACCGCTGTAGTTTCATGCCATAGTGCTACCCCACAAGGTACGTTCCTCAATGACATCCCATCCAAGTTTCACATTCATGTAGGTGGCCATACCACCCATGCTTCGCACATTGATCCCCTCATCATGGAAAGGGCAGGCCATCCTCCCCCAAGAGACCCAATGCCTCTTGCTTTTAGACCGGGCATCCCAAATGAAACCAGCCAGCACCTTGTCAATAGGTTTGATCTGTCCATTCGGCATGGAGGTGGCTGCCAGAACATGCAATGGGACAGTAGATAGAACACTGTTAACCAAGGCGATGCACCCCCCAAAGGACAAAAGGTGTTTCTTCCAATTGAGAACTCATCCCATTACTTTACTCACCACAAGGTTGAAGTCTCGTATATGCAAGAAGTCTGGAGAAATGGGGGTGTTGAGATAGACCAGAGAGAACGTACCATGTTTCATGTCGATCTTGTTGCAGACATGGTTGGCCCGGGAGTAAGAACACTTGTTAGAGATGTAAAGATTACTCTTGGAGTTATTGACAAGCTGCCAGCTCCATAAAAGGTACTCCTCAAGGATTCTCTTGATTCACTGCACTGACCTCTTTCCTGCATTAGAGAAGATTATGGTGTCGTCCACAAACGTCAAATGGGATATGGACTGCATACTCTGTTTTCTCCTAAAAGGCATGATCCTACCGCTCGTGATCCCTCTATTGAGCAGCCGACTTAAAGTATCTTGCATGATGATGAAGAGGCTAGGCGAGATAGGATCTCCCTGATGGAGAATGCATACCGCCGTAAAGAATCCGTGTAATTTCCCCAAGATGGTTTCATTCATCCATGCAGAGATGAAGCCCCTAAACAGGATATCCACAACCCTTGGAGACATTCCCATGCTAGCCAGGACCCTGTTAATGAACCCTCATTCGACCCTGTCGTACGCCTTACTCAAGTCGATCTTCACCGCCATGTTTGAACCATGGGTTTTACAGTTGATGTCCCTCAACATTTCCTGAGCAAGCGCAATCGCACAATGGATATACCACCCCCTCACAAAGCCATGTTGTTCGATGGAGATCCATCGTGCTAGCTGCCCGGACAACCTCACATTAATAGTTCCTTCCAGGATCTTGTATGGAAAATTTCACATTCTAATAAGCCTATATTGAGATAGAGATGAGGGATCTTTATCCTTCAGAATGAGAGCGAGGGTCGTGGAACTCACCACCCTCAGCAAGTATCCCCCATGGAAGAAGTCCTGAATGGAAGAGACAATATAACCATTGATCTTCCCCCACGCCTCTCTGTAGAAACAACCTGAGAAAAAACAATCCAGACCCGGCGCGCTATCTGCATTCAGCCTGAGCATGGATGCTTGGACTTCCTCCTCGTCGGGAATCATCTCCAGAACCCCATTATCCTCCCTAGATACATAGGACGGAATCGTCTCCCACAACTCAGCATTTCCACTGGGGTACCCAGCATTCATCCTCGCATTCGGGCCCACGAGTAAGTCCTTGAGGAAGGATAAAGCCATACCCCCACCTTTTCTCTCTCATCCGTGAAGGAACCATCCTCGCGCATGATGTTGGGAGTGATAGGACGTCTATTCTCGTCTATACGAGCATGAAAATAAGCTGTATTACTATCCCCCTACTTGAAGCATTTGATCCTTTCACACTCCTGATCCCTTCATTCTTGACCCGGGATCATCTATGCTAACCTGCTCTTTTTATCCGCAAGGTCGGTGAACACCCTCTCATCCCACAGGTCCTCTAGGCTACCTTATATGTTATAAATATCCTTCTTGATCTCGTCGAGATCCTGATCAGCAGTGGGAGATCACCAGCCCATTCTTGGAGCTCTTACTTTAATCTTATGAGCTTGTTATGAATCACCACCCACGAGTTCCCTTGAACCTGTTCCATCTAGGATGAGCAGATCAAGTTAGGAATGTCCGGGTTGTCGAACCAATGGGCGTGGAACCTGAAACTTCCATGTGTCCCCTGCCTGGACGATTGTTGCACCCGCAGAAGAGAGTGGTCGGAGATGCCTCACACCATAAGTTTATCCGATGCAACAGGAAACATCGAGGTATCCTTTTGGTTCGCCAAGAAACGGTCAAGGCGGCTCCCGAATCTGTGGTCCCCTTATTGATTATCACACCATGTGAAGTGATCCCCCGTGTACCCCAAATCCAAAAAGCCGTTTCTTTCCATGAACTGGGAGAAATCCATGCTAGCCTTGCGAGGGAAGGTTCCTCTTCGTTTTTTCTCAGCCGACTCTGCCATAATGTTAAAGCCCCCACCGATGATCTAGGGTACCTCCCCCAGGTCAAACGTACTGAGATCCTGCCACAAGGCTTCCCTCCTTTGATTATCGCAACTACCATAAACAAAGGTCATAATGATAGGAAGTGTACCCAAATTCACCCTTGGGGTCATGTATTGGTCACTCGCCAGAAGCAGGACCACCGAGTCGCCCGTCATCCAGAAAATCCAGATGTGTCAGTTGGATGGGTCTGCATGCATGGACGCGTGCATGCAAATTTTTCAGGTAAACTGGTTGAGTCTGGATGTCACCTATTTGTGTTCGAGAACTGCAGTGATCAAGACCCTATTCTTATTTATTTCTGACTCCAGGAAGTCTATATTAAAGTGGGTTTCGAGACCACGAGAGTTCCATATTATCTAGGGATATATTAAGCATAGGGGACCCAGAATTGACCCCAGGTTCCTTGGTCATCAGCTGGAAGGAGGCATACAACTTCTTGGTTCCATATAGGTCATGTTTCAATCGCGAATGAGTACGCACCCCCGGGATCAAGTCTAGGGAGGGAGAGGATGAGGGCCGCCTTTGAAGCGCTGAAAGCCACTTCCCGCGAATGCCGCTAGGGGGAGAGTAGACCTAGGATTGATGCGGACTCTGAGCTTTAGGGGATAGAGGTTCCCCACACCGGGTAACCACCCCATCATCCTTAATAACGACCTCCGCCTAGAAGGAAAGAGGGAGAGCCCCCGGACCGCCCCCTCAACCGGTTCCGAAGGTAGAAGATGTTGTTTACCCAGGCCTGATAGGGAATAACAGGAGGGGGGGCTCATAATGTACTCCAGTAGGAAGAATTCGGATAGAAACAGGTTCGGACCATGACCCAGGACAAAGAGCTCTACCAGCCATCAGGTGGAGGCTAGCCTGATTCTAGGAGGTCGTTGCAGCCCTAGGGAAGCAGAGTCCAAACTGAGGAGAGGGTGAACCAGGCTCTGATCATCAGCATGAGAGGGGGCCTCACAGGAGACCAGTGCTGAAGCAAAAGCGACCCCTTCTCTACCCTCAGGGAAAGGAGCAGAGTTCCTCTAGGCACCTCTGGGTGTTCTGCGACAGAAACTTGGAAAATGAGACCTGCACACTTGCAAGGAGTGCCCCTGGAGAAGGCACGAGGGGCCAAACCTAGGGAACACTGGGAAAACCACATCCTGGGACCACTCAATGGGGCCCTGGACCTTCAAGTGTAGGCAGTACGGTGGAGGGGAAGATCTGTCAAGCTCAACAAAGATCTGGGCCATGGCCAAGTCATCACCATTGTATGTGCGGGAATCCATACATAGGAAACCACCTAGGGCATCCCAGATAGCCTGGAGGAGAGCCACATTTTGAAAGGGAAGGGGGATACCTGGGAGATGGATCCACAGAGCGGGCTTGGGACCCTCCTTTCCTCTGTGGTGATCCATGGAAAAATGCGAAATGTTGAAATGCCAATGCCCAAAGCCTCGAGGGGCCCAACACCAGGCATGGACGAAGTCACCTTCTGATTGAAACACCAAGGAGAAAGAGAGGCGGTGGACGTCCAAAACAGGAACCTGTGCCTACAGACCACATGACTCCACAAACCTCCTAAAGACCTAGATGGGAGGCTTCGTAGCACCGAAACAAGCCACGAGCATCCATTTCATCCCCTCCACAGCCGATTCGAAGGACACCACAAGAAACTCTAGGGAAAGGCAAGAACCCACTCGCGACTCCCTTGGATTCACCGAGGGAACCGCTGGGAAACAGGGCCACATGGGTTCTCACGATGGACAAACCAGGGAATATTTGAAAGAGAGTGGAGTGCCAAGGTGACCAACCAGGGCATCTTTTCACACTAGTCATTCTCTTTTCGAATCACTAGTCCATCTTCATTCATCTTTTTGCGATAGACTTATTTAGTCTTTATAACATTCTTATCCATTGGCCTCAAAAGAATCTCCCATTTCTGATTAATCTCGATATTCCCTAGCTCTTCATTCATTGCTTGAACCCACTTATCATCATTAGTTGCATCAGCAAAGCATTTAGGTTCAACTTCAGATAAAAGTTATTTCTACTCTAGTGACTTCATTCTTCTTATCATAACTAGCGTTGTTTTCTCACTAATGATATTGTGCCTATCAATTTCAGCTCGAATCCTTGTATTTTATATAGATAGAGATTTTACTTCATCATGCTCGTCATCGGTGTCTACATCGGAATTAGAATCTTCCACTTATACTCCCCCTTAGTCTCTTAACACTTCATCACATTCAATAGAATACTTGTCACAATTTCATTGTTCAATGACATCATTTCATTCAATTATTTTTCTCAAATTCTTGTAGTAAAACCATTGATATTCTATCAAAGATTCTTAGTTTTCATAAAACAATGAGGTGATATCATAATGTTAGAATGGAACAGATTATTATGAAATACATGAATGTTGATGCTTCTCCATTAATATGTATACTCTAGATAGACCACACCTATGTTGGGTAATCCAATTATTTCATTGATGGTTCTTGCATCTGATTATGATATTGATTTATCCCCTATGTTATGAAACACTTCATATGATTAGGCACACTGTTTAGACCCATAAACACCCTTCTCCTCCTGCATCATTTATTCTCATTTTGCATTGGCATTTGGCCATCAACAAAGTCTCTATGGATTTTGAGTTGGAAATCAGTGTAGAAAATAAGAGATAATGTTAATAACAAAATTACCTCCAATTGTAGTCTATTGCACCATTTATTATTAAAATTTGGTATATGATTTGAGTTAATTGATTCTCTAAATAATATCACATCTTCAATTCTCAACTTTAGATTCCGCTTCCCCTTCGATCGTATCTCCCTAAATCTAGAAACACTTGAATCATTAATTAATAGAATTTATATACAACGGGAGAGGGGATTTCTAGAATATTCAAGTAGAGGATTTTGGTTGATCCAGATAGGTCACCCCTTTGATTCCGTCTTCCAAACCATCACACTCTTTCCTTGCCTTCTCCTATTGCCTAGCCAACTTCAGCTATTCTATCCATACGACCACACATTATGATGAGTCTTTTTGGATATGTAAATTCTACAGGTTTGGCCATTCTCACAATTTGGGGTTTAATCCCAGTGTAAACATTTCCTTCAATTATTTTCCACCAATATGAAACATCCATTGATTCATTTTCTGAGTACGAATCTCTATACCTATCATCTTCCCTTGCTTCTTCTACCATTGTACGAATATTCGTTTTTCCTCCACTTCTCTCTGTGGATCACGACATGCGAATTTTTCAATACATTCATTGTACATATTTCATTAATCAGATACCTGAGCGACCACACTATTTTGGTCTGGTGGTGATTCATCCAATGAATGTGCATTCTTCTAACTCACAGCTAGAGTAGATATCCTCTTAATATTCTAGGGTTTTTACATTCTATGCGCGAGATTTGTTTTTTGTGTGATAGATAAGGTGATTGATATACCATTAATTTACCTCCTTGTGATACCCCTGACTTTGTAAACCAATTTTTAAATTTACCACATTGTCTTCCAGTGTAGGATTTCTCATTATACCCCACTAGAGTTGAGAATCTCCTTTTAATTTTGTTTTCCACTCCTTCTTTACTCTTGCTACAATGTCTTTCAATGTTCCCATAATCAGAACAATAAAAACAATTTCATGAAAGTCATGAATTATTTCATTATCTCTCACCTAATATGTTGATGCATCTTGAGTTCTTCCTCTGACATTGAGCTCTTGAGTTTCCAGACACATACTCATGGTGTGTCGCATTCTTCCACTATAATAGCATTTATTGAATTTTTTCCTCTACTTGACTATTCTTTCTGATATGCCATGACACTTATTATTATTCTCGGATTTAGTAAGGTTTCCATATTCACATCCATAAATTTATTCTTGTGCCTTTTAATAAAATATTTTTTTATTAAAATGAATCCCACAAAAATAAGACATGATATCATTGTTTCTTGTAAAATCAATTTCAGGTATTTCACTAGCACTTACATGGCTTTTCATATCTCTAGAGATCTTCATTGATGTTTTCATATCACACATAAGAGTGGGATAATTATATACATTTCAAGATTTTCCCAAAATGTATGGCCTTTGGGATGATACAATTTATTCATGCTTCTTATCTGAAGTAGAATATATAGCTTTCATTTTACCATCACCTCCTGAAGGATAATCAAATAGTAAGTGAAAGGAATTCTTCATTGTGGGATTGAATTTGGAATTATATTTCTCCATTTATTTCTTGAATACATCTATTTCTTCATCCAGTCGCTGTGTCTTCTTATCACTTGATTTATGTTGAGCATTGAGTTCTATTCTATTAATCTTCCCACTACACAATTCATATTCCAAATTTCATTTCAGCATTTCTATCATTTCAGATTTATCTTTTACCAAATAATTCATGTGACTAATATAATCATTGAAAAATGATTTATCTTGTTGAAGCCCTTGATTATTCTGAACATGTTTAGGAAACTATGTAGTAAGATCATCATTTTTTGGATTTCTTATTCTGAACATCATCTGACTTCTAATTCTCTTCATATTCATAAAAATTTTATTTTCCTTTCATAATATCCATATTTTTAAGATCTTCACCCTGAGAATCATTCTTATCCCTTAGGTCTATAGCCACATCAATAAGACTTTGATTTAATCTAGTTATCTTATTGACCTCAATATCCAGTTCTTGGATCTGCATTTCTTTAGAATTTACTTCTTCATCAAATTTTTGATGCAATTCCATTTTCATGTTGGCATCATCAACGGGTGTCCTCCTTGAAAATTCTTCAACATTATTAGCTTTAGCATCACATTGAATTTCCAGTAAATCCCTCTTTCCTACAAATTTGTTGAGTAAATCAATCTTTTCCATATCTGATTCATCTAATCCTTCTTTTAGCAAGCTGTTTGATTCCTTTAGTTGAATCGTACATTTTTAATAGTCACTTTTACACTAGGAAATAACATTTGAATTATTATTCTTCTTTGATGTATTCCCCTTTTCTAGGGAACACCATTATCAGATCAAACAAAAATCATAATTTCACCAATTAAGTTAACCAAGTCAGAGAAAAAAATTCTGATAAAAGAAACCTTCTCTCTGATACCAACTTTTAGGACCAAAAGGGGCCTAGATCCCCTAAGAGGTGGGGGTGAATCAGGGTATGAATATTGTATTTAAATTTTATTTTGTACCCACTGGATCTTGACCTCAATATTATAAGGGTCACTTTTTATTATATTATGTTTTAAAAGTTTATATTTTTATTTCTTTTTTGTTTTGATAATGATTCCATGGACACAATGCAGGGAAGAATTTAGGAAGACAAACAGATTTTGAATTGGTTCCCCCTTACTAGGCTATGTCCAAGGAGCATACAACAGTGATGTGCCTCTATACCAAATACACAAAAGCTCACTACAAATTTACAATGTTCGGGCTAGATCACCTCTATACACAAGTTCACTTCCATTAAAATTATTATGGTTAGCTCACTACATTCCCAAGGGTCACTCCATCATTCTCTCTATCGGGCTCACTATCAGTGGAGAGGATCTACTTCTTCCTCTCCCCTTGTTCAGTACACTGGAATGTATCCACACACAGTTTATTGACTTTTTGGTCCCTTAATTATCAAAAATAAATGAATATTTCTCTCTATATAGATGCTCTATTGATGTCCAACATTCTCCCATAAATGAATTTCACATTACACTGATGATAATGGGAAAATCTCAAAATTTTGTGCATCCCATGAGTTACTGGTGCACTTCTCTATGCTTGGTGGGCTTCTCTAATGCTCGACGTGCACCTCTATGCTTTGGAAAGATTTTATAAAATGGCGTGAATGATTGACCTAATTGTTTGCGCGACACTCCCTTTTCCAACTCAAAACTTGGGCAACTCACACCCCTTTACGCCCAAACCAATATTGGTGTGAAACTATCAACTGGCACACAACTTTTGAATATCTTTATACTTCGGTGACCAAACCATCCCTTGCGCGCCCAATCTACCTTCACGAGTGGAGATATAATTTTCTCTTATTGTTTATATTCATCCAAAATGTTGAGGGGTGGACCTCTATTTTTAGTCATTTTGGACACCTTGGGCACTGGTGTGCAAGTGTCCTCTTAGCGCGCATGTTCTGATGCCTGAGCCTCTATTGGCCTAGTCACTTGCACACCCAAACAAAAACTAGGGCACCCCACTTGCTTTGGCATTATTTTTATGTTCTAATCTTGAAAAAAAAATTGTACATCGTGGTCTTCTTTTTCATCAATCTCAACATAGAGGCCCGCTTTCTCAACAAACCCAATCACCAAAAAAATTCTTCAATGATGCCTTCAGGGATTTTTTTTCCAACACAACATCATATATAACGAGAACATATAGGCATACACGTAAAGGATTATATGACCCAAATTTTTATAAACCTCTATCCATATATTTCGAATCGTAGGACTCTTGAATCTAGGAGATCTAACTCCATGAACTATCAGAAGTAAAACACATAGAACAACTATACAAAAATAATCCTAGGGAAAATCATGTCTTGATATTTCATTAATTTTACCTGATACATACGATCTCACTAAGACAAGGAGTCTCAATATCAAACCTAATACTTGGCGACATGATTGTTCTCAAGGAAAACTCATTCTGGGAGAACTCTCTCCTTGATCTATGAAGTCATTTGATTCCCTCTCAAAGATGTCACATTCCATTGGGTCCTTACCAAAGCGATCAGAATAATAACTACCTAAAGTACACTGTTCTCGTTGAGTCATAGAGGAAAGAAGAATCATGATACATAGATAGGGGTTCTTACACCCATGGATCACTATGGGACATTCTGACCCTACTAGAATTATCATCTTTGATAGGGGATGGTTGCACGTTTAAATGTTGATCGCACTCAACCCGCAAACCTTATCTATGATACCATGAAGTGATGTTAAGGCCAACCGGGCCTTCCAATGTGGTATAAGCTACATATACAACCATTGGGGCACTAAGACCAACTGATTCATTTCCTTGTGCTATGTCACCAAGATTTTCTCGTCACATAGGCCTTCTAGGTCACCAAGAAGTATTCTGTGTCAAATTAATTTAGAACATGGGTCATTATCTATGTCAAGAATGTGATCCTACACCATACGTTCATAGAGAATCCCAAGGTTATCATATCAATTTCTACTATCACCCTCTTTGAAGGGATTGAGGTCCTATATCGATACATCATAGAAAATAAAATGATAATTCCACCTGATTATTTTGGTCCATCTAAAACCTCACTAAGACATATCAAAAGGATCACCTCGTCTATAGGGTCCAAACGCTATAGATGGCTTGTCAATCGGGCTTACTGTTTTAATTATTTGAATGTTTTAGTAAAATGGGATCTGGTTTAGTATGGGTTCAGTCTAACATGGACCGGGGACCACCGACCTGACCTGGGTCCACCAACCGAAATTTATGGGTCAAACCGGCCCACTAGACCCAGCCAAGACTGGCTAACCTAGCCCATTAATGTGGCCTGGCCCAGTGGATCTAGCCCATCCCACTCCGAGTGGGCCGGTTCGTTCACTCCGAAAACAACAACCTGCCGCATCCCTCTTTGTATCGTGACCACCATGAAAGAATTATATATTTTTTAAAATGATATGGTTGCCTAATTTTCCAGTTTTGTTCTTCCCACCGTGATGCGCCGCCGATGTCCATTGCGGCACGCGGTCGCATCCTCATGTGCGCTGGAACGATCTGTGGGTTACCGAATATTCTATGTTGATCCGTTCATTGATCCTAAATATTTTTTGGGATCCCCAGTACATGTTATTAATCTTCTATTGATCTAATCCTCCTTGTGATCCACCATAGTGCAATGTCATTCAAACAATGTTAACTCCTTCATCACCTCAATCTGTTCACCATTTTTGTCATCGCACCTCCGTCGTGTCGTGTCCATTCCAGATCCATGACGTCGAATATTTTCACCAAGATATAATCATGATATTATCAATCATTCGTTAACCCATGAAGAATGAATAGAATGTATTATACGAAATCAAAATAAGAAACATGAGGATCAATCCTCACCCATTTATTCATTTTGACATTGATTTGATCCATCAGAAGGATCAAGAAGTCAATGAACAATCCATAAACCAATCAAATGATCATCAATTACTAATAAACTCCTCTTGTGGAAAAATCCCATAACAATATGCATGATTCATGAATCGATCCATTAATTGAATGGTTCATGTTTTTCATAGGAATTCAAAGATGAGGAAATGTTTTAATTTAAATAACATTGCCTACCATGAGTTGGATCGCTTGTAAACATGGTTTGATGTTGCATTGCCATGTGAATCATTTTTGTGTCAGTGTTAATCGATTCATCATCACTTGATCAAATCCTATCCTCCAATCTATCATTATTGGTTATAGAGTCTCCACCCTCTTGTATCATGGAAACTATAGAGTTCCAGATAAATTTCCAGCAAATTGAATTCTAATCTTGGGCCCTACCCCTAAAAAATTGAGGAATCATGTAAAGGGTTTTAGTGCTACTATTTATCTTTGAAACAACATCTCCATGATTCTACATTTAAGAAAGGATAATGGGTTTATCTGTCACTGCATTGAACCATTTCTACACAATGAATCATTAAAAATATATAAAATAAAATTCTTTAATTTTATGTTATATTTCATTAAAAAGTCCAAAAAAATAATATTTACCCATGACTGATGTCGGTCGATGTTAAGCTCCACTGAAGGACTTAACATATTCACAAGCACAATGGTACTCTCAGATTTCCAATCCGAGTTGATGTTTATGAGTTATAAGGATTAGAATTATAAAATAATTGAATTTAATTATTTTATTTATGGTTATGCCAATTTTTTAATTTTCACATTGGGGAACCATGCAGAATAATGTTATGTCGCGCCTAGGGTAAACCCGCCATCCTGAACGCAAATATGCTCTTAGATTTTTGATTCGTGCACCCATATAATATTTATTCCAATAATTTAGGAAAACCACTCACACACTATATTTAAAAACATAACATTTTTTTATGGATCATCTTGAGCACTCCAGGACTCGATATTGCCCATTGTCTCAATGCTTGGTCTCATTATTTTCCCAATAATAATCTAAAAACGAACTTGGAAAATATGATATAGTAAACAATATTAGGAATGATTTGGATTTGAAATGATGGGAGGATCTCAGACATTATATTTCTTCTTAAGGCATCGATAGGTTCTCATGAGACTAATATGTTGGCCAAATTAAATGGATTTCAATCTGTAGTTTTATACAATATGCTAAAATGTCTTGATGGTATATGTTTTCATCTTTCTTATTCATAAAATCCATTAAGAAATAATTTCATTCATTTGTTTTGAATTATTATTCATCCATGATATTTTTCATCGACATACCATTTGATACATTTCGTTAATATTTTATTGATTAAATGGAATCTTTTTTAGATTGTAACCTTTACAAATTAAATTTTCATTGTCTCATTATTTGAATTGAATATGCTATTAGTTAGTTACCTTTACATGATAATTTATTATAATTAATTAAATATTTATTCCACATTACTTACCCTTACTAAGCATTTGAGCTCACCCTTATTATGTTTCATTTCCCCAATTTATGAAGAAGAAATATCTGAATAAGCTTTAAAGGGTGAAATTTATTTGATTTTCTTTTTATAGTGTTTTTAAGTTATATTTACAAATTTATTATTGGTATAATTCATGTAACATGTCTTTCAAATATGTCTATAATAATCGTACTATCATGGTATTATTCCATATAATAATGCAATTGTAATAAATTAATGCTTCAACTCCGAGATTCTAGGGTAAGGGAGTATCATCTAACTACCTGTAGAGTGGTTTCAAAAATGTAATTAACTTTTTAATGAAACATATAAACATTTATAACAACATATATTATAATTTTAAAATATATTATCACTCATTTTTAAATTACCTTTCATTACATTTATAGTTTTGGGTGTTAATTTCCTTGTCGTCTCATGTGTGTTTTGCCATGAAAGATCCTTTTATTTTTAATATTATACAGTTACACAATATCAAGAATAATAATAAGGACATAATTTTAATATTTATACATCAATATTACTTTTAAACCCAATCATGATAGAAGGTTATGAAAAATAATACATGTTATTATCATAGAGATGACTAGTCAAACATACACATGAGTAAGGATTCCATTATTAAATCATCATTTTGGAAAAGTGTTAAGTTTTATTTTATAATTTTTATTGATAATAAAATCATATATATTATATTATTATTATTAATATACATATATATATCATCCATTTATTATAGTTATTTAAATAGGGTCTCATCGCTTCTTGAATATAGTAGTCCACATGCATATAAATGATGTTATCTATTGTAAGTGTAATAAAAAATTATATAGTATAATTTTATAATGATAAATAATAAATTATTATTATATTTGTTTAATTTATAACAAATCTTTTTATTAAATCTATCTTTATCACCTTCCAAGTAATGCATTAGTGAACGACGAATCACATAACACCATGAGGTAGTAGTGCATCGTAGACACACTTAATGATGTCATATCTAATAATGAAAAAATGTAAACAGATATATATTATTTAATGAATAGATTGGTATAATTATGTAATAAGTATCATATATTTACATCATCTCCATCATCATTACCATCCATGAAATGTGGTAATGGAAAAACCAAGGACATCAGTTCGCGATGAGGTAGTCCACGATACACACAGATGATGATTTTGTAACCCATTTTATCGATGTGGTGGTTGTTGTTGGTCATTAACAAAAAATAATTACATATAATTATATTTAATATATTGAGGTGACTATATCAACATGGTTTAGTTGAAATTTTTGAGGTGGAGATATAAATAAAAAATGCTTATTGAATAATGTGCCCTCTTATTCGTGTATCCTCTATAAATTTAAATCAAAAACCATATTAAGTTGACATTGATCCCCTAATATGTTTTATTGGATTATATTAGATATTTATGGAAGTTATTTGGTCTATTAATTGATGAGAAAAATGCGGATGAAGGTGTAAATAAGAGAAGAGTGTGGTTGGCCTTTTACAAGTGAGATGAGTGGCACACATGAGATGTTTTGAAATGATTCTATTAGAGCATAGTATTTAGCATTCCATAAAGAATAAAATAGAAAATTATAGAACATAAGAAGTCTTTTTTTTGGATATTCATCGATAATATTGGTGTTGGAAGTTTTTATATGTCATTTTTAAATGTTATCTTCTTATTTTAACATGTTAGTTAATCGATTTTTACCTTAACTATGGTGATTAGTTTTTACATTTTTTCACCACTAATTTTGTTCATAAATATAGATGAACAAATTAGACATTGTAAATTATTCTGATTACAAATATGGAATCTATTTTTTCAATTTACATTCACATAAGTGTAAAATTAGGATTAAAAATTAATCCCATATAAATGGAGAGAAATCAGGATTTAAAAAAAGATAAAATACGTAAATGTTTAAAAAAAATTTATATAAAAATTGAATGTGGAAATGATTTAAATGACCTAAATTGGATTAATATATATATATCTTAATAATATTTATATTAAAAATTAAAAATATATTTTAACTTTATAAATAATTTAACAAAAAAAATTTCCTTTAAAATTTTTTATTTATAACTATTCATTAAAAAATTTAAATTTTTAGAAAAATAACAATAATTATAACTATGATAATATTATTCTAATTATTTTAAAAAAAATTATTTTATAAAATAAATTTTCTAAATTTTATTAAAAAAATTTATTGTAAATTATTTGTGTAAAGCATAACCAAACCGTGATTTAGAATAATAATGTTTTTTCAGAAGAAGTTCCTTTTTATTTTAAATGATTCCTATTGTATTTATATTCAATTGATATACAATTTTTTTAAAATATAGTTATTAATACTCATAGCCTCCTACCTAAAATCTAGAAACTATATTATGGTTCACTAAGACATGGGATTTCTTGTTTCTCTAGTTATCGAAGAGATTAAATTTAATGAAATGGATTTTATCGGTTGTATAAGCATGGTGTTCCATGTTGAATATGCTATGTAATATTATATTATTATTTTATAATATCTATTTGTTACAATAATAGGGATTCTAATTTGGATCTTATTAGAAAAACATTATTTATTCATGAATGTCGATTGAATAATGAACATATTAAATAGAGAGAAATATCCCAACTGATGTAATTCTTATTATTAAATTAATTATTAATTTGATTTGAAAAATTTCCTATCATCTTGGTTTTGGGATTCTATTTTAACTTTATTTTTTTACGTTCATAAGACATGATGATTCTTCATTATGTATATATTGATTATTCATTTTATTAAGTAAAATAAATGTTAGGCTTGGCCTCGACTAGTTCATCAATTATACCCATAACCTTTAGGATGATTTATAGTTATAGGTAAATTATTCAATAATGCACATTCATTTTATAAAACAAAAAAAATATTATTTTATTCATTTTTTATAATCTTTAAAATATTTCTGAAAAATAATAATTAAATCAAGACTATCCCATACATAAATAATTTATATTTTTAAAGGATAACATTCACAATATACCTATAAATATTTAAAAACATGCATTACTACATAAGTATATACATAAATAAATTCTTATATATAATGTAATTATTTTAACCTTTATTGATAAAGATATATTAAAATATATTTAAGAATTGAATAGGTTGTTGATCATGATCTATTCAAGGTATAAGAAATGAATATCATTAGTGTTTTAAGAAATATTGAAATATTTATAAATATTATTTGGTTAAAAATATACATGAGGGTATGTTTTCAAATAGTCATTTTAATAATATTATTAATAATAATGATGATGATTATGACTATTATGAATACAACCAAAAACACCCCTACTACTACCACTTCAATAATTATTTTCATTATTTTATAGTTCGAGGAATCCATGAGTGGTCAATTCACCACTTAATTAATCAGTTGGATAGGGTTTAAATCATGGTGACCTCATTAAGGGGGATTTATAGGTCAATTTTGACAAAACTTTTGGGTCGTAGTAATGGTAGTGTGAGGCATAATACCTCAGACGATATTGTGGGAAAATAGATACAGTAGGTAGTGATCAGTGACACTTGGGTCGAAAATTAATAGTTGTTTGGGGCATTGATTTGGTCTTATGTATATGGAGCCTTCTTGAGTTGTCTACTAAAAATTGTAAGGGAGGTGGAAAATATCACTCTTACTATCCTTCCATTGGATAATGAGGTTAAGGAGTCGGTGATGAGTATGGAACAGGACAGTGCACCCAGACATGATGATTTCTTGGCCTATTTTTACTCTACTGCTTGGGAAGTGGTTGGCCCGCAGGTGGTGGAGGTGGTGCATGATTTCTTTGGTGGTGGAGCCCTAAAGAGGAGTATTTTTTACCCAAGGGTGGTTCTCAACCTAAATATTTAGATCCCAACCTTCATTAATCAATATCGGCATATTTGACTTTTTAATGTTTCTTATAATATCTTTTCCAAAATCATTTCAAGGAGACTTAAAAAACTCATCTCTAGGTTGGATTCAGTGGAGAAACACAGGTTTATTCAGGGGAGAAGCATTCAAGTGGCAGTTGGCATTGCCAGCGAGATCGTTCCTGACCTTCACAGGCGTGCAGTGGGCTCTAATGTTATATTCTAAA
Source organism: Viscum album (assembly GCA_963277665.1). NCBI lineage: Eukaryota > Viridiplantae > Streptophyta > Magnoliopsida > Santalales > Viscaceae > Viscum > Viscum album. Next base: position 566,951,610 of record OY728164.1, on the reverse strand, counting down.
TTGACATGAACAAAGCGTATCATAATATAAAATGGAGTTTTATAATTCATTCCATGAGGAGATTAGGGTTCCAGGAAAGGTTTTGTGACCTCTTCTTCAGGTGTTACTCCGCCCCCTGGTTGCTCGTCTCACTTTTGGGGAAATGTTTCGCTTTCATTAAATCTTTCCAGGGTGTTCAGTAGAGGGATCCTCTTTCCCCATGTCTCTCCATTCTTTCTTAAGACGCTCTTTCCAGGAATGTGAACCTCAGCTAGATGGAGGGAAAATTGAATCCTGTCTATGGGAGATTTAGTGTGGAGAGTATTTCTCATTTGATGTTTGCCGATGATGTCTTGATTTTTACAAATGGCAGGCATAGATCCTCGTATGCTTATATGGGGATCCTGTCCAGATATGGAGGTCTCAGCAGTCAATTTCTTAATCTCTAAAAAATTAATGTCTTCCTATCCAACAAATGCATAGATAAGTGTTGTTGATACATTCATGGAATCCTCAGATTCTAGCAGAAACAACTTTCTATCATCTACCTTGGTGTGCCAATTTCCTGTGGTCGCATCCTTAAACATCATTTTGATGAGATTCTTTAGTGGATTTTGTGAAGTATTATCAGTTTTAAGAACAAACTCCTATCATTTGGAGGGCAGGTGATGCTAATAAACAGTCTCCTTAACTCCATACTGATGCATGTCTTCTCAGTCAGCAAAACCACAAAAGGAACGAATTAAAAAATAGAGAAATTTCTCAACACCTTCCTATGGGATATGAAACAGGAAGGACCTAGCCACTGGGCTTCATGGAAGCAGTTGTCTAGACCAGTTGTTGAAGGGGGTGTGGGCCTTCGGGACATTCAGGAGTCAATTATGGGAATGCAAGTTTGGCTTTCATGGGAGGTTATCAAAAGGGAAACACTATGGGAAAGGATTTTCAATGCATGCTACGGTCGACATGAAGTGGATGGATATCATAGGGAAATGGGTTTGGCTAGGGTCATGTTCTCCCATATCGAGACTCCATCCAGCCACACTTTTAACGCCCCGACCCTAGTTACCCAGAGTCGGTGCATTATTACATAACATTGGCATGATCACAAGAAAGATCAAATCTCGAAAGAACGATTGGTTTAGTAGCCTTGGAAACACTAGATATATTCATAAGTTTTACATTACATCATAAAATGAAAAACTACTAAAACAACATAATGTCTCCATAATCCACACTCATATCCCCACTTAACATCCCGGCAGGTCATTCATAATTTACTTCTTCACTTCCTGGGAAAAATAAAACATAGAAAAGGGGTGAGCTCAAATGCCCAGTAAGGATAACAATATAGCAGAAACTTTCATAAATAAGAATTAACATTTAAGGCAATGTATAACTAAAACAAAAGCCTTTCAAACATGAACTTTCAACATGGTATGGCATAAATAAAATGAAATAATGCCATTTACTTATTCACATGGATATTCTACTCATAGAATAATCACATGCAAAAATCAATAACCACTTTCATAATGTTGGAATGCATAATGCCAGACTATCATAACCACATAGTCAAGGCCTCGTGCCAAGACTACAAATAAGATTTTGTCAAGTCCTTGTTCCAAGACACTAGTTTGTCTCATGAGACCTACCGATGCATCGAGGAGCTATAACGGGCTCCACCCGTCACATATTAAGTCCAATGCATTCCCATATGAAAAGGTTTAAACATAACATAAACATTCGTATTAAAACTAGCATACAAAATGTCAATACTTTCACCATAAACTATGAATGGTATAAAAATAGCACATCCATAGTCAAACATATCACAAAACCTTCAATACAATATAGATGTTTTGTATCATAACAAATCAACCTCAAATAATCTTAAAATCCATCAAAGGATGTTGACATAGATGAAATCAAAATTCTTTTTAAAGAAATAAATCATTTAAGATCCATATAAAATAAAACATTTTATTTGAAAATATTCTTATAAGCTTGTAAGGGAAGCTTTGAAGATTTTATAACGGCGGAAAATAGCCGCACCCGCCGTATAAGTTAAAAAAACATTCTTACCATAATTCTGTCGAAAAGGTTAAAAAGGACCTTGTTTTGAAAACGACGGAAATATTCCTTCATAAACCTCTTATAAAAAGTCAAACAATGGTATAAATGACCTTAACCCATATTCTTGTAAATAATAAATATGTTTTTAAATAAATTTCGAAGAAACATGGATGTGGATGATAAAGAAATCCCAGTAGATTATTACGTATAAACAACCTCGGATAATGAAGAGATTTTGAAATAACCCTTACCTTGTACTTTTCCTTGGTTGGGGTAGGTTAACCTCCTGTATAATGGTGAAATAATTGTTATTAAATTATAAAATAATCATATACATTAATATGATATCATATATGATCTTTTAATATTGATTTGATAATAATATCTTAGTATTATCGTTGTTTCGGGTGTTAACTTACTTGTTTTCTTTTATATGTTTTGTTACGTAAGACATGTTTTTAAAGGATAGGTTTTATATTATTCATATCCAGAATGATATAAAGTCCTTAAACATCATTTTTTAAATCAACAAATGATAATTATACTTGAATGGATACGATGGAGAATGAATCTCATCGCGTTCGTGGAGACGGTAGTCCGTACGTACGCACGAGCGACAATATCATTCTTTTGATATTAAAATAATATATAAATGGATGGTATATCATATATAAATAATCCTTAACATGTTATATTTATTATTTACATGATTTGCACATCATTATTATACCCATCCAAATAATATTATATTGAATAACAATTACACCACGACGTGGAGACGGTAAGCTGTACGTACGCACGTATGGTGACATGTTATTCAAAGGGTGGATAGAATACTGAATATGGTTGTACCATATTTATAATAACATCACCGTATATATATGATACTGGATTTATTATTTTTTAATGGTAACAACAAAGGAATAATAAGTGGAAGAAGAAATGAACTTAGAAAAGGGTGGTGAAATCATTACCACTTCTTTGGGTTCTTCCTTTTGATTTGATCAAAAGGGATCCTTAGGTTTGCTTTATGATCAAACTAAGGCCCCTAGGTTGTAGTTAGGGAAGTTGGGAGAGTATTTGGGCAGAGTTTGGCCGAACCAAAAGGCTTTTAAGGTGTGAAGAAATGAGAAGGAGGGGTGCCCTTTTATAAGAGGGGGGAGGGGCACCTTTGGAAAAGCTAGAAATATTAATTTATAATAAATTCATATTCGGTTTCTAATGGATCCAAAGTTGATTATTCAAAGTTTAAGGTGGGGATGGGTCGAAAACAACTCAACCAATAGAATTTAGACAGGTTTGGGTACTTATATTAACCTTATCTTTAAGTATTAACTCTAAGTTAATTAGTTTCACTTTTACAATGTCTCTTTGTATTTTTATATAATATGGTTAATAAACATACTACATACATCCAAGAGACCCCCAAGTGGTCAATTAATGATGAACCTATCATGATATAAGTCTCTTGGACTAACCTTAGATTTTTAGGAATTTAATATCAATTAATAATATAATATTTGTTTTAAGAACTCTTTTATGTCAATTTTGACACTATTCAATAGTTGATTTTTGTGAAACTCATAACAGATTGATTACCTCTAACAAAGTCAATTAAATCAATCCTAATATATCATATTATCCTAGAAAATTAGTTTAATTCATTAAAAGTTTCATATTATATTTATTTGGGTATTTATAATATCAATTATTTTAATTTTTCACTATTATAATAATTACTGCATCATCATTGTGTCATAAATAAAATAAATTATTTAACGTCTAAAAATTATAAATAAAATATCATTACGTAGGAAAGCTTTTTATCGTTCTAATTAATATTTATAATCTAAAATCCAACATATATAACCCTATGTAACAATTGTTTTTCTAAAAGATATATGCTTGTGTCATTTTTGTATTCATTTTAACTTAATTAAAACAAAGTGTCATTATCACTTACAAGTGGATCCATGGGGTCCCAAAATCGACCCAAAGATGTCCATGGTCGACCATGTATCAACCAATAGGGTTAAGAAACGTTTTAGGGTAATTTAGTATTATTATAATATTATTTGTTAACCCTTATTTACAGGATTTACCCTTAACCATGGTAAATAAAATATTTACCGCAGTAATTATTCAAAATGTCTAAAAATAAAAGTTACCTATTTACACAATTTGAACATCCTGATTCCAAATATGGAATCCATTTTCCTAAATTCAAAACACAGAAGTGGCAGAAATTAATCTAAAATTAATTCTCACTGTCAAAACAAAAAGCGTGTTTTTAAGAGATAATAACTATCAAAAGATTGACACTTGTTTATGTTCGGTTTAATTGTAAAATTATGTCCAATGACCAACATTATATTAAATGGTAAAAATATATTCTAAATATACTTTAAAACTACTAAAATTCATAATTTATCACTATTAATTATTTTGATTAAAAAAGTTGTTTTTAATTAAAATTTAGTAATTTTCACTATTCATCAAAATATGAAAATTATCCGAAAAGTACCAAAATTTCACCTGAGGATAAATTAGATATTCCTAATCCAAAAATTAAGTCCATTTTGAAATATAAAATATATATAATTTTAAAAAGTAGGTATTACTATTCATAACGGCTAGTTTGATTGGTTGTTAGAACTCGGTGTTGCGTACAACACACGCTATCGCATTAATCAAAGAGAAGCGTACCGTAGAAGCTTGGGGTGTTACATTCTCCCCTCCTTCAAATAATTTCGTCCTCGAAATTTCTAGAATACTATCGCATGAAAAGACTCGGGTGGTTCTTCATCATAAGTTCCTCGGGTACCCACGTTGCCTCTTCCATCTTATGGTTTCTCCACAAAACTTTTACGAGACGCGTCGTCCGGTTTCTCAGTACTTGTTCTCTCGTATAAAGAATCCTGACGGGCTCTTCACAAGAGGAATGATCGGGTTCCAGTTCTAATTCCTCATAGGTGAGTACATGCGTTGGATCAGGTCTATATTTCCTCAACAGAGATACGTGGAACACATCGTGAACTTTGGAGAGACTTGGCGGCATTGCCAATTGGTAAGCTACAACCCCAATTCGTTCTAGAATTTCGAAAGGTCTGATGTACCTGGGACTCAATTTACCTTTCTTACCAAAACGTATGACTCCCTTCCACAGAGATACCTTCAGGAAAACATGATCACCGACTTGAAATTCAAAATCCTTCCTTCGATTATCGGCATATCTCTTCTTCCTACTTTGAGCTTCTTTGATGTGATTTTGGATTACTTTCACCTTTTCCACCATTTCCTCCACCAGTTCTGGGCCTACAAGTTTTCTTTCACCAACGTCATCCCAACAGGTTGGTGTACGACATCTCTTTCAATATAACGCTTCATATGGTGCCATCTGAATACTCTAATGGAAGCTATTTTTATAGGAAAATTCTACCAGAGGTAAATATTGATCCCACATACCCTGAAAGTCAAGTGAGCAAGATCTGAACATGTCTTCTAAGGTTCGAATAGTCTATTATGATTGTCCGTCTGTCTGAGGGTGGTAAGAAGTGCTCAAATGAAGTTCAATATCCAGGGATTTCTGAAGACTTTTCCAAAATCTTGAAGTAAAATGGGGATTACGATCAGAAACAATTGATAACGGTACTCCATGAAGTCTCACAACCTCATTAATATAAAGTCATGCTAGAAATTCTAGGGGTAGATCTTCTCTTATAGCAAGAAAATGTGCTGAATTGGTAAGACGATCAACAATAACCCATATTGCATCATTCCTTCTAGGAGTCATTGGTAGCCCCATGACAAAGTCCATCGTAATATTGTCCCATTTCCACTCCGGTATGGGAAGAGGTTGCATGACTCCTCCAGGCTGTTGCCTTCCAGCTTTCACTTGTTGACAAACCATACATCTTGACACAAAATCAGCAATCTCCCTCTTCATGTTGTCCCACCAAAAATGTTCCTTCAAATCTCTATACATTTTGGTTCTCCCAGGGTGTATAGAGAAATTGGAACTATTAGCCTCATCCAGCAATTCCCTTTTTAGATCAGGTATATCGGGAACACAAATTCTCTTCCCAAATTTCAAAATTCCATCTTCATACACAAAGTCTCTCAATCTCCCATCATTCACAGCTTTAATCTTCTTTTGAAATTCTTCATCATCGGTCTGAGTACTCTTAATCCTTTCTATTAAAGATGGTTTGGCAACCATTTGACAAAGAAATGATGTTTCGCCTTCCTTGGTTATTCCCATGTCCATCTTCACTAGATCCATGAAAATTGGATCCCTTTCAATTCTCATATTATTCAAAACTCCATGGTCTTTTCTACTCAAAGCATCGGCCACCTTGTTTGCTTTCCCCGGGTGGTAGTGTATCGTGCAATCATAATCCTTGAGTAATTCCATCCATCTCCTTTGCCTCATGTTGAGTTCTTTTTGTGAGAAAATATACTTCAAACTCTTGTGATCAGTATAAATCTCACATTTTTCACCATAGAGGTAGTGCCTCCATATCTTCAAAGCAAAGATCACAGCTGCTAACTCGAGATCATGAGTAGGATAGTTTTGTTCATGAATTTTCAACTGTCGTGATGCATAGGCAATAACTCTATCATTCTGCATAAGGAAACAACCAAGTCCTTTCTTCGATGCATCACTATAAATAACGAACCCATCATTCCCCGATGGTAGAGTCAATAGAGGAGCATTGACTAATCTTTTCTTCAGTTCTTCAAAACATTCTTCACACTCTTTTGTCCAAACAAATTTAACCCCTTTACGTGTGAGCTTCATTAATGGGTTAGCCAATCGGGCAAAATTCTGGAAGAAACGTCGATAATAACCTACCAAACCAATAAAACTGCGTACCTCAGTTATACTCGTAGGTGCTGGCCATTCTTGGATTGCCTTGGTCTTAGAAGGATCAACAGAGATTCCATCTTTAGAGACAATATGGCCAAGAAAAGAAATCTCATGAAGCCAGAATTCACACTTGCTAAACTTCCCATATAATTCATGCCTCCTCAGAGTCTTCAAGATAATGCGCAAGTGATTTTCATGATCTTCGTAGGTTTTGGAGTATACCAAGATATCATCAATAAATACTACCACAAATTCATCGAGATACTCCTTCAAAACTCTATTCATCAGATCCATGAATACAGAGGGTGCATTAGTCAATCCAAACGGCATTATAGTAAACTCGTAATGCCCGTACCTGGTTCGAAATGCTGTCTTCGGAATGTCTTCCTTCTTCACACACAACTGATGGTATCCAGATCGAAGGTCAATCTTTGAAAAGTATTGAGCTCCATGCAGTTGGTCAAATAAATCATCAATACGAGGTAGGGGATACTTGTTCTTTATCGTTATAGCATTGATCTCCCTGTAGTCGATACATAACCACATAGATCCATCTTTCTTTTTAACAAAAAGAACAGGTGCTCCCCATGGAGAAACATTAGGGTGAATAAATCCCTTATTACTCAATTCCTCTAGTTGTTTCTTTAGATCAACTAACTCTACAGTGGACATTCTATAAGGGGTCTTCGATATAGGCCTTGATCCAGGAATCAAATCAATGGAAAACTCAACTTCTTGTTCTGGAGGATGTCCCGGTAAATCTTCCGGAAATACATCTAAAAATTCTTTCACAACAGGTACATCCTCTATTTGAACATTCCTTTCCTCACCGACAGTTATTTCATTCTCTTCCTCCCCAATAATTGAATTAAGTTGAGCTACTGGGGGTGGATCTAAATAAGAATTAGGTGGTGACGATTCTGCTCTAAAGATAAGGTGTTCCTTATCATTATCATCAAGAATCGTAACCTCTTTCTTTTTACAATAAATCTTCGCACCATAGTCCGAAAGCCAGTCCATACCGAGGATTATATCAAACTCAATCATAGGTATAACGATGAGATCAACAGATAAAGAAAATTTATGTGCTCTAATGGGGAATAATTCACAAAACATTGTTGCAATGATACTTCCCTTAGGAGTTTTAACTGACAACTCCCTTATTAAATCAAATTGGAAATATCTAATTTTATTAGCAAACTAGGAAGATATGAAACAATTCGACGATCCAGAGTCAAATAATGCATTTGATAAACTTGAGGAAACCATTAAATTACCTACCACCACGTCTTTTGGAGCTTCTACCTATGTAGTAGTGATAGCATAAGCCTGGACTTGATCCCTTGGCCTTTTCTGAGGTAAGTTCTCCTGACGCTTAGGACATGCATTTGCATAATGCCCCATCTCCCTGCAATTGTAGCACTGAACGTTGGTAGCTTCCTTCTTCCCCTTGCAATCACGAGCTTGGTGGCCTTTTTCACCGCACTTGTAACAGACTCCCATTCCCTTTAAGCAAGAACCAGGATGTTTCTTCCCGCATTTACCACAAGATGGATATTCAACCTTTCCCTTCTTCCCCTTATTTCCATTCCCAGATTGATCAGCATGTCTCTTCTTCTCTTGCTTTGCTTTAAAGTCATAAGACTTAGAGAATTCCTTTTCAGTCTTGATAGCACATGAGACAATGTCTTCGTACGATGAAAAGGATTGTGAGACTAATACTCGACGGAGAAATGGTTTTAACCCATCAAAGAAACGATCAATATTACTTCTTGGGTTGTGAATATAATCTCTAGCATACCTCGCTAACCTTGTAAAGTTATCCTCATACTTTGTGACATTCTCATCCTCCTTTTGTCTTAGACTCAGAAATTGCCTTTCCATATCTGCTCGATGGTCGCGAGGAAAGTATTTTTCTAAAACCAGATCTTTGAACTCTCTCCATTCCATATTTGATAATTCATCATCTTCCTTCATGTTTTGAATCAATGACCACCATTGATCAGCATCTCCAGTGAGGCGGTAAACTGCCATGATAACTTTTTCCCTTTCACTGCTCCCCAAAGCCTGAAATATTTTCTCTAGGGAATTTATCCACTGCTCGGCTACTAAGGGATTTGTATTCCCATTTAACATTGGTGGTTGTTGCCTCATGAATCGATCTAACATTGATCCTCCACGATGCGGATCAGGGTGCTCCATAGGGGTAAGGTTATTATTCATAACCTGAGTGAGTTGTCCTAGTATGGTGATTAGCTGATCAGCACCAGTTGCATCACCAGCCCCACTATAAATATCTTGAGCAGGAGGGAAATCCCTACATGGAGTGCGTTCATTGATACGGTTTCCATTTCTTCCACTAGGCGTCATTTCTAAACAATGGCATAAACTAGATCAGTTTATGAATCAAAATACATAATCCCATACTTATAAAACACTTAACAAAAATTGAACTATTTATGGATATAATCCATAATCATAAAAATGTTTTCTTTGAGGAATTATATACTCATAAACCCTTCATAATGATTTGTAATGAAAATGAGAGTTATCCTAAGCATATTCCCTGGGAGTGTCATAACCAAGAGTGCAGTAAGGCCCGTTGTCGTGCACCAGTTCCCGTTCGAGTCTAGCTCAAAGCGGTGTTTTCGGGTTTTACCCCTAGGTACATCTGTGCCGGAGCCACCTCTACCTGCTCGTATCCAGACATGGATGTATTGCTCGGAAAACTCACAAAATATCTAAAATACCAAAATTCTAGGAAGTTCTTCTATACTAATCCTCAAAGTTCATCTTATGTCTACGTGCTCTAATCAGAGTTTATCGAAATCTAGCTTCCAAGGTTTGTACTAAACTTCCTCTGATACCAACTGTAACGCCCCGAACCTAGTTACCCAGAGTCGGTGCATTATTACATAACATTGGCATGATCACAAGAAAGATCAAATCTCGAAAGACCGATTGGTTTAGTAGCCTTGGAAACACTAGATATATTCATAAGTTTTACATTACATCATAAAATGAAAAACTACTAAAACAACATAATGTCTCCATAATCCACACTCATATCCCCACTTAACATCCCGGCAGGTCATTCATAATTTACTTCTTCACTTCCTGGGAAAAATAAAACATAGAAAAGGGGTGAGCTCAAATGCCCAGTAAGGATAACAATATAGCAGAAACTTTCATAAATAAGAATTAACATTTAAGGCAATGTATAACTAAAACAAAAGCCTTTCAAACATGAACTTTCAACATGGTATGGCATAAATAAAATGAAATAATGTCATTTACTTATTCACATGGATATTCTACTAATAGAATAATCACATGCAAAAATCAATAACCACTTTCATAATGTTGGAATGCATAATGCCAGACTATCATAACCACATAGTCAAGGCCTCGTGCCAAGACTACAAATAAGATTTTGTCAAGTCCTTGTTCCAAGACACTAGTTTGTCTCATGAGACCTACCGATGCATCGAGGAGCTATAACGGGCTCCACCCGTCACATATTAAGTCCAATGCATTCCCATATGAAAAGGTTTAAACATAACATAAACATTCGTATTAAAACTAGCATACAAAATGTCAATACTTTCACCATAAACTATGAATGGTATAAAAATAGCACATCCATAGTCAAACATATCACAAAACCTTCAATACAATATAGATGTTTTGTATCATAACAAATCAACTTCAAATAATCTTAAAATCCATCAAAGGATGTTGACATAGATGAAATCAAAATTCTTTTTAAAGAAATAAATCATTTAAGATCCATATAAAATAAAACATTTTATTTGAAAATATTCTTATAAGCTTGTAATGGAAGCTTTTAAGATTTTATAAAGGCGGAAAATAGCCGCACCCGCCGTATAAGTTAAAAAAACATCCTTACCATAATTCTGTCGAAAAGGTTAAAAAGGACCTTGTTTTGAAAATGACGGAAAGATTCCTTTATAATCCTCTTATAAAAAGTCAAATAATGGTATAAATGACTTTAACCCATATTCTTGTAAATAATAAATATGTTTTTAAATACATTTCGAAGAAACATGGATGTGGATGATAAAGAAATCCCAGTAGATTATTACGTATAAACAACCTCAGATAATGAAGAGATTGTGAAATAACGCTTACCTTGTACTTTTCCTTGGTTGGGGTAGGTTAACCTCCTGTATAATGGTTAAATAATTTTTATTAAATTATACAATAATCATATACATTAATATGATATCATATATGATCTTTTAATATTGATTTGATAATAATATCTTCGTATTATCGTTGTTTCGGGTGTTAACTTACTTGTTTTCTTTTATATGTTTTGTTACGTAAGACATGTTTGTAAAGGATAGGTTTTATATTATTCATATCCAGAATGATATCAAGTCCTTAAACATCATTTTTTAAATCATCAAATGATAATTATACTTGAATGGATACGTTGGAGAATAAATCTCATAGCGTTCGTGGAGACGGTAGTCCGTACGTACGCACGAGCGACAATATCATTCTTTTGATATTAAAATAATATATAAATGGATGGTATATCAAATATACAGAATCCTTAACATGTTATATTTATTATTTACATGAGTTACATATCATTATTATACCCATCCAAATAATATTATATTGAATAACAATTACACCACGACGTGGAGACGGTAAGCCGTACGTACGCACGTATGGTGACATGTTATTCAAAGGGTGGATAGAATACTGAATATGGTTGTACCATATTTATAATAACATCACAGTATATATATGATACTGGATTTATTATTTTATAATGGTAACAACAAAGGAAGAAGAAGTGGAAGAAGAAATGAACTTAGAAAAGGGTTGTGAAATCATTACCTCTTCTTCGGGTTCTTCCTTTTTATTTGATCAAAAGGGCTCATTAGGTTGGATTTCTGATCAAACTAATGCCCATAGGTTTTAGTTAGGGAAGTTGGGAGAGTATTTGGGAAGAGTTTGGCCGAACCAAAAGGCTTTTAAGGTGTGAAGAAATGAGAAGGAGGAGTGCCCTTTTATAAGAGGGGGGAGGGGACCTTTGGAAAGGCTAGAAATATTAATTTATAATAAATTCATATTCGGTTTCTAATGGATCCAAAGTTGATTATTAAAAGTTTAAGGTGGGGATGGGTCGAAAACAACTCAACCAATAGAATTTAGACAGGTTTGGGTACTTATATTAACCTTATCTTTAAGTATTAACTCTAAGTTAATTAGTTTCACTTTTACAATGTCTCTTTGTATTTTTATATAATATCATTAATAAACATACTACATACATCAAAGAGACCCCCAAGTGGTCCATTAATGATGAACCTATCATGATATAAGTCTCTTGGCCTAACCTTAGATTTTTAGGAATTTAATATCAATTAATAGTATAATATTTGTTTTAAGAACTATTTTATGTCAATTTTGACACTATTCAATAGTTTATTTTTGTGAAACTAATAACAGATTGATTACTTCGAAAAAAGTCAATTAAATCAATAATAATATATCATATTATCCTAGAAAATTAGTTTAATTCATTAAAAGTTTCATATTATATTTATTTGGGTATTTATAATATCAATTATTTTAATTTTTCACTATTATAGTAATTACTGCATCATCATTGTGTCATAAATAAAATAAATTATTTAATGTCTAAAAATTATAAATAAAATATCATTATGTAGGAAATCTTTTTTTATTTCTAATGAATATTTATAATCTAAAATCCAACATATATAACCCTATGTAACAATTGTTTTGCTAAAAGATATATGCTTGTGTCATTTTTGTAGTCATTTTAACTTAATTAAAATAAAGTGTCATTATCACTTACAAGTGGATCCATGTGGTCCCAAAATCAACCCAAAGATGTCCATGGTCGACCATGTATCAACCAATAGGGTTAAGACACGTTTTAGGGTAATTTAGTATTATTATAATATTATTTTTTAACCCTTATTTACCAGATTTACCCTTAACCATGGTAAATAAAATATTTACCGCAGTAATTATTCAAAATGTCTAAAAATAAAAGTTACATATTTACACAATTTGAACATCCTGATTCCAAATATGGAATCCATTTTCCTAAATTCAAAACACAGAAGTGGCATAAAATAATTTAAAATTAATTCCCGCTGTCAAAACAAAAAGCGTGTTTTTAAGAGATAATAACTATCAAAAGATTGACACTTGTTTATGTTCGGTTTAATTGTAAAATTATGTCCAATGACCAACATTATATTAAATGGTAAAAATATATTCTAAATATACTTTAAAACTACTAAAATTCATAATTTATCACTATTAATTATTTTGATTAAAAAAGTTGTTTTTAATTAAAATTTAGTAATTTTCACTATTAATCAAAATATGAAAGTTATCCGAAAAGTACCAAAATTTCACCTTAGGCTAAATTAGATATTCCGAATCCAAAATTGAAGTCCATTTTGAAATATAAAATATATATAATTTTAAAAAGTAGGTATTACTATTCATAACGTCTAGTTTGATTGGTTGTTAGAACTCGGTGTTGCGTACAACACACGCTATCGCATTAATCAAAGAGAAGCGTACCGTAGAAGCTTGGGGTGTTACAACACTAGATGGGTCTTCGGAAGATGGGTGGTTTTATTCTGTGATACTAACTAGTCTGGAGAAATTATTACCTACGCAGGCTGCCTCTCTCCGAGCATTTCCTTCGGTGAAGCTAGTGGAATGTACAAGCTGATACATGTGGCTCTGAATCCCAACCAATTAAGTTTTTTGAAATTATTTTATTAAGTGATGAGCTGGATATTTGTTGCTTCACTGGGTCAGGTTCTGGTAGGTACAATGCCTGGGATTACAGGAGGATTCTCTAAACGGATGATATTTGGGCCACGAAGACATCAATAGCATGGTGAAATGAAATCCCAACAAGAATTTGTTTCTTGTAATGGAGGATCAAACACAAGGTTGTTCCAAAATTGGAGAATATACAACAGAAGGGTATATCTATGGCTTCTCGAAGCTAATGTTGCGAGAGACCAAAGACTGAGTCGACGCTGAATCTGTTTTTTCAAGTCCAATGGCCCTCCTATCATTGGTCCTTCTTCAGCCCACATCCAAAGGCCGATAAAGATTCCCGATATCTACAGGATATCATGACGGAGTGGTTTTGGGATATAAAGTATAAAACTATGGAACCCACAACACAGATTTTTATCCTGGTTTCCTTTTGCTGGGTCATTTCGGAGGTGAATAATCAGGTTCCACTGGGGTCCAATCGATATCTTCTGTACCTACAAATGCGTTTAGGATCACTCATCGTGGAGTTGGATTCGCTGGTTAAATAAGGGTACATATAGACCAATATTTTAAACCTTATTAACCGGCCACACATACATAATTGAGGAAGCAGACATTGTGTTAGGTGGCATCCCCAAAATAGTAGTTTGAAATTGAACATTTATGGATCATACATGGAGGGGATTATGAAAGGCGGTGAGGTAATTAGTGATTCATGAGGATCGATGAATATTGAATTTAGTGCTTACTATGGTCCGGGTAACTCCTTGAGTGGAGAGGTTCGAGACCTATTTTTTTGGTTTGACGGTATGTAAGAGATGGGGACGTCAAGAGAATGATATTGAGTTGGACACTGAAGACCTTGTGAAGGCTTTACAAGGTTGAGAGGTGATTCCTTGGGAGCTGGCATATCTCAAATGTAGATTCAATGCATAGACCAAACAAGGTAGGTAGGTTCATCGCATTTGGAGGGAGACAAAATGTGCGGCGGATATGCTAGCTCGCATGGGTAGGCAGAATGAGGTGCTAATGGTTTATAAGAGTCATAAATCTCTATCTGTTTAGTGTATCAATTTAATACAAGGTGATTCCATCGACCTGCATAACTTCTTCCCCCCATGAATGGTTTGCTTCATGTAACTTTGTTTTCTTTTCCTCAATAAAAAATAACTTTCAGCAACATATATAAAAAATTATGTCCATTATCTTCTTACTAATAATTGTTGGGAGAGATGATTCTTATCCCCCTAGGATGTCTTGGTGTTGGAATATTTGTGGATTGAAACCCCACCAATTGATTATTATTATAATTATTATTATTAATATCATCATTATTATTATGTAAACCAACCATTAGGTTAATGGATTTATCCTAAAATTTAATCCTTTGAAATCATGTTATCCAAATGGGATCAAGTATGTGTTGGGGACCCAACCCACACCTATTAATTCGTGGGAAAATTCATGATTTCTTCAATTTGATATAGAATTTTATCATACCTTGTTCTATCATGTTTGTAGGTCCACCTAGAAAGCATAGTTCTTTCATGATTTGAAGTTTCATTGTGTTTTATCTATAAACATCTTGTCAATGACAATAGTGTAATTAAGATAAGCATGTAGCATATTTTTGGATACATTACCACGGAAAGAGATCACTTTTAGTGGATTTCCCACATATTGGGAAAAAATAGATACATATGTGAAAACCCATATCACATTTAATGAAGGGAAATATTGGGGGTGTTGTTGATGTGTGGAGTTATAGTTTTTAACTACTAGTATAACATCCCGTCTTTTTTGAAACATAAACATTCATTACATAATACAAAACTGAGGATCTTTAAGGTTTAGTGTCTTGGAAACCAGGAACATAATACATAAAACAGAAAAAACATTCTTCTTAAACAATTGAAAGACTTCTTCTTATGTACATCCTAGGTTCATTACTGTATCTCATAACCTGGGGACATAAATCAAAAGAAAGGGTGAGCAGAAGGCCTAGTAAGGGAATCAAGGGGAAACATTTAACATGTGAACTTGAGAGACATCAACAATGTCATGAAAAAGAACTTTAAGGCATGAGAATGAAATCATGAGGCATATCATAATATAAATAACATTTTTCATAACTTTAAGTTGTGGATACATCATTTAACATAGAAAATCATGAACATATCACCAAGGTCCATCCCCAAGGTGTCATTTGAAAATTACCAAGGTTATTCACCAAGATATCGTGAAAATTGTAATCTCTAGTGGTTACATCATTACCCAATGCATTGGAGTGCTATCAGAGCGCACCCTTAAATTTTCCTTTATTATCATGTGAGCCACATATATCATCATCAGACATTTCATAAATAATCATATATCATAAAATAAATTGGTTTCATTTCATAATCATAACGTTTTAAAAACTGATTTAAAGACATGATCTTTACGTCACTTTAAACCCACGGAAGGGGAGAGCCGGTCTCATGTATGTAAATCCCAGAATTTAAAATAGAAAAACTTGATATATATGTGAATACACCTTTAAAAATAAGAGCTTTGACTATTCACTTAATAACATAAATTAATTTTGAGAAAAGAGAGAGGCATTTTGAGACGAAAATTCTACAGCATAATGGCTACGTTTTGGGGTTTTAGAAAACATTGAAAATAGAGGGGACATCGGTCAAACATTCATAAATGACCCATAAAATAGTAGAGGGACAGAATATGAAGGATATATGAACATGGTAATGAAATTTGAAAGATCTACCATATGAAATGAAGAACATGAAAGGAAGACAAAAATAAGATTTCTCTTATGAAAATTTGACAGCCTAACGGCGTCACTTAAACTTCAAAAAATGAATTGACGAGATAAAATAGGGTCTCTCATCATATGAAAATAAAATATCAGTATGATAGATATATATATCATACCCCAACATAATAAAAAGTAACATGAAAGACTTTACATGAAAGTAGAACTTCAAAAATGAGAAGGGTGAAAGAACCACTTAAAAATTTGGCAGCCTAACGTCGCCACTTAAAACATCAAAATACTGATTTGAATAGATCAAATGGGGTCTCTAATCATATGATCACAAAATATCAGTATGATATATATAGATATAATACCCCAACATAATAAAAAATAACTTGAAATACTTGACAAGAAAATAGAATTTGAAAATGAGAAGGGTGAAAGGACTCGTTGAAAAACATTCGGCAGCCTAACGGCGCCACATAAACAATCATAAAATGAAATGATGAAAGTAAGAGGGGGTCTCTAATCATATGAACATAAAAAAGACAGTATAATGAATATAAAAGAAAATTCTTTAACATAAGAACATTGAAAATAAATGAAATGACAGAAAAGAGATCACTTAAAAAGAAAGAGAGGGGGTCAGATCCCTTACCTTAAAACGTAACTCTTAAAACTCAATGGTTTGGACCTTGAGGGCTTGGGGGAACCTTTGGAGGTAAGGAGACCAGAACTTCGTTGATAATGATTTGGGAGTCCAAATTATGAGAGCATGGCTTGGTATTTATAGGGAAAGTGAGGGGATACGACATTAATGGCCAAGGGACACCTCATAAGTGGGTTTCTCAAAACCATGTTCTCTCCCAAGATATTTCCCATGAATTTAGGCCACATGGGGCCCCCAATACAATAATTCATCACTTTTTGTCGGTCAACCCATAAAATATCTCATGACATCATCATGACACAGTTATAATGTCATTAAACATTCTGAAACCCTAAAACTGTTTTTACTATTCATTGAAAATTCAACTTTCTCAGAAAAATCCCAAAATTTCACCTTAACCAAATATCAAGGCTCTGATTTCAAAAATGAACTCCATTTTATAAAAATAATTTTCTAAATATTTTAAATTTGGGTTTTAAATAAATACACTATTCACCGAAAATTCATTTTTTTCCGAAAAACCCCCAAAATTTACCTTAACATAATATCGATGCTCTAAGTTCAAAAATGAAATTCATTTTATCAAAATTATTTTCTAAATACTTATAATTTAATTTTTAATTAAAAAACACTATTCACCTGAAAAAACTAATACTTGAATAATAATTTATGAAACTGTTATTTAACCATTTTATTGTATCACATTACTTAATCAAGGTTCCTAGATTATATTAATACTTTCATTAAGTGAGATTACTAATCCATTTGGACACATTACTAATCCAAATCATAAAATCACTATTCATAAATTACTATTCATCAAAAATCAAGTTGATCTTATTAGACTCGAAATTTCGTACTGAACATAATTGTAGAAGAACATTTTTCGAAAATCATTACACATTTTTAATTATTTCAATTTTACATAAACATTTTTTTAAAATATCCTATCTCTAAAATTCACCAAAAATATGCATACTATATTTATCCGGACATTTGAAAATTCATAAACTTCATCATAAGAAGAAATCCCAATTTTTTGTTTAAAACAAAGGATTACACAAGGCAATTACAGTCTCCTTACATAGCCCCTTATCATACCAGAATAGGACCTTACTGTAAGGTGTGCTAAGGTGAGAGAATCCGAGGGAGGCTCGGCCAACATCGCACGAGTAGTAATTTCTATCATTTTGAACTTCTCGTGAAGGTGATCCCGTTCTAGATTCACACGAAGAAGTTCACCTTGGGTTTGGTCCAGAGCAAAGTCCAGTGGTGCTACCTCCTTCCCAAGTTCTATTAGATGGTCTTCAACCGGTCCAAGACTATTGGGTGAGACCATCAAATCTTATTTCTATATTAATTAACCAATATTACTTGTATTTAGAGATAATAATCGAAATGTTTAGTTTACAGTGGTCATATTGACCAATGGTTTATAACAGTCAAAACCCAGCGGTCTCATTTTAACTATACTCATGTTATCAAATGAAACATTTTTGTTGAGTATAAAAATAAAATAAAATAAAACAACTCACAAAATTAGGAAACAATATTTATTCACTATTTTGGGTCATTACAACTAGTGTGGTTTTCCTCAAAATAATTGGAACTCTATAAGGGTAATTGATTGAGACAAATGTGGGACTAGAATCAGTTAATGTGTGAAGGGATGAAAAACTATACAATGATGTGTAATATAAATAAATTTTCAGATTATTATCCTATAATTAATTTTGTATATTGGTCATTTTATCTTGTCCATAAAACCATTAAAATTTCAATAAATCACATCGATGAATTTGGAACTTTCCATGGGTGGATTATGATGTGAAATTCATGCTAGACCACAAGTGTGAGTGTGTGTTTATTTGTGTGTTTTTAATTTATAACCCCTTAAACCAATATGTTATTATTATTTTAATTGTTATTTTTATTATTAGTGTTATTATTATTTTCCCCATTTTTAGTGGTGGGGTGGTCTCAATTCAGTGGGTGAGGGGTAGCTCATAAGGTCAAGTCCCTAGGCCGACATGTTTACTGTAGTTTTACATCCTAATATTGTGTTTTTTGTGGGGGTACATAATTAACCACCTATAATTATTCTTATTATTATGTATTATTTTAATAAGATTTAAATATTTGAATATATTTAATATATGTATTTTTAATTTGACTTAGTTATCTATTTCCACTTCTATAGAATGCATGGTGTCATAAGGGATACAACATTATCACATTGCAAGGGGGTATGTATTAGGATTCAATTAGTGTGATAATATACAAACATGATCTATTATAGGGTGATTCAGAAAATGTCTATGCACTATTGAAGGGTCATTTCCATAGTCAAATGCGGGGAAAAATTTAGATGATGAGTTATTCGGAGAGAATCCCAAGAATGATGTAGATTAAAGTTAAAGGTTGGGATTATGAACCCAAAATGGAAATTGTCTATTATCCCTTTAATGTATGTTCTATAAGGAACCAATTTTTTTAAAAGGTATGTCCTTCAATATGGAATAATATATTGGGAATAATGGGGTTAAATTAATTGTAGCCTATAAGTATATGTTGGAGTTTTTTGCATTAGATACCCTTTACTTAATACATTATTATTATTACTACATATTTTTTGGTATTTATTATTTATTATTTTATTATGTTGAAATGGAATCATTTATTTATAGTGAGTGATTTTAAAAAAAATTGAGTTAGTGAAATAGTTCAACTTCTGTAGAATGTATAGTTTTATAGGTGGAATAACATTTCCATGTTGTAAGGAGGGTCTAGTTTGGGATTTTTTAAATGTTATGGGGGACACATATAATCTATTGTGGTAGGATTCATCAAATTAATAGGAACTTTAGATGTATATATTACATATACAATGGTTTAATTTTCATTAGTTTATTTTAATATGGATGACCAATACAAGCATGATGTGAAAAAAGGTAGACTTATGTTCCAAAAATAAAAGGGGTCTATTTGCCAATTTATATAGGGAGTTCAATCCATTATAAATTTATTAAGGTCCAACCATCAATGTGTATATATTCATGGGGGAGGTAAATTTCCAATTCAAACATTCCCACAATTTTGTTTGTGTGGTTCTGTTATTCTTTGTAACCCATTTACATAATATATATTATTATTCTCAGGTTGTCATTTTTGTTGTTATATCTTATTAGTTTAATAAAATAATGTTTCTATGGATATATATATAATTTTTTATTTTTGAAATTTATGTTAATGATGTTTTATATAATTTTTGGATATTTTATAAAATATAAAATTTGAAGGATACGTTATTTTTTTAATTTTGTTCAAAATAATTTCGTAATAGTAATGAATAAATAATTATATAATTTTTGGAAATTATTTTATGGACAAATAAATTTGATATTTTCTATTGGAATAGTAAATGGAAAATATTGGATAATGATTGAATGTGGCTGAGTTTGTTAATGTGAAAAAATTGCATATAAATTTTTATGTTGTTTAAATAATAATTAAAAAAAGAGATAATTGTTTATTGGTATTATAATTTGAATAAATTTTTGGTATGTTTTAAATAAATTTTTTAATAAAATTTAGTATATTTATATATTTATTAGTTTTTTTCTATGAGGGGTCTTGTTAACTATTAATATGTATCAAATTCTTTTATTAGAATGATTAATATAATAAATTACCTCAACTAATAGTGATATTTCAATTAGATAATGTAATAATAGGTATTATACATAATTTACTAATTTAATATCATAAAAAAAGTCCATATTGTTTACTATTTTATAGCGTCATGTGAGTTATGCCGTAATTTATTTTTTATTTTAATTTAGTCATGTGTTGTATTAGTACCATGCCAATGAAACAAAAGAAATAGACCATGTTCATTCATCTCTTTCTAATTTTTCTTATGGATTACTATAGTAATATGAGTGGATATGAATATAGAATATTTAATCTTTGGTGATGATAATCCATGGTTGATAAGTGTATTAGTTGAAATTGTGTATGTTATTGTAAAAGGTGTATCATTCCATTAATGAGATATAAAATATATGATCAAGTTGATCAGATGAGTTACATGTAACATAAGAAATTTTTTTGACTAAATATGTATAATATTGTTGAATGTGGGTAGTGAATATGATGAATGTTTTTATAGTGGTTTTCGAGTATTACGAAATATTGTTTTGATATTATTCATTATTATATTGTTTTATATTATTATTGGTCGATTTAGTATTCTTGATACTGATATGTAACCAGCATCTTTCATCTATATAATATCAGATCTATAATTAATTGATGAATTTATCTCACCCGCACCTAGATTTGGTTGGGTATAAAATGATTAGATTAATATTATGTGGTGCTGTTATTGATGTGGCATGTGTTTCTGAGATGGTGGGATGTTGTTTAAAACTAGGACATAAGAAAATGAATTATTTTGGGTTTTCCTATACGGGCTATATTAATGTGTATATATTTGAAGTAGTTAACCTTATATAATCTTTTATTAGGATTCTTATTGGGTAAACATCATTACATAGGTTCGTCATCTTGGTATGGTCATTTCATTATATGGAAATTTAGTATGCTTTATTCATATTAGAATAGTTGTGAGTTTAAGAGGAACCCATTCAAATTCAAATTTTACTAACCCCTAATTTTTATATTGTTCATATAAACATATAAAATTGAGTTAGATGAATAGTTGATAAGTCGTAGGTCAAACTATTGGTGTAGTCATTGAACATGAAATTTATTTCATTGAATAACATAGAAGTATTTAGATGATTTTTAGGGCTGCATACAGTTTAATTGTCATTTATTGTTTTTTTACCACTTTTATTATCCTTTTCTTAATTTTTATATATGATATATATATATTTTATTTTTTTATCTTTATTAATTGTTTATTTTTTTTAATTATTATATTTCATTATTGAAGTAAGTTTTCCTCCCTATGAATTAGTGTAATGCCTTTCATTTTATTTAGTTTTGGAACCCTTAATTATGGAAAAAAACAATGGTCTACTAAAATTGAATTAGAGGTGAAACATCCATTTTCTTCACGGAATTGGGGTAGGGTCACAGTGTGTGTGATCCATGTTATATATAATATCATATATATAAAAATAAAAATTCTTTTAAAAAAATTAAAATCATAAATATGATAATTTAATAATAATTTTTGGTATATACTTTAATAAGAACTGATGATATCAATTTCAAAAAAAAATCAATAACTAAGAATCATGAATTTATAAATAGAATATTCATGAAAATTAATGGGAATATAAAATTATAATAAATTACTTTTGGGACAATATTTTAGAGAGTTTATAGAAGGGTAAGTTAATCATTGAGGTCTTGGTAATGACAATTAGGTTTTTTGGGAAATAAAATTTTTAAATGGTTTAATTACAAAAACATAAATCACCCAGTTCCACTAATTATTTACTCACATTACACATGATTATATAAGATTTATCACCCAAATAAAATGTTTAGGATCATTATGTTAATATATATATATATATATATATTAGAAAACATTTTAATAATTATAAAACCAAAAAATATATTGTACTAAAACAATTTTTTTCACTTTACATCAAAACATAAAATATATTATAAAACTATAGATATATTTATTTCATAGGGTAATTTGGACACTATATGAATGCACTGATATGAAATTCCAATATTTTTTAATAATGGATATTTTACTAATATCATGCAATAATAAAGATATAAATCACATGTACAATTGGAAATCATTAATATAATTATATTTATATAATTAAATTTAACATGATGATTGAAAAAAATTGTTTGACATTATAAACATATAATAAATGCGATGATTGAAAATCCCTCATGAAGTGATTGAAAAAATAATAATTTTAGAGAACCTAATTACTAAATAGTCTGTATAATATTTACTTTTACATGGAGTCTTTCAAAATTTTCAAAAACATTGTTATATCTAACGTTGTGGTGTTTAGATATCACTTGTATTAAGATACTCCTATGAATCGTTTCATAAAAAATTTATTCATGCATTTTAAAAAAATTTCATAATATATTTATTACCAATATAATAATAGATTAATGGATGATCAATTAGAGATAAATATGCTTCAATTGAAAGATGAAATTCAATGTAAATAAACCATGTCATGGTGTTCATTAAAAACAAATTTTCTTATCTGATTAAAAATATTATGTAGAGATTGATAATTGTTAATGGATTGATATAACACTTGTTTGTATCTATAAAAAGTAATTCTGAAAAATATATTTAATAGTTCATTGTGATCTTTTGAAAAAACACTCATGGGTTTCATATCCATTGTTACCAAATATTTAATGGTGGTTCCAAACCCCAACCATGAGGAGTGAAAAAACTAAGGTTTATAAAACTCATCATGATTTAAAAAAATAGAATTTAATATGATGTGATTTAAATATTGTTTTTGAAAACCACCATCAAATAATAGAATATCATGATATGTAGATCATAGAGTAAAATGTGGTGAAAAATGGAATAGTTTATACCTACAATGTTATGGATTTAGTAAAAGATATATTTTCGGTATGAAAGCACAAACTCTAATTTTTTCCAAAGGTTATATTTTCTGAACCATGGATTTTGTATCATGATTTTATCAGTTAAAACATTTTATGAATATCCATAATACACCATAGTTTTTGAAAAATCTTAAATAAAATAGATGTTTTTTTTCATTATTGTGATATTAATTTCTGATATCCATAGATATATTCCAATGATAATTCCATAGATAAATTTCTATGTTGGAGACACATTTGGATGATTAAAATTTATTAATCTATATCATTGATTTTTTTTTCATATTTCATATTTCGTAACTTAGGAAATTATAATTTTGTTATATCTTCTATTATTTAGTGATTGTAATTAAAATATTTAATAATAGGGCTTGATACCTCTAAGAACCATGGAAATAAACACTTGATAAAAATAGTTAATGACTATTGAAAATTAAATTAATCTAGATGTATTTATTACCTCCAAAAATATATAATCATCCTTATTTTCTAGATATTTTGGAGATATAATTCTCAAACCACAACAATAAAATTTTATATATTGGAAGAGAAGCTTTTAGTTACACTGATTCACACCCCACATAGTCTATCTTACTATAATTTTCTAGCACTCATCAATTAGTATTAAAAACCTATGGTTTTAAAGGATTTAATTTAATTAAAAATGAACACATATTGCGATATATAAATTCCAAAGTGTTTATAGATTCATTAAAAAATAATGGTGTTCTCATGTTATAACGATATGGTTTACATTTTAAAAAATTATGGAATGTTCCAATATATATATAAAATGCCTTGCACATTACTAAAATTGATCAAAATAGTGATAACAATCCCAACTGTAGGGAATTAATTTTTTTGGAAAATAAGAAGAACATCAAAATAAATGGTATAGTGTGAAATGTGTTACTATTATCACTCTCCTCGGATGAATTGACATGAGTAATGGTAAAAATAATAGTGGACTCCATATGAAGAATGATTATAGGAATTTATGATGTGAAAAAAGTTACAGAGTCATGATTATATTATCTATTTCTTAATAATTCTTTTTTAGGATATATAAATAGAAATCAAAGGATGGTTTCTCTATTTAAATATAAAAATTATTAGATCTGTTTATATTTAATGGGAAATTCATAATAAAACTATTATAAATTTTTTACTATATATGTTTAATATACTATCTATTTTCTTATAGGATCAATATATGGTTGGGTTTAGAAAAACAATACTTAGTATTATATATACAGTCGATGGTAATAGAAGGTGGCCAGTGATGAAAATTCATGTTAAATAAATAAGCGTCTATATTTAAAGACGTTAATGGATAACATATCTTTAGTTCTACGTGGTCTTACAAGGAAGTTACTAAATGTGAAAATTATTCCATGAACTATATTGTATTGATAATAGTTTCCTCCAATTGAATAAAATGATGAAAATGAAACTATAATGGAAAAACACCTTAATATTTTATTAACTTATGAATAGTTATGTATATTTTATATAGTTTTATATAGAATAATCAAGAAATAGAAGAGTATGATCTTCCCAAAATAATATTAGTGGATAAAAGGTGGAAAGTGGTTAAAGTTTTATAAAATTATATAAATTCAAAGAAAATATCAATACATTAAAGAAGAAAAATTCTCTATCAATACATGCTGAAACATCTTATGATGATGAATTTTAAAAAAAGCGTATAAAATAAGTCGATGATGGTGATAAAATTTTTATTACTGAACTAAATCTTTATAATGAATCTTTTACTGATGAATAAGTAATAGGTAAATGGGATTAAATATATTTAAGATCATATAATGATTTATAATTGAAAATCATTTTGATTTATTATTTTACTGAAGACTAGAAAATTGAAATGGAAAAAACATATTTTAATAATGAGAATAAAACAATCAATACGTTACTTAATATATAAATATTGAAGAAAATATTAGTATGAGTGAGCATTTATCAAAAATAAGGAGTCATATGAACATAAATTTTAAAAAATTAGTAATGCTTCTTGATATTATAATGGAATATTTTTTTCCAAAAATTATGAGTAAATATTCAATGAGGGAAAAATAATTTGATGCTATGAAAAATAAGAAAAAAATATATATTTGGGTTTAGAATATTGTTTTATTTATAATAGAAAATATTTTAAATTAGTGATAAATTTTTGAAACGATAAAAAACATGATTATTTTTCAATGATGTCTTATATCTTATTAATGGACACTTATGTTATAAAATTAAGTATAATGAGAAATGAAAAACATTATTCATTTGTGAATTGTCTATAAAAAATGGAAAAATTCTATTGGATTATTTTATATTTTATACTGAAATTTCAAATAATTATGGTTTATAGATGGAAAATGATGTTGGGACATATAGAAATATAAATATAGGCTATATAATTTCACTTATAATGAAGATAATATAACATCCCCACCCTTGTTCACTATGTAGTAACTAGATCTGGTCCCTACATAACCTCGGGAATGTATCCTTGTATGATATAGGTTACTGACTAGTAGTGGGAGTCTTGGGTGTTATTATGGAGAGACAATGTTCACATATCAGAGTGTGAAATAATTTAGTAATAAACAAACATCTATATCACAATTTTACTATTTTTGTACCATGATCCAATAAAAAATTCATTACTCTTTCAAATGTATTGTGAATGAATATAGTCATACAGGCTCTTTATCATTCCTGAAAAAATATACTAATTTCCCTCAAGTTTAATCCTATAAATAAGATATAGATAATGATAAAATACATGGTGATCTTTTATATATTTGTTTTGAATTTATATATCACTTTACCCCATCCAAACTTTCCTCATGGAAGGATAAAGTCACAGGCCTCTACCCAACTTGATACTATAGATAATGAGGGTTTAGTTGATTGAGTAGGGTGTGAGTAAAAATCATTAAAGAAATATTGATTCGGTCTCATACATAACTGGGGAATATTGTATATGTGTATGTCATTGTATCATATGAGTAAATGATATAGTTCAAAATCACTAATAAATAAACATTGTGGATTATCAAGTTCTAACATGACACACATGATTGAATAAAAATGCTTTGGAAAAATTATTTGTGTTCAAGAGAAAATAACCTTATTTGGAACCAATGTAAAGATGATCCCTCCCAAGAAAACATACCATATAGAATGTTAATAATGTATCTAAACTGTTTTGGGGATTCAAATCATTTAGAAAATAATGGTCTTATCTACACCATATCAGGGAAGTAAGTGATTTAGTTACGTAAGGGAATATCCACACCATTTTGAGAAATAAATTCATCCTATAAAATAATGGTGTATCCCCAAAAGTCTAGGATATATATTCATTCAATAATTAAATGTTATATTTTAACCCCTTAATAATGTATTCCATCTTTAAAAAAAAAGGATATTTCTAATCGGTGTGGAAGATTGTCATGAAGATACTTAGGGTGTATCCATAATCTATTCAGAATGAAAGTCATTTTCTAATTTTAGTATTACATGAAAACTTTTGGGAAATTAGTTCAAATATTATCATTCATGAAGGATAGATCGGGGTGAACAAATTTAGTCATCCCATGTACATCAAAAAATCATGGGGTGAATTATGTCCCACCAAAATCATCTCATAGAAAACATCTCTGTGAGATCATTACTTTTTCCCAAACCTAGCCCTAAATTTGAGGTTATCCTCTCCGGTGAATGAATATTCATTAAAAAAACTATCACAATCATTCATAATCTATTCAAATTATAATGTGACATAAAAAATCATCCCTTATAATTCCTTCACAAACATTCTTGGGGGTTCTTATATCAATGGTGAACCCTTCCATGTACCCTAGGTTACACTAAAATAAAAAATCCTTCCATGGTATCCTTAGCCTAACTCTCATATAATGGGTAACCATCGATAACATAGAGGGTATAAAATCCATTAGATCTATAATAATAACATCATGACCTTACTGTACTCATAGTAAAATCCTCCCCAACACGAGTCTTAAAATATTTCATAATTCCCATCTCGCAACCTAGGTTTGTCAGATCATTTATTCTACCTTAACCATTCCATAGTGTGGATAGAACATACACACCTATGTGATCTGATCTTAGTAGGGTACTAGAACTCTCCCCATTCAAATCTCCACTAGATCAAAGGATTTAAGCCATCATAGGTTCCCCACATAGGCAATACCTGAGTCATAAATCTCAATTTAGCACACACCACTATCTATAGGTCAATAAGGAAACCTATCTCAAGGTCCACCATATATCATTTATTTTATATTAATTTTTTAATTTTATTTACACTTTTCAGGGCCAATACATTTAAATCCAAACCATTATAATCATGACCATGACCATAGGTTCTTGAGGTATCAAAATAGTGACCAAGGGTCTACTCTGTCACTTGGAAAATTGTTCAGTCCATAGAAATTTAACATTTATTTAAATTATATATTTAAAAAAATATCAACCTTCTCCAGTTGATAAGCCAAATAAAATAGGTATAAAGAATAAAAATAATTTAAAAATGGGTATTCTCAAGGTCCACCAACCTCTAAAAGGAAGTGATTATAATTCTTAAGTAGATCAATGTCTCTCAACTAAAATTCTCAAAGGTGAACTAGCCATCATCCATGATCTCAAGGTCCTAACTTGTACAAATATATTTAAATTATTTTAATATAAACAAATTAAATTTAATTAAATTGTTATAATTAATTTTTATAAATCAAATAAATTAATAATAATCACTGAATAACTCACCAAGAAACCTCATCCCACCAAAATTACAACCAAACACACATGGAAGGTATGTGGAATACCATTTTCACCATCCCTGTACAAATCCATAACATAATACCTCATATAAATTAATAAAATTAAATTTAAAAAAAAATCATAACTTTATATGGTGACTTTCTATAAAAACAATAACATGTAATGGAATTTACTTATCATCTTTGTTCATAATCCATCCATTTCATGCTAATTCACCACAATATAGAGATGATTCAATAATTATCCATTGGAATCATCTCAAAAAACATATGTAAGATAACACAGATCAAAATCAATAAAGGGGAAACCAATTATAAGATACAATATTGGAATAACAGTATATGAATAACTAACAAAATCAAATCAATTTCACCCCATTTCTGTGGGGGTTGAGAAAAAATTAATTAAGAGATGTCATGAATAAAACCCAAAGGAGGGGAGAGAAATCGGTTAGAAAATAAATAAATTTGATAAAGTGGAAATTTTCATAGGAAATTAAAGATATGCAAGTAAAAAACTTCCACAATGGCTTGTACTATGTCATGGTGTATTCTATCCAACACCTTAAGAGACTAATAAGTGAAAAAAATATTTTATGGTTTATTTTAAAATAAAAAAAATTATATTTTTTAAAGTATGAACCATTATAGTATATAGTCATTTTTTTCATTGTATAAATTACGTTTGATAACAAAATGAAACCAAAATAGATAAAAAATAGTAATCTACAAACACTTCACTACATGCAGCCAAACATCACGGTGTGACACTACACTTTTGAATGTAGATTAATGTTATTGAAATTTTTTGGAAAACAAATGAACAAATTACAAGGATAAAAAATGATCAAAGTGGAAATAGAGAAAAACATCTATAAAAGGAAATTCACATCATCATTGTCATTAATGATGTTATCCTTGAAGAATACATAGGTTTGGTGAGAATTTATGCCACCACCACCCATTTATAACATGTGACACCCGTGAAACCCCCTGAATGACCTGAATTGATTTTATTACTGCATTAATGGAACCCTAAGTGTGATCTATTCTGATAAATAAGAGCATTATGGGACTTTAGAGGGAAGCTCGACATGTAATGCAATGTATGATAGCCAGCAACAGATTTATTTACTTGTTATTCATTCCGATTCATTTCTTCACTATTTGATGTCTCCCCTAAACAGAAAAAATCAATTTACACAATCATGGAGGGGTATTTCTATTGAGCAATGGGGAAAGGGTTACACATTATCAATTGCTATGTTTATGTTCCAAAATTTAAACTAATAAATTTTTATCTTTCTTTATGCTAACTGGTTTCAAATTTTTATTCAGTTTTTAAAAATGAATACATTTGAGATAGGGTTATATTATTTTAATATTAGTTTCTTTGGTCATTTATCCAAATCACCCTACTCCCAAAACCGATATATTTCCAACAAAGTATATTAGGTTTGGGTGTGAGTTCATGGTGATCACTAGAACATCTATGGAATTGTGATAGAGACAATTTTTAATTAGGGAATAACAATTCCCATTTGGGTATTGCCTTAATTTATCAAAAGGACATATTAAAATTCTATGTATATAAGAAAGAGGTTTGAATAATTAATAATTGTTTTGGAATTCCAATACCATCACCATTTTACTAAGGGGATAGATGAATTAAAATAGGAATATCTCTCTTTCCATCAAGGAGAGGTAGAATTGATAAAAATTGTAAACCATGATAGAATAAAAACTACTTTATTTCAACCCCATTCGAGTAACATATTTTATAAATTAATTAAATATTAATTATTTTAAACTTTTTTCTAATTTAAATTTCTCGAACAAATCATAAATAATTTTTTTTTATATCAACCAAATTGGAAAATATTTTTTGCATACACTGCTCTTTAAGAGCCATCCTATGATTAACTATTATACTATTGAAGGTACAAAAAAATGATTTCCTATTACCAGTAATTGGGTTCCATCAAACATGGTTCTATATCTAGAGATGGAGTTCTATAATAATCCAAAATCAAATAAAATTATTAGAATGACCTATAGATCAACAAACCACATAATGGAATTTTATCATAAAATTGAATGAACACACACCAAATTTTGGGAAAACATTTTAAATATATTTTGATGAAATAATCCTCTCAAATTAAATTTATTCATTCTGTATTATCTTTGAATATAAAAAAGGATATAAATCCCAACCATTCTCTTCATGATCATTATGCTTCACAATTCTCTAACCAAAAAAATCGGCTACTTATCTATGCCTTAGAAAAAATATTTCTTTGTTGTGAATTAACATGATAAAAATTATTCCAAAATTAAATTCTCTTGTAGGAGAAGACCCAAATACAGTTATTCATAATTTCGAAATATTTTTTTCCCCTAATATATCATATGGAATCATGGAATAACATGTAAATTATAGGCCTTTACCTTTCTCACATGTGTTATTTGGAATTGAATGTTTGTATATTGGTATCCTGGAGAGGTCCCAAACAAGTAATATCTTAAAATATACTTCATTAAATTAAGTATTTCTCAAATATTGAAGAAAAAATATCTACAAAAAGATATATGATATTCCACAATCAACTAGAGATCCACTTTATGAGTATTGTGAGCGATCCAAGAAGCTTTGTGCCATCTTTCCGAATCAAAATATAGAGGAACACAACTTCATTGTTTTCTTCTATCAAATAAATATTAATAATGAATGTAAAATAATTGAATCCTCATATAAATAATCTTAGATTAAAAAATCTACATTATATTCTTGAAGTCTATCAAAAACGATTACACATACCCCCCATCGATTAGGCACTATACGTAAGGGAATGATAGGAATCCATGAGGTAATGAATTTTGATTATTCATAACCCTTATTTGATGAAACACTTAATATTAGAGACATTTTACTATGAAAGATGTCAATGAGAAAATATATTTGACAACAAGGCTCACCATTGGTATGTGGTTTATGCTCCTCTAACAATCATTTCACATACCAATTTCCTGATGTTTAGGAGACTTAATGTTTCATTATATCCGTTTATCCATAAAAATTCCAATAGAATTGGCTATTTCAACCTCATCGTCAACTAGGTTACGGATAGAAACAAATTACTCCCTATTATCCATGAAAATAAAAAACCCAACCTCCATTCAAGTAGTTGAAATAACACAATTCCCAACAACTCTAAATACTCTAAAAATAATTTTACCCAGATAAACCATCTGAAAAATACTAAATATAATTTGAACAAAACTATCAACAAATTGATATTTTAAAAAAAGAAGATAGTAAAATTTTCAAACATTATTTTTATTGACTTATTGATTTTATAACCATGAATCAAGAAAAACTATGAGTATAAAAGTTCATAATACCAATGGGAAGAATAATAATTATTAAAAATAATGTGGAGATGAACTCCAGCCACCAGAACTATATAAAGTAAATTATTCACAAAAATCCTAAGAAGCTCAACCCATCAATATAGAAGATGGGGACCTGAATAATTAATGAATAATAATCAGGTTTTGGATGTAATGGAAAGAAACACTTGTGTAATAACAAAAAAGGGAGACAAAATATATTCTATATCCATTAATTTAGGTATTAGTTGTGTCGAAGAAGGGTTTATATGATCAAATTTATTAAGAATTTAAGGAAAATTTCCACAAAGTTGAAATCAGCATCCCATAGGTATATGCCTTTTGAAAAATCCAAAAAATACATAATATTTCACAAGGAGATGTGAAAAAGGAATTAGAATACTTGATAGATATAATATAATTGATTAATATAGCATCATCTCAGAACTGATGACACCACCAATACAATAAAAATAACCATATTCAAAGAAATGTTCTATTCCATACACTATCTTCTCTTTAAATTATACTGAAACTTTATGTGATCTATTAAATTATATAAATCATATAGATATCTCAGTATATTTATAAATTATGATCATAGAAAAAATCCTACTAGATTTGTGGTAAAATTATTGAATTGATCGTCAATTTTCCTAATTTTAGCTATAGAAGATATACCCATAGTAGTATTGTTTTGGATCTTATTAATAATATTTAATATCCATACCATGTAATATGATAGGGAACCAGTCTATTCTCCCATCATCATACTGTTACCATTCATAAAAACAATATTTAAAATCATTAAAATCCATTAATGAACACTCCTAGTGGAACTTAGAGATAGAAAAATACACTAGGACTTTATTTACACGACAATGAATCCTTCCAGTAGTCACTCAAATTTTGAGATTCCTCACAAATATGTTAAAAACATTATTCAAGATTCATGTATACATCATGAATTATTTTTAATAGGATGAAATTTTTCATTTTAAATGACAATAATAAAAAAGCTGAGAAACTCAATTTCATTTTAGAATAATATATTCCTTATGATTTTTTTCAATGATTTACAAAAAATATACTAACATGAAACTAGAGATATATTCCTTGAATTTAGGTAACCTAAACTTAATTTCATCCATTTAAGAACCCCAAAGTATATATTTGAATTCATTTATGTTTGATTTGATGTATGTTCCCATTATATAAAAATATAAATAACATTTTATTATTGATATTAAACTATTAAATTCCCAAGAACAAACATTGATTGACCTTATAATGATAAATGTACAAGACAATAGGATGGAATATAGGTGATATACTCAAAATCATCCCCAAAGTGTTGTCTCAAACAATTTTTCTTAGAACATGTTCAATAACTTGTAATGCAACCTGTAAAATATCATACATCGTTATGTTATGTCCATGATTAAATTTTTGTTGAATCTTTTTTGGTTAGTGAAATGTTGCATGGATGTTTTCCAAGCCTTTTTGATGTATGGGTGCTTTGGGACATGAATGAAAATGAAAAATGGATATTCGATTCATGTTTCATGATTGGAACATGGTTAGTTAAAACTATTCACCCAATATGTGCTATCTAGGAGTAGGGCACACGGTTTCAGAAACCATGAAAGGGGGAGACCCAAACCATGTAAACTCAGAGAGAGGCATTCCACATAGTAGGATCATGGTCTTACAAATTTTGTGGGATCCCCATGTAATCGTGCGACACATCCCCCTTATGAAAACAGTTAGGTACACTGTTTGTACAGGGTTTGAAAAATCATGCAACTAAACCATGTGCATTTTAAAAGGTTGAAATTTCCCAGATTCCCCCCATGATTTTAGGGTGTTCACCCAATGTTTCCCTTATACTTACTTATTTCAACAATGGTTATGAACTTGGATGACCCAATCATTCAATTTGTGGTTCTCCTACAATTTTTGATCGTTTATAATTGTTGGTTGTGGATCAGATCTCGGGGTGATTCTAATTCATCCCATTTTTATCTTTTCAGGATTAGGTTTTGTGGTTCCTCTCACCTTTTTTTGAATCTAAAAAATCAAATTTTTTCCATAGACTCTATTTTGGGATTTCAATGGGTTCTTTAATCCAGATATAAGGAAAAAATTATGACTGAGTTCATAAATATATTATATGTGGGTGGTCAACATGTTATATCCCATGGTATTTTGGTTGATTGGTGCATGTTTGGTTTCATTCATTGTAATATCTTATTGTAAATTTGATGTATATTGTGATTTTTGGTTAAATGATTATCTAAATGATGAATTAAACCCTCATGATCCACATGGGATGTGTTGAGGAGTATTTGGCTAATTATGTGCCACCAATAGGGTTTACCTATTTACCTGAACCTAGAAATTGTTAAGGTTAAGTGTACAGTAGACACATGATAATATAGATCCCATATAGAAAAAGTTAAGATTGTTGGTTTAGTTGTAAATGTAATAAAATATGATTGTGACTGAGGTAGATAATGGAAAAAGAGGTTATTTGTCATGGCATGAAAATGGGATAATTGAGTTATTTGAAATTGTGTTTAATGGATTATGAAGTATGTTGGAAATTCATAAGAGGTTTAGTGAATTTGAAGTATTGAACTTGATAAATGAGTAACAGATTGGGAATTTATTAATATGTTAAATGGAATTTTATAAAGTAATTAATTAATATGTTTAATGGGATGATGTAAATGGAGTTAGCTATAATTACTAATGTGTTCGGGCATGAGAATGTGGATAGCGATAAAAGGTACTTTTAATGTAGATAGAAAATGTTTTATTGGGTTATAGATTAATATTAATTTCCATGTTGATGGTTATGTATATTTTTTTGTATAGTTTGAGTTATGGTATTAGTGGTGAATATATATATATATAATCATGTTCATAGGACATGGTAGTGTGGGGTATCGATTTTAGGCTCTACATGCATGGGTAGAGTTAGATTGAGTCTCTAAACTCTCCCCCACCCAAAATGCATGGGTTAGGTAGGAGGTGAAGGATCTAATCCCCTAAAGATTTAATTTAATGAAAACCCCAAGACCAACGCATCAAGGTGAGTGTAATGTATTCTTTTGATTTGTTTACCCCTATTGAGATAGGGACATGACTTATTCCTTAATACACAGAGATTTATTGGCTTAGAGCCTTGTGTAAATGGTGTAAATTCCTAACACATGGATCACATAATGAAAAATGGATTATCTGATAAAGATAGTATAAGTGTTGATAATTGTAACAATGATAGAAATGGGTAATGTATACATTGTTCGCTAATGGAACCTAAGTTCTCCTTTGGTTACCTTATCATTAATTTCATACATTCTTGAACTATATATTTATATTATATATTTCGTAGAAACTATTTGTGGTGGCCTACTAATTTGTTCTCACAGCCTTCACCGGTCATTGTTGTGTACCCAATAATATTTCATTGTTTTAGGTTTGGATAATGGAAAATGATCGATGAAAAGAATTTGAGTTGGGGTCGAGAAATTAAGGGATGAGGATCTAGAAATGGATTAAAGAACCATTTTGGGGATTAAACTATTGTCTATATTTTGTGTATCCTTCAGTTTAAGTACTATTGGAACAACGTGAAATGGTAATGATTGGTTTGTGGTTTGTACTTGGTTTTGAGAGATTCTTTGTTTTTCATGTTTATTGGTCATTATTTTTAATTTATGCTATTTATATTGTCAACAACTAGGGCTTACTTTGGTAAATAGGGTATACTATCCCCACATGAATTATTAGACCCTCACCACTAGTTGGAAACATATGGTGTATGGGGAATCATGCTTGAGGTCATGTGGCAGCCCATATCGTAGCACCAAATTAGTGGATTCTAGGTCCGGAATGATACAACAAGGTATTAGATTGGTTATTTTATATGGTCTTATTATTTTAAAGTGTATATGAGAGAATAGGATGTGTCATGTCTGGGAAATGAGATCATGTTTTGTAGTAGTTAACCCTTGTACAAGGGCAAATCCAAGTACCCAGGGTGGTAATTGTTGTTCTTATTAGGTTTTGTTATAGGAAATTGATATTTCACCATTGGGTGATGAACTCATGATGTGATGTGATTGTTTTGGGAAGTTTCACTCATGGTTGATTAACATGAGGATGTGCATTCGTGCATCATTCGAGGAACCTAGGGAGAGAGGTTCAATGCATAATGTTAGGCACACATGGGACATATGTGTGGGGAATGAAAGGTGGAATTCATATTAGTTAATGATAATTTAATATAAATAGTGTCTAATAAAAATGATGAAAATTGAAAAAATAGAATGATTGATAGAGAATGGTTAATGAATTGTGTTTAATGAAGGGTTGTAAATAATTTAAAATGATTGTTGTAGTATGTTGTGAAATTAAAAAATCTCTTAAGTGGGAGGATTGATAATGGATGTGTGGAAATAGTTTTAAAATAGTGACTTGTAAATAAGAAGGATAACTTAACTTGTTTATCCCATGTTGAGCATGACCCGTGGTAGGTAAGGTGGTTGGTAATGTTCTATGTGTGATGATATTCATTGGGATAATGTATGTGAATGGTTTTATTTACGACTACTGAAGATCCAAATTTTTTGAAACATTTTGAATTTGTGTATTATGTGTTATGAATATTGTGTTTGGAATTGTAGATATATTCCACCCTAAAGATGTGCAATGGTACGGTGAAATGTGGATGTTGTTGATAATTATCTACTAGTAGTGAAGTAATGAGTTCAGGTGATTTAGGGTAATAAATAAGAGTAGTTTTGTGATATCATTGCACATTTTTTTTTTCAGATTATGGAATGGGACTCAAGGGGGTATTACCGAGCACCTTCGAGATGACTATATATTTTCAGCTAAAACACCCTCTAGCCTTCATCAGAGAGGGTGATCCAAAGGCATTAGAGTTCATGATATAGTCCATCCATGTGATAGTTGTTCATTTTGATAATCCCTTTTACAAGTGAGTTATGTTGGAAACTTATATGTTCTGAGGTTAAAAATGAGTTAGTGGAAAATCATTGTTCATAATGAGCAAGATAAAGAAATGATATGGAAATATTTCAAAGAGATTTTTCAGGAACAAATTAATCCTGAAACATTGAGGATGGAGAAATAAGTACAATTTATGATGTTGACCATAGGGGATATATAAGAGACTGTGAAATGTCCTGGACCATCCTGGTCCATTACATTGTCAAATTTTATGTGCCACTGATCGGTTCCACCCATATGTATCACTGATCGATTACACCCATCGGTATCATTGATCTGTTCCACCGATCAGCCTATTCAATCAATGTCTCATCGATCTTCTAACCTGTCAGTCAAACTGATCAAATTCACCAATAAACTTCACTAATCAGCATCACTGATCAGCTTCATAGATCTGCTTCATGTATTAACTTCACCAACCAGCCTCAGCGATTTGCTTCACGGATCAGCTTCACAGATCAGATTTACAAGTTAACTTCAATGATCAAATTTAGTGATCAGCATCATAGATCAGCATCACCGATCAGCTTCACATATCATCTTCACCAATCAGCTTCACAGATGATCTTCACTGATCAGATTCACTGATCAGCTTCACAGATCAGCTTCAGCAATTGGATTCACTAATTAGCTTCCCTGATCAGCTTCATCGACTGGCTTCACTGATTAGCTTCACATATCAATTTCACTGATCAACTTCAGCAATCATCTTTAGTGATGGGCTTCGACTATCAATATCCACGATCAGATTCAATGATCAGCTTCACTAATCTACTTCACTGATTAGATTTATTCATATTCTTCATTTATCCGCTTCACCAATCCGCTTCACCGATCAACATCACCGATCGTCATCACATATCGGTGTAAAATAATCAACTTCACTAATTAGCTCCAAATATCTGCCTCACTGACCTCCTTCACAGATCTGATTCACAGATCAGCTTCACTGATCCTCTTCAGTGGTCATCTTCACTGATTAGCATCATAGATCATCTTTAGCAATCATCTTCACTGATCCACTTCACAAATCAGCTTCATTGATCAGCTTCACCGATCATATTCAGTGACCATCTTTACTGAGAAGATTTACTGATCAGCTTCAGTGATTGACTTCACTTGTTGGATTCACCGATCAGCTTCATGGATCTGCTCATGTGATCCACTTTACTGAATAGCTTCACCAATCAGCTTCATTAATCCAAAAAATTGATCTGCTTC
Organism: Viscum album; assembly: GCA_963277665.1. Taxonomy (NCBI): domain Eukaryota; kingdom Viridiplantae; phylum Streptophyta; class Magnoliopsida; order Santalales; family Viscaceae; genus Viscum; species Viscum album. Next base: position 566,913,349 of record OY728164.1, on the reverse strand, counting down.
AATCATCATCTTCACCAATATTCATCAGTGATCTACATTACAGATTGGATTCACTGATCAACTTCACCAATCATCACCAACAATCATCCTTCTTGATCGACCACAGAGGGGTGTCTGGATTCTTTCAATATTTTTACTATAACGTATCATTTATGTTTTAATACTTATTTAAATTATATTAAGGATGTTTTAAATCCCATCAATGATATTTTAAATACCCTATGTGTGGGATACCATTTTGTTTGAAAAACATGTTGCCTATCACCCATATTTACTACATTCTCTAGGTTCCGATGTTTTTCAGATTCACTCCAGTTACATGTTTTCTCCATGTAATGGAAATATTTTAACCCATAACTGTTATATCCACTACCTCTGAGGATATTTATTAAATCTATGTAAATTCAAACATGTACAACCACTCAACTGTGTCGTCAAACAATGATCCTCGTTTTTTCACTTTGAGATATCATGTCCCGTAACTCTAGGATCAGTCTTTTTAACACATTGAGATCATCTTCTTCCTTAGTACCATCATTTTCCTTCATCCTCTTAGAGTACTTCTTTTATAGGTGAAAAATGTTCCCATGATGGAGCCCTTTTTCCTCATCCTTTGAGTCCATAGAGTAATTCCACTGCAAGTTTTGTATCCCCAGTTCTTGGCTCTAGGAGAAAACATCAATCCTTGATCATCCATGTAGGTGTTTTTTCCTTCATATCTATTAAAATATGCATCATGTGGGCTAGGAATGATGATGATCCTTCGAGATGTAAATTAAACCAACTTTGATGAAGATAATTAATGGAATCTTAAAGAGTGAAAGGTTGAGAATGATAGTGTTTATGTTTCACAGTTTTACATTCATTTTATGTTGTGAATTGTATAGACTCTTTTCCATCGAAAATCCTGGTCATTGGTGGTCCATTCTTGGGCACTAATGATGCTCTTTTTTTGGATAATATTATTATTCGATGGTTGTAACATGGGGAACTAGTTAATCACATAAACTAGGTTGATCAAATCGATTCACGATGAATAAGATACCCTGTGTGATCAACCTATTTAACCAAACATATAGAATTTAACTAATAGTGTGGATAAATATGAATGTCCCATACTCAATTCTGGTAATACACATGGTTGTTATGTTTAATGTTTGTGGGGTGACTCAAAAATGGGGATGTAATGTTTTGGTTGATAAGTTTTTGGCCTGTAAATCTGAGGCCGTGTGGAGCAAGTATATTGGTTCTTGGTTTGGTTGTTTTATATCTAGGGATCTCACATATCCCTTTTTTTGTTTTGACCTTACAAGAGAATCAGGTGTGAATGCTTAAATGTGTGCTTAGCTATTTTTCATTCAGTCTATTCTATGACTTGTGGCTATGCCAATTAGATTCACTATAGTGAAGGAATATTTAAAAGGATTCACATGAACATGATAACGAGGATGAGTACAATGGGGGATTGTTTTCCAGAAATGGGTTGTGATTGAGTTATTGCTATGGTGTATTTGTGCATGTAAGGATAACAATGAGAGTGGTTGTGTATGGGATGGTAGTATGTTTTGGAACCCTTAGGTTGGGATGAGTGTTTGATTACTTATATGTATAATTATTAGTTATTTTGTTTCTTATACGCACCACACACATGTGGAGAACATCATGTTTGACACTCCCATTTCATGGGGGAGGGTGTTTTCCCAAAATTATTATGAGTGGCTGGTTATTAGCTCTTTCCTTCTCAATCTCACAGGTATTCCAAGATCAATCATGCATGTTGTGATTAACTAAGTTATATTATGGCCTAAGAATCTTCGAGCAGGGTGTATTGTGGTGGTTTTCCTACATTTGTACAGGAAGGTTTGCTTCCCACGTGTCTTTGGGATGATGCCTTGTTGTATTTGGTCGTGGTAGTGGTTATGGTGGACCAGTTGTCTCTGAGAAGGATGTGCGGTTGGGATGCCAAATATGGTTGTTCATGGCTACAGAAGTGGGACTGCAGTGGGATTTGTGGGGGCGGTATGATGCCTAGGATGTCTAAAATAACCTATGGGAAAGCAGTGCAGGGAACAAAAATATCATTGTGTCATTTCTATTACCTTATCTTACTAGATTTATTTGGGTAGTGTTCCTTGGTGAGGCTGGGTAGATAGTTTCTGTGCTAGGTGTTCTGGTTACCTCTTTTCTCATAGGAAATTATATATTCGCCCCACTTGTGGATGATATCTTTTGTAAGTCCCTAATGAGTATACCTGTAAACTACCCCAAAGTATATAAAAATGATTTTAGGTTTCTGTAAGGAATTTGAAGATCGTTCTAGACCTTACTAGCTCAGGATTCAAGAGAATTAATTGATTCCTTTCATTATTTTCGTACTTTTCAATCATTTTTTCTTATTCTTTGTATCATTTTATTTTGAACATGCATATGGGAATGTTTTTCTGGCTTTACTTTTACTTTCATTTTTTGGATTTGTTTGGGATTTACCATCTTATCTTCTAATATTATTAAACAAAAATGGTTATGCCTTCCATTTTACAAGAGATTCTATACCCTTGGTTCTAATTGCCACTCTAGGGCATATTGAAGGTGGGACTCAAGAGTCATTATCTCTCCTTGAACTTGAAGAAGGAATGGTCTGGCAGTTTGAGGTCCCTTTACTCATCTTGGTGATGGTGGGTCATGAAAGAATGCTATCAAAGGCTAATGTTTGAGAGATAAGATAGAGTTCAGGTTTGGCATAGTGGGAATTGCATGGGACGGTAGGTAGACAGTTTGTAGGAAATCATGGTGCATGAAATAAGACAGGGAATACCGGCTAGGACACAGAAATTTATCCCCCCCCCCCACACCCAATGATCTGATGCAAGGACTCTAGACCTACTAAAAGACCAGGTTAGGCTATACTGATTATAGGGTAGAGACCCTAGGAAAGGTACTTGTATCATAATGACTTGTGTTCTTGTGTTTCATGAGTGTTATTAGAGTATAAAATAAATAAACGGTTTAACAAAATTTAAAAGGAAGATTATACAATATGGGCATAGTCATTCCTGTTTGACCGTATAGTTATGTCACTAGGACAATGTTCATAAGTATTTTGGGATGTCAAGGCCTATCAGGTTGATCTGACTGATCAATGCAGGATTGACAGAGAGGAAGAGTATGACAAGTGGAAACAGACTCTAGGTCCTTTCCTAAGGCATACCCTCAGGATGTATGAGGGAAATGTTTCTATCTTGGAGCTAGAGGGATGGCTTGTGGAGCTGAAAATTATCTTTACCATGATCCGTGCTCCAAGGGAGTTTTTTCCATTGGTGGTTAGTCACATGAAGGGAGAAATACCTTAGTGGAGGATGCTCTAACATGGAGAGAGGATGGAGGTTGAGGTTCTGTGGGATGACATCAAGAATGATTTCTCAGCAAAATTCACTTCTTCTATAATGAAATATAAGAAGAGGAAAGATATGATCTCCCTCCATCAATGGATAATGTTAGAAAGACAGTTGGGGATCATGGTCAAGTATGTCATACACTTCTCTCTTAACTTCTTTCCAAATGAAGAGTATCAGCAGGGACATTTAAGGGAGGCACTCCACATTTCTCTATAGTATGCATTTACTCCCATCACTCTATTGACATACTTGGAGGATCAGAAGAAGGTTGTGGTCGTAAAGATGATGCACACACTGGGAGGTGTTCCATGAGATAGGAGCTAGTTGGGTTCATCAAAGGGGATGGTCATTACTAGCAAGCCTCCAGAATCGGGGCCATCCAGGTTTTGGCTAGTGGGGAGACTATAACGACCCAAAGTATTTCAATAGAAAATTCGCTTCTTATATATATGTCATAAAAACACAAAATATTGAACTACTAAGTGATAAGTGACCTTTATTCATAATTTATCCACCCCTATGTTTGGAATTTTAAAAATCCAACAAACACGGTTGTGTTCAAGATAGTTTTTGGAGTCTAATGAAACAAAAATAATTTTTGGTGAATAGTAACATACCCTTATGAATAGTAACCTACCCTTATGAATAGTAATATGACCCTTATGAATAGTAAATAAGAGTAACATTACCTATGAATAATAAAATAAAATTTAGACATCTTAGAAAGTGACAATTTGACCTTAGTAAACATTTTTGGTATTTTATAAGTCTTAAATAATTAATTATAATTAATTAATTAATTTAAAAGAATATTTATTTTCCTATAATGTATTCATAAATTATTGAATCAATGTCTAATAGTTTTTAGATAATTTTATAAGACCCTGCGTAATTTTTGAAAGAACTATAAATTCAGTTTTAATCTTAACAACAGTTTTTTTAAGTAAATTATGATTTTTATTAATTATTAAATTAATAATATTTAGAAAATCGTTTTTTAAAAATGGAATTTATTTTTGGATTCTGGACATTGAAAAATGGTTGGGGAAAATGTTTGGTATTTTTCTGAGAAACTTGAATTTTTTGTGAATAGTAGAATACATTAATTTACCATATAAATACATTTTAATTAAAACCCACTATTCCTGACATCACAAGTGATTTAAGCACCCAAATCCCGATCTCACCTGACTTTGTTACTATTCTTGGTCTTCCAAGACTCACTTTTCCTTGTCTTAGGTGAAATTAATAAACTAATCAATTTTATATTAAGGAAACCCCTCTCCCCTCCACTATAAAAGCCACCCTTCACTCCCTCTTTTCCTCACACCTCTCAAGCTCCAAGCCTTCTCTAAACTATGCCCAAACAACTTCCCTATCTCATACCCCACGTCCAAAATCTTCTGTTCTCATCAAAAGACCAAGCCTAGCTTCCTTAAAGAGGATCTCAAGAGGAGAATTCTAAAGGTAATTTCTCTCTCTCTTCTCCTTTAATTTCCTTTCAAGTTCAAGTGCCTTTATTGATCTCTCCCTACCTATGTTCATCCAAATTGTTCTGTAAATCTAGTATTATATATATAATTTAATATTATGATTCTAATGTTATATTATATCACCCCAAAACCTTTCTATCTTCCATTTATTTTATTAAAGAGAACGTTGTTCATGAGGTGTTAAATTTATCACCTTCAAAAACGACATCTTCTCTTATTCCATTTCTACCTTCAATCTGGTCATGAAACCATTTTATAGATTAACCAGAATATTTTATATTTATTATTTTCTATTTTATGTTCTGGAAATAACCTATGGCCTTATTACTAAGTTAAATGTTAAAACAAGATCGTTGTGATCCAAAAACTGCCCAAATTAACCCAAATAACCATCATTAAATTTTTATCTAATGATTCGTCCACTTGGATCTAATATAATTCACTATAAAATTATTAATACTTCTCTAATATCATTAATAAAATTTAGTATCAGTATTGGATGTTTACCCATGATCTACCCAAACATCAATTTAAGAATACAAGTGGACTGCTCAAGAAAACCATAAAAACGAACATCCCTGAACAATGTTTTTAAACTCTATAAGTCATCCAAAGGAACATAATATGAAATAATGAAACCATAATGAACCCTATTAATGTATAAAAGGTTCTAGAATTTCTAATTAATGAACATAATGTCATTATACTGGACATTAAAGAGAATGAGGCATTCGAGTACAAGGTGAGGGGAAATCTCGAACCCAATTTTCTTCCTTCGGGTTCTCCCACTTTCACTCAATTTTTGATATGTTTACTCCTCAAAGATCATTTTTTCATCATTTCCCTTAATTTTTTGGTATATACATGTTTTTTCACTGGTTTTTATATCCATCAAAATGTTTTCCAAATGAACTCTTCTTTCAAGATCTCACCTTTTACCTCTCATTCAAGGTTGATGGTTCTTGTATCAAGTATGTTGTTCCCTCTTTATTTTGGGAACCCAAATCTTATGAATGTGTTATTATGAGATGAAAACCATTACTTTCCATGGGTTATTTATGTACATGTTTTATATGTGTTCTATGTGGCAATCATGAGAATGATAATGTTATGATGTGACGGGTGCGCCTGGAATTATGCAGCGCAATATGAATGTTTAAATGTGACGGGTGTGCCAGGAATTATAAAGCGCCCCAATGCATTGGGTAAAGTGATGAATCTCATGAGTAAATGTGAAATGATGTGTGAACATGATTCTAGCTTTGTTCACAAGTATGTGTGGTTGTTAACCACTAAGACATGATGTTTCATTTTTATGCATTGCCACATTTCTAGTCTTTTACTTATGCTCCTCTCATGTTCATGATCTTTTGCCTATGTTATGATTATGCTCACCCCATGATGTATTGTTATTATCTATCATCTAACTAGGCTTCTAGATCACCCCTTTTGAGGTATATCCTCAGGTGGCTACATGTACTAAGGAGGGGACAAGTTCTACTATGATGCTATAGAAGAAAAAATTAAATAAATGTTTGTGGTTGATGTTGTATTTATTATGTATGGTCCTAGTTTTCCCAAGACACTAAACCTCTGGATCCTCCATGTGAAGTACTATTGTGTTGTTTATCTTTAAAATGATGTAATAGTAATGTAAGAAGAGGCCGGGTCATTATAGTTGGTATTAGAGGAAAGGTTTAGTTAATTTGGGAATTAGGATTTGTAAACCCTAGAGAAAACCTTTAGCATGAGAATAAGTACAAATATGTACACAAGAATATTTACCTAGGGATCCCATATGTTATGTTTTTGGTAAAATTGTTTAAATGAATAAGTTATTCATGACATTTTTACTTATGTTTTGTTCTAACCTTTTCTATTTTATAAAATGGTGGGATCCAGTAGAAATCAGGCCAACAACTCTTGCGAGGGCCAATGCAACGATTGCCCGAACAACATCCCCAATGATTTGGGAGGTGGAGTTCAAAACATATGGTGGTGCTTACCCAATTATCTCGGGTTATGAATAATAACCATAATAATATGGAACGTCCTCCTTCACCAAAGAGGGAGAAAACTAGCTATCGAATGTTTTATATGACAATGACCACTGACGTTTTGTGGATCTTCTGATCCACTAGTTGCAGAACAGTGGGTCAACTCCATGGAGAATATCTTTTCTGTTCTTCACTGTTCCGAGATGGAGAAGGTGACTCTAGCCGTTTATCGTCTAGATGGAGAAGCTGATCAATGGTGGGCTTTGATTAAGAACACCAAGCCAATGGAGGAAATTGAAGAGATGGAATGGGAAGACTTTAAGATAATGTTTCTTAATAAGAACTTCTCAAGAACTCTTCGCACGATGATGGAGAGAGAATTCATAGAGCTCAATCAAAAAGAAGGAGAATCTGTCAAAACCTATGAAGAAAATTTCACAAGGCTCGCAAGGTATGCCTCGGGGTTTGTTATCAACAATGATAGAAAAATTGATAGATTATTTAGTAGATTAAAACCACATCTTCGAAAGGCTCTTGAAATTTGAGACTTTGAGAGTTATGAATATGTTGTTCAGAGTGATCTCAAAGTGGAGATGGAGTTTGTAGAATGGTCCCATGGCTATGGTGATAAGAAAATAAAGATGGAGTTTCAAGCTAGTGGATCTAGTGATAAAGATGGGAAGAAAACACAACAACCCACATGCCAAAAATGTGGGAAGTTTCACCATGGGAACTTCCTCAAAGGTACGTCGAAATGCTTTAAGTGTGGGAAGGAAGGACACCAAGCTCACGAGTGTCAAAAAGAAATGAAAAAGGAAGGATAATGTAGCCTATGTAAGGAGAGAACCACTCATGGTTCAATGCTACAACTGTAGGGAGCTAGGGCACTATTCAAACCAGTGCACTAAACCTCGAGCTCTCGAGGGTAATCAGCACCAACAACCACAAAAGCCAAAGGAACAAGGGAAGGCTTATGCCATCACTACTACAGAGGTGGAACATGATAATGAAGTCGTATGTTACACCTCCTATTCACTCAAGAATGGAAAAAGTCTTATTTGATTCTGGTTCTAGACATTCCTTTATATCGTTCCAGTTTGCTAGAACTATAGAATCGAAGCCCCGAAACCTTGAAGTAGAGATATCTGTAAAAACACTATGTGGTGGAACCATTTCAACCCATGTGTTTGACTCTTCTCATGTTGACGAATGTGGGAAGATTCTTCCAGCAAATCTCGTAATACTTCCCTTGGTGGAATTCGACGATATAATGGGAATGGATTGGCTCTCGTTATATAGAGCACATATTAACTGTCAGGAAAAGGAAATAAATTTTCATATTCCAAACCATCCCATGCTCCTCTAAAAATGCAAGGAAGATCATGAATTTCCATTGAAAAATCCTTCAATGGTGTGGGTGATGATTCCCTATGAAGAAGCATACCTCACCCAAATGGTTGAGTCGAAGGAAAGTTCCAACCTTGAGGAAATTCCCATCGTAAGGGAATACAGTGATGTATTTCATGAAGAGTTACCTGGAATTCCCCCGGATCGTGAGGTAGAGTTCTCAATTGAACTCATACCCGGAGCTACTCCTATCTCGAAGTGCCCCTATAGGATGGCTTCTATCGAACTGGAGGAGTTAAAGAAGCAGCTGCAAGAGCATCTAGACAAAGGGTTCATATGACCTAGTGCATCACCTTGGGGTGCGCCAGTGCTCTTTGTGAAGAAGAAGGATGGAACCATGCGGCTATGTATCGATTATCAGGAACTCACCAAGAACACTATAAATAACAAGTTTCCTCTACCAAGGATTGATGACTTGTTAGACCAGTTAAGAGAAGACCAATACTTCTCAAAGGTGGATCTTTTTTCTGGATGTCATCAGGTAAAGGTGAAGAAAGAAGATATTCAGAAGACTGCCTTCCGTACAAGGTATGGGCACTATGAGTTTTTGGTGATGCCCTTCAGGCTTACTAATTCCCCTACAATCATCATGGATTTGATGAATAGAGTCTTTATAAATTACCTCGACAAATTTGTGGTAGTGTTTATCGAAGATGTTCTCATGTACTCCATGAGCAAGGAGGAACATGAAGAACATATAAGACTTGTGTTGGCGACATTGAGAAAGGATAAGTTGTACGCCATGTTCAACAAGTGTCACTTTTGGATGAATCAAGTCACGTTCTTGGGGCATGTGATCACAAGCGAGGGAATTTCTGAGGACCCTTCAAATAAAAAGGTGATTAAAGAATGGCTAAGGCCCTCTAGTGTCACAGAAATCCGTAGTTTTCTTGGATTAGCTGGGTACTATCGATTTTTTGTGAGAAACTTCTCATGATTGTCCAGCCTTCTAACTAAGTTAACAAGGAAAGGGGTAAAGTATGTATGGATGGAAGAATGTGATGGAAGCTTCAAGGAGCTAATTAGAAGGCTGATCACTGCACCTGTACTCACACTACCGAAAAGTGGGGAATGTTTTGTGATATACAGTGATGCTTCAAAGAAAGGCTTGGGTTGTGTACTAATGCAAAATGATAATGTGGTAGCCTACGACTCACGAAAGTTGAAGATCCATGAGCAGAACTACCCAACGCATGATCTAGAGCTGGTAGCTATGATTTTCGCCTTGAAAATCTGGCGGCACTACCTTTATGGCGAGATGTTTGACATATACACCAACCACAAGTGCCTAAAGTATATATTCACACAAAAGGAGCTCAACATGCGTCAAAGGAGATGGTTAGAGCTAATCAAGGATTACGATTGCACTATTAACTATCATCCTGGAAAGGCGAACAAGGTAGATAATGCTCTAAGCAGGAAAGAACCTGCTACTCTATCCATGTTAAGGATTCAGAAAGACCCTATCTTCTTGGATATGAAAAGGATGGATTTTGGAATCGTAATGGCAGGGGATAAATCCTACCTTGAATAAATGATTACGCAACCATCTATCCAACAATAGATTAAGGAAGCACAATGGGATGATGTGGAGATACAAAAGAGGGTGAATGCAGTAAAAGAAGGGAAGCTGCAAGAGTTCCATATCGATGATGATGGTGTGATTCTGTTTGGAATGCGGCTTTGTGTGCCTTCATCACCCGGGATAAAGAATGAGCTATTGGATAATGCACATAGCTCAACTTTCTATATACATTCTGGAAGTACCAAGATGTATTGTGATATCCGAGAACACTTCTGGTGGGGTAACATGAAGAAGGAGATTGCAGAATATATATCAAGGTGCTTGGTATGTCAGCAAGTTAAAGCTGAGCGGAAAAATTCCAAAGGTATGATGCAGCCATTGCCTATACCTATGTGGAAATGGTAAAATGTTACTATGGACTTTGTCATGGGTCTCCCGAAAATGTCAAGAGTAAATAATGCGATATGGGTTGTGGTTGAACAACTCACCAATACTGCCCATTTTATCGCTATTCGGGAAGACCTCTCACTTGAACAGCATGTAAGGATATATGTGAAGGAAGTAGTGAGATTGCACGGTGTTCCACTCTATATTGTCTTTGACCGTGATCCATGGTTCACATCTAAATTCTAATGGAGCCTTCAACATGCTTTGAGTACTGAATTAAATTTTAGCACGGCCTATCACCCCCAAACTGATGGCCAGTCTGAAAGGAATATTCAGACACTCAAAGATATGCTATGATCATTCTCTCTAGAATTCAAAGGTGTATGGGATCAGCACCTCCCATTGGTTGAGTTCTCATACAACAATAGCTTCCACTTGAGTATTCGGATGGCTCCGTATGAAGCTCTTTATGGGAAGCGATGTAGAACTCCAACTAGTTGGGATGAAGTTGGAGAAAGAAAGCTACTTGGACCCGATCTTGTGCAGGAGATGACCGAGAACGTCCAAGTCATCCAGAAACACATCAAAGCTACTCAAAGTTAGAAAAAGAGCTATGATGACAATCGTCGAAGGTACTTGGAGTTCGACATTAGAGATAAAGTCTTCCTTCGAATATCTCCATGGAAGAGAGTCATGAGATTTGGGATGAAAGGGAAGCTAAGCCTAAGGTACATTGGCCCCTTTGAGATCTTTGATCGTATAGGAGTCGTGGCCTATCGTCTGGCACTTCCACCGAATATGGCTCAAGTTCATGATGTGTTTCATGTATCACTACTGAGGAGGTACATACTAGACCCCTCACATGTACTAAACTCAGATGTGGTACAGCTGGATGATGATCTCTCCTATGAGGAGCATCCGGAAAAAATTTAGGACCGAAGTGATAAGGTTATACGCAACAAGACAACCTGCCTTGTCAAAGTGTTTTAGAGGAACCATAAGTTTGAGGAAGCAACTTGGGAACCAGAAGAGGCAATGAAGGAGAAGTACCAACACCTGTTTGTGTAATGTAAAATTTCAGGGGCGAAATTTCTTAAGGGGGGAAGAATGTAACGACCCAAAGTATTTCAATAGAAAATTCCCTTCTTATATCTATGTCATAAAAACACAAAATAATGAACTACTATGTGATAAGTGACCTTTAAACATAATTTTGTCACCCCTATGTTTGGAATTTTAAAAATCTGAAATACACGGTTGTGTTCAAGATAGTTTTTTAGTATAATGAAACAAAAATAATTTCTGTTAACAGTAACGTACACTTATGAATAGTAACCTACCCTTATGAATAATCATATGACCCTTATGAATAGTAAATATGAGTAACATTACCTATGAATAATGAAATAAAATTTAGACATCTTAGAAAGTGACAATTTCACCTTAGTAAATGTTTTTGGTATTTTATAAGTCATAAATAATTAATTATAATTAAATAATTAATTTAAAAGAATATTTATTTTCCTGTAATGTAATCATAAAATATTTAATCAATGCCTAATAGTTTTTAGAAAGTTTTATAAGACCCTACGTAATTTTTGAAAGAACTATAAATTCATTTTTAATCTTAAAAACTGTTTTTTTAAGTAAATTATGATTTTTATTAATTATTAAATTAATAATATTTAGAAAATAATTTTTGAAAAATGGACTTCATTTTTGTATTCTACACATTGAAAAATGGTTGGGGTAAATTTTTGGGATTTTTCTGAGAAACATGAATTTTTTGTGAATAGTAGAGTACATTAATTTACCATATAAATACATTTTAATTAAAACCCACTATTCCTGACATCACAAGTGATGTAAGCACCCAAATACCTAACTCACATGACTTTTTTACTATTATTGGTCATCCAATACTCACTATTCCTTGTCTTAGGTGAAATTAGTAAACTAATCATTTTTATATTCAGGAAACCCCTCTCCCCTCCACTATAAAATCCACCCTTCACTCCCTCTTTTCCTCACACCTCTCAATCTCCAAGACTTCTCTAAAATCTTCCCAAACACCTTCCCCACCTCATCCCCCACGTCCAAAAGCTGCTGGTCTCATCAAAAGACCAATCCTAGCTTCCTTAAAGAGGATCTCTAGAGAAGGATTCTAAAGGTAATTTCTCTCTCTCTTCTCCTTTAATTTCATTTCATGTTCAAGTTCCTTTCTTGATCACTACCTACCTATCTTCATCCAAATTGTTTTGTAAATCCATTATTATATATAAACTGTAATATTATGATTCTAATGTTATATTATATCACCCCACACCAGTTCCCTCTTACATTTATTTTATTAAAGAGAACGTTGTTCATGAGGTGTTAAATTTTTCACCTTCAAAAACGACATGTTCTCTTCTTCCATTTCTACCTTCAATCTGGTCATGAAACCATTTTATGGTTGAACCAGAATATTTTATATGTATTATGTTCCATTTTAAGTTATGGAAATATCCTGTGGCATTATTACTAAGTTAAATGCTAAAACAAGATCGTTGTGATCCAAAAACCGCCCAAATTAACCCAAATAACCATCATTAAATTTTTATCTAATGATTCATCCACTTGGATATAATATAATTCACTATAATATTATTAATTCTACTTTAATATCATTAAAAAAATGTAATATCAGTTCTGGATGTTTACCCATGATCTACCCAAACATCAATTTAAGAATACAAGTTGACCGCTCAAGAAAACCATACAAACGAACATCCCCTAACAATGTTTTTAAACTCTATTAGTCATACAAAGGAACATAATATGAAATAATGAATCCAGAATGAACCCTATTAATGTATAAAAGTTTCTGGAATTTATAATTAATGAATATAATGTCATTATACAGGACATTAAAGAGAAGGATGCATTCGAGTTCAAGGTAAGGGGAAATCTCGAACCCAATTTTCTAACTTCGGGTTCTCCCTCTTTCACTCCATTTTGGATATGGTTACTCCTCAAAGATCATTTTTTAATCATTTCCTTTACTTTTTTAGGATATAAATGTTTGTCAGTGTTTTTTTTGTCCATAAAAATGTTTTCCAAAAGAACTCTTCTTTCAAGATCTCACCTTTTACCTCTCATTCAAGGTTGATGGTTCTTGTATCAAGTATGTTGTTCCCTCTTTCATTTGGGAACCCAAAGATTATGAATGTGTTATTATGAGATTAAACCTATTCCTTTCATGGTTTATTTATGTACATGTTTTATACGTGTTCTATGTGGCAATCATGATAATGATAATGTTATGATGTGATAGGTGCGTCTGGAATTTTATAGCGCAATATGAATGTTTAAATGTGACGGGTGCGCCCGAAATTATACAGCGATCCAATGCGTTGGGTAAGGTGATGAATCTCATGAGTAAATGTTAAATGATGTGTGAACATGATTCTAGCTTTGTTCACAATTATGTGTGGTAGTTAACCACTAAGACATGATGTTTCATTTTTATGCATTGCCACATTTCAAGTCTTTTACTTATGCTCCTCTCATGTTCATGATATTTTGCCTATGTTATGATTATGCTCACCCCATGATGTATTGTTCTTATCTATCCTCTTACTGGGCTTCTAGCTCAACACTTTGATGTATATCCTCAGGTGGCTACATGTACTATGGAGGGGATAAGTGCTACTAAGAAGCTATAGAGGAAGAAATTATATAAATGTTTATGGTTGATGTTGTATTTGTTATGTATCGTCCTAGTTTTCCTAAGATACTAAACCTCTGGATCCTCCATGTGTAATACTGTTGTGTTGTTTATCTTTAAAATGATGTAATAGTAATGTAAGAAAAGGCTGGGTCGTTATAGAGAAGGCCTCAGTAGTTCTAGTTTCAATCTCTTGATCATATCCCCTTCTCTACCACCCTAGGAACAAGATTATTTAACTTTTCTAGTAGCATAAATCTTCCATATTAGTGCCCAGACCAAGTGTAGTATAGTGTGGGTGGGAATCATCAATACCCACCTCACCAAAAATAGTTTAAAACTAGAAATCTTCAGTATCATCACCATGGATAGTGAGCTCCCTCTCCTCTAAGAGAAGGTGTTTCATGATAAGGACGACCTTAGGGCGCTCCTTAGGGACCCCAACCAGGTAGTGTTTAGGGAGCAGATCGAAAAATAATGAGAAAACGATCTTGGTGTGGGAATTTATATGCCACATATATAGTATTTATAGCAGGTCTAGAAGTCTTCCAAGGTACAATCACCTTGTTTAGTACTCTTACATATTTATGGTTTGATTCAGGAACATCAAACTCTTTATCTACTTCCAGTCTATTCCATTTCCTTTGGTTTATATGTAGAGGTAACTTCTATTACCGTGATGTTGAGAACACCATTTAGATATCACATAAGCCTATTTGATGTTTTTGGGGTATGCATACCAATGTTGGCGCTGCATCAGTCTAGTGGGGATCTTCTTCTACTGCAAAGGAAGCCATATGATGTCATCCTAGGCATTGAATTGCAATTTTAGGTTCATTCTATAAATGAATTCTTCCAAAGAAGTTTCATGTTCTCTAATGAGGATGGACAACGTGAGGCTATTGTTGGAGAATAATGTTTTTAGGTGGGTAGCCAGCGTGTGAAGCATCATCTTTATTAGTTGGACTAGATGTCATCAGAATTATTGGATGCTAAGACGATGGATGTTTTTGGAATTCATAGACAGTTCCTAGATGTTTTTTCTGAGGAGGTTGTGACTTTACCCTCTCAATGTGACGTTGAGTTCAGGATAGACTTACAACATAGTGCTCATCTGATTTCGATGGATCGTTAATGGATGGAGCTTTCAGATTTGTGGATGTTCCAGATTCAGATATACAATCGGATGAAGAATGGTTTTTTCCGACCCACCGTGTCACCAGGGGGTGCTCCAGTATTTTTTTTAAGAAGGAAAACATCCGTCTGAGGCTATTCATAGACTAAAAGAGACTGAATTAGGTAATGTTCAAGAACTGTTACCCAATCCTGAGGATAAGTGATCTCTTTTACTATATAAGGGGATTAGTTTGGTTATCTAAGATCGATATGTGGTCTGGGTATCACTAGTTAAGGGTGACAGATGGTGATATCCTGAAGACATATTTCAGGTGCAGGTATGGGCACTTCAAGTTCATAGTCATGTTTTTAGGTGTTATAAATTCACAAACTGGGTTCATGGGAACATTTAATATTTTTTAGTGATTTTATAGACTATTTAATCATTGTGTTCGTTGAATAAATCCTCTTATACTCAAGATCATGGGTGGAGCACAATGAGAACCTTCGGATTGTCTTGGATATCCTTCGGCACCACCAACTAAATGGGGATTTTTACTAGTGAATATTCTTGAAACAAGAAGAGAAATTTCTTACACATGTGGTGTCTCAAAAAGGTGAAGCATTGGATCCTTCAATGGTTGAAGCAGTTGTTTCTTGGGAAGCACCGATGAACATGACACATGTTCGTAGTATCCTATGTCTCGCATGATATTATCAGATGATTTTTCCCAATTTATAATGATTTACATCTCTTTTGACAGCATTGACCAGAAAGGATAAGGCCTTCTTGAAGAGTGAGAAGTTTCAATAAACTTTCATCTATCTGAAGGAAAGGATGGTCAGTGCTGAGGTATCTGAATGAAGGGATGTTGTTTGAGGTGTTTTGTGATTCTTTTGGACTTGGCTTCAGGCATGTGTTGACACATCAATGGGGAGTGATCTCTAATGGGTCTAAGAAATTACATTTTTATGAGCTTAATAATTCCACCCATGACCTAGAGATTTCACCAGTAGTGTTCACATTGACATTGTGGTGGTATGACCTCATCCGGGAGCACATTGTGGTCTTCATATATCATAAGAGTTTGAGGCCTATATTTACCAAACGGGATGTGAACATGTGACAGTGAAGGTGGGTGGAGTTTCATCAATACTACATCTTGGATATCACTAACACATAAGTTATGTGGAATGTTGTGGCTGATGCCTTGAGCATGAAGTCATAGAGGGAAGATATTCATGGATTATGAGGATACATAGAAGTCAATGGAGGAGTTGGTTGCCTTAAAACTATATGAAATGGGGGATGGTGGTAGAGGTTGTCTGTTTCAGATGACAGTGCATTACTTTCTATTGCGGAATGTGGAGGAGTATCAGTGAAAAGTCTATGAGAGTGAGGTGATGTGTGATCAGGTATACTAGGTAAATTCTCTAGAAGGGTGGTTGGAGGACGGTCAGAATTAGATTCTTTTCTGTAGAAAGTTGTTTGTCCCAGAGATGATGCCTGATGGAGTTATATGTGAGTACTATGAATCACCCCAAGTGGTACACCCTTGAGATTCCAAGATGTATTGAGGCCTGGAGAAACATTTTTTGTGGCCCGGGGTGAAACAAGTAGTGGTGGAGTTAGTGTCAAGGGGCTTAGCATTTTAGCAGTTTGTGGTTGAACACCACGTCCTAGGAGTTTTGTTGTAGCCTTTAGATGTCCCTGAGTGGAAATGGGATAACATCTTGATGGATTTCATCACGAGAATACACATGGTTCAAGGAAGATGTAATGTTATCTAGGTAACAGTAGACAGGCTGACGAAATCAGCTCACATAATGGTAATCAAAGAGTATAGTGTGATAGATTCCTTATCACAAAGATACATGGATGAGGTGGTGCAGTTTCATGGAGTTCCGAGGTACATAGTCTTGGTTTGGGATGCACAGATTAACTCACATGTCTGGAGGGGATTGTATCATGCTTATTGCACCTAGCTACACCTTAGCACCACTTTCCTCCCCCAAATAGATAGAAAGATAAACCAGACCATCCAGACAGTGGCGGATATTCTACGAGCATGTGTTTTGAACTTCTGGGCATCATGGGTATGAAATTTTACACATGTAGTGTTTTCTTACAATAATAGATATCACTCTACTATTTTCATGGAACCATTTGAAACACTTACGAGAGGTCATGTAATTCGCCCATGTGTTGGATCGATGTTGGGGAGTTAGGTGTTCTTGTACCATAGGTAGTGAAAATCCCAAGGGAGATGGTTGAACTTGCTTGTTAGAGGATGAAGGCAGCCCATGAATGGATGAAGTCGTATGCTGGTTGGAGAAGGAGTCCTTTGGAATTTGATGTTGGAGACCATGAGTTCTTGATGGTTTCCCCTAGACATGGGAAACAATGATTTGGAAATGGGGGAATGCTCTCTCTTAGGTTCATCATGCCTTTTGAAGTGTTGGGGTGGGTTAGGGAGGTGGAATATCTGCAGGTGTTTCCACCTATGTTGGAAAGGATCCGTTATGTTTTCCATGCCTCTTAGTTTAATCAATATTTACATGATGAATCCCATGTCATTGACTATGGAGAGATTGATATAGGGGATGGTGATATGTTCATGGAGTGTCCAGTAAGGATCGAGGATTAAAAGGATAATGTTCTTCATGGACAAACCATCCCTTATGGATCGTGTTTTGTGGAGGCACAATGGCCTCGAGGAGAGAACTTTGGAGTGAGAAGCTCATATACACACCTATTTTCCAGAGCTGTTTTGAGATGTTGTTTTGTTCCTTCCTTGATGTTTTATTTTTATGACTTACTATAATGTAATTTTGACCTTGATTCATTATGAGATGAGTGTTTTCCTTTAAATTTTGAATGTATATGAAAATTACAGATGTGTGGCGAAGGGTGAACCTGATTACAAATCAAGACGAATCAGCGAAGATGAAATTAAACATGTGTGGATGAGAGAGTGCCTCCCAAGGTGGATAGTATCTTTTTATGGTGGAATGAACTCCCTAGTATGTGTGTCAGGGCAATGTGGTTCATTAGATTCGTATGGTTGTTTGGGGAGGTTTTTCCCCGAGAGGTATCTTCAAAGGAGGGTGTTTGAACTCCTCTCTTTTATTCGGGTTACTCTTGAATTCACGAGGACGAGAATAGTTTGATAGGTATCTGATGTAATGTCCTGGACCCTCTAGGTCCAATAAATTTCATAATTCGTTGTGTTGGGGTGTCATGAACACCATTGGTTAGTTAGGAGGATGTAGATGTTGGTGGTAACGTGTCACTATGGTGTCACCAATCGGTGTTACCGATCGGTTCCCCCCATCTATATCACTGATCGGTAAAATTGATTGGTCTCATCGATCAGTGTCTCACCGATAAATCCCACTGATCATTCTAACCGGTCAGTTTAACTAATCAGTTTCATGTATTAGCTTCACAAATCAGCTACACTAATTGTCTTTAGCAATCTACTTCACTGATCGGCTTCACAGATCAGCTTCACTAGTCAGTTTTACCGATCATCATTACTGGTCAGATTTACTGATCAGCTTCAGCAATCAGCTTCACTGACCAGCTTTACTGAGCCACTTAATTGATCAACTTCACGAATCAGCTTCAAGAATAAGCTTTAGTGATCGGCTTCATGGTTTATCTTTATAGATCAGCTTCAACGATCAGCTTTAGTGATCCACTTCACTAATCAGCTTCATCGATCCATTTCATAGACCAGCTTTAGTGATCTGTTTCACATATCCACTTCATAGATCCGCTACAACAATCAGCTTCACTGATCAACTTCATAGATCATTTTCACCTATCAGTTTCAGCAATTTGTTTCACTGATCATCTTCAACGATAAGCATCATGGATTGGCTTCTCTGATCAACTTCATAGGTCAACATCACTGACCATATTCAATGATCAACTTCACCGATTAGCTTCAATGATTTTCTTCAACGATCAACTTCATTAATCGGATTTATAGATCAACGTCACCAATTAGATTCAAATATCAACATCAACAATCAGTTTCATGGATCAGCTTCACTGATCGGCTTGAGTGATCTTCTTCACAAATTCACTTGACAGATCAACTTAACTGATTAGCTTCACCAATCAGCTTCACTAATCAACTTCACCAACCGGTTTCATTAATCTGATTCAGTGATTAGCATCACTGATCATCTTCACCTATCACCTTCATAGATGCACACTACCGATCAGCTTCACAGATCTACTTCATTGATAAACTTCACGGATCTACTTCACCAAATATCTTCACAATTCAGCTCCACCGATCTGCTTCACCGATAAACATTATGAATCATATTTAGCGATCAGAAACACCGATCAGCTTCACCGATCCACTTCATAGATCATCTCCACTGATTAACTTCATCAATCGGCTAAATGGGGGTATCAGGGATTCCTTCCCTAGTTTTTCCATAACGTCTCCTTTAAGAGTTAATACAAATTTAAATTATATTAAAGTTTTTTAAAGCCCATTAATGATAATTTTAATCCCCTATGAGTGGGTAGACCCTTGGGTTACCAAAACTTGTGTCTTGTCCCCACCTTTTTACTACATTTTCCAGGTTCCTGCTTTTTCTAGTTTTTCCCCTCTTACATGGTTTCTCTATTAAAAGAAAATCTATTAACTCACAGTCATTATCTCTGCCATCTCCAAAGATATTTAGTAAATCTCAATTAATTCCAATGTTTTCAACTTCCTAGAAGCATGTTCAAATCACGATCAACATTTTAAGAACATTGAGATTGCAAATGCCCTACCACTTGGATCAGGGCTTTTAACACACTAAGATCTTATTTTTCTTTGGTCCCCTCAATTTATTTTGTGCGCTTAGAGTCCCTCTTTCGGAGACGAATCGTTCAAAAGTTCGGGAGCCCTTCACACTCATCCATGGTGTCTTGGGAGTTCTTCCTCTAGAGGGCATGCATCCCCAGTTCATGGTGTGAGGAGAAAACACCAATCCTAGATCATCCAAGTTGAGGTTTTCCCTTGATATCTCTTTAATTGTGCATTGTGTTGGGTGGGTATGATGATAATCCTTCGTGAATTTGATGAAACCAACTTTTATGATGATAATTAACCGAATATTAAATAATGAATGGGTGGGAATGATGATGTTTATGTTTCTATTTTTTACCATATTTTTATGTTTTGAATTGTATGGCCTCATTTACACTAAAAATAATGGTCATTGGTGGTCCCTTCATGCACTCTAATGAAGCTATTTTTTTGGGATAGTCTTAATATTCAATGGTAGTAATAAGGGAAATAGTTAATCAAATAATATTTGTTGATTAAATTGATTCATGATGATTAAGTTCCCATGTTTGATCACCCAGGTAAACCAAAAAAAATATCTTATTGAATTGTGTGGCTAAATATAAAAGTCTCTTACTCTGTTATGGTAATATGAAAGGTTGTACTGTTTAATGATTGACGGGTGAATCAAATAGGGGGATGAAATGTCCTAGTTTAGAAGTTATTGGCCTATAAATATATGGCCTTGTGAAGAAGGACATTTGGGGCTGGGTTTCGTTTTAGTACTTAGAGGGATCTCATATATTCTTTATGTTTTTGTGATCTTATAATAGAACCAATTGTGAAGGAATAAATTTATGACTGGATGTTTTTCTTTTAGTTTTTCATGGGATTGTTCCTATTCCTGTTAGTTTATCAGTTGTGAAATAATATTTAAATAGAATCGCTTGATTTTGCAAATGATAATAGGTATAATGGGGGAGTGTTTTCTCGAAATGGGTTGTGCTCGGATTGTCGATGTCATATCTTTGTACATGTAGTGATAAAAGAGAGAGTGTTTTTCTATGGGATAATTATCTATTTTAGAATTCATAGGATGGGATGAGTGTTTGATTACCTCTATGTATAATTCTTACTTCTTATGTTTCTCATACGCACCCCACCCATGTTGAGAACTTCATGTCGAACACTCCCATTTTATGGGGTAGGGTGTTTTCCCAGGCTTTTTAATGAGGCTGGTTATTAGATCATTTTGTCTCCCTCTCCCAGTTATCCTAAGATCCATAAAAAGGCTATGAAGACTTATTCTCTATTATGGGAAAAGCCTCTTTGGGAAGGGTTTGTTGTGGTTGTTGTCCCAGGTTTGTGTGGGTAGATTTTTTTCCTATGTGTATTCAGGATGAGGGCTAAATTTCTTTAGGAATGGCAGTGGTTGTGGTGAACTAGTTGTTTGCGGGTGGGATGTGAGGTTGGGAAGACCCAAATGTTTTTTTGGGGGGTGGAAGTGGGACTACAGTGGGATTTCTGGTGGTGGTATGACATGTTGGATTTCCTGCATAACCAATGGGGAAGCAGTGCGGGTTACCCAAATATCAATGTGTTATTAATATACCCTTATCTGACATGTGTTATTTGAAGAGTGTGCATTGGTGATGCTGAGGGGATAGATTCCATGCTAGGTATTTTGGTTTCCTCTTTTCACACTCGGCATTAGAATGTATCCCCACATGCGCATAGGATCTTTTTGATTTCCCTAGTGATTATACATGTATACTCATAGTAGTTATATGAACCTGCTTTTTGGTTTTTATGGGGACATTTATGACCATAGAGGACAATACTATCTCAGTATTTGAGAGTTTTTTTGCTTCTTTTCATTTTTTTGGGGTAATTTTCATCAGTGTTTTGTGGTTTCTTGTATCATTTTATTTTGAACATGCATAGGGGAATGGATTTTTGGCTATACACTTACTTTCAGTTTGTGGAGTTGTTTGGGATTTACCATCTTATGTTACTATTATATTAAATAAAATGTGTAATGCCTTCAATTTTACATGAGATTCTATACCCTTGGTTTTAGTTTCAACTCGGAGGCCTACTGAAGCTGGGAGTCAGGGGTCATTTTATATCCTTCATATTGATGAAAGAAGGGTTAGGCAGTTTTTTTCCCTTTCCTCATCTTGGTGAAGGTGTGTCATGCCATATGGATTATTCTAGTTTGTTTATTGATACATTCTCCTTCATTCCATGTAACACCATGATATTTTATGAGATATATTTATATATATATATATATTAGTGTGTGTGTCTTATGTTATACGCAACACCGAATAAATCTTTAACTACACACAACACTGGCTTGTCATGCGTTACATGGAAGAGAAACCTTCCTAGATTGCTTGTGTTATACGCAATACTATGTTTCACTAAAAAAATGATATATTATTATAATATTATGAACGATCCGTTATGAATAGTATTAACTGAATTATGAATTATATAACATTATAATATTTCATTCACAATTTCTTGAATGATGTATAAAAACAAAATCTATTTTTTCGGATAAAAGAAGTACTTAAAAAAAATTCAGTTTTACCACCTTTTGAAGGGGAACCCAATTTAAATATAATTTTTAGAAAGTTTATAAGTAAAATTTTACAAAATAAACTTCTTCTTTTGAGTTGAGATATAAAAATTTACATTGGATAAATTTTTGATACTTTTCTGATAACTTTCCTATTTTGAAGAATAGTACAAATACGGTAATTTTTTCATAAAAACAAATTTTTTCATCAAGATAATTTATATTGTAAAATGATAAAATTTAATTCTTTTAATGTATAAATAGAATATATTTTTACCATTTAATATAATCTATGTCATTACTATTAATTTTACATTCAATTCATAGGTAAAAACATTTCAATCTTTGACAATGTTTTAACTTTTAAACCCCATTTTGTTAACAACAGGATAAATTTTAAATTCATTACTGAAACATATGTGTTTTGAATTTTCAAAAATTGATTCCATATTTTAATTCATTGGGTCCAAATTATGTTAATAGGTTACTTTTATTTTTTTGACATTAAGAATAGTAACTACGGTAATTTTTATTTACTATAGTTAAAGGTAAATCGTGTAATTAAGGGTAAATATAAGACTATAAAATTATCCTACCATCATAAACAATTCTATGGGATTACTAAAAGTAGAACCATATCACCTAAGGGTAATAATATATTCGTTTTAGGGACATTATATCACGAAAATGATATAATTATTAGTAAAACCAACGAAAGTGACAACATGTCACTCTCTTATATCTTATAAGTGTAATAATTTTAATTTAGTGATAAACATTATAAAACATAGAATATAAATAGTCTACATAAATTTAATAAAATTATATACACCATGAGTATTTATTTATAATTTTTAGGGATTATATAATTATCTTTAATAATGACACAATAGTGATGAAGAAATTATTGTATTGATTGAAATATCAAATAATTGATTTTAAAAATATTAACATAAATATTATATGAAATAATTAATGTGATCCGAAACATTTTTAGATTAATATTACATGTTAGGAATATATTAAATATTTTTTGTCAAATATATCTTATGTGTGGATTTTATTTTAATGCAAATAATTGAATAGAATCAAAATTATCACTATTATTATTTTACAAAAATAACAGATTATAAAATTGTTTAAAAATTAAAAAAAATATTTAAAAATTATAAATTAAAATTTATATGGTCTAAAATGTCATAAAGAATCAAATTATGGGAAATTCACAACACATAATTAATTATTTATAACAATTTAAAATTTAGAATATTTTTGCCACAATTTAAATTAAATAGATTAAATATGGATTAATCAAGTTGATAAGGTTTAAAATAAATTTCCAACATGTATAAATTTTATTGGTGGATTGGATTGGAACCCTGTCTCATCTCATCTTCGAATTGAGTCATTTTTTGAGGTATTTATGTGGGGTGTGAATTTATTATAAATTAATATTTTTTATGTTTCCAAAGATTCCCCTCTCCTGCCTCATAAAAGGGAACCTACTCCCTCTCCTCTTAACACAAATTTAATCCTTCATGATCAATAAAACCACTGAACATTACTCTTTTATCCTTTCCTAGTAACATTCTGGAGGATCTGGTCTTTTTAGAAGACCAACTCTAGTCCCTTAAGAGGATGTTTTAAGGAGGTTCATCGAGGAAGAGGTAATCTCTTCTTAACGATTCATACAAGTGTTTTATTCTTCTACATCATCTTCTTTAGTTGTTTCTTTATAATGTAATAACATAAGTGTCACTAATATACTGACATGTTATTATAAATATGAAACAACCCAATTTCATCTTCTATCCATCCTATAGAAAACAAAATCACCACGCGTCTGTACATACGGAATACCGTCTCCACACCGTGGTGTAATCTGTTTTTGACCACCACCTTACTTCGATGGGTATAATGGTGTAAATAATATCTATATATGATTATTATAACATTATACTATGATATTAAATCATCCAATCATATACCATTCAATAATTATGGGAAAGATATCGTCACTCATGTGTACGTATGGCTTACCATCACCACGGTGCGATGTGATTCGTTCTACATGATCATCATTAAACCATGATAATATATGTGAATTGAATGAATAAATATGATATTTTTTATACTAATACCATTCTCTAAATGATATAACTATTACCTGAAAATAGGAATATGATATTATTTGACAAAACATACGTATCAAATTAATGCAGTTAATACCCAAACAACGAGTAACAATGAAATATTACTAACAAACGTGTGAAAATATGATCATAAATGTTATCATAAAAATAATTATGATTATTTAATAGACTCGTAACATTACCTAAATCATTATATAGGAGGTTAGGATACATACTAAGCATATCAGTCCTAAGGTAAGGGAAAATCTCTAAATGTCAATTTTAATATGAGATTGTTTATACTTCGGTATTTACTGTGGCATATTTATCATCCACATCCCTGTTTCCACCTTATTTAATTTTATTTCTATTCTCCAACTATTTTTTAAATCAAATTTTATCTCTTTGTAAAAAAAATTAGTAAAACATATGAATGGAATATTTTCTCATTTTCTGTATGAGATAATTTTTCACTTTTCCATCCAAAGTATGAGAATATAGTTTATTAACTTATATGGAATGAATGGTTTTTTATGATTTAATAGAACATTATTTCCATGAAGATTACTTTATAATTTTTCATGTTTATTTTCAATTTACATTTTTTTGTTTAAAATGGAATGTCATGTTGAGAATGGAAAAATGTTTTTGAAGAAAAAAGGATATTTTCCTCCGGAAGGGAGTTTAAGTGTTTAATCAAAATTATTTTCAATCTAACATAATATAGGGTTTTGTTTTTTTCCCTATTATAACATTGATTTGATTATTTTGTGATGGAATTATTTTTATGAAGTCCTTTTATCATATATATATTATGTTATGATGGCATGATGTTCAAGAATCCTATTATTATTACTTGGGTTATGATTTGATGTTCGATTTATGATTTTGTGGCACACATAAGAATGGTTTCATTATGAGATGGGTGGGACCTATATATCCCTCCAATTCCTTGGGTATAGATTTATATCTCATGAGATAGACATGGCTGGAACATCATGTTAATCTGGTTCAGTGATATAGGACTGGAACGATGAGTGAACTCGGTTCATTAATGGACTTTTTCCGCTATGATAGTCTTGGAAATTAGTCTTGAATAATAAGAAATGATTTTCTAAGATTATGTGTGTATGCCAAAATTTTTCATATTTTATGTAATGATTATATGGATTACATTCAACAACTATGATTTATTCCAGATCATGATATTATGATCTATTTTGTAGGTTAAGATATTTAAAATGTTATGTTCTTATGAATATGATATGATTAATATTTTATTTTATTCCCTTACTAAGCATTTTATCTCAACCTTTTGTATGATTTCTTTTCCCTAGGTCAGGAAGAATGGTATTAAGCAGGATATGCCAAAAGGGACACTATATATAATGAAATAAACGGGAGACAATGTATATGATTTATGAACTAGTTGTTTATGTTTTCTCAGTTTCTAAATACATTATACCTATATGGTCATATCATGGTTTTGTTATATGTTTTAATAATTATGCTTCTATTGTGAAGTAATAACAATATATGTAATGTATGGGTCGTTATAGTTGGTATCAGAGGAAAGGTATAGTTAACCATTGGAAACTAGGATGTGAACGCATTAGTATGAACATTATGGATATGTCTATGCATAGAAAAAAATCATTGTGTTTTATAAATGGCCCTGAATAACCTATGATAAGACCGAATGTGTGAAAATTTATTACTAATTATAGGGTTTTCCTGTTGTAATTAGTGTTTCTCACACTATGCATCTTGGTTTTAGTAAATCCATGGAACCTGATGGAACTGTGTTTATTCTAAATGAGACGGGAAATGGAATGATTTTCCCCCTAAGAAACCAAACGTTATGAGAGCTAGAATGAAAAATCTTGTAGCCATGCACACACAACATTATCAAGATATTAATCATGCAAAAATTCTAAATGATCAAAGGTAGGAGCAATATTCTGTTGAATCCTTCATGAGGTAGCACCCATCTTCATTTCGCGGGTCTTCTGATCAATTAGTGGCTGAACAATGGATCAATACCACTAAAAAGATATTTTTAGTTCTAAAATGTTTTGAACATGATAATTTCATCATACTAGTATATTGTTTGGAAGGTAAAGCTGATCAATGGTGAAATCTTATCAAGAATACGAGGCAAAGAGACAAAATTGAGTCCATGGAATAGGATGAGTTCAAGAACTTATTTTTCAATATGTACTTCTCTCGTATTCTTCAAAAAAAAGATGGAGAAGTAATTTCTTGAACTAAAGAAAAAGGATGATGAATCTGTTGGTACCTACGAAGCAAATTTTACAAGATATTCACGGTATGCTTCCAGAATTATTATTCAACTTAAGAGTATGATCTATCGATTCTTTAGTTGCATAAAACCATGTCTTTAAGTGGAGTTAGCCATAAGAGAATTCAATAGCTAATAGTAAAATGTTCTATGTTCTCTCAAGGTTGAGATGGAGATTGGAGTAACCCCTCAGTCATATGTGTTTGATAAGAGGAGGAAAATGGAATTCAAAGAAAAATCTAAAGACCACAATGAAAAGAAGTTGAGTTTTCCCTTATGCTAAAAGTGTGGAAATATACATAGAGGGAATTGTCATAAAGGGATATTTAAATGTTTTAAATGTGGAAAATAAGGTTATTGGGTAATTTAATGTCGATGTAATGGGAAGAAAAGGTCTAATGATGCGAACAAAGAAAGGGATGCACAGAATACACCTTCTACACATCAATGTTACAAGTGCTTAGAAATAGGGAATTATGCTAATCAATTCCCTAATCCAAGGGTTGTTGATGATGATCGATGACAACAAACTCTTAATACCATAGGAAAAGAAATGTCACATGAAATTTCTATCGGTGATGTGGAGTACGATAACAAATTGGTTAAAGGTACACTTACCATTCACTCTAAAGTAGAAAATGTTTTATTTGATTCTGAATCCACCCAATCTTTTATTTCTGAAGACTTTTCTAAGGGTATCTTCATACTACCTCAACAATTATATATTGAGTTTTCTGTGACAACATCTAATAGAAAAACAGTCGCATGAAAAGTTTACAATTCTTCTTTGATTGAAGTTTGTGGGAAAGGGATTCCTTCATATCTTGTAATCCTTCCTAAAGTGGAATTTGATGTGATTCATGGTATGAATTTACATTCATTATATAGAGATTATATCAATTGACAATTAAGGGAAGTCACATTTCATATTCTTGATGAATCTATGATCATTTATCAGTGCAAGGATGAATATAACCTTCAAGGGGAAATTTATTCCATCTTATGGGTCTTGATTCTAATAAATGAATGTAATTTATCTCAAATGGTTAAAGAGAAACTCATGATTAAGAATATTCCCATTGTACGATAGTTTGATGATGTATTTCCAAAGGAATTTCCAGGTATTCCACCAATACGTGAAGTTATGAATTCAATAGAACACATACCGGGTGTTACACCCATTTAAAAGACACCTTATAGAATGGTCTCAATTGAGTTGTGGGAATTGAAGAAGAAACTCCAAGAGAATCTCGATAAGGTATTCATATACCCTAGTTCATCACCTTGGGGAGCACCTGTTCTGTTCGTTATGAATAAATATGGATCAATGATAATCTGTATTGATTATCGAGAACATAACAATATCATTATCAAGAAAAAATATCCTCTCCCATGCCTTGATGACACATTTCACCAACTACGTGGAGCTAAATAATTTTCCAAGATTGATCTTCATTTAGGTTATAATCAATTAAGGGTCAAAAAGGAGGATATACTAAAGACAATATTCCGAACAATATATGGAAACTATGAATTTATATTGATTCCTTTTGGTCTTACTAATTCCCCTACTATCTTCATGGATCTAATGAATAGTGTCTTTAGAGATTCTCTTGAGTTGTTTTTGGTAGTCTTTATAGACGATATTTTTGTATATTCAAAGAGAAAGGAATCACAGAAAGATCACTTCAGAATTGTATTGTAGACCCTGAGATAGGAGAATCTTTATGCCAAATTTTCCACGTATGAATTTTGGCTTCAAAAAGTTTCATTTTTGTGTCACATATTCCCAAAAGAAGGGATATCTGTAGATACAGCAAAAATAGAGGTTATTGAAAGATGGTCGAGACCAACAACCATTACTAAAATCTAAAGTTTTCTTGGTTTTGGTGGGTATTATTGATGTTTTGCCGAATATCATTCATGATTATCTAAACCACTCTCCAAATTGACTCAAAATGGAGTTAAGTTTTTTTGGAAGAAGGAATGTGAAGAAAATTTCAAAGATCTAAAAAGAAGAGTGCACCTATGATCACACTGCCTTGTAGTGGAGATAGGTTTCTGATCTATAATGATGCATAAAAGAAAGGGCTTTGGTGTTTTCTCATGAAAAATGATACAGTGATAGATTATTCCACACGACAGTTAAAAATCTTTAATCAGAATTACCAACTCATGATTTTGAGGTAACCGCGGTAATCATTGCATTAAAGATTTGGAGGCATTATGTTAATGGTGAAAGGTGTGATATTTATTCTGATTATAAAAATTTAAAGAATATTTTCAAAAAAAATAAGCTGAATATGTGGCATAGAAGAAGGTTGGAGCTGATTAAGTATTACGACTGCTCCCTACATTACCACCCTAGGAAAGAAAACAAAGTGGCAGATGCATTAAGTCTACAAGACCGTACTAGCTTATCCCTGATGAGGATCACAAAAGATCCATGGATTTACAAAGGATGGATCTAGGAATTTTAACGAAAGCTAAGATATATTATCTTTCTCAAAAGAATGTTAAACCATATATACAAGTGACGATTAAAGAGACGCAGAAGGAGGATGTTGGGATAAAAAATAAGGTGAGAAATGTTCCTAAATTCAACCTTGATTGTGAAGGGATAATAAGGTTCAGGAACCGTTTCTGTATTCCTCCCATACAAGAACTAAAGAAGGAGCTGTTGGATGAGGCTTATAGTTCTTCATTCTCTATTCATCCTAGAAGTACAAAGATGTACAGGGACCTAAAAGAGTACTTTTGGTGGGATGTCATGAAAATAGATATTTCCAAATGTGTCTCTCGATGCTTGGTTTGTCACCATGTTAAATCTAAGAGACAGAATTCTAAGGGGATGTTACAACCATTTACCATTCCGGAATAGAAATGATAAAATATCACTATGGACTTTGTCATCAGACTTCCCAAAACACCCAAAGTCAATAATTCTATCTCAGTTATTTTGATCGTCTTACGAAGTCGGCACACTTCATTGCCATTAGATAAGATTTCTTTATTGATCAGTTTTATAAGATATATATAAAGGAAGTGGTAAGATTGCATGGATTAACACTTTATGTTACATCTCATCAGGATTTAAGGTTTACCTCAATGTTCTAGTGATGTCTTTAGCATGCTTTGGATACAGAGTTATGTTTCATCAATGCCTATCATCCACAGACAAACGGTCAGTCTGATATGACAATTCAAACTTTGGAAGACATGTTGAGAGTTTGATTCATGGATTTAAAAGTTGGTCGGAATTAACACATTCATTTTCTGTAATTTTCTTATCATAATATCTTTTAATCCAGTATTCAGATGGCTCATTATAAAGCACTCTATGGAAATAAATACAGAACTCCAACTTGCTGGGATGAAGTGGGGAATGAAAGATATTTACACATGATCTTGTTGATAAGATGGTAAAAATGGTAAGATCTATTCAACAACACATAAGAGTAGCTCAAAGTTGACAAAAAAGTTATGTCGATAACCAAAGAAAAGTCCTAGAGTTTTAAGTGGGTGATAAAGTGTTTTTACGAATATCTCCCTGGAAGAGAGTAATGAGATTTGGAATGAAGGGCAAGATGAGCCCCAGGTATATTGGTCCTTCTAAAATACTGTATCGTGTTGTGATGGTAGCTTACTGATTGGAACTCCCACAAAATCTCTCTCATGTTAATGATATGTTCCATGTATCTCTCTTGATAAAGTACATACCCGACCCTTCACATGTACTAAGCTCAGAAGTTGTACTGCCGGAGCAGGATCCTTCTTATAAAGAATAGTCAATAGAGAATTTGGATCGTAGAGAAAATGTTCTATGAAACAATACCACTCGCTTGGTTAATGTTTTATAGAGGAACCACCAATTAGAATAAGCTACATGAGAACTTGAGGATATGATGAGGGGGAGATATCCTCATCTATTCATTTTGAAGTGACGAATTTCGAGGGAGAAATTCATTTTAAGGGGGTAAAATGTAACACCCTTAGATGTTATGAGAAATATATATATATATATATATATATATTAATGTATTATGTTATATGCAACACCGAAGGAATATTTCACTACACACCACACTGGCTTTTTTTTCATTACACGCAAGAGAAACCATCCTCGATAGCTTGTGTTGTATGCAATACCGAGTTTCACTAAAAAATGATATATTATTCTAATATTAGGAACTTTCCATTTTGAATAGTATTAACTGAAATTTTAATTTAATAACATTATAATTCATCTTACGCATTATCTAGAATGAGGTATGAAAACAAAATCAATTTTTCAGATAAAAGAACTATTTTTAAAAAAATGATGTTTTACCCCCTTTTGATAGCACACCAATTTTAAATCTAATGTTTGACAAGATTAGAAGTTCAATTTTAAAAAATAAACTTCTTCTTTTGAATCAGTATAAAAAATTTACATTGGATAAAATTTTGGTACATTTCTGATAACATTCATATTTTGATGAATAATAAAAATAAGCTAATTTTTTTTACAAACAACTTTTTTCATCAAGATAATTTATATGGTTAAATGATAAAATTTAATGGTTTTAATGTATAAATTGAATATATTTTTTCAATTAAATATAATTTATGTAATTAATATTAATATTACCATGAATTCATAGGTAAAAACATTTTAATCATTGACAATGTTCCGACTTTTAAAACCTGTTTTCTTAACCAAGGGATTAATTTAAAATTAATTACTAAAACTTATATGTTTTGAATTTTGAAAAATGGATTCCATATTTTTATTCAGTGGGTCAAAATTATATCAATAGGTTACTTTTATTTTTTTTCATTATGAATAGTAACTACGGTAATTTTTATTTACTATAGTTAAATGTAAATCGGATAATTAAGGGTAAAAATAAGATTATAAAATTATCCAACCACCTGCCAAAATTCCATTGGATGAATAAAAGTCGACCCATATCACCTAAGGGTTAGAATAGATTCGTTTCATGGAAATTTTACAATGAAAAAGTTATAATTATTATTAAAACCGAAGAAAGTGACAACTTGTAACTATCTTATATCTTATAAGTGTAATAATTTTAATTTAGTGATAAACATAATAAAACGATGAATATAAATAGTCTAAAAAAATATAATAAAATTATATACATTATTAAAATTTATTTATAATTTTAGGGATTAAATAATTTTCATTAATGATGACACAATAGTGATGTAGAAATTATTTTATTGATTGAAATATCAACTAAATGGTTTTAAAAATATTAACATAAATATTATATGAACTAATTAATGTGCTCCACAATATTTTTAGATTAATATGACATGTTAGGAATATATTAAATATTCTTTTTCCAATATATCTTGTCTGTGGATTTTATTTAAATGCAAATAAATGAATTTGTCAAAATTAACACTATTTTTATTTTACAAAAACAACATATTATAAAATTGTTGAAAAAACAAAAAAATATTTAAAATTTGCAAATTGAAATTTATATGGTCGAAAATGTCAAAAAAGTATCCAATTATGGACATTTCACAACACATAATTACTTATTTATATCAATCTAAAATTTAGAATATTATTACCATAAATAAAATTAAATAGGTTAAATAAGGATAAATCAAGTTGATAAGGTTTAAAATAAATTCCAAACATGTATAAATTTTATTGGTTGATGAGATTACATCCCTATCTCATCTTGGATTCGAATTGAGTAATATTTGTGGGTTTTTATTTCGGTTTTGAATTTATTATAAATTTATATTTTTTATGTTTCCAAAGGTGCCCCTATCCTTCCTTAAAAAAGGGAAACTCCTCCCTCTCCTCTTCACACAAATTTGACCCATCAAGCTCATAAAATCCATGCCCATTACTATTCTAAACTTCGCTAGTAAAATTCTAGAGGTTTCAGTCTTCTCAAAAGACCAACTATAGTCCCTTAAGAGGGAGATTAAAGGATGTCTGTCGAGGAAGAGGTAATCTCTTCTACAAATTCATTCAAGTTTCATTATTCTTCTACTCCATATTATTTAGTTGTTTCATTTTAAAGTAATAACATCAGTATAAATAATATACTAAAATGTTATTATAACTATGAAACAACCCTATTTTACATTCTATCCATTCTACGGAAAATGAAATCACCGTGCGTGCGAATGTACGGAATACCATCTCCACACCGTGGTGTAATCTTTTTTCCACCACCACCTTACTTGGATAGGTATAATTGTGTAAATAATAGCTATATTAGATTATTATAACACGATAATAATATATTTTATCATCCACTCTTATACCATTCAATAATTATGGAAATGATTTTATCACTCGTGAGTACGTACGACTTACCGTCTCCAATGTGCGATGTGATTTGATCTACATGATCTTCAATAAAAAATGAATATAAAAATGAATTTATTGAATAAATATGATATATATTATAATAATACCATTTTGTAAATGATATAACCATATCCTAAAAATAGTAATGTGAACTTATTCGACAAAACATACGTATGAAAATAAAGGAGTAAATACCCAAACAACAAGTAACAATGAAATGTTACTAACGAACGGATGAAAATATGATAATAAACGTTATCATAAAAATAATTATGACTCATTAATAGATCTTTATCAATATTTAAATCATTATACAAGATTTTCAGATACTTACAAATCATATCATACCTAAAGTAAGTGAAAATATCACAATCTCAATTTTTATCTGAGATTGTTTGTACTTTGGTCTTTACTCGGGCATATTTATCATCCACATCCATGTTTCCTAAATATGTAATATTATTTATATCCTACTACAATTATTTAAATACAATCATACTTATTGGAAAAAAAATTAGTAAAATATATGAAATTAATCTTTTGTCATTTTTAGTACGAGATACTTTTTGACTTTTCCAGCCAATGTACGAGAAGAATGTTTTTTTTAAATTATACATAATGAATGAATTTTTATGATTTTCTAGAACATTATTTCCATGAAGCTTCCTTTACATGTTTTCAAGTTTATTTTCAATTAAATTAGTTTAGTTTAAAATGATATTGAAGGTCAAGAAAGGAAAAATGTTTTTGAAGAATAATGGATATTTTACTCAGGAATGGAGTTCAAGTGTTTTATTAAAATTATTTTCCATCTAAGATAACATAGAGTTCTATTTCTAACCCTATTATTACATTGATTTGATTACGTTATGATCAAATTATTTTTATGAAGTCCTTTTCTTATATGGATTATTTTTATTACATGGGTTATGCTATGATATGTGGTTTATAAATTTGTGGCACACATAAGAATGGTTTCATTATGAGATTGGTGGGACCTATTTCTTCCTCTAATGCATTGGGTAAAGATTTATATATCATGAGAAAGACATGGCTGGATCTACAAGTAAAACTAGTTCAGTGATACAGGAGTGGAATGGGGAGTGAACTAGGTTCAGTAATTGACTTTGTCCGCTATGATAGTCTCGGTAATGATTCTTGACTAGTATCAAAGGATTTTCTATGATTATTTGTTCATGACACAAAGTATCATGTTTTATGTGATGATTATTGGGATTACATTTCAGTACTATGAAATATTTCATGTCGTGAAATATGAACTCTTTTGCAGATAATGATTTTCAAAATGTTATGTTCTTATGAATATAATATGATTGATATTTCCTTTGTTTACCCTTACTGAGCATTTAAGCTCATCATTATGTATATTTTCTTTTCCCCAGGTCAGGAAGAAGGATATTAAGTAGGATATGCCAAAAGGGACTCTAGATATAATGAAATAAATGGGAGACAATGTAGATTATTTATGATCCAATTGTTTATGTTTCCCAGTTTCTAAAGTCACTGTACCTATACAGTCCTATCGTGGTTTTGTTTTAAGCTCTAATAAGTAAGATTTAATTCTCAAGTAATAACAATTTATGTAAGGTATGGGTTGTTATATTCTATCATTGTTAGGTGATGAGGCATATTTTGAAAAATAATTCCAGGATGGGGTTAGGGACAAGATCAGGTCCCATGTGAATATCTTCTATTTGAAGAGGCTTTCATAGGATGTGTATTAAGTCATTATCTTATAAGGGAACATGAAGTGGGATTCTAAAATAAAACATAGGGTTCTAGTTAGAAAGATGAGTGGTGCAGATTTTGTGGATAAGTAGCATAATTTTGGGAATTTATCTTTGAGAGGAAGTTCACAAAGTTCATAAGAGATATTTTCATCTTATCACGATGGTGATTAGGTGTTCTGTTATTAGTGTGGTAGTCCAGGGAATATGTATGGTTAGTATCCCCAACCACTAGAAAATGTTGATTGTGAGACATATTGTGGCATGTGTAGAGGTTATGTAGGATCCCCCAATAGTATGTTATAGATAAAGAATTTAGGCTAGTTCTGAGTGTAGGAAGGGGGTCAGTTACACCAAATAAGAAAGGCAGTTGGAGCTTCATAGGACATTCATGTAGAGACCCCAAACCTGGAATACTTGGACATTACATTACTTTTTCAAATAATTAATACATAACAAAAACAGACACTCATGGACCGTAATATTTTAGTGTCTTTGGAAACTCGAAACACAATCCTCTAATCATGGTGAAATATCGTCATCATCTCCCATAATGATCTTCCCCTTTTTTTCATACCTAAAACCTTTCTTTATATCATGGGGAAAAGAAAACATAAAAAGGGTGAGTTCAAATGATCAGTGAGGGTAAACATAGAGATAATAAAACAATCCCTAAGCATTTGAATACAAAGAATACTTGAACACAAAATATAAACCTCAAAACCATGAGCAAAGACATAAATCTTGGAAGTATTTAAAGAATAATTCATAAAAGAACATCAATCATGATAAAATAGAATGGGAATAAAACATGTAATTATGGAAAAACATTATGCACATGATATGATTTGTATAGTAGCCAAGGCATCGCTGCTAAGACCATCTTAGAGGACAAAGTCCCTTTCTGAATCGAGTTCACTGCTCATTCCAGTCCTGTAACACTGAACCGAATTAACTTATCATTCCAGCCATGTTTATCTCATGAGATATAAATCTTTACCCAATTAATTGGTGTGAGATATATATCCCACCCATCTCATAATGAAATCATTCTTATGTGTGCCACACCATAAACATAAATCATTCATCATAACCTAAAAAATAAATTGGGTTTCATAAACATCATCCCATCATAACATAATCCATATAAAACAAATGGATATCATTTCATCATAATAAAAATGAAACCATGTAAATCATAGAGAAATTATACTTGAAACATAATCATACTAAATAATGTCATCTTAGAAGGAAAATAGTTTTGACAAAACACTTGAAATGAATTCTTGAGGAAAATATCCTTTCTTCTTCAAAATCATATTCTTTTAACAAAATTACATGAAATTTTAAAAGAAAAATATTTTTTTGAAAATAATCATGAAATCTTTTCAAGTATGATTCTTGAAAATAAGACATTATGAAACCTTAAAAATCCATTCATGCTGTATAAGTAAAAAAAACATTTTTCTCTTACTTTTTCCAGAAAAGTCAAATGTACCTTATATGGTAAACAAAATAAAGAATCCTTACATAACATGTATAAAAAGTAATGAATGGGTAAAAAGGACTTTAAACATACATGAAACCATTTTTATAAAACAGGGACATGGATGATAAATATTACCTCAGTAAATACTTACGAATAAACAATCTCGGATAAGAATGAGATTGAAATAATTATCTCTTACCTTAGGTCCGATATGGTTCGTACGTATCTGAACCTCCTATATAATGATTTAAATTATGATATTTACTTATTACCGAATAATATTCATTGTTATGAAATTATATATGGTTCAATAAGGACATTATATTATCCGTTCTTTTGTAAATTCCGTGTTAAAGCGGCGTTTTGTGTAAAATCGTTTTATTATCGTACGTGTTTGGACTTGTTTTTATTTATATTATTATTACTTATATAATGATTTAATTACTTCAAGAATTTAAATCATAATTTATATATTCTATATATTCTATATATATATATAATAGATAGATAAATGAAATGAAATACACCGTTCATGGAGACGGTATGCTGTACGTACGCATGGACGTTGTTTTCCTTTCCTTATTAACTTGAATGGAATTAATTAGATGATATATATATATACATTAATATAGTAGATTTATCATGTCATATATTTCAATATTATTCATTATATATACTTTATAATCATTCTTGAGTGGTTAACATGGAGAATGAATCTCATCGCGTTGTGGAGACGGTAATCCTTACGTACGCACGAGTGATGATATCATTCCCATAATTATTGAATTGAATTGGAGTGGATGATATAATATCTCAGAATCTGTAAGAAGTTATAATAACTATATATAGATACTCTTGACACCATTATAACCATCCAAGAAAGTTGGTGGTGGAAAAACAGATTACACCACGACGTGGAGATGGAATTCCATACGTACGCACACGCGGTGATTTCATTTTCCGTAGAATGGATAGAAGGTGAAATGGGGTGTTTTCATATTTATAATAACATATCAGTATATTAGTGATACTTATGTCATTAAATTAAAGTTATTAAACTAAATAAGAAAATGTTTAAGAAGAAAGAAACTTGAAAGAATCTGCAGAAGAGATTACCTCTTTTTCGACGCACCTCTTTTAAGCTTCCTCTTAAGGCACTAGAGTTGGTCTTTTGAGGATACCAAAACATCTATAATGTTTATAGGGAAGTTGGGAAGGGAAATGGGCAGTGTTTGGCCGATCATGAAGGCTCAAAATTGTTTAATGAGAAGAGGGAGGAGGTTCCCTTTTATAAGGGAGGAGAAGAGCACCTTAGAAAAAACATAAAATATTATTTTATAATAAAGTTATATTCAGTTTATAATAGTTATTAATTGATTTATTTCAAAGATAAAGTGGGGATGGGTCGAAATACTCTCAACCAATAGGTTTTATACATGTTAAGGTTAGTATTTTAACCTTATCATTTAGATTAAACTCTAAGTTAAAAATTTAGCTTTTACCGTGTCTTCTAGTTTTATTAAACTATATGGTTAATAAACATACTATACAAAGACAAACGAATCCCAAGTGGTTCATTATTAATATATATAATCTTATCTATGTAAATTGACGAAACCTTAGATTTTTAGAAATATAATAAATGTTAATAATATAATATTTGTTTTAAAAACTATTTCATGACAATTTTGACACTATTTGGTAATTGATTTTTTTTAAAATTATATTAGCATGATTAGTTAGAAAAAAGTTAATTAAATCAATAATAACTTGTCATATTATCCTATAAAATTAGTGTAATTCATAATAAGTCTCGAATTACATTTATTTCGGTATATATAATATCAATTGTGGAAATATTGCATTAATAAAGTAATTACTGCACCATCATTGTGTCATATATAAATTAAATTATTAAATATCTAAAAATTATAAATAAAATAACATTATGTAGGAAATCGTTTTATCGTTCTAATTAATATTTATAGTCTAATTTATCTTAAGTATAACCCTATATTAAAAATGTTTTAGTTATTAAACTTTGATTTTTACTCTTTTAACTCTTCTTTAAATAAAATAATAATAAATGTCCTAATCTAACCCAAGTAGACCTAAATGGTCATTTTTTAATCCTAAGAATGTTTTTGGTTGAATTAAACTTATCCAATAGAATTAGGAAATGTGTTAGGGTAATAACAATATCATTTTTACACTTAATTACCCTATTTACTTTTAACAGTGGTAAATAAAAGTAAAACATTGCTATTCACCAAAAATTATTTTTATCTTATTGAACCAAATTTTACTCCTTGATATTAACCGTGTCTCTCGGATTTTCAAAATTCCACTCACAGAAGCGGTAAAATTATGTTTTATATAAATTTTCAAATTCTCCTAGAAGGTGGGTAAAAGACGGTGAAACGTTCAATAATATTTTTATATATCTAAAATTATTACGAAATTACTCCAATGAACTAAATGGAACTTATATAGGTATTATGTATCAATTTTTACCTAAAATAAATCTAAATAAAATAAATAACTATTTAAATAAAAAGTCTGTTTTTAAATAGTAACCTAGTGTTTTCACTATTCATCAAAAATTGAATGTTTTCAGAAAAAAAAATCACCCTAGGATAATTTCGATATTACGAATCTAAAAATTAAGTGAATTTTGAAAGATAAAATTTATAAAATTTCAAAAAGTGGGTATTATAATTCATAACAGCTAGTTCATAATAATATTATAATAATATCTCGTTTAGTGAAACTCAGTATTGCGTACTACACATGCTATCAAAGAAGGTCTTGATTGCATGTAATGAAAGCCAAGTCAGGGCTACGTGTAGTGAGAGATCTGTTTGGTGTTGCGTATAACATAATCAAAACATATTTCATTTAAACATTAAACAAAATTTATACTTAATTCTCCATAGAATAATTTTCACAAAACAAACTTCAAATTGTGTAAAAAACGAGCCAAGAATAGTGTTGCGTATACAAAAATCTAATACGGTGTTGTGTATAGAACAAGCTAATCTTGGTGAAGCGTACAACAAATGACATCAAAGAAATTAAAAAGAATAATTCTCATAAAATCTCGGGGTATTACATTCTACCCCCCTTAAATTGAACTTCACCCTCGAAATTCATTGGGGTTATAAATGGTTTACTACATGAAAGTTTCTTTCATAAAACCCACATCGTAAAAAAAATTGTAAAACTTAATTTTATATTGTGGGGTATAAAACATAACGGTTACCCAAATTAAATCTTCTCTGGGTTTCCACATAGGAGAACATTGGTGAAAATATGGATATGGAAGAGAAATATATACATCAAGGTCTGATGGAGGGTGATAGAGAACATGGCTATGAATAATCCAACAATCACAAAGCCATAAATTTGTGATGATCTAAGGTACCATCTGATTCGTCGTATATGAGGACACTATGACAACATATTTGGTTTTCATGATCATTTCCCTAAAGTTGAAGAATTTTAATTTGAAGAAATACTTACTTTATATTGATACAGTCTCACCGTTGTTCGTGCATTGAAAATTTTCCAATTTATCTCTTAATGAAATGTAGTTGAATTTTTCATTCGCGAAGTGTTAGTAGATCATGCGATAGAATGATAGGTCATTCCATCTGTTTCAAACATAGGATGAGAAAAAGTTATATACATAAGTCCATCTTATGGTGAGATTAATAGTATATGGTTCCAAAAATGGACTTATACTTCATCTATCATACCTCTTAATAAAATAATACTAGTTTCTACTAACCAGGGACTTCCTGTAGGCCAGTGGTTGGTGATAAAGGCATGTCACACTTCGGTTGTGGGTTTGATTCCTGCAACCTTGTCCAACGTGACAGGTTATCGCCCGTCCTAAGGGCTGTCCTTTTTCTAAAACAATACAATTATAACATTCCAAATAATAATTTCAATAAGTTATAGACTTAAGAAATACTAAATTATGTCCAACATAATCCATTTTAATCATTAGGCTTATCTAAAATACATCGGCCCAAGCTCATTGTAACGACCTGAAATTTTCAATAAATCTTGTTTCCTAATTTTTTGTGTTATTTTATTTTTATACTCAACAAAACTGTTTCATTTGATAACATGAGTATAATTAATATGAGACCGTTGGGTTTTGATTGTTATATGACCATTGGTCAATATGACCACTGGTAACTAAACGTTTCGATTATTGTCTCTAAATACAAGTGATTTTGTTTAATTAATATAGAAAGAAGATTCAATGGCCTCATCTAGTAGTCTCAGGCCAATCGAAGCCCATCTAACGGAACTTGGGAAGGAGGTAGCACCACTGGGATTTGCTCTGGACCAAACCCAAACCGAACTTCATTGTGTGAAGCTAGAAAAGAATCGCCTATACAAGAAGTTCAAACTGATAAAATTACTACTTGTGTAATATTGGCCGAGCCTCCCCAAGATTTTATCACCCTAGCACACCTTACACTTAGGCCCTATGCTGGTTTTATAAGGGGCTATGTAAGGAGATCGTAACTGCCATGTGTAATCCTTTGTTTTAAATAAACATTTTGATTTCTTCTTATGATGAAGCTTATAAATTTTCAAATGTCTGGATAAATATTGTATGCATATTTTTGATGAATTTTAGTGAATATATATTTTAAAAATGTTTTTTTAAACCTTAAATAATTAAAAATGTGTAATTATTTTCCAAAAATGGTCTTTAAAAAATATGTTTAGTATGAAATTTAGAGTCTAATAAGATCAACTTAATTTATGATGAATAGTAAATTATGAATAGTTATTTTATGATTAGGATTAGTAATGTGACCAAATGGATTAGAAATCTCACATAAAGAAAGTATTAATATAATTCAGGCACCTTGATTAAGTAATGTGATTCAATAAAATGGTTAAATAACGGTTTCATAAATTATTAGTCAAGTATTAGTTTTTTTTGGTTGAATAGTGTTTTTTAATTAAAAATTAAATTAAAAATAGTTAAAAATTATTTTTATAAAATGGAGTTCATTTTTGAAATCAGAGCATCAATATTTGGTTAAGGTTAAATTTTGGGTTTTTTCTATGAAAGTTGAATTTTCGATGAATAGTGAAAATATATTTTTTAAGTTACGGGTGTTTAATGACATAATTAAATGATGTATTAAGGATGTAATAAATATGGTCGACTAATGAATAGTATTATCAGGTATTAGGTGTCCCAAGTGGCCAATACCATGGGCAAATACCATGGGCAAGCCCATGGTTTTTCCAAAACCACTAATGAGGTGTCCCTTGGCCAATAATTCAATGTCCCCTCACTTTCCCTATAAATACCCACCCTTCCCTCCTTTAGTTTTCATTCCCAACTCTCCCCCAAAGAATCTCTGGTCTCATTATCTCCCATGGAGTCCTCCCATGGTTCCCCCATTCCCTCAATGTCCCAACCTTCGAGTTTTAAGTGTTACGTTTAAGGTAAGGGATTCTACCTCTTTCTTTCTTTTCATGTAATCTCATTTATGTCATTTATTTTATTCTCCATGATCTTATGCTGGAGGATGTTCTTTTATATTAATCTTACTTCCCTTTTCATTTTCATATGATTAGAGACCCCCTCTTTCTCTCATCAATTCATTTAAAAAATATTAATTGGTTTTGTTAGGAAGCCGAATTTTTAAGAGATTCGTTCACCTTTCTCATTTTTCAAAGTTTTACTTTCATGTAAAGTCTTTCAAATTACTTTTTATTATGTTGGGGTATGATATCTATATATATAATACTGATATTTTATGTTCATATTATTAGAGACCCTATTTTATCTCATCAATTCATTTTTGTTGAATTTTGGGTGACGCCGTTAGTCTGCTGAATTTTAAAGGGATTTGTTCACCTTTCTCATTTTTCAAAGTTCTACTTTCATGTCAAGTATTTAAAGTTCCATTTTATTATGTTGGGGTATTATATTTATATCTATCATACTGATATTTTATGTTCATATTATGAGATTACCTATTTTATCTCATCAATTCATTTTTGTTGAAGTATGGGTGACGCCGTTAGCCTGCCGAATTTTTAAGGGATTCATTCACCTTTCTCATTTTTCAAAGTTCTACTTTCACGTCAAGCCTTTCAAGTTCCTTTTTATTATGTTGGGTTATGATCTCTATATATATCATACTGATCTTTTATGTTCATATTATTAGATACCTTATTTGATCTCGTTAATTCATTTTTTGAAGTTTAAGTGACGCCGTTAGGCTGCCAAATTTTCGTAAGAGAAATCTTATTTTTGTCTTCCTTTCATGTCCGTTATTTCATATGGTATATCTTTAAATTTCATTACCATGTTCTGAAATCATTTATATTCTGTCCCCCTATTGTTTTATGGATAATTTATTATTGGGCGACCCATGTCCCCTCACTTTTCAATGTTTTCTAAAACCTCGTAACATAGCCGTTATGCCGCAGAATATCCATCTCAAAATGTCTCTCTCTTATTCTCAAATTTATTTATTTTATTAAGTGAATACTCAAAGATCATTCTTATAAAGGGGTATTCACATATATACCAAAATGTTCTATTTTATATTCTGGGATTTACATACAAGAGACCCTCTTTCATTATATCAGTCATGAGCTCATTTCATTTTTTTATCCTCTAATTATGCGCATATCATCTACTTTCCAAAACAATATCAATAACCATTCATCGTTACCAGTACCATTCAACATATACTTTCAAATACTTTAGAAAAAATAATAGTGTAACAATCCTTAGATGTTTCTTTATTCCATAGTACCATTAAATTACCTGTATAATATAACTCTTGATAAACATACAATCATTCCAATACCTTATTAAACCATTGACCAAGCTTCAACAATTATTTCATCTCACATATCATTTGTAGTCTCTTCATCATCATCCACATAAATACTACCCATACGACCATTCTAATTCTCTTCTTGAGACTTTCTTTTAGGGAATTGGTTTGCATAATTCCCGTACAATTCACATTTAAAACATTTAACTATTGTTGATGTCTTAACAATACCATTATCCTTGTCCATGGTGTTAACTGAACCTTTTCCTTTGAAATTACTTGCCTTGTGTCCTTCATTTCCTCACCCAAACCATCTTCCAGTTCTTTTGAATCATTCTCCCTGATGTCTCTTCCCACACGATTTATATGAGAAAAATTGAACTTTCTTTCCCCTATGATCATCATGAAACTCTATCTTTATCTTATTATCTGAGTCAGGAAACTTAACAAAGTTAAGATTATTGATCATATTATGAGATTGCTGATTAGGCATAATAATGATTTTTGGACTTAAAAATCCTGTTTCATTTGGTTGTTCAGGAGGAATATCATTCCATTGTCTATCATATCCTCCATTATCGTGAATCATCATGTTACCAGCCATTTTCTAAAATGCCAAAGGAATACTATGAGAGGAAAAAATCATAATCAAGGGGGATAACCTTCAATATCTAACATCTTAGGGTAAATTCTAATATCGTTACCATAATTCTAGGACTATAACCGATACTTATACATATCCTTAGGGACATCCCCACACATACCTTAGAAATATCTCTAGGGATCTCACTAAAGTTTTTGAATCCTAGTTTCCAAAGGTTGACTAAACCATTCCTCTGATACCAACTGTAGAGACCCCAAACCTGACATACTTGGACATTACATTACTTTTGAGGAATACTTAATACATAACAAAAATAGACTCCCAAGGACCGTAATAGTTTAGTGTCATTGGAAACTGAGAACAAAATCCTCTAATCGTGGTGAAATATCTTCAACATCTCCCATAAAGATCTTTCCATTTTGTTTT
Source organism: Viscum album (assembly GCA_963277665.1). Lineage (NCBI taxonomy): Eukaryota > Viridiplantae > Streptophyta > Magnoliopsida > Santalales > Viscaceae > Viscum > Viscum album. The sequence goes on along the minus strand of OY728164.1, from coordinate 566,869,051 downwards.
CTTACCTCAAACCTTTCATTATATATTGGGGAAAAGAAAACATAAAAAGGGTGAGCTCAAATTCTAAGTAAGGGTAAACATATATAACATAGAACAATCCATAAATATTTGAATGCAATGAAAACTTGAACACAAAATCAAATCATCAAAACCTTGAGCAAAGACATAAATCTTGAAAGTAAATAAGGCATATATCATAAAGGAACAAAAATAATGATAAAATAAAATGGGAATAAAAAATGTAATTATGGAAAAACATTAAGCACCTGATATGATTTCTATAGTATCCAAGGCATTGCTGCCAAGACCATCTTGGTGGACATAGTCCCTTTCGGAATCGAGTTCACTCCTCGTTACAGTCCTGTAACACTGAACCGGATTTACTTACCGTTCCAGCCATGTATATCTCCTGAGATATAAGTCTTTACCCAATGCATTGTAGGGAGATATAGGTCCCTACCATCCCATAATGACATCATTCTTATGTGTGCCACAACATAAACATAAATCATTAATCATAACCCAAAGAATAAAGTGGGTTTCATAAACATCATCCCATCATAACATAATCCATATAAAAAAATGGAAATCATTTCATCATAAGAAAAATGAAACCATGTAAATCATAGAGATATTATACATGAAATATAATCATACTAAATAATTTCATCTTATATGGAAACTATTTTTGAAAAAAAACTTGAAATGAATTCTTGAGGATAATATTCTTTATTCTTCAAAATCATTTTATTTTCACAAAATGCCATGAAATTTAAAAAAAAGGATTTTTATGAAAATAATCATGAAATCTTGTAGAGTAAGATTCTTGAAAATAAGGCGTTACGAAACTATAAAAATCTGTTCATGTCGTATAAGTTAAAAAAACATTCTACTCATACTTTTTCCAGAAAAGCCAAAAGTACCTTATGTGGTAAACAAAATAAAGAATCCTTACATACCATGTATTAAAAGTAAAAAATTCATAAAAATGACTTTAAAAATACATGAAACCATTTTTAGAAAACATGGACATGGATGATAAATATTACCCCTGTAAATACATACGAATAAACAAATCTCGGATAAAAATGAGATTGGAATAATTATCCTTTACCTTAGGTCTGATATGCTTATTGCATATCTAAACCTCCTGTATAATGATTTAAATAATGTTATTTACTTATTATAGAATCATATTCATTGTTATGATATCATATATGGTTCACTTATGACTTTATATTACCCGTTCTTTTGTAAATTCTATGTTAATGCAGCGTTTTGGGTAAAATCGTTTTATTTATCATACGTGTTTGGACTTATTGTTATTGATATTATTATTAATTATATCATGATTTAATTACTTCAATAATGTAAATCCTGATTTATAAATTATATATTTTCATTAAATATATATATAATAGATAGATAAATGAAATGAAATGCACCGTTCATGGAGACGGTAGGCTATACGTACGCATGAACGATGATTTCCTTTCTTTGTTGACTTGAATGGAATTAAGTAGATGATATATATATATATATACATAAATACATTAGATTTATCATGTCATATATTTCATTATAAATCATTATATATACTTTATAATCATTCTTGAGTGGTTAACATGGAAAATAAATCATATTGCATCGTGGGGACGATAATCCGTACGTACGCACGAGCAATGATATCATTCCCATAATTAATGAATTGAATTGTAGTGAATGATATAATATCTCAGAATTAGTATGATTTTATAATAACTATATATAGTTATTCTTTACACCATTATACCCATCCAATTATGGTGGTGGTGGAAAAACAGATTACACCACGGATTGGGGACAGTATTCCGTACGTATGCACGCGTGGTGATTTCGTTTTCCGTAGGATGAATAGATGGTGAAATGGGGTTGTTTCATATTTATAAAAAATATCAGTATATTAGTGATACTGATGTTATTACTTTATAATGAAACAACTAATGAAGAAGAAGTTGAAGAAGAAAGGAACTTGAAAGAATTGGTAGAAGTGATTACCTCTTCTTCGACGCACCTTTTGTAACCTTCCTTTTAAGGAACTAGAGTTCGTCTTTTTAGGAGACCAGAACCTCTATAATGTTTATTGGGAAGTTGGGAAGGGAAATGGTTACGGTTTGGCCGATCTTGAAGGCTCAAAATTGTGTAATGAGAAGTGTGAGGAGGTGCCCTTTTATAAGGGAGGAGATGGGAACCTTAGGAAAAACATAAAATATTAATTAATAATAAAGTCATATTGAATATATAATAGATCCAAATTGATTTATTTAGAATCTAAAGTGGGGCTGGGTATAAATACTCTAAACCAATAGGTTTTATACAAGTTTAGGTTTCTCTTTTAATCTTATCATTTAGATTTAACTCTAAATTAAATAATTTATCTTTTACTGTTTCTTCTTGTTTTATTACACTATATGGTTAATAAACATACAATAAAAAGCCAAATTATCCCCAAGTGGTTCATTATTAAAATATATAATCTTATATAAGTAATTTGGCCAAACCTTAGAATTTTAAGAATAGAAAAACAATTAATAATTTAATATTTTTTTAAAGAACTATTTTATGTCAATTTTGACACTATTTGGTAATTGATTTTTGTAAAAATCATAACAACATGATTAGTTCGAAAAAAGTTAATTAAATCACTAATAACATGTCATATTAACCTATAGAATTACTTTAATTCATAAAAAGTCTGACATTACATTTATTTGGGTATTAATAATATCAATTATGTTAATATTGCATTAATAAAGTAATTACTACATCATCATTGTGTCATAATTAAATTAAATAATTTAATGTCTAAAAATTATAAATAAATTACCATTATTTAAGAAATATTATTATATTTCTAATGAATATTTATAGTCGAATTTTTCTTATGTATAACAATATATTAAAAAGGTTTTGGTTATTAAACTTTGATTTTAACTATTTTAACTCTTCTTTAGAAAAAATAATAATAAATGTCTTAGTCTAATAAAAGTGGACTTAAATGGTCATATTTTAATCCTAAGGATGTTTTTGGTCGAATTAAACTTATCCAATAGAATTATAAAATGTGTTAGGGTAATAATAATATCATTTTTACCCTTAATTACACTATTTACTTTTAACAGTGGTAAATAAAAGTAAAACATTGCTATTCACCAAAAATTATTTTTATCTTATTGAACCACATTTTACTCCTGGATATTAACCTTGTCTCTCAGAATTTTGAAATTGCACTCACAAAAGTGGTAAAATTATGTTTTATGTAAATTTTTAAACTCTCCTAGGAGGTGGGTAAAAGACGGTGAAAAGTTAAATAAAATTTCTATATATCTAAAATTATTATAATATGAGTCCAATAAATTACATTAAACATATATAGGTATTATGTATCAATTTTTACCTAAAATAAATTTAAATAAAAATAAATAATTATTTAAAGAAAAAGTCGGTTTTTAAAGAGTAACCTAGTGTTTTTACTATTCATCAACAATTGAATGTTTTCTGAAAAATACCAAAAATTCACCCTAGGATAATTTTGAAATTCTGAATCCAAAAATGAAGTCCATTTTGAAAGATAAAATTTATAAAATTTCAAAAATTGGTTATTACTATTCATAACAGATAGTTTATAATAATATTATAATAATATCTCATTTAGTGAAAGTCGGTATTTTGTACTACACATGCTATCGAATAAGGTCATGATTGCATGTAAGGAAAGCCAAGTCAGGGCTGCATGTAGTGAAAGAACTATTTGGCATTGCGTATAACATAATCAAAACTTATTTCATTTATACATTAAACAAAAACAAACTTCAAATTTTGTGTAACACGAGCCAAGAATAGTGTTGCGAATAGTGCAAGATAATACGATGTTTCATATAGTACAATCTAATCTTGGTGAAGTTTACAACAAAAGACATCAATGAAATTAAAAATAATAATTCTCATAAAATATTGGGGTGTTAAAATTCAAGTTGTGGGTAGTGGAATTGGTACTATAGGCTGAGAGAATCCAAAAAAGTTTGGTTGTGTAGTGCTAGATACTCAAGTCAAAGCCCAAGGTTGAGGGTTAGGTCATCTTCATGTAGATTAGTCTACACATAGAGGTGGTGATACTGGACCATTGATTGTTCATCATACAATACTTGTTTCTTTTATTCATACTACTGTTTCACTTGATATATGTGGCTCACATTGTGTTTCATGATCAAATTTAATTCATGTTAGGTTTATCAACAGAACATTTATGTGAGATTATGTTGATCGATGCACCATTGAGGGTGCGAGTAGAGGACATAATGTTTAACAAGGTGTGTGATCTTGAGTTTGGGGGAAATCATTTCTTATGGGATTTGATCCTTCTTGAAATGAAAAGCTTTAATTTGATTCTGGGTATGGACTGTATGTTTTTCTAACAAGACTCTATTAACTATTACCATTGTCGGGTAATGTTCATGAATATCTAGGAGGATATATGGGAAGTCTGGGCTGTCTATACAGGGATAGATTGTTAGTGTTTGGGTTAACTCACATCCCATGTATCTTGTCATCAGGTTGAAAATAGAGGAGAAAAAAATATATTCATCCCTTTTATAGTGGATCAGAACTAAGATGTGTTTCTTGATGAATTTTTTAGGTTTCATCCTATGAGAGATGTTGAGTTCATAATAGATTTACTATCAGGAGTAGAGCCAGTTTCCAATCATCCTTATAGAATGGTGTTATAAGGTCTATTATAACATAATTTTCAGTTAGAGGATTTAAAGAATTAGGGGTTCATCCATACCAGTACATCACCTTCAGGATATCCCATGTTGTTTTCAAAGAAAGATGATAGATCATTGTAGTTTTTCATTTATTACAGAAATATTTATTGGATGATGGTTAAGATTGATACCCTCTTACTCAGATTAAAGATATATTTAGACAACGGTGGTGTGATTTAGTGTTTAAAAAATTTATTTGAGACCAGGGTTACACCAACTAAGGGTGAGGCCCTATAATACACCACTTACATCTATTAGGAGCAATTATGAATTGTACGAGTTTGTTGGGATTCCTATTTTTAATTGAAAAAATTATCGACAATTTTTATGGATATGATGAACTATATCTTCCATCCTAATCTTTAAAAATTTTAATAATCTTTTTTTGATGACATATTAGTGTATTCTAAATTTCATGATTATCATTCCCAAAATCATGACAATATTACTGAGTACGCTAAGATGGAATATTCTCTATGTCAATCTATCCAAATGTCATTTCTGGACTGATAGGGTGCATTTCTTGGGACACATTATCTCATAAGAGGGTGTGTCATTAGATCCCTAAAATGTTTAGGATGTTGTATCTTGGGTTAATCCTAATAATGTTAATGATATTATATTAATTTTGGGGTTTTATGGTTATAACTGAAGGATTATCACATATTAACCCCATATGGAAGATCCTATTTGGGTATTTACTAAGAAAGGTTTCATGTTTGGGTGGACCGAGGCATGTGAGGATTCTTTCTATGAGTATTTGATGTTATATACTACAAAACCAATTAAAATTTTAATCGAGCCTGTAAATTGTATATCATGTTTTGTGATAATTTTGGTGTTGGGATTTGAGATGTGTTGATGTAGTATGATTGGTTTGTTGTGTAACAGTCACGACATTAGAGGCCTCATGAAATAAATTACCTTACACATGGTCATTAATTGGCCCCAATGGTTTACACCATGAAATTTGTGTGATATTAGTTTTTGGGAGAATAGTTTACCAAGTAAAATAACTATAAAAGTCTTAGAAAAATATTATCCCATCATGATATAAATATTTGGAAGAGAATATGGGTCGAATAACTTCAATTCTGCCATTTCGAGTTGGTTTATACACTGGGAAAGGGGAACAATGTTGCAGATGATTTGAGAGAGAAAACACATATTCAGGTAGTTCAATAATCTAGTTCCATGTGGAAGATGTTGAGTTTATTTGTTTACATTCATATTTCGATGGGGATGTACATGGAAAGATGACTCTTGCATTCATATTAGTTGACTGCACACTTTTGAGATGTTTCATGGAGATTCATCTTGAGGATCTGAAGTGTTTAGCTATAATGGAATGACTTAAAGTTGGAGAGTCTACATCTAGTTTAAATTTTTTTGATGATGGAATTGTTTGTGATTGTGGTCGTGTGGTTTTGTCGGTATGTATATGAAAAGATATAATGTGTGAGTTTCATTAATTAAAGTGGTAAGTGAATCATAGTGTGACATATATGTTTCACGATATTGCATGGAAATATTGGTTCCCATGAAAGATGAATTAGGTTGTGGGTTTTATGATGTGATGCCTTCAATTTTATTTCATGAAGGAAGATAATTAAGGCCCATGTGAGTGGTTGGAGCCACTTCCCATTCCCAAATAAAATTGGGATGATGTAACGATGGATTTCATAATGGTTATTATGAGGAAACCTCATAAGAATGATGCAATCTTAGTGGTTGTGGATTTTTGACTATGAAAGATCATTTATTGAAAATTCAAGAGGCTCTCATGCTTAATAAATTGGGTGATATATATGTTTGAGAAATAGTGTGATTTAAAGGCGTACGAAAATCTATTATTTCAGACTGTGATTTTCATTTCACATCATGCTTTTGTATAGGATAAGATTAGTCTCTAGGAAACCAATTGTTTTGGAGTATTGATTTTCACATCAAAATGGATGGGAAATCAGAGTGTAAAATTCTATTATTAGAGTAAATGTTTATGGTTTCTATCCTAGATTTGTGTGGGTTTTGGGAAAACATGTTTGTCTTGTTTTTTTACAATAATTGTTTTTAGATTACGATTTGGATGGTATCGTAATATTCTCTTTATGGTAGACTATGTCAATCACTATTATTTTGGATAGAAATTGTGAAATAATAGTTTCTAGAGAAGAATATCATGTAGGAAATATAGGAATAGGATTAATTAATACAATAAAGTATGACAACGTCTCAGAGTAGTTAGAAATCGTATAGGTATAGGCTTCGTCGACATCTTAATTTTGTGGTATGAAATCATGTGTTTCTATATGTGTCACTAAGGATGGGTCATTGTTGAATTTGGATGTAGGTAAAGTTGGTACACATGTACATTGTTCCATTTGAGATAATGGAGATTATTGTAACATTGGTTTACCGATTAGCTCTTCCACATCGTTATAGTGTAAAACACTTAGTATTCTAAGAATCAGAGCTCTAGATGTATCACCCTAACCCATCACATGAAATTGATGTTTAAGATGTTGATCTTGAGGGTGATGCGTTCATTGAGGAGCATATAGTTGTCTTGTGGATCATAGTAAGAATGTATTTCAGAGCATTGTTTTTCCATTAGTTAATGAATTATGACAACATGGGAATGTTCAAAATGTTTGATGCCCTAAAAATCTAAAGTTAGAAACATGTATTTGATAATATGTATTACATCTAACACCAAGCATGTGAGGCAATAAAATATCCAGATACTTTATAATATATTTATTATTTCAAATAGATGTTCATTATTTCAATGCATGAATCACCCAGTTATCTTGTGTTGCACGTAAGAGAAACCATCTTCAATGGATTTCGTTACACGGAAGATTGAGTTTCACCAAATAAGAATTTATTATTAAAATATTATTATTTAATATAATATGATATAACCCAACTGTAATATTATCATTTATAAAAAATATTAAAAAAATTATGGAAATATATGGTTTATATAAATATAAAATTAATTATTGGGTTTCAAAGTAATTACCATTTAAAATAGGAACACTTTGGATATAAAAAGTAATGTTATTCTTTCTATGCTTCCAAATGAGTTTTGTCTTAATAATTTTTTTTACAAATATTTAATGATATTAATGAAATATTTATTTTATTTGTTAAATTAAATATTTTTTATTTTTATCCATTATCTTTTATATTTATATAATAAGAAAAAACCCCATTTCACACATAAACACAAATATTTTTATGTTGGCAATTTTACCAGATCTTAATGTTGAACCAATTTTAAATATAAATGTTAACAAATTTATTCTTTTAATAGGTCATAATAAATTTAATCATTGAAATATAAAAATAAAAATTCTGTAACGATGAGTTTTTAATATTTTTTATAAAGCATTTAAATTTTTTAATGAATACTTAAAAATGTAGAATTTTTGTTTCAAACTGCTTTTAAATCTATTTTTCTAAAAATTTAAATTATAAATTTAAATGGTTTTATAGTTTAATTAGATATTATGTTTATTAATTAATACAAATTATATCATTTTAGTAAATTACACTTTCAAATTGATTATAAAAACGTATAAAACATTCAGATGCCTTTACTTTTAAAACACACAATGTCTTCTCGCTTGTGGGATGAATTTTAAATGAATTTATACCACTTCACAGATTGGAATTTTTAAAAATGGATTTAATATTTGAAATAAAAATAATTTATATTTTATAAAAATACATAATTTCTTCACAAAAAATATTAGTGAAATAATTAAAATTAATTACAATTATTAAAGAAAAATTATGCCTAATAATGGACTAAACCTTTATCTTAAGGGCCCAAATGACCTATACACATGTTAAACACCCACTAATATTCCTAAATTTGACCATAAATATTAAATATTGTCTTTTTCTGGATTTTTTATGAATTTTTTTTGGTATTAACATGTGTACACATAAGTTTCTTCTAAAAAGATTCAATGTGAGTCCATTTCCATCTCTATAAATGGCTACCACTTCTCCCCATACCTCGCACCTCTCAAACAATTTATGTTCGGAAAATATATGCCCAAATATCTTCCCTAAATCCCTCCACATGAACTTGTATCCTCCCTTTGGTTATAAATTTATCCAAATAATCTTTTTGGTTCAAAACAAAAGTAGTTGCCCGATTAAGATGTACCGTCTTATCTCATGTTTTTTAATTTTTATTTTCATTATTCACCCCACTAAAATACCTTTAATTAATTACCATGTAAAAAAATAACTATCATCAATATAAAAGGATGTTTATATGTAAATGTTTTTACCAAAACTAACACACACTTTGGTCTAATGTGTTATGAAAAAATTATTTCTGTGTATGGAGAACTACTGCCTCAAGAAACAATGAATGTTTATTATTCATTATAACCTCTCATGGATGTCTTTATAATTGAAACTATGATAATAAATGATATATATGATACTTATTATTTCATTATACATCATTAAAATTTTTATTACACATACCATTAATACTATCCATTTTACATTAAAATAGTAGCATCGTTTGAGGAAGTGTGGACTACCGCCCACTCGATGTGATGTGATTCATTAATACTAAACCTGGAACATATAAAGGATGGTTTTAATTAAACATATGTTAAATAAAAACCAATATATGATATTCATGTAATAATTAACATTCTATATATATATATATATCATTTTTTTATTACACATTCACACACATAAAAAGTGATAACATTGTTCATGGACATGTGGAATACCACATCCTTGACTCAATATGATTAGTTATACATCAAAATAATTATTAATATATATATTTATTGTAACATCATAGATAAATGAAGAATATGACATTTTTAATTTTATTATTATTTTTGAATTAAATTTTAATTTTACTTTAAAGGGGTTTCTTTGTTTGATAGCGTACCTGATACGCAACAACGAGTTTCTTGGAAATCTTACGTTGCACACTAATAATATAATATTATTATTTTAAATTGTAGTTTAATCCTAGCTGTTTTATTGGTGGGAATGAAAAAAACTAACTATAATATGATTATACATGTTCTTTAAATTTATTCACATTTATCCAATAAATGTTGGAGTCTTACAATGTGAATGAATATAATTTTAAGAATAATTTACATTAGAAGGCCAATTTAGCACCTTTTAATGGAAAAATCTCTTTAGATGTAGTTTTTTCAATTTAATCCATTATAATTTACCAAATAAAATCCTTCTTCAGAATGGGGGCATAAAAATTTACTTTGTGTAAAATTTTGAAATTATTTCAATAAAGTTCATTTTTTAATGAATAGGTAAAAGTATTGTATTTTAATTCAAAATTGTGTTTTAATCTAAATTATTTATATTGTTAGATTATATTTTTAATTGGTTTTGAAGTGTAATTTAAATATATTTTTACCAGTTAATCCAATGTTAGTCATTGGAATTAATTTCACATTGAAATTGGAAATAAAAAGTATCAATCTTTTGATAGTTATTGTTTCTTAAAAACACGCTATTTGTTTGGATAACTAGAATTAATTTTAAAAATAATTAATTATACTTCTGGGTTTTGAATTTGGAAAAATTGACATCATTTTTGAATTCAGAATATAAAATATATATTAGGATCAATTTTTGGTATTTTTCTGAAAAACATCAATTTTTGATGAATAGTGAAACCACTTTGTAGTAGTAAAAAAACTGACTTTTTCATTTAAATGAAAATTTTTCCACTTCTGTGAATAATATTTCAAAAATACGACATAAATGGTTGTTATAAAAAGTAAAAAAAAATTCATGGAGATAAACTTTTTTTTGGTGAAAAGTTACTTTTGACTTTTTTTTACCGCGATTAAAGGTAAATCGAGTAATTCAAGGTTAAAAGAATATTATAATAATTCAAAATTACCTTAAAACTTGTCCTAACCTTATTTTATGAGTAATGGAAAACCATGGACATCTTTTGGATTATTTTGGGTCCCCATGGAGCCACTTGTGAGAGATAATGACACTTTAGATTAATTAATTTAATGTAAAGGCAAAAATGACATAAACAACATTCTTTTTGTAAATTAATTTTTATATGGTTTTATATATATTATATTTTCTACAATAAATATTAATTTTAAAGATAAATATATTTAATACATCATGGTATTTTTTTTATAAATTTTAGACATCAAATAAATTAAAATATTTAAGACACAATAATGATATAGTGTTTACCTCATTAATAAATGATTTAAATAAATTAGATTATAATGATTAAAATTTTATCCAAGACATGTCCAATTATTATTGGATGATTTTATTTAGAATATTAGTCAATGAATATTCTACTTTAATTATTTTTGAACCTTTACAAACTGAATATCATTATATTATAAAATAATATTTTCACACTTTCCTAAAGATCCCCTCTTCTCCCTTATAAAAGGAGAGCATTTCTAACCAATTCGTCACACCTCTCAAGCCATTTTTGTCATCCAAAATCTACCCAATTAAGCTCTATAAATTCTTCTCCTCCACAAAGAAGCCTTAACTTAGGCATAAGGCACTTAAATAAGTCCTTTGGTTCAAACCAATGGGAGTTACCCAAATTAGAGGTAATAATTTCTCTTAATTTCTTTTGTTTTATTTTACTTCTCAAACCCCTAAACTCTTTCTATTCCATTATTTTGTAACCACAAAAGTATCCTAAATATAATAGGATGTTATTTTGAGAATTATTTTACCTACAATTACACACACCTCCATCTAATGGGTGAAGAACATAATGTTTCTGTGGATGTCAAACTAACGCATCACGAAACGATGATTGTTCAAATATATCCAACCACATCTCATGGTGGCCATTATGATGGAAATTTATTTATATATTATTTTTATGTTTTCTTTATGATTCTTTATTTTTTCATTTATATAAATACTTTATGGTTTCCATAGTGGGTAAATATGTTAATCTCATTAGAGGAAGTGCGGACTACCGCCCCCTCAAAGTGATATGACTCGTTAAATGAATTATGTAGAACATATAAATGATGGAGTTCATAATATTTTATATGATATTGTAATGGAATTATAATATAAATATGTATCATTATGTTTTTAATTCCATTAAAACAAGAAATAGAAATGAAAGTAGTGTTCATGCGTACGTACGGCTTGTCGTCTTCATGAACGGTATATTTCATTTCTTACCTCTAAATGTTATGTACTATTATAAATACATATATATAAAAGATATATATGATATATATGATATCTAAATCATTAATATAATTCTGAAGATAATGGATATCTTACCACATGGACAACCTGTAATTATAATAGGTTAATTTTTTTTACTCAAGTACCAAATATCAAAAAAATGACCATTATTAACATAAATGATTACATAATGTTTATAAAATGGTAATAAGTAATATAAAAGGAATAATAAACTTTAATAAAGGTTATTAAGAAAATATATATTTAAAATTATTTTATTATTCAGGAGATTAATGAACGAACGGGTCAAGTTAGACAACGAGGTAAGGGATTTTCTTATTTCACTTTTAATTCAGTGAGATTTCCCTTGTTCGCCACTTATTCATTGCTTGTGGTGTATTGTGTACTGCCATTTGATATATATTACCATTATTCTCATTATATTCAAGATATTCTGTGAATAATTTTGTGGTTATTAACTTTTGTTCATACGACTCAATTTGAATACAATGAAGTAATGGTTTTTCATCTCACTTTTTATTCTCGTGTGATTAATGCTATATTGGCCACTATTTCCTTTTATGTGGCATATGTAATTTACATGATTGTACTCTTTTTGTAATATACTTTAATTTATTATTATTTACATCTTCATTGTAATACCCTTCTTTCATGTGGTGTATTTTTTTGTAAGTTACCAAATTGGTAAGAGAACCTTTCACCCGCCTCTTTTAAAAGACTTCTTTTTGTTATGTTTTTTAATTTACATCTTGTTATGTTGGGATATGTTTATATATATCCTTATTTACATAAACTTTTTATCCTTGTGATTTGATTCCATTTTTATCACATCAAATCATATTCTGAATTTTAATGTGATGTCGTTAGGCTGTCGAATTTTTACAAGGGAACTTCTTAACCTAATTTCAATTCTTTGGGTTCAAATTGTACATCTAGAACATGTCATCCTATGAAAATGTGTGAATGAAATTTTATTGTTTTACACATAATATACACTTATATTGGGTGTATTTATATTTTTCACACATAATTATGTGATTCATTTACCATTAATTTAAGGATACCATCTTTATAAGGGATTTCAGCTCAATTTACATTTCCATTAAGACTTCATTGTTGTTTTGCACCAATTCACTCTTATGTGGTGTATATACTATCCTTTGGAATAATATATCACGAATATCATTATTCTCATGATATTATAAAGTTTTGATTAATTGTTATTCCTCAATTATTTGTATTCAAGCGTTTATCCTTTTTGATAAAAAAGTCTTTAACTAAAAAAATCATTTCAAATGTTTTAAAGATTTATTCTTCAAAATATTTCTCATTAATGTCATTTTTTTAAAATGGGATTTAGGGTTTATTTATATGGTCATTTTTGTTTTAAAATGATAATTAATTTAAAATCATCAATGTGGTATGAGACACTTTGATTCAAAAATATCTTTTTAAATGGTTTTGAAAATGATTTGATGATGCATTGTTAATTTCAATATCTTGATTGGATATATTAGAATGTGGAAATGTTATCTTTCCTTTTTACTTATGTTATGTGTTATGATTATGTTATGGTTGTTGGGAATTTTTTATGTATACTGGTGGTTCCATGATAAACCTAGGGCGGGTGAGCCCAAGATAGCTCTCCAATGCATTGGGTAACATGATGGAGGTAAATGTGACATTTCTCCTAAGAGATTTAGGGAATATACTGTGATGGGTATTCCAAGTGTAACTACCTATGTAGCTGTGATAGCTACAATGTATGTTTGATATGTATTCCATATGTAACCTTTATGATTTATGATTTGTGTTTGTTATTCATCAATATTTTGATTTCATAATGTATATTATGATAGAAATGTCTGGTTTCATGGATTTGTATTTATTGATGAGATAATGTTTTCCTTCCTTATTTAATAACCCTTACTGAGATTTTTATGCTCATCCCATGTTTTTGAAATGTTTTCCATAGGACTTAAAGTGGAATAGGGTCAAGGATGGGATGAAGTAAAAGTAATGCTATCTAAAACATAGAACTAGACATGTTTATTTTTAAGAGTTTTTATTTTATGACAATAATGGATACTGAGTAGTACTGTTTACTTGTAATATTCAAGTTGTTATGTAATTGTTATAACCTAATTTTCTAAAACTCTAAAATTGAAAAGATCCTCAATGTGAATTATTCATTTAATTCAATATTATGTAATTTTTTAAGGCCTTCTCTTTATAGTTTGTATCAAAGGTCGGTTTAGAAAACATTAGGGATTAGGAATATTCGTTAGACATATGGTTAGTCCCTATCTATTATTTCAGTTAAATACTTGTATTATAACTTTTTCAGATCAAGGAATTTCATTTACAAATGGAAGGAGGAGGATCTCAAATTACATTCATATCTCTTCTTGATGACATGCTTGCAATAATTATTTCCAAGTCATGTTGGAATGATTGTGAAACTTTTTCTAGAATACCTATCACTAAAAAACACTTGTTTGAGATGTCAAACACCTCCACTAAACCTCATTATCATCATGGATCATGGGTTGTATTTAGAAAAATTCTACTTTCATAATATTATCATATTTTCAAGAAAAGTAAATATTATCCTGGAATTTTCAAATAATTTACCTTATCCCAAGATTTTGAATAATATTATTATTTTAAAAAAGGTGATGAAGAAGAACACCCTTGATCAACCTATTTATATTTGATTTTAAAATATAATATCTCAGCAAATAAATATGGTATTTTAAAAGGACCATTAATTTAATGTTTCAACTCAAATTGAGTTCAAATGATTTATATAAATCATGTTTTATCATATGTATTAAAATTATATGTCATACATGATTATTTTCAAAAACTGTTTTTCTGTGAAAACCCAATTGACCCATGTTGTACAAGGTGTATTTGGATGGAGGAAGAAAATTATTTTTAAGGATCTATAAATCATTGTTGAAATGAATGGACCTTCTACCTACGTGAATAAGATGATGATGTAACCAAATGGAAACCATGATCAAGGTATGATGTTCTTCATTTTGGGGATTGTTTTAGTTTATCATATGGTGGTGAAATAAGTCTTCAAGAATTAAGATGTTGATATCATAATGAATTTGGATGAAAATGAGATGTATAATGAAACCTTTGAGGATAAAAGATGTTAGGTTTATTTTTTAGTTTTATAAAAAGGACAAACCGTAAGATGTGTGAAAACCCGTCACATCCGGCAAGGCTATAGGAATCAAAACCACAACCGAAGGGTGACAAGGGCGCATCACCTACCACTATCCTACTTGAAGTACCTGGTTAGTATGACTTATTATTTTAGTAAATGATTTTATAGAATAAGAATATGTTGATTTTTGCAACTTTTTTTATCAAATGGAAATACATTGTATAGAAAAATGATTTAGTAATTAAGTGATACAGGTTTTTATGGAAGATGTTCTCTCATTTGAGGAAAGACAATATGCCTAAGGATGATAGAATACTATGGGATTAAAATTGTAGAATAATTGTTGAAATTTTAGTTTCGAAGAATCTATGTTTTTGTTATGGACACATGATGATTTGATTTATTTTTGAAAATGATTAACCTATCATAGATAATATGCGATTTTGTTAATTGCTTTTCAATATGAGACTTTATGAGTAACTGGTGTTACATGTAGATTAATGTTAAGATGTATCTTGGATTTCTATGTAATTAACTCCTTATAAGATTTGGGTTACAATCAGAGTTTGGATTACCTTTGAATAATTTTACGGAAAATTGTTTATTGAAGGGTCTTTGTTGAACTTTGGGTTTTATTAGACCAATTTTGGAGATTAAGAGTTTTTTTTCTTTATGTAAACTTTTATGCTTATTTGGGATTATCTGATCCTATACTAAACATTTTGGTTTTAGTATATATCTAGAGACAAGTGAAATAAAAAATATATCTTTTGTGTATTATTTGATTCTCTTGAAGTTTATTGTAGAACTTTTAATATATACATGTCATCCTAAATACTAATCGTTTGGAGGAAATATGAGTTTGTGTTAGAAATCTAGTAAAGGATAAAAGTATACATGAAAAGTATGTGTGTTTACTTATGTTTTTTGTTAATCTCATAAATTTATTCCTCAATGAAAAGTAACAAAAAAAAACTTTTTCTGTTAACTTTTTGTACAGGGGAATCAAGAACCGTTGAACCCATCACATGTTTCTAATTTTCTGGTGGTTATCATTCCCCTAAACATGTTTTCAATCAATCTCAATCAGAACATGATGGTTTGTTTTCTCCTTTAAATCCATGTTTTCATTGAATCCTAGTATCTCTTGTCTTCGGTAACCTTTGTATATATCTTCCTTTATTTTAATGTGATAGTTTTATTGACTCTTTTTTTGATGTGGGGCTTTCAATGAAGATACTAAGCCCAATTTGAAAACTGTGAGGACGCAATTCACCAAAGGGGGGAAGGTTTTAACATCACAGATAAATGAATAATATGAAAATTTCATATTTATTAATATTTTTGAATTAAATATTAATTTTACTTTAAAGGTGTTTCTATGTTCGATAGCGTACCCGATACGCAACAACAAGTTTTTTTGAAATATTACGTTGCACAACAATAATATATTATTATTATTTTAAATGGTAGTTAACTCCTAGCCATTTTATTGGTGGTAATGAACAAAAATAACTATAATATTATTATAAATGTTTGTTAAACTTATTTACATTTATCCAATAAATGTTAGAGGCTTAAAATGTGAATAAATCTAATTTTGAGCATCATTTAAATTAAAAGGCCAATTTAGTGCCTTTTGATGGAAAAATATCTTTAAATATAGTTTTTTTCACTTTAATCCATTATAATTGACAAAATTAAACCCTTATTTATAATTGTGAAATCAAAATTTACTTTGTGTAATTTTTTGGAATTTTTTCGATAAAGTTCATTTTCTAATGAATCGTGAAAACTATTATATTTTAATTCAAAACTGTTTTTAAACTAATTTATTCATAATGTTATATTATCTTTTTAATTTGTTTTAAAGTTTAATTAAAATATATTTTTACCATTTAATACAATGTTAGTCATTGTAATTAATTTCACTTTGGAATTAGACATAAACAAGTATAAATCTTTTGATAGTTATTGTTTCTTAAAACATTCTATTTGTTTTGAAAATGGGAATTAGTTTTAAAATTAATTAATTACACTTATATTTTTTGAATTTGAAAAAATAGAAATCAATTTTTAAGTCATAATATCAAATATAGCTTCGGCTGATTTTTTGTTATTTTTCTGAAAAACATCAATTTTTGATGAATAGTGAAACCACTTAGAAGTAGTTAAAAAAACCGTCTTTATCATTTAAATGAAAATTTACCACTTCTGTGAATTGAATTTAAAAAATCCAACATACATGGTTGTTATCAAGAAGTAAAATGTGTTTCAAAAAGATGAAAATAATTTTTGGTGAATAGTAATTGTTGACTTTTATTTACCGCGATTAAAGGTAAATATGGTAAATCAAGGTTAAAAGAATATTATAATAATTAAAACATACCTTAAAACTTGCCCTAAACTTATTGGATGAGTAATGCCCGACCATGGGCATATTTGGGTCTATTTTGGGACCACATGGAGCCACTTATGAAAGATAATGACACTTTACATTAATTAATTTAATGTAAAGGAAAAAATAACTTAAACAAAATTCTTTCAGTAAATTAATTTTTATATGGTGTAATATAAATTATATTTTCGACAATAAATATTCATTGGAAAGACAAATAGATTTAAAACATCATAGTTATTTTTTATAAATTTTAGACATCAAATAAATTGAATTATTTATGAAACAATAATGATGTAGTGTTTACCTCATTAATAACTGATTTAAATAAATAAGATAATAATGATTAAAATATTATACAAAACATGTCCAATTATGATTGGATGATTTTATTTACAATATGAGTCATATTATCTTCTAATTTAATGATTTATGTACCTTTAAAAACTGAATACCATTATATTATAAAAGAATATTTTCAAACTTTCCTAAAGAGACCCTCCTCTCCCTTATAAAAGGAGACCACTTATAAATAATTCCTCACACCTCTCAAGCCTTTTGGCTCATCCAAAATCTGCCCAATTAATCTCCATACATTCCTCTCCTCCACATAGAAGCCTTACCTTAGGCATAAGGCACTTAATGAATTCCTTTGGTTCAAACCAAAGGGAGTTACCCAAATTAAATGTAACTGTTTCTCTTAATTTCCTTACTTTTATTTTACATCTCCAACCCCTAAACTCTTTTTATTCCATTCCTTTGTAACAAAACCAGTATACTCAATATATTTGGATGTTTTTATGGTAAGGATTATAACTACACTTACACACACCTCAATCTAATGGGTGAATAACATAATGTTTATGTGGATGGAAAACTAATGCCTCACGAAACGATGATTGTTCAAATATCTACAACCACTTATCATGGTGGCCATTATGATGGAACTGTATTTATATATGAATATATTATTTTTATGTTTTTTTATTCTTATTTATTTTTTCCATTTATATAAATACCTTATGGTTTCTATAGTGGGTAAATATGATAATCTCATTAGAGGAATTGCGGACTACCGCCCCCTCAAAGTGATATGACTCGTTAAAAGAATTATTTGGAACATATAAAGGATAGAGTTAATAATATTTTATATGATATTACACTAGAATTATAATATATCTATGTATAATTATGTTTTTAATTCCATTAAAATAAGAAATAGAATGGAGGTAGTGTTCACGCATACGGACGACTTTCCGTCTCCATTAACGGTGCATTTCATATCTTACATCTAAATGTTATGTACTATTATAAATACATGTATATACCGGATATATATTATATATAAGATATCTAAATCATTAATATCATTCTTAAGATAATGGATATCTTACCACATGGACAACTTGTAATTATAAGGTGTTCATTTTTTTTCTCAAGTACCAAATATTGACAAAACGACCGTTATTCACTTAAAATATTACATAAGGTTTATAACATGGTAATAAGTAATATAAAAGGAATAATAAACATTAAAAAAAGTTCTTAAGCAAGTATACATTAACCTTAGTTTATTATTCACGATATTGAAGAATGAACGGGTCAAGTCGGACTATGAGGTAAGGGATTTTCTTATCTCACTTTTAATTCAGTGAGATTTCCATTGTTCAACTCTTATTCATTGCATGTGGTGTATTGTGTAATATCATTTGATATATATTTTCATGATTCTCATTATAATCATGGTATTCTGTGATTAATTGTTTGGTTATTATCTTTTGGTCATACGACTGAATTTGAATATAATGAAGTAAGGGTTTTTTATCTCACTTTTTATTCTTGTGAGATTCATGCTATATTGGACACTATTTTCTTTTATGTGGCGTATGTACTATCCATTATTGAACTCTTTATGTAATATACTTTAATTTATCTGTATTTACATCTTCATTGTACTATCCTTCTTTCATGTGCGGCATGTTTTGTAAGTTACCAAATCGGTAAGGGAACCTTTCACCCTCTACTTTTTAAAGGAAATATTTTTGTTATATCTTTTAATTTACATCCTATTATGTTAGGATATTTTCTTCTATATCCTTATTGATGGAGAATATTTTTCTAAATGATGAGATTCCCTTTTAATCTCATCATCACATTTTCTGAATTTTAATGTGACGTCGTTAGGCTATCAAATTTTTACAAGGGAACTTATTAACCCAATTTCAATTATTTGGTTTCAACTTGTACTTCGTGAACATGTCATCCTATGAATATGTCTGAATGACCTATTATTTGTTTACACTTAATATACACTTATATTGGGTGTATTTATATATTTCACACATAATTATGTGATTGATTTATCCTTAATTTAAGGATACCATCTTTATAAAGGATTTCATATCAATTTACATTTCCATTAAGACTTCATTGTTTTATGAACCAATTCACTCTTATGTGGTGTATATATTGTCCTTTGGAAAAATATATCATGAAAACATTTAT
The DNA here is from genome assembly GCA_963277665.1 of Viscum album. Taxonomy (NCBI): domain Eukaryota; kingdom Viridiplantae; phylum Streptophyta; class Magnoliopsida; order Santalales; family Viscaceae; genus Viscum; species Viscum album. The sequence continues at coordinate 566,848,908 of OY728164.1, read as the reverse complement.
TCTCATGATATTATAAAGTTATTATTAATTTTTATTCCTCAATTATTTATATTGAAGAATCTCCCCTTTTTTTAAAAACACTTTATGTAAAAGATCATTTTAAATGATTGAAAGATTTATTATTCTAAATATTTCTCATTAATGTCCAGGTTTTCAAAATCGGTTTTAGGATTTATTAATAACTACATTAATGTTTTAAAATGATAATTCATTTAAAATCTTCAAAGTGTTATCGGCCACTTTGATTCAAAAATATCTTTTTAAATGGTTCTGAAAATTATTTGATAAAGCATTGTTTATTTCAATATCTTGATTGGATATATTTGAATGTGGAAATGTAATATTTCCATTATACATGTGTTATGTGTTATGATTATGTTATGGTTATTGGGCATTGTTTACATATACTAGTGGTTTCATGATAAACCTAGGGTGGGTGAGCCTGAGATATCTCTCCAATGCATTGGGTAACGAGACAGAGGTAAACGTGATGTTTCTCCGAAGAGATTTAGGGAATATACTGTGATGTGTATTACAATTGTAACTCCCTACATAGCTATGATAGCTACAATTTATGTTTGATATGGATTCCATAAGTAACCTTTATGATTTATGATTTGTCTGTATTATTCATAAATATTTTGATTTTGTAAGGTAAGTTATGACTGGAATGTTTGGTATCATAGATTTGTATTTATTGATGAGAAAATGTTTTCCTTTCTTATTTAATAACCCTTAATGAGATTTTTATGCTCATCCCAAGTTTTTGAAATGTTTTCCACAGGACTTAAAAATTATTAGGGTCAAAAAATGTATCAAGGAAAAGTCATGCTATCTAAAACATTGAACTAGACCTATTTCGTTTTAAGAGTTTTTATTTTATGAAAAAAATGGATACCGAGTAGTAGTGTCAACTTGTAATATTCAAGTTGTTATGTAATAGTTATGACCTAATTCTCTAAAACTCTAAACCTAAAATGATCCTCAATGTGAATTATTCATTAAATTCAATATTATGTAATGGTTTAAGGTCTGTTTCATATATTTATGATTAAATAACATATTAATTAGGATATTATAATTATTCTGTAAATATGTGTTTTTATTTACCATATCCCCCTAACAATCATCGATAAATGAGAATGTTACTCTTGTGTACATATGCCCTACCATCTCTATGATTGTAGCAATGGTAAATTTTCCATAACCATATTTAATGATTGATAATTAAAGTATAATTGATTTATAATTTTGATAATTATTTCATGATTATTATTCTATATATATTATCTAATCAACCCTTTGACCAAATTTGACCTACAATGTTATTTTGGACAAATAAACCAAATTTGGTCAAAACACCCATCACAAAAATAATTGTTTATGTAGTTTCATACACCATAATAAAAAGTGAAATAAATTTAATGATTAACCTGAAAAAAGTTATCATGATAGTAGTTAATTAAGAGGTGTTTATTATATAGGAATTTTAAGGATGTTCACACAACATAAAACTCATGGTAATGGATTAGAATATCATATTTTACATAAATGAGATAAATTTCATATTCAATACGTACATCTTTTCTGTGGTGTTTGTACAAAACCCATTTTTAATATTATAACATAAATCTTATTATATTCTTGTTTATCTTTAAATATAATTTTAATATTATTCCTTCATTAATTTTATGATTTAAAATGTTTCAATGTGGTATATGACACTGTGTAATGATGAAATATTATATTCTATATGAATTCCATTAATTATATTTCTATTTTATTTCCATTCAATAAAATTATATATCCATTTTAAACAAAATATTTCATTTTCAATTCTCTGGTTATTCATGACAATTTTAATTTATTGGTACCACTCTTCCACTATTTGGTACTCAAAATATTTTAAAAAATATTTTTCAAAAAACCTGACATTATTCCTCTCATTAGTCTGAGAACCTATTATCTTCTAAAAACCATGCTATATTAAAATGATTTAAAAATTTATTTGGTAAAGAATTATTTACCCTTTTCTCATTTACAAATGTTTTAAAGTAATTTATTTGATTCTTTATGAACCAGGTGCCTTTATAAAATTTATCCTTGAAAATGTAATGTTCTATTTACCTAATTTTGGAGGATGAGCCCATAAAGGTCTCTAAGGTGCTAGGTTTCCCCTCACCGCTGGCTTCTTCTCCCCGGTCCCTGGTACGCATGTCTTCCCATCGGAAATCTTCTCAGCGTGCTTGAGTTGTGGTTTCTTCCAATGGCAGTGTCGCACTGGCTCGTTGTCGTCCTCGGTGTACAATATCGTCACTTGGCCTCCCTACCACTATAGCATGTGGTTTCGACTAGGGTTCCTCAAGGAAACGTGATGCAGACCATGGTGCACGTTTAAAATTTAGTGATTTGGGTGTGTCGTTGCTTTCAGTGATGTATGAGAGTGATTTTGGTAGATCTGTCCTTCGAGCACAGTTTTGAAAGCATGGCAGGGCTTGTTTCTTGGAACATGAAGGTTTCTGTTCATTGAGGTGATGATTTCTCTCAGGTTAGTGGTTCTGATTTTGAGGTTTTGTGACATACTGTGACCTTCTTCAGGAAACATCACTGTTTCTGATGTTTTTCATTTTTAATAATTGGGTGTGCAGTGATGAAGGAGATGGTTTTATGGTTATGCTTCTGCTGGGTTTCTTTCTTGGTGCTTCTAGAAAGGATAAAGTTTCTTTTCTATTTCCTATACTGGATTGATTCAGTGATGGAATCATCTGGTGATTTGTTTGGTCCTATTTGAACCGGTGATGTTTTTTATTTTCCACCGGTCTTCTATGGGAGGTCGGGTGAGGATGCTTCGATTTTCGGCGGTAAGGAAAGACAATAATGATGGTCTTCCTCATCGACGACGACGGATTCTGAAGGCCGACGGTGACGAGATGTTGATGTCGATGATGGCGGTGATGTGATGATGGTACTTCAGTGTCATTGATGGAATGATAAGGCCGATTGTGATGATGGCGGCCCGATGACGTGGCTTTCCTCAATGAAGGGTTTATCAGGTAGCTCGTTTTTCCATGGTTTTGAGATTTTAAATTTCAAAATTTGAATTTCGAATTTGAATGTGACTTGGTTTGAATCATGTAAGAAGTTGACTTTTTGAGATTCCCACTCATCAAAAAGTTTTATTCTGAAAATGAAAAAAAGGATTATGTATTGCATACTTCCTTTTTACCTCATTTTACATTGAATGGATTTACACACTGTCATTTCATTAATAGAAAATTTTTATATCTAAACTGTTTATTATTAATTAAAATTTTTTCAAAATTTATTTTCAATGAAAAATGAATGTCAAATTTTTTTACAGAACAAAAGGATAGTTTCCTCAAGAATATATTTAAAAGAAATTTTTATAGTAATTCTATTCATCATCAACAATTATCATTTATTTTTACACCACTTTGGATTTTTCATTTGATACCATCTTTATTATTCCTCAGGATTAATAATTATATATTTGGACAACTATAGTATTCAAATTCACTTCCCTAAATAATTTTTTATTCCCCATGATGTTTTCAATTTCATATGATTTTTGAACATTTAATTTTATCATTTTAATCCATTTCATTCATCTTAGATATTAATATTTTCTAAATCGTATACCATTTTATATATGGTGTATACATTGATAGTTATTTATTTATTTGGGATAATATTGATAATTTTGTATACATTGTTCCATATGTATATTTTATAAGCATAATATTCATTTTTATTATTCTATATAAAGAATGTTTTGGATTGGAAATGATGGGTAGAGCTTTAACATTATACAGCTCTAAGATGAATCAATAGGTTCTCTTGAGACAAATTAGTTGTGAAAATCTATATTGTTTAATCCTTATTTTGAATGGTCTAGATGGTATAGGTTTTTATGTGCATAAATAAATACATCTATTAATAAAATATATTACTTATTTATTTGCAGTTATTATTCATCTATGAGATTTTTCATCGACAAATCTATGGATAAATTTAATTTTTTTTTATTTATATGGAATGTGTTTCAGTTTCTTATTATTCCATGATGATTTTTCTTTTTATACTTATTTTAATGGCATGCGTTTCCTGTTATTTACAATACCATATTATCTATTCTCATTGAATAATTATTTATTCCTCTATATTTTTTCTTTGCTGATAATTTGAGATAATCCTTATTGTGTTACATTCCCCAAGAATCCAATAATCATTCTATGAATGATATGTAAGGATTTAATATATGTATTAACGTTATTCTTGATGTTATTTATTTAGAAAAAAAAATTTGTAATTAGTGTATTAATTTTTAATAAATGTATCATTAAGGTATATGGTATACCAATACTACTAAACTCTGTGGTCATTGGGTATTTGACTCCTTGAAACCATGCCAATGTTATAGTATCATACACAGGATCAGGGCTATCTGGTTTCAGGTCGTTATAGTTAGTAATTGAGAAAGTTTATTAGTGACCTTGGGAGGTAGATTTTGGAAAGCATATGTTAAAAAACATAACCATAAGTTATAATTTTAAAATAATTATAGAATAAAACCCTAAAATAGTATTAATGTATAGATTATATCGGTATTCCTAGAAATACGTCTCTATTAGGATATTACAAGTGGAAATGATTTTAGCACCAATATAACTAGGAGTAATTACAATGAAAAGGTATTTTGAGCCTGACTCAAGGTAACCTGGTGTACGACAATGGGCCCTACTGCACACCTAGAATGACACTATTTGAGGATATGTTTTGGATAATCAACGATTTCATTAAAAACCTCTATAAAGGATTTGAATAGATAATGAAGATAAATAACCTAGGTTAATGCTACGTGGTTTTAGATTGAAAATAAGGATTCATTATTTTGAAGTCCTATAAATGATGTTACGGTAAACCCTATACTATAGAATGACCTATCTGGAAGATAAATGGATGATATATTTATGTATTGAGTTGGAATTGAAAACCATATTTAAAAGTCTATTTTGTTATTAACCTTATTTTAGGGATTTCCAACATATTTAATTTGAAAATTATATTAATTTTGTTTTAGAAAACGAAAAACCTATATACCAGGTTACAACTAATAAAATCCAGAAAGATTTTGGGTCATGAGCCCATAACCGAAGGATGATAATGGTTTCATTCCAACCACAAACCAATGAAATATCCTACTTAATTTTTTATTTTTAGTTAAATAATTTGATGAATGAATGTAAATTATGAACCAGTAATATGATTTTTTGAATTATAGATTAATTTGTTAACTATTTTCGTTTTGGAAAATAATTTCAGACAAATAGCTTGACTTTTCACTATTTTATAGGCCTTAAAACCCATTGAATGTTTATTTTAGTGCTTTAGACATAAATAAATCATTATTGGTATTTAATTTTTTGTAGTAAATTAAATACTTAGAATTTGAAAAAATCACAACCAAAAGTTAGGATTCTTCATATAAAATTAAAACCAATCAAATAAGAATATTTCCTTATAATCTTATGTAATAAAATAATTACCCTAAATTTGGATAATGAATTTAAAATAATTTTTTTAAATAAAAAATAATTTATATTGAACCAATTGTCCTCTAAATAATTACATATTTATGGATTTGAGGCCGTAACCATTATATTGATCATTTATTTGTTTCCAATTTATGACATCATTCACATATTTTTATTATTTAATCATTTATTCCAATCAAGTATCACTATATTGAACTGATGTTATTTTACTTTTAGGCCAAGTTAGATGGTAGTCTATTTGGCCTTTGTACTTTCCATTATGTTTTATATAGGATGACTTATAGACCCTAATAACAATGTGGGATTTAAAAAATGGACATATAAATCAATTTATAACCATTATTGAGTTTAAATTTCGAGGAAATAATTTAAATAAGGTAGGGATAATGTGACTCCCCAAAAATATAAAGTAAGAACTGTGTATTCGATAGCATATACAACACATGAGGCCAACCATGTGAGGTAATATAATATCTAGATAAATTATAATATATTTACTATTTAAAATATATTCTATGTATTTCAATTCATGAAACAAAGAGTAATCTTCTGTTACTGTTGAGGGAGACCTTCTCTGATGGCCTCTATTATAGGCATGACCAAGTTTCACCAAAAAACAATGTATTGTTAAGTAATATTTTTAATACAACATGATATAGGCTATCCATTATGTTAGAACTTATGAATAGTATTAACTAAATTATGAAAATTTATGCTATATATAAGTATAAAATTAACTATTTGGTTTTAAGTTATTTAAAATTGGAAATAATAACCAATTAAATATAAAAGGAAATATTATTATATTTATGCTTCCAAATGAGTTTTGTCCTAATAAATGAAATTAATTATAATTAAGTAATTATTTTAAGGCAGTATATATATTATCTGTTAAATAAAATAGTTTTTATATTTATTGATTAGGTTTATTGTTTATAAGATAAGAAGAAACGCTATTTGACACCTAGAATCCTATATTTATATAAATTTAATTTTACCGCCTTTTCATGGAGATCCCATTATAAATATGAATATAGAAAAATTTACTGATTTTATATGTCAAAATAAAGTTCATATTTTAAATATAAATATGATAAATATTTTAGTGTATATTTTGGATTTTATATGAAACGTTTAAATTTTTAATGAATAGTTCAAAATATAGAATTTTAATTTAAAAAAACATTTTCCTATAATTTATTTATACTATAAAATAATAATTTTAATTGTTTGTAATTAATAATTATATTATATTACTATCAATTAGTAAAAAGTATATCAGTTTAATCAATTTCACATTTAAATTGATTATAAAATCATAGCAAACTTTCAGTTTTTTTATTTAAAACCCACAATTTCATCTCACTTGTGCGATGAATATTAAATTAAATTCAACCACATTTATGAATAAAATTGGAAAAAATGGATTCCATATTTTGAATAAAAATAATTTTCAATGTAAAATAAGGAAAAAATTGTTTTTTACAATCAATATTAATGAATGTAATAAAAATTAATTACAATTATTATGGAAAATTAAGCTTAAGAAATTACTAAACATTTATCTTAGGGGAACAATTGACCTATAAACCTGTATAAATCCACTTTTATGTACATAAATCTATGAAAAACAACACATTCTTGTTTTTTATTGATTTTCAATGACTTTTTGTATGAAATAACATGTTTACATCTAACTTTCTTCCAAAAAATTCCCTGTGAGTCATTTTCCTTCACAATAAAACGTCATCACCTCTCCCCATTTATCAAACCTCTCAGTCCACATGGGTTCAGACCATATCTACCTAATTAGCTTCTCAACATCACAACCCTATATGTTTAATCCTCACTTTTTGAAAAAGGCCTTGCAATGAATCATTTTGGTTCAAACAAAAAGTAGTTACCTGATTAAGAGGTTCCATCTTCTCTAAATTTTTTAATTTTATTTGCATTATCCAGCCTTTAATACCTATTTATTCCATTTTTATTTAACATAACCTATATAATCAATATAATATAAATTTTATATATAAAGTGTTTGACCTACAAATACACATACATACATCAAATGAGTAACAAACATACTATTTCTATGTACGGTGAACTACTGCTTCATTAAACGATGATTGTTCAGTTTTACATAACCACCTATCATGATTCCATTATGAAGATAACTATATTTATATATAAAATATATGATATTTATAATTTATATATACTTATTTATTCCTTTTATAACAAATACCATTAATACTTTCCATTTATCATTTATATGATAACATCTTTTGAGGAAATGTGGACTACAACCCCGTCGAAGCGATGTGATTCGTTAACACTAAACATTGAATGTATGAAGTACCATTTAAATAAGCATATTTCACATCATATAATTATATTTTATATTCATGATATAATTAAATTTATATAATTATACTATGTATATAAATATAATTATCATTATTACTCTTTTACAAACTTCAAAAGTGATAACATCATTCGTGGATGTGTGGACTACCGCCAGCTCGACACGATGTGGTTCCTTTTACATCACAAAATTTATATATATAATTATATATGATTAAATAAAATTATATTTATGAAATAATGATCAATATTAAAATATTTGGTATTACATACCTTCTTTCTATAATGATCATTGAAAAAACATAATGTCACTCATGTGTAGGTACGGTGTACAGTCTCCCTGATTGTAATCATGTTTTATTTTTCATAACCATATTTAATGATTGATATTAAAGGTATAATTGATGTATAAATATTATTATTATGTTATTATTATTATTCTATAGATATCATTTAATATACCCTTTGATCATATTTGACATTCCAATGTTATTTTTGACACATAAACTGAATTATGTCTAAACAACAAATGAAAAAGATAATTATTTATGTAATTGTATAAAATATACTAAAAAGTGGAAAAAAGTTATTATAAACATAAAAATGGTTCTCAATAATGTAATAAATTAATTTTACTTTATTATACAAGTATTTAAAATAAGTTTACCCAAAAGGAATCTTATTGTAAGGTATTCTCCACTCACTTTTTACATTAGTGAGATAAAAGTCATGTTTTAAAAATAAATATTTTATGTGGTGTATATATCACCAATTTTGTTGTATTATATCATTTACCATTTTTTCATAATATTATCATAAACATCAAGCTAATATAATTCCTTCAAGAGGTTGATGATTTAAAATTTCGGAAAGTGTTATAGGGCAATTTAGAATGTTTAAAGATTATTTTCCTCAGCAATAAATTTAATGATCTGTAAATGGTATTTAAATTAGAGGAGATTTTATGAATGTTTATCAATACAACCATTAATGTTCATATGTATGGTAATTATTCCCATTTATAAGTATTATTACTAATTTCCCACTCTTTTGTAATCAAAATCATTAGAAAATGTTTTTTTGGAAAACCTGATATTTTTTGTATCTTTATTGAGAGAAAATATATTCTAATAAACCCATGTTATATTAAAATTTTTTCAAACATGATTTTAAAATAATTTTGAAAATAATCTTCTACGATTTTTGTAATTAACAAACTATTTTAGAGGACACTTTTTGTTGATTTCCGAACAGGGAAACATTCTAACATTTAATCATTCAAAAGGACTGCTATTTTGACCTCATAATGATTTATATGGATTTAACCACCATCATTTATTTGAATATTCCTTTTCATGTCCATAAGGAGAATTTTTAATGAAATTATTAAAAAAATTATTTTCAAAGAATATGTTTTACAATTGTTTGACAAAACAAAATGATATTTTCCTCAATAATTCTTTTAAAATATATTTTATTGTATTTTTAATCATCAAAAACAAAAATGTTTTTTTTACATTATGTGAGATTTTGGTATTGATATCGTCCTTATACATCCTATAGATTATTTCTAATTAACTTGTACAAGGATAGTATTCACATTGACTTCCTCGAATCATTTTTTATTCCCCTAGAAAAATTAAATTTTATACGATCATTAAAGATTGAATTTTCCCTCAATTTTCTATTTCATTCATCAATTATGTTACTAAATTTGTATCCAGATACCATTTTTCATATGGTGTCTAGTTTCATAGATACTTGATTATTTGAGGAAATGTGTATAATTCTATATTATGTTTTCAATATGGATATTATATAAGTAATATTATTCATTTAAATTATTCAATATTCGTAATGTTTTTGAATAGATATGAAAGGTGGATCCCGAACATTATATATCTCTGTGATGCATTGATAGGTTGTCATGATACAAATTAGTTGTGCAAATAAGAATTTTATAAACATTAATTTGAAAGGTATTTATGGTATTTGTTTACATGTTCCTCAGACATGATGCCCATTTAGAAATAATTTTCCTCATTTAGTTTCAATTATTATTCATCAATGTGATTTTGCGTCAACATATCTACGGATTCATTTCATTTTCAGTTATTTATATGGCATGAGTTTATGTTTCTTACCATCCCATATTTATTTTTCCTTATCTAGTAATTTTAATGGAATGTTTTTCTAGATATTTACCTTTATATACTAATTATTATCATTGATTAATTATTTATTCCACTATATTTTTACATTATTGAGAATTTGAGATCACCATTTTTGTCTTTCTTTACCCAAGAATCCATGAAGCATACAATAAAATATATACATGGATTTAATATATTGATTAATCTTATCTGTGAATTTATTTATTTAGAGAGAAAAAAATATGTTGTATTAAGTATACTAATTTGCAATAATAGTCTAATTTATGTATCTAGATTTTGAGGAATAATAATTTATTATTTCCATTTGGATTTTATTCCTTGTATTCATGCCAATGTAATTGTAGAAAGCACGAGCTGTAGGATGTTTGGGGTCAGTTTTATATAATATGAAACCTAGGAAATGGAGTCAGATGTGTTGTTGTAGTTTCCCGATCTCTTATTGTCAGGAACATAGTGCCTATTGGGAGCACACCATGAGGATGTGTAGATATAGGGTGGGGAGGTTATAATATCCTATAATTCATGATCGTATATCATCCTGTAAATTTTTTTAAACTTTTTTTGGGTAAATGAAATGTTTCTCGAGTATATGAAGAATATCGGGGGTGTCTCGGGGTTTCGATACAGGAGATAAAAAGGAAAATGGGAATGCTATACATGTTGAAAATTTTGTGCTAGCCTAGTGAAAACCGTTCATCCAAACCATGCTCGCAAGGAGGAAGGGTATATGATTTTTGAAACCATGAAAGTGGGAGATCCAAACTGTGGGTGTTTAGATGGAGTTGTTTTTCATGGATAGAACTTGGTTTTCAAAAATATATAGGATACCCAGGTATCCTTGTGACTTATCTCACTTTCCAATAGAGGCATGTAAATTGTTGGTGCACAGTTTGAAAAATATTGTGGCCAAACTATGCACTCTTTAAAAAGTGTGAATTCCCAAGATTACCCCCTTGGGATTTTAAGGTATTCACACAAGTTTCACCCCATTAATCCTCATTGAATCCCAAGTGATTAACTTTGATGACCCAATCTTACTAAGGGTTGTTATCCTCCAATTTTTCACTATTTTGACCACCATTGGTTATAGATCGAAGCTCCAGGTGAGTCTAATCCTTCACATTCTTGTTCATTCTATATTATGGTTTCCGATACCTCTCAACTTACTCTAAGTCCCTAGAATTGTTTTTCTTTCTGGGGTAATATAGGTTGAGGATTCAATGGGTACTTGAAACTGATATAAGAATATAATAATGACTGAGTTATTCAACTGATTTTAGGTAGGTGGTCTACCATTTATATCACATAGTTGTTGGGTAGATTATTGTATGTTGGTTTCATTCATGGTTATCTATTACTGTGATTTTTATTCCTATGGTAATTTTTGGTATAATGAGTATCTGAATGAAGAAATGAACCAACATGATCTCTATGAGATGCAATATGGATTATTTGACCAATTTAGGGCCACCCATTGGGTACACCGACATTCCCAATCCTTGAAATTGGAAGATTTTAGTGTAGAGTTTATGTGTGATAATGTAGATCCAATTATGAACTTGTTAAAATCGTTGTTTCAGTCTGAATTGGAAAATGATGGTTGTTCCTAGGGTTGAGACTGAAATAAAGGGTTCATTATAATGGAATTAAAAGTTATTAATTGGGTCAATTGATATTATTTCAAATGGAATATAAATAATGCTTGAAATGCATAAGAGGGTTTGTGCCTATGTAGTGGTTACCTTGTTAAATGGGTAATGTCATTGTAATTGAGAAATATTTTAACTGTAATTTCATAATGGAATTAAAGAATATTTGAAATTGGTTTATTTAATGTGAATTATTTAACATGCATAATGGTTTTGGGCATGAAAATGGGAATGAGGATAAATGGGTATTGTAATGTAAATGGTAAATGTGTTATTGGGTTATGTAATAAAATCAATTACCATGATAATTGTTATGGATTTTGACTCCTTTGTGTATTTTTTTGTATGGTATATGTAATGAACGTATATATATAAGAATGTTCACAAGATTTTGTAGTGTGGGTTATTGACTTGAGGCTCTACACCCATATATCGAGTTAGACTGAGTCTCTAAGCTCCACCCAAATATTCATTGTTTAGGTAAAGGGATAAAGTATCTATTCCTCTAATTGTTTCATTTGTTGAGACCTTAAATACATAGGCATTGAGGTGAGTTTAATAGATTTTTTATGTGTTTTCCCCAAGTGAGATAGGGGCTTAAACTATTCATTTATTCATAGTGACTTAATGCCTTAGACCCTTGTGTAAATGATGTGAATTCCTAACCCACGAAACATCTGATGAAAATTGAATTACGTAATAGATAGAGTATAAGTGATGATAATAGTATCATTTTTATAAATAGTTAATGTATACATTATTAGATAACAAAAACCGAGTTTCCCTTTGGTTACCATGTCATTTCTCCCATACTTCCATGCACTATCTATTTAGACTAGATATTTTGTAGACATTATTGGTAGTAGACTACTGAGATGTACTCACACCCTACTAGAGACACTATTGGTTATCTGATAATACATCATTAGTTCAGGATTGGATATGTGTAATGGACCAGTGTGATGGATTTTAGTATGGATTGGGCTTTACAAGGATATGGGACGAAACATGGAGTTAGACCCATTTTGGGGATTCATTTGTTGTTTTTATTTTGGGTTTATTTCAGATTTACTATTTTTGGAAATGAAATGACATGGTTAATTTGGTTTTTTGGTTTGTACGTGGATTTGGGAGATGCTTGGTTATGCATGTTTATTGGTTATAACATATTTTCACCTATTTATATTTTTAATTGTTGTGTATTACTCAGGTAAAGAGGGTATAGTCTCCCAACATGACTACTTAGACCCTAGCCACTAGTCTACATCCTTTAGCATTTGGGGATGTGTGGTTGAGTTCATATGGTGACCCGAATCGTAGCATCGGTTTAGTGTCTTCTATGTCAAGAATGTTACAAAACCTCAAATAATATGTAATTCCATCATTATAGAGGTTTTTAAGAAAAAATAGAAAAACTATTAGTGATCACCATTATTTACCCAATCTCTAATTTACCGTGGGTTATCCCATTAATGTGGTGCCCAAGATAATAAGTCTCAACATTTTCAAGAATTATCAAAATGATTTGATCACTATGAAAGTAAAAAATAATTTAACGGTGTGTATAGATTAAAAAAAATTGAATCAATTTATCCATAATTATTACCTCCCCATTCCATTCATTGACTATTTTCTATAAATATTAACTAGAAAACTGATAATTTTATTTTATGATTTCTTAGGATACTTATAGGTACCAATTTCACCAGAACACATGGAGGAAATGACCTTCGCCTGTACTTTTATAACATTCATAATAATAAGATGTTTTTTGGGAAATTAAACTCCATACGGAGATTTAAATTATGTATGGTGAGTATTTTCAAAAATAATATTTTAGACTTCTTAAATTTATTTCTCAATGAGTTTACTATTTTTGTAATTATTTTGATCATTTATTTGGGAATTCAGAAAATTAATAAAAAATGTATTGGAAAAAATCAGGTTCTAAACTTATGAACACATCATTTTATCATCGAAAAAGGAATAGTGTTAGGAAACATAATCTGAAGGAATGAAATTGAGTAGGATGAGTCAAATGTTGATGTAATAAAACCCTTTCCATATCAATATTTTCATAATAATGTTAGATCATTTTTAAGACATATATGATAATATAAAATATTAATAAAAATATTAGTAAATTGATATCCATATTCAAAATTAAGTTAATATAAGACAAGTTTAATGGTGATAAAGACTATATGAAATCAATTAATGATTTGAAACAAACATTGATTACACCACCAATATTGAAACCACCCAACTGGGACCAATAATTTATGATACTCTGTGATAGAAAAAAAAATTTCATGGCAGCCACACTATCCCACAAATTGAAAACAAGTCCCATTTCATAACCAAAACATCAATGAAATTGGAGGCAACTAAGATGAATTACATTGCTACAAAAAATAATTTCCAAACAGATTCATACACTTTAGATAAATTCAGATCATACCTATAAGGAACTAAATGTTTTGTTTTTTATGATGATGAAACTCTATGGAATATAATTATGAAGGTTGATGATATACAAACAAATGTGTGATGAATGATTCTATTATAAGAGTTCTATTTAGGGGTCAAGGATAAAAAGGGAATCAAAAATAAATTTGCCAATCATCTCAGCACACTTCCTCAAACTATTAATGTAGATATTCCATGTCAGAACCAAGAAAATGATTAATTTTCATAAAAAAACATTACATAATTGAAGGAAAAGTACCATGGTATTCTATCATAGAAAATTATATTGTGACTTATCAGGTACCGTCTAGTTTTAGATCTCACTACTAGAAAAAACACATATTTTGACTCATGGTTTTCTATTTAGAACGACATTTTAATTTGGTAAAAACAAAAATTATGTAATTAGAATATTTATTATAAATAGTAAATTTGAATAAATATTTGATTTATTTCATAAATTATATTTTGGAGGACATTATGCATCCTAGAAGACTGCAAGGAAAATATTAGGTAATAAAATTTTTTATCCCCAATTATTTTTTAGTAATAATATGTTTTTTAAAATATGGAAAATGTCAGTTTTCTGGAAACACATCGAAATGACATGAAATTTTTGAATAAAAAATTACTTTCTATGAATTTTTTGATTTTTTTGGTATAGACTTCATGTCTCAAATCCCACTTTTATTATGTTATTTTTATGTTATTCTCAAAGGAGATTATGTTTCAAAATTATAGGATGAAATGGAACCCGAAACTAAATATGCTAAATGGGTAAGTTATTTTTTTAAGAATAACATATTTTATGGGTTTAGAGTAAGACAAGCCATCAATATTGACCACGGGATGCACTTATCCAATAAGAAAATGGATGCAATACTAAAACGATTTGGGGTGAGCCATAAAATATTTACCACATATTATCTAGAGAGAAATTGTCAAGAATAATATTCCAATTGGAAAAACCCTCTATCGAAAAAATATGATAAAACCCCATAGAAAGGAATAATGCCAGAAGATGGAATATACCTTATGGTTTTATTGGACCACATGTAAGACACCTGTATGAATGATCAATTACAAGTTGATTTACGAAAAATAATAAAACCTTCCAACATAATTAGAACAAAAATTCCATAACTCTCTTAGGAGGATGAATCTAGACCACGATAGAGTGGGGAAAGATATGATTTTTTATCTATTGGGTTAAGACGAAATAAAGAAAAGCAATTAAAAATTCAAAAAGAACACAAATAAAGAATAAGGATTGACTATAAAAGTATAGTTAAATCAATATCTCCCAGACCATGAGATCATTTTGGTTATAAAATGTTGAATCAAAATAATTCCTTGTAAATTTCATTCCATATGGGAGAGGTATTTTACTATTGTTTATGTATACCCTTATAGTGCTATTCAGAATACAAGGGGAGGAGGGGGAAACTCATTCACTATAAATGGGAATATGCTAAACAAATTCTATCAGTAAATACCATATGGTTAAACAGAGAAAATTACATATAGTTACCCTAATTACGAATGAAAACTAATCAGTTTTTACTGTAACTTAATAATTTATAATTTTTTTTAATCTTATCATTAATATATTTAAATCAAAATCAATTTAAATTTTTTGCGAAGACTACAAAGATTATGTTTGAGGTTGTGAATCTTATAATATATTTTTTTTCAAAATAGATCATTTTTTTATTTTATCCAATAATGTAAAACGAATGTGCTTTGAGGAGGTATCCCATATTTTTTCGTTAGTATACTCTTCACCTCATTCCAATATGGGCATGTATAAAATGTCCTACACTAAAATTTGTTATTCTATTTATTATTAATGTAAAAAAATTAATTTGAAATAATAATTTGTGAACTATATAGTGTTTAAAGTGTTAAATAATATATAAAAAATAATGGATACAAAATTTCATACTATGAAATTTTTAAATGTTGTGAAAGTTCCAAAAAACATAACTGACGGAACATGACCTGAAAAAACACATTTAAAAGTCATCTTTAACGAGAGTTTACATTTTCAATAAATATATTAAAATTAAATATATTATTGTTTGAAGATCATTTATGAGATTTAAATAGAATTTTCATACCCATGGTTTTATTTTTTTCATTACATGACAGATCGACAAAACATTAATTTCTTTGGAATCCCATGATACAATGTTTTAGATGTTTATTATAATCATATTGATTGAATAATATATGGAAGTAAATAATTATAGTGAAGAATAAATATTTTATTAATGAATCATGATTTTATGGAATTACATAATTCAGGTAAATGAAATTTCCCTGCCATTTTGGCACATTGAATTTCTAAACTTTTTGGGATTGATTTTTTTTTTTGTACAATGAGTGTTCATCCAAAATTATATTTTGAATTATAGGGATTATTTTTATAAAACCACATTTCTATTTTATCACGATCTTATTCATTAAGTGATCTTGGGGAATTCCACTTACTAGAACTTACATTGGAACTTGTCAATGTGCAAAACCACATTTAAAACAATTGATGAAATTTTTATTATTAAGCCTTATACTTTGTCCCACTATGAAATTTATCCTTATCATCCCATATAATCCATGAACGAAATTTTCATAAATCTTCAACATTACATGTCTTTTTTATCCATTCCTACCATATAATATTTATATAGAAAAAAAAATTAATTTTTATGTTTGGGGGATTAGGCCATCTTGGAAGAAAGGATGTATTAAATTATATAGAAATAGTGTGGGGGTCTTATTTTGGGTATTTGTGAGGTATATTTTTTATTCATTGTAAACATTATCTTTCTTCATATAAAAAATATAAAATGTGAAATTATAAAAAAGATGTGTTTTGTTTTGTGAAAATACAAAATTCCCAGTACCATACTAAAAATATTTCAATCGTATGTGGTTAGGTGGTGGGTGTGATTTTTTTTACAAGCATAAATTTCAAAAAAAGGAATATAAAAAAGTAAATATAGAAAAATTAAATAAGGGGAAATTGTTTCACTATACATACATTGATCATGATCATACTTTCAGTCATGGGTAGTGGGAGTTATCATTTTTAAAAAGGATATTTTCACTGCACTTTATTTTAGATGGCATATAATATGATTTATAGATAAAACCTTCTTTTTGATATGAAATATTTTTAACATTAAATACTTCCAAAATTATTCCTCAGATTCACTAGAACCAATAATAAAAATCCCTCATGATTTATTTTGAATCATTTTATTAAACGGTGGATAAATTAGATCATTTTCAAGCCTATGGAAAAAGATAATTTATTCATGGTAAGAGAGTAAAACTAGTTAAATCTGTATTATAACTGATGTGATAAATGAATCCATTGTGAGGTAAATCATGAGTTGGCATGCTTGATAACAATATGTTCAGATAAATGAATGAATGAGAGGATGAAACCCATCAGTTCTCAATGGGGAAAAATTATTACTTGGACAATTTACTTTGAGGAGTGATAAGTCGAACCGATTTTTTATGTGAAACAAGAATTGTTAACCCACACCCCTTTAATAATGAATTGAATTAATTTAATTTTAATTTTCTAAATATTAATATGTTGTTAATTTATTATTTATGTTATGATTAAATTATTTAGAAAAGCACATTCCATGAGTGGATGAATGTACATAGAAATATTTTACATTTTTTTCAATATACAATATAATTTATATACATGTTAAATGATTAATTATTTCAATATATAATTTTGTTCAATTTCATTGAAGGATATAGAGTTTGATAAAAAAAATAACATAAGAGACCACAATACAAAGCATAAATACTTCATGTCATTATGAGATGTAGAGCATTGTGACACCCAATCATTTTAAGGTATATTAATGTTTAAAAAGTAAAGGAAATGAGAAGAACCAATATAATTCCTCAAAATCAATGTTCTTCATGAATAAACAGGAAAAACTACTAAATAAATAAATCCCAATAATGAATTTCATTCATGAAGTGAACATAAAAGAATAAAAAACATGAAAAAAATACATGAAATGCTTATTCCGACACGTTTTACGTGACGAATCATTTAAATGAAATGAAGCTCTTGAAAGAACCAAAAATATTAATTTTTTGATGATAATTTATCCCCCTGCCAACTGTTTTTCCCATGACACCAATAAACCCCAAGAATGAACCAAAATAATTTATTTGTTGTATTAAATAAACTTTGGGGTTGTCATTTCAAATAAATATTAGGCCAGTGGGGGTTCAAAAGGGTCACTCAGTCATATATGTTTTAGATGAAAAACTACTAATGTTATATTTCCATGGATTATATCCATTATATTTTTTTGTCCGTATGTAATGTATCCCCTCTACCGAATTAACATGAATTCCCCATCTAGAGGGGTTGGTTACATAGATTCTCCATGAATAGGGTATGTTTTACCAACTATTCTGATTGAGTAACTACATTTAATTGAATCTTTATTTTTTATTCATTGTAGCAAATAGTTTTGATTGTTTATTCAAATTTATATTTTGAATGAATCTATGTTCATGTTAGGTTTTTTAATTAAAATTTTCAATGAGAAATATCTCCATCCTCTCGATTCCCAACTATTTACTATAGAGTATATTAGGGTTGGGTGGTGAATTCTTAGTGATCCCAAGCACATGTGAGGAATTTTCATGGGGACTATTTTTAATTAGGAAATAATAATTCCTAATTGGGTATTTCATTAATTTATCAAATGTTTTGTTTATTTAACCATGAGAAAAGAGGGTACATCAATTGAGACATAATTAGGAATCTCAATCCCATAACCATATATCCATGGGGTGAGATGTATCAAAAGAGGAATCTCCCTCTTATTATCTATCAGAAGTATAATTGATAGAAATTAGAAATAACGATGGAACTGACCTCTATTTTTTCAAACGTATTTTATTCTCCATAATTCATAAATAGTTCTAAAATTAATCAATTTAAAATATATTTTATTTTAAAATTAAAAATCTCTTAAAAAGTTATTTTTTAAAAATTTACCGAAAGATAAAAACTTTTTTCTATGCACTCTACTTTGAATGAAAACTAGGGATTATCTAGTATAGTATACTAATTAATACAAATTATTTTTATATTCCCTATATCGGAATGCTTAAATATTCCTAGAACTATTCATAATTCCACACACATCCTTCGTAACTATTTCCTCTTGTCGATGAATCATTTTTTTTTGGGAAATGTTATTAAATTATGAATAAGTATCTAAATTTTGAGAATTACACAATGTAAAAAAATAACAACTATGAAAAAATTATCATGATATGAACCATATAATTTAACCTCCTATAATATTCTTCCATCACTATAAAATGATCTTATTTTATAGAGGATTCTTAAATAAGTCATTCCAAACATATCATTTATAAATTCAATTGATGGTAGCGGTAAATAAAAATTAAATTTTCATGAATTATTTCCAAAAAACCCCCCAATGGATTAATAATAAAATGAAAAAAAATATAATTAAACATTATATAATAATATAAACATAAGATGTATTTAATGAAAAATTTGTAAAAAGTAACCAGGTACCGGATATATTAATTCAACTATCGGTACATAGAAAATTCATTACTCATAATTTTAATTTAAATGCATCTATACATTATTAAGTCTATAATTATTTAAAAAAATTACATATGATACTAGAATATTCCTAGTTAATTAATTTTCAATAAATCCAAAATCCATGTAAACGTATCACCCTTGTTTTATAAATGATTGAAGTTTATTCAATGGAAATCAATTTATATGGTGTCTTCCCTTTAAAAACATCGTATAGATGGATCACTTGTAGTAAAAGAGTATTTATAATGATATCATGATCATCTAATAGACATTATTCCATATCTATAATTTGTTTTATTATCCCTTATTATGATATAATCATCATTTAATATATTTTATTCCATATCTATAAGTTTTTTTCTTATGTATCAAATCTCTGTACATATTTTTATATGAATTCAACTGGGGAAGTTAGTAAAAAACATCTTCAAACACTCAACTACTAATTTCAAAACTATCATCTCATTTTTGTCACTATTGTTTCATAATTCATGTTGAAATATCATGATTTTTTTTTAAAAATATTATTCCCAATATAGAATATGATACAGAAAACGGATCATAAATGAATAAATAATTATTACTATTTAAATGCGACCTTTCTAACATAATAGTAAAAATTGAGGGAATGAATATAATTAACAACATTATGAAATATATAACGTTTCTACTCATTGATAATGAAATAATTTATTCTATATTAATAATAACATGTTTTTTAGTAAATCCATTTTAGTTTTAATAAATAAATTTACTAAAAAACTTCCACTTATTTCATTTAATGATTGAATATTATAATTATTTTTTAATAAAATTTAGAAAATGTATTTGAAAAAAATTATTTCACTATTAAATTCATAATAAAAAAAATTATCTTCTGAATATTTTTTTTTGAATATTCCTAAAATATAGATTTTTACAATGAATAATGAGAATGATGACTTTTTTAAAATAATTTATTTTCTTATTAAAGAATTTAAAAATCCAGATTATATTTATGATTATTTTAAAAATTTAAATAGTTTCAATTTAATGAGAAAAATAATAAAATTATGGTTTTTGATCATCATTCAATGCCCAAAATTAGTATAAATAACATTTTATATTTTAAAATATTATATTTTTGAAAAATAGTTTTTCATCATGTGTTTTTAATTTAAATTTAAATTAATTTTTTTAAATAATACTTTCTGAAATTATAAAAATTTATCCTATATTAGGAATATTGATATCTAATTTATTCAAATAGAACTATATTATTTCGTGTCATTATAAATTGTTTCCATAGTAATTTTTTTAACATAGTAAAGGGAGAATTTGGTAATTAATGTTACAAATGATAAGTATTATAAGATGACCAAAAACATGATTTATTTTTATTGTATAATTTCATTTCATCCATACTCATCCAAGTGTAGGGTATAAGGTATTCCATTCTTTTTATGAGGATATGACAATTATAATATTTATTAAAAAAAAAGTCACAATGTCGTACTATAGTTTTTTATTAACTATAATACTTTTAAAATGGTATTAAACAAAGAATAGGTTATTTATAAATATTTTATTCATGTTAAAATGATTTATCTTCATAAGAACAACTTATTCTTAAATTTTAGTGAATAAATAATTACCTTTAAAATATAAACAAATCTGGCATAATAATTATAAATTAATAAAAAATAAAATAAATGGTATATAAAATATTTAAATAAAAAATGTTTAAGATAACTAATGTGATTCAATAGTTTTATAGTTTAACAATACCTGGTATGGATGTATTAATATATTTGGTTCCAATTTTACTAGTTTCATTGATGCTAATAAAAACTGTGCAGTGAATAAGTACACAAATGGACAATAATGATATAATAAATATTTTTTTATTAAATTATATAAAAATATTTAAAATCATGTATCTATAAATTTATTAGTATATGCATGATAATATCAAATATGAACAATTTATTGGTCTTTTTTTCATTTATAGAAACAATAAAGAACATCAAATAGTTAAAAATAATTTATGTTATACTTTGTGTGAAAGTGGATAATAAAGGGTTAAAAAAAACAATAAGGTTAATAAGATATAAAAAACTAGACTAGTTTTTTTAATTATTTAATTTAGAGCCACTGAAACTATATATTACAAATAAATTAATTTTTATATATTTTAATTTTTACATTAATTTTTATCAATTTAATATTTGGAGAAATCCCAATATTCCTCCTGCCCTCTCTTATAAAAGGAATCCCTACGTCCCATTACTTCACACTTTAAACCTCATTTTATCACCCATGATCAACCCAATTAAACTAATAAAATCCCAATATTTGTTATAGATTCATTATTTATGGAATAATACTAATAGTAGTTGTTATAAGGTGTTTGGAAAAGGAGGTTGTCTGAATAATAGGTACAGTTGTAATAGATAATTTAACATTTATTTTTTCTTCTGCATATTTAAAATATTTATCAATAAGGATAAAGTAAGAATTAAAATATCTTACATATAATGTCATGTTATTATGTTATTCTCAAAACCGATATCCATCTCTAACCTTTACCATATGGGAGTGTAACCATCATTATTTTGTAGGGTGTACTACAACATCACAAATCGATATAATTTTTTCCATAAGTATCTCTCAAGGCTGGTTAAAATGTAGGAAAAATTTTATTTATATTATATACATGAAATAACTATCACATTAATGTTTTAATAAATCATAAACCTCATTACATTCTCATTCACTAAAAATTGATAATGTTGTCTGTGTGTACATGTCAACTACCACCTCTATTAAGTGACGTAATTTATTTTTCATCACCACAGTACATAGATGATATATATAAGTATATTAGAATAATTATTTTTATATTTATTGTTTTTTTATTATTTTTATATAAAAAATAATATATCCTTATTTCTATAATTATCATTAAAAAATTCAAACGTTACTAATTCATACATACGACATACCATCTCCATAATTGTAACGTAGTTCATTTTTTCTAACCAAATTTTATGGATTGATATAAATGTATAATTCATATATAATATTTTTAATTATTTCATTATTATTAATCTTTATATGTTGGAGTAATACCCACTTAAACCATATTCATCATAACTATGTAATTTTGGACATATGAACAAAATATAATCAAAATATTTGATGTGAATTTCACTGAATTAATAATAAAATATAGCAACGTAAGAGATAATGTAAAGAGAATAATAAATATGATAAAATTTAATAATCAAGTAAATAATTTTCTTAGGTTTATTATTTTTATGATAAATAACATATATGATGAGTTAGACTAAAGGTAAGGGAATTTCTTCAGAAAATAATCTTTTAACATTTCCCTTAAAACTAATTTTGTTTCATGTACCTAATTATACAATTAGGTTGTGCTATTATTTACATGGAAATAAGCGACATATAAAGGAAATGTTTTTACCTATTCTGATTTTATTTTATAGTTTTTCAATAGAAATATTTTTATACAATTTTTTTCTTTTCTAATAAAATGATAAAAGGAATGATGTATCTTGACATATACGGTGTCAACAACATTTCATAATACTATAAGTGTCATTGTATTTTATTATTCCATTATAAGATTTCATTTTTTTTCACTGAAGAAACCCCATCTTTTCAATTATTATTTTAATTTTGGTTTTGTAAATTTTGTTTTTATGAAATGGAAAATATCATTATCTGGAAAAATGTTCTTAAGGGTGAAAAGAATATTTCTTGGATAAAAGATTTTATGTGTTATGATTATGGTATAGTTATTTAAAATTACATATTATGAGGAGTGGTTCGATTATAAAACAAGGATGTGTGGTTCCATGACAAACAAAGGTCTGTTGAGCCCAATATAACAATTCAAGGAACTAGGTAATGTGACAATGATAATGAATTAAGCTTCTCTTAAGAGACTATCATAATATACCAGGATGCTTACACAAAATATGTGATAGAGTGAACCGATTTGGTTTTGCTTAATATATTATTTGAATATAATACTATGGGTATTACAAGGGTAACCATGATGGTTGTTGAATATATAAGGGTTATATAAAATTGATTCCCTGGGTTTTGAGCATGTTTTTTGTATGTTTTCTATGGGATTTAAATGCATCATTTGATAAAAAAGAGTGTATATTTAATGTGGAAAAATTTGATTTTGTAATATCAAATATTAATTTTATAAAGGTATGTTTATTATGGGTTTTCATTTATTTACTGGACTTATTGATTTCATTCTTTTATGTAACTTTCTGATGTTTTTGGGCTCATCCCACATTTTTAAAATTTTTAAGTGGGTTTATTGATTTTAAAGGGAAAAATAATTCCAATGTTTAAAGTAATGAATTTTTTTCATTAAATTAAATCATTTTATAATTTAATTTTTTTATATTTTGTGAAAATCGAAGAATTTTATAAGTATACACATTGTAAAATATGGTTTTTATGTATTATATAGGATTCAATTATGTAGAACTCTAAACCAAAAATATCATTCGGAATGTAAGTATGTCAATTCTCATTTAAATCCACTAAAATATTTTACATTTATGGAGGGGCCATTAATGATGGTATAAGAGTCGAAATTTGATAACATCAGATGTTATGATGTTATTCGATCATAAGTTAAAAGGAATATATAACAAAAACGGTTTTCATATTATATAAAATTATGGTTATTATTATAATGGATTTTAGATAACAGACATCTAATCTAATATATATGTAACATCACGGATCTGGAAGCCACAAAACAGGTTCCCCAAACCCGGTTGGTCACATGACCTCAAGTGCATTTACCCAGATTCCAGAGGTTGCTGACTAGTACCTAGGGCCCAAGTCTAATAGTGTGGAAACTATCCCGTCATTTGTCAAAATGTAGCACAGTGGAAAATATAAATAACATACAACAGCCGAAGAAGTAAACAATATACAACTAAAATGGACAACTAAGTAAAGGGAACCAGCAGTCATATATATAAAGATGCAGCATGTCAGTAATTCTATGAAAATAGCTAGAACATGATAAACTGCAATACAATACAATACAACTCAAGTACAAGGTACAACCAATCAAACAAAATAGAGTAAACAGAACGCAACATCATCGCAAGCCGAAGCTCGGTCCCATGCTCTCCTACTCCTCTGCAACAATCATGTACCTATATAGGGACCTTTTCCCCTATCTACACCTACATCAATATAATCTGTTTGGAATTAATACATGACCCAAACAGGGTCTGAGAAATAAATCCCAGCATGCACCAAAAAAAGGCATGTACCCGACTGTCAGTGAAAAAGTGCAATAGAAGTGTCCAAAAGTAAATTCATTAAACTAGTATGTACTAAAAAGTAACAATAAATACCAGTTTCATTGTCATTTTAATAATTTTAATCTCTTATATGCTTGTGCTTCGGCATGGCAGGTACAACATAAAAAATTACCACACTGAATATTCTAAATAGTTATGTCCTTCGAAATACTATCGTTACCCTAAGGCAACAGAATCTATACCCGCAGGTGATTTCCCTCAATCATAATGATCATTGCCCTCAGGGATATGTTATATTACACTGAAGCAATGAATCCAATACCCTCAGGCCTAAAAAATGGTTACCCTTAGGCCAACCAAAGACTACCATCAAGCTAAGCAAACACTGCCCTTAGGGTAATAGAACAATGCACTCGAGACAATAAAACACTGCCATCAGGCTAAAGGAACTTGGCTGAGCCCAAAGCATAAAACAATTTATATTAGCATTCTCTCAAGAAACATCAATGCACAATATAATCATGGCATACCCTTGGGTATCCTGGCCAAATGGCTAAACAGAGGAATGCACCACCGGGGTGGTCATAGATCCCAACAGTGATCACAGATAGTAGTTTTAAACTTATCATTAGACTGTCTTTGAAATTCTAGATATATTTTCAGCAAAAGAATCATCCATACAACACCCTAACAACGGGCGCATAACACAACAGTATATAATTTCAATATAACAGTTGAAAGGAACACCAGAACTCCATCCTCGATCGTCTCTGATCAGTATACGTGAAAGACGCCTCTCGAATCGTCGAAGAACAATGTATATTTTGGTTAAAACAATTCTCATTCAAACATAAATAAAACCCCTTAGAGGAATAATTTGTATAAACATAAAAAGGAGAGGAAAGGACAAACCCGTACAGTGCCAACGTGATTGACAGAAGCAGAATCAGATTCCCGGTGCGCGATCTGATGATCCTCAAAGGTTTATCCATCCTCCCGAGCTACAAAAACGAACTCAAAGCCTCCTATGCTGAATGAGGAGGATACTGCCCGTTTTAAGTGAAAAAAACAAACTAAACGGTGTGTAATCTCATGTACACGGCATGTACTTGTCTTCTTTTAACCGTTCTTCAGGTGAATTATTTCCACCGTGGCACTGTTCATCCATCGACATAAGTACACATCACGTATTCTAGATTACACGGCGTGTGCTGTCACTCTACTGGCGACTGCCTCCACCGCCTTATTGTTCTCCGGCCGACTGATTATATGGCGTGTAAATAAAATTTACACGATGTGTAGTCAGTTTTTACACCCTTCATTGCCAACAGGCCTACATGCCCTGTGTACTCATCCCACACGGCCAAAGTACATGGTGGGTAGAAATGTACACGGTGTGTACCCACAAAATATCAGATTTTCCCCATTTTCCTTATTTTTTTCTAAAACAGTTAAGGAAATGGGAAATGAAGAGACTAGTACTTCAAAAAGAATAACCAGGTTCTTACAAAATTCCCCCCTTAAAGTAATTCATCCCCGGATTGCCCTTCCAAGGGTGGAAAAGGTAATGCTCAGAACAGTTCTAGGCACTGGGCATGTACTTCGGTCTCCCACTCCCATGTTTCGTCCTACACTCAGCAATGCTTTCATAACACCCATATGAGAGGAACTGACTGACTTTGGAGAACCATAGTGCTCCTATCAACAATATGAATCAGATGTCTCTCAAAGTATTCGTCGGCCTGAAGCTCAACCTCCTCGGGCTGAAAACGTGAGCCAAGTCTAAATGATAGTGTCACATTTGAGATACATGGAAGATGTCTTGCATGGGCTGGTACCTCTATGGAAACTGCAACTGGTAGGAAACCGACCCGACTCTCTCCAAGATCTCAAACGGCCCCACATACCATGGTGAAAGTTTAACCTGTCTCCTGATCTGCATGTGTCCCATCCTCGGCGAAACACATAAGAACACCTGATCCCCAACCACAAACTCCAAAGGTCATCTGCGGTGATCAACATAAGATTTTTGATGAGACTGTGCGGTAGCAATCCACTTCTGAATAAACTGGACCTACAATGAAGTCTACTAAACGAGATGTGGTCCCAGTAAAGTTGTATCACCTACCTCCAACCAGCATAATGTTTATCGGCATGGCCTACAATATAAATCCTCATAAGGTGCCATCTCAAAAGTTTCGTGAAAACTATTATTATAGGCAAACTCGACCAGGGGTATATGCTTCTCCCAAGAGATAATGTATCCAACAGCACAACACATGAGCAACTGTAGCCAACTCGAGGTCATGTGTCGGGTAATTCCTCTCACGTGGCCTCAACTTATGAGACCCATACACAAAAACTCAATCACCCTACATCAACACGGCTCCTATCCCAATACCTGATGCATCACCGTAAAATATATATCTCTTCCCTTGATCTGAAATTATTAGGAATGGTGTTGATGTAAACTTTCCCTTCAGCTCCTGAAAGGCTATCCCATAAGCTTCGGACCAAACGAACTTCACTCCATTCTTAGTCAAACATGTCAACGACACTGCTAAGTGGGAGAATTACCATATAAAACTCCTGTAGTAACAATCCCTCCCCAAGATACTCCATATATCAAACACGTTCTTAGGCTGGTCCTAGGATACTACTGCTCCCACCGCCTCTAGGTCTACTACAACTCCGGCCTCTAAGATAATATTACCCAGGAAGGGAATATGTTCCATCCAAAAGTGGTACATTGAGATCTTAGCATATAGCTAGTTCTCTCTCGGTGTACTCAGTAAGATCTCAAGATGGGTGGCATGGTTGTGTCGAGTGTGAGAGTACACTAAGTTGTTTTCCATGAATACTAACATGAAATAATCGAGATAGGGATGAACACACGATTAATTAGAGCCATTAAAACTGATGGCACATTTGTAAGTCCAGACGACATCACCATGTACTCATATAGACCATATTTGCTCCGAAAACCTGTAAGAGGTATGTTGGATTGAGTAAATCATACCTAATGATATACAGATCTCAAGTCAATCATTGAGATCACTCGTGATCCATGATGTTGACCAGAAATACCATCAATCTTTGTTAAGGGATATCGGTTTTTGACCATCAACTGGTTCAGCTTCCGATAATCCACGCAAAGTCAGAGGGTACCGTCCCGCTTAGCAAACAGGACAGGTGAACCCCAAGGAGAAGTACTAGGTTGGATGAAACCCTTTTCCTGCAACTCCTCCAACTACCTATTGAGCTCCTATAACTCAAGTGTGGCCATATTATATGGATAAATGGACACCGGTGCCACTCCTGGCACTAGATCAATTGTTAAATCCACCTCACATCCGGAGGTAGACCCGATAAGTCATCAAGATGGCATCCCTAAAACGATCAACCACTAGAGGGAAATCCTTCTGACAGGTTCCCCGATCATCTAGGTATAAGCTCACAATCTGGGTTGTCACACAACCTTTCCCACGATGCTCGGGTCCAGCTCTACTCGCCTAAACATCCCATTCGCCCTTGTATAGAAACTCTCCGACCTCTGGTGACATGAAACTCACCCTGTGATGATAACAATATACAAAGGCTCAAAAGGGAACAAAAAAGTCCATCCCAATATTGACATCATAAGCTATCATGTCTATGACATAGAAATCCTATAAAATCTGACACCCACCACCATCTAGGGGGAACTCCCTGCACTGAGGCACACATGACTTTCTAAACCCCAATGGAGTGTCTAGCATCATGATATCATAAGGATATGAAACACATAGTCTAAGTCTCTCCACAATGGACATATATATAAAACTATGTGTAGCTCTAGTATTGAGAAGTGCAGAATATAAAACAGAAGTAACTAGGATAGTAACTTTGACAATACAAGGTCTGGGATCCTGCTCTTATTGGGTCTATTACACTACATATTCCTGCCCAGTGCCACGAACCTGTGACACATCCTGGATACCATGAGCTATCTCGCCCTGCAACTTCTGAGATCTTGGTTTCTGGATATGATGGCCATGACCGCCATCTCGGCCTGCATGCCCTCAAGTATTACAGTTCCATGACTCGTAAAAAGATGATGGTCCTTCTCCCGCATGCGACATCTACACAGAACCCCTCTAACTAGTTTCTGGTAGAAACTCCTTTCAAAAGTGCTGATGATGACCCATCATACTGCAAGATCGGCACTCCACTGGGTCACGGGGACACTGAGGTCCCTAGTGCCCCTCTCAACCACACATGTAGCAAATCACTAGGACACCTGAAGAATTATTCTGACTAGTACTGCCACCATGGGAGAAAATGATTTGTCTATTCCTCTTACAGGTAGAATTAGTACCGGTATCTGATACAGAACCGCACTGGGCGGAACCACTATCCTTATGTAGGTTCCGCTCTATAATCAAGGATTTATTCACAATAGCATTCGCGATAGGAAAGTTGAAAATGTTCACCAGCACTTGGATGTCACACCAAAGACCATTCTTAAAGCATCATTACCTCAATGCATTATCACCAACTAGAACGGGTGAGAAACCCTATAGATCGGTGAAGCGAGCAAGAAAAACCCATCACTGTCATAGTGCCTGGATATAGATTCATGAACTCTCGAGCTTGATATGATCATAGCATCTCTAAGAAGAAGAAGTCATAGAAGGCTGCCTGAAAATCTTAACACGCCATGTTTTTGTGATGCTCAGACTGGGTGGTAACATCCAACCACCTTTTGGCAGAATCACGTAGCATGTATGCTGAGAGCTTGACCCTCCTCCCAGGAAGCATCTAAAGATGCTCGAATATCGTATGCATCGAATCCATCGAAGACTCCTCATCCTGTGGTCCATCATCCATTGAAAATGTATGCGGATGCAACTGCTGGAAGATACACACCAGCTCTACAATAGATTTGGCGGCCTGTAGAGCTCCCTAGAAAGTCTACATGAACTGTATGATGCCTTCACAGGACTGTGCCTCCATTCATGTGTCCGGTATAACGGCTGGCACCGCATCTAGAACTGTAGGGGGATCCACTGGTAGCCAATGACCCACCATATCAGGAGTAAAATCGTCGCCGTTTTCCTGGAGACAACCGATTGTCGTCTCTGCGGCATGACTCTACAAGGTCAAACATACACCTTTGATCAAGCATATCAAAGATGGAACACAAGGAGTGTAAGAAGGGAACACAAGAAAAAAAGCATTAATGTTTCGCAAAACATGATTACATGACGTGTATAAATACTACATGGCGTGTTTTCACTTTCCATCCACATGGGCGTGTAATCCAGCTAAAACCGGTCATGTAACACCCCAACTACATGGCGTGTTGTCCCAACACATGGTGTGTACTTGAAACCTTCTTCCGTGCCTGAGTACTTTTACATGGCTAGGCCACACAGCTCTCATAACACAAGACTACACGACATGTTCAGAGGTAGACACGGCGTGTACTCTACAAGCTTTCATCATCCCATATAGTTCATCACACGGCTTGTGTACCCAGGTCACACTACACGGAGTGTTCTAAAAATACACGACGTGTTTAAAGATTCCCCAGTCCAACCCGTGTTGCTCACTACACAGCCCGCTACATGGCTGACACTATATGGCTTGTTCTAGAAGGAAACGATGTGTACTTGGAAATATAACACCAACCAGTGTTGTTCATGACATAGCTGGGTACATAGGTTAGACTACACGGTGTGTTCAAGGTAGACACGACGTGTTTGTCTTTAGGTTTCCTCTATCCGTGTTTTTAGTTACACAGGAGGAAACCGAGTCAACACTACACGGTGTGTACAATCGATACACATCATGTTTCCCCAAACTAATCCCTTCCCCGTGACCAAGCCCCCACAGCCTATGACATAGGGAAGAGACTACACGGTGTGTACTGAGGGTACACAATGTGTACTTAAAAAGTATTCAATTCTTCCAGAACAGAAGAATACACGGGGTGTGCCCATAGAACTACACGGCATGTATCCTGGGTTTTCCGGATAGTAAGCAACAGAAACAACTCTGAAACCCAGAAAATATTTTAATGAACACCTAAGTGCCAAATTCTGATCTGTAAGGTCCCATACTCCCTGCGAATAAAATATTGGCATTTTACAGATGTTTATAACAAGGAAAACACGTTAATGATCTACCAAATTCCAGTCATTGAGGGAACATACTACTAAACATCCAAATATTGGAATTAATTCTTATCAAAATCACACACAATAATAACCTCTCAGATAGTAGGTATTTAACAAAGTAGATATCACAACAACATTTTTTTCTAGCACATCAACTATCGAAACAACATGCTGTTTCTGATGCACCTACATTCCATGGACGGAATGCATGACATGTGATTTCTAGCATGTTCCCAAATGATTCATGAGGTGGAACACCCTTATCTCATCAAATTGCAACTAAATAGAACCCATGTCTAACATATAAATAGCACAATCAGAGTGTGTCACCCATCGGTGAAAATCAAATTAACTGTAAAATTGAAAAAACCAACAATAATTGGAACAACGAGATAGAGTGGATTTTCCCTGTACACAGGTTAGCAACTATTGGGATCAGCTTATTACAAACAAACACATCCATCATATCTATGACTATGGCTCTAAATAGTAAGTCAAAGAAAATAAACCCTTTGATACCACTTAGTAACGTCCCGGATCCGGAATCCATACAATGGGTGCCCAGGACCCGGTTGGTCACATGACCTCGAGAGCATTTTCAAAAACGCCAGAGACTACCGACTAGCAATGAGGGGACATGTCTGATATTGGGGAATCTATGCCCTCATTTTTAAAAGTGTAGCACAACAGAAATGATAAATAACATACAACATCAGAAGCAGTGAACATTATACAACTGAAATGGACAACTAAGTAAAGAGAACCAGCAGTCATATATATAAAGATTTAGCATGTCACTAATTCTATGAAAACAGCTGGAACAGGATATACCTCAATAAAATACAATACAACTCAAGTACAAGGTATAACCAAACAAACAAAACAGAGTAAACAGAACGCACAACATCGCAAGCTGAAGCTCGGTCCCATGCTCTCATAACTCTCTACTACAATCATGTACATGTATATGATCTCTTTCCCCTGTCTACACTTTTAGAAATATAATATATTTGGGCCGAAGACTTGACCCAAACAGAGTGTGAGAAATAAATCCCATTAGGGAACCACCAAAGGCCCATGCCCGACTGTAAGTGAAAAAGTGCAACATTAGTGGTCAGAAGTAAATTCAGTAAACTATTAAATAATAAAAAGTAATAATCAATACTAGTTTCATTTCCATTTTAATTTTTCAATATCTTTCAAGATTGTGCTTCAGCTTTTCAAGTACAACATAGAAAATCACCGTAGTGAATATTCTAAATATTCATGTCCTAAGACATACTATCATTTCCCTCAGGTAACAGAATGCATACCCGCAAGTGATTTCCCTCCGACATAACGATCATTTCCCTCAGGCATACGTGATATTTCCCTCAGGCAAAGAAACTACTACCCTCAGGCATAAACAATGGTTACCCTCAGGCCTACCAAACATTTCCCTTATACTAAGAAAACACTGCCCTCAGTCTAATACAACACTGCCCTCAAGCAAATAGAACATTGTCCTCAGGCTAAAGAAACCAGGCCTAGCCCAAAGCATAAAAAAATTTATATAAACATTCTCTCATGAAACTTCAATGCATAATATAGCCACGGAATACCCTCGGGTATCCTTTCCAAACGCATAAATAGGGGAACACACCCCCGGGGTGGTCCTGGATCCAAGTAGTGATCAAAGAAAACAATATTAAACTTATCATAATATTACCTATGCAATTATAGAAATTTATTTAGAAAAGTCTTCATCCATATGAAACCCCAACAATGGGTGCATAGCACAATGGTACACAATTTCAACACAACAGTTGAGAGGAACATGAGACCAACTAAATCGATCGTCTCTGGTCAGTATACGTGACCAATTCCTCCCGAATCATCCAAGAACGGTGTAGATCTTGGTTAAAAGAATTATCATTCAATCATAAATAACTTCCCTTAGAGGAAGAATTGGTAAGAACAGTGTATGGAGAGGGAAGGACATACCCATACGGTCCCGACGTGATCGACAGAAGGAGAATCAGATTCCCGGTGCGTGATTGGGTGATCCTCAAAGGTTCGGACGTCATCCCTAGCTCCAAAAAATGAACTCAAAGCCGCCTCTACCGAATGAGGAGGGTACTTCCCATTTTATGTGGAAAAACAACACGACGTTTACTCTAAAGTACACGGCATGTACTTTTCCTCTTTTAAATGTTCCTCTGGAAGCATCTTTCCACCACGACATTGTTCATCCTTAAACATAGGTACACAACATGTATTCCTGATTACATGTCCTGTAATATCACTCCACTGGAGGCTGCCTCCACCACCTTATTGATCACCTGCAAACTAATTACACTACATGTAAATACAAATTACATGTCGTGTGGTCCGTTTTTACACCCTTCTTTGCTGACAGGCCTACAGGCCCTGTGTACTCATCCCAAATGGCCAAAGTACACGACATGTGGAAAAGTACATGGTGTGTACCCACAAAAATATGGTATTTTCACAATTTTCCTTATTTTATCAAAAAAACTTAAGGAAAGGGGAAAAGAAGAGACTCGTACCTCAAAATGAAGAACCAGGTTTTTAAAATATATCACGGTTTAAGGAATAGAGTATTATAATCCTTGTTGTGGGTGGAAATTTTGGAGGGTCAGATCAGCTCCGGTGGGTTAGAGCACGCTGCTACTTCCTCTGAAGGCCATTTGGGATGTGGCTGATTCATATGGGTGGCTTGCAATCGGGAGGGACCATGCTTTCATGGGATTGCCGAGTGGTCCTTCTTTGGTGCTAGCGATTGCTGCTTTTTCTTGGAAGAGGTTGGTTCTGGTTTTTTCTGTTGGTCTATGTTTGGTGTTTGTTGGAACTTATGGTTTCTCACTTTTACCTCAAATGTGTCTTAATAAAAAAAAATTTCAACTCAGCTATTTCATTTTGAATTATGTTATTTCCAATAGATTAAAGATCGTTTCTCAATATGGAAGGAAATAGATCATTTACAAATTTCTTACCCCTTTCAGGATGATTTAATTATCCCTATTATGGAATAAGTGTGTTTATATTATTTTAACAGACTTTTGATTTTTTAGATCACTTATAACAAAATGTATTAATTATCTAACACACTTTATTGTGAAAAAAAAATTATTACACATAGTATCATTTTCATTTTATTTCAAAATCTCAACATTACAAACTATAAAAACAAAATTCCATAGAGGATAAGACAATTTACATTATGAAAGTCAGGAATCATGCCAAAATATAAATGGGATATAAAGAAAGTCATGAAGTATTGATTTATGGTATGAATTACTTTATTATGTTATAATTATGAAAATAATTTGGGGTTGATATTGATGAATCATAACAATATAATTGATATCCTTGACTATGGTATTGAAGTATAATGGAATAATATTGAAATGTAAGGATAATCAATCATGGAGAGTGTTGAATGATTAAGATTCTTACATATAAGGGATTCAACTGTTTTCTTAGATTTAAGGATGATCAAAAGTGTAAAATAATTTAATCACTTTTGATAATGGGTGTTTTCATGACCTGACACTACCCGGGCTCGAGCCGCAACTACCCCAAGCCCACCTCCATAGGCCAGGGGATGGCGACCAGCGCTGAAGGCACAATAAATCAGGGAGGCCTTTGCCTAAGTACCTGTACACACACACCTAGCACACTCAATGAAAAAGTGAAGAGTAAAAAAGAAAAGAAAAGAAAAGAAAAAGGGAAACTGCTTTAAATAAACCACAAATGTGCATCGACCTCTACTCACTACTAGAAAAACAGGTATTTGCGACAGGGTATTTAAGACGGGGGCCCGTCGCAAATAGCCCGTTGCTGAAAACGCCATCGCAACTACACTTATTTGCGACGGGCCCGTCGCTAAAGCCTCTTTTTGCGACGGTCATTCTTCCCGTCGAAAATAGTATTCCGTATTTTTGTAAAAAACTTTTAAAATAGTTTTTGCGACGGTACCGTCGCAAAAACGATTTTTTTAAAAAATAAAAAACTATTAATAATACTAGTATTTGCGACGGGCATCGTATCCCATCACAAATATTGTTGATAGTATTTGCGACGGGTCCCGTCGCAAATAATATTTAAAAAAAAAAATAAAAAACTATTAATAATACTAGTATTTGCGACGGGTATAGTATCCCGTCGCAAACACTATAAAAAAAATAAAAAAATAAATTACTAATAAATTATTTAAATTAATATAATAATATAATTATAATTTACAAATGAAAATAATAAATTATTTTAATTACTATAATAATAGTAGAATTATAATTCAAAAAGAAAAAATAATAGAATATTAATAAATGATTTAATTAATATAATAATATTACAATTATAATTCATAAATAAAAAAAAATATTAATAAGTTATTTTAATTAATATAAAAATAATAGAATTATTTTACATTCAAATATTAAAATAATTCAAGTATTAAAAAAATATAATTAAATTATAATATTATAAAATTTTAATATATATATAAAATTTTAATATATATATAAAATTTAATATTATAAAATATAAATAATATTATTATTCATATTAATATTGTTTTTTAAAAATATAATATTATTAATATTTTATAATGAGACAGAAACTACAAATAAAAAAAATATTTTGATTTCACAAATTTTATAACAGAAATACAAACTCTAATCTGAAGGAGGGGGGGAGGTGGGGGATCTGCAGATGGTGGTGGAGGAAACTCCATCCCTAAAGCATGAGTGAGTCGGCGCATGTACTCCATCTGCTCCTGATGCTGCTGCTGCCACCGACTCGTCTGCTCCTCGTACAGCTGCTGCTGGCGTCGACGCTCCTCCTCATGCTGCTGACGCATCTGCTCCTGCTCCTGTCGGATACTCTCTATCTGTGCAGTCTGAGATCGCAACTGATCCTCATACTGTGTAGAAGAAGATGCACGAGCTCCTCTCGAGCAGGACGCCGACATCGCAGCACTGCCATAATAATCTCCGGGAGTCAGTCGAGAGTTGATACCAACTACCCGGCCCTTCTCGAAGGCATACTGGGTGGCATGCATCCATGCCGCCTCATCAAACTGACGGGCAGTGGTCTGATCTGATGACTCGGCCCGACTCTCAGGCCGGGCCTGTGACGCTGCGGCCTCATATGACTCCTATATTTGCAATTTAAAATTAAAATTGTGAATATATTATATGCAGTTAATTTTTAAACTTGAAAACAAATAATACTGACCACGATGTGATGCTGACGATCACCTCTGAGCTCCCCAGTAGCAGAATCACTATACATCCTCCGATATACGTCGTACTCTGTAATATCGGGGTGCTCGACAGCCTATAAGAATAAAAAATAAACTGTTAATATTTATAGTTATATAAAATATTTATAAATAATGTACGTACCCGATGCTGTCTATGAGTACTGAAAGAACGAATCCCAGCTCGATGAGTCACCTCCGGTCTCCCCCGATTCTGCTTCCCCACCGATGATCTTCTCTGAAAGGCACCACTCAACCAGTGCGCACATAATCCATCCCATACATGGGATGAAATGTACTCTGGTCAGTGTGCTCTACATGACTCCTCAAAATCTGACACTCCTGCTTTCTTCATCGCATCTTTTCTTAAATTGTGCAAAAACTGACAAAGGCGATCACACATGGCCACCTCTCATGCCTCGTGGATGGCGTCACGCATGGTATCCTCGATTGGATACCATAAACCCTACAAATAAATCAAAATATCAAGTTAGAAATGAAATAATTTTCAAAATAAAAATTATTTATTTACGTACGTACCAACCAATGGCCGAACATGGCCTGCTGCACATCAATGGGAATCTGCTCCCATGTGGTCCACGACTGAGAGAAATAGTTGCGCAAAATAGCGCTGACCTGTCCGACTGCTATATGCGGAAAACTGAAAAAAATAATAAACATTTATTATGTGAATAGATTAATGAAATCTTAGTCAAATCCACAGGTTATCACACAGGTTATCACACCTCCGGGTGCGCGGATAAAACCCAAGACGTGGACGTCGCTCGGGGACGGGGTTAGGAATCATCAATCGTGCAAGACCGCGCCCCCTCCGCGTACTCCCTGGAGCGCTTGCAGGCTGAGAGTCATCTGCCAGCAACTCATCCGCATCGAAAGGCATGTCAGCCTCCGCCAACTCACGAAATGTGGCCTCGTCCATCTGAAAAAGAAAATGTTAATGTTAGAAAATAATTGATAATTACTATTATATATACATATATACATATTATGATTGTATATAAATACCATGGAATTCTATAAGTGTTCATCTTCATCATCATCTTCATATATGTCAATGTCATCTTCATATTCCTCCTCAACATCATCGATATCCATTCGAGTTGCAGTTGCTTCATCTCTTACCATTTCAAATTCATGTGTGACATCATTAACATCATCGTCATCACCGACTCTTAAATGTGGGGTGTCGTCATCGATACTCATGTCTCTTTGTAAAAAAGATTGATTTTGAGTACTCTCTTGAAAAACTTCAATTCTTTGCACATCAGTGAAAGCACATTCACTTGGACTAAACTGATTGTCTCGAATTTTGATTTTTATTACACTCCACCAATCAGTCAAGTCTCTTGATGTTGCACAATACTTTGCATAATAAACATGATATGCCTGTTGAGCCAATAAGAATGGCTCATTTACTGCAAGAACACTTTTACATTTAATATCGATGATTCCATGAGTCGGATGAACACACACGCCTCTCTCTGTATCCAACC
The DNA here is from genome assembly GCA_963277665.1 of Viscum album. Classification (NCBI taxonomy): domain Eukaryota; kingdom Viridiplantae; phylum Streptophyta; class Magnoliopsida; order Santalales; family Viscaceae; genus Viscum; species Viscum album. The sequence continues at coordinate 566,810,779 of OY728164.1, read as the reverse complement.
ACCGACATTTGAACATGGTTATGTAATGTTGTCCAAGATAACAGAGTTCAATGATTTCATCAAGTATGCCATAAAAGTCAACATCATTTTCTCGATGATGAGATCCTCTCAAGCTAACTCCACTGTTCATTGTTTTTTTCGATTCCCCATATGCATGTGTGTGGAATCGAAATCCATTCACCACATATGCATTATAAGTTTTAACTAGTTTGGAAGGTGGGTTACTCAATACACACAGCTGTTTGTCAATTTTATCAGCATGTCGAGACACCTGAAAATTTGTGAAATAATTATCAATATAGTAAACTATACATTGAATGAGTTGCTAAAAGATAAAGAATTTATGTTACCAGTTTTTGAAACCACTGAGAGAAATTTTTCAGTCGACGTTCTTCGAGAGCAGCTGCTGTAATTTGTGGAATTTGTTTCTTGATATGATTATCATAAAACCTATAAAACCAAAGATATTTATTGTAACATAAATGATAGAATAAGTGATATAAACACTTACAATACAACTGATGTCATCTCTTCACAGTTGAGCAGAACATACGTATGAGCTCTATGATGTTCATCATCTGAAATCCAGTGTTCAGAAACTCCACCAAAACCAAGCTCTGACTGGTTGAAAACAGATAATTGATTGTCGATTTCATCAATATTCCTCTCATTCCGTCCCATTCGGTTGTGTTTTGAAGGATACTCAGATTCAAAATAATGGGAGCAGAAAAAAGATATTTCCTCTTGCATATAAGCTTCTTCAATAGATCCTTCAACAGATGCTTTGTTGCGTACTTTTCTTTTCAATTTTTGCATGCATCTTTCAAATGGGTACATCCATCGAAACTGTACCGGACCTCCACATTTGGCTTCATATGGAAAATGTAACATCAGATGTTCCATTGAGTCGAAGAAAGACGGCGGAAATATTTTTTCCAGTTTACATATAATTACAACAACATCTTTTTCAAGTTTTCCTAGAGCATCATAATCTGCCGTAGCCGCACAAATTTCCCGAAAAAATGAGACATGTCTGTTATGGAATCCCAAATCACAGAATTCAACAGACCTCTTAATCCAATGGGTAGAAGTCTCTCCATTATAACATGACAATCATGACTTTTTAATCCAGTAATATGACCATTCTTTACACATCTACCCAAATTGGAAGCATATCCATCTGGAAGTCTCAAATATGCAATCCACTGACAAAATAATAAACAGTTTTCTTTAGACAGTGTATAAGCTGCTTTTGGTTTCAGTAACCTTTCTGTTCTGACATTCTCAAAGAGTTCCAATTCTGGACGCCTGCAAATTTGGGCAAGATCTAAACGTGCATTTACATTATCTTTGCTCTTTCCTGGCGTATCCAAAACTATATGAAACAAATTATCAAAACAGTTCTTCTCAATATGCATGACATCTAACATGTGTCGGACCAACAAATCAGACCAATATGGCAAATCCCAAAATATGTTACGTTTAATCCAATTGTGTTCTTTCCCAAAACCAGAAATTTTCCGTTGGTTTATTGTGGGACCAAAAGTGATGGGAGGTAATGAAAATACAACCGATTTTAACTCCGAACCTGATAGCATTTTTGGAGGTCCATCCCTTTCAGCTGTTCCTTTTCTGAAATGAGATCTGTTTCTGTGAAAAGGATCATCAGCTGGAAGAAATCTGCGATGACAGTCAAAATAACAAGGTTTCTTTCCATGAATGAGCATAAATTCTTTGTTCTCTCCCATACAGTAAGGACATGATTTCTGACCATGTGTACTCCAGCCAGATAACATCCCATAAGCCGGGAAGTCACTTATTGTCCACATCAATGCTGCTCTCAGTATGAAATTCTGTTTCATTGCAACATCATATGTACTGACACCAGTACTCCACAATAAATTTAATTCATCAATCAATGGCTTCAAATAAACATCAATATTTTTCTTCGGATGTCCTGGAATTAGTAAAGTCAAAAAGATATATGGCTCCTTCATCAACATCCATGGAGGTAAATTGTACGGAGTTAAAAAAACAGGCCAACATGAATATTGACTACCATAAGATCCAAACGGACAGAAACCATCAGTGGAAAGGCCCAGTCGAACATTTCTAGCTTCTAAATCAAAGGATGGATTCACTCTATCAAAATGTTTCCATGAATCACCATCGGCTGGATGATTCAAGCTTTTATCGGTTGTAATATTCTCTTTATGCCATGACATCATTGTCGCTGTATTCTTAGACATGAATAAACGCTGAAGTCTGGATGTAAGCGGAAAATATCTCAACTGTTTTACAGGAATCAAACCAGACTTCCCGTTTTGTCCTTCTTTATATCTCAGTTTCCCACATGTGGGACAACTATCCAACGACTCATTTTCCCCAGAATATAAAATGCAGTCATTTGAACATGCATGAATCTTCTGACAAGTAAGTCCCAAATTTCGAACCAACCTCTTACTTTCATAGTAATTTGCAGGTAAAACATTTCCTTCGGGTAACAGTGTTTTCAGCAAAGAAAATATCTGGTCAAAACAGGTGTTTGACATTCCGTTATCTGATTTGATAGCCATAAATTTTGCAACTGCTTCTAATTTGCTCATCTTGCAGCCAGGATATAATGCATCCTCAGCAGACTTCAACAACTCATAAAATTCAGACGGTCCCAACTCAGGATTTGAAGCTATATCAGCCGGAGTTTCTGTATGTTGAACAGATGAACCTACAACATCATGTACTAAATCTTGAAACTGGGATGGATCCAGAATCAAGTTGGTATCACCTGCTCTGGAACTGCGTTCACCGTGTTGATACCAAAAAACATAATCTGCTTGAAAACCAAAACGCAAGAGATGTTCCCCCACTTTGTCAAACGTGTCAAACGTTCTCAATGCACATTTTCTACAAGGGCATTTTATCTTTCCTTCTGAAACAAATTCTGGATTTGATGCCGCAAATGATAAAAAAATCTCCACACCCTCTATATATACTGGATTTAAACCAGAACCATTTGGATTTCTACGTTGATTTATCCATATGCGGTCATCTAATAATGACTGTTGACGACCTCGTTGTTCCATATTTTTCTATAAAATATAAAAGCATTACTAGTTTTGAATAATTTGTTAGAAAAAACACAAGCAAGGATTGAATATATTGAGAATAAAGCAAAACCTGTTACAAATATTGATAATTTTAATATTATATTGATTTTTTATTTTTTTAATAATACTAATATAATTTTTTTCATAAATATTAATTATATAATAATAACATCATTACATTATTAGTATATTTTATTATTAATATTAAAATAATATAATTTTCTATATTATATACAATTCTCCTTTCATCTGTGTGTTTCACATTCTATCTCCACATGTAATATTGGCATTCACTTTCACCTCTCCATTGGTGAGTAGGTTGATAATTTTGAAAAAGAATGCCGATATTACATGTGGAGACAGAAAAAACACAGAAGAAAAGAGAATTGTATATAATATAGAAAATTATATTATTTTAATATTAATAATAAAATATACAAATAATGTAATAAGGCAATTATTCCTAATTATTTGTAATTATTTCAAATTATTGGTAATTATTCCAAATTATTAGTAATTATTCCAAATTATTGGAAAATATTGGTAATTATTGGTAATTATTGGAAAATATTGGAAAATATTGGTGAATATTGGTGAATATTGGTGATTACTGGTAATTATCGGTGATTATTGGTGATTATCGGTGATTATTGGTAATTATCGTTGATTATTGGTAATTAATACTAATTATTGGTAATTAATACTAATTATTGGTAATTAATACTAATTATTGGAAATTAATACTAATTATTGGTAATTAATACTAATTATTGGTAATTAATACTAATTATTGTTAATTAATACTAATTATTGGTAATTAATACTAATTATTGGTAATTAATACTAATTATTGGTAATTAATACTAATTATTGGTAATTAATAATAATTATTGGTAATTAATAAAAATTATTACTAATTATTGGTAATTATTACTAATTATTCCTAATTATTGTTAATTATTCCTAATTATTACTAATTATTCCTAATTATTACTAATTATTGCTAATTATTACTAATTATTGCTAATTATTAGTAATTATTGCTAATTATTAGTAATTATTGCTAATTATTAGTAATTATTGCTAATTATTACAAATTATTGCTAATTATTACTATTTATTACTAATTATTGGTAAATATTGGTAATTATTGGTAATTATTGGTAATTATAGGTAATTATTACTAATTATTGGCAATTAATAGTAATTATTGGTAATTAATACTAATTATTGGTAATTATTACTAATTATTGGTAATTATTACTAATTATTGGTAATTATTACTAATTATTGGTAATTATTACTAATTATTGGTAATTATTACTAATTATTGGTAATTAATACTAATTATTGGTAATTAATAATAATTATTACTAATTATTGGTAATTATTACTAATTATTCCTAATTATTACTAATTATTCCTAATTATTACTAATTAATACTAATTATTACTAATTATTGTTAATTATTACTAATTATTCCTAATTATTACTAATTATTCCTAATTATTACTAATTATTCCTAATTATAACTAATTATTAGTAATTATTGCTAATTATTAGTAATTAATTCTAATTATTACGAATTATTTCTAATTATTATTAATTATTGCTAATTATTATTAATTATTACTAATTATTAGTAATTAGTGATAATTATTAGTAATTATTGATAATTATTAGTAATTATTGATAATTATTGGTAAGTATTACTAATTATTGGTAATTATTACTAATTATTGGTAATTATTACTAATTATTCGTAATTATTACTAATTATTCGTAATTATTCGTAATTATTACTAATTATTCGTAATTATTACTAATTATTGGTAATTATTACTAATTATTAGTAATTATTGGCAATTTTTGGTAATTATTGGCAATTATTGGTAATTATTGGCAATTATTGTTAATTATTACTAAATATTGGTAATTATTGGTAATTATTACTAATTATTGTTAATTACTGGTAATTATTACTAATTATTGGTAATTATTCCTAATTATTACTAATTATTGGTAATTAATACTAATTATTGGTAATTAATACTAATTATTGGAAATTAGTACTAATTATAGGTAATTATTACTAATTATTGGTAATTAATACTAATTATTGGTAATTATTACTAATTATTGGTAATTAATACTAATTATTGGTAATTATTACTAATTATTGAGAATTTTTCCTAATTTTTCCAAATTTTTCCTAATTTTAGGTATTTATTACTAATTATTACTAATTATTGCAAATTATTGGTAATTATTGCAAATTATTGGTAATTATTGCAAATTATTGGTAATTATTTGTAATTATTGGTAATTATTGGTAATTATTGGTAATTATTGGTAATTATTGGTAATTATTCCTAATTATTCCTAATTATTGGTAATTATTGGTAATTATTCCTAATTATTCCTAATTATTCCTAATTATTCCTAATTATTGGTAATTATTCCTAATTATTCTTAATTATTGGTAATTATTGGTAATTATTCCTAATTATTGGTAATTATTGGTAATTATTCCTAGTTATTTCTAATTATTCCTAATTATTCCTAATTATTTGTAATTATTGGTAATTATTGGAAATTATTGGCAATTATTGGTAATTATTACTAATTATTACTAATTATTGGTAATTATTGGTAATTATTACTAATTATTACTAATTATTGTTAATTATTGTTAATTATTCCAAATTATAGATAATTATTACTACTTATTGGTAATTATTACTAATTATTACTAATTATTACTAATTATTACTAAATATTCTTAATTATTGATAATTATTTATAATTGTTCCTAATTATTAGTAATTAAATGAATAATTACCAATAATTAGGAATAATTACCAATAATTACAAATAATAACATTATTAGTATATTTTATTATTAATATTAAAATAATATAATTTTCTGATTTATATACAATTCTCCTTTCATCTGTGCGTTTCCTATCTCCACATACAAATAATACATGTGAAGACAGTAAACACACAGATGAAAAGAAAATTGTATATATATAAAAAATTATATTATTTTAATATTAATAATAAAATATACTAATAATGTAATAATGTTATTATTCCTAATTATTGGTATTTATTACTAATTATTAATATTTATTCTTAATTATTAAAAAATATTACTAATTATTCCTAATTACCATTAACTATAATCAATACTAATAATTTAAATTTATTAAGTAAGAAAACAATGTAAACATAATTAAATTACAACTAATTAAGAATAATTGAAACTAATAAAAAATTAAAAATAAATATTAAATTAAAATGAACATAAATACCTTGAAAATTGATCTGCTCTGATCGTTCATCAAAACTTTAATATCAGCTCCGAAAAAAAATTTAAACTGAAAAAAAACTCAACTTAAAAACAAAAGTTTGAGAGCAGGAGAAGGTAGAAAATGATAATGATTTGAAAATAAACGGATGGGGGTATTTATGGGTTAGATTATTTGCGACAGGTTTATTTGCAACGGGATTCCCATCGCAAATAGTATTATTTGCGATGGGTACCGTCGCAAATACATTAGCCCGCATTAATTACGTTCAACGAGTAAATAGTTATTTGCGACGGGTCCCGTCGCAAATAACATACTATTAGCGACGGGAATACTTTCCCGTCGAAAATACCTTTTACCGCCACCAGTTATTTGCGACGGGAAAATGTTCCCGTCGCAAATAGTTTTCCCACGATTTGGCGCCAAATCGCGGGAAAACTATTTGCGACGGGGAAACCAATCCCGTCGCAAAAGCCAATTTATTTGCGACGGGTAAATACCCCCGTCGCAAATAAGTTTTTAACGGGACTATATGCGACCGGATTTATTCCCGTCGCAAATAACCCGTCGCAAATACCCATTTTTCCCGTAGTGACTGTACAAAGTAATAGCTGGAGGTAAGCTGAAAAGAAAAGGAAAAAACACATGACCAACTAGAAAAGTGCCATAACCCGGCGACAGGTGAACAAAAGAAAAATAGCTGGAAGGGTCCCCCACCTGGATCCCGACTCCGACCACCACACGCAGTCCAAGCTCCCGAACACCTAAGCTCTACTAAAGTCACGACCAACCTATCCGTCATCTGCAAGGGTATACCAAGGGCAGGAAATGCCCAAGCAGGGGTGAGTATAAAAATACTCAGTAGGATACCCCGAAGGCTCGAGGGAAGAAACAAAGGAGGTACCGAAGGGTGAGAAGTAGTGCGAACAGGGAGAAGTAAAGGAATACAACCAAGAGTGTAGTAAAGAGTCTAGCTCAACCCAACAAGAGGAAAGAAGGTAGACTCGTCCAGACACAAGGAGATTCAAACGGTTTGATGGTGACCTTCCCATCAAGTCTTCTCTACCTATAGAAGTAGAGTAGACTCGTCCAACCACGAGAAGCTAGACACGGAAAGCATGTGGCATACCTCGTGCGTCTTTGCCTCTCCTGGAAGGAGAGTAATCAAAACCCAAGAAATGAGCAACGGAACAAGGTATACATATATATATTCTCTGTCAAGAATCCAAAACAAGATCGTAAGGGGGTCTCCATCTCATAGAACAGCTCAAGAAAAGAGTATCCAATAGTCCCAGAAATAAACACCATTGATGCCCAGCATCCCGCACGTCTGCCCCGAACTGCACGTCAAGGTGCTCAAACCACCACACGTCGACACTATCCTCTTTGTGTGGCACTAAATCGCCCGCACTATTTTAGGTCACCTCACAAGGACGCGTCTCGGTGGGGGGAAAGAGCCACTCGTACTTGAGAGTTCCGGGTTAAGTCAAACCACACCTCGTCACTGCCCCGTAGTTGAGAGGTCTCCTCAAAGTCAAGGTCATTCCATCACTGACCCGTACAACCATGGGCCCCGCTCTGGTAATCACAGAGGAAACCCACAGACTAGCCCAGTAGAAACGACTGAGTCTGGAATTTCAACGGGTGTCCCACTGCTCAGCCCTGCTGGAGGGTAATTCATAATATGATATCGGGTGACCCACTGCCCAGCCCTGATAGAGGGTAAACCCTTACAAGATATCAGGTGACCCACTTCCCAGCCCTACTGGAGGGTAAACCCTAATACATCATCAGGCAACCCACTGCCCAGCTCTGCTAGAGGGTAGACCCTAATACATCATCAGGAAACCCACTGCCCAGCTCCACTGGAGGGTAGACCTAGAATAAGTTGACAGGCGACCCATTGCCCAACCTTACTGGAGGGTAGACCAGGAACTAGACGACGGGCGACCCACTGCCCAGCCCTGCTGGAGGGTAGACCCTAAGAGGTCGTCAGGTGACCCACTGCCCAGTCTCTATAGGGGGAAGACCCTAAGAGGTCGGGTGACCCACTGCCCAGTCTCTGCTAGAGGGCAGACCCTAAGAGTTTCGGGTGACCCACTGCCCAGTCTCTGCTGGAGGGTAGACCCTAAACGTGTCGGGAGACCCACTGCCGAGTCTCTACTTGAGGCTAGACCCTAAGTGTGTCGGGTGACCCACTTCCTAGTATCTACTGGATGGTAAACCCTATAAGATAGTCAGCAACCCAAAACGGCTCTGGACTTCTCCACTGGAGGGTACAACACTGGCCAACAGAACACAGAGTGTGTATCATGAAACCACTCGACTCAGGAAAACAACCAAGGGAAACCAGTCAACCCTGCGGATCTAAACCATCAATGAAAGAGCCATGGGAAAAACCTCAACCCCGCTGGTCAACAATCGGGAACCGAGGGACCCTCTATGTCGCAAGAAGTCAAAAGTACGCAAAGCAGAACACGCCACGCTCTTGGGTCCCACACAACGTGTTGCACCAAGTTAACCCCGAACAAGCGCACAAACATTCTCATGTACCAATATCCTCATGTACCTCCCAGCGCTCCCGTATACTCCAGAGTATACCACGTCTGCAGCCCAAAGGCTAACGTGCACTCGACACCCAATGTCAATGCGAAGACGTAACGTAACAACTCCAACCTGCCACCTTAACAGCTAAGGTACATCCAACCACATATCTTTAGACACCAACCTCATGCTACCAGGAGTGCACACGATCACATGCCAAAGGTCTGCTAAAAACATGGTAGAAGAACTGCCACCAGGGATCCTTTCATATTTCCACATTTAATAAGATCATGTAATAGCCTCTACTCGCCTGAACAGATTACATCATTATAATCCTCATGGATAGACATGCGAGATAAACTACTTACATTCCTCAAATGGATATCTGATGGAAAAGTCACCAACACCGCCTCACGCCTGAACGGCGTCTCGTTATCCCGAGCCTCGGCCCCGAAAATAGTCGGGCGCATCACACCATTGCGATCCCCTCGGGAAAACACGTTTAAAAGACTACTCACTTGAGCACAACCGATATCTGGAGAAAAAGATGAATTCTGGCGCACGACACCTGAGCGGCACATCATGGGACCAGCATCCCGGTCCCGAAACACAAAAAACAGATCTCATTGTTGCGATCTTCTTGAAAAATTAAACGAAATGGACTAGTCATTTGTCCAAAACGGTAGCCCTTGACAGAGACGGAAAATCACCGTTAACGCCCAAACGTCCCTCATGGGGATCACACCATCATTAAGAATTAGGGCGGGTGGATTGCACCATTGAAATCCCCTCAACTCCGAATATAGCACCTAAAACCACCCTGGAATGCTTCTCCCCAGCGTCAGGGTCCCAACACCATTGACGGAGCTTAAAACGGGCGTCAGACGCATCTGCGCCATCCAAAACAAGAATTACAGGGAATCCCGCTTAGTTGCTTTACGGATGTGTCGTGCCCCCAAGCCCCTCGTCTCAGATGTTAAAACTCTGAGATCCACCTCATAGAGTCTTCCTCGATGTCAGTTCTGCGCCGCAGTAGACGACGCGCAAAACAGACCCCCGTAGAAAATGTTACGGTCATCCAAATTTTTAAGGGGGTTTACCCCTAGGCCGGAACGGCCTGGTCCAACCGGCCCAAAAAGACACAGCCCAGCCGCTGGGCCCGGTCCAGCTGAACCCGCGGGCTGCCGCACCATGGCTCGCCACCTCTCGAGATGTCCCCTCGCCTGCACGCCGCATGGGCGCCTCCTCCGCCGACCGACCGACTTGGCCGATCATTTTTTTCCACGCGGAGACCCGCCTGTGGCGGGTCTCGGTCTCCCTAGTGGGGCCGCAGGCTGCGACCCCTCCTCGCTCGCACTGGGGAGGCACCACCCGACTGGAAGGCCGACCTCCTTCTGCCGCCCCTCCTGCCATGCCACTGTCCGCCAGACCTCCTTGCCGACCGCCGGAATCCGGCCTCGTTGCCGGAAAACTTCAGAGGACCACCAGAAACGATCCGGCAGTCGAAAATTCGATACGGATAGCGTTCCGTAAAGCTCAAGACAGAATCTACATAATTATGGGCTTCGTTAGACGATCCAATGGCAGGTTTGAGAATAAATGGAAATTAAAGGGGGGAAAAGGGTGTAAAACTCAAGTTCGCCTACCTACAGGCGGAACGCCGATGCTTCTATGCTCGATCCGAGCTCCGTCGCGGCCAAATCTGCCTATGATCCATCATTTCCATCTTGGAGGAAGAGGAAGGAGGATAGGATCTTTCCAGGGGAGGGGGAAGTGAGAGTGAAGAGGGGGGGGTTAGGTTAATTAAATAATCTAATTAACTTAAACACCCTCCCGCGGCCCCGTACCCGAACTCCTGATAGGGTCGGGATTAAGCCTCCCCTATGCTAAAAACCACACTCTGAGCGCAACGGCTGTCTCAGAATTTTAATCCAAGGATCCGTTCGAATGTTATTAAACTCAACGCCTGAGGCCGCTAAATTATGAAAACGCCCCTGAGGCAATTCTCACAGACGAGCTGTGCCAGCGAAACTTACACCCCTCCTAGGGTAAATGGCACGCTCTGAACTCAACGTTGCCCTCAGTTTCAACATATGAGACACTGTTTAAGAGATATTTGTGTTTAACCATTAACTGAATAAATTAATTATTTAATTTATCTATTCCATGCTTCGATAGTGAGAGAGGGGTCCAAATGTCCCACGCCGACAAGTTTTATGTCACTCCAAGGGTAAAATCCCAATTCCAGACCCATCAGTGCACTCAGATCTCTGATCTGAAGCTCTGTTTAAGAGTTATCCCATTTATTTGGCATTTCTAGTGTGAACACACTGAATGTTTAATTCCGGCCACCTCAGGGTTCGGAATCGCACGCCGTTTGAAGGTGTTGCTCTGGAATAACATCAAGAATATTCCAAATTCCTTAATAGTAAAAAAACCAGGTTCTTACATCATTACCACCATAAATCTTTTTGTCCCCAAAAAGAAAAACTAGGGGACAACTCAGGGTAATATGCCTACACCTGGCTCTCCCTTACCCAGAAGAACTCTCGCACAGCTCTGCGCCACTGTACATAGACCAAAGTTTTTGATCTATTCACACGGGGTCTGCCCTCGCCGATGACGTGCTTGAGAGCACGTACACTTCTTCTCAGGTGAGTCATGTGGGAGATGCTATCCACCCAAACCATCCTTTGGGTTAAGGTAAGGGCGGTAGGGAACCTCTCCATCCCTTTTCACAGTCTCAAACGGCCCGAAGTCTCTCGGGGGTAGCTCACGTCCCCGACAGAACCCCTACGTCCCACGCCGCGACTAGAATCACCACCCGCTCCTAGAACAAGGCCTGGTGATTCCCTCCTTCAGAACAATTATATGGTGAAACACCCAAGGATATCTGGTCACGTAAGGTTCCATAGTCGATGTCTCGCAACCAAGACTCTCTTACATGAATGGGGAGTGATGGAAACGACGCCATCGACTAAAGAGGATGGTTACAGACCATCTACTCCACCAACACAGGGTTACACTGGATGCCCTGCGTCACCCTGGTAACAACCCAAGCAAAGAGCAGGGATAAAAGCATTTCACAAGTAGAGTCTGACAATTCTACTGCAAAATTTATAAGAGCTTTAGAGTGTACCTATTATCAACTCATTCTCTACAGGATCATAGACATCCAATGCTCGCGGTTGTCCGCGGTCCCAACTGTCAGCTCCAGGATCCTGATGTGGACCGCCTAGCGGTGATGGGAAGACCACGTAAGATCGTCCCCCACTACCAGCTCCTCCCGCTCCTCTGCTAGCACCACCTCTCTAGGTACTACTCCTATCACGACGCTGCCTCTGTCTTGGTGGTGCACCTGCTGCCTGTCCGAAGCTCTCCGTATGCCTGGTCGGGTAGTCCCATGCCACGTGATATCGCCCATCACAGGCATAACACCACCTCTCCCTGAGCTGTCCTGGTGCCCTCCGGCACCACTGTGGTGTACGACCACAGCCCGAAGCCCCCTCATAGAAGGGAACCCTCAACTGTGGCCCTGCACATTTCCGACATAGTGTTATACGACCACATCTCTGAAACCGGCAGTGGGAAGGCCACCTGTGTCGAGGTCCTGTCCTCCGGCGCCTGCTAGCCACGACAAACGTCTCGGCTCCTATGTGCCTACTGCCACCACCAACTCTAGAATGTGACAGGGAGATATCTGTCACCAGCGCCTTCTCTAGCACCCCGGTAAATGTGGAAATTCACAAGGGTACTATGACAGCATGAATCACTCAGGGGAGACCCTGCTCAAACTTCCGTGCTCGGATGTTGTCATCATGGACCAAGTCTGGGTAAAAGCATGCACATTCTGCTAAACTAGCCGCGTACTCGGCCACCGTCATCCCTCCCTGCTGAAACTGAAGGAGCTCCAAAATCCTAACTGAGTGCAAGAAAGAGGAAAAAATCTCCTCATGAAACAACAACTGAAAGTCGCCCCATGAAAGCGACGACTCGTTAAGAAGCTAAGTCACCAGACACCACCAACGCCAAGCAGCTCCACCAAAAAGGGTGGCTGCCAAAGCCACTCTCTGATCTATCAGCGTCTGCACAAGCCTGAAAAGGAAAACCACTGTCTCTAGCCAAACCTCTGCTGCCTGAGGGTCTGGCTCACCACAAAACCTCAGCGGTCTCTACCGCTGGAACTCGCGGAGTGCGCTCAGCCTGCGCTCAAGCTCAGTCTGCTCTACTGAAGATGTCTGCTGCTCAACAGGTGGGGGTGCTTCTACCAGCCCACCCGATGAAAGGGGATCGCATGATGGGTCCTGGACTGTGGCCTCATAGCTCACATGGTCGTCGTCATGAACCAAAGCTGGTATCCTGGCTGTCTGTCTTCGTGGAGACATCCTGAATATTATCAAGGAGTGTCGCGGTCAGATGAGCATTTATGTATATACCAATAACAAAAACGATGGAGATCTGACTCAAGAAGGACAGTCATGAATCAATACTATGTGATGCACATACCATTTTTTTTACAACAAGTGTCTCAGCATGCCGAGTCGAAAAGCGGGTTATCAAGGTCCTGGTGAATGGATACATCGGCCGATGCACTATCACTGGACTCTCTGGCCTGAGTGCCGCTCTCGAGACATGTTAACACTGTTTCGCTAAATCCCAACCAATTCTTTGTTAGGGACGTCTGCAAAACATCCCATGGAACGAACCACCTCTGATACCACTTTGTCACGACCCGACCCTACCTGGGCTTGAGCCGCAACTACCCCAAGCCCGCATCCATAGGCCAGGGGCTGGAGAACAGCACCGAAGTCACAATAACTCATGGAGGCCTTTTCCTAAGTACCTTTACACACACATGCAACACACTCAATGCAAAAGTGCAGAGTAATAAGAAAAGAAAAGTAATGAAGAAGGGAAACTTCTATAAATAAACCACAAATGTGCAACGAACTCAACTGTTCAAAGTAATAGTTGGTGGTAAGCTGAAAAGAAAAGTGAAAAACATGCGCCCAACCAGAAAAGTACCACAACCTAGAAACATGTGAACAAAAGAAAAACAGCTGGTAGGGTCCCCCACCTTGAACTCGACTCCGACCACCACACGCAGTCCAAGATCCCGAACACCTAAGCTCCGCTGAAGTCATCACCAACCTGTCTGTCGTCTGCAAGGGAACACCATGTGAAGGAAAAGCCCAAGTAGGGGTGAGTATAAAAATACTCAGTAGGATACCCTGAAGGCTCGAGGGATCAACAAAGGAGTTACTGAAGGGTGAGAAGTAGAGCGAACATGGAGTAGTAAAGGAATACAACCGAGAGTGCAATAAAGAGTCTAGCTCAACCCAACAAGAGGAAATAAGGTAGACTCATCTAGACACAAGGAGCTGGAAATAGTGAGAAGGTGAACATCCCATCGAGTCTTCGCTACCTATAGCAGGATAGTAGACTCGTCCAACCACAAGAAGCTATACACGGAAAGCACATGGCATACCATACCCGTCTTCACCTCTCCTGGAAGGAGAGTAGAAAAAACCCAAGAAGTGAGTAATGGAACAAGGTATAAACACATATATGCTCTTTCAAGAAGCCCGAACAAGATCTTATGGGGATCTTGGTCCCGTAGCTCAGCCCAAGAAAAGAGTAGCCAACAGTCCTAGAATTAATCACCATCGATGCACAGCATCCCGCACGACTTCCCTGAACTGCAAGTCAGGGTGCTCAAACCACTGCACCTCGACACTATCCACTTTGGGCACCACTGACTCACCCGCATGGTTTTAGGTCGCATAACAAGGATGTGTCTTTGTGGGGTAAAGTGCCCCTCGTACTTGAGATTTTCAGGTTAAGTCAAACCACGCCTCATCACTGCCCTGTAGTCGAGAGGTCTCCACAAAGTCAAGGTCGTTCTATCACTGACCCGTACAACCAAGGGTCCCGCTCCGGTAATCACGGAGGAAAGCCACAGAATAGACTAGTAGAAAGAACTGAGTCTGGAATGTCAACAGTCGTCCCACTTGCCAACCCTGCTAGAGGGTAATTCATAATATGATATTGGGTGACCCACTGGCTAGCCGTACTGGAGGGTAAATCCTAACAAGATATCAGGTGACCCACTGCCTAGCCCTCCTGGAGGGTAAAACCTAATATATCATCAGGCAACCCACTTCCCAGCTCCGCTGGATGGTAGACCCTAATAAATCAACAGGCGTCCCACTACCCATATCTGCTAGAGGGTAGACTTGGAATAAGTTGACAGGCGACCCACTGCCCAGCCTTGCTAGAGGGTAGAACTGGAACTAGACGAAGGGCGATCCACTGCCCAGCCCTGCTATAGGGTAGACCCTAAGAGGTCGTCGGGTGACCCACTGCATAGTCTCTGCTGTAGGGTAGACCCTAAGAGGTCGGGTAACCCACTGCCCAATCATTGCTGGATGGTGGACCCTAAGAGTGTTGGGTGACCCACTCCCCAATCTCTGTTGGAGGGTATACCCTAAGAGTGTCGGGTGACCCACTGCCCAGTCTCTACTGGAGGGTATACCCTAGAAGTCTGTGAGTGACCCAAAACTGCTCTGGCCATCTCCACTAGAGGGTAAAACACTAGCCAACCGAACATGGAGTGGGTATCGTGCATCCACCTGACTCCGGAAAAAAACTAGGGGAAACCACTCAACCCTGCTGATCTAAACCATCAAGCATAGAGCCAAGGGAAAATCCTCCACCCCGCTGGTCAACAATCGGGAACCAAGGGACCCTCTACGTCGCGAGAGGTCAAAAGTACGCAAAGCATAACACGTCACGCTCCCCGGGCCCACAAAATGTGCGGCCCCAAGTTAACCCCGACGAAGCGCACAAACATTCTCAGGTACCAACATCCACATGTACCTCCTAGCTCTCCAATATACTCCAAGAGTATACCACGTCTCCAGCCCAAAGGCTAACGTGCACATCACACCCAATGTCAACGCGAAGGCGTAACGTAACAAATCCAACCTGCCTCCTCAACATCTGAGGCACAAACAACCACATCTCTTTAGACACCAACCTCACTCTCCCAAGAGTGCACGTGATCACATGGTAAAGGGCCACTAAAAACACGGTAGAAGAACCGCCATAGGGGCACCTTTCATATTTCCACATTTAATAAGATCGCGTAAGAGGCTCCGCTCGCCTGAACAGATTACACCATTGTAATCATCGTGGAAAGACATCCGATATAGACTACTTACTTTCCTCAAATGGATATCCGATGGAAAAGTCACCAACACCACCTCACACCCAAACGACATCGGGTGATCCTGATCCTCGGCCCTGAAAACAGTCTGGCACATCACACCAATGCGATCCCCTCAGAAAAACAAGTCAAAAAGACTTCTCACTTGAGCGTAACATATATCTGGAGAAAAAGATGCATTCCAGCACACCACACATGAGAGGAGCTTCGTGGGACCCACATCCCGGTCTCAAAACTCAACTAACGGATCGCAACATTGTGATCCTCTTGAAAAAGTACATGAAATGGGCTATTCACTTATCCAAAATGGCCACCCGGTGACATAGATGGAAAATCACCATCAACGACCAAACGACCCTTGTGGGCCCGCAACATCATGTGGAATTAGGGCGGGCAGATTTCACCATTGCAATCCCCTCGGAAAAACACCCAGAAACGACTGCTTGCACGCCACGAACGGGTGTCCGATGAAAAAGTCGTGAAATGCTACACGCAGCTCGAAAGATGGGGTGTGGGGCCCGGACCTCAACTCCTACTTTAGCACCCATATCCTTCTTGGAAATATTATCCCTAGCGTCAGGGTCCCAACACCACTGACGGCGCTTAAAACAGACGTTGGACGCGTCTGTGCCGTCGAAAACATGAATTCCCAGGTAGCCCGCTTAGATGCTTTATGCACGAGTCATGCCCCCGTACCCCTTGTCTTGGAATTTAAAAATCCTAGAACCCCCTCAAAGATCCTGCCTCGATGTCAGGTCCACGCTGCCGTAGACGGCGTGCAAAACGGATTCTCGTAGCAAAATTTACAGGCATCCAAATTTTTAAGGTTGTTTACCCCTAGGGCGGATCGGCCCAGTCCGGCTGGTCCGCCCCGCTCTGGCCGGCCCGCTCCGCCCGGCCTGCTGTGCCGTAGCGCAGCCGCTGGTCCTGGACCCGCCATTGGGCCCAGCCTAGCTGAACCCTCGGGTCACCGTACCGCGGCCCGCCACCTTCCGCGAGGCCCCCTCGCCTGCACGGCGCGCGTGCGCCTCCACCAACCGGCTGACACGTCCGGTCCTTTTTTCCACGCGGAGACCCGCCTGTGGCGGGTCTCGGTCTACCCAGTGGGGTTTCAAGCCGCGACCCCACCTGGCCCACACTGTCGAGACGCTGCCCAGCCGGATGGCCAACCTCCTTCCGCTGCGCATGCTGTCGTGCCGCCGTCCGCCGGACCTCCTTGCCGACCGCCGGAATCCGGCCGCATGGCTGGAAAAATTCAGAGGACCACTAGAAACAATCCGGTGGTCGAAAATTCGATCCGAATAGCGTTCCAGAAATCTTAGGATAGAACCAACTCAATTATGGTCTTCATTCGATGATCCAACAGCACGTTTGAGCATAAATGGAAATTAAAGCAGGGAAAAGGGTGTAAAACTCAAATTCGCCTACCTGCCGGCGGAACACCGACGCTTCTATGCTCGATACGAGCTTTGTCGCGGCCAAATCTACATCTGATCCATCGTTTTCATCTTAGAGTAGGAGGAAGGAGGAGAGGAGCTCTCTAGGGGAGGGGGAAGAGAGAGTGAAGAGAGGGGGGGGGGGTGTTAGGTTAATTAAATATACTAATAAACTTAAACACCCTCCCGTGGCCCTGTACCCGAACTCCCAACGAGGTCAGGATTAAGCCTCCCCTAGGATAAAAACCACGCTCTGAGCGTAATGGAGGTCTCAGAATATTAATCCGAGGCTCCATTCAAATGTTATAAAAATAAACGCCCGAGGCCGCTAAATTACGAAAACGCCCATGGGGCCATTTTTTCACAGACGGGCCATGCCTGCGAAACTTACACCCCTCTTAGGGTAAACAACATGCTATGAACACAACGGTGCCCTTGGTTTCCCCATACGATCCACCGTTTATGAGATAATTGTGTTTAACCATTAAACGAATAAATTAATTATTTAATTTATCCGTTCCACGCTCCGATAGCGAGCGAGGGGTCCAAACGTCCCACGCCGACATGTTTTATGTCCCTCCTAGGGTAAACACCCCATTCCAGACCCATCAATGCACTCAGATCTCTAATCTGAAGCTCTATTTAGGAGTTATCCCATTTATTTGGTGTTTCCAATGTGAATGCACTGAAAGTTTCATTCCGGCAACCCCGAGGCTTGGAATCACATGATGTCTGAAGGCGCTGCTCTGGAATAACATCAAGAATATTCCAAAATCCTTTATAGGCAAAAAAACGGGTTCTTATATGAGTTCCACAGAAATATATTATTTTTTTAATGATTCTTTAGGTACATTAAATCTTTATGTTTATCATGTGAAAATATTATTTAAAGAATAATTCTCTTTTCAATTTGTGGAAATATTTTTAAAGGTATTTATATCCTTTAGGGTTTATATGATCATTTATTTTGAGTTAATCATGGTTTATATAAATTTTGGGTTAGTAAACTAAATGATATGAGATAAAATTTATGGTTAAATCAATTCATTGATGTAAAATATATGAATTTTTTTTATGATTTTTTATCATATCTTTGAGAATATTATATTGAATATATTCACTAGTTCAAAAAACATTTTGTACGTTGGTTATTTTTTATTTTTTACATCCTTTTTGGCCGTCCTTATTATTGGATAAATTATAAATATGTGTTTTTGTGCCGTTTATTTTAAAACCGATGTGAAAAACATAAATCCGATGCTTTTTTCATGTCGGTTACTAAAAAACCGACATGGAAAATGATTCGAATTTATTATAAATTATGTCAGTTTTTAAATAACTGGTGTGGTATATAATTTATTACGCTGGTTATTCCATTTACAACGTTATAAACTACACCTCTGAAGAAGTTTTCACATCGGTTATTAAAAAACCCACATGATAATCCAATCATCGAATAAAATTTTCACGTCAGTTGTTGCTTAACCAATGTGAAAAAAATATATACTACATCAGTTATTAAATAATCAACGTAAAAAACTATTCCCATGAATTTATTAAGACAATTATAAAATAACTATCCTAAAAAAACCAAATTTTTTAGTAAAATAGTTCAACTGTTACTATTCTCTCTCAAAGAAGACCTAAAACAATCAGAAAAAAGAAAAAAACCAAACCAAATCCAAATGAGAATAAATATCTTGAAAATAACATAAATAGACCCAAACAAGAAGAAACACAGAAAAATTAAACATTCACATACATAACATTCAAAACTTAAAATTTCATCTAATTAAAACCTAAAACCCCTTAGACATCCCCTACCCCATGGATATCCCCCACTCCACAAGACTACCCCCACCCCCTTGGAATTCCCCCACCCCAGGGACACCCCTGCCCCCTTGGACAACCCCCCCACCCTAAGACACCACCTACCCCCAAGACACCATGTAACCCCCTGGGCAGGCCCCCAACCCCTAGAATCCTCCCACACACTGGACACCACCACATCCCACTAGAAAGACCCCTAGACACCCCACCCTCTATCTAGACCCCCACCACATTGGACAACCCCCACCCTCAAAACATCCCCCACCCCCTAGACACCCCACCCGCCCCGACGACCCCCACCCACTTGGACAACCTCCACCCTCCAAAAAACACCCACACCTAGACACCCCACCCCTAGACACCATCACTCCCCCCGGATACCCCCACCCCTGGACACCTCCTACCCCTGGAAAACCCACACCCCCTGGACACCCTCCCAACCCCTGTACACCCCCTCCCCATTGGACAACCATCCATCCTGTGGATAGTCCCCACCCCCTGGACACCCTCCCACCCCCTAGACACTCCTCCCCTTAGACACTCCCACCCCAGGACACTGCTACCCCCTAGAAACCCCCACCCCCTAGACACCCCCACCCTGTAGAACTCACTCCCACCTCCCCTATACAACCCCCACACCTAGGACACCACCCCACCCCACTGTAAATCCCCCACCCCCTGGACAACCTAAAACCCCTAGACATCACCCAACCCCACTGGCCACCCTCCCAGCCTAGGACACCCCCACCACCCCAGATCGACCACACCCCATGTACAAACCCACCCCCTTGACAACCACCACCCCTAGAAATCCCTCGTGCCCTGGAAACCACCCCACCCTCTTGGACAGCCTCCACCCCTTGGACTCCCTCCCACTCCTTACCCCTTGGACACCCTCTGACCCCCTATACACCCCCACCATCATGGAACCCACCCCCCACTGCCTGGACACCCCCACCCCCTAGACACCCCCGACACCTTGAAAAGACCCCCATGGATAGCCCCACTTATACACCACCCCACCCCCACTAGACAACCCCCGACCCCCTAGACACCCTCCCCCCTACACCCTTGGAAACAATCCCACCCCCTAGACACCCCCCATGGACACCCCCACCCTCTAGACACCCCACCCCCTAGATACCCCCTACCCCTTGGAATGCCCCCCCCCCCTCCCCCCGAGCACCCCCACCCCCTATGAAACCATTATTATGCTCTGCCAAATTATGAAACAAGCCAAAACTAGACCAAATGTAGACCAAAACCATACAAGATTCCATACTAGCAAAACATCAAAACCAGCCCCAAACAAGAAGAATGAGAGAAAAATTAAACATTAAAATATATACCATTAAAAACATTAAATTTAAACTAAAAAACCTAAATCCAACCAAAAAAACTACCAAATACACTATTCTAATTATAATATTAAAAATTACATTTTACTCAACATACAAACTAAAATCCAATCAACCCTGTAAAATAATTTTACTATTCAAATTGAAAGTGTTTAGCCTCTTGATCACTATAGGATTAAGGGTTTTATGATAGCTAAAAATTAAAAGGATGGTATTTAAAATGCATAATTAAAAAAATCAATTGTAATATTATTGAATAGTTTATACGGAAATTATTATTGGTCAAACATCAATGGTGTTCCATTTATAATTATTAAATACATAAATTTTGACATATGATATCTACATTAGACGAAGCCTTATTATTCATGAAAATTATGTTTGGTATGAGTTTCAGTTAAAAATATCATTTTTATGTAATTCATTGGAATGTGCAAATTCTAAATGGATATTTACCTTTACCTTTACATATTTGATCTTCGCACTCGTTTTCGTTGTGTTTTTTCGAAAGTAGATCCATCCCATGTTAGAAAATAATATGAATGATATAAATTTAAAATTCATTAGATTATAAACAAATAATAAGAAATTGAAACATATATTTCCAACATATTATTAAAACTTCCCCACACATCTCTATGGATAGAGAATATCCAATAACTTGTTTTCTCTCATTGAAAAAGGAAGCAAACATCTAATGATCATTGATATAAAATAAAATTTAATATTGTTGGTTTTTTATCTTAAAAGATAATGAACACTTTACCAGATATATGTGTCATAGCTATCGCAAAAAAGGCATCATCCAACACTACATGATTATATTTTGTTCAAATCTTTCAGCAATATAATTTTTTCTTTGTTCCCCCTCCAATGAATGTGCTTCGGGGGAAATCAAATGCAGTTCCATGGATCCATATCCATCTATCAACTCGTTATTCTCACACTAATTATGAAGATATACAATACAGAACACACATAAGTATACATTATTTAATAAATATAACACATGGAAAGTTGTTATGACTTACTTGGGAAAAATATGCACCACGTTGATTACCAAATTATTTCATGTAACAAGATTCATGATATCATTTTTCACAATCCCCACATTTATTTCACGTTCAGAAACATTATATTCCCTTAAAAAATCATAATTATCCACTAATAAATTTGAATATCATGATAATATTTCAAGACTACTAGAATCTATATATAATTTAATAACCATTTTTCTTTTTCTTTTTCTATTCTATATTTATTTACCATTGAAATATTTTTGTAAACATAAATAGAAAATATATTATTTTTCAAATGTTAAAACAACTTTGATAGAAAATAAATTAAAATTTATATCATACATACATCTATGGTAATGAGTCGCAGAAGTCTTGAAGGAAAAACTTAAAAGTGACTGATACTATGTCTAACTATCATCACCTCATCTATAAGTAATGTTATTCAAGCTGATCAATCTATAATATACTATATAGCGACCCTATGATTCTCTACCTTTAACTGTTGATCATGAAATGTATCTCATATACAATATATAATGTCCCATACATTACATACATTGTTAATAATTCAGAATTGAATCATACTTATTAAAGCATATAACAAAACTGTGAGTAGAGCGTATAGGTATAGTGTCATTAGAAACTGAAAAACAAAAAAAAACTGGTTCATAAATCATCTACATTGTCTCTTGTTTATTTCATCATATCTAGAGTCCCTTTTGGAATATCCTACATAATAACCTTCATCCGAACATGGGGAAAATAAAACACACAAAAGGGTGATCTCAAATGCTCGGTAAGGGTAAACAAAGGAAATGTCAAACTTATCATATTCATAAGAACATAACATTTTGAATATCATAACCAACAAAAGAGATCATAATATTAGGAAATGGAATAAATCATAGTAGTGAAATTTAATCCTAATAATCATAACATAAAACATGAAACTTTTTGGAATACACACATAATCATATAAAATCATTTCATATTAGTCAAGACTCATTGCCAAGACTATCATAGTGGTCAAAGTCCATTACTGAACTGATTTCACTGCTCGTTCCAATCCTGTATCACTGAACCGGATTAACTTGTCATTACAACCATGTCTATATCACGAGATATAAATCTTTACCCAATGAATTGGAGGGACATATATTTCCAACCCATCTCATAATGAAACCATTCTTAAGTGTTCGATAAAATCATAAATCATACATCATAGCATAATCCATGTAATAAAAAATGGGATTCTTGAACATCATGCCATCATAGCATAATCCATATAAGATAAAAGGACTTCATAAAAATAATTCCATCATAAAAAAATAAAATAAATATAATAATAGGGATAGAAATAGAACCACATATTATCTTAGATGGAATTTTTTTTGATAAAATAGTTGAACTCCATTCTTGAGGAAAATATCATTTCTTCTTCAAAAAATTTTTTCCGTTTCTCAACATGTCATAAAATTTTAAACTAAAATAATTAAATTGAAAATAAACTTGAAAACTTTTATATAAATCTTCATGGAAATAATTTTCTATGAAATCATAAAAATCCATTCATGTTGAATAAGATGAAAAACATTCTTCTCGTACATTGGCCGGAAAAGTCAAAAAGTATCTCGTACTGAAAAATGAAAAAAGATTCCTTTCATATATTTTATTAATTTTTATTAACAATAGGTATATTTGGATGTAATAAATTGTAGGAGGATATAAATTACATTAAATATTGAGGAAACATGGATGTGAATGATAAATATGCCCCAGTAAATACTGAATTATAACAATCTCTGATAAAAATTGAGACTGAGAGATTTTTCCCTTACCTTAGGTCTGATATGCTTCATATGTATCTGAATCTCTTGAATAATGATTTAAATAATTTTATGGATCTTTTAAAGAATCCCTATTATTTTTATGATAACATTTTGACAATATTTTCATCCGTTTTTAGTAACATTTCATTGTTACTCGTTGTTTGGTTATTAACTGCTTTATTAAAATATGTATGTTTTGTCAGATAAGTTCATATTAATATTTATAGGTTATAGTTATATCATTTATATAATGGTATTAGTATAATATATATCATATTTAATCATTAAATTGGTTAATATAATCATGGTTTAATGAAGATCATGTAGAACGAATCACATCGCACCGTGGAGATGGTAAGCCGTACGTACGCATGAGTGATGATATCATTCTCATAATTATTGAATGGTATAGGAGTGGATGTTAGAATATCTTAGTATAATGTTATAATCATCATATATAGCTATTATTTACACCAGTATACCCATCCATGTAAGGTGTTGGTGGAAAACAGATTACACCACGGCGTGGAGACGGTATTTTATACGTACGCACAAGCGGTGATTTCGTTTTTCCATAGGTTGGATAGAAGGTGAAATATGGTTGTTTAATATTTATAATAACATGTAATTATATTAGTGATACAGATGTTATTAATTTATAATGAAACAAATAAATAACATGTCGTATAAGAATAAAGAAACTTGAATGAATCAGTAGAAGAGATTACCTCTTCCTCGACGCACCTCCTTTAAACATCCTCTTAAGGGACTAGGGTTGGTCCTTTGAGAAGAACAGAACATCCAAAATGTTACTAGGAGAGTTTATAAGTGTAATTGTCTGGGGTTGGCTGAGCTTGAAGGCTCATATTTGTGTGAAGATGAGAGGGAGGAGGTTTCCTTTTATAAGGGAGGTGAGGGGCACCTTTGGAAACATAAAAAATATTAGTTTATAATAAATTCAAACCCCACATAAAAACCATTAAAAATTACTCAATTCAAAGATTATATGAGATAGGGTTGTAATATCATCATCCAAAAAAATTTAAACATGTTGGGAATTCAATTTAAACCTTACCAAATTGATTTATCTTTATTTAATTTATTTATTTTTATTTGTGGTAATAATATTCTAAATTTTAAATTGTTATAAATAATTACTTTTGTGTTGTGAATTGTCCATAATTGGATACTTTATGACTTTCTCTACCATATAAATTTACATTTATAATTTATAAATATTTTTTGATTTTTAAAAATTTTTATAATATGTTATTTTTATAAAATATCAAGCGTGTCAATTTTGATACTATTCATTTATTTGCAGTAAAATAAACTCCACACAGAAGATATATTTGAAAGAAAATATTTAATAGACTCCAAACATGTCATATTCATCTAAAAAATTAGAGTAACATATTAATTAGTTCATATAATCTTTATGTTAATATTTTTAAAACCATTTATTTGATATTTCAATCAATAAAATAATTTCTACATCATTATTATGTCATCATTAATGATAATTATATAATCCCTATAAATTCTAAATAAATTATCAGGATGTAGATACATTTTCTATATTTCTTTATACTTTTAATATTTGATGTTTTACAATGTTTATCACTATATTAAAATTATAACACTTATAAGATATAAGAGAGTGACATGTTGTCACTTTCTTTGGTTTTAATAATAATTATATCATTTTCATGGTCAAAAGTCCATGAAACGAATCTATTCATACCCTTAGGTGATATGGGTCTACTTTTATTCATCCAATAGATTTTTTTTTCAGGTGTTAGGATAATTTTATAATCTTATTTTTTCACATAATTACCCGATTTACCTTTAATTGTACTAAATAAAAATTACCGTAGTTATTATTCATAATGTCAAAAAAATAAAAGTAACCTATAAACGTAATTTGGACCCACTGGATACAAATATGGAATCCATTTTTCAAAATTAAAAACATAGAAGTTTCAGTATCTAATATAAAATTAATCTCGTTGTTAAGAAAATGGGTTTTAAAAGTCAAAACATTGTCAAAGATTCAAATGTTTTTACCTATGTAGTCAATGTAAAATTAATGGTAATGAAATACATTATATTAAATTGTAAAAATATATTCTATATATAATTTAAACACAATAAATTTTATCATTAAACCATATAAATTATCTTGATGAAAAAAATTTGTTTTTATGAAATATTTAGCGTATTTTTACTATTCATAAAAATATGAAAGTTATCAGTAAAGTATCAAAAATTTATCCAATGTAAATTTTTATATCCTGATTCAAAAGAAGATGTTTATTTTGTAAAATTTAACATATAATCTTGTCAAAATTTAGATTTAAAATGGTTGCACCATCAAAAGGCTGTAAAACTCCATTTTTAAAAAAATACTTCTTCTACCAAAAAAATTTATTTTGTTTTCATACCTCATTCTATAAAATGTGTAAGATAAATTATAATGTTATAAAATTTAAAATTAAGTTAATACTATTCATAATGGCTAGTTCATAATATTATAATAATATATCATTTTTTAGTGAAACTCGGTTTTTCGTACAACAAAAGCTATCAAAGATGGTTGATCTTGCATGTAATGCAAGCCCAGCCAGTGTTGTGTATAGTGAAAGATTATTTGTTGTTCCATATAAAATAAGGCACACATATATATATATATATATTTCTCATAAAACATCAGGGTATTACATTCTACCCCCATTAAAATGAATTTCCCCCTCGAAATTCGTCACTTCATAAAAAAACAGATGAGTATACCTCTGCCTCATCATATCCTCAAGTTCCCATGTAGATTATTCTAATTGGTTGTTCCTCCATAAAACTTTATCCATGATAATGGTCTTGTTTCATAAAACTTTTTCTCTACAACCTAGAATCTATCTCCGTTGTTCTTCATAAGAAATATCTTTCTCCACCGGTAAAACTTCGCAGCTTAGTACATGTGAAGGATTGGGTATGTACTTTCTCTGGAGAGATACATGGAACACATCATGAACTTGAGAGAGATTTGGTGGATGTTACAATCAGTAAGCTACCTTCCCAACACGATCTAGTATTTCAGAAAGACCGATATACCTGGGGCTCATCTTTTCCTTCTTTCCAAATCACATTACTCTTTTCCAGGGAGATATTCGTAAGAACACTTTATCACCCACTTCAAACTCTAGGACTTTTCTTCAGTTTTAGGCACAACTTTTTTGTCGAGTCTAAGCTGATATTATGTGTGGTTGAATAGATCTGACCTATTCTTCCATCTCATCAACAAGATCAGGTCCTAATAGCTTTCTTTAGCCAACTTCCTCCCAGCAAGTTGGAGTTCTGCATTTCATTCCATATAGAGATTCATAAGGAGCCATCTGAATACTAGAGTGAAAGCTATTATTATAATAAATTTCCACCAAAGGTAGGAAATAATCCCAACAACATCTGAAATCCATATAGAAATCTCTCAACATGTATTCCAATGTTAGAATTTTCTTCTCAGACTGATCGTCTATCTGAGGATGATAGGTAGTACTGAAATATTACTCTGTATCCAGAGCATGCTGAATATTTCGCCAGAACATTGTGGTAAACCTTGGATCCCGATCAGATATAATTGAAAGCGGTACTCCATGAAATCTTATTTGTCCATTTAAATATATCCTGGCAATATGATCAAGAGATATATCTTCCCTAATATCAATGAAGTGTTCTGACATCGTAAGAAGATCAACTATAACCCAGAAACATTATTTACTTTGGATGTTTTGGGATGTCCGATGAAAAAGTCCATAGTGACATTTTCCTATTTCCATTCTGGTATAGGTAATGGTTGTAACATCCCCTTAGACTTCTATTTCTCAGCATTAACTTGCCAACAAACCAAACATCGAGAGACTTATTCAGCGATATCTCTTTACATGCCATCCCAACAAAAGTACTCTTTTAGGTCCCTGTACATATTTTTAATTTCAAGATGAATAGAGAATGAAGAACAACGATAATCATATAGTAACACTATCTTTAAATCTTTTATGGGAGGAATACGCACATGGTTCCTAAAACTTACTATCCCATCACAATCAAGGTTGAATTCAGGAACATTTCTCACCTTCTTTTTTAGCACAACATCCTCCTTCTGCGCCACTTTAACCATCACTTGTATTGATGGTTGAACATTCAGTTGATAAAGATAATATATCTCCCCTTTCATTAAAATTCTATGATCCAACATTGTTAAATCCATAAATATTGGATCTTTTGTAATCCTCGTCAGGGATAAGATAGAATGGTCTGCAACCTTGTTTGCTTTCAAAGGGTGGTAATGTATGGAGCAGTCATAATCCTTAATCACCTTCAACAATATTCTTTGGCTTATATGCATCTCCTTTTGAGTGGAAATATACTTTAAACTTTTATGATTAGTACCAATATCACTCCTTCCACTATAAAGATAACGCCTCTATATCATTAATGCAATGATTAACGCGGCTAACTCCAAATCATGAGTTGTGTATTTTTTCTCATGGATTTTCAACTGTTGTAAGGTATAAGCTATCACAATATCATTTTTCATGAGAACACACCCCATCCCTTTCTTGGATTCATCACTGTATACCACAAAATTTTTTTCGCTACAAGGTAGTGTAAGTACTAGTGCACTGGCTATCCTTAGTTTTATCTATTTGATGTTTTCTTTACATTCCTTCATTCAAACAATCCTAACTCTTTTCCAAGTCAATTTGGTGAGTGGGTAAGATAATCTTGAAAAATATTTCACAAAATGTTGATAATACCCAGCTAAACTATGATAACATCTGATTTCAGTTACTGTTGTTGGACTCAACCATCTTTCAATAACCAACTCTTTTGCTGGATCCATAGATATCCCCTCTTATGTGATTATGTGACCCAAAAATGAAACCTGATGAAGCCAAAAATCACACTTGGTAAATGTTTCATAAATCTTATCCTTTCTCGAGGTCTTCAATACAATTCCCAAGTGATTTTCATGTTCTTCCTTGATCATTGAATATAAAAGAATGTTATCTATAAAGAATACCACAAACTGATCAATATAATCTCTAAAGACTCTATTCATTAGATCTATGAAGATAGTCGGGGAATTAGTAAGACCAAAAGGCATCACTATAAATTCATAGTCTCCCTAACTTGTAAAGGATGTTTTCTTGGGTATATTCTCCTTTTTGACCCTTAAAGGATGATACCCTGAACAAAGATCAATCTTGGAAAAGTATTAAGCTCCACATAGTTGGTCAAATAAGTCATCAATGCGTGGGAGAGGATATTTTTTATTTATAGTTACCTTGTTATGTTATCGATAATAAATGAAGATTTTCTTTGATCCGTCTTACTTCTTAACAAACAGAACAAGTTCTCCCCAAGGTGATACACTAGGGCGTATGAATCTTCTCGAGATTCTCTTGAAGTTTCTTCTTCAATTCCTATAACTCAATTGGGGCTATTCAAGAAGGTGTATTTGAAATGGGCATAGCATTCGGTATGAGTTCAATGGAAATCTCATCTTCATGATTTGGTGGAAGACCTAGAAATTCCTCTGGAAAGACATAATCAAACTCCCATACAATGGGAATATTCTTAATCGTGATATTCGAACCAACTATTTGAGAAAAATAACATTCATTTATTGGAATCAAGACACATAAGATGGAAGAAATTTCCACTGGAAGGTTATATTCATCCTTGAATCGATAACTGATCATAGATTGATTAGGAATATGAAATTTTATTTCCCTTATTTGGAAATTGATATGAGCTCCACATAAACAAATCCAGTCCATGCCAAGGATCACATCAAATTTCACTATAGTAAGGATCACATGATTTCTAGGAATCACATTCCCACAAACTTTAATCAGAGAAGAATTGTAAACTTTTGATGTGACTATTGTTCCATTAGGAGTTGTCACAGCTAACTCAATATCTTATTTTTGAGGTAGTATGAGATACCCTTAGAATGTTCTTTAGAAATAAAGGAGTGGGTGGATCTAGAATCAAATAAAACATTTTCTACATTAGATTGGATTGTAAGTTTACCTTCCAACACTTCATTATAATACTCCACACTACAGATAGAAATTTCATGTGACTTTCCTTTTTATTGGGACTTAATAGATTTTTTTCGTCAATAATTATCAACAACCCTTGGATTAGGGGATTTATTAGCATAATGCCCCATTTCTTTACATTTGTATCATTGAAGTGTATGAGTTTCATTCTATGTATCCCTTCTTATGTTCTCAATATTAGACTTTTTTTCCCATTACTTCGACATTTAATTGTCTGATAACCTTATTTTCCACATTTAAAACATTTACTAGTCCCTTTATGACAATTCCATCCATGTTTCTTTCCACACATTTAGCATAAGGGAGAACTCATTTGATTTTCAGTGTGGTCTTTATATTTTCTTTTGAATTCCATTTTCCTCTTCTTATCAAACCTATTTGACTGTTGGGTTACTCCAATATCCATCTCTACCTTGAGAGCACATCGAACAATTTCCTCATATCTATTGAAGTCCCTTATGACTAACGCCCTTTTAAGACATAGTTTTAAGCCAATAATGAATCGATCGATCTTATTCTCAGGTAGGATAATAATCCCACAAGCATACCTAGGATGTCTTGTAAAATATTCCTTTTAGGTACCAATAGATTCATCATCCTTTTTCTTTATTTCAAGAAACTCCTTCTCCATATTTGATCAAGGAATATGAGGGAATTTCTTATTGAAAAATAAGTTCTTGAACTCGTCCCATTCCATGGACTCAATTTCATCTCTTTTCCTCGTATTGTTGATATGATTCCACCAGTGATCAGCTTCACCTTACAAACGATATACTGCTAAGATGAATTTATCATGTTCAAAACAATTTATAATTGAAAATAACATTTTATTAGTATTGATCCATTTTTCAGCCACTAATGGATTAGAAGACCCTCTGAATGAAGGTGGATGCTACCTCATGAAGGATTAAACATAATGTTGCTCCTTCCTTTTCTCCTTTGGAGGTCCTACATGATTTGTAGCTTGAGAAAGTTGTGTGAGCATGTATAAAAAAAATTTCACTCTAGCTCCCATAAAGTTTGGTTGCTCAGGGGGATAATCAGTGCATTTCCCATCGTATTCAGCATTAACACGGTTCCTTCGAGTTACAACCATTGACTAAAACGAAGAAGCGTAGTGTGAGAAACACTAATTACAATAGTAAAACCACATAATCAGTAATAAAATTTCACCCTTTAGGACTTATAATATATTATTCATGGCCATTTCTAGAATTCTACGATTGTTTTCTATGCTTAGACATATCCTTATGGTTCTTCCTAAGGCATTCACATCTTAGTTTTCAAAGTTTAACTATACCTTTCATTTGATACCATCTATAATGACCCATAATTTACATACATTGTTATTAATTCATAATTGAGGTAAACTTATTACAACATATAACAAAACTATGATAGGACTGTATAGGTATAGTGTCTTTAGAAACTGGGAAACATTAACAACTGGTTCATTAATCATCTACATTGTCTCTCATTAATTTCATAATATCTAGAGTCCATTTTCTCATATCCTAATTAATACCATTCTTCCTGACATTGGGAAAATAAAACATACAAAAGGGTGAGCTCAAATGCTCAGTAAGGGTAAACAAATGAAATATCAAACATATCATATTCATGAGAACATAACATTTTGAAAATCATAACCTGTAAAAGAGATCATAATATCATGACATGAAATAAATCATAGTAGTGAGATGTAATCCCAATAATCATAACATAAAACATGAAACATTGTGCCATAAAGACATAATCAATGAAAATCATTTCATATTAGTCAGTACTCATTTCCAAGACTATCAAATAGGAGAAAGTCCATTACTAAACCAATTTTACTCCTCGTTCCAGTACTGTATCACTAAACCAAATTAACAATCCATTCCAGCCATGTCTATATCATGTGATGTAAATCTTTACCTAATTAATTGGTGGGAGATATATGTCCCCACCATCTCATAATTAAACCATTCTTATGTGTTCCACAAAATCATAAATCCTACATAATGGCATAACCCGTGTAGTAAAAATGGGATTCTTGAACATCACGCCATCATAACATAATTAATATAAAATAAAAAGACTTAAAAAACTAATTCCATCATAACATAATAAAATAAATGTAATAATAGGTATAGAAACAGAACCCTATATTATCTTATATGGGAAATAATTTTGAGAAAACACATGAACTCTATTCATGAGGAAAATATCCTTTCTTCTTCAAAAACATTTTTTCTTTATCAACATGTCATACCATTTTAAACTAAATGATTTTAATTGAAAATAAACTTGAAAACTTGTAAAGGAAGCTTCAGGTAAATAGTGTTCTATGAAATCATAAAAATCAATTCATGCCGTATAAGTTAAAGAACATCCTTCTTGTACTTTGGCCGGAAAAGTTATAAAGTATCTCGTACTAAAAACAACAAAAGACTCCTTTCATATATTTTAATAATGTTTTTTACCAATAGGTAAAATTTTATTTAAATAATTATATGTGGATAGAAATAATATTACATATTTAGGAAACATGTATGTGGATGAAAAATATGCCCGAGTAAATAACGAAGATTACATAATTTCAAATAAAAATTTAGATTGTGAGATTCTCCCTTACCTTAGGTATGATATGTTTCGTATGTATCAAAAACTCCTTTATAATGATTTAAATAATGTTACGGATCTAATAAAGAATCATACTTATTTTTATTATAACATTTATGACCATATTTTCATCCATATGTTAGTAACATTTCTTTGTTACTCGTTTTTTGGGAATTAACTGCTTTATTTTCATATGTATGTTTTGTCAGAGAAGTTCATATTCCTATTTTTAGGTTATAGTTATATCATTTACATAATGTTATTAGTTTAATATATATCCTATTTATTCATTCAATTCATTTATATAATCATGGTTTAATGAAGATCAAGTAGAGCAAATCACATCGCACCGTGGAGATGGTAAGCCGTACGTACGCATGAGTGACGATATTGTTTCCATAATTATTGAATAGTATAAAAGTGGATGATATAATATCTTATTATCATGTTATAATAATCATATATAGCTAATATTTAATCCATTATACCCATCCATGTAATGTGGTGGTGGAAAACAGATTACACCATAGTGTGGAAACGGTATTATGTACGTACGCACGCGTAGTGGTATCATTTTCCGTAGGATAGATAGAAGGTGAAATAGGGTTGTTTAATATTTATAATAAATTGAAAGTGTATTATTGATACTAATGTAATTTCTTTATATTGAAAACTAATGAAGATAAAGTTTAATAATAATGAAATTTGAATGAATCGGTAGAAGAGATTACCTCTTCCTCGACGCACATTTTTTAAACTTCCTATTAAAGGTCTAGAGTTGGTATTTTGAGAAGACCAAGACCTACATAGTGTTAAAAGGTAAGTTTAGGAGATTAATGGGCGAGGGTTGGTAGATATTGAAGGATCATATTTGTGTTATGTGGAGAGGGAGGAGGTGACATTTTATAAGGGAGGAGATGGGCCCCTTTGTAAACACAATAAATATTAGTTTATAATAAATTCAAGCCCCACATATAAACCTAAAAAAATTACTCAATTAGAAGATGAGATGAGATAGGATTTTAATCTCATCAAACAATAAAATTTATACATGTTTGGAATTTAATTTAAACCTTATCAACTTGATTTATCATTATTTAATCTATTTATTTTTATTTGTGGTGATAATATTCCACATTTTAAATTGTTATAAAATAATTACTTATGTGTTCTTAATTGTCCATAATTGCATAATTTTCGACATGGTAGACCATATAAATAACAAATTAAAATTTTTAAATATTTTTTTGATTTTTAAACAATTCTGTAATATGTTATTTTTATAAAATAACAATAGTTAAAATTTTGACACTATTAATTTATTTGAATTTAAATAAAATACAAGCAGTAGATATAATAGAACCAAAATATTTAATAGATTAATAACATGTCATATTTATCTAAAAAATTTGTGTATCACATTAATTACTTCATATAATATTTATGTTAATATTTTTAAAACCAATAATTTGAAATTTCAATCAATAAAATAATTACTACATTACTATTTTGTCATCAATAATGATAATTATTTAAAACCTAAAAATTCTAAATAAATTATCATGATGCAGTTAATTTTATTAGCTTTCTGTAGACTATTTATATTTTATGTTTTATGATGTTTAGCACTAAATTAAAATTATGAAAATTATAAGATATAATAGACTAACATGTTTCCACGTTCATTGGTTTTAATAATAAAAGTCCATGAAATGAATTTATTCGACCCTTAGGTGATATGGGAAGACGTCTATCCATCCAATATAATTTTGGAAGGTGTTAGGATAATTTTATAATATTATTTTTACCCTTAATTACATTATTTACCTTTAACTAAAGAAAATAAAAATTACCGTAGTTAATATTTTTAATGTCAAAAAAATAAAAGTAAACTGTTAACATAATTTGGACCCCCTAAATCGAAATATCTAATCCATTTTTCAAAATACAAACCACATAATTTGCGGTAATTAATTTAAAATTAATCTCGTTGTAAAGAAAATGGGTTTGGGAAGTAAAAACATTGTCAAAGATTGAAATGTTTTTACATATGAATTCAATGTGAAAAATAATCGTAACGACATACATTATATTAAAAGGAAAAAATATATTCTATTTATATTTTAAAAGCATTAAATTTTATCATTTAACCATATAAATTATCTTGATGAAAAAAAATTAAGAAAAAAATAGCGTATTTTTACTATTATTCAACATATGAAAGTTATCAGAAAAGTATCAAAAATTTATTCTAAGTAAATTTTTATATCCTAATTAAGAAGAAGAAGATTATATTGTTAAATTTATCTTCTTAACTTGTCAAAAATTAGATTTAAAATGTGTGTGCCATCAAAAGGCGTTAAAACTGCATTTGTTGAGAAATACTTATTTTATATGAAAATTTGATTTTGTTTTCATACCTTATTCAAGAAAATGTGTACGATGAATTACAATGTTATAAAATTCAAAATTAAGTTAATACTATTGATAATGTCTAGTTCATAATATTATAATAATATATCATTTTTTTAGTGACACTCTGTATTGCATACAACGCAAGCTATCGAGGAAGGTTTCTCTTGCATGTAACACAATCCAAGCCATTGTTGGGTGTAGTGAAAGATTCCGTTGGTGCTACATATAACATAATACATAATATATATATATATATATATATTTTCATAAATTCTCAGGGTGTTACACATTATACCAGCCCATATGAAACTATATGATGGTGAGGATCATCAGCATACAACAAAAAATAAGATTGAATGTGTGGAAGAGGAGTTGGATAAAAAATGTGGTCCATAGGATGAGGTGGGGGAGTGGAAGCTACTGGAGGAGGTAGAGGATAAATAATGGGGTCTGCATGGGGAGGAGGAGGAGTGGGGGCTACAGTCTGAAATTGTCTTTTCAAGTCTGCAATCATAGATAGTACTAGTCATCTAATATTTTCGTCCATCATCGTATTAATATTATTAATGTCATCCTCCAAGGATTCTATATTTTAAACACCCTCAATGGAAGAAGTTGAATAATGTTGCTACATTTTTCTTACCGATAGACCCATCGGATATCCCCGTACACAACCGGGGTGTTCGTGCTTTCCCAAAGCTGCAGATTTAATATCTTGCCACCCAGAACTTGTAAATACCCCTTGTGTTCTTTTCTCCTTGAGAAAAGCATCTATTAATTAATTGAAAATTTCTTTAATGATTCAAATTATATAAAGAATATGTTTAACATAAATAAATAAAATAAATATATTACAATCCACTCAGCTACGATTCTTGATTCTTCCGAAATATATTTCCCTCTTTTTCACATAGAAGCTCTCTTCAATTTTTAATGTATTTATAGAGGGGATGGAGGGGAAAACTATCCAGAGATTGAAGGCTCATCTCTAAGTTTTTGTTATTTTTTGCAATCATTTATTCTTCTAATAATGTATACCCTCTATGAGATAAACAATGAGGGTATACATTTTTATATTTGATATCCTGATGAGATTTTCTAGATTTATTTAAATTAATAATAATAATTCATTAGAAAAACTTTTATAAGATCAATTATATAAGAAATCATATAAAAGTATAAATTTCCCTTACTAAAAAAGAATAATTTCGTCTAATTTCAACAAATTTTCTCCATGTATCTTCATCTATGAAAGGATATATATGACATGGATTGTCATGATTCCTATGATTAAAAATGAAATCCGATGTGAGGGCTGATTAAA
This sequence comes from Viscum album, assembly GCA_963277665.1. Lineage (NCBI taxonomy): Eukaryota > Viridiplantae > Streptophyta > Magnoliopsida > Santalales > Viscaceae > Viscum > Viscum album. The sequence continues at coordinate 566,774,642 of OY728164.1, read as the reverse complement.
AATCCCTCCATCTCGTAGGAGCCATCGATAAGCATTTCCTCCTAATGCATCCAGTGTCAGGAATATCAAATTTTATTTAATAAAGAAGTGGTAAACATATTATACTAGAAACATTTAGAGATTAGTCAAAAAATAGAAAAATATCATACCAAAATCATATCCCACAACTAAGATATTTTCTCATTGACCACACATCTCCAATAATCCTACAAAATGCTTGATTTTCTTTAACCCTGAGTTGATGAAAAAATATTAGAAGGATTTTCATTTGGACTTCAAGGAATATCATTCTTTTCAAACTCAACAAGTATTATTTGGTCCTAGCTATGGGAAAGTGGTAATTTGGTAAGCCTGTGCAGCAAAGTTTACCAACTCTTGAACACATCTTTGTCATTTTTGGAGCATTTGTGGATGATGGGGGGACATCAGGAGGAGCCTATGAATGTTCCTCCTTATAGGTATGATCAAAATTCTTATCTCCAGAATCATGTGGTTGATCAACTGATTTATCATTCATTATCCATTAAATAAAAAAATAAACATTTATTCATATATATAAAAATTCAAATAATACAATAATAATGTAAACAAAAAATGGAAAACTCCACTTTGTTCTGTAATTCTAAACATGGTAAATATTGTAAGCATGTTAAACATTGGTAAATATGGTGAACCTGGATACATGTTAGTGTAATTTTAATTAAACAAAATCAAAAAATATAACTTAAGTAAAGGTAAACTATGGTAAACATGGTAAACATGGTAAACATGGTAAACATGGTAAAGATGGTAAAGATGGTAAACACGGTAAAGTAATTTTCATTCAAAAAAATGAATGGATATATAAATTATGTAATGGTAAACATGATAAAATAAACTAAAAAAAGTATAATAAACTAAAATTTCTACTTGTTTGATTTAATTCACATTATAATAAAGAAACAAATTAAAATATCAATTTTTTTTTTAAAAAATAATAAATGTAAAAAAGATACACAGATATGGTACTTGTAAAATTAAGATTGTACAAATGGATTTTTATCCCAAATTCATTCATCGTGATTGTTCTTTATGGCACAAACCATGTCTTTAACATGATCATCATTATTTTCTTCTCATATTTCTATGGAAGTTGGGATCTCACAAAAATTTTCATCTACATCATGTTGATCCTCACCAACATATTGTTTTTTCCCCTGTAAAAAACCAAACCACTTTATATCTAATTGATCTACTGCATAGAAAATATTTTTTTCATGTGTTGAAATTATAAAAAAAATATGTGGTGTCTTCTAATCTATTCAGATTAATAACTTTCATTCAAAATTCATTGTGTGTGACACTATTATTACCGATAAACTATTTGCAGTTAAAATAATGAACATTAATTTTAATTTAATCATCATCCCATATTTAATCATTGAATCAATAATATGTACTAGAAGAAGAAATTGTGTTTTTTCCTTCAGAACAAGAAAAATTCATTACTTCTGCAAACAACAATAAGAAACTATTCTGAACTGCCCTTCTTTTTCTTTAGCTTTTGTATCAAATGTATAGCTATTGATGTCATACCAAGACCATGATATCAAATATAAACATTGACCAACCACTTACCATCTTAATTTCTCTAATACATATGATCTTCCAAGAAAGGTCTTTTTAAACCATAGCAAGAATATTTTGTTGAGATCATTCAAAATCCACATTTATTTCATCTTTTGATGACATTGTTTCGAAACATTAATATAAAAAGTGATATATTTGAGCATCATAAATGTTATTATAGATTTATTATTCTACCATCTTCATCTGTTGACCTGACAATAATTTTACTTTCAATCCATGAATAACATTTCCCTCATTACAAACCTATTTATGGAAATTAGGAGGAAATCGTATGTTCTCTGCCACATCCAAGTAGCTCGTACAAAACTACACAAACTCCTCATAAATATACTATTCAATATTAGATGCTTCAGGTCGATATGGATTCATAAAATACCCCCTTCAATATTATCATATACTATTTAAAAGGATACATCCACTAAAGATATAGAGTTCCACAATCCTTTATTTTTCAAACCAGATGAACCCTTAAATTCACCATTATATCAAAAAATGATGGAGGAAAATAAATTTACAATTGAAAAAGCATATAAATTCCATATTTTTCCAATGTTTTCAAATCATTCATATTAATCAGCTTATTACCATTTGAATTGAAAAAATAACACTACTTCATTATAGTCTTTCTGACAAAGATGGGAAATATTCCACGCAATGTAACTAGTAGAAGTTGTAGCATCATGACATGACAATCAATCAAATTCATAACTATCAACTTCAAATCCTTCAAAGAGAAATTGTTACATTTGAAGAATAATGTTAAGGAACTCTTATATCATGAACACACTAAAAATAAATAATTTTCTCTCTCTTGTATAATGTATCAAAATTCAGGGGAAGAAATGTTCATCTTCCACTAAGAGTGTGAGGTAAATCCAAATGTATTCTCATTAATAGTAAGTCTAATATTGCATTCTATCCATTTTTATTCAATCATCTAATATCTGAAAATGTTCTAATCAAATTATCATATATATTATTCTCCATGTGCATGAAATCAATATTATGTTTCACTTCATGATATCTCTAATATGATAGCTCAAAAAATGATGACCATTTTTTTCCAAATATGTCCATCATTGCCAGATTTTTATGTCATTCCCAATGACACATCAATGTTTTAAACCCTCTCAAAATACACATCTGGGGATAAGGTTTTTGGAAAAATATTTAATTCTTGTGAGCCATTGAATGCCTTTTTATGATCTATAGGAGTGATCCATAAGAAAAAACATTCGAGGACCCATGTATACATTTTTCCTGCAATGATGTAATTGACAGTATTAAGTCTGTTGTTCGAAAATTGGATATATTTTATAAAACTTAATAGTGTATCCACACAAATTTCCAAATAATGGGAAGTCATTTATAGTGAACATAAGAACTGCGTGGAGTTGAAAATATTATATTATATAAGAATCATACACCTGAATACCATCCTCCCATAAAAGTTTCAAATCATCAATAAATGGTGACAAGAGAACATCAATATCATTTTGGGGTTGCTTTAGACAAAAGATCATTACACTTCACATGAAATATTTCACTTCATAAAAACATCAGTAGAGAGATTGTAAATTACCAATAAAACATTCCATGAATTATGTGTGCAACTGAGGGTTCGGTATGGATTCATTACATCTATGCCCAACACTAGTCTGAGGTTTCTAATTTCATTTCCAAATATAGGATAATGCTCATAAATTTTCTTTCATTGTGGAAAATCAAATGGATGGCATATTTTTCCACCACATATTCACTCATCAACATGTCATATTAACCCTTTTAAATAATGTGAATTAGAAAAGAAACATTTCAATTGTTTAATTATAATAAGATAAAAAAATACATTGGAAGGGATCTCTATAATAATTAATTCAGCATGTCATTTTTCTTTCAACTTACACCGTGATGTCCCACATTTAGGACACTTTCAAAGAAAGTCATATACCTTACAATATATCATAAAATCATTCAATCATGGATGTTTTTTATTATATCCCAATACCATAAAACACAATTTTTTCTTGTCCTTATAAAATGAATATTGAAATCATTGTCTTTCGGAATAATGTATTTCAACAATTGTTGCATCTCTATAAAACTTATATCAATCTATCCATGTTTCTCATTTTGGTTAATAAATCTAAACACCATAAGAAATACCATAAAATTCATACAACCATGATATAATGGGTTTTCAGCATCATCGTATAGATGCACAACTGTTAGTTCTATCTCAATTTATTCTACTGCAGTATCAGGAATCATTTCTTCAATTCCATCAGAGTTACCATCATTCCAACCATCATCATCAGTAGATCTGAAATTATGTCTAGTTTAACCATTCCCAATCCAAGTACTATAACTCATCTTAAAACCTTGACAAATAAGATGATCTTTAATCTCACAACTTTTAAACTTCTTCATATTCAAATATTTTAGGCATGGACAAAAAATATTTTGCTTCTTAGAACATTTTGTTTAGAAAATTCCAAAAAGGAATTCACACCATCCTCATATTCATTACTCATTTGATGATTCATAATCCAACTTCATCTCATTATTACCTATAAAAAATATCCAAATTATACATCGTTTTATAATAATCCAATTATATATTTATATAAAAAAAATTCATAATTTGATTGTAATACAATTTTGAAATATAAAACAAATATATGCGTATTTGAAAAAGATATGCATGAAAATGATTTTAATAAGAAAACATAGTTAGATATAATATTTTTAAATTTATATGAATATAATTATAGGATTATATCTCTCTCATTTAGATCATGATATAATAGAATAAATTCCTCTTCAATACATTCTTCTTAAGGTACACATAGAATACATCCTGGTGAAACTAGATACCAAAATTCACCCATCTGTAAACAAGAATTATGATATATAAATATATAAATATGTTTAAATTCATAGTTGAAAACTAAACCTATCCCAATGATTTGAAACCAATGGGATAGACCCTAAAACTATTGGGATATAATATCCCAATAGTTTCGCACACTGTGGGATTTATGGCCATTACAATATCCCAATACCAACAGTTCTATAAGAACCCCTAGTATTGACCGCCTAAAGTTAATATATGCCAACAGTTTCAATGAAACCATTGAAAAGTATATATACAAAGGTTTAAGAACCGTTGTTATACATGTTTTCCAACATATATCTATTATTATCATATCTTTTACAGAAATTAGTTTCATTCTATTTGGAATTAAATATAAATTTATATAAATTCAATATTTTTAGATATTCCATGACTGCCTAACAATTATCTTATTAAAGGTAATATCTTCTTCCCATTACATACCAAAATAAAACCCATTTTAGGGTAGTATCTAAAAACATAAATTCAATAAATTCCCCCATCATATTATAGATTTCATAATTATGGAATAATTCTAATCATAGTTCTCTTAAGTTATTAAGAAAAGGGAGCTGTTCAATGATGATGTGTTGGTCATGACTATGAGTTCATGTTTTATTTCATATTCTAAATCCATCAAATATTATTCATCCATATTATAATAATAAATAAAAATCATAATTTTACATATATTATATTATATTAATCCATCTCCAACCTCCATAAAATGTGATATGAATTCATTGATTGTGGGTACAATGAACCATTGCCTCATAAACCGATGTAATTCATTTTCCATCACCATATCACAAGACTGTTAATAATAATATAAATAATTTTTTATATTACATTCATGACATAATTATCATTAAAAATTTAATATTTCATTAAAATTACTACATTTACATTCACTGAAACTTATCAATGTTGATTGTGAGTACATATGGACTACTACCTCACCAAATCGAAGTGATTATTTTTTCATCACCATGTTCCATGAAATATATATATATATGAAATATTGATAATGTTTAATTATATTTTTTATTTTATGATCATTCTGAAAAGAAAAAATAAAAATTAAATTCTTTACATAATGATCATTGTAAAATGGATACATTACTCATGCGTACATATGACCTTCCATGTCCAAGATTGTAACATAGTTCATTTATAAAAAAATATTTAATAGTTGTATTTAAAAGTATTATTTATTTACATAAGTGATAATTATTTAATTATTATTATTCTAGAGAAGTTGGATTAATGATGAATTTGACCATAGTCATCATAACTAAGTCATTTTGGACTTATGAACAAAATATCATCAAATCATCCAATGTCAATTTAATAGATTTAGTAAATAAATAAAGATTATTAATAGATAATATAATAAGAATAATAAAACATAAATAAATTAAAAAAAATAAATAATTATCAAATATACTATTATTAATGAAGATAAAAAATCTATGTGATGAGTCAGACTCATGGTTAGGGACATTGTATTATAAATATTATTCAATTATTTCTTATTTAACATTATGTCATCCATGTACATATTTAAAAATTTATGGTTTGGATTTATTTAAATATACATATTTGATTTATAAAGTAGATTTTATTTCCTGTTTTTATTTTCTTTTAAAGGATTTCAAATGTAATATTTTTTACTGAATTTTTTGACTTGCATGTCACGACCCATCCTCGGGGCCCATGTCCTGACTACCCCAAGCCCTCCTTCCATAGGCCAGGGGCTTGCGACTAGCACTAAAGGCGTAAATCCTGATAAATGGGAAGAAATTTCCTTCATATAAGAAACCAAACACCACAGAGTATGCAAGTTGAAGTAAACACTAAGTAAATTGAGTACAAATTTAAATGATGGAACATAAACGAGCCAGTATAAAAACCCAACTTAAAGTGTAGTACAACTGAGAAATGTAAAGTACAACAGCTTGTAAGTAATGCAGCCTCCACTGAAACATCCTCCAGAAACCACACCAAAATGGTGGGTACAGATGGTCCCCACTTCTCCTCAAATCCATCCATCCACACTGTGTACATCTCGCCTGATAGTCCAACTCCGAGTACCGTCCTGCTCCTCAAGCCTCAACCACGATCAGCACTGTCCGTCGTCTGCAACCAACAAAACATAGTGTGGGCATAGCCCATGCATGGGTGAGTATACGATAATCAGTAGGGACCCCGAGACCCCCGAAGGCCTCTAGTATCCACAAAGGATAAACCACAAAGGAATGATACCAATACGAAGTATCAACCAACACTATTTAAGTATATTACCATACATATACCTAAGTCAACAATTCTAGTTCCGCTCTAAATTCCGAGCCCAAGTTCAACCAAGTCCATATAGCAAAGTTCAACCCAATCCACACAGGAAATCACAACCCAATCCACACAGGAAAAGAAGTCAATCATATCGAAGATATTGATTGATAATCAAGACTCATCTCACACAGGTATACTATTCACGAAGAGTGGTGGAGGTGATTGAAGTATCCTCTGAATCATCTCCTCTTGCGAACCCACATAGGATCCATGTATAGATGTCGTCACTTCCAGACCCACGTAGGATCCAAGTACAGTAACCAACACTGCCGAACCCACGAAGGATCCAAGTACAGTCGTCCTCGCTGTCTAACCCACGTTGGATCCAAGTACAGTCGTCATCGCTGCCGAACCCACGGAGGATCCAAGTACAGTCGTCATCGCTGCTGAACCCACTAAGGATCCATGTACAGTCGTCATTGCTGCCGAACCCACAGAGGATCCAAGTACAGTCATCATTGTCGTCATAGTCGCAGCCAGCTCTAGGGTTCCCACACAAAGCAAGCTCAATTCCAGGAGGGTCCGCTCCACGAGCCAATGAGGTTCGATACATAAACTTTCAGGATGTCCATATATGATGTATCACAAAGTTCTGTCTCATCAATAGCACTCAACGCGACAGATGGCGCGTCAATCAAACGCCTGGTCTGAGAGATATTGGTTTTTCCATCCCAGGGGACCAGTTGGTTTTTAAGTTAAAACCAACCCGATCGTACTCCAGTTGCGTCCAAACATCGATCGGAGTAAGCCAACAGAACCGTCTCACTAATAGAAAACCAAAAAAGTCGACAGCACGTCAATCAGATGTCCGGAACTCGAGTTATAAGTTTTTTCGCTCTGAGGGCCCAGTTGGTTTCGTGTTCAAACCATCCCGGACATACCCAAAGTTCTCCAAAACCATTAGTGTAATATACCGAAACGACCTTCTGGATCCAAGGATCCCAGAACAACGGATGATGCGTTGATTAGAGGTCTGTAGCCCATTTTATGGGCGTTTGAATGAATCTGTCCGAAATTAGGGGGTTTGGGCCCAGACCAACCCGACCTAATACCCCCAGGGTAGGCCCAAACCGGGTCAACCCGACCTGGGTCTTGGTCCGGCGCAATTGGGCACGGTGCGGCCCGACGGGCACGGCGCGACCCGGTGCTGGCGGCTCTGCTATTGGACGAGCGGGATGCGGGGGGGGGGGGGGGGGTGCCCCCCTTAATTAAGGAAATGAAGACTCCCTCTCGGTGGGGCCCTCCCTTGCCTGCTGGCTGAGGGTTACAACCCCCGGTCTTCCCGAAAACGGCTGGCCGTAATGGTCGGCCGGTGAGATGCCATGGGACCCCCACGGGTTCCGTCTCCTGGTGTGCCAGCGGCCGGCCGAGCCCGACCGCCTCCTGCCAAACCGCCACAGCCTAAGGCAGTGCATTTTGTCCGTCCGGCGGGGCGCGATGGTGCCCCACCCCTCCACCGCGGTCCACTCCGAATGCGGACCCTTGGTTCTCCGACGCGGCGCGACGGCGTCGTTCCCCTCTGTCGCGGCCCACTCTTGGCCGCGACCTCCTTCGGCCCCTCCGGCACGGCACGATGGCACCACGCTCCACCACCGTGGCCCAGTCCGACTGCGATCTTCATCGTTCCGGTTTGGTGAAACAACACCGCACCATCTTCTCCTCAAACAACATTTTAAATAAACAAGAGACGGGGAGGAGAATCGTCTGTGTTTGTGTGGTCCAATTTCCTCCTGTTATTTTGGTATCAATTGACAAAATCAAACGAGATACATCAACGTTAATTCCAAGCACAATCTTAATTTACCAATAATGAATTTAACCACTACCTCAACCTAAGTTGTCGCACGATGAGCATCGGGGGAAACGACATTGCGAGGTGAGGCTCTGTATACGACGACGGAGAACGTACGATGAGGAAGCAGCATCTCCATTCCTTTGACGTGGAGAGAAGATTGAATGGCGTGACGTTGATGGTGAGTTCATGCATCGGTGCCTCCTCCTTTATCGTGGAGGAAGAAGAAGACGGAAGAATCCGAGTCGCCGAGTCGACGATACTTGACGAAGTGTTTTCGTTCTTCGATGAGGATGAAGCTCTTCAATAGAACTTAGATCTCTCTTCCAAATATCCCCACACAACAAGCCAACCTAATAAAATAAGGCCTCCCCTTATTATATTTTTTTTCCATGCTTTTCAAAAACTCAAAAATTCAAAAATGAATTCACATAATTAATTAATCGTGAGTTGACAAATTAAATGGGGTGATATGTTAGAAAAAATAATGTGGAAGAGGAGAAGTCACATAATTAAAAATAATGGAGGTTTAAAGGGAGTTTAAGGGGTCATGGAGATTGTGAAAAGAAGGGGGCTTGTGTGGGCCCCACCTCACCTTTATCCTCTCAAGAGAAGTTAGCAACCTAGTGGGTCCCACCCCAATTTCCACACAGAGGTTATAACTACTTAGAAATGAAATAAAATTGTAACACATATTCTATTTCACTCTTCAATTAAACCACAATTTTTTAAAAACTCCTCCCGAGAAAACGCACCTTCAGAAAAGGTCCTCTTAAGTAAAAAGCGGCGTTGCAGTTTAATCGGTGCCCTCAAAATTCAATTCCAAGCACTGGATGAAAATTTATAAAAACTCACTCGTTCATTAACAGAATGTACCAGAGATAAACTTCGGAAAATTATTCCGGACACACCGGGTCTCAAAATTAGGAGCCGTCAGAAACTGCGTACTCATAAAATCCCAAAAAAATTAATAAAAAATTTTTTCCTTGAATTTTACGTGTCTTTAGATTACTCCCACCTTAGGGATTTACGTCCCCGTAAAGATACATCACAAAATAGGGAAAAAAATGAGGGTACTGTGCACACATCTGAGCCTCTCACTCCCATGTGCTCTCTTGGAGGTTCCCGTGCTGCCACCTATTGCGCACTAGAGGAATCGACTGTCCACGTAGGACCCACTCCTGTCGATCCTTGATCTCCACCAGGACCTCAGAAAATGTCGCCCCGTCATCGATTTACAGCTCCCCATGGTCGATGATATGTGTCGGGTCGTGCACGTATCTCCACAACTGTGATACGTGGAAGACGTCGTGCACCTAGTGCAACTGTGGTAGAAGATCCTGGCCATAAGCCACATCACCTACCCTGCTGAGAACCTGGAATGCTCCGATGAAGCGTGGAGATAACTTGCCGCCCCAGAAAAACCTCTATAGTACACGTCGTGGTGATACCCATAAGAAAACGTGGTCGCCATCCTCGAACTCTAGTGGTATCCACCTCCTGTCAGCATTGGACTACTGTCAGCTCTGAGCTATCCTCATTCTCTCATGGATGACCTGTTCCTTCTATATCATGGCATGAATCATCTCTGGTCCTATGAATGCTGACTCCCTAGGGTCAGTCTAGTATAGAGGTGATCTGCAAGGTCGGCCGTACAATGCCTCGTATGGTGCCATCCTGAGGGTGGAGTGGTAGTTATTGTTGTACGTAAACTCCACCATGGGTAGGTGATCCTCCCAGCTACGACCAAAGTCGAGGACACATTTATGAAGCATGTCCTCGAGAGTCTGAATGGTCCTCTCCATCTGACCATCCGTAAGAGGGTGAAAGGCGGTGCTTAGGCATAGCTGCATCCTAGACACCTCCAGCAACCCCTTCCAAAGACAGGAAGTAAAGCAAGAATCTCGATCGGAGACGATAGACGATGGCACCCTATTAATCCGTCTGATCTCTTGAACATAGAGTCATCCCAAGATCTCAACTGAGCCATACTCTCTGATATGTAGAAAGTGGTCCTACTTGGTGACTCGGTCTATAATAACCCAAATGGAGTCGTGTCCTCTAGAAGTATGAGGAAGACTAGTCACAAAATCCATGGATACCCTGTCTCACTTTCACTCTGGGACCTCTAGGGGTTGTACCAAGCCTTCTGGTACCTGGTGCTTCGCCTTCACCTACTGGAAGGTTAAGCATCGTGAAACGAACTCTGCCACAGCCTTCATCATACCCGGCCACCAGTGCTGTCTTCTGAGATCCTAGTACATCTTCGCAACTCCTGGATGTACCACTAATGTGGAAGTGTGAAACTCTCTCAACACCTCCTCCTATAATGCAACTGGTACCATGGTATGTCTTTTGAAAAGGATGACGTGATCTCCTCCAATAGAGCATCCATCAGGTGCTTTTCATGAGGATATCTGTGCACGCTGTGTCTCATAGTCAACGTCACAATGTTGTGTCTCTCTGATCCAATGAAGAAGTGGTTGAGTGACTGTGAGCGACTGTCGAAAGGATGTAATATCTCTATCCATGAAGGATATCTACAACGTGGCTAGCTACTTTGTCACCTCTTCTAGTAGCTGGATGCCCGTCCTCCTGCTGAGAGCATGGGCTACTACATTTCCCTTTCAAGGACTATAGACTATCTCAAATTCATTGTCCTGGAGGAACTCGAGCCATCACCGCTATCTCAGGATAAGGTCCTTCTGCGAGAAGACGTACCTGAGACTCTGGTGGTCAGAAAAGGCTGTAAAGGGCTCATCCATCAGATAGTGTCATCGCATCTTCAGGGCGAAGACCACTGATGCTAACTCCAAGTCATGGGTAGAGTAGTTTTGCTCGTGCTCCCTCAACTGTCGTGATCCGTAAGTGATCATTTCCCGCTCCTGTATCAAGAAAAACCTGAGTCTGGTCCCTGATGCATCGCTGTAAACTACGTACCCTACGCCCTCCACTGGTAGCCTCAAGATGGGTGCACGAGTCAATCTCTGTCTCAGCTCTTGGAAGCTCTGATGACATCTATCCGACCATACGAAGGGTTTCACCTTCTTCGTCAAAGCTGAGTGTGGTGCTGCAACTCTGGAGAAGTCTAGCTCAAATCTCCGATAGTACCCAACCAGACCAAGGATACTCCGCACCTCCTTCACGCTTCTGGGTTGCTCCCAACCTAGTACTTCCTCGATCGTCGTAGGATCCACTGCAACTCCCTCCTCCAAGATGACGTGCCCCAAGAAGTGGAAAATCTCGAACCCAGAACTGACACTTAGAGATCATACCATAAAGATGGTTCTCTCTGAGTGTATCCACTACAACACGCAAGTGGTAGGCATGCTCCTCATCAGTAGTGGAGTAAATCAATATTTCATCAATGAAGACTATGAGAAATCGATCGAGGTATGGATGGAAGATCATGTTCATGAGACTCATGAACACTGCTGAAGAATTGGTTACGCCAAAAGGCATAACCAAGAACTAATAGTGGCCATACCGGCACCAGAAGGCCGTCTTCTGCACATCCTCATCTTGAACTATGAGCTGATGATAGCCTGACCTGAGGTCTATCTTCGAGAACCATCGTGATCCATTAAGCTAATCAAATAGGTCGTCAATCCTTTGATGTGGATACTTGTTCTTTACGGTCACCTAGTTTAGGTGACGGTAATCGACACACAGACACAATCTCCTGTTCGCCTTCATGGCAAACAAAATCGGGGAAGTCCAGGGTGAAACACTGGGTCGAATGAATCCCTTGATCTGCAAATCCTCCAGCTGTACCCGCAGCTCACGAAGCTCGGCGAGAGCCATCTTATATGCTTGAGTAGATATCAGTGATGTCCCGGTGTATAGGTCAATGTATAAGTCTACCTCTTTATGAGGAAGTAGTCCTGGAAAGTCGTTAAGAAAAACATCTGAATACTAATCCTCCACAACAAGAAAACTCGGACTCTGCACATCAACTACCCCTAGGATGAGGCTAGCCAACTCACGAGTGATTGGATTTCCTCTTCTTTGCGTGAGTCCATCCTGTGATGTAAAGGCTCCCTTCTTGCCGATGAAGGTGAACCTGATCCCATCGGTGCGGACACACTGCACCTTGCGCCTAATACAATCTATCTGAGAATAGACCATAGATAACCAATCCATACCCAAGATGACATCGTAAGGCCCTGACACCACTACATGAAGATCACAGTCGAAGCTCTCGCCTCCTATAGTTAGCTCACACTGTTTGAAACAGTGCATAATTGTTGAGTCGTCTCCCATAGAAGTCTCTAGCCGTAAGGATCGTGCCAACGACTCCGTCGGAATCTCCGAGCTCTGAACAAGGTCAGCGGCAATAAAATAATGACGCACACCTATGTCTACAAGAACAGTAGTAAGGGTGGAGTCGACACGGATGGTACCTCGAAACATCTCAGGTGCACCGTGGTCGTATGCCTCCATTGCCTAGAGCTAAGCCTGCCTCTGCCTGCCAGCTCCCTGTGGTCGGGTGGACCTCCTAGGGGTGGTGGTTGTAGAGTCCTGAAGCGTCGTCCACCACCTGCTACTCGGCCAGCTACTCTACCTCATCCACCAGCTCCCTACGGACTGCCATGGTCAAACCTCTGCCTCTGCTTGGGTGGTCTCTCAACTATCTACTGCTCCTCTGCATGGCAGGTCGGGAAATCTTGAGCCATGTGGTCCTACCCGCTGCATGCATAGCACTGTCAGCCTCTCGACTGACTGGCTCTACTGCGTGTTCCCCACACCACCGAACTAGTATCCTAAGGTCTTCCACCTAATGGTCTGGTCCTCTTGGACACCTGTGACATCCATCTACTGCTAGCTGCAGAAGACTCCGCTACGTGCCGCCCAGTGGTAGGTCTCGCTGCTAGAGTAGGCTCTGTAAGAAACCTCTCTACAAGAAGGGCTCTCTCCAGTACTTCTTCCTGTGTTAGAATACTGAGGGAGATCATCGAAGCCCTGATCTTGTGCCTCAGTCCCTGCTCGACGGTCTAGGCCCGGAAGAATGGGTCTCGTACCATGTCAGTGGAGTACCGTGAGAGATCAGTAAATCTCACCGAGTACTATGCTACTGTCATGCTGCCCTACTGCAGCTATAGTAGCTCTTGAATGCGCACCACACAGAGGGTGGTTAGAACGAACTCCGAGTGGAAGAGGCTCTCGAAGTCCATCCAAAGAAGAGATGCCTCATCATGCACATGGAGCATCAGGCTCCACCATCTACCTGCTACCGCGTGAAAGAGAATCGCTGCAAGGATCACCATAAGATCCGCTGGTGTCCCTACCAAACCGAAAACATGAAAAATAGCCTTTAGCCAATCCTTGGCTACCTGAGGGTCCGTCTCTCCACGGAACCTGGGTGGTCTCTAACGCTAAAACTCATGCAGTGCACTCAGGCGACATGTTATCTCAGCTGCTGGGGCTGGTGGCATTGGTGGCTCGGTGGGTAGAGGTACTGCCAGTGCCTATGCTGTAATGGGGCCCTGCACTGAGGCCTCGTTGCCCAGTGGGCTTCCATCTAACACAAATCTCAGAACCCTAGCTGGCTGTCGTCGTGGGGCCATCCTTTAAATAAACATGTGCGCCACAGTCAATACAATATACCTGGTGAAATAACACAAAGTAATCACAAAAAAATTTTTGAACGTAAACACACACACAATCAGTGTTTTCGTGCATAGTGTCAGATATCAGAAGTTAGGGTCCTTGTGTCTGGATACGTCAGCCGCTTCCCCAACACTGGACTCCCTGGACTGATAACCACACTCAATACCCTTAACACTACTTATTCACATAGAAGAAAGATCAGAGTCTTGTGTTCTGTGGTAGAACCAAACTCCTCTGATACCAATTTGTCACGACTCGTCCTTGGGCCCCGTTCCGTGACTACCCCAAGCCCGCCTTCCATAGGCCTAGGGCTGGCGACTATAACCAAAGGCGTAAATTTCGATAAAATGGAATGCATTCCACTTATATAAGAAAACAAACACCACATAGTATGCATGCTGAAGTAAACACTAAGTAAACTGAGTACCAAAGCAAGTGCTGGAAAGTAAACGGGCCAGTATACAAACCCAACTGAAATTGCAGTACAACTGAGAAAACTAATGTACAACAGCTGGTCAGTAAAGCAACCTCCACTGAAACGTCCTCCGGATACCCCACCTGAAGGGTGGGTACATATGGTCCCCTCTGCATCTCGAATCCGTCTGTCCACACTGTGTACATTTAGCCTGATAGTCCACCTCTGGGTATCGTCCTACTCTTCAAGCCTCAACCACAAATAGTGTTGTCCATCGTCTGTAACCAAAACAATGTTGTGCTGGCATAGCTCGCGTAGGGGTGAGTATATGATAATCAGTATAGACCCCGATTCCCCCGAAGGCCTCCAGTATCCACAAAGGATAAACCACAAAGGAAACATATAAATACAAAGTATCAACCAACACTACTTAGGTATATACCCATACATATACCTAAGTCAACAATTCCAGTTCATCTCTAACATCCGAGCCCAAGTTCATCCCAGTCCACACAGAAACGTTCAACCCAATCCACACAGGAAAACACAACCCAATCCACATAGGAAAGCAAGTAAATCATATAGAAGATATATATTAAAAATAAAGTCTTAGATCACATAGGTATACTATTCATGAAGAGGGGTGGAGATGATTGATGTAGCCTCTGAATCATCACCTCTGTTGAACCCATGTAGGATCCAAGTACAAATGTCATCGCTGCCGGACCCATGTAGGATCCAAGTATAGTAAGCAACGCTGTCAAACCCACGTAGGATCCAAGTACAGTCGTCCTCGCAGCCGAACCCACGTAGGATCCAAGTTCAGTCGGCATCGCTGCCGAACCCATAGAGGATCCAAGTACAGTTTTCATCACTGCCGAACCCATGGAGGATCCAAGTACAGTCGTCATCATAGTCGCATTCGTAGCCAGCTCTAGGGTTCCCGCAGAAAGCATGCTCGATTCTGGGAGGGTCCGCTCCATGAGCCAAGGGGGGTCGATACATAAACTTTCACTAAGTCTAGAGTTGATGTATCACAAAGTTCCATCTCTTCAATAGTAACTCAATGCGACAGATGGCGCGTCAATCGGACGCTCGGTCTGAGAGATATTGGCAGTTCCGTCCCAGGGGCCCGATTGGTATTGAAGATAAAACCTACCCGACTATATTTCAAATGCATTCAAAATTCGAGCGGAGAAAGCCAAAAGAACCATCTCACAAAGATGAAACCAAAAAATTCGACGACACATCAATCAGACGTCCGGAGATCGAGTTATAAGCATTTCTACTCTGAGGGCCCGGTTGGTTTCGTGTTCGAACCATCCCGACCATACCGAAAGTTCCCTGAAACCTTGAGTGTAATATACCAAAATTACTGTCTCGATCCATCGATCGCAACACAGTTGATGGTGCGTCGATCGGAGGTCTGTAGCCCATGTTATGGGCGTTTGAACGAATCTGTCTGAAATTAGGGGGTTTGGGCCCAGACAGACCCGACCCAATACCCCATGGGTCGGCCCGAATCGGGGAGACCTGAGTCGGGTCTGGGTCCGGGCCAATTGGGAGAGTCCCGGCCCGGTGCTGGCGGCTCGGCCCAGCGTGGCTAGCCCAGCCTGGCGCGGGCGGCGCGGCCTGCGTGGCCAGCATCTCGGCTGTCGGCCGAGCATGATGCGGGGGGGGGGGGGGGGGGCTGCCCCCCGTGATTGAGGAAACAAAAACTCCATCTTAGTGAGGCCCGCCCATGCCTGTTAGTTGGGGGTTACAACCCCCGGTCTCCCAGAAAATTACTGGCCGTAATGGTCAGACGGTTAACTGCCGCAGGACCCCAGCGGGTCCTGCCTTCTAGAGTGCCGGCAGCCGGCCAAGCCCGGCCGCATCCTACTGAACAGCCTCAGCATAAGGCCGCGGCTTCCGTCCATCCGGCATGACACGACGGCTCCACGCTCCTCCACCGCGACCCTCTCTTGGTTGTGCCATCCTTCTGCCTCTCCGGCACCGCGCGATGGAGCCACACTCCACTGCCGCAGCCCGCTCCAGCCGCGGTCTTCATTATTCCCGTGCGGTGCAATGGCACCGCACCCTCTTCACCTCAAACGTTATTGTTAATAAACAAGAGACGGGGAGTAGAATAGGCCGTGTTTGTGTGGTCTGATTTTCTCCTGTTACGTTGGTAACAATTGGAAAAATTAAACGAGATACGTCAACGTTAATTCAATGAACAATCTTGATTTACAAATAATGAATTTTACCCCTACCTCAAAACAAGTTTTCTAACGATGAGCATCACAGGAAACAACGTCGCGGGGTGAGGCTCCATATACGACGATGGAGAACATTAGAGGAGGAAGCAGTGTCTCCCTTCCTTTGACGCAGAGAGAAGATTGAATGGAGTGATGTTGTTGGAGAGTTCTCGTGTCGGTGCCTCCTCCTTTATCATGAAGGAAGAAAAAGACGGAAGAATCCGAGTCACCGAGTCGACGATCCTTGAAGAAGAGTTGTCGTTCATCGTTGAGGATGATGTTCTTCCAGAGAACATAGAGCTCTCTTCCCAATAACCTTACACAACAATCCAACCTAATTAAATAAGGCCTCCCCTTATTTTATTCTTTTTCCATGATTTTCAAAAACTCAAAAATTCAAAAATGAATTAATTTAATTAATTAATATTGAGTTGTCAAATTAAATGGGGTGATATATTGGAAACATTAATGTGGAAGAGGAGAATCCACATAATTAAAAACAAGGGAGGTTTAAAGGGAGTTTAAGGGTTATGGGGAATGTGAAAATATGGGGGATTGTGTGGGCCCCACCTCCCTTTTATCCTCTCAAGAGAAGTTAGCAAAATAGTGGGTCCCACCCCAACTTCCACACATAGGTTATAACCACTTAGAAAAGAAATACAATTGTAGCACATATTTTATTTCACTTTTCAATTAAACCACTTTTTTTTAAATACTCCTCACGAGAAAACGCACCATCGGAAAAGGTCCTCTTAAGCAAAAAAGTGGTGTTGTGGTTTCATCGGTGCCCTCAAATTCCAATTCCATACACTGGATCAAAAGTTAGAAAAACCTGCTAATTCGTTCATTGAACGTACCCAAGATAAAATTTGGAAAATTATTCCAGATACACCGGGCCTCAGAATCAGGTGCCGTCAGTAACTACGTACTCGTAAAATCCCAAAGAATTTAAGAAAAAAAATTCCCTTGAATATTATGTCTCCTTACATTTCATTACAAAAATACAATAGGAATATTATATTTAAAAATATTCTAAAACAAAGAAAATCCCTATCACTATAATAATAGTTTTATGTTTGGATTCCTTCATAAGATTACATTTTTTAATCAAATAAAACCCTTATATTCTATTATTCTTGGAATTTAATTTTTGAAAATTTTCTTCTAATGAAAACATATATAATAATATCCGAAAATGTGTTCTTATATAATGGAAATATATTTTATATTTTATT
Source organism: Viscum album (assembly GCA_963277665.1). Taxonomy (NCBI): domain Eukaryota; kingdom Viridiplantae; phylum Streptophyta; class Magnoliopsida; order Santalales; family Viscaceae; genus Viscum; species Viscum album. The sequence goes on along the minus strand of OY728164.1, from coordinate 566,756,473 downwards.
CTTATTTTTTGATTGTTTTAAATTTTTAATGATACTAGGTGGTTATCTTATAAACCAAGTATGGATGGTTCCATAAAAAACCAAGATCAGGTGAGCCCAATATATCTCTCCAATGCATTAGGTAATGGGACATTGTAAACCAATAAGGTTTATCTAATGAGATTATAAAACGTTTCTACGATGTTTATTCGAAAAACGGAGCTAAGTCTATTGATTTGATTTCTCCTGATAGATTATGGAAATATAAAATTATTCTTATTCCAAGTGTATCCTTGATGGTTAATAAATGTAAAAACTTTATGGCTATTCTATATGTAAGAGTTACTGTTAAATATATTCTCTAAGATTCCAACATGTTTTATCTATTCTTTCAATGAATTTTGAATGTTTAATTTTTTTAAAAATGTGTATTTTTCATGTGTAAATAATTTATTTCTTACTATCGGTGATTAATTTGTTATAGGTATTTATTTTAGGGGTTTTTTCTGTATTACACTAGACCAACAATTTATTGTATTTTATGTACCATACTGATATTTTTGTTCCCATCTCAAATTTTAAAATGTTTTCTTACGAGATATAAGGATGGCTATGAAAAAGGAATAAGTATCGGTCGAATCCAGTTATGAATTTTCAGGAATAGAAATCATGTTTTAATTTTAATGGTTTTAAATTTAAGAAAAATAGATCATAAACACAGGATTCCTTTTTGGAAAATATGTTTTTTTTCAATAAGATTTATGATTTAATTCTACATAAATGTAAACGTAAATAATATTTGTGAATGTATGAAATTGAATTCTTATTTATAGTCACTATAATATGTGATTTTTAAATTTGTTACCTTATACATTTTCTCTTTAGGATCCATGCTTCACATGGAAATTTTATCGTCTAATTTACTTAATATATTCTTCAACAAGGCTAGAATACTCACAGATGTTTATAGTCAGTCTTATTATTTGAAACACAGGTATAATTTTTTTATTAATTAATAAAAAATTAACCATATTTTAATTCTCATGATCATGATCCTCCTTCATCAATTTATGTCAATTCTTGAGACTAGTTTAATAAAAAATCATTTCTTTAAGTTATAGTGTGTTATCATCATCATCATATGATGTTATGCTATTATTATTTGATTTGACGAAAACTTTAATTACTAGATTCAATAGGGGGAGAGTATAAGAATAAATTTTAGTCATAAATAATTTATCATTTAAGTAGCCTCTTATGAAAAATATTATATTAATCCATCAACTATAAAGTTTTAAGTCGATACATTCATTGGAAGATGAAGTATCGTCACAAATATTGCAAGTTTCATTATTTTGTTTTATTTATTTTACTAATATCTTCATAAAAAATAGATTTGATTCCTTCTCCATTATTTTACATCTTGGATTTTCTGGTCAGATATGAAAAACATTTTTACATTAATTGAAGATATTTTTTGAGGAATAATTATTATAATATATTTCATTTCTATCCTATTAATTCTACCTTGATAAATTATTTTATCCCATATCTCTATTAATTTATCTCTCAGTCTGATAAATCTAACCTTCGCTGATTTCCATAGATGTTTTTCCCAATTATTTACAGGGTTTCGAATTTTTAGACCCTAAATTTAAATCTATGATAATTGATTTAGATGTAATCACATTATTTATTATCCATTTATCTGGATGTGTTGTTAAATGATATTCATATTTAGTTACTTTTTTGATCATGTCATCAAGACTAATATTCATTATATGTTTTGTTCTATATTTTTCTATTTTTTTAATCCAAATCCTTTAGTATGACATAAATTATATTCTCAAAGATTTGTTGGAATGAAATTTATTTCTCTATAAGAGAACAAATACTATTTAAAAATGAATTAATCATTAAGGAATATGGAAAATATATTATATAGGTAGAAATTAAAAACAATGATAATCATTCCTGGGAATTGAAGATATATTTTTTTAGAAATTTTTATGTTCTAAACTGTGACATTTCTAGCTTGATAAAAATTAAATTACAAATATGAAAAGATAAAAACTGACTTTATATATTTCATTGAATAAGACAAAATAATTTTTTACTTACATGAAATTTATGTTAGAATTCTACATGTACATATTGAGTGAATACATTAACATCTATTCCCATTATTGTCATATTTACCAAAAACATCAAACAAAATTCAGTGCAACTATTGATAATGTGTGTCCCAGTATGATCTCACTGATATTAATAATATCCACCATGATAATTTCTTGGTCATGTTTTTTCTATATATTCAAAACATCCAATTTGAATAAAACCAACCATATCCATAAAAAGATATCTTCACTTATAACTGTTATTATAAGCATAAGGAATATTAAAAAATTTTAAAATGAAAGTAGACTATAAAAGAGACTATAATAAATAAAAAGAGAGTTAAACTCAAATATATATATATACATTCAAAAATAGCTTGTATGGTTTCAATTTTTTTTGAATGACACTACAATTTGGTGTAAATTTTAGTGTAAAAATTAAATTCAATTATTTTCTCACTAAAAACATTGGTTGATCATATTATACAATCTTATGATCGATGAATACTAATAAAAGTTTAAATTTTTTTTAATTTAGTTTATTCGTTGTTATAATATTATATGATAAAATAAAAAGAACAAAACAAATACAATAGACAATGAACTATAAAAAAATTATGAAAACATATCTGAATTATTGAGTTACAACTCAAAGACCCCTAGAGGATTTATATTTATAAAAAATAAAATATGGTAACCTTTTTTTGTAATACCAATGTGGTTGTTGATTCATTACCTAAACCAGGGTATCTCTATTCCCCAATAGTGGTTATCAACATCATGATAATAGATATTTTGTATTCCTATCCTCATATATCCTTGACTAGCCAGATCAAACCATGTGTCATCCATTTCAATGAAATACCTCAATCTTAAAATATTGAAAAAAAATCAGTCCTAAAATCCATAGAAACAATCTACCATGAAGTATTTGGAAATGAACAATTATAAGGAAAATAATTAAGAGCTTTAGAATCTTGCTTCAAAGAAGAAAATTCTGATCACACATGAAAAAATATTACAATGTGAGAGCACTCATAAGCAATGAGAGTTTACACAATATCCCTAGAAATCAACATTTTATAACTTGTAAAATGATTCTAATACTGAAATCATTTAGTGTCACTTATAGATGAATGTTCCAGAAAACTTCAATATTTGGATTCTGAGCTCTATAAGATCATTTTCAACATCTAACATTATACTCTATCATCTAATGGTCTAGCTCAACCATCTTCATCTAATGAATTCAATTCCATCAAAGTGCACATTATTTAATGATAAAAATTAGTTTATTAGTCATTAAAAATATGAATGAAAACTATGTATATCAAAAGACATAAAAACATTTAATGTTATATAAATATCATATTCAAGATATTGGGAATAAAAAATGGATGTGAAATTAGTCATTGGACCAACAACTATTTATTTTAAAAATGTAGCACTGTGATTTATGAAATGATTATATCATACTTCTATATGTGATTACTCTTTTTATTATTGTTTTATATGGAGAAATCCATCCAAATAATATTTAATTTAATGAAATTTACTATTTTTTAGCCTGTGATGATTGGGAAGGCACATCAGGTCATTTCACTAACAAACACGACCACTTGATTAGGTGTTACATAGGTTAGTGCGTGAAAAAAATTCATATCCATGTAATGTATTCATTATAATTAGAAGATGAATAAATGTATTGAGTCATCAATTTTCTTTACGGACTACACTTACTATCTCCAATTCCACATAATCATTTCATATACAAATATTCTCTCTAAATCATCTTATCCTATTTTCATCATGATTAAAGTAATCCAACCATCATATTACAATGATTAATTGAAAAGTACATGTCATAATAGTTATATTCAGGATCATGTATTCCCCTGGGCTCCTATAATAGATCACACATTACACAATAATTTTTAGGTTTCTCATGAACAAAATCATGTAAAAACAATCTTTTAACAATTTCATTATTATTAGAACTTAAAATGATCTAACAAAAGGCATCAATTCGATGTACTTAAAAAATGTGTAAAAATTGTTATTTTAGTATTTTTGAGTGGGATCACCCCCAAAGTACATATCTAATAATTTAAACTATTCAAACACCCTCCATACAATTTTTTTATTTAAAAATTATCATTATCATCACCAATGTGAAAAAAATTAGAATGATTACCAATATAGTAGAATGTTTTTATAATTCCCCCACCCAAGGGGGAGATCAAAGGTAGAATTCATCAGGGTGGGTACATTACTCCCTAAAACATTATCATTCTAACTAAAATGTAAAAAATAACACATTTTAAGTATCATCTTCATCCTCACCCTGTTGGGTTTTCTTTATCGCACCACCTTTCAACTAGAACCACTACACACTACTACAAGCCTTGGGAAACGTCCAATGTCGTAACCCTAGACACCATTTACCCTTCATCCAATTTTATCCCTTTCCTCTATCACTCTAAATCTACCAACCATGACACACCAAACCCACACTCATCAGGCACAACTACCACCCCTATCATTTGGATCTTTATCTCTTTCCCCACACTATAAGTGCTCCAAATATATGATCATCAATCTCATCTACACGGTCTGCCTCGTCCTCAACCAAACCACCTTTTCCATCCAGAGAAGGAATTATAGCATCAATGACTCCCTCCTCCACCCATATACAAAACCCTCACTTATTACAAAAAATTCAGTATCTATCTAAAAAATATCTTGATTTTGGATCCCCCACTTATTATATCTTCCTCGATTTTGTATCCCTTTCCCAATGTTGAATCCAATGACTCTCGTGAAATATTTGAAAGAGTAAAAAATCTATCAAGCTTCTTGTAAATTTATTTTTTATCTATTTTTTTAAAATTTTCTATCTTATTTAGTTTATTAGTTGTTTATTTTTTTAATTAATTTTTTTAATTAGTTTTTTTGTAAATTAGATGTAATCAGTAAAAAATTATTAATAGTAATTCTTAAGTTAATAATTATTATGAGTTTATTATTATTTAATATCACATATTAGTTTATAATAATCAGTAAATAATAATTATTAACTAATTGATAATTATTTAAAAAATAATTATTAATTAAATAATTTCTAATTACTAATTAATTAATTTATAATATTCATTTCTAAAATAAATGTAATTTATTTACTACTAATTAATTAATAAATAAATAATAATTACATTACTATGAAATAAATAATAATTTATTACTAATGACTAATTTTTGTTAATATACATTAATTATTGATTGGTAATAATTAATTCACTAATATTTTGTAAATAATTAACTATTAATTAACAATTATTCAATTATTAACTAATATTAATTAAATATAAATAAATAAATAAAAAAATAATGATTAACTACTGATTAATTAAAAATTAACAAATAATATTATAATAGATAAATATTAATTAGTTTTAATTAACGAATAACAAAATAATAATTATCAAATATTTCACTATTACTTAACTATTAATTGATGATTATTTAAATATTAATCAACTATTTATTAACTAATAAATGAATGATAATTAATTATGAAATAAAATTTAACTAATAATTAATTATATTTTAAATGAAATTAAATTAACTATCAATTAATTAGTTATTTATAAATAATTAGATAATAATTAAATATTAATTAACTATTAGTTAAATGAACTAATATTTAACTTGTATTGAAATTATATTTAATTACCATCAAATATTAATTAACACTTATCTAATAACTAGATAGCAATTTATAACTTAATTATTAATAATTAGATAAAAATTAACGACATGATTATTAATAATAAAATAAAAATTATAATCTTAGAAATAAAGAATTTGTAGTAGAAAATCGATTACTTTATTACAATGAAATAACATCACAAACATCTTCAACTCTTAACCCTATATGAAAATTCCTAAATGTTATTATTATTTATCAATCAATTAATAAAGTAAATATGGTGTGATTATTTAGGAAATTAAATCCCTTTCAAGATACAGAAAAGAGGATGAAGTTTCTAGTATAGACTATCATACGGGTAACAATCCAGAATGTGGTGTTTTGGGTATTAACTAAATCATCACTCGCTATATGACAAAGAGGCCTAACTACACAACTTGTTTTACAGTCATGGGGGATATGATATTATTACTACAGCAGATCTTTATATAATATTTGATCTCCTAATTTTACCAATGTTCAGTGTGATAATGTTACAAAAATATTCCACTATCAATTTTTCATGATTGTTCCCTATAGTTAATATTATTTACCCTGTGATGATCCTAAGAAAATTTTTCATGTATAAAATCAGGCCAACATAGGTCTTTTGTTATGGGGATGTTTCTCAAACTACTCAAAGAGCATTATATAGGGGAAACCCAACTAAACTTATTATCACAACTGAATGTGTTACCTTAAGGGGAATTCAAACAAGAATTCATGGTTTATTACATATCAGACCTAAAAAATAGAAAATCCAGTCAATTAGAAATAGTAATTTTCACTTACATGATAAGAAATGGTATTTTGATTTTTCATTTCAAGATGATGATGACTAGTTTTAAGAAAAATAATTATTTTAAAAATGTTCTAATAATACATTTATGTAGTTATATAAGAAGGTTTCTACTCTAAAACATCTTCTTACTATTGTATATTTCCAAATGCCTATACGATTTATCAAATAAGGTATATCCAAAGATTATGTAACTGTTGATAATCATTCAGAAAAAAACTAATTGAAACCCTTAAACGATGAAAGAGAAACATGATAATTAAGATGTGTCTAATGATTGAACTATAGGTGAAAATGTGGATGATGAAGAATATAAAGAAGTTGGGGAAACGTTTTCTATAAATTAAATGGTTATAAACCCCCTCATCACAGGATAAATCATCTACCACTGCCCACATCTTGTTTAGAATCTATGACACATTTTCCTACATTTGATAGAAATATTATCACACATACATCTATATTTTTATCATTTAGTTTGGATATATTTGGATCAATGGAAAAAATATATATGTTGGACGATTTGTTTCAAGAAAATATACTCTAAAAAATATATCAAAATGATGACATATAGAGATTCAATGTATATTTATTTTTTTAGGAGGATAAATGGAAAATATATATTATACATTGTTATAAATATGATGATTATTGTACATTTCACTTTAGTAAGATTCATGAAGTTCCTCTTGGAGGGAAGATGATGTCAATGACTAAGGCATCAAAAACTGGTAGAAAGCCAAACCTGATACATCACTATATATTATTGGACATATAATTGTTTTTCATATATTATTTTTAATATTATCTGGACCTTCATTGTTGTGATTGTGGTCTTTGTATAAGAGTGGATACCAAAAAATTTGGCTACAATATTTCCTATATAATGTCATGAATGGTGGAAGAAAATGTAATTGGCAATGGGTAATGAGATTTGAATAACTCTTTCATAGTGTTTCTATAATTTCTTTTGATACTAATGTAAAACAACCAACATGTCTTCCACCTAGAAATGAATGAACATGTGTCACAAGATATCCTTGTTGGTCTATGTCATATTGATATTTTTTGTTTTTATAGGAATTCAATACGATTATTTACACATTTAGTTTCTAAAATTGTTTACGAATATTTACAGTACAATTCAATATGGAAAATAAAATAGAATAATACTTATTGGGGTAACCTAAGATCGTAAATGTACCCCATTGGTGCTTTAATTATTTACCGTAGTGAATGAAAATTATGATTTTTTGGGTTGGTTTTTAAAAGGTATTTTCAAACATTTCACCCACATTCGTGGCTTATATTTTATATATAATCACAACCAGTTGATTAGTGAAGAAATAAACTAAGATCATGTTACATAAACATTTCAAAATTCATATTAGTGATACTATATTAGTCATATTTCAATCAGAGTGTGAAATAATTTTCATGATGAACCTATGAAGAAGTATAATATTTAATTAGTTTCTTATTTTTTTATCAATGAGATGAAAATGTTAATTTATATCTAATATGATCCACATTACTATTGGTTTGAATATAAATGTGAATATATTCATTAGGTTGTTCCCATAGTATATGAATATATGATGTAGTTTCCAAAAGTTAAATAAAAATATGAATATGATGGGGGAAGAGGTACATACTTAAGACCACAAACATTATGAATTTTATCAATGATATCTTCATGGTTCATTACATGTTACCTAAAAATGTTTTTTTAGGAAGAATTTTAAATTTTTATAATGTTGATCATAGAAAGATGAAGATATATTGTAGATGGGACTCAATCAGAGTTGTGTTATGGGAAATAATTGACAATTCGGATTTATGGAAACATAAATGAATCATTCCTATTCTGACATCATTTGATCTAAAAATAAGACAATTATAAGTGATAGTGTTTTAAGACCCCATCATTGGTATCAATGGTAATTTCATGATTGTATTACAATACAACATGCATTGTGATTGTGGAAAATTTCAGGAAATGTGTACTCCATATATACATAACATTTCATAGTGTTACCCTATGGAAATATTATGGGAATAATATGTTCATCCATTTTACTAGTTCTAAATCATTTTAAACCACGATAGTACATCGTGGATGTGTGTTAGAGAGTTTCAACATTTCATAATTCCTAAAGATAAGAAAATATTTATACCAAATAGTAATAGATGGTTATAGTGAGACTAACCAATTCCCTTTATGATTCCTAATGAGACAGAGTAGCCTTAATAACAAGGCCAATGTTAGAGATGAAACATATGTCAAAAGGAAGTTCCTAACCCGAACTGATTACCTAATATTTATCAATTGATTTCTAATTCTCATCTATGATGATGTATTTCATGAAAAATGATTATTTTATTGAGTATTTAAAAATGTAATTAGGGTCAAAACTCAATTTTAAATTTATGGTGGTTTGGTGAACATTTTAGTGATTGAAAATAGACCTTCTATAAAATATATCATCAAAATATTAATAAAATTATCCTTATAAAAATTCAAAATCAGCTCTAGTGATTTTACAATTCTACTAAACAGGTTTCTACCAAATAATCTATTTATTGATCATAATCTTTTATCATTGATAAAATTTATTATCTTATTAATCATGTAGAGTGTTTATAAGAACTCATGATTAGTAAGAAATGTGGGAAGAATCAATGCATGAAGATTCATAATAAATCATTTAAAATAAAATGTGACAAATATTATGATTTTATGTTTTTTAATTGTTAATATGAAAGACACATCCAATATTTAAAAATTATAAAAAATAAAAGAAAAATATAATAAGAAGAAGGATTTACTTCCGGTTCAAGATAAAAAAATATTCAAACTTTTGTGAATAATCCATAAGTGAAAAGGAAATGGGTTATAATGCATTAATAGCTAAGGTTTGCAATTTTGGTGTTTATCATGAGCTATGTAAGGGTTATTATAGTGTTACTGTTTAATGTGTGGAATCTGAACATGTACTATTTCCATAAACCAATATTAATAACATAAATTAAACCATAAAATAAAGTAGTCATTCATAATTAATTGTAAACATGAGAAATACATGAAATTTTTCATGATTGAATCCTTAAATACTGGGATAATATGATCATATTATTTTAGAAGAAGATCAATAAAAATTGATGAAATAATTTTTTTCCTGAATATTGTTGATGCAATTATGTACAGTTCTCTATGCGATAAACATAGATCAGTTTATGTTATTAGCTTTAGGAAGAGACAACTATATTAACATGAACGTTATAACCTACATTATACAAACCATAACATTGTAATAACCATAACATTATTTTTAGAGATTATAATTAATTAATAGTTATTTCATTTTTATGCATAGATATGGAAGACACCACTATACCCATTGAGCAGTATAAACATGTTATGCCTGACGTAATAGCAGTTCATGTGGTTTGAAGGGTAAAAGTTCCTAGAGAACACCATTATTATCAAATTTTGATTCTATATTATACTATATAAAATGGTCTATGTACTTTTTTTGTGTTTCTATATATGATTTTAATTTTTTTATTATCTCATTGTTACTTCCCTCAAATATTTATGATGGATCAAGACTCACAATTTCCACTTACATAGGGGGATTTACTTTATCATGGGGGTATAACATTTATGCTCAATATTTTTATATAGGGTGACATAGTTATAATAACCACCAATAGGGGATATCTTGAGCTTATACAATGATTTATATGTCAAGATATTAAGGTTTATGATATTGTTACAGATTTATGTTCTCTATATATGCATTTTCTTAAAATACACATAACACAATTCCGTTGTGAAAAATGAGAATATTTTCATTTGTTACACCCCCTGCATATATATTGAGACTAAGTGGTGGGATGGTGTGCACTGATCACATTAGTATGAATATCTATGCCATATATTTTGGATTTCGTTAGGACATTGTTGAATCATGAATATACATTTGGGCATCTAGTTGTTTGAATTACACATATATATCATTATTCACATCAAGGGGACAACATTATAGGGATCATTGAATATTTTTAATCCTTATTTATATTTCAGAAAGATATCAATTCCCATCAATATAAAATAATTTTTTTGGTCTATAACTTCTCATGGATTTTCTTCATGATGTTCTGTGTGTATGTTGTTATGATCACTAATATTTAATTTTTTATGATGTTAATATTATTGATTATTTTCATTTTATTATTATTTATAACTTTCCATCTTGTAAATTATAGGTTAAGTCAACAAAACTATTTCATATTGAAAATGATTCCTAATTTGGCTACAATCATTCTATGAAAGATAGTCAACTACCCACTAATATATGATTTCATATTATTTTGTTAACAAATGAATTTGAATATATTATAGTTTTTTTTTGAAATTATTAAAAATTATATTAAAAAACTTAAACTGTGATTTTATATTTCATAGTATTCATATTGGAGTATATTTTTCCAGTTACCAACATATTTCACTACTCTGATAGTAAATTTCAGGGTTTTTATGCATCTGAAACACTATAATATTGATGAGGGAAACAAATATGATAGAGTTTGGAATCAGTTTGGAAATAATTAGTATAATATATTATATACCATTCAACAAGCAATGCTTCATTTGATGTGGTTAAATGAGGGGATGGTTTCCAACTAGAGAAGAATGAAAATAGAATATATCGACATCTAAGATAGATGTATATCATTTCATGTCGAGGGAATGCATAATATGGAGGTCAATCTATCAAAACAGATCGATTATTTTTAGGCTTTATACTGAAGCATATAATATATCATACATTATATGGTAGAGAGATCCATGATATGAAATTTCAATAAGTTTACTTTAATTTTTTTGTATATTTTTTAGTTTTGTTTAATTAACATTACCACATCCTTTTCTGGAGCATGTTATCCACATGTATGATCATGAGGAGGGAGAAGTATTTTTCAGGTAGCTTACCGTGTTACAAATCATGAAATTTTGACATTGTATTATGTCATACATTATTGTATTTTAAACCATCCAACATAGGGAGACGTTCATGAATAAAGACCCCCCTCTAGTATTTTTTAATATCGACATCCTATGATGATGATTTCATAAAACCCATTAGGATACTTCTATGTCCTTACCTATTATAGAGGAAGAGCCAAATTTATAGAAGAAAGGCCTCAACTGATATTTGTTATATGAGAGTATCCATAAAATCTATTTATTTTACCATCATTTCCATTGTTTTCACCCAATATATAATATATGATCTTGAATCCGGAATAATTTCTCAAGTATTCATCTATTATGAAAAAATCATTATAGATAATTTGGTTTCCACCTTAGATGTAGAAATTTCCACTTTGGAAGTGGGATAAGGATATTATGTGCTTCTCGGCATACCAATTACACATCCTCCCGATGATTGATAGATAGAGAAACAGAAAATAATGTTTCATCTATACGAGGAAGATCTCCCTCAATATAATCAAACTCCACATTAAAGACATAAATGATGTCAATTAAGGCATCCCATTTTAACTCTAAACTATGTGGAATGATTTAATCATATATAATAAAGAAATTTTATTGTACTAAATGATTTTATATGTTTTATATGACCTAAATTTTTTATGATTATATTAACTGTATTATATTATTGATAATCATCAAATTATTATACAAGAATTAGTTAAATTATTAAATTTCATGCTGATATATAAAAAAGAATTATTTGTTGAGTATTAAAATTTTAATTTTAATTATTAATTTTTATTTATACACTTTCCCTTGTACGATTTTTGTATTCAAACTATTTATTTAGGGGCGATCAGCACATCGCCTTGATGAGGCATCATTGTCTACTGATCAATGTTAGGTGATCCATGATCCAGTTGGCCTAGAGCGATCAGTGCATGTGGTTACATTGAAAGACATGGTGAGACCTAATTTTGATGTTTTTTATCATGTGAAATCGACATGATTTTTTATTCACCTAGAAGAGGAATTGTTGTCAGCTGGTCGAGGTGCGGTGAGTTGTGGTGAAGATATAAAACCACATCATGCTCCGTAGATGGAATCAAATATGGGATTCATAATTTGTTGTCACAATGTTCCTTCTTGAAAGATGATTTCCTAGAAGGGTTCCATATCTATTGATGAAACTGTACCAATATTTTAATAATCAGATGGAGGAGTGGAAACACTCCATAATAGCTCGAATCATTATTTTATAAGTTAAATCCACAATGAAATTTAGGATCTATGAAAGAATCAATCACAAGTGTGGGGTTTTGATGAATGGAACATTGTTCTCACCAGTTTGGTTTTTTTCATATTTATTTTCCTTCGCAAGATCTAAAGCATATGGCATGGTGATGCATTATTGTAAACCTCAAACCAGGGGCTCTATGATATTAATATCAGGACCCCTTGTATGATACATATGCTAAAGAAAAACATGATTGTACTATAATGGGTTTGAGTTAATGACCTAAAATGGTTTTCATGATATCCAGATATTGATTAGGATATCAGCATTGCTATTGGAACCCCCATTAGGTTACAAAAAAGAACTCAAATTAAAAAATATGGCCATTATTCTTGTGTTCAGGCAGAACTAAACCTCATTTCAACCTTAGTTGAAACTATCTATTTTGTTTGTGGAGATTATATGGTGTATCTAGGAATTGAATGTGAATACATATCATACATTTTCTACAAATTCAGGTCAAAATGTCATACATGATCGAATTTTCATAGGGGAATGAAATGATCTAGATTTAAAAATTATAGGCACATCGTGGATTATTTAAAAATCAAGTCTAACAGCATAATTGGGGTAGTGAATGAAATAATGTGGAAGTAGTATGGTGGTGTACCCCAATCTTTTGATGGCAAGGTTAATATTGGAAGGGATGGGTTTGACAACAGTGAAAACTCCAAGGGCTTGGATGAAAAATCATAGTATGGTAATGGGATTACATCTATGGGATGTGTTATTTTCTACACAACATCCTTTGAAGGAACCTCTTCCATGGTAATAGAGTATAAATATAGGGATGATAAAGCGAGGTAGGCTGAGTGACAAAAAAAGTTGGGCTGATATTGATGTTAAAAACCAGGTGAATGATTGTCGAAATGAAGAACATTTCTTATCCATTAAAGGAAAGTGAGATATGGAGACATATATATACCCGAAAATCATGCTCATTTCACCTACAACATCTTATATATTTAATGATTCTAAGGGGAAGCCTTTTATGGAGACTCATTCAGAGAGAGAAGAACAAGAAGTGGTTTTGAAACAAACTAAAACATGGAAATGATGTCATCAGCCAAAAAACGAGGGTCATGGATGAAGAAAAAATGATTGGAAAAGTGGGATTGGAAGGTCAATTAGTTCTTATTCTACGAAGATCACTCTAGAGAAGGTTGAACTCAAGAAAAGTACTTTGTTCTCTTCTATTAGAAGTAATCACAATCAGAATGGAAATATACTGATGATATATCAGGTCACATTTAATCTGAATCTTGATTCTCAAATCTATAGTTTTTGTATTTTGGATGAGTTTATACCCTTGATTACCCTTTCAGGTCTCTCATTAATGTTTTATCCATTATTTTAAAATATATTTTTCTAGGAGTAGGTTTTCTGGGCTCTTGGACCCTTTTGGTAAATTTATGGTGATAATTACAAATTAATTTTTACTATTGATATTTTTATATATAACTTTTTTATGATAAAAATTATTAATATGAAAATTGTAAAACTTTTATTAAAATTAGTTATTTATAAATTATTATTAATATTTTTTAATAAATAATTATTTATCTTGGTGTGTGTATATATATATTTAAATTAGAAAGATCGATAAAAATATATAATTATTTACTAATGTTTTACTGATTAATATTAATTAATTATCAATCATAATTAACAATGATGTTCGCTTATCGGCCTCAACTATATCATCACTCATGTTTATGGAGATGATAGTAAGGGTGGAAATGTCCTGGAAAACATGGGAGTTAATCAAGGCATCAATTGGTCCGACGACCTCCCCACTGATCTTATTTTTTAACATGACAAAGATTCTAATATGATCCCATATTTTAGACACTTGTCATATTCATATTAATATAAGTTTTCTTTGGTAGTTTTTGGGTGAAAAATTAATCTTAAAAAAACAACTAACAATTACTAAATTTGTTTTAAAAAAACTAATCTATTAAAAATCAAATTATTATTTTTATTTTATTTCAAACAGAAGTCATGAGGAGATTTTTCACCATTATAAAAAATTAATTAAGATGTAATTTAAGACCATGATTCATTTATTCGAATCCAATGGATGTCCAATTCATTATAAGTTTAATTATTTTAATAAATACTTTTAAAACCATTAAAAATAAATACCTATTTTTAATAATTTGATTTTGAAAACCCCAAGAAAAAACACCATCCTTTTATTTTAGATAATTGTTAATTTCTAGTGGCTATGGATGGTTGTGACCTATGGTAATATAGAGACACTCACATGGGTTTCTTCATTGAAAATATTATTATTCTTCAAATTTTTTATTTATACCGTGTTATCATGTTCTTGGTTTATAATTATTCTGTTGGTTATTTTATTAATGATATATTATGGATATCTACTTTGATAATTTATTTTTTCATCTTATTGTATATATATTATATGGAGAAATCAATCCCAATATTTTTATGATACCACATTTTTTGTCACCAACACATGTCAATCAAGAATGCACTCTGAGCCATATGGTGGGCCAATTTGGGTGGCACTCTCGGTTGATTTGGGTTAGACTTTTAATCAGAGCCTCAGGTTAAATTAAAGACTATAATCAATCTTGTGTATCTCCCTCTTAAGTATGGGGTTTTATTTTTAATGTATATAGGAATTTCAAAACATAAGTGGTAGTCTCTGAATTTTCATAGAGAGTTTACATTGATGTAAATACTATATTTATCATGGGATGTTTTTTTTCTAAATTCATTATTTATATTTTTATCCTATTGGATTTAGTTATTTAATTTTGGTTTATGATAAAGGAATAAAATTTTTTAAACTGTTATTTTCCAATTTTTTTTATAGATCATAGATCCTCCATCAAGAATATTATAGAGTATAAGAGAAAAATATTATGGATAATAATCATAAGGGAATCTTCCAGATGAAACAATTTTGGTGGAAACAATCTCTAGATTCATCTAATATATATTCCAAGTCACTAATATTTAACACGAAATAATGGTATAACATTATTTGGAATTCACTAAGCCTCATACACCAATCATTCAAGGGGAAGATGGATAACATGATTTTGAAGAATGGATTTAATGTATTAATTAGATTTTTCAGTTTCCAAAAAATCAGGAATATTTCAAGGTTGGATTAATAACATATATTCTTAGAGGGATATGAATGAAGTTGTGGGAATATATTTTGAAATCCAGGTTGAATTAGCATCTCACCTAGACTATATTTATTAAAATATCGAATCAAAATATATTGGCCAATACACTAAGAAGAAAAAAGGAATGATAGTTAATGGACTTATATTGGTTATATCATTATATCATGGATTATGCTACTCAGTTTTCGGAGATGGCGAACCTGTAAAAATATTTTGTTTCCAATTCAACTCTCAATGAAATAATGATTGATATGTATTTTAGGCCTGAAATTTAATCTATAATGGTTCTTCTATACCAACATTCCTTCTTAGAGGTCACAGTCATGGTGTGTTAAACATGTGGTAAATCATGTCATCTTCAACATTTTTTAAGAAGGAATCCTCGAGTATTATAGATTTATCCACCTTCACCAACTGATCATTGTTTTGCAATGACATGGAAAAGGTGTGTGATCTTATCCTCATTCTATGGGAGATGCATAGGTGGGGAAGACATTGAATGATGAGGCTAGACACCTATATTCAATAGATTGTATACCATAGGATTCAGGACTGGGACTAGATACCACAATTGGTATAGTTTTTATTATATCTTATATGGTTATAGATTTTTTTTGATACTGGTGAAGCCCAATCATTTACCATGACCAAGATAATTAATCCATTTTCCTTCAATTAAATGAATCTTAATTTCATGATAACTCTTTACATGCCTTTGGGAATGAAGTTAAAGTTGGGTATTAAATGTACCTAGTGTCGAGAAATGATTTTTACTACGAAACCATAAGTTAATTTTTAGTTTTTTATCTTGACATCTTCAATCTCATCATATACATGTATTAAATAATTATAAATAAGGACAAGATCAATTTTTACCATCATTAGGTATATTTTCTTTCTCACAATTGTGTAAATATTATCTTCCATAGTAACTATGATCCTAGATCAAAAAGAGCTTGTCATTTTACTCCTTCTGATCAAATGATATCCTACTAGATGTGACAATATTTTCCTTATTATATTAATCCATAACGTAGTCATCTTATTATAATAGTAGAGAGTGAGTATCCCACCATTTTCTAGATGGTTTCTCTAGGTTACCACCTAAGAGGGAATTTGAGTTTTATATAGAATTTCATTCATGGAAATCCCCAATTTGTTACCTCGAAACCAAATAGAACCTAATGAATCGAATTAATTAATGGGTTAACTAGAAGACCCTAGGCTAAAATATTTATTTGTCTGGGCATTTCACATTTTCAATTTCTAGTTACCATTATAAATTAGGATGAAAAATTTATTGAAATGTAGTTTAATACTAGAAATGAAACGAGTAGACAAAGAATAATAAATTTCAGTTATCCTTGATTAAGGACCTTCATGATCAACTAAAAAAATCCCTGTGTTTTTTGGTACTTAATCTGATATCTGGGTACTATCATCAGAGATTCTGAAATAAATATATCCCTAACATTGTTATCAAGAGGATGTATAGGGATTATGATTATATAGATATTTCTTTTAACCTTTTTTACTCTCCAACCATGTAAATGTATTTAACGAGTCATGTATTCCATTGAATTATGGATTATATTGTGGTTATCCCTGTGGAAAATATTAATGATTATTACATATTGAAACTTGATCATGCAGAGCATATGAATATCATCCATTAAATTTCGAGATAGAATAATCTATATAGGAAGCCATCCAAATGTAATTACTATATTAATGAAGTGAAATTCATATCCCATGTGATTTCTAAGTTTCATTCATCCGTGGATAGTAAAAATATTTAGGGAGTGATGTCATGATATTAACCCATAAATGTGTTTGAGATAAATAATTTCTTGGGATTAGAGTGTTATTATAGGATTTTTATTGAACAATTTTATATGGTTTTTTCCCCTATGATATATTTGACCCATAAGGGTGTAAAATATATTTTTATTGGTCATTGAAAGATATATTTTGAATTGTTGAATGAAAGATTGACACAAAATCTTGTATAAATTCATCTTTAGATAGGTTATTATTATGATGTTCACTATGATTCTATAGGTATTGGATTGGGTTTTCATATAATGTTTGGAATACATTTAATAGGTCATTATTCTATCCACCAAATCCCTAATTAGAAGAATGATAACATTCAAGTCCTTGATTACGTGGAAGTGATTTATGTACCTAAGGCATAGTGTCACTACCTCTCCAAGGAGTCAGTTACACTGTATTTAGACCAAAAGAGTTTGAGGTTTATATTAAATCAAAGGGATATAAATTTGAGACAAATAATATTATTGTAGAACATTCTTATTATTGATTATAACATTCCTTACTCCCTAGGGAAGTCTAATTTTCTCATATATTCTTTGAAAAAAACAATTACAACTTTGTCTATAAAAGAATTCATGGAAGAGTGGTGCTTATTGAGATTGATCTCATTTAATCACATGTATGAAGGGTTAAATAATGGATGATTATTATTATCTTGTTTTAAGGTTAATATATTTATTGATGTTAAAATTTTATTTTGAAAATATTGGTATGTGGATGGTCTATGATTTTGCTGGAATATTTATGGTGAGATGACATCGGGTGAGTGGTCTCTATCTACCATGGGATATTTCTGCTTCAAGGGAAGGATAGTTATTCTGATATACATTATATAGTACTTGATGAATATAAATAATCATTTGTGTTCATCCATGAAATTAGAAGCTACCAAAATGTACTATAACATGATACGTCCTTACGAATGGCTGGTAATGAAATGATCAATTATGGGGTTTGAATCAACGTTCCTAACATGCCATAGAATTAAGTTGGAAGATCAGAGGAATATTTGTTTTCTAAATCCATTAAACATTACATCATGGATACAAGATTATATATATATGGTCTTCATTATTCATCTAACTCATACATCTATTTGTGTTAGTTTGTTTGGGGTGATTAACGATTGACTCGCAAAATAAGTTTCCTTCCAAAATATTAATGAATTAAAAAATGGAAGAGGACATTGGAAACATTCAAATGTGACAGGTTGTTAGATTTCAGAGTTTTATATTTGCTATGTTAACTAATAGAGACCCTTTCATTACATCTTGATTCTGGAATGGATTATATACACCAATAGGTTCTTAGTTGAAGTTGATAATGACTTATCATCTATAAATGGATGGGCAATGATATTGATCCATTTATATTCATGAAGACATTATCTATAAGTGAGTTCCTTACATTAGTGGATTATGGGATAAACATATGCCAATAGTGAAGTTTTCCCATAACAACCATTACCAGGATTTAATATGGATGGATCCATTTGAGGCATTATATGGGTGGCCTTGTAGGTGAAATATATTTTAAGAAGAGTTTAGAGAAAAATACTTGGTTAGACCGAGCATCTCTTCAAAATTTTTTATTATCATAAACGTGAACATGAAGATGTTATCAATCTCTCAATGTTTTCAAAATTCATATCTTAATAGACATAATGAAATGTTGGAATTTGAGGTAGGTGATCAGGTTTTCCTCTAAGAATCACCTAGGTCACAGAATAGTTGTTTGGAAAAATGGGTAAGTTAACAAAACATTATATCAACATGTATGAGACAATGGTGTGAATCTATATGCTTCCATATTTATTAGAATTATCTACACATTTTACCATTATCTATAAAAAGATTCATATTTCTCTAATTAATATGTATCTTATGGATTTATTCCAGATGATTGAGAGGGGGGAATTATAATTTAACATGACATTTTGATGGTTGATTATCCAATTAAAAGAGTGGTTCATTTGAATATTGTTTCTTTTGGAAAGAAGATCCCATTGTTTTTAGTGATATGGAAGGGTGCTATGGAATACCCTAATATATGGGAGGGAGCAGTCTTGATGATGCAGAAATTCTTTTATCTCTTACCATGTTCTTGATTAGGATCCATTATGTGGGTATAATTATTTTAAGGTGGAGATAATTTTCACTCATTCTTGTGTCAAAATAAGGATATCAATTTTGACTTTATATTTTAGAATATATGGTCAAACATATATGAAGATATGTGTTTTATGAAGTTGTTACCAGTAGGAGTAAACCAACTAATTGGTGCTGGATAGAAGAACAATTACATGTCTAATGGAACCATCTACTTGAAAATTAATTTCCTATGGTTATATAAATTCTTCATTCACCCACCGGCTAACTAGTGGGTAGTTTCTAGCTAGTAGGTGTACCAATAACTCACAGTTGAGGCCTATTTCTTGAATTTTTATTCCATTATGCATGTGATTTAGTTAGGGAATTAATTTTTATTTTGCCTCAAATTTGTTTTTATCTCCTTTAATTGGACATTTATGACCCTAATTCACTTTCAATCATTCTATGATATCCATGGTGATTATATTGGCTCTATCAATTAAAATTATGATAAATCTTTATGTGGATTTCCTGTTTTTTTTTCATTCAGTGAAATGTTATATGTAGATCCTTTATAACCTATTTTCTTATCTTCTAATAATATAATTTTATATTTATTGAGACAATATAATTGAATCTATCTTGTACATAAACAATTTAATTTATTTCATAATATCTAGGTTCTCTAGGATATGAGTGCATTCCATTTAATCAATAATTAAGAAGATAAGGTCATTTTCATTATTTTGAAGGTACATGATTCTATATTATTGTTTATCCCATCGAAATCATTGATTTAATTTAATTACTATTATTGGATTGATTTACGGTATTGAATATTAAAATGTGCCTTAAAGTTTATTGAAAATGGAAATTGTTTTAAAAGGTGATTTTGTGGAAAATTTTATTTATAAACATGGTGTATTTCAAAAAATTCATCAATGATGGTTTTGAAATAAATTATTGAATTAAATCTTAAAATTAGTGTGACATCTCTACTAACAATTCTTTATAAAAATGTTTTTATTGTTTTGAAATGGATTTTTCTTCAGAAATTGTTTTTGGAATATCATTTTGTTTTACTTTTACATAATGAGGATTTTATAAATAATTGCGAGTCTTTGGGTTATGAGGGAAACCTAGATATAAATGAGACATAATGGATTTATTTATTAATAGGAATGGTATTCTTGATTCCGTGGTTGATAGGGGGAATCCTTTAAAATGTACTGATGTTCCAGGACATTATGATTTACTTATATGGGAAAGTGTTTCAGGGTAGTAATTGTTGTGTACCTCTTCATGTCATTGATTAATTTTTGTACCCTGTGGATTCATTATGTTCATGTGTAATGATATTATATTTTCCCACATGATCTTGATAAGTATATTTACACTTGAAAATTATTTACTTCATCTTCTTATATGACATTGATATTTTATACGATATATTGTTTTTCTTATGGATTATTGAATGTGATTTAAAAGGAATAAAAAGATATTTATATATATTAATGATTATATTTAAATTTTTATGAAATATAATTTAAAATTAACTATAATGAACTTTACCATGACGACCAAATGAATTACATGAGCCAGCACTCTACAAGGCCTAAAGCATTTTCTCCATCACCCTGGGTTGGCTATAATCACATGTAATAACCAACAATCTATTGGTAATGGTTTCTACCCTAGGAAACAGACAATAAAAATACATTAAAAGGGACTAACAAACCAATATAATTAATTTCAACTCCGAAAATGAAACATCCATAGTACACAACAAAGACTAGATAAAAACATATACAACAATATCTAACATAGACAAGACATGCCATGACATGGAATATACAAATACATTGTATCTATTGTCAAAATATCAAAACTAAAAACAACTTTAAAAGACCATACCATACCTTTACATACAACCCAACATATAATGAAATAGAAAATTACTCCACATAATCCTATCATGATGAGACCACGTCTTCTCCACCAAACAATTGATGGCGGTAATAAAAAATATCCACCAAGGTACATGGTGCCCTTTCTTTTAGCTATATCATGTAATAATATTATACCTATTCCCAATGAAATATATATGTTTTGTGGAAAATATTTTAGTGGGATAACTCCATGAATCTATTTAAGGCTTTTACCAAAGAGAACTACTAAACTAGTTTGAAAACACATTTCAAAACTAAACCACATTGAAAAATTTTCACATTCAAATATAACCTTTGAATTTCCTTAATTTCCATTCCTAATAGAATATAATTTCTATAAAAACTCTTAACATGGTTCAAATATATATATTAAATTAAAAATGGAACAACATTATAAAAATATCCAAAAAATTATTATAACGTTTTGAAAAAACATCATCATATAGTTGTATTGACCGAAATGGGAATAACACGCATGATATCATATCAACATGGTATTAATAAGATTAAAAATGAAAATTACTCAATATCACATGAGTAATATTAACCTAGATATCTATTATAAAGGTTGTAATGTGAGTGATTCTAAATAATGTATGCTAGATGGTTATGAAAATGTTAAGATCTCATGGTATTCCATGTGCCCAACTCCAAGAGATCTAAATATCTCTTAGAGAAAAATAGAAACACTCATATTATTCCAACCCAAAGGCACTCAAGGACCCATATATCCCAAAATGGACTCATTCTTGGTCATACTTATCAACTTATCTCAAATTCCATCGGAAAACCACTCTCCAACAGCCCAACTAACCCTTGTATTACTCCATCCCAATAGAATAAAAAAGTTACATACATTAAAAGCCTTATCACAAACAATTTTCACAAACTACTGTCAGAATTATGTATAAACCCTATTTCTCAATATAAAAAAAATTCTAAAAAAGTTTTGGGAATCAATTTTTTACTATAAATACCCATTGATCCATTTTAAGAAATGTATGGAGTGAATACAAGACTCTCCCATTTGTAAAACATTTTTTGAACACCCAAATAGCTAAACAAGGCCAAAAGTCACCCTGACTATAAATAAGATAAATTTAATATTGAAAACTATAAACAAATGTAGATTCATAAATTAATGGTATTACATGTTAAACACCCTTAAATAATGAAGCCTACTATAGAATTGGTTCAAATGTTTTCACCATCAATAACAAACCCCACAAATTGGCAGGAGAATGTTTCATTCCTAAAAGATAAAATAATTCAAAAACACCACAATTAAATAACCTAGATTATGAAAACAAATCTTCTAGGTTTACACTCTTCTGTAGAAATCGATGATAAAGAATAAGGAAGGGGATGGAAGAAGAATCCAATCAGAAATGGTATTACCTCAAGCCATAACCCCAAGATCCCAAGTGTCATCTACCAAAGATATGATGGGATAAGATTCTAATCCAATGAGAGGGGTTGTGCATGATGGAGGAATAAAATGAGGGATAAAATCTCAAAAAATCAATATGGGAAAAGAGGTAAAATAAAACATTTGAATAAGAAGGAAAAGGTCACACTATTTAGTTATATAGTTAGGAAAACAATATTTATACCATGTGGGAGACAATTACACAAAAAAAGTTGCCACACAGTTACCCCTAAGAGCAATATAGTTTTGTAAATCATAACCAAATAGTCTAAAATCCAACTGTCACAACCTGTAACAACCTCGCACGGTTTTCTACAAGATTAAAAAAAAAATTCTAGAGTGTTTCTCCTAAAACTCTCATATTTTAACTTTGTAAATGGTAACTCTAAATGTATACCAAGGAAAAAGAGATTTTAAAATTTTTTGTACTAGTTATCCTATGGGTGTCATGAACTCTCCACCATTCAACATTATACATATATATTGTTCTCAGGAATCGTCAAGAGAATAGTGGTGAGGACACTGATCCATCAAAAAATATTTCCACTACCATGTGTCATGGATATCTCAAATGTGATGAAAATGAACATAGACCAATAGGATTTAATTTCAACAGAGCACCATACTCTGATAATCCATTATATGAAGTAGCTTCTCCAAAACGATGTCATCAGTTTCAACCTCCAAATTATTCCACTCTAAAACATGGTATGGGTCCAGATATCATCATTTCAAGTAGGAAACATAAAATACGTCATTAATCGAGGTCAGTCATGGTAATAAATCCAACAAAAAGGGTACCTTCCAAAGGTGCTCTAAAACAATAAATGATACGACATAATATGGAACATGAGTTTCCTACATTCTTATGCACTGGTTTACTATTCAAATGGATACCCAATGATATGCTTGATAATCAACCTAAAACCCACAAAATGGAAGATGAAGGTAATTATATGACTTGTAGTGGCACTAAGATGTCACTAAATATTTCTGAATCAATCATTATATCTATTTCATCTATAGGATGAGACTTAGTCCCAAAAATTAAACTGTCACCCACCTCATCACAACACAACTGAGATTCGAATATTTATTCCTATAATGAGTCTAATAAGGCCATTCTTATTAATGAATGATTAATATTATTATATTAAAAATTTAACAATGACTGGTTCCTTTCTCAAACAACACTAAAATCAAGAGCACAGGACCATAATATATCCTTAACAGTTTGTATTGTCTTCTTAGACTAACAATCCTTCTATGGTTAATATGAGGTTCTCAATTTAATCTTGATTTATTAGGCCTCATGGATCCCCTACAAAAACAATGAAGTGAAATTGGCATCCCTATATGAAACTATAATTTTGGAATGCCATGAAGCTGAAGAACCTCACAAACATATTTTTTATTAGCTGCTTTACCTTCAATGACACCTTAATGGGAAAAAAGACATATTATTTCATCAAATAATAAATAATCACCCATATTTAATATTTCCAACATTTATTATGGGATATATAGATAAACAAATCCATATATATCTCATCCCATATACTTATTGAATTGGGAAGTGGCTTCAATGACCCATATGATCTCTTATGCTCATCAATGATCCTCCTATCAATCATGAATTTCTAAATGTAATTTGTAACATCACATCTCATCTTAGGATACCAATATTGACACCTCAATATATATAACTACATGGTTTACCTATGGTTAATGATCTAACTAGAGAGATACACCTCAATAACCACATCAATAAACAAACTCAACGGAACAAGGAACCACCTATGGAAAAGGATAGAAATATTTTGATATAGAGACCAAAATCCAAAGGTCTCCCCGCCATTTAAAACAGTACTTGTATTTTGGAACACATTTTTAAATACCTGGTCACTCCAAACCTAATAGATAAGAGAATTTATAATCTACACACTGGTCAACATCACCTTCAATCTATTCTCCTTCACCTTCAAACCTTGATCAGAAAATAGACACATTATACCTCATTCTTCTGATATTTATTGAATAAACTATATGGTAAGCTTCCTACTCAAACCATCATTGATAACATTATACGATATGAATGTATAGTAATATAAAAATAAAAATTATAAAGATATTGTACCCTGGATCTCTACCTGAGGTTCATTTCTACATGGGTGAAAATTTTATTTAGGATTTTAGGTTCAGTTTATTCTATAAAATGATCGTCGAAGAGGTATTATTACCATGTATTAATTTAATTAATTATAAAAGAAAATTATAGGTTGTGGGTGGGATAATTCAAATCATATGGGAATAGTAAACATGAGACATAAGGAATCACATTATCATCATAATTTCTAACACATCAATCCCCGCACCAAAATACTCAACATATGTAGCACATTTTCCCTTAAGATCGAGAAGAAACAAAACTACTGTGGATATCAAATTTGATTCAACTACGCAAAATCATTCTGAAACTTCTCTTCCTACACAAACATAACCCCTTTATTGGTCAAATATATCATATGAGAATCCATTATAGAGATGTCTGTAATGAATCATAAATAATAACCATATAATCATATGTAGCTATGGATCTCGAACACACTCACGGGATACTCCAAAATCATGATTGTTAAAACATTCAATGTATCAAATGAAACTCATACCTCATATATATTATTGTGAAAACTACACTTTCATGATCCAGAACCAAAACATGGACATCATGGAATATAGAAATTTATTAATCAAAACACCCAAAAAATTCTCTATATTGTCACCATGGTCCGGGTTCATCCTGGAATACACCGAGATGTCATCCCAAATAATAAACATGATGGAGTCCAAAAAGAAGTTTATTATATGGTTCATGAATTGTAGAATGACTTAAGGATCATCGGTAATAAAAAATGGCATAACTAAATACTTGATGTGTAAATATAATATTCGAAAGGCATCATTTAGAATATCATTATCCCAAACCCTCAACTAGTGGTACAATGATATCAAATACGACATTGGAAACCAAAGGGCTCCCCAAGTCCAATCAAAGACATTATCAATTATCAGAAACTTTTTTTTCTTCACCATCAACATGTTTAGCATATGATAATAACTGAAAAAAATGATTCCTACATATAATTAATTACAAATATCACTTGTTATGCCAATTATTACTTGTTGGGATGGATAAATTCATTACCATAGAGACCTTATTGCTATAATTTCAGCTCATTCATCTCATATAGAGAAATTTGGAATGATGATAAGGAAATAGGTCTTGTGCTGTGAAGTATATTGAAATTAAGCATGACCTATTTCTAATAAATTAATCCCCATATATATTCTAGAAATATATTTTTGTAACTATCTATTACCAATATAATATATCCAAAATAGTAATGATATATACTATAAAAATAGAGTTAAATAATACCCAACTATGAAGAAACTTGTTTGACACTCCGTGATTGTAGATCCTACTCAACCTGAAATACGTGTATGCTCCAATATGAAGTGTGAAAATGGATCCTATGAAGATAGTATTAAAAATGTGAATTAATTTGGTTCAAAAAATCTATACTAATGATGAGGTTGAAAATGGCTATGTTCTACATGAGTAAATACCAAACGACTTCCATATCAGAAATTAAAACATGTAATTACAGGCACATAAAACCGAACATTTTATTCCTACCTGAATTTTTTTGAAAATATATAAAAAATAAAATTAAATATTTATATATAACCGAAACAGTAATATTTTTAAGATACGTGAAATAATTTGATGTTCACATATCAAAAATGACATATAGCATAGAAGAAGAAATGAAAACTGTACCTCTCATGGTGGTTGGATCAAAATATGAATCCTTTGGAAAATCCTATTATACATGAATATGTGTAGAATATGGACTTATCTATTACTTATTATATTAATTAGATTATACATAATGATATGGATGAGATACTCCTCCCTTAGAAGCAACCGATTTCACCTAAGATCCCTATAAAATCATGGATACTGAACTACTCTCCTACAAAAAAACTGATGGAAACACTAAAGATTCCCTAAAATCTACACAAGTGTCTCGTCCTAAGAGTCTTATGGAATCTAGGTTTAGTATTCTAACCTTTTTTATAATGGTAGAAAGAAAAAATATTACAACATATAAATCAACTTTATTTTCAATTTATAAAGGACAAACACACTTTCCACTACCCCGATGAGACACATCCTTCTTTCTCTTCAGTCCTGATGATGATTTATGGAAACCTACTACAGAAAGAAAACCCCCTAGAATTATTTTTCAATTAAAATTATCATATTTTAAAAATTCATTATCATCTAAATTGTAGGTAAAAATATAAAAATAAGCATAAACCAAATCTCTTACCTTGATTACATATCAAAATGTCATTCCTTGAAGAAATTATTTATGTTGAGGTTTATAGATACATGTAGGAATTCTATATAATGGGTGGAATACATCATCACTAAATGAAAATATTGATATAACATAAAAAACAAAAGGTCATACACCATCCTCAAGGTCATCAGGTTGAATTGATAATTTAATGAAAACATGAAAGTGGTCCTTGTGACATCCTCATGAATCCAAGAATGTACCATTGACAACCACGATATACCTCTAATTGCTTCATGAATATATATGATGAATGAAAACTTTGAGGTATTAGGGGTATTAAGTAGATATTAAATATTCATTGTATGATCTAACCACTCCTCAAGATCATTGGATCCCTTATCACTATGAATACTGGGTGGATTAGGCCTCATACATTTATGAGTATGGTCCCTAGCCATGTTTACTCTCTACCACCCACTTACCAAAGGATTATATCATAAAAATAAATTACTCTAATATATATAGATATTGTGAATGTTTCACTTTAAGGGTGTTCTCTTCTACACCCTCTCTACACATTAAAGTGGTATTTTGGGAGTTACCACTCACAAAACATGAATCCATTGCTCTATCATGAAAATTTCAATATCAAAATACATCAAATGAACTAAAATGAACCCCCATATAGGTCCTAAACATTATACACTATCATCAAAATAATCCCAAAACAAACAGGGATAAAAAAATCAAAATTATATATGTATATCTCTAATGCGCATAGTTTGGACGCATGGTTAGGAAAAATATAATCCAGTAGTTTTGGTGTCACATAAGGTTGGTAGAAATGGCTACACAGGCTATTCATTGTTATTACTAACCATTTTCCTGAATTGTTTCTGTATTCTGGCCTCATTGTTTCAACATAAAACTCAAAAATGACCCATGGGTTCACCCCGAGTCTCAACATCACCCGGGATATACCTCAAAATCCCATAAAAACTACCAAAAAATGAGCTTAAAATAAAACCACAATCCCTAAACAATCATAGAAACTCATGGTTCAACAAAAATAAATTTTTTCCAGGAACTCCCCCACTCTTATATCCTGAGAACCATTATTCCTAGATACTATATAACTTATATATCCAAATAAAACTATTATATGACTGATTTTTGTAACAAACTACCCTAGTTTGACCAAACCTATTACCCAAGCCACCATGCCACAGAACCTGAATCACTTTTATGATCACAATAGATTGGATACAACCACTATTAATAACTAACAATCTATTGGGAATCCTTTTTCCAAATGGAAACCTATATGACACATCCATTCAATATGATAGCCACAGTAATAATATTATAGTTAATGTATAAAATAAAACATCATACTTACACAATAAAGAATAGAATATATCATAATTACCAATATCGAACATTGAAGAGATACTCCACAATTGGACATATATATATTCATGGTATCTCAAGAAAAAATATAAAAACTCAAAATAATGGTAACAAGACCAATCAAGGCTGATACATACTTTCCAATGTATAAAAAACCCAAAATGACTCCACACGACCCTATCCCAATGATACCACATCTCCTCCACCAAACAATGGATTATGGTAGTCAAGAAAATTCACCCACATTCATGGTAGACATAAATTTACCTATTTCATGAAAAACAGAGAATACATATACCCCAATAATATTAGGATACGTCCATGGATCTATTTAAGGCTTTTACCTAATCAAACTAAAAATATTGACTAAAAATAATTAAACATAATCACATTGAAATCATTTCTCTTTCATATAATTCTATAAAATCCATTTTTTTCCATTTCAAATAGAAAATTTTTTCCAAAATAAGTATAATATTGGATGAAGAATATTTATACAAGGCTATATGTCACAATATGCTCAACATATCTAATAAATAATAGTTAGAGTGATCATAAACATCAACATCATATAGACATATAAATGAAAAGGAATAACACACATGATATCTTATCAACATAGAACTAATAAAATAAACAAATCATATAAGTAAATTATACATGAGTAATGTTCCCCTAGGGTTATAACCTCATAGGTCTAATGTGATGGATTTTAAAAATGGTATTCAAGCCAACTATGAAAAATTAATGCTCTCATGGCCTTCATTGTGACCAACTCCTCGATCTACAATGGTCGCTAAAAAAAAGGAACATCTCACTGTCTTTATATTAATGGGAACTCATGGTCTCATGGAAACCAAAATAGATGAAATCTCCATCTATCTCATAGAATTATCTCATAGTCCCAAAAATAAGCCTCACTCACACTATAGTTATCCCGTATTGTACTACATGAAAACATAATCACAATGAATTTTCATTCATGAAAAACCATATCACAAACAAATTTCACAAACTAACCATCCAATTTCTTATAAATAACCTCAAAAAATATGAAATAATTTATAAACCATTTTATAAATCCATTTGAAATAGTAAAATCACATTGAACCATTTAAAAAAAATACTTAGAGTGAATACAACCCATCTTATTGGGAAAAAATATGTAAACACCCAAATTTATAAACCAATCTATACATAACATCATCCATGGGGTAAAAATCATATATAAATAAATAAAGTGTAATTTAGACTAATATAAACCAATTTTTATTCTTAAAATAAAGAGAAATCCATGGAAAACCCCTTAAATAGAGACAGTTACCATGAAATCAATTCCAATCTCATCATATTTGATGATTCCCACCTGGAATATGTGAGTAGGGGAATCAAAAAACTAATCCAAGTAAAATAAAACAAAAAACCCAAGATAAATACCCCATATTGAAGTAATATTCATTATGTGGTTACATATATCCATAAAAATGTAGGAACACGACAATGGAATGGGGAATGAAGAAGAACAAAAGAATAAAAGGGGCTTACCTCATGAAAAACACAAAGACAAAAAGGATAATCAAAAAAATATGATAGAGAAGAGTATTCTAATAAAATGAGAGGGGATACACACAATGGGAAACAAAATGAGGGCTATAAGCCTAAAAAAAATCTCCATGTGAAATATGGTAAAATACCACTTTTTAATTTGATTAATATAGCCACACAATTTTGTAACTTCATTAGGGAAACATTTCACCAAAATTTATGGAGCTTCTTCATCCAAAAAATAGGGTGCATTGTTACCCTTGGGATCTGCATGGTTTGAATGAACCATGTTCTAACAAATAAGAATAATAATATCCCATCCTATAACATCTTTCTATGATTTTTCATACGATTAATCAAACCATTCACGAACAATGTTTCTAGTCCTTTTTCCCATAAAAATTTCATCTCAAACCATAGTAGCCTAGGAAATCAAAAGGTAAACCAAATAGAAAATAAAAATAAAAAATTTACATACAAGTGGCCTAAAATTTGCAACAAGAACTAATATATTCATTTGGAAATACATTTTATAGAGTATTGGTGGTGTCCTACTAGACAGTTGAGATCACACGCTACTTATTCCCTTTAAATTTGGAATATTTTTTTTATAAGATAGTGATAATGGTATTTATAAAATGTCAGAAATGAATCTAATAGATCAATTTCAATTTCTAATTGGATGGGATGGTGGTGAATTATGATCACAAATAGATGTACCTAAGGGTTTCTTCATATTCAAGGTTCCTAGAATTCTATTGTTATAATTATACATTTTTATCCTATTACAGGGTTTAATATTTTTGATTATTTATTTTATATATGATGGATTTTTGATATCTCTTATGATACTCTAATTTTTTATATCTTAGTATATGTCTATTAGAGGGTGAACTCTTTCTCACTTTTCTATTTGATGTCCCTAGATCTTGTGAATCACACAGAGGTAGAGGGGGTGAATTAGTTGTCCCTTTCTATATTTTTACTAATTGATTCTATCCAATTAAACCTTTATAGATGGTTAAATCTTCTATCCACTATTCTTGTGTCTCTTAGCCTTACCTAGAGTGATGATATAAATGTAAATGAAATGAACACAATGATTTAAAAGGATTTGTTCAAATACCTACTTCTTGTTGTGTTGGTTATTCCCCCAACATAGATTCTCTACTAAAATTTGGTTATTAATTACAACGGCTGATATAGAGTAATAGTATATCTCTCATAGGTCCCACATGAGTTAATTTATATTGCATCCCATAGTATTACTCAAATACAACTGACCTACATCAGAGTCCCACTAATGACTTCTTCTCCTCCTTGAATCTTGTATGTGTCTTCTAGCACTCGAGTCACATGAGTAGCTTCCTCCATTATGTTCTATTTTGATTTACTGTATATCTTCTTCTGCTCACTCCACACAGGAATTATGAATCACAAATTCATGTGTATCACTTGAAGAATCATCAACACCATTTTTTATGGTCTTTTGGCCTTTCTCAATAACTCTATTCACTTTTTCTAATCAGTCCTCATTTCAATAATTCTCCAGATATTTTTTCTTATTCTGATGAAGACTTGGAATCACTAATATGTTTTCTACTAGTGATAAAAACATATTCAATAATTCCAGAGTGATTCTTAACAATATTATCGTATCCTTCCTTCTTTGACTCTCAATTACTGGATACTTAGATAGATGAACTTATTTATGTATGTCTTACTACAGTCTCACAACCCACTAACTTCAAACATGGATTTCATTGGATCAAATACCTCTTTTATCTAGATTTATCAATTCTTTTCACATGTTCATCTATTTAGGCATGATTTCATGCATGGGTCTCATGATTTTGAACATCCACTGTTTTATCTTCTTTTCTCAATATGCACAGACACTTTTGATTATTTCTTTACGTGTGGATGTTTATTCATGCATGTATACAATCATCCTTTTGTTCTTCACTATGTGAAAACCTCTATTGTTAAAACACTTTGGTCACACACACAATATCTTCTCTTTATCCTTTTACCGTTCTCTTCTTCTATTGGTTATTAACACACACACAGACACAAAATTATTCTTTTAATTTAGGGTTCAAAGGGTGTTTTTTCTTTTTATTTATTCCTACTTGAAACACCTTATTTATTGTACATTATATATATAAACTACGTATAGGTTTTTTAATTGAAGAATAATGTGGTTTCATGAAGGTCGAAGCCTTTGTTTATTCTGATTGATGAATAAGGGACTAGTGTCTCTTAGAGAAGACAAAGAACCCAAGATTTCAGGTGTATGCACAAGAATTAAAAGAGAATGAATGGTGTACATTAATACAAGCTCATGAGGAGAAATCACTTTCAGGAAAAGAAAACAAATGAACCAAGTGTGTGGGAACATGTGAAGAAAGAGGAACAAATAGAATGAAAATACACCATTTGAACCCTAATTATAATGAACTATTATGTGTGTGTGCTAAGACCAAAAAGAAGAAGAGAAAGAGAAAATAAGAAAGAAATGAGATGCTGTGTGTGATCAAAGTGTTTTTCCCATAGTGGTTTTCACAAAAGGAAGAACAAAAGAAATATTTAATTCATGAATTCATGCACCTAAACACGTAAATAAAGAATCAATAGTGTGTGTGAATATTGAGAAAAAAAGGAAGACTTTTCCTGTTCAAAGGAAAGAGACCCTTTCCATAAATCATTCCTAGAAACATTCACGTGTGAAAATAATTGAGATATCCAGATAAAAGAGTTAATGGATCCCATGAAAACTATTCAAGAATTAAATGGGTTTTGAGACTAGATCGAGACATAATTAAATAAGTTCTTAAATTTTAGTTTTTAGTAATTGAGTGTCCAATAAAGAAGATTGAGATGATATTGTGAAGAATCAATATTTCATTTTTGAAGTGGTTGTGTGCACCACTTTCACACATTCTAGTTAGGTCGGTCCATCATCATAAGAATAAATAATTTCCTGATCATTTTATAACTAAGGTCTGATCAGCAAAAGTGATCATAGTTATTGAGAAAGAAAATAGACCGTAACAAATTCTATTGAATATTCTTGAAGAGATACATAAGAAAGTGTGATTCAGAAAGACTGTTTGGAGAGTGAAGAAGATAAATTATTTGGAATCAAAAGAGAACATAAAGGAGGAAGCAAATCATGTGACTCGGGAGCTAGAAGATCCATGTGAGAATCAGGGAGGAGATGAAGTCATCATTGGGACTCTGAGGAAAGAACGTGTGATTATAGTAACATTGTGGAATGTATTATAAATAACCTCTTGAGGGACTCATGAGAGATACAATGTGACTCTGTATCGACCATTATAATTACACACAAAATTAAAATGGAAAATTTATGTTGGAGAGACTAACAAAAACATTTAGGAGTAGGTCTTTGAACTGAACCTTGTAAATCATTGTGTTTATTTCCTTTACATTTACAGCATCACCTGAGATAAGGGTGAGAGATACAAGAATAGTGGATTTAATCTTTAGCCAAAAATAGAGGTTTAATTGAAAAGAATAATTTAGTAAAATAATGGAATGGGATCATTTATTCACCACCTCTTCTTCTCGGTGGTTCACACGGATATGGGAAGTTCACTAGGTATCTAAGAAAAGGCCTCCACTAAAATTTCAACGGGAGTTTTTTTTTATTTTCATATTCGAGGAGATGAGTGAGAAAACTAAAATGGAGATTTCTACCAAGGCTCAGAAAAATAGAATGAAGAAATATGCAAGAAAGATGAATATGAAGATTACTGTTAATGGGGATACACCATCTACCGAAGTTAATATGAAAGGTACACCATGAGATAATTCTTTATTATTATTATTATTATTCTTATGATTAAGATTAATCACGATATGATGATGATATATCAATTAGTGATATTCATACTGCACTTAAAGATCATCTAAATAATGTCCCTATAAAAGTGGCAAGAAACATTTCAACAAGCATTGGTAATCTTCAAGATTAAAATTTACAGCTGAAAGAAGAAGCTAATGCCATGGAATATGCATTGGCTAAAAGGTTTGTCCTATCCAATACTCTCACAAAACTTGTTAAGGTGAAGGAAGAAACAATTTCTCTTTGCAATGACAAATATGATGATGTCAAAAAAAATTGTAGGGTAGTATTTTTGAGAAATAATTCTTTGAAATTTTATTTTTATAAGCCTTCATGCTTTTAAAAAGATGCACATTGTTTCTATGGTTGTCAAAGATGATCAACTAGAATAAAACACCAAAAAGGTAACAGATCATAAAATCTCTTTGCAACCATTGAGGAATGTACATGAAAAAAAAATGACAATGTGGAAGGAGAATTGGGAAAGCAACATGAGAACAATTGTGGATGAAAAGAACTCCCTCAACATTAAATGTTTAGAGATTGAGGTGAAATTCAAGAATCAATAGTTAATCCAAGATGGATCATCGAAAAAACTGAAATAATAGAAGATGCCAGTCAAGATTTTATTGGGGAATATGATTCCAAAATGGAAATCGAATCATCCTATAATCCAATGGAAACATCCTCTAAAAAGAAGGTACCCCATAACTCAGTAATTTATATTTTTAGTAATGTAGTTGAATCTGATTGAATTATTTAAAATCTAAAATCTAGGAAGAGATGCATTGATAAAAATATTTATTCATCAATAATAATTTCATGTATGGATGATGTGATTATTAATAAGAACAACTCCAAAATGGATTCTCTATAGAGTGAAAGGCAATTCCCATAAGAACAAACAATTGAATCTAGACAAACTAAAAATACATGAAATATAAGGTGATTTATTGGATACTATTGGTGTTACTGGATGTTTGGAAATGAGGCCAATGATTTCAAGCATAACTTGTTAGAATATGGAAATTATAGAGGGCCTGGACTCTACAAATGTAGACATGACGAAATGAAGCAATCTATAAAGCAAAAGCATGAATCACTGATGAAGTAGAATCCCCCTATTATGAACAGATTTGATTATCTTGAAGACTTCTATGATAATTGTAACAAAAGTGGTGGTAGTTAAGATGGGAGATACTTTAGTCATACCAATCCTATTGCAGTTGATAAGATGCATAGACCAAAACAAATTCAGGAGAAAGGAAAAAGAATTAAAAAGTCTTCTATTAGGAATATGAAAAACACTAAAGTCAGGAAGATAGTGAAACAAACTATTCCAAAGAAGAATCTCAATATGGATTACAAAAATTTCATCTCAAACAAGAAAATAATCTTCAATTGTGGAACAAAATATCATAGCATGGATCACTGCAAATAAGCCATGGAAATAAATGGAAGCAAGCTAAAACTAAAATGAGAATCAATCAAGAAGAATATGGGATTGAATGAAGTCATTTCTAAAGATAATATGTTTATTAAGAAATCAAAATTCAAAAAAGTTATAAACACATGTGGATGATCCAATATAGTAAATGTTATGGAGTGTTGAGTTATATAGCCTTATCTATTGAAAATTGAAAGTGAACTCCAAAGAGATGAAGATGATGTACTTTCTAAAGAGAAGGAAAAAGGGAAACATGTCAATACACATGAACTTGAATTTGAATTTCATGAGAGGTTATTAAAAAATGACAACCCATGTTTGTCACAAATATAGTGTGTATAGTTAAAGAAGACTTGATATCTTGAAAATAAGTGTATCTCATTCTTACCAGGTCAAATGGTGTTGCAAAACAAATTAAAAACATGAAATAATGGAAGCTACGTCAATACCAGAAGAAAAAATGGAAAAAATACACACAATTTGATGGTGAAAGAAAGAAAAGGTCCACTGTTGAACAAGAATGATAAAAATATAAAATGGAGAGGAAACACCAACATGAAGAGTTCCAGACACTTTAGAGCTGCATTGAAAGGAGTTCTTGGGATGAGAGAAAATTCTAATCCCTAGTGCTACTATGATGAATCCAAATAGTATTACAAATTATTCTCTTATATTTTTGTGGTACATGTGTGCTTAAATTGAAGGCAGTTGAAGATTAAGGTCCTTAATAAGCTGAAAATTGAATGAGAAAGGTGGAGAATGAAACGTTGGACTCATTATTCATGATTTTATAATAACATTAAATATTCCACAGTGGATGATTATCAACATATATACCTTGAAAATGTTGTGATAATATTTTCTACCATGATGAATCAATGGTATTTCACCCATTGAGGGGGAGAAATATAAAGGATATGATATCATGGATTATTTCATAAAAAATTTTGAAATTGATATCATCTCAAGAAGCTAAAACTAAGGTATTCCAATGAAACTTTCATCCCTTGATCATAATTTTATTTATCATACAAATTAATGGGGAGTTGTTGATTGATGACTGTAAAGGAATAATGGTAAAGCATTATCTTTGAACATTAACTTTTTAATGTGTTTTTTGAAGTATGTATAGGATTTCGCAATTCATTGATAAATGTGATAGTTTTCAACCCATGGGATAAAAAATTGAGCATGATCTCACATGAATGGTTATTTATGGAAAACATTGAATACCTTGGTTATATCACCCTTGTTTTCTACAATGGGTTATCCAAAGTATACATATAGGTTATTTACTAAATTGACTTTTCAACGGGAACCATGTGACATCATCCCTTTCTCAGAAATACTCATGAATATATTATTCAATGGGAGGAGAACATTTTTTTGAAGAGGACCCCACCAAACCATGGAATTTGAATTTCAATAATTGGGGGAAAATATTGACACACATATTGACCCATTCAATGTGTTCTTATGTAATATTGATAAAAAAATAAAAAGGGGGATTTTTTAGAGAATGGTATTGTATTTTATTCAATAAAGATTAAATTTTCAATAGGTTGTTAATATATACATGAAAATGTTATGATGGAAGGGGTGAAAATGATTGATGTGGTGAGGTTATTATAATTCAGTGATGATCCCACATTGATAATGGATTAATATTGAGGAAATAATTGAGATGATTATTGAATTGGTCCTAAGTTCTAAGACATGTATCAAGATGATAAAATGTTAAAACACTTGATGAAGACTATGCAATACTCAATTGCATAAGGAAACAATTAAAGATACATGAATAGTCACTAAGTGGATCAAGTGTAAAAGATCCATATAATTACTTCTAATTGGATGAAGGATGAGAATCAAATTGGAGGATTGAACAGCTGATCTTCAATTTTCTAAGACATATTTTAAAATGATAACACATCAATAAAAACATGATTACCTTGCAATATTATTTAAATTCATAAGGTGATGTAGAAACCACATATCATCAATTATTGATTCAAAAAATCTTTATGTAGAGGTTTCGAATTCATAATTCAAATGAAAAAGAATAATGATTATGTTTTGAAGGAATAGAATAATAATGAAGACATAATGAAGAAGGGGATTGGTTTTTGCAGATATAATATCATCTTGGTTATACATTGTTTTTAATAAAGTATATTTGTTCTGTGCCTTGTTAAAAAATATTCCATCCAATGAGGGAAGCCAATGTCCTAAACCTCAGGCACATACAGGACCTGATGGTCAACTGTTCGTAGTGAAGCCCTCAGGGCTAGCCCCACATGAGGAAGGATCACGAGCTGTGTATAAGCCCATAGTAGCATGCACGGTGGTGAAACTATGTGACAGGTGCATAGTGGGCTCTACGAGAACACCTGTAGGAGGTAGGGTGGGTTCTAGGAGTTTTCCTTCAAAGAACCCTTTCGGGGAAGCACTAAAGGGGGGAGGAGTAATCTAGCATTAAGGAAGTGAGAGTTTATTGATAAACTGAATGGATCCCAAGTATCCATTTGGATGTGGGATGAAATTTCAATAATGCTGAAACAATCACAGTTTTCTATATAATACCATATATGCTCACCGAAGCACATTTAATCTATGGTAAGCATTCAAATTGGATTTTCATTTCCCATCCCACATCTCCCTAATTGAATCAGATCCATCTAATCTCCTCCCATGAGGTCATATTCATCCTCTAGTCATCTGAATGCTGCCGCTCTCCAAAGATTAATCCAATCCACCATGATCGGGATCCCGATCAGTGTTGATGATGAAAACATCTGTATGGTGGTTGTCTGGACTAACTGAAAACATGCATGAATTAAAACATTCATGCATGAATCGATATAAATAGATCATAGGTCAGATGAAGGTAATAGATATTCAAGGCCACATGAAGAATTTGGGAATCTCTTCATATGTTCTTAAACGCATTCACATGATGAATATACCACATAGAAGAAGTTTGCATTCAAAATAATATCTTATGATTATTAGCCTATCCATGACCCGTACAATTCAAATTTTAAATCCATAGATCATAGGCATTAAATGCCCAAATATTTTTGATTAGATACATGTATTTTTATTCAATGATACGCGTTGTACCTCACCGATAAAAAATAGATACCTCGACCAAGGCTCGGGTGTTGCAAATATTTAAGGAGGATCTCGTTTTCCAATATCCCAAGCATTGCACAACATGGTTTCCAGTCTTCCTTTCAATGAGAAGATGAATTCTCTTCACATCCCTTGCATGAAGGAGAATTGTAAATCATATTGGATCATGAAAGTGGAGATCCAAACACTCTCTGTGAAGGAAAAACAGTAACGCGTGATAGGTTTTTATAAACCCTCTTCATGTTTAGTTGAGGTATTCCCATGGATAAAAACCTGGTGAACATGGACCCTTGATTCACCTTCAGAAAGATAGAGCCACAAACCATTACTGGTTCTGTGAAGGAGAAGAACTCATTCCCTCATATTTTTATGAAAAATAATCACCCTCTTTCTTGATCCTTATATATATATATATATAATATTTTTATGGGTTTTTATTTGATGAAGAAGGTGGTTTGATGGTGTATGATTCTTGTGTAAGTTCTATTTGAAGAATAAGTAACTCAAGTCTCTTAGAGAAGTCAAAGAACCAAATCTTCCAAGTGTATGCACAAGAAAAAGAATGGAATTCATGGTGAACATGTATACATGAAAATGAGGTGAAATCACTTGAATGAAATGAAATATAAAGAGAAACGTGTGAGTGAACATGTATAGAAAGAGGATGAAATTAAATGAAAACACACTGAGATTCCAAATTTTGATGCCATAGTTCTCGAGCATTCAAAGGATATGGTGATAATAATGGGATATTATTTAGAATGAAAACTTCTTATCTGTGGTATATTCCACATGTGAATTCATTTAAGAACACAAGAGGAGATTCCAAAATGCTTCATGTTTCCTCGCAACTCCATTATCTTCATCCGACATATGATTTTTATAGATACATTCATGAAACATTTAATAAATTAATGTTTTCAATTCTTCTAGAAGACCACCATGAAAAAGATTTCTTCATCAAAACTGACCGAGAGCTCGATCACGGTGGATCCTCTTGGTTTGTGGAGAGAGTCAGCATCAGGATGGCTGGCGGATGAAGATGTCCTCAGGGGAGGAGATTGGATGGCTCCGATTCAATTGATTAGATGAGGGATGAGATTAGTGGTCCTGATTTGATCGCTTATTGAGGATTATAATTGTGGCTAAGAGTATACGTGAGATTAGATGAACTATCATGTTTTTTATACTTTTTTAAAATGTTTCCCCAGATTGAAATGGAGAAAGATGATCCATTCAGTTTAACGATAAACTCACGCCGCCCTGATGCCAGATTACTCACCCCCGTTCAATTCAACCCCACATTAGTTCTCTATGGGCGCACTCTTAGTGCCCACTCCGCCTCCTCCAGGAGCACTCCTTGTGTCCACTATGCACTCATTGAATGGGTTCACCACCGTGCACACACCTACACATGTCTTTCTCCATCATCATGTATGGAAGAAATTGAGGGATTCCCATAGGTGCGGTTGACCCTCAGGCCCGAAATGTTCTTGAGGATGAGGTCCTCGAATGTCCTCCTTGGTTGGATAATTTTTTCATAAAAGGAACAAAACAAAAATACTTTGTTAAAATCAAATTATAACCAAGATTATATTCCATCATTAAAAACCATGCCCCATATACATTATCTCTTCTTGTTTATTCTTTTCCTTATAAAAATCATCATTATTCATTAATTTTTGGATTATGAGTTCCAAACATCTTCATTAAGCTTCCTTGAATCAGTCAAGGATGATCTGTGGGTTCTAATTCACCTCATGAATATAAAGCATAATTCATGGTAATATTGTTATGAGTGATTTTTTATCCTTTAGACACATGTCTGGGAACATTGAAGATCATCTCTTCAATCCTATAATTTCACTCACATCCTTCATCGAATTAGAAGTCATTTAATGGGTCTTTAACACATTATCTAATTAGTGAAGGCATATAGCTATTTAATTATTTCCACATGAAATTGAATATAACATGGAGTTATTCATATGTTGTAACAATGATTCACCTTGATACAAGTCTTTCAACATAGAACCATTACAATAATCGTTTAAATTATTTCCTCAATCATAATCAATAATCAATGTGGGATCATGCTCGAATTATAATTACCGCACAACTTCAATCATTTGAACAACTTCCATCATCACATTTTCAGGGACATATTCAAAACCTATTAAAAAATGACACCTTATTGGCTCCTAATTGACAACAAATGAAACACCAAGCTCTACACTATTCATGATAACCTAGTTCTTCTCACGATCCCATGTCAATTGAGAACATGCTTTAGGAATTTTAGTGGTTCAATTTGTGTGGAACTATGGTTGAATTGGGTTGTTCTATTACACCCCCAACATAATTTATTGATAATTAACTCACACATCATCATTAAACTATAGTTTTTACTTCTACATCACCACATAAATTCTCTTTACCCTATTCCCATATCTCTCCATATATACATCATGATGCTCAACCTTTATAAAGTATGTAAGACACCCTATATTGTCTCCTATAATCATACTCACTAATTAAACATAGTTCTACTACATCTACACTTAAAAATGAAGGTGAACAATAGATTAAATTTTTGAAAGCAGATTAATGGGATCAATTAATAAGGGTGGTTCATGGACTAAACCATATACTAGACGATTATTGAACAACATATATTGTTCATTCTCAACGTATGATACATTGATAGAACTAAATTGATATTGAACAAATAGTATCTTTAAGAATATATTTGCATAAAATAACTATTCAAAAATGATTCTACATCTATAACAATTAGTTAAATTAAATTTGTGACGGGGTCAATAATTTGAGGTATATTAATAGTGATATTATTAATCTAAAAAATAATCATTGAGGAACCATTATCTCAAAACCCTTATTCCTCTATAATTCATCAAATGGATCCAAAATTGAATATTATGATTTTGGATAAGAATTGTCTATTAATTGAAAATTGGTAAATGGAAGGCATGTATATATACATAAAATTATATCAATAATGAATCAAACACTGAATTATGAGTAATAGTAAATTGATATTTTTTATTTAACATTACATTTTTAGGATATCAATATTTTTTCTCAAGAACTAAAAAATGATTCATATTCTATAAATTTATTTATTTATTTATTAAAATTAAAAAAACTAAAATGGATTTGATTGAATAAAATCATCCATCTTAAGGAAATCACCCAATTCCAAGATTAAAAAAATAAAAAAAAATTAGGGTCATTTTATTATTAAAATTTTCTTTTCTCCCTTTAGATATTACATTATCAATATTTCGTTGAAATTTCACAAACATCAAAATAAATATTCTTATAGATATATAGTTGATACTTTATAATATCATTTAAAAATAAAATAAAATTTATTTGTTACTTCTTATCATCATAAATAAAAGAAATAGTAATAAATATTAAAGTACAAAAATATCTAATAAAATATCATGTAAATAATCAGTTGATATATTAAAAATATCTAGGCATGTTTAACACATTAATCTCAAGATCAAGGGTTTATGTATGAGATAAACCTATGAAACCTGTAATCTATAATTTTAGGATTTCACTCACTGGTCTATAAAAGAAAATAACTATTTACGAACCTCTTGTATACAATTATCCAAAACTACCACCACATGGTATCCATAAAATAAAAACGTTCAAAAAAAGAAATTCATAATCCATGAAGGTTGTAACCAAACACAATTGAAATGAAACAACCTAAATTTACTTTAATTATCTAACTAAACTACCACATCCTTAATTATATCAAGATATTATACCATTATTTAATAAATGGAGTCCTGCACCCCCACATGACTTTTTTTATTGACTGAAACACTCTCATGGAAGCACTCATGAACCTAATCAATGATTTCAATGGGATCCAAAAAAAACTATAGAAAACATACATTACTCATCAAATATATCATCTATTTTTTTATTAAAACACTTGTTATGATTCAACACAACCATGAACAAAAATATTTTAAACTTGATCACATTAATCCAAATTCATCGTTCCATGTAAAACCCATAAGATAAAAAAATGATTATAAATCATTTTATCCATGTAAAATAGTGTTGGACATAGTCCATTTGGTGCTTTGTGTTGATTTTTTTTTGTTGAAAATCACTTAAGGTTTTGGTGATGATGAAGATTGTGGAGAAGATGTAATGTTTGTAGGATTATTATGGAATCATCAAATCTATATTATGTGTTGATGGTGGATAAAAATATGTATGAATGTTATTCACTATGTAATAATACATGAGGCTATATATTAAGATATTTAGGACTAAATATTCAGGCATCTTGGATAGAAATTTTCATTCTATCTCTATTTAATAAGTGAGGTAATTTTTTTTGGTTTTCATTATGTTTGGAGGGTTTTTATTTGTAAGGGAGAAATTTAGTTGTGTTACTTAGGATTAATAAGAGGCCATGTAAAAATATATTAGGATACACCATTATGTGTTTTATTAGGGGTGATAATATGATTCTAAATATCAAAATAGTTTTAAGGAGGGTTATTCCATGGGGAATGAAGACATTATAGAGAATTAAATAGATGATTACAATTATACTATAGTTATTAACTATGGTGTTAATAGTGAGGATTTAGAGAAATAATTATATTTATTTTTTCTTAAACTATAGGAGATCATTCCATATGATATGTCCTCACAATATTTATTTGGTGAG
Source organism: Viscum album (assembly GCA_963277665.1). Lineage (NCBI taxonomy): Eukaryota > Viridiplantae > Streptophyta > Magnoliopsida > Santalales > Viscaceae > Viscum > Viscum album. The sequence continues at coordinate 566,712,541 of OY728164.1, read as the reverse complement.
TTATGTTTTCAGAATATTTCATGATGGGATCATGGGTTTTACTTGGATGGTTGTACTCATGAGAAAAATTGACAATATTATAGGAATCCAAGATTCCAAATGGAATACCATAACCAAAAAATGTTATTGAATCCCTCATCAACACAACAATGTTGGGGGATATGTAGTATTTTTTCTCTAGTCAGTGAAACCTATTCCATAAATGAATAAGTTATGATACATCTAAGTAGTTACATTCAAATAATGGAAGTTTGAAATGGAATATATTCTTTTTATTTCATGCCTTTGATTAACATTAAATGGTCATTATTTTCCTCCCATAATAATGAATTACATAAGATCTGATCCCATTTGTTAAAGGAATAGTTTTCTTACATTGTCCCTTGGATAAATTAACAATTTTTTTGTTACTTCTCAACTACATGTAGCCGTTATAGGATGATTTAGTGATACAGGTTTCAAGAGGAAGAAGATATTTTTTTGTGAAGTATTGAAAAGAGATTTTCTGACATGGTGAAAAATTAGAATATTTCGTAGGTGGAGAATATATTATATTTATCTAATTATAATGTAATTAAGTTGTTTAAAACACAAAAACCATTAAAAATTTATCCTCAAAAACTCATTTCAGGACGTAAAATGTAGTTAGAGAAGGAATATTGAGTTCCTCCTCAAAATGAGTTGTAGTGAACTTCTCTCATTTTGTAAGTGGTGCATTTTTTGGGTCTGTGAAACAACTCCATTGTGAAAATGAAATATATAAAATACATTATAATATTTTAGTTTCATAAAACATAACCTTTTCATCCTCCATATACATTATCACTTATGAAGAAACAAGTAAAATATATTGTGTTCTTTATTTAATTCCTCAATCATAGAGGATAGTTTTCGGAGGGAATGAAGAGATACTTGTATTAAGAGAACAAGATATAATTGAAGTGATTTTTTAATATTGTTTTAACTGTATTTACAACCCCACATCAAGGTAATATCTTAAATAAGGGATCAATAATCAGTATAAAGAATAATTTATTGGGACTAATTTATCTCTCTCTCAATATCATGGCAGACATAGTGGTGGTTAATCACAAAGGACTACAAATGTTTTATAGAAACAATTTCCATTAATGGAAGAAGAGGATAAAACACTACTTTAGTTTATTAGGGATGTAATTTTACATCAGAGTCATTCATGATATAACAATGAACATGAAAAACATACGTTTATCCAAGAAAGACAATAGGTAACTTTATATGGATTCTAATGAAATAAATGAATTGCGGGAGATTGAGTAATCTCTTTCTATAATAGGTTAATGTTTTACAAAATAATACATTCATTATGGGATAAAATTAGGAATACATAAGATTTTGATAAAAAATTTGGGGAGGTAGTGTTTCATGTTCAATTAAATAAATATGAATACTCGTGGATATGTTTGATTTAAGCTTCATACATGTTCTTGATAGACTAAATTTTCTTAGAGAATACATGAATGATATGGGGGAAATTATTCATGATTTCAATATTTTTAAATGAATATTCAGGATACATCACCCATGATTCAATGATATAGTTTTTATTCTTGATTTCAATGATCGGTTGTGTGTATTTTATTATATCCTTAACTGTTCACTATTCTTATATGAAATGTGAAATGATGAAAATAAGTCTTGGTCTAAGGATTTCTCATATGTGGTTTTGTTCAAGTAAAAGATGGTTCTTTTTTGTTAAAGAATCTATATTTGATAATGAAACTAAGGATGTGATGTATTTTCTTTCAAAAAATCAAATGAGGTGAAGTGAAAATTTAAAAGTCAAGATTTAACTCACACACTTTCAATGTTGTATGGTAAGAAATATCACTACTAATTGTTTTAAGAAATTTAACGATGACAAGGAAGATGATTCTATGAATAATTTATTTTAAGGATACAAAAGAAATGAAAAACTACAGTGTAAATTATTTATGTTGGAATATATTCAATTTTAAGAATATGGATACCTAGATGTGTTAGAAGTGGAAGAATTTAATGATTATAGTGACATAAGTGAAAATAATTCAGAATAATTTATCGATAGGGAAAAATAGATGATAGTGAAACTGAAAATGATAATAATGAGGGTAGATTTGATCTTCATGTTTAATTTGAGGTGTCCCTCAATGAACATGAAATATTAATGGATAAAAACACTAAGTAAAATGTATATTTTCATGATTATAAACTCTTTACAATTCATCAGGGTGAAGAAAAGTTATAAGTAAAAAAAATATTAATGACATGATATCTTGAATTTCAATAAACTCAGATAAAAAATCCAAACTAAATATCAATGTTTGTGATCAATTTTGAATCATTAATATCATTAAAAATACATTAAATGAAAGGGTCAAAATAATTTATATACTTGGTGAATATTTCATGGATTGTTTATGAATGTGTGAGGATATCGAACGGATCCTTACACCTAATATGGTATCTATATTCATAAATACTCCAATCCCAATTATTTATACTATTGTTTTTTGAATGACTATATAAGAATGTATTTCCATGAAAAAAATTGCATCACTTTATTGAAAATGATAATGGTAGAATGGTGATGATCATTAGGAAGAAATAGCCTGACCTCATGCAAGACCTCCGGATTATACTTCCTGGATGATTGTGGATTTGGAAGTCTCTCGAAAGGGTATCTATTAAGAGGTAATAAAAATAACTATGAAACCCTGAATTATGTGTCATTTATCTAGAAAATTTAGACACATTGTGATACCCCAGACCAGAACTCACAAATCTAGTGTTATAAACACATACATTACATAATTGTTTTGATTCTAACTACAAATAACTAGATATAACCATCCTTAATTAAAAAAAAAATCAGTAACTATAATAGAAAATTTTACATCAAAGGGTAATTTTAGGATTATTAGACTATATATTTACTGAAATAATTGTAAGGCCAATGTATTTATAAAATAATGGAAAATAAATTTCCACCTATAAAAAAAGCTACTTAATCCATAGTTATAATTCAAAATCTTCCATGAATTATTTCTAATGTTTTATAATTCTAGGCATGTCACATGTACTAATTTTATATATAACACATGGATTGAAAAACATGTGAAGGGGTGAGTTCAAATTCATAGTTAGGAAAATAAATTACTAATTATGTCAATAACATAAGAACAATCTTCAAAATATTAATGAAAAAAATAATATTAAAAATTCCATAATCAGCTAAAACTGAGAGCATACAACAATCAAAACAATAAATAAAAACATAGATTTCAAAAAAAACAAGTCCCATAATTACGAAATGAGTAATGTTTTACATCAAAAAAATGATGCTAATGCCTTCATCCAGGACACTTCTTTATTATGGAAAGATTTATACAGAAAAACCAAAACTATTTTGTATCATGATAACTTTCAATGCCTAAAGGGGGTTTATAATTTCATTCCCCACCCATAAACTAATTATTTATAGTGAATTCTACATAAGAATAAAAAATTCATTCCATAATAACCCTATGAAACATTTAGTTGACTAAATAAATTACATCCATATAATGTATAATATTGAATATCAATTCATGATCAAATTACATTAATTGTCAGTAATACAAAATAATATCAATATAATTCAAAATATTAATAAAAAAAATTACACGATCATAACCCAACCTATGAAACATTTTCAATGGTCAAAAAATCATATATTCAACAATACAATGATATTATGTATTATAAATACTATAAATCGTATGATAATACTTTTCCTCATTTAAATAAAATGGTTAACATGACCATTACACATCAGGAGAAATAAGGTGGATGGTTGAAAAATCCTATAACATGAAGTGATGAATACCATTCAATGTGATTTTGTTTAAGGAATGTATATTTATAGAAAAATGATAGAATACATCACAATAAAATCAAATAGAATAATGTATCCAAATTTTATGAAATAATTTCATTAGAATGATCATAACTCAATGAGTTTAGTTGCCAAAAAATATTTACATCCAGGTAAACCACATAATCTATAAAAACTAGAATAAAGAAATATGTTTTTGGATAGTAAATCCCATTGAATAAAAGTAAATAAATAATAGAACATTTATTGGATAGTAAATAAATATAACATCCAAAAAATAGAACATGTTTTAACATGTAACAATTCTCAAAGAAATAGAATTGAGACTATGAAAATCCATACTTATTGAGTATCATTTTATTCAAAACCCATTGAAATATAGGTCAATAAAAAATAAAATTCTATATCTCAATGTTAATTACTGCTATAATTCAATATATATTGTATATAAACAAAATAAATTAAATTCGGTTTATAATACCAAACATGTATAAAAGAGATGAATTTGAGATGAAAACCCTTACTTTGGTACTGATTCATTATAAAAATGAACCAATTATCACAAATAATTAAATTATTATCATTTAATATTTTTCTTAGAACCTCATTTAGAAGTAGGACCATTTATGCATCTTAATTATAATCATTATATATATATATATATTATTGATTTTTCCATATTTTCAATACCAAGTGTATGTAATTTTAAATTCATTGAACTAGTTTCATAAAAGCTATATTGATATATAATGTTTTTTGGAAAGTAAATTACTATTATCACATATAAGGTAGTATAATTTATTTTTCTAGCTAGTTTATAAAGATATAATTTCATTTCATTTTTGTTGTGGTTATGATCCCTGAAGTTGAAATCAAAGATGATAAAGATTCATTGATTCATATTTAATCAATGGGGTTTTCCTAATAAATTTGTTGAATTTGAATATATAATTAATATTAAAGAAACTAAAAAAAATTATATAATATTATCTTATCGAATTATTTTTCATAGTTATCTATGACAAAACTGTATAGTAGTTTTCAAGGAGGTAGTTAAACTGACCCAAACATAATCCTACCAAGGTTAATGGATGAATAAAATGAGTTAGTTTTAATATCATAATACCATAATAATACTAATATTATTATTTATTTTTTATTATTGTGATATATAATAATTTGTATGATTTATAAAAAGAATATAATTTATAAAAGTCATTACTTATAGAAAACATCCATTTTGTCATATTTCATTTGTTTTAAATAATTTAAAGAGTGATAGTTTTATATCGATCATATAATTTATAGGCCTTACAATTTTTCATATGAGATCCATAATGATGTCATAAAAATAAAATTTCCCCACTAAAACATTATTGTAACATTAAATTATGGTTGGTTATGTTTTATGATCTGAACCTTATTTAGAGATTTCTCAAGCCCATTTACCAGATTCTAGATGAATTCCAAGGGACCTTGAACATCATTATTCAAGGAATAAACACTGTATTTAAGAATATTCACCTCTCTTGATTTTGGATTTAGATCTCATTTTTCTCCATGTTCATGATTTGTACACATAATTTGTGGATTACCATTAGAGTGTGTATGTCAACAATCTTGAGGTATGTGGTCAAAATAGAAAATCCCATATTCTTGACTTAATTAGGTGTATATAATTTTAAATTTTTAATTAATATTATTGGGAAATTAGATTAATGATTTAATTTATTGAATTTAAATTACATGTGATAATGATTTGGGTTGAATTGGGGAAATTGATATAGGTAGAATTGGATTAATTAATTTGATAATTAATTAATGGAATATTGTTATAGTGAACTTGATGGGATATTGGGATTCTATAATTGGTCAATTAACATGATACAGAATTATTTGAAAATTGAATTATGAGATGGCTGGATTAACCTAAAAGGGTAAATTGGAAAGATGATTAAATCTTGATAAATTGTTTAATTGTTAATTGGTGATATTAAATCAGGGGATTGAAGTGATTAACCAATAATGAATTGATAATTGAATTGGTAAACCCAGGTGAAAATGTATGAAAACATGTTTACTAATGATTAACCTTAATGTTGATAAAATTGTGATATGTGTGATACTGTGACAAATTTTATATTTTTGATATATGTTCGTGGTATATGGATTGATTCTTCAAAATAGCATATGTGATTTATTAATATAAATATTTGGGAAATGTAATGATACATCAAAATCCTATAGTGATTCATAGGTTTTGAGACATTGACTATTTCTTCAAATACCCACAAGGTTCTAGAAATAGTGTTCTAGGTCTAAGATGATTGCATTGGACTATGGTTCCCATTATCCATAATATGAATTGAATTGATATGATAAATGAAAAAAATGGTATTGTGATATGAGATATCTCTATGGGATATTTCTGACTCTAGAAGGGGTCGAAGTAGGTATTGATTGTCCGGGTGTCCTCATAAACCCATGAGATTAAGTTGTTAAATAGAGAATAAATAGAAATGTAAACTCTTTATCATATTTATTGTACAATATTCCTCATATAACTATATAAACTAATTCTAAATAGATATTGTTTTAGACTTTTTTTGGTGGTGGCCTACTAAGTTATACTCACACCCTACTCAGGCTTCCTGATTAGAACCCAAAAATACATCATGATTTCATGACAAGATAAGATAAATATACCAATGTCATATAAATGATATGGTATGGAACATATATTAGGAGACCATACATAGTATAATGGTATTATTGAGAGTTTTTACTGTCTTTATTTTCCATTTTTCATCTGAAACTTCACAGGTATGAGCATAAAATATCTAATACATTAGTTTTGGATATTGTATTCTAGTTTTGGTGATCATGTGATATTGGTATTATTCAAAGTATAGTTATATATTTTAATTATTTTTTATTAATTTCTTCTTTATTAATTCTTTAATAAAGAGTTTATAGTCTCCCCGTGATTTTTATGATCCCCCAACTACTAGTGTATAGCCTTGTTTGTATGGCGAAGCATGCTTGAGGTCATGTTACTAACAATATTAGGGAAATATTGTGTGGCTCTTAGATTTGGATGAAAAAATGTGGTATCAATAGAATTTTTATTTCATTTTATTTTATAGTACTATTTTGGAATGTTAGAAATGATAATAGGATGATACATTCTTTGGTAAATAGATCAAGCATGTATGTAGCTTACCCATGTACTAGGGTAAAATTTAATTACCAAATTTGGGATTGCTGTTTTTGGTGTTTTTTGTTATGATGGAATGTTATTTCACCATGGTTAATGAACATTTTTTGTGTTTGTATATGAATATAATAATTTTGAGATTGTATTTATGGCTCGGTATGGCATGGGAGGTGTGTATTCAAGAATCATTTTAGGAGATCAGAAATTTTTGTGGAATGCACCATTTTAGTCATTCATAGAGAATTATGTTTTGTGTGTGTTTTTGAATTTTAAATCATTTTCCATGATTTAGTAATTAAACTAAAAAAAGTTCCTAATATAAAATATTAATATCTTAAATTAATGGAATATGTGAATACTTTTTTGTATAAATAGAAAATAGAAAATGAAATTGTGTTTAATCTTGATAACCATAACCTTGATGCAGGATAGTTGGGTGTAGTAATAGAGCCTTGGTTTTTTTCCATGTGGTTGGGTTTAGGGGAATGAATTGTTATGGATTTATGTGAATCCCCATTAATATAATGATATTGTGTAATGTGTCCTAATATAGGTGATTGGAATTATAGTGTTATTTATAGATACCCAAAGCTTGGCCTACATGGACATTACATTTCTTTTGTGTAATACTTAATACATAACAAAAACAGACACCAAATGACCTTAATAGTTTAGTGTCTTCAGAAACTCGGAATATAATCTTCTAATCATGGTGAAAGATCATAAACATCTACCATAAAGATCTTCCCCTTTTGTTTTCTTACCTAAAACCTTTCTTTAAATCCCAGGGAAAAGAAAACATATAAAGGGTGAGGTCAAATGATGTGTAAGGGTAAGCATGAAAAAAATAAAAAAAATCATATACATTTGAAATTAAACATGAACTTAATGTTTAAACATCAAAATCATGAGCAATGACATGAAACATGGAACTATGTAAGGCATGGACCATAAAGAAACATTAATCATGATAAAATAGAATGGGAATAAAACATTTAACTATGGAAATCATTAAGCACACGAAATGACTTCCATAGTAGCCAAGGAATTGCTACCTAGACCATCTTAGTGGACAAAGTGCCTTTCTAAATCGAGTTCACTCCTCATTCCAGTCATGTATCACTGAACCAGATTAACCTTCCATTTCAACCCTGTCTATCTCATGAGATATAAATCATTACCCAATTAATTGGAGGGAGATATAGGTCTCACCCATCTCACAATGAAATCATTCATAAATGTGCCACAAAATAAACATACATCATTCATAATAACCCAAAAAATAAATTGGTTTTCATAAACATAATCCAATCATAACATAATCCACATAAAAAAATGGATATCATATCAACATAGGAAAAATGAAACCATGTAAATCATAGAGACATTATACTTGAAACAAACACATATGAAAGAATGTCATCTTAGATGGAAAATGATTTTTATAAAACATTTGAAATGAATTCTTGAGGAAAACATCCTTTCTTCTTCAAATATCATTTTATTTTCACATAATGACATGTAATTTTAAAATAAAAGGTTTTTTTGAAAATAATCATGAAATAATGTAGATTAAGCTTCATGAAAATAAGGCGTTATGAAACCGTAAAAATCTGTTCATGCAGTATAAGTTAAAAAAACATTCTTCTCATACTTATGCCGGAAAAGTCAAAAAAAGTACCTCGTTACGTAAACAAAAAAATGATTCCTTATATAAAATGTAATAAATTTAAAAAATGGGTTAAAAGGTCTTTGATCATACATGAAGCCATTTTTAGAAAATAGATATATGGATGACAAATATGACCCTAGTATATACTTACAAACAAACAATCTCGGGTAGAAACGAGATTGGAAAAGTTATCCCTTACCTTAGGTATGATATGCTTCATACGTGTCCGAACCTCCTGTATAATGATTTAATAATGTTATTGACTTATTAAAGAATAATATTCATTGTTATGATATCATATATGTTTCACTAATCACTTTATATTACCCGTTCGTTTGTAAATTCCATGTTAAAGAAGCGTTTTGGGTAAAATCATTTTATTTATCGTACGTGCCTGGATTAGTTGTTCCTGCTATTATTATTACATATATAATGATTGAATTACTTCCAGAATGTAAACCATTATTTTCATATCATATATATTCAGTATATATATATATATATATATATAATAGATAGATTAAATGAAATACAACGTTCATGGAGAAGGTAGGCCGTACGTACGCTTGAACGCTGTTTTCCTTTTCCTTATTGACTTGAATGGAAGTAAGTAGATGACATATATATATATATATATATGTACATTTTTCTAGTAGATTTATCATGTAATATATTTCTTTATTATTAATCATATATACTTTATAATCATTCTTCAGTGGTTAACATGGAGAATTAATCTCATCACATCATGGACACGGTAATCCGTACGTACGCAAGAGCGAGGATATCATTCCCATAATTATTGAATTGAATAGGAGTGGATGATATAATATCTCAGAATCTGTATGATGTTATAATAACTATATATAGTTATTCTCTATACCATTATACACATCCAAGTAAGGTGGTGGTGGAAAAACAGATTACACCACGGCGTGGAGACGATATTCCGTACGTATGCACGGGCGATGATTTCATTTTCTGTATGATGGATAGAAGGTGAAATGGAGATGTTTCATATTTATAATAACATATCAGTATATTACTGATACTTATGTTATTACTTTATAATGAAACATCTAATGAAGAAGATGTTGAAGAAGAAAGAAAACAAGAAAGAATCGGTAGAAGAGATTACCTCTTCTTCGACGCACCTCTTTTAAGCTTCCTCTTAAGGCACTAGAGTTTGTCTTTTGAAAAGACCAGAACCTCTATAATGTTTCTAGGGAAGTTGAGAATGGAAATGGGTATGGGTTGGCGGAGCATGAAATCTCAAAATTGTGTAAAGAGAAGAGGGAGGATGTGCCCTTTTATAAGGGGGGGGGAGGGGAACCTTAGGAAAAACTTAAAATATTATTTTATAATATAGTCAAATTCGGTTTATAATAGCTCAAAATTGATTTATTTCGTTTCTAATGTGGGGATGGTTCTAAATACTCCCAACCAATAGGTTTTAGACAAGTTTAGGTTACTATATTAACGTTATCATTTAGATCTATCTCTAAGTTAAATAATTTAACTTTAACCGTGTATTCTTGTATTCATACACTATATGGTTAATAAACATACTATAACAGGCCAAAATAACTCTAAGTGGTTCTTTAATAATATATATAACCATATCTAAGTCATGTGGCGGAACCCTAGATTTTTAGGAATAGAATAACAATTAATAATATAATATTTAAAAAAAAACTATTTTATGTCAATTTTGACACTATTTGGGAATTGATTTTTTTGAAAAACATATCAGCATGATTAGTTCGAAAAGAGTTGATTAAATCAATACTAACATGTCATATTAACCTATAAAATTAGTTTAATTTATATAAAGTCTCAAATTTCATTTATTTGGGTATTTATAACATCAATTACGTTAATATTTCATTAATAAGTTAATTACTACATCATCATTTTGTCATAAATAAATTAACTTATTTAATTTATAAATAATATAAATAAATTTCCATTATGTAAGAAATCGTTTTATATTTCTAATGAAAATTTATAGTCAAATTTATCTTCTATATAATCCTATATTAAATTTGTTTTAGTTATTAAACATTGATTTTTACTATTTTAACTATTCTTTAAATAAAATAATAATAAATGTCATAATCTAATAAAAGTGGACCTAAAGGGTAATCATTTATTCCTAAGGTTGTTTTTGGTTGAATTAAACTTATCCAATATAAATAGGACATGTGTTAGGGTAATAATAATATCATTTTTACGCTTAATTACCCTGTTTACTTTTAACAGTGGTGAATAAAAGTAAAAAGTTACTATTCACCAAAAAAATATTTTTATCTTATTGAACAAAATTTTACACCTTGATATTAACTGTGTCTCTCGGATTTTCGAAATTTCCCTCACAAAAGTGATAAAATTAATTTTTATTTAAATTTTCAAATTCTCCTAAGAGGTGGGTGAAAGACGGTGAAAAGTTCAATAAAATTTTTATATATCTAAAATAATTATAAAATGATTCCAATGAATTACATAGAACTTATAGAGGTATTATGTATCAATTTTTTACCTAAAATAAATTTAAATAAAATAAATAATTATTTAAATAAAATGTCTGTTTTTAAATAGTAACCAAGTGTTTTCACTATTCATCAAAAATTAAAAGTTTTCAGAAAAATTCCAAAAATTCACCCTAGGATAATTTTGATATTTTGAATCCAAAAATGAAGTCCATTTTTAATGATAAAATTTATAAAATTTTAAAAAGTGGATATTACTATTCATAATGGCTAGTTCATAATAATATTATTATAATATCTCATTTAGTGAAACTCAGTATTGCGTACTGCACACACTATCGAGGAAGGACATGATTGCGTGTAAGGCAAGACAAGTTAGGGATCCATGTATTGAAAGCTATGTTTGGTGTTGCGTATAAAATAATCAAAACTTATTTCATTTATATATTAAATAAAATATATACTTAATGTTACGTAGAATAATTTTCACAAAACGAACTTGAAATTTTGTGAAACACGAGCCAAGAATAGTGTTGCACATACTGCAAGCTAATACGTTGTTGCGTATAGTACAAGCTAATCTTGGTGTAGTGTATAATATAAGATATCAAAGAAATTAAAAATAATATATCTCAAAAAATATCGGGGTGTTACATTCTACCCCCCTTAAAATGAATTTCGCCCTCAAAATTCGTCGGGGTTATAAATCGTTTACTACTTGAAAGATTCATTGGTAGAAACCCACATCGTAAAAGGAATACTAAAACATAATTTTAAAAAGTAAAGTAATAAATGTAATGATTAACCAGATTAACTCATTACTAGGTTTCCACATAAGAGAACATAGGTGGAAATATGGATAAGGAAGAAAAATCTAACCATCAAGTTCTGATGGAGAGTGGTAGAGGAAATGGCTATACAAAAGCCAAAAATCACAAATCCATAAATTTGTGATGATTTAAAGTACCATCTGATTCATTGGATATAAGGACACTAGGATAACATCTTTTTTTCAAGATAATTTTCCTATAGTTGAAGAATTGTTGAATTAAATGAAATACTTACTTGATTTTGGTAAAATGTCACCGTTTTTCATGCCTTGAACAATTTCCACTTCATAACATAAAGAAATGAAGTTGAATTTGTCATTCGTAAAGCATTAGTAGATATTTTGATAGAATGGTGGGTCATTCTATCTATCTCAAATAAATGTTTAGAAAAAGTTACAAAATATACATAAGTCCATATATGGTGAGTTAATCATATATGGTTCTGAAAATGGACTTATACTTCATATATCATAACATATAATAAATTGAAACTAATTTATACTAATCAGGGACTTCCTGTAGGCCAGTGGTATGTGATAAAGGCCTATCACACTTCAGTTGTGGGTTCGATTTCCGCAACCTTGTCCGACGCGACTGGCTGTCACCCATCCTACGGGTTGTCCCTTTTTCTAAAACTCCATTATTATAACATTCCTACAATAATCTCCAAAAAAGTTATAGCCATAAACAATACTATCTTATGTCTAAAATAATTCATTCTAATCCAAAATACTTCTATCCATGCTCATAGTATAAAGAAATCAATTAATAGAAATTTCATCTACCAATCATTTGAATTTGTTCACTTGTCCCCCATATATCATAAGATATATATTGTTGTTGGTCACATTCCAAACATGTGAATAAGTTAATCATGTATTCTCTTGAAAAATGAATACCCATTAAACCTTAGTGAAAACATGAATGCTGTCAAAATATAACACTTTCTACATACCAAAATCCCAAAAATTATATATAATCAAACCATAATAACCCTTTTTCATTATTTTAGTCATGAGATCATTAATACTATCAAACATTTCATTATCTCCTTATCCCTTCTTTATGCGTATATTAGGTGCCTTCCAATAATATCTGAATAACCTTTCATGGTTACCGATACCATTTAACATATACTTTCAAAAACATAAGGAAAAAATAGTCTAACTATCCTTATACGTCTTTTTATTCCGTAGTACCATGAGATTACTTATACAACATTACTCTTGATTAACATGTAATCATTCCACTACCTTCTTAAACCATTGACCGAGCATCCATAATTATTTCATCTCACATATCATTTTTTTCTCTCTTTCTCATCAAAAACATAAATACTACCCATAAGACCATGCTGATTCACTTCATGAGACTTTCCCTTTGGGAATTGGTTTGCATAATTCCTTTACATTCATCATTTAAAACATTTAACCATTGTTGATGTCTTAGCAATACCATTATCCTTGTCTATGGTGTTAACTGAACATTTTCCTTTACAATTACTGGATTTGGGTCATTCTTTTCCACACCCAAAGTATCTTCAAGTTCTTTTGAAACATTATCCCTCATGCCTTTTCCCACATGATTTACATGAGGGAAATTGAACTTTCTTTCCTCTATAATCATCTTGAAACTCGTTCTTTCTCTTATTAGGTGAGTCGGGAAACTTACCAATGTTGAGATTATTGATCATATTATGAGATTTCCGATTAGGCATAATAACGATATGTGGACCTCCAGATCCAATTTAATTTGGTTCCTCATGAAGAATATCATTCCATTGTCCATCATATCCTCCATTATAATGAATCTTCCTATTTCCAGCCATTTTATAAAACACAAAAAAATAGTGTGATAGGAAAAAATCATAATCAAGGGGGAGTACCTTCAATATCTAACATCTTAATTTTAATCCTAGCTTATTCAGGATCATTATAATAATTCGAGGATTGTAACCTATACTTATACCTAACCTAGGAGACATCCCTAGAAATACCTTAGAAATATCTCTAGGGATTTCACTAATGTTTTTGCATCCTAGTTTCCAAAGGTTAACGAAACATTTCCTTTGATACCAACTGTAGAGACCCAGAGGTTTCCCTACATGGAAAGTACATTTATTTTGCGGTATACTTAATACATAAGAAAAACAGACACCAAAGGACCCTAATAGTCTAGTGTCTTTGGAAACTCGGAACATAATCTTCTAATTGTGGTGAAAGATTTTCAACATCTCCCATAAATATCTTCCACTTTTGTTTTCTTACCTAAAACCATTATTTAAATCCTATGGAAAAGAAAATATATAAAGGGTGAGATCAAATTCTCAGTAAGGGTAAGCATGGAGAAAACAAAACAAATCATATACATTTGAACTTAAACATGAACATAATGTTTAAACATCAAAATCATGAGCAATGACCTAAAACATGGCATTATGTAAGGCATGGATCATAATGAAACATTAATCATGATAAAATATCATGGGAATAAAACATGTAATTTTGGAAAATATTAAGCACATGATATGATTTCCATATTAGCATAGGCATTGTTGCCAAGCCCATCTTAGTGGACAAAGTCCCTTTCTGAATCAAGTTCACTCCTCATTCCAGTCCTGTACCACTGAACCGGATTTACATTCTGTTCCATCCATGTCAATCTCATGATATATAAATATGTACCCAATGAATTGGAGGGAGATATAGGTCCCACCAATCTCATAATAAAATCATTCTTACATGTGCCACAAAATAAGCATACATCATACATAATAACCCAACAAATAAAATGGGTTTCACAAACATCATCCAATCATAACATAATCCATATAAAAATGGATATCATTTCATCATAAGAAAAATGAAACCATGTTAATCATAGAGACATTATACTTGAAACATACACATATGAAATAATGTCAACTTAGATGGAAAATGGTTTTTATAAAACATTTGAAATGAATTCTTGAGGGAAATATCCTTTCTTCTTCAAAATCATTTTCTTTTCACAAAATTAAATGAAATTTTAAAAGAAAAGTATTTTATTTAAAATAATCATGAAATATTCTAGATTAAGATTCGTGAAAATAAGGCATTATGAAAACATAAAAATCTGTTCATGTAGTATAAGTTAAAAAAACATTCTTCTCATACTTTTGTTGAAAAAGTCAAAAAAAGTATATTATAACGTAAAAAAAAGAATGTGTCCTTATATACCATGTAGTAAAAGTAAAAAATGGATAAAAAGTACTTTGAAAATACATTAAACCATTTTTATAAAATAGGGACATTGATGATAAAAATAACCCTAGTAAATACTTACGAATAAACAATCTCGGGTAAAACCGAGATTGGAAAAGTTATACCTTACCTTAGGTCCGATATGCTTCGTACATGTCCAAACCTCCTATATAATGATTTAAATAACATCATTGACTTATTACAGAATCATATTCATTGTTATGATATCATATATGGTTCACTTATGACTTTATATTACACATTCTTTTGTAAATTACATGTTAAAGATGCATTTTGGGTAAAATCATTTTATTTATCGTACGTGTTTGGAATTGTTGTTCTTGATATTATTATTACTTATATCGTACTTTAATTACTTCCAGAATGTAAATCATGATATATATATCATATATATTTAGTATATATATATAATAGATAGATGAAATGAAATACACCATTCATGGAGAGGGTAGGCCGTACGTATGCATGAACAATGTTTTCCTTTCCTTAATGACTTGAATGGAAGTAAGAAGATGACATATATATATATATATATAAATACAGTAGCTTTATAATGTCATATATTTCATTATTATTCATTATATATACTTTAAAATCATTCTTGATTGGTTAACATGGAGAATGAATCTCATTGCGACGTGGAGATGACAATCTGTACGTACGCACGAGCGACGATATCGTTACCATAATTATTGAATTGAATTAGAGTGGATGATATAATATCTCAGAATCAGTATTATGTTATAATAACTATATATAGTTATTCTTTATACCATTTTACCGATCCAGGTAATTTGGTGGTGGAAAATTAGATTACACCACAGCGTGGAGACGGTGTTCCGAACGTACGCACGCGCGGTGATTACGTTTTTTGTAGGATGGATAGACGGTGAAATGGGGATGTTTCATATTTATAATAAAATATCAGTATATTTCTGATACTGATGTTATTAATTTATAATGAAACAAATAAAGGAGAAGAAGATGAAGAAGAAAGAAAACTTTAAAGAATTGATAGGAGAGATTACCTCTTCTTCGACTCACCACTTTTAAGATTCCTCTTATGGCACTATAGTTGGTATTTTGAGGAGTCCAGAACCTCTATAATGTTTCTATGTAAGTTGAGGTGGGAAATGGTCAGGGTTTTTCCGATCTTGAAAGCTCAAAATTTTGTAAAGAGAAGAGGGAGGTGGTGCCCCTTTATAATGGAGGAGAGGGGCACCTTAGGAAAAACTTAAAATATTATTTTATAATAAAGTCACATTCGGTTTATAATAGCTAAAAATTGATTTATTTCGAGATACAGTGGGGATGGGTCAAAATACTCTCAATAAATATGTTTTAGACATGTTTAGGTTACTATTTTAACCTTATCATTTAGATTTAACTCTAAGTTAAATAATTTATCTTTTACTATGTCTTCTTGTTTTCTTACACTATATGGTTAATAAACATACAATAAAAAGACAAAATAACCCCAAGTGGTTCTTTATTAATATATATAACCTTATCTAAGTCATTTTCATGAACGCTTGATTTTTAGGAATATAATAACAATTAATAATATAATATTTGTTTTAAAATCGATTTTATATCAATTTTGACACTATTTGGTAATTGATTTTTGTGAAAATCATAACAGCATGATTAGTTCGAAAACAGTATATTAAATCAATACTAACATGTCATATTAACCTATAAAATTAGTGGAATTCATAAATAGTCTCAAATTACATTTATTTTGGTATTTATAACATCAATTATGTTAATATTTCATTAATAAGGTAATTACTGCATCCTCATTGTGTCATAAATAAATTAACTTATTAAATGTCTAAAAATTATAAATAAAATACTATTATGTAGGAAATAGTTTTATATTTCTAATGAATATTTATAGTCGAATTTAACTTATTTATTACCCGATATTAAAAATCTTTTAGTTATTAAACATTGATTTTAACTATTTTTAATATTCTTTAAATGAAATAATAATAAATGTCCTAATCTAATCCAAGTGGACCTAAAGGATAATATTTTATTCCTAAGCTTGTTTTTGGGCGAATTACACTAATCTAATACAATTATAACATGTTTTAGGGTAATAATAATATCATTTTACCCTTAATTACCCTATTTACTTTTAACCGTGGTAAATAAAAGTAAAAAGTTACTATTCAAAAAAAATTATTTTTATCTTATAGAACCACATCGTAATACTTGATATTAACCGTGCCTCTTGGATTATCGAAATTTCACTCACAGAAGTGGTGAAATTATGTTTTATGTTAATTTTCAAATTCTCCTAGGAGTTGGGTAAAAGACAGTGAAAAGTTCAATAAAATTTTTATATATCTCAAATTATTATAAAATGACTCCAATGAATTACAAAGATCTTATATAGGAATTATGCTTCAGTTTTTTTTACATAAAATGAATTTAAATAAAAATAATAATTATTTAAATAAAAAGTCGGTTTTTAAATAGTAACCTTGTGTTTTCACTATTCATAAAAAAATTGAATGTTTTCAGAAACATTCCAAAAATTCCCCGTAGTCTAATTTCGATATTCCGAATCCAAAAATGAATTCCATTTTAAATGATAAAATTTATAAAATTTAAAAAGTGGGTATCAAAATTCATAATGGCTAGTTCATAATAATATTTTAATAATATCTCATTTAGTGAAACTCAGTATTGCGTACTATACACACTATCGAGGAAGGTCTTTATTCCGTGTAATGTAATACAAGTTAGGGATGCATGTAGTGAAAGCTCTTTTGGGTGTTAAGTATAACATAATCAAAGCATATTTCATTTATACATTAAACAAAATCTATAATTAATGTTGCGTAGAATAATTTTCACAAAACGAACTTGAAATTGTGTGTAACACGGGCCAAGAATAGTGCTACGTATACTGCAAGCTAGTATCGTGTTGTGTATAGTACAAGCTAATATTTATGTAGTGTATAATAGAAGAAATCAAAGAAATTATAAATAATATATCTCAAAAAATCCCGAGGTGTTACATTATTCCTCCACAATGACGCTTGTTGGTAACACGATATGAGAAAATGGATGGAAATATGCCTCTAGTAATGGAACATGAGGCACCAATATTTTCATGTGAGTTATTTGGATATAAGTTCCATTAGAAAATTTTATATTTTATGATTTTTAAAAAAATAGGGCAAGTGTGGGATGTGAAAAGTATTCTAGACCTAATAGATGAATTTAGGTTGCATCGCCATCAAATATTTACTAGAGACTGTGGACCAGAGGTAGGTGAGTTCAAGATTGAGTTTATCAAAAGGATACATGAACACCTATATAATCTTAGAGATAAGAGATTTAAGTTTTCAATTTACATGTTACATGGCCAAGAAAAGCATTTTTTGGACATAAAAACATGGGATGTGAAGTTTGAGTGTATGGAGTTGAATCACCATCAAGAGTAGTTATTGAAGCACTTTAACATTGAGACGCACTAGAAATAGAGAGGATATGATCTTATGATATTGAATCAGGGGTGTATTTTTTATGAACATTTCTAGTTTCTCTATTTATTTTTATTTCATTTCTCTAGTGTTGTAATTTGATGAGTTCACTACGAAAAAATTCATTATGGATGGGATTAAATGTTAAATTAATTCATAGGTTAAAATCATATGGATAAAGTTGTTTTCAGAAGTGGTAAATCATGTTATCCAATCTAAGGGGAATATAAAATATTATTCCATTGGGGATATGTGGTTTCTCTGTAGGATCAAGAGGTAAAACTTTCAAAACCTAGAATATTTCTGTTAGAATTCCATCTTTGTTGATTGTATAAAGAGTGGCTAGGGTGAGGTTCAGTCACACACAAGACATAACCCGAATGAATTTTCACCTGTGAGTTGTTTCAGGAAACTTTTGTAAATTGTGCCCCCAACCAATGGAAATGAAGGTGAATCTCAAAAAATACAATTGTATGAGAAAAGAATGTTCTGGACCGCACCAGTTTAGCATTTATACTTATACTAGTCATGCCGGTAGAGGTAGTGGTCATGGGAATTTAGAGAAAAAGATCTTATATTCGTAGAGTGGTGAAGATCAAGGCACTCATACTATATTATAGATAAGTGGGTAAATATATTTTCATTTAGTTAATCCTACACTTATGGATTGTGAGGCTAGAATATCGACAATTAAAGGTACTATTCTGGAATCATCTATACATTTTAGTGCCTTATTTGTTTTAGGAATCTAACAATATTTTATATATACCGAATTATTTAATTTTTTTACATGAATGTGTCGTTTTTGAGTGGATAATGTTGATATATAATATTTCTACAGTACGGTCTAAAGACATATGCTTATGCAGGGGGTGTTCTCTAATGTTTGGGAGTATAGTTTTCTATGGGATATTTACATCCATTAAATTTTAGGATTTAACATATTTTTGGTTGTAGACTGGTAATATTTAAAGCATTCTCATATAGATTCTTCCCATAGGAGATTGACATGTACATATCCTAAGGGTGAAAATTACATCAATCACAGAGAGTGGGATATCATAGTGGGAAATTTCATCAGTGATTGTGGGTGCACACTACCCATAATTATAGTCTATTGCTAGATGATAGAGCTATAATGTATGATTTATTTCTATCCCTAGTGGATAGGTTTTATGATGCATTTCATGATGACTTATCTGGGATTCCATCTAAGAGATATGTGGAGTTTATGATTAAGATCATGTAGTAGGATGAGGTAGTTACTATTCAAACATATAGAATAGAACCAACAGTTCTTTAAAATCTCATGATTCATCTAGAAGAGTTTACGGATAATGGGTTTATCCATCTTAGTATTTATCCTTTGGTTTCTATAGTATTATATTTATGGAATGACGATGAGCCTTTTCACATGTGTGTTTATTACCAAATGAATATGAAGAACGGGTATTCACTTTTGTGTATCCATAACCAATTTTACCAGTTGAGGGGAGCGTGTGTTTTCTCCATTATAGAGTTGATTTTAGGGTATCATCATTTGAGAGTTTACATTCTAACATAGCTCATACTTCATTTTGAAGTTGGTATATGCTTTATGGTTTTATCCTGATGCCGTTCAGATTGATGTATGCACCTAAAATGTTTATGACCATGATGTACAAAATTTTCCACCCATTCCTAGTTTGGATTTTGGTTTTGTTTTTGGATGAAATATTGGTGTACTCTAAGACTCCTGATGATCATTCCCAACACATTGGAATCTTCCTGATTACATTAATATATCATAAGTTATACACTAAGGTATCTAAGTCCCAATTGTTGAAAAATTAGGTTTATATCCTGGGTCCTATAATCTTATAGGAAGTTGTGTCAGTTGACCCATAGAATGTTTAGGCAGTTGGATATTAGGAGCATAAATTTTTTTTGATATCTATAGCATCCTACGACTATAAAAACATTACTGGAGGTTAATCAATGAATTTTAATACATGGAATCACCTATTTAGGTCCTAAAAATATGTTAGTATTGTATGAATGGTATGCGGGCCGTGTTAATGCAATCTAGAACATGAAGAATCGCAGGAATTGGATCCACTCTTGATCCTATCCAAGATAGAGGAGAAGTATAAGGTGATTTTTGACACTTATTGGATGGGGTTTCGAGTATTGTTGATTCATGGAGATTGAGTTGTGGTTTTACAAGTCACCCTATTTTTGGATACATGAACGACACTAACCAATTCACGACCTTAAATTCACTTAAGTGGTTTATTACTTGATGTGTTAGTGAATATATCTATTGGGTGAAATTTGTTTGGTGTGTTCTATAAGGGATTAAATTATATCTCTATGGAAACAGTTTTGATTATCCAACAATGGATATGGGTTGAGTATATGCAGTCTTTTGATTTGGTGCTAGCATATATGATCACAAATTGGAAAAATGTTGCTAATTCTTATGGTTGAAAACTCAAAAAAAGACAGTATAGTTGTCTATTAAAATGTAGAAGTTCATGACATTTCCAACTAAGATGCATGTCATGGATTAATAGGGTTTAGAGATGATGAATCACAAATAAGTTTCAGCAAATTATACAAAATGGATTTAGATCTATGAATGGATGTATGGTGATCTGGAATGTTTGTCCATCAATAATATCCTTGAAGGTGGGGATTCACCTTAATATTAGACTATAGATGTGGGTGATAACATTTATGTCATGATGTGGGTTGTTATTCCTATGAGAATTCAAGAGGAGATGATGCATGAATATCATGCCTCAAAGTGGGTAATGCATCCAAGTGTTACCAAAACGAACCATAACATACGATTGTTGTTTTAGTTAATAGGAATGAAAAGTGAGATAACATGGTTCATTACATGATAAAACACCTATCAACATGTTAAGGAATAGTATCATAAAAATATAAGTTTACTACAATTGATTTCTACTCTAGAATGGAAGTGGGATGAAATTACCATGGAATTTTTGGAATGTCTCCTGAGGATTCCTCAGAAGAATGATGTTATTTGTGTGATTCTAGACCATATAATATAGGTTTGACATTTTTTCCTATAAATGGGCCTTCTTTGTGGATCATATTGGAGATATGTACTCTAAGAAGTTATTCTATCTATACAGGGTTTCATGGTGTATTGTTTCAGAACATGACTCATGTTTTATTTAACACATATAGTAGGGCTTGCAGTAGGTGATTTGTACATAGGTTTTGTCAACTATGAGATTCATCGCACCAAATAATGGACAATCCGAATGTACAATATTGGTTAATGAGGATATTTTTTGGGCATGAGTCCAAGAAATTGGTTGGTCTTGGGAGAAGCACATTGCTTTGGTGTAGTTAACCAATAACAGAAGTTATAATGAGACTATTCATATGAAACCATATGAGGATTTTAATTGTAAGAAATTCATATCACCTATATGTTTGTTGGAGGTGGGTGAGTTAAATTGATTGGGAAAAAGTCTCATGTAGGAGATGTCAGAGCAGGATTAGCTGATTTGGAAGCATGTTTATACGACTC
Organism: Viscum album; assembly: GCA_963277665.1. Classification (NCBI taxonomy): domain Eukaryota; kingdom Viridiplantae; phylum Streptophyta; class Magnoliopsida; order Santalales; family Viscaceae; genus Viscum; species Viscum album. The sequence goes on along the minus strand of OY728164.1, from coordinate 566,690,125 downwards.
AAATTAGGCAATGGTCATATGATGATAAAGGATAATTTCCCTAGATTTTGTAGTTGGTGATCATGTTATCCATTTTGTGTCGCCCAGATTGTGTCACCATAGGATTTAGAGGTAGGGAATTTTCACACTCAAGTTTGTTTTACCATTTTCTGTTTTGGAGAGAATCAGGTCAGTGGAAAATTTATTGGCTCTTCCACTGATGTACAATGCTATGCAAGATATTTTTCATGTGTCACAACATAGATGGTATCACCCTGACCCTTATCATGTGATTTATATGGATTATGTTGAGATTAAGATCATTTCATCCTTTAAGGAGAATCAAATACATGGGTTGGATCAAATTGATAAAGTGTTTTGTGGAAAGACTATGTTAATTTTTTTGGTACTGTGGAAACATATTAATGTTCATGAGGAACCATGGGATAGAGAAGTAGATATCTGTTCTCAGTAGCCCAAAATTTAAACCAAGGAATCTAAATGAAACATTATAGTATATCTTCATTATGATCTCTTATAATGTGGGGAAATGGAATAATACCATCCTTTTGTAATGATATATGAAACTCATTTATAGGCATCTAGATGAAATCTTATGTCTCTTGAACACCATTCTTGATGATTTGACGGCCAGATTGAAGAATTTCCACCTCTATTGGTTTTAAATATAGATATCTCTCTTCATCGTGTTATTGGTCATTCTAATTTAGTGGGTGGTTTTAGTTGGTGAGCGTCCATCATCTATCATGAGGTATGTGGTATAAATTAAAAATCCCATGGTTGTTACTTAATTTCATATATGTATTTATCAAATTTCAATTTCGTTGATTGGGAAATTTCATAAACGATTGAATTGATTCAACTTAATTTCGATGTTATAATTATTTTTGTTAAATATAAAGAAATTGAAATTTGTGGAATTAGATTAATTAATTTTTAAAATAATTAATGGAATATCATCATTGTTTAATTGATTGGATATTGGGATTGTATAATATGTCATTTAAAAATATTATGAATAAATTAAAATTGTTGATTATGAGATGGTTTTATTAAATGGGATAGATGACTAAATGAGATAGATGAAAAAATATTTATAATTGGGATAATTGGAAATTAGGTATATTATTCTCTATGATTAAACTCATTAATTAAGATTTAATTGATAATTAAATTAGTACCCTCAGATGAAATTTTTTTACAAGAAGGATAATGATGCATAACATTGATGTTTATGAAATTTTGATACATGTGATGCTTTGATACCTGTTCTTTATTTGATATAAGTGTGTGGGACATGTATTTATGTTCAAACACTATTTGTGATTGAATGATATACTTTTGTGTGTCATGTAATGATACTTCTAAATCCCTTGTTGATTAACTGGTTGTGGGATACAGATTGATACTTCAAATACCTACAGGGTGCTAGAGAGGTTGTTTTCGGCCCAAAATGATGGAATTAGACTTTTCTTAAAATTTATATAATTCAAATTTAATTTAAATGATAAATTATACAAATGTTATTGTGATATGTGATATCCCTTGGCGATTGTTCAGAATTCTGCATGGGCTGAAGAAGGTATGGATGGTTCGGGTGTCCTCGGGACCTAGGGAATTAAGTGTTTAAATAACGTGTAATTAGATATGTTAATTTCGTACCATATTTCAAGTAATTTATTATTTATATAATTTATTTCACTTTTTTGACTATATACAGTTTTAGACGCCATTGGTGGTGGCCTACTAAGTTTTAATCACAACCTACATGGGCATCTGGATTAGTACTCGAATAGATTTAGATTTTTAAGATATGATAAGGTCAAGATCCATATGTTAGATGGATGATATGAGTGGTAGAATGGACGAGGAGACTATACAATGTATCAGAATCTTCATGGGGGTTCTCAATGTCATTATTTTGGGTTTTAAATTTGACACTTGATGCAAATTGGTATGACATTTCTACTAATTTAGTTTGGGATATTATATTCCATTTTTGTCCATCGTGTGATATTAGTTTTATTCTAGTTATGGTTATATATTTTGGTTACTATTTATTTATTTCTATTTTTTCTGGTTTTGATAAAGTGGGGATAGCCTCCCCAGGATATATATTAGGCCCTCAGTTCTTTTCGTCAGACACTAGTGTATGGGGAGACTTGTCTGTGGTCATGTAACCGACCAGATTGGGGAACCAATGTGTAGATCCTGGGTTGGGATGCTACATATGATAAATTAATTTAATTTTTTTTCTGGTGGTAGTCTACACATACTCCAAAATGAAGAACTTTTTTTCTTAATTGATGGAATTGATGAATAGAAACTAATAATAACCCTAATTTATTAAAATTAATGTATATAAATGATATTAATATAACTATATTCATATGGTTAAAATAAATTTAAATTACGATAATCATGAAGAAAAAAATGTGGTCAATTAATTTCAGATCCAGTTTTTGATTTTTCCATAGAATCATCCTTTAAAATAAAGGCTTTATGTTGACTAATAAGAGAAAATTAATTTTAAATGATTAATATGTTTATAACTAGATAAATGAGGTAGGGTTCCAAGGTGAAATTATAAGGATAGGTGAGTCTTGATTTTGAGGTATTGTTATCTTTTTATATGGGATGATAATTGGACTTTTGGAAGCACCCGTAACATTTTCCAGAATGTGAAATTACTATTCAATGATAAAAAGCTAAAAATGGAAAAAGTGGGGGTAAATTGATTTTGGTTAAAAATCACCTCTAACGCTTATTTGGGTGAAAACATGAATTTTTAGGTTCTTTTTCTTTTAACCATTTTTTTCTTTTACCACAATTTACATTTACTTTTGTAATTAATTTTTAACATTAGTAATTAATATTAATCAAAACATGATAATTAACCATATATTTAATTATAAAATTTCGTTTTTATAATTTGGAAATCATTTTTTTGAATAAAATATTTGTCCTTTTGAATATTTAATTTTATGATTAGCACACTTAACATGTAATAACAATATTTAAAAACAAATTGAATATTTTATTATTTAATTTTAGGTGTAAAACATAGTTATTATATTTATTAATCCCCAAAAAAAATTTTGTGTTGTATTAAAACTAATAAAATGTATGAGAATTTCTTTTGATTTAAAATTTAATTACACTTAGAAAATACATGATTTAAAGAAACAATTAAAGATGTATTTATTAAAGTAACGTTTTACATTAGTTTTAATTTTTTTTAAAGAGGATTTATATGTTCATAGAATATTTCAAAATGAATTACAATATCATATAGATTAATATTTTCTTTCTTAAATGTATTTTTATTCATATATATCATTCATATATAATGATAAAGTCATAAATATTTCATGTTTTATGAAAACAATATTTCTCTATTGGAAAACAATATTTTTTTGAAAAAACCCAAAATTTCATATAATAGATTATTTTTAATATAAATCCAAAACTGTTGTAAATATTATAAAATTAAAATTATAAAATTTATATATTCATTTTTTAATAAAATTATAAAATATAAAGAAGAACTTTTTTTTTGAAAATTAAATTTTAAAAATTTTTATGTTATTTGTTATATATATCTATATATTAGGTGTTTGAGGGTAAAATTATATTAAACACACACAACACACACATAGTTCTAAATGGCATTCTGTGTCCCCTCCAAGGGATAATCCACCGATCAAACCATATTTGTTTAGTACATGACACCGAGGCTTAGTGGGTGTGAAACCCATTATATAGCCCAATGGCCCACAAATTATCTCCAAATAACATAGAAGCATAAAAATTTTTGTTTTAAAAAAATTATTTTCTAAACAATAAATGGTCTTATTGTCCATTTAAGGAAAGCTAATTTAATTTCATTTATATTAGATGTTTAATATTTTTAAGTTCTAAACAAATTTCATAATTTGATTACTAGTATTAAATCCCTATAATTCAATGGAGAGATTTTAATGACCATACCTAAATATATAATTTTTTATATTATGTTTAGTATTGTGTGGGGATAATGTTATTCATCACGTTTACATGTTTAAAGGTAATAATATATTAAAATATCGAGGTGTTACATTCTTCCCCCAATAAATAAATCTTTCAAATTTTAATTATCATTCGTTTATGAATGCAGGTGATTGTATAATTAATATATTCATTATTAAAGGTATAACATCTAATATTACATGTTACATAAAATTTTAGGCTACATCAATTAACCTATCATTGTTCAAAAAACATCATCCATTTATATAATCATATAATCAGGAATGTGTATAACCATATTATACATTCTCCATAATATAAATTTCACAATCCCATTTTTATTATCCATGACAACTAAACACAGTGAAGCTTTACTATATCCCTAGAATATAAATTCATTTTTAACACTAAAATAAAATTTTCCACTAGTATATAAAAAAATGGTCAATTTATATTATAATCCAAAAAAATAGCTATTAATTACCAAAAATACCATGAATTATCATAAATCTCAATGATATTGATACTATATAGGATATGATTCTGCAATAATCCAAAACTTTATTATCCCAACATTAAACATATACTAAACCTAAAACATATTCGTATCTCATACATATATTATTTAATAGATTTCGCCAAAAATATAAACACTCCATAAAATCATTTTTCATGGTTAATGATATTATTTAATATAATATTTTAATAAATAAATACAAAAATACTAGAAAATAACCCATATACATTTCACATAATCAATAATACAATTTAGAATATATAAAAATGTCATCTATGAATATCACATCACAAATAAAACTATCTAAGAGTATCCATAACTATTTTCTGTCATGATATCGTCCTACCCACCATTGGTGAGACTAAAAAAGTCATATTTTAAATTATATTGGACATATAATATAATTATTAGTCATTTATGTATACTCCATTATTTTTTATATATGAAATGGTGGTTTCTAGATACATAACATTATCATATTTATCCTTGTGATCCATTTTCAACCAAATTATAAATCCAAAAAGGTTATGGTAATATCTGAAAATTGAATATAAAGAAATCAATATGAATATTTCATCCCTTATGAAACCATTGTTTATCTTACGATTCTTTTGGTTCAACCTATGACCCTTATTTTTTAATCATTAGTTATCAATGAAAAAATTTCTATTAGTTATTCTAAAACATTTATTTTACATCATTCCTAAATCTTAACAAATAGTTTTAAAGAGAATGTGATTACCCAAATCATATCCTCTATGAGATTCTAGTTAGGTGTTTAGTCTAAGGAAAATTCATCAAGAATTATATTTATAATATATTCAATGATAATTATATATTTATAGGGGTGATTACGCTAAGGTATATTTTTCCATAGCTGTATACACTTATCTATATCCGAAAAGGGATGTATTTCTTGAAAAAACATCAAAAAATATATTTTTTGAAAACCAAAAGTATTTTATGAAAATCATATACTTATTTGTAGGGTGTTCACAAACTTTATATCAACCTCATCCGAAAATAATATGTGAATTATTAACTTATCATGGAATAATATAAAATTCTGAAGGGTTATTTATTCAATTGAAATTGTGATCAACATAAATTATCAATACATAAATTATCTGTAAAAAACATCCAAACCATTGCTGTTTCTTAACCTTTTCCTTGGATACCAACTTTGACACCCATAACACGTTAACTTATATGTATTTTAATAAACACATACATTAAATATCTACTTATATATGAGATGTAAACAACATTGTATAAACACTCTTAGAAAAAAAAAATAACAATTATTTATTCTCTTACATCCTAGTGATATTTTAAGGATTAGAAATTTATATAATTAGGAAAAAATATAATGTAGAAAAACATATGCCTCTCTTAACTAATGGATAACTTTTGCTGCTATTTATAACACTACTTCTTCCATAGTGAGTTTTAACCATCATCTATCTATTCTTTTACATGAGTTATCCTTCTAAAATTATAAATTGTACAACTTTTTCTCATAAATATGGGAATTTAAATAAAAGGAAAGTTTTAGATCAATAACTCAATAACATAAACATATAAAAAAATATTTTAAAATAATAATCAAGGTATACATAATATGGTGGTAATAAATAATTTAAAAACATGCACAATCAATTGATACTACGAGTATTCTCTTTCAATAACAATAAATAAAAATATGGACATAGATAATAATGGTATAATACATATGGAATGAATAATTTCATATATTAAAAAATTATTCCAAAGATTCTTAATATGTCACTTTCCTATATTGAAAATAGGAATACACATAAACCCAACATGTTTTGTCTCATGATACCTATCACTACATCAAGGGGATATATAATTTTCAACCCCACACATAACCTAATTAATTCCAATTTATTCACCACGTATCAAAAATTCATTTCAAACCCTTCCATAAGTAACCTTTATATGAATTAAACAACATATTTCTATATAAAAAGGAATATATAATTTCCTATAATTTTCAACATACATTAAAATTAAATTATCATAAATATTTTCAATCATTTTTACTATGACAATAAAAGGAATAACAAGATTATAACCCATCAATATAAAGAAATTGGATGGTCAAATGATTCATATTTTACATTTCAATATTCTTACATATAATAATAATAATAATATATTTTATGCTAATTACCTTTTCTATATATATAAAAGGGATAAAGTTATCATAACCCATCCATTTAACAAATGGGGATTGTTGAAAAAGATTGTAACCCAATAATTGAGAAATAGTGTTTAATGTTTTAATGTGATAAAAATTTATATCCATTTAAAAAATCTATATAATAGCACATTATAAAAAAAGTGTATACTATACTGAAATTATCTAAAATAAGTTCATGATAACGATCATAACTCAATAAATTAAACATGTTTTTCAAAAAAAATATTACTACAGGGGAAACAACTAAGTCAATAGAAAAATGAATAAGGGAACATTATATGGGTAGTTAATCCCATAAAATACAAGTAAATAAATTACATAACATTCACGGAATATTAAATCAATATAACACCATACAATGGAAATATAGTTTATAACATGTAACCTTTCCCAAATAATCAAAATTGAGACCTTGAAACACATACAACTCAAGTATCATTTTAATAAAATCCACCATCAAAGAGATATCTTTTAACTGAACATGAAATTATATTATTAATATATAATTCATGATTTTATATTTTAAATTGTAATTATATATTCTACATAAAATATGTCAGGTGAATAAAATTGAACATGTCCCAAAGATAAGAATTCGTGACAAATAGCCATACTTAGGTCTGCTTCCATTCTATACTTACAAAAATTGTCCTACATACATAAATTACTGTTATTAACTACATAACTAATAAATATGGTATATATATATATATGTCAATTCATGATTCTTAATTATAGTCATTATATATATATATATATTTGAATGTTTTTTTAATTTTCATCATCATGTGTAAGTAATCTATATCACTCTGAATAAGTTTCACAAAAAACATTTTGGTATCTTTTCATTTTCCAAATTCAATAACTATTTGATCATAAATGGAACTTAACCATATTTGAAAATATATTTTATAATGATATAAATTCATTTAAGGTGAGTTTAGGTTTCAAACCAAAAATATAAAATCAACGATGATCATGTTTATGTGATTCTTAACGAATTGAAGGTTTTTCATAATTAAAGAGTTATATGTTCATATAAGATTATTAGTATAAAAAAATTAAATTATTTACATCATTCAATAATATTATAAAAATAAATTTTTTATCCTATTCATCCATGAACTTAAAATATAATATTGTTCAAGAAGGATGATAAACAGAACAAAACATTATCATTCCATTATTAATTGATGGTTATGTAATGGTTTAGTTTTATAATAAATATACTAGAATCATTATGATCTTATTTAGTGGCAACTAAGTTTATATTTAATATTATTAGTGATGTATCACTAGAATATAATTTATATAAACTGATTCCCTAGAAAAAGTGTTCATTTTCCACTTAATTCATTTGTTTTATACAATTTTATTAATGATAATTGTTTAATAAAATTGTAATTAATTAATTATAAAATATTCAACAATTGAACTATAATTATTTCTTAAACATCGTATCTCTTAATTAAACTATTCTATGAACCATCAATTATGAGTAGTGATGAAAAATCAATTTCTTCTTTTGTGGTGGTTATAGTCTGCACGTACACACAAACAATGATTTTGTGATTATTAACGAATAATATATATGAATAGAGAATGAAAATAACCCTTGATTAGTAACATTAAAGTGTATAATTATTTTAAAAAAATTATATTATTAATGATAAAATAATGATAAATGAAGATTATCATGAAGATAATATAAGTTGTTGATAATACTCATGTCAATTATTTGAATTTTCCTTGAAATAAACCTTGAAAGTAATGGACTTATGATATTTAAAGGTTTCCATAATATTTCTAAAATTGGAAATTTATAGTTAGAGTAATATAATTTAGTTTCATGCCGAAATTATAAGAATATAGGAGACTTGATGTGGTGGTATTTTCATCTTTTTTTAATTGAGGAGAATAATAATTTTGGAAGCATCATTAAAATTTTTTTAAAAAAATTTATTTTATTATTCAATTGTTGATGGATCCAAAAATCAAAAATAGGTGGTTTAAGTTAGTGTCTGTAAAAAATAACCTCAAATAATTATTAAGAAGATAAGTTGGTAGATTTAATGATATTTATTTTTAGATTTTTTTCTTTTACCCCAATTAACATTTACCTTTGTAATAAATATATAACTGTGGTAATTAATATTAATCAATGAAGTAACAATTGAAAAATTAACTAATATGAAAATTGTGATTTTTAATTTCTAAAACAGTTTATCAGATAAATTTTACATCATGTTGAAATGATAATTTAATGATTAGTGTACATAACAAATGAAATATGTTTTTATAAAAGGTATCATTTTTTAGAATTATATTTATTTTTTAGATATCATTATTAAAATGATCAATCCCCAAAAATCATATATGTTTATTAAAAAAATAAAATAACATGTTTGAGGATTTATTGTAAATAAAAAACCAAATCTCAACATTATCATACTTTATTCAAACAAACACCATAAATAGTTTTTATGAATGTAACATTTTATTTTATTTCCAAATTTTTTTGAAAACAGTTTTATAAGTTCAATAAATAATTTAAAACACAAATTTAAATATGTAAATTAATATTTTATAATTTAAATGGATTTTTAATCTTGTATATAATTCATAAAAAATGATAAATTCATAAATATTATAAGTTTCATGAAAACCATATTTTTCAACTAAAAATTATTCTTTTAGAGGAAACCCTAAATTTCAACTATGTTTAATATTTTCATTTAATATCAGAATATTATTTATATCATTAAAAATTCAAATTATAAAATATAAGAAATAAATTCATTAATAAAATTATAAAATATAGTGAAAATATTTTCCTATTAGAAAATTAAATTTTCAAATATTAACTGTTATTATTATTATTTTATATTATTTACTAGCTAAATTAATATTAACCAATTATTATTAAAATATATACATTATTATAATTAACAATATAATTATTGAAATAGAATGCATTATTCATAATGAGGTATGATTAATAAAGAATAAATTTCTAAAAAATAGAATATCTTGATAGTTGTGTAAGGTAATCTTATTTAATATCATTTATATTCAATGTAGCCTTTATAATATCTTTATAAACATTTCATAAAGATATTACAACCATTCCTTCAAATTAATTTAGTTATTATGTATTAATGATGATATTTAAATAAATTCTGTTTGTTTTTATGTTCGTAATTTCACATGGAGAAAGATATTAAACTCATTGAATAATTTAAACATAAGAATGAATTAAAATATCTGGGTCTTACAAATATTAAATATTTGTTCTCCATTGAGAAATGGTTTTTTAGATAGAAACAACATAAAAAATAAGAAAGTAGTTTTTTAACATTACCATATGTGTTAGGTGATTATTTCTTGTGGTGTGATTTTTTAGGTCCACTAGGTTAGATACCCAGAGAGTGGTGAAGGGAGAATTAGGGTATAAAAGATTAAAACAACTGCCCATATTGATCTTGTTTTTCTATTAATAAAAAATATATTCTCTCAATTTCTTGTATAAAATTATAAAAAGAAATTACGACATTCAAAGGACTCACCAATTTTTACTTGGTTCACCCTCAGTAGGATACATACAAGGAGCATAAACCAACGATGTGTCGATATAACAAATACACTAAAATTACACTTCTATTTACAATGTTTGGAGCAGTCTCATTGTCCCTCCTAGATTACAAAAACATACAATTTGAAAGCTCACTGCTCTCGCTATTGATGTGTGCTCACTACTTCATGAAGAGATACCCGCATAGTTTAATGACTTTTAGGTCCCTTAATTATCACAAATTAATGCATCTTTCTATGTATGTAGATGATTTGAGGACATCCAACTTTCACCCGTAGATGAATCTCAATTTTCACTGAATGTACCAGGCAATCATCTAACCTTCGATAATCCCTATAATAAATGGCATGCTTCCCTAATCCTGGAACGATTCTCTATTTCTGGAACTCATGTTTCAACTTACTACTTTTGTGACACTCCATTATTTAACTCTAATCTTGGGTGAGTCAGAAACTTTTACCCCTGAACTAATATTGGCGCACAACTATCAACGAATGCACAACTTATGAATAACATTATTCTTGTGTGCCCAAACCACCACATGCATGCCCAAACAAAATGAATGATCGAAGCTCAAAAATAATCTAAGTGTTGAGATTTATGAAAAATGAGTATGGGTATCAATTAATTTATATGAATTTTGGGCACCCTGACCACCGCGTGAAAGATTCCTCCATGTGCGCATGTCCAGCCACCTGAGCCACTGTCACCCTTGTATCATTGCATGCCCAAACCAAAACATGGGTTCCTGTCGTTCCTTATTCTTATTTTTTTGTCCTGATCTTGAGAAAATATGTTTCTCCACCTTCTATCTTCTCTTTTTGTATCACCACCAGATAATCCAATCATTTATCGAGATTCTTCAATAAATATTTGATTATTTAAAGAATCCCTTAAACTCAACAACTAACCTTTAAACCCCTCCTATGTCAACATATTGAACATCATGGTATGATATTTCAACAAACCCAACATGGAGTCATACTTTTTGAAGAAACACAATCACCTCAAAAATGCTTCAATGATACCATGATGGATTTTTTCCCAAATGGTTTTTGGGAACAAATAAGCAAACTGTGCCTTAAGGGTTCAATAGGATGTGACTCATGAGATTTAGAAATAATTATATTATTATATTGTAACTTATAGAAACACATTTAAAAATGAGAATAGATTCAATTTTTATTATGATAAAGATTATATATTTGATCCTTGGGAGCATAAAACTTATCATTTGTCAAGATATGTTCTTAAATAGTTAGAGAAGAAGAGAAAATCATGTAGTAATGAAAAAATAAATGATATTACATTGAGATAAATATAAATTTCTAGGTTTTTGGTTCTAGATAGAGGATAAACCTCGTATATTAAAAGAAGTGAAAATCATATCACCAACATCAATAACAAGATGGGTGGAGAAGTTCAATTTGGTAATAATTTGTGACTCAAAATAATTTCATTTGGTATGGACAGTGTTGGTGGAAAGGTTCTTTGAAAAATATATATTATTTTGATTTAAATCCTTAGCTATAATTTTCTATGTTTGATTCAATTTTTTTATTTAGGGAAATCAATAGAATTTAGTAATAAGGGGTGCACTATTAATTCTTTAGATGGTTTCCTTATAAAAAATGATGAATTATAAAGGGAATCTTTAACATTATTAATGAATAAAGTTGGTGTATTCATTCCATGGAAGATGAAAAGAGGATATACAACATTTCATATATCCATTTTAGTTGATAATATTTGTAAAATATTTTGAATAATCATAAAGATCATGATTTCCACATGCTTAAGAGTGATTATTTTCAAAAGGGTGATACTATTTGGTTTACAAATATTCCAAATAATGGAAAATCGTTATGAGTTTTATATCTTCTACATTTGTATTTTTGATGACTTATGAAACCTAAATTTGTTAATGGGAAAATTTCTAATGTATTATTTTTTGATTATTTAAACATAAGATGTAGGTAGATGCTGATTAAACAAAAAAACTGATGTGTTTTGGAAAATCATATGATACCAAAGAGAAGATCAAAAAAATAATTATGTAAAAAATAGGATTCTTCGGACCTTAAATTTTATGATGTTTTCAAATTCCCAAGTTTAAGAGTATAATAAAAATCATTGGTTACAACACCATGTTTCACTGGTATTAACCCTTTAATGTAACATATATTTTTTAATGAGAAATTACTTCATAAACAATGTAGTAAGGAAAAGTCCTAATTTAAATTCCATATTAGTGAAAACTAGAATGTGTTGATCCAATTTTTTTTGAATATCTAATTGATAATTATTATTTTAATATGGGGACAATACTCCTAATGAAATATGTTTTATAAAAATAATTATTATTATATATTTCTAGGCATTTTGTATAAACCTGTTTTATTCTTAAAAAATAAAATATTAAATGTTTGATGAACATGGAGTTGAAGATATATTTCATAAAATTTCAACTAAAATAATGGTAAGAATATTCTTCAAAAAATGGATATGTTGAAGTAATGAAAGGAATAACTTTTTTTTTTAAATTTAACTTGAACATATTTAGATTATAAGTGATTCAGATTCATAGTATTTTAGGTGGAATGTGATGAAGATAGATTCTGATCGGGGGGTGTTTAAATGTATGTAATTAAATCAGATGATATCTATGATTATAAGAAAAAATAATAACAGGGAAATAAAGTATTAAAAGAATAACCACCAGAGAATAAATCAATGATTTCCATATTATTGGTGATATGATAGATCATGTGGAAATAAGAAGGCTGAAGAGACAAAAACATATTTCATTATAATCCTAGGTGTATCCGATTGAATTTTTTGAAGCTGATATCGAATATATTATGGTCAATGTGATGCTTGAGGATATTGATCTGATATATGAAATCAAGACATGGTATGTGGTCTTAAGGTCAAAAAATAAAAACAGGATCAGAAACAAATTTTCTTATTAAAAAAAATTAATTAAAATTGCATAGTGAAAAGTAATAAGGAAAGATTATTGTGAAAAGGATATTTCTATATCTATGGAATTGATATTGATGAGATATTTTCATTAGTGGATCAACATGAATCATTAATTTTTTTTGTTATAACCCTGAATATGGGTTTTATTGTATACCAAATATACATCAAATAATAATTCATGAATTTTTTTCATGAATAGGAAATCTATATTGATAAACAAAATTTTATTATCTTACATGATGATGAGAACAAATTCTATATATCGATGAATGTATTATATAGGATGACGTATTAAATAAGGTCCTCAATGTCGTGGCCAGATTAGTAACTAAATAAGCTCAATTATATTAGATGATGGATTGATCACAATCTTTAGATTAAGAAATAGAAAGGGAATATGATGGTTTTTGTTATAAAATTTGGTAAGATACAATTCAGAGGCTCGTATGACACACAATGTAAATAGTTTTAAAAATAGATGAGGTATAAATTTGAGATGTCTCTTTTTAGTGAACTTTCATTTTTAATTGGTTTCATTGTAATTCAAATATTGTATATGAAATTTTTATCCAAAAATATCTATTCCAACGAAGTGATAAAATAGTTTTTTTTATTTTTGATTCTATACTAACAGATACTTTGATGGTAAGTAAATTGAAATTTTCAAATGATTGTGAATGTGATAAATTTTATATAACACTAACATTAAGATAATTGGCTGTTTAGTAAACTTTATTTCCATATAATCATAAATGTATTTTCTCACATATCCTGAAACTCATTTTTATAGTTTTCCAGAATAATTTCAAATATAATCAATTTAATGAATACATCATTTAATCAATCCAAAATTGTACATGCTGAAGTATTATTTCGTAAATCCTTAAAAGAAATAGATGGGGTTTAAAAATTGTAATTGGGTTGGTTCATTCAATGACCAAAAATCTATAACTAGAGGTTTTTTATAATTCATGACCTGAAATTTCATTGTAATGTAAAAAAAATACAAAATCACTTTATGAACTGAAAAAATTAAATATGTTGTAGAAAATCATGATTGTGACCAATTGTTATGGATACACAATAATCATGATGATATTGATATTAACTTAATATAGCCTTCCATTATTATTTGTGGGAACTATATTTATATGAATTTTATAAAAAAATCACATTCAACACTAAATAATAATACCCATTGATATAAAATACCACTTCTTTGTAGATTATATAGAAAAATTATACATGATGTTGGAGTATGTGCCTAATCAAAACTATATAGTAGAAATTAGAACAAAGGAGATACCTAAGACGAATTTTGAATGACATTAATTATCTTTGGGAGTCCAGCTGAATCCAACTATTTAGACAAACATGGATATAGAACTCCCAATCCCTATTAGAAATTTATTCTTCATCACAGAAGTGATATTTAGGTTTTTTAGAAAAGGTTTATAATTTCTCATGATCAATAAAGAGGTTAATGATATGTTATAAGAATTCTAATATATATGAGAGTGTTTTTATATATGTTTGGGAGATTTTTTTAAAACAAATCAAAGAAAAAGACCACGATATATTATCATGAGAATTATTTCATTTATAAATTAATCTATCACTAATACTTATCTCACATGATATTAGTGTCTTCGATCGATGTTTCATTGATTCACATCTTATGAACTAAATGATATACCAAAATTTATTATTGTAATGTTTTCCATTCATCCTTGAAAATATGGGTATTTTCTCTAATTTCCTACAAAAATAAATGTGGAAATTGTTTGGGATAATCACATTTTTACATTGTGTCGATTATGGTTTTTGAAAATCACATCTAGGTGTTAATGTAGATGAATTTTATAGGGATAAAGTGATTCTCGGAGGATCTCTATGAATTTTAAAATATATAATGCGTGTTCATGTGGGAGGAATGTGTGTCAGCAATATAGTCACCATACATAACCCAAGAGGCTACTCAATATAATTTATTACATTCAGTGCTCTTATATCATTGATATTTCTATTCCTAAAATCCTAGTGTAATAAGTGGGGTCCTTTTGGTAGGTTCTCTTTCTACCTTATAAGGTTAATATATTATAGGGAAATAGTATCAAGTGTTCCTGAATAAACTACCACATATTGGAATAACGACATCTCCTTCTTTTATCAACACTAAAAAAATCATTAATAAATTGGGAAACGTTATCAATGATAACTAAAAGTCATTTTACATTTAAATTTTATCTGTGCTAAAAAATGGGCTCATAAAGGTATACCCCTTATCAGAAATATTAGAGCTTTGAAAACACTCTCTTGTCTCTAGCCATGTCCTCCAAAAAGAAGCTAATCTGTGTAGCCCAGAGGAACTTCTAAGACATGTTTCATTGATCTTGGGGTTATATTATTGTATTTAAATTTCTACTAGTCATATTTTATTCCATTTTTTGTTTTCTTCTGATTATTTTTTCAGAAGGAATTGGGTTTTTGTTCATTATTTATGATATCAGGATTATTCCATGTATATGGGTGTTCGACAGATCTTAATCTATTTGCAGGTATGAATTTTATTTTCTGGTGTGGTTAAGGGTCCATGCCATATTATGGATCGTCTAACATCCAAAAATATTAAATTATATTTCAGTTGTAGTAGGTGAACATGTACATATTGATAAGAAATGAGTAATCCAGGTATGGGCATTATACATAAATCATAGTAGATGTGGATTTAAGAATCACAACGATTGATAATATAATTATATATATGCATAATGATGACATTAATTATTGGATAGATTATGAGAGGAATCATATGTTTTGTGATTTTTTTTATTTATTTTGGAAACTCAGAATAGAAATGTCTTATATCCTTAACATGTAAATATTTATTCATGAAAGGTAATTCTGAGATGGATTGAAAATGAAAATCAAAGCAATGTGATTCCCCCAAAAAAAATTTTCCTTCTATGGGGATTCAAAGATCATAATTCTTTTGGGACTCTTACTTCTCAAATGTTTGATCATGTTTGAGGTAAGGATTTTGGGATAGTTGACATTTTGGACCTCTGGGATGGCCGAGATGTTAATTTTTGTTCTATTAAACGGGATCATAATCATATTTCCAAACGGGTTTCCTTTTGAATTGAATCATACTAGAAATAAATAAACACACAGTGGTATGTTTATGGGTATGACTACGGTATCATGGACTGATGAAGTTGAGGATATATTGGCATATACTCCTATGGTTGCTGACATTGATAATTCTGAAAATGTGGTTGATATCCTTTTAGAATTTGATGATGATGTTAAAATGAAGGTTGATCATCAATTAATATGTGATAAAAATACGGTCGTTTCTAGGTACCTAAAGGGAAAAATATAGGGGATGTTGAGATCCATGGTAATCAAAATATATGTGGGGATCCTTCCCATGGGGAGTTAATAATATTTTGAACTATTATAGCTTTTTGAGAAGGAATATGGTTGTGGGATCCAAGAATAATCTTGATAATGAATTGGAATTTCCAAATTCTAAAAATGTTATTGTTGGTTATGAGAATTATGGCCAACAGTTTTTCCCTTAGAGTCTGCAACATGTTGGAACCTCCCATTTGGTCCTTTTTGACCAATCTTGAAATGATTTCAAGGAAGTATAATTAAATTCAACGGGTTCGTATTGAAAATCATATATTTTTGTAAATGATATAACTCATTTATATGATCCTTCTAACAAGTTTGAAGAGGAAACACAAATCTTGAAGTTAGTGAAGAAAATATCTGTCGATTTTCGAAGAGTTGTGGGGTCTTCGAAGCATCATTTAGTCACTTCTATGCTTATAGCTACTACCAGTAAAATTAATAGGGGTCATGTAAAGGGTGTGAATACATTGAATGATCCTACTTCTAATACTACATCTGATGGGCTGGAGGATGTATATGAAGTGGGGAAATGTGATGTGATGTCTGGGGTCAAACAAAAATATACCCCTTTAGATTTCAATATTTCGGGGTATAGTTGGGTTTATCATGACTCAACAAAACGATAGGGTCCAATTCCATCTAGTTTTACCTTAACCCTCAAGTTACTGAACAACAATTACAAACGTATGGTTTAGACTCAAAATCCCATTGATCATCGTGCCTCTAACATTAGGTAAGATGATGGAAAAGGATGAACATATGATTCTAAATCATATGAAATTAATGTTGACATGGATGTGAAATCCTTTGATGATGGAGGGGGTCATGGAAATGAGCTAAGTCATGGAGAACTGGGCATCATCCCCATTGTCATGGTGGACATGTGTTTTATCACAATGTGAGCACTCGATCTCGTGAGGTATGAATGATTGTTTTAAGTGTGGAATCAAGTGAATCTTTCATTATTGTGTGATTTTATATACCTCAGGCTTGTGTCAATTAAAATTAATTTTTTTTATTTCTTGATGAGGGTAGGTTGTTTCCTGACCCCATCCTCTCTTCGTTAATTTTTTCATTTCAAGTAAAGTGGCTCATACCATTGCTTGTTAAAAAATAATATATTTATACATATGTAAGTATTAAAATATAATTATATAATTATATAAATATATTTAAAATTATGTAAAAATATTTATAAATATATATATTAATAATAGTGAAAACCAACAAAAAAAAATATTAATATATTTGAAAATATTTTCATATATAAAATTATCAATTTTATATTAGTCAAAATAATTAACTACTAAATTATATTTATTGATTAAAAATGTGTATATAAAGAAAAAAATATATATATTAATTTTTTATTTAAATAACTATATAATATTTAAATGAATATATTTATTAAAATAAATATTTATAATGATATTAAAAAATTTAAAATATATGTACATTTATAACTGCATATATTTATGTGTATGTGTTTATATACTTGTGTGTATATACATGTTTATGTAGATGTGTATGTGTACATGTTTTAATCATGTAAATGTAATGAATTCATTTTTTATTATTTCCTGAATTTATTTTAATCAAATTATCCTTTTATTATTAAACATTCATTAATAATGATAAACATATATTTAAGTAGAGGATAGTTAGATGGATACCCACTTTTTCCATCTTTCTTTTTCCTTTGAGTAGATATGTATAGGCTATGATGATCGACGGTCTAATTGTGTACTAGGTGATGTCCCACGTGTCTACAGGTGATATGTGATATGACCATGTTGTGGGGTATCATAAGTTATGGCTCATGCATGGTAAAATGTGGGCAAGAGGTTGATGTCCTTCATGTTTACAATTCCCTACTACTGTGGTTATGGTTATCATTTAATGAATTAGTTATCATTAGGTAAGAGAATATGTAACCATGCTATGGGGAGGTGGGTCTGATGCCTGTTGGTGTCATGTGATGTTACCAATCTATACACCTTTTGAAATTCCTGTAAAACAACTTCCCCATCCTAAAACCAAAAATTAATGGTGTTGGTTAACTTTCATCATCCACATTTTACAAGTTGTTTCATATGGTGAATGAAATTTTGGAGCTCCAGCACATGACTAATACAATAGTTTTTACACCAAAACTATCTATCCACAACATGTGAAATTTTTTAATAGACTATGTCCAAACACATCCCACATGAATAATTTTTTCATTGTCCCACCAAATACTCCTCTATCCAGCATCCATCCATACATAATATATAGAATCCACATGGTTCTATATGTAATTATTCCTTCCCCAAATAATCCAAGACACCACCAAGAAAATACCTCCTAAGAGTTTCTAGAACCTAGATAATTTATTCCACTGAAATAGGGAAGCACATCTGAACACCTCCAGGTGGATTCTTCCACATAAAACATGCATCGATTTTCAAACCACCAAATTTAAGAAAAATTCATCAATAAGATGTTATGTTCACTCTTTCCATGGAATCACTCTACTAGATTTAATGCCTTATGGAATACATTTATCACATATCTTAATCACTTGTGTTATATTTTTGGGACATTGAACTCCATATTCATCATTCAAACTGACCTCCTCCCTGAAATACACCTTTTAATTTTGATGAAATTATATTGAATTTATGATTGATTAATCCAAGGAATATCTGTTCCTTTTTTACAACATATTCATCCTGGTTCTAATACATCCCATGATACCAAAATTACTATATTGTTCATTCAGTTCATAAAAAAAATCGGATGACTATTACCATATATTTAGAAAAACTGTAATGAAATACACACCATGATTTTTGGTTTAATTTTAATTTGCTTCAGTGCCAATCATGTCCTCAGATATTAAATACTTTTTATACAAGTGTTTATGATTAGCCATATTTTATATCATTCAATTATACTCTAGAATATACATTACCCAAATTGAAATTCCCCCCAGGACACCAGTAAAAAGTGAACAATGAAAATCTATCTTATTTAGGAAAACCCCACCAATGAATTTCTAGAATTTATATTTTTCTCATCCCTCATATTATGTTCAAGCTTCCAGTCTATTTTCATTAAAATTTTACACTCATTTTGCAGTTAAGCCATGTAAAATGGACTTCATGATAGAAAAAATGTTACCATGAACACAAGATGTTGTGACCGATGATTTCACTACATACTAATGAATTCCATAAAATTTTATAATACTTTAGAAATTGGAGTCCATCCTCATCTATCACTTATATACACTCTTTATAACCTTGTATCTTACACCATATTCTTTTTATTTGATCCCTATAATTATCACACTCGTCTTTGAGATTGAAACAAGTCCACACATGCCATAACAACGAATCCCCCCATAAAGCTCTTCCCATGCCCTTATCAAGTCACATCTTTTTATAATTGACCCTATTTAGATAGATTGATACTTTTCTGATCCATAACTTTTGTTACTTTGTCTAGATAGAATAATTACATATGATAAATTATTCATAACATGCCACTTTCTCCCACTAAAATGATTATTTTCAATTACACCAAAAATCCAAAGTACCGACTCAACACTTGTGATCAATGAACAATGAGTAAAATTAGAAGTCATCCCATATAGATACAGGTTTTTAGAATCACCAAAAGAAACTCCTTCATGTAATAAATATCACAACAAACATTGACTATCATCAAATTTTAACTAAACTTCACTCTGCTCTAAAAACTCATTTTAGGAAGCAAATTGTTATTTAAAATGACTTTGAACCTCCAAAACAATACATGAACATATTGTTGTGGTCTTCCAGTTCACTAACCCTATATATGATAAAATGTTGAACCCAATAGAACTATGGTACCATCCATGAGTATCAAACCATCATCAAATATGATATTTAATTTTCATGATTTGATCATCAAATCATTCCTAACACATCCAAAACTTTTTATTAGAAATGTGATCTCGCTATAAATATTGAGAATGTTATTTATCATCGACTTTATATGAATTTTAAATAGTGATACACAATGATCAATAATGAACCCCAAGGAATAGAGCATGTTTGATAACATTATCTAGCTAGATTTAACATTGATATTCCTAGAAACACAGCTAGTATTGCTTCTATCTTCTAGAGAGATTCTAATGGTAACTAGTAGACTGTATAGACACAAATGTGGGGGTGAATCCAGTGTTGTCAGATTTTAAAGAAATAATTTTTTTCTCAAACCTTTAAACTTTAACTTTGGTAGCTGATTAGGACTTATGAATCTATTATTTTCAATCTAACATACTACACCACAAGCGATTGTATTAAGAATTAAAATAAAGCATGTTGTATTGACAAGGTTCAATCACTCAAAGGAAATGTATTTTTTTCCATACATGGACGGAACAATGAATGGATTATTCAATTTAATATTATCATCAATACAAGAGGAATTGTCTTGGTATCATCTGAAAACTGAGAGCCCCAAATTACACAGGTGAAAGATAACTATATTACAGAAGTGATCTATTACACCCCATCATTCAAATATATTCATACGATTGAATAATTTAATTTGTTTCAAATATTTTTTCTCATCAAACAACAAACATAAATGAAATCATGATATATTTCAATAAAAAATTATTGAATAGGACCATAAAAATTTAGGTGCTGAATTATCCATAATGGATAGGAGTAAAATATTTATGAAATATATGTATAAGGAAAATATATTCTACCATCAATATGAATGAAATTTAATTAGTTAACATTAAATGGAATAATTTTCATTTATTATTTAGAAATGTATTAATTTTTTTTAAAAGCCTTTTTGGGATATATATTTCTATTTAACGAAACATATAATTATCGAAAAAATAATTTTTATATTAATATTTGGGTAACAAGAATTTAGATATTAATGTTATTAAACATAAATAATAACATATTATATTTTTAAATTTCAATTTTGAATTTTAAGGATTTTTCATTATATTTTTTTATTTTATTCAGTGACTGAATTTATAATATTTTAAATTTTAATTAAAATTGTAAACAAAAAAAGTTAAATAATGATTTCAAATGTAACTTAGTGAAAAAAAATTATCTATTTTTTAAGAAGTATCTAATTTGTTGAATAATATGGGATTTATGAAAATGTTTATTTTCATGATTTTATCACTATATAATAATACAGATGAAGATTTAAAAATCATTAAAGAAATTAAATTTGAAATTAATAAATATGATTATTTATTTTTAAATATACTTTTTTATAATTTAAAAAAAATTCCCAAAGATTTTTAGAATAAGATAGTAATGTTACAGTAAAATAAAATACAATTTTGGTCATCACAGTAAAAAAATTATTTTCACATTGAGGTTCAATTTTAAATACCCAATGAAAACTCACACATATTATTAGATTAATAATGAAAAAAATTAATGTCTCTAAAATGAGTAACTAAGAAGACATTATAATGTGTAAATTTAAAATATTAGTAACATAACTAAAAAAATCGTTTTTAACATTAATGTTTTTTTAATTAAATTTTCATGCCTGTATAAATTTTATATTATGAAATTTTTTAACAGATTAAATCATAAAGGTTGTATTAGGTATCCATGTTAATTTTAGTTTTGGTCCTCATAAATAAATAATTAGGAAAAAAATTAGTACCCTTGATGAAAAGTAAAAATTTTAAAAATTATTTTACAAAGGGAGAGAGAAAGTAATTGAAAATGATAGACGATATATTTATTGACCAGAAATCACCAATTTGTTCATTTTACTCATTTTAAATCCTTTTTAACTATAATAGTTAAATTAAGTTAAATAAATTCAATGTTTATTTCAAAAACTATCACAATATTCACGTATTAAATGGTGAAAATACCACCACTTGAAGACTCTCATATCCTTTATATTCCTTCTATCTAATATTCCATTTTAAATTACATATAACTGTCCAAAACAATTAAAATACTTTGCGGACATTTAATTATTACAAGTCTCTCATTTCCATAGAAACTTCTAAGGAAAAATGAGCTCACTAACATGAGTATTATCCCCCCCAGAATGGCCCAAAGGCCTTCAATTTTATTGATTTTTGATAACCCCCTTTAAAGGGATTAGGGGGAACCCTTACAAGTCCCACAAGAATAGTGATTACATGGCCTCAGGCTTAAGAGACATTACATGACCCGAAGGTCCTAGGGAATTCCACATGACTATAACTACAAGTAACTTCCCCTCCCCCACATATGCATCATGTTGGTAGATCTCGACCTACGCATCACCATATAGCTATGCCTCTTTTGTAAGAAAAAGTTGGTCTTGATGGCATAACCAAACACTCTCATTCTTACAAATACATTGGTTCTGCTCTGGTAAGTGTGCCTACTCTAAATCCTTCTCTAGGTCTACTCTTTTTTTTTCTAGAGCCTATCTAGGGAAATTGCATGTGGTCTAAAGGCCTTGATGTGGCCTGAACGCCTTAAAGGTGGCCCAAAATCCCTGCTGACCCAAATTCCAAGGAGTTCTGATGGCCTTATAGACTCCAAGCCCATACCGGGGGCCCATGGTGAATAGTTTCGTTTGCTATAGTAACTGCTTTAGTACTGCTACAGTCCCCGCACAGTTCCTGCTAGAGTATCGGAAGTATTCCTCTACCTGGTTTTGAACCTATGTCTCATAGATGAAATTATAGATACCTCACCAACGAGACTGAGGATCATGTACAAAATAAATATCTGACATTACTATTATCAACTACTTAATTTCCAATCTAATTTAACTAATTATAAATTTTTCATGGAATCACTAATATAATGATATTAGTATCATTTATATACATTAATTTTAGTGTAAAAGTTTATTTTAATTATTTTTTCATAGAAAACATTAATTAATAAAAATAAAACCATCATTCATACTTTATTTCGACTACAACCGTCAAGAGACAGTGAGATTCATTTTCATTCACTATTCACAATATTGAATATGTGTGTGTGTGTGTGTGTCTGTGTGTGTTATTAATACATAAAAATTATTCTTTTCATATAATTAATGTTATTTTATTTGTCATTTCATAATATATTATAGATATGATCAAAAAATGATCATTGTTAATTTTTACATTTTAAAATTAGCATACTAAGATGATAATATATTTTTGAAATTGTTTAATTTTTTTCATATCAAATACATATTTTTAATTTTAAATAAAATTATGATATATCACACTAATAAACACTAATATAAATTTACACTGTTTTTCAGAGTATATTACAACAAAAAAATTCATAAACATTTATTAAATTACCGCATGTTGATGTATGGGTCAGTTTGACCAACTAGTTGAAAAAATAGAATGAATTTGTATCCAAAATTACTATAGGTAGACAAATTCTATTAAAATACTGTACAAATGTTTATATAATTAATTCATTCTTATATTGTTGATTTTATATCCATAATTTATTCATTAATTAATAAAACATCATTCGATCAACTAGAATATCTGAAAAAATATCGCAATTAATTTCATACACAATAATAAAGACTAAGACACATGTGAAAAGTATTTAAAAAATAATTTGTAATTATAAATTATCACTATAATTATATATAATTAACTATTAATGGTATAAATTTACTAGTGAATGAATATGGACACCACTATTATTAAACAAGTACACACGATATAAACTATGAACACCTGATGTGGAAAATCGTTAGAATTCATCTAGAAATGTACTAATTATGAATATTATAAATAAAACAGGATATTAATAATGTTATTAATAAGGTTATATATATATCCATGTTTTCAAAATTTTAGGATAAATTATGTTCAGGGATTTCAAGATAAGTGGTAAGCGTTTTTTCTAACATTTATCGATTAGAGAATCTTTTTATATTATGCACCTAATTTATTTTATGTAGGCTATATAATTCAAATTTGAGATATAGTACCTAAAAATATATTTTAATAATGGTATTTTATGTTCAATTACAGTACCCATATTCTAAATGTTTTTAATTATAGTGTTACTCTATATATAAGAGTTTATTTGGTCCCAAATCATATTCTTTGTGAAATGTTGAATGATATGCACCATGTTTTATTTTATATTTTCTATTCTAATACCAACGGTATATTTTTAATGTAATATTTACATTACATGGGATTTAGTAGGATGATAATTTTTTCTTATTGATGTGTATATTGATATTGTTTTTACCCCTTTAATAATTAAATTTTGTAAGTCTAATTCCTTTCTTTGAGTTATAATGTTTTATCCAGAAAAATGTTCTTCCTTGATTGGGTTATGGAAACATAATATCCTAGGGTATTTTATAATCATATTTTTTGAAATGTTTTTTTAATATATATATATATATGACTTTTTATATAATTCAAGTTTTTAACATATTAGTTTTGAAAATATTAAAATGAATTTTTCCTTTCACTTTGGTATGTTTTGTCTTCTCCTATACTTTCGTCCAAGAAAAAAACTATGTATTTAAAAGAAAAATTACAATATTATTATTATTAAATGTAATTTTTTTCAAGGAGTATTCACTTTTCCTTTTGAAAATGTCTTTTGGAATTGACATGTAACATCTTTTGTTACCTCAATGTTGAATATATTTTGTAAAGTATCTTTCCAGTTTTCACATCCATTTCCATTTTCATCTCCAAAATGATTGTCCGTAATATATTTATTCACAATTAACGATAATGTATATATATATATCTTTTGTGGGATGAAATAAAAATTCTAAACTATCCAATAAATAATCCCTTCTAGGATCACATCATTAAATCATTGTATTGGTGGTGTTTTTTAATCTATGTCAACATTCTTCTAAATTACCATTCTTAAAATTAGGATATATTAGTTTGGAAACATGGTATTTCGTTCTTTTTATGTCTTATGAAGCTATTATTAATGAATTAACAATTAGTATAATTATTTTTATAAATGGAATAAATATTAGATTTTATATAATTCAGATTGGATAATCTTCACCAGAAAAAAAGTATTATATAAGAATGAGGGAAAGTATTGGAATTATATATGAAGTTTTTACAATATGGATAATTATTATAAAGTTTACTATATTTTTTTACCATTAACATTCTTTCTCTAGACGACTTGTGATCATGTTAACCTTTTTTGAAATGGGGAAAGTTTCTTTATTCATTATTATTAATGACTAATAAAATAAGATGAATATGTATTGATATTCTATATTTATCATTATATGGATATCCAATTTTTATTATGGTATAGGTTCCTTGAGAAATGGTATGAATGGTTTTGAAAAATATTATGGTGAATTCAATGGACTTAATGTAATGACATGTGGACCTAGAATTATATGACACCTAGATGCATCAACATGGCTCAAGAGACAATATATGTTTGATTATTTATTGTATGACTTCCCAATTTAATAATATGTTGTTATTGTGGTCTTTAAAACATGTAATGTGTATTGCACCATGGCATTGACCTCATTTTTTTGATAATTCATATTTTTTATACCACCAATATGATAACATTGTTATTGACACCCTCGTTTTCGTTTATTTCCATAGACATAGAATTATCTCACTTTAATATATATTATAGATTCTTGTTTTTAAAAATTCCTTTAATAATATTTATTTTAAATTTGTGATCATATTGATTAAGTTATATATTTCCCTTACACATCATTTGATCTCAACCATTTTTATTATTAAATTTCATCATGTTGTGAAGAAAATTAGTACACATGACATTGTTAAAAGGATAAAACATGTGGAATAATTTATGGGAGATGTTCAGAAAAACATTATTGATTAAGTGGTTTCAATTATAATAATAATAATAATCCATTATGTTAGAAAATATTTGATTTATTATTTTATAATGTGACCCAATTCTATAATTTCATAAAAGTAAAAAACAGATCTATTGAAATTAAGAAATTAAATAATTTTTTTTGAATCTCAATTATGGATGGATATATCTTGGATTTTTTAGATATTATTGAGGAACATATGTAATGTATATGTCTATGGAACCAGATATGGGTATTCTTGTTTAGGGTATCATAGTGTGTATCAGATGAATGATTTAGATATATTTAGGTAGTAAAATGTGTTTTTGGTAAAATTTAATGATTAATATGTTATGGTTAATCACAATTTAAATGGTATATATATCACCTTGGAATATTATATGATCTATTTCTATGAAAATATTGAAAATCTTATTTGTTGATTATGATGTTATAACTCTGTGAAAACCCAAGGAATATTTATAAGTATAAGATATAATAATAATGTTTTGGTTAAGTATTAAATATTTCATTTTCTAATAAACAAATATCATTATGTAAACAAAGAATTGAATATAGATGTGGTAGAAATGAAACTAGGTTTAATCACAACAAAAAGGGTTGGAGGACATTGACTCAATCACCACATTGATGCACAATGATTAAACCTATGACTTCATACCTAGTAGTACACTCCTAGGGGATCTTATTAAGTTAATCAAATAATTGTTCAAACCCATTATAATGTAATTAATAATGATGATAAGTAACTTGTTTAGAGATTATAAGAGAAAAATTACCCATGATAACTTAGAATTGAACAGAGAGTAGTATATGTAAATCCAAAAGTATCATATATAAAAAAAGTTCCTTAATGGATGAACTATTAAGATTAATTTTTTAATATATATATATATATATGTATTTGGATATTATGATTTCCATTTTTCATTTTCTATTTGGTTGTAATATGTAAAAACTGATGTTGATAGAGGTATTCCCCAAGAAATAATGATTTCTTATAACCAAATAAATGATCATTCTTAAATGGATTATAATTTTATTATATTTCTATTATAATGTAAGAAGAGATTTTCTAGTATTAACCCTGGTAGTGAGATTTCTATTTTCATAGAACTCTTTAAAATTATCATTTTTGAGTGATATTTATCAATGATATTATAGTATATTGATATATTTTTTTAAATTATATAAAAAATCATAGGATTATTTGTCATTAGTTTGACCATAATGGTATGATCATATGTATTTCATGGTATTAATAACATTGAAAAGTGACTTAATGGAAATAATTTTTTTTGGATAATAATTTGATAACACATGGATAAGTTTTGTATGACACCTCATATTAATATATGTTTTCTGTTGAGGTAATAAATGTTTAATTGAATTTGAGAAAAAAGAGTTGGATAGTGTTGATAACAGTTGATTTTATTATTGATTTATAGAAAAACTAATCCATGATATTTAGGGTGATGTTTATGTAGTTTTAAAGATCATGATATACATTTTATTGTTTTTCACATTATGAAATATGGGTTAATACAATTTGATGGTTAAATATAGAGTTAATTATTTAGTTAGTATGAAATATCATTCATGTTAAATATAATGAAAATACAAATTTGTTTTAGGAGTTTTTTAATTTAAATTATGTAATGAGGGTATATAAAAACACCGTTATATTATTTTTAATGATTAATGTTGTTTGATTAAGGATAAGATAGAGTTTGAATGCATGAATTTCAATGATTTTAGGCTGAGTACATTTTAAGTTAGTTCATGGTAATATCTTATCATTATTTTTAGGATTAGGTTATTATATATGAGAGAACCCAACTCAATGTTACCTAGGTTTAACAAATAAAAATATTGGTTATGTATTGATTGATTTAGATTGAACCCAATAAATTATTTGTTCAAATGATTATAACAATGAAAGGTTTTATTGTTAAATCCCTATTATTTTATTGATTATAATAATTCATCCAAAATTTATAATGTTTCACCACTCATGTCAACAATTTTTGTATTATTAATGGATGAAACTATATGTAACAGTGGGTGAAATGGAGAGTATAGAGATTACTTCTCTAAACAATTCAAAAAATGGGAGATGGAGTGAGGAAACATGATATTAGTCCAAACTAGCTTGCATGAAATTTGGTTAATAATTTGAACATAGTAAAATTAACAAAATAACAATTAAATAAATATGATGTCTCATGGGAGATAAATTTATGATTTTCATTGACTCACAAGTGTATGTGAAATATAAAATCTATAATAATCCATTGATTCAATTGAATGAATTTTTTTTAATTATTTGGCTCAATGTCACAATACAAGGACCAACAAGGGAGATAGTCACCAAAAACCATGTGAATGGGGAAAATAATGTGCAACGGGTAATAATTAATCATATAGTGATTTTTAAATATATATTATCTAGATTCCTATATGATGTGTGTTTTCACCAACAATTGGATATTGATTTATAAATAAAATCCCATTGTGTTTTTATTATCATAAAAATAATTTTTAGTATTTGGGGGAAGTTAGTCCTTATAGATATAAATCCACATTTATTACTCAAATTATTTGTGAAATTAAGAATCATTTAGAAAACATTATAAATTGATTATAATTATTTATTTTTCTTATGAATAAATATTATTATACATCCTAAATTAAACCAGGATCACATAACAGTGTATAGTAAATTATGAGTTCCCTGTAGAAATTATGAAAAACTTATGATTCAAATATTGATGATGAATTTTTTTAAGTTGTGAGAATGTTACACACAAAAATATATGAATTAAAAAATCTATATTACTTCCCCATTAAATATTTATAATGGTATTACACCAGTTTCTTGTCAACTCTTCTTTTCTACTATTTAATTAGATTATTCTGTATCTAGATATACCTTACAACCCATAAAATATTGATACATGACATCACCTCATAGTTTTTCAACTCTTAAAAGTATTCAAGTGAAAGACATGAAACATAAGCTTTAGTATATTTATGATTTTATTGTTCCCATAAATATATTCAATGGATTCTCAATATTTCGCCCAATAAATCTACTTAAAATATATATTAACTTATTATTAATCTGTAATTAAAAGTATCAAAATTATAATATAGATATTTAAATTGATGCACATAGGTTTGATATTTCTCAAATAAGTATTGTTTTAAATCATATATTAATTTCATGATATTATAATATAGAAACTTATTTTAAACTATGGATATTATCCTTTTCATATATTCTTATTAAACATACAAAATATATTTTCCTTATTAAATGGTATCAAATTATAATACTCTACTTTGTTATAACATGTATGATTCATTCTTCATATTACTTTTCTTCTTCTTATTCTTATTTTACTTTTTGAGATATCCTATTCTTGGATTCATATTGTTCTATAAATTTCCACACAGTAAAAAAATCAATGTTAATTCTTTGTATGGATTCCTTGATCATTCATCTCCACCCTCTCTAAGATACAAACTTCTCATATGTGTGGGTGAGTCATTTAATTAGTCCATCCATTTTTTATTAAAATAAATTGTACTCTAAGGAGAACAAGTTTCATGTGGACCAAAATTATCATTAATTAATAACTACTTTATATGTATTTGACTTTTCCTGAACATTTTTTCAACTTATGGGATAATCCATGAATATCCTCATTTAATGAACCTCATTTCATGAAACTCTTCCAAATAAAAATAATCTATTAATCCTCTCTCAGATCAACCTCATATTATTCTTCCACTCAATATTTCTCCACTTAATTCAAAAAAATTTTATTCATAATTATATACAAATATAATGTACACCTATTTTATATGTTATTCATAGATTATTGGATGAGAGATTCATATGAAACGTTTATAACACGGTTTTATTCTATGCAAACAATTATAAAATCAACACCCATATTCATTTTTTATTATTTTAAATAATTATTCATAAATTTCTCAAGTAAAAAATGAATAAATAGTATTCAACTCAATAATATATTTATTTATCTTAAAAACCAAATAAAATCATTTTATAATTATTAATAGTCTATATTTTTTTCTCATACATTGATATTATTATCATTTGTATTATATATTTTTAGTTATATTACTATCATGCTTATATCATATATTTAAAAACTATTATGACGTTTTGATCATGATATAAAAGCATAAGAATCGTTAAAATTTACCATATTTGGAATTTATTAATTTTTTAAACAAGGTTTATCAATCTAAAATAGTCTCAAATTTTTTCGTTTATTTCCCTTGTAGAATTCATATTTTTTTATTCTACCTTAATAAAATATCTTACATAAGTCACATTTAATATTCAGGTATCAAAATTATATTTGGGGGTCTCCAATATCTTACAAAATCTAGTTTTTTTCACATATTTTCAATGCATAAATGGATTTACATATGTAGTAGATTCTGTGACTAAATAATCTTATAAGTAGATAAAACTAATTTTCTAGTTTTTTCACAACCATTCCCATTTTACATACATACTAGAAACCCATTAAATGAATAACTCAATTTATATTCACAGTGGATCTATAATAAAAATTCCACTGAAAATTTTCTAATATATATATAAATTATCATCCTGGAAGGGGAAAAAAAATTTTCTATAATAAGAAATAATATCATAATTGATTGAAATAATTATGTTTTTTATTCAGATAACCTGAAAATAAATTATGAAAATCTCTAATTATGATCACTCTATAAAATAGTCTATATAGAATGCATATATTATCTTTGGTATATATCTTTTTAAATTAATTCTAAAACATATATCTCAAATCAAATCCACTAAAGCATTCACAACCTTAGAACCTATTAAAATTTGATTAAATATAGTAATAAATGATAAAAAATAAAGGTTTATTGGTTTAATATTTATTAGATTCTTTCATATGTTAATAATTATATGTGACTGTTATAGACATTGATTTCATAATATTTGGAACATTTCATTTCCATCACCATCAACTCAATAACATTCAGATGTTGTTGGTCCAAAGAATATGTATAGAGAGCTAGTCTAAGGAATTTAGTTCATTTACATTTCGATGAAATGAAAATAAAATTAGTTATACCTCTTTTCCTGTATAGAGACTCCAATACACCACCTAAATCTTCACCGTACATTTACATGTAAATTGGAAGAAGATACAATCAGAATAAAAAGGGAAATTCAATCTCAACCATTTTATTGGTAGGGAATACCCATTATAATTTAATGTAGATTTTTTTAATTACACATACTTATTAATAATAAATATGATGTTTAATACAGTCATTCAAATTTTTCAATGGTCTATTTCATGATTCAGCTACTAATCCAACTTTAATAAATAATATAAAATTTTATGAAATAGAAGGTTCTTATTTTAATTCCTCTTACCTTTATAATACCATTGGGATGATTTTAACAACAATTTCTCCTCATTTTTGTCATCTTGAGTGGTTTAGAGGGTTTTCTCAACTACCTCTAATATATTTAAGGAACTCATATTCTCTCACTGTGTTTTCACATCTTTTTAGAGATTCATTTTTATTAAATTTAAGTGAAGGAAACCATTAGGAATGATTGTTTACCAATTTTAAGTACTGGTATGAACCTCCAATCATCAAATAATCGGCTAATATTTCATGGATTAAAAATTAAATTTCCATTTCATCATCATATTTTCAATTATATCTCATTATGGGAGAACAATTTTTAGAAATACAGGGTCAGAATTTTATAAAAAAAACACTATCCATATTTTCACCATATGTGTTACAAGTTTCTAATTTTCACATCTTGGGGAATATGAGAATATATTTTCTTGAAATCATTTGAAAGTACACTCACTTGAACATAGACATAAAAATTTAAAGTTCTAAGTCTTTCCAATTTTTTTATATAGTCACCCCTATTCATAATAATAATATACACATATTACAAGTATTTATGTGTTAAAGTAATCCTATGAAATCCATTATATTTTTATGGGGTGCCTAGATTTCTATATATAATATAAATTTTTAAATAATTATTATCATAAATTTTTTGGGAGATCCCATTAAAAGGTTGTTTTAAAACCATCATCATATTAAATTTTATGTTCTAAATCACAGTCATTCTATTATGGAAATTAGGTAGATCTTTCAGTATCTATTCATTTTGTAAAACTCAGTTGAGGATGATATTGCAAACAAGAATATCGTTTTCCAAAATTTATAAAATGTATATTAATAGTCATGTTTTCACTATTTTTGGATTTTCATATTTGAACATACATAGTAGCGTGATATTATTTCCTTTTCAAAATTTCATATTTTCTATAGTGGAATTATTATATTAAGAAAATGAGTAATTATTATTATTTTGTAGATTTTTCTAAATTCATAGAAAAAATGAGCTGATCTATCTATATGACAATATAACCATTGAGAAAATTCTCAAACATGTTATTACGTGTGGATACCTTCTATAAATAATAGATTTTAAATCAAATTCATTTAATCATTCACTTTATATTCCAATCATTCATCTTATTCCAAAATCTATGTTACGAATTAGATATCCATGTATCAAACATGGCTTCAACTTTAACACAATTATTTGTATACATTGCCTTAAACTTATCTTCTAAATTCTAAACATTACCATAATTAGTTTCAACCACTAATATAATATAGTAATATCATTCATGGATGGATTTTATTAATAATTCCATATTTCACCAATTCAATTTGACATTATTGTATATGTTTCAATGGTCTATTATGATTTCCCTCTTTAAATAAATTACTTATTTCTTTTTGGTGTAAAATCCTTCTCATTCATCTTAATGAAAAACTAGGGAGTTAAATGAATTCCCCCCTTGTTAAATGATTCATCTACCAATATAGACATTTCTATATACCCGATTCATTATCTAGGGTGGTTATTTTTCCACTTTAGTGTTTGGATTATAAATATAAATATTATATAAGAATTAAATATAAAAATGATCATATATATTGGAAAATATGTTACTTTTATGTTCCCTATGGAAAGATTCTTCCTCATCTATGATATATTCTTTACTCCAGCAAGTAATCATCCTTATTAATATTTTCTCCCCTTTGCTTTCAGACACCTATAATTTATAAATACTATCTTATTATTCGTGTAATTGTTAAGACTATTCTAAAAACACTATAAAATCTACATCATCCAATAAATCCTTTTGTTTTTACAATAGGTGCTGTCTATCCAAATTAGAATTCTTACTGATTTTTAACCATAAAACATCTCTTTTGTATTCCTTTTGTGAATCATATATTTTTAAAACTACTAAGATCCACCCATGAAATACTAATGGTTTTTTTCAAAAAAACAATTCATCCATATTTTAATAGAATATAATATTTCTCTGATAATTATAGAAAAAACTACAGAAGAAGTAGGGTTTTCAGGACAATGGGTTCCAATTTTTCATGATCATAATGTGGTCAATTATCCAGATGTACATATTATATATTTACCAATAAAATTAGTCCCATGTCATGAAAAAATTATTTTAAAATCATAATTTTTAAGGATATTAATCTTAATGTATTCGGATGTTCAATATTTTTCACCAATATTCTTCAATTGGAATTTAATCTCTATTAATTTTATTTTGAGAGTGTTCTTTTCATCATCCATTGATCTCAAAATTCCTTCAAAATATATTTTAAAAATATGAATTTAATTAAAATATATTTTAATTAACTCTAATAGTGATTGATCCTCCTATTTTATTTTCATACATTTAACATCTAACAGAGTTTCCTTAACATTCATGGAGACATGATGTAACATCTTCATTGCATGAAACACTTCATTCAAAATAATTTAATTACATATTTTTTAAATTAAGATATCTATAATTATTAATCAGTAATGTAAATTTTTTCAATGAAAATTATTTCTGAGTCACCCTTATATTTTAAAAGTTTAATGATAAGGTTCAATTTTCCAACTCCTTTGCCTAATTTATTATCAATGACATAATATTTTTCCTCTAGCAGCGATTTTCCAACAAATAATTCCATGATAAAAACAAGTATTTATATATATAAATCATTATGAATATTCTTCAAATATTCTATAATAAGATATTATATGTCTTTAAATATTTTTACATCCTCACATCATCCACAATCTGAGCAAGATTCCTCAAAAATATCACTAACAACCGATTCAGAAGATCATAACCTACCATTATATGTACTTAGAGAAAATAGTTGATCCAACTTATTACAAAGTAATTTTCTATAATTATTAGACTATTTTTTACCAATTGAAAATGATCTTTAATCTCACTTCTAAATCTGTTCAAACATGGGTGAAATCAATGATCTCCATTCGATGATCTTCTTAAAATTTTTGAAATCAAAACATCATGTATATAGGATAAAAAAACTCGGACAATATATTTATGTCCAATTAAAGGTATCCTTTTCCATGATAAAATTTTAATAGTACAAATTAACCAATATGATCTAACCTTTGTTCAGATACCAATTGAGATTCCCAGAAGATCTTGTAGACACGACTAATAGGTGGCTAAATCTGGTGTAGTCCAATTATACAAAATTAAAGTTTCAATTTTTTCACCACTTTCATAATAATCTAATATTTCTCATCATATATTATGTGAATTTTCTTTTAAACAGTATATATAAAACTACATGAAATATAAGAAGTAAATTGGATATATAGTGTGATATTTAAAAGTTTTGGCCCCTCTTGAGAATCATAGTTCTTATCATACATGAAAATGAGAAGTAAAAAATTATCTAATGTAATTTTATCACAAATACATGTGTATTTGGTCAAGTGTCATACTAAAAAATGAAAATCATATTACATATGTGTGATATCACTATATTAAATATGTTATTTATTAAGGATCCCACTGTACTTTTTTATAATTGTATACCACAAATCCCACTTTAATTCTTTCTTACTCTTTTAAAGTAAATAAAAATTAATTTTGGGATATATCAACACCCAAAAATGATGATCTACTTCCTCACATCATATTATTCAACCATATTAATGTATTCAAGTAGAATACAAGCAACATGGTCTCTGGTGAACTTATTAGTTCATTATTATTCAATATCAATTCACCGGATTCTCAAAATCACTACTCAAGTAAACAAAACCTAATTTATTTTATAATGATTTTAATAATATTATCATTATATGAATACAGTTCCAATTGCTTTACACTTAATAACATATGTTTATATTTTCGATTGAATTATTATCCTAGTAATTTCATTGTATAATGTTTGAACACAATAACTTATGATATTCATTCGATGTTCTCTTTTTCTTCTATTCATATTCAACACCCAAAATATATTTCATTAAATAAAAAAAATATAAGAATATTATCTTATTAACAACAATATCTTAACAGTTCATCTTATTCGTATTATTTGAGAGCTCTTGTTCTCAATTTTTAAATGCTCTATCTATTTTATCACACCCTCTGTAGTAATGGTATCTTATTTATTATTGTGTGGATGCATGAATTTTTCATATATTATTTACATAAGATCCACTCTTCTAACATAATTTATAATCACCATAAACTATATATTAATTTTCTAATAATATTACATGTTAAACCTTGGGGATAAAGTTTATAATATCCTAAAAGTAAAATTGAATAATAAATATGTGTATTCTCTCTATGATTTAATGCACAATTTTTCACCTCATGGTATATAATTATATGATTGTTGATACTGATTTTAGTATTTAAAAAATGATTTAGATGATCAATATAGATGTGGGGGTGAATTGTATACATTAAAAATTCCTTCAGAACCATTATTGTTGGTAAAACCATTTATGTTTAACAATGTTTAAAAAAGTAAATTCACAAGAGCACTATGTTATACAAAATTGCATGATTCTGGAAATGTATTTTTGAAAATGAAATTCCAGAAATGTGGTTTAGAAAATGAAACTAGTTATACAAACATAGTAGATTCCGGAAATATTGTTCCGGAAATTCAAATATAAAAAGAGTTCACAAAAACAAAGATTCTATATTAAAGCGTATTAAATCTTATCTAATCAGTATACAAGTATAAGAAATTATATGATAGTTATACATTCATTATTAATCTAAATGAAGAGGAAAAAATACTTAAAACAATAAAAGTAACAAGTAGTAAATATTTTAACCAAAAGAGTAAGGTATCAAACAACCATGGGAAAAGGTTCCTTGATTTATAATTTCAAGAATGTATCTCTTACCCACACTAGGGTAAGCCCTCGATACAAATATCTGAGTCTGTCTTGCTGTTCTTGTAGGCCCTCGAACTTCAAGGTAGTTGGCACCTCGGTCATCAAATCCCCGGAAGACCTCAAATGTACTATGAAACATTCGTAGTCACACATATCAATTCTGAACAAGATGTTCAGTATGTACAAAGCATGAATTCTATATCCCTAGAAATTACTTCAACAGCATGTTATCTCTTTAGTAATAGAACTATTTTAATATATTTAATGAGCTCTTTTTTATAGGGGAATCTCCAACAGTTGGATCCCTCCT
Source organism: Viscum album (assembly GCA_963277665.1). NCBI lineage: Eukaryota > Viridiplantae > Streptophyta > Magnoliopsida > Santalales > Viscaceae > Viscum > Viscum album. The sequence continues at coordinate 566,652,851 of OY728164.1, read as the reverse complement.
CCAACATCCATACATTTCATTGAATTTTATAGGGACCTGTATACATGTCACTCAACCAATGGTTAATAAATAACATAATGCACGACATCGTTTTATACATATAACAATAGTTAGTAAAAATATGGTTACCCAACCTATTTCATTTTTTAGAGACTCAAGAAAAATTGAATTAGGAATATAAAAATGGTAACCTTTAGAGTCTATATTACAAGGATATTCAGATTCTATTTATCAGGAATTCATAATCAAGAATTTTATAGACTTCAGAGTCTGAATTCAGAAGAATTCGTATACTGAATTCTATGGAATTCGATGTCTGAATTCGAAGGAATTCTAAACCAGAACTCTACTGAATTCAGAGTCCAAATTCTAAGGAATTTGGAATCATAATTTCATAATAATTCAGAGTTTGAACAGAGAATTTTCGGAGTCTAAACATAGAATTTTTTTAGTCTGAGTTCAGATAATTCGATGTTTGAACTTTAGAATGTTCGGAGTCTGAACTTAGAATTTTCGGAGTCTGAATTTAGAGAGTTCAGAACATGAATTTGGATCCTAAAAAAAGAATTCTCTATATCTAAGTATTTATATGATTCCGAGGTTTTATATGGGAAAACGAATTTTACACATAGAAATAAAATGAGGTAGATTATGACATGAACAATGAAAACATTGTAAGGATAAATTTTCCTTGGTGAAGAAAATATTCCTTATTAAGGGAAATATTAGGGAAAATGATATTTTCTTTAAGATAGTATGTTTGTGATTTTAAAAACATAATGGAATGGAAAATTCATAAAAAACCTTGTTGACTAGATAATCTCCCCCAAACATAAAGGAATGGAAAATTCATAAGTAACACATATTAACACAACAATCCCTCCCTTTTTGAAAAAGAACAAACATCCTTATAAGAAAAAATATAAGGATATATAAAATTTATAGACCTGTAAATAAAACTTATCTCCCTTTACTTATTGATCATTGTGAATACAAATAACACCCCCTTAGGCCTTGGAAACCCTTCCGATCGTTTTTCTTATTTCCTGAATGAGATTATCTATTTTCTTGCATTCAAAAATCTTCATGATGAAAAACTCCACCTTAGATGAAATCCCCCTTAATGAAAATTTATTCTTTTCTTAATATTCTTTTCGACATCCCTTTCTCCAACTTTTTTATTTTCAAAAAGATATATAGGGAATGGAAAATTAAATATGGTACCTGAAATATTAGTACTAGATAACCAAAAATAAAGAACATATTTTTTTTTATTAAGATTGAATGAATATATTCAACAAAGAAAATACAACAAAAGATCATATTTAGAATGAATTTATCCTTCCTTATCCTTTGGAATCACCTTCATCACGATAGTCATCATCTTTTTGAGTTCTTTGTGATCCTCCTCTACACATTTTAGAAGATGATCCTAATCTACTATTTTCTTTTCTAAGGCATTGATTTTTTTATCCTGAGCCTTATGAACCTATGCCTGAGCCTTCATGGATTCTTCTTACATAGAAATCTTCTCTTCTATGTCAATCCTGAGATCTGTTTCTCTTTTCCAACTATGAGAAACTGAAAATAACTTCCCATTCAGATCTTTCACTTCTTGCTTCCATGTATTTTCTTCAAGAGATAGGTTTTCTTCATTAAGGATGTTGAGATCATTGAACTTATTATCATCAATTTCAAATGCATGCTTGACATTATCTTGGAAGTCATCAAGAATTTTCATGTCTTCCATAGTTTTCTTTGACCATTTAGTCATCCTCTGAAAGAATCTTTTTTGGGCTTTGTAGGATATGAAAATGGTTTTGAAATCAGATTCAATTTAGATACACTTATCTATCACAATACATACCGAATCCAATTTTTGATTTAAGGTATGGTGAAGCATATAGAATATGGAGTTTATGCTTGGAAATATATGGATAGTTCCAACAAGATTTTTCAATGACTGGACTACAAAATCATGTCCAAGAGAGAATGATTCTGAATCAGATATTTTTCATGGAGATTATTCTTTTTATATATCAGTAGCTTTCCTCTTCGATGAAGAACCCACATATTTCTTCTTCATCACTGATCTACTAGGTGTATCTAAAAATACCTATTTTCCCTTATTATCTTTAAGAATGAATTCTTCTTGATTGGGTGATTCATTCTCACTATCAGATAGTAGCACAATTTTATCTTTATCTATCTCTTTTTTCAAACCTACCGCCCCAGCATCCTCTAGCTGAATGAAATAATGGTCGGAGTTTTCTTCTTCAGACACTTTTTTCACTTCTTATCCACTTTGCTCATCTTTCCTTGGGGTTGCATGTTTTGAAGACTCATATTAAAATGTTCAGAATGATAATTTTTGAGAAGGTATTTCCTTGTCATGAAAATCCACAAGTTTTTTTTGTCAAATATTTAGTATCACAACTCCCTCCATTTTCTTATTCATCCACTTCCTATTGTTGATCTCTTTTCAGAGTCCCAAATTTCTATCATTGAGTCTCTCATAAAAGTTCTTTTAGAATGGATACTGGTACAGGAATATTCTCGGATGCTTTCTTTGATGCCTTGAGAAGTGATTATACAATCTCTACCTCAGACAAATTTTTCTTCTGTTGCATTTCTTTTTCCTGCTTCTCATGCTCTTCATCGTCATTTTCCTTCAAAAATTTTGCATCAACAGGGTCCAATCCAGACTTAGGCTACCCTTCTTTCTGATTTTTCTTTTCTTCTTTCCACTTTTCTACTACCTCATCGGGATAAGATTTTTGTTTCTTTGGTTGTGGGTTGCTGACTGAATTTCCTTCACCACTGGAGTTTTTACCTTCTCTTCCACATCTTTCACCTTCTTATTCCTTCCACACTTATTAGAGGATTCAACTACCTCCTATTTCATTGAATGAATTACAACTACCTCTTTAGGAAATTAGTAAAATTCTTTGGATTCTTTCGGAAAACCAATTTTCATCCTTCTCAATGTATCATCACTCAAAAACATAACGTTTTAATTCAATGACATAGAAATGAATGTAATTTTGAAGGATTATAAACACCGAACAATCATCTTTGATAGAATGGCTAGATACATAAAAATTTGAGATTTCAAAATCTCATTCTTGATATTCTCCATCGAAATCAAAATGTATATAATGAAATTTATCATCCTTAGATTCACCAAGAAATAAAAAATATAGATGTCAATATTATTTAGAGTATCATTCTCACCTTTTATTCGAATAATGAATCCTTGAACCCACAATTCAAGAATCCGAATGTTTGTAGAGAGGTGAAAAACTTGGGAGTATTTACTTCTAAATGTCCATGAGAAGCCATGGAATTCACCTTATCAAAATTTCCATGAACATCAGGTAGTTTGGGAGTACAGAACTCATCACCCCATTTGTATGGAATACCATCCATGCTTGTAGCATTGGTTTAAGAAAGCAAATATGTCTTTCCATAACACTTGAATGAGAACTTACTTCTTCCTTCTTTTTTAAATAAAGTTAATGACTCATATAACTCAACTAACAACTCCATATATACCTAATCCTGATCTTTTCGTTTTGAAATACATACACTCTCCCAGCCATTGAGTTAGATATTCTTGGAAATGATAAAGTCATATTTTTCAAAAAACATTGGATCAACTAAACTTTCTCTATATATCTTTCATTCAGAGATTGGCATGATATTCAAAATTTCTTTCTATGAAGAGACTTCCTCAGACATTCGAACGTAAGATGTTCGGGTAATTTCAGAATGGGATTATGTAGGAAGGGTAGAGGATTAGCACATCAAGGATTGAGTTCGATGTGGGACAACCATAATGGGGTTTCTTTATATAGGAAATTTGGGCGACGGTTCATCTCCCATGATTGATCCAATGGTTGAATACTTCTTGAGAAGATCGAATGGTTGATACTATATCCGAATAAGGATTTTGATTGAATCTGATCTTTTCATGTTTTTTTCTAAAAAAATTTCAGTTTTAAGGAAAAGTAAATCCTAAAAATTTATAAAAAAATGAAAATCCCAATATGTAAAAGATGATAAAAAAATTTGAGGAAAGGAAACATACCATTCGGATTGTTAGGATGATTATTCATAATGAGGAAAATTCTTCTTGATGAAATTTAGATTCCAAAAATATTGATAACAAAAACATGACTATGAACAATCTAGCTACGTCAATTTTCATTACTAAAATTTTGAACAAGACAAATCTTCAAAACAAAAATTTAACAATAAAAAAAATGAAAAAAATTTAAATTATGAAAACCTTTAGACAACAAATAATGAATTTTAGATTACGGAAAATTATTAGCTTGTTAAAAAAAATTAGATTATGAAAAAAAAATAGATTATGGAAAAAGTTTAGATTACAAAAAAAATTATATTACCGAAACATTTTAGATTATGAAAAAAAATTTAGATTAAAAAATACATTTAGACTACCAAAAAAATTACATTATGGAAATTTTTTAAAATCTAACTATCAAATGTTCTCCCCCTATGAAAAAATGATTCTTACTATACAGAGATTGGTTTCAACATGAAGTTATCATTGACGATTACCATACAACTAACATTACTAACCTCTATTTTATGTATTCAAATCTATCAAATGGTAATGATTTTGTTATAATATTAGAATTTTGATCTTCTGTTCTGATAAATTTAATAATGATATGTCCTTTTTGTGTGTGATCCATAAAAAGTGGTGCATAATATCTATGTGTTTTGTACAATATTGATCTGTAGGGTTTTTACTTACGGAAATGGCACTAGTATTATCACACAATATTTTTGTTCTAGAAAAAATTGTACCATAATCGGTGAGTATGTGTTGCATCCATTATTCCTGAGCACAACAACATCCAGCTGCTATATATTCATCTTCATTAGTGGAAAGTGCTACTGAGTGTTACATTTTTCATAACCGGGAAACTAATGAATCTCTTATGAAATGGAATGTTCTGGATTTAATATTCCTATCCATTATACTTCAATCAAATTCATCATCTAAAATTATTTTTAAAACACAGTCGTTTACAGAAGTATAAAAGAGTCCAAGACCTATAGTTCCCTTTAATTAGAGAAAATTCATTTTCACTGTCTTTAAACGAGATTTTTTAAGATTGGATTGATATCAAGCACATAATAATAATACAAACATTACATTTTGACATTTTTCTATCAAGTAAAGTAGACTTTCTATCATACCTCTAAAATATGTTTGTTCTACTGGTTTCCCGACATCATCAAGATCAAGTGAATTTGAGGTATAAAAGGGAGTACTTATACTCTTAGTGTTGTCATATCCATACATTTTAATAAGATCATAAATATTATTATGTTGGGATATATAGATTCCTTCTAGTTTTTGGGAAATTAGAAAACCTATGAAAACTGTTGACTCACCATCATAATCATTTCAAACTCAGATTTCATTAGATCCTCAATGGAATCAGTTAATGAATATTATGTTGAACCAAATATAATGTTGTCAACATAAATTTGAACAATCAATACATTTTTATTTTCCTTCATTAATAAAAAGGGTTTTATCAGCATTTCCCTTAACATAATTATTTGGAAGAAAAAATCATGTAATTCTATCATACCTGGCTTGAGGGGATTGTTTGAGTTCATAGAAGGCTTTGGTATGTTTGAAAACTTTTTAACGATGTTTTGTATCTTCAAAACGAGGAGGTTGTTCAACAAAAACTTCCTCTTGAACATAACCATTAAGGAAAGAATATTTCACATCCATGTGAAAGAAGATTGAAATTGAAGAATACTACAAATGCAAGTAGAATGTGAATAGATTCAAGTACAGATACTAGATCATAGGTTTCTTCATAGGATATTCCTTATTTTTTATTATAGACTTTACAAACCAATCTAGATTTATTTCATTCAATGATTCCATTTTGATCACACGTATTTTTGAAGACCCATTTACTCCAATAACAGATGTTTCTTTTGGTCTTTCAACCAAGGTCCAGACTATATTTCATTCTAAATTTTTTAGCTCATCTTTCATGGATTTTATCCAATCATCATCACCTAATGCTTCATCAATGATTTTGGGTTCTAATTGGGATCATAATAATAGATATACTAATTCATTTCATAAGGAAATTCGAGTCCTTACAGGTTGATTAAAATTCACCAATGATACTATCACTGGGATGATTCATCAGAAACAACTAATATGGGTATTGAAGAACCAGTTCATCAATGTAGGGTACGAAATCATATGGGATAAATGTTTCAGAAATACATTCTTGAAGATTTTCCTTATCAAAATGATCTTCTATCAAGGGATGACAATCACTTTTTGAAATCACATCTGAAGATGTAGGTTAAGGTTGTTTAAAAACAAAACAGTCAGTTTCATCAAATTTAACATGTACTGTTAATTCAACATTAGATGTTTTTATTGAAAAATCTATATGAATTTGATGTTTTGTATTAGCCTAAGAAAATACTACATCAGATTTTGGTGCGAATTTTTGTAGATTATCATTAGTATTCAAAATGAATTCCTTAAAACCAAATACCTTGAAGTAGGAAAGTCTAGGTTTTCTACCATTCCATAATTAATAATGAGTTTTATTAATAAAAGGTCTAATAAAAACTCGATTTATTGTATAACAAAAAGTACATACAGCTTCATACCAAAACAATTTGGATATTAAATAATCACTCAATAGGGTTCTTGTTATCTCTTGAAGAATTATTTTTCTTCTTTCAACAACACCATTTTGTTTTGGTGTTCTAGATGATGAGAAGTTATAAGTAATTATTTTTCCACCACCAAAGGTATAAAAATAAGAATTTTGAAATTATCCTCCATGATTACTATGAATAGTTTTCTAAGGAATATTTTTTCTCATTTTTAACTTGGGATCTAAATGTTTTAAAATAAAAAAAATCATCAGATTTATTTTATATTAAATAGACCCACATAAATCTACTATAATCATCAACTATAACAAATACATAATATTTTCCACCAATGAATCTAGTTTGTGTTGGTCCAAAAGGATCCATATGTAATAACTGTAACACATCAGTAGTTGAGACTTCACCAATTGATTTAAAACATGATTTAAGTTTATTTCCATATTGAAATAGATTAGATGCTTTTGAAGAATCAAATATATGGTCCGGTAGATCCTTAACTAGTCTTTTAATAGTGAGTTTTCATAGGTTTCTAAGGTTACGATTTCCTATCCTTCTATGCCACAACCATGAATTATGTTCCTTTGCACTCTGACAAGGTAGATATTGTCTTCTAAGATATTATATGTTTAGTGTGTAAACATTCTCTTGCATATTAGAAGAAAGAATAAACTCTTTATTGGAATTTTTTACTATGAACTTTTCATTCCTAAAATTCACAATGTAACCTTCATCACATATTTTAAATATGCTAATGAGGTTGTGCTTATGACCCTTAACAAATAATACATTGAAAATATTTTTTTTTTCAAGAAGAACATTGTTACCTTTAGTAATAATTCCTCCCTTAGAATTATCTCTGAATGTTATTTTTCCTCCTTTCATCTTGATAATATTTTCAAAGAAGATTTTGTTACCAGTCAAATTCTGGGAACATCCACTATCCATGTTCCATGTATTACTATTGGTATTATCTTTATTTCCCTGAAAATAAGAGTGTTAGACTATATGGATCTAAACATTCTTGGATCCATAATTGTTAGACAATAAAATTTTGGGTGTCCACATTTGCTAGAAAAGTAAACATTATGAAACCCATGAGATTGAAAAATATTTAAAGAATAGTTCTTCTACAAATTCCCACCATTTTGACATTTAGTACAAAAAGGGACTCTAGGGAAAAAAATAATTGAGTCTGAAAATTGGTTTTTCATTAGAATTACCTAATCCATGATTATTTACCTGAGGTTGGATATGAGAATACATCTTGTCAAAATTATCCTTACCAGAATTAAAATTGTCAAAAATATTCTTCAAAGCAAAAATTTCAGACATTAGTATTACTAAATTCCATTCCTCTGGAATAATAGGCTTAAAGTTAAGTTTATCCTCTATAAAATGTTTTCTATAAAATTATTTTTAAGATCTTTAGAAAGCTTTTCCTTCTCAGAATTAGATTCCTCATGTTTCTTAGAATGATTTTAGAAGACATCAAATTTTTATCATGATCTTTGGTATAATCCAAAATTTATTTTGGTAAAATAAATTCTCTTTAATTTTCTTTTTCATGTTTCTTAGAAAAATTACAATTTATTATCTATAGAATCATAGAAAACGTATATACTTCCCCATCTGATGGAAAATAATTATTATTATCTTATTAAGAAAATTATTCATCTGATGAAAAATATTTATCAAAAAAATTTCCATTCAAGACATATTGGTTAAGGATTTACCAGTTTGTACCTTAACCACAAGTCATTGATTTTGAAATGGAGCTCACGCTATTAAAACAATATTCTTTTGTATGAAGATTCATAATCTGAAGAATTTTCAGAAGAATATCCATCCCTAGAAATCCAAGTGTCATTGGATTTTAAGACTTTCTTATGTTTTGATCTGTATAACATCATCTTGTTTCTATCAGAATTCTTGTCCTTCTTGCCTTTTTTTATGTAGGGGACTATAAGGTCTAATATGACTAGTTCTTCTACATTCATATCATGTCACTTCTCTATATTTCTTATCTTTTCCATATTTCTTCTAATATTTATATTGAAATTTCTTCTTCCCAACAATATTTTTCATACTCGGAACATGATTGGTTAACTCATTTTCTGAAGATTCAATTTCACTAGATTCATATTGAACAATAAGCTTCTTGTATTTAGATCTTGTAACTCTCTCAGGAGTATGGGCTTTCATATTATATCAGGTTGTTCTAAAAGAAACACCTCCAATCCCATTCTTCTTCTTAACATTTTCAGAATCTCTCTTAGTTCTAGAATCATGTTAAAGAAGTGTTCCAAAAATATCATCAAGAGTAATCTGTGAGACATTCTTATTCTCATCAATAGTTGTTCTCTCTAATTCCCACTCATCTGGTATGATGTTTATAATATTTTCCACAAGTGACTGATCTTCCTAACCTTTTTCACCCATGGATTGTAAGCTGTAGACAATAGTCATGAATCTCTATTGGACCTTACATATAGGTTCTCAATAAGTAAAGAAAAAACCATTGTACTCAGCTCTAAGCCTAGCCCATCTAGTTTCAATAACATTGGAATATCCAAAATGAGTTAATTAAAGTTTTTTCCAAATAAAAATTATAGCTTCACATGTAGATATCTGGAAATATATATTAATGGTCATGGAACACAACAAAGTTTTTCTTACCTTATATTTTAGTTGATATTATGGCTTCTATTTGTTGGTAAAAGTTATGACTTCCTTATCTGGAATCTTGTAATCTTCAGTAATCATAACAATATTGTCCACTACAGTGATAATGAAAAATGTCTTCATACAATCTATCCAATATTCATAATCATTCAAATAAAAAATAGGTGGCCTAGTAGGATTACGAATTTTAATTGAACAAAAAAAATTTCCTTCCATCTCCAAGAAAAATTAATTGCACAGAAACTAGTCAATAATAAAAGATTATAAACAATGTTGAAAATATCATAACAAAGGAAAATATAGAACTATGAAAAAATTGTGTAAGAAAACTTATATGTGAATATATGTATTTCAAATACTAGTCATCTGTTAACAATTGTAAGATTAATGATACTGATTGTAGTGTCGAAATAATGATTTAAATGCTCAATATAAAAGGGGGGGGGGTGAATTGTATACTTTAAAATTCCATCGGATCATTTAAATTTTGTCAATGCCTTTTATGTCTAAAAATGTCAAATAAGGTTAATTCAAAAGACCTCTATGTTCTACCAAGTTGCTTGATTTCATAAATGTTGTTCCGAAAATGAAATTCCAAAAATGTGGTTCCGAAAATTAAACTCATTATACAATATTACAAGATTCTATAAATGTGGTTCCAGAAATGAATCTTAACAAGAGTTTACAAAAACAATGATTCTACCTTAAATTGTATGAAATATTATCTAATCAGACTACATGTATAAGAAAGTATAAGATAGTTATACTTTCCTTTTCAATCAAAATGCAGTGGAAAACAAACTTGAAACAATACATGTAACAAGTAGTATATCTTTTAACCCAAAGAGTTGGGTGTCTAACAACCATGGATAATGGTTCCTTGATATATACTTTCAAGAACGTCTGTTTTACCCACATCAAGGTAAGCCCTTGATATGAATATTGATGTCTATCTTGCTATCCCCACAATCCCTCAATCTTCAAGGTAGTGAGCACCTCTATCTTCCAATCCCTGAAATCCCACGAATGTACTAATCAACATTCGGAGTCGCACGAAGAAATTCTGAACCAGATGTTTAGTACGCACAAAGAATGAATTCTCTCCCTCTATAAATAAAATCAAGAGAATGTAATATCTAGAGTCATAGAACTGTTGTTATATATTTAGAGCTTATTTAAATGATCTCTTATTTATAAGTGTATCACCAAAAGTCGGCTCCCTCCTCCAATGGCCATAGTTTTCCTTGAATTTCGGAGAGAACTGTATATGTTTCACTCAAAAAACGATTAGTAAATAATAGAATGACTGATATCATCTTACACTTATAACAATGTTAAGTAAAAATATGATTCCTCAACAAAATTAATTTTTTGGAGTCAAAGGAAAAATAGAATTTGGAGCCTAAACAAGTTAACATTTGGATCCTATATTAAAAGGATATTCAGATTCTATTTTCTAGGAATTTGGAATCATAATTCTATAGACTTCAGAGTCTGAATTCTAAGGAATTCGGATTATAAATTCTAAGGAATTCAGAGTCTGAATTTTGATGAATTCGGAACCTGAATTCTAAAGAATTCAGAGTCCAAATTCTATGGAATTTGGAATATTAATTTCATAAGAATATGGAGTCTGAGTTCATAATAATTTTGTGTCTGAATAAAAATAATTCGGCGTCTGAATATAGAAAGATTAGAGTCATAAAGTAGAATGTTTGGAGTATTAATTTAGAGAATTAGGAGTATGAACTTTAGAATGTTTGGAGTATGAACATAGAATCTTTGGAATCTGAATTCCGAGAGTTTGGAACTTGAATTTGGATCCTGAAAACAAAATTCTCTATATCTAAGTATTTATAATATTCCAAGGGTTTAGATGTGAAACCGAATTTTAAACATAGAAATAAAATGAGTTAGATTATGACATGAACAATGAAAACATTGTAAGGATAAATTTTCCTTGGGGGAGGGAAATTTTCCTTGTTAAAAGAAATCATAGATAAAATGATGTTTTCCTTAAGATAGGGTGTTTGTGATTTTCATAACATAAAGGAATGAAAAAGTCATATGGAAACCTTATTGACTCAACAATCTCCTCCAAACATGAAGTAATATAAAAGTCATAAGGAAACCCTGTTGAATCAAAAATATCCCCCTTTTTGGGAAGCACAAACATCTATATGAAAAAGAATATGAGGACATAGAAATTTAATGGATATATAAATAAAACTGATCTCCCAATAATTGTGGATCAATGTGATTACGACTAACACCACCATAGGCCTTGGAAAACGTAATGATCATATTCTTAATTTCTTGAATGAGATTTTCCATTTTATATCATATTAAAATCTTCATGATGAAAAACTCCCTCTTAGATGAACTCCCCCTTACATAAGGAAATTTCTTCATTTCATAATATTCCTTTTGACATTCCTTTATCCCCCATTGTGATTTTCAGAAAAATGTAGGGAATGGAAAAAATATGGTACCTGAAATATTAGTAATAGATAACCAAAAATAAAGAACTATCATAATTTTCATTAAGACTGGAAGAATATATACAACAAGGAAAATATAACAAAATATCGGATTTAGAATTAATTTATCCTTCCTTCTCCTTTGGAATCAGCTTCTTCACAGTAGTCTTCATATTTTTGAGTTCCTTGTGAACCTCCTATGCATTTTTGAGCAACTAATCCTGTTCTTTAGTTTTCTTTTCTATGGCGTTGATTTTTTCATCATGAGCCATAAGAACCTCTACCTGAGCCTTCAAGGCTTTTTCTTACATGGAAATATTATCTTCTATCTCAATCTTGAGATCACTTTCTCTTTTCCAACTCTATGAAATTGTAAATAACCTCCCAGTCATATCTTTCACTTCCTGCTTCCGATTATTTTATTCAAGAGATAAATTTTCTCCAAAAGACAATGTGAGATCTTTGAACTTATTATCTTCATTTTAAAATGCATCTTTGACATTATCTTTAAACTCATCAATAATTCTCATGTCTTCAATAGTTTTCATTGACCAACTAGTTATCCACTTGCAAGATCTTTTGTGGGCTTCGTAGGTTATGATTTTTTTTTTGAAATCATCTTCACGTTTGATACACTTATCCATCACCATAGATACTGAATCCAATTTTTGATTTAAGATATCATGAAGCATCTTACATCTAGATTATATGATTGGAAATAGAGGGATAGTTCCAAAAATATTTTTCAAAGACTGTACTACAAAATCATGTTTAATAGAGGATGATTCCGAATCAGATATTTTGCATTGTGAGGATTTATTTTCTATATCTGCAGCTTTCTTCTTCGATGAATCACCCACTTCATTATTCTTCACCACTACTCTACTAGGTGTATCAACAACCACCTTATTTCTCTTATCATATTTCGGTATGACTTCTCCATGATTTGGTGATTCGTGCTCACTATCAGATAGTTGAACAATTTACTCTTCATCTATATCTCCCTTCTGAACTACTACCTCAACATCCTCTATCTGAATAAAATCATGGTTGTATCATTCTTCAATAGAAACTTTTTTAACTTCTTCTCCACTTTTCTCATCTTTACCTGGGTAGAAAGTGTTGAAGATTCAAATTCAGAGGTTCAAAATGATAAATTTTTAGAAGGGATTTCCTTCTCATAAAAATCCTCAACTTGATTTATCAAATCTTCAGTATCACCACTCCCTTATTTTTCATATTCATCCAATTCCTTTTGTTGATATTTTTCTAGAGTCTTAAATTTCTATCCTGGAGTATCTTGTAAAGGTTCTATCTGAATGGATATTGGTACCAGAATATTATCGGATGCTTTCTCATCAGCCTTCAGAGGTGATTGGACAATCTCTACCTAAGAAAACTTTTTCTTATATTTTATTTATTTCTCTTCATTCTGAAGATCTTCTTCTGCATTTTCAATCAAATATTTTACTTCAGCTAGGTCCAAGACAAAATTAGGATTACCTTATTTCTTATTTTTCTTATCTTCTCTGCATGGTGCTACTACCTCATCAGGATATTCTTTTTGTTTCATTTCCTTTGGGGGTGCAGACTGGATTTCTTTTTTCACTGGAGTTTTTTCATTATCTTCTACTTCCCTCAACTTCCTCATCCATCCACACTTATTAGAGGTTTCAACTACCTCTTTTTTTCATTGAATGAATTTTAACTTCCTCTTCAGGAAAATAAAAAATTTCAGACTCTTTGGAAAATCCAATTTCCATCCTTCTCAATGTTTCAACACTCAACAACATGACATTGCAATTCCTCGACTTAGAACTGTAAGGAATTCGGTAGGATTCTAAAAATCGAACAATCATCTTTGACAGAATGGCTGGATACATAATAATTTGAGTGTTCAAATTCCCATTCTTGATATTCTCAATCCTTATTAGAATGTACTTAACCATATTTATCTTCCTCGTATTCACCATGAAATCCAAAAATATATATGTCACTCTTCTTTAAATTATCTTCTCACCTTTTCTCAAAATAATGAATCCCTTTACCCATAATTAGAGAATCAAAATTTTTTTAGAGGGGTGAAGAATCTTTGGATTCTTTACTTCTAGAAGACCAGGAGAATCCATGGATTTCACTTTATCAAAACTTCCTTGAACATCAGGTAGCATGTGAGTACAGAACACAGCTTCCCCATCGTAAGGAATACCAACCAATCTTGTAGAAATGGGGTAAGAATGTGAATATTTCATTCAATAACACTTGAATGAGAACTTACATCATCATTTTTTCCTTAATGAATGTTATTAACTCATATAACTCTACTAAAAAATCCAGATACACCGAATCCTAATCTTTTGGTTTTAAAATACATACACTCTCCCAGCCAATGATTTTGATATTCTTGGAAACGATAGAGTCATATTTGGCATAAAACATTGAATCAACTAACATTTCATTGTATATATTCCATTCAAAGATTATCTTGAAAGTTGACATTTGTTTCTATGAAGAGACGTCAGGAGACATTCAAAAGTAAAAAAGTTCTAAGAATTTTGGAATAAGCTTATGTAGGAAGGGTAATGTTTCAACATGTGAAGGATTGAGTTTGATGTCATACAACCATCTGGGGGTTCCTTTATATAGGCAATTTGGGTTATGGTTCAACTCCCATGATTGATCCAACAGTTGAAAGCATCTTGAGAAGATCTGAATGTTGAGATGATAGCCGAAGAAAGATTTTGATTGAATCTGTTCTTTTAAGATTTTTATAAAAAAATCATATTTAAGGAAATTTGAATCTTAAAAATTTAATACAAAAAGAAAATATCAACAAGTAAAGGATGATTAATAAATTTTAACAATGCAAGAAAACCTTCTGGATTGCTAGGAAGATTATTCGTAATTTGGAGATTTCATTTTAATGAACATTAGATTATAAAAATATTGATTACAAAAACATGACAATGAACAATCTAGGAAAGACGATTTTCATTAATAAAATTTTGAACTACAAAAATATTCATTAATAAAATTTAACTATAAAAAGCTAAAAAAAATTAGATTGGAAAAAATTTTAGGCAATGAAAGAAAATTTAGAATATGGAAAATTAATAGATAACTTTAAATTTTTAGATTACGAAAAAATGTAGATTATGGAAAAAAATTTGAATACAAAAAAAATTAATATTAGGAAACATTTTATATTATGAAAAAAAAATTAAGATTACAGAAAAATTTTAGACTAAAAAATAAAATTTAGATTATGGAAATTTTTTAAAATTTAACAATCAAATGTACCCCCTATGAAAATGAGTTTTTTACTATAAGAAAATTTGATTCAACATGAATCTAACATGAAATATTACCATATGGTTATCATTCATAACTTCTATTTTGTGTATTCAAATCTATCAGATGGAAAATATTTTTTGAAAATATCAGTATATTGATATTGTGTTCCGATAAATTAAAAAATGATATCACCTTTTGGGTGTGATCCCTAAAAAAGTGATGCATAATATCTATGTGTTTTTCATGAGAGTGATGTGATGGATTTTTACATAAGGAAATGTCCATGTATAATCAATCAATATTTTTGTTTTGGAAAAAACTCATACTATAATCTATGAGTGTGTGTTTCATCCACAATACATGAGCACAACAACATACAGCTGCTACACATTCAGCTTGAGTAATGGAAAGTGTTACTCAGTGTTTCTTTTTGAATTAACAAGAAATTAAAGAATCTATTATGAAATAAAATGTTATGGATGTACTTTTCCTATCAATTCTACATCCACCAAAGTCATAATCCTTAAAACATTTTAAAACAAAGTCATTTTTAGAAGTATAAAAGATTCCAAGATCCATGGTTCTCTTTAAGTAACAAAAAATCATGTTCACTTCCATTAAATTATATTCCTTATGATTAGATTGATATCTTGGACATAATCATACTTAAAAGATTAAGTTTGGACGACTAGCTATCATGTAATGTAGAATTCCTATAATACGTCTAAATTATGTTTGATCTACTGGTTTCCCAGTTTCCTGAAGATCACATGAATTTGAGGTACCAATGTGAGTACTTATATGCTTAGTGTTGCCATATCCATACTTTTTGTTAAGATAATTAATATACATATGTTTGGAAATATATATTTTTTCTAGTTTTTGGGAAATTTGAAAATCTCGGAAAAATGTAAACTCACCCTTCATACTCATTTCAAACTCAAATTTCATAGATCTACAATGGAATCCATTAAAAATTGCTTCGTTGAACCAAATATAATGTCATCGACATAAATTTTAACAATCAAAACATTTTTCTTATTTTCATTATAAAAGGGGTTGAATCAGCATTTCCCTTAACATAATTATTTTTAAGATAAAATCATTTAAGTCTATCATACCAATCTCGAGGGGCTTGTTTGATTCCATAAAAGGATTTGGTATGTTTTTAAACACGTTAAGGATGTTTTGTATCATCAAAACTGGGAGAATGTTCAACAAAATCATCCTCTTGAACATAACCGTTAATGAAAGCACATTTCACATCCATTTTGAATAAAGTACGAAATTGATGAATGACGAAAAGGCATGTAGAATGTGAATATATTCATGTCTAGATATTGAAGCATAGATATCTTCATAATCTATTCTTATTAGTTTATTATATACTTTAGAAACAAATATAGATTTATTTCATAAAATGATACCATTTTCATCAAACGTATTTATGAAGATCAATTTTATTCATAGAATTTTCCTTAGGCCTTTCAACCAAGGTCCATTCATTATTCCTTTCAAAATAATTTAGCTCATCTTGCATGGTTTTTATCCAATCAGCATCACCTAATGCTTCATCAATGCTTTTTTTGTTCTAATTGGGAAATGAATGCCAGATATTCTAATTCTTAAGGAACTTCTTTCCTTATAGGTTGATTTATATCACTAATGATACTATCACTGGGATGAATCCTAATAAACAACTAATTTGCGTTATAAAACCTTTTCATCAATTTTGGGTAAGAAATATTATGGGGTAAATGTTTTAGAAATACCTTCTTTAAAATTATCCTTATCATAAAGATCTCTTATCAAGGATTGATAATTAGTTTTTGAAAAGACATATGAATATGTAGGTTGAGGTTATTTAAAATCAAAATGATCAGTTTCATCAAATTTAACATCTAATATTTCTTCAAATATACATGTTTTTTAATGAAAAATCTATAAGCCTTAGAAGTTGTGGAGTATCCTAGGAAAATTCCATCATCACAATTTTGTTTGAATTTGTGTAGATTATAATCAGTATTCAGAATTAATACCTTAAAACAAAATAACATGATGTAGAAAAGTATAGGTTTTCTACCATTCCATAACTCATAATTAGTTTTATTAAGAAATGTCTATTCAAAACTCGATTTATTATAAAACTAGAAGTACTTACAGCTTCATCCAAAAAATATTTGGCTACTGAATATTCACTCAACATGGTTCTTATTATCTCTTTAAGAATTCTATTTCTTCCTTTAACAACACCATTTTGTTGAGGTGTTCTGGGGCATGAGAAGGTATGAGTAATTCTTTTTATACTACAAAAGGTTTCAAAATCAGAAATTTGAAGTTCTTCTCCATGATCACTATGAATAGTTTTCAACGGAATTTTTTTCTCAGTTTTAACATGGGATCTAAAAGTTTTAAATTAATAAAAAGATTCATATTTATTTGCTAGAAAGTAGACCCATATAAATCATGTGTAATCATCAACTACAAAAAATTCATAATATTTTCCTCCAATGCTTCCCAATTGTGTTGGACCAAAATGATCCATATTTACTAACTATAATTCATCAGTATTTGAGACATCACCAATAGATTTTAAAATTGATTTATGTTTGTTTCCATATTGACAAGGATCACAAGCTTTTGAAGAATAAAATCTATGCTCCGGTAGATCCTAACTTGTATTTTCATAGAGAGAATTCATAGGATCCTATTGTTAGAGTGTCCTAACCTTCTATTCTACAACCAATAGTAATCTTCCATTACACTATGACAGTGTATATATTGGCTTCAAAGTTCTTTTAAGATTAGTTTGTAAACATTCTCTTGCCTATTGGCAGAAAAAATAAATTGTTCCTCAGAATTGTGTACTAAGAACTTTTCATTCCAAAAATTCACAAGGTAACCTTCATCACATAATTGAATTATGCTAATGAGGTTGTTCTTAAGACCCTTAACAAATAATTCATTGGAAATCATTGATTTTTGAAGAAGAACAATTTTACCTATACAGATAATTTATCCCTCAACATTATCATCAAATGTTACTTTTTCCTCCTTTCATCTTGATAACCTTTTCCAATAATTTTTTGTTACTAGTCTTTTTTCAGTAACATCCACTATCCATGTATCATGTATTGCTGTTGTTACTATCATTATATTTCAAAAAATAATACTGTTAGACTTTCGGAATCCAAAAATTCTTTGATCCAGAATTATAATAAAATAAAATTTTGGGTATCCAAATTGGTTTAGAAAAGAAAGCTTTATGAATGCCAAGATATTGAACATTATTTAAAGAATTTTTATTCTTCCAATTCCCAAAATTTTTAAATTATGTACAAATAGGGATTCTAGGTGGAACAAATTAATTGTTTTTGAAAACATGGTTTTCATGAGAATAACCTAATCCTTTATTATTTCCATGAGGTCGGATCTGAGCATACATCTTGTCAAAATTTTTCCTTACCAGAAGTAAAATTTTCTCGAAGATTCTTCAAAGAAAAAATTTCAGAAATTAGTCTTAGAAAAAAATTCATATCTTATCGAATAATATGCATAATGTTATGTTTATCCTGTAAAAATTTTTTTTTCAAAAAAAAAATTTTGACGATCATTAGAAATTTTATCCTTCTCAGAATTAGATTCCTCATGTTTCTTAGAAAGATTTTCTAAAACATCATTTTTATAATAATGATCAATGGTATGATCAAAAAATTATTTTGTTAAAATAAATTCTCTAGAATTTTCTTTTTCAAGTTTCTTGGAATCTTTACAATTTCTTATCTCTAAAAACATAGAAAACCTAGATAATTTCTCATATGAAGGAAATTAATTATTATTATCTTATTAAGAAGATTCTTCATCTGAAAAAAAATGTTATTTGGAAAATTTTCACTCAATGACATATTGGTTAAGGATTCAGCAGTTCATACCATAGCCATACGACATTGATAATGAAATGGATCTCGGGCTATTAAACCAGTATTCTTTTGTCAGAATATTCACAATCTGAAGAATTTTCAGAAGAATCTCCACCACTAGAAATCTAGGTGTCATTGTCTTCTAGGACTTTCTTATGTTTTTATTTGTATAAATTGTTCTTTTTTCTTTCTTAATTTTTGTCCTTCCTGCCTTTTTTCTTAAGGGACAATTAGGTTTGATATGACTAGTTCTTCTACATTCATTTCATGTCACTTCTCCATATTTATTATCTTTTCCATATTTCTTCTTGTATCATTATTGAAAGTTCTTCTGCCCAAAAATCTTGTTCATCCCCTGAGTATGATTGGATAACTCATTTTCTGATGTTTCACTTTCACTAGATTTATACTGAACAACAACATTCTTGGATTTTGATCCTATAACTCTCTCAGGAGTCTTGGATTCAAAATGTTTTAAAATAGTTGTAAAAAAACCTACATTACCATTCTTCTTATTAACATTTTCAGCATACCTCTTTATTATAGTATCATGTTGAAGAAGAGTTCCAAAAATCTCATCAAGAGTAATATATGAGACTTTCCTATTTTCATTAATAGTTGTTCTCATTGAATCCCACTCATTTGGCATGATGTCTATAATCTTGTCTACAAGGGCCTCGTTATCCAATCCCTTTTCACTCATGGATTGAATATTGTTTAAAATAGTCATGAATCTCTATTGTACCTTACATACAGTTTCTCTATAATGAATGAAAAAACCATGGTATTCAACTCTAAGCATAGCTCTTCCAGTTTCAATAACATTGGAAGATCCAAACTGAGTTACTTCAGGTTTCTTCCAAATACAATTTGTAGCTAAACATGACAAAATATGGAGATATATTGTTTGGATCATGGATCAAAACAATGTATTGTGTACCTTATAGTTTAGTTGATATTCTGACTTATCTTGGTTAGTAAAAGTTATGACTTCCTTATCAGGAATCTTGTAATCTCCAATAAGAAAAACAACGTTGTCCATTCCATTGTTAATAAAAAAAGTATTCATATGATCTCTCAAATATTCATAATCATTCCCATAAAAAATATGTGGTCTAGTAGGATTAAGATTGCCAATTTAACCAACATTTATTCCTACCATATTCAAGAAAAAATCATTCCACACAAACTAGTTAATAATAAAAGTTCATAAACAAGGATGAAAATATCTTAAGAAAGGAAAATATAGAACTATAAAAAATATAATTAAGAAAACATATAAGAGAATATAAGTATTTTAGAGACCACTCCTCTGATACAAATATTAGGATTACTGATACTAATTGTAGTATCAAAATAATGATGTATATGCTAAATATACAAGAGGGGGTTGAATTCTATATATTAAAAAATCATTATGTACCTTTAAAGTTGGTTAAAACCTTTTATGTTTAACAAAGTTAAACTAGTAAATTACACTATACCTCTATATTCTAAAACCTCACTTGATTTCAGAAATGTATTTCCAAAAATGAAATTCTGGAAATGTGGTTCTGGAAATGAAACTAGTTCTACAAACATACTAGATTCTATAAATTTGGTTATAGAAATGAAGCTTAACAAGAGTTTACAAAAACAAAGATTCTATTATGTAAATTATTAGAGATATTAATTAAATAGTTTGATATTATTTGAATAATTTACATAATTATTTTAAGATGATCGAATATTATTGGAGTAGATTGAGAATTATAGGTGTACTATATGTAAAATAATTTATCTACATAGGAAAATATTGTCCAAGGGATTTTATAGAACCGTTTCTTTAGTAAATTGAGTTACACATCGATTAGTTGGATGATAAATATGTAAAATGAGATACCTAAATTTTATATATGGAAAATTTAACTTATTTTCCATTATGATAATTTTTTTATGAAAGATAATGGGTATGTAAATATGTCTATGTGTTTGAAAAATTGAAATGTGATTTTAGACAATAGAAGAGAAATGAGAACAACATATGATAATTTAGTTTTGAAAACATGATATTTTATGGACCAATGTAAATTAATTTATGAGGAAGTTAAATATTCTACCCATAAATAAAATTAACTAGTGAAAATCAAATAACAATGTAGAATGAAAATCTATATTTCCATAATTAAGACGATAAAAAAAATGTTAATTTTGATGTTTCTTATTTTGTTTGATCATTATCTATCTTCATTGATCTTTCTAAACCTATGATTCAAGCCTAATAGAGATGAGATATTTAATTTTTGGATTATAAAAAATATCTATGTTTGGGGGGAGTATAAAAAAATTAAATAAATAAAAATGAGTCTATTTCGTTTTCATGAATAATATAGATATTTTTGAGATGACACTTATCTTTTTTTTCTTTCTATTTATTTATGAAGAATTATAATCTAAAATAAATAAATTCAGAACATTTTTGAGTTTATATTTTTTTTTATATACTCAAATTGAGTTCTATAGGATTCATATTAAGATCTCACGATAAAATATGGGTTCCATGTCATTGATTTATGGGTTATTTTTTGGTATACAATAATGAGGATTAAAATGAAGATTAAAATAAAGATGTTTTTATTTGAAGAATAAGATAATGCTATTCCCAAGAATAATACATAATTATTATTATTGAAGAATGTTTTATGAAATTAGGTTAATATTATTATTGTTGAGTCTATAAGGATTCCTTATAAATTTTCCATTCCTTCATGTTTGGGGGAGATTGTTGAGCTAAGAAGGATTCCTTATGTATTTTCCATTCCATTATGTTTTGAAAAGAAAAAACACCCTATCTTAAGGAAAATTTTATTTTCCCTAAAATTTCTCATCATAAATTTTTTTTCCATACCCAATGAAAATTTATCCTTACCATGTTTTCATTGTTCATGTCATAATCTAACTCATTTTATTTCTATGTGTAAAATTAGGTTTCACATCTAAAACCTCGAAATATTATAAATACATAGATATAGAGTATTCTGTTTTCAGGATACGAATTCAGGTTCCGAACTATATGAATTCAGAATCTTAAATTTCTACCTTCAGACTCTAAACTTTCTATAGAACTGACTCTAAATTATTTGAATTCAGATTCTGAACATTCTATGTTCAGACTCTGATCGTTCTATGTTCAGACTCTGAATTATCTAAATTCAGATGCCTAATTCTTATGAATTCAGACTCTAAATTCTTATGATATTCAAATTCCTAATTACTTAGAATTTGGACTCCGAATTCATTAGAATTCAGCTTCCAAATTATTTTGAATTCAAAGTCTGAATTCCAAGGAATTATGAATTTGAATTCCTCCGAATTCCTAAAAACCATAATCTGGATATCCTTGTAATATAGACTCTGAAGGGTAACTTGAATAGACTCCAAATTCTAGTTTCCCTTAGACTCTGTAAAATGATTTTAGTTGAGAAAACATATTTTTACTTAGATTAGTTATAAGTATAAAATGATGTCGTTCATTTTGTTATTTATTAACCATTGTTTGATTGACACATATATAGGTTCCTACTAAATTCAAGGGAAAAATGGTCGTTAGAGGATAGAGCCGACCGCTGGAGATGAGCCTATAAATCTGATCTCATTGGAACAATCTCTAAATATATTAGAATATTTCTACGAATCAAGAGATTACATGATTTTGAATTGATTTATAGAGAGAGAGATTTTATGCTTTGTGAGTACTGAACATCTTGTTCAGAATTTCTTCCAGTGACTTTGAATGTTTCTTAGTACGTTCGAGGTCTTTCCAGGATAGCAAAACAGACTCTGATATTCTAATCATGGGCTTACCCTGATGTGGGTAAGACATATTTTCATGAAAGTATAAATCAAGGAAGATTAATCCAAGGTTGTTTGATACCCTAGTATTTTGGTTAAAATATTTACTACGTGTTAATTGTATTGTTTCATGTTTGTTTTTCACTGAATTTTGATTAACAATGAATGTATAACTATATTATACTTTCTTATACATGTACATTGATTGGATAAGATTCTATATGCTTTAAGGAACACTACAAAAAAATAGTACATTATAGGGGGTTCTCCACAACCCCCTCTAAATTCATTTTTTTTAACATTAGAGGGGGTTCTGCACAACCCCGTCTAATCATCAAATTTGTAGGGGTTTATAAACCCCCTCTAAATTCATTATCTATAAAATTTATAGAGGGATTATGCACAACCACCACTAAATTTTTTAGCATTTTTTTTAATATTTGGTTTGATTTTAGATCTGGTTACATTAGAGGGGGTTTAATCCCCCTATAATGTTGCTCAAAATTTACCACATTAGAGACAGTTATAACAAAAATTGCCTCTAATATAGGGATTTAGAGGCGGTTCAAATCACCCCTAACCCATGACACCCCGCCCATGACACTCGTACGTCCCCATGACACCCCGCCCTGATACACGCACGCCCCCATGACACCCCGCCCTGACACCCGCACCCCCCTAAAACCCTACGCCCTCACACCATCACGCCCCCATGACACCCGCGCTCCCTCACACTCCTTGTGGACACCAACGCACCCCGTTGACACCCCATGTGGACACCCGCGTGCCTCCCAGATTCCCTCTGTCGACACCCGTGCGCTGCCCTGACACCCCATGTTGACACCCCAATGCCCCTGACACCCCCTGTTGACACCCCAGCGCCGCACTGATACCCCAACGTGCCCCCTTGAAACCCCTCCATAACACCCGCTGATGACACCCCATCGCGCCCAACGGTGTCGCGTTGCGTAAAAGGGATCCCTAGGGGTTTCGAACACTGCACCTATTCCGTCCAACGAACATCAGAGTACCACTAGGCTATGAGCGCTTCTATGTATAATATACACTGCATTATATTTAATTTTATTATGAAGTATTGTATTATATTATATATGTATATGTTTATATTTGTGTTTAAAAAAATAAAAAATACCATATATTTTTATATATACAATATATTTCTCTAAAATATAATATATATTTTTTTATAATATTTATATATAATATATATTTATGCATAGTTATAATATATTTGTGTGTAATATATATATATACACATGTTTGAGTATATTTAATATAAATAAATGCATATTAATAAGTTATATTAATAATTATAATTATATTTATGTGTTTATATTTTTGTATTTATAGATATAATATAATTATAATATATATTATACATATATTATATTCAATAAATTTATTTTATATATTAATATATTTAATTATATACACATATATTATATCACCATCACACATATATATACACATAAAATTAAATGCATTCATATAATTGGAAATAAATAATATAATTAAATAATATATATATATATATATATACTAAATTAATTTATAATTAATAAGCTATACTAAAATATACATAAAATAATTATTAAATATATATATATTTATTCACAATAAAATATATAAAATATAATCTATAATATAAATAAAAAATATATTTAAATTTATTTTTATATTTATATTTTGTCTAAATTATGTAAATAGGTATACATAATCTAATATAAATGTATTTATAAATAAGTATACAATAAAAATGTATTTATATTTTATATTATATTATAAATATTTTATTATGAATAAATTTATATATATTTTATAATTATTTCCATATATTTTATTATGGAGTATTAATTATATATTAATTTAGTATATATATATATATATATATATATCTGTTAATTGTATTATTTATTTCCAAATTTATGAATACATTTAAGTTTTTCTGTATATATATATGTATGATGGTGATATAATATAAATGTATATAATTAAATACATTAATAATTAATATAAATGTATTTAATATAATATATGTATAATATATATTATAATTACATTTTATCTATAAATACTATACAATATATAATATAAATAATTGATATATTTGTATTTGTATTTATATTTAATTTTTATAAATTATATAAATTAGTATACATAATCTAATATAAATTTATTTATACATAAGTGTATAATACAAATGTATTTATATTATATATTATATTATAAATATTTAATTATGAATAAATGTATATGTATTTTACAATTATTTTATTTATATTTTAGTATAAAGTGTTATTTATATATTTATTTAGTATATATATAATATAATATTTAATATAAATAAATAATAAATTTATATTTATATTTATAATTAATTTTGTCAAAATTATATAAATTAGTACACATAATCTAATATTATTATTTTTTACATAAGTATACAATACAAATGTATTTATATTATATATTATATTATAATTATTTTATTATGAATAAATTTATATGTATTTTATAATTATTTTAGGTATATTTTAGTATAGAATATTAATTATATATTAATTTAGTGTGTGTATATATATATATATCATTTGATTATATTATTTATTTCCAATTATATGAATGCATTTAATTTTGTTTGTATATATATGTGTGATGGTGATATAATATAAATGTACATAATTAAATACATTAATATATAATATAAATTTATTTAATATAATATTTTCATAATATATATTATAATTATATTATATCTATAAATACAAAATTATACACACTCACAAAAATATAGATATATTTATTAATATATGTATTAATATGTATTTATATATATTAAATATACCCAAACATGTGTGTATATATATATATATTATACAAAAATATAATATAATTATACATAAATACATATTATATATAAATATAATACACATATATATATATTATATTATAGAAAAATATATTGTATATATTCAAATATATTATATTTTTTATATTTTTAAACACCAATATATACATATATAAATATAACACTTCCAGATATAATTAAATATATCACAACGTGTATTATACATAGAAGTGTGCATAGCCTAGTGGTTCACTGTTGTGCGGTGTATGGAACATGCGCAGTGTTCAAATCCCATGGGATGCTTTTTTACGCCACAGTTGTGGGTCACTCAGGCACGCTGGGGTGTCAAGGGGCCGCGCTAGGGGGCGCGGGTGTCAGGGCGGGGTGTCAGGGAGGCTCTAGGGTGTCAACATGGGGTGTCAAGGGTGTGTGTTGGGTTGTAAGGGAGTGGTGTTAGGGGGTGTGGGGGTGTTAGGGCGGGGTGTAATGGGGGCACACGAGTGTCAGGGGGGGTGCAGGGGTGTGAGGGTGGGGTGTAATGGGGGCGCATGGGTGTCAGGGTGGGGTGTCAGGGGGGGTCCTGGTGTGTGTCATGGGGGTGCGCTGGTGTGAGGGTGTGGTGTCAGGGGGCACGCGGGGTGTCTTGGGGTGTCATGGGGGCACACGAGGTGTATGTGTCATGGCAGCGTGCTGGTGGGTGTCCAGGGTGTCATGAGGGCTCGCAGGGTGTCAATATGGGTGCGCAGGGATGGGTGCCCAGGGGTTAGAGGGGGTTTAAACCCCCTCTAATGTGGTAAATTTTGAGCAACATTAGAGGGGGTTTAATCCCCCTCTATTGTAAACAACGCTAAATTCACTATGAATTTAGCATTTCTTTCTCACAACCGGCTCTACTAACAGTAAGCTGGCACATTAGCGGCAGTTTCCCACAAGCATCGCTAATGTACTCAGAAGGGGTTTTAACCCCTTCTAATGTAAAAAATCACCCCTTCTAAAGGGATCATTTTTTAGCGATATAAAATAATAACAATAAATAATTCCAATGAACCCATCTGTATGCTATGGTGAAGATCATTTTAAAATATTCTTGTTCCATATCAATTAAAATCATCTCTTCTTCATCCGTTACAACCTTCAAACCTATTAAATGATTTTAAAATATTATTATAATTTCTATCTGGTATATGATAACTTAATGTGTCATTCTCAGCATCAATGAGCTATTCATCATTTAAAGTGAATATTCTAGAAAGAGATACTTCATATTTTGGCACTTTCTATTTTCATGATGATCGACTTATCAATTTCTATATTTTGTTAGTCCATGGAATCTATATAGTAAATAATTACAAGGTCCATTTAACATCTCATTTTTCTATAGAGACATAGTGGAAGTATATTTATCTCCTTTCATTGGAGGATTCTCAACTCTATTACATGAATCATCACATCGCATTCACCTATATAATGGAATAAAATAGAATCACAACATAAGGGGAACATTAGTTTCTTGATAGACCATGTAATGATGAGAATAAAATAACTTTACATCAATATATAAATTTCAATAATAGTTGAAAAATAACATAGAACAACTTATAGGTAAAAGGACATATAATTTCCGATAAATTCACTAAAACTGTTGTTGTTCTCGCAAAAACCCCCTATGAGTCCTTGAAAAATTACTATACTAGAATAATTTAATACATGATATTTTACCATGAACCATAACCAATATCTGATACGAAATCTTTTATATGTGGGTGAATATCTTATAACTAGATGTTCTCCCTTCCCTTTATACAATGTACTGAAAATTAGGTACATATAAGAAACTTATGCATATGATAAAATATCACACATCACCTAGAAGAACCGAAATACGATGATCGGTCACCAAAAACACCACATGAAGTAATCCCCCATCATTTAATTTCAAAAACCATAGGATCCTCTCTTAAATGATTGCACATGTGAATAAAAAAAAGGAAAATAAACTCAAGAATGTATAAATGCTATGTGCACAAGGATTATCTGCTTTGGATGATGTGTCTTACTTGCATGAGAGAATTGTGACATCACTATTAATTGCATCGGAAATAGATTACATTAAAATTAAAATTGATTTAAAATTCTAGAAAACCATACTCAATCCCCCTAAAATATATTCCATATTTCTAATTCCCCTCCTCCTTGTCTTCTACCTTCATCATTTCTGCTTCAAGAACCTAGATGCATCTAGAGACACTTATTTCCACTTTGAGTCATCATCAAATCCTTCTGTTATATTTGAACATAATACCTTATACAAGTGTTATACGAGTAAAAGTGGTCCATACCACTCATTATAGTGTTCCTTGACCTATCATCTAGTCATCACCACCTTCCTTAAATTGTGTGATGTTTTTTATTATCATGAGACAATTTTGATCTCTAGTATCATCAGTTATATAGACCAACTATTTATGATGATTAGTTATCATTATCACAACTCCAATATAATGACATTGAAGAATATAACATTACCATTATCAAGGAGATACATACACATATTATCATTAGAGTTCATGGAAACTATGAAATCCCACTATTTCTTCTCTAAATTCAAACCTCTTTTTGAATCTGAAAAGTTTTCCCTTCCTTTTACCTTAATCCATACTCCAAAATGAAGCAAATAGAATATGAATTATATTTTACTAATAATAAGGGACATACATGAAAAATAATGTTCTATATCAACTAAAATGAATCCGTAAATCTATTCCTTAGTTCTTCTGATGAACTCACACTATCAAATGTGCTTCCACTAACCTGATACTGCATGGAACTGGTTGAAAACACATTCAACTCACACTTACAACTTTTAGTGAACTGCCCTGAACACCTGCTATACTTATATTTAATTAAATTCTAATTCATGGACCTACACTTCAATGGGTTTGGTTAACTATCAACATCCAAGTTCTCTCAAGTGTTATATATGGTGACTACACATCCAGATCAATGAAAATTGAACAACAAACAAATTATCATAACAAACCAAACATTACCTTATAAAAAAGTCAACAAATGTTTATAAAATCAAATAAAAATCACCATACAATGAATAATAAGAAATAAATTATCCTTTGATAATATAACTGATAAAAAATATGTTAATTTCATGAAAATATATTAAGTGAAGAAAAACTACAGCTGCAATAAAATTACTGAAGATGCCCAACAATGAAATTAAAACCAAACCACTCATATACATTACTCGTATATGCAATAACCCCTAACTCCACGATATTTTTATCCACCTTGGTTATCATTCTAACTCAAATTTAAAAAATAACTAATGTAGAATAGTTAAACCATATGTAAAAGTAAAGTTGATTATATCAATTTACATAATAGGCCATCCCTTAAAGTATAAAAAATCCAATACAATGAATATACAATAATTATAGTTTTAAAATAAATATTTATAGATTTATCATCACCAAAAAATAATATATTTTTATTTTATGAAAAAAAAACTACTTTAAAATTACGTTTTACTTATGTCTTGTTAGGTACATTCAATCACAACCCATGTCGGGGTGCCATCGAACCGAACACCCGACCTAGCCTGAGAGACGGCCCGAAGGGAGTTAGTGATCCCCCCATGTTGGAAACCAAATCCTAGGTATCAACAATTATATTTTGGGAATTATTTCACCCAAGATACTCTAAATGAATAATACTCATTATATGACAATACACCATAATCAATATCCATAAAACAAATAGATACAATAACATTGAGTTAAATAATTTACAAATTTTACCAAAAACTAAAATGTCACAACATAAAGATTAAAAACTAGACCAAAACCCCAAATATCCATACAATGATAGGTTCATCCACTCAATCCACCACCACCACCACATATAAGAAGATAAACAGTAGTAACTAGATCCACCATCACCATGGAACATTGTACCTTTATCTGGGTCATACATACCAAAGTCTACATACATCCATGTTTGTACATAGTTTTTTATCTAAATACTCAAATGATTCCACCCACACGAAACATCCCATCGTATAAAATGAGAATAATAATCAACATTCACATTTTAATGATAATATTTGAAATTTTATAAGAAATTGTTTCCCAAAAAAATTTATGAAGAAACCATTTTCATGGAAATTTTATTTATGACACTTTTTTCTCAGAAAATATTGCTTTAAAATTTATCACACGAAAGGTCCACCACAAACTGATAGTTATCTTGACATACCAAAATAATTGTGTCATGAATGAGAACCAAGGGAAAATCCATATAGGTAACTAAAACACGAAGGAACCTTTGAACCTCGTACTGCGGTGATAAGATCCTCCTACCAAAACCCACAACATCCACATTAAGGAGTCACTAGTGGGGAACTAATCCAATGGGACAGTTGTCTCCAATCATAATCTAAAATCCAAATTGATTCCCTGAATTAGCCAATAACATGTATCCAATCCCAAGGTATCATGTACTCCAATAATATATCATTTTCAGTTAGTGGTGTTGTGTTGATCCATCGAGAAGAAACTGGGCCTCGATCATACCAAAATAACTAGTATAATATTTATATTTCTCCCACATAGGTATCGAAGATTACCTTTGTGATCAAATTCTATTTCACATGTCCCCAAATTCAGTAATTTCAGAATTTAGAGTTATATCTTGATCAAAACTAACATGGAGTCCATTAATTTCAATAAACAAAAGCACTTTCATTTAACAGGTAGAACAAAACCATTAGGAAACACATTTATCAAAACATTAACAGTTAATAAATCCAATTTCAAAACACAAAAATATGTTCACAAATAAAATCTAATCATTTAAATGGGTAATTACACTTTTAAATTCACACACATACCAAATACATTTTATAACATTATTTACATAACTCATATAATTCAAAAACCACATTTTATGTACAAAATAATGAATCCCACATGCACAAAACCGTTTCATTTAGAAAACCAATTTTCATTAAATTCTCAAATAAAAGCCCTTTTGAAACACATTTCACACCTTTCTCACAAAGAATATAACATGTTCAATAAGTACCATAATGAGGTTCCCATGAAACACAATCATTTTCCATTGGAAAACAAAATTCGATCACATAATCATCTCAAAAAATTTAAAAATATATTTTTCACCATAGAACTAATCCATTTAGAAAATTTCTGAAATGAAGAAAACAAGATAAAATAATATAATAATGTAAAAGTATAAAACCACTTATCTCAAGCATAGAAACGTCCAGAATCTAGTGGATAATGATAACTACACCTCAATAAATTCTTAAAGGGGAACCATCAAACAAAACCCATAATTTTTTCACCAAAAAACACATGATTGAACCCTCATGATGTCAAATAACACTTTGTAAATGACAAACATGAATGGAGAGTGATAAACACACTAGAAGAAGGCAGAAATCGAGAGAAAAGATACTTACGTAATGATTTCTTGAAGAAAAAAAGACCGAGTCAAACAAGAATTTTATTTCAAGGTGTCCATCAAGGTGCAAAGGAATATCTTAGTGTTGGGAATTCCATGTGAATTTAATTAGAGTTTATTTAGTGTTTTATATAAAGTGGTAAAAGAAGTAATTTTAAAATTTTTAATAACGCAGACATGCTATATTGTTAGCCCACATGGTTTTCCAAAACATGTGGAAACTGTGTCTAACTTTCTTTTCAAGGGTATTGAGGCTTCACAGTTTCTTGGGGGTGGGAGCATACTTGTGTGGCTAGATATATAGCTTGGATGGTGCCACTATTCATGGAGCATGGTTTATCCAAGGCTTGCACATGGTTTCCCTTAACCATGTTCCAACCATGAACCACCATATTTTGGGTCCTAAAATTTTATTTTTCACCATAAAATCATGGGGAAACTAATAAAGAAATATGAGATAAAATATAAATATAAGAATACCTCAAAAAAATCACAGATTTGACAATTCATCCCACGATGAATACTTTTCTCTACCAGAAAGACATTTCAATGCCCGATCAATGAACAAAAATGAATACTCATCCTCGAACCAATACCCCTTCTCTCATGTCTCATTCATATCATTATCATGTTTCCAAATAACTCTGAACAACAGTATGGACTTCATATGAAGAAATTTATACTAAAAATCCACTATCCAGACTGACTACATGAAAATAGATAGATCTGGTACTAAATCCTAGACCACCCAATTCAGCACAAGAGATGAATATGGATGATACTTTTTCGACAATGAGACATGGAACATGCCCAGAATTTATGTCAAATGGTAAGGAAAATATAATCGGTATTCCACCTATGAAATCCTCCTAGTATTCAAAAATGGTCTAGAAAGCCTCAAAAACAACTTCATTTACATACCAAGATGATGGTGACCCGTGCGAGGTGCCACCTTAAGAAACACCTGGTCACCAACATCAAAATCCAATGCTCAGTTCCTAGGATCAGTATAAGATTTATAAAAACACTATAATAATAATAAATTATTCTGGATCAATATGAATTTATAATATTTTTTTCAGATGGCTCAGTCCTAACAACCGGGTCTCACCCACCATAGCCCCACACAAGGTGGACTGACACTGCGAAACATAAAGCACCTAAAATGGGACCATTTGAATTAATGATTTTTAATTATTATTATATGAAATCTACACCAATCAAAAATGGATATCCCACGAGCTTCAAAAATCCAAAACACATTCCCAAAGCATGTATTCAAAAATTTAATTCACATACTATATCTGAAAACCAATTTTATGTTGGTATGTCATGATCACCTTGACCTAGAACCCCATCACCTTATGAAAATATTCCCAAAAACAAGATGTAAAATGAGGTTCCCTTATTTAAATAAGAGTATATAGAAACCAGGATTCTTCAATATCTCCTCAATGAATAACCGAACCAACTCATATACATTGGATAATTACTTGATTGGTGTAAAGTGTAAATATTTGGTCAGATGTTCAGTCACTACTCAAATAGAATTCCAACCAAGAGGTGTATGAGGTAATCTAATAATAAAAACCACGGTTATCTCATCCCACATACTATTAGTAATGGATTGTGACTAGAAAAACCAAGAGGAACTTTAATCATCTATTTAATTCTACTGACACATATAACATCGCGATAAAATGTCATCCATATCCCACCTCATTCATGGCCCCCAAAACTACTAACACACATTATAAATCATCTTGGTGTTACCACGATGAACATCCCACTAATACTTGTGGATATTATGCATCACCACCTTCTACAAATTCATAGATACCACGAAGCAACCTATAAATCATAAATCTCAATCAGGAGACAATGTCCATACATAAGTAACCTCCCCACCATTTAGGAACTACATAGAATATTTGACCAACACATCACTTGGATGCTAATGTTGAATCAACACTATAACAGAATACACCATCTGAAAACTAGCCAATAACATACTTCCACTCTACTCCTTGTTAACCTGTTACATTTGGGAAAAATCCCTATTAGATTCCACTCATCACTAGAGTCATTCAATGCTTGACCTAGGACATTAATAATCAAATAATATTCCTTAACATTTTCTCTTCTTGTGGTGTACATGATATCTTAATAAAACCCTTAAAGGTACTCAACCCAAAAATGATTCCTTATATTTTTATCTTTTTGGGAGGAAATGTAGGCAAAGACCTAATGATCATAACAAACCACGATGTTCTCCCAAATAATATAATGAAACCAAATCTTAAAGGCATGAATCACTGCCACTAGTTCCATTTCATGGGATGGGTAATTGATTTCGTGTGGTCAGAGTTGGCAAGAACCATATTCCAGAGCATGCTCATCCAGCATCAACAAACACCCAAGACCTATACCTGAAGCATCACAATAGACCCTGTATCCCTTTCTAGAATCCAAAAAGATCAAAAAATGGGTTGTGGTAAATTGGTTCTTAAGATGCTCATATTATTCTTCACACTCAAAACTACATTCCAACATCACCCCTTATGGGAGAGCGGCCACATGGGAATAGAAAGTTGAGAGAAATCTCAAATGAACAACCTATATTACCCTGATATTTCCAAAAGATCATGATTTAAAAGATATTTTATGACTTCTCTCATGATATCAGTACACTGATCTTCTCAGGGTGCACCGAAAACCCCTGTTTTATGATCACATACCCCAGAAACATCACATCCCTATTCCAAAAGGTTCATTTAGAAAAAATTTCATTGAGATGGTGATCCCAAAGGGTTCATAGAACAATCCTATAACATCGATCATAGTCATACATGGTTCTAGAATAGACCAATATATAAACCAAAAATATCATGAAAAACGACTCAAAATACCTAGGGAAAACCATATCAATAAGCCCCATAAAGAAAAAAATGATATTTAATCATTGAAAAATGAATGAACAGATAAAAAAATTATACCTACTTTAGAAGGCTTTTTTTGAAACATCTAACTCTATAACTCTTAATTTTTGTTATAGAGAATGAAAATCAATATTGGAAAATAATCATATCCCCATATGCTAATCGAAAAGGACATAAATATAGAGAAAATTGTACTTAATCTTGATCTTCTCCTTAGTGATCTTTTATTAGTCAATACAAAATTTGAGATACCTAATAAATAAAATATGGAACAACAACCCTCATTATTTCACCCTAAAACATAAGATTGAACCGTAATTACGTCAAAGAAACTGCTAGAATGGAAGAACCCAACACGGGGGGGTAGGGATAGTAACCATGAAGATGAATGAATTTTAGAGAAAATATAATTAATAGATGATTTCATAAAGAAACAAGGACAAAACCACCCGTGGATTAGAGATCGAGGTGGCCAAAAAGGCATAGAGGAAGATCCTTAGACTAAAAAATATGTATCTGTTAGATTGTGGGTGATTTTGGGTTAATCCAAAGAGGGTAAAAGAGTAATATTAATGTTTTTAATGACCTTGAAATTTCATATAGTTAGCCTACATGGTTTTCTAAAAAATGTAGCAACTATTCTTCCCTCTCCATCAAAGAGGAATTACGCTACACAGTTTCCTCGGGGAGGTTGCATTCTCATGCTGCTGGTCATGCGATCTGAACAGTTCCAGATTCTTAAGCACAAGGTTTTTCCTGGTATGGGGAAATGTTTCCCTTAATCAGGTGCCAACGATGCCTCACCTATTGTCAGTTCCAAAAATTCCATTTTTCTCCATTAACTCACAGATAAACTAATAAACCAAGATAAAAAAAAGGAATACCTAAAAATAAAATCACAGATGTGACACTTTCAATTGGACAATTTAATTCAATAAATTTGTTAATTATTACCAATAAATCTAGTTTGTTGGTGTATTCTATTACCCATTTCACTATACACATTACTCAATAAATAAAAATGAATAAATAAAAATACACACACTGTTCAAATATAATTGTTCCCTAATAAGCCAAATAAATCAATTTTTATCCAAATCCCTAAACAATAACATATCGTCACCAACCCCGTCCTTAATCCCTCAATATCAAGATTCATGAAAAAATGAAACAAAAAATATGAAGTAATCATTACTAAAAAAATTAGTGATAGTTGGAATACTATTCGAACCATATATTCATTAATCTCACTAATTTCAATGATTACAGAAACCTATGAAAAATCAACATAGGTGGTGGTTTTATAGAAAAAAACTGTCACGACCCGCCCTCGGGGTCCGTGCCGTGACTACCCCAAGCCCGCCTTCCATAGGCCAGGGGCTGGCGACTAGCACCAAGGCGTAAATCCCAGTAAAAAGGGAAGGCATTGCCTTTGAATAGTAATACAAACACCACAGAGTAAGCAAGCGGAAAGTAAACACTAAACAAAAACAGAGTACTACTGAAAGTGCGGAAAAGTAAATGGGCCAGTATACAAACCCAAACTGAAAGTAAAGTACAACTCGAAAAAGGAAAAACAGTAACTGAAAAGTAAAAGCCGCTACTCCGAGCTGTCCACTGGAAATCCCACCTGAAGGGTGGGTACAGATAGCTCCTCTGCTCCACGGGTCCCGCCGTCCGCTCCGTGCACGTTCCGCCCAGTGGTCCACCTCCGGGTACCGTCCCGCTCTGCAAGCCTCAGCTAAGGTCAACGCTGTCCGTCGTCTGCAACCAACACAACGTAGTGCGGGAAAATCCCGTGCAGGGGTGAGTATAAGCTACTCAGTAGGGACCCCGAGACCCCTGAAGGTCTCTCAAAATCCACAAAGGATAAACCACGAAGAAAAGTTCAATCACGAAGTAACAACCGACACTGCTTAGGTATATGCCCATACATATACCTAAGTCATCAATTCAAATACGCTCCAACCTCCGAGCCCAAGTACAACTCAGTCCACACAGGATAGTAAACGTATTCCACATAGGAAAGCAAAACGTAATCCACACAGGATTGCTCAACACAATCCACACAGGAAAGCAAAAGGATTCAGCTCACACAGGTATACTTCTTCAAGGACGATAAAGATGATCACTGATCCATCTAAGTCGTCGGACCCACGAAGGATCGATAGGTAACTAACCCCCGCAATGACCCACACAGGATCGGGCCCACACAGGACCTGTAGGCGCTGGCTCACACAGAACCGCTGAGCGCAATGACCCACACAGGATCGGGCCCACACAGGACCTGTAGCACTGATCCACGTAGGATCGCTGAGTGCTGTAGTCGTCGTCGTCGAATCCACACAGGATCTCTGTACTGTCGTCGTCGCAGTCACAGTAGCAGTAGTAGTCATAGCAGTAGAACAGTCGCAGCCAGCACTAGGGTTCCCGCACATAGCAAGCTCGTTCGGAGGGTCCGCTCCACGAGCCGAGAGGCTGATACATCAACTGTCACAAAGACCAGATTTGATGTATCCAAAAGTTCCGTATCGTCAACAGGAACTCAACGCAACAGACGGTGCGTCGATCGGACGCCCGGTCTGAGAGTTATTGGCATTTTCGTCTCCGGGGCCCGGTTGGTTTTTAAGGAAAACCATCCCGACTGTACTCCACCTGCGTTCAAACTTCGGGCGGAGTATGCCAAAAGATTCGTCTCACTAAGAGGGACACAACACAGCTGACGGCACGTCAATCGGACGTCCGTAGCTCAAGATATGAGCGTTTCCGCTCCGAAGGCCCGGTTGGTTTCCTGAACGAACCAACCCGACCGAACTCAAAGTAAACCGAAACCTTGAGTGAGATATACCGAAACGACCGTCTCGATCCAAGGATCGTGTTGCCGCAGACGGTTCGTCATTCGGAGGTCCGAGGCTCAAGTTATGGGCCAAAAACCAATTCTGGTTCGAAACGGGGGGGTCCGGGTCCGGGCCGACCCGGCGGGCCGCAGCGGCCTGGCGCCGCGAGGTGCCGCGGCGGCTCGGGGTGCCGCGAGGGCCGCACACGGTCGGCACGCGGGGGGCAAGCCCCGCGGTTTTTGAGGGGCGGCGCGGCCTTTGTGCCGCACCGTTTTTTTTACAACGCCCCCCCCCCCCCCCACGTGGGGGGCCTGAATTAAGCGGAACCGGGGGGCCGGCTGCACCCCCTCCTTCAAAGAACCGCCCCCCTCTTAAAGAGGGGGGTTTTACATGCTGGCCGGGGGATTAATTCCCCCGGTTTAACGGCATCCGGCCGGCCAGCTGGCCGGCCGGTTTTTCTCCAACGGGACCGGAAATTCCGGTCCCCTCTTCGGCTTCCGAAGCCGGCGGCCCGGCCCCCGGTCTTTTCTTCCGCCGCGGCCCGGAACCGGTCGCGGTCTCCTCGTCCCGCCGCGGCCCGGAACCGGCCGCGGTGTTCGTTGTCCGGCGCGGTGCGACGGCACCGCGCCCCTTTCGCCGTGCCTTAATTCCTTTCAACGCGGCGTGACGGCGTCGCGTTCTTGAAGATTCTACCTCGGTGCGGCGTGACGGCGCCGCGTAAAAATATTTGCACGATCATCTGCGTGGTGCGACGGCACCACGCCACTTGCTTCCACCCGCAAGAATAAACAAGAACGATGGAGGGGGGTTCGGCCGTGTTCGTGCGGTCCGGCCCCCCCTCACGTTAAAATAATAACGCAACTTAAAAATAATTCAAGCCTCACGTTAGTCTTGCTAAAATCACGATCAAGAATAAAATAAGGAAACCAAAAAGAAAATCGACAACCCCTACCTCGGGTATAAGGTTCGAAGATTGTGAACGTTCCGCGGAAGACGACGTCGCGGAGGTCGGGCGTCGCGGTAGCCGTTCGTCAAATCCGATGACGAAGGGATGCGTTTGAAGAGACACGTCATTGGCGAAACTTGTACGCCCACGAAGGTTGTCCGAGGAAGAAGTGGCGTCCCCTTCGTTGACACGGTAAACGAAGAATGGAGGTGTGGCGTTCTTCGTCGGAGCTTGAGCGTTCTTCGTCAAGATGAACGTTCTTCGAGTTCTTCGTCAGAGTT
The DNA here is from genome assembly GCA_963277665.1 of Viscum album. NCBI lineage: Eukaryota > Viridiplantae > Streptophyta > Magnoliopsida > Santalales > Viscaceae > Viscum > Viscum album. The sequence continues at coordinate 566,614,574 of OY728164.1, read as the reverse complement.
GAAGAAGAAGAAGGCTCTCCACCTCTCAAGAAGACAAACAAAGAACCCAAAATAAAATAAGACAACATCTTATTTTATTATCACATAACACATTAGAATTTCAAAAGTTTGAAATTCAAAAGGTTTAACTCCCATAATTAAAAGGTAACTTAAGCCAATAAATTAGGGGTTAAGCAAGTTGAGAGAATTTGAAAGGATTAGGGGTTCGTGTGGGCCCCACCACACTTAATCCTCCCAAGGGAGGTTAAGTGGGTGTGGGTCCCACATCCAACCTCCTTTGATAGGTTTAAACAAGTTAATATAAAATTGTTCTACACAATTTTATTTAACTCAAACTAAAAACCCCAAAAAAATTAACTTTCAACCCGCAACAAACACAACTCCCGAAAAGGTCTCTTTAAGAGAATATCGGCGCTGCGAGTTCATCGGTGCCCTCGGATTTCAATTCCGAGCACCGGATCAAAAGTTAGGAATTGCCGCTCGTTCGTTCACTGAACGTACCCGAGCCAAACTTCGGAACTTAATTCCGGGCACTCCGGGCCTCGGAATCAGGTGCCGTCTGAAACCGCGCTCTTGTAAAATTCTAAAGAAAATTAAGAAAAAATTTCCCTTGAATTTTACGGGTCTTTACATTACTCCCACCTCAGGGCTTTACGTCCCCGTAAAGATACATCAAAAACTAGGGAAACAAATGAGGGTACTGAGCACGCATCTGAGCCTCCCACTCCCATGTGCTCTCCTGGAGATTCCCGTGCTGCCATCTGATGCGCACAAGAGGAATCGATCGCCCACGCAGGACCCGCACCTGTCGATCCTCTATCTCCATCGGGACCTCCGTAAAAGTCGCCCCATCGTCAACGTCAATCTCCCCATGGTCAATGATGTGCGTCGGGTCGTGCACGTATCTCCTCAGCTGGGATACGTGGAAGACGTCGTGCACCCGGTGCAACTGAGGTGGTAGAGCCAGGCGATAAGCCACCTCACCAATCCTGCTGAGAATCTGGAAAGGTCCGATGAAGCGCGGAGATAACTTGCCGCCTCGGCCAAATTTCCGAATACCACGTCGAGGTGAGACCCGCAAGAAGACGTGGTCGCCATCCTCGAACTCCAGTGGCCTCCGCCTCCTGTCAGCGTATGACTTCTGCTGGCTCTAAGCTATCCTCATCCGCTCCTGGATGACCTGGACCTTCTCTGTCGTGGCCTGGACCATCTCCGGTCCCACCAGTGCTGACTCCCCAGGGTCTGTCCAGCACAAAGGAGATCTACATGGTCGGCCGTACAACGCCTCGTACGGTGCCATCCCGATGGTGGAGTGGTAGCTGTTGTTGTATGCGAACTCCACCAAGGGTAGGTGGTCCTCCCAGCTACGACCAAAGTCGAGGAAACAGGCACAGAGCATGTCCTCGAGTGTCAGAATGGTCCTCTCCGTCTGACCATCCGTCTGAGGGTGAAAAGCTGTGCTAAGACGTAGCTGCGTCCCGAACGCCTCCTGCAACCCCTTCCAAAGCCGGGAAGTAAAGCGGGCATCTCGATCGGAGACGATAGATGATGGCACGCTGTGGAGCCGCACAATATCCTGAACGTAGAGACGTCCCAAGCTCTCCACTGAGCCCTACTCTCTGATGGGTAAGAAGTGTGCCGACTTGGTGAGTCGGTCAACAATCACCCAGATGGAGTCGTGACCTCTGGAAGTGCGTGGAAGTCCAGTCACGAAGTCCATAGATATGCCGTCCCACTTCCACTCCGGAACCTCCAAGGGCTGTACCAAGCCTGCTGGTACCTGATGCTCTGCCTTCACCTGCTGACAGGTGAGGCATCGAGAAACGAACTCTGCTACTGCCTCCTTCATGCCCAGCCACCAGTGCTGTCGTCTGAGGTCCTGTTACATCTTCGCCACTCCAGGATGTACCGCCAAAGGAGAAGTGTGAAACTCTCTCAGCACTTCCTCTCGCAAAGCTACTGGTACCATGGTACGTCCTCTGAAAAGGATGTCGTGCTCTGCTCCACGGGAGAAACCATCAGGTGCCTGTCCCGAGGATATCTGTGCACGCCGTGTCTCACAGTCAGCGTCCCCGCGCTGTGCCTCCCTGAATCGCTGCAGTAGTGGAGGAGTGACTGTGAGAGACTGAAGAAAGGCTGCTCCATCTCTATCCACGAAGGATATCTGCAAAGAGGCTAGCTGCTCTGTCGCCTCCTCAAGTAGCTGAATGCCCGTCCTCCTGTTGAGGGCATCGGCTACTACATTCCCCTTCCCAGGAGTATAGACTATCTCAAAGTCATAGTCCTGGAGGAACTCGAGCCATCGCCGCTGTCTCAGGTTCAGGTCCTTCTGCGAGAAGATATACCTGAGACTCTGATGATCGGAAAAGACTGTAAAGTGCTCGCCCATCAGATAGTGTCTCCATGTCTTCAGAGCGAAGACCACTACTGCTAACTCCAGGTCATGGGTAGCGTAGTTCTGCTCATGCGGCCTCAACTGTCGTGATCCATAGGCGATCACTGCCCGCTCCTGCATCAGAACACATCCGAGTCCGGTCCCTGATGCATCGCAGTAGACTACGTACCCTACTCCCTCCTCAGGCAACCTCAAGATAGGTGCGCTAGTCAATCTCTGTCTCAGCTCCTGGAAGCTCTGCTGACATCTGTCTGACCACACGAAGGGTTTCCCCTTCTTCGTCAAAGTTGTGAGTGATGCTGCAACTCTAGAGAAGTCTGGAACGAATCTCCGATAGTATTCATCTAGTCCCAAGAAACTCCGAACCTCAGTCACGCTCCTGGGTGGCTCCCAAGCTAACACAGCCTCAATCTTCGCGGGATCCACTGAAACTCCCGCCTCAGAGATAACGTGTCCCAAAAAGTGGACCTCACGTATCCAGAACTGGCACTTCGAGAGCTTACCATAAAGCTGGTGCTCTCGGAGTGTGTCAAGAACAACTCACAAGTGATAGGCGTGCTCCTCCTCTGTCGTAGAGTAAATCAGAATGTCGTCGATGAAGACCACGACAAACCGATCGAGGTATGGCTGAAAGATCCTGTTCATGAGAGCCATGAACACTGCTGGAGAATTGGTTACACCGAAAGGCATAACCAAGTACTCATAGTGGCCATACCGACATCTGAAGGCCGTCTTCTGCACATCCTCGTCTCTGACTCTGAGCTGATGATAGCCTGACCTGAGGTCTATCTTCGAGAACCACCGTGCTCCCTTGAGCTGATCAAAGAGGTCATCAATCCTCGGTAGCGGATACTTGTTCTTCACAGTCACCTGGTTCAGGCGACGATAGTCAACACAAAGTCTCAAGCTCCCGTCCGCCTTCTTGGCGAACAATATCGGGGAAGCCCAGGGTGAAACACTGGGTCGGATGAACCCCTTGCCCTGCAAGTCCTCCAACTGTACCCGTAGCTCTCGAAGCTCGGCGGGGGCCATCCGATATGCTGGAGTGGATATCGGGGCTGTCCCGGGGTACAAGTCAATATAAAAGTCTACCTCTCTGCGAGGAGGTAGCCCTGGAACGTCGTCGGGAAAAACGTCCGCAAACTGATCCACCACTGCAGGAAAACCAGGACTCCGCACGTCAACTGATCCAAGGATAAGGCTAGCCAACTGATGAGTGATGGGTTGTCCTCTCCTCCGCGGAAGTCCATCCTGTGCTGCTAAGGCTCCCTTCTCGCCGGTGAAGGTTAACCTGCTCCCGTCGGTGCGTACACAACGCACCTTGCGCCTAAAACAGTCAATCTATGCATGGACCGTAGATAGCCAATCCATGCCCAAGATGACGTCGTAAGGCCTCGACACTGCTACAAGAAGATCCCAGCCGAAGCTCTCGCCTCCTAGAGTAAGCTCACACTGCCGGCACCAGTGCGTAATCGTCGAGTCTGCTCCAGTAGGAGTCTCTAGCCGTAAGGATCGAGCCAACGGCTCTGTCGGAATCTCCGAGCTCCGAACAAGGGCAGCGGCTATGAAAGAATGACTCGCTCCTGTGTCTATAAGAACTGCAACAAGGGTGGAATAGACACAGATAGAACCTCGAATCATCTCGGGTGCGCCGTGGTCGTAGGCCTCTGCTGCCTGGAGCTGTGCCTGTCGCTGCCCCCCAGCTCCCTGTGGTCGGGGTGGTTCTCCTGGTGGTGGTGGTGGTAGAGCCTCAAAGCGTCGGCCACCACCAGCTGCTCGCCCAACTCCTCTGCCTCGTCCGCCTCCTCCCTGCGGACCGCCATGGTCGACCCTCTGCCTCTGCCTCGGTGGTCCCTCAACCGTCTGCTGCTCCTCGACATGGCGGGTCGGGCAGTCACGAGCCATGTGGCCCTGCCCGCCGCACGAGTAGCACTGTCTGCCTCTCGTAAGACTGGCTCCGCGCTGTGTGCCCTGCACTGCTGAGCCAGTGCCCTGAGATCGTCTGCCTGAAGGTATGGTCTGTCTGGACCCCTGAGTCATCCGTCGACTGCCTGCTGCAGATGACTCTGCCACGTGCCGCCCTGCGGTGGGTCGCTGTGCTGGTGAAGACTCAGCAAGGAAGCTCTCGATCAGAATAGCCCGCTCCAGTACTCCTGTATGAGTCGGTATGCTGAGGGAGATCAGCGATGCCATGATCTCGTGTCTCAAACCCTGCTCGAAGGTCCGGGCCCAGAAGAATGGGTCCCGTACCATGTCGGTCGAGTAGCGCGAGAGATCGGTAAATCTCGCCGAGTACTGAGCGACCGTCATGCTGCCCTGCCGCAGCTGTAGAAGCTCTTGGATACGCACCGCACGAAGGGTGGCTGGGACGAACTCCGAGCGGAAGAGGCTCTCAAAGTCCGTCCAAAGAAGAGATGCCTCATCGTGCACCTGGAGCATCAAGCTCCACCATCGTCCTGCTGCTGCGTGTAGTAGACTCGCAGCGAGGATCACCATGAGGTCTGCTGGTGTCCTCACTAGCCTAAACACTCAAACCACTGCCTCCAGCCAGTCCTCTGCTGCCTGGGGATCCGTCTCCCCGCGAAACCTGGGCGGTCGCTGGCGCTGAAACTCATGCAGTGCGCTGAGGCGACGTGCATCGTCAGCGGCTGCTGCTGGAAGCATCGGGGGATCGACGGGTAAAGCTACCGCCGGTGCCACTACTGGAAAAGGGCCCTGCACCGAGGCCTCGTCGCTCGGTGGGCTGTCGTCTCGCTCGACTCTCGGAACCCTAGCTGGCTGCCGTCGTGGGGCCATCCTGAAAAGGAAACAGGTGCGCCACGGTTAGAACAGTATACCTGGTGAGCTGTTATAAGTAATCACAAAGAAAACATTGAAACACACACGCAATCAATGTTTTCGTGCATTAAGTCGGAAATCAGAAGTCAGGGTCCTGGTGTACGGATACGTCGGCCGCCGCACCAACACTGGACTCCCTGGACTGATATCCACACTCAATACGCTAAACATTATTGCTTCACATAGAAAAGAACAGAGTTCGCGGTAGAACCGAACTCCTCTGATACCAATTTGTCACGACCCACCCTCAGGGTCCGTGCCGTGACTACCCCAAGCCCGCCATCCATAGGCCAGGGGCTGGCGACTAGCACCAAGGCGTAAATCCCAGTAAAAAGGGAAGGCATTGCCTTTGAATAGTAATACAAACTCCACAGAGTAAGCAAGCGGAAAGTAAACACTAAACAAAAACAGAGTACTACTGAAAGTGCGGAAAAGTAAATGGGCCAGTATACAAACCCAAACTGAAAGTAAAGTACAACTCGAAAAGGGAAAAACAGCAACTGAAAATTAAAAGCCGCTACTCCGAGCTGTCCACTGGAAATCCCACCTGAAGGGTGGGTACAGATAGCTCCTCTGCTCCACGGGTCCCACCGTCCGCTCCGTGCACGTTCCGCCCAGTGGTCCACCTCCGGGTACCGTCCCGATCTACAAGCCTTAGCTAAGGTCAACGCTGTCCGTCGTCTGCAACCAACACAACGTAGTGCGGGCAAAGCCCGTGCAGGGGTGAGTATAAGCTACTCAGTAGGGACCCCGAGACCCCTGAAGGTCTCTCAAAATCCACAAAGGATAAACCACGAAGAAAAGTACAATCACGAAGTAACAACCGACACTGCTTAGGTATATGCCCATACATATACCTAAGTCATCAATTCAAATACGCTCCAACCTCCGAGCCCAAGTACAACTCAGTCCACACAGGATAGTAAACGTATTCCACATAGGAAAGCAAAACGTAATCCACACAGGATTGCTCAACACAATCCACACAGGAAAGCAAAAGGATTCAGCTCACACAGGTATACTTCTTCAAGGACGATAAAGATGATCACTGATCCATCTAATTCGTCAGACCCACGAAGGATCGATAGGTAACTAACCCCCGCAATGACCCACACAGGATCGGGCCCACACAGGACCTGTAGGCGCTGGCTCACACAGAACCGCTGAGCGCAAGGACCCACAAAGGATCGGGCCCACACAGGACCTGTAGCACTGATCCACGTAGGATCGCTGAGTGCTGTAGTCGTCGTCGTCGAATCCACACAGGATCACTGTACTATCGTCTCGCAGTCACAGTAGCAGTAGTAGTCGTAGCAGTAGAACAGTCGCAGCCAGCACTAGGGTTCCCGCACATAGCAAGCTCGTTCGGAGGGTCTGCTCCACGAGCCGAGAGGCTGATACATCAACTGTCACAAACACCAGAGTTGATGTATCCAAAAGTTCCGTATCGTCAACAGGAACTCAACGCAACAGACGGCGCGTCGATCGGACGCCCGGTCTGGGAGTTATTGGCATTTTCGTCTCCGGGGCCGGGTTGGTTTTTAAGGCAAAACCATCCCGACCGTACTCCACCTGCGTCCAAACCTCGGGCAGATTATTCCAAAAGATTCGTCTCACTAAGAGGGACACAACACAGCTGACGGCACGTCAATCGGACGTCCGTAGCTCAAGATATGAGCGTTTCCGCTCCGAAGGCCCGGTTGGTTTCCTGAACGAACCAACCCGGCTGAACACAAAGTAAACCGAAACCTTGAGTGCGATATACCGAAACGACCGTCTCGATCCAAGGAGCGCGTTTCCGCAGACGGTTCGTCATTCGGAGGTCCGAGGCTCAAGTTATGGGCCAAAAACCAATTCTGGTTCGAAACGGGGGGGTCCGGGTCCGGGCCGACCCGGGCCGACCCCCCCCCCCCCCCCCCCTGGGGCGGCGCGGCGGGCCGCGGCGGCCTGGCGCCGCGAGGTGTCGCGGCGGCCTGGCGCCGCGAGGTGGCGCGGCGGCGCGGGGTGCCGCGAGGGCCGCACACGGTCGGCACGCGGGGGGCAAGCCCCGCGGTTTTTGAGGGGCGGCGCGGCCTTTGTGTCGCGCCGTTTTTTTTTTACAACGCCCCCCCCCCCCCCCCCACGTGGGGGGCCTGAATTAAGCGGAACCGGGGGGCCGGCTGCCCCCCCTCCTTCAAAGAACCGCCCCCCTCTTAAAGAGGGGGTTTTTACATGCTGGCTGGGGGATTAATTCCCCCGGTTTAACGGCATCCGGCCGGCCAGCTGGCCGGCCGGTTTTTCTCCAACGGGACCGGAAATTCCGGTCCCCTCTTCGGCTTCCGACGCCGGCGGCTCGGCCGCCGGTCTTTTCTTCCGCCGCGGCCCGGAACCGGCCGCGGTCTCCTCGTCCCGCCGCGGCCCGGAACCGGCCGCGGTGTTCGTCGTCCGGCGCGGTGCGACGGCACCGCGCCCCTTTCGCCGTGCCTTAATTCCTTTCAACGCGGCGCGACGGCGTCGCGTTCTTGAAGATTCTACCTTGGTGCGGCGTGACGGCGCCGCGTAAAAATATTTGCACGATCATCCGCTTGGTGCGACGGCACCACGCCACTTGCTTCCACCCGCAAGAATAAACAAGAACGATGGAGGGGGGTTCGGCCGTGTTCGTGCGGTCCGGCCCCCCCTCACGTTAAAATAATAACGCAACTTAAAAATAATTCAAGCCTCACGTTAGTCTTGCTAAAATCACGATCAAGAATAAAATAAGGAAACCAAAAAGAAAATCGACAACCCCTACCTCGGGTATAAGGTTAGAAGATTGTGAACGTTCCGCGGAAGACGACGTCGCGGAGGTCGGGCGTCGCGGTAGCCGTTCGTCAAATCCGATGACGAAGGGATGCGTTCGAAGAGACACGTCGTTGGCGAAACTTGTACGCCCACGAAGGTTGTCCGAGGAAGAAGTGGCGTCCCTTTCGTTGACACGGTAAACGAAGAATGGAGGTGCGGCGTTCTTCGTCGGAGCTTGAGCGTTCTTCGTCAAGATGAACGTTCTTCGAGTTCTTCGTCAGAGTTGAAGAAGAAGAAGGCTCTCCACCTCTCAAGAAGACAAACAAAGAACCCAAAATTAAATAAGACAACATCTTATTTTATTATCACATAACACATTAGAATTTCAAAAGTTTGAAATTCAAAAGGTTTAACTTCCATAATTAAAAGGTAACTTAAGCCAATAAATTAGGGGTTAAGCAAGTTGAGAGAATTTGAAAGGATTAGGGGTTCGTATGGGCCCCACCACACTTAATCCTCCCAAGGGAGGTTAAGTGGGTGTGGGTCCCACTTCCAACCTCCTTTGATAGGTTTAAGCAAGTTAATATAAAATTGTTCTACACAATTTTATTTAACTCAAACAAAAAACCCCAAAAAAATTAACTTTCAACCCGCAACAAACGCAACTCCCGAAAAGGTCTCTTTAAGCGAATATCGGCGCTGCGAGTTCATTGGTGCCCTCGGATTTCAATTCCGAGCACCGGATCAAAAGTTCGGAATTCCCGCTCGTTCGTTCACTGAACGTACCCGAGCCAAACTTCGGAACTTAATTTCGGGCACTCCGGGCCTCGGAATCAGGTGCCGTCTGAAACCGCGCTCTTGTAAAATTCTAAAGAAAATTTAGAAAAAATTTCCCTTGAATTTTACGGGTCTTTACAAAAACTATTATTGATCTAGCCATTTAAACATATTATTACATTATAATAACAATAAATTTTCAAGTGAATGATCATAATGTCTTGTGTATTTTGAAGATTAGATTCGTAATTTGAGAGCATATAATAAAAATAATAAAATATTTTATTTAATCTATATAATGAGATACTAACATCCTTTGATCTCTAGCATCTGCATAGGATAACCTGGGAAAATATGAAATGAAGGGATGATATAAAAAATCCTAGTAAGGGAATAAGAATATGAATAATGAAAAGAACTTGTGTTTGAAGGAATGAAATGATGATATAAAATGCGATGAAACATGAATAAATATATGGAATCATATAATATTTAAAATGGGATCCAAAAATCATGGAATCCTATGAACATTGAAATAATGAACGACATAATTCAAGCACGATTCAAGGCTAACAACAATGACTATTTAACATTGAGGATAATGATTCATGGATTACCACTAACCCCATCACACAAGGTGGGAAATGTCATATAAGGGAATTTGGTTTACTCCATATCCCAATATGATTTTTCATGAGGCTAAGCATTACCAAGATAATTATATTGATATCTGGGTACACCCATCATAACGTGCTCATTAATATTTGTGCCTCATAAGGAATTATCATACGGAATAACCATTAGAGTTACTTATTGACGGAATGGGCATATCTTTGAGGTGTCTATGAAATAATACATTTAAATTGTACATGGACGTTAATATGGGAAACTAGGAATAAATAATGATTGATTATGCCAAACTAAAGTGAAAACATGTAACAACAGTTTTTTAGAAAAATTATAAATCAAACACTTTTCTAGGGTGTAAGTTAAAATATTAAAAATTATTTAAGGAATGAAATGGAGTAATTTTTTTCGTAAAACAAATAAATACATATATAAAATTTTAAGATAAAAATAAATTCTTTTTAAATTTTTTTTCCTTGAAACATTTTATCGACTGTTCTTGATACCTTTTAAGAAATTTCAATGTTCCCTTTATCTGGGTTTTCATATCAGCTGTAATTGAGAAGGGAACCTTACGAAACATGTATTCACACAAGAATGAATGAATATGTGATATAGGTAATTATTTTTGAAATATGAAAATAGAATGTTGGAGGACTACAGAAGATGGATTAATAATTACATTCGGGTTAAGTGGGAGAAATCATAACCTGAAAGAAAAACTGGGAGTTCAGAGAGAATCCCTTACCTTATGTATGGAAGTGTATTTCACTAATACTTAATATCCTGGATAATCAAATTAAATCAATAAATTAATTAATTAATTAATAACCACTTATATATTTATTATATTTTAGAAAATTTATTTAATTTCATTTATAGACAATTTTATGAGTTATAATATTCACTTTCATTGTTTTGGAGTGTTTTTTTCCTTATTTTTCACAATTGGTTCACTAGTATACATGTAAGAAAGATCACGTAAAGTGGGAGTAGTTATTCATAATTGAGATTATATTTTACTATTTAACTTATTGAATATTAATTGGTGTTATATGTTATTTTTTATTCCATATATGATGACAATTGATTATAAAAAACATTAATTATAATTGTTTAGATTATTTTGGGTTTTTTTAGATCATGATGAACTACTTTGGGTAAATTATTTAATATTATTTATATATGTTAATTTTATAACATAGAAGATGATATATCATATATTTTACCATTTTTTGTACTGTTATGACTGATTTATGACCATCCTTGAATGTGGTAATTAAAATTAAAATACCTCATCCATGTTGTCGGTAATTCGATATATCACGGATAATGTTTTTCTTTTTATAATGCAATAAATAAGAGATGAGATTCAATGAAGGATAATATATCAACCAAGTAATATTTAATTATGTATAATAAACTATATTAATCATGTAACGTTAATAAAGGTAAGTGAGGATGGGTTAATAAAATAAAATAAATTGAAATTAAATTAAAATAAAATGAAAGAGGATTTTATCGCTTAAAATTATTCCCCTTGAGAACCTCGTTAGAGAAAAGGGTTTTGAATTCTATTAAGACCAAATGAACCTAGATGTGGGATATGGGGATTGGGAAATTTATTGGAAAGAATTTTTACAATCTTAATGGCATTGGATGAGTTAGGACAAGAGGTGGTGAGGGGTTGTATTTGTAGTTGGATGAGAGGAGTGTTTTTTATTATTTTATTCATTTTCTAATTATTTGGTATCATGACTATGAATATTGAAGATTATTGTGACTAAATATAGTATCAAGAGCATTTGAGTTCAAGAAAGTGACCACTTATATCTTCCATGACACAACGATGAATAAAAAATTCATTTAATTACATATAATGTTAAATACTTTAAATTATCGTATTTCACTATTCACAAAAAAATCATGTATTTTAGAAAAATTCAAAAAAATCACCCAAATCATTTGTTGATAAGATGAATTCAAAACTGGACAACATTTTATGAAAGTAGTTTCCAAAATATGTGAAAATTAATTTCTAATTAAATTCATAATTGTTTCAAAAAAATACTAAGTTTAAAATTATAACTAATTTTATGACACTTTTCAAAATTAATTTAGGCCTCATAAAAATATCTTATAATTATAAGAAATCATATATTAAATTATAAATATATTTTATTAAAATCACTTTTCTTTTAAATCGTTATATTAATTATAACATTATAAATAAACATTTATGTTTCACAAAAATATCAATACTTAATTTATCTTATTTAAAAATTTTAATTAATTATTACATGATATAAATATTTCATATTTTTATTTATAAGATTCCAATGTATTTATTGGTACTTAAATATTTTAGGATACAATTCTGCGTGGTCACAATACTATTACAAAGGTCATGTAACTATTCCATTGGTTTAGGTTTCTTAAATTCTATGAATAACTCTTATATCATTCATACATCATTTATAACGATTTTTTTCTTTTTATTTGATTTAATGTGATTTTAACAATGTGATATAATTATAATAATGGAATTTCCATTAATAAATTTTTGGTTTGCTGCATTCATTCCCTGTAATGAAATTCCACCATAAAAATTTCTCTTTACATTCAATGTTGAAACCAGGTGAGGGTATTTCACCACCATTGATTCCTTAAGTTCCCATATTTCCTCTTCATTCATATGGTTCTTCTATTGTACATTGACCAAGTGAGTAATTGTTTTCTTAGAAATTTATCTCTACGATGCAAGGTCCTCACTAGATTCTTCACATAATTGAGATAATTTTCCAATTGAATAACCACTGAATTTAGTACATGTGAGGGATTTGGTATGTACATTCTCAAGAGGGATATATGGAACACATCATATACTTGCGACATTTATTATGTATTTTATATTCAATAGTTCATATCTCTATTATGATCAATAATCTTGAAGGGAACTAGGTACCTAGGACTGAACTTTCCTATCTTCCCAAAACTCATGATCCTCTTCTATAGAAATATAAAAAGGAATGTGATGTCTCTAACTATAATATCAAGGTCTCATAGAGGATTATATACATATCTCTTATTTTGAATATTGTCTTCCATGACGTGATTTTTAAGGATTTTCACCTTTTTAACCATTTCATTGACTATACCAGGTTCTTGCATAATACTTTAACCGACTTCATTGCAACATGCCAGTGTCCTACATCATTTTCCATCAACGACTTCACATGAAGCCATTAAAATTATCAAATGGAAACTATTGAAATAAAATAAATAAAACTAAGTTTGTTGTTGGTCTTATACACCATTCATATCCATAGAATAATCTCTAAACATTTCTTCAATTGTATGAATAGTCTGCATAGATTGGAAGTCAGTTTGAGGATGATAGGTCATACTGAAGATCATCTTAGTCCATAGATCATGTTTGATTATTTTTCTAAACATAGAGGTAAATATAATATCCCCGAAAAATACAATAAATAGTGGTACTCCATGTAGCCTCATCAATTCTCTGATGTATATTTGTGAAAGATGATCTAGTGAGAATTCCTCTTGAATTATAATAGAGTGATATTTTTATATATAATGATCCATATCAACCCATATGAAAGTGTTTCATCTGGATATCTTTTGAAGTATGATGACAAATTTCCTGGTGATTTTTTCCATTTCCAAGTAGGTATGGGTAATGTTTTTATCACCCCCTTATACTTTTTTCCTTTCATCCTTCACATGTTTAAATAATAAGAACATTGTTTTATATTCATTGAAATCTTTCTTCATATTTTCCCACCTATTTTTTCAGAGATCTCGATACTTCGTGGTTTCCCCTTGGTGAATAGAGAAGGTTGTGTTATGGGCATCATTTAGAAGCCTTTTATTTTTATATGGATTGTACGGTACAAATAATCATGACCTAAATCCTATAAACCCTTACTCATCAATCTAGATCTCTAGGTATTTCTCTTTTCTAATAGCTTCAACATTTTCTGAATCCCCATATCATTTCTTTAATCATCCTTTATTTTTTCTATGAAGGATGTTTGAGAAATCCTTTCAGAAGGGATTGATTATGTTACTTCCCTAACAATTTCCATGTCCATCCATTAAATTTATAAGAACATTGGATCCTTCTCAATTATTATCATAAAAAAGATGTAGTATCCATTCTACTTATAGAATCGCCCACCTTCTTTTATTTTACATATTGGTAGTGGACTGAGTAGTTGTAATCATTGAAAAGGAATAAAAATATTTGATGTGGAATGGTAATCTCCTACTATGTTAATATATATTTGAGTCACTTATAATCAATATATATACCAATCATATCCACTTATAGATAATAATAGTAGATTTTCAATGCAATGATCACATCAACCAACTCTAGATCATGTATAAGATAGTTTTTGTCATTAATTTTCAATTTCATTAAGATATAGGCTATTATTTAATTATTTTTCAAAAGTACATATCATTAGACATTATTTGAAGCATCTTTCTACAGTACAATGAGTTCCACAGTTGTTGGAAGTGTTCATAATTGTGTAGTTATTGTCCTCTCTTTTAGTTCATTAGACTTCAATTCACTAGCATAGATAAACTTCACTCACTTATAATTCAGCATTGTTTGTGGGTTTTAAAATATTGATAAGTACATTACCAATAATCATTAATACCCATCTAGACTACGTAAAATAATTAACTCCATTTCAGTTGTTGAACTGAGACACAATTCGATTGATTTTTTCTTAGAACAGACCATATATATTCCATTTCTAGAAATAATTATCCCCAAGACTGATACCTCTTCCATCCAGAGGTCAGGTTTTCTATACTTTACATATAGTTTCCCCCTTCGAAATCTATTTAGTGGAGTATTCAAATACTCCTAATGTTCCTCTATTCTCGGGGAGTATATTAAAATATCATAAATAAATACTTACAAAAAAATTAATGTAATCTATAAAGACGATATTCATTAAGTTCGTGAAAATTTCCAGATCATTTATGTGTCTAAAGGGAATTACTATGAACTCATTGTTCAGATACCTTTTTCAAAAGGAAGAATTTGGAATATCTTCCTTAATCACATATAACTGGTGATATCACTACTGATAGTCTGCCTTAGAGTAAAACATTTACCCAAGTAGTTGATCGAACATGTAATCAATTCTTGGAACGGGTTACTAGTTTTTTATAATGATTTTTTTTATCTCAGGATAATCAATATAGAGTCACATTGATTTATCATTCTTCTTGAAAAGTTAAACTAGTGCACCCAAAGGTGAAGAACTCAGGCATCTAAAACACTTTCCCAAATTATTCGGTAACTACTTAATCATTTATTAAAACTCAATTGTGTCATTTCAATAATGTGTATTTTTTATAGGTAGAGGTCCAATTATATGTTCAATTGTGATCTCAACCTCCCAATCAGGACGAAGACCATTAAATTCATCGGGTAACACATCAATGTAGTCCCTCAATATGGGAATGACATTGAGAATGATTCCGTCCTTTTTTATAGTCATTTATACTAAATTTTATTACATATAAGGCAATAATATCCACAGTTGAGATGATTGTTCTAATGGATATTCACCCTCCACCTTACACTTGTACATAATTTTAGGATGAATCAGGATATAGAGAGTGATATTGCTTTCCTCATAGTTGATGTTAGATTTGAATAAATATATCCAATCCATTTCCAATATATCAAAAAACTCCATCAAAGGAAGTAAAATGTGATTTTGTAGGAGGTCCATTCCATAAAAAATAATATGGGATGATTTATGTACATTGGATGCAATAATTTTCCCCTATTTTATATCAAAGATAAATCAACCTCCATTTTGTGAGGTTGTGTTTGAATTGTTATACTAATCCTGAATTATATGAATGAATGAGTAGAACTAGTATCAAATAATACATTCTATATTTTTTACTGAATAACCAGGGTTCTTATCCCCACATCATTGTTGTGATTTCCTAATATAGCAGTGATCATATATTACCTTCATTTCTGCCTTAGAATTTTTTGTTATTGTTGATTTCCACAAACAATCATTTAATTAGGGAAATGGTTTTCAAAATACCCACATTCCTTATAGTTGAAACACTATAATATATTCCAAGAGTTTATCTATACCATATTTTATTCTTTTACATTATTGGGAATCTTAATATACCATTGTTAGTTATTATCCAGATGCCCCACTCTTCCACATTTGATGCATCTCTTTGTTACCTTTAGACAGTTCATGAGATTCTTCTTCCCACAACATTGACACATATAATGTTATATTTTCCTTCTCTTAGGGGATTTATATGTTGATAGTCCCATATCAAAATTTTTTATGATGTTTATCTATGGTCCCATGTGATCACAGAGAGTCTATAATCTCAATTTCAACCTTAAGGTAACAACAATCAATCTCTTTATAGTTATAAATGTCTCTAATCACCAGTAGTTTTCATAGATTCTACATTTGTATACAAAATAACAGATCCACCTTTCATTCGGTGATCATGATATGAAAATAGGTGTATCATGTATGCCTTGTAGTGTTTTCCTCATATCCCTATATTGGATTGTCTTCCCTCTTATCCAGATAGAGGAACTCCCTTCCCATATTAAGATTGATTGTTTGGGAAAAATATTTATCAAAAAATATTGTCGTAAATGATTCCATTCCATGGATTCAAAAATCCTCCTTGGATATTGTGTTTATAATCACTGTCCACAACTAATCAGCTTCCCCAATAAAATGATTGAATTCCAGCACAACTTTCCCTTATTTTTTCCTTAAATGTCCGAGAATATTTTATCAATGAAGTTAATACAATGTTTTGTGATGATGACACTAGATGATACACTTAACATCATAGACCATTGTCACATTAAGTATTTGGATGAAACTTATTCTTTCATTGGATAATTAAAGGGTTCCCCAAGATTCATGTTATTATTCATTAGTTGATTCAGTTCAGAATGTTATGTAATGATGTTTTGATCACCCATTACCATATAATTTCACATTTAATTATGTCAATCATCAAATTTACAATCACATTGATTCTTTGCATGAGTTTTCCTATTTTCATTTATTAACTATGAAAAAAGAATTAAAATCATTGGGTCTTGAATAATTATATAATAAGAATCAAAATTAATCTTGGAAAATATAAGGATAACCTTGTAAATTAAATTTATATCATATATTGTGATTCTATTTGTTTCAATATAGGAAATCCATGGGAATAGAATTTTCCATTGTATTCTTACTAATTTTTTCTAGTCCAAACCTCCAAAAATAAATCAATTTTTCAATCATAACAAATATAATGGCCCAATCTTTATGACCATATTTTTAAATGATTCTAGAAATAAATTATAATCCATGTATCATAAATTCAAGTGTCATTTGAATATTAGATATATAATTAGAAATCATGAAACCAAAATAAAAATAACATTTTTATTCTCCATAATGAGATGCTAACTTCCATTGAGATATTAAATCTGAGTAGGATAACGTGGGGCATACATGAAAAAATTTATGAGATAAAATTAGAGTACAGGAATAAGAATATGAATAATTCCTATTACCAGGATTATAATTCTTGATATGATGACATAAAAAAGGCATGGAATAAGGATAAACATATGGAAGCATATCCTATAATACATTGGATCATGTAATCATGGAATTATAGGAATGTAGAAAAAACATAAAAAATTAAATAAGCATGAGTTAATGATAAATTTCAATACCCTTTCACATAGAGGATCATGATTCAATGCTAACCACCAAGGCCATTGCACATAGGAAACAATGTCCCGTAAAGGAATCAGGTTTTCTCCCTCTCCCAATATGACATCTCATTTGACTAAACATTACCTAATAGACTGGAGATATATCTAGTAAGACCAACCATAACATGTTCATGAATATGTGTTCCACAAGAATAATCATACATAAGGAATAAAAATAAGGATTACCTATAGAATAAATTATTATGATAATTGTGTCATAAGAAATAAAAAAATTGATGTATCATAATGGTGTCCAAGAATGAATGGTTTTAAATCATACATGGTAATTAATAATGGAAAATAATCATTAAAAATGATATGTTATGACATGAATACGTGAAGACGTGTAAAAATATTTTCCAAGATGCTTTTAAAATGATCTATTTTAGTGAAGTTTAAGGGAAAATATTAAAGGTTCTTTAAAAAGGGAAAAGTTATAATTGTTCTCATAAAATAATAAATTAATTTAGGTATTTTAATATGATAAAAAAATTAATTTATAAAAATTATTGGTTTTCATAAACCATACTTCTGAGTTTTCTTGAAAATGGGTAAGAAACTCTCACGTTCCTTTTAATTGGGTCAACATATTGAGAGAAATGGATTAGGGAACCTTATAAGAAATGCATTTTTTCAATCAATGAATGAAAAAATGAGCTAGGTTCATATGTTTGGAATATATATAAATAATATAGGTGGAGTAAATATGAATAATTAATATTTAAATTGGGGTAAATATAGATAAATCATAACCCAAAGCAAAAAATGTAGGTTCAGAGAGAATCCCTTACAATATGTTTTGAAGTGTTCTGAACAAATACATTATATCCCCAATAATCAAATAAAATACATTAATTAATAAAATAAAGTCCTAGTGTACATGTATTTTATTTTGTTTTGTTTAATTAATTTCATTTATGTTATTTTATATTTTTTATAAGATTCAATTTAATTGTTTTGGAAGGTTTTTTCATGGTTTTAATAATCTGTTCACTTTTATACATATAAGAACTGTCATTTTAAAATTAGAGTGGTTATCTATAAATGAAATTAGATGATATTAATGAAAATAGAGAATTTTATGTTCTTTTAAATATTATTTTTTCACTATATATCAGGATGATTAATTAGATAAAACGTTAATGGTAACTGTTTATATTATTTTTATTGTTTTTCGATCACAATGAATTAGTTTTGTTCTATTATTTAATATTATGTATATATGTTAGTTCAAGAACATCTAAAAAGTTATAAAATTAAATACAAATTTTTTATAAACCATTATAAGGGTTATATGACCAGACTTTAAGGTGGTGATGGAAAATGAAAACATGTCATCCCTGATGTTGATAAATCGACATATCACGAATGATATTTTCCTTTATAGAATAAATGAGAGAGAAGAAGTGTTTTGATGAAAGATATTACAATAACAAAATAAAATTATAGTATATATAATATAATGGAGTTATAATGTTTCATGGAGAACGGGAGATGGGGGTAGGAAAATAAAATAAAATAAAATAAAAATAAATCAGAAGAAATGGAAGGGTTATTTTATCTCTTGTGCTTGTTCTCCTTGAAAGTCTCCTCAGGGAAAAGAGTTTTTTAAGATAAAATATTCATCGACGTGGAGAGAAAGGATTTGGTAGCCTATTAGGAAGAATTTTTTACTTACTTTGTGTATTTAGAGATGTGACTATAATAGGATGTGAGGGGTGGTGTTTATTGTGGGAGGAGAAGAGTGTTTTTGATTATATTATTCATTCATTTATTATTTTGTTTCAAGTATGTGAATAGTGAGAATTTTGATGACTTAATATAGTAACTAGAGATTTTGAGTTTGGGATAGTTTCTAATTATATCATCAATGACTCAACTATGACTCAATAATTTATTTATTTACATATAATGTTAGATACCATAAATTACCATATTTCACTATTCAATAGAAAATCGACTATGTTTTAAAAATCCCAATAAATCACACTAACCATATATTGAGGATTAGAATTCAAAAATGGACTCCATTTTATGTGAATAATTTTCTATATATAAAAATTATAATTTTTAATTACAATGATCATTTATTCGAAAAAATAGATTTTAAAATTATAACTAATATTATAACTTATTGAGAAATTAATTGTGGTCACATTAAATTATATTATTATAATAAGAATTTCTTTTATATTTTTTTATATATTTTAAGAAATTAAATTTTATTTTAAATTATTATATTAATTATATCAATTTAAATAAACATTGATGTTTTTAAAAAATACCATTTAAAAATGATCATTTTGAATGCATTTATTTACTCATTCTATGATATAAACATAACATATTTTCATTTATAATATGCCTATGTTTTATTAATACTTTCAAAAGTTATTTAACTATTCTATTGGTCATGTTACTACTCTTAATGGTCACCTTACTATTCCAATTGTCATGTTACTATTTCATTGGTTTAGGTTTATTAATTTATATAATTACCTCTTATTTAATTCGTTCATCAATTTTAATGTTTATATTGTGTTATCTAGGTGATGTAATGTGATTTATACTATAAAAAAAATTTAAGAAAGAAATTATCATTGATAAAAGTTTCGTTTGTTACAAATCGACTCTCATTTCTAAAATAACATCAAAATACAAAATAAAACAACACACATAGTCAGGTATCCATAATCTAGATAAAAACATAATTAAATACTGAAAAATTATGTATTAATCATAATCAATATAGAATCCATTAAATCTACATCATCAGTATACTATTTTTATTTTCATTTCATGAAACATTATAACTATCAGAAGGTTAAGGTACTCATGATTGTAATCACAACACGACTCTCTATAGAGGAAACCTTTTTTAAACTAAACCATATGACCATAACCAATACAATTAGTCCACATTATCAATGCATTAAACATAATGGGTTATATAGCATTCAGGAAAAATAATCAATAATAAAACGAAAAGGTAAACCAAATAATAAAACTACTGTTAATAATAAGTTGATCATTCTTTTATCATTTGATAGAAAACTATAACGCCCCGACCATAGATTACCAGAGTCGGTGAATTATATTAATAAATTTTCATGATTACAAGGAATCTTGTCCTGAAAGACTGATTAGTTTAGTAGTCTTGAAAAATATGTTACATACATGAACTTTACATTACACATTCTAACATACAAGAAAAACAAACCTTTGATAATGCCATTGTTCCCTTAACTTAACCCTTATTCTAAAACATAAAACACTTCTTGGGATACTGGGAAAATAAAACATAAGAAATGGGTGAGCTCAGATGCTCAGTAAGGGTAAAAAATAAAATGGAAGATAACATAAATATTAAGCATGGTGGATAATAGAAACCACACGCCTTTACCAATAATACGCATGAATACGTTTTTGGCAGGAATATGAGCTGAGTAAATAATTCCATAATAAAACATAATCATGGGTATTCTACTAGTCGAATGACCACATGAACCATCAATATTATTTTCATACTGAGGGAATGTATAATGCCGGATATTCTAAAACATTTTTTCAAGGTCGCGGCCAAGACGTCTAAAAATGATTAAGGCCTCGACCAAAACCATATATGAAATTGGTAAAGGCCTCGGCCAATTCCACATCCTGTTGCCTCCTCATACCTTCTTATGCATCAAAGAGCTATAGTGGGCTCCACCCATCATTTACTAAGTCCAATACATTCCACATATGAAAAGGTTGAAATATAAAAAAAATTCGTATTAAAACTATCATACGAAATATCAATACATTAACTGTAAACCATGAATGGTATAAAAATAACACATCCATATTCAAAGATATCACAAAAACTTCCATACAATATAAATGATTTCTATCATATTAAATCAACTTCAAACAAGTTTAAAATCCACTAAAGGATGTTGACATTGATGAAAATGATTTGTAAAACCTTTTGAGAGAAATATCCCTTGTTATGAAATCATTTAAAAGTCACATAATTTAGAAAGGAATATTTTTAAAGACATTTTTGAATAATAGTGTTCCATTCCACTTTGAAACTTTTGAACGTAATTCAAATTTTAGAAAATTTCATGTCCATATAAATAAATCCTTACAAACGATTTTGAAAACATGGACATTAATGAGAATGATTTTGAAGAATAAATATTTAAAACATTTAAAATGATGGTTTAGTAAAAATTCCATTAAAAATATTCCCTATGAAAATACTTTTATGAAACTTGGATCTGGATAATAAATATGTCACAGTTGATACTTACGTAAAAACAACCTCGGATAATAATGATATTGTGAAATTAACCCTTACCTCGTTGTAATCAATCGATCCATATGAACAATAATCAATAACTACCAAATGAATCATAGAATATCATGAATATAAAAATAATCATGATAATTCATATCAAATGGATCTATAGAATACACCATATGCAATAAATAAGTGGTGATCATTGGAAATCCCATAGAATTAAAAGTGGGATAAGACACCTCTTACCTTGCACTTTCCTTTGGTCGAGGGTATGTTTAACCTCCTATATAATGACCATAGAATATTATTAAATTATTATATTACCATATTCATATTTATTATATCATAATAAATATGATTCATTTATGACTTTATACTACCCATTTTATAATGATTTCAATGTTACATTAACATTTCGGGTAATAATCGCTTTCTTTATCATACATGTTTTATCTTGTTATTCTTGATCATATCATTTAGATCCTAATTTACATACTTCCAGAATAAAAATCATGATTTATCTATAATATATATTTAGAATATAAATACTTATAACTGATAGATATATGAAATCGAAAACACTATTTATGGAGACGGTAGGTCGTACGTACGCGTACACGCTGTTTCTGTTTTCATAACGTATGGAACATAACTAAGTGAATAAGATATATTTGAGTATATATATATATATATATATTTTCAGTAGAATTATTATTTCATGTATTATTTACTTATTAATAATATATATTTTTAAAATCATCGTTGAATGGTGAATGTGGAAATAAATCTCATCGCGTTCGTGGAGACGGTAATCTGTACGTACGCATGAGCGACAATATTATTCTTTTGATATTAAAATTGTACATAATTAGATGGTATATCATATATAACGAATCATTATCAAGTAATATTTATTATTTATTTCATTTATACTTATTATTATACCCATCCAAATGATGAAGTGTTCGAATAACAAAATACACCACGACGTGGAGACGGTAATCCGTACGTACTCACATATGGTGACATGCCATTCATTGGATGGGTATATTAATAAATATGGTTGTAACATATTTATAATAACATCACTGTATATATAATATACTGGATTTATTATTTTAGAAAGGAAATAGCAAGGAAAGAATAAGTTGAAGAAGAAAAGAACTTGAAAGAGGTGATGAAATATTTACCTCTTCTTTGGGTTCTTCCTTTTGATTTTATAAAAAGGGATCCATAGGATGCCTTTATTACAAAATTATGGCCTATAAGATGAAGGGAGGATATTTTAGAGGATATTTGGGCAGTGTTTGGCCGAGCTAAATTGCTTTGAAGGTGTGGATTTGAGAGAAGGAGTGCCCTTTTATAAGAGGGGTGAGGGGAACCTTAGGAGAAACTTAAAGTATTATATTTTAATAAATTCATATTCGGTTTATAATTTCTAAAAAATGATTTATTTAGAGGATAAGGTGGTTATGGGTCGAAATCCTTTAAACCAATAGGTTTTAGAAAAGTTTAGGTTATCATTTTAACCTTATCTTTTAGGTTTAACTCTTTGTTAAATAGGTTAACTTTTACCGTGTCTTCTTGTATTCTTACACCATTTGGTTAATTAAAATAATATAATCTTCCTAAAGAACCTCAAGTGGATCCTTAATGACATATATAATATTATCTATGCCCTTTTTCAAAACCTTATAAATTTTGGAATATTATATCAACAAACAATATAGTATTTGTCTTAAAAACTATTTTATGTCAATTTTGACACTCTTGGGTATTTGTTGTTTTTGCTAAAATCATAACAACATGATTAAATTGATTGAAATACACTGAATAAATCCTAACATGTTATATTCACCTATAAAATTAGTTAATTTCATAAAATATTTTAAATTATATTTATTTTAATATTTATAATACCATTTATTTTATTCTTTCATTAATAAGGTAATTACTTCATGATCATTGCATCATTAATAAATATAATTATTTAATGTCAAAAAATTATAAATAAAATACAATTATATAGGAATTTTTCTTATCTTTTTAATGAATTTTTATATTCTAATTTATCTTATGTATCACCCTATATAAAAAATGGTTTAGTTATTAAACGTTGATTTTAACTCTTTTAACTCTTCTTCAATAAAATAATAATAAATGTCACAATCTAATACAATTTGACATAAAGGGTCATATTTAATTCCTAAGGTTTTTTTGGTCGAATTACACTTTTCCAATAGAATTAAGACATGTGTTTGGGTAATTATGATATCATTTTTACACTTAATTACCATATTTACTTTTAACCGTGGTATATAAATGTCCAAAGTTACTATTCACCAAAAATAATGTTTATCTTCTTGAAATACATTTTACTCTTTCATATTAACCGAGTCTCTCGGATTTTTGAAATTCAACCCACATAAGTGGTAAAATTATGTTTTATGTGAATTTGCAAATTCTCCTAGGAGATGGGTACAAGATGGTGAAAGGTTCAATAAAATTTTTATATATCTAAAATTATTATAAAATGAATCCGATGATTTACATTGAACTTATATAGTAATTATGTATCTATTTTGACATAAATTAATTTAAATAAAACAAATAATTATTTAAATAAAAATTTGGTTTTAAACTATAACTCAGTGTTTTTTACTATTCATCAAAAAATTGAATGTTTTCATAAAAATACCAAAAATTCAACCTAATATAATTTCGAGAATATGAATACAAAAATTAAATCAATTTTACCAAATTAAAAAGATATAAGTTGCATTTATTTATTTAAAATTAATTCACATCGTCAAAACCAAAAGGCGTATTTTTAAGAAATAATAATTATTAAAAGACAAACACTTGTTTCTGTCCAATTTCAAAGTGAAATTACTTAAAATGAACAGAATCAGATTAAATGGTAAATATATAATCTATTTAAACTTCAAAACAATTAAAATGTATAATTTAATACTATAAATTTATTCGATTAAAAAGGTTGTTTTTAATTAAAATTTAGTTATTTAAACTATTCACCAAAATAAGAAATTTATCAGAAAAATATCAAAAATTTATCAAATCTAAATTTTTATCTTCGTATTCTAAATAAGATGTCTATTTTGTCAAATTTAATATATAAAAGTTTCAAATATTTGATTTAAAAATGGTTCACCCTCAAAAGGCGTTAATAGTATTTTTTCTGAAAAATACTTCCTTTATCTAAAAAAACTAAATTTGTTCTTACATTTTTTCTAAGAAACTCATAATATGGATTATAAAATTATAAGGATTATATAAAGTTCAAAATTATGTTAATACTAATCATAAACGCTTTTAAATGACTAGTTTCATAAATCGTGGCACGCTTGAACTCAGTGTTGCGTGTTGTGCAAGTTATTGAATAACATTGAAGAAATAATGTAATATGAAATCATGGGGTGTTACATTCTTCCGTCCTTAAATAAATTGTGTCCTCCGAATTTGAAAATTTTCTTCGAAAATAAAAGGTTGAAAATAGAAAATACCTTTGTGGGAAAGCCCACATCGGAAATTGGGCTAATAAAATTCAACCTTAATAAGAGGAAAAGGGAAATGAAACGGTCACCACCAAATTATGATCTCGATTAGGAGAACATTGGTGGAAATTAGAGACACATAATTGGAGGGAAAATGTAAATATTTATAGGGAGTTATTGAGGTCATCAATCACAATCATGTGTAAAATTGAGGTCCTCAAAACCATCAATCTACGATGATTTAAAATATTGTTTGTTCAAAAAAACCTTAGGTATTAGGATAACACATTTTTGATTTTAAGATCTCTTACCTAAAGATTATGAATTAATATATTCATATAATAAGAGAAAAAAATATGTACATGACATGTAGAGTTCCATCATTTAACTAATTCCTATCACATACTCATATTTCACTCCCAATGACTTCAAAAAATAAATTTATTTATCCTAATCGTGTTGGGTTTAATAAATAATGAATTTATAATTCACCTATCAGAACTTTTAAAAAAACTACATTATACAATCCAGGATATCACGTAGGCTAGTAGTAGGTGATGCACCCTTGTCACCCTTCGGTTTCGGGTTCAAGTCTCGCAGCCTTTCCGGATGCGACGGGTTGTCGCCCGACCTCTAGGATGTAGTTTTAATAGCAATCCAAAAAAATACTCATAAGAAATTCATTAACCTTATAATTGTATCCAATGTCAAATATAATCCATTCCAACATTTATACTTATTCAAAATACTTCTGTCCAAACTCTCAGTTGAAAATTTATATTGAATGTAATCATAATGAAGATCCTTTTTTCCATGTAGTAACATGTGAACACATTCATCATGTATTGTTTTAAAACACTCCATCATCATGAATTACCATAAAAACTTATTGATTACATTTATGCTCCCTTATTCCTTATAAAATACTGGATATAATCCTTCTATCCAAAAATGTTGTAAACTCCAACAATTACGGAATATTAAAATCATTATTCTGTTTCAAGGTAGTGAAGAATATCCAATATAATTTATCCAAATCAACCATCTCTTATTCCAAAATCACTTCCTCATTTTCGGGACCATATTAACGATTATCTTTCCTTAAACCATGTATTTTACAAAAATTGTATTTTACTATTAAGTAACTTATCTTAGAACAATAAAATCTCAAATCTTCAATAAAATAGTACTATAGTACAATAATTATTTATCTACATAATTCATATAACCAGTATACTGTTGATACAACACTCAAATGAAATAATTCTATAATAACAACATAAGAAAAATAGTCATTCCTCTTCATCTGTGGTGGTATCATAACATGATTATTATCCAATAACATCATTTTTGGTATACTCTGGTGATAGGGACATTGATTCGCGTAGTTTCTCAATGCATTACAGATGAATAATTTTACATTTGAAACCTTTTTCTTACCTTTACAATCCCGTACTTGGTGTCCTTTTTTTACACTTATAACAAACTCCCATTCCCTTCAATCATTTAGCAAGGTGATTATTTCCACATTTATCACATATTGGAATATACTTCTTTCCCCTCTTCCCTTTATCCATCTTTCTCTCTAACATCATTCTCTTCTCTTTCTTCCCTTCAAAGCCATAAGACTCAAAGAATTCATTACTTATCGTACTAACACAAGATATTATTTCTTTATATGTTGAGATTACATGGGAGACTATTACCCTACTAAATGTTGGCTTAATACCATGAATGATATGATCATTCTTACTCTTTGGATCGTACGTATTGTTGGAGTTCTCATTCATTCTACTTGGTGCCACTTCTAAATAATGGAATAAACTACGTCAGTTTATGAATCACAATTCATAATTCCAAACATGTAAAATACCTTACATAAATTGAACAGTTTATGTATATAATCCATAATCATAATACTCATAAACCCTTCATAATGGTTTATAACGAAAATGAGAATTATCCTAAGCATATCCCCCCGAGAGTGTCATAACGAAGAGTGCAGCAAGGCTCATTGTCATGCACCAATTATCGTTCGAGTCTAGCTCAAAGGGGACTTTTTGGGTTTTACCCCTAGGTACATCTGTGCCAGATCCACCTCTACCCGCTCGTATCTAGACAGGGATGTAGTGCTTTGAAAACACAAAAAATCTCTACAAAAACAAAATTTTAGGAAGTTCGTCTATAATAATACACAAAGACTATCTTAGGGATATGTGCTCTAATTATAGTTTATCTAAATCTAGTTTCCAAGGATATTACTGCACCTTCTATGATACCAAATATAATGCCCCGACCCTAGATTACGAGATTCGGTTCATTATTTTAATACCCTGGCATGATTACAAGGAATCAAGTCCTAAAAGACCGAACAGTTTAGAAGTTTTGGAAAATAGATTACACACATGAACGCTACATTACACTTTGTAACATATAAGAAAAACAACAAAAATCCTTTAAGAATACCATTGTTCCCTTTAACATAACCCTGCTTCTCAAACATAAAACACTTCTTCGGATCCTAGGAAAATAAAACATAAGAAAGGGGTGATCTCGGATGCTCAGTAAGGGTAAACAATACAACGGAAGAAAACATAAATATTAAGCATGGTGATTAATTGAAACCACATTCCATTACCAAAAATAAATATGAACACTTTTATGGCAGGAATATGAGCTGAGTAAATAATTCCATAATACAACATAATCATTGGTATTCTACAAGTTGAACGACCACATGAACCATTAATACTATTTTCATATTGAGGGAATGTATAATGTCGGGCATTCTGAAACTTTTTGTCAAGGCCTCGACCAAGACGTCTAAATATTATTAAGGCCTCAGCCACAACCATATATCAAATTGGGAAAGGCCTCAACCAATTCCACATCTAGTTGTCTCATAAGACCTACTGATGCATCGAGGAGCTATATCGTGCTCCACCCGTCACATACTAAGTCCAATACATTTCTCATATAAAAAGGTTGAAATTTAACATAAACATTCGTATTAATACTAGAATACGAAATGTCAATACATTAACCATAAACCATGAATGGTATAAAATTAACACATCCACAGAAAAACATATCACAAAACCGTCAATAAAATATAGAAGATTTTTATCATATTTAATCAACTTCAAACAAGTTTAAAATCCATCAAAGGATGTTCACATAGAAGAAAATGATATGTAAAAATCTTTGAGAAAAATATTCCATTTTTATGAAATCAGTTTAATGTCAAAAAATTTAGAAAAGAATAAATTTAAATACATTTTTGAATCAAAGTGTCCCATAACACTTTGAAACTTTTGAAAGGAATTACCATTTTAAAAACATTCATGTCCAAGTAAATAAATTCTTAAAACCCATTGTGAAAACATGGACATTAATGAGAATTATTTAGAAGAATAAATATATAAAATATTTAAAATGATTTTTTAGTAAAAATTATCTTAAAAATAATCTCTTTGAAAACTATTTTATAAATCATGTACATGGATAATAAATACTTCTCAGTAGATACTTACCTAAAAACAACAAAAAATAATAATGAGATTTTGAAATTAACCCTTACCTCATTGTAATCAATCGAGTCATATGAAAAATATTCAATAAATACCAAATGAATCATAGAATATCATGAATATAAATAGAATCATGATAATACATATCAAATGGCTATATACAATACACCATATTCAATAAATATGTGGTGAACAATGGATATCTCATAGAATTAAAAGTGAGATAAGAAACCACATACCTTGCACTTTCCTTTGGTCGGGGGTATGTTTGACTTCCTGTATAATGAACATAGTATGTTATTAAATTATTCTAGAACCATATTAATATTTATTATATCATACCTGATTCATTTATGACTTTATACTACCCATTTTATAATGATTTCTATGTTACATTAACATTTCGGGTAATAATCGCTTTCTTTATCCTACGTGTTTTATCGTGTTATTCTTGATCGTATCATTTAGATCATGATTTACATACTTACAGAATATAACACATTATTTATATATCATATATATTTAGAATATAAATATTTATAATAGATAGATATATGAAATGGAAAACACCATTTATGGAGACGGTAGGCCATACGTACACAGAAACGTTGTTTTTGTTTTCATATTGTATTGAATGAAACTAAGTGAATATGATATATTTGAGTATATATATATATGTTAAGTATAATTAGTAATTTGTGTATTAAATACTTTAATAATATATATTATTATAATCATCGTTGAATGGTGAACGTGGAAATGAATCTGATCGTGTTCGTGAAGAAGGTAATCCGTACGTACACACAAGCGACAATATTATTTTTTTGATATTATAATCATATATAAGTGGATGTTATATCATATATACAGAATAATTATCATGTTATATTTATTATTTACTTCATTTATACTCATTATTATACCCATCCAAATGATGAAGTGTTTGAATAACTAACTACACCACAACGTGGAGACTGTAAGCCATACGTACGCACGCATGGTGACCTGCCATTCATAGGATGTATATAATAATGATTATGGTTGTAACATATTTATAATAATTTCATAGTATATATAATATACTGGAATTATTATATTATAATGGAAATAACAGGGAAAGAAGAAGTGGAAGAATAAATGAACTTGAAAGAGGTGATGAAATATTTATCTCTTCTTCGGGTTCTTACTTTTGATTTGATCAAAAGGGATCAATATGTTGGATTTCTGACCAAAGTAAGGCATATAGGATGAAGGGAGGGTATTTTAGAGGATATTTTTTCAGGGTTTGGCTGAGAAAAATAGCTTTTATGGTGTGAATTTAAGAGAAGAATGAGTGCCATTTTATAAGAGGGGTGAGGGGCACCTTAGGAAAAACTAAAAGTATTATTTTATAATAAATTAATATTCGGTTTATAATGGTTCCAAATTGATTTGTTTAGTGCATAATGTGTTTAAGGGTCAAAATCCTCTCAACCCATTGGTTTTAGACATGTTTAGGTTACTATTTTGACCTTATCTTTTTGGTTTAACTCTTTGTTAAATAGTTTAACTTTTAGTGTGTCTTCTTGTATTCTTACACGATATGGTTAATTAACATACAATAAACTTTTAAATGAATATTAAGTGGTTCCTTAATCGAATATATAATATTATTTAAGCCCTTGGGCTGAACCTTAGATATTTATGAATATTTTATCAACCAATAATGTAGTTTTTTGTTTTAAAAACTATTTTTTGTCAATTTTGACAGTCTTTGATAAATGTTTTGTTGTTAAAATCATAACAACGGTTTTTCTTAAAAAATAATACATTGAACCAATCCTAAAATGTCATATTCACCTAGAAAATTCATAGATGTCATAAAAAAATTGAAGATATATTTATTTTAATATTTATAATACCATTTATTTGATTCCTTCATTAATAAGGTAATTATTGCATCATCATTGTGTCATTAATAAATTTAATTATTTTTTGTCTAAAAATTATTAATAAAATACAATTATTTAGGAAATAATTTTATATTTCTAATGAATATTTATAGTTGAATATATCTTATGTATAACCATATATAAAAAATGGTTTAGTTATTAAACTTTGATTTTAACTCTTTTAACTCTTCTTTAAATAAAATAATAATAAATGTCTTCATCTAATACAAGTGAACTTAAAGGGTTATATTTTGTTAATAAGGTTTATTTTTGTATAATTAAACTTATCTAATAGAATTAATACATGTTAGGGTAATTATGATATCATCATTACCCTTAATTACCCTATTTATTTTTAACCGTGGAAAATAAAAGTCAAAAGTTACTATTCACCAAAAAAATATTTTTATCTTATTGAACCACATTTTACTCTTTGATAATAATATTATCTCTTATATTTTATAAATTCAACTCAATGATGTGGTAAAATTATGTTTTATGTGAAATTTCAAATTTTCCTAGGAGGTGGGTAAAAGACTGTGAAAAGTTCAATAAAATTTTTCTATATCTGGAATTATTGTAAATAGTCTCAAATGATTTACATTTAAATTATATAGGTAATATGTATCTATTTTGACATATATTAGTTTAAATAAAATAAATAATTATTTAAATAAAAATTCGGTTTTAAACAATGATTCAGTGATTTTCACTATTCCTAAAAAATTGAATGTTTTGAGAAAATAACGAAAATTCACCCTAAGATAATTTCGATATTAAAAATTAAAAATTTAAGTCCATTTTAACAAATTCAAAACATATATGTTGAATTTTTTAATTTAAAATTTATTCCCGTTGTTAAAACCAAAACGTGTATTTTTAAGAAACAATAACTATCAAGCGATTGACACTTGTTTATGTCCAATTTCAAAGTGAAATTATTTACAATGAGCAGCATCAGATTAAATGGTAAAAATATAATATATTTATACTTTCAAACAATTAAAATGTAAAATTTATCACTATAAATTAGTTCGATTAAAAAAGTTGTTTTTAATTAAAATTTAGTTATTTTCATTATTCACCAAAATATGAAAGTTATCACAAAAATACCAAAAATTTATCAAATATAAATTTTTATCTCCCTATTATAAATAAGGAGTTTATTTTATCAAATTTAATATATAAAATTTTCAAATATTGGATTTAAAAAGGGTACTCCCTCAAAAGGCGTTAAAATTGCATTTTCTGAAAAATACTTCCTTTATCTATAATAAATTGGATTTGTTCTTACATTATGTCTATGAAACTCATTATATGGATTATGAAATTATAAGGAATATATAAAGTTAAAAATTCAGTTAATAATATTAATAACTGCTTTTGAACAGCTTGTTTTGTAAGTCGTGGGGTGCTTGAACTCGGTGTTGCGTGTAGTGCAAGTTATTGAATTACTTTGAAAAAATAACTTACTATGAAATATTGGGGTATTAAAAAAACCATATAAAGAAATACCACAACTCAAATAATATCACATAATATATACTACCTTATTATAAATTTTTATTAATATGATATATTTATTTAATTTGACATCCTGGGTTTTTAAACAATTCTATGTTCGATAGTGTACCTGATACGCTATATTGATCTTAAACAAACATCAAATTATTATTATTTAAAAGATACAATTATAACCTATATTTTGGAATGAAGGGAATGAAAATTAATTTATAAATCTGAAAAATATTGTATAAACTAGTTTTTATAGTGATTCATTGGCCACCAAAATTTTTAAAAATGGAAATAAAAAACAATTGAATGTAAATGATATGTTTTTATGAAAAAATCATTAAATGAGATTTATTGTGTTTTTAAAATAATAATATCATGATTATTGTATTATATTAATTAGATATAAATTTAATATGATATTTAATGTTCATATTATATGTTTTTGAGACAATATATATGAACAAAATCAATTTTATGCATAAAAGAAGTATTTTTCAAAAAAACCATTTTTACCGAATTTTGATGGAGAACCCATTTTAAAAATATTATTTTACACATTTATAAGATATTTGTGAAAAAATAAACGTCTTATTTGTAATAGGGAAATAAAAATTTTCTTTTGATAAATTTATGGTATTTTTCTAATGATGTTCGTTTTTTAATAAACAGTGAGAAATACTGCATTTTCATTCAAAACGATATTTTCATCTAATTTATATATATATCTAGATTTTCATATTAATTTTTTAAAGTTTATCTATGTTTTTTTAATCATTTAATACAATTTTGGTCATTTTAATTATTTTCAAATTGAAATTAGATAAATAACATTTCAATCATTTGAACATTTCACTTTGAAAACACACTTTTTAGTATTATCTATAGACAAGATTTTAAATATAATTATCCAAATTATGTAAATTTAATTAGGTGAAATAGATTACATATTTGAAATAAAATGTTTTAAATTATGTTTTCAGTTTAATTTAATTTTATATAAAAATATTATCGTGGTAAAAAAATTATTTACCGAAGTAAATGTAATTTTTTAACAAGGATTAAACATAAAAGGTAAAAGCATATCATACCTAAAAAACACATAATTTAAATGTTGGTTGATGTTTTTATCGACTCTAAAAGAAATATAAATCATTAATTACATGAAAATTTCATGTAAATAATTTCCACCTCTATATGGTTATCTTTTAATATAAAATATTTAAATAATTAATAACTTGAACTCACATCTCCTCAAGTATAAAAAACAAAACACACATGACCATTTGGACCAATAAAGACTTTTATAACCTTAGATATCTACCGAAACATCAACTAATCTCTATAATCACATCCTATTAATTATGGTATCATCAAATGAATGAATCCTTGGCCCTCATGTAACACCCCAGGTAAATAAAGAATATGACATTTTCATATTTATCCATATTTGTGAATAAAATACTAATATTACTTTAAAGGGGATGCTATGCACGATGGCGTACACAATACACAACAATGAGTTTCTTGGGAATATTACGTTGCAATCTAATAATAAAATAATATTATTTTAAATGGTAGTTAATTCATAGCCGTTGTAATGGAGGGAATGAACAGAACTAACTAAAAATGATTATATATGATTGTCAAATATTTTTACTTTTTACAATAAATGTTAGAGGATTAAAAATGCGAATGAATCCAATTTTAAGCGTAAACATTCTAATATTCATTAAAAGGATGATTAACCTCTTTTTGATGGAGAACCTATTTTAAATTTATCATTTGACAAATATATGTGTTATTTTTGACAAAATAAAATTCTTCTTTAGAATCAGGACATCAAAATTTACTTTGTGTAAATTTTTGGTATTTTTCCAATAATGTTCATTTTTAATGAATAGTGAAAAATGTTGTATTTTAATTCAAAACCTCTTTTTAATCTAATTTATTAATATGACTAGATTATCTTTTGAATTGGTATTAAAGTGAAAGTAGAATATATTTTTACCATTTAATCCAATTGTGGTCGTTGGAATTAATTTCATCTTGAAATTGGACTTAAACTAGTGTCAATATTTTGATACTTATTGTTTCATAAAAACACGCTATTTGCTCTGACAGCGGGAATTAATTATTAAATTAATTAATGTAACTTATATGTTTTTAATTTTTTAAAATAGACATCATTTTTGAATTTGGAATATCAAATATAGCTTAGGGTGATTTTTTGGTATTTTTCTGGAAAACTTCAATTTTTGATGAATAGTGAAACCACTAAGTGGTACTTAAAAAAATTGATTTTTTCGTTCAAATGAAATTTTACCACCTCTGGGTTTTGAATTTAAAAAATTCGACATAAATGGATGTCATTAAGAAGTAAAATTTTGATCAATGGTAATAAATTAATTTTTTTTGGTGAATAGTAACTTTTAAGTTTAATCGTTATTAGAGGTAATTAGTGTAGTTTAAGGTAAAAATAGTGTTTTAATAATATGAAATGACTTAGACACATGTACTAACCTACTTTTATGAGTCATGGCCGACCAAGACAATCCATGGGTCAACTTGGGGACCCCATGGAGCCACTTTGGTTGGAAAATGACATAAATACCTTTTTATTTAAAGTTAAAATTAAAATGTCACAAACATGTGTTGTTTTACTAAAAAAATTTACATGGTGTTATATAAGTAATATTTTTGACTATAAATATTCATTAGAAATATAAAAATATTTCCTACATCATGATATTTGTTTATAATTTTTAGACATTAAATTAATTAATTTATTTATGACACCGTGATGATGCAGTGATTACCTCGTAAATGAACGATTTAAATAAAATGATAATATAGGGTGAAATATAAGTCTTAAACTTGTCAAAAACCTATTTGATGGGTGGATTTCGAATACTTATCACCTTATACTAGAAATATATCCTTTTGGGTCCTTTTAAAATCGAAAATCATTTTATAATAAAGTAATATTTTATAACTTTCCTAGAGTGCCCCTCCTCTCCTCTTATAAAAGGCCCCCAACTCTACCACCTTACACACACCTCTAAAACCTTTGACTCATCAAAACAATGACCATTTCATCTCTCCACATCCCTATATTCATCATTTAATCCTCAAATTCAGAAGAATCCTTTCCATGGAAGCCTTTGACCTCAAATCAAAGAGAGTTACCCGATTTAAAGGTAGTGTCCTCTCTTGTGTTCTTATGCTTTATTTTTCTTCTCCAACCCTCTAAACTCTTTTTATTCCTTTATTTTGTAAAAACACCAGTATCTTAAATGTACTAGGATGTTGTTATGTGATGTATTCTAGCTACAATTACACACACCTTTGACTAATGGTTAAAGAACATACTATTTCTGTGGATGATGAATTACTGCCTCACGAAACGATGATTGTTCAATATTCTTTTAACACCTTCAAAGGTGGCCATTAAGATGTCACTATATTTATATATGATATATAATATGTTTATGTTTTCCTTATGCTTTTTTATTTTTCATTTATCTCATACCTTTATGGATTCCATTATGGGTAAATGCGATATCTTCATTTTAGTAATTGCGGACTACCGCCCTCTCAAAGTGATTTGAATCGTTAATGACATATATGGGACGTATAAAGGATGGAATTAATGGTATTACATATGATATACTACTGGAATTATAATATACCTTTATATAATTATTATTTCATTCCATTGAATTCAAAAAAAAAAAGAAATGAAAGTAGCGTTCATGCGTACGTACGGCTTACCGTCTCCATGAATGGTACATTTCATTTCTTATCTCCAAATGTTATGTACTATTATAAGTACATATATATAATGGATATACATGTAATATATTACATCTAAATTATGTATATAATTATGGAATTATAATATATATCTATCATTTTTGTTTTAATTCCACTAATATGACAAAAAATGAAAGTAGCGTTCATGCGTACGTATGACCTACCGTCTCCATGAACGGTGCTTTTAATTTTTTTATCTCCAAATGATATGGAATAGTATAAAATGAATATATGCTGGATATATAAGATATTTAAAACATCAATACTATTCTGGATATAATGTACCTATAACTACATGGAAAATTCTATTCCAACAAGTTCGATTTTTACTCATGTACCGAACATCGACAAAAACGTCTGATATGAACTCACTTTATTAACCAATTATTATAACATTATAATATGTGATATTAACTGAATAATAATATTTAAATTAGGTCCTTATGAAATTATAAATTGACCAAATTTTATTATTCAGGAGATTAAAGAACGATCGAGTCATGTCGGATACGAGGTAAGGGATCCTACCTCTCTCTTTATTTTTAAGTACTCTCCTTTATGTCACTTCTTTTAAGCTCCTCTTTGTTATGTTGTGGGATGTTATTTTATATTAATCTTGCTTTAAATTTTATGTTAATATGATTAGGGACCATATTTTATCTCATCAATCCATTTTTGGATGTTTTATGTTGCGCCGTTAGGCTGCCGAGTTTTCGTAAGGGATTTTTCGTCTCACTTTTATTCCCATGAGATTTATGCTACATTTTCCACCATTTCATTTGAGTGGTATATGTACTTCCCATTATTATACTCTTTGTGTAATATACATTTGTTTATGAGTATTTACATCAATGTTTTATTGTCCTTCTTTCATGGGGTCTATGTTTCGAAAGATACCCAAGTGGGTAAGGGAACCTTTCACCCTCATCTTTTTAAAGACTTATTTTGCTGGGTATTTTAATTTACATATTGTAATGTTGGGATATGTTATTTTATATCCTTATTGATTTAAATTTTATGTCCAAGTGATGAGATACCATTTTTATCTCTCATCAACTCATTTTCTGAATTTTGATGTGACGTCGTTAGGCTGTCGAATTTTACCAAGGGAACTTTTTAACCCAATTTCGATTTCTTTGGGTTCAACATGTAGTTATTGAATATTTCATACATTTAATATGTGTGAATTACCTTTTATTGTTTTACACTTAATATCCAATTATATTTGGTGCATTTATATTTTTCACACATAATTTTGAGATTGATTTATCCTTAATTTAAGGATACCTTCTTTATAAGGGATTTCATCACATTTTACATTTCTATTGAGACTTTATTGTTGTTATGCACCAATTCACTCTTATATGGTGTATATACTGTCCTTTGGAATATTATATCATGAATACATTTATTCTCATGATATTATAATGTTCTAATTAAATGTTATTCCTTAATTATTGTATTCAAGTGTCTCTAATTTTGGTAAAAACCCTTTAACCAAAATATCACTTAAAATGTTCTAATGATTTGTTCTTATTAATATCCATGTTTTCAAAAAAAAATTTAAGGATATATTTATATGGATATTAATGGATTAAAATTTTAAAAGCTTAAAGGTGGTATGGGACACTTTGATTCCAAAATATCTTTATTAAATGTTTTAAATGGTTTTGAAAATGGTTTTTTTGAATGAATTCATTATTTCAATATACCAAAATGTTATATTGTGATTGTAATGTGGAAATTTTATGTTTCTTTTATGAATTTTTTATGTTATACTTTTATGTTATGGTTCTTGGGCATTTTTATGAAAATGGGTGGTTCCGTGATAAACTAAGGGCGGGTGAGCCCGATATAGCTCTCCAATGCATTGGGTAACGCGAAGGGGTTAAACGTTAATGTTTCTCCAAAGAGATTTAAGGAATATACTGTGATTGGTATTCCAAACATAACAAAGAGTGTTACTACCTACGTAAGAATGTTATGAATGCCTCAAGATACCTTTATGACTTATAATATCTATGTTTTATTCATGATTTGATATGGTATGTTAACGTGCTTATGTTTTATGAGTAAAGTATGATTTCATTGATTCTTATGTATACATGTACTCTTGTTTCCTTTCAAAATTTCTATATCCCTTACTGGGATTTTTATGATCATCCCAAGTTTTTGAAATGTTTTACATAGGACTTAAAGATGAATAGGTTCAAGGATGGGATCAAGGAAAGACATGCTATCTAAAACATGGAACTAGACGTGTTTCTTTTAAGAGTTTTTTTATGGAAACATAGTAGAAGTTTATACTTTGTAATCTTTTGAGATGTAATAGTTATGTCCTAATTCCCTAAAACTATAAACCTAAAAATATCCTCAATGTGAATTATTCATTTAATTCAATATTAAGTTAGGTTTAAGGTTGGGGCCTTATAGTTTCTATCAGAGTTCAGTTTAGATAACTTTAGAGGTTAGGGTATTCTCTAAGCATAAGTGACATTACCATAATGGTTAGGATTTCAGAAAGAGTCCTAGTTTTAGATAAAGTAATGAGTATTTATATCTTAGTGTTTATCTTCCTCATTAGTACATGATGTTTTTGTTGATATACTCACACTGACATTTCTATTTTTAGTAAATGGATGGATCTAGCAGGAAACAAAGTGACAATGGGTTTGAAGGAAACTATGGTGGTTCTCTGATTATGATATTGGATGAAATGGGGGATTCAATGAGTAATCTTGTGGTTGTTCTAAACCAACTATCAAGGAGTCATGATCAACCACTTGAACTGTGGTATGTTCTATAATGCATCATGTACGAGGTGACCAATCGATGTGAAAGTTCGGGTAATAATTATAAAGGTAACCATTAGGGTTTATATGATTCTAACTTTTTAGGAAATGATGGGTTTCACTATGATATGATGGAAAATGAAAGTCATGAGATAAACATGAGGTTAAAATATGTTATGATTATTTTTGAAGATTTTATCTCGTTTTGGGGAATGATTTAAGAATTATATAGTTTTGGAAAAAGGACAACACGCAGACCGTGTGACAACCCGTCGCGTTGGCCAAAGCTGCAGGAATCGAACCAACAAACTAAGTGAGACTGGTGTTTATCGCCTACCACTGGACTACATGAAGTACCTGGTTATTTTGACTAATTATTTTTAGTTAGATGATTTTATGAATCTAAAGTAAGTTTATTTTGGGTTATCTTGGGAAATTATTAACCTATCATGGAGGATATGTGATTAGGTTAATTACTTTTCAATATGAGAATTTAAGAGAAACTGATGTTATTTGGAGATAAAAATTAATTTGTACCTTGGAAGACTATGTGATTAAATCCTTCAAATATTTGGGTTTCAATATTAGTTTGGTTTACTTTGAAGAATTTTATGGAAAATTGTTTATCGAATGGTCTTCGTTGAACATTGGTTTTTTATTCAAATTTTGGAGATTAAGAATATATTTTCTTTTTATAGAGGATTATACTTTTGTGGATTATCTGATCTCATACTAAAAATTTTGGTTTTGGTTTTTGTCTAAATACATGGGAAATATATAGTTCTCTTTTTTGGATTAGGTGATTCTCAAGAAGTTGATTATAGTACTCTTAATGTGAACAAGTATTCCTAAATACTCGACTTTTGGGGAAAGTATGAGTTTGTGTAAGAAATCTAGTAAAAGATGAAAGTCAAAATGACAAGTAAGTATGTTTCCTTAAGATAAAAAATAAATTCCTCAATGAAGAGTAACTTAAAACAAAAATGTTGTCTGTTAACTTTTCCTACTGGGGAATCGAATACCGTTTAACCCATCACATGTTTGTGATTTTCTTATGGTTAACTTTCTTCTAGAGATGTTTACTATCACTCTCCATCAGAACATGACCCTTTGTTTTTTCCTCCAAGTCTATATTTTTATACCTGGAATCCTAGTATGGGTTAACTCGGGTGACCATTGTACTTATCTTTCTTTATTTTAAAGTGATTGTTTTACTGACTCTTGTTCCGATGTGGGATTTTCAATGAAGTTTCGAAGCCCAATTTTAAAAATTGCGAGGATGCAATTCCCAAAAGGTGGGAAGGATGTAACACCCCATGTAAATAAAGAATATGACATTTTCATATTTATCCATATTTGTGGATAAAATATTTATATTACTTTAAAGGGAATGCTATGCACGATGGCGTACCCAATACGCAACAATGAGTTTCTTGGGAATCTTACGTTGCACTCTAATAATAAAATAAGATTATTTTAAATGGAAGTTAAAGCCTAGACGTTGTAATGGTGGGAATGAATAGAACTAACTACAAACTGATTATATATGTTTGTCAAATATTATTACTTTTTACAATAAATGTTAGAGGATAAAAAATGCGAATGAATCCAATTTTAAGCGTAAACATTCAAATATTTTTTAAAAGGTCGATTAACCGTCTTTTGATGGAGAACCTCTATTAAATTCATCTTTTGAAAAATTTATGTGATATTTTTGACAAAATAAAATTATTCTTTAGAATCAGGACATCAAAATTTACTTTGTGTAAATTTTTGGTATTTTTCCGATAAAGTTCATTTTTAATGAATAGTGAAAAATGTTGTATTGTAATTCAAAAACTATTTTTAATCTAATTTATTTATATGATTTTATTATCTATTGAATTTTTTTAAAGCTAAATTAGAATATATTTTTACCATTTAATCCAATAGTGGTCGTTCGAATTAATTTCATCATGAAATTGGACTTAAACTAGTGTCAATCTTTGGAAACTTATTGTTTCATAAAAACACGCTATTTGCTCTGACAGCGGGAATTAATTATTAAATTAATTAATGTAACTTATATGTTTTGAATTTTGTAAAATAGAGATCATTTTTGAATTAGGAAAATCAAATATAGATTACGGTTATTTTTTGATATTTTTCTGGAAAACTTCAATTTTTGATGAATAGTGAAACCACTAAGTGGTACTTAAAAAACTGATTTTTTCGTTTAAATGAAATTTTACCACCTCTGTGTTTTGAATTTCAAAAATCCGACCTATATGGTTTTCATTATGAAGTAAAATGTGGTTCAATGGGATTAACATAATTATTT
Organism: Viscum album; assembly: GCA_963277665.1. Classification (NCBI taxonomy): domain Eukaryota; kingdom Viridiplantae; phylum Streptophyta; class Magnoliopsida; order Santalales; family Viscaceae; genus Viscum; species Viscum album. The sequence continues at coordinate 566,573,639 of OY728164.1, read as the reverse complement.
TTGGTGAATAGTATCTTTTAAGTTTTAATCACGATTAGAGGTAATTAGTGTAGTTTAAGATAAAAATAGTCTTTTAATAATAGGAAATGACTTAGACACATGTACTACCCTTATTGGATGAGTCATGGCCAACCAGGAAAATCCATGGGTAAACATGGGGACCCCATAAGACACTTTGGACGGAAAATGACATAAATACCTTTTTATTTAAAGTTAAAATTAAAATGTCACAAACATGTGTTGTTTTACTAAGAAAAATTTACATGGGGTTATATAAGTCATATCTTTGACTATAAATATTAATTAGAAATCTAAAAAATTTTCCTACATCATGATATTTTTTTTATAATTTTTACACATTAAATAAATTAATTTATTTATGACACCGTGATGATGCAGTGATTACCTCGTAAATGAATGATTTAAATAAAATGAGAAGATAGGGTGAAATATAAGTCTTAAACTTGTCAAAAACCTATTGGATGGGTGGATTTCGAAACCTTATAACCTTATCATAGAAATATATCCTTTTGGGACCTTTTAAATCTGAAAATCATTTTATAATATTGTTTTATTTTATAACTTTCCAAGAGTGCCCCTCCTTTCCTCTTATAAAAGGCCCCCACCTCTACCACCTTACACACACCTCTCAAGCCTTTTTCACGGCCAAACCATGACCATTTCATCTCTCCAAATCCCTATATTCATCATTTAATCCTAACTTTTGGTATAATTTTTTCCAAGGAATTCTTTGAGATCAAATCAATGAGAGTTACCTCATTTAAAGGTAGTGTCCTCTCTTGTGTTCTTATGTTTTATTTTTCTTCTCCAACCCTCTAAACTCTTTTTATTCCTTTATTTTGTAACAACACCGGTATATTAAATATACTAGAATTTTTTTATGTGAATCATTAGAGATACACTTACACACACCTTCGTCTAATCGTTAAAGAACATACTGTTTCTATGGATGGTGAATTACTGCCTCACGAAACGATGATTTTTCAAAATTCTTTTAACACTTTCAAAGGTGGCCATTAAGATGTCACTATATGTATATATGATATAAAATGTTTTTATTTTTTCCTTAAGCTTCTTTATTTTTCATTTATGTCATACCTTTATGGTTTCCATTATGGGTAAATGCGATATCTTCATTTTCAGAAGTGCGGACTACCGCCCCCTCAAAGTGATTTGAATCGTTAATGCCATATGTGGGACATATAAAAGATGGAATTAATGGTATTACATATGATATACTACTGGAATAATAATATAACTTTATATAATTATTATTTCATTCCATTTAATAAAAAAAGAAATGAAAGTAGCGTTCATGCGTACGTACGGCTTACCGTCTCCATGAACGGTACATTTCATTTCTTATCTCCAAATGTTATGTACTATTAGAAGTACATATATATAATGGATATATATATGTAATATATTACATATAAATTATGGATATCATTCTGAAATTATAATATATATATATCTCATTTTTGTTTCAATTCCATTAATATGACAAAAAATGAAAGTAGCGTTCATGCGTACGTACGGCCTACCGTCACCATGAACTGTGCTTTTAATTTTTAATCTCCAAATGATATGTAATAGTATAAAATGAATATATACTAGATATATATGATATTTAAAACATCAATACTATTCTGGATATGATGTACCTATGACTACATGGAAAATTCTTTTCCAACAAGTTCGATTTTTACTCATGTACCGAACATCGACAAAAACGTCTGATATGAACTCACTTTATTAACCAATTATTATAACATTATAATATGTGATATTAAATGAATAATTATATTTAAATTAGGTCCATATGAAATTATAAATTGACCAAATTTTATTATTTAAGATATTTAAGAACGATTGAGTCATGTCGGACACAAGGTAAGGGATCCTACCTCTCTCGTTATTTTTAAGTACTCTCCTTTATGTCACTTTTTTTAAGCACCTCTTTGTTATGTTCGGGGATGTTATATTATATTTCTCTTGCTTTAAATTTTATGTTAATATGATGAGAGACCCTATTTGATCTCATCAATCCATTTTTGGATGTTTTATGTTGCGCCGTTAGGCTGCCGATTTTTCGTAAGGGATTTTTCGTCTCACTTTTATTCCCGTGAGATTTATGCTACATTTTCCACCATTTATTTTGAGTGGTATATGTACTGACCATTAGTCTAATCATTGTGTAATATAATTTTTTTCATGAGTATTTACATCAATGTTGTATTTTCCTTCTTTCATGGGATCTATGTTTCGAAAGATACCCAAGTTGGTAAGGGAACCTTTCACCCTCCTCTATTTAAAGACTTCTTTTGTTGGGTCTTTTAATTTACATATTGTAATGTTGGGATATGTTATTTTATATCCTTATTGATGTAAATTTTTTGTACAAGTGATGATATACCCTTTTTATCTCCCATCAACTCATTTTCTGAATTTTGAAGTGACGTCGTTAGGCTGTTGAATTTTACCAAGGGAACTTTTTAACCCAATTTTGATTTCTTTGGGTTCAACATGTAGTTATTGAATATGTCATCCTCTGAATATGTGTGAATGACTTTTTATTGTTTTAAAATAAATATCCACTTATATTGGGTGAATTTAAATTTTTCAAACATAATTTTTAGATTGATGTATCCTTAATTTAAAGACACCTTCGTTATAAGGGATTTCATCACATTTTACATTTCTATTGAGACTTCATTGTTGTTATGAACCAATTCACTCTTATATGGTGTATATAATGTCCTTTGGAATATTATATCATGAATAAATTTATTCTCATGATATTATAAAGTTCTAATTAAATTTTATTTCTCAGTTATTGTATTCAAGTGTCTCTAATTTTGGTAAAAACCCTTTAACCAAAATATCATTTTAAATGTTTTAATGGTTTGTCCTTATTAATATCCATGTTTTCAAAATGGTTTTAAGGATTTATTTATATCGATATTAATGGTTTAAAATTTTAAAATCTTCAAGGTGGTATGGGACACTTTGATTCCAAAATCTCTTTATTAAATGTTTTAAATGGTTTTGAAAGTGGTTTTTTTAATAGATTAATTATTTCAATATCCTAAAATGTTATATTGTGATTGAAATGTGGAAATGTTATGTTTCCTTTATGCATGTTTTATGTGATACATTTATGTTGTGGTTCTTGGTAATTGTTATGAAAATGGGTGGTTCCGTGATAAACTAAGGAAGGGTGAGCCCGATATAGCTCTCCAGTGAACTGGGTAACGCGAAGGGGTTAAACGTTAAGGTTTCTCCGAAGAGATTTAGGGAATATACTATGATGGGTATTCCAAACGTAACCAAGAGGGTTACTACCTACGTAAGAATGTTATGAATGCATCATGTTACCTTTATACCTTATGATTTATATGTATTATTCATGATTTGATGAGGTATGTTAAAGTGCCTATGTTTTATGAGTAATGTATGATTTCATTGATTCTTATGTATACATGTACTCATGTTTCCTTTCCATATTTTTATATCCCATAATGAGATTTTTATGATCATCCCAAGTTTTTGAAATGTTTTACACAGGACTTAAAGATGAATAGGGTCAAGGATGGGATCAAGTAAAGACATGGTATCTAAAACATGGAACTAGACATGTTTCTTTTAAGACTTTTTTTTATGGAAACTTAGTAGAAGTGCAAAATTTGTAATCTTTTGAGATGTAATAGTTATGTCCTAATTCTCTAAAACTCTAAACCTGAAAAGATCCTCAATGTGAATTATTCATTTAATTCAATATTAAGTTAGTTTTAAGGCTGGGGCCTTATACTTCAAGGGTCTTTCAAGGAGGGGATATTCAAGAGGTAATTTTCTCAAAGTACATCACTTTATTTATATTCATTCTATACATTCTCATATAATACATCATTAATAAATTAATTATTACTACATAATCATGTATATACTATAGTTTTATGTTTCAAAAGGAATATATAATATCTATTTCATTTCTCACCACCTCTTATTGAACGAAATGAAATTGTTTTCCATGTTATGTCAGTTAATCGCCTCCATGAATAATGTTTTTGTTATTTTTACATTACCGCCCTCAAAGATTGATTTAAAACTAATTTTATGGTAAAATAATATTTTAATTTGTATACGTTAACCTATTTAATATTATGTAAATTTTATATTGATTATAATTTCATAATTTCAATATTCTGGTTATACAATAACTTCGTTTAAGGACGTGTGGACAACAACCTATTCAAAATTATGTCATTTGTTCACACATCACATAGAAATTATTAAAGATAATTTTAGTAAAAATATAATATATAAATTAATTATTAATTTTAATTTACATATTATATATATATATATATAAACATTTTATTTGATTTTATTCTATCCATACGACCGAAAAAATTGAAATAACATTCATTTGTACGTACGGTCTACCGTCTCTTTAAACATTTTTTAGTTTGTATTTAAATAGTTCTATATATAACTATATAATAAAATATAATATATTTATATCATGTTTTATATTATAGAGATTGTGTATTTATGTTCACAAGGACTATTAACATCATATGATATTCATTTTCAACTTTAGTACCAAAAATCGATAAAGCGCCTAATATGAACATAAAAAATTATTTAATTGTTATAAAATGATATATAAAATTAATAATAAAATTTAAAATGATTATAAAGTATGCAAATAATTAACCAATTTATTTATTTTGGAATTTAAATTTTATACATGATGAGTCAGACTCCTGGTAAGGGAATTTCTTAACCCAATTTCCATTATTTGTTTGAAACTTATACTTCTTGATTATGTTTTTCAAATCATATGTGTGAAACGAATTTTCATTATATTGTTGTTTTTTTTATAATTTTTTATGTTTATTTATAGTGAAATCACATAATCAATTTATTTTTTTAACAAAATGATATTTGTAACAGACCTTGTCTCAATCTTCTTTCATTGATGAATTTCTTGATACTATAAATATTTATTCATTTATTAAGTTTATATAAAGCAACTATAAAATTTAGTATCTATATTTTATCAATAATAATGAAAATCACAATTTTGGTAAATATATTATTTCATTTATATAGATATTAAAATGTTCCATGTGGTATGGAAAACCTTGAATGTTTAATGTTGTAATTATCAAATCTTTTCTTCATGATATTAATTCACAACTTTTTTATATGGTTATAATTGAATTATAAAATAAATTTTATTACTATATTTTAATGTTTTTCAAAATGAATATTTTTATATGAAGTGTTTTACTTTCATTACAAAATGACCAAAATAATGTTTTTTTAAACGTATGATGCAACAATGAATTCTCCATAATCATAACCATTTTTTGATATATAGATTCCTATGTTCTACATAATGATTTTTATAGGAAAATAAATCTATTATTACATTTTTGGGTGTTTTGGTTTTGAAAATAGTTTTGATTAAATAATGACTATTTAAATATCTTGAAATTATATCTTGTGATTTCCTATGAAATTTTATGAGATAAATGTTGACCATTTCAATATTTTATGTGTTATTATTATATAATGGTACATAGACATTTAACGGGTGGTAACATGATAAAACAAAGATGGGTGGTTACATGATAAACCAATGACGTGTGTTTCGGTGATAAACCAAGGATGGGTGGTTACATTATAACATCCAATGCATTGTGTATGGAAGTTGGTCATATGGTTTTTTCATTTATAAGAGTGATATGTGTGGAAGTAGACCACATGGGTATTCTATTTATGTATGATTATGTATGAAGATAACATTATATGTTATATGTGATTACTATTGATTTTATGGTAATCTATTGATTATAAAAACGGTATTATATGAGCTTATATTTTGAGAAGAGTATTTACTAATTCATCAAGGTGAAAAGTATTACATTATGTTAAGTATTCATGGTTTTTATGTTTTATAAAGTATAATGGTTTTTTTTGTATCCCTTACTAATATTTTTATCCACATTACATGTTTTGAAATGTTTTTAACATGATTTAATGGGGAATATATTCAATGATGGGATCAAAGAAAAGTAATGATTATTAAACATGAAACAAAACCGTGGTAATTTTTTTGTGATTAAAATTAATAGTGGTTAGAGGTGTATAATTTTTAATATTTTAGTTATTATATATTATTTATGGACTAACTCAATAAATCTATAAACATGAAAATATCCTCAATGTAAGATAAATTCAATTTAATAACATTACTCAATATTATTTAATGTTTATGGTCTAGGCCTTATAGTGGGTATTATAGTTTGGTTTAGATAAAATAATAGGTTAGGTTGTTATTTAATCATAAGTTATATGTTTTAATATAACTACAATTTTAAATATATTAGATAGAGTCATGTTTATTTTAAATAAACAAAATTATTTTGAGTTAACATGAATATGTATATCTTAGTGTTTATCCTCCACATAAGATAGTATATGATGATAATTTTGATATACTCACACTGTCATTTTTGGTTTTAGTAAATGGATGGATCCAGTAGGCACCATAGTAATAATGGATTTGAAAGAAAATAAGGTGCTTCATTGAATAAGAAAATGAATGATATGGAAGCTACAATGAGAACTCAAGTGGTCAGTCTAATATAACTATCATGTGTAATGACTAAACACATGAACCTTGGTGAGTTTTCAAATGCATCATAAATTATAGATATGAACCCATATGTAATTTTATGTAACAATGATCTTAAGGGAAAATAAATACAACAACATATGTGTCATGAATGTGGAATGAAATTCCATAAAAAATTCCTTAAATGAATTTGAAGATGTTATAGTTGTTGTAATGGATGATATAAAGTAATAATCATTCTTGGAGAAGGGAAGAATTTAGGTGACTCTATGGAAGGGAATGATGTACTTTTTATGTTATCAATTGACTGTTTTTAAATTGTAGAGTATAATAATTATGAAAATCGATTTTATATAAAGATGGTTTGGGAATGCGATTAGTAAGACCGTACAAATATATGATTTCCAATACCTAATTCCATTACAATTGATTATGAGGAAACTGAAAATGCCATATGAAAGGTTTGGAATATTTCATAGCTCATATTATGACATTATTGAATCATATGACAAGATTCTTTCTTTTTTTGTAAGTAAATTAATATTATGGAATATGATGAAAAATTAGGGTGAAAGGATAATAAAGAATTTTGATTTTATTCAATGTCTACATTTTATGAATTTGAGAGTTGGGTTAGATCTACTAGTGATGAAATGTTTAAAATTATTAAAGCTCATTTGATGATTGAAATACATTAGAATATTTTTTTATATTATGTGAAACATTGATGTTTGTTATGTGATAATTTAATTCTAGGAAGAATTGTCTTTTCTTTTGTGGACATAATTATAAAGGTATGAATTTTTTTAGGGTTTATATAATAAATTATTTAGAAATAACTATGCGGTATTACATTTTTTGATGCAAACTAAAAGGCAAGATATGAAATTTTAGATTAATGTATTTTATTATTATTTTTAATGAATTTATCATATTTTTGGAATTTTATAATAATTATATAGATTTTGATAAAGGAAAACATGTAGACTGTGTGACATCCTATCCTGTCAGACAAGGTTTTATGAATCGAACGCACAACTAAATTATGAAAGGATTTATCACCAACCATTTTCGTATGTGAAGTATCTGGATAGTATGAATTTTTCTTTTTAGTTGAAAAAATTGATGGAATAATAATAAGATGTTTTTATGAACTTATGTTTTATCAAATGGATATCCTTAATACTGAAAATGATTTGGGGATTAAGTGATAAACGTATCTTTGGAATAAGGTAACTATTTTGTAAACCCTATATTCCTAATGTAAATAAAATAATATGGTTTTTTTCAGGAGTAATGGTAGAAATTAATATTAGAAGAATATATGATTTTATTTGGGTGGTGATTTTAGTTATTTAAAAAAATGTTTAACATGTCTTGAAAAATATTAAGACAATCATTTTTTGTGAGACTTTATGAATGATTGATGTTATTTGGAGTTAAATGTTAAACTTATCTTGGAAGTCTATGTTATGAAGTCATTATGATTTTTGGGATTTCAAAATTAGTTATGATAATTTTGAAGAATTTTAGGTGAATTATTTTTCAAATAGCCTTGGTTCTATTTTGTGTATCAATTTTTAATATTTGATATTAAAAGTATATTTTAAAAATAATTTCTATCAGAATTTTTTAGAATTAAAATCTCCAGTAATAACCATTTTCTATTTTTTTAATTTCTTAAGACAATAGAAATATATAGTTCATATTTTTTGGGATTACGTGATTATCAATAAGTTTATTTTAGTGCCTCAGGTGTGAAAACATTAATCTTGAATACTCATCATTTGGATATAAATATGTTTTTAGGGTAGAAAATGATTCAAGTATGAAACTCTACATCCCAAGTAATTACATTTCCATATGTTCTTAGTTTACATTTTAAATTCATCAATGATAAATTTGTTTTTGAAACAAAAAAACTATCTATTTATTTTGGTATTTGTAAATCAATGCCCTATTAAAAAATAATTGATTTCTATTTTTGTGATTATTATCTTTCTCCTGAAAATATTTTTTATCACCCTAATTCAAAAAACAATGTTTATATTTCTATTCTATTTCAATGTATTCTTATATGATACACTAGAATTTATTATCTCAAGTTATCTTCTAACTTCTCTTTCTTTCTTTCAAAGTGGTAGTTATATTAATCTTTTTTTAATGATGGATTGAAATAAATGAATTTATGAATTCATTCCACAATTATAGACCCCTAATTAAAATTGTGAGGAGGAAATTTATAAGAGGGGGAGGATGGAACATCATGGGTTTTAAAAAACACTATGTCCGATATTGTACATGATACACTACATCGAGCACAAAAAAAACTAAATATTATTATTTAAACTGTACCTTTATAACCTTGACGTTATAATAGAGAGAATGTAAAAAAATAATTATATAATGAAAATATGGCTTACACATATTTACATAGTTATTAATTGGTTATCAAATTTATTATAAATGTAATAAAATCAATTGAATGTAAAGGATATGTTTTTAGGAAAAACTATTTAATTGAGAATAATTGGGTTTATAAAATAATCATATCACATTTAATAGTCTATAATAATTAAATATAAACACAATATGATTTTAAATGTTCATATTATTTGTTTTCTAAGAAATATATAAGAAAAAAAATCAATTTAATTCATAAAAGAAGTATTTTTCAAAAAAATTATTTTTACTACCATTTTATAGAAAACCCATATTAAATCTAATTTTTGAAACTTTTATATATTAATTTTTGAAAAAATAAACTTTTCATTTTGAATCAAGTTATTAAATTTTACTTGGGATAATGTTTTGGTATTTTTCTAATGATATTCACTTTTTATGATTAGTGAAAAAATAATTCATTTTAATTTAACAATCATTTTTTCCTAAAGGATTAATATATATAGATTGTCCTTTTAGTTGTTTTTTCCGTATATTTTTTTATTTTATAAATTATTCCTATTTTTTTCTATTTTAATAAATTTTAAATTGATATTAGATTTAAAATCATTTCAAACTTTTTAGTGACTTACTTTAAAAACCCTCTTTTTTAGGTTTAACTAAGGAATTAATTTAAAATCAAAATTTCCCAATTATGTGAATTGAATTAGGTAAAATGGATTCCATATTTGTAATAATAATTTCATAATTAGTTTTTAAGATAAATTTCATTTTAGATATAATAAAATTACCATGGTAATAAAATTATTTATAGTTGTAAATGTAAATTTTTTACAAGGGATCAAACTAAAACATAGAAGCATAACATTCCTAAAAACTACAACATTTAATTTTTTTTGTGGTGTGGATTGACCATAAAAAAATATAAAAAATTATATAGAAGACAAATTAATGGAATTTAATTTCATCTCTACATGGTTTGCTTTTAATATAAAATAATAAATAAATAAATCACTTGATCCCACCTCTCCTCAAGTATAAATAACAATTGTGACCACCCCATTTCAATCAAATAATCCATTTAACTTATCAAATATCTATCCAAACTTCTCATACTCACTCAACCCATGTCCTATTGCTATTAGTATCACCAAATTACCTAATTTAAGGTCATTAAGGGTCTTTTATGGGGGGATATTCATGGGGTAATTTTATTAAAGTACAACTCTTAGTTTCATTGTGTGTTCTACATTCTCTTCACCTCCTTCAATAATCAATGCATGAATACGAAATAAAAATTTATATAATGTAGTTTAATTTTATAATTTAATATATCATTTCCATTTCATTTCTCACCTCCCTGATTTTGATGAAACAAAATTGTTGTCCAAGATATGTTTGTCAATAACCAACATGAATAATGTTATTATTGTTATTCCATTAACGCCTACATAGATTGTATTAAAAAAAATTCTTGTAAAATATTATTTTAATATTCTTATTATAATATATTTAATATTTGTAGATTATTATATTAAACATACTTCCATGATTTCCATATTGTGGTTATACTATAACTTCAATTGGGGACTTGTGGACTAAGACCTCCTAAAAATGATTTGATTCGTTCACACATCACATGAAATGTATTAATGATATTTTTAGTAAAATAAAAAAAATGGGTACAACTGCGAAAGCGGCACATGACACAAAGAAGAAAATTACAATAAATGTATTAACTTTCATGCGTACGTATACTCTTCAGTATTCAATAATGGTGTTTTTAATTTGTCATTAAAGATTATTATATATAATTATATAATTAAAATTTAATATATGTATATCATTTTTTAGATTATGGACATAAGACCTCATGGACTATGAACAACATACCAAGTTCATTTTTTACACATGTACTAAATATCCACAAAGCGCCTGATATAAACCCAATAAATTATGTTACATTCATAACATGATAATAATTCATAAAAATTTATTAAAAACATTAAAATTTTCTCAAGGATGTAAATAATCAACAAAAGCATGTTATTCCTGAATATAATAATTGTACGTGATGAGTCATACGCAAGGTAATGGAATTTATTTACCCAATTTCTATTCATTGGGTTAAACTTCTACTTCATCATTATGTCGATCAAATAATATTTTTGAAATTAATTTTTAATATATTATGTTTTATATATTTTTTATGTGTTTTTTATAGTGAAAAAAACACTATCGATCTATTTTATTATCAAAATTATCTTTGTAAGAGACTTCATCTCCATCATCTTTCGTTGAGATATTTCCAGGATAATATGCATATTCATTCTTTTATTAGATATATATATCCAATATGACATTTAATATACATATATTATTTATTATTATGTTAATTAATGTTTTGGTAAATTTATTAATTCACGGTAATCAATATTTAAATATTTAATGCGGTATATGGCACCTTTAACGTTACAAGATATAATTATCAAATCATTCCTTCATGATTTTATTTCACATAAATATTTATATTGATAGAAAAATATTATACACAACATTTTTTGTCAATAATTTTAATGGTTTTAGAAATTAATATTTTAATATTAAGCATTTCACATTCATTAAAAAATGAAAAAAAGGAATATTTTTTTAAATCTCTGCAGCGAAAAAGACTTCACATCGTCATAACTATTTTTTGATATTTTTATTTTTATATAACTCTAAATATTTTTACTGTAAAAAATTCCTGTATTCCCTTTTTTTTATTGAAATGGTTTTGAATGAATAATAAATATTTCAAAATCTTGAAATGATATAATGTGATTGGAAATGAAATTTTATTAGTGAAATATTGATAATTTCAATCTTTTATGTGTTCTGATTATGTAATGGTACGTGGAAATTTGACCAGTGGTTACATGATAATCCAAATTTTAGTTGTTAAAAGATAAATCAAATATCAGTAGTTCCATGATAAACCAAGGATGTGTGGTTTTGTTATAACTTCCAATGCATTGTGTATTTAATTCAGTCATTTAGCTATTCAATTTTTAAGAGTGATATGTGTGATATTGAACCGAATGGTTATTCCATTTATGTATGATTATGTATGAAGTTATCATTATATGTTATATGTGTTTTTATGGATTTTAGGGTAATATTTTTAATTAAAAATGGGTAAATAATGATCTTATATTCAGTGAAGAGTATTTTATACTTCTTAATGGGGAATAATATTACCTTATAATAAGTATTCATGGTTTACATTTTTTTCAATGACTAATAGATTTTTAATTTATATATCCCATAATGTGGTTTTTATTATCATCCCATATTTTGAAACGTTTTTATAGGAATTAAAAAGGTAAATAGAGTCAATGATGGGATGATTGAAAATTTTAAATAATTAAAAATGAAACAACCCCAGGTTTTTTAAATGTTTTTGTACTATAAAAAATAGATAGCAATTAAATGTTTCTACATTGTTATATGTATGTTTTTATGTTAGATTTATGGACTAATTCAAAAAATATCTAAACAGAAAAAGGTCCTCATTGTTACATAAATTCTAATTACCATCTTAACTCAATATAATGTAATATTTATGTTCGGGGCCTTATATTTTTTCACATGCTACTGCATCACAGGATATTGTCGATGCTCAAAGATCACACTAAACGACATCATGTTGTTGTTGATTATTATCATTGTGTTAAGAAAAACCTATCATCACATCAAGATCTCTTCATATCCATGTATTGTATTCATCATCAATACTAAAAAATAAAGGTATAAAACCATTAATGAAAACAACATTCCATATTAAGAATCTCAAATTATAAATAGTCATTTCTTGATTATTTACTCTCATCAAATCATTTTTTCTACCCTTAATCATGAGTAAAATTATCCATACATCATAACAAGATTATTGAATGAGTGATATAGGTCATAATAGTAAAATTAATGACCATGTATCCCACCAAAGTCTCCTTGTGTGTTCCAATCAACCTATGAGTCAAATGGTTACTCATGTACACAATCATCTTAGAATCTTCAATTAGTAATTTTTTCATATTAGGATATCAAAATGATCTAATGGATAGAGTCATTTAGTTCTTCATAGAAAAATTATTAAAATACGTACATTAATAATTCATGACATGAATCATAACCAAACATGAAATTTAATAATTTAGAACCATAAAAATCCCTTTGAACATTTTCCATTTGCTTCAAAATTATCATCATAATGATTTACCAAGAAAAACATGCAGGACTGACTATTTACTCGTATTATTCAAAAAATATAAGAAACCAATATATATATCCTTTTTAGTATATATATATATATAAATATATATACACATATATAGATGGTAATAGTTATTAAATTGTTAATATAATATCATTCCAATTTGTCCTCCCATTAACTAAAAATGTTATAAATAATAGTAATTTATTAAATATATATATAAGAACCAATGGGTGAAACCTGGTGGATGAATCTCTATAAGGTATCATAGTATCCTTAGGATAAATTATCTTTAATATTGTTATATGCAATGGTAGACAATATTTATAATTTATAATCCCATATCCACAAGAAAAACCCAATAATTCAATCTACCTCCCTCTGTTCTTCACCCAAAAAGTCCCATTTTCTTCCAATTACTCCATGTAACATCCTATTACTATTTTAGGGTATTACTAAACCCTCATGCGTAAAATTATTAATATCTTAAGTGAAAAATGATTTATCATCAAAATTATGGTAAATTTGTTAACAGACATAAATGCTAGTTAATATCATGGTATGTTCAATTAAATATATTTGGAGTAGACACTAAGTTATTGTGATGTTCCCTTGCCTGCAAAGCCTCAAAGAAGACTAAATAAAAGTATTTTTTTATAATATTAAGGTCACACTTTTTGTTAAAAAAAATGAATAACATCAATATGGTGCATCGTATGACATATTTGAGACCATTGATATTTCTAAAATATGGTGTTTTACCCAGGAGGGGTAAAACATTCATGGTGCTTGACATTTGGATGCCATTCTCAAGATATAAAGTTATTAATTAATATTGAATATATTATTTATTAAAAATAATTAAATTTAACCCAAACGGTACGACGTATGGGAAATCCATGACAACTGATGGGTTGGGAATGAGGGGGTTACCCTTGGTAGGGAATAACATCTACATGTGATGAACTTTTGGAAGCCACTCTCACAAAAATATTCCTGTTATTTAAATTAATAGGTATTCCTATTTTTAAATAATAAATAATTATTGTATCTCAAATGTAGTGTTTTATGAAGAATATGAGACAAAGGTTGGGTACAGAAATGGGTGTTTACCCTCTACATAGTATACCTTTTATGTGCATTAGACGTTGGGTATTATTTAAATTTAATGTTAAATAGTTATTTAATTTTTTTTAAAAATACATATTAATTCATCATCATCTTCATTATCCAATGCAAAACGATCATACCACCATTAATAACATATGAGGTTTTTAAAACCGTCATTTGGAAACCTTTTCGACTTTAATTAAATATGTAACACGGTAATAAATTAAAATTAATGACTCCTCATTTATTTTTGGGGAGATTAATGATTTAAAAAAGGTTATTTAAAAATCGGTTTAGGGTGAGGAGTTTTTTTGTCCAACAATCACCGAACACTAATGTCATCCTTTTTGGTTGATCTTATTCAATTTACATGATCTCAAACCCTCTTACGAACTATCATTCGACTCTAAGGTGGTCAGGTGATCAATGGAAGTTGTGATCCTAGATTTTACTTGTGCACATAATGTGGGGATAAAGATGGAAAATGTGAGTTATCAATTTTTTATTACCTTATTTATTTTATTCTTCCATCATAAAATCAAGGATAAAATGGTGGGATATGAAAAAAATGAGAAAACCTTTATTTTTCACTCTAAATTTGTAAACAAGTCATCAAATGATAATTATCAAAATTATCAAATTATAATTATCAAAAATTAATTTATCGATTAATTGAACCCAAAAATTAGAAATACATTATTTAAGCAATTATCAAAATGTAATTTTGGGAGATTATTGAAGATAATTTTATACAAATTATCATATTATAATAGTGAGAAATAATTAAAATATAATTCTAAAAATTAATCTATGGATAATCTTGTTGTATTATAAAGAGATAAATTATGAAATAGAGTTATCAAAGATTAATTATGTCTTCTCTAATAATAATATTGATGACTCATCAAATAATAATTTCTTCAAATTATTGGATTGAAATTATATAATGGATAACAGTTGAAAATTATCAAAATTTAATAATTTTAATTATCTAATGACATTGAATTATAAATATATATATATATATATATATCGATAAACACACATTTGATAATTTATTAAAATTATCTGATGTTAATTATTTTTTTTATCAAAAGAGATATATATATAGTTAGATATATATTTATTATAATTAATTTGGAATAGAAGAATAGATTTATTTAATATAAATTTATCAACACGTACTTTCATGAAATATTTATGTATAATTTCAAACACGTACATTGACACCAATTGATAATCTAGAGATTTTCCAAGAGAGAGAAAATGTAATCGCATGTAATGTGTTTTTTTCTTGTGAAATAAAATAGAGATACATAATTATCGTAGGTGGTTTATAATTATTCTTATGGATTTTTCTTGTGTTTGGATCCTTTAACATAAACTGATAATCCAAACATTATCCATTAGAGATAAAATTTAATTGCATGTAATTTTATTACTTCCTTTTAAAATAAAATAGATGTTCTGGTTCATGGAACGCTTCACAAAAGTCTAGAATTAGTGTTTTAATGCTTTTTTAATAAGGTTGTAAGGAGGTGAATTAAACCACACATTATTGTCTATCTTTTCTACTTTAATTGAATACCATGAAGTAGGTGGTTATATTCTAGTTTTCCAAATTGATTATTAATTTATTGCTTACATTATTTCAATTATTGATTTAAAATGAAGTTTTTAACTTTCATTCAATTGATGAAATAATACCCAATTTCAATGAATTGGGAGATTTAAAATTTTTTTGGCATAGAAAGATGGAAAAACCCCAATTCCATTAAATTCAGATGAGTTTGTGAAAATTGGATGATTTAAATTAAAAAATTTAAATTGATGATTGATGCAATTTTTTTAATTAAATTTTTGAATTTAATTTTAGAATGTAAAATATGAAATGGATGGTAATGTATTTCAATGGATTTAAAACTAATGAATATATATTGATAGATTTGATTGAAACTCCGTGATTTTATCTTGTAAAAAAGGCATGTTTTTTAATAAAACATGTTCCGGTTTAAAATGGAATGAAATTTTCATTTTTATAATGGAAGAATGAGATTGATCATATTTAAAGAAGTATTAAATTATTTCAGCCATCATGTATGTGTGCATACAAGCCTTATGAAGTTAGTGAGTTATTTGGATACACTATATACTACGAAAATGTTTTGAAACATACATACAACAGGTCAAATTCTCGATGGGTTAGTGACTAGTTTAATTGTTTAGTGTCATAGGGATGTGGGTATACACATTTTTTTGAGTTCACATAGAGAGTGTAGAATTTTATAGATAGTTAATACTATCTTACATTTTGGCAGGTGACCATGTTGCTCGCTTGTTTATTTATATTTGAGATATAAGTTTATGGAAATATATGTTTGAACTACTTTACATGCCTAAAGAATTTATATAAACTGTTTATATAAAGGTTTTACATGAGACATTGTTTTAGAAATATTTCATCATTTGTATTGACATTGCTTAATGTATTTGTCTATCATTTTGAAAATGTATATAATGTTTTGATTAAATGTTCTTTTGAATTTCCAAACTAGTTTAAATTAAAATTTATTGTTTTTTCAACAGATAATCTATATTTAGAATCTGTTATGGAATATTTGGTGGTATCCTACTAGGCATAGGGTCACACTATAATTTTTCTTTCTGGTGTTTCTATACTTTCTTCTTACAGGTTCGATAAAAGAGGAGGGATCCATTGGAGGGGGATGCTGCTGTTGATCTTTGGTCTTAGTGATAAGTTTCCTTATATACCATGGGTTTTTTCCCATTTTAGTACTCGGATTGTAGTAATTTGGGATTTTTTATGCGTAATTTTATATGGTATTTCACTCCCAGTGGATATTTTTTATGCATTCTTCCTTGTTTTCTTTTGAATACTCATTATTGTGGAATAATAATTCCAATATGTATGTTGTATGATTTCAGGTGCTAGTCCCTAACCCATAGGTATTGTGAATTCCTTTCGAGCTATGTCAAGACAGACATGGTTATGAGGGTTCCTTGGCTGGTTTGTGAGAAAGTGGTATCAAAGGGAGGTTGAAATTTTAGCTTGAAGTCAGTATGCATTTGTGAAATCTACTCAGTAAGTCGAAGGTAGTTGTTATTGAGTGTCTGAATTGATCACATTGTAATGAACCATATGTCACAAGGGGTGGTTAGGGAATGATGTCATGCAGTGTTGTTCTATTATTTCCCCTATTGTGATTTGGATAAAGTGAAATCCAAAACATGTGTGTTCATTTTCTATAGAATACTTTATCTCGTTGCTCATTATGAGTGTTAAGATAGTGTAATATATTTGAATGATGATGTTTTGTAACATCATTACCATGTGAAGATGTGAAAATAAGATCCAGGAAGTGGCTTCTTTTGAACCTCATCGAGAAAATTGTGATGTGGATCCAAATCAAGTTGAGGTGATCATGAGTATTATCCATGATTTGGGGTAGGCACCCCCAACAGTTCTCAATTTGGCTCTAATTGTGAATCCTTAGTAGGATATTCTTTCAAATAATAATCAAGATTTAATTAACCAGTACCCACCAATTTTCACAGTCTCTACTAATCCCTAACTTTCTGTGGAATGTTTGGCCAGGATAGAATGAATATTCTTGTTTTTGGAGACACAAGACGAGATCATGGTGAAGTGTGACACCTTTATGTTAAAGGGAAAAACTAGTAGATGGTGGGACAAGATTTTTATGGTAAATAAACATGGGGTCTTGGAGTGGATGGACATAAATGTTGTTTTCACTGATAACTTCTATCTAGATTCAATGGTGTTTCCCAAGACTGTGGAATTTTTCAATCATGAGTAGGCAGATAGAATTGTGGCTCCTGCATTCGTTTTGGGAACTTGCAGATGTTCTACCATAAATTTTCCACTCCACACAACAGCATGAGATCATAAACAGTTAAAGAAACTGTGGGAAAATCAAATTCCTCATGTTTAACATGGTTCCATCCATACTAGTAGTGAATAAATTGGATTTAACATCGGGTTTTAATCGATATTTTTAATGGTGATGAAAAAAATAATATACTCCACATTTGATTTTCTAAAATCGATGTCGAAGAACAATCTATTAATTCTTTGAGCATCGATTTATATAAAACAGATGCCAAAAACCCTATTTGATTATGTTTTAGGGTCTTTTTCTTGAAAACCCGATGCTAAAAACCGAATTTATTTTTTAATGTTTCAGCGTCGGTTTTTAACAAAACTGACACCGAAAGATTAATTTTTTTAAAATTTAAAATATTACACACCCAAAATAATAGAATCCTCTTTAATAAAAACCCAACATAAAACAATAAAATAGTATTTACCATTGGCCAAAAATCTATAACATACATTGTTTTATCTAGATAATCAAAAAATTATCTACAATTTTTTATTAGAAAATAGAATTAAAATACATGTAGAAATAATTAAGAACATGCTCAAGGATGGTTTTTTAGAAGCATTAATTTGATTATAAAATTTTAAAACACCTATTATATATAAAGTTTAAGGAGTTTTAACCCACATGTAATATTATTCATAAATATTAGAATATACATACCTCAAATCCTAATCCGACTAAACAAATAGTTAACAAAAATATATTGAATATGGGTATGATCTCATTGAGAATAACAGTAGGAATAATTTAAGGCCTATAATAAAATTGTATGATATGAGATTAAAAATTAGAATAATATTTCGAAAAGTTTAAAAAAATTAAGAAAAAAAACCCTACAAAATTCGGTTGATTCCCCATTTGTGATTATCTCATACATGAACCGTAGAATATAATAAACACATTCCAAATGTAATTTTTGATGATGAAACATTAGTTAGAAATCTGTAATTAGATAATAACATCAATATATCACAAAAATTATGTATAAAATATAATATTAAAAAATTACCTTAAAATTCCATTTATTTGATTGTATTTTTTTTATCAACATCTATTTCATGTTATATTTCTTCCATGAACTGCATTATAATATATATGACAAAATAGTACATGTATAACCAATATGAAATAAAAAAATGATCTTATAAAAAATCATACCTGTCTAATAAGGTGGAAACAATTATACCAACATTCCAAAACAAAGAGAAAAGATAATATTAGGTTCATTCACTTGGGCACAATATTCCTAACATCCAATTCCCCCTATAGTGAAAAAGGGTCACAATTAATTACATTATAATGATCGTTATATCATAATTATGTATCTATTATTACATATTATGAAATGGAAAAAACCAACACCCAATATTTATATGTTATAATCTATCACATATATATATGCAACTCTATCAGGATTCCTCACATGTTGCACTTCCATGGAAATTAATTCTGGATCTATAAATTGCAAATGCATGTAAATTAATGTTGTAGAAGAAGCATTTTTAGATGCCTAATTTAAAAAGAAATATTGATATCCAATTTAAAACGATTCTTTTTTAAACAAATACAAAATCAAATGTCAATTTACTAACTTGGAAAATAATTTCACCACATTAAGGATGATCTCTTCAAAATCAACTATATTACTGATACATTGATTGAGTGAACTCAGTAGATATTATATACCTCATTTATTACCCATCTTCCAAAACTCATAGTTATAATTTAATGAAGAATAAGGCTAATATAATCTTTGAATCACATAAGAAGTATCAGAAGTGTCTCTAGTTGATCATTCCGAGAAAAAAATATAATTTTAAAAATTAATTTATATAATAAAAAATTGAATAATTCTTATGAAATATAATTAAGAAGGCCTATTGGCCAATTTGAAAAATGACCCAAACAATATCGTACTCTTGTGATCCCCTCTGTAGGAAACATTAGTAGAGCATTAGGATCTATAATATCAAGTACTGATACTCTATCCAAACCCCTATGTATAGGTTGTCGATGAAAAAAACCACCAAATAACTAAATGAGTCCTAATGAAACAATATGTATCGGTGGATCTGTAGGAAACAACTCAAAGTATACGGGTTGGACCGAGTGAGGAGGTGGATGATCAATTATGGCATATTGGGAATGGTAGTTTGGGTGAGCATGATGGGAAAGCCGAAAATAAAAAAATAAAATTAGGGTTTCCAATTTGTAAAATAGAGAAATTGATGAAATGTAAATAATATATGGATTGGTCAGAGAGAGGAGGTAAATGATAGAAGATAGAATATAGGGCAGGGTAGTCTCACTGAGCAGATTGGGAAGGAAGAAAAATAAAAAAGCTATATTATTGGTTATAATTTATAATACATAAAGATTGATGAAAAATAAATAATATACAGGGGAATCCTACGTGGGCGGGGAAGGGTAGGTAGATTGGGCAGGGTAGTAATGGTGAGTAGGCTGAGAATGTTGAAAAAATAAAATATTATATCAGTGTTTATAATTTATAAAATAGAAAAATTGATGGAAAATAAATTATATACCTCGGAAGGCTGCGTAGAATTTGACTATATTCCCATGTGTTCTAACCAATCCATCTGCACTACTTCTTGAATTTGATCACCCATAGACATTTTTATAACTTTCATCTTGGATTTTAAGGATTATATTTCTAGGTCTCTTGATTTCTTACCCTAACCAAAAGAATTCGGAATACTAACACAAACCTAATATCGTTTAACATGGCTAGGGTGTTCTTACAATCCCAAATTATTTTCTAGGAATTCCATGCTACCCTCAAGGATAAAATGGCTCTGTGTCTCATGATCCTTTAGTGTATCTTGAAATGAAAAATGAATAATTTATATTAGTGTTTCAAATTTATAAAATAGAAAAATTAATGAAAAATAAATAATATTTACCTAAAAAATTATTAACTACTTTCATATATTCCTCTGTAAGATATTGTTCATCATTAATTCTTATTTCTCATTTCTATTTATCATGATGTTTTGGAAGAGATAGTGGACCAAACAAGACCTATTCTGAACCATTACTAGATCGAGCTCTTAATGCTTCAATTTTTTCATAAATCATTTTATTCTCCAAATATGGCTATCATCCATGAGATGAAGTATGAGGGTATACATTTCTCATCTTGATATCATGATGAGATATTCGGGAGGCATATTATATAAAAATAAACTAAAAAGTAATTAGAAGAATATATAATTAATTTTAAAATATAAAATAATTATAAACCATTCAATTTTTCTTCATGAAGACTGTTAAAAAATTCATTCTATGTATCTTTTTCAATTAAAAGATACATGAGGCATGGTTTTCAAACCTTCTATTTTCAAAAACATAATTTTTTCAGTTTTATTTTAAAATCTCTCCATCAAACAGCTACTAAAGAGAGATGTATTTTATTAATATCGTTGGTTCCCTCAAAATTGAATTTCACATGTATTTGATAAATTAAATATATCAATTAATGTATTTAAAATTAAATATATGAGATAAATGAAATAAATTAAGATACTTTACCATCACGACCTCCCAATGTTGTTACTTCACCATCCATTCCACTGAATTCCAATGAGGATATAAAATACTAATCCAAAAATGACTCTATACCGATATATAAATGATAAATAAATTTCGGATAGTTTCATTATAGTTATCATCAAAATAGATGTGTAGTATTTTATCTTCATGAGTTAGTGTTAGTTTGGAAAAAAATTTAATACCTTGTTTACCAACATGTGAAAACTATTTTTTAGTAGTAATAGAAGAAGTTTTTCTCACTGAGGATGAATCGGAAGTCCTGCAAATGTTTTTCGTAAATTAACAGTTTTCATTCGTTAAATAATAATATTACTAAATATTGAATAGTATGAAAAAATAGATATACCTTGGTAATTTTTCTTCTCTATCTGTAAATGATATTGTTACTAGAAAGTGTAACGTAATTCTGTGTAACTTCGTCTAATTAGAAAATTGTATGTTTAGAAAAATGAAATAAATAAATATGTATGTAAAAAAATGAATTCATTTGTATGATTCAAAAAATAAAAAAAATATTTACCCAAAAAATTAGGAGGCTAAATTATTGTTTTCACACATTCCTTCATCATGATTATTAAGTACTACATGCACTATGCGTGTCTTATTCTTAATGTAATCATCTGAAAATTGCATGATAGATGAATAAGGGTAATGTAAATAAATAGAATCATGATCATCCCCATCCTCACCAAAATGGTATATTTTTTTCTTGAAAAACAATGGAAAACTGATCATTCGATGGATCAATGACATAAAATACTTGTGTTTCATGTGTCTTTGTGATAAATGGATCCGCATTTTAATTAAATATTTTCAAATTCACTAGTTTAAATCCATATTAATCATCTTTCACACCACTATTATTATCAACACAATTAAACATAAAAAGGTGACTCGATATATAATATCATCAATTTCCCATATGTCTTGAAGTACTCCAAAAGATGAGGTTATTTCAGAAATTGGGTTTTTATCATTTTCACTCGAAAATTGTACTACTTCAGTGAAAACCATCCCACCACTATTCTAAATGGTACTCTTGTCATCCAGATATTTTTTGTAAAATCTGTAGCCACTAATATCAAAACCAGACCATGTGATCATCGACCACATTATATTTATTTTTTATGGTCAATCATCTACCACATTTAATTTATTTTTTAATATAGTAACATTATTTCATAAATATGTGAGGATATATATGTTTGAACCTCATCTATATTGTTCAAAATTTAAAACTATTACTTAATCACATCATCACATGGAAGGAACTTTACCTTTAAGAATATAACCCATCTACCTTCACTATCCACTATCATATGTTGAGAAATAGGGATTAAAATATGCTCCACCTCATACAAATAATTAGTACAGAACTCAATCCCCATCTTCGATACATATTTTTGAACAATATAGGTCTCTAGTCAATAAGTATTTTTAACATAATAATTCAAAATTTTCATATATCTTTTAAAAGGATACCACCATCGTAAATAAACAGGACCACATATTCTTGTCTCACCCAACAAAGGAATTAGTAGATAAACCATTATATCAAAAAACATATGTAGAAAATACCTTTCAAGTTGGAAAATTATAAAATAAAAATCATTCTCCAACACATATAACAAATTTGGATCAACAACATTGATTCAAATGTATTTGAAAAAATTACAGAACCTGATGATAGAATTTTTGATAACATTCGACAATATACCATGCACCACTATTGGTATAAAATGATGCATCAATACACAAAAATATAAAGATTTTATAACTATTATTTTAAAATCCTTTAATGAAACTATATTATTCAAATTTGAATAAAACCACTATTACAATAATACAATGAAGACAATGGGAAAAAATTATCTTTTAAATCTTACATAATGTCTCACAAGTTAAAGGAAAATATATTTTGTTTCCATTCACAGTGGTAGCTAACTCCAATCATATTCTTATTAATAAAAAGTCAAATTTGGCATGGAATACATATTTTTACTTTACTTTTATGTCTATAAAAGTTCCAATCAAACTGTCACATATGTTTTTCTGAACATGCATAACATCAATGTTATATTTTATCTCTAAAATATTCTAATAATGTAGTTAAAAAATGGACTTCATCTTCCAGATATTTCATTGAATACCAAAACATCAATTCATTCCAAATGTTGAAGAAATATTTTTCACCCTATAATAATATTATTCATATCATAATGGCTGAGGGGGAATTTTTTATTCTTGTAAACCGTTAATTTCATTTTCTAATCAATGCTAAGGATGATTCATTCAGAAAAATCTTTGTTGTACCATGTACGCTATCTTTATTCTATTTCTATATTGATAATATGAAGTCAATTATTTATAAATTGGACATGCATTATGTCCCTCAACATTATAAGAATATTAGTTTCCATATGTAGGAAGGGTTTTTATAGTAATAATTATCATAGAATTCAAAGAAATATATTTCTTGTGCGCATCGAAAACGTTAATACATGCCTCCTATAGTAGTTTCAAATAAATAAAAAATGGTGAAAGATAATCTTCAATATCATTTCATGGCTATTTTGGTCCAGATATCATGAAGCTCATAATAACATATTATTTCTTCATACATAGATTTTGGGAAATGTTGTAAAATATAAGCTAAATAGGCCATGAACAATGTTGGCTACTCAGGCTCTGATATAGATTCATTCTATCAGTACAAAATCACATTTTGAGATATCTAGAATCACTTCCAAAATCTTGATTTTTTATCAAAACTCGACTATTGTGGTGTTCAGAAGGGTGACATAAGTTGCCATCAGATATGCGGTCATCTAAATTCCATATTAGCCTTTTTTCCATCAATTGAATTTAGAAAATAGATGCTTCAAACGATGAATTATTTGAAGGTACAAAATTTATTTTGTAGGAGTTTTGATTCTAGTACCTAAGAATGAATTACAGTTAAATTACCCAAATTGTTTGAAAAAAATATTGGAGGATATCATTAGAAAGTAAAAAATGATTTTTCATGACAACAGAATATGAGAATTAATTTGAGCTGACATTCCCATATATATTATAGTGTGATGTCCCATATGTAGTAAAACATGATAAATATTCACATTCTTTCATATACAATACACAATCATCGGGGAAAACATATACCTTATATACCCCAAACCCATGGGGGATAACATTTTCTTCACCACATAATTGGAATTTGGAAGCTCGTTGCCTTTTGGAAGTAGCTCTTTAAAAATCTCATTTATACTGTGGAAACATTTATCACATAATTTTTTTTTACCTTTTATGTAAACTAAACTCAAAACTGCTGATAAAACAGTATATTTATGACAACCTGGGAATTTTGGTTTCTCAGAATCATCATACAATCATTAAAAATTTGCTATTTTTATAGGGTATCAACACATAAATCAAGAATTTATTCTTCAATACAATGTTATGCCTCATTATAAATATTGTCATCATCATTGGATATTGAATTATCAATTATTTCTCCATGCCATATCCAACATGTATAATTAAGGCTCAAATCATAAAAATGAGACGATCCTTGATTTCACTGGAGTTCAGATTTCTCATATTCAAACAGTTTACAAATGGATTTAAAATCAAATTCATTTTTTGATGATGTATTTTATTAAATTCCAAGGATTAATTAACTCCTTTTTCATATTCACTAATGGTTGATCATTAATTTATCCTATTACAATCCATTCAATACCCAATATCACAATATAAATGATGAATATAATAAAACATATAAATATTTAAATATATATATATACATAAATAAATTGTAAACAGAATCATATTTAATTAAACTATATATAATCATATTGAAAACATCAGATATAAAACAAATTTACAAATAGTAACCTTTTTTATTTTCATATTATATAGATGTATTATATTGATATTATTATTTAATTATAATATTAATCTTCTAAAATTTATTTTTTTCATTTTACATAGTTTAAGTATTGTTTCTATATAGTATGTGTTAATAGTATTGGCGATTTCATTAATTTAATGAGTAAAAAATTAGTTATTATTAGTAATATTAAATAATAATTTGAGTAACTGTTCAAATTAGAAGGGAAATCAATCCTAATAGTACGAAAATTAGGATATATGAAATTAAATACATAACTATATTGGAATATCTTAAAAAAAAATTCAATTCATTATTTTTTTTATACAAATATTATTATAATTATAATAATAAAATTAGAATAAAAACATTTATACCAACTTAGGATACCCAATAAAAACATATATTAATTTTAGAATCATTATAAATTAATTTGAAATACATGTCCTAATAAAATACACCATTGAATCAATTAATTTTTTATCATTTGATTCCAAATTATAAATTTACATCAATTAGATTGACTCCATCATTTTATTTTCCCCAAAAGTGCATGTAAATTATATCAGGTCATGATATCAAAAGTAATAAATAAATGAAAACATGATGTCTAAGTTTTGATGCATGGAATAAAATGCTATATTTCTAATTAATTGCCTAAATATGTAAATCACATGGGAACCATTAATAAATATATATGAATTATGCACATTGAAACAAGCATAGGTTGACTTTCTATAGAAACACCCGCATCACAAATTTGTATGGAAAGTTACTATAAAAGTAGGAAACACTCTAGCATATAATATATTCAAATAATGATAATTATGTCATAGAAGCATGATATGAAAAAAATAATTCTTATCAAAATCCTAAAAAAGAAAATATTATTTTTTCATATAAATATCATATGATGGAATGGAAAAGGAATTCCAATGAAACATACTACGTATATCATTAAATTTAAAATAGCATAGTAATGCAAAATACATGGAATGTATTATGGAGTAAAAGTTCATTTGTAAGTTACTATAAGGTTGTATGTAATTATATATCCTTCTTATACCAGGACTAGTTTAAACAACATAAATATCATAAATTAGTCAGAAGAATAATATAATCAAATCAGTTAAGTTGAAACAAAAATAAACCATAACAAAAGTCTACATGAACAACAATCACATCCCTATCCATTTGGACTTTTCACCGTATATGGTATGATCACTCTTAAGGATGACTATTAACCATATTCCAATGCATTTATATTAATCTATAAACTAAAAATTGTAGAAAATAATTTAAATAATTAAAATATAAATAAATTATAATCAAACTAAAAAAACTACAAAATTTGGAGTTTAGCATGGAAATATATCCCAATCCAAACATTGCATCATGAAATCATTTGGATTATTAAAAACTACAAGATATATACAAAAAATGATGGTACAAAAGAAAAATAATGTTGAAAAAAACTAGAATCAAACCATTGTTTAATGACTCTGAAAATAGGTTTCAGAGAAAAAATAATCCATAGAAGATGAAATAATGGGAGATAATCAATAACTCGGATTGCAGATTATTATAATTGATGAAAATAAACCAAAATAGATTCTGTATATCAAAAATACACCTTCAATGTCATCGCATGTCGAGAGGAGTCACCACAGCTATAGATTTCAAACATCCAAAAATATGGGGGTTTCCCAATCTAGATTATTTTTAAATGATAATTGGAATCGTTTTTTACAAAAACTGATGTTGAAGAGTCCAAAAAAAATAATCAGTGATAGTTTTTGGTAAAACTGATACCAAAAATATATATATTTGATATATATGGTTAGTTTCTATAATAACTGATGACAAAAGATCCCATGTTACTGATTTATGGTGTCAGTTTTTGTAAAACCCCAAACCAACCCTTTTTTATTTAAATATTCCATTGGTTTTTAGAAAAAATGAGGAAAAAAACAACATTTAAAAATTTAAGGAATCTATTTAACTAAAAATCGACAACAAAAATTTCCCACACATACTATTGGAATAGGTTTAGAAAAAACTAAACTCATTAATTTGATGTTAAATGTAGTATTTACGCTAGTGTGGGCATTTAGAATGAACTTCATCGCGCAGTGGAAGAGTCTCTAGAAGAAGAAGACAGTGTTCCAACAAACATGAGAGGTACCATTATTATAGCTTCGTCATTACTGACTAGTCTATTTTAAATGAGTGCATCTTGGTCATATATTTAAACTTGTATCATTATTCTTCTTAATCTTCCTATGGATATTTTAACTTGTTCAATGGATATGATTATAAACCTTGTCATGATGAGAGAGTAGAGTCTCCATAGCTCCACTTGTGTCTTCTCTCTATCACATGTATAGATTTCATGGAATTTTCTACATCTTGACATAGAATCATTAGACATAATTTTCGGCATGGAGTATCTCATTGCTAATAAATCTTGGATCGATATTTATCTTCAACGGGAATCCCTTAATACAACAAGTGTTTCACTTGTCTTTCAAGGAGAATGATACCCATGCTCGAGCTAAGCCATACATTCTTATCCTGAGATGGGGAATGTGATATCAGTATTTTATTTTGATCATGTTTAGGATTAAATAAGGGATTACCTCACTCTATCCATCGTTGAGTTTCTTGACGTGTTTCCTATCGTCTTCTCTGGTTAAGACCTAGTTGGATGTTTTTCATGAGGATATTCTTCACTCTGGTGTTCTCAAAATTGGTGGGGATTGGGATGATCATTTTAGGTTGTTTTTGATTTCTTATAGCAACAGTTACTAGTCTGCGATTTGAATGGACCCTATTGATGCCTTGTGTGTTCATCCTTGTAAATGTCTTCTATTGGTTAGAGATTAGTAAAAACACCTTTTGACCTATTTTGGTCATAGAAATGACATATATGATTCATTTGGTTTCTCCGTGAATGTTAACGGCCTAGAGTTGATAAAATTCCTTTGGTGATCGTTGCCATAGACCATTGGTGTTCTATGTTGGTGACCAGGTGTTCTTGAATGGTTCACCCAGTTGGGTCATCAACAGCTTAGGAAACAAGGTAATTTTACTTCTCGTTTTGTGGGATCTTTTGAGATTATTGATTAGTTGGTGAATGTTTCTTACCATTAATAAATATGACCATAGTGGACATTGATACATAACACGTTTCATGTATCACAGCTATGAAAGTCTCTCTGATCCATATTACATTTAGAGATAAAGTGACCATGAGATTGAACCTGATTTATCTATGACTAAACAACCCATTACTATTGTTGACATTGAGACCATGTAGCTTTGTGTATCTCTGGTCCATGTGATATATTATCCTGGTTATAATTTTTATGAGATGTGGGAGATGGAGGAATATAAGAGATAGGAGTGGCCTCACCTTTTTATCATGGAGGTTTCGTTGTGGGCTTTCTGGTGATATAATGTTACAATTATGGGTAGGTTGTGAAATCCTGTTTCTGTTTTTGGGTTTTACTAAACTGTATAGTGTTAAATTATTAATATCATAGGTGAAAGAAATGAATTATCAACAAATTGTTGATAAATGTAATAAGGGCCTTAAATTCCATTAAATATCTTGAAATCATAAATTAAATATTCTTTGAGTGGACACAATATTATTTTGAGGTTTCAAGGCCCACAAAGTGTCGACGAATATTGAATAAAAATATGATTTATATTATATTAAACACACACATTTTGTTCAAAAAACATTTATTAACTCCAAAATGGTGTGTCATATGAGAAACTAGAGACTACTGTTATGTACGAATTATTGTGTTAACCCTATGAGGGGTATAACATTTGATGGCACTGGACATTTGGATGCCTCACTCGTGAGATAATGTTATTAAATAATATTTAAAATATTATTTATAAAATAATAATTAAATATCTCTCAAATGTTGTGACATATAAGAAATCTAAGACAACCAATGGGTTCAAAATGAGGGGTTTCCCCTAGATAGAGTATAATATTTTCAACCATTGGACGTTTCAATGCCTCACTCTAAAAAATAACACATTTTTTAATTATTATTTATCATGATTTTTAAAAAATAAATCCTTAATATCTCTCAATAAATGTGTCATATAAAAAACATGAGACCACTATTGGTTTCAGAACAGTGTGTTTACCTTAAACGAAGTTTAACATTCATGCATAATGATCATTTTTTAATATTTAAATTTTAAAAAATAAACATATTAACGCTTCATCATCATCATCTTCAATAGAAAATCATGCGGACCACTATTAATAATGTAGGAGTTTATTAAAGCCTTAAATTTTCCACATTTTTGACATAGATTAAATTAGCAACACCATCACAAATGAAAATCAATGACTCCACATTGATTTTTTTGGTTGATTAATGATTGAAAATGGGTGTTTTAAAAATGTGTTTTGGCTACTTCATTTTTTGGGACTAAAAATCAACAAACACCTTGGTATTTCTTTTGGGTTGATCCTGTTGAATTTCTATGATCTCAAAATCCCCTTACGGACATTTATTCAACTCTCTGGTGGTTTGGTGAATAATTTTAGTGGTGTCC
The DNA here is from genome assembly GCA_963277665.1 of Viscum album. Classification (NCBI taxonomy): domain Eukaryota; kingdom Viridiplantae; phylum Streptophyta; class Magnoliopsida; order Santalales; family Viscaceae; genus Viscum; species Viscum album. Next base: position 566,543,220 of record OY728164.1, on the reverse strand, counting down.
CTCGCTTTAAATTGTGTGCACAGCATGGGGATAAAGATAGAAATGGTGAGTTTTCAATTTTTTTATTACTTTATTTATTTTATTATTCCATCATAAAGTCATGAATAAATTTTGTAATTTAATATAAATGATAAAAACACTATTTATCAGATTTAATTATTAAACAAATTATCAAATGATAATTATATGAATATTCCAATGATAATTATTAAAAATAAATTTAACAATTGATAGAACCCAAATAATTGAAATAAATTTTATTAACAATTTTCAAAATATAATTTCTAGAGATTATCAGAGGTAATTTTATATAAATTATCATATGATAATAGTGAAAAATCATTAAAATATAATTTCAATAATTTATCTAATTATAAATACATGGGATTATCGAATGATAAATTGTAAAATGAAATTGTGAAATATTAACTATGTTCTATAGAGTAATAATGATGAAGAATAATTGAATTATAATATCATAAAATTGCTGGAAAGATATTATTGAATGGATTATTGTTTAAAATTATCATGTAATAATTATTTGGATTATAAAAATATAATGTATTATCAATATATATATATATAAAACATTGGATAATTTATAAAAATAATATAATGTTATTTATGTTTGTTATCAAATGATATATTTATTTATAGCTAGATATATATTTTTGATAATTAATTGGGAAGATGAGGATAATTTTATTAAATTTAAAATTATCAGCATATAATTTCATGAAATATTTATGTATAATTTGAAACATGCGTGTTGCCATAAAATGATAATGTGGAGATTGTCCCGGTGAGGGAAAATGTAATCTCATGTAATATTTTATTTTCTTGTTCAATAAAATTGATGGATATAATTATCGAAGAAGGTTTAAAATTATTCTTATGGATATTTTTTACGATTGCATGAATTGACATAAAATGATAATCCAGATATTATCTAGGGGAGAAAAAATGTAATCGCATGAAATGTTTTTTCTTCCATGTGAAATTAAAGAGGTATTTTGGTTATAGGAACCCTTGATGAATTTAAATCATTAGTGTGTTGATTATTTGATAATAAGGTCATGAGGAGGGGTATTAAACAACACATTGTGGTTTATCAATTTTTCTTACATTGAATACCTTGAGGTAGGTGGTTCTCTTCTAGTTTTCAATATTTTTTACAATTGTATTATTTAATTTATTTCAATTATTGATATAAAATAAATTTCAAAACATGATTTCAATCTATTTAATAAAAACCAATTCCAATGAATTGGAATATTTGAAATATTTTTTTCACAGAAACATATAAATGCCGTAATTCCATTGAATTGTGATGAGTTTGTGGAAAATTTGATTTTTGTAATTGCAACATTTGAATTGTGGATCGATGGAGAATTTTCCAGTTAAAATTTTGAATTTAATTGTGGAATGTGAACTGTGAAAAGGATGGATTTTTTAATGTATTTAAAACTAATGAAAATAGAATAAATTTTTTTGATAGAAACCGAGTGATTTTTTGTTGTGAAAATGGTATGTATTTTAATAAAACATACTTCTGTTTTAAATGGATTGAAATTGGAATTTTTGAATGGAAAGAATTTGATTCATTATATTTTTATTAAGTATTAAAATATATTTTCCATCATGCAAGAGAGAATATATTCCTTATGTAGTTAGTGATTTATTTTGTTACACTCTACGCTATGACAACATTTTAATACAAACATGCAGTGGGTCACATTCTCGATGGGTTGATGATGAGTATCCTTGGAAAGTGTCATAGGGACTTGTATATACACATTTTGTTGAGTTCACATAGAGAGTATGAAATCCAATTGGTATATATTACAATTTTATCTTTTTTTAGTTTCTCATATGGCCCACTTGTTTATTTGTATTTGATATTTAAGTGCATGCCAATGTTTTTTTGAACTATTTTACATGACTTTTGAATTTATATAAACTATTTAAATAATTTTTTTAAGCTATTATTTTAGAAGTATCCCTTCATTTGTAAATCCATTGAATAAAATATGTTTCCATCATTATGAAAATGTATAACATGAATTGTTTAAATATGAATTTGATTTTTCAAAACCTATTTACATTGAAATTGAATGTTTTTATTTAGATAATCTATATTTTTAATCTATTAAGGAATTTTTGGTGGTATCATATAGGGCTTAGGATCACACCCAACATTTCATTCTGGTGTTTATAGGCATTATTCTTCTAGGTTCCATAAAAGGGGAGGGATATCTTGGAAGTAGATCAAGATATTGAGCTTCGGTCTTGGTGAGTTGTGTCCTTTGAGAACTTATGGTTAGTTTTCCGATTTTAGTATTTGTATTGTAGTACTTTTGGATTTCTTATATCTTATTATATTCTGGAACTTCAGTCCAATTAGAGTTTCTTTTGTTATGAATACTACTTTTTTTCTATTGCTTTTGTATTCTTGTAGAAAAATCGTTCTAACTAGAATATTGTATGATACAAGGTGCTAGTAACCGACCCATGGGATACGAAAATTCTCATCATGGTATGATAGGGACGACGAGGTTATTGGGTTATGAGGGTACTCAGGCTGGTTTGTTACACTCTATATATTTATATTGCAGTTGCTGGGTCGAATAACCTCTTATATTTTCTACAAATATAGATTAAAAATTAATAATGGATCAAACATGTGGTTCATTTTGAATTATGGGTGGATTTCTACACAACATTCGACCATTAGGGTCACCTTCAATAGGTCTACAGGCATGGTCTTCTTTTTCATGGGTCTGATTATCATGCTGTATTTCATAAAAATGATTAAGTGGGTCTTCAATCTGTGGGTATAGTGAAATTAGAGTCCTAAAATAAGGGTGATGTTTTCAAAGCCGGAACAGAACTATTCTTGGAAGGTACCTCCACCCAGCCAATGGACATATGCTGCTATATTTTATGAATCCCTGGGATATATGCATAGTCTCTCGAAATTTGATGGATGTGGAAATAAAAGGAAATAAATTTTGTCTTCATATTTATTTCTTGGGGGTTGTTTTAGGTGAATATGGATGACTTCCTACCCAATTATTTAGGTTTTCCATCATGGGGGTGTGGTTCATGATATGATGGTAAAATTAGCTTCTCGCCCATAGTATAAAGCACCACTATCCTGAAACATAATATATTTTTCATTTTATGATATTAATATACTTATATAGGGGCCATGTAGGGGTGTTAGTGGCCTACACATTGGAATGATAATTAATGTGTGAGGTTCCTTCATTAGTGGAGAATGTTATCGAAAATGAGGCAACAATAGTTGTTATTCCTCAATCATCATTTGAATATAATGTAGTAGAATATCCCATAAAATATTTTAAAATGTATTGAAGAATGAGGATCAAAAAGACATTATCATTAGTTGTTATATGGTTAGTATTAGGAGGAAGAACAAAGGTCATAATGATTATTATAATATTCTGAATCCAATTACTATTAAATATGTATGTAATTTATTATTGTGAAGACTCATATCCCTACCTCCTTTAAATGACATGAAAATATGGTTGGTCATTATGAGGTTACTATGAATCGAGAGTTTACTCTCTCAGAGGAGGTACCCTAAATTTTATAAATGGTGTAAAATACTATTATTCATGAGGTGGGATAGATATGATCAACTAATGGTGTGAATTTGGAAGGAAATATCATGGAAAATAATTTTTTTTGATAAATCCAAGATATGAGATAAAATAAGTGTGGTGGATAAACACTGTGATACCAAGACCAATGTATTGATCCTCTTTATGAATTTTACGATGTATAGCGTGTTCGATAATTTATTAATCAAAGCATGAAAGTAAAACCAATTATAAAGAAAGGAATGATCTATGATAGTTGGCCCAAGGTAATAATATTACTAAACCACATTCTTCATTGAGAATTCATTGAAATGAAAATTAGTATACCTAAATTTAGTTTGATTTATGAAATGATGGCCACTTTATTTGAAGATATGATTCATAAAGATCCTATATAGAAACATTTATCTCTCGTATGGAGTCTAAATTTGAATCTATGTCTAAAAAAATATAGTTTCATTGAAAATGAAAATCAATTCCCATCATTGATAAATTTTGTTGTTGTATGACTCTCCAAATTCTCAAAAAAGTGTTATCACTTTAAAATGAATAAAAATATTATTTTTTAGTCATTTATTTAGAGATAAATTAGCGAGATATCATTGATTTTATCTGATATTAAAATTTTTAACAACATAATATTTTTTAACTCATTAAAATTAAAATATTCACAACCTCAGAGATTCATTCTAGACATCCACCTGAAGATAAACACCACATTTCCAGATAAAAAACTTCATATAATTTTTTTGATTAATATACTATGTAATAATTATCATAATCCCACGCATGTTTGAAATTATAAATAGTACCTTGAAATTTTACAAACATTGGAATATAAATATTCAGACCATTATAATCATAGTGGACACTGCAATATTATAGGCGTCTTATTGGGTTTCTATTGATTCCAACCCAATATTCCAAAAATTACCATAGGAAATGAAATATAATTGGATTTCTAACTAAATTCTTAGAGATCCCCATATGGTTTCTCATGGCCAATTTTTCATTCCACCCTGTTTAACATAATTCAAAAATCCCAATATATTCACTTTTTCCTTTTCTAACATAAAACCTAAATATTAAATTAATATAATTAATTAAATAATAATAAAATTTAAATTAAAACATTCCTAATTAATATTTATTAATTATAGAATTCCTCCATCAATTCAGATCGATATTTATTTCATCCAATTGTTGAGATGGATAAAAAATCATGATAATTTTTTTATATGTTAAAATGTATCCCATGATTATGATCAAAATGAAATATACCAATCAGTGGAAATCATAAAACAATTATTTTAAGGTTAACATAAATGTAAAATTCATCAAATTATTTTACTCAATTTTAAATGCATCTAATAATATGGATGGAGATGTAATCATGGTAAGATTTATATGATAATGGAATTCATTTAATTCTATAGATCAAGATGAAATCCAATTAATAGTTTATATTTTACTGTCTATATACATTTTATAACAAATTATCTATAATCCAACAACCAATTTTATTCAAACTACGAAAAATATTTTCTTTGGTTTCAAAATTTTCATTCAATAAGATTTCCTTTTTTTGAATTATACAGATTAAAAATCTTTTAGATATACTATTTATGATGATATACATCAATTTTAAGGGTTTTATAGATATATACCTATATTTGATTACATAACACTACCAAATATTAAAAACAAAATTTTTTCTTATATAAAAAATTCATTCAATAGAGGATTCAATAATGGTCAGGAGATGTGAAAAAAAATAATCGAAATAATTAATACAAACTATCAAAAAGAATGATTTAAAAATTAATTGATGATTTTTACAAGTTAAAAAAATGAATCCTAGTAGTGAATTAGATCAATACATTATGTGTGATTTAAATTTTCTAAATTTTTTATATTAAAATACTAAGCCTTGAAACATGAAATTATTTACTATTATATTGGGGAAAAAATAATAATCATTAAATATCTTATACATAATAAAACATTTAGGATACATTATTTATGGATCAAAATCATAAATTTTCAAAAATCCAAACAAAATTTTTTCACACAAATAAAAATATCTGGAATGAAAATCTAAGTATCCTTTGAGTCATACAATCCCAATCATGAGTCATATCTACTAGAATCTAGTTTTTCATCATTTTCACATTATATTAATATTGATATTTTTTTAGATCCCCTAATACATGACACAATATAATTTTGAAATTCAAGTTAAAATTTAATAATAAAAAAATATAATTTATCGTAAAAATATGAAAGAATAAAATCATTACCATTTATATATATTCGATAATTCAAGGAAAAAATATATTAACTCGAAGAAAAAAAATTTATTTCAATGAACACAATGTGGAAAATATTTTTTTTAATAATATTAATAATCCAAAAGACTATTTATTTATAGAAATTGTTTAATAATTGATTATAATAGAATGAAAAGGGAAACATCATGAACCACCAAATCCGTATTCACAAATAACTTCAACATCAATTATTTTTTTACACATTAGTAAAATTTATGGGAGTTGATATAATATAAATAATTATTATAATTTAATTTATTACTTTTATCGCTTTTTGTTTAGTATGTTAGTTGAAAATTTTACATTACATTATGAGATCATCTACCTTTAATCATTTGATTTTCAATTTATATATTACATTTTTATCTTCCCAATTTATTATTTAGTGAAATATTTTTTATGGATGTTAGAGAAGAAACATAAATCTAGGGTTTTTATTTTTATGTGACCCATTGACAGAATAAAAATACCATGCAGAAATGGTTGGGGTATCACAATGAGTTTTTACTTATATAGATATTTTTCTTTATTTTTTTGAGCTAATGAATATTGTAATTTCCTTTGATTTCATCTTATAATTTTCATCTTAGATAATATAATTGCATCATTGTGGGTATAATTATGTATTTATCGGTAACATCGAAGAATATTTGTATTACAACTAGTCATTATGGGGTTATATTAAGCATTATTTTTTTGTCAGTGATTCCATTTGAATTTTAGGATTATACCTTGATTTGTTATTTTTATGAATTTTAGATGGTTTCACGTTTCATATGAATTAAATATATAGAAATTTAGTGGAAATAAGTAATGTACCCTAAATCATAGATCGACCCTTTAAATGGGTTTTCTTTAGTGTAATAGTGTATAATAAAACATAATGAGATGATATTCTATTGAATTTTAACGTTTCATGATTATCATATATTAATGGAGAGATAAGTGTTTTCACCAATATCGTTGGATTTCTAGAAACACTACTATAATTGCACTGAAATTCATTTTATTATTCCAAGGTTTTTATTTTATACTTTTTATTTATATGTATGAGTGGTTTCTCAATTTATAATTGATTTATTATTCCCTAGGGTAGCTTTTTAAGACAGTGGGTATTTTAGTAACTCTAGAGAGTTTCGATTTTGTACCATTTGAATTTTTATTCTTCATGAGCCATTATTGGCATAAATTGAGGTAACATTTTTGTTATTAATTAAAATTTTCTCTACATCCTAATTTTATAGGGGTATAAATGCATGGTTGATAAATTATTTACATCGAAACTAATGTGTTATAAATACCTTATTTATTATTTTTTAAAATTTATTATTTGAGAAACAAGTTCATCCATTTAATAGTACAATAATTAAAGAATTAGTTTAATGTTTGGGATTTATGAACCCTCTACTATCTTTTTTTTCAATGTAATATTCTCATGATTTAATTTTTATTAATGTATATATTTTATATTGTTTAATTATATTCAATAAACATACTTTTTCTATCTGTGTGAGGATTTTATGAAATATGTTATATTTTTATTACCCTTTGTATAGTTAATTTACAATATATTTTTATATTATATGGAAGTAATGACGTTCTAGTGGTTGTAAGAAAAAAATATTATATGAAATTAATTTTTCATATTATATTTTATGTGATTGTTTAGTGTGGTTGGTGTGAATATGATGTCACAAAATTCCCTATATATTGATATAAAATGAAGAAGTGAATATAATATGAATATAAATGACACGGGATATGACCATATAATTTAATGATTAAATTAAAAGTAGAATTAATTAATATTATTTTGAGGTTAATGTGGGTTGTAACTGGTAAAGGAATTAAAGAGAGATAATTAGGTAGATTAATAAATCATATAAGTGTTTGGTACTAGATAATGATGTATTAGAAGATATAAAATATAATGAATAATGTGATTGATTTTTATTAAATTATATTATTAAAATGTATATTTTTTTTATGTGGTAAGGGAAAATTGCAATGGTTTTGCAGAAGCTGCGATATGAGTGATAGGATAGTTTTAGAGGTGTATTGATTTGAAATAGACCATTAGATTATATTTATTAGTATTTATATATGATTAATTGATTTATTATTATTCACCCACCTCTACAGGTGTTAGATAACATAATTTATGTAAATATAAGGTTCAAAGTTCTTAGTAAATGCCAAATATAAATGATTAAGGTGTAATGAACTACTAACCACTCCCTTTCTCCCACTATTCTTTCCATTATTGGTTATCATAGTATTTGTGGTATGTCACAAACATTGATGTCGTATGCGGTTTTGGTATACAGTCTAGTATGAATAAATTGTATAATGGTTTAATATATTGTTGATATTGTGATATTGTGTGGTATGTGGATATGGTAAGGGATGAAAGTTTGAGGATGTGTGTTTTTGGGATTTTAGGGTGAGTAAATCGGTAAGAAAGTAAATTTTGGGTAACAGTTATTTATATATTCATTTACAAACAATAATTATTTTTTATAGATATTTGGAGAGTGAGTTTCAGGTGAGACATGTTTATAAACACACAATAATTGTACTTGGGTTAGTTTCATTGTTTTTCCAATAAATAGTTAGCATCAATAATATATATTGTCATGAGAATGTGAATGTAAGGACCTTTTGAGAATAACTTTTTTCCTATACCAAAATTCCATAAACTATGTTAATTAATATTTTTAATGGTTTGGGAGAATATGATAGGCCATAAAAATGCATGACATGATGAATTTATGATACTAAAATATTTTTTCTATCTTAATATATGATTTTTGTTTTCATGATATAGTTTTAGAGATGTTATATTATTTTTTTACTTTAAATGAAATCACATGATTTTTTGTTTTAATTTTAGTGTTTTTTGTTTATTCTATTTATTGTGTTTGGAATTGATTAGTGGAAATCATTATTTACTAAAATTAAAGAGAGTAATGCCAGAAATTTGTCATTCTATATACAAGAAATATATTCTATAATTTTTTGGCCTCCTATGGGTTGTCTTCAGGATCACTATCTTCTTCACTACCGACCATATATGTATTCCAGTAGAGTATGACCATGATAGAGTGGTATTAGATTTATGTTTTAATTTAGGATGTAATTTTTAGTAGCACTATTAATGATATAATTGGTATGTTAGGGAAATAGTATCATTTTAGCTCAGCATGTGTCATCTGCCAAACATGTCAGCTAAGATGTAGTGGGGAAATGAAGGAACCATATTGGCTGGAGATACTTTTGAAACAATAGGATATATCAATTATGTGTGTTGGGGTGTGGGTTAAAGCGAGGTTTATAAACATATTACACTACTCCTACGATTATTTAATAGATGAGGATATTAGATCATAGTATTTTGATGAGTTTTTTTAATGGTATAGAATTTTATATATTAAATTTTATTTTTTGATAATCATTTTCCATATTTTGGAATATAGTATAATATTATACACATGAACCACATAATAAAATACTAAAATATATTGATTAACTAATCAATAAAATTATATAATAAATATACACAATAGAATTCAATGTTTTTAAATGGGATTATAAATTTAAAAATAAAATAAAATCACTAGAACAAGTAAATTTGGATCCTTTTAACTATCTAGAAATATCACACTCGGAAAAAATACTGTAAAAAATTTTAAAAAAATATTACTGTAAAAAAAATTTGATAAATTTGAATACATAACGTTGAGATAAATTGAATTAAATGATGAACAATGGAATTAAGATGATTTTATAGTTAGTATAAAACCAATATAACCTTTGGAATGGTATCATGAACGTTAGAAATTGTATCTTTATTGTTAAAAAATAAAATTGATTGTTAAAATAATAATTTTTCCACTAAAATATTATATGGACATGTGGATAATATGTATTATATATAAATTAACTATATATTAATTTCATAATTAAAAAAATTGACTATTCACTATAGTAACAATAATAATATATATGTTATGTTTTAACAAGTTTATTTTGATACACTTTATATAATATAATAACATTTATGTTAATAATTCAAATTAATTAATTTATATAATTATTTTTATAAAATGAGTTTCATTTTTTTGAATAAGATAATATAAAATTTCTTATGGTTGTTTTTTTAAGAAACAATTTTTTTTTGGTTAATAGTAAAAAATAATGGTTTAAATAGTACTTATTTTATGCCATAGTAATGATGTAATAATGAACTAAAAATAATAAATTTGTAAAATTAAGAAAAATGTATTTTATTATGATAAATAATTTATTTAAGTAATATAACCATAATTTCCTAACCTATAATGTTATTTATTAAGTTTAAAATTATAAATTATTCAATTAAATAAAATTAATTTTCTTCTTTATTTTTTTTAATAAAATTACAAATTATGGGACATTAGTGTTATATTGTCATAATCATTTATAAATAATTAATCTCATTATGGTGAAAATATCACAATTGTGTTCTTTATAATGAAAATAATAATTTATCATTTATTTTAACACAACCCCACCCCCTCAAGTATAAATACCCATCTTCTTTCCCATGGAATATAAATTTCATTCATCATATCCATGACTAATACATTCCCAAATCCCTTCTCTTAATTATATTTATAATCTTATGGAATATCTTGTGTCACCAAAGCCAATGTTGACAAGGCTTTAGCAAAGGAGTAAATCATCCACAAATAGGTAAAAACATTATTATATCTTTTTATTTTATTTCTCATTATTTATTTATACTCTAGAGACATATTTCCTTTTTCGTATTTCATAAATTAATTAATACATATGATTAAAAATTATTAATGTTATAATTTTTTTAAATCAATTTTATTCATTTTATAGTATATATACCCTTTACTCTCTCTTTGAAAATGTCTCTTTAACTAATGATGTCATCTACATACTGGGATATTTTCAATAATTTACATCTCTAATTTTATATGAATGGTTAGAGAATATTTGTTATAATAATAAATTTTTATTCAACTTAATATTTTAAGGATAATTATAAATAAATATAAATAATTAAAACCATGATAGTGAAATAAGGCGTAATAATCTAAATAAATATAGACACCAAACCATTTAACCATTAACAAAGAAGATTAAAAAAACAAAATCCAATGATTTTAATTATTCATGATTGGAAAAAATAATATAATTCACTATTGGAATAATGTTTTAAGAAGTATAATATTATTATAAAAGTGTTAAAAACATGCTGAAATATATCAGGACTTATGGTAAGGGTAATCTCAAACCCAATCTTTCCTTTTCTTGGTCTCACTTTTTTATATATATTAAAAATAATTAATATAAATAAATATTATATTACTTTATCGATTATTTCAATATTTTATTTTGGCTATATTCCTTTTCATACATCATTGAGAAGAATTCTATGACACATTCACGATTTTTGGCTATTGACATTTTCCAAAAACACTCTCTTCATATTTTCTTATCATTATTGTTCTTCTCTCTAAGAATTATGATATATTATTTGTTAATACATCCATTTCATTACCAAAATAATTATTCCAATTCAAATTTTTTGAACCTCTATTTGTATTCTTATACATATGATTTATAATATCATTATGGATCCTTTTATTTTCTCATAGCTTCATATAATGATTTTGAATTACTTGTATTTTCCTTCCCATGTGGAATGCATGTTTTTATATTTTTAATATATTATTTTCCTCCTTTGAAATATATATCCCTCCAATTCTTTTTATAAGGTGGTATATGTCTGAATACTAAGATCATTATTTCCAGACATGATTTTAACTTTTTTCACATTACATGAAGTGATTATTTTTATGTATATTCTATGCATGAACATTATTCTATCTTTGATCAAAACATATTTGTGATATTTGACCGCAATGTTATTATTTTACATTCAATGGAATATCCCACATTTCATTAATATTTTAAACTATTCCATCACACCCATTTTTTGGATCCTTTTCATATTACATAATTATTATTCTCGCCCATGTAATATACTAATTCAAGTATTATGTTTATTTCCTTTTATTCCATTATTTACTAGGAATTTATCACACACATTATATAATACAAGCCCTTAGTTGATTTCATATACCATGGAGTATATGTGAGCCAATTATGCATAAGGAGTTACGTAATGTTTAATGTTTTCTGTATAATTACCTTATAAGAACCTAATATTCTAATGACAATTGACATCTGGATTCTTGATTTTATTGTTATAATTATATTTTAATCTTAAAATAGATATAATAATAATGTAGGAATGACCTGGGCCATTATAATTATTATTATAAAACGTTTTAATTTATTTGTAATCAAGATGGTGAAAGGAATCATTTTCTAAACATATGAATCCCATAGGTGAATAATTTAAAATTGATTTATAGATGTAAAAAATTATTCATACATTATTTATTGAATTATGTTATTTTTATCCTTTTATTCATAAGAGAATGACGGGAACTAAAATAAATTAAAGGAAGTGGTGAAATGTATATAGAATATATTGAATGTTTTTGTGAATTTTTTATTGAATCAGATTCTACACATTACTTAATTTTCTAAAATTTTTATTTGACCTTTGTGTCACCTCTATAATACCTTTATGTATATATATTTGTGAAAACACCTAGTGTTTTAATCATTATAACCCAAGTTTAGGAATGTTCCTCAGTTAGCAACTGTGGGATTCTTCTTCCAATGAATACTACAGTCCTTCAATTTTTATAATTAGATGTTATAATACAAATGGAATGTCTATCATTATATAGAGATCAAAACATCTTTCGGGAAAAGGAAATGTCATTCCACATAATAATAAATTTTATGAACCTTTATAGATGCATGGATGATTATGAATACCCTCTATTAAAACCAATAATGGTTTTGGTGTTGATATCAAATGAAGAAAAATATATTTCTCTAATATTTCATTCAAAGGAAAGAATCAACCCTTAGGATATTTCCATTGAAGGGAATGGTACAAATGTATTTGTAAATGATTTACCTCTCTTTATCCTAGTTCATGAGGTTGTTTTATACATATAAAATTTATGTTAATCCAAAAATATATTCAAGAATCACTATAGGTAGATCCCGATTGAGAAAAATGAGTAAAAGACGAAACTATAATATAATAACTAGAACTAGTTCAAATATTCATTGAAACATGTGTTTATAAGATGGGTTTTTTATATTATATATGGTATTATTACTAAGGATATATATTAAAAGTTAAGGAGTCTAAATTGAATGAGTTTCCAAGATGTGGATATAATACATGTTTTTTTGTTAATTATTTTTTCATCCTTTAATAGAAGGGTATGTTATTTATTGATGAAGTTTCCGAAACATGTATGAATATTTCATAAATAATTAAAAATATTGAATTTCATGAAGAGTTTTGTTGTTTCCTCTAAAATGATAAAAATGAATAATGAGAGGAATATTGGTATATTTTTTAAAAATTGATTATATAGAGTTTATAAAAATTGGTGAAGCCCAATTGAAGAACATGAGTATCTGACTGCCAAATAAATATTCCAGGATATAAAGGTGGAACCTAGAAGGAAACAATATTGCAAGTGAGTGCTACCATGACTATGTTGTTTCATGTATGAACGAAGAGAAATAATTCAACTAGGGTGGCTCGGGTTACATGCCAGCATGGGTTGATGTATAAAGGATTTATCAAATTCATCTTTGTGTATTATGACTAACTAATTACTAAAATCCAAATGAAATATTCTATGTGGGATGAAGACAGCACATTAATTGTTCAATGTTAAAATAAATGGGGTGTTTTAACAAATTAGTGTCGTTTCATTTAAACTTTAACATTTCATAGAATCTAGATTCATCACTCTATAAAACATGGACACTGTAGAGGGTAAAATTTTTGGGAGATCATTATTCAGTTTGATGAACAAATTTATCATCATGATTATAGGAACACCGTGATATCTTTGGATTTGAGACAGAACCATAGATGGATTTTTAAATTCATGAAATTTTGATTTACCCATGTCCTGAGGACGAAGTGATTCACCAAAATTTTGGAGTCATGTAGTAATCCATGTATGAGTTGATGAGGGGACACTTTGTAGTAGGACTCAAAGAAAAGTCATAAAGACTACATTAATTATTCAACACCCTTTCACACTCAAATTTTTTATTTCCAAAATTTTTTGGGGATTTAAAAACTATTAGTGATGAATAATGACTTGGATATTTTTAGAAATATCATATTCTAATTTTCAATTACTATAAATATTATCTCATTAGTTCAATATAAAAGATGTTAATAGACAAATGATAATATATAGATTGTGTAATTTAACTATTGTTAATGATTTCTCAACTGTGAAATGAAGAAGAATATAGTGACCCATACTATACATACATAAATATTACATCTTATTAAATCAACATTCATTAAATAACATTTCAATAAATTATTTAACGATAATGTTTTAATGTATTTAGAATCATGGATACACAAAAAAAACTCATATATACATGATCTACATCATCTCCACATAGTATATAAAAATTCAAACCGTTCATAGACACATCATACATAAAAATACCTTTATACATAGGGGAAATAAAATATAATAATGGGAGAATTCAGGTGGTCATTAAGGTTAAATAAGGGAGTTATCAATGTTAATTTAAAAAATACGATAATAATGGTATACAAATATGATATTAAAATTTTAAAACCATACCCAACAATTCCAAGATAATAAACCTAAGTCGTACCATAAATCATGATGTTAATAAGACACGAATCATAAAATAATCAAAGAACATATCCCATGTGAACAAAAAAAAGTTTGAATATCTTGTCAAAATTGGTGGAATATTGTGTGGAATAATCCTAATCACAGAAATATTATGTCAATGAGATTCAAACATTAATTAAAAACAAGTTAGGCATGCATGTACCCTCTTTCGAGTTTGGGATAACCTCAAGTCTAGCCTTGGATCTCATAGAAAATTAATCTATACTGAATTCATTATAGGGCTATATTACTCTTCGCCCACCTATCACATAATCATAATCCATTATTATGTATCCCACAGTGTCATAAAACAATCATTTAATCATCATAGTTATACCCGTGGACAATAATAGAGATTCATAAAATTATCATCTTCAATATCATAAACTATTAATTGAAATGTAATGTATTGTATAACAGTATCTTATACTAAATAAATATAATTACCATCAAAGGATGTTAACATAGTAGAATTTTTTAAAAGGTCTCTGAAATATTTATGGAAGAGAAAACATTTAAATTATGAAATCAATTATTTATTATATAAAAAATTTAAAATTTTTAGATTTAAATTTTCTTATAAAATAAAATTGGATACATTTAATGGTATTTTGAAAAAATTTATCGGTCTTTATGGTGAGAAATTTAATTCTTACTAAGTATGTTAAAACAAAGATTCCATACAATTTTTTGGAAAAAGGATAAATGTACCTCATTCAAAATAAAGAAAATTCATAGGAATGAATTTAATATAATTTCAAACATGTCTAAACATGTATTGAGATATTGTTTTGAGAAAAATAAATTTTATGAAAATAGTAACATGATTGAAAAATATTCCTAACCAAAGAATATATAAAGTATATTTTTAGTAGAACAATTATCATTCATTTTAAGTACCAATGATAGGAAAATTGATTTATTACTAGATAACATCATGGATAACTATAAGATAAGTAAAATAAAGGGGTTCATCATAATATTACCAAAAAATTTCCTCAAATTAAAATTCATGAATAAACAATCCAAATTAAAATGAAATTGAAGTATGAATCCCTCCCCTCTACGTTTGACATGATTTAAAAGAATTATAACATTCTATATAATAAACTGAAACTTATTATAAATATATAATAATTTCAGGAATAAAATTATAATATCATTAATGATCAACTTATAACATTTGAAAACTTAATTTTTTATAATTTTTTTATAAAAATCATCATTTCAAGTGTTACCTATCTTGTTTTTAAGGGATGTTTCAGTTCTGTAGTTATGAATCATGTAATTTGATCACGGTTCCCTAAAATATAGACTATTATTTAGTGTATAAATATCATATATATTCATTTGTTACATATTTATAATCCTAAATAAAATTATGATATAGAAATATTATTTACATAATTCATTAGGATTGTAGGTTGTACATACACATGAACTTTATTTTCATTTTCCAATGAAAAAATAACGAAATTGGAATAATTTTTTATATTAAATACCCATAATTATATGATAAATAACATATATATATATATACCAGAAATATATCATTATTACAATCCATGTAAAATATGAATGAAAATTGAATCACATCACTTCATAAAGTTGGTTGTCCAAATGTATGCAAGAGTGACATTATCATTTTCCAACGGATTATAAGGTAAGTTAGTATATATGGTATTATAATTATAAAATAATTATTATGTCATTAATATAATTTATAATGTTTAAACTCTCTATAATAATCATCCATAAAATATGGTGATGGAAAAAAATTATCTATGTGGAAGCGATAGTCCACACATATGCAAAAGTCATACTCTCATTTCATACATAATGGAATGGTGGGTGGAAAATCATAGTTGAATAATGATAATAAAAATTAATTATATTTAGGATAAATAATTTATTATTTTATAATTAATACCATAAATTTATATGAGTAATAATAAGAAATAATTTGAATGAATATAAGTAGAATGATTACCTCTCCTTTGGTTGGCCTCCTTCAGATCATTTCTTCGGTACCCTTGGATTATTATTTTATGAAATAATAATCATATAATTAATATATGTGGTATTTTGGAAGACAATAGTTTAGTTTTTTTATAAAATATATGTTTCTCAATGTTCTATAATGATGATAAGATATGGGTATCCTTTTAAAAGGGATTAATGGGGTACTATTGTAATTTTAGAAAATTGTTAAGTATTATAAAGTCACATGAATGGAAATGTGGTTCCAAATTAAATTAATATATAATTAAATACGTTATTGGGTTTAAATAAACTAATAGAATATGATTTAAAAAATTATTTGATTTATTTTAAACCTTATTTATTTAGTTTAACCCCCCATATTAACACTTTTTATACATAAACACAGTATCATTTTTTTCAATCATTAGGTGTTATAAATTTATTTATTAGTTAAATTTTTTTATAAAACTAGTCAGTAGAAAAATATTAAACCCTATTTAATCCCAATTGTTCTATTTATTTTTTTCATTTTAAATCATTTAATAATATATGTTTTTGAAAAAATTTCATTAATGTCATTTTCAGACTATTTATATGATTTTATAGTAATATTAAGAAGGAAACAATTTATCTCAAATATAAACTATTTCACCAATGAATATACCTTATAATTACATATAAAATTCATGTCATGGAAACATTAATCCTAAAAAATATCACTTTTAGTATATTTAAATTCATTTAAATTGATTGTAATGACTCCCATTAGTTGAATATTTTTTTCAATATGTAATTCTTTGTTTTAATAGGACATACCAAAAAATGTAACTTCTCTTAGAACCATACAGTCTCCCAGCATGAATCCATGTAATTAAAGTCCATTAGCAAAAAGAGAAATTCTTTTGAGTAAAATTCCCTTGAGTTTGATCCCATGAAGAGACACCTATCTGGATCATTGTTTAAATTAATGTTTTCATGGATTTCTTGTAGGTTATCATTGATAAGAGCATGTACAAAGGAGAGGTGACCATAGGCCTCTCTAAAGTTGATGTCTAGTGATGGAAATCCTTGGATCCATATATTATTTCCCACCCATTTATGATTTTAAAAGTTAATGTATCCCTTAAAAACTCTCTAATGGGTGTGTTGTTGAAGGATGGCCACGTATGTATGGATCGTCTACTGACGGTTGAAGGTCTTTCACTCTACATGGTCATGTTTATCCCATACATATCTGGTATTTGGTTTCCACATAGTGACTACCCCTCCATGGACTTTAAATACAACTTAGCATGAAGCCCAATCATAGTCCTGGTTACACTCTTGATATTAATACCTCCAACCTTGATATTTATATAAAACATTTATCATTATTCCTAGTGACTTTTCCCTCTATTTGACCATCCCATAAAAAGGAAATCATCAAAATCACAATATTAGACACCACCCTTTTTGGTACCATCAAAGTAGAAAGTATGTGTATAGGGATTGAAGATGACAGTCTGTTTACCAGTGTAATTCTCCATATGAATGAAAAGAACATGTTATTCCAATTCAATATGTGGCATGTTATTCAATTAATTACCTTCTTCAATGTTATGGATAAGTTGTTTTTTTTGTGGAAATTAGGGATCCAAAATACACCCTTATGGAGGATCCACTATGCATATCCAATCTACTTTCTAGATTTATCATCCTATTGTACGTTGATTTTCAAGAATTATAAAATAATATATGGTCTAGTTTTATCATATTCTCACTCCATGCAGGATAGTCATATATAATCATATTGATCCCCCTAACAGATCGTGTAATGGAATTGAAAAATAAAATTGTACGAAGTGAAAACATCAATGGGGAAATATCCCTTCCTTGATGCCTACTATGATAGTTAGAGATATTTAACAGAGGAACATATTGGTTGTTATATTTCCTCATCACATATTGAGAGTGGATAAATAGAGTTTGGGAAAATGATTCCCCTTTTCATTAGGCCTAGACCGTCGTAAAGAATCCAAATTCCTTTCCCATGAAGGAGGTGGACAGCCATGCTGAGCTGAAGCATCAAAATAGAATATCAATAAAACAAGAAGAGAAAACCATACTAGAAAGAACTATAAGAATGTTGTTCCAATCAACCCAGTTGAAATCCATGTTCATAACCTGTTTGAGTGATAAATTTCTTACCAATATTTTTTGGTTGATATCGCTAATTACCTCTTGTGCTGCTCTGATCACTTTCTGTATCATTCTCGTTTTTATGAAACAAATTTGTTCTTTTGAAATCCCATATGTTAGGAATATTTAAAAACCTTTTTAAATTAACCATTCCAATTACTAATACGAGAAATTTTAGATACTCATTGGTCGATACTTAATCAAGCGTTGATGATCATTAACTTGGGAACCATAACTAACCTTTTTTTCACACGCCACACTTGTTAGATTTCTTTAATTGAAGTATTCATGTACTGCTATCACATATACCTATTGACCACCCCCCCCCCCACGAGCCCATATACAAGAACACCCAGATAACATCGGGGCCTGGCACACTATCCTAGTTGAGATTCCAAACTGTTTGGTGCACCTCTACATGGTTTGAGACCATCCTCAACCCCTCATTATCAAACATTACTCCATTGCGGGATAGCCTCAAAGAGATCTACTAAACCTCTCAAAAATCCTCCTAACAAATGTGGATTGTATACCACTCTTAGATATTTAATATAGTCATCCATTATTTCCACATCCTCGTCCCTATCATTTGTGAATGAACAATCCTCCATTAGTATATTAGGACTCTTGAAGGAGCATTTTTATTTTTTGCATTCTTGAATGTTACTGGTATTTTGATCACCTACTACACACCGTATAGTCCTTGATTTTTCATAGGCTAACCATTATTATCATAGTAACATGAGATCCAAAGAGTTATTCTTTATTCTAAGCTCATAAAATAGTGACTCATCCCAGGCGTTTTTTTTTGAATAGCCTCCATTTGGTTTGTGCCTCTTCTTACGACTTCAAGATCATTTCCATGAGGGGTTATAGATTTTATCCATGCTTGGATAAATCCTCAGAGGAGACTTATCTAAATTATGATGATTTTACATGGGATACCTAGAGATGAATGTGACCAAGACTCCCTCAATATTTCATTGAACCAAGGGTCATCTACCAATGTTTGGGAGTACATGATGCACTCTTCTGAAATAGACTTGGACGTTAAGAAAACATTTAGAGGATAGTGTTTCGAAAAGGAAAAATATATAATGGGATATTTTAATTTATTGAATTTAGGTTATTGAAAACCCATTCAAGAGATACTATTAGAGATGGAACAAATTTTGGTGTCCTCGCATTCGATTGTTTCACCACGTAATGTGGTCCCCAAAACATAATGTGTGATTTAGACCGTTGTTATCCATGAATGAAATTAAATACATAATTTCTCTCATGGGAAATGTTCAGTATCCATTTTAATCATTTTGGCTGACTATGATTTTGAAATCCTCAACCACTAGCCAAGGAGAGTCCCCTGGGTTGAAGGATCCGAACTCCTGTCACAACTCCTACCTCACTATGGAGTCAAATTGAGAATAATCAAATGAAAAGATGAATCTATTTTCCCCCAATATGATTTTAGAATCCCCAAACTAATATAATGAATTAAGAATGATGAAATAGATGTTAGACCTCTCAAATATCCAAATGTTCTAGCTCAGAGAGGTACCATGCATGAATCCTTTAACTCAAATCCTATGGGTGAACTACTTCATCCTAAAAGAATGATTTTTTGTTCTAATATTGATTCCATTGGAACATAATATCTATGAAGTTCATTGGAGATTAAATCTAATTTTACCTGACCGCATATTCCGCATGCATTCCATACAAGTAGACATAACATTAGAAGAATATAAATCTATATTTTACCCAATAGCTTTTTATTTTCACTCACTTATACATCCCTGAATCCTTTAGTGATTTGGAATGAGATCTAGTAAAAACACCTCTGAAAAGCATTGAAAAAGAAACCACTAGAGGCCAAAAATCCGACTCATCCTCCTACAGCAGAAAACCATGAACTATTTATGGGGAGAACCCAGACACCTTATGTTGGGACCTTAAATATTTGGCACACCGATGAAGAAATAATTAGGAGATAAAACAAAGTGATAATGTGAAAAAAAATAAATGACGCCATATGAAACATTGAAAAACCCCCAAATGGAATGTGTAAAAAACAATTAGAAAATAGAAGGATCAATACGGGGTTAATGTGGGTACACACTCCCTAACTATTACAAGGAGTAAACACTTGGAAATAACTCTCTTGAATTTGATGGGGAAACCACCAAAAAAATACTTCTCAAATGGGATGATAATATATGATGAGAAGGTGTTGGGATGAGATGATGATGGGATGCGGAAATTTCATTTTATAGTCAAGCCTTACCCCATGTTTCTCCTCTCCTAATGCTAGTTATGGTGGAGTGTGTGCCACCAACATCTACCCTTCTACTATCCCCCTTGGTCAAATTGAGGGATGATGTGATAATGATTCAACAAAACTCCCACTTGGAGATTTTATTAAATACTCATCACATCTCCACATCCTTTCAATATTCCAAACACGATGATTAGGTATCTACGAGGTTGTTCGAGACTCTTAAGCTTATCAATTTATAATATTCAACCTCATTCGTCAGTAATTCTGACAGATTTTCTTTGGATTGAATTTTATGCATATCCACACTTCCTTCCCCCACCACATCTCAGAAAAAGTGATATTGTACCCCAATATGCTTCATCCTGGAATGAAATGATAGATTCCTTACATTGTGAAAGGTGCTCTAACTATCACTAAAAAATGGAATCTACTCATGTGTCTGCCAGTGCTCTTCCAGTAACATTCGCATCCAAATTATCTCTTGCCAGAGTGAACCACCTTCATCAAGAAATCGACTAGATTAACTTTGGTACAAATTTTATGCATATACACACATCCTCCCTCCACCACATCTTAGACAAAGTGTTAATGTACCTAAATTTACTTAGTCCTAAAATGAAAATATGGATTTTTTTCATTATTAAATGTTCTTTGACTGTCACCGAAAAATAGAATTTACTCCGGTTTGTGACTAAGCTCCTCCAGCACCATTATCTTCCAAATTTCCACTTTGAAATCCTTTGTATCATTTATATAATTCTTCTATGTCCTGGATAAAGCCAAAAATTAATGTAACTTTGAAATCTAGCTCAGAGATCCTTCTGTAAGAGTAATCACATATATAGTAGTGAATTTAATCTGGTCAGAATGAACTGAAAAATTTGAATCAACATAGCCCCTCAATGTTAAATATGATCCTCCATTATATAATGTAGAATTTGAGGTCTCCTTTATGTATCTCAGGATCCTCTTCACTATTCTCCAATGCATCTATCCTAAATTCTCCATGAACCGTCTGACTTCTCCCATTGAATATTCAATGTCTAGTCTAGAACAAACCATAGAACACATTAGACTACCCATTTTAGATGCATATGTTACTCGAGACATTTCCATCCTCTATAATTTATTGCTAGGACTCATTATATAGGATAAATTGATATTAATATGAATAGTGGTAGATATTAGTTTATAATCATGCATGTTAATGTGTTTCAAGACATTCTGTAGGTAATTATTCTATGATATCCAAATAGTCCCATTATTTCTGTCTTAGTAAATCTGCAGCCCATTAATCTTGTTTTCGGGTTCCAAATCCTTCATACCACAATCCCTATCCAATTGTGCCTCCATCAGTTGGATCATATCATTTGTGGGCCTATAAAAAATACTTTATCCACATAAAATAGAATTATGATGAAATCATATCAATCTGAACCCCAAAAATATACACAAGTATTTAAATGATGTCTGATGTATCAAGGGATCATGATATAGGTATTAAATCTCTTGTACTCAAACATCAGGGCCTGTTTGAGTCCATATATAGATTTTTACAACCAACACAAAATGTTCTCTTAACCCTCTTCAGCAAAACCTTTTGGATGGAGAATATATATCTCCTCTTTAAGATCAATATGGATAAAAGTAGTTTTCACATCAAACTTCTCTATATGCAAGTTGTATGTAGAACACATTTCCAGAACTAACCAAACATTTTTCATTCTAATAATAGGAAAAAATATTTCATTGAAATTAATTGCTTCTTTTCATGAAAATCCATTTGCCACCAATCTCACACGATATCATTCCGCAGGGTCATTTCCATCTCACATGATCTTAAAGGCTCATTTGTGTCTGATAGTCTTCCTTCCATGAGTTAATAAAACAAGATCACATGTCTTGTTTCTATGCAGGGCTTCAAGTTCATCCTACATCTCATCTATCCATGATGATACATTTAGACTCGAGGTCACCTTCAAAAAAAAAGATATCTCTCCACACTCCATTAATAATAGGTTCACAATATTACTGTCAGTGACATAGTCCAAGTGACATACTAGTGCTCTTTTCTCCCAATTTGACCATCATGGTTTAGACTCAACCGGTACTAGATCATAGTGCTCTAGTACTTCATCATAGGAAACTAATTCTTCATTAAATTTTCCCTCTACATAGACTGTTTTAGTTTTTGTATTCTCTTCCTCTATGTATTAATCTGTTGTTATTTTCTCCTTGTCTTTGTAAAAATTATATCCTTTATTATGATAAATTTTTTGGTAGTGGGGTCCCACATATGATACACCTTCAAACCATCAGCGTACACCAAGAAGATACATTTCCTTGATCATGAATCTAACTTTGATCATTCCTGATCATTAAACCATGCACATACAGGCCATCCGAAAGTATGTAACAGAGAATAGTAATTTGGTTTACCTGTCCACATCTCTATTATTTTCATTAAATCAATCTCCATTGAAGGATTTCCATTGATCATATAACATGAGGTATTTACAAATTCTGTCCAAAATTTTTTGGAAATTCTTGTAGTCTTCATCATCACCCTTGTTCTATCCAACATTGTTATGTTCATCTGCTCTACCACTCCATTCTGCTGAGGAGAGTATTCCACCATGAACTTTCTCTTGATTCCTTCATGTTTAAATGAAGTATCAAATTTAGTGCTTGTATATTATCCACAATTGTATGTCCTTAGACACATCATTTTTTTTCAAGAGTCTAGCTCATTCCATGCTTTGAATGTTTTGAGTACATAAAAAACATCTGCCTTCTTCTTGATTGGTTACAACCAACAACTCCTAGAATAATCATCAATGAATGAAACAAAGTACCTTGCTCCTCCGAGAGATATAAGCGATGCATTCCAAACATCAGAATTGATCAATTCCATGATCTCTAGACTTCTCGTAGTTGAAATCCCAAATTATAACATGTGTTTCATCCTCAAAACACAATACTCACAAAATGGTAAGGATTCCTTTTTCAACATATCTAGAAACATCATATCTGCAAGAATCATCAGGCCACGTTCTGACATATGGCTAAGCATCTGATGCCATAACGTTATCAATGTTTCCACTAAGGCAGTTTATGCAACAACTATCTCTACCTCCTTTTACGTTTCACCCAAAATCATGTACAAGTTCTTTGATATCTTATACAATTTCATTACCGCAAGAGTGCCCTTCACAATTTTCATCACTCCATTCATAGTGTGACTATTTTAACTGATATCATCTAATTTTCCCAAAGAAAATATGTTTTTCTTTAGGCACTTCACATGACGTACTCCTTGGACGGTTCAAACAATACCATCATGTATCTTTAGTTTGGTGGTACCAACTCCAACGATCATCAAGGTGTGATCGTTACCCATGTACAAAAGTCCATTCGGGATGGTTTCATACAATTCTAACTATTCATTTTGAGACATCATGTTCTATGTTTCACCTGAGTAGATAATCCATGAATCATCGAGATGACGTCTCCTTCCAGTAGATGTCATCGCTTCCCTGACTAGTATATCTCCTTTTCTAGAAGTACATTCTACACTCCCCTGAGAGTTTATTTCACTACTCATCTTGTTCGAAAAAACCCTTCTTTACCTAACCTTAATTTCCACAATTATAACATGGGACATTATTCTTCATACTCCGTGATTTGCACCTTCCATGATTTGGGCATCAACTGGATCCAAGCTCTATCATCCTTCCTCTCTCATTTGCTAAATCCTCTGATTGGTGAGAAGTTGTCTATCTATCTTAATTGTTATTGCCCTGTATTTCTTCTTCAAGAATCGTGGATGCAAAATCAATAAAGAGTATCATATTCATAAATATATTGTTTGAAAGGTTGAAAACGAGTTGTTCATATGAATTTGGAAAACTCTAATGTAGAATCTCTTCATGTTCATTATCCAGAATTTTAGAGCCCAACATCGTGAGCTGAGAAAATAGGGTGTTGAGGTTATTGATTTGGGTGGTCACCAATGAGGACTCTACCATCTGATGAGTGTACAATTTTATCTTCAAGAATGTTTTTTTGTGTAGTGACGTGACCTCATATAACATTATCAGAGTATCCCATATTTTCTTTTCTTTCTTTTTCTCTGCAATGATTTATAGGATCCAATCTGCCATATCCAAATGGATGTTAACAATAGAATTACCCTACACACCATTCCATTTCTCCTACATCAAACCCATCGGCTTTTCTCCAACATCTATTATGAAATTATCTTTCTACATAACTACATGCAACCTCACTTTCAACTGTGAAAATTTATTCCTGTAGAATTTTTCAATCTCGAATTTCACCGCCATCTAGACACACTATCATTCCAGAACCTCTTCTGTTTCACAATAGTGTATTTAATATTCTCATTAAATTTTTCATTATGTGAGATATAAACCTGAGTTTCAATTACAGATCATACTCAATTTTACGATAATTAATAATACCAAAAAACGTGAACAGTATCGGGCCCAATCCTTCCTCTAATATCACTTATTTGGATAAAAAATTATTGGCCCACCTGTGCAGTGATATTTATGAGAAAAAATAAAGATTAAAATTCGGAAAAATGATTTACACAACATGTAACATGGAAAAACCACCAAATGGAAGGGGTAAAAAACATTGGGCAAATAGAAGGATCACTACAGGGTAAAAGTGGGTCCACACACCCTCAAAATTACAAGGAGAAAACACTCAGAAATATATCTCTTACCTATGATAAGGAAACTACTTCACAAATACCACTTTAAAAGGATGATAATATATGATGAGAAGGTGTTGGCATGAGATGATGATGGGATGTGGCTATTTTCATTTTTAGTCCAGCCTTACCCCCTACAGCTCCTCTCCCACTACATGGTTAGGTGGGGTTTTTCCACCCACAATCCACCACGCCACCAGCCTTCTTTGACAATGTGGGTGGAGTGATTTCATGAAAAAAATACCCTAACACATGTCAGTGTGTTTTGTGGGATATTATCATTGGGTAATAGGTGGATACAATACCATTATACTAGAGAATGAAATACTTCAATAAAATTCCCCCGATGCATAAGAGAGGAAGAAAAATATGAACATGAAACAATAAATTGTTCCTCATGTCTGGAGGTTAGTGTAGTATGATAAAAAGAGGTGAGTCCAAAAAAATGGGAACTGACGGAATTATACATACATTCATATAAAAAAATATTTCTTAGTTTTTGGACCCCACCCCTTCGGGTTGAACCTTTTTTATTTCTATAGAATGAGGATTCTCTGGTGAAGGGGGCGAGAGGAGCAACACCTACCCTTAGTCATGTGATTCCATGATTGATCTGACCATAAAATGGTAGACTCTTGACTTTGCCAATAGATTCTCATAACATTCAAGTAAATGATCCATAACACTAGCCACCTACTCTAGACGATTCTTATAATACATTGATAGCACATGACATTGGATGAGACATCACGAGAAGATCTTGAATTCCACCGGATAAACAATGTATTGAGAATGCTCCAACAATCATTAAACTAAATTCCATTTCATAAACAATTCATCACCATTGCATAACATTGCCAAAATGTCGAACATAGGGAGGTTGCCTTCCTTAAAGGACGAAGTAACGATGGGAATTTCTACGAAGGAATAATATGAATAATTAAAAGGGGGGGGGGGGTTCTGTCAAAATACATCCTTTTAATATGGCACCTGAACGGACCCAGATCCATGTGGGAAACAAAACCATGATCTAGTTAATAGGATATCGGAGGCTGAGGATCCCACTTGTCGCAGAACTCTAGTGAACCAGGCCGCTCCGGGGAGGACGAGCCTAAGCGACGTTGAGAAACGGTTCAATGCTACATCATTTATAATGTTTTTCCTTTCCATTATTCACATGTTTTTTATTAATTTTTTAAATTATATTCATTTTCATAGGTCTAAAATCATTTTATTTTCCATACCATTTAATATTAAAATGACTAGTTATATCCATTGACAAAAACCAAATTAAAATTATATAGTGAGAAAAAATTGTGTAATCATAAAATCATTAAAAATCACTCTAAATATTGATATGTTCATTTCCGTCTATAGAACGTTATTTTTAACCTAGTCTATCCATTATCATAATATCTTGAAAATATTCTAAATGGTTTGTAAATAATATTTTATTTAAATAAAACATACCCCTTTGAGTGTCAAACCTAGTGTTCAGTAAGGGATCACTCACCGTATTTGGTAATGATGGTTGAGATATACTTGACCAACTCTTTTTCAGGGTTATTACCCCTATATGAGTGTTTAAAAAAACTAATTCGACTTATTATATCCATACATGGAATTATTTCTAGGAAAAAATAATAATATATCGCTTATGAAAAAATTTCAACTTTATCATACACTTAGACATATATACATGGTTTCTAATAAAACTATATGATATTAATAACCAATGGTTAATTAAACCCTTCATTGATTCCAATTATTGATACCAATACTATTAATAGATAAACATTACGTATTTTTAAATGAAAATTCATTGCATAACATTCTGATCAATGTTAGAACCATAAAGGTTAGTGTCTTAAGAAACATGAATACATAAAATGCCGGTATATAAGTGATGTACAATATATCCACATAGTACTCATAATTATCACCATTCTAAGACATAGAATACATATTCCTTTTTTTCATATACTGTGGAAATGAAATCATAATAAATGGTTACATGAGATGCTCAGTATGTGTAAATATGAGATTTATCAATGATTATTTATACATAACATGATCATAAGGGGTCTAAGTACATGATATTGACCATTGAAAATCATACGCATCAATTTATAGATCACCTAAATGATTCATGGTGCAATTCTCAAGAGTTCATTAGAAAAGAATAATAATTGAAAAAAAGAATATGATACATAATAACATTGCATTATTTAAATATCATATCATAAAAGCATGACATAAGTTGTGGGATAATTATCATCATTGAAATTTTATGTCAATGTAACCCACCAAGAAATTCAAAACTAATTAGACGTGGGATTAGCATCCACAAAACCTCTATTAGGATTGGGATAACATCCCATATTCCCATTGGTAAAATTGAATAGTAATCATTAGCATGTTCATTTATTGAATATAAAATTCTAGGCTCACCCATCACATAATCATAATCCATTAATTTATATGGAAAATTATTATGAAACATTATTAATATAATCATTACTTAACCCATGGAAAATAAATTTTTTTATAAACCACACATTATAATAATCATAAATAATGAAATTAATAAATTATGATGGTATCATTGGATCATTTCCCCCAATAAATCATATTTATCATTAAATGATGTTTTATAAATGTAAAATTTATTAAAAATATATTTGGAATGATTCTTTATGAAAATACCATTTTCATATTGAAAGAACTTATTTATAATCTATTAATTTTTAAAAATATTAATGTAATATTTTTCATTGAAAATAAATTTGAAAATTTTTAAATGGATCTTAAAATCATTTAGTGGTCATGATGGTAGGAAATTTCATTCATGTACTGTATGTTAAAACAAATATCATATTAAATTTTTATAAAAGATCAAAATAGCTCATTAGAAAAATAAAAGATACTTCATTAAAAACAATTAAATTAAATTTAAAACATGGGAGAAGATAAATTAAAAAATCATATGAAAATAAAAAATCAATTCATAATTTTTTTTTAAATAAAATAATAAAATATAAGAAAATGATTCCTGGCCAAAGATGAAATAATGTTGGTTGTAATAGAAAATTACAAGATCATTTACTTTAAAAAATAGAAAAAATAGATAATATTACTTAAGAATTTCCTAGGTAAAAAATGGAAAATAAAATAATAGTTTTTTATCTGAATATGGTCAAAAAAGTTTCCTTCAATCAGAATTCAACCATGAACAGTCATGATTAAAATGATTTGAATTTCAAATCCCTTACATCAAATATGATTTTCTTCGAAAGTTCTCAAGTCAATTGTAAATTAACAATATATTTATTATAAATCTACAATAAAATAATTTAAATAAATATAATTTCATATTTTAACCATTTATAACATTTCAAGACATATTTATTAATATTTCCACATTAAAATCATCGTTTCTGGGTGTTAACTATTTCTTTTTTTTGCAGATTATTCGGTTTGGCAGTTTTAGAACCTCTACTTTGATCATAATTCCACTATCCCCAAGATGATATTAATGATATAGATATTATATAATTAATTATTTTCATATTTATAATTATCTGTCAAAGTTAGAGGTTAAAAAATGATTTACACCATTCATGGAGGATGTAGGTCATACATGTTGATGTTTTTTGTCATTTTCTAATAAAAATAAAAAAATTTAGATAAGAATTTTTTTATCATTACTGAAAAAAATTTAAATCCTAAAGAATATATATACCTTAAATTTTAATTTATAACAATCCTTATAAAATAGAAATTTAAAATGAATCGCATTACTTCATAGTGGTAGTAGAAAACACGTAAACAATGGCGATGCTATAATTTTCTATCATATTGAATGTAATAAGGTAGATATGATGTTATAATTATATAAAAATTATTATTCTATAAATATTATATATAATCATTAACTCAAAATTTATAGTAATCCATTAAATAATGTGATGGCATACAAATTGTATCTCTAACTGGAGGTGGTAGTCCACATGTATTAAAAATGAAAATTTCAATTACCATTGGATGGAAGAGCGGGTGAATAATTGTGATTACAAATTCATAATAAAATTTATTTTATTATTATTTGAATATATTTGTGGTATGTATAATTGTAAATAATTTGAAAGAGGTTAGGATGTATTATTACTTATCCTTTAATCAAAATCCTTTAAATTCAAAAGGATGATTTAAATCATAGTTAAATTATAAAAACACATTGAATTTTTGAATAATGATATTTGGATGATAATTTAGTAGTATTTGGATAATATAGGTGGCTCAAATTAGTTTAATTAAGAGATAAAAAGGGTTTCCTTTTTATAAGCGAGGGAAGGGCCACTCCTGTAAATTTACAAAACATTAGAACATTATAATGTCATATTCATTGTCATGTTTTCCCAAATTGGATTAATTAAGAAATAAAGTTGTTTTAGGATTTATATATACTCATCCAATCTATTTTTGAAATTTTTCTAGTTTATTGTAATCCATATCCCTTTATTTTAACCCATTGTTATGTTATTTAACCCTTAATTACAAAAACACATTTTTCAACCACTAAGGGTTATTAATATACCTCTAATGTAATATTTGTAACATAATTGGTCATTATATATAATTTAAAAGAAAATATAATACCCCTTGTACTAATGAAATATTTTCGGGATTTTTTAATAATTTATGAAAAATATTAAAAATTTAAAATATTATTATTATCATTTTGGGGCTATTCATTGAATTTGACTTTAATTTTTTGAAGACAAAAATGTATTTTTAATATAAAAACTTTCATAATCACTTATAAATTATAATTAAGCATAAAATTCAAGGCACATAATAGTTAATTCAAGAAATTTTTTTTTCCATATTTTAACAATCATTTACATTGATTTTTTCGACTACTTTTCTTAGAATTGTATCATCGTTTTGCCAGAATTTAATGTAATTATACCATTTCTAAAAATTATAAATAAATTAAAATCAAAACAATAAATTAATATTTTTAAAAATAAATATTTATATTTTTTCCTTAACTATTCGTATCCCTATTTGATCATATAAATGATTTTAAATTTTATAAGAGTGAAATTTTTGAATTTTCATTAATCAAAATAATATAAATGGAATTCTCAAGGTTAAATGTGAAAAAATTGAATATATTAAAATATATTATTTATATGATGGAATCAATCTTATACAATAAAATAAAGTCATGATTTGGGTTGATTTTGATACCTTATCTTATGGTTTGAAACCTATTTGACCAACTTCACCCTTAACAAGGTGTCACATATTTACCATAGTTACTATTCATATTGAACATAAATAAAGGGGATATATTTACTAAAATTTAACCACATGATTCCAAATATGGTGTCCATTTTTATATATTCAATCTAAAGAGGTTTCAGAAATAATACAAAATATAAATTCATAAAATACAATTAAAATAGAATTTTGAAAAATGTGTCTCAAGCATAAAAATAACATATAACCAAAATGAGAATATTAATTATTCAAATGAAAATAATTGTATTATTATAAATAAAATAGGTCATATATTACTATTGATACCAAATGAAAATTAAAAGTATTCTTTTAAATTTCATTATTTATTGAAATGATATAGATGTATATGAAAAATCAGTATTTTTAACCATTCTTTGAAAAATTAATGATTTCAGAAAAATCAAAAAATTTCAAGAAAAGTTAATTTTGGTTTGGTGATTTAAAAAATTGTAGTACATTTTTAAAATAAATTTATTTAATGTGGTAAAAATTATATATATTTTTAATGGACAAAATGAAATAAAATTTATTTTTTATAAAATTTATTATTGAAGAAAAAAATGACTTCCCTGAAAATTTATTTTTATTTAATAATAATTAATCATTAATTTTTATACAAATAAAAAAATTACACATATATTAAATTATATTATTACTTATATTCAGACCAATCAATTTAGTGACTAGGTTATTATAATATTTTATAATATATCACATTTATCATAAATCTCAGTGTTGTATTTTTAGAATGAAATCGAGCATATTATTATTTTAAAATAAATTTTATGGGTGATACAAATACACAAGTAGATGATTAAAATTTTAACTGAAATTCATGGAGATATATTTTCTATATTTCATATAAATCTTTTTTACGAGACTCATATAGAAGATTGATAGTCTTATAGAAGTGTGTTGTTATCTACACCATTGAGGAGTGTCAATGGAGGAAAATATTATACACAAACCATTAAAATATTCATAAATAAATACAATTAGGTGTGACTCATTTGAACATAAATAAAATTAAATGTATAAGTAATAATTCCATTAAAAATTATTTATATTTTCAATTTATAGTGGAAGATGGAAACATGTAGGAGGGGATGGTGCATTACATAAGATAATATGGTCTAGTAAAAATGTATAAAGAATATCGAGTTCATATGATCTACAATTCTGGAAAAATAAGGGAGATGGAGAGACATGATAGTAATTTCCATCCTTTATTTATCTTATTCTAGTTACATCTAAATAATAAGAGTGGTTTTGAATGATTACATCAATGAATTATTTAACTAAGAAGGAATAAGTATAAAATTGCATTTTTTTCATCCATTACATTTAAAATAATGGAACAATTTAATGAGGAGTTATAAATAATGATAATTCCCAAATTAAATTTATAATAATATAAAAAGAATAGTAGTAATGGTTCTTAGAGAGGTACTGACTGAACACTCATTCATGGTTTTTTGATAACATTTTATTGAAATGGAAATTAGCGTTGAATATTAAATATCAAAGTGTTTGTAATTGGATTTAGTGATGTAATTAGTTCTCATAAACCAATAAGGTCATTGAAAGTCCATGAAGTATTTAAAATAGTTATTCCTCAGTCATATGGTTCCCATGAGATGATATGAGGCATTGTTTTTTGGATTGGGAGTGAACCATTCATAAAACCATTATAACAACATTATAGCGATTATTAAATCCAATCAAAACATATCAGAATTTGTGTGTGCACCCATGATTAAACTATTTGCGAGAAACATATATAATCTAATATTATATATATTTACCTTTAACTTGATTGTGATTTAGATGCATTTAAAAAAAGAAAATATGTTGATTGAATGTTCCTATTAACTAAAGAATATGATCTAAAAAGTAAAATATAAATAAAGAATAAGAAAAAGATTAAAATCAATTTCACGTTGATTCATCTACCCCTCATAGGGTGTCTCTGGTTCTAAAAATTTCTTTCAGTTCATGGAGGTTCAATATTTTCAATCAAACTAAATTTTTTTAGTTTAGATCATTCCTCTCTGAGGAATATTATTTTAAATATTACATTCTTTAATAGAACCTAATTATATTGGTAGAAGAATGATAATAATTTTATTAATAGTATTGTGTAATGGATTCATTGAAGTGTATTAAATAAAATGGTAATAGGACCATCTTAGATGTTATAATTTTTAATTAAATGATTAGAAATAATTTTTTTAATTCTTTATCTGATGATGTTTAAAAGAGATTGATTATATTGGTACTGATTTTTAGGTCTAAATGTCTCTTGAAGAAATATATGGTTTATAATCTACAGTGAAGTAAAAGAATTGTGTTATCCCTTATGATGTATGTAAATATTTTATTGAATTGTATTTTTAATCCATTAAAGAATAGTGATTTTTTTCTAAGATACATTATAATATGATCATGAAAAAGGATTCCAAGATCTCAGGTGTAACTAATATTATTAGAAAAATAATTCATTATTAAATATGAATTTGAAATTATAGAATCTATTATATCTATATATTAATATAAAAAATTTATATCACCTAGATATTTTAAGGATGAGGAAACTAGATTTTTCGAAAAAATATAGATATTATGGGTGAATCAAATATTATAAGATTAAATACTTTAATTAGTATTTTTGATACAGGAGAAATGTTGATAGAATAAGGTATTATCTCATATTTTATCTAGAAGAGAAAAATGAAACATTGATAAACGGAGGTGCGATTTCAGGGAATCCATTCTGAACATAAGATGAAATGTAAAAAAAATAAAAGATATAGAATTATTGAGTAATTTCAAAATATAAGTATAATAATTGAAATAAAAAAACATCAAGAAATATCCATGCCTTCCATATAGGAACAAATTTTGGACAATAAAACGAAAGTAAATTCTGAAAATGATTCTCACATTGGGAATTAATAGAATTTGTAAGGAAAAATTATTTAGAATTAAATATCATAAGAAAGAGTTACATAATATAAATAAGTGTAATTAAGATAGCCTCATGTGAGGGATATTACTGGTAGTGAAAAAATCATCACAATGTTTTTAAAAATGAATGTAGTATAAACATATTAATTCTAATGCCAATGGATCCCATAGATATAAGAAAATATAATGTAACTTATTAAGAAATATTAGAGACACCACATGTGTGTGTACTAATTAAATAAGGATCAGTAAATGAGGAAGAGATATTTTAAATAGACTAATACTAGGGAAATAGAATCTATTAATTGAATATTCAATAAAATTAAATATTTATCCTTACAATATTAATCTTAATTGGTTCTAAAAAATAAACGAGTTAACAATTATTAGATAAAATAGACAACAAATATGACAAGAAGGAGATAAGAATCAAAATGTTAAAAAAAATGTTGACTTAAAAATAGTATGCATAGAGATTATAGAAAAGAAACTTACAAAGTATAAATTTAGAAAAAATGCATGTTATAGTGAAATTGTTTTTTATATACAATGAATTATTTTTAAGAACCGAGAAAATTAGTTTTGTATGCATTCATGACTGATTTTATTGATGAATTTTCATGGAATGGGAACCAGAATGTTTTTACAATAAATGGTAATATATATTCCTATTTATTGGAAATCATGTATTAAATTAAATCGGGATTATTAAGTGGTATTATTTATTCTATAATTAATAAATAATATAAATCTAGTATTGTTTCCTTTTATTGGAAAACAACTAATGTCATAAGAAGGTGATACAAAATAGATCAAATTGATGAAGTTATTACTAGTGGTATTATATTACACAATAAAATTTATGAAATAAAATTTACAATTAATTAAAATGAAATTAATTAGTTGAAATTTTGTATAAGTGGTATTATAAAAAAGAAGATCATCACAATGGTTTGGAAGGAAAATGTGGTGAAAGGGTTGGTATATAAAGACTAACCACACTCCTTATATTAAGGATTATTGAGGAACCCAACCCCCTTATTCTTCATTATTTCTAAGAATTTGTTATTTTAGTGAAAAATTTTGTGGGGGACATGATTCATGGTGTAGTTATTTCAAAAGGGTAACATATATTTGAGTTTAAGGAAAATCTATTTTGAGATAGTAAAAATGTTTCCTGAAAAAGAGACTCAAGAAAAAAATATATTTTATCAATGTTTAAATTTTATATAAATATTTATTTTCATGGGAAATGAACATTAAATGTCCATATGATTCATAATGATATCATTTAAACCTGACGAAATGAAGGTGAAAGCTATGTATGCATGATAAAATCGGTGAAACTGGTCTGAAATGAAAATGAAATATAGAAAATACGGAATCAATTAAAACTAGATATGTGAATTAAAAATATTATAATAATGTATTTAATTTTAATAAATGTTAAAAATTCAAAATATATCATGTAAAGGTAATTAAAGATTGCATCTGGATGAAATAGTGCTGTTATATTTTTATAAATGATGAAATTTAGAATACTGGTGGGTGCCAAGGATTATTTGAAGTAATCCATCTTTTGAAACCTAGTTTCAATTTTATTAATTATATTTGTATTTATTTGGAAGCCTTTAGTGTGATATTAATAATTTACATTTTCAATGGGACCCTAAATGAGTATAAAGATACCGGGTTTATGTCATATTATTTTATATTCCAAGAATATATGTTATATATTAACATAGTGGTGACAACAAGGTGATTTTTTAGGACACATAGAAGCTACCTAAAGGTAATAAAGACATTAAAATTTTATTATAAAGAAGTATATCATCTCAAAATTTATTTATTCTTTGCTTTTTAATGTTTTAGTATAAAATATTTCTTGATAATATTGAGATCAATGTTTTTTTGACTACTCTATCTTCAATTTATTTTACGAATATCTAGTTTTTGAAATAGAAAATGTTGATATTTCCATTGAAAACTCTTGTTTATTACTCCAATAAATGGATCTATATTTATACGAGGTTTCTTGAAAAATAATTTCCTAACGGTGAGAATTAGTCATTGGTTTCTAAATAAATTATAATGAAACTATTATATAAATTAATTGTGTATGTTCATGGGATAATCAATGTAAGTGGATACATTTATGAAAAACTTGATTCTTCCATGAAGTATAAGGAAAACATTATCAGTATCCTAGTCTCTCTATATCTATATTTCATAAATAAGTAATAATGTGTTGAATTATGATAATAAAAATAGTGTCATTAATTTGATAAAAAAGGGGGATTAAAGTAGTTATATTAAACGTTAAATATGGTAGTGATACCCAAAATGAATGAATAGAAAGATCATTTTTATTTTAATGAACATGTAGGAAAGATAAGTAAAAATGTTTTTAGATTTAATAAATTTTTTAACCAAAATCCAAATAGGGGTGAATGTTGCATCCATGAGTTTATATGCCCTATTTTTTACAATATATAAGGTATAAATATAAAGAGATATTTTATAATATGTGGGTCTGGAATATGAATGTGTTTCATGGAAGTGGATATTATTCTTGTAGGATTTTATGGATTTAATCATCCTTAAATATAGAAGGATTATTTATATATTGAATACAATTCTTCAATGTTCATCAATATACCGTAAAAATTTCAATAGATAGTATTATAAGAATATTATTTATTTTTTCCATGAATATAAAAAAACATGTAATAATTTTAGTTATATTGGTCTTTATTTGGAAAAGTCCTGATATATTTAGTTTATAATAATGGGTGAAATTTTATAGAATCACATGAGAGGCTGACTACCAAACATTGTTAATCAACATCAAAACAAACTCTATAAGGTTGTAGTGGTGAAAGTGATTGTAATCACGAGTGAAGAGTAACACATGCTATGGGAGAGAAAGAACATAAGGGTGGGGGGAATGGGTTACCCACCACCATGGGTCAATGTCTAAGGGATTGATCAGTAAACCATTAGAGAATTTTTATTTATTAATAAAAATAATCATAAAAATTTATTTTTGTGGTGAAAAAACACGATTATTATTGTTCATTTCAAAATAATCATGAAATTGTTAATCAACCAGCATAGTATCCAATCATCTTAAGCCTTTCACCATTGTTATATCCTTCACACAACAAGACCATAATTTCATTGATGCTAAAATACATGGGATATCATAATTTTTTTTCAGTGAACATGTATATAAATATGATCATAAAAACACACAATGAACATTCTTATTGTGATCAAAGCATCATTGGTGTTGTAATGTCTAAAAATTAGGTGAAATCCATGCTATAAATAAAAAATATTTCACCACAACTATTGTATAATATATTTTACCATGTAAATAGGAGATATATTCTACTACAAGCCTGAGAAACACTTCTCATTTATTTCATCAGGAATTTAATTCCCTGTCACAGTATATATTTTAGCTAAATTTTTTTATGGATATAACTTATATGATTAATGAAACATTCATAAAAAATTTCATGAAATATTCTACAAAAAAATTAAAAGGTTTTAAATATAAATTATTATATGTAAATATATGATAAATTAAATGGATAATAAATTCTATGGATAATTTTATTTGAATACAGTTGATATTTCCTCAACTAAGTGAAGAATATTAAAGGAACATGACATTAAATTTATGGACAAATTTCATAGATATATATTTAATTGATGTATTTGAATATGAAAATATTTATATTATTAGGCACATAGAAAATAACAAGAGGGTAGATAAGTCCAATGTCAACTATAACACTAATAAGGGTTCATGGAGTGAGATATTATATATAATCTATACGAATCAATTTGAAAAAAATTCAAGGGAGTCTAGTGTGGATAAAATAAACATCCCATATAAAAAATTAGTCAATTGATATTTTATTCCTTTATACAATTATATATGCAAAAATAAATAAAATAATGATAATACGTCAACCATTTCATAAAAATATATTCCAATATAAAATAAATAATAATATATAGTGTATGTGATATAATGTGAATCCATTATGAGTATGTGTTGTAATTAGTCTGTTTATAAAATGATGATCTGGGTGTGACCGTAAATAAATTAAACAAATCATTAATTACTTATACTAAGTTTTTTTGTAAAAAAAAGGCATTGGAAATTGGATTGGAATTGATCCCTTCCCAAACCATTGTAATAACATCATAGTGAGTATTATATCCACACACCACAACACATCACTGGTGTAAGCGACATGTATTAGATATTTTGGGAGAACAATGTAAAATAAAATCCCATATATATTTACTTTATTCATTTCTGTGATTTGAAAAAAATTTAAATAGATAATTGGTTGATTTAATATTTTTTGTTAATTTGAGAATAGGAACCGAAAATGAAATTATAAAAAAGAAAAAATGAAAAAAAAAATTAATTTTGCTACACTCTGATTCACCTCCCAAAAATGGGTTTCTCTAGATTTTACAAACACCCTACTACATCACATAGAGGTGCACTTATAATATTTTTTAATAAAAAGGATAAGTTAATGTGGTTTTGTATCAATTACTCAGAACACAACAATATCACCATAATGAACAAGTATACACTTCAAAATATTGAAGCATTGTGCGATTAATATCATTATCAACAAAATTCTCAAAATTGGATCATCATTCGAGATATCAATAGATTAAGGTGAAGATAAAAGATAAACTACATTTAACATTTTGTACTAGAATAGGGAATTATTAGTTTTGAGTGATTTCATTTTTACTTAAAACTACCCATAAAATATTCC
This sequence comes from Viscum album, assembly GCA_963277665.1. Lineage (NCBI taxonomy): Eukaryota > Viridiplantae > Streptophyta > Magnoliopsida > Santalales > Viscaceae > Viscum > Viscum album. The sequence continues at coordinate 566,504,132 of OY728164.1, read as the reverse complement.
AAGACTAGATGGATGGAGTATTTAGTGAATAAATTGATAAATTTTTGGTATAATGTATTTATTATATAATCATATAATATATGTTAAATTAATAACATAAAATGAATATAGGTATTCTATTTGTGATATTATAGAAGGTGAAGATGAATTCTATGATCAAAAAGTATGAATTATTTGATACAATAATCACATTAATAGATCATGTGATCATGTGTAATGGAATATCTATTAGCCCATTAATGAAAAATGAAATTGTGAAATATCACCAACCTGAATGTGTCATATTGATCCTTAGTTCTCTGGGATTAACATGTTACTATATACACCTTTTGAGAAACTTCACATGATTTTATGGACAATACCTATTATGAATTAAATATATATTGGTATAACTACTCAATTCATGTTTTGTACATATAAACTACAATATTATATTAAAAATTTAGGGACATTACTTTATGGAGGTAAGTGTGACAAATATAGATATAACAATTATTTAAATTACATATTCACATAGAATGATTTGAACATGAATCAAGGAAGGTGGTTATATTTAATCAAAGAATATGATTACACAATTAAATAACACTATAAAAATAATAATAATGAAACAAATTATCTTAGAAGAAAATTACCTACTACTCTATCCATTTTAAGGAATTTTCAATGAAAATATCTTCATGGATATGAAATGTATGTATTTAAAAATAATAATGTAATTGTATACAAACTACCTTTATAAATATTTTCTACACAATCTATCATACACAAGATCAAAGAGGCATAATGGGATGTTATACAGAATAAAAATAAGGAAACATATGAAAAGTAAAGGAATCTTTATGAATTCAATGATGCAAATGATGGATTTATTTGGTTTGGAACTTGACGTTGTGTGAAATCATCACTTATGATAAAAACGTTTTATGGGATGTTATATAAATAATATCTTTCTCCATCAATCTCAATAGTAATGAGATATAAAAATATCATAGGGAGAACTTATATTATGAAAACATGAATAAAGAGATTGATGAGTGTGCCTCAATGTTATTGGTATATAAAAAATTCAAATAAAATCATCTGTTGTCAAAAAAAATTATGTTATGATCACAAATGCAAATATTAAAATTGGGTAACATTACCATAGAATCTTTCAAATAATTCATGAAGAAATATAAAGGAAAAAACCCCATCCACTATATGGTGGATTCACTCAGCATTACATCCCATATGGTCATTATTTTTGAATATTTATAATTAAATAAACATTCCATGATATATGTAAATGATTTTATGGGGCTATATGGGGAATCACATTAGATCACATCTGATCTTGATCTAATATTCTCTTATAAGTTTTGACGTTAACATTAAATTTTTCTATATAATTTGATGAAAACCATTATAGGTTATCACCGATAAAAAAATATCTAATCTATAACTACTATTAATAAACTATAATTGTTGTTGAGATATTTTTTAATAGATTAAAATGATTATAGGATCCATAGCATCCATCGGTTGAGTTCTTATATAATAATAATTTCACTCGTGTATTATAATGGCCTCATATTAATCTCTATATATAAAGAGATATAGAAAATATATATATGGAGATGTTGTTGTTGAATGAAATCATCCTAGACTTAATAGTTTTTAAAAAGATAAGTATGATGTTTCGTCCCATTAAACAACATATTAATCCAACATCGAGTAGACAGAAGATCTATATTGACAACCCTAAAATTGATTATGAGTTTGAAAATAAATAAAATGAATCAATTTTAATATCATCAATAAAATTATTCACATAGTCTAGAAATAATGGAAATTGTATGCTTAGGTAAATTTCCTACTTTTAAGTTCATTATCACATAGTTCCTTTGGACTATCAATTTTTACTTCCACCAAACACAACCCAATTTTATGATCTATTACATATATATCTACTAAATATATATATATATATATATAATCAATCATGTTATCATAATCCAAAATTAGTAATAATTTGGCATAAACTATCTTACAAAGTGAAATGGAGAATATCGTTAACTTAAGAGACAAAGTTACTCACAACTCAGAAAGTAATAATTTAAAATTAACATGGTAGAACAATAAGTATAGAGAGAATACATGGGAACTTGTGGATACAATAAATTATAAGGACCCAAAAATATTCTCATCCTTGAACATTAGATGAAATTATAATGATGAAATATCAAAAAGTGGTCATGAATGTAATGAAATAGAATTTTAGAAAATAAATTTTATTTTTTCAAAATAATATTTGTCATATATCATGATATAGTATAGTATAAAACCCACACAAAACATACCAAAGTCCAAACATATTTTTTGAAATTAATTTAGAACATTAAATAATAAATATGATGAATAAAATTAAATTTCATATATTCAGAAAAAAAAATTAATATATCAAAAATATGAATTTATTTTGATATCTGAAAAATATCATACTCACAAATGATAAAAAAACTAATTAGTAATGTAAACAATATTTTGACCAAAATGTAGATCCTTAAGATAAATTAATTTTAATAATGATTACTGATATTAATTGGTAATTATTGAAAATAAATAACAAATATGACCACAATAATAGTAACCTCACCATTTAGAATATTAGCCTGTGTTTTTGAAATAATAAAAAGATCATTAGAATACTGTGTTGACCATTATAATAGAAACTTTTCTAGTAATTAAATTTAATCTCATGAAAATAATAATTTTAAAAATTAGTTTAGTATATACATGTAACTACCTAAGAGTTCAAATTACCACTACCTTTAAAAAATATTGTGTTTAATTTATTGCTTCAAAAAAAACAAAAACATAATAGTATATATCCATTATAAAATAGTCATTAATTTAGCAATTAAAATTATTGGTAACCACATTATGAAACATATTTAAATTAAAATTTGTTTCTTAGTGTGAATATCATCATATCTTTTAAAAAACTATTATTTCTCAAATAATATTTTGATAGAATTTTTTTTATGAAACCAAATAACCTATAGAAAAAGGAATATTGTTCTTATGGATAACATATATTTCAATAAGAATAATATATTGAGAATAATTTTATTAATAATTTAAATAATATAATAATATAAATGGTTAATACATTTAAAATTATTTTCATATAAATACACATTTTCATTATATTTAATAATTTTATTTAAAATCAAAAATATATAATTAGTGCATTTACATTTTGAAACATGAAATTCATTTTTGAAATCATAGTATCAATAATAACATAAGAATAATTTTTGAGATTTTTTGAAATAATTGAGTAGTAAGTAAATAGTGGAAAATAATTATTATTTAAAAATCATCACTTTTATGTCATTATCAAAATTAGAGAACAAATTAATTTTTTATAAACATTTTCAATAATATATATATGTGAAATAAATCATTTATAATTACATTATAGAATTTAGAAACCCATTTCTTATCGTTTATGGAAATATACATAAAATTTTGTTATAAAAAGGATTTATTTTGTAGTATTGAGAAATTGTGTTTTTATCAAATGTAGAAACAAAATGAGATAAATTAGATTTATTATTTTAAACCCACATGATCACATTAGGAAATGAGGTCAGTTTTATTTTTGGACATAATGGTATGATTACTAATATTAAAGTTAATTACCCTGATAGTTGTAATACTATTATTTTCAAAGAATTGTTTTATGAATATTGTATAATTTTTGTCGCAAAAAATAAATTAATATATATAAAACTAAATTTAATACAATTTATAATCCTATATAATAGTATTTTAACTATTATTCATTCATTTATCATCAATATAGTTTATTAATAACACTTAATTGTAAAAATATCCTTTTTTGAAAAAACAAATTTCACCATATTAACTGTTATAGTTTTAGAATTAATTAATTAATATTAGTAAATTGAATTGTTTAAAATAGAGATTAAATTTAGTTTGATAAAATTAATAATTCTTATGATATGTAATAATTATATTTTACATAAATTTAAATTACATTGATAAAAACTACTCACCAATGTTAAAAAAATGTATTACAATTTAAAAATATATATATAAATAACCAGACACATGGTTATAACATGTGTGGGAACTATTTTATAGATTTATACACCCAAAAAAACCCCAAAATCCTTCAATTTTTTTGAATCATTTACATGTGAATAGTTTAATCATATAATTGAAAAATAAATAGTATTCACAAAAGTTCCTTTTTTATTAACTGATAAAAGGGGACACATAAAACCCATAATGTCACACCCATTCCTTAAAATTATTTCTTAAAAATTTTAAATTTTTCTACTCCGATAATCTTATCTCATTTTTACAAGCCTCTGGTCTCAACTATATATCATAATAAATTCATTTCCTATGGAACTTTTAAGAGGTAGGTAAACGTAAGATTGTGAATATTGTAAAATTATATCTTTTTCAAAATAAAATTTATCCTTAAAACATACCCTAACCACAATAATATAGAATCATTAGTATAATTATTCAACTTTATTTTTATTATATACATTAAAAACCCATTATTTATTCACTTTCATCCAATTAGAAAAAAATAAATTTATCTGTGTGTTGTACGGACTACCTCCTCCCAAAAGTAAATTTATAAAATTTTAATATTAACTCTCATTATTTATCAAAACATCTTAAAATTTTATTCAGATAAAAAACTAAATCTAAAAAACTCATTATTCTTCTATTATAATGAAATTATACTCTTCATTAACCATACTCACCCATCGAGATATAGAATGTTTAGGATTGGGTTTGTTTAACCAACATTTTGGATAATGCTTTAAAATATTCTTATTGATGACTATGGTATCACAAATAATACTATTATTATCATTTCATAATAAAATCATTATTGGTGTTTTATACTATACATTTTATATTAATTATTTGACTTATTATTAAAATATGTTGATACCAATTCAATTTTCAGGAAAACATAATAAAAAACTACAAGAATAAATAAATATAATATCCTAATAAATGTTCTATTTTAAAATAAATAAATAAATGAATATGTTTCATAATATGGTACTTAATAAGTCAATTTTTTAGTCATGAATTTAGGCTCATGCAAAAAACAAATCTCAAACGGGGTAAGGGTTTGTACTAACTCAATTTTCCTCTATTAAGTTAAAATAATTCATATAGAAACATATTTCTTGATGTTTTATTTATTCAATCTAATGGATATTTTTTATTTTATTTACTCAATACGTTTCTATGGTTTTCAACTCTTTCTTATAACCCCATTATCAAATGATTCTTACCTCAATTATTGTGATATTTGTAAGGTTTTATTATCTCAATTTTTACCCATTGAGACACATTTCAAATTATACACCATGTTTTACTAAAATGATTTAACTACTACCATTATATATTTTTGAAACATCATTCCATTAAATTTCATGATATTCAATGTTCAACTTAATGTTATTTCTCTCACAGCATTTGACTCAAAAAATTTAATAGATGTATGGGATTTTATTCACTCAACTTCATTATTGAGTCATATTGATTAATTTTTAGATGTCTTTTCATGGTTTAATTCTTTTATTAACAAATTATATGATATTTATTACCTTAGGTGAAGGTTATAAAATGTAATCAAATTATTTTCTTGTTGAATTTTTTGATAAAAAATTATATTATTCTTGATAATAATTCAATGTATATTTTACAACAAGTTCCCCTTATAGTCAATATTTATCATTCCCATCAATATTATAACTTTATTTTGAAAATAAAGTATAATTTATATCATATGGACTTAATATTTACCTTATAATATTTAAATATAATAATTTATTATCCTTTTAATATTTGGTATTTCAACCAAATAAATTCTAAAAACTAATAAGGAATCATCCAAAAACACCCTCTTTACTTTTGGTATATGACATATCTCTCTTTTTATAACTTTTATCTAAATTATTCATATTTTTTATTCTATATGATTTATATATGTATTTTAAATATATAACTAGTTTATTTTAGAATTCCATTTTTTGGTTAAAAAATGTTTTCTGTTTCGTTTGAAATTCCCAATTTTAAGCAAAGCCTTCTAAAGGGAACATTCATATTAATTATTTCCTAACATGTGTCACTTATGCAAAGTTATCATCAAAGATAATAGTTTTTTAAATCCATAAATCTTTTATTTAGAATCAACATAGTTCAATTATGGTCTATATTTGTATAATATGTTATATTCTTCTTTTAAAATATCATATTCCCATTTTGAAAAGTATCACCCATTGTAGTTCATTTTAATTCATATTTATCCTTGATACTTTTGATGAATTTTACAATATTGGAACACAATATAGAATAACTATTTTTTTATTAGCAAAAAATAATTTACAATTATTCAATTACAACTTATATTAGGTATGCTTATGACATATCATTCTGTAATTCTTTGAGAAAATATGATGAAACACACTTCCTTGTCATTAGTTTAATCAAGGTTATTCATTATGTATGGTTTCTATTCCTCATGTGGAACATCTATAGTTATTAATATCATTATATTTATTATGAGATATGTAGGAACATTACTATATATCACACTAATTTATGAGGTAATGTTTTTATCTCCTATGATACCTTGAATTGTGAACAAGTGGTTAGCCTCCGCACAGTATGTTATGTGATGAGTGGGACATGAAATATATTTACATTTAATTTTTCAGATAAAGATTTATAAATCATGAGATAATATTAAATGGAATGGGGAGTTAAAATAATTCACCATGGGACTAAATATAATATATTTATTGAATGGGGAGTGAAAACAATCCTCTAAGGGACTCTGTCCATTATGATAGTCTTGACAGTGATCTTTGGATTAAACTTATGCTTTAATTTTTATATTGTTTCCACAAATTTATTACCCAATGAAGTATTATATCATTTCCTAGATATATGATACAGTTTTTATATAAATCATTAATGTCATATTACAATTTTTTCTTCTGATATTACATTTCATTCCTTTATGATTTATTGAAAACTCTTACTGTCCCAAAATAAAAAAATTATCCCCTAAGAATGTTTTACCATATGATTATTATATAAACCTTGGTGACATGTTGATAATTTTTCCCATAATGATAATTCTAGATCACATTTTCCTTTTTTTACCTTACCAATGTTATAAATATATATATAACTTATGATAATGATTAGAAGGGGGGATAAAAGAGTTTGATTGTGGATAAAAGTTTAAATGATTTTAAAATATATATCCAATATAACTGGTCCTCAAAAACACTAAACCAAATGGTTCTATGAAAAATGTGATATTATTGTGAAATATATTTCATAAATTATTTTAAATATATAAATATAATATTTTCATCCTTTTTGGTTATAGTTGATATCAAATTCTGGTTTAGTTACATTATAGAATTAGTTTAGCTATTTTGGGGATTTGGATTAGATAAATTAAGTAAATCACTAAATATAATTTTAAGGGATAAGCTTTAATAATGTATAACATCCAAAATTATATAACTATTGATATTTTTTGTTTTTACAACAAATAAAATCTTTTTTTGATACCACATGTGTATTCATGCTCTAGTATACATTTACCTAGGGGTAGAAACACGGAAAGGGGATATTGGGTATCAAATCAATAGTCACCTAATGCATGGAAAAGAGGCATAAGTAACACCTAGTATGATAGTAGAGGGGGTATTATTATCTAACTCACATTCTCATTACAATAAATAAGGAATGATATAATATGTTCTGAAATTAGGTTCAATAATTTGAGAGAAAAAGACCTAATTAAAATAATTTAGAAACATGCGTGCTTTATTTGGAAATAAAATCAAGAGTACTAAATTTTTAATAATAAGAAATTTTAGGATTAATTTTTTACATAATTATATTTTATAATCATATAATGTTTTCAATCAATCAAATTCACTCCTTCTTGTTTTAGTAATTAATCAATACAAAATGAACCATGTCAATAACGTCTTCCATGAACAACTTGTGGATTTTCCCAACTGTCAATCTAACTAAATAACATATGGAATGGGAAATCATTAGATTACAAAAAAAATTATCAAGGAATAATATTGAAAACAATGAACTAAAAATATTTATAAAAAACTAATGAAATTAATTATAGAGTCTCATGGAATTTCACGTGACTAATATTTTTATATAAATAAGATTTAATTTCCTTGGTGTTAAAAAATTTAAATGTGACAATTAAGGTATTTTCTAAAATGAATGGGAATATTTTTATATGTTAAAAATAATGGGTTAAATAAAAACTATAATAAATAAACAATTAAGAGTTAATTTAAAATAATTTGGGAAAATAATTTCTTCCTAACAATAATCTAGAAGATTGATGTTTTAGTTGTGAGGCTTTTGAGCACTATACAAAACAGTTCAATAAGAAAATGGATTTAGATGATAATAAATAAAATCCTATAAAATTAATAATATATATGTGGATAATGATAGTAAAATGGTTCATGGAATACTTATTCATCATTCAAAACATGAAGATGTCTTATTTCATGTATGTTTTCACTACCTTTTAGTTATTGAAATAAAATAATAATGGGTTATAATTATTTTATTCAAGGTATATGAATAGTTTTCAGAATATTAGGATTATGATTCATGAAATTATTGTTATCCTTTAGTTTGATATATTTAATGTGATTTCTGTAATTTATATTTCTATATACAAAAGGATATTTTTTATTAAATAAGAAATTCACATTTCTTATAAACTAATGATAATATATAAAAGAAATGATGATTATAAACACCCAATAATTTTAAATGATATAATATGGATCTTGATAGAAAAGAATGATGTTGTCTTTGTTCAAATGGTAGGAGAGAAACGACATATTTGGGAAAAGTATATTCTGATGAAAAACAATTTATTTTTTTATTTATGTTTTATATCATTATATAAATTATATCTTATATATAGTGATTAATGGTTTCTATATATAGATAATAACTATTTTTAGAAATATATTAAAAGCATTACATAATCAAATTCAAGAGGATTATAAAAGTTTATTTTCAATGCAGACTAGGTATACAATATTATAATTTGTTGAATGATCTTAAACATCTCCAATAATGATCATAACCTTTAGTAATATTCACAAAATAACATTACATAAAACATTTCTTTTAACCTAGAGCAAGGAAACATATTATATGGTTACATCAAATGATTAAAATGGTAAACAAGAGTGATAAATAATCATTCCATGAACAAAATATCATATGAGACTATGAGAATAAAATTTCAAAACCATACCCTGTATATGAAAGATCATAATTTTGAGTCATATTATTATTATTGGATTTAAATAATACTTTGATCATATTTAAATCAAATAATATGAACCATGAGAGTATAAAATTGGAAATATAAGTGGAATTTTTGTGTACACATAATAATAGAAAATCATTTCCATAATAGTCAAGGCTAACTACAAAGCATATCATATTTGAATGTATTCACTCCACAAATAATCATAGAAGTAAAGGTTTTCTACAATGACCTTCATAGAGATAAATTTTAATTACTAAAATAAGATCACTCCCTAAATAAGTATTGTTTATCTCATGAGATATAAAAATTTACACAATGCATTTGAGAGACATATATGACCCAATAATCATATAATGAAACCAATATATATTTTTTCCATAAGATCCTAAATATTTCATCATAGAATATCCTTTGAAATGAAATGGGGTCCAAAATTATTTTATCATATCAAAACTAGTGAAAAAAATATTTCATAATAATTTCATTATTTCATAAAAGAATAGACCCTAAAAATAACAATGTTTTGTATAATTTTTTCAGGGTATAACATATGGAAGAGAAATTGGTTTCAAAAACAATTTTACACTATAAACATAAACAATTATTATAATGGTATCATTATATAATATCCCCAATAAATCATAATTAACATCAAAGGATTTCATCCCAGATGAAGACTGATTTTGAAATGAAAATCACAAAGATTGTTTCTTGAGGAAAATAAACATTCATTGAATTTTTTTTAAATAAAAAATATAGATTAATTTGGATATACTTTTATTTATAATTAAACTTTTATTAATAAAACATGGTTATTTAAAAATCATTTAAATCATTTATTGAGAAAAATTGTTTTTATTTTTTGAAAAATATTATTAAAAAAAAATGTTTTCCATATCCTTTTCATTTAGAATTCAATTTTTTAAAATCATAAAATTTATGTAATATTAATGAAAACATTTTTATTTAATATTTATTTTAAAACTTGTAAAAAAATATTGGAATAATTGAGAAGTTATAAGTGTGGGAAATAATATTCTTGTCATGTATGTTAAAAATATAAATTCTTTTCACATTTTATGTAAAATGAATATAGGAATTATTGGAAAAATTAAATTAATATTACTATAAAAATATATATATTTTAAATTAAATCATGTTCAAGAATATCTGTAATAAATAATTTTATAAAATATATTAAAATTAATTGGATTTATTTTATAAAATATTGTTTTGGTAGAAAAAGTTTTTTTGACCGAAAATGTGTTTTTTCGTTATTTATTTAAATATTGAGTACATATTGATAAAACAATTAAGGGAAAACTAGTGTTCTAATGGAATATCCATAATATGATGACATTAATGATTTTCTTGAGATATGTATCATAATATTTTATCATTGGAATCATAATCATATAACATCATGATAAATTATGTGATTATAACAAAAAATCATCACTACATTGGTAAATATGCAACATAAGCCCCATATGTCATATCATTAAATATATATTAAAATATCAAAAGGAAGAATAAATTTCTATTATTAAATATAAAATGGGAAGTATATACACCTTGTACAATAATATAAATAAAACCCCAATATTTTACAGCATGTATATTTCTAAATAAATTCAACATATTTGATATATTATGTTGCATGAAACCCTAAGCTTAATTGAACCACGATATACAACTAAATATTAACCTTTCCATTGGAATAGTAATGTGACTATTAATAATATTAATCATTAAATTAGAATAATAAACTCACCTATTAAATTAAAAATAAAATATAGGCATCTCATAAATGAAAATATGATTTTATTGTATCATTGAATAAATAAGTAAATATTTTAAAACTAAAAAATCAATTGTTGGTATTTTTATGTAATATAAACATTTATTTTAAATATTTTAACTTATATAATGATTTAAAATAATTTTTATTCATAAAATAGATTAAAAAATTAATTTGTTTCAATAAAATTTAAGATAAGTTTATGAGTTGATAATTACTTTTTCAATGTGTTGTAAAATCTGTTAAAATCTTAAAATTAATAATTTTTTAATAACTGATTATTTTATTTAAAAAATAAAATTTTAATATATTTAAAATTATTTTCATAAAATGGATTCCATTTTTAAAATCTGATCATTAAGAAATGGTACAGGTTATTTTTAGGGATAAATTTAAAATAGTTGAATTTTTTTATGAATTGTGAAATATGGTAATTTCTAGTATTAAAAATTATATGATAAAGACATTTATTAATGAGTCATTTATGTTTTAATAACCAATTATTTTGAAATCAAAAGCACTATTTACTTTTCATAACCACAAGAGTAAATTTTATTGATAGTCATTAGGAAAAATAATAAATAAATAGATAAAGTAGTAAAAAAACCTCTCTCTCCTCCCCTATAAATACCACACCTTATCCTCACACCATCAAATATTTAAATATTCTCTAAAACTGAAAAAATTTAAATAAAAAGCGTCTTCAACACATTTTAGAGAATCTAGTATTTCCAATAGTCAAAATACAAGTGTCTTAAGGATGATCCCAATGAGACGATATTCAAGAGGTAAAATCCCCCTTCATACTCTTCTAATTTTTTTTTATAATCTCATCACCTCAACTATCAAAAGTGTCATTATTACTGAAGTATCATATATATTCGATGATTATATATTTCTTATGGATTACCCATCATCAAATCCATTCACCTCTTCTTTTATTTTAAAAATGAAAACATCATTTGTGATGTGTTGATTCACCACCTTCCTGGAAGATGAGTTTTAATATTCCATTTTATCCTTATAAGATTGTAACAAAAAAATTATTATGGTTAAATAAAATTTTAATATACATATAATATTTCATATAATGTTCTGGAACCAATATTTATATATTTAATAATAATATATAAAAATATAGAAGTATGTGATGGTCTTAATAACCGAGAAAATAAATAAAGACATTTTAATCAACATTTTATCTAATGAATCATCCTAATACCATATAAGAAATGATATATAAGAACATTTTAACTTTTTTATGTTTATTAATACAGAATAACTTCACTTCTGGGGAATTTATTCCCTTTTTACAAGAACTCTCATATTTATACACAACGAATTCGACCGTAAAAGTATGAAATGAATAATCAAATAACAATGAAATTACACATTATTACTCATTGAAATAAAAATAACTACAATTAATAAAATTAAAATAAATAAAATAAATTTATAATAGGTTATGAATAAATAAATTAGTGAAGGTAATTTTATTATACATGATATTTAGTACAAGTGTAGAACACTTTAGGACATACAGTAAGGGATTCTAATCTCCCTTTTACTTCTGTGAGATATATTCCTTATTCAACCCATATATATTCTATGTAGTGTACATAAAACCCACCAATATATCATATCATTAATCTCATTATCTTAATTTCATGATCAATAATATTATGGAGAAAATGGTTTGACTATTTACAATGTTGTAGGGTAATTCTCAACCAAATTTCCATTATTTGAGTTAAAATTCTACTCCATTGGTTATGTCATTTTATTATTATGTGTTTAATTAATTCTGAGGATATTATGTATTAATTAAACTTTTTTATGTGTCTTTAACTTTGATACATAAAATCGATCTATTTTTTTCACACTCACACTTTCTTTTAAAAATAAACTTGTAAATGATTGTTTTTAAAAACATTAAAGAAATGTATTTTAACTTATAAAATGTGAGAATATTTTCAAAATTTCATGAATACATAATGTCTTGAGAAATACTTTAAATTATTACATGGTTGTTTTTCTAGAATACATTTTATTTTAAAATTATGAATCTTTTTAATTAATATATTTTAATATAAAGTTGTATTTTTCTCAAGAATTTATTAATGTTTTTATTATAGTATATTCTTGTCAGAAAAAAAATTTGATCTTATGAATAATTAAGATTGATCTCCTATGATACAAAATTCAATATTTTATTTAAATATTATTCATCATTTTGACTATGGAAGTTAAATTATGATATCATTCATCATATTGCACTAGATGGTTTATTATTATGTTTATTGTTTGTAGAATGTCATTAACATTTGATATGATAATTTAAACATTAAAATATATGTTTATTATCTATCAAAACATTTATAGAAGGAATTAATTATACTTTTTAGGTGATGGGTATGACTGGCTATTTCCCTTCAATGAATTATCAAGTATCATGAGTGAAAATAGATTGGATATTAGAGTGCTGGCTTACTCGATTATGTATAGTATCATGGACAAAGCCTTGGCATTATGTTTATGATTTACTACATTATAAACTACCTTGTTAGGAGATTAGTTATTTATAATCCATGTGGAAATTTAACTCATGATATCTATGGATATGTTTCATTATCATTTTATTATTTTAATGGAATTATTTGATAATCATTTTTCACTAATATATTTTTCTCAAGGGTATGTTTTAATAGAATGTGTTTTTTGTTATTTAAATTCCCTTACTATTTATGTTTAATTATGATGGCCTCTATTCTATGCTTTCCCTTATGGATCATCTGATCTCACCTCATTCTTATGTTATATATTTCCCGGATTCCAAGATGAATATTATGATGGACATGTGGGGACAATATAAGAGAATTTGGATGATTCAAATTGGGTTACTATATCATATTTCATTTAAAGATGTAATGTAATACATATGTCTATATCTATTTTATCAATGATACTAAACTATTTGTCCCTTTAGGATGAGGTCTCTTATACTTAGTACCAATGTCATAATGTAACCCCAAAATTTGGGCTACTAAGAATGGGGTATTTATAGTTGGTATTAGAGTATGTTTAGAAAAAACATTGGAAACTTGAATTAGGATAACATAGATTAGAACTATATAACTAACATTGAGAATATTATTAAGGTAACCAATCTTTTTATTTTGATATTAGTTATACATAAAATGTTTTTATGGGTTTCACTAGTTTCAAAATTTTATAATCTAATCATGTTTATAAGATTGTTTAAAAATTGTGCCTAGTGAAAGTAATAGAAACCATATCAATGAATATATTCCATAAAGGGATTTCCCTCTCATGAAATAAAATAATTCTAGAGATGGATATGCAACTAGAGTTGAACAACAAATAACTATACTAAGACAACTGACTCATGATATAATAAATAATCATAGTCTCATGGAGAAACATAATTCAGAACAACAAATAACAATGTTTGACAACATTTTGAAACAATAAACTCCACCATTAAATGAGACTAAAAAAAATTTAGGTGAGAAATGGATAGGTTCTTTGGATAAGATATTTCTCTCTTTTTGATGTTTAAATAGAGAAGGTTGTCATGGTAATTTATAAAATCTCCGGATATGCAAGTCAATGTTATTAATTAATTCCAATCACAAAGAAGGACTATGAAATTATGGATATGGAATGGATGGATTTTAAGGAATTTTTCATGAAAAAATAATTCCCTCATGAAAAACAAGAAGATATGGAGAGATAATTCTTGAGTGTTAGACAGAAGAAGAATAAAAATTTTCGTAGAATGAAGATAACTTTACAAGGATTTCTTGACATTCCACGATGTACATAATTAATACAACGATAAATAATGGATGTTTATTTGATGGTATTAAACCAAATAAAATAATGATATTAGAATCCCAAAAAATCACCATTCCAGGATACAATATCATCTTCCATCAAGAAAGAGAATGAAATTTTCAAGCCATATAGATTTGAAGGGAAGAAAGATAAGAACAGGGTTGCTGAGTATTATTGAAAATAAATTAAGGAAAAAGTTATTAATTTAATAATATAATTTCAAACATTTAATAAATTTGTAATGAAATGTTATTGAACATACCTATGGGGAATGAGATTTTGTTAAAAGTGTGGATAAGAGGGCCACCATGCTCGTGATTACAAGTAAGAAAAAGAAGTCAGCAATATGGAATGCATCAGTTATAACGATATTGGACAATATGCACATGTTAATTTAGTACATAAAGAAAACATTCCCAGAAAAGGATAATAGAACGAGTCCAAGATTATATAGTCAAAATGATGAGGTTTTAGTTCATAATGGAGTGTTTTTATGTACTTCAATCATCTCGTCAAATTTATCTTAAGCTCTATTTGATTTTGGATCATCATATTATTTTATGTATTCCCAATTTTCTATAAATATTAAATATTATTAATTCACCATAACATGGGAGTTTCCAATTAGAAATCCTATTTGAATCCTTATTGCAATAAATATGTAACAATAAGTTCACATAATAATAGATAAAAATTCTCTAATTACTTATTTTATTATTATATATATGGTTTTTTTATAAATTGCATTGTACGGACTGAATATTAAAATATAATGCCAAAAAGTTATTGTTAGAAGATGAAAATTATTATTGATGATGATTCTCGGGTTCATATAATCATTAGACTGTACACTTCATCATTTATGTCATATCTTGAACCACCTCAAGTAGATATTTAGAATGACATCTTGGATATGAACATCAGATAAAACCAACATATTAAAAAGGTGGTCATCGAATTGAGTATGTAACTACTATATTGTAATAGACTGGTTTAATTCTTGATTAATTACCCTGACATACTCTAGATAAGGAAGTTTATTTTTCTGTTTATTTAATCACTAATACAAGACATATATCAACAAGTACTAACAGAATAGCTACGATAATGTTAAAAGAGTTACAAAACCCAATAGAGGAATGTATTGGTAAGGTATCTATAAACCCTAGTGTTTCACCTTAGGGAGGACATGTTATTTTTTTTAATAAAAATATAGATCTATGAGGTTGTGAATTTACTATCAGGAGATCAATGCTATTTTGATAATGAAAAAGTATCATCTACCTTGCATTGTTGACTTATTTGACAAACTTCATAGTGAACACTATTTTTCAAAGATTTTACTTGGTTCTGGAAGTAATAAATTGCATAAAATATAGATTATATTACCATGATAGTGTTTTAAAAATGTTTAGATATTATGAGTTTACAGTAATTCCATTTGAACTAACTAATGCAACCTCTATTTTTATAGATATATTAATAGAGTATTCAATGAATATCCTAATAATTCTATTACGGTATTTGTTGACTATATATTTGTGTACTACAATAGCTATAAAAACCTTGAAAACTACATGTGGATTTTTATGGGGACTCTAATACTAAAATATTTACATGGATGTTCAGTAGGTATGGATTATAGCTTCAAACATTTTCTTTTATTGGACATATTGTCCCCATAGATGGAATCATTATTGATCCAATGTAGAAAAAGGTATTCCATGAATGTCTTACACAAATGAACATAACTTATGAAGGTAGATTCAATGGTTTATCATGTTACTATTAGCGTTTCATTTAGAATTTTTCTCGATTACCTAACCAATTAACCTAGATTAGTCATTAGGGGTAAAATATATTAGGGAAAAATATATGTGAGGTATTAATTAAGTAACTGAGTAGGATATTATTGAATGATATGATCTTTAATCTATCATCCTGAAATGTGTTATTCTTTATGTATTGTGATGCATCAATTTAAATACTTGGTTGTATCCTTATATAAAATTATTGTGTTAATTTTTAAGCATTAAGAAAGTTAAACCCTCCAAAACATTACAATCCAACTCATTAACATGAGTTAAAAGATGTAATCTTTTCACTGAAGATATGATAACACCATCTCTACGGTGAATAATGTGAGATATCTAATGATCACAATAGTTTTGAATATTTATTTTTATAGAAATAGCTCATCAGGATGAAAATTCAATGCCTCGAGCCCCATTTGGATATTGACTTTTCAATACACTACCACCTAGGGAAGTAAAATAAAGTAGATCATACATTGAGAAGGAATAATTAGGGACTTATAAAAAAATAAGGATTGATAGGGATACTGTGTAAATGGATAAATTATTGGAAAATATAGAAATTATTTGTTAGTTGATACATCACTACATTTTCAAATGGGTTCCAAACCACATTCATTGAAAAAGATACAAATTTTTCAGTCTGTAGTTGATAGTTTTTAATAGAAAATTATTTCTATGAATGATGGGAAACTATTAGTGTTTGTATATGATGATGGAATTGTGAAATTTATAAATAGGAGTTGTTTTCTCTTTATACTCGACATAAAAAGGTAGTTATTGGATGATGCTCATAGATTGATTTTCATTATACACCACAGTATCCCTAAGAAGTATAGATATTTCAATGGAACTTTTTTATTGTATATAATGAAGAAGGAAATTGATAATTATGTATCATGTTGTTTAGTTATAAACATGTGATGGCATAAAGAAAACATCCTCAGGGATTCATCAAACCTCTACATGGTATTTCATGAAAATGGGACGAAATTACTATGGATTTTTCATGGGATTAAAAAATAATCCACGAAATAATGATACAATATTTATAATTATTGGTCTACATACCAAATCTACACATTTACTCAATATAATGGATTATTTTAAACTATGGTACCTTATAGAACTATATATTTATAATGTTTTAAGACTTCACGGTTTACCTCTATTGATCTTTTATGATCAATATCTAAATTTTACATCAAAATTATATAATAGTATTCATGATACTTTGCGTGATGAGATTTATTTGAGTAAAAAATATCACCATTAATCTGATGAAAATTCTAAAAACACTATTCAATCAATAAAAGAGGTGATGAAAACATTTTCATTATACATTGACAAAATGAATGATCTGTTTTTACCATGGGTAATATTTTCATAGATTAATAGTTTCCATTATATAATTCATATTACAACATATAATGCATTATATGGAAAACTATGTCATACTCCAACTTGTTGGGATAATAATGGTGAGAGGAAACTTGTAGGAACAGAACTTATAAGACAGAAAAATACTATGGTGAAGAGTATTTAGGCTCATATTAAAGTATCTCAATGTTTGAAAAACGTTATACTGACAATCGAGGAATGGATTATGAGTTTATATTAGGAGATAATGTTTTTTTGGAAATTATATCCATAAAAGGGTGTTATAAGGTTCAGTGAGAATGAGAATATTATATCTTCCAAAATCAAACCATTGGAAATTATGGAAAAAAGTTTAGATTTGTCTTATCATTTGGTGATTCCTCCAAACCTTTCTATTTTACCTGATGTGCTCGAAATATTTATTTTACGTATGTAAAAGTGAGTCCCTAAAAATGTACTCATCTATGAAGAAATAGAACTATAACATAATCTATCTTACTAAGAACATCCTATTGATGTTCTTGACACTAGAGATAATGCACTGATAAATCAAACAACTAGACTGGTAAATGTTATTTTGAGAAACCATAAAATTAAATAAGCAACATGAGAACCTGTGGATTCTATGATGAAGAACCACCCTCTAATATTTTTTAATGTAATACACATGAATATACCATGGTTGAAATTTTTGGAATGAGGGAAGAATATAACACCGCAATATTTTATGATATGTTTAATCTTAAATAAACTCATTTTATTTGAGATTTTATGTTGCCCGCAACACTGATCTAGAACAAATCATGATATACTATTAAATGTGTACATTGACATTATAATAGTAATGTGACCATAACGAATAATAATCTAGACATTAGAATATTAATCCTTCTTACAAAAGTAAATTTAAAATATAAATATCTCATAAATGAAAATATGATATGTTTCTATCACAAAATAAGTAAATAAATGATTAAAATTGATAAATTAAGTGTTGATATTTTTTTTGAAAATAAAATTTTATTTAAATTTTTTTAATTTATATATTTGTTTTAAAAAACTATTTTCATATGATATATTCAAAAAAAAATATTTTGATACATTATAATTATTAGATAATTATAGTAGATCATAATTAATTTCTCAAGTGTCAAAATATCAATTATAATATTAAAATCAATATTTATTGATTAAATCATTATTTTAATGAAAAATTAAATTTCCCATATATATGAAAATGTTTTCATAAAAAGGTGTCTATTTTTTAAATATAAAGGATGAAAAATGATTTTTGTGAAATTTATAGATTTTTTTAAAATAGTTGAACTTTTGATGAATAAGGAAATACGATAATTTATGGTATTTCACATCATAAGATAAATACATGATGATTAGTAATTGATGATTTAAGAACCAATTATTTCGATCTCACATCCACTAGATTCTATAATTATCCAAAAGAATCAACAATTTTTATAACTAGTAGCCAAAATTAAAAATAAAGGAATAAAATAATAAAAAATGAATCCCTCATTATGTGACGTTAGTTTTTCCATGCAGTACATTATAATATTTCTAGGAATATTTTTAGGTCCATGTGCGGAGATAATATGAAAATTCCAAGGCCGGACGTTCCTAGAATTAATTTTATAAAAAATATTTTAAATATTATATATATTAGGTGCTTGGTTAATTAGAAAAGTGAGATAAATTTTAAAAGGATGATCAATGAAGAAATATGAGACCACGGTTAAATCTATAATGTGGAGTTTTCCTTAGCTTCAACCTAAAATTCATTAACACAGTGTGATTAGATCCCTCACTTGTTGGTGATATGTCTAGTGGGTTATATTAATTAATTAATTTAATTAATTGAATTGTTTATCCTAAAATAAATGAAATAAATATATCATTTAGGAATACAATCTAGGGTCAGACTCATAATACTAGGAATTTTCCAAATGTTTTCTCCTTCCTTTTATGGTGAATCGTGGTCCGACGACAACAAATGATTGGATCAAGATGAATAAAAGTTTGATGAATGAAACAACTCCTCCCAAATTACTGGTTAACATGTTCACCACTGATGATTGATCCAAATAATTGTTTTAATTTTGTTTTTTGGATTTTTTATCCCTGTTAGATACATCCAAAATAAATTTCAATTAAATATCTATCAAGTTAATTCGTGGTTCGAATGTTTAATTTGGATATTTGATTTATCTTCCTATAATATAGTAATTCAGTTCGTCTTGGTTCATTTATTTATTTATGATCACTGTTCAAATGGTTACAGATCATGGACTATCCAAACATGTTTGAGTTAATTTCTATAATTATTTATTGGTGATTTTATTCTTCAATCATTACCCATTCATCACTGGCATTCTTTTTGGATTACAATTCAACCATTATCCAACAATAAAACATTTCACAATTGATCATGGGTGAAATTATATTATTCAACATATATGAGACTGAGATCTATGATGGAATCAATTTTATGATGATGGATGGTATATGAGATCTGATTGGATGCCCGATTTTGGGTTTTGGCATGCACATCAGTAGTGCGTAGCCCAAGTAGAGGTCCAGTATGTGGCTGGTGGGAGATAGATGTATGGTGTCGCTTTGGTGGTCATCACAACAGTGGTGCATGATGCAGATGTTGAGGGAGAGTTTTGTGGTTGTCATCAGGGCATGATTTGTGGCTGTTCATAGGTTTTATAGGGGATATTCATGAGCAAAGGGATACTGTTAGGGTTTCTCTATGAATTCAATGGAGGTAGAATAGGATTGGAGAGATACAACTAGAATATAATAATAATATATTAATTATATATATTCTATATGAATATCATTACTGATATATACATTACAACTCTAATGAAAGAGTGAAATAGGTTCTGTTCATGCACTGTAATACCAAGGAGAACCAATATGCTCCTTGGAGAGAATAAAACAAGATATTTATAATATTACTAAAATATTTTTATTTTAATTTTTTTTGGTAAAACATAAATTCTACAGTAACATCTTTATATGACATCTGATTGATAAACTATCAGTCACGACATGACCTTGAAATTAAGACGTTCATTTTAACACCTATGTTGAATACATTTTTTGGATTCATTCCTCAGGTCAGTAAAACACCCAATAATAATAGAATTATTATTTTATTAGAATATTTTATCAAACATATATCCCTTATATAGTGTCATTATGATCATTCATATGTGACAATATGAAAATAAAATTAATGAGGACGTTTCGAGACTGATATGTGAAATTTAATTCACACTTGTGGCTCAGGCCCTTGAGAAGCTATTGAAACATGATGATGTGAAATGTGCATTTTTCACCAACTTTCAAATTGATGAATGCTAATAGCCTATCTAGAAATCATTTCCAGGAGTATCATAATGGGGTAATCTGTTTTTCCATCTATTTCAGTATAAAGTGAAATATTTGTGAAATTACATTTTTTCGCATTGACTAATAATTAACCTAGTGTGTTTGTCAGGACTTTGGTTGAGACACATCTTGCAATACCCTTACATTTCATGTTGTACTGCATGTCTATAAATATGTGTGATACAAAGGACATTTCCTTGAAGTAGAGTGGAACCACACATTATGTGGGTCCCTTACATACTATATACTCTATTATGAACTATTAATCTCCTGTGTATCCTTCATTTGAACTTGGATTTGGGTCCAAATGTAGCATATCCTATGTGTTTTCCCTTGTAGAATGTGATGGGTCCATTATTTGTGGATTTTTATATATGAAATGGGGTGTTCTTTTAATTTATTTTAATTATTTGGTATTTGTTTATGATAGTCATCAAGAAAGATTATTAGAGGGATTTGGTATATATGATAATATACTATAGTATTAGTATATGGGTTCTTTATCCATAGATATGGCACTTCTTTGTTGAATCCGGGCATGAGTCCTCCGTACACATTTGTGAAAATAGAAATTGTACTCCCCTGCAGCACTTGGGTGTCGGTCCCCTATCCGTGGAGACGATACATTCCTATCACATCAGGGAAATAGTCCTCCATTCTCATTCATTAAATAGAGGAGGTACTACCATATAGCACCATGGTGGAAGTCTGTTATACATGGAGATTGAACATCCCTATCACATAAGGGTAGTAGTCCTCTATACTCGTTCTCAAGATAGAGAGGGTACTCCCCTATCACACAAGGGTGTGGGTCCCATATACCTAGAGACATTATTCCCATGTCGTACTAAGGTGCATGTACTTCATATTAATTTATCAAGATATAGTCGAATTACCCTATATGTATATGTTATGGGTCATCTACATGGAAATTTTATCCCATAAACTATGTAGCATAGTGAAGAGATATGGATTGACGTACCTGAGGACTCAAAATAAAGAGGGAAACTATCCCACTGATATGGAATTTGTCACATGACCTAAAATCGTACATATGACTCGATGCCAGCAAAAGTAGATAGTATCAAGGTGTTTTGATGGGGTTCCATAGACATTTGTGTTCAGGGAAGATGCTTGAGATGATGGGCATTATAGATGACACTGTTTTTTAGAACTTTTGTCTACTCTTGTTCTTAGCTAAAGATAACAAATAGAGATACAATTACTTCTTTTTTGGGTTTCATTGATTGAGGATATATATAAATCCGTCTTCAGTACCCTCTCCTTGGGTTTTTTGTTTCTATTCTTCTAGAAAAGGAAAATACAAGTGGGGTATTCCTTGTAATTTCCATGTCAACAATATCATGGTAGGATGATTCCACTCTCATACTATATGTTGTGAAATCTCTACAAGAAATTCATCTTCACACCGTTTTGAGACCCTTGGGTTTGGATGAGTTTACATTTACTCACTTGTTGGGAAGAGCTATAATATTTTACAAAACCCTGATCCATATAATGATTTCCAATATATTTATATTTCTTTCTAATCCCCCTTCAACCATTTTGGGGGTTTTTTATTGGGTGTTTATATACTCACCCATGAATTGGATTTTCCAAACACATTTCATGTTTATTGTAGACAAAGAACATGACAATCATGACATTAAAAAATATCATGGATATGGGGTTCTTTGACTATGTGTAGTGGTTGTGGAATGGGATTTTAGGGCTGGGCACTCATATTTATTTTACTTTTCTAGATTTCTATCAGGTTGATACATATATTAGTTTGGGTGTTTTTTTCACCTAAACATTTCATAATAAACTACCGTACTTCATTATTTTTAGATATCTATGTATATTTGGTTTATTTATAAATGTTTTGAATCTTTTATTTTATTCCCATTACACCTTTTCCTTGAGTTAATTGTATGACCATGATAGGTACTTAAGAAAAGGCCTCCCTGATATAACTATTCCTTAAACGCTTGTTGTCACACCCAATGCATGTGGAGGCGGGCATGAGGTAGTTGCGGCTCAAGCACCCTATTGGGTCGGGTCATCAATGATTCTTGTCAATACATGTTCATTCATTGTTATGTTTTTCGGATATTTCCCTTTAGTAAGATTTTGTTTGGCAAATTTTGTTAAATTATCTCAAGTGCTGCTCTAAGGCTTGGGAGTTCAGTGATGGTGCATGTGACTGATTTATCCATTCACTAGGACCCTAAATGCCTGCATTTCAACTAATTATGACAATACATTTTCTGAAGAGGTTAATGGTACATGAAGAATATATGATTGATTAATTGAATATAATTCTTGATTCAGCTCCCCATTTGATGTTTATATTTATATATATTCATAGATAACTTTAATAATCCATGATAACATTTAGGATGACTCTGCAATGACACCTATGAAGGATAAAAAATTGGTACTTGATGATGATCCTATGAGTGACTAGGCATCGGCTTAGGGTCAATCCCACAACATCCTCCCTCTACGTAGATAATTAGAATCACCCCACCCGTTGAGAAATAGATCATATGAGAAATTAAGTTTGAGGATTCATGTAGACTTAGTGCACTCTGTGAGTTCCATCATTAGAGGCTGCTGAAGTTCCACTGTGAGATTGAACACCAGGTATTGGAGGATTGGCTAGAGTCAGTGATACATGTTTTAAGGCATATTAGGACACTAATGGTTTGATGGTGGATTTTTCATCAGTCCTTTCCCCCGGAGATGCTAGGAATTAGTGAAGCTTAGTTACTCATATGAACGATGAGTATACACTCTCATGGGACGACTACCAGTAGTTGTTCCATGAGGAGTACTCCCCCTCCTTCTTATGATTATCCTAGATTTAAATGCTTCTACAAAATCTGTATGGTGGGATTTTATTGGAAGAGTATGTATCTTGGTTCATAGATCCTACATGGTTCTCTCTTGAAATGAACTGTGATGGCTACTTCTGAGAATAGAAGTTTGAGCTGGGACTCTGTAGATAGATTCAATCCATCATTGTGCCATTGTGAAACCAAAAATATATAAATGTTCTAGAGTGATCACTGGTGATAGATATCTTTCGATCAATGGGATGTTGTAGAGATGAACCCACAATAGAAATCCTAGGGTTGATGTTGTTTGCAGCATAAGATAGGAAACAAAAGACAAGGAACCCGATGTGTATCCATGACCGAACACAAGCACATGGTCTTGTAGTGTATGGAAAATGAAGAGAACTAGGGCTTCCTGGATAGGGATAGTTCTATACTTGTGATGGGATATGTCACATAATGTATGACTTCCCTACCAAACATTTGATGGAGTACTAAAAGAAAGGTGAAAGACCTCCACAATAGATGGAATTCCATGATCAGGAATCTCCCATGAAAGAGTGGGTGGTCCCCAGATAAGAAGAGTTGGAAGAGGAGAAGAAGGATATTTGGGTGGTGGATGACACAATGAAATCCTTCTACAAAAACCACCCCCACCACCACTAGGATATCCACTTCATGCTTATTGATATGGAAATCAGGGTCACAAACTGCTACTGGATTTATGGGTTTATGACCCCACAGTGAATGAGATGTTAAGAGTTATTTTCTATTTCCTTTCTATCATCACCAAAAATAAATTTTTGTACACTATTTTGAGGTACATGTTTCATTCCACTACTTTCTTGAGGTTCAAATGAGGTGAAGCAGGGCATCAGTGTAACCCTATGTTAGTGTTGTTAAATGTAGCTTTGAATTCATGGGGAAGTAGGGTTCTTCCCCCAAAGAGACATTGTTTTTAGATGTGAGTAAATTGTGAGGGAGATAATGTGATTCCTTAAGCCGACAATATCAAGGTGTGGTAGATGATTCCCTCTAACTAGTGTGTTCTTGGAGTGGTTTTGTAATGGATTTTTAGATCATGTCTGGGTATTACCTGTGGAGTTTTTCTATATGACCGACTTTTCATGGATGCGACTAGTGGGTGTGGTGTAGTATATGGTTTTTGATTACTATCCTTCGAATAGAGACAAAGATGCATATGTTATGAGACATGATTTATATTTCTAGAATCTCGAGTTTGGAATATTCTACTCACCTTCTTTGTTCATTAATACACTTGTGTTGTCGTTGTATTACTTGATGAAGTGAAAGAAAATTATTATATATGAGTCAAGGTAGTTGAGACCCAAAGAATATAACTACTTGAATCTGTTCCTAGATATTACTGTTATAGTCTTCTCCTTGAGTTTGGGTTTACACTATCATTTGGGTGACATCGATTATGAGATCTTGTATGGTGAGATATCCCTAGGAGTTTAACCTAATGGTTTTTTGGATGAACGGAATCTCGTCCTCCATTTTCATGGATGGATGGTGATTATAATCACAATACGTGAGGTGCTAATCTAGAAAATTCACACTTATTCTTTTATTGTATATCCCATTGTAGGGATGGTGTACAGATAATCCAGATGTCAGCTCAGTATACACACCTTTATGTTTAGTTGGGATTTTTAATGATGAAAATAATTGAAGAAAATAATAACAGAGATACATTCGATTTCTAAGATAGACATTGAAGTATTCATAGAAATAATTTTCGATGGAGGTGCTTGGATGGAGCATGATTATAAGGCATGTTGTTCATGGAATTATGTTTATAAAAACATTAAATATATTTTTAAAATGGTGCACATAGTTAGCTAAATAATATAGAATAACTATCAATTGGGTGATTAGATCAGAAATCTGAAACCATGGTTGAATCCGGAATGTGGAAATTACCTTTCAAACTACAGAAAATGGGTTGGCATGGGGAGTTAGGATCCCTCGCTCCTTGGTGATAAGTTAAATGGGGTAAATTAATTAATTAATTTAATTATTTTACATAAAATAAAATTTTATAAATATATCCCCATGAAAAAAATCAAATGGAGAATCTGATAATTTTTGGAATTTTCCAAAAGCTCCCTCATTCCTTCTATTAAATAATTGAGGTCATATGACAACAAGCAATTGGATCAAGACAAATTGAAGCATGAAAAACATGACATATCCTTCCAAATCAATGGTGAATTTTTTATACACCGATTATTGATACAAATCAAGGTAGGACTATTATTTGTGTCTTTTTTTATCATTATTTGATATATCCATGATGAGCATGAATTAATCATATAAAAAATTAATTCTCTATTCAAATTTTTAATTCAGGTATTTGTGTTTTCTATCTATGTTATTGGAATTGAGTTCATATTGGTTCATTTATTTATTTGTGATCATCATTATAATGGAGACGGATCTTGTCCAATCCAAAAAAACTGGGATCATCTCTAAATTTTTTACTATTGATTTTATTATTTAATCTTCACCCATTCATCAGTTTCATTCCTTTTGAGAGATGATTCTATAGATATCTAACAATAAATCATTTCACAAAAGATATTTGGCATAATGGTTCCATTTCATATATCAGGGTTCTAGATGGATGATGGTATCAAGATATAATTATGGATAGTGAATACGATCCGATAGGAGTACTGGTGTTGGGTTTTGGCATGCACATAAGTAGTGTGTTTCCCATATAGAGGTACCACATATACCTTGTGTGTGCTTGATATCCAGTTTCACTTTATTGTTGATCGTTGTAGTGGTGCGTGATGCAGATGTTGTTGGCGAGTATGTAAGTTGTCATCGGGTCATGATTTATGGCTAATCATAGGGTTTACAGAGGCACTGCATGAGAAGTGGGATATTATTAGGGTTCTTGTGTTAAATAAATAGAGGTAGAAGAAGGTTGGAGATGAAAAAATAATATATAATAACAATATCCTAATTATATATGTTTTATTCAAATATTATTAATGATATATACATTAAAACAAAAATCAATGTGCAAAATGGGCTGGGTTCACGTAGTGTGAATACCCAGGGAGAACCAACATGATTCTTGAGGGTTTAAAACCAAATATTAACAATAATATTAAAATATTGTTATTTTAAATTTTGTTGGGAATGCCTAAATTTTTTTAAAACATCTTTATAAAATATTTGACAGACATACCGTCAGTGAAAACATGACCAAAGAATTGTGATGGTAATTTTTAGACCATTGCAGGATACCTTTTTCAGACTCATGCCTCGGGCCAACAAAACACCCAGTAATAATGAAATTATAATTATTTTAGAATATTGAATACAACATATCTACATCATTGGGTATCATAATGTCGAATTGTATGTGATACCATTACCATAAAATCAAGGTTGATGTTTCAATAACAATATAATGCATTTAATTCAGATATATGACTTAGGCCCATGAGACTCTATTCAAGTTTGATGCGGTGAAATTCGACATTTTCATTGGGTATTTGATTTTGGGAAGTGAATAACCTATTTCGAGCATTTTTCTATGAGGATTGTAATGGTGTTAAAAGTTTTTCCATTTTGTTCCATATGAATGTTTATATTAGTGAAATTACATTTTGTCCTCAGATTGATGAAAAGCCTCTTGCATTCGTCAGGACATTGGCCGAGAAACATAATATAGCACCCTTATACTTCTTGTTGTACTACATGGCCTAAAATCCATGTGTAGAAAAGGACATGGATCATCTAATGAGATGTACTAAATGATGTGTGGGTCCCTTACATCCCATGTACTCCTTAATGAATCATAATTATTTTGTATCTCCATCATTCGAACATGGATTTTGGCCCCTAAGTTGCCTATCATGAGGGGTTTTCAAAGTAGAACTTGATAGTAACCTCTATTGTGGATTTTAGAAAATGAACTAAGGTGTTACACAAAATAAAATTCTTTACACCAAATTTAATGATGATATTGATTGATTGGAATTATTAGAGATATCATATAGAGATGGTACACCACTATCATATCATCATATGAGTCCTCTGTCCATTGAGACGTTACTCCCCTATCGCATTAGGGAATAGTTCCTCCACACATGTTGTGAAGATAGTGTTGGTACTATCCTATTGTACTTGGGAGTGGGTCCTCTATATAGGGATATGGTACTCCCCTATCACACCAGGGAGTGGTCCACTAAACTCATTCTGAAAATAGAGATGGGGAACCCCTAAGGCACATGGGTGTGGGTCCCTTATCCATATATATGGTACTCCCCTATCAAACCAAGGAATAGGTCCTCTATACTTGTTTAGTAGATAGGGACAATACCCCACTTCAACACCATGGTTTATTTCATCTATCTAGAGAGATATTACTAAATTTTCATACTAGGGTGGGGGCCTCCATACATATTGTACACACAAAAAGTTTAATTCCCCTTTTGAAATAGGAAACGAGTCCTCTAATTAGAAATTCTACCCCTTGGATATGGGTCATAGTGAAACCATGTGGTTTTACATACTGTTAGACTAATAAGAAAGAGGGATGTTTTCCTAACTAAGACATGTCTTTGTGATGTGACAAAAAACAGTGTGAGTGAATCTGTTCCGCCCCTAGAAAATAGTATCAGGGTGTGGTGATTGATTTCCTTAGACATGTGTGTTCATGGAAGACATGTGAGATTCTATACATTTTATATGGACCTTCTTTATGAACCATTGCGTACACTTCATCTTGGGATAGGCTATGAGATAAAGATCCACTGCCTTCTCATTTGGGGTTAATTTAATTACCATATATATATATATATGATTATTCATATCCATCTCTTTAGGTTTTGGTTTCTCTATATACAAGAGAGGCGAAGATGCACGTGGTATGCCTCATTCCTTCCATTTATACATTATCAAGGATGTATTAGTCTTACCTACTATTATAGTTAGATAATACTCATTGAGAAGTTCATCATCTCTCCCTTTTGAGATCCTTGTGTTTGGAAGAGTTTACATTCACTCTATAGTTAGGTAGATCTGAACTATTTTACTGTACCTTATTCCATATATTGAATTTATATTTATTTGTATCTCTTAATACTACCCCATTTCCCTTTTCGATAAATTATATTGGGTATGTATATAATCGACCCTAAATGGAGTTCTCCCAACACGTGTCATGCCTTTTATAGATAAAGGAAAATTTGATCGTGACTTTAGAGAATTTTTGTGATACAAGGTGTTTAGTGTTTGTTTGGTGGTCGAAGAATGGGATTCTAAAGTTGGTATATATCACATGTTTTACATTTCTTATTTTCTATTAGATCAAGAAACATTTCTAGGTAGGTGTGTATTTTTGCCCATTTCTTTTCAGTTTAGACTACTTTACTTTGAACTATTTAGAGGTCTATCCATATATGGTTTATTTATACAAGTGTTGTATCTTTCATATCATTACTTATGAACCTTTCCATTAATATGATTTTGTGCTGGTGTAATGGTACATAAAAAGTTTCCCTCATAGTTAGTTATGCCTTTAACACTTGTCACCACCCCTGGCCTATGGAGGCGGGGTTGGGGTAGTTGTGGCTCGAGCCCCAGCTTGGGTCTGTTTGTGACAGCTCTCCTATTATATAGATACAATTATTCATCCTCACACCTAATAATCCTTTATTATTGTCTAAATTATATAAAATTACCATACCGATCATCTTCCCCTTGTCATATTCTTGTTTTTATTAACAAAATAAAATATTCAAGTGTCTTAATGAGGTTCCTTAGGTGACGATATTTAAGAGGCAAAATCCTCCTTATTTCTCTTTTAATATTATTTATTTTCTTATCCTCTCATAATCTCCCATTTAAAAAGTATTATTGTTACTATAGTATCACATATAAACTAGAATTTAATTTTTATAATGAATAATACCTAAAAAAATCCCTTATCCCCTCCTTTTATTTTAAAAATGAAGACAACATACGTGAGGTGTCCATTCACCCCATAGTGGATGATGAGAATTAATTTTACATTAAACCCATAAAATATGGTTATAAAACCATTATTATAATTAAATAATATTTTAATTCATTTATTATAAGTTTTATAATGTTCATGAAATGATATATATAAACATAATTTTAAATAAAATGACACAAGTTCATGATGGTCATAAAATCCTCCAAAATAAATTAAGTCATTTTCGTCAACAATTTTTCTAATAATTCATCAATATACCATATAAACAAATAAAATATGATACTATTTAACTTTTTGAATTTCATAAATAATAAATAATTTTATATATGGAAAATTTATTCCTATTTTTCAAGAAATCCCATGTTTATAATCAATGCTATCGAACATAAAACTATACAAAGAATGCCCTCTAAACAATAAAAAATTATACATTATAACATATAGAAATGAAAATAAATAAACTAAATAAAATTATAATAAAATAAATTTATGTTTAATAGGTTCTGAATTAATTAATTAATTACAACATTTTTATTATCCAATATTTTATGTATAAGTATTAAACACGTTTGGACATAAGGTATGAGTTCCTCATCTCACATTTACTCCTATGTAATATATTAACTATTTAACCCATATTTATTATGTATGGTGTGCATAATACCATTTAATTAATCATATAATGATTCTATTTTCCTTCATGGAAATATAATTAATTTCATGGGGCATACAGTTTGACTATTTAAAAAGTTGTAAGTAAATTCTTAACCCAATTTCCTTTCTTAAGGATAAAAACCCACTCTATTGGTTATGTTATGCATTGATTATGTGTGTAAGAAATTTTTATTATATTATTATATATTTAAAAAAAATTATTTTTATTTAAAAATAGTAGAGATAATCTATTCATTTTTTTAATTCTCACACCTTTTTTAAAATGACTCTTTTATGTGATTTTTTTAAAATTTTAAAATGAATGTTTTATAAAATATACAAAATGAGCATATATTCCTATAGTCGTGAAAGCTAAATGACTCATGGAATACATTAAATGTTTATAATGATATTTTCTGTGAAAACTTTTACTTTTTAATTTTATGATTTTAAAATATATGATTTCAATGTAAAGTGGAATTTCTCTAAAGAATTTATCAATGATTTTATAATTGTATTTTCATCAATGTCAACACCCATTGTACGATTATATTATTAATTGTAGATGATATCCTATGATTCCATATACCATATTTTATTAAATTATTTATGATTAGTTTGACAATAGATGTTCTATTTTGATGCATTCATCATATTACACTCGATTGTTTATGATTATGTTTATTTTTTAGTGTATGTTATTATCATTCCATATAGCAGTTTCAATATGAATGTATTTGTTGATTATGTTTCAACCATTTCATATGAAGAATGCATTGGACCTAGTAAGTGACAGGAGGGTCCTATTAATAACCTTATATATACATATAGGTCTCATGAGACAAACCAGTTTGGGTTATAGCTGATGTATTACCATATTATGTATGGTGTATTGGATGAAGTCTTGGGAGTATGTTTATTATGTCCCACATTATGAATTCCTTCATTATCTGATATGTTATTGACAATCCATGTGATCATTTGTCTAAGAGTATATCCATGATTAAATTTCATTCTCATGTGATTATTTATAGGTAAATATTTTATCAGCCTTTATTCATGGAATATTATCATCAAGAATATGATATAAGGACATGCGTTTTTAGTTATTGTCATTGCCTTATTTTTTATGTTTATTTATAATTTATGTTGATATATTCTTACACATATTGAGAAACTGAGATCCCTACTTATTATTTTTTATTTTCCCATAATGTTCCATGATGTATATTATTATTAACATGCATGGAGAATCTAGGATAACATGGGCATTTCTAATGGAATTAATATATGACATTTTATTTCAATATGTAATTTAGTACATATACTTATGTCTAGTTTTATAAATATATTAACATATTCATTAATTTGGGATGTTATATATTATATTTAGTAACCATGTAAGAATTTAACCACCACCTCTAGGATATTATGTATGGTACCATTACAGTATATGTCCATAATATAATCATATGTCCTATAGAAGTAAAACTGAGAAAAAATTTCCCTTATCAATTGTGTATATTTTTAATTATAGTCCCTTATAAATAATAAAATCACATTAAATGTTAAATATAATGTATATAATGGGTTTCAAGATATAAAATTTAAAATGGTTATTATATATACTATAGAAAAGAAATGAGTTTTCAATCTGTACATGTCTCCATGAAATTAAAGAGTGACCTTGAAATCATTTACTATAAGTCTCAAATGCCATCATACTCATTAAAATAATATATATAATAAATATAATAATATTATAAACAATTAAATATAAAAAACACATATATCATTCCATATATGATATACTCATTTCCTTTCATTTCCTATTTATTAACAATTCATTGTTAAATTCACTTATTGTGTAAGAACAACATTGTTTTTCATAAATGTTTTAATTTTTTATTTGTGTTCCACTTACATTGACCATTGTTTCATCATATCAAAAACAATAATACTAACATAATTACTCTATTTATAAATAAATTATACTTTTTATACTAATCATGAATAAGGTTTTTGAGAAAAGATATATGTTCTGATCCTGGAGATGGACAGTAGTACGTACACATGAGTAGCATTTCAATGTTTCAAGGATCATTATAGAAAAGAGGTAAGTAATAAATAAAAATTAAAAAATGATAATAAAAGTATAAAAAAAAATATTTATTTCAATATACTTATAAAAATCAACCATGAGGTCTGTTGATGATAAGTGGGTCGAGTAACTCTATGAAGGTAGTATTCCAAACATATACAAAAAATGTAATCATTATCTGTCAGTAAATGTGTAAGAATAAAATGATATATTGACAATTAAAAATGATAAATATATCATTAATATCATAATTATTTCATATATATCCCAAATATTAATTTACATTATCCACATTAATTTTAATGTAAAGCATCAGTGAAAAAATATTCACTTTGCTTCCTGGGGAGGTAGTCCACCGTACACATGAGTGATGTTATTTTATACCCTAAATAATGAAATATAAAAAACGTATATATGATATATTTAATACTCCAAATATATAATTATATTATAAATAATATATATATATATATATATATCAATTATCATACCCAATTATGAGAGATAGAAGTGTAAAATTTAATGACATCAGTTGAAGAAGTGGTAGTCATCTGTGCACATGAAAAATGATTTCAGAACACATTTTTTGGATTTATAGATTGTTTTAGGTAATGGAATAAATATAAAAAACATATCAATATATGTAATATACAAGGTTTATTATATTATAATGGGTTAATCACAATTGAATGATGTTGAGGAATAAATAATACAAAAAATCTCATTGAAGAATGTTACCACTTCATTAAGAATCCTCACTAGGTTTTAACAAAAATCCTTCTTATGATGTATTCATTCACAAAATATGTAAGATATTATTATATGATGTAATTTATAATGTTATTTGGGTAGGTAATTCATTAATTAAAGGGTTTTAATGGTTTGAAAAAAGAGTGGGGAGGGGTGACCTTCTATAAGTGAGGTGGGTGACATACTAGTTATTTTGATAGAAAAACGGTGTCACCATGTTTATATCACAAAAAAGTCTCAAAAAATGATTATTATTGATACTAATACAATAGAGGTTATAAATATAGATATAAAATAGATTCAATAAATATTTTTGGTTAATTTTAACACTAACTGTTTAATTTAACCCTAGGTAAACTCAAATTTACCTTGATCACAATAAATAAATTTTACAATTTTAAATAAAAAATTTGGTAAAAAATTATGTTGACTATTATAAAATATAAATTATTCTTTTAAAATGATAAAAATTATCAAAGAAAAAGTGGTCTTTCAAATAGAAAATGTTCAAGCATTTATACATTTTTATATCCCATTTCAATATTAAAATGATTTCAATTACCCAAATAGGATTAATTGATATATAATTGAACTAATATTACATTACAATATATTGTAAATGTAATTAAAATTTCTAAATTAACATCATTAAAAAAGTGTTACGAAATAAAAATTAGTATTTTCATAATTTATCCAATAAATTAATCTTTTCCAAAAATAATAAAAAATTAACCCTAAGATAATATTGATATGTTGATTACAAAAATTACATTGATTTTTTATAATAATATTTATAAATGATAAAAATATACGTTTTAAAAAATGTGTGTATGAATTGGGAATTTTTTAAGAAAATATGGTTTTTAGCGGAAAATTTTATTTATTATTATCACTTGTATATTAAACAAATAAGATGAATTATAAATAGTTTATTAAATATATAATATGTAAATTTAAATTAAATAAATCAACAAAATTGGTTTGTTAAATTTATTGAGGAAATTTTTTTTAACACATAATAATACTTCTTATGAAAAATATTTCCATTATTCTCAGAAATGGTTTTTATTTTTAATTAATTATTCAAAAAATTACTAATTTTATAAAAATGTGTAAACCATATATTTTCATAATTTATTTAACCCTATTCATATCCTCCATTGCCATGGTATGTGGTAACTGTCATATTAAATAATAATATTTTAATAACTTATTAGGTTTTGTTTATATGTTATGTAGCATGTAACAGGAGATAAATTAAGTGTTATGTGTAGTGAAATATAAATTCACTATATAATGTAATGAAAAAATATGAAAAATTAAATTTATTTGAAAAATATTTAAAATATTTTACCACGGTGCATTCTAACCCCCCTAAAATGAGTTTTCACTTGAAATTTGACACATTGGTACCAAAAACAAAGGATATTACTACAACATTACACCCTTATGTTCCTGTGTAGATTAATAAAGATAGTGGTTTCTCAATAAAAAATTATCCATGTATGAGGGTATTGTTTCATTGTACTTTATTAAAATCAGAATATCTAATGGTTTTTCCTGATTGACTGGAAATCACATTTTTATTTTCAAACACTTTTGAGGAAAAATTGAGAGACTACGAGTTCTATCACAAAAGGAAATGTCACTTTTATTATAGAGAAACATAAGCCTACCAGAATTAGTCTTCATAAATTATTTCAATGATATTTTTCTAACCTGAATGTATGGTTCATAAAAATGATATCTTCAAACCAAAAGGTTAGGTTTTCATAAGAATAAATATAAACATCGATGATGATCTTACCATTAGTAAAACCCCCATATTAATATCATGTCCTACTTTTCTATACATTCATATTTCTCCTAATTAAGATTCATCCTTCATGATATATGGTTTTTTCCATATAAAGAATATCATTCTCCTATGTTATGATATTTGATTTCAATATATGTAATGGATATGGAATATAATTCCTCAGGAGAGATACATGGAACTCATATTAAACCTGAGATATGTTTTTTGGATTCAAAAATCAGTAGTTTATAATCATAATACAATCAATAATTTAAAATTAGTGGATATACATTAGGATTTTTAATCTGTTTTATAATATAAAAAATTTCATCTATTAGTTGTTCTTTGATCAATTTACACTTTGTCTCTTAATCAAAGAATTGAAGATGAATTTTTATGCTTAAATAATTAATTGATCATAACATCTATAGTATAATAATAATTCCACCATTCTATCTCTAGTAAAAAAATTGTTATAAATTTTTATCCAATATTGATAAATCATTATATGGTCATGTAATATGTTAATTTATAAAAACTCACCCAATGTTGAATATAAAACATTCCATAAATAGTTAACCATATAAACCTTCCAAAATTTAATATTTATAAATAATTACACATAATTTATCAAATTTATCATAACATTGATCCCTCATATTTCATTAACTAGCATTTGATTGTCACATGCCAAAAAAGTGAATACCGTCAACATGATTTCTATTGAAACATGGTAAAAATCGTAATTCCTATTGAGAATTATTTAAAACATACATTTTTTCACATTAGTTACACAAAACATCGATTATTATATAAATTTATTTTATCAAAAAAACATGTAAACCTCATCAATAATAGCACTAACCACTTTGTCAACAAATCCAAAATCAGTTCCAAGTTAATCAATCCTAAACCATTTTCATTATCCCTATCAATAATAAAATTCTCCCATCATAATTATAAAAACACATATAACATAATAAGTCATATATTTCAATTAATCATATTTTTTCCGTGAAATATTACCCTTACATTAAATCCATTTTCTTTTAATCAACACTATTCAACGTATTCATAAAAATCTATATTTAAAATATTAAACTAACAATCATTATATATTTCACGATTCATATATCATAGTCATTCAATTATAATAAATTATTATTAAATCATCCCACTTCTAACATAAATCATTCACTATGATTCATTATATAAATTTATAATACATTTATTTTTTATATATCATTCATAACGTCTACATCGTCAAAAAAATCCATAACTCGTACAATCATGATAATCTCTGTCATGATTTTTCACTATAATACATAAAATTTGAAACTTCCCATATTATCCTCATTTAAAACCTTTATCTAATTAAAATATATTATGGAGACCCATATTCACTTAAATTGAATTAACAAAAAATTTAATTTTCCCTTTCTAGTAACATTCTTTTTATCATTGTTTTCATAAATTAAAATAAATCATCTCATCCCTCTGATAGATTCTAATGAGTGGTTGTTCCCTCTTAATCTACACATTCGAAAAGAATTGTTATTTCCACCATGGTATTCACTACAAAAAATATAAAAAAACCTATCATTCTATTCCTTGTTGAGTTTGAGAGTTGGTTAAGATTGATTTTGTTAATCATGTTCCATCATTAATTATGAGGGATAATAATGATATCCTTTACTATAGTAAATAACCCATATGGATTCTCATAAAGAATATTTATATCACTTTCATTTTTAATATAGTAATTTCTGGATCATGCCATTGACTTAATTGTAAAATCATAGTTTGAGAAAAACTAATCAAATTGGAAAACCACATAGTCTGAAACATAATTTATAAGACGTTTAAATCAAGGAAACTTTTTTAAATCTATAAAAATTTATGTTCAACCTAGGTCAACAATGATCATCATCTATTTATATAATTCATGATGGTTTATAATGTGTTTAGGGATTTACAATCATATCCCTTGGTAGTGTCAAACTAGGTGTCTAATGAGACCTTTTCTCATTCACCATGTGACGATTGAGACCAGATCATTACACCCATTTCACAATTATTTAAAATAAGTACCTCTGTTCTTGAGAAACATATACTTGTAGTATCTAAACTAGTATATAATTTCAATGAATCCATATTCTCTATGAACTATAAAAAATATAGGCTATTTTAATATAATTTGTCTAATCCTTGGAATTATCCATTGAAACATCTGTAAGAATTTCCGAAGAAATATCCATAAGGATCTCACAAAAGATTTATAATACTTGTTTTCAAAGGTTAAATAAACCACCCGATAGATACCGACTATAATGAACCAAATTTTATCAATATATATTTCCAATTTTTAGATGAATATACAACACATTACAAAAACATATTCCTGAGGACCAGAATAGATTAATGTCTTTGGATACAAGGTACATAAGCTTCTAATTTTGTGAAATATCTTCAACATATCTTATAAAGATAGTACCCTTTAGTAATATTCACTATCAAAACCTAAAAAACATTTCTTCATGACCTAGGTAATGAAACATATGAATGTGTGAGTTCATATTCTCATTAAGGGTAAATAAGGGAGTGAGGTGTGAATAACACGAACATATGGGTATGAGATCATGGGAATAAAATTTAAAAACAATAACCTACATATCAAATATCATACTAATGAGTCATGTAATAAATAATGTCCATTCATAAGACAAAAATCATATGGTAATACAAGAACCTAATCCCTATGAACATAATATTTCACTATGAAATGGAGTTTTTGAATACACATAACAATAAAAAACATTTCCATAGTATTCAAGGATTAATTTATAGGATATCATAGTGGAAACTTTTCACTCCCCAAACCACTATAGTAGTCAAGAGTCAATCCTAAAACCACTATAGTAGAAAAACTCCCTTTCTAACCTGATATCACTTTCCATTCTAGTCATGTCAATATCATATGATAAAAATAATTACCCAATGAATTGAAGGAAGATGTAGGTCCCAACAGTCACCTAATTAAAATATTATGTATCTATAATATAAGATAATAAAACATTCATAATATAATAAAAATTTAAATGAAATTGGTTTCATTAAAATTTAATCATATCATAACTACTAGAAAAGGGATAGGTTTCATAATCATTTCATCAATTCATCATAGTATAACCCATGAAATGAAACCTTCTTCATATACATTTTAAAATTTTACAACCCATAAAATAGAAATGAATTTCCTAGAAAATATCATTATTATAATGAAATATTTATAGAAAGAATAAAAATAGTATCTAGAGATCATATCACTAGTAAATAATAAGTAACTTCAAAGGATGATATCAAAGATGGAGAATGATTTTGAAAGAAAAATCGCATATATTTTTCTTATTCAAATAAACATTCTCTAAAAATAAATTATTAATAATAAAGAATTTAAAATATTTTATAAGTATCTTTCATTTAAAATAATGTTTGAGAACATATTAATTATTCTTGAAAATTTTTTAAAAAAATTTCTTGAGGAAAATATCCTTTAAGGTTTCAAAATCGCTTTTATTAAAAAAAAATTTTTAATATTCAATCAATTTTAAAAAATTTATATAATATCTATAAATTTAAATAATACTAATTATAGATTATTCATTTAAAATAAAATTTAAATACCTAAATAAATATTTTAAAAATTATTTTTTCATGAATGTTTGAAAAACTATTTTTGTTGTGCATGTTAAAAATAATGATTATTTTCAGTAGCATCCAAACCAAAATTGTTTCCTAAATGAAATAGAATTCATTTTAAAATATATTTAAAAAATTATAAATTATTAAATTTTTATTAATTGAATTAT
Organism: Viscum album; assembly: GCA_963277665.1. Taxonomy (NCBI): domain Eukaryota; kingdom Viridiplantae; phylum Streptophyta; class Magnoliopsida; order Santalales; family Viscaceae; genus Viscum; species Viscum album. Next base: position 566,464,434 of record OY728164.1, on the reverse strand, counting down.
TTAAAAAAAATTATGAAAAAACATGTTTAGAAAACATGTTTTTGAAATAAATTTTTTTCATCCGAAATGAATATTTTCCATAAATAAATTATTCGTGAACTCATGAAAATATAAGGAGAGGGACATAAAAAGAAAATAATTATTATAAAAAATTAATATATAATAATAAAATTCATGAGTTTATTTAGATATGGATCATAACAATTTATCATTTGAAACAAAATCATATACAATCCTGATAAACTTTATGATTCCAACATAAAATTATTTTAACTATAGTAACATTAAATCACAATCCTCCTGAAAGAGTTTCATTTAAAGAAATGTAAAATGTAATGGAGATTAAATAATTCTTGGTATGAAATGTGAATGGGATTATATACACACCTCATATAAAATGATAGGTTCATAAGACAATCGTATATCTCAAAAGTCATACTGAGAAAAAAAATCTCGTACTACTTCGGTATCTTTTGAATTTTAATTCCAAATAACGAATAATATCAAATTAAAAATCAAATTTAATGAATATAAATGTATTAAATCAATATACTTTCAAAATGGATGTATATACTAAATAATATAAATGACGGATGAATCTGTACTTGTCTCCCAGAAATAAAAGAGAGACCAGAAATTCCTTATCGTTAGTCTCAAATTACATCAAACTCATTCGAACCTCATATATATGACAATATATTATTTACTTATTTCCTTTTGTAACTTTTTTATCAATAATTCAATGTTAATGTCATGTATTGGGTAATAACGTCTTTGTTTTTCACATATGATTTCATTTGGTATTTTTAGTCCTCTTAAATTTATCATGGATCAATAATATATATAAAACTAATCATTGTAAAATTAAATTTTTTATACATAAATAATACTTTTAATACCAATCCTGAACTAGGGTTTTGTGAAATGAAGTGTGTTATGATCATGGAGATAGAAGGTCATCTCTATGCATGAGTAACATTACCATTTTTCAACAATAATTATGGAAAGGAGTCTAGTAATATATAATATTTTCATAATGATAATTATATAAAAAAACATATTATTTATTTTAATACACTTATATATATCATATATGTGCTTTGATGATGAAAATAGATTCACACTTCTTCAAGATGTTGGTAGTCGACACGTATAAGAATTATGTTATCATATTTCAGTGAGTGAAAATCTAAGATAAAAAGGATATTTTATACTCTCAAACTGCTAAATATTTCATTATTAGAACTATAATTTAATTTCAATCTAATATATTCATTAAATTTAACCTGATTATCTTTAATGTAATGTGTTAGTGAAAACAAATCACATCACTTCGTGAGGCGGTAGTTCGCCGTACGCACGAGCGAAGTTATTGTATTCTATATAAATTTAATGTAAAGAATGATTATATAATATAGTGAATCCATTTGTATAAATATGTAATAAATATATTATTTATACTTTTTATCCATCATTGTAACTAATCTTGGGAGGCAGTAATGGAAAAAACGAATAACATCAGTTTACGATGTGTTAGACTACCAAACACACAAATGATGAATTCAAAACCCATTTAATGGAAATATAGATAGATAGTAGTCATTTTCCAATAAATAATGAAATATGTGTATAAAAAGTAATTATGTTAAAATATAATCTGGTTTTAAGAATTTATGGTGGTGGAAGAAGAAATAAAAAAATCTTGTTGAACCATATTTCCTCTTCTTTAGGAATCATCCTCATGTATTTAAAAATATACTTCATAGGTAGGATTTATTCCAAAAATAACTCGTCCAATATTATATTAATGAATTTGATATGTTATTTGGTTATTTATTGTCAAAAAAAAAGGTTTTATGGCGGGAATAACTGAGGAGAGAGGGTGGACTTTTATATGTTAGGTGACTAATACACTTGTAATTGTCTAAAATAAAAAGGCATTACCATGTTTTTCTCTTGTCATGATGCTCCAAAATATAAAATAATATATTATTATTTATTATATTGTTGAAATATTTTTATTAAATCTTATTTTGATAACATTTTAAGTCATTTTAACCCTTACCATTTTATTTAAGCTCCCAAGAAAACCGATTTTTACCTTATCGATGAAAATAAATTTTTTTTCCTTATTCATTTCTGTAATAAATAAGATGGAATTATCATAAAATATAAATTATTATAATTAATAATATATAATTTATTTTTACAAATTCAATTCATTGTAGTGCAGTAACATTATTTAACGTTAATCCAACAAACATAGCGAGAAAGAGGGTTTTCAAAGTGAAAATGATAAAAATTTTAAAATGTTTTATAACCAATTTTATAATGATTTTGATTAAAAAAAAAATTCGATAAATATATATATAATTGAACTAATTTTATGTTAAATATAATTAATTTTAAAATTTAACATTATACATAATTTAAATGAAATGGATGTTTTCAATTAAAATTTAGTATTTTAGAAGATTCATCAAAAAATAATCTTTTTAGAAAATTCACTCTAAAATAATTTTTATTGTTTTATTTCGAAAATGATGTTTGTTTTTTAAAATAAATTTTCATATATTTCTAATAACATAATTTTATAATATATATGTATAAATGGTGATGAAACTACTTTTTTGATAAATACCATGTTTAAGTATAAAAATATATTTATTATTATATCATTACAATAAGACATAAAATTGTGAATGTTAAATTTTTTTTTGAATATATAGTATATACATATCATTTAAATTATTCACCAAAAGTGATTTTTTAATTTATTTTGGTAAAACATGTTTGTTTTCATGCAAATTGTTTTTCTAAAAACCATTTACATTATTTTGAATTGGGTTTTATTTGTATTTTTAATTAATTGGTCACAATGAATTTATATTATATACATGTTTATAACATATATTATCAAAATTTATTTAATCCTTTTCATACCGCTCATTTCAATGACTAAATGATAACAATCATATTAAATAATAATTTTTTTAAAATTTTTCACGGTTTGATTAAAAATTATGTTGCATGGAACATATGTTAAGAATTGTGTTATGTGTAATGAAATATAAACTTAGTGTTTCATGAAAAAAACAAATATTGACAATATTAAATTTATTTGACATTTTTTCTCAAAATTTCATAGTGTGGCAATTAGTCGCATCAATTATTGAGATTTATTTTACAATTTCCATTAAAATGCGATAATTACTAAAAAGGATAGAACATTTATAAAGGGAGAAGTCTCAATTAATATTCAAAAAAAATAATACAATTTGAAATATTATTATATTTTACAAAAATACCTTAGAAAATTTGGAATATGATAATTAAAAAAACATCAACAAAAACATAGCTTCCACTATTTATCCTTTTTTTCAAGTCCATCGACAAGGTGGTTGGATTCTCAGTATGTATGTTTAATTAAATGTAAAATTATAGTAAAAACTTCATAACAATTTATCCATTGAGTAGTGAGTCTCCGTGAAATATGATATTTGAAATTTTTTACATCATTTAATAGAACCTTAATGTCATATTCCTAAAAAATATTATTCCCTAATCTCAATTTATCCACATAAACTATATTTATATTCCCAAGAATATCAGTCTCCAAGGATGTGGAAATATCAAAAAGACCATGAATATACCAAATTATATTTCAATTTTGGTCTCTAAATACTACATAAAATCCAAAAGGACATGTATTTCCTTTAGTGGATCCATTTGAATATCATTTTAGCCAATCCCAGAATTGTGGGTTCAAAAAAAAAATTCAATACTTCCATGTATTGGCTGAAAAAAAATTCATTAATTCCTAGTTGTATTTTTGTGGTGAGTTTGTTCATAAATTTTGTACACCAACCATGCCATAGAGAGTTATCACCTATCTCCATAGTCATTATTTGATGGTGACAAGGATAAATATTGAAGGAATTATTATCATAAATTTAGTAATTTATTTTTTACAAGATGATGTTCATGTTTTCATTATAAGAAACCTAGAAAAGTTGAATATCTATATTGAAATATAGATTTGAGTTCAATAATGCTTGAATACCTAAATGGAATTAGAGCCATGTATTCAAACATTAAAAATATTAATAACAAGAATCTAGATTGAAGTATAAATAGAACATCTCAAAAGGATTTGATTAATATACTACTTGTGCAAATAACATATGGAAAATCATGAATAGTGATTACTACATATATTTTGAATGAAATTATCAACAGGATGTTTGGAATGGGAAATTATCTATAGTAGAATGAATCTAGATGGATAGATACATTTATTGTGGATTATCCCAATCCATCTATGATTATTACCTTCAACAGAGTAGTTGGAAAAAAAGTTTGAGATGATGATACCATTGGATACTATTTAAAAAATCAAGATTCCAACCTCATTAATAAAAAATATTTCCATTAATAACATCTTTTATTGCATCTATAAAGACATTATAATTATCAAATAGTTCATTTTATAATTTCATTAAGATCCATTACATGGTCACCAGAACTGATAAGATCTAATAAGGGCTTCCATATCTAGTAATCAACCCATAATTTAAGAGAAGAGTTTTTATTGACTAATAATTTGGATTAAGTAATAATTATGAAGAGATAAAAAATGTGATTTTGAAAGATAAAATCATCCATATAGTTGAGAATTATGATCTTGATCTTATTTAATAGACACTAATTGATGTAGATAAGAAGAGTTGATTTTTATTAAAGAATGTCCACATGAAATTTACTTGTACTCCCTAATTAATGTGTCTATGATTATTTATACCACATCAAACAAGATAAATTGGTTTTCATCATTTATTTCAAGGCTGAATTATGGATATTATATATAATATACTTCAACTCCATGAAAGTTTTTATAAATGTATAGATCTTATTTAATTATCAAGATAGAAATTATATACCATAAAGGAGTTAAAAAAAGTAGAAGAATTAATGTGCTTAACCAGAAATAACATTTCTGACATTGAAAGGGAATAAAATTTCTAGGATACAAATTGCAATATAATTTCTCTAAGTATATGGTTAAAAATGGTAGAATATGGTACACACCAAAACATAAAAACCCCATTTTATATAAAATTAACCACACCTTATCAGTTACCAAACTCAAGGATGAGATCATTCTATCTCACATCATATATATTATTTCAAAAATAAACAATTTATTTATTCTAGCTAATTGACTGGCTTGATAATGTTTTTATCACTCGGCATGAGAACCCCATGAATTACTAAACATAAAGAGGATGTAATACCTCTTTCTTATAGAATTATGTTTTAGTGAAATAGGATTAAAAAAATAATTTTCTATATCTAATGTTGAATAAGAAATATCATCCCATGCAATCTAGGATTCTTCATTTTCCGTTGCCATGTCTAACTTGGATGTTCCCAAACAAGATCCCAGTATCACTGAGTGGGGGAGGGGTGAATCAGTGATATATTTTTCTTTTTATGTTTACTTATTTTTGAAACAACCTTCACATCCTTGTAAATATTTCTTCCCTACTGAACACACACAATCACAAGAACACAAGATTAACATGTTTCACAACTCAATAAGAGTAGAACATCCTTGGTATTGTATGGAATCTTGTGTGCAATATTTATGCCAAGCGAAAATGATTAGACTTTGGTCACAGAAGACCTCTTGCACTCAGCTCTCTACTTGTGAAAAAATTCTCTTTCTTCCACACAACACTATTTCATTCGTGAAATCTCCTTTTCTTAATATTTTTCTATGCCTTTGAGCCCATTATTTTTCTATATTTTGAGCGCACACAATGTTATGGGGTCAACTCTTATTTATATACTTCATCAACCCAGGCACGAAAAAACCCAAATGTGTCGCGCAAGATCCTTATGCGTTTCCAAAACCCCATTTGATGTTGCCATTGAAGGATAAGTCTATTTCAGGCCAACATCTTCTTTCACACACTTCTTTGAATCTTTCGCTAACTTCATGCATGTGCCAGTTTCTGACATTTGGATCTCGAATCATGCCCTGCGCACAAGATTCCAATCCCCCTTCATTCATGCGCACATAAACAACGCTTTTGCACAGGCCTCTACTTTTCAATATTTTGATGTTTGGATCATTGATATCCACTAGTGTACAACATAGAAATCCATCATCAAACTTTTGTGAAAAATCCTTCATATTCCATAAATCTCTTATGAGAAACATTAAGGTTTACATTCATCATGTTACCCAATGCATTGAAGAGCTATCTCAGGCTCACCCACCCTAGGTTTATTATGGATCCACCCGTATACATGAACAATTCCCAATAAACATAACATATTCATAACACCTAAAGCAATAATAAATGATTGATAACATTTCCACATTGTAATCTGAATATATCATTTCAAGATATTGACATAATCAATTATTTATCAAACCATTTTCAAAACCATTTAAAACATTTAATAAAGAGATTTTGGAATCAAAGTGTCCCATACCAATTTGAATATTTTGAAAGAAAGTTTAATTTCAAAACATTCATGTTGATATAAATAAATCGTTAAACCATTTTTATGACATGGACATTAATGAGAATGATTTCGTAGAATAAATATTAAAAAAATTAAAATGATATTGTAGTAAAAGAGTTCATATCCAAAAGAGGGATGATAGAATAAAAATATTTGTGGAATAACATTAATCAATGATTATAATATCAGGATAATAAGGATGTTCGTTATATAATATGTCAAAGGGTAGTATATACACAATAAAAAAGTGAATTTGTGTATTACAAAAAATATGTCTCAATAGAATGTAAATTGAGAGAAAGTCCCTTGAAAAGTTAATATCCTTAGATTAATGAGAAATAAATGACATAAGTATGTATGAAAAATAATAATACACCCAATATTATAGGATATTAACTGTAAAACAATCATAGTTATTTCACACATATTAATAACATCACATAATGAAGTAGTATAAGTTTAACCCAAAGAATTGAAATTGGGTTAATAAGTTCACATATAGAAATTCAACAACCTAAGGATGTCACATTAAAATTAATAAAATGGGTTTATTAGAGAGGAAAGGGTCTCTCATAACATAGAAATAAAATTGGATCCTTTTCCAATTTGGTAACTTACGAAACATAAACAACCTGAAATAAGGATCAAAAAATGAAGACGTAAATACCTATATTTTTAAATCACCTCATCCATTCCTTTTTCATTTCTCTATAAATTGCATCCCATAACCATTCTTCAGTTTTCATCTTGAAATACACTATTGTGATATGTATCCTTTGATCGAACAACTCTAGCATCGTCAAATTTACAATGGAAAGTACTCGACATTCCATGTCATCCTCTAGTATCATTCCTTCCAATCAAAAATGAATATGACCAGCAACACCTTTACTCCCCCGTTCCTTCATAATAATTACATCACAGGTTCTCCAAATATGTTTTATTTTGTAAATACTAATCTACAAATAATCATCTATTTTTCAAGTCCTTTACAAAGTGTATTTATTTCTCTTCTTTGACAACATAAGATAACACTCAGTAACAACAAACTCTTCTTATTTCCCTATAAATCCATCTTGGTCCAAAAAAACGTGATGGAAAACACTTTGGATAGTTATATTTTTACCATGTAGATTTTGGACCCATTCTTATTAACATAAAATAAATATTAATCTTCATAACATGACATGAATTCTATATATGAAATAGTTCTTTTTACATGACGAATTTTTTCATCTTAATTTATAATCATATTGAAGTCTGCAAGAAGAATACATGGTTCACATTGAGTGTTTGAAAGATAATTAATATCCAAACATGAAAATATATGATCATGATTTTAATTATAGGCATATATAAGAGTTTAAAATTAATTTTATTCATTAAATTAAAATTAATAATTGGCCATTTGTTCACTACTTCTCACTAATAAAGCATTCCCTATACTCAAATTTTATTGAACCTAATGACATTTAATATATAAATAATAAAGGTTAGATCCAATAAGAAGATAACTCAATCATTCAAAAGAAAAAATCCTTGAAGAAAAAGACATTTTAGGATATTAAAGCCGATGAATGTCTAATTTGTTATTATGAATAAAAATCCTAAGTGCACATAAATTTTATATGACGGTGAGACTGATGCAGTTCCAAAACATGATCTTCAGGGACATTTATATTATAGTGGTGGGTCCCCCAAAATCATTACCCCCTATTACTAGAAATCGTATCTAATTTTTTAAATATCAGGTAAAATATCATTTATTAATGTGGTTAAAATGTGTTTTTTATAAAAATTCCTTTTTCGGTGCATTATTTTATGAAATTATATTATTATATATAAGAAATGTTTTTAATAAAGATGATATATATATATATAAATAATATATTGACCCTAATTTTAATATTATTACATTAAAAATATGAATTGGAATGGTTAATACCCTAGAATGTTATTTTCCTACAAAGAATGTTTTGAATTATATTTTATAATTTATATTGAATGATAAATTAAAAAATTTAATTTCAATTAGAATACTAAACATAATTTTTATAATTATCATATCAATACAATTTTAGGATTTAATTTTTGTAATTTTAGAATATTGTTCAATTTTTGGTGTATAGTGAAAAATACTAATTTTGGTAAAACCCTCCGATTTACGAAATATTCATAATAGAATAATAAAATTGTTTATAAATTTGTTTATATAAAATTTAGATATTTATTAGTAAAATTGATCATTTATTGTTATTGTGATGTATTTATAAATAAAATTTTTATTTTTTGAAAAACAATTATTCTCCCACTTCCACTATAGCACTGGAAAAAGCTAAAGCATCCCCTTCGGTAACTATTATTCTACCTTAAACTGTTGACTTTTCAAGAATATCATGGTAAAATCAGAAATATCACTTTTCATTCCATCCCACTAGTAATACACTCAACGGACTCTGTACATCTAAGTGCTTCTAGGATGAACTGAAAATGGAGAACTCTTAGATTCACATAACTATTCGTTCCTCCAATGAGAATCACAATGCACACAAAACGATTTTAAAAATCTAAAAACACAATATTTATTGTGGATAAATTCCGATAACCTACCCATTTTAACAATTTTTACATTTTTTTGAAGCTCTAAGTATGCTTTCTGTGATTTCCTTATTCTGTCTAACAAAGTTAATTGCACTGAAACCTGAAACAAAATACGGAAATTTCTTGCATTAACAATTTCGAAGCCATTTTTTCAAAATAATTTCCCAAATGATCATATTCCAAATGTATCTTGGTGAATTCATCATTACTTTTCCTACTCAATGAATCATACACTATGTTTTCTTTCCCATGATTGTAATGAGTCATGCAATCATAATCCTTAATTAGTCTCATCTATCTTCTCAGTCTCATGTTTAATTTTTTCTATGTCAATATATACTACAATATTTCATGGTTATTATATATTTCACATTTTACATTATACAGATGATGCCTCCAAATTTACAATGCAAAATCCATAGTAGAAAATTCAAAATCATGCGTGGGATAATTTAACTCCGGAGGTTTTATTTGAATTAAATAATAAGAAATTATCTAGTCAATCTATATCCAAACAAAACAAGGTATTATTAATGTAGTATCAATGTAGATGAAAAACTCACCATTTTAGGAATTCAAGTGCAAAAATACATCATTCAACAATCTCATCTCATGTTCAGGAAAACAATCATCACATTCTTCTATCCAAATAATGTAAACTTGTTTTTGAGTTAACTTAGTTTGCGAGCTAGAAAACTGTGAAACGTTTTTAACAAACCTACTGTAATAACCTACTAATCCATGAAAAAAATGAACCTCTATAACATTTTTATGTCTTTGAAATTCATTATCCACGTTTTTATTGGTAGGATCAACTCATATTCCATCCTTATTTACAATGTTCCCTAGAAAAGAAATATGTTGACACCTAAAACCACACTTTCTGAATTTTTAGTGCAGTTTATTTTTTTATGGATTTAAAACAAACCATATATGTTCTTCAAGATCATATTTTCTTCTAGAATATAATATAATGTCATCAATAAACACAACCAAAAATTTATCCTTGAACTCATGAAATATTATATTTATAAGATCCATGAATACAATTGTTGCATTACATATCCAAAAAAACTACAAACTCCAAATGACCATATTTAGTCAGAAATAAACTCTTTGGGATATATTCATCCTTTACTTTTAGTTAATGGTGCCCCGACCTCAGGTCAACCTTAGAAAAATAATTTGCACCCTAGATCTGATCAAACAAATCATTTTTATGAGTAAAAGGATACTTTTTAATAGTAATGTTATTAAAGGCTCTATAATTAATGAAAAGACTCATTGAAAAAACATTCCTTATATCAAACAATACATGATAAACCCGTGTTAATGTTCTTGGTTGGATGAAGACTTTATCTAATAATTCTGGTAACTACTTTTTTAATTCCAGAATTTCCATTTAAGATATTTGATAAGGTGGTTTAAAAATTGTATTTTCATGAGGAACTATGTCAATAATAAACTCAACCTCTATATTAGGAATAAAAAAAATTAAATTCATCATGAAAAGAATCCATGTCTTCATTTTCCACTAATATATCATTAATATAGATAGTTACCTATTATTAAATAATATGGGATAGATATCCTTCATTTCCATCATTAATCTCTTCCATATATTCTTAATAATCTATCAGATTTATTGGTTCATTCTTGGACCCAAATTGAAAATCATCCTAAAAAAACATTTTTTCTCTGAAATCTATTATAGCATGATAAAATTGAATCATGTTTATACCCATGATAACATTAAACTAGAATATATTCAAACAAAAAAAGTTTTTAGGTAAAATATTACCATATACATAGATAGTATATTATTATAATTTCCTTTTGCAACAATATTTCTTCCAGGTGTTTTTACCTTGAGTTCTGGTTTCATTTCATAAGGTGTAATTCCCAATTTTTCCAAAAATCACTAAAAAAGAGAAGAATGTGTAGAGACCTAATGAAACAACACATTTGTGAAATCTGTGAGAAAATTGAAATGTTCGTGTTTCCACCTCATTTTATTGTTCCAAAATAATCAAAAGTGGTTGAAAATGATTTTCCACACCCTTCTTCTTCATCCATTCAGGATAATTTCCTACTTAAGTGACTGTCTTCGGAAAAACATTCTCAAAATGACCCAATTACATACAGTTAAAGCATCTCACCGTCGCATTCCCATTAATTTTTAGATAATTTTTGTTGCACTCATGATATAGGTATCCAAATTTTCTACAATGACAACACTTTTCATAATTTACAAGCCAATCATGGGGATTCATTTCACTGCTCTTTTCACAGGAAGGGAAATTGATTTTCTTAGCTCTAGACTACTTTGAAGAATTATTCCCCAATGCCTTCCAACATGACTTCTTTTTATCCATGTCATTACGACTCACATAGGTCTCAAAAAACTCTATCTCAAATTTTTCATCATAATGAACATATTTATCATATATTTTAAACTAGTGTGAAGACAAAGATCATATAATAATGGGTTTCAAAATAGAGTAAAATCTATTAATTTTTCTATCAATGTTTTGAATAAAATATTTTTTGTACCTATCCGGTCTTGTAAAATTAGAATCATATGATGCCATAGAATCATCATCTTTCTAATTTAGTTCCAATAATTTCTTCTCTATTATAAGTTGAACAGTTTTAGGAAATTTTTTTTCCAGAATAAGGATCGTAAATTTATCCAATTCCAGACATTCAAGATCATCTCTTTATCTCTTAATCTGATCTTATGACCACCATTAATCGACACCACCTTCTAAATGATAAATGGATTTTATTAAAGTTTTTCATTCTGAAAAAACCTATGACATCAAATATCTTTTCTAATGCATTGATCCATCCTTTGGTTATCAGTGGATCTGTTGTTAAACTGAATACTGGATGATGTTGCCTCATTAAATTATCCAAAAAAGACATGTTTCATCATGGTAGATCATGTTCTTATGTAGCATGGATACCACAAACATTTATTTCTTGAGTCTTCTAATATATTATTTTCACAAACTTCTTGGTTTATATTCCCACCATCCTAGGATGTAGATTCAGACATACATTATCCTCTTGGTGCCTTCCTGCTTCAGCATCCCTATTTCGTCTGTGAAAATCCATCCTAAATAGACATATCGTAGAGGAATCAACTTTTAAATCTTTAAATTATATAACATTTAAATTTAACCATATTGTAAAAACCAGTTATGGTATTTTCATAATATCATCATAACCTCTAATGTTATCTAAACCATCCTCTGATTCCATCTATAAGGTCTCCGACTTATTACTTTACATAATCATTAATTTTATTCTATAACATACATTATTAATCATTTAAGATCTTTTTGGGTTTCATTTTTTAATGAATTATTATTTCTTACTTACATAACATACCATATTTATAAAAAAATAATATACTAATAGAAATAGATTACATTTTTTTCAAAATATAAAACATTAAAAGTTAAAGCATGATATCATTTAAAACAATCCATATCAATCATCATGACTCCCTTCATTGTCATAACCATCGTTAAATCATGTGAAAAACATTATGAAATATTATGATGATCATAAAACCCATTAATTGATATAAATAGAGAAATCGTTAGTCAAGTGATAACATAAAAACGAATAAAAACCATAATCATAAAATCTAATATGCTTATAAACATCATGTGGTTGCCATGGGACATAGTTACCATATGACTGTTACATTCACCCTTTCACATGGAATATCCTTTTGTTCAACTTCAATCTCCTAGATAACTAATGTATTGGAGACCTATAATGGGGCTCACCTGTCATACATTGATCTATATTGGGATCAACCCAACATATCTTGAGCTATAATGGGCTAAACCCAACGTATATTGAGCTAGAACGTGGATCACCCATAATATAACGAGATAAAATTGGTTAAAATCAACAAAAATAATGTACAAGGAACATATCATGATAAAAATATTTCATAACTCGCTTATAGCATTGAGAAAAACACATTCACATTTCAAAATAAAATTTTTTGTAAATATCACACTTAGAACATAAACATTCTACAAAAGATAATGAAATATTATTATTCGAAAAACATATAATGGAGACTGTATGTTAATATAACATCAAGAAAAAATAATAGTACTCTCATGTCGTAGAAAACATTATCTCCTTGGATTTCATAAATGAGACATTTAAATGGAATGTAAGAAAAACGCCATTACAAATACAATAACATTGAAGTGAGAATTGATTAAATAAATGGAATATGAAAATAGACTATAAATACCCATAATAAAACATAATAAAATTAAATTAAATTTCACAATTCATCTTGGCATGATAAAAGCCCATGAAGTTGAAGGTTATCCAAAAGAATTGAAATTGGGTTTATAATTCACTTACGAAATTTCGGCATGGTATCAGGTGTACATGGGAGGGTTAAATGGGAGGGAAATGGTTATATAATAATTAATACCTCATAAGGGAAGTATATGGTAGGTTATAAAATATACCCCCTCTTTAATAATTTAAAATAAAAGAGCATAACATTGAGGAGATTCTTGACTAAAATTAAGAAAGAGAGAGTCTCATACCTCGGTATCGACTTCCCTCAAACATGATTAAACATCATGTATGATTTTTAAAATAGTTTTATTAAATTTTAAATAATATTATACATGTTTATAACACCTTAAATGATCATTTTATAACATCATTACACACATTCATTAATAATATTAAGTAAATTCCATTATTTTGGGTGGGTTAATTACATGGTTTCCATTTGCAGTTTGTAAAATATATTCTTGTTGATTGGAAGTGAAAATCCAGAATTGGAAAAGAATGAGATTTTCATAATGAAAAAACCATAAATTATACCATTTATCATATTAAATTAATACATGTGTATTATTCATAAGTTAAATCATTGTTGATATTTGTTTAGGTCATTTTGGTGATTCTTTGATCATAATGAACAAATTTTGTCTTATAAATTATTAACATGGGTAAAATTGATTACATGAATTTATATAAGATATAATTTATAAATTATAATCTGGATCAACCATAAAAATGGTTTCTATAATAGTCTTGAAAGGTGAAATAGAAATTGAAATCAAATTGCCATGATGTTGGTAAATCAATATATCACATACAATGTTTTAATTTTTTGATTAAGTGGGAGAAGAGATTAAAATATAATGGTTAATCATCCATAAACATGATTAAATACATAATATAAGTGATACAATTTCATTAATTCTTCTTCTAAATTTATAGGTTAGGAAATAAGATTACTTGAAAAGTAAAGATATGAATAGAAAGAAAACAAAAGAGGATGTTTACCTCCTGATTTCTTCTCCTTGAGATCCTTATTAAGGCCCTTGGTTTTAGACTCATGGTGAGATAAGAAGGTTATGGAAGTGGATAAGGGTCATGGGAGGAGTATTGTATAGAAATTAGGCAAGCCTAAATGTTTTATAGGTGAGGGAAGAAGAAGAAGGAGTGGGTGATATTTACAGTGGATGAGAGGAGGAGTTTTACATTATTGTAATAATTATTTTTTTTCAAAATACAAGAAATATTTAGTAATCCACAAAACAAATAGCAATAAGTTAATGTGAGTTTTAACTAATGGTTTCTTACATTATCTATGATGTTGGGAATAGTGTATTTTTCCATTAATTTATTTATACAGTAGTTACCGTATTTTACTATTCACTAAATATTCATGTATTTCAGAAAAATCCCAATAAATAATACTAACAATTTTTTGAAGTGTAGAATTTAAAAAAGATATATACTTTTAGAATATAATTTTCTAAGTATGAATAATTTATTTTTTAAGTAAAATAATATTTTATTTAATAAAAAAACTTTTTAAAACATTTATTTACTTGTTCAATGATATCGGTATATCATGACATTAATTAAATCTTATATGTATACTATAATAGGTGAGGATTATAATAATAAGGTGGAGTTAATATTCATAAGGGGAACATTAGTAATCATATTTTTAGGGTATTATTGAAAAAAAATATGTTGGTTTTATCAAACTCTATATAACATACTGATTGCAACCATGTATATCCATTTTTGGATATTCGAACCACAGAAGTGGGAAAATAATGTTTAGTAAAAAATTATCTATCTACATAAAACAAATTTTCATGAATTTCAAATTAAATTAAAAATCTTTGGGTGTTTGACTGAAAATATAATATAATACATATATCTCTATCCTTCTATATATTGTAAGATGATAAGGTCGCTTGTCCGAATTTGGGGACTACAAGCTCCACAGCTGGATGTTATTAATTTTTTTAAACCTATCATTGAATGTAATAATGATATATATAAATTTTAAAAATAATTATTATTATATGATTAATATTTTTTATGTTATGGAACAATGGGAAATTTTTCCATGAGCAACCTATCAAAGTTCTATTTATGGTTGTCAAAACATTTAACATAATATTAAATGATTTATTAACTATATAAGGTATGGTAATAAATGAAATAAGAGGGAATAATATAAGTTAATAAATATTTTAAATGTTCTCATATAGTTATAAAATAATATAATATAGATATATAAGAGTTAAATTCTATATGTGAGGATTCAGACTCCTGATAATGGGTTTGAAATCTCAATTTTGTTTCTTTGAGACTTATGCCATTTTCACCAACGGTTTTATTTTAATTTATTTAAAAACCAACATACGGATTAAATATATAATTTTATTCCATAAAACTAAAGTTTTTTAAAATCCATTTCATGTTCAATCCTTCAATGTTCTTTTGATCGAAAAGTTACAAAAAACATAATATATTTCTCATGTCTATTTTATTTCATTAAGACTTATTCCATTTTCACAGAATACTATCTTTTGGGTGGTGTATAAATTTCAATATGGATTTATTTTATAATAAATTTCATAAAATTAATATTTTTTTTTAAAATCATTTTCATGTTCACTCTTTAAATATTCTTTTGATGTTAACATTAGGAAAGGCATCATGGATTTTTTATCTCAATGTCATTTCATTGAAACTTATTCCATTTTCATATCATTTTTTCTTTTTTTTGTGGTGTATAAACTACCATATAAATTTATTTTATCATTTATTAAGTAAAATTAATATTTTTTTAAAATATATTTCATTTTGTATCCTTCAATTTCCATTTCATCTAAACGTTACCAAAGACGTAAAGAATATATTTTCTCCATTTTTGTACTTATGCCAGTTTACCATTTCTTTTGTTTTATGTTGCATTAAAAACTATATTAATGTATTATATCATTAATAATAATGAAAATTGTCCATTTTATAAATATTTATAAATTTATAAATTTCAATTTATCTTTTATTAAATAATTATAAACATCATAAGATGTTTTCTTTAAAAACATGTTTTAAATGTTATAACTTTTTTTGACCCTTCCTCATCAAAATCATTGTTACATAAAATATTTATACAATGTTATTGAAAATATAAAAGGATTTTATAATTTAATATTAAATAAATTTTTTACATTCATTATAGATGTTTAAAATGGTATATTTTTAATGTTTTTTATACATGTTATTTTAATAAATGTGTTAAAGGAATATTTTCAATATATGAATCAAGGATTAAATTTTCCAACTTCATGACCATTATTTTTTTATATTCTTCCTCTACAATTTTTCCATGATTTTCAATGAAATTCATTTACCCTATATTGATGGGAAATTAAAATTTTCATATTTTTCAATGAAAAATAAATTTTAACATTATTTTTTGGAGAATTATATAAGTTTTTCTAAAATGCATCAAAAAAAATATTTCATGAGGTTTTATGATAGAAATACAATATTAAAAAAATTATTTATGTTTTTATAGTTTTCATTTTTTATATAATGATGTGTTAACCATATATAGCTCTCTAATGCATTGGGTAATAATTTTGGTCCTGAAGTAAATGTAATGGAATTTACAGAGCAGATAATTCAATTATTAATGGTTCTTATATGGGATCTATGAAGATAATGTACTAGGGAACCTAGATGAATTTTTATATGGGAAAAAGAT
Source organism: Viscum album (assembly GCA_963277665.1). Lineage (NCBI taxonomy): Eukaryota > Viridiplantae > Streptophyta > Magnoliopsida > Santalales > Viscaceae > Viscum > Viscum album. Next base: position 566,447,210 of record OY728164.1, on the reverse strand, counting down.
ATTTTATGGAAACCATTTGAATTCAAAATAAATAAATATGAGTTTATAATATACAAAATTTTATGAACTATTAAATCATGATCAATTTTTTTATTAAAAATATTTTCAAGGTTCTTAATGTTTTCTAATAAAATCTCTTGATTATGATTTCCCTTTATTATAAAATAAAAATGTTTCATATTATGGTTTTTCAAAATTTATAATTTCTTCAGTATGAAAAAAAATATTTTTCTGAGTGTTTTTTATTTAAAAATGGATTTTTTTTTATTTTAGTGTTTTTCAAATGGACTAACATGTTTTCCTGTCCATTATTGATATTTTTTCTCATCCCATGTTTTTAAATGTCTATAAACAAGGATTTGAGATGGTTATGAAATATATAATGGTCTAATTTGTTTCTATGTAAATTCATTATAGAATAAGTGAATGTGTTTTGAATGAAACTGAAGTATAATTTTAAATGTCTTGTACTTTTTGAAAAATTGATAATGAGTTGATGCATCCACTTTTTATAAAAAAAAATTAATGTTAAAGAGTTTTTTTACGATGTGCAACAATAAACCAAAAATTTCATAAGAATATAATAAAATTTAATCCTATAATTTAATCTCATAATCAAGGTTTATTAAATGTGTAGATATGTATAGTCACATATTGTTATAGAAGTAGGTATATAGAGAAGTAATAACTTAAAAAAAACCCTAATATTGTATCAAACATAAGGTTGGTCTATAAGTCTATCAAATATGATATTTAAGCTATATTATTATGTATTATATTTTTTAATTTTCAAATTTATTTATAAATATAATAATTATCATGTTATACTAATGTAAATATTTACATTATCATAATTTCATGTTGGATGTATATATTTATATGTGTGTGTGTGTGTATATATTGATATACATTTCATGATGTTTATTGAAAATTGAATTTTCAAAACTTAAATTTGGTTTATCCATTACCAATATAAATCATGGATTATTATAGGTTATGATGTAATTTTATGGTTAGTATGTGTATGATTCCGAATTTGGGATATGAAATATTGACTTTAGGCACAAAACATTTTTTCTGTGATTGAGGGCTGAGGATGTATTCCAAAAGGAGTGTTATACACTATGTATTTGTGATAATAGGTTTTTATTGTTTATATTGGTATTTGTGACATCCATAAGATGGTATAATAACAAACATTAAAAATTTTATGGTTTGATACATTTATTGTGATGTCGTTGAGGCTTTTAAAAGCAGTGGTGACTATGTATGTTATTGTTAATTCTGTTTGTTGGAATTCATCCAAGATGTGTTTTATCTTTTTATATGATGTCTATGATATTTTCTCCCTCGATTAGGATAGACAGGATAAATGTATTTTTATACCTAGAAGGTATTTTTTATGTCCTTATCTATCTTGATGAGGTATATTTGATGTTCCCATAACAAGATGAATGTAAAGTGATGTATTCATTGATCAGGTAAATCCATACACTAAGATTCAATAACTAATTATGAGGCTATATGGTATTGAAATGAAATATTTCCCATGATCACTAAATGATTTAAAAAAATAAACCATATAAAAATGAAATTAATTTATGGTGGATCTATTTAAAATGGTTATAGAGATATATGTGTTTGAAGGAAATCATTTCGGATACCATTGTACCTTGAGTAACATTGATTATTTTCTAGACGATTATCTTTACAAACATTTATAGATCTGGTGATTCATATATATTTTCAACGGTAAAAATTATCATGGGTCCACACATTTTTGTCAAATTAATATAGATTTAGTTTAACTAAGAGATATTCTCATGAAACATCCTTTATATTTTTATACAAAAATGAGACTTGAATTGGATTTTCATAAGGTATTGCATAAGATTTAATATAGGGTGTTGTAAATTATATGATTCAAAAAGTTTTTAAGGATATTTCTTTATGTATTTTTATATTATTTCACATGTTATTGTATATGATAAAATATAAGGTAAAATAGAACAATGTCTATATGGATTTATAGTAAGTGGATGATTAAAAGTAATATGACTTAATTCCATGTGATATCATATATTATGATACACTATGTCATAGAGTATGACATACATATAGAAAATTATTATCTTATAATTATAATATATATAAAATATTTTGAAAAACATATATTTTATTGATTTCTTAATAAATTTATATTATACAATGTAATTGGGTTCTAATTTAATCAATCATAAATTATGATTCATTTGGAACTGTTATGATTCATCAAAGGTATTGGGGTGTTAATAAGTTAATGTATGAATCATATATAAATTATACATAATTGATTAGTATTTTCATAAGAGGAAACAACACCGATAGTTAATGGATAAGGGTTTCATGAAATATATATAAATGCAGTACTCTATTGATTATGAACCATGTGAGTAAATGAATTGGTATGATGAGCATCACTAAAGACAATATAAATTGTGTAGTATAAGAGTTTCATATGTTATTGGGATCCATGTGAAAATTTCTAGCTAATACTCCATCCATATTGAATCAATTTTCATTCATCCTCATTACCACGTTGAGATGTTAAATTATCAAAGTGGTTTAGATGGTCATATTTAATGTGTTTGGGTGATTTTGTGCTACCCTTTGATTATCTTGGAAGAAAAATTCTTTTTTATTTTCATTATTGATCATCATAAAGGAAAATCCCTATGATTTTAAAATATTTACATTTTATTCAATAGTGTATGAGAAACATAACAATGATCTTAAAAAACCCAGGAAATATATTCCATTGAATTGAAACTCTTTAATAGCTTGCGGGAAACAAGATACCATTCCTAAATGTACCATAATATAATATATCATTATAAATTATCCATTAAAAGGGGGGTTTATTAATATTAAAAAATAAATTATAAAATATATGGTTATCTATTGATTATAAATTAATTTTAATTAATTTAAAAGAAAAAATTATGTTTTCAAAAAAACAATATTTTTCTAAAAAAGGATTAATCACAGATTTACCATATAATATAAAATTAACTTATACCAATTTTATAAAATTTATTTTACAAAATTTTATTACTTTTATAAATCATCATATGGAAATAATATTTGGGTTTATTTTTTAAAACTTTATATTTTTTTATTATGAATACTGAAAATAATGATTTTTAATTAATACATTATTTTCATTTAAATTATTTAAAATTTAAATAGTATATTAATTTTTTTTATTTTATATTCAATTAATTATATTACTATTAAAATAATTTATTTCATTGGAATCAATTTAATATTAAATTTTGATATCGTAAAATTATATACATATGTGAATTTTCTATTTGGAAACCTTCTTTTCAGTGCATCTATAAGTATAATTTAAAATCAGTTTATAAAAATATCATGAATTGAATTTGGAAAAATGGATTAAATATTTAAATTTAATATAATATTTATTATCTAATAATTTTAAATTTATATTTGACTATTATGAATAGTAAAATCATTAAGAATTAATTATGATGGCTAAGGTTAAAACTGATTCACTAGGGGTTAAACTAAAAAGATAAGTGTTAAAATGACATAAAAACTTGTATAAAACTATTTTCATGACATATTTAGATATATTAACCTATAATTGTACGTAATTACCCATTTTTACATTTTTTCTTAGTAAAATCACAGTTATAATTGAATATTTTCAAAATTCAAAGCATATCCTCATCCCTTACTTATAAAAGGCCACCCATATCCTCCTCAATTAATACTTGTAAAGCAATTTTATTTCCAAAAAAACATTCAAAAATATCTTCCATAACTCAATAAAATCTTTAACCCTTTTGGATCATAAATTCATCCAAGGATGGATTTTGGTACAAAAATTATGAGGTCGTACAAAGAAGAGGTAACATTCTTAAATGAACTATTTTCTTTTGTTTCTTCTTCCACTTACATAAAATATTAATAAAACACAATTTTAAAATAAACTTAGTATATCAAATATAGTTACATTTTATAAGGTTAATTACATAAACTATTTAAATCTCTCATTCCATTAATTTGGAAACAAAGTGTTCGATCCTGTGTACATTGGACTACCACCACGTGAAAAGATGTAACACATTTTTCATCGCCAATATTAAATATTATATAAAAAGATAGAGTTAACAAAATTTTATTATTTTTATGATATATTTATTATTTATACTTAATATCACATATACCTTTCTATGTTCTATACTGTTTAACATATGATAATGTATCTCTCATATACTGTAGAATTCCACCTCATGATGATATGTGATTGTTTTCTCACTTATGATTTACATGGATGGTAATGAAGATAAATTTAATTAATATTTCATTTATATATGAAATGATATAGAATCTATAAAATTAAAATATCACATACTTTGTCACCCATTCACCCTTTACGGAAATGATATTGTCGCTTGTGTGTATGTACGAAATACCGTCTCCATGATGTGATGTGATTTATTATCCATGTTAGAAATTTAATAATTACCCTAAAATAAATATAATAGAAAATTTAAATTTAATTTTGATATAATTAAAATTATTATGGTACTATATAATATTCTAATGAACATAAACATTGATGTTAAAACATTCATTTGAAAATAAGGCATTTATCACTTCAAACAATAGTAGTAATGAAGGATTATTAAAAAAACGGGTGAAATAATTTAAAAAAATTATAATATATGCTGTTATAAATCTTAATTTTATTCTTTTATATGATAAAAAAATGAATAAAATAGTTATACATGTGGTAAAATGATGTTAAACCAAATGGAAGCGTATAGTAAAATGTTGTTCCTCAATTTCCATTCATTTTGGAATATTTTATTATTGTGAGTATAATTTTTTTTTGTAGAATATACACTACCCCTATTGCATGAAATATCATAAATAAATCATTATTAATGGTATTTAATGTTTCAAATTTTATTATTTCGGCCAATATGGTTTTACCTGAATGTTACTAAGAGATAAGTGACTTCGTCTTAATTTCCCTTCCATAAGGCATATTTAATTTTTGTAAACCTAATTTATTTTTATAAAGTGTACATAATCCCCTTTTTATATGTAATATCAAAAATCATTAATAATTTATCGTATTTTAGTTTCAATTTTAATTATTTCATATAAGGTTATTTGACTAAAATGTTACAAAGTGTTTTAACAATTTAATAACGCGATTTCCTTTCGTTGGGTTATATTAATGATTCATTGTCTTTGATATTCTAAGATTAGATGTAAAATAAATTTTTATCATGTAATGTTATTTTAAAAAAAATTGTGGATTAATTTGATACACATATAAATTCATTTATTTATTCTCTCTTTAATTTTATTGTCACTGAAAGGGTTTATTTCATAATCTCATTTTAATAGGGGTTGTTTATACTTGAATTACCATTAAATGAAATTATTTGATCATTCAACAATAAACATATTTCATATTCAACCTTTATATTTATTAATAATATTTTTATGTAATATAACAACAATTCCACTCAATGGTACATTAAACTTTTTATAATATATTTTTTGAAAATCATTTATAATTGGTATCTTCGGTCGAAAATCTCTTTTCATCAAAAATCATGTTTAGAAAAATGTATTTTACTTCTTATTTGTAAAATTTCAAATTTATTAATAAATAATTTTTTTACAATTTCTTCCTATTGACAATAAAATCAATAGAATCATCATGTCATTTTCCAATTAGTCCCATTTTTATTTTTCTGAAAATTAAGTTAATTATCAAATAAAATTATTTTAAAGATATTTTGGAAAATTTTATTTTCAAAAAACTATATTTTCAATGTGAAAATGATATTTTCCTAAACAATGTTTTTGAATATATTTTTATTGCATTTATATTCATCAATGAAAAAAAATTATCTTACATTTACTTCACTAGGGATAAGTTTTTTTGATACTAAACTTATTTATATCATTGATGGTTTATGATCATTTTGACAAAGGATTGGGTTTCCATTCACTTCATTGAATCATTTTTGTACTCAATAACACTTACTTGAAAAATTCACTTTACCATGATTATTAGACATAAAATTTTACTAAAGTATACATATTATTAATTATGTATATATTTATTTCTTAAACCATATATTTTATATACCGATGTGGTTCTATATTTAGTGATATTTGTTTGTCTGGGTAAATTTTGATAAATTTGTATTCATTACGCAATAATGATATTTGTTGTTAAAGAAAATTATTTATGATTTAATTGGGACAATTTATATATGGGTAATTATTTATACATGAAATAATGAGTGGGTCTTGATATTATATTTTTTCTCAAGGTTGTTGTAGTATCATGTGGTGAATCAGAATGCTAAAATTAAACCTATTTGTACCTATAGTTATAAAATGTATTGGGAATGGTCTTAATGGAAGAGGTATCATGGTTCATGATATCATAAAATCTATTAAATAGAATGTGTGGTCAGATATTTTATTTTTCATATTGATAATATGTTGTTAAATAAATATAATGATGTTATTGATTAAATGGAATGTGTTTCAGTAATTTATCATTCCTTATTGATTATTATAAACGAGTCTTTCAAAATTTTCTTATCACTGTATTTATTTCCTTCTCAATTTTTCTATTACATGGAATGTGTTTTCATTTATTTACCTTTCCATATTAAATAATGATAGATTCCACATTATATAAACCTTACCGAGCATTGGAGCTTGTCGTTATTTTTTTTCCATTACCCGGAATTTAGAAAGTGGACTAATATTGATATGAAATGATATTCAAGAGAGGACAATTATATTATTGAAATAATTATGTTTTAATTTTTGTATTCAAATATAGTATGATAATTATGTATGTATCTATTTTACCAAAACTACTGAACTATTATGTCATTCAGGATGAGATTTCTTATTTCATATTCCAATTTCATAATGTATACACGAGAAACGTCTTTCTAGAGGTGGGGTCATTACAGTCAAGCAATAAATGAATGTTACAAAAACATTATTTTGTGATTTAAGGTACATGTTCTTAATTATTAGTTTCACATGAATTTAGTTTCAATGGAATTGTTCTCATTGCATTTTTGGTTTTTATTTCTTTACAATTCATTGATTATCATTTATCATTACTTATAATCATTTCACTATTTATATTCTACACATGATTTTGAGATGATAATTATGGGATCATCAATTTCATTATTGAAGGTGAATTATTTATAATATTATGGTGTTAGTTTTAATTTCATTACTAACCCTTAGTGTTATCTACAATAGTTGGGATTTAGTCTAAATTATAATATGTTCGTTATGGGTGTGAGATGGTATTATTTATGTAGAAATAAATTGGTGGGTATTTATTTCAATATATATAAAAATATGATATTATCATAGGAATAGATTAGTTGTAATCCCTGAAATCCATTATTGATTTATATTGGATAAAGATGATTTGTACAATATCAAAAGTTATTGTTTAATATTTATTGTCTTCTGAAATCATCAATTGGGACATTATATTTTTTAGATTATAATTATAAAATTTGAAATAATTATTCTGAGTTTAATGGGGATATATATCCTAAAATATCTAAGAGTTGAGGAGGTGTTCCAGGATGTTTTCCCCAAATAGAATTACCCCCTTGATCTGACATCAAGTTCACGATAGATATGAATCCCGGCTCTAGTTTATTTTCATATTCATTTATACGAATATATCTATGATGTTTTAGTATTTTATAATTTTTATTAACAATATACTATAGAAGGTTATCAAGGACCAGTCGGTAGAAACCCATATTTTCCCCTTCAAGACATAGATCACTTTTGAGCTTTGATGTTCTAAGACCATTAAAGTAGTAAAATAGTAAATTTACCCAAGAATATGATAACATTATTATTTGTTTCATTGATACTTGGGAATGGTGTTTACATTTTGGATGAGATCTAGTGAATTTTTTAGCATGTTCAATCTTTTTGGAGTTTGAATATTAATTATTTAAATAAATATATATACCATGATTGTGGACAATTATATCTCCAAAATAAATTCATTTTTTGAAATTTTTACACTATAGTTATATCAATAGTATAAATTTTTCTATATGTAATGAAATAATTTACATGCTTGTGTGTTAATCATCAAAATGTTCCATTTCCTTCATTTGATTAAAAGGTTGATTGACATATTTTTCATTTTTTAAATATATCCTTTATATTCCTCTCTTGGGTCAGTTATATTTTATAATTAACAAAACCTATAGGATGGATAGGGAAAAGTGTTCTTAGAATTTAATCAACAGCCATAGTTGAGGTGGTGATGATGATTAAACATATGGAATTATTGACCAATAGATTGAAGCAAAGACACTAAATGTAATAACGTAGAAATTTCAATTAATTATATAATTCATTTTCCATGATTATATTTTGGTATTTTTTTCTAACTAACTTGTCTATTATTTATGCATTTGAAAAATTATTCCAAGGACATGTGTTTTCTATATCATTGTATGTTAATGATATTTCTTATGTGTTCCTTTTTTCCCTTATTCTTTATCATTGGTATATTTTTACATGATGAATGGTGGTCAGAACATCAAAAATTATCACCAAATACTTTATTACTCCCATATTAACATGTTTTCACTACCATCCTTCACCATTGTTGATGATTATACCAATATTGCTAAAAAATTTAAATAAGTTGAAATCATACAAGTTGGACTTTTTTGATATGGTAGGTGATAAAAGTGCGATCTATAGAGTTGGAGAGATGTATTATGGAAATCATAGGTTTCTATGGGTCTCTAAATATTTGGTGGTTTGGTAAACTTGTGTGTAGTGGAATGTTGAAGAATCGAGGTTTAATGTTAATGATTTTTCTAACCATGAATAGTTGGTAAGTCATTGAGAGATGGTTTTGGTGATCCTGGATGGTGAAGTGGAGGAGTTGATTTCTGTAAGAAAATGTTTTGGAATGATTAGTTATTTAATCATGATTGAAATGTGTTAAATCATATGAGATATTGGATCTATAGTTTTCCTGACTAGTAAATGGGTATACATGAAACATATGTCTTGTAAAGCCCATTGTTCTAGTGGTCGGGTATCTATGGTACTATAAGTATCAGATACAGTGTGACAACATATTACTGACTGTAATTTATGGATCCATATAGATCATCATGTATTTTCGTACAAGACACTCTGGATTCGAGGACCCATATTAGATTTGGCCTTGTTCACACATCAAGTAGGACACAAAAAAATATATCAGATGAACATCAAATATCCTTAAGATCACCCATCATATTTAGTACTGTAGACACTTTATATTATATAACCTATGGTGTTTTTAGTATTGTACCACCCTAAAGATAGAATCAGGAAAACATATAGTTTATTCTAGGTTGTTTATCATGAATAGTGAAATCATATAATCTTATTATACATTGTAAAGATTATTTGTTTATTTTTTTGTATAAAAAGGATATAAACATTGTATAACAGTTGATTAGGTTCAACAGAGATGATTTATGTCTACATAAGGTTTGGTAACCACTTAATAACCTGAAAAATTATGGGAGTGGGTCCTCCACATTCTTATTTAGATTTTAGAACACCCCCCACACATGGTATGGGTTTTCTTAGATAAATAATGAGGTATATACTCATTTGGAATATATAAGGTATAGCCCCTCACATTAGAAAAATATGTAGACACACCCGATTATATGGAATGTTCCCTCAACTTATGGAGTTATTAACATCCTTTTTTACATGATTTACTCAATAAGTCATGATTTTTTATCAAATCTTAGAACACCCTCAACCAAAATGCATATATCCTTGATGTGTTGTCCCCCTACTATAGATTATTTGTAGTTTCTAGTTTTCAATATGGTTTTAAATTCATGGTAAATTGGGTTTACTAATCCATTGATCGTTATGTATTCTAATAATATATCTTATTTCACCAATATATTTCTAGAATGGTGAAACATTGTTTCCGGTGGTAGAGTATGGTTCTCCATCAGCTGATATGTATACCTCTGAAAGGTATGGGTTCCACACTATGGTATGGGTTGGTTGTGTGAAAATGTTAAATAATGTGGATGTCTTAGGCCTTGTGAATCTTAATAAATTATTGGATTCCTTTAACATTAAACATACAATAGGGTGATTGAATTCAGAAATTATGTTCCTTTTAGTACATCTGGCATCCTAATTTACTAAAGATACACCACCCTCTTCGAATTGATATGAGTTTAGAAGGATTTCCCAATAACCCTGTAACTTTTAGTTATAGATCATATACAGATTCATTTATTTTTTTCATTTCCTCTCTTGTTTTGTGTTATTTTCAAACATTTTATTTTTCTTTTCCCAAAAGTATAGAAGTGACCTGTAGGGTTTGTCTATACTCACCCATGTATGAGAACTATTCTTACAAATGTTATTTTTATAAATTTTTTATATATTTGTTATAGGTGCCCTTAGTGGGAATGGAGCTGGTATTGATGGTCTTATAAATTCTTTGTGGTTTTCAGTGGTTCATAATGGTGGTGGTGACCACTATCATTGGAGATCATACCATAAGAACTTGTAGAGAATATGTACTTTACCCTTTTTATGATTATCATGTTTAGAAAACATTTCAGTTTTATAGTTTATATGGTATTTATTTAGGTAGTTATGTACATGTCTTTTAATGTATCATTCATTCATTTAATATTGTTCGATTGATTGTATATATATATATATATAATTCTTGGGTGAATGGTAATTTCTGATATTTGATATATATGTTTGTTTTATGTTGGTTAATCTATGTCCCCCATGCATGTTTGTTTATTTTTTTATATAGTGTCTCGACACTGGCCTAATGTGGTTATATTTGGGTTTGTCAATATAGCATACCACTAATCCATAAGAAGACATACTGGGTATAGTCATGTTAGAGTGATATTAGAGTGGTTCATTTCCTAATGATATGGTTTGATGTTTTCAATCTTGTGCTGGCTAGATTATGAATTTAGGCTAGTGGTGTTAAGATAGTTTTCATTTGTTTAGCAGATCATGAAACACGATGTTAGTGTGGTGGTTGACATATCAATTCACTAGGAACATGACAATATATTAATCAACTAATAACCTTATGGAAAAATTTTAAAGGAATGATTAGGAAAGAATATGTATCATATAGTTGTTAGTTTTGATATTTTATATCATTACAATGTAAACTCACAAAAATATTTTCTTACCATTATGGAAACATCCTATTGAATGATGTATTGCACTAATAGATATTAGAGTTTTTTTCAACAACTTTATTTTTTCAATTTTTTTCTCGTGTATGATCCAATAATTACAAACAATTTGAGAGATGTGATGTTTATTAAGATTCAATATTGAGAGATAAAATTTAAATATAATTAAAATATATATATATATCCACTTTTATCCCTATTAAATCCTTCTTATGAAAGATATGGTAGTTCCCACTCATCAAAATGAGACTACCTAAAGGCTGAGTTTGTTTCATGACTTTGATAGTAGGGGATTCAATTATTATATGTTTTCACTATTCCTCATGTGGTGGATGACTGATTATAGTTAGAGACATGTCAAATTCATCTTGATCAGACTCCCACAAACTCGTTGGAAATTTCATGTATTGAACCCTCTATATGAAATAATAATTTATCAGTGAATTATTTTTTTATTGAACCACTCACTGAATTATTTTACCAAGAGCTAATTTTCATCCCTTATTTTAGATTTTATACAATCCATTTATTTTTTTTGAAAGATCATGTATTAGAGATGTTGGATCATCTAATTCGATGTATGTCCACGTACTTATATGTATAAAATGAAAAATTCCTCCAATATTATTGTGTGTGAATGATTTGAAATGGGATCATTCAAGAAAAACAATTTATTAAGAGCATAGAGAGTGAGATATTTTTTGATAGGTTTTTTCTCTCATGGAACACCTCGAATGATAGATTCATAGAGTGAGAATAATAGTTTAAGTATCATTATAGAGATAAAACCTCATTATGAGATAATGTCATCATGTTTATTGAGGAAATAGAAATTTTTTTCAAGGATTCACCTCCTTGAGGATGATGGAACTTATATTTGAGACATTCCTATTATAGGGAATGTTTTATATTTGGGAGATGTTTTGGTTTCAAAATTAGTGGTGAAAAAGATATTATAGGTGGAATACACATTGATCTACTCCCATAATCACCACATTCATAAGGTTGTTTTTATAATAATACATTAGATGATTTATTCCAACTGAACCTTAGTATATGGAGTTAGAGATTTTAGTGGAGCCCCTATCGAGAACATTTTTTCAAGGGAATTTCCACTGGTAATTGTCATCATTCAATCACTCCATCAATATAAGATAGTATATCCTAAGTGGAGGAGGTTGATTTTCATTAAATATAATATTAGAAAAGATGAATAACAATGGTACAATACCTTATATGAATAGGTAAAAATGTTTCTATCACTATAATGTGATGTGAATTTTAGCACATGTAGGAAGGTTCACCTTCTTTGGTGTGTGGGTCCCTTAGTAAAAAGAGTAGTGTTGACACTAAAGAAGTTATTTTTACCTACAAATCAGTTGGTAATCATGAATTTATGTCTTATTGCAATATATTAGGATTATCTTTCTATTAATGTATTGAAATACATGAACTCTTCATGGGGGTAACTGATGTTTTTCCTTCAATAGAAAACTAGTATATAAATCAAATTGAATTCCAGAAATGATATTCAACTGTATTTGATTATAATTATGAATTCAATTAATTTATTTATTGGAGAAATAAACAGATTGTTTTTATTTCCCTATATAGATAGTATTAGGTATTTATAACTTTTACCTTGTATTAGCATGATAATAAAAAATTTGAATTATACTATCATAGTGTGAGTTATGGATTCATGGAGTAGTGGTTAGGCAAAGTGGAGTTGTTTCTATAATCGTAAATAACATAGAAGGGGATCAATGGTTATATGGTGGTCAACACACCATGTAAATAATTCCATGTTTTGTTCAATAGATGAAGAACATGAAAAGATATACTTAAAGTGGTTGAATTTTCATGTTTAAGGTGCTTGTTTCTCATATTAAATAAATATTAGATTACCCACACACTTATATGAGAGAGACCTATAGTGGGGATATCAATTGAGTATCGTTTCCTGACAACATTTTCTCAAGTGATGGACATGATGGTTTTCCTATTTGTGGGTATAATGAAATTCACATTGGCTGGGAAAATAATATATTTCATAGATACTCATATGGAATATCATGATTTTTTAATGTGAGGATATCCCTTGTATAGTACGATCCTCAGTTGATTTTTCCTCTAGTAAAATTGGAAGGTTCCAGGCACTACCACTTGGTGAGAAAAAGGTAGCGACATTCAGTTTTCCTCAAACTATGAAAAAGGAATATGAAATTTAGTGTTAACTATAGGTGTGGAAAAGAACATTTTAATGGATTGTTAATCCCCTTCAAAATCTTTTTATGTTATATAGTGGTATTTTACCCTCATGTTGGGTGTGTGAATTGCATACACATGATCAATTTGATAGAAACTAATATGAATAAACCTCTTTTATCATTTTTATCTTCCTATACATAAATTATCTCATCACTAATAAATATTTAAAATATTATAAAGAGGCCAATTTACACCACTCTTAACCATTCATCCATCCTCATATTGGCACGAAACATTATATGAATATTAATTTTTTAATATATTTAAAATTTAAATATTTTAAATATGTATATATATTTATATCAATATGGAATATATATATATATTTATTACAATGAATGATATATAACATTAATTTGTAATTTAATTTTATTTAAAATTTTAAAATATTATAAATAGGATATTTGAACATTTATATATTATTGATATTATTATTTATATGGAATTATATATGTAATTAATAATTAATTTTCTTCAAATTTAATTAATATAGTTTTACATAGAAAATTTAATAATATATCTATTGTATTTATTTTATATTGTTAAATACACACCCTCACACTATCATGTAAATGTTGGATTACAATACAAACACTCACATATAGATTTAGGTTATGTGTGTGTGTCTTCATCATGGTGTTTTTATATGAATAAATAAAGTCTTATATACAGAATTTTAATTGAAAAAAGTCAATTTTTAAATAATTTATTAAATTTATCATTATAACAATAAATTTTCAAATTTCCATAAGCAATGTTTTATGTAGTATAAATATTATATATATATAATGTTACATTAATATTTTACTATTTTATTTTCCTTAATTTTTATATAAATTATTATATAATTAATATTGTATATATAATTATGTCTTTCAGTGGAAAATCCATGAAATGACATTTTGTTGTTTTTTCTACTTTTTCTGTTGTTTTTCTCAATTGTAGAAGGCATGTTCTTACTTGCCTGACCACATCTCTCTTGTCTTTACTATTATTCTCTAATAAATAGTTAAGGGTTCTTATTCTCTACCCCGTATCCCATTTGGAGTAATTAATAAATATTTTAATATATAAATAATATAGTAAATATAAATAATAATGAATAGTATATTATTTTTGAATATAACAGATAATAAATATAAAATTAATATTTACGTGATTAGAAATATATATTTTGTATATGTAACTATTTTGATTAATTTTCATTTTTATATTTATACATTTAAATAATTGATGATATATTTTTAAAAAATATTAATTCATTTATATAATAATTGTTTTAAATATATATCATAATTTTCAAATATAATTAATAAGTAAATATAATTTTATGGATATAATTAATAATATATACATTTATGATATTAATAATTACTGTAAATTCTTTTTCATTCAATTATCAATACTTATAAATTAAATCAAGTAATTATATAATTAAAAATATATTCTAAAAAATATGTATTCATTATAACAATAAATATTTTTTTTACAATTTTATTATTTACAATAAAACCGAATTAATATTTTTTTACAAATTTATACATATAAATTGTAATATATAAATCTATATATAATGAAAATTACTCTAAATCTATTTAAATTTAAATATAAATATTTTAAATTTTAATATTTTATTTTCAGGATAATTTATATTTTATAAAAACCATTTATAATTTTATATACATGACTAGAAATTCGATCTGTACTAACAGCCTTATAATAATGATTTATCAAAACTGTTTGTAGAGGTTATCCATATACGAATGACTTCAAAAACAGTGTTTAAGATTAGCCTTATAAGAAAGGGTTTTTAGAAAACATCAGTATAGGTTTTTTACAGCAATAAAATTTTAAAACAATTAGTATTTTTCTTATACAAACCCCCTTGACCATTATATATCCCCCCCTAAACACAATGTCCCCCCAACCATTGTGTATCCCCCCACCATTGAACATTATGTATCCCCCATTCCCTATATAATAATTAATTTTTATTATTGTTGGCATATAGTTCATCCTATATTAGTCATGCGACCTACTGTAATTGGAAAAATTTTCCTCACACTCTTTCCCATAGAATTCATCATACTATCATCACAAAAAAAAACAAGTTAGGGTTGACGAAAAAATGTGTCTCCATGCCCAAAAAAGAGGAATATTTGATTTCCATGTGCTACATGACAACTCACATAACGAGGGGTGTTGATTCCTCTGAAATATTTCCAAATCAATTGGTGAAGTGAGGATAAACACCCATTATGAGTAGGTTGTGGATTTAAAAAATTATAGTTATAATTGTTTTGACACCTTAAGAACAATTTTTTTGGGCATCTGGTATGTTTTCAGTATCAAAAAAATATTTCTATAGTGTATAAACCATAACCTGAGGTGTAGTTCACTTCACATGTTTCTATTTTACTTTTCATAGATCCAAAATATAGTTATTAATCAAAATTTATAGTCATTGGAATCAAGAAATTTTTCATAATGGGATTCAAGATTGTGAGAAAGTACATCGCCCAGCTCCATCACCCGTCTTGTGAATGTCCCTAATGTGAATCTAACATACATGACTTGTACTTCATGTTTTTATTAGATACATCGCTCACATGTGTAGTTAGTTGTGTTTTATGTTTCCATGATTTTCAATTCACAATAATGTGATTTCCTCTTTGAACAGGGTCCCAAAAATTCCTATAAACATGTCACATAGGAGCACATTTTCACAGTTTAGAATTTTGAGAGACATCCTAATGAATTTATCACCCAATTCTCTCACTGACGTCCTTGAAACCCTTATTCATCTTATTAATCTCTTGATTAATATGTAATTATTAATATTATGGATATTAGAGTTCTTAAATTTCTAAATGTACAATAATCATTTTGAGGAACCACAAACACCCTAGTAAAATAATACTACGGTGAAGGACCCATACATGACCACATACATATGAATCATTCTTTGAAAAGTACAAAAAGAGACCCCTTTCCATAATTTCAATGCTTCGACCAAGTTGTGTCTCCGAAATCATACATTAAACAAGTTTAACTTGGTATAAATCCCTTTAGTTCAACCATGTATCACATTGGGGATGTCACATTCAGTTTCTCTATGTATCACTTGGGAGAATCTCTTTTAGATCACCATCTTATTAAATGGATGATACTACCCAAATCAATTTGTTAGAAATATTTTATCCCCAATGGTAAATAATTTCTTTATCCAAATATCATACTTTAGAATATTTTCACACATAACACCCCAGTATCCATGAGATTTATATGGTTATTTTATGGGACACAGTTTTTTGTCCCTCATTAAATCATGCATTCCCCTGGAAATGGATGTTCCGTAAACAATGATCATAATTGGTAGGGTCCTCAGAATGTTCACAATCCTGAATTCCATTGGTCAAAAGCATACCAGGATTGGAGGTAGTGGTGGGAAGCTTCTAGGTTTATGAAGTGATATTTATCTCATACATTCTACCTAAAATGTGATGTGAATTTAGAATTATTTTTGCGTCCGGTTTCTGATTACAAAATGAGTAATCCACAATTATGGATTTCAAAAATTGTAGTGAATCAATACAAATATGGGAATCACTTAGGGAGTAATCCCTAGTTATTCTCACTAAATAGACCATAATAACCAATCCATCATACACCGGTTGGTGGGGGAGTGTATTATTACATAAGAATCCACCCGTGAGTATTCCCATATACTTTATTTTAGGATACTATACATATCCATCATTCGATATCCCCTCTCTTTTCTCTTAGTGGAAGATGAAGGGATTTCGATCTTCGGTATCCGATTTAGGTGTATAACCAATCCAAAAAACTCGGGTGAATGAAATTATGAAATATGATAGTTCTTCTATAGTGTATTATTTCTCTTTTTGAGAATGACTAATTTGTGATTAAGGATCATTTGTGAACATGTGACAATAATAATCTAAAAATCATCAATGGGACTCCCATATGGGTGTAATACCCAAAAAATCCATAATAAGTAGGATTTGAATCCCATGTTGACATGATATGTAGGATACCTACTTAATTTTAAAACGCGTCATTTTTAATTATTTACCTGCTATAGTAGGCCATATTCCCTGTAAGATCTTTCCCCCACCTAAAAGGATATATTTATTTTGGGTCATTATCACATAACCCTCATCAAGCCACATTCCTGGTGAAATATATCTTCAAATAGAAATATTTTTTGTACGATCATCTATACTTCACCTCCATGTATTCCTTATAGGATAATCCATAAATTTACACTCATGAAAAAGGCTAATAAAAAACATGACTATGAACCATTCACATATATTTCCTTTTTGAATGTTTTTATACATCATGGATTCATCCTTGTATCATGATTTTAATTGGTGAAATGTCACTAATGAAAATATGATCTTCATCAGTGCTCAAATAGTAAATTTAATGCACTAAAAAAGTGATGTTAATCTCAACGATGATAAAATGGGTCCCTTTTATCATATCTAAAAAATAATCTGATAAAGACCCCTTTTAACAGTGCTAAAAAAGCACGGATATATAGGTCTTTTATTATAAATTTTTTAGCACTAATAAAAGTAAAAAAATCAAAAAAATGAAAAATATTTCTACAATTTGGGGAGGGCCATCTACAGTACATGAAGACCCCTTCACCAGTGCCCCCACCCATAAAGAGTGCCCACCCCAACCATTTAATAGTGCTAACACTTATTCCACCCGCACGTGCAACCTGCCTCCCCTAGATTCGAAATCAGGACCTATTGCCTACGCACCTAAGCCCTTACCACCCCACCATATAGTTGTGCTCTTAATTTATTAATATATCTATTTATTAATACAAATATATTTAGTTATATTTTCTCATATATTAAAATATATTTATATTAACATATATATATATATATATTAATATTAATATTTATTCAGTAATATTAATATATATATATAGTTATATTAAAATATATATATAGTCAAATTTATATATGAATATATTTATTCGTATATTAATATATATTTAGAAGACCTATTTTTAATACATTTATAAAATATTATTTTTTGTGTGTATTTATAAATAAATATATATATATATATATATACAAGACACACACACACACACACACACATATATATTATATTTGTATCTGTAAGTATAATTTTGAATATTTATATATATTTACAAATATTATATTTTAATATGTATATACATACGTTTAGAATATATATAAAATATATATCAGTTTTTCAATACATAGGCACACACAGAAATATATATATATATATATATATATACATACAGGTACCCAATATATAGGTATATAAATATTCATATATTTTTATTTTAAATAAAATGGATATTGATTTTTTATTTAGATAAGGATTATATATTGAGAAATATATTATATATTAAATATGTTTTATTATATTTTTATTTGTAAAATTAAATTTTTCTGACTGATTACATAAAAAATACGTATATGTTGTTATATACATGATTATAAATAAGATTACATTGGGAAAAACGAGAACAAGACCTGAAAACCTGAAAACAGGTAAAAATGGAGAAACCCTCAAAACCTGTTAATATAGTTAGAAAGTCAAATAATCCCTAATCTCAAGGGAACGACAAAAACATCTGATCCAAGAGTCTGTTCCAGCTCTATGACTAATAAAATCAATGATCATCAAGTGAGATTTAATATGATATTTTGGGGAGGCCGAATGGACATGAAGATCATAAGATACAGCTGTTAGAAGAAAAATATTAGACATGAATAAATTACTAGAAATGGGGGCTTAAAAAACCTAAATAATCTTAGAGTCACTGAAATGGGCATAAATTATGATCTGGAGGTCTGTTTCAGCTCTATGACCATTCAAACCCATGATCATGTAACAAAATACGATATAATAGGTAGAAGTGGACAAACAGACACACGTATTAGGATTTATTTCCATTTTAAAAAAAAATTTGATAGCGCACTAGTCACAGAAATTGGGTTTTGGAGCCATTTTAAGGGTGTTTTGGGGATTTAGGGTCCAAGAGATGATTGTATCTTTTTTAAAAGAAATATATTTAATTTATAACATTATAAATGTACTTATATATTAATATAATATTTTTTATGAAATATTTTTTTTGAAATATACACTTCATCAGTACTAGGAAAAAAGCACTGATAAAGCCTCGCCTTTATAAGTGATACTAAAAAAAGAGCTGATGAAGGATGTCAATTTAACAGAGCATAAAAATCACAAATAAAAGTACACTTTTAACATAAATTTTTTTGCACTGTTAAAAGTTCCCTTTATCATCGCTTTTTTAATTGTTGATAATGTCACACCCCCCGCTACCAGCACTTTTTTATCATTGTTGAAGGGTGGCCCCATGTATACCCTGTTTGGTGGTAGTGTGTGTATTTTTCAATAGAACCAGACAATGTGGGTAATAATTACTTTCAATCGTAATATATGAAGCCTCATTGGGGGCATGATCCTAAAAACTAAACCAAACATCATATGCTTAGATAAAAATAAATTTTAAATCACCCAACAACATGTCTTAAAGATAGAATCAGAAAATAATAAATAAAACCAAATAAATAACCTATGTTATACTGAGTTGTTACCATTTATGAGAAAAATTTTATATATATAAATGTATCCATTAATAGATAAAATATTATACATAAATTTTTCATATTCTTATGCGTAAATGAATGACTGTAATTGTAAAGGGATACCATCCTAATATTGGGATTTTGGAAGGATTCATGAATAAGATATAAATCAAAAATAGATTACAAAAGTATGTAATAATTCCTCAATATTGGAGAAATTATTCCAACCACCTATCGCCTCGACATATGACTATTCATAAGAACCATTGGAAAAATGTCTCTATGACAACCACATTTGGAAGGTACATTTATAGCCTACAATAGATGTGAGAACCATTTTCAGTTTCTGGTTGAATGAATAACCCCCATTTGAAAACCTCATACTAGTGAATGTAATTATATTTATTATAATAACCACAAAACATTATATAGTTATGAAACAAAAAGTCAATATGAATTGAATCCTTTATTAAAAAAATTATTATGTTTCTTACACATTAGGTAATTTAATCTTAGATAATTTTATCAAACGGAAATGAGTCCAACATGGATCCTCTAATATAATATATAATTTATGGGGTTGTTTACATGTTATTATACTCTGTTTCGATTTATATTATTCTTTTTATTAACTTAGGAACATCCATTAAAACTCCCTTAATTCCAAATGTAGTTTAACCATCTATAACAAACTTATTCATCTATAGCCACTCGAGAAAGGTACTCATCAAACAAGGTGACACTATCGCTGACCCTGTTTGATCAATTCTTTGTGGATAATGAACTATTTAGAGAGTACCATATCCATAGTAATATCCTTTTGATGGAGATCATGAAAGAATATCTTTACCACCTGAAGCCTCATTAACCATATTCCCAACAATGAGAGGTTATGAAGAAGTAAGAAACACATATTTCCTTCTCATATAATTTCAATAGGATCTCCATAGATCACAATATAATTTAAATCCCTCATCATAAGAAGGATTATCTTGTGATTGATAGTTTCCTCCTTTTAAAATAATTTTAGTTAGTTCTAAGGGATCCTACAAAATTTTCCATTTTTGAGGCCATATGACATTTAGTTCTCAACCCACTGAGGATGTGACCCCATTCACCCAAACATAGGTTATCCAGTACCAATCACCCAATAATTAAATACAAGGATGTAAATGATCAATAGCTTAGAGTGGTAATGCCTTCCCATTTCCACCAAATAATACCACCAAAATACTATAGTTTTAATCCGTGAGTAGAAACATATTCATGTATGTACCCAAAAATCTAGCAAGCATAGTTTGGCAGCTCTCTGAAAAGTTTTCTGGTATATCCTAACTACTGATACAGTGTCTACTGATGTTTCTACACCTATATGTGTATCATAATGGTATATTTTTATATTAATTATCGTATAGGATTTGTCACAAATCCCTTCTCAAACTAAATTGTGGGAATATATTTCATTTATATCTACAAAAATCCTCCAATACATCCCTGCAGAAATAAAAAAATGATTATATCCCTTCCCACATTCAAAAATATTTCAATATATTTTGATTTAAGTAACTTGAATTATAGATTGGACACATAACTCTTCTCCCACCATCAAAATAAATCATTACTATAATGTGAAGGCTAATAAAGCAATAGAACATATTATTTCTCCCTTCTAAGAGTGTAATCAAAACACTCTAATAATATATGGAAAATGGTAAAGAGACCAAAATATTATTAAAAATGGATTTTATTAGTCTATTTTGATATCCATATTATTGTAGATAGATATCCCAACCAATACCATAGATGCATGTCTGTATATCCTGGTAGAAACATGAGAGCCTCTCACACAGGCTCCTGTATATGGATGTTGATATTCACAACATGTAATTCTGATAACATTATGGAGAACATATAAAAAAATTCCTAACAATGGGAGATTTAATGTCTATAGGTATACCCACATTCATGCTTTTCTTGATTTTGTTTATCTTGAGGCCCTAAACATATATCAGTGGGGTCTTATGATCCTATTGACTCGATTCTTGGTTAAGGAAATAGTAGTTGAATTTTACAAGGCCATTCCATAAACATTTTTAAGGATTTCTCTAGTGTTCCATCCAAATACATTTATTAGGAAATAAATTTTCATTTTCAATATTATGATCAACTATTAGAACATTTCTCATATTGAGTACCATGGAAGTCATCCTTCTGTTCATAAAATCCAACAACATGAAGGACCCCCTTTTCATCATCCACACTAATGTACAATATAAGGAATATTTTGTATGTCTTATCCTTATCATTGAACATTAATCCATTATGATCATCCTCCTCGTGATAGACTTCACTATGAATTCTTACCGCACATTGAAGTATCATTTTGAAAATAAAATATTGTCAACTTGTCAAATTGATTATTTGAAATACCTCATATCATGATCCACAAAAGAGGATGAGAACATCCATGGATGATTACCTATATTTTAAAATAAAGATACATTCTCAACTGGAAGATATCCCATGATGGTGGCCATTATTTGAAAAACCCTTGCATCATCTATCTTAGATAACAATAGATGATAGTTCTACAAATCTTATGTAATACAATAAGGCAGTGGAGAAATGTTCACATTGGTCAGACCATTGTTTAAATATGTCATGGAATATGAAGTTAATAAATTAATTTTGATAAATAATCTATCTAATGAAAATATACAAGTAATCTTTCTTCCACTAGATAGAGCTCAATATGATATTCTAAAAAAATATAAAAGGAATTCATACATCACATTATTATATTATATATGGATAACTATTTACCATTTTAAATTGAAATACATTCGTTATGAAGGATATTTGAATAAAATCAAGGTAATATGATAGCTTCTTCATCATATTAACTTGTATTCCCTTTCAGATATATGATGTTTAAAATTTGAAAACTAGTGTGAGTGTATTTTATGTTCATGTCTGAATTATTTGGTTAATCTAAATGAGTTAATATTTTATTCCTCATCCAATGACCATGTTGGTGGATGGATAGAACAAATAAAATTTAATTGAAACTATATCAATTATCATTAAATCAAATACAAAGTGATATTATGAAATGAAATTGAATCAAGCCAACTCATAGAAGAAGTCTCTATCCACAATAGATTGCACACTTAGTGGGAATTGTCCATTACATAATCATTAAAGTGTCAGTCATAGTTGGAGGGATCCATCCATATAATATTAAATGATGCATATAGAAAAATTGATCAATATTATCCCATAGGTAAATACAATCATTTAGAATCATTAATTCATTTCTAAGAATGTAAATCACTTTTAAAATATACATTTCACCCAAATCATACAAATGAAAATATTCATAAGATTCAATGGGAAGTTATTATAGTTATAGATACATAAATACTGGAGTTTCCCAAGACTATATGGTTTGTGGATGTTTTACTATATCCAACACATTCAGGGTCACCAAATCTAGCTCAAAATGTTCTAGAAAAGTACATGGAATAGGCCCAGTCCCTAGCTCTGGGGAAATTATAAACTCAACCCCCCATGCAAGTAACTCTATTCTATTTTAGGAGTTGTTCCACAAAATGAGTTTTCAATGATTGTCTCATATGGTGATCCATATTTATCCATGGTAATATATGCAATTAAATTTTATATATACTCTCTCAAAATTATCATTAACGTAGTGTATTTGGTAGAATCATTGAAGGAAAAAATTAATCTACGTAGAGGTTGCATCCCAAAGAGACCCATCATACGGATCACCTATCATGAAGATTTTAACTTTTTAAATAGATGTAATTAGGGTAAAAACATCATATCTTTATGATAGTGTTTTGATTCCTGCAATTCAGATTTTGATGGAAATTTTTATTAGTAATAGCCATGAAAATACAATATTATAGGTGGATAGTGTAGGATAATAAGAAGAGGATGCTTCTGATCAATATAAGATCCACAAAGAAATGGGTGAAGAGGGTGTCCATAAAAAATCAAAGACCTGATAAAAATTTAGGGGCTCACATGAATGTTTTGATACCACATTTTCATTGTTATTTAATCATTGATAAGGGTAATGGTTTTGATATATCCAACCCTTTTTATGAGGAAGGTGAACCACATTCATTTATGGAATGATTTTCTCAATACAAGGTGGATATTGAGGAGTTGAAGTGAATAAATTCATAATTATTTTGTGGAAATGACCATATTGTATATATTCATAAATCATATCATTATCTAACTTTCCCAGTAGATCTCCCTGAATATAATGATCTTTCCATGACAACAAATGAAGTGTCAAGACAATCGCTCGATTTGGGATCCAGACAACCATTTTATTTGAAACAGAAGTGGTATGAAATTATTACTAATCACAAACAAGGAATTATATAGATCTATATTAGATGAATTACCATTGTATAACCCATGATGGATATCAAATAAAAATGAATGAAAAACTATCACATCAGGATCTTCCAGTTGAAACCCTTATTCAAATACCTTCTTATATGGGTATCCCATCAAAGATTTTTGACAGGATTGAATCATTGGAGGTATGATTGGAAGCTATTTATGGATGGTTTACACCAGTGACGTTAGGCAAAAATACTTACCACGAGTTGGTATACAAATCACCTTTCACACAAAACATTGGGAATCATACATTTTAAAAATTGAATGGCCCGATGATCTGGAATAGAATATCTTGCATTTTATATCTAGGTGTGGTCCCATGATGGGAAACCATGGGAAAAAATAAGAATATAAACATACTTACTTAATATATAATTTGGATGTACCTATCATTTTCACTATACAATTTTACCATCTTAATTGCATACTTGCTTAGAAAACCTAGGTAGAATTTTTATTTCTTAATTCAGATCTATACTATAAAAACATACAATACAAGAACATTAAAATTAAAAACATTTAGTGAATTAGAGATCCATTAATTTATTTTCTAGGTGGAAGGGATTAACATAATTTCTAAACCAATAGATTTCTTATGTAAATTTATTAGCTTTATGTGAAGATATTCTCTATGAGGAGTTGCAAATTCCACTGTTTTTTTGTAAAGTACCCATCATGGGTTTGGAAAATTTGAACTATTAAAAAAATATTTGAATATTTCATTTAGAGAACCAAATAAATGTATTGATAAATACTTTAATCTCATTGAATTAGAATAGTTAAAGTAGTATCTGAGACAATCACACTTAATCCATCCTCTATGCTGGCTCAAAATTAAAATCCCACACCATACCATGTAATAAATACACAGAAACAGTAACAAAAATATAAATATCTCCTCAATGATGAGATAAATGATTAGATAAGCCATTATGTTTATGAATAAAGAGTTTATTCCTTATAAAATGAACATGTTCATAGACACTTTATATCTACTATGGGAAAAAATTCCAATGGATTATAAATCCAAAAATGATTGATCATTTTGATCGTAATGATCATAAAAATTAATTAACCTTTTACCAAATTTGGGGCCCCATATCCTATGATTTATTTATTTTTAAAGAAATTTTATAAAATATGGTTGATTATAGGTTAGTAAAATAGTTTAAGCCACATGTACTAGTGGCATGTTTTTTTATTGATGTTCCAGTTGAAGAAGGAGAATTGAAAGATGTTACAATAAATTGTGAACAAATTTTTTATTAATTGATGGACATAATGGTGATAAAGAAAAAAAATTATTATTAGGTAATAGTTCAAAAAATCAGTTATTCCCCCAGTCTCTTCTTTCATAGTGTGACTAACAATTTTAACTTTGCATTCATAAATTAAATGATCATATGGTGGTGTAATTGATAGAATAAAATACATATCCAATAAGAGAAACCCGTAAAAATTCCAAACCAATACTGACACTCATAATTCATGACATCAGTCTTTAGACTAAAGGCATTGTCCCGCCAAATGATACTAGTGAAACCACCCCCAAAAAGAATCATCACCATATGACAAATTACTCGTTAGTTTCATTACTATAATTCATTTAATTTGATACATTCATCAATTATGAGTATAATTATTAATTCATGTTTCATATTCCTCATCTATTAACCATCTTTAGAAGATACTAGAGAAAAATAATCCTTGGAATAAATTGTTAGGACTAAATGAAATGTCCCACAAAAATACATGTTAGAGATATTATTTATAATGAACGTTATAGAAAATATTTTATGTGGGCCCATAAATATCATTAAAATGGTCCTACATTTATCAATAGTGTTCCAGACATAACTTTTTAAGGGACGAGAAATAGGGGTGCAGCAGTTCAATTAGCCGAGAAGATTGGGAAGACCAAGTCATCAAAAATATATTATAGAAAGGAGTTCCTTCAACTTCTATTCAAATTCTCGACCCACCAACCACAAGTACATCATCCTCTGAAGTGCATGATAAATAGAAAAATCAAAACATTAAGTGTGGTCGTATGGATAAAAAATATGATTTTTTGAAATAATTGGCCATGTTCCAACCATGATTCGAATCTTCGATGCCCTCAATGTTTCAAATGATCTCTTAGAAGAAGTCTTGGAATACCTAATAGTACCTCTTGATTTCTAATATGTTATTATCAATAATGAACTATATTGTGATGAGAACGATCTTGTGTTGTTTCTCATGGTTATATCTTTCATAGAGTCAGATATAAATAGTGTTTTGTTGGGACACAACATATGCTTATTTGTATCAATCAAGATATATTAAATTCATATTTGAAAAGAATTAATTGTTAATGGATTGGGAATAAATGGCATTTTATTTTAAAGGATTTATATATTGGGTTATAGTTAATCCAAATCGGTCCCTTCTACATTAACACTTTAGGGTTATGAAAGACTAATAAAAATCCTGTCATCCCAGTCATGCTTAAGAAAAAAAATTTGGGACCTTGTATCTGATTTTGAGTTCCAGGTTGTATAGATGGATTCATCAATCAATTCCCTACTAGTGATAACATTCATGCATCAACACACTATAGTAACATTTTTATACCATAAATTTCTTCAATGTCAAGTTAATTGATTAATTTGTACATTAAAAAATGATAATTCCTCCTTTTAATCTTGTGAAACTCAATAAATTAATGTACAATTTTACTGGTGAGAAGTAAAAAACCAAATGACTGATAATGTCACTCATGTTACTTCCCCCAATGGTATATAAATTACCTCAGATACCACATTTAAATATATTAATGAAGAATATTTTTTACCACAACCCAAATGGAAAATTTATATTCATATTTTATTATATATTAATAATCTCGTACTATAGTAGTTTTATTAACCAATCCCAAAAAAAATGAAAGGATATATAATTTTTTTAATAATGATAAAATCTTAGGTGAAAATTCCCTCACATCCCACCAAAGCATCATAAGACATCAACATCATCATTGATGTTATAATAAACAATCATATCACTGATAGAGAGTGTAAATACTTCATATTAATCTTTCTAATATTGAGATATTAATTGTTATTATATATCAGATGATCAATCATTTTCACCCAGTACACTTGATATTCGTGTAACTGATAAAGAAAAAATGATCTAAAATATTCTCATCCTATATTTGGGGATGATGTCTCCTCCACTATTGATGAGATATGGAAGACTAATCTACTCAATATGGAGGATATGTGACATATGTTGATTAGAATGACCACATCATCTAAATATAAACTGGAATATAATGATTTTATAAGGATTCACTGAGATGTAATCTTCAGGTATTACATATTAATTTAATGCCTTGATCCTGATGTAGCCACCTCCCTCTTGTATTTTTTAGAAGATCACTGTAGTTTCAAGCTTCCAACCAAATGAATGCATAAAACTCACACTACAAATGTTGATGTTGGTGTTTTTTAGATCATCATAGTAAACATTATTCAAGATTTATAATAATAGAATTGTATTTCCAATATTTTACTGATCAATAAGTTGAATGTGAAGATGAAAACATTCATGTATTCTAATTATATCAATCAATATAGTCGAAATTTGGATTTCCCAGTTCTGATTCAAGACCTTATAATCGAGGAAATAGATGGCCATCAAGACCAATCGTTAATAGATCCATATTTAGGATATAAAAAACTCAAGATGTCCTCTAAAGATGAAGATTCCTCTTATTTGATATAACCGTAATTATTATATTTATATTGGTTAATACCTTTGATTTTGAATATTAATGACACCACATTGCATTGTGTCTTTCATCTCAATATCAAAAAAAATTTAGGGCTGTCATTCAAATGATAAATCAATGAATTGGTGAGAATATACAAAAATATTTATGATCTAATTTTCGATCCGTAGATTATTTTAATCAAGATATAATATCATTAAATAAAACTTAGTTTTTTGAAGAGTTATGTTATGAATGTTTATTGGATTCAAAGTAGACAACCACTTCACTGAATATGATCATGATAGGACTAATGATATACTTGAAATGTTAACTCCACAAAAACATGAAGAGTTATGATGGAATTATGGATTCATCATCATTATATTAAGCATTTTAGAAAATTTTGTAAGAAAGTTTTAATGCTTCCCTAGGGTAATAGAATATGGATTCTCCTATCAATGGACCACTGATTGTTAGAAAGCCTTTGATATAATAGAAAAATATTTGGAGTCAATTTGTAAAAATGCCAACAATCAAAGAGAAACCACCCATTCTATTCAAGAAATCCTTAGAGAAACCAATATGATATTTTTATACATAAAATTATAATTCATGAAATGATAATAATCTCTATTATCTTAGTAGAACCATTCGTGAAATTGAGACTTTATATTTTAATATTGAAAGGATTTTCCTTTACTAAATAATTTTTTTGAGAAATTAAGTCATAAAAAACAAAAAATGGTCAAATTCATCTCTTGTAATGACCTTCTCAAAAATATCCTCAAAAATCCTATGTTAACTAGATACATGAGACAATGGATTGTTATTTCATAGTAGTTTTTCATTTAGTTCATACTAAAAAATGTTTTAAAAGTGAATAAATAAGATGATTTCACTTCATTGAATCATTCTCCTAAAAAACGCCATTTAAAAACAAATTTATTAATGAATAAGTCTTTTCTATCTAGGAATTCCCACAGACATAAGATTTTTAATTTAAATATGATTCTAGAATCCAAAAAGGGAAAAAACTTGAAGAGGCAAACATAATAGAGTCGGTTTGGGATCCACTTATGTCTTCCATTCAATTAATATTCTACTTAATTCCTTACTAATATCAAAATGATTTAGAAAAAATGAGGCACAATCCTAATCACTATTTATAGGTATGTAATTGGAACTACAAGTTCTATTGGGTCACCATAATTTCAAAGGTGATTCAATGATGGTAATCAAGAAGATAAATAGTGAATTTTACAACATAAATTAAGATAGGGATAACTTTATTGCCTATATGTGGTATTTTATAGATATGTTCCTACTATATACAATATTAACTCATGACTCACACTCATATAATTTTTGGTATATTTCATTATCCAATGGGGTCAAAGTGTTAGATGTTCTAGACCAAGATGAATTTTCAATCGACCTTATGCACTATAGAATTGTTATCCATTAATTGGTATCAATTTGAAAGAGTTCAATTAGGTAAAATTCATCCTTGAACAAGATAATTATATATATTGTTGTTTTCCACTAATATTGGACCATATTTAATGCATTATTCTATCATCATAATGAGAAATAAAAAAAATTTGATTGTGGGCTATCGGCATTAATCTTTAGACAACCCAAATTATTCGCAGGTCTTATATAAATAAAAAATTGATGGATTTATACTCATTTTAACTGAAAAATGGAAACATTTTTTAAGAAATTAGTCAAGACTATTATCTATGGAACTCATCTTTCTGGGATAATCATTTCTCATCTAATCTGGATGCTCGAGACATTCTCTATATCAAGGATATTGAATTGAAAAAAATTCACCAAAATGTTTCATTCCTTCTATATGTATTCTAATATTATCAATCAACCCCTAGACAGATTGCACACTTCCAAATACACATGTCTATTTATCATATGGGGAAATTGTGTCATTTCACCATATACCCTGCATATAACCAAAGGTATCAAGAAAATCATTAATAATTCTAACTATTTCTCTGAATGTGTTCCTGTAATTCCCCTAAATGAATTTGAGACAAATAAAATCATCATCTTTTTGAAATCCATTATCCTCAAAAATTTTGGTGTCCCTCATTTATTATTGATTGAAAATGATACCAATTTCTATTTTTTAAATTTGATAAGGATATATTAGTGCAATAAAAATGTGTCCAACCATTTATCTCACTATTATGAATGAAAAAACATTCATGTATATGATCTAAATAACACACTTTAAACTGTAATATAGAATATGTGGAATAAATACATCAAATATTAACCTGAAAATATTCTATGTGTCTTGTTGGAATATCAAACCACATCCCATACTAATAATCAAGAAACCTCCAATTGCCTTTTATTATCAGTACTATTTTTTATCATCTATTTGTAGATAATAAATCATAAAAGTTATTAAATGAATTTTAATGACATTATGAGAAAATATTTTATTCCTTAAAGTATTTAGAGTTTCAATAACCTGATTATCATGATTGTTTCACAAGAATGTTCACCCTAATTCATTCCTCCAAAGGAATTGGGTTTTGGATATTAGAACTCTGATGAAAAGTAGGATGAATCCTTCAAAACATAAATGGACGAGATCATTTTTCAATCATAAGGTCTACCAAGATTGTGTATATTCACTGATCACCATGGATGTGGAGTATATCACTTAACCTAGATTCCATAAGAAATATTTTTATTATACTAAATACATCATATAAGATGAAGTAAATTAAAATGTCATATTTTTGGTCAAATATGTATGACATTAAACTACTGAAACTATTTTTCAAGGTCAAATGATGTTAAACATTGGGAAAACATCTTTTTCACGTGATGTTGAACTCTTTGACACCATGCTATAAGCATCAGGAACATAAACAATGTCAAAACTGTTGGTTATATATACACAACCATAATATATATAAACCATTAATCTTCTTTTCATGATGTAAATCAATATGACAACATCCTATCCACATGAAATTAAACTATAGGACAATGCCTCCACCAAAAAATAAAAAACCACAGTGTTCACAATGGGAAAAATATTTTTCTGGACTTTTAATAAAATTTGTATAAACCTATAATTTCATCATGTTTATTATGCTAATAATGACCCATGTGATCTAAGAGATTTTTTTTAATGATTATACCAATTTGAATAATTAAACCACTTCATGATAAATGTGAATGAATATGTGCTTCATCCTATATAAACATAAACTGCTCAGAGTTTCCTCCCATATATGTTTTATTCCTAATTACATA
The DNA here is from genome assembly GCA_963277665.1 of Viscum album. NCBI lineage: Eukaryota > Viridiplantae > Streptophyta > Magnoliopsida > Santalales > Viscaceae > Viscum > Viscum album. Next base: position 566,415,468 of record OY728164.1, on the reverse strand, counting down.
TGAGTCTAATCTATATAAGGAATTTTTTTAGAACTATAAGTGTATGGATTCTCACTATGATGCGAAATTTAGTGACAATTGGATCCTTTATCTTGGACCAATCCACAAAGTAAAAAAATGAATTTCTGTAACAAAAGAGAGAGATCTTTACTGGGTATATCTTTCAAATAACAACCTATGGGATTCATTCATATATTTATGGAATATTTAGAGACATACAAATATTTTAATCTTGTACCAATTGAAAAATTATAAAATAAAATGATAAAATTCCCCTTTTCACATAGAAAATAAAAAATACATTCACATTGTATCTATTTTGACCATCCACCCATTTATATTAGGTCATTACATTACATAGTATAGATTCATTGTTCTCTCACTTCACGTACATATTAGATCCATGTGAAATCAATCATTATTCCTAGTAGAAACAATACAAACTACATGTCACCCACAACCATTCCATATGATGTTAAACTACAACATCATCATTCCCACTACATGTCATTTAACCTTGACGTGAAATTATATCAATGATGACTCTAAACAATAAACAGTGTCCCACTCACTTAGGAATATTTGACCCTTACAAGATAACATGGTCCATGTTGGAGTTATTTAAATAAAACGCATTTGTCCATTATATAATTTACACCATACTACTGTTTATGTGTACAATCTATGAAGGAGGCACTGGGTTGGGTTATCATTTCTAAAATCCTAAAATTCCTAGGCTTGTCTAGAAAATAAATGTGGGATACAATTATTTTAATGAACTACATGTGTCTTTATTTTAAATTTGATGACATACACAGTGACCACTAAACCCCTTGATTATTGTCTCATCCATAAGATCAAAACATAGTATATTCCCTTTCTTGTGATCCAAATATATGACAGATCATACTTCATCTTCAGAAGTAAATTTTTCTTTATTCTCATTATTATTATGTAAATAGTGATTCCATGACCCTAATTCTAGGGCCATCTTTGAAGTATAAAAATGATATTCAATTACTATACACATATGGAGTTTAGTCTTAAAATCTCAATGAGGTTAAAATCACCCAATATTTCCCAATTACAATTTAAATGATTATATCATGCATTCTTGACATCTTTTTTTCAAAATTCAGAGTTTGTGTTTATAAAACCATTATAATCAGAAAAATTATTTAACTATATGTGGTAAGAAAATGTAATTCATAAGGACACCAATATTATCAAAATACATAATACACCTCAAAATACTTATCTATATATGCACCCTTGAAATGGATTTTCAACTAGGGGAATCATCACCCATAAGGGAAATCCCTTCTATCCCCGTACACCCTAACAACATCACAAGAGATTACACTTTTTGAACATTTTTCATGATTAATCCACTTGTACATGATCTTAGTGACCACACAACATCTGATAGCCCCAATATAACAACATTGAATTTCACACCACCACATTCCAAATATGAAGGATAATACTTTCCCATTATTCCCCATTTTGATTATGATACCCATTTTAATGGTCCATGCATTATTTCGTAAAATATGTTCACATATCATTCTTGATTTGTTCCAAATTACATCTTCCCACCATGAGTATGTGTATAATAAAATATTATAAAATTACTTAGGATCCTTAATTATTATTTCATATTTATATTCTCCATTAACCGACATCATATATCTATGATTTTATTCAACACCATCCATACCACAGATGATCATTCCTCTGGATTTTCAGTGGAATATAAAATTGGTAATAGGGATTGACTGAGTGTGATAAAGGCCACCCAAATCCCATCATCCTATATTGATTTATTGTGTAATATAGTTTTAACATTAATAACATCTATTATAATACATCTAGTTTTACCTAAACCCCATATGTTATCCCTAGATTCAATATTTTAATGAACATGCTACTTCCACTAGTCCTTATAGACTGAGAATAGTTTTAGTTTGGTTTATTATTAATGGTTATTCTATTCCCTTCAGTCCTAATTCTTAATTGATAGAAAAATTCATGAGTTTTGATTTAAACATTTTATAATCGAATTTTTTAGGTAGATCCAGTACCCTCATAATTATGAACATTTTATATCAATATATATCAAGAGAATAACCATTAATCCATGATACATTTCCTTAAAACCAGAAACAATTTATTATATCATTATGACCATAATGTAAAAAAATAAATTGACATTGTGGCCATTATAATGAGAACTTTCCAATGAAATTTAGGTAAAAATTTTGAAACTCACTCTCTAAAAACGTGAATCATATAATCTTTTAAAAACCAATAATTTTAAATTGAAAAAGAAATAAATCATGTAGGGTCGAAATCATATCCATGGAAACCTAACAAATACAGCTATTTCTTTTTAATTTTATTCATAGGAAACAGTTTTGGAAAAGTTAAGAACGATGAAAAAATTGTGTGGTCCAACATAAGAATCTAAAAAAATCATATCATTCTTTCTAGTCCCAACAAAGGAAAATATTGATAATACTATCACTAGAAATTAAAAATATAACCCCAAAAAATATTTTTGGACTCTGTAAATGTACAATGTTTTTACCATGGAATCCTATTAATTTAATTTAAAATAATTCCAAAAAAAGGGAGGATTCATTTCACGTTATTTTTAATAAGGAATGTTTATTTCTCCAAAATTTTGTGTAATCCCATGGTGTAGTGATAAGAACCACTCTTTTAAATTAGGCCATATATTTTTTAAATTTATATTACAATGTTATTTTCCTTAAACCCAATTTTTAGTGTCTTGTTTCCACTTTTTGTTATAGAAAACAACATTATTTGGTGTATACACTCTAGATAATGACACAATTTGTTTCAATGGATTCTATGTGACTACTCATAGAGACAAAAAACTTATATATAAATATTTATTCTCAATGGATGTTAAAATATGCTCATAATGTAATTTGAGTTTTTTCACAATCCCCTCTCTCATCTTCTTCACTTATCTTATGAATTTCCTAGATATGCATATCAGTTTTGGAACTAGTACCTCACACATGTACCAAACATGTAACTAAAATTTCTGAACAACTGATTCATTCATGTCCAAGATATGTGGTTTAATAGCATGCGATTTATCATTCACATAGATTAAAAAATTACCATTAAATAGGACCCTTTGAACCTTCATATTCACCATTTTCATACCAAGAGATATCCCAAATATCCTCTCTCTCAACTCTCTCATCCATTTTTTCAAAACCCAATAATTGATAATTAGGATCTAAAATAAAAAAAATTAGTAAAAGTAAAAGTATTTGACTAATGAAATGTTTAAAACATCATTTTCATTGTGATGGAATAACAACATCCCTAGTCCAACAGAACTAGGGAGAAGGACACTTACAAGACCTAATACTTGTAAACCTTTATGGAAAAAGAATTTTAGGAGACCCCTAATCATTAGAGAAAAGACACTTCCAAGTGCTGCCTCCTAAATGACACATCACCCAAGTATCACTTAGTAGAATCCATATTCATTTCACCATTTTATTACTTAGTAGAAACTCATTTAGTATTCCCATGTATCACATTGGTGAATTCACCTTTGGTTCACATGATTCTCACTTGGGAGAATTACCATTTAGTTATACCAATAATTAATTAGGAAATGACACAAAAAAACTCTAATTTAGGAACTATTTTTCATCCAAAACATATCAATCTTTTACCCATGTCTCCCATTTTACAATTCATCCATAAATTCATACACTATAGTCACAATATTTATAGTTCTAGGGTATGGGACACACTGGTGTGTCTCTATTTTGATTTGAAAATACCTTGGTAAATGACACCCCCACTTATCATTCATAATATATTCATTCATGAAGTTGTTCACAATGAGGAATTTCACTGATAAAATGGTTCCCATCCAAGGAAATTGTGGTGTGAAACATTTTAGAACATGAATTCACATTCATCACTTGCATGATTCCTGAAATATGAAACAGATTAAGGTGTAATTTCTCAATCTATTTCTGATTAGTAGACATGTAATCCACAATATTTTATTCATAAAAAGGGGTAATGAAAATTCATATATGGTAATACCTATTGTATTATTCCATCATATTCCTCACCATCTACCTCATTATATCCCCACCCTCATCAATTAGTTGATGGGGGTGAAAATTACTATATGATAATACCATATTGTGAAATAAATTTGAGTTTATTAATGGATATTAGACTTCTTTTACCTTTCATATCCCCTATCTCATCCTTAAATGGATGAGGAAGGAAGTTCAATAATGGGATTCCATTATTTCTGTATGTCCCATCTGAAAATTTCATCTAAATGTGATTGTGTAATATAAAATATCTTTACTATCAATTGTTGCTCACACCTAGAATGACTCACATGGACTTTGAGATTGTTGGTGATCATATCATCAGAATAATAAAAACATCTAATTCAGAACCTTGAATTAGGTGTAATTACTAGTAGATCCAAACTATATGGGCTTTGATTCCCTGCCCAATGGGATATGTAGGGTGCTTCCTTTAAGTTTATTTCAATCATTTTCAATTCATTACCACCATAAATTTTTCATATTCCTTATATGTTCCCACCACCCACTTGGAAGGATACACTTCTTCCGGGACTATTTCACCTCATCCTCATCATACCCTATGCCCAGTGTGAGCTATCTTCAATGGGGCATATTCATTGTAATATAACCTAGATTTCATAAATATTTTATCCCTACGGGATCACCCATAAATGGTGCTTAATTTGATATCCCCATACTAGAATTGAATATAAAATTTTCACCTACACATAATTATTTCATGATGTTAAACTACATGGTTTGGTTCTTATCCCAATACCTTAAAAGGTGTGATGTGTCTCATTTACTAGAACAAAAATAAATTGGTTATGTTTTTTTTCACCAGGATGGGTAGGATGCCCCATAAGGGGCCTGATCCCAACATTGAAACAAAACCTATCTCCATGTATGATGATTAATTCTATAGAACCCAACTATATGGCTTAACACCATAATAAAAATTAATAAATGAAAAAATAGAGAATCATTTATAAATACAGATGATAACATGGATGGAGAGAATACAATACATTAATGAGAATTCATTGATAGAGAAACTATGTTACATATATTTTTTCATATCTTTATGTGTAAATAACAAATTACAAGTGAAAAGGGTGAAAATCCATACAGTTTTCATTTTTTATGGATTGAAGACTATGATTTCAATCTATAAGAGAGTCCCAGTGTTGGAAATAATTACAACCAAAGGGGTTTGAGGAGCCTGACCTACCATCATATTGACCAAGGAGAGTTCTTAAAAATAATTTAAACAATATTCTAGCGAACTAAAACCTTATGAATGACGTTTTTTAGCCTATTATAGATCAGAGAAAAATTGGGTTCTTTTAGTTCCATAAATAAACACACATGGAAATTGTTCAACGATTATATGTAATTCCCAATATATGAATAACTGTGTGACAAACAATGGGTTTAAATCACTATTTTATAATTTTTAATTCCGTTATGACTATATTCTACATCCAGATTGACCCTTAATCCTCTATACTTATATTAGGAGAAATAATAATGGTATATTGATTCCATTCAACTTTTTTATTCTTTTATTCTTTTTATTCATAATTTACATTCCCTAGCTTCTAATGTTTATTTGGTATTAGTCATTGTATAAAATTTAATTCCATGTATTTAATCCAATGGTGGGGGAAACTAGGATAGAATTTATTATAATTATCTTATACTGTTAGTAAAGTGGTTGTGGTTAATTTTGGGGTGTTTGAATTTTAATAAGATCAGATGGTAGAGTTTTAATATGAGATAATAAGATACCCCTTGTACATTAGGATATATTGGGAATAAGAATAAATAGAGGAATTATATGAAATTATATGTCGGGAGAGTATGATTATTTCTAATAATACATATAAGTAATATATTTTATATTCTATAAGAATTCACTAATCACCGGTTAATGAAGTTAATGTGGGTGAGTCTTTAACTAAGACGTGGGTCTTCCATAGAGATCAGATCTAGTGGCTTTCTCCCCATGATGATACTATGGCATTGACTATATGTTTCACCAACTAGGTCCTACTACATTTTTTCCAGATAGATTACTGGGTTATATGTTATTTTTTTATAAATGTATTATAATTTCTTGAATAATATTTAGATGTGTTCACCCAAGGAATTTTATCTCCTGTATAAACCACATAAAAATCTTGTATAATACTTATTTCACTATTTTAATTTATAACTATCTTTTGGAAATATTTTTTTTTCATTCATAGTTTATCAAGTGTGGTTCAGGGATTAAAGTGTGGTTGTCTTCTATGAACGGGACACAATAGTGTGGTATCATTCTAAAAAATTATTCCAACCAATATGTTCCATTGAATATTTTCCAATGCTTGTTTTGGAAAACATTCATGATCCATTCAATTAGAATCATAACTTCAAATAGATTGTTTTAAATGATGTTACACCAGTGAAGGTTATAATGAGTTTGTTTTATTCGAAATATTCTACCCTTTTCCTTATTGGATAATTTCAATAAGTAATCCAGTATCACTCTTACATGTTATATATTTTTTTTATGGTTTCACTATCATTTAGATTTAATGAAATTTTAGTAGATAATGGTTTAGATTTATATGTTATGAAGAAAAAAATTTGACCCCAGGAAAATGAAGGTGGAGGATTGTCTACTGTAAAATTAAATTGATCATTTATTGATGGATTCAAATCCCAATGTGATAATGTAGGAAGAATGGGAGAGGCTGGATAAGAAAGAATTATGGATGATAACGATTCTATTAAATCATAAAATTCCTTATAACCTATGATATGTGAATAATGATTCAGAGCTTTTGAAATTTCATATCGATATATATGGTAATATGGTCATGATGAATAAGTTTATTGATTTTAAGTTGTTGTTAAACATGAGTATTTTTAAAGGTAAACCTATGACATATCATATCAAGGAATTCGATATGATAATGAATAATTTTTAATTAATAAAATTGATATTTAGATATCTGCATAGGGAGCTTCTTTTTACATTCATCAATATATGATTATTGAAATGAAATTTTAACCATAGTGTGAAACTCAAGAGGTAAGACACACCTTGTATTTTTAATGTTTTGGAGACAAAATTGTTAATGAATAAATGTTTTTTAAAGGAGATATTTTTATCCTATAAAATTAATACAACGTTGAAATCAATAAATGATCCACATCATATAGAGTTCACTATAAGGGAAAATATTAAGTACCTAAACCAAATGTTGTCTCATGTATTGGAATTATTTGAATAATGATAACCTAAATAAATATTATAATGAGTGGATAGAGAATTTCTTAATATATTCTTATGTAATTGGATATGTCAATTATATATTATAATATATGAGAGGTAGTATTGATTTTATGAAGATCACTTGAGGCTTCGACAATAGTCAATGAATCTTTATTTCACTAAATATTTGAGAGGGTAAGTATGAGGAACCATACTTAAGAATTTTTTTAAGGTGAATCTTGGAAATGATGAGCCTCATGAAATTCATAGAAAATGTTTTTCAAAATAGTAATAAATGTTTTATAGATATAAATGGTATAAATAAAATCATAGGGTAAATGATTAACATATTTTCTATTGTATATTCAATTCATATATGTTTCTTTATAACAATCATGGATAGTGTTTGGAGGATATCACACATTTCAATGGTAGAGGATAAAGTATTAATGTAAGGAAACTATTACCTTATATGATTATACGATCGTGTAATCCATACCATGTATCTTTTTTAAAGTTATGTCATGACTATTAGGGTAAAATAAATGACAATGGTATGAATATACTTTCCACTAAAAGTATGCTTAAAGTTAAAAGAATATAGTACAGAACATCTGAATAATATATATTTAGAAAGTAGTAGATGGTTTCATTCAAAATTTAAGGTAATTAACAAGATACCCAAAAGTTAGATTTGGTTCAAATGTATTTATTGGGGTCAAATATTATTCATTATCCTAGAGGGAAAGTGTATTATATTATATTCATTAACGACTCTGCATGGAAGGTGTGGGTATTTTTCTTTGAAGCATTAGTATAAGGTATTCAGAATCATTTTTTATAGTTATCCGTGGTGGAAAAGGATACCAAGTATAAAATTGAGTATTTTGTTTGTGATAATTATAGGATGTATAAATATGTAATATTTTAGAGGTTATAATTGAAGGAATATATATTGTTTGAGGAGACCATATGATGCTCCCACACATGTTATTTAATTTCCATGGGATGCGATCAATATAGATTTATTTTTCCGAAACTACCCCAGCTACTAGGTCTTTGTGTATTGGTATTTCACTGTTGGTCCCCTAAGGATTTTGGTTTGGCTAGCAAGAACTAATATTAGAAACCTTTTGGGTTAGTATTCCTCTAATGATTCTTAATCTTGTGAAAACATCTAATGATATGGGTTTTATGGAATATATTAGAGATAAGTGAGGGATCATGATCAATTTTGGGGTTCATGTGAAAGGACATTCTTTAATTATTTCATGTTGTAGTCCAATGGTCAAGTCTATGATGCAAGAATAGTTCACACTTTGGATATAGTGAAACCAAATAGATTTATCCATGTGACTATTATTCCTTGGTCAAGTGATTTATACATGTGTAATGCATTAATTGTAGCATCAAAGGAAAAAATGTATCATAGTCTATTGGTCATAACCTATTCTAATCCAATATAATAAGGGTCATTCATTCAAAATTCTTATTATCAAGGGCACTTAAATAATTTTCATTAACAAATTTTATTTAATCAGATTCATATTCATTAAGATTAAAATGTTGATAATTAAATAATAATTAGATTAAATTATAGGTACTCTTGATCCTTACCCTAATCAGTTTATCTGCTCATTGTATAATCGATTTTAAATAGATAAAAATTTTAAACATCAATAACAAGACTACAAAGATTTATAATAAATTATTATCAGACATTCCAAATTAATATCAACTGATTAATGAACATGAAAATGATAATAATCAAAATGATATTTGAACAAATCACCATTACAATCAATGAATTACATGAAATATGAATTAGAACAATTGTAGTTTTGGTTCGATATAGATTAATGATCGAAACAAGGAATGCATATATCATGGTGAATCCATGAAAACAAGATGAAAAATGATTTGAATATTGATCCACATTTCATTGAGTAATTGTAAAAATATAAAATCAATTGATTCGAACTAATTTTAGGGAGAATGTGTAGACGAAACATCGAGAGATAATCAAGAGAAAACAAGAGAAATCTAAAAATTATGTGGTACCTTCTTCCAATAGTCCTCCTACTGTAGGTAAATAATTTTGAAATTACACAATGCCTAATGATGTTTCATGTGATGTAATTATTATTAGAGTTGGCATCCACAATTTTTGAATCTCTACAAATCTTACAAGATTTGCTTATATAGATTTCTAATATTTACTCTTTTTAGGATGTATTGCAGTAAATCATGATTTGTCTCTTCCTTTGATCAACATATTTAATGTAGGATTTTAATTAAAAAGTTATATGATGTGTATTTGTGAATCCCGGTGTGTAATGGATTTGTAACATGAAATTATTCATTATAATGTAAAAATTTTCTACCTGTTTGGTAATGGAGTCTCATGATGTTTAATGGGATTTTTTTGTTAGATACTCTATTTATTTATTTCAATCCTTGAAAACTAATTTCATGTAATAAACAACACATAACTATTGCATTATTTTGTAAAAACATAGATAATCCTTATCAAAATGAAAAAAAAATATATATTATATTCAATATTATCAAATACACCCACACATAAAAAATTGCATTCCCTCATGAAAAATGATCTCAACAACGATTTCAAAAGGAAAATTTTTTAAATAAAACATGAATCAATCATTATATCTATGTTAATGAAACTAATTGTATGTATAAAAATTCAGTCTCTTGAATAATCCATGTATAGAAAATTATTCATGCCTCATATCTCAGTTCCTTAAAAAAATTCATAATCATTTAGTTACAATTTTTTTATTCTTCCTTGAATTATATAACAATTTTCAATATACCTCATAATGAGTTTTCTTTCATCACTCTAGGTAAACATTAAATAGATTTGTAATCATAGAATGAGTACATGTTCATGACCCTAATATTTTCTTGGTTCTAGCATATCAACATCGTAAAGAAAAATACAACATCAATCATGAGGGGTTAAGTAATTATGTTAAAATTACTATGAGGTTGTGGGAAGGTGGGTAAATAGTAGGAAAAAATCATAATTAGAGGTAATCACTGAAGAATAATTCATGTATGTCATTAAAAGTTTAATGGAATGAATCCCTCGTAGCTAATGAAATCCATGTTCTCAGTATCTCAAGTTGGATCCGTACATATACCATATGCATACATATGTTATCATGTTCCTTTCATTGTCATTTTCTTTATATATTTTTATTTTTCAAAACTCATGTCTATGAAAGATCAAACATGAACCCCATAACCACGTATGATCCTTCAATAGATTTACCAGTCTAGAAATAGTTATTTTGACCATCCTACTACACAACCAAATAATAATTATTCTTCTTCTTTATTTTTTAAAGGGACATGATATATTTAAAATACCAAAAAGTACACATGGATCACAATAAAATAGTTTTGTGAGAATAAAAATCCATATCCTCAAAAGAATCATCCCTTGTTTGCTGGCTAAAAACATCCCCCAAACTTATTCAAAGTGAAGTCTTGAATTATAAAAAGAAAAGGGCATGAAGAGATAATTGACCTGGAATAGTTGTATTCATAAGGATATTCATGGAAACTATGAGATTAAAGAAGGAAATATATAATGTGGGACTCATGAAAAAGTACATCAACAAAGATTTCCTCAATAATTTTAATGTTTTTTTTGTTCAGTCATAGCCTCAATAAGATCTCAATCCAAGTTCTGGTAGTTTTATAAGTCCCTAGTGTCACTCAAGAAATATGATCAAAAAATAATATGTAATTGTAGGCTCATAGTCCTCTTGAGAAGGGTATTAAATATATAAAATCATTATTTTCATTGGTAATAAACTAAATTAATAAGTCTATTAATGGTAATTTAAAAAAACTCAATTTCAATAAATTTACTAAACTCACCAAAAATTATAAAAATCTAAATAGTGGAAATCATAAATTTCAAACAATTTTTGATTTAATTAAAAAATTTATTTAAATATTTAAAATGAGTTTCAGGTTTAATTCATGATTCTAAATAAAAAAATTCTCTAAGAAAAATTAAATTAAAAAAAAAATTCAGGTGTATCAATGGTTAAACTCAAGAAAAATTCCCCCACACCAAAAATGATAGAGTGTTTACACTATTTATTGATGTACTATGGGAGGGTTTTGATAAAGATAACATAGCTTATTTAAATGGAAATTTTAAAATGAAATGCTAATGAATCAAGAGCTTCCCTTATTATGTGGTATTCCATGGGGAAATTGTACATGTCTTAATTTTTGGAATTATGATTCTAACAAAATGTATTATAAATACAAATACTGCAATAAATAAAACATTATTACATGGGGTGAAAATTTTTGTAATCTGTAAAAAATGAAAATTCACATAGTGAAAATTAATGAGATATATTAAAAATAATTAAAGGTATGTGTGTATAATAAATATCAAATTAATGAATGAAAAAAACTAAAAAACTGTAAAAGGACTGTTAAGACAATGCGATTAATATAAAAATGAAGAAAATATGAAATATGGGTATCCTCCCATGATGAAATAATAATTAAATCATCATCCAGATTGATGGACCAATGTATTAGTTAGTAACATCTATCGACTCAACTCTTCCCTATCTTCTAGAGCTACCCATGGAAGTTTCCTCTAGCTCTCAGGGTTTTTTGAAGGATTGATCACATCAAAAGAATACTGATCATGGATTGTTTCTAGAAGAAATGGTATTTGTATATGTGTTGTTGGCTGATGAACCCCAATGTCATGTGAAATCACTTTAAACTAGCACTAGATCTCATACAGGTGCTAATTCACTTGTCTAACAAGGACAGACGATGTAATAGGTGCATTGATTTCCATAGATGAAATATAAGAGATAGACATGGATAAATTCTTTTTTAATGATTAGAATAATTATCCATTTAAAATGCATCATGATTTTTATCCCATATATCTAAACAGAAATGATTCAATAATGAAATGGAATACAGGTAGTAAAAAAATGACCATCATCGAAGATTAATACAAAAATATGGGGGAGGGGAAATGGGTATACTATAAAAAAAAAATTCCATTACTGAAGTCATCGTTAATATACTATTGAATAGAGTGTGGTTGCAATAGTCAATCCTGGTCAATAGTTGTGATGGATGATGGAGTGGGGTGGTCAACTATGGATTTGGGTTCTATGATGATGGAACTTATCTTAGTGGTGGGTGATGGGGAGGTTTCGATCCATAGTGTAGTTGTGGGTCTAATTGGAGGATCAATTAGTGGAACCTATGTGGATGGGGTGGCTACAGGTCTGTTTCCTCTCTGGGCCTTATCCTCTAGGTATTTTTATTTGGATGATGGGTCTATCACTTTTTGTGGTAAATAGCACATGGTGGTTGAGGGGTAGGGGTTATAAATGATTAAGAGTCGACATGGGCAGGTGGTGGTAAGGAAGGGGTAATTAATTGGAAGAAATTTTCAAAAAGAATATAGATGTATAGGGATATCTGGTTTAGGTTCTCAAGGATGTTGGGGTGCATTTCCAAGAGATCTTCTGGATAATATGGTCTAGGTTGAGTTGTAGGGTAGGTGGTGCTGGAGGGTGGAAAATTGGGAGGGTCACTGGTGGGAATAATGGTTTTAGGTCCTGGGATGTAGGCGGGGATGTAGAAGTAAATATGTTTTCTACCAATTCTATTAGATCTTCTTCATTAGCATCATGTAATACTAGTTCCCACTGGTAGAAATCATTATCAATGATCAGAAGATTCATCTTTTACAACATTTGGATGTAAATTGACACCATAAAAATAGGGGAGGTGAGTAGAAAGGAGGCATACAAAACTCTTAGATAATGGTCAAGATTTGTAATTAAAGAGCCCCCATCAGTGTCCAACACCACATATAAGTATGGGATCTATTATAAAACATTAAATTAGAGGCCATGTTTGTGGCAGGTCCACCCTTGGATATAGCGTGTGTTATGAAATCCATCGGACTAACACTATCGTGACACTCGGCTTAGGTGAACCAAACATGTGCCAGGCTCTATAAAATATACAGAGTGTTGTGCCTTAGAGAAAGGTGGATTTGGTTACCCTCAGATTATTCTATGATTTATAATCCCATTAAATCATTCACTAGAGCCTCTTTAAATTGTACTTTTATGGCAAATGATTCTTGGCAGGGATGTCCTATTAGGTAGCATAGTCCTCAGTATAGATCATGAGGCCAATGCTGAATTTTTTGAAGGAAATATCATGAGGTAATCCAACTAGTCTAAAGTGGTTGTAGTCAATAGTGAATTAAAATGTGGGGATAATCCCTATAATCATCTCCTGGTATGACTCCACACATACCCATATAATGGAAAAAAATATGTAGGAATTCAAGGACATGGTGGACCTGCTATATGATATGTAGGCGAGAAAGGATGACTATATCTATGGTTTTGTGGGTCCTAATAATATTCACCTATAAATGGTGGAGGGACACATTATTTTTAGGGTCTAATAAGTGGAAGGTAGGGTATAAATTAGGGTGGCCATCATTGAATGAATAGTTGGATCATGATTGCACTTCCTTAAAGCCAATGGGATTCTCAAAGGATAAATAAGAGGTGGAGGGTGATGCTGCCCGAGGGGAGGAGGAAACATTATCTCTTAATCATTTTTCCAGTGGATAAATATATAGTTTAAGGTCAGGATTGGTCGGAGGTGTTCATATGGTCTTTATTCGAACCATTTTTGGGAGAAGTGTTAGGTGAAAAATGCGGTGAGAAGAGGATATTGAATGAGAGAGAGGCTTGATGGAGGAGGAGTAATGAAGTTATGAGAACATTATGATATGGTATCTTGAACAGTGAGAGGGAGGCTGGTGCAGGAATGAGAGGTAGTGGGGGGGTTGTAGGGTCAAGAACCATGGGTTCAAAACCTAAATTTTAAAAATTGATCTAGGAAATACTTGATTTGTAACTTTATTTCACATCCGGTAGTTGGTATTTTATTAAAATTTTAGTCCTTGAAAATACGCATTGTGAGTTATGGTTACACGAAATGTAATTATTTATTCTTATATTATAATAATACACTGGTCTTTTTCTCCTAGAATGCCCTAAGTTATCCTAATCCTTATTGTGACTTTTTTTAGCCTGGTGTATCCTAATATGGGTTTCCACCCAATCATATCTTCACATATCATCATGATCATGATGTATGGATGTAGGGATGAATTTCAAACTGATGACATAGCCTTCTTGGAAGGGTTCTTTGTAGTCGTTTAATCCATGACAATTTTATTTTAATGGGTTGTTCATTCTCTATGAATATCAAAAACATCATAAGGTAATAAATTAATGACTACAAATGGTCCTAACGATTGGGATTTGACCTTCCTAGGGAACATTTGTAATCTTGAGTAAAATTACACAACATTATTCCCTAGGAAAAAAACTGAAATTCCCAATTAGAATCTAAGTATCACTGAGAGGGGGAGGTGGTTAATCAGTGATTTCATTTTCTTTTAATGTTTCCTTTTTTTGAAACAACCTTCGCCTACTATTAAAGAGTTTCTTCTCTACTGAACACACTCAACCACAAAAATACAAGATTTCCAAGGATCACTACTCAGCAAGAGTATCTATGTCATTGGAATGGTACAGAAATAATCAAGTACCACACAATCCTCTAAAAAACAATCCATGGATGTTAAATACAATGAGTAGGATATACCCTTACACTTGTGTAGCACATGTAAAACAATCATCAATTGTGTGTGAAACCTATTAGCATAAATAGGGAATTATAGATTTTTTGTGATTCATAACAATTGAACAGATGTATTCTATGAAGTACAAATCTTCACATTCTTACCCAGAAGCCAGTAAGAACTATCTTATGCACAACCGAATATGTGTGAAGTCCATAATTTTTTCACGCGACCATTACGGTACCTTTCACGCAATTCAAATGGCTTGCATGTAAAAATTCCCTTTTGGCATGGAAATCATTTTTCGCGTAACTTCCTTTTTCCACGCAACTTTCCACTTTTCGCTCAACTTCCCACTTTTTCAAGCACATTTCCTCTTTTCGCTGAAACCTCTTTCTTTTCACGCAACTCATTTAGCATATTTTTTTATGCACTTTAGAGCTCGAGATTTCTCTAGTTTTCGATCCACAAAAATGAAAGGGGTCACCTCATATATATAGGCTTTTTATCCCAACGTGAAAAAACACTATTCTTTGCATAAAACCCTCTTCATGCGTGTAAAAAATCATCCACGCAACATCATATTTCGAGCAATGCTCCAATGTTTTTCACACCTCATGCCTTTTCCTTTTTTTAATCTTTTAATCTCAAAACAACTCTTGCACGAAAACTTAATTCCTCTATTTTGCGCACCACACCAATATTTCATGAATACTTTATTTTTGGCACACTGTCTAATTTTTCGCACACTCCATGCCATTTCCATTTTTTGATGTTCCGACCTTGAATCATTCCTTGAGCACAAAATTATAATCCATATTCAAACTGGCATGCAACATTCATTTCCAAAAACACATTTCTCCATCTCCCAATTATTAGGCCCTAAAGTTTGGAAAACAGTAGAAAATGACTCCACCTGACACTGTACATTGGAGTCAGCTCCAGATTGTTCATTCCTTTTTCATTACTCTATTTACATCTTCCCATAACCATTCTTCATATTTTATCACGCACTCCACTATCTTGATATATATCCTTTGATAGACCAGATTTAGCATCGTCAGAGTTACAATAGAATGTACTGAAACTTCCCAATCTTCCAATAGCCTCATTCCTTCCAATCAAAACTGTATATGACAGGAATCATCATTTCTCCCCCTTCACATCATAAGGATTTCATCACAAATTCTTTTAACTTATGAAATTTGTGAAATACATATCAACAAATCATCATCTGGTTTACAATTCCTTTTCAATATGAATTAATTTATCTTCATTGACATCATAAAACAATACATTTTAATAAAAAACTCTTTTTACATCATTATCTGTCCAACATAGTCCCAACAAAAACTATATCTTTTAATGTGTTTATCAACACATTTTTTTCATTTTTAAAAATTTTCTTTTTCAAAGTGATCATTTTTTAACACTTTTAATACACACAGTTGTAGAATTATATATTTTCTATATTATTGAAAACCCATATTTATCTTTTTATTTCCTCAATATGAGAGATTCTCTTGTTCTACTTGTAAATTAATGGGATTACCATATATCAACTGGAATGGTGTTGTTAAAATGGGTATTTATTATGTAGTGTGGTATACTCAATGTGAATCATCTAATTTTAGACCTCAATCCCATCAACTTGTGTTCATGGAATTTTATAGGATTTGTTTGTTTTCCATATATGAAAATTCTACTTTCCCGCTTGTTCGAGGGTGGTAGGGAGCAATTTGGATGTCCCGAATTATATATATTGAAAGCAATACATTTAAACTGTTATTACTAAAATGATTTCCACAAAATATAATTATTAGTCTAGGTAAATCTAATCATGGAAACAAATTTTTTTACATTATGAAATTGATGACCACCTTGGAGGTGTCATGAGTTGTAACTTTTTCTTCTATCCATTCAGAAAATTATTCAATTCCAACACAGATATTGGTTATTAATATGAATTGGTAAATTGTCCCATGAAATATATCACCCATAAGTAAATTTGTTTCACTTCCATGATTGGGATTTGGTTCATTTCATGCTTTTTTAGTGTTTCCAAATCGTTGGAATCACTCAAAACTTAAATACAAAATTTTTTTGCATCTTGGAGGAGTGTTGGGTATAATATTTCACAATGAAATTTTTATTTCACTATGTGTTTAATATATTATTTCATCCAATTAGTGATACAAAAAAAAATTAATTTTTTTTGGATTTCTTCCTATATAATGCATCGATATAACAAACCATCAACACATATCTTGAAATGGCGTGGTTTATCCCTGTAGTAGTGTGAAGCTTGATAGAAAAATATTCTATATCGAGGGAATTAGAGGTTTGGTTATATATATATATATCCTATTCTGAGAATATTTTCAATATGAAAAAACCATGGTTGCGATTTTTTTATTATTGTGAAAATACTTCCAATAGGGAATATCACATCAATGGCGAGTTCATCATGAAATTTTACCATGGGCTGTGGGCTTCGGGATAGATGGTCAGTGAAAAGATTTTCTATTCCCTTATTTTACATGATGTAAGTTTTATATTATATTACAAATAGTATCCATCATATAATCCTTATCTTGGAATGATTTTTTTTCATAAAATACTTTAGAGATGCATGATCAGGATGCACGATCACTTTTGAAAAAAATAAATAGGAGACGAACTTCTCAAAGGAATAATGTACAACTTATATACCATTGTTTGTGGTTTTATTGTTCACGTGAGATTCATTTAGTGAGTGAGTGGCATTTTATACTTCAAAAAATATGTTAATGACTCACTATCCTAAAATAACTCGAATAGCAATGTCACTGGCATCCTACATCAATTCAAATTCTTTTTCCGAATTAGGGGAAATGACCAAGGGTTTATATTATGATTTCATTTAGAGTTTTGAAAGTATGATGACATTCATCAGTGAATTAAAATTTACATTCCTCTGATAAAACATGTTTTATAGGGTGTGAAACATTCATAAAATTATTTGGGAATCACTAATAGAATCCATAATTCCCTATAAATCTTCTTATTCTATCAACTATTGAACTTCCTTGTAAATCATTGATCACTTTTATCTTTGTGGGATCAAATTCCATGCCATCCGTGGAAATTTTCGATCAATGGATTATGAGTCTTTGAACAAAACTATTCCTTTTTTTCAATTCAATACTTGAAACATTTTTTCATGTGGTTGCAGGACTAACTCTAAATTTATTTTTCAAGCCTCGATGGATCTGCTCTAAACAGAGAATTCATCAATTAAAATGTCAAATAATTCCTCCACCATATCATGGAATATATTTGTCTTTCTCCATTGAATAATAAAAGGTTCATTAATGATATCAAATTAATTGTTCTTGTAGGAAAAGGTACCAAATGGACATGTGAATGTTGTTTTATAATAATCTTCTAAGATGAAATCAACTAAATTGTGTCAGGAATATCAATCAATAAAAGAATATAATTTGAATGATGCTTGTCTCTCTAAATTTTTATCCATGAATGGTAAGAGTAAATGGTCTTTCCGTGTTATTGTATTTATATTTCAATAATCCACACATACATTCCATCCTGTGATGGTGCACGTTGAGATCAATTCATTTTAATCATTCATTTCTACTATGGGGACACCTTTTTTAGGATCTACCTATAGCGAGCTCTCCCAATCACTACATAAGATTGAAACTATTTTTCAAAAAACTAGATATTTCATTGATTATTTCTTAATAACTTACTTTTTGGGTTGGTTGAGTCTGCAATGTGGTTGATGTTTTTTGTTTTTCAAATTATTCTATTAGAATTTTTTGGGTGCATAATGCTGGTTTGGTTTCTTTAATGTCAGCAACATATCAGAAAATTGACTTCTTATGTATTTTAAAGACATATATCATTTTTTAGTCTCTTGATTATGTATGCTCATATTTGATGATAACTAATAGATCATCAAAAGTATCTAGAATGAAATACTACAGTGTATTGGGGAGGAATTTTTGTGCTAGTATTGGTGACAGAATGACTGAAGGTATGATCGGTGGGATGTTATCCCATGAAAGTGGTTCTACATAGTTTACTTCCTCAATGACATATTCCACATCTTCTTTAGGGATAATTTTCTTATTAGCTAATTGAATACTTATTATGTCTTCCCTTTCATATGTTATAAAGATAGGTTAGTATTCAAAAGAATCTTTCATTTATTGTTCTTCCTTTGCTAGGTCAAATTTGACTTTTTATTCAGCCACTCAATATATAAGTATTTCTTAATTTACTTTGATCAATTTCTTTCATGTGGCTAGGAATGGTCCTCTTGAGATGATTGAATGTCTCAATCTTCTTCCTTATCTAGAACGAGGTTGTCCACTCGAAATAATGAACATCACGACATTAACTAAGGCATACTCATGAATTCCTCAAATATATTTTCTAGATAAATAATCTAATTGGAGTTCTAATCTTTAGGACATGAGTACATAGAGTCCAAACTTATGGAAAAAATTAAAAAACATGTGGTTGATGATGCCTCCTAGATCGTACAATTCACTTCTGGACATACATTCTCTTATTTTTCATAGGATTGAGAAACATATAGGGTATCTCATTTCTATAAGAGGTTTCTAGTGAAAAAATTAAGATCATTATTCATTTACCAATATGACCCTATATCTTCCATTTTTTTGATGCATTTCATTAAGAAATTATTCATATGTTGGCATTTATGTGATTTCATTATTAAAAAGAATGTTGATGTGCAGTTTACTATTCTTATTTAGGAAACTATTATATTTCCCTTCAATTATTCCATAATTTTATATTTATATAATAAAAAAATCATATAAGGTGTTGGAGATATATATATATGTATTCCTCATGTTAATCTCTATCTTGGACTTTTGTAGGAGATGGTGCTTCTTGAGGTATCAACTAAGTAGTTCTATTTTCTTGTGTAGATTTTTCTTCAATAATGAATGTTTTTTGATTTTTTATACTCATATTTTATTTATTCTCCTCCACAAGGTAGATTATAATCCCATACATTTCCACTCATTATAAATACTGAATTTTCTTGTTGTCTTAGGTATTTCTCTTTATTACCATATTGAGAACCTAGAATTATTTCTGAAAAGTTAATTGTGATCTGACCCTTTAATTCGAAAGAATGCATAGTGTTGCACTTTGATTCTAAATTTCCATCTATTGATTTGTTATCCTTTTATCTACTATTTTATGTAAGGATGAGAGTAAATTTTCTAACATTTATTGCAGGGGTACAAATGGATTTTATGGTCTTGTTGGAAATGGTTGAAATTTTGGATGGCCCCTTAGTGGAAAAGGGTTATTGGGTTACTTGATATGGTGTACAAGGCATAGGATTCATTGGCAGATATCCCAATGTTCCTTTATTTTTGAATGGTTCCAAACCACTTCTTTTTTTTATGTACCTTTATTAATTTTTTTGTTTCTGTTGAAGTATCCTTTATTGAATGTATTTTTTTGGCAGTTTGAATTCTTGTCAATTATAATTGTCGTTTAAATAATTACAGTATTGGCTTTTTTGTTCTTTAAAATATGAGGTACATTCTTGATAAATGAGCAGTACACTACACATTTATCATATACAGATTCCCCTTACTAAGGAGGGTTTGGTTATGCATCTAGTATTTTGAATGCCTCAAAATTCTTAGTGAAATCATCGACTTGTAAAACTAGTCAATTATTCTCTTAACATTGGTAGATCCCATGCCAAGGTGGTCAAAAATAACTCCTCAACTGACTACAATTATGGAAGACTTTATCTATAATTTCTTGAAATTCTTCACATGTTTTGAAAATTAATCCTCCATCAATGGCTGCATCAATGATAGTGTGAGAAAATAGTTGGATCACATGATAGAATGTTTGGAGATGATTCCACATATTTAGTCTATGATGCATTCACTATCAAGTAAGATCTATAAAATAGTCCCATCATTACTTCAAGAATCTCAATAATCATGACAAGAATACTATATTTTGTTACTTAAAATCTATGTATGAATTTGAAGGATGAACATGTCCTTGATTTTGTTGGATATAGAATAACAGGTCATTATGGACTCATGTTATTTCCATTTACACAAATCATTGGCTCAGAATCATATAGAAAAGGGAAATACTAAAATGTATATGGAATTAGAAGGTATTATTTTGTTGTGAAAGGTAACATAGACTTCTAGGAAGTTTGAGATATGCTCGTTGGGGTATTCACATTGAAGCCCACTAAATTGGCACATATTCTGGATCATATGATTGACTTCAATTGTGGTTTCAAAATTATGTGACTATATGTGAGGGTGTACAATACTGTGCATAGAACCATAGGATGATGGAAAACTATAATCAATGATATTGAACTCTTACTTCACAGGATGCGCTGCATGTATTGAACATTTTATGTTTGGTGGGTTGGGTTGGATGGGACCAGAAGGATTGTTGCAGTCTTCCATTTAAAAACTATGGAATGTAGAGAAGTCCATATATATTTTGTGTTACAGGGAAATATATTATTGTGTGTAAAGGCTCTTTGAAAGAGTAAAAGGGCCATGATGCATTGACTAATTTATAAGAAGAAGGTTTTAGTGGCATCCAAAATAAAAAAACTCACGAAATGGAAAGGGAATGGGAGAAATGGAGAGGTAATTCGAGGTTTTATTTTAGAGGGTACCATTCCATAGAAAAATCATTTTTAATCCTTGAAAATTATGCCAAAATTTGATGCTCCTGGACACATTATTTAATTCACACTGGCTGTGGTCAAATTAGATTTATTTTTCCCAAACTACACTTACTACTACAGAGTATTATAGTGGAAGTGTAGGGTCTATACCATGAGAATTTTGGATTGGCAGGAAACAACTAACCATAGAACCCTTAGGGGTATGATTCCCTTGAAGATGTCTAAGCATGTTTAAATGACTAAAGTTAGGGGTTTTATACATAATTATTTGATATAAGGAACTAATTGGAATCAATTTCTGGGATCAGGAGGAAGGATGATATGTAATTCTCACTTGGTATGGTCCTAAAGTATATGCTTCAAATTAAAAAGAGGTTAGTAGTTTGCACTATCCAATCCAACAAGATTTATATATGAGATAAATATTCTTGGGTTTGAAAATAGATACAATTGGGATGTATTATGTTTTTCCTCTAATGAATAATATTTTATAGGGTATTCTTCATAGCCAATTCTACTTTAACCGGATCAAGGGTTTTCATTCAAAAATATTATGGGTGAGGTTTCTTAAATGAATTAGATTAACAAATATTAATAAATCTGATTCCTATTCAAGAAGATTAAAATGATGATAATTAAATATTAATTAGATTCTATCACCCATACTCTCGATCCCTACACTATGAAGTTTAACTAGTCATGGTTGAATTAATTACTAATAGATAAATATTTATAACATGTTTAACATGCCAATAGTGATTGAGATAAAATTATTAAAAAAATGAAATAATTATGAATTACTGATTAATATAAATAAAATTGAGAATATGAAATATGATCTTTGAAACAATCAAAATTCCAATGAAATACATACTTTAAATAAGAACAATAACAAGAATAAAATGAGTTCGACGTATATTGATGATTAAGGAGATGAACACACATAACATGGTGTTGGAGATGAAAATAAAATGATTAATGATTCATAAATCCATATATTGGTCATTGAGTAATCATAATAAAATGAAAAACATTGTTGAAAATGAGGAAAGGGAGAAAGGGTGGATAAACAATCCGCAGGGAAATGAAAGAAAATGTAGGAAATAAAAAAATATTATGTATCCTTATATCCATGGTCTACCTAATATAGGTAAATATTTTTCACAATAAATAAATTGTAATGATGTTTCAAACTATTAAATTCTGATTCGAGTTATCCTTTGTGATTTTTGAATCTGGAAAAATCTCACGCAAATAACATTTATAGATTTAGAACTTTGAATCCTTTTACGATGTGTTGTGGGGACTCATGACGTATGTCTTCCTTCAACAAGTAAATTAAATGTGGTAGTTGAATTAGAAGTTTACATGAAATATATTTGTGAATCATGTAATTTAATGGATTTGTATCTTTAAATTCTTCATGAGTTTCTTCACTATGTGTCCTTATAAAGTGAAGATTGTATACGCGTCATGTAGTGGAGTTTTATGATGTGTATTGTGATGTTTTGGTCGAATACCCTATATTTTAATTTGAAACCTTGAAAAAATATTTCCTACAATAAAAACACATATTGTATTCATTATTCTGTAAAAACATGGATATTATAAAAAAATTGGCAGAAAAATTTATGTATGATTTCATTTTATCACCATACAATGTACATTAGAACATAATAGATTCAAAGAGAGGATGAGTCAAATGTTGGTTGAAATAAAAAGGGTTATTATAATTCAAAATGTTTTTCTTAATGGTTTTTTTTTGAATCTGGCTATTTTTTAGTATAATAGATCATTATAAGTTCTTCTTATCATATTGGGAAGGTTTTTCCCAAATCCTATTGGATTGAAAAAAAGTATGATTTCTCCCCTATCGATTTTTGTAACTAAAACTCCTATTTATATTTTGAATCATTTTAAATGATAAATATTGAGTTTAAGTCTATAATGTTTAATTATTTTGGGTATGGAGTGTAAGAACATGGTTTTCTACTCTAGAATGATAGATCTCACCATATTTTTCTGAATGGAAAATTTTATCTTAACTGAAGATATCATGTAGAAGGATTAAATCCTAGAATGAATAAATTATGATAAATATATATCATCTGAGGTTTTGGTTTAATTGAATGTACTACTATTAGTTATGGATTTTCTGAAGAATTTAAGGCTTATTTCAGCATTGGAAGAACAATATAGTTTAGAGGATTGTTTGGAAGGAGGTCATGTAATAATGGTTTTGCCATGACAAAATGTACAATAATAATATAATAATATAAAATATCAAGGTTGATGTTCATGATTAATATTTTTAAAGTTAAATATTATGTTGTTATTTTAACACAAGGACCAGATCCATAGAGAGATCTATAAACATATACCATTATTGGGTTCCAAGTGCAATGATATAAAATTAGTTTGAAATTATTTCTCCTCAAGAACTATGGTGTTGCCAATATCTTGGGATAGTATTGAAATTTTAATGAATATATTTAATAGGATTTATCCCAATGATATGATATTGATTCCCTTTATGTTTCCAAAAAATGGGATTTGATGACAATGTCAGTAGGGAAGTACATTATTCAGAACAATTGGGTTAATCAACTAAAGTATGAAGTGGATGTTATAAAACGTTTTAGGGAATTGATATTTTTTAAAGGGATTTAATTAATGAAATTAATGTATTTCAATAATATTTTATCAAAAGAAGTTAAACATATGACTATTTCGATAGTACATTTCATGGTTACAATATAAGAACCTCATCAAGAGCATTTGAGAGTGATGAAATAAATCATTCATTAGGACACAGATCAAAATATTCACAAATAAAAAACAAAAGGATTCATGGATCAATAGATTATAAACATTTCATTATAGATAATATAGATCCATTATGCTTTTAATCATTCACAAATATAGTGGAACCATAAGTTAAATTTCTCAATTGTTGAATGATTATTCATGCAGATTGATGATGATCTTTTTTATTTATAGAATGTGTTTCATGGTGGGGTTTAATCCAATTAACAATATATTTTTATGAAATATTTATTTATAGTTTGGAGGTAAAAAATATCATTGAGATAATGGATTAATTTTTTATATTGCTTGAGATAAATAATCTTGGTCCAACTAAATGGATCATAGGTATGTATATTACGAGGGACTTATGTTTTAGTTCTAGGTATGTAACCAAGTCAAATTAAACCCTTGTTGTGGTACAGTTCTTCAACATGAGTGATAATAAATTGGTGACCACACCCATGGAAAAACATTTCATATTGATCTTGGAGATGGTTCTATAAAAACATATGAGGTTGAGTATATGGAAAAGGTTCATTGTGCATTGGTAGTGGGAAGCATTATATAGGTTATGTTTATAGTTATCTTGGAATTTCACGAGTAGTGGGAATAAATTGAGGTACATGTAGAATCCTATAATTTTGTACTAATAATTGGTTAAGTGGATTTATTATTATATAATGCATTCCATGAACATTTCACTTTTCATCAGAGTAAATAGGTCACTATAGTGGTTTTCTAAATTAGATTTTTGGGGATTTTTAGAAACAATTAGTACTACATGGGAATATATGTTTAATTTAAGTGGTATGGTTGTGAGTTATATGTAAAAAAATCAATTGTTAGTTCAACATTAAATAATTGATGCAATGTATATTTCCATAAAAAATTATATAAATGGATTAATTTGGATGAGCATGCTATTTTAAGATCATTAAAGGAGTGTAGATGACAGGATGCTATTTTTTATTAACAATGTGTGATTCAATTAGCCAAAAATCAATAGTTTCATTATAAGATGAATCATACTAAATAAAAATATCAATTTATCACAATTTTTTAGGTTTGTGTACTAATTTTATATTATATAGATGGATCATAAGAAATATATAATATGTTAATGGTCGATGTTGTAAATAATGCACTGAGGCGATGATGAGCGTCAATCAGGCTAGGAAGTCTATAAAAATGGTTAGATATTCAATTAATCATTAAATAATGTTTTAGTAATATAAATAGGTACGAAAATGAAGATGGAATAATTAGTAGTGATGTTTTTAAAAATTTTCACAAGTGGGGGTTTTAAAGGGTTCTTTATTATGAAAAAAAAATTAGGATATGGAATTAATCCATCAAAATGGAAAAAAATAACATAATAAATTATGACTATATGAAAAATACAGTACACATGTAGTGGATAATGTGTAAATTTTTGAAAATTAAGTATATCAATTGGTTTATTCATAAGATGTTATCAGATGTTATCGTAGTGTAGTTTGATAGAGGAGTTGTAGAAAAACAAAGGTCTTTTGGATGGAACTAAATTTTCAGAGTGTATGGGTCATTCATAAAATATGAAATATTTATATTATGTGTTTATAGAATAAATAACATATTAGAGGAATATGAATTTATAGCAGTGGGGGACATTGATTGAGTGGAGGGTATTTCATGTAGATCAGATATAGTGGACTTCTCCTTACAAATATTAGATGTTCATGACTACCAATTTGCCCCACTGGGTTATGCTACAAATTTTTGGTGGAATAATTATAATAGATATTATATTTTTATATAAAATTCTATTTTCGTAAATAAAAGTAAATTAGTATCCCCCAAAGGATTATGACTCATGTATGAACCATGTTAAATTTATTAGTTGTTGGTTTTTCCTTGGTTTTATTTTGATCATTTTATTTCTGATTTATTTTGGTTTATTCAAGGGTATTTCAATATGGTTAGATTATATATGTGTGGAATTTATTGTGTGTTTCAGACACCATATCTAGAGTTCATTATATCACATTATTCAACCCAATATATTTCAATGGATTTCATCCAGTGGATTAATCAGAAGATAGTCATGAGACCAAAAAGGGTGTACTGGAGTTTCATGTTGAATGATTTTCCTTGTGGTTTTTAGAGTTCATAAAAATCAAAGAATGAAAAATAAATATTCTTATTAGTGTAATAATTCTATGAAACATTTGATTCATCATTTCAGATTATTCATTCTATATACCTTCATTAGTTTCAATAACTATATATTCTTTAATAAATTAAATTACATTTTCCATAAAAATTAAATTTTGATTCTTATTGAGGATTAAATTTTCATATTAATATATTGATTTTAATTTTTTTAATTTTATATGTGTTGGGATTTCATTTAAGTTGAACTAAGTGTTTTTTTTAAAAATAATAGAGCACAAAAAGGTGTTGGATGAGAAAACTAAAAAATTTCATTAATATTATTCTAATTATATAAATATGTATAATAGTTCATTTTACCAGCATAATATTCAATAATTGTATGGTAACAATCTCTATTCATTGTTGGATTTTTTTGGCTACATGATTTTTGGATAATTACTCATCTAAATTTAGGTTTAGGTGTATATGTAATTGGCGCCACACCATGTTATTTTCAACTACATAGATGCTGAAATATTATTAATCTCTATTACTCTAATAATTATTAACTCTTATTAGAGTTACATTCATAATAATAACCATTTTAGTTATATTGATAATGAAATACTTGTCATTTAAGTTAATTTTATACATGATAAAAAATTTATTTAACAAATAATATTGTACTATAATCATTTGACATATATTACATAATAATTATATCCATTCCTTCCACCCATATTATATTTTCTTGATCCTTCTATTTGAAGTGATATTGTTTTTTCAAAAACTAATATTACCTTAATATTTCTATTTATATTATTTATAAAATTATTATTTCTTATTATAGTCAATAAATGACCACAATTGAGTAATTATAATCCAAAAAAAATCATTATCGATGAAAGAAAAATTAACCAAATTTTATTCTCAAGATTTATTCCTAGCAACCAATTATTATTTTTAGCATAAGGATATCCAATTGATCCAAATTATACATAATATGTTATATGACCATCTTTATTAAAAAAATAATTATTACTTTTTTAATTGTAATTTATCATTTGACTCTCATTTTAGAAATATTTTATGTTTGGGATATCACCATTTAAATAGTGCATCATTTTTTACCAAGAAGAATAATATAATAATTTTTGAATAAACCCTAAACATAAATAACAATAAGCTTGTAATTAATTATTTAATAAATATATAAATGATTAACTTTCATTCCATATTTTAATAGATTTTGAAATAATCATTTACATTTCAATGAAATCTAATAAAATTGAGTGAACATGAATTCAAATAAACACCCAAATTTTTTTGTTATAGATGTAAACCCCAAATCCAAATTAATAGGACAGTACATAATGCCAAATTTCTATCCCCATTGTGTTTCTGAAAACTGTGATGGGAAAATTCCTTTGTTTATGGTGAATATAAATCAACTTAAATTCTATTAAAGTTCATATATGATAGACTTCATTTAATAATTCCATTTAAAATGATCTGTTTTTCATGTTTATGATGTTGTTGAACATAATACTAATTGGGAGGAAACAAAATGGGATTTAATTCCAATATTTGTAATAAAATGAGATTTCATCATGAGATGTTCCTAATGGATAAGAGGAACAATTATTAATTTACTCGAGAGTGGTTAATTATTGAAAAGTTAGGTATTTTTTACCTTATGAAAAGATCATTGGAGTAGTATTACACCACTTTAATAATGGAAACATGGATACGGAAATCTGATATATTGGGACTAAATTTTATTTATTTTTCCATTCTACTTACAAGAGTAAAAAAATTCACTACAAAAAAAAGAAAACCATTCATTATTGACATTATATTTTTTTGTAAATGAATAATACCTCTATAGATTTTTTAAAAATGAAAAATATATAGTCCTGAATCATTTGGCTATGAGTTTAAATAAAATTATTAATATAATATATAATAAAATTATTTTATAATTTCTATAATGATGATTAAAATTGATATATTTTATATTCATTTAATTCATTTTTTTTATTTTCATATTGGTATAGAAATATAATTTTCATTTTGATAAGTTTTTTTCTAATTATATTGGTTCGATTCAGGTTTCCTTATAAAGAAACCATTCATGTATTTTATTTGTTTTAAATAAATAATGCTGTCATTTTATCAATTTTTTCAATTTATATTGTCTGTTTCAAAAATTAATGATTATGTTATTTTTATTATTACATATTTTCAAGGAATATTGGATCTATATTAGAGAAGAAAATAGTTTTTTCAATATCATATTATAGGTGAAAATTTATTGTAATACACGAAACATGGGATTATATTTTAATATAGTATTCTTTTTAATAAAATGTTTTGTTGAAGAGTTATGGTCAACAATATGTTGAACTATGTTTGATGAAAGGTGGTAAAGGATATATAAATGAAATGATAATAAATAATGAATGGCAACATGGGTAGTGGAGAGACCATCTAATACCTAATTTGAATCAAATATTTTTATATTTTATGAATTAATTGTTTTTATGTTTTTGTATGTTTTAATAACGAACTTAAATATAAATATAACGTGTTGATGAGATAATAAGATGATTCAAATATATATTGAAATATTTAAGAATCAGGGTTGATGTTGAATATCTTGTCACATTGTATAGTTTAGAGTTGAATTATTAAAGTTCTCTTTAATTATTTAGAATATAAAATCATAGAGTTCAAAAAATTCCCTAGAGTGTAATAATAGTTCATAAATTAAATGATATATGTTTCTAGAAAAGTCGTGAATACTTATTTGGAGTAATTATTGTACCTCTTTAAGTAGTGATGAATTTTTAGGGTTCGTACATTGGTATTATAATATCATAATTCATAGAGTTGATAGAAGGTATATATTTCATATACAAACAAAATATGATTTCATAAAGTTCAAATATTTTAATTATTCATTTTAAAAATTATATATTTCTCCCAACATCTAATGAAAATTCAAGCTGTCAAGAAACTTCATAGGGTTCCCTCTTTTTTGAAAAAATGGGATGATCTATATAATACAGTTAAATTCAGAAGAATTATATAAAATATAAATTGATAAAAAAATATAATAAATTAAAATACATATTCATATAAATGGATATTTATCAGACAATGTTATGTTTTTATTCATTATAGGTTTAAATATCACAAACTATTTAGAAATTATCATGTTTCATGGTGAACTGATAAGAAGATTTCTACACTACAGGTTGTGTTTCCATGTCATAATGGATGGAAACATGAACACCTAGAGATGATAAAATATAATTAAATTAATTAATTTCATTTATATTTATACTAGTGAATAACCATGATTGTTAAAGATTATACGAATGAAAATTGTCAACTGAAATTTGTGAAGATTTTGAGATATTTTTTAAACATGAACTATCTCAAAATGTGAATAAAAGTTATCACTTATTACCAAATATTGTGTTTTTTATAGAAAATTAATCATGTAAAAAAATTATTCCCAATTTTGTTTTAATAATAAAAATAAACCATGATGATAAGAGTAAATTCTTGATATATTATTTGATAAGGTTGTTATAATGTGAATGTTGTTCATGTAAATAAATGAGAACTCGATACTAATGCATATGATTATCATTGATGTATGTATAGAAGGAGAAACTAAAGATATCTAGGTATATCATGTACATCTTGGAATAATATTGAGAATAACTATGATAAATTTTTATTGAAACAGGTGATACTGAGAAATCAGCTAATTAAAATTGAATGAAAAAAACAGTTTGGGGGAAATGTTACATGAAGATGGATGAAGATATTAATGTAATAATTATAGCTCTATGAAAGGATAAATTCAAGGACTATTTGTGGTTGTCAATATTAGTTGTGGGGACTAAGATATTTCAAATAGTAAGTACTAATGGATTGATGAAAACTATGGTATTCATTATAAATAACTCTTCAAAAGATTATATTATAAACACAAAGCAATTAGATAATATCTTCCATATGGTGTGTGGATGATACCTTACCAACCCTTTTGTGACACATGATTCTGAATTTTTAATAATTATAATATAATAGTGATATTCTATTATTGCAGAAGCATTCTTATCATAGAATGATGTAAAATTCTTTATTATATATGATCCTTGTAAACACAATTTTACTTTTATTTCTAGTTTTTTCAACCACAAATACCATGTTGTGACTTGAGTTATTACCATTAGATCAATATATCATAATTGATATATAGGATTGTGTTATAATAGGACATAATTAAATAAAAAGTGTAAATTAGTATCATTTGGGTAAACTAATTAACCCCCTCCCATTGACCCAATGCAATCTAGTGGGAACATTTATAGGAATGTAATCTAAAAAATTACATATTTCATTGATCTAAATTTATTGTGTATTGTTTTATCTACTCTATATTAAGTGAATACATGAATATAATTCATTGATTCTTTAGATGAAGAACATGAGATCGATCCATATTAATAATGAATTTGAGATGCCATCAGAATCATTGAAGAACATGAAGAATAGTGAGGAACATAAATTGAAAAATAATTCAATGAAAAATGATGGTTCACATCCACCTAAAGGTAATATTATTGGTCAACATAGTTCTAAATATACTGATTATGATTCTTAAGTAAATTTATGTCAGTAATATGATGATTTTATAATAATTCAATCACTTAATTATTTTAAATCTATCATTAATGATTAATTTATGATTATCCTTATTGAGGTTATATAATTATATATTGTATTTCTATTAAGAATTACATGATATAAATTCATGATTGTAGGGGAAGGATAATGTTTGGGATAAAGGCATGGATGAGAATATATATCATCGGGAAAATCTTATCATGGATGCAGAAGCCATGGGAAAAATAATGTTTTTCAATAAACAAAATATCGCATTGGATAATGAAAATTAGAAAAAATTAATTAATAAGAAGAAATAAATTGATAATATTTGGTTAAATATAATCTATGATATGAAATAACTTCACAAGGAACCACTAAGTGTCAAGTATTTTCAAGTGGAATTAAAATCGAAAATAATTAATTACCTAGATAATTATTTATATGAAATTAAACTTATACAAGAGGAATATATCCTGTTATTAAAGAATTAATATATATATATATATTTTATTTGTAATGGTAATGAGATGAAATCCCTTAGAATAATTCTTTATTAACTAAAAATAAAACTAAAATATATGGTGTTATTATAAATTACTAACTCATAGAACATTAAGATGAAAGAATATGGAAAATGTTTTTTTGAAATTAATTACTCAAATAAGAGTCATATAAATTAATATAAGATCATGGTGTCATCCTCTAATTAACCTACAACAATATCACAGAGAAAGATAACCTAAAAAAGATAAAACTATTTGTTCTAATGTATGGTTATCCACTATAATTTGTTTTAAATCTAAATGTTCAAATGTTTCAATGGATAAAATTTTAATAAGGTCTACTAACAAATCCAAATAGGATATTTCCATATCAATTAAATTAATACCCCTCAGAATGTCCTAAAATGTTAGTGAATCTATCCAACACAACATTGTATCTCATTATTCCATATTATATCCATGTAAAAAATAATATATTTATTGGCCATTTTTTGTGTTGATGATTATTTTTTAAAATGATAGAGTTTGTTATCCTGACATTTCATCATATTGAAGGACTAACTGGAATAGATCAGTAGTGAGTATTGTTTAAGAAACCAGAACAAATGTCGTTCAAAATAATAATTGAAAATAAAATAAATCTATTTGAAAAAAATTTGAATATCTTGATAACATCTATAATTATTTCAATATTAGTATTCATAAATATAATAATTTCTATTATCTAATGATCAAGCTCAAGTCATTTGATGATTTTAAGAGACATCAACGAACAAAAATTAAAACTGTTGGAAATCAGAGATGAATATTTTTGGAAGAAAAGAATGTGAAGAAAAGTATCTAATAATGTAATAGAGTTGAGAAATACAATATAATTATTTATAATAATAATAATTTTTTATAGGATTTCATTTATAAATTGATATCCATTCCTTTTGTTAGAAACCGATACACATTTGATCACTGTAAAGAGGGCGTGGAAATTTGTTTTCATGTAAATAAACTTTTGTTCAAAGGGTCACTCAATCACTGAGGGAAATAAAAATAATTAATTTATTTAATACATTCCAAAAGATGTTGTAATGGGGTTTACAATGAATGGTAACATTAAAATTATAAAAACATTGTGGGAGTTATTTTACAAATATGTGTATGTAAATAACATGTGCCTAACTATTTGGCTAGAATAATTGAGAATTTATTAATAGATGGTTATGGAACAACACAATGTTAATATAAAAATGGTTTTTAACATATGTAAAATATTTAACTTCTCATGAGTGGTTTTTTAACGTAATTATCCAACTATGTTGGGAAATTTTTGTTGAAGTTTTTGTGAAATAAGTAATTATACTAAAAAATTTATTGTTGTTCTTTTATCTTAAAAGTAAATTCATAATAATAATAATTATTAAGAAAAAAACCATAGTTTAAAGTTGATTATTAGAATATGAGAACGATCTTATTACACACATGTATATAGAAAAACTATAAGAATAGGTTTATGAAATGATAGATAGTTCATAACTGTAAAACCATTAAGATTTCATTTAAATATGGCCCGGTAAAGGGAATTGTTTTTTGGATGATATCATAGAGTTATCGCTATGTATTTTCTGAATAAATTGTTTAAAAAATCAACACATTCCCTTGTATTTTATCGTATGAGTTTAGGGAACATTGTAGAAGGTGATATTTGAATTATTATATCTAAATAAATATATTAATCACAAAACGTAATAATAATGTTTCATTATTGAAAATTCAATATTCCATGATGATGAGTATGAGAGTGAATCAATTGAGAGGGAGTTAACATAATGTGTAGATGTCAATGCATAATCTTGTAATGAATCTAAAATTTATGGAATCCACTTAAAAAAATTTGATATAAAAAATCACACCCAAATCCCCAATCATAATTGTTTTAAATTTGATATAAAGAAGGGGAAGAGATGAATCCTAAAATATGGAGTTATATGTATTTCACTTGAATTATTCTAATGAATATTTTATAGATGTGTTCATGTTACAAATTCATTATTAATATATCATTTGATCAACTAAAATTAGAAATGTAATGTGATATCACATGCTAAACAGATTTAATGGCTGACCATGATGCATAGGTTTTCCCACATTTGTTTTCTAAACAAAATTATCCCAGGTAAACATAGATTTAAATGGATGATATATCATTACTAAGACATCTCGTATGACATGAATATCTAACTTTTATAGATTGGGATAAAATTCATAGAAAATGTGGAAGAAAAATCTATTATTTAAACAATAGAAATGTATTAATGGGAGAGAGATACATATCCTATATTTATTTGATAATTACATTTAATAAGTTCATGATGAAAAAGGAAAAACTAGTGATATAAATTTCTATAGGTATTAACAAGAGAAAGATTGGGGAAAATGAGGATCTCGGACATAGATTTTATTTATTTGTTAATAACGAATACATTAATTGTGTTAAATATATCAATATTTACTTAATGATCAAATCAGAAAAAAATAATTCTATATCTATTATTATATAGTGGTAAATATGAATGGATCCAACTTCTTGTAGAAAATTAATTATGCAAGGATCCATTATATGGAAAAAATATAACAATATTCATAATATGTGATTATTTTTTGAGATTTTATTTTTGATATTTAAAATTTAGTATTTAGAGAAAATACCTAAAATATATTGAATTTATTTTTAAGAAAGATAGATAAATGAGATATTAATTAATTGTTATAAATAGGGATTCATAGCATAGAGAGTGGAAATACCATAAAAATACTACTATGAATCATATATTTTATTATTTGATGATGTAAATATTCAGATGATTTTTTAAAGTGCTAAGAATGTTTTCTATGATATTTTCACGGTGGTTATGGAATGAAAATATGATTTTATTTTATATGGTAATATTTTTGCGTCAGTTCTAAAGATTAATATTTGATAAATTTATGAACCCTAGGAAATTCATAGAGTTTATAATAGATATCATAGTGTTTTACAAAAGTTTATAGAGATCAACATTATTGTGTTTGTACATTTTCCAAGAGTATATGAAAATTTCTATGATATAATAGTCTATGATTTTGGTATAGTCTTAATATATACGCTCGACATTGTAAGGTACATATTTATATATGTGGGACATCATTGAGTTCAAACATATACATCATAAGGTTAGAGTCTGTAGAGTTGAGAGTCCTCCTTGTGTTGAACTACATACCTCATTGGGTTCATATTTTATAATTTCAAGAAGTTTATAGTGTTTATTCAACCCAATCAGAAATCATAATGTTCATTGAACCGTAAAAATCCAAGCCAAGATGTCATGGAACATCCTTGGGATCCCGCATTCGAAAAATTGAGTGGATAAACATAATATAGTACTATTCAAAGAACTTAAAAAAATATGAAATGAAAAATCGAAATTGAAAGAAATTATATATTCGGATAAATGGAGATTAACTCATATTGTGATTAGTTGATATTCTTTATATATTTAAATATCATTAATTATTTAGACATAATTTGTATTTTAGACGAATCCTTGACAATAGTTCCATGCCATCATCTATAGTTTTATATCAAGATTAATGTTCCCATTAAAACGCAATTATGTTTAAACAGAATTAAATAAATTCATTATATAGAGATTTGGAATAGGAAATAATATCAAATATTAAAGAGGATTTAAATGAAAATATCAAATGTGATTTGAGAAGATTTTGAGGATGAATTCCAACTGTAAATATCTTATAACATGAAAAAATTATATTTCTAATTTTAAAATATGGAGGTGTTTCTAATAATTAAATATATAAATTAATTATTCCATATAATTTTATGTTAATATGAATAATGCATGGGTTGTTGATGAAAATTGTGAGAGGCTCTTCATCACTATTTCTCGTATTCAAAACTTCTTCTAGGTCAATGAATTAGAATTTGACGTAAATGAATCTATATATCATTTATGTATCAATGGAAAGTGATCTCAATGAAATCCACGAATATCCACTACATCAAGGAAAAATATTTATATGGAATATGATACATCATCATCAATGAATAAAATCACTAGTACATATCTGATGAAAATAAAAAAGGAGATAAAATATTGAAAGATTCTATTCCAAGTAAGAATAATTTACGAACCCAAATCTTCATTTCAGGTGTGTTTTTCTTTTTCTGGTCGTTTTTTGAGAAAAATAGGGAATTTTGGAAATTTTAAAAGTACATGTCGTGTAATTTTTATGTACACACCGTTTACTCGGTTACTGTAGGTATTCATGTGCTAGTGGTCTAGCAGCCATGCACATTTCCAGGTGAGGGTGACCTGGAGGCTGCCTAATGTGGGGTACGGAAACAGTAATCACACGCTGTTTACTTACAATGTACACTCCATGTATTTTTTTCATTAAACGTCTGGAGGTCACGTCTAATCGCAAAAAAAACCTTCTTCTAGGTTTCATAAGGCCAATATCTCTCGTATGGCCATGGTCTTCCTCTGAGCCTCTAATAGAGAATTCAAACTCTGATTCGACCGTCGTTGATTGTGTTGGGATTGACTTGGTAAGCTCTCTCCTCTTCATGAGCTTTACTTCCCAATTACATATCATTTTCATGTTATCATCCATTGAATGTTTTAGAAGTTTATGTAGATCTTCATCATTATAAGGTGATTCAAGACCTTAGAATCAAGTATATTGATCTTCGCATGTCGAGGTCGTTGGTTTGTGCCTTTCCGTAAAATGTCCTTGAGTTATATAGGAAAAATCGCCAATACCCATGAACGGGGTATTGCAAATTTACCGTTTTTTCCCTATTTTTTCATGATATTCTTGTATGTTTGAGTAGAGAATAATAGAATGTGAATAGGATTAATTTTTATGATTTGGAAGTGTTTACCCATGCATGCTGCTTGTTTCGACCGTTTGGTCAAATTTTCCTATTAGGTTGCTGTTTACTTTCTGTGCCTAGTATTTGTAGGATGGTGCGACTGTTGATCTGACATACTATTATGTTGTAGACTACAACCTATGTAGTTATTGAGGTTTACATTGGCCTATATGTGCTGCTATACTAGCTTGACATACACAAAGTCGTGGGAACCTGGTGTATAGACCATAGGGAGAATGGACATAAGGGTTTCTCTAGAGTGTCTTTTTTACTTACAATGTGAGAGAATTTGGGGAATTGCGGTAATTTCTTACATAGAGTGTCTGTAGATCCTCTACACGGGAAACATGGGGAATAGACATTGAGTGCTTACCCTTAGCAGCATTAGTTACCGATACAATACTATAGGAGGAATTGAAGGTGAGTGCTTCCTCAGAGAGTCTATGAATAAGCTGAACCAGAGGGGTTAGACTGAGTGTACAGTCTAGAGGGTTTCTTGTGTTTCTAGGTAGGACATGAGGGAATAGGCTATGAGTACTTCCTTGAGGGTTATCTATTTGTGATTACCTTCTTGGTTAGTTATTTCTTAATATATGAAACTGAATGCATTGAAACTATGAATTGTTTACCTTGGGAACTTGTTTAAAACATATATTTTCTTGCTGCGTGCCATATATTCCCTGACTGTTGGGCACATATCCCGTGGCGGTTGCCTACTGGGATTTAGTCTCACACCCTATTTGGGCCATGTTTTTGGGCCCAAACTGATTATATTACTATAGATATAGATAAGGTCTAGTGCCCTTCTACTTCTGGTGCTTGATTTGCAGTGGAGTTGGGGAGAATGAGATGAAGCTATGGATTGCGATGCTGAGGAGTTGTTTACATGCTTCCTTTGGTACTTAGGTTTAGTACTATTTTATTCCTGCACTATTCTTTGTTTGGATGCTTTCCTAGACATATGTATCATGCATCATTCATATATATATGTGTGCCCCGGTTTATTATTTTCCAGTCTTC
The DNA here is from genome assembly GCA_963277665.1 of Viscum album. Classification (NCBI taxonomy): domain Eukaryota; kingdom Viridiplantae; phylum Streptophyta; class Magnoliopsida; order Santalales; family Viscaceae; genus Viscum; species Viscum album. The sequence continues at coordinate 566,377,576 of OY728164.1, read as the reverse complement.
TTTTATTTAATTTTGTAGGGGTTATTCCAGCTTCTGTTTTTTAATTTTATACATCAGCTATGTTACTCTGCCAATAAGGGAATTGTTTCCCCACTATCACACCCAAGGCCCTCACTACTAGTCAGCAGCCTCTGGCATTCGGGAAATGCACTTGAGGCCATGTGGCCAACCAGGTACGGGGAACCTCTGGGTGGCTTCTATAACTAGGACGTTACAAAGTTGTATTAGGGGTGTTTCATTTCTTTGACTTACTATTTGGAGCCTATAGTCATGTATATTATTGAATAGGTACTTGGTAATATGTTGTACCTGAGAGTAGCTGACCCATGTATAGGGAAAAGACAATTTACCTGTTATTTTAATTGTTATAGTTTTTCAATTATAAATTTTATTTGATTTTTCACTGTTGGGTGACTCGCATGTATTATGATGTTATTGTTGATGTTTTTTATGTTCAATTTCTGTTGTAACCCAATGAGATGAGGGTATTCCATATCATGCATCATATAGGAACTATCTAGAAATCAAATTTCATTCATATATTCCATGCCATTTAGGGTGAATTAGTGATTTCATGTTGTTTTGATAGATGTTGTGCTAAATATGCATACTGTTGTGATAAATGTCTTGATAAAAATACCTTCAGTTTTATCGGGTATTTTTTGTGTATGATATTTTTTTAATGAACGACAAAAATTGGTTTTTGAGGTGTTATGGGCCCTCATTGACAAGAATTATGAGGATCATTGACCATTTTACCTTGTTTATAACATGTATAAGATTCCCAGCATTGATTTGGGGGGAGTATGGGTTATCAAGAATCAGAATTTGGCACTTTGGTGTTTGTTTCAGTGTTTCCTAGGCTCTTGAGTAGTTTCTAAGGATTATTGGCCACAAAACCCAAGTATACACACCATGTATTTTTGAATACATGCCTTGTGTTATTCTGTTGGGGAAGAAAATGTTTTTTTAAGTACATATCATGTAGTCTCTAACAGTTTCATAGGCTATGTGGGCAGAGACACGGGATAGGGGAATTCTAGTGGGAATATGTCATGTACCGGTTGTACACGCCGTGTCATGTTGACCCTTTGTCCACCTGTGTGACTAAAAAAATGAACAGGGAAATCTTATCTAATACACACCGTGTAAGTTCTAAACACGCATTATACTGTAATCTTGGAATCTGGCCTTGTAGATAACAACAGGGGTCAGTGTTATCTTTCCTAGTACAAGTAATGTCCGTATGGTACATATCATGTAGTGCCAGCCGAGTATCCGGCCGTGTCACGAACAGAACAGGTTGGTGAGGCTCGTCCAGTACACATCTTTCCTGGCACAAACACATTTTGTAATCTCTTTCTACGGAGAACCATGTGGCTTATCAGTGTTGAAGGACTCGGGCAGCGGAAGAGAATTCAAGTACATGTCGTGTTTGTTGATAACATGCTATGTGTTTGTGGTTTTATATGACCAATTCTTGTAGAAGTTCATGACCAAGTGAAATACTTAAGGGAACATGTTGTGTAGTCTTATTTTCTTGAAGTAGAATGTTTTCTTTATCTTCTTCCCTTTTTATGCTTCCAGTTTTTTTCATTGATAATCTTGATATAAGGTGTGCATTTGACCATGCAGATTCATACCGCCGAGACGTCCTTGGGTTGTACGCCAGTTATAGGGTAGTGATTGGACACCGAATATGGCTGATCAGGGAATACCAGCAGAACCTCCTGGTGTTCTAGTCTCGGCCCAAGCCATTATACCTGACATATGTTCTGAGATTAGTTCAGGGAAGGCCTTTTGATGATGATACAGACCTTTCAGGGGGCACTACCTCCTACCGCATTGATGGTAGAATTTAACTGTGTCCTTCAAAAGTAGCATACTCCCACTTTCTCAGGTGATGTAGGACCCCAGGCTGCAGAGTCATGGCTGGAATCCATGCTGATGATATTTGAGCATTTGGGGATGCCTCCAGAGAGGTGGGTCAATATCGAAGCATATATGATTCAGGATTCCACCAAGTGGTGGTGGGATGTGATCTCACAGATGGGACACCAGCAAGTCATGACATGGGAGGAGTTTCAACATATCTTCTTTTAATACTTCTATATAGAGACATTGAGGGCTGATCAAGCTCGAGAGTTTATGATTCTGAAGCAGGGTACTCTTTCTGTTATGGAGTATTTTTCTATTTTACTGAGCTGTAGTGTTTCGTGGATATTTTAGAAGGTGATCAATTAGTCCTAGAAAAGAATATCGAGTATGGTCTAAGGCATGACATTTGATCTCATTTGATCATCTTGAGGTTGAATTCTATCATGTATACCATCAACTGGGAGCTGATCACTGAGCACAATCGTAGAGATTCAAGAGTTGGAAGCCAGGGCGGCTTGACATCTTGAGTATGTATCCCTCCTACTGAAAGAAGGAAGTGCCACATGGAGTATTCGCATGGTTATCCATGGAGGCGAGACACTTCTTCTGGTAGCTAGGTGGTGATCTAACAATGCAGGAAGAGTAGGAAAATGAGGGAACATTGCCTGAGAGACCCAGTGGAGTACCGATCTGGCAGCATGATGGGTCATCATTAGTGATTATGTCATATCTTCTCACCAGAAGATGGTTAACAGGGCTCTTTTATGACTCCTCATTCAGAAGAAGCACCACCGGTTTATCAGCAATCTAGGAACTAGATTCCATCCGGCCATTCAGAAAGAGGTGGAGGTCGTGGTTGTGGTATCAAGTCACCCAGTTTTTAGAGACATCAGGGAAGATCAGCTCGGAGTGTTCAAGAAGGGTAACAGGGTCGTGGAATTGGCCATAATTTTGCAGTGGAGAGGACCCAGCAAGAGCATGATCCCGGACCTTCTACAGTTTGAGGTACGATCTTACATGCCTTAGTTTTAGCTTCTGCACTTTTCAATATAGGGGCTTCCCATAGATTTATATTTGTTTCCTTTGTGGAGATCATTGGGCTCGGTGTCTTTACTTTTGATGATGTCTTAACATTAGACACACCGTTGGGGACTAGAACGGCGAGTGTACATCAGTGCAAGGACTTCCCTCTAGAGGTTGGTGGGTGTCACATCTTTTTGGACCTCTATGTCCTAGAGATTACATGTTGTGGTTTCATTCTCGGAATGGACTGGTTAGTTCCCTTCCAGGTAGTCGTCGATTTCTATCGCCATAGGCTGAGTTTTACATCACCAGAGGGTAGATATTTTCTTTATAAGGGCCAGTGGGATGTACAGGTGAGCAGAGAGAGACCTAAGCATCATGGGTTAAGAAGAGTTACAACCCAGAATTCAAGTCTATATATGGATGACAAAATAATTCCACAGATAAACATTCCTCCATGGGTATATTGTTTTAGAGGTGTTTTTCCAGATAACATTGTGTGTTTTCCTCTAATGATTGAGGTAAAATTTTCTATTGAGCTCATGCCATGAGTGTCACCTATGTTCATTCCTCATTATAGGACGACTAAACCAGAGTTACATGAGCTCAAGAATCATTTGGAGGAGTTGCATGCCAAAGGATTCATCTGACCCAGTACTTTTCGTTAGGGTTCCCCTATCCTTTTGGCAAAGATGGCGGACGGTACCCCCAGGATTTGTGTTCATTATTGGAAGTTGAACCAGTTTACGGTCAAGCACTGATCTCCATTACTGAGGATTGATGATCTCTTTGATTATCTTCGAGGAGCCCGAGTGTTCTCCATGATCTAATTAAGATCTGGTGACCACTAGTTGTGCATTAAACCAGCAGATATACCTCTCACAACCTTCCGGAGAAGGTATGGTCTATACGATTATATTTTTATGTCATTCGGTCTCAGCAACGTGCATGTAGTTTTCATAGAACTTATGAACCAAGTGTTCCATCCATACATAGATTCTTTCATGGTGGTTTTTGTGGATTATATATTGGTGTACTCTCACACTCTACATGACCATGCCACCAATCATGAAATTGTTTTGAGTACACTGAGAGAGCATCAATTATATGTTAAGATCTAAAAATTACACTTTTGGATAGATCAGATTTATTCATTAGGTCATGTAATTTCTGATATATTAGTGTACGTAGCCACATAAAAAGTGAGAGCAGTGGTTTCCTGGGAGCAGCCGATGAATTCCTTTGAGGTATGTAGTTTTATATGACTGTCTATAGTCTACAAACTTTTCATTTTGGAATTTTCATGCTTAGTAGCACAACTGATAAGTCTGAAAATCATGGGTGAGATGTTCCTATGGTCAAAATTTTGTGAGTCAACCTTTCATGAGATGAAATGGAGGTTGAATTCAACACCGATACTTGTCTTGCTATATCCAGGGAAGAGCTATACAGTGTACTGTGATTCTTAAGTTATCGATCTGATAGATGTATTTATGCAAGGACAAGATGTCATTGCGTACGGGTCATGGCAGTTGAGGCCACATGAGAGGAATTACCCAACACACTATCTCATGTTCGTTGCAGTTGTTCATGAATTACACTGTTGGAGACAATATCTTCTGGGAGAACATTTTGTGGTTTTCACCAACCACAAGAGTCTCAAGTACATCTTCAATCAGCGTGATCTGAATTTGAAATAGTGAAGGTTTGTGGATTACCTTCACTATTTTGACTTTGATCATCCCTATACGCCCGAGAAAGGCAATGCAGTGGCTGATGCGTTGAGAAGGAGGACTCAGATACAAGAAGTTCATAAGGCCAGAATTGAGTGGAAGCTTATGGCTCTATTCTCATAGATTCATTTAGAGGTGCACGACAGACAGGGGAAGACATTTATTGATTCTATGGTTGTTACCTCTACTCTTCTTGATCGAGTGCGAATAAGGAATCTATCAGATTCTGAAGGCATAGTCCTACAGGAAAGCTTGTTAGGAAAGGACCCTATTCTGAGATAGACCATAAGCGATGATGAGATCTTGCTTTTCCTAGTGCTTGTATGGGTGCCAACAGACATACGTGGGGATCTGATGCGGGAAATTCATTCCTCCATTTTGGAAGTTCATCTCGGTGTCCCCAAGATGTATCATGATCTACACCATCAGTATTGGTGTCCAGGAATAAAGAGAGATGTTGATGGTTTTGTCATGATGTGTTCCACTAGTCAGCTGGTGAAGCTGTAGCATCAGCGACCATCAGAGATTTTACAGAAGTTAGCCATTCTTGAGTTGAATTGAAATGATTTTTTGATTGATTTCATGACAGTTTAACCATGTTCACCTCAATAGAATGATGTAGTTTGGGGTTTCTTTGATAGACTCACTAAGGTTTCTCACTTTTTACCGATCAGGGAGACCATCAGTGTTGATGAGCTGGGATGGTCGTACATTAGAGAGATTTTACATTTACATGGGGTTCCACACTACATCATTTCAGAAAGAGATTCACATTTTATGTCTCGGGCCATGCAGGGGCTTCTGAAGGCTCAATGTATAGAGGTACTTATGATTACAATTTACCACCAACAGACAGAGGGCCAGTCTGAGCATATGATTCAGGTTCTTGAGTACATGCTTCATTCATGCATCCTAGATTTTGGAGGTTATTGGGAGAATCATATACCACTTTTGGAGTTTTCCTATAATAATAATTTAAAAAAAATTCATATGGAACCTTATGTGTCTTTGTACAGTACGCCATACCGATTACCCTTATGTTGGATGGATGCATGAGAGGCAGCTATGCTGGGACCTCGTCTTCTCCAGAAGACCACAGAGCAGATAGAGATGATTTAGGAATGGATGGCTACTATACAGTCTCAACATAAGTCATAAGTTGATCAATGGAGATGACTTCTGGAGTTCGAGGTTGAGGATCAGGATTTTCGACGTGTCACACTGAGGTTGGGATACATGAGGATTAGTATACAGGGTATGCCTTTACTGAGGTACGTTAGTTCGTTTGAGGTGTTGGAGAGAGTTGGGCTGGTTGTGTATCAGTTTTAGTTACATCCGATGTATCAGGCTATGAACAACATCATCCACGTTTCTCAGCTTCAACGTTACTTCTCAGACCCATCTCATGTTTTCCAACTTGAGGAGTTTGTGTAGAGACCCATATCTTGACGTACATGGACATTACATTACATTTTCGGAATACTTAATACATAACAAAAACACACACTAAAGGATCGTAATAGTTTAGTGTCTTTGGAAACTCGGAACGTAATCTTCTAATCGTGGTGAAAGTTGTTCAATATCTCCCATAAAGGTCATCCCTTTTTTTATACCTAAAACCTTTCTTTATATCCTGGGGAAAAGAAAACATAAAAGGGTGAGCTCAAATGCTCAGTAAGGGTAAACAAAAGAAATATCAATCACATCATATACATAAGAACATAGCTTTTGGAAATCTTAACCTGCAAAAGAGCTCATAATATTATATCATGGGGTAAATCATAGAAGTGAAATGTAATCCCAATAATCATAACTTAAAACATGAAACTTTGTGGCATACACACATAATCATAGAAAATCATTTCTTGTTAGTCAAGACTCATTGCCAAGACTATCTTAGTGGACAAAGTCCTTTTCTGAATCGAGTAACCCTCGTTTCAGTCATGTTTCACTGAACCGGTATAACCTACCATTTCAGCCATGTCTATCTCATGAGATATAAAATCATTACCCAATGCATTGGAGGGAGATATAGGTCCCACCCATCTTATAATGAATCCTTTCTTATGTGTGCCACATAATCATAAATCTTACATCATCACATAACCCATGTAATAAAAATGGGATTCTTAAACAACATGACATCATAAAACAATTCATATAAGATAAAGGAATTCATAAAAATAATTCCATCACAACATGATCAAATCAATTTAATAATATGGATAAAAACAGAACCCTTTATTATCTTAGATGGAAAATAATTTTGATAAAACACTTGAATTGAATTCTTGAGGAAAATATCCTTTCTTCTTCAAAATCAATTTCTTTTCACAAAACATCATGCAATTTTAAAAGAAAGAGATTTTATTGAAAATAGTCATGAAATCTTTTAGAGGAAGCTTCATGAAAATAAGGCTTTATAAAACAGTAGAAATCCGTTCGTGCCGTATAAGTTAAAAAAAACATTCTTCGTACTTTTGTCGGAAAAGTCAAAAAGTACCTCGTACGAAAAACGACAAAAGATTCCTTTCATACATATTACTAAAAACTCACCGAAGGGTAAAAATGGATTTAAACAATTTTAGGTGGATGGAAATAATATTACATATTGAGTAAACATGGATGTGGATGATAAAATACACCCCAGTAAATACTTACGAATAAACAATCTCGGATAAAAATGAGATTGTGATATTTCCCTTACCTTAGGTCCGATTTGCTTCGTATGTGTCCGAACCTCCTCTTCTTTGAAGCGCCTCTTTGAGACCTCCTCTTAGGGCACTAGAATTGGTCTTTGAGGAAGACCAGAACCTCTAGGATGTTGCTAGGGAAGTGGAGAAGAGATTTTGGCAGGGGTTGGCCGAGCATGAGTGCTCAAATTGGTGTGAGGAGGAGGGGGAGGAGGTGTCCTTTTATAGGGGAGGAGAGGGGCACCTTAGGAATATCTCAAAATATTATTTTATATTAAAGTCAAAATCGGTTTATAATGGTTCCAAAGGGTCTTATTTCGAAGCTAAAGTGGGTATGGGTCGAAATCCTATCAACCAATAGAATTTAGACAAGTTTAGGATATTATTTTAACCTTATCAATTAGATTTAACTCTAAGTTAAATAATTTAACTTTTACCATGTCTTTTTGTTTTCTTTCACTATATGGTTAATAAACTTACTATAACATTCCAAAAGAACCCCAAATTGTTTATTATTAATATATATATCCTTATCTAAGTCATTTGGCAGAACCTTAGATTTTTAGGAATAAAATATTAATTAATAATATAATATTTGATTTAAAAACTATTTTGTGTCAATTTTGACACTATTTGATATATGATTTTTGTGAGAGTCATAACAGAATTAAATGTTCGAACCAAGTTAATTAAATCACCATTAATATATCATAGTAACCTAGAAAATTAGTGGAATTCATAAAAAGTCTCAAATTACATTTATTTTGGTGTTTATAACATTAATTATGTCAATATTTCATTAATAAGATAATTACTGCATCATCATTGTGTCATAAATAAATTAAATTATTTAAAGTCTAAAAATTACAAATAAAATACCATTATGTAGGAAATCTTTTTATCTTTCTAATGAATATTTATAATCTAAAATCCAACATATATAACCCTATGTAACAATTGTTTTGCTTAAAGATATATGCTTGTGTCATTTTTGTATTCATTTTAACTTAATTAAAATAAAGTGTCATTATCACTTACAAGTGGATCAATGGGGTCCCAAAATCGACCCAAAGATTCCCATGGTCGACCATGTATCATCCAATAGGGTTAAGGCACGTTTTAGGGTAATTTAATATTATTATAATATTATTTTTTAACCCTTATTTATCGGATTTACCCTTAACCATGGTAAATAAAATATTTACCGCAGTAATTATTCAAAATGTCTAAAAATAAAAGTTATCTATTTACACAATTTGAACATCCTGATTCCAAATATGGAATCCATTTTTCTAAATTCAAAACACAGAAGTGGCAGAAATTAATTTAAAATTAATTCCCGCTGTCAAAAAAAAAGCGTGTTTTTAAGAGATAATAACTATCAAAAGATTGACACTTGTTTATGTTCGGTTTAATTGTAAAATTGTGTCCAATGACCAACATTATATTAAGTGGTAAAAATATATTCTAAATATACTTTAAAACCATTCAATATTATAATTTAACCACATAAGATATTACGATGAAAAAAGTTGTTTTTAATTAAAATATAGCGTGTTTTTACTATTCATTAAAATATGAAAGTTATCGGAAAAATATCAAAACTTTATCTAATGTAAATTTTTACATCCTGATTCAAAAGAAGAATATTATTTTGTCAAATTGAACATATAAACATGTCAAAAACTATATTTAATGTGGGTGCACCATCAAAAGGCGGTAAAACTGCATTTTTTGAAAAATACTTATTTTACCCGAAAAATTTATTTTGTTTTTATACCATGTTCTAGAAATTTGTAAGATGAATAATAATGTTATAAAATTCAAAATTTAGTTAATAATATTCATAACGGCTAGTTCATGACAATATTATAATAATATAACATTGTTTATTAAAACCCGGTATTGCGTACAACACACGCTATCGAGGAAGGTCGCGATTGCGTGTAATGCAAGCCAAGTCAGGGTTGCATGTTGTAGAAAGAATCATTCATTGTTTCGTATAACAGAATCCAACCATATTTCATTTATACATTTAATATATATATATATATACTCAATGTTGCGTAGAATAACTATTATCAAAATTGTGTGTAACACGGTCCAAGAATAGTGTTGCGTATACTACAAGCTAATACGGTGTTGCGTATAGCGCAAGGTAATATTGGTGTAGAATACAACACAAGACATTAATGAAATTAAAAGAATATTTTTCATAAAATCTCGGGGTGTTACATTCTACCCCCCTTAAAATGAATTTCGCCCTCGAAATTCGTCGGGGTTATAAATGGTTTACTATTTGAAAGTTTCTTTGATAGAAACCCACATCATAAAAAGGAATACCAAAACTTATCTTTTAAAAAAAACTAAAGTATAAAACGTAATGTTTACCGAAGTTAACTAATCACTAGGTATCCACATAGGAGAACATAGGTGAAAATATGGACATGGAAGAGAAATCTTACCGTCATGTTGTGATGGAGAGTGGTAGAGAACATGGCTATGGAAAAGCCAATAATCACAAATCCATAAATTTGTGATGATATAAGGTACCATCTGATTCATCAGGTATAATATCACTAGGACAACATTTTTGGTTTTCAATATCATTTCCCTAAAGTTGAAAATTTTGAATTAGAAGAAATACTTACATGATTTTGGTACAATCTCACTGTTGTTCGTGAATTGAACAATTTCCACTTCATCCCTTAAAGAAATGAAGTTGAATTTGTTATTCGGGATGTGTTAGCAGATCATGTGATAGAATGACGGGTCATTCCATCTGTCTCAAACAAAAGGTTAGCAAAAATTATATACATAAGTCGATCTATAGTGAGATTAATGATATATGGTTCATAAAATGGACTTATACTTCATATATCATACTGTTTAATATAATAAAACTAGTTTCTACTAAACAGGGACTTCCTGTAGGCCAGTGGTAGGCGATAAAGGCCAGTCGCACTTCGGTTGTGGGTTCGATTCCCACAGCCTTGTCCGAAGCGATGGGCTGTCGCCCGTCCTGCAGGTTGTCCTTTTTCCAAAACTATATAACATCCCATCAATAATATCGAAAAACAAACAAACAATACTAACTTATGTCCAGCATAATCCATTACAATCTTTTAGGCTTATCCATAATACTGCAGTCGACTCTCATAATATAGTGAAAATGATTACCAGAGATTTAATACCATCGTTGATCCCCATATATCATAAGATATGTTTTGTTGGTCACATTCCAAACATTCAAAGTCCTTAATCATGTATTCTCTTGAATACCCATTGAACCTTAGTGAAAACTTGAATGCAGTTAAAAGTTAACACTTTCCACATACCAAAATCCTCAAAATTCTATATACTCAAACCATGATATCACATAGTCCTTATATCAATCATGAGCTCATGAATACTGTCAAACATTTCATTTCCTCCTTATCCCTTCATTATGCGCATATCATCTACTTTCCAAAATATTTGAATCACTTTTCATGGTTACCGGTACCTTAGAATTATTGAAAACCACAATAGACCAATACATAAATATTTCAATACACCATAAAAGTACCTCAACAACATTATTATTGAATACCAATACATAAACACTTCAGTCCATCCACTTCAATGATTGTCCTGGAATAAGTCCTTCCTTGATTTAGAAGTACCTTTTTATGTCCTGACATTGAGTTGGGTAATGCCCATGTTCTCCACAAATAAGACATTGAAATACATAACAGTCTGTCACTCTATGACCCTTTTCTCCACACAGATAACATCGGTCCCTCCATTTGAGGTATTCCTCAAGGTTCTTCTTCCCTTCTTTAGAAATCTCAATCTTCCTTTCTTTATGCTCCTCAACATGCGAACATGCATAATATTTTATCTTCCTCTTCTTTGATGAATTAGGCATACCACTAAATTTCACCTTGTTAATCACATATCGCGATGACTGATTCGGCATAATCACAATATCTTTATCTCTAGACATTACACAATTTTGTAGCTCATAGTCACCAAATTGTCCATTGGATTCAATGTTAACCGAATTCCTTCTGGTTCCCTCCATTAACTAAAAAACAAAAAGAATTCTGTGAGAGGCGAAATCATGCTAGGGAAGACAACATAGTAAAGGGGGAGTACCCTCAATATCTAACATCTTAGGTTAAATTCTAAGATCATTAGCGAAATTCTAGGACTATAACCTATACTTATACTTATCCTTAGGGACATCCCTAGACATACCTTAGAAATATCTCTAGGGATCTCACTAACGTTTTCGCATCCTAGTTTCCAAAGGTTGACTAAACCTTTCCTCTGATACCAACTGTAGAGACCAGTATCCTAACGTACATGGACATTACATTACATTTGCGGAATACTTAATACATAACAAAAACACACACTAAAGGATCTTAATAGTTTAGTGTCTTTGGAAACTCGGAACGTAATCTTCTAATCGTGGTGAAAGTTCTTCAATATCTCCCATAAAGGTCATCCCTTTTTTTTACCTAAAACCTTTCTTTATATCCTGGGGAAAAGAAAACATAAAAGGGTGAGCTCAAATGCTCAGTAAGGGTAAACAAAAGAAATATCAATCACATAATATACATAAGAACATAGCTTTTGGAAATCTTAACCTGCAAAAGAGCTCATAATATTATATCATGGGGTAAATCATAGAAGTGAAATGTAATCCCAATAATCATAACATAAAACATGAAACTTTGTGGCATACACACATAATCATAGAAAATCATTTCTTGTTAGTCAAGACTCATTGCCAAGACTATCTTAGTGGACAAAGTCCCTTTCTGAATCGAGTAACCCTCGTTTCAGTCCTGTTTCACTGAACCGGTATAACCTACCATTTCAGCCATGTCTATCTCATGAGATATAAAATCATTAACCAATGCATTGGAGGGAGATATAGGTCCCACCCATCTTATAATGAATCCTTTCTTATGTGTGCCACATAATCATAAATCTTACATCATCACATAACCCATGTAATAAAAATGGGATTCTTAAACAACATGACATCATAAAACAATTCATATAAGATAAGGGAATTCATAAAAATAACTCCATCACAACATGATCAAATCAATTTAATAATAGGGATAAAAACAGAACCCTTTATTATCTTAGATGGAAAATAATTTTGATAAAACACTTGAATTGAATTCTTGAGGAAAATATCCTTTCTTCTTCAAAATCAATTTCTTTTCACAAAACATCATGGAATTTTAAAAGAAAGAGATTTTATTGAAAATAGTCATGAAATCTTTTAGAGGAAGCTTCATGAAAATAAGGCTTTATAAAACAGTAGAAATCCGTTCGTGCCGTATAAGTTAAAAAAACATTCTTCGTACTTTTGTCGGAAAAGTCAAAAAGTACCTTGTACGAAAAACGACAAAAGATTCCTTTCATACATATTACTAAAAACTCACCGAAGGGTAAAAATGGATTTAAACAATTTTAGGTGGATGGAAATAATATTACATATTGAGTAAACATGGATGTGGATGATAAAATACACCCCAGTAAATACTTACGAATAAACAATCTCGGATAAAAATGAGATTGTGATATTTCCCTTACCTTAGGTCCGATTTGCTTCGTATGTGTCCGAACCTCCTCTTCTTTGAAGCGCCTCTTTGAGACCTCCTCTTAGGGCACGAGAATTGGTCTTTGAGGAAGACCAGAACATCTAGGATGTTTCTAGGGAAGTGGAGAAGAGATTTTGGCAGGGGTTGGCCGAGCTTGAGTGCTCAAATTGGTGTGAGGAGGAGGGGGAGGAGGTGTCCTTTTATAGGGGAGGAGAGGGGCACCTTAGGAATATCTCAAAATATTATTTTATATTAAAGTCAAAATCGGTTTATAATGGTTCCAAAGGGTCTTATTTCGAAGCTAAAGTGGGGATGGGTCGAAATCCTATCAACCAATAGAATTTAGACAAGTTTAGGATATTATTTTAACCTTATCAATTAGATTTAACTCTAAGTTAAATAATTTAAATTTTACCATGTCTTTTTGTTTTCTTTCACTATATGGTTAATACACTTACTATAACATGCCAAACGAACCCCAAATTGTTTATTATTAATATATATTTCCTTATCTAAGTCATTTGGCCGAACCTTAGATTTTTAGGAATAAAATAATAATTAATAATATAATATTTGATTTAAAAACTATTTTGTGTCAATTTTGACACTATTTGATATATGATTTTTGTGAGAGTCATAACAGAATTAAATGTTCGAACCAAGTTAATTAAATCACCATTAATATATCATAGTAACCTAGAAAATTAGTGGAATTCATAAAAAGTCTCAAATTACATTTATTTTGGTGTTTATAACATCAATTATGTCAATATTTCATTAATAAGATAATTTCTGCATCCTCATTGTGTCATAAATAAATTAAATTATATAAAGTTTAAAAATTAAAAATAAAATACAATTATGTAGGAAATCGTTTTATCTTTCTAATGAATATTTATAATCTAAAATCCAACATATATAACCATATTTAACAATTGTTTTTCTAAAAGATATATGCTTGTGTCATTTTTGTATTCATTTTAACTTAATTAAAATAAAGTGTCATTATCACTTACAAGTGGATCAATGGGGTCCCAAAATCGACCCAAAGATGCCCATGGTCGACCATGTATCAACCAATAGGGTTAAGACACGTTTTAGGGTAATTTAATATTATTATAATATTATTTGTTAACCCTTATTTACCTGATTTACCCTTAACCATGATAAATAAAATATTTACCGCAGTAATTATTCAAAATGTCTAAAAATAAAAGTTATCTATTTACACAATTTGAACATCCTGATTCCAAATATGGAATCCATTTTTCTAAATTCAAAACACAGAAGTGGCAGAAATTAATTTAAAATTAATTCCCGCTGTCAAAACAAAAAGCGTGTTTTTAAGAGATAATAACTATCAAAAGATTGACACTTGTTTATGTTCGGTTTAATTGTAAAATTGTGTCCAATGACCAACATTATATTAAGTGGTAAAAATCAATTCTAAATATACTTTAAAACCATTCAATATTATAATTTAACCACATAAGATATTACGATGAAAAAAGTTGTTTTTAATTAAAATATAGTGTGTTTTTACTATTCATTAAAATATGAAAGTTATCGGAAAAATATCAAAACTTTATCTAATGTAAATTTTTACATCCTGATTCAAAAGAAGAATATTATTTTGTCAAATTGAACATATAAAAATGTCAAAAACTATATTTAATGTGGGTGCGCCATCAAAAGGCGGTAAAACTGCATTTTTTGAAAAATACTTATTTTACCCGAAAAATTTATTTTGTTCTTATACCATGTTCTAGAAATTTGTAAGATGAATAATAATGTTATAAAATTCAAAATTTAGTTAATACTATTCATAACGGCTAGTTCATGACAATATTATAATAATATAACATTGTTTATTAAAACCCGGTATTGCGTACAACACACGCTATCGAGGAAGGTCGCGATTGCGTGTAATGCAAGCCAAGTCAGGGTTGCGTGTTGTAGAAAGAATCCTTAATTGTTTCGTATAACAGAATCCAACCATATTTCATTTATACATTTAATATATATATATATATATATATATATATACTCAATGTTGCGTAGAATAACTATTATCAAAATTGTGTGTAACACGGTCCAAGAATAGTGTTGCGTATACTACAAGCTAATACGGTGTTGCGTATAGCGCAAGGTAATCTTGGTGTAGAATACAACACAAGACATTAATGAAATTAAAAGAATATTTTTCATAAAATCTCGGGGTGTAACATTCTACCCCCCTTAAAATGAATTTCGCCCTTGAAATTCGTCGGGGTTATAAATGGTTTACTATTTGAAAGTTTCTTTGATAGAAACCCACATCATAAAAAGGAATACCAAAACTTATCTTAAAAAAAACTAAAGTATAAAATGTAATGTTTACCGAAGTTAACTAATCACTAGGTATCCACATAGGAGAACATAGGTGAAAATATGGACATGGAAGAGAAATCTAACCGTCATGTTCTGATGGAGAGTGGTAGAGAACATGGCTATGGAAAAGCCAATAATCACAAATCCATAGATTTGTGATGATATAAGGTACCATCTGATTCATCAGGTATAATATCACTAGGACAACATTTTTGGTTTTCAATATCATTTCCCTAAAGTTGAAAATTTTGAATTAGAAGAAATACTTACTTGATTTTGGTACAATCTCACTGTTGTTCGTGAATTGAACAATTTCCACTTCATCCCTTAAAGAAATGAAGTTGAATTTGTTATTCGGGATGTGTTAGCAGATCATGTGATAGAATGACGGGTCATTCCATCTGTCTCAAACAAAAGGTTAGCAAAAATTATATACATAAGTCGATCTATAGTGAGATTAATGATATATGGTTCCTAAAATGGACTTATACTTCATATATCATACTGTTTAATATAATAAAACTAGTTTCTACTAAACAGGGACTTCCTGTAGGCCAGTGGTAGGCGATAAAGGCCAGTCGCACTTCGGTTGTGGGTTCGATTCCCACAGCCTTGTCCGAAGCGATGGGTTGTCGCCCGTCCTGCAGGTTGTCCTTTTTCCAAAACTATATAACATCCCATCAATAATATCGAAAAAAACAAACAATACTAACTTATGTCCAACATAATCCATTCCAATCTTTTCGGCTTATCCATAATACTGCAGTCGACTCTCATAATATAGTGAAAATGATTACCATAGATTTAATACCATCGTTGATCCCCATATATCACAAGATATGTTTTGTTGGTCACATTCCAAACATTCAAAGTCCTTAATCATGTATTCTCTTGAATACCCATTGAACCTTAGTGAAAACTTGAATGCAGTTAAAAGTTAACACTTTCCACATACCAAAATCCTCAAAATTCTATATACTCAAACCATGATATCACATAGTCCTTATATCAATCATGAGCTCATGAATACTGTCAAACATTTCATTTCCTCCTTATCCCTTCATTATGCGCATATCATCTACTTTCCAAAATATTTGAATCACTTTTCATGGTTACCGGTACCTTAGAATTAGACCAATACATAAATATTTCAATACACCATAAAAGCACCTCAACAACATTATTATTGAATACCAATACATAAACACTTCAGTCCATCCACTTCAATGATTGTCCTAGAATAAGTCCTTCCTTGATTTAGAAGTACCTTTTTAGGTCCGGTCATTGAGTTGGGTAATGCCCATGTTCTCCACAAATAAGACATTGAAATACATAACAGCCTGTCACTCTATGACCCTTTTCTCCACACAGATAACATCGGTCCCTCCATTTGAGGTATTCCTCAAGGTTCTTCTTCCCTTCTTTAGAAATCTCAATCTTCCTTTCTTTATGCTCCTCAACATGCGAACATGCATAATAATTTATCTTCCTCTTCTTTGATGAATTAGGCATACCACTAAATTTCACCTTGTTAATCATATATCGCGATGACTGATTCGGCATAATCACAATATCTTTATCTCTAGACATTACACAATTTTGTAGCTCATAGTCACCAAATTGTCCATTGGATTCAATGTTAACCGAATTCCTTCTGGTTCCCTCCATTAACTAAAAAACAAAAAGAATTCTGTGAGAGGCGAAATCATGCTAGGGAAGACAACATAGTAAAGGGGGAGTACCCTCAATATCTAACATCTTAGGTTAAATTCTAAGATCATTAGCGAAATTCTAGGACTATAACCTATACTTATACTTATCCTTAGGGACATCCCTAAACATACATTAGAAATATCTCTAGGGATCTCACTAACGTTTTCGCATCCTAGTTTCCAAAGGTTGACTAAACCTTTCCTCTGATACCAACTGTAGAGACCCGTATCCTAACGTACATGGACATTACATTACATTTGCAGAATTCTTAATACATAACAAAAACACACACTAAAGGATCGTAATAGTTTAGTGTCTTTGGAAACTCGGAACATAATCTTCTAATCGTGGTGAAAGTTTTTCAATATCTCCCATAAAGGTCATCCCTTTTTTTTACCTAAAACCTTTCTTTATATCCTGGGGAAAAGAAAACATAAAATGGTGAGCTCAAATGCTCAGTAAGGGTAAACAAAAGAAATATCAATCACATAATATACATAAGAATATAGCTTTTGGAAATCTTAACCTGCAAAAGAGCTCATAATATTATATCATGGGGTAAATCATAGAAGTGAAATGTAATCCCAATAATCATAACTTAAAACATGAAACTTTGTGGCATACACACATAATCATAGAAAATAATTTCTTGTTAGTCAAGACTCATTGCCAAGACTATCTTAGTGGACAAAGTCCCTTTCTGAATCGAGTAACCCTCGTTTCAGTCCTGTTTCACTGAACCGGTATAACCTACCATTTCAGCCATGTCTATCTCATGAGATATAAAATCATTACCCAATGCATTGGAGGGAGATATAGGTCCCACCCATCTTATAATGAATCCTTTCTTATGTGTGCCACATAATCATAAATCTTACATCATCACATAACCCATGTAATAAAAATGGGATTCTTAAACAACATGACATCATAAAACAATTCATATAAGATAAAGGAATTCATAAAAATAATTCCATCACAACATGATCAAATCAATTTAATAATAGGGATAAAAACAGAACCCTTTATTATCTTAGATGGAAAATAATTTTGATAAAACACTTGAATTGAATTCTTGAGGAAAATATCCTTTCTTCTTCAAAATCAATTTCTTTTCACAAAACATCATGCAATTTTAAAAGAAAGAGATTTTATTGAAAATAGTCATGAAATCTTTTAGAGGAAGCTTCATGAAAATAAGGCTTTATAAAACAGTAGAAATCCGTTCGTGCCGTATAAGTTAAAAAAACATTCTTCGTACTTTTGTCGGAAAAGTCAAAAAGTACCTCGTACGAAAAACGACAAAAGATTCCTTTCATACATATTACTAAAAACTCACCGAAGGGTAAAAATGGATTTAAAAAATTTTAGGTGGATGGAAATAATATTACATATTGAGTAAACATGGATGTGGATGAAAAAATACACCCCAGTAAATACTTACAAATAAACAATCTCGGATAAAAATGAGATTGTGATATTTCCCTTACCTTAGGTCCGATTTGCTTCGTATGTGTCTGAACCTCCTCTTCTTTGAAGCGCCTCTTTGAGACCTCCTCTTAGGGCACTAGAATTGGTCTTTGAGGAATACCAGAACCTCTAGGATGTTGCTAGGGAAGTGGAGAAGAGATTTTGGCAGGGGTTGGCCGAGCTTGAGTGCTCAAATTGGTGTGAGGAGGAGGGGGAGGAGGTGTCCTTTTATAGGGGAGGAGAGGGGCACCTTAGGAATATCTCAAAATATTATTTTATATTAAAGTCAAAATCGGTTTATAATGGTTCCAAAGGGTCTTATTTCGAAGCTAAAGTGGGGATGGGTCGAAATCCTATCAACCAATAGAATTTAGACAAGTTTAGGATATTATTTTAACCTTATCAATTAGATTTAACTCTAAGTTAAATAATTTAACTTTTACCATGTCTTTTTGTTTTCTTTCACTATATGGTTAATACACTTACTATAACATGCGAAACGAACCCCAAATTGTTTATTATTAATATATATATCCTTATCTAAGTCATTTGGCCGAACCATAGATTTTTAGGAATAAAATAATAATTAATAATATAATATTTGATTTAAAAACTATTTTGTGTCAATTTTGATACTATTTGATATATGATTTTTGTGAGAGTCATAACAGAATTAAATGTTCGAACCAAGTTAATTAAATCACCATTAATATATCATAGTAACCTATAAAATTAGTGGAATTCATAAAAAGTCTCAAATTACATTTATTTTGGTGTTTATAACATCAATTATGTCAATATTTCATTAATAAGATAATTTCTGCATCATCATTGTGTCATAAATAAATTAAATTATTTAAAGTCTAAAAATTACAAATAAAATTCCATTATGTAGAAAATATTTTTATCTTTCTAATGAATATTTATAATCTAAAATCCAACATATATAACCATATTTAACAATTGTTTTGCTAAAAGATATATGCTTGTGTCATTTTTGTATTCATTTTAACTTAATTAAAATAAAGTGTCATTATCACTTACAAGTGGATCAATGGGGTCCCAAAATCGACCCAAAGATGCCCATGGTCGACCATGTATCAACCAATAGGGTTAAGACACGTTTTAGGGTAATTTAATATTATTATAATATTATTTTTTAACCCTTATTTACCGGATTTACCCTTAACAATGGTAAATAAAATATTTACCGCAGTAATTATTCAAAATGTCTAAAAATAAAAGATATCTATTTACACAATTTGAACATCCTGATTCCAAATATGGAATCCATTTTTCTAAATTCAAAACACAGAAGTGGCAGAAATTAATTTAAAATTAATTCCCGCTGTCAAAACAAAAAGCGTGTTTTTAAGAGATAATAACTATCAAAAGATTGACACTTGTTTATGTTCGGTTTAATTGTAAAATTGTGTCCAATGACCAACATTATATTAAGTGGTAAAAATATATTCTAAATATACTTAAAAACCATTCAATATTATAATTTAACCACATAAGATATTACGATGAAAAAAGTTGTTTTTAATTAAAATATAGCGTGTTTTTACTATTCATTAAAATATGAAAGTTATCGGAAAAATATCAAAACTTTATCTAATGTAAATTTTTACATCCTGATTCAAAAGAAGAATATTATTTTGTCAAATTGAACATATAAACATTTCAAAAACTATATTTAATGTGGGTGCGCCATCAAAAGGCGGTAAAACTGCAGTTTTTGAAAAATACTTATTTTACCCGAAAAATTTATTTTGTTCTTATACCATGTTCTAGAAATTTGTAAGATGAATAATAATGTTATAAAATTCAAAATTTAGTTAATACTATTCATAACGGCTAGTTCATGACAATATTATAATAATATAACATTGTTTATTAAAACCCAGTATTGCGTACAACACACGCTATCGAGGAAGGTCGCGATTGCGTGTAATGCAAGCCAAGTCAGGGTTGCGTGTTGTAGAAAGGATCCTTCATTGTTTCGTTTAACAGAATCCAACCATATTTCATTTATACATTTAATATATATATATATATATATATATATATATACTCAATGTTGCGTAGAATAACTATTATCAAAATTGTGTGTAACACGGTCCAAGAATAGTGTTGTGTATACTACAAGCTAATACGGTGTTGCGTATAGCGCAAGGTAATCTTGGTGTAGAATACAACACAAGAAATTAATGAAATTAAAAGAATATTTTTCATAAAATCTCGGGGTGTTACAGTTTGAGTTGGAAGTGGATGCATATTTTTAGGAGCATCCTATACAAATTTTCGATCGAAGTACGAAGGTTCTCAGTGGAAATTTTTTTCCTCTGGTACGAGTGCTATGGAAACACGAGTGAGTACATGATTAGACTTTGGAGAGGGAGGCAGACGTATGATCATAGTGCCAAGAGCTGTTTAGGGTATCTTCTTCTACGCCTCCTTGATAGAGAAATTTGAGGATTAATTTCATTAAGGAGGGATGTTCATAAGAACATGGCTCTTGTTTTTAGGTATTTTTTTCTGGTCATTTTTGTAAAAAAGAGGAAATTTTTTAGATTTTTGATGTACAATCCATGTAATTTCTAAGTACACACCAGGTACTCTGTTACCACAGGTAGTCATGTGTTGGCCCTGTAGCGGCCATGCACACGACCATGTGGGGGTGACCTGGAGGCCACCTAAAGGAGGGTACAAAAACGGCAAGTACACACCCTGAACATCCAAACTACACACAGTGTATTTTATTTTCTTTTGATTAAATGTATTGGGGTCACATCTAATCACCAGAAACACATTCTTCTAGGTTTTGTTCGGCCGGGAGATCTCGTATGTCCACGATATTCCTCCGATCCCCCGACCGAGCATATGAACTACAATTAGACTATCATCGATTGTGTTGGGATCACCTCGGTATGCTCTCCCTTCTGATTGATCTTCATTTCCCAATTACTCCTCCTTCTCAAGTTATTCTCCATTTAACATTTTAGCTGTTTTTATAGATCCTCAGAATTCTAAGTTGATTCAAGCCCTGAGATTCAATTATATTGATCTCCCCACTCCAAGGTAGGTGGTTTGTTCCTTTACGCAAAAAGTCATTGTGTTATATGGGAAAAATCCCCAATACCTATGAACGGGGTATTGAGTGTTTACCATTTTAGCCCTGTTGTTTTCCTTCTATATATGTATAATTGTGTAGAGCATAATTGAAAGGGAATTTGATGAATTGATTTTCTTTAGCAGTGTTTTCCCATTCATGTTTTTTGTTACAAAAGTTTGATCTAGTTTTCCTATTAGGTTGCTATTTACATTCCATGCCTAGTATTTGTATGAAGATGTGACTGTTTTTCTGACATGTTGTTATACAGTAGACTACTAGCCAAGTAGTTCCTGAGGATTAATTTGGTCGATATGTGCTACTATACATTATTGACATACACACATCCATGAGAACATGGTTTATAAACCACATAGGGAATGGTTGTAAGGATTTCTCCAGAGTGTCTGTTTTACTTACAATGTGAGACCATAGAGGGAATTTATGTAAGTGATTCCTTAGAGTGTCTGTAGATCCTCCGCATGGGCCACAGGGGGAATCGACATTGATTTATTTCCAAAAGGGCCATTAGTTACCGATATGAGACTATAAGAATAATTGATGGTGAAAGATTTCTCAGAGAGTCTATGGTCAAGCTAAACCAATGGGGTTAGACTGAGTGTACTTCCCAGTGGGTTGCTTGTGTTGCTAGGTAAGAATAGAGAGGATGGGCTATGATTACTTCCCAAAGGGTTACCTGTTTGTGATTACATGCATTGTTAGCTGTCGCCCGATATATGATACTTAATACATTGAAAATGTGAATTATATACCTTGGGTACTTCCTTGTTTACTACATTTATTTGCTTATTTCCTGTCATATATTCACTAACTTTTAGGAATAGATTATGTGGTGGTTGCCTACTGGGAATTAGTCTCACACCATTTATGGGCATGTTTTGGGGCCCAAATAGATTATATTGTTGTAGGTATATATAAGGGCATGAGCCCTTCTACTTCATGTGCTTTATTTTATGTGGAGTTGGAGAGCATGTCACCAAGATATGGCTTGCGATGTTGAAGAGTTCTTTACTTGCTCCCATTAGTACATGGGTTTTGTAATGTTGTATTCCAGCATTGTGATTTGTTTTGATGCATTCTTATACATATGTATCATGCATAATTCATATATATATGTGTTCTCTAGTTTATTATTTTCCAGTCTTCTAATGTTTACATTTTTATGGATTATTCCAACTTCTGTTTTTTCTATTGATTTATTCCACTATGTTACTATTCCAATGAGGACATAGTTTCCCAACTATCACACCCAAGGCCCTCACTACTAGTTGGAATCCTCTGGAATTCGGGGAAATGCAATTGAGGCCATGTGACCAGCCTTGTACGGGGCGCCTCTTGGTGGCTTATAGAACTGGGATGTTACAAATATGCTATTGAATACACAATCTGAGTTTTTCTCAAGGATTTTTGGAACTATATTGTGAGGTATAAACCATTGGTCTCAAGGACCTAGATACATGGGAATGTAAGACATTGTGGGAGGTTGAAGGCTATGATATGGAGTATGAAAAACTCTTCATATATATATATTGGGATTAATAAGGAAGGTCATGATACTTTCCACATAAAGTTTAGATGATACCAACCAAAACCTTATGTTCCACAATATTAAGAAGTAATAATCACTACAATAAAATAGTGAAAATCCATGATTATGTTATCTTACTGATAATTCAAATGAGTATGTTTCTTCCTTTGATATGAACCTTATAAAACTACTTGTTTGTTTCATAGTTTCTTATTCCACATTATATAAAATATTTAGGGTTTAAATTTTATAATTATATCAACATCGCTTAGGCATTATAGTTTTTCAGTTATAATAATTGATAAAAAATTAAATAACACAACACATGCTAAAATTTGGGTACACTAAATCATCAAATCCACTTGATGAGCCGACATGATACGCAAAACAATTCACCTGAGTCTGAGTTCATTTAGTTTTGTTTTATACGATTTAAATAATATATATTTTTAAACATTTTTTTTAATTTTATAATTGGATTTTTTGGGAAAATTTAGATAAATAGTTTAAAATCATGTCGATTGAGGTAGATTCATTTTTAGTGTGTTTGAATAAATTTTTTAATATTTAAATGGTTAAATAAAAATATCTCGATGAAAAATATTATATATTTAATTTATATTCCAAATAAAATAATTATTACTAAAATATGTTATCTATAAATACATATGTCATCAAAATAGAAAGAAAATATAAATGGAAAAAATTATGTATAAAAGAATAGTTATAGTGAGTTGAAGACCATTTTTAATATGTAAATCAAAAAACTATGTGTGGGTTTAATTAAATTATTAATATATGTATTATATTTCACATACTGCTAGGTCAAAAAGGGTCTTAGTTACTCTAAGAGGGCAGAAAACCATTCTATAAATATTATTTTTAAACTTCTTTCTATCCCACTTGATCATGACCCTTTTATTATGAGGGTAACATCTTATAATCTTTAATGACAGTATAGATCATGTCCTTTAGGATTTTATTTAAAGATAATGCACTAAAATTAAATAAATAAATAAAATATAAGGACACAAAGTATTTAACTTGGTTCACCGTTACTGGGATACATCCAATGAGAAAATAATGGATATATATTACTTGTACCAAATACACTAAGTCTCACTCCAAAATCACAATGTTAATGATAGATCTTCTATGCCCAGGCTCTCTAACTTTACAATGATTAGGGTCTTCTCATTCATTTCTCAAGGGACACTCCCTATGTCTCTTTCTCTGCCTTAGTACTGATGGAAAGGGTCCCAATCTTCCTTCTCCTTTTCTCACTGATTTTTGGAAGGGATTAACACACACATTATGGATTTATAGTTCCCTTCATCATCGCTAATGAATAAATGCTTAACTATTTGTAGATTCACTATTGAATTCCAGTTTTTATCCACTAATGATTTTTAATTTACCACAGATGTACTAGGAAACATCAATCCTTTCTTAAAACCTTAGGATGACTTGCACACTTCATTAAGCACGATGTGAAAGTGTTACCATTAGCATGGAAAACCCAACTTTAATGATACTCCAAAATTTCACAACACAACCGTATTATAATAAAAAATTGCCTGACACACACCCTTTTATGCGCAACTGATAATTTGAATGAAACTACCATCATGCACACAACTTATGAATAAATCACTACTTGCACGACCTCACCAATTTCATGACCAAATCTATAATTTTATCAAACTTTTTACCTTCTTTAAAATGAGGGGGTCGACACCTAGTAATAGGCATTTTGGTGACCATGTGTGTGAGGTGCACAACTTTCCCCCAGACATGATAGCCCATTCGCCCAAGCCTCTGTCGCGTAACTCACCTTTCATGTCACTCCATAAATTGTGTTAACTTCTTTCCATTTTCAAATTTTTATATTTTTTATATCGAAACTTTCATGGAGTGAAACCCTTACAAATCGTCTTGATAATGGCACCCAACTCCCTATTCCAAAAACATTTTCCTCCATTCTCCAATTTTAAGACATAGAAATTTTACAAACAATTGAAAATGGTGTAACCTTGTATACATTATTACTATACCCCTCAGATGGTCCATTACATTTTCATGGATCTTTATCTACATATATAGTCAAAAATATCTCAGGAACACGATAACTGACCAAGGAAACACTCCCTGTCAACAAACACAATCAACCAAAAAATCCTTCAATGTTTCATTGATCTATTTTTTCAATAAAATACAATGTGAATCACAAAATCCTACTATATTAAACTATAAATAATAATAAATACCCAAAATTAAACAAAAAATAATAATCCATTTTTGAACTAAAATATGCAGTGATTTCGATTCAATTACCATGACATCATAAATTAGTTGGATTATATTTTTTTTTATGTTTTGAAATGAATTTTAGTATATTTATACACATTGGTATTCTAGAATTTAAATTATAATAGACTGTTTAGTTGGACCCTATTGACGTAAATTTCATTCTTTATTTTTATATGTAGTATGGGGAGTTTTCTCTGGGAAATTTTTAATTCATTCGGTTTAGCTTGAATAGGGTTCTATTTGGTTGGTACATATAAAATTATTTATTTTGGTTTCATTATATTTTTATTATGATATTTAGTATTAAATCATGTTGGTTTCATTATTTAAGGTCAAATAACATTTATTTTTTTATTTCGGTATAATTTATTTATTTTTTAAATTTTTTCCATTAATTTTAATTTTATTTCATTTATTTAAATTAAGTTAATTAAATTCTATTAATTTTTTGTACAAATTTGATCAATTATATTTATATTATTTAAATTCAATTTATTTTTTATTTGTATATATAGTTTCATTTGGTTGAAATAGGTAATTTTATTATTGTATTAGGTTGATTCAAGAAGGTTTTGTTTTATTTGAGTCGATGAGTTTCAATTAGAATTTGGTGTTGTAGATTGTTTAAAAATTTCTATATATGATGCTTTGGTTAAATTCACTGACTAATTTAGAGTATGTCGACCTGTATCAATTTAGTTGATGTGAATTAAAGTCATTTTATGATATCTAAATAAAAATAATAATTTTTGGTTTATTTTAATGATTTATATTTATTTATTTAGAATCGTAACATTATAAAAAGCACTAATTTTTAATATCTGTTACTACATATATCATAAAAATTAAATGGTAAAAAAAATAAAGATATATAATTTTTATACAACAATTTCAATGATATCATGTAATGTTTTTATTATTTAAATTTTAAAAACTATTTTTTGTGAAATTAATTTATTAATATAAATTATGTTGATTTAAAATATGATGAGAAAAATATAATTTCACTAATATTAATTATAAAGATAATTTAAAATTACAAATAAACCAAAATTGAAATGTATAGTTTTGGGTCAACATTTTTAGTGAGTTTGGTTTCTGAAAATTATTTCTAAAATCAATTTAGTTTTATTTTTCATGAACATGAAATCTTATTTGGATGTTTATTTCATATTGGTTTGTTTGAATTTGAATTATTTTGGAAATATGGGTTAAATACATTTTATATAAGGAATGACCTATATTTTTATTTCTAGATAGGTTTATTTTTATTATCTATACTAGTTGTAGTTATTCTTTCTAGATAAACCTGGTTTTAATTAGTTTTGTACTACTAAAATAATATAAATTTGATTTCATTCGATATTTCTTGGGAAATGTCATATTTTGAAATGATTGTTTCAATTTTTAATGGAAAATTTGTTTAGTTATAATTGTTTTGGATATGTTAATTATATTTTCATATATTCTATTCAATTTTAATTTATTAAATTCAATAAAATTCAATTGATTTTGTTTCATTTTATTTTGTCACATTTTTCATGTTCTATTTTGAATCTTTTAATTCATTTCAATTATTGTTTTGTGTGTGTATAAAAAATCTAGATTAGTTTAGATAGGTTATTTTAATTTTATATTTGGTTTATTCAAGTCGTCTTGGTTTGATTTAATTTGTTTTTTTAATATCTTGTATTTGTATTTTAGATTAGTTCTATATTGTTTTGATTATTTTTGTTGGATGGTTGGGTTATATTCATAGATATTGGTTTAAATTATATTGATTTGTATTGAATCAATTGTAGTGAGATACATTCTATTTTCTATAAATCTAAATTTTAGAAAATTGTTTAGTACTTTTTAATTTTTTTTTTCACATTTTTTTTATATTTAATGAGTCAATAATCCCAATATTTTGGTTGATGGAAATATATATTTTCGAAACTCCTATGTAAACTAATATGAAAACTCTAAAATTGTGATCCAATTGTTGTAGGGAGTTGGGATAAATTTTTTAATTTTAAAATAAAAATACAAGATTTTATATAGTTAAATTATTTTTATAAATTTTTATAATCATTCCAAAGTGAAAAGAATCACTAAATTTTGGATGTTATAACTATAAAATTCATCAATTACCTGATGTAAATCCCAATTAAAAACCATAGTTCGACCCTAAAATTGATGTGAGTTCAATTTAATAACCATATCTGTTTTCACAAATATAGTTATATATTTCATGACGATTAAATTGTTTTCTCATATTTTTTTCATTTTTTTTCTTCAATTTACATTATATTGAAATGTACTAATAAATCCTATATAATGATCAGTGTACATTTTTTTCTTGTTTGGGGGAATTTTTTGGGCCAATTTTATTTCATTTAATTTATCTCTACATGATTTATATCTAGTAGGTACTTCAGAAATTTCATTAATTTGGTATCATTATATTTGACATTATAAGGTTTTAATTATTCATGTTGGATACAATTTGGATGGTTCTATTTTGTTTTTATTATTGAAATTATTTTTATTTTCAGGAATTTCATTCAATTTTTTTTTATTCGTTATATTTTAATTCAATTAATTAAATTTCTTTTTATTTTGTTCTGATCAGTTTAGTTCTATTTATACAATATCAATTGTGTCATTGATTTCAGTATGGGTACGTACAATTCTGTTCAGTTTAGAATGTTTGGTGGCATGTTATATTTGGTTGATTTTTGTTTGTTTTGTTTGATTTGAGTTTGTTTTATTATACTACATTTAGTTACAATATATTTTTTATATTGTTTTGTTTTGTTCGGGATTTTTTATTTTTGTTAAATTTAAACATATTTTTTTAGATTAGGATTATTGGGTTTAATTCGATAGTTGTGAGTTTAGGTCAATATTTTAATATCTTACAAGAAAAAAAATTAAGGTTAAATTTAATTAAATTTGGATATTTTATTTATATTTACAATGTAATAAAAATAACGGAAGTATTGTAGTCATAACTAAATATGTAACAAAAACCATAATTAAACAAAAATAGAAAATTGAAGTTTTTACACAACACTTATAGTGAGTTCGATTAAAATGTTTAACATGTAAATAGTGAAAACGTGTCTTGGTTTAGTTTAATATATTTCTTATATTTATGTTACATTTCCAAAATGATAAAAAACTAAATTTTTATATCCCTAAAAATAAAATTCATTAAATATTTGATGAATGAAAAAATAGAAAAATATAGTTTTGAGGTAACACTTGCTGCGAGTTCTGGTAAACAATCATGACTACATTTATTAATTTTGTTACATCTTTCATCAAGGATAAATTAATTTTATTATACTTATTGACTTTATTTTTCTATAATTTAAATTTTATTTGAACATTATATAATAGCCTATTTATTTATTGATTAGTCTATATTTTTATTTCTTCTTTTTTATATGCTAATTTTAGTTCATTTAGTTTAGATACACATAGATTATATTAAGCGTCAAGTCTTCAAATTTCTTTAATTACATTTCCTTTGATTTATCTTTTATATTTTTCATGATGGATTCAGTTTGGATTTGTTAGATTGGTTTTGTTTTTTTAGTTAAATTTACTGATATTTTTATATATTCTTTGTAACACCCCATGGTTTTAGGGTATGTCACTTTTAAATTTTAAATATTTCATAGCTTATATTTCCTGAAACACTGTTCTTAAAAAAACATGATATACTATTAAATATTAACATAACTGATGGAATAGTGATGTGACTATTAGAAATGGTTATACAGAATTTAGAATTATAACTTCACTGATGGGAATATACATAAAATTTAAGTATCTCATAAATGAAAATGGGACATATTTATACCATATAATAAGTTAATAAATGTTTTAAATAAGATAAATTATGTATTTGTATTTATTTGAAATGTAAATTTTTATTTACAATTTTATAATTAATATAATAATTTAAAATAAATTTTATTTTCATAAAATTTATTATTATATTATTATTTTCTACCGTTATAATTATAAGATAATTTTATGAGTCCATATTTAATTTTTCATGGTGTCAAAAATTCATTTATAATATTAAAATTGATATATTTTAAATAAATGATGATTTTATTGAAAATTTTGATTCTTCGCATTTTTAAAATTATTTTTATAAAATAGAGTCCATATTGAAATCTATTCATAAAAATGGATTGAGTGATCTTTTTGGTTATTTCAAAAGTAGTTTTATTTTATCTAAATAGTGAAATACCGTAATTTACATTACATACCATTATATGTAAATAAATGAATTTTTTATTCATGGCTAGGTCATGGATGATGTAATTAGACATTATATCAATCTCAGATGCTCTAGTTACTGCTATTAGTCACATTAATCAACATTATTGATATTGACGAGCCAAAAGAATAATGAAAATGAATAAAATAATAATAAAACTCATATCGTTTCCTATAAATACCACCCCTCACCACCTCTTCTAATCATACATTTTATAATTGTTAATATATTATCATCGGACCAAATCCCACCCCTCACCAAACCCCGTCCCCACATGTTGGCCTTATGTGTCTCACCAAAAGACCATTTCCAAGTTTCTTAAGGTTGTTTTCAAGGATACGACACTCAAGAAGTAAAACCATCCCTTGTTTCCATTTAGATTATTTTATTTAGTTATCCTCCCCTCTATAAAACTATACAAAGTAAAATGATATATCTATTATCATATATATTCAATAATATTATTTTATTTATGTAATATTTTTCATGAGCTATCTTCTCCACTACTTTAGATATAAAAATATAAACATAGTCTATGAGGTGTCATCTCACTACCATCATGGAAAATTCTTTTAGTTTTTCATTACCATATTCAATGTTATTCATAAAATTTTTTATGGATACAACAACTATAATATGTGTATTCTAACTAATTTAATTTTATATAACATGTATAAAAAATATTATAAAATAAAATGATAATAGATCATGATGGCCCCAAATTCCACCAAAATAAATCATTTTTCATTAGAGTTTTATCTAATGAATCATCCACATGCCATATAAAAAATGATATATGAATAAAAATTAAAATATTTGAATTTTATTAATACCATTTCATTCCACTTCCTTTTGTTTGTTTCCATTTGACAAGAGCTCCCATAATTATACATAGGGGAACCGACCGTAAAACCATAAACTAGATGCTCCTGAAACCAAAAAATTAAACATGATAGTGCCATTAAATGGACACAAATGAAATTAATAAAATAATAACAAAATAAATTTTGAATAGGTTATTAATAAAATAAATAAATAATTTCATTTTATTATCCATGACATTATGTACAAGTTTCAAATGCTTTCAAAATAAGGTAAGGGTTCTTCCATGTCACTTTTATTTATTTGAGATATGACTTATTCAACACTTATTTCTATTTTTTGGTTTATGAATACATTACATAAATTTATTATGTAATTAATACCTTCTTATTAATGGTATTAATGCATTCATTTGATAATTATTACTTTTATGGGCAATACGGTCTGACTGATTACAACGTGGTAAGAGAATTCTTAACCCAATTTCGATTCTATGGGATAAACTTCTACGAAAATGATTATTTAATTGTATGACTATGTGTTAAATTAATTTCTATTATCATATGTTGTATTTCCACATATTATTTTTTATATTACAATTGATAAACACAATTTATAAATTTATTTAATGCTCAAAATTTCGTTTATAAATAAACTTTTAAATGTTTCTTATCTCAATGTAGAGAGAAATATATTTTATTAACTAACTCCACATGAGAAGATTTGAATATTAAATTTTTATGGGGCATGATATAGCCCTTTTAGGGAGCCTTCTATAGCCCTTTTATTCATAAGTATGTCTCATGAAACAAAGTATACCAGGTTCTGTCCCAAGCCTTACCTGTTTATTATAATTCTTAGCAGAGGCATTTATTGTATGTTCACGACGTACCAAATTTTTCATTCCATAGTTATGAGATTTTTAATTTATTTACATGTGATTATTTTACTTGTATAATATCAATGGTCATGTTTTTTATCTCATGTTATTGTTTATTTGGAAATATTTTTTCAACTCTTATTCCATCCATATTATGCGCAAGATTATGTTTTAATTGATAGTTTTTTATTCATTCAGAATTCATTTTTTATGTTTATTTATGGTAGCTTGTGTTGTATGTTTTCCTTTACATGGAATTTGATCTAACCACTTTCTTATGTTTTATTTTTCTCAATGATGAAAAGATATATATTAACATTTGTCATGCAGGGATAATATTTGAGAACAGGGGTGTTTCCAATGGAGTTACTATATTGTAGTTCATTTAAATATGTAATTTAATAAATATGTTTTTATCTAATTTTACAAATATATTAAAACATTCTTCATTTGGGATTCCATCTCTTATAACAAGTACCAATGTAATAAGGTAAGACCCCATATTTAGGATACTGGTTTTGGGATCTTAATAGTTGGTATCATTGAATGTTTGGTAGAAAAATTAGAAAATAGATTTAAAAAAAACACAGATTATGTAAATATAACCCTATAAATATCTTTGAGAATATCCCCCAGGTAACTTATCCTATTATTTTTAGATTATATATACATTTTATTTTTCACATGTTTTAAAATTTTATAATATAATCCAATGTTTTCAATTTTTTCGAGATGGATCATATTATATGTAATAAAAACTGTTATAAAAAACATAATCCAGATAGGTATTTTACTCATATGAAGGATAATTATGTTGGTTAAAGAGAAACAACTAGATATGAATAACTTATAACTATACTGGAAAAACTAACTCATGTTATTATCAATAACCATTAGTGGATGGAGAAACACGATACACAATGTTGGGTAACAATGTTAGACCGGTTCATGTGACAAAAACTGCTATCATTAAATCTGACTAAAAACCCATTTTCTACTAAACAAAAGATAAATTATATAGAGAAGATATTTCTTTCTTTGGGATTTAATGAAAGGGAGAGGATTATCATAGTAATTTATCATCTCTTAAGATATGTAGATCAAATGTGGCCATTAATTAAAAACACAAAACAAGTGGATGAAATTGAAAATACATAATTAATGGATTTTAAGGAAATTTTTTGGAAAAAACATTTCCTTCATGAATTGAGAGTGTATATAGAGAGATAATTAATGATTCTAAGACTAAAATATGATTAAAATATTATTAAAAATGAATTTTAGTTTACAATGATAAGAAGACATGATGGAGACTACATACATAATCCATGTAGAATGATTGAAATTGTTTTTTATATTATTAAAAAAATTATATGAAGGGATCTATTCACTATAACATTCTCATCATATGAGTATATAGTATCATGTTCCATCAAGATAGATAAATAATTTTCTATGTCATATGGCTTTGAAAGGAATCAATATATGTAGAGGGTTGATGGGTACTCTAGAAAATGAAATAAGAAAAAACGTAATAAGGGAATAATATAATATCAAACTTATAATAACCGTGGAATGAAACATCATGGAACATTCCTAATCAGAATACGAATATTTTACTAGTATAGGGGAAATACCAATAGGAATGTGATTTCAAGGGAACAAAATAAGTTAGCAATATGCAATTCTTCAGTTGTAAGTAGATGAGACACTATGAACATGAATTTCATAGACATAAAGGTAACATATCTATAAAAAATTTCAAGAAAACAAGGCCATCAATATATAGTCAAAACAACTATGTTTTATGTTTTTAATAATGTGGTGGCATGTACTTTAATCATCTCCTCAAATTTTGCAAATGCTTTACAGGATTCTGGATTACAACATTCTTTTATATCTTCATAGATTGATATAAAAGAATGATATTTAAAATTCAAAATAAAAGTGATTTTTCAGTTAAAACTCCTTGTGTAAACCTTATTGAAACAATGATGTGTTAATAAGTTCTCATTATGACACATAAATGTGCTCTCATTATTGATTTTAGTATTAGACGTATGGTGGGTTTTAAAATAATATTTGGTATGGATTGGATTTCAAAATATAATGAAAAAATTTCTTAAAGAGAATGAAATTATGATTCATGATGAATATATGAAATTTCATAACTTTAGAGGTCAGACTACATCATCTAATTCAAATATGGATCCACCACCAATAGCTCTTCTAAAAAATATTGTTGGAGAATATGAGAATATAAATCCTAATAATGAAAAGGATGATATTTAAATTAAGTACATCATTATTACATTGGAATACACTGAATAATTTCTAGGGTAATTACATGGACATCCATTAGAGGGGAAATTAGAGTTTTATATATATTTACTAACTTATACAAGACCTAAATCAATGACTCGATATAGAATGGCATGGGTGGAGTAAAAATTGTCAAAGACACAACATGAGAAATTGAGTGATAAGGGATTTATTCTACATAGTGTTTCACATTAGGGAGGATCTATTATTTTCATTAAGAAGAAATATGAATATATGAGGCTTTTCATTATATATAGGGATATCAATGTTATTTTATTTATTAACAAGTATCCACTTCATCACATTGCTGAATAATTTAACAGGTATCATAGTTATCAATATTTTAAAATAAATGAACTTTATTATACATATCATCAATTGTTTTTTAATAAGAAATATATAACAAATACATTGTTTTGAACAAGTTTTGGACCTAAAAAGTATATACAGATTCAATTAGGACTGAATAATGAACCAATATTTTTATGGATTTAACGAATATTTTATTTAAGGAATATCATGATAATTTGGTTTTGGTATTCATTAATGATATATTAGTATAATAGAAATTATATTAGAACCTTGATAACCACTTTCATATTGTTCTAGATACTCTTATTAGAAACGAGTTATATGGGATGTATAGAAATATTGAATTATGGCTCCAAAGAAATTATTTTTTGGAAATATTTTCTCTAAGGATGGAATCACAGTTGATCTTGAAAAGAAGAAGGTAGTCCAATAATTTCCTCCACCAAAAATCATAAACTAGGTACAATGTTTTAAAATATTATTAGGTTAATATAAATTTTTCATTCAAAATTTTCGCATAAACCAAATATTTCGTGGACTATTTTGTTCTTAGTTAATTTAATGTTTTTGATATTTTTCATTTCATATAACACTAAATAAAGTTTTTTTGTAATTGAACTATGATTGGATTGTGTTATATAAAACACCATGTTAAACATTCACTACATTAAACACTTAGATTAGATTTTAGTACACAAAACCTATTGTTTAGCATGTATTACACTCAATACTACGTCCCTTTGTCCGATTGTGTTACACACGATACAGACTTTTACCAAACTAAAATATATTATTTTTATTATTAATAAAATATTATTATAGTACCACATCGATGTGGAAATGAAATTATAAATAATATTAAAAAAAACTGTGATAATATTATTTACACATGTTTTTATGATGAATCATTTGGTTATCAATTATTATAATTTAATTAAAGAACTGCTTAAAAATAAATAAAATGATTTTCTACGAATTTTTTTCTTTGTAAAATAGAATTTTATCTCAATAATTTATATAGATCACCTTTTATTAATGTTTAGAAAAATTCTATATTATATATTCATCAAATTTTTTAAATACTAATCCAAATTAGATAGGTATAAGTTAAGAATAAATCAAATTTTATATATAAAAAGATGTAATAATCTAAATTGAAATTTAACAACCATTTAATGGAGTTCCCATTTCAGATATAATTTTTACACGTTGAAATTTGTATTTGAAAAATAAACATCATTTTTGGAGTGTAATATCAAAATTTTCATTGGATTTTTTTTTATTTTCTAAAAAAATTCATTTTTGGATGATTAGAGAAGATCAATGACTTTTTTTTCAAAACTGCTTTCATATAATATATTTATATAGTTAAATTATGTTTTAATTTTGTTTTAAATTATAAATAGATCAATTAAATGTCCCTCTATCATATTTAGGACATTTTAATTATTTTTACCTTATAAATGGGTATACAAACAATTCAAACATTTGGACATTTTCCCTTTAAAAACTCATCATCTTGTCCCATCTACGGGTTAACATTATATTAATATCATTAAATCATATGATTGAAATTTGAAAATAAATAAATATTTGGAATCACAATAAAATTTATGTTTTAGTGTTTTTAAATATTTTTTCAACCAAAAATTATATTGAATGTTATTAAAATTAATTATAGCGATTAAGAGAAAAATTAGATATACATATGACTAAGACATTATCATAAGTCCCCATATGACCTAGTCACTTATCCAAAATCCATTTTATGTTAATATTTCTACCATGTACTCAATTTAATATAATTTTAACCATTATATGAGCTATATTAAAGGGTATAATGTTGGGTGGAATTCACTTTTAAAAAATTTACATGAATATCACTCCTCCACTATAAATTGTCACTCACCCCTCCCACTTATTCAAACATCTCAATCCTTTTGTACATTAAATAGTCTACCCAAATATGTTCCCAAAATACCTCCCTTG
The DNA here is from genome assembly GCA_963277665.1 of Viscum album. Lineage (NCBI taxonomy): Eukaryota > Viridiplantae > Streptophyta > Magnoliopsida > Santalales > Viscaceae > Viscum > Viscum album. The sequence goes on along the minus strand of OY728164.1, from coordinate 566,341,503 downwards.
AACTATAATCCTACCCTTTTTAAATAATTCAACCAATTAATCCATTTGACTCAAATCAAGAGAGGTTACCCTAACAAGAGTTAACATCCTTCCTCAAGCTCCTTTGTTTTATTTTCATTCTCTTCCCAAAAAAATCTTCTTATTCCATGATTATAAAATAACCATAGTATCCTTAATATACTAACATCTTTAAATTACTAGGTTTTTACCAAAACTCACACACACTTCCATCTAATGATAAAAAGACTTACCATTCATGTGTACAAAATACTACAGCCTCACAAAATGATATTGTTCATTTTTTTCCTTACCACGTCTCTTGTTGTGAATTATTGTGGAAAATAATTTTATTTATGATATATGGGATATTTATGAAATATTTATTATTATTTAATTTTTATTAAAAATATAACTTCTTGCATTCAATTTTGTTTAAATACAATAATTTCATTTTTGGACATGTGGACTACCACATCCTAAAAATGATGTTATTCCTTCACATTTTTAATGGAATGTAATAAGGACTGGTTTAGTAAAAATACATGATAAATATGATATAATAATTTAAAATTAATTATATTATATATATATATATATAATTTAACAATTCTCATTCAAAATAACAATAAAATTTAAAACGTGTTAATTCTTACGTACGACCAACATTCTCCATGAATGATGTATTTAATTTATATTTCAACCTTTTATAAATTATTTTATTTATCTATTTACTGAATATATATATGATATTTATGTATTGTTTTAAATTTTATAAATAATTAAATATTGATCTATGTAATAGGATAAATATTAATAAGTCGAATCATGTACGAAAAATAAAGCTCATAATACCTAATGTGTATCATTAACATTGTATTATTAGTACAAGGGTAACATAAAGTCATAATAAAATCATGTATAGTATCAACTATAATAATATGGTTCTTTAATAGATTCATGAAAACATATATTTATTATGTAGGATGTTTTTATGAGTACGATGAGTGTCCATACATCAGGTAAGATTTTTATCGTCACACTTTGTTTCTATGAGGCACAAGACATTTTCACCTCATATTTCTTATATGTAGTGTGTATGAAACCTATGGATGTATTATATGATTATTATACATAAATTTAAGGGTATTTAAATATCTATTTTAGGATATTTTTTCATGGGTTTCATATTTCAAAATTTCCCAAATGGATAAAGTCATTTTTTCTCAAATTGACTTATTTGAAACAAATTCCAGGTTATGCACCTATATTGTTTTATGAGGTGTTTAACCTTCCATATTAAATGTTATATAATGAATATTTTTTTTCCTTGATTTCATTAGATTCATGTAATTTTATTTACATGGATGACGAGAATGATTCAATGTTACCATGTTGTAAGAGTTTATTACAACTATATCATTGTTTATCAAGTTTGTTTAAGAAAATTCTTTCACTAATGAATTATTATGATATATATTTCATAAACCACTAATCGCTATTATTATACTATGTTTATCCAAGAAATTTTATTGTAATATTTACAATTTCCACTCTATAGTACCTATGATAATTAAGAAATTAATTTTATGAATATACGACATTATCTTTATTTTCTGTCAGACATATGTGTTCATTAAAAAGTATGTTTTCTAAAAATGTTTTCCAAAATGACATGCTTTTATCCAATTATATTTTAAAATAATATTTACCCATATTGTATCTTTTACAAAATTGGTTTTTAATTAAAATAAATATTCTATTTGTTTTCCGGTCAAGGGTCCTTTCTAAATATCTTATGTTAAAAAGATTTTTTGACATTTATTCATATATCCACCATCATGACAGTCCTTCCTTTGATTCATCTTTTGCATGTTCAAAAAATCACATTAAGAAAATATTTAAATTCTGTAAATTCATATAATTATAATATATTTTTAAATATTAATGTTTTCAAAAAAAATCATGCGTAAAAAAAATCTTTGACTTTCAAAACTCCCATTATATGTTTTTAAAAGATTATTTGAAAATAAAATTATTTCAATGATTTAAAATGTTCTTATAGTTTTATCAAAATATCTTTAATGAATTTTTTCAAAATATATTTAAGCTTAAATTATAAATTTTCAATGAAATGGTTTTATAAATGTTTTCAAGCTTATTTAGTATGTTTTAAAGGAAAATGGTCCTCAAAATATTTTCTATAAACTTTTGTATGATTTAAAAGAAAATTGATTTCAAAATTTTTTCATGATTACTTATAATATTAGATTTTTTGTTTAAATAAAATATTTTCCAAAATGATTTACGATTTAAAAGTTATATTTTATGAATTAAGGATATATTCCAAATGAAATATTTTAAAATTATTTTAAAATTATTTCCCATCTAAGATGAATTCAGTTGGGGTTACTCATTCCTTTTTTAGGAAATTATGTGAATGAATAATTTATATTATTTATATAGATGGCTCTCATTTTATTTAATGATTATTATTAAACATTATTATCTTTAATGGGTTATATTTTAATGAAACTAATTTCTAATTAACGAGATATATTATTGGGAAACCTGTTTATTTTCAAGGGTTGTTCATTGATGAAATGATTGTGAAACATGTATATTTATTACACTATATGATATGATTCCATGTTTATGATAAAATTTTCATTTATAGAGTTGTAATGTGATATATTTTTAGGTTATAGTTTCACACATTTGTATGATCTCATTGTCAGTTGGGTGGATCTTATATCTCTCTCCAATTCATTGGTTGAATATTTATATGTCATGAGAGAGACATAATTGGAATGGGGAGTAAATTTTGATTTAGTAAAGGATTATGTTCACTAATATGATCTTAGAACTCAACCATGACTACTATGATGGTCATAGGAGTGATCGATGAATACGAAAATGCTATTGATATTTAACCCATTTTATTTATATGGCCTTGGAATTTATTCCTTGGCTAGTGTGAAAATCATTATACATGATAATATTTCTGACAAAAATCGAATATCATATCCATATGTTATGATTTTATTAATTATGCCATGTATTTCATTATGATTCATGACTTATGAAATTCTAATATTTATACAATGACTCATGTATATGATCAATGATATGATGGGTATTATCCTCAATTATTTTACTCATATTTTCATACACTTATTCTAATTTTATGCTAATATATCACTTTTTATTACCCTTACTAAGAATATAATCTCACAAATTTGTTATGTTTACTTTCAACATGTTATGAAGAAAGGGTATAATTAAATATAAAAAACGATAATATCATTTCTGGAAACATTGAAAATATTTTTCCAAAATATACTATTTTTTACACGATCCAAAAGACAATAAAATCTTACAATGATAGGGAATATACTTTTCTAATACACTAAATATTCATCTAAATTTTTTTAAAACCCATTTATATTAATACTTTTTTGTATAGATTATATCAATTGACTTATCTTTTAAAAATATTGAATCTTGGATGGGAAATCCGCATAATCATGGAAAATATCTTTTATTATGATATGTGCTTCTCACACTATGCTGTCTAGTTTTTGTTAATTCCTATAACCAAATGGAACTAGGTAAACTTCGAATGTGATGGAAAATTTTCTAATGATAAGTCAAATAGGATGATAATTGGTGTGATGGATGTTTTGATCACTCCTAATCGATTTTCACAGAATAAGGGTCACAACCTATACATTAACCTACTCTCAGAATCACCAACTAAGATAATGATTGAGTTCACTGATAGATTGAGTAATAGAGACCATTGATGAAAAAATATCCAGTTTCCGTTGCTTCAATAATGTGGAAGAAATCTACCGAGATAACCTTTTAGTGGAACAAGATGATGTTTTGACTGTGGGAATTAAAGATAATATGCATGTAAATACAAAGAATTAATAAATATTTTTGTTAACCCAATGGAGGTGAAAATTTTCTTCCATAAGGCACCATTAATAATTATATAGACAATGTATGGAATAAAGGGTCATTGTGTAATTTTATTTCTTAAGTGGAATGCTCCCAAATAGAATTATTAATGTTTTATAATAAATGGTTATTTTTATACTAATGATGACACAATAGATAATATATGAAATAATTAGGTAATAAGAAATATGATGATTTACCCTTGTTATGGCTTAGCAATGAAGTATATTCATTTAATATTATATGTATTTGGATTCATGAATTATAAATGGTGGATTATGTACAGATTTATCAATTTATGTTTTATTTAATAATTTTCAAAGTTATGCTAAATGTTTTTGGTGGACTAGTAATTTGATTTAATTTCAAGGTTACATATTTAAAAATGTAAGATAAACCATAATATTTTTCTGATTTAGTGATAATTATGTTTGGATAAATTTATGTAGTTTGTAAATTAGTAAATTTGATGATACTGAAAACCTCAGAACTAATAAATTGTTTATTTAAATGTGTTGTACGCTATCATTGGTAATCATTACTACTTTTTTGAATTTATGTAATGTATCAAACAAATTTTAATGTAAGAAAACATGAATGTTTTCAATAATGAATTTTTGTAATTTAGGTTACTAACATATGTCAAGAGAATACATGATAACTGTATTAACATGTTTGGTATGTGACAACCAAGATATACATTATGATGTATGGGGGATCAGTGCTAAGAAATTTTATTCTAAATTTTGTCACCTTATTTCTAATTTTTTATAACTACATATTTCAGAAGTGTTACATGTTTAAAAATTTATAGAATCTTTTATGTTAAACATTAAATGAGGTTTTAGATATTGATGTGTTTTATGTCCATATATGTATTTTGGAAATTTATAAAACTTGTGATCTCCTTTTTGGTGATATAGATAGATGGAATGAAATATCATTATATTTATGGATAACATGATATGTTAATGTCTAACCAAAAATGAAATTAAACATCATTTCATTTAATAATTTATGAAGTGTATATTGATCAAGGCACAAAAAGGCTACAGTTTTCATGAAATCATGTAATTATATATTTTTATGAAAAAAATTCAACATTAGGAAACATGGTATTGAAATATTATTTTGTCAAGTTGTTATCAATATTGATTATATCAATGACTTTTTCAATCATATTCATGTTAGAACTTTGTGATTTTTAACAATATTCTAAGCATATTTTCTATCACTCTCTATTAAAACTTGATAGTCATATTTATCTTCCATTACCATGTTTTCAAATTCCACCTATGTTATCCCATGTGTATTCATTGTTATGAGTAACTTTGGGTAATAATCAGGTTTATAAAATTCTTGTTTTAAAGGATATTTGAGTATTATTCTTTATGATGTGGTTTTCAATGAAATAAATTTTCTTTAAATTATCCTTTTATAACCCATATAACTTTTAATGGCTAAATTCATATTAAATGGGCTAAAATATAACACCCTGGTATTTTTTTAGGTTTTTTCGAATTAATTTAATCTTTTTTATATTGTCTATTTCAACCAACATTTAATAAAATTTTTATATAAAAACAGTAATTTTTTTCCTTACATGAAACACCATGTTAATCATGCACTATAAGAAAAACTTATATTATCAAACGGTAAATTCCACCAATGTATGGATTGTATGACACATAATATTGATTCCGTTTAGTAGTTTTTATTACATGCAAGACTGAGTTTTTCCAAACTATAATATATTATTAATATTATTATTAAAATATTATAATAGATACAACCTATGAATTGGAGCAAAATTTATGAATAAGATTAACAAAATCGGGAAAGTATTATTTACAAATGTTAATAATGTTAATCTATTTGTTTCTAAGTTGTATAATTCAATTAAATGACTATTTGAAAATAAATAAATTGCTTTTATAATAAAACTATTTCTCTATGTAGAAACAAAATTTTATAATAATAAATAAATGAAGACATTTTTATTAATGGTTTCAATAATATATATATATTATATATTGAATAAAAAATTCATATTCATCCAATAGATTTTATAGGTACTCGATAAGAATAAGTCCAATTTTACGAACAAAAAGATGTATTTTTCTAATAGATAATTTAACATTATTTAATGTAAGATACATTATAAATATAATATCTGACACCATTATAATTTATATTTGATAAAATAAACATAATTTTATTATTTTTAATATCATTATATATTTTTTATTTTTTTGGGAAATTTTTTGAGAAGTAACAATTTTTGACGAGTATTGAAATCATTGAATTTTATTTAAAGTTTAATTATGATATTATTATTTTATATAAATAAATTCATTTTAAATTTGGTATTAAATTGTAATTATATCACAAATAAGTAAATTAAAATATATAAGGTATTTCGAAGCAATTTCATATTTAAATTGGATATAAACATATTTCAATCCTTTGGACTTTTTCGCTTTAAAAACCAGTCGTCCCATACCTTCTATAGGATGAGTATTAAATTAATTTCTACCTCTTATTATATTGGAGTTTGGAGAAATTGATTCCTTATTTTTTATCATCACATACTATAATTTATAATAATTTCTACATATTTTTTAACAAAAATATTAGTAAAAGATATCAAAATTAATTAAAGTGATTATGAAAAAAAATTATCTTAACAAAAGAAGAATCCATAAACCTAGACCAAAAATGACGATGAAAATTTTCCAAAATCCATTATATATTAATATTTATAACATATAAACCATTTATTATAATTTTTAATACTATTGGATCCACTTTAGAAGGAAAAATCATGTTTGGAATTCCACTTTCAAACCATTATAAGAATGTCACTCCACCTCTACTATAAAAATGAACTCTCCCTCCCACTTATTCATAAAAATAATCCCATTTTCACCCAAATATTATCCAAAAATCACCCAAAATCACCCAATTCATTATATAATCATCAATTTTTTAAGAATGATAACCACAGAAGCCCTTTGTTGTAAACCGAGAGGAGTTTCCCAAAGAAGTGGTTACATACTAACTAAAGCTTAATTATTATATTTTCGTTCTCCTTATAGAAAATAATATTATTAACCTATAATATAATAACCAAAGTATCCACATAATAAATATAATTTTTTTTATAATGGTCATACCTACACATAAAACTCTCCCATCTGATGGGTATCAAATTTACTATTCGTGTGTGTGGAAGACAACTACCTCACAAAATGATGTTTTTCATATTTCCTTTACCAGGGCTAATGGTTGGGAATTATTATGTAAAATAATTTTTTATATGTTACATATGTTATTTATGAAATATTTATTCTCATTTAATTATTATATAAAATATAAAATTATGATTTTCATTTTCATTTTGTGTAAATATGATAACTTCGTTTGTGAACTTGTGGACCGCCACCTCCACAAAGCAATGGGATTTGGTCACCCATCAAAAATATTTTGTTAATGATGGTTTTAGTAATATTATTCAATAAATATTAAATAAGAATGATAATGTAATTATATTAAATATATATTTTTCATTTGCATTTTTTTCAAAATAACAACAAAATGGAAACATTGTTCATGCAAATATACGACATACTATCTCTTTGAACTGTGTATTCCATTACTATTTATAACATTTACAGATTATTATAAGAAGATATATAATGAATATATATGATATTTATATCAGGTTTTAGATTATTGAAATATTTTTATCATGATCAAATTATGAGGATGAAGAATATTAAGTCAAAACATGTAAGAAAAACAAAACAGATATTACCCTAAGAGTAACATTAACATGGAATTGTAAAAAATGGATAATAAAAAGTCATAATAGGGAAATATATGGTATGATATATAATAAAATTTTTATTTAACATATTTATAAAAAATGAATACATATAATACAAGTTCTTTGACTGAATATTACAATATTCAAGACATAAGGTAATTGGATTTCTCATCTCATGTTAATTATCTGTGAGGCACAAGCCATGTTCACCTCCAATTTATTATATGTGTGTGTGTATACTGATGATGGATGTATTATATTATTATTATACATTATTTTAATGTTATTTACATATCTATTTGATGATATTTCATTCACGAGGTTTAGGATTGAAATGATACCAAATCGATAAATTGATTTTATCTCAAATCATCTTCTTTGATAAACATGCCATGTTATATACCTATATTATCATATGAGGTATATAAGATACCCTTATAACTATTGTCCCATTAATATACCGATTTAAATTATATCTTAATCTTCCTGTAATATCATTTTCATACATTTGTAGTATTAATCAATGATACCACGTGGTAAGTTTTTATTGCAACAATATCATCATTTATCATGATAGTTTATGATAATGCATTCATTGATGAGATATTACGATACATATTCTATGATCCCATATAAATATTAATATTTTATGGTTATTCATGATATATTCAATTAGTAGTTCTATTTTAACTATTTCGTACATAAGATTATTATTAATGTATTAAAAATATATATAATATTATCATATGTTTTAAGAAAACATAGTAATGTATTACAATTTAAAAAATAGCGGTTTTCTAAAAAAATACATATTTTTTTTATTTTTTTAATCAAGGGACTTTTTATAAACGTTTTATTGAGTAAAAGGATTGTTTGGGATGTTTGGATTTATCCACTGCCATGATCCTACATCGTTTAGTGATTAGTTTTTATGTTTAAAGACATGTTTTTTTGAATTTATTTCCATAATATTCATAACATTCATTAATTTTAATGGCATTTTGAAAAAATAAATGTTTTCAATTTTTTTTATTTTTGAATACATGTATAAAATTATTTTTAAAGATCATTAAACATGATTTCAAAAGATTACTTTCGAAGAAAAGTTTTTCATGTATTTAAAATATTATTTTATAATTTTCCATATATTTTCATAGAATATTTTTTCAAAAAAATTTCATGATTATTTTATAAATTTATAGGGAAAAAAGTTTTAGAATGTTTTTCTAGATTCTTTTATAAGTTTTCACAAAAAATGGTTTTCAAAATTTTATCAAGATACAATTATAATATTTAAATGAAACATTTTTAAAACTGATTTCTAGATTGATTATATGTTTTCATGGATAATTAAAATTAAAATGGGATTCAAATTGTTTTATGTTTTGAATGATATTTTTTAAAGGAAGGATAGTTTCGTCAAACGTATTAAAATATTTGAAAATTATTTTCCATCTGGGATGACATACATTAGAATTACTCTTTTTTTATGGGGAAACAATGAAATGGATCCCTTGAAATTCTATTACCAAATGGTTTTTGATTTGATTTCCTGATGTTTATGAAACTTGTTTCACATTTGTGTGTTATATTTTTATAAAAACCATTTCACAATCTTGAGCAATATTCTTATCAAATCAGATTGTTTTCGAGAATTATGATTTGAAGAAATGATTGTGAAACTTATATCTTTATTATAGTTTATGAATATATTACCTATTTAGGATACCCATTTTATTTCATGGTTAATGACAGGATTAATGTGTATGATCTAGTTCCACACATATGTATTATTTTTTTATGATATAGGTGAGGCATTTAACTGCCACCAATGAATTCAATAAATATTTATATCTCTGGAGATATACATTGTTGTAAAAGGTACATATCACTATTTAGTAATGGACTCTATCAACTAAGATGGTCTTGGGAGTGAACTTTGACTACTAATATTTTCATGGGAGTGAACTATGACTATAAATATGATATTGAGAGTGAAACCATACTACTTATATGCCAATGGATTTAATGTATTTACTACTGTGAAAATCATTTTACATACTAATGTGTCTTCCAAAAATCTAACACATATTCTTATGTTAGTATTTTATGGATGATGTTCTTGATTCCCTTATAAACCATTTCTTATTAACCACCATTATTTATTTTGTGACCCATGTACAAGGTATTTGATATGAACGGTATGATCTTCAAATGTTTTTATCATATTTTAAATCCTTGATTCTCATTTTAGTCTTTTGGACCACTTTTGTTTAACCTTTCTGAGAATATGATCTCACCCCTAACTTTTGTTTACTTTCCATGGGTTAAAATTAAATACTTATGGTAGTATCTTTGTCCGAAACATTGAAAATCATTCTCTATGTTAGAAGATATTGTTCCAGGTTTCTAAGGAAAATAAACTATCACAGTCCTATGACATGTACTTTTTTAATATAATGAATATACATATAAAATGTTGCAAGATCAATTTCATTAAACTGAGGCCTATTTAGATTGTTTCAAAGGAAATTTATAGCCAACCTTTGGAAATTTGAATGAGAAAACCATAGTGATATCCAGAGGGATATTTCTAAGGTTATGTCCAGGGATGTCTTTAAGGATATGATTATGGTGTCAAAGGAACATGTCTTAATTTGGACATAATAGTAGGTATTTTTCATATTATTTTGTTTTCCAATATGATAATATATTCTCACACTATTGTTTCTTTTTTTAGTATGTGGAAGGAACAAGAATTAATTTCGTTAATAATGAATGTGTTGGAAAAATTGATGATTAAAACATAAATTTTATGATCATGGGAGTGAAAGATGTTCTGATCATGCCTAATCAGTTTTCAGGGAACATGATTGAAAATGTCTACTTTAACCAACGATCATACCCACCAAATAATACAAGGAAGGAGATTATTGAGAGTTCACGTAATTTACACCATGGAGGAATGAATATTTAGTTTCTTTTTCATTAATATTATGGAAATAATAATCAAAGTAAATGTCTTAGAGGAAAATGAATATGTTTTTACTATGGAAAATGACACAAATCAAGTAACTAAAAAGGAAAAAAGAAGAGTTTATTTAACACAATAGATTTATGTATTGGAATCCCTAAGGCATCATATATGGTTAGTGATATGGAATCAATGATCATTTTGAAAATAGATGCAAATATTCCAAAGATAATTCACAACGCGGAATGAGTAATGGTTATATTTTCTATGATGATGAGACGAAAAATGAAATTTTAATGGAATAATATATTAATTAATAGTATGAGGTAGCCATATTAAGTCTTAATGATTAAGTAAAATAATTTATGTACTTATGTATTTTGATATGATAGTTATGAATGGTGACTTATTTAATGATTTCTCAATTTAAATTTTGCACAAAGAATTTATAAGATTTTCTATAATGAATCTGATGGACAAGAAAATTGATTTATGGGAAAAGAATTTTTTTGACTAAGCGAAGATAACCCTTAATATGTTCTAGGTGTTGAGATAATTATTTTTGATAAAGACATGTTTGTTATGAATAAGTAAATTAGACGGTCATTATAACCCTAGAACTGATAATGTTTTTGTCTATAAATAGTTTATGCTATCATGATGTTGTTTATAAAAAAAATATTTAATAAATAGATCTAATAAACTATGAAATAATGAAGAATTCAAGTTTTCAACAATGATATGTGGTAATTTGGGATACTAACATGTTTCAATAGAATACATGATAAAGGTATTCTCATGTTTGGTATTAAAAAACAAAGATATACTTTATTATTTATGGAAGATGAATTCTAAGATATTTTTAAATAATTTATGGACCTTATTTCAAAATTTTGGTACTTCCATCATTTGGAATGATTATAAGGATAACCATTTATGGAATGGTTTAGGTTAAAAATTGGAGGAGTTTTTATATAATATTTCTAGCTCTCTATATAAGGATTTATTCATGTTTTATAACTACTGATAGATTTTTTTAGTGAAAAAGTCAAATGGAATATACTGTTATTATATTTATGTATCTCATAATCTGTTAATGCTTTGGGAATGAAAAAATCAGCTTCATTTCTTAAAAAAATATATGAAGTGGAAGTTAATCAGGGTACCAAAAAGGGTGCGGTTGTCATAAAATTATGTATTTACATATTTACCTAAAAATTCATATACCTTAGGAAAAATGGCCTTCAAATGAAATGATGAAAATTTATCATTATTTATTATTATATCAATGACCTTTTTCAAGCCACTTTGTTTTATGTCATTCTGATTGTCATCTTTTTTTAATCCTTGTTATCTATCACTCTATATCCAAACATGATAGTTAGATTTATAATCCATGTCCATGTTTTCACTTGTCGCCTATGATCTCTGATGTGGAAACCTAGTTCTGTGTTACATTGGGTAACCATCATGTTTCAATCATTCCCCATTTAGAAACATTTTTAATATTTATATTTAAAATGTGGGTTTCTAGGTATAGAACATTTTAGTATTAATCTTTTAATAAACTATATGAATTTTGAAGTTGAAATTCATTTTAAGGGGGTTAGAATGTAACACATAGGTATTTCGTGATTTTTTGAATTAATGTAATATTTTTAAAATTTTCTATTTCACACAACACTAAATATAATTTTTTAAATATAAAATCACTATGTTTGGAAAACATTATACACATAAACATGTTAATCAGTCACTATATAGAACACTTAGTCTATCTTGTGATACAAGAAACACTATGTTTGAATTTTATTATACATAGTAGTGAGTCCCTTCGGTAGCTGGATTTACACACAAGGCTGAGGTTTTCCAAATTACAATATACAATTAAAATTATTATTAATATATTATTATATCTACCACCCAACCATTCGAAATAATGTTATGAATAAGATTAAAAAATTGGTAGAATATTTGTTACACATGTTTATAAAATGATTTCTTTTGTATTAAATTAGTGTAAGTGAATGAATGAAATATTTATGAAAAATTAAATTACCATTCTAATAAAACTACTTTTCTGTGTTCAGACAAAATTTTATATCAACAAATTAAATAATAAATATTTTTTTGACCAGAATTTTATATTTTATATTTTAAATAACTTTTATGGAAAAATGTGAAACCACCATTTCACCATGGCACATTTTAAAGTATAACAGAAAACAACGATATTAAAAGCCAGCCAGAACCTACTAGATGTACCTTCCCTATAATATTTCCAGTAATGTTAATTTACCTTTTTATTCTATTTTTCTTTGATAATTTATTCTAATTTATATTAAAATTTGTCCCAATCTTGAAAAAACTCATCTAATATAATCTTCTTCTTGGTGAATCCTCTAGTTAGAATTAGATGTTTCTTGTCGATCCACCAGCCATGATCCCCATTTTTGTCCACTTGGATTGGAATTTAATTTATCCATTCCACATCCTCATTAGAATCATGAATAACTATAATATATTTCTACCACACTTCCTCAGATTAGATTACAAGCTGCCTGGGTTTTTCCGTGGCCCCAACATCTATTCCCTGCTGTAATGTTTTTGTGGCCTCTAGTGAAATGTCAACCACATTAACCTCCTTTCCTAACAACCCCTAGGGTAGGGGATCATAAATATGAGGTCGCTCGCCCACCATATCACCCATATTCTCCAAAACATGATCCTAATATTCAAAACATTCAACCCTTTCACTCCAACTCACTTGATTCATGCTAGCATCCTTCACCTATTCATTCTTTAATGTCTCAAACTCTTTACCCATCTGAGTTTTTTAGAGAATTTAGTCTCAATTAGTCCAGTTAGGTAGGAGTAATCCTTACCCCCTTTGGAATTTCCCTTCTTTCTAATAATAAAATTACCCATAACCCTATTTTATTATTCCTCTTCTTACTCCTAGGGTTGTGAAAGCCTCTCTCAGGTCCTCCCATTGCACTGTCTTCTGCGAGATAACTATCCCCTCTGACTCTACCCCTGAAAATCCCCCAAAATATTTTGTCTTCTAAGGAGGAGTAGCAGAACCCAAACCATCAACATATTACTGATTTTTATATAGGAAAATATAGATCATGGATTTTTTCATCCACCGTCATCCTCCCCACTACCCTAGTCATCTAGTATTTCCATCACTTGAGATTTAAGGCCCTTAGTGACCATTATCTCTGGTAATTAGTTATTGCTAGTCTAGTGGAATCCTCATATTAAAGAACCATTGGAAAGATTTCATATGGTTTCTGGGGAATATAATCACCACTATCACTTAACCCTAGTGGGACGTTCACAATGGGATTTTGCTCAAATAAATCATTCCTCGACATGTTGAATACATCAACCACCACAGGGTTATCATTTTTCGGTCTATCATATTTTTCTTTTGTAGAGACCGTGAAACATCTTTTCTATGGGAGTGATTCACTAATTGGGAACCCATTGTTTTTCCCAAGATACTTTCAAGCAAAAAACATCCATCTTAGGTTATTTCAACTAATTTAACAGGGAAATTGGATATAAAAACATTACAAACTATTGGCTATTTTGGTTTTAAAAATGTTTTGTCTCATCCCATCTATGGGATTATCATTAAATTAATTTAGTATTACTATATTATTGGAATTTGTAAATTTTTATTACATATTTGTAATTACAATAGTTAATAATTTCTAAAAAATTAAACTAATTTTTTCAAAAAGAAAATTACAAAATGTGATTAAAATTAATTACAACGATTAAAAGAATACATATATTGACAAAGGAATAAGCTGTAAACATATGTGCCAAAATAACATTTGAATGTTTCATAAATACATTATATATTATTATTTAAAACATATACTCCATTTTATATAATCAGGACCATTATTAGAGACACTTTACCTTGAAAAAACATGGGTGGAATTCCATTTTAAAAACAATACAAGAATGTCAGTCCTCCTCCATTATAAAAATGTAGTCACCAATCAAAATTATATCCACATCTCAATATCAATGGATCACCAAAGTTATGCTCAAATAAGATCCCATGTACCTATTTATATCCTATGATCCTCACATTTTGTAAGAATCCATCCAATTAATCCAACTGGAGTAAACAAATATGATTTACCCAATGAAGAGGTAACATACTTCCTCAATCTCTGTTTTATTTTCATGCTTCACACCATAAACATTTATTATTACATATTATATAATAAAAAATTATCCTTAATATACAAATAAGGTCTTAATATAATGTTTCAGGCTACACATACACACACTTTAATCTAATTGGTAACGAAGATACCGTTTGTGTGTATGGAGGACTACCGTTATGCCGAACCGTGTTATTAGTTTATCCTTTACAAAATATCATGGGCAGGAATTATGATGGAAAATATGTTTTTCATATTATATATATTATATTTATTATTTCTTTATACTTATGTTATTATAATATAAAATATAACTTTCAGCTTTCAATTTTTTTGTAAATACTTTAACTTTGTGGAAGTGTGTACAACCACCTCCCTAAGCGATGTGATTCATTCAGGCTTTAAATAGGACGTATTGAAGGTAGATTTAGTACGAAAAATTGATAAATATAAAAAAATAATTCTAATATAAATATATCATTCACATTGTTCTTTTCAAAACAAAAAAAAGAAAAATAATTCATGCCAACGTATGACATACCATATCCATGAACGAAACATTTCAATTATATTTATACCATTTATATAATGTAATTAATATTTCTATATGGAATAAATATGAAATTTTTATAATTTTTTAAATTATTTAAATAAGTACACCATTATAAAAGTAAGAGGATCAAGAATACAATTCAAAACATATATGAAAACAATTAGTATGTTACTCGAAGAATAACATTTGCATTAAATTTTTATTAAATGGGCAATTAAAATTCCCAATCAAATATAATATTAAACTATATATAGTAATATATTTATTTAATATATTTATAATAAACATATAATTACTATACATTATATTTGTATGAGTATAATGAGAGTCAAGGCATAAGTTAAGGGTTTTCACATCTCTATTTTAATTTCACAGATGTACAAGACATGTTCACCAAATATTTCTTATATTTGATGTGTATACTAACCATTGATATATTCTATGATTATCATAATTAAATTTATTGGTATATATATATGCATTTAATTATATTTATTTGATGGGTTTTATGTTTCAAAAGTTACCAAATTGATAAATTAATTTGGTCTCAACTTTAATTCATTTGGACACATGCCATGTTATGAAACAATATTATTCTTCGAGGTCTATACACAATCCATGGAAATGTTATATAATAAATATATATATTTCCTTCATATCCAAAGAATTATTGAATTTAATTTTATTAAATGGGTATAATGATTCTAATTTAACAAGTAGTAAGAGTTTATTGTATAAATCTCACCATTTAACCTGATTTTTTAGGATTATGATTTTATAAAAGAAATATTATGGACCATATATCAAGAAAACCCCAGAATAATAATCTCTTAAGGTTATTCTTGATATATTCAAGTATTAGTACCATTTCCACAAATTTTTTTTAATACAAATAGGAATGTGTTTTAACAAAATCCATCATTATCTCCCTCTTCAGTCAGATATTTTTTGTCCTTAAAAAAATTTATAAAATTGTTTTCAAAAATTTTCTACAGTTATTTGATGACATTTAAAATACATTATTCCATTATTTTACTTTATAAATGAAATTTTTTTTAAAAAATTAATCTTTTTTTCATTTTCCAACCAGGACTCTTTTTTGATCATTTTTGGATGTCAAAGGACTGTACGAAATGTATGGATTTATACAATGTTATGACCATAATTCCTATGAATCTGAAATTTAATTTTTAAAAAATTCATTTTTAAGAAAAATATTATTCGTAATATTATAGAAATTTATTTATTTTAAATATAATTTCAAATAAATCTATCTTCAAAAAATGTTTGATATTTAAAAAAGAGTATTATATGATTTTAAAAGATCCCTTTATATGTTTTCAAAATTTTGTTTTAAAAAAAATAAATTTTTGGGATTTTGAATATTCAATTATTAATATTTAATTTATTTTCATACAAAATATTTTTCAAACCTTTTTCAATATTATTTTATAAATTTTTAGGGAAAATAGTTTTAATATTTTTTAAATATTATTTTATATGTGTTAAAGGAGTATGGTATTCAAAATTTTATTAAGATACATTAATAGTTTTTCATAGAAAAATATTTTCAATATATTTCCATGTTTCCAAATAATCTTGATGTTTATTATAAATAATAATGTGTTTCAAAATGTTGTATGTTATTTTTAAAAAAAATAAAGGATATTTTCCACATTAGTTGTTTTATAAAGATTTTAAAATTACATTCTACAGAAGATTAAATATTTTGGTGTTACTCATG
This sequence comes from Viscum album, assembly GCA_963277665.1. Classification (NCBI taxonomy): domain Eukaryota; kingdom Viridiplantae; phylum Streptophyta; class Magnoliopsida; order Santalales; family Viscaceae; genus Viscum; species Viscum album. The sequence goes on along the minus strand of OY728164.1, from coordinate 566,324,250 downwards.
CCTTTCTGGATAAATTATCCAAAGGTTCCATTCATATTATTTCATTGAATGGTTTATTTTTTGAAGAAATAAATTTTATAAAATCTATTTCTATTTCACAAATTATATTTTTACAAATATATTTTCACATTTGTGGTATATATTCTTATGAAACCGACTTATTATCATAATTTATTGATTGATTAAATTATTTTGACACATATCTCTATTCAATAGTTTATTATATGAATAAATGTTTATGATACCTATTTCATTTCATGGGTTATGATATAATGAATATTTATGATCTAGTTGTAAACATTTGTATGATTTAATTATTATATTGTTGTGACCTATATCTTACTCAAATTAATTAGGTAATATTTATTTCTCATGAGATAGACCGAGCTAGAATAGGGATTTGTCATGGTTTAGCATATGACATTGTTTGCGTATATGGTCTTGGGAGTAAACCTCGATTTCTAAGATGGTCATTAGAGTGAACCATTAATACCAAGATGGAATGGGGAGTAAAAATATTGTACTAAGAAGTCCATAAAATTGATTCTTTAACTCCTATAGAAGTCATTTTATATTCTTATGTGTCTTCTCCAAATTAAATATCTTATTCTAATGTTATGATTTAATGTATTATCCCCTTTATTTCCTTATGGTTCATTTATTTGGAATTACCTATATTTATTCCATGACTCATATATATGATCATTGATACAAAGGTCTTAATATTCAATTGTTATTTTCATATTCTCATATGATTTTTCTCATTCTATGATTATGTATCTATTTTTTCACACATACAAATGATTAAAGCTCACACCTTTCTTATGATTCTTTTCAACAAGTTATGATAAATGGTTTTAAGTATAAGTAAAAATGTGAAAGATATTTTTTAAAAACATTGATACTATTTCACCTTGATAGATGATTTTATACCTTGTTTCTAAAGGCAATATACTATAATGGCCTTTGGTGATGTACATTTGAAATTTTCTAAATATTCATTAAAAATTATGTAATATCCATGAATTTTAAGCATGGGTTGCTAAAATTTTTCCTGAACAGCTAACAAGTTAACAATGATTGCAAATAAATGGGTTATGAATATTTGGACTAAGAAATTTGACTAATTAATTGAACATGTGAAAAGCCTTTTTATTGAATTTTCTACTCTTGAATCTACCATTGTGAAATAGTGGTTTTGTGATTTATATTTATGCATCAATGAAAGGACTTGGTTTCTTTATGATTAAGGATAAATTTATTTCCTATTTATCAACAAATGTTTAAAACTCATGAATTAAACTATACAACCCATGCTCATCAGTTAGCAGTTGTAATCATTACTCTGATGAAATGGAGATACTATCACTATGGTGAAAGATGTGAGATATATACAAATCAAAATATTCTGAAATATATATTATCATATAAATAATTAAATATGTTGAAATATTAGTGGTTTGATCTACTCAATGATTATAATTCATTAAAAAACTACCACCCAAAGAAGAAAAATAAGGAGGAGATGAATTGATAATGAAGGATCATGAAGTTATGAACAAAATAACGATTGAAAGAGAACCTATGTACATGGATCAAGTAAATATAGATATGAGATTTATCAATAAAGGTTAAAAACACAAAGTTTTCAAATGGTTTCCAAACCATATTTATTGGAAAGGGTAAAAAGTTCTCACATTGGTGATGAGAAGTTTCAGAAAAAATATACAGTTGTTAGTTATGTAAAATTTGTGGACTTCATATATGAAGATGGAATTTTGAAATTTAGGAAGATACATTGTGTTACCTATATAACAAACCAAAAAAAATTATTTATTGGATTATGATAATATCTCTAGTTTTCTTATACATCCTTATATCACATAGATTCATAGATATTTGATGGAACATTTTTTGAGGTATAATATGAAGTGGGAAATTTCTGATTAAGTATCAAGATAATTATTCTATAAATAGTTAATGGATGAAAGACAACATCTTAGAGGAGTCATATAAAAATTACATATTCCAATATGAAAATGGTTTGACAAATCTATGTAATTTTATTAGGGTAATGAAATATTGTAATAAAGAATGATTCAATATGGATAATATTTTATCAACTTACCAAATATGCACATTTTCTCTATATATTAGTAGATTTTCCAATAGATATCCTTAAAATATATTTTTTATTAAAGATATTTTAAGACTTATTAGTTCACATATATCAATTGATCATGATATAAATACTCATTTGAAATAAAAAAATATAGAAATTCCTTCAGAAGGTTTTGGAAACATAGATTCATTTGAGTACCACTTATCACCCTTAAACCAATGGATAGTCTGGAAGGACTATTCAGAAATTAAATTAAATTTTGAGATAATTATTTTCTAACATTCAAGGTTTGTGGGATTATTATTTACCTTCCGTAGAATTTTCATATAACAACACTTTCCTTTCTAGTATTGAAATGACACCGAATAAATCACCATATGGAAAGAGATGTCATACACCAAATCATTGGGATAATTATAGTGGAACAATGATTATAGGACCATTTCATATTGAAGATACATATGAAAAGTTAAAGACTATTTAGGCCCATATCAAATCAACTAATAATAGGTAATATATCTATGCTGATAACTAGAAGAAATATTTTGTGGTTCAAGTGGGAGATCATATCTTTCTGAATGAATCTCAAGGGAAGGGTGTTATAATATTTTGAATTAAAGGGAAACTACTGACCATGTTAATTGGTCCCTTTCAAATTCTATTAGGGATTGGGGCTATAACATATTGATTTTAAATGCTTCCATGTCTCTCCAACATTCTTGTTGTGTTCCAAGATTCTTCGGTAATGAACTACATGCCACAACAAACACATGTTATCACATTTGATGAAATATAACTGGAACCTAATTAATCTTACTATAAAGTGGCTATCCAGATTATGGACAATAGAGAATATGTATTGTGGAAGAAGACGACCCTTTTGGATAAGGTACATCTGATAAATAATAAAATTGATGAGGCAACATGGGAAACATATTAAATTATTATGATGAACTACCCAAAAATTTTTATGAAATGAAATTATGGAAATTTTTACAAAGATATTTTTTTTTGCGGAAGTGAATATAACACCCCAAGATTTAATTTTAGGTCTCTTTGAAATTTATCATTTTTGAAAGCTCTTGTATCACGCAACACTGAGCATAAATGAACCATGATATACTATAAAATATTAACATAACCATTGAAATAGTGATGTGTCCATTTGAAATATAAATATAGTAATTAGATTAATATAATCACCTTTGAGAGTATTAATAAAATTTAGGTATCTCATAAATTAAAATATGATATATTTATTTCATTGAATAAGTAAATAGAAGTTTTAAAAATGATAAATTAAGTGTTTGTGTTTTTAGGAAATTTAAAAGTTTATTTATAATAATATTATTAAAATAATAATTCAATAGAAATTATTATCATAAATTTGTTTCATAAATTTATATTTTTTACATTATAATTATATGATAATTATATGATAGCATAATTAATTTTTTAAAGTGTCGCAAAATCAGTAATAATATTATAATCGGTAATTTTTTAATAAATGATCTATTAATTTAAAAAACTAAATTCTTCTTATTTAGAAAATTATTTTTATAAAATACAGTCCATTTTTGAAATCTACACATTGAAAAATTATTAGGGAGAATTTTTGGAACTTTTTTAAAATTTTTAAAATTTTTTTTATAGAGAAATATGGTAATTTATGTTATTAAATATTTTAGGTAAATAAATGAATTTTTACTCATGGTTGAGTCATGGATGATGTAAGTAATCATTTTATCAAAATATCATTCTCGAGTTATAGTACATAGTCAAAATATTAAACAATATTGATTGTCATGAGCCAAAATAATAAACAAATGATTAAAATAATGAAAAAACACCACACTCATCCCCTATAAATACCACCCTCACCACCTCTTCTCTCTTAACATTAAATGACATTGAAGATTCTTATATTATTACCAATTACACTCAAAAACATCATTATCACAATCTTATCTAGTTTTTCTCACCAAAAGTTCATTGATGAGGTTCTCAAAGATAAGACATTATAGAGGTAAACCCTCCCTCTTTCTCTTTTCTTTTCATTAATTTTCTTATCCTTAACTCTCCTACCCTATAAAATGTATCATGATAACTATAGTATCATATATATATATGGTTATTGTATTATTTTAATGTAATATCTACCATAAAATCTCTTGTTCTTCTATTTTGTTCTAAAAATCAAAACACCTTCCCTGAGATGTCAATACACCACCTTCATGGATGATGACTTTAAATTTTTCCTTAACTCCTTCAAGGCAGGTCATAAAACCATTTTTTGGTTTAAAATGAAAATAATGTGTGTCTTAAAACTGATTGATTTATTTGTAACAATTATCAAAAACATTATTATTTTAATTGGTACTAGTAGGCGATGGTCATAAATATGACCATAATAAAAAATTCATTTTCCATTAGAATATTTTCTAATAAATCATCCTCGTACCATATAACCAAATGATTTATGTGGATCCTTTTAAATTATGGATGATAAATAATACCATACCTTTTAGCTTATTTTTTTTTATTCCATTTGATAAGAACTCAAATAATAATACAAAAGGGAACTGACCATAAAAGTATGAAATGAAGCCTCCCAAAACAACTAATTTAAACATTAGAACCAATCAAAATGGACATTAATATACATAATAAAATTATAATAAATAAAATATATGTTAAATATGTTATTAGTTATGAAATTAATTAATATACTTTGATTATCTAATACATTAAGCACATGTGTAGAATGCTTTCGTACATAAGGTAAGTGTATTATCATTTAACTTTTACTTATGTGAGATATGCCTTACTCAACAAATATTGATTTCTTGGGGTTTATGTATACATTAAATTGAAATATAATATCATTAATCCAAATATCTATTTTTTTATTTAATGTTTCAATTGATAATTATAAATTTATATGGGATAGGATCCAACTGATTAGAAATATCTGGAATAATTCTTAAACAAACATCCATTCGTTGGGTTAAACTTATACTCCAATGATTATGTGATGACATGATTATGTTTCAAACCACTAATGAATATATTTTTTAATATTTCCACTTGTTTTATTTGGATTTATATTTTATACAAATAATTTATTTATTTGGTTAATACACACACTTTCTTTTAAAAATACAATTTTAAATGATTCTTTTTTCAATGTTCAATAAAAATTATTTTTAAAACATATACGACATTGGAATATTTTTTCAACAGTTAAAAATCCTTAATTAATTATGGAATAATTTAAATTTTTACCATTTCATTTTCAAATAAATTATTTTCTTTTATAATTTCATTACATTTTTATAAAAATATATCCAATTAAAAGTGGTATTTCTCTCATGAATATTTCATTGATTTTGATTGAGTATTTTCATAAATGTAAACACACTTTGTTAAATCTTATAATTAATATAGGTTGATATCTTAGATACCATACACCATATTTTACTTAATTTTTAATTAGTCATTTTGACTGGGGATGTACAATTTTTATACTATTTCACTATGTTACTCGGTATGTTTTTTTATTATGTTTACTAATTAGGGAAATTTATTACATTTCATATGCCTGTTTTAATATTCATTTATATTCTTATTATCAATAACCCCTTTCATATGAGAATTTAATTGGGCTTTTTTAAGTATCAATTGTTCCCTTATATAGCCACTCGATTCATCAGTATGTCTCATGTGACATACAAGGCTGAGTTTTAGATGAGGCCTTACCTATATTTCCAAACTTCTTGGAATATTATTTTATGATATGATTATAATACCCTGAATTATTCATTCCATCGTTATGATAAAATTCATTGATTTTAATGTGATGTTTCAAAAAGTAGAATATCAACAGTTATGTTTTATAGACCAATAGATGATTTCTATGGTATTATATGATCATATTCTATTCCTTTTGTATTATACTAAAGATTATGTTTTGATGTAATGTGTTTTTAGTCATTCACAATGACTTATTGTTTATATTTATTTACAATAGATTACTCTATATGATTACCCTTACTAGGAAACTATTATCATCCCCTTCTAATGTTTTAATTTTGTCAAGGATTCCAAGTTCTATATTATGATTTTCCTAATGGGATAATCTAGGAGAATATAGGTGTTTCCAGTGGAGTACCATTGGTGTATTCAATTTCAATATTTAATGTAATACTAATGTTTTATCCATTTTTACACACAAAATAAAATATTCCATCCTTGGGTATGTGATCCCTTATTCATAGTACCTATGTAATGATTTAATGCATTATCTTCAGGCTGTTGGGGTCAAGGTATTTACAGACCATTCTATATGGATTTATATTTTTTATTTCAATTATTTTCCCTTTTTTTTATTTAGATTGGTTAATTTAGGTTCATGACATTTTGTCTTGTATTGTTTAATTTTGTTTTGGAATATTTTTTTTCAGTTAAATTTACTATTTATGGTTTAGATTTAGAATAATGTCACCAAATAAACCATAACATGAACCAAACCACACTTAGTTGATGTATCCCAAATTCAGATAAAATGAAATAATATTCATAAATCAAATATTAAATTATTATAAATGAATAAAATCAATTTTAATCCATCAAAATTTAAATTACTCTATGTTAACTAACCCAAAAAAATATAATAAAATTTAGTTGACAGAAACCCAATAAAATGAAACTAAATATAATTGAAATTCAAATCACCATTAAAATATAAATATAAAACATATTAAAATAAATTGATCTCAACAATCATGACTAGAAAAAACCTAAATTTTCATGCCCAAATCTGACTATATCATATGTCAACCGAGTTAACATGACCTGAAAATACTTTAAATCCAATATAATATAATTGAATATAATAATTTATACATATTAAAAAAATCAATATGTGTGATTTAAAACTCAACTAATGAAATGATGAATAAAAAGAATCTATTATAACCCAAGTGGACTAATTTTTTATTCCAAAAATAAATTGATGAATATCGAATCAAACAATGAAGAATATAATTGTATGAACCAGAAACTTGTCAAATGGGCCCAAACGAATATGATTCAACCTAAAAAAACAAAACTAAATATAAAAAAAATTAATCCAATGGATGTGAGTTAATTAAAACAAAATGTACCAAATTTAACATAAATAAATACTTAATAAATCTAACTAAATTGAACTGGATGGACTATAAATAACTATAAATCGACTAAATTTATTCTAAGAAATATAAAAATAATATAATGGAAATGAACGAGACATAACGGAAAATTTCAAGACCAACATGATATCATTTTACTGTGGAATATTGAACTAAAGTAAATTAAATCTAATAGATTAAAAAATGAAAAAAAACTAAAGCATATGTAACTACATTTAACAACCATAATCTTGACCAATCTAACTCAAATAGACTACAAATAAGATAATTTTATTTTAATTGATCCAAAATTAAATTTAATGAATAAAAAATATTACATAATAAATTAACATTTTAAAATAGAATTAATGGATTTGAATGCAACGAAATTTAATGGAATATAACATAATACAATAGAACTAATACTACTAATCCTACCTAAGTCAATTTGAACAAAACTAATTGAAATAACTTTCTAAAATACATTAATTTAAAATTTCTTATATGTGCCCTGTTTAAAATCGTTATTATGACCAGTTGAATAGATTTTTGGTTTATAATTACTTTTTGGTTGGTGTGGGATGGATGGAAGTTGATTTCTAGGGTTGGGGTTACACCAATAGTTTCTTGAACCATTGGTATATCAATATACACTTTTTTCTAAGAGACTATTGGTATATAAGAGATATGCCAAGAGTTCGTGGAATCATTTCTATAAATATATTCCAAAATCTCAAGGAACTTTTGTTATATCTTCTATATACTAATCATTTCTTGAGACACTTAGTATAAGGATATTATAACAGCACTGTGACAATAATTTCTTGAAACCATAGGTATAAACCTTATCTGGTGTAAATAATACCAATGGTTTAAAAAATGTCTAATATAGGATATACCAATATTATTAAATAATTGGTATATTCTAGATTTCTAGTAGTGAGAAGTGGAAATATTTTAGAGTTATAATTTAAAATTATAATTTTTATTGGACTAATATATATATAAATAAATATTCATTAACAAAATATAATTATTATTAATGTGTGTAATTTTACTATAATATATTCACTATAATAATTTACTCACAAATTTATATTAATATACACTTATAAATAATAATTTATACAATAAAACTATTTCAATATATATTAATAGAAAATAAATCAACATCTTATGATATATATATGCTAAAATTGTTACTAAAAAATCTTGATATATCTATTAAAATATTAGTATTTATAAACAAATGATTTATTAATGCTAATATTAACATTTAAAAAATATCATTTTATCAGCAAAACATATTTTAATGCCTCTTTTATCATTGATTTCATGGAAGAAATGATAAAGGTCTTTCCTCCTTTATAAAAATAACCTTACCATGACCGAACTAGTAACTCTTGTGAAATTTATCATAGGAGGAGACCTCTACACCTTGTTTTCCAATCTATATGATGGTTCTGATCTGTTAACTGAATTTATGTAAATAAAAACCTGTTTTAAAGGATTTTTCTCCATTCATTCTATTTTATTTCCTATATTTTCACTTCATATATCTCTATATGTGTGTTTTATGTAGATATTTGATTGAAATTATTAATATATATATATATAAGTATGTATCTTTGTTTATATAAGTATATTTGTTCTTTGACCCACACACACACACACACTTGTCTATATATATGTGTGTGTGTGTGTGTGTTTTATATCATCTATTTAAATATTTTTTGAATATATAAATAATAATATTGATTAATTGAATGGTGTTATTGGGATGAACTATTTTTCTTATTTATTTATAAATATATTATTTTACTCAATCATTTATGATCCATAACAATTTATTTATTTTTTTAATGATATATTTATTGAATGGTAGTTTTTTATAATGATATATGATTTCAAATTCTTGATTGGGGGATAAACTTTCATGATCATTTTTTGATTTAATTATTATCAATTTATTAATTTTTATTTAATTATAGATATATTAGAATGTCATCAATGTTATCAAAATTAGGGACTTTGACCTTATTCCTTTTTACATAATTTTAATAATGGAATACAGTTTTTTAATGTTCTTGTAATCATTTTTTATTTTATAATTTGTTTTTAATACGGTTATTAAACATATATAGTATGTTTAAAAATGAATATTTTTTTTATTTTTTATTTAATATATAATTTAAAAACATTGACGTTATATATTATTTTAAGAAGAAATTTTTTTTAGATAACCATACTTTTCAAAACTAAATATTATTTTATTAATTTTTTACATTTTTTGTATAATTATAACTATATTTATCAATTTATGTATAAATAAATTATATTTTTTTATATAAAATATTAATTATGTTTTTCATCACATTTAATATTACTTTTTAAAATTATATATTTAAATGTTTTAAAATATTATGTGAATAGATAATACCATAATTATAGTGTAATTTTTTAGATAAAATTTATTATGTTAAAATCAATAAAATAAAGGCACTATATATGATATTTTATATTCATTATATATATTTTCATTATAAATTTTTAGTTTATTATTAAATTCATTACTTTTAGAATGTACACATTTAAAAGATGATACATTATATAGACACCTTTTGTACATTTATTTTTATGTTAAATTGGAATATTGTTGACCCAAATAAGGTGAATTTGAATGAATATATATTAATGTAAATTGTATGAAAAAAAGAGTATTAGGATAGGGCTACCTAATTCATTAGGTTTTCAATATAGAATAAAAATAGCCCATAAAAAGCTATTTTACTATGATTACGTTGTTGATATTCAATGTAAATTTTTATAGATGAGTTGGAAGAGCACTCGATCTATCATGGAATATAATGTAGCTATATGTTTTGGACTCAACACAATGGAAAACAGAACACATATAGCGGTATAGATAACATAATGGTTTCCCAATCATTGAACATGAGTACTACTATAAATAGTTATAGTGATTGCACTAAGGAAATGTAAATGATAGAAGAATATGAACTAACCTATTGTATTAATTTATTTGGGATGCTCAAGTGCTGTTGAAATATGAAATTATAATCCATTTGTACTAAATATATAACATTATCACCTATACTAAAGCTATTAATGTTATATCTCGTAACAAATTGAGTGACACCACCTTTACTGATCTTATTTCTCTACTGACTGATATCTAATGAGAAGATAATTATCATACCTTTTTGAACATATTATGGAAAAATATTATGTTCAAAGGGGTTTGATCATTAAAAAAAAATTTATTTATCAAAATCACGATATTTAGGTTTACAATGACCCTAAATCACAATAAAAATGTCTCCATGTATTATGGGGCTCAAAATTAGAAAGATGAACCATGTCCTTTGATACTAATAGGTTACCTTCCAATAATATAAATGTTAGATGTCTATATATACCTTAGGAGACCTTATGACAATTTATGTGGAATTCTGATACATGAATTCAAGATAGGAAACTTCCACACCCGAAAAAATCTCCTCAGTTAAATATTATTGATTGTAGTATCATGAATTTGGTCAATAACTAAGAATCATTCATATTAAATTATAGAAAAATGAAATGAATAATTTTGGTGCATAATGAAACACTCATTGTATACAACTAATTATTTTTTCAAATTATGAATTTTCACTACGTTTATTCATAAATAACAACTACATCATTTTTACCTCTACATAATTTAGGACCAAAAATACTATGTAAAAATATTTCTATTTGTTTGGATCTATTTCTAATAGATATAAAATGATTGTTTTAATTGGGTGTTATTTTGTATAACACATAGTTATTCCTTTTAGGTCCCCCTTTCTTCCATTTTATTTATTATATTTGGTTTTGAGATTTATTATCTACTGGTTGAATTGCTATTGACTAGGAGCTTACAGGCCATGTAATTGTAAAACAAATTGTGTAATGGTAACCAGGTAGATGTCCTAAAATAGGTTCTTGGGGTATATGGAGTACAATACATGGATTTCCTGACATTTAATTGGATTACATGCCATGTTAATATCATGAGTTATAGTTTTTAGGGAACTTTATGGATGATTTTCATTTCATTACTCTTACAACCATAATCTTTAGACGAGGATATAACCCTAAGAAATTTTTGGATATCTTAGAGCCATATGAATCGCTCATTTGATGAACGTTCATCAGGGGTTTTTTGTGTACCTTTCTAGAAATGTGTTCCATTTGATTACTTTTTGGATTTTTTTGTGACTATGACTTTGATTATGGTTGTGTTCATATTCAAGACCAGATACTCTTTTTGTTTATACATTTTTGACACTAGTCGATCTTTACCTTTAGAAATCCAATATCATGATTTCCAATAATCATTGATGAATGAGGTTTGGTTTTACCCATTTTGAGGTATATGTTTCGATACAACTGAATAATTTCACTAATTTATAATCATTATTGATAAATTAATTTAGGTTCCTCCTATAATATCGGTGGAATTTTATTTAAATGATTTAATGCTATGTAAACTGTTTTTTTACAATTTTTCTTTTAAAAATTATTTTTTCTGATATGTAAATGTTTTTTTTCAAACAATAAAGTTATTTTTCATAAAATTAATTTTTTAGTAATTGCGAACATGGTTTTGAAATGTAATTTAATATTATTCTCAATTTTTAACCATACGTGCATCAATAAATTTACATATGAACCCGTAGTTTGTGTGGCAGCACTAGTGGTTGTTTCAGAATATAGATTGAATTTGGTAAGACTCAATCTTGTTTAGATCCACCCTTTCGACTGGTTTGGGCTCTTTTATTTTTATTGCATCTTTTCATGATAGTCTAGATCCCAAATGATAGTGTTATAGGTCACTAACATTTTTTTTCACGTTATTGTTTTAATCATGGATTATTGCTATGGGTTCTTCTATGAGGTTGTATTACAAAGAACCACATTATGGTATTTCACAGATATGTGTCTACCTAATTACCTTATCATTCATTGATATGGTTTTATATTTTATCACTTATAATTTTAATACATAAGGATTAAGAATATGAATTTATTTTTTGTGGAAAATTAATGGAAAAGAATATTCAAATGAGTTTGGATTTATGAAAATTCTTTGTAAAACAATTTTTATTATAAAATATAGAACTATTTATTTATTAATTGTATAAATTTATTGAATTTAGAGTGTTATACACCTAGGATTTGTACTCACAAATTCTATTTCCCTTTTGGAAATTTTGGATGTTTTATTGTAGGATCTAGGTAAAGCGAAGGGCACCATGTAGTATGATAGCTTTTACATTCCTCTATTCCTTCATTGTGGGGTGGTATGGAGGTGACAGTTGGTCATACGGGGGATTTTCATATATTTTAGTTTTTCCCATTATGGCTTGGATTTTATGGATTTTTTTGTATCTCTATTTTTATTCCCTGTTGTACTCTAGTTTTATGTCTGAATTGTTTTAAATTAATGCCTTATTTTATTTATCTTTCTTATACCTTATAATCATGGGCCACCTTTGGTGGTTTTTCTAGTTGTCCCAGGATGGTCTATAAATTTTTTTTGAACAGGAGGAATCAAACTAATGTGTGTTATCTCTTTTTGATTTTGGTTCAGTGTCTTGGGTTGGAAGGATTTTGGGATGTCAAAATTCTGATAGTAAGTGTAGAAAAGGGGCATGGCCAGCTCACTATTGTGATTGGACCTGAGTTACCAAGGGTGATCATAGACTTTTTCTAGCATTGAGGCTAGGGTTTTGAGGTCATTTGAATTTATTTTATGAAAATTATATATAGATTCACCTATTCCTTTTTATGTAATGTCTTGCATTAGTATAATTACTAATTTCATCAAATTATTATTGTTTTAAGGAATTGGTTTAGAGTTATGAATGTTGTCTTAATATTTAAGAAATTTTCAAGGATTAATTGGGTATTGTCTTATGTTTTTTAGAAATTAGCTTCAAGAAAACCAGTTCAGAATCTAAGAGAGAGGGCTACTAGATATGTTCTAAAAGGGGATACTTTTTTGGAACCAGCATTTGAATAAAAAGTAATCTGAACTATTCTTACACAGGGGTTATGTGCGTGGTAGAAACACAAGATGTGTGGTGGATCATGGATATATGTTCACTAAGAAGCATCCACCCATATTTTACTGTATCAAAGGACCCCATGGTTATAAGGAGTGGATTGAGTGGATTAATAAGATCTTCAATATCTTGAATACTCTTAAAGACTCAATGGTTAGGTTTTCCACATACATTCTCAAGGGATAAGGAATGAGATTGAGGGACTCCATTATTCAAGATATGTTTCACAAGGACCTTACATATTATTATTTCATAAAAATATTTAATTAGTAGTTTTACCCGGATACATTATATGCGTTAAAGACCTGAGAGTTATTGAACTTCTAGTAATGGTAGTATACTATTTTGGAGTATTCAACTTGTTTTTGTTAGCTGGTGCATTGGGCACCATAGTATATAACTGATGATTACATAAAATATTGGATGTTTGAGTTGGTATTGAGGCTGGATATCTATTTCAAATTTATTATCATTTTCCTTTTGACATTTGTGGAGCTATTTGATAAAGTAGTATTTTATAAGTAATACAATGCCTGAAAGATCAGTTTGGATTGAGCTTCAGCATGATCAATTGAAAGAAAAGGTGCATCTTATATCTTTAAGAGTATGTGATTTTGTGATATGTTTCCTTTTGGATATGTTTTGGAGGATTCATCAAGAAAACATAGAATCATTTTTTATCAGGGTGGTCATCCTTTTCACACCAAGAAAATTTGTGTAGATGATCCTAATTCATGTCATTATTGTGGATAATTTGTCTAATTGAAATGTTTTGGTGAAAAGATATACAATGGTAGTAAGGATATATCCACATTCAGTATGTTTTAACATGTTCAATTATTTTCTTGCAAGGGTGGTGGGTCATATCTGTTTGATAAGGGTGGTATTTATATGTCTAAGAAGGCTCGCGGTGGATCTGAGGCTAGACGTCTTTATACATTGGAATATGCACAACATGAATCTAAAGCAGGATCAACTAAATTTTGATGTACTATGTTTATTTCATCTTCAAAGGTTCTCGGTTTGTTTGATGTAGTTGATTCTAATTATTTTATATCGTCAATGTTGTTTGAATTCATGGGATTACATTTTGAGATTATTTCATACTTTTTTGACCTTTATACACCTTTTGCATAGGGTTTTAAAAATGGATTCCTGTGTCTTACATGTCAGGTGATGATATACGACAATGTTGTAGATTGGGGCTTCCAATTTCTCAATCATTAGATCTTCAACATGATTACAATCATGGATTAGATGGTTATATTTTTTTCCCACAGATAAATTTATCATCATATGGTTCATTTTTTTCTTCTATTGGGATCCCATGATTCTTTCCTAGTGAGTGGGACTCTAAATCGAGAAGGTAAGGGCCTATTACTATATTTGTTGAGGTATTATCATTCATGTTTTTGGAGATGTTCCTAAATTTAGTTTTCCCTTTTATCGGGTGTCTACTACCTAATGTTGTGTGTCTGTACCATTAGGATATCTCGAATGATTTTTATATTTTACAACCAAATAAATATGTCATGATTACTATTGAACATCTCCTTAGAACAAATACCATTTATATTCCATCTTATCAATTTGATCTTTCAATGTTGGCATAAATTAAGATATTTCTTTAGGAATAGGAGGATAACGGTTTTAGTCATCCTAGTATGTCAGCATGGCTTTCTCTTATCATCATTCCAAAAAATGACGGGTATTTCTTCCAACATTGTATTGAAAATAAAAATATAAATCAGGTGCTCCTTAGGAACATATATTCTTTTCTTATGATTTATGAACAATTTGACCAGCTCCGTGAGGAATGTTTGTCTTTAGAAATTGTCCTTGGTTTGGGGTAACACTAGTTGAGTGTACATGAATATTATATACCAAATAAAGAATTTAGATGTCGGCATGGGAATTTTGTATTTCTAGTTATGCCACTCAATTTCAATAACACTCCAACTACATTGATCGATTTGAAGAACCAAACCATTCATCGGTTCTTGGAATATATTTTTTTATGTTTTAATGGATGATATTTTGGTTCCTCCATTTCATAATTGGTGAGGAAATACCATTTGGATATCATTCAACAAACCCTGATGGAATATCTTCTTTATGGAAGGCTTTCCAATTTTTATTTTTCGATTTGGGAAGTGAAATTACTAGGGAATGTGATATCTGATTAGGGTGTATCAATGGATTTAGAATATATATAGGATTTTATGACCTGGGGTAACCTAGAAATGTTTATTATATTTGAACATTCATGGGATTGACACGTTATTATATAAGGTTTATTCATGATTTCTCACAGCTCACATATTTGATGACTTCATTAACAAGAAGTGTGTAATGTTTGAGCCAATGGAAAAGTTAGAGAGATATTTTTAGTAGCTAATGGTTTGGTTTTCTTCATCAATATTTTTAATTCTTTAATATGAAGTTCATGTTATGATTTTTTTTCATTGCTTATGAATCCGTTTTAGGATGTGTCTTGATGTAGATTAAATAGATGGTGTCCTATAACTCACTCCAGTTATGCCCACATGTGAAGAAATACCCTATCCAAAATTTTGAGTTGAAAAAAGTCATGCATGAACTCAAAATATTGTTAAAATAACTCTCTAAAAAGATTTTTCTTATGTATTCATATAATAAGAACCTAAAATATATTTTTACTCATAGTTATTTGATCTTGAAACTAAGATATTAGCTAGAATACCTTCATTATTTAAAATATGATATTATGTAATCTCATGGGAAGGTAAATTTCATTACCAATGTGTTGAGTATAAAATTACATAAACAACAAAATAAACTAATTGGTTGATTAAATGTCTATAATGAGTTGGTTTTCTAATATGATCTTGTTAGTGGAGAAGTTTAATGAATATTTTTTCTTGGATTCGATGAAATATGACTCTTATTTTGATGAGTGAGTTCATCTTAAGAAGGTGATCGACACAAAGTTCAAATTATTAGTTAAATTCTTTATTGTGGTGAGACATTGGGTGATTGGTTATAGTCTCCCATTGGATCTTTTTTCCACCATAGTAGGATGGTTTTTCTGTTTTCCCTAAGGTATGAGTTGATCGACAGTATAAAATAGTCATGTTTGTCTATTCACCTTAAAGATAACTAGATGTATCATTAAATAACACATCAGTATTGGTGTTTGGGGAGGGGAATGTAGGTTTTATATTTTTTTCATGATGTCTCACTTGTCGAAGAATTAAATTGAAACATCAAATACCAGCATATTTGTTACACCCCTTTACCATTTTGGAATGGAAGTTGGATGATATTTCAATGGATTTGTTCTATAGATTACCATGGAATCCTATTGTGAAGGATTTAGATGGGGTGATCATTGATTAACTTAAGAAATCAGTTCATTTTCCCCATATCATGGAGATGATGATGTTGGAAAATCAAGGGGACTTTCATGACAAAGAGATTGTGATAATTCTTGGGGTGTCATCTACGGTTGTTTCCAATAAGGACCCAAGATTCACATCTAGGTTTTGGAAATATTTATAAAAGGTGATATGTTACAATATTATATTTCTCATGGATTATCATTTATAGAACTATTAAATGATCATGATTTCTATTTAGGTTCTTGATGATATTCTCCAGGCATCTGTGCATGATTTTGTAGGGTCTTTGGAAAAGAATTTAATTCTAGTCAAATTTTCCTATACCAATAGTTATCATACTTTGATAAATATGGAACCGATAGGGGATTAATATAATTAGACATGTACATATCCCTTATGTTTTTGTAGAGTTAGTTAACATTCATTAGCGGTGATAATCCTTCTTCAATAGATGAATGAGTGGGAGTAGTTGATCTATAGGATAATGATCATGACAAAGAGTAATCAAAAATATTAACTATACCATCATCATTAGTATCAAGATTTTGAGATTATTGATCATGATATTGATATATTATCACCACGCTTTGGGAATTTTTGTATGGTAATAATGGTAAGATGTCACTATGGTTTGTTGGAACCTTTTAGAATGTTGGACGACTCGAAAAGATGGCATATCGATTGGGCTAACCGTATTTATTCTATTTATTCCCAATGAGTTTCATGTTTCCTGGATGAGAGGTAAATACTATATAATTTACATGTCATTTTATGGGAGTGTATTGATATTGAGAGTAGAACCATGTTTGTTGAGCATCCAGATCAGATTATGGATAACTAGGAGAAGGCACTACATAAAAAAATAATTCCTCCTATCTGATTACAATGGTAATGAGGATAGTATAGTCACGATACATTGGAGGGGAAATTTTTTAGGAGTTATCAGTCGCATTCACATTTTTTGAGGGCTATAATCTGAGGTATCTTTTGGAACCAAAAAGTATTTTCTGTGTATATATTGTAACACCGCGTTATCATTTCTTAGGTACTCACTTTCTTGGGTTTTATTCTTCGTCATTGGTTTTGAGTTTTACTATATGATGGGAGGTTGCATACTATTTAATTGGATTTCATACCATGTAATGGTCATCAGAATGATTCCCTGAAAAATATTCAAGGCGTGAAAGTATTTTACAACCAATAAATACTACACATTATGTAATGGTATAAATTTCTTTTTTTATAAAATGGTGATTCCATTATCAGTGATTTTTGGATAACGTGGATTTTTTTTTGAAATGCTATTAAACACCATGAAAATATTATATTGTTGGTTTTAGGTCTCTTCACATCTTATTTTCATTTCATTCCACCTATGCAATGCCTTAATTGACACATAGCTCACCCTATGCGATTTTTTAGATCTTTTACGCTTCGAACCCACTTGTTCGGTTATGGAGCATCATACGGGTTGGGGTGTGCCTCAAATGGTAAGTTCCCCTACTAATTCTTCTTCATATTTGGTCATGTATTATATTTTGTATGATTTTGTGTTTATATTCATGTTCATGTTGAATTTTATATTGATCCTTTGTAGTTTCTTATCATTCCTTATCTTTCAAAGGCTGGTCTCTTGGTCTCCAATCATCATTAATGAAAGAGGATGGGTTTATAAAATTTTGAGGTAGGTATTTTTATAAAATGTGTTAATGTTTTCAATTTATGACCATTATTTAATAATTACATTGGGTAATTCATTCATTATAAGTGATCTATGTTTTTAAAGCACATATTGGATAGATAAATGTTTTTAATGATATTTATTTAAAATCATATTATTTTTTATTTGAAAATTTGTATTTCAAATAGAAAATATATTTTTTCATCGCATTGAAATACTTTTATAAATTGTGATCCTGGTTTTTAAATATAATATTTCAATTTTGTAAGTTTGAAACTTTGGGAACCATAGGTTCATCAGAGAATAGACCCAGGAAATCTTAGTTTGTGTCACACCACTAATGGTAGTTTGGGGATATAATGAAATTGTGGTCTGAATCAATATCATTTGAATCATATGTTAGTATCATTTTTAGATGATTTACATATTGTATGTATTAATTCCATTGTATATATAACAAATGATATTGTTACATGATGTTTTTTTATCATGGACTATTTTTCAATGGTTTTTATATGAGGTTTTATGACATGGAATAACATGATTTCAATTCATGGATATGTGTTTACTTTTTTACATTATTATTGTGCATATTTTTTCCCACTTTCCCCCTAATACATTGCATATTATTTAAGAATATTAATTTATTTTATAGAAAAAATGGAAAATATTTTTCCAATGAGTTTTGATTTATAAAAATTCATTCTATATTTTTTATTTCTATTGTTTTAATAGTTTAATTTCTCATATTAAACCTTATACGAAATATTTTATTGTATTCTAGTGGGCTTTTTGATCACATATTATGTTTTAATTTGGCATGTTTTAGATTTTATATTACCTGATCTAGGTAAAGGGAAAGGGAATCATGTAGCATGTCACCTTTTTCTTTCATCTTTTCCATTACAGTGGGGGTTGTTTGCAGGTGAATTTTTTTAACAGGGAACGAGGGGTCATAATTTATTATTTATCATGTTTTATTCTTGAATTTTATGGTTTTTATATCTTTTTTTATTCCATGTTTTATTGTAGTTTTATGTCTTGTCTTGGTTATATTCATAACTTGTTTACTTTATCTGTGTTATACCGCATAGTGTTGGGCTGACTATAGTGCCTTGTCTTGTTGACCCTAGTTTTTCTATCACAAATTGTATGACCATCATATAAATGTAGATATAAAATTTATATATATATATATTTTTATAATTGTAAATTAATTTACGACTTATGATAATTTTTTAGGATATTGAATTGAAGGAATGTTAGTGTGTCCTATTTTTGGAGAAGATTCACACATAGTCTAGTTGAAACAATATTTTATATTGATGTTTCTAAGAAACCATAAATTCTTTCCTTGATCAAATATGTACTGATCCAGGATAATGTCATTCTATTAAAATTGAAAATAAAACATAAGACCTTCTACATTAAATGTGATAAATAGTTTGAAAAAATTGAATAGGATTGTCTCTAATTTCTATACACCTTTATCAAAATAGTTTACAAGAAGTGTTTTGGAAATCTAATTATTATTCATTAAATTATCATATTAGAATTTTTATTAAATCAATGGTTTTATTTATTTCATGCATTCCAAAAAACTATGTGATAGATTAATTGAAACATTACTTAATTCATCCAATAAAACAAAATATTGAATCAGGGATAGGTTTGGAAAGATTTATATAGGGATAGGTACTGTGTTGGAAAATAATAAATTATAAAAGATGTAATATCTTCCCTCTAGTGGATTACACTTTTTAAATTAAAGATATATTTTAGTTTTTGAACTTTTTAAATAGAATAATGGTTCTCCATGGGTATTCATAAAATATAAAAAATATTTTTTAATGAAAAAAATAATGATAATTTTCTTAAAATAATATTATTAAAGTTATTTAGATATGATATTCATGTTGATATAAATTTTATTCTTTCGGAATATTATCAACACAATTAACCGATCATTTTTTATTTTTTGAATCTATATTCATTAATTTCTTATGTATGAAAAGTGTCCATCTACGGAGAAGTAAATTTATATCATATTATATAAATTTAAAATATTTTTTCCATCCACAATTATTCAAGATAATAGTTATCTTGATGATTCAATTTGTTATAGTGATCAGACTATGTGGTCCTCTATATTAGAAATTGATTTCTACTATTAAATTGTTTATGATGATTTTTATGGTTAAATTAAATATAAATATTTCCAATAGGATTTATTATTGATCTGTATATTATTGATGAAGTCATTGAATTATGTATTGAATGATCTATTATGGAATGCATTGGTCACCCAATATATCATCAAATTAGAGATTTATGGGTAACATAAATGTTTTCATAATTTATTTCACATTTTTAGAGTGGGTTTGACATTATGTTTTCTAATATTAAAATTGTTGAATATTATTTTGAAACTAAAGGATTAGTTATCTGGTATTTTTAACCATCATGAGATGAAAATTTGACATCAAATACATATAATCAATAGTTTATAAGATGGTTTTGAGAATATATGTTTAATGAATTATATAAAAAATATAAATTCAACATCAGAATGAATTAAATGGGTCTCCGACATAAAAAGTTTAAATGTATTATCTTATAATATTTATATAATTAATATTTATACATTATATACAAGGGAATAGGTTGAATATAGTATGTTACAAAAAATAGAGTTACAGTAATTGAAAAAACGATACATGTATCTTGTTATAGAGATTAAAAGACTATTTATGCCATTATACCATTATTTGGAATCACTGAAAAAGTAATGGTTTATTATTTTACTCTGTCTCATGTATTCATTTGTTGCTACAAATGGGTTGAGTAAAGGTGTGTTTTCTAAATTGGTTATGTGCGGTTTGTTAATGAAAATTTTAGAATGAAAGGGTATAAGGAAGAACTATTCATAATTGAATCATACGCAGTACAAGTGTCATATGCTCCAAATAATGAAAAAATCGGTATATTATTCTATTGTTGTCTAAATGAAGAGTAGTATAAAACGAAAATTCTATTGAGGATTATCCTTGGGACAACCCAATCATTTTTTATCATACTAATGTAGATAAGTTCTTTTATATTAGTGGGTGACATAAAAAGGATATTTGGATTGTTAATAAAATGTGAAAATACCATCAATCATTAAAGGAAAAATAGTTCAATATAGAAGTAAAATTTTATTGATTATTATTTTAGTATGACAAGTGTTTCCTCATAATTTTTTTTGTTTAATACTAATTTTATGTTATATAAATTAATTATTTAACTAGTTTATAATATAATGGATTTTACACCAACTAGTTAATCAAATCTCAAGTAATAATATATGATTTATTCTGATGATGAGAAACTGTTTAAAGGATGGTAATATTCACGAGGTGAGAAAAAACCCTAAGGAAAGAAATATGTAATTGTATCACAATATTTTATATGTAGGAATGGAATATAAATATTTATGGTTGGAGAAAGTCGTGGGTAATGTAGAATACTAGTGTATGTGTAAATTATTTAAAAGGGAGGTATATTTTAAAAAAAATAAGATGGATGGGATGAATTCATTTAAACTATTAACCCAAAAATGTTTATTTTCATTGGATACTTTGGGGTAAGTACATTTATGAAATTATTGATTTATATAGATACGTATGAAAATATTGTTGATATATTAATGAAAAAATATGGGAAGTGATTATGGTAACATTATTATATACATTCTATATTTTACTAATGAAATATTGAAACCTTGATTTACTCATAATGTACACTTGAAAAATATTTTTATATTGTAATAATATAGAATAAAATTCATATAATGGTTATTTTAAAGAGTAATAGATCATTTTATATCCCTCTTACAAAATAGAATCATTAAGATGATGAGGGGAATTTAAAATCCCTCCCACTAATATTATATAAACATACAATAAACAAATAAACGTATGATGCTTTAGTTTGTTATCAGGGAGAATAATGATTTATGTTTCATTTTAAATGATATAATATTCTTTTCCATTATATTAATTAATAATTTTTTTAACATTTTTAAATTTATTAAAAAAAATAGAGTATTCTAAATTAACACAATTCAATAAATCTACTATAACTATATCGTAAAGAAATGATGGGGAAAACATTACATAAAAATGATATGTATTTTAAATCAATAAAAAAACATTTATATGCTATGGAATAGTAACATAATTATATATCACTATTTATTTGTAGATAAATCAACATAAACCTCATTCCCAGTCTATCTCATATCATGTTATATTCAATTGGGCTCATGTAAATAAAAATGAAAAAATACATGATGGAAATACATAAAAATTATTGGAATCACAAGTAAGCCTGACATATTAGTAATTTTATATACATTAATTTAAAATTACATAACAACAAGTACTTATATTATTTTACTTTTATGTTTTTATAATATTATCTATTTACAGTATTCCAATGACATGTACCTTTAGTAACATCAAATTATCTAGAATGGAAGGGTTTTGTTTTAGGTATAGGATTTATTGTGACTCCAAAAAATACATTGGGAAAGCCAAATAATAAGTTGATACAAATACGTAAAAATATTAATTTTCCATGATCAAGATACTTTAAATTAATTAGTCAATAGTTTGGATAAAATAATATATCAACCTCCTTAGTGGGATCAATGAGAATATTCGACACAGTAGTAACGACACTGTGGAGGAGAGTCCACCTAGTTTTGATGAAAAAAATCCCCTCAATGTTCAACCTTAACCAAGGTAATAAATTTTATCTTAAAAGAATATTCTATATATGAATTAAACTACTAATTTTATCTCTCATGTACAGAAATTCTATAATGTTACATGTCACGAACCAACCTAGGTCGACCCTAAACTGCTCACTCAAGCCGGTCTGCGACATGACCTGAGAGGCATTCTCAATCCTCCCGTGCAATCGATAAGTGCCAGGGCATCAATAGAGGAAAATTGGGAATGACTTCGCCCAGTAAAAATAAATAAAATAGCCGAAAAGTAGAATAACTCAAAGTAAGTAAATAACACTGAAAAGAAAGAACGATCAATGACAACCAACTAACCTAACCATGGCCAAAACACCTCATGACTCCGAGAGTCACTCACCAATCCACAATCAACCCTCACCCACGGCGAGTACGCTCGAGTCGAACCTGCAAAAGAAACTAAAAACATGAAAAAAACAATGGGAGTGAGTATTAAAACTCAGTAGGCATGCAAAAAAAAACTATTCTCAATGCACTACATTTAAATAATGAATTTAACAATTTCAGTTTTGAACTAGATTATACAAAATATGAGTTTACACACACGCACACTTTTATTTATAAAACAGGTTTTAGTCTGTTTCCCTTTTTAATTTAAAAGCATATTTAATGTTTGAAAGAAGAAGGTGCATTAAATTATTGAAAACAACTTCATGAAAAATTTAGAAAAATTCATGCCTCAGTTATTAACCAGAAGGAAAAAATGCACATAACAAACAACAAACACTAAGGGCAATGGAAAAAGTGGCACACATGGTCCATCAACCGAACTAGACCTCTCAATCATCCACCACCTACAAATAAACACTATGTGAAACATGGGTCAAACCTAGAAGCTCGTTAACAATCCAAACATTATTATAAATGTGACTCATCCTGAAGTAATTCCCTACTCAATGACTTCATAACTCCATAACGCCCAGTGTTTCCCTACATGGCCTAACCAAGGGGCCCAATCCCATAACACTAATAACAATGTACCTATTTGATATGGGCCAGTAGCCCATGTGTAATCTAAAATAGTGCAACAATAATTCTCAGTAGAATCACTTACTATACCAAGTTCCCATGTGAACAAGTATAATAAAAAGGAAAGGGGTGTGTCAAAAAATTCAATAAAGTATATAAATCATCACACACAACTCATGCAGACCATGTACACCCAAGATCACCCCTGTGTTCCCCCAAAGAGATTTTTCCAAATTAATATATTTTATTAAAGTGTCAAATGGGCCTTCACCAATTTTAAAGAAAATCCTCATTACTCAAGAGAAAAAAACACTTTTTCATGCTTCAAAAGAAAACATTTATCAATAAACCAGAACTACATTTGAAATTCAATGAATTTTGTTTGAATTCCTAATAGGCATTCGTTCACTATTGGGTTCCCGTTCATCAAGAAAATATTTCAAGTGTCGTGTATAAAATAAACAGTTCTTTTTACATCAAATATTCATTTCAAAATTAATTATACATATATTATTTCCCATTTATAAAAATTAATAAAATATCAATCAATTAAAAAATTCTAAATTTAAATGTCAGTGCAGTGGGGGACCTCCCATGACATGCAGCCCGATTATGATGACGATGTACGTCTCACACTTGAGCACAAGTACGTGCAACATGCTATCAACTAAAATATCATGGAAAACCTTGCCAATGCGTTCTAACTGTAAATATAACTAAAAACACATAAATGATAAATTAAAATAAATCAATCAAATTCTAACACAACCACACCTAAACCTCAAAGAAGGAGAAATAGTGCGAGCCCAAACCGCTCGCCTTTGGCAGTGGATGGTCGACACGTTCCCAATTGAGAACAGGGTGTATGGCTCGATAGAAGAAAATAGGTGAAATGGGATTGGACATAACTTGTCATCCCACATCAGAAGGTCGGCATGGGGCTGCAGGGAACCAAAAAAGGAGGCGGACAGTGGAGCGGACATGGGGCTCAAGGGAGGCACACGGCGGTTGCGCCGTGGGTGTCGCGCCGCTACATGCTAGATGACGTAGGGGAATTTCGCCGCTGCTGGCCGACTAGGATAAGGAAATGAGTGTGGCCAGGCGGTCGACCGGTATAGGGGGCATGCTGCTAGTCGGTCGCGCTGAAAAGGGAGCTGGCTAGAGAAATTGCTGCGCAATAGAAATGAGGCGCATAGGCTGGTCGGAGGTTGTGGCCGCATGTGTGCCCAATAATGGATCAGGCCTGTGTATTGGTGCATTGTCGGAGATCTAGGGGGGCTGGCTAGCAGGTGGTCACCTGGGCTCTAGGGGGTCACACTCCAGGAAAAGATGGGTAGGAGGCGGGTCCTGCGTGCGGGCTGAGTAGGTTCGGAGGAAGAGGGTTGTGGGAGAAAAGGAAGTAGGGGTTATTATGTGGGGGAGGGGAAGGGAGGTCTTAAGCACGAGGGGTCGGCTACTGGACGATTGAAGCACGGTGAGGTGAGGCCGATAGGAGGGATTACACGGGGCTTGCTGTAAGGGGAAAAAGGTGTCGAGGGCACTATGTAGGACGAGCAGTGCAGAATCGGGTCATGCTGGTTCATGGCTTCAGGGTAGGGGTGCAAGAGGTAGCCTGGTAGGAGGGCACCACACAGGAGGCAAAGCAGCAAGGAGGCACGTGGGCTGCTGGGCGTGGGGTGGCGGAGCAGCAAGGTGGGGTGCGGGAATCTTCGGGAAGAAGAAGTGGAGGAAAGAAATAAAGGTGGATAAAGGAAAGTGGGGGACATCCGTATGGAAGAGGGGAAAAAGGAAAAAATGATAAGGGAAAAAATAAAAGGTGAATAAAAATTAAATAAAATAATAGTATAAATAATAAAAAATGACAAAAATTATAATAATAATATTATTATGAATAATAATAATAAATTTAATATATATTAATAATATCAATATTAATATCAATAATAATAATAATACAAATAATAATAATATTAAAACAACTTAAATAAAACTAATAATCATCATCATCATCATCATCATCATCATTATAATAATAATAATCACATTAATCATAATAATAATTATAATAAAAAAAATAATAATAATAATTAGAAATTTAATACCAATATTAATAATAGTTACAATTATTATCCATGACCATTTTAAATAATGTTCTAAATACAACAATTTATTCATTTATATTTTTGTGCAGACCGACGGACAGGGTCATTGCCTAGGCGAAGCCGTACGGTGTTTCCAAAACGCACTCTGCCCGGGCGCTCAGTGACATCCACACAAAACTGCACATTGTTTTGTGACAAAACATAAAATTATTGTTCAAGATTCATCCCAAACCTCGACAAAAAATTTTAAAACCAAAGATGAAAGTAAAATAAAAATAATAAATAGGTCTGGGTGTGACCTTATATTTATTGTAATATTTTTGTATCATAAACCACTAATAACATTTTTCAATAGGTAAAATGTAAAATATCCAAAAATCTATAATATAAAAAACATTAAGAGGTTTATGATAGATTATAGATTCATGTAGCTAATGAGTGTATTATTGAGATACATGTTCCATTCTATGATCTTTACCTTCAAAAACAATAAAAATCTATTTGAACATTTTTAACTTGAAAACTAAATCATATAATTTAAAATATGATATAGTGGTATGTCATTTCCAATTTTATATTTACGAAAAAAATTCAATTAATTTAAAAAATTATATAATATATTATGATAATATATTTTATATAATGAAATATAAGTATGTGTTATGTCAATATAGAGTATAAAAATTTGGATTGAAATTGCATTATGAGGGTACCTATAACCTTCTAATTGAACTTCAACATTTACTAATGTTACAAATTCATACATATATATTTTTAAAAATAAAAATATCAATGAAATTGAATTTAAAAATAATATTTATGGATGGATTTTAAATGACATGATTTTTTTTGATAATTTAATATAATTTATCATTCCCAAAATTTTGGAAGCCTTCGCTGTGAAATTGTATCTGAGGAACATTTTCATGACTCAATTTTTCAATAACCAGAATACATTATTTATTTTAGTAAAATATTATTCATATTTTCAAAATTCATATATATAACACCAATAAAAATGGATAAAATTATAAAAAACAATTTGGTAATGACATTCCTCTTGAAAAATATATACAAAATATCAATAAAGGGAAAATTTTTAAATGAATTTAACATAGTTTTAAAAATAAAATAACCTAATATAGACATCTTATAATACTTACAATTAAGGGGTAAAAATCCAAACGCTGATTATACAAATAATATTTTTTTTCAATTAATTTCTATATTTTATTTTGTATGGTTCATAAAATATTTATTTCAATAAATTTAGATATTTCAAAGATATATTTCTGTATGCAATGTAATAATTTTTGATAAATCAACCCCACTTGATTTATCTTATTATTTTTTTTATAAACTATATTAAATATTTTTCCAAAATATTTCTTATGTTATATTTTAACATGAATTTGGATATGATTGAATAGTATTTATTTATCATAAAAATGATTGTGTGAGATCTCTTAATGGACACAAGAATCCTAGGGGTCTTTATAAGTGGATATGTGTTAAATTTTATATTATATTACTTCACTGTGAAAAAATATATAATAACAAATCCTATGATTCTCAAAAAATTAAATGTGTTTGAAATAAAATATCCACACCCATTTTGTTATTATATTTAATAATTTATAAAAGATGATATATTATATCCACTAACTAGAATCCCTAAAGAAGAATTTTTAGAGTAATTGTAATTTAAATTAAAATATTTATTAAAAACATATGAGTAAATAATTTTCAAGTACTTCAAAATATTTCAATAGTAATTATATTCAAATAAAGAGAGTTATTTTTAGGAATGAGTGGGTATATTACAAGGTTTTAGGATTTTTTCAGACGCCATGAATATTTTTGATACTTAATACACTTTAAAAATATATATTTAACTAACATCAAGAAGTGTTAGTATATCTAAAATATATTTAGTTCATTTTATTATCATTTTAATAATTATTAGAGATATTTATTTAAATTATAAATTATTATAAAATTTTTAGTTTACATTAAATGTTGATTTTATTTTGGAATTAAAAGAAATGTTTTTTGCTGAAAAAGAGTGCACCAATCATGTTGATGCCATATTTTTAATAACTAACTAATAGTTTTATCCAACTCGAACTATTAAACTATGTAAAATTTGTTCATTTTTGAATAAAAATATTAATTTTTCATGGATATTTACATTACATACATTTACTATTACTAATTGGGTATGTAAAAATAAATGAAACTCAATTTTCATAGTGTGGTCTTTAGATTTAACTACCAATTAGTTTTTGAAAACATGATACAATTATGATTTGATTGGATAATCCAATATAAATTTATATATGAGGTATATTAACAAAATGTTTCTTTTTTTATATTTATATACTATTACTATGAATGAAATATTCTATTTTCAATTTAAAAATTATGTATACTTTTATATAAAAACATATGCCACAAAGTAAATATCATGATAACATGATCAAATTGACATGATACATTAATATAATGATCTTATATTCATTCCTGACATGTAGGAATGAACCGAAAGTAAATCCAACCCACAGGGTGGTTCTTATGACTAAATGTTCATTATTATAATTTAAATGTGAGATTTTATTTCAAAACTTATGTCACATTTTAAAAAATATAAAAAAATTGAAAAAAATTAATGATACATTAAAAATATTATTTATGATTCATTTTTGGACGTGCATGAATTGATTTCATTTCAATACACTATGTAATGTCATTGATATGACCGAAATTTCATTTTTATTATAAAACTGATATTTTAGTCCAAAATATGTGTCACATCATAAAAAATGATTTGATGTGCTGAAATCATCATGATAACTTTGGAAGGAACTATGTTACTCATTTATGAAATATAGAAATTAGGTTAACATTAATCTAACACATGGTGCAGGTAGTTTGACCTAATGTGTTTGTTTTCAATTTAGAAATCATATATAATTAAGTTTAAAATATGTGTATTGTATTTAAAATAATGAAATCATTATTATATTGTCATTATATAATATAATAATGTACTATGATTCATTAATTAAATATAGGAATTAAATTTATATCAATGCATCATACAATATGTCCAGTATAACAGATAGTTCATTTTTAAATTTAAAGTGATATTTTCATACAAAACATGTGTTATATATTCAAAACAAATGAAAATATTTATAACTATTTTGATAATATTGTAAAATTATTATTTATTATTTTTTTAACATGTTTTAATTAATGAGAAATTAATCTGATACACAGTGGGGTTAAAAATAAGAGTATGTTATTTTATTTAAAAATTATATATTTTTTGAAACATGGATCCTCGATTCATAACTAAGAAAATATTCTTGTATATTCATTATAGAATATTAAAATAATCAAGGATTTATTTTTAATTTATTGAAATATAACCAAGTTAAAAATTTCACAATATACATTTGGTATCATATAAATTTCATGATATAATTTTAATGGAGAGATTTTAATTCAAAACTAATGACACATTGAAAAAATAAATAAATCATAATCATGAATCCATGAAACATTAATATAATAATTAATTATTCAATTGCTACATTTGAAAAATAGTCACATGTTAATAGAATCCATAATGTTCCTATTATGAAGGAAGTCACATATTTTCAATTTAATAGTGGAATATGAGTTTAAAATGTGCATCATAGAGTAAAAACTATAAAAAAAATCAATGTTTTACTATAATTAAATCTATCTTTTACTCATTCAAGGGTTCCTACCTTCTGGAAATTTCCTCTATTATTGTTTCCTTAATTCATTATTCTTCTTCCCCTTCCTTACTTGTGTTCATCTTCTCCTCATTCATTACTTCTTATTTGGATATTTTCAGTTATCATTAAAAAGATTCTGATCACCATTCCCTATCACTTATCTAGTGTATTATTTTGATGATAATAGGAATGAAGCAGGTAATGCTTTGTAGTTTATCGAATGTATGTCATGGTAGGGGATGGAACCTCTAGAGAGTGTGATTGTGGTGGAGTTATTTTTTATTCCTAAATCTGTTTTAGGGGTTGGAATTTTCCAAATGAGTGGTTTATTATCATTCAAATAAAACCTCCCCATATTTTCTTTATTACTTTTTTTTCCTCAGTGGTGTTTTGTGTTCCTCGCACTTCAAATTTTCTGGTTACCTTTATCATTATGTCTAGATTTTATTTTATTGAAATAGTTTTTCTTGTCTCCAAGGATCTTTTCCACGGCTAGAGATGCATTATTTTAGTGTAGTGATTAATCCTTGTGAATATGACACTATACGTCAAATATTCTAGTTTATGATGATGATTTATTTGTTTTTATTGATGGTGGGATTCAAATAAGGGTTGGAGGCATTTTTTATTGTGTTTATGGAAGAGTTATTCAGTGGTTGTGGATTTAACAAGACTATAATTACCGATATGGAATAATTTTAATGTGATACAATGATCTGATAATAAATTTTGGGAGATGGTGTTATTATCATTTTATATAATGGTAAATATCTTTAAATGAGACATCTCAGGATTATAATGATGTGCTAACAACTCTCTTTCAGGGAACTGCGGATTTTTTGTGTAGTTTTAGGTTTGGCTCGACCTTGTTCTCAATTGAACTATCATAATTTTTATTGTGATTTGGTTGCTGATTTATTATATTATTATTGATTGGTGCCTCATTTTTTAATTAATTTATTTTTCCATTGCTGGGATACCCTAAATAATTCCATTTTTATTTTATCTATCAAAAAAACCAATTATATTATTTCCCATCCAATATTGTAAGTTGTTTTAAAAAATAATTATGGAATACTCAAAAATGATAAAACATACTAATATTTTCATGATAGTCTAGGAAAATAAAATACAAATCATTTTTTAAATGTAGGAATTAACCTCTTGTCAATTCGATATTCAGTGTGTACAGTTTGACAAAAAGTCTATGTTTTTTAATTTAAAAGTGAAATTTTAGTTTAATACATTCATCACACACTCAAAACTATGAAAAAAAATCAAATTATCATTATAGTTTTGGAAAATTTGTCAGTAATAAATTTTTAAAAAGTATGAATTACCTATGGATGATGACCATAATTTTTCATATGTAATTTATAACATATTTCATTAATAATTTATTTGATTATAAAATTTACTTGGATCCTTATAGGTTTAATCTATATTCATAATACATGAAGAAAAAATAAAATAATATATATTTCTATGGAAAGAACCATTAATTATTCTATCCTAGGTCACCCCACTATAATTGACTTCCTGGTTGTATAAATCTAAAGGAAATAGTGAGAAGAAATACCTATATATGAATAAATAATTAAAATAGAATGGAAGTGATCATCATTGATAAAACGTGAGGCATAACACAAGAGAATAATATGTTTGATATTACATATAAATATGAAAGAAAAATAAAAAATATATTTTTATAATCATATCACAAATGATTACAACAAATGTGTCATAAAACATATTACCGAAGGTGTTCACCAAGGTATCATAAAACATTTCCACATCATGTTTCCATGATAT
Source organism: Viscum album (assembly GCA_963277665.1). Lineage (NCBI taxonomy): Eukaryota > Viridiplantae > Streptophyta > Magnoliopsida > Santalales > Viscaceae > Viscum > Viscum album. Next base: position 566,292,317 of record OY728164.1, on the reverse strand, counting down.
TATAAATGTTCAATATATAATGATTAAATATTCACCCAATGCATTGGATTGATATATAGGAAAACAATTTATATGGAAAACATTATGTGTTCCACATAAGTATTTTATCATAGGAAATTATTTAATCATTTTAACATGAAATAAAGTAACATGGGTTTGATGCATGGAATTCCATAGTCAAGGAACTATACTTATATCAATATATTTACCCTTGAATGAATTTAGGGTTCTATTTTTACAAATTTAATGCACAACATGGAAAATGAAATTCAAAATTCACCTTCTTAATAGTTATAAAAAACATTTTATGTAGGGGTATTAATGATACTCAATGATATTATCTCTTAAAGAGAGCATAATTTGGAAAGTAAATGACCTCTTGTAAGCACATGAATGAATAATCAATTGAAATAAAAAGGATTATAATTTATATATTATTGTAATGGTGAGAAGGAAAGTGGAATTGGACCCTTACCAAGAGAGGTAACATCTTAAAGCTCTTGCATATGATTGTAGAGCCCTATTATCTTTTTATAGATAATTGATATAGAAATAATGATATGAAATTTATGCTCAATGGATTTTGATTGAAGAGTAATTGAATAATGAGTGAGTATTTATATAAAATGGGTAGTTTTTTTAATTTATATACAGAGGAAATGTAATCCAAGGATAATAAAATGAAATACCATTTCCCTTCCCATGTTATTATCTTATATGTTTAGAACTAAGTGTACTAATTAGCTATAACACCTCGAATATTCTTAAGGTGTTCATCTTTCTTCGATAGCATATATGAAACACAACACCAGAATTATAAATGAATAAAATGTTTTGCAACATTGTGATATATTTAATATTATAAAAAATCAAAAAATTATATATTTTCTAATTCATGTAATACATAATTAAATTGGGTTGTAGGAAATAAAGACATTCTTTCATAGCTTATACTACATGAAAAACTAGGTTTAACAGAACAAAAATAAATTATTAAAATATAATAATATTCTCATGTAGCTAAATTATAAGTTATGAATTGAAATAACTATCTTATAAAAATATAAGTTTTTTGAAAATTTAAAATTAATTCTTCAGTTAAAAATTAATTAGAAATAAATATAAAAAACCATTGTATAAAATGATTTTTTATGATCACACAGGGTTTTAATCAAAATAAATTAAATTAAATGCCATTACTAAATGTTATTAATGAAATATATATGTCATATATTCAATAAAATATTTTTTTACAATCATACAATAGATTTTATAGGCACAAAATAAGAACAAACCCAATTTTACTTATATAACTTTTTTTTCTAAAGGCAAATTAGTCACCTTTTGTTGAATTCCATTATTTAAAAATAATGTTTTTTATTTATTTATAAATTTCATATTTCACAATAAAAATAATTTTGAATTGGAATGTCAAATTTATATTAGGTTGAAATGTTTTTTATATGATGTTTTATTTTTTTTATGAAAACAGTGATATATTAAATTTGTATTGATTTTTTTTCATAATATAATTTATTTATAGGGATATATTATATTTTTTATTGGAAAAAAAATTTATTAAATTAATTTTACATAAATTTATTGAATTTATGGATTTTTAATAATTTTCATATTGAAATTGGATATAAAAACATAGGGAACTTTGAACATTTTTTCTTTAGAAACTAGATTTCTCATTCTATCTGTGGGAATAATTTTAAAATAATTTCTTCCAAATATATTATTGAAATTTTAAAAACATTATTAATTATTTGAAATAATATTAATTTATAATGTATAATATGTTCAACATAATTTTTTTAAAATATTAGTTAAATTGATAAAAATTTATTATAACGATTACAAAAAAGTTTTTCTCCAGAAAGTACTTAACAAGAAACATAATGCCCAAAATGACCTATAAACTATTCCAAATTCCATTTCATGGACATTTATGTAAAAAATAATCATTTATATATAATTTGGTTGATTATTTTTTCAACATGATATGGGGAAACATTGGTGGAATTCCTTTTTCAGAAATTTGTATAAATGCCACTCATCCTCCACTAGAAAAATGAACTCATCCCTACATTTTTTTAAACATAAAAATCCTAATATATTGTAACATCCCAAGTAATTAATGAATAATACATATTATTATTAATGTATTTTTATGAATTAGATTGTGTCTTAGAGGCTTAATATGAGAATAAATCCAATCTTAAGCATGGAATAAACTAATATTCATAAAAGATTGTTTTATTGCCTTTTGATGGCAAAACATTTTTAAATCAAAATTTTGACAATTTTATAAGATCTATTTGTCAAAATAAACTTATTATTTATTATTGGGACATTGAAATTTACAATGGATAATTTTTTGGTATATTTCTGACAATGTTCATTTTTTAATGAATAGTGAAAAATACTGCATTTTACATCAAAACTGCTTTTTCATCTAATTTAATTATATGGGTAGATTATATTTTTAAATTGTTTTAAAGAGTAAATAGAATATATTTTTACCATTTAATCCAATGTTGGTCATTTGGATTAATTTCACTTTGAAATTGGGCATAAACAAGTGCCAATCTTTTCAAAGATATTGTTTCGAAGAACCCGCTATTCGTTTTGACAATGGGAATTATTTTTAAATTAATTATTGTAATTTATATGTTTGGAATTTGGTAAAATGAATTCAATATTTGGAATCAGAATGTACAAACTATTTAATTAAGACTCTTTTGTTTTTTGCTATTATGAATAGTAACGACGACAATTATCTTTAATTATCTTGATTAATGAGTAATCGGGTAGTTAAGGATAATAAAATAATATCATAATAATCAAAAAAGACACCAAAAAGTGTCCTAATTCTACTGGTTGTCTCATGGACGACCATGATATGCCTTGTGCCAAACATGGGGACCCCATGGCATCACTTTTTTGTGAAATTTACTTTTTATCTTTTTATTTTTAAAGAAAGTTAAATATAACAAAGAATGTATCACCTGAGTAAAACATTTTTTATTTTGAATACATAAATTATCTGTTGGACTCTAAATAGTCATTATAAATCTAAAAATATTTCCTACATCATGATATTTTTTTAAAAAAAATAGACATTAAATAAATTAAATTATTTATGACATCATGATGATGCAGTGATTACCTCATTAATAAAAGATTTAAATAAAATGAAATGATAATGTAAAATATAAGAACTACACTTGTCAAATATCGATTTGATGAGTGTATTTTGAACCCTTATCACCTTATACTCTAAATACATCAATGTGGGACCTTTAAAATCAGAAACGCATTTGAAAATAAAGTAACCTTTTATAACTTTCCATGAGTTCCCCTCCTCTCCTCTTATAAATGGCACCACCTCTACCACCATACCCACACCTCTCAATCATTTGGCTTGGCAAACACCTATCCATTTTCTCTCTCCACATACCTCTCTTACTCCTCGAATCCTCACTTTGGGCAGAAGTCTTCCCAAGGAAGCCTTTGAGCTCAAATCAAAAAAGAGTTACCCGTGTTAAAGGTAGTGTTTTCTCATGTGTTCTTATGTTTTATTTTTCTTCCCCAACCCTCTAAAATCTTTTTATTCATTTCTTTTTTAACAAAACCAGTATCTTAAATATACTAGGATGTTGTTATAAGATGGATTCGATCTACACTTATACACACCTACATCTAATGGTTAAAGAACATATTGTTTCTGTGGATGGCGAATTTCTGCCTCACGAAACGATGATTGTTCAACACTCATATAACACATTAAAAGGTGGCCATTAAGATGTCACTATATTTATATATGATATATAACATGTTTATGTTTTACATAAGCTTCTGTATTTTTCATTATGGAATACCTTTATGGTTTCCATTATGGGTAAACACGATATCTTCATGTTAGGAATTGCAGACTACCGCACCCTCAAAGTGATTTGATTCGTTAATACCATATGTGGTACGTATAAAGGATAGATTGAATGAAATCATATATGATAAAATACTGGAATTATAATACTATTATTTATCATTATGTTTTAATTCCATTAAATATGAAATAGAAATGGATGTAGCGTTCATGCGTACGTACGGCTTACCGTCTCCATGAACAGTGCATTTCATTTCTTACCTCTAAATGTTATGTAATATTATAAATGCATGTATATAGTGAATATATAAGATATATATAATATATATATCTTGTGTATAACTTTGGATAAAATGGATACTTGAACAACTTGTAATTATAAAGATCATATTTTTGACTCAAGTACCAATGATCATTAAAACGACCATTATTAACATAAATAATTAAATAGTGTTCATGAAATGGTAATAACTGATATAAAAGTAATAATGAACTTGAAAAAGGTTCTTAATCAAGTAGAAATTAACTCATGTTTATTATTCAGGACAATAAATAACGATCGAGTCAAGTCGGACCCGAGGTAAGGGAACTTCTTAACCCGATTTCTATTCTTTGGGTTAATCTACTACTTTCAAATTATGTCATTATATTATTATGTCCTATCTTGTATTTGTACTTTCTTTATGTGTACCTATAGTTAATACACATAATAGATCTATTTTATTTAAAAAATGAACTTTTTAGGGGACTTCTTCTCAATCTCCTTTCATTGAGGCATATTTTTGTTTTATACACAACCTTATTTTATACGGTGTACAAACCCCTTTTACTTTTACGTTTATCTGAAAGGAATCTTTTTTATACAAAGAGATTTACTAAATGACAAAATGGAATGTTTTTGTCGTACGTATGCGGCGACAATGACTTCTCCTCCGTCGTGACCATTATTTGAGTTTTGGCTTCCTCTATAAACCATACAATTTTTTAAAAAGAAAAATAAATACCATGTTTTACTTTTCTTTTATTTTGGTATTGAAAATGTTTTTCGTAGTGTTTTTATTATATCAATGTGTTATATTGATATCTTGTGATTGAAATGTGGAAATGTTATGTTTCCTGTAGGTATGTTTTATGTGATACGGTTATGTTATGATTCTTGGGCATTATTATGAAGACGGGTGGTTCTGTGGTAAAATAAGGGCGGGTGAGCCCGATATAGATCTCCAATGCATTGGGTAACGCGAAGGAGTTAAATGTTATGGTTTCTCTAAAGAGATTTTGGGAATATACTATGATGGGTATTACAAACTTAACCAAGAGGGTTACTCCTTATGTAATAATGTTATGAATACCTCAAGTTACCTTTATGTCTTATGATTTCTATGATTTATTCATAATCTGATGAGGTATGTTAAAGTGCATATGTTTAATGGGTAAAGTATGATTTCATTCTTATGTATATATGTACTCATGTTTCCTTTCCATTTTTTATATCTTTTACTGAGCTTTTTATGCTCATCCCATGTTTTTTTGGAAATGTTTTTCACAGGTCAAGGGAAAGGTACATGATATGATGATAGTGTCAAGGAAGTGTCAAGATAGAATCCATGTTTTATTTTATATAGGATTATGTTGATGGGAAAAATGAATATTGTCTTTTATGATACCACTTTGTTTAAATTTGGAATCTAATGCATGTTTTATGATATAATTCTCTAAAACTCTAAACCTGAAAAGATCCTCAATGTGTAATCTTGTAGTAACTCAAGATTAAGTAATGCTTAAGGCTGGGGCCTTATATTGGTATCAGAGGTCGGTTTAGAAAACTTTAGGAGTTATAATTCTATTAAATGATTAACCAAAAATATTTTTTTATGTTCAAATTGAAATGATATAGCATTTGAAGATTACCATGTTGCTTCATCCACGACATGTTTGTTAAGAATGGTTTTTCTTAGAGGAAACATAAAATCTTTTATGGGAAGGCATATAGAGGGAAATGACCTTTCAAATCAGTATCCTGAGATGGTCAGAATCACAACTAAACAGTTTTTCCCAATGATGGCTAAGCTGACTCGGGTGAAAAAAGTTGGTTGTTTTTATTGATGAAATTTTGGATTATTCAAAAAATAAAGAGGAGCATTAAAGTAATTTAAGGATTGTCTTGAAGACGATCAAAGAAAAGAAACTATTTGGGGAATTCAGAAAGTGTGAGTTTTGGTTTCAAAAAATTTCTTTCATTGGACACATTGTTTCAAAAAATGGCATAACTGTTGATCCTGCTAAAACAAATGTTGTTGAAGAATGGACAAGACCCACAAATGTAACTGAGATTCGTAGCTTCCTTGGTTTGGAAGGCTATTACCAAAGGATTGTTAGAAATTTTTCACGGTTATCTAGTCCAGTGACTAAGCTAACTCGGAAGGGTGTTATATTTATCTGGACAAAATAATGTGATGATTGTTTTCAGGAACTAAAAAGAAGATTGGTGAATTCTCCTGTTTTGGCACTACCTTCCAAGAATGGGGAGTTTGTTATCTACAGTGATGATTCATTTAAAAGACATGGTTGTATCCTAATTCAGAATGATCAGGTAATTTCTTATGCTTCACAACACTTGAAAACTCATGAGGTAAATTACCATACACATGATTTGAAATTTGCTGATGTTGTTTTCTCTTTAAAAATTTGGAGGCATCATTTGTATGGAGTAATGTGTGAAATATATTCCGATCACAAAAGTTTAAATTATATATTCACTCAGAAAGAATTGAACATTAGACAGAGGAGATGGGTAGAATTAATCAAGGATTATGATTGTAAAATTCATTACCATCCTGGAAAAGCAAATAAAGTGGCTGATGCTTTGAGTCGAAAAAGTAATGCTTCATTAGAAATGTTGTGTTTGGAACATGATCCTTTGGTTAAGGATTTGACGAACATTGGCATAGAAGTTTTTGGTGCAGGATGTATTTCTGTTTTGTTTCAGGTATCAGTGAAATCTTCTCTATCAGACAGAATTATGAAAGCACAGGAGAAAGACAGTGAGTTGCAGAAAAAGGTAGAGCTGGTTCAAAAGCGTAAGTTTCCGGAATTCAATATTGATAATGATTTTGTTTTGAGATTTGGGAAGAGATTGTGTGTGCCGTGTGATTCACAGTTGAAGAGAGATTTGTTATTGAAGCTCATAGTTCTCTATTTTCTGTCCATCCTGGCAGTATTAAGATGTATAGAGATCTTCGGGAGTATTACTGGTGGGACAAAATGAAAAGGGATATTACTGATTTTACTGTGAAGTGTTTGACTTGTCAACAGGTTAATGCAGAGAGGCATTTTCCGAAAGGTATACTTCAGCATTTACCAGTACCAGAGTGGAAATGGGAGAATATATCCATGGACTTCGTTGTGGGATTACCGAAGACAGCTCAAGGTAATAATGCAATCTGGGTTATTGTTGATCGCTTGACTAAATCTACTCATTTCCTTGCCATACGAGATAATTTTTCCCTAGATAAACTTTCTCGTTTTTATCTTAAATAGATAGTTAGGTTACATGGAGTTCCTTCTAACTTTTTGAAAGGCCTTCAGAAGTCGTTGGGTGTTGAATTAAATTTTAGTACATCTTTTCATCCTCAATCAGATGGGCATTTAGAATGAACAATTCAGACTTTGGAGGATATGATACATGCTTGTTCTATGGATTATCAGGGGAGTTGGGACCAAATTCCTTCTTTGGTTGAGTTTTCATATAATAACAGTTTTCCTTCCAGTATACAGATGGAACCATTTGAGGCATTATATGGTAAACGGTGTCGAACTCCAGATTTATGGGATGAAGTGGGTGAAAGGAAGTTTATGGGACCGGAATTGGTAGAATATTTGGCCAAAAAAGTTCAGCTGATACAGAAACACATGAGAATAGATTAGAGAAGGCCTAAGAGTTATGCGGATAACCAGAGGAAGGATCTATCTTTCCAGGTAGGTGATCATGTCTTTCTCAAAGTTTCACCATGGAAAAGTGTGATGCGATTTGGTAATAAAGGAAAGTTGAGAACAAGGTTCATTGGACCATATGAAAATCTAGAGAAAGTTGGATCATTTGCATACTAAGTGTCTTTACCTCCGAGTTTATCTTAGGTACACAATATTTTTCAGGTTTCAATGATAAATAAGTACATGCCAGATCCATCCATGTTTTGAGTCTAGAGGTAGTTCAGCTGGAAGAGAACCTATCTTATGAGGAACAACCGGTCCATATCATTGACCATAGGGAGAATGTTTTATGAAATTAGGTTATTCATCAGGTAAAGGTTTTGTGGAAAAACCACATGATTGAAGAGGCAACATGGGAATCTGAAAATGCAATGAGGGCTAAATACCCCCACTTGTTCGATAAGTAAATAAATTGCGAGAACGTAATTTTCTAAAGGGGGAAGGATGTAACATCCCAAGTAAGTAATGAATAATATATATTTATATCAATATCTATTTATGAATTAGATAGTGTTTTAGAGGCTTAAAATATTAATAAATCCAATCTTAAGCATGGAAAACACTAATATTCTTAAAAGATTGTTTTACTGCCTTTTGATGGAAAACCATTTTTAAAATCGAACTTTTGAGAATTTTATTAGCTTTATCTGTTAAAATAATCTTCTTATTTATGATTGGGACATTGAAATTTACAATGGATAATTTTTTGGTATTTTTCTGACAATGTTCATTTTTAATGAATAGTGAAAAATATTGTATTTTACATCAAAACTGATTTTTCATATAATTTAATTATATGGATGTATTATCTTTTAAAATGGTTTTAAAGTGTAAATAGAATATATTTTTACCATGTAATCCAATTGTGGTCATTGGGATTAATTTCACTTTGGAATTGGTCATAAACAAGTACCAAACTTTTCATAGATATTGTTTCAAAAAACCCCATATTTGTTTTGACAACAGGAATTATTTTTAAATTAATTGTTGCAATTTATATGTTTGTAATTTGGTAAAATGGATTCAATATTTGGAATCAGAAGGTCCAAATTATTTAATTAAGACTCTTTTGTTTTTGGAAATTATGAATAGTAATGACGATAATTATCTTTAATTATCTTGATTAATGAGTAATTGGGTAGTTAAGGATAATAAAATAATAACATAATAATAAAAAAACACCAAAAGTGTCCTAATGTTACTGGTTGTCTCATTTCTGACCATGGGATGCCTTGTGCCAAACATTTCGACCCCATGGAATCACTTTTGTGTGAAATTGACTTTTTATGTTTTTATTTTTAAAGAAAGTTAAATATAACAAAGAATGTATCACCTGAGTAAAACATTTTTTATTTTTTCTACATAAATGATCTGTTGGACTATAAATAGTCATTATAAATCTAAAAAAGATTTCCTACATCATGATTTTTTTAAATTTATTATACATTAAATAAATTTAATTAATTATGAAATCATGATGATGCAGCGATTACCTCATTAAAAAACGATTTAAACAAAATGAAAATATAATGTAAAATCTAAGACATACACTTTTCAAATACCTATTGGATGAGTTTATTTCGAACCCTTATCACCTTATCCTCTATATAAATCAATGTGGGAACTTTAAAATCTGAAACGCATTTGAAAATAAAGTAACCTTTTATAACTTTCCAAGAGTGCCCCTCCTCTCCTCTTATAAAAGGCCCCCACCTCTACCACCTTACCAACACCTCTCAAGCCATTGGCTCGAGAAACCACTGTCCATTTTGTCTCTCCACATCCCTCTATTAATACTTGAAGCCACACTTTGGGCAGAAGTCTTCCCAAAGAATCCTTTGAGCTCAAATCAAAAAGGAGTTACACGTGTTAAAAGTAGTGTTTTCTCTTGTGTTCTTATGTTTTATTTTGCTTCTACAACCCTCTAAACATTTTTATTCCTTTCTTTTGTAACAACAACAGTATCTTAAATATACTATGATGTTGTTATATGAAGGATTTGAGCTACACTTACACACACCTACATCTAATGGTTACTAAACATACTGTTTTCGTGGATGGCGAATTTCTGCCTCACGAAACGATGATTGTTCAACACTCATATAACACCTTCAAAGGTGGCCATTAAGATTTCACTATATTTATATATGATATATAACATGTTTATGTCTTACTTAAGCATATGTATTTTCATTTAGGGCATACCTTTAGGGTTTCCATTATGGGTAAACGTGATATCTTCATTTTAGGAAGTGCGGACTATCGCCCCCTCAATGTGATTTGATTTGTTAATACCATATGTGGTACGTATAAAGGATAGATTGAATGATATTATATATGATAAAATACTGGAATTATAATACTATTATGTATCATTATGTTTTAATTACATTAAATATGAAATAGAAATGGAAGTAGCATTCATGTTACGTACGGCTTACCGTCTCCATGAACGGTGCATTTCATTTCTTACCTCTAAATGTTATGTAATATTATAAATGCATGTATATACTGGATATATATTATATATATGATATATAAATCATGAGTATAACTCTGGATATAATTGATACATAAACAACATGTAATTATAAAGTGCATATTTTTGACACAAGTACCAATGATTGTTAAAACAACCGTTATTAACTTAAATAATTACATAGTGTTCATGACATGGTAATAAGTGATATAAAAGGAATAATGAAATTGAAAATGGTTCTTAAGCAAGTAGAAATTAACCCAACTTTATTATTCGGGACATTAATGAACGATTGAGTGAAGTCGGACCCGAGGTAAGGGAACTTCTTATCCCAATTTCCTTTCTTTGGGTTAATCTCCTACATTCAAATTATGTCATTATATTATTATGTCATATCTTGTATTTGTACATTCTTTATGTGTACCTATAGTGAATACACATAATAGATCTATTTTATTTAAAAAATGATCTTTTTATGGACTTCGTCTCAATCTCCTTTCATTGAGGCATATTTTTTTTATACATAACCTTCTTTTTTACAGTGTATAATCCCCTTTTACTTTTATGTTTATCCAAAAGGAATCTTTTTTATACAAAGCATTTACTAAATGACAAAAGGGAATGTTTTTCTCGTACATATGTGGCGACAACAACTTCTTCGCCGCCATGACCACAATTTGAGTTTCGGCTTCCTCTACAAGCCATACCTTTTTTTAAAGAAAAATAAATACCATGTTTAACTTTTCTTATATTTTGTTATTGAAAATGGTTTTCATAGTGTTTTTATTATATCAATGTGTTATATTGATATCTTGTTATTGAAATGTGGAATTCTATATTTCCTGTATGTATGTTTTATGTGATACAATTATGTTATGGTTCTTGGGAATAATTATGAAGACGGGTGGCTCCGTGATAAACTAAGAGCGGGTGAGCCCGATACAGCTCTCCAATGCATTGGGTAACACAAAAGAGTTTAATGTTAAGTTTTCTCCGAAGAGATTTAGGGAATATACTGTGATGTGTATTCCAAACGTATCCTAGGGGGTTACTCCCTACGTAAGAATGTTATGAATGCCTCAAGTTACCTTTTTGTCTTATGATTTCTATGTTTTATTCATAATTTGATGAGGTATGTTAATGTGCTTAGGTTTAATGGGTAAAGTATGATTTCATTCTTATGTATATATGTACTCATGTTTCCTTTCGATATTTTTATATCCCTTACTAAGCTATTTATGCTCAACCCATGTTTTTTTGAAATTTTTTTCACAGGTCAAGGGAAAGGTACATGATATGATGATAGTGTCAAAAAAAGTGTCATGATAGAATCCACGTTTTATTTTAAATAGGTTTCCGTTGATGGGAAAATGAATATTGTCTTTTATATAAAAAAATTGTTTAAATGTGGAATATATTGCATGTTTTATGATCTAATTCTCTAAAACTCTAAACCTGAAAAGATCCTCAATGTGTAATCTTGTAGTAACTCAAGATTAAGTAATTTTTAAGGCTGGGGCCTTATATAGATCATCAAAAATATGAAAATATAAGCTCCAAACACCAGTCCATGTTTCATATAGGGATTAGTTTTTCAATCAAAACCAACCATGCCATACTTTTTGTTTAAACAAAAAAGGTGTTCCCCAAAAATGAGGTAACAATATTAATCTTTCTGTTTCATATTATTTCAATCTAAAACCATTAAAATTTTAAAATTACTTTATTATATAACATTTATGGAATCTTAAATATACATATATGTTGTTATTATGATATTATTATCTAAAATTCAACATGTATCCATGAAATGGGATACAAAATCATCGTTCATGAGTACAAAGTACTACCGCCACAAGATTGGATGTTGTTCATTCATCTATTTACACAATTTAAATTTAGGAATAATAATGTATTTAAAGATTATATACATAATAAATGTAATATTTAATATATATTTATTATTATATAATTTTTATATAACACATACCTTTATGCTTTTGATTTTTTGGAAACCCAATAACAATGTTTGTGGATGTATGGACTACTAACTCTTCAAAACGATGTGATTTGTTAACGCTAAACATGGAATTTATTAAGGATAGTATTAATGAAATTATGATGAATATTTGAATTAAATAAAATATTTTATTTATAATATAAAAATATATATCATTAACTTTTAATTTTTTTATATATGATAATGAAATGGAAGTAGCATCCATGTGTACGAACGACCTACCTTCACCATTAACAGTAAAATTCATTTTCTATCCAATTATTTTTTGGATTATTATAAATACATATATAAATAATATATATGATATCTAAATATTGTTTTAAAATCTTTAAATGGTTAAATCATGATCTAATTTATATGAAAAAAATGTAACATGTTAAAGAACACTCAAAAAACTACGCAACACCTAATATTGTGAAAATAATAAAATATTATTAACAAATGTGTAATTATATATTATAAGAAGATAATATATGAAATTATAAATCTGATAATATTTCATCTATGTGATATTAACCTGATTAAAATTTGTATATTAGAAGTTAAATGATGTTCACTAGAATAGACACGAAAGGTAAGAGATTCATGTCTCACTTTTCTTTCCATCAGGCATACTCCATTTTCACTACATAATTATTTTTTCTGTTTTATATACTACGCCTATATTATTTTACATCATTAATAAATTTATATTATTTTTAAATTTATATTATTTATGAAATTATATATTTTAGGGGGATTGTAATTCAAATGTTACGAGGTAGTAAGGTACTTCGTCTCAATTTCCATTCTTTGAGGAATGATTTATTATTATGAAACTATTTTATTATTAATGGTGTAAATATAGAAAATTTTAAATGTAATATGATGAATCATTCATTATTCATGATATTTTATGTTTTAATTTTAATTATATCATCTAAGAGTACTTATTCTAAATGTTACACAAGTGGTTAAATATTTTATAACCCCATTCATTTTCATTGGTTTATATTACTAACCCATTTTCATTAAAATTAATTTATCATTATTATATATAACATTAATATATGTTGAGTTTATTAAAAAATTTGTTTGATTTACATTTTGTACACATAATATATTAATCTATTAATTCTCACTACCATGTAATGACCATTTTAGGGGTTTATTTAACAATCACATTCTAATCAAGTATAAATATTCATTGAAATAAATAAAAGAAATTTATAATAACATTGTTCTGTATTCCATTTAATTTTCTTATCCCATGTTTTTTAATGGTACTTCTCAAGTTATAGTACCATTTTCCCACTCTTTGGAACTCAAAATGTTTTAGAAAATACTTTTAAGAAAACCCAGCATCATTTATCACTTTTGTTGGAGAACCTATTTTATAATACCATGTTTTATTAAATTTTATTAAAAAATATTTTATAAGAATTTATGAATGATTTTTTAAAGAATTTTTACACATTTTTCCTAGTAGAAATTATTTTAAAGGTAAATTCTTTTCTCTTTCCAAAGAAGCCATTTTTATTCCCTTTTTATCCGGTGAGAGGAATGTTATTTTATTCTTTCTATGAAATGTATAGATTTACCCATTGTAATTTCATGAAATATTACATTTCATGCTTAAAAGGATACTTTTTAAGGAATTTTATTTCAAAATTGATTTTAAAATAAAATTATTTTCAAAATATATTTTAATAATAAACAATCATATTTTCATCAAGAATGTCTTTAAATGATCTTTTTATATAATTTAAATCAATCAATTATAACTACCCTTTATTTTTAAATCTCTTGGGGTATGATATATTCATAATATAATTATTCTTCCTCTATAGGGATTATGAATTATTTGGCTACAGATTGTATTGAAATTCACTTCCATGAATTTTTGTTAGTCCACATGAATTATTCAATTTCCTATACTAATTTGACATTGAATTTACCCTAATTATCTATATCATTTTCCATGCATATTATTATTTCCTAAATCATATATCATTTTTACATATGGAGTTTAATTTGATTGTAATTTTATTTTATGGGGAAATATTGATAAATCGGTATCCTTTAATCAATATGGATATGTTGTACAATGTATTGTTTATTAATTGAATAAATTATTGGATATAAGGAATTATTTAAACTAGAAATACATGATTGGGACTGGAAGTTATATAACACCCCAATTAATGAATAGGTTCCCATTATACAAATTAGTAGTGAAAATTAAATTGGATTGTACTTGAACGATTAAACCATATTGTGAAAGGTCATGATGGTATTGGTTTCATGTGCCTTATACATAACATCCAATAATTAATAATTGCCTGTTTATTTATTTAATATTTATTATCCATGATAATTTCCCTATGAAAAGGACAATTTATGCATTTAATTATTAGTTTATTGTTTAAATGGAATGAATTTTTAGTTATTTATCTTTCTATTTTAATTACACACTTTGTTCCTAGTTTATTTGTTACATTGAATATGTGATCAAATATTTACCTTACCATAATGATTATGATCATTTATTAAATATTTATTCCACTATACTTACCATTACTTTTAATTTTTTCTCAACATTATTATGTTTCCTTTTTTGAGGATTCCAGGAAGTGTGATATGAAATAATTGGATGGTTATAAAATATTGAATAATTTTATTATCCTAAAATTTAACACCCCAAGCTTCCACAGTACGTTTCCCTTCGAATAATGCAATGGCGTGCATTGCAGCAACTTCGAGATTTTAACACACCACAACCAATCAAACCAGCCGTTATGAATAGTAATACCTACTTTTTGAAATTTTATAAATTCTATCTCTCAAAATGGACTTCGTTTTTGGATTTGAAATATCGAAATTATCCTAGGGTGAAATTTTGGCACCTTTCTGATAACTTTCATATTTTTATGAATAGTGAAAATTGCTAAATTTTAATTAAAAACAACTTTTTTATTCAAAATAATTAATAGTGATAAATTATGAATTTGAGTGGTTTTAAAGTATATTTCGAATATATTTTTAAAATTTAATACAATGTGGGTCATTGAACACAATTTCTCATTTAAACCAGACACAAACAAGTGCCAATCTTTTGATAGTTATTATCTCATAAAAACACGCTTTTTTTACAACGGGAAATAATTTTAAATTAATTTCTGCTACTTCTGTGTTTTGAATTTGGAAAAATATATTCCATATTTGGAATCAGGATGTTCATATTGTGTGAATATGTAACTTTTATTTTTAGACATTTTGAATATTTACTGCGGTAAATATTTTATTTACCATGGTTAAGGGTAAATCCGGTAAATAAGGGTTAAAAAATAATATTTTAATAATACTAAATTACCCTAAAAACGTGTCTTAACCCTATTGGTTGATACATGGTCGACCATGGGAATCTTTGGGTCGATTTTGGGACCCCATGGATTCACTTGTAAGTGATAATGACACTTTATTTTAATTAAGTTAAAATAAATACAAAAATGACACAAGAATATATCTTTTAGAAAAACAATTGTTACATAAGGTTATATATGTTAGATTTTAGACTATAAATATTCATTATAAATATAAAAAAATTTCATACATAATGATAATTTACTTATAATTTTTAGTCATTAAATAAGTTAATTTATTTATGACACAATGGTGATGTAGTAATTACCACATTAGTGAAAATTAGAAGAATTGATATTATTAATACCCAAATAAATATAATTTGAGACTTTTATTGAATTAAACTAATATTATAGGTTAATATGACATATTAGGATTGATTTAATTAACTTTTCTCATAGTAATAATTATGTTATGTGTTTCACAAAAAGCAACTATTGAATAGTGTCAAAATTGACATAAAAAAGTTTTTAAAAAAAATATTATATTATTAATTGATATTAAATTCATAAAAATCTAAGGTTAGGACATAAGATTTATATCATGACAGGTGTATCATTAATGGACCACTTGGGGGTCTCTTGGATGTATATAGTAAGTTTATTGACTATATAATATAAGAATACAAAGTGACATGGTAATTGTCAAACTAATTAACTAAGAGTTAAAACTAAAAGATAAGGTTAATATAATGACCCAAACCAGTATAAATTCTATTTTTTGAATGGATTTCGACCTTTCACCACCTTAACCGTTAAATAATCAACTTTGGAACCATTGGAAACCGAATAAGAATTTATTATAAATTAATATTTCTAGCTTTTCCAAAGGTGCCCCTCACCCCTCTTATAAAAGGGCACTCCTCCTTCTCATTTCTTCACACCTTCAAAACCTTTTGGTTCGGCCAACCCCTTCCCAAATACTCTATCAACTTCCCTAAATACAACCTAGAGGCCTTAGTATGATCAGAAATCCAACCTAAGGAGCCCTTTTGATCAAATCAAAAGGAAGAACCCAAAGAAGAGGTAATGTTTTCACCACCCCTTTTCAAGT
Source organism: Viscum album (assembly GCA_963277665.1). Lineage (NCBI taxonomy): Eukaryota > Viridiplantae > Streptophyta > Magnoliopsida > Santalales > Viscaceae > Viscum > Viscum album. The sequence goes on along the minus strand of OY728164.1, from coordinate 566,275,475 downwards.
TCCTTTTTCTTCCACTTCTTTTTTATTTGTTATTACCATTATAAAATAATAACTCCAGTATCATATATACACTGTGATGTTATTATAAATATGTTACAACCATATTCAGTATTCTAGCCATCCTTTGAATAACATGTCACCATACGTGTGCACGTACAACTTACCGTCTCCACGTCGTGGTGTAATTGTTATTCAATATATTATTATTTGGATGGGTATAATAATGATGTGTAACTCATGTAAATAATAAATATAACATGATAATGATTCTGTATATATGATATACCATCCAATTATATATTATTTTAATATCAAAAGAATGATATTGTCGCTCGTGCGTACGTACGGACTACCGTCTCCACGAACGCGATGAGATTCATTCTCCAACATATCTATTCAAGTATAATTATAACTTGATTATTTAAAAATAGTATCTAAGGACCTGATATCATTCTGGATATGAATAATATACATCCCATTAATAACTAATATGGCTCACGTAACAAAGAATATAAAGTAAAATGAACCTGTTAACACCCGAAATGACGATAATTCTAAGATATTATTAACAAATCAATGTTAAAAGATCATATATGATATCATATTAAAGTGAATTATTCTTTTATAATTCAATAAAAATTATTTCACCATTATATAGGAGGTTAACCTACCGTTGAGCAAGGAAAAAGTACAAAGTAAGGGGTTTCTTATCTCACTCTTAATTTTGTGAGAATTCCATTGTTCACCACTTATTTATTACATGTGGTGTATGTGTACTACACATGATTGTATTAATTGTGTAATAAACTTTTATTTATGGGTATTTACATCATCATTTTATGATCCTTCTTTCATGGGTGCATGTTTCATAATTTACCAAATCGATAAGGGAATTTGATATTTTAATTTCCACTCATTCGGCTTTACGCATACATCATTGATTATTTTACTCCGAGATTATGTGTGGAATCACTATTAATTTGATTATGTCATAATTTCCACTCCCCTTACTGTGGATGTACTATTGATACACATAATCACACCATTGATAATTTCTCAAGTCATCGATATGAATTTGATGAGAGTAATTTTAACTCATTCTCCTTTTGATGAGTTAAACATCAAATACATTGGTGTTATTTTTAAAAGATTATGTGTGAATATCCTTTGATGGTTTTACACTGAATATCCAATCATATTTAGTGTATTTATATTGGTCACACATAAATATGTCATTGATTTATCCTTAACCTAAGGATACGACCTTTATGAGAGATTTCATCTCAACTTAAATTCCATTGATACTTCTTTGTTGTTATACACCAAATCAATTTTTTCTGTTGTATATAATGTACTTTGACATAGTATATCATGAATCCCATTATTCTCATGATATTACAATTTTTTGATTACCTCAATTATTTTTATTCAAGTGTCTCTCTTTTGGTTAGAATCTCTAACTAAAATACCATTTTTAAATGTTTAAAAGACTTATTCTTCTAAATCTTGCTCATTAATGTCCATGTTTTATAAATGGTTTTAAGGATTTTTTTAAATGGACATTAACGTTTTAAAATTAAAACTCCTTTTAAAAAGTTTCAATGTGGTATGGGACACTTTGATTCAAAAATCTATTTTTAAATGGCTTCTTGACAAATAGTATAACTTTTAAATGATTTCAAGAAAAAGGGGGATATTTCTCTCAAATAGTTTTGATGATTATTTTCATCTATGTCAACATCCTTCATTATTCTTGATTCAGGTTAATGTGATACAATAAAATCTTCCATATTGTATCAAATGAGTTATGTTTGACTGTAGATGTTCTATTTTTATATCATTCATGGTTTGTGGTTAATGTATTGACATTTCATATGCTTGTTTTAATACGAATGTTTATGTTATGTTTAAACATGTTCATATTATGAATGCATTGGACTTAATAAGTGACGGGTGGAGCCCGCTATAGCTCGTCGATACATCGGTAGGTCTCATGAGACAAACTAGTGTCTTGGCACAAGGCCTTGGCAAAGTCTTATTTTTAGTCTTGGCACGAGGCCTTGGCTATGTTGTTATGATAGTCTGACATTATGCATTCCATCATTATGAAAGTGGTTATTGATATTGCATGCGATCATTTGACTAGTAGAATATCCATGTGAGTAAGTAAATTGCATTAATTTATTTTATCTTTTCCATTTTATGCTGAAGTTCAAGTTTAAATGGCTTTCGTTTTAGTTATAAACTACCTTAATAGTTTATGCTTATCTATGACAGCTTCTGCTATAATGTTATCCTTACTGAGCATCTGAGCTCACCCCTTTCAATGTTTTATTTTTCCAGGATTATGAAGAAGTAGTTTATGAATGACCTACAGGGATAGTATGAGGGTATATGAAGACAATATGTTGTTGTAGTGTTTTTTACCTTATGATGTAATGTAAGACTTATGAATATATCTAGTGTTTCCAATACGACTAAACTAATCGGTCTTTCGAGACATGATCCTTTGTGATCATGCCAATGTTATGTAATAATTCACCGACTCTGGGTATCTAGGGTCGGGGTGTTACAGTTGGTATCAGAGGAAGTTTAGTACAAACTTTGGAAGGTAGATTTAGATAAACTCTGATTAGATCACATAGACCTAAGATAAACTTTGAGTATTAGTATAGAGGAACTTCCTAGAATTTTGGTATTGTAGAGATTTTTTTAGTTTTCCGAGAAATACATCCATGTCTAGATACGAGCAAGTAGAGGCGGCTCTGGAACAGATGTACCTACGGGTAAAACCTGAAAACACCGCTTTGAGAAAGACTCGAACGTGAACTAGTGCACGACAACGGGCCTTGGTGCACTCTTGGTTACGACACTCCTGGGGGATATGCTTAGGATAATTTACATTTTCTGTACAAACCGATTTAAGTAATATATATATATAATGGGAGTACAAGACCTTGGTTAATCCTAATATGTTTCAAATTGAGAATATGGTGACATGTTAATCTCTAAATGATTTTAAGACTATTGTAACTCACACAATGCATTCTGGTTTTAGTCAATGGCTGGATTCCAAAGAAGTCATAGTGACTTTGAGAATAATGTACAAGGTGGGAACGGTGGTGCCCATGAGCAACAAAATGGAATGTTGATAGGCGTAAAATATATCATCTTTATGCCAAATCAGTTTTCCAAAAATATGATCAACAACATATATATTAACCAACTCCCAGACTCATTAAGGAAGAGAAAGGTGATGAATGATAAGATCTACAGTAATGGAGACCATGGAGAAAAGAACCCTCAATTTCCATCATGCAAGAAATGTGGAAGGAGACACCCAGGAAAATGTCTCAATGGGACAAAGAAATGCTTTACGTGCGGGAAGGAAGGACATAAAGTGAAGAATTGTCGAAGCAAAATGAAGAGTACTATGGAAGAAGATAAAAATGTTCCCAAGAGTCCATTTATAGTCATTTGTCGTAAATGTAGGGGACCTGGCCATTACCCGAGTGAATGCCCTATTCTATAGGATATTTTCTTGGTCAAAGAAGAAGCTATGTGGAAATAAATGGTTGGAGAAATGTTTAAAAAGTATTAGCACTCCTTGTTTATGGGTTTACATTGGAATATTTGTCTCTTGAATTTATAACCCCGCAGTTTTCCATGTGAGAATGATATTTGAGGATGAATTGTCTCTTCTCTTGTGGATATAGGTATAAATAACCATTTGGTTTTATATGATCATTGGGATTTGAGAGAATTATAAGTTATTATAATTTGGGATGAAAATGTAAGGTATGATATAACATTTGAGGTTAAATTATGTTATTTTGAGGAATTTATCTCATTTTGGTAATATTATAAAATATAGTTTTCGAAAAAGGACAACACGTAGACCGTGTGACAACCCGTCGCGTCGGACAAAGCTGTGGAAATCGAACCCACAACCAAAGTGCGATTGGGATTTATCGCCTACCAGTGGACTACGTGAAGTCCCTAGTTAGTGTGTCTATTATTTTTAGTTAAATTATTTTATTGATAAATAATAATTTGATTTGGGTTCTTACGTCTTATCAAATGAATACCCTTAGTATAGGAAAATGATTTGGCGATTAAGTGATAAATGTTATTTTGGAAGATGTTCACTTTGTTGGGAACACTATATTTTCAAGGAAAACAGAATATTATCGGATGTCATTAGAGGAGTAATGGTGGATTTTTATCTATGTTTTTATTGTGGATCTATAGTGATTTGGGTTATTTATGAAAATGATTAACCTATAATAAAAAATATGTGATTATGTTAATTACTTTTAAGTATGTGACTTTAAGAGTAGATGATGTCATTTGGAGAAACAATTTAACATGGAAGATTACATTCTTATAAGTTTTGGGTTTCAATATTAGTTTTTATTATATTGAAGGATTTTAAGGAAAATTTATTATTGAATGTTGTTTATTTAACTTTGGGGTATTTTTGGTTTAATTTTAGAAATTAAGATGAGTATTTTTTTTCTCTAATGGAATACACATTTAGGGGATCATCAGATCTTTTACTAACCATTTTGGTTCTGATTAATCTTTAAAGACAAGTTAAATATATAGTTTATCCTACATAGATCATGTATTTATATAGAAGTTTATTCTAGCTCTTTTATTGTGACCAAGTCTTTTTGAATACTCATTATTCAAAAATAATAAGTTAGTGGTAAAAAGTTATTAATTAATGAACCTCTATAGAAAAAGTAAGTATATCTCTTTATGTTCTTAGTCAATATCATAAATGAATTCCTCGTCCTTATGTAATGTAACTTAAAACAAATAAAAATGTTGTCCGTTTACTTTCCTACTAGGAGACTAATGGTCGTTTGTCCCAACACATGTTTGTGGTTTTCTTATAGTTATCTTTCTTCTGATCATGATTTCTATCCCTCTCCATCAGAACTTGACACTTATTTTATCATCCATATCCATGTTTTCCTACATGGAATCCGAGTATGGGTTATCTTGGATGACCTTTATACCTCTCTTTCTTTCTTTTAAAGTGATAGTTTTATTGACTCTTTTTCCGATGTGGGACTTTCCGTTATATTCCCAAGCAAAATTTTAAAAGTTGTGAGGACGCAATTTATTGAAGGAGGGGAGCATGTAACACCCCAAGCTTCCACGGTACATTTCCCTTCAAATAATGCAATGGCGTGCATTGTAGCAACTTCGAGATTTTAACACACCACAACCAATCAAACTAGTCGTTATAAATAGTGATACCTACTTTTTGAAATTTTATAAATTCTATCTCTCAAAATGTACATCATTTTTGGATTCATAATATCGAAATTAGCCTAGGGTGAAATTTTGGCACCTTTCGGATAACTTTCATATTTTGATGAATAGTGAAAATTGCTAAATTTTAATTAAAAACAACTTTTTTAATCAAAATAATTAGTAGTGATAAATTTTTAATTTGAGTGGTTTTAAATTATATTTCGAATATATTTTTACCTTGTAATGAAATGTGGTCATTGAACATAATTTCACATTTAAACCATGCATAAACAAGTGCCAATCTTTTGATAGTTATTATCTCAAAAAAAACACGCTTTTTGTTTTAACAACGGAAATTAATTTTAAATTAATTTCTGCCACTTCTATGTTTTGAATTTGGAAAAATTTATTTTATATTTGGAATCAGGATGTTCATATTGTGTGAATAGTTAATGTTTATTTTTAGACATTTTGAATAATTACTGCGGTAAATATTTTATTTACCATGGTTAAGGGTAAATCCGGTAAATAAGGGTTCAAAAATAATATTATAATATTTCAAATTACCCTAAAAACGTGTCTTAACACGATTGGTTGATACATGGTTAACCATGGGCTTCTTTGGGTCTATTTTGGGACCCCATGGATCCACTTTTAAGTGATAATGACACTTTATTTTCATTAAGTTAAAATAAATACAAAAATGACAGAAGAATATATCTTTTAGAAAAAAAATTGTTACATAAGTTTATATATGTTAGATTTTAGACTATAAATATTCATTAGAAATATAAAACTATTTCCTACATAATTATATTTTACTTATAATTTTTAGACATTAAATAAGTTAATTTATTTATGACACAATGGTGATGTAGTAATTAACACAATAGTGAAAAATTAGAATAATTGATATTATAAATACTCAAATAAATATAATTTGAGACTTTTATTGACTTACACTAATTTTATAGGTTAATATGACATATTAGTATTGATTTAATTAAATTTTCTTGTAGTAATAATTCTGTTATGTATTTCACAAAAATCAACTATTGAATAGTGTCAAAATTGACATAAAAGAGTTTTTTAAAAAAATATTATATTATTAATTGATATTAAATTCATAAAAATCTAAGGTTCGGCCAATAGATTTATATCATGACAGGTGTATCATTAATGGACCACTTGGGGGTCTCATGGATGTATATAGTATGTTTATTGACTATATAATATAAAAATACAAAGTGACATGGTAATTGTCAAACTAATTAACTAAGAGTTAAAACTAAAAGATAAGGTTAATATAATGACCCAAACCAGTATAAATTCTATTTGTTGAATGGATTTCGACCTTTCACCACCTTAACCATTAAATAATAAACTTTGGAACCATTGGAAACCGAATAAGAATTTATTATAAATTAATATTTCTATCTTTTCCAAAGGTTCCCCTCACCCCTCTTATAAAAGGGCACTCCTCCTTCTCATTTCTTTACACCTTCAAAACCTTTTGGTTCGGCCAACCCCAGACAAAATACTCTCTCAACTTCCCTCACTACAACCTAGAGTACTTTGTTTGATTAGAAAGCAAACCTATGGATCCCTTTTGATCAAATCAAAAGGAAGAACCCAAAGAAGAAGTAATGTTTTCACCACCCCTTTTCAAGTTACTTTCTTCTTCCACTTCTTTTTTCTTTGTTATTACCATTATAAAATATTAACTCCAGTATCATATATATACTGTGATGTTATTATAAATATGGTACAACCATATTCAGTATTCTATCCATCCTTTGAATAACATGTCACCAAACATGCGTACGCACGGCCTACCGTCTCCACGTCGTGGTGTAATTGTTATTCAATATATTATTATTTGGATGGGTATAATAATGATGTGTAACTCATGTAAATAATAAACATAACATGATAATGATTCTGTATATATGATATACCATCCAATTATATATTATTTTAATATCAAAAGAATGATATTGTCGCTCGTGCGTACGTACGGACTACTGTCTCCACGAACGCGATGAGATTCATTCTCCAACATATCCATTCAAGTATAATTATAATTTGATGATTTGAAAAACAGTATCTAAGGATTTGATATCATTATGGATATAAATAATATACATCCCATTAATAACGAATATGGTTCACAAAACAAAGAATATAAAGTAAAATGAACCCATTAACACCCGAAATGGCAATAATTCTAAGATATTATTAACAAATCAATGTTAAAAGATCATATATGATATCATATTAAAGTAAATGATTCTTGTATAATTCAATAACAATTATTTCACCATTATACAGGAGTTTAACCTACCATCGACCAAGGAAAAAGTACAAAGTAAGGGGTTTCTTATCTCACTCTTAATTTCGTGAGAATTCCATTGTTCACCACTTATTTATTGCATGTGGTGTATGTGTACTGCCCATGATTGTATTCATTGTGTAATATAATTTTATTTATGGGTATTTACATCATCATTGTATGATCCTTCTTTCATGGGTGCATGTTTCATAAGTTACCAAATCAATAAGGGAATTTGAGATTTCAATTTCCACTCATTCGGCTTTATGCATACTTCATTGATTATTTTACTCCGAGATTATGTGTGGAATCACTATTCATTTGATTATGTCATAATTTCCACTCCCCTTCCTGTGGATATACTATTGATACACATAATCACACCATTGATAATTTCTCAAGTCATCAATATGAATTTGATGAGAGTAATTTTAACTCATTCTCCATTTGTTGAGTTAAACATCCAATTCATTGGTGTTATTTTTACAAGATTATGTGTGAATATCCTTTGATTGTTTTACACTGAATATCCAATCATATTTAGTGTATTTCTATTTGTCACACATAAATATGTCATTGATTTATCCTTAACCTAAGGATACTGACTTTATGAGAGATTTCATCTCAACTTAAATTCCATTGAGACTTCTTTGTTGTTATACACCAAATCACTTTTATGTGTTGTATATAATGTAATTTGACATAGTATATCATGAATCCCTTCATTATCACAATATTACAAAGTTTTTATTACCTCAATTATTTTTATTCAAGTGTCTCTCTTCTGGATAGAATCTCTAACTAAAATACCATTTTTAAAAGTTTTAAATACTTATTCTTCTAAATATTGCTCATTAATGTCCATGTTTTAAAAATGGTTTTAAGGATTTATTTAAATGGACATTAATGTTTTAAAATTAAAACTCCTTTTAAAATGTTTCAATGTGTTATGGGGAACTTTGATTCAAACATCTATTTTTAAATGGCTTCTTGACAAATAGTGTGACTTTTAAATGATTTCAAGAAAAAGGGGGATATTTCTCTTAAATATTTTTGATTATTATTTTAATCTATGTCAACATCCTTCATAATTCTTGATTGATGTTAATGTGATACAATACAATCTTCCATATTGTATCAATTGAGTTATGTTTGACTGTAGATGTGCTATTTTTATACCATTAATGTTTGGTGGTTAAAGTATTGACATTTCGTATGCTAGTTTTAATACGAATGTTTATGTTATGTTTAAACCTGTTTATATGAGGAAAGCATTAGACTTAATAAGTGACGATTGGAGCCCTCTATAGCTCCTCGATGCATCAGTAGGTATCACGAGACAAACTAGTGTTTTGGCACAAGGCCATAGCAAAATCTTATTTGTAGTCTTTGCACGAGGCCTTGGCTATGTGGTTATGATAGTCTGGCATTATGCATTCCATCATTATGAAAGTGGTTATTGTTATTGCATGCGATCATTAGACTAGTATAATATCCATGTGAGTAAGTAAATGACATTAATTTATTTTATCATTGCCATTTTATGCTGAAGTTCAAGTTTAAAAGGCTTTCGTTTTAGTTATAAACTGCTTTAAGTGTTTATGCTTTTCTATGAAAGCTTATACTATAATGTTATCCTTACTGAGCATCTGAGCTCACCCCTTTCAATGTTTTATATTTCCCTGGATTATGAATAAGTAGTTTATGAATGACCTGGAGGGATAGTATGAGGGGATATGAAGACAAGATGTTGTTGTAGTTTTTTTTACCTTACGATGTAATGTAAGACTTATGAATATATCTAGTGTTTCCAAGACTACTAAACTAATCAGTCTTTCGAGACTTGATCCTTTGTGATCATGCCAATGTTATGTAATAATGCACTGACTCTGGGTATCTAGGGTCGGGGTGTTACATAAAAAATAATTATATTATAAATTTTCTATTAATTTATAATAAAAGACTCATGTATGTATACAGTTTACCATTACTAATAAACTATTCTGTCCTTTGGGATGCGATTTAATTGTATCTTATGACAATGTAACAGTAGTACGCTCCTGCTTTAGGCTGTTGATGTCGATAATTCTATGGTTGGTATTTGATATAGGTTTAGATGCAACCTTTGGAACTATAGTTAGGAAATCATAGAATAGAGAACATATCCCTAAGGTAAAATTTGAGGGTATGTATAGAATAAAATCATAATGATCAGTTAGATATTTATTATGTGTTTTTTTCTATAAATAAATCAATGTATGGATACTACATGTTGATGTAGTTTTTGTATAGATGTACCTTGGAGTAACAACATTGAAAGGTGTTTTGGACCTAACTCAAGCATAGCCTAGTTGATGATAACGGGACTTACTACACACCTCGTTTAAAATAATACGGAGATATTCATTAAGTAATCCACATCTTCTTTATAATCCATTGTGAATGGTTTGAAAATATAATGAAAATAATTAACCTAGGTTAATACCTAGGACTTTTAGAATCAAAATAAGGTTTCATGATTTAGATATCCTATAAATGAGTATATATTTTCTCATTATAACTATTGATAATCATACTATGCCCCACAATTTTAGTGAATCACTAGAACCAAATAGATTAATGTTATCATGGAAGATGAAGGATAAGGTTGTTATAATGAGAAATCAAATGATGTGATGAAATGAGGGAATGATATTATTTTTTTGAATAATCAATTTTCCCAAAATATGATTAATAACATATGCATTAAAGATCTCCCGAACACACCAAAGAAGAGAAATATGATGTTTTTAAGAGATCATGTTGTGGATACCATAGAGAGTACAATGCTTAGTTTTAATTATAGAAGAAATGTGGAAGCAAAACACCCCAATAATTGTATCAATGTAATGATGAAATGATATATATTGGAGAAATATGGACATAAATAATATAATCACTAATAGAAAACAAAAATTATGATGGAAGGAAATAAATATAATCATGGGGATCCATTTATAGTTCATTCCCCTAACTGTAGGGAATTTTTTCATTACCCAACTAATTACCTCTTCTATGGACAATCATTAAACTAAGGAGATAACTATGTTGAAATAAATGGATGAAGTATTTATTTATTGAGTTTGAATTTAAAACATTAGTTAAAAGTCTATTTAATGATAAAAACCCAAGGATGACCATAATATTTATTTAAAATATTATATTATTATAAAATAAAAAAAGGAAAATCGGTATGCCAATTGATAAACCATCAAATATGGTAAAATGATTAGACTTGAACCCATGACTCAAGAATGATACTGTTTTTGTGCATACCATTGGCTGACGTGATGTCCGATCAATGTGTAATTAATTTCAATTAAGAAATTCGAAAAATAAATATGAAAACTGATCTATTAGTGTTAAATTTTAGGTTTAAAGATTAATTTATTCACCATATAGGTTTTGTAATATAGTTAAATTAAAATAAAATGACTTCTTTTAATGTTATTATAAACTGTTTAAAAATATTTTATTGATTATTAAGAATGTTTCATTCTAGGATATCCATTTCATAGAGAAAGGAATTAATTAAAATTTCATCGAAAAAAACCCAATATAAAAAAAATTTATATGAAATTGAAATATATCTAGTAAGTATATTTCAATATATTTCTATGTAGTAAAATAATTACTCAGAATTAGAAAAAGGATACAAAAATGTTGTCCTAATACATTAATTTTTTTGAACTAATGGTCTTTTAAATCACCATAGATTTATAGATTTTAGGCCCTCCACAATCCACTAATCATCCCTTTTTTAGGATTGACGACCTCATTCAATACCTATAAAAATTTATTTTTTTCTTCTATGCACATATCTCCACTATCCACTAATATTATCCTACATAAAGACCATGTTATAGGTTATTCAATTTGACCATTATTTTTCACATTATCACTTATTAAGAAGATATTTCATAAAATATTTTACAATGCGGGTTTTTCAATAAGGTGATTTTATTATATAATATTATAGATTAAAGAGATCGAGTTTAAATTCAAAGGACACAATATATATATAACAAGGGGAGAATGTAATACTCTGAAAATTATTAAAGAGTAACTTCTATTGGATAGTGTTTATGAAACACAATAGAATACATATAAACGAATATAACCTATTGGGAATTTATGGTATATTTAATATTTATATATAAAATTAATATATTATAGATCTTTTGATTCAGGCAATGCTGAGTTATTTTGTGTCCAAGATAAAAAATACATTATTTCATAGCTTATGTTACACGCAAGACGATGTTTTACCGAACAAAAATATATTATTAAAATCTTACTATATAACCAAATTTCTAAATTTTTAGTTATGAATAGTAGTAAAAAAATTATAAAAATATATGGTTTATAAAAATATAAAATTTATTCACAGGTTACCAATTAATAAAAAATAAATATATAACGAATTAAATATAAATGAAATGATTTTTTATGCTCACAATTCTATTTTATCATCATAAATTAAATTTATTAATTTTAATGAATGATATTAATTAAATGTATATTTTATATATTCAATTATTAATTTTGATTCATCTAATAGATTTTATAGTTATAAAATAATACAAAACTAAATTTGTACGTAAAAACGTAATATTTCTCTAAAAGAAATTTTTCCAGCTTTCAATGGTGAACCTTATTTAATATTTTATGGAATTTTTATAATTTATATATTTCAAAATAATCACCATTTTTTAAAATCATAACATATAAATTATCACCAATTTAACATTTGTAATTTTTTGTGATGCTTCATATTTTGGTAGATATAGGAAAATGTTGAATGTTAATGGAAAAATGATTTCTCGTATAATTTGATTAAAAGGATAGATAATATTTTTTATTGGTGTTAAAAAATATTTTGAAAAAATTTAAATCAATTAATCAAATATTGGTCTTTGGAATCAATTTCACATTGACATTGAATATAAAAACATAGAAAACTTTTGACTATTTTTATTTTAAAACCCTAATTTCTCATTCTGTCTATGGGATTAATTTTAAATTAATTTCTTCCAATTATATTATATAAATTTGGAAACATGGATACTATATTTTACAATCAGAATAATTTATTATTTCTAATAAATTCAATATATTTGATATTGAAAATCTTAGTGAAAGTGATTAAAATTAATTGCAAAGATTAAGATAAGGTTCAACATGAGTAATAATAAATTGGTGACTGCAGCCATGGAAAAAAATTTCATGTTGATCTTAGATATGGTTCTATAAAAAAATATGAGTTTGAATATATGGAAAAGGTTCATTGTGCATTGGTAGTGGAAATCTTTATATAGGTTATGTTTATAGTCGGTTGTGAATTTCACGAGTAGTGGGAGTAAATTGAGGTACATGTAGAATCCTATAATTTTGTAATAATAATTGGTTAAGTGGATTCATTATTATATAATTTATTCCATAAACATTTCACTTTTCCTTAGAGTAAACATGTCACTATAGGGGTTTTCTAAATTACATTTTTTGGTATTTTTAGAAACTATTAATAGTACAGGGGACTATATGATTAATTGAAGTGGTATGGTTGTGAGTTATATGTAAAATACTCAATTGGTATTTTAACATTAAATAATTGATGCAAAATATATTTTCTTACAAAAATATGTAAATCGCTTTATTTGGATGAGTATGCTATTTTAAGATCATTAATAGAGTATAGATGATGGAATACTATTTTTTGATTAACAAAGTGTGATTCAATTTTCCAAAAATCAATAGTTTTATTATATGATGAATCATATTCAATAAAAATAACAATTTTCCCAATTTTTTAGGTTGTAGTACTGAGTTTATATTATATCGATGGATCTTAAAAAAGAAATAACATATTAATAGTTGATGTAGTAAATAATGCACTAAGGCGATGATGTGCCTCAATTAGGCTAGGAAGTCTATAAGCATGGTTGGATATTAAATTAATCATTACATAATTTTTTAGTAATATAAATATGTACGGAAATATATATATAATACATAGTAGTAATGTTTTTAAAAATTTCCACATGTGGTGTTTTTGAAGGGTTTTTCATTGTGAAATCAATCTTTATGATATGGAATTAATCCATCAAAATGGATGAATAAAATAGAATAAATTATGATTATATTCAAAAGAAGGTACACATGTAGTGGAAAATACGTAAATTATTGAAAAATAAGTATATCAAATGGTTTATTCATAAGATGTTATTAGATGTTACCCTAGTGTAGTTTGATAGAGGAGGTGTAGAAAAACAAAGGTATCTTCAATGGAACTAAATTTTTAGAGTTTCAGGGTCATTCATAAAATATGTAATATTTATATTATGTGTTTCTAGAATAAATAACATATTATATAAATATGAATTTCTTGTAGAGGGGGACATTGATTGAGTGGAGGGTCATTCATGAAGACCTGATATAATGGACTTCTCCTTACAAATATTAGATGTCCATAACTACCAATTTCCACTACTGTGTTATGCTACACATTTTTGGTGGATAATTTTAATAGATATTATATTTTTTATATCTAATTATAATTTATTAAATAAATTTAAATTAGTACCCCCCATGGATTATGACTCATGTATGAACCATGTTAAATTTGTTAGTTGTTGTTTTTTCGTTGGTTTTATTTTGTTCATTTTATTTTAGATTTTTTTTTGTTTGTTCAAGGGTATTTCAACATTGTTTGATTATATAGGTGTGGCATTAATTGTGTCTTTTAGACACCATAGCTAGAGTTCATTTTATCAGATTATTCAACCAAAAATATTTCAATAGATTTCATCCAGTGGATTAGTCAAAAGATAGTCATGAGACCAAAAATGGTAGACTGAAGTTTCATATTGAATGATTTTCCATTTGGTTTTTACAGTTCACAAAAATCAAAGAATGATAAATAATTATTTGTATTAGTATAATAATACTATGAAAAATTTGATTCATCATTTCAGATTATTGATTCTATATACCTGCATTAGATTCCATAACTGTATCTTCTTTAATAAATTAAATTATATTTTGCATAAAAATTAAATTTTGATTATTATTGAGGATGAAATTTGTCATAATAATATATTAATTTTAATTTTTTTAATGTGATATGTGGTGTATTTTCATTAATGTTGAGCTATGTGTTTTTTAAAAATAATAGGGCACAAAAAGCTGTTTGATGAGTTAACTCAAAAATTTCATTAATCTTATTCTACTTATACATATATGTATTATAGTTCATTTTACCTGCATAAAAGTCATTAATTTTATAGTAACGATATCTATTCATTTTTGGATTTTTTTGGATAAATTATTTTGGGATAATTCCCCATAAAAATTTATTTTTAGGTGTATATGTAATTAGAGCCAAACCATGTTATTTTCAACTACTTAGATACTGAAATATTATTCTTATCTATTAATATAATAATTATTAACTCGAGTTACATTCATAATAATAAACAATTTACTTATATTAATAATGAAATAATTGTCGTTTATGTTAATTTTATACATGATAAAAAATTTATGTAACATAAAATGTAGCACTATAATCATTTGACATATAGTACATAATAATTATAACCATCCCTTCAACACATATTATATTTTCTAGATCCTTCTATTTGAAGTGATATTTTCATTCTAAAACTAATATTACCATCATATTTCTATTTATATTATTTATAAAATCATTATTTCTTATTATAGTCAAACAATAACCATAATTGAGTAATTATAATCCACTAAAATCATTATCCATGAAAGAAACATCAACCAAATTTTGTTCTCAAGATCGAGTCCTCACAACCAATTACTATATTTAGCATAAGGATATCCAATTGACCCAAATTGTACATAATATGTTATATGATAGAATTTATTAAAAAATAATTATTATTTAATAATTGTAATTTATCATTTGACTCTAATTTTATTAATATTTAATGTGTGAGATATCACCATTTAATATGTGCATTAATTTTTTACGAAGATGAATAATATAATACTTTTTGAATAAACCCTAAACATAAAAAATAATTACCATGTAATTAATTATTTAATAAATATATAAATGATTAACTTCTATTCCATATTTGATTAGATTTTGAAATAATCTTTTAATTTTCAATGAAAAATAATAAAATTTGGTGAACATGAATTCAAATAAACAACAAATTTTTTATTATAGATGGTACCCAATATCAAAAATAATTGGACCATACACAATAACAAATTTCTATCCCTGTTTTTTTACTAAAAATTCTGATGGGAAAATGCCTTTGTTTATGGGGAATATAAATCAACTTAAATTTTATTATAGTTTAAATAAGATAGACTTCATTTAATAATTCCATTTAAAATGAGAATTTTTCCAGGATTGTGATGTTGTTAAACATAATACTAATAAGGAGGAAACAAAATGGAATTTAATTCCAATATTTGGAATCAAATAAAATTTCATCATGAGATGTTCATAATGGATAGGAGGAAAAATTTAAAATTTACTCTTGAGTGTTTAATTGCTGAAAAGTTAGGGAATTTGAACATCAATAAAAGATAATTGGAGTAGTATTACGCCACTTTAGTAATGGAACCAAGGAATTGTAAATCTGATATATTGGGGTTAATTTTTATTTATTTTTCCATTCTACTTGAGATAAAAAAAATTCACTACAAAATATAAACCATTCATTATATAAATTCTGTTTTTTTGTAAATAAATATTACCTGTACAGATTTTTTAAAAATTAAAAATATATAGTCCGGAATGTTTTGGCTATGAGTTTGAAAGAAATTATTTATAAAATATATAATACAATTATTTTACTTTTTAAATATTGATGATTAAAATTGATATATTTTATATTCACTTAATTCATTTTGATTCCTTTAATATAGGTCTAGAAACATCATTTCCATTCTGATATGTTGTTGTCTTATTATACTGGTTCGATTCAAGTTGTTTTATAAAGATTCCAAGCATGTATTTTAATTGTTTTAAATAAATAATGTTGTCATTTTATCAATGTTTTCAATTTATTTTTACTCTTTCATGAAATAATGATTAATTTATTATTATTATTATATATTTTCAAGGAATGACAGATCTATATTAGAGAAGAAAATAGTTTTTTCTATATCATTTTATAAGTGAAAATTTATAATAATACCTGGAACATGTGATTATATTTTAATCTAATATTCTATTTAATAAAAATTTTTGTTGAAGAGTTATGGTCAAGAAAATGTTGAACTGGGTTTGAAGAAAGCTGCCTAAAGGATATATTAATGAATTGATGATAAATAATGAATGGTAACATGGGGAGTGGAGAGATCATCTAATACCTAATTTTAATCAAATATTATTATATTTTTTGAAGTAAGTGTTTTTATGTTTTTGCATGTTTTGATAACGAATTTAAATATAAACATAAGGTGTTGATGAAATAATAAGATGATTCAAATATGTATTGAAATATTTTAGACATAGGGTTAATGTTGAATATCATTTCACATTTTATAGTTTAGAATATAATTATTATAGTTCTCTTCAATTATTAAGAATATAAATTCATAGAGTTCAAAAATTTTCATAGAGTATATAATAGTTTATAAATTAAATGATATATGATTCTAGTAAAGTCATGATGACAAATTTGGGGTTATTATTGTACGTCTTTAGGGAGTAATGAATTTTTAGGGTTTGTACATTGGCATTATAATATCATAATTCATAGATTTGACCGAAGGTATATATTTCATATACAAACAAAATATTGTTTTATAAATTTCATATATTTCAATTATTCATTTTAAAAATTATATAGTTCTCTGAACCTCCAATGACAATTCAGGCTTTCAAGAAACACCATAGGGTTCCCTCTTTTGTGAAAAAATCGTAGAATATTTATAATATAGTTAAATTCATAATAATTCTATAAATCATGAATTGATAAAAATTAGAATAAATTAAAAGGGATATTAATATAAATTGATATTTATCAGACAATGTTCAGGTTTTATTCATTATAGGTTTAAATATCACTAACTATTTAGAAATTATCATGTTTTACGGTGAACTGATACGAAAAGTTCTACACTACATGTTGTGTTTCCATTTAATAATGGATGCAAACATGAACACTTGGAGACAATAAAATATAATTGGTTTAATTAATTTCATATATATTTAAATGATTAAATAACCATGATTTTTAAATATTATATAAATGAAAATTGTAAATGAAAATTTGTAAAGATATTGTGAAATTTTTTAGACATGAATTGTCTAAAAATGTGAATAAAAGTTATCACTTATTACCAAATATTGTGGTTTTTATAGAAAATTAAACAGGTAAAAAAATTATTCACTTTTTTGTTTTAATAATAAAAATAAACCATGATGATAAGAGTAAATTTTTGATATATTATTTGATAAGGTTGTAATAATGTGATTGTTGTTCAAGTAAATCAATGAGAACTCGATACTAATGCATATGATTATCATTGATGAATCTAAAGGAGAAACTGAAGATATCTAGGTACATCATGTAATTCTTGGAATAATATAGAGAATAACTATGATACATTTCTATTGCAAAAGGTGATACTGAGAAATCATCCAATTAAAATTGAAAGACAAAAACAGTTGGGGAAATGTTACATGAAGGTGGAGGAAGATATTAATGTAATAATCATAGCTCCCTGAAAGGATAAATTCAAGTATTGTTTGTGGTTGTCAATATTAGTTGTGGGGACTATGATATTCGAGATAGTAAGAACTAATGGATTCATGAAGACTATGGTATTCATTATAAATAACTCTTCAAAAGATTATATTATAAACACAAAGAAAGTATATAATATCTTCCTTAGAGAGTGTGGATGATTCCAACCAACCCTTTGGTTACATATGATTAGGAATTTTTAATCACTATAATGTAATAGTGATATTCTATTATTGCCGAAGCATTCAAATCATAGAACGATGTAAGATTCTTTATTAGATATGATCCTTGTAAAAACCATTTTACATTTATTTATTGTTTTTTCAACCTTGAATACCATGTTGTGCTTGAGTTATTATAATTAGATCAATATATCACAATTGATATAGAGGATTTTTTTATAATTGGAGAAAATTAAAAAAAATGTATAAATTTTTACAATTTGGGTAAACTAATTCACCCCTCTCATTGACCCAATGCAGTCTATTAGGAAAATTTATAGGAATCAAATATAAACAATTACATATTTCATAGATCTAAATTTATTAGGTATTGTTTTATCTACTCTATAAGAAGTGAATACATGAATATAATTCATTGATTCTATATATAAAGAACATGAGATCCATCCATATTAATAATGAATTCGATATGTCATCAGAAACATTGAAGAAAATGAAGAATAGTGAGGAACATAAATTGAAAAATAATTCAATGTAAAATGATGGTTCACATCCACCAAAAGGTAATATGAGTGGTATACATAGTTCTAAATATACTGATTGGCATTCTTATGTAAATTTATGTCATGAATATGATGATTTTATAAGAATTCAATCAATTAATTCTTTTAAATCTATCATTAATGATAAATTTTTGATTATCCTTATTGAGGTTATATAATTATATATTGGATTTCAAAAAATAATTACATTATATAAATTCATGGTTGTAGGGGAAGGATAATGTTGGGGATAAAGGCATGTCTATGAATGTACATCATTAAGAAACTCTCATCATGGATGCACAAGCCATGGGAAAAAATAATATTGTTCAATAAACCAAATATCACATTGGATAATGAAAATTAGAAAAAATTAATTAATAAGAAGAAA
Source organism: Viscum album (assembly GCA_963277665.1). Classification (NCBI taxonomy): domain Eukaryota; kingdom Viridiplantae; phylum Streptophyta; class Magnoliopsida; order Santalales; family Viscaceae; genus Viscum; species Viscum album. The sequence continues at coordinate 566,255,976 of OY728164.1, read as the reverse complement.
TAAATAGATAATATTTTTGTAAAGATAATCTATGTTATGTAATAATTTAACAAAGAACAATTAAGTGTTAGGGATTTTAAAGTGGAAATAAAATCCAAAATGATTAATTACCTAGATAATTAATTATATGAAATTTAACCTATACATGAGGAATAGATCATGTTATTATAGAACAAATATTTTTATTTTTTATTTGTGATGATAATGAGATGAAATTCCTTAGAATAATGTTTTATTAACTAAAAATCAAACTAAAATATATGGTGTTATCATAATATACTAACTCATCGAACATTAAGATGAAAAAAATTGGAACACATTTTATTTGAGATTAATTGCTCAAATAAGAGTCATATAAATTGAAATAATATCATGGAGTCATCCTCTAATTAACCTATAACTATATCATGGAGAATGTTAACCAAAAAATAGATAAAACTATTTTTTCTAATATAGGGTTGTCTACTATAATTTGTTTTAAATGTAAATGTTAAAATGTTTCTATGGATAAAATTTTAATAAGGTCCACTAAGACATCCAAATAGGATATTTCCATATATATGAAATTAATACTCCTCAAAATGTCCTAAAAGGTTAGTTTTTTTTGAACGAAACACCATATATTAATAAAAGAAACAAAATTTTACATGAAGCGAAAGGAAGGAATTTTATTACAGTCTCTTTCATAGAGGTGAATAAAATCAGCTAGCAGCGCATCCAGCCAAGTCATGTTCTGGTGGACACCTTTATTGGCATGGGCATCAGCAACTTCATTTTCTTCACGGAAGGCATGTGTAGCAATGTAGTCGATCTTCTGAAGCGAATTCAAGCAGTTCATCCAACGCATAGTAAGCGGCCAGGCTAGATGAATGACTCCGTTCCAAATTGCTTGAACAATGGTGGTAGAATCACTTTCAATCCACAGTTTACGCCAACCTCATGCTCAAATAATTTGATGATTTTAAGAGACATCAACGAACAAAAATTAAAACAGTTGAAAATAAGAGATGAATATTCTTGTGAGAAAAGAAAGTGCAGAAAAGTATCAAATAATTTAATAGACTTTAGAAATACAATCTAATTATTTACAATAATAATTATAAATAGGATTTCATTTATAAATTTATATTCATTCCTTTTGTGAGAAACTGATACACAGTTGATCACTGTAAACAGGCTGTGGAAATTAGTTTTCAAGTAAAGAAACTTTTTTTCAAAGAGTAAATCAATCACAGATGGAAATGAAAATAATTAATTGATTTAATATATAAAAAAAGAAGTTTTAATGGGGTTTAACTTGAATGGAAACATTAAAATTGTAAAAAAAGTTGTGGGAGTTCTTTTAAAAATATGAGTATGTTAATAACAAGTGGCTAACTATTTGGATAGACCAATTGAGAATTTATTAATTGATGGATATGGACCAAAACAGTGTTAATATAAAAAAGGTTTTTAACATATGTAAAATATTTAACTTTTCATGAGTGTTTTTTTTTTGAAAGTAATTATCCAACTATGTTTGGAAATTTTTGATGAATTTGTTGTGAAATAAGTAATTCAACTGAAAAATTTATGGTTGTACTTCTATCTCAAAATGTAAATTATTAATAATATTAATTCATAAAGAAAAAACCATGGTTGAAAGTCCATTATTAGAAAAAGAGAACGATCTTATTACACAAAAGGATATAGAAAAACTAGAAGAGTAAGTTTATACAATGATAAATAGTTCATAACTGGAAAACCATAAAGAATTCATTAAAATATGGCATGGTAAAGGGATTTGTTTCGGTATTATATAATAGAGTTATCCATCATTATTTTATGAATAAATTATTTAAACAATCTACATATTCCCTTGTATTTTATCATATGAGTTTAGGGAACATAGTTGAAGGTGATATTTGAATTATTATATCTGAATAGATATTTTAATCACAAAACATAATAATAATGCTTCATTATAGAAAATTCAATATTCCATGATGATGAGTATGAGAGTGAATCCATTTAGAGGGAGTTAACATAAATAGTAGATATCAATGCATAACCATGTAGTGAATCTAAAATTTCTAGAATCCACTTAAAAATTATTGATATAAAAAATCACACCCAAATCCCCATTCTTAATTGTTTGAAATTTGATATTAAGAACGGGAAGAGATAAATCCTAAAATATGGAGTTATATGTAATTTACTTGAACTATTCTAATGAATATGTTATAGATGTGTTCATGTTACAAATTCTTAATTAATATATCATTTAATCAAATAACAAATGGAATTTAATGTGATATCACATGCTAAAAAGATTTAATTGCTGACCATGATGCATAGGTTATCTCACATTCCATTTCTAAAAAAATTTCCCAGGTAAAGATAGATTTAAATGGATGACATATCATTGCTAAGACATCTTGTATTACATCTGTCTCTAACTTTTATAGATCTGGGTAAAATTCATAGAAAATGTGGAAGAAAAATATAATATTTAAATAATAGAAATGTTTGAATAGGAGAGAGATACATATCCTATATTTATTTTATAATTACATTCAATAAGTTCATGAAGAAAAAGAAAAACATAGTGATATAAATTTTTATAGGTATTAAAAATAGAATAATGAGGGAGAATGAGGATCTCAGACATATATTTTATTTATTTGTTAATAAAGAATACATTATTTATGTTAAATCTATCAATATTTACATAATGATCAAATCAGAAACAATGATGCTACATATATTATTATATAGTGGTAAATATGGATGGATCCAACTTCTTTTAGAAAATTAATTATGTAAGGATCCATTATATGAAAAAATAGAAATATTTGTAATATAAGATTATTGTATTTGTGATTGTCTTTTTGATATTTAAAATTTATGATTTATAGACAATACCAAAAATATATTGAATTAATTTTTAAGAACGATAGGTAAATGAGATATTAACTAATTGTTATTAAATAGGTAAGCATAGCATGGAGAGTGGAAATACCATAAAAATACTACTACGAATCATATATTATATTATTTGATGATGTAAATATTTAGATGATTTTATGAAGTCGTAAGAATGTTTTATATGATATTTTCATGGTTGTTATGGAATGCCAAGATGATTTGAATTGATTTGGGAATATTTTTTCTTCAGTGAAAAAGTTGAATATTTGATAAATTTGTGACCCCTATGAAATTTATACAGTTTAGAATAGACATAATAGTGTTTTAAAAAAGTTTATAGAGATAAAATTTATTGTGTTTATTGGTTTTCTAAGAGTATATGAAAATTTCAATGATATCATAGTATATGATTTTGGTATAGTATTAATATATATGCAAAACATTGTAAGGTACATCTTTATATATTTGGGACATCATTGAGTTCAAACATATACATCATAAGGTTAGAGTCTATTGAGTTGAAATTCCTTCTTGAGTTGAACTACATACCTCATTGGGTTCATATTTTTAAATTTCATGACGATTATAGTGTTTTTTCAACCCAATGAGAAATCATAATGTTAATTGAACCATAAAAATCCAAGCCAAGATGTCATGGAACATCCTTAGGATCCCACTTTGGAAAAATTGAGTGGATAAATGTAATGGACCGGACCCCTCTGGTCCATTCCATTATTGAAATCGATGTGGTCAACACGACGCACGTTATAATGATAATTTTAATAGTAATGATAACGTAAAATATGTTAAATAATAATTATGATGACATAAATTGTGTGATTAATTAAACTAAAAAGAATAATCATGATAAAATTATTTAATGTGTGTTATTATTTTTAATGATGTGAAGTGGGAAGGTGTGTGATCCATTAGAAGTTGATAAAGGAAACATGCTATTTGTTATAAATTGAGTAATTGTTGAAATTAAATTTGAATAATAATAATGGGTGTTGTGTTATTAATATTATTCATAATATTAATAATAATGAGAAATTGATGAAATGAGTCATGGTATTTATTGAAAACAATTAAATGAAGATGCAAGTGGAAGCATGGTGGTGCGTTCATAAAATTAAAGGTGAGTTTGTTATATTGGGTTTATTAAATTGAATGGTTTTAATTTAATAAAAGTTGTTTCAATTTAATCAGTGTGAAATAAAAATAATTAGAATAAAAATAATTAAATTGATGGATGTTACGCGACATTGAAGTGGAATGGTCGGATTCAGATATCCAACAGGGTGGTTTAATGTGGTCATTGCGATGAGCGTAAATCTTTTTCTTATTAAAAATAATAACGTTGGTGAGTTAATAAAATAAGTTGATGAAATTTTATTGTTATTGAAGAACAATAAATAACAATGATGGCGTAAAACTATGTGCGAGAGGTTAATAAAATTAAATGTATTAAAATGGGGTTCAATATGTATGTTATATTAATTTTGTTTTGTCTTTTAATTCAATTAAATGAAATGGTTTTGAGTCGCATGGAATGGTTGTGCATAGGTTCTCCCAAAATTGAAATATGAAATTAATAATATTGATCGTATAATAAATATAATAATACAATTAAAAGGAAAGTGGTTTTATTTAATAAATTATAATAAATTAATGGGGAGGCGCATGACATGGGGAGGGGGAGGCGTGAATTCCCCCTTTCCCTTGTATAAATCGTATATTTTTTATATAATTTGAGTTAATATATCATATATTTTATATAATGTTGATTTAATATATAATAATAGTAATACAATAATGATATAAGGGAGTGTGCATGGAGTAAGAGGAGAGATTCACCCCACAATCCATTTTGATCAAAATATTAACTTATTATAATAATAATAAAATAATAGTATTATTATTTTGGGTGATCAAAACTTAAAAAGTCTGTAACTTCTTCATATGGTGTCGGAATGATGAACCGTTAGTGGCAGTGTAATCCTGTAATTAAGATGGTCATTTTAAGACCAATGATGAATTCCTTTTCATGGCTTATAACTCAGGTCATCAAAATGCCAAATATTAATAGAATTATCATTATTATTAAAACCCGTGGAAACAGCGTGACATGTCATGTGTTGACCGGTCAAAATGCGTAACGGGTGTATGGTCACACCGTGTATTCATTAATACACATTGCATACTATTTTACCTATTCATTGCCTATATAAGAAAGGGTCTCAGATTATTTCTAGACTAATCTCTTCTTCTTCGCATGACGATGCTCTTGGATGATCGAGAAGTCTTCCTCCTCTAACATCTCCATCCGGACTCCGATTATCGATCCGTAAGTGGATGTGGGATCATGTCGGCAAGGAGAACACAGTAAACCCTATTCTGTTCCCTCTTCTTCGACTTCCCCTCCGCAGTTTCCAACTGAGGAGAATGTTGATAATTGATGGGAATGACGGCCTTTGACGAACGACTCTAAAAAGGTATGTTAAACCTCTGTTCTTGTATTCTCTTTCCGATCCTACTTCTCCCGTTATATTTCCATGAAACGGCGTGTGATCTACGTGTTGAGGAAGTTTCTTGTGTTGTTGATTTGGTGGTGTCGTGACGTCCTTGGTGGATTTAGTCGTTTGGGGAGAAACCATGTGATCGTGGTGGTCATGTTCGTAGAAGGACACTAGAACTTGTTAAGGTAGGGATCACACCTTTGTCTCTCTAATTTATGTATCATGCGGGGTGGGTATCCTTTTGTTTTCATGAGAAACAGTTGAACCATTAAATAATGATAATAACTGTTTAATGAATGGGGTTGGGAAGTTAGTGATTGCTGTTACATTACTTTTTATATCCTGTGATATTATATTTTGGAATTGAATGAGCTTCTACCTGCTGAAAATCATGGTCGTTGGGGGCCTTCGCGTATGCAAATAAATGTTTCCCTCTCCATCTGTATTTTCTTATGGATGGAAGCTTGTGGAATGTGGAAATTGGATAATCACGTAAAGTTGGCTGATTAAATGAAAATCTGGAACCCTTGTGTGATCACCCGGGTTAAACAAAATGGAATAATGAACATGTGGGTGTTGGCTTAGTTACATGGCATGTGTTGGGGTGTTTTTGTGGGTTGTTGTGGATCGGGTGAGCAGCAGGGATGCGGTTGACTTGGTTGTGGGTTTCTGTTAATGTTGTGTTGGTAACGGACAGTGGGGCTGCAATAAATGGTATTAAAGGGATATTGATGTACGGGTTTCGGTGCGGTTGTTGTTATGGCAGTTGGCAGCGGGGCTGCAGGGTTGGGTTTCAATTTGAACAGGTTATGGGTTGTGATTAATAGATAAAAGTGGAAGAGTTAATGAATGTTGGGGCGTGGTAATGAAACAGACACAATAATCAATGGGGTTGGTTGGTTGATAAGAGGGACTTTGTTGTGCCGCTTATGTTTTTCCTAACTTTTTTGTGGATGGCAGGGATATGTTTTATGAACGATTGGTGTGGTTAGTTGTGGATAGTTTCCCAGTAGTTAAGGAACTAAATAACTATTTCTACTGAAATGTGAAAACCTAGAGGGGGTTGGGTTTGTTTGTTGTATGCATGCTTCATAGTAGCAGTGCCGAGGTACTTGCTTAGTTTCTCTTTTTAGAAGCCATAGGTTGGGTTGTGAGGTTTGTATATATATATATATATATATATATATATATATATATCTGTAAATTTTTTGTTTTTGTCACACCCCACCCATGTTGAGCACTTAGTGCCGGACACTCCCATTTTATGGGAGAGGGTGTTTTTCCCTCAGTTACTAGCTCCTTCCTGCTCCTTCTCCCCTAGGCTGTGATGGCTTGATGCGACCTTACACATAAGACTCTTCAGGTAGGTTTCGATTGGGGTGGTTTTATCCCAAGACTCTTCGGGCAGGTTCTACTGTTTCCCAAGAATCTTCGGGATGAGGCCCAGGTGTGTGCGGGTGGGATACATGGTTGTGAGGCCCAGGTGTGTGCAGGCAGGATACGTGCTTGTGAGGCCCAGTTGTGTGAGGGCGGGATACATGGTTGTGAGGCCCAGGTGTGTGCGGGCGGGATACGTGGTTGTGAGGCCCAGGTGTGTACGGGCGAGGAGAGTGTGGCAGCATCAGGATGTTAGTCGTTAGGAAGAGGAGATAACTAAAGGGAAATGGTGTGAGGTACCCAATACTCTTTTTCTTATATACTACTACCTGTTGTGCTTTTGTTTTGGTGAGTGTGGCTGGCGAGGTTGGGTGGACAGAATTTCTTACTAGGTTTCATTTGTTGTTCTCACGGGACATTTCGATGTCTCCCCACTTGTGCACGAGAGTTTTAGGTTTCCCTAATGAGTATACTTGTATGCTCACCCTACGTTTACTTTCAGGTTTCCAGGAGGACTACCAGGGTCGTGCGGGACCCTACTAGTCGGACAGTTGGAGTTGTTGATGTTGTTGTACCTTTATTTTCTTTTGGTATTGTACATTGAGCTTTCTTGTACTTGTAACGTGTTACAAACTGTTTAAACATGCATGTGGGCTTGGTTTGGGTTTATTTATATACACATGTTTCTTTTCCTTTTGGGTGGTTGACTTGCCCTATTTCCTGATCCTAAATATTAAAAAAGGGTAATGCTTCCCATATTTGTGAAAAATCATACCCTTGGTGCTAGTCACCACCCCGGGGCCTACTGGAGGCGGGACTCGGGGGTCATTATCTCCCTTTCAACATTTCTAGCTGAGGAAGGGCATATTTGGTGGGAGGGGGTCGTAACAATAAACATCATATTGTACTTTTCAAAGAACTCAAAAAAATATGAAATGAAAAATAAAAAATGAAATGACTTATATATTCGGATAAATGGAGATTAACTCATATGGTGATTAGTTGATATTCTCTATATATTTAAATATCATAAATTATTTAGACATAATTGGTATTTTAGATGACTTGTTGACAATAGTTCCATATCGGGGTCATGTCTAATCGCCAGAAACACATTCTTCTAGGTTTCATTATGCCGAGAGCTCTCTTATGGCCGCGATCTTCCTCTGAGCCCCAGAGCGAGCATTCGAACTACAATTCGACCGTTGTCGATTTTGATGGGATTAACTCGGTATTCTCTCTCTTCTGCTTGAGCTACATTTCCCAATTACTTCTCCTTGTCATGTTATCCACCATTGAGCATTTTAGATGTTTTTGTAGATCTTCAGCATTCTAAGGTGATTCAAGACCTTAGAACAATGTATATTGATCTTCTCATGCCGAGGTAGGTGGATTGTGCCTTTCCGTAAAATGTCCTTGAGTTATATAGGAAAAATCACCAATACCCATGAACGGGGTGTTGCATGTCTACCGTTCTTGACCTATTGTGTTCATGTTATTCTTGTATGACTGAGTAGAGGATAATGTAATGTGAACAGGATGAATTGCTACGATTTGGAAGTGTTTACCAATGCATGTTTCTTGTTTTGACCATTTGGTCTAGTTTTACTTTTAGGTTGATGTTTATATTCCATGCCTAGTATTTGTATGATTGTGTGAGTGTTGTTATGACATGCTATTATGTTATAGAATACTAGAAAAGTAGTTCTTGTGGTTTACATTGGCTGATATGTGTTGTTATACTAGCATGACTTACACAAGGTCGTGGGAACCTGGTGTATAGACCATAGAGAGAATGGACGTAAGGGCTTCTCCAGAGTGTCTATTTTACTTACTGTAACGCCTCAAGTAAATAAAGAATATGAAAATATCATATTTATCCATATTTTTGAAAAAAATATAAATATTACTTTAAATGGAATGCTATGCTCGAGGGCATACCCAATACGCAACAACGAGTTTCTTTGAAATCTTACGTTGCACTCTAATAATAAAATAATATTTTTTTAAAGGTAGTTAACGCCTAGCTGTTGTAATGGAAGGAATGAATGAAACTAACTAAAAAATGATTATATATATTTGTCAAATATGTTTACTTTTATCCGATAAATGTTGGAGGCTTAAAATGCAAATGAATCCAATTTTTAAGCATAAATCTTCTAATATTCATTAAAAGGTCGATTAACCGCCTTTTGATGGAGAACCCTTTTTAAATATAATTTTGACAATTTTATATGTTGTATTTGACAAAATGAAATCCTTCTTTATAATCTGGACATCAAAATTTACTTTGTGTAAAATTTTGTTATTTTTCCTATAAAGATAACTTTTATTGAAAATGTTGCATTTTAATTCAAAACCTCATTTTTAATATGATTTATTTATATGGATAGATTATATTTTTAATTTAGATTAAAGTTTATTTAGAATATATTTTTACCATTTAGTCTAATGGTGGTCATTGGAATTAATATCAAATTGAAATTGGACTTAAACCAGTTCAATCTTTTAAAAATATTGTTTCTTAAAAACACCCTATTTGTTTCGACAGCGGGAATTAATTATTAGATTAATTAATGCAACATATATGTTTTTAATTTTGTAAAATAGACAAAAAAATTTAATTCGGAATATCAAATATTGCTTCGAGTTAATTTTTGGTATTTTTCTGAAAAACATCGATTTTTGATGAATAGTGAAACCACTAAGTGGTAGCTTAAAACTAATTTTTCGTATAAATGAAACTTTAACACATCTGTGAATTGAATTTCAAAAATCAGACATACATTTTTGTCATTAGGATGTAAAATGTGGTTCAATGGTATTAAAATAATTTTTTGGTCAATAGTAACTTTTATGTTTTTAATCGCGATTAGAGGTAATTACTGTAATTTAAGGTAAAAATAATGTTTTAATAATATGAAGTGACCTAGACACATGTACTACCATCTTTTGATGTATCATGGCCGACCATGAAAATCCATGGGTCAACTTGGGGACCCCATGGAGCCACTTTTGTTGGAAAATGACATAAATAACATTTTATTTAAAGTTAAAATAAAAAATGTCACAAGCATGAGTTGTTTTACTAAAGAAATTTTTAAATGGGGTTATACAAGTCATATTTTTACTATAAATATTAATTATAAGGATAAAAATATTTCCTACATCATGATATTTTTTTATAATTTTAATACATTAATTAAATAAAATTATTTATGACATCGTGATGATGCAGTGATTACCTCATTAATAAAGGATTTAAATAAAATGAGAAGATAATGTTAAAACTATAACTTACACTTGTCAATAACCTATTGGAAGAGTATATTTAGAACCCTTACCACCGTATCCTAGAAATACATCAATGTGGGACCTTTAAAATCTGAAACTCATTTGAAAATAGGTAACATTTTGTAACTTTCCATGAGTGCCCCTCCTCTCCTCTTATAAAAGGCCCCCACCTCTACCACCTTACCCACACCTCTCAAGCCTTTGGCTCATAAACACCATGCTCATTTTGTCTCTCCACATCCCTATCTTACTCCTAGAAGCCTCACTTTGGGCATATGTCATCCCATGGAAGCCTTTGAGCTCAAATCAAAGAGAGATACCCGATTTTAAGGTAATGTCTTCACTTGTGTTCTTTTGGTTTATTTTGATTCTCCAACCCCCTAAACTCTTTTTATTAAATTTTTTTGTAACAACTCCAGTATCGTAAATATACTAGGATGTTTTTATAAGATGTATTCGTGCTACACTTACACCCACCTACATCTAATGGTTGAAGAACATAATGTTTCTGTGGATGGTGAATTTCTGCCTCATGAAACGATGATTGTTCAATATTCTTTTAACACCCTCAAAGGTGTCCATTAATATGTCACTATATTTATATATGATATATAATATGTTTATGTTTTACTTAATCTTCTGTATTTTTCATTTCTGTCATACCATTATGGTTTCCATTATGGTTAAACGTGATATCTTCATTTTAGGAAGTGTGGACTACCTCCCCCTCAAAGTGATTTGATTCGTTAATACCATATGTGGTACGTATAAAGGATAGATTTAATGATATTATATATTATACCATACTAGAATTATAATACTATTATGTATCATTATGTTTTAATTCCATTAAATAAGAAATAGAAATGGAAGTAGCGTTAATGCGTACGTACGGCTTACCGTCTCCATGAACGGTGCATTACATTTCTTACATATAAATGTTATGTAATATTATAAATGCATGTATATAATGGATATATATGATATATATGATATCTAAATAATGAATATAATTATGGATATAATATATATTTTACCACATGAACAACTTGTAATTATAAAGAGTTTATTTTTGGCTCAAGTAGCAATGATCTACAAAACGACGATTATTAACTTCAATAATTACATAGTGTTCAGGGCATGGTATTAAGTGATATAAAAGGAATAATGAAATTGAAAAAGCTTATTAAGAAAGTATAAATTAACTCATGTTTATTATTCAGGAGTTTAAAGAACGATCGAGTTAAGTCGGACCCGAGGTAAGGGATCCTACCCCTCTCTTTCTTTTTAAGTACACTCTTTTATGTAATTCCACTTAATCTCATATTTCATATGATTTGGATGTTCTATTATATTAATCCTACTGTAATTTTTATTTTCATATGATGAGAGACCCTATTTTCCCTCATAAATCCATTTTGGATGTTTTAGGTGGCGTCGTTAGGCTGCCGAATTTTCGTAAGAGATCTAACCTCTCTCTTTCTTTTTAAGTACACTCCTTTTTGTAACTTCTTTTAAGATCCTCTTTGTTATGATGGGGGATGTTCTTCTATATTCCTCTTTCTGTAAATTTAATTGTAATATGATTAGAGACCCTATTTTATCTCATCAATCCAGTTTTGGAATTTTTAAGTGGCGCCATTAGCCTGCCGAGTTTTCGTAAGGGATTTTTCATCTCAATTTTAGTCCCGTGAGATTTATGCTACATTTTCCACCATTTCCCTTGAGTGATGTATGTATTTCCCATTATTATACAGTTTTTTTAGTATAATTTCATTTACGGGTATTTACATCTTCATTTTATGACCCTTCATCCATGGGGTGTACGTTTTGAACGTTACCCAAGTCTTTAGGGAACCTTTCACCCTCATCTTTTTAAAAGACTTATTTTGTTATGTCTTTTAATTCACATAATATTATGTTGGGATATTTTCTTCTATATCCTTATATATGTAAATTTTATTTCCATGTGATGAGATACCCTTTTTATCTCTCATCAACCCTTTTTCTAAATTTTGATGTGACGCCGTTAGTCTGTCAAATTTTTGCAAGGAAACTTCTTAACCCAATTTTTATTCTTGGGGATAAACGTGAACTCCTTGTATATGTTGTTATATGAATATGTGTCAATGTCCTCTGATTGTTTTACACTTAATATTCACTTATATTTGGTGTATTCGTTTGTCACTCATAATTATGCAATTGATTTATCCTTAATCAAAGGATACCGTCTTTGTTAGGGACATCATCTCAATCTCTTTTCATTGAGGCATATTTTGTTTTATACACAAATTTCTTTTATACGGTGTGTAAAACCCTTTGACTTTTCATTTATTTAAAAGGAATCTTTTTTATATGAATCATTTAACTAAACGACAAAAAGGAATGTTTTTCTTGTCGTATGTATGCGGTGACAACAACTTCTCTGCCGTTGTGACCATTATTTGAGTTTCGGCTTCCTCTACAAGCCATAAATTTTTTTGAATGACAAATAAATAACATGTTTTACTCTTCTTTTATTTTGGTATTGAAAATGGTTTTCATAATGTTTTTATATCAACGTGTTTTATTGATATCTTGTGATTGAAAAGTGGAAATGTTATGTTTCCTTTATACATGTTTTATGTGATAAGATTATGTTATGGTTCTTGGTCATTGTTATGAAGACGGGTGGTTCCGTGATAAACTATGGGCAGGTGAGCCCGATATCGCTCTACAATTCATTGGGTAACGCGAAGGGGTTAAACTTTAAGGTTTCTCCGAAGAGATTTAGTGAATATACTGTGATGGGTATTCCAAATGTAACCAAGAGGGTTACTCCCTACATAAGAATGTTATGAATCCCCAATATACCTTTATATCTTGTGATTTCTATGAATTATTCATGATTTTATGATGTATTTTAAGGTGCTTATGTTTTATAGGTAAAGTATGATTTCATTATTATGTATATATGTACTCATATTTCATTTCCATACTTTGTATAACCCTTACTGAGCTTTTTATGCCCATCCCATGTTTTTGAAATTTTATTCACAGGTCAAGGGAATTGTACATGATATGATGATAGTGTCAAGGAAGTGTCAAGAAAGAATCCCTGTCTTATTTTAAATATGTTTCCATTGATTGGATAAATGAATACTATCTTTTATGTTTCCACTTTGTTTAAATATGGAATGTAATGCCAGTTTTATGATCTAATTCTCTAAAACTCTAAACCTGAAAAGATCCTCAATGTGTAATCTTGTAATAACTCAAGATTAAGTAAGGTTTTAGGATGGGGCCTTATAGTTGGTATTAGAGGTCGGTTTAGATAAATTTATAGGTTAGAGTGGTGTTTAAGAAAAAGTGACAGGTTGTGTATAACCACAATGGTTAGTATTTTGGATGGATTCATCGTTTTTTTTAAGTTAGAATGAGTTTGATATAATTGGATAAGTATATCTTGTTGTTTATCTTCCTCTTTTTTATATGATGATTTTACTGATATACTCACACTGTCCTTTTTAGTTTTAGTAAATGGATGGATCTAGCAGGCACCAAAGTAACAGTGGATTTGAAGAAAATTGTGATGGTTTTATGAAAGCACAAATGAATTATATGGGAGCTACAATGAGAACTCTTGTGGTTATCCTCGACCAACTATCTAGAGTAATGATTGACCACCTACCCCTTAGTGATTTTTATAAGGCATCGTATATGCGAGAAAAAAAATCCCTACGGAAGTTCAGGTAATAATCATAATGGTAAGTATGTTCAAAAACATATGTGTCAAATATGTGGAAAGAAACACATAGGAAAATGTTTGAAAGGGACAGAAAGATGCTATAGATGATGAAATGAAGGTCATAAATCAAGAACCTACCATGGAAAAAGGAAGCATCTAGTTGACTCTAAGAAAGGGAAAGAAGTTCCTTCTGAAGGATCAATTGAATGTTTTAAATGTGGTGTACATGGTCATTATGAAAAAACATGTCCTACGAAGATGTTTTGAGAATGGGGAACCAAGAACGAACAAATACTCATTTACTAATACCTAATGTCATTCCAATTTAGGATGAAGAAACTGACAATGAAGAATGAATGGTATGGATTATTTCTTAACATATGTTTTCCTATTATGGGATCTTAGGATATGATTCATGATTTTGTTTGTAGGAAAGAAGTATTTCAGAATAAGTTGAAAAGGAATGGATAATGGATCATGAATAATGTTGAATGAGTAAGAAGACATCATATAAGGGATTCAAGAGTTATGGTAGATTTTTGGATGGTGAAATTCTTAGATGTATTAAGTCTATTTTGATGATGTGGTTACATTAGAAGACTTTTTATAGTAACCCTGATGTTTAATATATGAAAATTTTATTCAAGGAATAATTATCCTTTCTTTTGTGGATATAGTTACAAGGAACCATTTGGGTTTATATGATCCTTGAATTTGAGGCAATTACTGGTTAATACATTTTGGGTTGCAAAATGGAAGTTATCAGATAACCTTTGTGGTTAAAATATGTTATGGTTATTTTTGATTAATTTATCTCTTTTTGAGGAATGTTATAAAATTATATAGTTTTTGAAAAGGGACAACATGCAGACCGTGTGACAACCCGTCACGTCAGACGAAGCTGTGGGAATCAAACCCACAACCAAAGTGCAACTAGTATTTATCGCCTACCACTGGACTACATGAAGTCCCTAGTTAGTTTGAATGATTCTCTTTAGTTAGATGATTTTATGAATTAAGAGTAAGTTGATTTTTTGTTATCAATGGAAATGATTAGCCTATCATGGAGGATATGTGATTAGGTTAATTACTTTTCAGTATGATACTTTAAGAGAAACTAATGTTTTTTTGGAGAAAAATGTTAAAAATTTTCTTAGGAGACTATGTGATTAAATCCTTTAGAAAATTGGGTTACAATATTAGCTTGGTTTACTTTGTAGAATTTTATGGATAAATGTTTATTGAATGGTATTTGGTGAACTTTGGGTTTTGTTTGACAAATTTTGGAGATTAAGAATAAATTTTTTTTATAAAGGATTGTCCTTTTTGGGTATTACCTGATCTCATACTAACCTTTTTGGTTTTAGTTTTGGTTAAGGTCTAAAGACATGGGAATTATATTGTTCTCGTTTTTGGATTAGTTGATTCTCTAGAATTTGATTATAGCTCTCTTAATTTGAACAAGTCATCCTAAATACTCGTCTTTTAGAGAAAACATGAGTTCGTGTAAGAAATCTAGTAAAAGTTGAAATTCAACAAGACAATTAAGTATTCTTTCTTATGTTTTAGTTAAGCTCATAAATAAATTCCTCAATGAAAAGTAACTTAAAACAAAAAAAATTTCTGTTAATTTTTCCTACTGGGGAATCAAATACCGATTAACCCATCACAAGTTTGTGATTTTCTTATTGTTAAATTTCTCCTAGACATGTTTACTATCACTCTCCATTAGAACATGACCCTTTGTTTTTTCCCCGATATCCATATTTTCATACTTGGAATCCTAGTATGGGTTAACTCGGGTGACATTTGTACTTATCTCCCATTCATTTAAAGTGATAGTTTTACTGACTCTTGTTACGATGTGAGATTTTCAATGAAGCTTCCAAGCCCAATTTTAAAATTCTGAGGATGCAATTCCCAAAAGGGGGGAAGGATGTAACACCCCAAGTAAATAAAGAATATGAAATATTCATATTTAACCATATTTTTGAATAAAATATTAATATTACATTAAAGGGAATGCTATGCTCGAGGGCATACCCAATACGCAACAACGAGTTTCTTTGAAATCTTATTTTTCACTCTAATAATAAAATAATTTTATTTTTAAAGGTATTTAACGCCTAGCCATTGTAATGGCAGGAATGAACGAAACTAACTACAAAAATGATTATTTATGTTTGTCAAATATTTTTACTTTTATCCAATAAATGTTGGAGGCTTAAAATGAAAATGAATCCAATTTTTAAGCATAAAAATTCTAATATTATGTAAAAGGTCAATTAATCGCCTTTTGATGGAGAACCCTTTTTAAATATAGTTTTGACAATTTTATATGTTGTATTTGACAAAATAAAATCCTTCTTTAGAATCTGGACATCAAAATTTAATTTGTGTAAAATTTTGATATTTTTCCGATAAAGATCATTTTTATTGAAAATGTTGCATTTTAATTCAAAACTCCCTTTTAATCTGATTTATTTATATGGATAGATTATATTTTTAATTTATATTAAAGTGTATTTAGAATATATTTTTACCATTTAATCTAATGGTGGTCATTTGAATTAATATCACATTGAAATTGTACTTAAACTACTGTCAATCTTTTAATAGATATTGTTTCTTAAAAACTCGTTATTTGTTTTGACAGCGGGAATTAATTATTAAATTAATTAATGCAACATATATTTTTTAAATTTCGTAAAATATATATCATTTTTGAATTTGGAATATCAAATATAGCTTAGGGTGCATTTTTTGGTATTTTTTTTGAAAAACTTTAATTTTTGATTAATAGTGAAACCACTAAGTGTTCGTTTAAAAACTAATTTTCCGTTTAAATGAAACTTTACCACTTCTGTGGTTTGAATTTCAAAAATACGACATACATGGTTGTCATTAGGATGTATAATTTGGTTCAATCGGATTAAAATAATTTTTTGGTGAATAGTAACTTTTAAGTTTTTAATCGCGATTAGAGGAAATTAGTGTAATTTAAGGTAAAAATAATGTTTTAATAATATGATGTTACCTAGACACATGTCATACCCTCATATGATGTGTCATGGATGACCAATACAATCCATGGGTCAACATGGGGACCCCATGGAGCCACTTTGGTTGGAAAATGACATAAATAACTTTTTATTTAAAGTTAAAATAAAAATGTCACAAGCATGAGTTGTTTTACTAAAACAATTTTAAAATGGGTTTATAGAAGTCATATTTTTGACTATAAATATTCATTAGAAATATAAATATATTTCCTACATCATGATATTTTTCTATAATATTTATAAATTAAATAAATTAAATTATTTATGACATCATGATGATGTAGCGATGAACTCATTAATAAAGGATTTAAATAAAATGAAAGGATAATGTTAAAAATATAACATACATTTGTCAATGACCTATTGGATGAGTATATTGCGATCCCTTACCACCTTATCCTCGAAATACATCAATGTGGGACCTTTAAAATCCGAAACTCATTTGAAAATAAAGTAACATTTTGTAACATTCCAAGAGTGCCCCTCCTCTCTTCTTATAAAAGGCCCCCACCTCTACCACCTTACCCACACCTCTCAAGCCTTTGGCATGGCCAAAACCTACTCATTTTATCTCTACACATACCTCTATTACTCCTAGAAGTCTCACTTTGGGCATAAGTCTTCCCAAGGAAGCCTTTGAGCTCAAATCAAAGAGAGATACTCGATTTTAAGGTAATGTCTTCACTTGTGTTCTTTTATTTTATTTTGCTTCTCCAACCCCCAGAACTCTTTTTATTCATTTCTTTTGTACCAAATCCAGTATATTCAATATAATAGGATGTTTTTATATGAATTATTCGATCTACACTTACACACACCAACATCTAATTGTTAAGGAACATACTGTTTTTGTGGATGGTGAATTTCTGCCTCACGAAATGATGATTGTTCAATATTATTTTAACACCCTCCAAGGTGGAAATTAACATGTAAAAAATATTTATATATGATATATAATATGATTATTTTTTAATTAAGCTTATGTATTTTTCATTTATGGCATACCATTATGGTTTCCATTATGGTTAAACGCGATATCTTTATTTTAGGAAGTGTGGACTACCGACCCCTCAAAGTGATTTGATTCGTTAATACCATATGTGGTACGTATAAAGCATATATTTAATGATATTATATATGATACCATACTGGAATTATAATACTATTATGTATCATTATGTTTTAATTCCATTAAATAAGAAATAGAAATGGAAATAGCGTTCATGCATTCGTACGGCTTACCGTCTCCATGAACAGTGCATTTCATTTATTATCTCTAAATGTTATGTAATATTATAAATGTATGTATATAATGGATATATATGATATATATGATATATACATAATTAATATAATTCTATATATAATATATATTTTACCACATGAACAACATGTAATTATAAAGAGTTTATTTTTGACTCAAGTAGCAATGTTCTACAAAACGACCATTATTAACTTAAATAATTACATAGTGTTCATAGAACGGTGTTAAGTGATATAAAAGGAATAATGAACTTGAAAAAGGTTCATTTAGTAAGTAGAAATTAACTCATGTTTATTATTTAGGAGGTTAAAGAACGATCGAGTCAAGTCGGACCCGAGGTAAGGGATCCTACCCTTCTCTTTCTTTTTAAGTACACACTTTTATGTAATTCCATTTAATCTCATCATTCTTATGATTGGGATGTTCTTTTATATTACTCCTACTTTAATTTTTATGTTAATATGATGAGAGACCCTATTTTATCTCATCAATCCATTTTGGAAGTTTTCAGTGGCGTCATTAGGCTACCAAATTTACGTAAGAGATCTAACCTCTCTCTTTCTTTTTATGTACTCTCCTTTATGTCACTTCTTTTAAGCTCCTATTTGTTATGATGGGGGATGTTCTTTTATATTACTATTTCTGTACATTTTATTGTAATATGATGAGAGAAACTATTTAATCTCATCAATCAATTTTTGGATGTTTTAGGTGGCGCCCTTAGGCTGCCGAGTTTCGTAAGGGATTTTTCATCTCACTTTTAGTCCCGTGAGATTTATGCTATGTAATTCCCATTATTATACACTTTTTGTTGTATAATTTCTTTTATGGGTATTTACATATTCATTTTATGACCCGACTTTCATAGGGTGTACGTTTTGAAAGTTACCCAAGTCGGTAAGGGAACCTTTCACCATCCTCTTTTTAAAATACTTCTTTTGTTATGTCTTTAAATTCACATACTATTATGTTGGGATATGTTCTTCTATATCCTTATTGATGTAAATTTTATGTCCATGTTATGAGATACCCTTTTTATCTCTCATCAACTCTTTTTCTGATTTTTGAAGTGATGTCGTTAGGCTGTCGAATTATTGCAAGGAAACTTCTTAACCCAATTTTGACTCTTGGGGTTAAACTTTTACTCCTTGTATATTCCATTCAATGAATATGTTTGAATATCCTATGATTATTTTAAACTTAATATCCACTTATATTTGGTGTATTCATTTGTCACACATCATTATGCAATTGATTTATCCTTAATCCAAGGATACCGTCTTTGTAAGGGACATCGTCTCAATCTCCTTTCATTGAGGCATATTTTGTTTTATACACAAATTTATTTTATATGGTGTATAAAACCATTTGAATTTTCGTTTAATCAAAAGAAATATTTTTTATATGAATCATTTTACTAAATGACAAAAAGAAATGTTTTTCTTGTCGTATGTATACGGCGACAACGACTTCTCCGCCGTCGTGACCATTATTTGTGTTTCGGCTTCCTCTACAAGACATAAAATTTTTTGAATGAAAAATAAATACCATGTTTTACTCTTCATTTATTTTGGTATTGAAAATGGTTTTCATAATGTTTTTATAACAATGTGTTTTATTGGTATCTTGCTATTGAAAAGTGGAAACGTTGTGTTTCCTTTATACATGTTTTATGTGATACGATTATGTTATGGTTCTTGGGAATTGTTATGAAGACGGGTGGTTCTGTGATAGACTAAGGGCGGGTGAGCCCGATATAGATCTCCAATTCATTGGGTAACGTGAAGGGGTTAAACGTTATGGTTTCTCCGAAGAGATTTAGGGAATATACTGTGATGGGTATTCCAAAAATAACCAAGAGTGTTACTTCCAACATAAGAATGTTATGAATGCCTCAAATTACCTTTATGTCTTATGATTTCTATGATTTATTTATGAATTTATGATGTATGTTTAAGTGATTATGTATTATGGGTAAAGTATGATTTCATTCTTATGTATATATATACTCATGTATCCTTTCCATACGTTTTATAACCCTTACTGAGCTTTTTATAATCATCCCGTGTTTTTTAAATGTTTTTCATAGGTCAAGGGAATGGTACATGATATGATGATAGTGTCAAGGAAGTGTCAAGAAAGTATCCATGTCTTATTTTAAATATGTTTCCATTGATGGGATAAATGAATATTATCTTTTATGTAACCACTTTGTTTAAATATGGAATGTAATGCTTGTTTTATTATCTAATTCTCTAAAACTCTAAACCTGAAAAGATCCTCAATGTGTAATATTGTAATAACTCAAGATTAAGTAAGGTTTAAGATTGGGAGCTTATAATTACGATGCGAGAGCATTGGGGGAATTAAGGTAATTTCTTACTCAGAGTGTCTTTATATCCTTGACACGGGAAACAGGGGGAATAGACATTGAGTGCTTCCCCAGAGAGGCATTAGTTATCGATACGATACTATAAGAGGAATTGAAGGTGAGTGCTTCCTTAGAGAGTCTATTAATAAGCTGAACCAGAGGGGTCAGACTAGGTGTACTGTCCAGACAGTTGCTTGTTTTGCTAGGAAGGACAAGAGGGAATAGGCTGCGAGTAATTTTCATAAGGTTTCCTATATTTGATTACCTTGTTTGTTAGTTACTTCATGATTTATGACACTGAATGCATTGAAACTATGAATTTTTTACCTCGGGTACTTGTTTACAACATTTATTTTTTTGTTGTGTGCCTTATATTCACTGACTGTTGGGCATATATCGCGTGGTGGGTGCCTACGGGGATTTAGTCTCACACCCAATTTGAGAAATGTTTTTCTGCCCAAACTGATTATATTGCTGTAGATATAGATAATGGAATGCTCCCTTCTACATCAGGTGCTTGATTTTATGTGGAGTTGGAGAGCATGAGACGAAGCTATAGATTGCAATGGTGAGGAGTTGTTTACATGCTTCCTTTGGTACTTGGGTTTAGTACTATTTTATTACAGCACTGTTCTTTGTTTTCCTGCTTTTATAGACATATGTATCATGCATCATTCATTTATATATGTGTGTGCCCTAGTTTATTATTTTCTTTTCTGCTTCTATTTACTTATGTATGGGTTATTCCTACTTCCATTTTTTTAATTTCATACTTCAGCTATGTTACTCTGCCAATAAGGGCAATGTTTCCCCACTATCACACCCAAGGCCCTCACTACAATTCGGTAGCCTCTGGAATTCGGAGAAATGTGTTTGAGGCCATGTGACCAACCGGTTATGGGGCCCCTCTAGGTGGCTTCCAGAACCGAGACATAACAAAGTGGTATCAGAGGTGTTTCTTTTCGTTGAATTACTATTTGAAGCCTATATTAAGGTATAGGATTTAAACGGTACTTGGTAATATGTTGTGCCCGAGAGTAGCTAACCCGTGTATAGGGAACAGACAATTTACCTCGTACTTCAAATTTTATTGTTTTTCAATTATAAATTTGATTTGATTTTTCACCATTTGGTGACTCACATGTATTGTGTTATTATTGATGATGTTATTGATGTTCAATTTCTATTTCAATCCAATAGGATGAGGGTATTCCATCTCATGCATCATATAGGAACTTTCTAGAAATCACATTTCATTCATACATTCCATGCCATTTATGGTGAATTAGTGATTTCATGTTGTTTTGATATATGTTATGCTAGATATTCATACTATTGTGATAGATATCTTGATAATAATACCTTATGATTGATAGGGTATTGTTTGTGTATGGGTTTTTTTTTGAATGAATGCCAAACATTGGTTATTGAGGTGTTATGGGCCCCCATTGACCGGAATTTTGTGGATCATTGACCTGTTTACATTGTTTATAACAGGTATAAGTTGACTATCATTGATTCAGAGGGAGTATGGGCTATCACGAATTGGAATTTGGCACTTTGGTGTTCGTTTCAGTGTTTGCTGGGCTCTAGAGTAGTTTCTAAGGATTACTGGACAGAAAAACCATGAATACAAGCCATGTAGTTTTGACTACATGACATGTGTTCTTCTGTTTGGGAAGAAATTTTTTTTTAATTACACGTCGTGTAGTCTCTAACCGTGTCATAGGCTGTGTGGGTAGAGAAATGGGATAGGGAAATTCTTGTGGGAATAAATCATGTACCAGTTGTACACACCATTTCATGTTGACCATATGTCCGCCCATGTGACTAAAATACCGAACAGAGCAATATTATCTAATAACCATTGTGTCAGTTCTAAACACACCTTGTAGTGTCATCTAGGAATCTGACCATGTAGATAACAACGGAGTTCGGTGTTATATTTCCTAGTATACACCGTGTCTGTATGGAACACGTTGTGTAGTGTCAGACGAGTATCTGGTTGTGTCAAGAACAAAACAGGTTGGTGAGGCTCGTCTAGTACACGTCGTGTCTGGAACAAACACATCATGTAATCTTGTTCTAAAGAGAAGCGTGTGGCTTAGTCGTGTTAAACGACTCGGTCAGGGGAAGAGAATTCAAGTACACGCTGTGTGTAAGGACAACACGTTATGTGTTTGTGGTGTTATATGAAAAATTCTTGCTGAAGTACACACCCAAGTGAAAGACATAAGGGAACACATTGTGTAGTAATTATACACGTTGTGTAGTCTCATTTTGTCAAACTAGAATGTTTTATTTCACTTGTTCCATTTTTACCCTTCCAGTTTTTTGTCCTTGATAATCTTGATCTAAGGTGTGCATTTGACCTTACAGAGTCATACCGCTGAGACGTCCTTGGGTTGTATTCCAGTTGTAGGGTAGTGATTGGACACCAGATATGGCTGATCAGGGAATACTAGGAGAACCTCCGGGTGTGCTAGTCTTGGAACCACCCATTATACCTGATGCAGGTGTTCATGCAAAGGTCAGGTAAGGCCTTTTGATGATGATACAGACCTTTCGGGGATCACCGCCTCCTACCCCTTTGATGGTAGAATTGAAGCGGGTCCTTCAGAAGTAGCATACACCCACTTTCTGAGGTGATGTAGGAGCTTAAGATGCAGAGTCATTGTTGGAAGCCATGCTGACGATATTTGAGCATTTGGAGATGCCTCCAGATAGCCGGATCAAGCTCACTACATAAATGATTCAGGATTCCTCCAAGAGATGGTGGGATGTGATCTCATAGATACGACACCATAAATTCATGACATGGGAGGAGTTCTAACATATATTCTTGGCTACTTCTATCTAGATACCTTGAGGGATGATCGAGACCGAGAGTTTATGATTCTGAAGCAGGGAACTCTTTCGGTTATGGAGTATTCCGCTCCTTTTACCGAGCTGTATTGTGTCATGGCTATTTTAGAAGGTGATCAATTATTCCTGGAAATGAAGATCGAGAATGCTCTAAGGTATGACATTCGATCACAGTTTAACATATTCAGGATTAATTCTATCATGTATATCATCAACCGGGCGCTGATCACTGAGCAAAATCTGAGATATTCAAGAGTTGTGAGCTAGGGAAGCGTGACATCCGGAGTAAATATCCCTCCTATTGAAAGCAGGAAGCACCACATGGAGTCTTTTCATGGTGGTACGAGGAGGCAAGACACTTCTTCTGGTAGCTAGTTGGTGAGCTACCAGTGCAGGAAGAGTTGGAAAATGAGGGCATATTACCTGAGAGACCCAGTGGAGTTCCGATCATGCAGCAAGATGTGTCATTTTTAGTGCTTATGCCAGATCTTATCACCAGAATCTGGTTACCGGGGCTCTTCTATGACTCCTCATTCAGGAGAAGCACCACTTGTTTCTCACCAGTCTAGAAGCTGGAGTCCTTCCAGCCATTCAGGCAGAGGTGGAGGTCGTGGTTGTGGTATCCAGTCGCCTAGTTTTTATTGACATCAGGGAAAATCAGCTCGGAGTGTTAAAGTAGTGTCACAAGGCCGTGGTATTGGCCATACGTTTTCAGTGGAGAAGACCCAGAATGATCATGATCCCAGAACTTTACAGTTTGAGTTACATTCTTACTTGCCTTAGTTTTAGCTTCAGATCTTTTCAATATAGGGTCTTCACATAGATTTATAATTGGTTCCATTGTGTATATCCTTAGGCTTTGTATCTTTACTTTTGATGATGTCTTAATATTGGATGCAATGTTGGGGAATAGAACGGAGAGTGTAACTAAATGCAAGGAGTGCCCTCTAGAGGTTGGTGGGTGTCACTTTTGTTGGGCCTCTAGGTCCTTGATATTACAGACTATGGTTTCATTTTCGGAATGGACTGGTTAGTTCCCTTCCAGGTAGTCGTTGATTGTTATCGTTGTAGGGTGAGTTTCACATCACTCGAGGGAAAATCTATTCTTTATAAGGGAAAGTGGGATGTACTACGGAGCCGATAGTGACCTAATCATAATAGGGTTAAGAGGACTTACGTCCCAAATTTATAGTCTATATACGGATGACCAGGTGATTCCACAGATGGTCTTTCCTCCATGGTTAGATTGTTTCAGAGAATTTTTCCAGATTACATTGCAGGTTTTCCTCCGAAGTGAGAGGTGGAATTTTCTATTGATCACATTCCAGGAGTGTCACCTATGTCCATTCCTCCTTCTAGGATGGCTACACCAGAGTTAAAAGATCCCAAGAAGTAGTTGGAGGAGTTGCATACCAAAGGTTTCATCTGACCCAGTACATCTCCTTGGGGTTTTCCTATCCTTTTGGTGAAGATGGAGGATGGTACCCTTAGGCTTTGTGTTCATTATGGGATGTTGAACCAGTTGAAGGCTAAGAACCGATATCCATTATTGAGGATTGATGATCTCCTTGATCAGCTTCGAGGATCTCGGGTTTTCTCGAAGATATATTTGAGATCTGGTGACCATTAATTGTGCATTAAACCATCAGATATACCCCTCACAGCCTTCTGGTGCAGGTATGGTCTATACGATTATATTGCTATGCCATTCGGTCTCAGTAACGTGCATGTAGTTTTCATGGAATTGATGAACTGAGTGTTCCATCCATACATAGATTCATTCATTATGGTTTTTGTGGATTATATATTGGTGTACTCTCACACTCTACATGACCATGCCACCAATCTTGAAATCATTTTGAGTACACTAAGAGAGAATCAGTTATATGATAAGCTCTCAAATTTACAATTTTGGATATATCAAATTCATTCCATAGGTCATGTTATTTCTGATATATGAGTGTCTGTAGACACACAAAAAGTGAGAGTAGTGGTTTCCTGGGAGCAGTCGATGAATGTCATTGAGGTATGATGTTTTCTAGGGCTGTCGACAGAACACAGACGGTTAATTTTGGAATTTTCATTCTTAGCAGCACCTCTGAAGGGTCTGACTATGATGGGTGAGATGTTCTTATAGCTAAAATTTTGTGATTCATCATTTTAAAAGCTGAAATGGAGGTTTAATTCAACACCGATACTTGTCTTTCTATATCCAGGGAAGAGCTATACTGTGTACTGTGATGCATAAGGAATCGATCTGAGAGCTGTACTTATGCAAGGAGAAGGATTCATTGTGTATGTGTCTCGGCAGTTCAGGCCACATGATAGGAATTACCCAAAACTCTATCTCGAGTTCCCTGTAGTTGTTCATGAATTACACTGTTTGAGATATTATATTCTAGGAGAAAATTTTGTGGTTTTCACTGACCAGAAGAGTCTCAATTACATCTTCAATTAGCATGATCTGAATTTGACACATTGAAGGTGGGTTGATTACCTTCGGTATTTTGATTTGAGCATCCCTATACGATCGAGAAAGGCAACGCAGTGGCTAATGCATTGAGCAGGAGGGCTCATATACAAAAAGTTTAGAAGGCCAGCAATGGGTGGTAACTTATGGGTATATTCTCTAATATTCATTTGGAGGTTCATGAAAGACAGGGGAAGATGTTTCTTTCTTCTATGGTTGTTACCTCTACTCTTCTTGATCGAGTGCGAATGAAGAAGCTATTATATTCTGAAGGCATGGTCCTACGAAAAAGTGTGGCAGGAGAGGACCCTATTCCAAGATGGACTATAGGGAGGATGAGATCTTGCGTTTCCTAGGGCACATATGGGTGACAACAGACATACGCGAGGATCTGATGCAAGAAATTCATTCCTTAGTTTTGGCATTTCATTTTTGTGTCCCCAAGATGTATCGTGATCTACACTGTCTGTATCGGTGTCCAGGAATGAAGAGATATGTTTCTAGTTGGCATGAATTGTTCCACCAGTTAGCTGGTGAAGCTGGAGCATCAGCGACCATCAGGGATTTTACATTAGTTACCCATTCCCGATATGAAGTGGAATGATGTTTTGATTGATTTAATGACAGTTTTACCAAGGTCACCTCAAGAGAATGATGCAGTTTGGGTTGTCATTAACAGACTGACGAATGTTTCTCACTTTTTACCGATCAGGGAGACCTTTAGAGTTGATGAGCTGGGATGGTCGTACATCAGAGAGATTTTACATTTACATGGGGTTCCACAATCCATCATTTCAGATAGAGATGAAAGTTTTACTTCTCGGGTCTGGCAGGGGCTTCCGAAGTCTCTGGGTACAAAGGTACTTTTGAGTACAGCTTACCACCCCACGATAGAGGGTTAGTCCGAGCATACGATTCAGGTGCTTGAGTACATGAAACATGCATGCATCCTATATTTTGGAGGTTCTTGGGATAATCATATACCTATTTTGGAGTTTTCCTATAATAATAATTTTCAAAAAAACTATTCCTATGGAACCTTATGAGGCTTTGTACAGTAGGCCAAGCCGATCACCCTTATGTTGGCCGGAGGCAGGAGAGGCAGCTATGCTGGGACCTCATCTTGACTAGAAGACCACAGAGCACATATAGTTGATTCCAAAAGGGATGTATGTTTTAATGTCTTGAAATTAGTCATATGATGATCAATGGAGATCACTTCTGGAGTTCGAGGTCAAGGATCAAGTATTTCGACACGTCACACTGAGGTTGGGACACATGAGCATTAAGAGACAAGTTGTGGTTTTGCCAAGGTACGTCAGTTCGTTTGAGGTGTTGGAGAGAGTTGGGACGGTTGCCTATCAGTTTCAGTTACCTCATATGTATCATGCTATGCATGATGGAATCCATGTTTCTCAGCATCAATGTTACATCTCTAACATATCACATGTTTTCCAACCCGAGGAGTTTGAGTTGGAAGTGGATGCATATTTTAAAGAGCACCCAATCTGGATTTTTTATCGATGTATGAAAGTTATTTATGGTAATTCTATTCTTCGGGTACGAGTTCTATGGAAACACGGGCGAGTACCTGATTAGACATGGGAGAGGGAGGCAGACGTACGATCATAGTGCCCGAAGCTGTTGGGGGTTTCTTCTTCTACGCCTACATGATAGGGAAATTCGCGGATTAATTTAATTAAGGGTGGAAGTTGGTTAGAACATGGATCTTATTTTTAGGTATGTTTTTCATTTTATGGTCATTTTTGTGAAAAAGATGAAATTCTAGAAATTTTCGATGTAAAGACCATGTACTTTCTATGTACACACCGTGTACTCGGTTACCACATGTGGTCGTGTGCTGTCTGTGTGGAGGCCATGCACAAGACCATGTGTGGGTGACCTAGATGATGCCTAAAGCGGGGTACAAAAATGGCAAGTACACACCCTGAACATCCAAACTACATGTCTTGTATTTTTTTCATTAAATGTACCGGGGTCATGTCTAATCGCCAGAAACACATTCTTCTAGGTTTTGTTCGGTCAGGAGCTCCCGTACAACCATGATCTTCCTCTGATCCCCCGAACGAGCATCCAAACTCCAATTCGACCACTTTCGATTACGTTGGGATCACCTCGGTATGCTCTCTCTTCTTCTTGAGCTTCATTTCCCAATTACTCCTCCTTCTCAAGTTATTCTCCATTGAACGTTTTAGATGTTTTTATAGATCCTCTGAATTCTACGTTGATTTAATCCATGTGACTAAATTACATTGATCTACCCACTCTGAGGTAGGTGGTTTATTCCTTTCCCTAAAAAGTCATTGAGTTATATGGGAAAAATCCCCAATACCCATGAACGGGGTATTGCGCGATTACCATTTTAGCACTATTTTGTCCTTTTATACTTGTATGATTGAGTAGAGGAAAATTGAATAGGAACTAGATGAATTGATTTTTTTAGAAGTGTTTTCCCATTCATGTTTCTCGTTATGACTATTTGGTCTAGTATGCCTGTTTGGTTGCTATTTATGTAACATCCCAGGTAAATGAAGAATAAATAATTTTAATATTTATTAATATTTATGAATTAAATATTAAATTCTATTTTAAAGGGGTTGCTATGTTCGATAGCGTACCCGATACGCAACGATGAGTTCCTTTGAAAACTTACGTTGCACACTAGTAATAAAATAATATTATTTTAAATGTTAGTTAACATGTAGCCGTTGTATTGGCGGGAATGGATAGAAATAACTAAAATATGATTATATATGTTTTTTAGACGTTTTTACATTTACCCAATAAAAGATAAAGGCTTAAAATACGGAAAGAGTTCAATTTTAGGCTTTTATACTCTAATTTTCACTAAAGGTTCACTTATCACCTTTTAATGGTGAACCGTCATTAAATATAGTTTTGATCACTCTTATACATTCATTTGGACCAAATAAAACTTTTATTAAGAATCGGGACATCAAATTTTACTTTGTGTAATTTTTGGTACCTTTCTGATAAAGTTCATTTTTTTTATGAATAGTGTAAAATGTTGCATTTTAATTCAAAACCTCTTTTTGATCTAATTTATTTATATGATTAGATTATCTTTTGAATTGGTTTTAAAGTGAAATTAGAATATATTTTTACCATTTTATCCAATGGTGGTCATTGGAATCAATTTCGATTTGAAATTAGACTTAAACTGGTGTCAATCTTTTGATACTTATTGTTTTGTAAAAACACGCTATTTGCTCTGGCAGCGGGAATTAATTATTAAATTAATTAATGTGACTTATATGATTTGAATTTTGTAAAATGGACTTCATTTTTGAATTCGGAATATCAAATATATCTTAGGGTGAATTTTTGGTAATTTTCTGAAAAACTTCAATTTTTGATGAATAGTGAAACCACTAAGTGGTAATCAAGCAAACTGATTTTTCAGTTAAATGAACGTTTACCACTAATGTGTATTGAATTTTGAAAATCCGACATACATGGTTGTCATTAAGAAGTAAAATGTGGTTCAATGAGATTAAAATAATTTTTTGGTGAATAGTAACTTATTAAGTTTTTAATCGCGATTAGTGGTAATTAGTGTAGTTTAAGGAATAAATAATGATTTAATAATATAAAATGACCTAGACACATGTCCCAACCTTATTGGTTGTGTCATGGCCGACCAAGAAAAGCCATGGGTCAACTTGGGGACCCCATGGATCTACTTTTGTTGGGAAATGACATAAATTACTTTTTATTTAATGTTAAAGTGAAAATGACACAAACATAATATGTTTTACGAAAACAATTTTTAAGTAGGGTTATACAAGTCCAAATTTTGATTATAAATAGCCATTGGAAAGATAAAAAGATTTCCTATATCATAGTAGTTTTTTTATAATTTTTAGACATTAAATAAATTTAATTATTTATGACATAATAATGATGCAGCGATGACATCATTATTTGACGATTTAAATAAAATGGAAAGATAATATAAAATCTATGAACTACACATGTCCAAAACCAATTGGATGAATGTATTTCTATGCCTTATAACCTTATCCACGAATCCTATCAATGTGGGACCTTTTAAAACCGAAAAACATTTTCAAATTAAGTTAAATTTCTTTACTTTCCAAAAGTGCCCCTCCTCTCCTCTTATAAAAGGCCCCCACCTCTACCTCATTTCACACACTCTTAAAGCCTTTGTCTCGGCCAACCCCTGCCCATTTGCTCTCTCCACATCCCTCTCCTCATCCTAGAGTATTCCCTTTGGGCAGAATCCTTTCAAAGGAAGCCTTTAGGATCAACTCAAAAGGAGTTACACTTTTTAAGGTAATTCATTCTCTCATGTTCATTTGTTTTATTTTGCTTCTCCAACCCCCTAAACTCTTTTTATTTACTTCTTTTGTAACAACACCAGTATCCTCAATATACTAGGATGTTTTTATAAGATTTACTTTATCAACACTCTCACACAACTACATAAAATGGTTAAAGAACATACGGTTTCCGTGGATGGCGAAATTCTGCCTCCCGAAACGATGATTGTTCAATACTCATTTAACACCTTAAAAGGTGGCCATTATGATGTCACTATTTTTATATATGATATGTAATATGTTTATGTTTTACTTATGCTTCTGTATTTTTCATTTGTGTCTTACCTTTATGGCTTCCATTATGGGTATACGCGATATCTTCATT
Source organism: Viscum album (assembly GCA_963277665.1). Classification (NCBI taxonomy): domain Eukaryota; kingdom Viridiplantae; phylum Streptophyta; class Magnoliopsida; order Santalales; family Viscaceae; genus Viscum; species Viscum album. The sequence goes on along the minus strand of OY728164.1, from coordinate 566,225,410 downwards.
TAAGGAAGTGCGGACTACCGCCCCCTCAAAGTGATGTGATTCGTTAATGCCATATGTGGGACGTGTAAAGGATGGATTTAAAGTTATTATATATGATGTAATACTGGAATTATAATATACCTATATATATCATTATCATTTATTTCCATTAAAGAATGAGATAGAAATGAAAGTAGCGTTCATGCGTACGTACGGACTACCGTCTCCATGAACGGTGCATTTCATTTCTTATCCCCAAATGTAATGTACTATTAAAAGTACATGTATATAATGGATATATATAATTAATGATATATCTAAAAGATTAATATAATTCTGGAATTAAAATATACATAAGTCTCATTTAGTTTTAATTCCATTAATATGACAATGAAATGAAAGTAGCGTTCATGCGTACGTACGGCTTACCGTCTCCATGAACGGTGCATTTCATTTCTTACCTCTAAATGATTATGTAATATTTTAAATACATGTATTTACTGGATAGATATGACATATATGATATCTACATCATGAATACCATTCTGGATATAATGAAACATTGACCAAATTAACAACATGTAAGTGTAAGAAGTCTATTTTTGACTTAAGAACCAAATACCGACAAAATGAACATTATTAACTTAAATGATTACATGATGTTCATAACATGGTATAAAAGGAATAATGAACTTGGAAAAGATTCATAATCAAGTAGAGATTAACTAAAGTTTATTATTCAGGAGTTTAAAGAATGGTCGGGTCAAGTCAGATACGAGGTATGGGAACTTCTTAACCCAATTTCCATTCTTTGGGTTAATCTCCTACTTTCAAATTATGTCATTATATTATTATGTCGTATCTTGTATTTGTACTTTATTTATGTGTACTTATAGTGAATACACATAATTTATCTATTTTATTTTAAAAATTATCTTTGTATGGGACTTCGTCTCAATCTCCTTTCGTTGAGACATATTTTATTTTATACGCAACTTTCTTTTATACGGTGTATAAACCCCTTTGACTTTTACGTTTATTAAAAAGGAATCTTTTTTATACGAAGAATTTACTAAACGACAAAAGGGAATGTTTTTGTCGTACGTATGTGGCGACAACGACTTCTCCACCGTCGTAACCGTTATTTGAGTTTCGGCTTCCTCTACAAGCCATACCTTTTTAAAAAAAAAGAAAAATAAATACCATGTTTTACTTTGGTATTGAAAATGGTTTTCATAATGTTTTTATTATATCAATGTGTTGTATTGATATCTCGTGATTGAAATGTGGAAATGTTATGTTTCCTTTATGCATGTTTTATGTGATATGATTATGTTATGGTTCTTGGGCATTATTATGAAGACGGGTGGTTCCGTGATAAACTAAGGGCGGGTGAGCTCGTTATAGCTCTCCAATGCATTGGGTAATGCGAAGGAGTGAAACGTTAAGGTTTCTCCGAAGAGATTTTAGGGAATATACTGTGATGGGTATTCCAAACGTAACCAAGAGGGTTACTCCCTACATAAGAATGTTATGAATGCCTCAAGTTACCTTTACATATTATGATTTCTATGATTTATTCATGATTTTATGAGGTATGTTAAAGTGCCTATGTTTTATGGGTAAAGTATGATTTCATTCTTATGTATATATGAACTCATGTTTCCTTTCCATGTTTTTTTTATAACCCATACTGAGTTTTTATTCTCATCCAAAGTTTTTGAAATGTTTTTCACAGGTCAAGGGAAAGGTACATGATAAGATGATAGAGTCAAGGATGTGTCAAGAAATAATCCATGTTCTATTTTAAATATGTTTCCATTGATGGGAATGAAGAATACTATCTTTATGTAACCACTTTGTTTATATGTGGAATGTAATCCTAGTTTTATGATCTAATTCACTAAAACTCTAAACCCGAAAAGATCCTCAACGTGTAATCTTGTAATAACTCAAGATTAAGTAAGGTTTAAGGCTGGGGCCTTATAATTTACATACCATGCCTAGTATTTGTAGGATGATGTGACTTCTTTTCTGATATGTTTTTATGAAGTAGACTTCTAGCCAAGTAGTTATTGAGGTTTAATTTGGCTGATATGTGCTGTTGTACTCTCTTGATATACGCAAGGGCATGAGAACGTAGTTTATAGACCATAGAGAGAATGGATGTAAGGACATATCAAAAGTGGATGTTTTACTTACAATGTGAGACTATAGGAGTAATTGACGTATGTTCTTCCTCAGAGTTTCTATAGATCCTCAACATGGGCCACAGTGGGAATCGACATTGACTGATTCCCCAAAGGTCCATTAGTTACTGATATAAGACTATATGAAGAATTTATGGTGAGTGATTCCTCATAGAGTCTATGCTCAAGCTGAACCAGTGGGGTTAGACTCAGTGTACTAACAAGAGGGTTGATAGTATTTCTAGGTAAGTATAAGGCCCCAGCCTTAAACCTTACTTAATCTTGATTTATTACAAGATTACACATTGAGGATCTTTTTGGGTTTATAGTTTTAGATAATTAGATCATAAAACATGCATTACATTCCACATATAAACAAAGTGGTTACATAAAGATAGTATTCTTTTTTCAAATAAATGGAAACATATTTAAAATAATACATCGATTCTTTCTTGACACATCCTTGACATTATCATCATATCATGTACCTTTCCCTTGACCTGTGAAAAACATTTCAAAAAACTTGGGATGAGCATAAAAAGCTCAGCAAGGGATATAAAAATATGTAAAGGAAACATGGGTACATATATACATAAGAATGAAATCATAATTTACCCATAAAACATAAGCACTTTAACATACCTCGTCAAATCATGAATAAATCATAGAAATCATAAGACATAAATGTAACTTGAGGCATTCATAACATTCTTACGTAGGGAGTAACCCTCTTGGTTACGTTTGGAATACCCATCACAGTATAATCCCTAAATCTCTTCGGAGAAACCTTAAAGTTTCAATCCTTCGCGTTACCCAATGCATTGGAGAGCTATATTGGGCTCAACCACCCTTAGTTTATCATGGAACCACCCTTCTTCATAATAATTCCCAAGAACCTCAACATAATCGTATCACATAAAACATGCATAAAGGAAACATAACATTTCCACCTTTCAATCACAAGATATCAATACAACACATTGATATAAAAACACTATGAAAACCATTTTCAATACTAAAATAAAAGAAAAGTAAAACATGGTATTTATTTTTCTTTTAAAAAAATGGTATGGCTTGTTGAGGAAGTCGAAACGCAAATAATGGTCACGGCGGCGGAGAAGTCGTTGTCACCGCATACGTACAACAAAAACATTCCCTTTTGAAGTTTAGTAAAACGCTTCGTATAAAAAAGATTCCTTTTGGATAAATGTAAATGTCAAAGGGTTTTATACACCGTATAAAATAAGGTTGTGTATAAAACAAAATATGCTTCAATGAAAGGAGATTGAGACAAAGTCTCATACCTTGGGTCCGACTTGACTCGATCATTCTTTAATGTCCTGAATAATAAACTTGAGATAATTTATACTTGCTTAAGAACCTTTTTCAAGTTCATTATTTCTTTTATATCACTTATTACCATGTCATGAATACTATTTAATTATTTAAGTTAATAACGGTCGTTTTAACGATCATTGGTACTTGAGTCAAAAATAAACCCTTTATAATTACAAGTTGTTCATCTATCCATTATATCCAGAATCATAATCATGATTTATATATCATATATATCCAATATATACATGCATTTATAATATTTGATAATCATTTAGAGATAAGAAATGAAATGCCCCGTTCATGGAGACGGTAAGTCGTACGTACGCATGAACGCTAATTTCATTTCTATTTCATATTTTTTAGAATGGAATCATAATGATATAAAGTTTTATTATAATTAAAGTATAATATCATATATAATATCATAGTTCCATCCTTTATACGTCACACATATAGTATTTAATGAATCAAATCACTTTGAGGGGGCGGTAGTCGGCACTTCCTTAAATGAAGATATCGCGTTTACCCATAATGGAAACCATAAAGGTATGCCCAAAATGAAAAATACAGAAGCATAAGGAAAACATAAACATATTATATATCATATATAAATATAGTGACATCCTAATGGCCACCTTTTAAGGTGTTAAAGGAATGTTGAACAATCATCGTTTCAGGAGGCATAAATTCACCATCCACGGAAACAGTATGTCCTTTAACCAATAGATGTAGGTGTGTGTATGTGTAGCTCGATTCCTTCTTATAACAACATCCTAGTATATTAAAGATACTGTAGTTGTTAGAAAAGTAATGAATAAAATGATTTTAGGGGGTTGGAGAAGAAAAATAAAACAAAAGGACTCAAGTGAAGACATTACCTTAAAATCGGGTAACTCCCTTCGGTTTGAGATCCAAGGCTTCCTTGGGAAGACTTCTGCCCAAAGTGAGGCTTCAAGTAGTAAGAGAGGGATTTGGAGAGAAAAAATGGGCAGAGGTTGGCCAAGCCGAAGGCTTTGGGAGTGTGGGAATGGATGTAGAGGTGGGGGCCTTTTATAAGAGGAGAGGAGGGGACTCTTGGAAAGTAAAGAAATGTTACTTTATTTGAAAATGATTTTCGGATTCAAAAGGACCCACATTGTTATAATTCGAGGTTAAGGTGATAAGGGTTCGAAATCCACCCATACAATAGGTTTTGGACATGTGTAGGTCATAGATTTTACATTATCATTTCATTTTATTTAAATCCTTTATTAATGAGGTAATCGCTGCATCATCATGATGTCATAAATAATTTAATTTATATAAAGTCTAAAAATTATTAAAAAAATACTATGATGTAGGAAATCTTTTTAGATTTACAATGAATATTTATAGTCTAAAATATCATCTATGTAGACAAAATTAAAAATGTTTTAATCAGGTGATACATTCTTGTTATATTTACTTTCTTTAAAAACAAATAAAAAGACAACAAGTCACTTTCTCACCAAAGTGATTTCATGGGGCCCCCATGTTTGGTACAAGGCATCCCATGGTCCGCCATGAGACATCCAGTACCCTTAGGACAAATTTTTTGCTCATTTTTTATTATTATGATATTATTTTATTATCTTTAACTACCCAATTACTCATTAATCAACAAAATTAAAGATAATTACTGTCGTTACTATTCATAATGTCCAAAAAAAAGTCTTGATTACATAATTTGGACCTTATTATTCCAAATATGTAATAAATTTTACCAAATTCCAAACACAGAAATTTCAATAATTGATTTAAAAATAATTCCCGTTGTGAAAACAAATAGCGGGTTTTTTATGAAACAATATCTATGAAAAGTTTGACATTATTATATGCCCAATTCCAAAGTGAAATTAATCCTAATGACCACCATTGGATTAAATGGTAAAAATATATTCTAATATATCTTAAAACCCAATTCAAAATATAATTTAATCATATAAATAAAGTAGATTAAAAAGCAGTTTTGATGTAAAATGCAGTATTTTTAACTATTCATTAACAAATGAACATTGTCAGAAAAATACCAAAAATTCATACAAAGTAAATTTTGATGTCCCAATCATAAAGAATAATTTTATTTTGACAAACATAGCTTATAAAAGTGTCAAAATATAGATTTAAAAAAGTTTTTCCATCAAAAGGTAGTAAAACAATCTTTTAAGAATATTAGTGTATTCCATGCATAAGATTGTATTTATTTTCATTTTAAGCCTCTAAAACACTATCTTAATCATTAATATAAATAGATAAAAATATCTATTATTCCTTAATTACTTTGGATGTTACATCCTTCCCCCCTTTATAAAATTGCGTCCCCACAATTTATTTACTTATCGAATAAATGGGGGTACTTATCTCTTATTGCATTTTCAGATTCCCATGTTGCCTCTTCCATCATGTGGTTTTTACACAAAACCTCTACCTGATTAATCACCTTATCTCGTAACACTTTCTCCATGTGGTCAGGAATCTGGACCGGTTGTTCATCATAAGATAGGTTCTCCTCAAGCTGAACTACCTCTAGACTCAAAACATGAGATGGTTCTGGCATATACTTTCTCAACATCGAAACGTGAAAAACATTGTGTACCTGAGATAAACTCAGAGGTAAAGCCACATGGTATGCAACTGATACAACTCTCTCCAGAATTTCATATGGTCCAATGAACCTTGGACTCATCTTTCCTTTCTTACCAAATCTCATCACAGTTTTTCATGGTGAGACATTGAGACAAACATGATCACCTACCTCAAAAGTTAGATCCTTCCTCTAGTTGTCTGCATAACTCTTCTGCCTACTCTGAGCTGTTCTCATGTGTTTCTAAATCATCTGACCTTTTTCTGCCATCTCTTCTACCAATTCTAGTCCCATAAACTTCCTTTCACCAACTTCATCCCAGAAATCTAGAGTTCGACACCGCTTCCCATATAACGCCTCAAATGGTGCCATCTGTATACTGAAATGAAAACTGTTATTATATGAAAATTAAACCATAGAAAGAAGTTGGTCCCAACTTCCCTGATAATCCATCGAACAAGCTCGTAGCATATCCTCCAAGGTCTGAATTTTTGGTTCTGACTGCCCATCTGATTGAGGATGGAATGCTGTACTAAAATTTAATTCAGTACCCAACGACTTCTGAAGGCCTTTCCAAAAGTTATAAGTGAACCAGGGATCACGATCAGATACAATGGAGAGGTGAACTCCATGTAACCTGACTATTTCTTTAAGATACAAATGGGAAAGTTGATCTAGGGAAAAAATATATCGTATAGCAAGGAAATGAGCAGATTTAGTCAAGCGATCAACAATTATCCAGATTGCATTATAATCTCGATATGTCTTCGGTAATCCCACAACAAAGTCCATGGATATATTCTCCCATTTCCACTCTGGAACTGGTAAAGGCTGAAGCATCCCTTTCGGTAACTGCCTCTCTGCTTTAACCTGTTGACATGTCAAACACTTCATAGTAAAATCATAAATATCTCTTTTCATTCCATCCCACCAGTAATACTACCGCATATCTCTGTACATCTTAGTACTGCTAGGATGAACTGAAAACGGAGAACTATGAGCTTGACATAACAACTCTCTCTTCAACTGTGAATCAAAAGGCACACACAATCTCTTCCAAAATCTCAAAACGCAATCATTATCAATGTTGAATTTAGTAAACATACCTTTCTGAACCAGCTCTACCTTTTTCTGCAACTCACTGTCTTGTTTCTATGCTTGCTTGATTCTATCTGATAGATATGATCTGACTGATACCTGAAACAAAACAGAAGAACTTCCCGCACCAATAACTTCTATGACAATGTTCATCAAATACTTAACCAAAGGATCACGTTACAAACACCACATTTCTAGTGAAGCATTACTTTTTCGACTCAAAGAATCAGCCACTTTATTTTCTTTTCCCGGATGGTAATGAATTGTACAATCGTAATCCTTGATTAATTCTAGCCATCTCCTCTGTCTCATGTTCAATTTTTTCTGAGTGAATATATACTTTAAACTTTTTTGATCAGTATATATTTCACACTTTACTCCATACAAATGATGCCTCCAAAATTTTAAAGCAAAAACAACAGAAGCTAATTCCAAATCATGTGTAGGGTAATTTACCTCATGAGTTTTCAACTGTCGTGAAGAATAAGCAATTACCTGATCATTCTGAATTAGGATGCAACCAATTCCTTTCAATGAAGCATCACTGTATATAACAAACTCACCATTCCTGGAAGGTAGTGCCAAAACTGGATCATTCACCAATCTTCTTTTCAACTCCTAAAAAAAATCATCAAATTCTTTTTTCCATATAAACTTAACACCCTTCCGAGTTAGCTTAGTCATTGGACAAGATAACCATGAAAAATTTCTAACAAAACTTCGGTAATAGGCTTCCAAACCAAGGAAACTATGAATCTGTGTTACATTTGTGGGTCTTGGCCATTCTTCAAAAACCTTTGTTTTTGCAAGATCAACGGTTATCCCATCTTTAGAAACAACGTGACCAAGGAAAGAAATTTTTTGCAACAAAAACTCACACTTGTTGAATTTTCTATATAGTTTCTTTTCTTTTAAGGATTGAAAAATAACCCTTAAATTTATTTCATGCTCCTCTTTACATTTTGAATAAACCAAAATATAGTTAGTAAACACAACCATGATTTATCACCTGAGTCAACTGAGCCATCACTACAACAAACTGTTCAATTCTGATTCTGACCATTTCAGGATGCCGATTTAAAAGTTCATTTCTATTTATATACCTTCGTATTACAACTTCCATGTTTCCTATTCGAAATACCATTCTGAACAAACATGTCTTAGATGAAGCAACATGGTAATCTTCAAATGCTATATCATTTATATTTGACCATAAAAAAATATTTTTTGATAATCATTTAATAGAATTCTTACTCCTAAAGTAGTCTAAACTGACCTTTGATGCCAAATATAAGGCCCCAGACATAAACCTTACTTAATCTTGAGTTACTACAAGATTACACATTGAGGATATTTTCGGGTTTAGAGTTTTAGAGAATTAGATCATAAAACTTGCATTACATTCCACATATAAGAAAAGTTGTTACATAAAGATAGTATTCTTCTTTCCCATCAATGGAAACATATTTAAAATAAAACATGGATTCTTTCTTGACACTTCCTTGACACTATCATCATATAATGTACCTTTCTCTTGACCTGTGAAAATTTTTTCAAAAAACTTGGGATGAGCATAAAAAGCTCAGTAAGGGATATAAAAATATTGAAAGGAAACATGGGTACATATATACATAATAATGAAATCATACTTTACCCATAAAAAATAAGCACTTTAACATACCTCATCTAATCATGAATAAATCATAGAAATCATAAGACATAAAAGTAACTTGAGGCATTCATAACATTCGTACGTAGGGTGTAACCCTCTTGGTTACATTTGGAATACCCATCACACTATATTCCCTAAATCTCTTTGGATAAACCTTAACTTTTCACTCCTTCGCGTTACCCAATGCATTGGAAAGCTATATCGGGCTTACCCACCCCTAGTTTATCACGGAACCACCCGTCTTCATAATAATGCCCAAGAAACTCAACATAATCGTATCACATAAAACATGCATAAAGGAAACATAACATTTCCACCATTAAATCACAAGATATCAATACAACACATTGATATAAAAACATTATGAAAACCATTTTCAGTACTAAAATAAAAGAAAAGTAAAACATGGTACTTATTTTTCTTTTAAAAAAATGTATGGCTTGTAGAGGAAGCCGAAACTCAAATAATGGTCATGGCAGCGGAGAAGTCATTGTCACCGCATATGTATAACAAAAACATTCCCTTTTCTCATTTAGTAAAACGCTTCATATAAAAAATATTCCTTTTGGATAAACGTAAAATTCAAAGGGGTTTATACACCGTATAAAATAAGGTTGTGTATAAAACAAAATATGCCTCAATGAAAGGAGATTGAGACGAAGTCCCATACCTCGGGTCCGACATGACTCAATCGTTCTTTAATGTCCTGAATAATAAACTTGAGTTAATTTATTCTTTCTTAATAACCTTTTTCAAGTTCATTATTCCTTTTATATCGCTTATTTCCATGTCATGAACACTATGTAATTACTTCAGTTAATAACGGTCGCTTTAACGATCATTGGTACTTGAGTCAAAAATAAACACTTTATAATTACAAGTTGTTCATGTATCCATTATATCCAGATTATAATCATGATGTATATATCATATATATCAAGTATATACATTCATTTATAATATTACATAATCATTTAGAGGTAAGAAATGAAATGCACCGTTCATGGAGACGGTAAGCCGTACGTACGCATGAACGCTACTTTCATTTCTATTTAGTATTTTATAGAATGGAATCATAATGATATAAAGGTATATTATAATTCCATTATAATATCATATATAATATCATAGTTTCATCCTTTATGCGTCCCAAATATGGTATTTAACGAATCAAATCACTTTGAGGGGGCGGTAGTCCACACTTCCTTAAATGAAGATATCGCGTTTACCCATAATGGAAACCATAAACGTATGCCCAAAATGAAAAATACAGAAGCTTAAAGAAAACATAAACATATTATATATCATATATAAATATAGTGACATCTTAATGGCCACCTTTGATGGTGTTAAAAGAATGTTGAACCATAATCGTTTCGGGAGGCATAAATTCACCATCTACGGAAACAGTATGTCCTTTAACCATTAGATGTAGGTGTGTGTAAGTGTATCTCGAATCCTTCTTATAAAAACATACTAGTATATTGAAGATACTGGAGTTGTTACAAACGAAATGAATAAAAAAGGTTTAGGGGGTTGGAGAAGCAAAATAAAACAAAAGGACTAAAGTGAAGACAATACCTTAAAATCGGGTAACTCCCTTTGGTTTGAGCTCAAAGGCTTCCTTGGGAAGACTTATGCCCAAAGTGAGGCTTCAAGGAGTAATATAGGGATGTGGAGAGACAAAATGGGCAGTGGTTGGCCGAGCTAAAGGCTTTGGGAGTGTGGGTAAGGAGGTAGAGGTGGGGGCCTTTTATAAGAGGAGAGGAGGGGCACTCTTGGAAAGTAAAGAAATGTTACTTTATTTGAAAATTAATTTCGGATTCAAAAGGTACCACATTGATATAATTCTAGGGTAAGGAGTTAAGGGTTCTAAATCCACCCATCCAATAGGTTTTGGACATGTTTAGGTCTAGATTTTACATTATCATTTCATTTTATTTAAATCCTTTATTAATGAGGTAATCACTACATCATCATGATGACATAAATAATTTAATTTATTTAAAGTCTAAATATTATGAAAAAAATACTATGATGTAGAAAATCTTTTTATCTTTCCAATTAATCTTTATAGTCTAAACTATAATCTTTGTAGACAAAATGAAAAATGTTTTAATCTGGTGATACCTTCTTGTTATATTTACATTCTTTAAAAAAATAAAAACATAACAAGTCACTTTCTCACCAAAGTGATTTCATGGGGCCCCCAAGATTGGAACAAGGAATCCCATGGTCGGCCATGAGACAACCAGTAGCCTTAGGACACATGTTGTGGTTATTTTGTATTATTAAGATATTATTTTATTATCTTTAACTACCCGATTACTCATTAATCAAGATAATTAATGATAATTACCGTCGTTACTATTCATAATGTCCAAAAACAAAAGAGTCTTGATTACATAATTTGGACCTTATGATTCCAAATATGTAATCCATTTTACCAAATTAAAAACACAGAAATTTCTATAATTGGTTTAAAAATAATTTCCGTTGTCAAAACAAATAGAGGGTTTTTTTGAAACAATATCTATGAAACGTTTGGCATTAGTTTATGCCCAATTCAAAAGTGAAATTAATCCTAATGACCACAATTTGATTAAATGGTAAAAATATATTATAATTTAACTTTAAAACCAATTCAAAAGATAATATAATCATATAAATAAAGTAGATTAAAAAGCAGTTTTGAAGTAAAATGCAGTATTTTTCACTATTCATTAGAAAATGAACATTGTCAGAAAAATACCAAATATTCATAAAAAGTAAATTTTGATGTCCCAATAATAAAGAATAAGTTTATTTTGAAAAACATAGCTTATAAAATTGTCAAAATATATATTTAAAAATGGTTTTCCATCAAAAGGCAGTAAAACAATCATTTAAGAATATTAGTGTATTCCATGCATAAGATTGTATTTATTTTCATTTTAAGCCTCTAAAAAACTATCTTAATAATTAATAGAAATAGATAAAAATATCTATTATTCCTTACTTACATTGTATGTTACAGTAAGATTAGAGGGGATGGGCTATGAGTACTTCCCAAAGGGTAACCTATTTGTGATTACCTTCATTGTTAGTTGTCACTCAATAAATGATACTTAATGCATTGAAAATGTGAATTATTTACCTTGTGTACATTCGTGTTTACTACATTTATTTTATTGCTGCCTGCCATATATTCACCGACTATTAGGAACAGATCACGTGGTGGTTGCCTATTGGGATTTAGTCTCACACCCATTATGGGCCATGTTTTTGGGCCCAAACATATTATATTGCTGCATGTATATATAAGAGAAAGCACCCTTCTACTTCATGTGCTTGATTTTATGTGGAGTTAGAGAGCAGGGGACAAACCTATGGCTTGCGATGCTGAAGTGTTGCTTACTTTCTCCCATTTGTACTTGGGTTCTGTAATGCTGTATTCAAGCATTGCGATTTTTTTGGCTGCATTCCTAGACATATGTATCATGCATTATTCATATATATATGTGTGTGCTCCAGTATATTATTTTCCAGTCTTCTACTGTTACCATTTTTATATATTAATCCTGCTTCTGTTTTTGCTATTGATTTCATCCACTGTGTTACTCTTCCAATGAAGACATAGTTTCCACATTATCACACCAAAGGCCTTCACTGCTAGTTGGCAGCCTCTGGTGTTCGGGGAAATGCGCATGAGGCCATGTGACCAACCAGGTATGGGGTGCCTCTAGGTGTCTTCTAGAACCGGGACATTACAAATATGCAGTTGAATACACAATCTTAGTTTTTCTCAATGATTTTTGGAACTATTTTGTGAGGTAGAAAACATTGGTTTCAAGGATATGCCCTTTATGATTTTATTTAAATATAATGCACTAAAATTAAATAAATAAATAAAATATAAGGACACAAAGTATTTTACTTGGTTCACCGTTGCTAGGCTACATCCAAGGAGAAAACAATTACATTATACTGATTGTACCAAATACACTAAGTCTCACTCCAAAACTACAATGTTCATGATAGATATTCTATGCCCAGGCTCACTAAATTTACAATGATTAGGGTCTTCTCATTCCTTTCTCAAGGGTCACTCCCTATGTCTCCTTCTCTACCTTAGTACCGATGGAAAGGATCCCCATCATCCTTTTCATTTTCACACTAATTTTGGAAGAGATTGACACACACATTATAGATTTATAGTTCCCTTCATCATAGCTAATGAATTAATACTCAACTATTTGGAGATTCACCATTGATGTCCAAATTTCATCCACTAATGAATTTTAATTTACCACAGATGTACCGGGAAAAATAAATCCTTTACTATAACCTTAGGTTGACTTGCACACTTTATTAAGCACGATGTTCAAGTGTTACCTTTAGCATGGAAAACCCAACATTAATGATAACCAAAAATTTCAAAATACAACCTTCTTATATTAAAAAATTTCCTGACACACACCCTTTTATGTGTAACTCACAATTTGAATGAAACTACCATCTTGCACCCAACATATGAATAACTCACTACTTGTGCGACCTCACCACATTCACGACCATAGATATCACTTTATCAAATTTTTTACCATCCTTAAAATGAGGGGGTGGACACCTATTATTAGGCATTTTGGTGACCCTGTGTGTGTGGTGCACAACTTTTCCCCAGACATGCTAGCCCATTCACCCAATCCTCTGTCACGTAACTCACCATGCATGTCACTCCGTACCTTGTGTTCCCTACTTTCCATTTTCATTTTTTAATATTTTTTATATCGAAATATACATGGAGTGAAACCCTTACAAGTCTTTTTGACACTTGCACCCAACTCCCTTTTCCAAAATCCCTTTCCTCTATTATCCAATTTGAAGACACAGAAATTTGAAAAACACTGGAAAATGGTGTAACCTTTTATAAATTATTATTATACCACCCCAGATGATCCATTACATTTTCAAGGTTTTTATCTACATATATTGTCAACAATATCTCAAAAACTCGATAACTGACCAATGAAACCCTCCCTGTCAACAAACACAATCAACCCAAAAATGATTCAATGTTTCATTGAGGTATTTTTTCCATCAATTCAATGTGAATGAAAAAATCCTACTATATTAAACTGTAAATAATAATAAATACCAAAAGTAAACAAAAATGAATAATCAATTTTTGAACTAAAATATGCAGTGATTTCGATTCAATTACCATGACATCATAAATTAATTGGATTATACTTTTCTTATGTTTTGAAATTATTTTTATTGTATTTATCCACATTGGTATTCTAGAATTTAAATTAGACTATAATTTTTAGTTGGACCCTATTAACGTAAGTTTTATTCTATATTTTTATATGTAGTATGAGGAATTTTTTCTGGGAAATTTTTAGTTCATTCGGTTTAGCATGAATTGGGTTCTATTTGGGTAGTAATTATAAAATTATTTATTTAGGTTTCATTTTATTTTTATTGTAATAATTAGTATTTAATCATGTTAGTTTCATTTTTTAAGGTTAAATAACGTTTAGTGTATTTTATTTCGATAGAATTTAATTATTTTTTTATTTTTTTCAATTAATTTTAATTTTATTTGATTGATTTAAATTAAATTCATTAAATTCTATTAATTTTTTGTTCAAATTTCATCAATTATATTTAAATTATTTAAATTCAATTCAATGTTTATGGGTATATATAGTTTTATTTGGTTGAAATAGGTTATTGTATTATTGTATTAGGTTGATTCTAGTGGTATTGTTTGATTTGAGTCGTTGTGTTTCCATTTGAATTAGGTATTGTAGATTGTTTCAAAATTTTTATATATGATGGTTTGGTTAAATTCACCGACTTGTTTATAGTATTACGATTTGTATCAATTTAGTTGAAGTGAATTAAAGTCATTTATTGATATCTAAATAATAAAAATAATTTTTGATGTATTTTAATGATTTATATTTATTTTTTTAGAATCATAACATAATTAAAATCACTAATTTTTAATATCTATTACTACATATATAATAAAAAATAAAAGTTAAACAAAAAATATTTAATTTTTATACATCAATTTCAATGAATTCATGTAATTTTTTTATTATTTAAATTTGAAAAACTATTTTTTTGTGAAATTAAATTATTAATATAAATTTCTAGGATTTCAAATATGATGGGAATCACATTATTTTACTAATATTAATTATAAATATAATTTAAATTTAGAAATAAACGAAAATTTAAATGTATAGTTTTGGCCCAACATATTTAGTGAGTTTGGGTTTATGACAATTATTTCTAAAATCAATTTAGTTATTTTTTTCATGAACATTAAATTTAATTTGGAGTTGTATTTAATATTGGTTTTTTTGAATTTGAATTAGTTTGGAAAGATGGGTTAAATCCAATTTATATAAGGAATGTTCTATATTTTTATTTCTAGGTAGGTGGATTTTTATTATCTATACTAGTTGTAGTTATTATTTCTTGATAAATCTGGTTTCAATTAGTTTTGTTCTACTAAAATTATATTAATATGATTTCGGTATATTTGTTTTGGAATGATCATATTTTGAAACGATTGTTTAGCGGTGGTTTTTTCACAGCAGTTTTAAGAACTGACGCTAAATGGCCAAAAAAAATTTATTTTTTTTATATATATTTTATTTATTTTAATTTTATTCGAGGATTAGCGGTGGGTTTTTAAAAAACCGCCGCGAAATAGCGGCGGTTTTGGTAAAACTGCCGCTAAATGAAATGAAAAAAATAAAAAAACGTGAGAAACCCCGAAATCACTAAAACAACCACAACTTTTGATCCAGGCGTCCGTTGAAGCGCCACAACCAGTCAAATCGAAGCTCAATAAGAGATCAATAGGAACATATAATCAAAACCGTGAGACGGTATAAGGTGTGGAAGATATTTGAGTTATAAAAAAGTTGAAGAAAGTTCTCCAACTTCAAACGGCCATAACTTTCGCTACGGGTGTCCGTTTGGGCTCAACCACATATCAAATCGAAGCCAGCGAAGAGAGATACGGACTAGTTCAATAGAAGCAAGATTCTATCATTTTTTTCGACCCCAAAACCCTTCCGAAGGACTTCAAAACCCCTTTTTCATCACCGATGTCCCGTCGAACTTGTCTTCAAACAGACCTATCTTTTGATCCTCATGTCAGTTTGGCCTCCTCCACCTGCCTGATCGTAGCTCGTTCCCTGAGCATCAGTTTGACTGGTCGCGGCGCCCACATTCACTCCTAGATCATATGTTATGGCCTTTTTAGTGGGTATCGGGTTTGTTATGTTTTTCAGTTTCTCGTTTCTAGCACCCGTTCTCCGTCAGCTTTTTTTAAATGGTCATAACATCCGATCCGTATGTCCATTCAGAATCTTCCACCTTTCAGGTTGAAGAGCGTTTCAAGATCTTTGATTTGACAGGTCGCGGATCTAAAACGGACTCTCGGAACATACGTTATCTCCGTTAATGTGAGTCCAATGTTTTTGTCTCTTTATGACCATTTTGACGGGTTTTAAGGGTAGCTCCATTTATTACGGTTTATTTGGGTTTCCATGACTTTTTATCTTTATCAATGGTTTTTACGGGTTATTATGATGATTATGTTGAATTATTAAGGAGTTTTCCAGAGTTGTCACGAGTTTTCATGCGTTCTCATTTTTTCTAATGCCTCATTCTTCATATGCTTCTCCATCCTTTTTCATGCGTTTTCATGATTTTTCATCCCTTATCACGTCTTTTCATACTTTTTCATGTGTTTCGTTTATTATTTATTATTTATTATTTATAATATACATTAATTTATTTATTATCTATTATTTGTAAATGGTTATTTATTATTTATTATTTATTATTTATTATTTATTATTTATTATTTATTATTTATATTTATTTATTAGTTATTATTTATTATTTATATTTATTTATTATTTATTTTTGTTTATAATTTATATTTATTTATTATTTATTATTTATTATTTATTTTTATTTATTTTTATTTTTATTTATTATTTATTATTTATTATTTATATTTATTTATTATTTATATTTATATTTATTTATTATTTATTATTTATTATTTATTATTTATATTTATTTATTATTTATTTATTATTTGTTATTTATATTTATTTATTATTTATTATTTAAATTTAAATTTATTTATTATTTATTATTTATTATTTATATTTATTTATTATTTATTATTTATATTTATTTATTATTTATATTTATTATTTATTATTTATATTTATTTATTATTTATTATTTTCTATTTATTATTTATTATTTATAATTATTTATTATCTA
Source organism: Viscum album (assembly GCA_963277665.1). NCBI lineage: Eukaryota > Viridiplantae > Streptophyta > Magnoliopsida > Santalales > Viscaceae > Viscum > Viscum album. The sequence continues at coordinate 566,208,219 of OY728164.1, read as the reverse complement.
TTATTTATTATTTATTCTTTATTCTTTATTATTTATTATATATTATTTATATTTATTTATTAGTCATTATTTATTAGTTATTAGTTATTATTTATTATTTATTATTTATTATTTATATTTAATTATTATTTATTATTTATTATTTATTATTTATATTTATATTTATTTATTATTTATATTTATTTATTATTTATAGTTATATTTATTTTTATTTTTATTTATTTTTATTTATTATTTTTATATATTTATTATTTATTATTTATATTTATTTATTATTTATTATTTATTATTTATAATTATTTATTATATATATTTATATTTATTTATTATTTATTATTTATTATTTATATTTATTTATTATTCATATTTATTTATTATTTATATTTATTTATTATTTATATTTATATTTATTTATTATTTATATTTATTTATTATTTATATTTATTTATTATTTATTATTTATATTTATTTCTTATTTATTATTTATTTATTATTAATTATTTATACTTATTTATTATTTATTATTTATAATTTATGTTTATTATTTATATTTATTTATTATTTATATATATTATTTATTATATATATTTATTTATTATTTATTATTTATTATTTATATTTATTTATTATTTAATATTTTCTATTTATTATTTATTATTTATATTTATTTAATATTTATTATTTATTATTTATATTTATTTATTAGTTAATATTTATTGCTTATTATTTATTATTTATTATTTATATTTATATTTATATTTATTTATTATTTATTATTTATTATTTATTATTTATTATTTATATTTATTTATTACTTATTATTTATTTGTTATTATTTATTATTTAGTATTTAGTATTTATTATTTATATTTATTTATTATTTATTATTTATTATTTATTATTTATATTTATTTATTATTTATTATTTATTATTTATTTATTATTTATTATTTATTATTTATTTTTATTTATTATTTATTATTTATTTTTATTTATTATTTATTTTTATTTTTATTTTTTATTTATAATTATTTTTTATTTATATTTATTTTTTATTATTTATATTTATTTATTATTTAATATTTATATTTATTTATTATTTATTATTTATTATTTATTATTTATATTTATTTATTATTTGCTTTTTTCTATTTACTATTTATAATTATAATTATTTATTATTTATTATTTATTATTTATTATTTATTATTTATTATTTATATTTATTTATAGTTATTATTTATTAGTTATTATTTATTAGTTATTAGTTATTATTTATTATTTATTATTTATTATTTATATTTATTTATTATTTATTATTTATTATTTATATTTATTTATTATTTATTATTTATATTTATTTATTATTTATTATTTATTATTTATTATTTATTATTTATTATTTATTATCTATTATTTAGTATTTTGTATATATATATATTTATTATTTATTATTTATATTTATTTATTATTTATTATTTATATTTATTTATTATTTATATTTATTATTCCTTATTTATTATTTATTATTTATTATTTATTATTTATTATTATTGAGTTTATATTTATTATTTATGTATTATTTGCTTTTTCAATTAATATATATAAGTATATTAAATTCTGTTTATTAAACACATCGCGAGCTTGCTGGAGTGGTAAAGTCTTTGGAAAATATGCAAGAGGTTAGGGGTTCAAATCTCACCAAACGCCGAATTTATTTATATTGCATGGGTATGCATGTGCATGTGCATGGGATGTGCATGTATGGATAAATAAATAAATAAAATAAATACGAAATAAAATAAATACGAAATAAAATAAATATGAAATAAAAAAAATAAGAAATACGGAATTAAATAAATAAATAAATAAAATAAATAAATAAAATAAGATATATAAATAAAATAAAATAAATAAAATAAATAAATACAAAATAAAATAAATTCAAAATAAAATAAATAAAATAAATAAATACAAAAAATAAATAAATAAATAAATAAATAAATAAATACGAAAAATAAATAAATAAATAAATAAATAAATATGAAATATAAATAAATAAAATAAATAAATAAATAAATAAAATAAAAATTTTAAATTTTTAAATGTTTTTTTTAAATAACAAAAAATAAAATAAAATAAAAAAAATAAAAAAAATAAAAAAACTGCCGCTAAAAAACCGCCGCGAAACGTTCTGCGACGGTTTTGAAAACCGCTGCGAAATAGTTTCCCGATTCACGATTTAGCGGCGGTTTAAACCGCCGTTAAATGCCTTTTTTGCCGTAGTACCATATATTCTATTCAATTTTATTTTATTAAATTCATTAAAATTCAATTTTTTTTGTTTCATTTTATTTTTTCGCATTTTTATGTTATATTTTGATTCTTTTAATTCATTTCAATTATTGTTTTGTGTCTATATTGACATTCGAGATTAGTTTAGATTGGTTCTTGTCATTTTAGATTTGGTTTATTCATGTTGACTTGGTCTGATTAAATTTTTTTAGTAATACCTTGAATTGGTATTTTAGATTAGTTGGACATTGTTTTGATTATTTTTGTTGGATGGTTGGGTTAAATTCATAGAGATTGGTTTAAATTATATTGATTTGTTTTGAATCAATTGTGTGAGATAAATTATATTTTCTGTAAATCTAAATGTTAAAAAAATGTTTTGTACTATTTCATTATTTTTTTGATATATTTTTATTCAATTAGACAAGAAACCCTATATTTTGGTTTATATAACTATATATATTGTAAAAACTCTTATGTAAACCAATATAGAAACTCTAAAATTTTTATATAATTGTTGTAGGGGGTTGGGGTTAAATTTTTTAATTATAAATTAAAAATCCAATATTTTATATAGTTCAATTATTTTTATAAAGTTTTATAATCATTCCAAAGTGAAAAGAATCACTAAATTTTGGATGTTATAACTATAAAATTCATCAATTACCTGATGTAAATCCCAATGAAAAACCATAGTTTGACACTAAAATTGATGTGTGTTCAATTTAATAACCATATCTATTTTCACAAATATATTGATGTATTTAATGATGATTAAATTGATTTTTCATCTTTTTATCACTTTTTTTTCTTCAATTTAAATTATATTAAAATGTACGGATAAATCCTATATAATGTAGTGTACATTTTTTTTTCTTGTTTGAGGGCATCTTTTGGGCCAATTTTATTTCATTTAATTTATCTCAACATGATTTATATCTAGTAGGTACTTCAAAAATTTCATTAATTTGGTATCATTATATTTAACATTATAAGGATTTAATTATTAATCATGGATACAATTTGGATGGTTATATTTTGTTTTTTTGATTGAATTTAAATAGATTTTAATGTAGTCCATTCAATTTTTCTTATTTGTTATATTTCTATTAAATTAATTCAATTTCATTTTATTTTGTTCTGATCGGTTTAGTTCAATTTATACAATATAAATTGTGTCATTGATTTCAATATGGGTACATAGAGTTTTGTTCAGTTTAGAATGTTTGGTGGCATGTTAGATTTGGTTGATTCTTGTTTCTTTTGTTTGATTTGAGTTTGTTTTATTATACGAGATTTAGTTACAATATATTTTTTATATTGTTTAGTTTTTTTCGGGATATTTTATATTAGTTAAATTTATACATATTTTTTTAGATTATGATTATTTGGTTCAATTGAATAGTAGTGAGTTTTGGACAATATTTTAATATCTTACAAAATAAATAAATTTAGGTTAATTTTAATTAAATTTGGATATTTTATTTATCTTTACAATGTAATAAAAATAATGGAATTATTGTATCCATAACAAAATATTTAATAAAAACTATATTTAAACAAAAATAGAAAAATGATGTTTTTACACAACACTTATAGTGGGTTCGATTCAAAATTTTAATATGTAAATAGAGAAAACGTGTTTGGGTTTAGTTTAATATATTTTTTCATATTTATGTTACATTTTCAACATGATAAAAAACTAAATTTTTATATCCATAAAAATAAAAGTCATTAAAAATTTGATGAATGAAAAAATAGAAAATTATAGTTTTGAGGTAACACTTGCTGCGAGTTCTGGTCAACAATCATGACTACTTTCATTAATTTAGTAACATCATTCATAGGGGTTAAATTAATTTTATTATATTTATTGACTTTATTTTTCAATAATTTAAATTTTATTTGAACATTAAATAATAGCCTATTTATTGATTGATTAGTCTATAATTTTATTTCTTCATTTTTATACGCTAATTTTAGTTCATTTATTTTAGATACATATAGATTATATTATGTTTCAAGGCTTCAGATTTCTTTAATAATATTTCTTTTGATTTATCTTTTACATTTTTCATGTTGGATTCAGTTTGGATTTGTTAGATTGGTTTTGTTTTTTTATTTTAGTTGAATTTAAGGATATTTTTATATATTTTGTGTAACACACCAATGTTTTAGGGCTTGTCTCTTTTAAATTTAAAATTTTTCATAGCTTATGTTTCATGAAACACCGTGCTTAAAGAAACATGATATACTATTAAATATTAACATAACTCTTGGAATAGTGATGTGACCATTAGAATTAGTTATATAGAATTTAGAATTATAACTTCACCAATGGGACTGTAACTAAAATTTAGGTAAATCATAAATGAAAATGTGATATATTTATATCATAGAATAAATAAATAAATGTTTTAAAAAAGATAAATTAAGTGTTTGTATTTATGTGAAGTGTAATTTTTTTTTTACAATTTTATAATTAATATAATAATTTAAAATAAATTTTATTTTCATAAAATTTATTATCAAATTAATTTTTTCCAGCACTATAATAATAAGATAATTTTATGAGTCCATATTAAATTTTTCATGGTGTCAAAAAATTATATATAATATTAAAATTGATATATTTATAATAAATGATGATTTTATTCAAAAATTTGATTCTTCGTATGTTGAAAATTATTTTTATAAAATGGAGTCCATATTGAAATCTATTTATAAAAATTGATTGGGTGATCTTATTGGATATTTCTAAAGTAGTTATATTTTTTCTGAATAGTGAAATACGGTAATTTACATTACTTGCCATTATATGTAAATAAATGAATTTTTGATTCATGGCAGGGTCATGGATGATGTAATTAAGAATTATCTCGAACTCAGATGCCCTAGTTTCTATTATTAGTAAAAATAATCAACATTATTGATATTCATGAGCCAAAAGAATAATGAAAATGAATAAAATAATAAAAAAACACTCACACCCTTTACTATAAATACCACCCCTCACCACCTCTTCTAGTCACACATTTTATTATTGTTGATATATTATCTTCGACCCAAATCCCACCCCCACCCCCCTCATTGTAGAGGCTCCAAACCTGACATACTTGGACATTACATTACTTTTTCGGAATACTTAATACACAATAAGAACCAACACTCAAGGAACGTAATAGTTTAGTGTCCATGGAAACTCTGAACACAATCTTCTAATCATGGTGAGAGATATTCAACATCTCCCATAAAGATCTTACCCATTTGGTTTCTTTCCTAAAACATTTCATTATAACTTGAGGAAAAGAAAAATAAAAAGGGTGAGCTCAGATGCTCACTAAGGGTAAACATAGAGAACATAAAACAATCCATAAACATTTGAATGTAAAAACATGAGCATAAAATTTAAACATCAAAATCATGAGCAATGACATAAAACATTGCAGTACATAAGGAATATATCATAAAAAAACATTAATAATGATAAAATAGAATTGGAATAAAACTTGTAATTGTGGAAAAACATTAAGCACATGATATGATTTCCATAGTTGCCAAGGCATTGAGGCTAAGACCATCTCGGTGGACAAAGTCCATTATTGAACCGAGTTTACTTGCCGTTCTAGCCCTGTATTACTAAACCAGATTAACTTGCCATTCCATCCATGTCTATCTCATGAGATATAAAAATTTACCCAATTCATTGGAGGGAGATATAGGTCCCACACATCTCATAATGAAATCATTCTTACCTGTGCCACAACATAAACATAAATCATTCATCATAACCCAATGAATAAAATGGGTTTCATAAAAATCATCCCATCATAAAATAATCCATATAAAACAAATGGATATCATTTTATCATAAAAAAATGAAACCATGTAAATCATAGATACATTATAATTGAAACACAATCATACTAAATAATGTCATCTTAGATGGAAAATAGTTTTCACAAAACACTTGAAATGAATATTTGACGAAAATATCTTTTCTTCTTCAAAATCATTTTATTTTGACAAAATGCCATGAAATTTTAAAATAAAAGGATTTTGTTGAAAATAATCATGAAATATTTTAGAATAAGCTTCATGAAAATAAGGTGTTATAAAACACTAAAAATCTGTTCATGCTGTATAAATTATGAAAACATTCTCCTCGTACATTTGTCGAAAAAGTCAAAAAGATCCTTGTATGGTAAACAAAAGAAATATTCCTTCCTTAAGACGTGGTAAAAGTAAAAATGGGTAAAAAGGACTTTAAAAATACATGAAAACATTTTTATAAAACTGGGACATGGATGATAAATATTACCTTAGTAAATACTTTGGAACAAACAATCTCAGATATGAATGTGATTGAAATAATTATCCCTTACCATAGGTCTGATATGCTTCGTACAATCCAAATATCCTGAATAATGATTTAAATAATGTCATTGATTTATTACAGAATCATATTCATTGTTATGATATCATATATGGTTCACTTATGACTTTATATTACCTGTTCTTTTGTAAATTTCATGTTAAGGTAGCTTTTTGGGTAAAATCGTTTTATTTATCGTACAAGTTTGGACTTATTGTTCTTGATATTATTATTAAATATATCATGGTATAATTACATAAAAAATGTAAATCATGATTTATATAAAATATATATTTAGTATATATATATATAATTGATCGATATATGAAATGAAATACACCATTAATGGAGACGGTAGGCCATACGTACGCATGAACGCTGTTTTCCTTTCCTTATTGGCTTGAATGGAAGTAAGTAGATGAAATATATATATATATATAAATATACATAAATACATTATCTTTATCATGTCATATTTTTTATTATTATTCTTTATATAGACTTTATAAACATTTTTGAGTGGTTAAATGGAGAATGAATCTCATCGTGTTGTGGAGATGATAATCCATACGTACGCACGGGCGATGATATTGTTCCCATAATTATTGAATTGAATTGGGGTGTATGATATAATATCTCATAATTAGTATTATGTTATAATAACTATACATAGTTATTCTTTACACCATTATACCCATCCATGTAAGGTGGTGGAGGAAAACAGATTACACCACGATGTGGAGAAGGTATTATGTATGTACACACGCTCGGTGATTTAGTTTTCCGTAGGATCGATAGAATATGAAATAGGGTTGTTTCATATTTATAATAATATATTAGTAAATTATTAATACTTATGTTATTAATTTATGATGAAACAAATAAATAAGAAGATGTAGAAAAAGAAATAAACTGGAAAGAATCAATAAAGGATATTACCTCTTCTTTGATGCGCCTCTTCTTAACCTGCTCTTAAGGAACTAGAGTTGGTCTTTTGAAGAAACCAGTACCTCATTAATGTTTCTAGGTAAGTTGATAAGGGAAATGGTTAGGGGTTTTCTGAGCATGATGGCTCAAAATTGTGTAAATAGAAGAGGGAGGAGGTTCCCTTTTATAAGGGAGGAGAGGAGCACCTTAGGAAAACATATAATATTATTTTATAATAAAGTCATATTCAGTTTATAATAGCTCCAAAATTGATTTATATCGAAGATAATGAGGGTATGGGTCTAAATCCTCTCTACCAATAGGTTTTAGACAAGTTTATGTTACTATTTTAACCTTATCATTTAGATTTAACTCTTAGATAAATAATTTTACTTTTACCATGTCTTATTGTTTTATTACACTATATGGTTAATAAACTTACTATAACAAGACAAACGAACCCCAAGTGGTTCATTATTAATATATATAACCTTATATAAGTCATTTGGGTGAACCATAGATTTTTAGGAATAGAATAAAAATTAATAATATAATATTTCTTTTAAAAACTATTTTATGTCAATTTTGACACTATTTGGTAATTGATTTTTTTGAAAATCATAACAACATGATTAGATCTCAAATTTTTACTTATATCAACACTAACATGTCCTATTAACCTATAAAATTACTTTAATTTTAATAAAGTCTAAAATTACATTTATTTGGGTATTTATAACATCAGTTATGTTAATATTTCATTAATAAGGTAATTACTTCAACATCATTGTGTCATAAATAAATTGAATTATATAATGTCTAAAAATTATAAATAAAATACCAATATGTATAAAATAGTTTTATCTTTCTGATGAATATTTATAGTCGAAATTATATTTTTTTAACCCAATATTAAAAATGTTTTAGTTAATAAAATTTGATTTTAACTCTTTTAACTCTTCTTTAAATAAAATAATAATAAGTGTCCTAATATTATCCAAGTGGACCTAAAGGGTAATATTTTATTCCTAAGGTTATTTTTGGTCGAATTACACCTATCCAATAGAATTAGTACATGTGTTAGGGTGATAATAATATTATGTTTACCCTTAATTACCCTATTTACTTTTAACCGTGGTAAATAAAAGTAAGAAGTTACTATTCCCCAAAAATTATTTTTATCCTATTAAACCACAGTTTACTCCTTGATATTTATCGTGTCTCTCAGATTTTAGAATCTCCACTCACAGAAGCGATAAAATTATGGTTTATGTAAATTTTTAAATTCTCCTAAGAGGTGGGTAAAAGACGGTGAGAAGTTCAATAAAATTTTTATATATCTAAAATTATTATAAAATGACTCCAATGAATTACATTGAACTTATATAAGTATTATGTATCAATTTTGACAGAAAAATAAATTTAAATAAAATAAATAATTATTTAAATAAAAAGAAGGTTTTTAAATAGTAACCCAGTGTTTTCACTATTCATCAAAAATTGAACGTTTTCAGCAAAATACCAAAAATTCATACTAGGCTAATTCCGATATTCTGAATTCAAAAATGAAGTCCATTTTGAAAGATAAAATTTATCGAATTTCAAAAGGTTTTTATTACTATTCATAATGGCAAGTTCATAATAATATTATAATAATATCTCGTTTAGTGAAACCCGGTATTGCGTACTACACATCCTATTGAAGAAGGTCATGATTGCGTGTAACACAAGCAAAGAATAGTTTTTTCATATAATATATTCTAATACGGTGTTGCGTATAGCACAAGATAATTTTGGTGTAACAAACAACACAAGACATCAATGAAATTAAAAGAATATTTTTCATAAAATCTCAGGGTGTTACATTCTACCCCCATTAAAATGAATTTCTCCCTCGAAATTCGCTGGTGTTATAAATGGTTTACTACTTGAAAGTTTCTTGAATAGAAACCCACATTGTAAATAGGAATACCAAAACAGAAATTCAAAAACTAGATTACGAAACGTAACTGTTACCCAAATTAACTAATCACTCGGTTTCAACATAGGAGAACATAGGTGAAAATATAGATATGGAAGAGAAATCTGACCATCATGTTCTGATGGGGAGTGGTAGATAACATGGCTATGAAAAATCCAAAAAAACCATAAATTTGTGATGATTTAAGGTACCATCCTATTCATCAGATATAAGGACACTGGGACAACTGTTTTTGTTATCAATATAATTTCGCTAAAGTTGAAGGATTGTTGAATTAAAAGAAATACTTACTTTATTTTGGTACAATCTCAATATTGTTTGTGCCTTTAGAAATTTCCACATCATCTCATAAATAAATGAAGTTTAATTTGTCTTCTGTGAAGTGTTATCAGATCATGCGATAGAATGATAGGTCATTCCATCTGTCTCAAACATAAGGTTAAAAAAAGTTATAAGTCCATCTTATGGTGAGATTAATCATATATGGTTCCAAAAATGGACTTATACTTAATCTACCATTGTTATTAATAAAATTAAACTAGTTTCAACTAACCAGGGACTTCTTGTAGGACAGTGGTATGCAATAAAGGCCTATCACACTTCAGTTGTGGGTTCGATTCCCGCAACCTTGTCTGACGCGATGGGTTGTCACTCGTCCCGTAGGTTGTACTTTTTTCTAAAACTACATTATTATATCATACCATAAATAATATCGAAGAAAAATTCTATCCTAAAAAAACTAACTTATTTCCAACATAATCCATTCAAATCATTAGGCTTATCTAAAATACTCTTGTCTATGCTCATAGTATAAGGAAAAAGATTACTAGAAATGTCATCTACCGAGCATGTGAATACCATCATTTATCCCCCATATATCATACAATATATCTTATTGGTCACATTTCAAACATGTGAATACCTTAATCATGTATTCTCTTGAAAAAAATGAATACCCATTTAACCTTAGTGAAAACATGAATGCTGTCAAAAGATAACTCTTTCCACTTTCCAAAATCACAAAATTTCTATATACTCCAACACTGATATCACGCTGTCCTTATACCAGTCATGATCTCATTAATACTATCAAACATCTCATTATCTCCATATCCATTCATTATGCACATATCATCTACCTTCCAAAAATATTTTAACAACCATTCATGGTTACCAGTACCATTCAACATATACTTTCAAATACATTAGGAAAAACAATAGTGTAATAATCCTTAAATGCATCTTATTCAATAGTACCATTACATATACAACATAACTCTTGATAAACATAAATCATTCCACTACCTTCTTTAAACCACTAATTGATATTCAACAATTCTTTCATCTCACATATCATTTGTAGTATCTTCATCATCATCAATATAAATACTACCCATACGACAATTCTAATTCTATTCATGAGACTTTCCCTTAGAGTATTGGTTTGCATAATTCATGTAAGTTCCACATTTAAAACCTTTAACCATTGTTAATGTCTTAGCAATACCATTATCCTTGTCCATGGTGTTAACTGATCCTTTTCCTTTGCAATTACGGGCTTTGTGTCCTTCTTTTCCACACCCAAAGCATCTTCCAGTTTCTTTGAAACATTCTCCATAATGCCTCTTCCCACATGATTTACATGAGGGAAATTGACCTTTGTTTCCTCTATAATCATCACGAAACTCCATCTTTCTCTTATTAGCTGAGTCGGGAAACATACCAAAGTTGAGATTAATGATCATATTATGAGATTGTTGATTAGGATAAATAACGATATGTGGAATTCCAGATCCAATTTCATTTTGTTTCTCGTGAAGAATATCATTCCATTGTCCATCATATCCTCCATTATCGTGAATCTAACTATTTCCAGCCATTTTCTAAAACCCAAAATGAATAGTGTGTGAGGAAAAAATCATGCTAGGAAAACAACATAATCAAGGGGAGTAATTTCAATCTCTAACATAATAGGTTTAATCCTAGTTTATTCCTGACAATTATCATAATTCTAGGAATGTAACCTATACTTATACTTAACCATAGGGACATCCCTAGATATACCTTAGAAATATCTTTAGGGATCTCACTAAAGTTTTTTCGATTCCTAATATCCAATGTTTAACTAAAACGTTCCTATGATACCAATTGTAGAGTCCAAAAACCTGACGTACTTGGACATTACATTACTTTTGTAGAATACTTAATACATAACAAGAAGAAACACTCAAGGACCATAATAATTTAGTTTATTTGGAAACTCGAAACACAATCTTCCAATCATGGGGAAAGATCGTCAGCATCTCCCATAATGATCTTACCCTTTTCTTTTCATACCTTAAACATTTCTTTATATCTTGAGGAAAAGAAAACATAAAAAGGGTGAGCTCAAATGCTCAGTAAGGGTAAACATAGTGAACATAAAACAATCCATAAACATTTGAATGTAAAAACATGAGCAAAAAATCTAAACATCAAAATCTTGAGCAATGACATTAAACATTGCAGTATATAAGGAATATATCATAAAATAACATTAATCATGATAAAATATCACTGTAATAAGACATGTAATTTTGGAAAAACATTAATCACATGATATGGTTTCTATAGTAGCCAAGGAATTGCAGCCAAGACCTTCTTGGTGGTCAAATTCCCATACTAAACCGGGTTTACTTACCATTCCAACCCTGTAATACTAAACCGGATTTACATTTCATTCCAACAATGTCTATCTCATGAGATATAAATCATTAACCAATGAATTTTAGGGAGATATAGGACCCAACCATCTCATAATGAAATCATTCTTACGTGTGCCAGAACATAAACATAAATCATTCATCATAACCCAAAAAATAAAATGGCTTTCATAAACATCATCCCACCATAACATAATCCATATAAAACAAATGGATATCATTTCATGATAAGAAAAAAATGAAACCATGTAAATCATAGAGACATTATACTTGAAACATAATAATACTAAATAATGTCATCTTAGTTGGAAAATAGTTTTGACAAAACACTAGAAATGAATTTTTGAGGAAAATAAACTTTCTTCTAAAAAATCATTTTCATTTCAAAAAATGCCATTCAATTTTGAAAGAAACGGATTTTTTGAAAATAATCATGAAATATTGTAGAATTAGATTATTGAAAATAAGGAGTTATGAAACTGTAAAAATCTGTTCATTTCGTATAAGTTAAAAAAACATTCTCCAGTTACTTTTTTCGGAAAAGTTAAAAAGTTCCTTGTATGGTAAACAAAAGAAAGATTCCTTCCATAACATGGGGTAAAAGTCAAAAAAGGGTAAAAATGACTTTAAACATACATGAAACCATTTTTAGAAAATAGGGACATGGATGATAAATATTACCCTAGTAAATACTTATGAATAAACAATCTTGGATAAGAATGAGATTGGAATAATAATTCCTTTCCATAGGTCCGATATGCCTCGTACGTATCCGAAACTCATGTATAATGATTTAAATAATGTCATTTATTTATTAAAGAATCATATTCATTGTTATGATATCATATATGGTTCACTTATGACTTTATATTACCCGTTCTTTTGTAAATTCCATGTTAAAGCAGAGTGTTGGGTAAAATCATTTATTTGTCGTACGTGTTTGGATTTGATGTTCTTGATATTATTATTACTTATATCATGATTTAATTACTTAAAAAATTTAAATAATTATTTATATAACATATATATTAAGTATATATATATATATATATATAATAGATAGATAAATGAAAGGAAAGACACTGTTCATGGAGAGGGTAGGTCGTGCGTACGCATGAACGCTGTTTTCCTTTCCTTATTGAATTGAATGGAAGTAATTAGATTAAATATATATATACATAAATAAAGTAGCTTTATCGTGTCATATATTTCATTATTATTTATTATATATACTTTATAATCATTCTTGAGTGGTTAACATGGAGAATTAATCTCATCGCGTCGTGGAGACGGTAATCCGTACGTACGCACAAGCGATCATATCGTTCCCATAATTATTGAATTTTATTGGGGTGGATTGTATAATATCTAAGAATCTGTAATACGTTATAATAATTATATATAGTTATTCATTAAGCAATTATACCCATCCATGTAAGGTGGTGGTGGAAAACAGATTACACCACGGCGTGGAGACGGTATTCCGTACGTACGCCCGCGATGATTTGGTTTTCTATAGGATGGATAGAAGATGAAATTGAGTTGTTTCATATTTATAATAACATATCAGTATATGAGTGATAATGATGTTATTAATTTATGATTAAAAAAATAAAGAATAAGAATTATAAGAAAAAAATAAATTGGATAGAGTCGGTAAAGGATATTACCTCTTCTTTGAAGCGCCTCTTCTTAACCTCCTCTTAAGGAACTAGAGTAGGTCTTTTGAGGAGACCAGAACTTCTATAATGTTTCTATGGAAGTTTGGAATGGAAATGGGAATGGGTTGGCCGAGCATGAAGGCTCAAAATTGTGTAAGGAGAAGAGGGGGGAGGAGCCCTTTTATAAGGGATGAGAGGGGCACCTTAGGAAAAACTTAAAATATTATTTTATAACAAAGTCAGATTTGGTTTATAATAGCTCCAAATTGATTTATTTTGAAGCTAACGTGGGGATGTGTCTAAATCCTCTCAACCAATAGGTTTTAGACAAGTTTAGGTTACTATTTTAACCTTATCATTTAGATTTAACTCTAAGTTAAATAATTTAACTTTTTCTGTGTCTTCTAGCTTTCTTACACTATATAGTTAAAAAAAATGACATAAAAATACAAAAGAACTCCCAGTGGTTCATTATTTATATATATAACCTTATATAAGTCATTTGGACAATCCATATATTTTTAGTAATATAATAACAGTAAATAATTTAATATTTGTTTTAAAACCTATTTATGTCAATTTTGACAATATTTGGTAATTGATTTTTTTGAAAATTATAACAACATGATTAGTTCAAAAAAAGTTAATTAAAGGAATACTAACATGTTATATTAACCTATAAAATTAGTGGAATTCAGAAAAAGTCTCAAATTACATTTATTTGGGTATTTATGACATCAATTATGTTAATATTTAATTAATAAGGTAATTACTGCATCATCATTATGTCATAAATAAATTACATTATTTAATGTCTAAAAATTATAAATAAAATACCATTATGTAGGAAATATTTTTATTATTATAATGAATATTTATAGTTGAATTTATCTTATTTATAACCTTGTATTAAATAAAAATTAGTTATTAAACATTGATTTTAACTCTTTTAACTCTTCTTTACATAAAATAATAATAAGTGTCCTAATCTAATCCAAGTGGATATAAAGGGTAATATTTTATTTATAAGGTTGTTTTTGCTCGAATTACACTTATCAAATAGTATTATGACATGTTTTAGCATAATAATAATGTCATTTTTACCCTTAATTACCCAACTTAGTCTTAACCGTGGTAAATAAAAGTAAAAAGTTACTATTCACCAAAAATTATTTTTATCTTATTGAACCAAATTTTACTTCTTGATAATTACCGTGTCTCTCTGATTTTTGAAATTTCACTCACAAAAGCAGTAAAATTATGTTTTATGTAAATTTTCAAATTCTCCTAGTAGGTGGGTAAAAGACAGTGAAAAGTTAAATAAAATTTTTATATATCTAAAATTATTTTAAAATGACTCAAATGAATTACATTGAACATATATAAGTATTATCTATCAAATTTGACCTAAAATAAATTTAAATAAAATAAATAATTATTTAAATAAAATGTCATTTTTCAAATAGTAACCTAGTGTTTTCAATATTCATTAAAAATTGAATGTTTTGAAGAAAATAAAAAAAATTCACCCTAAGCTAATTTCGATATTCCGAATCCAAAAATGAAGTCCATTTTAGAAGATAAAATTTATAAAATTTTAAAAAATGGGTATTACTATTTATAATGGCTAGTTCATAATAATATTACAACAATATCTCATTTAGTGAAAACCGGTATTGTGTAATACACACGATATTAAGGAAGGTCATGATTGCGTGTAATGTAAGCCAAGAATATTTTTTGTGTATAATATAATCTAATATGGTGTTGAATATAGCACAAGCTAATTTTGGTGTAACGTAAAACACACAAAATCAATGTAATTAAAAGAATATTTTCCATAAAATTTCAGGGTGTTACACTCACCAAACCCCTTCCCCACATTTTCTCCTTTTGGGTCTCACCAAAAGACCAGTTCCAAGTTCCTTAAGGTTGTTTTCAAGGGGACGACACTCAATAAGTACAACCATACCTTGCTTCCATTTAGTTTATTTTATTTAGTTATCCTACCCTCTCTAAAACTATACAAAGTAACATGATATATCTATTATCATATATATACTATAATTTTATTTTATTTATGTAATATTTTTCATGATCTATCTTCTCCTTTCCTTTAGATTAAAAAATATAAACATTGTCTATGAGGTGTCATTTCAGTACCTTCATGGAAAAGACTTTTAATTTTTTATTACCATATTCAAGGCTGGTCATAAAACATTTTATGGATACAAAAACTATAATATGTGTACTCTAACTTATTTAATTTTATGCAACATCTATATAAAATATTATTAAATAAAATGATACTAGATCATGATGGTCCAAAAAACCACCAAAATAAATCATTTTTCATTAACGTTTTATCTAATGAATCATACACAAGCCTTATAACAAAATGATATATGAATAAAATTTAAAATAATTGAATTTTATTAATATCATTTCATTCCACTTCCTTTTGTTTGTTTCCATTTGACAAGAGCTCCCATAATTATACAAAAGGGAACTAACCATAAAACCATAAACTGGATTCTCCGGAAACCAAAATATTAAACCTGATAACACCATGAAATGGAAAAAAATGAAATTTATAAAATTATAATAAATAAATTAAATTTTTAATAGGTTATTAATTAAATAAATTATTAATTTTATTCGATTATCCATGACATTATGTACAAGTTCCAAATGCTTTCAAAATAAGGTAAGTGTTCTTCCATGTCACTTGTATTTTATATGAGATATGTCTTATTCAATACTTATTTATAGTTTTTGGTTTATGAATACATTAAATAAATATATTATTTAATTAATAACTATTTAGTAATGGTATTAATTATTTAATTTTATAGTTATTACTTTTATGGGAAATACGGTCTGACTGATTACAAAGTGGTAAGGGAATTCTTAACCCAATTTCGATTCAATGGGATGAACGTCTACAAAAATGATTATTTCATTATATGACTATGTGTTAAATTAATTTCTATTATAATATGTTGTATATACACAAATTTTTTTAATTTACAACTGATACACACAATTTATAAATTTATTTAACGCTCAAAATTTAGTTTATAAATAAAATTTTAAATGATTCTTTTTTCAATGTATAAGAAAATATATTTTATTAACTAAATCCAAATGAGAAGATTTGAATATTAATTTTTTGATGGGGCTTGATATATCCCTTTCATGGGGCCTTCTATTGCCCTTTGATGCATAAGTATGTATCATGAAACAAAATATACCAGGTTATGTCTCAAGCCTTACCTGTTTTTTTATAATTCTTAGTAGAGGCATTTATTGTATGTTTATGATGTACCAAATTTTTCATTCCATTGTTAGGAGATTTTTAATTTATTTACATGTGATTATTTGACTTGTATAAAATCAATGGTCATGTTTTGTATCTCAGGAGATTGTTTATTTGGTATTATTCTTTCAACTCTTATTCCATCCATATTATGCGCAAGGTTATGTTTTAATGGATTGTTTTTTATCCATTCAGAATTAATTATTTTTTATGTTTATTTATTGTAGATTTTGTTGTATGAATTCCATTACATGTAATTTGATCTAACCACTTTCTTATGTTTTATTTTTCCCCATGATGAAAAGATATATATTATCATTTTTCATGCAGGGATAATCTTTGAGAACATGGGTGTTTCCAATGGAGTTACAATGTTGTAGTTCATTTAAATATCTAATTTAATACATTTGATTTTATCTAATTTTCCAAATATATTAAAAAATTGGTCATTTGAGATGTCATATCTTATACCATGTACAAATGTAATAAACTAAGACCCCAGCTTTGGGATACTGGTGTCGGGTTCTTTATAGTTGGTATCAATGAATGTTTAGTAGAAAAATTGGTAAATAGATTTTGAAAAACATAGATTATGTAAACATAACCCTATAAATATCTTTGTGAATATCCCCCGGGTAACTTATCCTATTATTTTTAGATTAGTTATACATTGTATTTTTCACATGTTTTAAAATTTTATAATATAATCTAGTGTACATAATTTTTTCGAGATGAAACATATTAGATGTAATAAAAACTGTAACAAAAAAAACATAATCCGGATAGGGATTTTACTCCTATGAAGGATAATGATGTTTGTTCAAGAGAAACAACTAGAGATGAACAACATATAGCTACACTAGAAAAACTAACTCATTCTAGTATTAATAACCATTATTGCTTGGAGAAACATGATACAAAATGTGCGGTAACAATGTTAGACCAGTTCATGTGACAAAAAAAACTATCATTAAATTTGACTAAACCCATTTGTTGCTGAAAAAAAGAGAAGTTATATAGAAAAGAAATTTATTTCATTGGGATTTAATGAAAGGTATATCATTATCATGGTAATTTATCTTCTATCAAGAGATGCAGATCAAGGGTGGCTAATAATTTAAAACATAAAATATGAGGATGAAATTGAAAATACAGAATGAATGGATTTTAAGGAAATTTTCACACATAAGTATATCCCTCATGAATTGTTAGTGGATATGGAGAGATAATTAATGATTATAATACTGAAATAGGATAAAAACATTGTTAAGAATGAATTTTACTTTACAAAGATAAGAAGGCTTGATGGAGACTACATACATAATCCATGTAGAATGATTGAAAATTTCTTTTATGTTATTAATAGAATTATATGAAGGGATCTATTCACTATAACATTCTCATCATATGATTATATAGTATCATGTTCCCTCAAGATGGATAAATAATTTTCTATGCCATATAGCTTTTAATGGAATCAAGATAAGTAGAGGGATGATGGGTACTCTAGAAAATGAAATAAGAAAAAACGTAAGAACGGTAGAATAGAATTTCAAAAATACAATAAATGTGGAATGAAACATCATGGAACATTACTAATGGGAATAGAAATATTTTACTACTGTGGGGAAAATATCACTAGGCATGTGATTGAAAGGGAAAGAAATAAGTTAGAAATATGCAATGCTTCAGTTGTAAGTAGATGAGACACTATGAACATGAATGTCATAGACATAAAGGTAACTTATCCATAAAATAATACAAGGTTATAAGGCCATGAATATATATTCATATCCGGTTCCACCCCCAATAGCTCTTCTAAAAATAATTGTTGGAGAATAAGAGAAGATAAATCCTAATAATGAAAATGGTGTTATTTATATTGAGTACATCACTATTTCATTGGAATAAACTGACTAATTTCAAGGGTAATTACATGGACACCCATCATAAACGAATGTTTAGGTTTATATATATTTATTAACTTATGCAAGACCTATATCAATGATCTGGTATAGAACGGCCAGGGTTGAGTAAATATAGTTAAAGACATAACATGAGAAATTGAGTGATAAGGGACTTATACTACCTAGTGTTTCACAATAGGGGGTTTCTTTTATTATCATTAAGAAGAAATATGAATATATAAGGCGTTGAATTATGTATAGGGATATCAATGCCATTTTAATTAATAACGAGTATCCACTTCATCACATTGCAGACATATTTGACCAATATCATAGATATCAATATTTTTCAAAGAATGAAATTCGTTATACATATCATCAATTGTTTTTGAATAAGAAATATATTCCGAATACAATGTTTTGAACATGTTGTGGACCTAAAAAGTTTATACAAACTCAATTAGGACTGAATAATGAACCAATATTTTTATTGATTTAACGCATATTTTATATCAGGAATATCTTGATAATTTATTTTTGGTATTTATTAATGATATATTAGTATAATAAATATTATATGAGAACCTTGATAACCAATTTCATATTGTTTTAGAGACTCTTATTAGAAAATAGTTTTATGGGATGTATGGAAATATTGAATTATGGATTCAAATAAAAAAAATTTTGAACATATTTTCACTTAGGATGGAATCACAGTTGATATTGAAAAGAATAAGGTAGACCAAGAATTTCCTACACAAAAAAAACATAAACCAGGTACATAGTTTTCATAGATTAGTAGGTTAATATGAATGTTTCGTTCAAAATTTTCACAAAAACCAAATATTTTGTAGAATATTTTTTCTTAATTAATTTAATTCTTTTGATATTTTTCATTTCTTAAAACATTGAATATAGTTTTTTTATAATTGAACTATTTTTGTATTGGGTTATATGAAACACCATGTTAAACATTCACTACATGAAACACTTAGATTAGATTTTAGTACAAAAAACACATTGTTTAGCATGTATTAGACACAATACTATGTCCCTTTGACCGATTGTGTTACACACGATACCGAGTTTTACCAAACTAAAATATATTATTGATATTATTATGAAATTATTATTATATAACCATATCAATGTCGAAATTTAATTAGATAAAATATTAAATAAATTTTGATAATATTATTTACACATGTTTATAAGATGAATCTTTTGGTTATCAATTATTATTATTTAATGAAAGAACTATTGAAAAATAAATAAATTGATTTTCTAAGAATTTTTTTCTTCGTACAAATAGAATTTTATCTCAATAATTTAAATAGATCACTTTTTTATTAATGGTTATAAAAATTATATATTTTATATTCAAAAAATATTTTTTTATACACATCCAAGTTTGATAGGTATAAGTTAAGAATAAATCAATTTTTATAAATCAAAAGATGTAATATTTTAAAGTGTAATTTAACCACCATTTAATAAAGAATACATTTCAAATATAATTTGTACACGTTTATATTTTTATTTGAAACATAAACATCATTTTTGGATGTGTAATATCAAAATTGTTGTTGGAATTGTTTTTATTTTCTAAAAAAATTCATTTTTGGATGATTGGAGAAGAATACTGACTTTTTTTCAAACTGGTTTCCATATAATATATTTGTATAGTTAAATGTTTTAATTTTGTTTTAAATTATCAATAGATCAATTATACATCACTTAATAATATTTAGGACATTTTAATTATTTTTACCTTGGAAATGGGTATACAAACAATTCAAACATTTGGAAATTTTCCCTTTAAAAACTATTCATGTTGTCCCATCTACGGGATTAAAATTATATTAATATCATTAAATCAGATGATTGAAATATGGAAATAATTAAATATTTTGAATCAAAATACAATTTATGTTTTAGTTCTTTCCAATAGTTTTTCAACCAAAAATTATATTGAATGTGATTAAAATTAAGTACAGAAATTAAGAGAAAAAGTAGCCATACAAAGGACTAAAACTTTATCATAAGTCCCCATATGACCTAGTCACTTTCCCAAAATCCATTTTACATTAATATATCTACCATATACTCAATTTAATATAATTTGTACCTTTATATGAGCCACATGAAAGGGATTAATGTTGGGTGGAATTCCCATTTAAAAATTTACATGAATATCACTCCTCCACTATAAAGTGTCACTCACCCCTCCCACTTATTCACTCATCTCAATTCTTTAGTCTCAAAAACAATCGACACAAATATGTTCCCAAAATAACTTCCATTATGCTATAATCCTACCCTTTGTAAATAAATCAACCAATTAATCCATTTGATGAAAATCAAGACAATTTACCCAAAGAAGAGTTAACATCCTTCCATAAGCTCCTTTGTTTTATTTTCATTCTCTGCCCAAAAAAATCTTCTTATTCCATGATTATAAAATCATCATAGTATCATTAATATAATGACATCTTTAAATTTCTAGGGTTTTAACGAAACTCACACACACTTCCATCTAATTATAAAAAGACTTACCATTCATGTGTACAGAATAATAGTTCCTCACAAAATGATATTGTTCATTTTTTTCCTTACCACCTCTCTTTGGTGTGAATAATAGTGGAAAATAAGTTTATATATGATATATTGGATATTTATGACATATTTATTATTTTTTACTTTTTATACAAAATATAACTTCTTGCATTTCATTTTGTGTAAATACGGTAATTTTGTTTGTGGGCGTGTGGACTACCACAACCTCAAAATGATGTGATTCCTTCACATTTTTAAGGGAATTTAATAAGGATTGGTTTAGTAAAAATACATGATAAATATGATATATTAATTTTACATTAATTATAATATATATATATATATAATTTTTCTATTCTCATTCAAATTAACAATGAAATCTAAAAAGTGTTAATGCTTACATATGACCTATTATCTCCAGGAATGATGTATTTAATAAATATTTCATACTTTTATAAATTATGTTATTTATATATTTAATAAATATATATATGATATTTATGTATTGTTTTAAATTTTTTAAATAATTAAATCATGACCTAGGTAATACGATTAATAATAATAAGTTGAAACATGTATGAAAAATAAAGCTGATAATACCTAAAGTGTATCATTAACATTGAATTATTAATAAAAGTGTAATATAAAGACATAATAAAGTCATGTATGGCATTAAATATAATGATATGGTTCTTTAAAAGATTCATGAAAACATAAATTTATTATATAGGATGTTTTTATGAGTACGATGAGTGTCCATACATCGGGTAATATTTTTCTCATCACTCTTTTTTACTATGAGGCATAAGATATTTTCACCTCATATTTCTTATATGCGATGGTTATGAAACCCATGGATGTAGTATATTATTATTAAACATTATGTAAAGACCTGAAAATCTTAAGGAAAATGTTTTCTTAATTTTTTGGAATTTTACGAGTACGTAGTTTCTTTGAATCGGTGCTCGGAATTGAAGTCTGAGGTCTCTGATGAACTTGCAGCACCGATAATTGCTTAGGGGGACCTTTACTGTAATTGTGTTTGCACAAGAGGGGATGTTTGTTTTGAATTAAATTAGAAGTGAATAAAAATTGTGGAACAATTTTTATTTGTATCTATGTGGTTAAATCATAAATGATGGAGTTGGGGTGGGACCCACTAGTTTCTAACTACCCATGTGAGGATAAATTTGAGGTGGGGCCCACAGGATCCCCAACCCTTCACATTCTCTAAACCCATAAACCCCCTCTTTAATTTGATAACTCCCCTTAAATTGATTCCCTCTCACCCCTTTAATACTTTCCAACCTATTTCATAATTAATTAGACAAATCATGGTTTAATTAATTATTTAAACTAAAATTTGGATTTTGAATTTTTGAATGCATGGCATGATTTAATAAAATAAGAAGTAGCCTTATTTTATTTTGGGGGTTAGAATTGTTGTGTGGGAAGAATTGGGGAGAACTAAAGAGTTTTTGAGGTACTCCTTATTAAATGAAGGATGGTTTATCTCCGATGAAGAACATTGAACCTTCAACGTAGAACGACTCGGAAACCATGGTTCTCCAACCTCTTCATTCTTCACGACAAAAAAGGGGACACCAACGTGGGGATATCACCGACGATGACGCGCCTTCCTCTCTTTCCACCATGACTAGGGAGGAGACGTCGCTCCCTCCTCTGACGCTCTCCATTAACGTCCACGAAAACACACCCCGTGACGCCGTCTTCCAAGACGTCTGATGTTCGACACCTTTTGTTGAGGTAGGGGTTTTTGTTCATGCCTTTATCATCGTTATTCATTGCAATGGTTTGACCACTTGATACAATCGTAATGGGAGGAGATCAGACCACATAAACATGGCTGATTCTCCTCCTCTTTCTCTTCTTGATCTTCGTTGACATTTGAGGTGTCAGCGGAACGGTGTCGTTGCACCGCGTGTGGATGAAGAGGACTGCGGCCGGAGCTGGTCGTGGCGGTGGTGCGCGGCGCCGTCACGCCGTGCCGGTGAGGCCGAAGGAGACCGCGACCGGGGCCGGAGCGATCCACGGTGGAGAGGCGCGACACCATAGGGCCGTGCCGGTGAGATGAGCCATGGACTTAGGCCGTGGAGGTCCAACAGCGGAAGGCTGGCTCAGCCGGCCGCCAGCGACTCTAGGAGGCAGGACCCCATCTGGGTTCCACGGGGGCTGACAACCAGCTAGCCATAAAGGTCGGTCGCTACCTAGAAACCGGGGGGTTGTAACCCCCCGAACAACATTTAGGGTAGACCCCACTGGGTCCGCTGTTTCCAGAACAAAGGGGCCGTGCCCCTTTGTGTTCCGCTCGGCCCGCGCCGAGCCGTTGCCGGCTTCAGAGCTGGGTCGCAGTACGCACGGGCTAGGCCGGCCGCGCCCCGCCGCGCCGGCCGCTGTCCGGGCCGCGCAAGCCGCTGCCGGGCCGCGCCGGCCATGAGCCGGGCCTCACACGCCTAGCCGGACCCGGACCCGAGTCGGGTCGACCCAGTTCGGTCCGACCTAGGGGGTATTGGGCCGGGTCGGACCGGGCCCAAACCCCATATTTTCGGACTAGGTTCATTCAAACACCCATATCATGGGCTACGGACCTCTGATCGAAGCACCGTCAGTTTTTTAGGATTCATTGTATATATTTGGCCGTTTTGGTATTTTACACTCAAGGTTTCAGTGATGTTTGGTTATTTCCAAGTTGGTTCGAACCTGAAACTAACCGGGCCCTCAGAGCGGAAACACTTGTAACTTGAGCTTCAGACGTCCGATTGATGTTCCGTCGACTTTGTTGGATTCCTCTTGATGAGGAGGTTCATTTGGAATACTCCTCTAGAGGTTTTGATGCAATTTTTGTAAGGTAAGTTTGGTTTAGCGAATAATCTAACCGGGCCCCTGGAAAGGAAATGCTAACAACTCTCAGACTAGACCTCCGTTTGACGAACCGTCAGCGCCGTCGGTAATCATGTTGAGAAACTGTTTCTTTGAGTATACCCATGGGAGTTTGGGATACTATTGAGATATGGCCGGGTTGGTTCGTACATGAAACCAACCGGGCCCCTAGGACTAAAAGGCTTATAACTCACAGAACGGGCGTCTGATTAACGTGTCGTCTATTACGTTGAGACCCCTTTGATGAGGTGGTCCTTTGAGATACATATCTGTGGAAATTTGTGATACATGGAGTATCAAATAGTGTCTCTTGGAGAAGATCCTCCCGGAGACGAGTGTATGGAGTGTGGAGACCTAGTAGCCGTATAACTGATGACTACTTGACCGATTCGAGATGGAGTGATTTGATTAGCCTAGTTGACGGAGCGCCGGGTATTTGGCGGCAGACCCATGGTGGACGGAGCGCAGAGTAGTTGGTAGGAGACCCGCGGTACTCGACAGGAGGAGTACCTCTGTAGGCTATTAGGGGGAGCGCCTAGAATTTGGTGGCTGACCCATAGTGGACAGAGCACCCGGTATTTGGTAGTAGAGCCACGGTACTCGATAGGAGAAGTACGTCAGCAGTCTAAGGTTAGTGAGTAGCGCCTCAGAGTCGTGACAGGGCTACTGTACTCGACAGATGAGGAGTTCTCCTGTAGTTGTTGTTTCGATAATGAAAATCCTGGTTTGATCTGAGTAAATAACCTTTTTGTTTTCCTCATGATTGAGATGGGTCACTTGATAACATAGGTGTACGCTTGGTCATACACCTAAGTAGTGGATATCCATTGATTTCATAATCTTTGTGTTTCCTCATGATTGATATGGGTTACTTGAAAATTTAGGTATATGTATGGGCTTATTCCTATGTAAGGGTTTAATATTAAAATACTTCTGTGTGGTTATCCTTGTTGGATTTAGTGAGACCTTGAGGGTCTCGGGGTCCCTAATGAGTATCGTTATACTCACCCCCGCACAGGCTATGCCCGCACCTCATTGTGTCTGTTGCAGACGACACACAACACTGATTGTGGTAGAGGCTTGGTGAGTTGGACGTTACCTGGAGGTGGATCTCACAACGAGTTGGTACTCGGAGGAGATAGACAGACGGTCGATCGGACACGGAGCGCTGAGGAGGATATCTGTACCTACCCTTCAGGTAGGATCCGAGGGGGACGACCTAGGAGCAGCTTCTATCTTCCAGCTGTTTGTCTTTTCTGTTGTACTTTCATTCAGTTTTAGCTATACTTCTGAGTTGGTTTTTATTCTATCCCATTAACTTTTCATCACATTCTTTTGTCAATAGTGTATTACTTCCTCTTGTACTCAGGTTGGATGTGTTTATGTTTTATATAGGCAATGCCTTCCCAAATATCGGGATTTAGGCCTTTGGTGCTAGTCACCAGCCTCTCGCATATGGAAGGCAGACTTGGGGTAGTCACGACACGGGTCCCTAGGATGGGTCGTGAAAAATTTGTACCAAATGAGTCGGGTCTACAGTAGAACTCAGGACTCTGATAATTCTCTTATGTGGATCAATAGTGTTAAGGGTACCGAGTGTGGTCTTCAGTTTAGGGAGTCCAGTGTTGGTGTGGAGGCCGACGTATCCATACACCAGGACCCTGAATACTTAATTCTGACTTAGTGCATAAAAAAACTGATTGCATTGGTGTTTTCAAGGGTTCCTTTTAAATCAGATCAAACTAGGTCACCTCACGAGGTATAGTCTTTTGACCGTGTCCCATCTGTTATTTCCGGATGCCTCCCTACGGACGATCATCTAGTGTCCTGACAGTTGTACATGATGATTGGCTGTTGATAGACGAGGCCTCAGTATAGGTCCCTCTTCGGGATCATACACCAGCGGAGAGTGCACACCGCTTGAGCATACTGCACGAGTTCCAATGACAATGGCCTCCGAGGTTTCGAGGCGAGTTATATTTTCAGACAGCTGGGCAGTAGCTGGAGTTTGTTTCCCAAGCTTTCCAGATAGCTGGGACACCCACAGACCTGATTTTGTACCTAGCTATTATCCTCTTCCAGGGAGTAGATGAGAGGTGGTGGATCCAGATGCTCCAGTTTTGCGAAGAGACGACATTCACCTGGGGACACTTTGATACTTTCTTCAGGGTGGAGTTTATACCATTGACTCTACACTCATAGCATGCTCAGGATCTGCGGCCGTTGCCGCAGGGTTTACCATTAGTAGGCGAGTAATCTGTATGCCTATGACGATTGATTCAATGGTCTAGGAGGACCAGTCCAGCAGGTGGGTGACCTCGGGTTATAGGTTCCGTTGTGTGAGGAAAACGAAACAGAGCCAGCCAAATGAGGATCAGGAAGTGCTATGCATGCGGAAAGCATGGTCATTTTCCTCAAGACTGCCTGACCTGTCGAGCAGATAAGTAGCAGGCAGTAGAAGAACCTACCAGACCAAGTCAGAGGAGCTGGCCATACAGCTGGTGGTGTATGACGCTTCGAGGAGTTTCCACCACCACCAGGAGGTCCACCCCGACCGCAGGGAATAAGTGGATATGGGAGAGCATAGCTTCGGGAAGTGGAGCTCTGGAAGTAGGTGGACAGTAGCAGAACTAGATTCAAGCATGAAGGAATTTTTTCTTGAAGCTTATAGCTTCCTTTTTGTTATTGTTTCTGGTTATTTTATGTCATTGTACATTGAGCTACAGTAATAAAAGACACCTTTCTTTGTGACATTTTCTTTCCTTTTTTTGTGTGGTTGATACTAAGAGGATCCTATTTAAAACTATTGCCTTGATCCTCACATTAGAGATAACTACTGGAGGAGACCCATTGACCACACACTGCTGCCGACAGTGTGACTCGACCCTTGGAGGCAAGAGTAACGGTTGGATCTCTCGGTTGTAGCGTCGAGGCTTTAAAACGTCGTCCATTGCATGAAATAGTACCATTCATGACATGATTGAATTTATTAGGCAAATAAAGTGGTTCATCTAGGGGATGAGACCAAATTTCTCTTTTTGGTAGAGGAGAAATCTCAGCAGCTCTTTGGTGGAATGTAGACAAAGAAGGGTGGAGATGTGTTCTTACGTTGGCTAGTCTCACCCATTATTTTTTGAGCGAACGGTTTACAATTCTCTCCATATCAAAAGTAACCGGTGTATCTTCATTCATAAGGACATGAACTTGGGACATCAGTGGTGGCTTGAATTCCTCCGGGACTATGACTTTGAGAAAGTTTATACTCCTAGGGAGGGGAATGGTGTAGCAGATGCTCTTATTAGGAGATCGGGAATTCAGCTGTTAGGAGTGGCGAGAAAACAGGTGGACAGGTTTCAGATATCCTTTGTGGATAGTGTTGGAGTCGGAATGTGTAGAACCAGAGATGGTTTAGGTCACGTCGGAGAAGGTTCTGATCATCCGAGAGTGGATGAAGACTCTACAGAGCAGACAGAAGTCCATTACTGATAGGATACAAGACCACTTGAGTTCGAGGGTGATGACCATGTCTTCTTTGAGTATTCCCATGGGAGTTCAGGATACTGTTGACATATGGCTGGGTTGGTTCATACACGACACCAACCGGGTCCCTGGGACTAAAAGGCTTATAACACATTGACCGGGCATCCAATTGATGGGTCGTCTGTTGCGTTGAGACCGCTTTGATGAGGTGGTCCATTAAGATACATCTCTGTGGGTCTTTGTGAGACATGGAGTATCGACCAGTGGCTCGTGGAGAATATCCTATCGGAGAAGAGCGCACAGAGTGCGGAGGCCTAGTAGTTGTAGACCTGATGACTGCTTGACCGATTCGAGTTGGAGTGATTCAATTAGCCCATGGGATGGAGCACCCGATATTTGGCAGCAGACCCACGGCGGATGAAGCACTTGGTAGTTGGAAGCAGACCCGTGGTACTCGACAAGAGGAGTAACTCTATAGGATATTAGGGGGAGCGCCCAGTATTTGGCAGCAGACCCACAGCGGACGGGGCACATGGTATTTGGCAGCAGACCTGCGGTACTCGAAAGGAGGAGTACTTCAGCAGTCTAAGGTTAGTGAGTAGCGCCTAGGAGTCGTGACAGGGCTACTGTACTCAACAGAGGAAGAGTTCTCCAGCAGTTGTGGTTTCGATAATGAAAATCCTGGTTTGAGGTGAGTCAATAACCTTTGTGTTTTCCTCATGATTGCGATGAGTCACTTGATAAATTAGGTGTATGTTTGGGCATACACCTAAGTAGTGGTTACCCGTTGATTTCATAATCCTTATGTTTCCTCATGATTTAGATGGGTTACTTGATAACTCTGGTATAAGTATGGGCTTATACCTAAGTAAGGGTTATCTATTGAAATCCTTCTTTGTTGTTATACTTGTTGGATTTAGTGAGACCTTGAGGGTCACGGGGTCCCTAATGAGTATCGTTATACTCATCCCTACACGTGCTATGCCCGCACCTCGTTGTGTTGTTTGCAGACGACGGACAACACTGATCGTGGTAGAGGCTTGTTGAGCTGGATGATACTTGGAGGTGGATCTCACGACGATTCGGTACCCGGAGGAGACAGACGGATGGATGGTCGGATGCAGAGTGCTGATGAGGATATCTGTAACTACCCTTCAGGTAGGATCCGAGGTGGAAGAACCTGGAGCTGCTCTTATCCTCCAGCTATTTGTCTTATCTTTTGTACTTTGGTTTAGTTGTAGCTGTACTTCTCAGTTGGGTTTGTATTCTGGACCATTTAATTTTCATCTCTTTGTTTTGTACATAGTGTATTACTTCCTCTTGTACTCTGGTTGGATGTGTTTATGTTTTATAAAGGCAATTCCATCCCAAATATTGGGATTTACGCCTTTGGTGCTAGTCGCCAGCCCCTGGCCTATGGAAGGCGGGCTTGGGGTAGTCACGGCACAGGCCCCGAGGACGGGTCATGACACATAAATTTAATGGTATTTAAATATCTATTTTAAGATATTTTTTCATGGGGGTTATATTTCAAAATTTCCCAAATATGAAAAGTCATTTCGTCTCAAATTGACTTTTTTGGAACAAATTCCTGGTTATGCACCTATATTCTTATATGAGGTGTTTAAACATCCCTATTAGATGTTATATAATGAATATTTTTTTTACTTCATTTATTATGATTCTAGTAATATTATTTACATGGATTGCGAGTATGATTCATTCTTACCATGTTGTATGAGTTTATTACAACCATATCATTTCTTATCAAGTTTGTTTAAGAATATTCATTCACTAATGAAATATTATGATACATGTTTCAAAAACCACTCATTTATATTCTTATCCTATGTTTATCCATGAAATTTTATTATAATATTTACATTTTCTACTCTATGGTACTTTTGATAATTAGGAAATCAATTTTAAGAAAATACGACATTATCTCCCTTTTCTGTCAGAAATATGTGTTTATTCAAAAGAAAGTTTTCTAAAAACGTTTTCCAAAATGACCTGCTTTTATCCAATTATATTTTAAAAGAATATTTGCCCTTTTTTATCTTTTACACAGTTGATTTTTAATTAAAAGTAATATTCATTTTCTTTTCCGGTCAATGATATTTTCTAAATATCTTATGTTAAAAGGATTGTTCGACATTTATTCATTTATCCACTATCACAACATTCCTTCCTTTGATGCTTCTTTTGAATGTCCAAAAAAACATTAAAAAAGCATTAAAATTATGTAAATTCATTTTATTATAATATATTTTCAAATATTAATTTTTTCAAAAAAAAATCATGTGTAAAAAAAAATATTTGACTTTTAGAACTCCCATTATATGTTTTTAAAATATTATTTTTAATTAAAATTGTTTCAATGATTTCAAATATTCGTATAGTGTTTTCAAAATAACTTCAATGAATTTTTTCAAAATATATAGATGATTAAATTATAAATTTTCATATAAATGGTTTTCCAAATGTTTTCAAGCTTATTTAGTATGTTTTAAAGGAAAATTTCCCTCAAAATATTTTCAATCTACCTTTATATGATTTAAATGAAAATGGTTTTCAATATTTTTTCATGATTACTTATAATTTTAAATGTTTTTTTAAAATAAAATTATTTTCAAAATGATTTATGTTATAAAAGTTATTTTTTATGAATTAGATATATGTTCCAAAAGAAATATATTAAAATAATTTCATAATTATTTCCCATCTAAGATGAAATTAGTTTGGTTTACTCATTCCATTTTCAGGAAATTATGTGAATGAATCATTTATATTGTTTCTATAGATGGTTCTCATTTTATGTAATG
The DNA here is from genome assembly GCA_963277665.1 of Viscum album. Classification (NCBI taxonomy): domain Eukaryota; kingdom Viridiplantae; phylum Streptophyta; class Magnoliopsida; order Santalales; family Viscaceae; genus Viscum; species Viscum album. Next base: position 566,177,290 of record OY728164.1, on the reverse strand, counting down.
ATAATTATAAAACCTTATTATCATTCATAGGTTATACGTTAATGAAACTAATATCTAATTAACAAGATATATTATTGGGAAAAATGGTTATATTCAAGGGTTATTCATTGATGAAATGATTGTGAAACATGTGTATTTCTTACATGATATGATATGATTCCATGTTTATGATAAAAATTTCATTTATAGAGTTGTAATGTGATATATTTTTAGGATATAGTTTCACACATTTGTAAGATTTCATTGTCAGTTGGGTGGATCATATATCTCTGTCCAATTCATTGGTTTAATATTTATATGTCATGAGAGAGACATAATTGGAATGGGGATTAAATTTTTATTTAGTAAATGATTATGTCCACTAAGATGGTCTTGGAATTCAAACATGACTACTATGATGGTCATATGAGTAATCCATGAAAACCAAGATGCTATTGGTATTGAACCCATAATATTTATATGGACTTGGAATTGATTCCTTGACTAGTGTGAAAATCATTTTACATGATAATATTTCTGGCAATAATCATATATCATATCCTTATGTTATGATTTTATTAATTATGCTCTTTATTTCCTTATGATCCATGACTTATTAAATTCTAATATTTATTTGATGAATCTTGTATATGATCAATGATATGTTGGGTATTATACTCAAATATTTAACTCGTATTTTCATACCCTTATTCTTATTTTATGCTAATATATCACCTTTTTTACCATTACTAAGAATATAATCTAACAAATTTGTTGTGTTTACTTTCACCAGGTTATGAAGAAAGGGTATAATTAAATGTAAAAAAATGATAATATCATTATGGGAATCATTGAAAATATTTTTCCAAAATATAATATATTTTACACGATCCAAAAGAGACTAAAATCTTACGATGCTGGGGCATATAATTTTCTAATACACTAAATATTCATTTAAATTTTTTTAAAACCCATTTATATTAATAGTTGTTATGTATAGATTATTTCAATTGACATAACTTTTAAAAATATTGAATCTTGGATGTGAAATATGCATAATCATGGAAAATAACTATTAGTATGATATGTGACACTCACACTATGCATAATAGTTTTTGTAAATTTCTAGAACCAGATGGAACTGTGTAATGTATGAATGTGATGGAAAATTTTATGATGAGAAGTCAAATAGGATTATAATTAGAGTGGTGGATGTTTTGATCATGCCTAATCAATTTTGATAGAACAAGGGTTAAACCTGTACATTAACCTACTCTTAGAATCACTAAAGAAGATAATGAATGAGTTCATTGAGAGATTGTGTAATAGATACCATTGATGAAAGAATAGTAAGTTTCAATTGTTTCAAGAATGTGGAAAGAATCTACCAAGTTAATGTTTTAGAGGAACGAGATTATGTTTTGACTATGGGAAATAAAGACAATAAGCAGGTAAATATGTAGAATAAATAAAGAGTTTTGTTAACCCAATGGATGTGAAAATTTTCTTCCTTAATTTACCATCCATCGTTATAACGACTATGTATGTAATGAAGGGTCATTGTGTAATTTTATTTCTTAAGTGGAATTCTATCAAATTGAATTATTAATGTTTTATGAATATTGGTTATATTTATACTGATGATGACACTAGAGATAAAATATGAAAGTAAAGAGGTAATAAGAAATATGATGAGTTACCCTTATTATGGCTTAGCGATGAAGAATATTAATTAAAAATTATATTTATTTGGATTAATGAATTATGAATGGTGGATTATATAAGGTTTTTTCAATTTATTTTTTCTTTAATAATTGATAATATTATGGTAAATGTTTTTGGTGGACTAGAAATTTGATTTAATATCAAGATGATAGATTTACAAATGTATGATACCCAATAATATGTTTCTGATGTAGAGATAATTATGATTTGATAAATTTATGTAGTTTGTAAATAAGTAAATTGGATGATACTGACAACCTCAGAACTGACAAATTTTTTGTTGAAATGTGTTTTACGCTATCATTGGCAATCTTTACAACATTTTTTTATTTATGTAATGTATCAAATAAATTTTAATGTATGAAAACATAAATGTTTTCAATAATTAATTTTTGTAATTTAGGTTATTAACATGTGTCAAGAGAATACATGATTTCTATATTAACATGTTTGGTATGTGACAACCAAGATATACATTATGATATATGGGGGATCAGTGTTAAGAAATATTTTCTAAATTTTGTCACCTTATATCTAATGTTTTGTAACTACAGATTTCAGAAGTGTTACATGTTTTACAATTTATGGAATGTTTTATGTTAAAATTTAGATTAGGTTTTTTATATTAAAGTATTTTATGTCCATATAAGTATTTTGGAAATTTATAAAACTTGTGACCTCCTTTTTAGTGATATGTATAGATGGAATGACATATAATTATATTTATGGATCAGATGATAGGTTAATTCCTGACCAACAATGAAATTAACCATAATTTAATTGAATAATTGATGAAGAGTATATTGATCAAGGTACAAAAAGGGTACAGTTTTCATGAAATCATGTAATTATATCATTTTATGATAAAAAATTCAACCTTAGGAAACAGGGTATTGAAATATAATTTTGTCATGTAATCATCATTATTGATTATATAAATGACTTTTTTCAATCATATTTAGGTTGGAGATTTGTGTTTTTTAACAATATTCTAACCATATTTTCTATCACTCTCTATTAAAACATGATAGTCATATTTATCTTCTATTTACATGTTTTTAAATTCCACCTATGTTATCCCATGTGCAATCCTTGTTATGAGTAACTTTGGGAAATAATCATGTTTATAACATTCATGTTTTAAAGGAGGTTTGAGTATTTCTTTTTATGATGTGGTTTTCAGTGAAAGGAATTTTCTTTTAATAATCCTTTCATAACCCAGATGAATTTTAATGGCTAAATTCATATTAAATGGTGTAAAATATAACACCCCGATATTTTTTGAGGTTTTTTTCGAATTAATTTAATCTTTTTTATATTTTCCATTTCAACCAACATTTAATACAGTTTTTTGTATAAAAACACTAATTTTTTTTTTCTTACATGAAACACCAAGTTAATTATGCTCTATAAGAAAAAAATATATTATCAAATGGTAAATTCCACCAATGTTTGGATTGTATGAAAAATAATATTGATTCATTTCAACAGTTTTCATTACATGCAAGTCTGAGTTTTTCAAAACTATAATATATTATTAATATTATTATTAAAATATTATAACAGATACAACCTATCAATTGGAACAAAATTTATTAATAAGATTAACTAAATTGGGAAAATACTATTTACTCATTTTTATAAAGTGAATCCATTTGTTTCTAAGTAGTGTAATTAAATTAAAGGACTATTTGAAAATAAATAAATTACTTTTATAATAAAACTATTTTTCTATGTAGAAACAAAATTTTAAAATAATAAATAAATAAAAACATTTTTATTAATGGTTTCAATAAAATATATATATTATATATTGAATAAAAAATTCCTACTCATCTAATATATTTTGTAGGTATTAGATAAGAATAACTCAAATTTTATGAATAAAAAGATGTATTTTTCTAATAGACAATTTAACGTTTTCTAATGTAAGATACATTATAAATATAATATCTGACACCATTATAATTTATATTTGAGAAAATAAACATTATTTTTTTATTTTTAATATCATTATATATTTTGGATTTTTTGGGGAAATTTTTTGAGAAGTAACAATTTTTGATGAGTAGTGAAAGTATTGAATTTTAATTAAAGTTTAATTTTTATATAATTATTTTATATAAACAAATTCTATTTTAATTAGGTTTTTAATTATAATTATATCACTAATAAATCAATTAACAAATTTAAGGTATTTGGAACCAATTTCATATTTAAATTGGATATAAAAATATTTCTATCTTTTGGGCCTTTTCGCTTTAAAAACCAGTCGTCGCATCCCTTCTACAAGATTAACATTAAATTAATTTATACCTCTTATTCTATTGGAGTTTGGAGAAATTGATTCCATATTTTTTTCATAATATACTATAATTTATAACAATTTCTACATATTTTTTCACCAAAAATATTAGTAAAATATATCAAAATTAATTAAAGTGATTATGAAAAAAATTAGCTTAACAAAAGAAGAATCCATAAATTGTAGACAAAAAATGACCAAGAAAATTTTCCAAATTCCATTATATATTAATATTTAGAAGATATACACCATTTATTATAATTTTTACAACTATTGCATCCACTTTATAAGGAAACATTATATTTGGAATTCCACTTTCAAACATTTACAAGAATGTCACACCTCCTCCACTATAAAAATGAACCCCCCTCCAACTTATTCATAAAAATAATCCCATTTTCACAAAAATATTCTCCAAAAATCACCCAAAATCACCCACTTCATCATATAATCATCAATGTTTTAATAATGATAACCACATATGCCCTTTGTTGTAAACTAAGAGTAGTTTCCCAAAGAAGTTGTTACATCATTTCTAATGCTTCATTATTTTATTTTCTTTCTCCTCCTAGAAACTAATATTATGACATTATTATATAACAACATAAGTATCCGCATAATAATTATAATTTTTTTATTATAATATTTATACCTATACATAAAACTCTCCCATTTTATTGGTAACAAATTTACCATTCGTGTGGGTGGAAGACAACTACCTCACAAAATGATTTTGTTCTTATTTCCATTACCAAGGCCAATGGTTGGGAATTATTATGTAAAATAATTCTTTAATTAATAGATATGTTATTTATGGCATATTTACTCTCATTTATTTATTATTTAAAATATGAAATTATGATTTTCATTTTGTGTATATATGATAACTTTGTTTCTGAACTTGTGGACTGCCACCTCCACAAAGTGATGAGATTTGTTCAGACTTCACAAATTTTTTGTTAATGATGGTTTTTGTAAAATTATATAATAAATATTAAATAATAATTATAATAGAATTATATTATATATATATTTTTTATTTTCATTTTTTCAAAATATCAACAAAATGGAAACATTGTACATGCATATGTACGACTTAATATCTCTATGAACTGTGTATTTCATTACTATTTATAACATTTACATATTATTATAAAAAGTTATATAATGAATATATATGAAATTTATATCTGGTTTTAAATTATTGAAATATTTTTATCATGATCATGTTATGAGGATGAAGAATATTAAGTCAAAACATGTACGAAAAAAAGCATATATTAACCTAAGCGTAACATTAACATGGAATTGTAAAAAATAGATAACTAATAGTCAAAATAGGGAAATATCTGGTATTATATAATAATAAATTTTTTATTTAACATATTTATAAATAAATTAATACTTATAATATATGTTCTTTGACTGAATATGTAGAGACCCGAAGCTTAGCGTACATGGAAATTACATTACTTTTGCGGAATACTTAGTACATTACAAAAACACACACACAAGGACCTTAAAGTTTAGTGTATTTGGAAACTCGGAATATAATCTTCTAATCGTGGTGAAAGATCTTCAACATCTCCCATAAAGATCTTCTTTTTTTTCTTACCTAAAACCTTTCTTTATATCCTGGGGAAAAGAAAACATAAAAGGGTGAGCTCAAATGCTCAGTAAGGGTAAACAAAATAAATATCAATCACATCATATTCATAAGAACATATCTTTTGGAAATATTAACCTGAAAAAGAGGTCATAATTTCATAACATGGGATAAATCATGGCAGTGAAATTTAATCACATTAATCATAACATAAAACATGAAACTTTGTGGAATTCACACATAATCATAGAGAATCATTTCTTGTTAGTCAAGACTCATTTCCAAGACTATCTTAGTGGACAAAGTCCCTTTCTGAACTGAGTCACCCTCATTTCAGTCCTGTTTCATTGAACCGGTATAACCTACCGTTCCTGCCATGTCTATCTCATGAGATATAAAATCGTTACCCAATGCATTGGAGGGAGATATAGGTCCCACCAATCTCATAATGGTACCATTCTTATATGTTCCACAAAATCATAAACCATACATCATAGAATAACCCATGTAACAAAAATGGGAATCTTAAACATCATGACATCATAAAACAATTCATATAAGAAAAAGGAATTCATAAAAATAATTCCATCACAACATAATAAAATCATGGTAATAATAGGGATAGAAACAGAACCCTTTATTATCTTAGATGGAAAATAATTTTGATAAAACACTTGAACTCCATTCTTGAGGAAAATTTCCTTTCTACATCAAAAACACTTTTCCCTTCTTAACATGTTATAAAATTCTAACTAAAAGAAGTTTATTAAAAATAATCTTGAAAACTTGCAAGGGAAGGTTCTTGGAAATATTGTTTTAAAAATCCATTCATGCCGTATAAGCTAAAAGAAAACATTCTTCTCGTACTTTTGTCAGAAAACTCAAAAAGTACCTCGTACGAAAAATGACAAAAGATTCCTTTCATATCTTTTACTAAAAACTCACCAAAGGGTAAAATAGAGTATAAAATATTGTATATGGATATTAATATTACATATTGAGGAAACATGGATGTGGATGATAAAATACACGCCAGTAAATTCCAATGTATAAACAATCTCGGATAAAAATGAGACTGTGATATTTCCCTAACCTTAGGTCCGATTTGCTTCATAATTGTCCGAACCTCCTGTATAATGATTTAAATAATGTTATTGACTTATTCCAGAATCATACTCATTGTTATGATATCATATATGGTTCACTTATGACTTTATTTTACCCGTTCTTTTGTAAATTCCATGTTAAAGAGCGTTTTGGGTAAAAGTGTTTCATTTGTCATCCGTGTTTTGACTTGTAATTATTCATATGATTAATTAGATCATGATTACTTAATTACAGAATATAAAACATGATTTATATATAATATATATTCATATTATACATATATATAATAAATCAGTAAATGGAAAGAAATACACCGTTCATGGAGACGGTAGGACGTACGTATGCATGAACGTTGTTTTCGTTTCCTTATTGAGTTGAATGGAATTAAGTAGATGACATACATATATATACACATAAATCCAGTATCATTATTATGTCATATATTTCATGATTACTTATAATATATACTTTATAATCATTCATGAATGGTTAAAGTGGAGAATGAATCTCATCGCGTCGTGGAGACGGTAGTCCATACGTACGCACGAGCGATGATATCATTCTCATGATCGTGGGACTGTATTGGAGTGTATATATACTATTTAAGAATCAATATCAATTTAATGTATTCATATATAGTTATTATTTACACCATTATACCCATCCAATTAAGGTGGTGGGGTAAAATAGATTTCACCACAGCGTGGAGACGGTATTCCGTACGTACGCACGCGTGGTGATTTCGTTTTTCGTAGGATACATAGATGGTGAAATAGGGTTGCATCATACTTATAATAACATATCAGTATATTATTTATACTGAAGTTATTACTTCATAATGAAAAAACCTAAGAAGAAGAAGTGGAAGAAGAAATAAAGGTGAAAGAATCGGTAACAGAAATTACCTCTTCTTTGAAGCGCCTCTTTGAGACCTCCTCTTAGGGAACTAAAATTGGTCTTTGAGGAAGACCAGAACCTCTAGGATGTTTCTTGGGAAGTGGATAAGATAATTTGTCAGAGGTTGGCTGAGCGTGAATGCTCAAAGTGGTGTGAGGAAGAGAGGGAGGGGGTGCCCTTTTATAAGGGAGGAGAGGGGCACCTTTGGAATAACTAGAAATATTATTTTATTATAAAGCCTAATTCGATTGTAAATAGCTCCAAATTGAGTTATTTAGAAGCTAAGGTGGGTATGGGTCGAATTAATCTCATCCAATATAATTTTTACATGTTTAGTTCACTATTATAACCTTATCATTTAGTTTTAACTTTAAGTTATATAATTTTACTTTTACCGTTACTTTTTGTGTTCTTACACTATAAGGTTAATAAACATACTATAAGAAGCCAAAAGAACCCCAAATTGTTTATTATTAATATATATATCCTTATCTAAGTAATTTGGCCGAATATTAGATTTTTAGGAATAAAATAACAATTAATAATATAATATTTGTTTTAAAAACTATTTTATGTCAATTTTGACACTATTTACAAATTGATTTATGTGAAAATCATTAAAGAATGATTAGTTCGAAAAAAGTTAATTAAAGCAATACTAACATGTCATATTAACCTATAAAATTAATTTAATTCATAAAAAGTATTAAATTACATTTATTTTGGTATTATAACATCAATTATGTCAATATTTCATTAATAAGATAATTACTTTATCATATTTGTGTCATAATAAATGATAACTATTTAATCCCTAAAAATTCTAAATAAATTCCTATGATGTAGATAATTGTATTATATTTCTTGAGACTATTCGTGTTCGATGTTTCATGAAGTTTGTCACTATATTAAAATTATTATACTTATAATATTTAAGAAAGTGACATGTGTCACATTCTTTTGTTCTAATAATAATTAAATTATTTTCATGGAAAAAAGTCCATTAAATGAATCTAATCTAACCCTTAGGTGATATGGGTCACCTTTTAGTCATCCAATAGGATTTTGACATGTGTTAGGGTAATTTTATAATATTATATTTACCCTTAATTACCTGATTTACCTTTAACTATGGTAAATAACATTTACCATAGTTACTATTCATAATTCCCAAAAATAAAAAGTATCCTATTAACATAATTTGGACCCACTGATTCTAATTATGGAATCCATTTTTCCAAATTCAATACACAAAATTTGACGAAATTAATTTAAAATTAATCCCGTTGTCGAAAGAAAACGGGTTTTTCATTAAAACATTGTAAAACATTGAATTGATTTATCCTACGAATTCAAGGTAGAATCAATGCTAATGACTTAAATTATATTAAATGGTAAAAATATATTCTATTTATACTTTAAAACCATTAAATATTATAATTTAACCACATAAGATATTACGATGAAAAAAGTTGTTTTTAATTAAAATATAGCGTGTTTTTACTATTCATTAAAATATTAAAGTCATCAGAATAATACGAAAAATTTATCCAAAGTAAATTTTTTTTTCATGATTCCAAAGAAGAATTTTATTTTGTCAAATTTAACTTATAAACATGTCAAAAACTAAATTTAAAGTGGGTGCGCCATCAAAAGGTGGCAAAACTGCATTTTTTGAAAAATACTTATTTTACCTGAAAAATTTATTTTGTTCTTATACTATGTTCTAAAAAATGTGTAAGATGAATAATAATGTTATAAAATTAAAATTTTAGTTAATAATATTCATAACGGCTAGTTCATAATAATATTATAATAATATATCGTTGTTTAGTAAAACCCAGTATTGCGTACAACACACGCTATCGAGGAAGGTCGCGATTGCGTGTAATGCAAGCCAAGTCAGGGTTGCGTGTTGTGAAAGAATCCTTCATTATTTCGTATAACAAAATCCAACCATATTTCATTTATACATTGAATATATATATATATATATATACTCAATGTTGCATAGAATAACTATTATCAAAATTGTGTGTAACACGATCCAAGAATAATGTTGCCTATACTGCAAGCTAATACGGTGTTGTGTATAGTGCAAGGTAATCTTGGTATAGCATACAACACAAGACATTAATGAAATTAAAAGAATATTTTTCATAAAATCTCAGGGTGTTACATTCTACCCCCCTTAAAATGAATTTCTCCCTCGAAATTCATCGGGGTTATAAATGGTTTACTACTCGAAAGTTTGTTTAATAGAAACCCATATCGTAAAAAGGAATACCAAAACATGGATTTAAAAATTAAAGTATGAAATGTTACGGTTACCCAAATTAACTCATCACTATTTTTCCACGTAGGATAACATATGTGAAAATATGGATATGGAAGAAAAATATAACCATCATGTTCTGATGGAGAGTGGTAGAGAACATGGCTATGAAAAATCCAGCAATCACAAAGCTATTGATTTGCGATGATCTAAGGTACCATCTGATTCGTCATATATAAGGGAACTAGGAAAACATTTTTGGTTTTCAAGATCATTTCCCTAAAGTTGATGAATTAAAAGAAATACTTGCATGATTTTGGAACAATCTCACTATTGTTTGTGAATTGAACAATTTCCACTTCATCCCTTAAAGAAATGAAGTTGAATTTGTTATTCGTGATGTGTTAGCAGATCATGTGATAGAATGATGGGTCATTCCATCTCTTTCAAACAAAATGTTAACAAAAGGTATAAGTCCATCTTATGGTTAGATTAATCATATATGGTTCCAAAAATGAACTTATACTTCATATATCATACCTCTTAATAAAATAAAACTAGTTTCTACTAACCAGGGACTTCCTGTAGGCCAGTGGTAGGCGATAAAGTCCAGTCGCACTTCGGTTGTGGGTTCGATTCCCACAGCCTTGTCTGACGCGATGGGCTGTCGCCCATCCTGCATGTTTTCCTTTTTCTAAAGATATATTACTATAACATCCCATCAACAATATAGAAAAAAAAATCTATCCTTAAACAATACTAACTTCTGTCCAACATAATCCATTTCAATCTTTAGGCTTATCCATAATACTACAGTTCACTCTCACAATATAGTGAAAATGATTACCAGATATTTAATACCATCGTTGATCCCCATATATCATGAGATATGTCTTGTTGGTCAAATTACAAACATGTGTATACCTTAATCATGTATTCTCTTGAAGAATGAATACCCATTGAACCTTAGTGAAAACATGAATGCAATAAAAAGTTAACTCTTTCCACATACCAAAATCCAAAAATTCTATATACTCAAACTAGTATATAACCTTCTCCTTATATCATTCATGAGATCATGAATACTATCAAACATTTAATTTTCTCCTTATCCCTTCATTATGCGCATATCATCTACATTCCAAAAATATCTGAATAACCTTTCATGGATACTGGTACCATTAATCATACACTTTCAAAACTCAAGGAAAGACAACAGTGTGACAATCCTTAGATGTCTCTTTATTCCATAGTACCATGAGATTACTTATACAACATTACACATGATAAACATGTAATCATTCCACTACATTCATAAACCATTGACCGAGCTTCAACAATTCTTTCATCTCACATATCATTTGTAGTATCTTCATCATAATCAACATAAATACTACCCATACGACCATACTGATTCTCTTCATGAGACTTTCCCTTAGGGAATTGGTTTGCATAATTCCCGTACATTCCACATTTAAAACATTTAACCATTGTTGATGTCGTAGTAGTACCATTATCCTCATCCCTGGTGTTAACTGAACCTTTTCCTTTGCACTTACTGTCTTTGTGTCCTTCTTTTCTGCACCCAAAGCATCTTCCAGTTCCTTTGAAACATTCTCCTTGATTCCTCTTCCCACATGATTTTCATAGGGGAAATTGAACATTCATTCCTCTATGATCATCATGAAACTCCATCTTTCTCTTATTAGCCGAGTCAGGAAACTTACCAAATTTTACTTTATTGATCATATTATGAGATTGCTGATTCGGAATAATAATGATGTTTGGACTTCCAAATCCCATTTCATTTGGTTGCTCATGAAGAATATCATTCGATTTTCCATCATATCGTCCATTATCGTGAATCATCTTGTTTCCATCGATTTTCTAAAACCCAAAAAGAATAGTGTTAGAGGCAAAAATAATAATAAACTGGGAGTAACTTCAATATCTAACATATTTTGTTTAATCTAATATGGTTACCATAGTTCAAGAACTATATCCTATACATATACTTATCCTTAGGGACATCCATAGACATACATTAGAAATATATCTAGGGATCTCACTAACGTTTTCACATCCTAGTTTCCAAAGGTTGAATAAAACTTTCCTCTGATACAAACTGTAGAGACCCAAAGCTTAGCATACATGGACATTACATTACTTTTGCAGAATACTTAGTACATTACAAAAACACACACACAAGGACCGTAAAGTTTAGTGTCTTTGGAAACTCAGAATATAATCTTCTAATCGTGGTGAAAGATCTTCAACATCTCCCATAAAGATCTTCTTTTTTTTCTTACCTAAAACCTTTCGTTATATCCTGGGGAAAATAAAACATAAAAGGGTGAGCTCAAATGCTCAGTAAGGGTAAACAAAATAAATATCAATCACATCATATTCATAAGAACATATCTTTTGGAAATCTTAACCTGCAAAAGAGATCATAATTTCATAACATGGGATAAATCATGGCAGTGAAATGTAATCACAGTAATCATAACGTAAAACATAAAACTTTGTGGCATTCACACATAATCATAGAGAATCATTTCTTGGTAGTCAAGACTCATTGCCAAGACTATCTTAGTGGACAAAGTCCCTTTCTGAACCGAGTCACCCTCGTTTTGGTCCTGTTTCACTGAACCGGTATAACCTACCGTTCCAGCCATGTCTATCTCATGAGATATAAAATCTATACCCAATGCATTGGAGGTAGATATAGGTCCCACCCATCTCATAATGATACCATTCTTATGTGTTCCACAAAATCATAAACCATACATCATAGCATAACCCATGTAACAAAAATGGGAATCTTAAACATCGTGACATCATAAAACAAGTCATATAAGATAAAGGAATTCATAAAAATAATTCCATCACAACATAATCAAATCAAGTTAATAATAGGGACAGAAACATAACCCTTTAATACCTTATATGGAAAATAATTTTGATAAAACACTTGAACACCATTCTTGAGGAAAATATCCTTTCTACTTCAAAAACACTTTTCCCTTCTTAACATGTTATAAAATTCTAACTAAAAGAAGTTGATTAAAAATAAACTTGAAAACATTTAAGGGAAGGTTCTTGGAAATATTGTTTTAAAAATCCATTCATGCCACATAAGTTAAAAGAAAAGATTCTTCTCATACTTTTATCGGAAAACTCAAAAAGTACCTCGTACGGAAAATGACAAAAGATTCCTTTCATATCTTTTACTAAAAACTCACCAAAGGGTAAAATTGGATATAAGCTATTGTATAAGGATATAAATATTACATATTGAGGAAACATGTATGTGGATGATAAAATACACCCTAGTAAATGCCAAAGTATAAACAATCTCGGATAAAAATGAGATTGTGATATTTCCCTTACGTTAGGTCTGATTTGCTTCGTAATTGTCCGAACCTCCTGTATAATGATTTAAATAATGTTATTGAGTTATACCATAATCATACTCATTGTTATGATATCATATATGGTTCACTTATTACTTTATTTTACCCGTTCTTTTGTAAATTCCATGTTAAAGAGCGTTTTGGGTAAAATTGTTTCATTTGTCGTCCGTGTTTTGACTTGTAATTATTCATATGATTACTTAGATCATGATTAATTAATTAAAGAATATAAAAACATGATTTATATATAATATATATTCATAATATACATATATATAATAAATCAGTAAACAGAAAGAAATACACCGTTCATGGAGACGGTAGGCCGTACGTATGCATGAACGCTGTTTTCGTTTCCTTATTGAGTTGAATAGAATTAAGTAGATGACATACATATATATAAACATAAATCCAGTATCATTATTATGTCATATATTTCATGATTACTTATTATATATACTTTACAATCATTCACGAATGGTTAAAGTGGAGAATGAATCTCATCACGTCATGGAGACGGTAGTCCATACGTACGCACGAGCGATGATATCGTTGTCATGATTGTTGAAATATATTAGAGTGCATGTATACTATTTCAGAATCAATATCACTTTAATTTATTCATATATAGTTATTATTTACAGCAATATACCCATCCAAGTAAGGTGGTGGTGGAAAATAGATTTCACCACGGCGTGGAGACGGTATTCCGTACGTACGCACACGTGGTGATTTCGTTTTCCGTAGGATGGATAGATGGTGAAATAGGGTTGTTTCATACTTATAATAACATATCAGTATATTATTGATACTGATGTTATTACATCATAATGAAACAACCTATGAAGAAGAAGTGGAAGAAGAAATAAAGGTGAAAGAATTGGTAACAGAAATTTCCACTTCTTTGAAGCGCCTCTTTGAGACCTCCTCTTAGGGAACTAAAATTGGTCTTTGAGGAAGACCAGAACCTCTAGGATGTTTCTAGGGAAGTGGATAAGATAATTTTTCAGATTTTTTCCGAGCTTGAAGGCTCAAAGTGGTGTGAGGAAGAGAGGGAGGGGGTGCCCTTTTATAAGGGAGGAGAGGGGCACCTTTGGAATAACTAAAAATATTATTTTATTATAAAGTCAAATTCGATTGTAAATAGCTCCAAATTGAGTTATTTCAATGATAAGGTGGGTATGGGTCGAAATTATCTCATCCAATAGAATTTCGACATGTTTAGTTCACTATTATAACCTTATCATTTAGTTTTAACTTTAAGTTAGATAATTTTACTTTTACCGTTTCTTTTTGTGTTCTTACACTATAAGGTTAATATACATACTATAAGAAGCCAAACTAACCCCAAGATGTTTATTATTAATATATATATCATTATTTACGTCATTTGGCCGAATCATAGATTTTTAGGAATAAAATAATAATTAATAATATAATATTTGTTTGAAAAACTATTCTATGTCAATTTTGACACTATTTAGTAATTGATTTTTGTGAAAATTATAAAAGAATTATTAGTTCGAAACAATTTACTTAAATCAATAATAATATGTCATATTAACCTATAAAATTAATTGAATTCATAAAAAGACTTAAATTACATTTATTTTGGAATTTATAACATCAATTATGTCAATATTTCATTAATAAGATAATTACTGTATCATATTTGTGTCATAATAAATGATAACTATTTAATCCCTAAAAATTCTAAATAAATTCCTATAATGTAGATAATTGTATTAGCGTTCTGGAGACTATTCATGTTCGATGTTTCATGAAGTTTATCACTAAATTAAAATTATTATACTTATAAGCTTTAAGAAAGTGACATGTTGTCACATTCTTTGGTTTTAATAATAATTAAATTATTTTCTTGGAAAAAAGCCCATTAAATGACTCTAATATGACCCTTAGGTGATATGGGTAAACTTTTAGTTATACAATATGATTTTGACATGTTTTAGGGTAATTTTATAATATTATATTTAGCCTTAATTACCCGATTTACCTTTAACTATGGTAAATAAAATTTACCATAGTTACTATTCATAATTCCCAAAAATAAAAAGTAGTCTATTAACATAATTTGGACCCACTGATTCTAATTAAAGAATCCATTTTTCCAAATTCAATACACAAAAGTTGCAGAAATTAATTTAAAATTAATCCCGTTGTCGAAAGAAAACGGGTTTTTCTTTAAAACATTGCAAAACATTGAATTGATTTATCCTACGAATTCAAGGTAGAATCAATGATAATGACTTACATTATATGAAATGGTAAAAATATATTCTATTTATAGTTTAAAACCATTCAATATTATAATTTAACCACATAAGATATTATGATGAAAAAAGTTGTTTTTAATTAAAATATAGCGTGTTTTTACTATTGATTAAAATATGAAAGTCATCAGAATAATACGAAAAATTTATCCAAAGTAAATTTTTTTTTCTTGATTCCAAAGAAGAATTTTATTTTGTCAAATTTGACTTATAAACATGTCAAAAACTAAATTTAAAGTGGGTGCGCCATCAAAAGGCGGCAAAACTGCATGTTTTGAAAAATACTTATTTTAAATGAAAAATTTATTTTTGTCTTATACTATGTTCTAAAAAATGTGTAAGATGAATAATACTGTTATAAAATTAAAAATTTAGTTAATACTATTCATAATGTCTAGTTCATAATAATATTATAATAATATATCGTTGTTTAGTGAAACCTGGTATTGCGTACAACACACACTATCGAGGAAGGTCGCGATTGCGTGTAATGCAAGCCAAGTCAGGGTTGCGTGTTGTGAAGGAATTATTCATTTTTTCGTATAACATAATCCAACCATATTTCATTTATACATTGAATATATATATATATATATATACTCAATGTTGCATAGAATAACTATTATCAAAATTGTGTGTAACACGATCCAAGAATAATGTTGCGTATACTGTAAGCTAATATGGTGTTGCGTATAGTGCAAGGTAATCTTGGTATAGCATACAACACAAGACATTAATGAAATTAAAAGAATATTTTTCATAAAATCTAGGGGTGTTACAGAATATGATGATATTCAAGACATAAGGTAATGGAATTTCTCATATCACTTTAATTATCTGTGAGGCACCAGCCATGATCACCTCCAATTTATTATATGTGTTGTTTATACAGATTATGGGTGTATTATATGATTATTATACATTATTTTATTGTTATTTACATATCCATTTGCTGATATTTCTTTCATGAGGTTTAGGATTGAAATGATACCAAATCGATAAATTGATTTTATCTCAAATCTTCTTCTATGATTAACATGCCATGTTATATACCTATATTAATATACGAGGTATATAAGATAACATTATAAATGTTATCCCATTAATATACTGATTTAAATTATATCTTAGGCTTCATGTAACATCATTTTCATACATGTGTAGTATTATTCAAAGATACCATTTGGTATGTTTTTACTGCAATAATATCATCATTTATCATGATTGTTTATGATAATGCATTAATTGATGAGATATTATGATACATATTATATGATCCCATATAAATATTAATATTCTATGGTTATTCATGATATATTCAATTACTAGTTCCATTTCCACTATTTGTGATATAATATTATTATGAATATTTTTTAAGAAAATATGACTTTTTCTTCCTCTTATGTCAGAAATCGGTGTTCCTTAAAAATTATTTTTTTCAAATGTATTAGAAAAATATATAATATTATCATATGTTTTAAAAAAACATAATCAGTTTTTACAATTTGAAAAATAGAGGGTTTCTAAAAAAATACATATTATTTTTATTTTTTTAATCAAGGGACTTCTTTAAATGTTTTACTGAGTAAAAGGATTGTTTGAGATGTTTGTATTTATCCACTGCCATGATCCTACATCCTTTAAATATTACTTTTAATGTTTAAAGATATGTTTTATTTGAATTTATTTTCCATAATATTCATAACATTCATTATTTTTAATGGAAATTTGAAAAAACAATTGTTTCCAATTATTTTTATGTCTGAATATGTGTCTAAAACTATTTTCAAAGATCATTAAACATGATTTCAAAAGATTATTTTTGAAGAAATGTTTTTCAAGTATTTCAAATATTGTTTTATAATTTTCCAAATATTTTCATAGAATTTTTTTCAAAATATTTTCATGATTATTTTTTAAATTTACAGGGAAAACAGATTTTGAAATTTTTTCAAGATTTATTTATAAGTTTTCATGAAGAATGGTTTTCAAAATTTTATCAAGATACAATTATAAGATTTAATTGAGAATTTTTTAAAAACGATTTCCAGATATATTATTTTTTTCAGGGATAATTAAAATTAAAATTGGATTCAAAATATTTTATGTTATGAATGATATTTTTTAATATAAGGAAGGATATTTTCCTCAAATTTATTAAAATATTTGAAAATTATTTTCCATCTGGGATGGAATACGTTGGTGTTAATCATTTTTTATGGGGAAACAATGCAATGGATCCATTGATAATCTTTCACCAAATGGGTTTTTATTTGATTTCCTGATGTTTATGAAACTTTTTTCACATTTGTGTGTTATATTTTTATGAAAAACGTTTCACAATCATGAGCTATATTCTTATCAAACCAGCTTCTTTTCAAGCATTATGATTTGAATAAATGATTGTGAAACTTGTCTCTTTATTATAGTTTATGAATTTATTATATATTTAGGATACCCATTTTATTTCATGGTTTATGACACGATTAATGTTTATTATCTAGTTCCACACATATGTATTATTTTGTTATGATATGGGTGAGGCATTTATCTGAAACCAATGAATTCAATAAATATTTATATCTCTTGAGATATATATGGTTGTAAAAGGTATAGATCACTATTTAGTAATGGACTCTATCATCTAAGATGGTATTGGGTGTGAACTTTGACTACTAATATTTTCATGGGATTGAACTATGACTATAAAGATGATATTGAGAGTGAAACCATACTACTAATATGTCATTGGATGTGATGTATTTACTACTATGAAAATCATTTTACATACTAATGTGTCTGCCAAAAATCTATCACTTATTCATATGTTTTGATTTCATGAATTTTTTTCTTGATTACCTTACGAACCATTTCTTATTAACCACCAGTATTTATTCTGTGACTCATGTACAAGATATTTGATATTAAAGGTATTATCATAAAATGTTTTTATCATATTCCAAATCATTGATGCTCATTTCAGGCGTTTGGATCACTTTTGTTTACCCTTACTGAGAATATGATCTCACCCGTTTCTTTGTTTCCTTTCCACATGTTAAAATTAAATACTTAGTGTGGTATCTTTGTCTGAAACATTGAAAATATATCACCATGTTAGTAGATTTTGTTCCAGGTTTCCAAAGACAATAAACTATTACAGTCCTCCTACTTGTACTTTTTTTATTTAATGAATATACATATAAAATGATGAAAGATCCATTTCATTAAACCTATTCCTATTTAGATTGTTTCAAAGGAAATTTATATTCAATATTTGGAAAGTTGTATGAGAAGACCACAGTGATATCCTGAGAGATATTTCTAAGGATATGTCTAGGGATGTTATTAGGATAAGATTATGGTGTCAAAAGAACATGTCTTAATTTAGACATAATAGTAGTGATCTGACATCATTAGTTTGTTTTCCACTATGATAATATATTCTCACACTATTGTTTCTTTTTTTAGTCAGTGGTAAGAACAAGAATGAATTGCGTTAATAATTCATGTGTTGGAAAATTTGATGATTACAAGTTAAATTTTATGATCATGGGAGTGAAAGATGTTCTGATCATGCCTAATCAGTTTTTAGGGAACATGACTAACAATTTATACCTTAACCAACTATCATACCGATTAAATAATAGAAGGAAGCAGTTTATTGAGAGTTCAGGTAATTTACCCCATGGAGGAAGGAATATTTAGTTTCTTTTTCGTCAATATTGTGGAAAGAATCATTATATTAATGTCTTAGAGGAACAAGATTATGTTTTGACTATGGAAAAGGACACAAATAAAGTAACTGAAAAGGAAAAAAGAAGAGTTCATTTATGACAATAGATTTGAATATTGGCGTCACTAAGTCATCATAGATGGTTAGTGATATGGAAGGAATGATCATTTTTAAAATAGATGGAAATCATCCCAAGATAATCCACAACATGGAATGAGTAATGGTTATACTTTTTATGATGATGATACTAAAAATGAACTTTTAATGGAAGAATACATTAACTAATAGGATGAAATATCCATATTACGTCTTAATGGTTAAGTAAAATAATTTACGTATTTATGTATTTTTATTTGATTTTTAGGAATGGTGACTAATTTAAAGATTTTTCAATTTATTTTTTTCACAATGAATTTAAAAGAATATCTTCTAATGAATCTGATGGATTAGAAAACTGATTTAATGGAAAAGAAACTTTTTGGAATAAGTGAAGATAACCCTTAATAAGTTATAGGTGTTAAGATAATGATGTTTTCCTAAAGACATGTATGTTATGAATAAGTAAATTAGATGGTCTTTATAACTATAGAACTGATAATGTTTTTGTCTATACATGGTTTATGATATCATGGATGATGTTTATAAAAAAATGATTTAATAAATAGATCCAATAAACATTAAAATAATGAAAAATTCAAGTTTTCAACAAGGATATGTGGTAATTTGGGTTACTACCGTGTTTCAATAGAATACATGATAAAGGTATTCTCATGTTTGGTATGAAAAAATGAAGAGCTACTTTATTATTTATGGTAGATGAATTCTATGCTATTTTTAAATAATTTAGGCACCTTATTTCAAAATTTTGGTATATCCATCATTTGGAATGGTTATAAGGATAACCGGTTATGGAATGGTTTAGGTTAAAAATTGGAGTATTTTTTATATAATATTATTATCTCTCCATATAACGATTTATTCATGATTGATAACTTGTGATAAATCTTTTAGTGAAAAAGTCTAATGGAATAAACTTTTATTATATTTATGTATCTCATAATCTCTTAATGCTTTGGGAATGAAAAATTCAGCTTCATTTCTAAAAAAAATATGAAGTGGAAGTTAATCAGGGTACAAAAAAGGGTGTGGTTGTCCTAAAATTATGTATGTATATATTTTCCTACAAATTCATATACATTAGGAAAATTGGTCTTGAAATAAAATGATGAAAATTTATCATTATGATTTATTATATCAATGTCCTTTTTCAATCCTCTTTGTTTTATATCTTTCTGATTGTTAACTTTTTTTAATACTTGTTATCTATGACACTACATCCAAACATGATAGTTAGATTTATCATCCCTGTCCATGTTTTCACTTTCCGCCAATGATCTCTAATGTGGAAAACTAGTTATGTGTTATAGTGGGTAACCATTATGTTTCAAACATTCCCCTTTTAATAAAATTTTTAATATTAATATTTACAATGTGGGTTTCTTGGAATAGAACATTGAAGTATTAATCATTAATAAAATATATGAATTATGAAGTTGAAATTCATTTTAAGTTGGTTAGAATGTAACACATAGGTATTTCGTGATTTTTTAATTAATTTTATATTTTTAAAATTTAATATTTCACACAACACTAGATATAATTTTTTAAATATAAAATTACTATGTTTGGACAACATTATACACAAAACAATGTTAATCAGTCACTTTAAAGAACACTTAGACTATCTTGTGATATAATAACCACTATGTTTGGATTTTATTATACATAGTAGTGAGTCCCTTCGATAGTTTGATTTACACACAAGGGCGAGGTTTTCCAAATTACAATATATAATTAATATTATTATTAATATATTATTAAACCTACCACCCAACAATTCAAAAGAATGTTAGGAATAAGATTAAAATATTGGTAGAATATTTGTTACAAATGTTTATAAAATGATTTCTTTTGTAAAAAAATAGTATTATTGAATGAAAGAAATAATTAAGAAAAATTTAATTACCATCTTAATAAAACTACTTTTTAGTGTTCAGACAAAATTTTATCTCAAAAAATTAAATAATAGATATTTTATTAACCAAAAAATAATATTTTATATTTTAAATAAATTTTATGGAAAAATGTGAAAGAACAATGTCACCAGGGCACATTTTACAGTATAATAGATAACAATGATATTTAAAGCCAACCAGAACATACTAGATGCACCTTCCCTATAATTTTTCCAGTAATGTTCATTTAACTTTTTATTCTATTTGTCTTTGACAATTTATTCTAATTGATATTAAAATTTGTCCAAAGCTTGAAAAAACACATCTAATATAATATTCTTGTTGGTGAATCCTCTCGTTAGAATTAGATGTTTCTTGTCAATCCACCGACCATGATCATCATTTTTGTCCACCTGGATTGGTCTTTAATGTATTCATTCCTCATCCTCATTAGAATCATGAATAACTATAATAGTTTTCGACCACTCCTCCTTAGAGTAGATTAGAAGCTCCCTGGGTTTTTCCATGGACACGACATCTATTCCCTTCTGTAATGTTATTGTAGCCTCTAGTGAAATGTCAGCCACATTAACCTCCTTTCCTAACAACCCCTAGGGTAGGGGATCTTAAATATGAGGTCGCTCTCCCACCATATCACCCATATTATCCATAATAAGATCCTCATATTCAAAACATTCATCCCTTTCACTCCAACTCATTTGACTCTTGCTAGCATCCTTCACCTATTCATTCTTTAATGTCTCAAACTCCTTTACTCATATATGTTTTTTAGAGAATTTAGTCTCAATTAGTCCAGTAAGGTTAGATTAATCCTTACTCACTTTGTAATTTCCCTTATTTCTCATAATACAATTACCCAATTCCCAGTTTTATTTTTCCTCTTCTTACTCCTAGGGTTGTGAAGTCCTCTCTCAGGTCCTCCCATTGCACTGTCTTCGAAGAGATTCCTACCCCCTCTGACTCTAACCCTGAAAATCCCCCAATTTTTTTTCTTCTGAGCAGGATTAGAAGAACCCAAACCATCACCCCATTAATGATGTTTATGGAGGAAAATATAGATCATTGATTGGTTCATCCACCATCATCCTCCCCACTCCCCTGCTCATCTAGTATTTCCATCAGTTGAGATTTAACCCACTTAGTGACCATTGTCTCTGGTAAATAGTTATTGTTAGTCCAGTGGCATCCTCATATGAAAAGATAATTTGGAAAGATTTAATATGGTTTCTTGGGAATATTATCACCACTATCCCTTAACCCTTGAGGAACCTTCATAATGGGATTTCCTTCAAATAAATCATTCCTCAACATGTTGAATACATCAACCACCATAGGTTTATAATTTTTCGGTCTATCATATTTCTCTTATGGAGAGACCATGAAACATCTTTTCTATTTGGGTGATCTATTAATTGGGAACCCATAGTTTTTTTCCCAGGATAATTTCAAGAAAAAAACTTCCATCCTAGGTTATTTCAAGAAATATAACTAGGAAATTGGATATAAAAACATTACAAACTATTGGATGTTTTGGTTTTAAAAACTTTTTGTCTCATCCTATATGTGGGATTAACATTAAATTAATTTATTATTATTATATTATTGAAATTTGGAAAATTTATTTACTTATTTATTATTTCAATATTTAATAATTTATAGAAATTTAAACTATGTTTTTCTCAAAAACAATTACTGAAAGTGACTAAAATTAATTACAATTATTAAAGGAAAACTTATATTAACAAAGGACTAAGATGTAATACTAAGAGACAAAATGACATTTGAATGTTTCCCAAATACATTATATAGTAATATTTAAAACATATACTCCGTTTTATATAATTGGGGCCATTATTAGAGCCACTTTACCTTGAAAAAACATGGGTGGAAGTCCATTTTAAAAACAATACAAGAATGCCACTCTTCTTCTATTATAAAAATGTAGTCCCCAATCCCTCTTTTTTCCACCTATCAATAACTATGGATCACCAAAATTATGCTCAAATAAGATCCCACGTACCACTTTATATCCTATGATCCTACCATTTTGCATAAATCCAACCAAATAATCCAATTGCAGTAAACCAATATGAGTTACCCAATGAAGAGGTAACATACTTCCTCAATCTCTGTTTTATTTTCACGCTTCACACCAGAAACTATTATTATTGCATGATTATATAATAAAAAAATTATCCTTAATATACTAACATGGTCTTAATATAAGGTCTCAGGCTACACTTACACACACTTTAATCTAATTGGTAACGAAGATACCGTTTGTGTGTATGGAGGACTACCGCCATGCCGAATGGTGTTCCTAGATTATCCTTTACAACATATCATGGGTGGGAATTATGATGGAAAATATTTTTTTCATATTATATATATTATATTAATTATTTCTTTATACTTATGTTATTATTATATAAAATATAACTTTCTTCTTTCAATACATTTGTAAATACTTTAACTTTGTGGATGTGTGGACAACCGCCTCCCAAAGCGATGTGGTTCATTAACACTTTAAATTGAATGTATTATAGAGTATTTTAGTAAGAAAATTTGATAAATATGAAAAAAATAATTCCAATATATATTTATCATTCACATTGTTCTTTTTAATGAAAAAAATAGTAAAATAATTTATGCGAACGTATGACATACCATATCCATGAACAACACATTTCAATTCTATTTATACCATTTATATATTGTAATAAATATTTATATATGGAATTAATATGATATTTATATCATTTTTTAAATAATTTAAATAAGTACACCATTATAAAAGTAAGTGGATAAATAATACAATTCAAAACATAGATGAAAACAAATAGGATGTTACATAAAGAATAACATTACCATTAAATTATTATTAAATGGTTATTTTAAATTCCCAATCAAATAATGTATGAAACTATATATAGTAATATATTTATTTAATATATTTATAATATTCATATAATTACTATACACTATACTGGTATGAGTATGATGCGATTCAAGACGTAAGGTAAGAGTTTTCACATATCTATTTTAATTTCACTAATGTACAAGACATTTTCACCACATATTTATTATATTTGATGTGTATACTACACATTGATATATTATATGATTATCATAATTAAATTTATTGGTATTTACATATCCATTTAATTATATTTATTTGATGGGTTTTATGTTTCAGAAGTTAAAAAATTGATAAATTAATTTTGTCTCAAAATTCATTCATTTAGACACCTGCCATGTTATGAAACAATATTATTCTTCGATGTCTATACACTAGCCATGGAAATGTTCTATAATGAATATCTATATTTCCTTGATTCCCAAAGCTTCATGTAAATTCATTTAATTAAATGGGTATTATGATTCAATGCTAACAATATTTAAGTGTTTTTTGCATCAATCTCATCATTTACAATTATTTTTTATGATTATGCATTTATTAAGGAAATATTATGGTCTATATTTCTAGAAAACCCAATAATCCTATTATCTTAATGCTAGACCTGATATATTCAAGTATTAGTACCATTTTAACCAATTGTTTTAATACAATTCTAAATTTTTTTAGTAAAATCCATCATTATCTCCCTCTTAAGTCAGATATTTGTTGTCCTTCAAAATATTTTTTATAAAATTGTTTTCAAACATTTTATACAATTATTTGATGGCATTTAAAATAAATTATACCCTTGTTTTACCTTATAAATGAATGATTTTTTAAAAAATAGATTTTTTTGTCATTTTTTCGACGAGGACTCTTTTTTGAACATTTTCCGATGTCAATGGAATGTACGAAATGTATGGATTTATCCAATGTTATGACCATAATTTCATTTAATCTGAAATTTAATTTTTAAAAAATTCATTTGTAAGAAAAATATTGTTCCTAATATTATTGAAATTTATTACTTTTAAATATATTTTCAAAGAATGATGTCTTAAATTTATTATTTTTTAAAAAAGAATTTTATATGATTTTCAAAGATCCCTTTATATGTTTTCAAAATTCTGTTTTCAAAAAAAAATTGTTTTAGGGATTTCAAAGATTCAACTACTATTTTTTTAATTTATTTTCACAGAGAAGATTTTTCAATCATTTTTCAATCTTCTATTATAAATTTATTGGGAAAATTGTTTTAATTTTATTTTTCAATATTCTATTATATGTGTTAAAGGAATATGGTATTCAAAATTTAATTAAGATATATTAATAATTTTTCATGGAAAAATATTTTCAATATATTTCCATGTGTCCAAATAATTTTTAAGGTTATTACAAATAATAATGGGTTTCAAAAAATTTTATGTTATTTTATTAAAAAAGAAAGGATATTTTCCACAATATTTGTTTTATAAATATTTCAAAATTACATTCTATAAAAGACTCAATATTTTGGGGTTACTCATTCCATTCTGGATAAATTATCAAAAGGTTCCATTCATATTATTTCTTTGAATGGTTTATGTTTTGACAAAATAATTTTTTTGAAATCTATTTCTATTTCACAAATTATATTTTTACGAAAATCTTTTCACATTTGTGGTATATATTCTTATAAAACTGAATTATTTTCATAAGTTATTCCTTGATTAAATTATTTTGAAACATATTTATTTTCAAAAATTTATTATATGAATAAATTTTTATGATACCTATTTCATTTCATGGGTTATGATATGATGAATTTTTATGATCTATTTGTACACATTTGTATGTTTTAAATATTATATTGGTGATGATAGTTTTTAGAAAAAAATTACAGTTGTTAGTTATGGGAAATTTTTGGACTTCTTATATGAAGATGGAATTTTGAAAATTGGGAAGATGGTTTGTGTTACCTATATTCCAAACCAAAAAATTGATTATTGGATTATGATAATAAGTATAGTTTTCTAATACATCCCTATATCACATCGATTCATAGATATTTGATGGAACATTTTTTGGGGTATAATATGAAGTGGGAAATTACTGATTAAGTATCATGATAATTAGTCTATAAATAGGTAATCGATGAAAGACACCATCTTAGAGGAGTCATATAAAAATTACCCATTCCATTATAAAAATGGTTTGACAAATCTATGTAATTTTTATAGGGTAATGAAATACTCTAAAAATGAATTATTCAATATGGATAATATTTTATCAACATACCAATGATGCACATTTTCACTGTATAATAATGGATTTTCCAATAGATCTCATTAAAAAATTTATTAATGATGTTTTTAGTCTTATTAGTGCACATATATCAATTGTTCGTGATCTAAATCCTCATTTTAAATAAACAATATAGGAATTCTTTCAGAAGTATTTGGAAACTGAGATTCCAGTGAGTACCACTTATCACCCTCAAACTGATGGATAGTCTGGAAGGACTATTCTGAAATTAAATTAAATTTTGAGATAATTATTTTCTAAAATTCAAGGTTTATGGGATTATTATTTACCTTTGGTAGAATTTTCATATAACAACACTTTCCTTTCTAGTATTGAAATGACCCCGAATAAATCATCATATGGAAAGAGATGTCAAACACCAAATTATTAGGATAAATATAGTGGAACGAAGATTATAAGACCATATCATATTGAAGATACATGTAATGCCCCAGGTTTAAAATTAAGTTTTATGTTTTGTTAATGTTCCCAAGATGCAATAAAATGAATTTCCGAACGTAAATATATAACAATCGAGAACTTTATTCATACAAATACCATAATACATTATTGACACATAAAAACTAACCCATTAACCCCACTCTTATCAATAATAAAACTATTGGAAGACCACCGAGAAACACAACGATGTCGATCAAGTAGTTATCATCTCTTGGATATGATAGAAGAAAAATCGTTATAGAAAAGATAATAACAATGAAACTAAAAATAAGAGGAATATATAAAACCATCTCTGAAAGCATAGGCATGAGTGTCAAGATATTTTATTTCACTGAGTGTTTGAACGACCCATTAAACATTGACATTTATAAAATTTTATCTGATAGTTAAAAAAATATCCATTAGAAATTGTAATATATAAAAATGACATATTACAACTATCAATAAAATAAATAAACAATGTTGATTTGAATATTATTATTCAACTTTAAGTTGAAATACAATAAACAAACTTTTTTTATTTAATAAATTTTATTAACCAATATATATATATATATATTGTTAATTTAAGATATTAATATTAATGTTGTAATTCGACATCTAATTTTAAATTATATTAATAAATGGTAATACTTATATAGAATTTTAATAGTTTAGGATTAAAAAAACCAAAATAATGAAATTATAGAAATTAATGTAGTATATTAGTCCGTTAAAAAATGAAAATGAAATATATATATATATATATATCTGATGAAGCAGAATAATAAAAATAAAATAAATAAAATAAAACAAAATAAAATATAACAGAAGTTATTTATGGTTTTGAGGAGGTAGATCCCAAATTTTGGGTTGGGGGTCCGTTCGATTTGCGAGAGCCAATGCTGTGGACTTCGTCGAGCTCGGAAGCGACGTCGAGAGGTGATCGTGACTCGAGAGCTTCATCGGTAAGGGTTCATCTTCTTCTTAGTCTTCAGGAGTCACGGTCCACAGTGGGTGTCCAGAAGTTCTGAGCAAGGTCACGGTGATGAGATTCCAGCTCGGATGTGTTTCATTTTGGAAGATCAAGTGCATACTGAAGAACCAAAACCATTTTCACGTTTAGGGATCCAGTTACTTTTAGAGAAGTCCATCTTGAGGTATGGATGCAGTCTAGGATTCTATATTCAGATTTTTATGATTACCCTACTTCTATTATCCATAGTTGATCCTTGGATTTTATTTTAGTGTAATAGAATCACAATCGTGGTTTTAACTGTTTTTATTCTTAATCGATATCGACATCGGGTTTGGAAATCTTCTCAATAATGAAAGTAAGCTATTTTTTAATCTGTTTTTGTTATCCGAATCATATTGAAATCTTCTAGACATTTTTTGAGTTCGACAATTTTCATCAAATTGTTTCTAAATCGACCCGTTGCCCTTATCTGACCATTATTTGTGGCTATGGTTGTCAAAATATTGATATGAATAACTTCTATATTTTTATTTTAATCATGATTTGAAGATTTCATACTATTAAAAGTCTTATTAGAATCATTAATGTGTCCAGATTAATCATTGACATATTCTTGTCAAATTGAATGTTTAATTATGGATTTCTTTTGTCTGATTGTACTGGAAGCCAAAAAAGCTATCAAACAATTTGGAAATAAATAAATGTATAAATTCGTTTTCTTATGTTTTATAAATTAAAGTATACACTGAATGAAGGCATTAATATATATATATATATATATATATATATGTTTTTTTATATCTCAATTATTAGTCTTCACAACAAGATAAATGGGTCATTAAACAATTTGAAATAATATAATATCATGTCTTATTAATTATATACATAGAGAGGGTACCAATGCCCATTTTAAGGAAAAACGTGCTTGGTGCACAGAATGGGAGTGGTTATTTAACCAAAAATTTGAAAGGGACTTCTTATCTTACATATCTTCTTTAATATTTAATTTTAATTGATTTATTCAATTAAATCTTTCATATTTATCAAAATTATGTACATATTTGGTTTAGTATAACGTGTTAAAAGACTATTTGTTTATCATAATATTAATTTTATGGGTTCTTGTGTACGGTGGATTTTCTACACATTTAAATCCTCATAAAAATAGATTATTATTCTTCTTTTTTTATTTAAATGTAGATTTTCTTATGTTAAATAATATGGTTTATAATTTTGTGGTTTTCGGAAATGAAAAATTATTTCTACAAAGGTTTAATTAATGATTCTCTTAAATCAATATCAATATGTTTGAAGTTTTGGACATATATTGATATTATCTAAATAACCTGTAGAGATCCGAACGTTGGCGTAAATAGATATTACATTACTTTTGCGGAATAAATAATACATAACAAAAACAGACACACAAGGACTGTAATAGTTTATTGTCTTTGGTACCTTGGAACGTAATCTTCTAATCATGGTGAATGATCTTCAACATATCCCATAAAGATCTTCCACTTTCTTTTTCCTTACCTAAAACCTTTCTTTTAATCCTGGGGGAAAATAAAACATAAAAAGGGTGAGCTCAAATGCTCAGTAAAGGTAAGCATGGATAAAATAAAACATTCCATACACATTTGAACCTAGAAACATGAACATAATGTTTAAACATCTAAATCTTGAGCAACGACTTAAAACCTGGAATTACATATGGCATAGATCATAATGGAACATAAATAATGATAACATAGAATGGGAATAAAACATGTAATTGTGGCATCCATTAAGAACATGTAATTATTTCCATATTAGCCAAGGCGTTGCTGCCAAGACCATCTTAGTGGACAAAGTCCCTTTCTGAATCAAGTTCACTCCTCGTTTCAGTCCTGTAACACTGAACCCGATTAACTTACCGTTCCATCCATGTCTATCTTTTGAGATATAAATCTTTACCCAATGCATTGGAGGAAGATATAGGTCCCACCCATCTCATAATTATACCATTGTTATGTGTTCCACAAAATCATAAACCATACATCATAGCATAACCCATGTAATAAAAATGGGAATATTAAACATCGTGACATCATAAAAAAATACATATAAGATAAAGGAATTCATAAAAATAATTCCATCACAACATAATCAAATCAATGTAATAACAGGGATAGAAACAAAGCCCTTTATTATCTTAGATCGAAAATAATTTTTATAAAACACTTGAACTCCATTCTTGAGGAAAATATCCGTTCTACTTCAAAACACTTTTTCTTTATTAACATGTCATATAATTTTAAACTAAATAAGTTGATTAAAAATAAACTTGAAAACATGTAAAGTAAGATTCTTGGAAATAATGTTTTAAAAATCCATTCATGCTCTACAAGTTAAAAAAATATTCTTCTCGTACTTTTGTCAGAAATGTCAAAAAGTACCTCGTACGAAAAACGACAAAATATTCCTTTCATAAGTTATACTAAAAATTCATATAAGGGTAAAATTGTATTTAAAAAATTGTAGGTGGATGGAAATAATATTACATATTGAGGAAACATGGATGTGGATGATAAAATACACCCCAGTAAATATCAAAGTATAAACAATCTCGGATAAAAATGAGATTGTGATATTTTCCCTTACCTTAGGTCCAATATGCTTCGTACGTATCAGAAACTCCTATATAATGATTTAAATAACGTCATTGACTTATTATATAATCATATTCATTGTTATGATATCATATATGGTTCACTTATGACTTTATATTACCCATTCTTTTGTAAATTCCATGTTAAAGAGTGTTTTGGGTAAAATCGTTTCATTTTTCGTCCGTGTTTTGACTTGTAATTATTAATATGATTACATAGATCATGATTACTTAATTCCAGAATATAAAACATGATTTATATAGATTATATATTCAGAATATACATATATATAATAGATCGATAAATGGAAAGAAATACACCGTTCATGGAGACGGTATGCCGTACGTACGCATGAACGTTGTTTTCATTTCCTCATTGAATTGAATGGAATTAATTGGATGACATACATATATTTATACATAAATCCCGTATCATTATTATTTCATATATTTCATGATTAATTAATATATATACTTTATAATTATTCATGAATGGTTAATCATTGATAATGAATCTCATCGCGTCGTGGAGAGGGTATTCCGTACGTACGCACGAGCGATGATATCGTTCCCATGATCGTGGAATTTTATTGGAGTGTATGTATACTATTAAAGAATCAATATCAATTTACAATAATAATATATTGTTATTATTTACACCATTATACCCATCCATGTATGGTGGTTTTGGAAAATAGTTTACACCACGGCGTGTAGATGGTATTCCGTTCGTACGCACACACAGTGATTTTGTTTTCCGTAGGATGGATAGTTGGTGAAATAGGGTTGTTTCATACTTATAATAACATATCAGTATATTAGTGATACTGATGTTATTACATCAGAATGAATCAACCTAAGAAGAATAAGCGGAAGAAAAAATAAATGTGAAAGAATCGGTAACAGACATTACCTCTTCTTTGAAGCGCCTCTTTGAGACCTCCTCATAGGGCACTAAAATTGGTCTTTGAAGAAGACAAGGACCTCTAGGATGTTTCTAGGGAAGTGGAGAAGAGAATTTGGCAGGGTTTGTCTGAGCTTGACGGCTCAATGTGGTGTGAGGAAGAGAGGGAAGAGGTTCCCTTTTATAAGGGAAGAGAGGGCCACCTTTGGAAAAACTAAAAATATTATTTTATTATAAAGTGATATTTGGTTTTTAATAGCTCCAAATTGATTTATTTCGAATATAATGTAGGTATGGGTCTAAATACTCTCCTCCAATAAAATTTACGCTTGTTTAGGTTTCTATTTTAACCTTTTCATTTAGATTAAACCTTAAGATAAATAATTTTACTTTTACCATGTCTTCTTGTTTTCTTACACTATAAGGTTAATAAACATACTATAAAAAACAAAACGAACCCCAAGTTGTTTATTATTAATATATATAAAATTATCTAAGTCATTTTTCCAAACCTTATATTTTTAGGAATAAAAGAACAATTTATAATATAATATTTGTTTTAAAAACTATTTTAGGTCAATTTTGACACTATTTGGTAATTGATTTTTTTAAAACTCATAACATAATGATTAGTTCGAAAAAAGTTAATTAAATCAACAATAACATGTCATATTAACATATAAAATTATTGTAATTCATAAAAAGTCTCAAATTACAATTATTTGGGTATTTATAACATCAATTATGTCAATATTTCATTAATAAGATATTTACTCCATCATCATAGTTTCATAAATAAATTAAATTATGTTAAGTCTAAAAATTATAAAAAAATTCCATTATTTAGGAAATCACATTATCTTTCTAATTAATATTTATAGTTGAATTTACCTTATGTATAACCCTATATTAAACATTGATTTTAACTATTTTAACCCTTCATTAAATAAATTAATAATAAATGTCCTAATCTAATCCACGTGGGCCTAAATGGTCATATTTTATTCCTAAGGTTGTTTTTGGTTGAATTACATTTATCCAATATAATTAGGACATGTGTTAGGGTAATAATAATAACACTTTTACCCTGAATTACCCTATTTACTTTTAACCGTGGTAAAAAATGTAAAAAGTTACTATTCACCAAAAATTATTTTCATCTCATTGAACCACATTTTAGTCCTTGATATTAACTGTGTCTCTTGTAATTTCAAAATTCCACTCACAGAAGCAGTAAAATTAAGTTTTATGAAAAATTCAGTTTTTTAACAACCACTTAGTGGTTTCACTATTAATCAAAAAATGAAAGTTTCAAGAAAAATACCAAAATTTAGGCCTAAGCTATATTTCATATTATGAATTAAAAAATGATGTCTATTTTACCAAATTAAAAAGATATCAGTTTCATTAATTAATTTAAAAATTAATTCCCGTCGTCAAAACAAATCGCGTGTTTTTTAAAAAACAATAACTATCAAAAGATTGATACTTGTTTTTATCCAATTTCAAAGTGAAATTAATTTCAATGACCAACATTGGATTAAATGGTAAAAATATATTCTAATTAAACTTTAAAACCAATTAAAAATACAATCTAACCATATAAATCATTTCAATGAAAAAAGTTTTTTTTAATTAAAATATAGCGTGTTTTTACTATTCATTAAAATATGAAAGTTATTAGAATAATATGAAAAATTTATCCAAAGTAAATTTTTATACCCTGATTCCAAAGAAGAATTTTATTTTGTCAAATTGAACTTATAGACATGTCAAAAACAAGATTTAAGGTGTGTGCGCCATCAAATGAAGGAAAAAGTACATTTTTTTAAAAATACTTATTTTACTCAAAAAATTGATTTTGTTCTCATACCATGTTCTAGAAAATGTGTAAGATAAATAATAATTTTATAAAATTCAAAATGTAGTTGATACTATTCATAACGGCTAGTTCATAATAATATTATAACTATATATTGTTGTTTAGTGAAGCCTGGTATTACGTACAACACACGCTATCTAGGAAAGTCGCGATTGCGTGTAATGCAGGCCAAGTCGGGGTTGCGTGTTGTGCAAGACACCTCAGTTGTTTTGTATAATAGAATCCAACCATATTTCATTTAGAAATTGAATATATATATATATAGACACACTATCAAAATTGTTTGTAACATGATCCAAGAATAGTGTTGTGTATACTGCAGGCTCATACGGTGTTGCATGTAGCGCCAGGTAATCTTGTTGTAGCATACAACACAATACATCAATGATTTTAAAAGAATATTTTTCATAAAATCTCGGGGTGTAACATTTTCCCCCCTTAAAATGAATTTCGCCCTTGAAATTCGTCGGGGTTATAAATGGTTTACTACTCGAATGTTTGTTTAATAGAAACCCACATCATAAAAAAGGAATACCAAAACTTGGCTTTAAAAACTAAAGTGTGAAATGTAATGGTTACCCAAATTAACTCATCACTGGGCTTCCACGTAGGATAACATAGGTGAAAATATGGATATGGAAGAGAAACCTAACCATCATGTTCTGATGGAGAGTGGTAGAGAATATGGCTATGAAAAAGACAACAATCACAAAGCTATAGATTTGTGATGATCTAAGGTACCATCTGATTCATCGGATATAAGGGAACTGGGACAACATTTTTTGTTTTCAAGATCATTTCCCTAAAGTTGATGAATTAAAAGAAATACTTACAAGATTTTGGTACAATCTCACTGTTGTTCGTGAATTGAACAATTTCCACTTCATTCCTTAAAGAAATGAAGTTGAATTTGTTATTCGTGATGTGTTAGCAGATCATGTGATAGAATGATGGGTCATTCCATCTGTTTCAAACAAAAGGTTATCAAAAGTTATAAGTCCATCTTATAGTTAGATTAATCGTATATGTTTCCAAAAATGAACTTATACTTCATATATCATACCACTTAATAAAACAAAACTAGTTTCTACTAACCAGGGACATCCTGTAGGCCAGTGATAGGCGATAAAGGCCAGTCGCACTTCGTTTGTGGGTTCGATTCCCATAGCCTTGTCCAATGCGATGGGATATCGCCCGTCCTACTGGTTTTCCTTTTTCTAAAACTATATTACTATAACATCCTATCAATAATATCGAAAAAACATATATCCTTAAACAATACTAACTTTGTCCAACATAATCCATTCTAATATTTAGGCTTATCCATAATACAGCAGTCCACTCTCATTATATAGTGAAAATGATTACCAGAGATTTAATACCATCGTTGATCCCCATATATCATAAGATATGTCTTGTTGGTCACATTCCAAACATTTTATGGCCTTAATCATGTATTCTCTTGAAAAATGAATACCCATTGAACCTTAGTGAAAACATGAATGCAGTTAAAATTTAACACTTTCCACATACCAAAATCCTCAAAATTCTATATACTCAAACCATGATATCACTTAGTCCTTATATCAATCATGAGCTCATGAATATAATCAAACATCTCATTATATACTTATTCTAAATTACAAAAATATCTAAATAACCTTCCATGGTTACTAGTACCATTCAACATTTACATTCAAATACTATTAGGAAAAACAATAGTGTAACAATCTTTAGATGTTTCTTTATTCCATTGTACTATTAACTATACAACATAACTCTCGATAAACATACAATCATTCCACTAACTTCTAAAACAACTGACTGAGCTTGAACACTTCTTTCAGCTCATATATCATTTGTAGTCTCCTCATCATCATCAACATAAATACTACTAATATGACCATGTTGATTCTCTTCATGAGATTTTCTATTAGGGAATTGGTTTGCATAATGCCCATACATTCAACATTTAAAACATCTAATCATTGTTGATGTCGTAGAAAAACCATTATCCTTGTCCATGGTGTTAACAAAACCTTTTCCTTTGCACTTACTGGCTTTGTGTCCTTCTTTTTCACACCCAAAGAATCTTCCAGTTCCTTTGAAACAATCTCCTTGATGCCTCTTCACATGTGATTTACATAGGGGAAATTGAACTTTCTTTCCTCTATGATCATCATGAAACTCCATCTTTCTCTTATTAGCCGAGTTAGGAAACTTATCAAATTTGAGTTTATTGATCATATTATGAGATTTCTGATTTGGCATAATAATGATGTTTGGCCTTCCAAATCCCATTTCATTTGGTTTCTCATGAAGAATATCATTACATTGTCTATAATATCCTCCATTATCGTGAATCATCTTGTTTCTATCCATTTTTCTAAAACCCAAAAAGAATAGTGTGAGAGGAAAAAATAATGTTAGGAAAAACAACATAGTAAAGGGGGAGCACCCTCAATATCTAACATCTTAGGTTAAATTCTAAGATCATTACCGTAGTTCTAGTACTATATCCTATACGTATACTTATCCTTATGGACATCCCTAGACATACCGTAGAAATATCTCTAGGGATCTCACTAACATTTTCGCATCCTAGTTTCCAAAGGTTGACTAAACCATTCCTCTGATACCAACTGTAGAGACCCGAAGCTTAACGTACATAGATATTACATTACTTTTTCGGAATACATAATACATAACAAAAATAGACACATAAGGACTGTAATAGTTTAGTGTCTTTGGAAACTTGGAACGTAATCTTCTAATTGTGGTGAAAGATCTTCAACATCTCCCATAAAGATATTCCACTTTTTTTCCATACCTAAAAACTTTATTTTAATCCTGGGGGAAAATAAAACATAAAAAGGGTGATCTCAAATGCTCAGTAAGGTTAAGAATGGATAAAATAAAACATACCATACACATTTGAACCTAAAAACATGAACATAATGTTTAAACATCAAAATCATGAGCAACGACTTAAAACATGGATGTACATAAGGCATAGATCATAATGGAACATAAATAATGATAACATAGCATTCGAATAAAACATGTAATTGTGGTATCCATTAATAATAAGTAATGATTTCTATAGTAGACAAGGCATTGCTTCCAAGACCATCTTAGTGGACAACGTCCCTTTCTGAATCGAGTTCACTCCTTGTTTCGGTCCTGTAACATTGAACCGGATTAACTTACCATTCCATTCATGTCAATCTCATGATATATAAATTTTTACTCAATGAATTGGAGGTAGATAAAGGTCCCACCCATCTCATAA
Source organism: Viscum album (assembly GCA_963277665.1). Taxonomy (NCBI): domain Eukaryota; kingdom Viridiplantae; phylum Streptophyta; class Magnoliopsida; order Santalales; family Viscaceae; genus Viscum; species Viscum album. The sequence goes on along the minus strand of OY728164.1, from coordinate 566,140,590 downwards.
TGATACCATTCTTATGTGTGCCACAAAATCATAAACCATACATCATAGCATAACCCATGTAATAAAAAATGGGAATCTTAAACATCGTGACATCATAAAACAATTAATATAAGATAAAAGAATTTATAAAAATAATTCCTTCACAACATAATCAAATCAATGTAATAATAGGGATAGAAATAGAACCCTTTATTATATTAGATGGAAAATAATTTTTATAAAACACTTGAAACCCATTCTTGAGGCAAATATCCTTTCCACTTCAAAAACACTTTTCCTTTCTTAATATGTCATAAAATTTTAAAATAAAAGAAGTTGATTAAAAATAAACTTGAAAACATGTAAAGTATGTTTCTTGGAAATAATTTTTTAAAAATCCATTCATGCCGTATAAGTTAAAAAAACATTCTTCTTGTACTTTTGTCGAAAAAGTCAAAAAGTACCTCGTACAAAAAATGACAAAAGATTCCTTTCATAACTTATACTAAAAACTCACCTAAGGGTAAAATTGAATTTAAAAAATTGTAGGTAGATGGAAATAATATTACATATTGAGGAAACATGGATGTGGATGATAAAATACACCCCAGTAAATATCAATGTATAAACAATCTCGGATAAAAATGAGATTGTGATATTTTCCCTTACCTTAGGTCTGATATGCTTCGTACATATGCAAAACTCTTGTATAATGATTTAAATAATTTCATTGACTTATTAAAGAATCATATTAATTGTTATGATATCATATATGGTTCACTTATGACTTTATATTACCCCTTCCTTTGTAAATTCTATGTTAAAGAGTGTTTTGGTAAAATCGTTTCATTTGTCATCCGTGTTTTGAATTTTAATTATTCATATGATTACTTAGATCAGGTTTACTTAATTCTAGAATATAAAACATGATTTATATATATTATATATTCATAATCTACATATATATAATAGATCGATAAATGGAATGAAATACACCGTTCATGGAGACGGTAGGCCGTACGTACACATGAACGTTGTTTTCGTTTCCTCATTCAATTGAATGGAATTAATTGGATGACATACATATATATACATAAATCTAGTATAATTATTATGTCATATATTTAATGATTACTTATTATATATACTTTATAATTATTCATGAATGGTTAATCATTGAGAATGAATCTCATAGCGTCGTGGAGACGGTATTCCGTACGTACGCACGAGCGATGATATCGTTCCCATGATTGTGGAATTTTCTTGGATTGTATGTATACTATTACAGAATCAATATCACTTTACAATAATAATATATAGTTATTATTTACACCATTATACCCATCCAAGTAAGGTGGTGGTGGGAAATAGATTACACCACGGCGTGGAGACGGTATTCCGTTCGTACGCACGCGTGGTGATTTCATTTTCCGTAGGATGGATATATGGTGAAATAGGGTAGTTTCATACTTTTAATAACATATCAGTATATGAGTGATACTTATGTTATTACATCATAATGAAAAAACCTATGAAGAAGAAGTGGAAGAAGAAATAAATGTGAAATAATCGGTAACAGACATTACCTCTTCTTTGAAGCGCCTCTTTGAGACCTTCTCTTAGGGCACTAAAATTGGACTTTCAAGAAGACCAGGACCTCTAGGACGTCTCTAGGTAAGTGGATAAGATAATTTGGCAGGGGTTGGCCGAGCATGAAGGCTCAAAGTGGTGTGAGGAATATAGGGAGGAGGTGCCCTTTTATAAGGGAGGAGAGGGGCACCTTTGGAAAAACCATAAATATTATTTTATTATAAAGTCATATTCGGTTTTTAATATCTCTAAATTGATTTATTTCGAAGCTAATGTTGGTATGGTTCGAAATCCTCTCATCCAATAAAATTTAGACAAGTTTAGGTTTCTATTTTAACAATATCATTTAGACATAACCTTAAGATAAATAATTTTACTTTTACCGTGTCTTCTTGTTTTATTATACTATAAGGTTAATAAACATACAATAAAAAGCCAGAAGAACCCAAAGTTGTTTATTATTAATATATATAACCTTATATAAGTCATTTGGATGAACCTTAGATTTTTAAGAATAAAATATCAATTTATAATATAATATTTGTTTTAAAAACTATTTTATATCAATTTTGATACTATTTGGTAATTGATTTTTGTGAAAATCATAACAGAATGATTAGTTAGAAAAAAGTTAATTAAATAAATACTAACATGTCATATTAACATATAAAATTATTTTAATTCATTAAAAGTCTCAAATTACATTTATTGGGGTATTTATAACATCAATTATGTCAATATTTCATTAATAAGATAATTACTGCATTATCATTGTTTCATAAATAAATTGAATTATTTTAAGTCTAAAAATTATAAATAAAATACCATTATGTAGGAAATCTATTTATATTTCTAATAAATATTTATAGTCGAATTTATCTTATGTATAACCCTATATTAAAAATTATTTAGTTATTATACATTGATTTTAACTATTTTAACCCTTCTTTAAACAAATTAATAATAAATGTCCTAATCTAATCCATGTGGGCATAAATGGTCATATTTTATTCCTAAGGTTGTTTTTGGTCGAATTAAAGTGATCCAATAGGATTAGGACATGTGTTAGGGTAATAATAATAACACCTTTATCTCGAATTAGCCTATTTACTTTTAACCGTGGTAAAAAAAGTAAAAAGTTACTATTCATCAAAAATTATTTTCATCTCATTGAATCACATTTTAGTCATTGATATTAACCATGTATCTTAGATTTTAGAAATTCAACTCACAGAAGCGGTAAAATTTTGTTTTATCATAAATTCAGTTTTTTATCTACCAATTAGTGGTTTCACTATTCATCAAAAAATCAATGTTTGCAGAAAAATACCAAAGTTTTGGCCTAAGATATATTTGATATTATGAATTAAAAAATGATATCTATTTTACCAAATTCAAAACATATCGGTTTGATTAATTAATTTAAAAATTAATTCCCGTCGTCAAAACAAATCGCATGTTTTTAAGAAACAATAACTATCACAAGATTGATACTTGTTTATATCCAGTTTCAAAGTGAAATTAATTCCAGTGACCAACATTGGATGAAATGGTAAAAATATATTATAATTACACTTTAAAACCAATTAAAAAGATAATCTAACCCTATAAATTATTGCGATGAAAAAAGTTGTTTTTAATTAAAATATAGCGTGTATTTACTATTCATTAAAATATGAAAGCTATCAGAATAATATGAAAATTTTATCCAAAGTAAATTTTTATACCCTGATTCCAAGGAATAATTTTATTTTGTAAAATTGAACTTATGGTCATGTCAAAAACAAGATTTAAGGTGGGTGCGTCATCAAAAGGTGGCAAAAGTACATTTTTTTAAAAATACTTATTTTACTCGAAAAATTGATTTTGTTCTCATACAATATTCTAGAAAATGTGTAAGATGAATAATAATGTTATAAAATTCAAAATTTAGTTGATACTATTAATAATGGCTAGTTCATAATAATATTATAACTATATATTGTTGTTTAGTGAAGCTTGGTATTACGTACAACACACGCTATCGAGGAAAGTCGCGATTGCGTGTAATGCAGGCCAAGTCAGGGTTGCGTGTTGTGAAAGACTCCTCCGTTTTTTTTATAACAAAATACAACCATATTTCATTTATACACTGAATATATATATATATATATATATATACACTATCAAAATTTTGTGTAACGTGATCCAAGAATAGTGTTCTGTATACTGCAAGCTCATGCGGTGTTGCGTGTAGCGCAAGGTATTCTTGTTGTAACATATAACACAAGAAATCAATGATATTAAAATAATATTTTTCATAAAATCTCAAGGTGTTATATAACCGTTCTAAAATTTGTAGAACAATTTAATTATTCTAAATTTATGATTCTAGTTGTATAATTAAAATTTATTTTAAAAGGAACATCGTATATAAAATCAAGTGAATAATATATATATATACCTTCATGATGTGAAAATAAATTATTGTTTTAAATAAATTAATAGTCTCGTAATAATTCACATATGAATTAATAAATTAATAATATAATAATTTTATTATGTCACATACAAGTCATATAAAAATCAAAGTTATGGCCATATATCGATAATAGTTTATGAAACTTCATACATGCATAACAATATATAGGTATATTCACATACTTATGAACATTGGATAAACTCTACAAAGAAATGAATTTTAATGGAATTGGATGAACTGTTTATACACATGTTATAAATTTAATTTTCCTTGTACATGTTTATATTTATAATTTTACTCATGACTGAAATGTTGCTTTTAAAAAAATGATTCATTTATAATCTTCGGTGCATGCTCATTATTATTTTATGATTTTGAATAAAAAGAATGTTTTAAGTAATTAAGTTATGAAAAAATATTATTGATATTTCTTTTATTATTTATCAACGGATGATCGGGTATGTTGGTGTTCATGTACATTCCAAGTGACGTGAGTTTTTGGGAATCTGGACTCACAAGTGTTTTTCAATAAAAATTCACAGGCATATATATATAATTACATATGGATATTAGTGGAAATGATTATTTAAATGCATTGACATGTTTAAACATAAAAACTCCTTTGATCAATACTACTATATATATATATATACGTAAAGCAAACTTTAATCATTTTTGAAAGATATAGCCGCTTGTTCATTGTAAAAATAGAAGGCTATTGGGGAGTGAAACCATCCTTTGCTAATTGGGTAGGCCCATGATAGCCTTCGACTAATTATATTTCCTCAAAATGATGTTTTGTTTTCATGAATTTTGCTTAATATTTTCCAATGAAAATAACTGGATTAGATTAAAAGTGTTTTCAAAATATAATTGTTTTTCATGTAGAATTATATTATTATGTAAAGGTTGGTTTACAAATACACTTACAAATGAATTTCTCAAATTTATTATCAAAATGACATTTTTCAATGTAATTTATCAAAGGATTTCAAAACCCATTACTGGGCATCGGTTGTGCTCGCCCTACGTTTTCAAAAATGTTTTTCTACAGGCTTCCTTGAAATCCAGAATTGGTCATCTCTTATGGTGTTAGCGCATGCGGAAGCATAGTGGAAAATTTTATTATTGTTGTTTAAAAATCTGATAAATGTAAGGTTATCAAATTTTCCAGAAAATAGATCAGTAAAAGGTCCTCGTTCCTTTAATGTGTTGTGTAACTTTTATGTCACTTTTTATAAAAAACATTACACAACATTCACAAGCACCAAGTCTGGAAGAGCGGGCTCAGGGCGTTATAATTGGTATCAGAGGCATAGTCTAGATAACCTTGGAAATTTATAATCCTTTGATAAATTGATTATCCTTTCTCGGTCGACATTTTTAATTGTAATTTTCTGATGGAAGGAAGGAGATCTCAAACAAGTCTCTTAGGCCATCCGGATTAATTACATGCTATGATCATGGAAAAAACATTCAAAGAAGAATCTGAACCCAATGAAGCCATGTGAATTTCCTGTAAACGACTCTATAATATATCAGGCACACCTAATATACTTCGTTTTCATTGTGGTTCTGGTTTCGTCTTCGAAGATATCAGACAGATCCAACGTCACTTCTACAGACTCCAAGGGGCATATTGCAAAGGACTTTTTAGATTCTTTACCATGTTTGAGCAGCCTGAATCAATCTCAACTATTTATAGAGTAGCTGAATAAGGGAATCTTTGTGCAGGTAATATGTGTCATCTTTTAAGATTTCTCTTCACAGGAAGAACTTACGATGACTTTGAAACTTTTGAAGTCGGTAAAACAGGGCTTTCTTATAGAAATCAAATTCAAGATGAACTTCTCGGATACTATTTTTATTATTATTCTTTGAGGACTGTCTTCTGGTTCCAACATCCATACAACTCCTCTTGCACTAGTTGCATTTGGGAGAAGGAAGTGGAAGATCACGAAGCCACTATGAACTTTAATCTCATAGGAATACATGACAACCATGTAAGACAACTACACAGATGTTGGGGACATCATGTGAGACTCAGGATAGATGGGAATTAAGAGCGATAACTGTAAATGAATTGCGAGGGTGCAATTAAATTAAGGGGGGAGAATATAACGCCCCAGGTTTAAAATTAATTTTTATGTTTTTTCAATGTTCACAAGATGAAATAAAATGAATTTTTGAACGTAAATATATATGTAGTGAGAAAATTATTCATAAAAATACAATAATACATTATTTACGCACCAAAACTAACCAATTAACCCCACTGCTATTGATAATAAAACAATTGGAAGACCACCGAGAAACAAAACGATGTCGATCGAGTAGTTATAATCTCTTGTATCTAATAGAAGAAGAAACGTTATAGAAAAGATAATTTCAATGAAACTAAAAATAAGAGGAATATATAAAACCATATCTGAAAGCAGCGGCGTGAGCGTCGCGATATTTTTTTTTTTCTGTGAGTGTTTGAACGACCCTTAAAAAATTGAAATTTATAACATTTTATATGACTGTTAAAAAAATTATCCATTAGAAATTGTAATATTTAAAAATGACATATGAAAACTTTCAACAAAATAAATAAACAATGTTGATTTGAATATTTTTATTTCACTTTTATTTGAAATACAATAAACAGAAATTTTTTATTTAATAAATTTTATTAACTAATATAAATATAAATATATATAATGTTAATTTAAGATGTTAAAATTAATATTGAAATTCAACATCTAATTTTAAATTATATTAATAAATGGTAATACCTATATAGAATTTTAAAAGTTTAAGATTAAAATAATCCAAAATAATGAAATTATACAAATTAATATAGTATATTAGTCTGTTAAAAAAATAAAAATGATATATATATATATATTTAAATATGATGAAACGAAATAAAAAAACAAAAAAAAATAAAAGAAAATATATAGTGGAAGTCATTTAGGGTTTTGAGGAGGTCGATCCCTAATTTTGAGTTGGGGGGTCCGTTCGATTTGCAAGAGCCAAAGCTATGGATTTCATCGAGCTCGGAAGCAACTTCGAGAGGTGATCGTGAGTCGATAGCTTCATCGGTGAGGGCTCATCTTCTTCTTCGTCTTTAGGAGTCACGATCAGCAGCGGGTGACAAGAAGGCCCGAGCAAGGTCGCGGTAATGAGATTCAAGCTCGGATGAGTTTCATTTTGGATGATCAAGCACGAACAGAAGAACCAAATCCATTTTCATGTTTAAGGTTTCAATTTATTTTTGTGAAGTCCTTCTTGAGGTATTGATGCAGTCTAGGATTCAATATTCAGATTTGTATGATTACCATGCTTCTATTATCCGGATTTAATCCTTGGATTATCTTTTAGTGTAATAGAATCACAATCGTGTTTTTATCTGTTTTTGTTCTTAATTGATATCGACATCTGGTTTGGAAATCTACTTAAATAATGAAAGAATGGTACTTTTTTAATCTTATTTTTTTATCTGAATCATATTGAAATCTTCTAAACAATTTTTGAGTTTGAAAATTTTCATCAAATTGTTTCTAAATCGACCTGCTGTCCTTATCTGGCCTTTATTTGTGGCTGAGGTTGTAAAAATATTGATCTGAATATCTTCAATCTTTTAATTTTAATCTTGATTTGAAGATTTCAAACTATTACAAGTCTTATTAGAATCATTAATGTGTCCAGATTCATCATTGACATATTCTTCCAAAATTTAATATTTAAATATGGATTTATTTTGTCCGATTGTACTGCAACCCAACAAATCTATCAAGAAAGATGGAAATAAAAAAATTTATAAACTCGTTTTCTTATGTTTTTCAAATTAAAGTATTCACTGAATGAAGGAATTAATATTTATATATATATATATATATATTTTTTTATATCTCAATTATTAGTCTTCACAATAAGATAAATGGGTCGTTAAAAAATTTTAAATAATAAGATATCATGTCTTATTAAGTATATAAATATTGAGGGTACTAATGCCTATTTTAAGGCAATGTGTTCTTGGTGCACAGAAAGGGAGTGGTTCTTCAAACAAAAATTTGTAAGGGACTTCTTATCTTAACTCTCTTCTTTAATCTTTAATTGTAATTGATTTATTCAATTAAATCATTCATGTTTATCAAAATTATATTCAATTTTGGTTTAGTATAATGGGTGAAAATACTAATTGCTTATCATAATTTTAATTTTATGGGATTGTGTGTATGGGTGATTTTCTACACATTTAAATCCTCATAAAAATAGATTATTATTCTTCTTTTTATTTTATTTCAAGGTATATATGCTTGTGTTAAAGAATATGGTTTATATTTTTGTGGTTTTGGGTAATGAAAAATTATTTCTAGAAAATTTTATATAATGATTCTTTTAAACCAATATCAATATGTTTGATGGTTTGGACATATTATGATATGCTCTAATAAACCATTATATTATTTTTAGAAAAATTTAATTATTCTAAATTTAGGATTCTATTGGTATAATTAAAATTTATTTTTGAAGGAACATCACATATAAAATCAACTGAATAATATATATATATATATATATATATATATGCCTTCATGATGTGCAAATATGTGATTGTTTTAAATATATTAATATTCATGTAATAATTCGCATATGAATTAAAAAATTAAGAATATCATAATTTTATTATGTTACATACAAGTCATATAAAAATCAAGGTTATGTCCATATATCAATAATATTTTATGAAACATCATACATGCATAAGCATATATAGGTATATACACATACTTATGAACATTGGTTAAACACTACAAAGAAATGAATTTTAATGGAATTGGATGAACTATTTATAGACATGTTATAAGTTTTATTTGTCTTGTACATGTTTATATTTATAATTTTAATCATGAATGAAATGTTGCTTTTAATAAAATATATCATTTATAATCTTTTGTGCATTCTCATTATTGTTTTATTATTTTGAATTAAATTAATGGTTTAAGTCATTTAGATATGAAAATAGATTATTGATATTTTTTTTATTATTTATAAATGGAAGATCGGTTATGTTGGTGTTCATGTACATGCCAACTGACTTGAGTTTTTGGGAATCCATACTCACATGTTTTTTTCAATAAAAATTCACAAATATATATATATATACTTACATATGTATATGTGTGGAAATGATTATTTAAATGAATTGACATGTTTAAAGTTAAAATCTCCAGTGAGAAATAATAGTATATATATATATATACGTAAAGAAAAATTTAAATGTTTTGGAAAGATACAAGAGCTTGTTCATTTAAAAAATATAAGGTCATAGGGGAGTGAACCCATCCTCCGCTAAGTGGGTAGGCCCAAGACAACCTTCGACGAACTAAGTTGCCTCAAAATGATGTTTTGTTTTAATGTAGTTTGCTTAATATTTTCGAAAGAAAATCTCTGGATTAGTTTAAAAGTGTTTTCAAAATATAATTGGTTTTCCAGAAGCATTATATTAATGTGTAAAGGGTGGTTTACAAATATATTTACAAATGAATTTCTCAAATATATTATTAAAATGTTATTTTTCAAAGCAATTTATCAAAGGTTTTCAAAACCCCTTACTGGGCATCTTTTGTGCTCACCCTACATTTTGAAAAATGTTTTTCTACATGTTGCCTTGAAATATAGAATTGGTCGTTGCTTATGGTGTTAGCACGTGTGGAAGAATATTGGAAAATTTTATTATTTTTGTTTAACACTCTGATAAATGTATGGTTATCTAATTTTCCATAACCTATATCAGTGAAAGTTCATCGTTCCATTAAAGTGTGGTATAACTTTTATGTCACTTTTTATAAAAAAAATTACACAGCATTTTTAAGCACTGGGTTTGGAAGAGCGGGCTCGAGGCGTTATAATACATAGGTAAAATTAAAGTCTATTTAGGCCCATATCAATTCATCTCATAGTAGGCAATATTTCTTTGCTGATAACAAGAGGAAATATTTTGTGTTTCGAGTGGGAGAACATATCATTCTTAATGAATCTCAATGGAAGGGTGTTATAATATTTTGAATTAAAGGGAAACTACTACCCATGTTAATTGGTATTTTTCAAATTCAAGTAGGAATTGGGGCTATAGCTTATTGGTTTGCAATGCTTCCATGTCTCTCCAAATTTCATGATGTGTTCCACGACTCTTCGGTAATAATGTACATGCCACAACAAGCACATGTTATCACATTTGATGAAATATAATTGGAACCTAATTTATCTTAGTATAAAGTGGCTATCCAGATTCTGGACATAAGAGAATATGTATTGTGGAAGAAGATGACACTTTTGTATAAGGTACTTCATAAAATTAATAAAATTGAAGAGGCAACATGGGAAACATAGTAAGTTATTCTGATGAACTACCCAAAACTTTTAATGAAATGAATTTATGAAGATTTTTAGAAAGATATTTTTTTATGAAGAAGAGAATATAACCCCCAAAGATTTAATTTTAGGTCTCTTTGAAATTTAACATTTTTGAATGATTTTGTTTCATGCAACACTAAGCATAAATGAACCATGATATACAATTAAATATTAACATAACCATTGAAATAGTGATGTGTACATTTGAAATATAAATATAGAAATTAGATTAATATACTCACCAATGAGATTATTAATAAAAATTAGGTATCTCATAAATTAAAATATGATATATTTATTTCAATGAATAATTAAATAGATGTTTTAAAAATGGTAAATTAAGTGTTCGTGTTTTTAGGAAATAAAAATGTTTATTTATAATAATATTATTAAAATAATAATTCAACAGAATCTTTATATTATAAAATATTTTCATAACTTTGTATTTTTTACATTATAATTATATTATAATTATATGATACCATAATTAATTTTACAATGTGTCGTAAAATCAGTAATAACATTATAATCAGTAATTTTTTAATAAATGACCTATTAAATTAAAAAACTAAATTCATCGTATTTAGAAAAAAAATTATAAAATAGAGTCCATTTTTTTAATTTACACATAGAAAAACTATTAAGGTGAATTTCTGGAACTTTTTTAAAATAGTTGAATATTTAGTGAATAGATAAATATTGTAATTTAATTTATTAAATATTTTAAGCAAATAAATGAATTTTTTGTCATGGTTCAGTCATGGATGATGTAAGTTACCATTTTATCAAAATATCATTATCTAGTTAATGTACATAGTTAAAATAATAAACAATATTGATAGTCATGAGCCAAAATAATTAACAAATGATTAAAAAATCAAAAAACACCACTCTCATCCCCTTTAAATACCACCCTTAGCCCCTCTTCTCTCTAAACCTTCTAAGACTTTGGGGATTCTTATATTCTTCCGAATTACACTCAAAAACCTTTTTCCCACAATTTTATCTAGTTTTTCTCAGCAAAAGGGCATTGATGAGGTTCTCAAGGATATGACATTCTAGAGGTAAACCCCGCTCTTATTATTTTAGTTTCATTTATTTTCTTATCCTTAACTCTCATCCACTATAAAAAATATCATGATAACTCTAGTATCATTTATATATGGGTATTGTATTGTTATAATGTAATATCTACCATCAAATCACTTTTTATTCCTTTTTATTGTACAAATGAAAACACCTTCCCTGAGATGTCAATACACCACCTTCATTGATGATGACTTTTCATTTTTCCTTAACTCCTTCACGACTGGTCGTAAAATCATTTTTTTGTTAAAAAAAATAATATTTGTCTTAAAACTGATTTTTTTTTATAGAAATTATAAAAACATTATTATATAAAATGGTACTAGTTGGCGATGGACAGAAATACGGCCAAATTAAAAAATTCATTTTCCATTAGATTGTTTTCTAATAGATCATCCACATACCATATAAACAAAATATGTATGTGGACCCTTTTAAATTACGGATGAGAAGTAATACCATACCATTCAGCTTATGCAATTTTTATTCAATTTGATAAGAACTCCAATAATTATACAAAAGGGAACTGACCATAAATCTACGAAATGAAGCCTCCCAAAAGAGCTAAATTAAACATTATAACCAATCAAAATTGAAATTAATATAAATAATAAAATTATAATAAATAAAATATATGTTGAATGTTTTATTATTTAAAAAATTAATTAATCTAATTTTATTATCGAAGACATTAAGTACATGTGCAGAATACTTTCGTACATAAGGTAAGTGTTTTATCATTTAACTTTTATTTATGTGAGATGTTACTTATTCAACACATATTGATTTTATGTGGTTTATGTATACATTAAATTGAAATATAATTTCATTAATCCCTATATCTATTTTTTTAATTGTTTCAATTGATAATTATAAATTTATATGGGATAGGATCCGACTGATTAGAAATATCATGAATAATTCTTAACCATATTTCCATTCATTGGGTTAAACTTCTACTCCAATGATTATTTGATGACATGATTATCTGTCAAACAAATTTTGATTATATTATTTTAAAAATAATATTTTAAAACATGTACGACATTGGAATATTTTTTCAACTTTTATTGAGCATTAATTAATTAGGGAATCCTTTACATTTTTACCATTTCATTTTCAAAAAAAAATTTCTTTTATAATTTCATGACATTTGAAAAAAATAATTATCTCCAATTAAAAATGTTATTTATCTCAGAAATATTTCATTGATTTTGTTAGAGTATTTTCATAAATGTAAACACACTTTGTTGGATATTAAAATTATTATAGGTTGATATCTTAGATACCATATACCATATTTTACTTAATTTTTATTAGTCATTTTGACTGGGGATGTACAATTTCTATACCATTTCTCTATGTTATTCTGTATTGTCTTTTATTATGTTTACTAATTAAGGAAATTTATTACATTTCATATACTAGTTTCAATATTCATTTATATGTTTTTTATAAATCACCCCTTTATTATGAGAATTTAATTTGGCTTTTTTAAGAATCGATTGATCCCTTTTATAGCCACTCGATTCATCAGTAGGTCTCATGTGACAAATTAGGCCGAGTTTTAGATGAGGCCTTACCTATTTGTGAAGAATTCATGGAATATTCTTTTATGTTATGTTTATGATATCACAAATTATTCATTCCATCATTATGAGAATAGTCATTAATTTCAATTTGATTATTCAAAAAGTAGAATATCGACGGTTATGTTTTATAGACCAGGAGTTGATTTATATGGTATTATTTGATCATATTTTATTCTTTTTGTATTATACTCAAGATTATGTTTTGATGTAATGTATTTTTAGTCATTCACCATGTCTTATTGTTTATGTTTATTTATAATAGATTCTTTGATATGATTATCCTTACTAGGAAACTATTATCACCCCTTCTTGTGTTTTAATTTTATCAAGGATTCCAAGTTGTATATTGTGATTTTTCATTAAGGGATAATGTAGGAGAATAGAGGTGTTTCTAGTGGAGTACCTTTGGTGTATTCAATTTCAATATTTAATGTAATACTAATGTTTTAAATATTTTTACAAACTGAATAAACTATTCAGTAGTTGGGTATGTGATCCCTTATTCATAGTTCTAATGTAATGATGTAAGGAATTATCTTCTGGATGCTGGGGTTAAGGTATTTACAAACCATTCTATATGGATTTATATTTTTTATTTCAATTATTTTCCCTTTTGTTTATTTACATTCGTTAGTTTAGGTTCATGATATTTTGTCTTGTATTATTTATTTATTTTGGATATTTTAGTTCAGTTTAATGGCCTATTTTTCATTTAGAATTATAATAACATCACCAAATAAACCACAACAGGAACCAAACCACACATAATTCATGTATCCCTAATTGAGCTAAAATGAAATAATATTCATAAATAAAATATTAAATTATTATAAATGAATAAAATCAATTTTATTCCATCAAAAATTTAATTACTCTATGTTATCTATCCTAGTAAAAATATAATAAAATGAAGATGACACAAATACAATAAAATGAAACTAAATATAATTGAATTTCAAATCACAGTTGAAATATAAATATAGAACATATTAAAATAAATTGTTCTCAACAATCATGACTAGAAACAACCTAAATTGGCCTACCCTAATCTGACTATATCGTATGTCAACCGAGTGAACATGACCTGACAAGTCATAAATCCCATATAATTTATTTGAATATAATAATTTTGTAATATTAAAAACAAATCAAAATGTGTTATTAAAAACTCGACTAATGAAATGATAAATAAAAAGAATCTAGTATAACCCATGTGGACTAATTTATTATTCCTAAAATAAATTGATGAAAATCGAATCAAACAATGCAGAATACAATTGAATGAACTAGAAACTTGTTAAATGGGCCCAAACAGAATATGATTCAACCTAAATGAACCAATATATATATAAGAAAAATTATTCCAAGGGATGTGAGGTAATTAAAACAAAATGTAACAAAATTAACTTAAATATATAAATATTAAATCCAACAAAATTGAACTAGATGGACTGTAACTATCTAGAAATAAAGTAAATTTATTTTACGAAATATAAAAATAATATAAATGAAATGAACGAGACATAACTGAACATGTAAAAACAAACAATATTCGATTTTAATGTGGAATATTGAACTAATGTAAAATAAATCTAATAGATAAAAAAATGAATAAAAAATAAAGCATAGGTAACTAAATTTAACAACCATAATCTAAACCAATCTAACTCAAATAGACTGTAACTAAGAGAATCTTATTTGAATTTATCCAAATTTAAATGAAATGAATAATAATTATTACATTATAAATTAATATTTTAATATAATATTAATGGATTTGAATGAAACCATATTTTATGGAATATAAAATAATATAATAGAACTAAAACTACTCAACCAACCTAACTCAATTTCAACAAAACTAATTGAAATAAATTTCTGAAATACATTAATTTAAAAAATATTATATGTGTCCTATTTAAAATGATTATTATGAACAGTTGAATATATTTTTGGTTTATAGGTACTTTTTGGTGGGTGTGGGCTGGCTGAAAGTTGATTTCTAGTGTAGGGGGTACACCTATAGTTTCTTGAACCATTGGTATATCAATATACTTTTGAATCTAAGAGACCTTTGGTATATAAGAGATATACCAAAAGTTCATTGAATCATTTCTATAAATATATACCCAAATCTCAAGGAACTTTTTTTATATCTTCTATATACTAATGATTTCCTGAAAACTGTGAATAAGGATATTATAATGGCACTATGACAATAGTTTCTTAAAACCATTGGTATAAACCTTATGTAGTGTAAAAAATACCAATGGTTTAAAAAATGTCTAATATAGTATATACCAATATTTTTAAATAATTTGTATATTCTATATTTCTTTTAGTGATAAGTTGAAATATTTTAGAGTTACAATTTATAATTATAATTTTTATAGAACTAATATATATATATATATATATATATTATTTAACCAAATTTAATTATTATTAATGTGTGTAATTTTACTATAATATATTCACTATAATAATTTAATCACAAATATATTTTAATATACACTTATAAATATCAATTTATACAATAAAACTATTTTAATATATATTAACAGATAATAAATCAACCTCTTATGATATATCTATGCTAAAAGTAGTACTATAAAATCTTGATATATCTTTTAAAATAGTAGTATTCTTAAACCAAGGATTTTTCAATGATAGTATTAACATTTAAAAAATATAACTTTATCGGCAATACTTATTTTAGTGCCTATTTTATCATTGATTTCATGGAAGTAATGATAAAGGTCTTTCCTCCTTTATAAAAATAACCTTACCATGACACAACTACTAACTCTTGTGAAATTTATCACAATAGGAGACCTCTAAACCATGTTTTACAATCTATATGATGGTTCTAATCTATTAACTGAATTTCTATAAATAAATACTTGTTTTTAAGGATTTTTCTTCATTTTTTCATTTTTATTTCCTACATTTTCACTTCATATAAATCTATCTTTGAGTTTTTATGTAGATATATGATTGAAACTATTAATATATATATATATATAAGTATCTTTGTTTATATAAGTATATTTGTTCTTATACACACATACACAGACATGTCTATATATATGTGTGTGTGTGTGTATGTGTTTTATTTCATGTATTTAAATATTTTTTGAATCTATAAATAATATTATTGATTAATTAAATGGTGTTATGGGAATTAACTACTTTTATTATTTCATTAAAAATAAATTATTGTACTCAGATCTTTTGGATCCATAACTATTCATTTATTTTTTTAATTATATTTTATTGAATAGTAGTTTTTTATAATGATATATGATTTCAAATTCTTGATTGGTGGAAAATTTTCATGCTCATTTTTTGATTTAAATTTTATCAATTTATTCAATTTTATTTCATAATAGATAAATTATATTTTCATCAATGTTATCAAAATGAGGGAGTTTGACCCTATTACTTTTTTCATAATTTTAATAATGGAATGCAATTTTTTAATTTTATTGTCATTGTTGTTATTTTATACTATGTTTTTAATACGGTTATTAAACATATTTAATATGTTTAAAAATTAATATTTTTTATTTTTTATTTAATATATTATTTAAAAACATTGACGTTATATATGATTTGAAGAAGAAAAACATTGTTTAGATAACCATAATTTTTAAAACTAAATATTATTTTATTTTATTTTTTACATTTTTGGTATTATTATAATTATATTTATAAATTTATGTACAATTAAATTATAGTTTTTTATATTAAATATTAATTATGTTTTTCATCACATTTAATATTACTTTTAAAAAAATATTTAAATAGTTTAAAATATTATGTGAATAGATAATATCGTAATAATAGAGTAAATTTTTTGATAAAATTTATTATGTTTAAATCAATAAAATAAAGGCACTATATAGGATAATTTATATACTTTATATATATTTTCATTATAAATTTTTAGTATATTATTAAATTCATTACTTTTAAAATGTACACATGTAAAAGATGATACATTATATAGACACCTTTTGAACATTTATTTTTATGTTAAATTTGAGTAGTGTTGACCAAAATAGGGTTAATATGAATTAATATATATTAATGTAAATTGAATGATAAAAGAGCATTAGGATAAGGATACCGAATTCATTAGGTTTTCAATATAGAATAAAAATAGCCCCGAAAATTTATTTTACTATGATTACATTGTTGATATTCGATGTAAATTTTTCTAGATGAGTTGGAAGAACACTCTATCTATCATGGAATATAATGAAGCTATAAATTTTGGACTCAACACAATGGAAAATAGTACACAGATAGTGGTATAGATAACAGAATGGTTTCCCAATCATTGAAGATGAGTACTACTATAAATAGTGATAGTGATTGTACAAAGGAAATGTAAATGATAGAAGAATATGAACTAACCTATTGTATTAATTTATTTGGGATGTTCAGTTGTTGTTGAAATATGAAATTATAATCCATTTGTAGTAAATATATAATTTTATCAGCTATACTAAATCAATTAATTTTATATCTAGTAAGAAATTGAGTAACACCACCTCTATTGATCGTATTTCTATCCTGAATGATATTTAATTAGAAGATAATTATCATATCTTTTTGAACATATTATAAAAAAATATTATGTTCAAAAGGGTTTTATCATTAAAAGTATATTTATTTATCAAAATTACTATATTTTGGGTTACAATGACCCTAAATAACTTTAGAAATGTCTCCAAGTATTATGGGGCTCAAAATTTGAAAGATGAACCATGTCCATTGATACTAATATGTTACCTTCCAATTATTTCAATGTTAGAAGTCCATATATAACTGAGGAGACCTTATGTCAATTTATGTGGAATGTTGATACAGGAATTCAAGATAGGAAACTTCCTCACCCGAAAAAGTCTCCTCAGTTAAGGATTATTTATTGTAGTATCATGAATTTGGTAAATAACTAAGAATCATTCATATTACATTATATAAAAATGGAATGAATAATTTTGGTGTATAATAAAACAATCCTTGTGTACACCTAATAATTTTTTCAAATTATTAATTTTCACTATGTTTATTCATAAAGAACAACTACAACATTTTTGTCTCTACATATTTTAGGACCAAAACTACTATGAAAAAATATTTATGTTTATCTGGATCTATTGCTAAAAGATATAAAATGATTGTTTTAAATGGGTGTTATTTTTTATAACACATATTTATGCTTTTTAGGTACCCCCTTTCTTCTGTTTTATTTCTTATATTTTGTTTTGAGATTTATTGCCTACTGGGTGAAGTGCTATCGACTAGATTCTTAAAGGACATGTAATTGTAGAACACATTGTGTAATGGTAACCAGATATATGTCCAAAAATAGGTTCTAGGTGTATATAGAGTACATTCCATGGATTTCCTGACATTTAATTAGATTACACGCCATGTTAATATCATGAGTTATAGGTTTTATGTAACTTTATGGATGATTTTCATTTCATTCCTCCTACAACCTTCATCTTTAGACCAGGATATCGCCCTAGAAATTTTTTGGACATCTTAGAACCATATGAATCACTCATTCGATGAACGTTCATCAGGGTTGTTGTGGTGTACCTTTCTAGAAATGTGTTCCATTGGATGAATTTTTAGATTTGGTTGTGACTATGGTTGTGTTCATATTCAAGGCCATATATTGTTTTTGTTGATACATTTGTGACTCTAGTCGTTCTTTACCTTGAGGAAGCCAATATCTTGATTTCCAATAATCATTTTTGAATGTGGTTTGGTTTTTACCATTTTGAGGTATGTGTTTCTATAAAACTAATTAATTTAATTAATTTATAACCATTATTGATAAATTCATTTAGGTTTCTCTTATAATATATGTTGAATTTTATTTAATTGATTTTATGATACGTAAACTGTTTTTATACAATTATTCATTAAAAAAATATTTTTTTTATGATATGTAAATGTTTTTTTTCAAACAATAATGTTATTTGTCTTCTAATTAAATTTTTTAGTACTTGCGAGCATGTTTTTGAAATGTAATTTAATATTATTCTCAATTTTTTAACCATTGGTGCATCAATAAATTTACATAGGAACCCTTAGTTTATGTGGCATAACTAGTGGTCGTTTCGGGATATCGATTGACTTTGGTAAGACTCAATATTGGTTAGATCTGCCCTTTGGACTAGTTGAGGCTCTTTTATTTTTATTGCATATTTTCATTATAGTCTAGTGCCCAAATGATAGTGTTCTAGGTCACTTACATTTTGTTCATGTTATTGTTTTAATCATGGATTGTTGCTCATGGGTTTTTATATGAGGTTGTATTACAAGGAACCACATTATGGTATTTCAAAAATATGTGTCTAACTAATTACCTTATCATTCATTGATATGGTTTTTTTATCTCTTATAATTTTAATACATATGGATTAAGAATATGAATGTATTTTTTTTTTTGGAAAAATGAAGGGAAAATAATTTTCAAATGAGTTTGGATTTATGAAAATGATTTGGAAAACAATTTTTATTATAAAAGATAGAACTATTTCATTATTAATAGTATAAATTTATTGAATTTATGGTGTTATCCTACTAGGA
Organism: Viscum album; assembly: GCA_963277665.1. Taxonomy (NCBI): domain Eukaryota; kingdom Viridiplantae; phylum Streptophyta; class Magnoliopsida; order Santalales; family Viscaceae; genus Viscum; species Viscum album. The sequence continues at coordinate 566,120,862 of OY728164.1, read as the reverse complement.
TTTGTACTCACCACCTATATTTCCCTTTTGTACATTTTGGATGTTTTATTGTAGGAACTTGGTAAAGGGAAGGGCCTCATGTAGTATGATAGATTTTACATTCATCAATGCCTTCATTGTGGGGTGGTTTGGAGGTGATAGTTGGTCATAAGGGGGATTTTTATATATTTTAGTATTTCCAATTATGGCTTGGATTTTATGGATTTTTTTGTATCTTTATTTTTATTCCTTGTTTTACTATGGTTTTATGTCTGAATTGTTTTTATATTAAAGGCTTATTTTATTTATCTTTCTTATACCTTATAATCATGGGCCACCTTTGGTGGTTTTTCTAGTTTTCCCATGATGGTCTATGTAATTTTTTTGAAGAGGTGGAATCAACATAATGTGTTTTATATATTTGTGATTTTGGTTCAGTGTCTTGGGTCGACGGGTTTTTGGATGTCAAAATTTTAATAGTATGTGTAGAAAAGGGGCATGGCCAGCTCACTATGGTGATTAGACCTGAGTTACCAAGGGTGATCATAGAATTTTTCTACAATTGAGACTAGGTTTTTTTGGTCGTTTGAATGTATTTTATGAGAATTAAATTTATATTTAACTATTATTTTTAGGTATTGTCTTTCTTTAGTATAATTACAAATTTCATCAAATTATTATTGTTTTAAGGAATTGGTTTAGAATTATGAATGTGATCCTAATATTTAATAATGATTTCATGGTTTAATTGGGTATTGTCTTATGTTTTTTAGAAAATATATTTCTAAGAAGAGCAATTCAGAATCTAAGAGAGATAACTACCATATATGTTCCAAAAGAGGATACACCTTTTGGAATCTTCTTTGGAATAAAAATTAATCTGAACTATTCTTACCCAGGGTTATGTGGGTTTTATAAACACAAGATATGTGGTGGATCATGGATCTATGTTCACTGAGAAGCATCCACCCATATTCTAATGTATCAAAGGACCCCATGGATGTAAGGAGTGAATTGAGTGGATTAATAGGATCTTAAATATCTTGAATACTCATAAAGACTCAATGGTTAGGTTTTCCACATACATTCTCAAGGGATAATGAATGAGATTTAGGGACTCCATTGTTCAATATATGATTCACAAGGACCTTACATATGATTATTTCATAAAAATATTTAATCAACAGTTTTCCCTTATATATTAGATGCTTTAAAGACTTGAGAGATATTGATCTTCGAGTAATGGTAGTATATTATTTTGGAGTATTCAAAATGTTTTTCTTAGCTGTTGCATTGGGCACCAGAGTATATAACTGATTATTACATAAAATCATGTATGTTTGAGTTGGTATTAAGACTGGATATCTATTTCAAATTTATTATCATGTTCTTTTCGCCATTGGTGGAGCTATTTGATAAAGTAGTATTTTTTAAGGAATATAATGCTGGAAAGATCGGTTTGGATCGAGCTTCAACTTGATCAGTTGGAAGAAAAGGTTCATCTTATAGCTTAAAGAGTAAGTGATTTGGTGATATGTTTCCTTTTGGATATGTTTTGGGGGATTCATCAAGAAAACATAAAATGATTTACTATCAGTGTGTTTATCCTTCCCACACCAACAAAATTTTTGCAGATGATTCTAATTCATGTCATCATAGTGGATAATTTGTCTAATTGAAATGTTTTTGTGAAAATATATAAAAGGGTAGTAAGGATATATCCACATTAATCATGTCTTTTCGGGTTCAATTATATGCATCCAAGGGTGGTGGGTAATATCTATTTGATAAGGGTGGTATTCTTATGCCTCAGAAGGCTCGCAGTGGATCTGAGGTTAGACGTCTTTATACAGTGGAATATCTACAACAGGAATCTAAAGTAGGATCGACTTAAGATTGAGGTTCTGTGTTTATTTCATGTTCAACAGTTCTAGGTTTTTTTGATGTAGTTGATACTCATTATTTTCTATCGTTAATGTTGTTTGAATTCATGGGATTACATTTGGAGATTATTTCATACCTTTTTGACCTTTCTACACCTTTTGGATAGGGTTCTAAAAATGGATTCAACTGTCATACATGTCAGGTGATGATAGATGGAAATTATGTAGATTGGGGCCTCTAATTGCCCAATCATTACATCTTAAACATGATTACTATCATGGATTAGATGTTTATATTTTTGTGCCACAGATACTTTTATCATCAAATGGTTCATTTTTATCTTCTGATGGGATCACATGATTTTTTTCCTAGTGAGTGGGACTCTAAATAGAGAAGGGAAGGGCCTATTACTATATTTGTTGGGGTATTATCATTCAATTTTTTGGAGATATTCCTAAATTTGGTTTTTCCTTTAATCTGGTGTCTACTAACTAATGTTATGTGTGTGTACCATTAGGATATCTCGGATTATTTTTATAGTTTACCACCAAATAAATATGTCATTATTACTATTGAACATCTCCTTGGAACAAATACCATTAATATTCCATCTTATTAAATTGAACATTCAATGTCGGCATAAATTAAGATATTTTTTATGGAATAGGAGGATAATGGTTTTAGTCATCCAAGTATGTCAGCATGGATTTCTCATATCATTATTCCAAAAAATGAAGGCAAGAGCTTCATACATTGTATTGAAATTAATAATATAAATCATGTGATCCTTAATAACATAAATTATTTTCTAATGATTTATGAATAATTTGACCATCTCCGTGGGGAATGTTTTTTTAGAAATTGTCCTTCATTCGGGGTACCACCAGTTGAGAGTACAAGAAGATTATATACCTAATAAAAAATTAAGAAATTGGCATGGGAATTTTGTGTTTCTAGTTATGCCACTCATTTTGAATAACACTCCAACTATATTGATTGATATGATGAACCATATCATTCAACGGTTCTTGGAATATTTTCTTATGTTTTATTGGATGATATTTTGGTTCCTCCATTTCATAATTGGTGAGGAAGGAACATTTGGAAATCATTCTACAAACCCTGATGGATTATCTTCTATATGGAATGCATTCAAATGTGTATTTTGGATTTGGGAAGTGAAATTACTAGGGAATGTGATATCTGAGTGGGGTGTATCAATGGATTCAAAAAATATATAGGATTTTATGACCTAGGGGTGACCTAGAAATGTGTATTATATTTGAGAATTCATGGGTTTGGCCGGTTAATATAGAAGGTTGTTTCATGATTTCTCTAAGATCACATTTTTTATGACAGCATTAACAAGAAGGGTGTAATGTTTGATCCAAATGAAAAGTTTTATAGATATATTTAGAAGATAATGGTTCAGTTTTCTTCATCAATAGTTTTGATTCTTCAATAAGAAGTTCAAGTTATGATTTTTTTCTTTGCTTATGAATTCTTTTTAGGATGTGTCTTTATGTAGATTAAATAGTTGGTGTCCTATAACTCACTCCATTTATGCCCACATGAGAAAAAATACCCTATCCAAAATTTTGATTGAAAAAAGTCATTCATATACTCAAAATATTATTATAATACCTCTCTAAAAAGATTTTTATTATGTATTCAAATCAGAAGATCCTGATATATATTTTTATTCATAGGTATTTGATCTTCAAACTAAGACATTGGCTGGAATACCTTCATTATTTCAATTTTGATATTATGTAATCTCATGGGAAGGTAAATTTCATTACCAATGTGTTTAGTATAAAATTACATAAACAAAAAATGAACTAATTGGTTGAGTAAATGTATATGATGAGTTTGTTTTATGATATGATCTTTTTAGTGAAGAAATTAAATGGATAGTTTTTCTTAGATTCGATGAAATATGACTCTTATTTTGATGAGTGAGTTCATATTAAGAAGGTGATCGACACTACGTTCCAATTATTTAGTTAAATACATTATTGTGGGGAGACCTTGGGTGATTGGTCATAGTCTCCCATTGGATATTTTTTCTTCCATAGTAGGATGGTTTTTCTGTTTTCCCTATGGTGTGAGTTGATGAACAGTATAAAACAGTCTTGTTTTTCTATTCACCATAAAGATAACTAGATGTATTGGAAAATAACACATCTCTATTGGTGTTTGGAAAGGGGAATGTAGGTTTTAGATTTTTTCCATGATGTCTCACTGGTTGAAGAATTAAATTGAAACATCAAATACCAGTAGATTTGTTACGCCCCTTTATCATTTTGGAATGGATGTTGGATGATATTTAAATGGATTTGTTCTCTGGATTACCATGCAATCCTATTGTGAAGGATTTGGATAGGGTGATCATTGATCAACTCTAGAAATCTATTGATTTTCTCCATATCATGGTGATGACGGTGTTGGAAAATCATGGGGACTTTCATGTCAAAGAGATTGTGAGAATTTAAGGGTTTTCATCTACGGTTATTTCTAACAAGGACGCAAGATTCAAATCTAGGTTTTGGAAATATCTCTTGGAGGAGATATGTTCCCATATTATATTTCTCATGGATTATCATTTATATAATGATTAAATGATCTAGATTTCTATTTAGGTTCTTGAGGATATGCTCTAGGAATCTATGCATGATTTTGTAGGATCTTTAGAAAAGTATTTTATTCTATTCACATTTTCTTATAACAATAGTTATCATACATTGATAAATATGGAACCCATAGGGGATTAATATAAGTAGACATGTACATATACCATATGATTTTTAGAGTTAGGTAACATTAATTAGCTATGAAAATCATTCTTCAAGAGATGAATGAGTGAGAGTAGTTGATCTATAGGTTAATGATCATGAATTAGATTAGTCAGAAATATTAACTATACCATCGTCATTAGTAGAAATAGATTGAAATTATTGATCATGATTTTTATAGAGTATCACCACGATTTTGTAATTTCCTGTTGGTAAGAAGGGTAATATTTCACTATGATTTGTTGGAACCTTTTAGAATGTTGGATGACTCACAAAAATGGCATATCGATTGGACTTGCCGTATTTATTCTATTTATTCCCAATATATTTCATGTTTTTTATATGAGAGGTATATACTATATAATTTACATGTCATTGGATGGGGGTATGGATATTGAGACTAGAACCATGTTTGTTGAGCATCCCGATCAGATTATGGATAACTAATAGGAGGCACTACACAGTAAAACAATTCCTCCGATCTGAGTACAATGGTAATAAGGATAGTATAGTCACGATACATTGGAGGGGGGATTTTTTATGAATTATCAGTCACATTAACATTTTTTGAGGGCTGCAATATGAGGTATTTTTGGAAGAAAAAAGTATTTTATTTGTATATATTGTCACACCACGTTATGATTTTTAGGTACTCTCTATCTTGGGTTTTATTCTTCATCATTGGTTTTGAGTTTTACTATATAATGGGAGATTGGATACTATTTAATTGGATTTCATACCATGTAATGGTCATTATAATGATTCCCTAAAAAATATTCAAGGTGTAAAATTATTTCACAGCCAATAAATACTACACATCATGTAATGGTATAAATTGATTTTTTTTTTAAAATGTGATTCCATTTTCAGTGATTTTGGATAACATGGATTTTTTTATTTGAAATGGGATTAAAAAAAATGAAAATGTTAATATTTTTGTTTTTAAGTCTCTTCACATCTTATTTTCATTTCATTCCACCTATGGAATACCTCTATTGATACATAGCTCACCCTAGGCGATTTTTTAGATCTTTTATGCTTCGAAATCACTTGTTCAGTAATGGAGAATCATAGGGGTTGTTGTGTTCCTTACATGGTAAGTTACCCATGTAATTATTCTTCATATGTGGTTGTGTATTCTATTTTTTATGAGTTTGTGTTTAGATTCATGATCAGATTTCATTTTCTATTGATCCTTTGCAGTTTCTTATCATTTTTTATCTTTTGATGGTTGATCTCTTGGTTTCCAAACACTATTTATGAAAGAGGTTGGGTTTATAACATTTTGAGGTAGGTATTTTAATCAAATGTGTTATTTTTTTCAATTTCATACCATTATAGATAAATTACATTGGGTAATTCATTCATTATAAGTGATTTATCTTTTTAAAGGACATATTGGATAGATAAATGATTTTAGTGGGATTTATTTAAAATAATATTATTTTTGAATTGAAAATTTTTATTTCAAACACAAAATATATATTTTCATCGCTTTGAAATATGTTAATAAATTTTGATCTTGGTTTTTAAATGTAATATTTCAATATTGTAACTTTGTAACTTTGGGAACCATAAGTTCATCAGAGAATAGACCTAGGAAATCATAGATTGTGTGACACCAGTAATGGTTGTTTGGTGATATCATGAAATTATGGTCTGAATTAATATCATTTGAATCATATGTTAGTATGATGTTTAGATGTTTTACATATTTTATTTATTTTTTCTATTGTATTGAGACCAAATGACATTGTTCTTGGTTATTTATGGAGTTTTATCACATGATTTTTTTTATCATGGATTATTTTTCAATGGTTTTTATATGAGGTTTTATGACATGGAAAAATATGATTTCAGTTCATGGATAGGTTTTTATTTTTTTACATTATGATTGTGCATATTTTTTCCCACATTCCCCCTAATACATTCAATATTATTTTAAGAATATGAATGGATTTGATAGAAAAATTGAATATATTTTTCAAATGAGTTTGGATTTATAAAAATGCATTGTAATTTTTTTATTTCAATAGTTTTAATAGTTGAATTACTCATATTAGACCTTATAATAAATCTGTTGTGGCATGCTAGTGGGATTTGTGATCACACATTATGTTTTAACTTGGGATGTTTTAGATTTTATATTACTTGTTCTAGGTAAAGGGAAAGGGAATCATGTAGCATGTCATCTTTTTATTAAATCTATTCCATTATAGTGGGGTTGTTTGGAGGTGAATTTTTTTAACATGGGAGGGGGGGTCATAATTTCATATTTATCATGTTTTTTCTTGAATTTTATGGTTTTTATCTATATTTTATTTCATGTTTTATTGCTGTTTTATGGCTTGTTTTGGTTATATTCGCAACTTGTTTACTTTATCTTTGTTATACATCATAGTGTTGGGATGACTCTAGTTCCTTGTCTTGTTGACCCTAGTGTTTCTGTCACATATTGTATGATCATCATAGAAATGTTGATTTTAAATTTAGATATATATAGTATTATAATTATAAATTAATTTAAGGATTATTATAATTTTTTAGGATATTAAATTGAAGGAATGTTAGTGTGTCCTATTTTTGAGGAAGATTCACACATAGTCTTGTTGAAACAATATATAATATTGATGTTTCTAAGAAAACATAAATACATTCCTTGATCACATATTTACTGATCCAGGATAATATCATTCAATTGGAATTGAAAATAAAACATAAAACCTTCTCCATTAAATGTGACAAATAGTTTGAGAAATTTAATAGGATTGTCACTAATTTATATACACCTTTATCTAATTAGATTACAACAAATGTTTTAAAAATCTGATTATTCTTCTTTAAATTTTCATATTATATTTTTTTATACATAAATGGTTTTCTTTATCTCATGCATTCAAAAAAAATCATGTGATACTTTAATTGAAACATTACAAAATTCACCCAAAAAAATATAGAATCATGGATTGGTTGGGAATGATTTATACAGGGATATGGATTCTGTTGGAAAATAATAAATGATAGAAGATGGAATATCTTCCCTCCAGTGGATTACACTTTTTCAATGAATGATATATTTTAGTTTTTTAACTTTTTAAATAGAAGAATGGTTCTCCAAGGTTATTCATAAAATATAAAAAATATTTTTTATGATAAAAATTATGTTAATGTTCATAAAATAATAATATTATAGTTCTTTAGATATGATATTCATGTAGAGATATATATTATTCTTTAAAAATATTATCAACACAATTAACCCATCATTTTTTATTTTTTGAATCAATATTCATTAGTTTCTTATATATGAAAAGTGTCCATCGGTGGAGAAATAAATTTATATCATATTATAAAAATTAAAAATATTTTTCCATCCATAATTATTCAATATAATAGTTATCTTGATTATTCAATCGGTCAAAGAGATCTGACTATGTGGTCCTCTATATTAAAAATGGATTTCTACTATTAAATTGTTTATGATTATTTTTGATGGATAAATTAAATATAAATAATTATAATATGATTTACTATTGATCAGTATATTGTTGATGAAGTCATTGAATTTGGTATTGAATGATCTATTATGGAATGCATTGGTCACCCAAAATATCATCAAATGAGTGATTTATGGGTGAAATAAATGTTTTCCTAATTTATTTCACATTTTTAGAGTGGGTTTTACATTATGTTTTCTACTATTAATATGGTTGAATAATATTTTGAAACTCAAGGATTAGTTATCTAGTATTTTTAACCACCATGAGATGAAAATTTGACATCAAATACATATAATCAATAGTTTATAAGATGGTTTTGAGAATATGTTTTTAATGAATTATACAAAAATATTAATTCAATAAAAGAAGGAATTAAATGGGTTTCCAACATAACAAGTTTAAATGTATTATCTTATAATATTTATATAATTAATAGTTATACCGTATATACAATGGAATAGGTTGAACATAGTATGTTACAAAAAATAGAGTTACAGTAATTGATAAAATGATACATGTATCTTGTTACAGGGATGAAAATAAAATTAATTCCATTATACCATAATTTGGAATCACTGAAAAAAATAATGGTTTATTATTTTACTGTCTCATGTGTTGATTTGTTCCTACAAATGGGTTGACGAAAGGTGTGTTGTCAAAATTGGTTATGTGAGGTTAGATAATGCATATTTTATAATGAAATGGTATAGGGAAGAACTATTTATAATTGAATCATATGCAGTACAAGTGTCATATGAACCAAATAATATAAAACAATTGGTATATTATTCTATTGGTGTCTAAAAGAAGAGTAGTATAAAATGAAAATTCTATTTAGGATTATCCATGGGACATCCGAATAATTTTTTATCATCCTTATGTAGATAAGTCCTTTTATATTAGTGGGTAACATAAAAGGGATATTCGGATTGTTAATAAAAGGGGTAAATACCATTAAACATTAAAGGAAAAATAGTTTAATATATAAGTAAAATTATATTTATTATTATTTTATTATGACAAGTGTTTCCTCATAATTTTTTTGTTTAATACTAATTTTATGTTATATAAATTAATTGTTTTACTATTTTTTCATATAATGGATTTTACACCAACTAGTTAATATAATCTCAAGTAATAGTATAAAATTTATTCTGATGATGAGAAACTATTAAAAGGTTGGTAATATTCAAGAGGTGAGAAACAACCCTAAGGAAATAAATATGTAATTGTAAAACAATATTTTAAGGGTAGGAATGAAATATAAATATTTATGGTTGAAGAAAGACGTGGGTAATATAGAATACTAGTGTATGTGTAAATTATTAAAATGGGATGTATATTTTAAAAAATAATATGGATGGGATGAATTCAGTTAAACTATTAACCCAAAAATGTTTATTTTCATTGGATACTATGGGGTAAGTACATTTATGAAATTGTTGATGTATATAGATATGTATGAAAATATTTTTGATATATTAAGGAAAAAATATGTGAACTGATTAGGGTAACATTTTTATATACATTATTTATTTTACTAATAAAATATTGAAACATTGATTTACTGATAATGTTCGCTTGAAAAATATATTTATATTGTAATAATATAGAATGAAATTCATATAATGGTTATTTTGAAGAGTCATAGATAATTATATATCCCCATTACAAAATAGGATCTTAGGGATGATGAGGGGGATTTAAAATACCTCCCGCTATCATTATATAAACATACAATAAACAAACTAAACATATGATGGTTTAGTTGGTTATCAGGGAGAATAATCATTTAAGTTTCATTTTAAATGTTATTGTGTTCCTTTCCATTATACTAATTATGAATTTTTTTAACAATTTTAAATTTATTAAAAAATGGATTATTATAAATTATCACAATTCATTAAATCTACTATATCCTTATCGTAAAGAAATGATGGGGAAAACCTGACACAAAAAATGATATGTATTTTAAATAAAAAAAACTATTATATGATATGGAATAATAACATAATTATTTATCAATATTTATATGTATAAAAATATACATAAACCTCATTCAAAGTCTATCTAATATCATGTTTTATTCAATTAGGATCATGTTAATAAAAATGAAAAAAATACTAGATGAAAATACATAAAAATTATTGGAATCACAAGTAAGCATGACATATTAGTAATTTTATCAACATTAGTTTAGAATTACATAACAACTAGTACATAGATTATTTTACTTTTATCTTATTTTATAATATTCCCTATTTACAATAATTGAATGACACGTACCTTCAGTAACATTAAATAATCTAGAATGGAAGGTTCGTGTTTTAGGTATAGGTTTTATTATGAAACCAAAAAATACATTGGGAAAGCCAAATAAATGTTGATACAAATACGTAAAAAATTAATTTTCCGTGATCAAGATACATTATATTAATTAGTCAATAGTTTGGATAAAACAATATATCAAACTCTTTAGGGGGATCAATGAGAATAATCGACACAGTAGTAACCACACTGTGAAGGAAAGTCCACCTAGTTATGCTGAAAAAAATCCCCTCAATATTCATCCTTAACCAAGGTAATAAATTTTATCATAATAGATTATTCTATATAATAATTAAAATACTAATTTTAACATACATATACTGAAATTATAAAATGTTACATGTCACGAACCAACCTAGGTTGACCCTGAACTGATCACTCAAGCCATTATGCGACATGACCCGAGAGGCGTTCCCGATCCTCCCAGGATAGCGATAAGTGCCATGGCATCAATAGAGGACAATTGGGAATGATTTCGGCCAGTAAAAATAAATAAAGCAGCCGAAAAGTAGAATAACACAAAGTAAGTAAATGACACTGAAAAGAAAGAATGATCAGGGACAACCCACTAACCTGACTACGACAAAAACTCCACACGACTCCGAGAGTCACTCACCAATCCACATATAACCCTCACCCACGACGAGTACACTCGAGTCGAACATGCAACTGAAACTAAAAACAGGAAAAAAACAATAGCCGTGAGTATTAAAAATTAGTAGGCATGCACAAAAAAATATTCCCAATGCACTACAATTATATAATGAGTTTAACAATTTCATGTGTGAACTAGATTATAAAAAATTTGGGTTTCCAAACATGCACACTTTCATTTATAAAACAAGAATTAGTCCATTTACCTTTTTAATTTAAAAGAAAGTATAATGTTTGAAAGGAGAAGGTGCATTACAGCATTGAAAACATCTTCATGAATAATTCAGAAAAATTCGTGTTTTAGTTATTAACCCGAAGGAAAACCGCACATAACAAACAACACACACTAAGGGAAATGGAAAAAGAGGCACACATGGTCCATCAACCAAACTATACCTCTCAATCATCTGCCACATACAAATAAACACTATGTGAAACATGGGTCGAAACTAGAATCCCGTGAAAAATCCAAAAATTATTATACATGTGACTCATCCTGAAGGAATTACCTACTCTATGACTTCATAACTCTCTAACACTCGGTGTTTCGCAACATGGCCAAATCGAGGGGCCCAATCCCATAGCACTAATAATAAAGTACCTCTCTGCTATGGGCCACTAGCCCGTGTGTAATCTAAAGTAGTGCAACAATCGTTCTCAGAAGAATCACTTACTATGCCACGTTCCCTTGTCAACACGTTTAATAAAAAGGAAATGGGTGAGGCAACAAAGTCAATCAAGTAGCAAAAACATCACACAGAACTCATTCTTTCAATGTAAACCAAAGATCACCCCTGTGTCCCCCCAAATATATTTTTCCAAAATAATTTATTTTATTAAATTGCAAAACAGGCCTTCACCAATTTTAAAGAAAATCTTCTTGACTCAAGAGAAACATTACACTTTTTCATGTTTCAAAAACAAATTATCAACAAAGCAGAACTACATTTGAAATACATTGATTTTTTTTAATGCCAAATGGACATTCGTTCACTACCTGGTGCCCGTTCATCAAGAAAAAATTTCAACTGCCGTGTATAAAATAAACGGATCTTTTTACACCAAATACCATTTAAAAATTAATTATACATATATTATTTCCCATTTATTAAAATAAATAAAATATCAATCAATTAATAAATTCTGAATTTAAAGGCGAGTGTAGTGGAGAACCTACCTGGACTTTTAGCTCGGTTATGATGACGATGCACGTCTCACCCTTGCGTACAAGTACGCACAACATGCTTTCAACTGCAATATCATGGAAAAAGTTTCCAATGTGCTCCAACCATAAACATAAATAAAAAAATATAAATTATAAATTAAAATAAATCAATAAAAATCCAACACAACCACACCCAAACCTCAATGTAGGCTAAACAATGTGATCCCAAACGGCTCTCCTTCGGCGACGAACGCTCGACACGGGCCCAATTAAGAACTGGGTGTGCTGCAGGTTTGGAGATAATAGGTGAAATGGGAGCGGACAGAACTGGTCATCCCCCATCGGAAGGATGGCATGGGGATGTAGTGTGCTAGAAAAAGAAGCGGATAGGGAAGCAGACATGAGGCGTGAGGGAAACAAAGGGCGGTCGCGCCGTGGGTGTCGCGCCACTGCTTGCTGGACGACGCAAGGGCGTTGCGCCGCTACTGGCTAGCGAGGATAGGGAAAGGTGGGTAGCCAGGCAGTTGGCTGAGACAGGGGGCGTGTTTCCAGTCAGTCACGTTGAGAAGGGAGCGGGCCAGAGACCTTGCTGCACACTAGAAATGAGTTGCATTAGCTGGTTGGAGGTTGTGGCTGCATGTGTGCCCAATAATGATGCATGCATGTGTATTGGTGTAGCATTAGAGATCTAGGGGTGCCTAGCCAGCAGGTGGTCACCTGGGCTCTAGGGGGTTACACTGTAAGAGGAGATGGGTAGGAGACGGGTCATGCATGCAGGCCGAGTAGGTCTGGAGGCAGAGGGTTGTGGGAGAGCAGGAAGAAGGGGTTGTCTTGCGAGGGACGGGGAAGGGAGGTCTTAAGTAGGAGGGGTCGGCTACTGGGCGGTTGAAGCACGGTGAGGTGAGGCCGACCGGAGGGATTACTGGGGCATGGTGCAAGGTAAAAAAGTAGACAAGGGAACTGTGTAGGGAGAGCAGTGCAGAAGCAGATCGTGCTGGTTGATGGCTTCAGGGTAGGGGTGCTAGAGGTATCCTGGAAGGAGGGCACCACGTAGGAGGCAGAGCAGCAAGGAGCCACATGGGATGCTGGGCGTGGGGTGGCAGAGTGGAAAGGCGGGGTGCAGGCTTCAACGGGAAGAAGAAGAGGTGGGAAGATATAATGGTGGAAGAAGGAAAGTGGGGGACAACCACGTGGAAGAGGGGAAAAAAGAAAAAAAGAGAAGTGAAAAAAATAAAAGGGGAATACAAATTAAATAAAATAATAATATAAATAATACAAATTGAAAGTAATAATAATAATAATATTGTTATGAATAATAATAATAAATTTAATATATATTAATAATATTTATATCAATATCAATAATAATACTAATAATAATAATATTATTATTATTAAAACAACTTAAATAAATCTAATAATAAGAATGGTAATAATAATAATATTCATAATAATATTCATAATAATAATAATAATTACAAAAATAATAATAATAATCATAAATTTCATTACAACAATAGTAATAGTGAAAATTATTAACCATAAAAATTTTAAATAACGTAACAAAATGCAATAATTTTTTCATTTAAATTTGTGTGAAGACCGACGGACATCGTCGTTGCCTAGGCGAAGCCGCATGGGGTTTCCAAAACGCACTCTGCCCGAATGCTCAGTGAAATCCACACAAAACTGCACATTTATTTTTGACAAAACATAAAAATATTATTCAGGATTCATCCTGAACCTCGACAAAAATTTCTAATACCAAAAAAGAAAGTAAAATAAAAATAATAAACAAGTCGTGGTGTGACATTATATTTATTGTAATATTTTTGTATCATAAACCACCAATAAATTTTTTCAACTTGTAAAATGTAAAATATCAAAAGAAAATCTATAAAAAAAATTAAGAGGTTCATGTGAGATTATAGATTCATGTAGCTCATAAGTGTATTGTTGAGATACATGATCCATTTTATGATGTTTACTTTCAAAAGAATTAACATTCTATTTAAAAAATTTTAACATGATAATTTAATCATATAATAAAAAATATGATAGAGTGGTATGTCATTTCCAATATCATTTATATGAAAAAAAAATCAATTAATTTATAAAATTATATAATATATTATGATATTATATTTTATATAATGAAATATAAGTATGTGTTGTCACTATAGAGTATAAAAATTTGGACTGAAATTGCACGATGAGGGTACCTATAACATTCTAATTGAACTTCTCCATTTACTAATGTTACAAATTCATACATTTATATTGTAAAAAAATAAATATAAATGAAATGGAATTTAAAAATAATATTTATGGATCGATTTTAAATGACATGATGTTTTTTGAAAATTTAATATAATTTATCAATCCCAAAATTTTAGAAGCCTTTGCTGTGAAATTATATCTGAGGAACATTTTCATAACTCAATTTCTCAATAACCAGATTTCATTATTTATTTTAGTTAAATATTATTCATATTTTCAAAATTCATATATATAACACCTATAAAAACGGATAAAATTATAAAAAACCAATTTGGTAATGACGTTCCTATTGAAACATCTATACAAAACATCAATGAAGGGAAAATTTAAATGATGTTACCGTAGTTTTAAAAATAAAATAACCTAATATAGACAACTTATAATACTAAAAAATAAGGGGTAAAAATCTACTCGCTGATTATATAAAATATATATATTTTTTTAATTAATTTGATATTTTATTTTTTTATGGTTCATTAAATATTTATTTCAATAAATTTATATATTTAAATGATATATTTTATGTATCCAATGTAATAATTTTTGATAAATCAACCCTACATGATTTTTCTTATGATTTTTCTTATAAACTATATTAAATATTTTTAAAAAATATTTCTTATTTTATATTTTTACATGAATTTTGATATGATTGAGTAGTGTTTATTTATAGTAAAATAGATTTCATGAGAAATCTTAGTGGACACAAGAATCATATGGATTTTTATATGTGGATATGTGTTAAATTGAATATTATATTATCTCATAGTGAAAAAATTTATCATAACAAATCCTATGATTCTAAAAAAATTAATGTGTCTGAAATAAAATATCCACACCCATTTTGTTATTATATTTGAAAATTTATGAAATATGATATATTATATCCACTAACTAGAATCCATAAAGAAGAAATTTTTAGAGTGATTACAATGTAATTTAAAATATTTATTAAAAACATATCAATAAATATTTTTCAAGTACTACAAGATCTGTCAATAGTAAATATATTCACCTAAAAAATTTATTTTTATGAATGAGTGGGTATATTACATGGTTTTAGGATTTTTTCAGATATCATGAATATTTTTGATACTTAATACACTATCAAAAAATATATTTAACTGACATCAAGAAGTTTTAGTTTATATACAATATGTTTAGTTCAATTTATTATCATTTTAATCATTATTAGGGATATTTATTTTAATTATAAATGATTACAAAATTTTTAGTTTACATTAAATGTTTATTTTATTTTGTATTTAAAATAAATGTTTTTCCTGAGAAATATTTCACCAATCTTGTCAATGCCATATTCGTAAAAACTAACTAATAGTTTTATCCGACTCAAAACATTGAACTAGGTAAGTTTTGTTTATTTTTGAAGAAAAATATTAATTTTTCATGGATATTTACATTACATACATTTACTATTACTAATTGATTATTCAAAAATAAATGAAACTAAATTTTCATAGTGTGGTGTTTAGAATTAACTACCAATTAGTTTTTGAAAACATGATACAATCATGATTTGATTGGATAATCGACTATAAATTTATATGAGGTATATTAACATAATTTTTATTTTTATATATTTATATACTCTTATTATGAATGAGATATTCTATATTAAATTTAAAAATTACATATATTATATATATAAAAATATGCCAGAAATTCAATATCATGCTAACATGATCAATTTGACATGATACATGCAGGAAATGATCATATATTCATTCCTGAATTGTAGGAATGAACCAAAAAAAATCTAACAAACAGGGTGGTACATATGACTAAATGTTCATTATTCTAATTTAAATGTGAGAGTTTTTTTCAAAACATTTGTAACATTTTTAAAAATATTAAAAAATAGACAAACATTTCTGATATAGTAAACATTTTATTTATGATTCAGTTTTTCACATGCATGAATTGATATCATTTCAATCCAATATGTAATGTCCTTGATATGACTAAAATTTTATTTTTATTATAAAACTGATATTTTAGTTCAAAACATGTGTTACATAGTAAAAAATGATCTGATGTGCTGAAATCATCATGATAACTTTGGAAAGCACTATGTTACTCATTTATGGAATACAGAAATTACGTGAACAATAATCTAACACATGGTTCGGGTAGTATGACCTAATGTGTTTGTTTTCAATTTAGAAATCGTTTATAATTAAGTTTAAAATATGTATCTTGTATTTAAAATAAATAAATCATTATTATATTGTCATTATATAATATAATAATGAACTATGATTCATTAATAAATTATTGGAATTAAATTTATATCAATCCATCAGAAAATCTGTCCAGTATAATAGATTGTGAATTTTTAAATTTAAAGTGATATTTTTGTACAAAACATGTCTTATATATTCAAAAAAAGAAAATATCTATAACTATTTTTATAATATAGTAAAAAGAATATTTATTAATTTTTTAACATGTTCTAATTAATGTGACATTAATCGGATACAAAGTGAGGTAAAAAATAAGTGTGTATTATTTTATTTAAAAATTATACATATTTTCAAACATGGATCCTAGATTCATAACTAGGAAAAAATTCGTTTATTTTCATTATAGAATATTCAAATAGTCAATGATTTCTTTTTAATTTATTGCAATTAAAACTATTTAAATATTTCACAATATACATTTAGTGTCATAGAAATTTAATGTTTTATTTTTAATGGTGAGATGTTAATTCAAATCTAATGACACATTGAAAAAATGAATAAAACATAATCATGATTCCATGAAAAATTAAAATAATTATTATTTAATCAATTGCGACATTTGATAAATAGTCACAAGTTAATCAAATCCATAATATTCCTAGTATGAATGAAATTACATGTTATCAATTTAATACTGGAATATGAGTTTAAAATGTGAATCATAGAGTAAAAACTATAACAAATCCATGTTTACTATAATTAAATCTATCTTGAACTAATTAAAGGGTTCCTAACATCTGGAAATTTCCTCAATTATTGTTTCCTTATTTCATTATTCTTCTTCCCGTTCCTTACTGGTGTTCATCTTCCCCTCTTTCATCGCTTCTTATTTGGGTATTTTCTTTTATCATTATCTAGATTTTGAGCACCATTCCCTATCACTTATCTTGTGTATTATTTTGATACTGGTAGTAATGAAGTAGGTGATGTTTTTTAGTTTATCGAATGTATTTGTTGGTTGGGGATGGAACCTCTAGAGAGTGTGATTGTGGTGGAGTTATTTTTTATTCCTAAATTGGTTTTAGGAGTTGGAGTTTTCCAAATGAGTGGTTTATTATCCTTGAAATAAAACCTCCCCATATTGTCTTCATTACTTTTTTTCCTCATTGGTGTTTTTTTCCTTGCACATCACATTTTGTGGTTACCTTTATCTTTTTGTCTGGATTTTATTTTAGGTAAATAGTTTGTCTTGTCTCGAAGGCTCTTTTTCATGGCTAGTGACGATTTATTTTTAGTTTAGTGGTAAATCCATGTGAAGATGAAACTATATGTCAAATATTAATGTTCATGGTGATGATATCTTTGTTTTTATTGGTGGTGGAATTCATATAAGGGTTAGAGGAATTGTTTATTGTGTTTATTGAAGAGGTTTTCTGTGGTTGTGGATTTAACAAGACTATAATTTCCGATATGGAATAATTTTACAGGGATAAAATCATCTGACAATAAATTATGGGAGAAGGTGTGATTATCATTTTATGTAATGTTAAATATCATGGAACCACACATCTCATGATGATCATGATGTGCAAACAAATCTCTTTCAAAGAACTGAGGCTTTTTTGGTGTAGTTTTAGGTTAGGCTCGACCTTGTTCTCAATTGAACTACCATAATTTTTACTGTGGTTTGGTTGCTGATTTATTATATTCTTGTTGTTTGGTGCCTCATTTTTGAATTAATTTATTATCCCTATGTTGGGATACCCCAAATAATTCCATTTATATTTTGGATATCAAAAAACCAATTAAAGTATTTTACATCCAATATTGTAAATTTTTTAATAGAATAATTATTGAATACTCACAAATGATAAAACATGATAATATTTTAATGATACTTTAGGAAAATAAAATACAAATCATTTTTGATATGTAGGAATTACCCTCCTATAAATTCGATATTTAGTGTTTCCAGTTGGAAAAAAAGTGTATGTTATTTAATTTAAAAGTGAAATTTTAGTTTAATACATGCATAACACACTCAATACTATGAAAAAAACTCAAATTATCATTCTAATTTAGGAAAAATTGTCAGTAATTAATTTTTTAAAATTATGAATTACCTATGTATGATGACCCTAATTTTTCATATGTAATTTATAAAATATTTCATTAATAATTTATTTCATTATAAAATTTACTTGTATCCTTATAGGTTTAATCTATATTCATAATACTTGAATAAAAAATATAATAATATATAATTATATTGAAAGAAATTTTTTTATTCAATCCCAGGTCACCCCACTATAATTGATTTCCTGGTTGTATAAATCTAAAGGAAATAGTGAGAATAAATTCCTGTATGTGAATAAATAATTAAAATAGAATGGATGTGATCATCTTTGATAAAACATGAGGCATAAAATGAGAGAATAATATTTATGATATTACATAGAAATATGATAGAAAAAAAAATTATATGAATATCAAAAATGCTTACAACAAAGGTGTCATAAAACATACTACTAATGGTGTTCAACAAGGTATCATAAATCATTTCCACATCATGTTTCCATGCTATTAGAAATGTGTTATCTAAAAAGATTAATTATTTAACCAATGCATTGGATTGATATATAGGGAAACCATTTATATGGAAATCATTATGTGTTCTACATAAGTATTTTATCATAGGAAAGTATTTAATCATTTTAACATGAAAGAATGTAATGTGGGTTTGATGCATGGAATTACCTAGTCAAAGAACTATATTTATATCAATATAAATACCCTTGAATGAATTTAGGGTCGGTTTTCACAAAATTAATGCATAACATGGAAAATTAAATCCAAAATTCACCTTCTTAATAGTTATACAAAAAAAATTTATGTACTTCTATTAATGATATTCAATGATATTATCTCTTAATGAGCATAATTTTGAAAGTAAATGACTTCTTATAAGCACATGAATGAATAATAAATTGAAATAAAAAGAATTATATTTAATATATTACTCTAATGGTGACATGGAAAGAGGAATTGGACCCTTACCAAGAGAGATATCATCTTAAAGCCCGCAAATATGGTTGTAGAGCCCTAGTATCTTTTTAGAGATAATTAATATAGAAATAATGATAGGAAATTTATGCTCAATGGATTTTTATTGAAGAGTAATTGAATAATGAGTGAGTATTTATAGAAAATGGGTAGTGTTTTTTAATTTATAAACATAAGAATTGGAATCCTAGGAGAAAAAAATGAAATAACATTTCCCTTAACATGTTATTATCTTATATGTTTTGACGTAAGTGGAATAATTATCTTCTACACCTCGAATATTCTTAAAGTGTTCCTCTATCTTCAATAGCATATATGACACACTACACTAGACATATAAACGAATAAAATGTTTTGCAACATTGTGATATATTTAATATTATAAATAAAGACAATAGATTATATATCATATAATTCATGTAATACATAGTTAACTTGGGTTTTAGCAAATAAAGACTTTCTTTCATAGCTTATACTACATGAAAATCCATGTTTAAATCAACAAAAATAAATTATTAAAATATAATTATATTACCAAGTAGTTAAATTCGAATTTATGAATTTAAATAATTTTCTTATAAATATATAAGGTTTTTAAAAATGTAAAATTTATTCTTTAGTTAAAAATTAATTAGAAATAAATATAAAAACCAATTGATTATAATGATTTCTTTATGATCACATAGGGTTTTAATCAAAATAAATGAAATTAAATACAACTATTAACTGATATTAATAAAATATATATGTTATTTATTCAATAAAATATTTTTTACAATCATCCAATAGATTTTATAGGCATAAAATAAGAAAAAACCCCAATTTAACAGATACAAATTGTTTTTCTAATGGAAAATTAGTCACCTTTTATAGAAGAACATTATTTAAAAATACTTTTTTTAAATTTTTATAAATTTCATATGACACAATAAACATAATTTTTAATTCTAATGACAAATTAATATTATGATGAAATGTTTTTTATAGGATGTTTTATTTTTTTATGAAAACAGAGAATTATAGAATTTGAATTGATTTTTTTCTACATATTAATTATTTATAAGGATAAATTATATTTTTGATTAGAAATAAAAAATAACTAAATAAATTTTACATAAATTTTTTAAATTTATGGATTTTTAATAATTTTCATATTGAAATTGGATATAAAAACATAGGTAACTTTGAATATTTTTTCATTAGAAACTAGATTTTTTATTCCGTCTATGGGAATAATTTTAAAATAATTTCTTCCACATATATTATTGAGATTTGAATATATTTATTAAATGTTTGGAATAATATTAATTTATAATTTATAATTTGTTCAACATAATTTTTTTAAAATATTATTTAAATTAATAAAAATTAATTGCAGTGATTACAGAAAAAATTCTTAAAGAAGTACTTAACATGAAAAATAATGCCCAAAATGACCTATAAACTATTAGAAACTCCATTTCATGGCCATTTATGAAAAATAAATTCATTTTAATATAATTTGGTTCATTATTTTTTCAAAATGATATGGGGAAAACATTAGTGGAATTACCTTTTTAAAAATCTATATAAATGTCACTCCTCCTCAACTAAAAAAATAAACTCATCCAAATTTTTTTTTAAACATAAAATTCCTAACAGATCATCAAAAATATGAAAAACTAAGCTCCATACATCACTCCATGTTTCATAGGGGGATTCTTTTTGGGATCAAATCCAACCAAGCCAGACTTTTTTTAAAAAAAAGGTGTCTCCCAAAAACGAGGTAACAATATTAAACTTTCAATTTAATATTGTTTCAATCTCAAACCATTAATTTTTTCAAATTAATTTATTATGTAACATCCATGGAATATTAAATATACATATAAGTTTTTATTATGATAGTATCATCTAAAATTCAACACACATCCTTGAAATGGGATACACAATCATCTTTCTTGAGTACGGCGGACTATCACCTCATGATTGGATGTTGTTCATTATTCTATTTAAACAATTTAAATTTGGGAATAATAATGTATTTACAGATTATATATAATAAATTTAATATTTATTATATATTTATTCTTATGTAATTTTTTTATAACACAAACCTTTATGCTTTTAATTTTTTGGAAGCCCAATAAGCACGTTTGTGGAGGTATGGACTAGTACCTCCTCAAAATGATGTGATTCATTAACCCTATACATGGAATTTATTAAGGATTGTATTAATGAAATTATAATGAATATTTGAATTAAATATAATATTTTATTTATAATATAAAAATATATATCATTATTATTTAATTTTTTTATATATGATAATGAAATGGAAGTAGCATCCATGTTTACGTACGACCTACCTTCTCCATTAATAGTAAAATAAATTTTATATCCACAAAATTTTTCGATTATTATGAATACATATATAAAAAATATATATGATATCTAAATCTTTTTTCGAAATCTATAAATGATTATATCAAGATAAATATTTATGTGAAAAAAATGTAATATGTCAAAGCACACTAAAAAAACTAGGCAACTCGTGACATTGTGAAAATAATAAAATATTGTTAAGAAATGGGTAACTATATATTATAATAAGATAATATAAGAAATTATAAATATGATAATATTTCATCTATGTGCTATTGACATAATTAAAATCTATATATGAGAAGTTAAACGATGTTCACCAGAATAGAAAGGAAAGGTAAGAGATTCATGTCTCACATTTCTTTCCATGAGGCACACTCCATTTTAACTACATAATTATTTTTTATGTTTTATATAATAAAACTTTATTATTTTATATCATTAATAAATTTATATTAGTTTTAAATTTATATTATTTATGAAATTATTTCATTCATGGGGATTGTAATTCAATTTTTACCAAGTAGTAAGGTACTTCCTCTCAATTTCCATTCTTTGAGGAGTGATTTATTATTATGAAACTAATTTGTTATTAATGGTGTACATATAGAAAATTTTAAATGTAATATGATGAATCATTCATTCTTCAGGATATTATATGTTTTAATTTTAGTTATTTCATCTAAGAGTACATACACTAAATGTTACACAAGTGGTAAAATATTTTATAACGCAATTAATTTTCATTAGGTTATATTACACTTCCATTGTCGTTACAATTATTTTATCATTATTAAAATTACCTTGAAAATATATTGATGTTATTTAAAAATTTATTAGATTTACATTTTATACACATAATCGATTAATATATTAATTCTCACTACAACCTAATGACCATTATAAGGGTTTATTTCACAATCTAATTCTAATAAAGTATGATTATTCATGGAAATAAATAAAATGAATTTATAATAACATTGTCCTATAAACCATTTAATTTTCTTATCCCATGTTTATTCATGACAGTTCTCATGTTATAATACCATTTTCATACTCTTTGGTACGAAAAATGTTTTAGAAAATACTTTTAATAAAACCCAAAATCATTTCTTTCGTTAGTTAGAGAACCTATTTTATAATATCACTTTTTATTAAATTGTTTTCAAAAATATTTTCTATGAATTTATGAATGATTTTTTATAGACTTTTTACACATTTTTCTTTTTAGAAATGCTTTTAAACGTATATTCATTTCTCTTTCCAAAAAGCCATTTTTCATCCCTTTTATCGGTTGAAACGAATGTTATTTTCTTCTTTATATGAAATTTATAGATTTACCCATTTTCATTTCATGAAATATTACATTTCATGTTTAAAATGATACTTTTTAATGAATTTTATTTCAATAAATATTATAAAATAAAATTATTTTCAAAATAATTTTTCTAAATAAACAATCATATTTTCATCAAGAATCTCTTTAAAAGAAATTTTTATATAATTTATATTAATCAATGATAACTACACTTTATTTTTACATCACTTATAGTAGGATCTATTCATAATATAATTATTTTTCCTCAATAGGTATTATGAATTATTTGGTTAAGGATTGTATTTAAATTCACATCCATGATTTTTTTATTAGTGAAATTGAATTATTCAATTTCCTATAATAATTAGAAATTGAATTTCCCCTAATTATCTATATCCTGTTTCATTAATATTATTATTTCATAAATCATATATTATTTTTACATATGGAGTTTAATTTGATTGTAATTTCAGTTAATGGGGAAATATTGATAAATCTGTATCCTTTAATCAATATGGATATTTTCTATGGTGTATTGTTTATTAATTGAATAGATTATTGGATATAAGGAATGATTTAAACTAGAAATACTTGAATGGGACAGGATGTTATATAATACCCAAATTAATCGATATGTTCCCTTTAGACAAATTAGTAGTGAAAATAAAATTGGTTTCTACTTGTACTATTAAACCATCTTGTGAAAGGTCGTGATGGTATAAGTTTAATGTGCCTTATACATAACATCCAATAATTAATAATTGACTCTTTATTTATTTACTATTTATTATCCATGAAACATTCAATATGAAAATGTCAATTTTTGCATTTAATTATTAGTTTATTGTTTAAATTGAAGGTGTTTTTAGTTATTTATCTTCTTATTTTAACTACACACTTCTTTATCAGTTTATTTATTACATTGAATATGTGTTCAAATATTTAACTTTCCATAATGATTATGATCATTTATTAAATATTTATTCAACTATACTTAACCTTACTATTAATTTTATCTTAACATTATTATGTTTCCTTTATGGAGGATTCTATGAAGTGTGATAAGAAATAATTAAAAGGTTATAAAATATGGAATAATTTTATTAACCTCAAAAATAATTATATTATAATTTTTCTATTAATTTATAATACAATACTCATGTATGTATACATTTTACCATGACTAATAAAGTATTTTGTCCTTTGGGATGTGATTTAATTGTATCTTATGACAATGTAAGAGTAGTACGCTCCTGCTTCTGGCTATTGGGGTCAATAATGATATGGTTGGTATTTGAGATGGGTTTAGATGAAACCTTTGGAACTAAAGTTAAGAAATCATAGGTTATAGAACATATCCTTAAGGTAAAATTTTGGGGTATGTATAGAATAAAATAATAATGATTCGGTAAGATATATATTATGTGTTTTTTCTATAAATAAATCAATGTATGGATACTATATGTGGATGTTGTTTTTGTATAGATGTACCTTGGAGTAAAAACTTTGGAAAGGTGTTTTGGACCTAACACAAGAATAACCTAGTTAATGATAATGGGACTTACTGCACACATCTTTTGAAAAAATAAGGAGATATTCATTAGATAATCCACATTTTCATTACAATCAATTGTGAAGGGTTTGAAAATATAATGAAAATAATTAACCTTGGTTAATCCCATGGCCTTATATATTCAAAATTATGTTTCATGATTTAAATATCTGATAAATGAGTATACATTTTCTCATTATAACTATTGATAATCACACTATGCTCCACAATTTATGTGAATCACTAGAACCGAATAGATTAATGATAGCATGGAACATGAAGGATAAGGTGTTGATAATGAGAAACCAAATGAGGTGATGATATGAGGGAATGATATAATTTGTATGAATAATCACTTTTCCCAAAATATGATTAACAACATATGCCTTAAAGAACTCTCAAACACACCAAAGAAGAGAAAGTTGATATTTTTAAGAGATCATGTTGTGGAGACCATAGAGAGTACAATGCTCAGTTTTTATTATGGATGAAATGTGGAAGGAAACACCCAAAAAATTATATCAACATAATGATGAAATGATATATATTGGAGAAATATGGACATAAATAAAATAATCACTAATATAAAATGATAAGTATGATGGAAGGAAATGAATATAATCATGAGCATCAATTTATAGTTCTTTCCCCTAACTGTAGTGAATTTTTTCATTACCCAACTAATTCTCTCTTATAAGGACAATCACAAAACTAAGGAGAGAACTATGTAGAAATAAATGGATGTAGTATTTATTTATTGTGTTTTAATTGAAAACATTAGTTAAAAGGCTATTTAGTGATAAAAAAATAAAGGATGACCTTAATATTTATTTAAAAAATTAAATTATTATAAAATAATAAAAGGACAATCGGTATGCCAAGTGATAAACCATCAAATATGGTAAAATACTTATACTTGAACCCATGACTAAAGAATGATACTGTTTTTGTGCATACCTTTGGCTGACGTGATGTCAGATCAATGTGAAATTAATTTCAATTAAAAAATTTAAAAAATATTTATTAAAACTGAACTACTAGTGTTAAATTTTATGTTTAATGATAAATTTATTAACCATATAGGTTTTGGAAAATAGTAAAACTAAAGAAATGACTTTTTTTAAAGGTATTATAAACCGTTTAAAATTATTTTATTGATTCTTAAGAAATTTTCATTCTAGGATATCTATTTCATAGTGAAAGTAATTAATTATAATTTCATCGAAGAACAACCAATATATAAAATGTTTTATAAGAAATTGAAATATATCTAGTAAGTATATTTCCATATATTTCTATGTAGTAAAATAATTACTCAGAATTAGAAAAAGGATAAAAAAATTTGTCCTAATACATAATTTTTTTCAACTAATGGTCTTTTAAATCACCATAAATTTATAAGTTTTAGGCCCTCCACATTCCACAAATCATCCCTTTTTAGGATTGATGACCTCATTCAGTACCAATAAATATTTATTTCTATTTGTCAATGCACATATCACCACAATCCACTAATATTATCCTACATAGAGACCTTGTTATAGGTTATTCTATGTGACCATTATATTTCACATTATCACTTAGTAAGAAGATATTTCATAAAATATTTTACAATGTGGGTTTTTCAACAAGGTAATTTTAAAATATAATATTATAGATTATAGGGATCGAGTTTAAATTCCAAGGACACAATATATATATAAGCAGGGGAGAATGTAATACTATAAAGATTATAAAAGAGTAACTTTTATTCGATAGCATTTATGAAACACAATAAAAACCATATAAAAGAATATAAACTATTCGGAATTTATGGTATATTTAATATTTATATATATAATTAATATATTATAGATCTTTTGATTCTGGAAATACTGAGTTATCCTATGTCCTAGATAACCAATACATTATTTCATAGCTTGTGTTACATGCAAGACTATGCTTTAACGAACTATAATATATTATTAAAATATTATTATATAACCAAGTTTCTAAATTATTAGTTATGAAGAGTAGTAAGTAAGTTATAATAATATATGGTTTATAAAAATATAAAATTAATTCACTGGTTTCCAATTAATAAAAAATAAATATAAAACCAATTGAATATACATGAAATGATTTTTTTTCTCACAAATGTGTTTTATCCATATAAATTAAATTAATTAATTTTAATGAATGATATTAAAGAAATGCATATTTTATATATTCTATTATTATTTTTGATTCAGCTAAAAGATTTTATAGTTATAAAATAATAAAAAAATAAATTTACACATAAAAATATAATATTTTTATAAAAGAAATTTTTCCACCTTTTGATGGTGAACCTTATTTAATTTTTTTGGGAAATTTTATAATTTATATATTTTAAAATAAACTTATTTTTTTAAATCATAACATAGAAATTATACCCAAGTTAATGGTTGGAATATTTTTGTGATGCTTCATTTTTTGGTAAATAGTGAGAAATGTTGAATTTTCATGGAAAAATGATATCTCCTATAATTTGATTAAATGTATAAATTATATTTTTGATTGGTGTTAATAAATATTTAGAAAAAATTTAAATCAATTAATCAAATATTGATCGTTGGAATCAATTTTTCATTTTAATTGAATATAAAAACATAGAAAACTTTTGACTATTATTATTTTAAACCCATAATTTCTCATTCTGTCTATGGGATTAATATTAAATTAATTTATTCCAATTATATAATAAAAACATGAAAAAATGGATACTATATTTTGAATAATAATCATTTATTATTTCTAATAAAGTCAATATATTTTCTATAAATAATATTAGTGAAATTCATTAAAATTAATTGCAATGATTAAGAGAAAAATTATCTTCTCAAAAAAATAAACCTAAAAAAATTAATCCAAAAATGAATACGAAACATGTATAAAATACATTGAAAGGACATATTACGAAATGATCCACAATTTTATCTAGTTTCATTATTTTTTGAGGTATTTCCCATTGGAATATCATTGTTGGAATTCCCATTCCAAAAATATTAAATAATGTCACTCGTCCACTAAAAAACGATATTGACCGCTACAACTTATTCAAAACATTGAAGACATTTATATAAGTAAAAATATACTATAATAAGCTTTTAAATTTCCTCCTCTAATCCTAGAGGCCTCACTTTGGACATAAATCTGACCTAGTAATTCTGTTGGTATCAACCTAATGGAGTTATATGTAAACGAGGTAAAACCCTCAACAAAAAATTTCTCTTTATTTATTTCTCAAATAATTAAATTATTCCTAATTTATGATTATATAATTAAACTAATTTCTTCAAGAAACTTATATTTTTATTATATGTGTTTTTCCTACACTTTTTCTCACATTTGTTAAATACGATATGCAATCATCATTCATTTGTATGACAGACTACCGCCACGCAAACTAATGTCATTCATTATTCTATTTACCACACATTTAGTAAAAAATAATGATGAATATATTTTTTAAAAAACATATATAATATATTTATAATGTATTTATTCTTTTATAAGTATTACATAACACATTCTATTATCATATACATTTTGTGAGAGTACCATAACATCGTTTATAGATGTGTGGACTATTGCCTCCTCAAAGCGATGTTATACATTC
The DNA here is from genome assembly GCA_963277665.1 of Viscum album. Classification (NCBI taxonomy): domain Eukaryota; kingdom Viridiplantae; phylum Streptophyta; class Magnoliopsida; order Santalales; family Viscaceae; genus Viscum; species Viscum album. The sequence goes on along the minus strand of OY728164.1, from coordinate 566,092,136 downwards.
ATGATTTACATGGAATGTGTTAAGGATTAACATAAAAAAATATGTGAAATCTATGAAATAAATATGACACTATAATTATAATATATATATATATATATCATTTCATATTAATTATATTATATATAATAATTAAATCTAAGTATCATTCATGCATATGTACGGATTACCGTCTCTATGAATGGTATAATTAATTTATTATCTCAAAATATTTTGGATTATTATAAATAAATATATAATGAATATTTGTGATATTTAATAATGTTTTTCATTATAGAAATGGTTAAATCATGGGCTAATTAATAGAAATAACAAGTAACTTGTCAAAACATGCACAAAAAACTGGGCAGTTAACTCCCAAAATAATGAAAATAATGAATGATTGATAACAAATGGGAAATGATATATTATAGGAAAATAATATATGAAATTATAAATATGAATATAAATCTAGTTTAATTTATGGTAATTTTTAATACCATTATAAAGGATGTTAAAGTATGTTCACCTGAATGGAAGTGCAAGGTAAGAGATTCTTGTACCACTTTTTTCATGAGGCATACACAGTTTTCACCAATTAATTATTTTGTGTGGTTTATATACTTATACTATTTTATTATATTTTAGGAATAAATTTATATTAAATTTTTTATTTTTTTTATTTCATAATATCTTTTTTATGGGTATTTTAATTCCAATGTTACCAATAAGTAATGTACATCCTCTCCATTTCCATTATTTGAGGAGTTATTTATTGTTTTACTCCTAATTTAATATTTATAGTGTACATACATAAAATTTGAAATGAAAGATAAATATACATTTATTATTCATGATATTATTAGTTTTTATGTGAAATATTTATTTTAAGGGGATTTGCAATAAATGTTACGAAAGTGGTGATGAAATTTCACAAACCAATCCATTTTAATAAGCTAATATTTCTTCTTCGTAGTCATTAAAATAATATGATTGTGTGTATAATTAATTTCACTATATATTGATGTATTTACACTTATTTTATGTGTATTTATAGTTAAATCACATTATCAATTCATTGATATGTTCTCACTTAAATGTAATTTCCATTTTATGGGTTTATATTAAAATATCATAACAATAGAGATTGTTCATTATAGAAATTACATTGAAGGAATTTATATGACAATAGATCAATTATGCCATTAATTTTATTTTCCACTTGATATTCATGACCTTTCTCAAGTAATAATACCATTTTTCACTCAACGGTTCCCAAAATGTTTTAATTTTTTCTTAATAAAACCCAACTTCATTTCCCTCTTTAGTCATAGATCCTAACTTCATTAAATAAAATGTTTCATTAAATTGTTTTCATAAATGTTTTTAACCATTTTAGAATGATTTATAAAAAAATGGTTACCTATTTTTCCTTTTACACTATTTATTTAAATGAATCTTTTTGTCTCATTCCGAAGAAGTCATTTTCATGCATTTTACTGTGAAAAAAGAATATTCTTTTTACCTTGTAATGAATTTATGAATTCAACCTCTGTCTTATCATAGAATAATACTTTGTAATATTAAATGGATGCTTTTTAATTGATTTTTTTTAAATGATATTTTGAACGAAAATTTTTCTCAATTTTTTTTCCAAATAATATGTACATTTTACTGAAGAATGTGTTTATAAGACGTTTTTATAGTACTTCTATTAATCAGTGACAACAAACCATTATTTTTACCCCAATTGGAATATTTTTATCAATACCATCCTTATTAATCATTTGTATGGTTTATGATTGTTTTTTCCTAGGATATTATTAACATTCAATAAATTTATTCTTTTGTTAGTCCCCTTGAAATATTTAATTTTATATGATCATTAGACATTTATTTTACCGAAATAATACATATCATTTATCTAGGATTTTTTAGTACCTAAACATTATATACTTTTTATATACTATATTTAATTTTATTACTATTTCATTTTCTGGGAAAATATTGATAAATTTTTATCCTTTATTCAATATGGATATTTGATAGGGCATATATTTTATTAAATTATTCAATTTATTGATAACAAGAATGTTTTGAATAGGCAGTGACAAGTTGGGCAGAACAACATATAGCCCCGCAACACATCATTAGGTTCTCATAAGGAAAATTAGTTAAAAACATTCACATATTTTTATATATATTTTTTAACCATCATGGGATTGGTCTTGACAGTAAAGGATTTCATATTCCTCAGACATAATGTCCAATAATTAATCAATTCTTTCATTTTATTTATTATTTGTTATACGTGATATTTTCACTTTGAAAATGTTGATAGATGAATTTTATTAATTTTTATTGATTAAATAAAATTTGTTTTAAATTATTTACCCATCCATATTGTTTATAGACATCATTCTCAATTTATTGATTATATAGAATGAGTCTCCAGGCAATTACCTTTACATAATTATTATTTTCATTGATTCATTATTTCATCTATTATACTTACCCTTAATTATCATTGGAACACACCCTTATTTTTTTTACATTCCCCGTGATTCCTAGAAGTTTCCCTAGAATTTTAGAAATGGATACACTAGATAAAATAAAGTTAATTTCCTTAATAAAATTAATATTTCTATTTGTGTGTTCATTTAAAATAAAATACTTGTTTTTATATCTATTTTACAATGTCTATTAAATTTTTCGATCCTTTAGGCTATGATTTACTTGAATCATATTCAAATGTAATGTAGTTAAGCATTGGCTATATACTAAGGGGTTCAGGGTCACTATAGTAGTTGTATTTTAATTATCATTAAAATAATTCCTTAAAATAATATAATTTTAGAGGACAAATATATTCTAATACATAACAAATTGTATTTAAAATATTATAATATAATTTAGGTTTAGGTGGAATCTTTATATGGTTAAAAATTAATGTTTTAACATTAAAACACATTATATTAATGAAAAAACTATTTTTACTTTATAAATTTTATATATTAGTTTTTAGAAAAATTTAAGTCATTATTATGTCATAATTGTTATAGTATATCCATGTGGTAATTTTCTTTTTACCCAAAAATTTGACAATCTTATAAAATTATAAAAAATTCAATGCAGGATAATTTTAATGGACTAATATCATAAAATACATCAATTTTAGAAAAATAATATCCTAAATTTTAGAACTATAATTTTTTATAATTAAAAAAACAAATTGATAGAAAAATTAATTTTTTAAAATGTGACTAAATTTATAACCCATAGAAAAAATACATATGATTCCATGAATTATTACAATCATTATATATGATTAAATTTAATTTTTAAAAAACTATATATGAAAATAAAAAATAAATTTAAATGTGTAAATTCATCATAATAAATCATTTAAATGAAAACTACCAACATTAGTTTTCTAGAAAATAAATTCGGGAATATTTGTTTGAAAAATATATGTTATCATATCAGTCCTCTATCCCTGTGAATTTTATATTTTATTAAAGCATGGTATACTAAATAAAAATTCTGGATTAATGTGACCACTATTTCATTTGTGAAAAAGTTGACATTTTAATTCAACTTAAGGTCAGGATACCTAACCGATTACCAAACCAACAAAAGGCATTATATTATTTTCTGTGGTGGTGGTAGTTTTAGGGGTGGTTCAACAATAATTATCCTAGTGGTGATCTTTATTATCCTAATATTATACCATAGTCAATTCCTATGGATCCGCACCTATTGAAGCTCTACCCTATATTGGTTAATGGTGAACCCCAATAATGTTACCTCCCTTCAAGCTTAAATAAATGGGCTTCACAAGGCATGATCCTACTAGTTGGTACCATCATTACTCCTTTTTTCCTTAATAAAATTACCTCATTAGTCAATTTACAATAACACTGACTATCACAATATAACAGGTATACTAAAAGTCATCCTAAATCCCAATGATTATATCCCACCCATCTAATTTATAATACAAACTATATATAGTACACCATTCCCATACTTCATTATTCATTACATCACTTAAAAAGGTTCTAGATATAACTTTATAATGTCTATAATATTTTTTACACTATTTTTATTTTTATCATTTTTATGGATGGAGTGATTATCTGGGGAGAATTCAATTTTATGGAGTTTATCATTATATATACATTATTCCTTATTTTCCGACTCCATGTACAATTATTTTCCAATATAATTAATATTATTATAATACATTTATGTCTCTATGAAATATATTCTCTATAAATGGTTCTTATATTATAAAATATAACGAAATATTCTTTCTGAAATATTATTTCTTTTATCTAAAGAATCTTTGGATTTATTCCATTCTCTCCTATTAAAATATCTGACCACTACATTGTTTTAGTCTCGAAATATATGGTGATACATTTCCTTCAATGATTTTTTAGGATCCATACTTCTTCATTGATATTTTCATTCTTTGAAGACACTTTTTTGAGTCACATCGTCCTTTTCCTTAAATCATATTCCTTTTTTAAGAATATTCATGAGTTATACATCATTTGATAGGAATGTTTTTAGTTCCATTCTAATTTTTCATAGAATATGTGTCAGTTTTATCATATATATTCTTAATAAGGACATATGAAAGTTATCATATAGATTATAATTATTTGGAAGCTTTGATATTTTATAAGAAACAACTCTAATATCCTATAATATTAAAATATTATTTGGAATGCCTTAGACCAAAATTCCCTTTATATCCAAATTTCACCATTCATATCCATAGGGTTATTTTGAATAATGCATGATCCCTAACATAAAATTTTATATTATTTCCATTATCTAAATAGGACTTTTACTGACTTTGATAAGCCTTGATATACATTAAGATCACATGTATCTTCTCTATAGCCTCTTTCAAAATTTCTTTAACAAAATAGTTTTCCTTCTCCAACATCATCCCTGTATATTGGAGTTCAACACCTTCTCCAATAGAGTAATTTATAGAGATCAATAAAAATATTGAGTTAAAACTTTTGTTATATGAGAATTCCACAGGTGGATGATGTTTTCTCATAATGACATACAAATAAGTTTAGCAAGATCTCAAAATTTCTTTTAATGACAGAATAATCCATTCAGTCTACATATCAGTTTTAGGATGATATGATGGTCTTGGGATTACCTCTATATTTATTTCTTTTTGGAGGATCCTCTAGATCATAAAAATAAACCTTAGATCATAGTCTAAAAAATATTTAATGGAAATATGTAATGTTACTAGACATTTTCAATATAAATATGATCAAGGATTTCAATGTAGAAACCGTCTTTTACTGAAATTATATGAGAAAACATTATTAATATATCAACAATTAACCATAGAGTATTATTTCCATTGGATTTATTTGGAATGTCAACAACAAAGTACATATACATGTTTTCCCAATTCCATGCAGATATGGGTTTTGGGGAAACAATCATTTAGAATGTATCTATGATAGCTTCGCATTTTGTCATATCGATATTCTTTTAGTATAATTATATATATTTCGTTTCATGGAATCCCACCAATAAGGATCATGAAAATCTCAATACATTTTTGTGCATCTAGGATCTATATAGAATTTATAATTTCAATCTTAATTCATTAGTAATTTATTAACAATATTTATATGTGATATAATCAATTGAATTGAAATTCAAAACACCGTATTGAACAATAATATACTCAAGAATAATTATATATTTCAAATCTACAATCTTATTTTTTATCATAGGACCATCTTATCATGTTTAATTAATTTTTTCTAGTAATTAAATGTTGGGAAATATTTTAGGATAATTTCAATGATTTACATTCTCTTATCACTTCAGTGTATATATTTACCATTTCAATTATAAATGGATCTACTTAAATAATCATCATTTCGTGAAATATTGAGTCTTTTCTAGTTAATGAATTTATTTATTTTTCATAAAGGGTGATACTGAAAAAGAATTATTACAAATATCTATCCATATCCACTGTCTCTAATCTAGTTCATTTTTGGTTAATTTATAAATAAAACATTGGGGTTTTGTGTATATATCATTGTTTTATCTACTAAGATAATGTACTAATATCTTTAACTCTATAATAATTTGTAGCTGAATCCAAATTAGGGCTTGGATTATTCTTCTCACAAGACATCAACTTTTAGGAATCATATTTAGTCTCCATGTGATTCTTCATGTGTAAAATCCAATCCATTTAAAGGATGGATCATTATAAATTTAAAATAAATAAATCTTAGAGGGTAATGTTAGAACACGATCACTAACTAATATAGTCTTCATTTTTTTGAATCATTCAACAATCTACTTTATCCATATGCACATAAATTATTTTTATAGAGGACATGATTATTGGATTAGAGGTCCATGAAATGTTTTTCACCAACCTAATATATTATTATTTTAGACTAATGAAAATATTAATATCAGTTATTGCTGTAGGATTGGGTCACTCTACTTCCTTTTACATTATTAGATCATACAATATTCTATTATTGGCCAAAATGTGTCCGAAGAAATATACTTTTTGTAAACAGAATTCAAATTTAATGAATTTAGAAAAAATACTTCATCGAAGTTTCTAATACACCCTTACTATTTCCACATGCACCTACTTACTTTTAGATTATATCCAAATATATTTAATTAAAACCACAAAAATTATATCAAGTTTGTCCCTAAATATTTAATTAATCAAATACATAATCATTTCAGGAGAATTAGTCAACAAAATGGAATAAAAATTATAATGTATATATATTATTTTGAAGGAATCCTTTTCAATATCTGGTTCATTCACCCTCTCATGATGATATTTTAATTAGATTCCATACTTAGAAAATAATTCAACATAAAAAATATGTAAGAATAAATCATTAATCATAAGAAGAGGCTATTTTGTCTTTACTCTGATCATAATAGGTCCCCTATAATCAATGTATTGGAGAATTAAAACCTTCTTCATATTAAAAAGAATTGGGGAACCCCATTGAAACACACTATATGGAATAAGACCCCTATCTAAAACATATTGATATAGATTTTTTAAATTTCATAACATGTAAAATTTCATTATATATAGGGTCTTTAATATTTGGTTGGATTCTAGTATGAGTTTGACTAAGAATTTAAAATTTCTTTTTATCTGAGGTGTAAGTAATTATTTAGGAAATACATCAATGTATTTTTGAAAAGTTGTAACATTTCATATCACTGTACAATATTTATAATCTTGTTATTTACTAATAATTCTAATAAGCATGGTTTTATGAGGTGGTTATTGACCAAAATTTGCCTTGGATATCCCTCCTCAAAAAAGTTAAAGGTTGTTCCTTCTAGGAAAGTTGGACAATCTCTTGTCTATAGTTTTTCATATCATTATACACTGAGAAAAAATTAATCTGTAATATTTTTTCAAATTGGATAACTAGAATGGGCACCAGGTTTATATCAGGATTATCATCACCAAATTTAATAGGGGAATCTCTATATATACTATATTATTGAATTGATTCTCTTGGATTTTTGACAAATAACATTACATCTATCTATTCAAGGTTGAACATGATTTTCATTTCAAACATCAATAAAAGGAATGCATAGAATCACAATCAAACAATTTATTAGCTATATTTTACGGTATAGTGATTATAACTTCTAGCACATCATTTTGAGTTTAGATGTTAGTGGTTAGGTTTGAAAAAGAACAAACATTCTCCTCAGGACTCTATAAATTTTATGGAGGTTTTCGACTATCATTTTCTAATTTGGTAATTGATTTTTCAAAGTGTCCATGATGTCCACACCTCACCCATTATGGTACACAATTTTCTTTTGCAATCATTCCTTTTTAATTTTCTATTTGATGTTGAGGATTCATATCTCAATGATAGTTTCGAGTTATTTGGCCATCCTTTATACACTTTTAAAAAATTCCACTTCCTTATAAGAAATTGTTAAAATGTTTCTTCCCTCACATGTTTCACATTGTTGGTTGTAGTTTCATCCCTTATATTTTTTTCAGTATTCTTACCAAAATATGTCTAAATCATTCTATTGTTATTGTTCTATCTATGAGATAGTTATTCATCTCAAAAATACATATACACATAGATAACATGCCACACAATTTCCTCATAACTCTCAATGGCGTGTAATGATAGATAATTCCATTAAAGAAGTCTTATTCCACCAAATAATAAATTTATATTTCCAAAAGAATAAATGAAAAATCATGAAGCAAATAACACAAGCCTTGTTATGATAATATCTTAACATCCCACATATTCACTCTCCTTTAATTTCAATTTATGAAATTTCATTTAAATTTTTATTTAAATGGTTTTAAAAAATTATTTATTAAAAAATAAATTTTCAAACTCTTCCCACTCCATACCTTCAACTCCATCCTTTGGTTCTTTATATATTTTCCACATTGGTAAACATTTCCTTGAATAGTTATACAATAAAAAATTTACTTTCTACTCCACAAACATTAGAGAACAAAAAAGATCTTATTTTTATAATTATTATCAATTATTCTTCGATCAAATGATCATATAGTCTACTAAATTTTGGTGATCATTGATGCATTAAGGATTCAACTGTTACTTGTTCCTCAAATTATGAGGTCAGACGCTATCCACTTTATTGGTTATTATTTAGAACCAATGATAACTGATTCAACATAATCATGAAATTATAAACACTAGATTCTCTCATAATGGGGAATTTATCACCACATTGTATCTTCCATATTTTATTTAAATAACCCCCTATTTCCTTCTCATTCCCTATAATAAGAAAAATTAAATTATGAAATTTCTAATTTTAGAAATGATAGAATAATAATTCTAATATTGATTTAAATCCTAAAATTTTATAATCAAATAAATAATTACATTTTATATCTTTAATAATTGTTTTTAAAGATAATATTATTAACAAAATAATAGCACACAATCATGTCAAACCAATTTTTTATTTTGTAAAATTATTCATGCACTAAGTCAGGATCAAGTCAGTTCACATAAAAACCTTTTGGGGGGTTATTAACCCATTATGAAACTATTCTAGATCGTGTATACACATATTATTATCTAGAAATGGATGCAATTTCTATGAAACCACACACTCTATAGATTAATTTTTTTTGTGGTTTTCCTATATTTAGAATTATACCAATGATTTCAAAAATGTTTTAAAGTCATAATTTGAACAAATAACTAATCCATTCATTGATTCCAACTTTTCCAAAACATATTTTTCATAAATTATTTTTAATATGCAATCTTAAAAAATAGTTCTTTAATAAATTTTGCATGATATTTTGAGGATTAGTGTATTGGAACTATATAAATAACATATAAATTACATATACTAACAAAAGTATTCTTTATCTAATCCTATGGAAAGAATACATTATTATTCATTGTTAGGTCACCACAGTGTAAAAGATTTCTGGGGTAACTACATCCAAATAAATGTGTGAGAATAAATCCCAATAAGGGAATAAATAATGGGAATGAAAACTAAGGTTCATCATGGATAAAATTTTAGGAATAAAATAATAAAATAATATTTAATTAATAACATTAAAATGTGGCTATGAAACAAATATGATACATTCAAAATAATTTCATCAAGGTTTAGAGAAACAATTTTGTAAAATGTTTTACATTTTTTATTCCACGTGATATCATAAAAGTTTACTAAGCCATTTTTCCATGGTCTCATAAATATTTTATAACTAAATATTAATTCTTTTTCCAATTCATTATAGCACTATTAAGACACATCCTTTATATTTTTAAATTTATGTATTCAACATAGATCTTATATAATAAGAATGTATTTAAACATTTTAACATATTATTAGTGAATGTTTCTTTAATTCAGGGATATATTCCATCAATGAAGTATAGATATATTTTTATAAATACTATTGAAATAATGAATGGATGGGTATTTAAAAAATGAATCAATGACATGGAAACTCAAAAGCTGATTTCTGTTGAATAACAAGTATACATAATAGAGTTTGGAATGGGATTAATGAGAGAGATTATTATTTTTAAATTAGAGGGAATCATTTATATTATTGATGATATATAATAATAACATAATTGAATAATCAATTGAAACTCTAAAGTATTATTATAATTTAATTACTACAATGGAGAAGAGAAAATTGGAAGAGAACCCTTACCTTGAGAGATATCCCCTTACCACTCGAGAATAGGGTCCTAACACTATAAGAAAACCATGGAGAAACACTATAGAGAGAAAAAAATAGGATCTCCATGATCCATATATTAAGCGTGAATATAAAAGGAAGAATGTTTGGGTATTTATTGTAAATGGGGTGTCATTATCTATTAAATTTTATTCAATGTCCTTATAAAACAAGGATATACAAAATATATAACCGTTGATCATCCCCTAATTTTAGATCGTGATTTTAATCATTATAGTACTATTTATCAGTACATTAATATTTTAAAACTAATTTCTATAGAATAATATTATTTTAAAGGAGGAATATGGCACCACGAAGCCACACCCTCATGCCCAGTGCCCTGAAAACATACATTATGTGTTGGATTCGATAGAAAATATAGGTTCCAAAATATAAGTATCCCATAATTATAAAACATAAAAAAAATATTACATTATATATATTGTTAATACATGTCTGTTTTAATTATTTTTATAATGATTTTAAAATGTAAACTAATAGAATTGAATTAATTTTTTTAGTGAAACTCATTTTTCATAAACATTATAAGAAACTAATTAAACCATATTATTTCACAATTTTGTCAAAAAATTTATTACCCACAGGTTATCTTTTTTTAAATATCTTGTGAAATAATATTATTCATAAACTAGGTAATTGAAACATGCGGATTGGGTGAGCTCAAATGCTCATTGTGGGAAAAATATTACTAAATCTATGAAAAACCTTAAGCATGGAATAATTACTATTACTAGAAAAAAATATGAATACATTCATATTCGACTGAAATTTAGATCCAATTATATCCAGGTAAATAAATAAAAGAATAGATATCTATAATAATAATCTCATTTAGATGGAATTTATAATGATAGACTATAATAAAATGACATTAATGACTTGTTCCATGAAAATATTCTAATATGGGGATAGATATACACCAAAATGTACGTTGTTTCATCTCACATTACTTATTGATGCATTAAATGAATTTTTAATATTAGGGAACACCTTTCACTTGATTAATTCCAATTTATTCACCATAAGAGTAAAGAAGACATTTAGTAACATTCCCCTGTGAACCTCTAGCTAAATAAAAACTTTTTTTTTCATATAATAAAAAAATTATAATGTTAATACATAACAAAAATACGACATCATTCAATATGCATCATGAATTTTAATATAACCCCTACCAATAAATAATAATTTGTTGTAGTTCAGAATCTTATTATGTGAATTTTATAGAATTATATGTTCTGAATGTACTATGTAATGAATATACATTTAAGTCAACAATGATAAATCTATGTAAAAAAAGGTAGATGGTTGTAAAGAAAAAAATACCTAGTTCAACAATTGAAATTAAAAATTATGTTGATGGAAATAAAAGATATGTTCATAATGATAATTCTTTGAACAATACCAAAAGACATAAGAGATCATGAATAAAATAGTTTGATCTAGATGGTTCAATCCCACAAATGGTATATATATATATTAGATAATAAATCCAAAAACATAAAATCCATTAGGAAAAATTCTTTTGAAAATAAGAAGGGAAAAAATTGAAAACATAAAATACATCTTTGATAACACATTTTACCTTTTCATAAAATATAAATTTTCATATCTCTTTCAATGGTATCTTCTGAATATGTTGCATGATATTTTTTGTAAACCATTACACTTAACATTATTATCCAATAATGTATTATTAAAAAGACATAAATTTTATATTTGAGAAATGAGTAATGAATGATAAAACATATGAATGTGAATTAAAAATTAAGTTTTTTTATTATTTTCAAAATATAGGTGTTCAACAATACAATTGTAGAAAGATTAAAACACATTATTTTGTATTAAAATATATTATTTCCTTATATATGTATTGAAATTACCATATAATAAAATATTAGGGTACTAGAACCAAATAATAAAAGAAACAAGTCCTTGATAGAATAATATAAATTATGGAATAGAGACATGAGTAATCAATATCCCATATAGTGAAGACACTCATTTAATTAAGAAATATTTCAATAAGGGATGTATGTTGATATAATGTAGATAAAGAAAACTATAACAACTCTTTACCTTTTTTAGGTACTCTTTGAAACTTCTTTTTTTTACCTTTTTTTCTCATGTGCATTGAATGATTCACATTAATAGTGATCCTTTGCTATGGAAAATATTATAACGCTTGGGGATGTCTATTTGTTTCTATTTATAGAGTTCAAGTATAAATATGTAAATGCATTTAGAAGGTTCTCCTCAGGGTTGAAGAGCCTTATTTTTTGGTTAAGTTGTTTTATGTAAGAAACTATGTTTTGTACTACTTTTTAGACACATTATTATCATGAATGGTTAATATGACGTGAATATATTATAGGGAATATATCATGATGATTTTTAGAGAATAAAAAACATACAATTATTGAAAACATTAAAAGTCATGAATTCATATATCATGTTTAAATTTATACCAAAATAATGCCTTTTTCATTGTATTTTTTATATGTGATATTTCACACCAAAAATGGGATTCTATAAATTGAATTCTCCTAGCCCATTCATTTAAAAAAACCTACCAGCATGAATCATTTATCATTTAATTTGTAATATTTCCTCTATAATACTACTGTGATTTTGGGTGATATCCCTCCATACAGATCACTATTTTCGGCATTTTATTCACCTTGTGGTCACACTGTATATCCCTTGTAGGCAGACTTTCTACATATTCATTTCCTTTAATGGTGATGGATAGTCAAATACTGACTAGTTTAGTTTATTATTATTTATTGTATTAGTTTGGATGGTGTGGATTTTCTTTTTATGTCTAACTGTTATATATTTAATTCTTTCCTCCATGTTGAATATTGATGTTTATTTAGTTCTAAATTATACATGTGGTTCATTTTTTCATCTTTCTCCATAGTAGACTAAGTATGGTGAGATGTCTAGTTGACCTAGACCAGTTTGATTGAAATTAAAATTTGAGGTAATTCCCAACCTAAAGTGCATTATTACTTATTTTTTTGGTTTTCTATCCCCGATAAAAAGGATGTAGGACCACCAGAATTCAATTTGTAAGTGCGGGAGGGTGCCAAGTGATCTCACTTGTTAGGACCCATGTTACCAAGGATGGTTGGATAATTTTTACCAGGTTGAAGACTTGGTGTTTGTGTCCATTTGATTGAACTGCATAGGAATTTTTTTTAAATGAACATGTTCTATTCAAATTCATTGTCCATGTTTTAGAAATTCATAGTTTCCTTAAAATTATTATCCTTTTAAACTATTTATATCAATACATGGTGTTTTTAAAATGATTTTTCATCTTTTCATGACTAATTTGTTCTTGTATGGTGATTTTTAAGCAATTCCTCTTATAATAGAACATCCAAATCCATGTGAGGAATTTGAGAGATAGATTTTTAAAGAAATTATTCTAGTAGACATTCTTTGGTAGATACATTAATCAACACTATTCAAACTCCAGGTCATGTAGGAATTTGTATCCTTATATGAGTAGTGGATAGTAACTCAGAATTTATAGAGCAGTATCCACCTATCTTTTGAGTGAAAATGACTATAGAAATATTGAGATTGGATTTAGTATATTAATAAGATTTTAATATTTTTTTAATAATTATGATGTCTCAATGATGGGTTTGTAAATGTTTGTTAATGAAGGATTGAAATGGGGATTGTGGAACACTATTGTGAAACATAAGTTTCATGATTATTTTTGCTGGTATTTTGTCAATAAAATAATCAACCATTAGACTATATGGATAAATTATGTGCAGAAATGACCTAAATATTTTTGACCTTATAGTAAAGATATTGTACCATTCTTGAGAAGTCCTCCCATTTACAGAGTTGGTGCACTTATAATGGGGGCTAGTATCCAATTACTACCTAATGTATTCATGGTTTAGTAGGTGTTGAGGGATGATATTTCGTCGATACTTATTATCATGTCCCTTATTAACTTTTATGATATTGAAGATAATGAATATTTAGTTGAGGATGACATATCTGGAAAAATATATTTGGGTCGTTCATCAGTTGGTACTATCATTAGCTAGGGTATATCTTCTTGAAAAAAATTCAGTTAAAAGGAAGCCTATTTTTTTTGGACGGGTATCAGGGTATTATTTAGGATAGAATAAGGTTTTTTTCTATCATGGTGGGTTTCTATGTCATACCAATCCTAATTTTATAGAGGCTCCCAATACTTGTCATCATCGTGGAAAATCAGTCCATATGAAATGTTTTTTTTTTGAAATGATGTCCCATTATAGTAAGGATGGATCCATATTCAACAAGGGATCTAATGTTCGTACCATTTTTTCCAAGGGTGGTGGGTATTATCCTGAGAATAAGGGGTATGTTATTATTCATAACAATTCTTAGGTATGAGATAATACTTTTCATCTTTATATGGTGAAGTATGAACTAAAAGAATCTAATATAGGGCTAGTTACAGTTAAAGGTAATCTGTTTATTTCATCTTCTGTGGTGTTGCATTTATTTAATTCATGTGTTACACATTATTTTATATCATCAAATACATTATACAATTGGGGTTATAATTTTTGATATTATTAAAATTTGTTTAATCATTCCACATATTTGGGAAGAGGTTTATATGGGGTTTCAACTGTCTCCCATGTCAGTCAGCGATAACTGGCCATGAGGTGGAGTTAGATTTCCTAGTTCATGATTAGGATATCTCTTAATTTATTATCATCATAGATTTTGTTATCAATGTTAAGGAACATATATACTATTATCACCTTATGGATCAAGTTTCATCTTCTAACGCGGTCACTCATGTATTTCATGGTGATTGAGACTCTAGATTACAAATAGTGGTTCGTATTATTCATTATGCTGGGGTAATGTCATGCTAGTTCTCAGAGATATTACTTTATACAATTGAACCTGATTTAGGTTTTCTACTTCATATGGTGGTTTATGTGTACCCTAATATAATTTTGGATGAATTTTTCATTTTACATCCTTGTAGGGTGGTCTAGTTTACCATATACAAGCTAGCTGGTACGATGCCCATTTCTATTCCATATTACTGTATGGAGACTACTAAGTCGGTATAAAATATATTCAATATTTTGTATTTATAGGATCAAGGATTTATTCATCCTATTGTGTCACCATGGTCATCATTTGTAATCATTTCTATGAAGGTATATGGGGGACTCAAACTATGTATTGAATATCAAAAGATAAATTAGGTGACCCTCAGGAACAAATATCCCTTTCCTCGGATTAATAATCTATTTGATCAACATTTAGCTACTTTCATGTTTCCAAATAATTACCTAAAGAATATGTACTAACATTTGAGAGTCTAATAAGAACATACACCTAAGATATGGTTTAGGATCTGGTATGGTCATGTCATGTTTGAGGTCATTCCATTCAGTCTCAACAATATTCCTATGGTGTATATGGAATTGATGAAATAGATCATTTATTAGTTCATTGATTTTTTTGGGAGGTTAATGGATGATTATGTGGTTTAATCCATATCTTATAATGGGAATGTAGATAATTTGGATTTCATTCATTGAACATTGGGGAAAAATTATCTATATGGTAAGCCTTCCAAATGTGAGTTATGGATTCCATAGGTAATATTTAGAGGGAATTTTATATCAAGAGGGGTAAATTAGTGGATCATAGAATAGAACATGTTGTTATTAATTGGTATCATCCTAAAAATGATTGATAAAATATTTTTTTATTTTTTTATGGTTATTAAAAGTGTTTTTTCGGGGATTCATCATGCTTACATCTACAATGAATTCATTAACTCATAAGGTTGTAATGTTTGAGGGGAATGATATGTGATAGAGATATTTTGATGAACTAAAGGTGAGACCGACTTCAGATCCAATTTTGATTCTTCTAAATCCATGTTTGGGTTATGATGGTTCCTATGATAGTTCAAGCATTAGTTTGGGGTGTATCTTTATTAATGGAATAAACAATTATGGATCTCTAAAATTACCCTATAAATAGAAAAAACTACAATACCCTTGATCCAGGGTAGGTTGTAATTAAGTATTCAATCAAAATGTGGCGTCAATACTTCGTTGGGGAATGCTTTTTGTTATCTACTGATCATAAAATCATGAAGTGTATTTTCACTCAAAAGGATCTAAATACATGATAGAGATGATGGTTGGGGTATCATAAACAATTTAATTCGATATTTCAAATGCTCATAGAAAATGAAATTTTGATAGTGATTTGATATGTTGGAAATTACTAGTATAACATGTTAACAAATACGGGAAAGATGATATTTTATGAGTTTTATTTATGATATGAACATTGGAATGGAATTATTTTTCTGGTAATGTATGTGGGTATTCGATGATGTCTAACTCATAATTTGATATGCGGTTTTTGATAGATTAGATATCTAACCCTGAGTGATAGAGCGTTAGTAAAATCACTTTGGTGGGAATACCTAATGTGATTTATTAGTCTTAGTATCATAGTGGATGTTTATGTTTTTAGAATAAGTTGGTCGTTCCATTTAATCTAAGGATTTGATGAATAGTGGACATTATTATTTCTAGTCTATAAACTATGGTGTTGAGAGTATGTATCATGATTTGATACATTATTATTAGTGGTGGGTGATGAGACAATAGATTAATTATTTTGTATTGTGGTGTCTTACTTAAAAGATAATTAAGGCAGAACATCAAAGACCATCTAATTTTTTATACCCCTTCACTATTTTATGTGGAAATGGGATAATATTTCAGTGTATTTCAAAATTTGATTACCACATAGTCGATGTGGGATGGATGAAATTTGGGTAATTATTAATTGAATCCTGAAATCAGTGCATTTACTACATATAAAGGTGATGTATAAGGTGGAAAACATAGGGACTTGTATATCTATGATATTTTGTGACATCATGGGGTTCCCAATATGAATTATTTTGACATGGATATGAGTTTCACTTCCATGTTTTGGAAATTTTTGTATACTAAAATTGGTTCCCTATTGAAATTGAGAAAGACATATCATCTAATTAAATTTAAACAATAATATAGGGATATCTTGGTTCTTCAGAATATTATCTGAGATTGGGTTCATGATTTCAGTGGTTCTTAGTATAATAATTTTCCTTCAGTGGTGTTCTCATATAAAAATAGTTATTAGGACTCAAATCCGACTTAATCTCTTAAAATATTTGTATGGGATTCCATAAAGATCGTCCTTATACTGGGCAGAGTTGGGAAAGTAGACCATAGTTGGGACAAGTCTTGTTTATTAGATTATGGAGTGGGTGCAATTGATATAGATGTTTGTTTTCCTATAATAGTGTCATTATATATCATATAAGGCTTGGAATCTCTGGTCACTAGAGTTTTATGTTGGTGATCAAGCATTATAGAGAGTTTTACATCGCGTGGGAAATTTTTGTTTGGGTTAGCAGGGTATGTTGACACTGAGGTTTGTGGTGCCATTTGAGATCATTAGCCGACTAAGAAAGGCTGCCTATAAATCGAATTTACCATATAATTTGAATTATATATATATATATGACAAATTTCATGTTTCCAACTAATGAGGTATCTAGAGAGTCCACCCCATGTCATTGAATCAGAGTATGTCAATCATGATCCTGATGTCACTATGGTTGAGCAACTAGTTTATATTATGGATCAATGAGATAAGGTGTTTCACTGTAATATTTTCCCTTTGATTTGTGTACTATGGTAGTGCAGATGAGATATCCATGAGATGTGGGATTTTTAATTATAGATGATTTAGTATTGGAAATTAATTTTTATGATTCTAATAACTTGAGTACTTTATATGGGGTGAAATAATTTTGGTTGTGGGGGGAGGTGTAACATATCATTACCTTCTTTTAGGCATGATTTCACTCTACTTTGTTTTCATTTTTTTGTGTTTATTTATTGATTATCTGGAATAGTGATCCTTTTCTGAATTAAATGACATGAACATTGGGGATTTATGTTTGTTTTAATTAATGGATTACTGGTAAAAATGTGTTAATAGCATAAAAATATGACCCTTGGAACCTAATATTCATATGTTTTGGTTCATATGGTTTATGTAAAAAACTGAGTAAATTACTACCTTCTGCACACATTCATATCATTAATGGGTTTCAGAACATGAATAAGTTATAGGAAAAATTACATGAATCTTTTATTAGTCATCAAATACTCTAAATTTTTTGGAATTCTTACATGTTTTGATAAAATTTAATTGTTTTTAATTTAATCATACATGATGCGTTTTTTGGAATATTTATAATACATGAGATTTCATTCCATGAAAGGGATTCATGATATAAATTACATGGGACTAGATTTTATAAAAAATTGCATACCTGAATCCCTTTTAATTTAGGGAACATGCTTTTCTCTCAAACCCTATAGTAATTTTCATAAATTTTGGGTGATATCACTCCTTCATGGTTTCATGGTTTTTTCATTTTATTTCTCTATTGGATACACCACATATCCTTATTAAGTAGCATTTATAATTATTTATTGAATTTGGTGGTGATGGATTGTAAAATAGTGAATTTTTTTACTTTATTAAACTCTATATTTTGGGTTCTAATTGAGTGTTTTATCTCTATTTGTCTCTTGGATATGAATTTATTTTATTCCTATACATTGTACTTTATTTTTCATCATCTTTACATTAGACTTGTGGTTCTTTTCATTATCTTGCCTCATGGAGGAATATCGTGGTAAATTGTCTTGTTAAATTGGGATATTTCATTACCATACTAAACATATTACAATCAAATTGAATAATTTACCTAAAAATGTCACGACCCGCCCCCGGGGTCCGTGCCGTGACTACCCCAAGCCCGCCTTCCATAGGCCAGGGGCTGGCGACTAGCACCAAGGCGTAGATCCCAGCAAATTGGGAAGGCATTGCCTTTGAAAAGTAAACACACACCACAGAGTAAACAAGCGGAAAGTAAACACTAAGCAAGCAGAGTACAACTGAAGTGCGGAAAAGTAAATGGGCCAGAATACAAACCCAAACTGAAAGTAAAGTACAACTCAAAAAGGGAAAAACAGCAACTGAAAAGTAAAGGCCGCTACTCCGTGCTGTCCACTGGAAAATCCCACCTGAAGGGTGGGTACAGATAGCTCCTCTGCTCCACGGGTCCCACCGTCCGCTCCGTGCTCGTCCCGCCCAGTGGTCCACCTCCGGGTACCGTCCCGCTCCGCAAACCTCAGCTAAGGTCAACGCTGTCCGTCGTCTGCAACCAACACAACGTAGTGCGGGCGAAGCCCGTGCAGGGGTGAGTATAAGCTACTCAGTAGGGTCCCCGAGACCCCTGAAGGTCTCTCAAAATCCACAAAGGATAAACCACGAAGCAAAGTACAATCACGAAGTAACAACCAACACTGCTTAGGTATATGCCCATACATATACCTAAGTCATCAATTCAAATACGCTCCAACCTCCGAGCCCAAGTATAACTCAGTCCACGCAGGAAAGTATACGTATTCCACAAAGGAAAGTAACAGGATTCAGCTCACACAGGTATACTTCTTCAGGGACGATAAAGATGATCACTGATCCATCTAAGTCGTCGGACCCACGAAGGATCGATAGGTAACTAACCCCCGCAAGACCCACACAGGATCGGGCTCACACAGAACCTGTAGGCGCTGGCTCACACAGAACCGCTGAGCGCAAGGACCCACACAGGATCGGGCTCACACAGAACCTGTAGCACTGATCCACGTAGGATCGCTGAGTGCTGTAGTCGTCGTCGTCGAATCCACACAGGATCTCTATACTGTCGTCGTCGAATCCACACAGGATCTCTGTACTGTCGTCGTCGCAGTCACAGTAGCAGTCGTAGCAGTAGAACAGTCGCAGCCAGCACTAGGGTTCCCGCACACAGCAAGCTCGTACGGAGGGTCCGCTCCACGAGCCGAGAGGCTGATACATCAACTGTCACGAAGACCGAAGTTGATGTATCCAAAAGTTCCGTATCGTCAACAGGAACTCAACGCAACAGACGGCGCGTCGATCGGACGCCTGGTCTGAGAGTTATTGGCATTTTTGTCTCCGGGGCCCGGTTGGTTTTTAAGGCAAAACCAACCCGACCGTACTCCACCTGCGTCCAAACCTCGGGCGGAGTATGCCAAAAGATCCGTCTCACTAAGAGGAACACTACGCGACTGACGGCGCGTCAATCAGACGTCCGTAGCTCAAGATATGAGCGTTTCCGCTCCGAAGGCCCGGTTGGTTTCGTGAACGAACCAACCCGGCCGAACTCAAAGTAAACCGAAACCTTGAGTGCGATATACCGAAACGACCGTCTCGATCCAAGGATCGCGTTGCCGCAGACGGTTCGTCATTCGGAGGTCCGAGGCTCAAGTTATGAACCAAAAACCGAATCTGGTCCGAAACGGGGGGGTCCGGGTCCGGAACGACCCGGCCCGACCCCCCCCCCCCTCGGGTGGCGCGGCGGCCGGCGGCGGCGGCCGGCGGCGGCGGACGGCGGCGGCGGGCCACGTGGCGGCGGCGGGCCGCGTGGCGGCGGCGGCCGCGTGGCGCGGCGGCGGCGGGCCACGTGGCGGCGGCGGGCCGCGTGGCGGCGGCGGCGGGCCGCGCTGGCGGCGGCGGACCGCGCTGGCGGCGGTGGCCGCGACTCACGCGGGGGGCTAAGCCCCCGCCCTTCCGAAGGCGGCGCGGCTTTGCCGCGCCGTTTGAGACAAAACGGCCCCCGCAAATGGGGGCCGGTTGAGTAAAACCGGGGGGGCTTTGCCCCCCCCTCCTTAAAAGAACCGCCCCCCTCATTAAGAGGGGGGTCTTGATGGACCGGCCGGGGGTTTAAACCCCCGGTTTTTATGACATCCGGCCGGCCTGCTGGCCGGCCGGTTTTTACCAACGGGACCGGAATTTCCGGTCCCGCCCTTGACTTCCGACGCCGGCGGCCCGGCCGCCGGTCTTTCCTTCCGCCGCGGCCCGGAACCGGCCGCGGTCTCCTCGTCTCACCGCGGCCCGGAACCGGCCGCGGTGTTCGTCGTCCGGCGCGGTGCGACGGCACCGCGCCCCTTTCGCCGTGCCAAGAATCCTCCCAACGCGGCGTGTCGGCGTCGCGGTCTTGAAGTCTCTCCTCGGCGAAGCGCGACGGTATTGCGGAAATCATAAGCATGTTCATCCGCGTGGTGCGACGGCACCACGCCTCTTGCTTCCACCCGCATGAATCAACATGAACGAAGGAGGGGGTTTCGGCCGTGTTCGTGCGGTCCGACTCCCCTCGCGTTAACAAATAACATAACTAAAAAGTCTCACGTTTAGTCATGCTAAAATCCACGATTCAGGAATGGAATAAAATAATTAATAAAAACATCCCCTACCTCGGGTTTGAGATTTCAAGAAATCCTCTACGTTCCGCGGAAGACGGCGTCGCGGAAGTTAGGCGTCGCGGTCGTCGTTCGTCAAATCCGTTGACGAAGATTTACGTCCGATGCGACACGTTGTTGGCGGATCTTCGTTTGCCGACGAAGAAGGTCCGAAGAGGAAGCAGAGGTCCGAAGATACTAGGTCTCTGAGTCGATGATCCTTGACGAAGTGTTGTCGTTCTTCGTCGAGGATGAAGACGTTCTTCGTTCTTCGTCAGAGCTTGAAGATGAGAAGGCTCTCCAAAGGCAAAAAAAAGAACCCTAAATAAAATAAGACTACCTCTTATTTTATTAACACAACACAAAAGAATTTCAAAATTTGAAATTCAAAAAGGGCTTTAACTTCCTTAATTAAATAAGGGTAACGTAGGCCAATTAATTGGGGGTTAAGAACGTTGAGAGAAAAAGAAAAGTCTTAGGGGTTCGTGTGGGCCCCACCACACTTAATCCTCCCAAGGGAGGTTAAGTGGGTGTGGGTCCCACTTCCAACCCCCTTAGGTAGGTTTTCTTTAATAAGTTAAAAATAAAATTTGTTTTACACAATTTTATTTAACTTAATTGAAAAACCCCAAAACGTATCTTTCAACCCGCAACAAACGCAACTCCCGAAAAGGTCTCATTAAGCGAATATCGGCGCTGCGAGTTCATCGGTGCCCTCGGATTTTAATTCCGAGCACCGGATCAAAAGTTAGGAATTCCCGCTCGTCCGTTCACTGAACGTACCCGAGCCAAACTTCGGAAATTAATTCCGGGCACTCCGGGCCTCGGAATCAGGTGCCGTCTGAAATCGCGCTCTTGTAAAAATCCAAAGAAAATTAAGAAAAAAAATTTCCCTTGAATTTTACGGTCTTTACATTACTCCCACCTCAGGGCTTTACGTCCCCGTAAAGATACAACAAAAACTAGGGAAACAAATGGGGGTACTGAGCACGCATCTGAGCCTCCCGCTCCCAAGTGCTCTCCTGGAGGTTCCCGTGCTGCCAACTGATGCGCACAAGAGGAATCGACCGTCCACGTAGGACCCGCTCCTGTCGATCCTCGATCTCCACTGGGACCTCCGCAAAAGTCGCCCCATCGTCAACGTCAAGCTCCCCATGGTCAATGATGTGCGTCGGGTCGTGCACGTATCTCCTCAGCTGGGATACGTGGAAGACGTCGTGCACCCGGTGCAACTGAGGTGGTAGAGCCAGGCGATAAGCCACCTCGCCAATCCTGCTGAGAATCTGAAAAGGTCCGATGAAGCGCGGAGATAACTTGCCGCCTCGGCCAAATCTCCGAATACCACGTCGAGGTGAGACCCGCAAGAAGACGTGGTCGCCATCCTCGAACTCCAGTGGTCTCCGCCTCCTGTCAGCATATGACTTCTGCCGGCTCTGAGCTGTCCTCATCCGCTCCTGGATGACCTGGACCTTCTCTGTCGTGGCCTGGACCATTTCCGGTCCCACCAGTGCTGACTCCCCAGGGTCTGTCCAGCACAAAGGAGATCTACATGGTCGGCCGTACAACGCCTCGTACGGTGCCATCCCGATGGTGGAGTGGTAGCTGTTGTTGTATGCGAACTCCACCAAGGGGAGGTGGTCCTCCCAGCTACGACCAAAGTCGAGGACACATGCGCGGAGCATGTCCTCGAGAGTCTGAATGGTCCTCTCCGTCTGACCATCCGTCTGCGGGTGAAAGGCTGTGCTAAGACGTAGCTGCGTCCCGAACGCCTCCTGTAACCCCTTCCAAAGCCGGGAAGTAAAGCGGGCATCTCGATCGGAAACGATAGATGATGGCACGCCGTGGAGCCGCACAATCTCCTGAACGTAGAGACGTCCCAAGCTCTCCACCGAGCCCTGCTCTCTGATGGGTAAGAAGTGTGCCGACTTGGTGAGTCGGTCAACAATCACCCAGATGGAGTCGTGACCTCTGGAAGTGCGTGGAAGTCCAGTCACGAAGTCCATAGATATGCCATCCCACTTCCACTCCGGAACCTCCAAGGGCTGTACCAAGCCTGCTGGTACCTGATGCTCAGCCTTCACCTGCTGACAGGTAAGGCATCGAGAAACGAACTCTGCTACAGCTTTCTTCATGCCCGGCCACCAGTGCTGTCGTCTGAGGTCCTGGTACATCTTTGCCACTCCTGGATGTACCGCTAAAGGAGAAGTGTGAAACTCCCTCAGCACTTCCTCTCGCAAGGCGACTGGTACCATGGTACGTCCTCTGAAAAGGATGTCGTGCTCTGCTCCAAGGGAGAAACCATCAGGTGTCTGTCCCGAGGATATCTGTGCACGCCGTGTCTCACAGTCAGCGTCCCCATGCTGTGCCTCCCTGACTCGCTGCAGTAGTGGAGGAGTGACTGTGAGAGACTGTAGAAAGGCTGCTCCATCTCTATCCACGAAGGATATCTGCAAAGAGGCTAGCTGCTCTGTCGCCTCCTCAAGTAGTTGAATGCCCGTCCTCCTGCTGAGGGCATCAGCTACTACGTTCCCCTTCCCAGGAGTATAGACTATCTCAAAGTCATAGTCCTGGAGGAACTCGAGCCATCGTCGCTGTCTCAGGTTCAGGTCCTTCTGCGAGAAGATATACCTGAGGCTCTGATGATCGGAAAAGACCGTAAAGCGCTTGCCCATCAGATAATGTCGCCATGTCTTCAGAGCGAAGACCACTGCTGCTAACTCCAGGTCATGGGTAGCGTAGTTCTGCTCATGCGGTCTCAACTGTCGTGATCCATAGGCGATCACTGCCCGCTCCTGCATCAGAACACATCCGAGTCCGGTCCCTGATGCATCGCAGTAGACCACGTACCCTACTCCCTCCTCAGGCAACCTCAAGATAGGTGCGCTAGTCAATCTCTGCCTCAGCTCCTCGAAGCTCTGCTGACAACTGTCTGACCACACGAAGGGTTTCCCCTTCTTCGTCAACGCTGTGAGTGATGCCGCAACTCTGGAGAAGTTCGGCACAAATCTCCGATAGTATCCAGCTAGTCCCAAGAAACTCCGAACCTCAGTCACGCTCCTGGGTGGCTCCCATGCTAACACAGCCTCAATCTTCGCGGGATCCACTGCAACTCCCGCCTCAGAGATTACGTGTCCCAAAAAGTGGACCTCACGTATCCAGAACTGGCACTTCGAGAGCTTACCATAAAGCTGGTGCTCTCGGAGTGTGTCAAGGACAACTCGCAAGTGATAGGCGTGCTCCTCCTCTGTCGTAGAGTAAATCAGAATGTCGTCGATGAAGACCACGACAAACCGATCGAGGTATGGCTGAAAGATCCTGTTCATGAGAGCCATGAACACTGCTGGAGCATTGGTTACACCGAAAGGCATAACCAAGAACTCATAGTGGCCATACCGACATCTGAAGGCCGTCTTCTGCACATCCTCGTCTCTGACTCTGAGCTGATGATAGCCTGACCTGAGGTCTATCTTCGAGAACCACCGTGCTCCCTTGAGCTGATCAAAGAGGTCATCAATCCTCGGTAGCGGATACTTGTTCCTCACTGTCACCTGGTTCAGGCGACGAAAGTCAACACAAAGTCGCAAGCTCCCGTCCGCCTTCTTGGCGAACAATATCGGGGAAGCCCAGGGTGAAACACTGGGTCGGATGAATCCCTTGCCCTGCAAGTCCTCCAACTGTACCCGTAGCTCTCTAAGCTCGGCGGGGGCCATCCGATATGCTGGAGTGGATATCGGGGCTGTCCCGGGGTACAGGTCAATATAAAAGTCTACCTCTCTGCGAGGAGGTAGCCCTGGAACATCGTCGGGAAAAACGTCCGCATACTGATCCACCACTGCAGGAAAACCAGGACTCCTCACGTCAACTGCCCCAAGGATAAGGCTAGCCAACTGATGAGTGATGGGCTGTCCTCTCCTCCGCGGAAATCCATCCTGTGCTGCTAAGGCTCCCTTCTCGCCGGTGAAGGTGAACCTGCTCCCGTCGGTGCGTACACATCGCACCTTGCGCCTAAAACAGTCAATCTGTGCATGGACCGTAGACAGCCAATCCATGCCCAAGATGACGTCGTAAGGCCTCGACGCTGCTACAAGAAGATCCCAGCCGAAGCTCTCGCCTCCTAGAGTAAGCTCACACTGCCGGCACCAGTGCGTAATCGTCGAGTCTGCTCCCGTAGGAGTCTCTAGCCGTAAGGATCGAGCCAACGGCTCAGTCGGAATCTCCGAGCTCCGAACAAGGGCAGCGGCTATGAAAGAGTGACTCGCTCCTGTGTCTATAAGAACTGCAGCAAGGGTGGAATAGACACAGATAGTACCTCGAATCATCTCGGGTGCGCCGTGGTCGTAGGCCTCTGCTGCCTGGAGCTGTGCCTGTCGCTGCCCGCCAGCTCCCTGTGGTCGGGGTGGACCTCCTGGTGGTGGTGGTGGTAAAGCCTCAAAGCGTCGGCCACCACCAGCTGCTCGTCCAGCTCCTCTGCCTCGTCCGCCTCCTCCCTGCGGACCGCCACGGTCGACCCTCTGCCTCTGCCTCGGTGGTCCATCTACTGACTGCTGCTCCTCGGTACGGCGGGTCGGGCAGTCACGAGCCATGTGGCCCTGTCCGCCGCATGAGTAGCACTGTCTGCCTCTCGGAAGACTGGCTCCGCGCTGTG
Organism: Viscum album; assembly: GCA_963277665.1. Lineage (NCBI taxonomy): Eukaryota > Viridiplantae > Streptophyta > Magnoliopsida > Santalales > Viscaceae > Viscum > Viscum album. Next base: position 566,065,792 of record OY728164.1, on the reverse strand, counting down.
TGCCCCGCACTGCTGAGCCAGTGCCCTGAGGTCGTCGGCCTGAAGGTCTGGTCTGTCTGGACCCCTGAGTCATCCGTCGACTGCCTGCTGCAGATGACTCTGCCACGTGCCGCCCTGCGGTGGGTCGCTGTGCTGGTGTAGACTCAGCAAGGAAGCTCTCGATCAGAAGAGCCCGCTCCAGTACTCCTGTCTGAGTCGGGATGCTGAGGGAGATCAGCGATGCCCTGATCTCGTGTCTCAAACCCTGCTCAAAGGTCCGGGCCCGGAAGAATGGGTCCCGTACCATGTCGGTCGAGTAGCGCGAGAGATCGGTAAATCTCGCCGAGTACTGGGCGACCGTCATGCTGCCCTGCCGCAGCTGTAGAAGCTCCTGGATACGCACCGCTCGAAGGGTGGCCGGGACGAACTCAGAGCGGAAGAGGCTCTCGAAATCCGTCCAGAGAAGAGATGCCTCATCGTGCACCTGGAGCATCAGGCTCCACCATCGTCCTGCTGCTGCGTGTAGTAGGCTCGCAGCGAGGATCACCATGAGGTCTGCTGGTGTCCTCACTAGCCTAAACACTCGAACAACTGCCTCCAGCCAGTCCTCTGCTGCCTGGGGATCCGTCTCCCCGCGAAACCTGGGCGGTCGCTGTCGCTGAAACTCATGCAGTGCGCTGAGGCGACGTGCATCGTCAGCGGCTGCTGCTGGAAGCATCGGGGGCTCGGCGGGTAAAGCTACCGCCGGTGCCACTACTGGAAAAGGGCCCTGCACCGAAGCCTCGTCGCTCGGTGGGCTGTCGTCTCGCTCGACCATCGGAACCCTAGCTGGCTGCCGTCGTGGGGCCATCCTGAAAAGGAAACAGGTGCGCCACGGTTAGAACAGTATACCTGGTGAGCTGATATAAGTAATCACAAAGAAAACTTTGAAACACACACGCAATCAATGTTTTCGTGCATTAAGTCGGAAATCAGACGTCAGGGTCCTGGTGTGTGGATACGTCGGCCGCCGCACCAACACTGGACTCCCTGGACTGATAACCACACTCAATACGCTAAACATTATTGCTTCACATAGAAAAGATCAGAGTTCGCGGTAGAACCGAACTCCTTTGATACCAATTTGTCACGACCCGCCCCCGGGGTCCGTGCCGTGACTACCCCAAGCCCGCCTTCCATAGGCCAGGGGCTGGCGACTAGCACCAAGGCGTAGATCCCAGCAAATTGGGAAGGCATTGCCTTTGAAAAGTAAACACACACCACAGAGTAAACAAGCGGAAAGTAAACACTAAGCAAGCAGAGTACAACTGAAGTGCGGAAAAGTAAATGGGCCAGAATACAAACCCAAACTGAAAGTAAAGTACAACTCAAAAAGGGAAAAACAGCAACTGAAAAGTAAAGGCCGCTACTCCGTGCTGTCCACTGGAAAATCCCACCTGAAGGGTGGGTACAGATAGCTCCTCTGCTCCACGGGTCCCACCGTCCGCTCCGTGCTCGTCCCGCCCAGTGGTCCACCTCCGGGTACCGTCCCGCTCCGCAAACCTCAGCTAAGGTCAACGCTGTCCGTCGTCTGCAACCAACACAACGTAGTGCGGGCGAAGCCCGTGCAGGGGTGAGTATAAGCTACTCAGTAGGGTCCCCGAGACCCCTGAAGGTCTCTCAAAATCCACAAAGGATAAACCACGAAGCAAAGTACAATCACGAAGTAACAACCAACACTGCTTAGGTATATGCCCATACATATACCTAAGTCATCAATTCAAATACGCTCCAACCTCCGAGCCCAAGTATAACTCAGTCCACGCAGGAAAGTATACGTATTCCACAAAGGAAAGTAACAGGATTCAGCTCACACAGGTATACTTCTTCAGGGACGATAAAGATGATCACTGATCCATCTAAGTCGTCGGACCCACGAAGGATCGATAGGTAACTAACCCCCGCAAGACCCACACAGGATCGGGCTCACACAGAACCTGTAGGCGCTGGCTCACACAGAACCGCTGAGCGCAAGGACCCACACAGGATCGGGCTCACACAGAACCTGTAGCACTGATCCACGTAGGATCGCTGAGTGCTGTAGTCGTCGTCGTCGAATCCACACAGGATCTCTATACTGTCGTCGTCGAATCCACACAGGATCTCTGTACTGTCGTCGTCGCAGTCACAGTAGCAGTCGTAGCAGTAGAACAGTCGCAGCCAGCACTAGGGTTCCCGCACACAGCAAGCTCGTACGGAGGGTCCGCTCCACGAGCCGAGAGGCTGATACATCAACTGTCACGAAGACCGAAGTTGATGTATCCAAAAGTTCCGTATCGTCAACAGGAACTCAACGCAACAGACGGCGCGTCGATCGGACGCCTGGTCTGAGAGTTATTGGCATTTTTGTCTCCGGGGCCCGGTTGGTTTTTAAGGCAAAACCAACCCGACCGTACTCCACCTGCGTCCAAACCTCGGGCGGAGTATGCCAAAAGATCCGTCTCACTAAGAGGAACACTACGCGACTGACGGCGCGTCAATCAGACGTCCGTAGCTCAAGATATGAGCGTTTCCGCTCCGAAGGCCCGGTTGGTTTCGTGAACGAACCAACCCGGCCGAACTCAAAGTAAACCGAAACCTTGAGTGCGATATACCGAAACGACCGTCTCGATCCAAGGATCGCGTTGCCGCAGACGGTTCGTCATTCGGAGGTCCGAGGCTCAAGTTATGAACCAAAAACCGAATCTGGTCCGAAACGGGGGGGTCCGGGTCCGGAACGACCCGGCCCGACCCCCCCCCCCCCTCGGGTGGCGCGGCGGCCGGCGGCGGCGGCCGGCGGCGGCGGACGGCGGCGGCGGGCCACGTGGCGGCGGCGGGCCGCGTGGCGGCGGCGGCCGCGTGGCGCGGCGGCGGCGGGCCACGTGGCGGCGGCGGGCCGCGTGGCGGCGGCGGCGGGCCGCGCTGGCGGCGGCGGACCGCGCTGGCGGCGGTGGCCGCGACTCACGCGGGGGGCTAAGCCCCCGCCCTTCCGAAGGCGGCGCGGCTTTGCCGCGCCGTTTGAGACAAAACGGCCCCCGCAAATGGGGGCCGGTTGAGTAAAACCGGGGGGGCTTTGCCCCCCCCTCCTTAAAAGAACCGCCCCCTCATTAAGAGGGGGGTCTTGATGGACCGGCCGGGGGTTTAAACCCCCGGTTTTTATGACATCCGGCCGGCCTGCTGGCCGGCCGGTTTTTACCAACGGGACCGGAATTTCCGGTCCCGCCCTTGACTTCCGACGCCGGCGGCCCGGCCGCCGGTCTTTCCTTCCGCCGCGGCCCGGAACCGGCCGCGGTCTCCTCGTCTCACCGCGGCCCGGAACCGGCCGCGGTGTTCGTCGTCCGGCGCGGTGCGACGGCACCGCGCCCCTTTCGCCGTGCCAAGAATCCTCCCAACGCGGCGTGTCGGCGTCGCGGTCTTGAAGTCTCTCCTCGGCGAAGCGCGACGGTATTGCGGAAATCATAAGCATGTTCATCCGCGTGGTGCGACGGCACCACGCCTCTTGCTTCCACCCGCATGAATCAACATGAACGAAGGAGGGGGTTTCGGCCGTGTTCGTGCGGTCCGACTCCCCTCGCGTTAACAAATAACATAACTAAAAAGTCTCACGTTTAGTCATGCTAAAATCCACGATTCAGGAATGGAATAAAATAATTAATAAAAACATCCCCTACCTCGGGTTTGAGATTTCAAGAAATCCTCTACGTTCCGCGGAAGACGGCGTCGCGGAAGTTAGGCGTCGCGGTCGTCGTTCGTCAAATCCGTTGACGAAGATTTACGTCCGATGCGACACGTTGTTGGCGGATCTTCGTTTGCCGACGAAGAAGGTCCGAAGAGGAAGCAGAGGTCCGAAGATACTAGGTCTCTGAGTCGATGATCCTTGACGAAGTGTTGTCGTTCTTCGTCGAGGATGAAGACGTTCTTCGTTCTTCGTCAGAGCTTGAAGATGAGAAGGCTCTCCAAAGGCAAAAAAAAGAACCCTAAATAAAATAAGACTACCTCTTATTTTATTAACACAACACAAAAGAATTTCAAAATTTGAAATTCAAAAAGGGCTTTAACTTCCTTAATTAAATAAGGGTAACGTAGGCCAATTAATTGGGGGTTAAGAACGTTGAGAGAAAAAGAAAAGTCTTAGGGGTTCGTGTGGGCCCCACCACACTTAATCCTCCCAAGGGAGGTTAAGTGGGTGTGGGTCCCACTTCCAACCCCCTTAGGTAGGTTTTCTTTAATAAGTTAAAAATAAAATTTGTTTTACACAATTTTATTTAACTTAATTGAAAAACCCCAAAACGTATCTTTCAACCCGCAACAAACGCAACTCCCGAAAAGGTCTCATTAAGCGAATATCGGCGCTGCGAGTTCATCGGTGCCCTCGGATTTTAATTCCGAGCACCGGATCAAAAGTTAGGAATTCCCGCTCGTCCGTTCACTGAACGTACCCGAGCCAAACTTCGGAAATTAATTCCGGGCACTCCGGGCCTCGGAATCAGGTGCCGTCTGAAATCGCGCTCTTGTAAAAATCCAAAGAAAATTAAGAAAAAAAATTTCCCTTGAATTTTACGGTCTTTACAAAAAATACAAAATAAGAATAATATAAAAAATCATCAATCTATGACGGACTATTGAGTTACAATAAATCATTACAACTGGTGTAAAAAACATGTCAAAATATATGTGAATAAAAGGAACTGAAGTTGATATTTTTTCCCATGAATAAAAAATAATATGTTAAAGACACATATAAGGGTTCTGAATACCCCATTAAAAGGAAAACATTTTGCATAATGAAAACATGTCTCAAGGAATTAATGATTGAGACAAAGAACCCTTATTTCCAGAGTAACATTTCAACGAAAACCCATGAATGAGTGGGTTTGTAATTGAGCATAAAAAAGATGAGTAATATATAATTGGTGATATGATATCCCCAATAAGTAGTATAAATAAAAAATAAATGAAATTAGGTTCATAATACCAAACAAGCCTTAAAGAGTGGAAGTCGAGACAAAAACCCATACCTCAATCCCACTTCAATCTACACATCCACCACATGTCTCAAATTTTCAAATTAATTTTCATAAATACATACCTAAGATCATTATTCATATTAATAGCCATTTATTATTCTCATTTATAATCAATATATATATATATATATTTCTTGTGTTTACCTATTTTCCGCACCATGATTATGTTATCATTATATATTTGAACTATTTACATAAAAAATTCTTTGTATTAATTATATCTAAAACATTTACCATTAAATGAAATTAAATGTACTAGAATATATTTTCCATTATCATTAAAATATGTAATTCTTTATCATGGTATTTTTGGTTGCAAAACATGAAGATGAAATCGATAATGATAATGTTTTCTGTATTTATAATGAACTAAAAGATTTTTTCTTAATTAATGTGTTAAATATTTATATTAATTTACATGAAATAAAATTATTTAAATATTTATAGAATATTATACTGATGAAAAATTTTCTGTTAGTCATCCATGTTCTGAATTCATATTATTGTACAAATAGGTGTTTAAACCAATCTAATCACGAACAGTCCATGATTGCTATATTATTATAGGGTTGTTTAGTCTAGATTACATTATACTTGAAGAATATTTATCTTATTTGGTACTTATTATTGTGATATATCATAATTTATAATAATTAAAAAGAGTATAAAATTTATAAAAAAAATAATTAGAAATAACTAACAATATCCCCTTTAGTACACACCATAACTAGAAAATTAGGTTATGAACAAACATTTTATTTCCACAGTTTTGAAAATGATGGCCTTAGGTAGCCTATATCCAGTGTTACTACAAACCATAGAAATAAGAAAACATAAAGACATTCTTATTTTAAACTATGAACAATTGTTTCATGGGAAACACCAAAAAATACAATAAATTGGTCGGAAATGGCTCAGCTATAGTTTAGTAAAATGTGTCCATATATACCTATTACCTTTTTTTATACCATGTCCATAACCACATATTTTTAGGATTTAAACTATTTCCATAGCCATCTATTTACATGGATTAAAAAGATGAAAATATACACCTATTTCCATGGTTTAATTATTTGATATATCCGTATATCTATATTTTTTAAACAATGGACATAAACCCATTTGGACGGAGTTTAAACTGTGGAAACATGATTTTTTATAATTTAAATGATTATTAATCATATTTATATGTAATTATATATATATATATATATATATTAATGATCATCATAGTGGTAAATTATTGGAAAAAATATAGAATTGTATTGAGGATCAAACCTCAATTGAAGCATATATTTTTATGGCTATTTCCATAATTTCAAATGATTAAAATAGAAACCTAAGTCAATGGTTTTAAACTATAACCATAGCCACATGATACATTGACATATGCCATGGATATAGCCACATATTTACTTGTCTTTAACCATGTAAATAGACAAATTTTTCAACAGTTTAAACCAAGGCTATATCAACATATTGCCATGGTTTAAACAACGGTTATTGCCACATACTTCCACAGTGTAAACCATGGATATAAAAACTATTTTCTATTGTCTAAATATTTTTAATAGGTTAGAACCTATTACCACATCTATAGGGGACACTTTTTAAGAAACCGTGTGCATTGTCTAAGACCACATTTTTTAACCCCATTGCCACTCTCTCCAACCGTGGTGATATGTTGATTTTGTACACGTAGTCATTTTAAATGATAGAATTAATTCTGATCATTTGTTGATCATATCAATAATATATTAAAAAAATCCCTAAAACCCTTAATGATTTAAAGAACACCATATTTATCCACAAAACTCATTATCATGTTAATCAATATAAGGTAGTGATGAAAATGAAATTTAAAATCAATTGTTCTATAGAGGAGGTAGTCCAAACTCATGCAAGGTTGGTGTGTTTTTTTCATATAGTTAGTGAAATTTATTATATGTTTTATAATTTAGGGAAATAAAAAATTATATATATTTAAATTATTATTTATAAAAAATTAAATTATTATCACTTATGTAAGGATTCTAATGAAAATGAAACATGACATTTTATAGAGGTGGTATCCTGAGTACACATGCACAAATTTTGATTCCATATTTCATAATGAAAAAAGAAAGAATGTGACTAATAATTAATACCATAGCATAAAAAATATAGTTATAATACCAATAATAATTTTATTATATATTTATTTTAAAATTAAATTTTAAAAATAAATAAAAAATGAAAAGAAATATGTTAGGAAAAGAAGACTACTCAAATTGATCACATTGATACTTTTGTTAAAAGACTCCACAAAAATGGAATCTATAGGTCATTCTCTTTTCAATAAAAGATAAAAATATAGAAATATGATTATAGGTGAAGGAAAAATAAGAGAGTTTTTTGGAAGAAACCATATATTTAGAATGTTATAAAAGGGCTGTTGAAGACCCTTTTTATATGTTATTAGAATAGTATTTTTAAAATATTTATTCTTAATATAAAGGGAGAACATGTTTAACTTGTACGGTGTTGCCAAAGGTGAAAATAATTTAATAGAGGAAGATATAATGTAAATAAAGTCTCATAAACTCAGTTGAAAATATGCTTCAATCCTTTTACCCCTTGAATTATTACAGTTTCCATTTATGATATTACTACGGTAAACTTATGTTTTAATACCTTAAATATATACTGTATTTTTTCTAAATTCAACATATGTTTTAAATTGAAAATATAGGATTGAAAATGAAAATTTAATTATTATAAAATTATATAATAGCATATAAAATTCATATATGGTCTTATAAAAATATTTTTTGAATTTTAAATTCATAAAAATATAATAATAATTTGAAGAAATCCATGTAATTATTATGAATAATTATTTTCACCATTCACCAAAAATTTATTTTAAAAAAAACTCATAAAAAATAATATTAATAACATATTACTATTATGAATCCATAAATAATGTTACTTTTTTTTAAAAAATAAAATCTAAATTTTATAAATATAATTTTTTTAAAATAATGTCTAAAATTATGAATAACTATTTTATAAGAAAATAATGGTTTCTAATATTAACCATTCTCATTAATATTTAATATTATTAAATAATTAAACTATTATTAACCAATGAATAAGATAAATTATGTTTTATCATTGATAATCATATTTTTCTTTAAATATAAATTTATATCACATAGAATGTGAATATTTAGAAAAATAAATTTCTTACCCTAAACTGGCCATATTACACATTTTAGTGATACTAGTTAAATTCCATTAATATTATAAGTAACCTATATTTTATTACAATGAATATATCATAAATTGGGTACTATTATTCATTATTATAATTTAATCATCTTGGATTTAATAGTCAAAAAAAATAATAGTTTCATTTTAGTTCCTGTTTCTTGTGGAGAAAGATATTGACCACATCGACGCAATTAAATGTAATATTACCTTAATTTTTGGACTATTTTTTAATCCTCCACCCTTAACTCAATAATATAAGTCCTCACAATTTTACTCATAAGACTTGTTTAATTCCTATACGGTTCTCTTAATTAAACAAATACTACAAGAGTATAATGGTCTTAAATAGGCATTGTAATGAGATTTATCTATATGAAAAAATGTTATATTGGATTTATTAAGAGAGATATACCATTTATAATTTTAAATAGGGTTCCAATAATGGAAGAATATCTAGATCCATAAAAAATAACATTAAAAACCCATGGATATTATTTATATGGTTATCATAACACTATAGGTTTTAATTTACAACACAATATCCATTATTTTCTGAAAACATACTTGACAGAAGTGACTTGAAAATATTAAGTGAAAAACCAGTATTCAATACATTAGTAGTATGTAATTGGGATTTTCCTTTTTTTGTGGTTGTCGGGTACTATATCCATTGTTGGCCCTTGTATTGTGAAATGGGGTAACATAAATATATTGTAAGGTAATGAAACTTATTTTTATAGATTTTATATTTAACATAAACTAATTATCATGGTGATATTTGTCTCTATATGTATATCATTTACTTGTACCTTTAATGAAATTTTCATTTGATTATTCCCTTATTTCTGACATTTAAGAAATTGAATCTTCTTTCCCTAATTATCTTTTTCTCCTAGATTTATATAAGATTCCATACTTATCATCTCCTATGTGTTTGTGATTTCAACTATACTCAAATTTTAAATAATAATTAATGATATTTTGTTTCGAAAAAACAAAATATTTATCCCTCCATACTATATCATGTTTATTTATTTCATCAGAATTTTTCACAATTTTCCATGGAATCTATTATTAACCTTTTGTATTTAGGATTAATCCATTATTAAACAAAAAGACATAAGATGAGTGGTGATAATTATAGGTGAATTTTCAAAAACAACCCCATGAAATTTTTACCTCAATATGTCTCAAAATATAAAAATCACATGCTAGAAAATTGTTTTTACATCACAACTTCTATCCAACTCAGACGAACCTATATAAATCTATGTTTCACCAATATCATTCTTGGTTAATACTTGAATACCCCATTTTGGGTTCTATCATATTTCTAAAACAAATGCTCAAAATAAATATCCCAAATTACTCTGAATTTCCATAAAAGTTTCTATGCCCAAAAACAATTAAAAGATATTCCCTCAAAATCTAACATAACATGTATCCATTTAAGAACATATAAATTAAAATGTAGTTTACCTTATGAAAAACTATGTTTCAATATGTTTAATCGATTTTCACATTCTAATTATGATTTCTAAACTAAACATATTCAAAAAACACATAAAAAACAAATAGACTATGAATTAACCAAACCATATCCCATTGAAGTTTCAATATAACTTTCCAATTAGGATAATTTATCTTATACTAGGTAAGTATCTTGTTAATAAATAATCCAGCCTTTTTGAAATTCTCACCCCTGTGTATATATGGTAAAAATTTATCATCCACTTTTAGTGCCCCAATAATGATTTAGTTTCAAGTAGAACCATAAAATCTATGTTTCTCCAAAACATCATCATGTTACCCAATATATAGAATTATCACTTATAATTATACCTACGGTTTTTAATAATGTTATATTATCATAATATTTAGATAAAATACTATTTTTTCATTAGTTCTAAATCATATAGTATCCCAAATGGTAATCTATTCATTTGAAATTATAATCATCCTTATCATATCAGCCCATATGATATCCTAAACAGACATCCTAATCTCCAACATTATTTTTACCATTATCTGATATGAACGATTTTAACAACCCTATCTATTGTAAACCAATGATGGTGTTTACTTTATCAAATTAGTATTGTCACAAGATACCTCACTAGGATGGGTCGATCAGTTTCAATATCTTGGTAATGTATATATGTACATGATTACTATATTTAAATAGTATTATAATATATAAATATAACAAAATTAAATGTCCCATATCCTTTAAACTCATTCAAATATTTCTTATTCCTAACCAATGGAAAGAAAACAAAGAAAGGGTGAGCTCAAATTCTGCATAAGGGTTACATATAGTGTAAATTATCATGAGTAAATATGTTGTAATCTATTCGAAAAGGTAAATAGTATAAAAAAATTACATTTAATCACTAAAATTGATCATTGAATGAATCCACAGATTGTATCAATACAGTAGTATCTGGGAAAATAATAATTAAATTCTCAATGAAGGAAATTCATAATATTGGATAGATGATCATTGAAATCATGATATATCTACCATAAATACCTTAGTAAAAAGTATTTTAAAATTATTATATGATACTCATTTAATTTGGCCATCTAATATTTCTCATTAGACCTGTCAATGCAACAAGGGTCTATATAGTTTTGGGGCCCTGCAAATCACTACATGTTCAATGCAGTGCTAAAATATATAAATTGAAATAATTAATTAATAATATGGATAATCATAAAATATATTTATTGAATAAGAATTCATATTAATCAATAATTCCCCAGTCCATCATATAAAATCAATGTATAACACCATATATTGAAATGGTATATGGTTCAACAAATAATCTTATCAATGACACAATGAATATGGATATTAAAGGGAAATGTAATATCCAATGATCATAGGTATGTGAATTTTTTAAATTATTTGGATCATTACAACATATACCTAGTGGTTAATATGTAAAATAATCAGTTTTTTTATCAATGAATAAAAATTCCATTATAAAATAATTAAAAAATTCATCATGAAAATAACCTAACCTTTATTTTAAAGTTGGTTAATTTAAAAATAATCTACAAAATTATAAGTTAAAACATTTTCCATAAAAATAACCATGTAATATAAAAAAATAATCTTCAATTGATTTATTATTCAAGATATCGGGAAAATCCACTCATTATGTATACGTTAAAATACATTTCTTTAATACTTTTTTTTGAAATGTTACAAAGTATTTCATCCGGAAAATGAAAAAAATTCTTTCAAACCATTTTTAAAAAATTAAAATATTGGTAAAAAAATATATTTTTATAAATCATTACTAAAGTATAATTTTTTTAAAACATTTTAGAGAAAATATTTATATGGAATAAAAATCTATCTATTACTTGATAAATAATTTTACTTATTCTTTAAAACATTATTTGGTTAATTTTATGTTCTAATGAAATTAAAATTCAGCATAATATATGGAAATTATTTAAGAGAGAAACTATGAAATGAAATTTAACATAATGAATAAATATATATTCATGTTAAATAACACAAATGGATAGTATATACACCCCATAAATAACATTAGGTTTTTAATACCAATTATGTCTCAATAGAGTGGAAATTGAGACGAAATCCATTACCTCATGTTTGATATATCACATGTGTTCTCTCACATATATGTATATTTATGATTACATATAAGTATATTTATGATATTTTATTTATTATCTAAGTATAGATAAAACAATTTAATAGGAATTATAATAACAAATAAATTGAATGTCTCAAAAAAATTTGACTACCTCTTCTTAGGTAAAATATTGTTAGATCTCCTCTTAAGGAACCTAGAGTAGGTTTGTTGGAATGAAAATAACCTATATGACTTATATAAGGATGTTGAAAAGATATATTTTTTGTTTTTTATCTATATATATCAATGTTGTTTAAATATAGGAGGGGAGGTTCCCTTTTACAATTGATCCGAGGGACACATTCGAATTACCTAAAAGATTGAATTATAATAATGTCATTATCAATAAAAATGCATCAAATGGATATGTATTTAAACCTATGGTACGATATGATTGAAATATCATCATCCAAAAAAATTGGGATGGGTTTTTTGGGTTTTTAAACTTCATATATTTGTTTAAACCCTTAGATAACATATTTTATCATTAATTGTGGTTTCATATTTTTCACTCTTAAAAAATTATAAATATTTATATAAGATAATATCGAGTAAAAATTGGAAACCATGTGAAATTTTAAAAAATATGTTTCCCATTTTTCCTCGTTAAATATTTTATTTATCATTAAATAATTTATAAATATATTATTCAGAAAAATTATTACCAATGCCATTTTTGAAACTATTAATTTAATTTTACTAAAAATACATCAAAAAAATGTTTTATTTCTAGTAAAATTCCATTAAACGTCCCTAATATTTCATCCTAATAGTCATGAACCAGCCACTGAACCCTTTTAAACTGATAACATAACATGTCATGACATATCCCAAAGGAAATTTTTGATCCCCATGGGTCGATGACTATCAACTCACATCATACAAAATGAAAGTGGGATTAAATTTTCTAGAAACATAGAAGAAGAATGAAAAGAAAGACCAGAAAGATAGTATGCATAACAAAAGAAACTCTAATTGAAGTAATGTAACAATATTCAACATGGAATTAAAGACCAAAGTACTACAACTAGGGAACTAAATTGGTAAGAACATCCCAATTCACTAAGGAAAAAACTCCCCATGTCGAATGTTTAACAACTAAATCCACCATTAATAGATCCTTTCCCTTACTCAAACCAGGAAGGAGATAATCTAGAAACACTTGAAGGTAAAAAGATGGGTGTGAGATAGAAATCCCAGTAAGGTCTGACTATGGATTCCATGACCGGTGGCAATAATATATTAATCAAATGAAGGATTTCAATTTTAGAATTAAAATATATAGAATTTCAAAGCATATTTTAAAAAATATGTTTATTAAATTCCAATGAGGTAAAATAATTTAAGGAATAAAATTTTATGTAATATAATATTTCTTTATAAATGTCTTAGATAAAACATTTATTTAAACAGTTTATAAAAAATTGGATGTCAGGAAATGATGTCCAAACAATATTTCCAATCATTTATTTCTAAAATATAAAATAAGCGAGGAACATGGTCATATACCAAATAGGTATGTATATTTCAGTCTATTGGACTCCATACTCTTTAAGTGATTAAAGAAACTTGTGCATAAAAACATCTCTATGACACTATCCAAAGGGCACTCATCATTAACTCATTGGGGATGTGACCCACTGCATTTATGTTTTAGAACAATGGAATAGTGTAGAGTGTGTCTAAAAAACCTAAAAACCACCTAAGGAATGCATGTGATATTACATAATAAATGATGGGAAATTTATTTTAATACTCCATAAAACATAATTTATTCTCATTCTACTATTTCAATTCCAGTTTTAAATTTAAAACGAAACTGGGTTTTAATAAGAAAACATTCCTCTTTAATAAGATAAATTCATGATGATCTTTAAAAAAATTAAGCAATTTTAAGAGTATTCAATTCCATTTAAAACCAATTCTATCAATTTCACAACACATTTCCAAAATTAAATTCCAAATTTTAATTTTATTTATTTCAATAAAAATAGTATTTTTAATTAAAAAATATAAGTCGAAAAAATCTACAATCTCACCACATTTCAATGGGATTGAATGTTTTTTCAAATTCACTTTCCAAAACCATTTCAAATATAATAATTTACAAGAATTGGATTTTTTTCCAACAATTAGAATCCATTTAGAGATATTCAATTTAAATAAATAGTTGAAAAAAATAAATCAACTCAATTTTAATAAATTTGGCTAAATAGGTTGGAATCACCTAACGTTTCCCGAAACACAAAATTTTCAACGACACCTTTAAATGTGAATGCAGGTGTATAGGAAAAAAAAGCATAACTTATTAATGTTATCTGGAAGGACATAGCATAAATCGATTAAATTGAGGATGATCTATTTAAATATCAAACGAGGATAAAGAGATATTGACAAATAATAATGGAAACTTCTTAACCTAGAATCATAGAGAAATATAAAATATGATTGAACATCAAAAGAAATGATATTGAAGGTTTACCGAGGTTCGTGATCTCTTAAGGAAGGCTTTGGGTCATAGGAGATGAATCTATAGTGGAGGAGAAAAGATAATATCCTCCACAGAGACTATTTATAATACACATTCTTGGTATTAAAGGACCTGTAATACCGTTTCACATCAGGAAATATTTATTCTTCTTATCCACCAAAAATCACATAACCTATAATTAAGAACTGACGATTTGAGTTTAAGAACATATATAAGAATCATTCATGACATGTAGAGGCTCATCCAAACATGTACCCTTCATAATGAGAATTTGTTCATGACATTCTTCCATATACTATTATATGACATATAACCTATTTTCACCGAATATAACCCCTTTGAAACATATAAATAAGGTAATGAGATGTTGAAACCTCCACACCATAGAAACATTATATCCCTATAAATACAATGATGATTATTTTTTGCCAAAAAGATAATGTCACTGTTCTCTCATTCATGCATTGTATTCCCATATATTATTAATATTATCAGAAACATGCTTTCATAGAACAAAAACCCATGTTATAATCCTCCCACAATGTACCATGGTCTCAGAATCAACTATCCTGAATGGCTACTCAGATATAGATAAATCAGGTTCCATATCCATATCACTTCATCTCAAAACATGATATACATTATATAAATACTTTATCAACTATGATACATTGAATAAATCATGTATCAACATCATATGTAGTGTAAATGATAAATGGTATGAAACCGTACCCACGTACTCAAAAATGTAAAATGGTCCCATGAAATGAGGAGAAAATTCACTTTCCTCCCATGTAATTGATCACCCAATCTAGGTTAAATGTTCAATAACACATTGTCCCTAACAGAGAACTAAAATAGTCTATGGATATGGTCATCCTAATAATTATATCAGCTCTATGTTATCAATATTCTAGGACAAATTAACTGAATCTTTATTATTGTCTCTTGCAACAATATTTGTCCAACTGTCAAAAATTCACAAATCTCTAATTAATACAATGGGGATTTAAATACATAGTCCTTAAATTACTTAAAAGGTTACATAATATTCACAGACTAGTAACTATGGTTATAAGAATACTCAACTATCTCAAAGTGATCATCCAAAGCCCCATTGTAGTGGATAACATAGGCACGTAGCATATACTCAATAATATGTAGAGATATCTCTATATGGCCATCCGATTATTGATGGTAGGCCATTCTCAAGTTGACATTGGATTCTAGGGCATCCTAAAGGCCTCTCCAAAAGTGAGAAGCGAATCAAGGATCCCTATCAGAAACTATAGTAGATGGAACTCCATGAACAAAAATAATACCTTTCATGAGGAGATTCCCAAACTACTCAACATCAGTTTCATCACAAATGGGTATGAAGTGAGATGAATTTGTCTTGACCCGTCCCCCAGGGCCCGTATCGTGACTACCCCAATCCCACCTTCCATAGGCCAGGGGCTGGCAACTTTCACCAAAGGCATATTTCTCTAAAACTGGGAAGGCATTGCCTTTATAAAAAATAAACACACACAACCAGAGTACAAGAGGAAGTAAACACTAATCAATAATAGTATAACAAGAGTACTAAAAGTAATGAGGGCCAGAATACAAGCCCAAAAGTAAAGTAAAAATACAACTGAAACGAGTACAACCGAAAAAGGGAAAAACATCTGAAAGGGGAATCAGCTCCTAGATCGTCCTCCAGGGTTCCTACCTGAAGGGTAGGTACATATGGCCTCCTCAGCTCTCCACATCCGTCAGACTCCACCATGTACCGATACGTCGTATGGTCCTCTTTCAGGTACCATCCAGTCCTGGTGCACTAGGCCTCCGTCAGCATTGTCCGTTGTCTACATCCAACACAACTAGGTACATGCATAGCCCATGCAGGGGTGAATATAACGATACTCAGTAGGGACCCCGAGACCCTCAAGGTCGCAAAAAATCAAACAAGGATCAACCACAAAGTATTATTTCAACGGATAACCATTACTTAGGTATATTCCCATACAT
Organism: Viscum album; assembly: GCA_963277665.1. Taxonomy (NCBI): domain Eukaryota; kingdom Viridiplantae; phylum Streptophyta; class Magnoliopsida; order Santalales; family Viscaceae; genus Viscum; species Viscum album. Next base: position 566,049,335 of record OY728164.1, on the reverse strand, counting down.
ATTCCTAAGTTATCAAGTAACCCATACCAATCATGAGGAAACACTAAGGTCATTAATTCAGCTCAAAAAATTATTTTTATCCACAATGTTGAAACCATGGTTGCTGGAGAAGGCGGGCTTAGGGTAGTCACGATGCGGGCCACGGGGGACGGGTCGTGAAAAATTGGTATCAGAGATGTGGGCATAGCCCGTGCATGGGTGAGTATAACGATGCTCAGTAAGGACCCAGAGACCCTCAAGGTCTCACAAAAACCAACAGGTATAACCACAAAGTATGATTTCCACGGATAACCATTACTTAGTTATATGCCCATAAATATTCCTTAGTTACCAAGTAAACCATCTCAATCATGAGGAAAACACAAAGTTCATTGACTCAGCTCAAACCAAGATTATATTCATGATGTAGAAACCACAACTACTGAATAACTCATCCACTGTCGAGTATAATGGGCATTCTGCTACACCCAAGCGCTTCCCACTAACCTTGGACTGTTGAAGTACTCCACCTATCGAGTACTGTGGGAATGCTGCTACAACCAAGTGCTTCCCACTATGGGTCTGCCGCTACAACAAAGCACTCCCCCTCATAGCCTATATAGGTACTCCTTCTGTCGAGTACCATCGGTCTGCCGCTACAACCAAGTGCTCCCCCTCCGTGGGTTTGCTACTATAACCAAGCACTCCCCACTGGGACATTTGTATCATTTATAGTTGATCGATCAGCAGTTGACAAGTCTCATCCAACTACTAGGTCTCTACAAACTACTCGATCATTACAAGGAGGGTCCACCCCATGAGATACTGGTGGTTACTTCCAAGTGTCATGGAATCACACGTGGAAGTATCTCAAAGAACCTCCATGTCAAAGGGGTCTCAAATTAACCGACGACGCATCAATCGGACGCTCGGTCTGAGAGTTTTTGGCATTTCCATTCCCGGGGTCCGATTGGTTTTTAGGCTCTAACCCACCCGACCGTACTCCAACAATGTCTGAACCTCAAGTGAAGTATACCAAAAGAATTGTCTCATCAATAGGAAACCAATGTAGTTGACGACACGTCAATCAGACGACCTTTTGACGAACCGTTGGTGGCGTTGGTAATTTCGTTGAGAAATAGTCCCTTTGAGTATACCCTATTGGAGATAGAGGTACAATTGTGATACGGTCAAGTTAGTTCGTACACTAAACCAACCGAGCCCCTGGGGCAAAAAGGATAATAACTCACAGACTGGGCGTCCGATTGACGCGCCGTCTGTTTTGTTGAGGCCCCTATAACGGGGAAGACCTTTGAGATACTTTTTTCGGGGGACTTAATGACACTTGGGGTATCAACCTGTAGCTCATGGAGTGGATCATCTCGGAGAAGATCATATGGAGTATGAAGACCTAGTAGCTGGCTGAGACCTGATCACTCCATGTCCGATTCATTTCAGAGTTACTTGACTAGCCCAGTGGGGAGAACTATTGTGTGAGGTTGTAGTCCCATGGAATATTAGTGCTATTGTGTGATTCGGAATACCTACAATACTCAATAGGAGAAGTACCTCTACAGGCTATCAGGGGGAGCGCTACTATGTGAGGAGGCATACCCATGGCAGGGAGTGATACTGTGTGAGGCGGCAGACCTGCGGTACTCGATAAGAGGAGTACCTCAGTAGTCTAAGTTCAGTGAGTAGCACCTCATTGTGTTGGATGTAGATGATGGACAACACTGACAGAGGCCAAAAGTGCCAGGACTGGATGATATCCGGAGGAGGAACTTAACTTACGACGTGTCGGTACATGGTTTAGTTTGACATATGTGGAGTGCTGAGGAGGCCATATGTACCTACCATTCATGTACGAATCCCGGAAGAAGTTCCAGGAGCTTCTTCCACCTTTCAGCTGTTTTTCCCTTTTTGTTGTACTTGCTTTCAGTTGTATTTTTTACTTTATAGTTGGGTTTTTATTCTGGCCCCTTTACATTGAGTACACTTGTTATATAGCTTTTAATTAGCGTTTTCTTCTTCTTGTACTCTGGTTGTGTGTGTTACATTTTATAAATCCAATGCCTTCCCAGTTTTTAGGGAATTACACCTATGGTGCTAGTCGTCAGCCCTTGGCCTATGGAAGGCGGGCATGGGTAGACACGATGTGGGCCCTAGGGGACGGCTCATGATAGGCTTTTCCATCCAATCAATAACAAACCATATCACATTCTTCTTTCCCTAGATATAAGCCAACTCAAGATCATTTTTCATTGATATTTCATCCCACAACATAGAAGGGACTGAAAGTGGATTATGTAACCCCAACGGTATCTGATTCATGTCCTTAAACTATTTGCATGTATAGAAACATGAGACAAACTAAATAATTCCCTTTCTCATTCCTAGACGCCACAAATACCGCTAAATGTCATAGAACATCTTAGTTTTAATTGGCTGAACAACCCATTGAATATTATGAAAATATTTTATCATATCTTTTCTTGCAGATAATGGCACAATGATGTGATTCTGATAGAATATAACATCATATTTAATTAACTACCATAGGTAAACGATCTTCCCAGCATAAATATAGTCTCTGATGATAATGAATTCATCATCAATATATTGGTCCTAAAGAATCATCTCGATAATAGTAGATGTTAAATGAATGATGTAAAAAACATCAACCCTTTATCTTAAACTCTAATATACAACTATGAAATGGGATCTATCAAATTTATCTATTTGGAAGATTCTTTAACATCCATGGTTATATGATTCCTGATCAATGAAACTAAAATGGAATTCCCTTTCCCCAGGGTATATATGATGTCAATTTAAATTGACTATAGTTATTCCATCGATTCAATTTGGTGAAGATTTAAATATTTATGAAAGAAGATATAACTCATTATTTATTTGTATGAATACACATAGAACTTTTATTCAAAAACCTATTGTCACTAACTCTTATGATCATGCATCATAATTGCATGTTCAAGGGAATGTGTAGGATAATTCTTATCATGTGACATAATTAGATGAGATTCATAATATACTACATGATCTCCTTGCATAATAATGAAACCCATTCCTAAACCTGATGTATCAAACAACACAACATAGCCATACTCGGCCTCTAAAAAATTCAACACTTGTGCCACGGTCAAAAAAAATCATCTTAACAAATTAACTCTAACATTTATCACCACAAGAAGGCTTCACCCACTTCCAAGTCAGAACATCAATACAATAATTTAACATTAAGAGGTATTTGATAAACATGTGATAATATCATTCTAATACCACGAATATTACACCGTCTGAGACATTACATGGTATCTTCCATGTTATAACAGCCTTTAACAACTCATAATCAACAAATATACCCTATTTAGACACCATGTGTCACTTGAATTTCACTTCCGAAATAAAGAAATAAATTATTGACAGCATGGAATATAGTTGTTGACTTCTTATCAGACACAAAAATTTCCTCATATAATTCACATGATCCTCCCCATATTTAGATTAAATTAGGATTTGATCTAGAAATACTATCACAACGGTATCCATATACTCTTGGAAAATCATGTCCATTAAATCCAAGAAAACTATAGGACAATTAGTTAGACTAATGGGAATAACAAGGTACTCATAATTGTTGTACCTACTCTGAAAGGTGGTTTTATGATTGTTTGAGTCCTTTTTCATTAAATTATGGTAACCAAATGAGATGAAGAACATTGAAAAGCACTTTACCAAATTCAATGAATCAAATAGATCATAGATCCTTGAAAACATATACTTGTTCATTACTATAACTTGATTTAGTTTCCAATAGTTAAAAACATATGGTAAAATAACCCCCCTATTTCTTAGTGAAGAGAACGGGTGCCACCCCATGGTGGCACACTCAGGCACATAAATATGTTCTCATGAAGATTTTGAAACTAGGACTTCAACTTAGTGATTTATTATGGAGGTATGCAGTAATAGGGGATTAAAGTTATTTGAGTGCCTGGAATTAACTCAATAAAACACGAGACCTCCCTTACTGGTGGAAGCCCAGAAAAATGATAAGAAAACACATCTGGATGCTCAATGAAAGTTGTAGGGAGATCACCACTCAATGATTCTCTCTCAATATAAAAAAAAACACTCATTTTTCAATCCCCAACTCTGGATATGAAGGTCTATCCCAACTTGTACATGGGTCCCATTCTCTTCGAATTCAAAAAGTCACACCACAAGGTGTATTAAGGTAGACCCATCATAAATGAAAATTAATCATAGATTTATCAGAAATGATCCAATCTATTATAAAAATTATGTTAAGTGGTTTCATGTCGAGAACAATATATTCCAAGACTGCTCGACATTTGATAGAGAGAGGACACAAGGGGGAATAAGAAGACCATGTTATCTCTTCATTAAAAGCGGTGTAGAAACATCCATTTCATGAGATAAACTCTCCATATAATGATTTATTAGAGTAATAATACAGGTTCAAATAAACCAATGATATGAACCAGTATTTAATAGATAAATTACTAGTGATGAAACTATAGTAATGGTGCCTCTCAATGTCATTGAACCTGTATCCAATAATTATAGAGACTCCTTCACTATGTGAAGTAGATTCATTCAGGATGTTAGTGTCTATAACACTTTTATATGGTAAGCATCCAATTTCCCCATATTTTTTCAGGAAAATGTTGATTTTTTTAAACTATGTGGAGTAGAAATGTTATGATAGAATCATTATAATTTCCCTAAATGTCTCCAACATCTATAGTTCTTAGATGCGACAATGATGACCCCCTTATAATTTTTTATACTAACACACTAATAAAAAATCATAGGAATTTCTCTTGGCACTGTAGGAGGTTTGTATTGGCTCTTATGTCAATAACATCCTTGAGAATCATCAGACTATTATTATCCCTTAAACAAATGAAGGCTGCCATTGGGAGGTAAAGAAAATCCTAATAATACTAAATTTCTATCCACGTCCATATCAACCATAATCTCCATATACAGTACATCATAATATGTTGGAGGCTTTAGAAAGACAACCTGAGAGTAGATATCAAATAAAATCCCCAACTTGAATCATCAAGACTTCAACCTTTCATTAGATACAATATTAGGTGAAAACTGCATGAGATCTTCAAAGTTTTTTGAATACTAGGTCACAATCATTCTGTCCTTCTCAAACTTGATAAAGACCATAGCCTTGTCCAAGACTATATACACTAGATAGAACATGTCTGTGAAAATTACATTTTTGTCATTCCATGATAATCCCTCATGTTTCCTTTCAATCACCATCACATCCCACCATTTTGTTGCTCAGTCCCTCTAACATGAAGGTGGCCACATCACCTTGATCTTGTCTGTTGTCTCCCAGATCTCACACATCTATTCTATCGTTCCCAACCATACCTCAGCAAGTTGAGGATTAGTAGAGCTTTCAAAAACTGGTGGCTTCTAGAGAATGAGCTCTTGTGAATGATTTTGGAGAACACCCCTTTGAGGATCCACAAATGGAGCCTAAATGGGATCTTAGGGTGTGAATTATCCTAGAGCTTAGAATGTTCACACAATCAAATCAGTTATATATTGGTCCACGAGAGGATTCACTGGTCGAGGTATAGAATCAGCCACCTCCTGGATCTAATTTTTGCGTCTTTTTAGTGGCATGATGATTTATAACATCCTCAAAAAACAAGGAAGACATAAAACCACCATTCAAACTGATAAACAAAGAAAATTAATCACATCATATTGAAGAAAAAATTTTATATTTATTTCCATTCAAATCTTAATAGGGAAACTATTATAACAAACTCTTTTGAAAAAACATTGTCATGGACAATCTCTCATAACCTGGTAACCCAATAACATAGATTGTCCTAACAGAGCCCAAATGGTGTCCCTGATCCCAATAGGTTTCCGACTAGAACTAGACATTATACTACATGCATATGGGAATGATTTTTTCTCAAAGAAAAAAAAAAGACAACAAATTCAAGCAAGACAATATGGATTTCATAAGAAACTCTAATGAGAGTAATATACTAGAATTCAACAGTGAGTTAAATCCAAAAATACTATAAACATATTACAAAATATGAAATAATTTAACATGTCTGTAAGGATACAATTCCCCACAACCAAGGTTCAATATCATAATCCACCTTGAAGAGATCTTTTCCCTCTTGCTTGAACATAGAAAGAGACATTTTACAAACAACCAAATGCACCATATTCATGTGAGGTAAAAATACTAGTTGGGTCTCACCACAAATTCCATAACACATTACAAAAATATACTAACTAAATTAATGGTTTTAATTTTAAATAATAGATTTGGCATTTAAAATCATATATAAAAAATCATGTTATACACTTCAATAGATGGAATATACTTTATGTAATGTATTTAAAAGTGATGGAATATTTATAAATCACTGGATTACGTAAAAAAATTATATTAAATAGTTTTTATAAATTATGAAGGCATGTAAATTAGTTCAAAAAAATTGGAATATATTCATTTGTCCAATATAAAACTAGGGAGGAATATGTTCCTCAACCAAATAGGTGTGTTTGTCACAAGATGTAGGAATCTGCACTCTCCGAATGATCTCATTAATATGTGTATACAAACACTAAAAACACTTCCAAAAAGATAATAATCACCATCCCATCGAGGATTTGACCCACAACATGTATTTTTTAGAAAGCTACAAAAGTGTAGAATGTGTCTAAATAACGTACAAACTACCTGTTGCATGAATGTTCTCTTAAAAAATGTATGATTGGAAATTTACTTTAAGACTAGATAGTATGAAAATTAACAATCATTATTCCAATCCAATCCCAAATTTTTTAATTTAATCCCAAAATGTTTTTAATAAAAAAACATTCCTCTTTATCAAGATATAACCATATGGGTTTTATCAATACATTTTAATAGATTTTCAAAAGTTTGAAATCCATTCAATACCAATTCCATCATATTCCCAATTCTTTTCCAGAATTAAATTAAACACTTTAATTGAACTAATTTGTAACCAAACATTAATTTAAATTAATCAATTCAAATAAACAACTTTCGATAAACCCACCTTGATTCAACAAGATTTGGGGTTTTTACTATTCTCATTCCAAAATCATTTAGAATGTCCTAATTCTATGGAATTTGATTTTATTACATCAATTGAATGAAATTTTCAGAAATTGATTTTAAATCAATAGTTGAAACAAGTAAATCCATTCAAAGTTAATTGAATTGGCTATATGAGGAAATCAAATACCATTTCTCAAAAATGAATGCTCACAATTGAACCTTTTAATAAGAAATATGTTTTAAAATACCTAGAACCATAACATAGAAATGATATCCAACATCAAAAACAATATATCCATCATCTGCAGGATAATATTTTGAAATCCCAAAGGAGGAGAATGAGAAAAAAGATGAATAAAGAAGGAGAACGCTTACCTAGAAATCAAATAACAAGTGAAACAATGTTTGAATGTTAAGAAAGATCCAAAAGGATTTGAGAGCTTCATGATCACCTAGATAAGGCTATTGGTCAAAGGATATGAAACTGGAGTGGAGGAGAAAAGAGATTATCAGCGTCACTTCCTGTTTAACAACTGCAGTTGGGGTATTAAATTAATTGTACCCCTTTCATTGTGTGTAAACCTCCATCGGCCTATTAATATTGTAATTATATGTTTTACAAATCTATTTTTTTTAAGAATACAAATCATTCAAATTATATCACTTTTAATATTTTTTATATTATTTTTATTATTTTTATATCAATTTAATATATAATGTATGAGTGTTTCAAATGTATTTAATGTGATTATAAAATAACATAAAATTTGAAATAAAATATTTAAATGAAATTAATTTTATTATGAAAAAATATTTAATTTGATATTCATTTATAACATTATTTTGTCTCGATGAGGACGTAGAATAAATTCATAAAAGTATTTGACTACCATTTTGTAACATTATTTGTTTTTTATATTATATTTTTCATTTTCTTGAACATTTATCCTTTAAACATGTCAATTTTGATCATAAGGTTATAAGGTACTACTTAACTTCATCAATAATAAATTAAGATGAAATATTATGGCCTTATCAAATAGTTTTAAAATAGATTAACTTGATTTTTCTTTTACTGAGGTGATAAATTTAACCACAGTAACTATTTATATTGACATAAAATGGGCCTCTCAACGAAATTTTAATCAATTTAATCCAAATAATGATTTTATATTAAAATATTAAATTTCTATAAATTAAAGAAACTAATTTTAAATAAGTGCGACAAATCAGATGAATCATTTTTTAAAGAATATTTTTTAATAATAAACTTGATTTATTCTTATCCTATGCCTATTAAAACTCAATATATTTGTTAAATTTTTTATAGAATATAAAAGATATAATTTTCATTTAAATCATTCAAGAAAATTTATTGAATAAATTTATAAAAACATATTTTGTGCACATAACAATAATTTTACATAAAATTTTTCTTTTACATTCGAATGTATCTGGTTATATTATTTGATAAAAATTAAATTGTTTATTAAATTTATAAAACATATAATTTTAATAATTTTTTTATTCCAATATGAAAAAAAGTACTGTCCGTAATATAATTCTCACAAAATAATATATTCATAATTGTTAAACATTTTTTTAAACATGATGTTTTATAAAATTCTAGCTAGCAAAGATATTTTTTCTAATAGAAATGTACCATAAATTCAAGGGGTCTTATATTCTACCCACATTAAAAAAAAATATTCCCAAAAATTAACATAATTTCACTACATGAATAGAATTTGGTTTTTCTTCATCCTAATTTCCATAGGATACCATGTATCCTCTTGAATTATATGATTTCTCCATATTTCCTTTACTAGTAAAATTTTTTGATTCCTAAACACCTTTTCCCTAGTGTCTAGAATCTGGATTGGCTCTTTAGAGAAAGATAAATTTTTGTTTCAATTATATTTCATTATATTGGGCATGTGAATCAGGTCTACCAGGTACTTCATTAACCTAGAGATATGGAACATGTCAAGAACTATAGAGAATATATTTTTCATTTCTAAATTGTAAGGCACAACTCCAGTTCATTAAAGAATTTTGTAAGTTATAATATAACTAGGGATTACGTTTCTCTTATTACAAAAACATATGACACCTTCTATGGATATAATTTCATGATACCTTATCTCCCACTTGGAACTCCAAACGATTCATTCATTTATAAGTATAACCCTTTTTCTTTTGTTGATCCACTTTAAGATGAGTATGAATAGCCTTAACCTTTTTTATTGTATCCTTAATATGATATGAAACCACATGTTTATTCAACATATTCTCCCCCAAAAGTGGGGGTAAAACATCTATATCCATATAAATCTTCAAATTATTAAATTTAAATACTTGAATGAAAGCAATTTTTGTTGAAAAAATATACCAAATGTAAATAATGATCTTACATACCTGAAAATTCAAGTGATCATGACCTAAACATATTTTATCAGGTTTGAATAGTTTTTTCATGCTTCCCATCAGTTTTAGGATGATAAGTGGTGCTCAAATGAAGCTCATTATTTAGAGACTTTGAAATCATTATCAAATATCCTAAGTAAATATTAGATCAAAACCAGATATAATATATATATTTAATCGATGATGTATTCAAATTTTTGTATTCTAGAGTTGTGTAAGGAAATCAATTGGAAAATATTGTCATATTGAAAGGAAATATATAGTTTTGTAATTATATCAACAACAACCTATATTTTTCATTGAATTAGTTTTACTTTAAATATTGTAATAGTATTCCAATTTCAGGTCATTCATTGAAATAGTTTTACTTTAAATATTCTCACCATAATGATGATAACTTATTCTGATTTCCAATAAAAATAGTTTGGAAGTCATTTGAAAAAGGAGTGATGTTTCCTAGTCTTTAATAAATTCTATATTCATCATTACTAAATCCATGATCATAGTATCCTAGTCAATCACTATTTTGGTGAGAACTACATAATATTTCCTACTCAGTGGATCCACTACATTATTTTCCTTTTCTAAATGTAATTTATGTTATCAATCATAATCACTATGTAGATCGATCCACTTTCATTGCCTCATGTTGCGTTCTTTCTATTAAAAGACGCATTTTTAACTCTTTTGAATCATTTAAATGTCCAATGATTCAACGAAGATATATCACATCTATATTTTCAGAGAATATAATATTGATTCTAATTCATGATCTGGGTTTGGATAATTGTTTCCTTGATAATTTTACATCATCGATTCATTGTAAACATTTTCATTATTCCACAGACGAACATAACCAAGTCCCTTCCTCGATGGATCAATATATATCATAAATAAATAGTTTTTTGATGGTATAGTTAAAATTAGAGAAATGACCAATATCATCATGAATTATTCAAAACATTCTTCACATTCCATTTTTCCATACAAAATTATACCATTTATGAGTATGTTTGGTGAATGATATATTTAATAAGGATAATTTTTTAATATACTACAGATAGTAACCTTCCAAAACATGTATACCACAATACTCAGTTATGTTAAATTCTGTAGACTATTCTTGTAATTCCATTTTCTTTGAAGTATCTTATCGGATTACATCCTTAGATAAAATATGTCCACGAAAATAATCATTATGGAGCTGTAATGCTCACTTTTTAAATTTACCATATAACTCTTTCCATATATGAGTTTCATTAATGATACACAAGTTAGTATAAAAGCCCTAAATTATTTTGGAGTGCACAAAGATATCATCCGTAAATGGAACAAAAAAATTATTATCATATTCCTCGAATTATCGTTCCATTGGATCAATGAAAATATAGGGTGAGTTTGTTATTCCAAATGGAATTATTATGAAATTATAATGTCCACGCCTCATTCAAAATGATGACTTTGGGATATATTTATTCCTTACTTGTAATTTCTTATACCTAGGATTATGGTAAATCTTTAGAAAATAATGATATCTGTGAATTTGGAAAATAATATAAAACAATCACTTTATCTTAATTACATTGATTTCCATATATTCAATTAACAACCACAAATATCCATCTTCCTTCTTTATGAAAAGAATATGGGATCCCCAAGGTAAAACACAAGGATATATACATAACATACTATAAATATCATTTATTTGATCATTTAACTACACTAATTTCACCAGGGCTATTCAATATAAATTTTGTATATTGTGCTAGAATCGTGAATTAAATCAACTGAAAATTAAATATAAAACTCTGGTGGATGTCGATGTAATTCCTTAGAAATACATAAATTTATTATTTATACTATAGTAATAAACCCTATTCAAATAATAACATTTATATCCATATGTTTTGTCTTCCCTTATTCGACAATAATCTCATTCATAGTAGCTTTTAGGGTAATTCTAGACTTGAATGAGGTGATGAAGTCTCACCTCTAAAGATTAAAGTCCACATATTTATCGTAAATCATAATTTCCATCACTTTGTAAATAATTATCCATAATATTCTAAAACAAAATATATAAAATAGATTAAATAAAAATATACTATAGTTATAATAATCATGTATAAAATAGGACATGTTTATGGTTCATAATGGGAATGGTCTAAGACATCATTTTTCTGGTGTTATTTACAATAAGAGATTTTATGGAAATAAACTTTATATGGTTCAAGGGAAATATAAAATTATATTTTAAATCATGGATGATATAATATTGTGTCAATATAATTAATAAAATAAATAATTTACAAAATTTAATGAATTGATTAATTTATCTACCACCACATCGTTAGAATCATCAAACATATCAATATTGATCACATAGACATAGTATTTTCCCCTCATTCTATATTATGGAATTTTTATTTGATTCTTGGGTAATTTGGGTGATTAATTCCTCATTTCAATACACTTGAAACACTTTATATCATATGTTTTTTTATTCTCTTTTATCCATCGGCCAGATGGCTTTTATCTCTACACTAGTAACAAAATTCCATTCCATTCCATAAAATTCTATGAGTTATTACCAAAATTATTATATGATTGGAAGTGCATTATTCTACTATTTTTAATTGATTAATTACGTTTTTTGGTTCTCAGATGTCCTATTATTATATTAATCTCTGTTAAAGTTATGATATCATGGAAAATATGAATATCTTTATGTTGGAATATAATATTCATTCATTATATGATGAAGTTTTCTGATAACTAGTTCCCCTCAGAGGGTTTCCTTAAGGCCCTCAAGGATATGATCCTTAATTATCTCTATATTGTGTATGTAATACATATAATAACTTACTAGTCCTGTAAATCTAGACTCATACTCACAAACACATTATTTCTCCTTTTTCATTAAAATAAAGATCATTTTATTTATTTCACTTGGCTGATCATGATGGAATCACTTATAAAAGAATGCTTATTTAATAACTCTCCGCAATATATGTTCTATTTCATCTTCGTCATGTTGTTTATGGATCAAAAACCTACATTGATCATTATTTCTTCTATAAAAACACACTACAATAAAAACCATTCCATTTCATCGAATCCCATGTAAATAAATATCTATTTGAGAAATTTGATTCATTTCTCAGTAACAATCGGATTAGTATCTCCAATGAACCATAACATCTTATGTCACCTAAAATATAAAAATATAGGTGTATAATTCCATGGAACATTATGTTTTTCCATATATTCCAAATTAATTGACATAACATGGGTTATATACTCTAATATGTCCATGTTATTCTTATCTGCAGCACACATTATATTAGATTTCTCAAAAGAGAAATCCTTACATTAACAACAGATATAAATTATCTTTTTTTTTGTTTGGAACCATCACATAATTATTCCATACATTGAGTTAGTTCAAAATTATAATAAATATTTTGGTAATAAATAAGATCCCTATAAAGGAAAAAATTCTCATATATTATAACAGATTAGCAAAGTTCCCATGTTAGCTATGTTTATTTAAATCTAGTTCCCATGTTTTCTTCTACACATACTCTGATACCTAATTTAGAAACCACAAATTTAGTATCCCAAATATGTTGTTTACCTTATAATATAGGCATATAACAGAATATCTTACCATGCAAGAAAAATTCGTTTTTTAGTCTTGGTAAAAAAGATATATATATGATTTCAATATTACATGGGAACTATATAATATAAACATAATAGAATTAAAATTTCAGCCTCTTTTAAAATCATAAAAAAAATTTCTTCTTCATAATCACTATAAAGGAAAAAAAATTAAAGGTTATCTCAAATTATAAATAAGGGTTATGTTTAGGATATACAATTTTTACAATATAAAGAATAATCACTATGTTAAGGTAAATAACTGAACAAACATGTCATTTAATCATAAAAATGAGCTTAAAATGAATCCATGAATAGTATCAATAAATTTATCTCGTGGAAATTAGTAACTAAATTCTAAAGGAAAGAAATTTATTTTATTGTATTTCATCATCTAAAACATCATGAAATCTCTAACAACATGTCCCCTCACCAAATAAGTTTAAAAGTATGTGTAAATACCCCTTTAATTTGGTGAAATAATTTGTCTCATGATACTTGTATATGCATTGAGGGACTAGGTAAATCTGGTCCCCAGCCATCACTGTATGTACAAAGGCTTCTTCATAGATAAAATAATTTATTTATTTCTTAAATAATATTAATTATAAAAAATACATATTTTAAGTAAATAATATAGATTTTCCAATAATTCCTTAATCAATCAAATATACTCAAAATATAGATGTTTATATAGAAAGGGAATATGTTTTATAGAGTAATAACTTTTATGATACAATGAATATGGATATTTAAGAGAAATATAATATTTAATGATCTAATGTAAGAGGATTTATGTAAGGATGGTTTCATTAAAAAACATAAAAAGTGGAATCAAATTAAAATAATGGGGTTTTTATCATTAATTATTTATAATTACACTTAAATATAACTAAAAATTTTATAATGAAATTACCATTTCAATTTTTTCTAGAAATCATTTATTTTAAAAAACATTCACAATCATGATGTATTTTTTGCTTTAAAATAAACATGTAATATTATAATGGAATCATCAGAGAAAATATTATTCATAACGAAGGGAATAGATTCTTTGATCGTACAAGTTATAAAAATATTTCCTCCATGGTTTTTGTCCAAAAATTCATAATGTAACTCAGTTGGAAAACAACATAAAATATTCCTTTCAATCTTTTTTTAAAAAACTCAAACATGCGTAAAAATTCCAATTCACAAATAATTTTATAAATATAAAAAATTTGGTAACATTTTTAAGAATCTATGGAAATTGAATAAAAATATATCCTAACAAAACACAAGTAAGATTTATTTTTCATTTAAACATTTATTTTCTTAATTTATGTTAGAAATATAAGAAATGATAAAAACACTTGGAAATTATTTAAGAGTTTAAAATGGTATTGAACATTTATCATCATGATTAAAAATATACTCATATATAATACCTCAATTGAGAAGTATATTCCCCACATAAAAATTATCATGTTGATAATACCAAATATGTCCTAATAGAGTTGATACTTAGGCTCAATCCCCAACCTTACATCCGACTTGTCCCAATGGTTCTTTAACCAACTATATGATTAAATTAAATTTAGTAAAATTAAATTAGAAAACTAGATTCATTTCTATTATATCAAATATGATTCATTTATAACATTTTATAAACCATTTGTTAATAATAATTTTTTATTAACACTATTTCGGGTGTTAACTTCTTTTTTTTCGATAATGACTTCATTTGATAGTTCAAATAATTGTACATTAAATTTTGTTACATAATATATAAATTATTATTAATGGTATAAATATCATATATTATATATATATATATTATTCTTTAAAATAATGATATAGAAAAATGAATTACATTGTTCCTGGAGATGGTGGGTCGTACATATGCATGAAGGCTGTTTTCAGATTTCGGAAGATAGAATAAAATAATGTTTATTTATAATTAATCATTAATGAGTCATTATTTTTTAATATTAATTTCATATATATTCATTAAATGTATCTTTACTTCCAACATAAATAAAAAATGGATCGCATCACTTCATAGATGTGGTAGCCCACACATACACATAATCAACATTATCATTATCCAATGAATTGTTAGGTAAGAGATTATAAGACAATATAGTTTCAAAATAATTTATATTTATTGAATTTCATATATAGTAATTTTTTCAATCTTTATATCCATCCATGTCAAGTGTTGATGATTACGAATTTATCACCCACATGGGGACTATAGGGCGTACGTACGCATTAGCGATGACTTAACTTTATTGTACGACGGATAATATATATAATATGGATATAACATATTTATAATAACAAATAAATATATTTTTTATACTGGAATTTTTATCTTATCATTCATAAAACACTTTTAGAGTAATTAGAAAAAGATATAAACATGAAGAACCTTGTAAAGATGATTATATTTTCTTCAGTAAAATACCTTTAGATCTCTATTTAAGAGACATATGATTGATCTTTTAGAATCACCAAAATCTCTATAAAATAGATAAGTATTTTTATAAGAAAATTTAGTTGGTTTATATTGATATATATGGATTAAATTGTCATAAATAAGTGAGGTATAAGATTTCCATTAATAATTTAGTTGTTGGTATCATTTGGAATTTCATAAATTATTAATTTATAATAAATTAATTCACATGAAAATTGAATCAAAATCGATATGGGTATGGACCTAGTATTTTATATTTTGGAAATATCAAAATACATTAAAATTTGGACAGTTATGTGTAGTGTTTAAAATATTATCTCTCAATTAATAATTTTAGTTATTCTATTTTAACATTAATCACATAATTGTATTTCTCAACCTTAAAGTGTTATAATTTTATATATTAGATAAATATTGACTCATAAATATATAATTGGTGACATAATTATCCATATATTACTCCGCTTTTCCTCTTTCAAGATTTTATTTAATTTTAAATAATTTATTAAAAGATTATTTTGATAAATTATAATTAAATTTAATTTTTAAATTATTCATTTAATTTGACATCGAATACATCAATAAAATTTTAGATCTTTAATATCATTCCATTAAACATAAATAATATTTCATACTCATCTATAAATTATTATAATAACATAAAATATGATAATTATATCATTTTAAAGGTTTTAATATTATTTTCCTTATTTTTATACCAATTGAAAAAATATTTTATTAGTGGTTCCCCTATATTTATATTAATTATATAATCCATAAAAATTATATTTAAATTATAATGATGAATATATTTTCATTATGATAAAAATTGATATTTATAATCATTCATAACAAACTATTATGCCTATTTTGAAATAGAATATATTTTTAATACTAAGAGAATTTAATTATGAACCTTTCACTATTTAAATATTATATTATTCATTTTTAGAGGAAATTATTACATCCCATGTTTTTAAAATAAAACAATATGTTTAGTAGAATAAAATATACCTAACATAGAGGTTAATAAAATAAATGAATGTTATTATTTAAATGTTCTTGTTATATCCTAGACAATAATTTGGTGAGAATGAACATAATCAATGATATTATGAAAAAATTAATATTCTTACAATTTCATAAATTATTAATATATATTTTTTTAAATAATTACTCTTATATTTTTTGAATGTCATTTTATTGTTCAAAATTATAATTACTTCTAAAAATTATTTTTTCAGAAATAAAATATTGAATATTATAATTTAACATGGAAATTTTATATAATTTTTTTATAAAAGAATTATCTTTATTTAAATTAGAATATAATGTTTCACTTTTTGTGAAATTCGAAAGGGCTGTTGTTTTTTCATTTAAAGACAATAAAATATTTATGCATATATTTTGAGAGCAATACGCTATGGTGGCATGTGATTTAATGGTTTGGTGTGTCCTTGATAGTTTTTTTTGAAAATATTAAATATCTTTTATATTATGTTCACATACATGATTAATAAAAATTGGATTGATATTAAATCGATTATATGACTATGAATTAATGACCAAGGTGGAATTAGGAATACGATTTCTACACTAGGAGTGACCAAAAATAAATCTGTGTGGGGTGTTAAAACATTTTGACCATGGAGGGTTCATTATAAGTTAAATTAATTAATTAATTAAAAATGTTATTTAATATGACCTAATTGTATAATCTATAAATTATCTATTATGGTTATATTCCCAGTGAGAACATCAAAATACTGGAATCACTGAGTGCTAATCTTTATCTCAATCAATTGGTGAATCGACATCTGATGATAACATATCTATTGAACAGGGAAGGTCATTATGTAATGAATGTAATGACATCCTTAATTCATTGAGTACAAAATTATTAAATGAAGAAAAATTCGATAACTTGTTAAGAATCTTAAGAAATATTATTACGACCTTTCGGATTAAATTGATTGAGCAAAGTCATATCTTTTATGATCTACACCAATTGTTGGACCATGTATGAATCTATGAACATGTTTATTTGGTTATTCATATTTTCAATCCAAGATATCCCTATTATTGAGTTATTTACAAGAACGTTTTACCATAAATGGTTAAACATCCATTATTATTCCATCCTCCCACAATTTCATCATGTTTGTTCATGATATTGGACCACATGGGCCTGGTTCAACATTTTCGGGCGGTACCGAGCCCGATTGGACCCCCTAAATCATGACGAATCGGTGATAAACAAATGGATCGACAATCCATTGATGTTTTTATATCGATTTTAGGTTGTGGAAAATCTTTTTTATTATCATATTTTAAATCATAGTTTATAGAAGATGTAGGGGTGTGCAGTGCGTCCAACAAAACCCCACAGGTAGATGGGTATTGGTTTTAGGCCATCGATGACCGAAAATGATGAAAAATGGATAGATAACCCATTTTTTGTGAGGATACTAGGATATAATAAAAAATTAACAGGTCGGATTTGGATGGCCATTGGTGGATTTGAAGTTCTAGAAAAATACCCACTTCATGCCATATATTTCTAAGAACACACGGTGGGTCAAGCCCTAGCAAAAATGACTCAAATTTTGGAACTTTATAAGGATTTAATGACATGTATCCCTCCTACATGTCATGTGTCACTTTAATTGGTTGAAAAATATGGGTTGGGGTAAACTTGAAGGTCCGCATGTGGGATTACATGGCCAAGAAGACGACAGTGTACCAAAGTACACACAAACAACTTGAGTACATGGACACAAGATGGATAGTTGGACACAACCAAGCCCACTGGTAGGACCCCTAGTGAAATGGAAATTCCATGTAGATAACAAATATTTACTATATACATACATGGTTTGAGATCCATGTAACTTTATATACATGTTTAGTTGAGGGTGCTTGGACACACACTCTGTGGTTCCACTAATACACTGTATACCCTTTAGTTCTTTTGTTGTAAAATTCAATCTTTTTTGCCTCTTTCATTCGAACTCAAATTTTGTCCTGAGAGTAGCCTATCATTTTTTTTCAATTTATAACATTATGGTTCCCTCATTTTTGGAATTTGAGATACGATGTGATATTTTATTGGAAATGATATTTTTTAGGCGATTCTTGACGATGGGAGTTATTATTCGGGATCACCATAGACATCCCAGTGGAACCCTCCAGCTGAGCTGGTCATGGGTTGTTAGTTACTTTTATATTAGAACTCCTCATCAAGTATATTATTGGGACCTCTATGGACTTTTAGAAAGTAACCCTCTTATAGAGTCAGAAAATGGTTCTTCTAGTATTAGATAGTGGAAAGATACTTCTTGGTATGAAATGATTCCTCTATTTGCTATCAATAGAGTAGAATCCTCTTTCTGGTTAGAGCATGGGTCCTGTAACAACTATAAATATAGTTTACACCTCTTTCAGGGAGTGGAATGAGTTATTTGTTAACTTTTATATTGTAACCAACCAATTTCAACAAGATATGTGTCCTATATCTACAAATTGAGTGGAACCCTCCTACTATACCAAGGAATGGGTCTTGAAACTAGTAATGTTTTCTTCTCAACTATGTGGAATAAGGGAAAAGCGTGGCTGGACTTGGATATTTTGTATTGTGCACACATATGAGATGCTATGCGATATTATTAGAATTTTGGAATTGTTGGTGACCCTCTTTCATGGGTTAGGCTATGAAATGGAGATCCCCTTAATCCCTAATTGGATATTAATTTTCTGAGTATATACATACATGTGTCTTGGGAGATGTGTTGGTGTCCATACATTAAGATTTTTTAACTCTCCTTATATGGGTTATGAAAATATATGGGTTATTCCATGTTCTTTCTAGGTTTATCTTCTCATGTTTGAATGCTGTTACAATCCTATTATGGATTGAAAATAATCATTGTGTAGTCAATCAACACACTGTGTTGAGCCCCATATGTTTGGATGAGGTTACTCATTCTACTTATTTGGGTTTTGTTCTATCCTGCTTTCTATAAAAAATATTTTTATTCCTTTTTTATCACTTACTAGCCTTTCTTTCAGAGCTTTCTACTGGGTATGTATATACTCACCACTTCATGAGATTTTACCACACATGTCATATCTTATGTAGATGAATGATAGGACTATGATGACTAGAGTGAGCTTAGGTATACCTAATATTTGTACAAAATATGGTGGAAAAAGATTGGATATCAAGACCTACGATTTTTTAGTATTGTACATTACATTTTTTCCAGTTGGGATATCATTCTGGTTGGGAGTGTATTTTACCCTTTACCTTTCAGTTTTCTCTCTCATAATGTATACACCATATAGGTTTTTTATTATTGGTTTACTTTTATTTGCTTCATATGTTTATACTTAATTATCTTCAAATCAACAACAATATAGTTTTGTGTGTTCATATATGTATATAGAAAAATTCATCCCCATGTAAGTGATTCAATTGGAGTTGTTCTCTATCGAATGGCATGCGGTGGAAGCGTTGGTGTAATTACAGCTTGAGCCTTGGTTAGGGTGTGGTCATGACATATTTGTATCAAAGGTTGTTTTTTCATTAGGATAGTTATTATTTTAGTCCCCTTATAAGGATTGGGTTGGGATTTAGAGAAACAATGTCAATGTGTCTCTAGTATGGCTCTCAGGCTCGGGAACCTAGTGTTGGTACATGTGAAAAACATATCAATTCACTTGGGCTCTGACTGCCTGCTTGTCGACTCAGAACAATGAAATATTGGATGCATGGATCATTGTTACATGTATCGTATAGGATGGATTATTTAAATATCTTTATCGAGTCAACAACCCATTGTTTATATATATATATATATTATGATTTTACCATTGTACATCTTGATTGAACTTCAGGATGAATATTTGAGGATATAAATCCAAGAAACCATTCCATGTCAAGATGACGATATGATGAAAGATGAGGCCTCATTTCAAGGTCCATGTTGTAAGATAAATCATCCAGGATAGAATGTAGTAGTTCTACCCCTTGTAGGGTAGAGGTTATATCACTAAAGAAGGATGAGGAGTGTAACACCCTGAGATTTTATGAGATATATTATTTTTAATTTCTTTGATGTCTTCTATTATACACTACACCAAGATTAGCTTGTACTACACACAACACCGTATTAGCTTTCAGTATACACAACACTATTCTTGGCTCATGTTAAACACATTTTCAAGTTCATTTTGTTGAAATTATTCTACGCAACATTAAGTATATATTTTGTTTAATGAAATCTGTTTATATTATGTTATAAGCAACACCAAATAGAGCTTTCACTACACGCAACCCTGACTTGGCTTGCATTACACACAATTAAGACCTTCCTTGATAGCGTGTGTAGTACGCAATACCGAGTTTCAATAAACGAGATATTATTATAATATTATTATGAACTAGCCGTTATGAATAGTAATACCCACTTTTTGAAATTTTATAAATTTTATCTTTCAAAATCGACTTCATTTTTGTATTTGGAATATTGAAATTAGCCTAGGTTGAAATTTTGGTATTTTTCTTAAAACTTTCAATTTTTCATGAATAGTGAAAACATTGTGTTACTATTTAAAAACCGACCTTTTATTTAAATAATTAGTTATTTTATTTATATTTATTTTAGGGCATAAATGATACATAATACCTATATAAGTTAAATGTAATTCATTTGAGTCATTTTATAATAATTTTAGATATATAAAAACTTTATTTAACTTTTCACCGTCTTTTACCCACCTCCAAGGAGAATTTGAAAATTTACATAAAACATAATTTTACCGCTTTTGTGAGTGGAATTTAGACAAACCAAGAGACATGGTTAATATCAAGGAGTAAAATGTGGTTCAATAAGATAAAAATAATTTTTTGAGAATAATAACTTTTTACTTTTATTTACCATGGTTAAAAGTAAACAGTGTAATTAAGGGTAAAAATGATTTTATTATTATCCTAAAACATGTCCTAATTTTATTAAATAAGTTTAATTAGACCAAAAACAATATTAGGAATAAAATATGACCATTTAGGTCCACTTGGAATAGATTAGGACAATTAATATTATTTTATTTTAAGAAGAGTTAAAATAGTTAAAATCAATGTTTAATAACTAAAAAAATGTTAATATTGGGATATAAATAAGATAAATAAGACTATAAATATTCATTATAAATATAAGACGATTTCATACCTAATGGTATTTTATTTATAATTTTTAGATATTAAATAATTAATGTTATTTATGACACAATGGTGATGCAGTAATTACCTAAATAATGAAATATTAAAATAATTTCTATTATAAATACCCAAATAAATGCAATTTGAGACTTTTTATGAATTGAACTAATTTTATAGGTTAATATGACATGTTATTATTGATTTGATTATCTTTTTTCGAACTAATCATTCTGTTATGATTTTCAAAAAAATCAATTACCAAATAGTGTCAAAATTGATATAAAATAGTTTTTAAAACAAATATTATATTATTAATTGTTATTATATTCATAAAAATCTATGGTTGGGCCAAAGGACTTAGATAAGGTTATATATATTAATAATGAACCACTTGGTGTTCTTCTGGCTTGTTATAGTAAGGTTTTTAACCATATAGTGTAAGAAAACAAGAAGACATGATAAAAGTTAAATTACTTAACTTAGAATTAAATCTAAAATATAAGGATAAAATAGTAACCTAAACTTGTCTAAAACCTATTTGTTGAGAAGATTTTGACCCACACTCACTTTAGCTTCTAAATAAATCAATTTGGATCAATTATAAACAGAATATGACTTTATTATAAAATAATATTTTATGTTTTTCCAAAGGTTCCCCTCTCCTCCTTTATAAAAAAGGCACCCCTTCCCTCTTCTCATCACACCCTTGAGAGCCTTGATGCTTGGCCAAACCCTGACCATTTATCTTCTACTCTTCCCTATCAACATTCTGGAGGTTCTTATCTTCTCAAAAGACAAACTCTACTTCCTTAAGAGGAATCTTAAAGGAGGTGCGTCAAAGAGAAGGTAATCTCTCCTTCCGATTCTCTCATGTTTGATTCTTCGTCTACTTCTTCTTCTTTAGTTGTATCATTATAAAGTAAAAACATAAGTATTACTTATATACTTATAAGTTATTATAAATATGAAACAAACCTATTTCATATTCTATCCATCCAATGGAGAATGAAATCACCGCGCCGGCGTATGTACGGAATACCGTCTCCACACCGTGGTGTTATTTGTTTTCAACCACCAACATACTTGGTTGGGTATAATGGTGTAAATAAATAACTATATATGATTAACGTAATGTGATATTGACTCTGAAATATTATACATACACTTCAATACAATTCCACGATCATGAGAATGATATCATCGCTCATGCGTACGTACGGACTGCCGTCTCCATGACGCGATGAGATTCATTCTCAATGTTAACCATTCATGAATGATTATAAAGTATATATAATGAATAATAATGAAATATATTACATAATAATGATACTGTATTTAGGTATATATATGTATGTCATCTACTTAATTCCATTCAATTCAATAAGGAAACAAAAACAGTGTTCATGCGTACGTACGATCTACCATCTCCATGAACGGTGTATTTCATTCAATTTATCGATCTATCATATATATATATATATATGTATATGCTGAATATATATTATATATAAATCATGTTTTACATTCTGGAATTAAATAAATCAGGATATAAGTAATAATATCAAGAACAACAAGTCGAAACACATACAATAAATGAAACGATTTTACCCAAATAGCTGCTTTTACATCGAATTTACAAAAGAACAGGTAATATAAAGTCATAAGTAATATATAAATGATATCATAACAATTAATATGATTCTTTAATAAGTCAATGAAATTATTTAAATTAATATATAGGTGGTTTGGATACATACAAAGCATATCGGACATAATGTAAGGGATAATTTTTCCATTCGCATTCTTATCTGAGATTGTTTATTCATAATTATTTACTGGGGTTATGTTTATTATCCATGTCCATATGTTCTCATAAAATGTTTTCCATGTATTTTTAAAGTCATTATTGACCTTTTTTTACTTTTACCACGTCGTATGGAAGGAATATTTCATTTTTTTACCATACGAGGTACTTTTTGACTTTTCTGAAAAAAGTACGAGAAGAATGTTATTTTTAACTTATACGGCATGAACATATTTATACGGTTTTATAACGCCTTATTTTCATGAAGCTTACTCTACAAGATTTCATGACTATTTTTAACAAAATCCGTTTCTTTTAAAATTTCATCGCATTTTGAGAAAGGAAAATGATTTTGAAGAAGAAAGGATATTTTCCTCAAGATTTCATTTCCAGTATTTTATAAAAACCATTTTCAATCTAAGATGAAATTATTTCATATGTGTATGTTTAAAGTATAATGTCTCTATGATTTATATCGTATCGATTTTCTTGTGATGGAATGATATCCATTTGTTTTATATGGATTATGTTATGATGGGATGATGTCTATGAAACCCATTTTATTGTTTGGGTTATGATGAATGATTTATGTTTATGTTGTGGCACACGTAAGAATGAATTAATTATTAGATGGGTGGTACCTATATCTCCCTCCAATTCATTGGGTAATGATTTATATCTCATGAGATAGGCATGGTTGGAACGGTATGTTAATCCAGTTCAGTGTTACAGGAATGAAACGAGGAGTGAACTCGATTCAGAAAGGGACTTTGTCCTCTAATATGGTCATGGAAGTAATGCCTTGGATACTATAGAAATCATAACATGTTCTTAATGGTTTCCACAATTACATGTTTTATCCCCATGCTATTTTATCATGATTAATGTTTCTTTATGATCTGTGCCTTATGTACTGTCATGTTTAATGTCATTGCTCAATATTTTGATATTTAAACATTATGTTCATATTTTTAGTGAAATTTAAAAGATTTGTTTTATTTTCTCCATGCTTACCCTTACTGAGCCATTGATCTCACCCTTTATATATTTTCTTTTCCCTAGGATTTAAAGAAAGGTTTTAGGTAAGAAAACAAAAAGTGGAAGATCTTTATGGGGGATGTTGAAGATATTTCACTGCGATTAGAAGATTATATTCCGAGTTTCCAAAGACACTAAACTATTACGGTCCTTGCATGTTTGTTTTTTTTATGTATTAGATATTACGTAAAAATAATGTAATGTCCATTTATGTCAAGCTTTGGGTCTCTACAAGGAGGCATTTCATTCTATCACGTTGAATGAGTTCCTAAACCATAGGTCAATAAAGTTCCATGTTGAGCCATATACTCCGACAATTGAGGATTGACTAGAGTCATTGGTATGTGTTTTCATGGTCATTTAGGTTCTAATGGATCAGTTCATTTCTCGAACAGTTAAATTTTTTCAGAGAGAATCTTGGAATTTGTGGAGGATTTTAACCAAACACATGATGAGTCATCATTCTCACAGTCCGAATTCAAGTAGATATTCCATGAGGAGAAAAACCCATCCTATTGGCGCTTTATTCATATTCATGAGATTATAGGGATAAAATTGGGATGGATGAGAGTCATTATGTATTTCTTCATTTTTACATACATTATAAAATACTCCATTAACATTACATGATATGGAAAATTATGTCTCGTAAGTTTGAGTAGGAACTCTCCCAAGACATTTTTTCTTGTGTGGTACCCCTATGCATCCTCACATATGTCGGGTCATTGAAGTTATCTCTAGTGATATTGAAATTACTATCATAGGTATATCAAGATGTTGGATATTCCAAGGACGACATAGAGATGATTCATCAGCAGTATCTACCAATATACAGTTGAGAGAATCTTGAAGGAATAGATCCTACTATGATTAGGCTCTGATGCGTCATCATGTTGCAAAGAGAAAACACAAAGGACTAGGTAATCCTAGATATTCTACAATTCTACATTTTTTATGGGTTAAGTCACATAGTTTGTGACTACCGGACTAAGAATTCTGAGGTGAACAAGAAGAGAGTAGAAAGGAATTCATGATAGAGACAGTGTCATGGTTAGGGTTATCCTAGGAGAGGGATGGGAGGCCCCTAGGGAGGAGAATTTGGTGGAGAAGGAGAAGATGTGTGATTTGGAAGACTCTATGGGATGCTTCCACCACCACCATTGAGTGGCCCAGATAAGGCTCGGATATCTGGCTGTTAGGGCTACGTACAACTATAATCATTTGATGTTTATGACTTCACACCACACAAGATGATTAGAGGTGTGATATGTGTATTTTCTACTCATTTTAATATTAGTATACATAGGTTATACTCATTCATTCATATATATACTTCTGGTATGAGTTCAGGGGATCCCAGTTAAGGTTTTATCCCATCAACATTGTATTTAGATTCTTATAAATAATTCTTCTTATGTATATTCTATCTATTTATAGTGAGAGAAATAATGTAGTGGAGATAAGTCAATGTTGAAATGTTTTCCATCATGATGGAACAATATGACATTATATTTAGTATGTATTGGTTTTCCATTGACGAAGACCATATTTTATATCATTGCAGATGACTCAGATGCCTATACACTGATAAAACCGGATACACCTTTATGGTTGAGATAGATATCATGATTAAGAAAAAGGTTCTATGATTCTGTGGTTGCATCCCCTCACCCATAAGATGTTTAATTTATCACATTTTGTAGTGTGATCTTTAGGCATATAGATTCCATCAGTCATAGATTATTTTATGGAATTATTCAACAAGGATGTTCCAAGACTACAAGTGAGGCGGTAGATAGAGTTTTTTAATTACATTTTATGACAACATAGATCACTTATAATGAATATAATATGAAAACTACTTAGATTTTGTTTTTCTGATGGTGGTTGTAAAAATATTGATAAAAAGTTTTCAATGGGCCCTATGTTTCCCCATATGAAGCTCTGGTTTTTTTCATGAAACCAATTGATGATATCTTGTCACATTTCATTGATTATCATCCAATGAAGAAATCCATGATAATGAACACAAACCCCTTACCAAGGATAAAATACCTTTTAAACAAGTTGATATGTGCTATATGGTTCTCAATGAAGGATATCATGTCCACCTACCACCATTTATGGTTTCACAAAACTGATTTTCCAAAAAAAGAATTCTATTATCTCTATGAACACAATGTATTCATGTTGGTTCCTTTTGGATTGATTAATTTCTGTTCCTTTTTTATAGATTTGTTGATCCATGTTTTCTATATTCACTTGAACTATTTTTTGGTTGTCTTAAAAGAATAAATCATCATCTAATCAGTATCTATGTCAGAGCATGATGATCACCTGAGGTTGGATGATAATTTTCATCAATAACACTATCATTATGGGAATCTCTAAAAGATCTTGTTCTTTATTCATGATCTTTACATTCTAGGGCATGTAATTTATGAGCATGGTATAACCATATACTAATAAAAGGTTTATGAAGTTCTTTCCAAGGAGTCACCAATGATAATTCTAGAGGTGTGATGTTTTCTTTCTATGGAAGGGTAATAAAAAAGGTTTATGGAATTCTTATCAAGGATTGAATCCCCTTTTACTTCCATAACATGGAAAGGGTTGTATTTTACCTAAAATAAAAAGTACCATAGGTCTTTATAGAGTTAAGGGTCATATTTTAATGTTCCTCTATGCTGTGACTATCTGATGAGGGAATGAAGTACATTAGGTATTGGGATGCCTTCAAAGGAGGGATCAGTTGCGTGTGGTTGTAGTAGATGGTAGTTAACTCATATGTGTTGAATCAGTTGAGACCTCATGAGTAGTACTAATGGACTCATGACCTATATATTATAGTACTTTCCTTCACCCTTTAGATGTGGAGGTGTTATCTTCCGGAATAGCTCTTTGCGGTTTACTCATACTACTAGAGTTTCAAGTACATCATCACATAGAGATACATGAATCTAATATAGTGGGGATGATTTGATTTCCAACAAGACAATGAATGTGTGATATTCTACAATCCAAAAAATTTTAATATAGTAGAAAAATACCTTAGCAGCTAATCCTATGCATGCATGGTGTTGGTGGCTTCTAAGTAGTGGGAATCCTTGCAGATGACCCATGCCGATGGTGTGGAATTTTCATCTCGAGCATGTGGGGGTGACCCAGATAAGATACATCAACTGTGAGGTATTATGTGACTTGATATGCATGAGGGATTCACCAGATAGATTTTATGAAGGATAATATCACATCATCCTTTTTCATGGATGGATGGTGATATGAATCATAATGTGGGTGGAGGTGATTCTAGAGTTACAAAATTCTCACTAATTATACCTCCCGATGTGGGGAAGATGTGAAGAGACAATCAGAAAATGTTTTTGTTTTCTAGTACGAGATAGAGTATAGATTAGTTCATATCATGGTGCCTCAACTTTTAGTAGGGGAATGTAGAGTACCAGAATCCAGTATGTTTTTTTTCATCCCCTTGAGATCCGAGAGTGGGTGTCGGATGGCATATATATGGACATTATAATAAGGATCCTATATATAATGAAGGTCCATGAAACCATATGTGTGATATTTGAATGGCTCGTGAAGTCGGAATACTTCCTTGATATTAGTAAGTAGAGTTCAGTTGAGCATTTTGGGTATTTGTATATATATGATACCGTTCTACATCATGGGATTCCCTTATCAATTTTATCAAATCGTGACACACAGTTTATTTTAGGGTTGTATGGTGGATTTTAGGGTGAATTTATGACCCAAATGTGAATGAGTACAATATTTCACTCCTAATCAGATGCATCGATAGTGGGTACTATCTAGATGATTGAGGTTATGTTGAGCTAATTCATGACATATTTAAGCCAGAGATGGGAGGATGACTTCTCCATGGAGGTTTTTTTTATTGAATAACAGTTACCACTCTACTATCAACATGGCACCTTCGAGTCTCTATACGAAAGACCCACCACCACCAAATTTAAATTTTTATAAAATAAATCCATTTTAAGGGAAAATGGAAACCAAGGTTCACCGCCAAAAGCCACTACATGCTAAAAGAGTTCAGAAAATCATTGAACATGAAACTAAGATTACATGACTTAGCTATTCTATATAGTTCCCAGTGAAGTGCATTAACCTGGGTTTCCGGATCCTTGCTAATGATCTCTTCAAAGTGAGAGATCAACCGTTCCATTGTATGAATGAATTCCACTAAGTTGACTTTATTCTGATTGAAGCCTCGGGCCACAATGCGGTCTTTTTTATCTATCCATGCTATTTTCTCCTCATTGATCTCCACTTGTATCTTCTGTTCATCCATTTTTCTGAGATCCTCTTCTGAGACTTTGGGTCGTACCTCTGGTTCAAGCATTTCTTCCTTACTGTTCAAGATAAGCCTCAAGCTCTCCCCATCATCTCCATCCCTGTCTCCCGATGCCCTTACCACTACTTTACTCCGCCCTTTTTGAGGGATTGTGCTTTCCTTTTCCTTACCCTTCTTGGCCGACCTGGTCTCCATAGGTTTTGGTAGATGGGAGTAGTCTTTGCGAGCCTTATATTTTTTCCCCCGCACCACAATACAATCCCCTAGGTCTCGAGTTCCTTGTTTCCCTTTCTTCCCCTTAACGTTATGAGGTACTTTCCCTTGAAAACGATCCAAGATGTCCATTGAAGAGTGGAAAAGCCTGTCATCACTTGAAGAAAACTCCTCATGAGACAATGGCGATTCATCAACCTCCAAACCAGAAAAACGGTTCCCCAAGATTAACTCTGAGCCTTCATTGAGGGGTTTGTGGGCACTAGAGGACATCCCCGTACCATCCTTGTTCTCCAAGCCGTAGTGAAGAGCATCCTCCTTGGAGGACTTCCCCTGAACCATGTCAACACCATCAAGATGGTCATATCCACAGTCCATAAACTATAACCGCTTGATATTGTCCTCCCGACCATGACCATGTCGGCCATCGGGACCATGATCACTACTCACTGGCACGTGCCCTTTCTGCAAGCGGCCATCCTTAACTATTTCAGCAAAGGAGGGACCCACAGAAGGACATCATTCACCCTGTAGCTGAACAAGTTTGGGAGTATCCAAACCACATTTTAACCTAACAAAAATGTCATCAACCCTTGGATCAGAGTGCACAGACTTTTCTTGGAAGTGGGGGGGGGGGGGGTCCAAGATGTGGCCATTCACTAGAGGCACCCCCAACATTCTCTGAAAATGTAGCTCCAACTACAGAGGATGTGAGGACTTCCCCCTCACTCTCCTCTTGGCCATTCACCTTTGAGATAGGGATATACAGTGGTGCCTTTAAATGAAGCAGATTACCAGTACTGGAGGGGTCTAAACCCATAGAACGTGCCACCACATGAGCCAAAAAGGACGAATGATAGGCATTCTGAAGGTGACCTAGATGAGACAAAGTACTAAAAAAGTCTATCAAGCTTTCAGAAATCACTGATTTTTTGTATCTGAAATCAACTCCAACCTCAATCCAGAAAGAGTCCATAGGATCCTTTGAGACATCAACATCTACGTAGATCCGAGGAGCAATCAGGTGGCCAAAGGACCATGAATTCTCATCGAATGCCAGAAACCTCCCAATGATATTACCCAACATCGTCAAAATAAAAGTATTCTGGAAAGGGAGGGGGAGATTCAGATAACTAACCCAGATCACCGTAGAGGGTGGGTCGCGATTCCAGTGGAACTCATAACCCCATCTGAAGAGGAAGCAGTAGGAACCATCACAAGCGCGCAACCCTTTGGACCAAGCAGAGGCCAGATCATCATCACTATCAAAGCTGGGAAGAAAATGATGCGGGTCCAATAGCCCAACCACGACGCGAGACATCAGGGGCCAAGATTTGTTGACAACCCTATCAATGCTATCGAGTGACGGCCTTTGACGTCCAAATCGGGCAATGAGAGACAAATCGAGGAGCAAAGAAGCCTCTGAGAATTCCAGGTGTGAAATCGGGAGCGAATGAGCGTCTTGGAAGAGAGAAGGAACTTTAGGGGAGAGGTGTATATGGGGGAAATCGACAATGGAAGCAGGGAGAGGTGAATGGGGAGAAGGTCAGGGCAGCCATTGCCGCCGCCCGAAGGCCGAATGCTGCAGATATGGTTCCAATCGATCACCTCTCGAAGCCGATAGTGGAATATATACGAGAGACCATATTGGTCACCCTTTTGATAGATATAGATTATAGAGACCTGTCTTGTGGGACCATATTTAGAGGAGGAAATGGTATATATGTTCTAGGTATTTTCTGAGCATATGAGGACATCCTATAGAAGTCAAAATATTTTCTCATGTCACCATCATAGGGCCATAGGTATTGATTAAGGAGACCCCATTTTCTTCAATGTCTCACCATGATGAGGATTTCAGAGCTCTAGTTAGTGAGTAATGTTATACTAGATATTTATTTAGTCATTTGAGATCTCATAGAGGATTGTATTGGTTATTTACCACCTTTAACTACCCACATAGTTGGAGTGGGTGCACGACATCTTCCACATGTCAAAACTGGGGAGACATGAGCATGAACCCAATAAAAATATGGAATCAGGATAGGTGAACATCAAGGATGGATCTAATTTTTTAGTGCACCTGTTGAATATCAATGATCAACATGAGTGGAACCTATGTGGAAGACCCATCATCATGAATCACATATTTTGGATGTATGAGAAAATTTTAGAGGGATCTTAGGAGTGGGAGATCTAGATGTGAAACCAGTATCCTCAGTTGTCTATTATTTTAACTTTTAGAGGAAAAGAATTCATGGAGGGAATGATGTAAAACCATTTTGTCCCTTGTAAGACATTGAAATATTTCTTTATATATTTTTAGAGTAAAGAACCGAGATGACATATGATTATGATTCTCTATTTGCATGGAATAAATTTTATATAAGTTTTAAATATATTAATATTATGTGAACATATTTTCATAAAAAAATTGGAATTACTCTTAAAAAGGAACTCAAATAATAAGTAAAAGACTATGGTTTAGTATGAAACGTGATGATTACCAAAAGTGTGGCCTATAAAATTATGGTGTGAGGAGTTCATGTATTTCGACCGTTGGCCGGTGAATTTTATTATAAATTTATTAATTTATTTAATTCTTTTATTTATGATGACATAAGAGGATTTTCAATAAATTATATTTTGGGAATATTTTACATGGTTTATCCTCATAACCCAAGAATCAAAAAGAAATGTTCTTCTTCTCCTTCAATAGGTTAATTGACATATGATGATGATAAATCTCTGAAAATATGAAAAGCATGAAATATCAAACATAATAAATTCCTTCATTCTTTATTCCATGAATAATGATCCAATATCAGTGTATGTCCCTTGAAACTATAGATTTAACCCTTTTGAATAAATTAATTGATCAGGATCATCCCTTTTATGATATGACCCAATTGGTGGAAAATGAGTGTTCTTATAGACTGGTCCATTTTTTTATTCTTGTTTTCTATCCCAGATATCCTTGTTCATGATTGATGGCCAGGAACTCTTGAATGAAAATTGTTAAAATTTTATTCTATCAAGTTCCTCCAATACTTTTTTCTCATTTTGTCATAGATTAGACCACACTATCCTAGTTTGACATTATCATGTGTTAACGATCCCATTTGAAGCACCAAAATCATGGAAAATCATCATGTGAGGGAAATATTGAAAAACTAAGGATTTTTTGGATGGATTTCGTCTTATGGAATATATTTTTGACAATATTATTTAAAATAATATTATATGGATGATACTGGGGCATATAGTGTGTAAACAAACCCCCATGAGTTAAAGTGTCCTATTTTTCAAAATCAAGATGTGTAAAAATGAAAAAAATGGTTAATAAAACATTTTTGGGAAGATGTGAGACCAAAATTAGAGGTGGAATTATCTGATCAAGATTAATGAGTGATTATATAAAATTATAGAAAAATTTATGTCAACAGGTTGTGTAATATGTAGAAAACATGGTGTGTTGGGACATGGATGCAACAATTATGGTTT
The DNA here is from genome assembly GCA_963277665.1 of Viscum album. Classification (NCBI taxonomy): domain Eukaryota; kingdom Viridiplantae; phylum Streptophyta; class Magnoliopsida; order Santalales; family Viscaceae; genus Viscum; species Viscum album. Next base: position 566,016,555 of record OY728164.1, on the reverse strand, counting down.
TGGAATTGTATAAGTATGGCATGACATGTAGCCATCCTATATATCCTGTATAACTTACCTTGGTGGAAAATAAATGTAGTGAAGCAAATATGATAGACCCCAATTGGAAGTACACATATAGGAACATGGGCATATAACAAATTACATGGACAGGAATTGAGTAAATGAACGTAGGATGTATACACAGACATGACCAAGCACATGAGTGGGACCTCGATGGGCATAGTCATTCTAGGTAAATCCCACATATCATGTATCACTATATTGTTGGTGATCTATGTAACTATATATTTCTAGAAATTGGATGAATATGGAACACACATCATGTAAATCTCATCACACAATGTGTACCCCTTGATTCCATTTGAAGAAACTTCAATATCATGTGTCTCCTTCGTTTGAACTCATATTTTGTCTTGTGAGTATACCATCCGGAGTTTTTTTATTGTATAATGTGATGGTCCTTTATTTTGTGGATATTGGTATGATTTATGAAATTTTATTGGAATTTAACTTTTTTATGAAATGCTTGATAATGGTAGTGACTACACTATATCACCATATGCATCCTCAGTGGAACCCTCCAGCTAGGATGGTCGTGGTTCCTGGGTGAATTTTCATTTGGAAGAATCTAGATGGTATAGGAATGGATTCTCTATAGACTGTTATAGTACAACCATCATGATAGTCTAGGTATGAGCCCTCTATGGTCTCTTATGTGTGTAACCATCTTGAGGAGTCATGGAATGCATGCTCTAGCATAAGAGAGTGGAAACCTCATGTTGAGTTAGGGCATGGGACTTATTGTATCAGAGAGTGGAACCCTATTATTGGAAATGGCATGGGACCTATATCAACTATCATGAATTTGAAACCCTCCGACTAGGTAGGGTATGGGTCCTCTATTGACAATCAAGAGTGATGAACCCTCCCACTATGTAGGTCATGAGCCCTTTATTGAATAATATAGTGGAACCCTCTTATTTGAATAAGGTATGGGTAATATTTATATAAAATTATTGGAAACCACTTATTTTCATGGGGAATGAGTCCTTAACCAAGATATGATTTTCCTTGACTGTGTGGCACTATGGAGAGGCCTGGCTAGACATTGATATTTTATACTTGGAAGATGAACGTGATGTTTTTCATCATTGTTAGACATTTGAAATAGTTGGTGACTCTTATTATTTGTTTTAGATTTGATATAGATATAACCTTACTATGTTTTATAACATCCATTTTATGATCTTATATTAATTTATATTTTTATCTATACCCTTGTGTTTGGGTATTATCATTCCATTGGTTTTGAAGATACGTATGGTATGACACGTACTTTTGGAGTTTAGTTTCTAATGGTTGGATGTGGTTACACTCCTACCATGGGTGGAAAATACTCAACATATTCTACTTATACACATCTTGTGATCCCCTTAAATTTGTATGAGGTCACTATTTCTCTTTATTTTGGATGATATTCATCTTGTTTCATGTCTTTAACAAATATATTCCTTTTGTATCTCTTACTGCCCCATTGTTTTGGGCTGTCCTACTAGGCATGTATATACTCATCCCTAATTTGGATTTTTAGGTATGTATAAATTATAATGAAGATTATGGATAAGTAAGTGATGAATATAGTAGATATTAGGGATACCAATTATGTTATACCACTGACATTGGTCAAAAATTAGAGATCCAGATTAGGGCTCCCTTAGTGTTTTACTTTCATGTTTTTCCATGTTGGGAAATCATCCATGTTAGGTGTGTCTTTTTCTCTTTACATTTAAATTTTCATTATCATACACTTGTACACCATAGTGGTTTTCATGATTGGTTTACTATCATGTATTTTTATCTATTTTTTTATTATTCCTCATCACTCTTGCATTGAGATGGATGTGTGTTTACGTATGAGTACATAGGAAATGATCTCTATATGTTATTTATGACTTTGTAACTAGACTCAAACCCCTTTTCAATGGAGGAAGGCATGGGTTATTTATGTATTGTTTCCTAGTTTGGGTCAGTTTGTGATCAATTTTTGGTATTTTTCGAAAAATATTGGGTTTTTAGTGAATAGAGAAAAATACCATTTTTTTATAATATATTTTATTTTAAATTAATTTCAAAATTCAAATGTAAAATTATGTTTTTATTTTTTACAAGTAACATATGTTTTATTTTTTAATATTTCAACCTATCAAAATATTATGAATCAATTTTAATTTTATTTTACTATAACATTATTTTGCTGTTCAAAAATTGAAATTTTGTGAAAACTTCATTAATATATATAATGTTACTCTTTTTAACAAATTAAAATAATCCATAATGGGAAATTATTTAAATGAAATGTATATATTAAATATAATTTAATATTAACCTATTTTTATACAGTTATTTTTATTAGTCATGGATTTAATAAAAATCAATTTTCCATAAAATTTATCTTGTTTAAACCCAATTTTTCTAATCATGTCTGAATGTTTTCTTTTCATTTTTAAAATAATATGAATTGATTTTATTAAATAGAATTAAACATTTTGAATAAGAAATTTAAAATTATGTATTTGTTTAATTTTCTTTTTTAGTGATAAATTTTCTACGCTGATAAAAAATATATTTACTGATGTATTAGTAAACTAAAGAAATGAGTTAATGTAAAAAGGAAATATCATAAAATACATAAAAATAAAATATTAAATGGGTATTTGATGTGTTTCATAACCATAAAATACTTAAGAAAATAAATTATAAAACTAATTTATTGGAATTTGTAATTCCCAAATTTGGATGTCTTTAAACATAAAGGAATCATTATTTAATCAATTAAAACCACCCCTCCCCAAGTATGAATACCACCCCTCACCACACATTTTATCGCAATAAGAATTAACGTTATTAAAATAAATAACAACCCCTATCCTCTTCTATATATCCATGTACATGTTCTACTGTTATAACCAAATGGCTAATCACACTCTCCTTAAGGGGTCCTTCATTAGGTGATATTGAGGAGGCAATTTCCTAAAAACACTTCTCTTATTTCATTTTCTTATTCTACCAACTCATCTCATCATTCATCTGTCTTGAAAAAATTGATAAATAATCAGGTAACTACTAGAAAGATATTTTTATAATGGAATCTCATTTATCCATCCATTTTATGACATACTCTTATTCAATGAAAAGAATACATTTTCAAAATTATGGAGGTTAATATTCTTTATTGAAAATAAATTTTTTGTTTTTGATTTCCGCTTTCAAGGATGGTCATAAAAGTATATTGATTATTATATATGATTATAATAGTCATATTATGACTTATATCATGATCTATAACTAATATATAGACATATTATTGAACAAATGAAAATATTTTTTGATCGTAAGAAAACCGTCCAAAATAAACTTAACATTAATCATTAAAATTTTATCAACTGAATAATACTCATGTAGGAAAGAAAAATAATGGTATGCATGAGGTATGGATTTCTCATCCCAATTCTAATTTCATTAGGTAAATTCTTTATTCACCACTAATTTATTCTATGTGTTTTATATGTTTCCCATTGATATATCATATCATGAATCAATTTACCTTCTAGGTATTTATAGTTTCATTTGATAATTATTATTTTTATGGGGAATATGATTTTCCAAATTCAAAATTTGTAGAGGAATTTTTAAACCAGTTTCTATATTTTGGGATAACCTTCCAATTTATTGATTAGGTTGTGCTAAGATTATGTATGAAATGAATTTTGATTATATTAATTTTTATTTATTCTTATATAGATTTATAGTGGACACACATAATCGATTCATTTGATTAATGATCACATAAATGATATGATATATAAAATTTAATTTCTTTTAAAAATTATTTTTTTACTATTTTTATTAAAACTCTAGTTTCCTTCTATGACCATGTTTTATATAATTTCTTCTAAAATGATTATACTATTATCTTATGATTATTTAATGTCAGTTTTATACATGTTTTTATTAATCGAAAATAGTTCACAAGATATTTTTTTCTAAAAAAATTTTCTTTTAGGCTTTTCCATAAAAATATAGAAATGTTTTTTTGTTAACATATATAGTATGGACTTATTTTCTCATTTTCATGACACGTTAATGATTTAAATATTCCATTACAAGATTACATGGTCAATTTCAATGAAACATTTCTCATTTTAATGTGTTTATATTTTTATTAAAAATAATTATTATCAAAATGAAAAATTATATTTTCATAAAAAATGTGTTCAATTAAATTTTCTCCAATGGAAACCCCATTTCCCTAGGGTTCAGGCATTTTCGGTTTTGAAAATTAGTTTTAAAATAAAAGTAATTCTAATATCTAAATGTTTTTTTCAGATCGGTTTTAATTTTTTTTTTAAAATGGATTATATTGAAAGGTAAAGGAGTAAAATTTTTTATTCATGATATAGGTATAGAGAATTATATGCAAAACGGGTGATCCCAATGTAGCATATATGAATGTTTTATCCCCATTATATCTCATGGGCGAGCACTATGTGTATTATAAAATGGGATAAACCACATTATAGCACCAAATAAATTGGTTATCAAAATGTAGATTATAAGAAGGGTGTACCCCATTATGGATCTCCAATACATTGGGTAATGATTATGTTCTCTGTAGAATTATATTTGCAGCCATATATATGATTATCCCAATTAAAAGGGTATTTAAAGTCTTTTATGAATATGATTCTCTATGTTACTAAAAATGGTTTTTCATATACTTTTTTGGGTCTTAAATTCTTTCTTTCAGAAAAAAATGTCCATGTTTTTCATGTGAAAATGTTTTATTTATTAGAATAAAAAAATTTAAGGTAAAGGTAAATTCTAGGTGATTATTATTATTCTTCACTAGACAATTGACATTTTTATATCCATTATTGTGATTTTTGTTCTCATACCATTTTTTTAAATAGTTTTTCTCAAATGGATAATGAATTAATTGGGACATGGATGAGGTTAAGATGAATATTATGATGATTTATCATGAAAAAAGGTGAAGATTTTTAATGGTTTTATTTTGGTGGTAAAACATTGACACATAGTATATGTTTCCACTTGCAATGTTTGGGTTCACAATGTAAAATTTTGTCATAACTCTTTAAAAATATAAATCAAAAAGATTCTAGGGAATGTAATAATTTGATTTATGTTTTAAAATAACTAGAATATATATCGTGTAATTTTGGGTACTTACAATTGGTATCAAATAAACGATTAAAAATATTAGAGGTTTAGATATTGTTAATAACATGGTAATGAAGTATTTTACTTTATAGATAGGGTAAAAGTATATATGATTTTATTTTTATCATGTTTCTCCATAAAAACCTTGTTTTTCATTATGGGTTTCCACATATGAAACATAGAAGCTATAATGGGAAGGTTCCAAGAAGAAAATACCCTCCCAAATAAATATCCTAATATGGTTGGAAATAGAACTGAGTACATTGTTACAATAATTGACTTCTTAATGCAAGAAATTCATGGTGGTAGAATCATTAATAGGCAGAAATTAGACTTACATTTGTATAATATATAATTAATGGAGCAATGTTATGGGACAATGTTGCCAACAATTTAGTGGATCATCTAACCATGTGGTTTCAAAAGGATGGAACAATTCTTGGGAAAGATATTTAATGTAATTGAATGTTTATAACATCAAAAGGTATCCCTCTCCATTTATAATTTTAAAGGAAAAGCTGATCAGTGGTGGTATTTGGTTTATTATACCAGAGGGAAATATTAAGTTGATGTAATGTAATGTGAAACATTTGAGAATATTTCCCACAATAAATATTTCTCTAATACTATTCAAATCGATATAGAGAAAAGATTTTTGGAACTGATAAAAAATTGAAGATTGTTTTTCTACATATAAAGAAAACATCAAAATATTTTCTAGTAATGTGGTAAATTCTATTTAGTATATTGATCGTAAAATAAATATATTTTACTAATGATTTAAAAAAAATAAATATCGTTGGCAGTATGGGTATTTAAAATTTACGAGAATATTTTTTGTCTTTCTGAGAATGATGGGATTGAATTTTCAAACAAATAATTGTCATGATCAGAAATGAGTAATAAATAGTCAAGGAGGTTTGAAATTTAACAGAAAAAAAATTATTTATTTAAACAATAAACATGTTTTCAAAGTAGTTAAATAAAATTTTAGGAATCCTTTTCAGGATTTAGAAAGTGTTATTGGAGTGTTATGCTTGGTCATTTTGTTTATGACTATAAAGAAAATATCCTAAAAATACAATTAATATATAATAGATATCTTGTTAATGGTAAGATGATTCTGTAGTACTGAGTTAGAACATTATGATAGCATGTGTCTAATACCACTTTCTCAAGGAGGCAAACATCATGATCAGAAGAAAAAAGGGGTGGAAAAAACATTTTCAACTATCATAATTGATGTTGGGACATCTGGTGAAGTGATGAGAGCTCTAGGGAGCTCAGTATTTTTCAAATATTGTCCATATAGTAAAATTATAAGGAAACTATATTTTTATGTTCTATGTAATGGAAATACCTTTCATGAAAGGTATAATCTATTGATAAATGTGTTAGGTACATGTAACCCTTGTTTTTATTATATAGAAAGTATTATTATAGGAAAAATAACATTACTTTTAGAAGACATAAGTTTAAATGTATTTGTATCTTATACTTTTTATGATCTTTGATTTTGTAGTAATTGTGGATTTTTATAGTTTGGGAACACAAGTTTTATCCAAAAAAAATTAGTGATCAATTATTTTTGTGATTACATTTTTTGATAGTATAAAATTTCATTTAATTAATAAATGGTGAATTGTATTTTTGAGGCTTATTATATTTTCTTTAGGACTCATGGTGCTTCAAGTGAATTATGTATTTTATTAATGTATCATGGAGATAACTTGATCAGTTAAATTACAATTGGAATGAGTCTAAATGAGTGATAGATATAGTTTGGAGGTAAATATAAAATTATTCGTGGATGACTTTGAGATAAATTCCCTCATATTTTTGTGTTTAAATTTTTTTTATAAAATGTTGAGGATTTTTAATGATTGTTATTTATTGAATGATCTTTGTTGAACTTTGAGTAGTAATGTTGAATTTTGATGATTAAATTATTTTTTCTACATATAAAGGTTTATTATTTTTGTATAATTTCATTATATTATACTAAAAACTTTATTTTTGGTTAATTTCTAATTAAAGGATGAATATATAGTGATATAATTGTTTATTTTTTGATCTATTGATGTTGATTATGGTTCTTCTATTATAAAACACTCATCTTGAATAATAATGGACTAGAGAAAAATATTATAATGAAATAATTATATTTAGGTAATTATATTTTTTTATGTTCATATTCATGATTGTAAAGTAATTTCAAAATGTTAAGAATATTATTTTTGAACAGAAATTTTATACCATTACTTTTCTAACCGAGGAATTAATGTCCTTTTAACCCAATAAATATTCACAGCTTTGTGATGGTTAAATTTATATTTATTGTGATCTATTTCAGTATCCATAATAACATGATATTTATAACTCTATTCTATGTCCATATATTAACATTCAGTAATTATAATCTTATTTTTCTGGTGACCTTCTCATTTTCCATTCCCTCTTTTTAAGAAGAATTTTTACAAACACTTTTTATGATGTCTGATTTCAAGAAAGGTATTATGAAATAAAAAACCCCTAGTTTTTTATCCCATGTTCAAATTATGAGGATAAAATTCATTAAAGGTAATATTATGTAAAATAATAGGATTTTAAATGGAAATAACATGTTCAATAATATACAATATTTGTAATACTGAACTTAAACGAACAATGAAATCTTATTATTAAAATGAAAAAATTATAAACTAGTGATTAATGCTGTGAAAAAAAAATGGAATTAATGAACATATGAAATATATGATGGTTATAATCATTGAAAAAATATTAATTAACTCATTTAAAAAAATCACCCAAACTTATATTAAAGTCATTTTATTCTTCAAAAACACATTTTCATTTAAAAATAATAATTTTCCTTAAATTTTTGACTGAATATTATAATTATATTTTGGAACAATTAGAAAATTTATTTAATAAAATAAAAATATTTTTAAAATAAGAATATCATGTTTTAATTTTGGAAAAATATTGGGATTTTAATAAAATATTCTGTTTTCAATGAATAGTAAAAATACAAATTTTTTTAAAAAAACAATTCATTTATATAAATTATTCAAATTAAAAATCTAATTGTTTTTTAATTAAATTCAAATTAAAATAAGTATTATGTATTGATTTTTATTACACTAAATTCTTGTTTATATTATCCTTATATTTTTTTAAATAAATTTATTATTGGAATTTAAATTGGATTTTTATGAAAACATTTTTAAAGTACATAATGTTCATTCATTTTATTTATTTAAAATAATTCATATTTGGGAATTTTTTAAATTAAAATTGTAGTTTAATTATAATTAAATATTAATTTATTTTCAGATAATGGGTGTTATTATTCATGGAGTTAATATAAAATAATATTTTCCTTGACAAATAATCTTCTTGAAATCCATTTTTTTGTCGCATCTACATGTTTTGTTTTAAATTGTGAAATTTGTGTGAATTTTATTTGATAAGATTAATTAAAAAAATTTAATCATAAGGTCTAAATTAGTTATTAGTGTAATTTCAATTTTTAGGATTAGAAAATATACCATGGTAAAAAACAGATTTACTGTAGTATACGTAAAATAACGACACAAGATAAAGTTAAAAGGTAAAATCTTAAAACACATAACAAATAAAACATTAAATGGGTTGAGAATGTTATCACTACCCATAAATAGGATTTATTAAAATAATAACCAATGTATTTAATTTGAATTAATCTCACTCAAATGTTTTTGGCTTTAGTTATAAAATAATCATTATTTAGTTACTTAAAATCACCCATCCTCAAGTATAAATACCAACCCTCACCAACCCATTTCTAATAAAAAATCTTAAATACAATCATATATCTTTAAAATATATACAACCCACTATCTCCATTCCAAGGTGCCTATGGACTTACAAATATACCAATTCCAAGGTATTTAAGGGATCCTTCAGGGAGGTGATATTCAAGACAAAATTTTCTCAATCCACCTCTCTTATTTTCTTTTATTCTTCATCCATCCCCTAAAAACAATAACCCATCAAGGTATAGTAACTCCAAAATAATTTACATACAATAATGTTATGTTTCAATCGTAATATCTTATATCCACCAATTTTATTATCTTCTTTTATTCATATAAATAAAACAATTGTCCAAATTATGGTGATTAATCATCTCTATGGATAATGATTTTACATTTTACATTACTACCTTCAAGGATGTTCACAAAATTATTAATCTGAATAAAAAGATTATAATTATAATATTATGACGTAATTATTTTTTTTGCTAATATACAGACATGATATTTTAAAAATAAAATAAGTTTGTGATGGTCAGAAAAATCGCTTAATTAAACTAAACAAGTATCTTCAAAATTTCTTCAAATGAATTAGAATCTTGTAATAAATAAATATAATAAATGGTACCATATAATATGTTTTAATTTAATTAATACTATTTTATTTCAATTATTATGTTTTCTTTCTAATTAAAATAAAATATTTAATTATACAGAAGTGAATCGACCATGAAAACATGAAACTATAGTACCAAAATCAATGAAAATCATGAAATATTAATAATAAAAGGGTATTAAGATGTTATAAAATTATCATATTATGTATTATAAGTATTAATATAATTAAGGAATATATATTAATATCATTCTGGAAACCTTTATATCAGAGGTTAAAGTGTGAAAAAAACTAACGGGAAGTGGGAGGTAGGGCTTTTCTTGTCACATTTAAATTATTGAGATACAAGACTTATCTGTACTTATTTTTTTGGTGTGGTTTATATGATTCCATTTAATATATAATATCATTTATTTAAGTCTCTCCATAGTATTCAATGTTTCATTTTAGATTTTTTACTTTTATGTGTCATACAATTTGACTAATTATAAAGTGATAAGGGAATTCATAACCCAATTTCCATTCATTAGGGTAACCTTGTACATCGATGAATATATATTTATATGTTTATTTTTTTAATGAATTTTTATTATTTTATGTTTTCATACCACTAGTTTTATGTGTATTTATATATGATACCCATAATATATTCATTTTAATAATTCCCCCCTGTGATCTGATGCAACGACTCTAGAACTACCAAATTACAAGTTTAGGATACATTGATTGTAGGGTAGAGACCCTAAGAAAGGTACATGTATCATAATGACATGGGTATATGCATGTTCTGTGTGTTTTGGGAATTCAAATTGAATAACAATTTTAATAAAAATTTAAATGAAATCATCAACACTACTCACGCATAGAAATTCATTTTTTACCTTACAACTATGGCGCCATGATGATGACTATATCAAAAATATCACTATGGTTAACCTCTATAGAAACCCAGAGACTCATATATCGTATTATATTTAACATTCATATGTTATTAATTTTATGGTTATTTGTTTTCTATTGCTATGTTAATTCATTATCATCTTGTTTATTTTAATTTTTTTAGTTAATTGCGGGAAATATTGGAAAGAATGTTGGAAACAAATGTGATGGGAAATGAAATGATTACCCTAATGAGATGCCTAACGCAATGGTAATTGTAGTTAAAAATCATGCGATCATTCTTAATGAGATATGTCAAATTATGACTTACAACTGGAACATAGTTTAATTTCCAAACACGTCAATGACGAGAATCAATATCATGAAATTACAAGTTTTAAAGATAAGAAAGAAAATATTATCTGTCCTCATACATGACCAGAATGTTGGAAGAAGATCCTTGAATAAATCTAAAATATAATATAATATTTTTTCAATATAGAAAAAATGTCTATATAGAAATTAATTTCAATGCAATTTTAGGAATTATTTTTGCGTAACATGGGAATTATAGGATTTAATTCACTTAACAAGGGGTCATCCCAGAGAATAAACATGAAATAATGGCATACAAATCACTATAGTGAAAGTATTTATATATGGGTATCCTAGAAATATGACATAGAAGTATTTTTATCAATGGTATTCTATTTATAGGAATCATGGAACTTCTATAGATCATTCTAAATTATTTTTCAATTAATGATTTAGATGAATATTTTGAATAGTAATAATGGACTAAAAAGGTGACTTAACAGTAATGGGATATTTTGGGAAAAATTTTAAGATGATTAGAAATCCATAGTGGTTAAAAATTTCTTTGATGTTTAATGTTATTTTGAAGACATTAATAATATTTTTGGGAATTTTAGAGTAATTATATTAATATAGTTTTATAAAGAGGAAAAATCCTATGTAAGGGGACAACTCATCACCTCTATAAAGGTCAGGGAGACTTAAGCCAAAACTAATGGGAGATAAGAGTACTTCTCTTACCATTGGACTACATTGTTTATTAGTTAATATTGTATTTTTTAATATAAATGTTTTGTTTGATAAATATATAGTTTATTTTTGTAATCATACAATGGGATTAAATATTTATTATTTTTTTTGAATTTTGAGATGATTAAGGATATTTTGGAAAATGATTTCCTGTCTTCAGATATATATAGCCATTTGTCTAATAGTAAATGATTATTTTGAAATAACTCTATTATATTTTTAGAGATGTAACATGAAAAACGTGAGATGAAATTTGAGGATAAAATATTCTTTAATTTGGACGATATTGAGGTTATTTAATGATATATTTTTACTTAATTACGGAATTATAAATGATAAAATACTGTTCTTATTTATTAATTCTTAATATTAATATATTCATATTCATTTTTTTATTAACGTACCTTTTCATAGTCATTTTGGTTTTACTAAAGACATGATAATTAGTTCGTTAAACTTTTATAAACCTTATGGTTTGTTAAATGTTAGTTTTAGTGCATTAGGAATAAAAATTCATATTGGAAATTCATTCATAAGAGTTATTGGTGAAGTTGAAATTTAAAAAGGCACAATGAAAGGATCAAAATGTGTTTATGATATAAAAATATATTAAGTACGTATATTATCTCGTGTTCAATATCATGATAGAAAATGAATATCTAAATATTAAGAAAGGATCCTAAAAAAGATACCCTATTACCATAACTTATAATGAACCAATGGCCTATTAATTCAACCTCGATTAAGGGTCTTCTAATTATTAACAATCCATTGATCATTCACTTTATTTTAATAAATTTTCTATATCACTCAGTATAATTATTTATTATTTTCATCCATATGCATATTTTCACATCACATTAATTTTCTCAAATATTGAACCCTATTTACGTTATGAAATTCATAATTATCATTCCCTCATTTGAAGAGTATGTTTTGTTAATCCATTTTATGGTGTGGGTTTTCCATAAAGGAATTCTAAAATATCTAACCTTTGATTACTGAGCACAAGTTTTAATTGTGATGATAAAATTTATTTAAAGGGGTAGAATGTAATATCTCAAGAATTCAGATTATAATTCTTTTAAAATAAATTTAATTTCATTGATATGTTATGTCAAACACAATACTGAATTTAAACTGGGATGTAAAATAAAAATATTATTATTTAAACTTGACCATACAATAAAGATCTTAAATTTTCAAGTATCAATACTATAATCTAATCTATGAAATATAAAAATAAAGTTACTACTGAATATAATCATAATTATAAATTCAAAATAAATGAGCACTCCACTTTAATATAGATATTTTATTCTACAATAATATATGTGTCTCTCGAAAATTATTTTTATTACATTTATGAAAAAATATATAATAATAAAAATATTAAAATTTTAAAAAATTTATTTTATGAAAAGAACATATTTTTTTAAATAAATATATCTATATAATGTTATTTTGTTATTTAGGTATTTTCATAAAATATTAATTTTTCAATGGATATTGAAAAATACTAATTTATTTTAAAATTGCCAATTCTTTTTTAAAAATTTACTAATCTAAATTTAACATTAATATTTAATACAATTTAAATGTAAACTGAGTAATATTTATTTATATTTTATCTAAATAATAGCATTTTAATTGTCCTTATAATGAATTTTTGGTCATTAAAATGCATTTTTCTAATAATTATTTAAGGTGCGTGATATTTCTCTATTTTAACTAATAAAGGAAATCCATAATGAAAAATGAATTAAATGAAATATATATATATATATAATGTATCTGTAAATTTTATTTCAAATGAATTTAATTTTCATTACTTTTCATGAAGTTATAATAAGATAATCTTTTTCTTGAAAAAAAATTCATGAAAACCAGTTTGCTACAAAAAATCTATGTGTTTAATTTTAAATTAAATTTATTAAATTATATAAATTGATTTTGATAAAATGGATTCCATATTTTAAATCAAAAATAATTATATTATATAATATTATATTCAAAATTATTTTTCATCATGAAAAGATAATATAGTAAAAAACTGGTCACTGTAGTTAAAAATAAAAATGGTACTATTGAGTAACCTTAGAGATAAAGAGAATGAAATCATTAAAAACATATTTATTTTTAATATGAGATGTGTGTATATTAATTATATCTCATTCATTCAATTATTTATTTTATTTTTTAAGAACAATTACTTAGTGTTAATTCCCATTAATGAATATTATTGGGAATTTACAATAATGCCACTTCTTCTCCATTATAAATGGAAAACCATGTCTTCTCCATTCTATATCCTCATAACCCATTAGATAGGTGTCACGAACCAGGCCGGATCATCATCCGACCCGACACCCGACCCGGTCCGCGACATGGCCCGAAGGGCGTTCCCGATCCCCACGGGCTGGCAACTAGTACCAGGCATCAAAACGAACCAGTTGGGAACGGTTTGGCCCATGAAAAAGATAAGCAAACATAAACTGAACAAGCATATAAACAAAGGAAAACAAACTGAATGACATGACAGCAAAAAAAGGAATAAACAAAGAAACGCGACGTACCTCAGGTGACCCTATAGATCACCATGGTACGGCAACCACTCACTTCCAAAAGCAATCCAAGACTGAAACCTGCAACTGAAAAGTAAAGTAGGCTTGAGCACCGAGGTGCTCAGTAGGAAAGCCAAAAACAACCACGTCCTATGCCTCGACCTTTATTTAGAAATCCAACCATGCCATTTTGAAAATAAGATATAATAAAGTAATGGTTTCCCTTCTTTTCAAATTCAAGTAATGGGTTTGCATTTTCAAATAAAGCATTTCACTCTTACTACATTTTCAAAATAGGTTCCAAGCATGCATTAACATTTCAAAATGACAAGAAACCAGTTTGAAAAAAAATGTGATTTTTACAAACAAGACACCATATATGAAACAACTGAAAAGAAAGTTACATCACAAGCAGCATGTCACAAAAGAGAACTATGGGTAATCCCTATAGGTTGATAGAGGATGTGGGAACCAAGAGTCCTCGTACCTTGGTGAAACGTGGCTTAGAAGGCCACGACCCTCAGAAAACGTGGCTTAGAAGGCCACGGCCCTCAGAAAACGTGGGTTAGAAGGCCACGACCCTCTGAAATTCATATGTTTAGTTAGTGTTATTGTGTCAATCCTGCTAGACAAACCGGGACGAACCCCTGCCGTGTCATCTAGCGTACTAGTCCTGGTCACCAACCTAGATACCCGGGTTTCCCATTGTGCTCTATTTCAAATGGTGGTGAGTTTTTTTTATTAAACAATCAAACAAGTACATTACGCTTTCTTTATCTAAAACTCATTCAACCTTTCACCACTGCACTCCCTACTTAAGTGCATTCCCCCTCTTTACATCACACAATTACGCACAAGCCTTTACACTAGGCAGATATCACAAACCACACATTAACGCTTGCATCACATTTTAATTTTCAAATTTAGGGGAATGACTAAAAAGGGGTTTTCTATTTTCGCATACCAAATCTTAAAGTGCCAAACGGGCCTCAATAGAGGTTTTTCTATTTCATAAAACAAACTTAAAATGCCAAACATGCTTAATTACATAAAGGGAACACTTTTTAAAATCAACCGACCAAAAGGCCAAACACCTTTTGAAATACACATTACCAATACAAAACCACTTAAGAAATGAATTTTTCCAAAAAAGTCACTTAAGACCAACAACTTTGAAATACATTTCAATTTACCAATACAAGGAATAGTAGTTTCTAGAAACCGCAATCAAATTCCATAGCATGTATATATATATAGCATTGTGTGAAACATATTTTTAAAATAGTCAAGCAATTATGAATTTGAAATTAAAAGCTTAGGCATAGGGGACCTACCTCAAACATGTCGCTATTTGTCGATGGCCACTCGAACTGACACTTGGCGCACACACACACATGCATTTATACATATATATATACACACCCCTAGCTGCATTGCACATATTCCCCGCGCCATGAGGGAATATGTACAAAGAGGGCATATATATATATGTCTTACCCTATGCATGTACGTGTAGGGTACTTCGACACCCGCCGCCCAAAACCATCGCAGCAAAGTCCAACACACTACACATGTTATTTAATAAAACAAATCAAACAATAAAATAATCTATAAAACATTTCAAAATAACACATCAAAGGCCCACACCAATTACACACTCAACTTCATGTTGGGAAGCCACTTTGAAACCAGATTTACAACAAATAGGCATTAAAACATACCTCACATAATTTTAAAGAATTTACAATACATATTGATGAATTCACAACAAAACACACGCAAACCCCAATTCCATTTTGAAAAATGACGCACAATAAAAACATTTGAATACTTCATCTGCATCACCCACACAATTAAAGAAATCACCAGAAAAACTTGCCAACCCATTTGAAAATACGATGCACGACTAAAACAATGAAAACCCACTCAAATGCTCATTTATGACAGGACGCATACCGACACTACCCCAAAACACCAATTGCGCCCCTTTCACACCCTAATAAAGCAACTGCACAACTTAAAAAAATTTAAATAACAAACTTTATGATTTATAAAATAACATCACATAACACAACTTGAGTTTTCTTCAAAAACACACCCAATTTTATACAAATATGCTATAAAATATCAAAGGCATAATTAACTTCTTTAAAAAAAGTTTCGCACCAAACGAATCAACCACAGAACCCAAAATTCATTAAAGCAAGTAAAATAATTCGCCAAATAAACACAATTCGAACTCAAAGAATTAATCAAAAAAAAATCCTAAATTAATTAAACAAGAAAAATAATTCAAACAGTTCTTATAAGAGGAAACGCTTACCATCGATGTCGAAAGCCCCAAATTTCGAAGAGAAACTCCAATCGTGCACCAAACGCATCACAAAAACATCAAATAACCCTAAATCAAAAAAACCACACACAAAGAAAACAATGAAATCAAATTCCAAAGGAAAACAAACTAAAACCCTAGCTAAGAGGAAAACAGGGGATACCGAAGGGAAGGGGAGGGTTTGGCCGGAAGGAGTCCGTTCGCTGGAGGGAGAGGGAGAGGAGGCGCCAGCCGAAGGGCCTGCTGGAAGGGGGGTGTGCGGGTCCGAGAGGGAGGGAGGCGGTGGTTGCGGAAGGCGGACGGGGACCAGAGACGGTAGGGGGGGGTCTCGGCGAGTGTGGAGGGCGGAACGGCTGGCCGGAGGTGCGGCGTGGCCGGAGCGGGAGGACGGGACGGCGTCCGGAGAGGGAGGAGGCACGCGGCGGCTGCTGGCCGGGGGAGAGAGTAGCGGGTCGAGAGGGGGGGGGGGGCTTCGGCCGTGAACGAGAGAGGGAGAGGGAGGAGGGCCGACCGCGAGTGGGATAGGGAGAGAAAGGGGGGGTCGTGTAGGGTTATAAGAGAGGAGGAGAGATGTGCGCAACACACAGAACAACAAGGAGAGAAAAAAACAAGAAAGGAAGAGAAAAAAAGTGGAAAGAACGAAAAAAAATATTAAATAAGACATGAAATAAAAGAAAAGAAAAGAAAATAACACAAATAAGACTTCAATAAATAATAATAAAAAAATTAATAAGGATTTTAATAAACTCCAATAATAATAACTTAATAATAATTATTATAAACAAAACAATGATAATATTAATAATAATAATAATAATAAAAATTATGATAAAATTTATAATAATTATATAATTAACCATAATAATAATAACAATTATCACCAATATTATAATTATTAAAAATACATTATTAATACTCATTTTCTTAATTTGCCTTAAACATGAGGCAGGACGCACGGTGGTCTGGCGAAGTCACATGGCTTCATTTGTTCCTTTCCAGTGCGTCGGACTTTGTGAAGCCAAAACAATCGCTTATCAGAAAAAGCGCACAAATTTCAACTCAGGCTCGACTCACAATCAAAACGAGGACTGAGAAAGTTAAAATATTTAGAATAGTAAAATTATTGAAATGGGGTGTGACAATTCTCCCCACCACAAAAACTTTCTGCCCCCAGAAAGTCACTCAGCCGAATAAGGAATCAAACTCGAGTCTGAAAGGGAACATGGCCCACAAAAACCCGAACTTAGTATGACTTTCCACCCCATCAGTCACAGCCGACCAACTCTGAGGGAAACTGAAAAGAGAGCCATCAGGAAACGAGGAGGGTTCTCCACACCACAAGAACCCGACTAGCACAACCGACATTGAGACTCTTAGTATGGGCTAACTCTGGAACTTCTAGCTTGATCCAAGAGGAACCGCCGCATATAATAAACCTCGAAGAAGGCACGACAAGATCTGTGGTGGGTCTCCCCACCATTTAAGAATTGACCAGCTTAAACCCACCGGTATTGACCGACATGAGAACTCCCAACCCAAAATAGAAACCACAGACACATTAGAAAACCCACAGAAGAATTCGACCAAAAGACAGACTTAACCATTACTCATCATTTCCACAAGAGGTGAGCATCTCTAAAACGATAATGTAATAAAACAAAACGGGTCACATTTGAGGATGTGCAACAACTGGAATTTCCAAAATGACGAGAACACCACGCCTTCTTACCACTACAGTGGGATATTCAAAGAACAAAGACTGCAATGAGAAAAGAGACTTTTATGCCTCTTAAAGCAAAACAGAACCCTCAAGGATGAGGACGCTTGAACTGAGAAATTTAAAACGTCCCCATTTTCGCACTGGAGACAAAAGTTAGACCAAGGTGCCCCCCCACACAACGATTCCTGACTGCGTGGAAGGCTTAACTCCGAGACCAGTGGCTGGAGCTCTGATTTCTTGAAGCATCTGTTGCCCCGCAGTTAGGAGCTGACATCCTTCGATCGAGACTCCTGCTGAGTATGCCGCGAGCGGAACCTCTCCAATTTTCCCAAATGGCCACACTGACGGCAAGCCTTCGGAGGATGATGACAAGGTGACTTAAAGTACCCAAACCGAGCACACTAGAAGAAAACAAGGGGGTGGCCCAACTAATAGAAGATGGAATTGACAAGAAGACTTTTCTGAGACAGGTTCCTCTGATTCGATCTCGTCACCAGATGAGGAACCTTCCCGAACACCAAAAAGAAACGGTCCTGGAACCCTGGACGAAAACCCCACACAAGAGAGACTTTAACAGATTCCATGACGCTACCTCTGGAGAAAATGGAATCAACCCCTTGGCATGTCCCACGTAGGCCTTCACAGCTTGTTGTCATTACTCGACACCAACTGGTTCTGCCACTTTCCTCTCCTTTACTTCCTCGGGTATAAACCATCGGACGAGCGTCGCCTTAAACACCATCTAGGACGCACCATCATGCAACGACGCTAGGATTATTTACTCCACCAATCCAGAGTTTCACCTTCAAACAGACCCGAACCAACACGAACTCTCATAGCTTTGGGAGTTCTCCATAACCTGAAAACACCCACGACTTCACCATGCCATTCTACTACCTTCGATAGATCATGATCACCAAGGAATATGAACAACAACCGAAAAGAATTCAATTCCACCACCCCGCTAAGAGTCTGGGTAGAACCAACAACTAGAAAAGGCTCACTAGAAACTTCTAGGACTTTTCTGGGAAGCATACTCAGAAACAAAAGGCACAAATCCGAATCAAAACTCATCATAAATCAAAATTCCACACCTCAATCACAAACGAAAGCTCAAACTCAAATCACTATTCCAACCACAATTCAATATGTCAAAACCAAGAACCCACAAAAAATAATACCCAACATGAAAATAGAACGCTAAACAATTTCTCACTCACTTTTCTAAACATCTGAAAAAAAACCCTTTTTGAAAACCATTTTTTCAGCAACCAAAACCACTTAAATATCCACCATTGATATCCCATGAAGTCTCACACTTACATATCCAGTGCTAGCTCAAGCACCCATCCACTCACATCACAAATCTCCCCACTTTCCAAATGCGCACCTCAATGTATGTGATCACTCATAGGAATACCAAGGGTCAATTAAAGACACTTCTCATTTCCAAAACAGATCATTCAGCATAAAGCACAGATTTCCAACCAATTTGAAAAAGTAACTTATCACCAAAGAAATACATTTCCAATTTCCAAAACATTTTCCAATTCACATTCAAAAAGTGTTACTGAGATTCCAAAACAACTTCCAAAACACCTCCCATTTTCCCTTTTGAAACCACACATTTGTTAAAAGAAAAACAATTTCCATTTCAAAACCACTTTTCCACTCTAACACCACATTCCCATTTGAAACCACCTTCATAAAAATCCATTTTCATTTTTAAGATCTACTCACACCAACCAAAATGAAGGTCAAACATAACTCACATAAAAAATTCCAAAAATAAGGTACTAATGGCTATGTCAACCCGGAAACATGGCTTAGCAGACCATATTCCGAGCGGGCATCCACCACAAGAAGTATCTTGAACCGTCCACTCGGTCTGTACATGGGTCGCTACTCCATGCAAGTCTGGCGCATAACACTGGCTCACTTCCTTGTTCATCTCTCATCCACATATACCAATCCACATAAGAAAAATTTGAATCCGGGACTACCCCTGGAAACTTGAGTCTCCGGACGGGCAAGGGTTCATGACGTCCTTCCCGCACCTACCTCTTGAGTCCCGGCACATTTAATCACCAAGATACTTGACACCCCAAATAACAAAGGCACCTCTGATACCATTTTTTCACGAACCAGGCCGTATCATCATCCGACCCGACACCCGACCCAGTCCGCGACATGGCCCGAAGGGCGTTCTCGATCCCCACGCGCTGGCAACTAGTGTTGGGCATCAAAACAAACCAGTTGGGAATGGTTTGGCCCGTGAAAAAGATAAGAAAACATAAACTGAACAAGCATATAAATAAAGGAAAACAAACTGAACGATGAGGCAGCAGAAAAACGAATAAACAAAGAAATGAGACATACCTCAGGTGACCCCGTGGATCACCACGGTACGACAACCACTCACTTCCAAAAGCGATCCAAGACTGAAACCTGCAACTGAAAAGTAATGTAGGCGTGAGCACCGAGGTGCTCAGTAGGAAATCCAAAAACAACCATGTCCTATGCCATGGCCTTTATTAAGAAATCCAACCATGCCAGTTTGAAAATATGATATAATAAAGTAAGGGTTTCCCTTCTTTTCAAATTCTAGCAATGGGTTTGCATTTTCAAATAAAGCATTTCACTCTTACTACATTTTCAAAATAGGTTCCAAGCATGCATTAACATTTCAAAATGACAAGAAACCAGTTTGAAAAAAAAATGTGATTTTTACAAACAAGACACCATATATGAAACAACTGAAAAGAATGTTACATCACAAGAAGCATGTTACAAAAGAGCACTATGGGTAATCCCTATAGGTAGCTAGAGTATGTGGGAACCTAGAGACCTCGTACCTCGGTGAAACGTGGCTTAGAAGGCCACAACCCTCGTAAAACGTGGCTTAGAAGGCCACGACCCTCAGAAAACGTGGCTTAGAAGGCCACGACCCTCAGAAATTCATATGTTTAGTTAGTGTTATTGCGTCAATCCTGCTAGACAAACCGGGACGAACCCATGTCGTGTCATCTAGCGTACTAGTCCTGGTCACCCACCTAGATACCCGGGTTTCCCATTGTGCTCTATTTCAAATGGTGGTGAGTTTTCTTTATTAAGCAATCAAACAAGTACATTACGCTTTATTTATCTAAAACTCATTCAACCTTTCACCACCGCACTCCCTACTTAAGTGCATTCCACCTCTTTACATCACACAATTACGCACAAGACTTTACACTAGGCACATATCACAAACCACTCATTAACGCTTGCATCACATTTTTATTTTCAAATTTAGGGGAATGACTAAAAAGGGGTTTTCTATTTTCGCAAACCAAATCTTAAAGTGCCAAACGGGGCTCAATGGAGGTTTTTCTATTTCATAAAAAATTCTTAAAATGCCAAACATGCTTAATTACATAAAGGGAACACTTTTTAAAATCAACCGACCAAAAGGCCAAACACCTTTGGAAATACACATTACAAATTCAAAATTACTTTAGAAATCAATTGTTCCAAAAAAGTCACTTAAGACCAACGACTTTGAAATACATTTCAATTTACCAATACAAGACATAATAGTTTCTAGCAACCATAATCAAATTCCACAGCATATATATATATATATAGCATAATGTGAAACATATTTTTAAAATAGTCAAGCAATTATGAATTTCAAATTAAATGCTTAGGCATAGGGGACCTACCTCAAACATGTCGCTATTTGCAGATGGCCACTCGAACCGACGCTTGGTGCACACACACACATGCATTTATACATATATATATATACACAACCCTAGCTGCATTGCACATATTCCCTGCACCATGAGGGAATATGTACAAAGAGGGCATATATATATATATGTCTTACCCTATGCATGTACGTTTAGGGTACTTCGACACCCGCGACCCAAAACCATCGCAACAAAGTCCAACACACTACACATTTAATTTAATAAAACAAATCAAACAATAAAATAATCTATAAAACATTTCAAAATAACACATCAAAGGCCCACACCAATTACACACTCAACTTCATGTTGGGAAGCCACTTTGAAACCATATTTACAACAAATAGGAATTAAAACATACCTCACATAATTTAAAATAATTTACAATACATATTGATAAATTCACAACAAAACACACGCAAACCCCAATTCCATTTTGAAAAATGACGCACAATAAAAACATTTGAAAACTTCATCTGCATCACCCACACAATTAAAGAAACCACCAGAAAAATTTTCCAACCCATTTGAAAATACACCGCATGACTAAAACAATGAAAACCCACTCAAATGCTCATTTATGACAGAACACATTCCGACACTATCGCAAAACACCAATTGCGCCCCCTCCACACCTTAATAAAGCAACTGCACAACTTACAAAATTTTAAATAACAAACTTCATGATTTATAAAATAACATCACATAACACAACATGAGTTTTCTTCAAAAACACACCCAATTTTATACAAACATGCTATTAAATATCAAAGGCATAATTAAATTCTTAAAAACCAGTTTCGCACCAAACGGATCAACCACAGAACACAAAATTCATTAAAGTAAGTAAAATAATTCGCCAAATAAACACAATTCACACACAAAGAATTAATTAAAAAAACATCCTAAATTAATTAAACAAGTAAATTAATTTAAATAGTACTTATAAGAGGAAACTCTTACCATCGATGTCGAAAGCCCCGAATTTCAAAGTGAAACTCCAATCGTGCACCAAACGCATCACAAACAACATCAAATAACCCTAAATAAAAAAAACCACACACAAAGAAAACAATGAAATCAAACTCCAAAGGCAAATGAACTAAAACCCTAGCTAAGAGGAAAATGGGGGATACCGAAGGGAAGGGGAGGGTTTGGCCGGAAGGAGTCCGTTTGCCAGAGGGAGAGGGAGAGGAGGCGCCAGCCGAAGGGCCTGCTGGAAGGGGGGTGTGCGGGTCTGAGAGGGTTGGAGGCGGTGGTTGTGGAAGGTGGCAGGGGACCGGAGACGGCATGGGGAAGTCTCGGCGAGCGTGGAGGGCGGAACGTCTTGCCGGAGGTGCGGCGTGGCTGGAGCGGGAGGATGGGATGGTGGCGAGGGCGGTGGCCGGAGAGGGAGGAGGCGTGCGGCAGCTGCTAGCCGGGGGAGAGAGCAGCGGGTCGAGAGGGGGGGGGGGCGTCGGCCGCGAATGGGAGAGGGAGAGGGAGGAGGGCCGACCGCGAGTGCGATAGGGAGAGAAAGGGGGGTCGTGTAGGGTTAGAAGAGAGGGGGAGAGATGTGTGCAACGCATAGAACAATAAGGAGAGAAAAAAACAAGAAAGGAAGAGAAAAAAATAGGAAAGAAAGAAAACAAATATTAAATAAGACATGAAATAAAATAAAAGAAAATAAAATAATACAAATAAGACTTCAATAAATAATAATAAATAAATTAATAATGATTTCAATAAACTCCAATAATAATAACTTAATAATAATTATTATAAACTAATCAATGATAATATTAGTATTAATAATAATAATTATTATTATGATAAACTTTATAATAATTATATAATTAACCATAATAATAATAACAATTATCACCAATATTATAATTATTAAAAATACATTATTAATACTCATTTTCTTAATTTTCTTAAACATGAGGCAGGCCGCACGGTGGTCTGGCGAAGTCACATGGCTTCATTTGTGCCTTTCCAGTGCGTCGGACTTTACAAATACAAAACAATCACTTATCAGAAAAAGCGCACAAATTTCAACTCAGGCTCAGCTCGCAGTCAAAATGAGGATTGAGAAAGTTAAAATAATTAGAATAGTAAAATTCTTGAAATGGGGTGTGATAATAGGATAATATCTTCTCAAATAACTCCTTTAATTATTTCTTTTAATAATATAATCCATTATTTTACCATAAATCAATTTTAGGACGGATTTGCATACAATCCAAAAGAGGTGGTCTGAAGAAGAGGTAATAGTCTTCATTAAGCTCCTTATATTTTCTTCTTTATTCTAAACCATCATTTATGTGTCAAAATTTATAATTTTATAAAAAATCCTATATACTAAAATTTTATCAATTTTATTGAATTATATTCTTTAATATTCTGTTCTATAAAATGGTAAATGAAACCATCATTCTTGTGAACATCAAACTCCCACCTCAAAAATAGGTGTAATTTTTTTCCATAATCACATCTGATGGATTTTATTAATTATGTATGTAATATTAATTTGAAATATTAATTTAATATTAATAATTATTTAAAATTTATAGATGATATACTTTCATAGATTTCAATCTATTTAATAATGACAACACCATTGTTGTGTGTGGCAGACTACTACCTCACGAAGTGATGTGATTTTTTTATTATATTCTAAAATAGATGGTATATATATGTTCATTTAAATAAAATATTATTTCTGATAATATTTTCATTATATAAATATAATACAACACTTACCTTTTTTCCATGACGATCATTGAAAAATAAAAATGTTACATTTCCATATGTGCGATAAAATGTATCCATGATTGTAAAGTGGATAATTTTTCATTACAATAATTCATGGTTATTTTGAAAAAATTAAGTTAGGTATAAAAAATATTCTATTTCATGAATATTATTATATACATGAATAATTAATTACCCTTTTGAACATATACAACACAACATGACTCTTTTGAAATATTGAACTGGGCATCTTCAAAACACTCATCGTAGATATAACTGATTACATAATTAAATATGTTGTTACATGAAATAATCACTGTTATTTAATTATAAGGTGTTTAAAAAATGGTCCTTTATAAAAAAAATTATTTATTATATAATTCATGATATTAAATATATACCTGACAATCCTATACTCAAGGTAAGGGTTTCTGACTCAGAACGTCATTGTTTGAGACACATGTTATTTAATAAAGTGAATTTATTTTAAATTGATTATATAATTCCAATTTAAATATTATATCATAAATCCTTTATAATTAATGGAATTTTATTTTCCAATTCACATACTTTAATCATTGGTTTTTTATTCAAAATAGAACAAAGCACCAAGGGTTTTTTCTTCAATATTGTTTTAATCGAGATGTCTTCTGGTTGAATTTAAATTGGTTGAAATTATTTCATGGCTGTATAATAAAACAATTTTATTTTATTATAATCTATCTTTTATAAAATATTTATACAATAGTACCATTTTTATCCCTTATGTAAATAAAATTATCGTGAAATGTTTTAATGAAAATTGATCTTTACTTATCTATTGAGTTAAAAATATTTTTTCCTTCCAAATACGTGTTTTTTAAAGAATTATATAATTTTTTAAATATAATAAAATGATTTATAATTCATATTTTGACAAATTATTTAATTTTATATAAAATTAATATTTTTTTCATTTTTCAAATGAGGAACTTTTTGAACTTTCTTACAAAATATGAAAAAAAATATTTTTTATATGACATTTTTGGAATTAACTGATATTAATTTCATTGAAGGTTTATTTATATGTTCCTAATGATTTTTTTTGAATAAAAATTTCCAAATATATTTTATCAATTTTAGATTTGAAAATTAATTTTCATAGTGGCAGGCTTTTTTCAATAATATTTTTTATCTTTTTAAAAGTATTTATATTCATAAACAATAGAAACATATAATGTTATGTAATGATATTGAAATATATCTATATATATATATATATTTGTTACATATATTACTTTACCACTCTCTCTTACATTAATAGGGTAATGCATTACATATTCTATTTCTGTAATGTATTAATTTTCAATTTTCAATTTATTATTATATGATGTGATATTACGTAAAAAAATTTCTTTCCATTGGTTACTCTTATGTTTATGTGATATAATTGATTAACTTATATATAACATGTAACAATTAACCTAAAATTAATGTTATGGGTGGTCCTTGTCACGACCCTCCCTCGGGGTCCGTGCCGTGACTACCCCAAGCCCACCTTCCATAGGCCAGGGGCTGGCGACTAGCACCAAGGCGTAAATCCGAGTAAAAAGGGAAGGCATTGCCTTTGTAAAGTAAACAAACACCACAGAGTAAGCAAGCAGAAGTAAAACACTAAGTACAAAAAGAAGAGCTGAAAAGTAAAAAGGGGCCGGAAATACAAGCCCAACTGTAAAGTACAACTCGAAAGGGAAAACAGCGACTGAAAAGTAAAGCTGATACACTGAGATGTCCACTGGAAATCCCACCTGAAGGGTGGGTACAAATAGCTCCTCTGCTCCTCGGGTCCCGCCATCCGCTCCGAGTATGTCCCGCCCAGTGTCCACCTCCGGGTACCGCCTCGTCGTATAGTCCACCTCCAGGTACCATCCAGTCCTTGAACCTTCGGCTTCTGTCAGCACTGTCCGTCGTCTGCAACCAACACAACGAGGTGCGGGCATAGCCCGTGCAGGGGTGAGTATAACGATACTCAGTAGGGACCCCGAGACCCTCAAGGTCTCACTAAAACCAACAAGGATAAACACAAGAAGATCTCAACAGATAAACCTTACTTAGGTATATGCCCATACATATACCTAAGTTATCAAGTAACCCATCTCAATCATGAAGTAAACACAAGGTCAAAAGTCTCAGCTCAAACCAGGATTTTCATTATCGAAACTGTAACTGCTGAAGAGCTCCGTCTCTAGAGTGTACAGTGATCCTGTCACGACTCCGAGGTACTGCTCACTAACCTAAGACTGCTGAAGTACTCCTCCTGTCGAGTACTGCGGGCCAGCCACCCAAACACAGTAGTGCTTCCCGCCGAGGTATGTCACCCAAACTCCGTAGTGCACACCCCCTAGTAGCCTGCTGAGGTACTCTCCGGACGAGCACCGCGGGTCTGCACTGTCACACAGGTAGTGCTCCGTCCGCCATGGGTCTGCACCTCAGAAAGTAGTGCTCCGTCCACTGGGCTAGTCGACTCACTCCAAGTCGGGTCGGTCAAGCAGTCGTCAGGTCTCAGCCAGCTACACGGTCTCCGTACTTCGCACGCTCGTCACTGGGAGGGTCCGCTCCACGAGCTACAGGTCGATACTCCAAGTATCTCAAAGTCCCACGAAGAAGTGTCTCAAAAGTCCGTCTTGTCACAGGGGTCTCAACGAAACAGACGGCGCGTCGATCGGACGCCCGGTCTGTGAGTTATTAGCCTTTTCGTCCCAGGGGCCCGGTTGGTTTCGAGTGCGAACCAATCCCGGCCGTATCTCAACTGTACCCCGAACTCCCATAGGGTATACTCATTGGGACCGTTACTAAACATAAACACCAACGCCGCTGACGGTTCGTCAAACGTGCGTCCTGTCTGAAAGATATCAGCTTTCCCGTTCCAGGGGCCCGGTTGGATTTCGGGTACAATCCAACCCGGCCATACTCCGACTATATCCAAAACTCGGGCGGAGTATGTCAAAAGTTCCGTCTCATCAAAAGGAAGTCAACGAAACAGACGGCGCGTCAATCGGACGCCCGGTCTGTGAGTTATTGGCATTTTCGTCTCCGGGGCCTGGTTGGTTTTTAAGGCAAAACCAACCCGACCGTAATCCACGTGCGTCCAAACCTCGGGCGGAGTATGCTAAAAGATCCGTCTCACTAAAAGGAACACAACGCGACTGACGGTGCGTCAATCGGACGTTCGTGGCTCAAGATATGAGCGTTTCCGCTCCGAAGGCCCGGTTGGTTTCGTGAACGAACCAACCCGGCCGAACTCAAAGTAATCCGAAACCTTGAGTGCGATATACCGAAACGACCGTCTCGATCCAAGGATCGCGTTGCCGCAGACGGTTCGTCATTCGGAGGTCCGAGGCTCAAGTTATGGGCCAAAAACCGATTCTGGTTCGAAACGGGGGGGTCCGGGTCCGGGCCGACCCGGCCCGACCCCCCCCCCCCCCCCCCGGGGCGGCGCGGCGGCGGCGGCGCGGCGGCGCGGCGGTGCGGCGGCGGCGGCGGCGGCGGCGGGCCGCGGTGGTGGCGGCGGCGGCGGCGGCGGGCCGTGGTGGTGGCGGCAGCGGGCCGCGGTGGCGGCGGCGGCGGGCCGCGACGCACGCGGGGGCTAAGCCCCGCGGTCCTTTCAAGTGGCGCGGCCTTTGTGCCGCGCCGGTTCTCTTAAAACCGCCCCCCCCCCCCCCCCCTCACGTGGGGGGGCCTGCTGGCGCCGGACTAAGGGGGCGGCTGCCCCCTTCCCTCAAGAACCCCCCCCCCCCTCATTAAGAGGGGGGTTTTGATTAGGTGGCCGGGGAATTAAATTCCCCGGTTTTAAGATATCCGGTCGGCCAGCTGGCCTGCCGGTTTTTACCAACGGGACCGGAAATTCCGGTCCCGCCCTCGACTTCCGACGCCGGTGGCCCGGCCGCCGGTCTCCTCTTCCGCCGCGGCCCGGAACCGGCCGCGGTCTTCTCGTCCCGCCGCGGCCCGGAACCGGCCGCGGTCTCCTTGTCTCGCCGCGACCCGGAACCGGCCGCGACGTTCGTCATCCGGCGGGGTGCGACGGCACCGCGCCCCTTTGTCGTGCCATGATATTTCTTCAACGCGGCGCGACGACGTCGCGTTCTTGTTGTTTCTTCCATGGTGCGTGCGACGACATCGTGTAAGATAATTACACGTTCATCCGCGTGGTGCGACGGCACCACGCCACTTGCTTTCCTCCGCAAAAACAAACAAGAACGTTGGAGGGGGTTCGGCCGTGTTCGTACGGTCCGGCCCCCTCACGTTAAATTAATAACGCAACTTTAAATAAACAACATCCTCACGTTAGTCATACGAACCACGAGCAAGAATGAGATAATTAAATATTAAACAACATCCCCTACCTCGGGTTTAAGATTCGAAGATTCGTCTATGTTCCGCGGAAGACGGCGTCGCGGAAGTCGGGCGTCGCGGTCGTCGTTTGTCAAATCCGTTGACGAAGAGATATGCCCGAAGAGATACGTCGTTGGAGAAACTTGCACGCCGACGAAGGTTGTCCGAAGAAGAGATGGCGTCCCCTTCGTTGTCACGGTGAACGAAGAAAGGAGGTGCGGCGTTCTTCGTCGGAAAAAGAGCGTTCCTCGTCAAGTCTTGAGGAAAGTCAAATTATAAAGAGAACAACGAACTCAAGAAACTCTACCTCGATAGTCGCACGTTGATGGAGTCGTGGAATATCGGTGTCGCGGAGGAAGAGTCGTTGTCGAATCTTCGTATGCCGACGAAGAAGGTCCGAAGAGGAAGCGGCGTTTCCTCTTGTTGACACCGAGGACGAAGAAGAGAGGCGTCGTTCTTCGTCGGAGTTTGAGCGTTCTTCGTTCTTCGTCAGAGCTTGAAGATGAAGAGGAAGCTCTCAAAAAGCTCTCAAGGGGACAATCCAACAACCCATAATACAATAAGATAACATCTTATTTTATTATTACAAAACATAAAAGAATTTCAAAAGTTTGAAATTCAAAAGAGTTAACCCCCAAAATTAATTAAGAGTAACTTAAGCCAAATAAGAGGGGGGTTAAGGGGACATGAAAAGTCTAAGGGTTCGTGTGGGCCCCACCACACTTAATCCTCCCAAGGGAGGTTAAGTGGGTGTGGGTCCCACTTCCAACCTCCTTTGGTAGGTTTTTAATAAGTTAAAATAAAATTTGTCTTACACAAATTTTATTTAACTCAACTGAAAACCCCAAAACTAACTTTCAACTCGCAACAAACGCAACTCCCGAAAAGGTCTCTTTAAGCGAATATCGGCGCTGCGAGTTCATCGGTGCCCTCGGATTTCAATTCCGAGCACCGGATCAAAAGTTAGGAAATTCCCGCTCGTTCGTTCACTGAACGTACCCGAGCCAAACTTCGGAAATTAATTCCGGGCACTCCGGACCTCGGAATCAGGTGCCGTCTGAAACCGCGCTCTTGTAAAATTCTAAATAAAATTAAGAAAAAATTTCCCTTGAATTTTACGGGTCTTTACATTACTCCCACCTCAGGGCTTTACGTCCCCGTAAAGATACAACAAAAACTAGGGAAACAAAAGAGGGTATTGAGCACGCATCTGAGTCTCCCGCTCCCATGTGCTCTCCTGGAGATTCCCGTGCCGCCATCTGTTGCGCACAAGAGGAATCGATCGCCCATGTAGGACCCGCTCCTGTCGATCCTCTATCTCCACCAGGACCTCCGAAAAAGTCGCCCCATCGTCAACGTCAAGCTCCCCATGGTCAAAGATGTGCGTCGGGTCGTGCACGTATCTCCTCAGCTGAGACACGTGGAAGACGTCGAGCACCCGGTGTATCTGAGGTGGTAGAGCCAGGCGATAAGCCACCTCACCAACCCTGCTGAAGACCTGGAAGGGTCCGATGAAGCGCGATGATAACTTGTCGCCTCGGGCAAATCTCTGAATACCACGTCGAGGTGAGACCCGCAAGAAGACGTGGTCACCATCCTCGAACTCAAGTGGCCTCCGCCTCCTGTCAGCGTATGACTTCTGCCGGCTCTGTGTTGTCCTCATCCGCTCCTGGATGACAAGGACCTCCTCCGACGTGGCCCGGACCATCTCTGGTCCCACAAGAGCTGCGAGATTTCTTCTTTGCCGATAAGAGAAACCTGGTCTCATCCCCTGGATGAACCACATTCTTTGCCTAAAACAGTCAATCCTAACATGGATGATACTAATCCATACCAAGGATGACGTCGTAAGGCCTCGATGCTACTACTAAGAGATACAACCGTTACTCTCGCCTCCAAGGGTTGAGTCACACTGTCGGCATCAGTGTGTGGTAACTGGGTCTCCTCCAGTAGATGTCTCACAAGTGAGGGTCAAGTCAACAGTCAACTGGAACCTCTTAGTAACATCACAAAAGAGGACAGGAAAGAAAACATCACAAAGGTATGCGTCTTTTATTATTGCAGCTCATATTACAAGACGCTACACAAAAGCAACATCAACATGGAACTAGAAGTACAAAAGTAGTATCCACTAGTTCCTCCCCTGTCCACCTGCTTTACTGTTGCTCAAGCATTTGTCGCTGCCTCAACCTCGGTGGCTCCCTCCAAGCCTGCGGATCGAGGAGTCGGACAGTCACGTGCCAGGTGACCCTTTCCGCCACAGGAGTAACATTGTCCGTTTCTGGCACGCCTGGCTCTGACCCCACCTCGGGTGCCCCGCACCACCGGTCCTAAAACCCAAGATCGCCCAACTGCTGGTCTGGTTATCCTGGACCTCTGCATCATCTGTCTACTGCCCACAGATGACTCAGCTTCTGATCGAAAAACACGCGGTAAAGGCAGAATCTCCTGTACACGCTCGGGGTGTAGAGATACTGGCACAAACTCCACCCTGAAGAAGGTCTCGAAGTCTTCCCATGCGAAGTCCATCTCATTGCAAAACTGAAACAAGTGGCTCCACCACCTACCTGCTGCTGCGTGTAGTAGGCTCACAGCGAGGATCACCATGAGGTCTGCTGGTGTCCTCACTAGCCTAAACACTCGTACCACTGCCTCCAGCCAGTCCTCTGCAGCCTGGGGATCCGTCTCCCCACGAAACCTGGGCGGTCGCTGGCGCTGAAACTCATGCAGTGCGCTGAGGCGACGTGCATCGTCAGCGGCTGCTGCTGGGAGCATCGGGGGCTCGGCGGGTAGAGCTACCGCCGGTGCCACTGCTGACAAAGGGCCCTGCACCGAGGCCTCGTCGCTCGGTGGGCTGTCGTCACGTTCGATTCTCGGAACCCTAGCTGGCTGCCGTCGTGGGGCCATCCTGAAAGAAACAACGTAACACGATCAAAAGATTATACCTGGTGAGCTGACCTGGTTTGAGCTGTTTTAAGGGGAAAAACTTTTGAAAACACACACGCAATCAGTGTTTTCGTGCACAAAGTCGGAAATCAGTTGTCAGGGTCCTGGTGTATGGATATGTCGGCCGCCCGCACCAACACTGGACTCCCGGATCTGAAAACCACACTCGGTACCCTTAACATTATTGCTTCACAGAAAGAAAGATCAGAGTCTGCGGTAGAACCGACCACCTTTGATACCAATTTGTCACGACCCGCCCTCGGGGTCCGTGCCGTGACTACCCCAAGCCCGCCTTCCATAGGCCAGGGGCTGGCGACTAGCACCAAGGCGTAAATCCCAGTAAAAAGGGAAGGCATTGCCTTTGTAAAGTAAACAAACACCACAGAGTAAGCAAGCGGAAGTAAAACACTAAGTACAAAAAGAAGAGCTGAAAAGTAAAAAGGGGCCGGAAATACAAGCCCAACTGTAAAGTACAACTCGAAAGGGAAAACAGCGACTGAAAAGTAAAGCTGCTACGCTGAGATGTCCACTGGAAATCCCACCTGAAGGGTGGGTACAGATAGCTCCTCTGCTCCTCGGGTCCCGCCATCCGCTCCGAGTATGTCCCGCCCAGTGTCCACCTCCGGGTACCGCCTCGTCGTATAGTCCACCTCCAGGTACCGTCCAGTCCTTGAACCTTCGGCTTCTGTCAGCACTGTCCGTCGTCTGCAACCAACACAACGAGGTGCGGGCATAGCCCGTGCAGGGGTGAGTATAACGATACTCAGTAGGGACCCCGAGACCCTCAAGGTCTCACTAAAACCAACAAGGATAAACACAAGAAGATCTCAACAGATAAACCTTACTTAGGTATATGCCCATACATATACCTAAGTTATCAAGTAACCCATCTCAATCATGAAGTAAACACAAGGTCAAAAGTCTCTGCTCAAACCAGGATTTTCATTATCGAAACCGTAACTGCTGAAGAGCTCCGTCTCTAGAGTGTACAGTGATCCTGTCACGACTCCGATGTACTGCTCACTAACCTAAGACTGCTGAAGTACTCCTCCTGTCGAGTACTGCGGGCCAGCCACCCAAACACAGTAGTGCTTCCCGCCGAGGTATGTCACCCAAACTCCGTAGTGCACACCCCCTAGTAGCCTGCTGAGGTACTCTCCGGACGAGCACCGCGGGTCTGCACTGTCACACAGGTAGTGCTCCGTCCGCCATGGGTCTGCACCTCAGAAAGTAGTGCTCCGTCCACTGGGCTAGTCGACTCACTCCAAGTCGTTTCGGTCAAGCAGTCGTCAGGTATCAGCCAGCTACACGGTCTCCGTACTTCGCACGCTCGTCACTGGGAGGGCCCGCTCCACGAGCTACAGGTCGATACTCCAAGTATCTCAAAGTCCCATGAAGAAGTGTCTCAAAAGTCCGTCTCGTCACAGGGGTCTCAACGAAACAGACGGCGCGTCGATCGGACGCCCGGTCTGTGAGTTATTAGCCTTTTCGTCCCAGGGGCCCGGTTGGTTTCGAGTGCGAACCAATCCCGGCCGTATCTCAACTGTACCCCGAACTCCCATAGGGTATACTCATTGGGACCGTTACTAAACGTAAACACCAACGCCGCTGACGGTTCGTCAAACGAACGTCCTGTCTGAAAGATATCAGCTTTCCCGTTCCAGGGGCCCGGTTGGATTTCGGGTACAATCCAACCCGGCCATACTCCGACTATATCCAAAACTCGGGCGGAGTATGTCAAAAGATCTGTCTCATCAAGAGGAAGTCAACGAAACAGACGGCGCGTCAATCGGACGCCCGGTCTGTGAGTTATTGGCATTTTCGTCTCCGGGGCCCGGTTGGTTTTTAAGGCAAAACCAACCCGACCGTACTCCACCTGCGTCCAAACCTCGGGCGGAGTATGCCAAAAGATCTGTCTCACTAAAAGGAACACAACGCGACTGACGGCGCGTCAATCGGACGTTCGTGGCTCAAGATATGAGCGTTTCCGCTCCGAAGGCCCGATTGGTTTCGTGAACGAACCAACCCGGCCGAACTCAAAGTAATCCGAAACCTTGAGTGCGATATACCGAAACGACCGTCTCGATCCAAGGATCGCGTTTCCGCAGACGGTTCGTCATTCGGAGGTCCGAGGCTCAAGTTATGGGCCAAAAACCGGTTCTGGTTCGAAACGGGGGGGTCCGGGTCCGGGCCGACCCGGCCCGACCCCCCCCCCCCCCCCTGGGGCGGCGCGGCGGTGCGGCGGCGGCGGGCCGCGACGCACACGGTGGCTAAGCCCCGCGGTCCTTTCAAGTGGCGCGGCCTTTGTGCCGCGCCGGTTCTCTTAAAACCGCCCCCCCCCCCCTCACGTGGGGGGGCCTGCTGGCGCCGGACCAAGGGGGCGGCTGCCCCCTTCCCTCAAGAACCCCCCCCCCCCCTCGTTAAGAGGGGGGTTTTGATTAGGTGGCCGGGGAATTAAATTCCCCGGTTTTAAGATATCCGGCCGGCAAGCTGGCCGGCCGGTTTTTACCAACGGGACCGGAAATTCCGGTCCCGCCCTCGACTTCCGACGCCGGCGGCCCGGCCGCCGGTCTCCTCTTCCGCCGCGGCCCGGAACCGGCCGCGGTCTTCTCGTCCCGCCGCGGCCCGGAACCGGCCGCGGTCTCCTTGTCTCGCCGCGGCCCGGAACCGGCCGCGGCGTTCGTCATCCGGCGGGGTGCGACGGCACCACGCCCCTTTTCCGTGCCATGATATTTCTTCAACGCGGCGCGACGTCGTCGCGTTCTTGTTGTTTCTTCCATGGTGCGTGCGACGACATCGTGTAAGATAATTACACGTTCATCCGCGTGGTGCGACGGCACCACGCCACTTGCTTTCCTCCGCAAAAACAAACAAGAACGTTGGAGGGGGTTCGGCCGTGTTCGTACGGTCCGGCCCCCTCACGTTAAATTAATAACGCAACTTTAAATAAACAACATCCTCACGTTAGTCATACGAACCACGAGCAAGAATGAGATAATTAAATATTAAACAACATCCCCTACCTCGGGTTTAAGATTCGAAGATTCGTCTACATTCCGCGGAAGACGGCGTCGCGGAAGTCGGGCGTCGCGGTCGTCGTTCGTCAAATCCGTTGACGAAGAGATATGCCCGAAGAGATACGTCGTTGGTGAAACTTGCACGCCGACGAAGGTTGTCCGAAGAAGAGATGTCGTCCCCTTCGTTGTCACGGTGAACGAAGAAAGGAGGTGCGGCGTTCTTCGTCGGAAAAAGAGCGTTCCTCGTCAAGTCTTGAGGAATGTCAAATTATAAAGAGAACAACGAACTCAAGAACCTCTACCTCGATAGTCGCACGTTGACGGAGTCGTGGAATATCGGTGTCGCGGAGGAAGAGTCGTTGTCGAATCTTCGTATGCCGACGAAGAAGGTCCGAAGAGGAAGCGGTGTTTCCTCTTGTTGACACCGAGGACGAAGAAGAGAGGCGTCGTTCTTCGTCGGAGTTTGAGCGTTCTTCGTTCTTCGTCAGAGCTTGAAGATGAAGAGGAAGCTCTCAAAAAGCTCTCAAGGGGACAATCCAACAACCCATAATAAAATAAGATAACATCTTATTTTATTATTACAAAACATAAAAGAATTTCAAAAGTTTGAAATTCAAAAGAGTTAACCCCCAAAATTAATTAAGAGTAACTTAAGCCAAATAAGAGGGGGGTTAAGGGGACTTGAAAAGTCTAAGGGTTCGTGTGGGACCCACCACACTTAATCCTCCCAAGGGAGGTTAAGTGGGTGTGGGTCCCACTTCCAACCTCCTTTGGTAGGTTTTTAATAAGTTAAAATAAAATTTTTCTTACACAAATTTTATTTAACTAAACTGAAAACCCCAAAACTAACTTTCAACTCGCAACAAACGCAACTCCCGAAAAGGTCTCTTTAAGCGAATATCGGCGCTTCGAGTTCATCGGTGCCCTCGGATTTCAATTCCGAGCACCGGATCAAAAGTTAGGAAATTCCCGCTCGTTCGTTCACTGAACGTACCCGAGCCAAACTTCGGAAATTAATTCCGGGCACTCCGGACCTCGGAATCAGGTGCCGTCTGAAACCGCGCTCTTGTAAAATTCTAAAGAAAATTAAGAAAAAATTTCCCTTGAATTTTACGGGTCTTTACAGTCCTGGAATTATATATCCCTCCAATGCATTAGGTAATGTTTTAGTCTTGTGAGAGACCATGTATCAGATTGGAAAGTAAACCTAATCTATTATGGGTCTCAATCTTCCATATGATGTCGTCATAGAAGTTATCCTTAATTTATATTTGTTTCATGCCTAATGTTTTTACAAAATATCCTATGATTCAATGATATTAGGACACCATTTCTTTTACATTATGTTCCCATGGGCTTACTCATGTGCCTTCCCTTCTATGATATAATTTTATACCATTGACACACATGTCTGGCTTCCATATCATGCTTATTTCCTTACTCAGGTTTTTAGATCACCCTATTTTTATATTTAATCATTGGGTTATCCCATTCAGATTTTGGAGTTTTTTAGGATTATGATCTCATTATAGATAATCAAATGAATAATTTTTATTTCAATATCTCATTATTTTATTTTGAAACTAGTCTTCCAAATTCAATTTTCCTCATGAGATGTGGGATGTAATATATATATGTAAATTGCAAAACCCATATAATGATATTTTTTAATGTATTATCTCTCTATATGATTTTTTTAATTTAGATAATTTAATAAAATATAATTTCTCATAAAATATCAATAATTTATTTTTTGATATTATTCATTTAATATTACGTTATAGAAATCACGTATGAAATATAATTAAAATTTATACTCTTAAAAAGTATGTGATACGTCATATATATCTATATAACTCAGGGGTCTCAAAAACTCACATAAAAAATTTACATTTATAGATTTAAAAATAATTTACTTTATTGTTTTACTATTTGAATAAATACCAAATCAACATTGCATAAGCCTCTATGAGAAATATTTAATTACCAAAGATTAAAAATAAATTAAAATGATAAAAAATTATTTCATATTCAAAAAAAATTAATAATTAAACTTATCAAATTTAAATTTATATAAAAAAATTTAGAGTTATAAAATTCAGGAGAGAGACATTTTTTATTTTCCCTTTTCCTAAATTAATAAATAGATCTTCTTAAAAAAAATATACCCAAAGTTCCCATATATTAATGAATTTATTGAATGTTTGAAATGAATCGATCAAATGGGATAAATTCTAGTTTTAGGATCATTTTTTAGTCCTTGTTAAAAATATTTAACAATAAATAACTGATTTACCCTAACCATATTGAAAGTTATTTACAATGGATACTATTCATAGAGAAAAAAATAGAATGAAACATTTTAAAAAAAATGTACCTTTGGATTACAAATATAATGTCAATTTTTCTTGATAGATTATATATGTTTCAGAAATTAATTTACGATTAAAACATAGAATGCAATAAAAAGAAGTTTATTAGAAAATTTTATTCAACGTATAAAAATATTTTTATAAAAAAATAAAAAATAAAAATAATTAAAATGAAATTAATTTCAATATTAAAAAAATAATTGAACAAAATTTACTTTTAAACAATTTTAATAAATTAAAAAATTTAAATTCTAGATACAAAAATCTTATTTTCAATTAAAATAAAAACTCCCCACTATTGTTTAAAAATATTTGTATTAAAAAAACAACCAACATTTATACCTAATTTAATTTTCATATGTTGGTTTTAGAAAGTGATTTTATTTTTTCATATAAATTTTCTAAAATTTAAAAATATTAATTGTATTATTTTTTTGAGAAAAAATAATATAAAATAATTTTTAATAAAAACGAATTTTTATAAATAAAATGCATTTAGAAAAATTAAGATAAAATTTCTTAAAATTAATCAATATTTTTGATTCAAATGTTTCTTATATATTCTCATAATTTCATTAACCCTATTCAAACAATCCAATTCAACACCTATGTTATAACTGTCATTTTTAAATAGCAATTTATTTTGGTTGTACTAAACTCGATGTTGCGTGTTTTATATGATGTTGAACATAATGTTATATTAGAATATCTTGGTGTTACATTCACCATCCTTTTAAATTAATACTTTCTATTTAATTTGAACTACCATTTGGAAATCAATGGTTTGATATTTAAATATTCCATAGTAAAAATCCTATATCATAAAAGGGGTTAATAAATATTTCTATTGAAAAGAAGAAAAGGTAAATATAATGTTCATGTAAAATAACAAATAACTAGGTTTCCAAATAGGAAAATACTAATGGGAAGTGAAAATATGGACAGGAAAGAAAAATAAAATATCTAAATAATGATTTAGTGTGACATAGAACATTGTTGAAATGAAAGTGTATGATCATGGGAATGCCAATAAATATAAAACCACAAACCTATATGTTGTAAATAAGACCATCACTTCATCTTAAATGAAGGTAATAAGATAAAATTTTGTTTTCATGATCATTTTAATAATGTTAGGGAATATTTCTAATATAAATAATAAGAACATAAGAAAATATAATTAATTGAGAATTATAATTTCATCCTCTAATTAATTTCGACCACAATATCAACCATTTCCCTAAAAAATGAGTTTTTACATTGAAATATTCATTCCTGAAGCACTAAAAAATAAATATAATTAATTAAGGTATATTAAAAAATTAAAATGACTCCTTTCTATCAATAGATACATATAAAAAAACGAAATTTATCACTATGTAAGATAATTAAAAAAATAAATAAACCATCATATGAGGAAATAATACATTAATCTTCATAATTAAATTGTAACTCACAAAAGATCCACCTAAATCATTTCACAAATAACTGTCATTATATGTCTATAAAAAAATCATAACTCTAATTGAAACACATATATTAAAATTATTTGATCACATATTCTTCCATGATAAACATAACATATTCCCCAGATAACATCACTTTTAAATTTTCAAATAAATAATTGTATATCCCTTGTCATACATAATCAATAATATAAAA
Organism: Viscum album; assembly: GCA_963277665.1. NCBI lineage: Eukaryota > Viridiplantae > Streptophyta > Magnoliopsida > Santalales > Viscaceae > Viscum > Viscum album. Next base: position 565,977,500 of record OY728164.1, on the reverse strand, counting down.
ATATTTCCAAAAACAATAATGTGATAACAAAATCATTTATACATAAAAATGATAAATCACCCATTATTCCAAAAATAGTAACCCATCTTAGCCAAATTAATTTCTATTTTCCTTAATTTTATAATTTCCGCAAAATATTGAACCTTTTAGAAAATTACATTGGTCACATGGTAACTTTATCACTTTTAAAAAAATGTATAACTATATGATAAATCAAATGTTCCAAAATTATAAAAACCAATAATTACCTCAACATAGCAGATAATATAAATCCTAATGGACACCAATACTTTTAACCTTATGTCACTAATATATGATGGAATTATTCCTCAAATAACTTTTTCACTAAAACTCATACAAAATCAAATGGTTTTATAACTATAAATTTCTCTAGATATACAATTAATAATTTTATAATCTCACAACATAAATCCTACAAGGGGTGTCTATTAATTTTAATATAAGATTAAACCTAGATTTATCATCCTGAGACACTTTTAGTTTTTCCCATATCATTATGTAATATCATAGTTTTTTATGTGTTCTATTACCAAATTCATTATAATGGTTCATAAATAAAATGTGAATTAACTCAATAATATACCATCGTAGTGTTATACTAGATGCAGTGTAATTTAATTCTCATGGTGCAGCAGAATGATGGTCAAGATATACTTGACCAACTCTTTTTACGTTTATTTCTCCTAGATTCATATGATCTAAAAAAACATCAAATTATAATATATGTAAGAAGCTGTATTTATAAGAATGAATCACAATCTCGAAATTAAAGAAACTATACTGTATTATCCTTTAATTAAACATATCCCCATAGTATTTTATTGGGATATTTTCTATAATATATATATTTTAAAATTTCGTTCGCAATGTTTCTACAATCATTCTCTAATAATATTTGTAATGACCTAGACCCATGTAGCTGAAATAATGTGGTTACATTAATAAATTTTCATTATTTATAGGTAATGACATCCTGAAGGAAATAATAGTTTCATAATCATGGTAAAATAGATATGTACATTAATCTCAGATTACATAAAATACATAACATAGTGAAAAAATATTCTACGTCCTTGAACTCGATTAAAGTTTCCTTATTTATATCTAGGGGAAAGGAAAAAAATAAGGTTGTGATCAGATTATTTGTAAGGGTTACTTATAGTGTAATAAATAATGAGAAAATGTAGAATAATAAATATGATAATTTAAATAACTGAAAATGCATTACATTTAATCAATTACATTAACAAGAAAAATACTATGGTAGGTGTCAATGAAGATAAAATGATGTCGAATAAATAATCACCTGATTCATAAACTTATTAATCAAAGATGTTAAAATTAATCAAATGGTTATTAATATCATTTTTCATAATGGTTGAATTTATATTTCCAGAAATATGAAACTTACCATCATTACTATAACACCAAAAGATTTTTTAATTCGTTTTTTCAAATAAAATTTTATCATTAAAATATTTTTCATTTTGTGAAATTTTGAGTTCAAATTTTTCTGCACACAACATTAATTTTATGTTTCATTACATTAAAAAACAAGTTTGTCTTACTTTATGTGTAACACCGAGTTTGTTTTGTGGTATATGCAATAATGACATTATATGAAATGTGATATGTTATTAAAATATCATTATTTAATAAGATATTTAACAACTATCTATTGGAATATTGGGTATAAATAATATGAGATATACTATGAAAATATATTTTTTTCACATTCATATAAAATTAATTATTCTATTAGCAATTAATTTGAAAATAAATGAACAATTTTTCAGAAATGTTTTTTTATGAAACACGAAATTTTACACCAATAAATTAAACAAAGAAATATGGGAGATTAATTTTATATAATGTAAATTTTATATATTCAATATGACATTTAAAATTCAAATAATGTGTTTTCTAGACATGAGATAAGAATAAATCCTATTTTACACTTAAAATTGTATTTTTCTAAAAATTAGATTTTCCGCATTTTGTAAAATTATTTTAAAATGATTTATTTCAATTATAGAAAATATATTAGGTAAAATAAAATAAATTATTTAAATCACCATATTATAATTTATATAAGATATATTTTTCATAATTTTCTAAAAAGTTTAATTTTATGTTGAATAGTGAAAATATTGAATATCAAATGGAAATATCCCTTTCATTTAAATTATTTATAAATTAAAATTATATAATAAATAAATTTAAGTAAAAAATAAATAAAATTATATAAATATTAATAAAATTTAGTTCATTTCAATCAATTTCATATTTTTCATTGAATATAATGTCTTTTAAAAATATTCGATCATTTTCTCTTTAATAACATGATTTCTCATCGCGTCTGTGAGATTAATTTTAAATTTAAATTTCCCAATAATGTTAATAAAATATATAAAAAGAATTAAATATTTTTAATCAGTGTAATTTTTACCATAATATAATTATAAATTATTTTTTCACCTACACAAATAGTCAAAATAGTAAAAATTATTTTCCGTGGTTACGTTTAAAATGAGATAGCCTATGTTAAACTAAAATGATATGGTTCATAAATGAAGTAAAACATATAAAAAACACATTTTATGGAAATATTTATACCATTTCATATATATTATACATAATAATCCATATTTTATCCTTTTTTATGAGGAAAACATGGATACACATTTAGTTTTCAATTAATTATTCACATACCACTCAACTCACATATAAAATGCCACCACTAAACCTCTTATTATCACACCCTAAAAAATTTTTTGTTTAGAAAATAACTACTCAAATAACTTCACAAATTCCCTTATTTTATTCTAGTATCCTTATATTGGATATAAATCAATCATTTGATGGATTTTAGTGAAAAAGTTACCTGGATACATGAAAATGAGGTTACATTCATCATCAATAATTTTTGATTTATTTCTTCCTCCACCTCCTCAATTTCATTTTTTCAATTTTAATCTTAAAAATATATTATATTACATATATTGATATGTTTCTATGTTTATATAATTACATAAACCATCTCAACTTCTATCAAATTGGATGATAAATCAACATTTGTTTGTAAGGTGGACTACCTCCTCATTAAATTATGACAATCGTTTCTCCATTACCACCTCTCATGGTTCAACATAATGATGGAAAAATTTATTATATAATATTTATTATATTATATTTATGATATTATTTTTAATTTATAATTATTATATCACACATACCATTATGTTATCATTTTTATGGGAAGATATTAACATTTATTATGTGTACAGAAGACTACTTCCTCGTGAAAAATTTTGATTTGTTCACGCTTCATATGGAATATAATTAAGATTGTTTTTTGGAAAATATTTTATATGTATTTGAAATAAATATTATTTTGGAAATATAATATATCATTTAAAATTCTTTCTTAAAATACATTGATAGAATTGAAATGTTTTCAGGCTTACGTAGGACATACCATCTCCATGAACAGTGTATTCTTTTCTCTCTATCTGTCATTTATATACTATTATAAATACATATATACTTAATATATATATGATATTTATTTTAGTGTAAACATTATGATATTTTAGATCCATGATCAAAGAAAGAGGGAAAAAATTACCAATCAAAACATATACAAAAAACAAACCTTTTATTGCATGAAACATGACTTTAACATAAAATTGAAAATAAATAGGTAATAAAAGGTCATAATTAGATCATATATGTAAGGATTATTTTATATATATTCTTATATAATAGATTTATAATTAAATTTTTTATTATATATGGATTTTTTAATAATTACAAAAGATGTCAATATTTGAGCTAAGTGATTTATATTCCCTCTTTTATTGATGGGAGATATATAAAAATGAACCACTGTTTTATTTTTTTGTTTTATATATACTTCTAATATTATATTTTATATCATCAATCTCATAATTTTTTTTATATTTAAATTTTCATTTGATGTTGTTATTTATTTTTTTCATACGATTCAAATGATTACAAATGTAATAAAACATATCCATCCCATTTTCACTTATGTGAGACAAATACAAGATTCACAAACTATTTATTTTATGCCATGAATTTATTACCCATGATAGTATTTGATTATGATTATAATTAAAAATATTTTTACTTGTTTATTTATTTTAGGATCACTCTTTAATGAGGTTAATGATTCACAACTTACCACAAGGGTAATGGATGTTTCAAAATTTCCATTCAATGAGATGTATGTTATCTTGTGAACCTATATTATTTAATAGGAGTTATATACTAACCATTTTACATTTAATATACTTAATTTATTTATCATAATTATGTATTATGTTTCAGTTTATGTTGTTCATTCAGGGATCTTATGGATCAACGTTTCCAAAAATATAAATATTTTCTCTTACAATCTCATCATTTATCTAGATTGTTTGACATAAGTTTTTGATGATAAAATGTTATGATCCATCCCTCAAAAATATAAAGAATTTTTTGTCATCTAGTTATTATTGATATTAATAGTACTGTTTTTCATTATTTTTTATTTAAAACAATTGGGAATTTTATTAATAAAATATATATTATATTCTCCCATCAATCAAACATATGTTTTCATATAAAACCTTGTTTCCAAAAAATAATCCAAAATTAATAAATATTATCCAATGTTTTTAAAAACATATTTTTACCTATTTTAGAAATATTACAATTTTTTTTGAAATTAATATTATTGTTTTTTTCAAAATAATAACCATTTGTATTCTACTAATACTGTGAATGTATTCATTATTTTAAAGTAAATGGAATTAAATTTATTTCATGGTCATGACCACTTTGTTATTTCAAGATTCTATTAAAATATAATGTGTTTTTTTAAAAACAATTAAAAATATTTTTTGTTTTAAAAATATTTTCCATTGGAGAAAGGATACATTCCTTATGAAATGATTGAAATAATATTTAAGGATTCCATTATTTTTTTTGAGATTATTTTCAAATAAAATTATTTTTAAAATGTTTTTTTAAAAAGTGTTTTTTTAAGTGGAATGTCTATTTTCATCATGAAATGATTTCAATTAATTTAAATATTCATTTATATCTTTTCCATAAAAGTATTTTCAAAAAAAGTTATGAATTTTAGTTGAAAAACATATTTTAAAGTAGAATTTATATTCTTCAAGAAACATTCTTAAAATATATCTTTCATAATGTTTCTCCGTCTAAGATAACATCAATTGATATAACTTATTATTTTTTGGGGATATAAACTAAGGAAACAATTTGTATTATTTCTAAATATGGTTTATAATGACAAGATATTTTTTAAAATATTAGTCTTCCTTGGGTTATACTATAAAAATATTATTATGAAACCCAATTATATTCTTTGGGTTTTTCTTGAAAAAATGATGAAGTGATTATATGACCAACCACTTTTCCATATGTTACGATTTGATGATGTTTTTATGAAACCCATTTCATTTCATGGGGTATGATATGATGATTGTTTTTGGGATATTTTGGAACACCTAGCTATTATTTTCATTATTTTATGGGTGGGAACTATATCAATCACCAATGTATTTGGAAATGATAAATGTTTTATAAGATCATATGGTACCTAGGTGGTTAGACAAATCCCAATAGGTGGGGGGGGGGTATATTATTTTTTTGACCAAGCCCGAAAAATAGGGAAGATGGGAGGTTAAATAGATCCCAAAAAAGGTACATGGGTTGTTATACTAATCCTAAATTGATATTAATTTCACATTGGGTATCCATAACATAAGATTTTATATTATTATGTATATGCCACATATATATGTCTACTTCCAAATTTATTCTCTAATGGCTAATGTTCAATGATTACCTATGGATTAATCTCTTATGAACTTCTAAGATTTATGATATGACTCACGAATATGATCTTTGATATGCATGGAAAATCTTTAACTTTTATTATTATGTTCTCAAAGCCTTATTCTATATTTTTGTTTATATATCTTCTTTATTTACCCTTATTGATTGTCTCTGATCACCATTTCCTATGTTTTATTTCACTTGGTTATGAAGAACGGTTTTAATTACAGCATATGTATGAAAAGTAATTAATATTATGATATTTATTGAGGAAATTAAAGATATTTTAATAATTAAGAATATTATGTTCTATAATACCGATGTCTCAAATCAGTTATGGTTCATAAGAATGGGTTTATGTAATGAAATGGGTATTTGTCTAAAAAGATGTAGTATCTATGTATGAAAATATTTTTTCTCTATAGATGGTATAAAAGGATATAATTTTTTATACATTTGAAAATAGGATGAAAAAACATAGGATATTTATATGTACATGTTTAAGGATAAGAAATAGGGTGAGAAAAAGTAGAGGAAAATTCCTTAAATTTTTTGTAAAGGATTGCCTTAGTGGCTTCCAAAAAATTACATCCCTATCTAGATAATACAAGTGGATGTGGCTTTATAAAAACTTTACATATGGGTAATAACATCGAAATGGTGACATTGAGATAGACTCGATCATCAACATGTACAAAACAATGAGCCTTTCTTCACCCCGAGTTTTACAAGGATGGGGGAAAATATTTATAAATTAGAAAACACTTAATGAACCATCCAAAAATAATTGAAATATTTATTTCTATAAATAAAAAATAATAAAACCAGTATATAATATATTAAATAGGTTTCTTGATTTAAATATCATATAATTGATATTTCAGAATTATCTCATTCCCCATCATGATTATTGTTTCTCACACTATGCTTTTAATATTAGTCTATTGATGGAACCCAAAATAGTTGTGTTAGTGAGGATTTTGATGAAAAATTAAATAATTTTACTCCAAATAATCCCAATGTTATAGGATATGGAATGATAAATAACAAGGATATTCTCATGCAACATTTTCAATCTTGGAATCATTCTGGACTTCCAAGTGAACAAAGTAACAATAATTTGTTGAGTTATTTATGAACCACCGACCATCATCTTTTAGTCATTCTTTTGATCCACTAGTTGTTGAAAAATGGATCAACACCATTGAAAATATATTTTAGACTCTCCAATATTTAAAATAAGAAAAAATATTTTTCTCAGTCTATTATTTGGAAATTGTAGCGGTTCAATGGTGGACTCTTACAAATAATACAAGGAAATGTGATGAAATAGACTACATGGATTTTAAAGAGTTCAAGAAAATGTTTTTAATGAGTAATTTCCGTATATTCTCCTAAAAATATGGATAAAGTGTTCATCAACCTATAGAAAAAAGAAAATTTCATCTGTTGGTACCTATAGGGAAAATCATACAAGAAATGTGAGGTACACTTCTAGTATTATAATATAATATGAAACTAAGATTGGTTACTTCATCTATGTCATAAAAAATTGTCTCATAGAGACGTTAGCCATATGAGACTTCAATAGCTATGAAAATATTTTATTAATTTTCATTCAAAGTGGAATTGAAGTTTGAAGTTATAAATCAATCACATGGTTTGGAAAAGAAAAGAAAAATGGAATTCAATTAAAATATAATTACCATGGAAATAAGAAGGTGATAATTACATTATCGTCAATGTGTGGGATGCATCATGGAAGAAATATTTTTAAGGGGAATACAAAATGTTTTAATTTTATATAGGAATTTCACTGAGTTGATTAATTAATATGTGAAGGGAAGGAGTTAGATAATTACTTGAATACGGAAAAAATTTCAAAAAATGAACCACACACACATTTTTTTATAATTGAATCGATTTTAAGAATTATGATAAAAAGTATCCCAATTTCAGGGTTAACAACAGTGGTCAACACCAACAACCTTTGAAGAAAGGTTAAAATTGAATTCTTTTTCAATCATGCCATTTTCAGTGAATCATGATAATTAGGTAACACTAATAATCCCCTTCTTTTTTGGGATTCTCGTGTGTGAGTTTTTATAAAATATCTCTATAAAAATATTATTGTTTATTATTTAGTAAATATTCATTAGATTATCTCTCTCTAAAAGAATTCTATAATAAAAAAATAAAAATTTACATTATATCCGTAAAATGGTGAACTCGTGGATATAGTGGAGATGTTTTTTATAAAATAATATATTATTTATGTGAAAAAGCGTAAATTTTATTTTTGAGTAATTAAAAAATCCTAGTAAGATTAACATAATAATTATGGATAATATCATGGGTTTTTAATTTTGTGGTCGATCATAAATTTAAATTCATTGACAACCCTTTTTAAGTTTAATGTGATGGTTTTTTATCAATATAAAAGATATTTTTAGACACATTTCTGGAAATAAATCCATTTAGTTTTGTATATATTGAAAATGTTATTTAAGGGGGAATGACTTTATAATTTTTTATAGATGATTAAAGGTACGATTAACCTCTATGGTTTCTCATATCCTTGTTGTTTATATAATTATGTTTCATAGTTGATCAACCAAATATGTCAACACACTTCATTGATATAAAATAAAATTTCACTCTCTGTATACTTTCTAGAATATATGTTTTGAAAGTGGAAAGGATACATCGAGTACCACATTTAGTTTTACTTTTATCAGAATCAAGAATTCCCCTTGATGAACTGGTGAAGTATTCATTTATATCTTGATATTAAGTTGGGTTTCATCATTATATATCATCGTAAGATAGATAGCCAGATTGAGAGATTAAGACAAACCCTAGAATATGACAAGATCAGGTTCTATGGATTTAAAAGGTTGTTTGGATCAAAACCTTCGTCAAGATTATTTTTATGGAAATAATATATTTATCTCAAACATTCATATACATCCTTATTAGTCCCTTTATAGAATGATTTTTAGAACTCCATTTTACTAGAATGAAGTTGCAGAAATAAGGATATTGGGACTCGAGAATGTTGCTAAGATGATAGAGGAGGCTAGAACCAACTAGTAAAAATTGAAAAAACTGCACAATGTTAGAAGAACTATTATGTTTATAATCATCAATATGGTCTATAATTTGAATTTGTTAAAAATATCTTTATATGAATTTCTCTATGGAATAAAAATTGGAAAAAACTAAGACCGAGTTACATAGGTGGCATTAAAATACTTCATCATTGTCATTGTAGTCGTATTAGAGGGGGAAGTATGATCATATCCCACGTATAAAATTTGTTCCACGTATCACTTTTGAGTAAGTTCATTCGTTATCAATTCCATCTAATAAATTCATAGGTAGTACCATAAATGCAATATATTGCTTTGGAGGAACAACCATTAGATATTTTGTATGGAATATACAATGCTCTATAAAATAAGACTACTCACATGGTGATTGATTTGTGGTGAAACAACCATCTTGATGGAGATACGCGTGAACCAAAGGAAGTAATGAGGAATAATTATACATGGGTTTTTGTACCAATGTGGTGAATTCTGGGAGTGAAATTCATTTAAAGGGGGTAGAATTTAACACCTTCGAATTTTTCCCTTTTTTAAAATAAAATTAATATATTATATATTTTTCATTACATGAAAAAAAAATTTCCGATTCTGGGAAACAAAACATAGATTTGATATTGTTTTACATGAAACAATAATTTTTTCTTGCATTACACGTAACACTGATTTTATTGTTTATACACACAATGGTATATTTATTAAAATCATGATATACTATTAAAATACTATTATTGTATATGATATATATCACCTAAACATTGAATGAATGGATACATATATTATTTAACAAATTATGAAAATTATGTGGTTTATACATTAATATAAAATTAATTCTTTTTTGAACAACTAATTTGAAAATATAAGAAATACTTTCATAAAAAGATATTTTTATGGAACCAAGAACATTTTACATAAATAAATTAAAAATAGTAATTCTGGTTAACAATTTTAATGAGGTGCATATATTATTTTTTTAATCAATAATTTATCATTCAAATTGCCTATTTTCTATACAATTTATAATAGTAAATACAATTTTATTCTTAAAACTGTATTTTTTGAAAAAAAAAGATCTTCCACATTTTATGCCCTTATTTTAAAACTGATTTTTAATAAATTTAGAATATTATTATAAATTTAAGTTAATATATTAAATATTTTTATAAAAATTATCTTAGGTTGAATTTTTTTAAATTTTCTAATGAATAATGAATAATATTAATTTTCTGTAGATTTTTTTTCATTATAAAATTTTATAATGTTAAATAATATTTTAAAATTTATTTTAATATAAAATTATTTAAATTATATATATATATATATTAATCAAATATATTTTAATAAAAGTAATTAATTATTTTAATTGGATATTAATACTTAGATCACTTTTGAATATTTTCTCTTTAAAACCCACTTTCTTATCTCATCTGGAGGACTAATTTTAAATAATTTTTTTTACACATATGAATAGAATTTGATAAAATGTTTTCCATATTTATAATAAAAAAAATTTATTCTATATGATATTTTTAAATTAATTTGTTAAAAATATAAATTTTAAAAACTATATAAATTATTTCCCACGATTAAGGTTAAAATGGGATTACCTTGGTGTAAAACTAAAAAAATAATGGTCCAAAGTGACCAAAAACATGTCCAAAACGCATAGGATATCTATATTTATTACTTTATACCTTATATGATCTATAATAATCCACATTTTATCCATTTTTCATGAGAAATATTGGGGTATACATTTTCTATTCAAAATAATACAATTTTTCCAATTTCCTCACTTATAAAAGGACTCCCCTTGGAATCCCCAGTTCAAACCATAAAAACATTTTGGTTTGGATTAGTAATGCCCATATAAGATTAAAAATTCTATAATATCATTCTAGAATACTTATTTATTATATAAATCCATGATAATAATTTTTTTTGGAAAACATTGGAGGACATATAAAATGATATTGCATTTTTCAATAAGTGTTTTACTTGTATTTCATCCTCAAACAAATTTATTTTTAATTATAAAAAGATGATATAATAACCTTATTATTTTCCATATATTTTGAAGTTTTAATTCTTTTTAAATTACCCAAAAAAATCTTCATTTCCATAAAATGTGTTACAAAATCATAGTTCGCATGCGTAACAAACTACCGCCTCCTGAACTAAGGTCATTCATTTTTCGCTTTTTCGCTTATATAGCTCGAAATAATGATATATTTATTTTTTTAAAATGTTGATTCCAAAGCCAAATTTAATGAAAAGTAAATACATATTTAACTAGGTAGAGGGAGACACATTACATAGCCTGCTGGCCTAATGGACATTTAGACAATTACATGCCCCGTAGGGCCAATATTTTGTCTCAAGGCCCATTTTAGGAATAATACTGCTACAGTACCCCCACCTACTATAGTACCAAACAATACTCATCAGTTCCATAGTACCCCTTCCACTACTACAGTACATGCTACTGCTACAGTGCACTCTGTTGCTACAGTCTCAACATCATTGCTACAGTACCTTCACCCAATGGGTTTTGAACCCCCATTTTTCATGTAGTATTACAGGGTGCTTACCTTGAAGCCAAACCCCAAATAAGTAATGATGGATTTATAGTATATATATATATATTATATTAATGATATTATTATTTATATTTAAATATAAAACAAATACCTCAAGCATTTCCCTTTTATGGAATATGATAATGTCGCTTGAGTGTATAGTAAACAACCACCACATGAAGCGATGTGATTCATTCACGCTTTACATTGATGGAAATAAGGATGTTTTGAGGAAAATATGTGATATATATTACATAAAAATCATTATTTTTTGAAGATATATAATTTAAGTTTCTTTATTTCAATACATCAAAAAATGGAATCTGTGTTCAAGCGTGTATACGACCTACTATCTCCTTGAATGATGTATTTTGTTTTATATTTCTATAGTTTATAGATGGATATAAAAAAATATATAATTATTAAATATCATTTTTATTTTTATATTATAATTTTTTTTGTGAACAAACAATGATAAATGTTAGATAACTAAAAATAACCAATCAAAACATACAATAAATACAAAACAGTTATTTCCCAAAACCTGAATTTGACACAAAATTGATGACAATCGTGCAATAAAAGTTCATAATTAATTCATATATGGAATGAAATTTATATTTATGTTTCATTAATATATTTATAATAATATTATATTTATTTTAAATGAGGTTATAGCAAGTATGAATGGAGTAGAGATTGTTTGTAAGAGATTTCTAGTCTCTCTTATTTTATGGAGAAATTTTCAAAATCAGCACATTTTTATTTTTTTGGTGTTGTATATAAAATATCTCTTGGAAATTTTATATCATTAATAACCAAATTTTATTGATATTTACTGTTTTATTTTATGTTATTATTTATTGGGGCATATAATTCAAAATATTTCTGAAATATTAATAGATTTTTATCTCATTGTTTTCTTTTGTGTGACACATTCCATATTACGCACCAATTTATTTTATGTGGTGTATATAATTACCATGAATGTGTTTTATTATTGTTATAATAAAAATAATTTGAACATAAATATAAATTTTGGGATCTCTATTTCATTGGTATTATGGTTCATTAATTACAACATCTATAAAATATTTTTTTATCAATTTTCCTTCATTATGAAATATGTTTTTTATGAAACAATATTTTATCATGAGGTGTATATAAATACCAATTTACATGTAATATCAAGAATTTATTTATCCTCGTGATATTTTATGTTTATTTTATGTTCTTACTTCATAAATATTATGATTTATATTTAAAAACTGGTAAATATTTTATGTTACAATCTAATCGTTTATCGGGATTATTTATGATATGTTTCTAATGAAAAATTATTATGTTATATAACTCAATTAAATAATTAATTTTATTATCATTTGGTACTTAATAATATTAATTTTAACTTTTTTTCCACGCTATGGTACTTAAAATATTTTTTTCCTGAAAATCCAATATTATTTCTCTCTTCGATTAGAAATATATTTTTGTCCAAAACTTCATTTTATAATAATGTTATTAAATTATTTACTATCCTTTTATGATTTTTAAAATATATTATACCCATTTTTATATTTATTTTAATTTAATCATCATTTTATTTTCTAAACTATTATTTTTTTAATTTTATTAAAAATATGAAAGGAATATTTATTTTAATGTTCATGTAATGAATAATATTTCCAAATATGATCATCAATCAATGACTTCTACAATACCTTAAAAGTTTTATATTTTATTTTAAATAAAAATTCTTTTTTAGAAAATATTATTTAATAAAAAATTCATGTTTGAATGGATATTTTTTTGAGTAATTATTTTAATAGATTCATAATGATTCCATTATATGTTTTTAAGGTTATTTTAAAATAAATAGTTTTTTAAAATGATTCATTGTTTAAAAATTTTATTTAGAGTGGAAGGTATAATTTAATTATGAAATTTTTTTAATTATTTTCAATATTCTTATACAATATTTCAATAACTGTATTTTCAAAACGATTTTGAATGTTTTTTCGGAAAAAAAAAGATTTTCTAAGAAAATATAAATTTCTCCAAAAAATCCCTTTTTGATCTATCATTACATATCTTTTCCTATATAAGAATCCATAAAATGATATAAATTATAATTTTTAGGGATATGATCCAAAAATAACATTCTTATTATTTCTCTGAATATTTTATGATGAAAAGTTGTTTATGAAACCTATTTCTCTTCCATCAGTTATACCAGAATAAAAATTCAAAAAAAAACAAAATTATTTTTCCATGGATTATTCTATTATTAAACAATGAAATGATTATAAAATATATTTATTTTCAATATATTATTATATAATTAACTTTTTATCAAAAATGATTTCCTTTCATGGGAGATGATTAGATGAATCTTTCATGATCTAGTGGTTCATATATGTGACTTTCATTATGTGATGGGTGTGACATATATCTCCCATAATGCATTGGATAATGATAAATGTTCTATGAGATCAGAGGGTACATGGGTGTTTATCCCAATCCCAACAAAATGTGGGTACATGAGTGCATAGCCCATTCCCATAAATAGGGTACACAAGTGATGATTTTAATCTTGAAGTAGTTACACAAGTAGTGAGCCCAGGTCTAACATGTAATGAGTGTCTTAATCAGTATCCTTCAAATTAGATTTTCAATGATTATGTATATTCAATAAATCTATGTATTTTCTTAATGATGTGGTATAACATCTCACGGTATCTGATTTCCTTATGATTCATGTGTTGTGAACTTTTTATATTCAGGCCATCAATCTAGATTATAATATCTGATATATATGCTATGGTCATCAAATGACATATTCAAGTTCTAATACCCTTATACTCAAGTTATTATTAATTAATTTGAAGATATTTATGGTAGAAATCGATGATATTTCATTAATGAAGAATATTATGTTCAATGTTTCCAAAGGCACAAAATTATCATGGTCCTAAGTCATGTTTATTAGTAATTTAATGAATATTTATCTAAAAATATGTAAAATTCATGTATGAGATTCAAGGGTAAATATAAAGGCCTTATGAGAATAAATTTTATTCTATAGGTAGGAATACATCATAAAAATAATTTAATAAGTCTTGAGAATATGTTTCTCTCAAGAGAGATACTGATTCATTGATGGGATTTTAAATTTGGGACACTTCCCATAAATTAATATTTCCAATGCATTCATATATCAATAAATCTTACAAGTTAATCAATATTGCATAAAAACTAAATAGTCAATGTATTTGAAGAACTATCATACAGAATGTCAATACTTTCCCAAACTCAAACTAATAAAAAATCATCTAGAGAAAGTATGAGGATTTAAAAAAAATTTCAAATCCCATCTATAGAATAATTAATATAAAGGGGTTTTAACATTAATGAATTGATATTACATAATAATTTCATTAAAAATTTTTGAGGAAATTTAATTTTTTTTTAAAATCACCATTAAAAACCTAAAAATTCTAGAAAATTATGATACCCATTACCATTGAAAATAAGTATTGAAACCTGTAAATGATATATAAAATCATTTAGTGTTTATTATAGTTAGAAATTATATTAATTTCATATGAGCTAAAAATCATTCCTTTCCATTCTATTATAAAATAAGTCAAAAATAATATCATTTGAAAAACAATAAAAATATTCCTTTTAATAATTTTTTCAAAAAATTGAAAATGGGACACAAATACTTTTAATAAATAATTATAGAATTGTATAAATGTTATAAACAATATATTGAATATATGTACATGGATGAAAATGATTTTTAGTTGAATTTAAAAAACTATGTTAGTTATCTAAAAAAACAGGACTTTCGTATCATGACTATTAAAAAGTGTTTAAAAATAAAGGAACTCTAATAATTTCTGGATACTACTAGAGGATAATACTATATTTTTATTGCATAATTGAGAAACAAATCACATTTCTTCATGCAGATGGATGTCCATACGTAAGCATGAGAGACAATATCATTTTCTAATGGATTAGAAGGTAAGATGGTATTTTTGATTTTATTATTGAATCTGAATTCTAATTTCACAAATATCATATATATATTTATCATTTTCATCTTTATATCCATCTATATAATGTGTTGATAAAAAATGAATGATGCTTTTACATGAAGATGTTCAGCCATATATATTCACAAGTGATGTTTTCACATTTACTAATATGAAAAATAGATGTAAAATGTTTGTACCATAATAATAATAAAATATACATTAATGTATTGTATGTTCTTTATTATTTTATAATTGTTTCTACACATTTTGATGAATTTTAAGATGAAATAAATTCTGATGTTCTGGTAACAATTAATTCTTCATATATGAGAATGATTATTTATATCATCTCTTAAGAGACCTAGGGATGGAGGTTTATAATGAAAATAACCTCCATAACATGGATTGGAAAGTTTATATAATTGTTAATGTAAGCTTTAGGTTGATATAAGAGGCATTAAATTACTATTGAAGAGATAATATGTTGATAATTTTAATAATCAATGAAAGAAAACACTTGGAATTAATAAAATGATTTAAATATAGTAAATTCTAATTAAAAATAAAATGAAAAAAATTATTCCACTATTTAGAATATACTCATGAATATGGTTGAAATAAATTTTATAAATTACATTTGGGACATGTTTATAAGGTATTTAAAACTTATATATTGGTGTAACCCCTTAGTTAACCAATTTTAACATTAACCACAATAATTACTTTTTCATTCCAAAGGAATTGTAATTTTACATAATAGGTAAAAATTAACAGATAAATGGAAAAAAAATTAATTTTAAGATAATAAATTTTCCTAATTTTCTTATTTAAAATTTTTTATGATTTTAAATAATTTAATAAAATAAAATTTCTTATAAAATATCAATAATATCATTTTGGACACTATTTATTTAATTTGAAACTAAATACTTCAATAAAAATATATAAATCACATATAAACCATTAAAATATCTTTAACATATCTTATATATCAATAAAATGTGATTTTCATTGTAACATACTCAAAAAAAATACTTTTAGCATTTTAAAAATTTATCATTTCATTTTTCTATTAGCTGAATAAATACTATATCTAAATTGCATAATAATTTATTTTTATTATTAAATCATGAAAAAATAAAAATAAATAGAAGTGATAAAAAATTATTTTATATTTAAAATAAAAATTTATGCTTAAAATTTTACCCTTTTATCCGTATAATAAAAAATTATAATTAATGAAGTCAATAGAGTGGAATCTTGTATTTCTCCTTTTCAAAAATTAATATAGTGCTCCTAATGAGGTAAATATGTCCTTGAGTGGCCATATATTCTAGACATTGATGGAAAAGTACTTACTACACATGCACAATAGGATAAAAGATAGAGTTATTGTCAATTTTAAGTCAATATCATATTATTTTTTACCTTAAATACTGTATTTACCCTTACGGTGGTGACAATTATATATTATGGTTTCTATTCATAATGACTAAAAATTTAAGGGGACATTTTACTAAAATTTTTACCTCTATATTATAAATATGAAATCCATTTTTATGACACAGTTTTCTCTAATTGGATGAAATTAATATAATATTAAAACACAAATTGCAATAACGTATAATTTTACTGAATAATGTATTTCTATGAATAAACATGTTTTTCTCTTAACTAACAAACCTAATTGATTATCATGAACTTACTTGTATTATTTATAATTTCATAAATATATTTTTAATTTCATAAAAAAATTTAAACTAAAATTGAAATTTATGGAAATAAAAATTTATTTTTCCATGAAAATTAGTTTTTTCATCATTCACTAGAAAATCATTCTCATCATTAAAATAACCTAAATTTTAACCGATGTTAATTTTAATATGGTTATTTAAAATTTTAAGTTTATTTTTTCAAATACATTTTACAAAAGTAGAAAAAATTTATTATTTTATTTTCTCACAATAATCATTCATTTTTTTTAAAGAAAGCGTATATAGAATAATAAAATGTCTTTACAAATAAAATTAAATGATTTAATATTAATAATTAATCAATAATTGTTTTCAAGTACATCCAATATATATAATAATAATAATTTACTTAATCTTATTAATACCTTCTAATTTGAGGTCAAGGTTATAACGATCATATTTAAATTACAATATTTCATAGTTTGTTTATGATTGGTGGTGTGTTTTGTACATGTTATTGAATATAGTGTTGTTTTAATATGAGTGGTTTTACATATATAATATCAAGATCGATGAATCAATTGATTAATTCTAATTAATTCATATGAAGAGTCAATAATACATTTTATACAATTATAAAAGGTTTCCCGAGATTAATAATAACATGGTTATCATTATAATGATAATTACAAAATGTCAATAAATAATCAAACTATGTTAGATGTTAATAATTATCCAAAAATCAATTCATGCCCAAACAATAAAAATCAATTCTATCAAGGTGACCATCCTCCAATATGAATTTGGTAAATTGAGATGTTAACTTCATATAGTATAATAAGTATTTGATTAAGTCAGTACTGGAATAACATGATAACAATACATCTAAATAAAGAATGTGGATGGTTGAAAATGAACATATCCGTGGTAGAGAAAAGAAAAATAAAAGTGTTTTTACATAAATGAAATATACACTTATAAAAATAATTCATTGAACAACATTATAAAAGATAGCAAAAAGAATCAAATTATTTGATACCACAGGTCAAATCCCCCAAATGACATATATATATATATATATATTAGTGAACAAATAATAAAACATAAACCCCATTATAATAAATGTTTTTGAAAATTATTAGGGAAATAGATGCTAAAACATAAATGATATATTAGAATTCATTTTTAACATTAACATAAAATATGAAATTATATATCGATTTCAAATGTGACTTTAAAAAACTGTGAAGGATATTAAAAAATTAAAATTTAAAAATAATCTCTAATAATTTATCATTTAATTTCATAAAGTATATATTGAATAAATGTTTAGAGGAATAAAAAACATACAAAGGTGAAATGAAATCACCCTTTTTATTATATTCAAAATACCACATTTCAACACTCACATAAAAGTGATTTACAAATATCTTCATTCCTATCAAAATACCATTTTTTCATATATTGGTATAGAAATTACCATATAATAAAATAATATGTTGGAGGAAGCCAATAATTGAATAAAAAAGTTTAAGATAAAATAATAAAACTCAAGGAAAGGAGACTTCAGTTATCAATATTCCTTACACTAAATATTTTCATTGAAGTATGAAATAGTTAAAAAGGGATTTCTGTTGTATAAATATAGAAAATGAAAATAACAAATAATAAAATAATATTGTATTATTTACCCATAATATAAGAAATTATTAGAGTATATGTGATCACAAATAAATGAATAGAATTTTTTTTACCAAGATACCTTCTAACTAGGGTAATAGAAAAGTGAAATCATATTGAAGAAAATGAACTAATTTGAATTAGTATTTCCCATAAATAACAGAATATATATGATAAACATGAACCCTTGGTAATTTAATATAAAATTAAAATTAAAATATGTTTGCGACATAATTATGTTTCACAGAATTAATGTTTGATAAAAAAACCTTATATATTTTGTAAAATTGTATTAAAAAAGTTAAATTAAGGGTAAGTAATTAGAATCAAAATTCCCCGATTGAAATATAATTGAAGATATTATGTCTTAAATATGTAGTGCACACACCAAATACATGAAATTACATGTATAATACCCAACATGTCTCACAAACAGGGGGTTGAGAGGAAAAACCATACCTCGGCCCCAATTCATTCTCCAGTTGAACTAATTTTTTTAATTGCTAAATTAATTTGATAAAAAATAGTGTTGGAATTAAAAATTGTTCAAAATTTAATCATTAAATTGTAATTAATGATATTGGAATATTTTTTCAATATTATTTATAATGGTATACTTTAAATTAATTTGATTTTTAATTGTAATCTGTTAAGATGAAAATAATTATGAACATGTTTCAATGATTCATAACAAACAAAATGTGTTTTCTTAGTTAATGAGTAAAATGTTGATATAACCTTAATAAAACAAAAAAAATTAATATATTAATATCATATAATACTAGTAAAATAATTCTCAACGCCATACATTATATAAATTCATTATATTTTTCATGTAAGTGGTTAAACTGACCCAAACATTAACCTATCTTGATTAATGGATTATTATGAGGTGGTTTACTTGTAATATAATTTCACGAAAATAATAATATTTTTATTTTATTCTTATTAATTTTATATATAAAAAAATTAAATAATCAAAAAGAAAAATACTATATATTTATATATATATTCATTACATAGAAATAAAATGTCATTTTTTCTCTCAGTACCTTCATTATGAATGATTGACTAAACAATGTTCGTTTGTTGGTCTTATCATGAATATGTTTTCCAATATATCATACCATTTGCATATTTATTCATAAAAATAGTATTTATACATTAAAAAATATCATGACCACCCATATATGGTGGTTAATAAAATAAAAATGGAAATCAATCATTCCAAGGAGGTGGTAGTCCATATATACACATGGATAGTGATTTAATTTTTCATAGAATAAGATGAATGTATTATAAGTTTTATAATTTATTAATATAAAATATGTTAGAAATATAATAATTTTTTAATAAATTAAACATTCCTAATTACATTTTGAGGTTTTTATGGTTAAAACGTAATTTTTTGTGGTCGTGGTAGTCCGCGTATAAACACAAAAATATCATAAACAATTGTTAAAGGGAAAAGGGAAATGTTTTTTAATGATTATACTAATAGTATAATAATATTTAGAATATAAAAAATATTTATTTCATTTCATAGGTATTTGAAAATTATAATTTTAATGTAAATTTATAAAATATATAAGTAAAATAAAAAAAATTCTCATGCTTAGAACATTGAGATTTTCTTATAAGATACCTAGTAAATTGAATGAATATTATAATATCCTATTACTATAAGATGAAAATAGAAAAGTAGGATTCTAGGGGAAACCAAATGGGTATTTTTATAGGATGAAACTGAATTTTTAATGTGGTAATTAGCGGGTGGTGAGAAGCCCGATTTATTATTGATCAAATGAAAATTTTCGAAAAAAGTCAACATAATATAAAGGTGACACATGTTTAACATGTAAAGTGGCCCAAAATAGAAAATAATTATTCATATGGTGAGATAATGTGTATAATTTTAATTTCTTGGACTTTCCTGGTCCATTACATTGTCATGTTCTGGTGTTTGGGGTATCCTTTGGAACATCAATGGATCATTAAAGAGTTTTCCAAATTTTAGGATTTGATGAATGGTGGCACCGATGAGCATCGTGGGAACTAATGGGAGTCAGTGGTACCAATATGAATTGGTGGCACCGATCAGCGTCGATGGCACCAAGGGTCATCAGTGGCATTGAAGGGAATTTGGTGGCACCGATCAGCGTTAGTGGCACCGATGAGCGTCAGTGGCACCGACAAGCATCTGTGGCATCAAGGGTTATCGGAGGAACTTATGGGTTGTCAATAGAACCAATATGAATTAATGTTTGGGAGACAGTGCTAGGGAAATAGTTCCAGGGTGATAGTGCCTGGACGATGGTTCTAGGGAGACCGCGTTAGAGTGATGGTGACTCAACTGACAGTGAGTCCTTTCTTGTTTTTCCAAGACCTTTCAGTTTTCCCCTATGACGTATCATTCAACATAAAAGAGTATAAATACTGATTTAAAATTCATTTATAGATACGGATAGTTGTTTTGAACCCCCATTAATTGGGTGACCATTGGGTTTTCAAAACATGTGGCATTTTTCCTCGATGTCACACCTTGTTCAGTTTTACAGTTTTTCCATTGTAACATGTTTTACTCCATTTAAAGGAATCCTATTAACTCATAACTAGTATCCCCACCATATATGAGGATAATTATAAAATTCCAATTAATCCCAATGAGAGAAACTACCGAACCACGTAGTCGAGCCACATACTGACTATTTTGTACTTCGAAATCATCTCTTGATTTTGGGATCATGATTTCATTTCATAAGTCAATATCATTTATTATTTTACATTTTATATCATTTTTTGTGTTTGGAGTACCTCTTCCATTGGAAATTCCTGTGCTATGATAGAGTTTTTTCCGCTCACCCTTGGAACATTAGTGTTTCATACAAGTGGTGCATCCCCAATTCTTGGATAAAGGAGAAAACATAGATCAATGATCATCCAAGTAGGGTCGTCCTTCGTCTCCATTTACTATGTGTCATGTGGGGTGGGTATGATAATTTTTCCTTAGGGAATGGATGAAAACGAACCTCATTGAAGATAATAAATGGTTTCTAAAGAATTAATGGGTTTTTTTGATGATGTTGTTGTTGTACTCTTTTATTTTCATTCCTCTATTTTGAATTGTATGGGCTTGTTCCCACTGAAAAGTATGGATATTGGTTGTCCTTTATTTTGAAATATAAACCTCTATTTTTTTGTATGAAATTATTATTTAATAGATGTAACATGGAAAATGGTTTATCATGTAAATTTGGTCGAATAAATGGATTCAAAATGAATAATAATATTTGTTTGATCACCCCAGTTCACCAAAAAAAATAAGGAACATGATAAATGGAGTTGTTAAATCTAAAAACTCCCTTTCTCTGATATTCTAATAAGCATGATTGTTCTTCTTAATGTTTGTTGGATACCTTGGATAGGGATGTGATCTCCTATTGTTCAGTTGTTTCCTAGTGGATCTGTGATCATATGTTGGGGCTTGGTTTGGTTCCCGTACTTTGAGATATCTCATGGTTCCATTTTGTTGTTGTGACCTTACAAAAGAACCAGGTTTGAATTCTTAAATTGTTCTTTGTTTGTTTTCTACTTCATAGTTGTTTTTACTTGTGGATGTGTCTTTTAGTTTCCCAGTAGTGAAGATGTAATTTCTAACAAATCCACTTGAACATGATAACAATAATGGGAAGTTCTCTAGTTGTGGTTGTTGTGACTTTGTGCATTAATGAATAGTATTGGGGGTGTTTGTGTATAATATGGTTTCATAACCCTTAGCTTGGGATGAGTTATAGATCAAATATATGTATAAGTTAGTTTTTGTGTTTCTTATAGTCACCCCAACCATGTTTATCACTTCGTTCCAAACACCCCCATTTCATGGTGGACGATGTTTTTCCCTATATTCCTATGTGTGGCTGGTTGTCAGCTTTCTTTCTGTTCCTTATCCGGAGTATCCCACAACACTTCGAATATGAAACATTTTTGTGGTTTTTCTTAGTGTGTGCAGAAAGGGTTATTTCCCATGTCTCTTCATGATGAGGCCGATGTGTCTTTAGGTATGGCGGTAGTTGCTCTAGCCCAGGTGTGTGTGTGAGTTGTTACATATGGTTGTGGTGGCGCAAGTGTCTACAGGAAGGATGCATGGTTGTGGTGGTCCATGTGTTTGCGAGCGTGGTTATGTATGGTTATACTGGCCTATGTGTCTACCGGTGGGATACATTGTTGAGGTGGCACAAAAGATTGTTGTTGGGGTGAAAGTGGGGTAAAATGAAAATTGTGGGAGAGGTCTGACACATAGAGAGACCTCAAAAACATGTGGTAATGTGGTGCGGGGTACCCCAAATATCAATGGTAAATTATTATTACATTTCCTAACTTACGTAATTTAGGGATTGTTCATTGGTGAGGCTAGGAGGATAGTTTCTTTGCTTGGTTTTTTGGTTACCTCTACTTTATTACAAGATATTAGAATTCATCCCAACTTATCTGTGAGATCATTTTTGGTTTTCCATACTGAGTATACCTGTACACTCACCCAATGTATATAAACTTTTTTCAGATTTCCTGGAGGACTTTGGAGACCATGTAGGAACATACATGCTTAGACATTGGGATAGTTTTTGTTGCTGTTTTTTTTTCTTTTGGTACTTTCCCTTTACAGTTTTCTTATACTTTGAATGGTTTTATCTTTGAGCATTCATATGATAATGGGTTTGGTATTTACTTTTACATACATTTTTGGAGTTTTTTGGGATTTTATGATCTTATCTCCTGATCTATCTAAATAAATTGTGTAATGCAATCCATATTACATTTCATTTTATACCCTTAGTGCTAGTCACCAATATGGGCCTATTGATGGTGGGACTTGGTGGTCATTATCTCTCAATCAACTTGATGAAGGACGGTTATGGCAGTATTATGTCCCTTCCCTCATCTTGGTGATGGTGGGTCATGACTAAGTGGTATCATAGGGAGGTTTTTGAGATATAGGATGGATAATGGGGTTAAAAAAAGTGAGGATTTAATGGGGTGGTAGGGAAACATTATTATACAATGCTGGTGTGTAAAATAGTCTAGTGAATACCGTCTAGGACAATAGATTTAACCCCCCTTGTGATCTGATGTAAGGGCCCTAGACAAACCAAATGACCAGGTGGGTCTACAATATTTATAGTACAGAAAACATAGGAAAGGTAAATAAATCATAATAACCTATTTTCATGGGAGTTCTGGGTATTTTGGGAATTCAAAATGAATAACATGTTTAATAAAAAATTTATAGAAAATCCTCTAAAAAAATCAGGCTTAGGCATTCATTGTTTACCTTGTACATATGGAAACCATAAGATGACCATGACAAGTGCATGTGATCAACTCCTAGAAGGCGGATTTGGCAGATCCTCATAGGGATGATCAAGAGGATGATGACAACAAATGGTAAAAGATACTTCGTTCCATTATGTGGAATAACCTTTAGAAGTATGAGGGAATCATCTCAGACATGGAGACATAAATATGGATCAAGGAGTTTGTGAAAACTTTTAGCTTAATCCAAGCTCTGGTTGAGTACTAGGATTCATTGAAAATTAGTATAATAAGTAATGTTGTGATTCATTGGTGGCCAATCTACCTCGATGAGAAAAGGGATGCTGAAATTTCATGGACAGACTTTGAGAAGGAGTTCTCAGTGGAATTCCATTCTTCCACGGTGAAGGTTGAGAAGAGGTAGGACCTACTCTCCATCCTACTGGGGAGTATGTTAGTGAGGGATTTGGGGATCAAGTTCCAGGATCTCAATTTTTTCTCCTGACCTCTTTCTAGATAAGGATTATTGGGCAAGACGTTTAGAGGAGGCACTCTGACCTTATCTTTAGTATGGTGTTACTCTATTATCTCTACCGACTTACATGGTGGATCAGAAGAAGTATGAAGTGGTGGAGGGGATGCACATGCTGAGAGGTGTCCACGTGAGGGATCTTGTTGATCTTGTCAAAGGGAAAGTCCGTTAGCAGTATACCTCAAACATCAAGGCCATCTTGGTTCTGGCTGGTGGGGAGAAGGCATCGGTAGATTCAGTTTGGATCACTCCGCCCCAGGCCTTTCCCAACAAGACTAAGGCCAAGGTTCTATATCTATGGTAGTCGTGGTCATCTCTGGAATGAGTTTCCAGACAAATTGTAATACAATGGAAGAGGGCAGGTTCAGTTCCCACCTCTGTTGCAACTGTTTTCAGCCAGTCCATTTCAGCAGCCGTAGAAGGGACATCAATCTCCTACTCCTCTGAGAGTAGATGTTGAAGGAGGAGGTATTCCTTAGGACTCTCTTCAGGGACCTCAACTAGGGTTTAGTTGGGGAGGAATCTGACTGCTGAGGGGTAGAGAATATGGGTGTGGGATGTTTCAAGTTGTATAGGCATTAGTTCTAGTATGGAGAATGGTCTTTGAAGGTATGATCATATTTTTTAGTAACCTTTTCATGTCCCTTGTGCGATTTAAGAGTTTCACAATTCATTTTTTACCCAGTATAGCCAAATACTAGGGTATATATGTAGAGTGACTCTCTATACCCCTAAATATGAGTATTCTTGTTGGAGGATAGAGTATCCTATTATATGTTCATAGAGGATATAGATTGATTTTGGGACAACATTTATCTATTTACGATATCATTCTACTACAAATACAGCCATACAATATTATCCATTGAGTCGATTTTCTATTTTCTATTCATGCCATTTCGACTGCTTTTGGAGGAAGGTCATGTTTTCAGATACGGATGGTTAGCATATAGCTATCATCAATGAGCGGGGTTACTAAGAGGGAAGTTGGTGAGGGGATCCCCTTCATTAATTGTTAGGTGAATTGTCGGCGGATTTGGAAGATATATAGATGTTGGAAGTCTTGGAGATCATCTGTGGGTTTCATGACATCATTCCTAGATAGGTGGTTACTCTACCCCCTCGATGTGATATTGAATTCGGGATACACATACAACCCAATGCATGCCTAATTTCGATGGATCCCTATTGGATGATTCCTTCTTAGTAGTGGGAGTTACAGATTCTGATTGATGACTTAATAAATAAGGGTCTTATCAGACCACGAGTGTCACCCTGGGGTACTCCAGTCCTATTTGTAAAGAAGGCAGCCTGTGGTCTAAGGCACTGTATAGTCCAAAGAAAGCAAAATCAGGTGACTATTAAGAACTGTTACCCCCTCACGAGGTTCAATGACCTTTTTGACCAGTTAAAGGGATCAGGTTGGTTCTCTATGGTCGACCTACAATCCATATATCACCTGTTGAGATTTAAGGAGGGTGACATATCAAAGATTGCTTCCCAGTGAAGATATGGTCACCTAGAGTTTGTGGTCATGTCATTTAGTATTACAAACACACTAGTCGTGTCCATAGGGATCATGAAATCAATTTCTGTGAGTATTGGGACCGGTCTGTAGTCGTTTTTTTCGACAACATCCTGAAGTACTCAATAAAAGATGAGGATCATGGAGTGAAAATGAGGACAATTTTAGAGGTCCCCTGACAACACTATATCAATGATATTTTTTCCCATGTGAATGTTCCAGAAATGATAGGTGCACCTCCTTGGACACATGGTGTCCCAGCAGGGAATAACAGTGGACCCATCGATGATCGAGTGGTTTATTCTTGGGAAACACCAAAGAACATATAATAGGTTTATATTTTCCTATGTCTATCATGTCACTACCGTAGGTTTTTTCCTAACTTGTCTCATGTTTCAACACCTTTAACAACCTTGATCAAGAAAGACAAGGATTTTATATGGAGTTAGAAATGCTAGGAATTTTTGGTAATCTAAAGGGGAAACTGGTCAATGCCCCAGTAAAGAGGTTTCCAGTGGAAGGGGTAATGTTTGAAGTGTTATGTGATGATTTCGGCCTAGGCATGGGGTCGGTTCTAATGAAGCAGTGGGGAGTGACTTTTATGGGTCTATGAAGTTATCCCCCATGAGAATAACTATTCCACCCAAGACCTGGATCTTGTAGAAGTTGTGTTTTTCTGAGGTTGTGGTGTCATTAACTCATCAGGGAATGCATCATGGTTATTACGGATCATAAGATCTTGAGGTATTTCTTCTCCCTGCATGACCTGAACTTGCAGCAGTATAGGTGGATGGAGTTCTTTTAAGACTATGACTTATATATCTTCTACCACACAAGAAAGGGGAACATGGTGGACAATTACCTGAGTAAGAAGCCACAGAAGGATGTGGTTCGAGAGACAGAAGATGCTTAGAAGGTGATGGAGGATTTTTCAGCCATAAATCTAGATTAAAATGTGGAGGAGAGTAGAGGATTTCAGTTCCAAATGATTGTGCATTCTCTATGGGAATGGTAGGGGGAGGAGTCACAGTGGGGGGAATTAGATGTTGCTGTGATTTAAAATCGTGTAATCCAATAAAATTCTCCCGAAGGATGGTTGGAAGATGGTAGAATCTGATGAATTTATATGGGAATATGTTTTTCCAAGATATTATGTGTGAGAGTGTTCTTGGAGAGTTCAATAACTCTCCCCTGGTGGTACACCTAAGAGTTTCCATGATGTACCGAGGATTGAGGGGTTAGTTATGGTGGACCAGGGTGATGTGGGAAGTGGCGGAATTTGTAGCAATGTGCCTTGCGCCGCTATAAGTGAAGGTTTATGACCTTGTTCAGGGTGGTCGTGTGTTGCCTTTAGACACCCAATACTAGAAGTGGGATAAAATATCGATGTATTTCATCATGGGACTACCCAAGGATAAAATAGGATGAGATGCTATATGGGTGGCGGTAGACCGACTGATAAAATCATCTCACTTCCTAGAAGTAAAGGAGTCAAGTGCAGTGAATGCCTTAACAGATAGGTATGTGGATGAGGTGGTGCTATTTCATAGAGTTTAGAGGTACATAGTTTTATATCAGGATACACGGTTTACCTCACGAGTCTGGAAAGGATTGCAACATGATATTGGCACCCAGCTATGATTTATCATGACATTCTCCCCTCAGACTGATGTGTAGATAGAGAGGACCATCCAATAGTTGGAGGATATTCTACAAGCTTGTGTTTTGGACTCTGGGTGATCATGGGTACAACATTTTCCACTGGTAGAGTTTTCCTACAAAAATAGTTATCACTCTACCATTTTCATGTATCCATTAAAATCCTTGTATGGAAGTTCGTGTTGTTAATTTGTGTGATGACAGATGTTTGGAAGGTATGTGTTCCTTCCCTGGAGGTGGATCAAAGCACGACAGTGAAGGTCAATCTTGTGCATGAAAGGATGAAGGCGGTTCAGTGCTGGGATAATTCGTATGTTGATCATAGGAGAAGACCCTCAGAGTTCACGGTTGGGGACCACATGTTCATGAAGGCATCCTCTCGGTGTGGGAAAATAGAGGTTTGGAAGGGGAGAATGCTCTCACCTAGGTTCGTTTGAACCTTTGAGGTGTTGCAGTGGGTCGGTGAAGCATCTTATTAGTTGGAACTACCACCACCGCTACATAGGGTGCATGAGGTACTCCATGTATCATAGCTCTATCGGTATCTACATGATAATTCACACGTCCTTGACTGGGTAGATATGGATATCAAGGACAATGAGATGTTCCTAGAGCATCTAGTGAGGATTCAGGTTTATGAGGAGAAGGAGCTTTATGGATGAATAGTTCCCTTGGTTTGTGTTTTATGGAGGCATGGTGGGCTCGAGGGAAGTACATGTGAATGGGAGGCACATATGTGTGACAAGTACCCAAAGCTATTTTGATTTTTGTTCATTATTTTTATGTACAAGACTATGATTTAGTGCTTTACATTGTTTAGTATGTGATGGGTTGTTTCCCTTGTTCTCATATTGTGTGTGAAAATTCCTTACATCAGGGAGTGGAGGACCTGATCCCTAATGAAGATGCATTAAGAAGGATGTGATTAAACCCATGAGGGTGAGACAGTGCAAACCAATGCATATTTTATCATTACATGGAGGAAGGGACTCATTAACCCATATTTCTAGATGGTGAGACATTATATGATTGTGTGGATGCTTGGGGGAGAATAGAAGTTGTGTATATGTTATTCTTCAAGAGAATTTTGAGGGAGAGTTGTTCCAAAATATCAAGGTTTGTTTCAGATTTAGAACAAATATAAGGTGGTTTTTTCACATAGAGGTATCTTGCAAGGTGGTTGTTTGGACCCCTCACTTTTTTTGAATTTATCGTTAAATTCTTGAGGAAGAGAATATTTTGAGACATATCAAATGTAATTTCATGGACCGTCCTGGTCCATTACATTTCCATGTTCTAGTGTTTAGGGTTCCCTAGGGGCTATTAGTGACTCATTAAATAGTTTTTCAAATTTTAGGATTTGAAGAACGTTGGCACCAATGAGCATTGGTGGCACCGATGGACGTCGGTGTCAAAGATGGGAATAAGTGGCACTGATCCACGTCAGAAGAACATATGGGCATAGGTGGCACCGTTCGGCGATTGTGGAACTGATGAGCGTTGGTGAAACTGATAAGAATCAGTGGCACTGCTGGGTCATCCATAGAACAAATCAGAATTGGTGTCGGGGTGACGGTTCCAAGGCGAAGGTGCCCGGGTGACGATACTAGGGAGATGGTTCCAGGGCGACTGTGCCAAGATGATGGTGACTCACCTAACGATGATTCATTTCCTATTTTTCCAAAACCTTCTAGTTTTCACCATTGAAATATCATTCGACGTAATATCATTTTAATACCCCTTTAAAAGCCATTTAATGCCAATGGAAGATATTTTAAACCCCCATTATTTATGAGACCCTTGGGTTATCTAAACATGAGGCAGTTTTCCTCGGTGTCACACCTTGATGATTTTTACTATTTTCCCCCAGTTACACATTTTACTCCTTTTAAAGGAATCCATTTATCTCATAGCTATTATCTCCACCATATCTGAGGATAATTAAAAAATTAAAAATAATCCCAAAAAGTGAATCTTTAAAACCATGTGTTCGATACACAATCCTAATTTTCCATTCTTAGAAATTTTTCCATAATTTTAGGATCTTACATTTTTTTCATAAGCTTACATCATCACTTCTTCTTTTTTTCTCTATTTCATAATGCGTTTGGAATATCTCTTCCACATATGAATTGTGTATCATGCTAGATCCATTTACTATCACCCTCGGAACCTATGAGTTTCTTTCATGTTGTACATCCCCAATTCATGGCATGAGGAGAAAACATCGATCGTTGATCATCCAAGTAGGTTTTTTCTTTGTCTCTCTTTACATTGAATCATGCATGGTGTGTATTATAATGTTTCTTCATGGTGGGGATAAAACCAAACCATAACGAAGATAATAAATGATTTTTATATAATGAATGGGTGTTTTTTATGATTATATTTTTTTAACAATTCATTTTCATTCATATGTTGTGAATTGTATAGGCTTATGCCCACTAAAAATCGTGGTCGTTGGTGGTCCTTTCTTAAGCATTAATGTTCCTCGTTTTTAATATATGAACTTGTGATTCAATGGTCGTAATATTAAACCTAGTTAATAACATATACTTGGTTGATTAAATGGATTCCCAATGAATATGAATCGTTGTTTGATCACACCAGTTCACTAAACTGAAAGAAAGAAATGGATAAATGGTGTGGTTAAATCATAAAACCCCCTTTATATATTCTGTGAATATGAATGGTTATTTGGCAAGATGCTTGTGGGGTGACGTGGATGGGTATTGGATCCCTTATGGATCAGTTGTTGGCTTGTGTATCTGTTCCCATATGTTGGGGCATAGTTTTATTCTAGTACATTGAGGGATCTCATGAATCCCTTTTGTTGTCGTGGCCTTACTAGAGAACCAGGTGTGAATTCCTAAATTATGGTTCTGTAGTTTTCTCCTTCATAATTGTTTTGAATAGTGGATGTGTCTTTTAGTTACCTAGTAGTAAAGAATTAATTTCTAACAAAACCACTTGAACATCATATCATGAATGGGTTATTCTCAAGTAGTGGTTTTCATGCTTTTTTGTAGGAATGAACAGTAACGAAGGTGTTTGTATATAGGCTAGTTTCAGAACCATTAGGTTTGGATGAGTGATTTTTCAACTATATTTTTAAATTAATTTTTTTGTTTCTTATATGCACCCCAACCATGTTGATCACTTCTTTCCGAATAACCCCATTTCATGGGGGAGGGTGGTTTTCCCAATATTCCTATGAGTGGCTGGTTGTTATCTACTTTTCTGCTCCCTCTCAAAGGTAGCTCCATACTCTTCGGGCAAGCTATGATCGCCATATGTCTATTATATCCCCAAAATATTTGGGTAGGGTACATTATGGTGGTTGGCCCAAGTGTTTTCGGCAAGATTGATTCCCAAGTGTCTTCTGGATGAGGCCCAGGTGTCTTCAGAAGTGGTGGTAGTTGTTCTGTCCTAGGTGTATGTGTATGTGGTTATATATGGTTGTGGTGGATGAGTTTTCTATTAGAGGGATGAATGGTTATTGTGGCCTAGGTTCCTATGGCTGTGGGTACGAATGCATGTGGTAGACCACGTGTCTGCATGTGGGATACGTGGTTGATCTGGTCCATAATGTTGTTTTTGGGGGAGACAGTGGGACATCAGTGAAAATGGAGAGGGAGGAATGATGCATCGGAAGGCTTCAACAACATGTGGGAAAGCGGTGTGGGGAACCCCAAATATCGATGAGCTATTACTATTTATTTACCTACCCTGTTTTATTCGGGTAGTGTGCCCTGGTGTAGCAGGGTGGATAATATCATTTCTTGGTGTTTTGGTTACCTCTACTTTCTCATGGGATATTAGAATGCCTCCCCACATGTGAATGAGAGATTTATGTTTTTTCCAAATGAGTATACCTGTATACTCACCCTACATATATAAAACGGCTTTCTAGTTTCCCGGAAGACATTGGGAACCATGCGGGACCGTACCTACTCGGATGTTGGGACTGTTGTTGTTATTGTTTTATTTTCTTTTGGTACATTCCCATTGGAGTTATCTTGTACTTTGTATGGGTATATCATTGAACATGCATACGAGAATGGGTTTTCGCTTTAACATTACCATCTGTTTTGGAGTAATTTGGGTTTTTACCATCTTATCTCACAATCCTACTAAATGAAATGGAAATTCATTCCCTATTACGTGTGATTATGTACCATTGGTTATAGATTCCTCTCTATGGCCTATTTGAGGACTGTCTCAAGGGAAATTATCTCTCCTTCAGCTAAATTAACAAAGGTTCTAAAAGATTCCTATCACTTCCCTCATCCTGGTAAAGGCGGTTCATGGAAATAATCTTGAAATCTAACAATTAAAAACTTATTTTTAATAATATTCTTGATATTTACCCCTTCAATTAGTAATTTTTACATTTATGCTTTTTCTAGGATAACTCGTTTTTTTATAAGGAAACAAAATATTTATGCCTCTAAAATAATGTGGTTATTATAATATAATCTATGCCTAATTACTCGAAATTTTGAAACTAATTTATTTGAAAATATTTCTAATAATTATAAAAATTAATCTCAAAATGCTAAATGTATAAGGTATCAAAAACAATTTTTATGAAAATTAAAAAAAATATGGTCTAAAATGTAAAATATGGGTTTATAAATTAAAATATTTTTCTAATTTATAAATTTGATTATAAATCTATTAATGACCTTAGAAATTGGTTTCTACCATTTATAATTTATATTTATATATTAATAATGATTTAAATGTCACGTTATTTATATAACTGATATTTTTTCCCTATCTTCTTAAAAATTATTCCTTTTAAAAAAGTCCCACAAAATTATTCATCATAATATATTACTATAATGAATCCAAAAAATAGATTTTTAAAATTGAAATTATAAATTTTATAAATTTCCCTTTTAAAAAAAATGATGAGAAAGAATTTAAAACTATTTTTTCTATGAAATCATGATTTTATAATATTTAAAATTATTATTCATATTTCCCCATTATTAATTAATTAAATTAGTATTATCCAATTATTCATATCAAATATATTTTCCATAATTAAACACATGTTTCTTGAAATAGAAATTCATATCTCATAAGATGAAGATATGTAAAAAATATATTTTAATAAAAATGATAGTATTACTCATTTTAAATAAACCCATTTTTCAACCCTCTAGAATTTTCATAAATATATCTCTGTAAAAAAAATAAATCATCAATAGCTTGTGTTTCATGAAATCTTGAGTTTTAACGAACCCCGAGACACTATTATTATAAAATTTCTGTTATAACATAGTTTTTATATTCGAAAGAATAAATAAAAATATCTAATTTATTAAATAAAAATAAAGTTCCACCATTATATGAATGTATTAGTATTTTCTAAGAAAATAATGGGACAGTTTTTTGAAATTTTTCTTTATTCATAAAAAATGGATTTTTCTTCTTTTTATTAGTGAATATCAATTTCAAGTATCACTAGAAAATGGATTTGAAATAAATGAATTTAATTTTTGAATTCTTCTTTTCAATATTATCATACAAATTGTTTTTTATTGAATAGTGAAAATAACGATTTTTATTGAAAACTAAATTTTCTTTTAAATTATTTACCAAGGTCATATTATGTTTTAGATAAATTTAGAATTTTGATCAGTTAATTTTTATTTTAAATAATCCAATATAGTTTTTTGAAAGGATTTTATTAATTAAATTATTATGAAATCATTTCTGGTTTAAAATTTGAATTTTCTAAAAACTGTTTTACATGGAATTTTTTATGTTTAATTTTAAATTAAATTATGATGATTTTGTGTTTTTAATTTTTAAATCAAATTAAAAATTTTGATTCATAATTTTTGAAATTATTAAATATTTCCCTTTAATTTTTATCCAATATTAACCTTGACTTGGGAGATTTTGTTACCACTATAAAGGGTAATTTTGGTTATTTTGTGCTATAAATAAAATTATAAATTCAATAAAATGACGCTAACACATTCCCAGTTTTTTTTGATTTAGTTAATTATAGAAGAAACATATAAGGATCAAAATTAATATTTTCAATGGATACATGTCCATAAAAATGACTCATATAATATTTAAATAAAAGAAGGTCCCAAAATGACACATTCTTTGTCTA
This sequence comes from Viscum album, assembly GCA_963277665.1. NCBI lineage: Eukaryota > Viridiplantae > Streptophyta > Magnoliopsida > Santalales > Viscaceae > Viscum > Viscum album. The sequence goes on along the minus strand of OY728164.1, from coordinate 565,943,337 downwards.
AAATATTCCATATTTGTCCTTATGAGAAAAAATGTATGTTATGAATGAATATAAATATAAATTTATAACTAAATAAACATATTTTCATTCTAAAATAATTATTCTTACCTTTATTGGATACATAAATGGGATAATGATATTTATATTATTTTATTTCATAAAAATTTAGAGAATTCACATTAATGTTATAAATAAAATATTAATTTTAATATAGGGTTACCAAAAATATTTAACATACTATTAATTTTAAAAAACATAATGAAAATATATCTTCATAATAGTATTTTATTTTTAATTTTTAGAGAATAAATAAGTAACGAAAATAATTACACTGCGCCGATTATGTAGTTATTTTATTAATTGAAAAATCAACTATATTTTATAAAAAAAATTTAATTTAATTTAATATTAAATAACTAAAGGTATCAGGGAATTGTCAATATTACCTTAACCTATTATAGAAATTATAAAAAAATGTTGTTTGATGTTGTCACGCCATCATGATATTTTTAAAATTCCATGTAATAATTAGTGCCAAAATTGACACTAATGATATTTTAGGAAAATAATATGTTATTAAATTATTTGAAAATAATAAAACATATTTAGAAATACCGAATATTTATAATATGGTTTAAATTCAAAAAGAAATATATTCATTGTCGAATTTATATGACATAAGTAAAAATTACATCCTTTTTATACTGAAAAAGATGTAACATTAGTAAGACATAAAATAGGATAAATAAGTTTTTGTAAAATTACTAAAGATTAAAATAATAGAAAAACATGTCTAAATTAAAATTTTTGATCACATTGAAACATTATCTGCAATTATAATTGAATTAGTGGCCTTTTATTTATTTTTATAGCGATTAAATGTTTTGTAAATTAAAATTATCTAAATTTCCAAAAGTGCCCCCGCCTCAAATATAAATGGGAACCTCCTCTATCTCTTCTTCGCATCACATTGAGAACTCATGATATAAAATAGCCTAAAATTATATCTTATAAACATCTTATCCACATTCTATAGTTTCTCACATTCCCAATAGACCAACCTTAGTTTCCCTAAGATGAGAAATAAAGGAACTTCACCACGGAAAAAGAAATCATCTTTACAGACTCTTTCAAGATTATCAGTTCTTCTACATACTCTTTATGTGTTTTTTTCATTATAAATTATTAACAGAAATATATAATATATTATTAGATTTTATTATTCTTATGAAACAATCCAATTCCACATTTTATCTATCCTAAGAAAAATAATATCATTGCACATGAATACACACGACTTACCATCACTAAATTGTGTTGTAATCCATTTTTCATCATGGATTTATTTGAAAGAGTATAATGATAGAAATAATATATATATATATATGTGATAATTATAAAATTACATTTACTCTATTAAAATAATTTAACATACCATCTGTTTCCCTACCATTCCACCATTAAGGTAATGGTATCATCGCTCGTGTGTCTATACGACCATCCGTCTCCAGGACGTGGTGCGATTCATTTTCCATGTTCTCCATTCAAGAATTATTACATAAATGTATATAATAAATAATATGATATGTATTTAATTAATATAATTTGGTAAATTATGGAACAATACACTATTCATAAGGACAGAGATATATATGATAAAACATTAATAGGAAAATGAAGTAGTTAACACCAGAATGATGTATAATAATGAAATATTAATAACAAATGGGTGATAAGGTTATATAATAGGATTAAATATGATATAATAAATTATAATATTCTTTTGGAATAATTAAATTACACTATTTAAACAGTTATACAGACGTTTAAGATACATATGAAGGAAATCACACCTAAGGTAAGGGTTAATTTTACAATCTCATTATTATTCATGATTTCATAGAGGTATGTAAATTCTAGGAAATATTTATCTTTAATATCCATGTTTCATAAAAAAAATTCCACAATATGTTTACTATTATTCTACATATTTTTAATCTAATTTTTACACATGTTTGAATTTTTACAGAATGTTTGAAATGGAATTTTTTTTTTATTTTCCAAATGAGGTTATTTGTGACTTTTTTTTGGAAAATGTGTGAAAGGAATGTATTTTATGTTATATAGAATCAATGTATTTTTCCTATCTCATGATGCCATAAGGACTTGAAGAACCCCTTATAAGCGGACATGGATATTTTCAATGAACATTTCTCATGTTATATTCTTTAATGAAAGGACTTTTTCCCCAATAATTACTTCAAACGATCTATTATGATTATTTTCTATCTAAGATAGCATTATTTAATGATACATATGCTTTCTTGGGGATAAATTTCAATAATAATATCCTTATTATTCTTTTGATTACATTACACAAATTATGGAAATATAATTATGAAACCCAGTTCTTTTCTGTGTGTTATGGTAAGAACAAATGTTTATGAAACCCATTTCATTTCATGGGTTCTGATATGATAAATGAATTTTGTTTGTGTGGCACACATATGCATGTTTTTTAATAATTTGATGGATAAGACCTATATCTCTCTCCAATGCATTTTTTGAAGATTTATATATCATGATATAGATAGTAATGGAATAGAAAGTGATCATAGTTCAGTAACAGAAGACTTAAATAGGAGTAAACTTGATTCAGTAATATAGAGTTGGAAAAAGGATTGAACTCATATCATTATTGGACATTTTCCTCTAGGATATCATTGGTAGTGAGACAATAATAATATAAAACATATTTTCTATTCTAATGTGTATTCCAAAATTTAATTTCTTATATTATTCTCCCATTAATTATTTTCATTACACAATGATCTTTGATATGCAGTGTATACTTTTCAAAATTTATTTTCATGTTCTTATACTCATAAGAATATGTTATCTCCCTTGTTTACCCTTACTGATCATCTTACCTCACCCTTGTATTATGTATCTTTTTCACAGGATATAAAGAAAGGTATTAAGTAATATACGTTGAGATAGTGTTTCAGTTATGAACAAATAAGCAGGATACTATGTAGTTGTTTGATGAATTTGTTGTCTACATTTCTTCAATTCCAAGACAGTAAACCATTCTGACTCTTGTATAGTTTTTTAAGTTATACATTGAATACCCTTCTATTTAGATTTAATATTTATTTAAGAAAACTATGTGCCATTGTAGTTTGTATCAGAAAGAAGTTTTGTAAAATTTTAGAAACATTGAGGAGAAACCATTTCTAAGAACCATAAAGATAATATAAGTGTAAAGTACACTCTTATAGTATTGAAATGATCACGAATAGCCTAGTATTAAACCTAAGGTTTCATAAATTGAAATTTTATAATTTATATTCTTTGATAATGATTTTTTTTCATACTATTATATTTGGTTTTAGTCAATGGATGAAACCCTGTGGAACAACATTAATGTTAAATGTTATAGGAAATGTAATGATTGACATCCAATGCTACTGAATGATATGGGAGACAGAATGAAAAATCTAGTTTTCATACTCTCAAAATATTCTTAATAAATGAATCATATTGATATTCCAAATGATAAAAGGAGGTAACAACAATTTGTTACGTCAATAATGAGGCAGTTTACACCTTCTTTAAGAGGGTATTATCATGAAATAGTGGATGAAAAATGGATCAGTACCACTAAATATTTATATTATTTTCTGCTTTGTTCAGAAAATGAAAATTTAGTTTTTCTAATTCGATCCTTTGGATGGAGAATTGGATCAATGATGTATCTTGATTAAGAATATTAGGTAACTAGAAGATTTTTCCTCTATATAATGGAATGGGTTCTAGAAGTTATTCATTAATAAGTACATTACTCATATTATCAAAATGAATATGGATAAAAATTATCTTGAGAATACCTTAATGGATGTTGATTTTTGGAGAACATATGAGGAAAATTTTACAAGATTGTAAGGTAAACATCTGGAATTATCATCTCACATGAGATTAAGATTGATCAACTAATGAGTTTCTTTATTCCTAGTCTCTGAAGGGATTAATACATAATAGAATTTAGTATCTATTAAGAGATCATTTGTTCTATTATCATGGATGAGGTGGAGATTGGAGATACCCATCAATATTATTGGTTCAATAAGAAGAGAAAAATGGAATTAATGGAAAAATATAAAAACTATAGTGAAAATAATATGATATTTCCATTATTCTCAATGTGTAGAAATAATCATGGAGGAAACTGTCTTCAGAGAACAAATAAATGTTTTAAGTGTAGAAAATAAGTTCACTGGGAAATTAACTACTTGTAACATCCCAAGTAAGTGATGAATAATATATATTTTTATCTATGTCTATTAATGAATTATATAGTGTTTTAGAGGCTTAAAATGAAAATAAATCCAATCTTAAGCATGGAATACACTAATATTCTTAAAAGATTATTTTACTGCCTTTTTATGGAAAACCCTTTTTAAATCAATCTTTTGACAATTTTACAATCTATATTTGTCAAAATAAACATATTAATTATGATTGGGACATTGAATATTATATTGGATAAATTTTTGGTATTTTTCTGACAATATTCATTTTTTTAATGAATAGTGAAAAATACTACATTTTACATCAAACTGCATCTTAATCTAATTTATTTATATGATTATATTATCTTTTCAATTAGTCTTAATGTGTAATATGAATATATTTTTACCATTTAATCCAATGGTGGTCATTTGAATCAATTTCACTTTGAAATTAGGCTTAAACTGGTGTCAATCTTTTGATACTTATTGTTTTATAAAAACATGCTATTTGCTCTGACAGCGGGAATTAATTATTAAATTAATTAATGTGACTTATATGTTTTGAATTTTGTAAAATAGACTTCATTTTTGAATTCGGAATATCAAATATAGCATAGGGTGAATTTATGGTAATTTTTTGAAAAACATCAATTTTTGATGAATAGTGAAACCACTAAGTGGTACTTATAAAAACTGATTTTCCGTTTAAATGAAATTTTTCCATCATTGTGTTTTGAATTTAAAAAATCCGACATACATGGTTGTCATTAAGAAGTATAATGTGGTTCAATGAGATTAAAATAATTTTTTTGGTGAATAGTAACCTATTAAGTTTTTAATCGCGATTAGTGGTAATTAGTGTAGTTTAAGGTAAAAATAATGTTTTAATAGTATAAGATGAGCTTGAAACATGTCCTACCCTAATTGGTTGTGTCATGGCAGACCAAGACAAGACGTGGGTCATCTTGGGGACCCCATGGAACCACTTTGGTTGGGAAATGTCATAAATAACTTTTTATTTAATGTAAAAGTAAAAATGACACAAACATAATATGTTTTACGAAAACAATTTTTACATGGGGTTATACAAGACATATTTTTGACTATAAATATTAATTAGAAATCTAAAACTATTTAATACATCATAGTATTTTTTTTTTAATTTCTAGACATTAAATAAATTAAATTATTTGTGACATCATGTTGATGCAGCGATGACCTCATTATTTAACGATTTAAATAAAATGGAAATATAATGTAATATATAAGACCTAAACATGTCCAAAACCTATTGTACGGGTGTATTTAGAACCCTTATCACCTTATCCTCGAATTATATCAATGTGGGACCATTTAAATCCGAATCTCATTTTCAAATAATGTAATATTTCTTTACTTTCCAAGAGTGCCCCTCCTCTCCTCTTATAAAAGGCCTCCACCTCTACCTCCTTACCCACACTCCCAAAGCCTTTGGCTCGGCCAACCCCTGCCCATTTTGTCTCTCCAAATCCCTCTCTTACTCCTTGAAACCTCACTTTGGGATGAAGTCTTCCCAAGGAATCCTTTGAGCTCAAACCAAAGGGAGTTACCCGATTTTAAGGTAATGTCTTCTTTTAAGTCCTTTTGTTTTATTTTGCTTCTCCAACCCCATAAACTCTTTTTATTCTTATCTTTTGTAACAACTCCAGTATCCTAAATATACTAGGATGTTGTTATAATAATTATTAGAGCTACACTTACACACACCTACTTCTAATGGTTAACGAACATACTGTTTCCGTGGATGGTGAATTTATGCCTCACGAAACGATGATTGTTCAACATTCTTTTACCACCTTCAAAGGTGGCCATTAAGGTGTAACTATATCAATATATGATATTTAATATGTTTATGTTTTCCTTAAGATTCTGTATTTTTCTTTTTGGTCATACCTTTATGGTTTCCATTATGGGTGAATGCGATATCTTCATTTAAGGAAGTGCGGACTACCGCCCCCTAAAAATGATTTGATTCGTTAAATACCATATGTGGGACGTATAAAGGATGGAACTATGATATTATATATGATATTATACCGGAATTATAATATACTTTTATGTCATTATGACTCCATTCTATAAAATACGAAATAGAAATGAAAGTAGAGTTCATGCGTACGTACGGCTTACCGTCTCCATGAACGGTGCATTTCATTTCTTACCTCTAAATGATTATGTAATATTATAAATGCATGAATGTACTGGATATATATGTTATATATGATATCTACATCATGAATACCATTCCGGATATAATGGATACATGAACAACATGTAATTATAAAGGGCTTATTTTTTACTCAAGTACCAATGATCGTTAAAACGACCGTTATTATCGTAAATAATTACATAGTGTTCATGACATGGTAATAAGTGATATAAAAGGGATAATGAACATTAAAAAGGTTCATAAACAAGTAGAAATTAACTCAAGTTTATTATTCTGGACATTAAAGAACGATCGATTCAAGTCGGACCCGAGGTATGGGACTTCGTCTCAATCTCCTTTCATTGAGGCATATTTTGTTTTATACACAACCTTCTTTTATACAGTGTATAATCCCCTTTGACTTTTACATTTATTTAAAAGAAATATTTTTTATACAAAGCGTTTACTAAATGACAAAAGGGAATGTTTTTGTTGTATGTATGCGGCGACAACGACTTCTCCGCCGCCGTGACCATTATTTGAGTTTCGTCTTCCTCTACAAGCCATATTTTTTTAAAAGAAAAATAAATACCATGTTTTACTTTTCTTTTATTTTCGTATTGAAAATGGTTTTCATAATGTTTTTATATCAATGTGTTGTATTGATATCTTGCAATTGAAAGGTGGAAATGTTATGTTTCCTTTATGCATGTTTTATGTCATACGATTATGTTGAGGTTCTTGGGCATTATTATGAATACGGGTGGTTCCGTGATATACTAAGGGCGGGTGAGCCCGATATAGCTCTCAAATGCATTGGGTAACGTGAAGGAGTGAAACATTAAGGTTTCTCCGAAGAGAATTAGGGAATATACTGTGATGGGTATTCCAAACGTAACCAAGAGGGTTACTCCCTATGTAAGAATGTTATGAATGCCTCAAGTTACCTTTATGTCTTATGATTTCTATGATTTATTCATGATTTGATGAGGTATGTTAAGGTGCTTATGTTTTATGGGTAATTTATTATTTCATTCTTATGTATATATGTACCCTTGTTTCCTTTCCATGTTTTTATAACCCATAATGAGCTTTTTATGCTCATCCCAAGTTTTTTTGAAATGATTTTCACAGGTCAAGGGAAAGGTACATGATATGATGATAGTGTCAAGGAAGTGTCAAGAATGAATCCATGTTTTATTTTAAATATGTTTCCATTTATGGGAATGAATAATACTATCTTTATGTAACCACTTTGTTTATATGTGGAATGTAATGCAAGTTTTTTGATCTAATTCTCTAAAACGCTAAACCCGAAAAGATCCTCAATGTGTAATCTTTTAACAACTCAAGATTAAGTAAGGTTTAAGGATGGGGCCGTATAGTTGGTATCAATGGTCGGTTGAGATAACTTTAGGAGTTATAATTTTATTAAATGACTATCCAAAAATATTTTTTTATTGTTAAATTGAATTGATATATAATTTGAAGATTACCATGTTGCTTCATCTAAGACATGTTTGTTCAGAATGGTTTTCCGCAGAGAAAAACAGGAAAGTAGTGCTAGGAAGGCATGCAGAAGGAAATAACCTTCTGAATCAGCATCCTGAGATGGTCGAAATTGGAACTGAACAGTTTGTTGCAGTAATAGCGCAGTTGACTCAGGCTATAAATGGTGGTGGTATCCATGCACGAGATCAGCCAGATCAACCGCAGAGGAACATGTCAGTGGTGGAACATTTCATGAGGCAACATCCCCCATCATTCAGAAGATCATCTGACCCTGTGCTAGCTAAAGGGTGGATTAAAGCACTGGAGAAGATTTTTGATGTCATGGGGTATTAAGACAATCAAAAGGTTAGTCTTGCTATTTACCGTTTGGAGGGTGAAGCAGATCAGTGGTGGTCGATGGTTAAAAATATCAGGGATGCTGATGAGATTGATGCTCTCGACTGGGATGAATTAAAAGGTATGTTTCTTGAAAAGTATTTTCCTAAGGCTGTTCGACTTAGGATGGAGAAACAATTCTTGGAATTGAGGCAAAAGGAAGACTCAGTGGATACCTATGAAGAAAGGTTCACTCGATTGGAAAGGTATGCTCCAAATTTTATCCGAGACCTTGATAGTAAAATAAATCGTTTTTACTCAGGATTAAAGCCAAAATATCGAATTGTATTAGCTTCTCGTGAGTTTAAAAGTTATGAAAAGATTTTTCCATGTGCTGAGAAGGTGGAAATGGAGTTTGCTGATGATCAAGTGTTCTATAACAACCAACAGAAGAAGAGACCGAGGTGGCAGGAGAAAGGTACGAATTCTTCAAAAAAGTCTGATGGTAAGAAAACTAAGTTTCTAGTTTGTGATAAATGTTGCAAAAGGCATCCTGGGGAATGTCTTCTGAATTCTGGAAAGTGCTACCGATGTGGTAAGATGTGACATAAGGCTCGTGATTGCACTGAAAAGGATCAAGGTGAAGGTAAGACCAAATTTTATTTACAGTTAGTGAAATGTTTTAAGTGCAATGAGATGGGTCACTATGCAAATGAGTGTCCAACAAAGAGTTTGAGTGATGGGAAGCAGTTAGACTACAAGCAGAAAGGGGTGGTGAAATCCTTTGCAACTACTTCATCAGATGTCGGGCCATCAAATGAAGTCGTATCAGGTACTTTGTTTGTTTTTTCAGATTATGCCAGTGTGTTGTTTGATTCGGGGTCTACACATTCTTTCATCTCTGAAACCTTTTCTAGTAAAATGGGAATACTATCTTAAGAAATGAGTCCTGAACATTTAGTAAAAACACCTGGGGGAATGTTGAGGCAAAAATAATTTATAAGAATCTTCTTATCCTAATTTGTGGAAAGAACCTACTTGCAAACCTTATTGTTCTACCTCTAATAGAGTTTGATGTTACCCTGGGTATGGATTGGCTCTCTATTTACCATGCTAAGATTGACTGTAGAGCTAAAGAAGTTTCTTTCCAAAAAGACTTTCAGTTTGTGTACAAGAATGAACCCTTACTTTTGACAAATTATCAAGAGGCCGAGAAACTTGGAAAAGATGGAAATTAATGTTACCTTTTACACATCGTTGAAAATAAAGGAACTGTTCAGATTATTGATGTGCCAGTGGTAAATGAGTATCCTGATGTTTTTCCAGATGAGTTGCCTGGAATAATACCAGATCGGGAAGTTGAGTTTACGGTTGACTTAGTTCCTGATGCTAAGCCAATTTCAAAACCCCCTTGTAAAATGGCTCAAATTGAACTTTTAAAGTTGAAGGAGAAATTGCAAGATTTATTAAGGAAAGGTTTCATTCGACCTAGCACATCACCATGGGGTGCTACTGTTTTATTTGTCAAAAATAAAGATGGTTCTATGTGACTTTGCATTGATTATAGAGCCTTGAATAATATTACTTTTAAGAACAAATATCCTTTTCCTCATATCGATGATTTTTTTTATCAGCTCCAGGGAGCTCAATTTTTTTCAAAGATTGACTTGAGATCGGGGTACCATCAGCTGAAGGTAAAGGAGGCAGATATTCCGAAGACCGTGTTCCATATGAGATATGGCCATTATGAATTTGTAGTAATGCCTTTTGGGCTAACCAATGCACTTGCTTTATTCATGGACTTAATGAATAGAATTTTCCATGAGTTCTTGGATAAGTTTTTGGTGGTTCTCATTGATGATATTTTGGTGTTTTCAAAAAGTAAAGAGGAGCATGAAATTCATTTAAGGGTTATCTTGCAAACCTTAAATGAAAAGAAATTGTATGGTAAATTCAGCAAGTGTGAGTTTTGGTTGCAACAAATTTCTTTCCTTGGTTACATTGTTTCTAAAGATGGGATAACAGTTGATCCTGCAAAAACAAAAGTTGTGGAAGACTGGCCAAGACCCACAAATGTAACGGAGATTCCTAGCTTCCATGGTCTGGCAGGCTATTACCGAAGGTTTGTTAGAAATTTTTCAAGGTTATCTAGTCCAATGACTAAGCTAACTCGGAAGGGTTTTAAGTTTATCTGGACAAAAGAATGTGATGATTGTTTTCAGGAATTAAAAAGAAGATTGGTGAATGCTCCAGTTTTGGCACTACCATCCAGGAATGGGGAGTTTGTTATCTACAGTGATGCTTCATTGAAAGGAATTGGTTGCGTCCTAATGTAGAATGATCAGGTAATTGCTTATGCTTCACGACAGTTGAAAACTCATGAGGTAAATTACCCTACACAAGATTTGGAATTAGCTGCTGTCGTTTTTGCTTTAAAAATTTGGAGGCATCATTTGTATGGAGTAAAGTGTAAAATATATACCGATCACAAAATTTTAAAGTATATATTCACTCAGAAATAATTGAACATGATACAATGGATATGGCTAGAATTAATCAAGGATTATGATTGTACAATTCATTACCATCCGGGAAAAGCAAATAAAGCAGCTGATGATTTGAGTCGAAAAAGTAATGCTTCATTAGTAATGTTGTGTTTGGAACGTGATCCTTTGGTTAAGGATTTGATGAACTTTGGAATAGAAGTTGTGGGTGCAGGATGTTCTTCTATTTTGTTTCAGGTATTCGTGAGATCATCTCTATCAGATAGAATCAAGAAAGCTCCGAAGCAAGATAGTGAGTTGCAGAAAAAGGTAGAGCTGGTTCAGAAAGGTAAGTTGCCTGAATTCAACATTGATAGTGATTGTGTTTTGAGATTTGGGAAGATATTGTGTGTGCCTTTTGATTCACAGTTGAAGAGAGAGTTGTTATGTGAAGCTCATAGTACTCCGTTTTCAGTTCATCCTGGCAGTACTAAGATGTATAGATATCTGTGGGAGTATTACTGGTGGGATGGAATAAAAAGAGATATTGCTGATTTTACTGTGAAGTGTTTGACTTGTCAGCTGGTTAAAGCAGAGTGGCAGTTACAGAAAGGGAAGCTTCAGCCTTTACCAGTGCCAGAGTGGAAATGGGAGAATATATCCATGGACTTTTTTGTGGGATTACCGAAGACATCTCGAGGTAATAATGCAATCTTGCTTATTGTTGATCGCTTGACCAAATCTGCTCATTTCCTTTCTATACGAGATATTTTATCTCTTAATCAACTTCCCCGTTTGTATCTTAAAGAGATATTCAGGTTAAATGGAGTTCCTCTCTCCATTGTATCTTATAGTGATCCCAGGTTCACTTCTATCTTTTGGAAAGGCCATCAGAAGTCGTTGGGTACTGAATTAAATTTTAGTACAGCTTTTCATCCTCAATCAGATGGGCAGTCAGAACGAACAATTCAGACATTGGAAGATATGCTACGAGCTTGTTCTATGGATTATCAGGGAAGTTGGGACCAACATCATTCTTTGGTTGAATTTTCATATAATAAAAGTTTTCTTACCAGTATACAGATGGCACCATTTCAGGAATTATATGGGAAGCGGAGTGGAACTCCATCTTTCTGGGATGAAGTGGGTGAAAGGAAGTTGATGGGACCAGAATTGGTAGAAGAGTTGGCAGAAAAATTTCATCTGATTTAGAAACACATGAGAACAGCTCAGAGTAGTCAGAAGAGTTATGCGGACAACAGGAGGACAGATCTTTCTTTTGAGGTAGGTGATCATGTTTTTCTCAAAGTATCACCATGGAAAAGTGTGATGCGATTTGGTAAGAATGGAAAGCTCAGTCCAAGGTTCATTGGACCATATGAAATTCTGGAGAGAGTTGGATCAGTTGCATACCGGGTGGCTTTTCCTCCGAGATTATCTCAGGTACACAATGTTTTTCACATTTCGATGTTGAGAAAGTACATGCCAGATCCATCTCATATTTTGAGTCCATAGGTAGTTCAGTTGGAAGAGAACCTATCTTATGAGGAACAACAAGTCCATATTCTTGACCATAGGGAGAAAGTGTTACGGAATAAGGTGATTCACCAGGTAAAGGATTGGTGAAAAAACCACATGATTGAATAGACAACATGGGAATCGGAAAATGCAATGAGGGATAAGTACCCCCATTTATTCGATAAGTAAATAAATTGCGGGGATGAAATTTTCTAAAGGGGGGAAGGATGTAACATCCCAAGTAAGTAATGAATAATAGATATTTTTATATATGTCTATTAATGAATTATATAGTGTTTTATAGGCTTAAAATGAAAATAAATCCAATCTTAAGCATGGAATACACTAATATTCTTAAAAGATTATTTTACTGCTTTTTTATGGAAAACCATTTTTAAATCAATATTTTGACAATTTTATAATCTATATTTTTCAAAATAAACATATTCATTATGATTGGGACATTGAATTTTACATTGGATAAATTTTTTGTATTTTTCTGACAATGTTCATTTTTTTAACGAATAGTGAAAAATACTACATTTTACATCAAAACTGCTTCTTAATATAATTTATTTATATGATAAGATTATCTTTTTAATTGGTCTTAATGTGTAATCTGAATATATTTTTACCATTTAATCCAATGTTGGTCATTGGAATCAATTTCACTTTGAAATTAGACTTAAACTGGTGTCAATCTTTTGATACTTATTGTTTTATAAAAACACGCTATTTGCTCTGACATCGGGAATTAATTATTAAATTAATTAATGTGACTTATATGTTTTTAATTTTGTAAAATAGACTTCATTTTTTAATTAGGAATATCTAATATATCTTAGGGTGAATTTTTGGTAATTTTCTAAAAAACTTCAACTTTTGATGAATAGTGAAACCACTAAGTGGTACTTATAAAAACTAATTTTCTGTTTAAATGAAATTTTGTCCTCATTGTGTTTTGAATTTCAAAAATCTGACATACATGGTTTTCATTAAGAAGTATAATGTGGTTCAATGAGATTAAAATAATTTTTTGGTGAATAGTAACTTATTAAGTTCTTAATCGCGATTAGTGGTAATTAGTGTAGTTTAAGGTAAAAATAATGTTTTAATACTATGAGATGAGCTTGACACATGTTCTACCCTCATTGGTTGTGTCATGGCCGACAAAGAAAAGACATGGGTCAACTTGGGGACCCCATGGAACCACATTGGTTGGGAAATGTCATAAATAACTTTTTATTTAATGTAAAAGTAAAAATGACACAAACATAATATGTTTTACGAAAACAATTTTTACATGGGGTTATACAAGTCATCTTTTTGACTATAAATATTAATTATAAAGCTAAAAAGATTTCATACATCATAGTATTTTTTTTATAATTTCTAGACATTAAATAAATTAAATTATTTATGACATCATGTTGATGCAGCGATGACCTCATTATTTAACGATTTAAATAAAATGAAAAGATAATGTAATATCTAAGATCTAAACATGTCCAAAACCTATTTGATGGGTGGATTTAGAACCATTATCACCTTATCCTTTAATTATTTCAATGTGGGACCATTATATCCGAAACTCATTTTCAAATAAAGTAATATTTCTTTACTTTCCAAGAGTGCCCCTCCTCTCCTCTTATAAAAGGCCCCACCTCTACCTCCTTACCCACACTCCCAAAGCCTTTGGCTCGTCCAACCCCTGCCCATTTTGTCTCTACACTTCCCTCTATTACTCCTTGAAGCCTCACATTGGGAAGAAGTATTCTCAAGGATTCCTTTGAGCTCAAACCAAAGGGAGTTACCCGATTTTAAGGTAATGTCTTCTTTTGAGTCCTTTTGTTTCATTTTGCTTCTCCAACAACCTAAACTCTTTTTATTCTTTTATTTTGTAAAAACACCAGTATCCTCAATATACTAGGATTTTTTTATAATAAGTATTAGAGCTACACTTACACACACCTACATCTAATGGTTAACGAACATACTGTTTCCGTGGATGATGAATTTATGCCTCCCGAAACGATGATTTTTAAACATTCTTTTAACACCTTCAAAGGTGGCCATTAAGATATCACTATATTTATATATGATATGTAATATGTTTATGTTTTCCTTAAGCTTCTGTATTTTCCTTTTTGGTCATACCTTTATGGTTTCCATTATGGGTGAACGTGATATCTTCATTTAAGGAAGTGCGGACTACCGCCCCCTAAAAGTGATTTGATTCGTTAAATACAATATGTGGGTCGTATAAAGGATGGAACTATGATATTATATATGATATTATACTGGAATTATAATATACCTTTATATCATTATGATTCCATTCTATAAAATATGAAATAGAAATGAAAGTAGCGTTCATGCGTACGTACGGCTTACCGTCTCCATGAACGGTGCATTTCATTTCTTACCTCTAAATGATTATGTAATATTATAAATGCATGAATGTAATGGATATATATGACATATATGATATCTAAATCATTAATACCATTCTGGATATAATGGATACATGAACAACATGTAATTATAAAAGGCTTATTTTTGACTCAAGTACCAATGATCGATAAAACGACCGTTATTAACTTAAATAATTACATAGTGTTCATGACATGGTAATAAGTGATATAAAAAGGATAATGAACTTGAAAAGGGTTCTTAAACAAGTAGAAATTAACTAAAGTTTATTATTCAGGTCATTAAAGAACGATCGAGTCAAGTCGGACCCGAGGTATGGGAATTCGTCTCAATCTCCTTTCATTGAGGCATATTTTGTTTTATACACAACCTTCTTTTATACTGTGTATAAACCCCTTTGACTTTTACGTTTATTCAAAAGAAATATTTTTTATAAAAAGTGTTTACTAAATGACAAAATGGAAGGTTTTTGTCGTGCGTATGTGGCGACAACGACTTCTCCGCCGCCGTGACCATTATTTGAGTTTCGGCTTCCTCTACAAGCCATACTTTTTTTAAAGAAAAATAAATACCATGTTTTACTTTTCTTTTATTTTGGTATTGAAAATGGTTTTCATAATGTTTTTATATCAATGTGTTGTATTGATATCTTGCAATTGAAAGGTGGAAATTTTATGTTTCCTTTATGCATGTTTTATGTCATACAATTTTGTTGAGGTTCTTGGGCATTATTATGAATATGGGTGGCTCCGTGATAAACTAAGGGCGGGAGATCCCGATATAGCTCTCCAATGCATTGGGTAACGTGAAGGAGTGAAACGTTAAGGTTTCTCCGAAGAGATTTATGGAATATACTGTGATGGGTATTCCAAACGTAACCAAGAGGGTTACTCCCTGCGTAAGAATGTTATGAATGCCTCAAGTTACCTTTGTGTCTTATGATTTCTATGATTTATTAATGATTTGATGAGGTATGTTAAAGTGGTTATGTTTTATGGGTAAAGTATGATTTCATTCTTATGTATATATGTACCATTGATTCCTTTCAATGTTATTATAACCCATACTGATCTTTTTATGCTCATCCCATGTTTTTTTGAAATGATTTTCACAAGTCTAGGGAAATGTATATGATATGATGATAGTGTCAAGGAAGTGTCAAGAAAGAATCCATGTTTTATTTTAAATATGTTTACATTGATGGGAATGAAGAATACTATCATTATTTAACCTCTTTGTTTCTATGTGGAATGTAATGCAAGTTTTGTGATCTAATTCTCTAAAACTCTAAACCCGAAAAGATCCTCAATGTGTAATCTTGTAACAACTCAAGATTAAGTAAGGATTAAGGATTGGGCCTTATACTACTAAAGTGATGGGAAAAAATATTTAATAATGCGAATAGAGAAAATGATTTACAAATTGCACCTCCCACATTTAAGATCCTAAAGTGCAAGGAAAATGGGAATTATGCTAACCATGATTAAATCTATGTATTATCAATGATGAACTATGTCAAAAACATCTTTATTCACAATACAATGGAGAATCATATGCGATCACTATTGGTGATGTGGAGTATGATAATGAAGTGTAGAAATGTATACATTCCATCCACTCTAAAGATCCATATGTTATTTTTGTTTATTGATCCATCGATTATTATTTTTTATAATTAATTTTCTATCGGTATCTACATATTACCTACACATATGGATGTTGATTTAGATGTTTGAACACCTAATTGTACAGTGGTAACATCATATGATTAATATTTTTCTCAAGTGGATGTTTGTGGGAATTGATATATTAAATATTTTTGTCTTTACTTTAGTTTAATTTGACGTGATTCTGGTTGGTGATTCTCTATGAGAAGCTCATATCAATTGTAGAGGAAGTGAAGTCACATTTCATATTCTAAATCAACCAGTTATCATCTACTAATGCATGAAAAAATATAAATTTCTAATGGAAATTACTACAGTATTATGGGGCATAATTCTGATAAATTAAAGTTATTTATCTCATTTGTTAGAGAATAAACTCCCCATTATTTATATACCTATTTTAAAAGGGTTTTTTGATGTATTTCCATGTTTTTTTTTCAGTTCTTCCACCAAATAATAAAGTTCAGTTATCAATTGAACTCATACATGGTGCTATGCCAATTTCAAATACACCATATTGAATGGCCCCAATTGGGTTGTAGTAATTGATGAATTAACTCCATGAGAATCATGAAAAATGATTCATAATCCCTAGTTGGTCACCTTTGTTGAAACCTATTTTTTTTATTTAATAAGGACGATAGAACAATAAGTCTCTTCATTGATTATTGAGAAATTAACATGATCACTATCAAGAAAAAAATATCATATCCCCTATATTGATGACTTATTTGATAGAATACATGGATATAAATACATTTTTAAGATTCTTATTCATTATGGAGATCATCAATTGAGAGTCTATAAGGAGGATATACTCAAGAAGGAATTCCATAAAAGTTATATACACTATGAATTCTTAGTGATTCCTTTTGATCTAACTAATTCCCACACCATCTTTATGGATTTAATGAATAAATACTGCTGAGACTATATTGATAAATTTTTAGTGGTTTTTTATGATACCTTTTTCTGTTCAAATAGGAAGAAATAACACGAATATCACTTGAGTGCTTTAATAAAGACCCTATGAATAGAGAGTATTTATGTATAAATTTACATGTTTGAATTTTGGATTCATACAGTTTTATTATGGGACACATAATCTCAAAAAGTGGGATAACAATGGATTAATATAAGAATGAAGTTATTTAACATTATCATAGAACAAAAATTGTGATTGAAATAAGTAGTTTTCTTTGTTCGGATGGATTTTATCGATTTTTTGTCAAAAATTTCTCAAGATTATATAATCATCTCTCCAAGTTGACTCATAAAAGATTCATGTTCATATGGATGGAAGACTGTGAGGAGAATTTTAAGGAGATGAAAAGAATGTTTGTCAGTGAACCTATTCTCACAGTACCCAGCAGTAGATAAAGGATTGTGATCTATAGTGATTCATTAAAATAGGGTTTGAAATGCGGTATCATAAAAAATGATGTTGTAAAAGGTTATGCCTCTTGATAACGGATAATACCGGAAAAAATTACACAAATATTAATTTGGAGTTATATATGGTAATTTTTTAATTAAAAACATGGAGGAATTATATTTATGGAGAAAGGAATAATATATATATATAGATTATAAAATTTGGAGGTATATTTTTACTCCAATTAAACTGAATATCTACCATAGAAGTTGGTCAGTGTTTATTAAAAATTAGTACTACAAAATCCATTCTCATAGATGGAAAAGAGAGCATGGTGGAAGATGATTCGAGTTTGAAGGACTATGCTATCCAATCTCTTATGAGGATCACAAATGATCTAATATTTTTTGATTTTCAAACGATGAATCTAAAATACATAAAGGTAGGGGAGAAGTCATAACATTATTAAATGAATGTGAAACTATTAATTCATGTGAAGATTGAGGAGGTGTATAAGGAAGAAGTAGAGATAAGAAATAATTCTAGAAACTTTCGTAAGATAGAATTTTTTTATTATGAAATAATAAGGTTCAAGAACCAGGATTATGTGCCTTGCGTACTAGATTTATAGAAGGATCTATGGGATGTGGATCATAGTTCTTCGTTAATTATTCATCAAGAAAGCATAAATACGTATAGGTACATGAAAGAGAATTTATGGTGGGATGACATGAAAAATATGTTTCCTCATATTCTTCATGGTTCATGGTTTTTCTATATGTGAATGATGAGAGAAAAAATTCTAAGGGGATGTTACAATAATTACCCAAACCTGAATGGATTTCGGAAAATATGACAATGGATTTTGACCTTGGAATTCCCAAAAAATCTAAAAACAATAATGTCATATGAGTTATTGTTGATCACCTTATATAGTCAACACACTACATTGGTATATTAGAATATTTATCTCTTGATAATATTGAAAAAATAAATATTAAGTAAGTTGTGATATTTCATGGAGTACCACTTTTGATTATATCTGATCAGGACCCGAGATTTACCTTGAAGTTTAAGAGAAGACATCAATAGGCTCTGGATACATTGTTAATTTTATTCACTACATTTCATCCGTAGAAAATGTTTAATATAAGGGAAACAATCACACTCCATAATACATGTTTAGATATTTCACTATAGATTTTAATGGTTGTTTGGATCAACACCAATATTAAATAGAATGTTCTAAAAACAACAGCTTTCACTCTAGTATTCAGATGGCCCCATATAAACACATCTAGGGTATGAATAGAAGAACTCCAACATGCTGGAATAAATTTGGGGAATGAAATATATTGGAGACTAATGTAGTTGTGGAAATTTTGTATAAGGATAAATCAATTAAGAAACGTATACGAATAGCTCATAATCGACCAAAATATTATGCTGAAAATCGATGGAAATACCTTCAGTGTATGGTGGGTGACAAAGAATTTCTATGAATATATCCATAAAATAGAGTAATTATATTCTTATTGAAGGTCCATCCAATCCCTATGTATATCAATCCTTTTGAAATTCATTATCATGTTGGGAATTTTGTTTCTAGATTGGAGCTTCCACCAAATCTATCTCAAGTTCGTGATGTGTTATTTGTATCTCTCCAATGAAAGTACATAGCAAACCATTCACATGTACTAAACACAGAATTAATATGAATATAGAAAAAAATTTATTGCGAATAAAAACCATTAGAAATTCTGGATCGTATAGAAATATTTCTATGAAACAAAATCTCTCATATGGATAATGTTTTATGGCGGAACTATCAATCTGAAAAGCTACATGGGAACCTGAGTATTTGATGAGGAAAAAGTATCCTCATCAATTTTTATCAAAGTGATGAATTTAAAGTAATTAATTCATTTTAAGGTGGTATAATATAACACCCTGATATTTTAATAAATATTTCACTTTTAATAATTTTAATTCTTTAATTGTTTGTGTTGTACATAATCGTGAGTTTAAACGAATTACAAGACACTATTAATATAAAATGACTGTAATAATGTATACATTAAATTAGTGGGAATGAAAAAGGAAAAAAAATATAATGAAATAGAAATAAATTACTACATCAAAATGAATTATTGGTATGTTCATAGAATATAATAAGATAACTTTTAGTAATATCACTGAATACTACACAAAATAAATTTTCATAAAAAATTAGTTTATCTTCCTTTTTATGAATGAATATTAATTTATAAAAGTTCAATAAATATTATTTTAAAAAATTTATTTCATTATTTAATTCATCTGGTCAGAATTAACTGAAATTTTATTTATAATAATTTTCTAAATTTTTTTATGTTTTAATGAATAGTGAAAATATAGATTTTTATTGAAAACTGTATTTTATTTTAAATAATTTTAAAAATCAGATTATTTTGTAGAATAGTTTCAAATTTAAATTAGTTCAGTGTGATTTAAAATAATTCAATTATGGTTAGGAAAAGTTCATTATACACGAATTTATTATAAAAAAAATCATATTATAAGAATTGTATTTTTACCAAATAAATGTTTTTTCTAGACTTTTAAAGGTTATATTTTAAATTAAATTTTTAAAATTATTTGTTTGTAAAATTTATAAATGGATTCTAATTTTTTCCAAAAGTTAAAAATTTAGTAAATATGAGTTTTTTATTTTTTCCAGTATGAATTTTAACCTTGGAATATTTTGTCATCATAGTAAATGGTACATTTGGAATTGTAGGTTAAAAATAAAATGATAATGCCTATAAAATAACCCTACCACATGATTAAATATTATTAGATGAAGATAATTCATCCCTTAAAAATTAAAGATCATAATTAATCTTTTTAAAGGACACTTGACATTGAAAATTTCTTTCATAATATTTAAATCCATGAAAGTCACAAAATGTCACATTTTTTGACCTAAAAATCACCCATGTGTGCACATGGGAAAAAAAGACTGTTATGAATGAATATAAATGTGATTTTCTAAATTAATAAACATATATTCATGATAAGTTTTTTTTTACTTTTGAGCCACATTAATGAGATTATGATATTTATAATATTTAATTTAATATGAACTTAAAGATGTCTCATTATTGTTTTAAATATTATATAATTTTTAATATAGGGTAGACTATATGGTATATTTTAATATAAATATTATTTTTAAATACAAAATATTTATTTTAATTATGATAATTTTTTTTATTTTTAGAGATGAATTATGAATGTTAAATAATAACAGAATGATGATTCGATAATTATATTATTAATGGAAATATAAAATAAATTTTACTTAAAATATTTAAATTAATATAATATGAAATAATTAATGAGATAAAAGAATTATACAATGTACCTATACCTATGAAGGATATAATAAAATGTTGTTTTTGAAGTCAATTTTTGGTCTAGATATTTATCAAATTCCATGAAATAAATAGTTTAAAATTAGCACAAAAGATATTTAATGAAAAAAATATTTTATTTCATTATTTAAAAATCCAAATTATTCATTAAAAATACAATATAATTATTGTTGAACTCTTTGTGAGATGGTTATTTTAATAATCAAAAATCATTATTTATTTGTGACATTTTAGTCTTTTGTATAATTGGTTCTAAATATATTTACGTATGTTTACATATTGTCTACATAATGTTTATCTATGTTAATTTATGTTTTACTGTTGACCTGGAAGCATTCTGGATAGAATAGTCACTTAGTGTGAATTTCATGTTTATGACTCACTATGAGTTATTTTCTTGAGTCACCAATGGGGAACGGTCACACTGATGATGAACAGTCACACCGATGATGAACAGTCACACCAAAGATGAACGGTCACACCGATGATGAACTATCGCCCCGATGATGAACGGTCACACCGATGATGAATGTTTGCACCGATGATGAACGGTTGCACTGATGGAAATGCTAATCACATGCTACCGAATCCGATGCTGATCACAAGCTACCAAATCTGATATTGATCATGAGCTACAAATTCTGATGCTGATCACAAGTTACTAAAGCTGATGTTGATCATAACCTACCAAAACCGATCCTGATCATGAGCTACCAATTCTGATGCTGATCACAAGCTACCGAAGCTGATGATGATCACAAGATACAGATAACGTTGCTGATCACAAGATACCGATATCGATGTTGATCTTGACCTACCGATACCGATACTGATCATGACCTGCCGATGCCGATGCTGATCCAAGGACCTACCGATACTGATGCAGATTCAAAATGAACTACAAATCTCATGAATCACCAATAGTCTTGAAAACTATTTGGATATCTATTAACTCGTATTTAATTCCAACGGCCATATTTGTTTTTTTAATGAAATTAATTATATTTAATGATAGTTTTTGGAATGTTATGGAACCGTACCTCGTACCTATTAAAACGTAATCATTCCTATTGCCAGAGCTCATAGAATATAAGAAAGATCGAGCTGCAGTAATTGTAGGAGGTGAAGAGGAATAGAGAAATAATTCTTCCATGCACACACAAAAACGAAGAACATGTGAGGAACTTGAAGAACACTGATACTCATCATGAATACAAGATCAAATAAGAAGAAGCTGAATTATTACAAAGAACACTTTCACATTAAAGGTGAACACCTACACTGGAAGTGAAGAAACAAGAACTACGACACTCTGTTTAAATGACAAAAACTAGACAAGGATTCAGAGCTTCATTTACATCAATAAAAGGAGTCCAGAGCTTCACTCACAACACATAATGAACTCTAAAATCATCTCTATATTATTACATCTATGGTGTTTCATTCTTTTACTTATTGATTAGGGTGTGTTTATTTCACACACTGACTCCTGGACTGAACTGGAGGATACTAAATCCTCACTCCAAACTTCTTACACATTACTATATCCCCCCGTGAATTGTGGAAGAGGTCAAGTGTGACCTGGATAGCCTGTGTGCTATTATTTTTTTTCCACGAAGAACTGTGGTAGAGGTCTTAGTACGTAGATAATCTATGTACTGTTGTTTACCCTAATCCAGGGTGTGGATCAATATTAATATAAATTGTTTGAGAGGACTAAGTCTCGTCTTGAGAGTGAACCTCTTGTTTTAAAACTGTTGTGCTTACTCAATTTAGTTTTAACCAATATTGAATATTCCACTACCAATTACATTAAAATATAAAACTATTTTAATGTTACTATGATAGTTAATCTAGAATGTGTTTGTATATATTTTAAAGCATTAGGTTATCTTCAATAGTTAATTAATCTTCAGATTGAATTAACAGAGAACTAATCCATCTCTCGCGAACCTGACCGACCCTTTACTCTAATACAAATTCAGTACAAATTATCTTGTAATTCGATTAGGGGGATTTTAATAGAGATAATTTAAATAGAAATTTTTATTGGATCTCAATTCACCCCCTATTGAGTATCCACTCTGACCAACATTTGATATCAAATGAGTTTGTTTTGTTTATCAATGTTTTCAAAATACTCTATTCTTGTATAGTGATTTTAGTTGTATCATAAAGATCGTAAATTTCTGTTAGTTTTAAATTTTATCTCTTTAAATATATTTTCTAAAATCGAATTATGGACAATAGACATTATGATGTTGCTACCAACATGCCACCCTTCATTAATGGTACAAATTATGCTCAGTGGAAGCTTAAAATGAGAATTCATTTGGAAAGTTTGGGATTTGATATCTGGACTGCTATAGAAACTAAATACAAGATTCCAGAAACTAATAGAACTAAATGGGATGAAGCTACTAAGACTGCATACAATAATAAATATAAATCAATGAATGCTTTATACTGTGCTTTAAGAGATGTAGAATTCCATCGTATATCTGCATGTACAACTGCTTATGACATTTGGGATACCCTAGGTGGTTCCCATTAGGGTACAACCAATGTCAAAGAAATGGTACTGAACACCTATACTAATAAATATTATAATTTTAAAATGAATCCTGATGAACCTATTTCTGATATGTATCTCAGGTTCAATGAAATTGTCAACACTATGAGCTCACTTGGAAAATATGTTCTTGCAAAGGAGCAAATCATGAGAATACTATGATGTCTTCCAACCCGATGGAGAGGCACATATGTCTCAATTAGAGAATCATGTGATATTGGTATGTTGCCTATTAAGGAGCGTAATGGTATGCTTATGATGTATGAAGAAGATCATAAAGTAAATATGGAAGAGGATGATGGACCAAAAAGGAAGTCAATGGCTTTTAAGTCGACTGCATCAAAGAGCAAGGACAGTGAAAAAGTTTGCATACCTACTGAGAGCTCATCTAGTGAATGTACAGATTCTGACAGTGATATTGAAATGGCTCAGATAGCCAGGAGATTCAATAAATTCTACAGTAAGAAGAAATTCTTCAGAAAATCAAATTACAAAGGAAAATATGACAACAAGGGTCATTGGAAGAAGGATTGGAAAAGGTCTGATAAGGGTGATGAAATTGTCTGAAATGAGTGCAAATGGAATGGACATGTAAAAGAAGACTATATAAAGTTTAAATTAAAGAAGAAACATGAATACAAGGGCACTAAATACAAGAATTCAATGAAAGAAACTTGGAGTTCTTCAAAAGAAACATGGAGTGCTTTAAAAGAAACTTCAAGTGACTCTGATTCTACTCAGGATGAAAAATCTCAAAAGGATACTATGCGTTTTATGAAAAACATCTCTGAGATAACATTATATACTCCTACCATAAATTCATATTATTCTGGAGTTTAATATTACTCTTAATCTGAAAATATGTCTAGCCAAGAGTTATTTGAATATTGTAATATCCTAGAATAAAATTGTAATGAATTGAAGGACAAATATAAGACCTTAAAAATAGCATGCCTTGACCAGCTCTGTTAAATCTTTATTTGATATAGAAAAGGAAAAGAATACTAAATTACATAAGGAAAATACTGAACTAAAATTTTCTAATGAGAAATTAATTAAGTACTTAGAAAAATTCACAAATGGAAAAGATACTGTCACTAAAATTCTAGGAAAACTAGTGGATCCAAAGTATACTACTGTAATAGGCAATCGGCCTGGACAGAGATAATTTAACAAAACTTGATTAATCTCTAAATCTAAAAAGAATGGTGGTAGTTCAAGTTCTGAAAATTCATATTCCTCAACTAGTTACTCACATGGTTATAGATCAAATAAATTTTATCTTTCAAAATCTATTGATTCTATAAATTATATAAAACCCATAAGACAAATTTGGTTACCTAAATCATTGCATGCTAAACTCTCTAGACCCGAGATGATCTGGGTACCAAAATCATTTTCCATCTAAATCTGTTTTGTAGGAATCTTTCTTAAAGAGTTCTCATAAAAAGATGTGGTACTTGGATACTGGATGTTCAAGGCATTTGACTCGGGACTACTAATGCTTTAAGAGTTTAATCAAAGTTGATGGAGGTCATGTTACCTTTAGTGATAAATCTAAAGGAAAGATCATCAGCCTAGTCCAGATTGGTAACACAAATTCAGTTTTAATTTCTAAAGTTATATTTATTGATGGATTGAAATACAAATTTATTAAGTATTTCTCAGTTATGTGATGATGGCTTTAATGTTATGTTTGAAAATTATTCTTGTAATATTCTTAATTCTAAAAATGTTTTAGTATTTTATGCCTTGAGAAACCAAAATGTTTATGCTGTTGATTTTAATTCTTTAGCTAAACAAAATGTTCCCTTTTTAAATGCTTTTCATAAAGAATCTTGGCTATGGCATAGTAGATTATTACACCGAAACATTCATTCACATAGAAAATTTACTAGGAAGAACTTAGTTAGAGACCTATCCAAACTTGAATTTCCATCAGACAAAGTTTGTAATCCATGTCAAAAGGGAATGAAACATAAAGTTTCTTTTAAATCAATGAAAGAAGTTTCAACTTCTCAACCTCTTGAGTTGGTTCACATTGACTTGTTTGGACCTTCTAGAGTTTCTAGTTTAAATAGGAAGCACTATGTCTATGTCTTATTAGATGACTTTTCTATATATACTTGGGTATACTTCTTAGCTCACAAAAGTGAAGCTTGTTCTTACTTTACTAAATACTCCAAGTCTATAGAAAATCATAGTGGACTTAAGATTAAGACCCTAAGAAGTGACCATGGTCATGAGTTTGAAAATAATGAGTTTTAATCTTTTTGTTCACACAATGGCTATAGTCACAATTTCTCTGCCCCTAGGACACCTCAAAAGAATGGTGTAGTAGAAAGGAGGAATAGAAACCTTCAAGAAATTGCATGAACCATTCTTAATTAATATTTCCTACCTATTTTTTTGGGTTGAAGCTGTTAATGCAAACTGTTATATTATCAATAGTGTTTCGATCAGACCAGTTCTAAAGAAAACCCATTATGACATTTGGAACAATAGTAAACAAAAGGTTAAATACTTCAGAGTTTTTGGTTGCAAGGTCTTAATTCTCAATACTAAGTAAAATCTAGTCATAGTTTCATCCAAGAGTGATGAAGGAATCTTATTAGGATATTCACTTTCTAGAAAATCCTATATAGTGTTTAATAAGAGAACCAAGTGTGTGGACGAATCCGTTCACATAAAATTTGATGAAACTGATCCACATGAACCTAACCCTCCTCTTAAAAATCTTGAAGAAGAGTTGTATGTTCTGAACCTAAGTGATAAAATTAGTAAACCTGCTGTACAGACAACCAGTTCTAGGAGTATTCCAAAAATCCACTCCTGGTGAACCCGAAACCAGAGAAGTGCCTGAAATCTCTAGTCTTATCTTTACTAGATCAGCTAGGATTCTAAAGAATCACCCATTAGATGTTTTTGTTGGTAATCTTGATAGAGGGACACAGACTATAGCTTCTCTAAGAAACCAGGTTGAACATCAATCCTTTCATTCATAGTTAGAACTTAAAAATATCAATGATGCAGTCAATGATGAATTTTGGGTAATGGATATGCATGTAGAGTTAAATAAATTTGAAAGAAAAAATGACTGGGAATTAGAAGAAAGACCTAAGGACACATTGACTATAGGCACCAAATGGGTTTTTAGAAACAATGTTGGTGAGTCATGAAATATAGTTATAAACAAAGCGAGGCTAGTTGCACAAGGGAATAGTAAAGAAGAAGGTATAGACTATGAAGAAACATTTGCTCTTTTAGATAGATTAGAGGCTATTAGAATTCGACTTGCCTATGCTGGCCATCTGAATTTCAAATTATATCAAATGGATGTCAAAAGATAATTTCTAAATGGGTTTTTAATTGAAAATGTTTTTGTTGAACAACCACCTGGATTTACAAACCCCCATTTCCAAAATCAGGTTTTTAAACATTCTAAAGCTTTATATGGTTTAAAACAAGATCCAAGAGCATGGTATGATAGACTTACAAATTTTCTTATTTCAAACGGATTTACTAAATGAATTGTTGATCCCACTCGTTTTATTAAATGAATTTTGAAAGACATTTTGATTTTACAAATCTATGTTGATGATATTATTTTTAGTTCTTCCAAACATTCTTTATGTACTTATTTTTAAATGATTATGCAAAATGAATTTGAAATGAGTTTAATGGGAGAACTCAAGTATTTTCTTGGATTTCAAATTTTTTAAAAGTTGGATGGTATTATTTTAAATCAATGTAAATATACAAACGATATTTTAAAATGTTTTGGTTTGGATAGTAATAAGGGAAGTGAAACACCTATGAGTACCACATATAAGCTGGATGATAATGAAAATGGGAGACTAGTTGATCAAACCAATTATAGAGGTATGATTGGGAGTCTACTTTACCTTACTTCTAGTCGACCATATATTTTGTTTAGTGTGTGTATGTATGCAAGATTTCAAGCGGATCCTAAATAACCTAATTTTCATTCCGTTAAAATGATTTTCTTATATCTGAAAAATACTACCAATTTAAGTTTATTTTATCCAAAAGGACAACCTTTTGACATAATGAGTTATTCAGATGCTGAATTCTCTGGTTGCAAGTTGGATAGAAAGTGAACATCTTGAACAGGTCATCTTTTAGGAATGTCCGTAGTATCTTGGGGTAGTAGGAAACAGAACTTTGTTGCATTATCTACTACAGAAGAAGAATACATTTCTTCTGGTAGTTGTTGTGCACAGATTCTGTGGATGAAACACACTCTGTTGGACTATGGATATCAATTTAGACATGTGTCTATAAATTTTGATAACACCAGTGTAATTAACATTTCGAAGAATCCTGTGTCTCACTCTAGGACCAAACACATTGATGTCAGACATCACTTCTTGAGAGATCACTATCAAAAGGGTGATATTTCTCTAGAATTTATTGACTCTGAATATCAGTTAGGTGATATTTTTACCAAGACCTTAATCTCTGAAAGGATAGACATTACCAAACAAGAGATATGTATGGGAGATCTATGAAACCGATCTGTGAAACCGATCAGTGAAACCGATCTATGAAACTGATCTGTGAAACCGATCTCTTCTACTGATTAAGTTGTATAGTTAGTGAAACCGTTATTGTTTATCATAACGACGTTGTTTTAGTAAATCGTTATTATTTTTTATTATTATCGTAACCCTAAATGATAAAAATAATGACCCGTGACTATTTCTAAATGACTGTTGACCTTCCATCTCCCGCCGAACTCTCTCTTCTTTTTCGAATCCCAAACCATCCGAACCTTTCAATCCCTTTCCAAATTATCAATCCTCTCGAACCTCCAAATGGCCATGAAAAAGAAAAAAAGCAAGGAATCTGATGTTTCTTCTCTTGTGAAATGCGCTTGCGAGAAATCTAGAGCATGAAACAAAGGTCAGTAAACTCAGAGTTGGAAAAAATGGGTCGTTACTACAGAAAAAAAAAGTTAGTGCCGAATAGGTGTTATCCAGGAAGACTGATCTTTTAAAATTCATAGAGATACAAGGATTGAACGACTGGTTTTGTGGTAATGACCATGTCTATTAACCAAAGCTAGTTCGTGAATTTTATCTGAACATATGTATTGTTTTGGATGGAGCAGAAGCTTCGGGACTATCTTCTATAATCAAAGAGAAAATGATAAATTTTTCATTGAAGTAGAGGGATGAATATTTAGGAGTACCTCATAATGGAAGATATGATGATTGAACTGGTAATATCCCTCCTACTACTGAATACTTTTCTTATGAAATAGCTCTAGAGATGTTGACTCGCAATTCAAAATCCAGAAGAATAACTGCTGCTGATTTAGATGGTGAGTGTAGAATTCTATTTAAGTTTATTCAACCCCAAGTCTATCCAAGATTCATTTCTATTGTTTCTTTTGTTGCATGGTGAAAAGGCCAACCTGTGTAGATATTTTTATTTCCATATTTTTGAGATGGTAAAGCCATCCAAGAAAGCTACAACCCTGTTATACTCCAAGAAAATCTCTACCATGCTAATATTCTTGGGTAGTGTTGATAATGGAGATGAGTGTATCTCATCCAGTAGTAGCTTCCCCATTAACAAGTATATTTGTAAAATTATGAAAATAAACTATAACCAATGGAAGAATAACTGGGTTGATGATGATGAAATGTTTTATTACTCTTTCAATCTTGTTGATCATCCTAAGAGACCAAAGGGGATGAGAGATCCTAGTTTAAAACCTGGTGAAGAAGTGGTTTATTCTGATGAAGAAGAGTAATAATTAGTTCCTAAGGAAACTAGATAGTTCAGTATGAAGGGAATAGAAGGAGTTGAGGCTGAATCTAACATTGAAAAGGAGCTTGAATCACCTCCTGATGACAGGATTGATCCTGATACGGCTAGTCCGAAGAAAATAAGAATGGAATTTGGACCAGCTAGTTCACCTCTCATGTTACCAGAGATAGTCCCTCTTTTAGATGATGAAGAAGAAAGTGAGACTGAGGAATCAAATTCTGAACAGTATGAATCCAGCAGTAAAGACAGTTTGAATGAAAAATTGGTAAATAATGGTGAAGATGGTAATGAGGGTGATGGTAGTGATAGTGATATTAGTGAAAATGACAGTAGTTATGATGATGATGTATGTACTCAACCAGTGGATGGTAAAAATGTTATTCAAACTGATCCTCAACCCCAACTAAATGAGCAAGAAACTGTTCCGGAGACTAAATGGACAATACAGTCAGAGATTGATGTGAATGAATAAATCTCTCCTGAAAATTCTAGAAGAGTTCGGTTTGTGAAACCTTTGTATCCTTCCTGCCAATATACATGGGAAGAACACCCAGGACTTGTAGTTTTGGGTTTAGATTATCCAGGGGAAGAGGAATAAGAAGTCCTTACTTCAAGTGTAACCGATTCACTTAAGGCTCGATTGGCTGATGAGTATATGAAGGTGACAAAAGACAGACCTGGACCTTCCATTTCTCAATCTAGATTTGATCCTACAGTGGCAAAATCTGATCTTGGTAGATTTAAATCTGAGTTTCTTCAAGCAGTTAGAGAGACAACAAAAGAGGAATTTTCTAATGCTCATACTCCTGCTCATGTGAACTTATCTGAGGCTACTATGGATGCTCTGACCTAGAGAGTGGTAAGTATCATCAAACGAGACCCCTGAAATAGTTGTGAGATGGTTGGTAGGCATATTACCTCTATGAATCAAATTCTCAATGATTTATGCATTCGTTTAGTCCCTTTTTCATGTGATATTAGAACAACCATCTCTGGTATGATGGAAGTGTTATGAAATTTGGTAGAACACCTGAAGAAAGATGATTTGAGGAAGTTGAAAGCTGAGATCACTCAAGTTGTTGCTTAGCCCAGATCCACCAAAATATCCAAGATCACTGGTCCTGAAATCAATACATTAAATGATATTATAATAGATGAGTTGGCATCTATTTGGAAGATCCTTGATTTGGATTCTTTAAAGAAGATGAATGAAAATAGTGATCATATCCACAAAATGGTGTAGTTGTATTCAGATGATTCTACTAAGGCTCAGAAAGAAATTAACGAGAAAGTGGGTCACTACTTTTCTAAGAATTATTCCAAGCATGAGTTGAACCATCAGTTTAGGGTTTTGGCTGAGAATTTGAGGCTCCCACCTGAAACTCAAGCTTTCAAGTCTCAAGTCCATAAGTTGAAGGATTTCACTCCTACTCTGGAAAGTTCCATGAAGAACCAGGATGACATTGAAAAGGATATGAATTATGGGGGTGAAGTAATTCAAGATTTTATCAATCTACTCAAACCATATCTTCATGTTCATGTGAAGTCCATTGATCTTCCTACTGCAGAGCCTCTAAGTTCATCAGATGTTGCTTTTGGTAAGATTTCAGTGTCTCAAGGACTATCCAGTATACGGCCAGTCATTTAGCATCATCCTTCATAAAAATATTCTACTCCTTAGCACGTAATCTTAGCACCCACTGTGCTACCAGCCAGAGCTTTCCTACCTCCTATCTCCATCCGACTAGATCAACCTTCCCCCAAAGCACCCTATGGACCATTCATTCCTCCATCTACGAAAGGGAAATCTCTACTGGACCCAAAGAAGTATTCGTGTCTCTAATTTATGATGGGGTGTTTATTTATTTTACTTTTAACATTTGTATCTGGTTCTTGTACTCCTTCTCAGATCTTTTCCTTTAAGTGAAATTTTCTTCTTTATTATCTTCCTTATATTCTTCTTTATGATAATCCCAAAAGGGGATAAATAATTAAAGGGGGAGGAATAATGAAAGGGGGATAAATATTGATAGAAGGAGAAATGAATATATATCTATACAAGGGGAGAAATGGCTACTTAGTTAATGTTATGTATATACTCTGATGTCATTCTTTGATGGTTTGTTTATCTTCTATCATATTTTTTCTTTTTATATAGGGGAAGCATTCTGAATGACATACTCTTTTCTCTCTTCTTTTATGTCATTGATTTGTGATTATCAAAAAGGGGGAGATTTTTTAACTCTTAGTGATATGGTAATTTTAGTAATCACAAATCATTGTTTTATATATGAAAATTTAGTATTTTGTGTAATTGGTTCTAAATGTATTTACATATATTTACATCTTTTCTACATAATGTTAATCTATATTAATTTATGTTTTACTGTTGACCTGGAAGAATTCTTGATTGAAGAGACACTTAGTGTGAATTTCATATCTATAAATCACTGTTAGTTATGATATAGAGTCACCAATGATGAACGGTGGCACCGGTGAGGAACGGTCATGCCGATGATGAATGGTCACACCGATGATGAAAGGTCGCACCGATGATGAACGGGCGCACCGATGATGAATGGTTGCACCGATGGAAATAGTTGCATCGATGGAAATACTGATCACAAGCTACCGAAACTGATGTTGATCACAAGCTACTGAAGCCAATGATGATCATGAGCTATCGATTCCAATGTTGATCACATGCTACTGAAACCGATGTTGATCACAAGCTACTGAAACTGATGCTGATCATGAGCTACCGATTCTGATGTTGATCACAAGCTATCGAAGCCGATGCTGATCACAAGCTACGGATTCTGATGTTGATCACAAGGTACCGATACTGATGCCGATCATGACCTATCGATACCAATGCTGATCATGACCTACCAATGCCGATGTTGATCCAAGGACGTACCGATACCGATGCAGATTCAAAATGACCTACCGATCTCATGACTCACCGATATTCATGAAAACTGTATGAATTTCTATTAACTCTTATTTAATTCCAACGGCAATATTTTTTGTTTTTAATGCAATTAATGATATTTAATGATAGTTGTTTGCATGTCAGGGAACCGTACCTTGTACCTATGAAAATGTAATAATTCCTATTTCTAGAGCTCAAGGAATATAAGGAAGATCAAGCTGTAGTAAAAGTATGAGGCGAAGGGGTATGGAGAAATAATTCTTTGATGCACGCACATAAAAGAATAACACACAAGGAACTTGAAGAACAATGATACTCATCACGAATACAAGTTCAAATAAGAATAAGCTGAAGTATTACAAAGAACACTTTCACATTCAAGCTGAACACCTAGACCAGACGTGACGAAATAAGAACTACAACACTCTGTTTTCTTAACAAAAACCAGAGAAGGATTTAGATCCTCATTTACATCAATTAAAGGAGTCAAAAGCTTCACTCACAACACATAGATAACTCTAAACTCATCTTTATCTATTTATCTATATTGTGTTTCATTCAATTACTTTTTTATCAGAGTGTGTTGTTTTCACACAATGACTCCTAGACTGAACTGGAGGATACTAAATCCTCACTCAAAACTTCGTACACATTACTATATCCTACTATGAATTGTGGAAAAGGTCATGTGTGACCTGGATAGCCTATTTGCTATTTTTTTTGTTTTCCCGTGAAGAACTATGGTAGAGGTCTAAGTACCTGGACAGTCTCTGTACTATTTCTTACCCCAATCCAGGGTGTGGATCAAAATTTATATAAATTGTTTGAGAGGACTATGTCTCGTCTTGAGACTGTACCTATTGTTTTAAAACTTTTGTGCTTACTCATTTTATTTTTAACCTATATTGAGTATTCTGCTGTGAATTATTTTGAAATATAAAACTGTATTAAAGTTACTTTGATACCTAATATATCAAGTGTTTGTATATATTGTAAAACATTAGGATAGCTTCAAAAGATAATAAATCTTCATATTGAATTAACTGAGAACTAATAAATATCTTGAGAACCTGACTGACCCTTTACTATAATACAAATTCACTATAGATTATCTTGT
Source organism: Viscum album (assembly GCA_963277665.1). NCBI lineage: Eukaryota > Viridiplantae > Streptophyta > Magnoliopsida > Santalales > Viscaceae > Viscum > Viscum album. Next base: position 565,909,715 of record OY728164.1, on the reverse strand, counting down.
TATTCGATTTGGGGGATTTTAATAGAGATAATTTAAACAAAAATTTTTATTAGAACTCAATTCACCCCCTCTTGAGTATCCACTCCGACCAACAATTATAATATGGTATATAATGTAATTAATTGATCATTTTTTATCTAATTTATATCACATAAGTAAAAATTACACATTTTTAATATTTAAAAAGTTATTATCTTAGTTTAAAATAAAATATGTCAATTAAGGGATAATCAAAGGGATAAGAATTATAATAATGGATAAATGTCTAAAATATAATTTCTGTTGATATTAAACATAATATCATCATATATTAGAATATATTACCCCAGGAATGTATTTTTATAGGGATTTAATTTATTATAAATTATTTTTTTTCAAAATTCCAAAAATTCCCCTAACCTTAATTATAAAGGTCTCCTCCTCCCTAACAACTTCACATCCCATGGAGCCTTAATGGTTGACCATACCCTAGAAATTTTTCTTATAAAATTCCATATACACAATCTAGAGGTTCTATTAGTCCCAAATTAATAACAATAGTGTCTCTAAAAGGATATCTAAAGGATGGTCTCTTAATAAGAGGCAATCATTTTTACCAAGTCTTTTAAAATCATTTCTTCTCATACAACCTATTGATGTGTTTTCACCACTGAAAATTAATAACTCCAAAATCACATTTATTCTGAGATGAAATTTTGATTATGAAATAACTAAATTCCACCATTTATCTGTCCAACAATGTACAAAATCATTACATGTTTGTACATACAACATACCATCTCCACATATTGGTGTAATCAATTTTTCATCACCACATTATTTGTATGCGTATAATTATGGAAATATTATATATATACACATATATATATATTATAATTATAAAATTATATTTATTCTAAAAAATTACAATTACATCAACTTCTTTACCATTTATCCATTAATGGAATCATTCCATGCACAAGCGTACGTTCGACATACCAGATCCACAGTGTGATGCGATTTGTTTCCCATGTTCACCATTCAAGAAATATTACATAAATATAGAAACTAAATAAATATAAAATATATTACCTTAATATCATGATGATAATGATTAATCAATATCTTATACACTACAACTGTGAATTATATGATCAAATAATCATATGAAAATAAAGCAGTTGACATTCGAAATATTGATAGTAATAAAATATTATTGCAAACATGTGATAAAATGATACAAAACGGATCATATATGATATAATAAATATGAAAATAATTATTGAATAATTTTAAAATATTCATTATACCATTATACAGGATTTTATTGTACGTGCAAAGGAAATCATACCTATGTTAAGGGATAATTTTATAATAACCTTATGATTTAGGATTGTTTATTTGTAAGTATAATCTAGGAAATATTTACCTTTCATTTATATGTTTACTAAAAATGTTTTCATTTTTTACTATTCTTATAAATGTTTTTAATTTCATTTTTACGCATGTTTTAATTTTTATTATATGTTTTGAAATTAATGTTTTTTCCATTTCCCGAATATGGTTCATAGTGAATTTTTTAAAAAATGTACAAAATAAATGTTTTTTTAACTTATAAAACATGATTAGATTTACATGATTTCATGATACATTAATGTCCTGATTCAACCCTTAAAATATTAAATGGGTTATCTTAAATTTTAATTTTTTTCTTTTAAAATTACCTCTTAGTAAGGATATTTTTTCATGAATTGTTTCAAATGATCTCTCAAGATTATTTTACCTCTATGATATCATTATTTGATGTTACATATTATTTACTGGGTATATATTTCAAGAATACTAAACTTATTATTATTTTTTATTGGTATATTAATAAAAATCCAATATAATTATGAGATCCATTTCTTTTACATGGGTTTTGAAAATAATAAATGTTTATGAAAACCATTTATTTCCGTGGGATCTAATATGATAAATTAATTATGTTATTGTGGATCACCCACACACACATATAGTTTTCATTATGTTATGTGTGGGTCCTATAAATTCTTCCAATTAATTTTTTACTGATTTATTTATCACGAGATAGATATGACTAGAATAGAATGTAAACCCAGTTCAATAGTATATGAGTAGAATAGGTGTAAACTCTGTTCAGAAATAGTAAATTGGAAAAAAGAGTGAACTCTGTTCAGTATGAGACTTTTTTCACTATTGTGGTCTTGGAGGTGATCCTTTACTAAAATGAAATTGTTTTTATATTCTAACATGTATAAAAAACTTTCACGTCTTATGTTTTTCTCCAATGATTTATTTTATTTACCTGATGATCCTTGATATGCATGGTATACTTTTTAAAAAATATTTTCATGTTCTTATGAACTTATACTTATGTAATCTCCCTTTATTACCATAACTGAGCATCTAAGATCAAACATTTGTTATGTTTTTTCCAGCATATGAAGAATGGTATTAAGTATAATATTTTGAAAATAGGTTCTAGTAATGAAGGTATAAGTGGGAGATGATATAGATGTTTTAATGTATGTTGTCTATGTTTCCAAGATTCCAATGTCGATAAACCTATATAGTTATTGTGTGATTTATCTTTTTTATTTAATTAGTACCCTTATATTTTTATGTAATATATATGTATTAAAAGTATGGTCTAATATAAATTTAATTTTATTCATATTAATAGCATCCATATTTTTCTTAATAAAAAAATTTCATAAGGTGATAAATACTATTAATTTATGATAATTCATTGGTTAGGGTTTAATGGTATAATCATATCATATTTTCCATTTTATTTTTTTGTTTAATGTGGAGAAAGGTAACAATCACATTAATCATACATTGAAAATTAGTGGTGTTACAAGGAATATATTTTAATTTAAAAATAATTGTTTTTAAAATATGAAAATATACTTTAGGTTTTGATGATTCTTTATAGGTTGGAAAAAATTAATTTATTTAATTTAAAATACATTATATTAATCAGAAAACCCATTTTTGGATGAGTGAGCCTGTGTATTACATATTACATCATTTTTAAGTCATTATGATTTGAAAATTCCTAAAATATATATATCTCATATTTTAATTTTTACGTATAAATTTTATTATATCGTATATTATGAAAAAAATTCACAATTGGATATTATTGATGTTATCATCTAAAAAATGGCATCCACTTTATCAAAATAATTTCCCAAATCAGAGAAATTAATTTGTTTATAAATTAAATAATTATTAAATGAATAATTTTTTTATTTATAACTTGAAAAAATTCTTATCCCTTGGAAAAAAAAATATATGATTCCATAAAATTATTTTATTATTTATTTATGAATAAATATATTTCATTTAAAACATTTTTATAAATTTTTTTTTTTCAAATGAATTGATTCATTTTAAAAAATTAAATTAAATGAAAAATAGATGAATATGTTTTCCAAAAATTCAATTATGTTTTCGTTTTTTCAAAAATATAAATATTTCAAATTCATCTTATAATCCATTCCATATTATCAATTATTTCATATAAGAATTATTCACATCTAAATATTATGCGTAGTGTGGCTGGTAAAATTGAAATTATGTGTTTTCAATATAATTGTGACAATTAATTTCAAAACAATAATCAAATACCACAATACTATAAAATGAACTTTAATTATCATAATAAATTAATATAATTATACTTAATTTATTTAGGATGTTTTCAAATTAATTTCAGATCAATATAATGTATAGTGTGACTAGTATGACTGAATGTGTATTTTTTCAAGATAAAAGAAACATTTGTTTTCTAAACATGTGTCATATTATAAAAAAAGAAACATAATTTTTAATTATGGTAGCTTGTGAAAAACAACAATTATTCCTTTTAAATTTGTAAAAATTAATCACATACCACTTATGTAAGCACCATAATTTTGATAAATGAAATTCCATTTATAGATAAATCAAATACCTAATTTTATAATGAGGATATAGAAAAATAATTCACATAATTGGTTTTATAATATATGGTTTAAAATAATGTTAATAGTCATGATTTTTGGTAATATATTCTTTTGACAATGATCATAGGATTATTATATAATAAACGATATGGAAAAACGAACTGGCATAGTTGAAATAATTGATGTCCTCATCCAATAATATTATACAATAAAAAATACTATTTGACAGAGATTATAAGAAAGATATAGCTCAAATATTAATTTCCCTTGACTAATCCCAATTTTTGATCCAATAAATATTGCATGAGAAAATCCATTTATAGGAGAATTTCAAGATCATCCAAATCAAAAACCAATCCATGTTTGTCAAACTAACCCAAGAAAATAAAAATATCACTCACCAAAGCCTTAGAGAATTAATTGGTGTAATAAAGTGATATGTATCTCAACCATAATATTATGAGTATGTATATATTTTTGAATAAAATAACAACTAGCTTCATCCTTGGTTTAATAACATTATAACTGATTATGTAATGAAATAAAAATTATTATTACGACAAGGCTAAATTTTTTTTAATTGTAATATTATATTGAAATTAATACATTCCATTTGATGAATAAATTAATTCTTAAAATAAAAGATATTTTAATAAAATATTATTATAATATTATATATATGTGTGTGTGTTCGATAGTATAATTTTACATAGTGAAAATGTAATTTTCATAACGGTCAAAAAAATATTATTTTCAACAAACCATTAGTTTTCAAAAACAATAGTGTAAAATTAATTTCATTATATAATTTTTCATTTTAAGATAATTATTTTTAAAAAATAAATATTATTTTCTAATTCATCATGTCGAAATCATCCAACGAATATTTTTTCATAATTTTCCAAGATAGTGAATTTTCCATGTAAAAAATAAATAAGGAATAAATATAAGGTATGAACAATGACATCATAATGTTAAAAAAGTGATATAATATATTCCATAAAAGGTATAAACAAAAAATATGTTTTTACACATAAAAATAAATTTATTTTTATGTTATCGAAAAAGTTTAATAAACCCATTGTGGATCCTCAAAAATGTGTATAATATTTTATGTTTTTAAAATCAATTGTTCATAAACACGACTCACTTAAAAATATACAAGGTTACTAATTTAGTGTGGTAAATTTGGATAATTTTGAAATAATTTATACCTATCCTATTATTAAAAAACCATTGTAAATAACTAGGGTAATATTTATTATTTGGAATACTTTATTATATATAGTCCAAAACTTAATTATGAGATTAATATATAATTTCCCTCTCTATTCCTATATAATCACACCCCGCTCCCCTTACAATTCATTTAAAACCATTTGATCATGAATATAATGTTCCATTCCCCCTCAATAGCACCAAATCTTCATCCAATAACATAATAAGGTCCTCCCATTTATTTTGAAACACCCTCTCATTGTAAGGGATCATCTCTTTCTCTTAGTTATGAAAGAACATTCTTTTTTTAATTCCATTTTTTATAATTCATATTTATGAGATATTGTTTAGCTTTTATCAATTACATAATATATTATTTCTATGTTATGATTCTTCTTCACTATCATTAATAACTCACATGTTCCATTCTGTACCCCAGTTATGCGCACAAAATTACCTTATAATATTTTCGTGCCAAACCATTATTCAAGAAAATGGTTTTCATTATACATTTTAACACACAATTTTTCATTATGTATTATGATATTTTAAATTTCTCATACTTCCCTCATGATTTCAATGTTATTATATACCCAATTCACTCTCATTAATCCCCCCATGATTCATTATATACCTCATTATGCTATCAGAATTGTAATGTGATTTTTCTATTTTCAAACAATTATATTGTGAATTCTTTCCCCATTTAAACAACAAATTTATTAAAGAATCGACATTCATAATTTTTTTTATATTTTCATACTATTATTTATTCAATTTTCTATAATAATGGAATTTAATGTGACTAAATATGACCATATGATGAATGATCTGTGTTGAACACTTATGCATATATGTGATATAAAAGCAGTTGGTGCAACCTAAATTTCATAGAACTCAAATGCATTGGGTAATGATTTAGTCTCATTAGACATAATTTATGGTATTATAGGATAATACTAATCAATATTGGATTTTTTTTTCACCATTTTATGATTTTTGTGTTTTTATCCTTGACGTAATATTATGATGTCATGCATAATGTTATTGCCACATACCCATTGTACCTTTTTGTTATCATGTTGTATCATGCCTCATCTGTCTAAGATTAAGATTCTCACCAAATTTATGTACCATTTAAATTATTATTGAATAAAATTGGATAATTTTTATCAGGTTATTCTTTTTTATTACCATATTGGGATTTAAAGCACACCTCATTGTATTGTATATCCCTAGGTTATCCCGTGTAGTTTCCAATTATGTTAATGTATCCATGTAATAATTTCCTATTATTAATACATAATTCCAAACAAAATTGGGCGCTAGATCATAATGTTTTTACTAAGTGTGATTTTATGTAATAAATCTTTTACAAATGTGTATTAAAGGCATGGGTTGTCACGGTTGTTAATAGGGTATAGTCACATTTTTTGGGATTATGACTTGAAAACTATATATAATGTATTATGAGAAATAGTAAACCTCATAAAAATCCCTCAATGTCATTATAGATTAGATTATGTGGTTTCCAAAAAAATGAATCTGAATTTAGATAATAGAAGTGGATATTTCTCTGGAATAGATATACCAATGGATGATAACCCTGAAAATAGTGTATTGATCAAGAGTTGATTTTGTACTAGTGCATGACAACAGTCCTTGCTGCACACCTGGTTTGACACTCCATGGGGATTTGATTTGGTAAATTAACAAGACCATTAAAAACCATAATTAAAGGACTAGTTCTTCCTATAATAGTTTATTTTAGGTAGAATATCATGGATGACATATATTGTAGTCTATAAATTCATAAGTTAAAGAATGTATATTATTTATGAGTTATCCATTAAATCTTTGGGTTTCCCTTTCATGTGTAGAGTAATTTTAAAATTATCATTTATAATTTAAATTTTATTTGGCCAATAGATATAAATATGAGGAAAAAATCAATAACCAATTTGAGCAGCAATGTAATCACTTCTCAAATTAGATTCTCAACATGATGGAAGTATAAATCATAACATTTTAGATATAAGTTTCCAATTGATTTAGATTTTTAACTAAAACCTAAATTAGAAGTTATTACCTAATCTTCCTAAAAACTAAAGATGAAATTGATACCTTTATGTGGAAATTATCTCAAACATTATGTGGATCTTCAAATCATTTAATTTATGAAAGGGATATCATCTCCACTAAAAATATTTTATCTATCCATCAATTATATGAGAAAAATAATTTCATGCATATTGTTTATCATACGGAAGAGAAATGTGTTTAATGGTAGATATTGGTCAAAAATATAAAGACCTAGTTGGAGATCAATTTAACTATGTTTTTTAATAAATATTTTCCTTTAACCATTTTACTAAAAATGGGTAGGGACTTCTTTAGCCTCATAAAAATTATGAATAATCTGTTGGGGTGTTCATGGAAAACATCAGAATACTTGAATGATATGACTTGAAAATTTTCATTCCCACAAATATAAATTTAGAAACTCATTTTTTGGACTACATCCAATTCTATGAAAATACATATCCATTTCAGACATGGAAAATTATGAGTAAATTTTCATGATGTTCCATCAAAGTCAAAATGGAAATATGAAAATATCAATGGTCACATAAGAATAATAAGTGGAAAGTGGAGTTTTATTATGGTCGTCTGATGGAGAATTATAATGGTGAAAAGAAATTTCAACACCCCTTATCAAAAGTAATGGAAGAAGAAAATTATAATTTTTTAAGGGGGTTAGAAATATTTTTAGGTTCGTGAAGGAAGGTCACCTATCTAGAGAATGAAAATGGGAGAAACCCACAAATGTTAAAGAAGAATAGAGTTATCAAGAAACCATAAAACCATTATCCAATGAATCAATTTCATTAAAGAATAGTTTTATGAGATTCAATTTCCTAATCCAAGGGTTGTTGATGACAAATGACAACAGAACCCCCCAAGGCCTAGTGTTAAAAAGGGAGCTTATGCCATCACAACTATGGAAGTGGCCCCAACTATAAAAGTGTTGATATATAAGGTATTTATACAATTATAAATATCTAACATAGTTTTTTATTCTAGTTATATGAATTATTTCGTATCTCAAATGTTTTGTATCACAATCCAAAATAAAATGAAAAATCTGGGCAATATAACTGTTAGTGAAAATGATAAAAGGGGAGATTATTTCATCCTAACTATATAACACTACCCCTATAATTATTTGTTTGTTGAACTTCCCTATGAACCTTATGATAGTCACTTTAGTATAATTTGATAAAATTAGATATATGGACTAGATTTCTATATATTGAGGCTAAATTAATTGGAAAGAGAAGGAAATCACCCTCCATATCAAGGATTTCCCTGAAATTCTATTCATCTGTAGGGAGGATGGTGAATCGTATTTTGTAAAAAAAGTGTTATGAATGGATATTATTACCATCTGATAATGGGTATCCTGATTAAAATATTGATACTATGTAAAATATCATTATTGAAGACATGATCATTATGAGGGAACATGCTTATATTCTTCCTAATGAAATTTTTAGACCCCCATCTAGCTAAGAGGTTGAATTTCAAATCAAGATTATACGATTGGCATTCCAAATATAAAATAAATCATATATAATGTTCATTGTTGAACTTCGGGATATGAATAAACAAATATAATATAATCTGGATAATGGGAGAATATTTCCACATGCTTTATCATAAAGTGTGTCTGTCCTCTTAGATAATTAGAAGGATAGGTAAATAAACATCTACATTTATCAGGAGATCCAAAATATCATGATTAAGAACATGTTTCTTCATCCATAGATTGATGACTTGTTCGATCATCTATGTGGATACCTTTCTTTCTCTAACATAGATCATTAGTTGAAATGTTATCAAGTAATGATGAGGTAGGAGGACATACATAAGACTTATTTTTATACTAGGTATGGGAACAATGAATTAATAGTTATTCTATTTGGACTCAATGGTGCTCTAAAAATAGTTTGGACATTGATGAATAATGTAATTTGGGATCACTTCAACAAGTTTTTGGGATTCTTTATTGATGATAATCTTATCTACTACAAAAGTAAGGGGGAATATGATAATCCATTTAATACTATATTGAGAATCTTGAAAAAATATAATTATATTCTATGTATATTAAATGTGTGTAATATATTGAGTATGTAACCTTCCTAGGGAATTTCACCACCATTAAATGGATATATATAGAACCTTTAAGAATAGATATGGTTTAAGGGTGTCTTATACCAACCTTGAGGACAAAAATCCATATCTTCATTAGATTAGATAGTTATTATCATTGATTTGTGAAAAAAATCTCATGATTTTCAATCCCCCTAAATAAGATAACTCATAAAGGAGCCAATTTTATTTAGAATGAAGAATGTGAGGAATGATTCAAATAGCTGATGAAGAGCCTATACATTACACTTATAGTCACATTACCCACTAGTGGGGAAGGATTTGGGATCTACATTAATGCATAAAAAATGGGATTAGGTTGTTTAATTATTAAAAATTAAATATTAATATCTTAAAGGGCCCTCCAAGAAAATATACATGATCATAACTACCCAAATCATGATCTAGAATTTCCCAAAATGATCTTTAAATTAAGGACATAGTGAATGTTTATCTATGGGTATAATTTTGATATATATATATATATATATATATATATATATGGATCAAAAAAATTAAATTATATAATCATGTAATGTATCTTATTATTCTCCAAAGAATGTGGTTATAGTTCATTCCGGATTGTGATTGTTTAATCTATTACCATTCTCTGAAAGTTAGAGAATGTGATAGATTCTCTAAGTAGAAAAGATCCCGCAACTCTATCCAAGATGGGGATTTCATGGGATCCAATGTTCATACACATGAAAATGATGGATATAGAAATAATTTAAGGATCTTCATCCTATAATGATCAAATAACATCACAACCATATATTCTTGAAATAATCAATTTTTCATAAAAAGATGATGAGTTTCTATAGAAGAAGGTACACCATATTTTAGAGTGAATTTTGTTTAAGATGTATTCATAAGGTTAGGAACCTAGATATTTGTCCCATAAAAACTAATAATGAAGAACCAACTTCTGTATGATGCACCTAACTCTTTATTTTATATTCATCATGTAAGACATGACATGAATAATTTTTTGAAGAAAACATTTAGGGCGAAAACACGAAGAGAGAAATTTTAGTTCTTTTCATGATACTTGATATGTGATAAAGTCACACTGGTAGAGAAGTATAATTCTAAGGGTATAATGAATACATTTTTCATAATAGATATGTAAATGAAAAAATGACCACAGATATCATTGTATGACTCCCTAGTTCCCCTAAAAGAAGAAACACCATATGAGTGAATATCGATGGCCATTAAAAGGAAATTCATTTCATTTTAATCAAAAAATATTTCTATCTTGATCAAATTTCCTATATATACATATGATAAGTTGAAAGACTATATGGAGTTCCAATCTGAATTCGATCTGATTGAGATGTACATTTTCCCTCATGGTTTTGGGGAAGCCTTCAGCAAGCATGGAATGCATAACTGAGATTAAGCACTAATTATCACCCTCATATAGATGTTTATTCTAAGTGTTCCTTAAAGATCAAGGAATTTATATTTAGATCATGTACAATGTATTTCTAATAATGTGGGGATAATCTCATTCCCATAGTGGATTTCTCATATAACAGCATTTTTTATTCTAGCAATCAAATAGAACCATATAGTGCTCTATATAGGAAGAGGTTTTAGACTCTAAAATGATAGTATAGAGTTGGAGAGAAAAAGATAATGAGACTTGATATTATCTAACATATGATAGAAAAGGATCAAAAGAATCAGCAGCAAGTGAAATTTATAAAATGTAATCATAAAATAAATACATAAAATCGACGATGATACCAAGAGTATGAAGTCGGTGACAAAGTGTTCATCCTTTTATTTTCATGGATGGAAGTCATGAGGTATAGAAATATGGTAAGTCAGGTCCTAGATACATCATCCCCATTTAGATCCTTGGTTTCATTGGAGTAGTGGAATATCCACTTGCACTACCACCTAACCTATCTCAAGTACATGACTTGTTCAATGTATCCCTCTTGAAAAAGTAAATACCAAACCCCCCACATGAACTCAATCTAGAGTTGTTCTATTATTTAATGGTCTTTCATATGAGTATAAAATAGTGAAGAGGATATTTGGTAGATATAATGTTCTATGAAGAATTATAACTCACCTAGTCCAAGTTTTCTTGAGAAACCACAAGTTTGATGATGCGATATAGGAACTAGAAGATGTAATGAAATTTGTGTATCCTCATCAGTTTTAGTGTATGAAATGAAAATTTTTGTGGAAAATTTTCTAAATGGGGGAATAATTTAATGACAAAAAATTTTATAAATTAAATTCCCTTTTATTACTGAATTAAATGTCCTATTATGTAATAAGGATCTATAAAACACATTCACTTCATTGGTTATATCCATTCGATTTTAAAATATGATTATGAATATTGACTGTGGATAATGTTTTCATTTAAAATTTATCATTTTAATAGGTTGTATTAATGGTGACCATAAATCCAATTGACATAGATGAAAGATGAGTTAGCCTCAAATAGTAGAATCTTACCCAATGAAGTACATTTATCAAATCATCCAATGGATATAGTATCATTGGTATTTTGTATTTTTCTAATAAAATATTGATATCTAAACACTAAATAAAATGAAAAACCATTTATTAGATATGTTCAAGGTCATTGACATTTCGAACCAAATCATACATGTCCAACCACCCTAAAAAAATTTTATTTTTGAACACCTTACACTTAGAATGTTTACTATTGTAATAAAGGTACATTAATCTTGACACAAATATTATAAATATGACTAATTTATTTTCAATAAAATAATTATTATAATTATTATTTATAATTTATAATTTATAAATTGTTCAGAAATTGTTTTGTTAAAAATTATATTTTTATATAAAAAAATCAATTTGTATTTTTGGTTTGTACAAAATTTCAATTAATACATTAAATTTTATGAATTAAAGATATTTTAAAATAATATATTTTTTAATAAAATATTATAATTAAATACTATATATGAAATATAAATGAAAAAAAATTGCACAGTGAAAATGTAATTTTTATTAGGGTTAGAAAACTGATATTATGGTTAAATTGGTTCTTTTAAATAAATGTAAAATTATAATTTAAAATTTTAATTTATCATAATTATGGATTCATTATTATATAGTAATAATATGTTTCGAATCATCATGTCAAAATAATGGAAGGGTGATTTTTTTATCATTTTCTTAGCTAGCAAAATTTTCATGTTAAAATTAAATATGATAAAAATATATGGTAAGTTCTATGAAATAATAAATTTACTATAGTGATGTAATATATTCCATAAAATATTTAAATGATAAAATTTACCCCTAAACATTAAAATAATTTGAATTTTGGTAAAATTTCTTTTTTTTATAAAATATTTATGAATCCTCCATTACCTATATTGTAATTTATGGTGTTAAAATCAATTCACTGAAAACATGACTCACATCAACATCACCAAGGGTATTACTTTAATGTTATCAGATCATGGAAATACAAAATAATTAAAAATAATCCACTTTTTTAGAAAAAATGGGAAAAGTAATGGGATGTTTTATGGTTTTTATTACATTATTTTATGGAGTCTAAACCATAAGTTTGGAAAATAATAACGAAATCCCCACTCTTTTCCTATATACTCCCACACAAACATCAATTCCATTTCACCAAAATCCTTTAAACATTGATTATACTATAATTTTTTTTTTATATATTCCTCCAAATTTTCTCTAATTCACCCAATAATCTCCTCCCATGATTTTGAAAATGCCACTCAAGGTAAGGGATTCTCATCACCTCTTTATTAAAGAACCTTCTTTATATAATGCCTTTTTTATTCTAATTCTTTTTTATGGGATATGATTTTACATATCCATAATAATACACTTATTATTTCCAAGTGATTAAATACCCCATTAATGATCATTAGTACATCCCTTTATTTATTATGTACCCCTGTTATGTTAGAGAATTTATTTTCTGATTTTTTCATGTCGAACATTTGTTAAAGATTATTTTTAAATTATACATTTTCATGTCAAATTTTCATATGTTGTTTTATGTTAAAAAATAACCCTATTAATTCCATAACTATTCCAATGTAATGGGATACCACTTCGACAATCATGAACCCCTCCCATTACTCATCATGTAACCCTTTTATGCTACCGAAATTAACTTGTGATTTTTCTCATAAAAAACATCTGTATTGTGAATATCATCCTAATTTCTAGCAAATGGTATTAACATAGATATACATATACTTATTTTATTAGGAATTTTAATGTATTTATTCTAATATCAGTAATTATATGATTAAATGTGATGAATTATGATCCAATGTTGAATGAAATTTGTGGAACTATAATGATTGTACAAGATAGGAAAGAAATGGGTGTTCCAAGAATTATATAGCACTCAAATTCATTTGGAAATTGTTTTGTCTCATGATAATACATTTATAAGATAAGGGATTTAACCTAATCCATTATGAAACTTTTCAACCACATTATGATATCTTCATCGTTATCCTTGACCAATGTTTATAATATCCTGTTTAACGTTGTTCTCACATTATCAGGTTTTCTTTATCCTATCATGTTGTATCATGCCCCTTTGTTCACGATTATGATTCTTACCCATATTATTTTTCATTTAGAATCATATTGAATTTAATGTAACACATTCATCATTTTATAAATTTTATAATTATATAGTCAGCTATATAGATCACCCCATTCTTGTGTATATCCCTAGGTTACAACTTGATTTTTTAATGGTATGGAATTTAGGAAATATGATAAAGAATTATTTAATAATTTTTGTTATATTCATGTAAAAATTTGATATGCTATCTACCTAATTTCCCAAATATGGTTTACTTTTATATCTTCTGGGGTTTACATAGTGTTATATTTTATAATAAATCATGACATAAACTATATTAAATACATGGTTTGTCATAATTCTTATATTGTGTGTGACTAATACGACTAAAAACACGCATTAAAAATTTAAATGTTATATATATTTACGTTTTAACATTGTGATTGGGATTAAAAATATATAAAACAAACATGGATTATCATGTTACATTAAAAATGGTAATTTATTTATTTATAATGTGTAGGAATTAAATATATATTATTATGAAACACAATATGTTTGGAATGAAAGAAAATGTATGTTTTCAATTTCAAAGTGGAAATTTAATTCAAAACGCGTGTCACATCATCAAAACTCATCAAATTTTATTATATTATGATACTAAATTATAAAATAGATTCCTTATTCATGTTATAAAAATAAAAATTAACCACATAAAAATAAGATACATCGTGTCTCTGGTCTGAAAAAAAAATAGTGTGTTTTCAACTTTAAAATGACATTTTAGTTCCAAACATGAGTCAAATAAAAATAATGGAGAATGAATTAATAAACTTTCATAATATATTATAAAAAATTAATGAATCTTTTATGAAATGATAAAATTTACCATATAACAATCAAATAGTTGGTGTGTCATATTTCACTATAAGTGCATGTTTTCAATATAAAAGTTACATTTTAGTTCCAAATATTCAACACATAGTAAAAACTAATAAAAAAAGATAATATTATTAAGTTAATTTTAGAAAATGATCAATAATTTATTTATAAAAATATGTACTTAACTTGACATTATTTTGACATGAAGTGTGGATGATCAAATTGAAATTGTGGGTTTTCATTTTTAAAGAAACATTTTAGTTAAAACCCTATATCACATACTCAAAATTGAGAAAATATACTCAGAGCGTCATAATAATTTTTAATGTTTTTTTATTTATTATAAAATCATTAAAATATGTTATGTTTTATCATTTATGTTATCCTTTATCTTTCTATTTGTTAATTATCTATTGTATCATATTTATGTTTTATTTATTTATTTATGTAATATTATTTAAATAATCATTTTTTTCAATTTGGTACATGCTAGTTTATGTCAGTGGTTTGATCCATAAAGAATGTCATCTGCGAGTAGGATTCATTTTGAGATACTTTTGCATCTCATATTTTGTTAATGAATTCAACATATGAATGTGATTGTAATTTGTTGCAATGATTTAATGTAAATTTATTTGTATTAAATTGGTTGGATTAAAATATATTGTTTATCATAAGAAAATATTTTAATTCCTATAATAAATATTTTTTTGAATGATTCAAAATAGTATTGTGTTATTTATATAGCAGTATAATGCAATAGTTGAGATTAAATTATATAAGTGAAAGAATTAGTTATGAAGAATGTATTATTATGAGTTATAACATGATCTCTAATAAACTATTGATTTTATCAGTGCTAAAACTCACACAAAAACATGGATATTTTGAGATATAAAATATCATTGGTAAAATAATAATTTATCAACAGTTAGTACTAATATAATCAAAAATAATTTATTATCACTGTGATTATTAGTTCATTAAAAGATATTATAGAAGACTTTTTTATGATATTAGAAAAATAAATATAACATTAGACCAATACAGTACATTAATCCTCCCAAGAAAAATACCTAATCAATAAATAATAATTTGAGTCACCATATTCTTTAAATCCATCAAAACATCTATATAGGGACCATCAAATAAATAATAGTAATGTATAATTAAAATACTTATTCTAGAAACTCCAACATTGCAAACACCCCAACACATAATGTTATAACTAGTAGGTAAAATCTCTCACTAATCTCAAGTAAGGATTTTAAAATTTAATAAAACATAAACTGAAACACCTTTATCAAAACCCACTGCATGATCAAAGAAAGAGACACTCCCTAATCATTCAATCCAACCATGTAAGAATCCTAATAAAATTTTTCTATTATTTTACCAAATTAAAAAATATAGAATAATGTAAGGATTAATTTTATTTTAAAAATTGTCCCCACTTTAAATGTGGTAAAAACAAAACAATATATTCCATAATCTTATTAGGCTCTAATAAAATGATTACACATACTATAAAATCCATGAATCTTTTCCCACATTGTAGCTGAATACATAAAGCCACATTAATTTTTAGGTTTCATATCTTTAGAACCTAAATAAAAAAATTTACCCTAAAGATAAATTATATACAACATTTCTAGACAATCAATCTAGGAGATCACAATTTGAGTTACATGACTATCACTATTTATCTGTTTATTTTTTCTAGATGAAAAATATGAGGATTTTATTAAATGTTAAAAACTGGAAATAAATAGAAAATATAATATAATAAAATTAAATAACACAAAATAAATATGATTGGAAATAAAAAGATTTAGAAGTCAAATTTTATTTAGTTTTTATGGACAAGAATAGACCTTATAAACACACCCATATTACTTGTTTAAAAATTATATCCCAATAGAATTTATCTGTGTACATACAAATACAATTTGATAAAAACTCTATTTTTAAATGATATCATATTGATTCCTCATTATGATTAGTTTACCTCTTATATAAGTTATTCAGTTTTTTAAATACCACCAATAAATAATAAAAATAGATCCCTATAATAAATTTTATGATCTCTCTTATTAAATTAAAATAGTCATATTGATTATTTTACAACATAGTGTGCAAAACCATCAAAAAAAGGTTAAAAATATGTCTAGTGAGGAAGATTACAACATTATTTCATACATATAATCTTAAGAGTAAGTCAATAAATATTAAAAATGAATATAAAATATTGTAAGAGAGTTTCTTTATGTAGATTTCATCCAAAACCACTTAGTGTTTAGCCTTACATCACATGAGTAGTGTCTTTATACTATATTAGTTCAATTAACATGTGAATTCACAGTCTCTTTAATGGACTCTTAATAAAATCCATATCATTTACCTATCTAACAAACAACAACTTTAATATGTGAGAAGATGGAAATATATAGAAGAGGTTGAGTGTAAATATGTTGTTCAGTTTCTGTGTGTCCACGGTTTTATCAATTTATTCCTCCTCCCCTGCTGAATATTGGAATGAGGTATTATAGATTTTTTTTTGGAATTGAATGGTCTGCAAAAATTCCAAATTGTAATTTTTTAAAAAAGTTTATGAAATGTAAAATCTAGAATAGAAAATACCTATTTTTTATACTAAAAATACTCTTAAATTTATTCACGTTTTATAAACATAATTTATTTTTTAATGATAAATTTTGAAATAATATTTAAGGGATATGTTTTTTACGAATTATATTTTTTCTCAAATTATTATCTTTTAATATGGAGGCATTTAGTTTGATATATGTGTTACTAAATAATGGTGTGTCAATTCTATAGATTAATAATATATTCCATGTTTACAAATTTATTTTGGCCTAACAATGATTGAATAAACCCTTGGTCGAGTTGGAGAGGTTTTAGCCAACAAAAATTGTATCCCACAAAGAATACTCAACTTGTATCAATACATAAAATGATATAATGTCAATACAGAAGTGATTGAAAATAGTTAAAATTATGGAACTGAGAAATTTTCACTTTAAACAATAACATATTCCTAAAATCCAAAAACAATACAATACCACTAAAATTGTTAAATTCCAAGAGATAATATCATTTTAATACCGATGAAAAATAATGTAAATATTAGCTCCAACACCCATTTTTTGAAACATTCCTTCATTAAATAACTAGTTCCAATAATCTTTCAAAGGCTCTAGTTTTTTTGTATTAAATAATTAATTATATATTATGTATAAACCACCATATTTAGTGATTGAAATTAATTTTCTAGTTAATTTATGTTTATATAATATTTAATTAAACATATAAATTCATATATATTACCCTAATTTAATGTGAAAACCTATACAAATAAATATTACCAAATAAAGGTACATCCTTATAAACCATAATCACTAGATAAAAATGAAATAGAAGGTACGTGGTCAATGTGAAATCTAAAAAACCATAGAATACATCATATAAATATAAAACAAAAAATGATAAATGTGATATCAATATTTCACGATAAGAATTTTAACTATTTATTGTAGAATATTTGTGATAATACATTAGCCAAGTAGTGATCCTAGTTAAATTCAATTTACTAAATAGGGGAACCGGGTTAGGTTCGAGTCATGCCAAACCCAAACAGTATTCATACCTAGAATTATATGATTCGACACCATTTTACTTTTTAGGGAAACTATGGTGCACTTTGGCATTGGTTGGGGGGCCTCTATGAGTTTAGTGTTACCCTACATATGTTTTTGAGGATATAATTGTATCCATGATGTACCTAGACATGACACAATACCATTAAAAGGGGGATAAAAGTCTACCAAGGTATTTGAACCCAAATTTTGGGGTTCGGTGGATCTTATTATTGAGTGAATGTATTCCCACGTACATGACTAGTTTCATGTTGGAAAGATGATGATAAGAAAATGAATGTGTATAGTGTCCCCTGAACATTACTTCATGGGTAGGTGATAGTGGGTGGTAGATTCTATTGAGGTGTAGAATAATATATAGTTAACACTTGTGAGTAGGATAGATGAAACACTTGAATGGTGTTTATATTCATAAGCATGGATGAATTTATAGTGAGAGAACGATGTCGACGTGTGGGGACATATGTTCTGATAGGGGATTGATGCATAGAAATGGTAGGACATTGGAATGTGGGGATAGATATTCTTGGGAATATGTGTAACCCCATATATTATTATGATATATTTTATTTTAACATAAATTTCATTTTTTCATTTTCATCGGTTACACACAACTTTGGGTTTAAACGAAACATGATCTATAATTAAAATACAACTAAATGCGACAGTTATAACCTAGATAATAAAATTATTTGGTATAAATAATAATAAATAAATTTTGAAAAAAAAATAATTTTTAAATGTATAAAATGAATTTATTAGTTTTTAATTAACTAGAAATAAAAATAATAAACAGTTAAAGGGAAATTGATGTTTTTCTAAAAATTCAAATTTATGTCAGCATTGAGATTTTATATTGAAAAATTAAATGAATAAATATTGGTAAATTATTTTAATGAACATTATATATTATTTATTAAATTTAAATTTTTACCATTCATATAATAGTTTTTCTAATAATTGTTTGAGAATGAATATTTTCTAATGATTAAAAATTGTATTTTTCTACAAAAATCATCCTGTTTTGGAAAATAAATAAAAAATTAATTCATGATACTTATATAGAATGAATAATTTAATATATATTCCATATTTTAAATATGACGGATCATTTTTTTAGTAAGTTTCATTTATTTTTTGTCATTATGAATTGTTAACTTGGAAAAATTTTGTCTTTTCAAAATGGGTAAAACAGATAAAATATTATTAAAACATTGTGATAAGGCTTAAAAATTTCTCTAAAACATTCCATTATCATATTTTGTTAGTTTCTTTTATCTATTTCCATCCAATTTTCAAATATATTTCCACTTGGATCCATTTTTCTTTGATATTGACCTTTATATTATTTTAAGTAAAGAAACAGACAAAATATAAATCTATTGACTTTAAACAGATCTTTTATGTAATCATAGGGAAAAAAGACTATATAAATAAATATTAATGTTTATTTTTTCTTAATGAAATTATTCGGAGTATTATAATTTATATCTTATTTTTAGTTGTTAAATAATTTCATTATGTTCTTACACAACACAGATAAAATGATTTTATGAATTAATTGGAAAATAAAATAAATGATTTTTAAAATATTATCTTTAGTTCATTATAGAGGAATAAAGTACTCTATAAATTTTATAGTTTAATATACTATATTAGGGATGGGTGGAAGTAATATATTTTAATTCTTTATTTTTTATGATTTCTTAAAATCTAAACTAAATTAATTATGTTAAAAATAAAATTTATGGTATTTTAATTAATCAATACACTATTATATTATTTAAAAAACATAAAATAAAACATGGGTATTATATATGGTAATTAATTTCATCCATTTTCAATATAAGATCCAATTTTTACATTATAATTAAAATTATGATACGCTATTATTAAAAAAGTGATTATTGTGGTTATGTTTAAAAATAGTTAAACAAAAGGTTAATAAAACTGATAACGTTTAAAATGAAACTATTAATGATCAAAATTTTATTGGATGATTATATTTGGTTATTATCATATTTTAATTGAATTATATTTTCATTTGGAATCATTTTTTTTAGATTTCATTAATTATATTTTAGACTTTCTAATAATTCCAAGTGTGTTTTTCCCCTCCATTATTAAAGAACACCCATTCCCTATCTTCTTCACAAAACATTGGGGAAAATTGGTATACCACTACCTACAAATTTATCTTCACATAATCCTTATACATGTTCAAAAAAAAATTTACTTACCATAAGACCAACCATATATTCTATAATAAAATATCTAAAGATGGTATCACAAAGAAGAGGTAATCATCATACCAAGACTCTTCGATTTTATATCTTTTTTAACCCTTATAAATTTCAGGTAATTATCATAAAATGAATCATTCAATGTTATTAATATAATCTAATTTTATTATGATTATGAAACCAACATTAGCAACCCTACTATCAAATGAATTGGGGGAGAATGTATCGCTCTTGCATACATATGGCTTAGCATAATAATGCAGCGATGGAATTAATAATTCATGTCCATAACTCATTAATGGATATTATAATGTATTTTATGTTTATAACATACATGTATAAATTTTTTAGGATTTAAAAATTATAATATCATATCTACCTTCTTACCTTCCATTCTGTTTTAAAACAATAACTTCTCTTGTGCATACATGGGGACTACCACCTCCAAAAGGTGATGTGATTTGTTTTTCATTTTAGATTTTCATGGATGTTACTAATGATTTATTTTTTGAATATATATCTTATAATAATTATTTTCTAAATTTTATATATCATTATCCTTTCTTTAATTCCATATTTTGAAATATAAATACAACGTTCATGCATATGTATGAACTAATGTCTCTATGAATTGTGTAATACAATTTTCTATATCTAATTTTTTATAATTTATATATATATATATAATAAATATTTATAATTTCATTATCTAGATGGTGGAATATTGGTCAATGTACCAGGAGCAAAACAACTTGACCAAAACATAAATGATAAATGAAGTAGTTATCACCATGAATATTTATTTTAATAAAGAATTGATAATAATTTTGTGATAAAATAAAACAATAAAATAAAATAATTTTGGATATATATCTTTTTATCCTTATATAATAGATTTATAATATATATATATATATATTATTAATGATGATTGAATGCATTAAAAGGATATTTGACCTGATGTATGGGTTCTTCAACTCAAATTATATTCATTGGGACAAATGATCTGTTTTACAGATATATTTATTATGAGTTGTGTCTACTACCCCTAATATATGTTCCTAATGAATATATTTATATTCATGGTATTTAATGTATCATTTTTGGTTATTTCATTCATCTGGGATATGATTCAAAAGCTACTAAATTGTTAAGGGGTTATTCAATGGTCTAATAATTATTCAGGATTGTTTATATTTAATTATCCACTTGGGGAATTATTTTATCATTATATGTTAAACCAAATATATTTTAATCTCCACTATATATTTTTATAAGTTAATATTTTTTTCATTTTTATTTCTTTTAGTACCAATATATTTGATCAATTTTTTAACAAAAACTGAATTTTTTTTCTATTCAGTCTAGAATATTGTTATTCCATTTCTATATTTTCCTTAAATTTTTATAAAGAATTTTTTATATTTTATAATTATTTATAAAATAAATATTTACCCACAAATGATTTTTTTCAAAAAAAAATAATGTCAGATAAATCATCTTGACTTTTTTTTAATGAAGTACTTTTGATTTTTTTACTAAATTGGAAATGATTAGTTGTGTTAACATACATTCCAAAAATAAATACATCACTATCATGGATAATATATTATTTGTTGATTCAAAAAATGTTTTAATGTTTTCTTAGAAATTTGTTTTTAAATTTTTTAAATTTTTAGATTTTAAATATGTCATTTCAAAATGAGAAGAGTATTTTCCCCAAGATGATTTTTAGTGAAATTTTGCATGTATTTCATCCATATAAAAATAATTTCTATAAACTAAATTTTTAATAAGGATATACTATAATGATACCATTAAACCTTTTTTTCTGGATGATTTATGGTTAGATGGAAAAGGGATAGTATTGTTATTTTGTATGTTAGTTCAACCAACCGAGGCAGTTATTGATTTTTTTGAAATATGGATTGAGATGAATTATGTCATAATATCATGAATTAATTATACTTATATGTGACTAGGGGCTCACAAAATTATATATCCTCTTGATTTATTGGTAGTTATCCTGATAAAAAATAGTCTTGTAATTTAGCTGAGGCCTTACTAATTTTTTTGATGACTTGGAACAATGTCTTTACGATATATTTTGATGTCTTGGCATGTGGAATAGATTTTATGTTTTATATGTAAGTTATTATAAATTAAAAAATTATGAAATAAGTTATTAATGAATGTGTGATTAATTGAATAGTTATTATATCAATGGATAAGATTCATTCTCATGTGATTATTTATATGGAGTAATATTATCCTCATGTACTCTATTAATATTATTTATTAAAAATTTTCTTTTATTATCTGCATTCCCTTCTTAATAATTTGATCATATCCCATTATTATGTTTCCTATCCACAGGATTCCAAGATTTTTAATACGATTGTTATATAGGGAAATTCTAGAGGAAAAATGATGTTCTAAAACAAAATTCTATGTTTTATTTTATGTTTTCAAATGTAATGTCAAATTTATGTATATATATAGTAATCCAAGAGAACTAAATTATTATATCCATTTGGATGTGATCAGTTGTATCAAGTACCAATATAATAATTAGACCTTAAAATATACGCTAATAGTATTGGTTTCATTATTGTTTTATCCGAAGAACATATTTAGAAACATTCAAATCTAGATTCTAGAAAACATATATTATAGAACATAACCATAAGAATGACATTAACAAGTAGTCATTATATTGGATAACTTATTAATGTTTTTTCATGGTAGAGATTATGTGGTTTCTCTATAAATTAATCCTTGCAGTGATACTACAACTGGACAATATTTTACCATAGATTCATCTATTGGTAACAAAGCTAAAAAGAGTTTGTCAAATATATCATGGCCATATTTTCAATGCATAGTGAGTGTTACCTAACTGCACACTAGGTTTGGCACTCTTGGGGTATATTCATGGGTCAATTGATATTTTTCTTACAAATGAAAATGAAATCTTTGAAATTTTTTATGATTTGAGAATATTCCCAAATAAATAATGTTTATGATTCTAAAAGTTGTTACGCTTTAATTTTCAAAATATGTTTACTGTCAAGATCTAATATAGTTTATGAATTTTTTTAGAAATGGATCCTTGAAGAATAAATTGGTTCCATATCAATGTACATAAATCATGTAGGGATTTCCCTCTTAAAATAGACAATGAAGATGGATATGGTTCTTCACCTAGAAATGATTAAATTGTAACTATGTTTTGGTAGTAGAATTAGGTTATGAAAAATAACATTTCTCGTATTAAACAGCCTGCTGATATATAGTGTTTTGTAACAATGTCATGCCACATCAAGTGTCATGAACATACATCATTCAATGGGACTACAGTTCAATTTATATTAGATAATTGGATATGTTTCTATGATAATATATTTCCTATAATGGAAATTATTGAGAGGGATAAGGATAGAATTGTAGTTTTTCATCACTTAGGGGGTACATATCAATTATTTAATTTGATTCAAAACAATATGAATGACGAAGAAATAGTGATCATGGAATGGTTGTAATTTTAGGAATTTTTTTTCAATAATATTTTCTTCATGAATAATGAATGAATATAGAGTGAAAATTACAATGATTAAGACAAATGGAAGAGGAATATATTGATTTGTATTAAGTACACATTATAAGGCTAATAAGTACACTAAAGACCACATGCATAATATCAAGAAGAAAACTGAACATTCCATTATTGTAATTATTCCAGTCCACAAAAGGGAACCAGTCTACCAAAAATTCTTATCAAACGATTATATAGTATCATGATCTTTTAAAATAGTGAAAAAATTACTCGAGTCTTATGGATTCAAAGAAAAAAAAGATAAGAATATGAGAACATAATAATAAATTGATAATGGGAATATGAGAATGAGTATTTTCACACATGTGATACATATATAAGGAAACGGATTTTGAGATTCCTAGAAGGAAAATGAATTTTCATCTAGAATGGACAAAAAGTCCATAGTACTCATGAATTCAATTGTAAAGGATAAACTATCAAATGGTAGTGATTTAACTATAAGAATATAGGGAACTATTCCAATAAATTGTCCAATCATCAAGGGAAGATACCATAATTTAATCCAAGGGGAGATGATCATGATCATTATATTATTACAACCAAAGTAGATGTTCTAAGAATAATGGTGAAAGGTACGCCTATCATCCACTCTAGGATTGAAAATTATTTATTTGATTTTGGTTTACCCCTCACTTTGGTACCTGGATGATTTATCAAGGGTGTCACATCGCCACATCAGAGATGATATATTGAGTTGGTGGTGGAAACAAGTAATTGTTTGATAACAAGATATCAACTCTATAGATCCTCTATGATAGAATTATTTTGGATTATTCGTCTTGGTAATCATTTTAATCTTCCTCTAGAAGAATTTAATGTAATATTGGTTATGGATTTTATATCTTCTTAAATATTCCATATCAATGGTCAAAGAACATTGGTTATATTAAATATTCTATATAAACATTCAATCATATATCAATGTGAGGATCCACTAGAACAACCAATGGAAATTAATTCCATTATATATTTTATTCAATCTATTCATAATCAATATTTATCTCAAATTATTGTGGAGAAAATCTACATCAAAAATATTCCTAGTGTTTTGGGATATGATGTTGTCTTCCTAAGGACTTTCCTAGACTTCCCCTGAATCACAAAGTTGAATTTTCAATAAAACTCATACCTTGAATTACACATATTTCAATGAATATATATAATGAACATAATTGAGTGTATGAATTTAAGAAGAAACACTTAGGGAATCTATATAAGGTATTTATTTTTTCAACAGATTCTACCTGGGGTACCCCTATTCTTTTTCTGATAATGAAAAATGGATCTTGGAGTATTTGTATTGAATAATGGGAACATAAAAATATCACTATTAATAAAAAGTATCATATCAACTTTATTTAAGATCTATTTGATCTATTATGAGGATCTATATATTTTTACAAGATTTATATTTAATATAGATATAATTGGACATGGATTTTGAAGTAGAATATACCAAATACTGCATTCCATATGATGTATAGACAATATTAATTTATTGTAATTCATTTTAGAAATAAAAATTATCACACTATATTTATTGAATTAATGAATTTATTCTTTAGATATTAACATGATCTATTTTTGGTATTCTTTATAGATGATATTTTTATATATTCAAAGATAATGGAATATCATGAATAACGTCTAATTATAGTGTTGAGGACCCCAAGAAAGGGTGAGTTATATGATAAATATTACAAGTTTGAATTTTGGATTCAGAATGTTTCATTATAGGGTTATATAATAAAAAGTGAGGGTATATAGGTGGATCCATAAAAGACATGAGTTATTTAACAATGTCATAGAACGACCATGAAAACTGAGATATGTAATTTCCATGTTTTTTTAGACACTACTATTGGATTGTGTGGTTTTTTTCATAACTAGTAAATCCCCACACCATGTCAGCATAGAATGAGGTTAGATGTTTATGGATAGATGAACGTAGAGATTGTTTCAAAGAACTAGAGAGAAGGGTATTTAGGGAACCAATAATTAAAGTACCCAACATTGAAGAATATATTATGATCAATAGTGATTCATAAAATAATTTTTTGGGATGAATACTCATGAATAATGGTATGGTTATAAAATATTTCTCTCTATTCATTTAAAAATTAATGAAAAAATTTACCTGACTCATGATTTAGTGTCAAAAATATTAACTTTTTCATTGAAAATATGTACACATTATCTATATGCTGAAAGGTGTGATATATATATAATTAAAATAAATGATTGATGTATATATTTACATATAAATAGTTGGTTATGTTCCCAAGAATATTTTTTGAGTTGATAAAATATTATTGTTGCTCAATACATTACCATCATCTGATGGTGGACAAGGTGGTTGATGATCTAAGACAAAATGATGATGGTAGCATATCTATAAAGAGGATAAAAATATCCAATATTTCTAGATATTAAAAGAATGGATATAGAAATATTAGGAAGAGGATAAATGTATTTTCTTTCCTAGAATAATGTTTAATAATCCATCCACAAGAGGATTAAGAATGCACAAAAGGATTGTGTGTAATTACCGAAGAATATCTGGAAAGTTTCTATGTTCAACCATGACTATGGTCGAAGAATAATCATTGGTAATTGAGATTTTTTCCTATAAATATTATACTTTTAGAAGGAACTATTTGATGAAGAACATAGTTCATCATTCGTTAATCATCATGGAAGTACAATATTATATAAATATTTGAATGAGTGTTTTTGTGTGAAAACCTTGAAAGTGATATTGAAAATAATTTATCTTATTTCTTGTTATGTCAAAACGTTTTGTTTTAGTGACATAAACTTAAGGGGATGGTACAACTAATACCTATACCAAAATTTTAATGGGAAAACACCAGGAATTTGTGGTCGGACTCCCTGAAACATAAAATTCTTCTATCATCATTGTAGTTGATCATGATATAAATTTAGAAAACATCATTGATATTAGAGAATATTTATTGCCATAAAATATTTCTAGAATATACATTAATGAATTGTGTTTTTTACATGTAGTGAAAATTTCTAATATGTCTAATTGAGATACCAAGGATATTGTGTTCTGATTCTCTACTTATTATCTTGTTTAAATGATTTTTAAGACATAGAGGACCATTAAATCTATATAAAAAATATTGTGATAATTCCCATGGATTTAAATGGATTTTTTTATCTACACCATCCAATGGTGATTTTTTTTTGATAAAAATATCTTTTATTCATGAATATAGGTAGATCCTTTTGAAGACCACTACAGTATTAAGTAAAAAACACAAACCAATTGGGATGATGATATCAAGAGAAGTCTATTGAAACATTATCTAGTTGTTGAAATGGAAGATAATGATATATAAAATCAACATCACTTTTGGTTATCATAATGCCTATAAAAAGATTATATGAAAAATCATTGATGAGATCTAATGTTTGATGTTTGTATTAAAGTATTCCAGTGAATAAATCCTTGGAAAAAGGATATGAAATTTTTAATGTAGGAAGAGTATATCCATATATTTTAACAGTCCCATCAATATTCTTGATCATAAATGTATGGTATCTTATTCCTTGTGACATCAATAGAATCATTCTCAAGTTCATTATGAGTTCCATTTATCTCTCTAGATGATGTAAATGTTTGATCCTTAAAATGAATTGAACTCAAAATCCATACCTCTGAATAAATATTTATAATAAGTGGAACTACCAGTGGAGATTTTGGATTATGGAGAAGAATATGTATAATATAAGGCCACTAACCTGGTCAATTTTTTTTCACAAAATCATAAAATTTAATGGTTTTCTTGAACGTGAGGATGTGGTGAGGCCGAACTATCATTAGTTTTTTGTATCCGAGTGATGGAATTTAGTGTGATAAATTTATTTAATGGGGATAAAATATAACACCACAAGATTTTATGATATATTTATTTTTTAATAAATTTAACTTCATTGATATATTATGTTACATGCAACACTAAGTTAAAATTAATCGTGATATACTATTAAAATAATATTTAAATGTGATAGTTATAAACTACGCATTAAAAATAGTGTTTTGAATTTCCCTAAATAAATTATTAAATATTTATGGTTTATAAATGTATAAAATTAATTAAAATGACATAAATTTATTAGAAATACAAATAAAAATCATTTTAAGGAAAAAAGATATATTTTCCTAAAAATCTGTTTATATGCATACACTGTGTTTTTTTCATAAATTAAATTTACCACTATTGTATAATGATTTTAATGAAATTTATAGATATTATATATTTAATTAAATATTTTACCATTATTCTAATATTTTATCTGGGGAAGAGATAATAATAAATCCATTTATATTCTTAATATTTTAATTTTCTAAAAAGTGGTTTTCGACATGTTTCTAAAACATTTTATAATATAATTTTCATCCAAATATAAAAAAGTACATTTAAACATTGGATTATATTTTTTGAATCATGAAGAATATATTTTCTTAATAATTACCTTATACATTTGTTCAATATGAGAAAAAACAGTGGTAAATTTTTGTTAACTCGGCATGGGAAATACAGGTAAAATTGTGTTAAAAGATTTTGGTAAGGAGTTAAAATATATATAAATCATTACATTATCATATGTTATGAGTTTATTTTTTCTATTTACATACATTTCTCAAATTAGTTACCACTTGGCTCTACTCTTCTTTGATATTTACCAACAAATTATTTTAAATACATAAAAATACAAAATATCACTCTCTTAACATTAAACATATATTTCATGTTCGCATAGAGAAAAGAATAATTTTAAATGAATATAAAATTTAATTTTGTGAATACTAAAAATATTTTTATAATTATATTTTTTTTTATAATTCTTAGTTATTATAAAATTACCTTAAATTCTTGTACAGCATCGATATAATATTTGTTCAGTTATAATAAAAATATATTCAATGATTCAAAAAATATTAAAATTAATAAACATTTGTCTAATTATTGACTTTTATTAATTTTTATTTGAAACTAAATCATATTTGAAATAAATTAAGGGATTATATTCAAATTTATTTGTTATCTTGATGTCTTAAATGACAATGTAATTGACTAGTTTCAAAAATTACAATAATTATATTTTATGAAACAAATATTGTACGATATTTTTTAAAAATCCAAAAAATATATAAATATATAAATATGGATAATATATGGTCTAAAATATAATCCATTTTATATTTATTTATAAATTATAACCTTATAGTAAAATTATAACCCTTTTTACAGAAAAAGATATTATCTTAGTTAAGGTTAAAATTGGTTAAACAAGGGGATAATCTAAAAGATAAGGTCTAAAATGACACCAAAATAAATATAAAATACACTGTGTCACTATATTTTTACCTTTGAATATTGATTACAAATATATGGCCATTGGAATAATTTTCCTTAAGAATTAATTATTTATATTTTAATTTTTAGTAATTCCAAGTGTTCCATTTCCCTACCTTATAAAAGGATACCCTTTCCATCACTTCTTTACACAACCATAAAAACCCAGGATCAACAAATACATACCATTTTTTATTTAAAACATTCATATCATAGTTTTATATTTTTTTTCATTCCAGAAATTCAAACCCTAGTTTCTATAAGAAAGATCTATAGGAGATATTTTAATGGAGAGATGATCGTCTTACCAATCCCTTTCAGTTTATTTCTTATTTTATCTCCTCTAAATATGTGGTATTTATCATGAAATAAGAATATAATGATTGTAAATATGCTAAAATCTTATTATAACTATAAAATCACCATTATCCGACTTCTTTTCCATCAAATGGGAAGTGATAGTATTTCACATGACCATGTATGACTTAAAGACTCCACAAAGTGACACAATTCATTTTTCATCCCCTTAATTATTGGATGAGTATTGTAATTTGTTTACTTTTTATTTATTATATTTATGATTTTATTATTATAATATCATATCAACCTTCTTAACTTCTAATCCATTAGAATATAATAACATCGCCCATGTATAAATATAAATTGACACCTCCATGAAGCGATTTGATTAATTTTTAATTTTCTCATATGAAGAATAGTAATAATGAAGGATTTAATGAATTTATATGATATATATTATATAATAATTCTTTATTGGGAAAGTATTGTTTACCATTCATTTATTCAATCCATAAAAATGTAAAAAAATATACATGCGTATGTTTGTCCTACTAACCTAAACTCTATAATTTTTATTCATTTTATAAAAAAACCCCACTCAAAAGATACATCATGAAGGTCTAATGTAGTGGAATCCTGCCACATCATTAATAAAAAATTTGATTCACTCATTAATAAAAAAAGATACGTTAGGAAAGTATGATACATTTTGGTTTGTTAATTTTGTAGATGCCAAAAAGTTAGCTATCATGTTCCCCTCCTTCCCTGTGTGAGTGACAACCCTTTGGGTGCCCATGAGATTTTTACACTTCCAGATAATGTACGCAATGTTCTAGGGTTAATTTTCACTTCCTAGTAGTTCTTTGTATAATATCAAGAAATATGTTTCTACTACCTTCTGAATGATGTGCTTTTCTCGCATAACTCTTACCCTATGACAATAGTCTGGGCCTCAGGGCTATATAACATCACCTCTTCAATAAAATGATAAGAAATATATTAAGAAAGGTCCCTCTTGGTCCCTAATAACTCCTCCACATATCATATCCTAACTAACAAAGGACCCATAAAGGTTGAGTTTGAAAACACATCTGAGAGGGTACCAATGGACCCAACACCCCTTCCCCGGTCGGTTGCCCTGGTTAGATAAAAGTTGATTGGAATTATTGGACTTACAGAATGAGCGTCTTGGCCTTCTATGCACAAACTGAAAAACTCTAGTAAGTTGTTATTCATTTTAAAGAGTGTGATAATTTTAGATCCTATTATATTTTTTTGGTGAGCATTATTCTTAGTAGTCTTGATAGTCCAGTATGCCGCCATAGGGATTACATCCCAGGCATTCCTCTTGGGACCATGATTTCCCAAGACAAGAAACCACACGTAGAGAAAATAGTCTTACATTCATCCATTATCATTCTATCATGTGAATGTCCCTTATTCATCCCATACTCATCTATCCCAATCGCTATCAAAGAAGTGGTTCTCACCTTTTCTTGTTTGGGATCTCTATAACACTAGCACCTGGATTCCATGTTGACACCCATGTGTTGGATGTTATATTCAGTGGAAAATTATTTATTCCACACTCACCACAACATGAAATTAAACATAGATGGAACATCTTATCAGCAGAGTGTCTCCCCCCATGAATCTCCATTAGTAGGATTCATCCTTGTGTGATAAAAGGCCTTGATTGAGAACTCTCCTGAAGGGGAGAATGTAAACAATAAGTCTCTCTAGATCAACACTAAGAATAAAAGTGCTTAATGAGGCACATTGGTTTCATAAAGGATTTCCTAGAGAAATTAGTGTTGTCTTCATGCCTCTCTAAATGAGATATACAGGTTTGAGGAAACTCTGAAACCACAACCTGCCTCACCCCCAATCATGATGTCAGATGTTAATGCATCCCCTTCCCACCATCCATTAAGAGTATTGTCGTAGGGTCTCTATGTATGGGTTGATAATATTAAATATCATAAAAGGAAGTATCCTATGTATGATAACATCTAGAAAAAAACTATATTTCTTGGTCATACCTCATAATATATAGTCTTCCATATCTACCCACAAATGTTTAGTGTGAATGCCCTGCATGGTCAATGAGATGCTTCTCAAGTTAATGCCTCATTTAGAGATTGGTCATGAAAGATGTATCTCCAAAGCCTAAGGAGGTCTGCCTTCCATCTTCCCATACTATATAAATCACACCATAAACCTCTCAATTTTGGGGATAACACATTTGGGGACCATTAGAGTGGATATAAAATTCATGGGAATGGAAACTATGACAGAGTTCACGAGAGTTATTCGAGCTCCAGAAGATAAAAACATGTTTTCGACTTGTAGATGTGCCCTGTAATATTTATTGATCATTCCAAAATGGTGTACCCAAAGAGGGGTAGGAAAAACCGTTGCTTGGAGATGCCTTATTGGGAAAGATCATCTTATAATATTCTGACTGAAATCCAAGTCCCTTTCCCACTTGTCTGAGATTTTCATTACAGTAAATTATAGGATATTACCCCTATTCACCACCTTGCTGCTCCATTTATAGTGATTATTTATTCTATATATAATTTTATAGATTATTATGGATATGTATAATTAATATATATTAATATTTCCACTATATATAACATGTAACTTTGATCAAATTACAAGGATCAAAACTACTTATCCAAAACATACTGGTAAAATGAAGCAGTTATCATCTAGAAAAAATATTTTAATATATAATTGTTAAAAAATGATGAAAAAATGTTATAAGTAAATAATAAATGTTATGATATATATGATAAATATTATTGAATAGATTTATAATAAATAAATATTTATTATTCAAGAGTTTTTAACACATACTAAATATGTCCTAAAATATGTAAGGGTGCATCCTATCAAATTGTCTTCAATAGGTCTTGTATTATGTTTTACACCTATCTTATTTACAAGGTGTATATAATAAAACATTGAAATTATATTTCATGAGTATATTTATATTAATGGTATTTAATATTTCATTTAATGTTATATATTTAATGTGATTAATATTTAAAACATACCAAAGGGGTAAGGGTGTATTTTATGATCTTATCATTATTTAGAATTTTTTATATTTAACTCTCCAATGGGGGAATTATTTGGTATTTGTATCTTAAAATGAATAAATTTTTATCTTATTTACTTTAATTACCTTTATGTACTCATGATACCAAAAAAATGTTTTCAAGGAAATCCTACGTTTTTTTTCTACTCAAGGAGGAAAATATGTCATCCATGTGTATATTTTAATAAAAATATATAAAATAATGTTCCAAATATTATACAATGAATTATTAATTTATTTTTTACCCTTATATTAATTATAAAAAAATATATTAAATAGAATATTTTATTTTGTTTTCTAAATGATTCAATTTTAATTGTTTACCAAAAATGTATTAGTAATCCTTATTTTAATATAAACAACTTTAAAAAATTTATCATCATCTTGAACAGTAGATTCATAAAATATTAATTTAAAGGTATTGAAGTTTCTATTATAATAAAATGATTCCCTTGATATTTTGAAAAAAATATTTTTATTACCTAATTTAATCTGAAAAATTTATATTCTTTGAGATTTTTTTAATTATATTATAATAGTATTCTCATCTAATTTAACAAAATTTATTTAATATTATGGAATACTAATGATATACTCAATTTATATCATCCAATATTTTCCTCTTGAAGGTTTATGATTAGTTTGACTAGGGATAGTATTGATATATCATATATTATTTCCTCCAAAATAGGCAGTTACAAATTTCCAGGGAATGTTAAAAAATTTGTATACATTATTAATAATAATAATTAATTATACTTATTAATTGATTTTTGGGGTATATAGTTATATATCACCTCAATTAATCGATAGAAATCAGGAGAAAAAAAGGTTGTATATTTTATTGGGGCCTTACTAATGTAAGTTGATGTCTCGTAGAGTTCTTATTTCATGGTAGTGTAGGTATTTTCTTTGAATCTATATCCCTCCCCCAACCAATTTAATACTATCAAAAAAAATCCCTTATAGGGAAACAAAAATTAATGAAAACATAAACAGGCACTGGTAATACTAATAGCATCAATTTATTATGATAGATTAAAAATACATCAAAAAATGTTTTTTCACTCCTACAAGAATTGTGAATTTTTATTATTTTTAAAATAGTACGTATTAAACATTGAAAAAATAAGTACTTTTATTTTATATTCTCTATATTAGGAATAAAAAATAATTTTTAAATATAATTAAATGGTGGTGCTGTTTACAAAAGAATAAATCAATTAATGATATATTTTATAGTTTTTATAATAGAATTAATTGGTGATGGTAAAGTCATTTTTAAAAAATAAATTCATAAATAGAAATGAAAAGTTAAAAATGATGGTGAATATTTATGAAGAATGGCCTATCATTAGTAAAATTCTATGTAATGACCCAACATTTCAAAAAGGAATATATCATTATCATCAATTTTTAATTTCTATTTTTATTGTAGTAAATTCCCTCTATTGTGTAATTTTGGTTCCAAGAGAATCTGGGACCGGTTTGAATCCAACCCCCCTAGAAATTTGAGAAATATAGTGGATTGCATGATTAGCGCACAATTAGGCCTAACTATGTGACTCAACCATGTGGGAAAGTCAGTGCATAACAGTAGGCCACTATGGTTTTCCTAACTATGTGAGGTGGGCCACACACCCATACAAATAATATAGACTATTTCTTAAATTCATTTCACACAGCTTTCATATGGTCATTTAAACTTTATGTCTACCATATGTCAATGGTGTTCATGGATAGTGATTGGTGCACGATTGGGGTGTGGTTTGGCTAACCATTCGTCCAGACCATGAAACCCTTTAAATGAAGTTAAATGACAATTTTCCCATAAA
The DNA here is from genome assembly GCA_963277665.1 of Viscum album. NCBI lineage: Eukaryota > Viridiplantae > Streptophyta > Magnoliopsida > Santalales > Viscaceae > Viscum > Viscum album. Next base: position 565,874,686 of record OY728164.1, on the reverse strand, counting down.
TAATCTTAAATCATCACCCCCTATTTTATTTATTCTTCTTCAGTGGAAATCACCTTTCTTATCTATTGGGGATCCCTTATAAGCCTAAGATAGTATCTTATATTTCCCTTCCACCTAGCCTCAACTTCCATCATCATCGGTAACATTGAATCTGAAAAATTAATATTTATGATCCGCTTAAATCCTTTAATCTTTCATCTTCCAATCCCTTTTTCTATTTTTATAGAAGTTCATATGGAATATTATTTGGGTTTTTTTAATTATTTTTATTAATTCTGTTATTCATAGAATCAGATGCTAAAACTAGAAAAGTGGTTATCCACAGACCTAAAGTAGTTGGTATATATATTCAGTGTCTAAAATATTAAGTGTTTTTATAGATTTTTTCATTGTGATAAAATCCATAAAAAATCATATGTTTCCTTAAAATGATTTTTAAATTTATAATTAATTTCAAAAATATATGGAACACCCATAGACCATAATTTAATGATTTCATGATTACTACCACTTCTATACCACCCCCTTTGGTTTACTGAATTAATTTCCCTCTTAAATTTTACTATTTAAATGACCAACCATGTTCTATGTCAGTTTTGTTGAACAGAAATTTAATTTTCTTTGAGATATAAATGAAAAGTGTTGATTTAATTAAATGAAAGTGGGTGGAAAGGCCACACCTCATGTTTAATATTTTCAAATTTTAATTTTGTGTATTGTGGCTCCCTAGTTAAATTAGGCTAAATGATATTAAATTCAGAGTGGTAATCCCTCATAATAATTATTATTTGTCAAAGGATGATGTTTAGTAAACCACATTTAAAGGACTTGTTGAACATGGGAATCCATACTCCCTTACATTGGACGATGGACATGAAATCTAACATTGTTTAGTCATATTTAGATAATGGGAATAACACTCTATGTTCTCATGCTACATGTTTTTATCATGCCAAATATTGACACCATATCAAGTGACAACCAGGATGTCTTGTATTCATATGAGATTTGGGGACTATTCTGCCCATTGGAATTATTTCCCATTTGACTATTTATTAACACCTAAGGTATGCTCGTGGTCTTGCTAGCTCCTGTTATCTACCTATATTCCTATATATGTCCTCAAATATATTGTTATTATACATGTATACATATTATATATGATTACATATATGTAAATATATAAATATATGGATATACATGATTACTATGTTATGACTGACATTAACCTACTACGAAGTCAGTAATGTCTGATTGGTTTCCAATAAGAACCTGATCTACAAGTACTTAATTTACCAACATTATTTATTATTAATTATATCTCTACACGGATGTGATATAGATACTGGATGGATTATTTTAGACATCATTGTTGGATAAAATTATTTCATACCCTACTCAGGTCGCCATTGGCTCCCATGTAGACTTCATGACTGCATGTATATATAAGGTAAATCACCTTATCATATATGCTTGATCTATTTCTATTATACAATAGAGCATGGGGGTGGGGGTCAACCATATCCTCATGAAGAAAGTGGGTATTTATTTTGATTTATTTCTATATATAATGCTGTATATTCATATTTCATGCATACCTTGTTTACAATTTTTGTATATCAGCAATACATGTAATCTTTTTTATGTGAATCATCAATTAGATATTGATTATTATTTTATTTTCTTTGTTGTTTATACATATGTAGTTTTGTAATGGTTTCTCCTTAAACTATGCTATCTATTATATAATACTTCTAATATTTATTTAGTCGAATTAATGATCATTACTTATTGATCCTCTCTAATATGAGGATATATCCCCCCTTCATACCACCTTGGACCCTCATACTAGTAGGAATCCTCTGGCACTTGGTAGGCATGCTTGAGGCCATGTGACCACTGAATCAGGGCACTGTTTTAGTGTATCTCGAGTCAGGATGTCACTGAGTGGAATCAAGTCATTATTTTACATTAACTTATTTTTTGGTTATTTAATAGAAGACAAGGATGTATCAAAATTTGTTAAGCTACCAGATCCATGGAATAGCTTACCCATGCATAGGGGAAAAGTTAACTAGGATAGTTTATTGTTGTTATTGGATTATTTAGGTAACAGTTTCACGAATTTCACTGTAGAGTTATGCACGTTTTTTGTGAAATTATTAATATTGATGTTATTATTATTATTATTATGGGATTTTACCTTGGATTTATAAGGCATGGATTTATCATCACAAACATAAACATAGTCCCCTTAAGAATTATATTCAATTCATTTTTCTGTGAAATATTTAATTTCTATATGAATTTCCTGCTACATATAGTTGGTTCATGGTTATTATGTTGGAGTCTACTAACATTTCATGAAGGGATATGATAATGGTATAATTTTTTTTTTGAATTAATATAAATGGTTTTTTTCCACATATATTGATGAAAACACCTTAATTGGATAATTTTACAATGTTGTGTGTTCTGGAACTACTAGTTCTAACGAATGAAAGAATTATAGATTATTTGATTAATTTGATGTCAATGGTAATTTTTTCAGACTCAACTTCTAAAAATTCAGAATGTTGATTCATCAAAATCATATCATTTATTATGAATTGTTAAATCATTATAAAAGATGTAAATTCTACGTCACACCTTTATGGATTACCAATTAAACTTTTATGGATTATGAATTTTACTAATTGGGGAAGGTGACATAATTAACTGGACCATGATTTTTATATTTTTATATATTATTAACATAAATTAATATAAAACATTTAAGTAATTTTTTTACAACTGAATGGGGATTCTAATTTAAACATTAAGGGTGTTTTCCTCTATACATTACAACTGACACACCATACACTAGAACCTTAGTAGTCTGCTATGAGACTGAGACCCCAACATAGCCTTAGTAGTGGGTAGTTGGGGGTGACTTTTATGAAACTGATAGACTTTTATGTATTTCCATTGTCATCTATACATATATTTTAGATCCAGAAGAGAGGTGTGATATTTTTATAGGAATTTTACGTACCTATACTAGTTGTTTCTCTTCCTCCTTACTGACTATTGAATTATTTATTTATGGTGTGTGTTTTGGAATTATATAATCATTCCACAATGAATTCCTCTAGTGATATTCCTTGAAGATGTAGATTACCATGCTTAACAGGTGGTTTTACCTAAGCCTCTATAGATACCTTATGTAGTTCCACCAATGGAACCACATTTTATTCCTAGCATGGGAACTGACATACAATTTTTATTGGGTTTTGTTCATATATTTTAGACTTTTCATGGATTTGATCGACATGCCATGACCATTATAAAGTGGAATATAGAATTACAATAGTAACATCCTCCCACCATCACACAGGATTACAATCATCAAATTATTGAGTCATGGATGGAATAATTGTTTTCTATATTAGATCATATGTAGACACCTCCAGAGGGGATGGCCAAGCACACTGCATAAATTTATTGTGGATCATACTATGTGATGGTAGGATGTCATTACTCAGGAAGACTGACATTATTATATGATCTGAAAATATTTCTAGATGATATTCTATGATTAATTCTTCCCATATACCATGACATCTAACTGATCTATAGATTTAATGAAATTTCAGTAAGGAATCATGTCTTTTATAGAGTATTCATCCCGTTTTATTGGGATACAATGATTTACTTCAACCGTATCTGGTGAAGAGCTCATGATTTCAAGGATATTTGAGGATGGGTTTAAATACACCATATGATCACATGTAAATGTATCCTAGTTGACCACTATTTATGTGATAGTCAACCACACCCCCATTACTGAGTTGAATTTTAAGGATGTCGATGGTGAGAGCTAGGGCAGTTCATCACAAAGATATAGAATTTGTTCTTCTAGTGGATGGAGGTGTTATATAATTGTTTATCATGGGGTAGTAGTAGTAAGAAAACTCATACTGATGGCCTTGTTATATGTTATAAGTTTAGGAAATAATGATTCAAGAACCACAGTATATGTGAGACCCATTTTATAAATATTCTATAGTAGGATGGCGCACATTCAACATATCTTTAAGAAACTGACACTAGTTTCCAATGTGATGGGATCTACACCTACTCAACATTCTATGGAGGGGCCAACATTACCTCGAAAATGATGTTGCTGGAATACCACCACCCATTGAGGATGAGGAGGTGGTCGTGGATGTTTGAATCAGACCCAAGACTCACGTAGATAGTAGATTAGTCTTGCTCAAGGAAATTAGGATATGTATTATGGACATTGTAGTGCTAGTTACATGTAGTCAAACTTGTGCTAGAGGAGGAGAGTGTGGGTCCTTCTTGAGTTCATGGTACTATTCTAGTGACCTCTACTTTATTTCATTCACTATTAGACATATGTGCATCACATATTATATATATACTGGAATTATGGAAAATATAGCCCTCAAAATAGAGTTCTTAGGCCGAATTATAACAGATTGATACCCTGTTGGTTATCAGATCAAATACTGTTCATCGATTTAAGGATTGTCTACTTGAGATAGGAGGATATCTTTTAGTGTGTAATATATTCATCCTCTACATGACTAGGTTTGAGGTAATTCTAATGATATGAAGATTAGTTACCTATTGATCTCGTATCTATTATTATCACCAGAGGGTAACATTTATATCATGAAAGGGTGGTATACAAGTTTAAAAAATATAATTGGATATCCATGTATCTCGAGTAATACCTGAGAATAATAGACTCGGTATTGTAAAAACCTATATCTATAGTGTCCTCTTGACCGATCGAGGAATACAACCTACTATTATTTGTCCTATGGTGAATCATTTTAGGGACTTCATACTTGATTATTTTTTTGGCTACCTCAAGTGAGAGAAGTATAATTAACCATTGAGATACTTTTATGAGTAGAACCAGTGTCCATTCCTCATTATTATATGGCACCAATAGAGATCTAAAAACTCAAGAAATAGTAGGAAGACTTGGATGATAAAAGTATTATATGACATATTACTTTTTTCTAAATAACTAATTAGTTATTTTTTTAATATAATTAAATGGTTCATTAACATCACAAAACAAGACATAACCTAGTAATTAAATTTGGTTTTGAGTGGTCCTTTATTCTGTTAAGGTAAACTATATCCTCAGCCTTCTTGTGTATTTCCGATAGTTAAAATAACTCATGGTAAAGAACCATTAACCACTACCTATAATATAGGACCATTTTGACCATCTTTGAGGAAAGTGGGTTTTTTCAAAGATTGTATGGAGGGAATGTTATCATCTTTTACATTTAATATCGTCTTAAATACCCCATAGATCCTTTTATAGTAGGTATGGTCTTGATGAGTACATGGTAATGTTTCTAGGTCTCCAGAATGTACAAATAGTTTTCATGGATATGATGAATCATGATTTCCAACCATAACTAAATTCATTTGTTGTATTCTTCATGGATGAAATCATGGCGTATTCTTTCACATGGAAAACCCATTATCTTGATATCATGATAAATACACTGAGAAAGAATCCACACTACACAATGCTATAAAAATACAAATTTTGGATAATAAAAGTCTACTTCTTGTGTTTTATCATCTTATAATTGAGAGTATCGGTAGATCTAGAGATGGTGAGAGCTATAGATTCTTATGAGCAACCCAATAATGTTGTTTATATATAGAGTTTCTGGGGGATATCGGGTTATTACATAGATTTATCTCAGATTAATCATTCCTGGATATTCTGTTTATGGGATTGACTAATAAGACTGTGAAATTCATATGGTTGAAATATTGTGAAGAAGACATTCAATAATTTAAAATAATAATAGACTTCAGTGCCAATCCCGATTATTCAAAAATAACGAAAATGGAATATATTTTATTTTCATGCATTTGGAATCATCCCAGGGCTAGTTCTGATACAAGACAATAATTTAATGTCGTACGGGTCTTATAATCCAAGGAAACAATGTCATGATTACCTAACACATAGCCTCAGGCTAACTAATGTTGTTCATGCTCTATGTTGTTGGATAAATTATTTACATGCGGATAATTTTGTGGTATTAACCAATAAAAAAACCAAATGTATATCATAAAACATTTTTATTTGAATCTGAATAAATGTATATAAGTTATATACATGTAGTGAATTGAGTTTGAGCACGACTATACACCATGGGAATTAAATGAAGTTTCTAATTCCATAAGTTTGAAGACTCAGAAAAAATATGTTCAAGAAGCTATTGGTGAGTGGCATTTGCTGGGATTGTATTCAAAGGTGCATGTTGAGGTTTATGATGATCATGGATACACAATTCAATTAGATTTAGAAGTGACCTATACCTTTCTGGAATTTGTAAAAGTGAGGAAAATTTTAGATCTCGAGGTCTTAGTCCAGAGTTATGGTATCATGGATGTGGTTAGATAACCAAGGTGAAGTGTGGATGAGGATGATTTTTACCCATAAATGGTCATGTCTAGGTTTCTAGTAGACATATGAGAATATATTATTTATGAATTTCATGCCTTATCATAGGAACTATATCCTAGCATCACAAATTTATATCAAGACTTATGTTTCTAGATTTGTAGGCTTTGTATGAAATGGGGGATATCCATATTTTTAACGTGGTGTTTCACATATATACAGGTGAAGGAAGAAAACACTCATAAAACGTGAATCATACAACTGTTGTCCATTCCTAAGTGGAAATGGGATGATTTATTCATGGAATTCATGATATGTTTTACCTGACCTCCTCGAGAAAAAAACATATTTTGGGTAGTTATTGATTAATTGAAAAAAGTTATGCATTTCGTACATATTTTATAGAAATTCATTGAAAATGAGATGGGGAGTCCATTTGTTTTGGAGGTAATAATTTTTCATTGAGCTCATAGTTCTATAATATCATATAGGGTCTCTTGTTTCTTTTCGTTGTAATATATGGGATTTTAAAAGGCCTTGGGTTCATTAGTTCTTCTATGTATGGTATATCACCCTCATATTGAAGGAATGATAGATCGTTCTATTCATGTGTTAGAGGAAATGCCTTGTGCATGTTTCCATTTCATTGGGAGTTCATTGTATAATAAATTTACCATAGATGATTAATCTTATAATAGTTGTTTTAAAGATACCATCCAGATAGATCCTTATGAGGCCTTATATGGCTAACCATATAAATCACCTTTGTGTGGGTTAGATGAAGGGGATGCATCTCTTATTATCCCATGTCTTCCTCATGAAACATTAGAGAATTTAAAGATGATTATATTTTAGATGTTTATGGATCAGTTTAGGAAGAACTATTATTCCAATCTCTGATGACATACTCTAGAGATTGAGTTTGGATATATGGTTTTCTAACATGTTGTATTTGAGTTGGTTCATCAATGGATCCATAAGAATGGTAAGATTTTTCTCAATTTATAAAAACTTTTGAGGTTTTGGAATGTATCAGAAAAGTGGATTTCCATTGACGAGTAGCTAGTGTATATCATGCATCTGAGTGTAAATGATCTTCAAGGATGGTCAGTACCTATACTATGGTTGAAGTGGTTGCATGAACAATTACAAGATTAGATCTTAGAGAAGGATGCTGATGTACATCCCTAGTAGATAGAAATTTTTTTAGATGTTTCTTCCTTACTATCATAATTCAAACTCAAGGATGAGTTGATTTTTGGAGAGGTTATTGTAACGAATTGGATTTTCATAAAGATAAGGATAATTTTTTACAAGTTGATATTACTTTTTTTATCTTGGTAAAATTCCCTATGGCCTAAGGGAGTTCTAGAGAGTGTAGAGGGATTGTTCAGATTCAAAAACCCTAAAAATTTAGAAAAGGAGTTGGACACCAGCTTTGCACAAGGTTAGGGCTAATCGTGCGTCTCAAATATTTGGGGAAATCAATTCATATAAGGAGGCCAAACGGTTTTCCCTAAATGTGTGACTCTATACTCATGAATTTTCAAAAACGTATGACCTCTAAACATTGGAATCTGATAGGCCTTGCACACTATTAACTAGGTTGTAAACCTAGCCCATGCGAGTGATGTTCTTGGATAGTGGTTGGGGCACAGTTGGTGCATGGTTTATCCAACCATGTAGCAGTACCGTGACAACACATAAATGAAGTGAAATAACCATTTTTTTATTAAATGATCCTAAATCCACATCCCATATTTTCTTTATCCTCCTCCAATATGAATAACCTTTTCTCACCCTCATAGAGCTATTTAAGGCCTACGCTAGGATTTTATTTTTCCTTTCCATCTATTCACTGATTCCATCAATGTAGGTTACATTGATTCCATAATAGTAAGATACCTAGTCATATTTCATCCATTCATCATTTATATTCCAATCTCTTATGCTTATTTATTCAAGATCATATTCCATATTTTCAAGAAGGTGGTTCTTTATTCTTTTTTCTTCTATTATTCTTCAAATCAAAGCATGATACTAGATGAGTGGCCATCCCCATACCTAGGGGATAAGGTATCAAAATTTTTACACTAATAGAATAGGTGTTATATAGATTTTTCTAATGTGTCACAGTCTAGGAATATCTACATATTGCCTTAAAATGATTTTTATCTTTATAATTAGATGAACCATGTTATGTAACACATATAGACCCATATTAAATAATTTTTGATTTCTCATATCTTGGATACCACCAATTTGGGAGGAATTGAATTAAATTAACTCTTTAATAAAAAAATTTAGATTACCATCCACCCTCTATGTTGGTTGGTTTGACATTCAACTTTCTTGGAATTATTTTTATAAATGCAATAGACTAGTTTCAATGAACAATATTGGGTGGTAAGCCCAAGAAACATGATTAATAATTTAAAAAATGAATTTGGTTTATTGTGACACCCATGATTAATTGGGATAAATGATATTTAATTTTCACAATTAATCCATCATTGAAAATATTGTTAAAAGATGGATAATGGTCGGTAAGCAAATGTTAAAGGGATTTTTGGACTTGTGATTTCATGCACCCTTACTTTTTTATGGACATGATGTCTCATGTTGTTTACACTTATTTAGAAGATGAGAATATCAATCCACATTCTATTGTTGTGGGTGTGGGCATGATGACTTTCCCAACAATCTCGAGTGATGAGAATGATTTCTTGAATTTATATGAGATTCAGGAATAGTATCGTTCATTGAAGCATATAGCTTGTTATACTAGTTATCAAAGCCTAGGTTACGCCCCGAGTCTAGCTAGAACCTATTATCCATGTATGTGAATATATATGTCCTCACGTATATAGTGAATATACACGTATACATATTAAATATTATTATTTATAGGTTTGTATATATATATACCCATGCTTATTCTGTTCTTACATACTATATCCTATGCTGATGAAGGGAATGTCTACATGGTGTACCATCAGAACCTGAGCTGACAAGTATTTATTTTTTGATAATTGTTTATTATTCATTCTACATGCACACTGATTTTTTATAGACCTATTTTAGATTATTCTAGACAATATTTTTGGGTGCCTAGTGAGTTTATCTCACACCCTACTCGGGAAGCCTTTAGTACCAGATTATACTTCATGATAGCATGTATGAATATGGGAAAGCACACTATAACATATTCTTGATTATTTTTATTATATCATGGTGCATGGGAACACATGAAAAAGTATATGCTCATGACCCTAATGGATTTGTCTTTTAATTTTAATTTTTTCCTATATTTCTTATTGTATATTCAAGTCAATTATACACCATGTTTCTCATTTTTGTACATCAGCATGCCATAACAAAAAAATTTATATCACTTAACCTTTTGATTTTTATTATTAATTTAGTTTCATGGTTTTTTATACAATCACTATGTTATTATAGTTTCTCTTTCTATTATGATATCTGTAATGTCTTGATTCTTCAATTTATTATGTCTAATTATCATTATCAATTAAGCCACTATAATATGAGTGTATAGTCTCCGAACCACAACACCATGGATCCTTGCTGCTAGATGGTATCCTTTGGCATATAGGAAGGTGCACTAGAGGAATTCTGACCCATCGACTTAGGTAACCATTTAGTTGGATTCTGGAACAGGATGTTACTTCTCATCATTAAAAATCATATCCACTGAAATTATCCATCACAAAAAAACATTGTCTGAAAAAGATTCATTAAATGTGTTTGAATCATTGGGATGGGATTCCATATGTTGATATAAGATCATTGCAATAAGGTTTAATATATAAATCACGCATGACCTACCTTTATCACAAACTCATTTTGATTTAGTTATTTCTCCCAAAAAGTAAAGTTTTTGATCTAGATAATATAATGTAAATCTGAACACAGTCATTTTTATTATCATGATGTACTTTTCTAAACATTTTAAAAAAAAATTATTTGTAACATATTTTCATTTTTTTATTATAAATATCTTTTAGTTGTTTTTTAATTGGTTTTATTTTAACAGTATAAGGAATCATTTTTTATTTATTTTTTTATTTTCTTTTAATTTTTTTAATATAGTAAAATTTATAAAATAAAAATTTATAATAATACATGATAATTATCAATATTATGTTAAATTATTAAAAATTAAATGAAAAAGAAAATATTAAAAAAATTAATATAATAGATAAAAAATATTAAGAATTAGTATTCTATTATAAGTAATTGAAAAAAATTATGAAAATTTAATTAAATAATTTCTTTAATATTTATAATAAAATGAATATAAAATTTATTATTTATTATTAAAATTATTTTTTCAAAGTATGCATTTAGTTAAAAAATTTACACAGCTGTTGTTTAAAATAAATGTTAAATTAGAAGATAAAATAATTTAAAATGAAATATATACATATACAAAAAAATGAAATAAATAAATAAACATGAGACTAAAATAAATCCAATATTAGAAAAACTACTCATATAATTCAAATATTTTCAAAATATAATAAATATAAAATTATAAAAAATAATAAGAAATTTAAATTATTCTAATTGTACTGAAATATAATTGGTAATAAATATAATTTTTAATTTATTAGTTATTATTATACATTAATAAAAATTAAAATGAAATAATATGATAAATAATTAATATTAAAATAAATTATTAAATATTATTATAGTAATGAAAATTAAATAATTTCTATATGTCCTTATAATAATATTTTCTAAAGTATATATTTAAAATTAGTAATATAAAATGTCTAAATAATTTAATAGGTAATATTTATATAATATAATAATTAAAAAATATTAATCAAAAATTAATAAATTAAAAAAACTGAATTACAATTATAAATATTTAGTATAATACATAGAATATTATGAAATTAAAAGGAAAGAATATGTAATGAATAAAATTTAAAATGATTTTAATAAAAATGATAATGAATAAGGCATTAATATTATTATAAATTATTAAAAATCAATATTAATTACTAAATATAAGTAAAGTGATGAATTTATCAATAAAATTACAATATATTATTAAAAGTTATTAAATGGATAACAATTAAATAATTTTAATAATATAGTTAAATATTTTTTTAAATATCTTCCATTACTTGAAAAATTTACATTGTACACTTTTAAAATTTTCTATTTTTTAAAATAATTTTAATATTTTCTTGTTATATAATATTTTATCTATAACGAAAAAAAGTGAATAAAATTATTATTATTTTCTAAATAGTTCATACTTTCAAACAATTATAATTATTTAAAGTCAAAAAATTATATAAAGTAATTCAGAAAAAAAATAGTTCAAATTAATTATGATTATGTTCTTGAAAAATAAAATACAGATAAAATATAAAAAAATCAATATGGGACCATAATAATGCTATTCATTGAAAAAATATTTTCTTTTTTGAGGGAGTTGATAAATTTTTTTCTTTCATCAAATATAGAGTTTGATTTTTAATTAAAAAAAGAAGATTCTTTCTAAAAAATGTGATATCAAATTATTTAAAAGTATTGATTATGTTGGAGTTCATATTTTAGGTATTAATTTTAATGAAGATTATGTTTTCTATTAGCAACATTGTGATGAAAATTCATAGGAAAATAAAATAAATTGGTTCCTAATAAATCATAATTATAAATATTAGTACACGTGGTAGCTGAAACATATTTTCCACAAACAAAAATTGTGAATAATTATTTGAATTTTGAATTGGAACTATCTTAATATTTTTAATTTATTGAACTATTTAGAGGATTACTTATATCCTATATTCTATGATTTTAAAAGATGATACTTTTTTGAAATTTATTTCTATTAAATCATATTTTGTAAATCCAAATTTATGTTTTTATCAAGTAATATTTTTTATTACATTTTTCTTATGTTAGGGAGATACATTAACAATATATTTCTACAAATATCAAAAATTCATTCTTTAATATCGGTGTCAGAGATCATGAGATTCTTGAACTTTTAAATTATTACATCTTATAATATATTAATTATGAACCATTGGTTAATTTTTAAACTGGAAAAAATTAAAGTACATAGACACTAAATATGGAAAATACCTAATTTTTCCTATAAAAAATTTACATAGATTATAGTGCTTGATTTTTTATGATAGTATATAATCATTCTTTTTTCCATTAATCTAAATTTATTTATAAATAAAAGTATAAATGATTTTTTTGATAGTGATTGTTTCAAATAATTTGATCAGCTTCATCCATCATTTTCATTATATTCTCTTAGTGCACTATTATGTCATTCTATAGATGGGTTTTCATTTTACTATATAATATAGTCAATATTCTTGTTGGACTATTTTTATATATCCATAAAACATACGACCTGGATGTTGATAAAGGAATCATATTTCTATTTGGAATTATCAATTTCGGGTCATCTAAAGTTGAATATAAATTTTTTATTTTAGTCTATTGATTGATGAAGTGAATTTATTATAGAGTGATGGTGCACCTATATATGATTTAGTTTCATAAAAAAATAGTACTTTAAGGAAACCATTATTTTAGAAAATTTATGTATTCTTATTTTTCAGTATGTTATTTGGATGTAAAACACATGGTCATAAATCATTTCTTTACAAAAAGTGTTATAGTGAAACACTAATTAATTTCAAGGGAAAATACATTTATTTATCAACCATTTCATATTTATTCACTATTCTCCTCCTTTTCAAAAGAATAGAAATATTTTGAATAAGGATAGAATTGAAAGAGATGGAACTCCAGTTATAATATTGTGTATTCATATAAAAATAATCATTTATTCACTAACTCTTAATAGTATTGTACAAAATATAAACTAATGAAAATTAATTGTCTTTGGTAGAGATCATAATGTGATAAAGTGAGGTATTTTTTTGGGATTTACCATATTGGTCTGATATGATGATTTTTCACATGATAGATATAATTCATATATTGATGAATGATTTTTAATAAAATACTGTTATTATATTTGAAACACTAAATATTTCTAAATATACAATAATTTCACGAACAAATTTTGCTCAAATTTATAGGAATATTGAACTTGAGTTATTTTAAACTAAGAGGTCAAAAAATTAGTAATTCCAAAATCTTCTGATGTTCTTTTTAATGAAAATAATTTTTTATTTTTAAAATGGATTTTGTATTTGAGGTTAGAAGATGAATTTTCCGTTAATTTATCTCTTTATGTTAGAAATGGTCATATTACTGGATTAAAAAGCCGTGATTGTCATTTAATAATGGGATGAATATGGCCTATTACTCATATAGGGTTATTGGATTCATATATTTAAGACATGTTGATCGAAATTTCATATTATTATAATAATTTTTTTCTTATAAAATAGACTATTGTAAACATAGTGTACTAAAGGATGGTATTTTTTTGATATTATATAAATTGTAAAAAATTATGTCCATTGGACTTCACAAATTTAATGGAATATTTACTGTCACATTTTTTATATGAAGAAAAATATGACTGAATGGTTTAGTTTTAATATATATATATATATATATGTTATATTTGTTTATAAATTAAAGAAAAGGTATAAAATAAATCATTATTTTAATGTTCAACATTAGAGGCACAAATTTAGATGGAAATTTAAAAAAACTAATTATTTTTAATTTGAAGACTGATAAAAACCTAATATAATGTCTTATAATGATGACAATAATAAAAAAGACAAAAAAATGGATTATAAATATTTATTTAACATAGACCAATATTTGGTGGTGAAAATGAATTATAAATTTTACAAGATGAACAACACATAGATCATACAAATGTTCAACTCAACAGTAAATAAATTCTATAATTCATATAATATGGGTTTATGATAATTTTTTCCTTAATTTTTTTTAAAATGTAATTTTATTATATTTTTTTTGAAAATGTAATTTTATTATAATTTTTTTATAGATTACATTATTATCATACGAAAAATAAATAAATAAAACAATATTATCTTAATGAATGTCCACATCATAATTTTTTGTTTTACTTTCAAATTCTTGTATGTGGTTTTCTTTATAACCATAAATATGAAAACATTATATTTTTATTCTAATAATAATTAATTTATACATTTGTGTGCGTCGAAATATCAAAAATTAATAAATATTTGATAATTTTTACTATATAAACATTTATCGAAATTGGTAAAATAATATATTTCTTCTACTATTAATTAATATTGATTTCTATATGCACATATAGTTTGTAAAAAACAATGAATAATATTTTCTATTTAAATTGAACTCATTTATTTAAAATTAAAATTTAAATTTTTGACATGTTAGGTGAAATAATTTATTTATATTTTTTATGAAGGAATTATGTTAATAATTTATATTTTGTTACTTTGGAACTAATAGAAGGCGTAACATTCATCTACGACATAAATCCATTAACATTAAGCATAAAATCTATCTCATGGAAAATGAACCATTTATATTTGAACATTAAGAACATATTTTTTATATACAATTCAATGATATATTTAAATAGTTGGTGGGGTATGATAAAAATGAAAGCTCATGACAATTGGTAAATTGAAAAACAAAAGGGTTCTATAATTTTAAAAAATATTTATTTTCTTCAAAACACATGACTAAATATATTTATTACTCTTAGATTTATAGATATCAGTGATAATACTTTTCAATTAATAGATAATGATTTTTATCCTGTGGATAATGTGACAATCAATTAATTTTAAACAATGATAGGTGATGACATTAATGATCTAAAATAAATATATGGTGCTATGAATAAATATGTAGTTGATGATAGTTATTAATATTAATATGAGGATGAATAATATTGAGTTACATTTAAATTAAAATAAAAATAAGTACATATTAATTATTATTAATAATTGAATATTAGATCTCAATATTGTTTTCTTGTTTAAAAATTATTATCAGTTAATGTTATTTAAAATCATTATATGTATGGAGATTATTTTTTCGATCCAATCATATTTTTGAAAATGATGAGACACCTAATGATTTTTTTCCTATTATATCATTTCAGATGCAAAATATGTATTTTATCTCTTCACGATCAACTAGGAGGGTTTGTGCCCTTTCAAATTAAGGATTATTGTTCTTAATTATGATCATTTTTCATATCTTTATATCAATTCGTATTTGGGGAATCGATGTAGATTAATTATTTTATATAATAATTGTTTATTTATTCTATTTACTGTTGGTTTTATTATTATTTCTTATTTTCATAGTATATCACTTCTACTTTGTAACGTCCGGTTCCGAAAGTCGCCCTGAGGAACCCCATACTCTGCTAGCCACATGGCCTCAAGCACATTTCCCGTAATGCCAGAGGCTACCGACTGGCAGTGAGGAACTTAGGTGTGATAGTGGGTAAGCTATTTCATTATTGGCAGAGTAACACAATAGAAGATAAACAGATACACAAAAGTGGGAACAGTAATAAACCATACAAAAGTAAATAGCAGAATACTGGAAATAATTAATTGGAGAACACATATATATGAATTATTCATGGCACATATGTCAGGGAAGGAGAGAAACAAAACACATCATTTGAATATAAAATAGTACTAAGAAAAAGTACTAAAGAAAACAGATAAACAGCTCTTTCGCATCGCAAGCCTCAACTAGGTCACATTCTCTCCAGCTCCACATAAAATCACGTACCTGAAGTAGAAGGGTGCTTGAACTTATCTATACCTATATAAATATAATCTATTTGGGCCCAAAAGCATTTCCCAAATAGGGTGTCAGACTAGATCTCAGTAGGCAACCACCACAAGATCTATGCCTAACAGTTAGTGAAAATTTGGCCGGTAACGAGAAAAACATGAAACAGTGAACAAAAAATTACTCAGTGGTAAAAAATCCATAGTTTCAATGAATTCAATTTCATATATCAAGAAATAGCTAAAAAATCATGTAAAAAAAATAGGTAACCCTCTGGAATGTACTCACAAACCATTCAATCTGGTCCAACATAGCAACACAATCAACAAGCTAAACACAAAACGTAACCCTCTAGGAAGTACTCACAGTCTATCCCCTTTGGTCCTTCCTAGAAACACAAGCATGAATACAACACAATAGGTAACCCTATGGGAAGTATTCATATCCTATCCCATTTGGTCCTACCAGGTAACACAAGCTACCCTCTAGGAACTGCACTCAATCTAACCCCTCTGGTTCAGCATTAGAATAGACTCTCTAGGGATGCACTCGCCATCAATTCTCCCTATTGACTCATATGGGTAACTTAAGATGATTATGGGAATCCTTTACATCACATTCCCCCTATGGCCTTTGTCGAGTAACTATAGACACACTAAGAGATCACTTATATCAATTCCCATTATGGACTCTTATCGTAAGAAAAAAAAGACAATTTGGAAAAGCCCTTCTATCCATTCACGCTTTGGTCTACTAAACCAGTTTCTCACGGCCCTGTGTAAGTCATGCCATCATAAAATTATGTATCAGAAAATTTAAACCTCAAGAATATATTAGATAAACAGTCTACATCATAACATTATGATAGAACTACAGTCACACCATTCTATAATTCTAGGCATGGATTGTAAACAGCAGCCTAACATGAAAATTAGACCAAATGGTTTAAACAGGAAACATGAATGGAAAACAATTCCAAAGCATAGAAATTCACCCTATTGAAATTATATTAACCCTTACTCAAGAACACAACAATTGTAGACAATTAACTAGGATAAAATATTAAACACGCAATGCCCCGTTAAAGGGTACTGGAAAACATTTCACATATAACACAAATACTTTGAACTGAAAGGAACAAACCACTTACCTCGGTGTTGTAGGATCAGTATAAATGATCCTCAAGACATTAATATCCCAAGAACATTGTAGATCTAAAAAATTTCTAAAACATTCAACTGAGGATAACTTGAGAAAGAGGAGGAATCATTAAATGAAGCTCTAGAAGAAGGAAGATCTTGTCGAGGTGATTCCAATGCAATAAAAGGAGGTTGAATCAATGGTTAGATTCTTAGTCGGGGGATCAAAGGATTATTGCGACCATATGGGAGCTCTTAGACGAACTAGGTTGAGAATAAGGCCTTTCTAGAAATTAGATGCGACCCAAGTACGTTTAATGAAAAAAAAATGAAAATACACGGAGTGTAATTCAGAAGAACATGGTGTGTACTTGTCGTTTCTATACCCCCAAATAGGTGGTCATCAGGTCACCCCCACATAGCCATGTATGTGGCCATTACATGGCCATCCCAAGGATTCTTGCGGAAACTGAGTACACAACATGTTCTCATAATGTACGACATGTACTTCAAATATTTTTAGAAATTCCTCTTTTCCTTAAAAACGACTAGAAAAGGAAAACATACCTGAAAATCAGATTTGGGTTCTTAAAAACTTCTCCATTAAAGAAATTTTTCCACGAATTTCCCTAGTAAGGAGACGTAGAAGAAGAGTCCCCGAACAGCTCTGGCCACTATGATCGTACGTCTTCCTCGCTCTCTCAAGTCTCGTCATGTACCCGACCGAGTTTCCATAGCACTTGTACGAGAGGAATGACCATTAGGAACCTTCATACATTGATCAACTAAACAGATAAGATACTCCTAAAAAGATGAATCCACTTATAACTCAGCCTCCTCGGGTTGAAAGACATGAGAATCGTCTGAGAAGTAATGTCGATGCTGAGAAACATGGATGACGTCGTGCATATCCTGGTACCTCAGAGGTAACTGTAGCCGTTAGGCGGCCAACCCAACTATCTCCAACACTGCAAATGGCTTGACGTACCTCATTGTAATCTTACCATATCCCTTAATCCTTCTTTGTCCCATCCTCGGTGTGACATGTAGGAAAACTTTATCCACCACCTCAAACTCCATAGGTCATCTACACAGATCAGCATAAGACTTCTGTTGAGACTGTCCATTAGTCATCTTGTTCTGAATCAACTCAATCTTATTTGTGGTATCTTGGAAAAGACGAGGTCCCAACATAGCTGCCTCTCCTGCCTCTAGACAACATAAGGGTGATCGGTATGGTCTACCATAAAAATCATTATTAGGTTCCATCTGAAAATTTTCTAGAAAAATATTATCATAGGAAAACTCTATAATAATTATATTCTTCTCCCAAGAACCTCCAAAATCTTGGATACAAGCATGAAACATGTCCTCGAGAACCTAAGTCATACGCTCGAACTGGCCATCTGTCTGAGGAGGGTAATTTTTACTCAAAAGCACCTATGTACCCAAAGCCTTCTAAAGCCACTTCCAGACCCAAGAAGTAAAACAGGTATCCATTTTTGAAACGATGGAGTGTGGAAACCCATGTAGATGTACAATCTCTCAGATGTCCAACCATCCCAGCTCATCAACACTGAAGCTATCCTTGATCAGAAAGAAGTGAGAAACTTTCAAGAGTCATTTAATGAAAACCCAAACAGCTTCATTCCCTTGAGGTGACCATGGTAAACCTGTCCCGAAATCCATCATGACATCCTTCCACTTTCACTTGGGAATGGGTAACTACTGAAAAATACCTATTGGTCGCTGATTCTCCGCCTTCACTGGCTAAAAGGTGGAATACTTCATGAAGAAACCCGAAAAATATATCTTCATACCTGGCCACCAATACTTGATGTGTAGATCATGATACATCTTGGTGACACTAGGATGATCTGCCCAAACTGAGGAATTAAAGTCATGCATCAGCTCTTTGCGTATCCCTGCTGGCACCTATACGTACCCCTAGAAACACAATATCTCATCCTCACCTATGGTCCATCCAAGAATATGGTCCTCTCCTGAAACACATTCCCATAGGACTAGGCCTTTAGAATTTGACAGCTTCCTCATTTTCTCTCAATCAAGAAGAGTAGAGGAAACAATCACCGAAGAAAGAAAAATCTACCCATATCTTTCGTGAAACTCCAAATGAATCTTAGATAATAGAGCAATAAGTATCCACTCACTACTAGACTCCTGAACTTCTTATATATGAGTCTTCCTGCTCGGCGCATCATCCACAACGTAGCCTTTCCCAAGCGTATAGGCAATATCAAAGACAAAGAACTGAAGGTACTCAACACACCTTCACTATCTCAAATTCATGTCCCATTAAGTGAAGATATACATGAGAATATTGTGCTCTATGAAAACCACAAAATGATCTCTCAGAAGATAATTTCTCCAAAATCACAAGTCATGAACAACAGCAGCCAACTCGAGATCATTTGTTGGTAATTTCTCTCATGTGGCCTCAATTGCTGAGACCCATACATAAAAACTCCTTCCCCCTGCATAAAGACGACTCCACGCTCGATACCTTATGCATCACAGTACACCGTGTATCTCTAGCATGGATTTGGAAAAACTAGTTTTGCTGCAGAGGTCAACCTCTCATTCATCTCTTGAATGGAGGACTCATAAGAATTTGACCATAAGAACTTTTCACCCTTCTTATTCAGGCCCACCAGTGGTGCATATAAACATGAAAATCACTATATGAAATGTCTTTAGTATCCTACTATCCCTAGAATACTCTCTACCTCATATAATTTTTTTCGGATTCTCCCTGGATACTACTACTCTAAATTTCTTGGGGTCTACTGATACACTTATATCTGAGATAACATGACCCAAGAAGTGAATCTTGTCCATCCGAAAGTGGAATTTTTTGAGCGTAGCATATAAATGAAGCTCTATCAATGTACTCAAAATGATCTCAATATGGGTATCATGGTCGTGTCGAGTATGAGAGTTCACCAAGATATCGTCCACAAAGACCACCACGAAAGAATCCAGGTACGGATGGAACACTCAGTTCATCAGTTCCATGAAAACTGTAGGCACAGTTGGGAGACTAAAAGGCATAAACATATACTCTTATAGACAACACCTTCTTTGGAAGGCTGTATGAGGTATATTAGATGGTCTAATGTGCAAATGATGATAACAGAATCTCAAGTCAATTTTTGAGAACACCCGGGATCCTCGAATCTGATCAAAGATATCATCAATCCTCGGAAAGGGATATCAGTTCATGACTGTCAACTAGTTCAACTTTAGATAATCCACCCAATAATGAGGGTACTATCTATCATCTTCGCAAAAAGCACTTCTGAACCCCACAGATAATTACTAGGTCAGGTAAAACCCTTTGCATGAAACTCCTACAACTGCTTCTTGGGCTCCTGAAACTCTTTTGTATCTATCCTATAAGGTGCAACGGACACCAGTGCTGCTCCTAACACGAGATCAATTGAAAATTATACCTCTTTCTTCAGATGAAAGCCTGAAAAGTCTTCTGCAAATATGTCCCTAAAATGATCCACCACTAGAGGAAAGTCTAACTATGAAGTCCCCTAGTAATATAGATATTGACTAGAAATTAGGGCTGTTACTCTCCCCAAACCATGATGCTCGGGTCCTGCTCTACTCACCTAGACATCCCATTCAACCTTATGAAGAAAAGATCCACCGTCTGGTGATGTGAAACTCACCATATGGTGGTATAAATCGATGATTTTCTTGAAGATAACCAACCAATCCATTCTGAGAATGACATCATAGCGTATCATCTCTAAATCATAGTGGTCACAAAACAAGTGACACCCACCAACCTCTAGAGGTCACTACTTACACTAACGTACACTATCCATTCTAGTCCCTAGCGGAGTGTCCGGTTTCAAGATATCAGTTGAAGAAAATATACATAGCCCAAGGATCTCCAAAATAGCAACAGATATAATGCTATGGGAAGGCTCTGTATCGAAATGATAAGAAGCTAAAATTGAGGCAACTAAGATCGTACAACAAACTGTAGATGTTTCGGGATCCCGCACCTACTTGGTCACCTCTACTGCAAACGTCTAGCATGTACCATGGACTTCTGACCCTACCTGACCACTCTGAGATGATACGCCCTAATGTCACTAAAAACCGGGCGACTGGCTACCATGGCCATGACCTCTACCTCGGTCTGAACGATAAGAAGAACTCCAGTTCCCAGAAAGTTGAGAAACTGGTAGTGCTGCCCGAGAATGAGGAGTCAAAGAATAACCCATGTACACAGCTGCTGGTGAGAAGATCTTACAAAAGATATGTAGATGACCTGTCTTGCCGCAGGATCTACACTCCACTGGGTCTCTCAGGTAATGTGGCCTCATATGGCTGCTCTTCCTACACTGGTATCATACCATCTGGCTTCCATAATATATCTCTCGCCTCCTCAAATTTCCACGTGTAGACTCCCTATGAGGAATCATTCTATTAGTAAGAGGGTTACTAGCTATAGATGATGATCATCCCTAGTAAACAACTCTATAATCTCTCAAATTGTTCTCCGTGAACAGCGGCTGGTTGATGATAGATATGATAGAAGTCAACCTAAAGATATACCCATGTGATTGGATGTCGTACATCACACCATCCTTAAACATCCTTTCCTTGAATAACACATCACCTCCAGGAAAAGGTATGAAGCACTACAGCTCGGTGAAGTGAGATAAATACTCCATAAAATAAAGAGTACCATGCTCCAAACTCATAAAATCTCGGGGTCGATTAGCCCTAAAGTTCTCTTGGTTGAAGTTGTCATAGAAGGCACAATTAAACACATCTCAAGCCACTACCTACTAGCATCCATCCTGTGAGATCATATCCCACTATCTTTTAGAGGAATGTCATAGCATATAGGTAAAAAGATTCACCCTCCTCTTTAGAATAATCTCTAGATTCTCGAAGATAGAAAGAATAGTTTCTAGACATGACTCTGGAGGCTGGGGTCCTTCTTCACCTGGTTAAGTGGGAGGATGTTGCTTCTGAAATACCTTCATCAACTCTTCCATAGACGAGGCTGGATGTGGTACCCCACATAATGTCAGCATGAACCTCATAAAACCTTCTCTGAACTATGCATCAGCACTTGTGTCAGGTATTACGGCTTGTGCCAAGACTGGCATAACTGGAGGATCTATAGGTAGTCACTGATCAGCCAAATCTGGTGTCTGGTCACTGCCTAGAAAATTGTGTATGACTGGAGGACGTCTCGGTTACATGAATCTAGAAGGTCAAACACACACCTTAGAACAAAATTATCAATAACTAAAAACATGAAGCATATGAATGGAATAGGAGAAATAAAACATTCAAGCTTTAAAAAACAAGTCTACACGGTGTGTATAATTACTACATGATATTTTCTCTTAAGCCTATCACATGGGCATGTACATCTACCCAAAATTGTCATGTAACACCCCAAACACACGGCGTTTTGCCCATACACATGACATGTACTTGACTTTTCTTCCCCTACCTGAGTCATTCTACATGGATAATCCACACGGTTCTCCATAGAATGAGATTACATGGCTTTTTTGTGCTAGAAAAATATTGTTCTAGATGAGATTCACTGACTCGTGATGTTCGTGACACGGTCGGATACTCCGTTGACACTACACGGTGTGTTCCATATGGACAAGGTGTGTACTAGAAAAGATAACACTAACCTATGTTGTTAGTTTCATGTCCAGATACCAAGATTACACTATAAAGAGTGTTTAGAACTGAAACAACGTATATGACCTAAAATTTCTCCATTTGTGTTGTTAGTCACACGGGCGGACATAGGGTCAACATGACACGACATGCCCCACCGGTCCGTGGTGTGTTCCCGTAAGAATATACCTATCCCATTTATCTTCCCACACGGCCTATGACACAGTTAGATACTACATGACATGTACTTAAGGTATCAGGTGTGTACTTAAGAAAATCAGTTTCATCCCAAACAGAAAAACACATGACGTGTAGTCAACACAACATGGCATGTATTCTGGGATTTTTCAGACAGTAAGCCTCAAAAACTACTCCGAAGCCCATAAATAAACTGAAACGAACACCAAAGTACCTACTTCTGATCCGTGGGGGCCAATACTCCCCGAGAATCAATGTTTGGAATCTTATACGTGTTATAAACAAGGATAATAGGGCAATGATCAACTAAATTATGATCTATGAGGGCCCATAACACCCCACGAACCAAATTTTTGCATTCATTCAAAAAAACCATTAAAAAAATAAATACCATATAAAAAATTAGGTATTTGTTTCAAAGAATCTTTCACAAAAACAAGCATATCTAGCACAACACCTATCACAACAACATGTAACCACTATTACACCCTATATGGCATGGAAAGAATGCTTGACATGTGATCCCTAACAAGTGCCTATATGATGCATGAGATAGAATACCCTCATCTCATTATGTTGAAATAGAAATAGAACCTGAATAACCTAAAAATAATAGTATAATACATGTGAGTCACCTAATCGTGAAAATCAAATCAACTATAAAATTACAAAACCAGAAAAATTACAATACAAGGAAAATTGGCTTTTCCCTGTACACGGGTTAGCTACTTCTGGGCATAGCTTATTACAATGTACCTTTACCATTCTATCCCTAACTATAGGCTCCAAATATTAATTCAATCAAAAGAAACCCCTCTTATACCACTTTGTAATGTCCTGGTTCTGGAAGCTTCCCCGAGGTGCCCCGAACCTGGTTGTTCACATGGAATCAAGGGAATTTCTACTAATTACAGAGGCTGTTGACTAGAAGTAAGGGCGTTGGGTGTGATATTTGTGGGCCCATAACCCATAGGCCAGAGGATTGAATCCTCCCTATGATACCACTTGATAATGTTCTGGTTCTGGAAGCCACCCCTAGGCGCCTTGTACCTGGTTGGTCACATGGCCTCAAGCTCATTTCCCCTAATTCCAGAGGCTATAGACTAGAAACAAGGGCCTTGAGTGTGATAGTAAGGAAACAATACCATTATATTCAGAGTAAAATAGTGGAAGATAAATAGATATACAAAAGGGAAAGCAGTAATAATACATACAAAAGTAAACAACAGAAGACTGTAAATAATAAACTTGAGAACACATATATATGAATGATGAATGATACATACATCTAGGAAAGAAGCCAAAAAAATTATGGAATTAAAAATAGTACTATGCCAATGTACAAAGTAAAATAGATAAATAGCTCCTTAGCATCGTAATCCTCATCTTGGTCCCATGCTCACCATCTCTATAGCAAATCTAGTACCTGGCGTATAAGGGGACTTACCCTTATCCATACCTGCAGCAATACAATCAGTTAGGGCCCAAAAGAATGTCCCAAATAGGGTGTGAGAAAAATTCCTAGTAGGCACCCACTACACGATTTGTGCCTAACTGTCAGTGAAAATATGGAAGGTAATGAGAAAAAAAAATAAATAGTGAACAAGAAAGTACTCAGCAGTAAAAAATCCACTGTTTCCATGCATTAAATTTCATATATCAAGAAACAGCTAAACATAGAAGGTAAGTAGAAATAGGTAACTCTCTGGGAAGTACTCATAGCCCATCCCCTCTAGTCCTACCTCGCAACACAAGCAAGCAGCTAAACACAAAAGTTACCCAGTATGAAGTACTCACAGTTTATCCCCTCTGGTCCTTTCTAGCAACACAAGCATGCAGATAACACAACAGGTAACCCTCTGGGAATTACTTAGACCCAATCCTCTCTGGTACTACCTAGAAACACTAGCAACTCACCGGGTAGTAAACTAATTCTAATCCCTCTGGTTCATCTTTAGAATAGACTCTCTGGGGAAGAAATCCTCGTATATTCCCCCTATATTCTTATATAGGTAACTAAAAGTGATCTAGGGATGAAATTACATCACATTACCCCTATGGCCCATGTAAAGGAACTACATACATTCCGAGGAAGCGCTTATGTCAATTCCTCATGTGGTCTCGCATCGTAAGAAAAAACAGACACTCTGGAGAAGCCCTTCTATCCATTCTCCCGATGGTCTACTACAACATGGCCCTATGTATTTCAATAATGCATAGAAGTGCATATCGTCCAAAGTAAACTTCACGAACTACATGGATAAAATTTCCACAGCATAACAGCATGTCAGAACAACAGTCACACAATCCTACAATACAAGGCATGGAATGTAAACATCATCCTAACAAGAAAACAAAGCCAAATGGTCAAAACAAGAAACAGGCATGAAAAAACATCCAATGCATAGAAATTTAGAATATTCAAATTCAATTAACCTCTAATCAAGCACAAAATCATGGTAGGAAATTAATAGGTCTAAAATAGTAAACACGAAAAACCCCATTCAAGGGTATCGGGAAAATTTTCACATATAACTCAAAGACATTCAACAGAAAGGCACAAAAAACTTAACTAGGTATTTTAGGAATGATATTACTGAACCTCAAACCATGAATCTCCCAAGAATATGGTATATCTTCAATAATGTATAAAACTTTCAACCATGGATAACTTGAGAAAGAGAAGAAATCATGAAATGAATCTCTAAAAGAAGGAAGAGCATTCTAAGGTGATTCCAACTCTATTGACGACAGTCAAATAGGAGGTCGGATGCTCAGTCCACAGATCGGAGGATGATCAAATCTATACGGGAGTTCTATGGCACACTATGTTGAGAAGAAGGCATTTATGTCAATTAGCTGCGACCTCGAAATGTTTAATGAAAAAACCCAAAAATAAATGTCTTATACTTTGGATGTACACTGTGTGTACTTGCCGTTTGTGTACCCCGCATTAGGCGGCCTCCAGGTCACCCCCACTAGGCCGGGTCTGTGGAAATTACACTACTAGCACATG
The DNA here is from genome assembly GCA_963277665.1 of Viscum album. Lineage (NCBI taxonomy): Eukaryota > Viridiplantae > Streptophyta > Magnoliopsida > Santalales > Viscaceae > Viscum > Viscum album. The sequence goes on along the minus strand of OY728164.1, from coordinate 565,848,408 downwards.
GCTTCATGTGGCAACCGAGTACACTGTGTGTACTTATATTGTACACAGCGTGTACGTCAAAAATTTCAAAAAAATTCCATTTTTCTAAAAAATGACCCGAAAAGGAAAACATACCAGAAAAGAAGATTTTGGTTCTTATATAGTCATTATATAGATAGATTCTAGTCTGAAGAATTATTTATGTGGTATAGAGTTGTTATCGGATCATGTTCCCATTAATATTAAAAATCATATGTTTGATAAATAAATATTCTATAAATAAATATTCTAATTATTTAAAATATTTTTTCTTTATAAATTATCATTGTTAAAAATTTATCATGTATATAGTCACCTATTAATGATAACATGGAATGCTCCATCTAATAGGTGTTTGAGGTTTTCATGAAAAATAATTATCATTAGTATTTATATATTTTTCAAAAGAGAGTTATGGAGATAGATTTTGTGACTGTCGTTTATGACTATTTCATTTTAAATTGACACAACTACATCCCCACCCTGTCTTATGAGGGATTTTAACCCATTTTATGGATGAGATTTTTATGAGGGGACCATCTTCGTGTCGATATAGATAGGATAGATAAAATTTCCCATATAGATTTTGGATTCATATTTTTTCTACAAATTTGGGATATTGTTACTAAAAATAAATATACATGAATATATAGTTTTTATAGAATTATATGTGTTATATATATTGAAATATATGGTTGTTCCTCCTAATAAAATATTTTATCCGTATAAGAGGATGTATAATGAACTTGCTATTAGAAAGAGTTTTTGGTAGAGATTGATATATAAAATTATTAATATTTAATTTTTTAGATTTTTAATTAACATAATACAATTTTTTTCTTTTTTAGTTTCAAATTATCAATTCTTAAGAGTCATGTGCTGTAGATAACTCTCATATTCGATAGATTCATGATCAGACAAATGTTGTTGGAGATGATGAGGGCTTCTGTCAGTCATCTTTGGATGATGTGGATTATCTATGAGAGACTAAATGTGGAATTAATAATGGTTGAGGTATTGGTATTGGTTCAAAATTGATCTTTTCAATTTTTAATTTTACTACAATCATATCATCGATTATCTTGAATAGCGATCATGTGTGGTCATCATATATTTTTTACTATAGATTATGATTATATACAAAGTGATCGGGACGCGCAACACCCTGCTATATTCTATTAGGTATGCTTAGACTGTTTTATTGTTTTACCATTTTATTGGGATTCATTGTGGGATTCTCATGAATAGTTATCATTTTTTAGAAAAAATGACCTAAAATATAATGATGTATGTTTTTTTATTAATGGAGTCTAGATATAATTGTATCAAAGGATATAAATGACTCTCATTGGTAATGGAGAGCATTATGTTTTGGTTCTTAGGTTTTTTTGTAGGAAACTATGATGGTCACTGCCTGCTAGAAATATTCTTATTGTTAATGGGATACATGTCATGAATCTATTGCCGGAAATATGTTGGAAGTCTCATGTAGGACGAGAAATGATTACATGTTGTGAGACTTTTACATGATGTCAAAACATTGATTGGAATTTAATTTCATCTTAGTAAAAAAAATTTACCTTATTTAAAATTTATGGGTTTTCATGTTGTGAAAGAGATTCATGATGATAATTATAAAGTTTTAGTATCTTTTAATTTGATTCATTATTGAATATTTTGAAATTTAGTGGTAAAGGATTCCACTAAAATCTTATGCTGATTTTTAGAAATTTGGGTAACTTCCTCCTTTCTGATAACTCTGTTTAGTGTTTGACTCTTGTAGAAGATGTGTCGCATACCCAGGGATTGTTTAGTTTCTTATTCATAATTTTCATTGGTCAGAAGTTTTTCATTTTTTTGTATTTGGATTAAATTCATTATTGAGTAGGGTTTTCTATCGATCCTTTTCATTTTATTAAGGACCCTTTTATTTCGATGTACATTTGTTGGTTAGAAAATCTCTATTGTTTAAGATCAATTTTATTTTATCACGCTTGAGGTAGATGTATTTATAAAATTTTTTCTCAATCATTGAGTGATATAAGGATGGTTTATCCCTTCTGGTTTTTCATTGATATGGATTTTCATTGATGAAAAACATATTTTAATTAAATTTTTTGAATTCTTTTCGAAATTTATTTGGGATAACATATCACCTTCAAAACCATGGCTGCATTGAGAAATGAAAATATGTACCGTAGTATGTGTGGAAAGACTATGGGTTAATTTTATGATATCAAAATACTATGGTAGGAATAATTAATATTTAGAACCCATGTATTCTTGTTTTGTGATTCTTTTTGGTCTAGTACATATTCCCATAGGCAATAGCCCAAATCATCTGCCTTTTCTTTTCTACCTCGTTTATTTTATTATGGTTTCTCTCATGGATATTTTATCACATATTTCGTTTACATATTTTTATTTTATATCTAATATATTCTTTTATTTTTTTAATTTGTTATGAATTTTTTTAAAAAAATTAATCATTTTTTTACTTTTGATAAAGATTACTTATAAACTAGATATTATTATAAAGATTGATCATGAGATTTCTTAACATTATAATTAGTATTGATTCCTTGGCGATATTATTCTAGAATTTTATCTAAAACCTTACTTTTGAATTTGGGTGGTTCTAGAATTTTTTTAATAGAATCATGGAATGTTAAAGGAATAATATAGTATGAAAAGTTCCCTTTCATTTTGTCACATTTGTTATGGGATGGATTAGTGGTGGCAGATAGACACTTGGAGGCTTGATTAGTTTGGTATATTTTTTAATTCAAATTTGGATACTGTTTTTTGAATTATTTTCATCTCATGGATTTTTATTGATTTCTAATGAATTTTTATTTTTATTTCTTTTTTTACATGAGACTTGTTATTATTTTTAATATATCTCCATGTGGCGTCTCACATTGGGTGACTGGTCTAGTTGACCTAGGATGGTTTGCTACAAATTGCAATCATAGGGTATACCCAGACTAGACTATTTTTGAAACTTCCTAGGTGTGGTTTTGTGTTTTGGAAGAACATAGTTACTATAGTCATAATTTGGGTAGTATATGTAGAATAGGGGTCTGCCAATCTCACTTTCATGTCAAAATTTGAGTAAACATTGGTGGTCATGGACTTATTTCCAAACAAGAGACTTTTTGGTTGATGATATTTTAAAGAAATATATACGTTTTTTTATAAAAATTAACATATTCCATTTTCTAGGATTCTTCCTTATTCAATGAATTCATAATTTATTTAAATTTTTATTTTTTAAAAGAATATATATTGATGTTTAATGTTGGTCATGATATTTTGGAATATTCTCATGACTAGACATTTTTCGTTTTATTATTTTCATATAATACCCACTAGAATATTTCTTCCAAATCTCGGCGAGGAAGGTATGAAATAGTTTCTATAAGAGAATCCTTTGGGAGAACCTTCTTTAGTAGATTCTATAATCTACAATATATTCAATCTGGGCTATGAAGCCATCTATAACTCAGGATAAACAGTGTGCTATGACATATAATTTACATAGATGCATCCATCTGTCATCCATGGTTTCCAAGGACCCCATGAATCTAAATAATTTCATGATTGGATTGAGAAGATATTCAACATTATAAATACTCATGAGGATTATAAGGAGCAGTATCCATGTATATGATTGATGAACTAGAAAGTAGATCGTGGGTCTCTATTGTGCCAACTATGTTGCATGAGGATATTACAAGAACATATATCAATAAAATATTAAACAATATGTTTTATCCTAAGACATTACATGGGAAAATTCCTTGAATTTTATGACCTTCGATAAGGGAGAGCCCAACGTATTTAAGTATTCACCCGATTTTGTAGATTTGGTTCACATGGAACCATATCCAGTCAAAAATTATAACCTGAAGGCTCATAGTTTTGAATTGGTATAGGAGGATGATATACAATTGATGCTGGTTATCATTTTCCATCCAACATTTTTGGAGGTAGTTGAGAAGGATTCTTTTAACAGGCTATCAGATCTATAAAAACATGTTTGGGAGGAGATTCAGTTGGTAATTTTGTTGTCTATGGTGCATCATATGGAATGTAAATAAAGCAAAAAAGTTAGGCAGTTTTCCTCATGACTAGTTTATGTGTCTCCACCTATGTTTTTTATCAGTGTGGGAATTGTAGTCATAAAAAGCCTAATTTTGTGGAGGCTTCCAATAAATTTCATCATTATTGAAAATTTGGGCTTCTAATTCATTTTTTAACAAGATTCCCCAAGGGTATAATGTTGTATAGACATTCACCAAGGGCTTATAGGTTTGTACCACTTCTTCTACAGGAAGTTGGTTTTATCATTAGGTTAAGGGGGTTTTCTTCTGGCTATGAAAATATTATTGAGGTGTTGAGACCATAAGTTTTGAATTTGGGGAGTATTTAAAAATGGAATCTGAAGCATAGACAACCGTAGTTAGAGGTGTGGTGTTTATTTAATATTATATGGTACTATATATTTTTGATATATGTTCTACTGAATATTTTATATTTTCATAGAGAATTGACATGTTGAAATTTTATTCATAACTTATGATGTTGTCGATGGACATTTCCAATCCTTTAAAAATTTATTTTGACTAAGGATTCAAGTACCCAACATGTAGAGTGGTGATAGAAATCCATGAGGTGGAGTGAGAATTATTAGTGCCTGATCTTGAAATATGCAATGTGAGTGTCAACATGGATTGAATTATTAGTGTTAAGGCCCCAAAATATTTTTATCTTCATTAAGGTTTAGTTATTATTTTTTAATAGGACTAATTAGGATTTTATCGGTAAGTGGGACTCAATATTGTGAAGGGTATGGAATTTTGTTTCTTATGATGGGATATTCACGTGCCTCTTATTAGAGATGTTTCTTGATGTTGTTAACCCTTGATTAAGAAGTCATCTACCAATGATGGTGTGTTCATACCCCGAAGTTTTTCTTGATGACTATTCTATTTTACCACCCTTGAGATAGGTCAATTTTACCATAGAACTTCTAACTTGTATAAAGCCCATTTCTATTACATATTACTAAATGGTTCCTTATGACTTTGTATAACTTAATTTCATGCACGAATATCTCAAGGATAATGGATTTATTCATACTAGAGTTTCACCATGCACATTGTATATCCTCTTTACATTAAAGGTAATCAAAATTCCTAGACTATGTATTGACTATCATAAGTTAAACCGTGTGACCATCAGGAACACATTTCTATTTCATATGATTAATGATATCATTTATCAAATTAGAGGGGATCATTGGATTTGAAATATTGACCAACAATTAGGGTTCCACAAACTGATATTATGTTAAATGGATATGCCTATGCTAAGGTTTTGTAGAAGGTGTTGGAATTTCAAGTTTCAAGGATTCAATTTGGACTAACTAACTCTCTTTTGGTATTTACGAAATCAATGAAAAAGATATTTCAACAATTCATGATCCCTTTTTGTGGGATTCATGGATGATATTTTGGTTTACTCTATGTTTGGGGAGGATCATAAAAACCATTTGGTTATCATTTATATATCTTTGAGGGAACATTGTCAGTATGGTTAGAATTCCAAATATGGATTTTTTATTAAACAAGTAAATTTTCCAGTTCATATTATATTTGAGAGGGGCATAAAAATGGATCCAATAATGGTTGATGCATTTATGACCTAGGAGTGTGCATGAAATGTGATTAACACCCGATGATTTTTAGGGTTAGATGGTTTTTACTAGTTATTTGTGGTTTAATTCTAAAGTATTGGATATTTGATTATATATTTTATCCATAAGGGATAAAATATGGATTAGAATGAAATGTTATAGATATATTTTGAGGAAATGAAGGTGAAGTTTCCTTTATCTCTAGTTTTGATACATCCAGAACTAATTCCTAGTTTTTTTCTTTCTACGTTGCTTCTAGAATGGGTATGTGGTGTTCCTTGATGCAGAGGATATTTTTGGTATTAGACATTTGTTTCTAGTTACATCCCCATCATAAGAACTGCACTACCCAAGATCATGATTTCTTATTGTTTATGTATTCACTAAGAACATGATGTTACTACCTATTAGGGGAATGGTTTATGAAATATTATTATCATAAGAGACTAAGGATCATTTTCCATAAGATAAATCTAAAATTGAGACATAACAACTAAGTAGAGTATCTCTGGACACTTTTTTTTTTATATTTTTTATAATCCTAAAAAATGAAACATCATCATTGATGAATTGAGTAGTAAATTATAGACATAAGCAGTGAAATAATAAATGGAAGAGTTTTATTTGACCATTTTTTGGGGAAAATCCCTCAACGATTTTTCACAATTATTTTGGGTCTATTATGATTGTACAAATACTCATATGGCCACATATTAATATGATTTGTGTTTCCAAAGAAGATGTTTAAGGTGGTGTAGTTTTATAGTGTTTGACAATTTTTGAGCCTCAAAATCTAGAGTTTGTTTAATGGAAAATGAATGTTTTCGCTGAAGTATTTTGTAGTCCATAGTTCATAGAATGAAAAGCATGGAGCTCACATACCACATACAAAAAAGATAGACTATATAGACTATAAGGAGGTCTGCAGAATGGAAAAGTAAAATTGGAAAAGGAAGAGTTTCGACACAGCAACACTATGTGGACCGCATAACATGCTACACAAACAACAATGTGAAATAAATTTGTTGGAGGAGCATAATTCTTGGGAGGAACTTCTTTGATCATAGGATCATTAGTTCTGGAATTGAGGGGTTGATTTATAGAGCCTCATTGAATTTTTTATTCTTGGACGAAACTATCAACCACAAATGATAAAGGCAATATGTGCTATATATAGCATGTTCGTAGTGAAAGCTGTACCACATCATAGTTTTGTGTATTTGGGATTAGTGGGTTTCATTGTATTTATTTCCTATATAAATTACCCTAATAAAATAATTATATAGAGATAATTTCTTTTGATAATATCGTCACTGCATGAAGAATTTTTTGAATGAAATTTCCATAATATTACACCTCACGAAAAAGTGGATTTCATCTATATAGTGAAAATATTATTTCATAGAACACATATGTGTGAAAATGTTTTGAGATTCTTTGAATGAAAAGATTCATTCCAAGATTACACATTGAAAAATATTTTTTCAATATCTAAATTCAAATGTGTAATCTTGAGGATCTTCATCATCAAACTATATTCTTAGAAGTATTTTGATCATTGCTACATTAATGGTAGTGACATAGATACTTGTATTATCCTGATGATCTTTCCAAGGAAAATGTAATTTCAATTTCTAAAGTAATGATAAGTCTATTGATTTTTTCAGGAAAGTTGAAGTGTAACATCCATGTGTCTTCACATAATTAAAGGGGAAGCTTATAAATGACATCAATATAGTATCTGACTATAATTTATGATCCACTCGTTATTGATAATGAAGGGACCTATATGTCTATAGTTTTTGTGTGGATCCTTTTCAGGGTAGTTGGAAAATGAAGAGGATGAAGGTGATCCCTTCCACCAGTAGTGATCCATAGGAAGAGAGTTAGGGGTGACCCTTGTGAAGAAATGAGATTATCCAAAACATTTCAAAGGTAGTGAGATTGGGCATTTAAGTTATCTTTCCTGAAACATGATTTCAAAATGAGCCATAGTAAATTCGGTACATCGAAATTTTGTTGTTGTATGCTCATTGGATGACACCCAATGAGGGTGAACCAAGTAAAAATATGTGGGTCTTGTGTTTTGTATCCTTATATACTATCTATGCATAATCATCAAATAGTGATGGAAAGTATATGCGAAAAATAAACACTAAACAGAAAAAAAGTGAACCTTATAATAAATACATCCAGAACCTATGGGGTAGGAATAATTTTTAAAATAATATCTATCCCTTGATTCACCCCTCCCCCTATAAGGGTATCTTGGAAGCTTTAGGACTCAATAGTTGGTATCAAATCATTGGTTTATTTTATCATATTTTTTCTATGACTTGGTTTAGTGGATTGCCGAAATTAAATGTGTTGTTTTTTTATTATCTATGAGAACCATGAAAAATGGTAAAACATCAAATAATAAGTTGATTTATGGTTGTATACCACAATTTGTAAGTGTCTATAGAATTTATTTTATTCATTACAAGGATGAAAAATAGTTTTCTGGCTAATAGTTTATATGAATCGTAAATTGAAAATATTTACACATTCAATGATGCAGCTGGAATGACTGAAAAACCTGATATGGTGAGTTATTTTGGTACTATTGAGGATGAATAGATTTCAGGAATACTAAAATTAGATTTTTTTTTCCAAAAAAATAATTGGATCAGAAACATGTTGAAGAAAATAAATATAAAAAAATCCAGATCCTAATGTAGAAAATTGAAGTCAATAAGTTGAAATGTGTAAATAAAATAATTTTAAAAGACGCTACAAATATATGTGATAATAATGATTCCCATTTTGAATAACTAAAAAATATGCCTACAAGGATAGAAAAACTCAAAGTTGATATCATGAGAAAGAATTTGAACTAAGAAGATATTCAAAATCTGAAATCCAAAAATTATGATCTTGTTACAAAACTATTTATACTTGTTTAGGATAAAAAAGGATATAGAATGAGAATTCATTTTTTTAATTATTATGTTTCTTAGAATAATTTTATAAAAAAATATCTATATTCAATGATAGATAATATAACCCATAGAATGGAAGATGAGATTAATTTTTGGAAGTCTCTCATAAGAAAACATAATGCTCTACTTGAATCATGGGATAAAAATATTCAAAAATTGGTAGATGTGATATAATCAGTCAATAAATTGGTGGTCCAATCTAATGCTAATATAAATACCAAAATTAATGATAATTTGCACTTAATATTTAATTATACTTTGGTAGGTGATACTGAAATGAAAATAAAATACCATAATTTAGAGGTGAAACATGAAATCATTGTCTCATCTCAAAGGCCCTATAGTTTTGGAAAATCTAGTATTGGATAAGATGAACCCTCTCACATGAATAAAGGGAATATTTCCCTGAACAGTTCCACATATAGGAAAAATCCTAAAGATGTAGGAAATAGACCTAAAATGGATTTTATAGGAATTGATGAAAACATGTTCTATTTCTGTGGGATTCATGGTAACATTTCATATATATTTTGAATCATAGGATTGTATTTCTTATTATGAAGACCAAAATACTTCTAAATCAGGGAATTAGGATAAACTTATTGAAATTTATGAATGCAATGTCTCTCTGGAGAATGTAGTCACCAAATGATATTATTGTGGAAGAGAGGGACACACCATAAGTATATTTCTTGAATCCCAATGGCTCACATTCATAAGAATAACTCTAGTTGTATCAACATCTAAGATGAGAAATGATTAAACAAGGTACTTATTTAATGGTTCTTTTTTTATATGAGATAATCATGGGAATCTGGCATGAAATTGTATTATAAATTAAAAGGAAATTAAAATTAACCTAGAATTATATCCCCCAAAATGGAGTATATAAATAAAAAGACGATATTAGAAGAAAACATGATATGTTGAAAAATATTTTTACAACCTAAGGGGAATAATAAGGAGCTCAATGAATTGATTATCAATCACATCCTCTATTACAATCACAACAAATCTCTTGGATTTAATTTGAAATAACATGGAAGAAAAGTTGAGGATATGATATATTTGTGATTGAGGAAAATGATTTTTCAGTTAAGGACCAACCACCAGCAAGAAGCATTGTGGAATATTGGATAACTAATAAGAGAAAAATGAATAAATAATGTCTCGATAAAATCACATATCATTTAAAAAGAAGAGAAGTGAAGGAAGGAGAAAGATACCTCTAACATAAGAAAATTATGAGTAGAAAGCTAGTAGAGGTATTCCTTCTAAGAGACCAAATTGTGAAAAATGGAACTTTGTTGGAGGATTAATGAATTGAATTTATACAAATTTGTTTAAACCGAAAATTGTGAAAAAGCTAAAACATACAAATTCTATATATCATAATAATAATCGGTTTGATGGTAACTAATTTCTATTCATATTTCCAAAAGGCTAAAGTTAGGTGGGAAAATGGAATAAGCATATAAAGAGTATTGTTCATTGCAATAAAGTGTCAATGGGTTGATCCACCAAGATCTACCGCAATCTTATTCATGAGAATTATAGTGGTACCACCTTTACCTATGTGTATAAATTATATAAACTATTGTTCATGTGAATTTTTCTTTTAGGGGATATATAGTCAATGGATAAGTCACATGAATAAATAAAAAGTGATGATGTGATGTTCCCCAAAATGAAAATGATTTAAATCTGTTACCAAAGATGATGAATATATCTAGAATATTTCCCAGAATTGATTTAATGGTCTATGGAATTAAGATATATATGTATATAATATAGTGAAATCGAATGTTATGGTGTTTTAACATTATTTTTTGTTTCCTATACCAAGTTCTAACTCAGAAGGCTTAGTAGTTTTGTTGATTTCTCATTGTTAACTTGTAAATTTACCTATTTAAAATCTTATTTTATAAAGCTACAACTAGAAAATGTTATTGAGACGGAGAAGTTTCTCTAACCTAATGTCACATGTGATGAAATGACTGAAGAGAAGAATAATATTTTGGGGTCTAATCAATTTTACTAACAATATGAGTAGTTTCACATCCTAGGTGTAATTCTATCTTCAAATTAGATGGCACATATCAATGTTATACAAAAGATGAAATTTTAGGTTCTCTGTCATCACGAAGACTGATTTTGGTAAAAGTTGAAACATTCATTTATTTCATGACTATCTATTTAGTTATGATAATATGGTATCAGCTGACTGGTTTTAGTATACAAATAAGATGAATGAGAATATTTACAAGGCTTCCAACAAGTGTTCTCACAACTCTAAGGAATAGTCCTCCATATGAAATCAGTTAACATTTTTATAAATTATTTATATCTGTTTAATGTTATAGTTTTTATGGGACTTTGTTTTGATACCAATAAATAAAAATGTCAATTGGAATAAATGGATATTTAGTAAAAATACTAATGAATATAGGGAAATGATTCCAAAAAATCACTCAGAGTTTAGTATTCAAGCATATATTAGTTTATTAAGAATATAATTTTTCATCATCGTAGAGTTCATTGAAGTATCAATGTAAAAAATGAAAACAAATGAAAGGATGATGGATGTAGTATGTTTTGATAAACCAATATTGGTGAATCAGATGAAGAACACTAAAAAATGTTCATAGAATTCATGATAAGTAAATTATAAATGTCAATGGTTGGTGAGTTGATGTTTTTTCCATTGTTTATAGCTAAAACAAGGTAATATTGACACATTCATTTCTCAATATAAATATGCCAAGTACATTTTTAGAAAGTTAATAATGGATAATTCCAATGATATGACACCTCTAGTGCCAACCCAGAAGAAACTATCATAGGGTGAAGGTAATGTAGTTAATGTCACAATGTTTATAAAAATCCTTGGTAGTCTATTATACATGATTGTGACATAAAAACAATTTTTTTCACATACCAAGATTCTTGATATAAAAGAAATCATAAAGAAACTCAATTTCATGTAGAAAATATTCTACTTTAGAATTTCAAAGGGATGGTAGATTTCAGTTTATGTATAATACTGATTCTAAATAAGAGTTATTTGGATATACATATGCAGATTGGGACCATTCAGTAGATAATATAAAATCAAAATCGGTTGGTGCATTATATCTTGGAGAATATTATTTCATAGAAAACCAATACAAAATAAATCACTTTATTGAGCACCGTAGAAGATAAATATATTGTGGCAACTTAATCTTGCACGCACCTATTTTAGATGAAGCAATAGATTGATTACACGGGAGTTGAAATGAAATCATTGATCATGTTCCATTTTTATAATTCATGTTCTATAAATCATTGAAAAAATCTAATACATCACTCAAAGGACAAATCACATTTAAATAATGTATCATGTTATCAAAGAGAAGGTGGAGAAAGGGCATGTGATGTTCGGGTATGTTCCAATTGAACTACAAGTTATGGAAATTCTAACAAAGTCCTTTACCAAATAAGCATTTGAATGTCATAAACTAGCTTGTGGAGTACTGTAGACTCTCCTAACTTGAGAAATTTTTGATTTCAGGCCCCCACTCCTAGAGATATGAGTTTTATTTCTCTAATATTATTATTTTTGTTCTTTATCATAATCTAGACCACAGAAAAGTGACCATCAGGTTCATTGAAAAAGGGGGGAGAATTTTTTAAAAATAGGGTATAAAATACCTTCATGAATATTGGGGATATAAAGAAGGGGTAGCAGTGAAGTGGGGGGGGGGGGTTAAATCTGACAATGAAAAAGATAGCGGATCAAAGGTTATATATCATGATATATGGAGTTCATGATTAAAGTGGTTGAGTGGTTTTTAAATGTAGTGTTCCATTGATAAATGTTGAATGGTAATCTAATTTTTCATGCCAATAATGGAACAATTTGGGTTAGAGTGCTTATTGAGGTAATATATGATCACAATCTAAATTCCTAGAAGAGAATTTTGGAAGAATATTGAAGAAGATTAAATGACGTATCAAAATGTGACTAATATTAAACAAAACCAAAGGGGGATATTGTTAGGTGAAAATCCCTCAAGTCCTCATCATGGTGTTTATTAGATGAGTGTGTCTATTTAAACATCCATATGGTCGTGTTTCTTATGATTTTTTATGTAGACGATGATGTATAAATTGGAATATTTACCCAATGTTTAACAATATTTTGGGTCTCAAAATCTGGAGTTTGTTTTATGGAGAATAAGAATTTCCTGTAAATGATTTTGTGGAATGCAGTCCATGGAATGTGAGGGATGGATTTCATAGGATTCATAACAACACAGCTATACTATTCTAACAAAAAATAAGACATCTAGAACAATGAAGGAAAATATTCAAAGAGTTTCTACATTGGAGAAAAATGAGGAACGCATATCACGCTATGCATACCCCATAGATAAATTACTTTGTAGGATAATCATATTTCATGGGAGGATCTTTTTTCATGGTAGGTTCATCATTTGAAAAAAAAATGAGGTGGATATTTATAGATTTGTAATTGGTTTTTTTCGTATGACATCATCCTCTGTTATGGAAAATGGTGTTATGCGTACAATAACGAATGTTCATGGAGAAGGATGTACTACATTGGTGTTTTGGATATTTTTGATTAGAAGGTTTTGTGGGATTTATCTCTATATATAAAAACCTTAATAACACCATTTGATTTAGTTATGTTTGATGTAGTAATTGATGAATAATTCCATGAATGATAATAAATCACAATGGAGGATTCCACGTTGGATAAAGTTGTTCATGAAGGATCAATTCTACGAAGGAGGTATTTTGTGAAGCAAATTTTCAAAAGATTTTTATGGGGATTGGTTTCCTGGAAAAGGGAAAAGGGATCATCATTAAAATTCGGTCTGTGAAGCAGTCACACAAAATGATATATGGATGTTGGTGAAGGACATATGTAATTTTTCTAATAGACTAAAAACATCTCACAAAATCAATTTATGAAAACAAATAGTACATGGAAAATGGGATTTAATCTTCTTAGTGATAATAGTACTTCAAGGAACACATATGTGTGAAATTATTATGATAGTATTTAGAAATGTGATTCACACAATGAATACACATTTAAAAATATCCTTGTCATATCTGAATTATGATGTCAATGACTTATGATCTTCATCATCGGACTATATTCATAGGAGTATATTCATTGCCCCATTCAAGTAAGTGAGAGGAAGGATTTGAATATCTTGATTATGAGGCAAAAGAATAGTTAATTACTGTTTCTAATGTAAATAAATTCCTATTTGAGATCTCTTGAAAGTGGAAGTGTCATATCTATATTTTTTAATAGATATGATGGAGCATCTTAGAAGAACATCAAAAGAACATCTACCTGTAATTGAGGATGCATTAATTATTGGTAATTAAGGAACCTAAAACTACATCAGCTCTCTGTGGATTCTTTTAGAAGTATTGAGTAATTGATTAAGATTAATGTTATCTTTTACACTGGCATTGAGCCATTTAATGAGAGTTAGGGTTTCAACATTGGGAAAGAAGTGATATCGCCTTAAAAATTGTAAACATAGTGAGATTGGGCATTTAAGTGAACTAGTATTAACCTTGATTTGGAAGAAAGGTGTAGTAAATTATATACATCAGATCATTATCACTGTAATGTCATCATTTGTATCCAAGTGAAGGTGAACCATGTAAAAATTTGGGTTTCCTTGTGTTTTCATTCCTACTATAATTTATATGCATCATCAAAAAAATAGTTTGAAATGATAATATAATCATAAAAACTATAGATAAAACCAAGTGAACCTAATAATAAAGAGGTCAATATCATTTGGGGTATGATGAATATGAAAATGAATATTCATTCCCAGATTCACTCCCCCTCTCAAGGTATCTAGGCCACTTTAGGACCTAACAAGTTTGTTTGATGATATGAGTTTGAAAATATAAGATGTTTGGGAGAAGGTATATCTAGAATCAATGAAGGATAAATATTCATTTTATGGGTGATTTTGGATTGAAAAAAATGTCTATCTCTAACTTACAAGTACTTGAAAAAATATGGTGGGGAGACCTCAGGTGAGCGGTATTGGTCTCCAATTGTTGGTTCATGTTTTCCAAACATGTTTGTTTTTTCATTTTCCCTATGGAGGTTTTAATGGGTAGGGGGAAAATCATGTTAGACAACACACCCAGGTACTACCAATATGAATCATGATTTTATACATTAGTATTGGGGTATAGGTATGAAACATTTGATTGTAGATTTTATATTATTGTGTCATAATTTTTAGAGAATAAAGGTGGAACACCTGATACCTATTGGTTTGTTGCATCCCATACCCAATATGGTATGTAAATGGGATGCTATTTACATATATGTATTCTATATTTTTTCATAGACTCCCAGTGTGAAGGATTTTATTTGGTTTATCATTTATCGACTCATGAAATTTGTGTATTTTCTCTCTATCAATGAGTTTGTAAAGGAGAAACATCTTCTAGACTTGTATGTCTGAGATATTGTGAGACTTCATTGCATTCCTTGTATAGTTGGCTTGATTAGATAAATTAGGATAATAACTTGGTTTTGGAATGTTTTTCAAGAGGTGATGTGTTTCTAATTGAAATTGATAAATATATATCATCCTAAATCTAATGTATACGTAGAGAGATCTATTCTGGTTCTTAAAGATATGATTTGGTCTTGAGTTCATGGAAAAAGTTTCCCATTTTTATGTCTTACTATAAAGATATTTATTATTCATCTATTAAAATGACTCCCTTTGAAAAATATTTTGGAAATACATGTAGATATCCCTTGTATTGGGAAGAGTTGAGAGAGAGGTCCTTGGTTGGGCCTTGTCTTTTTAAATAGATGACAGAGAGGGTGTAGTTGATTCGTAAGATATTCATCATAGAACATAGTCATAATATTATTTTGACCATATTTTCTATCTGGTCTATTTTGAGGTTAGTGATTAGGCCTTTCATAGAGGATCACCTCACTTAGAACATTGTTGGTTGGGTACGAAGGGTAAGTTGGAACTGAGGTTTCTGGGCCCCTTTGAGATTTTTTGGATGGATATAAAGGGATTCATGTCAGTTGGACATAAATTCTCATTTATCATCCATTAACAATTGGTACCATGTATAATATCTAAGGGTGAATCGACCAGGTCCTTACCATGTCATTAGATAAGAGGATGTCTGATCACGTAGCGATTCACTATTCATTTCCACCTTAATACCACTTTGTTAACCGATTTTGTGTGCTAATTTTAAAATACAATAAAAAATTTCAATTCACATTTCATTACATATTATAATTTTTATCAATATTTAAAAGAGAATGTTTACATTTTTTGACTATTACATTGTTGGTGGCGATGATTTGGATAGCCAATGACGGAATTCAGGCAAGTCAGTCTAAATTGTAGAAGATCCTATTCAATAATGAAGACTAAATGAACAGTAATGATGATTTGTGCTTCAAAATAGGATGAAAATTGGTTAGTTTATGAAAAAGCATTTTTTATACGTTTCTCCAAAATAACATACATCTCAAATTGTTCATTTAGACGCTCAAAATGATCTACCTTTGGATATATTCACCATTGTTCATAGTCGCAAGGTCGCTTCTCTAATTTGGCCATTTCTAGACGTGTAGACCTCCAAATGGTGAATAATGTTTTGTGGATATATTAAAGAGGTTTAGAAAGCATTAAATTTATTTAAAATCTGAGATAATGTTTTGTGATATATGATAATCTTGTTTCATTTTGTATCACACAAACTGGGTTCCAAAACCACCTTCAACTTTTTCTATAAAATGGTACTTTGGGTACCCCATCTGCATGCCTGACAAAGAGGAAAGGTATGGATATTATAGGGTCCAAATTATTCTTCTAATAAATTTGGAGCTTTTTAATTTTTATATCCTCGTATGTAGATATAATATAAAGTCTACGTTCAACACATTCTTCCTCCTCCTCTCGATGGTGGGGAAACTAGTGGGAGTACATTGTGAGAGAGCTACACATCTGGTAGAAGGGGTTCCAAAACATTTTTTCTAATGGTTTGATTTTTTCCCATGAAATAATTTTACTCATAATTATATTGAATTTATTTATATTTGAATGTTTTTTTATTATATCAAATGGAAGGATCTTTACATTCAACCGATCTGTGTGATGTTTTGATTGCATGACTTGTGTTATTCTAACTGGAAATCACAAGAACCATTTATTACAAAAATATTTGATGTTTAAATTTGATTTGGAAGATATTATTCTAGGTATTAGACTTCATCCTTGTATATATGACTTTTATTTCAATATTTGGTTCAATTTTCATTGATATAAAATCAGGTAAAGTTATCATGATTCTGATTAATTTTAGGTAATGAAATACTCTAGAAAAAATCTATTCTCTAAGAAGAAAAGACATAAAAAGTTTTTTAGTGTAATCTAAAAGAACCAATTTATTATATTTTTCAAAATACACTTTGTTTTTCAACTATGAAACTCTTTATATTCAATTATTGTTTTAGATTAGTATTTAAAAAGACCCCCACATTTTAGATATATTTTTTAAAAATACACACATTAACACACAAATTTTCCTTGAAGTATTATCTATGTTCAATCCTATGCTAAACATAATCTTAAAATCAAAATAAATTTAACACGTCAAGACAATAAGATCCTTTTTTTCATTTCTATGTAGTGGTTCAATTTTTTGTGTGCCATTTTTAAAAAATAATTGTGAATTTTATGAATATATTTTCTATGTTATAATTTTTCTTATATTATTATTTTAAAATTTATATCTTATGTAGTTTATATGAATAATTCATTATTCTTCAAGAGATTTACCACTTTTTACCCCAAAATATAGAGGATACTATGTTAGTGACACAATGACACGTCAGATAATCGAATTAAAGAGGATTTTGTTCCACCTTGAGACACTTACATAGCCCTATAATTTTTAAACTATAATATAAAATTATAATAACAAGTATAAATTGGTAAAACGTAACTGAAATATAAAAGAAATCACTACTCTTGATGTTGATATACAACCATCATATATTCAATCACAGTTCGGAGCACCAAACATCGAACATAAATATGGTATAATTATTACCAATATTTCATGGAATTTCCATTGAAGACCCATAAAATAACCTAATAGAATTTCATGTAGTTTTTTAAACATTAAATAATTATAATGTGGATGAAGAATTGGATAATCATTGGGAATTACCTTTATCATTAGAATAATACAAGATATTTTTCATGATATGTTTACTCTTTGATTTGAGTATGGGTGGATATGAATTTCCATTTTCCTAAAAAATAATTCTCAACCTATCAAAAAGAGGAATGATTTTGTTTTGGAATAAGAAAATATAAAGAGGATTAGTTCATGAATATTGGGAAAATTTTAAAAGGGGTTTTCTAAGTTTCTTTCACCTCCAAAAAAGCTAGAATGTTTTAAAACAATAATTTAATGAATGTTTTATTCCATTCAATCACAACATGATTTACAATACTTCATGTGGTTACATTATTGAAAACACTCTAATGTTAATAAGGACACTCATAAAAAACAAATCACCAACACTCAACATTTTTGTATAGGGTTCATTATATCAATCAAAGGACTCCATGATGGGAAATGTTCTGAATTTCTGAATAAGGTGGATGAAATTTTCAAAGACGTAATTACCATACAATTAAAATATTCTCTTTCCCAAGGAAATTTTAAACCTCTCACTCTGATTACTTTTTGTGTATGTTACCGTGACATAGACTATTTTTACTAGTTCCGCCATCTGTGAAAATCTTCTGAGAATTGTGAGGAAATATTTCAATGTCTTCCATATAACCGTCCTATTCAGAAAGAACCATTCTATCAATCCAAATATAAATATAAGGATAACCAATTATATTATAAAGGGGTATTAAAATCAACCTCATGAATCATGGAATAAGCTAGCGTAGGGTAATCATCCCTTAACACAGGCTAGACATACTCAACCTCTACATTGGAATTTCTAATAACATAATCCAATACATGAGAAAGGGAATGAGTACACGATAAGAAAAATGGATGAAATCAATCACCAATTAAAAAACACATAACACGACATATAATACCTAAAAAATCAATTAGTCATACTCTCCAACATGATGGGTGAATCCAAAGTAAAGGGCATGGATAAGTACCATCCCAACCTATTTCCCATCACCATGAAAATGGTAATGTTTTTTTATATCACCATTCACATTGTTTAAAAAAATCATCTTCATTTGATTTAACACGTTTGGAATGTACTTGTCAGGAATAATCTTTTTAATTAGCCATAAAATTTTCATGTGATGAAAAAAAATAATGGTAAAAAATATATCAATGAGGATTCCTCTAAAAAATTCATTCCCTTCACTTTCCCCAAAGACTCTCTCAATCAATGCAAATTTTTATAGTGAACTTAATAAAGAGATCATGGATACATTTAATAAGATACAAGTTAATAAACCTATATTGGATGCAATTAAAAAATTTTCACTATTCAAAATTTATTAAATAAAATTAAACCTATAGGCAAAAACTAAATGGGAATGAGATATTTATCAATGGAAGAAATGTATTAGCCATGATACAACCAATAATTCCAACCAAATATATTGATATGTTAAATTTTAAGATACCTTACAAAACGGGGGGAATTTACTTTTTTATGAAATTAATGAATTTGGTTCTTTGATTAATGTGATTACTCACTATTTGTGCACATATATAAATTTTTGATAGCATTAACCTACTGGAATCATTGTGAAAAGTTTTAAATGGATCAGGAGACACCCAACATGAGTGGCATAGGACATACATATGCATGTATAGAATCTAATTTTCCATATAAACTTCTACATTATTAAGATGTAAGATAACCAGACATGAGGACATTATCCTATCATTAATGGAATGTTGTTCCATAAAAAATAATAGTAAATCATTAATGTTTATAATAATATGTTTTCAATGGAGTTTAGTGGAGATAAGTTATGTTTCAATGTCATTGATTCTATAAAACAAATTATAGAAGAGAACCCCATTCTTATTGTCTATTCGATGGATGTTCTCTTTGACAAAACACACAAACACCATTCTATACTTAACACATAAAATGATTTTATCACTTATTCTTCACTCTTTGATTATTTTGGATGTGATTCATCTCTCAAGTGTTGTGTGGGTTTGTAAATGTCTAAATGTTTTATTTTAATTGATGATTTCTTAAGACGTGAGGATTCTATGACCATCGATGATATTTCTCATCTTGTAAAATCTTATACCTCATCTGTTTTAGTTACCATCGAGTAGTTAGAGGATATAATTAACCTCTCACCTTCACATTCACTCTCACCAATTCAAAATACCCTAACATGTAAGATAACCCACTTCCTCAAAACAAAGAAAAATTATTATCTTGAGAATTCAAACAAGTCTCCAGACAACATTTATAGTTTAATCCCACCATAGCATGAATTTTGAATTCTTGAAATTTCTAGATAGTATTATAACGAATTAGTATTGACACTTTATGACATTCCTGGTATTATCCAATCAATTTTTTTCTTTTATTAATTATTTAATGATGAGGATGAACCGGTGAGTTAAGGAAAATGCTATCTAAACCCAATCCTTATTGTCGTTGTTAAAAAATAGGTAACCAAATTATAAACTATTGGAATTATTTATCCCAACTCTAAGGTCCAATGATTCAGTCTAGTATATGTAGTTACTAAAAAATCCAGTCTAATATTAATAAAAAATTAGAATATGAATTTTATGAACCCCTTGTGTAGAATAGTTGGCGTGTTTTTATAGACTATCGTAAAATAAAATAGAATAATAGTACATACCATTTCCCATTGTTTTTCATTAACCAAATTCTCGGGAGGCTACTGGTAAAGTCTCAAAAATACCTTCATGTTTGGTATTCTAGATACTTTAAATTTCCCCTAATGAAATACACCCTTAAATTTCTCCTTTGGAACATTTTCATATTGGATGATTCAATTTGATATGTGATATTCTCTAAGAAATTTATAGTGATACATAGTTAGTATTTTTTTATATTACATATAGGATATCACTGAATATTTCATAGAAGATTTCACTATTTTTATATCATATGTTGCGGTGTTTTGGGTAGTTTGGTTATATACTATGTCAATTTATTGACAATAATCTCGTACTAAATTTTGAAAAACTCTACTTCATGATGAGACAAGGTACAGTACTTGAATAATTAATTTATGGGGATGTTATACAAGTAGATGATTAAAAATTTTACATCATTTATTCTCAACAATTCCTTAAAAATGTGTGGGATGTGTGGCCTTTCTTACATCATTATTGATTTTATATTTGATTGATTTGTCAATATTGTAAGATTACACCCCCACTATCCCACTTAATCCTAAAATATAACTAATTTTTTTAAAGTTTGTGAGTATTCCTTTAGAAAATTAAAATGGATCCTCATATTACACTCAGTAATCCAACCACCTTAGTGTAATAAACTATTTGAGTTCATGTGTGACACCTCTCACTATGAATTTTGGGAAGTCTTGTCATAATGGTTTGATCGACATCCACATTTCATAGCCTATGACTCGTACACACTTGACCCTAACTCTGAAAACTAAAACATAGAAGAAAAAAAATTCATTTTCATTGTATTTTCTTTGGATAAATTCAAGTTATACTTTTTTACATCCAAAATTAAATTTTCTCGTATACCTTGAATCCCTCCAGTATCTCCTTATGAAACTGAAATAAATACAACATCACATTCAATGGATTCTAATGAATTATGAATTTAGTATAGAAATTAGACATAAAAAGAGTATAGAATGTGGTAGTAGACCCCATTAGTACAATTTTGATACTATTGGACCACCATGATGACTCACCTCTTTATATTTGATTATACTATCGAAATGAGAACCTTTGTGATGTAGTAGACATTAACTGTTGGTATGGGAAAATTGTGATTTTTTTGGTTCTATATAGGGTCCCCAATAATTTTAGCACTTCACAATCCCAAATACATAGGCATGATTCATGATCAACTTTTTGGGATAACCCATACTTGTATTGAATTAATAGTGACATGTTTTTTAATTGATGTGTATCAGATCATGAGTTCACCTCAGTTTTGAGATTCTTCCACAATTTAAATTATGGGTGCCACTTGAATTTCAACATACATCTTGTAAGATCATTGAATTTAGAATTTATCAGCCAAAATTATAGAGATATTCCCAATTTTGTTGTATGTTATATACATCGATAAAATTAACAAGGAATATCTTCAAGGGGAATTTAATTCCACAATAGCCAATATTATTTTGGGCGATCATTGATTTGTGGGTAATTGTTTCATGGGTACTTTTAAAAAATCATTTTTCCTTCTATACATATTACTATATATTGGCTTTGTTTTTAAATTTCTAGAATCTAAGGCTATAGGTAGGTATGAATCTTCATAGGTTTTAATTTTTTTAGATACAAAAATTTGGATTGGTTTCATTTTTTTGTGCTCATCATTACTGATCTGAGTTCAAATTTTAGTAATGGAATCAAGAAAATCATTATCCATAAGTATGTAATTGTACATAATGTATCTACATCATATCACCCTCAAACTAATAGTAAAAAAAATTTCAAATCAAGAAGTTAAGAAAGTATTGGAAAATGGTATGAACCAATTTGATGTATTGGAGTTTACACATGGTTGATTACCATTGGGTATACCATACATATTTTATAACTTCAAATAGAGTGTTAAAATATCAGATTGTTTTTTAAAAAAGTCATTTCACCACCCTATGAAGGTAGAGAACTCTGAATATAGAAATTATAAATAATGTAATATGAACCTCTCTTATGTTTTTCATCATATAGAGTAGAAGATTCAAGATCTTGAGAAAATTCAAATAGACTCATATTAGAACTCTTATATCTTTAAGAAGAGAACCAGGTATTCTGATAACCACCTAATCCATAATCATTTATTTGATATTGTGTAGAAGGTCCACCATTACAATGAAAGAATGAAGTTACACCAATGTAATTCTCATTCTCAATGGTTTAGGCTATACATTATTACTAATTTCTATATATTTGGTGTTATATAGGTTCAAAATGAAAATACCAAAAACATAAATTTTAATTTAGATTGGATAATGATGTTTCAGAAGAACATTAAGATGTTACTTTCAGAGGAATTCCATAATCAATAAGAAAACTATCAGTGAAACTCACCAGTTTTTATTCAATTTTCCTAAATTCTCTTTTATTAGAATAAGGAAACTACACAGAATTGGCGTGGTGGTGGAGGTTGATAAACATATGAGACTCTAAGGATTTTTATCATATTTCTTCCTTTCTCCATTTTTTCTTGCAGCGTAGAATTTTTAATTTTATCAAATTTCTGTTGTTCATTTGTATTTTCATAATCTTTATTTTTTATATTTTTATTCTCATGCATTGTATTTATTTACTCTCCCCCCCCCTTTAAATTATAATATTGATTCTTGATTCACATCCCATCAAAGAGATTATTAAAATTTAATAATACCTTTCCCTATATCAATTTTCTTACCATTTATAGAGAATTGTGTTCAATTATGGAAAGAAAGTTTTAGTATGAATTTAATATTGTGGTGTGATTTATTTAATAAATTGGGTTTTTATTATATAAATGGTTTTATAAATATGAAAACATTAAGGTGATTGATTCCATATGTGTGATAAATTTAAGAGTTAACGATGTCCCATAACATCTCCACACATACTTTTACATAACCATGATGTTTTAATATTTCAAACACAATAAAAAATTAATATATGTTATATTACTGTTAATCAGATTTCCAATAAAAAATTTCATATTTTCGTTCCTTATCTAATCTATTTCATTAATTTAACATATTGTCCTACCCATTTTTACTTGTTATCTATGTACTGTACGCTCTAAAAAACACAATTTAATAATGAAGAGAGTTATAAAATATAAATAATATGGGGATATTTCAGTTGAGAACATAATTTTTGATTTCCTAGAATAATTAACCGAGTCTCCATTGAAATATTTTCTGAAATAATGTCATAGAGGTTCGGTGGAATGAATCAAGGATGAAGTTTTTTTTTAAAATAACCAATATTTACCAGATAAATAGTGGAATGAATAGAATGAAATAATTATCACCCTTAAATTTTGAGTGTTAGAAAAATGGTAGTTTTTTAATTTCATTCTAAGACAAGTATTATATATCACTTTTATTTTCATTAAGATATAATTTACAGGGAATCATTTTAAAGGATCATTGAGAATAAATCCATGGTGTTGATCTTCCATTGATCACATTGCTTTCATGATTTCAATTTTTTTGAATGCTAAATATTCATGAATTATGGAATATCTCCATTCATCTTTTTTGGACATGTGACATCACCCATTAGGTGTAGGTGTTTTATCATATAGAAATTTGGTATTCATTTCCACCCATATACCACAATGTAAAAATGATTTTTTTTATAAATTCCAAATATAATAATAAATTTTAACATACAATTGTTTTAATTAGAAAAAAATTTTACATTGGAAAAGAAAAAATTGTATTTTTTATGATTAAATTGTAAGTATCAGTGATCTGGAGATCCCCTAATGGAATTCCTGAAAATTTGTCCAAACTAAACGTGTTATTTAAAATACATGTAGGATAAAATGAAAACTATAGATAATATGTGTATCCAATTTGGATGATGTTCTGTTGGTTGATAAAAAAATATGTGTGATATATTTCTACAAAATAAGATGATTCCCAATTCAACCATTTTGATTCCTAAAATGAGATATCGTTTATGATAATCTTTACCATTGATAGTCTCGAAATCACTTTAGTAATTCAGCCATATATTAGGTTATATACCTATAAATAGATAAATATTTTTTAGATATATTCCAGAGTTGGGTAAATAAATTTTAATTAATTTTATAAAGTAATATAATGTTGTATGATAACCCAAAACCATGTTCCAATTGGTATCTCCAATTATGGGTTCTCAAAACCTCCTTCCATATTACCTATAAAATGGAACCTTCGGTTCCCCTTTTTTAGGTTCAACAAGGAGGAAATATGATACTATTGTGGAGTCCCAAAGGTTTCCACTAATCCATTTTGAGTTTATGAGATCCCTATTCTTATAGGTTGATCTAAGATTAATTCAGTGTTCCACACAAGCTTCCTCCTCCTCTTGATGGTGGGATAAATGGTGAAAATTTGTTGTGAGGGACATACACTTCTATTAAATGGATTTATGAAACTCTTCTGGATGCATGATTTATTTATTTGGGGTTTTAAATCATTTTAACTAGATGTATCATACTTGGATTTATATTTGAATGAGTTTTTTATTCTTCCTATTGGAATTCTATGTACATTTAATAGAATATAGTGATGTTTAGAGTGCACTAATTATGTTAAACTAATTGGAAAAAAAAGAAATCCATTTATTACAATCATACATGAGATTTAAATTTTTGAATGCTTTTATACCATACATAAGAACTATAACATCAATATATGAATTTTTTGTCAATGTTTCATTAATCATACCACGATAGAAAATCTTTGAAATTAATTGGGTTTCTGATTTATTTCAACCAAACCCTTACTCCAAAGATAAATTAATATCAAATAAAAAAGAAAATTAAATTATTTAGTGAATTCAAAATGACCCATTTTTCACATACATTAAAAAATTCACATTTTCATATCTTTTTAACTCCATAAATTAATTTTTTATAATATAAATATTTCAAAACCTCCCCCACTTTTTAGATCTTTAATTGAAAATACCCTCTATAATTGAACAAAACTCATGCTGATATAACCTAGGATCTACCTATTTTATAAAATCATCATTAAATCATAATCAATTTGATGTTTCATGACAACATGATCCATGTTGATCATGATACGGGGATCACTATGGTTGAGAAACCAGTTTAGATTATAGATCACCAATAGAATTTTTTATGTGATAAAACAAATAATTTATTATGTGTATTATGGATACCAATACTGCAAATTGGGACATTAAAAGCTCCTCGGAAAGGACATTATCAGTTCTATAGAAGTGTTGATAATGTTGGCGATATTAAAGGTTTGGCTGTAAAAGTTCTCATAAAAAGTTCTAATAAAGTCCCCCTTTATCAGCGCTAAAAAACACTGAAAAGGGGGCTTTATCACTGATTTTTTTCACTATTAAAGGCCACATTTATGAGTGATTTTGTAGTTCTATTAAATGTCCCCATAAATAATGCTAAAAAGTGCTGATAAAGGTCCCATTGATAAAAGGTATAATTGTTTTTCATGACACCTAGAAATGTTCCCCTCTGAATTAGCGCCTCCCCCTATACCTTTATTAACATTTCCCCCCATCACATTATCATTTCTTTAGCACGCACCCTTTCCTCTAGTGAGTTTCAAACATGGGGCTTATATCTTACACAGCTTCACCATTTTTACTACAATATAATGTTTTGTTTTAAATTTTATGATATATCAACGCATATTGTTTTATTTTTTTAAAATTTTTAATATAAATATATATATATATTAAATTGGATATTAACTCAAAAACCACTTAAAACACATAAAATATTAAAAAAATATAAATCCCTAAAAGATCAAAAAATAATTAAATGATCCATATTTATGATTTGGGAGTCCATTTCAGCTTCAAAAAAAGTGAAATAAAATCTCATGAAATGATATTAAATATAATTAGAGGAAAAGGCTGACCATACACCCATATCTAAAGTTATAGCTGTTAAAATTTTAAGAAATCGGGTTTGGCAACTAAAAAAACTATTTTAGAGGCCTTTTGGGACTTTCTATGAAAAAATATGGATAATGATCAAACATGTAGTCCTAGAACATCATGGCGTAGATATAATTGTAGGAATTGTTTTGATATGTGGAAGAGCTCAAACAAAGGCCCATATCAAATAATATGGTCGTTTTAAGTTTTAATACAATTTTGGACTTTTTTGAAACTGTAATAACTTTAATTCCTTTATATTTCAAACAATTTTAGTATAACTTGTAATAACCTCATTTCTTAATCTTCTATTTGACTAGTTATGGAACATAAATAGACTTATGGATCGAATGATATGATACTTTCAGAGTTTTTAGGGTTGTCAAGTGTTTAAGGGTATTTCACATTCTACAACCATAACATCTGAACTGAGTGTCCACATATCAAATTTAATCTTGTGACGAGCTATATGCCTCTGTGACCCAAGGGACCACTTGATCACCTCTATTTAGGCCAAAATTCCAATAAATCCTCCAAAAGGCCATATATTTAATTATGGTTCTCCGTTAATGAAATATGTTTTTTGAAATATACCATTTATCATTTCTAGTAAAAATGAAATTATAAATGGGGGGATTTATCAGTGATTCTAGAAAACTATACATAAAACCACTCTTTTATCAGCTCTTTTTTAGAAGTGCTGAAAAATTCCCATTTTATTAGTGCTTTTTGACTAGAATGAATAAAGTGGGGCTGTTATCAGTAATTTTTTACGACCACTAAAAAATGGTCCCCTTTAACTCCTCTTTTTATAGTGTTGAGAAAGGTGGATTTTAACAGTGATTTTCACAAGTGCTGGATAAACCCAGTTTTGTAGTACAAAGTGTGGATGGGGTATCCAATAGTCCTATGAGAGGGAATTATTGATGGGGCAACATTGGCCTTCAATTTTTGGGTGTTCAGGATGGTGATGACCTTATGAGTATAGAAAGAGTCTATGGGAGGAGATTTTAGAATCAGGTTACATTTCATCTTGTATTCTTTGACACTTCTTTTGAATTCTATTTTTGATTGGGTGCGTTAGTGGATTCTCACGAATGGAGATCCTTTCCTAAAAATATTTACCTAAATTTTAGGGATTTCTGTTTCTTTAGGATTAATGTGGTATGGGTATAAATGTGTAAATGTATTTATATGGTGTTCATTGGGACTCGAGAGCCTTATGTTTTGGTTTTGAATATTTAAGTAATAAATTGTAATGAGCACTATGTAATGCACACAATTACATCGAGAATGTGCTAAAAGATGTGAATCTATTTTAGGGTAGATGTCAGGAGTCCAATGTAGTGTGTGAAATTTTTACAGGCCCTGAAACCATTACCCGATGTGAGAAAAATAAATCAGTATTTAATTTAATCTATTTGGCCATATTTTATATAATATTTATAATTCGTGTGATTTTATGAAATTAATTGGATTTATGATGTGAGTTCCTCATGTCCAATAGTTCTAAATATATTATATGACTAAATAATTTTTCATTTGGTTTTTATTCTATCATTTTGACCCCAGAAATTATTTTGGATGACTTTAGGTTATATTTATCCTTCTAAATAACTCCATTTGGTGTTTTCACTCCTATGGTGGTTGGGTTCTATATCACTAGTAAGTGAAATTTCTAATTTTTCATTTACATTGGTTGTATAAGAGGCATTGGTTGTGTTTTTTATTTTGATTCATGATCAACTGGTGGTTTCTATTGAACCATTGAAATTTCTTTTAATTCCATAGGTGACAAAATTTGATCCATGTTTTTTAATTCGTCATTGTTAAACGTGAATTGGTGCATAGGTTTCCATCACTCATTAGATAGGTGTATCTATGAATGTGTTTCTAAATAAAAAATTTCTAAATGTTCTTATTGATACCTTCAAATTATTATTTTAAATAGTTTTTCTTTGATGATAAAAAAGTTTTAATTAAATGTCATAATTTTTTTGGACAAACATAACACATTTTAAACCATGAGTACATTGAGGAGTGGACATAGGTAACTTTAGTGTGTGTGGAATCCCTAGGGGATAAATTTTGGATATAATGGACTATGGAAGTAACTGATAACAATTGGAATAAAAAAATTATTGGTTTAGAATTCTATTATTCCCCGTATATATTCCTATATGGTAGATACCAACTGGTGTTCTTTTTCATTTAATCGTGGTTTATTTCATGATGGATTGTTCCATGGATATTTTCTCACATGTTCTCTTTAAATATTTGTATTTTATACCTGATATAATATAGTATTTCTTGAATATGGTCTGAATTTATAAAAAACAAAAAATATTTACATATGATATTATTTGTGGAAAAAGTACTTCATAGAGTATATTATTTATAAGGATATGACTTTTACACTAATGATATTAAAACACACACACACACACATATATATATATATATATTTGTGATAACATACTAATCTATGTGTTCACATCATACATTTCACATTGGGTGATTGGAGAACATATTTTTCAGGGCTAAAGGAATTGGATGTGAATCATATAGAATTTCATATTCTCTTATAATATTTCACCTTCGTAGTGGGATGGATTGGTGGTGATATATGGTCACAAAGAGACTACTTCTGTTTGTTCTTTTTTATATTTCTAGTTTATCTGGGGTGTTTTGACTTTTATTGTCTCGTGGATGTGTATTTCTTTATTCTGTGTTGTAATATTATATTTTTCTAGTTTTACGTGAGACTTGATGCTCTTTTTTGTATCTCATCATATAGAAGAAACCTGTGAGAAACATTTCATGTTTACTTGGGATGGGACATTATAAACCGATATTTGGGGGAATACCTAGCCTGATGTGTTTTTGACACTGTCTCGGTGTGGTCTAGTGTTTTGGTGGACCAAATTTAAGACTATGATATTTCAAGTTGTAAGTGGGGAAAATGTCCCAAACTGTCTCACATTCATGGTTGATTCTATGTAACAATGGGTGGATAGGGATATTATACAATCTGGAGACCTGGTGGGTGAAGTTTTTCAAATGAAGTATATATGGGGTTTATTTAAATAGACCAATTATTTTCTTATGGAGTCATCCCTATTCAAATGATTAATAATTATTATGAAATATAATTATTTTATTGATTTTATTTAAATAACTGATGTTGGTCCTATTATTTTGTAATATTCTTGTGAGTTGTTGGTTTTTGTCATGTTAATTATATACAATAACTATGAGATGATAACTTCCAAATTTGGGTGAGTAATCTCTCTGAATGGTTCCACATGAAAATCCAATGATGGGATATTCTTCTGTAGAAGCTGTAATCCACATTATTCATACAATGGGTCAAGTAATTGTAAATATCAACGGTTGAGAAGTGGATCACGACCTGGAATTTACAAAGAAGGACCCACCTATCATCCATTGCATCAAAAAACCCCAGGAATCTAATGAATTGGTTGATCATATTGAGATTATATTCAATTTTTTTAATACTCTTAATAACTCGGTGTTGGTATTTTCCATGTATATTATTAAAGGACTATGAAGGAGATGGTGGGGCTCAATTATGAAATCTAATTTGAACGAGGATATTACCTCAACTTATTTCAAAAAAATTACAACTATAAGATTTATTCTGATTCATTATGTGGGGAAAATACCTAAGGGTTTTGGAAAATATAATAGGGAGATCATGAAATTATAGACTATTCTGCCCATTTTTATGTGTTTGTGAAAATGGAATTGGAGCTACTCATCATGAATATATGAATTCTTAGTGGATTGAGTTGTGAATACATGATGATAGTCATTAGATAATTATTCTACTGTTCCTTCTAACCTTTATGGATTTAGTTGATAAGGATGTTTTGGAAGAGGATTGCATAGTTGAAAAAATGGGTTTGAGAGGATCTTTAGTTGGTACTGTCATTATTGAGGATATATCTTCTACCCAAAACCACAATAGTAACCAGTCTTTTTCAAGAACAATTTTGAGGGATTTTCCAGGAGATTAGTAGGTTATGTGATATTTGTGTAGCAATATTGATCATACTAAGCCTAATTTTGAATATTCTCTCTAATATTTTCATCGTTGTATATATTTTACCCTTATGAAGACTTTTATTGGGAAAATGTTACGTGAATGTAAGGCTGGATCTACATTCACCAAGGGCTCATAGGATTATACTGATGATTCCAATGGTGGTGTTTTTTATTGACATGATAATATTCCCAGTGATATGGATAATAAATATAAGTGATGAGATAAGAATGAACAACTTTATGAGTTGGAGTATGCATTAGAGGAATCTGATGTAGAGAAAGTCACAAATAGATGTACACTCTTTATTTGTCCTTCTAATCACTAGATTAGATTGATATAGGTGTTTCTCATTATTTTATATCATCATGAATAGTTAAATTTTTTTCATACATTCATATGCCATGCTATTTTTGTTGATTATTTTCATTAATTTTGGAAATATGTCGGAACAAGGTCATATGTTTCCAACATGCCGAGTGATGACAGCATACCATGAGGTGGAGTAGGACTTCTCAGTTATCGAGCGTGAAATATTCTACTTGATTATCATGATTCCATGGGTGATCATTTTTATAGCCAATATATATTTTTATCATTGTCTTAATCTATTATTATCTTCTTATGTGTTCATTCAAGTTTTTAGGGTGATTGGGACTCTTAACTGGGAAGGGAAGGGTTTGTGGTTCCTTATCCAAGGTTAATATTGTGCTAGATATCAGAGAGTTGTTTTGATATTTTTAACCTTCATTTGAGTATTTTGATACCTTCAGTTTTCAATGTATACCCCAAGGTCAATCATGATGATTTTTCTATATTACCTCCCTTGAGGGTGGTCATGTTTACCTTAGAACATCTACCATGTACAATGATTATTTCTATTACATATTACCATATGGGGTCTTCTGAGTTGGTAAAACATATGGTCTAGTATGTGTATCTCAAATAAAATTATTTTATTCTTCTTTTCATGTCACCATAGGATTCTCCAATCCTCATTATTATGAAGGAATATGGGATCCTCAGACTTTTTTGTTAACTTTCAGAAGTTAAATCAGATGATCATTAAGAAAAAATATCCCTTGCATAGGATTTATGATTACATTGTTCATCTTAGAGGGGATCATTGGTTTTCATTGATTGACAGGTACTCATGGTACCACCTGTTTTTAATATAAGTTGATAATAAACCTAGGAAATCATTTGGAAACTCATATTAGAATTTTGAGTTTCTGGTTATGTTGGTCAGGTTAACTAAATATCCTATAGTGAATATAGAATTGATCAACTGGATATTTCATCGGGTCTAGGACTGTTTTTTGGTGGTGTTCATGGATGGTATATTGGTTTACTCTAATTCGAAGGATGATCATGTTTACCATTTGGATATCATTCATAGCACATTGTGGAAACATTTTCAATATCTTATGCTTTTCAAATGTGATTTTTTAATTGAAGAAGTAATTTTTCAAGATAAATTTATATCTGATAGGTGTTTCATGGTGTATCCTAAAAGGGTAAATTATATTTTTCCTTGGTAGAAAACCATAAATGGGATTAAGATCTGATTATTATTGGGTTTCTAGGGTTATTATTGGATTTTTTTTCAAGACTTCTCTAATAATGAATCTCCAATGATGCATTCAACTAGTAAGGGTGTAATAATTTAATTGAATGGTAAGTTGTAGGTATATTTTAAGGAATATATGGTTATATATTGGATTTAGTTTCATTTTTAATCTTAAAAAACTTGGTTTATGTTATGGGTTTTTCTACAATGATTCTATCATGGGTTTGGTGTGTGTCTTGATGTAAGGTAGAATGGTGGTAGATTACAACTCTCGCCAGATATTCCATCATGAGATGAAATACCGTACCCTCATTATTGATTAATCATTATTTATGCAGACACATAGAACATGAAATCAATTACTCTCTGGGGATTGATTAATGGTATATTCTTACTATAATAATTGGATGTATATTTTCAATCAGAGGGTTCAAAACATGTGACAGAGACACTAGGTGGAATATCTCAAGACATTGTATATTGATATTTTCTATATTCCTTGAAAAGAAAACAGGGTCTCTAATATTATGATTAGTAAATTTCAACCCAAGTAGTGAAGTAATAGGTTGAAAAGTGGTATTTAAATAGTTTTTTTGCTAATATGATGGTCAACATTGAATAAGCTAGTGTGAATATATGTCGGGATTCATTGAAGTTTGCCTCATAATTTAATGAGTGGGTTTTTCTTGATTAGAAGTTCGATTAAGAGTGCTAGGGTTTTAGTAAATCCTTTTATTTTTGGGTGGCCTCCAGTGAGTGGTATTGGACTCCCAATTGTGCTTCGTGTTTCCAAATGTCTTTGGTTATCACTTCTTCTCTAAAGGATGAGTTTATGGATAGTGGATACCATTCTTGTTGGTCTATTCAACGAGGTGCCATAAAAATGTATCATGATTTGATATATCAGTATTTCATTCTAGGGAACAGAATATTGGTTGATTATTTTAAATTGTGGTATCTTACTTTTCAAATAATTATAGTTATACATGAGATAACTGATGGTTGTTTTCATCGATTACCCACTCTGGTATGGAAATGGAAGAAAATTCTATATATTTATTCATTATATTACCATGGAATTATAATGGTAGGGATTCAATTTTGGTGATCATTGATTGAATCGTAAAATTAGATCATTTCCACCTTATAAAGGAGATGATGAAGGTGGAAAAAAATGGGAACTTTTATGTATGAGAGACTGTGATACATCATGGGGTTCCCTCTGCAATTTTTTTAATGGGGGTTAGGGTTGGCATCTATGTTTTTGGAATGTTTTTCAGGAGATGATGGGTTATCAGGTTAAATTGAGCATCAAATATAATCTGAATATGGTTATAAAGATTGAATGAGCTGTCAATATTCTTAATATAGCATCCCACCTTTTTTGTCACATAAACTTTCATTACATTATACAGAAATGAGGATCTTTAAGGTTTAGTGTCTTGGAAACCAAGAACATAATACATGAAACAAAAAAAACATTCTTCTTAAACACTTGAAAGGCTTCTCCTTATGTTCATCCTAGGTTAATTACTGCATCTCATAACCTGGGGACATACATCAAAAGAAAGGGTGAGCAGAAGGCCCAGTAAGGGAAACAAGGGGAAACATTTAACATGTGAACTTGAGATACATCAACAATGTCATGAAAAAGAACTTTAAGGAATGAGAAAGAAATCATGTGGCATATCATAATAAAAATAAAATTTTTCATAACATGAAGATGTGGCTACATCATTTAACATAGAAAATCATGAACATATCACCAAGGTCCATCCCCAAGGTGTCATTTGAAAATTACCAAGGTTATTCACCAAGGTATCGTGAAAATTTTAATCTCTAGTGGTTACATCATTACCCAATGCATTGGAGCGCTATCCGGGTGCACCCTTAAATTTGACTTTATTATCATGTGAGACACATATATTATCATCAAACATTTCATAAATAACCCATATAGCATAAAATAAATGGGTTTCATTTCATAATCATAATGTTTTAAAAACTGCTTTAAAGACATTATCTTAATGTCACTTTAAACCCACAGAAAGGGAAAGCGGGTCTCATGTATGTAAATACCAGAATTTAAATTAGTACATTTTGATATATATGTGAATACTCTTTTAGTAATAAGAGCTTTGAGTATTCACTTTATAACATAAAATAATTTTTAGAAAAAAGAGAGGAATTTTGAGACAAAAATTCTGCAACATATCGGGTATGTTTCAGGGTTTTAGAAAACATTGAAAGGAGATGGGACATGGGTAAAACATTAAAAAATGACCCATAAAATAGTATAGGGACATAATAAGGAGGATATATGAACATGTTAATGAAATTTTAAAGATGTAACATATGAAATGAAAATCATGAAAGGAGGACAAAAATAAGATTTCTCTTATGAAAATTCGGCAGCCTAACGGCATCACTTAAACATCAACAATAATGATTTGAAAAGATCAAATAGGGTCTCTAATCATGTCAACATAAGAGTTCAGTATTATAGATAATGAGATCATACCCCAACATAATTAAAAAAGGTACTTGAAAAACATGACCTGAAAGTAGAAATTTGAAAAGATTGAGAAGGGTGAAAGAATCCCCTTAAAAATTCGGCAGCCTAACGACGTCACTTAAACATTCCTAAAAAGAATTGATGAGAGAAATATGGGTTATCTCATAATATGAACATGAAAAGGGAAGTAATATTAATATATAAGAACATACTCTATCATAATAACATGGAGTAGAAAATAAATGACATAAAAGAGATTATTTGAAAAGAAAGAGAGAGGTCGGATCCCTTACCTTAAAACGTAACTCTTAAAACTCAATGATTTGGACCATGAGGGATTGGGGGCACCTTGGGAGGAATCCTTGGAAGGTAAGTAGACTAGAACTTCGTTGAGGGAGATTTGGGAGTGAAAACTACAGGAGGAAAGGGTGGGTATTTATAGGGAAAGTGAGGGGACAAAGCATTAATGGCCAAGGGACACCTCACAAGTGCTTTTCTCAAAACCATGTGCTCTCCCATGGAATTTACCATTGATTTAGGCCACATGGGGCCCCCAATACAATAATTCATATTCTTTGGTCGGCCAACCCATAAAATATCCCATGACTTCATCATGACACAATTATGATGTCATTAAACATACCGAAACCCTAAAACTGTATTTTTACTATTCACTAAAAATTCAACTTTCTCAGAAAAATCCCAAAATTTCACCTTAACCAAATAT
This sequence comes from Viscum album, assembly GCA_963277665.1. NCBI lineage: Eukaryota > Viridiplantae > Streptophyta > Magnoliopsida > Santalales > Viscaceae > Viscum > Viscum album. The sequence goes on along the minus strand of OY728164.1, from coordinate 565,812,917 downwards.
CAATGATCTGATTTCAAAAATGAACTCCATTTTATAAAAATAATTTTCGAAATATTTTTAATTTATTTTTTAAATAAATACCCTATTCACTGAAAATTCATTTTTTTTAGAAAAATCCCCAAAAATTAACTTAACATAATATCGATGCTCTGAGTTCAAAAATTAAATCCATTTTATAAAAATATTTTTATAAATATTTTTAATCTAATTTTTAATTTAAAAAACACTATTCACCCGAAAAAACTAATACTTGAATAATAATTTATGAAACCGTTTTTCACCATTTTATTGAATCACATTACTTAATCAAGGTGCCTAGATTATATAAATACTTTCTTTAAGTGAGATTACTAATTCATTTGGTCACATTACAAATCCTAAGCATAAAATCACTATTCATAATTTACTATTCATCAAAAATTAAGTTGATCTTATTAGACTCTAAATTTCGTACTGAATATATTTGTGGAAGACAATTTTTTGAAAATAATTACACCATTTTAATTATTTAAGGTTTAAATAAACATTTTTAAAATATCCTTTCTCTAAAATTCATCAAAAATATGCATACTATATTTATCCGGACATTTAAAAAGTCATAAACATCATCATAAGAATAAATCCCAATTTTTATTTAAAAAAAAGGATTACACAAGGAAGTTACGGTCTCTTTACATAGCCACTTATCACACCAGCATTGGACCTAAGTGTAAGGTGTGCTAAGGTGAGAGAATCTGAGGGAGGCTCGACCAACATCGCACGAGTAGTAATTTCTATCAGTTTGAACTTCTCACAAAGGCGATTCCGTTCTAGCTTCACACGATGAAGTTCGGCTTGGGTTTGGTCTAGAGAAAAGCCCAGTGGTGCTACATCCTTCCCAAGTTCTATTAAATGTGCTTTGATCGGTCCAAGACTAATGGGTGAGGCCATCGAATCTTCTTTCTATATTAATTAACCAAGATTACTTGTATTTAGAGACAATAATCAAAACATATAGTTTCCAGCGGTCATATTGACCAATGGTTATATAATAGTCAAAACCGAACAGTCTCATTTTAATTATACTCAAGTTATCAAATGAAATATTTTTGTTGAGTAAAAAATAAAATAAAATAATATAACACAAAAAATTGGGAAACAAGATTTATTCAAAATATCTGGTCGTTACAATCTTCCCCCCTTATGAAATTGCATCCTCGCAATTTTTAAAATTGGGTTTTGCAATTTCATTGAAAGTCCCACATCGGAAAAGGAGTCAGTAAAATTATTTCTTTAAAAGAAGGAAAGGGAAGTAAAAAGGTCACCCGAGTTAACCCATACTAGGATCCCATGTAAGAAAAAATGGACATGGAAAAAAAACAAAGGGTCAAGTTCTGGGGGAGAGTGACAGAAAACATGATTAGGAAAAAGTTAACCATAAGAAAATCCCAAACTTATGATGTGTGTAAACGGTATTTGATTACCTAGTAGGAAACGTAAACCAAAAATGTTTTTGTTTTACATTCCTTTTCATAATTTTGAGGAATTCATTTACTACATAGAACAGAAACATAAGAAAATATACCTACCTCCAAGTAGAGTTTCTTCCTTTAATAAGTATCTACTAAAACTAATCTTTTCACAAAATTATGAGAATTCAAAAACACTTGGTCTCATCAAAAGAACAAGAATCATCTTCTAGAGAATCACATAATTCACCAAAGATTAACTATCTATTTCTTCTATTATCCTAAAAATAGAAAGGGTAAGATAAAAAACTCTTCAAAAAGAAACAATCCGGTAGGAAGGGAAACTTCAATAAATCTTCAAAATTCCACGGTACTACCCAAAGTTCATCATAGACCATTCCATAAATAACTGTCCTTAAAATTCATCAAAATAAACCAAACTAAGATTGAAACCCAAGTACAAGAAGTATTTGATAACATAGTCTTCCAAAATAAACTTCATTGTTCATCTCCAAAAAACATAAACCACTCCTAACATCATATAACAAAAGTAACTAACCTAAACATATTTTCCCCAAGATAGGTTTATCATTTCCATAAGTAACCTATATTACTATAAGTTCACTTTAAATTCATCGATTCTTCAAAATATAAGTCAACCTGACTCCTTAATTAAAACACCACAGTAATCTATTTTCCTCGATCATATAGGGTCCCCAAAATATTGAACGTCTTCCAAAATAATAATCATCTTTTAATCCCCTATTCATATCTGTCATATTAATACAGAAATCATCGCATTTCCTATCACATTGGTTTTTGGGACATGTCCTTCCATTTCCCACCATTAACTAAGAAGAGAACGTATAATTAGGGGCTTAAATACTTAGCCAATAATCAAGAAAAGGAACTTAAGGCATATAAGGATAACTTGTAGAAGAAAATTATACCCTAAATTTTGATCCCCTAGTTTCCCATCTATGTTATAAATGATCATATATTCTTATGTGAATCTTTATTTTATTTTATCTTTTTTCCTTTAACAATGGTTCATACTAAGCTTATGAATTTACCAAAGCATATCCCCCGGGACTTTCATAACCAAGAGTGCAGCAAGGCCCGTTGTCGTGTACTAGTTCCCGTTCAAGTCTAGCTCAAACCAGTGTTTTCGGGTTTTAACCCTATGTACATCTGTGCCAGAGCCACCTCTACCTGCTTGTATCCAGACAGGGATGTATTTGTTTGGCAACCCCTTACTCAATACTCACCAAAATCCCAGGAAGATTTCCAATATATAAAATTTTCTATAGGGTTCTTCCTAATGTTTTCATATCCTAATTTCCATAAATCGCTAAACCATCCACTGATACCAATGATAGCATCCCATCTTTTTTGTCACATAAACATTCATTACATTATACAAAACTGAGGATCTTTAAGGTTTAGTGTCTTGGAAACCAAGAACATAATACATGAAACAAATAAAACATTCTTCTTAAACACTTGAAAGGATTATAATTATGTTCATCCTAGGTTCATTACTGCATCTCATAACCCGGGTACATACATCCAAAGAAAGGGTGAGGAGAAGGCCCAGTAAGGGAAACAAGGGGAAACAGTTAACATGTGAACTTGAGATACATCCACAATGTCCTGAAAAAGAACATTAAGGAATGAGAAAGAAATCAAGTGGCATATCATAATAAAAATAACATTTTTCATAACATGAAGATGTGGCTACATCATTTAACATTGAAAATCATGAACATATCACCAAGGTCCATCCCCAAGGTGTCATTTGAAAATTACAAACGTTATTCACCAAGGTATCGTGAAAATTGTAATCTCTAGTGGTTACATCATTACCCAATGCATTGGAGCGCTATCAGGGCACACCCTTAAATTTTACTTTATTATAATGTGGTCCACATATATCATCATCAAACATTTCATAAATAACCAATATAGCATAAAATAAATGGGTTTCATTTCATAATCATAACGTTTTTAAAACTGCTTTAAAGACATGATCTTAATGACACTTTAAACCAACGGAAAGGGAAAGCTAGTCTCATGTATGTAATTCCCAGAATTTAAAATAGAACATTTTGATATATATGTGAATACCCTTGTAGAAATAAGATCTTTGAGTATTCACTTTATAACATAAAATAATTTTGAGAAAAGAGAGAGGCATTTTGAGACGAAAATTCTACAACATATCGGCTATGTTTCGGGGTTTTAAAAAACGTTTAAAGGAGAGGGGACATGGGTCAAACATTCATAAATTTCTCCTAAAACAGTATAGGGACAGAATTAGAAGGATATATGAACATGGTAATGAAATTTGAAAGATGTACCATATGAAATGAAGAACATGAAAGGAAGACAAAAATAAGATTTCTCTTATGAAAATTCGGTAGCCTAACGGCGTCACTTAAACTTCAACAAAAATGATTCGAAAAGATCAAATAGGGTCTCTCATCATGTGAACATAAGAGTTCAGTATTATAGATATAGAGCTCATACCCCAACATAATTAAAAAAGGAACTTGAAAAACTTGACATAAAAGTAGAACTTTGAAAAGAATGAGAAGGGTGAATGAATCCCCTTAAAAATTCGGCAGCCTAACAGCGTCACTTAAACATTCATAAAATGAATTGATGAGAGCAAGATGGGGTCTCTCATCATATGAACATTAAAAGGGAAGTAATATGAATATAGAAGAACATCCTCCAACATAATAACATGGACTATAAAAGAAATGACATAAAAGAGATTACTTGAAAAGAAACAGAGAGGTCGGATCCCTTACCCTAAAACGTAACTCTTAAAACTCAAAGGTTTGGACCTTGAGGGCTTGGGGGAACCTTTATATGACTCCTTGGGAGTTACAGAGACCACAACTTCGTTTAGGGAGATTTGGGAGTGAAAACTAATGGAGGAAAGGGTGGGTATTTATAGGGAAAGTGAGGGGACAAGGCATTAATGGCCAAGGGACACCTCACAGGTTCTTTTCTCAAAACCATGTGCTCTCCCATGGAATTTACCATGGAGTTAGGCCACATGGGGCCCCCAATACAACAATTCATCACCTTTGGTCAGTCAACCCATAAAATATCTCATGACATCATCATGACACAATTATGATGTCATTAAACATACTGAAACCCTAAAACTATATTTGTACTATTCACTGAAAATTCAACTTTTCAGAAAAATCCCAAAATTTCACCTTAACCAAATATAAATGCCCTGATTTCAAAAATGAACTCCATTTTATAAAAATAATTTTATAAATAATTTTAATTTATTTTTTAAATAAATACACTATTCACTTAAAATTTATTTTTTTTACAAAAATCCCCAAAAATTAACTTATCATAATATCGATGCTCTGAGTTCAAAAATGAAATCCATTTTATAAAAATAATTTTCTATATATTTTTAATTTAATTTTTAATTTAAACAAACACTATTCACCTGAAAAAACTAATACTTGAATAATAATTTATGTAACCGTTGTTTAACCATTTTATTGAATCACATTACTTAATCAAGGTGCCTAGATTATATTAATACTTTCTTTAAGTGAGATTATTAATCCATTTGGTAAAATTACTAATCCTAAGAATAAAATCACTATTCATAATTTACTATTCATCAAAAATTATATTGATTTTATTAGACTGTAAATTTTGTACTTAACATATTTTTCAAATACCATTTTTGGAAAATCATTACACCTTTTTAATTATTTAAGGTTTACATAATCATTTTTAAAATATCCTTTCTCTAAAATTCACCAAAAATATGCATACTATATTTATCCAGACATTAAAAAAGTCATAAACATCATCATAAGAAGAAATCCCAAATTTTATTTAAAACAAAGGATTACACAAGGCAGTTACGGTCTCCTTACATAGCCCCTTATCACACCAGCATATGACCTATGTGTAAGGTGTGCTAAGGTGAGAGAATTTGAGGGAGGCTCGGCCAACATCGCATGAGTATTAATTTCTATCAGTTTGAACTTCTCGCAAAGGCGATTCCGTTCTAGCTTCACACGGTGTAGTTCGGCTTGGGTTTGGTCCGGAGCAAAGCCCAAAGGTGCTACCTCCTTCCCAAGTTCTGTTAGATGGGCTTTGATCGGTCCAAGACTACTAGGTGAGGCCATCGAATCTTTTTTCTATATTAATTAACCAAGATTACTTGTATTTAGAGACAATAATCAAAACGTTTAGTTTCTAGCGGTCATATTGACCAATGGTCAAATAACAGTCAAAACCCAACGGTCTCATTTTAATTATACTCATGTTATCAAATGAAACATTTTTGTTTGGTATAAAATAAAATAAAATAACACATAAAATTAGGAAAAAAGATTTATTCAAAATTTCAGGTCGTTACACTTATGTATATGCTCATGTCGTGTGTTCATGATTTTATTGGTTGTTCATAACAGAATATTACTTAAGTTATTTTTTCTAGTGTCTATATTTATCAATCATTGATTAAAATGATGATACTTAGTGATTTATATAGGAATCCAGGTAGACCTCCATTATTTTGTACAAAAATATAAGGGAACTCCTCGGTTTGGATGAGACTTTTTTTTGGAGAAGACCGAGATGGGGAAGTTGTCCCAGAAGCGATTGATCATGGAACATAGTCATCATAAATCTTGTGATGATCAGCATTTCCATTATCTAGAGTTTGAGGTTGGTGATCTAGTTTTTATTATAGTTTTAAATATCATTGCACATTGTCAGTGGGGTAATATGGTTATGTTGGAACGAAGGATTGTGTTCCCCTTTATGATCATTTGGATACAAGGAATGGTGGATTTTGAGTTGGACATACTGTCACATTTGACTTCCATATGTGATTCGTTTCATGTTTCCTAGATGAAGTGGTGTCAACCAGCTCCTTACCATGTGATTAGATATGGGGATGACGATCATGGAACCAAAATAACTACGGTTTAGTAAAAAATTTATATTATAGATCACCAAGAGAAGGTTTTGTATAGTTAAATGATTCATTTTTTCTGTGTGTTGTGGTAGTGTGGATGGAATAAACATGGAATGTGGGAGTTTGAATTGTTGATGAGGCTTCGGTTGCCTATAATTTTTGTCACTATAGGTTTATATTAACTTTATTGGGATATAACTAATAAATTGTTGTGATATATAACACCTTTCTAACTTTCTTTAGTTATCATTTGACTCTTTTATTGGTTTCCCTTTTGGTTTAGTTGCAACATGAGAATCTGAAAACATGAGAGTCTTTTTTTTGGTAAATAAATTAATAAATGATTGATTATTTCTATTTTTTATATTAATGAAGTATGGATATAAATGTTTAAATGGATTTATATGGTTCTCTTTGGGATAAAAGAGCCTTATGTATTGGATCATATGTTTTCTATAGGAAATTGGGATAAGAAGTGCAAGTTGGAAACATTCATGTGTTGAATGGGTTACATGATGTTAATTTGTTGTAGTGTATATATCATGATTATCATTCATGTTTTAATTGTTATATAAGATATAAAACCATAACCCAATGTGAATCTTATTTTTGGGATGTAATTAAATCTAAGGGGATTCATTTTTGGAATATTTATATTGCATAGGATTTCACACCATGAAAGGAATTCATGATGTGAATCCATTGGGTCTAGTGGTTTAAAAAAATCACACCTAAATATTATATTATTCATTGTGTAGGATTGCCTCTCTAATCATATGTAGATTAGGGATATTTTTGGGTCATCAACCTCCTTTCATTTCATTCTATTCAATGTTTTACTGCATTGGAGATTGCATCTCGTGTCCCTGGTAAGCGGTCTTTCTTCTTCTTCATAACGTTTGGTCACAAGAGCAGTTTTGGCTACATTTATTATTCATACTCATGATTTATTGGTTGTTTATATTAATACATTATAGTTTCTTATCATTCATTTTCTTTCAAATCCCAATCCATGTTTTTTCAATCTCCATTATATAAGGTACATTGGTTTCCATTGTTCATTAGGTACATGTATCAATACAAGTGTTTTCAATTAATGAATTTATATATGTTTTTTATCCATTTGGATTGTTCATTGAAATAGATTTTATTTTTTAATTTTTTTTTTAATTAAATACTAGAATTATTTATGAAATGGTTTTGAAAAAACATAGCACATTGGGAACCTTGGGTGTATCCTAAAATAGAAATAGGTATGACTAGTGTGTATAGAACCACAATGGGTTTTTTTAAATATAATGACTATATTCACATGATACTAGTTGGAACCAACATATTCTTGGTTATTCATATTTTATTTCCATTATGTATTACCTTCAACAAGAGCCCAAATGATGTGATTTGCCTTTTATAATACGTTTATCGCGTGAAGGTTTATATCATGGATATTTTGTCACTTGTTTTGTTTAATTTATTTTATCACTTATACCTAATATATTCATGGATTTGGATAATATGGTATATATTTATGAAAACAATGAGTGTTTAAAAATTATTTGGTTTGGAAGAATATTCATTAGAAATTGGATTTTTTTTATAAGTATTGAACATGTGCATTCTATATATTAGAACTTGTATATATTATTTTGTGATATCCTACCCAAATCAATACATGAATCCTTAATTTTCCATTTGTAGGTTGTAGATTGTGTTTTATACGGATAGTGTAATAGGTAGGGTATGATGTAACATACAAAGTTATCTGGTGGCCTATCGCCTTCATAATGGGATTGATTGGTGGTGATGGGTGGTCACTTGGAGAATTGTTTAGTTTTGTTTGTTTTTTCATTCCAATTTGGATTGTGTGGCTTTACATAGTTTGTATCATAGATATGTATTTATTTCTTTTCATTTTATATGGAGGATTCATTCAATTTACATGAGGAATTTGGTTCTTTTGGGTATATCCCCATGTGGAGAACCGTTATAGGTGACTTGTCTCATTGACCTAGGCTAGTTCATTATAGGATCTTTCAATAAATAGGTTTCCCGAAGAAATAAAAGTGTATCATAATTGTTAACAGAATATATATGAGGATAGGTGGGAGTATAGGTGATGACACACACGAGGTTTGGGGATGGATTACCCATCACCTCTAAATAGTCCTCTATTAGTGGATCCCCTTCCCGCACAATGAATCATTTTTTAGAGTATGTTTCAAAAATCTAAAAGGAGTAGTTTTTTAATAAAATTTATTTTTATATGCTGGTTATATTTAATAATTTTCATTGAAATTTTTTTATTAATATTTATATATTCTATGGGGTGGATTAATTTACTATAAGTACTCTTTATATAAATATTTTTTTAATAACTATATAATTCCATTATTTTGTTGATTGAACCAAACATACCAGTGACGGAATAGTGTTTCATTACAAATACACAGGACCAGTTGTGTTTTTTATATTTATTTGAGATTGTGTCACAAATAATATCTTACTGCACCTTATAGAGATGAGTTTTCATTAATAATGAAAATTTTAAAAAAAAAATTAGAAACAAACTATTTGTAGAAGATTTGCATCATAAATATTTTTTTATGAGGAACAAATAATGATTTTTGAATGAATAAGTATAACATAAATAACCATAAATTTAACTGTATAATAATAAATAAAATTTATAGATTGGTTTATATAAGATAAATTCATAGTATAACTGTTTGGTTAACTATTATATGACCAAATGATTCATATTTTTATTTAAATGTTACATATCTTTTACACACCATTTAAAATAATCCAACTTTATACATTGGAAATACCTAATGAATATTAAAATCACTGCGAATTTAATTTCTAAATGTAAATTATTAATATATAAATAAATATTTCATGCCATTATTAATTAATATTACATTCAATCTTATTTTCGATAAAATTGAATTAAATTTTTTTTTCAAGACATAAATTTAAGAAAGGTTTAATTTTTTTATAATTTTTTTATATATTAAAAAGCATATATGAATACTGAATTTCAAAAAATATAGTACATGGTATAATAAAATGGTATAAAATTAAATTATAGTATCTATCATGTTAGAATAACTCAATCTAGATCATATGAAACACATTTTATTTATAGTCAGAATAGTTGTCATTATTTTATGTCTAGTGGTAAAACAATATTTTATTCAATTTTTTTTTTCCAACAAATATCCCTACACATATTAATATAAACCTCTCAATACAATTATTTTCCCTCCAAATACAGATTTCCTTATAATATATCTCTTAATTGTTCATTACTAGATTTAAATCCCTAATTTGGAGAATTTTTGAGTCCCTAAGTGATGATTCTAAGGATAAAATGAAAAAAAAATTTAAGGGTACCTCCATTAGTCTCTCAGTTTTATTCTCATTTGGAATTCATGTATAAGTAACCCTTTAATATTTTCAATTTCAATTTTTTTAATATTTTATATTCAATTTAGTAGTTTTCAAATCATTAATATTCATTATAGTTATTTATTCAATATCATAAAATTTTATTTATTACTCTATAATGATACTACAATAAAAAATATGTATTCCTTTATATCTATTTCTTTTATTGTAGTCTAAATCAATAATATTTTCATGTATCAGTGGTATATTAAATATTTAAAAATTTTGGGGGAGAATTTTTTAATTGGACTAACACATATCTGGTAAGATATTTCTTTGGACTCAAATGGGACTAAAAAATTATTTTCACATGTAAACATTTAGTGATCATATGATCCACATTAAGAGTTAATTTTTTGAAGAGTTTTGTATCTTAAATGTGAAGAAGGTATATGGTCTATTTACTTAAAATTTTAGACGATTAGTATTCATCAAAAACTATGAATCACAAAGTGAATCAAATGTCATATAAGAATATCCTTTCATGGAAATATATTCACTTGATATATTGGTTGTTTTATCAATTATCCTTCATTATAAATATCATATACATCATACAAATCATTGAAATAACATAAATTTGTATGATTAATTTAATCATTTACCCTATTTTATAAATAGATTATAATTTCATTTTCCAATTATAGGGTACTCATTTGGATATTAATACCATTACATTGTCTTCTGAAAAATATTAACATTTTTTTATTCCATTATATTATTTTAAAAAACATTATATATCGGTATATGTTGAATATTATGTCAATTATTTATAAGCTATTTTCAACTAAAAATTATGTGAATAAGTTTTTATGTCGTTTATCCATATGATGGAATTCACTAGCCACAGATAATTAATGGATGGTACCGAAAATTATATTGTCCCTTATTGCATAACTTTTTCAAATGAGACATTTAAAATAGGGTAGTGGGAGCATACATACACTGCTAAAAATTACAAAATATTGGGCACTAACATTTATTAGTGTTAAAACTAAGAACTAAAAATGGTTAATCTTTTTTCTTCTTTTTTTAGCAATGGTAATTTCATACGTTCTTCAATGAATATTTTTAAGCTGACAAGTATGAGGGAGTGTGTGTAAAATTTTCATATTATGAAATAATATTAATTTTTTTATTAAAATTTAATTTCATTATCTGTATTCTTTCTATATTTATATATTAATATAATATAATTATCAATGACTAAAACGTTATTACACTCAATGATATAGAAAATTTAAAATTTATTTTTTAAAATAAATGAAAATGGAAATGTTATAACATATATTTTAGAAATTAAAATTTCTAATTCACATATATTTATTACTTTTAAAATAATTGTTTATTTTCAAACTAAAATTAATTTAATTTTAAATATAAAAAAATTGTAATTTTAAATATTAGAATATATATATTAGAAAAAAGTTAGATTATATATCAAAATTTTATATGTCTATGTGTTATATATATATATATGTTGAGCGTGTGTGTGTGTATAGTATATGCAATGGATAAATTTATAGTAATATAAAACTCAATATGTTTAATGATAATATTTAAATAAAATAATTGTAGTTTTGAATTAAAATATATACTTTATAAAATATAATTTATAATTTATTATAAATATAATTATTTTTAAATATATTTAATTATATATATATATATTAAAATATGTTTATATATTTATATAATTAATAATATTTTATTAAATATAATTAAACACACTTATGTATAATTAATAATTAGAATTTTTTTATAATCAATAGTTATTTTTGTATACATAGATATTTAAAACTATTCCTCAAAAATTACATTATATTTTTTAATAAGATTAACGATATATACAAATATATTAGTGTGTCGTAAATATAATTACAATTATATATTATTAATAATAATTATATAATTCAAACTATATAACTACAAATAATTATAAATAATATATATTAGTATATTTATTTTATATAATATTTTATAAATACCATTGTATATTTATATAATAATATAAATTTATATAGGATGACTATTTAAATATGTTGTCACTAGGAGAAAAAAATTTGTATTTGTTTTCAATTAGTGTTAAATCATGACAATGTAACGTATAAAAAGGATATAATTCATGTAATTGAGAAAAGATCCACCCAATGGAGGTTGAGCAGCTTGATCCTCAGAAGATCCTACTGTAAATCTGCTAAGTAGTGACTAAAACATCAAATGATTATTGAAACACTTTGAATTTACATGATGAGTATAGTAAATGATGAACACACTGTAAAAACTAGTCAAATTTGAAGTTGAGTATCATAAATACAACTTGAAGAAGTTGTATTAGGATTTCATATATATCAAAATTATGTTTTATTTGTTCTTTAGTTTTATTATCTTATGGTTCTAATGGTATTCAGAAATCATGAGTTGATAATTTTATGCTTTTGGGAAAACAAAACTGGCACACAGTCTAGAAACTGTTAATAGTCACAATGAGGGATTGAACTGATAGTTCTAAGGGTAATTTGAATTGTATAAGCATGGGTTTTCTAACCATGTGAGTCACAAGGAAAACCATATTGAGATAATATTTTGTGTCCATAGGATTTTATAATCCTTGATCATGGTTTTTCTAAAAGAGATAATATTCCCAAGTAACCATATGCTTTGTTTTTAAGGAGTGTACATACTGCACGGTTTTTCCAACAGTCAATCCTAACTATAAAACCCATATATATAAATTATAAATTGAATATTAATATGATTCCCTCATTGGTTTTAGTCTCTAATATACCACTAATTCATCATCACCTCAAACCATCCAAACCTTAACACTATAGGATGTTATCCCCTTGGAATATATATCGGTTTATATGGATATCTTTTTGGTATGTGTGTTTATAGGATGTTTTCTTCTCTTATTTTTAAATCTACCATTTATCTCCAATATTATTCATATTTTCCATACAAATATGGTGTATAATGAAGTAATATATGGTTTATATGGATAATTGATGGTGTTTGTTATTAATCTAGGCTCATGAGGGTTATATCTCTTCTTTTTCTATAACCATTTTCGAAAGCTTCTATGTTTTATCCATTGGCATGGTAGGTGTCTGAATACAATTGTATTTTCTCTTGATTTACCTTTTCTTATTAAATTCATTTTATTTTATATATGATTTTTTTATTTTAATTATTATTTTTAAATAAAATCTTATGAGTCATGTGAAATTTATTCTAAAGGAGGATATGTTTTAAAAAATAACAATGTGTTCTTAATGAAATGTCTAAAATACATGTTATACTCTAAAAGAGGTTTCCATGCATGTGAGTGGTAATTATTCACTTATGGAAGTGTTTTACTAAATTTTTTGCGTAGTTTAATAATTTTTTTATGAAAACATATCACATTAGAATATTTTGGGAACCTTGGGTGAGGAAATATAAAAAACATATGAAACCCTTAGTTAGTATTGAATAATGATGGGATAGAGTTTAATAAAAATAGTCTAAAGAACGACTGAGTATCATAGGATTCAGGTTTATGATGGATATTTGTTCCCTATGTGTTCTAGTAATGTATTCTCATAGGCCAGAACCCAACTGTGCTTCATGTTATTTGTTTCATTTGTACATCATGTTTTAAATTCCATATTTTTTTCATATGTGTAATGAATTAATTGATTAATTGCATCTAAATTTTCATTCAATTTGAGTTCTATATTATTGCTGTTGGGAACACATTGTGTAAAAGTCTGTAATTATTGTCAACAGTTGTCAATAAAGAATAAAATGAATAAGTAGATGAAGAATTATTATAAAGTTGTTGGGAGTTGAAATTCCGATGTGTTTTGAACTGATATAATGGTCAAAATACATGTATCAAAGATGATAAATTTGTAAAAAACAATGTAACCATCTCAAATATTGTTGAAGGGATTCAATTTATAATGTGATCGTGCTAAATCTCATAGTTAAAAAAGACCATGAATGATCCTACCATAAGAAACATGCATCATTTAATGAGGGATCATGTTAAGATTTTAAGATTTAATAATGATCATACAAAGATGAGAAGGTGATTCCAGTCATATTTAGTGTTGACTGGGAAGACTGATGTTGCTGCGAGATAGAGAAGTTCTAATAATTTCCCTGGAAAAATATTTTGATGCTAATGGTAATAAATGAAGGACTATATATCATGATAGATAAGGTTCTTGATGAATTCAACTGATAGTTGATAAAGAAATATTACATTGAATTAGCATGGGTGTTCTTGGTGTAGCAGATATTTAAGGTGGTTTTATTTTTCAATGTTTTCCAAATTGTTGGTCCACAATATTGGCATTTTTGTTTTTTGAAATAAGAGGATTTCTATATAGGAGTTACTGAGAAGCATATTGGTGAAGGAAATTATCAAAGGAAGAAAAGCACATAGCTCAGAGCATGGACCGAGTACCATGTCCAAGAAAAGTTCGCAGCCACATAACATGTATCAAGAAATGTATGTGGAACAGTTTACAGTAGAAAAATGGTTCGACGTGAATGGAGTTGTGGTATGAATAATGGATCATTGTTGGTGAAAGAGATGTAGTACACATATTAGCAGACACATGGTACAGAGTGAAGGATCACAGTACGTGGAATGAGTGTAGTATGCGGTTAAGATTGTCCCATATTGAAAAATTGGGTAAAATAGATTAGCGAAATTCGTGGATTTGTTTTCTTATATAATTTGTGTTTATCCCATTATTATGGTAGATAGAAAATTGAATAATATAATATAATTTCTGTGGAATAACTCAGCTATGTCTAAAAGTGGTATGTAGGGAAGATTCGACATTGGATGAAGTGGTAGGAGAAAGATGAAACAGTTTGATAAAATCTAAGGATTATTCCATGGAAGATATTTTTCATATGAAAAAGTGTTATGAATGATATGATATAATTTTCATAATTTGAAGAATAAGTTTTCATAAAGATGAAACGGTATGTAAAAGAGGTACGCAGAGGTGGTACATGAAGGTGGTAATGAAGGCAGTATGCAGAGGCAGTATGCAGAGCAGAGGAAGTACATGGAGAAGTCGAGGTACGTTGAGTAGGTGGAGAATGCGTAGCAGACATGGCACACCGAACAGGTGTCGTATTTCGATCAAGAAGGGTACGCCGAGAAAGCATGGTAGTAGGATCAAGTGTGGTATGCGGAGCTGGCACAATACGCGGAGCATGTGCGATATGTGGAGTAGGCACGATATGAAGAGTAAACATAGGGTGCGGAACATGTGTGGTATGCAGATCTGAGATGGTCAGCATAATAAGAGACAATTTTCTGATGCGGAAACATCATAAAGGAGGTTTGTGATTCAACAAAAAATAAGAAGAAGATTTTGTGCATTCAGTTGTTTCACTAGAGAATAAGATTGAACATAAAAGAGTATCATATATGGACCTTCATGCAAGAAAATTCCCACACTTTATAGGATTCAAAGACATTAATTCCTATATGTTAAAGAGACCTTCAATTTGATAAACTATGTAAGACATCTCCCAAGAATGTGAGCTAAGGGGAGTCCATGGATGTGATCTGAGGGAAGCAGTGAGAAATCACTGAGCCTTTTAAAGGCGGTGTTCCCGAAATAGAGTTACTATGCCCAAGCATTTGTATTCCACATCTATAAAAGATTAGTGGATTGGTTATAATGGGAAACATGTCGGTGTAAGATATTAAGAGGTATCCCCTAATGGAGACCAGTTAAAAAATTGTTGTATTGTCCTTCTACATGTGAATGTTTTAATTACTGCACATATACACCATGCAGGTTAAAAAAAGATAATACCACTATGGAAAAATATATAGTAAAGAAGAGAATAGGTTGGCACCTTTATTCACCCCCTCCCCCTCTCAGGGTGGTCTAGGGTCCTTCAATTGAAATCAATGGAAGTTTAAATTATGTTGGATAAAATTCACAAATTCTATTTAGAATAGGATTGGAGTTTTATTTCCTGATTCAATAATGGTAAGTACTCATTATAAAATCTCATTTATCTATGAGTAGAAGCCTATACCCAGTAAGACTATGATGAATAAGAAAAATAAATAGAAGTGAGAGTTTAAGATGTACCTCTTATCTAAAGAATATGATGTTTTCGGTTCTCCATGCCTTTCTAATAATGAAGAAATATCATGCTTGGAATGTAAAAAGTTGGTGGATCAGGTTTCCACCAAACATATAGATTCGAGCACAATTAGTGATGTTGATCAAATTTTTACCTCACATGAAATTGAAAGTGACCAGAATAAATTAAGAACCAATATTTATGATATTCATGACGAAATATTTATCACTATTTTTAGAATATTTCAACACATGTAGGTGGAGATCACCTGACTAGAAAGAGAAACTGACAATATGGAAAAGGGCCTAGTAGGAAATTTTCATAATGTTATAAGCTCCCAAGACAGATTTACGCCTCTGAAATTAATAGAGTCAATAAGACTCTAGAAGAAAGGGTCAATTATATTTAATTTGAGTTGAAGAATAACAATGAATACAGAGGTTTATATTTGAATAAAACATCAATGAAAATCATGAAACTGAAATATTCTATGAAAAATGTAGTTATGATGCATAGAGATGAGGTTTTAAGATTGAAGAAGACTTGTGAAGTGAAGACAATGATGATTGAATCTCAGAAGATAATCATTAATATGGAATGTCTAAGATTGGAATCGTTGTTGACCAATCTTGAGAAGTCACATATTGAGACATTACAAAGGAATTAAATAGTTTATACTAGTACTCAGTGTCCCCTGGTGTATTCTATAGCTGAAAGGCCTTCAACATGTGACACAAATATGATGACTTCTATTGATGATATATCCCAAGAAATAGTGACGGTTGTGACTCAATTCTCTTTATAGGAACCTAAAATTGATATACCTCTATCATTTTATACGAATATCATGACATATTTTGGTGGTATACTATAAGAAACTAAGTGGAATAAAGTACCATCCAAATAATCATGTACTCATGTTTCTAAATCTGTTTCCATGAGCAATGAAGACTGGAACAAAAATTCAAAACAATTATAAATGAGGAAAGGTGAGGGGTTACCTACCAACATGGATGGTGTGTATAGGAAGAAAAAAAAGTTGGAAGAAAATTTCTCACAGAGAGTACAAAAAGTCAATAAGAATACCGAACAACTGTATCCTGAAGATATCAATAAGTCATGATTTTTGGGATAATGTTGGTGTTGCAACTGATTTGGGAAATATACAATAAACTGTTGTTATAATCCTCATAATATAAAAGCATAAAGAAACCCTAACTCATTGGGAATAATGATGGATAAAAAGAATCAGCATCTGAAGGTCGAAATGCATCCATTTAGATCAAATTTATTTTGAATGCATGATAGAATCTGTGATGTAGGCAGTGACTATGGACACAAGGTAGGTAATTTCCCATCTCAACATGCATTCATTGATTAGAATAAAATAATTTCTCAGATGCTGGACAAGTATAATTCACCTTCCCTGGGAGGAAGACGAACAAATAATGTGAATAAAAATTTCTCCAAGAATATATTGAATAGGGAATCTAAGAAGACCCTAGATTGTAGATTCATGGACTTGAAGGTCAGTTCATCCATGAGATCAACAAAGAGGGATGCCACTCAGATGAACCCTTGTCAAAGATCCAAACATGATGCAACAATTCCAAATGACATTCTGGTCATCTGGGTAAGAGTTTAGAAAAGAATAACTAAACATGAAGTTTAAAAGGCCAAGGATGGTGCTTATAGAAAAGTTAAATACTCACATGATGATGATAAAGTTCATGAGAGAGTGAAAATAAAAGTAAACACATGTCTTAAAGATTTATAAAGTGAGATATGTATAAAATCTAGACACATTGAAAAATTTAGTCTAACATTAATACTAGAGAAAGTAGTATTCTATAAAAGTAGAAAAATGTATCATTCATTATGGTTGTTAAGAATAAAAATTATCCACACACATCAGAAGATAATGTGAAGAGATCCTTACCACATCAACACAGATTAACATATGTTCAGGTGTGCAAGCATGAAGAGTGGAGTAATTAGAGGAACATGGTTGAGAAAAGCATCTCAACCATGCATCTCATATTAATGAAGAAATGAGGAACCTCATTAATCAATTAATCATTTTTTATTTTAATTTTACTTAAAATGTAGGGAGTTAAAGGAGGAGTAGGATTTTAGAAGGAGAACCTGGAAAGTGGAAAGGGATGTTAATTCTCAATAGAAAACCTAATGAAGTTTCCATCCATGGAAGATTCTTCAATTGATATTAACAGATTAAAAAGATGAAGGATCACCCTTGATAAAGATGAAGAGGAGTGTTTCCCTTTAGGGAAAGACAAATTAAGAATCTAAAATAGTTATTACTTCAATAAGTATCAAATTTGGTTGGTATTAATTTCAATTACTCTACAAATTACATGGTGATTATGTCATTTGAGAAGGTATGTCATTTATTAATCTCATATCCTTGGTAACACAGAATGAAGATCATTTTACAGAGGGGGGGGGGTAACTGAATTAATCATTGACACAAGAAGAATGGATGTGCCCCAAGGCCACTTATCCTGCCAATTGTACATGAATGTTTTTGATCTATTTTCTATAGTCGGTGCAAGATTTTTAGGTTTATCATTCCCTATAAAATTCAATTTCATCAGCCTGTAATAATAGTCGAAAACCCTTGAAGGAAATATACTTGTGTTCTCATATCATTGGGTATCATGATCAATGAATAATGGAAAGCATTGTTGCCTAAATCAAATCCTTTTGTTTTCCACACCAAGAATTGATCAAGTAGACATAGAGTAAAATGATTTAGGGAACATTGATTAAGAAAATAATGATACCCTTTTCCGATAGAATTTTTATTTCTTGACAATAAGGGGGAGATAAAGTTAGATGAATGTTCAAAATGTGAGAGATAATGAAATGGAATAATGGGAGATATAATATTCTCATTTTGATATTAGCACATTCATTTTATGAGGACTCCACGGAATTGAAAAATAAATACAAAGGGGTAGATTGTTTCGACCAATTGGGGTATAAGGTTGTATTTTTCGTCAACATTTATCAATTAAGATCAAAATGAAGAAGGAGATGATAAATAACTCCAATGTTATTTGGAGTGGATATTCAAACTATTTTTGAATTGATCTTAAGTTAAAAATAATTGAATCAAATGTGATACATTGTATACAACAATGAACCCATCTTTATGATTGTTAAAGGGATTCAAGTTATAATGTTATCGTATAACGTATACCTGCTCAAAAAGTTCATTTAAGAGCCTACATGAAGAAACATGCATCATTCCATTAGAAATTGTGTGGGTATTTTATGATTTAATAATGATCATACAATTCTAAGAAGATAATGCAAGTCATATTTAGTGTTGACTGGACAGAATGATGATGTTGGGGGACCGAGAATTTGCAGTACCTTCCCTGAAAAAGTTTGACGATGCTATATGTGATCGATCAAAATCTATTTATCATGATAGATTAAGTTCATGATGAATGTATCTGATTATTGAAGAATAATTATGACATTGAATTAGCATGGTTGTTCTTTTAGAAACAGATATTTATGGTGGTCCCATTTCTTTGTGTTTTCCAAAATGTTGGACCTCAAAATTGGGATTTGGTTTTGGGAAATTGAAGTATTTTCTATATAATATTGAACGAGATATGAAGCGGCAAAGGAAATTAGAAAAGGAAGAAAAATGCGTACCTCGAAGCATGGACAACGTACATTGTCTGAGAATGGTTCGCGGCCACTTACCATGTAATGGGAATGGTACGTTGAACGATTCGTGGTACCAAAAATTGTTCGCAGTGAATGGAGTTTCATTATGTGGAATGGATCGTCATTGGAGAATGTGACGTAATACATTGACCAGTAGACACACGGTACACAGTGGAGGCTCATAGTTTGTGGAAGGAAGATAGTTCATGGTGAATATTGTACCACATTGTAAATATTTGTAAAACAGATTAGCAAAAAATTTGGAGTTATTTCCCTATATAAGGATTGTTAATTCCATCATAATGGTAGAGAGTAAATTCCAAAAGAAAATATCATTGATATTGAAGAACTCTTCTATGTCTGAAAGTGGTGTATGGGAATGATTATGTGTAGGAAAAAGTGGTATGAGAAAGATGAAATGATTTGTGAAATTCAAAGGATCAATCTGTGAATAAGATTTTGCATAAAAAAGTGGTATGCAAGACATGATAATATTCCAATAATTTCATGAAAATGTACGTGGAAGGAAGAAATGGTATGTGAAGACAGTACATGAAGACAGTATGTGAAGGGTGTAGTGAAGGTAGTATGCATATGTGATATGCAGATCCAATATGGTACATGGAACATGCGTAGTACGCTGAGCATGTGTGGTACACGGAGCAGGCATGGTACTCAGACCAGGCATGGTACACCGTGAAGGCGAGGTACACCGAGCATGCATGGTAGGTAGAGTAGGAACAGTTGGTGTAGAAGGCACGATACGCGAATCAGGCGCAGTACGCAGAGTAGGAATGGTACGCAGAGGAGGTGTGGTTTTTGGAGTTGGTGTGGTTTTTGGAGCAGGTGTGGTATGTGGATCAGGCTCAGTGTGCAGAGCAAGTGTGGTACACTGATCAGGGATAGTCCATAGAATCAAGTATATTTCATTGAAGTAGAAACATCCTAATGGATGTTCGTGATTCTAGAAAAAAGAAGATGATGATTTTTGGCATTCAGTTATTGCACTAAGGAAGAATATTGAACATAAAAGAGCATAAAATATGGACCTTGATGAATTAAATTTCTCATGCTGATCAAGAGTCAAAGACATTAATTCATATATGTTGAATTGGCCTTCGAGTCGTTAAAATGAGTAAGACCACTCTCAAGGCAGTGAGCCAGGGGGAGTCAACAGAAGTGATCTTAGGGAAGTAGTGATATATCATTGAACCTTTGTAAAGTAATTTTTCCTTAGATAGAGTGATTTTACCCAATCCATTTTAATCCATATCATGTGAAGTTTTATGGAATTTGTCATGATTAGAAAGTTGTCGGCCTAGGCTCGTTAGATAGATCCCTTTGTGGTGAACCATGTAAAAAGGTTTTTTGTTGTCCTTCTTCATCTGAATGTTTTAATTACTACACTTATCCATCATAAAGGTTAAAACAAGTTCTTAACAACATGGGAACAAGATCTAGTAAATAAGATAAGATGTTGACACCCAGATTCACTCCCCCCACTCAGGGTGGTCTAGGGTTCTTAAATTTTGGCTTTGGAAATTGATTTTTATAAATAATCCCAAATATTATTTTATATAAAAAAATTCAAATGAAATATATTTATGAAAGTTGTTTTGTTTAAACTTTAGGTCTAATAGTTTTATGGTTACAGACGTTATATAGATTCGTTGTTGTATCTTAGTGGTTTTATTACCTCCAATACTTTGTATGCCATAATGCATATGAATGTTTTTTCTAGAAGACCATTTTAGGGAAGAGAATCATGTATTTCATTGAATTATATTAGTATATTTCCCCATTATTTTGGTTCGGGATGGTGGTAAATCATGGTCACATAGAGGCTTGGCATTTACCTTGTTTGGGTTTTTTTTGGTTTTTTTCCTTTTGGATTGTTTTAGTATATATCTTGGTTGTGAACATTTTATTCCATTTTTTATTCTAATTTTTTACCCAATATTTTTCTAAAGGATATATGTTGTATTATATTTCAAGTAAAAATCATTCATGTCATTTTTTTCAATTAATACCTAGGTGTTTGTCCCTATACTTTGGTGATCAGGAATGTCTTTCAAGCCATGTACTAATCCATCCGGGATGACATGTGAGGTCAATATAGTTCTGTATGATACAAAATGGTACAGTGACATTAACATATAGTAAGTGTGGTGAACCTACCAAGGTGTGTCTTGAGGTCTTGCAGACTAACTCTAGGAATTGTTTGGGATCTAGTTGTGTATTATGTGTTTTGTTATCACCAGCATTCGTGATTCAATTTAAGTTACCATGGGATGTCTGGAATTAATTTTTTTATTCTTCATATTAATACATACTTTTTATACCTAAATATCACATATTATTATACTAATATTCAATAAATATCATTATATCCACACAAGAACTATATAGGATTAGTGTATTTGGAAACTTGGATACATAAAGAAGTGGTTCATAAAATATATACATAATATCACAATATGATCTTCATAACTAGTGCTTGTCTTAGACACATCATACATAAAAATTTTCTTCATATCATGGGGAAATAAAGTAATTAGAAAAGGGTTATTTTCGATGCTATGTAACTACAGCCAAGGGAGACAGAAAGGATTAATTAAACATAACATGACCATAATGGGTATGATAATCGAGTTTATCCTTTAAAATATATACATAAAAATTCTTAGATCAAAGTACTGAGTCATGTAATAAGAAATGGATGTTTAGAAGACATGAATCATAATGGGATCAAACAAAATTAGTCTTGTGAACATAACATTTTCATAGGATCATGTTGAAAAATAGAGAAAAAATTTGTGGAATGCTCATAATTATATAAATACTATGTCAAGGAAACCCACCAAGAACATCATAATAATTTAAGATTGTGCTAACCACTCATGTACCTAATTTGAAATTGGGATGACCTCTTGTGTACCCTTTGAACTCGTATAACACTAATCATTACCCAATGCATTGTAGGGATATATAATTTCAGTCCCACCGATCACTTCATGAAAAATCCATTCATATATTTTCCACTAGTTCATAATAACATTAATTATAACATAACCATTTGAATTGAAAAAAGGATTCATCATCATTTAATAACCATAACTATAAACCATCAAGAAGAAGAATAAATATGATATAATTTGGTCATATTCCAAATAAATCATAGGAATCTTCAATGAATTTTATCTAATATGATAAAAACCCCTTGAAAGAATATTAATTTTTTTTAGGATAATTCCCATTTCATTATTAAAAAATTTATTAAAATTACTAATCTCAGTAAAATTAATTATTATTATTTTTTTTAAAATAACATTGGAAACATGTAAAGGGGTATTCAAATCATTGATCATTCATGATGGTGGGAAATTTTGTTTCCATCATTCACATTTAAACATATATTGTTTCTAATTTTAAGTAAAATGAAAAAAGTACCATATTCTGAAAACAATGATAAGATTTATTATAAACATTTTTATAAAAATTAAAACATGGTTAAAAATGACATTAAAAAATCTCTGGAAAATATTAAAAAATCATGGAAATAATATTAGGAAACATGGATATGAAATAAAAATTATTTTTGATTGAAGTGAGAAATAAAGTCACTTTCCCTAAAAAAATGTTTCTTCCGTCTCTTGAGTATTTATAGTGATGAAAATGAAAGGGAGAAATGATTTTCCAAGAAGTAACCACAATATATTAAAACGTTATTATATTATTTATATATAGATTATGAAATTTAATCAACATAAGCTTAATCATAATCAATCCTAATAAATAATGTGATTTTAACATGTATCCCATCACTTGAGTTTGATGTTCTATGAAATCATTGTAAACCCTAGAGTAGTACATTTTAATTTATTATAACTCTACAATATAGTACTTTTTATACTCGTAATACCATATATGATATACTCATAACATTTTAACAGCAATTTATTAATAATTGTTTACTCAAATCATCATTTCTGTCTGTAAACCATTTCATTTTTTCTAGAGAATTTCAGTTCATTAGTTCTGATCCTTGTACTTAGATCATGATTAAATCATATCAATTTTTTTATTTGTGATAAAAATATAAAATATATTCATTATACACATATTTATAATCTCCCATTAAATGTAGACATAAAAAATGAATTAGACCAATATTGGATATGGTGGGTCGTACATACGAATAAACATTACGCTCACTTTTATCTAATGGAATGAAATAATGGTAAATAATAATAAATTTTTATATAATTATTATCATATCATATATATCATATATATTTTCCCCATCCATCCTTATTACCATCCATGTAAATATGGTACAAAAAAATGAATGTCATCGCTTCGGGGACGTGGTAGTCTACACATACGCATGAGCAACGTTATCAATTAAGAAATTATTGGAAGGTAAAAAGATTCATATGATATTAAAATTAAAAAACCATAATATTAATATAAATATAATATATAAAATTTATACCCATAATAATTACCATCCATTAATGATGGTGATAGGAAATGAATTATATATCTATTTGGAGGCAGTAGTCCACATGTATGGATGGGAGGTACATTAACTCATTATTTGATAAAAAGGACTTTTTATAATGGTAGTCTCATAATAATAATAAAATTTTAGAATAATTAGGATACAAATATTAATATTTTATAATGAATGACATATATTTAGAGGAATTTAAAAAAACCAAATAAAAAGAGGCCAGGACGGAAAATTACATCTTCTTCAGTATTCATCCATTAGATCATTTCTTAAAGGCCCTTGGAATGATCTTTTAAGAAAACCAGATGTAAGACCCCAATATTTCATAGTATGTTATCTTTAATTGCTTTCATTGCACACAAAACTAAGTTCAAACACTATGTAATACATTATATCCTTTCCATTAAAATACTAATGGTTAATAGTATTAACCACATTATATATAATATAATTTTAACCATTCATTTTTTTTTCTTTCATGATATGATATATGAACAATTCTAATAAAACAAGTACTTTTCAAAAAACATACTTTTACCGCCTTTTGAGTGAGCACCCATATAAAATCGAGTTTCTCACACATTTATAAGTTATATTTAGAAAATATAATTTTCTCATTTAGAAAAAGGATATCAAAATTTACATTGGTTTATTTTTTGGTATTTTTTCTAAAAAAATTCATATTTTATTGAATACAGAAAAATACTCTTTTTTAATTCAAAACAAATTTTTCGTTTTATTTATTTTTATTGTTAGATTATATTTTTAATGGATTTTAAAGTATAATTAGATTATTTTTTCATCAATCAAACTAATATATGTCATTGGAAAGAATTTCAAATTGAAATTAGATATAAAAACATTTCAATCATTTAAATGTTTTACTTTAAAAACCCACTTTTTTGTTTTGTTAACGGGTTTTATTTTAAATATTATTATTCCACATTTTTTAAATTATTTATGTATCATTAATTCAATATTTGGAATCATATGGTACAAATTATGTTATAAATTGGATTTCATTTTTATGTATAAAAAATATAACTTGGTAAAAAAATATTTTCCATTATATAGGTAAAATTGTGACTAGGGTTAATGTTAAAGGTAAAATCCTAAAAAACCTAAAAATTGCAACATTTAATGGTTGGTTGAGGTGTGGAATTAAACTAATTATAATTTTAAACATTAATTGAATGTCTAATTCGTCGAAATTTTTTACATCTCAATGTGGTTAGCTTTAAATATAAAATAATCAATAATTTAATCACCTGAACCCACCTCTACTCATGAATAAAATACATCTCTTTAGGCCCCATTCTGACCCTAAAAGACATTTAACAGCTAAAATATCTTCACAAACATCTCCTCCCAACTCCCCCATGTCCAAGTGCTTCTTGTATCACCGAAAAATCAAATACATGGTCCACAAGGGTCTTTCAAGGAGGTGATATTCATGAGTTATTTTCTCAAACTACCCCTCTTAATTTATTTTCTTATTCTACATTGTCCTCGCCTAATTTATAACTCAATGAATGATAAATCCATAATCATTCATATATTATATTGTTATGTTTCTAATTTAATATCTCTTATCCATGTATATAATGACTCTGATTTTCACTGGTTTTATTTTTATATACTAATTTGAAAAATTCTTAAACTATGAACTAAGACGGTGTGTGATTACAAGGCGTGTGGAGACTGAAATTTTTGATTAAATTTTTTTGATTTTAATATCATGTGCATGAGAATTTACCCGAAAAGTAAAATAGATCATAAACGGTTTCACAGATTAGAAATCTGAGTGAACTGTTGAGCTTAGAGCAGTGGATTTTCCATAGGTGCGACCGAACATTGGTTGGAACATGTCATCTGTAGAAAATTTCATGAGGGGTATAACCATAATAAAAATAATTAAATAAAAATTATTATTATTTTAGATCCTAATAAATAATTATCGGTAACTCATATATGAAATATCACACCAACGTTGAGTTCGTAAGTGGGTGTTTTCCGTAGGTCAGGAATAACATGGATTGGTGTTTTTTTTATGGAGGACCCTGTGGTAGTGGGGTTGCGAAACCATTGGGCTGAGACAGAGTGTTTTAGGCATTGAATACGGTAGCCGCATTGACCGAGGGCTCACGGTCAAGCCATACGCTGAAGGATTCAGGCCGCATGCCATAGGCCTAGTTGGGAAAACTAAGCTACTCCGTCTAGCGGAGCCATCACAAACTGACCAGGTAACATCGGTTTCCTTGAATTGGGCTGGGTCGCCTCATCTGGGCCAGGTTGGGTTGGACCTGGACCAGACCTGACCCTTTTTATTAAATTGGTCATATCATTCAAAATGTGTGTCTATTTGACGATTCATTTGCGATGTCGGGACACTTGTGACGAGAAATTACTATTGATATACTCTAAGTTATTTTTTGTGCAATTTGGAATATGAACTAATGGATTGAGGAGTAGGTTCTCCCAGAACAAGCACACTATGAGTGGAATCCTACAGTTGTGTATGACTTTGTGATCTTGGTGACTTTGTGACTAGGGGGACATCATGACCATCGACACATCATGTTCCATCGATGATCAATGGTCCATCGATCCTCTATTCACCATCTATTCTCCATGTCCTATCGATTCCTTGTGCTCCATAGATATCATGGACACCATCACTGCTCTGGGAACCACCGACACATTTTGTGCCACCGACGCTTCATGCCCTACTGATGCTTCATGTTATGTCGATGTTACATGTCAAATTGATGCTCTGTGTTCCACCAAAAGATCTATTTTCATAGAGTCTAAGGGAATTGTATTCTATAATTGGAAATCATTCTCTTCATGCATTAGATTTGTACCTATTTGAGCTGACAATATTGATTGTACATCATGTGTTTCCATTGTGGTGTACATTTTGTTTATATTTTGTAGTGTACTTCGTGTGTTTTCATTGTGGTGTATTTCTTGTAATTATTTGTGGTGTACCTTTGTGTTTTCGGGGCCCCTACTGTGTATTTATTTACTCACCCCTGTGTGGGATATGCCTGCACGTGTCGTGTCTTGTGGAGATGATTGATGCATTAACGGATTACTTTTGTTTGGGATTGTATTATACCCTTGTTTACCTTTTAGTTTTGTACTATCATACTCTGTAGTTGTTATCTTAGGGGTATTCATTCTTGTTTACTTTATTTTTTCAGTTTTTGCATTATTTTCTTGGAGATGGGTGTGTGCATGTAGGTACTTAAGAAAATGCCTCTAATTTGTGGGATATGCCTACTCGGTTTCAGTCTCCATCCCCTTATCTATTAGATGTGGGATTTGTGTAGTCATGACATGAGACCCGAGGGAAGGGTTGTAATAGAGTTTTATCAGAGGATATTGGTTCTACCTAACAAACCAAGAGTCGTGATTTTTGTTTGGGAAACAATGTCAAGTGTTTCAAGTTCATCTATCTAGTAAGGAATCCAATGTTGTTGATGTGGCTGATGTATCCTTACACCAAAACTCTAAAATCTGGATTCTATCTTGGTAAAAGAAAACATGGGTTATAGGTAAAATAATGGAACATGCATCATATAAGTTTGAGTTGTTCCTAATTTCCTTCTTGAGTTATTGTCATCTCACCAGGTATACTCTATTGAATGTGGTATGTGATGATCTATTTCAGGGTGCCTCCATAGAGACAACCAGAGAAGATTATGATGAGTGATCACAGAGATGTTCCACCTAGATATGAGGCGTAGGTATAAGGACCAAAACTGTAGATATTATCCCCTAGGTGGGGTAGGAATTATACCACCACCCACAAAGCAGTAATTACTACCAGTGTTACCAACACACAAGCTAAGTGCACTGCATGAGTTCTAGATGCAATGACCTAACATGTTCATTGGTGATCCATAACCCCATGCAGTCATGGATTGGCTGTGGGAGGTTACGTTTTTCCTCCTCCTAGTGAGGAAGCATCTCTACTATATTGTAGTCCTATATGTGAGTATTCGACATGGATCTATGGGGAGATGGTGGAGCATATTGATCTAGATGCATAATGAGATGACCTTCACAAAGATAGACTTTGAATATCTCATCAGGGATGAGTTATTTCCAGTGATGTTATGATTTTTGCATATAAATGATTTAATGAAGCTTCTGCAGGGTAGTGAAACAATAGTGGAGTACTCGATAAGATTTATAGATTTGTCTCACTTCTCCATAGATATGGTTAAGAACCCATTTTCCAGGGCCTAGGCCATCGACCATGGTCTATGATGAGAAATTATAGAATCCAAGATATCCCTTATAATCCATGCATATTCTGGGGTATAGGAGAGAGATCTTTATTCAGAGAGATTTATGATAGAGCATACACCGGCATCGAGAGCTACCACCAGTCATCGGGTCATTAAATCTTTCGTAGCAGGTAGCTAATAGTTGATTTGGGGATCCAAGAAGATCAAACCATTCAGGGGATGTCCCTAGGACATTGGGTCAGTGGTTCGAGGGTCCTAGTACAGATAAAGTTAACCAAAGGACAGGATATGTTACTCATATGGTGGTGGGGAAACTGACTATAGATTGATTGACCGACAATACGATTGATTAGGACATGGTTGAGGGACTATGAAAATAGAGGCAAAGGTAGGAAGTTGAGGGCCAACTGGTTGGTGGTTTTGGAAGATGAGCTGTATGGATAGAAGGAGGTGGTCGGAGATTCAAGGTACTACCACCACCTCCCCAAGGTGATCTACCACTTGATCAGGTATCTAGTGGACATGGAAGTGTCCATCATTAGGAAATGGAGTCTTATAACCTTAATGATCTAGATATTATTATAGGTACAATGTGTGTCTTTTCCACCCTAGCTACAATTTTTAATGACACATGTCTCAGTCATGTTTTTCTCTCCTTGAACATTGTTCGAGACACCGAGATTCCAGTGGAACAGTTGAATCAGTCCCTACTCATAAAGAATCCTATGAGTCAAGAATAGATGACCACAAAATGGTTATGATAGTGTGACCTTACTCTTGGAGGGTAGATTTTTTTTGGGATCTCTTGGAAGCAGCATCGAGCCCTTACAACTTCATCCTTGGAAAGGACTGGTTTTCCATAGTCCATTCCAAGATTGACTATTTTAGGATATAGTGTGGTGTGTATGTCATGATGGGACCAGGATTAAATTTTTCAATTAAAAGGAAAACCAAGATGTTCATGATGGAGTCCTACATAGGAGGGTGCAGTAGATCACACTCAATTTAGTTATCATGTCCCTTAGTGTAGTGGATGAGAAGAGTCCTCAATTTCCAGTTGGGGTGGATGAGTGTTAGGTCCCCAAGGCTAAATACCCTGAGGGGGTGAGGGTGAATTAGGGTATGAATAATTTGAAATTATATCCCATTTTGATATCATTTCGCTGTTATGAAAAACACTCTTCTCTCTCTTTTTCATTGCATAATATAAATAGAAAGTAAAGCATACACAGGACTCTACAATTTTTACATGGTTCATCCTCACTGGGATACGTCCAAGGAGCATACATTGGAAATGTGCCGATGTACCAAATCCACTATAAGCACACTACTGTTTATAGGGTTTGGGATAGATCACTTCTATTCCCAGGATCACTGCCTTTACAATGTTTAGGTTCCGCTCACTGCTTTCCCAGGGGTCACTCCCTGTCTCTCTCTCTCTGGATCACTGCCAGTGGAGATGATCGCCTTCTTCCTCTTCCTTTTCTCAATGCTCTGGAAAGGATACACTCACAGTTTGTAGACCTATCAGTCTCTTAATTATCACTAATGAATACATCCTCTGTTGTATGTGGTGCTCTGTTGAATTCCAACATTCACCTGTAGATGAATCCCACATTGAACCGAAGGTATCGGGAAATCTTCCAGCTTTCACGCAGCCTTGGATCTCTGTAGTGAATAAACCTTACTTGGTGCCCTTCTCTTAGCCGGTGTGCAAGTCTCGGTGCGCAATTCAAAACTGGCACGCAAGTCCACCTCAACCACTTGCACGACACAAGCTTCTGCTACTCCAAACATGCGCGATGCACACCCTTTTACGCCCAAACCAATATTGGCGTGCAACCAACAACTTTCATGCTTCTTCAAAACTAGCGTGCAAGTTGACCTCAATCAATTGCACGACAAAATCTTCTACAACTCCAAACTTGTGTGACTCACTTCCTTCCTCACCCAAACCACATCAGGCGCGCAACTTCTACTTGTGCGACCACACACCACTTGCGCGACCACCACACCTACACGACTGGAGTGCTGATTTTTCTAAGTGTTGAACTCTACCTAGAATGTGGAGTTATCGACCTATATTTATAGGAATTTGAACAAGCTGTGCGATGGCGTGCAAGTCTCCCCTCGGCGTGCAACTTTTGGCGTGCAAGTCTCTTCCACGCAAGTCACTTGCGTGAACAAACAGAAAACATGGGTTCCCTTCTCCCTTTTCCATATTTTAATGTTCTGATCTTGAAAAAACATTAGGCGCACAAGATTCCTCTTGTTCAAGTAAACAGTGAGCATGTCCCTTTTCCAAAAACCAATTTTCTTCATTTTCAACTTTTAGGCCCAATAATTTGGCAATCATAGGAAAATACTTGCACCTTGTATTTTCTCTTTTTGTACGGCCTCCAGATCATCCATTCCTTTATTGATGTTCTTGAATCAAACATTGATCATTAACCATAGCCCTTGAACTCGACATTCCACCATGAAATCCCCTTTTTCAAAAAATTTGTAAATCATGGTTTGCGTTGTCAACAATCACAACATAGATTTCCACTTTTTCAACAAACACAATCACTCCAAAAATGCTTCAATGATGCCTTGAGGGATTTTTTCCCAACAATGAGTATGAGGCCATAATGAATAAAAAATTTTTATGGTTACTCTATGAAGAGATGTGGATTTCTTCATTGATTTTTTTCCAGGGAGGACACAAATATCTATGTCTTCATATTTGATGTATCATGTGGAGCATCATGAGTAAAGGATACATCTGGAGGACTTATAGAGGATGATCTTTGTGAGACGCAATGTTTCACTTAGGGTGTCCCTCATTTTATTTTCCAAGAAGGCAGACAAAATCTTGAGATTATATGTTTACTTCTACTTCATGAGCCCAGTGACTGAGATGAAAATGTATCCACCACCTAGAATTTATGACCACTTTGATCATCTTAATGGTCTGTGGTGTTTCATGAAGATAGACCTATGATCTGGATATCACTGGATTTGAGTATGATATGAGGAAATCCGGAATATAGGCTTCAGATTTCAGTATGACCACAATTTCTAACAATTGATGATGTGTGGCATGAGGAATTCTCCATATGTATTCCTAGGACACATGAACAAGATCTTCCATCCCTACACAGACGGTTTCGTTGTTGTCTTCATTGATGAAATCCTAGTGTACTTGATGTTTGAGGAGGAGAACATGATACACTTCAAGATGGACCAAGAAACACTCTGAGGGAGCGAGATTTTTTGGAATCATAGGATGTGTCAATTATGGATTTGAGAGGTCCACTTTTGGGGAAATATAATTTCATAGGTTGGAGTTGTAGTTGATTTGGTGAAGATTGAAGTGATTCTTTCTTGGGAGACGCCCAAGTGTGTCATAAATGTGAGGAGTTTTCATGGTTTGTTTGGGAACTATTAGATGATTATAGTTGAATGTTCTAGGGTAAAATAATCCTTAACGAACATGAAATGGAATGGGAAGCCTTTTTTGTGAACAGAAATTTTACAGAAGTTCTTTTAAGAGACGAGGCAGATTATGCTAAGGGCTACCCTCTTGATACTATCGGACGGGGGTGTGGACTTTGTATTATTTTATGATGAATCAGGGATGGATATTGGTTGTGTACTGATGTAGGGGATTGTGGTGATTCATATGGTTTGTTCTAGTTGAGGTGGAATGATAAGAACATCATGACCCATGATCTTGAGGTATCAGTGGTAGTCTTCGCCTTGAAGATGTGGAGAAACTACCTTTTGGGTCAGAGAATTACCGTATACTCTTACCCTATGAGTCTCAAGTAAATCATCTCTTAGAAGCATATAAACCTATGATATAAGTGATGGATAGAGTTCCTCTAGGACTATGACATTGAGATTTCATATACACCTGTGAAGGGGAATGTGGTGGCAGATACTCTCAGTATAAGATCTAGCTTGTAGATGTTCATTGAGGTGTCAGATCAGTTGGCCGCATTATAGATATCATTTATGGATTGAGATGGAGAATCTTACCTCCAATTTATGGTTATCACTCCTCCACTCATATAATGATTTTTTATGAAACTACATAAATAGACCAACTTCAAGACATTAAATGATCATATTTCCCCAGGGCATCCCCATATGGATATTTGAAATTTTGGGAGCATGTCATTCTCATCCGAGGGAGAAAAGTAGTGCTAGTGACATTGCAAGAGTAGGTCATAAAGGGTTCTCAATAGATAACCTTTGGTATTACATACATGATTGTAGAAGATGTATTAGGAAATATGATGACAATTATGGTGGTTGGGGATGAAGAAGGTGGTGGTAGTTTTCATTTCTCAATGCCTCAATTGTCTTCAAGTGAACGCTAAGCACCAGGTTCCAGTTGGTTTGACACAACCCCATGATGTTCCATTGTGGAAGTGGGATGGTATATCAATGAACTTAGTGACGGTTTTACAATGAATTTCTAGGGTACATGATACCATTCTGGTGATATATGACAGAATCACCTAGTAGGCCAACATTATACTAATCTTTGAACAGAGTTCAGTAGATGGCGTGGGATGCCTCTATGTGTGGGAGATATTTCTGCTTCACTAAGTTCCATCAATGATCATCTAGGAACATGATTCTATTTTCACATCATGGTTGTGGAAGGGATTTAATGATTCATTTGGGACTTAGCCGCACTTCTGCATAGATATTCATCACCAGAGGGATGGTCAGACAAAGATGACCATCCAGGTTCTTGAGAACATGATACATGCTTCCATCCAACACTTTGGCCTTAGAAAATAGGATCACCTACCACTGGTGGAGTTTACATACAACAATATCTATCCCTACTCCATTTTTATGGTGTCGATTGAGTCCTTGTATAGGTGACCATGAAGGTCAACACTATATTGGATAGACCGATGGGAGTCGACACACATGGGTCTAGATATGGTTCAAGCTACCATCGAGAAGGTGACGATCATCTTGGATAAGATGAGGAATGTACAGATCTAGTAAAATTCATAGTATTATAAGAGTTAGAGGTATATCGAATTCAATGAGGGAGTCCATGAGTTCCTTCGGGTCTCACCTTGATAGGGATCTCTGAGATTTGGCTGGGGAAACAAGTTATCTCCGAGATACATTTCCCTTTTTAGATTCTAAGTAGAGTTGGTGAGGTGGCATACCACCTAGATCTACCCCGAAAGAAGCACTGGGTGCATGATGTCTTCCACATGTCACATCTGGGGAGGTACTTTCCCGATCAATTAGACATCATCGACTGGGGTGAGATGGGAATTGATGATATGGTGACTTTTGCGAAGTACCCGGTAGTGATGGAAGATCGGGAGGAGCAGATTCTTCATGGGATGCCGAATTATCTAGTGCACATTTAGGGGAACCCTGATAATCTCTAGAATAGCACTTGGTATTAGGTGTCTTAGATTCATGCTTAGTACCCTCACGTTTTTTTGGTGATTATCCCTTCTTTTGGCTTTTAGGGACATAAATCCATAAGGTGGGGATACATTAATGACTAGAATTTTCTTTTATTTAGGATTTTAGGGATGTAAATACCTATGGTAAGGTGAATGTAATGAATTGAATTTTATTTTGTTTTATTTTTATAAATTAATTGGTAAAATTCTGTTACTAGGTGCTGAGACATCATATGATTCTGATGCCAGGGGTGCCCAAAATGTTTGATTGAAAAATGTTATGTTTTTAATAGCACACACATATGTCTTTTATAAAATACTGAAATAACTCTTAAATGGGTTACAGTATCTGAAATATGAGGGCATTTTTGAGAACAATGCTTTGTCATTACCCTAGGTGTAACCTAACCTTGGTCGGTGCGATTCATATATTGAAAACGTTACCAGGGGCGTAACCTTAAATAAAATAATTAAATAAGAATTTTTTTACGTTTAAATCATAATAACTCATAAATAGTAACTCATATTTGAAATTTGAGACAACTGTTGAGTTCTTAATGGGTAGTTTTCCATAGGTGAGGCATAACATCGACCAGTGTGTGTTAGTTGAAAAATATAGTTTTCTGAGGAAAATGTCATTATGATATTTAAAAAATATATTTTATTTTAAAATAACATGTTGATGTAAAGGTGGTTTCCATTTTCAATAATCATGTCAGATGAATTCTGGTTTATCATCATAACCCTAGAATTCCCTTTAGGCAAGGAGAATGAATCTCTCTTCTCATGTTTAATGCTGATGAATTGAGAATCTATGATGACACAAACCTCCATTCTATGTCAATGAATGGTCCAGTCATTAAGGTAAGGTGTCAATATCTTTTTCATTTATGTTCCCCGTGTTAGATTCAAACAAACAAAGTGGACCAACCCACGAACAGCTTGATATGCAGTTTGATCATTCTTGTGGGGTGGATAATTATTAGGAGAATAAAGTGAATAGTTCCTGGTGATTATTTTTCTGTTGGTTTCTTTTTGATACCGCTAACATGAATGGATCAAGGCTAAATGAACAATTCCAAGATTGATTTTTAGGTTTTTAATGTGATTAATCCATCCTAACTAAATCTATTGTGTTTTTCATGTGTTCTTCACCCTTTGAAACTCTATGTGAATGATTAATAATTGCACCCACGATCCATGGAACAATTATCTGAGACTGATGTTTTTCATCTGTGAAGGAACTATAGAGTTCCAAAGATAGCACATTAAGCAAGTAGAAGATTATGGAAAATGGCATAACGAACGGGGGCTGCTGAATGGGTAGTGTACGATGAGGAAATCACACCGCCTGATGGGAGGCTAGGTTTTGGTGGGATGAATAGTTGTAGTCTAGTGAGATCGCGCTAGAGGAGGAGCCTAGGTTGGTGCAGGCTGCAGGTGGTGGACATGAGCTACAGTGAGTTGTGGCATAGAGGTCATGTCAGAGGAGTACCCCACAAAGGTGAGGTTGGGGACCAATGGCTAAGATACTATATTGTTCGCATTGAAAATAGTAGCCATGTTGACCAAGTGTGCACATGTGATCCATGCACTTAAGGAGTCGGACCGCTTGCAGTAGGCCCGACTAGGTGAACCAGGCAACTTCAGTTGCCCAATGGACTGGACCATAAAGCCCATTGGATTGGGACGGTTTCAGCCAGTGCAGACCGATCGGGTCAGGTCTGGGTGGGAAAACTATTCCAGGTCAAGTCGACTAGAGCAGAAGATACCCTTTTTACTAAATTGGAAATATCTCTCAAACATTGTTTCCATTTGGCTATCCATTTGTAGTGTTGGGCCCCATGCTATGATAAGGGAACTTTTAGATACAATAAGTGTGTTTTTGTGGATATTGGAATGAAACCCAATGGTTTGAGATGTAGGTTATCTTGTAATAAGAACGCTATAACCAAGAACTAGCAGTTGGTTATGACTATGTGGTCTTGGTGACTATGTGACTAGTGGGACAAATTGACCCATTGATTCTCCATGAAGTATCGATTCTCCATTTACCATCGACACTCTATGCGCCATCAATGCTTCGTGCATCATCGATCCTCTGTGCGCCATCATTGTTTGAGATACCATCACCACTTTCAGAGCCACTAACACTCTGTTTGCCACCAATGCTTCATGTTCCACTAATGCATTTTGAGCCACTAATTCTCTAGGCACTGTTTATAATCCATGTTCCTTTGAAACTGCATGTTCTATCGACACTTAGTGCACCGCCGACACTTCTAGTTTCATAGTGTCTAATGGATCTATGGGATATAGATAGAAATCATTTTCATCGTACATTATACTTTGACATGGGTGATTTGACCTTATTTATTGTACGTCATGTGTTTCTATTGTAGTGTAATTTGTATATTTATTTTTTTGTACTTTGTGTGTTTCTTTGAAGTGTAATTTGTGTAATTATTAGCGGTGTAACTTTGTGGTTTCGTGGTCCATACCGATTATTGTTAAACACCCATGCAAGGGATATGACTGCATGTGTCATGTCTTCTGCAGACGATGAACTCTTTGACAGAGTCCATGGTGAACCTGGGCTATGTATTGTTTAGAGTTAGGCTTGATAGATGTGGCGTGCTTCAATGACTTTAGATAGATATTTCATTACCTACCCTTCAAGTAAGGGTTTATACGGTCAATTTTCAGGAGCATGGACTATTAATTTTGGATGGTCTTCTATTATGACCTATTTTTTTTTCAATTTTGTACTTTCGTACTCTTTTGTTGGTATCTTAGTGGTACAGATTGTTTTTTTACTTTGGGTTTTAAGTTTCAACATTTTCTTCTTGGATATAGGTGCATGTGTGCATGTACTTAGGAAAATGCATCCTATTTGTGGGATAATCCTAATCGATGTGAGTCTATATCTCATGGCCTATTAGAGGTGGTCATGGTGTAGTCACAAAATAGTCCCCAGGGGACGGGTCATGACAAAGTTGTTTCTTACCTCTTCTTATTCAATGAAATGAAATTTTTGTCCATGTAATTTTAGGTAATCGAATCCCTGAATATTGTTTTTGTTCTTATTCAATTACACCCATAATGAATGGTCTTAAAACTATTTTTCTAGTTAAAATATGTTAATATATAAATTTTATCCTATTTCATGTTTTATAAATTTTATTTGAACCAATTCCTTCATGATTTCAATATTGTGGATATACGATAACATCGTTTGTGGAAGTGTGGACTACTTCCCCCTCAATGTGATGAAATTATTTCATGTTATAGATGGGACATATTAAGGAAAATTTTAATAAACATATGTAACATATATGAAATAGATATAATATTGGAATTATTATATACATATGTTTCATTCACATGTCAATATTTTAATACGAAAATGAAATTGAAGTTGCCTTCATTCACATGTACGTCATACCATCTCTATCAACAATGCATTTCATTTTCTTATCTCATAACATTTTAGACTACTATAAATATGTATGTACTCAATATATATGATAATTACGTCAAGGAATAGATTCATTAGATTATTAAAAAATGATCTTTTTAATTGAAGAATAATATTACAAGACAAAACATATTTGATAAAACTCTGCAATTAACACCAAAAATAGAGAAATAATTAATGATTTTTAACAAAAAGGAAATAAGATATTATAAGTAGAAGATATAAAATATTTTAAACATTGTTATCGTTATATAGAAAGTTACTAACACTCTTCAAACAATTATACATGAGTTTAAAGGATTATCACCCTAAACTAATTGCAAGGTTAGGTAATTCCATCTTACTTTTAATTTTTATGACATATAATCCATATCCACCACCTATTTCTTTTGTGTGGTGTATGTACTAACCCTTTTATATTTTATATCATGAATACATTTATCTTTAGGGTATTTAATGATTCATTTTAAGATATTTGGTTTATGATTTAAATGTTCAAACTTGTATGAGACGCTTTGAATATTTAATGTATTATTCCATTCTCCAATTCAATATTCTTGATAATATATTACATATCTATTTATATGGATATAAAAATATTATAAAATAAATTTTATGTCAATATTTAATTTCAGGAAATATTTTAAAAAATGAATATTTTTACAGCTTTATGAAAGGGTTAATTTCACTGTCTCATTTTTATTTGACATTAATTATATGTATGTATCTATTGGTTATCCTTATCATCCATGTCTGTGTTTCATAAAAATGTTTTCCAAATATTATTATTATTCCTAGAAGATTGTTTGAAATAATGTATACAGAGGTTTGAAATTTTAAAAAATGTATAAAATGAAATATTTCTATCATTTTCCAAATGAGTTACTTTCGATCCTTTTCAAAAAATTATGGAAAGAATTATTTTTAACTTATATAGAAAAAACATATATTTTATACCATTATGACGCATTAACATTTTGAATCGTCTTTTACAAAATTACATTTTTTTATCAAATTAAATTTGTTTTTTAATATTGTGCAGATTTTAAACGATTTCAACGTAAAAATAGATATCTCTCTTAATGATTTTTTATGATTTTACATGATTATTTTCATCTATGTCAGCATCCTTTGTAGGATTTTATTCTAAATTGAGTTAAATTTGTTATGATACAATATTCTATATTATATTGAAAGTTTTATGATATATTTGACTATATAGGGGTATTTATTATACCATTCATAGTTTATGGTTAAAGTAGTAATATTTTATATGTTAGTTTTAATAAGAATGTTTATGTTATGTTTCACTCATTTCATATGAGGAATTCATTTGACATATTTTTTGAAAGGTGGGGCTTACTATAGCCACTCGATGCATCAGTAGGTATCATATAAAAAATAGGCCAGTTTTTTACCCACTGATTAGATTCTTGGCATGAATCCTTGACAGTATTATATTCATCACACGAGTCATTGAATGAATTAGTTTTGTGGCATGAATCCTAAATTGTTTGTTTTAGATGTATATCATTAATTATTCCCTCATAACAAGATTATTTATTAATATTTCATGTGATTATTCGACTACTAAAATATCCATGTGAATGTATAAATGAAATTATTAGATTTATTATCATTATATTATGATAAATATTATATTTAAAAGGCTGTTGTATCAGTTTGAATCCTTTCCTTAAATGATTATTCTTATTTATGAAAGCTTTCACTATATTGTTTACCCTTACTCAGCATCTGAGCTCACCCCATTCTTATATTTTCCTCGCGATTCTAGGAATTGTATTATGAGTGTCATTCAAGGTTATCCTTTGAGAATAATGGAGTTATCAATATATTACCTATGTAATATTTTATTTTTTGAATTCTAATGTAATATACATGTATGTAATATATTTCAAAAGATTTCTAAACTAATCGGTCCTTTGTGATTTGATTCCTTGAACTCATGAAAAATTATTAAAATAATGCACCATCTATGGGGTTTCAAGGTAGGTTCAATACAGATGTTATCAATAAATTCTTGGTTAAAACCTTGGAAATTATATTTAGAAAACATATATTAGAAAACATAACCCAATGAATTATATTGGTGAAAATTATAAGTATAAGATAACATCCACTATATTTGGTAATAGATAACATAGTTTAATCCAAATGACATATGGATTTGGAAGAATATAAAATCATTTCAAGATCCTATTAACGATTCTTTTTGACTATATCACTATGATTTATGTTTCCCACATTACCTTTAATGTTTTTGATAATGGTTAGAATTAGTATGGTTATACATGCAAAAATTATACTTCTAAAGATGAAGATAGTACTAAATAGAAATTTAATGAAGTAGGTATTAAGAAATATTATTTTGAAGTGTATTTGAGGGTTTATGAGTGAAGTGTAATGATTAAGGATATTCTTTATTTAGATTTAAATATTTATTACATCAATGGTTATGTGGTTATAAGATTCATGAGATATATAAGAATTGTAATATAGTACTCATTATTTAAGTATTTTTAATAATAAGAGTTTCTATTAAGGATTTAGTGGTGATCAAATATTTCTTATGTGCCAAAAATAGCTACATTATATTGTTTTGGGAAAATTATGTTAAGATTGATTATGGAGATTTGTAGACCTTTTTGGATTGTGAATTTGGATGGATGTATTTTGGTCGAGTCTTAAGGTTGGATTTGGTTGAGATGTACATGCGATATTATTGGTAAGGGAGTAATTATGATTTATAGGATATTATGTGGTAACATTTTTTTTAGTAAACATATAATGGATGAATGTAATACTTATGGACCATATAATTCCTTAAAAGTGATTCAGGCATAAAAAATCATCTTGAATATCCATCTCTATGTGAGTGAAATGATGTGATAATATATTAAATATAAACCTAAGGAAAACTTTTTGACATGGAATGAAATCAATTAAGTTTTATTGAGATCTTATCATCATTGTAAAATATTCCCTCAACTCTAGAAAAAGTATCTAAAAAAATATTCTGTACTGATACATTATTTTTTGTTGAATCGATGGTATATTAAATGTCAAAGATTTATGGCTTTTATGCCCTCAAATTTCCTTATATCATTTTCTTGTTTATGATTTATGACTATAATCACTCCCAATGAATATTTACATTTTCCTCCATGAACGTGTCTTTACATTCCAACAATGTTCTATTATTCTAAATCTTCATATGGTGGTGACATTTTCATTTCCATTACACTATTTTTAAGAGTATATTTTACTAAACTTATTTTCGATTTCATTTTTTTTTAAAAATCATTTTCTTGTATCAACCTTGTATTTTTTTCTAAAATTTCAAATAGTGAGGAAACAATTAATTGAAGGATGGGAGAATGTAACACCCTAATATTTCATAGTATGTTATCTTTAATTGCTTGTGTTGCATGAAACACTAAGTTCAAACACACCGTGATTTATTATAACCTAGCCATTACTGTAGATATTTTTAATAATATTAACCAACTTATATACAATATAATTTTTAACATTAATTTTCTATTTTTTCTAGATATGATATATGAAAAAATCCAATAAAATAGTTATTTTTCAAGAAATTCAGTTTTACCACCTTTTAATTGTTATCCCATTTTAAATATATTTTTTGACACAGTTATATGTTCTATTTGACAAAATAATTGTATTATATGGATGTGGGATTTAAATTTTTTATTTGGTTGTTTTTTTTTTGTTTTTTTTGATAAATTTCATACATTAGTGACTATTGAAAACTGCTATATTTTAATTCAAAAATTATTTTTAGTATAGTATATTTATATTATTGAATTGTACATTTAAAACCAATATTGGTCAGTGTAATCAATTTCAAAATGAAATTAGATATAAAAACATTTCAAACTTTTGAATGTTTCACTTTAAAATCCCGCTTTTTAGTTTTGTCTGTGGAATTAATTTTAAAGATAATTTTCCCAATTATGTGAATTTAATTATGTAAAATTTATTCTTTATTTTGAATAATAAGGTAAATGTTACGTTATAATGTTAATTTAATTTTTACGCAAGAAAAATATACCATGTTAAAAAATTTATTTACCATTGTAAAGGTATAATTGTAACTAGGGTTAGAGATAAAATGTAAAAGATTAACATAGCTAAATATATCAACATTTAATGGTTGTTTGAGGTCTGCACCGACCTTAAACAACCATAAAAATATTAATTTAAATTATAATTCAGTAAATTTAATTCCACCTCAATGTTGTTAGCAATAAATATAAAAAAATCTATAATTTAATCACTTGAACACACCTCAACTCAAGTATAAATACCAACCCTCACCTTCTAATTTCGATCCCCAATGCCTTGTGGCTCCTCAAATATCTATAAGAAACTATTATCATCACTTTAAGCACATCCATGTTCTTTTTGTGTCACCAAAATATAAAATCCAAGGTACCCTAGGGATTTTCAAGGAGGTGATATTCAAGAGGTAATTTTCC
The DNA here is from genome assembly GCA_963277665.1 of Viscum album. Classification (NCBI taxonomy): domain Eukaryota; kingdom Viridiplantae; phylum Streptophyta; class Magnoliopsida; order Santalales; family Viscaceae; genus Viscum; species Viscum album. Next base: position 565,771,008 of record OY728164.1, on the reverse strand, counting down.
CAAAGCACCTCTATTAATTTTATTACTTTTTATACATTCTCCATGCCTAAATCATCAATAAATTCATGATAACTAAGGAATATTTTATATACCTGAGCTTTATGTTTATGATTTAATATATAATATTCATGTCAGTTATCACCTATACATATTCGATGAAATGAAATTGTTGTCCTTGTTAATCTAGTTAATTGACTCCGTAAATATTGTTTTTGTTCTTTATCCATTACAGCCTCAATGGATGGTATTAAAAATATTTTTTAAAAAATATTTTAATATGTACATTATAAACTACTTAATAATCTATAACTTTAATATAAAAAAATACATTCAGGTTTTCTGTATTGTGGATATATGATAACATTGCTCGTGGAAGTGTGGACAACCACCCCTCAAATGGATGTGATTTGTTCACACTATACATGGAACATGTTAAGGATAATATTAAAAAACATATTTATCATAAATTATATAGATAAGATATTAGAATTATAATATATATATATATATATATATATATTTATATTTCACATTTCTATATGTTAATATGAAAAATAAATGAAAGTATCGTTCATGCAAACCTATAAACTACAATCTCTATGAACAATGAATTTCTTTTCTAATCTCCAAACATTATGGTTTATTCTAAATACATATATACTCAATAAATAAGATAATTAATCCATGGTATAAATTTTGGATATGATGAAATCATGATCTAATTAATATAAGATGAAAAAAAAATTCAAAACTACTTGAGAAAAAAAGGAAATTAACACGTGAAATAGTTAAATAATGAACGATTGTTAACAAAAAGTTAATAGGATATTATTGGAAGATGATAAAAACTATTATAAACATTATTAGGGTTATATAATAAGTTTAAAACTTGGTTAAAACCATTATACATGAGGAAATGTGATGATAACCCACAAAGGAATCACAAAGTATGGGAATTTCATCTCACTTTTAATTTTGGTGAGATATAAGCCATGTCAACCACCTTTTTCAGGTGTATGTTGTTTGTACTACCCCTATTATGAATCATATAATGAATAAATTTATTTTCATGGTATTTAATGATTCATTTTAAGATATCAGGTTTATAATTTAAATGTTCAAAGTGTTATGGGATGCTTTGAATGTTTAAAGAATTAATCCTTTATATATTTCAATATTTTTGATATTATTTCATGTAACTCTTTGTATTTATATAAAAGGATTATAATGAAAATTTTATGGCTATTTTTATGTTAATTAATATTTACTTAATAAGGAATATTTTTAGCCTTTCGTTAAGGATTAATTTCATAATCACATTATTATCCTAGGTTATTTATACATATGTATCTACTATGACATCTTTATCATCAATGTACATGTTTCATAAAAATGTATTTCCAAATTTTATTACTATTACTAGACAACTTTTTAAAGTCATTTATAACCACAGTTGGATTTTTATAATATGGTTAGAAGGGATATTTAATCATTTTAAAAATGAGGCACCATATGTCCTTTTAAAAAAATTAAGGAATTATAGTTTTTAAAATTATTTGAAGCAAGATGATATTATAAAATATAATTTTGTGGATTTTAAATGATTTCAATGTAAAAAATTATATATCTATTAGAGAGTTTTGATTATTTTATTAGATTATTTTCATCGATTCCAATATCCTTTTTTGGATTTTATGCATAATTGAGTTTGATTTATTATGATTCAATATTTCATATTGTATTGATGGTTTTATGATATGTTTGATTATGGATGTGAAATTTCTATATCATTAATGGTTTATAGATAATGTTTTAAAATATCGTATGCTATTTTTAATAAAAATGATTATGTTTTATTTTTTCCTTTTAATATGAGTAATCCATTGGACTAATTAAGTGACATGTGGGGCCTTATATAGCCCCTTAATGAATCGGTAGTTCTCATGAGAAAAACTAGACCAGGTTTTTACCAATTTATTAGATTTTTTACATGAAGCCTTGAAAATAATAGATTCTTCCAATGAAGGCTTGATAGTATTTGATTCTTGGCCTGAATCCTCAATGGTATGTTTCTTATGTACACCAATATGCATTCCATCATTATGAGTTGAGTTATTAATATAACATGTTATTATTTAACAAGTATAATATCCATGTGAATGTTAATATGAATTATTTGATTTATTAATTCCATATTATGCTGAATATTACGTTCAAAGTGAATTTGTTTCAGTTATACATGACGACTTAAATATTTATTCTTATTTTTGATAGCTTTCACAATATTTTTCCCTTACTGAGTATTTGAGCTCACCACTTTCTTATGTTTTTCCCAAGATTACACGAAGTGTATTATGAATGTTATGCATGGTTAAGCTATGAGAATAGTGGTATTAGAAAAGGATTATCTATTTTATATTTTATGTAGTTGATTTTAATGTATGATTCATGTATGTAATTCATTTTCCATGATTGATAAACTAATCGTCCCTTAGGGATTTGATTCTTTATAATCATGCCAATGTATTTAAATAATTCACCATATCCAGAATTTTGGGGTTTTTGTGTTCCATCATAATCTATATATTCTTACTAAGGATGTTTATAAGTTACTTTAATAGGGTTATTTTGAACTTTATGGCTCAAATTAGAATTAATAAATTAGATAAGGGGTCCACTTTTATAAGATATGGAAATGATACACTTGGAATAATAAAAAATATTAAAATATAATTAATTCATTCTGAATGAAAATTATTCAAATGTCCATATATTCAAATGGAAATGTCGATAATGTAAAAATTCATAAGATGATGAAATTTATATTGGTTTTGGGTCATTTTAACCTTGTATTTTTATTTAACCACTCAGTTAACCAATTTTAATCTTAGCTATGGTAACACTATTTAAATATTTAACTATAATAATTATACATATAAGTAAATAGTTAGCTCAAGAATAGTCATTGAATGAAATTTTCTTCCATTTCTAATCCTCTATTTCCTCAGTCAATAGTTTTATTATATTTAAAATTTTTAATTACATATTATTTAACATAAAACACCTCTAATATCATTTTTTAAACAATTCATTTATATTCACATTAATGATAATATAAAATTAAAATAATTTTAATATAAACCATTCAAATATTCATAATATGTTATATTTATCTATAAAATTGTTTTTAATAATAATTTACTCATATTTTAATACATTTGATATTTTTAAAATCATTAATTTTATTATTTAATTATTTAAAAAATATTGTGTCAGCTTTTTGTAAGAATTTAAGATAATTATTAAGTCACTAAAAATTAGAAATATATTACCATTACAAAAATAATTTATATCTTAAATAAACATGTATAACATTAATTTTCTTTCTTTATCCAAATAATAGAAAATTATATTTATTAGTGTCATGAGAGTGAAATATTGAATTTATCATTTTATTAAAATAATAGAAAGGTCATAATAAATGTATAATGGGAAAAAGTGACCATATTTTCAAGACCATTATTATAGTGGTTTATATCCACTCATCCAATTAGATACAGTCATGGGTTTGAGGAGTTCTTAAATTCATAAACAATAGTGTTAACCCTATTATACCTTTACAAAGGTGATCCATAACTACCAAGATCTATATTCATAATGAAAAAAATAAAATGGTCCAATTTAATAAATTTAATCTATTAATTAAAATTATTGGGTCAAATTTTCTAAATTAATTTTTTCTATAAATGTATGAATTTTTTATAATATAAGTAAAAAAAATTAAACGATAACTGTTTTTAGAAAAAATCATTTTTAAACATACAACTACATTTAATCTTATTTAATTCCTCGTAAAATCATTACATGAATGTTAAAAAATCACAATGATTATTTAATATATATATTTCATAATAATAATTCCATAATAGTGATTAATTTTATATAATAATATAAAACAATTGGGTGCATAAATTTTTTTTTTCAGAAACATCACTTTTACTTTTAATTTCTTTTTATATTCATTAATAATCAAATGGTAACCAAAAAAATTATTTTATACATCTGTAGAACATAAAATTTTCGTAATTTTATTATTCATATTTATATTATCACATTGAATAATAATATATTAGAATTATATTGTGATTTTTTAAATCTAATTGTAGCATATAAAGAATATTATCAGATAAATACGATTTATTTTTGGATAAATATATCATAATATCATACGGTGTTAGATTATTCCCCCATAAAACTTTTTTCCCCTGAAATTCAATCACTATGATAAAAAAATTGAGGATATATATATTTCATCACATCCATGGTTCCCAAGAAACATCGTTGAATTTAGAATTCTTATAAGGAACATTATCTAGGTGAGTAGATTAATTTTATCACTTTATCTCTATGATCCAAGATTTCATCAGTTTGTTCTTCATATGAAATATCATGATCCATATATATTTCCTTTAAGTTCACCACATGTGATGGATCTTGTATGTACTTACTCAAGAGAGATACATATAACCCACCCCGAATATGAGAAAATCTTGATGGAAGTTCCAACTAATAAGATAATATCCATTCTCAATAAAGAATCTCAAATGGTAAGATATACCTAATTATTGTATTTCCATTATTTCCAAATATCATAACATTATTCAATAGATAATTTTAGAGAAAACACATTCTCAATGAATTTTTATTATAGATTTCTCTAAAGATTGGTAGCCCATCTTTTCTACAGACTATGAGTTACCTTGATATTATACTTAATAGATCTAAATTTATCTTTAATCTCCTCTGATAGATCAGACCCAAATATATTTCTTTCTCCAACATCATCCCACCATGTTGGAATAGTATACTTGTTTATATAGTGGGATTCATAAGGATCCCTCTGAATTTTAATGTGATATCTATTAGTGTAGGAAAACTCAACTAGAATATGGTGTTGATCCCAACAAACATTGAAATCAATATAAAAGATCTCACCATATCCTCTATGGTACGAATGGTTCCCTCAAACATAATATCATTATTATTATGATAATCAAGAATTAATTCAACTCATTATCATTTTCCTACTAAATACTTTTCCAAAACATTTAGGTAAACCATGGATCCTGATCAGCAATAATAGAATGTTTTACTCCATGTGTCTTTACCACTTCATTGATGTATATTCTTGAATGATAATCCGGAGAGAAATATTAATTGATTGAAATGAGGTGTGATGAAATAATAATGTGATTAAATGAAAACCCAATATCATTATAGCTGTTATATGTCATGGGGAGTACGATATAAAAATCTATTATAAACTTTTTCCATTTTTATTTCAATGTCAGTAATTATTGCAACATCACTTTAGAAATTTGGCTCTTATTATTAATTTTATGTATACCATGCTCTGAGGTATATTATCTATAATATATATACTTGTCTTCGGTCAAAAAATACTCTTTTGTATCCCTATATATCATCATACTTTTTTTTATTAATTGAGAATGACGCCCCATAAGACTTATCCCATAACTCTTTCAAATCTGGTATAGATGGAACATATACATTGTTTGAACAAATTATCAATATATCACAATCAAGGATGATATTTGGGACATTTTTAACAGTATTTTTTAGTTCCACATTTTCATTCTATGCCTCTTTAATCAACGCATGGATTGATAGTTGAACCTTAATTTGATCAAGAAAAAATTTATCCACATCCATCTACATTTCTAGATCCATCATTTTTAAATCTAAAAATATTGGATCTATTTTTATCATTATTATAAATAATATATCATGATCATTTCAACTCAACTCATATTTCACCTTATTCTATTTCTAAATGTGGATATGTATGGAAAATTCTTAATATTTATTCAACTCTAAAAATCATCCTTAGAACATATTTTGCTCATTTGGAGTGAAAATATATTTTAAAATTTTTGTGATCAGTATATATGTCACACCATTCTCTATAATTATTACTCTATAACATTAGTGAACAAATTATTTTAGAAAAATCCAAATCATGAGTTCTTCAATTTTCACATGAACGATAAATTAGAATGTTTCATAATGGATCACTGTATAATTTTATATCAGGATATGTAAAAGCCACTTATTTAATGTATCATAGTATATCATACAATATAATCCCCTTCCATGTAATATAAGGATAGGTGTGTTGAATAAAATTTTATTATGTTTCTTAAAATCTACTACACATTCATATGTCCAAATGAGAATGGCTCCCTTTCGAGTAAACATGGTGAGTAGATTATATAGGGATGAAAACATATCTCAAAGTTGTTGATAATATCCATAAGATCCCAAAAAACTATTGATATCAGTCACATTGGTTAGTTTGGTCTTACATTTAATGACTTCCATCTTCGATGGGTCCATTAATATAACCATACAAGAGGTTATATGACCCAAAAATGAAACCTTTTTGTCCAAAAAAACACACTTTTTAAATTTTTCGTAAAAATTATCATTACGTAGAATCCTTAGTAAAATACTCAATTAATCTTATTACACATACTTTCTCTTTTAAATAAATAATAATATCTTATATAAATAATAGCACATACCAATCAAGGTAAACTCTAAATCTTATATTCAATACGTCCATGAATACATAAAATACATTAATAAGACGAAATGGTTTCACTATAAATTTATAATTTTCATACATTATATATATACTATATTGGTTATACCCACCTTATTGTCCCTTAATAGATGATATCCATAATAATGTTAAATCTTTTAAAATTATTGAGTTACATTTATTTAATAAAACAAGTAATTAATATTATGTAGAGGATGTCTACTCCTGATAGTGATCTTGTTATGTTCTAGATGATCAATGAAGAGTTTCATTGATCCAAAATTATTCTTAGGGAAAAAAATAAGTTCACCCCATGGTGAGAAACTTGGATTAATGAATCCCTTCATAAAATTCTCTATCAGTTGCTTCATCAATTCATTTAACTCAATCAGGCTCATTTTATATGGAGTCTTCTAATTAATAGTAGCACTATGTATGAGTTCTTTTAGAAAATAAACATAATATTTTCATAGAAAAATATGAAAATATTCTTTAAAGACATAAAAAAAATCCCACACAAAAATCATTTCATCTATGTTTTTCATCTTTCATCCCAGATATGATAAATACACATTTATAATAGGAATAAAGACCCATATAATGGATCTAATTTCCATGAAAAGTTCATATCTAACGTCGCACAGATTGAATTCTCATCTTCTTTTCTCCATGGATTTTATTAATATAATTTTATTTTAGTTTCATCATTATTGTCATATGAATACAATGACATTGGTGGGTAAATATAATCTAAATTTCCACCACGATATTACACTGAAAAATTTCTCAATAGCTACAAAATCCATTTATGGATAACGCCATTTAGTGACATTGTTTTAAGTGACTCTATAATCGATCAATATAACTTTATTGTTTTTTTATAATTCCATAAGAGTACTATGAATGTACTCTAAAATTTTCCTCATCTACACTAATGGATTAATAATACTTCTTCCATAGGTCAAGAAATTATTTTTAGTTTTCAAATTATGAATAATATGAAATTACATATTGACAAATAAAATTCTAAATCCACCTGATATCATAGATTCAATTTCATCATACTGATTTATATTCTTGATAATATTACATCATTGAACTTATTTTTCTTCCATACTATTGGTTGAAAAAGATGAACTTTTTATAATTGAAAAACAATATAATAGAAAATATAATTTTGATGGTATAAATCCATTTCTCAATAGTTAGTAGATCAAAATATACACTAAATGAATGAGGAAGATTTCACATGAAGGAATTAATAGAATATTGTTCCCAACATTTCACATTTAGAATATTTGTATGATTTAAGACATGAGAATTATGTGTAACCATAGAAATTATATTTTTCATTATTTCTCCAATAACATTTAGTTTCTTAGGGAAAATCATTGAATTTTATATCACATTCATTATTGACATGTTTCTTTTCATTTTGATACATTGTCTAAAACAAATAACCATAGTGTAGGAAAAAATAATCATAGATATAAACCACACCATCCTGAAAAATAATTCATAAGATATTTAAATTAGACCACCTTATTTTCAATTTATGACACATTTGGTTTAACCGTGGTCATCCAAGAAAATTATATATAAAAATCCGTCAAGGTGGTTCATAATGAAAATGTTAATTAACCCATGAATAGCCCTTGGGAGAGTAAAATAAGGTGATCAATAAAGGGAATAATAACCATGCACCAGGATGATGGGTGATATATACTCGACCAACACTTTTTGGGTCCGTCATCAATATATTAATCTACATAAATCCACATCCATATGTAGTATCTAGTCAATGATTTTTTTCATGGAAAAGGAATCCTTTTTTCACCATAACACAGGTTGTTCTCCTATACATAGGATTATCATAAGGGTTGTCAAAAAATGTTTTTAATTTTTGTTTCCAAAGAAAACTAAACATTTCTCCAACATTAACTTTATAAAGTCAAAAATTTTACACATAACTATCACATATTATTAAATTAATATTCAACACATAAAATAATGATCCATGATAGAATGTTAAAGGTTTAATGAATTTGGGAACATTAATGCATAATAAATATGTTAATCAAATATCAATATTATCTCACTCATAGTTCATCAAAATTATTACTCTTATTGGACACATCATACATAAAACGTTTCTTCACATCATGGGGAAAACATAATAATGGGTTGTCTTAGATACTCAAAAAGGAAAATTAAGGGAGATATAAATGGTAATTTAAGCATGAAATGAGTATAATGGGTATAATAACATTATATTAGGCTTTTATAAATATTACAAGTATGTATATGATAATAAATATGATTCATGTAATAATTTAGGAATGTTTATAAAACATGAATCGTAGAGGGATAGAAGAACATTAATCAAGAGAACGTAGCAATGGCATATGATCATGACATAAAATAATCAAATAATGATTTTCATAATTGTAATCCTATAAATATAATGACAATTATACTTTGAAAGACTTTCATATCATGTTAGGCTTATGATAACCTCCTAGGTACTATCTTTGGGCATTGAATAATGTCCCATGTACCCTCATTTAAGATTGAAATAACCTACCAAGTAACATTTGAGATCAAACAATATTAATTATTACAAAATAAAATTTATGGTTATATAATTTCCCTCACATTCATCACATTATCATAAATTCATTCATATTTATGTCAAAATGTCCAAAAATTCATCATAACTTATCATGTGGAAAATAAAATGGGTTTCATTAAAATTTTATCACCAATAACATAATACATAAAATTAAATAATAAATATGGTATAATTGGATCTTATAACTATTAAATCATATGCAGCATCAATTGATGTTATCATATATGAATAATTCCTTTAAAATATCATTGAAATATTTCTTGAGGAAAATAACAAATTCATTTTTAAATAAAAATTTAAAATCTGAAAATTTCACAATTATTCATGAAATGATTTTCATTAAAATTAAACTAGTAAACATGCAAATTAATCTTAAAGTCATTTATTATATATGATTATGGTAAATTCTGTCCACGTCGTGTATGCTATAAAAAATATTTGTTTCACATTTTTATTAAAAAGTAAAAAGTACCTCATTTGGAAAATAGAAGGAAGGTTAATTTTAAATGATTTTGTAAAAATTAAAACATGGGTAAAAATTAATTCATAAAATCCTAAGAGAAAAATGATGAAAATGTTTTGATAATACATGGATATGAAATAAAAAGTATTTTTGACTGAAGAGATAAACAACATCGATATTCATTAGAAAGTTTCTTTTAATCGCATGACTACTTAAGAGATTAAAATTAAAGGAAAATAGGTAATATATTGAAATAAAAAGAGTACAGAAAAATTCATAGGATTATTGAGATAGTGATCATTAAATTCATTCCTTATAAACTTAATCATAAAAATCTTGGGAATCAGTATGATCGTATCATAAATATCTTACCTTGAGTTTGACTTTATTTGTAAGAACATTAATCTCTTGTGTAATAAAATTTAATTTATTAAAATTTAGTAATGAAGTAATTTAATTACGTTTAAAATAATATATAATACCATTTTAACATTTTAACATCAATTTTTTAATAACCCCTTATTAATATCATAATTTTCAGCTGTTAACTATTTCCTTTTTTCAATAGAATTTTTGTTCAATAGTTCTAGTCCTTATACTTTGATTAGGGTTCTATCAACCCGATAATTTTTTATGATAAAAATATCACATATATTAATTATATACATATTTATAATCTTATATAAAAGAAATATATATAAAAATTAATTGCACCATTCATGGATAGGGTAGGCCATACATACACATGAATGTAATTTTCATATTTCTCTAGATAGAAAATATGAAAGGTAAATTAAAAATAAACATTATAGATTCATATTCTATTTTATATTACATATATATTCTTTAAATTAATCCTTATTACCTCCCACGTAATGTGGAAATGTATAATTAATCATATCACTTCAGGGAGGTGTTAGTCCAAATGTACAGACACGGGACATTATCATTTTCCAACAGATATGATGGTACAAAGGTTTATATGATATTATAATTACCTAAAAATAATCATATTATAAATATTATTTATAAACATTAACCCTATAATAATAATGTTCCATCAATGATGGTGATATAAAATGAAATGGATCATGATATGGATGTGGTAAGCCCACACGTATGCGCAAGCGATGCATTCACTTTTCTTTTGAAGGAAGAGAGGGATGTTATTAGAAGTTTTATAATCATAATAACATTTAAGTATATTTAGGATACTAAATTTATTATTTTATGATTAATAAAACAGATTTAGTGGAGTTATAAGAAAAAAATAAATTGAAACTGATTAGATGGGATGTTACAGACACTCTTGTATGCCTCCTTTATATCCTTTCATACGTACCCATAGAATAATATTTTAATAATAACAATACATCTAACTTGTGGTTTTGGTATTTTATAAGATAATTGGATAGGATTTGGTCAATCTATATGGCATAAAAATTTAAAATGGAAGGGGGAATCATATTCCATTTATAAGGGAGAGAAGGGAAACACATGGAATTATAAGAAATGATAGGAAATGTCATTTCTTGTAATTATTTCTATAATATTGAAAAAATGGACATTAATATTATATCATTATTGTGGTACATGATCCAAGGGAAAAAAATCTTCTTCCAGTGTTCCCATGTGCTATAGTAACCATTGTAAGTAAAATTGGCAACTCGGGGTGTTAACATGGAAGAACAAAAACACTGGTGTATTTCATTATTTACTTCAAAAAAAAATTCATTTTGGACCTGACATTTTTATTCGAGTTCAATCATTCTTAATGTAGATAGGAGGAGGAGGATCTCCCACCATTCTTAGAAGCATTATTGAAATATTCTATATATTGATTGAGAGAATTATCTAAAAAATTTATTTTGTGCACAATTCCATATTGCTTACAAAATGATAGATTCGGGTTTATAGATCATGTTTATATGATTATTTGTTACAGACATGCCTTTAACTAATATCCAAATCCTATGTAAACCCTACATATAATAATTATAATAATAATATTATTATTTTTTCATTAATAGGGTAAGAATCCTGTATATTTGAATATCATTTAGAAAATAAATAATTAAGTATTGTTTAAATGATATTATAAAATATTTCATTTTAACAGGGTCGTTCACTCTGCTCACCAATCCTCCCAATCATTTTTAAAACCATTAATAATAATTTTTTATTTATATTAATAAATTTCACTATAATATTCTTTATATAAATGAACTATTACTATATTCACTAACTGGTTAATGATTATTTATTAAATATTCCACTCAAATATATATTCTTTGTAATAATATTTTGATCAATTTATGTGATCAATATAACCTGAAAATTTATTATTCCTAAGAACATGGGAATAAAATATATTCTAATATTAAATTCCAAAACATAATATAATTGAAATAGTGATAGACATAGAGAGTTTCCCTCCAGGACTCTATCCTAGTGTCATTAGGAGGATAGGAATAAATTACAGGATCAACATCAAAAAAACATCAAGAACCCTTTAATAAATAAATTAATATCACAATATGAAAATCATCATATGAATTACAATTGTGTAATGTAGTCTTTTTCCTTTGGTATCTCATCAAATATGTTTCATTATTTGTGTCATAGACCTATATAGTTGATATTTATTTCATTGATTTCCTAAAATGAGCTCATAAATAAACCAACATTGACATGGAAATAATAAGATAGTTCCATCCCAATCAAAGGACTAGAGATAACTACTTCAATTAAATAAAATCGGTGAATCTTATCTCACTTATTCATTAATTTCATGTAACTTATAATGTACCCAACATATCTTACCTCTCAATGAATTGTGACATGATTTTTTATAGAAATACATCAATGTATGTGATTTATGATATACATTAATAATATTATTATTTATCAGTACCAATAAACACATATATTGGTTGTAATATCCAATTATGTGTATAAAATTTAGAATTTATACTTGATGTTATGTTCTTGTAAACACTTATACTAGAGAATACCAATTGAAAATCTCATGGGAGGATGTCTTAATGTATAATGATCCTTAAACACATGAAATCCAAACATCTTATGTATCTTATCATATTAATGTTATCCATCCATATAGCATATATTTAAGAATAATTTCATATAACTTCATGGTTTTAATCATAGAGGGGAATTGATATGATCTTTTGATGTGACTAATACTCTATGAAAATTATCATATTAGTGTAACATAGAAGGGAAATAATCATGTGATAAAATATTTATTAATATTCATGGATTTTGAATATATAGGCAATAAAATGTATAAAATTAGTTGGTTTCATGTAACTAACTCCAACAACACATTCTCGGAAAACTCTTCTGTAATATCCCAATGATTCTTACATATCAATGGATTTTAAAATATTTTAATCCAAATATACATTAAAAATTAAACACATGATATGATGGAATGAACTACTTAAATAGATCCGAAGAACATCAATGAAAATTCCATGAGGATCTCCCCATTGTATGAACAACAACCATAATGCAAACCTTTAGAACAATATTTTCTTTTTTAAATGGGGTTATGACAAGATTAAATGTTTCATATTATTTTAGTCCCTATCAAATCATGTAGCCTTATATGGGTAGGAAGAATCATGGTAAAATAGGATTAAAAAATCCATTCATATTGACCTTTTTATATATTTTATATGGAAAACTTGTCTCCCCCATAGCCTCTCAGAAGTGTATGAAGTAGTAATGAAAATAGAAAGATGCAAATTTACTTAAAACATAAAAATATGTTATTATATAGAGAATGCATAGAAATTTGAAGATTCACAGAAGAGAATAACATCTCATATATTTCTATATATAATGTTAAGATAAACCTCACTCTCCCATCTAGTTTATGACACTTACAAGAATTTTATAAGACACTACTCTTCACCAGTATACAAAGCATTTATCCCACTACAAAATTATTTTTCTCTATAAATTGTAGATGATGAAAATACACCAGGATATTGTAACACATGATAAAATAATATAAAATATTCTAACATAAGTAAATACAAGGTGAAATCCATTATCACATTCAAATTTCTAGTACACAGGGTCATGAAATCTATCTATTTTATTTTATCTGTGAAGCACGAGAATACACTTTTACCTATCTAAAAACATTTAACCATATATTTTTTATTCATTTACATTGTATTTTCTACCAAAATACATTTCAAAAAATAAATCATACTACTTGCATGTTGAAATCCTTAAAACACTACCAAATACATTAACTATTGACTGACTAGTGTTTAAAAAATACACTCTTCTCATATCATTTACACCATTCAGATTGTGTGTCTCATTTTTTATGATATAAAAAATAATAATTTATATTCCATATAATCTGAATAAATCTCAATTAATAAAATATAAATAACATGGATTTATGTTCCCATTATTATATCATTTATTATATCCTATCAATTGGGCTAAAATATTAACCATATTTTTTGATTAAGAAAACAAATTGTAATTGTTGTAGGTAGGAATTCCCAGCAATATTATAATATCGTGATGCAATGTAGATAAGAATAATGTTTATGTATATGACCATTATGTTTATAAAATTATTAATCATATTTATATATATTATAATTGTTCAACCCGAAAATTTTATATGGATTTCCTTTGAAAAAAATGCTTTTTTGATATATTTCTTAAAACGCGACCATGAGTCTAAATGATACCCTAATACAATATACCTTTATAACTAAGTTGTTGAATTGAAGGGAATGAATAAGGTTGAAAAAATTAAAATATATAAATAAATTTTCATTAATTTTGAATTTATTTATAAATTCTTTTAAAATAATCATTGAAATTTTAATGAAATCATTTAATGATTAAAAGGCCAATTTTTTCGATGAAGTGTATTTTCCAACATTTTATGTATATTTATCAAAAAAATTTATATTAATCATTATTAAAAATGTATTTCAACAAGATATATTGATAATTTATACTAATAAATTAATATTAATTATTACACTTTAAATCTAATGGTAGGGAAATAAGATAAAATCGTTTAATGGTAAAATGTGTTATTTTTCATAAAATTATTTTAATGTGTCAACAGTTATTCTATCATAAAAAATTGAATTAATCATTATTCATTAACATTTTTAATTAAATTTAATTATTATGTATTCCCTTAAATATTATAACATTTATTTCCTATTTTTTACATGGCATGGAATGAAAGAAAACTTGGATTTATGCTTTAAAAGTCATTTTTTGAAATCAATGTTTTCTTATATTTCACATGATTATTTTAAAATTAATATCTTTCATTGATAGAAATTGAATTTTATATAATTTATTAAATATTTTTAATAATCATTTCAAAAAAATTCAATAAGTCCACTTTCATTTTTTGTTATAATGAAAAGTAAAAATAGTAGAAATGTATTACAACGGTTAAGGTTAAAACATGTATACTAGAGGATAAACCAATATATAAAAGTAATAATACCACTTAAAATTATATAATTAATATTTTATATATATATTTATAATGTTAATTATCCTACCTTCTAATTAGTTTCCATTTTGAACCACTTCCACAAAAATGTGAAATTATGTAATTAAATAATTATACTAAATCCATGTGTTTCCTCTCACTAATTTATCAAAGGGAATATCATATCAAACAATATTTATTAATTTATATCCTTTTATATCATCCAATACCTACCATAATACCTTCAATGATTCTATATCTTCATTTAAGATCGCATTATATTCTCCTAAGACCAATCTTTTAAGGCTTAAGGTGTAATCCAAAGGAGGTTTTTCAATGGAAGCTTATAAATATTAACCGGGATCATTCAATTTTATTTTTTCATACACCATATTCATACCTTTTTTATACATCATAATAAGATTAATAATATATAGTAAATATAATGAAAATTTATTTTTATGATCTAATACGGTTTTCCACCCCATTTCCATCAAATGGTAAATGAAAGTATAACTTATGTGTATATATAGACCACCTCCTCCACGTATCAATATGATTAATTTTACATCATTTACTAAAATATATATTTTTAATGATATATTTAATCAATAGTTATCATAATTATTAAATAATTAATAATGTTTAATTATATAATATTATTTAACATTATTTTCTGATTTTTGTAGAAAATGAATGAAACATTCATACATATGTATAGACTACCATCTCCTCGAACAGTGTAATTCATTTGTATAAATATACTATTTCTATTGGATTAAAAACATGTATATGATGAATATATATGATACTTCTATCATTCAGATAATTATTGATATTATTTAACCATGAAAATAAATTAATTATTAAAAGTGTCAAACGAATAATATCATGGGAAACAAAATAGTTAACACCAAGAAATGATTATTTTAATAAAGTACTATTAATAAATGGGAGATGAAATGTTATATGTGGATCATATATGATATTAAAAAATTAATATGCTTCTATTATATAGTTATAATAAATTTAATTAAATTATATAGTTGGTTACATCATTTATTAAGTGATTCCAACTTGAGGTAAGGTTTTTACGTTAGAATCTCACTTCTATCGAGATTCTCTATGATTAAATTTATGATTATGAAATTATGTGATCTATCAGAACAAAATTTTTTATAAATATGTTATTACGTAAGATTACATTTTTTCCCTTCTATTTTTTTCTCTTTAATTACTAATGATTCTGAAATAATTATTTTGAAGAAATCCATCATTGTTTTTTATTCCATCGGAAATAATTCTATTCCATGCCCATTTTTTTAATATTTTTCCTATAATGATTTTAATATTATCCAATTATTTTTAATGTTATTTTTGTCCATTTATTAATTTATAGAAAAACTAATGGACTACTTTTTGTGTTTTTGAAATGATGTACTTTTCCCAAATGTTCAAATTGAATCTTTTTTCCATATACTACATGAATGGATTTTCTGACCATAATGGTCGCTCATTATTTTCAAGATTACATAATATTTTTCCTTTTTATTTTAAAAGAATATTTTTCTTCAATATTTTATAAATTCATGGAATGTAAATAACTAATTTTAAAATAAAAATATTTTTTTGTGAAATAATCAGTATATCTTTAAAATTCATTATTTATCTATTATAAAATAATTTTATGTTACTTATATTTCCATGGATATTTTATCCTATGATATTGTATTTTTTATTTATCTTTATGGTTAATGAATTTATTGATTAAATATTCATGAAACCCATTTTCATTTCCAAAGAATAATCTATGATTAAATAAGAAATGATTTCATGATATTCTGGTGTAAATAAGAATAGATTTTGAATACATTATGAGTGATTTTTTATAGCCTTTAAATTTATAGAGTAAATATTATTGTTTTATAAGATCAAAAGGTATATGGAAGGTTATTGAAATTCAAAAAATCAGGTACATGGTAGGTTATCCCAATACCAATAGAGGGCACTTGAGAGGTTATCTGAAACCCAAAGCAGGTACATGTGTGGATTCCCCATGACTAACATGTGATGTATTTTTTGGTTGGTAGCCTTGACATAAGATTTATATTATTATGATAATGAAACAATTTATTTCACTCTTTTATGAATGATATTTTTCCATTGTTACTATATCATGGATCATGTTATTTGGTAACATTATGATTCATGTCTTATGAAATATAAAACTTTATTTTAGGACTCATGATTATCATCTATTAATTACTACCTATGATTTCAAAATGTTCAAATCAGTTTATTATTCCCTTATGTTCATGTTATTCTTAAATGATCATTTATATATTCTTTACATATATTTATTGGTAATCTAATAACACCCTTTAAAATTCTCCTTTTCCATAGGTAATGAAGAATGTTTTTATGTTTTATATGTCTAAGAAGGGTGATATTTTTTATGAACTATGTGGGAGATTATTTAGATCATTTATTTACATATTTTAATTTTGTAAAATTTTCATAATAAATTATACATTTATGGTTCGAGTATGGATCATAATGATATATAATGAATATTAATCTAATCTGATGTAATATTTATGTATGTAATGTTTGGTTAACCTTAGTTGGTATCAGACAAAGGTCTTGTTTTTTTGGGAAACTAGGAAGTGATTTTTTTTTGTGAGATCCCTTAGGATAAGAATAAGTATAAGAGAACATACTAATATGGATAAAAGGAAGGGTTATGAATTTCCTAAAAAATATATCCATGTATGGATACTATCATGTGTTTGTGGCCATGAAATTGATTAAACTTTGGATAAAAACTCAAAATGGGGTGGATGGTATATTAACATGATCTCCACAAATACATGATGACTGGGACTCATATTAAATACATATATATATTAACTTTGGGGATAGGATATGGTTTATTAAACATTCATATAATGAGTTATAAATGATTTGAATATATTATAACAATGAATGGCCTTGGTTAAACCTGATGTATCATATACAAAAAATATTGTTTCATGATTAAGGAATATTGTGAATTATTGGAAAATATAATATGGCTTCTCTATATAATTATTATTGCTTAAACTATACTTTTGGTTTTAGTAAGTGGATATATGTTATGAGAACCATGTTAAAACTAATTCTTATGGATAATGAAATATCTTCTTCTTTATGAAACCACATTATATGATGGCCTGAATGAAAAATATTATAGTTATGATAATTCAAATTTCTCAATCCATGAATCATGTTGAGGTTTTAAACTAGAAAATTTGGGAAAAATTTTATACTAAGTCCTTTATAATAAAAAAATTAACCATATTTTATAAGATTATTGGATCCATTAGTTACTAAGAAATAGATCAATGCAACTAAATGTATATTATCTATTCTCCATTTTTTCTAATAATGAAATAGTTATTCCAACTTTTTATCATTTTGAAGGTGAAATAGATCATGGTTTGACTCTTATCAAGAACAAGGGGAAGAAAAAGGAACTGATTCTATGGAGTGGTGTGGGTTTTTAATGTTATTTTTCAATAAGTTTATTCCTCATATTATATTATTTAATTTGGAGATGGAATTACATGATGTAATGTTAGAGGATGATAAATCCATTTCTACCATTGATGAATTTTTTTAATACTTTTTAGTTATTATTTTGGTATTATCATCTAACATAAGAGTAATATTAATTGACACATCAATGGAACAAAACCTACTATATAAAGGGATTTGTCAATAATATACTTCAGTAGAAATGAATAAATGATCATATGCAGTTAAAAGAATTAAATATAGATTGGATTCACCCATAAATATGACGGCGTTGATTTAAAAAGAATGAAATAATTTGGGAGAAATTATAATGAAAAAAATCCATAAATGGAAGAAATTGAATCTTCCAATATTTAAGAAGTGAGGTATGAAACATGGTATAAATTTTCATAATGGGACCAGTAAATTCATTATGTGTATAAGGATGTTCATTAGGAAATCAAATACTGATGAGCGAGATGATGATAGATAATAATGTGAATAGAGATAAGGCTCTAAGGAATGCACCACCCACACTTAATTATTTCAGATGGAAGGAGAATATGAATAATGAAATCTAGGGCATAAATATGACGGTTAATGAAGATGATCCAATTAATTTACCTTTTAAACCCCAATATAATGGAAAATCCCATGCAATAACTATTGTTGATGTTTATTTTGATAATTAAGTGGTGAAAGGTTCACAAACCATCCATTATAGAACTAAAAATATCTTATTTTATTATAGTTCTTCCCATTAATTTATATTTTTTGAATTTTATAAGGGTATCATAGTACCACATCCAATATTTTGTGTTTAATTATGTATCATCTCAGGTAAATAAAGAATAAATAATTTTCATATTTATTAATATTTACGAATTAAATATTAATTTTACTTTAAAGGGGCTGCTATGTTTGATATCGTACTCGATACGCAACAATGAGTTTCATTGAAATCGTACGTTGCACACAAGTAGTATAATAATATTATTTTAAATGGTAGTTAACACATAGCCATTGAATTGGAGGGAATGGATATAAATAACTAAAATATGATTATATATTTTTTTAAATGTTTTTACATTTATCCAATAAAAGATAAAGGCTTAAAATACTGAAAGAATTCAATTTTACGCATATATACCCTAATTTTCACTAAAGGTTCACTTTTCGCCTTTTAATGGTGAACTGTCATTAAATATAGTTTTAGTCACTTTTATACATTCTATTAGACAAAATAAAACTCTTATTTTGAATCAGGACATTAAAATTTACTTTGTGTAAATTTTTGGTATTTTTCCGATAAAGTTCATTTTTTAATGAATAGTGAAAAATGTTGTATTTAAATTCAAAACCTCCTTTTAATATAATTTATTTATATGATTAGATTATCTTTTTATATGGTTTTAGAGATTAATTAGAATATATATTTACCATTTAATCCAATAGTGGTCATTGGAATTAATTTTACTTTGAAATTGGACTTAAACTAGTGTCAATCTTTTGATACTTATTGTTTCATAAAAACACGCTATTTTCTATGACAGCAGAAATTAATTATTAAAATAATTAATACAACTTATATGTTTCTAATTTTGTAAAATATACATCATTTCTGAATTCGGAATATCAAATATAGCTTATGGTGAAGTTTTGGTATTTTTCTGAAAAACTTCAATTTTTGATGAATAGTGAAACCACTAAGTGGTACTTAAAAAAACTGATTTTTCGTTTAAATGATATTTTACCACCTCTGTGTTTTGAATTTCAAAAATCTGACATACATGGTTGTCATTAAGAAATAAAATGTGGTTCAATGGGATTAAATTATTTTTTTGGTGAATAGTAACTTTTAAGTTTTAATCGCGGTTAGAGGTAATTAGTGTAATTTATGGTAAAAATAATGTATTAGTAATATGAAATGAACTTGACACATGTCCTAACCTTATTGGATGTTTCATTTCCTACCAAGACAATCCATGGGTCAACTTGGGGACCCCATGGAGCCACTTTGGAAGGAAAATGACATTAATATCTTTTTATTTAATGTTAAAGTAAAAATGTCACAAACATGAGTTGATTTACTAAATAAATTTTTAAATGGGGTTATACAAGTCATATTTTTTACTATAAATATTCATTATAAAGATAAAAATATTTACCACATCATTATATTTTTTTATAATATTTAGACATTAAATAAATTAAATTATTTATGACATCATGATGATACAGCAATTACCTCATTATTTAACGATTTAAATAAAATGAAAAGATAATGTTAAATCTAGGACCAACACAAGTAAAAAACCAATTGGATGGGTGGATTTTTAACCCGTATCACCTTATCCTATAGATTTATAATTTTGGGACCTTATTTATCCGAAAATCATTTTATAATAAAGTAACCTTTTATAACTTTCCAAGAGCGCCCCTTCTCTCCTCTTATAAAAGGCCCCCACCTCTACTACCTTACCCACACTTTCAAAGCCTTTGTCTCGGCCAAACACTTACCATTTTGTCTTTCCACATCCCTCTATTATTCCTAGAAGCCTCACTTTGGGTAGAAGTCTTCCCAAGGAAGCCTTTGAGCTCAAATCAAAAAGAGTTACCCCTTTTAAAGGTAGTGTTTTCTCTTGTGTTCTTTTGTTTTGTTTTGCTTCTCCAACCCCCTAAACTCTTTTTATTCATTTATTTTGTAACAACTCTTGTATATTCAGTATACTAGGATGTTGTTGTAAGAATCTTTCGAGCTAAACTTACACAAACCAACATCTAATGGTTAAAGAACATACTGTTTCTGTGGATGGAAAATTTCTGCCTCACACAACGATGATTGTTCAATATTCTTCTAACACCTTCAAAGGAGACCATTAAGATGTCACTATATTTATATATTATATATAATCTGTTTATGTTATCCTTAAGCTTCTGTATTTTTCATTTATTTCATACCTTTGTGGCTTCCATTATGGGTATACACGATATCTTCATTTTAGAAAGTGCGGACTACCGCCCCCTCAAAGTGATTTGATTCGTTAATGCCATATGTGGGACGTATAAAGGATAGATTTAAAGTTATTATATATGATTTATGTTACATATAAATGATTAATATTATTCTGGAATTAAAATATACATACCTCTCATTTAGTTTTAATTCCATTAATATAACATAGAAATGAAAGTAGTGATCATGCGTACGTACGGCTTACCGTCTCCATGAACGGTGCATTTCATTTATTACCTATAAATGATTATGTAATATTATAATTACATGTATATGATGTATATATATGATATATATGATATCCAAATCATGAATATCATTCTGGATATAATGAACCTTCGACCACACGAATAACATGTAATTGTAAGAAGTCCACATTCGACTTAAGAACCAAATATCGACAAAACAAACATTATTAACTTAAATGATTACATAATTTTTATAACATGGTAATAAATGATATAATAGTAATAATGAACTTGAAAAAGGTTCTTAAGCAAGTAGAAATTAACTCATGATTATTATTCAGGACGTTAAGGAATGATCGAGTGAAGTCAGACACGAGGTAAGGGACTTCATCTCAATCTTCTTTCATTGAGGCATATTTCATTTTATACACAACTTTATTTTATATGGTGTATAAACCCCTTTGACTTTTCCTTTTATATAAAAGGAATCTTTTTCTATGAAGCATTTTACTAAACGAAAAAAAGTAATGTTTCTTTTAACGTACGCAGTGATAATGACCTTTTCCGCCGCCGCGAGTATTATTGGTTCTTTGGATTCCTCAACAAGCCGTAATGTTTTTAAAATGAAATAAATACCATATAATCTTTTATGTATTTTGGTATTGAAAATGGTTTTTTTAATGGTTTTGTTATGTCAATATATTTATGTGATATATTGTGATCAAAGCGTGGAAATGTTTTCTTTCCATTATATTTGATTTATGCCTTATAATTTCATAATGGTACTTGGACATTTGATGGGTGGTTACGTGATAAACCATATGAAGGGTGGTGCCATGAATACTAGGATGGGTGGTTACGTTATAACCTCCAATGCATTGGGTATGGAAGTAGTCTGTATGGCTATTCCATTAAGTTATATGTGCGGAAGTCGACCGTATGGTTATTCCATTTAAGTATGTTTATGTCCCAAATTACCTTTATATGTTATGTGATATTTATGTGGGTTTTATGGTAATATTTTGGTTACAAAAGGGTATGTAATGATCCTTTTTTCAGTGAACAGTTTTTTCTTCTTCATAAAGGTGAAAACTATTACTTTGATAAAGTATACATGGTTTACTTGTGGTTTTGATAAACTAACAGTTTTCATTCTTTGGGTATCCCTTACTGAGCTTTTTATGCTCACCCCAAGTTTTTTTGAAATGTTTTTCACAGGACTTAGTGTGGAAATGGGTGAAGGATGGGATCATGGGAAACTCATGCTATATAAAACATGGAACTGGACATGTTTCTTTTTAAGATTTTTTATTCTATGGAAACTTAGTTGAAGTGTCTACTTTTTAATCTTTTGATATGTAATAGTTATGTCTTAATTATATAAGCCACTAAACCTGAAAAGATTCTCAATGTGAATTATTCATTTAATTCAATATTAAGTAAGGTTTAAGGTCGGGGCCTTATAGTTGGTATCAGAGGTCGGTCTAGACAACATTATGAATTAGATAATTGTTAAATTATAAATTAATTTATGGAATGATTGAAATGATATATCATTTAATTATTACCATGTTGCTTCGCCAGAGATATTTATGTGTATAGAATGGTTTTTTGAAGATGAAACATGGAAGTTGTGCTAGGAAGGTATACAGATGGAAATGAACTTCTAAATCGGCATCCTGAGATGGTCAGAATCGGAATAGAATAGTTTTTCGTAGTGATGGATTAGTTGACTCAGTTGATAAATCGTGGTTGTGTTTACTGACGATATTTCGGTGTTTTCTATAAGTAAAGAGGAGCATGAAAGTCATTTAAGGTTTATTTTAGAAACCTTAAAAGAAAATAAATTCAATGGGAAATTCAGAAAGTGTAAGTTTTGGTTGAAACAAATTTCTTTCCTTGGTCACATTGTTTCAAAAGATGGAATAACATTTGATCCTGCTAAAACACATGTTGTTGAAAAATGGCCAAGACCCACAAATGTTACCGAGATCCATTGTTTTCATGGTTTGGCAGGTTACTACTGAAGGTTTGTTGAAACTTTCTCATGGTTAACTAGTCCAATGACTAAGCTAACTTGGAAGGGTGTTAAGTTTATCTGGAAAAAAGAATGTTATGATTGTTTTCAATAGTTAAAAACAAAATTAGTGAATGCTCCAGTTTTGGAACTTCCTTCCAGGAATGGTGAGATTGTTATCTACAGTGATTCTTCATTGAAAGGACTTGGTTGTGTCCATATGCAGAATGATCAGGTAATTGCTTATGCTTCATGTCAGTTGAAAGCTCATGAGGTAAATTACCCTACACATGATTTGGAATTAGCTACTGTTGTTTTTGCTCTAAAATTTTGGAGGCATCATTTGTATGGAGTAAAGTGTGAAATATATACTGATCACAAAAGTTTAAAGTATATATTCACTCAGAGAGAATTGAACATGAGACAGAGGAGATGGATAGAATTAATCAAGGATTATTATTGTACAATTCATTACCATCCGGGAAAAGCAAAATAAAGTGGCCGATGCTTTGAGTAGAAAAAGTAATGCTTCATTAACCATGCTACGTTTGGAACGAGATCCTTTGGTTTTCGATTTGATGAACATTGCCATAGAATTTGTTGGTGTAGGACGTTATTCTGTTTTTCTCAAAGTATCAGTGAGATCATCCCTATCAGACAGAATTAAGTAAGCACAGAGGGAAGATAGTGAGTTGTAGAAAATGGTAGAGCTGGTTCAGAAGGGTAAGTTTCCTGAATTCAACATTGATAATGATTGTGTTTTGAGGTTTGGGAAGAGATTATGTGTGCCTGGTGATTCACAGTTGAAGAATGAGTTGTTATGTGAGGCTCATAGTTCCCCATTTTCAGTTCATCCTGGTAGTACTAAGATGTATAGAGATCTACATGAGTATTACTGCTAGGATGGAATGAAAAGAGTTATTGCTGATTTTACTGTGAAGTGTTTGACTTGTCAGCAGGTTAAAGCTGAGCGGTAGATACCAAAAGGGATGCTTCAGCCTTTACCAGTGCCAGAGTGGAAATGGAAAAACATATCCATGGACTTTTTTGTGGGACTACCAAGACATC
Source organism: Viscum album (assembly GCA_963277665.1). Lineage (NCBI taxonomy): Eukaryota > Viridiplantae > Streptophyta > Magnoliopsida > Santalales > Viscaceae > Viscum > Viscum album. Next base: position 565,745,926 of record OY728164.1, on the reverse strand, counting down.
TCAAGGTAATAATGCAATCTGGGTTATTGATGATCGCTTAACTAAATCTGCTCATTTCCTTCCCATACGAGATACTTTTTCCCTAGATCAACTTTCATGTTTGTATGTTAAAGAGATATTCAGGTTACATGGAATTCCTATTTCCATTGTGTCCGATTGTGATCCCAGGTTTACTTCTAACTTTTGGAAAGGCCTTCAGAAGTCATAGGGTACTGAATGAAATTTTAGTACAGCTTTTCATCCGTAATCGGATGGGCAGTCAGAATGAACAATTCAGACATTAGAGGATATTCTACGTGATTGTTCGATGGATTATCAGGGAAGTTGGGACCAACATCTTTCTTTGGTTGAGTTTACATATAATAATAGTTTTCATTCCAATATAAATATGGCACCATTTGAGGCAATATATGGGAAGTAGTGTCGAACTCCAGCTTTTTGGGATGAAGTGGGTGAAAGGAAGCTGATGGGACCAGAATTGGTAGAAGAGATGGAAAAAAATGTTCAGTTGATTCAGAAACACATGAGAACAGCTCAGAGCAGACAGAAAAGTTATGCAGATAACAGGAGTAAGGATCTATCGTTTGAGGTAGGTGATCATGTTTTTCTCAAAGTTTCTCCATGGAAAAGTGTGATGCGATTTGGTAAGAAAGGAAAGCTGAGTCCAAGGTTCATTGGACCATATGAAATTTTGGAGAGAGTTGTATCAGTTTCATATAGAGTGGCATTACCTCCAATTTTATCTCAAGTACACAATGTTTTTCATGTTTCAATGTTGAGAAAGTATATGCCAGATCCATCTCATGTTTTGTTCCCGGAGGTAGTTCAGTGGGAAGAGAATCTCTCTTATGAAGAACAACGAGTCCAGATTCTTGACCGAAGAGAGAAGTTGTTTCAAAATAAGGTAATTCACCAGGTAAAGATTTTGTGGAAAACCCATATGGTTGAAGAGTCAACGTGGGAATATGAAAATTCTAGGAGGGATAAATACCCCCACTTATTTTAATAAGTGAATAAAATTGCGAGGACAGAATTCCCAAAAGGGGGGAAGGATGTAACATCCCAGGTAAATAAAGAATAAATCATTTTCATATTTATTAATATTTACAAATTAAATATTAATTTTACTTTATAGGGGTTTCTATGTTCGATAGAATACCCGATACGCAACAATGAGTTTCATTGAAATCATACGTTGCACACAAGTAATATAATAATATTATTTTAAATGGTAGTTAACACATAGACTTTGATTGGTGGGAAGGATAGAAATAAATAAAATATGACTATATTTTTTTTAAATGTTTTTACATTTATCCAATAAAAGATAAAGGCTTAAAATACGGAAAGAATTCAATTTTAGGCATATATACCCTAATTTTCACTAAAATTTCACTTATCGCCTTTTGATGGAGAAACATCATTAAATATAGTTTTGGTCACTTTTATACATTCTATTGGACCAAATAAAACTCTTCTTTTAAATCAGGACATCAAAATTTACTTTGTGTAAATTTTTGGTATTTTTCCGATAAAGTTCATTTTTTTATGAATAGTGAAAAATGTTGTATATTAATTCAAAACATCTTTTTAATATAATTTATTTATATTATTAGATTATCTTTTGATTTAGTTTTATAGTTGAATTATATTATATTTCTACCATTTAATCCAATATTGGTTGTTGGAATTAATTTTACTTTGAAATTTGACTTAAACTAGTGTCAATCTTTTGATACTTACTGTTTCATATAAACACGCTATTTGCTCTGACAGCGGGAATTAATTATTAAATTAATTAATAAAACTACCATGTTTCGAATTTCGTAAAATATACATCATTTTTTAATTTCGAATAACAAATATAGCTTAGGGTGAAGTTTTGGTATTTTTCTGAAAAACATCAATTTTTGATGAATAGTGAAACCACTAAGTGGTACTTAAAAAACTGATTTTTCGTTTAAATGAAATTTTACCATCTCTGTGTTTTGAATTTCAAAAATACGACATACATGATGATCATTATTAAGTAAAATGTGGTTCAATGGGATTAATATAATTTTTTGCTGAATAGTCTCTTTTTAGTTTTAATCGTGATTAGAGGTAATTAGTGTAATTAAGGTAAGAATAATGTTTTAATAATATGAAATGAACATGACACATGTCCTTCCCTTATTGGATTTGTCATGGACGACCAATAAAATCCATGGGTCAACTTGGGGACCCCATGGAGCAACTTTGGAATGAAAATGACATTAATATCTTTTTATTTAATGTTAAAGTAAAAATGTCACAAACATGAGTTGATTTAGGAAAACAATTTTTAAATAGGGTTATACAAGTCATATGTTTGACTATGAATATTAATTTGAAATCTAAAAACATTTCCTACATCATGATAATTTTTTATAATTTTTAGACATTAAATAAATTAAATTATTTATGACATCATGATGGTGCAGCGATTACCTCATTATTTATATATTTAAATAAAATGAAAAGATAATGTAATATCTAAGACCTAAAAATGTCAAAAACCTATTAGATGGGTGGATTTCGAACCCGTATCACCTTATCCTCTAAATCTATAATTTTTGGATCTTTTTTAACTAAAAATCATTTTATAATAATGTTACCTTTTATAACTTTCCAAGAGTGCCCCTCCTCTCCTCTTATAAAAGGCCCCCACCTCTACTACTTTACCCACACTTCCAAATCCTTTGGCTCGGACTACCCCTGCCCATTTTGTCTCTCCACATCCCTCTGTTACTCCCAGAAGCCTCACTTTGGACAGAAGTCTTCCCAAAGAAGCCTTTGATCTCAAATCAAAAAGAGTTACCCCTTTTAAAGTTAGTGTTTTCTCTTGTGTTCTTTTGTTTTATTTTGATTCTCCAACCCCCTAAATTCTTTTTATTCATTTATTTTGTAACAACTCCAGTATATTAAGTATACTAGGATGTTTTTATAAGAATCATTCGAGCAACACTTACACACACCTACATCTAATGGTTAAATAACATAATGTTTCTGTGGATGGCGAATTTATGCCTCACGAAACGATGATTGTTCAATATTCTTCTAACACCTTCAATGGTGGAAATTAAGATGATACTATATTTATATATGATATATAATATCTTTATGGTTTCCTTAAGCTTCTATATTTTTCATTTGTGTCATACCTTTGTGGCTTCCATTATGGGTATACGCAATATCTTCATTTTAGGGAAGTGTGGACTACCGCCCCTCAAAGTTATTTAATTCGTTAATGCCATATGTGGGACGTATAAAGTATGGATTTAATGTTATTATATATGATTTATGTTACATATAAATGAGGAATATAATTATGGAATTAAAATATACACACCTCTCATTTAGTTTTAATTCCATTAATATGACATAGAAATGAATGTAGCATTCATGCGTACGTATGACTTACCATCTCCATGAACGGTGCATTTCATTTCTTACCTATAAATGATTATTTAATATTATAATTACATGTTTATTCTGGATATATATGATATATATGATATCCAAATCATGAATATCAGTCTGGATATAATGAACCTTTGACCACACGAACAACATTTAATTGTAAGAAGTCCACTTTCGACTTAAGTACCAAATATCGACAAAACAAACATTATTAAGTTAAATGATTACATAATGTTTATAACATGGTAATAAATGATATAAAATTAATAATTAACTTGAAAAGGATCTTAATAAAGTAGAAATTTACTCAAGTTTATTATTTAGGACGTTAAGGAACGATCGAGTCAAGTCGGACCCGTGGTAAGGGACATCGTCTCAATTTCATTTCATTGAGGCATATTTAGTTTTATACACAACTTTATTTTATACGGTGTATACACCCCTTTTAATTTTACATTTATACAAAAGGAATCTTTTTCTATGAAGCGTTTTACTAAACAACAAAAAGGAATGTTTCTTTTAACGTACGCGGTGACAACGACCTTTTCCGCTGCCGCGAGTATTATTTCTTCTTTGGCTTCCTCAACAAGCCGTAATGTTTTTAAAATGAAATAAATATCGTATACTATTTTATGTATTTTGGTATTGAAAATGGTTTTTATAATAGATTTTTTATGTAAATATATTTATGTGATGTATTGTGATCAAAGTGTAGAAATGTTTTCTTTCAATTATATTTGTTTTTTGTCTTATGATTTCATAATGGTACTTGGAAATTTGGTGGGTGGTTACGTGATAAACCATATGATGGGTGGTGCCGTGAATACCAGGACGGGTTTTTACGTTATAACCTCCAATGCATTGGGTATGGATTTCGGCCGTATGGCTATTCCATTAAGTGATATGTGTGGAAGTCGATCGTATGTTTATTCCATTTAGGTACGTTTATGTCCCAAGTTACCTTTATATGTTATGTGATATTTATGTGGGTTTTATGGTAATATTTTGGTTACAAAAGGGTATGTATTGATCCTTTTTTCAGTGAAGATTTTTTACTTCTTTATAAAGGTGAAAAGTTTTACTCTGATAAAGTATACATGGTTTACTTGTAGTTTTGATAAACTAACCGTTTTCATTCTTTGTGTATCCCTTACTGAGTTTTTTATTCTCACCCCATGTTTTTTTGAAATGTTTTTCACAGGATTTAATGTGGAATAGGTCCAAGGATGGGATCAAGGGAAAGTCATGCTATATAAAACATGGAACTAGGCATGATTCTTTTTAAGAGTTTTTATTCTATGGAAACTTAGTAGAAGTGTCTACTTTGTAATCTTTTGAGATGTAATAGTTATGTCCTAATTCTCTAAAACTCTAAACCTGAAAAGATCTTCAATGTGAATTATTCATTTAATTAAATATTAAGTAAGGATTAAGGCTGAGGCCTTATAAATTCGTTCGGAAAACACATAATGGCATAATGATGATATCTAAACTCTATTATTATTCTAAAATTGATTTTTGTGTGAATAAACAATCGGTAAATCTCATTACTCCCTGATTAGATTAACAGGATGTCATATTTTGTTTCTAAATGATTTTTTTATAAATACCATATCAATTTTAAAGGAATTGAAGAACACAAATGATATTTCGAACCAAATTATGTTCATTTATTTGTGAAAGGATAAATATAAACATCCAATGTAAATTAATACATTTTATTGGTATTTATTCCTATTCAAAGGGGTATATATATTAAATTGTTGGGGATAAACTAAAAATCGGTGATATTATTTTTGTAATGGAGGTAGTTGATGTATTTCTGGGATTGTATCCATGAATTACTCGATGTTTTGATGTTATGTATTAAATAGATCTCACACACAGTATTATACCTATCTTGAAGACTATATATAAAGTATCCCTTATGGAGTTTTAAGAATTGAAGATGAAAATCTAGTAAAATCATGATAAGAAATTCATATAGTTAGGTACATTTCCATGGGTTTCACCAGATCTTTTTGTTAATAAATATGATGGATCAATGCATCTTTTAATTTATTATTATTATATTTACAATATCGCAATCAAGAAAATTTATATTCGTTCCTATATTGATGACAAGTTCGATATATTATGAATATTTCAATTTTTTCCAGGTTATTATTTTATTTGGATGTTATCAATTGAGGGTAGAAAATGAATACATACTGAAAAACATTTTGTATGGGTTATGGAATCTATAAATATATAGTGATTCGATTCAGTCTTATTATTTCCTCTAATATCTCATGGATTTAATGAAATGTTTTTTATATATTTCATTTATATTTTTTGGTAATATTTATAGATTATATTCTCAAATATTATATATGAAAGGAAGATAACAACGATCACATAAAAATTATACTAAATTACTTATATTATGAGATTCGATTTGAAAAATCTAGCAAGTGAAAAAAATTTATACCTATTTTTTAATTATATGGACATATAATCTTAATATATGATATATTAGTGAATCAATCAAAAATAAAATATCTTGACCCTTATCCCAGATAAACAAAGGTTACTGAGATACGTAGTTTTCTTGGATTTGATCAATATTATCAGTGCTTTCTAATGAATTTTCCACAACTACATAATCCACCCACAAATACTATATATAGGGTAGTCAATTTCATTTGGAATAATGAATGTGAAAAAAAAATTAATGATCTGAAAATTCGGTTTGTCAATGAATCTTTAATCACACCACCTATTAGTAGAGAATAGTTTTCAATTTATAGTGATTCCACAAATAAGATACTGGGATTTATTCTTATGAAAAATTATTTGGTGATAATTTATACCTCATGAAAAATTATATTTTTTTGAGTAGAAATATCTTACTCGTGACCTAAATTAAGAAGTGGTAATATTCTCACTAAAATAATGGAGCCATTATATATAAGGGAAAAAGTGTGACATATATAATTATAAAAAAAGTAATGTATATATTCACCCATAAAGAGTTGAATATGTTTCAAATAATATGGATGGAGTTGATTAAATATTTTGAATTCTAAATACATTATGTCATTGGGAAAGGGAACAATTTGGATAATTCTTTGAGTCAATACGATCAAACCAGATTATATTTAATGTGGTTAAAAAATATCCAATAATTCAATATATTCAATAAATGGGTCTTTAAAACATAAATGGGATAAATATTATCTTTCTCAAATAAAAGTCCAACCAACTATCTGTGTGATGATTACTGAGGCATACAATGATGATATGGAGTGGTAGAAGAATGTTATAAATGTTATTATTTTCAATCATGATTTTGATGTAATGATAATTTTTAGGAACATAGATTGTTTGAAATCAAAATTATAACTCAATAAGGAGTATCGTGTGGATAATAAATTACCATAATTCTCTATTCACTCAGGAAGTATGAATATTTAGATAGATCTAAAATGGAATTTCTGTTGGGAAAATATGAAGAGAGATATTGAAATGTTTGTATCTCAGTGATAGGTATATTAGAAAGTTAATGTTGAGATATATTATTCTAAGGGGACGTTACAACTATTAAAAGAACAATAATGGAAATATTAAAACATATACATGGCTTTCATAAAATGACTCCCCAGAATATCTAAATTCAATTATATTATTCGTGTGGAAGTCAATCACCTAATTAAGTCTACACATTTCATTTCTATTAAATAAAATTTCACTCTTGATCAGATTTCCATGATATATACTATATAAGGGATAATGATTCATTAAAAACCAATTTCTTTTGAACATGATAGAGATATGTGATTTACCATAGTGTTCTAGAGAATATTTCAGAATGGTCTAGATAAATAGTTTTTTTTCATACTACCTATTATACTCAAACATATGGTCAGTCTAATAGAACAATTAAAACTCTCGTGTAAATATCCAGATCCTATTCTCTGGATTTCATATGTGTTTGGGTTCAACACCCTCCTCTTATAATTTTTTTATGAAAACTAACATTCACTCGATAATTTAAAGGGATCCTTATGAATCCCCCTATGAATATAAGTGTAGAAATACAATGTTTTGGGATGAATTTAGTGAATTAAATCTATTAGTATCAATATCTATAAGGAAATTATAGTGAAATTCCAATATACTTGGATGCACTGAATGAATTTTAGAGTCGATACAAAATTTATGATGACAATGGTTAGGGATATTTCAAATTCGATGTTGGTCATAAGGTATTCCACTGAATATTTCAATACAATAATTTTATTAGATATAGAATGAATGAAAATTTGATCTCATGGTATATTGATCATTTTAAGATTCATGATCAGTTAGTGATATTATCTTATAACTTAATTATTTCAATGAACATATTTTATGTTCACGAAGTGTTATATGTATCTCTCTTGAAGTAGTATATACATGATCGTTCACATGTAATGAACTGAGAAGTTGAACCACTAATGAATGATATTTATTTTGAATATAAAATAATATAAATCTAAGATCATAGAGATATACATCTAAAAAATAATACTACTCACCAGGTTTATGGTCCCCAGATGAATAAAAATTTCAACTAAGTTACATGGGAACCTAAATATTAGATAATGAAGATATATCCTCATTTTTTTATCAGAGAGATGTAATTTCAAAAGATAAATTAATTTTAAGTGATTTATAATGTAACACCATAATATTTTTTATTTATTTCCTTTGAAACAAACATTATATACTTGATATCATGATTTACATGCCATCCCAAGTTGAAATGATCTTCTTATGTAGTGTACATTTATAACATAGCCATTATATTGGATAGTGTGAATAGAATTAACGAAATTATAATATATATATGTGTGTGTGTGAGTGTGTGTGTGTGTGTCTATGTTTTCATAAATTAAAATATATTTATTAATTCCACTGAAATAATCCGAAATTTTTAATGAAATCATTTATTGATTAAAAGACCTTATTATTTTAAAAATGTATTTTTCTTCATGTAATGTATTTATATCTAAAAATGATACAATAATCACTACTGAAAAATTATTTAAATTAAATATGTAGGTAATTTATATTATTAAATTCAAAATAATTTAGGCATTAATTATCTTGTAGTTAATAATCAAGAGAAAATCATTTATAGGTAAAAGTGGTTGTTTTTATAAAATTATTTCTATATATAAAAAGTGTATTGTATCAAAATCAATTAAATATATAATTATTAATTAATGGTTTTAATAATATATATTTATATATATATATTCGCTTAAATATTTTTACATTTATTTGATACACTTTATTAATAAATTAATAAAAGTAATCTCAATTTTATACATAAAATTTATTTTTCTAAAAATGGGTATTCATTGTTTTTCAAATGATTAATTTAAAATTAATTTCATAAAATTATTGAAATTATAATTTTTAAAATTTTATTAATATTGAAAATCATAGTTTCATAATTTGGAAATAGGTGAAATCTCATTTTTTTCCATAATATTGAGTAAATATTGTAAAAAATTACTACCATGATTGATGTTAAAATGGGTTTGTCAAGATGTTAAACCAAGAGATAAGGGTAAAATTTTTACATAAACCTGTCAAATTATTATTTTTTGGAAATATTTGTACCATCTCACATCGAAATTGTAATTCATTTCCATTTATAGATACATTCACATGAAAGTGACATTATGTTATTTAAATCTTCTAAATAATTCCATGTGTGTCATCTCACTCAATTATAAATGAAAACCTTTTCTAGACCCCTAGTAATAAATTATTAACCCTATACCTCCTAAAATACCTCACTTAATACATTTATAGCTTCATTAATTCCACCCTAATTATTTTTTTTCTCTCATGGCCAATATTTCAAGGCTTAATGAGTAAGAAAAGAGAGGTCTTTCAAAGAAGATGATTAAATATTTACACTGCAACATCAATTATATTTATTATTAAATCATATATGAACACTTTGGATCTGTATATAAATTATTAATATAGTATAATATATATATATATATATATATTATGACGATTTCAAATCCTTTTTACATAGTTTTCTTTGAATGGGAAATAAATATATAGATTGTGTGCTTGTGTGGACTACCGCCTCAACGTAGAGATAGATTTATTGTCCATCACCACCTCACATATACATGTATAATTATTTATATAATGAATAAAAAAATATATTTATGTTATAATTTTTATTTTATAATGATAATATATTATTTATATTTATTACATTTTTTTATTAGAAAAAAAATGTGTTCATTCGTACGTACATACTACCACCACCAGGAAGGTGATGTAATTCATTATTCTATATATACCCTGTAAGGGTGATTATAAATATTTTTATAATGAATACATTTATACTATATGAATCATTATAGAAATTTTATATATTATTTCTCCATGATCAAATTACAAGTACTGGAACAGTCAAGCCAAAACGTTTATGAAAAATGAAACAGTTAACACCTGAATACAATTATTATATTATTAATTATTAATAAATGGGTATTGAAATGTTATAGGTATAAAATATATGATATTATATGTATGAATATATTTACTCTATATAACAACACTAAATTTACATTTATTAAAAAAGTTGTCAGAGAGCATCCAATGTATGTTTCACTTGAGGTAGCAGTTTTATGTTACAACATCATTTTTATCAAGATTATATATGATTAAATTATTTATGATTAAATTTAATGATAAATAACTCAATAATATTATTTATTTTTTTATTACATATTTATATTTTTTTATTTATTTATTCCTTCTATTTACATATTTTTAATTTCACAAGACACCAATATAATGTATTTAATGAAAACTTTCTGTCGTTTTCTACTTGGTATATTTTTTTATTCCTTATTAAAATTATATTTAAAATATTTAAAAGGTTTATTTTAGTACTTTATCATTATTGTTAAAATTAATTTATACCCTTATTTTACTTTCAATAAAATATTTTAAAATTAGTCTTCTTTTAATTTTCTAAATGATGTACTTTTATTAATGGTGGGAAAAAATAATTTTTTTAACATATAATAAACTAATATATTTTTCTTCTATGATTAACACACAATGTTTTCAATATTAATTTATTATTTAAAAACAATATTTTCAAATAAAATTTTTTCCTTAAAATATTTTATTTTTTATATTTTAATTATTTGATTTCAAAATGTAGATGGAATTTTCTTCATGAAATTTTCCAAGTGATATTTTAAATTATTCTTCATCTAAGATAACATCCTTTATGTTATATTTTATTCACTAGGGACATGATCCTCTGATAATATCCTCGTTCTCTATCTAGATGTATTATTATTAAGATGATAAAATAGTGATGAACCCCATTTTCATTTCCATGGGTTATGTTATAATGAAATGAAAAAATGTTTTCATGATCTTCGGGCATAAGTATAAATGTTTTATTATTAATTGAAAGGTGGGTTCATTATATCTCTCTAATTTCTTGGGTAGATATTAATGTGTTATGAGCTAAAATGGAACATTGTTGGTTATCCTATGCCCAAAAAGATAGTACATGGGAGGGTATCCCATTCCCAAAAGAGAATACAAGATAGATTACCCCAAGACTGATATAGGGATTCGATGTCTCTGTAAGGGCCTCTACATGAGAGTGTTTCCCCTCAATACTGCCTCCTACATCTAGGGTTCATGCAGCACCTCATGCCTCATGCATGGTGATTTTCTATTGGAGTATCCTCTGTTGCAGAGGCGTTAGAATCTTCTCTCATCTGCCTCGATCTTATGCACTGTTGTGGTATTTCCTCTTCCAAACCCTTACTTACTATATAGGTTCTCAATGTGGCCTAGTGCTGGCTAGTGGTTGTGTCCAGATTCTGCAGCATAATTTTACCACCTCATCATCGGGTGTGCGATGGGTGTTTTTTCATGTTCTCTGCGTGCAAATGGGATGGAAGTACATTTATTTTTCTTGTGGAAGGTCTCCTTCATCATGTTGGAGATGTTTTTTTGTTTTTTGGTTTTCATTTTTTGGATTGGGATATTGGTGTGTTCATGAAATGATGTGATTTTCTAGATCCTGGTCTGATGGGGGTTTTGTGGTTGGATTGGGTGACCAGCTCATCGATCATTGTTCATTATAGCTCCAATGTATGGGGATTCAGTTTGGATTATTGTCGGTTGATATTAGATTTTTTGTTTTTTTAATGGCGTTGGACTATGAGCATTGTGGTGATCATGCAATAGTGAAAAAGTGAAGATTTTTTGATGTGAGATTCTCTCTGAAGATCAAATTGATTTCATGTTGAAAATTATTTGATGAAGGTTTGTTGTGCACACTAAGGGATCGTCTTATCACCAGTGTGATGCCCAAACCATCCAACTCGTTTTAGAAGTGTGTTAGATAAAATTTAAACCTCATGGAGGATTTTTTTATTGATTGAATGTTGGATTAGAGACTCTATTTGTAGATGTTTTTTTAATTTTATATGATGTTTTTATGCGTTTTCTTAATAATTTTACATGATTCTTATTCAAGTGAGGTTAAAAGATATACGTTTTCACCTGGACATTCCATTAGGATTTGGATGATTGAGAGGCTATGGATAGGCCATCGTTATCAGGCTCGTGCTACTCTGCACGAGATAGCTAGATGAGCAGTCATGAAATGGTGGAGGCTTTTCACCAAGGTGTAGTCATTAGGGAGGGTAATATACTGTAGTCTTGATCCATGTTTTCATTCTTAATTGTTTTATTTTATTTTAATGTGGGATCATGTGTTTTCTAACATTACCCTGAAAACTGTTTTGATAAAAAAACGTTATTTTTTAGTCAACACTGAAATAGGTACATGGGTGGTTTTTTCATGCCAAACAAGTGATGAATTTTATAGTGGGTAACCTTTTGTTAATATTTACATGACTATGATTATGGTGTAATTTATCCCACTCTTTTATGATAGGAACTTATGACAATGTTATTCTCTCATTGATAATGTTTACTAATTAATTTATGATTGTAGGCTTATAAACTACCAAGATTGACTTTATTTCTCAGGATTATGATCTATACATTTTTTAATACGATTTACAAATTTTAATCTCATGTGACCATACACTTATTCCCATGTTATTCTAAAATTATCAATTATATCACAATTTTTTACTGTTATTGAGCATCAAAAATCACCCTTTATTATATTTCATTTTCACCATGATATGCATAAATATTTTAATATTGATATTAAATAGAATGGTAATAGTTTTGAAGAAATAAGTGAGATATGATGTTGAGATTTTTTGTACCATATTTTTAGGTATGTTTGTTTCCAAATAAATTAATCCATTACAATTTTTGTAATTGATTTGTAATTATATTTAATTAATTTTCATCTAATAAGATGCATTATTTATGTATATAATTTTTGGGTAGCCTCAATATTGATAATTTTAATGAGAAAAATCATTCTTATTCATAGAATATGATCTTTACACAACTCCATAATAATTTTTATGTCTATATCATTCATCCTTATGTATCATTAGATTATACATGAACAAAAATAACATGATGTTTAACTAGAACAGGGTAATCCTTACATTAAATATAAATTATTCTCACACAAATTATATTAAAACTTCTAAAAATGACAATGTGGTTTTTTGGAGGTGATCCATACAACAATGAGTTTCCCAAATCCCAAAAAAATCTCAAAAACATATTAACATATTTCTTCTTGAAATCCTCTAATACACTTCTATCCTGTATAAAATTAAATCCATTGAATAAAATATAATTCATTGAGTATTCCTTAAACATAATTTTTTTAAAAAAGAACCCAAAAATAACTCTAATGGGGGGTTTCAAGTAATATATCGTTTCACATATATTGATGATTTCTAAAAACATCAAAATAAATTATCTACTACGTAACCCAATAAAATATAGATATAAAATATTAACCTTGAAATCCCAATATGAAATTCAATCATTCATTTTTATGAAAATTAATCTTTTTTCACCTACTCTAATTACACTTGGTCCATGTTTGGTGTTTGAAACAAGAGTTGAATAAAAATATCTGCATGACCACCATCCCTTGTCTTGCAATAACTTTCTCGTTCATTAAAAACACTTATCAAATTTTGAAACCATTTAAATAATATACCCTTATCTCAACATAATCAGTAGTACCCCTTTAAAGTATAGTTTCCAAACACTTCTCCCCCTTTTCAATAAACTTGAGGACCACTTCTCTGAATTTTCACAAAAGAGAATTAGCAGTTTAAATAGTAAATACAAGATATAGAACATATCTTATAATGAAACATACCTTACAGACATTTATATTAATTAAAATGTTTTCTATATTCATTACAACATTTAATAAATCCATGATAAGACTATATAGGTTTAGTGTCTTTAGAAACTAGGAAACGTTAACGACTGGTATGTAAAACATCTACATTGTATCCTGCTTATTACTTTATAACTAGAATCCGTTTTGACATGTCCTACTTAATTACCTTCTTTGGGACTTGGGGAAAATATACATATGAAAGGGTGAGATAAAATTCTCAATAAGGGTAAATAAGGGAAATGTAAATCATATCACAATCATGAGACATAAATATATAATATTTGGATGTCTCAGACTTCATATGAAAGATCGTAATATCATGTCATGGGATAAAAGCTCATAAGAATTAATGGGCATAATCTCAAAAGTAAAAACATAATACATGATGTTTTTTTTGAAAAAAGATAAGTATAGAAATTAATTTCTTATTATTCAACTCTCATTTCCACGACTATCATTGATGACATAGTCCATTACTAAACAAAGATTACTTATAATTCTAGCCTTGTACTACTCAACCAGATTTAATTGTTGTTCTACAGATGTATATAAAATCAGATATAAATCATGACTCAATTCAAGGGAATGATATATAGGTCCCACACTTATTCAAATGAAATCATTATTACATTTTCCACAGAAACATAAATCATTCATCATAGCATAACACAAGAAATGATATGGGGTTCTTAAACATAATTCCATCATAACATAATCCATATAAAATATCATTATATAATTACATCGATAAAATAATCATAATAATAGGTATATAAACATAATCCGAATTAAAGAGAGTTAACTTATATGGAAAATAATTTTGATGAAACAGTTGAAATTTATTAATAAAGAAAATATCCTTTTTCTTCAAAAAATGTTTTCTTTTCTCAAAATGCCTCACAATTTTAAATGAAGGGAATTTATTTGAAAATAAACCTTAAATAATGTAAAGTAATCACAATGTAATTATGTAATTATAAATTTATTAAAATTCCAATCATGTCGTATAAGTTAAAAAACATTTTCCTAATACTTTTTTCCGAAGAGTCAAATAGTGCCTCATATCGAAAATGAAAAAAATTCATTACATACATTTAATAATGAATTAACAGTGGGTAAAATTGACATTAAATAATTATATATGAATAAAAATAATATTACATATTTTGTAAACATGTATGTGGATGATAAATATACAAAAGTAAATACATACGTATTAATAATCTCAATTAATAATGAGATTGTGAAATTTTCCCTTACCTTAGGTGTGATATACATTGTATTTATCTGAACCTAGAGTATAATGATTTAAATAATGTAATTTAATTATTCTATAATCATAATCATTTTGATGATATCATAAATGATTATATTATAATCTGTTTTTAGTAACATTTCATTGCCACTTGTTATTCGGATACTAAATTCTTTATTTTATTATGTATGTTTTTTCATATAAGTTCATGTTCCACTTTATAGGTTATAGTTATATCATTTACCTGATGATATTATAATAATGTATATAATATTTATTCATTATATTCCTTTATATAATATTGTTGTAATGATGATCATGTAGAATGAATCACATCACAACGTGGAGACTATTGGCCATACGTACGCATGACCGCCGATATGATTCACTTATTAGTTAAATGGTATGAAATTGGAATGTAACTTAATTATAAATAATAATAATTTTATATTAATTATTTAAATCAATTATACGCATCATTATACACTTCTAAATAAATTATTCTTGAATAAAAAATTACACCATGGCGGGGATATGATAGGTCATATATACGCACACATGGTGATACTGTTATTAGTAGGATGGATAAAAAGTGGTATATGTTTGTCCTATAATAATAATAACATTTAATCTTGTATAAGGTACTAGATTTATTTCTTTATTATGGAAACAATATAAGAATACGAAGTAGAAGAGGAAAAAAATTCAAATATGTGATAAGAAAATTACTCCTTTTTCGAGTATCTATTTTTTATTTGCACAAAAGGCCTCCATAGGATGACTTTATAACCAACGTGTGGCCTTTAGGATTAAGTGAGGTATATTGGGAGAGGAAATGGGCAAGGTATGGCTATAACTCCCTGACCCTAGAAGCCCGGAGCAAGTGCATTATTTTAATACAGCAGCATGATTATAAGGAGTAAAATCATGAAGGGTTGAGCAATTTAGTATTTTTGGATACAAGATACATACATAACTTCAAAATTAAACGTTTAAAATAATTATAACCTATAAAAACCTTTGAAAACATTCACACCGATTGGTTTATCCTGTCAAGTCATTTGTAAAAACTTCTTCCTATCCTGAGAAAATGAATCATAAGAAGTGGTGAGCTCAAATTACCAGTAAGGGTAAGAAAGAAAACAGTAGATATCATAAACATAAATATTATGCATGGTGAATAATTTAGAAAACATTCCTTTAAAAAATAAACTTAGACGCATTATGGAATGAATGTGAGCTGATTATTTATTGCAATAATAAAACATAATCATGGGTATTCTAGTAATTGAGTAACCACATTGTCTATGAATTTATAAATTCATAATCAAGGAAATGCATATTTAAAAAATTGTAAAAAATATTTTCAAGGCCTTGAACAAGACAACTAAAAATGATTAAGGCCTCGTCCAAAACTATATCTTCAAAATGGGAAAGGCCTCGGCTAAGTCCGCGTGTATTTGTCTAATGAGAACTATCGATGAATAGAGGGGATATAGGAGGCCCCACCCATCACATAAAAAGTATAACGCATTCGTCACATGAAGGGGGTTAACATAATAAACATATATATTCATATTCAAGACAATATATTAAATGTAAATAACATTCCCCAATCATTGAACATAAACACAAACCATTTGTAATAATATGGTGAATGACATCAAGATAGAATATCCATTATCAAACTAATAAGAAACACTTCAACAACATGTTGTAGTTGACAACATAATATATAATCATAAAATAATTATAAGATTTAAATAGTATTTAAACATAGATGAAGATATTTTTGAATGTCACCATTGAAAAATTCATGAGAAAACAATCCCCGAACATTCCAAAGTTTCTCCCACCACCTTGAAACTTTAATATCATAATACCTTAAAATATCATGAGAATAAGGATACTCTTGATATGATATTCCAAATGTAATTACATACACCAAATTCCTGGAATAAGTGGTGAATAAGTCATGTACCACATAAAAGATAAAGGGATATTAGAAAATTTCTTTTTTACATTGAAAACAATAGTTATTTTGGAAAATAATTTTTTTCATTAAATCATATTGTTACATGAATATCCCAGAAAATAAAATTAAATATCAATAAAATTATATATGTGGTCTAAATAAATTATTATTGTGTTTAAATCATTTAAAAGTGTTCTTAAGGAAGGTTCAGAAATAAAACATCTTGGTTTGGTATAAGGAAAATTTTAAAGGATTTTAAAGAGAAAAGGCATGTTTAATTTCATAAAACCATATATGAACCAAAAATATTTTCCATGTCATAATGTGAGATATTAAAAATATAAATATAGAATAAAAAATATTATTGAGTGCACTTCAAAATAGGTATGAATTCGAGAATTCCTTCAACAGGGATTTCATTTTGGTAGAATTTTTAAAAGATTCCTTTAAAAACATAAATACCCATAAAATAAAAAATGAATATAATTGATAAAAACAAAAAGACCATTAAAATATAAATTTTTATGTGTAAATAAAAATAAATAATAATTTCATTGAGTAAAATAGATAATAAGAGCAACCCGGATGAAAATGGAGGTTTGGGTAGAAAATGCATACAACATTATAATCAATGGAATCGTATGCTACGAAAATTTATATTCATAAAACTATAAATTTAATATAATTATAATAAATATATTCAGCATATGAAACATCAATTGTTAGTATACATACACCATACACAAGTAATTGTAGTGAATAAAGAATATCTCACAAAAATAAAATTAGGATGAAGAAACCCCTTACCTTAAGTTTGAGGGTGTTTTTTAATTGATCTAAATGACCTAAATAATAAAGTTTGGGTTTATTAATTTATAATTATATAAACTCATATACATTTGATGGATTTATTTTAATCATGTTGTTTTCATTCATTTCCTTTTAATGGGTTTAAGAGGGTCAATTTTGATGTTTTTGAAGAATTTTCCTCTCTGGTTTTCATGATCTGTGAACTTGTATTCATGAATGGATGTTCTTTTGAAATGTGGTTAAACAAACAGAATTGTTAAAATAAATTATTGTTAAAATTAAATATATATATATATATATGGTCTTAAAATGATATTGTTTATTTTCCATGATTATGACTCATTACATAAATGCTAATGATAAACGCTTGGTTTAACTTCCCTATTTTGTGCATCATGAACATGTTTTGAATTATTATTTTATATTATTAGTGTGTAAGGATTATATAAAATTTAATAAGATAAAATAAATATATTATTATCTATTTCAACCATTATAATGGTTTAATGGCATATCATGAATATTTTAATGAAATTGAAAACTCGTCTTCCATGAATGTGATAATTAACACATCTCAGATAGTGTACTAAATTATAGTAAAAAAGGAGGGAAAAGAAGATATGATGATGAAATATTCCATTATCATAAAAAATTTATAGTACTTATAATTTAATTATTTTTCATTTATAATTGGATAATAGTAAGGGATAAGGTTTAAGTGGGAATGAGTTTAAAAGAGAATAGGAATAAATCATTCCTTTTTAATATTTTTCTTTTGAGACTACCTTAAGGCTCTTGGAAGTGCTATTTTCTTGAGACCAAAAGAAATATAAAGTTTCAATGGATGAGGATGACGAAATATGGAAGCTTTTGGCCGAACAATAAGGCTTAGGATTATGAAATTTATTATGGAATGAACCTCCATTTATAAGAGATGTGAGGGGTAACTTAAGAATTTCAAAAATTATTAAAGTATAATAAATATATTATAGGGATTAAGACACCCAAAAAGGGCTAAAAATAATTTTGGATTACATAGTAAAAGTAATATTATAATATTTGGACAAGTTAATTAATTTTTTTATTTTTGAATAATTTAATAAAATATTTTTTTCATAAAGAACAATTTTTCCAAGATAACAACTATTCATTTCCATGACGTTAAACACATAAAAACAAATTTCAAAAAAAGATTAAAATTTTATATTATATCATATAAATGTTTTATTAAACTAGTTAATCCATTAAATAGCTTCAAATAAAATAATTTATTTCTTTTATGATTTTTAATATGATTTATTTGATTTACTCTTTAATTAAATTTATATTGTATCATCTTTTGGGAAGATATTATGGTATTTATTTGTTGTCTAAAAATTAAAAATAAAATACCATGCTAAATTAAATTTTATTATATTTCCATGAAATATTTGTTTCAAATAAAACATCTGGATAATATTATATAAAAAAATTATTAAATTAAAAACAATAATGTGTCCACTTGATTCCATTTTGAAATAAAATATTTTAAAGTATTTAAAGTGATTCATGAGGGTCTAAAAGGTTCCAAATTCTATTTTTTTATATTATTATAAGATTTATTATATAAAATATTTTATCTGAAATATGGCATATTTAATAATTCTATTTTATTTCAATTAAAAACATTTTAATTATTTTTCTTATGCATGCACAGGTGCTGCATCGGTGTTGCATAAGCATTAATGTTAATTATTTCATATATAAAAACTAAAAAAAATTAATATCATAATGGTAAATTTATATGGTTCAAAATAAAATTATTTATAAATTATTTATGTATATTCACTCTTATTCAAATCATGACATATTCTTAACATTATTATTTTGTCTTTTCTTTCCATGCACTAGAATTGCACATACATTTTAATTATACTCATGTTAAATAACACTAAAATTAGATAATAAATTTTAAATAGATAAAAAATACATAATAATTTATAAATAAATCATGAATTCAATCTTTAGAACTCAATTATTATATATAAATTACCAATTTTGACTTTGTTAGTGTGTTGTAGGCACTGCATCGACATTGGCAATAATTTTTTTTACTTGCCATGAAAAAATATGCATTTCATGATCCAAATTAATTCTTTACAATATTACACTTGTAATAAAATTATTTATTTATTTTTTAGTATAAATACATTTTTAAATCATAATAATTTCATGATGATGTCATGAAAAATTCCGTCTTATTGAATAAAAACATTATTTTTTTACTATTCAACAAAAATTAAACAATTTCATAAAAATCCAAAAAATTCATGCAAACCACTTCTCGATGTGTAAAATCCATAAAAAATATCTATTTTAATAAAATAATTTTCAAAATATGATAAATTTAATTTCTAATTAAAATCATCATTTACATGAAAAATAACAATTTTACGATTATAACTGATTATATGGGACTTCGAAAAATCAAATTAGGTCTCATAATATTATCTTCTAATTATAGATGAACAAAATATTGATTCATGTGTACATTTTATGAAAATCAATTATCTTTTAAATTATTCTATTAATTGTAAAATTGTAATTCATTTCATATTTCTCATCGGATTACCAACTCTTAATTATTAATTTTTAAAAAATTTACACTCATCTATATGGTTCTTAAATTATATTTTTTACTTAGCTATGTGATATTACTATTCACTAGGGTACATAACAATTTATGTTACTATTCATAAGGGTACATTACTATTTTGTTACTATTCAAAAGTGTATATTTCTATTCATAAGGGTCAAATTACTATTATAATGATAAATTACTATGGAAGAACAATTTATAATGACATATTACTATTCGTAAGGGTCAAGTTACTATTCTCCAAAAAATATATGATTGTATTACCAGACTCTAAATATCGTATGGATCACAACTATGTATGTTAGTTTTAAAAATTCAAATCACAGAGGTTGAAATACTATGGTTTCTAGCTAGGTTATAAAAGAATAATCTTTTGTAGAGACATAGTGTTTCTTTCATTTAATATTAAATTAATTTTTAAAATCTTGGGGTGTTACATTATCCCCTCCTTAAGAATTTCTCTTCCTCAAAATTTGAAATTGAACTTCCAATGTTAATGAAAGATTATTGAAAATTTGCATTTGGGAAACCCGCATAAAGAATAAGTTAAAATAACCTCTTAATAAGTGGTAATGGAAATTCATCAATTAAAACAGAACAATGTATTCTAACCAGACAACATGTTCATGGAAGAATAATTAATCGATAATGTTCTAATGGAGACAAATAGAGATCATGCTTAGATAAAAATGGAGGATTGGGTAGAAGATATTTGTAAATTTGTAATAAATTGAATCGTATGCCCCCAAAATTAATAATCATCAAATGATACTATGAATATCATGAAAATAAATAGATTCATGATTTGAAACATCAATGTATAGTATACATACACCATACACAAGTAATGGTAGTGAATATAGAATATCTCACAAAAATGGAAGTGAGATGAAGAAACCCTTTACCTTAAGTTTGATGGTTCTCTTCACTTTATCTTTATGACATGAATAATCAAATTTGGATTCATTAATGAATAATTCCAGAATCTCATATATATGTAATTGATTTATAATAACCATATTAAGTTCATTCATGGCCTTTTTATGGGTTTAAGTGGTTTAATTTTATTGTTTTTGAAGCATTTTCAGCTTTGGTTTTCTTGATCGGTTTTCTTGTATTCATAAATGGATGTTTGTTTGAAATTTGGTTAAAAATCCAGAATTTTTAATATAAATTTATAGTGACATTACAGATATATAGATAATATTATAATGATATTGGTCATATTCAATTAGGATGACTCATTAGATAAAAGTTAATGATAAGTGCTTGTATAAACATGGCGGTTTTGGGCATAATGAACTTGTTTTGTATTATTATTTTATATTATCAGTGTGTAATGATTCAACAACATTAGATAAGATAAAATAAATATATTATGATCTTTTTCTAGCATTATAATGGTTTCATGACCAGTCTTGATTATAGTAATGAAAATTAAAATATGATCTTCCATGAACACGATAATTAACATATTTCAGACGGTGTTCTCATTTATAGTATAAAAGGAGGTAAAATAAGAGATGATGATGAAATATTCCGTTATAATAACAAAATTACATTACATATAAGGTACTGTAGTTTTCATGGATAATTGGATAACATGTAGGGATAAGGTATAAGTTATAAAATATTTAAAAGAGTAGAAGAAAAAATCATACCTCTTTAATATTTCTCTTTTGAAACCACGGTATGCCTCTTGGAAGTGGACTCTTTGTGATACCAGAAGTGCTAAAATGTTTCAAGGGATGAGGAGGATGCAATTTTTTATAGTTTGGCCAAAAAATAAGGCTTATTGTTAAAAAAATTGAAGGAAAGAACCTCCTTTTATAAGTGAGGTGAGGAGTAACTTAGGAATCACAAAAAGTATTAAAATATAATAAATATATTATACGGTTTAAGACTCCCAAAAGGCCTAAAAAAATGGTTATTTCATTTTATAAGTAATATTATAATATTGTTACTTGTTAAATAATTTTTTGAATTTTAATGTACATAATAAAAAATTTTATTCATGAAAAACAATTTTATTAGTATTAAAACAATTCATATCCATTAATTGAAACACATAAAAAAAAACAAAAAATAGAATCAAATTTTATATTATATCATATAAATGTCATATTCATATAAAAAATTCATTAAATAGCTAAAAATAAAAAATTATATTGATTTTATTGTTTTCAATATCATTTATTTGATATATTCATTAATTAAATTTATACTGCACCATCTTTGTGGAATTCATTATGGTGTTTATTTGACGTCTAAAAATTAAAATTAAAAATACATGAGAAGTATAATTTTATTACCTTTTCAATGAATATTTTTTCAAATCAATCCTCTGGAATATCTCATATAACAATATAATAAAATTAAATACTATATTGTGACAACTTGATTCCCTTTTGAAAGAAAATATTATTAAGGAATTAATTTTAATATTTTGGGTCCCAAAGGAACAATGTTTTAATAAAAACTTGAAAATATTCTAACATATATTATATAAAAAAATTTATCCAAAATATGGGACGTTTAATAATTCTTATAATTTTAATTAAAAACATTTTATTTTATTTATGCTTGCACAAGCACTGCATCTGCATCGAATAATCATTAATGTTAATTAATTAAAAAATAAAAACTAAAAATAATATATTACCATAAAAATAAAGTAATTAGGTTTAAAATAAAATTATGAATTTATCTATTATGTATATTCACTCTCATTCAAAACAAGACATCTTCTTAACACTGCAATTTTTTCTTTTCTTTCCCTCCACAAGAATTGCACATACATTTGAATAATACTCATGTTATATAACAGTAAAAGTAGAAATTGAAAATAAAAGAGATAAATAATACCTAATAATTAATAAATAATTCATGTATTATATTTTTACCACTCAATTATTATATATAAATTACAATTTTGACTTTGTCAGAGATATGGAGGAACTACGTCAGCATTGACAATGATTTTTATACTTGTTATGAAAAAATATGGTCTTCATGTTCCAAATTAATTATTAACATATTACAGTTTTAATATAATTAATTATTTATTTAATAGTTTAAATAAATTTGTATATGAAAATAATTTCATGATGATTTCACAATAAATGCATTATATTATAAAAAAATAATATTTTTTACTATTCAACAAAAATTAATCTATCTCATAAAAATCCCAAAAAATTTATCCAAGCTATTTTTTCATGTGAAGAATCCAAAAATGAACTCCATTTTAATAAAATAAATTTTTAAAAATGATATTTTTAATTTGTAATTAAAATGATCATTTACTCGAAAAATTCCAATATTAATATTATAACTGATTTTATGACATGTTGAAAAATTAACTACGGTCTCATAAAATAATCTCATAATCATAGAAAAAAATATTGATCCATTAATATATTTTATGAAAATGAATTATATTTTAAATTATTCTATTAATTATAAAATTGTAATTCATTGTTTATATCACATATAAATAACAACACTTAATTATTAATTTATAAAATATTCAATAGCATATATATGGTGCCAAAATTATATATTTACTTACCTAAGTGAGGTTACTATTCATAAAGGTACAATACTATTCATGTTACTGTTCATAAGGTCTATTTCTATTCTTAGGGGTCAAGTTACTATTAATAAGGGTAAATTATTATTCATAAGAGTCATGTAACTATTTATAAGGGTACCTTACTATTCAGGTTAGTATTCAAAAGGGTATATTAAAATTCATAATGATAAAGTTACTATTCACCAAAATTTATGTTTTTCTTATCAAGTTCTAAATATATTACGCAGCGCAACAGTGTTTGTTAGTTTTCGAAATTCAAGTCACAGTGGTGGAAAACTATGTTTACAGGCTTGTTTATAACAAAATGGTGTTTTGCAGAGACGTAATGTTTCAAGCATTGAATATTAAATTTATTTTGAGAATCTTGGGGTTTTAAATTAGTCGAGAAAAAGTTCTTTATATTTGTGGAAAAAATAGAAGGATAGGTGCCCTTTTATAAGAGAGAGTAGGGGCACCTTTGGAAAAAACAAAACTATTAAAATAATATAAATAAATTTTTAAACGAAAATAGCTTCATTGTGGATTAGTTCTATGATACGATGATGATAGGTTGAAATCCTCTCAAGAAATTAACGTTAAACATCTTTTTTTTATTTTAAACCATATAATTTTTATTTATCCTTATTTATTATATTTATTTTTTAATTGTTCTTATAACAGTATAAATATTTAATGGTTATAATTATTTAGTTATATGGTTTTAGTTGAACAAAAATAGATATTTAATGAAATTTCAAACCTTTTAATTATTTCTTTGTTATTTTAAAAAAAATATGATTTTTAAATAATTTAATAAAATGTTATTATTATAAAATATCAATAGTGTCAATTTTGACACAATTCATTTCATTGATAATATCCACACATAATATAACATCAATACAAAACATTGAATATACTCCAAGAATGTTATAATTACTTATAAAATTCATGGAGAACATTAAATAATTAAATTTATATTTCTTTTAATATTTTTAAAATATTTTATTTGATATTTCTATTAATAAAATAATTTATGTACCACAATTTTTTCATCCATAATGGTAATTATTTAATTTATAAAAATTATAAATAAATTTAAATGATGTTTTTAATTATTTTAGATTTCTAGAGACTACATATTGTCTATTATATCTTCTTATTATTCGTATATTAGAATTAATATACTTGTATAAAAAGAGACTCTGGCTTTTTGTCACATTCGTTGATTTTAATAAAAGTAATGTCACATTCATGGTTAAGTGGTAATTAAGTGATTTAACTTTGAACCGTAGATAATAAGGGTTGAATTTAGTCATCCAATAAAATTTTTAAAGGTTTTATTGTAATTTTATAATATTATTTTCACCCTCAATTACATTCTTTAACATCTACTATGGTACTAAAAAAATTACTAAAGTTACAATTCATAATGACCAAAAAGTAAAATTAACCTATTAACATAATTTGAAGCATTTGATTACAAATATGGAATTCAATTTTCAAAATTTAAAACACTTAAG
Organism: Viscum album; assembly: GCA_963277665.1. Taxonomy (NCBI): domain Eukaryota; kingdom Viridiplantae; phylum Streptophyta; class Magnoliopsida; order Santalales; family Viscaceae; genus Viscum; species Viscum album. Next base: position 565,720,314 of record OY728164.1, on the reverse strand, counting down.
TTGTATTAATTAAATTCAAATGTATCTCGTTGTCGAAAATAGAAAAAGGGGATTAAAAACTAAAACATTGTAAAAAAATTAATTTTTTTTATATATGTATTCAATGTAAAATTTGTACTAATGACATAAATTATATTGAATTATAAAAATGTATTCTATTTATACATGAAAATAATTCAATTTTATAATTTATCCATATAGATTATTTCGATGAAAAACTTTTTTCACATAACATATTGTGTATTTTTACTATTCATAAAAACATGAATGCTATCTGAAAATATCAAAAATTCATCCAAAGTATTTTTTTTATATCCCACATAAAAATAACATGGTTATCCCATGATATATAAAATTATCAATGTTTCAAAATCTTAATTTTAATGTGGTTCTCCATTCAAAGGCGTAAAATTACCTTTTAAAAAATAGGTTTCTATACATTAAATAGGGTTTATTTGTACCCTATGACTAATATATATATTGGGTTAATATAAAATATATTTTATTAAGTATAAAACATATATATCTCATTAATTTCATTTCCCACATTAATTCAGTCAAATATAGAAATTTCTAATTGATTTATGTTTTTCATAAATAATTAATAGCTGATTAATTCACAATGCATTTTCATAATTTAGTAATAATTATTCCCATTAACCTAACTTCTAGGCTATAACAGTAACAAATTACTAAGGTCATACCATAGTTTTTTTTAAACTCATGATTTCATGCAATAAAAGCTACTGAATAATAAAAATTATTTATATAAAATATTTCATAAAACATCTGATTATTACATTCTACCTCCTTAAACTGAATTTCCCCCCCCCCCAAATTCATCACATAAAACAAAACAGATGATGATACCTCTCCCTCATCATATACTCAAGTTCCCATGTAACTTATTCAAATTGGTGGTTCCAATATAAAAAATTTATCATGTGAGTGGTCTTCTTTCATAGAACGTTTTCGCTAAGATCTAGAATCTATATCAGGTTATATTTAAAAGATAAATCTTTCTCCATCAGTATAACTTCTATGTTTATTACAGGTTATGAATCAGGTATGTACATTCTCATGATAAATACATAAACACTTCATGAACATGAGAGAAATTTGGTAGAATCTACAATTGGTAATCTACCTTTCCAACCCAACCCATAATTTCAAAAGGACAGATATACCTAGGGATCCGCATTCCCTTCCTTCCAAATCTCATTACACACTTCTTGAGAGATATTCATATAAACACATTATCACCCAATTTAAACTCTAATACTTTTTATGGTTGTTAGCATAACATTCTTTTCTAATACGAGCTTCTCTTATGTGTTGTTGAAGAAATCGAACCTTTTATGCTATGTCATTAACATGATCATGTCATATTATATTTGTTTCCCCAACATCATCCAAGAAAGTTGGAGTTTTACACTTATTTCTAGAAAGGGCTTCATAAAGAACTATCTGAATTCTAAAGTGAAAGATATTTCTATAATAAAATTACCCCAAATGTGGTTAATAATCCCTATAACCTTTGAAATAAATAGAGAAAGCTCTCAACATGTATTCCATAGTTTGAGTTGTCCTCTCAGACTAACTATCTATCTGAGGATGATAAGCATTGCTGAAACATAACATCATATCTAGACCATGCTGATGACTTCACGAGAACTTCGAGGTAAACCTCGAATCCTGATCAGATATAATGGAAAGCGGTACTCCATGAAATCATACCACTTCTTTTACATATATCATGTAATGCCAATCAAGAGATAAATCCCCTCTAATAAAAATGAATTATGCCGACTTCGTAAGTAGATTAACTATAAATCAGATTACCTTATTGTCTTTGGATGTTTTGGTAATACTGATGACAATGTACATAGTGATGTTCCCCCATTCAATTCTAGTATGTTTAATGGTTGTAACATCCCCTTAGATTTCGATCTCTCATCCAAAACTTTCTGAAAAACCAAGAATTAATAGACATATTCAGCAACATATTTTTTCATGACATCCCACCATAAATACTCTGTTAGGTCCCTCTACATCATTTTTCTTCAAGGTTGAATAGATAATTAAGAACTATGTGCCTCATACAATAGATCCTTCTTTAATTTTTTTATGGGAGGAATTCAAACCTAGTTCCTAATCCTTATTATTTTTTCACAATAAAGGATTAATTATGAAACATTTATAACCATTTTTTGTAGCTCTATATCATTCCCCTACCCCCTTAATAGTCACTTTTATAGATAGTTGAACAATATTTTGATAATGATAATACTTCTCCCCTTTAAAATTTCAAGATTCATTGTAATGGCCATGACCTCTCAGGTTCATTCCATTACTGAAATCTATTGTTTGAATGTTATGGGAGGTTAAAGTAACATATCACCAACAATTTTCCAAATTTCTAATTCTGTGAACACTTCCATCAGTGAACAATTGCATCGGTAGCATTCTGTGAATAGTGAAATGATTACTTTAGGTAAATAGTGCATCAGTAGCCTTAGGTGAACAGTGCCATCAGTAGCCTTATGTGAATAGTGAAATGGTAACCTTTTTTTAACAGTGTCATCGGTAACCTTATGTGAACAATGATTCCCAAATGGTGAGGTTCTGTCGGTAACCTCTATTTCCTTTTCCATATTTTGAGTGTGTGAACATTGTTTCCAGAATGGTGAGGTTTCATCAGTAACCTCTATTTGCTTTACCAAATATTGAGTTCGTGAATAGTGTTTTGAGAACAGTGAGGTTCCATTGGTAACCTCTATTTCCTTTTCCATAATTTGAGTTCATGAACACTGTTTCCAGAAAGGTGAGGTTCAATTGGTAACCTATACTTCCTTTTCCAAATTTCGAGTTCGTGAACAGTGTTTCCAACTTCCTACAGTTCTCCCCACTGACATTTTCATTGATGTGAAATTCACATAAAGCCTTATTTTAAGAACACTAAGGTCTATTAAAAGGTCATAACTCCAATATTAATTTATCCTAAGGCTCGAGGTGTTTTTTACATGGTCGAATAATGTGGTTTAATGCGATCTACTTTTAATGGAAAATCCAGCGTATCTAAAACCACTTCACTGTTAAATCTTAAAAAGGGATGATATATCTTCCTCCATTGTTCCACATTATTATTCCATGGTGTGAGATGCTCGATCCTTTCCTCTTCCATTAGGATCAGTGTGATTAAACGTTAATCTATGGATCGGTTCCCCTTTTTTGGTGCAACCAACTAGTATCGATCGATCTCCGATATAAGGTATATTCAATCATCCTTATTTTGGGTTCATCTCTTTCTGTTTCCCCTATACATTTTGTGTAATGCTATGCCCTTGTTCCTAATTCAATTTTCATGGGTGTTGACCGGTGTCGTGGTGTCTTTGCATCCTCGGGTGGATACAGTTGTCAAGGGGGGAGGATATTGTAACCCATTCTATGGCTCATCGTGAACTGTTTGAGGTAGGGGATTCGTTGTTTCTTCTTTATTTTATATACAACTGTATAGTTATCATGTTTTATCACCCACTATCACAATGGAATTGACTTAAAAAATATTTTAAATGGATAAATATATTGATATTGATCGTATGTTAATGCCGGTGTTTTTCTAGATAGTGTGATATCATTTCTTTCTTGTTTAAATTTTCATTCTTGATGAAAATTGGTAAAGAATGTAAATCAAAAAATAATACATTATTGTTTGGAAAATGATAAATAATAATGTAAATGAATCTATTTTTTCTTGTTGTAATTTTATGTAAATCAAATTGGTGCAATATGCATATTTAATTAATTGTGATAGCATACTGGTATGGTTTTCTGAATTTGGAACCTATGAATAATAAATCGTTTAATCCAAGATGGATTAAGGAAACAGTTGTTTGATAAAAGATATTTCATTGTAGGTTTCTGAGTTACCCTATTGCTTGTTTAAGGGCCAAGAGCTCAATTGATATGATGTTTTTTGGCTGCTTTTGTTGTGACGTGATCTTGGATTTCTATTGAGATATGTGGGGGCATGGTGGCCTACTAGTTTTGGATGCGATTGAAGATTTGAGAGGTGAGATACATCGGGTTATGAATGTGGGTGTTGGGGAGGACACCAGGGATGATGAAATGGGTTGGATGTGAATGTTTGGATTCATACTGATTCTTATTGGTTGTTTATCTACATTACCATCCCCACTGCTCTAGGCAGCTAGTCTTGCCTACCCCTCTCCCAAATGGGATAAATACGTGTGGGGTATGCCTCGTGCTTTTTGTGTTTAGCTTCTCAAATGGAGGATGGTTCTACGCTCTTTCTATAGGTGGAAAAGACTATTTGGGTAGTTCATCTACTCACTGTATTGATCCCCCTTTTGTCTAGTATCATAGAATGTTTTTCTAGACATCAAGGGAATATAGGAATGTGAAAATGTTGTCAAAAAATTAACTTAATAAATTCTGTTAGCCCATAGGGTTAGAGATTACTAGGTTGTAATGGTGACGTTACAATTTAAAGGGACATTGGACATTGGCTATGATTGTAATAAAATATAATGTGGAAATTGATAATTGTTAATCAGTGTTTAAAAAATTCATTAACATAAATTGAAACTGATTAAAAGGGAATGATGTAATGTAATAAATCTCATTAAATGGCAGTGTGATTATAATATACCGTGTCTTCGAAGTGGAAGCTGGGAGTTCGAGAGATGTTAGCTGTAGTTGTTTCCAAGACTAGGTTATTCCAATAGTGTGGTTGTTAGATATTGTATATTTTGTACTTTTTTTGTTTCTATATGCTACTCCACCCTATCAGTTAGGTCAACTGACACCCCAGGGATTCGGATCCCTGGGGGTGTATTTCCTAACATTCGGGTGGGAGGATGGATGAATGACTACCCAATTTCACTCTGCTCTCTTCTCTTGGTAGTTACTTGTGCTAGTAGGCACAATAGTTATTTTTCTCCATATATGTGCATAGAGGGATGTAATGGCTTGTGATTATTCACACACATATATTCTAGATATAGGTTTCATTGGACTACTATTGGTGTAATGTGTATAGGTTATGATGGCTTGAGGATCCTTACCTGGATTATAGGCTATAATGGCTTGAGGTTTAATACCCGGCATATGATACACATTATGTGACCTGTGCTAGCTCCCAGAAACTACCTAGTTAATTTTCTTGTCTAGACGTGGTGTTTTTTTTGAATGAGTTACATGTTGTGGTGCCTCGCCTAGGTGTCTAGAGGAAAGCCTTTTTGGAGGGAGATGCTTAGGACATACGACGTTGGGGCAAAGCGGAAACCCAATGGGGAAGTTGTAGCGGGGTACCCTTGAGATTCATTATTATATTATATACTCTTGTATTTGTTACTTGGTGAGAGTATCCATGGTGACGCTGCAAACTTAGTATACCCGTTTAGGTGACGATTTATTTTCACATTTTGTTCACTGAGCTTTAGCATGCTTTTATTACTTTTTCATCAAAGGCTTCATGGAGGATCATACTGAGTATACTGTTATAATGATCCTATGTATATATAAACTATTTTTAAGGTCACTTATATCAGGTTGAAGATAAATCTGGTTTCTACTAGCTTGGGGTTTCAGGAACTATTTGGGCTTGTGCTTGCTACTGTTTTTACTTTCCTTCATGTATTTGTAATTTTTCCCCTTTCATTTGTAGTAGGATGCATGACATTACATATTTTTATTTGGGATTTCATTTATATTTTAGTCTGAGTTGGAGTTGGTTGGTGTCTATATTATCTCCCTCTTTGTCATGTGTTCTCTTAGAGGGTAATGCCTCCCATATGTGTGTTCTATACCCTTAGTGCTAGTTCCCATAACGGGGCCTACTGGAGGCGGGACTCAGGGGTCATTAGCTCCCTTCTCACATTGTCGGCCCACGAGGGGTACACTTTGTGGGGAGGGGTCATGAAAGAGTGGTATCAAATGGCCTGGTTGGGGGATGGGATGGAGTTTGGAGTTAGGCACAGGTGAGGTTGCATGGGTTTGTAGGTAAATAGTGTCAGTCAAGTTTATCTAGTGATGTAAACACTGGAGATCGGCTAAGACAGAAGAATTTAAAGCCCCCTATGATCTGATGTATGGATCTTTATGTTTACAAAATCTACTAAAGGATGTGATATTTGTTGTAGGGTAGATACCTAGGAATATATCATGCATAATTCTTCTTAGTGTCTGTGTTTGAATGGGTAGACATTGGGATAGGTTAAACTTAAATTAATAAAAGAAAAAAAATTAATTATTTAATGACGAGTCTTCCATATTCTAGGTTTAAGAGCTCTACCTATTTGATATTTTGGAATTTTGGCTCCAAGTCAACATCCTCATACATATCGCATAGAATAAGTCTAGTGGGATGTGCTAGAAAATCATCAATGGGTAGAGGTTGACGACAAAGACACATGGAAGACGACACTCTGAGAGTTTCAGCACTAGAGGCTACAAAAGTATGAGGGATCCATTTCAGATGCAGTCACGGAAGAATGGACATAGGAGGTCAAGAAAGCCTTTAGTTTGATTTGTTCTTGGAAGGAGCATTGGGTGTCCTAGTTTGTGAAGATGTTGTGTGGATCAGTGAGGTAGTAGTGGTTCTTATTTCTCTAGGATCATCAAAAGTCATCGATCTCATGGGAGGAGTTCTAAGACATTTTTAGTGTCGAGTTTCTTCTCTCGCTCGCGAAGGCGTCCAGTCACCAAGAGATTTCTACCCTTCGATAGGGGAGTTCCAGTGTGAGGGTGTTCGGAATCCATTTCAAGATCCTATTATGATATTCTTCGGACCTGTTGTAATATGAGGAGGATAGAGCAAGGAAATTCTAGGAGGCTTTACATCCAAAGATATAGTGTTAGGTCACCCCATTTATGCAAAGGAAATATCTTGAGGTTCTAGTGATGGAAGATGCTTTCAAGAGGAAATTATCTAAAACTAAGTCATCATGAGAGTGGAGTTTTCGTGATTCCTCACGAAGCAGACCTATGGTCCGGGGATCCTGGTTTTTAGGGAAAAAGTGTTTATGTTCAGCCGAGGGTAGGTCCCAAACCCCTGCATCTCATTTCTCCAATGGCAGTGGATATGAAGACTATGCCAAGGGATCATGAGCTTTATTTTTCTTAGGAAGGATAAGGTAATCAGTAGGAAGAATTCCAGACCTTTCAGAAATGTCATCATTCTCCACGTTTTCCGCTCCAGGTTCCTCCATTGAGGTAGTTTCAGCCAAGGCAGCAGTAGCAGGTTGCACCGTCTTTAGATCAGCAGAGGGTAGATGGGGCATGTAGAGGATATCCCCATGACTCTCCCTATCCTCAGAGAGTTGAGAGTGGTTGTGGTGGTGGTTTTCATCAGGTTCAAAGAGGCTATGGGTGTGGTTGTGGTCAGTTCATGCTTTAGAGTTGCCATCACCAGGTGAGTCGGAAGTTGTTCGAGGTACCCTTTGCTCGTTTTCATCCATTTTTATTCCTTGTTTGATTCAAGAATGTAAAACACTTCATATCACCTAACCTTGTCCATGATTTAGTGCATCAGGTAGATATGCGTCTAGTGCCCTTTTCATTGACTATGCCAGTTGGAGGTCGAGCTGACTTGTTTGAAGTATTTAGAAACATTGAGCTAGTGTTGGGCCAGTACAACTCTTGGGGATATCTCCTATGATTAAAAATATAGTCATATGATGTCATCATCAGTATGGATTGATTTTATTAAGTGCATGATTTTATGGATTGCTTCAAGAGGTAGGTTGTGTTATTCAATGCAGATGGAAAGCCAATGGTGTTAGTTGGCGAGAGAGACCCTCGAATGGGTCAGAGGTTGGTTATTTCCTTATCATCCATGAAGGCTGATCAGATGTTGAGTTCTTCAGAGGTTCAACAGTTGGTAGTTCCTAGGGTCGTAAAAGAGTACCCTAATGTCTTTACATGAGAGGTTGTAGCATTACCCCCTTGATAGGAGATCATGTTTGGAATAGAGCTACAACCAAGAACATCTCCTATCTATATGTATCTATATAGGATGGACCCTTATGAGAAATGAGAGCTATGTATACTGCTTGATACTCTGTTACAGTGCAGTTTTTTTTGGCCTATTGTGTCACCATGGGGTGAACCAGTTTTGTTCTTGAATAAGGCTGACGACAGTTATCAGTTGTGTGTCAACTATCGTCTCTTAAAAAAAGTTACAGTGAAGAATCACTATCCACTTCAATATATTGATTATTAATTCTATTAGATTAAGGGTGAATGTTTGTTCTTAAAAATAAAACTATGGTCAGGATATCATCATATGCGTCTAAAGGATGAGGATATCTCGAAAACTTCTTTTCATTGTCATCATGGGTATTTTGTCTTCGATGTAATGTCGTTTAGTGTGACGAATGCCACAGTTTTGTTCATGGGATGGATGAAAGATGTGTTATTTGTGTTCCTGGACATGTTTGTGGTGGTTTTCATCGATGAAATACATGTGTAATCCACATCTAAGGAGGAGCATGTAGAGAATCTACACACCATTTTGGGAGTTCTTCATCAACATCAGTTGTTTAATAAGTTGACAATGTGTGAGTTTTAAGCTCGAGAAGTTTTTTCAGGGAGAATGTTGTGTCCCAATAGGTAGTAGTTGTTGATCCTTCGAAGATAGATGCAGTCGTGTCTAGGGAATCCCACCAGACAATGTCAGAGGTGTGAAGTTTACTTGGTCTCACAGTCTACTATAAGAGGTTTGTGGAGAATTTATCTCGAGTTGTGAGTCCTCTGATAGCTTTGAAAAGTAAGAATTAGGCATTCCTATGGATTAATCAGAGGCAGCAAGATTTCATGTATCTAAATGTGAAGTTAGTAAGTGCTCTAGTTCCTTGTCATCCAGCTGAGGGAGTTCAGTTTTTTGTTTTCTGTGATGCTTCGCATCATGGGTTAGGTTGTGTTCTAATGTAGAAAAGAATAGTTTTTTCTTATGGGTCTCGGTAACTGCATCCTCATGAACGTAACTATTCCACCCATGATCATGAGTTATATGTCATGGTGTTTTCCCTGAAGTTGTAGAAACATTACCATATTGGTGAGTGATTTGTGGTTTACACTTATCATAAGAGCATAAGGTATGTTTTCTCCCAGTGTGACATGAACTTACGATAGCATCGGTGGATGGAGTTCTCTTTGGAATACGAATTCAAAATATCGTATGCATTTGGAAAGGGGAATGTTGTAGTTGATGTGCTGAACAGGAAGTCACTTGGTGATGAAGTGTGTGAATTTGGTTATTCTTGGAGAGTAGTGGAAGAACTGTCAGTTTTATATCTTGATATGGGAGAAGTTAGGGTTAGAGGTTATCTATTTTAGATGATGGTGCAGTCATCTCGGATGCAGTAGGTGGAAGAGTCCGAGTTTGTGGATCTATAGGTGGAGGTCTGGAGAGACCGAGTTATTTGTGGAGAGACTCCTGATTGTTGGTCTGAGGATGAACAACACCGAGTGTTGTATCATGGAAGGATATTTGTTCCTTTGATGCTCTGTGAGATAGTTCTCAGAGAGTTATATATTTCTTTATTAGTGGTGCATCCTAGGGTAAAAAATATGTACTAAGCCTAGAGGATCCAATTTTGGTTTCCTGGGCGGAAGCATGCTGTTGTGGATTTAGTGTCTCGATGTTTGGTTTTCTAGAAGGTGAAGGTTGAACTCTGTGTTCCTGGTGGTCTACTCCAGCCATTAGATATTCCTCAGTGGATGTGGGAGGACATATCAATGTACTTTGTTACTGGTTTACCTCGAGATATGGGAGGACATGATGTTGTTTGGGTGGTAGTGGACCGTTTAACGAAATCATCCTACTTCATAGCACTCAAGAAGTCATGCTCAGTGGAAGATTTATCGAGGTAGAATATGTAGGAGTTGGTGAGACTTCATGGATTCCCAAGGATGATAATTTCTGATTGAGATCCCAATTTTAACTCTAGGGTGTAGAGAGGTATCCATCATTCTTTTGGTTCTCTTCTATTCCTTTGCACTGCTTTTCATCCTCAAACAGACGATCAGATAGAGCGAACCATCCAGACTCTTAAATAAATTTTATGCTCTCATGTCCTGGATTTTGTAGGTTTGTGAATGAGGCACTTAACCTCGGTGGAGTTCGCTAACAATAATATTTTTCACTCGACAATTGGTATGCCGTTGTTTGAAGCCTTAAATGGCCTACTATTCAATTCTTCGTTTTGTAGGACTATGGTCAGAGAGTCAGCAATTCTTTTACTGGAACTAGTGCGGAAAACAACAGATATGGTTCTGGTTATTCGTGAGAGGATTAATATAGTGTAGGATCATTAGAAATCATATTCCAATAAAATTATAAGACTCTTAGAGTTTGATTTTTGGGATCACATGTTTCTAAAGTTCACTCCCCATTGTGGGTAGCGAAGGATAGATCGTGGGAGTAAGCTTTCTCCCCAGTTTTTTGGTCATTTCTCGGTGTTTTCTCGGGTTGGAGTTATGGAATATAGAGTACGTCATGACTTTCCATCACCAAAATGAGGGAAGGGTCAATATATTGTTAGGCCCTTCCTTCTTTAACTTTGAGGAGAGATAATGACACCTGAAACCCGCCTTCAATAGGTCCCAGAGTGGCGACCATCACCGAGGGTATAGAATCTCACACAAAATGAAAGGAATTACTTTTTTTCTTTTTATATGATTGAGAGATAAGATATAAACCCCAAGAATACCGAAGTAGAAAGTAAATGTAATCCCAAAAGTAAACCATTCTCATATGCATGTTCAATAGTAAAAGATACGAGACACAAAAACTCCAAAGGTAAAGTAACAAGAAAATGGAAAACGAAAACAACAACTGCCCCAAGTTCTGAGCTAGTATTGTCCCGCAAGATCCCTGCAGTCCTCCTGGAAACTTGAAAACAGTTTTATATATGTAGGATGAGCATACAAGTACGCACAGTAGGGAAAACCAATGACTCTCGGGCACAAGTGGAGAGGCATTCTAATGCCCTATGAGAAAAGAAACACCAAAGAACCTAGAAAGGAAAAACTATCCACCCAAGTCTAACCAAGGCACACTCCCCAAATAACACAATGCAAGTAATGTATAGTAATATCACATCGATATATGGGTACCCTACGCCACATTCCCACTGGTTATTGAAGACATCCTACACATCGAATCAATCCCGCCATTCTCACCGCAGTCCCACAGCCCAACCCCACCCGCACACACCTGGGACATAACCTCACCATAGTCCCATTGCCAAACCTCAATCGCACTCACCTGGGACATAATCGTTATCCTTCCTGCAGACACCTGGGAAACAACCACCATGCGCAACCACACCCGCAAACACCTGGGTCAGAACAACTAATACCACTCCTGAAGACACCTGGACCTCTTCCCGAAGACACTTGGGAAACAACCTGCCCGCAAACACCTTGGCCAACTGCCATAACTACCCTGCCTGAAGATTCTTGGGCCGATAATGGACTTCAGTCCATCATAGATTCCCCAAAGAGTCTTGGGCTATTCGAAAAAGGGAGCAGAAAAGGAGCTAATAACCAGCCACTCCTAGGAGTGTTGGAAAAAACACCCTCCCCTGTGAAATGGGGGTGTTCAACACTAAAGTGATCAACTTGGATGGGGCATGAATAAGAAACAAAATAGATAACTACATATTTATAGGTAATAAACACTCATACAAACCTAGGGGTTCCAAAACCTAAGCACAAAAACCCTTGTTACTATTCATTCACAAAAGAAGCCACGACACTCATGGCCATGTCACAACTCTTCCAAAAAACCAATTCCCCATTTAAACCATTATTACTTTCTTGTTCAAGTGACCCCATTAGGTTGAATTCTACACTACCGGGCAACTAACATGCATAAACACAAGCCAAGAACAACCAAACAACAATTTAAGCATTCACACCAAGTTCTCTTGTAATGTCACAATAACAAAGGGATAACTGAGATCCCTCAAAGTACTGGAACCAAAGTAAACCTCAAAAAATGGATAAGTGAGATCCCTCGAAGTACTAGAAACAATGAAAACCCCGAGACACAACCCCATGTCCCCAAAACTAGGAACCAACGATTTCTCAACAATAGAGGATCCCACCTGAGTTTGTGTCACAGTAGAGCAACCACACAACTTCAGATTCAAAACCAACATCCATAAAAAAACATAGGATCCCATCCTCACCCACATCACCCCATAGGAAATCAAATAGAACAAAATTCCTACTACCAAAACAGAGCAGGGAAACATCCAGGTTTAACACATCATTCATTAGGTTCTTTTATCTATTTATTAACCGGGGTGATCACATAGGGATTCTTGTTTTACTGAACGTCCATTTAACCGGCCGAGTTTAAGTGATTAACCAACTTCCAGGTTATGTTATTTAATCATCACAGAAGAAATGGTTAATTATTGAGCATGGAAAGACCACCAACGACCATTATTTTCAGTTAGCATGGGCCCTCACAATTTACAACACATATCAACATAAAAGAGTATAGTAGAACCACTATCACACTCCCCCCCCCCCTTCATTATTTAATGTTTTGTTTATTATATTTATTAAGTTTGGTTTCATTAATTCCCACATAGGAAAAATCGTACCCACCCCAGGGGTAAGAATGAAGCCGGCCAATGTATGAAGAGGAAAAATAACCTCCCGTGCGATATATAGATAAGATCCCGTTTTTACTGGGTATGGGAATTTTGAACGCCTGGATAGTCGGATCATGGTTTCCCACGTGGTTTGGTAGTTACGCACGATGGAATTAAGTTGTTATTTAATATCCCCCATCAGGGAGGTTTCTCAAGATTTTTAGGAATTAATTATGAGCATTAAATGGCTTAAAAAGGTGTAAAAGAATTAATTTATGTCAAAATTTATGTTGCGGGAGCGGGACTGGAAAAAGAAAACTGAGGGATGGGTGAGGAAACAATGCCACCTTCACGATTCCACTATTTTGGTGGTGTATTATTTTTGAAAAGTAGTGATCCAGGATGGTATGGGCCATTACATTAGATACCTCTCAAACTATTCTCTCCCTCGAGAATCAAAACAAACAAGAAGAAAAGTGAGGGTCTGAAAAACCACCTCGAAAGTTACCTCTCAGGAGTGAACCTCATTGACATCTAGAAACACCTCTACCTCAAGAATTAAGGCAACATACAAGGGTCGAACTGCCTTGTGATATGGATTTGGGAGTGTCTTCCTCCATGTCAAGATACTATCCGCTTTGGGCAGCACTGAGTCTCTCGCACTGGTTTAATTGCATCCACCATAATTCTTCTTGATTAGGGATCAGGTCCTCCCCTCCCAATAGCCAGTATTTTTCACACATATTCATAGAATAAGGGAAAACACATATTTCATATCCAACAAGGTAAATTGTTCTGTCAAAAACAATTACAAAATAGAACAACAAAAACTCATAACAACTCTGGGTACTGGGCATGCATCTGTGCTTCCCATTCCTAGGTACTTTCCTCAAGCTCACAGTGCCTCCAAAACACAAGAACCAGATGAATAGTCCATCCACGGTGTACCTTCTCTTCATGACCCTAGACCCTCACTAGTATTTCCACAATGTTCACATCGTCCTCAAAATCCAGCTCTACGGTGTCGAGGATGTGTGAATCTTCGTGCAGATACTGACAGAGCTGGGACAGAAGGAAGACATCGTGTATCCTTAGTAGCGGTGGTGGTAACTCTAGCTGATAAGCCACTTCTTTGACCCATCACAACACATCAAAGTGTCCGATGAATCTAGGAGAGAGCTTTCTCCCCCTACCGAGCCTATGTTGTCCACACCGAGGGGAGACCTTCAAGAACATGTGGTCCACGACCCTGAACTCTAAGGGTATCCTCCTATTATCGTCATATGACTTATGTCGGTCATGTTCCACCTTCATCCTTTCCCATATAAGTTGTACCTTCTCTGTTATGATCTGCACTTCTTCTGGGCCAAGAACACTCACTTCCCCAACCTCAGTCTATCACACGGGTGAGCGACACGACCTCCCATACAAGGTTTCAAACAAATCCATGCCAATCGTAGAGTGATAGCTATTATTGTAGGAAAACTCTACCAAAGGCAAGTATCTCATCCCTGATCCTACTGAGTCCTGAACACATGCCCGCAACATATTCTCCGAGGTCTGGATGGTGCACTCTATCTATCCGTCTGTCTGGGGATGGAAAGCAGTGCTAAGACATAACTGGGTGCAAAAAGCATGCTTCAATCCTCTACAGATTCGTGAGGTAAACTGTGCATCCATATCTAATACTACAGATCTTGGGACTCCATGAAATCGCACAACCTCATCCACAAACCTTCGTGATAATGCATCCACTACACCCGACAACTTGATCGCCAGATTGTGAGCCGATTACGTCAACCAGTCCACCACTACCCAGACAGCGTGGCAGCCTCCTTGAACCTAGGGTATACCCATGACGAAATCCATCGAGATGTCGTCCCACTTCCTCTTGGGAACATCTAATGGTTGCAACAAGCCACCTGGCGCACATTGTTTGGCCTTTACCTGCTGAACAAAACCCTTCTTCATTAGATCTTCAATCTGGATCTGAAACTCCTGCAACTCAGATGGTGCCATCCGATTGGGAGCCATCAAAATCGGACGGGCACCAAGTTTCAAGTCTATCCTAAACTCAATATCACGTAGAGGGGGCAAAGTTTCCACCTCTTTAGGGAAGACTTCCATTAACTCATTGACGATTCCTTGGACTTCCACCATTTTTGTATCCACCGAATCCACTGGTAGCTCAGCCAGTAAGGAGAGGAGGGGTTCCCCTCACTTGCTTCTTCCCTAGAAACTCTGCTCGCCAATGAATGTCACCCGTCGGCCGCCCCGAGTCTGAAAAAAACCCTTCCTCGGAAGCAATCAATGACGGCACATACAGAGAACAGCCAGTCAATGCCTAGGATGACATCGTATGGATGTATCTTATAATTCCCCATCCTTAAACCTTACTTAATATTGAATTAAATGAATAATTCACATTGAAGATATTTTTAGGTTTAGAGTTTTAGAGAATTAGATAATAACTAATACATCTCAAAAGATGACAAAGTAGACACTTCTACTAAGTTTCCATAAAATAAAAACTCTTAAAAAGAAACATGTCTAGTTCCATGTTTTAGATAGCATGAATTTCCCTTGATCCCATCCTTGACCCTATTCCACATTAAGTCCTGTGATAACTATTTCAAAAAAACATGGGGTGAGCCTAAAAAGCTCAGTAAGGGATACACAAAGAATGAAAACTGTTAGTTTATCCAAACAACAAGTGAACCATGTATACTTTATCAAAGTAATAATTTTCACCTTTATGAAGTAGTAAAAACTCTTAACTGAATAAAAGATCATTACTTACCCTTTTGTAACCAAAATATTACCATAAAACCCATATAAAGAACACATATCATAAAAAAGGTAACTTGGGACATAAACATACTTAAATGGAATAACCATACGGTGGAATTCCAGACATACTTAATGGAATAGCCATACGGTCGACTTCCATAACCAATGCATTGGTGGTTATAACATAACCACCCATCCTGGTATTCACGGCACCACCCGTCATATGGGTCATCACGTAACCACCCGTCAAATGTCCATGTACTATTATAAAGTCATAAGACATAAAACAAATATAATGGAAAGAAAACATTTCCACACTTTGATCACAATATATCACTTAAATATATTGACATAACAAATCCATTATAAAAACAATATTCAATACCAAAATACATAAAAGAGTATATGGTATTTATTTCATTTAAAAAAAACATTCTGGCTTGATCAGGAAGCCAAAGACCAAATAATACTCACTGCGGCAGAAAAGGTCATTGTCACCGCATACGTTAAAAAAAACATTCTTTTTTGTCTCTTACTAAAATGCTTCGTAGAAAAAAGATTACTAGTGCATAAAAGTAAAATTCAAAGGGATTTATACCCTGTATAAAAGAAATCCTTGTATTAGAACAAAATATGCCTCAATGAAAGGAGATTGAGACGAGGTCCCTTACCTCATGTCCGACGTGACTCGATTGCTCTTTAATCTCCTGAATAATAAACTAGTGTTAATTTATACTTTCTTAAGAAAATTTTCAAGCTTACTATTCCGTTTATATCAATTATTTCCATGTTATAAGAATTATGTAATCATTTAAGTTAATAATGTTTGTTTTGTCGATATTTGGTTCTTAAGTCGAAAGTGGACTTCTTACAATTACATGTTGTTTGCGTGGTCAAAGGATCATTATATCCAGAATGATATTCATGATTTTGATATCATATATATCATATATATCCAGAATATACATGTATTTATAATATTACATAATCATTTAGAGTTAAGAAATGAATTGCACCGTTCATGGAGACGGTAAGCCGTACGTACGCATGAATGCTACTTTCATTTCTATGTCATATTAATGGAATTGAAACTAAATGAGATATATGTATATTTTAATTCCAGAATTATATTAATCATTTAGATGTATCATACATCATATATATCCATTATATATATGTACTTATAATACTACATTACATTTGGGGATAAGAAATTAAATGCACCGTTCATGGAGACGGTAAGCCGTACGTACACATGAACGCTACTTTCATTTCTTTCTCATACTTTAATGGAAAGAAATAATAATTATTTAAAGTTATATTATAATTCCAGAATAACATCATATATAATAACTTTAAATCCATCCTTTATGCATCCTACATATGGCATTAACGAATCAAATAACTTTGAGGGGGCGGTAGTCTGCACTTCCTAAAATGAAGATATCGCGTATACCCATAAAGGAAGCCATAAAGGTGTGCCATAAATGAAAAATACAGAATCTTAAGGAAGACATAAACATATATATATATCATATATAAAAATAGTGACATCTTTATTGCCACCTTTGAAGGTTTTCTAAGAATATTGAACAATCATCGTTTCGTGAGGCAGAAATTTGTCATCCACAGAAACATTATGTTCTTTAACCATTAGATGTAGGTGTGTGTAAGTGTAGCTCGAATTCATCTTATAACAACATCCTAGTTTATTGAAGATACTGGAGTTGTTAGAAAAGAAATTAATAAAAAGCGTATAGGGGGTTGGAGAAGCAAAATAAAACAAAAGAACACAAGAGAAAACACAGCCTTTTAATCTGGTAACTCTTTTTGATATGAGCTCAAAGGCTTCCTTGGGAAGACTTCTGAAAAAATTGAGGATTCAAGGAGTAAGAGAGGGATGTGAAGAGAAAAAATGGTCAGGTGTTGGCATATCCAAAAGCTTTGGAAGTGTGGGTAAGGTGGTAGAGGTGGGGGCCTTTTATAAGAGGAGAGGAGGGGCACTCTTGGAAAGTTATTAGAACATACATTATTATTGTAACATCCCAGGATAATAAAGAATAAATAATTTTCATATTTATTAATATTTACGAATTAAATATTAATTTTAATTAAAAGGGGTTTCTACGTTCGATAGCGTACTCGGTACGCAACGATGAGTTTCTTTGAAAACTTACGTCGCACACAAGTAATAAAATAATATTATTTTAAATGTTAGTTAACGAGTAGTCGTTGTACTGGCGGGAAAGGATAGAAATAACTAAAATATGATTATATATGTTTTTAAATATTTTTACATTTACCCAATAAAAGATAAAGGCTTAAAATACGGAAAGAGTTCAATTTTAGGCATTTACACCCTAATTTTCACGAAAGGTCCACTTATCACCTTTTGACGGAGAACCGTCATTAAATATAGTTTGGATCGATCTTATAAATTCTATTGGACCAAATATAACTCTTCATTATAATCAGGACATCAAAATTTACTTTGTGTAAATTTTTGGTACCTTTCTGATAAAGTTCATTTTTTAATGAATAGTGTAAAGTGTTCTATTTTAATTCAAAACCTCTTTTTAATCTAATTTTTAATGTGATTAGATTATCTTTTGAATTGGTTTTAAAGTTAAATTAGAAAATATTTTTACCATTAAATCCAATAGTGGTCGTTGAAATTAATTTCACTTTGAAATCGGACTTAAACTAGTGCCAATCTTTTGATACTTATTGTTTCATAAAAACACGCTATTTGCTCTGACAGCGGGAATTAATTATTAAATTAATTAATGTGACTTATATGTTTTGAATTTTGTAAAATAGACTTCATTTTTGAATTCGTAATATCAAATATAGCTTAGGGTGAATTTTTGGTAATTTTCTGAAAAACTTCAATTTTTGATGAATAGTGAAACCACTAAGTGCTATTTAGAAAGACTGATTTTCCGTTTAAATGAAATTTTGCCATCATTGTGTCTTGAATTTCAAAAATCCGACATACATGGTTGTCATTAAGAAGTAAAATGTGGTTCAATGAGATTATAATAATTTTTTGGTGAATAGTAACTTATTAAGTTCTTAATCGCGATTAGAGGTAATTAGTGTAATTTAAGGTAAAAATGATATTATAAGAATGTGAAAACACCATGACACTTGTCCTACACATATTGGGTGAGTCATGGTCGACCAAGACAAGCCATGGGCCAACTTGGGGACCCCATGGAGACACTTTGGTTGGTAAATGACATAAATAACTTTTTATTTAATGTTAAAATTAAATTGACACAAACATGAGTTCTTTTACTAAAACAATTTTTAAATATGGTTACACAGGTCCAAATTTTGATTATAAATAGTCATTGTAAAGATAAAAAGATTTCCAACATCATAGTATTTTTTATAATTTTTATACATTAAATAAATTAAATTATTTATGACATAATAATGATGCAGCGATGACATCATTATTTGACAATTTAAATAAAATGGAAAGATAATGAAAAATCTAAAACCTACACATGGCCAAAACCAATTGGATGAGTGTATTTCGAACCCTAATCACCTTATCCACGAATTATATCAATTTGTGTCCTTTTAAAACCGAAACACATTTTCAAATAAAGTAATATTTCTTTACTTTCCAAAAGTGCCCCTCCTCTCCTCTTATAAAAGGCCCCCACCTCTACCTCATTTCACACACTCCTCAAGCCTTTGGATCGGCCAACCCCTGCCCATTTACTCTCTCCACATCCCTCTCATCATCCTAGAGGATTCCCTTTGGGAAGAATCTTTTCAAAGGAAGCCTTTAGGCTCAAATCAAAAGGAGTTACACTTTTAAAGGTAATTCATTCCCTCTTGTTGATTTGTTTTATTTTGCTTCTCCAACCCTCTAAACTCCTTTTATTTACTTCATTTGTAACAACAAAAGTATCTTCAATATACTAGGATGTTGTTATAAGATTTATTTGAGCTACACTCTCACACAACTACATCAAATAGTTAAAAAACATACGGTTTCCGTGGATGGTGAAATTCTGCCTCCCGAAACGATGATTGTTCAATACTCATTTAACACCTTCAATGGTGGACATTATGATTTCACTATTTTTATATATGATATATGATATGTTTATGTTTTTCTTAAGCTTCTGTTTTTTTTTCATTTTTGTCATACCTTTATGGTTTCTATTATGGGTAAACACGATATCTTCATTTTAGGAAGTGCGGACAACCGCCCCCTGAAAGTGATTTGATTCGTTAATACCATATGTGGGATGTGTAAAGGATAATGTTAATGATATTATATATGTTATTATACTGGAATTATAATATAATCTTATATCATTATGATTCCATTCCAGAAAATATGAAATAGAAATGGAAGTAGCGTTCATGCGTACGTACGGCTTACCGTCTCCATGAACGGTGCATTTCATTTCTTATCCCCAAATGTAATGTACTATTAAAAGTACATGTATATAATGGATATATATAATTAATGATATATCTAAATGATGAATAAAATTCTGGAATTAAAATATACATACCTCTCATTTAGTTTTAATTCCATTAATATGACAAAGAAATGAAAGTAGCGTTCATGCGTACGTACGGCTTACCGTCTCCATGAACGGTGCATTTCATTTCTTACCTCTAAATGATTATGTAATATTATAAATACTTGTATATGCTGGATATATATGATAAATATTATATCCAAATCGGGAATTTCATTCTGGATATAAAGAACCTTTGACCACACGAACAACATGTAATTGTAAGAAGTCCACTTTAGACTTAAGAACCAAATATTGACAAAACAAAAATTATTAACTTAAATGGGTACATAAAGTTTATAACATGGAAATAAGTGATATAAAAAGAATACTGAACTTTAAAAACGTTCTTAATCAAGTATAAATTAACTCAAGTTTATTATTCAGGACGTTAAAGAACGATCGAGTCAAGTCGGACCCGAGGTAAGGGACTTCGTCTCAATCTCCTTTCATTGTGGCATATTTCGTTTTATACACAACTTTATTTTATACGGTGTATAAACCCCTTTGACTTTTACTTTTATACAAATGGAATCTTTTTCTATGAAGCATTTTACAAAACGACAAAAAGGAATGTTTCTTTTAACGTACGCGGTGACAACAACCTTTTCCGCCGCCGCGAGTATTATTTGGTCTTTGGATTTCTCAACAAGCCGTAATGTTTTTAGAATAAAATAAATACCATATACTCTTTTATATATTTTGGTATTTAAAATGGTTTTGAAAAAGGATTCTATTATGTCAATATATTTATGATATATTGTGATTGAAATGTGGAAATTTTATCATTCCTTTATATTGGTTTTATGTTTTATGATTTTATATTGGTACTTGGACATTTTAACGGGTGGTTACATTATAAACTATATGACGGGTGGTGCCGTGAATACTAGGATGCGTGGTTACGTTATAACCTCCAATGCATTGGGTATGGAAGTCGGCCGTAAGGATATTCCATTAAGTATGTATGGAAATTGGCCATATGGCTATTCCATTAAGTGATATGTGTGGAAGTCGACCGTATGGTTATTCCACTTAAGTATGTTTATGTCCCAAGTTACCTTTATATATTCTATGTGTTTTTTTATATGGGTTTTATGGTAATCCTTTGGTTACAAAAAGGTAAGTAATGATACTTTATTCAGCGAAGAGTTTTTACTACTTCATGAAGGTGAAGGTATTACTTTGATAGAGTATACATGGTTTACTTGATTTTGAAAACTAACAGTTTTCATTCTTTGTGTATCCCTTACTGAGCTTTTTATGCTCACCCCAAGTTTTTTTGAAATGTTTTTCACAGGACTTAATGTGGAATAAGGTCAAGGATGGGATCAAGGGAATGTCATGCTATATAAAACATGGAACTGGACACGTTCCTTTTTAAGAGTTTTTTTTATTATGGAAACTTAGTATAAGTGACTACTTTGTAATCTTTTGAGATGTAATAGTAATGTTCTAATTCTCTAAAACTCTAAACCTGAAAAGATCCTCAACGTGAATTATTCATTTAATTCAATATTAAGTAACGTTTAAGGCTGAGGCCTTATAGTTGGTATCAGAGGTCGGTTTAGACAACTTTAGGAGTTAGAAAAGTGTTAAATTATAATATGATTGAAATGATATAGCATTTACGGATTACCATGTTGCTTCGCCTAAGATATTTTTCTGTTCAGAATGGTTTTCCGCAGAGGAAACAATGCAACTATGTTGGGATGACATCCGGAGGAAGAAAACCTTCCGAATCAGCAACCTGAGATGGTCGGAATCGGAACTGAACAGTTTGTTGCAGTGATGGCACAGTTGACTCAGGCTATAAATGGTGGTGGTATCCATGCACGACATCAGCCAGATCAACAGTAGAGGAACATGTCAGTGGTGGAACATTTCATGAGGCAACATCCCCCATCATTCAGAGGATCATCTGACCCTTTGCAAGCTGAAGGGTGGATTAAAGCACTGGAGAAGATTTTTGATGTCATGGGGTGTTCAGAACATCAAAAGGTTAGTCTTGTTTTTTACCGTTTTGAAGGTGAAGCTGATCAGTGGTGGTCGATGGTGAAAAATATAAGGTATAGTGATGAGATTGAGGATCTTCACTGGGAAGAATTCAAAGGTATGTTTCTTGAGAAATATTTTCCTAAGGTGGTTCATCTTAGGATGGAAAAACATTTCCTAGAATTGAGGCAGGAGGATAATTCAGTGGATGCTTATGAAGAAAAGTTCACTCGATTGGCAAGGTATGCTCCAAACATCATACGAGATCTTGATAGTAAAATAAACCGTTTTTACTCAGGGTTAAAGCCAAAGTATCGAAGGTATTTAGCTTCTCGTGAGTTCAAAAGTTATGAAAAGCTTGTTCGATGTGTGGAGAAGGTGGAAATGGAGTTTGTCGATGATCAGGTGTTCTATGACAAACAACAGAATAAGAGGTCTAGTTGGCAGGAAAAGGGGAAGAATTCATCAAAGAAGCAAGGAGGTAAGAAAACCAAATATCCATCCTGTGAGAAGTGTGGTAAAATGCATCCTGGAGAATTTCTATCCAAGTCTGGTAAGTGCTTTCGGTGTGGTAAGTCTGGTCATATTGCTCGTAACTGTAAAGAAGATGATCAAGCAGGAAATGAAAAGCCAACAGTAAGATGTTTTAAGTGTAATGAAATGCGTCATTATGCAAATGAGTGTCCAACGAAGAACTCAACTGGGGGAATGCAGCCAGACTACAAGCAGAAAGGGGTGGTGAAATCCTTTGCAACAACTTCAGCAGATGTTGGGCCATCGAATGAAGTGGTATGAGCTCTAGGGAGCTCAGTATTTTTCAAAGATTGACTTGAGGTCGGGGTACCATCAGTTGAAAGTAAAAGAAGCAGACGTTCCGAATACTGCGCTCTGTACTAGATATGGCCATTATGAATTTGTAGTTATGCCTTTTGGGTTAACCAATGCACCTGCTCTATTCATGGACCTTATGAATCAAATTTTCCATGAGTTCTTGGATAAGTTTGTGTTTGTGTTTTGAGGTTTGGGAAGAGGTTATGTGTGCCTTGTGATTCACAGTTGGAGAATGAGTTGTTATGTGAGGCTCATAGTTCCCCGTTTTCAGTTCATCCTGGCAGTATTAAGATGTACAGAGATCTGCGGAAGTATTACTAGTGGGATGGAATGAAAAGAGATATTGCTGATTTTACTATGAAGTTTTTGACATGTCAACAGGTTAAAGAAGAGCGGCAGTTACCGAAAGGGATGCTTTATCCTTTACCAGTGCCAGAGTGGAAATGGGAGAATATATCCATGGACTTTATTGTTGGATTACAGAAAACATCTCGAGTTAATAATGCAATCTGGGTTATTGTTGATCGCTTGACCAAATATGCTCATTTCCTTGCTATACGAGATACTTTCTCTTTTGATCAACTTTCCCGTTTGTATCTCAAAGAGATAGTCAGGTTACATGGAGTTCCCCTTTCCATTGTATCGGATCGTGATCCCAGGTTCACATCTAACTTTTGGAAAGGCCTTCAGAAGTCATTGGGTACGGAATTAAATTTTAGTACAGCTTTTCATTCTCAATCAGATGGGCAGTCAGAACGAACAATTCAGACATTAGAGGATATGCTACGAGCATGTTCTACGGATTATCAGGGAATTTGGGACCAACAACATTCTTTGGTTGAGTTTTCTTATAATAACAATTTTCATTCCAATATACAGATGACACCATTTCAGGAATTATATGGGAAGCGGTGTCGAACTCTAGCATTTGGGGATGAAGTGGGTGAAAGGAAGCTGATGGGACAAGAATTGGCAGAAGAGATGGAAGAAAAAGTTCAGTTGATTCAGAATCACATGAGAACAACTCAAAGCAGGCAGAAGAGTTATGCAGATAACCGGAGGAAGGATCTATCTTTCGAGGTAGGTGATCATGTTTTTCTCAAGGTTTCTCCTTGGAAAAGTGTGATGAGATTTGGTAAGAAAGGAAATCTGAGTCCAAGGTTTATTGGACCATATGATATTTTGGAGAGAGTCGGATCAGTTTCATACCGGGTGGCTTTACCTCCGATTTTATCTTAGGTACACAATGTTTTTCAGGTTTCAATGTTGAGAAAGTATATGCCAGATCCATCTCATGTTTTGAGTCCAGAGGTAGTTCAGCTGGAAGAGAACCTCTCTTATGAGGAACAACCGGTCCAGATTCTTGACCACAGGGAGCAGGTGTTACGGAATAAGGTTATTCATCAGGTAAAGGTTTTGTGGAAAAACCATGTGATTGAAGAGGCAACGTGGAAATCCAAAAATGCTATGAGGGATAAATACCCCCACTTATTTTTATAAGTGAATAAAATTGCGAGGACGCAATTCCCAAAAGGGGGGAAGGATGTAACATCCCAGGTAAATAAAGAATAAATAATTTTCATATTTATTAATATTTACGAATTAAATATTAATTTTAATTAAAAGGGGTTTCTACGTTCGATAGCGTACTCGGTACGCAACGATGAGTTTCTTTGAAAACTTACGTCGCACACAAGTAATAAAATAATATTATTTTAAATGTTAGTTAACGAGTAGTCATTGTACTGGAGGGAATGGATTGAAATAACGAAAATATTATTATATATGTTTTTAAATGTTTTTACATTTACCAAATAAAAGATAAAGGCTTAAAATACAGAAAGAGTTCAATTTTAGGCATTTATACCCTAATTTCCAAGAAAGGTCCACTTATCACCTTTTGACGGAGAACTGTCATTAAATATAGTTTTGATCGATCTTATAAATTCTATTGGACCAAATATAACTCTTCATTAGAATCGGGACATCAAAATTTACTTTGTGTAAATTTTGGTACCTTTCTGATAAAGTTCATTTTTTTTAATGAATAGTGTAAAGTGTTGTATTTTAATTCAAAACCTATTTTTAATCTAATTTTTAATGTGATTAGATTATCTTTTGAATTGGTTTTAAAGTGAAATTAGAAAATATTTTTACCATTAAATCCAATAGTGGTCTTTGGAATTAATTTCACTTTGAAATCGGACTTAAACTAGTGTTAATCTTTTGATACTTATTGTTTCATAAAAACACGCTATTTTCTCTAACAGCGGGAATTAATTATTAAATTAATTAATGTGACTTATATGTTTTGAATTTTGTATAATATACTTCATTTTTTGAATTCGTAATATCAAATATAGCTTAGGGTGAATTTTTTGTAATTTTCTGAAAAACTTCAATTTTTTAAGAATACTGAAACCACTAAGTCGTACTTATAAAGACTGATTTTCCGTTTAAATGAAATTTTTCCATCATTGTGTTTTTAATTTCAAAAAACCGACATACATGGTTTTCATTAAGAAGTAAAATGTGGTTCAATGATATTATAATAATTTTTTGGTGAATAGTAACTTATTGAGTTCTTAATCGCGATTAGAGGTAATTAGTGTAATTTAAGGTAAAAATGATATTATAAGAATGTGAAAACACCATGACACTTGTCCTAGATCTATTGGGTGAGTCATGGCCGACCCATACAAGCCATGGGCCACCTTGGGGACCCCATGGAGACACTTTGGTTGGGAAATGACATAAATAACTTTTTATTTAATGTTAAAATTAAATTGACACAAACATGAGTTGTTTTACTAAAACACTTTTTACGTAGGGATACACAGGTCCAAATTTTGATTATAAATAGTCATTGGAAAGATAAAAATATTTCCTACATCATAGTATTTTTTTATAATTTTTAGACATTAAATAAATTAAATTATATATGACATAATAATGATGCAGCGATGACATCATTATTTGACAATTTAAATAAAATGGAAAGATAATGAAAAATATAAAACCTACACATGGACAAAACCAATTAGATGAGTGTATTTAGAACCCGTATCACCTTATCCCAGAATTATATAAATGTGGGACCTTTTAAAACCGAAACACATTTTCAAATAAAGTAATATTTCTTTACTTTCCAAAAGTGCCCCTCCTCTCCTCTTATAAAAGGCCCCCACCTCTACCTCATTTCACACACTCCTCAAGCCTTTGGCTCGGCCAACCCCTGACCATTTACTCTCTCCACATCCCTCTCCTCATCCTAGAGGATTCCCTTTGGGCATAATCTTTTCAAAGGAAGCCTTTAGGCACAAATCAAAAGGAGTTACACTTTTAAAGGTAATTCATTCTCTCTTGTTCATTTGTTTTATTTTGCTTCTCCAACCCTCTAAACTCTTTTTATTTACTTCATTTGTAGCAACAACAGTATCTTCAATATACTAGGATGTTGTTATAATATTTATTTGAGCTACACTCTCACACAACTACATCAAATGGTTAAAAAACATACGGTTTCCGTGGATGGCGAAATTCTGCCTCCCGAAACGATGATTGTTCAATACTCATTTAACACCTTCAAAGGTGGCCATTATGATGTCACTATTTTTATATATGATATATGATATGTTTATGTTTTTCTTAAGCTTCTGTTTTTTTTCATTTTTGGCATACCTTTATGGTTTCCATTATGGGTAAACACGATATCTTCATTTTAGGAAGTGCGGACTACCGCCCCCTGAAAGTGATTTGATTCGTTAATACCATATGTGGGATGTGTAAAGGATAAAGTTAATGATATTATATATGTTATAATACTGGAATTATAATATACTCTTATATCATTATGATTCCATTCCAGAAAATATGAAATAGAAATGGAAGTAGCGTTCATGCGTACGTACGGCTTACCGTCTCCATGAACGGTGCATTTCATTTCTTATCGCCAAATGTAATGTACTATTAAAAGTACATGTATATAATGGATATATATAATTAATGATATATCTAAATAATGAATATAATTCTGGAATTAAAATGTACATACCTCTCATTTAGTTTTAATTCCATTAATATGACAAAGAAATGAAAGTAGCGTTCTTGCGTACGTACGGCTTACCGTCTCCATGAACGGTGCATTTCATTTCATACCTCTAAATGATTATGTAATATTATAAATACATGTATATGCTGGATATATATGATACATATTATATCCAAATCGGGAATTTCATTCTGGATATAAAGAACCTTTGACCACACGAACAACATGTAATTGTAATAAGTCCACTTTTGACTTAAGAACCAAATATTGACAAAACAAACATTATTAACTTAAATTGTTACATAATGTTTATAACATGGAAATAAGTGATATAAAAGGAATACTGAACTTTAAAAAGGTTCTTAATCATGTATAAATTATCTCAAGTTTATTATTCAGGACGTTAAATAACGATCGAGTCAAGTCGGACCCGAGGTAAGGGACTTCGTCTCAATCTCCTTTCATTGAGGCATATTTCATTTTATACACAACTTTCTTTTATATGGTGTATAAACCCCTTTGACTGTTACTTTTATACAAAAGTAATCTTTTTCTACGAAGCGTTTTACAAAATGACAAAAAGGAATGTTTCTTTTAACGTACGCGGTGACAACGACCTTTTCTGCCGCCGCGAGTATTATTTGGTCTTTGGATTTCTCAACAAGCCGTAATGTTTTTAGAATAAAATAAATACCATATACTCTTTTATGTATTTTGGTATTGAAAATGGTTTTGAAAAAGGATTCTATTATGTCAATATATTTATGATATATTGTGATTGAAATGTGTAAATGTTATCATTCCTTTATATTGGTTTTATGTTTTATGATTTTATATTGGTACTTGGACATTTTAACGGGTGGTTACATTATAAACCATATGACGGGTGGTGCCGTGAATACGAGGATGGGTGGTTACGTTATAACCTCCAATGCATTGGGATGGAAGTCGGCCGTATGGCTATTCCATTAAGTATGAATGGAAATTGGCCGTATGGCTATTCCATTAAGTGATATGTGTGGAAGTCGACCGTATGGTTATTCCACTTAAGTATGTTTATGTCCCAAGTTACCTTTATATATTCTATGTGTTTTTTTATATGGGATTTATGGTAATCCTTTGGTTACAAAAAGGTATGTAATGATACTTTATTCAGCGAAGAGTTTTTACTACTTCATGAAGGTGAAGGTATTACTTTGATAGAGTATACATGGTTTACTTGATTTTGAAAAACTAACAGTTTTCAATCTTTGTGTATCCCTTAATGAGCTTTTTATGCTCACCCCAAGTTTTTTTTGAAATGTTTTTCACATGACTTAATGTGGAATAAGGTCAAGGATGGGATCAAGGGAATGTCATGATATATAAAACATGGAACTGGACACGTTCCTTTTTAAGAGTTTTTTTTATTATGGAAACTTAGTATAAGTGACTGCTTTGTAATCTTTTGAGATGTAATAGTTATGTTCTAATTCTCTAAAACTCTAAACCTGAAAAGATCCTCAATGTGAATTATTCATTTAATTCAATATTAAGTAAGGTTTAAGGCCGGGGCCTTATAATTATAAAATGATTTTCGGATTTTAAAGGTCCCACATTGATATAATTCGAGGATAAGGTGATAAGGGTTCGAAATATACTCATCCAATAGGTCTTTGAAAAGTGTAAGTCTTAGATTTCACATTATCTTTTCATTTTATTTAAATTGTTAAATAATGAGGTAATCGCTGCATCATCATGGTGCCATAAATAATTTAATTTATATTATGTCTAAAAATTATAAAAAAATTATCATGATGTAGTAAACCTTCTTATATTTCTAATGAATATTTATAGTGAAAAATCTGAATTGTATAACCCCACTTAAAAATTGTTTTAGTAAAACATCTCATGTTTGTGACATTTTTACTTTAACATTAAATAAAAAGATATTAATGTCATTTTCCTACCAAAGTGGCTCCATGGGGTCCCCAAGTTGACCCATGGATTGACTTGGTTGGCCATGAAACATCAAATAAGGGTAGGACAAGTGTCTAAGTCATTTCATGTTATTAAAACATTATTTTTACCTTAAACCACAATAATTACCTCTAATCGTGATTAAAAACTTAAAAGTTTCTATTCGCCAAAAAATTATTTTAATCCCATTGAACCACATTTTACTTCCTAATGACAACCATGTATGTCGGATTTTTGAAATTCAAAACCAAAAGGTGCTAAAATTTCCTTTAAACGAAAAATCAGTTTTTTAAGTACCACTTGGTGGTTTCACTAATCATAAAAAATTGATGTTTTTCAGAAAAATACCAAAAATTCACCCTAAGATATATTTGATATTCTGAATACATAAATGAAGTCTATTTTACAAAATTCAAAACATATATGTTTAATTAATTAATTTAATAATTAAATCCCGTTGTCAGAGTAAATAGCGTGTTTTTATGAAACAATAAGTATCAAAAGATTGACACTAGTTTAATTCCGATTTCAAAGTGAAATTAATTACAACGACAAAAATTGGATTAAATGGTAAAAATATATTCTAATTTTACTTTAAAACAAATTCAAAAGATAATATATTCATATAATTAAATTAGATTAAAAATAGGTTTTGAATTAAAATACAACATTTTTCATTATTCATTAAAAAATGAACTTTATCAGAAAAATACCAAAAATTTACACAAAGTAAATTCTGATGTCCCGATTCTGAATAATTGTTTTATTTGGTCCAAAAGAATGTATAAGAGTGACCAAAAAAATATTTAATGGAGGTTCTCTATGAAAAGGTGATATGTCGACCTTTAGTTAATATAAGAGTATCTATGCCTAAAATTGAATTATTTTCTTATTTTAAGCCTTTATCATTTGTTGGATAAATATAAAAACATTTAACAAACATATATAATCATATTTTAGTTATTTCTATTCATTCCTGCTAATACAACGGCTACGTGTTAACTACCATTCAAAATAATATTATTATATTACTTGTGTGCAATGTTAGATTTCAATGAAACTCATTGTTGCGTATCGGGTACGCTATCGAACATAACAACCCCTTTA
Source organism: Viscum album (assembly GCA_963277665.1). Taxonomy (NCBI): domain Eukaryota; kingdom Viridiplantae; phylum Streptophyta; class Magnoliopsida; order Santalales; family Viscaceae; genus Viscum; species Viscum album. The sequence goes on along the minus strand of OY728164.1, from coordinate 565,690,393 downwards.
ATGTAAAATTAATATTTAATTCATAAATATTAATAAATATGAAAATTCTTTATTCATTATTTACCTGGGGTGTTACATCCTTCCCCCCTTTTGGGAATTGTGTCCTCGCAATTTTATTCACTTATCAAAATAAGTGGGGGTATTTATCCCTCGTAGCATTTTTAGATTCCCACATTGCCTCTTCAACCATATGGTTTTTACATAAAACATTTACCTAGTGAATTACCTTATTTCGAAACACTTTCTCTCTTCGGTCAAGAATCTAGACTGGTTGTTCTTCATAAGAGATATTCTCTTCTAACTGAACTACCTCTGGGCTCAAAACATGAGATGAATCTGGCATATCGAAACATGAAAAACATTGTGTACCTGAGATAAACTCGGAGGTAAAGCCACTCGGTAAGCAACCGATCCAGCTTTCTCCAGAATTTCATATGGTCCAATGAACCTTGGACTTACCATTACTTTCTTACAAAATAGCATCACACTTTTCCATGAAGAAACATTGAGAAAAACATGATCACCTACCTCGAAAGATAGATCCTTCCTCTGGTTATCCGCATAACTCTTCTGCATGCTTTGAGCTGTTCTCATGTGTTTCTGAAACAACTGATCTTTTTCTGCCATCTCTTCTACCAATTCTGGTCCCATCAGCTTCCTTTCACCCACTTCATCCCAAAAAGCTGGAGTACGACACCGCTTCCTATATAATTCCTCAAATGGTGCCATCTGTATACTGGAATGAAAACTGTTATTATATGAAAACTCAACCTAAGAATGATGTTGGTCCCAACTTCCCTGATAATCCATAGAACAAGCTCATATCATATCCTCCAAGGTCTGAATTGTTTATTCTAACTTCCCATCTGATTGTGGATGAAAAGCAGTACTGAAATTTAATTCAGTTCCCAACAACTTCTGAAGGTCTTTCCAAATGTTAGAAGTAAACCTGGGATCATGATCAGATACAATGGAGAGGGTAACTCCATGAAACCTGACTATCTCATTAAGATACAATCGAAAAAGTTGATCTAGAGAGAAAGTATCTTGAATAGGAAGGAAATGAGCATATTTAGTCAACCGATCAACAATAAACCAGATTGCATTATTACCTCGATATGTCTTTAGTAATCCTACAACAAAGTCCATGGATATATTTTCTCATTTCCACTCTGGCATTTCTAAAGGCTGTAGCATCCCTTTCAGTAACTGTTGCTCTGATTTAACCTACTGACATGTCAAACACTTCACAGTAAAATTAGCAATATCTCTTTTCATTCCATCCCACCAGTAATACTCCCACAGATCTCTATACATCTTAGTACTTCCAGGATGACCTGAAAATGGGGAACTATGAGCCTCACATAACAACTCATTCTTCAACTGTGAATCACCAGGCACACATAATCTCTTCCAAAACCTCAAAACACAATCATTATCAATGCTGAAATCAGGAACTTACCCTTCTGAACCATCTCTACCTTTTTCTGCAACTCACTGTCTTCCCTCTGTGCTTGCTTAATTCTGTCTGATAGGGATGATCTCACTGATACCAAAAACAAAACAGAAGAACTTCCTGCACCAACAACTTATATACCAATGTTCATCAAATCAAAAACCAAAGGATCTTGTTCCAAACGTATCATGGTTAATGAAGCATTACTTTTTCGACTCAAAGCATCAACCACTTTATTAGCATTTCCTGGATGCACTACTGGAAAAACAGGTATTTGCGACGGGCTATTTGCGACGGGATCCCGTCGCAAATAGCCCGTTGCGGAAAACGCCGTCGCAACTAAACTTATTTGCGACGGGACCGTCGCTAAAGCCCTTTTTTGCGACGGGCATTCTCCCCGTCGCAAATAGTATTCCGTATTTTTGTAAAAAACTTTTTAAAACTTTATTGCGACGGGCCCGTCGCAAAAACTATTTGCGACGGGTCCCGTCGCAAAAGGTATTTGCGACGGGCCCGTCGCAATAACGTTTTTTTTAAAAAATAAAAAAATTAATAATACTAGTATTTGCGACGGGAACCGGGACCCGTCGCAAATACTATTCATAGTAATTGCGACGGGTCCCGTCGTAAATACTCTTTTTAAAAAAAATAAAAAAAATATTAATAATACTAGTATTTGTGACGGGCATAGTATCCCGTCGCAAATACTATAAAAAAATAAAAAAAATAAATTATTAATAAATTATTTTAATTAATATAATAATAGAATTATAATTTACAAATGAAAATAATAAATTATTTTAATTACTATAACAATAGTAGAATTATAATTCAAAAATAAAAATAATAGAATACTAATAAATAATTTAATTAATATAATAATATTATAATTATAATTCATAAATAAAAAAAATATTAATAAGTTATTTTAATTAATATAAAAATAATAGAATTATTTTACATTCAAATATTAAAATAATTCAAGTATTACAAAAAAATAATTAAATTATAATATTATAAAATTTTAATATATATATAAAATTTTAATATATATATAAAATTTAATATTATAAAATATAAATATTATTATTATTCATATTAATATTGTTATTTAAAAATATAATATTATTAATATTTTATAATGAGACAGAAACTACGAATAGAAAAAAAAAATATTTTGATTTCACAAATTTTATAACAGAAATACAAACTCTAATCTGTAGGAGGGGGGGAGGTGGGGGATCTGCAGATGGTGGTGGAGGAAACTCCATCCCTAAAGCATGAGTGAGTCGGCGCATGTACTCCATCTGCTCCTAATGCTGCTGCTGCCACCGACTCGTCTGCTCCTCGTACAGCTGCTGCTGGCGTCGACGCTCCTCCTCATGCTGCTGACGTATCTGCTCCTGCTCCTGTCGGAGACTCTCTATCTGTGCAGTCTGAGATCGCAACTGCTCCTCATACTGTGTAGAAGAAGATGCACGAGCTCCCCTCGAGCTGGATGCCGACATCGCAGCACTTCCATAATAATCTCCGGGAGTCAGTCGAGAGCCGATACCAACTACCCGGCCCTTCTCGAAGGCATACTGGGTGGCCTGCATCCATGCCGCCTCATCAAACTGACGGGCAGTGGTCTGATCTGATGACTCGGCCTGACTCTCAGGCCGGGCCTGTGCCGCTGCGGCCTCATATGACTCCTATAGTTGCAATTTAAAATTAAAATTGTGAATATATTATATGCAGTTAATTTTTAAACTTGAAAACAAATAATACTGACCACGATGTGATGCTGACGATCACCTCTGAGCTCCCCAGTAGCAGGATCACTATACATCCTCCGATATACGTCGTACTCTGTAATATCGGGGTGCTCGACAGCCTATAAGAATAAAAAATAAACTGTTAATATTTATAGTTATATAAAATATTTATAAATAATGTATGTACCAGATGCTGTCTATGAGTACTGAAAGAACGACTCCCAGCTCGATGAGTCACCTCCTGCCTCCCCCGATTCTGCCTCCCCACCGATGATCTCCTCTGAAAGGCACCACTCAACCAGTGCGCACATAATCCATCCCATACATGGGATGAAATGTACTCTGGTCGGTGTGCTCTACATGACTCCTCAAAATCTGACACTCCTGCTTTCTTCATCGCAGCTTTTCTTAAATTGTGCAAAAACTGACGAAGGAGATCACGCATGGCCACCTCCCATGCCTCGTGGATGGCGTCACGCATGGTATCCTCGATCGGATACCATAAACCCTACAAATAAATCAAAATATCAAGTAAGAAATGAAATAATTTTCAAAATAAAAATTATTTATTTACGTACGTACCAACCAATGGCCGAACATGGCCTGCTGCACATCAATGGGAATCTGCTCCCATGTGGTCCACGGCTGAGAGAAATAGTTGCGCAAAATAGCGCTGCCCTGTCCGACTGCTATATGCGAAAAACTGAAAAAATAATAAACATTTATTATGTGAATAGATTAATGAAATCTTAGTCAAATTCACAGGTTATTACACAGGTTATCACACCTCCGGGTGCGCGGATCAAACCCAAGACGTGGACGTCGCTCGGGGACGGGGTCAGGAATCATCAATCGTGCAAGACCGCGCCCCCTCCGCGTACTCCCTGGAGCGGCTGCAGGCTGAGGGTCATCTGCCAGCAACTCATCCGCATCGAAAGGCAGGTCAGCCTCCGCCAACTCACGAAATGTGGCCTCGTCCATCTGAAACAGAAAATGTTAATATTAGCAAATAATTGATAATTACTATTATATATACATATATATACATATTATGATTGTATATAAATACCATGGAATTCTATAAGTGTTCATCTTCATCATCATCTTCATATATGTCAATGTCATCTTCATATTCCTCCTCAACATCATCGATATCCATTCGAGTTGCAGTTGCTTCATCTCTTACCATTTCAAATTCATGTGTGACATCATTAACATCATCGTCATCACCGACTCTTAAATGTGGGGTGTCGTCATCGATACTCATATCTCTTTGTAAAAAAGATTGATTTTGAGTACTCTCTTGAAAAACTTCAATTCTTTGCACATCAGTGAAAGCACATTCACTTTGACTAAACTGATTGTCTCGAATTTTGATTTTTATTACACTCCACCAATCAGTCAAGTCTCTTGATGTTGCACAGTACTTTGCATAATAAACTTGATATGCCTGTTGAGCCAATAAGAATGGTTCATTTACTGTGAGAACACTTTTACATTTAATATCGATGATTCCATGAGTCGGATGAACACGCACGCCTCTCTCTGTATCCAACCACCGACATTTGAACATGGTTATGTAATGTTGTCCAAGATAACAGAGTTCAATGATTTCATCAAGCATGCCATAAAAGTCAACTTCATTTTCTCGATGATGAGATCCTCTCAAGCTAACTCCACTGTTCATTGTTTTTTTCGATTCCCCATATGCATGCGTGTGGAATCGAAATCCATTCACCACATATGCATTATAAGTTTTAACAAGTTTGGAAGGTGGGTTACTCAATACACAGAGCCGTTTGTCAATTTTATCAGCATGTCGAGACACCTGAAGATTTGTGAAATAATTATCAATATAGTAAACTATACATTGAATGAGTTGCTAAATGATAAAGAATTTATGTTACCAGTTTTTGAAACCACTGAGAGAAATTTTTCAGTCGCCGTTCTTCGAGAGCAGCTGCTGTAATTTGTGGAATTTGTTTCTTGATATGATTATCATACAACCTATAAAAACCAAAGTTATTTACTGTAACATAAATGATAGAATAAGTGATATAAACACTTACAGTACAACTGATGTCATCTCTTCACAGTTGAGCAGAACATACGTATGAGCTCTATGATGTTCATCGTCTGAAAGCCAGCGTTCAGAAACTCCACCAAAACCAAGCTCTGACTGGTTGAAAACAGATAATTGATTGTCGATTTCATCAATATTCCTCTCATTCCGTCCCATTCGGTTGTGTTTTGAAGGATACTCAGATTCAAAATAATGGGAGCAGAAAAAAGATATTTCCTCTTGCAAATAAGCTTCTGCAATAGATCCTTCAACAGATGCTTTGTTGCGTACTTTTCTTTTCAATTTTTGCATGCATCTTTCAAATGGGTACATCCATCGAAACTGTACCGGACCTCCACATTTGGCTTCATATGGCAAATGTAACATCAAATGTTCCATTGAGTCGAAGAAAGACGGCGGGAATATTTTTTCCAGTTTACATATAATTACAACAACATCTTTTTCAAGTTTGCCTAGAGCATCATAATCTGCCGTAGCCGCACAAATTTCCCGAAAAAAATGAGACATGTCTGTTATGGAATCCCAAATCACAGAATTCAACAGACCTCTTAATCCAATTGGTAGAAGTCTCTCCATTATAACATGACAATCATGACTTTTCAATCCAGTAATATGACCATTCTTTACACATCTACCCAAATTGGAAGCACATCCATCTGGAAGTCTCAAATCTGCAATCCACTGACAAAATAATAAACGGTTTTCTTTAGACAGTGTATAAGCTGCTTTTGGTTTCAGTAACCTTTCTGTTCTGACATTCTCAAATAGTTCCAATTCTGGACGTCTGCAAATTTGGGCAAGATCTAAACGTGCATTTACATTGTCTTTGCTCTTTCCTGGCGTATCCAAAACTGTATGAAACAAATTATCAAAACAGTTCTTCTCAATATGCATGACATCTAACATGTGTCGGACCAACAAATCAGACCAATATGGCAAATCCCAAAATATGCTACGTTTAATCCAATTGTGTTCTTTCCCAAAACCAGAAATTTTCTGTTGGTTTATTGTGGGACCAAAAGTGATGGGAGGTAATGAAAATACAACCGATTTTAACTCCGAACCTGATAGCATTTTTGGAGGTCCATCCCTTTCAACTGTTCCTTTTCTGAAATGAGATCTGTTTCTGCGAAAAGGATGATCAGCTGGAAGAAATCTGCGATGACAGTCAAAATAACAAGGTTTCTTTCCATGAATGAGCATAAATGCTTTGTTCTCTCCCATACAGTAAGGACATGATTTCTGACCATGTGTACTCCAGCCAGATAACATCCCATAAGCCGGGAAGTCACTTATTGTCCACATCAATGCTGCTCTCAGTATGAAATTCTGTTTCGTTGCAACATCATATGTACTGACACCAGTACTCCACAATAAATTTAATTCATCAATCAATGGCTTCAAATAAACATCAATATTTTTCTTCGGATGTCCTGGAATTAGTAAAGTCAAAAAGATATATGGCTCCTTCATCAACATCCATGGAGGTAAATTATACGGAGTTAAAAAAACAGGCCAACATGAATATTGACTACCATAAGATCCAAACGGACAGAAACCATCAGTGGAAAGGCCCAGTCGAACATTTCTAGCTTCTAAAGCAAATGATGGATGCACTCTATCAAAATGTTTCCATGAATCACCATCGGCTGGATGATTCAAGCTTTTATCGGTTGAAATATTCTCTTTATGCCATGACATCATTGTCGCTGTATTCTTAGACATGAATAAAAGCTGAAGTCTGGATGTAAGCGGAAAATATCTCAACTGTTTTACAGGAATCAAACCAGACTTCCCGTGTTGTCCTTCTTTATATCTCTGTTGCCCACATGTGGGACAACTATCCAACGACTCATTTTCCCCTGAATATAAAATGCAGTCATTTGAACATGCATGAATCTTCTGACAAGTAAGTCCCAAATTTCGAACCAACCTCTTACTTTCATAGTAATTTGCAGGTAAAACATTTCCTTCGGGTAACAGTGTTTTCAGCAAAGAAAATATCTGGTCAAAACATGTGTTTGACATTCCGTTATCTGATTTGATAGCCATAAATTTTGCAACTGCTTCTAATTTGCTCATCTTGCAGCCAGGATATAATGCATCCTCAGCAGACTTCAACAACTCATAAAATTCAGACGGTCCCAACTCAGGATTTGAAGCTATATCAGCCGGAGTTTCTGTATGTTGAACAGATGAACCTGCAACATCATGTACTAAATCTTGAAACTGGGATGGATCCGGAATCAAGTTGGTATCATCTGCTCTGGAACTGCGTTCACCGTGTTGATACCAAAAAACATAATCTGCTTGAAAACCAAAACGCAAGAGATGTTCCCCCACTTTGTCAAACGTGTCAAACGTTCTCAATGCACATTTTCTGCAAGGGCATTTTATCTTTCCTTCTGAAACAAATTCTGAATTTGATGCCGCAAATGATAAAAAAATCTCCACACCCTCTATATATACTGGATTTAAACCAGAACCATTTGGATTTCTACGTTGATTTATCCATATGCGGTCATCTAATAATGACTGTTGACGACCTCGCTGTTCCATATTTTTCTATAAAATATAAAAGCATTACTGGTTTTGAATAATTTGTTAGAAAAAACACTCAAGCAAGGATTACTAATTATTACAATTTATTACTAATTATTACAATTTATTGCTAATTATTACTATTTATTACTAATTTAGCAATACTTAGCAATACATAGCAAAAGGAAAACTGCTTGAATAATGAAAGGAAATTTGATAATCATCGTTGTGGAGATGGTTATAAATTTTCCCTTCATTATCCAAGCAGATTTCGTTTACTAATTATTAGTAATAAAAAAAATATTATCAATATTTACGAAAAAACAATATTAATATTATTAAAATAATAAAAAAAATTAAAAAATATTAAAATTATCAATATTCAGAACAAACTTTGTTCTATTATTAACATGTTCAAATCTTAAAGGGTCGTCAATTGTCAGGTCATGCGCAATAAAAAGTTTGTGTCAGCCATGTCTAATGTAAACTCTATAATTGTCCTTGCATGGTTGATCACTTCGCAAGTAATGTTGCAATCAGACAAACCAAGTCATTCCCTTCTTAACTATAAGAATTATCTCACATGAACCTTTACATAGATCATTCTTCCTTAAAAATTTGAGGGGATATCATTATTTTTCCCTTAAATTTTCAAGGAAGAATGGTCTATGTAAAGGTTCATGTGAGATGATTCTTATAGATAAGAAGGGAATGACTTGGTTTGTCTGATTGCAACATTACTTTTGAAGTGATCGACCATGCAAGGACAATTATAGAGTTTACATTGGACATGGCTGACAGAAACTTTTTATTGCGCATGACCTGACAATTAGCGACCCTTTAATAATATTAATATTTTTTTCATAAATATTGATAATATAATTTTTTTTGCTAAGTGTTCTTGAGTATTCCTGAGTATTCCTGAGTATTCCTGATTATTTGTGAGTATTCGTGAGTATTCGTGATTATTCGTGAGTATTCGTGATTATTCGTGAGTATTCGTGAGTATTCGTGAGTATTCGTGAGTATTCCTGAGTATTCCTGATTATTCCTAATTATTCCTAATTATTTGCAATTATTCCTAATTATTTGCAATTATTGGTAATTATTGGCAATTATTGGTCATTATTGGCAATTATTACTAATTATTCCTAATTAATCCTAATTATTCCTAATTAATCCTAATTAATCCTAATTAATCCTACTTATTCCTAATTATTACTAATTATTCCTAATTAATACTAATTATTCCTAATTATTACTAATTATTCCTAATTATTACTAATTATTGTTAATTATTCCTAATTATTACTAATTATTGTTAATTATTCCTAATTATTACTAATTATTGGTAATTAATACTAATTATTGGTAATTAATACTAATTATTGGTAATTAATACTAATTATTGGTAATTATTACTAATTATTCCTAATTAATACTAATTATTGGTAATTATTACTAATTATTCCTAATTAATACTAATTAATACTAATTATTGTTAATTATTCCTAATTATTACTAATTATTGTTAATTATTCCTAATTATTACTAATTATTGTTAATTATTCCTAATTAATACTAATTATTGGTAATTAATACTAATTATTGGTAATTATTACTAATTATTGTTAATTATTCCTAATTATTACTAATTATTGTTAATTATTCCTAATTATTGTTAATTATTCCTAATTATTACTAATTATTGGTAATTAATACTAATTATTGGTAATTAATACTAATTATTGATAATTATTACTAATTATTCCTAATTAATACTAATTATTGGTAATTATTACTAATTATTCCTAATTAATACTAATTATTACTAATTATTGTTAATAATTCCTAATTATTACTAATTATTGTTAATTATTCCTAATTATTACTAATTATTGTTAATTATTCCTAATTAATACTAATTATTGGTAATTAATACTAATTATTGGTAATTAATACTAATTATTCCTAATTAATACTAATTATTCTTAATTAATACTAATTATTACTAATTAATACTAATTATTCCTAATTAATACTAATTATTCCTAATTATTACTAATTATTCCTAATTATTACTAATTATTGTTAATTATTCCTAATTATTACTAATTATCGTTAATTATTCCTAATTAATACTAATTATTGGTAATTAATACTAATTATTGGTAATTAATACTAATTATTGGTAATTAATACTAATTATTGGTAATTAATACTAATTATTGGTAATTAATACTAATTATTCCTAATTAATACTAATTATTGGTAATTAATACTAATTATTCCTAGTTAATACTAATTATTCCTAATTAATACTAATTATTCCTAATTATTGTTAATTATTCCTAATTATTACTAATTATTGTTAATTATTCCTAATTATTACTAATTATTCCTAATTATTACTAATTATCGTTAATTATTCCTAATTAATACTAATTATTGGTAATTAATACTAATTATTGGTAATTAATACTAATTATTGGTAATTATTACTAATTATTCCTAATTAATACTAATTATTGGTAATTAATACTAATTATTCCTAATTAATACTAATTATTGGTAATTATTACTAATTATTCCTAATTATTACTAATTAATACTAATTATTGGTAATTAATACTAATTATTGGTAATTAATACTAATTATTGGTAATTAATACTAATTATTGGTAATTAATACTAATTATTGGTAATTAAGACTAATTATTGGTAATTAATACTAATTATTTGTAATTAATACTAATTATTTGTAATTAATACTAATTATTCCTAATTAATACTAATTATTCCTAATTAATACTAATTATTGGTAATTAATACTAATTATTCCTAATTAATACTAATTATTCCTAATTATTCCTAATTATTACTAATTATTCCTAATTATTACTAATTATTCCTAATTATTACTAATTATTCCTAATTATTGTTAATTATTCCTAATTATTACTAATTAATGTTAATTATTCCTAATTATTACGAATTATTGGTAATTAATACTAATTATTACGAATTATTTGTAATTAATACTAATTATTGGTAATTAATACTAATTATTGGTAATTAAGACTAATTATTGGTAATTAATACTAATTATTTGTAATTAATACTAATTATTTGTAATTAATACTAATTATTCATAATTAATACTAATTATTTGTAATTAATACTAATTATTCCTAATTATTCCTAATTATTGGTAATTATTACTAATTATTCCTAATTAATACTAATTATTCCTAATTATTACTAATTATTCCTAATTATTCCTAATTATTACTAATTATTGTTAATTATTCGTAATTATTGTTAATTATTCCTAATTATTACTAATTATTGTTAATTATTCCTAATTATTACTAATTATGGTTAATTATTCCTAATTATTACGAATTATTGGTAATTAATACTAATTATTGGTAATTAATACTAATTATTGGTAATTAATACTAATTATAGGTAATTAATACTAATTATTGTTAATTATTGGTAATTATTACTAATTATTCTTATTTATTGATAATTATTAGTAATTAAATGAATAATTATCAATAATTAGAAATAATTACCAATAATTACAAATAATAACATTATTAATATATTTTATTATTAATATTAAAATAATATAATTTTCTAATTTATATACAGTTCTTTTTTCATCTGTGCGTTTTCTATCTCCACATACAAATAATACATGTGAAGACAGCAAACACACAGATGAAAAAAGAACTGTATATATATAAAAAATTATATTATTTTAATATTAATAATAAAATAAAGTAATAATATAATAATGTTCTTATTCTTAATTATTGGTATTTATTACTAGTTATTAATATTTATTCTTAATTACTAAAAATTATTACTAATTATTCCTAATTACCATATAAACAATACTTATAATTTAAATTTATTAAATAATAAAACAATGTGAACATAATTAAATTACAACTAATTAATAATAATAGAAACTAATAAGAAATTAAAAATAAATAAAAAATTAAAATGAAGATAAATACCTTGAAAATTGATCTGTTCTGATCGTTCTTCAAAACTTTAATATCAGCTCCGGAGAAAAAACTTAAACTGGAGAAAAACTCAACTCTAGAAATATAATTCTGAAAGAGAGAGAAGATAAGGAATGAGAATGAAATGAAAAAAACGGATGGGGGTATTTATAGGTTAGATTAGTTGCGACGGGCCCATTTGCGACGGGAATCCCGTCGCAAATAGGATTATTTGCGACGGGACCCGTCGCAAATACCTTAGCCAACATTTATTACGATCAACCGGTAAATAGTTATTTGCGACGGGACCCGTCGCAAATAAGCCCTGCCGACATAGTATTTGCGACGGGGGAATATTCCCGTCGCAAATACCTTTTACCGCCGCCGGTTATTTGCGACGGGATTGCTCTCCCCGTCGCAAATAAGTTTCCCGCGATTTGGCGCGCATCGCGGGAAAACTATTTGCGACGGGGAAAGCAATCCCGTCGCAAAAGCCTCCTTATTTGCGACGGGGAAATACCCCCGTCGCAAATAAGTTTTTAACATGACTATTTGCGACGGGAATAAATCCCGTCGCAAATAGCCCGTCGCAATTGCGCATTTTTCCCGTAGTGATGGTAATGAATTGTACAATCATAATCCTTGATTAATTCCAGCCATATACTCTATCTCATGTTCAATTATTTATGAGTGAATATATACTTTAAACAGTTGTGATCGGTATATATTTCACACTTTACTCCATACAAATGATGCCTCCAAATTTTTAAATAAAAAACAACAGCAGCTAATTCCAAATCATGTGTAGGGTAATTTACCTCAGGAGTTTTCAACTGACATGAAGCATAAGCAATTACCTGATCATTCTGCATAAGGACACAACCAAGTCCTTTCAATGAAGCATCACTGTAGATAACAAACTCACCATTCCTGGAAGGAAGTTCTAAAACTGGAGCATTCACCAATCTTCTTTTCAACTACTGAAAACAATCATCACATACTATTGTCCAGATAAACTTAACTCCCTTCCGAGTTAGCTTACTCATTGTACTAGATAATCGTGAACAATTTTCAACAAACCTTCGGTAGTAACCTTCCAAACCAAGAAATCTAAAGATTTCGGTTACATTTGTGGGTCTTTTCCATTATTCAACAACATTTGTTTAGCATGATCAATAGTTATTCCATTTTGTGAAACAATGTGACCAAGGAAAGAAATTTTTTGTAACCAAAACTCAAACTTTCTGAATTTTCCATATAGTTTATTTTCTTTTAAGGTTTTCAATATAACCCTTAAATGACTTTTATGCTCCTCTTTAATTTTAGAAAACACCAAAATATCATTAATAAAAACAACCAACATTTTTCACCTGAGTAAACTGAGCCATCACTGCAACAAACTGTTTAGTTCTAATTCTTACCGTCTCAGGATACTGATTTGAAAGGTCATTTCCCTCTGTATGCCTTCCCATGAAATCTGTTATGTTTCCTCTATAAAAAACCATTCTTAGCACTGATATATCTTAGGTGAAGCAACATGGTAATCTTTAAATGCTATATCATTTCAGTCACACCATAAATTAATTTATATTTTAACAATTTTCTTACTCCTAAAGTTTTCTAAACCGACCTCTGATACCAACTATAAGGCCCTGGCCTTAAACCTTAGTTAATATTGAATTAAATAAATAATTCACATTGAGGATCTTTTAAGGTTTAGAGTTTTAGATAATTAGATCATAACTATTACATCTAAATGATGACAAAGTGGACACTTCTACAAAGATTCCATAAAATAAAAACTCTTAAAAAGAAACATGTCTAGTTCCATGTTTTAGATAGCATGAATTTCCCTTGATCCCATCCTTGACCCTATTATGAATTATGTCCTATGAAAAACAATTCAAAAAAACTTGGGGTGAGCATAAAAATCTCAGTAAGGGATACACAAAGAATGAAATTGTTAGTTTATCCAAACAACAAGTAAACCATTTATACTTTATCAAAGTAATACTTTTCACCTTTATGAAGTAGTAAAAACTATTCACTAAATAAAAGATCATTACATACCCTTTTATAACCAAAATATTACCATAAAACCCATATAAAGAACACATATCATAAAAAACGTAACTTGGGACATAAACATACTTAAATGGAATAACCATACGGTTGACTTCCACACATACTTAATGGAATAGCCATATGGCCGACTTACATAAACAATGCATTAGAGGTTATAACATAAACACCCATCCGGGTATTCACGGCACCACCCGTCATGTGGTTCATCACATAACCACCCGTCAAATGTCCAAGTACCATTATAAAATCATAAGACATAAAACAAATATAATTGAAAGAAAACAGTTCCACACTTTGATCACAATATATCACTTAAATATATTGACATAACAAATCCATTATAAAACCCATTTTCAATACCAAAGTACATAAATGAGTATATGGTATTTATTTCATTTAAAAAAACATTACTCCTTGTTCAGGAATCCAAAGACCAAATAATACTCGAGGCGGAGGAAACGGGCATTGTCACCGCGTACGTTAAAAGAAACATTCCTTTTTCTCGTTTAGTAAAACGCTTAGTAGAAAAATATTCCTTTTGTATAAAATTAAAAGTAAAAGGGTTTTATACACCGGATAAAAGAAATCCTTGTATTAGAAAAAAATATGCCTCAATGAATGGACATTGAGATGAAGTCCCTTACCTCGTGTCCGACGTGACTCGATTTCTCTTCAATCTCCAGAATAATAAACTAGTGTTAATTTCTACTTGCTTAAGAACATTTTTCAAGCATACTATTCCTTTTATATCAATTATTTCCATTTTATAAGCATTATGTAATCATTTAAGTTAATGATGTTTGTTTTGTCGATATTTGGTTCTTAAGTTGAAAATGGCCTTCTTACAATTACATGTTGTTCATGTGGTCAAATGTTCATTATAAATAGAATTATATTCATGATTTGGATATCATATATATCATATATATCCAGAATATACATTTATTTATAATATTACATAATCTTTTTGAGGTAAGAAATGAATTGCACCGTTCATGGAGACGGTAAGCCGTACGTACGCATGAACGCTACTTTCATTTCTATGTCATATTAATGGAATTAAAACTAAATGAGAGATATGTATATTTTAATTCCAGAATTATATTGATCATTTAGATGTATCATACATCATATATATCCATTATATATATTTACTTATAATATTACATTACATTTGGGGATAAGAAATGAAATGCACCGTTCATGGAGACGGTAAGCCATACGTACGCATGAACGCTACTTTCATTTCTATATAATACTTTAATGGATAGAAAAAATAATGATTTAAAGGTATATTATAATTCCAGTATAACATCATATATTATAACTTTATATCTATCCTTTATTAGTCCCACATATGGAATTAACGAATCAAATCACTTTGAGGGGGCGGTAGTCCGCACTTCCTAAAATAAAGATATCGCGTATACCCATAATGGAAGCCATAAAGGTGTGCCATAAATGAAAAATACAGAAGCTTAAGGAAGAAATAAACATATTATATATAATATATAAATATAGTGACATCTTAATGCCCACCTTTGAAGGTGTTGGAAGAATATTGAACAATCATCGTTTCGTGAGGCAGAAATTCACCGTCCACAGAAACAATATGTTCTTTAACCATTAGATGTAGGTGTGTGTAAGTGTAGCTCGAATTCTTCTTATAACCACATCCTAGTTTATTTAATATACTGGAGTTGTTACAAATGAAATTTATAAAAAGAGTTTAGGGGGTTGGAGAATCAAAATAAAACAAAAGAACACAAGAGAAAACACTACCTTTAAATCGGGTAACTCTTTTATATTTGAGCTCAAAGGCTTCCTTGGGAAGACTTCTGCCCAAATTCAGGATTCAAGGAGTAATAGAGGGATGTGGAGAGAAAAAATGGTCAGGTTGTGGCCGAGACAAAGGCTTTGGATGTGTGGGTAAGGTGGTAGAGGTGGGGGCCTTTTATAAGAGGAGAGGAGGGGAACTCTTGAAAAGTTATAAGAGTTTACTTTATTATAAAATGATTTTAGGATTTTAAAGGTCCCACATTGATATAATACGAGGATAAGGTGATAAGTGTTCGAAATATACTCATCCAATAGGTCTTTTACAAGTGTAAGTCTTATATTTTACATTATCTTTTCATTTTATTTAAATCGTTAAGTAATGAGGTAATCGCTGCATCATCATGGTGCCATAAATAATTTAATTTATTTAATGTCTAAAAATTATAAAAAAAATTATAATGATGTGTGAAATATTTTTAGCTTTTAAATTAATATTTATAGTCAAAAATATGACTTGTATACCCCACTTAAAAATTGTTTTAGTAAAATAACTCGTGTTTGTGACATTTTCACTTTTACATTAAACAAAAGATATTAATGTCATTTTCCTACCAAAGTGGCTCCATGGGGTCCCCAAGTTGACCCATGGATTTTATTGGTCGGAAATTACACATCTAATAAGGGTAGGAAATGTGTCTAGGTCATTTCATATTATTAAAACATTATTTTTACCTTAAACCACACTAATTACCTCTAATCGCGATTAAAAAAATAAAAGTTTCTATTCACCAAAAAATTATTTTAATCCCATTGAACCACATTTTAATTCGTAATGACAACCATGTATGTCATATTTTTTAATTTCAAAACACAAAGGTGGTAAAATTTCATTTAAATGAGAAATCAGTTTTTTAAGTACCACTTAGTGGTTCACTATTCATCAAAAATTGAAGTTTTTCAGAAAATTACCAAAAATTCACCCTAAGATATATTTGATATTCAGAATTTAAAAATGAAGCCTATTTTACAAAATTCAAAAAATATAAGTTGAATTAATTAATTTAATAATTAAATCCCGCTGTCAGAGCAAATAGCGTGTTTTTATGAAACAATAAGTATCAAAAGATTGGCACTAGTTTAAGTCCGATTTCAAAGTGAAATTAATTCCAACGAAAAAAATTGGATTAAAAGGTAAAAATATATTCTAATTTTACTTTAAAATAAATTTAAATGATAATCTAATCATATAAATAAATTAGATTAAAAAGTGGTTTTGAATTAAAATACAACATTTTTCACTATTCATTAAAAATGAACTTTATCGGAAAAATACCAAAAATTTACACAAAGTAAATTTTGATGTCCCGATTCTAAAGAATAGTTTTATTTGGTCAAAAAGAATATATAATAGTGACCAAAAAAATATTTAAATGGGGTTCTCCATGAAAAGACGATAAGTCGACCTTTAGTGAATATAAGAGTATCTATGCCTAAAATTGAATTCTATTCTTATTTGAAGCCTTTATCTTTTATTGGATAAATATAAAAACATTTAACAAACATATATAATCATATTTTAGTTATTTCTATTCATTCCCACCAATACAACGACTACGGGTTAACTACCATTCAAAATAATATTATTATATTACTTGTGTGCAATGTAAGATTTCAATGAAACTCATTGTTACGTATTGGATACGCTATAGAACATAGCAACCCCTTTAAAGTAAAATTAATATTTAATTCGTAAATATTAATAAATATTAATTTGCTTTATTCTTTATTTTCCTGGGGTGTTACATATCTACAACAGTATAACATCAATGACTGATTGATGTGTCCCTATCATCAGTCTGCATCCTCGAGAAACGTACGACAAGTCGGTCTGACCTCCGACTGGTGTGATAAGCACCAGGGGCGTTGGAAGTATCTTGGTATCTAAACCCAGAGCATGGGATAGACTGGGTGTAACAAAGGATTGAGATGCTCATGTATCGAACAAAGCTTACGCAAGGGTACTAAACAAGCTGATTGTACCTCAAACGACCTCTGGCCCTGCTGGAACTGCTGCCTCCGCGGTGTGAAACTCCCACGCCCAGATCCTTTTCTTCTAGGCAGTCAGCCACCTCCTCGACCATGCCCGGGTCTAGGTCCCTGAGAACTTCCCTGAGGTCAGCCTCCTCCTGCAACGTCTGCCCTCAGAGGAGCGGGATTCTGCTGCCCCTGCTGCTGCTAAAAGGGCCTAGATAGGAACTATGGCTTCTGAGGTGGGTATTGGACCTGCCCACCCACACCGTACTATACTCTGTCCAGGAAATGATTCTGAAGGTTCTCAAGGCTTCCACATATGAAACACACTGGTCCTGGGCCTAAAGGGAAAGGGCAAGGACCGAGAGATCGGTATTGGAACGGCTGCGACCTGCTCCCTGCTGGTCGGAACCTAGTGGGCCCTGATTTTGGAGGCCTTCTACTGAAATCCTTCCCCTTTGATGGTCCCACCTGGATTCTCTCTCATGACACACATCACATCTTGTGCATCCTCTCCACCACTTCATCCTTCTTCTATACCTCTAAGTATTTCTGTAGGGTGAAGGGACTAACAGCGTACTGAAGAGAAGGTCGGAGTGCCTCCTCTAAACGTCTCTCCTGGGACTCCTCATCCGGATAGTGGTCCGGAGCAAAGTGAAGGATATCCTTGAACTTGATCCCCAACTCTCTCACTAACATACTCCCCTACAGGAGGGAGAGTAGCTCCTGCCTCTTCTCTGCCTTTATCTTGGAAGAGGGGAATTCTGCTCGGAACTCCTTCTCGAAGTCATCCCACGCAACTTCAGCTTCCCTCTTTTCTCCATGATAAATCATCCACCACTGACGTGCTGGTCCACACATCTGGATGAGGTCTAGAGGAACCCAGTACCCCGTCGGAGCCCGAATCAGGCCGAAATCTATCACTAGTTCCTCGATCCATCTCTCCATCTCCATATCCGAGGTGCTGCCCTCTTACTTTCCGAGGGTCTGTCATTGAAAGGCTTGAAGCGTCTTCTTCAACTGATCATCCTCCTCCTCTCGGTCGGTCTTCTGTTGATCAGCCAAGTCAACCACCCAGGCCTCAATTTCCCTCACTACTCATCGTCGCCTCCTATGTGTCATAGCTTCAAGGTAAACAAGGAATGCCTAATCCCGAGTAGTGTAGAATATTGTTCTTAAATTTTCTTATACTTATTTATTTATTTATAATCACCAAGACACCCATGAAACATAAGAACACAACTCATTATGATTAATGTACCTTTCCTAGGGTCTCTACACTGCAATCAGTGTAGCCTCACTTGGTCGTTTGGTAGGTCCAGAGTCCTTGCATCGGATCACGGGGGACCTAAAATCCCGTGTCCTAGCTAGTTTTCTCTAGCCTAATTCAAGCACCAAGGTCACCCAACAATGTTTCCCTACCAAATAATGCAATCCTAACTGTTACTAACTCCGGACTCCATCCGACCTCTCAATCTACTCCATTGATACCATTCTGTCTTGACCCGCCTTCACCAAAAGGAGGGAAGGGTCAGTAGATTGTCAGGCCATTCCTTCTTTAAGTTGAAGGAGAGATAATGACTCCTGAAACCCGCCTTAAATAGGTCCCGGAGTGGCGACCAGCACCAAGGGTATAGAATCACACACAAAATGGGAGGCATTACCCTTTCTATTTTTATAGGATCGAGAGATAAGATAGCGACCCCAACAATATAGAAGCTGAAAGTAAAGGTAAAGCCAAGTGTAAACCATTGCCATATGCTTGTTCAAAAGTAAAAGATGCGAGACACAAAAACTAAAAACGTAAAGTACCAGGAAAAAAGGAAATGACAACAGAAACTACCCCATGGTCCGAGCTAGTATGGTCCCACATGATCCCTTAAGTCCAACTAGAAACCTGAAAACAGTTTTATATACGTAGGGTGAGCATACAAGTACACTCCGTAGGGAAAACCAAAGACTCTCATGCACAAGTGGAGAGGAATTCTAATGACCTGTTAGAAAATAAAAAACAAAGAACCTAGCAAGAAAAAACTATCCACCCAAGTCTCACCAAGGAACACTCCCCAAATAATTCATGGAACGAAATGTATAGTAATAGCACATCGATATTTGGGTACCCCACGCCACTTTCCCACTGGTTATGGAAGACATCCTACACATCGAACCAATCCCTCCATTCGTACCATAGTCCCACTGCCAAACCCCACCCGCACACACCTGGGATATAACTGATATCCTTCCTGCAGACACTTGGGCCCCAACCACCACACGTAACCACACCCAAAAACACCTAGGCCAGAACTACTACTACCAGGCCCGAGGACACCTGCGCCTCATGCCGAAGAGACTTGGGAAACAACTTTCCCGCAAACACCTGGGCCAACCACCACAACTGCCCTAACTGAAGATTATTGGGCCAATAATGGACTTCCGGCCATCACAGCCTGCCCAAAGAGTCTTCAGCTATTCAGGAAAGGGAGCAGAAAATGAGCTAATAACCAGCCACTCCTAGGTGTGTTGGAAAAATCACCATACCCCATGAAATGGGGATGTTCGACACTAATGTGCTCAACTTGGTTGGTGCACGAATAAGAAACATAAATGAAATAGATATATGTATAAGTAACAAGCACTCATCTCAACCTAGGGGTTCTAAAACCTATGCAAAAACACTGTTGTTACTATTCATTTGCAAAAGAAGCCACAACACTCATAGAGAAGTTACAACTCATCCAAAAAACCAATTCCCCATTTAAATGATTCTTGTTTTCATGTTCATGCGATCCCATTAGGGTGAATTCTGCACTACCGAGCAACTAACAGGCATAAACACAAGTCAGGAACAGCCAAACAACAATTTACGCATTCACACCCAGTTCTCTTGTAAAGTCACAACAACAAAGGGATAAGTGAGATCCTAAAAAGTACTGGAACCAAAGAAAACCTCACAAAAGGGATAAGTGAGATTCTTCAAAGTACTGGAAAAAAAGAAAACCCTATGACACAGCCCCATGTCCCCAAAACCTGGAACAAATGATTTCTCAAAAATAAAGGATCCCACCCCAGTTCGTGTCACATAAGAGCAACCACACAGCTTCAGATTCACAACCAACATCCGTACAACAATAGAGGATCCCATCCTCACCCACATCACCCCATAGGAAATCAAACAGAACAACATGCCTACTACCAAAACAGAGTGTGGAAACATCCAGGTTCAACACATCATTCATCAGGTTCTTTTCTCTATTTAGTAACCAAGGTGATCACACAGGGATTCTTGTTTTACTGAATGTCCATTTAACCAGCCAAGTTTAAGTGATTAACCAAATCCCATGATAAGTCATTTAATCATCACAGAATACATGGTTCATTAGTGCGCAAGTAAAGACCACCAACGACCATGATTTTCAGTGAGCATAGGCCCACACAATTCACAACACATATCAACATAAAAGAGTATAGTAGAACATCGATCACACACCCTTCATTATTTAAAGGTCTTTTCATTATCTTCATTTAGTTTGGTTTCATCAATTCCCAAAGTGAAAAAAGCGTACCCACCCCGCATGATACATAGAAAGGAGAGGCGAAGTAGAAATCCCTACCGGATTGATCAATGATCGACATTTTTTTCTCCACACGCCTAGAACAGGTGATGCACGGCTTGAAAGAGAGGAATTACATGGAATCCAAGGGGTGTAGAAAGCTCAAGCAGATTTTCACCATAGGCCACGGGAAGAAGGGAATCCAGGTGAACTAGGGGGAAGAACGATGTCGGCCAAAGGATGAAGAGGAAAAAAAATCATGTGTGATATATAGATAAGATCCCGTTGTTACGGGTATGGGAATTTTTTATTCCTTGATAGTGGGATCATGGTTTCCCATGTGGTTTTGTAGTTATGCACGATGTAATTATGTTTTTATTTTATATCCCTCAAAGGAGAGGTTTATCGGGATTTTTAGGAAATAATTATGGGATTTAAATGGCTTAAAAAGGGGTAAAGAATTATTTTATGTCAAAATTTACGTTGCGGGAGTGGGACTAGGAAAAGAAAACGGAGGGCTGGGAGAGGACACGGTGCCACCGTCACGTTGTCACCCTTACGGTTCCACCGTCACGGTGTCACCGTCATGGTTCCACCGTGACTGGTGCCACCTTCACGGTGCCACTATTTTGGTGGAGCCTTATTTTGGAAAAGTAATGGGCCAGGAAGGTCTGGGCCATTACAGAGTAGCACTTCCCCTACAGATGAGTTGGGTACATGATTTTTTTCATGAATCACTGCTTCGTTGTTATCTTCATGATGACTCTCACATCATCGATTGGGGAGAGATCGATGTTGATGGTGATGCGACCTTTATGGAGAACCCTGTGGAGATCCAGGACATTAAAAAGAAGGTGTTTCATGGGCGTTCTATCCCCCTTAGTTAATGTCTTGTGGTTACATAGTGGAATAAAGGGGAGTACCTGGGAATGTGAGTCACATATACTTGCTCAGTACCTAGAGTTGTTTGATTTTTAACTCTTTTCATGTAATGATGTCCCCTTTGTGGTTATAAACCTTTAATGTTTATGAGATGTATTTCTTTGGTTCTTCTTGTGGCTTGATTTCTTTTGAGAGGTATCTCGATGGGTGGGTGTTCTGACTTCTTTTCTGTTTCCTTTAGGTTGGATTTGGATTCTCGAGGATGAGAATGTTTTTGAGAGGTGTCTGATATAATGGCATTGACCTCTGACGTCTATTCCTTTAATAAAATATGTTGTTTGAGGTGTTATGAGAGGTCAAAGTGACATATCTCTAACTCTTTTCCAAAATTCTGATTCTGTGAATAGTTCCATCAGTGAACAGTTTCATTGGAATCCTTATGTGAACAATGCAATGGAAACCTTAGGTGAACAGTGAATCGGTAGCCTTAGGTGAATAGAGCCTTCAGTAGCCTTATGTAAATATTTAAATGGTAACCTTATGAAAATTGTGTTTGTAGAATGGTGAGATTCCATCATTAACCTCTATTTCCTTTTCCAAATTTTGAGTTCGTGAATATTGTTTCCAGAACGGGAAGGTTATATCGGTAACCTCCATTTCCTTTGCCAAATTTTGAGTTCGTGAACACTGTTTCCAGAATGGTGAGGTTCCATCAGTAACCTCTATTTCCATTGCCGTATAGTGAGTTCTTGGATAGTGTTTCCAAAACTGTGAGGTTCCATCGGTATCCTCTATTTCCTTTTCCAAATTTCGAGTTTGTGAAAAGTGTTTCCTTCTTCATACAGTGTCTCCCCATTCATGTTTTTATTTGATGTGAAATGCATTTAAAGCCTTATTTTATGGACTCTAAGGCCGATTTAAAGGTAATAACTCCTATATTAATTTATCGTATGTCTCAGGATGTTTTTTAACATGGTCAAAACAGGTGGTTTAATGTGATCTACTTTTAATGGAAGATCAAGCTTATCTTAATTCACTTCTCTGTTAAATCACTTAAAGGGATGATATATCTTCTTCCCTTGTTCCACCTTCTTGTTCCCTGGTGCAAGATGATCGATCCATTCAATCTTCCCTTAGGTTTTGTGTGATCGAACCATAATCCTTGGATCATTTCCCCTCTGTTTTTTGTGCAACCAAGAAACATCGATCAATCTTTGATATAAGGTATGTTTTAACATCATTCTTTTGGGTTCATCTCTTTCTGTTTCACCGTACCCTTTTATAGAATTCAATCTTCTTGTTCCTAATGGACTTTTCTTGTGTGTTGACTAGTGTGGTGGTGTCTCTCCATCCTTGGGTGGATATAGTTTTCATGGGGGGGGGAGATCATAACCCATTGGGGGGCTCGTCAAGAACAGTTTGAGGTAGGGGATTCGTTTCTCCTCATTTATTTTACATGAAAATGTATTCTTAGCATGTTTATCCCACTAGATCACAATGTAATTGAATTAATAAATATTTGAACAATATAAATAAATTTATATTGATCTTATGTTATTTCTCAAGATAGTGTGATATCTATGATTGCCTATTTAGCATTTTGTTCTTGATGAAAATTGGTAAAGATTGTAAAGCGGAAATTAATTGATTATTGTTTGGCAGAAGAAAAAGAGGCATGTAAAATAATCGCATTCTTCTTATTGTAATTTAATGTTATTAAAATCGGTGCAGAAAGAATGTAAAATTATTTGGGATATCTTACTGGTTAGGTTATCTGAATTTGGAACCTATGAATAATAAATCGGTTAATCCATGATGGATTAAGGAAATGGTTGTTCAATAAAAGATATTTCTTTATAGGGTTCATGTGCTACCCTTTTGATTGTTTAAGGGACAAAATATCAATTGATATGATGTTTGTTTTCATGTTTCTTGTGTTTTGATGTGAGCTGGGATGGATGTTGTGATATGTGGGCGCATTGAGCCCTATTTGTTGTAGAAGCATTTGATGCCTAGAGTGGAGAGATGCATCAGTTTATGCATGTGGGTGTCGGGGAGGACAGTAGGGATGATGAAATGGGTTGGATGTGAATGTTTGGATTCATACTAATTCATATTAACTGTTTATCTGTCATACTTTCCCCACTGTTCAAGGTAGCTGGTCTTGCTTACCCTTCTCCTGAAATGGGTGAAGACACATGGGGTATGCCACATGCATTCCGTTTTTAGCTTCTCAAAGGGGGGAAAGGTCTATGCACTTGCTATATGCGGCAAAGATTTTATGGGTAGTTCACCTACTCACCATAGTGAGCCACCTTTTGTTTAGTCGCTTAAACTATTTTTCCAAAACACCAGGGAATATAGGAAAGTAATGATGTTGTTAATAAATAATTTAAAAAATTATGTTAACCCATGGGTTTGGAGCTTGCTGGGATGCAATGGTGAAGTTACAATTTAATGGGACAGTGGACTTTGGGTGTGATGCTAATGAAATATAATGGTGAAATTGATAATCGTTAATAAGTGTTAAAAGATTTAATTAATGTAAAGTGAAACTGATAAAAATGGAATGAAGTAATGTAATAAATCTCGTTAAATGGTTGTGTGTTTATAGGATACCTAGTTTTAGAAGTGGCAGTTGGGAGTCCATGAGATGTTAGCTAAATTTGATTCAAAGACTAGGTTATGCCTATAGTTTGGTTGTGAGATATATTATATTCTTGTACTTTTGGTGTATCTATATGCTACTCCACCCAATCAGTTAGATAAACTGACACCCTAGGATTCTGAGCCCTAGGGGGTGTTTTCCTAAACATTCTGATGGGAGGATGGATGGATGACTACCCCCTTTAGCCCCATTCTCCTCTCTTGGTAGTTACTTGTGCTGGTAGGAACAAAGGTTATTTTTTCCCATGACTGTGTGTATAGGGATGTAATTTCCTATAGTTATTCACACAAATATATTCTTGATATAGTTTCATATAGACTACTATAGGTTTAACAAATATAGGCTATGATGGAATGAGGATCCTTACTCAGTGTATGGGCTATAATGGCTTGAGAATTAATACCTGCCATATGGTACACATTATGTGAGCTGTTGTGGCTTCCAAAAAATAGCTGGCTACTTTGCTTGTATGGACGTTGTTGTTTTGTTTCATGAGATGCATGTTGTGGTGCTTCGCCCAAGTGTCTGCGGGAAAGCCATTTGGAGATAGACTCTCAGGACGAGCGACGCTGGGGTAAAGTGGAAAACTAGTGGGGAAGTAGTAGAAGGGTACCCTTGATATTCTTTACTATATTATATACTCTTGTATGCGTTACATGGTGTGAGTAGCCATGGTGAGGGTAGGAACATGGTATACCTATTTAGGTGATGATTTAGTGTCACTTTTTATTCACTGTTCTTTAGAATGCTTTATTTACTTTTCCATAAGAGGATTCAAGGAGGATCTTACTGAGAATATTGTTATAATCACCCTATGTATATATAAACTATTTTTAGGTCACATGGAAATGTTTTGAGATCGAGCTGGTTTCTACTAGCTAGGGGTTTTAGGAGATGTTCGGGCAGGTGGTTATTGTTGTTTTTACATTCATTTGGGTATTAAGAGTTTTTACCCTTTCAGTTGTAGTAGTTTGCATGACATTTCATATTTCTACTTGGGGTTTCTTTTATATTTTAGTCTGAGTTGGATTTGGTTTGTGTCCATATTATATCTCTCTTCAACATGTTTTCTCTTAGAGGGTAATGCCTCCTATCTGTGTGTTTACTATACCCTCGGTGCTAGTCGCCAACCCAGGGCCTACTGGAGGCGGGACTCGGGGGTCATTATATCCATTCTCACATTGCTAGCCCAGTAGGGGTACACTTTGTGGGTAGGGGATCGTGACATTCATCCTTTGTAAAGACATAACTATGGGATTTTTTGTAATCTATATCATAGATATGCTAGCATTATCTTGTCGACTCAAATAATCTTCCAACTTGATTTTTTCAAAGGGTGATAATGTATTGAGAAGTCGTAATCCTTAATCAACTGCAAAGATCTTCTTGTGCAAGTATTGGAATCTTTTGAGTAAAAATATAAATTAAACATTTATAATCTATATAAATATCACACCATTCATCGCAAAGATAATGTCTTCATATCGTTATGCAATGATTACTAATAATAACTCCAAATAATGAGTTGGGTAATATTCCCCATTGATTTTTAACTACTGTGAGGCATAGGCTTTCACAATATCATTATGCATGAGAACACATCCCATATCCTTCTTGGATTCATTATTGTAGGAGATAATCATTTCTTAACTACAAGTAAGTGTGAGGATATGTGCACTGGTTAACATTGTTTTTAGCTCTTTTAAATTCACTTCACATTCAACTATCCATACGAACAAATATCTTTTCTGAGTAAACATGGGGTGTGGAATAGATAATCATGAAAAATCAATCACTAAATGTCGATAATATCTATCCAAACTGAGAAAACATGGGATCTCAGTTATAGTTTTTTATATCCTCCAAATTTCAAATACTTCTAGTTTTCATGGATCCTATGATATCCCTTATCTTGAGATTATATAAACCAAAAATGTTTTTTTTAATCCAAAATTCTCACTTGATAAATTTTTCATAAAGATTATCCTTTTGAGGGTCTTTAGTACAATTCACAAGTGGTCTTCATGTTCTTCCTTTCTCTTCAAATAGACAAGAATAACGTCTATAAAGACTACCACAAACTAATCAGGATAGTCTCTAAACATTCTATTTATTATATCTATGAAGATAGAGGAGGAATTAGTAAGACCAAAATGAATCACTATAAATTCATATTGTACAAACCATGTTCAGAAATCCATATTTGGTATATCCTCATTTTTTACCATTAATTGATGATATCGTTAATGAAGATCAATCTTAGAAAAGTATTGAGCTCCACATAGTTGGTTGAATATTTCATCAATGTGGGGATGACATTTTCTTCATTGTGATCATTCTATGTTCACAATAATCAATGTAGAGTCTCACAGATCTATATTTATTCTTAAAAAATAGAACAGGTGCTCCCCAAGGTGATTCACTACGGTGTATAAATCCCTTAACAAGATTCTCTTGGAGTTTCTTCATCAATTAGTGTAACTCAATTTCTGCCATTCTATAAGGTTTCCGTGAAATAGGAATAGCACCAAGTATGAGTTCTATTGAAAAAAAAACAAAAAAATTAGTGGGAAACCTAGAAATTCATCTAGAAAGACACCATAATACAATCATACAATGGTTTTATTCTTATTCATGATATTCTTCCCAACCAATTGAGATTAATAACCCTCATTTACAGATATCAAGGTCTATAAGATGGAAAAAATTTCTACTAGAAGGTTATATTCATCGTTGAATTGATAGGTGATCATAGATTGATCGGGAATATGAAATATGACTTCCTTTCCTTGGAAATTGATATGAGATCCATATAAAGAAAGCCAATTCATGACATGTATCACATCAAATTCCACTATAGGAAGGATCATAAAATTTTCAGGAATCACATTCCACAAACTTTAACAGAAGTTGAATTATAAACTTTTGATGTGACAATTGTGACATTATGAGTTTTCATAACTAAATAAACATCTAATTGTTGAGGTAATTTATAAATAACCATAGAAAATGTTTTAGAAATAAAATATTGGGTTGATATAGAATCAAATAAACCATTTTTTACTTTAGAGTGGATTGTAAGTGAACCTTTCACCACTTTATTATCGTACTCCACAACATGAATAGTGATTTCAAGTGACTTTCATTTGAATATGGAATTAAGACTTTTCTGAAGTTTATCATTATTAATTACCCTTGGATTATGGCATTGATTGTTATAATTCCCTATTTCCATACACTTGTATCATTGAACTGTAGAAGCTGCGTTCTTTATTTCCTTTTATATGTTCACATCGTTAGATGCCATTTTAACATCACTTCGGCATTCAACTACTCGATGACCTTATCTTCCACACTTAAAACATTTAATAGTCCATTTAAGACTATTTATAACAGTTTATATTTTCACTTTTATAATAATGGAAAACTCATTTTCTTTTCACTGTGATTTTTATATTTTCCTTTGAATTCCATTTTTCTATTATTATTAGACCCATATAACTGATGGGTTACTCCAAAATCTATCTCAACCTTGAGAGCACATAGAATGATTTCCTAGTATCTATTAATGTCCCTTATGGATAATTCCCTTTGATGACTTGGTTTTAAGACACCAAATAATCGATTATTTTTACTCTTAGTTTGGATAATAAATAAACAAATCTACCTTGTATGTCTTGTAAAATTTACTTTGTAGGTTCCAATAGATTCATCATTCTTTTCCATAATTTTAAGGAACTCTTTCTCCATCATTGTTTGAAGAACACGAGGAATGTACTTATTGAAAATTAAGTTATTGAACTCATCCCATTACATGGATTAAATTTCATCCCTTTTCATTATATTCTTGATAAAATTACACCATTGATTAGATTCACCATCAAAATGATAGACTGGTAAGATAAATTTATCATGTTCAGAACATTGTAGAAATGAAATTATCAATTTAGTGGTACTAATCCATTATTCATCTATTAATGGATCAAAAGATTCAATGAATGATGGTTTATGCTTCCTCGTGAAGGACTCAATTGAATGATTCTTCCTTATTTCTTCATTTGGAAGTGTTGTATGATTTATAGTTTTAGAATGTAGTGTTAGGACGTCTATAATATTTTTCAATCAATCTCCCTTAACATTTGGATTCTCAGGTGGTCAATCAATTCATTTTATGTCGCATTTAGTATTAACGTGGTTCCATCATGTTCCAACCATTGACAAAAACAAAGAAGCATATTGTGTGAAACACTAATCATAATGGTATAACCACATAATCAGGAATAAAATTTAAATACAGGACACTTTAGTTTTTATCCTATGTTATTCATGGTCAATTATAGAATTGTAGGATTGTAACCTATACTTAGACATATCATTAGGGTTGTTACTAAGGTTTTCTCATCCTAGTTTCAAAACGTTAACTACACCTTTCCACAGATACCTACAATATATAACCATACATTACATAAATATATATTAAATAAAAATTATATTATATTAATTTAAAAATACTATAATGCCATGATAAAACTGTATAGGTATAGTGTCTTTAGAAACTGGGAATCATAAACATCTTTTTCATAAAACATCTACATTATCTTCTTCTTATTTCTCTATAACTAGACTCCTTTTTGACATATCTTACTTAGTACCCATCTTAATAACCTTAGGAAAAGAATCATATGAAATGGTGTGCTGAACAGATTAGTAATGGTAAACAAGGTAAATATCAATCATATCACAATCATAAGACCTAAGAATATAACATTTGGAAATCTTATCCTACATATAAAAGATTGTGATATCATCTAATGGGAGAAAATTTTATAAGAATTATTGAAAATAATTCCAAAACTAATAAAATAATACATCATGTTTTTTGGAATCCACATAAGCATATAAAATCATTTCATATTAGTTAAGTATCATTTCCAATACCATCATAGCAGACAATGTCTATTACAGAAATGGGATTACATACAATTTAGGCCATGTATTACTAAACCATATTTACTTTCCATTAAATTCATATATATCTCATGAGATATAAATATTTAATAAATTAATTTTATGTAGATATAGGTCCCAGCCATCACATAATGAAATCATTATTATGACTTCCACAAAAACCAAAATCATTCATCATAACATAATCCAAGAAATAAAATGGGTTTCTATGACGTCATTGCATCATAAAATAATCTATATAAAATATCATTTCATCATTAGAAAAAATAGTAATAAATGGTATATAAACATAACCCAACTTTAAGAGCATCAACTTATATGAAAAATAATTTTGACAAAACACATGAAATTAATTTTTTAGGAAAATAACATTTCCTTTTCTAAAAGGTTATTTTTTCTCAAAATGCCTCACAATTTCAAATTATTAGTTATTTTTTAAAATAAACATGAAATTGTGTAATTAAATCTTCATGTAAATAGGGTGTTACGAAGATTGAATATATACAAAAATGCTGTTTAAGTTAAATAAAATTATCCTTGTACATTTTCTCGAATAGTTATAAAATTAAATGTATCAAAGCATGAAAAAATATTACGTTCATACTAATTAATAAAAACATTACAATGGGTAAAATTGACATAAAAAATTGTAGAAGAATAAAAATAAAATTAAAAATTTAGTAAATATGGATGTGGATGATAAATATACCCAAGTAAATATATACGTATAAACAATCTCAAATGATAATGACATAGAAAAAATATCCATTACCTTGGGTCTGATGTCCATCATATGTATATAAAAAACTTTAATAATGATTTAAATAATTTTATTGACTTATTCTAGAACCATAATCAATTTTAAGAAATCATATATTATTATATTATAATCTATTTGTTAGTAAAATTTTATTTTCACTAATTATTCAGATATTTACTGGTTTATGATCTTGTACATGTTTTTTCAGATAATTTCATTTTCCAATTAATTGGTTATAGTCATATAATTTAACAAATTATATTAGTATAATATAGATATTATTTATTCATTCCATTCATTTATATAATAGTGTCTTAACATTGATCACGTAAAATGAATCTCATCACTTCACTGAGCCGGTAGGCTGTACGTATGTATGAATGATGATATCATTCACTTAATTGTTAAATATTATAGAATTGGATTAAAAATTAATTATAAAGAATATTTACAATGTTATATTCATTATTTAAATCTATTACACTCATCATTATACCCATACAAATATAGTATTCTTGAATAATAAATTATACCACGGTATAGAGATGGTAACCCGTATGTATGCACGAATGGTGATGTTGTTATTCATATGATAGATAAATGGTGGTATAAAGATGTCCCATAATTGTAATAACATCTCGGAATGTATAATGTAATGGATTTATTTCTTTATTATGGAAGAAACAAAAGAATAATATGTACAATAAGAAATGAATTTTGAAAGAGGAGATAAAATTACCACTTCTTTTTCAAGTATCTCCTTTTGATTTTCACAAAAGGACTTCTTAGGATGGATTTATTCCCAAATTATGGTCTCTAGGATGAATTTAGGGATGTTAGGAGTAGAAATTGGATGGTTATGTCCAAATTTTGGATTTATATGTGTGATTAAAAGATAAGGATATGTTACCTTTTATAAGAGGGGCATCTTTGAAAAAACAAATACTATTAAAATAATAAAAGTTAATTTTTAAATTAAAATGGATACTCATTGGATAATTTCGATGATAAGATGAGGTTGGGTGAAATAATCTCTAAAAAAATCTTTAAACATATTTTTATTTCATTTCAAAATTAATCTTTTTTAATTATCCTTATTTAATCTATTTATTTTTAATTGTGATAATAACATTATAAATACTTATGCGTTATAAATATTTACATATATGGATTTAATTGACCATAAATGAATAATTTATGAAATTTTAGACCTTATAATTATAGATTTATTATTTTTTATTATTTTTTGATTTTTAAATTATTTCATAAAATGTTATTTTTATAAAATATTGATAATATCAATTTTGACATAATTTATTTCTTTGATAAAGTTCACCCAGAAGATAAAATAAAACCAAAACATTAAATATAATCCATACATATCATAATCACTTATAAATTTCATGAAAAACATAAATTTATTCAAATCATATTTCTTTTAATATTTTTAAAATCATTTATTTGATATTTCTATTAATAAGATAATTTATGTGTCCCTATTGTATTGTCCTTATTGGTAATTATTTAATTTCAAAAAAAATAGAAATAATTTTCTATGATGTAGGTATTTTTTCTTTCGAGATACTACATATATTTGACGTTATCTGATGCTTATCCCCATATTATAATTAATATACTTATTTTAAAAGAGAGTGTGACATTTTTTCACATTCATTGATGTTAATAACATTAGTGTCCTATTCATGGGAATGTGGCCATTAAGTGATTCTATTACAAACCCAACATGATAAGGGTCGAATTTAATCATCTCATATGATTTTAACAGGTGTTAAGATAATTTTAAAATATTATTTTTACATTTAATTACCAGATTTACCCTTAACCAGGGTAATAAAAATATTACTACAGTTACTATTCAAATTTTTCAAAAAAATAAATGTAAACTATTAACATAATTTTGAACCAATAATTACAAATATAGAATAATGTTTTAAAATTTTAAAATATAGATGTCATATTAATGAAATTATAATTAATCCTAGTGTCGGAAAGAGAGAATTGGTTTTAAAAGCTAAAACATTACAAAAGATTGAATTGTATTTATATCGGGATTCAATGTAAAGTTAATGCTAATGAAGTAAATTTTATTAAATGATGAAAATAAATTATATTTCTCCTTAAATATCATTCAATGTTGTAATTTAACCATATAAATTAAATCGATGAAAAAAAATCACAAAAAAAGCGTGTATTTTTACTATTAATCAAAACATGAATGTTATTAGATATATATCAAAAATCCATCCAAAGTAAATTTTTTTATCCTGAATCAAAATAAATTGTTTATGTTTTTATAAAGATGTTATTAATGTCTCAAAATCTAAATTTCAAAGGGTTTATCCATTCAAGAGTGTAAAATTTGACTTTTTAAAAAAATTGGGTTTTTATACATCAAATAGGATCATTTTATACCCTATATCTAAAATATCTATTGGATGAATATCAAAAATAATTGATTAAGTATAAAACATTTATATATCTCATTAATTTTATTACCAGTAGTAATTCACCAAAAAATAATTAATTTATTTATATATTTCACAAGTAATTGATAACCAATGAATTCACAATGCATTTTCATATGTTAGTTATACTTATTCCTATTAACCTAATAGCTAGGATATAAAGTTAATTTTATACTAAGGTCATATAATGTTTCGTTTAAACTCACGATTATGTGTAATGCATGCTACTGAGGAATAAAAATTATTTAAAGAAAATATTTCATAAAAACATCCAGGTGTTACATAGCTTACTTCAATGAGTAACATCACAGGGAGGATTGGGGAGCCTTATCAAATTCTCCTTAGGGGTGATATTTTTTTGGGATCCAATATATAATTAATTATTATCTATTTAAACCTTGGTTAGTTCCATCGTCTTGATATTGACCATTTGATCTTCAGTAAACAAATACTCAAAACTCTCATTATAGTGTTCCACTTTATCCTTTATGAAAAGATATTTAATATCATTTTACTTAATTTTAAAATGATAAAGAAAGAATTTTTCCAAAATTTATATAGCTCTCGTTTTCACACATTATTATAATATGATATTTCATTTACATTTGGATTTCATCCAGATATTTCATTATCAAAATCTATTGAGTAAAATCACGAGTGGATTCTTTTATTCATCCAACACATTGCTCAAATAAATAAAATATTTGTCTTAATTAGCCATAAAATGAAATAACATCCAAGGCAAAAGTAAAACCATGATGTTTACATCGTATCATCCAATGATCATTCCTTGTCATCATTTTTATATCCAAATAATTTTGGATGTGATTTTCAATAATTAAATAACCCAAAATCAACTATATTTTTGATATATTGAAGTAATCTTCTCATAGAAAACTTATGAATTTATTTGGTAAAACATTTGTAGTTATTATATTAAATATTATAAAATCATATTTCTGATTAAGAGGTTGTAATTTATAATAAA
Organism: Viscum album; assembly: GCA_963277665.1. NCBI lineage: Eukaryota > Viridiplantae > Streptophyta > Magnoliopsida > Santalales > Viscaceae > Viscum > Viscum album. The sequence goes on along the minus strand of OY728164.1, from coordinate 565,656,339 downwards.
CGTATAATGATCTACCTATATTTTATAACATAGATATCATTTCCATCAACATATTTTGAAAACTTCATCTGGGTGGTAAACCTGGTTTAAATAAGATTTAAATCCCACAGTTGAAATTATATGGGTACCTCCTTGTTTTATTTTCTTATGATAAATAATGGCCTGATCATTTATTTGGGTCACCTAAATTTATGTAAAAATTTCATCTCACAAATTAAATGCATTTTTAATTCACACCACATGCATTCAGAAAACTACTTCCATAGTAAAATATTTGATCCACAAAAATATGTATCATCAACATATATGACCACCACTAACTAATTCTCATTTTATTTCTTGTCATAGTGGTTCTAATTAACCCCTCATTAAAAAAATGTGTTGCAATTTTAGTAATTATCTAGCCGTCACAAATAGGCTTTTGGCGCTTTTTTACCCTATATATGGATTTATTTGACAAAGAAGCATAATTTTCATCTTCATCAATAATAAATACATTGGTTTTTCAATATTGACCTCATATTAATCAAATACAATCATTATTTTTTATTTTAAATCCATTTGATACACATTAAAGTATATTTTCACTCCCAATAAGAAACAAAATGGTTTCCAAATTGGCCATGTGAAAAAATGCATCATTCACATCAATGTCATCAATTTGGTAATAACCTTTACACACTAATCTTCATTTTTTCGTTCCATATAGATATCATTATAATTATTGTTTCTAAAAATATATTTGGTACTGAACGCATTATTATTTTCATTCTTTAAAAATTTCTATTGTTTTATTCTTTTTGATTTGGTGAGTTTCCTCACATCTCACCATGAACCAAATATCATATCTATTTTCTTGTTCAAATTTATCTCATTTATACCGAGAAATAAGTGACATTTTTTATTGTGACTTCATCCTTTTTGTTCAAACCATTGATATATAGTCACTAATAATTTTGTTTTTAGTTATCTTTTCTATGTTATATTTTATATTTTTACTCAAATATTACTACATTTACCTCATCATTGGAGTTATCATCTAATATCTTAGTGTCACCATAAGCACTCATTTGTAATCACACTTCCTCATCACATTGCTCTTTAAAAACAATACTCTATTCATACAAAATTTTATTCCCAAAATATGATGTGTTCTTATTTAATTTTTTATTTAACTCATTTGAATAAATGTTACATCTTGGATTATAATTTTTTTAATCTTTCTATCCTATCACTTCACCTATAAGATTTTATCTTGAATGGTAATCGAAGTAAAATACATGAATCTCCATGATCCCATGACATTATATTCTTTTCATTATTAATAGTAAATAATTTATTTATAAACCTTCATAAGTACATGAGTGTGAGATTATTTTTATACTATATTTCATTGTTATTTTTTTAATATAAATACTATATTTTAGTTTTATACATATGTGAGCACAAACTCCTTCAAAAATTAATTTAGAATGTTTTCATCTCTAAGCATATTTTAAACCATATTTTTTATTATCTTGTTCCTTTTCACATTCAATAAGTTTTTTTATTAGTACTCACATACAATATATGATATTTAATTCCGTTATATTATTTGTATTCTTTCACCAATTTATTGATAAATTTCATACCATTTTAAGTGAAGATATTTTACATTCATACACCAATAATATTTTCAACTTCTCCATGAAACTAATTCATGAATTTTTATAGCTGATTTTATTTCTAATCACCAAAATTCATACCATCCGACCAAATTCATCCACAAAAAAAAGAAATAGTTATTTTTTACACTAAGGTCTTAGTTTTAATTATAATTGAAACATATGCGTGAACTATATCAATTATCCATGTTGATTTAAATTCTTCATTTTATAGGATTTTCGAACATTATTCTCCTTTATACATGAATCACTTCTGTGAGTGTCACCGCAAGTGAGTTTGGTAATGCCTCCAGAACCATAATTCATAACCATTTTTTTAAATATTTTTATCTCAAATAGAAAATCCACTTATGTAAGAATATATTTTTATCTTCTTTGTAAGACATGATCCAATTATCCTCATTAGTAATGTAGGGATTCCCCTTAGTCTATTTACATATATAAAAAACTAAACCATCTTCTGAATTAATAGTGCATGTATTCTTATGTAATTACACTATGTGTCCTAATCCACATAGTTAGATTAAAATCAATATATTATAGCTAATACCTTAAAAAAGAGAACATATCTCCAAATGAGATCTTCCTCACTAACCTTATCCTTCACAGATCCAATTAATTTGAGTACCACATCCTTCCTAAAATTAATTAGACCATCTCTGTCATATTTGACTTATGTTATGAGGTATTCATTTTCAGCCATGTGTGAGGTACACCTACTACTTATAAACAAAAATCTAGAACTAATCATACCATTACATGAAATATCTTCAACATTTCCTTCTAAAATTTTATGTTATTTTTATAATCTTGTTTCATTACATCATTGGAAGGTAAATTATATTGAACCACTTCATGCCCAAAAAACCTTCCTCATCTTATTGGGAATAAAATATATTTCTGATTTTAGACTATTTAATGATGTTTTTTTCTATATTCCTTCACCTTTACAAGCCTCATTTGAAAAAAAAGCACACTTCATGCATAATAAAATTTTTCTATGCCAAGAACTATCATATTAAAAAAATAATTATTTGCAATAAAAAATATATAAATCCTTAATTTCTATTTTAGATATTAATATTGTTAAAAATAAATTATTATAAAAGAATTTACATGTCATGTGTGTCCCAAATTTTCATTGTATTAACATGTGATTTTGATTTCATTATTCTCATATTTTTACACAATTTGAGTAAATTCTAGGGAAATTAAAATACACCTTGATTTGGGGTGTTGATTTAAGATGTTTAGAATGAACCATGTATATCTTTTTATTATGAACGTAATACAAAATGGATTAAATATTATTTTGGAAATGGTTCATGTATGTTCAATCCAAACACGTTAAATAGAGTCATTGATAGATTTAATGGTCTCTGTAATGAAAATTGTGATCAGACTCTCTGATGTTATACTAAGTGTGATGAGTCTTTTTTAATCTTAGCATTTTCATCAAAAAAATTATTTTTTAAGTAACATAAATTCCATGACCCTCTCCTACACAATATTAGTCAGTCGAATAATTATATGATATTTTCTTTAGTATTGATATTGATCTCATCATATTTATACAATCTTCTAGAAATTTAAAATTTAACTTTTTTAATTAAATATCTTAATTCGAAATTCTCATTATCTTATTTATGAATGTAAATCTTGGACTCATGTACTAATATATTATATTTTTTATATTTGTTCTCTATGTGTCAATTTCCTCATGGATAGCCTCCATGTCAACTTTGAGAAAAACTATTCTCTCAATTTCATCATCATCATCATATAAACCCTTTTTAATTTAATATATACAAAATTCATTAGTAATTATTTACTAAGGTCTCTACAGTCATCAACCTCTTCCTCATCTTATTCATTTGAACTACAATATTTTTTAGATAACAAATTTATTAAAATAAATAATTTCTACTATATCTTCCAATTTATCTTCATTTATTTAAATGTTTCTTTTATTAGTTCAACTATTTATCATCCTTAAATTTATTTGGACACCTAGAATAAAGATGTCTCACTTTCCCACATCAAATGAATGAAATGGGAATCCTTCCCTTGAAGTTATCTTTTCTTTTATTAAGAAGTGATGAGAGAAAGGAAATCATTTCATCAACACCATCATCTTTTGTAACCTCTTAAACTGAATGTTTATTATAATACTTAAATGCCACCACATCACACATATTCTTTATTTTTAACTCATTATCATCATTCCACATTAAATATGTTATAGGTGTTCTATTAAAACTAATTAATTTTATCTCTCCAAAATATTTACCTTCATGTAATGAGACTTTTTCATTAAAACAGAGAAAAAATATTATCCAAATTATTTTAAAAAACTATATAATTGATATCTTGACCAAGACTATTCCTGTATTCTATAAGCATATTTATTCATTTAATGAATATATCAAATATTTCTTTTGGAATGATTCTAAAATATTCATACATGATTCAAAAAAATATGAATCTTTTTTTCTCATACATTTGAGTTTATATCATAAATATTCAAGGTCTCTTCCCACAATGAATTATAAAATATTCTTGACATTAGCATCATTCAAATAGGGTTAAAAAATTCTATCATTTATTCAGTAATCAGCTTGGAATATAAATTAATGACACTATGATAATGAACTAATAAAAACACAACATTCTATATTTCTTGAGACCTCATAAATGGCTTCCACATATACATATATTACCAATTATTTGAAGTGTTGTTCCATTCACATCTTCTACAGATGAATGATACTACTTTCAAAAATATATATGACCTTATCATTAAGAACTGTTTCCAAATTCTCTATAATTTCTAGAGTGAATGAATCACCCCATACCCTTTTTCTGATATCAATTTTTGGTCCCTATTAATGATTATTCCCTCAGGGGGGAGTGGTTAATCATGTTATAATTATGCAAAATATTTCCCTTAATTTTGACCATTTCATACCTTTTATAAGAAAAAAATTTCTTCCTCATAGTGTCTATAATGGGAATAAACTATTAAGGAAAATTGAAATATTTTATTATACTAAGTTCATCTAAATTGGATTATCCATATAGCATGAATGGTTATATGCATATGACCTATAGATGAAAACATCTCAAAAAATCATATATACAAGGTTTAGAGAAATCACACAGCCCCTCCTTGTGACATCCCATGTAAATAAAGAATTATACATTTTCATAATTAATATTTTTTGTGAATTAATTATTAATTTTACTTTAACGGGGTTTCTATTTTTGATGGATTAACTTATATGTAACAACAAAATTATTTGAAATCTTACATTGCACACTAATAATTTAATAACATTATTTTAAATGGTAGTTAATGCCTACTCATTATATTGGTGGGAATGACCAAGACTAAATAAAATATGATTATACATTTTTGTTAAATATTTTTAAATTTACCCAAAAACTGTTTGAGGTTTAAAATGTGAATTAATAAAATTTTAAGCATAAATATTATAAAAGTTTGATTTACCATTTTTTAATGGAGAACCCTCATTAAATCTAGTTTTTGTCATTTTTATATGTTCTATTTAAAAAAAATTAAATTCTTATTTAGAATAACGACATCAATATTTTCTTTGGGTAAATTTTTGGTCTATTTCAGATAAAATTCATTATTTAATGAATAGTGAAAAATACTATATTTTAATTCAAAACTTCCATTTAATATAATTTATTTATATGGGTAGATAATATTTTCAATTGTGTTTAAAGTGTAATTAGATTATAATTTCATCATTTAATCTAATTTTGGTCTTTGAAACTAATTTCATTTTGATATTGGACATAAACAAGTGTCGATCTTTTGATAGTTATTATTTCTTAAAAAATTCTTTTTGTTTTGACGACATGAATTAATTAATCCAACTTCTATGTTTTGAATTTGGTATAATAGACCTCATTTTTTAATTAGGAATATCGATTATATCTTAGGATGAATTTTTGGTATTTTTCTGAAAAACATCATTTTTTGATTAACAGTGAAACCACTAAGTAGTAGTTAAAAACATACATTTTCATTTAAATAAAATTTTACCACTTTTGAGAATTTAATTTTAAAATTACAACATACATGGTTGTAATTAGTTTTTTAAATTTGGTTCAATAAGATGAAAATAATTTTTGGTGAATAGTAATATTTGACATTTATTTACTACGGTTAAAGGTAAATAGGGTAATTCAAAGTAAAAAATAATATCATAATAATACAAAATTTCTTTAACAATTGTTCTAAAGTTATTGGATTAGTCATCTCCAGCCATGGGAATCCATGGGAGTTTTCTTGAGACCCCATGAATCCACATAAGAGTTATAATGCCACTTATTTTTAATTAACATATAGTAAAGGAAAAAATAACATAAACAAATATCATCCAGTAAATTAATTTTAACATAGGGTTATATAAGTTATCATTTGAACTATAAATATTATTTGGAAAGCTAAAAATATTTCCTATATCATTGTATTTTTTCTAATTTTTAGTCATCAAATATATAAAATTATTTATGACACAATAATGATTAAGTGTTTAGGTCATTAATAAATGATTTAAATAAATAATCTTATAAAGATTAAAATAATATCCAAAACCTATACATTTCTTATTGAATGATTTTATTTCAACCATGAGTCATCTTATATTGTACTTTAATAAGTTTTGGATCTTTAGAAACCGAAACTAATTATATAATAAAATAATATTTTCACACTTTTCTAAAGAGCCCCTCTTTCCCCTTATAAAAATCCCTCACCACTAACATATTCCTCACACCTCTCAAGCCTCGTGGATCATCCATACTCAGCCCATAAAATCTCTTAAGGTCCCTCACTTACACCTATAATCATTAACATAGGAAGAAGGCACTCTAAGAAGTCCTTTTGGTTCAAACCAAAGGGAGTTACCCGAATTAAAGGTAACAGTTTCCCTTAAATTATTTTCTTTTATTTTACTTCTTCAACCCCTATACTATTTTTATTCTTTTATTTTATAACAATACCATTGTAATAAAAATACTAGTATGTTTTTATGAAAAATATTCGAACTAAACTTACACACACCTCCATATAATGGGTAAAGAACATTCTATTTCTGTGGATGGAAAACTAACACCTCATGAAATGATGATTTTTCAATTGTCATCTTCTACCTCTCGTGGAGGCCATTAAGATTCAAATATATTTATATATGATATATATTATGTTTATTTTTTCTTTATGCTTCTGTATTTTTCATTTATAGAATTCTTTTATTGTTTCCATTATGGGTAAACATGATAATTTCATCTGAGAAAGTGCAGACTACCACCACCTAAAAGTGATATGACTTGTTAATGCCATATGGGGGATGTATAAAGGATAGATATAATGATATTATATATTATATTATAAAATAATTATAATATAACTATGTATCATTATGTTTTAATTACATTAAAATAAGAAATATAAATGAAAGTAGTGGTCATGAGTACGTACGGCTTACCGTCACCATGAATGGTGCATTTCATTTCTTACCTCCAAAATTTATGTACTATTATAAATAAATAAATATATCTATGTAGTTAATATAAGATATATATGATATCTAAATCATGAGTATCATTCTGGATGTAATAAACTTTTGACAACATGGCAAACATGTCATTATATGTGGTCCATTTTTGACTCTTATACCAAATATCGACAAAACGACTGTTATTAACTTAAACGATTACATAAAGATTATAAGATATTAATAAGATATATAAAAGGAATAATAAGCATTAAAATGGATCTTAATCAAGTATAAATTAACTTATGTATATTATTCACGAGATTAAAAATCAACGGGTCAAGTCGGACTTGAGGTAAGGGACTTCATCTCAATCTCCTTTCATTGCAGCATATTTGGTTTTAATACATGACATTCTTTTATATGTTGTATAAAAACAATTCAATTTTCATTTCATTCCAAGGAAATTTTTTTCTTCAGAGCATTTTACTAAATGAATAAAAATAATGTTTCTTTTTAATGTAAGCAGTGAAAATGGCCTTTCCACCGCCGCGAGTATTATTTGATCTATGGCTTCCTTAACAAGTCATAATGTTTGAAATGGAAAATAAAGACCATATACTCATTTATGTATTTTGGTACTAAAAATTATTTTGATAATGTATTTGTTATGTCAATATATTTAAATGATATATTGTGATTGAAATGTGGAAATGATATCTTTCCTTTATATTTGTTTTACATGTTATGAATATGTTATATTTCTTGGGAATTGTTAGGTTTACGGGTGGTTTCGTGATAAAACTAGGGTAGATGATCCCGAGATAGATCTCTAATGACTTGGGTGATATGATAGAGGTATACATGAATGTTTCTCTTAAGATATTTAGGGATGATACTGTAATGGGTATTCTAAATGTAACACCCTACGTAGTGGTGAAAGCTACAATGTAAGTGTGTTATGGATTCCACAAGTTACATTTTTTATTTATGATTTCTATATGTTATTCATAAATCTTTTGATTTGATGAGGAATTTTAAAGATCATTTGTTATATATTAATTGATGAACTAACATTTTCTGTCTCTGTTTTATAACCCTTACTAAGCTTTTCATGCTCATCCCATGTTTTGGAAAAAATTTCACAAGACCTAAAGATGAATATGATCAATGATGGGATCAGGGAAAAATCATGCCGTCTAAAACATGGGACTAGAAATGACACTTTTTTCAAGATAATTCATTTAATTGAAAAAATGGAAACTGAGTAAAATTGTCTACCTTGTAATTTTTTGAGTTGTAATGTTATAGTTATAGTCTAAATCTCTAAAACTCTAAACCTGAAAAGATCCTCAATGCGAATTTTTCATTAAATTCAAGATTATGTAATGTTTAAGGTTGGTTCCTTATAGTTGGAATCAGAGGTCGGTTTAGATAACTTTAGGAGATAGAGTATTGTAAAATTAATATCCCAAAATATATTTTTGTTAATAATGATATGATAGAATTTATAGATTATTATGTTTCTTAGCCTAAGATATTTCTGTGTTCAAAATGGTTTTCCACAGAGGATACAGGGCAGCTTTGTTGGGACGACATCCGGAGGAAGAAAACCATCCAAATCAACAACCTGATATGGTCAGAATCAGAACTAAATAGTTTTTTGTAGAGATGGAACAATTGAATCAGGATATAAAAGGTTGTGGTATTAATGCACAAGATCAGCTAGATCAACCACATAGGAACATGTTAGTAATGGAGCATTTCATGAGGCAACATCCCCATCATTCAGAGGATCATCTGACCCTGTTCTAGCTGAAGGGTGGATTAAAGTACTAGGGAAAATGTTTGATTCCATGGGGTGTTCAGAATATCAAAAGGATAGTCTCATTGTTTATCATTTTGAAGGTGAAGCTGATTAGTGGTGGTCTATGTTGAAAAATATCCGGGATATTGAGGAGATTTATGTTCATGATTTGGAGGAATTCAAAGGTATGTTTCTTGAGAAATATTTTTCTAAGGTGGTTCGTCTTAGGATGTAAAAACAATTCTTATAATTGAGGCAGGAGGATGACTCAATGGCTACTTATGAAGAAAAATTCACTCGACTGGCAAGGTATGATCTATATTTCATACGAGATCTGAATAGTAAAATCAACCTTTTTTACTCATGATTAAAGACATTGTTTTGAAAGTCATAAGATTATCTTGAGTTCAAAATTTGTGAAAAACTTGTTTTATGTGTGGAGAAGGTGGAAATTGATTTTTTCAATGATTAGTTATTCATTGAAAATAACAGAATAAGAGGTCAAGGTGGAAGGTGAAATGGAATAACTCTTTAAAAAATTATGATTGTGAAAAACATAATTTTAAAGTTTTACAAAATTGTGGTAAAAAGCATGCTGGGGAATGTCATTTGAATTATAGTAAGTGCTACTAATGTGTTAAAATGGAACATAAGGCTTGTAATTGCACATAAAAAGAGCATGGTAATGGTAAGAAAAAATCTGATTTACAATCAGTAAATATTTTTAAGTTCAATGAAATGGTTCATTATGAAAATGAGTGTCCAATGAATAACTCAACTGAGGAAAAGAAACTAGAATACAATCTGAAAGGGGTGTTGAAGTCCTTTGTAACTACTTCAGCAGATGTTGGGACATCAAATGAAGTAGTTTCAGGTACACTATTTGTTTGTTCATATTATGCAAATGTGTTATTAAATATGGGGTCTACACATTCATTCATTTATGAGAAGTTTTCTTGTAAATTGAGAATTATATTTGAAGATATAAATTCTGATGTTATGGTAAAAACACCTGGAGGAAATGATGAAACAAAAATAAATTATAAGAACATTCATATCCATGTGTATCAATAGAAACTACATGAAAACCTTATAGTTTTTCCTCGAGTAGAGTTTGATGTTATTTTGGGTATGGACTGGCTTTCTATTTATCATGCTATGATTGACTGTAGAGCTAAAGAGGTTTATTTTCAGAAAGATATTCAGTTTTTGTATAGGAATGAACCCTTACTTTTCGTAACATACCAAGAAGCAGAGAAACTAGTAAAAGATTAAAATGAATGTTTCCTTTCATATATTTTTGAAAACAAATTAACTATTCAGATTAATGATGTGCTAGTGGTAAATGACTACCTTGATGATTGTTCTGATGAGTTTTCTGGTATTATACCTTATTGGTAAGTTGAATTTACTATTGACATAGTTCTTGATGCTAAGCCAATTTCTAAACCCCCTTATCAAATGGCTCAAATTGAAATTTTACAGTTAAAGAACCAATTATAGGATTTATTAGATAAAGGATTCATTCGACCTAGCACATCACCATGGGGTTCTTATGTTTAATTTGTTAAAAAGAACGATGGTTCAATGATATTTTTCATTGATTATAGAGCATTGAATAACATCATTGTTAAGAATAAGTATCCTTTTCCTCATATCTATGATTGGTTTGATCAGCTCCAGGGAGCTCAGTATTTTTCGAAGAATGACTTGAGTTCGGGCTACCACCAATTGAAAGTATAGGAAGAAAACATTCAAAAGACCGCATTTCTTACTAGGTATATCCCTTGTGAATTTGTAGTTATGCCTTTTGGTTTAACCAATGCACCTTTTTTATTCATGGATCTTATGAATAGAGTTTTCAGGGAGTTCTTGGATAAGTTTTTGGTTGTGTTCATTGATTATATTTTGGTTTATTCTAAAATTAATGATGAACATGATTGTCATTAAAGGGTTGTCTTGAAAACCTTAAAAGAAAATAAAATATATGGGAAATTCAGAAAGTGTGAGTTTTGGTTAGAGAAAATTTCATTCCTTTGTCACATTGTTTCAAAAAATGGTTTAAATATTGATCATTCTAAAGCAATAATAGTTAAAGAATAGCCAAGACCCAGAAATATTTTTGATATTCGTAGTTTTCTATGGTTGGTAGGCTATTACCATATGTTTGTTGAGAATTTTGCACAATTATTTAGTCCAATGACTAAGTTAACTCGAAAAGGTGTTAAGTTCATTTGGACAAAATAATGTGATGATTGTTTTCAGGAAATGAATAGAATATTGGTGAATGATTCAGTTTTGGCAGTACCTTCCAGAAATGGTGTGTTTTTTATTTACACTAATGCTTCGTGGAAAGGACTTGGTTGTGTCCTTATACAGAATGATCAGGTAATTACTTATGCTTCGCGTCCATTGAAACCTCATTGTTAAATTACCCTACACAAGATTTGGAATTAGATGCTTATGTTTTTACATTAAAAATTGTTAGGCTTCATTTGTATGATGTAAAATGTAAAATATATACTGACCAAAATTTTTTATGTATATATTCACTCTCAAATAATTGAACGTGAAACATAGGAGTTGGTTAGAATTAATAAAGGATTATGATTTCATGATGCTTTACCATCCAGGAAAATAAAATAATGTGGCCAATGCTTTTAGTTGATGATGTAATGATTCATTAACCAAGCTATTTTTGAAAAAAGTTCCTTTGGTTTTTGATTTGATGAACTTTGGAATTGAAATTTTTGGGTGCAGGATAAAGTTAGAGCAGAATGAAGAGAGTGAGTTGCAGAAAAAGGTATAGTTGGTTCAGAAGGGTAAGTTTCCTGAATTTAACATTGATAATGATTGTGTTTTGATGTTTCTAAAGAGATTATGTGTGTATTTTGATTCACAATTGAAGAATGAGTTGTTATGTGATGCTCATAGTTCCCCGTTTTCAGTTCATCCTGGAAGTACTAGGATTTACAGAGATCTTCAGAAGTATTACTGGTGGGATGGAATGGAAAGAGATATTGCTGATTTTACTATGAAGTGATTCACTTGTTATCTAGTTAAAGTAGAGCGGCAGTTACTAAAAGGGATGCTTCGGTCTTTATCGGTGCGAGAGTGGAAATGGGAAAATATATCCACAGACTTCATTGTGGGATTACTGAATACATCTCAAGGTAATACTGTAATCTGGGTTATTCTTAATCCGTTTACTAAATCTACTCATTTCCTCCCTTTTCGAGTTACATTGTCTCCCGATCAATTTACTCAGATGTATGTTAAGGATATAGTCAGATTTCATGGATTTCCCATCTCCAGTGTATCTGATCATGATCCAAGGATTACTTTTAACCTTTGGAATGGCCTTGAGAAGACGTTGGGTACTGAATTTAATTTTAATACATCTTTTCATTCTCAATCAGATGGGTAGTAAGAAAAAAAATTCAAACCATGGTGGATATTCTATGTGCTTGTTCATTGGATTACCATGGAAATTGGGACCGATGTATTTTTTTGGTTAAATTTTCTTATAATAATAGTTCTCATTCCAGTATAAAGATGTCTCCATTTGAGGCATTATATGGGAAGCGGGTTCAAACTCCATATTTTTGGGATGAAGTAGGTGAAAGAATATTGAAGGTACTAGGATTTTTAGAAGAGATGGTAGAAATGGTTCAGTTGATTCCAAAGAACATGAGAATATCTCAGAATAGGCAGAAAAGTAATACAGATAACCGGGAGAAGGATCTCTATTTTGAGGTTGGTGATCATGACTTTCTCAAAGTTTCTCCATGGAAAAGTGTGTTGTGTTTTGGTAATAAAGTAATGCTAAGTCCGAGGTTCATTAGACCTTATAAAATTCTAGAGAAAGTGGGATCAGTTGCGTACAGAGTGTCTTTACCTCCATGTTTATCTCCGGGGCACAATTTTGTTCAATTTTCAATGTTGAGAGTGAATATTCCAGATCCATCTCATTTTTTAAGTCGGAGACAGTTCAGTTGAAAAAAATCTCTCTTATGAGGAATAACCATTCTAGATTATTGACTGTAGAGAGAAATTGTTGCGAAATAAGGTGATTCACTAGGTAATTTTTTTGTGAAAAAACCATATGTTTGAAGTGTAAATGTGGGAATCTGTAATTGTTATGAGGGAGAAATACCTCCACTTATTTGATAAGTGAACCAAAATTTCGAGGACACAATTTCTAAAATGGGGGAAGGATGTAACATCATAAGTAAATAAAGAATAATACATTTTCATAATTATAAAAAAATTTGAATTAAATATTAATGTTACTTTAAAAAGGTTTCTATGTTCGATGTCTTAACTGATACACAACAATGAGTTTCTTTGAAAACTTACATTGCACACTAATAATATAATAATATTTTTTTAAATGGAAGTTAATTCCTACCCATTTTATTGGAGGAAATGAACAAGAATAAATACAATATAATTATACATGTTTGTTAGATATATTTATATTTATCAAAAAAAAATTAGGGGTTTAAATTGTGAATTAATCCAATTTTAAGCATAAATACTGTAAAAGTTTGATTTATAGCCTTCTAATGGAGAACCATCATTAAATATAGTTTTTTTAATTTTTATATGTTATATTTGAAAAAATAAAATTCTTCTTTTGAATAAAGACAACCATATTTACTTTGGGTAATTTTTTTTATTTTTATGATAAAATACAATTTTTAATGATTAGAAAAAAAATATTGTATTTTAATTTAAATTTTCCTTTTAATCTAATTTAATTATATGGTTATATTATCTTTTTAATTTTATTTAATATGTAATTAGATTATATTATTACTATTTAATCCAATATTGGTCATTGAAATTAATTTTACTTCGAAATTGGACATAAATAAGTGTCGATCTTTTGATAGTTTTTATTTCTTGAAAACACACTTTTTGTTTCAACAATAATAATTAATTTTAAATTAATTTATCTAGATACTATGTTTTTAAATTGGTAAAATAGACATTATTTTTTAATTTGTAATATCAATTATAGATTACGCTGAATTTTTGTTATTTTTCTGAAAATTTTTAATTTTTGATGAATAGTGAAACCCCTAAGTCATAGTTGAAAACCAGAATTTTCATTTAAATAAAATTTTACTGCTTCTGTGAATTGAATTTCAAAAATCCGACAAACATGGTTGTTATTAGTATGTAAAATGTGGTTCAATAAGGTGAAAATAATTTTTCAGTGTATAGTAAGTTTTCACTTTTATTTACCGCGGTTAAATGTAAATAGGGTAATTCCAAGTAATAAGAATATCATAATAATAAAAAATTACCTTAACGCTTGTCCAAAACATATTGGATGAGTCATGGCCGAACATGGGAACCATTGGGTATTTTTTGGGACCCCATGGAGCCATTTAAGAGTGATAATGACACTTTATTTTAATTAACATAAAGGCAAAAATGACATAAACAAATATATTTTATTAAATTAATTTTTACATAAGGTTGTATAAGTTAAATTTTATACTATAAATATTTTTTGGAAATATAGAATTATTTCCTACATCATGGAATTTTTATTACAATTTTTAGACATCATATATATATAATTATTTCTGACAGAATAATGATTCGGTGTTTACCTTGTTAATAAATGATTTAAATAAATAATATTATTAATATTAAAATAATATAAAAAACATGTCCAATTCTTATTGGTTGATTTTATTTCAACCATGAGCCATCTTAAATTCAACTCTAATAAGATTTGGACCTTTTGAAACTGAAAATCATTATATAATAAAATAATATTTTTACACTTTCTTGAAGAGCGCCTCCTCCCCCTTATAAATATTTCTCACGTCTAACTCGTTACTCACACCTCTCAATCCCCATGTCTCATCCCAACCCCAACCAAAAAATCTATGAATATCCCTCTCATCCACCTATAAGCCTTAACTTAGGCAGAAGGTACTTCATGAAGTCCTTTTGGTTCAAACCAAAGGGAGTACACCGAATTAAATGTAACAGTTACTCTTAAATTATATTCTTTTATTTTACTTCTCCAACCCATAAAATATTTTTATTATTTTCCTTTATAACAACACCAGTATACTCAATATACTATGATGTTTCAATGAGAAGTATTTAAACTACACTTACACACACCTCCATCTATTGGGTAAAGAACATATTGTTTCTATGGATGGAAAACTAACGCCACACGAAATGATGATTGTTCAATTATCTCCTAACACCTCAAATAGTGGCCATTAAGATGGCACTGTATTTATATATGATATATATTATGTTTATGTTTTTTTTATGCTTCTGATTTTTTTTATTTATTTCATACCATTATGGTTTCCATTATGGGTAAACGCGATAATTTCATTTGAGGAAGTGTAGACTAGCACCCCCTCAAAGGGATATGACTCGTTAATGCCATATGTGGGATGTATAAAGGATGGAGTTAATGATATTATATATTATATAATACTATAATTGTAATATACCTATGTATCATTGTGTTTTAATTCTATTAAAATAAGAAATAGAATTGAAAGTAACGGTCATCCGTACGTACATCTTACCATCTCTGCCAACGGGTCATTTAATTTCTCACCTCCAAATGTTATGTACTATTATAAATAAATATATATAATAGATATAATATATTTATATATGATATCTAAATAATGAATATAATTATGTATATAATTAAATTTTTACCATGTCAATAACTTCTAATTATAAGAAGTCCATTTTTTACTCAAGTATCAAATATCGACAAAATAATAGTTATTAACTTAAATGATTTCATAATGTTTATAACATGGTAATAAGTGAAATAAAGTAATAATAAATATGAAAAAGGATATTAAGAAATTATAAATTAACTTTAGTTTATTATTCAAGATATTAATGAACAAACAGGTCAAGTTGGACATGAGGTAAGGGACTTCATCTCAATATCCTTTCATAACACATATTTTCTTTTAATACAAATCCTTCTTTTATACTCTGAATAGAAACCTTTGAAATTTGATTTTATTAAAAGGGAATATTTATCTATGATAATTTTTACTAAATGAAAAAAATAATGTGACTTTTTAAAGTAAGCAGTGACAACGACCTTTCCGACGCCGTGAGTATTATTTGATCTTTGGCGTCCTTAACAAGCCGTAATGTTTTCAAAAGGAATGTAAATACCATATACTCTTTTACGCATTTTGTTATTGAAAATGATTTTGATAATGGACTTTTTATGTCCATATATTTAAATGATATATTGTGATTTAAATGTGGAAATTTTAACTTTCCATTATATTTGTAGTATGTGTTATGAATATGTTATGGTACTAAGGCATTGTTATATATACAGGTGGTTCCGTGATAAACCTAGGGCAGGTGAGCCCGAGATAGCTCTCTAATGCATTGGGTAACATGACAGAGGAAAACATGAATGTTTCTCCTAAAAGATTTAGGTAATATATTGTGATGGGTATTCCAAATGTAACTCTCTATGTTGCTGTGGAAGGTACAACATAAGTATGTTATGAATGCCACAAGTTAGCTTTATGATTTATGTTTTATATGTGTTATTCATAAATCTTATTATTTCACGAGGTATGTTAAAAATCTTATGTTATATATGTTTAAAAGAAATAATGTTTTCATTCTTTGTTTTATAACCCTACAGAGCATTTTTTTCTCACCCATGTTTTGAAATGTTTTTACCTAACCTAAAGATAAATAGGGTCAAGGATGGGATCAGGGAAAAGTATTGTTGACTAAAACATGGGGCTAAACATGACACTTTTTTCAAGAGTTTTTATTTTATAAAAAATGGAAACATAGAAGAAGTTTCTATGTTGCGATTTATGAGATGAAATGTAGTAGTTATGTCCTAATTCTCTAAAACTCTAAACCTGAAAAGATCCTCAATGTGAATTATTAATTTAATTCAAGATTATGTAATGTTTAAGGTCGGGTCCATATACTCCTGGTTTAAAAATATCACATGAAAAGAATAACACACTACTATTATTTATAGTGGAACAATCTAATCTTTTTTGATAATTAATTAATCTCCATAAAGTAGTGTAGATGATAATATACTAGGTTGGTGTATCATATCATCATAGACTAGATGATCTTCTAGTGAAAATAACTCATGAAAAAACATTCTTGTCACCATTAACCATCCACTGAACAGGTCTTGGAACTCCCTATATTTTTTTTCTTTTCTATTCTTGGAGAAATAAAATTCAAAATCATATTTTTTTACCAAAAAATATATCGATCAATGTTCAGGAAATAAATGTTTAACGTTTTCAATGTCATATTATAAAAATTATGCATCCTATTAAAAAACTAAACCCTTTTTTATCTATGTTTCTCTGGTGTTTTATGCATCAAATAATACCACGTTCCATAAGAGTAAACACACTCCATCCATGACAACATGTTTATCCAACAACCAAATCCACCTAAATATGAACAACTAGTGTATTAAAAATACAATAATCTTATAGAAAAATTACCCTTCGCGTTGTTTCTCTCATTTTCCTTCAATTGTATAATTGTTATTCAGGTTTCAAAAAGGTATACTCGAACTACTCTAATATAATTAAAATAACATATATTAGTCATAATATAATTTTATAATTTATTCTCTCCTTGTATGTTATCAAAAATTTTAACTATATTTTATGACTAATAAAATATAATGTAATTTTAGTCGGTTAACTTTCAAAAGACAAAAAAAAATCTTAATTTAGACATGTATCATGTTTATGAATACTACTCTGATATATAAACAATTTAAAACTATGTTTATATTTATTAAAATGAACTATATGAAAAACATTTTCATGGTTATGGGATGCCTTTTAGGGGGCCTCAACAATTCAATTTTGAATATATGTTAATGTAGTGGTAGTGAGACATGAGTTATCTCTAAAGGTAAAATTGTTATCGGTGTATTTTTCTCTGATTTATAGATTTTCTGTTTTCAAAAAACGTTATCTAATTAAATTTATTTTAATACTAAAAAATAACGGCCTAATCTTGGATTATATCCTCATTCTCTTATTGAATCACTATAAAATTTAATTCCCATATTTTCTCTATAATAAAATAAATTAACATTGAACACCCTACCCTGGTTATTTTTTATTGAATAATTAAATACAATAATGAATGTATTCCAGTAATAATTATTATTCTTATGATCATACATATCCAATAATTTTTAGATCTACCTAGTTATCACCATCACATATAGTGAAGTAATGTAAGTTTTTTGTTTATGAATATAGAAGAATTATATTAGAAGAATTTAAATGAAAATAATAAAAAAATTGCCACTACAAAAAGAGAAAAAAGACTTTTATATAAAAAAGTAAGAAGTATTTAACATTTAAAGAACAAAATTCATTGATATATAATGGGGGTATTCTTTTTGGCCCACCCATTTATGACCTATTGTTTTATCATAAAATAAAATATAGAAACATGAAAAAATTCATAGAAGATTGGTTAAAATTTTATGGGCTATAGTCAAATAAAATTTATTTATCCTAGATTATAGTATAGTGGATCTACTAGGGTCATTATCATGTTATCATGCCTCTCAATCAACCACAACACTCTAGTAACTCCACATTCATATGAACGATTGTTGGTTACATCCACTTGATCAAGGGCTTACTTCATGATTTCTATAAAATACATAGACAAATACTATTTTGTGGTATCCAAATCCCAAATTCCCAAAATGGTATAACATGACATAAAATGACATCCAAATTCAGCAACACTATTCTAATCAAACCAAGACTAGAAAAAATGGACTATCCATGGGGTGTCATCCTTGTTTAATATTGATATGGAGATCATTAGATTTCATCAATCATGTGATATATTATTTTACAATTTCTGGTTCATAAATCATATCACCAATTTGTTAACAAAGTGAAATTTGAAAGACAGGATCTAGGAATTGAATGTGATGAATATATGGCATATTCACGAGTCATTGAGGATGAAAAGGAATATTTTGTTGATAATTTTGTAGAGAAAGATGATAAAACAAGTAATGAACTCCCGCACACTCCTATATGATAATTATTTGTTCTTGAAAAGGAATAAACTAATCAACTAGATAGAGTAGTCGGAAAATCATTCCCACTATCTATGAACAATCATGCTCTTATAAAAGTGGACCATATTTTCATACATGGTTTAGAATATTCTTCTCCCACGTGAATAGTATTGTCATTATTTTCATCTTCCAAAAAATCATTATCCATTCATAAATTCATCAAATTCATTAATAATATATTTCTTCACTTTGTTTTTTTAATGTTCATAGCATGTGGGTTTCTATTGATGAAGTTAGATATCATGAATCTTAAAGATCATTCTTGACACTCGCTCATGATCTCTATATTCTAATTAATCAAAGATAACCACATTGTGGAAATTTTTTAAGATCCCACACATATTTGAGTCTACTAGTGAGGATATATTTTCATTTCATTTTAGGATAATATACCCCATTGTTGTAATTTTTGTTTTTAACCCTTGTAGCCTAGAATTTTTTTAATTCATCTATCAATAACTAAAATGAAATTCATTTCTGATTTCAGTTATCCTACGGTTCATTTTATGAAATTGAATTTTCATGAGGGATTCATCCATTTAAGAGGCATGGTATATGTAGGGGAATAGTTTGTTAAATATCCTCTTATAATCTACTCAATAACATGGTCTATTGTCTTCTCATGAGATTGATCTCGTAGATTAAACATCACAGATGCTTGAGGTCAATAGATTTGATCATATATTAAATTTAGGATACTTTAGTATCAATATATATTCTATTTAATCCTTTTTATTGATCTACACCTTTTAATAATTTATACCATTCTTGGTTAAATTTCTTCTTACTGTTTCTTGATTAATGCTTACACATTGCCTACTAAAATCATACATGGGGGTATAATGTGTATGATAAAATTACCATTTATCTAATGATGTATATATAGTGATGAGGAAACAAGAATTATTTTTACATATAATTCTATATGATAACATAGGAAAAATCATTTTTATATATCCAAAGATACAACCCTTACAAATTTATCATGGAAGATCAATCCTTGGGGTTTCTTTATTCTCATAGCTGATTTTTTTTTGTGAGATCGGGTGAGAAATTCAATCGGTCAACATTAATAACATTTATTTCTTATTCTATACCATTTTTCATCCTCAACCCTGAAATATTTAAATATATAGTTTTATTGGAGGATTTTTTCTAATTAATATAAAAGTAAATAAAACATTTAAAAAAGAAATATAAGCATTTTAACAGGGGAATTACATTTCTCCTAATCCATTTATGGATTCTTAAATAAACACAATAAATTAATAAAACCACTAAATATTGTTTTTAAACAAACTGATAAATGAATTTAAAGAATTTATAAATAAGTAAGGAAATAAATATTTTCCATCATTTTATATATATTAGTTTTTATTTTCTGTTTATAATATGTTTAAATTAGTGAAATTTTTTCTCTATTCACTTAGTCATAGTAGATGGCCACTGTGAAACTCTATAATGATGTTTACACATATCCCATTAAACCTTACATATCACTTTATAATTCTTACTGAAACCATAAATGTTATTCTTTTAGTACATATTAATCAATACACGAATTTAAAAATATGTGTACATAAGGTATATCTATCCATATATAGATGAGAACTGGTTGTTTTTGGGAGATAATCGATACAAAAATGAAAAATCCCTATTCCCAAAACTCATTTGAAAGATAGATTAAAAACTTCTTCAATAAATATAATTATAAACTTCTACCCTTAATCAAATTAACTTTATACACTCTAAGATACCTCAATAAAGATTCCTTCTACTTTATTGGAAATAAACAGAACAAAAAATCCCTAAAATTTGATTTTCTAACAAGATATGACTTTTTTTATTCTCGCAATGAAAAATCCTAAATCCTAACTTATTTTCCTAATGATGTTTATATATCAATTTTATATCCCTTTATTTATACAAATAATTCTATCCATTTTCCTTTTTCACAGGAATACGCACTATATAATGACTTTTGTTATCCCATAATGAATTAAATACTATATATACTTAATGTTACTCCTTCAGGCCTCTCCAAAAAATCCTATAACATTTCTCAATACTTTTTACTCTAATTTTTAATTCATTAAAATTCATTTTGAAAATTATGAAATTAAGAAAATTATCCAAGGGGATTTTTTTATTACAAATTGTGTTCTAAAATCTAGGTCCGATATGGGTGTTATGATGTCTGATGTTTATGAAAAATATGATTTCACATTGAGATCCATGTTGTTCAAGACAGTAAATGGATTTTTTGGATATATTAATATATCTGGAAATTATATTGAAATAATTCTATGGTGTCCTATTTGTGGTTGTATATAATCACTTAGGTTGAAACATTAAATGAGGAAATTTTTATTTTTTATTATAATTTTTTTACCGTATCATCAATAATATCTATTATGGATAACAAAATTCAATTGGAATGTCAAAATAAGGATATTTCCTCCTCTATTAATATGTTATGAATAGATTTATAATTTTTAGCATGTTTTCATTATTTTTATTAAACCATTCTAAAATATTATGAATATGAGTGTTAAATTAGATCAAATTTCATAAAATTACATTATAGGAATTTTTTATGTACGAAAAATTATTCAAATCCTGAATATTAAAATATATATTTATATATGATAATTATAATTATATATTTTTTCTAGGTTAGTGGTTTCCTTAATTGAAATTCATCCATTTATAAAAAAATGAAATTTAGTTATGAGGAGGGATAAAAGTAAAATTGAAGGAAGCTGGAAGGATGAAGATCAAGGTTATTCATATTAGAAGCATCATGTACCTGATTGAAGGGTAAAAGATACTAGTGGTATCTAGTGAGTCATTTAGTTGATACTTGTGTAGAAAAATGTTTCTTATTATCCTTTTAACGGGCAACTGATAGGATGATGACATGTGTTTTCAAAAACAAATAGAAAGGAAAATTATCTTTTCATATCAAAATTAAAAATCCATTAACTCAGTGTTTCATGACCATTTAGAAATAGTGACTCTCTTATATAATTTATCCTCTTTATTTCTACCCCATATTAATCATACATCTATTTTTTATTTGAATCATTACCTTGTAGTCATGGTTACTCATATTTAGTGGGTTCTATGTGCGAGATTAGGGTTTTTGTAGTGGATAACAATTTTCCAAACATATTGTATAACATTAACCTAAAACGAAAACTATTTTATTATTCTATTGAAATTTTAATGAATAAAAAATAATAATATTGTCCTTTTCTCTATTGATTTGGAATTTCTAATCTCTCCCACAAATATTGATAGTTGTTACTATAAAGTAATAAAAATAATCCTTCCTCTTAGGGTATCCATGGGCTAGATGAATCTTCTAATTCATAGTGAGGATTCTATCTCTATTATGGTTTGAAGGATATTTATTTAAAGTGAAGAAGGTTAGATAGAAAGAGGGATTTGGCATTGAGTATAATTTCATAACAGGAATCACAGTCAACATCTCATGGTATTTTCCTTCTTATATATTCACAATAGAGGATCCTTGATATCCCATAGATTTCATAAATGTTTTTTGAATACATTTTATGGTTAAAAATATATTTTTTTCAATGTCCCTGAATAATTAAATGTTTGAATCCATAAAAAATTGAAATTGCCGCATTAGAACTCTTCTAAATTGATACCACATGATATTAAGCCAAATATTATAGCTTAATGTTGTAGATGATATTTAGTACTTGTTTTATCATATAATATATAAGGTTCCATGTACAAATGAGTTATATAGAAACCCTCACTATGTTTTTTCTCAATAGTAACACTAACCATGACCTGGTCTAAACCACCACACTACAGTGGTGCTTTTAGTGTACATTTTTAACATATGATACTTTTATTCTTAATATTTTTCTTTTTACATCAATTTATTAGGTTAAATCCCTAGGTAATGTTTTCTAGGATTTCTAGAATCCTTTTTATCTTCTGAATATTCATTTATCAAGTGCTTATAGAAATTATTCATTGGTGAATCTAAGGTAAATATGTCTGTTTCATTCATTATTTATTATATTTCCCAAGAAAAAAACTAAATATTTAATAATTTATTATATAGTTTTTATAAAAAATAATGTCATGGTGTATTTATTATTTTTAGCTCAAAGACTAGATTCTGTACAGTCTTGGGTAGTTAACTCCTCCTATCTTCCATATTTTTTTTATTGTATGGGATATCAACTCTTTGGGGTTGAGTATTATTATACTAAACTGATTATTATATTTTAAAATTGTTTTTCATAAATAATTTACAAAATTTAATTTTTGTTTAGTTGGTAAATTCTTATTTTTCTTCTAGAATGCCTAAATATCTCTATATTCCAAACTTTTACTTTTCTAAACATATATGATTTTCCAACATCTAAATATTATTAGAATTATCCAATTCGGTAACATTATTATAGTTTCTGATGGGTATATTTTTGTTTTTTATTAATCCAAATAAATTTAAGGGTAGGTTTAATAATATAATAATAATTAGGTTAATAAAGATACTAACAAACATGTTTCTAGATATGAAATAAGAACTAGGATTCTTGACTCATATCACATTTTTATCTTAACCTTTGAGTAGTCTTAATGGATCCCTAACTATGTTCATTCTCGTCTTTCCCATAGGTTGGGAACTAATGTTCTTGGACATTAATGTATCCATATTATTGGATTATGATACAGGTATGAAGTATGAATGATTGGTTTCACTGAAAATTAAATGGAATATGGTAACCCAAACCATAATAAATGGTTTATTAATTATGTTTAGTATTTATTTGATGTGCATGATGAGTTTTTATCAGTTTATCTAATTCCATTATTTTTTTACCATATTCACATTCTTTTAATATATATAGGATATGATTACTAGTTGACCACCTATGGGGTATAATATACTCACATGAAACATGTGCCACCTTCACATGTTTGTATCACTTATGAAACATATTCATTATATTGTATTGATATTCAACTCATTTTAATTCATTATATTTATTAGTCAATTGTATTTAATGGTATTATGAACATAAATAATCGTTTAAATAGATTTTAGGAATATTAGTTATGTTGACCAAAATAGAAAAATTATTAGAATTGTTACATTATTGGAGTAAAATGAATGGCCAGCTACTTGTGGTCCATTAATAATTTTAGAATAATAAAAGGGGTATAGTTATATTTGTGGAGAAAGTTGTGTGAAGAGATAAAATAGGTAAATATATATATATATTATCAGACATGGTAATAGCTCATTTTAATAATATACTACATAATAATAACTCATCTAAGACCTTGTATGTGTAAGAAATTTTATTTTCCCATGAATTATTGGAGTATATCCATATATATAGCATTAACATACCCAACATAATTTACATAAATAATTATACTTTTCTTTAGGTGTGTAAATCCTGATAAATGAGAATAACTAGACCATTAATAAGAATAAATATGGATATAAAAATTGATTCATAAGTTCAATATTCAGATACAGAATATTAACTTTAATTATGTTTCTAAAATATAAGATTAGATTCATAATTTCAAGCGATATATATGATTATATGATACTCATATAAGAGAAACCAATAGTTATGTAATAATTTTGAAACCATGATACTTAGGATATGAAAAATCCTATCTTTTATGAAATCATGATATGTGAGGAGGTCAGAATGTCACATAATAGTCAAAACTATTTGAATCACTCATAAGTAATTGTTTTCATAGAGTCCATCAAAATTCCATGTGGATTCTATGAAAATAGAAAGGAACCAATAAGAGATCTTCATTTATGAATGATTAACCAAATTATAAAAAGGCTTCTCACTACCTACGTGTCACCTAATCCATGAGAGAGAAATTTGAATTATAATATGGAAATAATGAATCTATATGATAATCCATAGTCTCAATAAAATAATTCATATTCCATGTGGAGGGAACACTACCTAAAATTTTAGCATATGGATTCATCAATAAAACCAAAAAAGGACATCATATAGGGTGGATTTCTTATTCATTTATTTTATAGTTTTTTCAATTTAGTTATTTTCATCTTTCTTCTATGATCATAACTCTTTACATAGAGGGTTATAACCCTTTTCTATGATTGGGTCAATGTGGATGAGAAAATTTGTTTTTCTAGAGTCTAAATATTTTCAATAATTTATTTTCTTGTTAATTGACCTTATAATTTAGTATTATGGTTTTTTATTTGAAGTGATTGTGTTCAGTTTTATATTTTTATGAATTATTTTCAGATTATATTGATATAAATAATTCTCCTAAGAATAGATAATTCCATTGTA
The DNA here is from genome assembly GCA_963277665.1 of Viscum album. NCBI lineage: Eukaryota > Viridiplantae > Streptophyta > Magnoliopsida > Santalales > Viscaceae > Viscum > Viscum album. The sequence continues at coordinate 565,630,831 of OY728164.1, read as the reverse complement.
TGATAAAATATGTATAGTGAGGTATCTAAATTTTACTAAAACTTTAATATAATGTAATGGATAACTTTTAAATTTTGATAAAATCCTTCTCCAGATTATGATTTTTTGAAGTCATTGTAGGAGGTTTCATTGTTGAGATATCATATCGATTGTATATTTTCTTTCCATTAACATAAGAAGGGGTTTAAATTTTTTTATGATAATTACATGTCTATGACTAAATTTATCTATCAAACATTTATGAGTGATAAACTATTGTGTAATCACACATTAATTCATAAATTATAAAATAAGTAGTCATTTTATTATAATGATAACATAATATTTAGTGATTAAATCCCTTGACCATTCACTGAATCTTATCATTATAACTTTTCTTATTGAATTTTCCCCTAGATCCCTTAGATGAGTAAAATACCCAAAACAAATTTCTAACAGTGGCACTAATGATTTTTAACCCCTCCTAAGATTCTACCATACATCAATACTATACAATATTTTATACTTTAGGTTTTCATTTTATTTTTTAGACCATAAAAGGATTCTGTCAATATATATTCTTTAATAAAATCCTATTAATGTAATGAAATCAAATCATGATTATTCATATGAATCAGAGAATAGAATTTAATCATAGTTTTTTGTTCAATTGATAACGTATTTGAGTGAGGAGATTTAAATATATTTTTTAGTTTATTTTATGATATTCCTCTTGGTTGAGACTCCACAATAGACATTTTATTGATTTAATTTTCTCACATGTAATTAGATATATTATTATTTTGTTTGTTATGATTGGGATATGGTTTTTGATGATGTTTAATACTATTAATTTCTTGATTCTACATAGATACGCTCACACACCCACACATAGAGAGATATATACATATATAGTGATGTTTATAAAAATATCTAGGACACCCTTTTTTGAAAGACAATTTGATTATGAAAGCCTTGTGAGGGAGGGTGAATTGAAATTGATAACTCAATTAAAAATTTTCTTCCTCGATATAGTAAATAGATCTCAAATTACAATTTTTCACTAGAATATATTTTTTCAAAGTATAAACACCATGAAAAATAAAACTATTGGACATTACAAATCATAACCAAAAATTTAATACAATCATAAATTAATATAATTTTAAAACTAATTATTGGATTAAAGGGTAAAAATGATTAAATATGTTATAAATATTTATTATATGATATTACAAATAGTTTTAATTTAAAAGAACTCTTATATTTAAACCTAAACAAAAAACAGTATTGATAATCATATCCATGTTATCCAAGTTGTACCTTATAAAATTCTTAGATCTATATATGGTAAAAAGATATAAGTCAACACTATAAATTCCTTGAAAAATATACTAGAATCTAGAAACTCTATACACAAACTAATCTTTTATTAGTATAATTGGTAGTAACAACTATAAAACAAAAATACATCAAAAAAATGTTTGAGAAGAAATAGATTTTTCACCCATAATATTTTTAATCACATGGATAACAAACAAAAATATAAAAAGATGGTCTATTATTTTTTTAAATAAATTATATTCATAATCTAAATCACTATGAAAAATTTGGTGAAATAATATTACAACTAAATATCTCAAAAATTGGTAGATAATGAAAAAAATATTGAATATAATCATTCGATTATATTTCATTCCATCAGTCTTGTTGATAAATTATAGATGATGAAAAGAACAACATTTATATATTTTTGTTTATGTGCAATGATATTGTATGTAGGTCAACCATTCTTTGGAATAATTTACTATGTTTTTAAGATTAAATGAAAATTATATGGATAAACACAGTTCACTAAAAGGTAAGGTTATCATAAGTTAAAAAATACATACCAATATAACAAATAAAATTCACAAGTTTGCATTAATCCTATATTAATTGTAATGTGGTTTTTTAATATGTATTTTAAGGATGTCACATAACTCAATAATATGCCCATTTTTACAATCATATAACATAAAATAAAATATATGATAAAAAGGATATGTATTATTAAAATTAGAAACAGATAATGTTATGTGACAATTGATGCAATGTACCTCGTGTATAAAATAACAAGGATTTATAATTCTCCAAATTTGAAACACAATATAAAAAATTATTCATATAAAAACCCCTATTTAATAAATGGAAAAATTTCTACACAATATTATCTATAAATCCTACCCATCAAAATTATCCTTATTAAAAATCCTTTTATAAGGTACTTGTACTCTATAACTTATAATTTCTAATATCTTTATAAAAATTATTTCAAATTTATTTCAAGTTTGTCCTCCTCAATTATTTAAAACTTCTATCTTTTCCTCATAAAACTTATTCCCCACAAAAAAATAGAAAACATGTCCCCATCATTTTGATTATCAAAAAATACATGTAAATACATATATTTGCATGAGAAAATAGGTATTTAAGTGAACATTAAAACTAAATACCCTTTTGAAAGTTATCTTCTAATACCCATAGAAGATAACCCTATAATAAATAATGTTCCAAAATATGTATTTAAAATATCTAATTTACTTTCTAAATATAGATTCCTTATTTTCCCTATCATGTTTTTTTGGATTAAATCCTTCATTGAACGAGCATATTTTTCTTACAAGTATTTTCCATAAGAAAAAATTACTACAAAATGTGAGTAGAATAAATTAGTCCGTCTGTATATAAGGAGTCAGTAAAGTAATTAACCTAAAATGAAAAATGAAATAAACCTTATGCACATAGGGGTGCATAGGAAATTAATTTATGTGATATAAGATAATATTTTTCTATATTATTCATTGATAATATAAATAATATACAAAGTGAATGTAATAATAAAAACCATAGAGGTTTCATTAATATATGTGAAAAAAATGAATTAATAAATTATTACTTTTTAGAAGATTATTATAGATAAGTAATTTAGAAGAAATAAATTTTATAAGGTGTAATTTTAGTATATGTTTAATTAATATAATAGAATTTACATTAACAAATATTTTAAAAATATAATGTTTATATATAAAATGATAGCACAATTTTAAACAATAAATTTCCTCCCACTTTCTTAAGGACTCATTCAATGTCACTTGAATGGGAAAATTATTAAAAGAAAACTATAACATAAAACTAATCATACCCATAATGTGTTTAATTATTTAAAATATGTTATAATTTTTAGGATTAATAAAAACTTCTACAAGGTGATCTTCATTTCAGATAAATTTGAGAATAATATATCCTTTGAGTGTATTTTCTTAAGGTAAGTAGTGTCTTAAATTTATGGGTTTAGAAAATTATTATTGTTATGAGATTTTTGAAAAACATATCCCTTCTTCCACAATAATTAATTGGAGTTCCATTTATACACAACCTAAACTCAATTGTTGTTTACTAAATCTAGAAAAATGTATCACAACAATATCCACCTACCACATTTTTGGCTTCAGTAGTGGAAAGTAAGAATAAATATTACTTTAAAATGGACCAATAGACAAAATATTCACCAAGAAGATGAAAAGTTTAGGATGTAATCATACGATCCATTAAACAACCATTGATGTCTGCATCTAGACAACTCTTAAGAGTGAACTAAAATCTATGAAAATAAAACAACCTTATTTCATAATTACTTTTACAATAATGGAAGATCAATTTAACTAAAAAAAATGGGATTACTTTATATTACTTAGGATCTCACAAATACAAAAACATGGTATTTTATTTTTGATCAACATTCCATCAATTATCATTAACTTCTAATAATCCCTATCAATAATTTCTATGTATCAATTTCAAGAATATCATGTTTACATAACGTACAGACTAGTATACTAATACTACAGGAACTATCAAAACCAAAATTCTTAGGTTTATGTTCATTTCACTTATGCTGTTTTAATATAATTACATACTAAATTTGAGTTATTTGGAATCCGATAATGTATATATGTTCATGCATCTTACTCATATGAAATTCACTTTGCATAATTTCTGAAAATTAGTTTTTAATTTTTCTTATTTTGAACCAAAAATGATGCCATAAATATAGATTTATAAAGTTATAATTTATTTACAATAACTCTTTATGAAAATAGTGGGATCTATAATTCCTTTGAAAATTTAAATTTGGAGTAATAATTTGTAAAATATATCATACCAATATCTCAGATCTTATTTAACTCCATTAAGTTCCATTGTTTGGTGAGAAATATATTCCAATAAAATATTGTCATCCACATAAGATGTTTCATGAAAAACATTCTTCTATACACAACCATTAATTTAGTCACTCATTACATCAATTTAATATAGAATAAATCATAAATTATATGTGAAGGCCTATAGAATTTGGAGGGATCCAATTAAATATATCAGAGAAAAATATTCTCCATAGTTCATACCATATTTATATTTACAACAAAAAGTAACTATTCTAGATTTTTCCAAAAAAATCATCCCTTATGATCATACATATTTAGGAAGATACATTACCCAATTTTAACTAAAATATAATCTAAGTCCTCAATAATTGTAAAAACCTTGTTCAGTTTAAAATGGTTAAGATCAAATTTCATAAAAACTATAAAACACTCATCAACGAGTGAATTAACTAAAATTTTTTGTTCTAATTAATAGATGAATGAAATATGGTTATTACCATTTTTTAAGGAATTTATGATTCTTAATTGTTGACCAACAAAAAAATTAATATTTATATTTTGATAATTGTGTATTATTTTCTCATTCTTAGGTAAAAAAATAAATGTATTTTATCATCATTCAATTAATTAACTTACGTTTACCTGGATTCTACAAAGCTAGTTTTTGATAGATGTGGTTCAAATTATAAAAGAAAAATAAAGTGAATTTTTGAAACAAAATCCTTATTACATTAACTATTCATATATTGTAACTTCATTTAATGATTTACCTCATGAAACATTAAATTATACATTTTATCAATTGTATCTGTTTCATTTATTGAATAAATTATACACCATACTAGTGGTCGAGTAACGAAAAAAATTAATGTCATCATATTTTGGATCTAATTTATATAAGTTATTTTTAATATTCAATATTAACACTTTACATCTAAAAATTATAAAGTAACAATGTTTTGGATTCCATCTATTCAACAATTAATAATGTTGATTTATATTAAACTGGGAGTGATAAAACTAAATTTACCATGAAACATGAAGTTTTAATGGTTTCTAAAAGAAAAATAGATACATACTATTCAAAAAACAATGTATATGTAATATATTAAAGGGGTTTATGAATTATTTCATCTTCAATATCTTTTTGTGTAGTTTTTGTGTCAATAATTTACATGTAATGCCTTACTCCTTAAAAAAATAGAAATTTAAAAAATTTCTATAGTGATTGCTCTTGATATAGAAATATATATATATATATATATTATTTTTAACATGATCATAAAAAAATTAAAATATTATATTTCCTTTCATTTATTTTTAATTAAATAAACCCATGTAACCTTGATATAATCATCAAAAGATATACACATAGTTTTCCACTGATACAACAATTTTTTGTAGGTCTAAAGAGGTCTATGTGAACTAACCTTAACACTTTATATGTTTATAGATAATAATTAAGGTTAAACCCTGACTTTTGCTTCTTACCAAATTATAAATAATTGTGGAATTTTGAAGAATTTAACTTATGTTTTTAATGTTTGATTATAGTTCCTCTCCTTGAATTTTTAGCTATGATATAAATATTTCAATTCCCTAACCTCCTATTATAAATCCACGTATAATCCTCAAACACATAGATGCAAAGTAATTTCTAGAAAGAATATTTAGTAAGATAAATAGTGTCAAAATCTCTGTCATTATAAATAAATTAAGTGTATACACCTTTTGAATTAGTAATTGAACAATTTTTATTCCTCAAGATGAGGGAGTACCCATCATCACATAATTTCCTTATGATAATTTGATTTTAATCTGGTCCTAGAATATAATGTACATTATAAAAAAGAGACTTATCCAAAAATTAAATACCAACAATAAAAAATATATTTTCATGTGAATTTTCAATTAATGTAATATGTCCACCCCCCCCAAACACACACTTTTGGTAGGTTTAAGAAGTTGGTCTTGTTTGAAGTCACGTTTTGAGAACAACAATTATCAATATACCAAGTGTTTTAGCTACTAGTTCTCATCTTTTTCTATGGAAAATGGAAATAGAGTATTTTTAATACCTAAACATTATTGGGTCCATTACCATTAGAAAAAATAAATTCAAAAACACACATATGTATATCCCTAAGATGTAAAAAATCTATTAGTTATATATTAATGTAAGACCTATGAATTTGAAAGGATTTCATTATTCATGGAACATAAACTCTTATAGTAATTTCCCCATTGAAACATGGATTGAATGGTTACAATTCCCAGAATTAATAATTGGTCCCAAAATGTGACTTTATAGTACTAAAATACTATTCCATAAGATATGTGGTTAAGATTAAATGGTATTAAGAGCATATAAAAGTTTTCCCTTTTAATGTAAAATTCAATTAAATATTTCTTAGACCACTAAAATAAATATTTCGTATCACAAATATGTTTTTATCTTTATTAGTTAAAATAGAAATATATTTGGAATATAAATCGAATGTACATTAAAAAATTATATGTTCATCTATAGTAACATATACTATATCTAATAATATCCCAAATTTATTATTAAATTTTTATTCTCAAGGAAAGACAAATATCAATACATTCTATAAAATGGTGGAGAATAAACTCTAAAATCTAAATAAATATGGTATCCCCTAGATAAGGATCAATTAGTAATGAATTTTATTGTTAACATTACCATGAGTGACATTTCATTATATAGAGCCTTTGACTGAAATGTTGTAACCCGGGATTTTAAAAGAAAAATATCATCTTTGATAGAATTTCTGGCATGAAACTCTATGATTATAAGATCATGTAACACACTAATATATTATGATAAATTTATTTTTTAAATAAATTCATTATCTTTGATAACTTGTGATGCACTCTACCTCGGGTTTAAATGAAATGTGACACTATATTAAAATAGTACCTGTTAAATGTGATCATTATAACCTAGTTGTTAATTTAAAATTTAAGAATATGAATTAAAAAAATATGAAAATTGTATTTTTATAACATTTGTAAAATAAATAAATTGGTTATCTGTTTATTAAAATTTAAATTATTACTATTTCGAATAAATAATCATTTTTATGATAAAAAATATTTTTATAAAAGGATGTTTAGTCAAGCTTTGTAGAAATAATTTAAAAATAATTTTAAAAATTTAATAAATTTTATTTTAAAAAATTAATACATTTTTCAAATAATAAAATTAAAATTTACCTACGGATAAATTTTGGGATTTCTCATAAAATATTGAACTTTCAATGAATATTTAATAATACAATTTTTTTTAAAATTTTCTTTTCATTAAAATAAATTATGTTACTTATAAATCCTGGTGAGAATTAAATTTTTATTATAATAAAAAATTATTATTTATTTATATTTAATATAATTCATTACATTTAAAACCCCTTTATTGAATATTATATTAAAATTCTATTTTTGTGTATAAACACACATTTTTCTCAATAATGTTTTAAAATAAAAAATGCTTGTATATTTTAAATAATAATACTAACCCTTGATGGGGAATTATTTAATTGGTATTTATAAATTATAAAAAAATATTTTAATTCTACATTAGAAATAATGATGATGTATTTCTAAACAGTAAATATAAGATCAACTTCTCCCTAACAAGTATATTACTTAAACCATTTTTTCAATGATTATACTAGTTTTATTTTAAATTGAATTCCTCTACATATTAAAATTTAATATTGAAAAATGGATTATATTTTTTTAATAAGGATAATGTTTATTAAATAATATATTTAAATTATATTTTTTTCCATAATTAATATTTAAAATAGTATATATCAATCATCGTTGTTAATGAGAAAACGAGTTTCACATGTGTTAAACTAAATAGATAACGGTTAAAAATGAAATAAAATTTAGTCAAAACACATTGTATTGATATATTTAGAACATATAACTTATAAGTATTGATAATTTTTCACTTTTGTGTATGTTTTCAGGAGAAGAATTTGAGTATCTTTTTATCTTTCTAAAAATTTCATCTGTGTCCTCTCCTCCATATTTAAAAGATCACCCCCTATTCTCCCCTATCAACAGATAAAAAAACCCTTTGGTACATACAATGCCCACCCAAATATAATATTTACTTCCCCAAACACATAATATTAGAATTATTTTAATTATTAAACCCTCCTACATGGGATTTAGTTATAAAACAGAAGGGGTTCTTCATTGAACACGTCACATTATAAAATGTGTGTATTTGTTTTATTTATTCTTCCAAAAATTTAAAATAATATTCAATTATGAAAATACAATAAAACAAATAAAAACTATATAATTATATTTTTTTTATTCTAAGCTAGTATCCCAGATATATCTTCCCATTAATCAAATGAGAAACAAAACTTTTGATTGTGTGTACGGATGATTACAGCCTCACAAACCAATGTAATAAATTTTCCATAAATATATTTGAAGGATGGATATAATGATGAATTTCTAATATTTATATTATATTTAGTAAATTATTATACTTATTCAACTTCTATGTAGCATATATATTCTTACATACCTTTCTTTGTGTGATACAATTACATCGCTCGTGTTTATGGATGACTACCTCCCCAGGATGTGATGTGATGTGATTTTCTCTTATGATTTACATGTAAGGAATAATTTTTAAATTTAATAAATATATTTTATAATTATTAATCATCTATACTTATTACTATATAATATCAAATAGTAATTATTTCTATCAAATCCATTGAATAAAATAACATCACTCGTGCGTGTTTGTGGACCTCCACAGTCATGTAGAAATGTGAAATATTTTTTATTTTGTTTTTACAAAGATGGTAGTAAGGATGTATTTTTTAATATAAATTATATATATGATATATTAATTATTATTAAATTTAGATTTAATATTTATTTTTTTTCAAACCTTTTTTCTAAAAATTTGAAACAACTTTCACACATACATATGGATCATCGTCTCTATGAACACTATCACCCATTTTCAATCTATAAATTTTATATATTACAATAAATAGGAATAAAATTAATATATATGATACTAATATGATTTTTATCATTCTTGATATTACTTAACCATTATCAATTAAAAATTAGAGAAATTACAAAACTAAAATAGACATGAAAAAAAGTATTTATCACCCTAAATACTGATTTTAAGAAGAATTGTTACTAAAAGATCCATAAAAGACAATTATTAAATAATATAGGGAATAAAATATAAGAGTATGATTATCAAATATAATTAAAATAATTATATATTTAATTATACATGAGTTTCAAACTTGTTTGAAGAGAATCAGACCCAAGATAAGGGTTTTTTCATATCACTTTTACTTCCATGGGACGTATGCCACATCCACCTCATGGTTATTTTATGTGGTTAGTATACTTACTCTTTGATATGTTATATATGTCAGATAAAATTATTTTTTTCAAATATATCCCAATTTTTATGTGTTTTTATGAATAGAAAAATACCGAATTTTATTCAAACATGTTTTTCATAAGTGTTTTAGATTAGATTTCTCAAAATAATTTATCTTATGATGATTATCTTATGATCTGTGAAGTATTCATTTTATAAAAAAATATTTTATCCTACGAGTAAAAAATATTATGTTCAATTTTCTTAGAATTAGAAATCATGGTTTGAAAAGATTATCTTACTATGTAATATATTATGTTTTGTAGAGTATGATTGAGTGGTTTGATTGGAGTCATATATTTCATAGAGAATAAATTTATGAGAATATGGTATCTTAAAAAATGTTATTAAAAAATTATTATCTTATGAATGATAGAAGATGTTATGGAATCAAATTATATCTTTTTCGTAATAAATTTATCTTACACTGTATAATTATCATTCATAATATTCAATTACGTTTATCTTATGCTTCAAAGAAGAAAAAGATCTTTTTTCCTCAAGAAGTCTCTCCATTTTTTAGGTTATGAAAAATTTAACATTTATTTAATTATCGTAATAATAATTTCATAATATATAGAATGCTATGATTTTTTATAATATTTGTACATGTCATTTAATTTTTTTTAACATATCAAAAAATGGACTGTCCATTTAATGAAATATCATTTTCTATAAAGTTTCATGTTTCCAATAATGGAAATATCCAAAGAAGAGGATCTTTGATAGTGTTGTTGTAGAACATTATTCTATATTTTGAATGAATGAATGAATTCCATTAATGTTCTATGGTATCAAATAGACATCAGATTTTGAAATAACCTGTTATGATTATATTTTTCTTATGATCATAATTAAATAGAATATATAAATGTAACAGATATTAGCAACCTGAATATATATACTGGTAGATGATTGATAAGTAGAAAAAATTGAATACACATACACATTAATGGTCTAAATTCTTATAAAAAGAAAATATCAAGAAAAAATTCTTGTACTATTCTCATAAATTTATTTATTTCACTTAATATCATTCTAAGATACACCATAAAGATGGTAATATTCTCAAGATATATCATTTTTTATTGTATGTCGCTACATTCAACCACATAATATAATTGTTCTTTTAAAATAATTGGTCACCCTATTTTGTTTACACTCATTGTGAGAGTTTTTGTTGAGACCGTGGATGGGTATTGTAAAGGGAGATCCTAGTAGATAGATCATAGACCTTTGTATAATGTGAAATATTTCTATAATCAGTTGGGTTCCCCTAGTAATGTTGTTGTTATAGTGAAAATCACAAAAAGTATAGAGTGGATTATTTGAGGAGTTAACTAGGTGATTTCTATTTCTCTAACCACTATATGTATATTTTTCAATATATTTTCTTTATGTTTTTATATTTTCACTACCATTTAATCTTAAGAAAAAATAATTGAACTATCCTACCTGAAGAGGGACATTATCTATAATGATGGTTTTAATAAATCAATTCACCCCACCCCTCTTGAGTTTTCAGTAATAAATTAATTGTAAAAACAATTAGTCTTCGATCTCGTGACTTTTGAGTTCACATATATTAATGGTTTAAGTTCAAATATCTAAATTCAAATTGGTTATACATCTGATAACCAATAAAGTAATTTTATAGTTATAGATTCTCACATTAATGGTTATAACTATGTTTTCTAGAAGGATAATGTGACTATCTATCTAAAGAATATTGTCTTAAATGCATATCTTATGTATGTAAATATGTATTCAATTACAAATATTGAAGGAGAAATGTAGGGTTCTATACCTAAATCAGAATATGATATGAATTACCAATCAATAAATTCTCTAATATGTTTATTAGGATTAAATGAGTTACGTAGAGTCTCTCATTTTGAAATAGATTACAAAATGTGGACCACTATTTATATTTTTTCAAAATCTACGTACAATGATAAATTTACTAAAAATGATACATCCAAACATATGTTCACCACATTCGATATTATTTAAGGATAAATTATTACTTGGTTGAATGGAAGGTTCGCTACTATTTTTAATAATATTACTTCTCTAAGAGTATGTATCACTGATTCTAAACAATAATTGAATGTTCCAAAAGTCTTACCACATGAGGGGAGTGGAATCTCAACTACAATTAGACAATATATAGAGGACAATAATTTTAATATATAATATCTCATTGGCGCTATTATGATGTATGAATATTAAATATAATTTAATGCATGAGAGAATAAAAAGAAAAATAATGAATATGGTTCCTTTATGGTTTCAACATCTAAGGATGACATGATGATCAAAAGCATAAAGATTAATGAAACATATGAAGAAGATGACTCTTCATGATATTTTAGATCAAATGATGAGATTCCATAGTTTTCTCGAATGTTCAAAAATTTATATAACAAGAGAAGATGATTCCTCATACATTTCTACAAGTATGAGATGCATATATATAATTAAAAATAATTATGATGTTATGAGTGCAAGAAGATTCTATATATCAATTCTTATTTAATAATAAAAATGGATTATAAAAATATAGAAATTAAATATTTCAATAAATTTGTTTATAAGAAGTGATATATGAAAGCTATAAAGGATGCCAGGAGTTCTTTTTTAGATTATAGTGAATGAACATCATCATAATCAGAAGTTAAAACTCTCAGTAAAAAGAAAAACATATTCTTTATGGAAAATTCATAGGAGGTAAATTCATAATACTATTTTAAACAAGAGCATGAATCAGAAATTTAAAATTGATCATATGAATAAATAAATAAATAATGTATCATATTTTATTATATATATGAAATCATAAAAAATAAAAATAAATCCTACATAAATTCTGACAATATAATTTTTAAAGAAAAGGAGTACCTAATGAAAAAAAATAAAATTTGAATAATCAATTGGAAAATTCCACTGCATCATGTACTGAAGAGACGAGTTCAATAAAAAATATAAAAAAGGAAGTTCAAAACTATAAAGATGTTTTAATTGTTTTTACTAAAGTGAATGATTTTCTGAATAAAATTATCGGTCAGAATAATATTTAAAAAAAATCAAATAAAAAAGTTAGGGTGAAAAGATAAAAAAATTTGATTTTTTTTGTGTGTATATCTAGAAACATATAACATTAAAATGATACTTCTTTTTTGTATAATGAAAATTGATATTATGCTAACATCTATAATTTAAAAAAAATAAATTAAATGGAATAAAAATTTTCTTTCATAACAATTTTTCTCCCAAAATATTATACTAAATATTCTGTAAAAAACATATTTGGATCTGTAAGACATTTATCGCTAACTTCTCTAGACACAAAAGTGTTTAGGAACCAAAAAATTCTATTGTTTTCTTTTTCATCATAGGGAAGACCAACATGCATTAAATTTAAAATGGTTTAATGATCATTGTTTTTGGATGAATGTGAGGGGATATTTCTCAATTTTTTTTCATTGTTTATGATTTATGGAAGCTATGTCACATTTTCCAAAAATGATAATGGAAAAATATTTGGAATTGAATTAGTTGGAAATACTCAATCAATTCTCATAATTGAAATTCATTATATTTTTGTCTTTAATCACAACCTAATAAGTATCTCTCAACTCTAGGATGACGATTATTCATTTCATTTTTATAACAATAGATGTTTAGTTTTCAAATATTAGACTTTAAATTTTAATGAAATGAGAATATATAATTTATATACTTTACATCAAAATGACAAGTGTATAAAAAAATTAAATTTTTTGAATTTTTAAAATGTTGAATAATGGATTTGGTATAAAAGTATTTGACATTATAATATTAATTCATTGTAAAATTTGTGTATGGAAACATTTATTTCAACCTTTTTAAAACGGAAATTGGACTAAATGAAACTATGTGATTCATTTCTATGGGCATGAAACACAACTCATAATTTTAATCTATTAAAGAGGTAGTTACATTTTTATCTCTTGATATTATCCATATTGATCTATTTAGACCAACTTGAAATACAAGTCTATAGTAAAACAATTTTTAATTTGTCAATTAATTATTTTTCATGATTTACATGGGTTTAATTTTTGTAAATAAAAATTGAATCATGTTCTATTTTCATTTATTTATATATTCTTGTGTTAAATAAACATGATACTAATATTGTGACTTTGAGATGTTATCATGGAGTTCAATTTTTTATTCACAAATTTAAGTCATATTTATTAATTCAATAAATTAAATAGACATTATCTTCCCCTAGGACACCTCTAACATATGTTGTTATTGAGAGGAAGAATATGCCTTTGTAAAAACTTTTAAGACTATATAATGTCATTATAATATGCCACTAATTTATAAGATGAAGTAATTGACATAGAATTTTATGTCATTAATAGAGTTATAAAAACCTATCTTAAAAACACCCTATGAGATGTAATATAATATATAACCCAAGGTAGGATACATAATTGAATTTTGATACAAGGTTTACATATTGAACAACAGATATCTACTTGAAAATTTTGATCCAAAGGAAAATGAATGTATTTTTTAGGTTACTCTACTACATCGATGCCGTATAAAATTATTCGAAAAAAGGTCAACGATTATTAAATAATTAAATCATGTGATGTTTTATGAACTTGATCCTTTAGATCATAAAATGATTCAAACTAATGAACAATTTGGGTATCTCAAGCATATGAGACCTGAAACAAAATTTAACAATAATGATGATGATGATTCGAGACAATATAAATTAAAACCAAATTTAGTAAGGGTTGATACTAGAGAACTAGAATATGTTTTACTAGATTACCAATAAACCATAAATTATCCTCTAGAAACCATTATAATAAACCTAGTAGAATTCACTAACTTCATATAATATCAAGAAACCAAATATACAGGAAAATATTTTTCTGGTGAAAGTTAGTTCTTAGCTATACATGATGATTTAAATCGGTTCAAATGGAAAAAATTTAGGGAATTAGTTGATAGAACCTATGTCTATCCTATTATTAGAATAAAGTGATTATTTGTAAATAATAAGGATTATCATGGTATAATCACCAGAAATAAAGCTAGATTAGTTTCAAAAGTTTATAATCAAGAAAATGGTATAGTAAATAATGTAAATGTTCCCCCTAAAGTTTTTTTAAATAAATAAAGATTATTATTGCATATTTATCTTGTAGAAATATCAAATTATATCAGATGACTGATAAATCTACATTTTCAAATGGATTTATAAGGGATGAAGTTTTAGTTGATCAACCTCCATGTTTTGAAAATACATACCTTAAATTTTATTTTTTTTAAAACTAAAAAAACCTCAATATAGACTTAATGAATCCATATGATTAATATGAGAATGATTAAACTCTTTACTATTATGGAATGTTTTTATAGTAGAAACAGTAGACTATATACTATTTAAGAAAAATAAATCCTCAAATAAAGTTTTAGTGAAAATATGTGTTGATTATGTTATTTATGAATCAAGATATCTGAAATTATGTAATGATTTTTCAAAACATATGTAGAAATAATTTTACATGATTATAATGGGTAAGTTAAAAAAATTATATTAAAAATTTATAAAAAAATAGAAATGTTTTAAACAGAATTAAATACATACTTGATTTACATAATTTGTTTTGACATAAAATATAAGGACTCATTGAACTCCTATAAACTATAATATTAATCTTTATATATATGAGACTGGAATACTAGTTGAAAATAAGTTTTATATAAAAATCCTTAGATGTTTACTATATCAAACCTCAGGTAGACTAGACATTATGTTCTTAGTATGCCCTTTTTTGGATTTTATATGAGTCCAAAAGAGTCTTATATAAATTTTACCAAAATAATTTTAATATATTTAAAATTTACTGTTACTATTTCTCTTATTTTTCTAAAAATATATGATATTTATTTTACTTCATATTATAATGAAGCATTTTTGGGATTTATATTTGATTGGAAAATCTTCTTAATAAGCATTAATTTTCATGGAAAATATATAGTATCATGGTCAGTAATAAAAAACACTCTATAGCATTATCAACTAATGATGAAACATATATTGAAATAAGAAGTTATGGTGGAAATTTTTTTGGGATGAAACACAACTTAATTTATTTTATATTAAATTTCAAATGTGTTCGAATCATATTTTATAACATTATTAATATCAATATTTCGTAGAATATGATTAAACATCATGAAAAAAAACACATTGATTTGGGACATCATTTCTTAAGATATCATTAATAGAAGAATGATATCTATTTAGTGTTTTTTTCATATAAAATCAATTAGAATATATTTTTACTAAACCCTATCCTACTAACATATTTGTTTCAATTATATTAAAATTGGGTTTGTGTAATTTTACATTATATTATTTCAGTGTTATTATAAATAGAAGATAATTGTATTTGAGTAAATACTTCATTTACATTATTTTGTTTAGGTATTGGAATCACTATTTTTAGTATAATATATTTAAAAATATGAATCATCGTCTATATATTTAAATTATTACCCTTCACATCATTGTGTGACACCTTAGTTTCTAAAAAACTAATGTAAGGGTGTCATATCTATGTGAAAAAAGTTTAAATCCATCAAAACCTATCATTATCTCTACTACCCAAACCTTGTTTCTGTTACCCTAATATATTATTAATCCTATTAAAAATGGAAATAACTAGGAAAAATAGTAGTGCATACTCAAATACGAATCTAAAGATGAAGAACATCAATAAAATTTCTATGTTGATGAGTAGTTGATTTCATGTGGCTCAACAACAATAATATGTTACTAATAGAGATTATAAATCATCTATGATGGGAATATGTTTTTGATGAATGAAGAACTGAGTTCATTTTTGAAAAGAAGTTTGTGCGTTTTATGAGACTGTATTTTTTCATTTTAGGAAATAATTATGACCTGGTTAATGCATTATTAAACCCAAAACCTCATTAGTAATGATGGAATTACTCAATTTCTCTCATGAAGACTACAAATATTTTAGTAATTCATTGCACATCATATATAGATTTAGTCTAGCTGAGATCATGATGTATATGTTCGGATCTACTATGGTAGATAAGAATCTCGTGAAGAATCTAGAACCAAAAAAATATTTTTTATGTTCGTCCAATCCGTCATCACTCAGTGAAGTGGTGAGATTAAAAAAATTCTGTTTCAAAAATTCAAATTAATATAATTTTAATGATTTATAAAACCTATTAATATTTCCTGTTATGTCATGTTAAATTTAAAAAATAATTATTTGAATTTGTTTCCATTTGGAAGAATGAAAACCATAATTTTTCTAAAAGATTGTATTTTCTGGACAATAATGTTGCAACATGTTGTCCTGGATTAACAATGTTGAGTGAAATTATATTTAGAATAAGTTGTTTTTTTAATTACACTTCAAAAAAGTTGGTACCAATAAGATTAGTTTAATATATTATAATAGACCTTACTTTGAATTAGGCGGAGTCATCTAGAATGGGTTTTTCTAGTGGTATTGATGTTCTTCCAGCTTTTCCTATTTTGATCATGAGTTCAGTCCAATATGCTTATCTAAGAGAAGTACTTGAAAAAGAGAAGCTTAATGAAATAATAATACATGTTAGAGTATACATACAATCGAGAGGATAATATTATCCTAATTTGGATTAATCCCTAGTACTGTAACTATAGAACCTAGTGTTATCCATGATTCATCCAATAGTGAAGAGTTTTTATTTGTAATCACAAAATTATTATGTTTTAGTAATGAAATGATATAAATTGTTTTGTTTGAAACACACTTAATTAAAATATTTGAAACTAGTGAGTAATGTGATATAATTAACATAGAATTAGTCGAACATAATATTAAGAATGTGTTTAGTTAAAGAGGATAATATGAATAGGGAAATGAAGATCAAATAGATACATGTGAATAAGTATGATTAGTTTCTAGAGAACTATCTCAAGAGGATAGAAGGAATTCTAATGGAAATCAATAATTGGATGACATGAGAAGCACATAACTTCCTCAATAACCATTATCTAAAATTCATGTCCAACATACATGATTATAAATCCCTACAACAATGTTTTATACATCTATTTTAAGAACAAAAGAAATCTACATAAAGTTTATGTTAGAATATTGATCTACAAAAGTATAGTTACTAGAGTTTATGAATGAGATTCATACTCGTTGTGATCATTTAATTTCATGAGATGATATTAAAGTGGTGAAATTGTAAGTTCAATATGTTATTTAAAAATGGATCTAGAACCCTTCACAGAAAACATGAATCAATATATTTTTTTATAAATATTAGAAAGATTTTATATGGTGATAGACACAAGGAATTCTACAATTTCTTATATGTTGTGTGACCTTCTAGCTAATGATATAATTTGAGATGTTCCAGGGGACTTGATAAATGAAATATGAAAATTTCATGTGTTTCCTCATAATTACATCCCAGTAATTGATCAATATAATAATTAATTCAGCAACCTACTACATGAAAATATTCCAAAAGTTTAATAGTTTATATCATAAGTGAATAAGGAGGTATGTTTGATTGTAAATGATTCCAAATCAAGGTTGGATCCCTATCCATAAACATTGAATAATTGGAGAATATATTTGAAGATTTAATTCAAATTTTTATATGAATTTTGAATCCTGAATCGTCAAAACATGAAGAAGATAAAGAGACTGGAACCTTTTTTGAGCCTCAAGAAAATACAATATTATTAAGATGAAAATAGATTTATTCAATTGATAGTCCGATAGAAATGTCAGATAATTAATTTGAAACATTGATGATGTTAGTACTCAATATGGAAAATAGATGAGATATTCATAACTTATTTGGAAATTTCTCACAGTTGATATTGAATGGTGTTACAAATATTTTAGACTCTTTTTATAATGAAATGAAAAAAATGATTGATTATTATGATGATTCTTTATTTCATATTAGATGGAAATAACTACCAATACCTCCCATCCTAGATCATTTTTCATCTTATTTTAAAATAATAAAAGAAATTTATCATCATTAGTTTTTATATCAAATGGAAAATATAAGGTTTTCTTAACAATATTATTCTCTTATACTAGAACCATATTCTAAAATCTTATTTTTACCTTTAGATAATGTTGTCATGGAAGGATATCATCATTATTATCTCAACATCCAATCCATTTTTGTAGGGATTACATTCACTGGTCATTCATATTTGGTGCATCATTACCAAAATTTGCGGATATTGTTGTATAAAGAGTTTATTCCACTCTTCCTTCATCCTCTTCACATTCAGACCAAAAATTATAATTCAAAAAACCACAAACAAAATTATTTCACAATGAATATTTGTTGAGCCTTTTCCGGTTTGGGTGATGGTTTCCGGTGGATGGGAATATTAAAACAAATTAAATATTTATTGGTTGGATGGTTTAAATTAATCATTTCAATGAATTCTAGCTCATATATTATTATTTTAATAAATATCTCTTTCATACTAGAGTTTTTTTTCAATATGTTTCTATAATTTTTTTAGATATTCAATATGTTATATGATCTCATCTTATGATATTTATTCATATGAATTCTATATTTTTTTGTTAAAATAATTATACACATATTTTTTTCTTGTTTATGAATTTTTAATTGTATTTTTTATTAATATATTATTCCTTACACATTGATCACTTTAACAAATCATCCCAAATTCCATTCTCAAATAGTATCATTAACATTTTACTACTATTTGTTTGAAATGTGGATTAGAATCCTTGTTCATATTTTTTCTATATCACAAAAAGTGTGGTATGAAAATATAATACAATAATTTATTTTTTAAATTTATAATCATGGAAAGTAAAAAAGGAGAATCGAAAAATTAAAAAAATAAAATATTTTTTGTAACAGAAAAAATGTTAATTTAATTCAAAGGGAAAGAATTATTTCAATGATTAAGAAGAAAAATTAAGCGTACATGTTTTGATTGAGACACTAAAAATTTAATTTTTTAATGAATTATTTTTTTTAAAAATCTATTTCATGTGTTATTTATTCATGAAAAATAGAGGATATTTTTGGATAGACATAATTTGTTCCAATATATATTTGTTTTTCTTTGTGTTTTGATGTATCAAAAAATCCATATATTTATTCTAATATGTTTTTCTTAAGTTTAACAAATTACATTTATCAAAATAATATATCTATAGATGGTTATCATACGATATGCGAAGTATTAATTTTATGAAAAAATATTCTATCTTATAAGAATAAAGGATTATCTTCAATGTATGTAGAATCAGAAGTCTCATGGTTAAATGGTTATCTTATTATGAAATATATTATCTTATGTAATTATGATTGAGTTTATATTATCTATTACATATTTCAAACAGAATAATGTTATGTGATGATGTTATCTTATGAAAAAAGATAATTATAAAAGATTATCTTAAGAATGACAGAAGAAGTTGTGGAACCTAAAAATATGACAATCGTAACACATTTATATTACATTGAATAATTATCCAATGATGAAATAAATTAATTTTATATTATGACTCAAAAAAGAAAAATGTTTTTTATCTTACGAATTATCTGAGAATTTTATCTTACATAGAGGTGTACTTTCATTTTAATATATTATGATGATTTAGCTTATATGAAGAACATAATGATTACTTTGATAATATCTTTAGAATTCATTTTATTCCTTTTGAATTTATCATAAAAATGAATTTAACCTTTTATTAAAAATTATTTTTCACATTTTTTTTGTGTTTTCAAGAGTGAAAATATCCAATGAAGAAGATCTCTGATAGTGATATTGTAGAATATTATTCAATATTTGGAAGTAACGTATCGTGGTTACTAATGTCCTATCATATCATGGTCATAATGGATTATCAACTTGAACTTTATGATTATCTTATTATTATATTCAAAATTAAAGAGGATATATAACAAGAATATTTAGATTCTGTATGAATATATATATATATATATATGGGAGATAAAAAGAATAAATAGAATACATATACACACAAATGGTCTGAATTCATGTATATAGAAAAAGATAAAACAAAAGAACTATTGTCGTTCTTTAAATATTATCAGTTTCAATGAAGAAAATTTTAAACTACTCTTTGAATACCATTATTTTCTCGTGACATATCTTTGACTACTGTCACTTGCTACTTGCAACTATGTGCTGCAATTATTATTTGAAAATAATTATTCTTTCATTTCGTTTACACTTATTTTGAGATTGTGTGTTGATAAAATGGATATGTCTTTTAAATATAGATATTGGTTTAGAGCTGTAGTACATTTTTATTAAATGATAGATGTTATTAGTCTATTGGGATCCCTTAATAAAATGATTGTTATAGTAGAAATCCTCAAAAAATTGAGTAGAGTGTTGGTGGAGTGCACTATGGGATTTCTATACCCAAAACCACTATAAATATCATATATTAAATTAATTTCCATTATTGTTTTTATATTTTAACTACCATTTATTATTTAAAAAAATTATTTTGAGTATCATACCTGAAGAGGGATGTTTTTAGTAAATAAATTTTTTAGAACTTAATTAACACCCTCTTGAGTTTGGAGTTAGCCATTCTCTAGGAAAAAAATCTTCAATTCCTTTAACATCATGATAATTAATGAATCATTTTATGTTATTTAATCATTGGTATTATGATTCAAAAGATTCTAATGTGGTAATAGTTTATTTCATAAACTCGCCATTTATTGGGATTGTTTATAACTAAATCTTTGATAATAAAATATTATAATCCATCACCCAAAAAAATCATGAATTTTTATATGATCAATAAATTTATGAACATTTAATGTTATAATTAATTATTTATCTATTTATTACATAAAAATATTTTTAATATGTTTGTAAAAAAATATGACATTATTTTTCTCTTTGGTCAAAAATCCTTTTCCATCCAAAAGTATGTATTCTAAAAAAATTCAAAAAAGTTTTTGACATTATTAAAATGATATAATATAGTTATTTTTACCCATTTTTTAATTTTTATAAAAAATTAAAGAAATATATGTTTCCTTTTGAAAAAAAATATTCATTATGTTTTCATGGAAAATATTAAGGAATATTTGTTTTAAAATGTATGTAATGAACATAATTTTCTTTTTATATTAGTAATAAATGTTTTAAACATTATTTTTAAATATTCCTTACTTATTTTTCATTGAAAATGATGTTTAAAAATGTTTCTTGATCTTTAATTATTATAATTTTATTTTTAAAATGAATAGTATATTATCCTAAAGAATGTTTTTATAGTAATTTTATGGAATTTAAATTCATCGAAGACATAATCCCTTTATAGTACGTACAATCCCTTGGGGACATGATTCATTAAAACCATAAATATTATTTATTAGGATCATTTATGTTCTAATTGAATAGGGATGAAATATTTTATTACAACATTACATATTACTCTGGATGGGTTGTGATTATTTTTATTAATTTTGGTAAGCATCAATGTTTCATATATCAGTTTTACAATATGTATGTTTTTGTTTATTATGGTTCACCCGTTTCATATGAATAATTAATTAGAATTATAATTTTAGGGGTGGATCCCATAGTGAAAAATCCCATTAATTCATTGGTAGTTATTTATTAAGGCAATGTGATTATTTATATTGAATTATTTGATCTTAATTTATTCATATCATATTATTCTATAAGTTGATGTTATTGATTAAATAATGTGATTTCAGTTATTTTTCATCCCATATTGATTTGATATTATGTATTCATGATATATTTTTATGCATACCATTACAATGAATTGGAGTTTACACCATTAATAGTTTTCCTTTCAATAGCATGTCAGGTAGTGTTTTAGGATTGATATATTAGAACATTCTAGATGTAATAAAGATGATATCAAATAAAATACTCCTTTTATTTTATGTTTTCAAATTTATGTGAAATTAATTAAGGAATTTATTTTTCAATGTCTACTATACTATTTGGTCTTTTGGGATGCTATTATATATTTATTATGCCTATTTAATAAAGTAACCACAAATTCATGGAAACTGAAGTCAGGGTCTGTATAGTTGGTATTAGATTAAGTTTATAAGAAATATTGGAAACTAACTTTATTAAATTGTATATTATATAACATAACCCTATGAATAAATTAATGGATAATTCCACGAATAGGGTTACATCGTAACATTTTTGTAATAAAGATATTCTGTGATTTTCCTAGAAATATATCCCTTTATGGATACTACAAGTGGATGTGATTCTGGTAAAAGAGTACCTAGGGGGAAATAAATCCAAAAAATAATCATTGAGCATGACTAAATCTTCACCTAGTACATGATAATAATTCTTACTATACACCTTGGTTGACACACCCAAGGAATATTGTTTGGTTAATTAAAATTTTATTTTTGAATAATTTTGAAGGATATGAATAGATGTTGACCATGAATGACCTACGATTAAACCTAAGGTGTCATATAATGAGGATAAGGTTTCATTATTTAGAAATAATGTTATTTATATTCCCTGATTATGATGTTTCCCAATAGGATTATTGTATCTTACACTATGATTGTTGATTTTAGTAAATAGAAGGAACTAGAAGAATGAGGGTTAATATTGAATATGATTTACAATTTTTTTTATGGTAATCCAAATTGGATAATGAATTGGGTGAATTATATTTTTTTATTCCTTATCATTTATTATAATATATTGTTAACAAATTTCACTATAACCATCTCTCTGTATCAGTAAATAAGATAATGATGGAGTTAACTGAAATATTTGTTAGTAGAGACCAAGTATGAAAGAATATTCAGTTAATTTTACATCAAGAATTGGGAAAGAAACTGTAGAGACCCCAAACATTACATACATGGACATAACATTATGTTTGTTTAATATCTAATACATAACAAAAACAGACACCAAATGACCGTAATAGTTTAGTGTCTTTGGAAACGCGGAATACAATCTTCTAATCATGGTGAAAGATCAACAACATCTCCCATAAAGATCTTCCCCTTTTGTTTTCTTACCTAAAAACATTCTTTATATCCTAGGGAAAATAAAACATATAAAGGGTGAGCTCAAATGCTCAGTAACAGTAAGCATGGAGAAAATAAAACAAACCATATACATTTGAACTTAAAAACATGAACATAATGTTTAAACATCAAAATCTTGAGCAATGACATAAAACACGCCAGTAAATAAGGCATAGATCAGAATGGAACATCAATCATGATAAAATAGCATGGGAATAAAACATTTAATTGTGGAAAACCATTAAACACATGATATTATTTCCATATTAGCAAATACATTGCTGCCAAGACCATCATAGTGGACAAATTCCCTTTCTGAATCGAGTTCACTCCTCGTTCCAGTCCTGTATCACTGAACCAGATTAACTTACCATTCCAGACATGTATATCTTTTGAGATATAAATCATTACCCAATGTATTGGAGGGAGATATAGGTCCCACCCATCTCATAATGAAATCATTCTTACGTGTGCCACAACATGAACATAAATCATTCATCATTACCCAAAGAATATGATGGGTTTCATAAACATCATCCCATCATAACATAATAGATATAAAAAATTGGAAATCATTTCATTATAAGAAAAGTGAAACCATGTAAATCATAGATACATTATACTAGAAACATACACATATGAAATAATTCCATCTTATATGGAAAATGGTTTTGATAAAACACTTGAAATTGATTCTTGAGGTAAATATACTTTCTTCTTCAAAATCATTTTCTTTTCACAAAATGCCATGAAATTTTAAAAGAAAATGATTTTTTTTAATATAGCTATTGAATCTTGTAGAGTAAGCTTCATGAAGATAAGGGGTTATGCAACCGTAAAAATCTGTTCATTCCATATAAGTTAAAAAAACATTCTTCTCATACTTTTTCCATAAAAGTTATAAAAAGTACCTTGTAACATAAACAAAAGAAGGATTCCTTACATATCATGTAGTAAAAGTAAAAAAAATGGGTAAAAAGGACTTTAAAAATACATAAAACCATTTTTAGAAAACATGGACATTGATGATAAATATAACCCCAGTAAATACTTACGAATAAACAATCTCGGATAAAAATGAGATTTGAAAAGTTATCCCTTATCTATGGTCCGATATGCTTTTTACATATCTAATCCTCATGTATAATGATTTAAAAAAATTCATTGACTTATTCCAGAATCATATTCATTGTTATGATATCATATATGGTCATATTCTTATCTTCTTATTAGTAATATTTCATTGCTACTTGTTATTTGGGTGTTTATTGCATTATGTTCTTATGCGTGTTTTGTCGAATAAATTATTCTTATTATTTTTAGGTTATTGATACATAATTTAGAGAATTGTATTTGTATAATATATAAAATATTTATTCATTCAATTCTTTTATATAATCATGGTTTAATGAAGATCATGTATAACTAATCACATCTCACCCTGGAGACGGTAAGTCGTACGTACGCACACGCGACAATATCGTTCCCATGATTGTGGAAATGTATTAAAGTGTATGGTGTATAATATTTCAGAATAAATATCACTTTAAAATAATCATATATATTTATTTCTTCCATTCTTATACCCATCCAAGTAAGGTGGTGGTGGAAAAATAGATTACACCACGGCGTGGAGACGATATTCTGTACATACGCAAGTGCAATGATTTCATTTTCCGTAGGATGGATAGAAGGTGAAATAGGGTTGTTTCATATTTATAATAAAAAATTATAATATGATTGATACTGATGTTATTAATTTATGATGAAACAAGTAAAGAAGAATAAGTAGAAGAAGAAATAAATTGGAACGAGTCGGTAAAGGATATCACCTCTTCTTTGACGCCCCTCTTCTTAACCTCCACTTAGGGAGCTAAAGTTGGTCATTGAAGATCACCAGGACCTCTAGTAGGTTTCTTTTGAAGTTTATAAGTGAAATGGTCAGGTTTTGGCCGAGATTGAAGGCTCAAAATTGTGTAAAGAGAAGAGGGAGGAGGTGCCCTTTTATAAGGGAGGAGAGGGGCACCTAAGGAAAAACTTAAAAATAGTAAATAATAATAAAATGAAACCACACTTAAAAACCACCAAAAATGACTCAATTAGATGATGAGATGAGATAGGGTATTAATTTCATCAACCAATAAAATTTAGACACGTTTTATGTTTATTTCAAACCTTATCAACTTGATTTATCATTATTTAATCTATTTAATTTTATATAATTATAAATTCTTATAAATACATACATAAATGTTGCCAATTTCTCATAATTGGATAATTTATAACCTTTTAGACCATATAATTTCCAATTTGAATTTTTTTATTATTTTTTGGATTTTTAAATAATTTAATAGTATGTTATTTTTATAAAATATCAATAGTGTCAATTTTGACACTATTCATTTTTTGAATTTAAATAAAATCCACACAAAATATATGTTCGAACCAAAATATATAATAGATTCCCTAACATGTCATATTCATCAAAAAAATCATGGGGCACATTACTTTGTTCATATAGTTTTTATTTTAATATTTTCAAAACCATTTATTTTGTATATATCTTAATAAAATAATTACTATAAAATTTTGGTATAGTTATTTAATAAACGTATTTATTGTATAAAAATTAAAAACAAAATCCTATGATTAAGATAAATATAAAAATTTAATAATAATATTTTTACTCGAATTTATCATCTTAAAATCACAACATTTAAATTGTTATATTTATTAAATTATGAAGGTGACATCTTTGACATCATTTAAAATAAAATAATATAAATGTCCTAATCCGTTTTATAAGGATTCAAATGGTCCACAAATAGAACCTTGGATTATTAGGGTGTATATATAATAAACATATAATGTTTGGTCAAGTTTATGGTCCTTTTGATAGCTATTATTATTTAAATAAAAACTATATTATTGATTTTTCACTAAATAAATAATTTCTTCATCATTAATATATAAGCTATTAACGTAATTAAATATTTTGTAAAAATTTCAAATAAATTACCATGATAAATAAAAACTTTTTAGATTTAAAATGAGTATTTATAATTGAATTTATATTTTTCATAACCTTATATTAAAAATAATATAATTATTAATGTTTGAGTGAGACATTTCACATTCCTTTTAAAAAAATAAATAAAAAGACTTAAATAAAATACATGTGGGTTCCGTTAGATTCAATTTCGACCCAAGTATGATTTAAGGTAAAATTTAATCATCCAATTATATTAGTAAAAGTGTTAGGGTAATTTTTTAATATTATATTTACCCTTAATTACCCGATTTACCTTTAACTATGGTAAATAAAATTTACCGTAGTTACTATTTAAAATGACTAAAAATAAAAATTACCTTTTTAATATAATTTGGACTTAATGATACCAAATATGGAATCAGTTTTTCCAAATTCAAATCACAGAAGTTTCAGAAATTAATTTAAAATTAATCCCGTTGTTAAGAAAACGAGTTTTAAAAGTTAAAACATTGCAAAAGATTGAAATGATTTTACCTATGAATTCAATGTGAAGTCAATTATAAGGACATAAATTATATTAAATGGTAAAAATATATTATATTTATACTTTAAAACCAATAAATATTAGAATTTGACCATATAAATTATATCAATGAAAAAATATTTTTTTCATTAAAATTTATCGTATTTTTACTATTCATCAAAACAAGAAACTTAAAAAATATATATCAAAAATTTATCCAAAGTAATCTTTTATATCCTGATTCAAAAGAAGAAATTTATTTTGTCAAATTGAACTTATAAACATGTAAAAAACTAGATTTAAAGTGGGTGCTCCATTAAAAGGCGACGAAACTGCATTTTTTTAAAAATACTTATATTTATTGAAAATTTTATTTTGTTCACATACCATGTTCTATAAAATGTGTAAGATGAATTATAATGTCATAAAATTAAAAGTTTAATTACTACTATTCATAATGGCTAGATTATAATAATATTATAACCATATATCATCGTTTAGTGAAACCCAGTATTGCGTACAACACACGCTATCGAGGAAGGTCACGATTGCATGTAATGCAAGCCATGTCAGGGTTGCGTATACTGCAAGCTAATAAAGTATTTCATATAGTGAAAGATAATCTTGGTGTAGTGTACAATATAAGATATGAAATAAATTAAAAGGAATATATCTCATAAAATCTCGGGGTGTTACATTCTACCCTCCTTAAAATGAATTTCACCCATGAAATTCGTCAGGGTTATAAATCATTTACTACTTGAAAGTTTCATTCGTAAAAACCCACATCGTAAAAGGAATACTAAAACTTAATTTTAAAAATCAAAGTATGAAATGTAACGGTTACCCAGATTAACTCTCCACTGGGATTCCACATAGGAGAATATAGGTAGAAATATGGATATGGAAGAAAAATCAAACCATCAAGTTCTGATAGAGAGTGGTAGAGGACATGGCTATGAAGAATCCAATAATAAAAATGCAATAAATTTGTGATGATTTAAGGTATCATATGATTCATCGGATATAAGTACACTAGGACAACATTTATTTGTTTTCAAGATCATTTCCCTAAAGTTGAAGAATTGTTGAATTAAAAGAAATACTTACTTGATTTTGGTACAATCTTACTTTTTTTTTGCCTTGAAAATTTTCCACTTCATCTCTTAAAGAAATGAAGTTGAATTTGTCTTCTGTGAAGTATTATCAAATCACGAGATAGATGTATAGGTCATTCCATATGTCTCGAACAAAAGGATAGAAAAAGTTATTAAATATACATAAGTCCATATATAGTGAGATTAATCGTATATGGTTCCTAAAATGGACTTATACTTCATATATCATACCGCTTAAAATAATAAAACTAGTTTCTACTAACCAGGGACTTCATGTAGGCCAGTGGTAGGCGATAAAGGCATGTTGCACTTCGGTTGTGGGTTCGATTCCCGCAACCTTTTCCGACGCGACGGGTTGTCACCCGTCCTGTAGTTTGTATTTTTTTCTAAAACTACATTATTATAACATTCCATCAATAATATAAAAAAATGATCTAGACTTAAACAATACTAACTTATTTCCAACATAATCCATTCCAATCATTAGGCTTATCCAAAATACTTCTGTCCAAGATCGTATATAAAGAAAACAATTACCAGAAATGTCATCTTCCGAGCATGTGAATACCATCATTTATCCCCCATATATCATATGATATGTCTTTTTTCTCACACTACAAACATGTGAATACCTTAATCATGTATTCTCTTGAGAAATTAATACCCATTGAACCTTAGGGAAAACATGAATGTATTCAAAATTTAACACATTTCACATACCAGAATCACCAAATTTCAATATACTCAATTCATGATATAACATTTTGCTTATATCAGTCATGAGATTATTTCATTTTTTCTTTATCCATTCATTATGCACATATCAAGTTCTTTATAAAATTATTTCAATCACTTTTCAGGGATACTGGTACCATATAATTATTGAAAACCAATACATAGATATTCCAAAATTCCACGATACCATAAATGAGATTCCATGATACTATTTTGATATCCCATAACATAAACACTTAATCATTATACAACATCATTGTCATACCCAACATCACAAATAGTGATCGCATGTGACTTCCCTTTAGCCTTTGGCTTAAGAGGTTGCTCACGTTGATCATCATTAACCCTTGGATTAGGGAATTGATTAGCATAATGCCCCATTTCCTTGCACTTGAAGCATTTCAGTGTTGGTGGTGTGTTCTCTGTAGTCTTTTCATTATTCACATCATTAGAAACCCTTTTTCAATTACTTCGACACTCAGTAGATCGATGACCTTATTTTCCACATATAAAACATTTTCTAGTCCCTTTATGACAATCTCCTCCATGCTTCTTTCCACAATTTGAGCATAAAGAAACATCCATCTTCTTTTCACCATTATTATGAGATTTCTCCTTGAACTCCATCTTTCGTTTCTTGTCAAAACCATGAGATAGATATGTAACACCAACTTCCATTTCAACCTTGATAGCACAACGCATAATTTCTTCATAGCTACTGAAGTCTCTTATAGATAATTCCCTTCGATGACTTGGTTTTAATCCACTGAAGAATTGATCAACTTTACTTTCAGGTTGGATGATAAAGCCAGATGCATACCTTGAAAGCCTTGTAAAATTCACTTCGTATATACCAACAGATTTGTCATCCTTTTCCTTAAGCTCAAGCAAATCCTTTTCCATCTTTATTCGAAGAATGTGAGGGAAGTAATTATTGAAAAATAAGTTATTGAACTCATCCCATTCCATGGATTCAATTTCATCTCAGGGCCTCGTATTCTAAATTAGAGTCCACCATTGATCTGCTTCACCTTCTAATCGGTAAATAGCTAGAATGAAATATTCATGTTCTGAACAGCGAAGTATGGAAAATAACTTTTCAATGGTACGGATCCATTGTTCAGCAACAAGTGGATCAGAAGAACCACTAAAAGAAGGTGGATGTTGCCTCATGAAGGACTCAATAGAATATTGTTCCCTTCTCTGCTCATTTGGAAGTCCAGAATGATTCATAGCTTGTGTAAGTATAGCAATAAGATTTTTCACTCTATCTCCCATAACATTGGTTTTTTCAGGATGAAAATCATTTCATTGTCCGTTACATTGATCAACACGGTTCCCTTGGGTTCCAACCATCATCTAAACCCCAAAAAGAATAGTGTGAGAGGAAAAAATCATGCTAGGGAAAAAACATAATAAAGAGGAATTAAATTCAATGTATAACATATTAGGGTTTATTCTCAGATTGTTATTGTAATTCTAGTACTATAACATATACTTATAGTTAACCTTAGGGACATCCTTAGTCATACCATAGAAATATATCTAGGGATCTCACTAAAGCTTTTACATCCTAGTTTCCAAAGGTTAACGAAACATTTCCTCTGATACCAACTGTAGAGACCCCAAACATGACATAAATAGATATAACATTACTTTTGTGGAATATCTAATACATAATAAAAATAGACACCAAAGGACCGTAATAATTTAGTGTCTTTGAAACTCGGAATATAATCTTCTATTCTAGGTGAAAGATCGTCAACATCTCCCATAAAGATCTTCCCCTTTTGTTTTCTTACCTAAAACCTTTCATTATATCCTGGGGAAAAGAAAACATATAAAGGGTGATCTCAAATGCTCAGTAAGGGTAATCATGGAGAAAATAAAACAAACCATATAAATTTGAACTTAAAAACATGAACATAATGTTTAAACATCAAAATCATGAGCAATGACATAAAACATGGCAGTATGTAAGGCATAGATCATAGAGGAACATCAATCATGATAAAATATAATGGGAATAAAACATTTAATCATGGAAAACCATTAATAACATGATATGATTTTTATAGTATCCAAGGCATTGCTGCTAAGACAATCTTAGTGGACAAAGTCCATTTCTGAATCGAGTTCACTCCTCATTCTAGTCCTGTATCACTGAAATAGATTAACTTACCATTCTAGCCATGTCTATATCATGAGATATAAATCATTACCCAATTCATTGGATGGAGATATAGTTCCCACCCATCTCATAATGAAATCATTCTTACGTGTGCCACAACATGAATATAAATAATTCATCACTACCCAAAGAATATAATGGGTTTCATAAACATCATCCCATCATAACATTATCCATATAAAAAATGGATATAATTTCATCATAATAAAATTTAAACCTTTTAAATCATAGATACATTATACTTGAAACATACACATATGAAATAATCCCATCTTATATGGAAAGTGGTTTTGATAAAACACTTGAAATGAATTCTTGAGGTAAATATCCTTTCTTCTTCAAAATAATATTATTTTCACAAAATTCCATGAAATTTTAAAAGAAAATGATTTTGTTCAAAATTGTTATTAAATCTTGTTGAGTAGGACTCATGAAAATAAGGCGTTATGCAACCGTAAAAATCCGTTCATTCTGTATAAGTTAAAAAGACATTCTTCTTGTACTTTTGCCAGAAAACTCAAAAAAGTACCTCCTAACATAAACAAAATATATATTCCTTACATACAATGTATTAAAATTAAAAAATAGGTAAAAAGGACTTTAAACATACATGTAACCATTTTTAGAAAACATGGACATGGAGGATAAATATAACCCTAGTAAATACTTACGAATAAACAATATCGGAGACGGTATTCCGTACATACGCACATGCGGTGATTTAAATAATTTCATTGGCTTATTACAGAATCATATTCATTGTTATGATATCATATATGGTCATATTCTTATCTTGTTATCAGTAATATTTCATTGCAACTTGTTATTCGGGTGTTTATTGATTTATGTTCTTATTCGTGTTTTGTCAAATAAATTCTTCGTACTATTTTTAGGTTAAAGATAAATCATTAAAATAATGGTATTTATATAATATATATCATATTTATTAATTTAATTCGTTTATATAATCATGGTTTAATGAAGATCATGTAGAACGACTCACATCGCACCATGGACATGGTAAGTCGTACGTACGCTTGAGCGACGATATCGTTCCCATGATTGTGGAAATGTATTGAAGTGTATGGTGTATAATATTTTAGAATCAATATCACTTTAAAATAATCATATATAGTTTTTTACTCCATTCTTATACCTATACAAGTAAGTTGGTGGTGGAAAAACAGATTACACCACGGCGTGGAGACGGTATTCCGTACATACGCACGCACGGTGATTTCATTTTCCGTAGGATGGATAGAAGGTGAATAGGGTTGTTTAATATTTATAATAACTTATAAGTATATGATTTATACTTATGTTATTAATTTAAGATGAAAAAAATAAAGAAGAAGAAGTAAAAGAAGAAATAAACATGAAAGAATCGGTAAAGGGTATTACCTTTTCTTTGACGTGCCTCTTCTTAACCTCCTCTTAGGGCACTAAAGTTGCTCTTTGAAGAAGACCAGGACTTGTAGTAGGTTTATATGGAAGTTTATAAGTTAAATGGTCAGTGTTTGGACGAGCTTGAAGTCTCAAAATCATGTAAAGATAAGATGGAGGTGGTGCCCTTTTATAAGGGAGGAGAGGGGCACCTTAGGAAAAACATAAAATTATTAAATAATAATAAAATGAAACCCCACATAAAAACCACCAAAAATGACTAAATTCGAAGATTAGATGAGATAGGGTAGTAATATTATCAACCAATAAAATTTAGACATGTTTTATGTTTATTTTAGAACTTATCAACTTGATTTATCATTATTTAATCTATTTAATCTTATATGTGGTAATAAAATTCTAAATTTTAAATTATTATAAATACATACATAAATGTTGTCAATTTCTCATAATTGGATAATTTATAACCTTTTAGACAATATAATTTCTAATTTGTAGTTTTTAAATATTTTTGTGATTTTTAAATAATTTAATAATAGGTTGTTTTTATTAAATATCAATAGTGTCAATTTTGACACTATTCATTATTTGAATTTAAATAAAAACCACATAGAAGATATGTTCGAACCAAAATATATAATATATTCCTAACATGTAATATTCATCAAAAACAATCATGGGGTACATTATGTTGTTCATATAGGATTTATTTTAATATTTTTAAAACCATTTATTTGTTATATCTCTTAATAAAATAATTACTACAACATTTTTGTATAATTATTTAATATACTTATTTGTTGCATAACAATTAAAAATAAAACCCTATGATGAATATAAATATAATATCTTCAATAATAATATTTTTACTCGAATTTATCTTCTTAAAATCACAATATTTAAATTTTAATATTTATTAAATTATGAAGGTGACATCTTTGACATCATTTAAAATAAAATAATATAAATGACCTAATCAGTTTTATAAGGCTCCAAATGGTCCAAAAATTGACCATTGGATGATTATAGTATATATATACTCGAACAATAATTTTTTGTCATGTTTATTGTCCTTTTGATAGGTATTTTTGTTTTAAAAAACTATATTATTTATTTTTTACTAAATAAATAATTTCTTCATCATTAATGTATAAGATATTAAGGTAAATGAATATTTCATAAAAATTACAAATAAATTACCAAGATAAATAAAAACATTTTAGTTTTCAAATGATTATTTATAATCGAATTTATATTCTGTATAACCATATATTAAAAATAATCTAATAATTAATGTTTGAGTGAGACATTTCACTTTCCTTTAAATAAAATAAATAAAAAAACTTAAATCAAATAAAAGTGGGTTCCATTAGATTCCATTTCGACCCAAGTATGATATAGGGTAAAATATGATCATCCCATTATATTAGGACAAGTGTTAGGGTAATTTTATAATATTATATTTACCATTAATTACCCGATTTACCATTAACTACGGTAATTAAAATTTACCGTCGTTACTATTCATAATGACTAAAAATAAAACTTTGCTTATTAATATAATGTGGACCTACTCATTCCAAATATGGAATCCATTTTTTCAAATTCAAATCACAAAATTTTCAAAAACTAATTTAAATTTAATCCCGTTGTTAAGAAAATGAGTTATAAAAGTTACAACATTGCAAAAGATTTAAATGATTTTACCTATGAATTAAATGTAAAATCAATGCTAATGAAATACATTATATTAAATGGTAAAAATATATTCTATTTATACTTTAAAACCATTCAATATTATAATTTATCCATATAAATTATCTCGATGAAAAATGTTGTTTTTAATTAAAATTTAGCGTATTTTTACTATTCATCAAAATAAGAAACGTATCAGAAAAATATCAAAAAATTATCCCAAGTAAATTTTTATATCTTGATTCAAAATAAGAGTTTTATTTTGTCAAATTAAACTTATAAACATGTCAAAAACTAGATTTAAAGTTGGTGCACCGTCAAAAGGCGACAAAACTGTATTTTTGAAAAATACATATTTTACTCGAAAAATTTATTTTGTTCTCTTAACATGTTATATAAAATGTGTAAGATGAATTATAATGTCCTAGAATTCACAATTTAATTACAACTATTCATAAAGTCTAGTTTATTATATTATTATAACTGTATATTATTGTTTAGTGAAACCCCGTATTGCGTACAACACATGCTATCGAGGAAGGTCGCGATTGTGTGTAAGGCAAGCCAAGTCAGGGTTGTGTTTACTACAAGATAATACAGTGTTGCGTATAACGCAAGATAATCTTGGTTTATCATACAACAGAAGATATGGAAGAAATTAAAAGGAATATATCTCATAAAATCTCAGGGTGTTAGATAAAAACCCAAGTTATTGTCCAAGAACAATGGGAAGATCTTTTGGTAATGTAAAGTAAGGACAAAAAACTATTATGTTTTGATGAAAAATATATATTTTGGTTAATGTAATGGATGGGAATAATGGTATCCCTATGTCATCATAAATGGTTAAATGTTTTGAATGTGAAATGTATGGGAATTATGAAAAAAAATGTCCTAGAGGTAAATCATGTGAATATATTTAGAATGCTTATATGAGTAATGGTTACAGTACATTTGATGAAGAGAATACATATAGAATATTAACAAAAGGTAATATTATGAAATATGATGATGAAGTTAATTTAATGGTTTAAGAATGAAGACGAATAATTATATCGAATGTGTAATTTAATTCAATAATTGAATTGGAAATGTATTACATCAATGGTATTCTTGTTATATGAATCATAAAATGTTTAGGGACTTTACTATAGTGGTTTTTATTAATGTATTTGAAAGAGTGTGTGGAATAGTAGTAACAAAAGCGATTTAGTGGAAAGGTGGACTTTTTTTAAAACAAGTGATTTTGTGAATACATCCATAAAAATGTGATCATGGTTGATATATTGATGATAAATATATTTTATGGGATATTATTTTTGGAATTGAAATTTTTTAGGGATTTTATGGTTTATGTTATCTTTGAGGGAGTTTATTGCATGTTATTATTTATTGAATTTATTCAACAATCTATGATTTTATTTTTATATGTATCCATGTTTTCAGTGAGGTTTTTTGGTGATAAAGGTATTCACATATTTGGAATGTGACATTTATAGACACTTTATATTGTCTTGAGAATATAATTTTAATTGGTGAGCTCCATTATAAATCTTTGGACATCAAATTTGGTCTGAAATTTGTTTTAAAACTATTATGGTTACAAATTTATGGAATGGATGAAGTTGAAATTTTGGTGTTGTTAGATAATTATTTCTAACCATTTATGTTTTATAATATATTGGAGGATGGAATTTTAATTATTTTTTGGATCGTATAACCTATTACAAAATAATTCTACTACTTCTGGAATAAAAAATTCAATTTAGGGTATTAATTTCATAGAGTAAGAGATGAATTGGATATTGGTCAAATAACAACCAAAGTATTTAATTGTTCCTAAGAAATAAAATTAAAACAAGTAAGTATATTTCTTAATGTTCTTAATTTTTACAATAATGGAATTCCTCAACTTAAAAATGATCTTAATTTTTTATCCTGTTACCTTCATATAAAATGAATCTAATGGTATTTTAAATCATTATAGATTGAGGTTATTGATTTAATTTACATTCCAATTAACATTCACATTCTGGTGATCAATTATCTATATCACTCTCTATAAATATTTATGTTATTCTTTCATGTCCATATCTTCACTTCCAACAAATATTCACCAATTTGGAAACCAAGTTATGTCTTATTCAAGATTTCATTTTTATTCCCCTTTAAATATTATCATGTATATGTTTTATTAAACCTTATTACGGTGTGATTTTCTTAAAATTATTTTCAAACGTCAATCCCTAAATTTCTGAGATCATGATTAATTTAAGAGGACATATTTTATTTAAGGGAGGTAGAATGTAACACCTGAGATTTGAAAAGATTAAAATCGTATTTAGTAGTATATATGAACTGAAAAAATGAATAAAATTGATTCTAACACACCAAAAATTTACTATTAATTTATTTTCAAAGTAAATTCAATCTATTTTAATGATTGTGATGCTCACAAATTCTGGTTTAAATGAAACGTGATACTCTATTAAAAAAATTAATATTTAAATATGAGCATTATAACCTAAATGTTAAGTTAGTGGGATAGATTATGAATAACTAAATTATAAAATTATATGGTATGCATGTTTATAAAATAAATTTACTATAAATATATTCATTATAAATAAAATAAGATACATTTTAAAGAAAAATAAATGTCCTCTAATAAACTTTATTGTTCTAAAGGGTTGTTTAGTAGCACATTGTGGGAATAATTTAAATATTTTTATTAAATTGTTTTGAAAAAATATCATATAAAATGATATAAAATTTAGAAATAATCATATCAAAAACTAAATAGGTTTAAATTGTTGGGTTTTTAAGAAAACATTGATCATTTAATGAATGGTGAAAAATATTTATTTCTATAAAACATCCAATTTTTTAAAATGAAGTAATTTATTTAAAAGGTACATTATGATTGGAAATAAATTTAAAGTAATATAAATATTATTTATTTATATTTAAAAAAATTATTTACATTTTAATAACCTTTATAGTATATTATATTATTTTTCTATTTTTGGCTTGAAGAGCTCATTTTTTTCTAAAAAACTATTTTAATGTGAATAATGTTTCCCCATATTAATTTATGAAAATTTTCCCTAATTAATAATAATTTAAAATAAATATATAGATTTTACATCTATCATTGTGATTTTAAATTTATGTAATGATTATTTATATTCATATTACAAAAACAACAACATCTTTCCCCAAAAAAATACATTTCTTGAAAATTGGTTATTCAATGTGCCTGTGGGTTTAATTTTAAATTAAATTCATCAAATTATATGAAATTAATTTATGAAAATATATAAAATATCATTAAAATGTCTAAAATATATTATTTAATAATTTCAACAAAATTTGTTACCATAATGAATAGTGAAAACAATAAAAATTAATTATCATGTTTAATGTGAGAACTAGTTTACCAGCTGGTTAAATAAAGAAGATAAGGGCTAAAAATGACCTATAATTTATTGAAAATAAATTTCATGACCTTATTACGAACTTATAACCTTATTTTTTGGATAATTACCCATATATTTGTTTTTTCCTTGATAAAATGCGGGCATCAAATTATCTTTTTAAAATTTTAAGGTGTGTCCTCTCCCCCACATAAAAAAGGACACCCCCTGTCCACCCCTATTCACATATCAAAAAAAATTGGTTCAGCCAATAACATTCCAAATATATTTATTACTTCTCTATGAACATCCCAGATACCTTAATTTTTATAATGAATTCCTTTAATTAATTATGTAGGTGTAATCCTAAATAGGATCTAATAAGAAGAGGTAGAATACTTAAATGTGTATTTTAATTTTATTTATTCTCACACAACATTAAATTCATTTTAAACTACTATAATTTAATAACAGCATTAAACCCAAGATTCGGAGATGTTATTATGTTAATTTATTAACCCATATCCTTCTGTAGTTCCATCAATAGGAAAATGAAATTGTCAATCATGTGTATGGTGGAGTACAACCTCCTGTATTAATGTAATTCATTTTCCACCACCAATATTCAAGGATTGATATAAGAACGGATTTAAATTATTTTTATGAAATTTATGAAATTATTATACTCCTTGAATTATGATATCACATATAACTTTTTATATATCTTTTCAAGGGAGGGGGTATGAGAACATCACTCGTGTGTGTGATGGACTACCACCCCCTAAAGTGATGTGCTTTTTTGGCTTATTCTTTACATGGAAGTTATAAAGGATAAGTTTAAGGAATATATGTGATATTATTCACATATCCATTCTTTCTAAAATATGATATCACATCTCACTTCTTACCTTAAAATTATTTCGAACACCCTTTACAGTTTCTAAAAATGTGATGGTGATTTGGGATGTCGTTAAAGTTGAAAGGAATTACACGAAACACATAGGGAAGGACGCATTACGGGTGATGAGGTACACTATGAAGGAATTACAAC
Organism: Viscum album; assembly: GCA_963277665.1. NCBI lineage: Eukaryota > Viridiplantae > Streptophyta > Magnoliopsida > Santalales > Viscaceae > Viscum > Viscum album. The sequence goes on along the minus strand of OY728164.1, from coordinate 565,591,871 downwards.
ATTTAATATTTGGTAAATATCAGATTATCAGTTTCTTAGGATATATTTTCTAATATAATGGGTGATAATACCATCATCAAGAAGAGTTAGTTTTATAATGAAATATCTTTGCTCTGGGAATTTAGCTAAGTCTGAAGATGGTTCGCAAGGAAGTATTCTATGAAGAATGTAGCATTTCTTGAAATCAATTTTGTGAATGGATTTTGTGAGGCACTGAAGCCCCCATGGAAGAAGTGGTTTTAAGAAAAAGGTACAATGTAGGCGGTACGCGAAAGAAAAAGTTGTATGCAGAAGTTGGGATAGTATGTGGATGCGGTAAGTAGAAGCAGAACAGAGGTGATCCACTACGTAGGTCGGTTTGTGGAAGCAGATGCAGTACATAGAATAATAAATTCATGTATCAAACCACATCTCATTACACGAGGAAATAAGGTGGTATGCGTAGGAATATAGGTGGTTCATAGAGGACTGATGGAAGCTTGTAAAAATCAAAAATATTTAGGGAATCAATTTACACTAACCAAATGGTACAATAAAAGTATATTTCATCTACAGGTGAAAAAGGGACGTCAAGGGGGAATCTACACATAGTTGAGGATGTGTTATTTCATAAAAATTAAGGGACCTAGAACTCCATTAACTATGAGGGGATCACATTCATGTGTAGTGAGAAATAGAAGAGGAAGGCAATGATCCTTCGCACTGGTGGTGAGCTAAGGGAAGAGACATAGGGAGTTCCCCTTGAGAAAGTAGTGAGCAGACCGAAAATGTTGAAAAGGAAGTGAGTCTGGGCATATAATTTTTAAACCAAATGTTGTATTTGTTATTGATCTTTAGTGGATTTGGTACATTGGAAGATCTCCATTGTATGCTCATTGGACATATCTCAGTGAGGGTGAACCATGTAAAATCGATGTTCCATGTGCATGATTTCATTTATGTTCATATATAACTAGGAGAGGAAGACAAAAGTGTATTTTATTTAATGAATAATTAAGAAATTAAGGGATATTTTTTTTTAATTTATCAAACCTGGATCCACCCCCACCCCCTCCCCAAGGTATTTTACCTAGTGTACCTAACAAGTATATTTCAATCATGGGGTGAACATGGTACAGGCGGGTGGTTGTGAAGGCCTAGTTATAAAATAACCAATTAATTTTGTATTGTGTGTTACTCTATTTATTAAACATTTATTTTATTGTGAATACACTTGTATACAAGAGCACATATGTTTATGAACTCATTTTTGGTAACCTACTAAGTATTTTACTCACACCCTACATGATAATTTCAATGTGCTTATATGTTTCACGAGGGATCTGTTGAAGGCTATGGGGCCTATGGTGGATGGATGATTAGTGGATCATAGAGCTAGTGGCCAACTGGGAAAGACTCAAGTGGACCTTTATTTATCTTATACATTATATTACTTGGGTTTTTTTTCAAATTTTGATCTATTTTATTATATGACATGCATTCCATCTTTACATTTCTACGAGTTTACTCTCATTATTTATCTTATTATTTATTGTTTATTATCGATCTTATTACATGATACTGAGGGTATTGTCTCCCCATGGTTCCACTTGAGACACTCACTTATTTTTGGAAACCTCTTTATCATTGGGAGGCATGCATGAGGGAAAGTGGCATTCTGACATGGGCCCTATGGTTCCATGTCACAACCTGTCTTCGGGGCCCATGTCGTGACTACCCCAAGCCTGTCTTCTATAGGCCAGGGGTTGGCGACTAGCACTAAGGTGTAAATCCTGCTAAAAGGGAAGGCATTGCCTTTGTAAAGTAAACAAACACCACAGAGCAAGAAAGCAGCTAGAAGTAAACACTAAGTAAAAACTGAGTACAACAGTAAGTGCGGAAAAGTAAGTGGGCCAGTATACAAACCCAAACTAAAAGTAAAGTACAACTGGAAGGGAAAACAGCAACTGAAAAGTAAAGTAGCAACGCCGAGCTGTCCACTGGAAATCTCACCTGAGGGGTGAGTACAGATACCCTCCACTGCTCCTTGGGTCCAGCCGACCACACCGAGTACGTCCCGTCCAGTGGTCTACCTCCAGGTACCATCCGGATCTGCAAGCCTCAACCACGATCAGCACTGTCTGTCGTCTGCAACCAACACAACTTAGTGCGGGCGTAGCCCGTGCAGAGGTGAGTATAAGATACTCAGTAGGGACCTTAAGACCCCCGAAGGTCTCCCAGAATCCACATAGGATAATCCACAAATTAAAGATAAAATCATGAAGTAACATTCGACACTACTTAGGTATAAGCTCATACATATACATAAGTCATAAATTCTCGTTTGGCTCCAACATCCGAGCCCAAGTACAACCTAGTCCACATAGGAATGAAAAACGTAAATCCACATAGGATAGCACAACACAATACACATAGGAAAGAAAATCAAGATTCATCTCACACAGGTATACTTCTTCGTATGACGATAGAGATGATCAGATATTACCACTGATTCATCTAAGCCATCGGACCCACAAAGGATCAATAGGTACTAACCCACGCAATGACCCACAAAGGATCTGACCCACACAGGATCGATAGGTAACTAACCCCCGCAAAGACCCACACAGGATCAGACCCACACAGGATTTGTAGGCGCTGGCCCACACAGGACCGTTGAGCGCTGACCCACACAGGATCGGACCCACAAAGGATCGGTAGCACTGATCCGCGTAGGATCGCTGGGTGCTGTAGTCGTCACCGTCGAATCCACTGAGGATCTCTGTACAGTCGTCGTTATCGTCACAGTCACAACACAGCCAACTCTGGGGCTCCCGCATACAACAAGCTCGTTCGGGAGGGTCCGCTCCATTAGCCGAGAGGCTGATACATCAACTGACACAAAGTCCATAGTTTATGTATCCAAAAGTTCCGTATCTTCAACAGGAACTCAACATCGCAAACATCGCGTCAATCGGATGCCTGATCTGAGAGTTATTGGCTTTTTCCTCCCAGGGGCCCGGTTGGTTATTAAGTTAAAACCAACCCGACCGTACTCCGCCTGCATCCAAACATCTGGTGGAGTAAGCCAAAATATCCATCTCACTAAGAGGAATCAAACAAAGTCAAAGGCACATCAATTGGACGTCTGGTGCTCAAGATATGAGTGTTTCCGCTCCGAGGGCCTGGTTGGTTTCGTGTATGAACCAACTCGGCCGAACTCAAAGTATTTTTAATCCTTGAGTGCGATATACAAAAACGACCATCTTGATTGAAGGATCTCATTGCAACTGACGGTGCGTCGATCGGAGGGTCGTAGCTCATGTTATGGGCGACCGACCGGAAGAGTTTCGGTATTAAGGGGTTCGGGCCCGGTCCGACCCGGCCCGATACCCCCAGGGTCGACCTGAACTGAGTCCGGGTCTGGCCCGCTTTGGCGTGGCTCGTACCGGTCGGCGCATCCGGGCCTGGGCGCGCTGGCCAGGCGCTCGGCCAAACGGTCGAGTCGTTTGAAGGGGGGGGGGGCACCTGCCCCCCATGGTTTTTGTAACCACGAGCCCCATTAAGGGGGGCCGCTCGAGCAGGCCGCCAGGGGTTTGTAACCCCCGACCTTCCCTTGTCTGGTCGGCCTGCTCTGGCCGGCCAGCTTCTGCCGCCACGGACCGGCGACGGCCGGTCCCCCCTGCTCCGACGCCGGTAGCCCGGAATCGGCCGCCGGTTACCCTGCTCCGCCGAGGCCCGTAACCGGCCACGACCTTGGTTCGTCCGGCACGGCGTGATGGCATCGCGCCCCTCCGCCACGGCCCCGCTCCGGTCGTGGTGTCTTCGGGTTTCTCTGATGTGGCGCAACGGTATCGCGTCCTTGTTTGATTTCACTGTGCAGCGCGACGGCGCCTCGCATTCCTTGCCGCACGATCCCACGCGGTGCGACGGCCCCACACCATTCCCGTTTCAATCCACAATAGGAACAACAACCTAGATAAGGGAAGAGGGTCGGCCATGTTTGTGCGGTCCAGCCCCCTCTCGTTAATCGATAGCAAATGGTCAAAATTTATGAACAACGTCAAGGTAGTAATCACGAACAAAAATAAAAATAACCCCTACCTCGTCAAACAAGTTGGGAAAGGATTTGTCGCAGGAAGATGAGTTGTGGAAAAAGGGAGTCGTGTTGCGGGGACGTCGTCGCGTCGTCGATCTCCGAGGAATCCAGCATTCTTCGCGTTCTTTGCATTCTTCGTCGAAGAAGAAGAAGTTCTTTAAGCTCCTTAGATTTTCTCCCAAAGACACTCAAAGCAACAAGACTCCAACAAAAAAAAGTCCCTTACTTATTTTCTTAACACAACTTAAGGTTTGAAATTCAAAAGCTTGAATTAAACAACATAATTAATTAACATAACTTAAAATTTTAAAATTCAAACATTCACATTAAACTCACTTAAATAAATAACTTAAGTTATCAAATTAATGTTGAGTTGAGGGAGTTAGAGAATATGAAGGGGTGGGGTTCGTGTGGGCCCCACCACCCTCATAACCCCCCATGGGAAGTTTGGTGGTTTCCCCCAACTTCCACCCAAAGTTTTTAACAACTTAGAAAAAAAAATTGTAGTTAAATTATTATTTTAACTTCCACAATTTTTATCTACTACTCTCGTGAAAACGCAACTCTGGAAGAGGTGTTTCTAAGAAAATACCGTTTCTGTGATTCCATCAGTGCCCTCGGAATTCGATTCTGGGAACTGGTTCAAGAGTTAGTAATTCCTGATCGTTCGTTCACTGAACGTACCAGATCTAAACTTCGAAATGGAATTTCGGGCACGCCGGGCCTCAGAATCAAGTGGCGCCAGAAACTGCGTTCTTGTAAATTCCCAAAGAAAATTAAGAAAAAAATTTCCTTGAATTTATGGTTCTTTACATTACTCCCACCTCAGGGCTTTACGTCCCCATAAAGATACATCATAAGCTAGGGAAACAAATGTGGGTACTGAGCAAGCATCTGAGCCTCCCGCTTCCAAGTGCTCTCCTGGAGATTCCCGTGATACCATCTGATGCGCACTATAGGAATCGACCATCCACATATGACCCGCTCCTGTCGATCCTAGATCTCTACTGGGACCTCCGTAAAAGTTTCTCCATCATCAATGTCTAGCTCCCCATGGTCAATTATATGCAACGGGTCGTGCACGTATCTCCTCAGCTGAAATACGTGGAAGATGTCATGCACCCGTTGCAACTGAGGTGGTAGATCTAGGTGATATGCTACCTTGCCAATCCTTCTGAGGACCTGGAATGGTCCGATGAAGCTTGGAGACAACTTTCCGCCTCAGCCAAATCTCCATAATCCATGTCGAGGTGAGACACGCAAGAATATGTGGTCGCCATCCTCAAACTCCAGTTGCCTCCGCCTCCTATCTGCATAAGACTTCTGCCGTCTCTGAGCTATCCTCATCTGCTCCTAGATGATCTAAACCTTCTCTATCGTGGCCTGGACCATCTCTGGTCCCACATGTGCTGACTTCCCAGGGTCTGTCCAACACAAATGTGATCTGCAAGGTCAGCTGTACAACGCCTCATATGGTGCCATCCCGATAGTGGAGTGGTATATGTTGTTGTACCCAAATTCCACCAAGGGTAGGTGGTCCTCCCAGCTTCGACCAAGGTCGATGACACATGTGCGGATCATGTCCTCGAGTTCATGAATGGTCCTCTCCGTCTGACCATCCGTCTGAGGGTGAAAGGCGGTGCTCAGACGTAGCTGCGTCCCAAACGCCTCCTGCAACCCCTTCCAAAGCCGGGAATTAAAGCGATCATTTCGATCGGAGATGATAGATGATGGCACACCCTGAATCCGTACAATCTCCTGAACGTAGAGTCGCCCCAAGCTCTCCACTAAGCCCTGCTCTTTGATGGGTAAGAACTGAGCCGACTTGGTGAGTCGGTCGACAATCAACCAAATGGAGCCATGACCTCTGGAAGTGCGTGGAAGTCCCATCACGAAGTCCATAGATATCACATCCCACTTCCACTCTGGGACCTCCAAGGGTTGTACCAAGCCCGCTGGTACCTGATGCTCTGCCTTCACCTATGGGTAGGTGGGGCATCGTGAAACGAACTCTGCCATAGCATTCTTCATGCCCGGCCCCCAGTGCTGTCGTCTGAGATCCTAGTACATCTTTGCCACTCCAGGATGTACTGCCAAAGGGGAAGTGTGAAACTCTCTCAGCACATCATCCCGTAAAGCAACTGAAACCAAGGTACGTCCTATGAAAATGACGTCGTGCTCTCCTCCCACGGAGAATCCATCAGGTGCCTTTCCTGAGGATATCTGCGCACGCCGCGTCTCACAGTCAGCATCCCCACGTTGTGCCTCTTTGACCTACTACAGTAGTGGAGGAATGAATGTGAGTGATTGAAGAAAGGATTCTCCATCTCTATCCACGAAGGATATCTACATAGCGGCTAACTGCTCTGTCTCCTCCCCAGGTAGATGAATGCTCGTCCTCCTGCTGAGTGCATCAGCTACTACGTTCCCCTTCCCTAGAGTATAGACTATCTCAAAGTCATAGTCCTGGAGGAACTCGAGCCATCACCGTTGTCTCAGGATCAGGTCCTTCTGCAAGAAGATGTACCTGAGTCTCTGATGGTCCGAATAGACTGTAAAGCGCTCGCCCATCAGATAGTGTCGCCACATCATTAGAGCGAAGACCACTGTTGCTAATTCCAGGTCATCGGTAGCGTAGTTCTTCTCATGGTGCCTCTACTGACGTGATCCATAGGCGATCACGGACCGCTCTTGCATCAGGACACATCCGAGTCCGGTCCCTGATGCATCGCAGTAAACTACGTACCCTACTCCCTCCTCCGGCAACCTCAAGATAGGCGCGCTGGTCAATATCTGTCTCAACTCCTGGAAGCTCTGCTGACATCTGTCTGACCACACAAAGGGTTTCCCCTTCCTCCTTAACGTTATGCAAAGCTGCAAAGATTTCTCCATTTCCGAAAAGGGAAATCTGGTCCCATCCCCTAGATGAACCACGTTCCTTGCCTAATACAGTCAATCCCATCATTATTAGTTAATTCATGGCATGGATGACATCATAAGGCCTCGACGCTGCTACCAAGAGATCCAAACCTTACTCTTGCCTCCAAGGGTTGAGTCACACTGTCGGCATTAGTGTGTGGTCACTAGGTCTCCTCCAGTATGAATCTCGCAAGTGTGGGTCAAGTCCACAATTTATAACCCGCACCTCTTAGTATTAACAAACAAAAGACAAGAAAGCAAATGTCACTATTGCAAGCATCTTTTATTACTTCAACTCAAAGTACAAGGACACAGGGAAACACAAACAACGAAGATAGAGGCATAATGGAAAAGGCCTCTATGTCTAGAGCTAGACTCGCACTTGTCCACCAGCTTCTGGAGCTCCATGATTGTAAGCTTCAGCTACCTGAAGATTTTATCTCCCCTGAGGTCGGGGTGGACCTCCTGGTGGTGGTGGTGGTAGAGCCTCAAAGCATGGACCACCACCTGCTGCTCGGCCATCTCCTCTGCCTCATCCGTCTGCTCCCTGTGGACCGCCACGGTCGAACCTCTGCCACTGCCTAGGTGGCTCCTCAACCTTCTGCTGCTCCTCTGCATGGTGGGTCAGGCAGTCACGAGCCATGTGGCCCTGACTGCCGCATGCATAGCACTGTCTTCCACTCATAAGACCGGTTTTGTTGCGTGTGCCCCACACCTTCGAGCTAGTATCCTGTGGTCGTCCGCCCGATGGCCTGGCCTGCTTAGACCTCTGCGACATCTGTCTACTGTCATCTGTAGAAGACTCCTCCACGTGTCGCCTTGCAATAGGTCTCGCCGCTGATGTAGACTCAACAAGAAAGCTCTCGATGAGGAGAGTTCGCTCCAGTAATCCTAGTTAAGTCAGAATGCTGAGGGAGATCAGTGATGCCCTGATCTCATGCCTCAATCCCTTCTCAAAGGTCTGGGCCCGGAAGAATGGGTCTCGTACCATGTCGGTCGAGTAGCGCGAGAGATCGGTAAATCTCGCCGAGTACTGGGCAACCATCAAGATACCCTGCCGTAGCTGTAGAAGCTCCTGGATGTGCACTGCATGGAGGGTGGCTGGGATGAACTCCGAGTGGAAGAGGCTCTCAAAGTCCGTCATGAGAAGAGATGCCTCATCGTACACCTGGAGCATCAAGCTCCACCATCTGCCTACTGCCGCGTGCAGGAGGCTCGCTGCGAGGATCACCATGAGGTTTTCTGGTGTCCTCACTAACCAGAAAACACGTACCACTGCCTCCAGCCAGTCCTCGGCTACCTGGGGGTGCGTCTCCCCACGGAACCTTGGGGGTCGCTGGCGCTGAAACACGTGCAGTGCACTAAGGTGACGTGCATCGTCAGCGGATGGGGCTGGTAGCATCAGTGGCTCGGCGGGTAGAGGTACCGCCGGTGCCTCTACTGTCAAAGGGCCCTGCACCGAGGCCTCATCGCTCGGTGGGCTGTCATCATGCACAACCCTCAGAACCCTATTTGGCTGCCGTCATGGGGCCATCCTGAAAAGAGACAGGTGTGCCACGGTCCGAACAGTATACCTAGTGAGCTGACACAAAGTAATCCCAAAGAAAACTTGAAACACACATGCAATCAATGTTTTCGTCTGTTAAGTCGGAAATCAGAAGTCAAGGTCCTAGTGTACAGATACGTCGGCCGCCGCACCAACACTGGACTCCCTGTACTAATAACCACACTCAATACTCTTAACACTATTGGTTCACATAAAAAAAGATCATAGTCCTGAGTTCTGTGGTAGAACCGAACTCCTCTGATACCAATTCATCACGACCCGTCCTCGGGGTCGTGTCGTGACAACCCCAAGCTCGCCTTCCATAGGCCAGGGGCTGGTGACTAGCACCAAGGCATAAATCCTGCTAAAAGGGAAGGCATTGCCTTTGTAAAGTAAACAAACACCACAGTGCAAGCAAGAAGCTATAAGTAAACACTAAGTAAAAACTGAGTACAATAGTAAGTGCGGAAAAGTAAGTGGGCCAGTATACAAACCCAAACTGAAAGTAAAGTACAACTGGAAGGGAAAACAACAACAGAAAAGTAAAGCCACAACGCCGAGCTGTCCACTGGAAATCTCACCTGGAGGGTGAGTACAGATAGCCTCCACTGCTCCTCGGGTCCAGCCGACCGCTCCGAGTACGTCCCATCCAGTGGTCCACCTCCAGGTACCGTCCTTCTCCACAAGCCTCAACCACGATCAGCGTTGTCCGTCTTCTGCAACCAACACAATGTAGTGCAGGCATAGCCCATGCAGGGGTGAGTATAAGCTACTTAGTAGGGACCCTAAGACCCTCGAAGGTCTCCCAGAATCCACAAAGGATAATCCACAAAGGAAAGATACAATCACGAAGTAACATCCAACGCTGCATAGGTACATGCCCATACATATACCTAAGTCATAAATTCTCGTTCGGCTCCAACATCCAAGCTCACATACAACCCAGTGCACACAGGAAAGCAAAACGTAAATCCACACAGGATAGCACAACACAATCCACATAGGAAAGCAAATCAGGATTCAGCTCACAGAAGTATACTTCTTCGTATGAAGATAGAGATGATCATATATTTCCACTGATTCATCTAAGCCTTCGAACCCACAAAGGATCGATAGGTACTAACCCCCGTAATGACCCACAAAGGATCTGACCCACACAGGATCGATAGATAACTTACCCCCGTAAAGACCCACATAGGATCGGACCCACATAGGATCTGTAGGCGCTGGCCCACACAGGACCGCTGAGTGCTGACCCACACTGGATCAGACCCACACAGGATCGGTAGCACTGATCCATGTTGGATCGCTGAGTGTTGTAGTCGTCGCCGTCGAATCCACTGAGGATCACTGTACAGTCGTCGTCGTCGTCATAGTTGCAACGCAGCCAGCTCTAGGGTTCCCACATACAGCAAACTCGTTCGGGAGGGTCCGCTCCACGAGCCAAGAGGCTGATACATCAACTGACAAAATGTCTGGAGTTGATGTATCCAAAAGTTCTGTATCGTCAACAGGAACTCAACATCGCAGACGGCGCGTCAATCGGACGCCAGGTCTGAGAGTTATTGGCCTTTTCGTCCCAGGGGACCGGTTGGTTTTTAAGTCAAAACCAACCCAACCATACTCCGCCTGCATCCAAACCTTGTCCGGAGTAAGCCAAAAGATCCTTCTCACTAAGAGGAATCCAACAATGTCGACGACACATCAATTGGACGTCTGGAGCTCAAGATATGAGTGTTTCCGCTCCGAGGGCTCAGTTGGTTTCATATACGAACCAACTCGGCCGAACCCAAGTATTCTAAAACCTTGAGTGTGATATACCAAAATGACCATCTCGATCCATGGATCGCATCTCAACTGATGGTGCGTCGATCGAAGGCCCGTAGGTCATGTTATGGGCGACCGACTAGAAGAGTTTCGGTATTAAGGGGTACGTGCCCGGTCCGACCCGGCCTGATACCCCCAGGGTCGGCCCGAACTGGGTCGACCGACACTGGGTCTGGGTCTGGCCCGCTTGGGCGTATCCCGGCCCGGCCTGGCGGACCGGCCAGGCAGCCGGCCCAGCTTGGGCGCGCTGGCCAGGCGGTCGGCCAAACAGTCGAGCCGTTTGAAGGGGGGGGGTGTAACGCCCCGACCCCAGTTACCCAGAGTCGGTGCATTATTACATAACATTAGCATGATCACAAGAAAGATCAAATCTCGAAAGACCGATGGGTTTAATAGCCTTGGAAACACTAGATATATTCATAAGTTTTACATTACATCATAAAATGAAAAACTACTACAACAAACATAATGTTTCCACAATCCACACTATTAACCCCTCATAAAATCCCTGCAGGTCATTCATAACTTACTTCTTCACATCCTGGGAAAAATAAAACATAGAAAAGGGGTGAGCTCAAATGCCCAGTAAGGATAACAATATATCGGAAACTTTCATAAATAAGAATAAACATTTAAGGCAATGTATAACTAAAACAAAAGCCTTTTAAATATGAACTTTCAACATGGTATGGCATAAATAAAATGAAATAATGCCATTTACTTATTCACATGGATATTCTACTAATCGAATAATCACATGCAAAAATCAATAACCACTTTCATAATGTTGGAATGCATAATGCCAGACTATCATAACCACATAGCCAAGGCCTCGTGCCAAGACTACAAATACGATTTTGTCAAGGCCTTGTGCCAAGACACTAGTTTGTCTCATTAGACCTACCGATGCATCGAGGAGCTATAGCGGGCTCCACCCGTCACATATTAAGTCCAATGCATTCCCATATGAAATGGTTTAAACATAACATAAACATTCGTATTAAAACCAGCATACGAAATGTCAATACTTTCACCATAAACTATGAATGGTATAAAAATAGCACATCCACAGTCAAACATATCACAAAACCTTTAATACAATATAGAAGTTTTGTATCATAATAAATCAACTTCAAATAATCTTAAAATCCATCAAAGGATGTTGACATAGATGAAATCAAAATTCTTTTTAAAGAAATATCTCCTTTTATTTTGAAATAATTTTAGATCCATATAAAATAAAACATTTTCTTTGAAAATATTCTTATAAGCTTGTAAGGAAATCTTTGAAGATTTTATAACGGCGTAAAATAACCGCACCCGCCGTATAAGTTAAAAAACATTCTTACCTTAATTCTGTCGAAAAGGTTAAAAGGGACCTTGTTTTGAAAACGACGGAAAGATTCCTTTATAAACCACTTATAAAAGTCAAAAAGGGTATAAATGACTTTAACTCATATTCTAGTAAATAGTAAAAATGTTTTGAAATACATTTTTAAGAAACATGGATGTGGATGATAAAGAGATCCCAGTAGATTATTACGTATAAACAACCTCGGATAATGAAGAGATTGTAAAGTAAACCCTTACCTTGTACTTTTCCTTTGTTGGGGTCGGTTAACCTCCTGTATAATGGTGAAATAATTGTAATTAAATTATACAAGAATCATATACATTAATATGATATCATATATGATCTTTTAACATTGCTTTATTAGTAATATCTTAGTATTATCGTCGTTTCAGGTGATAATCGATTCGTTCTTCTTAAATGTTTGGTTACGTAAGACATGTTTGTAATGGATAGATTAAATCTTATTCATAATCAGAATGATATTAACATTATTTTTAACCCTAAAATGAGAATAAGACTTGAATGGATACGATGGAGGATGGATCTCACCGCGTTCGTGGAGACGGTAGTCCGTACATACGCACGAACGCTACTTCCATTTAATTTTTATTTTAAAAGAATTGAATCCAAATGATACATAGGTATATCCCTATTCCAGTATAATATAATGTTTTATATATGTTACTTAAGTTCATTAACACCATCCTTTATACGTTCCATGTGTGCTATGAACGAGTCATATCATTTTAAGGGGGCGGTGGTCCGCACTTCCTCAAATGAAATTATCGTATGTATATACAACATGAAACGAATAATGGTATGAAATAAAATGGAATTACAGAAGCTTATATATAAAATATATATCATTAATATCATATTTAATTACAGTGCCATCATAATGGCCACCATGAGAGGCGGTAAGATGTATTTGAACAATCATCATTTCGTGAGGCGTTAGTTTGCCATCCACAGAAACATTATGTTCATCATCCATTAGATGGAGTTGTGTGTATGTGTAGTTTGAATCCTTCTTATAACAACATCCTAGTATATTGAGGATACTGGTGTTGTTACAAAAGAAAGTAATAAAAAGATTTTGGGGGTTGGAGAAGCAAAATAAATGAAAATAAGTTAAGAGAAATCGTTACCTTTATTTTAGGTAACTCACTTTGGTTGGAACCAAAGGACTTCTTGAAATGATTTCTGCCTAAGGGGAAGCTTCAAGGAGGAGGAGAGGGATGTGGAGAGCTTAGTTGGGCAGATTTTGGACGAGCCAAGTGGCTTGAGAGGTGTGAGGAATGAGTAGAAGTGGTCTCCTTTTATAAGGGAGAAGAGGGGCTCTTTAGGAAAGATTGAAAGTATTACTTTATAATATAATTATATTCGGTTTATAATGGTCCAAAAATCTTTGAGGTCGAAGATAAGATGACTAATATTCTAAATAACATCAACCAATAAGAATTGGACAGGTTTTAGATAATATTTTAATCATTATAATCTTATTTATTTAAATGATTTATTAATGAGGTAAACATTGCATCATTATTGTGTCATTAATAATTTAAATTATTTGATGTCTAAAAATTATAAATAAAATGTCATTATGTAGGAAATCTTTTTATCTTTCTAATGAATATTTATAATCGAAAATCCAACATGTATAACCACCCTATGTAAAAATTGTTCTTCTAAAAGATGTAAGCTTATGCCATTTTTATTTTTATTTTAACTTTATTAATATAAAGTGTCCCTACCACATACAAGTGGCTCCAAGGGGTCCCCAAATTGACCCAAGGATGATCATGGTCGGGTATGTGTCCACCAATAAGGTTAGGACACGTTTTAGGGTAATTTTGTATTATTATAATATTATTTTTTTAACCCTTATTTACCGGATTTACCCTTAACCATGGTAAATAAAATATTTACCACAGTAATTATTCAAAATGTCTAAAAATAAAAGTTACCTATTTACACAATTTGGACATCCTGATTCAAAATATGGAATCCATTTTTCTAAATTCAAAACACAGAAGTGGCAGAAATTAATTTAAAATTAATTCCCGCTGTCAAAACAAAAAGCGTGTTTTTAAGAGGTAATAACTATCAAAAGATTGACACTTGTTTATGTTCGGTTTAATTGTAAAATTATGTCCAATGACCAACATTATATTAAATGGTAAAAATATATTCTAAATATACTTTAAAACCACTCAAATTCATAATTTATCACTATTAATTATTTTGATTAAAAAAGTTGTTTTTAATTAAAATTTAGTAATTTTCACTATTCATCAAAATATTAAAGTTATCCGAAATGTACCAAAATTTCACCTTAGGCTAAATTCGATATTCCGAATCCAAAAATGAAGTCCATTTTCCAATATAAAATATATATAATTTCAAAAATTAGGTATTACTATTCATAACGGCTAGTTTGATTAGTTATGGTGTGTTAGAACTCGGTGTTGCGTACAACACACGCTATCACATTATTCAAAGAGAAGCGTACCGTAGAAGCTTGGGGTGTTACATTCTCCCCTCCTTCAAATAATTGCGTCCTCGCAATTTCTAGGGTATTACTGCATAAAAAGACTCGGGTGGTTCTTCATCATAAGTTCCTCGGGTTCCCACGTTGCCTCTTCCATCTTATGGTTTCTCCACAAAACTTTTACCAGACGCGTCGTCCGGTTTCTCAGCACTTGTTCTCTCGTATCAAGAATATTGACGGGCTCTTCGCAATAAGACAGATCAGGTTCCAATTCTAATTCCTCATAGGTGAGTACATGCATCGGATCAGGCATGTATTTCCTCAATAGAGATACGTGGAACACATCGTGAACTTTGGAGAGACTTGGCGGCATTGCCAATCGGTAAGCTACAACCCCAATTCATTCTAGAATTTCGAAAGGTCCGATGTACCTGGGACTCAATTTACCTTTCTTACCAAAAAGTATGACTCCCTTCCACGGAGATACCTTCAGAAAAACATGATCACCGACTTGAAATTCCAAATCCTTCCTTTGATTATCGGCATAGCTCTTCTGCCTACTTTGAGCTGCTTTGATGTGATTTTGGATAACTTTCACCTTTTCCACCGTTTCCTCCACCAGTTCTGGGCCTACAAGTTTTCTTTCACCAATGTCATCCCAACAGGTTGGTGTACGACATCTCTTTCCGTATAACGCTTCATATGGTGCCATCTGAATACTCGAATGGAAGCTATTGTTATAGGAAAATTCTACCAAAGGTAAATATTGATCCCACATACCCTGAAAGTCAAGTGAGAAAGATCTCAACATGTCTTCTAAGGTTTGAATAGTCCGTTCTGATTGTCCGTCTGTCTGAGGGTGGTAAGCAGTGCTCAAATGAAGTTCAGTATCCAGGGATTTCTGAAGACTTTTCCAGAATCTTGAAGTAAAACGGGGATCACAATCAGAAACAATCGATAGGGGTACTCCATGAAGTCTCACAACTTCATTAATATATAGTCTTGCTAGACGTTCCAGGGGTAGATCTTCTCTTATAGCAAGAAAATGTGCTGTCTTGGTAAGACGATCAACAATAACCCATATTGCATCATTCCTTCTAGGAGTCTTTGGTAGCCCCATGACAAAGTCCATTGTAACATTGTCCCATTTCCACTCCGGTATGGGAAGAGGTTGCATGAATCCTCCAGGCTGTTGCCTTCCAGATTTCACTTGTTGAAAAACCATACATCTTGACACAAAATCAGCAATCTCCCTCCTCATGTTGTCCCACCAAAAATGTTCCTTCAAATCTCTATACATTTTGGTGCTCCCAGGGTGTATAGAGAAATTGGAGCTATGAGCATCATCCAGCAATTCCCTTTTTAGATCAGGTATATTGGGAACACAAAGTCTCTTCCCGAATTTCAAAATTCCATCTTCATACACAAAGTCTCTCAATCTCCCATCATTCACAGCTTTAATCTCCTTTTGGAATTATTCATCATCGGTCTGAGAACTCTTAATCGTTTCTAGTAAATATGGTTTGGCAACCATTTGAAAAAGCATTGATGTTTCACCTTCCCTGGTTATTCCCATGTCCATCTTCACTAGATCCATGAAAATTGGATCCCTTTCAATTCTCATATTGTTCAAAACTCCATGGCCTTTTCTACTCAAAGCACCAGCCACCTTTATTGCCTTCCTTGGGTGGTAGTGTATCGTACAATCATAATCCTTGAGTAATTCAAGCCATCTCCTTTGCCTCATGTTGAGTTCTTTTTGTGAGAAAATATACTTCAAACTCTTGTGATCAGTATAAATCTCACATATTTCACCATAGAGGTAGTGCCTCCATATCTTCAAAGCAAAGATCACTGCTTCTAACTCGAGATCATGAGTATGATAGTTTTGTTCATGAATTTTCAACTGTCGTGATGCATAGGCAATAACTCTATCATTCTGCATAAGGACACAACCAAGTCCTTTCTTCGATGCATCACTATAAATAACGAACCCATCATTCCCCGATGGTAGAGTCAATATAGGAGCATTGACTAATCTTCTCTTCAGTTCTTCGAAACATTCTTCACACTCTTTTGCCCAAACAAATTTAACCCCTTTACGTGTGAGCTTCGTTAATGGGTTATCCAATCGGGCAAAATTCTGGACGAAACGTCGATAATAACCTGCCAAACCAATAAAACTACGTACCTCAGTTATACTCGCAGGTGCTGGCCATTCTTGGATTGCCTTGGTCTTAGAAGGATCAACAGAGATTCCATCTTTAGAGACAATATGGCCAAGAAAAGAAATCTCCTGAAGCCAGAATTCACACTTGCTAAACTTCCCATATAATTCATGCCTCCTCAGAGTCTTCAAGATAATGCGCAAGTGATTTTCATGATCTTCGTAGGTTTTGGAGTATACCAAGATATCATCAATAAATACCACCACAAATTCATCGAGATACTCCTTGAAAACTCTATTCATTAGATCCATGAATACATAGGGTGCATTAGTCAATCCAAACGGCATTACAGTAAACTCGTAATGCCTGTACCTGGTTCGAAATGCTGTTTTCGGAATGTCTTCCTTCTTCACACACAACTGATGGTATCCAGATCGAAGGTCAATCTTTGAAAAGTATTGAGCTCCATGCAGTTGGTCAAATAAATCATCAAAACGAGGTAGGGGATACTTTTTCTTTATCGTTATAGCATTGATCTCCTTGTAGTCGATACATGACCTCATAGATCCATCTTTCTTTTTAACAAAAAGAACAGGGGCTCCCCATGGAGAAACACTAGGGCGAATAAATCCCTTATTACTCAATTCCTCTAGTTGTTTCTTTAGTTCGACTAACTCTACAGTGGCCATTCTATAAGGGGTCTTCGATATAGGCCTTGATCCAGGAATCAAATCAATAGAAAACTCAACTTCTCGTTCTGGAGGATGTCCAGGTAAATCTTTCGGAAATACATCTACAAATTCTTTCACAACAGGTACATCCTCTATTTGAACATTCCTTTCCTCACCGACAGTTATTTCATTCTCTTCCTCCCCAATAATTGAATTAAGTTGAGCTACTGGGGGTGGATCTAAATAAGAATTAGGTGGTGACGATTCTGCTCTAAAAATAAGGTGCTCCTTATCATTATCATCAAGAATCGTAACCTCTTTCTTCTTACAATAAATCTTCGCATCATAGTCCGATAGCCAGTCCATACCGAGGATTATATCAAACTCAATCATAGGTATGACGATGAAATCAGCAGATAAAGAAAATTTATGTGCTCTAATGGGGTCTGATTCACAAAACTTTGTTGCAAAGATACTTCCCTTAGGAGTTTTAACTGACAACTCCCTTATTAAATCAATTTGGAAATATCTAATTTTCTTAGCAAACTGGGAAGATATGAAACAATGCGATGATCCAGAATCAAATAATGCATTTTCTAAACTTGAGGAAACCATTAAATTACCTGCCACCACGTCTTTCGGAGCTTCTACCTCAGCAGTAGTGATAGCATAAGCCTGGCCTTGATCCCTTGGCCTTTTCTGAGGTAAGTTCTCCTGACGCTTAGGACATGCATTTGCATAATGCCCCATCTCCCTGCAATTATAGCACTGAACGTTGGTAGCTTCCTTCTTCCCCTTGCAATCATGAGCTTGGTGGCCTTTTTCACCACACTTGTAACAGACTCCCATTCCCTTCAAGCAAGTACCAGGATGTTTCTTCCCGCATTTACCACAAGATGGATATTCAACCTTTCCCTTCTTCCCCTTATTTCCATTCCCAGATTGATCAGCAGGTCTCTTCTTCTCTTGCTTTGCTTTAAAGTCATAAGACTTAGAGAATTCCTTTTCGGTCTTGATAGCACATGAGACAATGTCTTCGTACGATCAAAAGGATTGTGAGACTAACGCTCGACGGAGAAATGGTTTTAACCCATCAAAGAAACGATCAATCTTACTTCTTGGGTTATTAATATAATCACCAGCGTACCTCGCTAACCTTGTAAAGTTAGCCTCATACTTTGTGACATTCTCATCCTCCTTTTGTCTCAGACTCAGAAATTGCCGTTCCATATCTGCTCGATGGTCGCGAGGGAAGTATTTTTCTAAAAACAGATCTTTGAACTCCCTCCATTCCATATTTGATACTTCATCGTCTTCCTTCTTATTTTGAATCAATGACCACCATTGATCAGCATCTCCAGTGAGGCGGTAAACTGCCATGATAACTTTTTCCCTTTCACTGCTCCCCAAAGCCTGAAATATTTTCTCTAGGTAAAATATCCATTGCTCAGCTACTAAGGGATTTGTATTCCCATTGAACGTTGGTGGTTGTTGCCTCATGAATCGATCTAACATTGATCCTCCACGCTGCGGATCAGGGTGCTCCATACGGGTAAGGTTATTATTCATAACCTGAGTAAGTTGTCCCAGTATGGTGATTAGCTGATCAGCACCAGTTCCATCACCAGCCCCACTATAATTATCTTGAGCAGGAGGGCAATCCCTACATGGAGTGTGTGCATTGATACGGTTTCCATTTCTTCCACTAGGCGCCATTTCTAAATAATGGCATAAACTAGATCAGTTTATGAATCAAAATACATAATCCCATACTTATAAAACACTTAACATAAATTGAACTATTTATGGATATAATACATAATCATAATAATGTTTTCTTTGAGGAAGTATATACTCATAATCCCTTCAAAATGATTTTTAAAGAAAATGAAAGTTATCCTAAGCATATCCCCCGGGAGTGTCGTAACCAAGAGTGCAGCAAGGCCCGTTGTCGTGCACCAGTTCCCGTTCGAGTCTAGCTCCAAGCGGTGTTTTCGGGTTTTACCCCTAGGTACATCTGTGCCAGAGCCGCCTCTACCTGCTCGTATCCAGACATGGATGTACTACTTGGAAAACTCACAAAATCTCTACAATACCAAAATTTTAGGAAGTTCTTCTATACTAATCCTCAAAGTTCATCTTAGGTCTACGTGCTCTAATCAGAGTTTATCTAAATCTAGCTTCCAAGGTTTGTACTAAACTTCCTCTGATACCAACTGTAACGCCCCGACCCCAGTTACCCAGAGTCGGTGCATTATTACATAACATTGGCATGATCACAAGAAAGATCAAATCTCGAAAGACCGATGGGTTTAGTAGCCTTGGAAACACTAGATATATTCATAAGTTTTACATTACATCATAAAATGAAAAACTACTAAAAAAACACAATGTTTCCACAATCCACACTATTAACCCCTCATAAAATCCCTGCAGGTCATTCATAACTTACTTCTTCACATCCTGGGAAAAATAAAACATAGAAAAGGGGTGAGCTCAAATGCCCAGTAAGGATAACAATATAGCGGAAACTTTCATAAATAAGAATAAACATTTAAGGCAATGTATAACTAAAACAAAAGCCTTTTAAATATGAACTTTCAACATGGTATGGAATAAATAAAATGAAATAATGCCATTTACTTATTCACATGGATATTCTACTAATCGAATAATCACATGCAAAAATCAATAACCACTTTCATAATGTTGGAATGCATAATGCCAGACTATCATAACCACATAGCCAAGGCCTCGTGCCAAGACTACAAATAAGATTTTGTCAAGGCCTTGTGCCAAGACACTAGTTTGTCTCATGAGACCTACCGATGCATCGAGGAGCTATAGCGGGCTCCACCCGTCACATATTAAGTCCAATGCATTCCCATATGAAAAGGTTTAAACATAACATAAACATTCGTATTAAAACCAGCATACGAAATGTCAATACTTTCACCATAAACTATGAATGGTATAAAAATAGCACATCCACAGTCAAACATATCACAAAACCTTTAATACAATATAGAAGTTTTGTATCATAATAAATCAACTTCAAATAATCTTAAAATCCATCAAAGGATGTTGACATAGATGAAATCAAAATTCTTTTTAATGAAATATCTCCTTTTATTTTGAAATAATTTAAGATCCATATAAAATAAAACATTTTCTTTGAAAATATTCTTATAAGATTGTAAGGAAAGCTTTGAAGATTTTATAACGGCGTAAAATAACCGCACCCGCCGTATAAGTTAAAAAAACATTCTTACCTTAATTCTATCGAAAAGGTTAAAAGGGACCTTGTTTTCAAAATGACGGAAAGATTCCTTTATAAACCACTTATAAAAGTCAAAAAGGGTATAAATGACTTTAACTCATATTCTAGTAAATAGTAAAAATGTTTTGAAATACATTTTTAAGAAACATGGATGTGGATGATAAAGAGATCGCAGTAGATTATTACGTATAAACAACCTCGGATAATGAAGAGATTGTAAAGTAAACCCTTACCTTGTACTTTTCCTTTGTTGGGGTCGGTTAACCTCCTGTATAATGGTGAAATAATTGTTATTAAATTATACAAGAATCATATACATTAATATGATATCATATATGATCTTTTAACATTGCTTTATTAATAATATCTTAGTATTATCGTCGTTTCAGGTGATAATCGATTCATTCTTCTTAAATGTTTGGTTACGTAAGACATGTTTGTAATGGATAGATAAAATTTTATTCATAATAAGAATGATATTAACATTATTTTTAACCCTAAAATGAGAATAAGACTTGAATGGATACGATGGAGGATGGATCTCACCGCATTCGTGGAGACGGTAGTCCGTACGTACGCACGAACACTACTTCCATTTAATTTTTATTTTAAAAGAATTGAATCCAAATGATACATAGGTATATTACTATTCCAGTATAATATAATATTTTATATATGTTACTTCAGTTCATTAACACCATCCTTTATATGTTCCATGTGTGGTATGAACGAGTCATATCATTTTAAGGGGGCGGTAGTCCGCACTTCCTCAAATGAAATTACCGTATGTATATACAACATGAAACGAATAATGGTATGAAATAAAATGGAATTACAGAAGCTTATATATAAAATATATATCATTAATATCATATTTAATTACATTTCCATCATAATGGCCACCATGAGAGGCGGTAAGATGTATTTGAACAATCATCGTTTCGTGAGGCGTTAGTTTGTCATCCACAGAAACATTATGTTCATCATCCATTAGATGGAGTTGTGTGTATGTGTAGTTTGAATCCTTCTTATAACAACATCCTAGTATATTTAGGATACTGGTGTTGTTACAAAAGAAAGGAATAAAAAGATTTTTGGGGTTGGAGAAGCAAAATAAATGAAAATAATTTAAGAGAAATCGTTACCTTTAATTTAGGTAACTCACTTTGGTTGGAACCAAAGGACTTCTTGAAATGATTTCTGCCTAAGGGGAAGCTTCAAGGAGGAGGATAGGGATGTGGAGAGTTTAGTTGGGCATAGTTTGGACGAGCCAAGTGGCTTGAGAGGTGTGAGGAATGAGTAGAAGTGGTCTCCTTTTATAAGGGAGAAGAGGGGCTCTTTAGGAAAGAGTGAAAGTATTACTTTATAATATAATTATATTCGGTTTATAATGGTCCAAAAATCATTGAGGTAGAAGATAAGATGACTAATATTCTAAATAACATCAACCAATAAGAATTGGACCGGTTTTAGATAATATTTTAATCATTATAATCTTATTTATTTAAATGATTTATTAATGAGGTAAACATTGCATCATTATTGTGTCATTAATAATTTAAATTATTTGATGTCTAAAAATTATAAATAAAATATCATTATGTAGGAAATCTTTTTATCTTTCTAATTAATATTTATAATAGAAAATCCAACATGTATAACCCTATGTAAAAATTTTTCTTCTAAAAGATGTAAGCTTATGCCATTTTTATTTTTATTTTAACTTTATTAATATAAAGTGTCCCTACCACATACAAGTGGCTCCAAGGGGTCCCCAAATTGCCCCAAGGATGCTCATGGTCGGGTATGTGTCCACCAATAAGGTTAGGACACGTTTTAGGGTAATTGTTTATTATTATAATATTATTTTTTTAACCCTTATTTACCGGATTTACCCTTAACCATCGTAAATAAAATATTTACCACAGTAATTATTCAAAATGTCTAAAAATAAAAGTTACCTATTTACACAATTTGGACATCCTGATTCCAAATATGGAATCCATTTTTCTAAATTCAAAACACATAAGTGGCAGAAATTAATTTAAAATTAATTCCCGCTGTCAAAACAAAAAGCGTGTTTTTAAGAGGTAATAACTATCAAAATATTGACACTTGTTTATGTTCGGTTTAATTGTAAAATTATGTCCAATGACCAAAATTATATTAAATGGTAAAAATATATTCTAAATATACTTTAAAACCACTCAAATTCATAATTTATCACTATTAATTATTTTGATTTAAAAAGTTGTTTTTAATTAAAACTTAGTAATTTTCACTATTCATCAAAATATGAAAGTTATCCGAAATGTACCAAAATTTCACCTTAGGCTAAATTAGATATTCCGAATCCAAAAATGAAGTTCATTTTCAAATATAAAATATATATAATTTCAAAAAGTAGGTATTACTATTCATAACGGCTAGTTTGATTAGTTATGGTGTGTTAGAACTCGGTGTTGCGTACAACACACGCTATCACATTATTCAAAGAGAAGCGTACCGTAGAAGCTTGGGGTGTTACAGGGTGCCCCCTGGTTTTTTGTAACCACAGTCCCCATTAAGGGGGGCCAATCGAGCAGGCCGCCGTGGGTTTGTAACCCCTGGCATTCCCTTGTCCGGCCGGCCCGCTCTGGCCCACCGGCTTCTGCCGCCATGGACCGGCGACGGCCGGTCCCCCCTGCTCCGACACCGGTGGCCTGGAACTGTCCACCGGTCACCCTGCACTACCGCGGCTTGGAACTGGTTGCGGCCTTAGTTCATCCAGTGCGGCATGATGGCGTTGTGCCCCTCTGCCGCGGCCCCGCTCCGGCATCGGTGTCTTTGGGTTTCTTCGACGCGGCACGATGGCGTCGCGTGCTTGTTTGATTTCACGGTGAGGCACGACGGCGCCGCGCATTCCTTGCCGCACGATCCCGCACGGTGTGACGTCACGGCGCCATTCCCATTTCAGTCCACAATAAAAACAATAACATAGATAAGGGAGGAGGGTCGGCCGTGTTTGTTCAGTCCGACCCCCTCTCGTTAATCGATAGAAAATGGTCAAAATTTACGAAGAACATCACGGTAGTAATCGCGAAAAAAAATAAAAACAACCCCTAACTCGTCGAACGAGTTGGGTGAGTATTCATCGCAGAGATAACAGTCGCGGGAAGAGGCGTCGCAGAAGGAGGCGTCGTGGAAAAAGAGAGTCGTGCCGCGGGGATGGCGTCACATCGTCGATCTCTGAGGAATCCGACGTTCTTCGTGTTTTCGCGTTCTTCGTCGAAGAGGAAGAAGTTCTTCAAGCTCCTTATCTTTTCTCCCAAAGACTCTCAAAGCAACAAGACTCCAACAAAAAAAATAAGTCCCTTATTTACATTATTAACACAACTTAAGGTTTGAAATTCAAAAGCTAGAATTAAATCACATAATTAATTAACAGAACTTAAACTTTTGAAATTCAAACATTCACATTAAACTCATTTAATTAAATAATTTAAGTTATCAAATAAATGGTGAGTTGAGGAAGTTATAGAATATGAAGTGGTGGGGTTCGTGTGGGCCCCACCACCCTCATAACCTCCCATGGGAAGTTGGGTGGTTTCTCCCAACTTCCACCCAAAGGTTTTAACCACGTAGAAAAAAATAAAAAATGTAGTTAAATTATTATTTTAACTGCCACAATTTTTATCAACTACTGTCATGAAAACGCAACTCCGGAAGAGGTGTTCTTAAGCAAATATCGGCGCTACGATTCCATCGGTTCCCTCAGAATTCGATTCCGAGCACTGGTTCAAGAGTTAGAAATTCCCACTCGTTCGTTCACTGAACGTACCTAAGGTAAACATCGAAAAGGAATTACGGGAACACCGGGCCTCGGAATCAAGTTCCGCTAGAAACTGCGTTCTTGTAAAATCTCAAAGAAAATTAAGAAAAAAATTTCCTTGAATTTTACAGTTCTTTACATTCCAGTTTGGATGTTACAAAATTTTATCAGAGCATCTTGACTCACTAACTTGCCTCTTATTTTTATCTTGGGATATGATAGGATAGACTTGTGATAGGATGGTTGGGACTCAATAAGGGGAATTATTCTAGTGTTTGGAAGCACTATATAGTGGATCTCTATGTTAATTTTAAATAGGAATTATGTTTCTATGTTACTTTTGACTAAACTCTTCTTAGGTGAGCACATAATGTTGATATGTGATTTATGGGATGTTTATTTTTTTTTTGTGCATCATGACATGGAACATAAGTTCACATTCCATATATATAAATATTGATAAAAGACATAATAGTTATTTCATTAAATGCCTTGTTTTTAACTATATGTTTGGGATAGTTTATTATGAGTGATATTTTTGTGATTCCATGTGGTGGGAACTATCATTTTTGACATTAATTTTTTTATTTATGAATTTTTTTATGTTTGTATATTTATATAGAAATTGTTACTAATGTTCAGGAATAGATACAAGGGTTAGTTCTAGGCTGGTTATACCTTGAGTTGATGGTAGAATCATTGGAAAAATATTTATAATCCCATATACTAGTAAGGATCGGTTTATGTTCATAATTTTTATTCTATTGTAAAAGATGTTTCCTCGAGGACAACTTATGGGATTTTTAGCCATGGTATCCCAGGATAATCCACTGCCACCACTAGTGGTACTCGGGAATATACCCAAGAAAACTCCTATACATGCAAAAGAAATTCAGGGTACATGTCCCATTTCATTGGGACATTTTCAGATAGTGCATATCCAGGTAATACCCACATAGAGAACCATGATTGGATATATTAATGATTTTCAACCTCATTACTCTCCAATGATTCAAGGATATTGTACATCACAAGATGGAGAGGACTGGAAGAACATTACTGATAGAATCATTGAACTAGTCCAAACTGATGAATAAGGGCTCGTGATCATGGAAACCATCATGTTTTTGGAACCGAATAAGAGATGGAGGACTGCGATGAACCAATCTATGAGATAAGAGAGTCTTATATTGGTATCCTTCAAAGAACTTTTTTTCAAGAAATATTTTTCCACACATGACACACCGGGACCATTCCTAATAGTTCTATGAATTATGATAGTGTTTCATGATTTTCCCTTTATATTCTACTCTATTTATAGTGTTTCATAGTATTTCTCCTTTGTTAGTTGAGAACAAGGCTTGTAAGGATCCAAAATTTTAGATAGGCCTTTGACCAGAACTCAAACAACTGGTTAGAGGCTTTTACCTAATAAAGTATACATAGATATTTCAAAAGGCCCTAACCATTGAAAAAGAACTAGAGGAGGTCGATTTATCCAGATTTCTCCCATCCCATTGAGGGATAGTGACCGAGTTTCCACTCACAACTATGGGAATAACTTCTGGAAATATGAATGGAAAAACCAGACACATGCAGTGGAGTACCAATATGCATGTGGATAAGACTGTAGCTTCATCAAACCATTTGGAATTATTTTAAACAAATTAACTATGTAAATGTTATAAACATTAATAGTTTTTATAATACACCTCAGATCATGGGTTTTTTGTGTGGGAAGAAGGGGAATCTCCAACAGTGATTCTCTCGGGTTTCTAAACTGAGCACTTTTATATGAAAGTATTAGACATGAGGATACAACTAGGGTTATCAGTAGTGGAATCAGTCTACTCATGAACCCTAGGGATTAGGAAAAGGATTTGAGGTATGTTTCATCTAAGCTGTGGTTCATAATCTAGAAAATAAAGGATAGGGACCATCTAATGTTTATTATATAGTCCTGATCAAGTCAACATAATCTACTACCTTATTCAATACTAGTGATTCTCATTCTTTCATATCTACACAATTAGTTATTGTACTTGAATAATGAGTCATGCTATACTTTAAGTTAGTCTCCCTTCATTCACCATTGGGTACGGTAGTGGATTGTCTTCACTGATTCCTAGAGTGTCCAATAGTTATCACTAGATTTGGAAATTTGTAGGAATTCAAACATTTTAAAATGATGACATCCAATGTTATTATCTCTAGGGATTTCCTAACCCTCATATGAGAACATATTGATTACTATCTTATATGGTAATGTTTAACTTTCCCAAATGAAGATATGTTCTTGATGACAGGATAGTCGGAACTGGGAGCTGGTAGATTTGGACCAGACTTGAGACTTCTGGAGAATATGACAGTACAAATGGAAGTCTTGGCCCTTTCAAAAACTTCAGTGGAAACACCCACATCTTTTAAATCAATCTTGGATATCTATGAGTAACTCTTTCCAAATTACATCGTATGACTCCCTCTTTATAGGGTATTTTACTTTTAGTTAGATCTCATACTGGGAACTCTACCCATTTTGATACCCTTGTGTCATAGGGATCCAACTGTGCAGAAGGAGATCAATATATAGCTTAATTACAATAAGATTAATGGATTTATCATACCTAGTAAATAAACATGGGGTGAACCTATTTTGTTCACTATGAAGGTGTATGTGGGTCATCAACTATATGTTGATTATCGGAAGCTGGACCAGGTGATAGTTGAGAACCGATATCAACTGGCCAGGATTGATGATTTTTTCGATTAGTTATAGGGAGTCTGATTTTTCTCCCAGATTAATCTCCAATCTGGAAACCACCATTCATGAGTTATGAATGATTAAATTATAAAGATGTAGTTTTGTTGTATATATAGACTGTATGAGTAATTTTTGATGTCATTTAGTTTGAATAATACACTAATGAAGTTCATGGACCTCATAAACAAGATATTTCATCCATTCATAAACTCTTTCATCATATTTTTCATTAGGTATATCGTCATCTACTCACTGACACTATATAAACATGTTTTCCACTAGGAGACTTCCATGAGTGTACTTAGAGAACACACGATTTATTCCATGCTCTCAAAATGTAACTTCTAGATTAAAGAGGTGATGTTACTAGGACATTTAGTGTCTGAGATTGTTATATTAGTAAACCTAGAGAAGGTAGAGGCAGTTGTGCCTTATACATGACACTATAATGTGTTTGAGATTACGAGATTTTTGGGTTTAGTAGGATATTACTATGTGTTTATCTAAAACATCTCTTGAATATCATCACCATTTATTGCATATAAAAAGAAGGAAGTACTGTTATAGTGGTCAGACCAGTGTGAAGAGACTTTCCTTGAGCAAAAGAAAATGATGGAAATAACTCCAATATAAATACTCCATGATTCTAGTACTAGTTATGTAGTGTACTATGATGCATCAAGATTTGGTGTGAGAGTGGTACTAATGTAAATAGAGAAGGTAGATTCCATTCTGTATCATCAACTGAAACCCCATGAGAAGAACTACCTTACACATGACTTGGAGTTGGAAGTGGTGGTTCATGCTCTAAATTTTTAGAGACACTATATATTTAGTGAGAAATGTATTATTTACATGAATCATAGGATATTTTGTTATGTATTCAAAAAAAGGACCAAAATTTTTGGAATAGGAACTAGTTTGAGTGTTTTTATAATTTAGAATTTGAGATGGAATATCCACCTAGGAATCAAAATTTCATAGCAGATTCCCTTAGCTGTAAGACTTAAGTAGGGAAGGAACATTGAGAGAGGTCCTTAGAGAAACATAAATGTTTGACAATTTTATTGTCTGTTTGGAGGATAAATGTCTTAGAGGACCATGGTTTTATGAATTTTTTCACCCGGATATCACATCCCCACTCGAGAACATAGTAAAAAATGACAAAAGTAAAACTCTTAGTGTTCTATATGGAGGGAACACTTATCGGTGATGTCTCAATCCCCAGATGGTTGATGGATGGAGATGAAATTATCTTGGCACATTAGATATTATTAGTCCTTAAATTCAAAATATATGATCGGATCAAGGATTACCATACATATAGATGGGAACTACATCTTGATGTGACCAAGATGTATCATGACTTTAGGTGATAGTTTCGGTGGCCACAAGATGAATAGTGACAATGCTAGTTTTGTCCCTCTATGCCTCGATTGTTAGAGGGTGAAGGTCAAGCACCCACATCCTGGTGGGTTTTTATAGATACTCCCAATACCTATGTGGAAATTGGAATACATCATAGTAGACTTTGTAACAGGGTTACCCTAGACCCCAAAGAGTTGTGATGTAGTTCGGGTGATTGTTTATCTGTAAATAAATGGTCACTTCTTACTGATCAGAGAGACACACTAAGTGAATGAGATGCAGAATCACTATGTTTGAGAGAATTTATGCCTTCATGAAGACCCTTTGAGAGTTTTTTTAATATAGGGAACCATTTTTTACATAGTTCTTTTGGCATGGCATATTAAAATCCCTAGGGATTGAGCTATGATTGAGCACAGTGTACCATCCTTAGAGCGAAAAACAGTCTGAGTGGACCATAATTATATTGGATTATATTCTTTTATTGTTCATGTTATACCTTAGAAGATGATTTTATTATCACCTAGAAATGATTTAATTTTAAAAAAATAATACTTACCATTCTTCGATTCAGATTGAACCTTATGACGCACTTTATGGGAGGCTGTATCGTTCACCATTGTGTTGGCATGTGAAAAATGAGGCAACAAATATTGGCCCGTGTATGGTTCATGAGACATATAAGAGAGTGATTCCTGTATAAAAGAAATTTATTACCACTAAGAGCATAAAAAGATCATAGGTCTATTGACGGAGGAGATCCTTTTAGTTTTCTATGGGAGATCAAATTTTCTTCCAGTTGACTCTTTGGTTTGGGAAAGAGGTTTGGGGAATAGTGGAAAGCATGCAACATGTTTTTTTTTTTCAACTTTTCATATCACCAAGAAGATAGGGGAAGTGGGATATCTTCTGGACCTCCCTTCTCGATAGCAAAGTATGCATGACATGTTCCATGTGTCACATCATTAGTGGTAAATACCCAAACTTATGCATGTTATTGATTAAATGGACATTGATCAAGATACCAAAGCATCGTATGAGGACCATCTATTGAAAATTATTGATCAATGTGAGAAGGTGATCCAAGGAATTATGGTACCACTAGTCTATATTTTAATGTAGCATGGAAGGATCCAGGAAGAGATACGGGAGCATGTGTCTGTTGTTCGAGCCTAGTGTCCTGAGTTGTCCAAGCTAGACAGATAGAGATACCTCTTGAGGAGGACAAGTCAACAGAGTGGAACAATTGTAATATATTGATTACAAAAAAGATAATAAAACCCCTTATTGATAAATTATATGTTATTTCTGTCAAAAAAATTATTTATCAGTAAAAATAAATTAATAAATATGATAATGGCCTTGCGTAAGGTTAAAATCCCATTTCACTCATGGTAAATTTTAATCAAATCTTTTTTGTATTAAGATTCCAATTTCATCGATTTTTAAGGACTATAAAGCCTCAGTGAAGACAAAATAAAATTATTAAATATATTATATTTAGAATGATAATTTATTCAAAAAATTGAATTAATCCAAAATGATACATCATGTGGGAAATCTGAGACCATCGTTGGGTCCGGGATGTGGTATTTACCCAATGGATGTTAAATTTTTTTTATATGTTGTACATTTGGATGTCTCACTAAGGATAATATTTTATTTAATAATTTTTATTGTATTATTTTCTAAAATAATTTAATATCTCACAAAAAATGCATCATATGAAAAATTTGAGTGCACCATTATGTAAAAAATTTGTGTTTTACCCTAAGAAGTGTATAATTTTTCTATGAAATAGTTGTTTTCTCATGTCTGGTGGAAATTTTATGTTATTTAGTAATTTTATTAAATAAAAAAATTCTTAATTTAACTATTATTTAAAATTAAAATTTCAGATTCTAATTTTCTCTACCTCCTTCAGTTGTTGAAACTAATGTATCCACACCCACCAAGATATAAAAACCTTGGAAGCTTAACTATTTTGAATGATTATAATTTAAAATCCTTAATCAGGCGAAATAAAATGATCATTAGTTAATTGTTGGAGGTATAACACATTAAAATGGGGTTTTTATTGATGGTTTTGAAAGGAAGAAAACCTATCTGGCTTGGGGTTATTGAATATTTTAAGAAATTGGTTCTTTCAGTGTTATTGATCTAGATGTGTCTTCGAAACAGTTGATCTACTCTGCATGTGATAGGTTAAGATGGATATGGTTCTAATTATCACTCCATGCATGAAAATTCTTTTTCTCTCGTATGTTATATGTAAGGTTGGGTTTATTTTAATTATTTTCTTTTCATTATTCCTTTTCTATTTTAATTTTATTTTTTTCTTTCCTTCTCAAATTCTAAAGGAAACAATTGTTGATTTTAAATAAATTTATAAATATCATAATTAACAAGAAATATTTTTGTAAAATTATCAAATAATAGTTATGATGTTTTATAAAATTATAATTTCATTAAATTATGAAAATATGTTTATAAGTGTTATAAAATGATAAATTCAAGGAATTATATAAAATTATCAATTGATAACGTTTTTAAAAATTACTACAGTGAAATTATTATTGGATAATTTTAAACACATTCATTTTTTAAAAATTATAAATTAATCTTAACTGTGAAAGATAATTCTAATTTCATTTGATAATATAGAATATTTTTAAAAATTATAAATTATCATAGCATGAGATATGTTATATGCTAATTATAATATAATCTAGGAAAGATAATTATCATCACATGTGATAATTTAAATGAAAATTTAAATAATATAAATTATCATCATATTTGATAATTTAAATGATAATATTATCATTATACAAGATAGAGAATTTTCTTCCCATGATATAATTTAAATGAAAATTCTAAAATTAAGAATTATCATCAAATGTGATAATTTTGATGATAATCTTAAATTTATCCATAAAAGATAATTATCATTGCATGTTATAATTTAAATGATAATATGAAAATTATAAATTATTATCACATGAGATAATATAAATGATAATTTGAGAACAATCCATGAGAGAGAAAGCATCATCACATATGATATATCATTTATTTTTGAAATAAAATAGCTTTTTTAGGTGATAGGAAACCTGGACAGACCTCAAGTGTTGATGTATCTAAAATAAATCCGTGATGAGGTGTTCCTAACTGGTTTAGTGGCACTTATTACGTTGAAAATTTTAAGGTAGGAAGTTCCTTATATTTTGGTTTCCAGTTTACACAAGTTTCCAAGCATTATTTATACGTTGGATTGTTTTATATCATGATTTAATTGCAATTTCATGTGGGTGTGTGTATCCTATGATATGGTACTTTTTGATTCTGTGATATTAATGTTACAACTTTATACCATAATGATGTTTGATCCACATAGGGATGTAAATGATTATGTTATAGTTCTCGTGATGTGTGTTATGGTTGTTATCATGTTATGAATTGTCATTTTTTCCTTCGGGGGTTTGGAATGTGTATACATGACAAGTGGAATTCATGGTATGATAACTCCTTGTGGGGTGTGTGTATGATGTGTGATGAAGATGACGGCACAACATGATAACCTTATAACCTAGAACCTACAAGATTCCTTGTGGATTCTGAGTAGATTAATGACACTTGATTCCTTATGGATTCCATGTGTTACCTGATGCCTTATGGAATTCTGGGTAGGTTATAGATACTCAAACCCTTATGGATTCTAAGTATTAAACAACATCTTGTGGATTCCAGGTTGTTTGTTTTTTCTCCATGCCTTGTGGATTTTGAGTTACCTGCCAAAATCCGTAGGAATGGTTAGGGATACAGGTCGATCTATTGTATATTATCATCATGGAGCTGAAGTATGTACCACCAGGGGTTTGGGGATTCCTGATTAGAGCATAGATTCTCAATTTTTGATTTTATATTAATATGTTCTTCACACATTTATTTTTTTTATGGAATACACTTGTATACTTGAGAACCGCAGGTTAAGGATGCATTGGTGCTGTCCTAATGAGTATTTTACTCACACCCTAATTCGTAATTTTGATTCACTTGTAGATCTTATGAGGGATCTAGAAAAGGACAAGGGGCTTATAACGTCCATATGAGTAGTGAAGCGTGAAGCCAGTGCCTGGCTTGGATACACTCCGGTGTACCAATGTTTATATTTTACTTCTTATTACTTTTTCCCCACATTGTGATCTATTTTATAATATGACATGTATTACATCATTAACATTTTTTAGTGTTACTCTAATAATTTATCTTACTATTTATTGTTGATTATTGATCCCATGACATGATATTGATGGTATAGTCTTCCTAACGTTCTACTTGAGACCCTCAAAACTAGTCTGCAACCTCGTGAATATTGGGAGGCACACATGGGGATATTTGGAATTCTATCACGAACATTGTGGTTTTGGTTGGATGTTACATTAATGATTAAATTATAGAACTTTTATTTATTTACATTTATATATTGAAAATTTCTTATATATTTATGATGTATGTTCTTGTACACGTACCCTTAATAAGAATTATAGCTCACCCCTTTCATATGTTTCCTTTCTCTGGGATTCCAAAAAAGTATTTTATGGTACATATGTAGGGATATGATGTATGGAATAAATATTATCTCAAAGAAAAAACATTGTTCTATTTTTAATGTTTTTAAATGTATGTAAAATTTAGTAATGTATGTAATTTACCATGACTACTAAATTATTAAATAATTTGGGAAACAATTACTTGTATATTAGGATAATTTAATATATTTACCCTTGACTATGTGATACTATAGTGAGGGTATTTCCATAAAATCTGGTAAATTTAAAAAAAAATCATTATCTTTTAATGAGATTTCATATATAAGAGAGGTTTCAGTAGTTCTCCAGTTGTCCATAACCTTTAAGAAAATATTATCTATACTTTTAAATGTTATAAAAATGTGTTCCAATAGATCTAGGTTTCTTATATATAAAGAATACAATGTCATATGAATCTTTTTCACATATTTTTCTTTTTTGTTCATCTAATGATGTTTTTTTAATCTTTATTTTCTTAGATTTCAATATTTCAACTCAAAATTTGAGAAATTTCATTGTTAATAACATCCAAACTAGTCAATATAAATTAACATCTATTTACTATTCATATTAGTTGTCTTCATGGTGTTAATTCCAAGACATAATGATATGGCAGATAATGCACCAGATGTTAAATAAAATGATACTATATTGTTTCTCTTCTATTTCCCATATACCTTTTAAACTAATTATAATATTTACTCATATTTCCAACTAATTCATCAACACTAAAAATTTTTAGATACTCATTAATTAGAATTGATGTCTTATTTGATTCCCATTATTTCATATTAATATTGATAATCATTTTAACAAGTTGATCATCTATAATTTCCTTTCCTCCTAGACATTAAAACACATATACCACTATCATACCGAACTAGATAATTTATGAAACTTATTGGTCTTAATGAAATTAAAACGTATGATAGTATGCTCAAAGTTATTCTCTTATGGTCCTCATAACCATTGATGTTCCAAAATGTGTGATTTTTAATTTTATTCGAATTCCTTTCACAGTCCAACATGATGAAATATAATTATATATAGACTATTTTATTAGATATAAAATATTATTCTATACATTTAAATTATTTTCATATTCTATTTTATCCTTATTTTTAAACTAATAAATTCCATTCTCTGTTAATCTATAATTTCTAGTCATCATTTAATAATGATCAACATAGTTATTAATCAGAAAGGATTCTATTTGATCACACCTATAGTAATAGTTACCACCATAAAAAAAATAATGACAAATCATGTCATAATTTTTAATTATTTTTATTGATATCTCTAACATATCAAATAATTAGCCTTTACACTTTTTTGAGTTAGTGTACGGAAATATAAAATAACATTAAAATAAAAATTAATAGTTAGTTTCAAATGTATTAAATCAAATGTATTAGATAAAAATTTACTGATAAATAATCAAACACCAAGTGGTTTACTATATATATATATTATACCTTTATTAATTTGGGGTGATTTAAAGTTGATAACAAAAAATAAAATTTTCTACGTTGAGAAAATAATTTGATTATGAGTTAATTTATTTTTTACCAAATCAGAGTTTATCAAAGTAAAAACATAATAGAAAAGAAAACTCTAAGAAGTTAAACAAATATACTATTAAAAAATAAAATATTAAGGTTAGTGTAAAAAATAATACATGGAGGTAAGGGAGTCAATCCTTTGACTTATTTAAAATATATTTTAATGGATATTTCCAATAGTTCCAATTCATAGGAACTATTTGTGTTTACCCCAAAATTGGAATGAGGATGAATAACCTGATTCATGGTATTTAATATCCACACCAATTGCATCTTTGATTTATTCCAAATAATAAGGTACAGGTATTCACCAATAATTCTTCAAAAAACTGATTAGAATAAAGATGGTATATCCCCAAAATCCTCTTTGATTAGTTTGATTAATAGTAATAATCCCCACAAGAAAATTTCTCAAATACCTGTTTCAAAAGTAATATATACCTCACCTATAATCTAGTTTATCATAATGATCATAAATAGTTATTATTAAAATAATTTCATTAATATTTTGTAGTTAAATATGCACACAATAAAAAGATATAAAAATACACTAAAAACTATTGAACCAAAACCTCTCAAAAACTATTGAGATAATATACATGATCTCAAATGAAATAATTTTAGTATCTTATATTCCCTAAATATATATGTCTATTTATATATAATGGAATAAAAATAACAACATGATCATTATTTTAAGTTATAAAATAATTTAATGTAAATTTATCTTTTAATCGAAAATTTTTTTGATAATTAAAAATTCTCCAAATATTAGGTGGATCAGCTCAGTTCACAAGATGTTAAGTGAATCAGAAGATAAAAACTATTTTAAAACGGAACATAAAAACCCTCAAGTTTGAATTAATTAAATATAATGTGTATTTTGAATTAAAAAAATATTCAATAGAGGTCATTTTAATCAGCACCCATGGTGTATATAAACCCATGGATTATAGGGTACATCTATAGTAGATATGTTAATTTTATTTTTTGATGTTTCTATGTGTGAATAATTCATGATAATTTTTTGGAAAGACCAAAATTTATGTTGAAATAGTTATAATATAAAGAGTAAAATCATTTCCCACTTAATCATCCTATATCCTTTAGTATTTATTCCAACCTTTGGTTATTACTGGGTACACATAAGGTTTTGGGATGGTTTTGTTTGGTTCAATGGGTGGTTCGACTCAATTCTGTATAAAAAATGTGTCAAATCCCCAAATAGAATATTAAGTTTGTAATTATCTAGAATATTGGATCATCTAGACATATAAATTAACCCATAAATATACATATATAGTATAATTATGGTATAATATTCAGCACTTAGGGGTAGTTTGGGTTTTATTTATGTCACTTGTTAGACTTAGACATATTCAATCGAGTCTCATGCATAATAAGTAGGATTCATTAGGTAGGTACATGTAGGAAAATGTAAAATGATTTATATTTTTATTACCTTGAATAATTTATTGGTTGAAATAAATTATATATTTATAATATAAAAAACATCACTAATAA
Source organism: Viscum album (assembly GCA_963277665.1). Taxonomy (NCBI): domain Eukaryota; kingdom Viridiplantae; phylum Streptophyta; class Magnoliopsida; order Santalales; family Viscaceae; genus Viscum; species Viscum album. The sequence goes on along the minus strand of OY728164.1, from coordinate 565,555,919 downwards.
ATAAATAGAGTTTTCCATTTAATTTTTTAGTGATTATTATTTGTTTACTATAATATTTAAATTGATCTATTTGACTATTAAATTTTATTTATTATTATTGATAGATAGAAAATACTTTTTTTTGTTTCAAATATATTTTAAATGTATCAATATAATAATTTAATATATGAAATCTTTTGATAAAAGTTAACAAATAAGATAGGTGTGGGTCTTGTGATATTATTGTCACTATCTTATTAAATATCATATGTTGTCTATTCATAGAAAAATAATGTATCGTGATTATATACAATAAATATATAATACAAATCTATGATTAACATTTATATATATAACAAGGAATAAGAAGATAGGCATGCTACATCTTCATAGACTATTATTGATTCACAGATTATGGTGGGGATTGTTCAGCTACTCTGATCTATGTTATAGGGAGCATTGTGGTGATATCCAACCACCTTAGATGTTATATAGGATTTTTTGTTACTTGAACCACTAAAAATTATGGATTATGCCTCTTTATATGATGTTTAAGAATGGATTTATAATCTACACAATATTTTTGAGAGAATAAAGACCCATGAGAAACACATGGTGAATTTAGTGACCATTATGCACTATGGGGTTGCTCATTGATGATGGGAAATCATGATTGAAGCTATGATATAATATTTTTTTTCCTGGAAGATCTCTAAAAAGTAATTTATAGATAAATTTTTCAATAAAAACTTTCATTGATTAATTTATTGGGAGTTTTTAGTAATTGGTTTTAGAGGATAAATGTGTAAATAACATAGTGAAAGAAATCCATTACAATACTCGGTCTCTAATCAATATAACCATCATTTAATACAATAATATAAATAATAATAATACATGAAATAAATAAATCATTATGATTGAAAAAATAAAAGGATTTTTCTTGATCATTATCACTTAAAAATAACCAATGTAATCTTAACTCTATAAGGATAAACCTTTTCAGTAGAATCCTCATTCATTACAAGAGAACCCCATAACCTCTTATGGTGTGATATAACCATCCCCATAAATAAAAAAGGATAATTTGAAATAAAATATTTTCCAAAATGAATTATGAGAGTGGAACTACTTCAATAGGGGAATAATATACCTTAATATAGACTCCCTTGATTCAGCGATGATAGACAGGTATTGGCTTTCAATTATTAGCGGTCATGATGGATTTACCATAATTAATTTCTAATTGTGTTTAGATTATTTAAATGTTTAAAATGAATTTCCATTTCATAAATTAAACCCCCAATTGATTCATAATTCATGTAAATCGTGTGGAAGATATAGTTTAATCCAATGAATTGATATCATAATCATATCATATTCTATGATAGGGGAATAATATTCCTTGTTTGATATAAGAATATCATAATTTGTGATATATATCACTTTTATATCACAGGTTATGATATAATTATTTCCAAATATCAAACACTTTCACTAAAATCCCATTAAGACTATAAATAAACCTTAAAACTATTTTTCAATCCAACCAATCACTTTTTTATATGGTTTATCAAACACTTTTGATTTTGGGATTTAACACTTTATCCAAAATTTAACTCTAATTATAAGGTCTAACTATTTGACCCTATCAGGCCTCTTATAAATGAAGATAATATAAAATCTTTTTTTATATATAAATGAAATGACAAACCACTAGAAAACCATAGTGATTCCCAAGATATAATGTGGTATGGTGTCAATCTCTATTAGGCCATCTCATACATTCAACATTATATGAAATAGAGTAACTAGGTATATTAATACAATAATTGTAATTTATCTATCATATGATGTCATAAAATGTACCTCATCCAAGTATCTAAGAACATTACACGTCACTTATGTAAGCATGGTAAATAATTTCATCTATCTAATCCTATTAAGGTTTTGAATTTATTTTTTATTCATACACGTGAAAAAATGCCATTTGTTAGAGATCCAATCGATCTAATGGTCTGAGAAATACCCATCCATACACAAATTTTATAAACCACAAGGAATGTTTAAGAAATGTATTAACCTATCAAGGTTATCATATTATGTATTTTTTCATCCTTGAGTAATATGGATTTATAATTATCATACAACACTGCATATATATATATATGACTGTATGGAATTCCATGTGATACACTTCGGCGGGTTAGTCCATATATTACTTCCCTAATTTTTACATCATGAGTTTATTATTATTATATCATATAAAACTCATTATAGCAAATAAATTCTTCTAATCACACAAATCAAAACATATCATTGGAACCCATAACTCTCTATTATGATCATTCATTAAAGAAAACTATGAGTAATATTTTGAAAGGATAGAAACCTCCCAGAATTCATATAATATAAATTTTGTTACACATTAATGGATAATAAATGAAGATTTATATTATTATAAAATCAGGGTACATTAAATAACCATTAAATAAAATATTATATATATATATATTATTCCAAGATACTAAACCTGAACCTCATTATTTTTTGTGGTGATGGATTAATGAATTGATCTAATATGTTATTCTCTATATCCACCCAACATATATATACATCACACCACTCATAGATCAATCATGTGATATGAAACATGGGAAATATGTTTTTGTTTATTTGGAGAGAATGAGATTCCTTTTACAAATAAATAGCTCCATTATCAAAGAAAATCTTAGTTAATCCCTTGATTTTAGGTATCACCTATATTTTCGAAATGTACTCATTGATCAGAAAAATTCCATTACATTATCTGATGTAGTGATGTACTCTACCACCATTTTTGAGTCTCTTATGGTGGATTGGATGAATGTATTCAAGATAATAACTACTCCATTTTGGAATAACATAAAACAAGGTTGACATCTCATGTCTACGTTTTCATATTGGAAACATAAATTAGTGAGACCACTAACACAGAGCTCATCCTCTAATAAAAATAATAATAACATATCATTATATCTTCTAAAGTGCATAAGGATGTTCATTACATTAATTAAATTAATCTCATCACACCTTCAAAGTTCTTTTGTAAACAGATTTTTCTCTTCTCTCTTAACTCTTTGTGGGTCTGGATAAACATCCATCTTCTGAATGATTCCAATTTAATTGTTTTGAAATCTACATTCTAAACATAACTCTCACAGACTCCATATAAGATGTATTCATTCTCATTCTATGTAGAAACATAAGAATAAAAAAATTTACCGATCACTGGGATTATAGAAATAATATCCTTTATCTTTCTCTAGATACCTAATGAATAAGTACATGTCAACTATATGGATAATTTTATTCAAATCCATTCACCATAATTATTATATATAACATAAAATCATTATAAAATACATATTTGGATGTTTTATAGTTCATATCATCTATGTTTTCTATATTAATTCATTAAATAAAACACAATTAAGTAAATATTCTACAATTTATATATAATATCCCCAAAATAAAATATGAACTTCACATTGATTCAACATTAACTATACCATATCCAACAGAATATAATTCCTCCTCTAAAGCATAAAATTACATTGTGGAGTTCCTGAAGGAATAAGTTTTCGAATGATTCGACAATCTCTCAGATGATTAGTGAATTCCTGAATTAATTATTCACCACTTTGGAATAATAGAATTATCATATTATTTTTTAGTTATTTTTTTATTCATTTCGAAAATTTTAACTTTTGAATTGTTTCATACTCGTGTATCAGTAGAAAGAAAAATCCATTCCAATTAAAGTCATCAATAAATGATATTATGTATAAAAAAAACTGAGGTTTCTTATATACTCATTATTTCATATACATTACAATATATATGATCCATTATTACACTATCACATTCAACTATTCCACAAAAAAGTGATTTGGTTTTTTATTAATAATACAAATTCATAATTAAAAAATTGTTCATAATTAAATGGTTCCAAAAATAACTTTCTATTGATTCATTATATATGTTTATGATTTATATATACGAGGAAACAATTACAATGGTATGTGTGGTTAGAATCAACCTTTTAATTATTATTATGATTGTTATAAATATGATTGTCCATATCTATAATTTATAAACAGAAATTCATGATTACATAAAATATTTAATAAATATATAATAACATTACATATTAAAAATTAAAACAGATCCCATTTTTTCAATCCAGATAAAAGAATATAATTTATTCTTATTCTAGGAACATAATAATTGTTCTATAGTTTTATAACTAGTCCTTTTTATTAACATAGATCTTAAGTATTGGAAACTAATGAAAAAACTTATTATGTATTTCAAACACATGGATCTTCATCAAATTTCATCAATTCCTTTCTATCTATGAGTTTTTTTGTCATTAAAATTATGTTGTGTTCACCAATTATCTAATAACCATGAGTCATAGTTAGAGAAAATGATCTACATAACATTATATTCAAATTCATAGAATTTCTATCTTTCAAAAAACTTCTCAAAATTAGACACAAATCCCGAATTGTATTATATTTCATTCATATAGAAGATCAAAAAATGGTAAGACTGATACATGAAATAATCTAAAAAATATATATTTGAAAGGATGAGTATCATGTTTATACCCTTTAATCAAAGAAATATACTGAAATTAATACAACTATAAATAATTACCCCTTACACCATATCCATTCTATTGTCGAAGTTTTTTTCACTAAGCGATGCGTCTGATTTTGAACTCTTCCCACAACATATTTATTAAGTAAAAAATCATTCAAAACATATCCTATATGAATCCAAAATAGTTTAGTGGACAACCCTTTCTCCTTAATCCATTATAATAATCAAAATCAACTCTAATCCTATATTATATTAACTCTTACAGGTTCCCACTTATGTATCACCAAAATATAACAAAAGTATTTGGTTACCAAACTCTTAAGGTTATTCATTTATACTATTCATCTCTCAAGATAATCTGTAGGAACCCTTATTTATAATAACATACTAGGTTGTATGATAGAGGTTTTAACATCTGTTTGATTTCAAAGGTAACATACAATTATTATAAAATGGGTTTTGTTTTGAAAGTATATAAATTTTATATACATTATATAGATATAAAATTAAAAACTATTTCATCATGTGAAATCTTTATTATCTTGGGTTTATTTCTTTATGTATTTGTACATATTTCTATTTAGTTTAGGAATATTTTTTAGAACCACTACATTAATATATTCAAAACTTATTAATATGTGACTATTCACAAAACCCGGATTTTTTTACCCAACAATATAATACATACATATTCCCACATATCCAAATTCAACTATGCATAAGGTACATTAACATTTAATATAACAGAATAGAATTATATGAGATTGATAATATATACATGAGTATGTTTGGAAACATAAATATACATTCCACACTTTTTTCGAATGAGTCATATGCCTCCATTATTATGGGATGTTTGAAGCAAATTCCCTCTACAAAATGATATTATTATCAAGAAGGAATCATATTCATCATATTTCTAAAACAAAATTGGTATATACTATAATCAAAAACTAAATTAAAGATAAATATATTTGTTATAAAGATAGGTCAAGGTGGATGAAAACTAAATTTGATAATGTCTTACATAGAATTTAATTAATTAAATGGAAATTATTAAGAAAAAATTTATCTCATAGATTAAAGAATACATAATAGTCACATCTCATAAAATGTTAAAAAAATATTAATATTTAAAAATGATAAACAAATAAATAACGATTTTATTTATATTCCAAACATCAGATATTAATATGAAGATTTAATATTTAATTTCAATATAATAACCCATTATTTAAAATTCCCAACACTTATCTTTTATAAAAAAATAAAATCTCTAAATGTTTTTAGCCACAAAATTAACTTTTCAAATTATTTTTGATATATCATAAATTACTACTGATGGATTGCCTATAAATTCTAATAAATTATTTATTGTAGGGATTTTCATAAGCACTGTCGTACAGTGATTATATTATTTGAAGATATATATTATATCATCATTTTGACATAATGATTTGTTTTTGAAAAATAATATGACAAGCTATGATATAACATAATATACATTGGGTTTCCAAAAAAATTAATTTATCAAATAATAAAACGTAAATGAACCAAAATAAGGTTACATTATCACATAATGAAATGTTAGGGATCCTATCACATGCACTATTTTTTTAAACCGAAAATGTGGGTCTACATTATGAATAAATTATAACACAAAATACATTCTATAAGAGGAAACACAAATTATTCTATGATATAACTTAATGTCTATAAAAAAAATCTGATGATCTAAAATCATAAATTCATCATTTTCATATCATACAGTGTAATATAGCCTCAAGTAGATTATGATGTACTTGTTCTTAATGAAATAGAGTCAATAACACATATTATTTGTTGATGAAGATGGATTTTTTCCCACAGATGGGATTTGGGAGATCATCATATGATCAATAAAATAGAAGAAAACTATTATAACATCATATCTATCATTAAGAGAACTAACATGAAATTAACAAAAAAATTGTAGTAATTTAAATGAATCAATCAATATGGTTGATGATCTCCATGGATTTCTCTTGACTGTAATTATGTATAAATATCCTTTAGACACATTCCAACATATATATCACACTGGTCACTTGTATCAACATTTTAAATCAGTGGACCTCATGATCACCTATGATGTGTTATTACATTCTCCATAGAAATTACATGAGAAAAAAGAATAAGATAGTTTAATATATAGATTATGAGAGTATCACTAATATAATAGGGGGATCTCATCCCATTATATAGTATCCATTAATTCCATGACGGGAGTTGAGCGTCGAATAACATTTTTTGGTTTTCATCATGAATTACCCATAATGTATGCACATTATATTTTAGGCTGTTATAAAATTTATAATGGATATTTGTTCCAAAATTAAATTAACCCATTGATTTGTAACATAAGGAAACTATATCCTAAATTTACTTTAATCAATACAATTGATATCATAATCTAATCATATGATAAGATAGGGAAATCCAATTCCTTATTAAATCTATGAGTATAATAATTTGTCATATGAATAACATGTGCATCGCTACTTATGACATAGGGGATGTAATACAAGATGTATTCCATAATTTAGTGAATTTCTAACAAATGTATTTGAGGTAATGAATTATTTTTTGGGTGGAATATGCAGATAAATATAATGAATTAATACAAATCATTCCATATGTGAGTGAATATGAAGAATCCAAATATAGACAATGGAAAATGGGTTTGAAAGAAATACTATAAACTAAATCGATATCATACTATTTGCCTAATTTTAATTATGTTTTAAGTAATATTGTTTAACTAATACATTATCCAAGATAGGAATATGTGATAATGGTTCATTACATACCCGAATCAAATACGAGGGATTTTCTAGTGGAATGAAGTGATGTTTGCGAAGCAATAGACATGTGTGTACCATTCATTGAATGGAATGGTGATAGTATTCCTTATCATCCATGATCAGGAAGATCTATAATTTAATTATACCAATATAGGTATGTTGGGAATACGAAACTCAATTTTATTTTTAAAGAAAATTTGTGTCACTTATGTGGTGAGTTTGGGAATATTAAATTAACAATACATAGGGGAATTAGACTAGAGGTAAATGACCACAAACTAAGAAAAAAATTTGAGAAGTAGGAAATGTGATCTGTGTCAGCATTAAACTATAAATTATTCAATATTGGTTTTTCATCCTCAAGGTTATATCAAGGGATCATGGAAGTTTTTGAAATCAAGTATACAACAATTGATTTTCTAGAGGGGCCTTCAACTATTATTGGTTTAATTTTTGTGTCTTTTAGTTTGGATTTTCATTTATTTGATACATAATCCTTTCAATACATTATAACTATTAATTTGTAATATATTCTGTTATTGAAATAAGATGAAACCGCCAATATTCTGATCCTTTAAAATATTATAAAAAGAGAGTAGTGAATACATAAAGTTATATATATATTTTTATCGTGATTGTTTATTTTTAGAATATATGGAATTTGGGTATTTGTAATACAAAGAACTATAATTTTTTTATACAAATGAATGGTTAAACAGTATTTCGATCCCTTACCAATAATTATGAAAATATGTTTCCTTTCCTATATAATAGGTATATTCTATACACAAATCATAGAATAACAATTCAAAGTTGGTTGGGAAAGACTGGATTAATGACAAATGAGATCTTTTTCCATGAAAAGAGTGATTCTAACACTTAAATAAGTTTATCCCAAGGAAAATATATTCTAACATCCTTTAGTGGACCTCCACAAATATTTTTTCTAGATAATGATATAGTTTTTAATTCTAAATTAGAGGTGGACTCTTCAATTGAGTTATTACTTGGAATTGAACTAGTTAATATTAATCAAAATCATGTGGAACTAACTAATACGGGGGTTTATAATTTAACTCCTCCAAATCCTTTTTTTTCATAAAATCCACTTTGAGGATAAAGTGGGAACCTCACATTACTTTAAAAATTCAAAATTAAGGCGCAATAACAACATTAAAAAAATAGAGCATCAACTTAGGACGGTAGAGTCGATGACATATCCCGCAAATTACGTATCCATCTGAGAAATCTTGCATCATTGAGGAAAATTCATCATCGCACCACTTCCATCGTCACTACAACCCTATCATCATTATCACAACCCTACCATCTTCATCCGTAGAAAACATCGTCGCCATATCTAGTGCCTTCCGACAAGTTGAAACATTCACAGCTTCCTAAGAACAACATTGCCACCAGAAGACAAAACCACCATCAAAGAGAAACCAAACTAAACACCCTGAAAAAATCAACCCGACAGAAACCAAAGACCATGATGATGAAATCCCAAAAAATACTGCTTGGAAAGATGAAGAATGTCCAAACCCACATCCCAAAACACCGTAAAACCACATCGCAGTTCCACATGCTGAATCTGATATAGGATTGCCATGATAACTGAAGACCGCCAAACCTCATAACCCAAAACCCATGTGTAACCGCCACTCCAGATCTGACATGGACAGTCATAGAGGAGATGAGGGGTCAGAGCCATGGTTTGGGAGGCTAAGGTATTCAACAGCACAACTGTCGTCAGGAACCAGCATAGAAAGCACCAGATTAACACCACTGTTAACATCTGCGTCCGAACACCACGCCATCATCGAGGAAATCCAGAACAAACTCATACCAGATGAAGAAGACAAAAACATCACCGAACCAACATTATAAATATTCACTTCTGAAGAAGGACCACACACATCATCGCCAAAGCTAGATGAAACACGTCATGTGAGATGAAACAGCTGATGCCATATCCCACCACACAAAACTATTGAGGACCCACCGCTCCAGCCCCATCTCGGAGAGAAGAAGATGTCCTTAGGGTCAGGTCAAGCATAAGAGCATCTGGTGCCTCCATGCGACGACCTCTCACCTAAACTATTGATGGAAGCCAAAACCATGAACGTGACAACACAAGAGCGTCTGGAAATACCTCCACCGTTGTTCCACTTTTTCCAAAACCATTGCATAACCTTCTTTCCAAATCCTACCTTGATAGGAGCGATGGAATGCGTGTTCAGAGAGGGGATGAACCCATAGGGGGATGCAGCACTGCCATCGTCGAGATCGAAGGTCACCTGCGAAAGCACCCAAACCATACTACTTGAAATAAAACAGCAGTACGAATGTGGAAACAAGGATAGGATACGCAAGAAGAACAGAGAAGGATGGAAGAGAGTAGGAGAGGAATCCGTGCTCAGATGCACCCCTATCCCTGAAGACAAGGGTTTTGGAGAAACCCTAACTAAAGCTGAGAGTGGGAGGGGGAGAGCCGGGGGAGAACAGAGCCATTGGAAAATATTATTTTGGTATTCTCGGTTCACATATAATATAACTAAATGTGTTCAAGATAAGGGGTTTATCAGAAATATAACTTCCCTTTAATTAATAAACACTCAATGGTTGTCAGATCATTGATTCTTAGTCTTATAACTCTAAAATTTTATATTATATTAATATAGGGATAGTGTAACCTATTAGTATAAGGTAGGATTTAAGGAAAGGGTATCATTCATCAAAGTAAGTGGTCAATACAATAATAATAAAAATTTATCAAGACATTTTTATGTAATCTTATTATCCTTCATGGAAAATTGGTACCACTAGTCCTATTTCCAGTTATTTCAATTTCTAGAGGATGAAAGTCAAAAACCAATGGATAATTAATGTTTTACAACCACTTACTAAACCTATATGGAAATGGGTTGAAATAAATATGAACAGAAATAGTATATTATTGATATATCTAATAATTTGGGATATAATTTGGGCCATTTTTTAGTATTAAATCATGACATATCATTTTCCCTCTCACTATACCCTTCTATATGGATGTAATGACCCAAACTATCCAACCACAATTGTGTATGGGCCATTGATGCAAAATGAATGTAGTCATTACACTATATATTCTGGATAATCTCCACTAGATGTAAGGGTCAATCAAATGTATGGGTAGATATTATACCCTCTAGATAAAAAAACTATTAATAATAGGTAATAAAATTATAAAAACATTCATCATAAAAAATGGGCATTATATATAAAATTCATCCACAGATAAAAAAGAAAACATATTTTATAACAAAATGTGATACTATTTAATGTTATACCAACATATATTAATGTGTTATTTTCATCATTTCAATCATATATAACAATTTCAAAAGAAATATCGAGAGTGGGCATGAGTCCGATAACTACACCCAAGCCCCCAATCAATTATATCTCATAATCATGCAATGATACTCTATGTCATATTCCAAATATTGGGAACAATACCTTAGCCTTTTCAAGAAGCATGCAATCTAAACATGCATATGGATTCCCATTAATGGTGTGGGTACATATTAGTAGGAACCCACTAAATGTTTCCAAAAAATACATTAAATACAATTATATGATCAAAATGAAATGATAATTAAATAAATGATAATATAAACCCATTATATCATCGAGTCATCAATATAAAAACCATGTGTAACCATACCTACCTCTCTAGTTTCAAAATAAGATGATATATCCCTAGTCTAAATACCACTCAATGGAGAATGATCTATCCTCTGCATTCTATGAAATAAGGGGGACGATTTATTACAAAATCCATAATATAATGTTGAATGATTCCTCACAAAAAACCTTATGAATAATACATAATTATCTCTATGACACATTATATGATTCATAAAAAGAATATTCTTACAGTGAATTATACATCACCATCCCAAGTAACCGGTGAATGATATATTCCAATCAGATAGCCATAATGAGAGGTACATTTCCCTCCCAATGCTCAAGTGAATGACACATCACCACCTGAAAAAACGAGGCATCACATGGGGAATAAGGTATCACCACAGAAAAAAATTCAAGTTGAATGATTAATCACTTATCCAATTATTCCAGTGAATGTGGTATCTAATAGTGAATAACATATACCCTATAAAAACTCATGGGTGGATAGTATACTACCTCATATAAATCCATGGTGAATGATATATGTCATTGATAGAAATCAAAAATTAGATGATGAACCGCCAATAAAATTCCCCTAGGTAGATGATGGACCACTAATACATATACTTATGTGCATGATACACCAGAAAAAATTACCTTAGTTCAATGATGCATGATCATGACACTCATCAAGGTGATTGACTATAATATCTAGAATTTAGTAAGAGTGAATGAAACATACATGTCTAAAAGAATATCTATGTTAATGATATTCCAATATTTAAATTATTTTTTATTAACAAGATAGTATATGCCTATTTCGACCCATTCTAGAACATTCTTCCATTAATATAAGTTTTAGGATACCATTCAAGTCCCCTGAGGCCATGCATAATTATTGTGGACACCCGTCATGGGATCTATGTCACATTTTCATATTTATTTACATAAGGTGCACAGTAATCAGTTACCATGGTATTCATGTACAACTCATATTGACAAATCATGGGCTAGAATTATCTTACTCATGTTATAGGATGTCAATAAGTAGTTTTCAAACCAATTTTGGAATGTGTACAAGATCAAAACTTCATTTATATCACACGACACCTAAAAAAGTATAAAAATTGATGGGTCAACTTAAGAACAACATACCTCATCTTAGATTGACCTCACACATTAAAATTTCAAGATAAATTCACCTAAAATGAATGAAATTGACAAACCATTAATTAACCACTAAACTAGGGAATAATCAAAAAACAATAAAATAACAGTAAAAATAATATTGGAAGAAAAAGGATTGATATCCTTACCCATAGTGTTTCCCTGTGACTGACAGCACATAGATCCTTATAATAACATGAAATATCAATCCAACACCAACTAAGTACTCACTCTAGTCTCACTAAGTGGGTGTTTACTATTCTATATCCGTCCCACTTCAAATAGCCCAACTCACTTCCTAGTCTCATGTTGTTGGGTACTCAATTACATCTATATTCATTGACAATGTCCCGTAATAGAACTAAACCCTTGAAACTGGCCCCTAGACCTCCCTCAAATCATTAAATTGTCTAAACAAATTAAAATATGAAAATTTTGGATAATGTTTTAATATATTTATATTTCATTATAGGTTATTGTGTTATAACCTTACAATTATATGACAGTTCATTCCCAATTTTCACTACAGAGTGTCACCGATAAACATCACTGGAGAGTATTCTTATACATCAACCTCTCATTCCCACATCTTATCTTAGATACAAGGTGATATTACTACATCGATACTGAAGGCACCATCTTCCCTTGGGTGAACTTATTATTCTAGTACAGTATATGAACATGCTATTAATTGAAAAATCCATCAGATTCCATCATTATGTTTTCAATGATTGTTCTTGTGAAAAAGGTCTAGACAGTATGTTTGAAGCTGATATATATGTAATTCAACGTTCATAAAATTGAATCTATGAAGAAGAAATAATTAATTTGAGATTTTATTGATAATTTTGATGACATTGAATGGAACCAATTACTTCGACACCAGTTTCCCCTTCCTTTATACCCATATGTGACCCAAATAACGTGGAAATCATAGTAATACCCAATTTCCCACCAAAATTTCAAGAGATTAGTATCATTAGTTGACATATATACACTAATTTCTCTGAGTAGATTCTAACCAATTTCAAATTTTTCTAGATATGCTTTGACGTATCATATATGGGATATGTGTTAATAATAGAAAATCATTCTTCCTCTATCTAGTGAAGTGGTGACCAACACAACCTACAAAAAAAGATATTAAAATGTGTTATCTAAATCAATTCATAATAATTACTATTTTTGAAAATTCTTCAAGAATTCTCTGATCACCCAAAAAAAACTATAAAGATCTAAGTAACATGATTTGAACATGTGTTCAAATACCTAGATAGTACACTCACACATCCTTTCAATATATGGAAGGTATGTCATGAAAAAATGTTCTTGGGAATCTATTGATTTAGGTAAACCTTTATAGGAGTGTGATTAAAATTCAGAATCCTAGTCTGATATGATACTCCTTAGAAGACCATGATATGATACTATATTATAAACATATAACTTTTCCATCTTGATGATGTAATAAGTCTCCCTCGTTTTTAGGAATTGTGTGTCCTTTATCAACCAATCAACAATTACCCATTAGAAATCCCTTCCATGAGATGAACGTGGTAACCCTATCATAAATGCAACCATCATATCACCAACTTCCACTCAAATGTTGGAATTGGTTGAAGAAATCCTTTCGGTAACTTAACCATGCCCATAATCTATTGATAGGTGAGTCACTATGAAATAAAACCTATGATTTATTTCATCTTGGAATACCAATAATATCTATGGATTTCCTGAAACTTATGGGTGATTCTTTGGTTAATAACTAATATTGAGTCATATGAGTCATGTATCAAATTTCTTTAATGAGACTTGTTCACCATCTAAACCAGTTCCTGAGTTAGTCTATGACAAGGCCTGAAGGGAATTCCCTCTCCCCATGGGCTTGAAAAAGTTCTTTGGTATCAAAAATACTGGTTTGAGAATGATTTACCAGAGTTTAAAACATAAAAAAACAAAAACAATAAATAAAATTAGTCTAAAAAATCACACCAAACAAGTCTTAAAAAATAGAGTTAAATTACAATGTTTTGAACACAACCCCGAGAGGTCCACAACTCAAAAGGAGCAGCATGTCCGAATCAAGAAACACAACAAAAAAAGGGGATATAACCCCTATGCCTTCCCCACAACACCACACTCGTAAGAAAAGCTAACTACCCAAACCACCATCTTCATGGACTTCTCCCTTACCTACATCAAACAAAATAATGTATAATTACACCCAATCATGTATGTGTGGTGGTATCTGAATCCAAATAGAATGAAACCCATAATATTACATGTGATAGACATTTTAAGAAAAAAATTCATGTTTGTATAAAAAAATACTACAAAAAATTCTAAAGCAAGAAACTTTTAATAAAAATAGTTTTCTAGAGGGAAACATTGAGTAAGGTACAGTTATGAATAAAATGGTCCTAACACAATTTCAAAAAGTAGAAAAAACATGGCGCACAAAAGACATTCAAAACCCCTATTTTATGGCCAAATTCACAATAATACCACACCAAACTAGATTTAGAATCCCTAAAAACATTTAAGAAACCAATTTCGTCAATCATAAAATAACCCTAAAAGACTAAACATGGAATACACATGAAAAAAAACAAAATTTCCAAAAAAAATCTTCTTTAAATAGACAAAAAAAATCAATGATACCAAAATAGATTTTCGAACCAACCATAGTGGAAGATAAACATGCAAATTATGTCAATCAATCAAGACATATTCATCTGAGAGTGTCTACAAAGGGAATCACCTACCTTATATGAAAAAAACCTCAACTATTTGTGTGAGACATCAACCACACAATTGTTACACCTTAAGGGGATGAAAATGAACACTAATACATGATATTCAACCACGAAAAACAATATTATACCCTAGGTTCGAAACACTTGTTTTTTTTACATTTCAAGATTCATGAAGGAGGTATGAAGCCATAAGTAAATGGAAGACTAATAGAGGAGGAATCACTTTCTTGACGAATATTTAATTTTCCCCACCAAAATCACCTTAAACAAATGAGTTCCCAGAGAGTTTGAGGGATCATGGGACCTTTACAAGGCTTCTAGGGTCTAATTGGGGAAGGAAGGGGGAATTAGGTTTATTTATTGATTGTAAAAATTGGAATAGCATAAAAAAATTTATGATCAGGAAACCTATTAATGGTTTGTCTGTACTATTTAGTAAGTCACGTGGCCAAACCATGTGGCTTGTTCTGGCCTCCCAAAAACCCGCTTTTACTCTAATTTTCAAGGCTATACTAGGGAAAACCTAGGGGGAATGATAGAACAATAATTGAATAGAAACATACCTAAAAATATGGACAAGGATATGAAAAATCACCCCAGCTAGAATACATTTTTCCCGAAAAATTAAAATTGGATATTGGTCGAAAAATAGGAATGGATACTCTTGCTCAACCCCCGACATCCACTCATATGTATCTTACACATCAATTCTATCTTTCCAATGGACCCGCACTAGTGGAATTGACATTCCCCGAAGAACATACTCTTGGGAATCCGTTATTCACACCAGCCATTCAAACACTAATAAATTGGCTTATTTCTCCAGCTGTTTAAAATTCAACACATGGGACGGATCTGGGTCATACTTCTTCAATTGGGAGACATGGAATATGTGGTGATTTAATGTCAACTGAAAAAGGAAGGCTATCCTATATTCCACCTCTCCAATCTTCCCGGTAATCTCAAAAGGACCGACATACCTCCATGTTAGATTTCTTTAATTCCCCATTTGACGATGACCCAAAGGAGGTGGGACCTTCAATAATTCTTAATCACCCATAGTGAACTCAATATATTGACACCACTATTCAGAATAATATTTGTGGAAACTCTAAGTAGTCAATAACCATTATCTAATCAACATTAAATTTTTAAATGTCTCTTTCACAAGGGGATTCCAGAACAGAGAGGTATCACATACCTTATCCCAACACCGGGGGGACCAAAAAGGACGACCATATATCTCCTCAAAAGGATTCGTTAGAATAAAGATACTCCAAGCCATGGGTTGGGTAACTATTTTCATGTGGTCAAAGTTGGTGAGATCCATACACTACCCCATGATCAACCTGCATAAGAACACACTCAAGAACCATAATAGAAGCATCGTAGTACACCACATATCCCTTTACAGATTCAAGAAATATCAACATAGGGGCGGTAGTCAACCGTTGATTCCAATCCATGACGAAATCCCTGGAATTATGGGGCCCATTAAAACATCACCCCTTTCCAAGTGATCATGGTCATGGGTGAATAAAGCAGCAAAAAATCCAGAACAGACCATCTATAATATCCTACTTGGTCAAGGAAACTCGTGATCTCGAACACATTATTTGGATAATCCCCTATCACAAGTACACATATCTTCTTTGGGTCCACCAAAATCCCCTATTCTGAGATGACATGACCCAAAAACATCACTTTCCTTACCCAGAAGGTGAACTTGGAAAACATTACATAAAGGAAGTTATATCATTGAGTGCCTAACATGATACAAAAAATGATTCTCATGGTCTCCCTTAGATCCATAGGAACCCAGGATGTCATCCATGAATACCATAAAAAATGAGTCGAGATACTGATAGAGAACATTATTCATGTGTTCCGTAATGATTTTTGGGGCATTGGTCAGTCCAATGGTAATGACCAAGTACTCAAAGTTACCATACCTACTCTACAAAGATGTCATCGGGATATATGTGTCTCTCACCATTACTTGGTGTTAACCTGAGCAGATGCCTATCTTCAAAAACCAATTTTCCAGCTTCATTTAATCAAACAAGTCATCTATTTGGGAAAAGTATATTTGTTTCTTATTGTTACCTCATTCAGCTACTGGTAGTCAATGCTCATCTAGAGGGATTTGTCGGCCTTCTTCGCAAAAAGAACATAAGGGGCCCAAGGAGAGATGCTCAGGTGAATGAATGCATGGGATTCCAAATTTTCCATTTTTATCTTTAAATACCTCAAATCTATGGGGGCCATAATATATGAGGAATGAGATATTTGGTGTGTTCCCAGTGTAAAATCAATATTGAACACCACATCCCCATCCAGGGGAATGCCTAAAACATCATCGTGAAATACCTCTCTAAAATCATCCACTACATGAATTAATACACCCATAAGAGCATGACCATCTACTTCAAGCATGAGTGATGATAAATAGAAGACAATATTCCCCAACTTTTGGAGTGGAGGTCCTACACGACCTAAATGAGGATCCCATTCTCCATGAAAATCTTAAGCACTCCCAACGGTGTCACCAACTCCATCACAAAAGACAGCAACTCAGTTGAAAAATTCAGAAGGTTCACAATATAGGTACAGATAAAAGGAAAGTAATCACTAGTATCAAAGTGGAGAACAACAAAAGAATATAGGAAAAAAATTATACCTCAAATTGTAGAATTCCATGAATTTGATCTTGATGGTGCATGATCCATATCATGAAGATGCCTTATCTTTCCCTAAGAACGGCCGCTCGCCTATGGCTCTGTAATTAATTGGATCTACCTAGAAGAGGATCTGAGCCTACTTCCACATCCATGAAACCAATAACCCATCATCTTCGACGGCTCTAACTGAACTAGTACTCCCTTGGATGAAAATAATCTTAAACCACACTATACTGGATGTGTCACCTTTCAAAAGCAATACAAGTTCCCCATAGCTTCGTAATGATAAAAAGGCCTCATAGGATATGTAGATTTTGTTCATGTGTTCCACGGCCTCCCACAATAGTGTCACATGATGTACCTCACATTAGAATCCATATATGATAAATTCCTAGGATGATGGCCTAAAATACCACCTCCCTTATTCCCCTTATCCTCACACTTTCTTTTCATCTTTGATGAACTACCACTTCCCAAAACTTATACCATCCCAGTGTACTAGAAATTCCCTTGTAATGTATCTCCACCATACAATCTCGATCAACTACCTTTGCATAGGTCATCTTCTTGAACAGAAATAACTAATAATAGATCTCTCGTATCAAACCCCTCTCAACATTCATTGACATCATCTTCTCAATGAAGACCATTTCAGGTTAATATCGGACAAGCTTCGAAGAGTGGTTGGCATACTGCTTCACTAATGGATCACCCCATATGAGTTCCATATACTCTCAAGATCATACAAATACTAAGTAATTGGGACAATAACAGTCTTTGAATGTATCCTTGAATTCCTTCCAGCTCATCTTCTCATGCTTCCACATTTGAAGCACTAATTTCCACCACCAATGACTGGGACATTCAAGAAGAAATAAGGTATATTTTTCCTAACCTCATCAAATATTTCAAGAATCTCAAACATGTATTCGATCTTCTCATGCCACTCCTCTGCTTTAGAGGATTCTGGAATACCATGAAATTTTTTAGGACTATTCATGAAAAACTATTGGGATTTGTCCTTCCTATGACTAGACTCATCCTATCTAGGTTGATTAGGACTAGTAACTGATCCCTTTCATTGTGATTGGATAGCCTGGACCACAGATTCTACTAGACTTTGATCAAGTGGTGAGGGATAACTCTCTCGGGTTTCCTCTTGTGGGTAAAAGGGAGGTCTTCAAGGAGACATGTTTCTACAAAAAACAATAGTCACAAAATAATATATTGCTACAAAAGTTCTGAAAAATTTAACCAATAGCTTAAAATATAAATAAATTGAACTCAAATCAACAATGAAATAAATAGCTACTTCAACCCCACCGAGGGCCACGTGCTGTCTTCATCCCACACATCTCGCCTAGAATTGAAGTCAAACAAAAATTATAACAGCCCATGGGATCTCAAGGTCTATCACAATATGTACGATCCAAGTACCCTACTCACAACTAGAAATATTACCCCAATAGTCCTAGCACCTATATAACAGGTCTCAACCCAAATAACATGACCCAAAGAGATTAACCTACAATGATACCACATTTTCACAAACCTGATCTGGTATCCATCCATACTGGCACCTGACCCAATCTATGACATGGCATAAAGGGTGTCCCCTGTCCCTACATGCTGGAATAAGGTCCCAGTTTTTATAAATAAAGGATTGGGAACTATTTACCAATGTTTAGAGACCTAAAACAACTGAAAATAATAAATAAACTGAATCTGAAATTTCACACCAAACAAGTGTAGAGACCCCAAACATGACATACATGGACATAAAATTACTTTTTTTGAATATCTAATACATAAAAAAATAGACACCAAAGGACCATAATAGTTTAGTGTCTTTGGAATCTCAGAATATAATCTTTTATTCTTGGTGAAAGATCTTCAACATCTCCCATAAAGATATTCCCCTTTTGTTTTCTTCCCTAAAACCTTTTTTATATCCTGGGGAAAAGAAAAAATATAAAGGGTGAGCTCAAATGCTCAGTAAGGGTAAGCATGGTGAAAATAAAACAAACCATATACATTTGAACTTAAAAACATGAATATAATGTTTAAACATCAAATTCTCGAGCAATGACATAAAACATGGAGGTACGTAAGGCATAGATCTTATTAGAACATCCATCATGATAAAATATCATGGGAATAAAACATTTAATTTTGGAAAACTATTAAGCACATGATATGATTTCCATAGTAGCCAAGGCATTGCTTCCAAGACCTTCTTAGTGGAAAAAGTCCCTTTCTGAATCGAGTTCACTCCTTGTTCCAGTCCTGTATCACTAAACTGGATTAACTTACTATTCTAGCCATGACTATCTCGTGTGATATAAATCTTTACCCAATGCATTGGAGGGAAAAATAGGTCCCACCCATCTCATAATGAAATCATTATTACGTGTCCAGCACCATGAACATAAATCATTCATCATTACCCAAAGAATAAAATGGGTTTCATAAACATCATCCCATCATAAGATAATCCATATAAAAAATATGGATATCATTTCATCATTAGAAATGTGAGACCATGAAAATCATAGAGGCATTATATATGAATCATACACATATGAAATAATACCATCTTTTATGGAAAATGGTTTTGATAAAACACTTGAAATGAATTCTTGAGGAAAATATCCTTTCTTCTTCAAAATCTTTTTATTTTCATAAAATGACATGAAATTATAAAAGAAAATTATTTTTCTGAAAATATTTATTAAATATTTTAGAGTAATATTCTTTAAAATAAGGCATTATGCGACTGTAAAAATCTGTTCATGCCATATAAGTTAAAAAAACATTCTTCCCGTACTTTTCCCAGAAAAGTCAAAAAAGTACCTAGAAATGTATACCAAAGAAATATTCCTTAAATACCATGTAGTAAAAGTAAAAAATGGGTAAAAAGAACTTTAAAAATACCAGAAATAATTTTTAGAACATATGGACATAGATTATAAATATAACCACAGTAAATACTTACGAATAAACAATCTCAGATAAAAATGTGATTGGAAAATTTATCACTTACCTTAGGTCTGATATGATATATATGTATCCGAACCTCCTGTATAATAAATTAAACAATGTCATTGACTTATTCCAGAATCATATTCATTGTTATGATATCATATATAGTCATATTCTTATCTTCTTATTATTAATATTTAATTGTTACTTGTTATTCGGGTGTTTATTACTTTATGTTCTTATGTGTGTTTTGTCAAATAAATTCTTATTACTATTTATTTATTATAGATAAATAATGTCTGAATGTTATTTGTATGATATATATCATATTTATTCATTCAATTCATTTATATAATCATGGTTTAATGGAGATCATGTAGAACGAATCACATCGCACCTTAGAGACGGTAAGTCGTACATACGGACGAGCGACGATATCGTTCCCATGATTGTGGAAATGTATTGAAGTGTATGGTGTAATAGAATCAATTTCAATTTACAATAATCATATATAGTTATTTCTTCCATTATTATACCCATCCAAGTAAGGTGGTGGTGGAAAAACAGATTACACCACGGCATGGAGACGGTATTCCGTACGTACGCACGCGCGGTGATTTCCTTTTCCGTAGGAAGGTTAGAAGGTCAAATATAGTTTTTTAATATTTATAATTACATATCAGTATATTATTAATACTGATGTTATTAATTTATGATGAAAAAAATAAATAAGAAGAAGTAGAAGAAGAAATAAATTGGAAAGAATTGGTAAAGGATATTACCTATTCTTTGACGCGCCTCTTCTTAACCTCATCTTAGGGCACTAAGGATGGTCTTTGAAGAAGACCAGGACCTCTAGTAGATTTTATGGAAGTGGAGAAGTGAAATGGGTAAGGTTTGTCAGATCGTGAAGTCTCAAAATTGTGTAAAGCGATGAGGGAGGTGGTTCCCTTTTATAAGGGAGGAGAGGGGCACCTTAGGAAAAACATAAAAATATTAAATAATAATAAAATGAAAACCCACTTAAAAACAACAAAAAATGACTCAATAAGAATATAAGATGAGATAGAGTAGTAATATCATCAACCATTAAAATTTATACATGTGTTAAGTTTATATTAAACCTTATCTACTTGATTTATCATTATTTAATCTATTAAATTTTATTTGTGGTAATAAAATTCTAAATTTGAAATTGTTATAAATACATACTTAAATGTTTCTAATTTCCCATAATTGGATACTTTATAACTATTTAGACCATATAATTTCCAATTTGTAGTTTTTAAGTATTTTTTTGATTTTTATATAATTTAATAATATGTTATTTTTATAAAATATCAATAGTGTCAATTTTGACGCTATTTATTATTTGAATTTAAATAAAAACCACACAGAAGATATGTTCGAACCATAAATTATAATAGATTACTAACATGTCATATTCATCAAAAAAATCATGGGTAACATTAATTTTTTCATATAGTATTTATTTTAATATTTTTAAAACCATTTATTTGATATATCTCTTAATAAAATAATTACTACAACATTTTTGTATTATTATTTAATATACTTATATGTATCATAAAAAATAAAAATAATGTCCTATAATGAATATAAATATAATACCATTCATAATAATATTTGTACTCTAATTTATCATCTTAAAATCACAACATTTAAATTGTTATATTTATTAAATTATGAAGGTGACATCTTTGACATCATTTAAAATAAAATAATATAAATGTCATATTCAGTTTTATAAGGCTCCAAATGGTCCACAAATAAGCCCTTGGATGCTTAGGGTATATATATACTCGACCAATAATGTTTGGTCAAGTTTATGGTCCTTTTGATAGGTATTGTATTTTTAATAAAAACTATATTATTGATTTTTCACAAAATAAATAATTTCTTCGTCATTATTGTATAAGCTATTAAGGTAATTAAATTTTTCATAAAAATTAAAAATAGATTACCGTGATAAAAAAAACTTTTTAGCTTTATAATGAGTATTTATAATCGAATTTACATTTTTTATAGCGTTATATTTAAAATAATCAAATTATTAATGTTTGAGTGAGACATTTCACTTTCCTTTAAATAAAATAAATAAAAGGACTTAAATCAAATACAAGTGGGATCCATTAGATTCCATTTCGACCCAAGTATGATATAGGCTAAAATATAATCATCAAATTATATTATGACAAGCGTTAGGGTAGTTTTATAATATTATATTTACCCTTAATTACCTGGTTTTCCTTTAACTATGGTAAATAAAATTTACCGTATTTACTATTCATAATGACTAAAAATAGAAAGCAGCTTATTAAAATAATTTGGACCTACTGATTCCAAATATGGAATCCACTTTTCCAGATTCAAATAAAAGAAGTTTCAGAAATTAATTTAACATTAATCTCTTTGTTAAGAAAATGAGTTTTAAAAGTTAAAACATTGCAAAAGATTGAAATGATTTTACCTATTAATTAAATGTAAAATCAATGATAATGACATACATTATATTAAATGGTAAAAATATATTCTATTTATACATTAAATCCATTAAATATTATAATTTGTCCATATAAATTATCTCAATGGAAAAAGTTGTTTTTAATTAAAATTTAGCGTTTTCTTACTATTCATCAAAATAAGAAACTTATCAGAAAAATATAAAAAATTTATCCAAAGTAAATTTTTATATCCTGATTCAAAAGAAGAATTTTATTTTGTCGAATTGAATTTATAAACATGTTAAAATTTAGATTTAATGTGGGTGCTCCATCAAAAGGCGAAAAAAATTTATTTTTTAAAAAATACTTATTTTTCTCGAAAAAATTATTTTGTTCTCATACCATGTTATATAAAATGTGTATGATGAATTATAATGTCATAAAATTCAAAATGTAATTACTACTACTCATAACGTCAAGTTTATAATAATATTATAACCATATATCATTGTTTAGTGAAACCCAGTATTGCGTACAACTAACGCTATCGAGGAAGGTCGCGATTACAAGTAAAGTAAACCAAGTCAGGGTTGTGTATACTGCAAGCTAATAAGGTATTGCATATAGCAAAAGATAATCTTGGTGTAGTGTACCACTGAATATATGAAAAAAATTAAAAATAATATATATCATAAAATGTCGGGGTGTTACATTATACCCCCCTTAAAAAGAATTTCACCCTCGAAATTCGTCTGGGTTATAAATCATTTACTACTTGAAAGTTTTGTTCTTAAAAACACACATTGTAAAAGGAATACTAAAACTTAATTTCAAAAAGTAAAGTAAGAAATGTAATGGTTACCCAGATTAACTCATCACTGGGTTTCAACATAGAAGAACATAGGTGGAAATGTGGATATGGAAGAAAAATCTAACCGTCAAGTTCTGATGGAGAGTGGTAGAGGACTTGGCTATGAAAAATCCAATAATCACAAAGCCATAAATTTGTAATTATTTAAGTTACCATATGATTCATCGGTCATAAGTACACTAGGAAAACGGTTTTTTGTTTTTCAAGCTCATTTCCCTAAAGTTGAAGAATTGTTGAGTTAAAAGAAATACTTACTTGATTTTGGTACAATCTTACTTTTTTTTGTGCCTTGAACAATTTCCACTTCATCTCTCAATGAAATGAAGTTGATTTTGTTTTCCATGAAGTGTTAGCGGATCATGCGATAGGATGACAGGTCATTCCATCTATCTCAAACAAAAGGATAACAACAGTTATTAAATATACATAAGTCCATCTATAGTGAGATTAATCGTATATGGTTCCTAAATTGGACTTCTACATCATATATCATACCACTTAATATAATAAAACTAGTTTCTACTAACCAGGGACTTACTGTAGGCTAGGGGTAGTTGATAAAGGCATGTTGCACTTTGGTTGTGGTTTCGATTCCCGCAACCTTGTCTGACGCGACGGGTTGTCGCTCATCCTGTAGGTTGTTCTTTTTCTAAAACTACATTATTATAACATTCCATCAATAATATCAAAAAAAATTCTAGCCTTAAACAACACTAACTTACATCCAACATAATCCATTCGAATCTGTAGGCTTATCCAAAATACTTATGTCCAAGATCATAGTATATAGAAAAAAATTACTAGAATTGTCATCTGTCGAGCATGTGAATACTATCATTTATCCCCCATATATCATACGATATATCTTTTTGGTCACATTAAAAACAAGTGAACACCTTAATCATGTATTCTCTTGAAAAATGAATACCCATTAAACCTTAATTAAAACATGAATACTGTCAAAATTTAACACTTTCCACATACCAAAATCCCCAAATTTCCATATACTCAAACCATGATATAACTTTTTCCTTATATCAGTCTTGATCTCATTTAATTTTTTTTATTTATCCCTTTATTATGTGCATATCATCTTCTTTCCAAAAATAGTTCAATCACTGTTCATGGTTAACAATACCATATAATTATTGAAAACTAATATATAGATATTCCAAAATTCAACAATACCATAAATGAAATTCCATTATACTATTTTGAAATCCCACTTCATAAACACTTAAGCAATACACAACATCATTGTCATACTCAACATCATAAATAGTGATCGCGTGATACTTCCCGTTATCCTTTTCCTTAAGAGGTTGTTCACGTTGATCATCATTAACCCTTGGATTAGGTAATTGATTAGCATAATGCCCAATTTCCTTACACTTGAAGTATTGAAGTGTTGGTGGTCCGTTCTCCATAGTATTTTCTTTATTCACATCATTAGCAACCCTTTTTCCATTACTTCGACACTCAGCTGCTCAATGACCTTATTTTACACACTTAAAACATTTTCTAGTCCCTTTAATACAATCTCTACCATGATTATTTCCACACTTTCAGCATAATGAAACATTCATATTCTTTTCACCATTATTTTGAGATTTTTCCTTGAACTCCATCTTGCATTTCTCGTCAAAACCATGAGATGGATATATAATAATAACTTCCATATCTGCCTTTATAGCACATCACAAAATTTCTCCATAGCTACTGAATTCTCTTATTGCTAATTCCCTTCGAAGACTTGGTTTTAAGCCACTGAAGAATCAATCAAATTTACTTTCAGGTTGGATGATAATGCCAGATGCATACCTTGAAAGCCTTGTAAAATTCACTTCGTATATACCAACCGATTCATCATCCTTTTTCTTAAGCTCAAGGAAATCCTTCTCTATATTTGTTCGAAGAATACGATGGAAGTACTTATTAAAAAATAAGTTCTTAAACTCATCCCATTCCATGGACTCAAATTCATCTCGGGGACTCATATTCATAATTAGAGTCCACCATTGATCCGCTTCACCTTCTAAAAGGTAAATATCCCGAATGACTTTTTCATGTTTTGAACATTGAAGTATGGAACATATCTTTTCAATGGTACTGATCCATTTTTCAGCAATAAGTGGATCAGAAGGCCCACTAAAAAAGGTGGACGTTGCCTCACAAAGGACTCAATAGAATATTGTTCCCTTCTCTGCTCATTTAGAAGTCCAGAATGATTCATATCTTTTGTAAGTATAGAAATAATATTTTTCACTCCATATCCCATAACAATGATTTTTTCAGGAGGACATTCATTGCATTGTCTGTTAAATTGATCAACACGGTTCATTCGGGTTCCACCATCATCTAAATCCCAAAAAGAATAGTGTGAGAGGAAATAATCATGCTAGGGAAAACAACATAATAAAGGGGTAGTACCTTCAATATATAACATCTTAGGGTTAATTCTAAGATTTTGACAGTAATTCTTGGACTATAACCTATACTTATACTTAACCTTAGGGACATCCCAAGTCATACCATAGAAATATCTCTAGGGATATCACTAAAGTTTTCGCATCCTAGTTTCCAAAGGTTAACTAATCCTCCCTCTAATACCAACTATAGAGACTCCAAACATGACATACATGGAAATAAAATTACTTTTGAGGAATATCTATTACATAGAAAAAACAGAAACAAAAGGACTCTAATAGTTTAGTGTCTTTGGAAACTCAGAATATAATCTTATAATCTTGGTGAAAGATCTTCAACATCTCCCACAAAGATCTTCCCCTTCTGTTTTCTTACCTTAAAAATTTCATTATATCCTGGGAAAAATAAAACATAAAAAGGGTGAGCTCAAATGCTCAGTAAGGGTAAGCATGGAGAAAATAAAACAAACCATATACATTTGAACTTAAAAACATGAACATAATGTTTAAACATCAAAATTTTGAGCAATGACAAAAAACATGGTAGTACGTAAGGAATAGATCATAATGGAACATCAATCATGATAAAATAGCATGGGAATAAAACATTTAATTTTGGAAAACCATTAAGAACATGATATTATTTTCATAGAGCCAAGGCATTGCTACTAAGACCATCTTAGTGGACAAATTCCCTTTCTGAATTGAGTTCACTCCTCATTCCAGTTCTGTATCACTAAACTGGATTAACTTACCATTCTGGCCATGTATTTCTTATGAGATATAAATCATTACCCAATGAATTGTAGGGAGATATAGGTCCCACCCTTCTCATAATTAAATCATTCATACGTGTTCCACAACATGAACATAAACCATTCATCATTACCCAAAGAATAAAATGGGTTTCATAAACATCAGCCCATCATAACATAATCCATATAAAAAATGGATATTATTTCATCATAAGTAAACAGAAACCATGTAAATCATAGATATATTATACTTGAAACATTCACATATGAAATAATTCCATCTTATATGGAAAATGGTTTTGATAAAACACTTGAAATGAATTCTTGAGAAAAATATCCTTCTTAAAAATAATTTTCTTTTCAAAGAATTCCAAGAACTTTTAAAAGAAAAGAATTTTGTTTAAAATAGTTATTAAATCTTGTTGAGTAAGGTTTATTAAAATAAGGCGTTATTCAACCGTAAAAATCTGTTCATGCCTTATAAGTTAAAAAAACATTCTTCTCATACTATTGCAAGAAAAGTCAAAAAAAGACCTCATAACGTAAACAAAAGAAAGATTCCTTACATACCATGTAGTAAAAGTAAAAAATGGGTAAAAGGAATTTAAACATACATGAAACTATTTTTATAAGACATGGTCATGAATGATAAATATAACCCCATTAAATACATATGAATAAACAATCTCGGTTAAAAATGAGATTGGAAAAGTTATCCCTTACCTTAGGTCTGATATGCTTTTTCCGTATCCGAACCTCCTGTATAATGATTTAAAGGATGTCATTGACTTATTACAGAATCATATTAATTGTTATGATATCATATATTGTAATATTCTTATCTTGTTATTAGTAATATTTCATTGCTACATATTATTCGGGTGTTTGT
This sequence comes from Viscum album, assembly GCA_963277665.1. Classification (NCBI taxonomy): domain Eukaryota; kingdom Viridiplantae; phylum Streptophyta; class Magnoliopsida; order Santalales; family Viscaceae; genus Viscum; species Viscum album. Next base: position 565,527,777 of record OY728164.1, on the reverse strand, counting down.
TGCTTTATGTTCTTATGCGTGTTTTGTCAAATAAATTCTTCTTCCTATTTTTAGATTATATATAAATAATTTACATAATTATATTATTATAATATATATCATATTTATTCATTCAATTATTTTATATAATCATGGTTTAATTATGATCATGTAGAACAAATCACATCGCACCGTGGAGACAGTAAGTCGTACGTACGCATGAGCAACGATATAGTTCCCATGATTGTGGAAATGTATTGAAGTGTATGGTGTATAATATTTTAGAATCAATATCACTTTAAAATAATCATATATAGTTATTTCTTCCTGTCTTATACCCATCCAAGTAAGGTGGTGGTGGAAAAAAACAGATTACACCACGGCGTGGAGACGGTATTCCGTACCTACGCACACGCGGTGATTTCATTCTCCGTAGGATGGATAGAAGGTGAAATAGGGTTGTTTCCAATTTATAATAACATATCAGTATATTATTGATACTGATGTTATTAATTTATGATGAATCAAATAAAGAATAAGAATTAGAAGAAGAAGAAATAAATTGGAATGAATCGGTAAAGGATATTACCTCTTCTTTGACGTGCATCTTCTTAAGATCCTCTTAGGGCACTACAGTTGGTCTTTGTAGAAGACCAGGACCTCTAGTAGGTTTTTTGGAAGTGGATAAGTTAAATGGGTAGGGGTTGGCCGAGCATGAAGGCTCAAAATTGTGTAAAGAGAAGAGGGAGGAGGTTCCCTTTTATAAGGGAGGAGAGGGGCACCTTAGGAAAAACTTAAAAATATTAAATAATAATAAAATGAAACCCCACTTAAAAACCACCAAAAATGACTCAACTATAAGATCAGATGAGATAGGGTACTAATCTAATCAACCAATAAAATTTAGACATGTTTTATATTTATTTTAAACCCTATCAACTTGATTTATCATTATTCAATATATTTAATTTTATTTGTGGTAATAAAATTCTAAATTCTAAATTGTTATAAATACATACTTAAATGTTGTAAATCTCCCATAATTGGATACTTTATAACCTTTAGACCATATAATTTCAATTTTTAGTTTTTAAATATTTTTTTTGATTTTTAATTAATTTAATAATATGTTATTTTTATAAAATTTCAATAGTGTCAATTTTAACACTAATAAATATTTGAATTTAAATAAAAACCACACAGAAGATATGTTAAAAATATATATAATAGGTTCCTAATATTCCATATTCATCAAAAAATCTTTGGGTACCTTAATTCGTTCATATAGTTTTTATTTTAATATTTTTAAAACCATTTATTTGGTATATCTCTTAATAAAATAATTACTACAACATTTTTGTATAATTATTTAATATACTTATTTGTTGCATAAAAATTAAAAATAAAATCCTATGATGAAGATAAACATAATAAATTTTATAAAAATATATTTACTCGAATTTATCATCTTAAAATAAAAACATTTAAATTGTTATATTTATTAAATTATGAAGGAGACATCTTTGACATCATTTAAAATACAATAATATAAATGTCCTAATCAGTTTTATAAGGCTCCAAATGGTCCAAAAATCAACCCTTGGATGCTTATGGTAGATATATACTCGACCAATAATGTTTGGTCAAGTTAGTGGTCCTTTGGTAGGTATTTTCATTTTAATAAAATCTATATTATGGATTTTTCACTAAATAAATAATTTCATCATTATTAATGTATAAGATATTAAGTTAAGTAAATATTTATTAAAAATTACAAATAAATTACAGTGATAAATAAAAACTTTTTATATTTCAAATGAGTATTTATAATCGAATTTATATTCTAAAAAATGTTATATTAAAAATAATCTAATTATTAAAGTTTGAGTGAGACATTTCACATTACTTTAAATAAAATAAATAAAAAGGACTTAAATCAAATACAAATGGGTTCCATTAGATTCCATTTCGACCCAAGTATGATAAGAGGTAAAATATAATCATCCAATTATATTAGGACAAGTGTTAGGATAATTTTATAATATTATATTTACCATTAATTACCCGATTTACCTTTAACTACGGTAAATAAAATTTACCGTAGTTACTATTCATAATGACTAAAAATAAAAAATTGCTTATTAACATAATTTGGACCTAATTAGTCCAAATATGGAATCCATTTTTTCCCATTCAAATCACAGAAGTTGCAGAAATTAATTTAAAATTAATTCCGTTGTTAAGAAAATGAGTTTTAAAAGATAAAACATTGCAAAAGATTTAAATGATTTTACCTATGAATTCAATGTGAAATCAATGCTAGTGACATAAATTATATTAAATTGTAAAAATATATTCTATTTTTACTTTAAAACCATTCAATATAATAATTTAAACATATAAATAATCTCGAGGAAAAAATTGTTTTTAATTAAAATTTAGCGTATTTTTACTATTCATCAAAATAAGAAACTTATCAGAAATATATCAAAAATTTATCCAAAGTATATTTTTATATCCTGATTCAAAAGAAGAATTTTATTTTGTCAAATTGAATAGATAAACATGTCTAAAACTATATTTAATGTGGGTGCGCCATCAAAAGGCGGCAAAACTGTATTTTTTCAAAAATACTTATTTTACTCGAAAAATTTACTTTTCTCTCATACCATGTTCTATAAATTTTGAAAGATGAATTATAATTTCATAAAATTAAAAATTTATTTACTACTATTCATAACGCCTAGCTTATAATAATATTATAACCATATATCATTGTTTAGTGAAACTCGATATCGCGTACAACACACGTTATAGAGAAAGGTCGCGATTGCATGTAATGCAAGCCCAATCAGGGTTACGTATACTGTAAGATAATATGGTGTTGCATATAGAGAAAGATAATCTTGGTGTAGTGTATAATAGAAGATATGAAAGAAATTAAAAATAATATATCTCATAAAATCTCGGGGTGTTACAATAAGTCTTAACAAAAATTTAGAATTCAGTTAAAGAGTTTTAAAAACAACCCAAAGAGGGACACAAATCAAAAGGAGAAGAAAGTTTGACTCATTAACCACCACACGACAATGGGACATCTCCCCCCATCCTTCTCCAAAACACATCACCAAGAGTCTTCAATGTTATTTACCCTACCTGCATTAAACATTATCAATTATACTTACACACATTGGTGTAGGGAGTGTGTCAGTCTAATCCTAATATGATTTTACCCCAAATAATACATGTGATTGAAATTTTAGGACAAAAATATTCCATTTTTTTTATAAATATGAAATTCTAGATCAATTTATAAAATGTGTAACATTCAATGAAAACAATTTTCAGGATGGAAACATTGAAGAAGTTATAATTTTAAATAAAACACACATGATACTGAATTTTCCAACAAAACACAATGTATTCTGAAGATATGTAATGTATAGACAATGAGCACTAGGAATAAGAAAACCCCAAGAAACTTGCTAGTTTGGGGGCCCTAGGTACGTCATATCTCAGTGTATAAGTAACCATAATCAATTTTTTTCTCATGCATGAGCCACTTGGATAAGAAACCCCAATGGATTAGTAGTCCCCAAACATCATCAAATTGTTGTTAGTGTTTTCATCCTGAAACATTCTATGTGAAACAAGGAAGATACCACTACCAGATCTCTAGCGTAATAGTCCTAGTCTGACCACCTAGATACCCGAGTTTCCCTATTTGTTCTCAAAGAAGTTCCACAGGTTATAAAATACCAAATACACATAACAACATCATTTTCACTCTAAAATGCCAATTTTCAAAAATACACACACAAAATAGTACCAAACATGTCTTTTCACCCTTTGTTTAACTCAAAAAACCATTTAAAATTTTCATAAAACAATTTCAGGAACTAAAACAAATCTTTGCGCTAAAAATCCATTCAAAATCCATCATTCAAGGAAAAAATCACAACATTATTAAACTGAAATAGATTTTTCAACCTAAAATCATTTAATAGACTAATTCCATGAGTCATAAAGTAACCTCAAAAGACACAACATGGAATACACTTGAATGAAATCATTTTCATACAAAAATAGTTCTTTAAAATCAACCAATTAATCAATTCTACAAAAAACATTTTTCATACCAAACATAGTAGAAGAGTAACATTAAATAAGGGTCAATAAAGAAAGATATATTCATCAAAGAATGTATACACATGGAATGACCTACCTTGGATGTCCAAAATCCTAAATAATTGTACGAAACATCATCCTCGCCAGTTCAACACCTAAACGGTTGGAAATGAACCATAATACACAAGATTACTCCCATAAAAACAAAATTATACACTAGGAACAAAAACCTAGTTGCTATAAATTTTTAACATCAATAAGGGTGGATTAAACCCTAAGGAAATGGAAGAGAAACAATGTAGGAATAATTTATGTGAAGAATCGTGACGTTTTCCCACCAAAATCTCCTTAGCAAATGAGTTCCAAGACTGTTGATGTAGCTTGAGGGACTTCCAGATCATGTAGGATTGAATGGGGGAAGAAATGGGTAGATTGGTCTTGTTTTTAGAAGGTAAAAATTGAATGAACATAAAAAAGTTATGACATGGACACTTGTTCATGGTTTTTTCTCACGGTTTAGTAATCATGCGGTCAAACCTAGAAGCATATTCTCACTTTCCAAAAACCCTACACTTCATCCAAATTTTAAGTGGAATCCAGGGGATCCTAGGGGAAATATATTCCAGTAATAAAATATTAAAATACCTTAAAATAAGGAAATTGATGTGGCAAAACATCTTACACATTTTCATAGTTTATGTAACCAGTCCTTAAACATATATTATCCTTTCTTTTTCTCAAGATGAATTCGGTGGTTTTTTCTGACATATATAAATTTCCTCATAACATGTAAGGATGAGTTAGATATCTGAAAATCTTTTACTATATTAATAAGTTAATAGGTAATACTCAAGGTTGTGATAAAACATCATCCATTATACTCTTACTTTTTAAGATGTATCTTTGTAAATATATTAATCATCTATTGCCCATTTTGATCCTCATTTATGTCCCTTGATTTATTTTTGATACTCACTTCAATAGTTATTATGTATTCCTTACTAGGGTTATATTTCATCTAAAATTAAAATTATTGGAGTTACTCAACCCACCTCCACTATGAAATGATTAGATAATACTGAGAAAATATATACATTATGATCTTGTGGTCAGTATACACCATGACATGAGCCAACCCTGGCCAACCTACCATGTCCCTCAATTTATTATGATGTAATTCTCTAATCACTTCCTTGATTTCCATGGGGTGGAAACTAGAGTTTGGGAATCAAATGAATAAACTGTTTGAAATTATTTCTCCTCAAAATAATAAACAAATTAATGAAAGTTATTAAAATTTCATCATGGAATGATCATACATTGTACATCCATTAATATAACATAATCATATACCAATGAAAAATAAACCTTACACATCATTACATTAAATAACCTCCCAAAGTTACATAATAAATATTACAAACCAACTAATATTTGAGAATAAATCAATACCGTAAAATACATCATGTATCTATTATATGAAAAATAAAATATAAATTTTGATCTTTTAATTTTTTTATACACAAACATTTGAAAAATAAACAAAAAACATGAGATATAATTCAAACATATCCATGACACCCACAGTCACACACCATCTCCTAACATGACCATCTATAGAAAAATAAAACCATGCAAGGCATAATCAAGATATAGGTACCTGTATAAAACATGATATATATATATATATATAATTATATATTAATACTGAGCTAATAAGACCAGTATAATTTGAAAAAATATTTAATAAAATTATTTTTAAAATTCATTTAATACATTCTAGTTTTAAATACAATTGAAACTATGGAGTCTACATAACTAAAAATAAATAAAATAAATTATCATTATATTAATCATAAATTAAACGTCAACATATTAAATATTAATAAACTTGGTTATCCACATAGTGAATGAAAGTACTTTCATAAATTGAAATGAAGAATTATGATTTCATAAAAACAAAATGAATTCATTTTCTCATTTCAAAACATCTCTCAAAAACCCATACATGAAAAAATATTTTTTTCATTTTTTCTTTGGAATATTCCTTTCAAATTCACATTTGAAAATAATTTAACTATGATAGAATTAAAATATACATCATATAAGAACTATTATATCATTGATGTATAACAATATAAAATAAATATATATTAAATGGTGTTAGAAACCAAGATGAGACTAAGGGTATTCCAAAAATAATGAATTTGGAATCTACAGGATAATATCATCATTTAATGAATAACTATTAGGGGAAATTATTTATATTATAACATAAAACAGTCATAATAATACATATGGGGAACCAACTACTATTTTATGTTTCTTTATTAATGAAATGAATCTCAAGTCACACTCCCTAGATGCATCAATGGTACTCTATTACCCAATATCATAACATACAACTAGGTGATACTACCCAGTACATAATTGAACTACTATAGAAAAAATCAAGATACCTCACTTAGCTACATTGGTTCCCTTAACTCAACCAACATGGTGATGAGTAAAAAACAATAAATAATAATCACATTCATTAATAAATCATAAAAAATAAACTACCTCTTTGATCTAAGACCCTCATGGAAAATATGCCTTCTTACACTATCCAAGTATCAAATATTCCCATCCCAGAACAATAGAAACTGTCTATGAAATACATACACAAGAAATAAAAATGGGGGTCTCATAAATAATTAAAAATTAATTTTATAAAGTGATAATCAAACCTTCAAAATAGACATGTAATGATGAGATATAAATATATCCCTTTCACACACTAGGGAATATATTAATCATGTCAAAATTGGGACTTTTAGCCTTACAAATAAAACCATGTTATTAAAAACCCATGGGAAACCAATCAAATATTAATACTTAAACCACAATGTTATCTACCCATGAGAGTCACTTGAAATCCAAATTTCTTCTTCAAATTATTAAAAACCCCTAAAGAATGAGTTAATCTTTTTTTAAATCCAAATCCAGGAAAAGTCCCTTAATTTATGATAAAATCATTTGAGTAGATCTTCATAGGAATTTTAACTAACACTTGCTTTGAATAAACATTTAATTCAAAAGAGATTATATATTGCTATAGTAAAACACTTTATGCCAATACTAGAATTCTAAAATATCTATTCATAAACCCGTCATGGGTATTGTAAAAGGATATAATTTTAATGAATATGAACTTATAATGAACATGAATTTCATAACTTCTTAAATAACATAATATCATAGAAACGACTACCTAAATCATGTCGTAAACCTTTTACATTGATGGTGAAAGCATAACCAATGTAGAAAATGACCTCAACAAGATCAAAAAACCAAAAAACCATTGACATACTAAACCTAACCCAAACACCATCTCATATAATGATTAGGGTTCTTGAGAGAAAATGAAATATAAAGGAAATAGGTGAAGAGAGAAGATATTATGAAGAAGAAAGTGGAATTTTAATTTCTTGATTGTTCAAAAAAGGAGGAAAATATAAAAAACTCATATGATTCATAGAGAAAAAGAGATGGGATACCCTATGCATTGGTTAAATGAAATTAAGTATAATGGAGGAAAAAAACTTTGAATTGAATGGATTATAATAGATATTACAAATTTTTAGTAAAACTAGGAAACCCACATGATTTGGCCACTTGGTTTACCAAACCATGAAAAAAATGTGTGGCATACATTGGACCATAGATACACACCTCACATGGTTTGGATTCATTGATTCGAAAAGTGATTGTTGAAAAAGTAAATGTTTTTAGCAACTCACACCTCTCTCACACCATTTCCTCATATAGTTTCCATTAATTGTAATCAAAATATTAAATATATTAAATAATCTAAAAAATTTAAAATTACACAACCAAATCTCCCAAAAAAATTCAGAAACCAAATAATTTAATTATATTAAATACAATTGTTACATGGGGGTGTCATAATTCTCCTCACATTTCTACATTATTCACCCATGATTTTTTAGAAAGAGTAAAAACTACATTCGATGTAAAAATTTCTACAACAAAATATATGTGGTGGGAGGTTTGAGAAAACGTCACGAAGTCCCCAAAGAAAGAAAATACTCTAAAAAAATAACACCTAAATATTAATAAATTATCTCTTAAAAATAATTACACAACTTCTAGAATAACACAAATGACCACCACAAGATACAAATTCTAAAGAAAAAAAAGTCCTGATTTTGGTTTACCCAACATTAAAAATTCATTTAAAATTTTGAGATAGATGGTAAAAACTCCTAAGATAATTCTATCAGAAAAATAAAAACATTTTTCACTTATCAACAAGAGTAAAATCATTCTCCAATAATCAAAAAAAATCAATCATAAAATTGATTCAAAATCTAAAAAGGCAATATGACCCATAAGAACTCCCAAACAACAATAAAACAGGGTCAAACATTCAGTGATGTTTATAAAAAATAGTAACTAATGAATCCAATATAATATCATTCAATAAATAACAACAAGGGATCTAAAGTCATGTCATAAACATGATGATAGACAACCTAACACCTCCATCAAATTACACTATCCAATGGTGAACCTAGAAAATTTTAGAATCTATACTATCCGGTTCATAATCTAAACTATTTTAGCACTCATCCTAGTTACCCAATAACATAATAAAGTATTCCTAAGATATATTCACGAAAATAAAATTTCAATCATAAAGAAAACATTATACATACACCTCAGGAAGCATAAAAAACCAATCTGGTATGAGCATAACCAAAATATAATCAATATCTCCTAAAGAAAAATAAATGAGGTGCCTAAAAATAAATGAGGAAAAAATAACAAAAAAGTATAATCTATTCCAAACTCACCATGAAAAAACCTCAATATATATTTTTATTACAAGAAAGATGGCTTATAATTCCCTCGGGTATCACACCAGAATCACATGAGAGGTTTCTTCTTCATACAAGAATCAGTATTTCCATAATAAGATTGACACTCATTAACTTTACCTTCTAATATATGCTCATAAATCTTATTATTCACACCCAATAGAATATACTTACACTTAGTAAAGGAGACTGTGACACACCCCATCACATGTTTTTTTATTTGATCAACTTCACCCACCTTGAACCTTTCAACCACATATTTGTAATATTTTAGGTCATATCCAAACATATATTATATATTTCTAGAGCAATGACCAATTATAAAGAAACAATCTTTCATATAATCTTTAATTTTCATCTCAATCATGGTGAACACTAACTCTTAGAAATGATAATCATATTATATCACTAGTTCTTCACATTGATGAAGTCTCGTGGATTTAGAGAATGTACCAACTTCACATAATATTTCTGCATAAATTAGATGAACATCAATAAGAAAAAATCCCAACACATTTTCTCATGTATATAATAAGGGACTATGGTATTTCACCATACTGGGATTGGTCCCTCTGGAAAGACCACAATATCTTTTACCCTTGAAACCTCAGGGGTCATAAAAAAATATGTGATTTCCTCAATTATATATAACCATTTCACTAACTAAATCATACCTTGATCACTATAGAAATAAATTATTCATTCACTAAATAATTTATAGGTAAAGTTTGAGAGCAAAAAAACATTTTATCTCAACCTTTATACTCTATGTCTAGGTATATTTAATAAATTGAAGAGTAATTCCTAAGAGACCTGACAGATTACCTAATGTAATGTAATTTCAAATTTATGTTGAGATATTTCCTAGAGGAATAATTTTAAATAACCTGAATAATAAAATTGATAAATTCATGCCTTATAGTCCAAACTAGATAGTCACATTATAAAAAAACAATAAATAACAAAACATAAACCCACCAAATAAAATCACATTTATAAAATTTTAATTTTTTAAAAACAAAAAAATAAAACCAAGAGCCTCCAAATCATTTTATAATGGAATGTATATTTTTAAAATAAACTAACTTTAATAAAAAAAATTACATTATTTTGAAAACTAAACAGAATTTATTTTTTTAATTTTATCAGAAATAGAAATATCCTTTCCCTACTATAAATTTTGATATATTTACATTGAATTTTAAAATAATCATCCACTTTTTAAAATTAAAAGATCCACTAAAACCTTCCAAATTTTTACTTTTATTTAAAAACATGTTACAAATTCCATAATTAAATCAATTACATTTCGAAACACTCGTAGAGGGATATATAAAACATTAATAATCCATACAAACTAGTTCTGAATAATGTTTTTAATATAATTATATTTTCACACCCTATAGAACTTTATAACACAACAAAATAAACAAAATGTAACACAGAACATTAAAAAATCGACAAAACGTCACCGAAATTTCATTAAATCCATTTTGTATCCATCTCCAATAAGTGGAACCCACATTAGGAATGATTGGAGATCAATATAGATCAACAAAAAATTTTGAATGGTTGAAGAACCATTTATAGTTTGGTTGCATGGTTTGGAAGACCTTGGTCAAACAATGAAATGGCACCAAAGATTTCCTTAAAACCATATAACCTGATATGTATGGATTTATAGATCGTTTGAGCCAATAATATTGCTCTTTCACTTACTACATTTTCTCCCCATAACGCAGGAAACCCAAATAGAATTTTTAAAAATTCAATTGGTATTAATACCTAGAATTTCAGTCAGAGGCTACCCTCTGACCAATTATTAATGTAAAGGAAAAGTATAGTAAACAAGCATACAAGCCCAAAAAAACAAAAAACAACTAGAAATCATTAGAACCATACGCTTTATAACATCCATGATAGAATGCTTCATCCGCATTAGATGATTCCCATTCCGAGATTTCATAATGCTTCAGGACATTGTCATACTTCCTCCTAAGATTCAACTACCCAATAGAAATAAAAGCATGAGGAGATAATCTTGCACTATCTTCCCTTTTGACAGATGACCTAGTGGACATCAACTTTGGAAAAAAGGATTAATATTTCCTCAGCCTTCTTCATGGTGATACGAACATCATCTCATGGTTCCTAGACATCCTCAACTTCCCTCCCTAGGCAACGTTGTTGTACGAGGTCCTAGATGACCTACTTGTATTTTCTTTATCACTCTCAAAAATATACCCCAATTTTCTAGGGATAAAAACCTCTTGATAATTCACAGATTGATTCTACTAAAATTTGGTTTTAAAGTCTATCATTGCAAAATAATGAGGATGTTCCACCATTTCATGACCTTCTTGAGGCACCATCTTCATTTCCTCATATTCAGCAGTAGCCTCCTAAGACCCAATATACACATTGGAACCATTATTTACCATAGTGATCACCTCTACCTCATCATGATCCATGTCCTGAATAAGGTTACCTATAGGTACTTTAATCAGGAACACTCAATCATCATCAGTATGATCAATTATCCCTTTAACAAAGACTTCCAAAACCCCCATAACAGGACTATTATGCCATTCAGGGGAAATAGTCTCCACTTCCACAGGTTGTAACCCCCGACCCTATTGCTAATATCCAGTTATCCCCTACACTAGATACACAGTTAGAAATATCTAGCTTCACACCATCCCCCATCTGTAGATCACTCTTAAACCGGTCAAAGATTATAGGAACCATTGGATTAAAGGATACATTCGCATCCTTTCTTACTGCTGGTGCACATTGATTCTCCAAGCCAGTGTCCATACCATTATCCGCAAAACACACCCACCTATACCCCTCAAATGGAATCTCCTTTTAAACACATTACCTCTAAAGGACACCTTAGATTTGACAATCAGATGTCAAATTCCCCAAGCGACTACAGTTCGATTAATAGTTAACCCCAGAGTCAAAAACAATTGATTACTTCCATCTAAACTCCTTGCCGACTAGAATCCAAAATCATTCCACATAGGGATTTGGAACATCTACCTCAACATAGAAACAAGGGTTTATTAAGTGACTCATAGTGGTGGTGTGAATGTCTAAACAGAGGAAACGAACCACTATGTTTCCAATCATACGAAGAATTCCTGGATTCCAGAAAGGAAAAAAGAATATGAGGGAGACTTAGCCATATTGTACTAGAGGGTGGATAACGATTCATGAAAGGATCGAAAGACCATCTGTGAAGTGAGAATTTATAACCATTTCATCACCTGGTTGCACACGACCACGCCCAAATCAGGTTGTTCTCTAAAGAAAACTGAATCTTGAGATGCCGCTTATCAAGAAGGCCAACTAATGAAAGATCCAAAAAGTCCCATTTCCTAAAGACGAATTGATCAAAGTTGTCAACTGATGGAATTCGATGGTTGAAGCATGAAATCAAAGTTATATCCAGATAACTCAATGCATCAAACAACTATAACATTGATATCTGTAGCTACAGACAACCATGATGAAAACTGGGAACCTTCGGGCATAAAGCAATCATCAAGAAATATGGGAGGAAACTTGGGATAGAAAAGGGGATGAAAGCCTTCCGTGAGCTTAGAGGAGCCATGATCAAATCCTCCTCCCCTTATGCCTCAATGAAAGGGGGGGGGGGGAATCCGTTGTCGTTCATTAGGGATCCACCATCACTAAAGCCATCGTCGGCTCTCACTCCTCAGTCATTAAACATGTTGTTGGGTAATGAGGTATCGGGATGGCCTCCCCACCTGCGAACCGCATGTCCCAAGTGAGGCCCAAAGAGGCCAACCCTGGGGCTTAGGATAGTTACCAACGGGGTAGAGGGGCCCATGAAATGTTTGTTAGTATATAGTGTGTGTTTCCTTGTGAGGAATCAAACCCATAACCTTGGGGATAGGACACCACCACCTTTAAGGAACTCACCTATTCCCCATGGGCAAAACATTTTTTTGGGTAATGAGGTATTGGGGTGGCCTCCCCACCTGCGTGTCGCATGTCCCCTGTGAGGCCCAAAGTGGCCAACCCTTGGGCTTACATGAGTTCCCAATAGGGTATCGGGGCCCACTGGATGTTTGTTAGCATATAGTGCATGTTGCCTAGCGAGGAACCAAACCCAGAACCTCGGGGTCTGGAAGTCATCACCTTTTACCAACTCGCATGTGCCCTATGGGTGAGAGACGTTTTGCTGGGTAACGAGGTATTGGGGTGGCCTCCCAACCTGCATGCCACACGTCCCCAGTGATGCCCAAGGTGGCCAACCATTGGGATTATTCAAGTTCCCAATAGGGTAGAGGGGCCCACGAGAGGTTTTTTGACAAATAGTTCTCATTTTCTTGTGAGGACTCAAACAAAGAACCTCGGGGTAAGGACACCACCGCCTTTAACCAACTCACCCAGGCCCCATGGGAGAAACGTGTTGTTGCATAACTAGGTATTGGGTTGGCCTCCCCACCTGCATGCTACACGTCCCCATCGAGGCCAAAGGTGGCCTACCCTTGGGCTTAGGCCATTTACCAAGGGGGTAGATGGGCCCATGATAGGTTTGTTAGAAAAATGTGGGTGATGCCTTGCGAGGACTCAAACATTGGGTAATGGATGTGACCGCCTTTAACCAACTCACTCGTTCCCCGCGGGCTAAAAGTGTTGTTGGGTAATGAGGTATTTTGGTGGCCTACCCACCTGCGCACCACAAGTCCCCAACGAGGCCCAAGGTGGCCATCCCTTCAGCTTAGGCCAGTTCCTAATGGGGTAGAGGGATTCACGAGAGGTTTGTTAGCATATAGTGCATGCTGCCCTGGGAGGACACAAACCCAGAACCTCGGGGTTAGGACACCACTAAATTTAACCAACTCACCTGTTCCCCATGGGCTAAACGTGTTGTTGGGTAATGAGCTATTGGGGTGGCCTCCCCACCTGCTCACCACACATCCTCATCGAGGCCCAAGGTGGCCAACCCTTGGGATTAGGCCTGTTCATAAAATGGTAGAGGGGCCCAAGAGAGGTTTGTTAGCATTTAATGTGTGTTGCCTTGCGATCACTCGAACCCGGAACCTCGGGGTCAGGAAGCCACCAACTCTAACCAACACACTCGTGCCTCGTGAGCTAAAAGTGTTGTTGGGTAACATGGTATTGGGGTGTCCTCTCCACATGTGCACCGCACATCCCCAGCAAGGGCCAAGGTGGCCAACCCTTGGGCTTTGGACAGTTCCTAATGTGGTAGAGTGGCCCACGAGAGGGTGGTTAGTATATAGTTTGCGTTGCCTTGCGAGGACTCAAACCTGAAACCTTGGGGCTAGGACACCGGCTCATTTAACAAACTCACTTGTGCCACATGGGAAAACATGTTGTTGTTTAATGAGGTATTTGTGTAGCCTCCCAACCTACGCACCGCACGTCCCCAGAGAGGCCCAAGGTGGCCAACACTTGGGCTTAGGCCAGTTCCCAATGCGGTAGAGGGGCCCATGAATGCTTTGTTAGTATATCGCGTTTGTTACCTTGAGAGGACTCAAACCCGAAACCTCAGGGCTAGGATGCCACCACCTTTAACCAAATCACATGTGCCCTATGGAAAAAACATGTTGTTGGTTTATGAGGTATTGGGGTGTCCTCCCCTCCTTCACCCCACACGTCCCCAGCGAGGCCCAAGGTGGCCAACCCTTGGGCTTAGGCTAGTTACCAATGGGGTAGAGGGTCCCATGAGAGGTTTGTTAGAATATAGTGTGTGTTTCATTGTAAGGACTCGAACCCGGAACATCAGGGTCAGGACACCACCTCCATTAACCAACTCACTCGTGCCCCATGGGAAAATTCAATTGGTATTAATACGCTATCAAAATAATAATAAAAAATTCATAATTGAAGGATAAAACCATAACTACCATTGGAAACTCTAGTCTCCATGTGTGATAGAGAATGTAAGATTCTCCATGAATCATCATATTGAGTTTTCTTTGTCATATCTCTATACTATCATGACACACTAAAAGAAAATGAAGGAACTCTGGTACAGTTTTTTAACAAATTATCATGGGTAAACTGACCATCTCCCCTATTTCATCCCATAATAATCCCCAAATTGAATTCCCACTCACAACAGGTAGAAAACTATTATTAGGGTTTCAAATATATCAACCAATTAGAAGAGTTTCATCCCAAAATAGTGACAAATAATCAATTTAATTTACCCAAATTATTTTATGGCCATCCTTACATTGTTCTTCATTGAATATTACAAAAATAGATTCAAATTAAAATAAATTAAAATAGATAATCACATAAATAAACAACCCAATGACAAAAAATCAATATAAAAATAAACATAAATTTAAAAACATAGTATCAGAGTAGAACATATTTGGGTGTTGATATAGGAAACCAAAATAAAAATGAAGATCTAACTAAATTATCCAATAAAAAATATAACAAAAATATAAAAAATATACTATGTTGTTTCTCAAACATATCCATGTGATCTAAAGTAACTCACTAAAGTAAAAATATTATTAAATACGTGTATATACTTTCATTTTATATTATTATTCATTACATATCTCAACAATACTCACCCAATAACCTTAGAGGTTTAGTTTATTTGTACACTAGATAGATAATCAAAAAAATTCATGAAATATCATCAATATATCCCACAATTTTATTATCACATAGTACCCTTATTATAGATATCCAAATTAATACATTGTTTTATAACTTGGGGAAATAGAAGCATAAGGAAGGGTGAGATAAAATGCTTGGAAATGGTAAACATGTGCATCAAATTCAAAGATCATGAGAAATAATAAGATTTGCATGAGGGCATGAGTAAATGACAATAACTTATAAAAATACACAAAAATTCATCGATCATAAATCATGATCCATTTATTAAGGCATTATGAGAACAAATGAATTGAATCATAGGAGATAATAATCATTAATATTCATCGTGGTCCATAAGAACATATAATAGGAATAACACATAAATTTTTGAAATAAATGTAATAATATAAAATCATTTCCTTAGAAAAAGATAACTTATAATAACATAATAACATAGTGGGTAGAGTCTCATAGTAGATTGTGTTCACTCCACATTCCCATTGACATAGTGGGAAGAGTCCTATAGTGGATTCGGGTCACTCCCCATTCTAATTCATATTATATCATGATATATAATGTTTTTCAAATGAATTATATCATATTTTAATTATTTTTACACCCATCACATAATGAAAAATATGCATACATATTCCAAAAGAAAACAAAATCAATTACCATTTGATTATAACTTAATTAACTAGTGAAAAAGAAATGGGATTAATAAAAACTTCATTAGAACACCATCATCATAATCCATTCAAATAAATAAATTTTACGGTATCATTAGATCATATATTTAGTGAGTTACAAGATTCATTAAAGTATATTAGAATAGAAAAAAATACTTATATATGAGTATTATAAATAAGATTGGAAACACAGGAGAAAACATCCATTTTTTGGAGAATTTGGAAAACTAAAAATTATAATAATTACTGTATTTGGAGTTTATTTAAACATATAAGTGAAATGTTAAAATAATATTAATAATGAATAACAGACATGTTGAAAGTAAAAGTTTTTCATGAAGTAATTACTAAAAAATAATCTTTATAATCTTTTTCAGACAAAGTTAAAAGTGAATTATACAGAAAACATTTAAAAGAATATTTATATATAAATTATAAATATATTAACAAATATATTAAAATATCCTAAAAACTATCGGAGGTTTTAGAATAATAGTCTTGAACCAATTTAAAGATCATGGATATGGAGAAAAAAAATTCTTGGCCTAAAAGAGGAGTTATGGTGAGTGTCTTTTAAAGGGTAAGGAAAGGACAAGAAGTCATATAAACCCCATGTATAACTAGATTAAGAGAGAAAAAAATAATTAGATATAGAAATTTAATATACTTAATGTAATGAAAATTTCATGATATATAATACTAATTAAATGAGATATTGAAACCTAACCCCTTACGTCAATTCATAATTTTCTTTGTATGTTCTATAACCTATTGTATAATACATTTATATTTTTAATAAGTATATCCTTAAAATTTATTCATAAAAATATTATCTTATATAATTCAATTGTAATTTCAAATTACTCACTTATTAATAATTTTTTATTTAAATCAAAATTCAAGTATCAATTGTTCGATTTTCCATACATGTTTTTATTTAGAGATATTGGTATATTCTATTTAGTTAATGATTAATCATCTTTAAAGTCACAATAATTTCATCGATATAATATTTATCCATTATATATAATTTTATAACAATTCATGTAAGGTGGTGAAGAAAAATGGAATGGATCACTTTGTGTAGGCGGTAGTCCCCACATTCATATGATATATTTTATATTATAAAAGATGAAAAGAAATGAAGGGAAATAATAAATTATATTTAAAAATAATTTTTTTAATAAATATAATATTTATTCATTATGTACATATTTATAACCATTCATGTGACGTGTTGATTAATAATTAAATATATCTCTTTATTTATGTGGTGGTCCAAATGAATGCAAGGGCGAAAATTTTATTTTCAATTAGATTGAGAAGAGGAATATAATGATTTTTCTTTCAAAATAATAAAATTTTGTTATGATAATGATATATATTATATTCTTTTTTAATATTTATATAATATTTGGTGAAAGTTTCAGAAGAATGAAACATAATGTAATTTTATTATGATGATTACCTCTTCCTTGGGTATCCTCCTCCACTTAATCCTTATTGGGATTGTATTTTCATGAAGAACGAATCAATAGGGAATGTTGAGGAAATTTGGGAAGTTATTTTGGATGATCATGGATGATAAAATGTGATCAAATTGTCTAAACAATTGAGGATAGGTAGTTCTCTTTTATATGTGAGGGGAGTGGCGCCCTTTTAAATACACATAACATTAATGAAATATATTCATTTTCATGGGAAAGTGGCACTAAAAATTACCAATTATGATGATAATTTTATGGGAGATCTAAAGACACTCAAACAGTCAAATAAAGATAATATTTTGAGATATTTTATGATTTATTCGTTAGTGTAGAAACCTTTATACGATAATTATTTTAATAATCACAAATCATCGTTGTTTTCTTTTATAAGTCAATTTAGTAAATTATTCTATCTATTCTAAAATGTGTTTGTATATGTTAAAACATGTCTACAAAAGTGTATCAATTATTATTTATGGTTTAATATTGACCTGGATGTATTCTGGATTAAACAGACCCTTTGTGAGAATTTTATGTTTTTGACTCACCGTTAGTTATTTTCTTGAGTCACCAATAGTTAAAGCATTATTCTCACCAATGAGAACGGTCACACAGATGACAACGGTCACACTGATGACAAAGGTCACATTGATGAAAATGGTCACATCGATGACAAAGGTTGCACCGATGACAACGATCGCACCAATGACAGTGATCACACCAATGATACAATTGTCTCACCGATGCTAATCAAATGACCTACCAAAACTGATGCTGATCAAATAACCTACCGAAGCTGATGCTGATCAAATGACCTACCGAAACTGATGCTGATCAAATAACCTACCGAAACTGATGTTGATCAAATGACCTATAGAAGATGATGCTGATCAAATGACTTACCAAAGACGATGTTGATCAAATGACTTACCAAAGCTGATGCTGATCATAGGACCAACCGATACCGATGCAAATTCAAATGATCTACCGATATCATGACTCACCGATAGTCATGAAAATTATTTTTATTTTTTATTAACTCTTACATAATTCTAATGGTCATATTTTCTAAATTTAATGCACCTTCTATTAATTAATGTTTGTGGCTAGATTTCAGGGAACCGTACCTCATACCTGTCAAAAAGTAATCATTCTGTTTACCAGATCTCAAGGAATAAAAATGAAGATCTATCTATAGTAAATGGTGAGAATGAGATACAAAGATTCATAGACAGAGACACACAAGAAGAAAAATCATATGTGTGTGTGTGAAGGACCACGAAACAAAACTAGAACTTGAGGAACACCTTTGAAAACCATAGATCTTCAAGGATACCATTGACCTGGAACGAGAACAAAAGCCATGTTGTTGTGCCTTATTGAACATTATATGAACAAGGCTAAGTGACTATAGTTGGGAAGAACAATGACACTCTTTTTTGTATCATCATCACTAGAAAGGACTCAAATAACATTTTCAACATTCAAACAAGTCTAGAACTGATCTGCAATCACTCAGAGCATTCTAAACTCATTATCAATTTATTTCCTCTATAGTTTACCTTTGACTAACATTTTGAGTAGTGTTTGTTTGTCTTTATACTTAGACACACATTGACTCCTGGGCGGAATTGGAGTATATTAAATCCTCGCATGAATCCCGTTACACTTTATTGTATCCCACTGTGCTTTGTGGAAGAGGTCAAGTGTGACCTGGACAGTCTGACTGTTGTTGTTGTTATTTTCCCACGAAGAGTTGTGGTGGAGGTCTGAGGACCTGGACAGTCTGAGTACTGTTGTAAAACCTCGATTCAGGTTGCAGATCATAGTTTATATAAACTATTTGAGAGGACTAAGTCTCAACTTGAGACTGAAACTCTTGTTTGAAAACTGTTGTGCATTTTTCCTTTATCAAAATGTTATTAATTTTCCCACTACTATGTACTTTAAATATAAATCATTTTAAATTAAATTTAATAGTTAAAATAGAAAGTTTTTATAATTATTTTGAACAAGTAAGTCAGTTTCAAATGAAAATTTAATCTTCAAATTAATTTAACTGAGAAGTAATCAATCTTTGAGAAACTGATTGAACACTTACAATCTTTATAAATTCACTGCAGTTTAACTTGTATTATAAATTTGGGGTTTTTAATACAAATATTTTAAATAGACATTTTTAATTGGAACTCAACCCCCCCCCCCCCCCCTCTTGAGTATCCACTCCAACCAACATTTGGTATCAGAGTTTTATTTTAAAAGTTTTCAAAACTACTCTATTTTCAACTGTGATTTCAGTTGTATTATAAAGATATAAATTTTTGGTTATTTCAAAAAAAATTATATTTAAATACATTTGTTAAAATATAATTATGGATAATAGATTAGAAGTTGTAGCTACCAATATACCACCTTTCTTCAATGGTGTAAATTATTCTCAGTAGAAGATTAAAATGAAAATTTATCATGAAAGTATGGGTGTTGACATTTGGAATGCCATAGAAACTCAGTATAAGATTCCAGAAACTGTGATAAACTACTTGGGATGAACCTACTAAAGATTCTTACAATAATAATTGTAATGAAATGAATGCCAATTATTGTGCTTTAGGAGATAAAAAATTTAATCAAATATCTGCTTGTAAGACTACTTATGAAATATGGGATACTCTGGCTGTTTCCCATGAGTTAACAACCAATGTAAAATAAATGAGACTAAAAACAGACACCATTAAGTATGATAATTTTAAAATGAAGCCTAATGAACCTATTTTTGATATGTATCTCAGGTTCAATGAAATTGTGAATACAATGAACTCACTAAGAAAAGCTCTTACAACAAAGGAGCAGATTATGAGAATACTCAGATGCTTGCCAGAAAGATGGTGAGGCACATCAGTTTCAATTAGATAATCTTGTGACATTAGTGTTTTGAATGTCAAGAAACTCATTGGTATGTTAATGATGTATATGGATGAACATAATGTAAACAAGGAAGAAGAAGATGAACCAAGGAAGAAGTCTGTAGCTTTCAAGACAACTAATTCAAAAATTAATGACAAATAGAAAATTAAAAGTGAAAGTGATTGCTCAAGATTTGAAGAATGTGCATCAGATAGCGATGTTGAGATGGCTCAGATATCCACCCAATTTATGAACTTTTGTTGGAAAAAGAATTTTTTCAGAAAATAAAAATATAAGGGAAAGTCTGACAACAATGGTTAGTGGAAGAATGATTGGAAAAGGATTGATAAAAGTGATAACATAGTCTGCTACGAATGCAAAAGGAAAGTACATATCAAAGCTAACTGTCCAAAATTAAAGTTCAAGAAGAAATATGACTATAAGGATAGTAAATACAAGAAATCTATGAAAGCAACCAGGAGTGCTTCAGAAGACAGTTCAAGTGATTCTGATTCTACTCAGGATTACAAATATAAAAAAGCTAATATGGGTTTCATGACAAACACATCTGAAGTAACATTGGATAGTCTTTCATTGAACTCTTATTATTCTGGAGATAATTCAGATTCTGAAAACATGTCTAGTGATGATTTATTTTAATACTATAATATGTTAGAGGATACCTGTAATGAGTTTAAAGATAAGTATAAAGTCTTAAAGAAGCATCATGCATTAACTAGCACTGTTAAATCAGCACTAGAATTAGAAAAAGAAATGAATGCTCAACAACTCAAAGAGAATACTGAACTTAAATTTTAAAACAATAAACTCAAGAAATATTTGGAAAAATTTACTAATGGAAAGGACACACATACACAAATGCTAGGAAACCAAGTGGCACCATAGTATACAACTGGTATAGATTATGAGCCTAGACAAAGACATATTACAAAGAATAAATTTTTTCCTAAATCTGGACAGTATGTGGCTGGTTCTAGTTCATAAAATTACTATACCTCAACTCTCTATTCACATAGATATTGATCAAAGAAGTTTTATCTATCAAAATCTCCAAATTTTGTTTAGTATATGAGAACCATTAGGAAAATATGGCTACCAAATGTTTGATTACTAACCTGCCTGGACCTAAGACAGTTTGGGTACAAAAATCATTTTCTATCTGAAATTGTTTTGTAGGAAAAGTTCTTGAAATGCTCCTGTAGGAAGGCATGGTATCTGGATAGTGGATGTTCAAGACACATGACAGTAGACTTTTCATTCTTCAAAAGCTTAATCAAGGTTGATGGAGGATATGTCACCTGTGGTGAAAACTCTAAAGGTAAAATCATCGGCCTAGGTCAAATTGGTAACACTGATTCAATTTTAATCTCAAATGTTTTGTTTGTAGATGGATTAAAATACAATTTTTTAAGTATTTCTCAGTAATGTGATGATGGTTTAAATGTTAAATTTTAAAATGATTCTTGTAATGTTTTTAATTCTAAAAATGTTTTAGTATTTTCTACCTTAAGAAATGAAAACGTATATGCTGTAGATTTGAATTTGTTAGGTAAGAAGAATATTACCTGTTTAAATTCCTTTCATAAAGAATCATGGCTTTGGAAAAAATTGATTAGGACACTACAATATACATTCACTTGAAAACTGACTACGAAGAACATAGTTAGAGTCCTACCTAAACTTGAATTCCCAGCTGATAATGTTTTTAATCCGTATAAAATGGGAAAGAAACATAATGTTTGTTTTAAATCAAAGAAATAAGTTTCAACTTCTCAAACTCTCGAGTTGGTTCACATGGACTTGTTTGGACCTTATAGAGTTTCTTGTCTAAATGGGAAGCACTATGTTTATGTTCTAGTAGATGACTTTTCTAGATACAGTTGGGTATACTTTTTAGGTCACAAAAGTGAATCTTGTACTAACATTATTAAATACTCCAAGTCTGTAGAAAACCTTAGTGGACTTATGATTAAAACCATGAAAAGTGATCGTGGTCATGAGTTTGAAAATCATGAGTTTGAATCTTACTTCTCACATAATGGCTGTAATCACAACTTTTCTACCCCTAGGACACCTCAACAAAATGGTGTAGTAGAAAGAAGAAATATAACCCTTTAGGAAATTGCAATAACTATGAAAATTGAATATGGTTTACCTATTTATTTTTGGGTTGAAACTGTCAATACTGCCTGTTATATTATTAATAGAGACTTGATTAGACATGTTCTTAAGAAAACCCCTTATGAGCTTTGGAATAATAGAAAACCTAAAAATAGTTACTTAAATGTTTTTGGTTTTAATTTCTTTATTATTAATACTAAAGATACTCTAGACAAGTTTGCACCCAAGAGTTATGAAAGAATATTTTTAGGATATTCAATTACTAGCAAAGCCTATAGAGTTTTTAATAAGAGAACCAAATGTGTGGAAGAATCTATTCACATAAAATTTGATGAAAGTTACCCACATAAACCTGAATCTCCCATTGATAATATTGTATAAGATTTTTCTGTTCTAAATCATAATGATAATGATAGTGGACCTATTGTAAAGACAAACAGCTTTGGAAATACACCAGAACCTTCTTCTGTTGAACCTAAACCTTGGGAAGAACCTGAAATTTCTAGTCCAACCTTTACTAGATCAACTAGGATTATAAAGAACCGTCCTTTACATGCAGTTTTAGGTAACCTGGATAGAGGAACACAAACTAGAGCTTCTATGACAAATATGGTTGATCATCAAGACATTATTTCACAGCTAGAACCTAAAAATATCAATGATTCCATCAATGATAAATTTTGGGTAATGGATATACAAGAAGAGTTGAATCAATTTGAAAGAAACAAAGTCTGGGAATTAGTAGAAAGACCTAAGGACACATTGACCATAGGTACTAAATTGGTGTTTAAAAATACATTGATGAATCTGGAAGAAACATTAGAAACAAAGATAGATTAGTTGCACAAGTTTAAAATAAAGAAGAAGGAATAAACTATGAATAATACTTTGCACTTGTATCTCCATTAGAAGCCATTAGGATCTGACTTTCTTATGCATGTCATATAAATTTCAAGTTATATCAAATGGATTTCAAAAGTGCATTTCTAAATGGTTTTATAATTGAATATGTGTTTTTTGAAAAACCACATGGATTTACAAACCCCCATTTTCACACTCATGTTTTTAAACATTCCAAAGCTTTATATGGTTTAAAATAGGCTCCAAGAGCATGGTATGATAGGCTTACAAATTGTCTTATTTCTAAAGGATTTACTAAAGGAATTACAGATCCCACCCTTTTTATAAAAATAATTTCAAAATATATTTTTATTGTACAAATCTATGTTGATGATATTATCATTAGATCTTCTAAAAATGCTTTATGTACTTATTTTTAAAAGATTATTCAAACTGAATTTGAAATGATTTTAATCGGAGAACTCAAGTATTTTCTTGGATTTCAGTTTTTTCAAAGGAAATATGGTATTATTTTGAATCAAAGTAAATATACAAAGGATATTTTAAAATGATTCAGTTTGGATAGTAATAAGAGAAGTGATACACCTATGAGTACCACCTGTATGTTGGATGATGATAAAACTGGGAAACCAGTTGATCAAACCAATTATATAGGTATGATTGGAAGCTTACTTTACCTTACTTCTAGTCAACTAGATATCATGTTTTTTGTATGCATGTGTGCATGATTTCAAGGTAATCCTAAAGAATCTAATTTTCATGTTAGAAGGATTTCCAAATATCTTAAACATACTACTAATTTAAGATTGTTTTATCCAAAAGGAAAACCATTTGAATTAATAAGTTATTCAAATGCTAACTTTTCTGGATAAAAGTTAGATAGAAAAAGAACATCTGGAACATTTCGTCTTTTGGGAAAGTCCCTTGTTTCTTGGTTTAGTAAAAAATATAACTCGGTTGCATTGTAAACTGCTGAAGCAGAATACATTGGCAGTGGTAGTTGTTGTGCACGTATTCTTTGGATGAAACACACTCTATTGGACTATGGATATCAATTTATACATGTGCCTATAAATTGTGATAACACTAGTGAAATTAACATCTCTAAGAATCCTATTTCTCACTCTTGGACTAAGCACATTGATGTCAGACGTCACTTTTTGAGAAATCATTATCAAAAGGGTGATATGACTCAATAATTTATTGACTCTGAACATCTATTGGCTGATATGTTCACCAAGAAGTTATGCTCTGAAAGGTTATATTTTATTAAACAATAGGTAGGTATGATTGAAAATTGAAACCAATTATTGAAAACGATCCATGAAACTGATCAGTGAAACCGATCAGTGAAACCGATCGGTGAATCTGATCAGTGAAACCGATCAGTGAAACCGACCAGTGACACCGATCAGTGAGACCAATCTGTGAAACCAATTAGTGAAACCGATCTGTGAAACTGATCAGTGAAACTGATATGTGAAACCTATCTATGAAACATATCAGTGAAACCGATCTCTGCTACGCGTGGATTTATAGAGTTTATGAAATCGTTATTGTTTTTCAAAACAACATTGTTTTACTTAATTAATATTATATTTAATATTGTAACCCTAAATGATAAAATTAATGACCTGTGGCTATTTTTATTCATAAGAGTTGTTGACC
The DNA here is from genome assembly GCA_963277665.1 of Viscum album. Taxonomy (NCBI): domain Eukaryota; kingdom Viridiplantae; phylum Streptophyta; class Magnoliopsida; order Santalales; family Viscaceae; genus Viscum; species Viscum album. The sequence continues at coordinate 565,502,412 of OY728164.1, read as the reverse complement.
TTCCATCTCCCACTGAACTCTGCATTTTCTAAATCCAGAACAATCAAACCTTTCGAACCTCTTAATTCTCTCGAACCTCCAAATGGGAAAGAAAAATCAACAAGACAAGGAATATGAAAGATCTTTACTGGTGAAACGCACTCGGTGATAATTGAGCAGCACAACTCAAAGGTCTGTGAACCCAAAACTGGAGTCTAGGGTGGTCACCACAGAAAAGGAAGTAAGTTTTGAATAGGTGTTATCCAGTAGGTCTGCACTTTTAATGGTGTTGTAGATGCAAGGATGGAAGGACTGGTTCTGTAATAATAACCGAGTCTACTACCCAAATCTAGTGCATGAGTTTTATTATAATTTGAGTATTTCATTGGATGGAGCCAAAGTTGAAAGATTATCTTCAATAATTAAAGGCAAAAAGCTAACGTTTTCATCGAAGTAATGGGTTAAGTGTTTGGGAGTACCACATAAAGGAAGATATGAGGATTACACTGGTAATATCCCTCCTACCAATGAATATTTTTCATATTAGTATACTCTGGAGATTTTGACTGGAAAATCTGAATCCATATGAATAAGAGCTGCTAAGTTAGATGGAGAAAGTAGAATCTTGTTTAAGTTTATTCAGCACCAAATCTATCCCAGAAAGGGTGATTTTGCTTCAGTGAAGTATCAAGATGTTTTCTTGTTTTTAATTTGCTAAATGATGAGAAGAGGAACTTATATAGATATATTACTATTCATATTGCTGAAATGGTAATGTCATCCAAGAAGGATACAACCTTGTTCTATTCTAAGAAAGTCTCTTCCATGCTAAATTTTTTAGGCAATGTTGGAGATGGAGATGATTGTATCTCATCTAGTAGTAGTTTTTGTATTAGATAAGATATATGCAAATAAATGAAAATTAACTAGAATCCATGGAAGAAGACATGGGTTGTTAATGAAGATAGGTTGTATGAATCCTTTAATCCTACTGACCACTCTAAGAGACCAAAGTGGATAAGAGATCCTAGTTTTAAACCTGATGAGGAAGTATTATATTATGATGAAGAAGAAGAGACTGAAGTTCCTAAGCAAATTGGAGAGTCTAGTAGGAATGAAACTTGGAAAGCTGAAGCTGATGATGATGTAGATACTGAAAAGAAACTTGAGTCACCTCCGAATGACATGAGTGATCCTGATATAGTAATTCATAAGAAAATAATGGCTATTGGACCAGAAAGTCCACCTCTTAAGTAACCTGACTCAGAACCCCTTCTAGGTGATGAAGAAGAAGCTGACACAGAAGTATCGAATTCTAAGCAGTATGAATCTAGTAGCAACAATAATACCAATGGGACTTCGGAAAACAATAATGGAAATAGTAATGGTTATGATGATGACGATGATGATGTAGTTACTCGACCAGTGGATGATCACGATATGATCCAAGCTGATCCACAACCACAATTAGTTGAGAAAGAACCTGTTCTTGAGGCTAAAAGGATAGTGAAAACTATGATTGATGTAGATAGATAAGAATCTCTTACAAATTATAGTAAAGCTGATTTTGTAAATCCTAAGTTTACCTATTGTAAAGATACATGAGAAGAACATCTAGGTTTTGCGGTTCTATGTTTGGATTATTTAGAAGAAGAGGAAGAATAAATGAATATCACAAGAGTAAGAAATCTAGTTTAGGCTTGACCAGTTGCTGATGAAGTACAAGTGACTACAGAAATACATGTTTCTTCTTTTTCTTGATCTGATTTTGATAGGTTTAAGGATGAACTGCTCCACACAGTTAGAGAAACAATAAAAGTGGAATTATCTAATTCTCCTGCTCCAACTCCTGTGAATCTATAGGAGGCGTCTATGGGTTCTTTTGTTCAAAGAGTTATAAATATTTTTAAGTTAGACCTGTACAATACTGGTGAAATGATAGGTAGGCACATTTCTTCTCTAAATCATGTGCTCAAGGATTTGAGCAGTGACTTAGTATCTCTATCAGGATAATTCAGATCGACCATCACTGGTATAATGGAGTTTTTGAGAAATATGATAGAACACTTGAGGAAATGTGATTTAAGAAAATTGAAGGCTGATATAACTCAGATTGTTGCTCAGGCTAGCACCTCGAAAGTGAACAAGATCATTGGACATGAGATTAATGCCTTAAAAAAATGTTATAAAAGAAGAGTTAGCAGCACGTGGATAGACTCTGGACTTGGATTCTTTGAAAATGATGAATGAAAATCGTGATTATATTCATAAGATGGTAACACTTCATTACAATGGTAAAAGTTCATTACAACTTAAAATAAAATTCTCCTTAAAGAAAAAAATTTAAATGAAACTTAAAATTATGGAAAAAATTTTAATATATTAAATTTGTAAAAGAATAAGGAATTATTTCTAATATAATTCCATAAAATTTTTAAAACCTCATTTTAAAAAAAGGATCTTTAAACCTAAAAATGATTTTATTTTAATTCCATGCCTAGTAACAACCATTATATAAAATTAAATTTATTTTATAGAACATATTATCTTCAGATTTCTTTTAAACCATTTGTCAATAATGATTTATTTACTTTACTATGATAAAAATAGATTGTGTAAACAAAAATGGTTTTCTAAATAATATATATTTTTACCTCCAAGATAATTTATCTTTATCTATAACCATTTGATATTAAATTAATGAATTATCATTCATATATATATATATATATATAATTTCCTTAATTTTATAATTCTAAATAGGGGATATTTATAATCATGTTAAATATATATTGGTCAGTCGGAATTGCCCAAAGGCCTTCATTTTTTATATTTTTAGACAATCCACCATTCTATGGGTGAGGTGGAACCCTTACAAGGACTGAAGGCTTTGAGACAACTACATGACCCTTAGGTCTTAGAGGGAATCACCCAAACAAGACAACATGAAATTGATCATCCCTAGAAAATGTCATGATATCAGCACTCATCCTTCATAGGGCTGGTCGGCTAGATATCCTATGAAATGTTTCAAAGCCCCAGTACTGATGACAATGTTATACCCTCTAATTCTTCCAATTCTGGTTTTCTCTACTCTAGTTAATGTGCCTGCCCTGAAACCTCATTTGAAGACTTATCCCTTGTAGTCTGACTGTTACATCTATATTCATGTGGCCGAAAGGACTTGGGGTATCCAAAATGACTTAAGGTGGAAAGAAGGCCTTGAGAAACCATTAGAATGACGACCATGGGTGACCTGAAACCCCTGTAGGATTGGATGACCAAACCAGTGGCCCAGAGGCCCGAATGGATGAATAGTTAGAACTACTACAGTACTGAACAGTACCTGCTACAGGGCCTACTATAGTACCTGCAATAGTACTGCTAAAGTAACTCATAAATATGACTCCACCTGGATTTGATCTTAGGTATCTTGTATGCACTTTATGAGTCATCACCAACTGGATTAGGCATGTGATCCATTTAAAATATATATTATAAAACTATTTTTTGTAAACAAAACAATTATGTTTAGACAAGAATTACTCGACTATCATTACTTATCATTACCTAACGATTTCATGAAGGTCATTGATTTATTTTATTGTTTATTATTTATATTTATTCAATAAACTTTATTGATATCATTCCACAAAAAAATTGTCCTAAAAATAATCATTATTAAAAAAATAGTTCAAAACAATATCATTCAAATAGATATTATTTTTCTTAATTGAATTTGACCCCATTTTATATTGTAAAATAATAAATGTAATCAATTTTATATTTTATATCATTATTCACAAATGTTTGGTGTTCTGTGAATTTCAAGATATGGAACACCACTATGTAATTTATGTGGATAACATATTTCAAAATCATGGGCTGTTATATTATACCACCATAATAATTTCACCCACTAATTTTAATTAGTCTAATGAAAAAAAAATGATGCTTCTTCCTCATTACATCCATGAGTTCCCAAGTAGCATCATAAATCATATGGTTTTAGAATAAAACATTGACTAGTTGAATTTTTTTATTCTAAAATGGTTTATATCTTCAATCCATGATCTCTATATGGTGTACCTTTTAAGGTGTATCATTATCAAGTTTTATAGCATCTAAGTTTAGTACATGTGAAGTATCATGTATGTACTTCTTCAAAAGTGATACATGGAACACATAATGAATATGTTTGAGGTTAATTGTAAAAACCAAGAAATAATATTCTTTCTGGATATGATCATGACTCTTAAGGGGACTGATATATCTATGGTCTATCTTCACATTATTTCAAATTCACATAACTTTAATTTCAATGAGATATTTATTAGAATTCCTATTCACCAACGTAAAACTCAAGATATCACCAATGATTATTTGTATAACTTCTCTATTTGTGATGAGCCTCCTTGATGTACTTATAAATATATATAATCTTCTTTACCATTTCCACATCTAGCATAGGACCCAATATCTTATGTTCTCTAATTCCAACCCAGCATGTTGGAGTTCTCTACTTCATTCCTTGGAGGTATTGATAAGGAACTATTTTATTGATTGAGTGGAATATATTTTCCTTAAATAAATAAAATCTAGTAATATGTAGATCTTAAATACCCTTGAAATCCAAAAAAAAATCTCGTATTATATCTTATATGGTTTGAATGGTCATCTCAGACTGACCATCAATCTGACAATGATATGTTGTGCTAAAGTTAAACTATATATTTAATGATCATTAATGAATTCTTAAAAAAATATAGGTAAAACTTATTTATTGGCCAGATAAAATGATATTAGTACTCCATCAAACCTTAAAAATTCATTAATATATATCCTAAAAAAAATTTCTTGTGAGAAATTGTTATTGATATCAACAAAATTTGCTGACTTTTTAAGGTGGATGACTAAATCCTAAATGGTGTTATAGATTATAGATGTCTAGGGGAGTCCTAAAAATAAATCCTTTTTGATTTTTCCCATTTCAATACCTGTATGGGTAATGGGTACATCATTGCCTTATAATTTTGACATTCAACTATATTTTTATGACATACCTAGCACCGAGATTAATACTTTGTAGTATCCCATTAAATGTAATCCCACCAAAAATTTACCTCATGATATTAATAAAACATTATTATTCAAATATAGATAGAGAATATTGGTATATGTTATTTATCCAATAGTTCTTCTTCCTATTCAGTAATTGAAGGGAAACATATCTGGTTCTTGAATATTATCATTCCATCATGATTAAGGTTAAACATTATATTAATCCTTGTCTTCTTTTGTAGTTTCATATCGTCATTTTATTCCTCTTTAGTCTTCATATTAATGGATGATTAAGCAATCATTTGAGTAATATAGGATTTATCCCCTTTCTATTGGATTTAAATATTTATCATTTAAATATCTATTAGTATTAGATATTTTTCAATCATCATCATAGATAAATTGGCATCATCCTTTTGACGGATATCATCAACCACATTGTTTTCTATTCTGGGGTGGTAATGTATTGAGTATTTATATTTTTTTATTCAAAATCATTCATGTAATTTGGTTAATATTTAAATCATTATATGTAAATATATAATTAAATATTATATGGTTAGTATATATATCACACCATTCACCGTTAAACTAATGCCACTTTAGTTTAAAATAAAAACATATTGTTTCCTTGTCTAAAGCATGAGTTGGGTAATCTTTTCCATGAACCTTATATAGCATGAGTAATACAATTCTACTATGTCATTCTTCTTGATATCACAACTTAGTCCCTTATTTGGTGCATTTTTTATATCAAAAACCCTTATCCACTATAGGATAGTTTGAGAACAGGTTCACTGACAAACCTTCCCTTTAGTTCCTTAGGATTTTCATAATTTTAGTTTTTCCAAAGGAACTTGTCTCCATTATATTAAATAGGGTCATGGTATTTGTTTTCTATGAAAAATTTCTCAACAATTGTGGATATTATCCACCTAATTTATGAAAACATTATATCATAGTCAAATTGGTTGTTCTAGGACATTTCTCAATAATGATAATTCTTAAAATATCCATTGATATACATTTTTATTTTATTATAGGACCAATAAATATATTTTCCATATCCAGAATTCATAGTTACTAAAATTGGAATATAATTTATCATTCTTCAATGTCTTCAACATAATACTCAAATAAACATCATCCACTTTCTTGATCATAAAATATATGATAATTTCATAAATAAATCCTACCACAAAGTGATCAAGGTAATAACTAAAGAATATATAAATTAGATACATGATGATAGATATGTAATTGTACGTTTCAGTTGAATAAATATAAATTCATATTTTCTATACCTAATACAAAATTCGTTCTTAGGTATATAATCCCTTTTGACCATTAAATAATGATAGCAAGACCAAAGTTAAATATTTAAGAATTGTATATCTCTACATATTTAATAAATAAAGTATTCAATGAGGGGTCAATAATAGTTTTTATTTATAATGATCTTGGAGTGTTCTTTCTAATCAATTAGAAGTTACTTTTACCTATAGTTATTCATTTTTCCAAAATTCATTTGTAAGTGTGTCATTGTTTTATTTTTTGAGAAGGTGTAGAAGATGATCTATATAATGTTGAATGCATTTGGTTTCAATATTGGAGAGGTGTAAAAGACATAATCAAGGGATAAATCATATCATTGGTGGTTTTTCCCAATAAATTATGTCAGCAATGTCATTGAAATCCAACCCAGATTGACCCCACATATATGGGAGTGACCTCAACCACGCCCGGGAAATAGATGAGTTAGCAAGCTATAATGGAATCAAAAAATGTTATCATTTAGATTATCAGGCACCTAGGTGAAGTGTTTTTTACAATAGGGGTGGTATCATAAACGTAGTGGTCCATGGTGTATGGTGACACCATGGAGGAGTCTGAGAGTAGAACCTATTACTCACATATAACTGGTCTATAAAATTGGAAAGTGTATATTTTATATGAATTTTAGAGTCAAATTTTATTTTGTTCTATAGTTTCTCAGGCTATTCCAAATCTGAATTCATCATGGTGTATATTAGGGATCAATGGATATCCAAGCTACTTGCAATTTTTTGGTATTTATATTATAGATCATATAAAATGGAACAACATCCCATTCCATTTTTATAACAAATAAAATAATTTAGTAGGAGTTAATTTGGGTTATTTCTTGGGGATAGGTAGATATATTCAACTATATGGCATCATTCGAAATGATATTAAAAATTTGGGATTTTAAAACACAGATATTATGGTTACACAATAATATGTCTATCATAGTTTGGAATGAAAAAGTTGTTATGGATTTGAAATCCCATAAGATAATTCTAAATTAATGGTGCATTATAATCCCATGGGCAAGTCATAATCAAATAATTTACTAAAAAATAAAAAATAATAGTTAGTTTAATATAGAGATTTCATACAGAGAGAAAAAAACTAGAATAGAAAGTAGGGTTTTCTAGAGTGTATTTATAGAGGTTTTGATACCTGTATGATTAATGGTCTCAGAAGAGGTAATTTAAAAAGTCTCATTATCTTTGGAAATTAATTTTTTTTTGTTTAAGAGAAATTCCATTTAAAGTGTATTTTTAAATCATCATCATTTCAATATAGAAGATCCAAATAACACAGCAGTGAGTTCATTTTTGAGGGAGACTATTACATTATCCAACTGTTCATGGTAGTTAACTAGGATGATTATTTAGGGTGCTCTTAATTTTACATTTGGTAGTGATATTTTAGTAAATGTGGTGCACTATCACAATTTCATTCACACCCTTTGGACAGAATATAGTGCTGGTAAACCAAGTAGAATCCACTTTGTTATCTAATTCTTCCATCACACGTTATGGGGAAATAAAGAGAGATTTAAAATTGTTCTCCAAGGTGTTATAACAATATCATCTTCTAAAAAATAATTAAATATACACTAATTTACCCCCACAAATATTATGGTGTTATCATTTATATGATTCAAACAACTTGTAACATATGGATGTTTATTTATCTTCCTTCATGAAAGTGTGGGAATAGTTTTCAACAATAAATTATTCCCCATATTTGAATGATTTATTTTAAATTTTTTGAAAAAGATTTATTAAATATTACATAAAATCCTTAAGAATGAACATTTATGTAATAACAATATGTAGAATCACTATATATATTAATAAAATTTCATTAAAGGAATAATATCATAAATAGTTGGATACTGATGCCAAATCCAAAAATTCAAGAATAATATATCTTTAGAATGACATTTTTATAAAGGTACTATCTAGTAAATCCTATCATGTTATGTGAGAAAAGATACAAAAATTTTATTATGGATATCCAAGTGTTATAGGGACCATGTTATAGGTTTTTTTGAACATATTTGAATACGTGAAAAAGAATAAAAATAATTTAGTTGATTCCTTTTTATCATGAAATCACTCTTACTAAAATTATAAAAGTTCTTGATAAATTCCACAATGATGAAAATATTTTTTAGATTATCATGATAATACCCTCACTATGTATCCATGGTAAAGTTTCTATTTTGAATGACAAATATCTGAAATATATTTTTATTTAATAGATTTTATTACACTTTGGCAACCTATAAAATGGTAAATAAAGCTAATTAAATGATAATAATGTAAATAACTCTTTAGATGGACCTCAATTCTAGGAATAAACATAAAATCATGGGAATATAAAATGATAATAATTTTGATGAGTTAATGTCTTTTTTATCCTCTAAAACTAGATGTGGAAATGGAATATTTAATAGTAAAATTACATTTTATTTTTTTAAGTGTTAAAATTTAAGACATATCATATAAAAATTTCCCAAATACTATCTATAATATTTAAGTGATAATAAACGTCTTAAATGTTTTAAATGGAGGTCCTTTAAATGAAGAAAAATTCTCTCTGAATAATATTTTAGTTCTATGGAATGTGATGTCATATAAGTTGGAAACTATAAAGAAGTAGGTGTGTAAATGGTTCTTGAAAATAATAAAATAAATAATGATAGTGATGATGATAATGAAGGAGTTTTTGGGAGGGTTGATCTGTAAAAAGAAATTGCAAAAATACTATATGAACATGATGTGTGGAGTGAAAAATATAATAAGGTTAATATAGTGGTTCATGATTCCATGATCTACATGAAAGTGAAATAGGTAGATAAGTTAAAGTTGAATTCAGAAATTAGAAGTACTTAAATGTATAACATTACAAAATATGGGAAGAAGTTTAATTGATGCTCAAAGATGAATGAAAAATATGAATCCTTGATAGTTGGGAAAAATCTAAAAAAGAAAAGTAATGAGAAATGTTGTTATGATTGAAGAAGTTATGAATTGTTGAAAAATCATGACGATCAATAATGATTATTAACACCCAACATAATGATTAATAAATAAGCATCATAATCTATCCAATATAATAGAATTAAAATTTAGTAACATATGCATATCATATAAGTCCAATGATTCTAAAATAATGGCAACACGGTGGTTTTATCAAAGGTAAAATAAAAAAAATTCTAAGAAGGAATATCTTCAAAGAACTAAAAATGGAATAATTTATAGAGATATGGTTCACTCTTATACATAAAATTCTATAAGTTTTTACAATGGAAAGTTAGAAAACACATACCATCTGGTCTCTATTTCTTATAGGTCCATCTGGGAGAAAAATCATTCCAAATATTCAAGAATAAATTATAATTATTCTTTTTCACTTGAGGTATATTTTATTTATTTTTGAAAGCTATGGGAATAAGAAAATTTATTTCTATTAAATAGTGGAAAAAATTATCCTATAATTCATCAAAGTTGAGGAATTCAAAGTCTATAAACTTCAAAAAAAATACCAATAACATAATTTTAGTTTTTGAATATGAAAAATATACTAAAGTTCCAGTTGTTATGGATTCATACTCATAGCCTACTTGGGTAATGAAAGTTGATGCACAAAATTCTAATATAGTTTATGTTTTCTTAAGTGTAGAATACTATTCTAGCTGATGGATTATATTAAGTGTATGTACAAGATATATGATCATAAATAAAGACATTATTTTGAATGTCAATTAGAATAAATATGATATCATCAATTTCTGGATTGATGGGGGCCTTAATATTGTTTCTTCTAGAAATACAAAAATTCAGGAAAAAGATCTCAACAGAAATGATGATATCTTTTCTAATTGTCAGAGTGATAATATTTTTAGTTTCATCCAATTGTGTGACTATAAAAATGAAGTGAATTTTAGATAAAATTTAATTGTAATCAAAGCTCAACAGGTCTCACTTATTCTCAAAGGAAGAATAAAAGGGGGAATTTATACCCTGTTGGATTTGAAATTATTCTAATGTAGTTCAAAGAAGAGGTGAAAAGCTATGTCATAAAAATAGTGGTAATATATTATAATCGTCTACGAAGATATTGGTGAAGATAAATAGAGCTCCTAATTTTCATCATCCCATATATGATCAGACAAACACATGTGATTCATGTCAAAAATGGAGGATTTTCATGAAGTCCTTTATTTCCAAAAGGATGAAGGCATCATGGTTTTTTAGATTTTTTTGGTTGATAATTATGGGTAAACATCATCTAATGAAACATATGGGATTTGGTACTATGTTTTTTTTTTTTTGAGATGACTATATAAATATGGCCTAGATTACGCCCATCACAAACACTACCAAGGTGCATAGGTGTATTGCTTGGTATCATAAGACAACTAAAAATGTTCTTAGATTGAATATATAGATGTTTTAGACTAAAAATGGCATTAAATTTAAAAATATTCAAATAAAATAATACCAATAAATGTACACAATCCAACATTAGGGATTACCTATTAGAACACACCAACAAAATGGGGTTTTATAAGGAAGGATTCATGTAGTCAACAACATGTATCTAACTATGTTCATTGGAAGGTACCCTCTATAAATATATAGGAATGAATTAGTTCATGTAGTGGTTTATATCTCCAAAATATTTTTTTAATGTGTAAATGAATATATAACAGCATATGAAATGTGGTATGGAAAGAAACTTACTCTTAATCTTTTCAATGATTTTGGAAGAAAATTCGTCATTATCAAGAATAAAACATGTTTAAAAGTTAATGAACTAGAATATTGTAGAATAATTATTATATATTAATCAATTATTCATGATTACTAATGTTATAAAAAATTCCACCAAATATAACATAGATTAATGATGTTTTTATAGTTCAATATGGACCCATGAAAATAGAACAAGGGATGATTCTCCTAGAAAAAACCTCCAAATTTTATAATCTAAAAGTAATGAATAAGTGTATGGTTCAGAGGGAGTTACAATTCATGAAAAGAGAAATAAATAGGACTCAGATTGTAATGATATCCCATAAATTACTAAAATTTCATAGAGACATCCAAATAAGGAAAAATAATCAAAATAAACAATATGGGAGACCATAATTCTCTGGAATAGACTAGAATAAATAAGGCTCAGTAAAAGGTATTTTTGTTATCTTTGGTGGAACCAATGTATTTTAAAGAGGATACTAGTGATGAGAGTTGGTTCAATGCAAGGAATGAGGAGCTAGACCAAATTGATAAACAAAATACATTAGTATGTTTTCCTATAATTATTGATAAAAATTTCACTAGATCTATGTGGATCTTTCGAAATAAATTTAACGAATATGGAACATTGATTGATAAAAAATCACAACTTTGGTGTAAAGTGTATTCCGAAACTAAATTAATTTATGTCGATGACACATATGGATGAATTTCAAAGCACGATACTATTCAATTATTTTTAGATATGGAAATAAATAAAATATTGATATTATATCAAATAGATGTCAAATATGTTTTCATTAATGGTGGCTTTAATAAAATTTTATTTGAGAGCAACCAAATCAGATTTTCATTGATAAATATGAGGGAAAAGTGTTTCATCTAAATAATGCCTTTTATTTCCTCAAGAAATAACCATGGGGATGGTTCAATATATTTTATCAATATATAATTAAGATTAGTTTTAATATAGGAGGAATTTGTTAAAACCTATATACCAGTAAGGAAAATGATTAGTGGTTAATGGATACAATTTTTATTTACAACATAATTTTTAGGGACTCATATGAGACCAATGAATAAGGGTTTTATAACTAATGAGGATTGAGTTTGAGATATCTCTAATTGTGCAATTTTACTTTTTCATTACATAGATGGTCATTCTAAGAGTGTATGGGATAATTTTCTAACCATATAATTATTACAAAGAAGTATTGAGAATATTTAATATGAATGATGTAGAAACCCATACCGAGATTACCACGAGCTGGTGTCTTATACTAAATATATCGGCATCATTACAAGGAATCAAGCCCTGGAGGACCAATTTGTATTGTAGTCTTGGTAAGCATGATATATAAATGAGAATTGTATTATAAATTAATATACTAATTAAAACATAGTTTATTATTCTAAAAAATTTACATTAAGGATGATCTCTAATACATCAATTATATTTATACATATCTTTCATAGTATTCTTCATGGATTCTCGGTGAAAAAAACATAATATGGGTGATCTCAAATTCTCGGTAAGGAAAAAATATAGCGGAAGACATAATGAAACAATGTTAATAGTCAATTTGGAAAGGTAAATAACTAAAAATACATACCATTTAATCAAAAAACTGAATGAAAGTACATAAGAAATATGTCAAGGTAATATTCGGAAACAAATTCCATTCAAATAACTAGACAAGGAAAAAATAAATATAGAAAGGTATGAAACTAAAAAAATCCATTAATAAATGAACTAAAATTTAATGTATCCATAGATATGCCAGTGAAAAATCTCATGGATGAATAATAACTGAAATTACTATAAAGAAAATTTATATCATTATGGATGTCATGTCTCAGGAACATTAAAACGTATTACCATCAATAAATTTCAAAATATGGTTTAAAACTAATGTAGAATCATATTCGTGCAATTATTTGTCTCATTAAAACATGTCGATGCATTGAAGAGCTTTATAATTTCTGAGTTCCACCTGTCATTTCCAGTCCAAAGAATTCCCCATATTGAATAATCCAAATAAAAAATATGCCTTATCAAAAAAACCATATAGGGTGGGAAATATGGATCTATCGGTAATTTTCCAGTTAATAAAATAACTCTCAAAGTAGACACTGAATGTAAAATGGTATATGGTTTGGGAAATAGTAATATCTATGAAACATAAAATGGATAATAAGGGGAAATTAAAAGTTCAATTATCAAAATAAATTGAATACATAAAGGTGACTAAAAATAATTCAAGTAAGTGAATGTGAATACTATCCTTTCCCAAATCAATAATAAACCATCCCAAGGAATAATGGGTATGGTATCAATATAACAAACCCAAGTGGAGTAAAATAGAGGATTTTTTCGTTGGTGAAATAATATATTAACTTCTAAAAATATGTTTCTTTAAAAAAATAATTAATATTCATAAAAATGATTCAAATAAATTACGGTGGATAAATCTGTATAATTCTTTTGAGGTAATAAGAGTATTATTTTTGTAAGTAAAATGGTTAGAAAATTCCTCATTAGGAAAGAGATAATAAAATTCCATTTATGCGTTAATAAAATAAAAAAGTTTAAAAATTTCTATAAAAAATTATTTAAAAAGACAATTTAGAAAAAAATTTAATTAAACTAGGTTTTTATAATAAAATTAGTACTCCGACTAAACTGAGATATAAATTTAGGTTTTCTTGAAAACATTTTTTTATTGGAACCAATGAGTGGAAAAATAGAAGTAATACTTGAAATTGTCTTGAATAAAAAAATAATAATGAACCTTTATCTTGTAAAGTGGTTATATAATTTCATCAAATGTAAAATCCATTGAAAGATCATTAGTATTAGTCTTGTGGAAAATAATCTTTAAACATTCCAAAGTGTCCCAAACAACATTGAAAAATTTTTACACCATAAAACTCCTGAAATAATAATATCTAATGGCAGTATTAAATACAATTAAGTAAAATTAACTCATGATATAATATATGAAAATGTCTAGTAGGTACACCACACTAAATAAGTAAGTGGTGAATATGACAATTACCTCATTGATTTAAAAAGTGAGATGGAAATCCTTACAAATGTAGTAACAAATGATTGGAAAAACCAAAGGTAATAATATGTAAATAAAATATTTAAATACCATAAATATATTATAATTCATGATATTATATTTCAATGTGGGAGTAGGAACACTATATATAAGAAATTAGATATACAACAATTAATTATGCCTCACGTAATGAAAATGAGATAAGAATCCCTTACATTGCGTTTCATTTTAGGTGAATTTCCATTAACATCCTATAAAATAAACATTATATAAATTTATATATGATTCAAGACCTTTTTCATATATATAATAACTTTAATTTTACTTATTACCATGTTATTTACTACCACTTAAACAATTAAGTTTACCTCGAGTGTTTTTGATCAAATTTGGTTGATGTGTTAAAATAACTATTGTTGGTCAATGGGGTCATTATATAACTTATCCAGAATGATAAAAATGAAATAATTATCATATTTTTACATAAATTATAATCTTAAAATAAATCATTAAATAAGTTTATGATAATGATGATATGTTGCAATCATGGAGACAGTAGGCTGTATGTACGCATGAGTAACATTCCCATTTTTAAATGATCACTGGGGAAAGAAGGTAAGTAACTCAAATATTTAAAGAATAATTATTTTATAATTAATATAATATTATTTAATAATATATACTTATATATATAATTTTTTCATGTAAAAGGAATCACATCATGTTGAAGAGGCGGTAGTCCACATGTCCATGAACGACGTTATTTGTTTAAAGTGTGTGAATGGGTAATAAAGAGAATTATATGTTTATACATATATATGAAAAAGTAATTTTTTAAATGTTATAATATATATATTTTTTATGTGTCATATGTTTAATTATATCCATTAATTTATACATTACATGTATGATGTGAATGAAAGCATCGCTTTGAGAGGAGGTAGTCCACGCATCCTCAAACGAGATTATCGTATTTTCAAAAATTGGAAGACATAAATTTTTGTTATAAATAAAAATTACAGAAATCTAAAAAATTATAAATAAAATATATCCCATACATAAATAGATTTTCCATCATAATTGCCACCATAATATGATGTAATAGATAATTGAACAATCATTGTTTTGTGAGGCAGTAATTCCCCATTCATAGAAGCAGAATGTTCTTTCCCTGTAGATGGAGGTGTGAGTAAGTGTAGTTATAAATGATATATTATATTGAAGAAACTGGTGTTGTTACACAAGAATTTAATAATTAGATTTTAGGGGTTGGACAATGGAAATAAAACTAGATATATTGAGAAAAGACATTACCTTTTAATCAGGTAACTTCATTTGATTTGAACAAAATTGATTTTTTGGAAGGGTTTCTTCCAAAAGGGATTCTTATAGGTCTATAATAGGATTTATGGGAGAAAATATAGGCTTTTATTGGGCGAACTAAAAAGGTTTGAGAGGTGTGAGAGATGATTAGTGTTCGTGGCCATTTATAGGGAAGAAAAACGATTTATGTGGTATTTTTTGAAATGAAGCTCGGTGTACACATGTTCTTACCTAGTAAAAGTCATACCAAACCACCCAAACTCATTAATAGAAGGTTAATGGAAGAAATATTTCAAAAAATTAGTTTTTGACATGTTTATAGGTCATTTGGTCCCTTAAACATATGGTTTTCGTGTAATTTTTAAAGTAATTACACCTTAATCACTATAATTATTTTTAATCAATTTCACTAATAAATTCTGCCAATAATTAATTTGATCATATTTAAACACATGTATTATATTTTTTAAAATTGTTTCTATAGATTTCAAAATTTCAAGTCACATAATTGTTAAAATTAATTTTAATTCCATCCCCACAAATTGACGGATTAACTGGTTTTTCTAGACAAATGTTCAAAGGATTGTTATGTTTTTAGATTCAATTTCAAATATATATTGATTATAATGAACTAAATTATATTAATATATTTATAATTGATGTAATGTGACTTTTAAACTTCTTTATAAAATAATTTTACATTCTTAATTATTTAAATGGAAAGGCGGATTTTAACTAAAATGCAGCATTTCTCACTATACAATAAAAAATAAAGTTTCACTAAAAAATCCAAAAAATTAATCCTAATATAAATTTGAGATTATGAATAAAAAAATTATATCTAATTTATGAAATTAAATTGTTAAAATTTTCAAAACTAATATTTAAAATAGTTTCTCCATTAAAAGGCGGTTAAAAATGCTAGAATAAAAATATAGGTTTTGATGTGAAATATTGGGTTTGATCTTATCATATTCATACCAAATCTATAGGATGAATATAAAAAATAAATTATTGAATATGTAACATATTTATTACTTTAGTATCACTCACTAATTTAAATTTATTTAATTTATTAGAGTAAACATATTTGTGAGAAAAAACTAGTTTTCTATAAGAATATGCTTTTAATATTCAATTTTTTCTTATATTCATTTATAATTTATTGGAAACAAATGATTTAATTGACTATACCATTTATTTTAATAAGATAGTTAATATTATTAATAAAATATAGTTTATATCTTATTATATAAAATAATAATTTTTAAATTATATATTATTTTTCAGCAATACCCGATATTACGTATAGCACAAGCCATCAAATAAGATCACTTTTGCATGTAATGCAGGTTATAGAGGAGGGTCTTTGTAGCGCTTGATGTATGATCACCCTATATCACATGAATTTTAATCTATCTTAGTGTTTCATGAATTGAAATATATAGAATATATTTTAAATAGTAAATATATTATAAAGTGTACTGATGTTATATTATATTATGCGATTGTTGTCAGGTTCCATACACACTGTAAAACACAAGGTTATTACTTTAGTTTTTCGGGGCATCACATTCTACCCACATTATTTAAATAGAATCCTCAAAATTTAAATTAATCATGGTCATATACTTTTTGATACTTCCTATGTTTGAAATCCCATTTCATGAGAATAGTTCGTCAAACATCCTCTAGAAAAGAGATAATTGAAATTACAAAGGTCACATGGAATAAAATATAACTAGGTCTCATCGTAGGAGAACATAAGGGGATAGTAGAGGTACTTACTTGGAGGAAAAGAATAAATATTTATAGTTTTTTAATGTTTTAATAAATCAAAAACACGTGAATTATTAATGTAAAGTCGAGGGCCTCAAATCCATAAATCTTTGATGATTTAGACGGCCATCAGTTCAACAGAAATATATGTATAAGGAAAAAATTTTATTCCTCAGTCATATTACAAATGTTGGGTAATTATTTTACTAACCAAGAATATAAAAAAAATATTCTTACATGATAGTTTTCAGTATCATATTAACTATATTATCTTTTTGTAGTGTTTGATCACATTATATTTCATACCATTACCCCAAAAAATTAATTTCCAACAATGAACTTTTTTTAATTCCTGAATCAATTAAAGGAACTCTTAAAGAATAGTATATCCTATAAAAGAGTTACATGTATTACTATATTTCTATTAAATGTATCCAAAAATAAATATTGATAATAGTTTAATTTCTGATACTCAAAAGTGTTACTATTGGTTAATCATTAATAGTTATTTGTTATATTTTATAACTAAAAACCATGAAAATTAATAAGGACATTGTGTAGGTCAGTGGTGGACAAGAAACCCTTATCATCCTTCGGTCTTGGGTTCAAAACTAGATTCCTTGCTGTATTAGATTTATTTTCACCTATATTATAGTTTTTCCTTTTCTAAAACCATATTAATATAATTTCCAAAATTGATATGATGGGAATCCTTGATATTAGGTTAATCACTACATAAAAGTTTAACTATGGTTTCTAACACAACCTCAATATTTAAATTCAACATCCACATATTTCCACATAGACCACTATGTGGTCTAGAGTTTATCCTCTTGGATAGGGCGTTGACATGGGTAATGTCTGGGTTCCCCAAATTTACTAAAAAGAAATACAATGGATTTGTTATGAGGAGCTTCAATTCCTTCCACCATGGTATTCCTTTTTCCTATGCAACCCTTTTAATTATATCCTTCTTTCCCACATATAAAGCAGTTACATGTTCCATTGAGACACTTTCCTAGGTATCTCCTTCCGAACATCTCATATGTCAAAATTATAGCCTTCTTTTCTACATAGTCTCTACCACTCGTGCTTTTATCATCCTCCATCCTTATCTTATTTGGTTCCCTTAAGAGTTGGTAATGGTATATATTTTTAATAATATTTTGTGAAAACTGATTTGGAATAAACGTGGTATACTTAACTACTATAAACATCATTTGGTTTCATATTTTCACCATATTCTCCTTCATTTTCGATGTTAACTAGAATCCTTTGAGTTCAACACGTGGACTAAATCCCGAAAGAATAGTTTGAGAAAATATAATCACAGTGATAAGAGTGTATAATTATCTATAGGATATCAAAATCCGGAAACGTTATTTTCAAATTTAAAACATCTTTTGTTTAACCTTGATTATTCATTGTCAAAATCTATTCAAATTTTTTATATTGTTTTTTAAAAGAAAACATGGATTATACTGTGAATATCCCATAGGATTGTCAAACCAGGTGCACAGTAAGGCTCATTATCATGTACCCAGTTCCTCCACATCAATCCTGGAACACCATGTTAGATTTGTTACTCCTAGGTACATATTTTCCATAACCACATCTACTTGTAGTATACATACAAGGATTTATTTCTAAGAAGACCCAAATAATCTATACATTACCAAAATTATTGTGTTTTTATTTGTACTTCTTCAAATTATATATTAGGGTTATGTTTTAAAATCTAGCTTATCTAAAATCTAGTTCATGTGGTTGCTACTAAACAATCATTAATACCAACTATAGTGACCTGACCCCACATAGCCCAAAACTAGTGTTTGATATCAATTACATTGGCATGATTATAAGGAATCATACCAAAAAGAACCGATCATATTAGTTTTCATGGAAAACCAAATACAAAAATGAGAATTTAATTGCAAATACATACACTTATTACAATATATTTTTTTCATCTAAAAAAAAAGCATTGAGGATGATCTCTAATCCATCTATTATATTCCTCTATACCATTAATAGATTTATTCTAGGATTCTAAGTAAGAACATAAAAATGGTGAGCAGAAATTTTCAATAATGGGAAAATATTGTGGATAAAATAATGAATCATTGTGAATAGTCATTATGGAATGGTAAATAAATGAACACTCATGCCATTTAATTAATAAACAGAACCAAATTACATAAGAAATTTAGAAAAGTAATAATTGGAAACATAAGCCATTCAAATAACTAGATAATTCAAAATAAATAAAGAAATGTATAAAACTAAAACACATGCCATTAATCAATGAACTAAAATGAAATGTATCTATATATATGTCGACACAAAATTACATGGATGAATAATAATATAAACTACTATGAGAGATATATATTTATTTATGGGTGTCAAGTGTCAGGAACATGAGAACCTATTAACATCAACACCATTCCCAATAGGCTTTAAAAGTATGTTTAGAAACCCATTTGAGAAATTATTGGTCTCATGAGAACATGTCAACGCACCGAGGAGCAATATAAATTCTGAGCATTATCTGTCCTTTCCAATCCAAAGCATTCTTCATATTGAATAATCAAAATAAATAATATGCATCATCAAATAACCATATTGGATGAGAAATACATATCAATAAATAATACCCCAATTAATCAAATAACTATAAAATTTTGAAATCTATATAAAATGGTATAGAGTTTATGCCATAGTAATCGCTATGAAACATTAAATGGATAATAAGGGGGAATTCAATGTTTATTGACCATAGGAAATTCAATAATTCAAGGTGACTAAAAAATAATTAATGTAATTGAATGTGAATACTATCCATGTAAAAATCAATAATAAACCATCAAAAGAAATAATAAGGATGGTATAATTACACCAAAACCATGTGGAATAAAATAGAGGTTTGTTTTCATCGATAAAATAAATGATTAAATATTAAAAATATTATTAACGAAAATATAATTTTATTTTGAATAACCTTTTAAAAATATTATTCATCAAAAAACCTTCAAAACAAGAAATGTAGGCTTCAAGGAAATTATGGGGGATGAATCCATACATGTCCTATGGGGTAACGAGAATATTCCTTTTGAATGAAAAATGTTATAAAATTCCTCATTAGGAAAGTGAAAAGGAATATTCC
Organism: Viscum album; assembly: GCA_963277665.1. Taxonomy (NCBI): domain Eukaryota; kingdom Viridiplantae; phylum Streptophyta; class Magnoliopsida; order Santalales; family Viscaceae; genus Viscum; species Viscum album. Next base: position 565,481,956 of record OY728164.1, on the reverse strand, counting down.
TTGGAAAATTAGATAATCAAAATGGGTAAAAATGTCTTTACCAAATAATTTTATAAACATTTATTAAAACCATTTAATAAAAAATGGTTTTTAAAATAAAATATTTTCTCTGACTAAAGAGATAAATGATATCATAATTTGTGAAAAAATATTTTCTAAAACCGTCTCGGTACCAAAGAGTGTAAAAATAGTACTAGAACATGAAATTTTCAATAATAAATTGAGATGAATGAAATGGTTTTTGTAAAATGGATATACAATTTTCTCAAATGTAAATTTTATTTAAATATCATTATTATTAGTCTTGGGGAAAATAATCCGTAAACATTCCAATGTGTCCCATAACACTTTAAAAATTTCTAAATCATTAAACACATTAATGAATAATATTAAATGAATGTATTCAATACCATGAAGTAAAATTAATTCATGATATAACAGATCCAAATTTCGATTAGATACACGCCACAAAAGAAGTGGATAATTTTCCATTTATCACAGAGATGTAAAAAGTGAGATTGAAATCCTTACTAATGTAGTAAAAAATGGATATGAAAAACCTAAAGGTAATAATACCTAAATAAAACATTTAAATACCATAATTATACTATAATTCAGGATATTATATTTAAATGTGGTAGTAATTACACCATATATATGAAATTAGGTGTATAACACTTAAGTATGCATGACGTAATGATAATGAGACAAAAATATCTTACCTTATGTTTCCTATCGGGTGAACGTCATTTAACAAACTTTATAATAAACTTATGATAATTTAATGATTTCATAAGAAAAATTGTCATGTTTATAATTAATTTAATTTCACTTATTATCATGTTGTGTAAAACTACATTAACAATATAGTTTACCTCAGGTGTTCTGACCAAATTCAGTTTATGTGACTAAAAAACTATTGTTGGTCCACAATGGTAAAATGGGTAATTATATAACATATCTAGAATGATAACAATGACATAATTATAATATTTTTATATCAATTATACTTTTAAAATCAATAAGTAAATATGGTTATGAAAATGAGAATATGTTACAATCATGGAGACGGTAGGCCGTACGTATGCATGAGTAACCTTCCCATTTTTAAATGATCATTATGGAAAGAAGTTAAGTAACAAAAATATTTATATAATAATCATTATATAATAAGTATCATATTATTTTATCATATATACTTATATATTGAATTATGTTTTTTAGAAGGAATCACATCGTGTTGAGGAGGCGGTATTCCACACGTCCACGAATGACGTCATTTATTTTAAAGTGTGTGAAGGGGTAATAAAGAAAATTATATATATATATATAGAAAGGGAATTGTGTAATTAATATAATATATATGTTTTTAATATATTTAATTACATCTATTCATATATACATTCCATGTATCGTGTGAACGAATCACATCTCCTTGTGGGGGAGGTAGTCCACACTTCCTCAAATGAGATTATCATATTTCCACAACGTGGAAAGAATAAATTTATATTATAAATAAAAATAAGATAATTTTTAAACATTATAAATAACATATATATTATATATAAATATATTTTACATCATAATGGCCACCATAATCAGCCGTAATGAAGATTTGAACAATCATTGTTTCGTGCGGTAGTAATTCATCGTTCATAGAAACAGTATGTTTGTTGCCCAGTAGATGAAGGTGTATGTAAGTGTAGGTCTAAATATAAGCATAAAAAATAATTATATATTTATTATACTTTTTTTTAATCAATAACAAAATAATTATATTTTAGGTGTTGTAAAATGTAAATCAAATTAGAGAGATTGAGAAAATATATTACCTTAATTTTAATCGGGTAACTTCTTTTGGTTTGAACCAAAATATTTTTTTAGAAGTGTTTCTTCCCAAATTGATGATTTTAGTTTGAGGATATTAATTACATAATAATATTGGTTTAGTTATTGGATAAAATTAAGTGGTTTGATATGTGTCATAAATTGGTAGAGGTGGTGGCCTTTTATAAGGAAGGAAAATGACTCACTTGGAATTTTTGAATAGAGGATAGGTGTGCGCATGTTATTGCCTAATAAATGTCATAAAAACCAAAAAAAATTAGTATAATTTTAATGGCTGAAATATTTCCATCCTATTAGTGTTTTACAATATGATATGTCATTTGGGACCCTAAACATAGGGTTTTAGACCATTTTTAACCCTAATTACACCTTAATCATTTTAATTAATTTTAATCGCTTTCACTAATAATTTTTATAATAAATTAATTTGATCATATTAGAACAAAAATATTATATTTATTACAATTTTTTATGTCAAATATTCAAAATTCAAATTATAAAATCATAAAAATTATGATTAATGCTCTTCTCGCAGACAGACGGATTAACTGGTTTTAGTAGAAAAACACTCAAAATATTATTATGTTTTTATATTCAATTTAACATTTATACTAATTATAATGAAATAAATTATATTAATATTTTATAATTTATCCATTTTCTATTTAAAACAAATTTATTATCTAATTTAACATTAATAAATATTAAAATGGAAGGGTCGTTTTTAACAAAAAGGTGGTATTTTTTATTATTCACAAAAAAATGAAGTTTCTCAAAAAATAACACAAATTAATAATAATATAATTTATGCATTTTTAATTGAAAAATTATGATTATTTTATCCAATTAAATTCATAATATTTTAAAAATTAAAATTTAAAATAGGTTATCTATTAAAAGGAGGTAAAAAATGCCTAAATAAAAATATAGGTTTTTATGTGAAATATTGGGTTTGATGGAATATTATACTTACCAAATGTACTTTATAAATATAAAAAACAATTTATAGAATATGTATCATATTTATTACTTTAATATCACTTACTATTCATAAATAATATAATCTATTAGGGTAAAACAACTTTGTGAGAAAAAACAGTTTCTTATAAATATTTGCATTTAATATTAAATTAGTTATTATATTCATTACTAATTTAATTGTTACCAATGATTTAGTTATTTAAAAAAAATATTTTCATATGTTATTTTATAATATTCATAACCTCTATTTTATATCATATTATATTATAAAATAATATATTACTTATAGATTTTTTCTCAGTAAGAATTAGTATTGCATATAGTGAAAGCCATTGAAGAAGGTGGATTTTGCATGTAACACAACCTATAAAATAAGGTTTTTGTTGTGTATGATGTATGATAACCGAGTTTCATATTCATTTAAATATAACATGGTGTTTCATGCATTGAAATATATAGAATATATTTTAAATAGTAAATATATTATAAAGTATACGGATATTATATTACATTACATGCTTCCTGTCATGTGTCATTCATGCTATAGAATACAAGGTTATTACGTTAGTTTTTTGAGATTTCATGGATGGAAAAGAGACTATGAAGACTTTTTTTATACAAGTATTAAATTTACAAAATATAAGTTATCCATCAAGGTCGACGTGAGCTTTTATTGTCATATTATTGGATGTTTAAATTATTTGATAGAAATATTCTTATAAATATTATTTTCTAATTTTCATCCTAATCATTCCCCGAGACATCTAAAGTATTAATACATGAAATATATTAAAATAATTCTCAAATATATACATCATCTGATATACAATGGGAACCTTTATCATAAGTACACAAATCAAAATATAGTGAGATTCGCTGATGTGTATCAGGATGGGTCCATGGGTGACTAAATATCAACTTCTTGTATTGAATTTTATCTTGGGAGATTATGCATCTCATAAAAAATGAAAAAGTAGGATTTCATAACTTTAAGAACTGTGGAGACTAATTATATCTTTTCCTCTCAATATTTAACTCAATTATTTATGGATGAAACAATAACTTGATGATTTGGGTGTTTAGTTAAATTATTAGATTCCAAATATGTGTGATAACTCAAGTATAATAAATATTATAAAAACAATTATCCAACACTCTTGGAACAAGAACATTGATATTATTTGTCATTTCATGAAGTAAAAAGTGAAGTAAGGAGTTGTGGTTTTGGAGTATGTGTCAACAAAATATTAAATTGTAGATATCATGAAAAATGAATTACCTAAAACTATTCTTCAGAATCATAGAATTTGTCTTTAAATAAAACTATATATATCTATATAAATTATTCTTATATATATCCTCACTCCTAATAGTTTCTTAATTTAGAACAGTATTTTTTCTCGCTATATTTTTTTGTTTTTTTAATCCCTTATTTGAATATTTTAGAATAGTAAACTATTTTTGTTAATTTCTAAAGGGGGGAAATATCCATTTAAGTTTGGAGATAGAAACGAAAAGGGGTAGAGAGAAACATGGGAGAGTTTTTCAATCTAAAATTAGGGGGATCCTTCCAGGATTTTTTGTGTAGAAATGATTCAGATGTTATCATGATAAATTTATCCATCAATTCTTGTTTCCAATATTGATTTTTTCTCACATGGGATTAAAATTGATGATCAAGGACTCCTGATTCACTTTTAATGTGGTTTAGTATAGATTATTCTGTTAATATCTAACAAACCCAAAGGTAGTTATTGTTAGATAAAATCCATTTTGATTTGTTTGTGTGTTGTGTTTGTTTAAATGTTTATGAAGGAAAACTACATGAATTAAAATTTAGATGTTCTTTATTTTGGAGTTGGCCCTTCATAGTCCATGAACTATAACACATACTTAATGGTTATTCCATAAAAATTATAATATCTATGATTATAATGTTTTTGTCCATCCCATTAAATTATAATTCCAATTTTGGTTGTTGGATGTGTTCGTGGGAGGTTCTATGAGTCTGCGATGGAAGCTGGAGGTGTAGTAGAAGTTCTACAAGAATTACATTCCATGTAAGTGTATTACGTGATGTGTAATTATGGGTCATGGATTTTGTGATAATGTTTCCCAATTTATATATTTTAATCGTTAAATAATAAAAAGGAAACATGGTTTTTGGTGAAACTCAACCCCGAGTTTTACACAATGTAAAACGGGATTACACATCATGTTAATCCTTGATACAATGAAATTTTAATTTTTTATTCTGATCTAATTATCATTTATTCTTCCATGGTTTTTTCTACCACCAATTTTTGGTGAAACCATGTATCCCCATGGATTTTTAAATAGCTCTTCCTCTCTCTTTTATTAGTTGTCCATGTTGTTTATTTGTTTGAAATCTGTGGAAATCCCTTCCTTCTTCTTGGTAGGTATTATGTTGTTCTTATCGTGGGGATTCGTTGAGGTGATGTTTATTTTATTTGAGCTATGTTTTGGGTTGTATTTTGATTCTCTTTGGATGTGGTGTTTGTTGATATGTGTTTCTTCATGGAGTGCTAGTGGTTTTTTAGCATTCTTCTTCTCCCTATTGTGTGCAGTGAGCTATCAAAGCTTCTTTGAGGCAGGGATTTCCTCATTTCTATTTATTTTGAGTCATGTAAGTAGGGTTTACTTTTTATATCTATTGATTTTTGTTTTTTTGGATTATTAAAAGATATATGAATTGTTAATTATAATTAAAATGGGTAAATTGGGTTTTATTTTCATGATTTTATATCTTCGATGTTATTTTTTGATATTGTTGATTGTACTTGATGAATGACCTACTAAAAAATGTGTACATTAGGGGATTTTTTTGTGTTTGATAAATGCGATGTTACTTCTTCATTGGTTGTTATTGTTGTAATATCACACTAAAATATAAATTGGTTAATTACTAATATCTTTTTAACATAATTGTTTCCCCAGGATTTTGGTTTCTAAAATAATCCCCATAAAATAAAATTGGAATGTCATAAATTCCCCTTTATAAATCTGTAAATGGATTTTGATATGTTGTTATGTGTGGTAATTCTTTTAGGGTAAAAATCTATAGTTGATGTGTGGTTGGTGAATTTTGGGAAGGTGGTTTGTGGGCTTTGCTTTTGGGGAATCAAGGTGGGTTGTTGGTCATGTTTTTTAGAATGTGATGTGGTTTGTTTTCTATGATTTTGGGCTGGTTAAGTGGGGGTTTATTAGTGCTAGATGTCCATGTAGTGATAGAATAAATGATTAATGATGATTGAAGTGGAATTTTTTTTGTTTTATTTATGGGGATAAAAATGGTTAATGAATAATTTATTTATGGGTTTCAGGAATAAACATTGATTATGCTAGAAAACAAAAATAATTAAATGATTAAATGATATTGGTTGGAAATTTGAATGTGGGTCATGGAATTTTGTGTGGTGTTTTGCATTTAAAGGTAGAAGAAAAGGGGAATGAGTTGGGATTTGGTTAGCTTTTTAACCTATAGGATGGTCAGATGATTTATTTATATATTTATCCATATACTTTTATATTGTGGTTATTTCTATATTTACCCTAATCACATCGATCACTATGTGCGGACACTCACATTGTCACACAAGGGGGTGTTTTTTCAACCATATCATGAGGAGTAAAGATGGTTGTGTACATTCACTTTCTCACACTCTCTTTCAGGAAAGTTAGGAATTCAAAAGGTGGTGATGGATATAGAATTATTAGTTCATTATATGGTGGTTGTGATAGCCCAGGTGTGTTTGGTTGAGATGTGATATCGGAGGTGTTTTTGGGTGATGTGTGACCGTACTTGTGGGTAGATAGCACATTTGTTTAGGTGGGATCTGACCATGACTGTGTGGTGGTGGACCAATGGTCTTTAGGATAGGCATGATTGTAATTTTCGGTCTTATTCTAGTAGGGGTTATGGTTGTTAGGTGGAGAGAATAAGGTTGATTTCCTACATGTTCACGATATCCCACTACTCTAGTTTTGGAAGTCGTTGTGTTTTGGCCTAGGTGTTTTTGGGTGAAATTTGATATATCCATGCTTGTGGGGTGGCGATCCAAGTTTTCATCGAGCGTGGTGTGTTGTGATCATTCATGTTTTGCAATGTGGTATATTGAATGGATGGAAGCACCAAGACGTACAACATTGGGTGTGAGAGAAGCATTCTAATGGGATTGTGGTGTAGGTAACCCTTATCGATGTGATTCCTATTACATTTTATTACACGGAATGAATTATTTTTTGAGACTACATTGGTGAGACTGAGTTTCGTTATTATACCAATATGGGTTTTGTTTTCTTTTTTTTTCTTTACTGAAAGTGCATTAGTATTCTCCATTCACATGATCATGAGTGACTTTGGTTTTCATACTATGTATACATTTTTTATCACCCTTCACATATAAAATTATTTCAAGGTTTCCATGAGGACTACATGAACCGTGATGGATATTACTAACTAAGATACATGACAGATACTATGTCTCTACTATTGTTTTACTTTTGGATATTTACATTGGAGACCTGTATTGTTTCAGTTCTATTTATACATTCATGTATGATGGTTTAAGATTTATTTAATATTAGGTTTTTGATTGTTTTTTATGATCCATATTATATCTTGATCTTATTTCTTATAGATGTAAATGCTTCTAATGTTGTGATATTTGAATCGCCTTAGTTCTAGTCACCAACTTGAGGCCTATTGGAAGCAATAATCAGGGGTCATTATCTCTATCCATTCATTATGGTATCTTTAGATGGAATAGGTTGTGATAAATTTTTCACATAGATGATGGTTGAGGGATAGGGTAGACTTCTAGGTTAGTAACATTGAAAAATGCATGGGTTATTATGGAAATAGTTCCACTTGACCTTGGTGTGTGACCTAAGCCAGGGAGACTGGCTAAGACATGGGATTTTAGGAGCCCCCATGATCATGTTCATGGATAATGATATTTTTGAACATCTAAGTCAGATTTACCTACTTGCAAGGTAAATACCTTGTAAAGGTACATTCATCATGAGGATTTTTATTCTTGTTTTAATTGGACTATTTTTTGGATGGTTAAAAATAAATATTGTGAATTAAAATAAATATAAACAAAATTACACATTACCGGGCTTATGAGGTTATTTTTTCTCTTATATTTATGGCTCCGTTGTTGGAACCAAGGATTTTCTTTATTTTAAGTGGGTATAGTTTTGGTTTGGTGTCAATCCTCACATGGAAGATCCAGGAGTTGGAAAGAAAAGGGTTAATATAGTTAATGCTAACAAAAATGCTGAAGGTGGCCTCGTTTCCCAGTGTCTACCAAATTTTTGGGGTAAAAAATCTAGAGGAAGAGGATTGAATAATGATGGGGTGTTTTCTAGAGTAAACCCCTCATTAAAATTTTAAATTCATGAGTTTCGAAGAGACTGGGTTGAGGATAAAAAAGATTTCGAGTATCATGAATGGAGATAGTGATCATCACGAATACAATAAAACGTTAATCGTGATTATGCATTGTATTGATGTTGAGCTCTATGAGTATGTCAAATTTCATTATATCAACATGAAGGGAGAAACACCATGAAGAAATTTTTTGTAGATTAGGAAATCATTATAGATGTGGTGGAGAAACATTAATTTAAATCCTACAAATATAAGGCTACCCTCTTAAATTATAATAAAAATATTCAAGGAAAATCATGAATCTATTTGATTTCTCATAGCTAGGGGAGCTCTGTGAATCTAGTTTTCTAAGTGATATTAAGCTTCAACATAGGACATATTTATTCATGATTGATTCCAACAATTATGAGTAAATTATGCATCAAGATAATGTTGTATACTGCATTGACTTAGTGATCTTCGTGAAGGCTGTTCGTTTCACAAAGTCATGGGTGCTTCAAGAAGGAGCTTTGTGAAGGGATGTTTTGAATGTCACATTTTTAGTGAACATGTATATTAGTGTATATCAACTTAGGTCTACGGTGAAAGAATATTCTCATTCTAGATAGGTAAAAAGACTATAATGACAAACCATTTAATCAAACATCCATTATATAAACTATGATATACTCCTCTCAATGATGTGTGATCGGGGAGTCAATGAAAGTCTTCTAATGGACATAGTATGATATCCCTAAAACATTTTAATGATATTGTTCCTAGAACAAAGTGACTGTGTCAAAACTTCTATATTCCACATAAATTGAATATTAGTGGAATTATTTAGGACCTACACACTGTTAGTGTATACTTCTTGGACAAGCCCATAGTGGTGAATAAAGAAAAATTACTATGTTTTCTTGTTCCTTGTGAATGTTTTAATTACATAACATTACATTTAGATAGTTTTTATAGGTTCCTACCAACATGGGAACAATATTTTTCACTTCATACGAAAAATTTGACTCCTTGATTCACCCCTCACCACTCTGGGTGTTCCGGGCTCCTTCTTCTAGATCGTCATTCACCTGTGGCTCAGGTAGTTGAGGTTTAGCTGGATGATCTAGTGGATCTCCATAGGTTGGATCTAGATACGTAGGAAAATAAATGGTATATGATGTTGCATGCTTCCCAGTAGTATTATTTGGGTATGTATGATGGTAGTGTTTTAGATGTAGAGATAGAGAGATAGCTTGAAGAGATCAATATCACTTTTAGTTTGATCTAGGCCCTGAAAGAGTATCGGGACTGATTAGTAGTCATTCAGATGCAAGGAATTTTGTATTATTTGAGGAAAATGAACATTGGTTAGTGTAATTAGGTGTATATTTTTTTAGGTCAACTCCCAGAAGGATTTTGGGGAAGATTTCCTTCCATCATCCATGAATGTAGTAAAGAGGAAGGTTCTTGTTTCTCTATGGAAGGGAATAATTTCAGTGCAGGATTTTGGAATTAAATTCAAGGACCTTCTTCCTTTTTTACCAGATCTATTTCAATCCATGGACTCTCATGTGAGATTTATTGAGGATTACCTCTCTCCTACTATCTAGTATAAAGTATCTTTTTTTATATTGCCAACATATTTGGAGGTTCATAAGAATTCCTATATGATCAGGAATATGCACTCACAAAGAGTTTTATTGTGATAGGAGATCATAAGGGTTATTCAAGGAGTAGATTTGTAAATGGTAGGTATAATGCATCAGGACCTTTTAGGTTTTGATGTGAAAGGATTCTACCTCAGCATATTTCTTTTCAGACATCAAGGGCCACTAGTTTCAATTATTTTCATGGGAGCCTTGTGCAAGAATGTTTTAGTTGTGGGGTTCATGTAAATCACTAGAAATAGCGTGGAGTGGTTCCTTGAGCTCATATTAGTGGAAGTATAAAGGTTCAGCGCCAACCTCAGTAGTAGTTTCTAGTGATACTATTTTATCCGTATGAGAAATAAGATTACTCTCTTTTGAGGGGGTGGAATTGGTAGAGGTTGGCCCTAGGATGTTCCTCATGTTCTGGGGTTTTTACTAGATCATGGTCATGGAGTTTTTCATCATTAGAGATGTAGAGGATATGGGTGTGGTCAGTGACATATGATGGAGGCTGAAATGTTAGAAGGTCCAGGGATCCTTAAAGGTAGGTTCAGTTTGTTTAATACTTTTATGTGTGACTTTTTTGATTCTAGAGATTCTCACACCTTCTTTCCCACCAGCACTAGCCCATGCTCTAAGACTAGACATATAGAGGATTCCAGATCCCTTAATTTTAACTACACTAGTCTGAGGTAAGAGAAGTTTGTTTGATGTATATTGGGGATTTATACTAATGATGGGGCCACATCAGTCCCATAGAGATCCTTTCTTAATATAGATATAGCAATATGATTTCATCCTCAACATCAACTAGTTTTATTTTTTATGTGATACTATTGACTACTTTTAGATTGGATTTGTGTTTTTGGATGTGGATGTCTAGTGTGTGGTTTTTTATAGTAACCAATTTTTTCTGGTGGGAATTCGATGTTTGGAGGCCCCTCTTTTCTTGTTGGATGAGTTGTGGTTAGAATCAGTGGATTCTAGGATGGTATAGATTCCCATGGTCAATTAAAAATTCCTAAATCTTTTTCCCCATAATGTTTTAACTCTACCTCCTCAATTTGGTGTTGCGTTTGTGAAATACATATAGCCTAGTGATTATATGAGTTTGATGGATCTTTATCGGATGATATATTTTGAGGTGTATGATATGAGGATTTTGATAAATGACCTGATGCATAAGGTTTTCATCTAACCCAATGTGTCACCGTGGGGTGCTCCAGTGTTTTTTCTAATGGCAGAGGATGGTAGTATAGGATTTTTCATAGAATGATAAATGTTGAATCAGGTGAGGATCAAAACCATTACCTTCTTCCAAGTATATATGTTCTTTTTGACTATTTGAGAGGGGTAATTTGGTTTTTTGTGATCGATCATTAGTCTTGGTATCACCAGTTAATGTTGAAGGAGGGAAATATCTTGAAGACTCCCTTCCCCTGAAGGTATGTGAACTTTGATTTTGTAGTCTTGTTGTTCAATGTTATGAATGCACAATCTATGTTTTTTAGGCTTATAAAATCTATGATCTTTGAGTTCCTAGACTGGTTCATCATCATATTCAATGATGATATCTTGAATTACTAGATGTCAGATGAGGAGCATTCAAAAAATCTCATAACATCGTTGCATATTCTTATATTCCATCGTCTCTTTAGAATTTTTTCTATGTCTATTTTCTATACAAGAGAGATTTATTTACATGGGAATTTAGTGTCTGAACATGATGTGGTTGTAGAACTATTTAAGGTCTCGGTAGTTGTTTCTTGTGAACCAACCATGAATTTTGTAGAGGTTCACAGTTTCCCTGGTCTCATAGGCTATTAATAGAGGTTTATACCTGATTTCTCTCGAGTTGCATCCCCATTGAAAAAAATTACTAAAAGGGATCAAATATTTTTGTGGAATGATCTATTACAATAAGTGTTTAGTTACATTAAAAGGATTTTGGTTAGTGTCCAGTGCTTCAACTGCTAGAGGAGTGTGTGTTGTTTGAGGTATTTTTTTTACACATCCTTTCTTGGATTAGGATGTGTCTTGATGCACCTGAAGGCAGTGATCAATTTTATATAAATGAAGTTACTCCACCATAAATTTAACTATGCCTCCCATGATCTAATTAAAACAACATTTTTGTTTATGATATTGTTGCAGTGATATTTCCTCATTAGAGAGGGATTTGTGGTCTTCATGGATCAAAAGATTTTGAGGTATATATTTTCCCATCATGATATAAATCTATGATAGAAAAGGTGGATGAAGTTTCATTGGGATTATGATTTTGGGATCTTCTAAACCACATGAAAGGAGAATTTTGTGGCAATAATGTTGATTAGGAAGTTGTGGAAGGGTGTTGTTCAGGAGTTTGGGGATTCATGGAGAGAAATGGATGAGTTAGAAGCCTCAAACAGGGATGTGAGGGTATATAGTGGTAGAGGCTATTTTTTATGTTGATTTTGTATTGTTATGTGATTCATCATGTGGTGGTGTCTCAATGGGGAGACTCATAGGAATAGGTGATGTGTGATCATGTTGTCTAGGATTATGCTCTGGAGGGGTGGTCGGAGGATCTATGGAATTGGATTTTATTTCAGGGGAGGTTGTTTTCTCAAATAGTAATGTACAACGGAGTCTGCTGTGAGTTTCATATCTCCTCATTAGCATTACACCTAGGAGTTTCCAAGACATAATGTGGCCTGAGGAAGCATTTTTTGTGGCCTGGTATGAAATGTCAAGTAGTGGAGTTTGGGGCTCGATGTCTAGTTTTCAATAAGGTAAAGGCCATGAATTTTATTCACATTATTTTTTGAAACTCATGGATATTACCAAGTGGAAATGGGATGAAATCATGATTTATTTCATCATAGGATTACCAAGAACTCAGGGTGGTTATCATGATATATTGGTGATTGTGGATTGGTAGAAGAAATCCTCCAACGCCTTAGCAATCAAGGAGTCGGGTGTAGTGGATTTTTTGTCTATGTGGTACACAGATGAGCTATTGGTGTTTCATGGAGTTTTTTGGAAAAAAAAATAATATCTGGATAATAATTTTACCTCATGAGTCTAGAGAGTATTACATCATGCTTTTAGATGTATGTGACACTTTAGAACTACCTTCTACCCACAAACCAATGTGAAAATGGAACAAACTTTCCCGACATTAGAGGATATGTTTTGGGAGTGCATCTTGGACTTTGGTGGATCTTTGGTACAACTCATCACCAAGGTAGAGTATTCTTATGATAATAACTATCAATCTTCCATTTTCATGTCCCCATTTGAGTCTTTGTATGGGATACCTTGTCATTCACCATTTTGCTGGATGGTTGTTGGGGGGGTAAACATTCACAGTCGTGACATGGTTCAGAGCATGAAAGAGAAATTTTAGATTCTTTATGAGTGGATGAATGATGTGTAGGACTAGAAGATGTATTATTCTTATTTCATATGGTGGTTGTTGTAGTTTAATGTTTGGGACCACATGTTTTTTATGTTTTACCCTCGACATGGATAGTGGAGGTTTTTCAGAGGAAGTAATATTCCCCCTAGGATTGTTGGGACTTTGGAGGTATTACAGTGAGTTGGATTGGTAGAGTAACAGTTGTCATTTCAACTATAGTATGAAAGGATCCATGACCACTACTCTGTTTCTAATTTTCACCATTATCTTCACAAAGACTCATATGTCATTGACTGGGTAGCGTTGGATGTTGATAATGACTTGATATTTGTGGAGCGGTCATTAGATATCCACAATCACCAAAAGATGTCACTACAAGGACATTCCATTTCATGGATTATTTTATTTTGGAGTCATGGTGTACTATAGGAAAGTACTTTGGAGAGATATTCATAGATGTGTTCCATGTACCTGGAGTTATTTTTAGTTTTTCATTTCTCTTTGTTTCATTGTTATGTGTTGTTTCAGATCTTCTTATATTATGATATGAGTTCTATTCCTCTTTTATGATGTGTTTAGTGTGATTTATGATAAATTATTGACATATAAAAATGGGAGGACCTGATTCCTAATCGAGACACGTTAACTTCAATGTGATTAATCTCATTTGAATGAGTTAGTGCCACTTAGAGTGGAGAATATCTTGGCATAGAAAATGGAATTTTATGACCAATGTGTTTCAGATGGTGTGGTTAATTTGTGATATTTTCAATTATTTTGGGATGCATAGAGATTGAGAGGGTTTTTTATTGGTTGTGTGGAAGTTTGGTTGTGTGATAGGAAGTGTCATGTTGTTGTGGTGATGAGTTTGTGTGATATTTGTTCGGTTATTTGGTTTGGTGTCTTTGGATGGTGGTAGTGTTTGAGGTATGATGAAATCCATGAGAGGTTTCACATGGAGTGGGTTTTTAGACCCCTTTTCTTCTATTATTTGTTTTGTATTCTCATGGAATAAAATAGTTTGATAGGTATCTGATGTAATGTCTTGTTCCCTCCCAATCTGTTAATTTTCTAGTTTTGTTTCTTAGAGGTGTTTAGGGGAGGTCTCGGTGGAATCTGGATGTGCAGCTAAACTACTTTAGAAAATACACATCATGTAAGTGTACTAAATGGCATGTAATGGTGGTCCACATATTTTCTAAGGCCGGTTCATGATGTGAAAATTTTTGTGCTTAAATAATAACTATTTGATGCAGTTTTCATAAAAACTAAGACCTAAGGAATTCCTGATGAGATAGGGGATTGAAAATCATGTAAATAACTAATAATGTTTAGTCTTAAAAGTTATTTCTTTCCAATTTTTTTATTCATTTGGGGGTGGATTCTTATTCTTCTGATTTTGGGTGATTCTTAGGCACCCTAAGGAGTTTTCCAAGAACTCTTCCTCCATCTTTGATCAGTTGGAACTGGTGGTTGTTCATTATAAATATGGGGTGAACCCTTCATTATTATTGGTTGATTTTATGTAATTCCACCCATTAGGATTTTTTGTGGCAATTTTTTTATGGTTCAGGGTGTGTATTGGGTTTTGGTTTCATATTTTTTGTAGTGTAGGTTGATCTTTGTTTTCTCTTAGTGCATTTGTGGTTTTCAAGTGTTCTTCTTCTCCCTGTGGTCCATAGTTATTGGGAAAAGCTTCTTAGAGGTAAAGATTTCACCATTTCACTTTATTTAGTATCATGAAGGGGTGATTAATTTTTTTTATCTATGGATTATGGTTATTTTGGAATAATCAGATATTCCAAATTTGTTATATTGAAGTTAAATGGGTAATTGGGGATTCATTCTTATTATTTTATAATTTTGGTGTTATTTTTGATATTATCTATTCTCCAATAATTATTCCCCCACTAAAAATTTGGGCCATTTGGGTCCTTTTTTATGTTGGATATATCTGTTGTCAATGTTTCTTTGGTTGTAATTTTTGTGATATTACCTTAAAATAAAAATTGGATAATTACTTTTATATGGTTAATAAAATGATTTCCCTAGGATGATGGTTTGTGTGATAATGCCCCTAAAATAAAAATTGAATGTGATAAAAGCCCCTTTATAAATATTTAAATGGATCATGATGTGCTATGAATTGTGGTTAGGCTTTTTCGGTGGAAATTTGTAGTTGATGTGTGGTTAGGGAATGTGGGGAAGGTGGTTTTTGGGCCATGCATTTGGTGTAGCGAGGTTGTTTCTTGTCTGTGCTTTTTGCGGAGGTGAGTATGTTTTTTTTCCATTCTTTTGGGTAGTGAGTTGTTCGTTTCTTTGTGATGGATTCTTAAGTAGTGATAGAATAAATGATTAATGATGATTGAAATGAAATGGGTTGTTTTGGTTAATGGGTATAAAAATTGTTACTAAATAATTACATTATGGTTTGTGTGATTAAATTTTGTTGATTCTAGGTATTAAAAACAATAGAATAATTAAATTGAATTAATTGGTTACATGAATGTGGCTAATGGCTTGTTGTGTGGTTTTATGCATTAAGAGGTGGTAGAAAAGGTGATGGTTTTGTGAGTTGGTTAGTTTTTGAACCCATAGGTTAGCTTTATTGTTTGAAACTATATTTATATATATAATTTAATTTTCATATTATTTCCATATACACCCCACCCACATCGATCACTATGTAATGACACCTGTATAGTCACGCGGGGTGTGTTTTCCCAGTCATCCAGTATGGAGTATGGATAGCTAGTTACCCTATCATTCTATCTCTCTCTTCTAGGTGAGGTATTTATTGCTTGGGATATGATGGGAAAAGGTTTGTTAGTGCATTTCATGGTTGTTCTGATAGCCCAGGTGCATCCATCCGCGATTTGGAAGCCTAGGTTTTTTCTAGAGGTGCGTCTATTCTTGTGGGCGGTGGCCTAGGAGTTTTCAGGTGATATATTACCTTTCTTGTGTGGGTGGTGGACCATGTGTTTTTAGGAGAGATAGGAAAATTATAGTGGGGGTGACTTATAGTGGGGTGGTTCATGTTAGGATTATGGAATATGATATATTTCTTACATGTTCATAATAACCTACTATTCTGGTTTTGTTGTAGCTAGTGTTGTGGCCCCTTTGTTTTCTAGAGACATGTGATGTGGTCATGCTTTTGGTGTAGTGATCCCATGTGTATTTGGGTGAGGTTTCTTATGACCATTCGTGTGGGGAGGTGTGGTATATGAAAGGGGTGGGTGTTCTAGGATACATGAAGTTGGATGTGAGAGTGGAATACCGGGGGGTAAGTGGTGCAGGATACCCTTATCGATGTGATTCCTATTTTATCATATTAATTGGCTTGCATTATTTGGTTTGTGTGACTTGGTGTGACTGAGATTGGTTAGTATACCTTTATAGGACCAATTTAGTTTTGTTGTTTTCTCACAGGTACATTAGTATTCTCCTTTCACATGTTCATGATAGAATTTAGTTTCCGTACTGAGCAGCCTTGTACTCTCACCCTACATATATAAAACTTTTTTATGTTTCAATAAGCACTTTGTAGAACATGCAGGACATTACTAGCTCAAATCATTAAGGGTTTATATGACGCTACATTAGCTTCACTTTTGGGTATTTATTTTGGAGATTTTTATTATATCTATTCTATTTTTAGAATAATTTGGGACAGTTTGGTCTTTCATTAATATCATGCCTTTTATTTTTTGAATATGATTCATCTTATCTCCAATTCACTTTTTATTATAGAGGTAAATACCTCCCTTTCCATGAGATTTTTATACCCTCGGTGATAGTTGCCAACCCATAGCCTACTGAAGGTGGGAATCATGGGTCATTACCTCTCTCCCATCATTTAGGTATCTTTGGAGGGATGGTTCATGAAAACAACCAAGCCATACAATCCGACTTAACCATGCATTTGTGGGAGAATGATGGACAACACAAGGGAACTGTCCAATATAGCTAGCCATGGTATCACCAGAGAAAGTACTCACATAGGTTGGTGAGTGAAGAAGAGTAGTAGCCTATTCTGCAAGAGTAGCAGCATGGAGGTTGTGGTCCATAGTGTCAGTAGGCACCATGGAGGAGGCTATGAGTAGGCCTCATTACTCGCATCAATCCTGTCATTAAAATAGATAAGTATATATGATTTGAGAACAAAATAGTCATGTGTGATGTGCTACTAGAATTTTGTGTCCATTCTGTAGCCTTAGTCATCAATGTGTAGAGTAGGGATCAATGTGTTTCCATAATACTAGTATTTTTATGTATCCAATATATAGCACTTATGTTGTGTCGCATCCCTCAAGAGAGGAGAATAATTCCATGTTTCAGTATGGTATTGTAGTGTGGAGTGACTAAATTTGGTTGTGGAAAGTTTTAATGGATTTACAATATTATAAGATGCTTATACAATACATTTTTGACAATTCCATACCCCATTCCTTATTGATAAAGATTATAATCATTTGATGGGTCTAAAGGGGAGTTATTTCTTCAAGAGAAGTGAATATGGTAAAAAATTTGGCTCCATGGAACTGCTTTTTGGCCATGGTGTAAAATATATAGAGAGAATTATTGATACACTATATAAATTGGTACCACATCATAGTGTATGAAAAAATTATGATTTTTCACTGTAGATATTATAGATAAACTACATTTTATCGGGTAATGTTTCAAAATAAAAGGGGGTTATGGATTGAAAATAGAATTAGATCATTCAAAATTTATGGTGCGTGATAACCCCATTAATCATAGGGGACACTTGGAATAATATCATGTATATGAGGATAAATCATAAACAACACATCAAAACAAAAATAAAAAATAATTTTATATGAAAATAGATAGGATAAAGAGAGAAACACTAAAAGAGCATAAGAGTTTTTATGGAGTGGATTTATAGAGCTTTTTATTTAGATACTACCTGGAAGTTTGAAAGTTGAACGATTAATTCTAGAATTATAATACTCTTTGGAACTCTATATCATTTTGAAGAATTGAAAGACCATTTCAAGAGTATGTTTATAAAATCCTCTAATGAAGAAGGATGATCCAATAAACAAAGTAGTGAGATTTTTGTTGAGGGAGAGAAATGATTTCTACAATTTTTTAAGGCAGTGAACCATGCGGATTAGTGAGGCTCCTCTAAATTTTATTTTATGTGGTGATCATTTAGTGGATTTGGTTCACATTCAAATTTTCATGACTTCTCCTTGAATATATCCCAGTGCGGGTTAACCAAGTAAAATCATTTTTTATTTATTGATTTTATCTCTCATTTATGAGATAGTAAAATAGATTTCAATGTGTTCCCTAAGGTGACTGGACCAGATCCTTATCTAAGAAATAAATTTTTATACCATGATTCACCCCGACCTCAAAGGTGTTATAATTCATATGATTCTAACAAAATGAATATGTTCTCTCCAAGGTTATTCACATGGATATATAATTCCCCATTCTAGATCCATCAAGTATTACTTCTTTAATTCCAAAAAAATTAATTGGGTAAATTCTATAAGGATTCTTTGAAATAGGCAGATCACTAGGCATGGGTTATATTGAAAACTCAATGTCAGGATTTGAGGGAGTAATAAGAATCTCTTTGAAATATACATTTACAACATCTCATACAATGGGAATATTTAAAATATAGAGTTTCTCAACAACCTTTGGAGAAAAATATTCCTCATAAAAAAGTAGAATGACCCATATAATATAGTTATTTTATATTATAATTTCATGTTCATTCTCAAAATAATAGAGGATTATAGGTTTATTTGAGATATAAAATATGAAATTACTTCCGTAGTAATTGATATGGGATCTAGAGAGTGAGATCTAATACATTCCCAAATTCACAAAAAAATTATTACTATAATGAATGTTATAATGTTTTTAGGAATAAAATTCCAAAAAAATATATATCAAATATGAGTTATATAATTGATATGAAATCACCATAACAACATGAGTTCACACTAATCGTTAAATATCAAATAAATTAGGTAGTGATGTGATACCCTAACTTGTGAAATTTTATGTTTCAATATTTTTTTTCCATGTTAATTTAAAATTATAAATTATAATCTAAATATCCTAAAATACCTTATCATGGTTCATAAGGAGAATGTGAATTAACAAAATATATTGAAATCCATTATAATGTTTCATATGTGTAAGATCATAGATCCTCATTTTCATATCTAGAGAGGGATCTCATTTCTAGAAAACCACACACTCTACACATTAATAAAATATGATATTTCATATATTTAAACTTATCCCTAGGTTTATTACTAATTTTTTCTTCTCCTAATCCACAAAAACAATTAAACACTATTTTGATACCAATTGAGGCTACTTGATCATAACAAACATGTATATACTATAATTTAAAACAATTATTAATCATATATTTGAATAATACACACAATAAAACCATAATGGTTTTTTGTATTTGGAGACTAGATATGTAATCAACATATTTTGGGAATAATCTTCAATATCTCTAGAAACTATCTTCTCACATATTATCCTTCTAATATATATCCTTCTTACTGAATTTATTCATAACTTAGGGAAATGAAAAAATAAAAAAGGGTGATCTTAGATGATCGTAAATTTAAACATGGGACGTAAAAATAAAAAACTAATAAGCGAGTGTAATATAATGATGATGGTATGATAATATAAATATAACTAATTAAAATATTCACAATATTTCATTTATCATAAATCACGATTCATTGAATAAGTCTTATCATATCAAAATGCTTGAGTCATACGAGTTTGGTGTCCTCAATAATTAATCATGATACATACGAGAATATCATAATTATAATATGTAAGATTATGGTATATAGATAGTAAAAAAAATTCCTTAGTTTTTGATAAATATTAATTCCATCATAACATATTGTATAGATTTCCATTGTGTTTTGGGTTCACTCCAAAATACTATAAACATAGTTTGAAGTGTCTCATTATGGATTAGGTTCACTCCCCATTCCATTTATGATTATTTCATGGGATGTAAATATTTACCAAATTCATCAGTGGTTTATAAAATTCTATATTCTTCCATCACATAATAATAATAATACATATGTGTTACATAAAATCACAAAATCATTCATAAAAACTGCCTTAGATTATATCTTAACTAACCCATGGGAAATAAATAGGTTCCATAAAAACATCCTTAGATCATCCAAAAATAATACATTTAGGGAAATAATTTGGATTGTATCATTATATTATATCCAAAATAAAGAATAATATTTCTTAATGTACATTCAAATGGATTAAAATACATTTATAAAACAATTATATATATTCTTTTAAAATTTAGAAAAAACATGCATTTTTTTGGTAAATATTGAAAACAAAAAAAACCCATAATAATGGGATTATTTTTTTCCTTAAAAATACATGTAAAATTGTAAAATATTATTAATAATTAATAAGGTTCAGGACCATGGTAAAAGTTTTTCAAATATTAAAAGTTAAAAAAATATTGTTATTCACATTTGAAAAGAATGTCAAAAGTTACCCATATAATGAATATTAAAAAGAATAATTTTAGAAACATTGTAAATATAGTTAAAAATATTTCATAAATTATTTAAACCACCATTTTAGTATATAAATAAAAATTCTTTAAATAACTTAAATAACATGGATATAATGGAAAAATATTCCTGGCCTAAAATAAGAGTTAAAGACGGATTATATTATAACAATTCATTATAAATTATAATTGAACAAAAGGGAGTGTAAAAAATAAGAAGACATGTAAAAATCATGTATAACCAATTTATAGTAAACTATATGGGGATTAAGAGAGAAATATCATATAATTCATGCGAGGTAAATTTAAACAAAGATAATCTTAACTAAATGTGAGATTGGAAGATAAAATCTTACCTTATGTTTTGACATTCCTCATACCCTATCAAACCACATGTTTAATAAATTAAAATTTATTATTAAAATATTTTATAACTATATTGAAACATAAATTAATATATATCATTCTCTTATATTTTCTAATAACCAATTTATTAAAAATTCTTCAATAAAATCCATATTTTGGCATCAACTGTTATATTTTCCATGCATCTTTTGGGTTAGATATTCCAATACCTAGACCTTAGAAATTTTTTAATCATATAAATAATCTTAATCAGTTTATAAATATAATATTTATTCAATATATATTAATTTATTACTATCCTTGTATGGTAGAAATGAAAAATAGAAGTCGTCACTCTGGATATGGTAGTATGCATATACACCTGGGGGTGTTTCTATTTTTTTAATAGATAAAAATAAAGGAATGTAAATAATAAGTTATCATTAAATAGTTATAATTACATCATAAATACTATATTTATTCATTATATACATATTTATAACCATCCATGTGTGGTGGTGATGAAAAATAAAATATCTCGCACTATATAGGTGGTAGTTCGCACGTACACATGAGTGAAAATATAATCTTTCATGAAATATAAAAATAGTAGATAATTATTATTAAATCAATATAATAAAATTTTTGTGTTATAATTATATTTATATTGTTAGTTTGATACAATTTTAGAATATTTAGAGTAGGCGTAACAATAAATAAACATGAAAGTATTCAGTTAAAATGATTACTTATTCCTTAAGAATCCCACTTTTGATCACTCCTTAAGACTTTTTAGGATGGTCTATTAGTGATTCAAGAACATCTATAATATAGGAAATATTTTTTGGAAGTAATTTTGTTAAATATTTTTCTAGTTATGTTTCTCAAATTTTTAGAATAAGTGAGGAGAGTGGGACGCCTTTTATAAGTGAGGAGAGTGGAACCCTTGTAAATACACTTATCAATGAAACAATATAAAAAAATATTCATTAAATAATGTAACTAAAGAAGAAAATTTTATAATTAAATGTTATGGTATTTCTACATACACTCTCTTAATCATATAAAGATGAGTGTTTTTTGATATTTTAATCATTATCCCTTTGTTTAACCAATTTTTACCATTTTAGCCTTTGTCATGATGATTTAAATTTTTTTATTATGCTAGGTATTATTTATGACTAAAAATAAATTGAATTATAATAAAATTTATAAATTATAATTCCAAATATGTAATACATTTTAGCAGATTAAATTTTGAAAGGTTCTAAAAATTAATTTTAATATTCATGCCCAAATTGCTTAAAATCCTTTTTAGGTAAAAACAGTAACATTAAGCATAAAAATGAGATTTACTATCATTAATTTCCATTTTAAACAATTATATGAATATTATATTATATTATTTTATATATTATCTGAACATTTCATTAAAAATCTCATCCATTATGATTAATTTAATTTATTATGATAAAAAAATATTGCAGACACAAAAAAAAATTCTTTAAAACCTTCAAAAGAATTTATTTTCATTTAAAGCCATTTGATAATAAATTTATGAATTATAATAAACTTTTATACATTTATTAGAAATAATTTTCAATAAATTTAATACTATTAATAATATAAATTAACTTTATAATAAAAAAGATATAATAAAAAAAATTATTGGAAACAAAACACTTTCGTTTAGCCAATAATTATATTACTATCATACCTTATCATTAATTAACAATTTTAAAGATATCTTTAATTCTTCATATTATTCATTTTTAAAATTTGACCAATAAATTTCATTGATATAATTTTTCAAAATTATTAAATTTTATAAAAATTCATAACTCAACTATATAGTTTAAAATAGTATTTATAAAGTATATTTTATTTTTCTTGAGTGAATTGGACCAATTTTTATTTTATAAAATCATTTATTTTATATCCTTAAATTTTTATTTTATTATTCAAAAAATTTCAGTGTCTTGTGCATCAAAATATGTTGAAATCATTGAATTTATTTAATATAAAAGTATATTATTAAATCACGGGGTGTTTCACTCACCATCTCTGAAAATGTTAATATGTGCACCAATATGAACATTGAAACCAATATCAAGACATGAGAACATTTATAAAACATGATAGATACACAAAATATATGTGTGTGTAGGTAGGGTATGATCTAACTATTCTAGTATAATTTCACCAAATATTCTATGTCATTTCTTTTATAAAATAATTTATAAATACTAGTTTAAACAATAATTGAAACTATATTTTCCACATAAGTAGAAATAAAAAAATCAAGTATCATTCCCTTAACCATAAATAAATTATATACTATTTTTATTTAAATTTCGTGGTTTCTCCACATTGTGAATTAAAATACATAAAAAAACAAATCTAAAGATTGTTTATATTATGAAAAAATAAAGTCTTGTATTCATTCCAAAATCAATTTCAAAACTGCACAGATGAAACTAGACTATTTTATTTTACATTTAAATAATCCTTTAAAATGTAAATTTTAAAAAAATTAAAAAGGTAAAAAACATGAGATAACATGAATATAATAAAAGAAATAACCATAATATCATGTAAATATAACAAGACCAAACCAAGAGATCATAAATGATACCTAAAACCAAGATAATAAATAGGGAGTTCAATAAATTCATAGTGATAATACCCAAGATGACAACACCATAAAATTTAAAGGTCTCCTATAAAACTTCCAAAGTTATAACAAGAGATGATACTAACCATACTTATGTGGAAACAACTTCCCACCTATGTTTTGTTCCTAATGAAAATCTACCCATGATACTCCCACTATTATTATAAGGGAAAATATTTTGTCTAGTATCGTAGAATACAAATTGGGGAAATTATCTATTTTTTTATATAACTAGTATAGAAAAAATCTTAAACCCTCTCATAGTTATTCACTGTACGATTTCTCAAAAAATGTATAGCTGGTCTAACATAGAACCAATGATTTTTATATTCATCAATAATGAAAAAAAATAAACCTCATCTCACTTTTATGACCATCACATGAAATAGATCGTTTCACAAAAATACAAGTATCAAATATTAACATCTCAAAAAGGGGTAAAATATTATTAATGACATACACAAGGAGCATAAATGAGGGTCTAACAAAAAATTAACTACTCATTTAAATAATTTTCAAAATAGACTTTAAAATTCAATCATACTCTTATGTTCTAAAAAATCCTTTTCACACAAAATAAAATAACTTTATATAGTGACAAATCATTATTTTAATATAAAATATAAAACCTTGTTAAAATACATCCTTTGAAAACTAGTCCATAATCAATACATTTTGAAACATGGTACTCCACCTTAAGAGTCACTTACAAACAAAAACACATCATCAAATCAAACCAATTCTTTAAAAATGAAATTATCATTTTAGAAATAAAAAATTAGGATAAGGCCCTTCATTTATCATTAGAACATCTTTCAAAGATCCTCATAAGAAATTTCGTAAAACATGTAATGCATAGAAATTAAATTCAAAATGGGTACCGAAAATCTATTGAAACACCATTTTTATGAAGCATGGAATTCCTAAAAAAACTTTTATTAACTTTTAATAGATTACATTCATTAATATAATTTCATATAGAATTAGTTTATAAATCCCATTAGTTTCATTACATAGTAAATAAAATAATTTCATAAAAATAACTACCTATGTGAAGAAAAATCCATTTGTCATTGATAGAGAAACCACAACCACAGAAAAAGATGTCCTTTAGAAGCACTAAAATACTGAAACCCTAAGATTATATGAGCACAAACAACAAATATAACTCACAGAGTGATTAGGTATTATGGTATTAAATGAAACCTGGGGTAAATGGAAGATGAGATAACATAATAAGAATAAAGATGGATTTACCTTTCATTATTTATTCTAAGCCAAAGAATAGGATCTAAAAATCCCAAGGTAGTAATGTTTAAAGAAGATCGTATAACCCATACGTGCAGCTAAAGAAAAAGAGAGAGGTGGGGAGGCCAAAAAAAATAAATTCAATAGGGATTAAGGTAAATTTGACATTTCTAATGAAATGGGGTACCTCATATGATTTGGATAAAAGTTTACCAAATCAGCCACAAATCATGTTTCATGTACTAGAACCAATCTTTACACCTCATGTTTTTTGGATTCATATTTTGAAAAATTTGTCACTAATGGTATAAACTACACTTCAAACACACCCATACCCCACACGGTATTCTGGTATGGTTTACCCTAACTATACATCAACTGCACAGTAGATAAAATCCTCTAAAACTTCAAATTACCTTGCCAAAACTCAAAAAAAAAGACCCATAATAACAAAATATTAAATACACTAGTGAAAAGGGGGTGTCACACAAAGGATCCTCTCACCCAATAGGTTGTAATGGAAACACATCAGTGTGTGCACTGTAATAGCCAACTTCAGATCATGTGTTGGGTTATTCTTCTCATGAATCCCCATATGCCACATACAATATGAGACTAATCAACCATCCTGCATCATCATAGATCTAAGTCCCATGCTTAATGAATCTAAATATAGGGTATACTCCTTTACAAGATTAATTAAGGTTATCATTGTTGAAGAACTCAAAAATCCCATCAACTCTTAGAAGGCACACTCATAAGGATTGAGCTACATGACCTTTTCCTCTTTCTAGGTCGGAGTTATTATCATTTCTATGAACATAGAGATGAAAATAATTAATTTTCTGTTATATCCTATGAATCCCAATAAACTATGGATATTAAAAATATTCTTGGGTATCCCAAAAGAAACCACATCCTTAACCTTCTCATGGTCTACTAATATGATAGCCTCTGATATCATGATCCAAAATAAGTGAACTAATCAAATCGAGAATATACAATTCAAGAGTTTTACCAAAATACGATTCAATCTCAATGTTCTCAAGATAATATCAAAATTTCAAGCATAGTATTCCAGTGAATGATAGTACACTTCAATATCAACCAAAAATATGACCAAGAACATGTAAAAATAGTAGTTGGAATAGAATATTTATTATGTTCAGGAACACTACTACCCAATTTATCAAATCTAATAGTATCACAAGATACTCATAAATTTAATAATTTCTCTTGAATTAATATGAGTAATATCATATTTCCTCACATGAAATTGATAATATCTAGATCTTTTATTAATCATGGAAAACTACTTATCGCCCCACAACTGATTGAACATGTTATTTCTATAAGGGGGTGGATATTGGTTCTTGAGAATAACATATTTAAACCTATGGTAATCCACATAAAAATGTAAATAACATTTCACCATATTCAAAAACAACATGTGGGAACCCCAATGGGGGATGTTTGTGAGAATACATACCTTTACCTAAGGATCCCCCAACTGAGATATTAACTCTCTAAGCTCTGTAATAGATATACCATATGGTGGAATTGATATAGGATTCATGAATAATTACATATCAGTTTTAATAATACAGTATATATAAGGTGTTAGACCTAGAAGATACTTAAAAAATATTTTTCTTGGAACAAGTTAATGATAAGAAGAAATACTAGATGTCATGTCTCTTCATCTCTCATATAAATGATTGAAAATTATACTAAGATCGCCCCCAAAATCTTATATTCAGGTCTATAATGGTGTAACTTCATATCATAATCCATGATGGTGGTATATTATTCACCATTTATGAAGGTGAATAATACCCATCATTTAAATTAATTCATGTGTTCTTAATATCGACTAAATTAATTAATCCTAAGGATCACATCAATAAAAGTAAATTTCTAATATAGAAAAAATAATATAATCCCACATTAACTAATAACAATAACTCAATTTGGAAATCTATAAAAACCCTTAGATATATTAACAAATGGGGTATCAATTAACACCATACCATATAGGTACTCTACCACTATCCCTAGATCATTAAAAAAATAACAAGTTAAAAATGAATAGGATGAACCCATATAAAATAAAACTAATTTTAAGGTGGCTTTCATGATAATAATACATCTAATTTTTGATATACTCACACAAATATTAGAAAGAGTCTACTTAATAACATGAATCTGGATTAACCCATGGCCTTAAACTCCTATAACCTGACTCCTGAGGGGTATCACCCTACTGATGCTTCTACACATACCCATGGGAACCATATCATCCTCAACGTCCTAAAAGGGTGTAGGAAACCCAAATTAAACTCTACTGAGGTTATCTTATCCCTACATGAGATCCCTAAGTATATCTAAAATAGTATACATGACTTGATCAAGATGAAATATTGTAAAATCTCTTAAGTTTTATAAACTCTCTATAAGAACAACACTACTTAGTTAGAATATAACAACTGGGATCTAAATTCCGTGGATACCCACACAAATATAACTCAATAAAATCATTCTCTATTAGAGGATGAATTGAACCCCTGCCCTAATTGGTCTACATGTCACCAAATTGGAGTGACTACTCATACCTCTCCTTCTTACCACCTTAAAATTTTCTCCTAGTCTCTGTATAATAAGAAATTTAATTTGATGATATACCCTTAATTATATTTCTCTATGTAATAAAAACGGATTTATACCATCATTAAGTAAATTTTGGTGAATTTCATTCACCTGCGATAAAAATGGGAACCACATAATGTCTTGAAATCCCCTGATAGTTGTGGTATCATCACCTAACAACATGGTTGTGAACCATAAATGTCACGACCCATCCTCGGGGCCCGTGCCAGGACTACCCCAAGCCTGCCTTCCATAGGCCAGGGGCTTGAGAATAGCACCAAGGCGTAATTACCGGTAAAAATGGAAGGCATTGTCTTTGAAAAGTAAACAGACACCACAGAGCTAGTAAGAAGAAGTAAACACTAAGTAAAAACTGGGTACAACAGTATGTGCAGAACAGAAAGTGGGCCATAATACAAACCCAAACTGAATGTAATGTACAACTGAAAAAGGGAGTACAACAACTGAAAAGTAAAGTCGCAGCCTCGAGTCGTCCACTGGAAGTCCCACCTGAAGGGTGGGTACAGATAGCCTCTATAGTTCCTTGGGTCCAACCGTCCGCTTCGAGTATGCCCCGCCCAGTGGTCCACCTCTGGGTACTGACCTGCTCCTCGTGCCTCAACCACGATCAGCGTTGTCTGTCATCTGCAACCAACACAACATAGTGCAGGCATAGCCTGTGCAGGGGTGAGTATAAGCTACTCATTAGGGACCCCGAGACCCCCGAAGGTCTCCCAGAATCCACAAAGGATAATCCAAAAAGGAAAGATACAATCACGAAGTAACATCTGACACTACTTAGGTTTATTCCCTTACATATACCTAAGTCATCAATTCCAGTTCGGCTCCAACGTCCGAGGCCAAGTTCGATCACGTCCACATAGGATATCACAACATAATCCACATAGGAAAAAATTCAATCATATCAAAGATAATGATTGAAAGTAATGATTTAGCTCACACAGGTATACTTATTTGTAAGACGATAGATATGATCAGATGTAGACATTGAATCATCTAAGCCTTCAGACTCACACATGATCGATAGGTACCAATCCCCGCAATGACCCACAAAGGATCGATAGGTAACTAACCCCCACAATGACCCACAAAGGATCGATAGGTACTAACCCCCGCAATGACCCACATAGGATCGGACCCACACTGGATCTGTAGGCTCTAGACCACACAGGACCGCGGAGTGCTGACCCACAGAGGATCAGTAGCACTGATCCATGAAGGATCGCTGAGTGCTGTCATTGTCGTCGTCGTCGAATCCACGGAGGATTTCTGTACAGTCATCATCGTCATCACAGTCGCAGCCATCTCTAGGGTTCCCGCACACAACAAGCTCGTTCAGGAGGGTCCGCTACACGGGCTGAGGGGCTGAGACATCAACTGACACATAGTCCGGATTTTATGTATCCATAAGTTCCATATCGTCAAAAGGAACTCAACGTCACAGATGGCGCGTCAATCAGATGCCCGGTCTGAGAGTTTATTGGCATTTTCGTTCCAGGGGCCTGGTTGGTTTTTAAGTCAAAACCAACCCGACCGTACTCCAACTCTGTCCAAACCTCAATCAGAGTAAGCCAAAAGTTCTGTCTCACTAAGAGTAATCCATCAAAGTTGATGGCACGTCAATCGGACGCCCGAATCTCAAGTTATAAGCGTTTTCGCTCCGGGGGCTCGGTTGGTTTCGTGTACGAACCAACCCGGCCGAACCCAAAGTCCTCCAAAACCATGAGTGTAATATACTGAAACGAACGTCTCGATCCAAGGATCATATCTTAGCTAACAGTGCATCGATCGGAAGTCCGCATCCCAAGTTATGGGAAAAATACCGAAAGGGGTCCAGAAGTGGGGGTTACAGGCCCGGACCGACCCCGGCCCGAGACCCCCCTGGGTCGGCCTGAACCGGGATGACCCAACCCAGGTCTGGGTCCGGCCCAGCTGGCACGGCCCATCCCGGCTAGCGTGGCCCGGACCGGCCTGGCCGCGGCCCGATTTCCAGGTGGCTCGACCGTTTCGGCCGAGCGGATGGGGGGGGGGGGGGGGCTGCCCCCTATTTCATAACCGTGGCCCCCATGTGTGGGGCCGCTCTTGTACGACCATTTGGGGGTCATAAACCCCGGCTCCTCCTCTAACCGACCGGCTATTGCTGCTACGGGACCGGTGCCGGTTGGTCCCCCTGCTCCGACGCTGGTGGCCTGGAACCGGCCGCCGGTCCCTGCTCCGCCGCGGGATAAGCCGCAACTTCGATCCGTCCGGTGTGGCACGATGGCACCGCGCCCCTCTGCCGCGGCCCCGATCCTGCCTCGGTGCCTTCTGGGTTCTCCGGTGCGGTGCAACGGCGCTGCGCATTCCTTGCTGCATGACCCCGTGCGGTGTCGTTGCACCGTGCCGCTTTCCTTCGAACCGCAACAACACAACATACAAGGGAGGAGGGTCGGCCATGTTTGTGTGGTCCGGCCCCCTCCCATTAATCGATAGCAAGCGGTCCAAATGAAATGAGGAATAAGGACAGAATAATTCACGAATAACAACAACAATAAAATCCCCTACCATGAGTGTTGTTGAACGATGACTCATCGTGGAAAGGAATGTTGCGGAATTGATCTTCGTGGAAGAAGGCGTCGCAGAATTGATCATCACAGAAGAAGGCATCGCGGAAGGGACGTCGTTGGCATCGCAGTATACGGCATCGCGTAGTCAATCTCTTATGATTCTGCATTATTCGTCGGAGATTGGTGCGTTCCACGCGTTCTTTGCGTTCTTCAACAATGAAGAAGAACTTAAGAGTTTCTTCCCCTAATCCACTCTCAACAAGCTCCCACAAAAAATAAAATAAGTGTTTAGTCTTATTTTATTACCTATGCCTTACGTATTTTCATTTCAATCATTCAAATTAATCTCACTTATTTAATAAACTTAAGTTATCTGATTAAATGGTGAGTTGAAGGAGTTAGAACATATGAAGGGGTGGGGTTCGTGTGGGCCCCACCGCCATCATAACCTATCTATGATAGTTTCCCAACATCCACATAACGGATAACCACTTAGTAAAAATAAATTAAAATTTAAGCTCAATTTTATTTTACCTTCCACATTTTTTAACAACTCCTCTCGTGTAAACAAAACTCTGGAAAAGGTGTTCCCAAGCAATTACCGGTGCTGAGAATTCATCGGTGCCGTCGAAATTTGATTTCGAGCACCGATTCAAAAGTTAGAAAAACCCGCTCGTTCGTTCACTGAACGTACCCGAGCTAAACTTTGGATAAAAATTCCAGGCACACCGAGCCTTAGAATCAAGTGCCGTCAGAAACTGCGTTCTTGTAAAATCCCAAAGAAAATTAAGAAAAAAATTCCCTTTAATTTTACGGGTCTTTGCATTACTCCCACCTCATGGCTTTACATCCCCATAAAGATACATCATAAACTAGGGAAACAAATGTCGGTACTATGCACGCATATGAGGCTCCCGCTCCCAAGTTCTCTCTTAGAGGTTCTCGTGCTGCCATCGGATGCGCACTAGAGGAATCGACCATCCACATAGGAACCGCTCTTGTTGATCCTCAATCTCCATCGGGACCTCCGCAGAAGTTGCCCCATCATCAACGTCCAGTTCCCCATTTTCAATGATATGCGTCAGGTCGTGCACATTTCTCCTCAGCTGAGATACATCAAAGGCGTCGTACACCCGGTGCAACTGAGGTGGTAGATCCATGCGATAAGCCACCTCTCCAGTCCTGCTGAGGACCTGGAATGGTCCGATGAAGCATAGAGACAACTTGCTGCCTTAGCCAAATCTCTCTAATCCCCGTCGAGGTGAGACCCGCAAGAAGACGTGGTCGCCATCCTCGAGCTCTAGTGGCCTCCACCTCCTATGAGCATAAGAATTCTTCTGGGTCCGAGTTGTCCTCATCCTCTCCTGGATGACCTGGACCTTCTCTGTCGTGGCCTAGACCATCTCCGGTCCCACAAGTGCTGACTCCCCGGGGTCTGTCCATCACAGAGGAAATATGCATGGTCGACCGTACAACACCTCGTATGGTGCCATCCCGATGGTGGATTGGTAGCTGTTGTTGTACACGAACTCCACCAAGGGTAGGTGGTCTTCCCAGCTGCGACAAAATTCAAGGAAACATGCATGGAGCATGTCCTCGAGAGTCTGGATGGTCCTCTCCATCTTACCATCCGTCTGAGGGTGAAGGGCGGTGCTCAGACGTAGTTGCGTCCCGAATGCCTCCTACAACCCCTTCCAAAGCAGGGAAGTAAAGTGACCATCTCGATCGGAGATGATAGATGATGTCACACCATGAATCCATACAATCTCCTGAATGTAGAGGTGTCCCAAGATCTCCATTGATCCCTGCTCTCTGATGGGTAAGAAGTGAGCCGACTTGGTGAGTCGGTCGACAATCACCCAAATGGAGTCGTGACCTCTGGATGTGTGTGGAAGTCTAGTCACGAAGTCCATAGATATTCTATCCCACACCCACTCCAGGACCTCCAAGGGTTTCACGAAGCCTGTTGGTACCTGGTGCTCTGCCTTCACCTGCTGGCAAGTGAGGCATTGAGAAACAAACTCTGCCACAACCTTCTTCATGCACAGCCACCACTGCAATCGTCTGAGATCCTGGTACATCTTTTCCACGCCAGGATGTACCGCCAAAGGGGAAGTGTGAAACTCTCTCAGCACCTCCTCTCGTAAATAAACGGGTACCAACGTACGTCCTCTGAAAAGGATGACGTGCTCTCCTCCTATAGATAAACCATCAGGTGCATGTCCTGAGTATATCTGTGCACGACGTGTCTCAGAGTCCGCGTCCCCACGTTGTGCCTCTCTGACCCACTGTAGTAGTGGAGGAGTGACTGTGAGTGACTGACGAAAGGCTGCTCCATCGCTATCCACGAAGGATATCTGCAAAGTGGCTAGCTGCTCTATCACCTCCCCAAGTAGCTGAATGTCTGACCTCCTATTGAGTGCATCGGCTGATACATTCCCCTTTCCAGGAGTATAGACTATCTCAAAGTCATAGTCCTAGAGGTACTCGATCCATTGCCGCTGTCTCAGGTTCAGGTCCTTCTGCGAGAAGATGTACCAGAGACTCTGATGGTCAGAATAGACTGTAAAGTGCTCTCCCATCAGATAGTGTCGCCACATCTTCAGAGCGAATACCACTGCTGCCAACTCTAGGTCATGGGTGGCGTAGTTCTGCTCATGCTACCTCAACTAACGTGATCTGTAGGCGATCACTTCCCGCTCTTGAATCAGGACACATCCGAGTCCGGTTCCTGATGCATCACCGTAAACTACATACCTAACTCCCTCTTCTGGTAACCTCAAGATAGGCGCGCTGGTCAATCCCTATCTCTTCTCCTAGAAGCTCTGATGACATCTGTCTGACCACACAAAGGGTTTCCCCTTCTTCGTCAAAGATGAGAGTGGTGCCACAACACTGGAGAAATTTGGCACAAATCTCCGGTAGTACCCAGCTAGACCCAAGAAACTCCTCACCTCTGTCACGCTCCTGGGTGGCTCCCAAGCTAGCACTGCCTCAATCTTCGCAAGATCTACCACAACTCCTGCCTCATAGATGACCTGTCCCAACAAGTGGACCCCAAGTTTCCAGAACTGACACCTCGAGAGCTTACCATAATGCCGGTGCTCTCGGTGTGTGTCCAGTACAACCTACAAGTGGTAGGAGTTCTCCTCCTCAGTCATTGAGTAAATCAAAATGTCATCGATGAAGACCATGACAAATCGATCGAGGTATGGAAGAAAGATCATGTTCATGAGGTCCATGAACACTGCTGGAGCATTGGTTATGCCAAATGAAATAACCAAGAACTCATAGTGGCTATACCGACACCTGAAGGTCGTCTTCTGCACGTCCTCATCCCGAACATTGAGTTGATGATAGCCTTTTCTAAGGTCTATCTTCAAGAACCACCATGCTCCCTTGAGCTGATCGAAGAGGTCATCAATCCTTGGTAGTGGATACTTGTTCCTCATTGTCAACTGGTTTAGGTGACGATAGTCCACACAAAGTCGCAAGCTCCCGTCCGCCTTCCTGGCGAACAATATCAGGGAAGCCCAGGTTGAAACACTAGGTCAGATGAATCCATTTCCCTATAAGTCCTCCAACTGTACATGTAGCTCTTGAAGCTCGGTGGGAGCCATCCGATATGATGGGGTGGATATCGGGGCTGTCCCGGGGTACAGATCAATATAAAAGTCTACCTCTCTGTGAGGAGGTAGTCCTGGAACATCGTCGGGGAAAACGTCCGCATACTAATCCACCACTACAGGAAAACGAGGACTCCACACATCAACTGATCCTAGGATAAGGCTAGCCAACTGATGAGTGATGGGTTGTCCTCTCCTCTATGAGAGTCCATCCTATTCTGTGAAGTCTCCCTTCTCACCGGTGAAGGTGAACCTACTCCTGTTGGTGCGTACACACCGCACCATGCGCCTAATACAGTCAATTTGAGCACGGACTGTGGATAACCAATCCATGCCCAAGATGACGTCGTAAGGCCTTGACGCCGCTACAAGAAGATATCGGTCGAATCTCTCACCTCCTAGAGTAATCTTACACTACTGGCACCAGTGTGTAATCGTCAAGTATGCTCTCGAAGGATTCTCTAGCTATAAGGATCGAGCCAACAGCTCTGTCAGAATTTCCGAGCTCCGAACAAGGGCAGCGACAACGAAAGAATGACTTGATCCTGTGTCTATAAGAACTGCAGCAAGGGTGGAATAGACACAGATAGTACCTCGAATCATCTCAGGCTCGCTGTGGTCGTAGGCCTCCGCTTCCTGAAGTTGTGCATGTGTCTGCCCACCATCTCCCTGTGGTCGGGGTGGACCTCCTGGTGGTGGTGGTAGAGCCTCAAAGCGTCTCCCACCACCTGCTGCTCAGCCACCTCCTCTGCCTCGTCTGCCTTCTCCCTACGGACCGCCACAGTCGACCCTCTGCCTCACCTGGGTGGTCCCTCAACCGTCTGCTACTCCTCAACACGGCGGGTCAGACAATCACGATCCATGTGGCTCTTCCTGCCGCATGCGTAGCACTATCTGCCTCTCGAAAGACTGGCTCCTAGTTGTGTGCCCCGCACAACTGAGCCAGTGTCCTGAGGTCGTCTGCCTGAGGGTGTAGTCTTCCTGGACCCATGATTCATCGGTTGACTGCCTACACCAGAAGACTCTTCTATGTGACGCCCTGCGGTAGGTCTCGCTGCTGATGTAGGCTCAGCAAGGAAGCTCTCAATCAGAAGGGCTCTCTCCAGTACCCCTGCCTGTGTCAGAATGCTGAGGGATATCAGTGACGCCCTGATCTCATTCCTCAATCCCTGCTCAAAGGTCCGGGCCCGGAAGAATGGGTCATGTACCATGTCTGTCGAGTAGCACGAAAGATTGGTAAATCTCACCGAGTACTGGGCGACTATCAAGCTATCATGCCGCAGTTGTAGAAGCTCCTGGATGTGCACCGCACGGAGGGTGGCTGAGACAAACTCCGAGCAGAAGAATCTCTAAAAGTCAGTCCAGAGGAGAGATGCCTCGTCTTGTACCTGGAGCATCAAGCTCCACCATCTGCCTGTTGCCGCGTGCATGAGGCTCGCTGTGAGGATCACCATGAGGTCTGTTGGTGTCTTTACTAACCTGACAACTCGTACAACTACCTCCAGCCAGTCCTCGGATGCCTGAGGGTCAGTCTCCACATGGAACTTGGGCGGTCGCTGACGCTGAAACTCGTGCAGTGCACTAAGGCGATGTGCATCGTCAGTGGCAGGGGCAGGTAGCATCGGTGGCTCGGAGGGTAGATGCATCGCCGGTGCCTCTGCTGTCAAAGGGCCCTGTACCGAGGCCTCGTCGCTCGGTGGGCTATTGTCACACACAATGCTCGGAACCCTAGCTGGCTTCCATCATGGGGCCATCCTGAAAAGAGACAGGTGATCCACTGTCAGAACATTATACCTGATGAGCTGACACAAAGTAATCACAAATAAAACTTCAAACACACCTGTAATCAATGTTTTCGTGAATTAAGTCGGAAATTTGAAGTCAGGGTCCGGGTGTACAGATTCGTCGGCTGCCGCACCAACACTGGACTCCCTGGACTGATAACCTCACTCAATACTCTTAACACTATTGTTTCACATAGAAAAAGATCAGAGTCCTGAGTTCTGTGGTAGAACCGAACTCCTTTGATACCAATTTTTCACGACCAGTCCTCAGGACCCGTACCGTGACTACCCCATACCCACCTTCCATAGACCAGGGGCTGGCGACTAGCACGAAGGTGTAATTCCCGGTAAAAAGGGAAGGAATTTCCTTTGAAAAGTAAACAAAAACCACATAGAAAGCAAGCAGAAGTAAACACTAAGTAAAAACTGGGTACAACAGTAAGTGCGGAATAGTAAGTGGGCCAGAATACAAACCCAAACTGAAAGTAAACTACAACTAAAAAAGGGTGTACAACAACTGAAATGTAAAGTCGCAGCCTCGAGCTATCCACTAGAAGTCCCACCTGTAGGGTGGGTACAGATAGCCTCCACAAATCCTCGGGTCCAGCTGTCCGATCTGAGTATGCCCCACCCAGTGGTCCACCTCCGGGTACTGACCTGCTCCTCGTGCCTCAACCACGATCAGTTTTGTCCATCGTCTGCAACCAACACAACGTAGTGCGGGCATAGCCTGTGCAGGGGTGAGTATAAGCTACTCAGTAGGGACCCCGAGACCCCCAATGGTCTCCTAGAATCCACAAAGGATAATCCACCAAGAAAATATACAATCACGAAGTAACATCCGACACTACTTAGGTATATGCCCATACATATTCCTAAGTCACCAATTCCATTTCAGCTCCAACATCCGAGCCCAAGTTCTATCACGTCAACAAAGGATAGCACAACACAATCCACACAAAAAAACCAGTCAATCATATCGAAGATAATGATTGAAAGTCAACATTCATCTCACAAAGGTATACTTCTTCGTAAGATGATAGAGATGATCATATGTAGCCACTGAATCATCTAAGCCGTCGGACTCACACAGGATCGATAGGTACTAACCCCGGAAATGACCCACACAGGATCAGACCCACACAGGATCTGTAGGCGCTGGACCACACAGGACCGCTGAGCGGTGACCCACATAGGATCTGACCCATACAGGATCGGTAGCACTGATCCACAAAGGATCTCTGAGAGCTGTAGTCATCTCTGTCGAATCCACAGAGAATTTCTGTATAGTCGTCATCGTCATCGTAGTCGCAGCCAGCTCTAGGGTTCCCACACAAAGCAAGCTCGTTCGGGAGGGTTTGATCCATGAGCTGAGGGGATGATACATCAACAGACACATAATCTGAATGTGATGTATCCAAAAGTTCTGTATCGTCAACAGGAAATCAGTGTCATAGACGGCGCATGAATCGGACGCCCGGTGAGAGAGTTATTGGCTTTTTTGTTCCAGGGGCCTTGTTGGTTTTTACGTCAAAACCAACCCGACCATACTCCAACTGTGTCCAAACCTTGAGCGGAGTAAGCCAAAAAGTTTGTCTCACTAATAGAAATCCATCAAAGTCGACGACACGTTAATCGGACGTCTGGAGCTCAAGTTATAAGTTTTTCTGCTCCGAGGGCCCGGTTGGTTTCGTGTACGAACGAACCCGGCCGAACCCAAAGTCTTCCGAAAC
The DNA here is from genome assembly GCA_963277665.1 of Viscum album. Taxonomy (NCBI): domain Eukaryota; kingdom Viridiplantae; phylum Streptophyta; class Magnoliopsida; order Santalales; family Viscaceae; genus Viscum; species Viscum album. Next base: position 565,444,469 of record OY728164.1, on the reverse strand, counting down.
CTTGAGTGTAATATACCGAAACGATTGTCTCGGTCCAAGGATCGCATCACTGCTAACGGTGTGTCGATCAGAAGTCCTCATCCCATGTTATGGGCAAAATACTAAAAGGGGTCCGGAAGTGGGGGTTTCGGGCACGGACCGACCCAGCCTGAGACCCCTCGGGGTCATCCCGTCCCGACGCGCTGGCATGGCCCAGTCTCCAGGTGGCTCGGCCGTTTCGGCCGAGCAGATGGGGGGGGGGCGCTGCCCCCCTGTTTTGTATCCATGGCCCCCATGTGGGGGGCCGCTCTTGTCCGGCCAGCCGGGGGTCGTAACCCCCCGCTCCTCCTCTGACCGGCCGGCCTGCTCCGGCCGGCCGGCTGTTGCCACCATTGGACTGGTGCTGGCCGGTCCCCCTGCTCTGACGCCGGCGGCCCGGAACTGGCAGCCGGTCCCCGCTCCCTCTCAGCCTAAACCTCGACTTTGATCCGTCCAGCGCGGCGGGATGGCGCCGCGCCCCTCCGCCGCGGCCCCGCTCTGGTCGCGGTGCCTTCGGGGTTCTCTGGCGTGGCGCGACGGCGCATCGACCTTGTTCGATTCAACAGTGGTGCGCGATGGCACCGCACATTCCTTGCCGCATGACCCCGCGCGGTGCCATTGCATTGTGCCTCTTTCCTTCGAACCGCAACAATACAACATACAAGGGAGGAGGGTCGGCCGTGTTTGTGCGGTTCAGACCCCTCCCGTTAATCGATAACAAGCGGTCCAAATGAAATGAGGAACGCTGATGGAAGAATTCATGAATAAAAACAACAATAAAATCCCCTACCTTGAGTGTTGTTGAATGATGACTCATCGCGGAAAGGAACACCGCAGAATTGATCGTCGCAGAAGAAGGCGTTGCGGAATTGATCATCGCGGAAGAAGGTGTCGCGGAAGGGACGTCATTGGCGTCGCGGTATACGCTGTCACGAAGTCGATCTCTGAGGATTCTGCGTTCTTCATCAAGGATCTGTGTGTTCCTCGCGTTCTTCACTTTCTTCGACGATGAAGAAGGACTTAAGAGTTTCTTCCCCCAATCCACTCTCAACAAGTTCCCACAAAATATAAAATAAGTGTTTAGTCTTATTTTATTACCTATGCCTTAAGTATTTTAATTTCAAACATTCAAATTAAACTCACTTATTTAATTAACTTATGTTATCTAATAAAATGTTGAGTTGAAGGAGTTAGAGAATATGAAGAGGTGGGGTTCATGTGGGCCCCACCTCCCTCATAAACTATCTAGGATAGTTTCCCAACTTCCACATAATGGATAACCACTTAGTAAAAATAAAATAAAATTGAAGCTCAATTTTATTTTACCTTCCACAATTTTTAACAACTCCTCCTGTGTAAACGCAACTCCGAAAAAGGTGTTCCTAAGAAATTACCAGTGCTGCGAATTCATCGGTTCCCTCGGAATTCAATTCTGAGAACCGGTTCAAAAGTTAGGAAAACCCGCTCGTTCATTCACTGAACGTACCTGAGCTAAATTTCAGATAATAATTCCGGGCACACCGGGCCTCGGAATCAGGTGCCGTCAGAAACCAAATTCTTCTAAAATCCCAAAGAAAATTAAGAAAAATTTTCCTTGAATTTTACGGGTCTTTAAAATAAAAAATTCATAAAATAAGAAGAATAATACAACTATAATATTGTCCATAAATGAGAAAAATAAAATCTGTAAATCTATTATATTTTTTGGGCTACAAGAAATAAATTATATGGAATGTGAGCCTAAAAGTCATTCTAGGAAATACATTCATTTTTGTCATCCTGAATGAGGACTTCCCACCTATTCTAGACTTTTCCAAGGATCATATAGGTATTGAGAATCACCATCAATAATTTGTATCATTAATTTTTTTGAGACAAACGAGAGACATCAAACAGTCTCCCAATTCATTCCCCACGGAAATTTATTGAAAGAAAATTATTACAATGAATGCTTGAGGTTTAATGAATTTATACCAACCCGAAAATGAGAGCAAATCAAAATGTAGGATAAAAAGGGGGCAAACAAAAGCTTACTCAAACTACAATAAACCTCATTCCTTCAAGTATGAAGACACATCCGAAAAAGGGTGCCGCAACTCCATGCATGCCCTTAAGAAATGATGTCATCAGGAGGCAAGCAAGAAGAGCACTAAATTAAAAAAAACATCAAAAGTGGAAAAAAAACAAAGTGATATCTATCTGTAAATATGCTAGTATTCTCAAATGAAAACGAATCCCCTCAAACACAGGTCCAGCACGTCAAGATAGAATGATGTAGAAATCACCGGTGCACCCAAAATAGGATAAAACCACGATTGTGCAATGAATTTTCCTGCGAAAATTCTTGAAAAGATGCCAAAGTGGTTGTATGTGTAGCCAGCAGGGCTGAAAATTTTTTGGTTTTCCAAAAATGGGTGACTGATTGCAAAAGACACACAAAAAAGTGGCCAGAAAATATCTTGAATCCTTCCGATATAATGAGAAGCCATCAAGCAAGGGAAGAAACATCCAGTAGCTTCAAAACAGCAGCCATAAAGAGCACCTGAAAAAAACCAACCTCATGATCCGCAATATCTCATCAAGAATAGGTCCAGATCAAGAAGATCAACTAAGAAAGAAAGCTTCGATGCATCCAAAAAAGAGAAGAACCATTAAACACTTCCCATGAAAATAGAAAATAGAAAGAAATGATATTGTTAAATTAGACCGGAAACATAGTATCACTGATCGAGAAAGTCAGAGAGCTTGGTTGGACACCTTCATCAACCTCTGATTAATCATTCTTCATTTAATATCACGATAACTCTCTGCTGAAATTTAACCATTTTGAGCATTTGATAATCTATTTAATCTCGTTGCTTCATCATAATCGGGCCACAGTCTTCATTCGGGTTATCATCAAGGGGAGAACTAGAAGAATCAACCTCCATCTGTGGAGGAAAATCTGTATCCATAGTTCAGGAAGCATGAAAAATTGAAATAGTTGAATCAAACACACCTATTGGTGTTGAAATTTCAGTGTTATTCTTTCCAGAAGCCAGAAGTTATCTCGTTACAATTTTTCGTTCAATTTGTGAGTAGTCCCTACATTTTTTCGTCTTTTTAGAAATGGGAGTAATAAATCCATCTGCATCCACCACTTATTTTTTTCCCTTTCCAAGAGATTGGTTTTAAGAAATCTTCTTCAATTTCCATGGCTTTCTCATCAGCCAGAGATGAGTCTGGTACAAGGTGAGAAATCATTTATACAATAACATTAGAGGGTTCACCCCCCTCAATAGTAGTAGCCTCATTTCTCTCAATTATAAGGTTATTTTTTTCAGGAATTTCTAGCTCAGGAATAGAAATAGGCATATCCGTGGATTTTAGAACATTGATTATATTAGTCACTTTAACTGCCCGAATAGTATAATTCATCCTTGTAGCATCCTTTTCCACCCAAATTAACATTAAATGTTCTAGGGGAGGATCATTAGTCATGAAATCTTTCATAAGATGACCAATTCTGTAACAATTTTTACAGTAGGGTGGTACATTTTCAAATACAACAACCTGTATAAATCTGTTATCTCGATTTTGTATCCAAAACCGTGATGGAAACACATGAGAAATATCAAATTCTGTACAAATTCAAGCAGCTGAGGGTCTTGACAGATTTATATTGGCCGAGTCAAGCCTGATTGGATGTCCGAAGAGTTCAGCAATGCAGAATAAGGCACGCTATTTGAACAGATGCAGAGGCAAACCCCAAAAACCAATCTAGATAGGAGCGATTGGGGGCTCAAAACCAACATCAAAGTCCAGAAACCATTTGAAAACATTCATAAAAGATCCTACAAAAGACCAAGAACCACAGGTCCAGAATCATTAATAGTTATTCTCCGAAGAAAAACGAAAGAGGACTTGCCATGAATTTAGTAATTCGATGTAAAAATTAGTGAATCCTATACTTTCTATGGTTTTACATAGAAAAACTAATGAAGGATGATTCTGGAAAAATATAACAACAAAGAAAAAGAGAAGATCTGATGAGAGTATGTGTACCTCGTCGTTTGAGAAAGAAATTGTTGATAGACCTCGATATCGATATTTTTTTGAGAAAAATCCTCGGTGATATTTGATTCAGTGAGGTCAGCAGAACCCTTGATGACTTCTATGAAATTACTCACATCCGGGATCCCCTTGGGAGATGGATTGGTGTTTTGTCTGTGTTCACCCATGAGTGGCTCCATCTACCCCATAAAATGAAAAATACCATGCATTTTGTATCATGATATTCTATTATTTAATTTATAGACTATATCAATTAATTATCATTATGTGGTCCACCCATCCCAATGAAGACTGGTGGATATCGTAACTACCACTCTGAGACCAAATTTAACATGGTAATCCCAACTACATGTGACCCATGTCTCATATACTAAAAAAATAAAGAAAACTCTCTAGGATATGTTAATTAATGGTAAGTATTGAAAAAATTGGTGACTCTAGCACCATATAAAATGGTGCATGGTCATACCTACACTCCTAACACTCAAATAGAGTGCACCTGGGTGAAATGACTCTATAATGCTTTGTGTATGAATCAAAACTCATTTCGTTAACAGATTTTGAAATCAAGGTTTTGTAAATGTAGTAAAATAAAAAATACTCTTATTCTCTATACATAAACATACTATGATAGAATGGGTCCATGAACTCTATCTCAAGCTATCCCAACCTATAATGTCGAGAGCCAAATATACCCCACATTAGTCCAAAATTATAATCATCTTATTCCAAAATAATGAACTAGTAACAATTGGTTGTTCAAGTACAATGTTACCATCGAGTTATGTAATAATGATCTATATATTTTATCATTAACACTTCAATCAATCATTTTCTACATCATAACCAAGTTTTTCAACCATAAGAAATTATGTGAATGACATGTGGATCCTACATTCCAAATATGATGTATGATTTCACACCTTCATATCACCTTTGGCCAAGAGTAATTGAATTAATAGTAAATTGAACATTATATCTATTGAAAATAATAAAATCACTAAATCTGAAAACTAAGATAAGTAATCTCAGCCGAGGTAACATGAAATTTTTTTATATGAGGGTTATTTACTCATAAATATAAGTGTAATATCAATTTCCCAAAAAAAATTTATCACTAAATACCATGCACCAATTTTAGATCAATGAAACAAGGATCTAATACCACTTTTTGACATCACGTCCTAACTTATTCAAATGGTGGTCAGACTACGGGTGTCACATGGTATCAGGCATGCATACCAATACTAAAAAGTTTTTTTTAACAAATATGAAGGGGTAATTAATTTTATGTTGGAATAAAATATCCTATATATAATATTACAAACAAAAATTTTGAAATAAATATCAATAAAGAGTCATCATAATAAAATAGAAACATATGTATATCATAGCTATAAACCTACCATTAAGAAATAAATAATAGATTCTATAACAAATTGGGATAATATGTAATTTCGTACAATAATACCCAATTGTGAGATCACATGTAATCCAATTTTATAAAACAATTCTAGAAGAAGAAAAAGGCTACTTGATACCCAAAACAATACTTTATTACTTAATCAATCCTCTCTCCTAATCAGACCATGATTCTCCAAGGCATTAGTCTATAAAATTGCATGTTACCTTATCTATGCAATGATTAATCATATATAGACATGAATCGGGATGCTCGTGTTGTGTGTGATTACAACTTAATAAGTTTTCTTCAATGGTATCACTAAAAATTAAAATAAATAATATTTTATTATTGATATAAAATTATAATTTTACAAAAAAAAAAGTAAACCCATCACATAGTGGAGTGAATAGAATCCAAACCATGTATTACTATATGTTTTTTAGTTAGTTTTATAATGGGATGATATACCCATCATATGAACACCACTCAAGGATAGACAATATATTATCCTCATTTGAATTAGTTATCTTCATATCCATAAACCCTAAGAAAAAATGACACCCCAATCATAAAGAATTATGGTGAATGATACATAACCATATAAGGGAAATATGGGTAATACATCAACATCACATTTTTCTGGGAAACTATTCAACATAATTATGTAGCCTTACTGAAATATATATTAGTATCACATAACCTTGGTGAGTGATACATCTATATCTTATTTCCATGGATAATTATATATCACCAACTATTAATAATGGTGAATGTGTTTTATCCTAATGAATGAGGTATCACCACTAAACAACCCCAAGCTAATTGATACATCAACTATCCAATGATAAATGCATAATATGATATCTCCTAGTGAATTATGTAACACTTCCAAATATCACTTAGGTTTAAAATATACTAAAACATCAAAATACCAGGTGAATAATAAACCATCGATACTTTTACCAAAGTTTACAATATTCCACAAATACGAATCTTTTATATTGATGATTCACCATCAATATAGTTCCCTAAGTGTATGATTTAACTCCAACACAAATCCACTAGGTGGATGATGCACCACAATTTCATTCATCAAGGTGAGTAACATATACACATCATTTAATAACTGGGAGTCAATATTACATCTCCAATAAACCATCAAATTGAATGGTATATAACCATTCAAACACTGTTTCATAATGATCCGAATTCATACCTAGCCTAAACTATTTATAGGGGTGTACATGATAAAAATATCCTACTTAAATGGACTAAACATAACAACCTTAAATTTGTAAAATTTTATTTAATTAGGTAATTTGTTTAATATGGTTGGTGAATGTAGAATATTTTTATTTTTTTGAAACAATCCAATTTTGGTAACATAAACAATTCATAACTAATATTAATAATAACTAAATAATTAAATAAATATTTAAATCATTACTCAGAGTGGATTTTAAAATTATATTGACATGATCAAAGTTGAATATAACATAAACCATTATTAATTATTCAATATAATGAAATGATAATAACATATCTGATGATTAATTGAATATTATTCATTAAACCAAATTTAATGTTTACCGTCATATTATTAAAACTAGTTAAATGATTTCTATATAGATTCTATTGGTTTTTTATCAAGTTATTTATTTCAATTTAATATTAAATTGATTAATTTTTCAATGATATTATCAATCTACTTTTTACTTTGTTGTGACCTTAACATTATCTAAAAACCCCTAGTTATGAAGGTTTAGGGTGTCATCATTTTAATATGAATAACTTTTAGGTCATTAAATTTTTTTCACTATTTTTAACTGATCTAAACCTAATACAACTGATGTAAATTGACTATTTTCAATTATTTTAGTTTTGTACTAATCATGGTGGGTTTAAGTTTTCATTTAATGTAAAAATAATTCAATTATCAAATTGAAACCAGTATTTTAAACCAAATTTAACCAACCATTCCCACCCCTACTTATTCTATGTATTAATTCTAATAAAAGATGATCTGGGAGAAATCATAATTCTACTAAGATCACATTTTATATGTGTAGATACCCTTCATAAGATCTAACCCACATTTTTATACTACCTTATACTATATGGATGATCATTGGGGACTATGCTATTGATTCACATCTTACAAAGACCACTCACATCCCATATAATATTTCTCATGATATAAGAATTCAAGAGAAAATATTAAAAATAGTTTATCAAAGGATTATGATGTTGATGATTCATGTATACCGTAAGATAAAATAAACATATATAAATCAATGATAATTCTTAGGTACAAAAAAACTCATCTTATAAGAACCTTATTCGTTAAAGAATATAAACTCAATTGAACCGTTATATAAAGAATTTTAGAAAACTAGACTCACCCCAAAATGATGGAATAATTGGTAATAAAAATAGAAACATTAATAAAAACATCGATGGTAAGAAAGTGGACCATTATTATTACCTTTGGTGATCCCCTACAACTAATGAATCATTGAACCAACCATTAACAAGGGAGATTTATCCTTGGAGATAAATAATTAAGGGTGAGGGATAAGGGAGTTTGAATGACTTGTTAGGGTGGAATGAGAATGATGTATTGTTTTTATAAAATATAATTTAATTTAATTTTTTTAATAAATAAGATAATAAAAAACATCACAATGTACACTAGGTACCAGATCCTCACCCACCTGGGACCCCATACCTCATTGGGTACACATTATATGGTCACATAGTGGCCATTATTACATCATGTGCCACCCCTATCCACATAAGATCATCATGTACTTGGATTTTAGAAACCCAATACCTGGTTCCACCGATATTCAAGGGAATATGTTATACATTGGGATAACCCCCTTGAAAATGAACCACAGGACCCCATCAACTCATTCAAGAACCCAAATAAAACAAAAATACACAAGGTGTGGGGAATATAATAACAAATGTGTACCTTGAAATAAGATGAGAAGTTGTTATGGATGATCATGGAAAGTTATATGTTTGGGTGACACTGAAGATTAGTTGAGTATTATATAGTAGAATAATTGATCAGGACATGGGGTTTTCATCTTAATTTTATAAAGGGTTACAAGTGTCTCTCAGTATTCAGGAAAAACTGAGTATAGATTATCACACTCATATTGATATCTAGTCTATGTGATTCATTCATCTTCATGAAAAGATGTTATAGTTCTATTTTCGTTACTATGGGGGACCATGGGAAGGTCATATATATATATTAGTGTTTTTCAAGAATAACAACTATCAATCATCTTTTAAAGTAGATCTAGTTGTGGACTTTTAGAGTATGAATTTCCATTCAAAACTATAATGGACTAAGATTGGTGAACCATCATTCATTAATATTGAGATAGTTTATGAAATTAAAAACCAGGTAAAATTGATTTAAAAATGAATAATCCCTTTTCAAATCCCCCACAATTCATATTCTAATCAAAGAAGATGTCCCATAGAATTTTCTTTTGGTGAACATGTTTTTCCTTAACTTTGGTAATTAATTATTATTATTTTCACTGTTAATTTAGATAAAAAAATATTTTGAACTTGTTAGAAAATGAATGTTTTGTTTATTAAGTATATGAAATATATTTTTCCCAATTCCATTCATTTTAAAAGGAAAAATATAATTAAATATTAATCTGGTGGACATAATGAAAAAGTGGGATTCTTAAAGAAGAAATGATCAATAGATTACAATGTTTTTATTTCAAATTTCACTATGAAATTGGTTCAAATGACCTAAATTGAATTAATATATTTATAATTGATAATATTTTTCTTTAGTACTAATTTATAATAAAATTTATATTCATAAATAAATTAAATTAAATCGAATTTTTCATTTAAAATCATGTACTTTTCCCTATTAATCAAAAAATGAATCTTTTCATAGAAAATACAAAATATTAACCATAAGATATTTTTTATATTTTTATTTGAAAAATGATGTTTAATTTTTCAAATAAAGTTTCTAAAATTGATAGATATTAATTTTAAAATAATTGTTGTTAGGGTGAAAATGACTCTTTTTTTGGAAAATATATTTTTAGGTGTAAATTGTGAATTATTATTATCTCTTGTATAGATAACACGTATAATTAATGTTAAAATTCTTATTGAATATATAATATATTCATTTCATTGAAATTATTCAACAAAATTGATTCATTTAATTTATTGAGGTGAAATACATTTACGTGCCTAAGTATGGTTTTTTAGAAAATTGTTCCCTTTATATTCAAATGATTTTTATTTTCATTTATAGAAAATGGGTAACTAGTAAATTAATTATATATACATGTATAAACCATAAATTTATTTATTACTTTAATTAATCCTACGTATACCTTCCATTCCAATGTTTGAGTGAAAATAATCATGTTAAATAATAATGTTTTAATAGTGTGTCATGTTTCGTTAAACTCATTGTTGTGGGTAATTCAGGCTAAACTCAGTGTTTCATGTAACGTAAAATATCACAAAGGTTAAATATATTTGAGAAAACAAGTTCCATATCTCATGGTATTACATTATACACCCCTAAAAATTAATTTCTCCCATGAAATGTGTCTCAGTCAACAAATTTTAAATACTGGAAAATTCAATAAATAGAAAGACACTACGTAGAAAGGGTTAATAAAACATCCTCTTTAAAAATGAAAACTTATGAGATAAATTCAAATGGAATAACACATTTTATCATTCCAAATATGATAACATAGGTTAATGTGAAAACATTGACATAGGAGTGAAAATAACCACCAAAATTCTTATAGAGAGTGAAAGAGAGCGTTGTTAAGAAAATGTTAGTGACCATAAATCAATAACCCAAAGATTTTTTAAAAAGGACATTAATAAAATAAAAAATGATGATAATATGATATAATTTTATTTAAATATCCTTTTCCTAATGTTTCATAATTTTCATGAGAAGATATACTAACTTGATTTCATTCCATTTCATTGGAATAATATCGCCATTTATTTATTCCTACTTAAACATCTACTTCATCACTTACTCCAAGAATTAATGGTGAACATTTAATCCTTGAAGAAAAAATGTATCCTAAAATCCATAAAGAATGACAATTCATTATTTTTATCTCTAGTTATAACTAACGGAAGTGTTTATCACCAGTTATCCAATATATATGAATCTTCATATGGTGAAATAGTGAATTAATCTCTAAAGCCTCATCCAATGGTGAACATAAACCATTTCATAAATGGTTCACCTTATAACCCTTTTTAATGATTAAAAAAATAGGGTCACTAAATTTTATAAATGAAATTATCCTAACTATCCCAAATAGTATGAAATAGCACTTAATTATCACATATAAAACATTTGAATACCTTTATCATGAATTCTATTAGAACTGAAATTACTTTAAAATCATATAGAAAACATGAATTATTACATATTACTTACACAAAAAAGATTATTTGATATATTTCATCAATAATTTTTTTTAATCACCATCAATGCTAGAATAAATCACTTTATCAACAAAACATTAATAAGTTCTAAGAAAATCAGTAATATATAGTTCACATTATCAAAATCAATCATCCATATATCCTAACATCATTATCCCAAAATTCAAGAACATATTTATGGTTATATAAAAAATATCTCCTAGACAAAAAATCAGATTTTTACTCTATCAGCATCACTCAACATATTCTTTCAAATCCTTATTGAGAAAATTTAATATAATAATATATATATATATATATATTATGATTCATATAGCATAACATTTGAATTATAATTCATAAATACTGCCTTCACCCCATAGCCTTCTCAAAACATTAATTATTATTCATGATCATATTCCATAATACCTCTTTCCTTTCATATTCCTTTTATATTTTCTTCACCATCCGTAATATAACCATTACTTATAAAACCTTGATACTTTTTCATCACAAGATTTCCCCTTTGGACATCGATATGCATAATTCCCATAATTTCCACATTTAATGAACACAATAGTCAATGATATCTTTGGGAGACAATTATTCCCATCCATTATGTTAACTAAAGATTACATTTTTCATTATATTTACATGACTTTTGTCATTAATTTTGACAAGAAAAGAATCTTATCATTCCAACATGACATTAAATTGGTTATTTCTTCCCACATTCCCAAAACATAGGAAACTGAATCTTTGTTCGTACATAGTCACCACTTCCAAAACTCATTTTTAACTCTATCATTCTCTTATTTGGTGAGTTTTAGGTTTTTCTAAGGTTTACATTGTTAATCATGTTATATGATAACTTATTAAGAATGATCTAAAAATCCTCAATTCCATTAATCATCTCATTTATTAGTTCATCAATAAAACTTCTATCACATTCAATGTTAACCAAGTTTTTTTTGGGTTACATCTATTTGATAAAACAAAAAAACATTACAAGAAACACTAATCATAGGGGAATCCCAAATAATCATGAAAAATCACTTATATGATGTCAAAATCAAAACAAGATATTTTTAATCTATGACACATTATGTTTATCATAGTTCATTAATAGTCATATTCTATTTAAATCCTTTATGGTGGTTTGTATGATTTTTTTGAATTTATAAATCATATCCCCTAGGAGTGTCAAAATATATGTGTAAAAGGGGTTGTTGGTGTTAACTTGGTGATGATTAAGTATGTCTCAATGTTCTCTTTTTTGAGATATTACCCTTATATACCTCAATACTAGTGTTATATCCACTTCCTATTTATAGGTATAGCTTTAATGTTTTTTAAATACTTTATTTATACTTTACCAAAATTCTTGGAAATTATATTATACTTAAAATCATCCATAAACTTATCCATAGATACAATGCAATAAATATCTTTATAAATATAACACGGGGTCTCACTAAAGGTTTCTCATCCTAGTTTCCAAAGGTTATTAAAATCATTCCACTAATACCATCTGTAGATACCCATGCTTATCATACATTAATATTACATTTTTCTAGATGGGTATTAATTAAATTACACTAAAACATGATTAAAGACCATAATAGTGTAGTGAATTTTTAAACATTGGATGAAATAATATTAATTCATGAATGACCTTTTATGTATCTTCTAAAGATCTTCCCCTTCATTACCCAAAATCAAAATACTTTATTTATAATCTAGAGAAAGGAAATATAACAAACGGTGAAATTAGATGCTCAGTAAGGATAAAAAGGGAAGTATGTGAGCCTAGAATGATCATAGGGGTATGGGAAAAAGAGCGTAACATTTTTTAACCATTCCATGAATATCAAAGATAATAATATTTAGTTGTGGAATAATTATTGGTTGTTCATCAGACGTGATTCCTAAGGAAATCAAATAACATGATCCATGAGAGCATAACATTGGCATAAGACATAGATTTATTGCATAAACATCATCTTATAATTGTTGAGACTTGTATAAATAGATACAGGTTAATTAATTTAGTTGAGGAAATGTAATTAGGCCCTCACATAAACATATGGACATATATCTTGGTCCTTGAATAACATTATGGACATGAAGGAAAGGACCATGCATAATAATAAAAACCTGAAAGATAGGATCATGGATAATATTGTTAACATGTAACTAAGATGACTCATAATACTATAAACATGTAATAAGATCATTTATAACATTGTGAACATCTAATCAAGTTCACACAGAACATATTTACATTGGATCTATCCGTCATTTCCTAATGCATTGGAAGGCAATATAGGCCCCACCAATTACATATTGAAAATCTTAAATATATTTTTCATAAGATCCTAAAACATTCATCATATCCTAACTCATTAAAATAAACGTGTTTCATAAAAATGTCATCATATCATAAATTTTTGAAAATAGATAGGTTTTATAATCATTTCATCATATCATAACACATGGAAAAAGAAATGGGTTTCATAATAATTTTATCAGGGTATAACCTGTAGAAGAGAAATAAGATTCATAAACAGCATTCCATCATAATCATAAACCATTTATAGAAAAAAATAATGGTATCCTTGGATTGTTTCCCCATTAATTCATCATTTACATCAATAGGTGTCATCTTACATGTAAAATTATTTTTATTGATCAATTAAAACATTTCAATAATAAAATGTTCTTTCTTTTTTTAAAAAAAAATTAAAACATAAATTTTTTTGAAAATTCATTTATTTGAAAATGAAATTGGAAAATTATGAAGTATACATCATAGAAAATAATGTTAATCTAAATGGAAAGTTTATTTCTTACTATACATGAAAAAATGATGATCCTTTCACATTTTAAATAAAATAGAAATAGGTATAGTTTGGAAAATACCATGAATATTACTATTAGAATAAGAATTAAAAAATTAAAAAAATGGGTAAAATTTTATTTCAAAAATCATAGGTTAATAATAAAAAAATTGAAAAGATTTTAAAAACTAGTATTTGAAGAAAATTGATACCTGGTCAAAGAGATAAATAATGTCGGATTTTACTAAAAACATTTTCCCAATTATTAAAAGAAACCTAGATTTGAAATATGGTACTATTTCTTGGAAATATCATTAATAATACGAGAGAAATAAATTTCTGAGTTTCTTGAGATATTTTCATAAGAATTTATCATGAAAAACACAATTATATATATTTCTAATAAATAGATAGATTATAATATAAAATCATTACCAATTTGGTAACATTGAATCATAATCCACATGAAAAACTAACATAAAAATGATGTTAAAATATCATAAAGATAAATAAACATATGATATTACACATAATAGGGCCTTTATGTAAAATTATTTTAAGATTATTGGTTTGTAACCTAATGTACATCGCAAAGAATGAAAATTGAGAAACAAATCCCTTACCATTTTAGTATATTTTGAATCATAAAAAACCAAAAGAAATAAAAACAAATGATTCTTCATATACTATAAAAATAAGTAAATTAAAAAAATTTCATCACAAATGGGTGGTAAATACACTACAAAAAATTAAGGAGTGTTGAATTTTCATATATCTTGTGGAAATAAAAGAGAAAATTGAAATCCCATATTAATTTGGTTAGTTTTGAGCCATTACCCACTGAAAGATAGATAATAAAATAAATATTAAAATAAACATAATTTAAATTTTATGTATCCTAAAATACATTCATGGTTATTATATGCACCAAATGATATAAACATGTTGTGGATATGAAATGTGTGTCAAAGAAAAATAAACATGAGATTGAAGTCCCTTACTATAAGTGTGGAATTTATTATTATTCTTTCAAAAAATATGTATAATAAATATAAGTTTATTATACATATATTATTGAAACATAATTATATATATCATAAATTATATGGTTAAATGGCATTCTTTTATTACCCATTTATTAACAATTACTTGGTAAAGTAATGATTCAGGTAATAACTGATTTTTTCATATAAGTATTGATTTACAAATTTCGATCATCTTACATTGATCATGGTTCCATAGTCTCTATTAAAGTATTCATAAAATAATTTTCATATTTATTCATCAATTATAATTTAAATACAAATCATTAAATATGTTTTTGTGACATGAAGTATGTTATGATCATTGAGATGGTAGGTCTTATGTACGCATGAGAAACATTTCCATTTTTCAAAGATCATTATGGAAAATAGGGAAGTATTAAATTAATGTAAATGAATAATAATAATTATGAAATACTATATTATTTACATATACATATAATCTATTCTTCGTGGTGATGAAAATAGATAGTCACATCGCTTCGTCATGGTGGTAGTCCACACATACACGAACGATGTTATCACATTTCAGTGAGTGAAAAGGTAGTAATGAAAATTTCATATTAACATTTAAGAATGATAAATATGTCTTGAATAACATAATTATGTCATTTATATCACATATATTTATCCTTATTATCTTCCATATTAAAATTCATTGAAAAATGTATCACATCATTTCGCTATGTGTTATTCCACCATACACACAAGAAACATTATCATTTCCCATATGGAATGGGAGGAAAAAATTTATATATGATGTGATGAATCAAGATATATAATTATGCTATAAATATAATACATATACTCTATATTAATCATTATACCCAACTGTGATGGGTGCTAATGGTAAAATCAATGACATCAGTTCATGAGGTGGTGGTCCGTCAAACATATGAATGATGATTTTGTAACCCATTTGATGGAAGTGGAGATGGTGGTAGGTCATTCCCTTATCATAGAACAATATAATTATATTTAAAACACTGAGTTTATTATATCATCATGGTCTAATAATAACTGAATTATGGTGAGTAATAAATAAAACAAAAACACTTGTTGATTAGCGGTGCCTCTTCTTCTGGTATCATCTTTAGGTTTTCACCAAAATTCTTCTTTGAATTAATTTATTTAGAAAATAAGGATACTAATACAATAGGATTTAATATTATAAATTCTTTGCGGAAGGATTTCATGATCTAAAAGGGTTATATGGTCTAAATAAGATATGATAGATGTGTCCTTTTCTAGTTTGGGGAGATGACACACATAGTTTTTATAAAAAGAAATACATGTTCAAATATTATTAATAGGTCAAAAAGGACCAAATGGGCCATTATAGGACCGTATATGTGTAATGGTATAAATATACACAAAAACTTGTTTTTATACAAGTATATATGTTATTTTAACCCATATCATTTTTGATTAATAGTCAGAAAACCAATTTTTTCCATAGTTGTTGTAATTAATATTTTCACTGTTCACTTTGATCAAAAGTTAAGTTGAAATTATAAATTAATATAAATTTTTATGATTAAAAATATTAAATTAATTTCATCCAAATTTCATTCATATAGTTTTAAAATTTAAATTTAAAATTAATCCCTCATATGCGATGAGAATGTGGGTTTTTTAAAATGAAATTGTTCAAAATTTTACAAAGCTTCTATATCAGATTTCACTATGAAATTGATTCAAATGACCTAAATTAGATTAATAGATATATAATAGATTTAGTTTTACTTTAAATATGATTTTAATTATAACATATATATATATAATTTAATGAAAGGTTAGTTTTCAATTAAAATTTAGTATTTTTCAATATTCTTCAAAAAAACAAACTTTTCGTTAAAAAATCCAAAAAATTAACCATAATATATTTTTATTTGTAATTTTTAAAAAATGGATTTCATTTTTTAAAATGACTTTTCTGTAAGTGGTAAAACATATTTTTAATGCAGGTGCACTAAAGGTGACCAAAGTATTTTTTAGAAAATATTGTTTTAAGCATAAAATTGGATTTACTCTTATCTCTTGTCTAGAAAAGACATATGAGAAATTTTCAACATTTTATTGAAAATGTAATATATTAATTTCATTAAAATAATTTAAAAAAATGATTTATTTAATTTATTTTGTTAAAATGTGGTTATGAGTATAAAAATAGTTATTTTTAAAAATGATTTCTTTTATTTTAAAATGTTGTTAATTTTCATTTCTAAATAATCAGTCACAAAAAAATTATTTTATATACATGTGTAAACCATATTTTTTCATAATTTATAAAATCCTATTCATACCCTCTATTATTAATGAAGGGTGATAGATATAATGTTAAATAATATTATTTTAATATTATGTCATATTTCATTTCAGTGTTTTACAAAAAAACAAGATAAATTTAGTATTGTGTGTAACACCGATCATACTTATTTTTTCATATAATGGTAGATATACTATTTATTGGATTTAATATAATACAATATTATTATTTCATTTACTTCTAAACAAACTCAATTTTGTTTGTATTAGAAAATATAGAAAAAATTAAAATATATATAAAAAATAATTTCTCAAAATCTCAAGGTGTTACAACAATACCCTTGTTGATATATGGCCTTTTAATGATATTTTTAAAACTCAAATGTATCCCATGTCTATTTTTATATAGTTCGTGACACCACATGGGAAGATGAAAGATAAGGGGTATTTGTGTCAATCTTTTTTGTTATCAATAGCTAATGTAGAGTTTGTCTGAGATCTCCTCCTTATTAATTTGAGTTTTTTGTTACCATCATCAAGATAGATTTTCTTATTGATCATCATGAAAAGGAAGATTTTTATCATCATCATCTCCTATTTTTTTTATCGATGGGAGATTATTGTTACTTTAGGTAGAGTGGGATCTGAGATTTTTTTCGCAGAACCAGCCTACTCATAGATTAGGAGTTTGATCTCTCCTATTGTGGTTAAGCCTGATGATATGTCTCCTATTGTTGACCTTACCATTATTTCATTTTATTTTCCTAAATTTTTCAGAGGTTATTTCTCCAGTCTATCACCATAGTGATAGGTAGAGTTTAAAATTGACCTTGTTCTAGGTGCATAGTCAATTTTGATACATTTATATTACACCACACCAACAGAGATTAAAGAGATCAATATTCAGTTGGAATGCCTAATTGGAATGGGTTTTTGTTCTCCCTAGTGTTTTATCTTTGGTGGCCCCTATTCTCTATACCATGAATTTATTTGGTTCACTCTGATTGTGCATGGAAAATGATATTGGAATAGAGTAATATTTATGAATAATCATTCTTTTCCTCATGTGGAGGATTTTTTTTGACTAGTTTTAGGGGAAAAGTGGTTTTTAATGCCTGATCATCGGTCAGGTTATCATCATCTAAAAGTTTTGGAGTTTTATATACAGAAAATGGATTTAAGGATTGTTTATTTACATTTCAAAGATCTAGTGATTTCATTTATTCTGATGAAATCATATGTATTTATCATGGATTTGAAGAATCAAATATTCCATGAGCATCCTGACACTTTTTGGGGTAGTGATTGTAAATGATTTTTTTTCTTTTCAAGACCCAAGCATGTGAATGAGCACTATTTGATTTTTTTTTCTGGAGATCCGAAGGAGTAACCATTTATATTGAATTATTTTGAAATGAAATTTATTGATCAAATGTGTACGTTTTTTGGGACACATAATTCTAGAACATATCTTGTCAATTGATCCTGATATAGAAAATACTATTTTGTTATGGGATGTTCTGGGTAATTCCTTTTAGATTTGGATATTCCTTGGTATTAATATATATCATCAATGTGTAATTAAGCATTTATAAAACTCAGCATCACCTTTGACTGCTCTTACTAGGTTATAGGTTAAGCTTATATGGGATACAATGTGTTAGTCTTCTTTCGATGAGCTGAAACAACTTTTGATATAGGCTCATATTTTGATATTACCTGAGCTCGATAAGTGTTATATGGTTTCCTGTGATGCTTATAGTGTTGGTTTGGGATTCATGTTTTTTCAGGATGATCATTTCGTGGCTAAAGGTACTCTTCATCTTTGGTCTCTTGAGAAGAATTACCCCACTCATGATTTATAACATTCCATGGTCACGATTTCACTTAAATTTTGGCATCACAATCTTTTTGGGTAGAGGTTCATAGTATTTTCATACCATAAGAGTATGATCTATATATTTTCTTGGAAATCCTTGAATCTAAAACATAGGTGATGGGTGGAATAGCATTAGATTTTTGATTTTAACATTTCCTGCACAATGAGGAATTGGAATGGCGTTGTATAGGATCTCACTAAAACGGTTCCATCACAGGATATTCTAGATTTGGAAAAGGATTGGAACCTTATGGGACAGTTTAATCATTTTCAACTAGATCCTCAAGAGGATGTTTTAGGTATGGTTTTATCAAATGATCAATTATCATCATCACTTCATGAGTCTATTCTGTAGAGTCAGTAGTGGGATTACGAGTTCATAGTAATTTGGTAAAATATATATGGTGGGGAGAAAATTCCTATTTGGTATCTATATTCATATGGTATCATCAATTTTTGGGATCATTTTATAATCCCAACATATGTGAGGAGCTTAATTTTGATTGATCCTAATAGTTATTCATGGTTTTTTCATTTGGGAACTGTAAAGATATATTATTGCATGAGATAGTTATTTTGGTGGACAGGTATAAAGAATGACATTTACTATTATGTGTCCCACTATTTTTAAATTCTACTCATAATGACAGAGCATATGAAACCTTCTCGTTTTCAATAACCTCTTTAAATTGATAGTTTGAAAATGATATGAGGATTTCAAGGACATTGTTGTTAGATTGCCACAGACTTCGTAGGGGGGGGGGGGTAATTTAATATTTATTGATTGATCGGTTAAAAAATTTGACTCACAGAATTCTAATTAGGGAAGCCACTAAATATGAAAATTTGGGTATGTTTTATGTGAAATATATCATGATTTTCTATGAGGTTATTTATTTCATTGATTATGATAGTGATACTAGGATTATTTTATGGTTTAGGAGGAGTCCCTAAGAGGTGATGGGGAATCAGTTTAGGTTGATTAAATCTTTTCATCCACATACAAAGTATTAAATTTGGATCCTAGAGAACAAGATTTGTTCATGTATCTTAAATTTTTTTGGATCATAGAAAATCCATCTAGGACTTGCTGATTATTTTTATTCCAATAGTTATCAATTGCCGATCAGAATGGATCCCTTCGAGGTTGTTTATGGTCACCTGTGATGATCACTTATTTATTGGTAAGAGGTGGTTGAGGCCTCTATAGTGGGACTGAGTCTTGTTCTGGATATGTCAGTAAGGATTCATTATTTACATTTTCATTTGGATACAATTTAGAGTCAGTAGAAATCATATATGGAGTGGTGGAATATTCCATTTGATATTTCCCTTTATGACCATTTTTTAATGGAAAAGTCTCCTCGGTTGGGTCACTCTCATCTTGAAAAAACATGTAATATGGATCCAAGATATGTTGGACTATTTATTTCACTAAGTTTCTTTCTAAGTTTTTTTATGGGTTATATTTCTAGAATAATTGATGCTTATTCATGGGGTTTTCCACATATCACTGCTTAAGAAATACCAACATGATACCTCTCATGTTTTCATTTGGGAAGTGATTGTGTTAAATATCTAAGTTTTTCATCTGAAGCATCTACTGTATATTTTTTAATTTCAAGTGAATGTGTTCTATGGGAATTGTATTCCATTGTTAAGGGTTTCATGGGGATAAATATCATATTATCCAAAGACATGGGAAAAATATATATTTATGATGGAGAAGTCACCTCAACTATTTTCTAAACTTCATTCTTCTACGTGACTTCTTGGGGAAGAAAAGTCTTATTGTTGGAATTTTGTAATACCATATTACCCACTTTCAATTATATTTCATCTTTTTTTTCATATCCCAATTTATTTTGATATGTTTTTGAATACCGAGGCTGCATATAATTTGGTGGGGAAAATGAACTAATGTTCAGGGATATATTTTTGTTTTAATTAATGGTGTGTGGGCATAAATGTATTAAAATATTTGGGAGGTTCTCCCTAAGGTTAAAAAATGCAAGTGTTGGTTTGTCTATTTTAGAGAATATGGTCTTTTCACTATTTGATGGATAATTACACATTGTGAAAATTATTAAACATTTTTAATTCTTGTTTACATGGTGTAAAGCATTCAAATCCTATATTGGATGCTAGGAACATGTCATGAATGGTATTCAGAGTGAAAAAAACTAGCGCATCATGTATCTAATTACAGATCATGAAATATTCTTACATTCCATGTAAAGTATTCACATCATGTATTAGGTGTCAGGTAGATGTTGTGAACCATTACAAGTCATGAATTATTTATATGTTGTGAAAATATTGCTAACCATGTAATGGTAAAAATCAGTATTTTAACAAGAGGCATCGTGATTTTCAGTAGTTTGGGTTTTTGTGAATTACATGGAATAAAAATGGGATTTGTTTCATGTAATCGATGAATATTTCTGTTTTAGGGTTCTCCACTGAAAATATATTTTTCATTAGGACATATGTCTTTTCTTTCTCAAACTAGGATCACTCCCAAGCAATCATGGATACCTTTTCTCCTTCCAGATCATTTTATTCTGGGATTAATCACCATTACAGTTATAGGTGTAACGACCAACAAGTTTTCCAGTAGAAATTCCTTTATTACAATTATTTGAAATATTATAATTACATAAAATAACAATAATAATACAATACAAACATTATAAATGAATAATTATTAAAAAAATATGTATTTCTAGAAGTTAAGGAACATTTATCGATGAAATAGTAACATGATATTGGGAATGGTAAGATATCTCTTATGAATAGAAAAACATCCTATTGAATCATAACATCATCAAGGAAATTATATATAAATTTTTCAATCATATAATTGACAATATTAAATACTTATATCATAGTATATGTAAAAAAATTTAAAAATTATTCATTAAGTATTTGTACTTTTGTAATTAAAAAAAAATTTATTTAACATTTCGGATTATTTAAATAATTAAAGAAAATATTTTCATAAAATTTATTCACAATATAATATATTTATTTATTATTATTATAAGATAATTTTATGATACCTTAATTAACTTTTTAATGTGTTATAAAAGCAATTATAATTTTAAAATTGTTATTTAACATGAAAATGAAAATTTTACTTAAAAATTTAGTATTTCATAATTAGAAAATTAATTTCTTAATATGGAGTTCATTTTTGGATTCTATATGTCAAAAAATGGCTAGGTTAATTTTTTTTCTAAAATACATGAATTTTCAGTGAATAGTAAAATGTGATAATATATGATGATTGATAAATACATGAATTTATTGATTCATATATGATTTATAGCTGATTTAAATAAAACAAATCTCAAACAATACTTAATTACATTAATATTTTTTAGGATAAATCAAAAAATATTCATATACTTAGGTAAAAATAATAAACTAATGAGTAAAATAATGAGATAACACCCCTCTCCTCAATAATAAAAATCGTCCCTCACAACCTCTTCTCCTCACATATTCCAAGATATGAGCCTTGTCAAAATTATACCCAATACTCTTTCCAAAACTATACCCCATGTACAAGATATATTTATAACATAAAAATACCAAAACCTTTTCCCTAAGGAGGCTTTCAAGGAGGATAAATTCAAGAGGTAAATTCCACATTCCTTTCCATTTATTTAATTTTCATGTTCTTTATTTTCTTATTATCGGCTCACCTACCATTATCCAAATCGAATGATGACTAAAATACCATAAATATAATTTAATATTATTATTTTTAAGGAATAATCCATAATCAATTATTTTCCTACTCTTTTTGTTAAAAAAATGAAATCCTCATCGATGATGTGTTAATTTATCACTTTCTTTGACGAAGGGTTTTGAATTGTTATTGCATTCATCAAGGATAGTCATGAAATCATTTTTATGGATGAACCAGATTATAATATATGTATTATTTTTTATTATTTTTTATGAAATAATTATACATACATTGGGTTAAATAATAAAACGACCCATGTTTATTGAACACAAAAACCAAAAAAAATAATCCAAACGATTATCACTGACATCTTATCTAATGATTCAAACTCACACAAAATAAAAAATGAATTATATAACCATTTAACCTTTTGGATGTTCAATAATAAATTATAACTTAAATTATGGATTTCTCTTTCAATTTTAGATAGACTTGCATACTCATGTACAAGCTCACCGATCAAGAAAACTAAGAAAACTGGCACTCTCGAATTATGAAATTGAACACTATAACTCATCAAAAAACCCATAAATAAACATAATAAAATAAAAATAAATTAATTTCACATAGAAAAGTATCTTAATTAATAAACTATTTAATATAATTTTATTATTTTGGACATTAAGATCAAGTGAAGAACCTATTCAAACCTAAGGTAAGGAATCCTTTTTAAACCCCATTTTTTCCTTTAGGTTACTATTTCTCTCAATTTATACTATTTTAATTCCACATTATTTTTATTATCATTTTATAAAATATGTATATATGTACCAAACTCATGTATCCAGATCATATCATCTATATTTTATGGGGTAATACATGTTTTAAAAAGGTTCACTTCTCAAATCATCCTCAAAATCCAACCTGATTCAACAAAACTTCCATATTTCTTACCCATTTTCATGTTCTATCCATAACCAGATTTAATATACCATTATATTTCTAAAATAACTCATTTTATCATGAGAAAATATCTTAGTTTAGTTCTGTTTTTATGAAAACAAATATTCATTTTTCATTTCCAAGAATATTTAATATTTTCCTTAAGCTGCACAAAAATGTTTTATTTTAAAAGTTTATTATACACTATTTTATATGTTATCACTTCAAATTTACATTACATATCATGATATATTACTATTTTACCTAATTAATGTCAATTAATTATTTAAACCCTTTCTTTCATGGATTCCATTATGATTTCACCTTTTTATGTTTTTTGACATGATTATGACACCCAATTCCTTCCATGGGTAACCCTTATATTGATTTTTGATTACTTATTTATGATTCTTAATGTCAAAAAAAATTAAAGAACATTTTATTATGGGAGCATCTAGATATAACTCCACTACATTAGGTAATTTTTAGTCTCTTGAGACATCATGTGCAATTATCTTAGTGGTTGTTCTTTACTTGTGCTTCATGTGAAATGGTCTTGGAAGTTAGCCTTGACTCATGACAATCCATTTAAAATGATCCTTTAATCATGATAAAGTAATTTTTTATATCTATTAAACATTAATATGATTCCTTGATTATACAATCCCATTTATTTAATGTTATGATTCCATATATTAGCCTTTTTATGTCATTTTGTTATGCCTTCTAACCCATGTACTAAGCTTCATTCTTATCCTTATTCCCTTATTAGGGTTTTTATCTCATCCATTTGTTCATGTATTAACCATGGGATCCTATGAATATGTAAGGGATCAAAGTATTTATGGTGGTACATATAAATATTAAATAAAAGATGTTTTATTTTGGTTCCATGTTATTTAATTTTGTATCTAATTTTCCAAAGACACTAGAATTTATGATCCATTGTTGGTATTTAATGGTTAAGTATGCTTAAAATCAAGTAATAATGTTTTAAAAGGCCGGTGTATCTATATATTGTATTATAGGAAATTTCTATTTATTTTTAGGGATAATGAATAGATAACATTCGTATGACCCTTAGGCATATGACTATGTAGGAGAAAACATCCCAAAATTTTGGTTAGTATAGAATTAGTAGATTATTAAGAAACATCATACCTTTTAGGATTGAATTAGTGGATGCATTTCTGGAATAGATGAACCTTGGAGTAACAAATATGACAATGTGTTCTAGTCTCAACTTTGTGAAACCTGGTACAAAACCACAAGCCTTACTGTGCACCAGATTTCACACTCTCAAGGGATATACTTTGGTAAATTCATAAGCTCATTATGAACAACTGTTAAGGGAAAAAAATCCCATTAGAATATATATTAAGAAACATATCATGAATAACCATTATTAAATCCTTATGAATCAAAAGTTAGGATATATTTTTCTTTTACAATTTTATCCTCTTATGTTCAATGTTTCTCTTTATTATTATTATTAGTAATTACTTGAGTACCCTAATTATATGTTATTTCTCATAGTTAATGTATGGAAAGAGAAAAAAACGTGGATACAATCAATGTGATTGGAAAGGTCACAATTTCCCTAATTATATGACAAATATAATGGGAATGGGTGATCAATACTCCAAGACAATTCTTTCTCAAGTGGCTCAAGTTTAGAATATTGACTTCAATCATGGGGAACTATATCATTTTCCTAATAAAGGGAATGTTACAATAGAATCCTTGATGTAGAAAATCCCCCCCTCCCCCCGCCCATGATTAGTGGGTCTAGTGATCCCCTCCTTATAGATTAGTGGATGAAATCCATTAAAAATATATTATTTATCCTATGTTGGACAGAAGAAGAGAAATTTGTGCTTGAGGTCTATCATTTTAATGGAGAAGCTAGTAAGTCGTGGACACTGATAAAAAACATGATGTCTAAGGAGGAAAATGATTCCACATATTGGGAGGAATTCAAGAAAAAATTTCAATAAATATTTTCCCCAAACCCTCCATCTCAAGAATGAAATAGAGTTCCACATACCTAAGACGAAGGAAGATAAGTCTGTTGTGGCCTATGAAGAAAACATTACAAGTATTGCAAGATATGCCTATGATATTTTCATGAAAACCAAAAATAAGGTGGGTTGATTATTTAATAGACAAAATCCAATCATATAAAAAGCGTTGTGGATTTAAGACTTTGATAGCTATAAAGATATTTTCTATTGTGCCCTTCATGTTGAAATAGACATTAGAGACTCTTAGTGGTCTCATGGGCCCAGTGACATAAAGAGGAAAATGGAGTCTATTATGGGTGAATTAGAAAATAAATTCCATTATGAAAAAAATACCTAATAACCCATTTGTCAAAATTATGGGAATAAGCCTCTTGGGAACTATCTAAAGGGAACCAATAAATTATTAAAATGTGGAAGAATGGGAAATTTTTCTAATAACTACCAAAGGGAAAAGAAGAGTCGCAGAAATGTGGAAGAATAAGGGAAGGTTAAGATCAAAACTCATCATGTAGTGACTTGGTACAACCTCAAGCAACATGATAATAATAGAAACCATTTCCCTAATCTTGGGGTAGTTGAAGGAAATCCATAAGAAAACCCTCCAATGCAACAAGGAAGGGAAAATGTTATGACAACAAATGAGGTGGAACCTGACACTAAGACAGTGTTTGGTATGTTAGTTATTAATTAATTAATAGTAAACATACCATTTGATTATAGTTCTACACATTCTTGTATATCTTTTATGTTTAGTATATCAATCCTACAACCACCTCAAAATTGAGAGGTTTAGTTGTCTGTCAGTATATAAAATGGGAAAATTATTACATCCAAATTTCATAACCCCTACCTGGTTAATGTTTGTGGACTGAACCTCCAATAACATATTTTCATACTCCATTTGGTATATTTTTATTCCAATTTTTGTCCTGGATTTGATATAATTATACATTGAAAACATTAATTGTTAGGAATGGAATATCAATCGTCACATCTCGAATCATCCTCTAATTCTATAAAAGTGTTAGTAGGAGGATGAATCCTCATCAAAATCATCATCTAAATTGTGGATATTATTTCTTTATGAGAAAACATAACTTGTATAAATGATTGAGATAAAGGATCGAATCATGCTTGAAGACATTCCCATTGTGAGGGATTATATTGATGTGTTTTACTAAGAGTTTCATAGTCAAGTCATTGATTGAGATGTTGAGTTATCAATTGATCTTATTCCTTGATCTCTAATTTTATCAAACACAACTTATATAATGGCCAAAATTGAGATGGAATAAATAAAGAAGTTAATATTATAAAATCTGGATAGGGGATTTATATGCCTAAGTTCTTCACCATGGCGTGCACCAGTCCTCTTTGTCAACAATAATGGTAGGTCAATGCACCTCTACATGGATTATCATGATCTAAATAAAATCACGATAAAGAACAACTATCCCCTTCCATAGATATATGACTTGTTCAATAAGCTATATGGGGACAATTATTTATCTAAGGTAGACCTTAGATTGGGATATCTCCAATTAAAGGGGAGGAAGGAAGATATCCATGAGACTACCTTTTAAACAACGTATGGAAACTATCAGTTCAGAGAGATTATCTTTGTACTCCCTAATTCTCCAACAATTTTCATTGATATAATGAATATAATTTTTAGATATTACCTCCACATATTTTTTTGGCTTTATTGATGATATACATATATACATAAAAAGAAAAGAAGAACCAAAGGATAATTTGAATAATTTTATAATGGCTCTGTGAAAGGAGAAAATTTATGAAAACTGTAGTAAATGTGAGTTTTGGATGGAGGGAGGTTCATTCATGGGGCATGTAATCACCATAAAATGGATATTTGTGGACCCTTCCATGTTACGACTATCGATGAGTGGCACAAGAAAACATCTATAATAAAAATCTATTGTTTCCTTCATCTATAAAGGTATTATGAGTGATTTGTGAAAAACTTATCACAATTTTTGAACCCACTAGCCATGCTGACTCGATAGGGATAAAATAATTTATGGATTAGTGAATGTGAAGATATCTTTAAAGAGTTCGAAACGAGGCTTATCATGGTACCAGTTCTCACACTACCTACTTGTGGGGAAATTTTCTGGTGTAAAACATGCTTCAAAAAAGGGATTATTCTTTGTACTGATGAAAAATGATAAAGTGATAGCTTATGCCTCAATGAAGTTGAAAATAATTGAGAAATACTATCCCACTAAGGATCTATATTTAGAATCTTTTATCATTGTGTTGAATCTTCATAGGCATTTTCTCTATGGGGAGAAGTGTGAGATATATACTAATTAAAAGAGTCTCAAATATATATTCACATATAAAGAGCTTAATATGACCATGTGAAGATAGTTGGAGCACATAAAAGATTATGAATAATTAATCCACTACCATACTTGTAAATAAAACAAGGTAGTAGATGATCTATGTAGAAAAAATCATAATCTTTTTCAATGATGAAAAATTAAAAGGATCCATTATTATTAGATTTGAAAAGAATGAAAATGGGAATCATTAAGGAAGAAAAATCATCAATCCTTTATCAAATGATTGTTCAAACATCCCTTATGGATAAAATAAGGGATGATCAAAGACAGGATTAGGAAAGCTAGAAGAAGGTTGAATCTATGATACAAATGGAATCTTTATAGTTTAAAATTCGTTCTGAAGGAGATATAAAATTTGGGTCATGAATATGTTTACCATATGATCCTGATATAAAGAGGAATATTATAAATTACTAACATAGCTCATCCATATTTATTCACCATGGGGGCACAAAGATGTATTGAGATCTCAAAGAAATCTATTGGAGGGACAATATAAAGAAGGATATCATTGAATATACATTAAAGTGATTTGTTTGACAACAAGTGAATGATTAGAGAAAAATATATAAGGGAATGATGCAACCACTACCCTTACCAACATGGAAGTTGTAGAATATTACTATGGTCTTTCACTCTAAACATCCAAAGACGTCTAAATAAAACAATGATATATGGTTTATTGTGGATATTCTTACAAAGAAAACTCACTTTATCAAATATCGAGATGACTCCTCATAGGATAAACATTAAAAAATAAAAATCAAGAAAATTATAAGTATTCTTGGATTACCAATATATATTGTATCTAATAAATATTTGATATTCACCTAGATGTTCTGAAAAAGTCTCCAACATTCTCCAAGCATTGAGTAGAACTTAAATTCAGCCTATCATCCTCAAACCGATGGACATTCTAAGATGACTATTCAGACACTAGAAGACATTTTGATAGTGTGTTATATGTACATAACATGTGGATGATACCAAAATATGCCTTTGGTAGAGTTCTGTAACATCACGAATTTCTACTGGAGCATCCAAATGGCCCCATATGAAGCCCTTTGTGGGAAAAGGTGAAGAAAATCAGAATGCTAGGATAATTTGAATGAATAAAATCTTGTAGGATCTGAAATGGTCAACAAAATGGTGGAAAATGAGAAAACCATTGGCATCACATAATGGCATCTCAAATTTGACCAAATATCTATGAAAACAATCATTGAAAAGACCTTTAGTTTCAGGTTGTAGAAATTGTATTCCTCTATATATCTCCAAGGCAGAGGATCATGAGATTTGGTAAGGAAGTAAAGATAAGTCCTAGGTACACCATAGCCTTCGAGATTCGTGATCATGTTCAAGTTTTGTCCTATCGAATATAACTTACACCTACCATGTACCAAGTAAACAACGTATTCTATGTATCTATCTTATGGATTTATATACCAGATCCCTCGCATTTTCTGAATTCAGAGGAGGTATAGTTTGAAAATGATCTCTCTTATGAATGGAAAGTAAAGATCATGAATCATAGATAAAAAGTTCTACGCAATAAGAATACCCACCGAGTGAAAGTGCTACGGTAGAATGATATCTACGAAGAGGAAAAATGGGAACCTAAGGAAGTGATAAAATAGAATTACCCACATCTGTTTTTATCATACAATGTAAAATGAAATTTCAAGGTTGAAATTTCATAAGGGGGTAAAAATATAATGTCCCAAAATTTTATCAATAAAAATTCCCTTGAGAAAATTATTTAATATATTACAATCACGTAAAATAAAATTAATAACAAAATAAAAACATTCTAAATGAATATTGAATAAAATAAGAAGTATTTCTAGAAGTTAGGGAACCATTACAGATGAAATAATTACATGATCTTAGGAATGGTAATATGACACTTATGAATTTAAAACATGAAAATTGAATAGAAACCTCACCAATGAAATTATAAATAAAATTTAACCATCTTATAAGTGATAATATCATATAAATATATCATAGTATTAGTAAATAATATTTTTAAAAATTATTAATTAATTTTAAGTATTTTCGTATGTCATCAATATTTAATTAAAATTTAATGATCAATTTAATAATTTTAATAAAAATATCTTTACATAAAATGTATTCATAAATTAATATTTTTATGTCATATAGTTATAATTTAATTTTATGATTCATCAATTAACATTTTAATGGTTTATAAAATCATTTAAAATTTAAAAAATAGGATTTTCTTTAAAAATGATAATTTTAATTCAAAATTAAATTTATCATATTTAGAAAATTATTTTCATTAAATAAGGGTAAATTTTAAATTATACATGTTAAAAAATGGATAAGGTTAATTTTTGTGATTTTTATAAAGTACTTTAATTTTTAGTGAAATGTAAAATACAATAATTTACGATTAATGATAAATATATAAATTGATTGAGCCATAGATGATTTTTCACCAATTAAAGCTCCTAATCTCAATCTATAAATAATTATTTTTTTATTTTTTTATTTAAATTTTCACACTATTCATATTATTGTGGACAAATAATAAACAAATGTGATAAATAATTAGAAATCACCACTCTCCTCCACTATAAATAAAACGCTCACCACCTCTTCTCTTCACACCTTCCCATCTTTGAGCCGGGTCTAAATTCTACCCAATACTCATCCCAAACATCTCCACCACTTCCAAAACCACATTATTTCATTAAAATACCAAACCCTTTTCTTTAAGAGGCTCTAAATGTGGATAAATTCAATTGGTAAACTCCACTTTCCTTTTCTTTTATTTTCTTTTTATGTTATTTCTTTTCTTATTCTCTCCTCACCTACCCTTACCTAAAAGGAAATATAACTCCATAACAGAACATATAATAGAATTTTATTATGACTGTTTACTAATAAATCATCAATTATTTCCCTTATCCTTTTGTTCAAAAAATTGAAAACATTGTCCATGATGTGGTAATCTATCATATTCGAGGACAACGGGTTTTTAATTTCTATTACCATATTCATGGATGGTCCTCAAACCATTTTTATGGTTGAAAAATTTATAATATATCTATTATATCTTATTTAATGTTATAACTCCATTATATATACATGATGTTAAATAATAAAACAAAAAATTTGTTTGAAACAGAAATCCACACAAAATAATCCAAATGTTTATCACGGAAATCTTATCTAGTGATTCATACTCATCTACAATAGAAAATTTACTTATATAACAAGTTAAAGTTATTGATGTTAATTAATAACTTAAAACTTAAATTTTGTATTTATATTTTCAATTTTCTTGAACATACATTATCTTAGAGAAGAAAATTAATCATGGAAACTTATAAAATGGGCACTCTTGAAGGATGAAATTGAACACTATAACTCATAAAAAATTCCATAATTAAACTTAATAATATTATTATAAATAAATTAAAGGTATAAAAAATTAAAATTTAATTAGGTAAATAATCTAATTTTATTATTTAGGGAATTTAAGATCAATTGAAAAATTGAATTGGACATAAGTTAAGGGAGCCTTTCCGGACATGTATTTTTCCATCGGGTTACTCTTTCTCTCTCTTTACCCCAATTTAATAACTTGTTGTTTTTATTAAAATATTATCAAAAATTTTATATATATCAAACTCATATATCCAGATCATATCACCCTTCTTGTATGGGGTTATATAGGTTTTTATAAGATTCTATTCAAAATATTCCCCCAAAGGCAAACCGGATTCAAGGGTACTTCCTGATTTCATTCCCATTTTCATGTTCTCCCTATAATGTGATTTAAGCCACCATTACTCTTCTAAAATCAATAAATTTTATTTTCCGTAAAACTATATTGGTTCATTTTTGGTTTTATCCAAACAATAATACCGTTTATATTTCTAATCACCTTTAATATTTTCCTTAAACCACACAAAAATGATTTATTTATAATGTTTATTAAACACAATTTTTACATATTTTCACATTAGTTTGACATCACATATCATGATATATTCCTATTTTACCTGATTTGTGTAAATTTATTATTTAAATCCTTTCATTCAAGGATTAAATTATTTTATTCCCTTTTTTATGCCTTTTGAAACGATTATGATACCCAATTATTTACATGGGTAACTCTTGTGTTTATATTTGATTCCTTATGTAAGATTCTTCATGTGGAACACAAATTCATGAACATATTATGATGGGTGAACCTAGACAGTGCTCCAATGAATTGGTTATTTTTTAGTCTCATGAGATGTCATGGTCAATAATCTTGGTTGTTATCCTTGTCTCATGCACCAGGTGAAATAGTAAGGAGGTTTGAATTGAATCATGCTACTCCATGTTAAATGATAATTGACTCATTATAAAGTCATGTTTTATGTTGATTTCACATTACTATGATACCATGATTATACTATCCCATGTTATGTATGTTATGGTTCCATATTTTTATGGAATTATATGTCATTTTATTTTCATTTATTACCCATGAACTAAACATTATTCTTATACTTATTCCCTTACTGGGGTTTTTATCTCATCCCAGTATTCATGTATTCCCCTGGGTATCATATTAATTTATAAGTTCTCAAAGGATGTAAGTATATCTTTATTATAAATAAATAGAAGATGTTTTATTTTAGTTTTATGTTGTTTAATTATTTATCTAATCTTCCATAGACACAAGACATTAAAATCCTTGGATTCTATTTAATGGTTAAGTATGCATAAAATCATGTTATAATATATGTTAATTTATAGGGTCTCTATAGTCTGGCATTTCTCCTGGTGAGTAATTATTGTATTTATTCATTTTATTTGATTATTGTATCACCTTTTCATTGTATTATTGGTTCCATTCATCAATGTTTATAATATTATACATCCTTTCTAGATTCGTAATTTTGTCTTCCTTTAGAGGATAATCCTTGTGTTGGTTGTGGTGGGTGTGTGATTTTATTCGAGTAATTTTCCATTATTTCCTCTCTCTTAATCACATTTCTTGTTGAAAATATTATAACATGTGAGGATTTATTATATGAAATACTTTTTTCTTTATATTAAATTTTCATTTAATTTCATTGTGGGCATTTGAGACCCATTTTTGGGGTACCTTGTTCCATCTCTAGCCTATGTTGGATGAATGGTATTTCTATCATTTGGATAAATTGATTTATAAATGAAAAGTAATTATATATTGATTGGTTTGTGTTTGGGGAAATGGGTTTATAAGAAAATATTTTTTCCCTTTGTTTTTATATAATGGAAAATTTTATTTTCCAAACATTATAAAATAGAATTTTGAAATTACTTTCAACTTAAGGTTTTATGGAAAAGGATTTAAAAATTTAGAACATGGTATGCCTTGTGTACTTTGGTGGAAGTTCTAGATTAGGGTCATCATCCATGTATTATAGGGGGTTTATTCATGGGGGTTTTCTTTAATTCATAAGACTAATGTTCTATAAAATAGATATAGAAATTATTAGGATGTTCACTCCTGGGATGTTCCACTTCTCCTTGGTCCTGTATTCTAAAGAATGTATGGTTCACTAGTTATTTATTGTTGTACGAGTAGTCTACGGGATAAAAATCTATTGATATTTGTCATGATATTAAATATGCTTTGTGTTGTGCTATTTTATCTTGTAATTCCATAGATTTTGATATGATTTGGGGTACATTATTTTACTATTTCACTTTTTTGATGTTAATGAAATTATTTGAAAATATTTTACATGGTCTAATTTTGAAATGTAGAAAACAGAGAATTTAAATTCCTTTCCATTATTTTGATATAAAAATTGTTAATCTATTTATCAGGGTTTTTTTATTTATCAAGATTAGATTATTGTACATATAATTGTTATGGAACCCCTATGTGGGATCTTATAAGGAAATTTTTCTCACACCCTATGCAACCATTCAGTAATATAGAGACCTTTATATGTCTTTCAATGTAGGGAAAGGAAAGGAACCACAGTGAGGTGGACATATTTTCTATCACCTATGTCTAGGTAGCTGGTGAGAGTTTTCCCAATCAATCACTTAGAATATTTAGTTTTTTATTTTAGTTGTCCTTTGATTATTGGACTTATAAATTGGGATGTTCAGTCTAATTTTAATTTTAAATTCTTTTAATATCTTCATACAGCTATGGAATATTTCTTTCTCTTCTATAATTTCTCTATATTATTTGTATATATATATATATATATTTCATTTTTTTTGCTTTAGGTGGGTCAAAATGTGTCCCCCAATTTGTTTTCTATTTCCCATGTTCTATTCGTCATCACGTGGGGATCAAATAAACCATTCAGGTATGTTTAAATTTACTTTAGGTAATAGTTTGAGAGGGTATCTGAGTCATGTTTTCCAAAATTCCTCTTTTCCATGTGTAGTGTAAACATAGAAAATAACAAGATGAATTCTAGGAATGGTAATCTAAGATAAAATCTCCACAGAAAAATTTTATTATCTATCGGTTTGTTGGGTATTATTATAGATTAGAATCCCAATGGAAGGGATGTTTTAATATCCCACTTCCCACATGATAGTATTTTCCATAATTTTTTTCTCTTTGGTTTCTAAATTGATATAATATAGGGTTTTAGAGGGATAGAAGTAATGTACAAGGATATAGTAATAAGGGGAAAGGGGGATATTTTTAGTAAAAGTATCAGACACCTTTTAAAAGTTTATTGGGATCCATTTGTTTCTGTAATAACTTATTGTGTCTACATGTGTGTTTATTGGGTTCCCAATGGCCTTTTACTAGGTACCTAGTTAGATACTAATGGATTTATAAAAATATACAATGCTAAAAAGTTTTTTATAATAAAAAATATATGACCATTAAATTGGTATTTCACCTTCATTTAGAATTGTGGACTATCCCATATGTGTTTCCACTATTATACATCATCCCAATAAAATTATACTTTTATTAGTGATTCATACCATTCCCTTTTTATTGTATAAATTTATCATCAATGAACCCTAGGTTGGAACTTCTTCTATTCTCCATATTTTTAAAACTTATTTAAATAATTTTGAAAATATAAAATTTCTCTTCTCTAGTTTTTATAAAATCCATTTCCTCGTCTAGATTTTTAACCATCATTTTTTAAGGACATAATCAATAGTGAACCAAAAGAAATTCTCATCATTAACTTTTCTAGATTTCTCCCTTTTTCTCAAGGGTATAACATAATCCTTTATACTTCATTCTCTAATGCTTTATTATCCTTAAATTAATGGTTTAATTATTACATTATACTCAAATATAAACTTATTTATATTCATTGGTTGTTGAACTCTTCTCACTTCTATTTTCCAAATATTATAGGCTTTCAGTATCCTAGGGATGAAATAAATTCAGTTGATATTAAAATATAACTATCAAGAAATATTTTTGTTTATTCAATTATTAATCATGAATTGTGTTTTGGTTGATAAATTTATATTTTTATCTTAATATATCTTAATTTATTTAAATTTTAAACATGGTACATTGTTTAGATTATTGAATTTAATCAACATGTGTGGAATATGACAATATGTCAAGCTTCTTTTCTGATTATATTTATATAGATGTATATATTAATTTTTTTTCTATGAATGTGGAAGGGATAGGTTATTTTTACAAAATTTTTAATAACATACTTATAAAATTGATGTATTGTTTTTATTGGTTGGATACACACCAGGATCCTTGACTCTTTTCACATTTGTTTCATCCAACTGGGATGGGCTAAGAGGATCGCTAACTCTTTTTTATCATTCTGTTTACCATGGTAAGGGAAATAAGGTTCCATAAAATTTATGTATCCTCATTATATTATTCTATGTTTTTCTCAAAGATTTTATGGCTGGTTTAACTAAAAATTAGTTGGAAGGCGGGAACTAACACCATGGTAAGGGATTTGTTATTTGTTGTTACTATTGCTGTGATCTACATGTTGAATTTTTTTATCTTTATATACATTATCTATGTTATTATGACATAAAATAATTTTTATTGAAAATATATAGGAGTAAAATGGTGAATTCCTACTAGGAACAACATACTCACACCCTACACATGTCCTCTTATGATGTGTTAATTAGAGTTTCAAACATGTAAAATTACTTATTCCATATTACTAGAATTTCTGCAGTATATCAAGAACCATATTTCATATTTCCATTAATATTTAGATTATTAAATTGATAAAAAAAATTAAAATTCAAGAAAAAAATGGATTTTAAAAAAGGGGTTTCTTGGTTTTTTAATAATAATTAAAAACCACATTTTTAAAATGAAATATACTATGTATAGAAATCTTGATCAACCTAAGAAAGTGTGTATTGATTCCCAATAGTCTTTGATCACATGTATGTGGAATAAACAATGTATTAATTTAATTATATAAAATAAAAATAGTTGTATATATTGTTATTTAATTAATACTTATGAGTATTTGATTGGAAACAGAAAGTTATTCAAAAACATTTTTTGAGAATTGATTGATTTGTGCCTAATTTAAAAAGTTTGAATAATCAATGACCCACATAATGAATATGTTGTGTGGTCTATATTTTTATCTATAACAAAAAAAAATCTCAAACTAAAACATGCATTCTCAATATTGGAATATTTTAGATGTAATAAAATTATATAACTCTCAAAAAAAATAGATGATTAGGAAAAGGTGACTGAAGAGACCCACCATCTGAAATCATCACACATTCCGATTTGTTCAAGATATCATAATTATTTTTATTTCATTGATTATTTTGTTATCATAAAATCAAATAACATAGACGAATAATTAATAATAAAATAAAAGAGATAGAATGTTTTACTAATCTCCCATGTAGTACAAACATAAGGATTTTGATGATATCAAGAGGCATTCCATGGAATGATAGAAGGGGGTTTAGAATACATTTGAAGGATAAAGAATCATGTAAATAACTAAGACCTAAAATATTATTTATCACTTAAATTTTATTTTATAATAATTTTAAAAGAAGATATTGGTTTTTTAAAGGAATTATATAAAATTTGGATCCCAAAGGAAATCAATTTTTGAATTACCAAAATCTTTTATATTTTACTACAATATTACCACTAATTTCATTTATTCAAAGAAAAAATTAATGAGATCATATTTCCCAATTATTTTTTAAAGAAATTTTTACTGTATTTATCTTCTGTTATACTTTTTAATCATCAAATTTTGAGTTTTATATCCCAATTAATAATCAATTTATTGACTTTTGTATATTTTGATTCCCAAAATTATTTCAATTTTCATGGATTATTTGGCTCCTATATATTTGAATTCAACACTCCGTCTAGTTAAATGAAATGATTAGTATGGATCATTTAATCATTAATAAAGTTAAATTCCAAATTTTTTTATGTTTATTGGATATCATTATATAAATACTGAACTGCTTCCAAATTGGGGAATTTAGTGAAATGTTCTGATTTAATAATAATGGACAAAAAAAGAAAAAACATACAAATTTTTTGTTCAATAACACCAAATTGGATTGGAGAGATTCTCAAAAGTATGGATAATTATCACACATCAAGTACCTTTCATTTATTTTTTAACTCTTGTGAAACATCCTACTTCTAATTTAATATCCTCACTTAAATCAATAGAGAGAAAATTTAAAAGATTATTTTCAAACTAAAATATATAATGTTCATTTAAAATGAATATTCCATTTATTTTTCTTCTCTATCATTTAATTTTTTTAAATTTCATTTATTCACACATGAAACATTTCAAAACCAACCTTGCATGAAATTTGCATCACTCATCCCGAAACTAGGAAATATATAAAAAATTATACTCAAAAAAAAATCATGTAAGTGAGGATATTGGATTATTAAATAATAATATCTCCACACAATGGATAAATAATCATATAAATATCATGATTACATTCATGTTTTTAATTAAAGATTATGTTTGCTGGGTTCTTTTTCAAAAATATATGGTCTTAAGGTGTTTTTTTATTAAAATAAAATGTTTTTCAAATTATAAAAATATAACTTATGTTACTCAAAAAAATGATCTCAAATAAATCACCTAAACCAATTTACTTTCTCCAAAATAGGCATAAAATTCATATAAAATAATGTTCTACGAATGGTTATTACTCGTATATATTTTGTAGAGAATGGTATAAATGAATATATTAAATGAACTACAACTCATCCTTTTTCCTTCCAGTTGAATTTCATGAGTCATACAAATGACTATGGTGAATGATTCAATTCCCATTTTTTATTTTGGTTTTTATTAATATTTTTTTCTTTTTTTAAAGGAAAAATTAATCTCTATAAAATACATGTCTTAGGGTCCTTAAATCAAATGATAAATTCAACTTAGATTACTATATAATATAATTAACAACCAAGATAACATAAATAGTAACCTACATTTAGGATGGGGTTAAACTGGAATTTAGATTTTAGAAAATAAGGAAACTATACCTCCTTTACGGTTTATAAATATGAAAAATGAAAACTATACCTTAAAAAGGATATTAAAATGACTGGTGATGTATAATGGTATATGGGATAACATATGTAAACTAAAAATTCATCATTGGGTTCAGATATAATGGATTATAATTGCTACATTAGAACATATCCTCTTTAAATGAGAGCTTGGATCAAGAAGAAAGTATGTGTTTTATTTGGGGGAGTATGTTTTGAGTTGGATTTCTGATTAAATTGAATTTTATAAGAGAGGGATCCATCCTATCAAAATATCAATGTACTATATTCATGGTTTTTTAAATATAATGGATAGATTATGGATGAATATTTAGTTTTAAAATTGTAGTTATTTGATGTTTGGGATTCTGCTAAAGAGATTGTAAGGGTTCCCACTAAAACTTATAAAGTGAATTTAAATGATAAAAAATGAAATATATATCTTCGTAACCTAATCCCACCTCCACTCATTTTCAACAATAATCATCAAATATAAACATGGGATAGGTTAGGTAGGGGAAATGGTATCTTAATTTAGTTATCCTATTAGAGAATTCATAGGTACGAGGGGATTAACAAAAGATATTTTAATGGTAGGTCTCAAAATGGATAAATAATGGAATGTTCAAATAAGTGCCTTAATCATGATAGTACACTTATTATTTCTATAAATATTTGATTAACATGATAAACAAAATATGATCTTATTTAATAATATAGGGTAGTAAGAAGAAGATGTAAAAAATATTTTAGATTACCTATTGGAATCAGAAAATAATACTTGATAATTTTTAATGAGACATGGGTTTCATAAATTCATCAAACTTTTGTGAATGTTTTGAAAATTCAAAATACACAAAAAAATAATATCAACATTCATTTGAACCCAATTTAATAAAAATAAGGAATATTTATCAAAACATTAATTATATGTGATTAATGATTATGGAAATTTTTGTAAGCCCAAAGTTAACTATTAATGCTAATGAAAAAAATTAGAAAAAATGAAAACAATGTTTTTAGAGACTGAAAACCAAACTTTATGATGATTATATAACCCACAAAAAATAAATATATATTTTCTTAATGTAATAAATATAAATAATTACATTTGAAAATAAAGGTAATAAGAAGGGAAAGGGTGGTAAGAGATGATGCATGTGGAATCCATGTGTTTTAGTTCCCCAACATTCATCTTGGGGATATCCATATTGTAACAACCAAATATTTTTAAAGAACACTATTTTGGATACCTTATGCTACATGAAACACATTGCTTAAAAAACCCCAAACAATTATTAATTAAATATAAAAATTATAACTTTGTCATTGAATTTGTGGGACTGAATATGATTATCTAAATTGTGAAATATATACAAATAACATACTCAAATAAATTGTATTGATTAAATCTTATGTAATAAAGGACAAATTTTTGACAATGTCAATTTCTTCTTCAAAAGTAAATTATCTTTAAAAAAATTTATTATATTTTGTGATAGAATAATATAATTTCTAAAAATTTTAGAAATTATATCTAATAAATAAGTTATCATTATTTAATCATAATGTAAAAATTATCATAGATTGAATGTTTTTTATTTTTCTGAATAGACTGATTTTCTATGTAATAGTGAAAAATACTAATTTTTTTGAAAAATTAAATTTTTTTCATGAATTTCAATGATACAATTTTTTAAAAAATTGTTTAAAATAAAAAAATTCTATAATATTATTAATAATAAAATATGTTAATTACAATCATTTATATTGTTGATTTTTTTATAAAATATTTTTATACTTGAAAATGTGTTTTTTTATGAAAAAAACTACTTTTTTGGTGCATTTTTTTATCATAAATTAATTCATGAAAATCATTGAAATTAAATATTGAAAAATGTATTCCATATTTTAAATCAATAGTTTTATGTTAGTTAAATAGGTCCCTTTTATTTTTAGTTATTATGTATAGAATCTATGAAAAATATATGTGACCTCTGTAATGGTAAAACGAGTAAAATAGGGTTAAAACCCAGATATAAAGTCTCAAAATCAACCAAAAAACGTTCCCTTATTTAATTATATGGAATATATTAATCTATATATGTACCAAATTCATGTATATGTAATTTTTCTTCTATTTTACCTTCGCAATGAAATTTATATTTGTTTAAGTAAAGAAAATTCCAAAATGTCACTCCCCTGAAGTTAATATCTCTACAATTTTTTAAAAAAGTTAAAAGGATTATAATTTTAGTTATAAATGATTATTTTAATTTTTTTCATATTTATTTAATTATATTTTATATTTATTGAACAATTGCATCAAATTATTACACAACATCGACATAATATTCAGTCAACTAATAGAAAAATAAAATAAATGATTTTAAAATTAATAAAGTTAACATTTTTTAGGAAGATTATTGTGTTAAAATAATTTTAATAGATAAATATAAAATTTAAGATATTTGTGGAAGGTTTTTATTTGAATTATATAACTATATTTATGAATTTAAAAACCATGTAAATTAATACTGTAAAATTAAAATTAATTATATTTTATGAAAAATAATATTTTATTAAATTATTTAAAAATCATAAAAATATTACTATAGGACATGTAGGATTAAAAATGGTCAAATATTTCATCCCTTGTCCATTTATGAGCTAATTTTTAGCTTATAATTTAAATGATTGCAATTTAAGAATTAAAAGGTCATTGCTGCAATTAAGGTTATATTCGGTTAACGAAATGGGTTACATAAAAATATATGGTTTAAAATGATTCCAAAACCTATATTAAATTTAATTGGATGCGTTTATTTAGAAATTATCCTTTTTTATTCAAATATCTGTCCAATTTTAATCATTTGTATTGATAATTAATTAATTATATTTTAATCTTTTTAATAATTTCAAGTATGTCATTTCCCTTTCTTATAAAGGACACCCACTCACTCTTTTTTTACAAAAAGTTGAGACAACTAGATTTGATGGACCCAATTTAAAATCCAGAACCTTGAATTCATTCAACAGTACCCTAATCCTTGTTGGAAACATGGCCTTAAGAACATCTCCCCGAACATCGGTGGCTACCAACTAGTAATAAGGGTATAGTGTCTATTAGTGGGGAGATTATGCCCTCATTACCAGAGTGTAACACATAGAACTATAACAGTCAAACATTATGTAAATAGTAGTTAGAGATTACAATTTCATAATTATCTCATATAAAATGTTTGAGATTTCATGTTTCTATAAAACACCTAAACTAGTTACATCGTTGTACAATACAACAAATGTACCAAAACACCTAAAAAACAAAACTACTATCTCCCAATAATATCATGATTCTCATTTTGGTATCATTCTCCCCTTCTCATAATCATGTAACAAAATCATGCATCAAAATATTGGTTCTTTCCTTAGTCTATTCATGCATCCTTAAATTCTATTCATGTACCAAATGGTGGCCCAAACAGGATGTGAGATTCAATCGCAATTGGAAACCACCCAAATATCTATAAAAATATAGGTTATACAATATAAAAATCTATGTGAAGTGTAAGTAAATAAGGTAATAAATAAAAAAAATTATTTTCCATGGAATATCTACTGCAAATAAAGTGATATTAGATATCCACATGAGGCGCCCTGCAATAAAAGTGCAAAAATCTTATAACAAGGAAGATGTAATCAATACATAATTAACCAACATGGCCTCACTGTAAATTCAAAAATATCATGAAATCCATGACCATTCTATATAACTAGAAGATTAAAAACATCCATGATCTTATTGTATAGTAA
Organism: Viscum album; assembly: GCA_963277665.1. Lineage (NCBI taxonomy): Eukaryota > Viridiplantae > Streptophyta > Magnoliopsida > Santalales > Viscaceae > Viscum > Viscum album. The sequence goes on along the minus strand of OY728164.1, from coordinate 565,402,127 downwards.
CACATATCACATTTCCCACTATTGTGCCATATAATCAAAATGGTCTGCCACAAAGGGCCTAATCTAAGGGGTAGAAGACAAATACAACCTCGTTAAATCCAAGGAATGTCTTGATGGATACTTTGTTAGGCTTGATTTGGGGTCCATGGAGCATGTTTTCTGACCATGTCCACTATGGACCTAATAAAAATCAGATCCAAGGGGTGGTAGGGCCCATGTCTACACACAGAATCAAGAACCAAGGATAAATCTCAATACCAGGTGTCCACAACCACATGAAGATATAAAGATTAACAACCAAGTTATCTTTATGGAATCACGATCCCTAGTACACCAACTAGGTTTTCCACTATAGTTTCAAATTAATCTCATTCTATGAATCAATCAAATCCATTAACATTTCATACCATGAGTATACCCACTCATTATCCACAATTCAAATTCAAGGATACCAGTGATTATACCCACTCATTCAACCAATTCCATTAAATCCATTAATTCTATTCAATAGGTATAAAAGTCATCACATGGTAAATTGAGTCCATATATCTTTTTAGTAGGTAATTCTAACCAACTTAATTAATAATGGGATTCCTCTAACCATAAAATCTAAAAACACACCCCTTATGTGGTTCAATGATAAGTGAAGGGAAAGGTCACACCCCATGGGTGGCCTTTTTTGGGGTAAAAACCACCAATACATCCCAACGGAACCTAACGGAATCCATAACATGTCTCAATGCATTAAATTCAATTGTTCAATTTAAAATTTGAGTCTACACTATAAATCCTGGTTGGTGTAAGAATGGTAACCATCATAATAAACCACCAAACCAAATGTAAAAATAATATACAACATATCGTAGCTCAGTAGTATAGTTCTCTTCTAGAATAAACATCTAGATCAGATCAGATCACAGTAAAATCAATGAATAGAATAAGAACCCAAAATTAGGGCATATTACTGTGCAAAAAAATAGTGTAGCTAATACCAAGAGGAAAAGGAAATGACATAAAAGAAAAAACGATCTTGTGTACGTAAATCCAATGAGACTAATTTCACTCGATTATGATATGAGATGGTGTAATGGGATCGAATCCCATAATAGGATTCAAAGAGAGATTCACAATTTTTAGTGGTTGTCCAACATGAATAATAGAAATTTATATTAAATTAATCAATTTAATTAGTCAAATTGTTGTGATTTTCTAAAACATGTTGGGTCAAATGGTTTGGTTGCATGTTTTTCCAAACCATGCGACAATCTTTCACCCTTTTCTATAGGAAAGGGGCACCCCACATGGTTTGATCGTGCTATTTGAATAACCCTACAAAATCCATGTCTTATCAACTATTAAAAAACTTCAGACTCATCCATGCATTCTTGTGCCCCAAATTTCACTGATTTCCTAACCATACAATATGTTGCATCCCATTTTCCATCCTCATGTTGTTAAAATTAACCATAAGTCCTAACATGCATTGTTTATTCAAACCATGTACTAGGTCATTTTCTACTCAAAAGTTGGGTTTCAAGCTCTGAACTATCCATGGATTCCCACAAACCACCCATGATCAAATTGGGTATTCATATTAAGCTATATTAAATCATTTATTCCAAAATAAAAAGGATTTATACCTTATTAAAATAAAAGATCCTACTATATTCCACCCATAAGGTAATTCATCCCTGAATTACCCACTTAAGGGTGGTCAAGATTCATCTACGAACATATATGGTCACTGAGTGTGTACATGAGCCTCCCTCTCCCAAGTCGCATCCATTAAATGGTCATGATTTAATAGCACCAGTACTCAAGGAACTAACCATCTTCAGAGAACATTAGTTCTCCTTCCAGCGGTATGAATTAGGTTCTCTTCAATGGTTGAATCAACCTATAGCTCAAACTCCTATGTCTAAAAATGTGATATGGGTCTGAGTGATAGTTTAATATTTGAGATATGTCGTTGATATCATGAATGGAATGGTACCTACGAGGTAACTCAAACTTATAGGCTACTAGCCCAGCTCTACCAAAAATCTTAAATGGACTGATATTTCAAGGTGAAAGATTACCATGTCTCCTGATCCACCTATGTCCCAGCCTCAGTTAAACATGTAAAAAGACCCAATATATGACTTCAAACTCTATATGTTTTCTTCAGTGATGAAAATATGATTTCTATCAAGAATCTATAGTATCCATACTCTTCTGAATCAACTACACATGCTTAGGAGTCTCCTACAGGAGACACTTTCCTTGTAAATCTACCTTGCCTGCCTCAACCCAATAGAGAGGTGATCGGTATGGATTACAATAACAATAATCATAAGGTGCCCACTGTATAGTCACCTGATATTTATTTTTGTATGATAACTCAACCATGGTAATATGCCTCTCCTAAGTTCCCTCAAAATTCTAGATGCATGCTCGCAGCATATCCTTAAGCACTTGTATTATAAACTCTGACTGGACATTTGACTATGGGCGGTATATTGTTCTTAAAAGAAAATGTGTATCTCAAACCCTCTATAAACTCTTCCATAAATGAGGAAAAAAATAGAAATCCATATCTAAAATGATAGTCTGTGGGTCCCCATGATGATGTACAATCTCATGCATATAAAACCTCTCATTCACATTAACCCTGAAGGTCTCCATTATCAGAGGGAAATGTAAAACCTTTAAGATCCTAGAAAAAACAACACATATGACATCATTAGATTGAGGAGACCATGGTAAACCTATCATGAAATCCCTTGCAACTTCATCCCATTTCCACTCGGGAATGGATAGCTGTTGTAAAATTCTGATTTGTCGCTGGTGTTTCTCCTGCAACTTATGACAGGTGGAACACCTTTTAATGAACCTAGATATGTCTCTTTTCATACATGGCCACTAGTAATAACAGAACATGTTATTGTACATCTTGGTACCATCGGGGTTCATTGCCTATGTTGAGGCCTAAAACATCTACACCATCTTGTGGTGTATGTCTATTGATACCCAAATGAAACCATGGATATGAATAATCTTACCCTCACCTATGGTCAAAAAAGAGGATGTTCCTCACCTTCCACTCTCTCCCATATGACTAGGCCCTCAAAATCTGAAAACTAACTCATATTCACTCTATATAATATGTTATAGGATAAGAATAGAGGTAAAATATATGTCTTCCCTTGACCATACTTCACCTCTATGTGAATCTCAAATAACAAATCCATGAGTTAACCCTCACTATTTTCCTGTAGAACTACCTTTATCTAGTTCATACTGCTCAGTGCATCGTCCACTGCATTTCATTTAATATATATGTAGTCAAGTTATAAGTAAAAATACTTTAGGTATTCAACCCACATCCACTACCTTAAATTCATATCACACTTTTTAAATATTTACTTGATGCTTTTTTTTCAATGTACACCATAAAACGATCTCAGAAAGTAATGTCTCTTATAGTGAAAAGCACGAACAACTGCTAATAACTTGAGATAATTTATTAGTAAGTTAATCTCAGGTGGACTCAACATCCAAGACCCATAAAAACAACTTTTCCCCCTAATTCAGTATTATTACAATCTTGATATCTAATATGTCACGACACACAGTTTAGCTTCATCCCTGCTCTGGAAGTATTAGTATCAGTGCTAAAATAAATCTCCCTTTTATCTTCTAAAAAGTTTTCTCATAGTTATCTGACCATAAAAATTTCATTCACATCTTATTCATGCATATAAAAGGTGCTTCTAAGAATGATAATACCTTTATGAAGCACCTATAATATCTAGTTATCCCCAAGAAACTCTGTATGTAACGAAATTATTGGGATAATTCTAGGAAACCACAACAGTCACCTTATCTTGGTCTACTGATACTTCTATCTCTAAGATAATGTGACCTGGGAAATGAATATGATCCATCCACAAGTCTCACTTTGTGAGCATAGCATATAACTAATGATATCTCATTATATCAAAAATGTTCCCAAGGTTTTTGGCATGGTCGTGTCGATTTTGAGAATAAACCAAGATGTTGTTAAATGGAAACCAACAAAAATGAGTGTAAATAAGGATGGAAGACTCGATTCATCAGAGCCATTAAAACTTATGTCATCTTCATGTGACCAAATGACATAACTAGATAGGAAAATAGACCATACATGCTATGAAAGGTTATAAGATGTATGTTTTTTTGTTGAACACATACATGGTGATATCTGAAACTAAAATCAATTTTTGAAAACATTTGAGCTCCTATAATCTGACCAAAGAGGTCATCTATCCATGGAAAATGATATCGGTTCTTAACTATTATCTAGTTCAATTTCTAATTATCTATGAATAGACTAAGAATACCATCCTACGTTTTTGTAAAAAGGACTATGGAACATCATGGAGAAGTAATAGGTCAAATAAACCCATTTTACACCAAATCCTCTAGTAGCCTCTTAAGCTCCAACAACTCTATTATACACATCATGTAAGGAGTAGTAGATACTGATACAGCTCCTGGTACTAGCTATATGTAAAACTCAACCTCTATATTATGAAGTAAACTAGAAAATTTGTCCAGGAAAACATCTTTAAACTGATTAACCAGAGGAGGAAAGTCATCTTGATGTTCTCCCTAGTCATCTACACACAAACAAGCAATCCAACAAGTCATCACAACTATTCCACAATGTTGTGGTCTAGCTTAGCTCATATGGACATCCCATTCACCCCTTTTAATATAATATATTTCCTTTGATGATGTAAAGGTCACCCTCTAATGATAATACTCAACATAATCTCAATAATCTACTAGTCAGACCATTCTATGTGTGACATAAAACTTGTTTATCTTATGGAAAAAACAATTCCTTAAAAAGTGACACCAACCGACCTAAAGGGGGAACTCCCTGAAGTGACGTACATCCTCTATTATGAATTCCAATAGAGTTTATAACATAATAAGGCTCTCAGAAGACTTTATAATGATCCCAAAGAATTTAAAATCATGAAAATATATAAAAAAATTGCGATGCAACTATATCAAATAGAGAAAATACTAATATCGAGCATACTAGAATCGTACCTCTCACAATATATTTTCAGACACCATGATCCTTAGGTTTAGGATATATAGAATAGATCTAGCCTGAACCATGGCTCTATGACACAACCTCTCTTCCCAGAGTAGGCCCACTTGGATGTCATGGTGTAACTGGTTCCTGGATGCCTCGGCCAGGACCACCACCACTTGGGTCTGATTGACCAACAATACTCCAACTCCCTGCCTGACACAAAGGTGATAGTCCCACTCCAGAACCTGGTGTCAGATCTGACCCCCTACTTCTCATTGGTGGAGGGATGGTCCAGAAAAAATGTTGTATGTGGCCCATCTAGCCACAAACTCATCCCTCGACTGGGTCTTGAACACACTATTTATTTATGTTCCCCATATTGTACACTAATGGAGGAAACATGAGATATTAATTCTGACATCCTAATTAGTACTCATCTCACAGGAAGACTCAAAACATCACTTCGTGACACTTGAAGAAGATCTATTGGGTTGAGAAACCAAACTATTCTACTATGTTCCCCCATCATCCCCTAGGTTCTAATCTGTAATTAGCTCCAGATTCACAAATTCATTAATAAAGTTCAATCTAAATACATTGAGCTATGATAAAATAGAATTTCAGAAACATTACTTCAATTTTCATTCCCTAGATAACGCATTAGCTAGGCACATTGGTGAAAAAATCTACAACTCTTTAAAATTTTCCCAGTACATCACAAAAATAGTCATTCACTACTCCAAACGTGTGAATTCACTATCCCTCTCTACCCGTAGAGTCATGGGGAAAATATAGTCATAGAAACTAGTCTTGAAATCATCCCAAATGATGTATTCTAGCTTTTCATCCGACTTGAAAACATCCCACAAGCACTTTTCTAAAACATGAATCATATATGTCATGAGATTCAATCTCCTATACGGAGGTGTATCAAGATTCTTAAATGTCACAAGTGTATTCTTAAGACATATCTCATAAACCTATAGAATTACTTCCCTTGAAAACATGTGAGAATTTGGCTAGTAGAACAAAAATTCCATATCTTCCATTGAACAGGTAGGTTGCGATGCTCCCTGAAAAGTCTATATTAAGAAAGAAAAACCCACATGGAACTCTGCCTCAAAACCTTCTTCTAGAACAACATCTGGTTCCAAATCTAGAACTACAGTTGGATCCACCAGTAGACCATATAACACCTCCTCCAGATCATGGTCATTTCCTCCCTCCATGATTATGTTTGGTGGTCTTCATGGTTGAATGCCTCTGAAATTCCAAACACATACCTCATAAAGGATTCATATAAAAGCTTGTAGCTCAAAAGTATAAAATAGTTCAAACCCCTCCAAAAAGGTTACAACACATAGACATCCCCTAATCCCAAGACTGTAAAAGAAACAAAAAAATGCCACTAGAGACCCTTCTTCTTTCCCACTCAAAATATGGTTCTGGGACACGTTCCCTATTTATTATTTCAATTTTCAATTTCATTTACATATTAATTTCTCATTCACTTCAAATGATTAATAAAAATGTGTATTGGTATCTATTAAATAATGGATCATACTCTTTTTGAACTAAAATATAATGCCGCTTTCTCTATCCACTACACACAATTCAATCGTATTTATAGTTATAGATATCATAACACCTAACAAAACAGCACGCAAATATGAAATTCATCCTATATAGAATTAAATCATCCATGGCCTGTGATTTTTAATAATTTTTTAGAATGATTCATGAAATGGAATACCCATATCTCATTAGGTTGAAAGAAAATAGAATTTATATTCATATCAATAATAAAAACACAATTCTAGTGCATCACACAATAGTGGAATTAAATAAACTGTAATAGTCAAAATCTATAAAACATAAATTTCACTTGTGGTAATTAGTAATTTTAATGTATGTTGGTTAGTTATGCCCAGGAAAAGATAATTAAAACATTCCATTAAATTTCTATCCCTTTCTATTATCACCAAAAAATAAACCTTAAAAAGAATCACCTTTGATAAAAATTTGTAATATCCCGGACCCAGATTCCACTCTATAGTTCCCGGAGCTTGGTTCGCCACATAGCCTCAAATTTATCTTCCCAAACACCAAAGGCTACTGACTAGAAGCGAGGGCCTAGGGTGTGTCTTTTTGGAGACTATTCCTTCTTTACCAGAGTGTAACATAGCATAATATCAATAAGTTTCAACCGTGGAATCAGTATGAACATCATAAATTTTGTAAACAATAAGAATATAATAGAATTCAATAAGTATATCATATAAAATGATGAAAATCCCATGTGCCTAAAAAATAGAAAAAATACGTACATCAAATTAAAACACATTACATATTCTAACATTCCAAAAATTCCAAAAGTATTATCTCTTTATAGAATCATGTTCCTCTGACCGATCTTGTGCTCCCATGGTCCTTAGCATGGCACAAAATAATGAATCAATATATGTGTACATTCCTCGATCCCTAACTTCTTCCATAAATTCATCTAAGGTAACTAAAGGCAGAACAAATAAGGTGTGAGATATAATCCCAATTGCTAACCACCAAGGGTTCTATACAAATCCAAGATGTACAATATAACAATGTAAGATAATTTTAGGTAAATAAGGTAACTAGTAAATAACTTTAATGTTAGAATAGAATATCTAGTACTAAGAAAGTGATAATATATAGCCTCAAGGGGATCCCTACAAAACAAATATCAGGATTTGATAATAAGGCGGTTGTAATCAATACATAAATAACCAACACGACCTCTCCATAAATCAATTCATATCATGTCAACCACCTCCTTTCCGTATAACCTAAATAGTCAAAGCATCTGCAGCCGAGCTGTATAATAACACATATCACATATTCCATGGTTGTTCCACATAATCTATGTTTCATAACATGAATATATTAACCCAAGTTGTAGAGGACAAAGGAAACCTCATTGAGTCCTTAGATCATCTTGATGGAAACTCAATTAGGATTTAGTTGGTGTCCAAGGATCATGTCTCCTAACCATTCCCACTATGAGCCCAAGACAAGCCAAATCTAATGCATATCAAGATAGATAGAATCCCACAAAATCAAAACCCAAGGATCTATCTTTATATATGTAATCCACTTCCACTTCAAGATCCAGGTTATCAAAATTGAATAAATTCCCTTGGTATACTAACCAAGGCATTCAGAACAATTTCATAAACATATCATTTTATTCATAAATAAAATCCATTACAATTTCATATAATGAGTATACTCACTCATAAACCACAATTTTCATTAAATTCAACCAATGAGTGTACCCATTTATTCAACCCATTACATTTAATCCATTTAATCAATTCAATAGGAAAACAAGTCATAAACTGGAAAAAGGAGGTCATACATCTCCTAAGAAACAAAATTCAAACCAATTAAATTAATTATGGGATTCTTATAACCAAGAAATCTTAAAACACACACCTTAGATGGTTCAACATTAATATAAGGAAAGGGTAACACCCCATGGGTGGCCTAGGTTATGGGAAAAAACAACAACACATATCAAGTGCACTTAAGGGCTTCCCTAATAGGTCCCAATTTATTAAATTTAATTATTAAATTTACAATTCAAAGTTGTGCCAGAATGTTTGGCAAGAAAAAAATTGCATCTTGCTTAATAAATCACCAAAATAGATGGGAAATTTATAGACCACCTACTATAGATTTGTAGTAGAGTGACCATCCTGTATCAACTCTTGATTAGACTCAAATCATAAGAAACCCAAATAAAGGAAGGAAGAACCTAAAATTTTGGCATTTAGATTATACCTAAATAGTAAATATGATACTAATAATAATTAGAAATGATGCCAAATTAATTATGATCTTACCGATGTGGATCCAAAGATACTGACGATGCTCGGTTCTGATATCAAATATAGGAACAAGATCAAATTCATTAATGGGATCCAAATTGAGATTCTCAAATTTCAGTGGCTTTCCAATTGGAAGAATATAAAATTAGGTTTAATTAATAGATTTAATTAGGTTAATTTTGGTAATTTTTCAAAACACAATTTCTCACATGGTTTGGCCACATTGTTGGCCAAACTGTGTGACAAATGCGTTCTATTTGTTGTAGGAAAGGTGCACCTTATAAGTTTTTCTCACTCATTTGGACTAACCATGCAAAAACCATGTCTCATTCACTATTAAAACACAGTCTACATGTCCACATATCAATGCACCTCAAAATGCATAGTTTATCTAACTATGCAGCAAGTAGGATCCCACTATCCAACCTCACCCATTTGAAGTAACCATGTGGCCTATCCCACATGGTTTATTAGAGAAATGTTACATTCCATGTTCAACCCAAAATCGGGTTCTTAGGCTCTAAACCAAACCTGTACACCCCCAAACCACCCGTGATCAAATTGGGTATTCACATTATGATATATTTAAACATTTAAATAAAAATAAAAAAGGATTTTTTCCTCATATGAAAACTTTGGTTCTTACAGCCTACCCATTTCTCTTTTAGACTTCCCTATATAAAATTTATAGATTTTTTTAATATCTCATTCCAATGGTCCATAATAATTGGTATAAAGGAAGCCTATTGATGAATTATTAATCATATTACCCAACCTCTTTTAATTTGTTTCTTATTTCACCTCATCTAAATATGTGGTGTTCATCATAAATTAATACGTTAAGTAACCTAGATAAATATAAATGTTATCATGATTATGGAATTACCATTACCCCTACATTTCCATCAAATGGGAAGTGAAAGTATCGTTCATGCACATATAAAGACTACCACCTCCACATAATGATAAAATTCATTTTCCATCACCATATTTCATAGATAGATATTATGATTGATTTAAATTTTATAAATCATATTTATTAAATAATTATTATTATTGAATTATAATATCATTACTACCGTATTCTCTTCTAATTATTTTTGGAAAAATGATAACATCCCTCGTGTGTACCTATGGACTACCACATCCTTGAAACGATGTGATTTGATTTTCATTATTGGTTTACATGGATAGTAATAAGAAAATATTTAATTAGTATATATGATACATATGATATAATATTTATTATTTAAGGGTGAATTTTTATTTATGTTTCTTAAATTACATCCATAAAAAATGAAAACCACATTCGTTCTACCGTACGGCCTATCATCTCAATAAATTGTGTAATTCATTTTTTCATATCTACTTTATATGGATGACTATATATATATATTGAATTTTTATGATGTTTATAACCTTATTTAAATTATAGAAATAATGTAACCATTATCAAATTATAGGGGGTGTAACTACCTATCCAAAATTATCATGAATAAAGAAATAGTAAACACATGGAAACAGTGCATTTATTAATGAATAATTAATTAATGAGTTGTAAAATGTAATAAGTGGATAATATTTCATGATATATGTACTAAATAACTTTTTTAATAAATTATATAAATTTTAAATTTACTATACATTAGTTTAAGGTAATTTCATGGCAATTATTACTTGAGGTGAATGATTTTCATATAAATTTTACTTTAATGGGACTAGTGTTATATTCACCATGTGTTATTTAATGTGATAAATACATTTCATGGGATGGTATTTTTTGATTTTTATCTTGAAGATTATTGGTAAAAACATACACATACAATTTTCTCTATTCCATCTGGTTTTTACTCAAAATTTACCAAAGTAGTACGGTTTTTACACTACAATCTCATTGTTTACTAGGATTGTTTATGGTTGGGTTTATAATGAAAAAATTTACATATACCTCTCAAGAATATAAGGAATTTATTATAATCCTAATATTTCGGTAGACTATATTTTTTTCATTTCACTTTCCTCTATTTATTTACTCAAGACACTAAAATAATGCTTTTAAGGAAAACTAAATTAATTCATCTCTTCATCTGAAAATATGTTATCTTCCAAATCCACTTTTATAAAAATGTTTTCGGTAATGAATTTAATAACATTATATGATTTTATGAAGTCTATTTTACCCCTTTTTTTATTTTTAAAAATAATAAAATGAATCTTCTTATCACTTTCCAAATGTGGTAAATTGTTCTGTTTATCGAAAATGTGAAAGAATTATGGATTTTAACGTACATAGAAGGAATGTAATTTCCTTCCATCATGACCACTGAATTATTTTAATATTCCTATATATGTTTTCAATTTACATTTCAAAAGAATTTTTTTTTAAATTTTTTTTTAAATTTTTGGATTTTAAAGAAGTGATTTGAAAGGGGAAAGGGTAATTTTTCAAAGAAATGTTAGAAGTGATCTTTTGAGGTCATTTTTTATCTAACAAAACAAATATTGATGTTATTTAATATTTAATGTGGGATATTATTCAATGATAAAATCCATATTATTTATATATATTATTTATGATAATGATGGTAGGATTTTTATGAATCATGTTTATTCTCCATAGGTCTTTCTATGACACAACATTGAAATTTTTTTATAACATTTTTCCTTTCCATGGGTTATGATATGAGGAATGTTTTATGATATTTTGAAATTAATATATATAATTTTAATTATGTAATGGGTTGCCCTATATTTATATATCTCTCTAATACATTGGGTAACGATGGATTACTCATGATATAAATATGTTATGCATGAACATAATTTCTTGTTCACAATATTATACATGGATCTGGTTTTCATGTTCATAAGATTATTACGGGACCTCATTTTCAAGTCCATAAAATTATTCCTGGATTTGGTTTTCATGTCCCTAAGATTATTCTAGGACCTGTTTTTATGTACATAATATTTTTTAGGGCTTTATTTCATGTCCATAAGTTTTCAAGTGAACCCAATTCTATATATACATGTTCACAATGTCATAAGTTTATTTTTTTTCTTCCACAACCTATGTCTATGTTTTACACACATGGAACGTGACTAGTTATTGATTAATCCTTGATCTTTTGATAATTTTATAATATTATGATTATGTTTTATTCCTTGACTCATGTTTATGATATGCGATAGATTGTGTATGAACTTTTTAATTTATCATAATTTTATAATACCCTTCTTCTTATTTTATGATCATTGATTTATATCTTATATATTTAACCTTATTGAGAGTTTATGCTCACAATTTTTTATTTTTACCTCCCTATGTTAAGAATAATTGTTTCCTGTACGATATATATAGGAAGTGCTCTATGTGGGAGACATTGATAATATTTCATTGAATAATAGGATTATATATCTATGTATCTAGAGGCATTGACCCATTATTTTTTTAAAATAGATCAAAATGTTCTGTAATTAATATTAACCTAATAAGATGTAACTATATATATATATGATATGTATGCACATCTACAGTTGGTATCAAAGAAAGGTTTTGTTACCTTTGGAAACTAGGATGAGAAAACGTTAGTTATCACCCTTAGGATAATCTTATATATAAGATAACATTAATGTTATGGTTAATAAAGGTGTTTGGATTTCCCATTAAAACATTACTTTATAGATACTACAAGTTGAGGTGGTCTTTAAATGGATTAATCTTGGAGAAATAACCCTGAAAAGAGTTGGATGAGTATATTTCAGCCATCATTCTTGTGCATAGTGAGTGATCCCTTAATGATCACCTCATTTTAAAATCATGGGGGATTTTATAGGGTTAACTCACATTATATTTATTAATCATTATGATGGATTTTAATAGATAATAACCATGGGTATCCTAGGTTAAACCTTAGTGTGTCATATACTGGAAAGAATGTGTCACGATTTAGACATTCTACCAATGATTTTTCATGATTTACCACTTTTATTATTGTTTCTCACACTATGTTTTTTCATTTTATACAATGGATGGAACCAGGAGGATTCATGTAAATGGTGAATGTAGGTGACAATGGAATGATATCTTTTATATTAAACAAAATTAAATAGGAATTAGAAGTCCAAGCCATGTAATTATTCATAATAATTCATCTTGATATATGTTTAAAAATGGAATCTTTAGTTAGTTTCCAAACACATTCAATTAGATTAATAGGGGATTTTATGAAAGATCATGTGGTTATGACCATAGAGGAAAAAAAGAGATCAATTTTATTCATGTCAACAATGTGGGATAAAGAACCCAGTAGAATGTATCAAATAAAGGGGAAGTTGTTCTCTATGTTGATATTATTATAGAGAAATCAATTGTCGGGGAATTAAATGTCATGTGTGTGGGGAACTTATGGATTATTTGATTCAATTCCCTAATCTTAGGGTCAAATACTAGACCATGTAAGGACCTATATTATGCATATAATTGAAGATGATTCAAGTGTGTATATATTGGGATTCAATAATTATGATGTAGAAGTTTTATATCAAGGATATTTTAGTTAAAAGAATCAGGAAATAACTAATTATTGTTCCACAATTGATTTTGTTCAAGGATATGAAAAAATATATTGATTGCTACTAATAACAAAAATAAGTGATTTTTTGGTAATATGATATTTTTTTGATAACATATTATTAAGGGAAAGATAACAGTTAATAAGTGTGGGATGTTGATTTAATAATCATTAATTAGGAAAAAGAGATGATTTTAATTGTTTAAGTAAATGGGATGGTATTGCTAACATTGAAAATAGTTTTTGATTTGATGATAATTCTATTTAGGTTATCTTTGATGAAGTTTATAGAATATTTTTCATTTACAAAATAAAATAAACAATGTACAATTTTTTAAAGAATAACGATTGTGTTAATTTTTTGAAGCATATATGTTTCAATTGAGTTTTTATGGATATTATTGTTATTATAATTTTTTAATATAATCAATCTATTTTCATTTTTGGTGTTGAACATTATGTGCTACTTCAAGTCTTCTATAGATGAATATTAATATTTATCTTGAAAGAATGATGTGGTCATATATTATGGACTTCTGGGTTGTAATTTTGGACAGACATATTTTGGAGGTGTCTAAACGTTAAATATTTATATATTGGATTAAGTTGAATATTTGGAATTAGTTTTGAGGTTTTATATATTAATTTTTTTTGTCCATATTGGATATCTTGTGATAACAATTTTGGTTTTGACGAAAATTGGTGATATAAATAATGGTATATCATAATTTAATGGATCTAATAATCTACTAAAATATAATTTGAGTCCTCCAGGAACGAAAATTCCTTCTTGAATATTCCTTTCCGGGAGTAATAAAGGATGTGTAAATTTATCTAAGACCATCCTAAGGATAAAATAATACTTATGAAACCAAAAAAAATAATGTAATTACATTCTATAATGTTCTCTATCTTGACATTAAAATATTTCCTAAAGTAGAGGAAAATGATCTTGAATTAAAAAAATCATATTATATCTATTTATAACGAATCGAATGCAATTTCACAAATTATATATTTATGGTATTCTGGTCATTAACTTTCACCAGATCAATCACTTTGTTATGATCAATATTATTTTTCACTATCCATCATTATTTGAACATTAAAACTTTCATCCATACTTAGTTTTTCACTTCCTACTAATTTTATCAAATTTGGAAACCTAGTTATTTTTCATTCCAGATAACTTAGGTATTTCCATTTACATATTTTTAGAGTGATTATTAATAACCCTTTATATGATGTGGTTTTTCAATAAAGGAATTCTCAAATATCAATCCATTGATTACTGATCACAAGATAAAATTAGGAGGAAATAATTTCTTAAATGTGGATAATGTGTAATGCTCGAGATGTTAAAATAACTCTATATTTGATAGCTTACATAACACAGAACATTGATCTTAAATTTCTTATGAAATATTATTATTTAAATACTTTCATTATAGACTAGTCATTGAATTTATGGGTATGAATATGATTAATCCAATTATGATATATATATATTTAAAAGACATTGTTAATACAAATTTATTCATAATTATTAAAAAAATTAGCACAAAACCTTCAGTAAAGTCATTTTGTTCTTCAAAAATATGATTTCATGAAAAATTGTTTTTACATCTTCTTCTTAGAAAATATTATAATTTATAAAAAAATTAGAAATTTTATGTTATAAAGAATAAATATTATTTTTAAATATAATATAAAAATTATCTTAGAGTTGAATTTTCATATATTTCTAAAAAGATTGACTTTTAAGTGAATAGTGAAAAATTATTATTTTTATTGAATGTTATATTTTTGTTTCTACTATTTTAATAGTTCCATTTTATTTTAAATTGTTTTAAAAGTAAAATTAGATGGACGATATTATTAATAAACCAATATAGTTCATTAGAGTCAATTTAATGGATTTTTTGGTATAAAAATATATCTATGATTGAAAAAACATTTTTTTGAAAACTGATTGATCATTATGTTTTTCATTTTTATAAACAATTAATTATAACCACTTATTGAATATAAATATTTTAAAATCAATTCCATATTTTGAATCATTAGATTCCAAAAAATTTAAAAATTTCTCTTTTTTTATTATCAATAATAACCATGGTAAATAGTTTCCACCGCTATAAGGGTAAAATGGGTAAAATTGGATTAAAACAATGATATATGGTCTGAGAAACAACCCATCAAATCCATTATTTCAATATATTGAATAAAATGGACCATAGACATCCGAAATTATAATATATGGAATTTTGGGGTTATTTTGCCTCCTTAATAAAATTTATATAATTTTAATTAAATAAAACTCAAAAATATCACCCTCATGACATTAATGACTCAAATATTTTCATAAAGATAATAAGAGGATAAATTGAGTTCTGAATATTAATTTCAAAGAAAAAACTATTTTTATTATGGTAACAAATTTATAATTTTTAGTTATTAAATAATTACCTTAAAGGCTTACACAACAATGAAACAATATTTATTCAATTAAAATAAAAAATAAAATAAAATATTAAATTTTTTAAAAGAAATAAATTTGTTTTGAATTATCATATTCAATGAATTTTCCTACAAAATATAACATCTTAGTGGTGTTTAAAAGGTTTTTATTCAAATTAAATAACTATATTGGTGATTTTAAAGGTAAAGTAAATTAATTTTTTTAAAATAAAATTAAATATATTTTATGAAGAACAATATTTTATTAATTTATTTATAAATTCGAAAAATATTCCAAGAGGACAAATTGGATTAGAAATTGTAAAAAATTTCATATATTTTCCATTTATTTTCTACTTTCAAACTTATATGTCAAATTATAACCCATCTAGATTGAAATATTCATTAAAATAGATAAGGTTAAATTTTTTTAACCATGGGGATAAACAAAAAAATTAATGTCTAAAATGGAACCATAACTTATCTTAATTTAATTAGACGATTATATTCTGAATTTATCATATTTTTCATAAAATATTTGGCTATTTGAAATAATTTTTCATTACATTCTCACAATTATATTTTAATCTTTTTTATAATTCTAATTATGTTTTTTCCCTCCCTTATTAAAGGAAACCCATACTCTCTTTTATTTTCACCAATTTGAGCCATATAGATCAACCAAAACATAACCAATTATCTTATAAAAATCACTATACAATAATTAGAATTTGTTGTAATCTGAAAAATTACATTCAAAGGGTTCATAACAAAGGATATAAGGGAATCCGATCGGAGAAGAGGTAATCATATGTCCTAGAATCAATCAAATAGTTTTTTATCATACCTCCTATAAATTTGTAGTATTCATCGTTAAATAATAACTTCAGAATCCTAAATATATTTAAAGATTATTATTATTATTTAAAGACCATTATCCATCCTCTTTTACATAAAATGAAATGTGAAATTATCGATCATTCATAAGTGTGGACTACTGCCTCCACATGGTGATACAATTCATTTTACATCAATATATTCCATTGATTGGAATTGAGATGGGTTTAATATTTTTATATGATACTTATGAAATAATTAATCTCCTTCAATTATAATATCATATCTATAATTTTGTCTTCCATATTTTTGTAAAATTATAATTTATCTTATGTGTACATGTGGCCTACCACCTCTTCAAAGCAATGAGATTCATTATTTTTTGTCTTTGAAGAGTAAAAAAGTGTCCATGTGTATTTATTTCATATAATATCCATGAATGGTGTAGTTAAATTATCCATACTTAAATTTTATGTATGAAACAATATATACATATATAAGGATTGTATATGATATTTATATCTTGATTAACATTATTAAGATGATATAACCATGATCGACGTACAAATATTGTAACTACCAAACCAAAATTCTGATGACAAACGAAACATTTAACACCTAGAAATGATGGTTTAAATTAGGACCTATTGATATGCTATAAGTGGATCATAAATAATATAATAGGTATATAATTATTTTGGAATATAATTATAATTAATTTAAATTTTAGTATACTTGTGTTAAAATTTCGTTCAAAGGGAGTCAAACTCAGGGTATGGGATTTTCATCTCACTTTTACTTTAATGAGAAATATTGTATATTCACAACATGTTTAATTTATACGATTTATAAACATGTTCTGAATTAATTTTAGGATTATTATAATTATAATTATAGTGATATACATATCCATAAAATCTTTTCTCTTTCATGAGGATTCTATTAAAAAGTTACCAAATTGGTAAGAGTTTTATGTTACAGTATCGTTGTATACCAGGATTGTTTATGATTAATTTTTTGATGATGAAATTTCATGATATACCTATAAATAATCAAATTAAATTTATTATACTCTTATTATTTCTTGATATTATATTTTTCTCTTTCATTTTACTCTCTTTAATAACTCAGGAGACCAAAAAACGATTATAAGGAAAACTGGATTTATTGATCTCATTATAAAAAAATCCATTTAGCTCATATATATGTTTTCTAAAAAGTAAATAACTCCTTAAATATTATCCTATTATTAATTTAAGTCAATTTTTACCCATGTTTTAATTTTTATAAAATGTTTTAAAAGTAATCTTTCTTCTATTTTCTGAATTATGTACTTTTTAAATTTTACCAAAAATGCCAAACAAAAATTTATTTTAACATACATTATATAAATTTAATTTTCTACAATCATGAAAACTATATGATTTTTCAATTACATTACATATTTCTAGGATTCATTTAAATAAAAATTTGACTTTTAACTTTTCGAAAATACTTGGATTTTAAATATATTCTTTCTATGCGAAAAGAGTAATTTCTCTAGGAAACATTCCATGGTGTATTTTAATGTTTTTCTGTCAATGATAACATCATTCAATGTAACATAATCATTAATGTTCATATAATATTCTAATAAAATTTTTATTCATTATAAGGAGGGTTTGTGATTATGATTACATGATGTTTATAAAATCCATTTATTTTCAATGGATTACTCTATAATAAATTATTCAAATGTTTTTTGAAACTCATTTTATTTTTAAGGGTAATAATATGATGATTTTTTTATAAACTTATGGGACAAATATATATAATTTATTAGACCCTAGGGTGTTCCTTTATAGAAAATATTTATTGTTTATGATTTTTTCAATCCACATTTTCTTGATCAATGAGTTTTGAAGACAAATATTCTTCTAGTTCATGGACTGAAATAGAAAAATTGTTCATGGGATGAATATGGTTTGTATGATGCTCATATTTCATCGATGGAAAATGGTTTGTGGAAAAAACTTCATTGGTTGAAACGAGGTAGAGTTTTGAAATTCATGAAGCATGCCATTCATGAAAACGAGATGGTTATTTTTACATCAACAATGTTAATGGTGGAACGTGGACTATATAGGGTAGAACGGTTTTTGGGAGCATGGTACTTGGTGATTATTTGGAAAATCTCTGATTATTGGGTTTTTTGGATCAATTTTCTTATATATGGAGAAATAATCCATTCTTTAAAATGAGAACTTCTGATTATAAACCCAAAGGAATTCAGTGAAGTCCATATGTAGTTTGGGAGAAGACAATCCTATAAAGGAGAAGAGTTTCATAGAAGATGTTTAGTAGAAGATAAGTTGGTCTATAGGGAAGAAGAAGTACACATAGGTGGTTTGCGGAGGTGGTAGGTTGAGGTAGTTTGTGGAGGAACTACATTGAGGTAGCATGCATAGGAACGCGGTTTGCGAATGGAGAAATCAAATTACGCAATGCATTGTGGATCATGGAGGAAGAAGGGTTTTTTATAGAGGAAAAGTTCATGAATGGTCACTATACAGAAAATTATATTACATCCATAGGGGAAAATGAGACATCAAAATGGAATCTATTTATAGTTTAGGACGCATTATTTAATTCCAACTCATTGAATCAAACTTCAAGTCAATAGAATTAGTTAGAATTCTCTCAAAGTAGTTAGCTAGGGGGAGTTGATGGAATTTATCCAAGGTATGTGGTATGATATCACAAAAACAATGTAAAGGAAGTGCATGTGGAACTATGTGACTATGATAAACTTTTGTAATAAAAAAAGCAGTAAAGATTAGTGGACTTTGATACAACAAACAACCTTTCATTGTATAATATTCGGAATATAACATAGTTGTGAACCAATTAAAATTTAGGTTTAGTCCTCTGGGTGTGAATGTTGAAATTACTACACGGTACCAAGAGAAATATTTAAAAACTTCCTACCAATGTGGGAATAAGATTTGTCACATTAAAATAAAACTTTGACACTCAGATTCACTCATCCCCCCTCAGGGTGTTCCGGGGTCCTTTAGGGTTTTCAATACATGATAGGTGGTCCTGAAATTATATTTCCCTCAAATGAATTGGGTAAAAATGGATATTTAATGATATGAAGAAGTTATGTTTAAACCTAATTTCATGTTAACAATTTTATGTATGGACTGGGTTCTCATGTCCATAATATTTTACGAGGAACTTTTTTTCATGTAAATATTATTATGCATGGATCTGGTTTTCATGTCAATAAGAGTATGTATATACCTTGTTTTTATGTCCAAAATAAAATTTTATGACCAGGTTTCATGTCTATAAGTTTATGTGAGGGTCAAGTTTCATATACTTACCTTTATGGGTGAACCTATTTCTATTTATAAATGTTCACAATGTTATAAGTTTAGGTTTTTTTTCAAATCCTCTGTCTATGTTATAGACTCTGGGATCATGACTGATTTTTTATGATTCCACACACTTTTTAATATTAACTTTTCTATGATATTTTTGTATTCCATGACTCATTTTTATGATCTATGATAGATTTGGTATGAATTTTTTAATTTATGATCATGATATCATACCACTATTATTATCTTTTAATCATTAGTTTTTATCTCATATTCTTACCCTTACTGAGCATAAAATCTCACCTTTATGTTTTCCCATCCTTGGGTTAAGAATAGAGGTTTTATATATGGAGTACTAATGAAGTATCATATATTGGAAACACTAATGATATACCCTGAAATAAAAGTATTACATATCCATGTCTCTAAATAGAATAAATATTTATAGTTCAAGAATAGATTTTAATATTTTGTAATGAATATTCATCTAATAACATTTAATATTTATGGATGAAATTATGGGATTTTAAACACATAGATGTGTTTGAGATTTTTCTAATTAACCATAAAGGTTCACCCAGTTGGCCAATGTAAAACTTTTTTTACACTAAAATGATAAACATGATAAATAGTATAAGGAAAACCATTAGGAATGATTCATAAAATGGATGAGATTTAAGTTAGAATTATATATGAGGACCTACCCAAAAAATATATAATTTTTCATGATGAATCAAATCATTGGGGAAATCCATCATTTAATTTTTTATATCTAATAGTTCTCATATGCATCACATTGAATTTATTCTAACTCATTAGTCTATAATTTCTTATATTCACCTTTATATGAGAAATTTATAAAACATTGATTTAAATCCCAATATGAATTGTTCTCTAATTCCATAGGATGGTGAAAATCCTTTCCAAATATAATCCAATAAGGTGACAGGGGATTTAAAATATACATAGTATACCAAAAATGAATGATATAAGGGAATACTCCAAACTATCTTATTGGGATATACCATTTATCCAATAAATTTTTCTTTATGATAGCCCGCACTTATACATCTCGTAATTACATCAAATAAAGAAAATATTTCATTAAAATGAATTCTTAATACATTTTAGGTTTAGGGTTTTATAGAATTAGGGGGGAAATTAATTAAAAAATTATTTCCATTTTAACTAATAGAAATTTTATTAAATATGATAGTAACATCTTAATCCATATCATGTATTTAAAATTTTCCATAAATGATCCACATAACAAACACTTCATGATATTGCATAAATTTTTTATCTTCTTAACCAGGTGAATCGAAACATAAGAAAGGGGCGAGCATAGTTGCACAGTGAGAGTTAAACATAAGGGTTATTAATCAAATATCATAGGTGGGTTTGGGATGATAATATGAGTATAATTGAGATACATATTAAACATATACCATAGAAGGAATATATCATAAATAATGTCATAAGTCTCGGAATAGAATAATAAATTATTTGAAAGAGTGTTAAAACACGAATCAATAAACATAATCCATGACAGAATAATATTTTCATGTGTATAAACATAAAAATGTCGCATCTTTTAACTATGACAGCAACATAAGAAAATAAATCACATTTTACAAATACCCAAAAATATATTTATTACATACTAGGAAATGTCAAATAACTTTTTTACCTTCTTAGAATTGGAATAATCCTCCCATCTACCCTTAGGTTTGGGGTAAATCCTCATGTCTACCTATTTAGCTTGGAATAAATCATCCCATATACCATTTTTCTCAATAAAAGTACTCTTTTTTATCATTTAGCTCTAGATAATTCCTCTAATGTACCCTTTCTTAAATAAATACTCCCATAAAACCTTTGGTTTAGGTTAAATACTCACATGTACCCTTTTTCATGTGATAAATCCTCTTGTATACCCTATATCTTGGAATAAATCCACCCATGTTCTTTTATCTTTAAATAAACCCTACCCTAAACCATTTTTCTATAAAACAATTCCTTTAATGTTCTCTTAGTCATGGGATAAATCCTTTCATATATCCTTTTCCTTGGGATAAATCACCATGTGTACCCATTATCTATGGATAAGTCCTCCCATGTACACTTTGTTTTGGGATAAATCCTATCATGTTCCCTTTAGAGCTCATGAGATATAAAAATTACCAATGAATTGGATGGTTATATTGTACCCCATCCATCATTCATCTACACATATGGTTCTACAAAAGAAATATTCATTAAACATATCATAAATAACCCATTGAAAGAGAAATGTTTTTATTAATATTTCTTGATGGTATCACAAAAATTGAACACAATAATATAAATAGTTGAAACAAAAAAATTTAATCCCACAAAATATTAATTCTAAAAGGCATTTATAGTGTGGTTTTAAATAAATAACATCCATGGAAATTATTATATTAGACATAAAGGAGAAAACGGAAGTAAAAGTATAAGAGTTTTTGAAAAATGTTTCTAATAATTTCATAAAGTTAGAAGTTATGGGTCACATGGAAAAGTAATTTTATTAAGAATCACTTTTTTGAAATTAAAATGAATTCATTTTTAAAATCATTTTTTTAAAATAAATATAAAAAATAAATCCTTTAAGGAGAAAAACTGTTTTCAAAAAGGATAGGTTAAAAAAGGTTGAAAACTTTTAGTTTTAAAAATCATCAATAATAGAGACATTAAAAAAACATATTTTTATTAAAATGGTGTTATGAAAACTCATTGGAAATATTTAATTTTAAAATAAAATTTTATAAAGGATCCATTAAAAGGATATTGAGGTTTAAAAAAGTTTACGTGAAAACAGTTTATAAAATTTTACTGTTGAAAATAATATTTCATAACGGAACAACGAAAAATACATAACGGTTAAAAAAGGAATGTTCAAAATAATTGAAAAAATAATTTTTAAAAGAATATTAAATATGGTATCCTTGAAAAAGATATAAATTTTAAAAGTAAATTTCGCTTGGAAGAAATAAATCATTTAAGAAGATGTTAAAGAAGAATCATTTTTGTTATGATAGGATTTCTTACTAATGAATATATTTTACCATATTCACATAATTCATGGGGTACGAAGGGACATATTTTTTTAAATGGACTGTCCTTTCGTACCCATGAATTATGTGAATATGGTAAAATATATTCATTACTATGAAATCCCATCATAACAAAAATTTCATTGTGTATAATAAGAATTATGTACCAACAACTTAAATTTGTGACATGAAACCCTTACCTTTATCCCGATTCATTTTACACTTGAGCCAAACATCCCGAATTATTAAACAAATTATATTAATAACATAACCAATAATATTATTGGTAACTTTAACCATTTACAGTTTCAATTTATAATTTTTCCATATATATTTATATATATATTAGTTATTTTTTACATATTTTCGCACATCAGGTGTATATAATTCAAATTGTTTATACTAGTTTCATAGAATCAGTGTCGTTATTATTTATTATTCCAAAGTTCAAATTTAAAAAAAATTAATGTAACTATAATGAGTGATTTATAATTATTTATTATGTTTCTATATTTTTCATTAGTACTTTATTCTTCATACTACAATAAGAAATTGACAATGGGAATTTTTAAGTGATTTTTAACCTATGAATTGTGTTTTAATAATTGATGAGTAAAATATTGATTTTTCCTTCACAAAAAAAATTATTGAAAATTTTAAATCATATTATACTTGTAATTAATTTTTCATAATCATCCATAAAATAATTTTATAAAATTATTTATGTCGGCTCTCAAACTGACCCAAATATGAACATACCATGGTAAATGGATGATTATGATGAGATTTAGAGTTAATGTTATTAAAAAATGTTATAATGATATAATTTATTGTTTAGTAGTTTTATCTACCATATTTATAATGAATTTGGATAATAATTGAAAAATATTAAAAAAATATCATAATTTGAGTAAATTTTATTCCAATTAGTTTGTATGATTAAGATGGTTAATTTTTTATCAATTTTTTACCAGTCATATCATTAGGATATTATTAAATTTGTATATAAAAGACTTATTAATGTCATGATAATAATATTAATCCTCAAAAACTATTCTCAATACCATCCATGTAAGGAAATATAGAAATGAAAAATAGAAAATGATTGTTCCACTAAAGAGTTAGTTAACAAGTATGCATGGGTGATGATTTAACATTCCATATAATGGGGGAAATAGTTATGTGTTTTATAATATAAGAATATAAAATATTCAATAAATTAAAAAATTATATATTAAATTACTTATAATTTCCATCCTTGTCATGTGGTAAGCAAAACAAAACATGTTCTTTCATGGAAGTTGTAGTCTACACAACACATGATTCATGTTTCTTTCGTAATGTAAAAGGGGATAGGGGTTAAGGATTATACTATCATTAAGATAATATTATATTATAAAAAATATTATATTTTGTATCCTTCTAATTTAATGAAATTAAAATCTAGGAATAAGAAAAAAAATATATAGAGGATCAGTTGAACTATGTATATTACTACATGGATTATCTCTATTGAGAAGGGGGTTTATCCTTTAATTTATGTTATTTTGAGAGTACCACAACCTAATTAAGGTGTATGTGTGTGTTTATAAGATCTTTGGGTAGTTTTGGTCTTAAATAAGTGGGTTTTTCTTTTTTGGGAAGTGTGGGGTAGAGTTCCCCTTTTATAAATGAAAAGGGATCGAATTTTTCTAAATACCCAAAACATATCAAAAATGGGAAGTCACTATCCAATAAAGTGGATCACTGATTCATAAATAATATAGGGAAATGTTGATATTGTAGATAAAGGCTTCATCCCCAAATTCTCATGTTTTTTGGAACATTTTAGAGGACTTTTACTCAAAGATTGTTTTATTTACCACTTTATATTTAACTTTAATAATAATTTTTTTACAAAAGGTAACTAATCCTTTATTCCCAAAAAAATATTTTATTAAGTAATTTGAACATAATGAATCATTATTAGAAATAATTTTATTTATAATAAATTTTTAGAAATGATAAAAAATAATTTTAAATTATTAAATTTATAATGTATTGAAAACTATTTTTATCGAAAAATAAATTATAAATTTTAAAATGTAAAATATGGGTTTTTAAATTGAAAAAAAACGTTCTTAAATTATAAATATACTTATAAAATACATATTTTCTCTTATAAATTTTTATCATGGATTTAAAATTCATACTTATACAATAATAATTTTTTAAAAGTCATATTATTTTTAAAAAAAATTGTACACTATTGAGATAAAAGTCAATATTTTTAAAAAAATATGAAAAAATAACTCTAATATAAATTTTCATTAATAAATTAAAATAAATTATATTTTAATTAAATTAAACTTACAAAATTTAAATATTACTTTTATAAATAATAATATGAAATATAAATAAGAACTATTTTTATTTAAAAATACTTTTAAACATCAAGTGTCGTTAATATTAATTCAATTAAATTTACGAATAATAAAATATTTAAATAATATTTTAAAAAATATAAATATTACCTATTATAATAAACTTTTAAATGGGATCAATTTGATTCCATAACATAATATATTATACCAATTGTTTAAAATGGTTCTTCAAAATGCATAATATTAAGTAATTGTTTTAAATTGTTATTGTTTTTATCTACTAATGATTATATTATTTATGTAATTTGACTATTTATCTATTTTGTTTCAAAAAAGTGTTTCATTAGTTATGTTTTTTTATCAGACATGAAATATTATATATACTACTAATTTAAAGGATCCAAAATCTTAGTCTCATATATTCAACCAACTTATATTAATAGTGTCCTTATAATATTAGTTATTACTCACTAATGAAAATAGTTGAGTGCAATATTAAAATATTCATCATTCAGGATATAACTTACAATACTACATCTAAAAAAATTTATTAGTCTATACCAAGGTACATATATTTCCTCAAACAACATTAATCATTCATATAATCAGGTACCCCAGTATGTATATACCATATTAATATATTATCTATCCCATACCTCTCAAAAACTATTTTAAATTTACAAGATATTAAATTATAGATAAATCATATATTCCTCCAAAAATAAACATTTATCAATACCCACTAGTTCATACTTTCACAGACTAGTCTCTATATATTATTATCCTAAAATTTTGATAATGTTCAAAAAAAATATCTTGGAACACTTTTTTAATAAATTCATAATCAATTCATATTATATTAATATCATTTGACACTATTTCCAAAAAATCCATCAACCTTTTATTACCTTATCCTCAATCACATATTTAACCTAAGAGTTATTCATACCATAATCATGAGTTCTTCAATAGTTATCCCAAAAATATATCCTTATCATAAAATGACATTTTAATATTTTGGAAAACATTTGATATATTTTTCAATAAATTGAAACTATAACTACTAAATAAAAATACTAATATGTTTTCCGTAATCCATATGAATTTTATAATATACGATAAAATCATCAATAATTATCAATCTCTAATAATAATAGCTATGAATATCAATATTTTATTTCTATTATTATTTTCTCCTCACTACCTTAAGTAATATTAGGAAACTCGCCTTTTTCCATCATAACATGTGTATAAGAAAATTATTAACCATTTATGTTTTCTCTCTTTTTCAGTTATAGGACATAGTAGTTGCGTACATACGTTTCTCATATTTATAATGGTGATCTTGTTTCTACCAAATACTAAATAGAAATTTATTATTATAATATCTAAGAAAATTATAGGAAATTGTCATTTGAATATGAAAACACCATCCTAATATTCCTTCTCTAAAGAAACCTCGATTTCAACCTTGGATACATTCATTTTAACCATATCATACTTTATTTATCCTATAACTCTCTTGGTTTTACCTAGGTTAAATAAAGTTCTATTCTCTTACACTTGTTTACCTTATCCCTTAATTAATTATAAAACAATTATAATGGTTCATAAAGAGAAATTGATTAACCAAATAATATCACTCATGAGTGTCAAAACAAGGTGTATAGTTAGTCCACTATCAGGAATCAGGTGACGATGGAGTTAATACCTTATATGACCTTTTAAAAGTTTAACCACCTATATAAATATATATTAGAGCCTATATCCTCTTGTAGTATCAAAAAATCGTTTTAATTACCATGAAAACCACACAATATATACTTTACCAAAATTTTATAATGATATATTATATCGAGATATATCCCTTCGATTTATCTCTTTGGTTTTCAATAAAGTAATATTATCCTAATACCTATAATTTTACTTAATCAATCTTAAAGGATTATCTATACCTTTGAAATTATAATAAATGATAACTTATCAACCATTGGATACATTTTTAACCCCAATTTATCCTAAACCAATATCATATCAATCTCTAATGTAATTTAAACCCTGATCTGATATGTAGTGAGAAATATCACACCTAATCAGCTAATAATTTCTAGACATAAAGAGAATATTTCATTACAATAATTTTCTAATAGCTTTTAGGTTTAGAGTTTTAGATAATTAGGATAGAAACATTGACTATAAAGACTCATTCCCATTTATCTAATGGATATTTTTTCAATACGAGAATAAGTTCATGATCCATAATAGTTCGGGAATATCTCCAAAAAATACAAAAAATAAATTCTTCTTGATATTAAATACTTTAGTTATCTTCATGGACTATGGAATAAAAAAAATATAATAACTGTTTTTCTACATTCCAAGTAAGGGTAAACATAAGTTTTAGTTATCAACTAACATAAGTGAGTATAAGATTAACATATGGGTATAATCTAGATACATCTGAAACTTATAATTGATAAATAATGGATCATAAATCATATCATACAGCTTGGAATTTCATAATATATAAATCAAAAGGGTGTAGAAAAAATAATAAATAAACATCATCCATGATAGGATAACATAATCATTAGTATAAGTATTGGACTTTGAAATCATTCAACTATGGTGAAAATATAAGCATAGGTATTATATTTCAAGTTTACCCACTAAGAAATTCCTCACATGTTAGGGTTAGAATAATCAACCATATACCTTATTGGACTCGTGATAATCCTCCTGTTCACCCTTGGACTTTTATTATATCCTCAAGTTTACCTCTTTAGCGTAGAATAAATCCTCTCATGTTCACTTTATATTAGGATAAATCATCATATATATCCTTTATCATGGGGTAAATATTAAGACCTCACCTTACCATTACATATTCTAGTATCTTTATAATATAACTTCCCTTATTTAATTCCCAAATATATTTATATTTTATATTTTTATATATTTAGGTCATACCCTTATATAACAGACCAAGATATAAACAATTGGGTACTTTTATTCAATATTCGTTTTACCTAAAAACATTTATAAAGAAACAATTTTACCTTTCACAAAAAAATTCATGATTTTCGAAATGACTTTTTATTTATTCCTCCTCATCCTTAAAACCCATTAAAATCATTTGAAAACATGGGATGAGAAAAAATCTCAGTAAGAGACAAAAAAGAAAAATAAATAATCCTTTTATTCCATTTAAGGAATTTTATACCAAAAATGATGTTTTCTATTTACATAATAAACCTTGACCTCAATTTATAATTTACTTACACTTGAAAATAACATTTCAACCTAATTTTTTTAATAAAAAATATATAATAAATCATAAATTCAATATCTTGATCATTAGGTTTTCTTAGAAAACATGATAACCCAACGAATATTTTCCATGAAACATACCATTTTACCTAAAAGGGCATAATAAATCCATTAGATAAAGAGATTATTATATTATGTTTTTGACGTCATATGATTTTTTAAAAAACAGAAGGAATATAAAATTAATGTAGTTTCATTGGGACGTCATCTTCATAGAACCCTTATAGAACCCCAATAACTGGAAAAACCATATTTCAGAATTCCAAAATATTTCTCTGGAGAACATAAGCATTAACTAATGCATTAGAGTATTATCCAGGAATAAACATAATAAAAGATATATGAGGATCACCCATCATCATGGGATAGGTCATGATCACACATTATCATAAATAATTTCTATGGACCATATCATGAATAAAACCAATGAAAAATATTTTAAACTCATATAAAAAACACTTATAGATATCAAAATAACATTTCCATTTAAAACCCCATTTTCAATAAATAGATTTCTAAAAAAATGAATAAGGGTATTTATTTAAATAAAACATATATTATTATAATGTATTCGAAATATAAAACACATTTATGGTGTTATAAAAATATTTTAACACCATATATGTTTAAATAGAACATTCAATTTATCTTTTCTAAAAAAGTCAAATAATTGTGTTAAAAGATTACTATTAAAAACCATTGAAATAAAGTTAAAAAATAGATGTAAACATTCCTTTATGATTATTTTAGGTACATATAAATAATTCCATTAAATAATTATAATAATTTGGACATGGAAGTTAAAGAGTTAGAAAGGAGAATTTAAAATAGATTTTTATTTTAAACTCCCTTACCTCTAATTCAACTCGTCATGTGTGTTCTTTATCATCCTGAATAAAAAATTTATGTTATTTATCTACATTAATAAAATATTTTTCAATTTCATTATTCTTTTATTTTATTAAAAAAATTCATATCCAATTACATAATCTATTGCGTTCACATAATACATTTCAATGATATTCAAATCATATGCCAAAAATGACTTTGGTAGGTTGATCATGGTCAAAGAGGTAATTATTCCATCATATCCAGAATAATAAAAAAAATAATTATAATTTTTATAAATAATATATACTTTTAATGTAAACCATGAAATATGTTTCTTAAAGATGAACGATATAACAATCCTGGAGATGGTAGGTCGTACTTAGGTAAGACTAACATATCCATTTTTTCATCGATCATTTTAGAAATAAGATAAGTATTATTCTATATTTATAGAATCATTATTATATCATTAATAATATTTTATATCTTTTAATATATTCATATATATCATCCATGTGATTTGGTGATGAAAAATTAATTACATCGCTTCTTGGAGGTGGTAGTCCACATCTATACATAAATGATGTTTTCATTTTTCTTTGAATGGAAAGGTAAAAAAATTAATGATATATTATATTTCTATAATGATAAATGTTTCATTAATATAAAATATATATGTTAAATCTATCAATAAAATCATCCATTATAGGATGTGATGGAAAACAATTACATTAGTTCTCGCGGCAGTAGTCCAAATTACACTCAAATGATGGGTTTGTTTCCCATTTGATAGAAGAGGATATAGATATATGGTATTCCATTATAATAATAATATCTTAGTATATTGGAGGTGTTATTTTTAGTATTTAATAATTTTTTGAGAAATGTTTTGGAGGTATAAAAATTAATAAAACAAAAATGCGCGATTAAGAACTATACCGCTTCTTTGGATAGCCTTGTAATGTTTACAACAAAAGAATTCATATAATGGTTTTATAATCAAACCAAGGCATCTTAAACATGGTTAGGGATATAATGAAGGTATTTGGGTATTTATTTCCTGAACTAATTTTTTTTAATTTTTAAAAAGAGATGAAAGAAGGTTATCTTTTATAATAGAGGGGATGGGTACTCATGGAATTTATCAGATTATTAAATTTATATTAAATTGATTTAAATTAATTTTCATGATAAAAATATCAAAATTGATAATATTAAAAGTTAATATTAGGATTATCATGAATAAATTAATGAAATATAAAATGTATATGTTTAGTTTTTTTTTCACCCTTTTTCATTTTTTAACCCGTGATAATCCATTTTTAAAATTATTGGGGTATTAAATATTTTACTCATTATGGGACATTAAAGTTACTAAAAAATATTATTGGTTCATAAATGGATGATGAATTATTTATGATAATTAAAAACATATCTCAATCACTTGATCAAAAATATGATTTTTTAGTTTTTTAATCATTTAATAATATATTATTTACTATAAAATATAATTAATTTCATTTTTAGAACTATTTATTTAATTTTAATTTGAAAATACCATAGCAACAAATAAATTAATATATAATACTTTAATACATCCCTAAAATAATATATTCTACTATAAAATCAATAATAATAAATTTATCAGTCAAATTATATGACTTGTATTATTTTTAAATCATTTAATTTATTTTTCATTTTATTAAAAAATATTATGTCCACATTGCATAATCTTATAAGGAAATTATTTCATCACTAAAATTTATAACTAAATTATCATGAAATATATATATATATATATATATATATATATTTAAAATTAAAAATTATAACAAAAAATACTTATTTTTCATCCTTATCTAAAAATATATTGTTAAAAAACAAAGATAATTACACTTTTTACTTTACATTACGTAAAATATAATAAATGTCAAAATCATGGTCAAATTAAAACAAAAGATCATATCTTCCAATTTTGATTTCTTATGAATGAAATATACTCATCCAATATTATTTATTAAATTATTAGGATTACATTGTAGTCTTTATAATATTATTTTTATCCTTAATTAACTCATTTTACATTTACAGTGGTAAAAAACATATATTATGACTAGTATTCCTAATGACTAAAATTAAAAGAGAAATACTATCCAAATTTAAACCACATCATTCTATGTTTTTAATTAATTTTTAATTATTCAAAACCTATATGTTTTATAATTGAATTTCAAATTAATCTTATAAAAGGTGATGAAAACCTTTTTTTTAGAAAGAAGCTTTTAAATAGAAAAAACCGATTTTACGAAAATAAGTTTAAAATTAATTTCAAAGACTATAATTGGAATTTTTATAAATTGAAATAGGAACTAATGAAATTTTAGAACTAATAAAACATATAATTTTACTCTATCTATAATTTAATAGAAAATGCTATTTTCAATAAAATTTGTGTTTTTTCAATATTCATTGAAATATAAAATTGTACTTAAAAAAATCAACTTTTCACGACAATATCATTTGGACAGGAGAATTTTAAAAATTATATCCTTTTTTAAAAAAAATCCTAAATTTATCATTATTTAATTATAATATTTTATCCCAAATATAAATAAAAACCATTTTTGATGAAAACATATTTTTTTATAAATAAAATGACTTTACTAAAAATTAAGTTATTACTTTCTAATATTTATTCAATAAATTTTAATTGATGTAGAATATATATATATATATATATATATCCAAATTTAGTTAAACCTATAAATTTCTACAAATTCAATGACTAGGTTATAACATTCATATTTACATATTAATATTTCATTTTCCATTTAAGCTCGGTATTGTGTGTTGTACACGTTATCGAACGTAATATATATCTTCAAAAAATATCATTGTTTTACATTCTCTCCCACACTTAAAAAATTGTGACCATCTAATTTAAAATTTATCTTAGTAATCAATGGTTTTCTATATGATAATCGCTTTATTTATTTCCACATTATAAAAAGTGATAATAAAAATTTCTCTTAAAAAGAGGAAAAATGAAATATGAAGGTCATCAAGAATAAAAAAAATTGGTTTCCAAATAGGAGAACAGTTTTGTGATGTGAAAATATGGATATAAAAGATATAAATATTTTCCATAAAATTAGGGATATTTTTATAGATTATTGATTATAATAAATTCAACGATCAATAAAAATTAAATAATGTTAAATCAATGAGGTGTGAAAAAGAACATCAAATCATCATAAATGAAGCTAATAGGATAATGTTTTTCATTTAATATCATTTTCAGAGAGTTGAGGAATTTCATTACCATCTATACAGAGAACCTATATAAATATACTTACATGACAATTATAATTTTATACTTTTATCAATTTCCACGTCAATTTCATATTTTGATCTAACTAATGAGAATTCAAGATAAAATTTTTATGCCTAAAGCACAAAAAAAAATCATAATGTAGATCATAATATGCAAAATTAAAATAAGATATTTCTCCATTTTCTATAAATTATCCAAAACAAAAATGGTTAGCATTATGTAACGTAATTCACAAAATGAATAAACCTACATACAAATAATGAATACATTGGTCTTTTAATTAAAATAATAATTCTCAAAGTTCAAAAAACCATTGTAGAAAAAATATCTTTAGAATTATTCAAAATATTCCTGGCTGAGATTAGAATCCAAATATTATATGGATTTGATCATGTACTCCTCCAATATTTGACTCCAAATAATTTACATCATTTGGAATGTATCATACAAAAAATATATATGAAATAGTCATATAATCTCCATGATAGCTAATCATTTCCATAAATAAACCGAATAACTATAAATCCACCTTACAGTAATATATACATAAAAAATATAATTAAATCTATAATCCCCAAATAAAATCCCAAAATATTATTTTTAAATTTTTAAGAGAGATGTGACTTTTTATAGAAGAGATATATTATTTTCTTAATAAAAATGAATAGGATAACAAAATTCGAAAATTGAAAGATTTACACTGATCCCTCTAAAGTAGGGGCATGATTTCATCATGAATATGATCAATTTTATTTACTTTAATCATATAAGGACTCATAAATAGTTAACTTATTCCAAAATATCATTAATAACTAAATCACCATGTCACTTTTTAGACCCATAGTTATCTATATAATAAAACATATATTCATGACAACAACATAACCTTTATTTGTATTTTCATACTAACAATGAAATCACTTAGTCTAATTGTATGTATTTCACCCTTCTTACCCTTCAGTTGTGGGTTTAAATCCCCATGAATTTCCATATGTGATAGGTTAACTATTTAACTCAAAACTATATTGATATAATTTCTATAATATTTCGAAAAATATAATATACACCCACAAATTACAATTAACCATAAAATCTATTTTTAACTACTATGGTTTTTTATACCTCATATTTTTTCATATCATAAAATAATATTAAATTGTTATTATTTCATAAGGCACATATGAACCCAAATGTTTTATAATCCCATTTTCATATATTATTATATGAATGTCTTGAAAATATTCAACTTCTTACTACACCACTTTTCAAATGTATTCATTCCGCCTAATATATGTTTACAAAATACAAAAGAAAAATATATTATATAATTTCCCTTATGTGTTTCATGATTCTTATAAAATATATAATATATTACAATATCATTAATAAAATACCACTTCATCATAATTCTGAAAACCTCATACATATACAAATATTTCATTCAACATCCTTCTTAAACATTTAATAATGCTTTTTTATACTATTCGTTAATACATTATTCCTAAAAATAAAAATATGAAATAAGTACTTTTAATTCACTAATATCAACTAAATCATGTTTCATACGTATAATATAATAAAATAATAGAATCCTCAAATCCTTATATTACGTTCATCTTTTATGCAATTGATATCCCCTTTATATTTTGACATTAAGTCCACCTCTATATAAAAGATAAAGACATGTACATTGTGGAATTTACCTTTACAAATGAAAATGATGAGTCGATATTTTTAAATCAAATGATTGAGATTCTATGATACATATAAACTTTTGAGAATGTAAAAGTTTTTGGACAGATCAAATAGTTTCTTGTTATTGATTTAGATTTTAAAAAGGATTTCAAAGTCATTTGACCATGATTTTTCCATGATAATGATTGTTAAATCATCTGGATGGGATAATAAGGTTCAGTGAGGTCACATTCCTTTCTTATTAATAATATATATTTAACATGTCGAAAATAACATCATTAAAACATAAAATGAATTATTTCGTTATAAAATAATAATCTTCATAATAAAGAAAATACCCATAGAAATTATATAATTAATTAACCATAAAATCATAAAATTAACCAAAAAAATATCAACCATGAAAAATGATTTATAATCAAAGGTTATCTCATACCTTTCTAATTACATCCCCAAAAAAATAATAGAATTCCTTTAAAATAATCTTTAACCTTAAACCTAAGGTTTACATATATCTCAACCCAGTAAAATATCCTCAAAACTATCAATTATCACCTCAAAATACAACACTTAAAACCTTGAATGTTGTTTCTAAACCATTGGAATTTAAAGAAAAATAAAAAACCCATTATAGAATTTGTAACTCTTAAGATAACCTAATAGGAAAACATATGTATCAACCAAGTTGTCAAAACATTTTCCCTAATACCAACTATAATTACACGGCCTTAAACATTACACATTATAGAATATTTTGACTAGAATTCACATTCTTTAAGTCCAGAATATATTTATAGATTATAGTTTTTGTGATTCAGGTCATAACCCTTATATGATAAATCCATAAATTACAAATTGGATACTTCAATTCAATTTCGATTTTTTCCACATAACCAAACACATAAAAAGAAATATGTTTTCTTTCTCATAAATATATTCATGAATTTAAACATGAATTCTTTTTTGTAACAAATCATCTTTAAAAACTACGTTTAAATTTTGGTATGATCATATAATCGTAGAAATATAGAGGAAATTAAAATAGTGAAGCCTCATATTCCATTTTAAAATGATGATATCAAAAAGGGAGTTTTCCTTTAACAAAATATAACAATATCTAAAATAATAATTTAATAACACATAATAATATATTTACAACCCAAATGTTTTCATAAAACACTTTATAAGATATAAAAAAGTATAAATCATAATCCTTATGCTTTCTTAGAAAATATGAGAACCCATGAAAAATATTTTTTAAAAACATTCATTCATACACTAAATATCTGAAATAATTCCATTAAATAAAGGATTAATATATTACATTTTTGGAATATATATATTTATATAAAAACACATTATAAATAATTGAAAATTAATGTAGGTAACTTGGGAAATCATCGTCAAAAAAACACATAGAACCCTTACAATTGGAATTACTATATGGTTGACTTCTAACCTAATTTTCTAGAGAATATCATCATTGACTAATTAATTATAGCCATATATGGGAACACCCTTTATATAAGATATATCTAGATCATACATAATAATGAGTTATATTGGGCTCACCCATTATCATAAACAATGACTAAGGACCATTTCTTGAATGGAAAACTCAAAAACTCTTTTAATCTTGTTTGTAAAACACGTTTGGATATTTCAATACCCATTCCAAAATAAAATATTCAAATAATATATTACCAAGAACAAGGGAATGATGTATTTTATTTCAAGAGAAAATGGAATCTTATAAAGTAATAAAAATATAAAATAACAGTTATGGTCTTAGAAAAAGGAATTGTTATAGTATGCATTAAAATTAAACATTCCTTTCATTTTTTAAAGAAATTAAAAACCTTTCATAAAAATATTATTTTTTAATCCTTTGAAATAAACATAAATATATTTCATAATTATATAATTTATATGTAAGTACATTTATAAAAACATTAGAATATGGATGTTGAAGAGAGAGAGTTTAAAAGAAGACTAAAAAAGTGGACTTCTAAAATAATGCCCCTAACCATGAGTCAAACTCATCTCGAGTGTTCATTATATTATTAAATTAAAAAATTGTTTTAATAATTTAATTTCTTAATAACCTTTTTCAGTTTAATTGTTATTGTTTTTTATTTAATAACATGTTTTATAAAATTACTTAATCAATTGAGTTCATATCAGTTGTTTGGACGATATGAGCTCATATGTCAAAAATGACTTCGGCAGGATAAAAATGGTAAAACATGTCAGTATTCCCTCATATAAAGAATAAAAATAATGAAATAATTATCATTTTTATATATAAATTGTAATTTTAAAACCAATATTGAAATATAGTTATGAAATATTAACTATGTTATAATCATGGATATGGTACAATATATATAAGTATGAGCAACATTTCCATTTTCCAACGATCGTTATAAAAAGTTGGTAAGTGTTATTTTATAAATAAATAATTATTATTTTGTAATTAATACCATATTATTTCAATAGATATAGTTATATATACCATCCATCTGATGTGGTGATGAAAAATGAATAACATCACTTCGTGGAGGCGGTAGTTCACACGTATGCAAGAACAAAATTATAAATTGTTAGGGAATGGAAATAAAATATATTAAATGATATAATTTATTTTAAGAATGATAAATTATTCTTTAATATCTTATATATTAATTAAATCAATAATTAAA
This sequence comes from Viscum album, assembly GCA_963277665.1. Lineage (NCBI taxonomy): Eukaryota > Viridiplantae > Streptophyta > Magnoliopsida > Santalales > Viscaceae > Viscum > Viscum album. The sequence goes on along the minus strand of OY728164.1, from coordinate 565,364,622 downwards.
TCCATCCTTAAGTTGAGGATACAAAAAATTGAATTACATTATTTCATGAGGTGGTTGTCCTCCGTACAAATGAACTGTGGTTTTTCCCATTTGATGTACAAGGATATTAATATGGTTAATTTAATTAAAATAATAATATATATAAGTATATTTAAAATACTATTTTTATTATTTAATCATGTTATAGAAATATTTTAAGGTGTTATAAGAAGAAATAAAATGAAAAAACATGATTAGGAAATGTACCTCATCTTTGGAGAACAACTTATGTTTTAAAAAATATATATATATTGGCTTAATGATCAAAAAAATTCATCTAATACATGATCAAGGATGTAACGAACATATTAATTTAGGTATTTTTTATCCTAAAATGTTTTTGAAGAGTAAATATAATAGTAAATAAGTTTCTCATTTTTGATAGATTGGAGGGCCGCTCTTGGAATTTATTTAAAGTATTAAATTGATAAAAATTAAATTCATGTTATAAATGATCCAAATTCATAATATTAGAATATAATATGAGGATTATTTTTAATCCTATAATCCAAAACAATTGATAATTTTATGATATGTTTTCACCCTTATCGATTTTTAACCCATGTTAACCCTTTTTGACAATTACTATTATATTAAATGTTTTAATTTTATAGGCCAATGAAGATTCATTAAAAGGATAGTTGGACCATAAAAATACCACATTGGAAATTTTAAACCATACCTAAATCACTTGGATGAACATATAATTTTTTATTGATTTAAATAGTTTCATAAACTATTATATATTATAAAATATCATAAATGTCATGTCTTGATGTATTTATTTTTTAGAATTTGAAAATATCTAACTGAAAATGAATTAAAATATTGTACTATATTACATAACTAATATTAATATTTATCTAAAAAATCATTAGACAAAATAATTCATTCAAATTATATTAATTCTAATGTATTTAAAATATTTTATTTTATTTTATTTTAATTAAATTAATACACTTTGGGTGTGGAATAAACATTTAAGATATTTATTTCATCACTAATATTTATAAGTAAATAACCCTGATAAATAAAAAATTAGACATTAATATTTATAACCAAACATATCTTATTTTAATACATATTAAAAAAATTAAAGATAATAAAACCAAGAGAATGTAATTTTTTTAGTTTTCTTTTCATAAAATATTATAAAGGTGAAAATAATGGAAAATGGAAAAAAATGTCATATATTTAAATTTTGGATTTTTATGGACGAAATATGGGCATAAGATAAAATTTATTAAATATCTATAGTAACTTTATAGTCTTTATCATATTATTTTTACCATTAATTAACTCTTTTTACCTTTAGCATACTAAAAAAATTTAATATGATTTCTATTCATAATGACTACAAATAAAATGGATATATATATATATATATATATATATATATAATTTTTAACTCATAATTAAAAATATTGAATCCATTTAAAATATTAAAAACATAGAATAGGTAGAATTTAATTTAAATTTACACCCATAAATTGTGATGAAAAACAGTTTTTCAGAAATAATTCTTTTTTTAAGTATATAAATGATTTTATATAATATTCAAGTATAAAAATCATTAAAACGACATTTTTTAGACAATTTTTAATAAAAATAAAAATTTTAAATTTTTAATCTAATATAAAATGTAATTTCACATTATAAATACTTTAAATGAAAATATGGTTTTCAGTAAAATTAGTATATTCTAACAATTCAATGAAAATATAACTCTTCAAATAAATTTAATCCTTTTTACCATAAGATAATTTTGATATGATTATTTGGAAATTAAAAACATTTTTATCAAATAAAATTCCTTAAATATTCAGAAATTAAATTTAATGTTTTCTCATAAAAATAAAAAAAAAATTTGAAGAAAAATTATTTTTATTGAATAAAATGAGTTTACATGAAATTGAGTGATTATTTTCTAATAATTAATCAATAAAATTTAATTTATTAAGGACCTATAGATATATCCTAATTTATTTAATCCTTTCCATTCCCATAAATTCAATTTCTAGGTTGTATCGGTCATATTTAAATTAGAATATTTTGTCGTTCAATTATGTTTGGTGTTGTGTGTGATACACATTATCAAACATGAAATCCTTATGTTAAAACCTCAGTGTGTTTTAATTAATTATATTATGAACACTTTTTCTTGTGCTAAATCCTCTCATGCACCCTATGTCTTGGGATAAATATCTTTATGTACCCTATGGCTTGGGATAAATCCTCTTTTATGCCCTTTGTCTTGGGATAAATCCAATGTTATACCCCTTAAATTGAAATAAATCCTATCATGTGCCCTTTGGATTTGAATAAACATTCATATTTATCATTAGGAATGGAATAAACCCTCCAGTTTTCCTTTTATCTTTGGTGAAATCTTCCTGTTTACCATTCAGCATAGGATAAATACTCCATTGTACCCTTTGGATAAGGTAAATCCTCAAGTATACCCTTTAGATCTCCTAAGATATAAAAATTACCAATTTATTGGAGAGATATATAACAAAAAACCCGTTAATAATCTATAGATACGGTTACACTTAATAAATATTCATCAAACACATAATTTATAACCCTTGAAAATACAAATGAGTTTTACAACATTTCCAGATGGTATCACTAAATTTTAAAAAAAATAATGTCAATGGACGATACCCAAATCCTCAAACCCCCAAAACTGTATTTCATAATGATATTTAAAGATTTATTTATGAAAAATTTTTTCCATTTAAAAAATTATATTATGTATAAATAGTAAAATATAAGTGAAACCATAAAATAGTATTTATAAAATATTTCTAAAATTGTCATAAAAGGAGATGTTATGGGTCAATTTGGAAAGTAATTTTATTAATGGACACTTTTAAGAAATTTAAATGAATTCATGTTGAAAATAATTATTCATAATAAATCTCAATGATATATATTTCAAATATACATATGTTTTTCAAAATGAAAATTAAAATATTTTTTCAAAACATTAAATTTTAAAAAGAATATTCAGTAATGGTGCCTCAAAAAAAGACTTTATGTTCTCAAAAAAATTATGTGAAAATTTTTTTAAATTTTTTTTTAAATAATAATTAATAAAGGATCCTTGAAAAAGATATAAATTTTTCAAGATGGTGGAGTGAAAACACTTTTCAAACATTTACACGTAAAAATAATATTTAAAAATATAGACTTGAAAAATATAATAGAGTTTCAAAATTCTGAATTAAAAAAACATTGAAAATATGTACTTTTGAAAATAATGTTTTGTAATGGTTTTTTGAAAAATATATAAGGGTATCAAAATAAATATGGTGGGTAATAAATCAATATTGGAAGAAAAAAGATCATGAAGAATCATTTTTACATAACGAATGGAGTTGAGTTAACAAATAACTATATGAACTTGGTATCCATTGAATGAAAATCTACTTATATAAATACATATTTGTTTCTTTGAAAAACATTAAATAGTCACAATATATAAATTATTTCTCTAGGTGCAATAAAAAATATGTCTTATGAAATTAAATTTGAGACATGAAATTTTTACCCTGTGTCTGATTCATTATGCACTTGGAAAAAATGTAATGTATAATAAAATTAATTTTATTAATTACATACCCATAACAATAACCATTCATACATTTGATTTTTGACCACTATATTTATAAATATTAGTTGGTTTTTATCTATTTTTCTCTATCAGGTGCTTATAATTTTAATGGTCTATGCAAGATTTGTAAGAATAATGTTAGTATTTGTTCTTATAATAAAGTTCATATATCCCAAATAATTAATGTAACAATAATGGATCATTTATAAATATTTATTATGTAAAAATTTCTTTTAATCGATATTCTAGTCTTTATCCCAGAGAAAAAATTGATAATGAGCATTTTTCGGTGATTTTTTACTAATAAAGAGTATTTTCCTAATTAATGAGTTATATATTAAAATATTCCTTACAAAAATAATTATTTAAATTTTTATGCCATATTATATGGGAAATTTTATTTTCATAATCACCCATGATATACTTTCATCGTTTTTATGTTGGTGGTTGAATCGACCAAAACATAAACACACCATGATTATTGGATGATTATGATGTCATTAGGTTACAATAACATTATACCAATTTCAAAATGATATAATTTAGTTTTTATTTGTGTGAAATATCTGAATTATAAACAATTATGATATTAATTTATGGATATGAAACAATTTAATAGTATGAATAAATCGTTTCCCTCTTACATTTTTTATAATGGTTAATTTTATAATGATTGATTACAATTCATATCATTAAGAGGATATTCATTTTTTTTTTACTATAAAATTATTAATACCATAAAATTCACATTTATCCTTTAAATATTATATAATTACAATCCATTTAATTTGATGAAGAAATAATCAAATAAAAACGATCATTCCCTTGAGGTGGTAGTCCACACATTTGAACGGGCGATGTTTTTATTTTCCATAGAATAGAAAAAATGAGTAAACAATTTTATAGTTTCAGAATAAAAATATGTCATATATATAATAATTATATATTAAATTTACTGTTAAAATCATCAATAAAAGGGGTTTAAGGAGAAAAAAACATGTTGCATCCTGGAGGTGGTAGTCAACACAATAAACAATTCACATTTTCATTTTTTCTTAATGGAAAATGCAAGAAAGGTTAATTATTTTACCATAATTATCATAATATAAATTTATCATAATAATACTTATGCTTTCATTAAAATATATTGAAATGAAATTTGGGAGAAAATTAATGAACATTAAGAAATAAAAAATATAGAGGAGTGGTTAGAAATCGATACCTTTCTACTTGGATTATCTCTTTTGGGTAGTGGATTTCTCCTTAGTGGGATGACATTTTGAGAATACCCTTACCACTTTACGGTGTCTTCGAGTGTATAAGAGATGTTTGGTTAGAGTTTTATCTGGACAAAGGTGTTGTTGGTGTGAGTGGAAGTGAGAAGTGGAGTTCCCCTTTTATAAGTGAATTGGGATGAAATTTTTGTAAATTCTGAAACCATTTCAATAATGATAATTAAATATCAATCAAAGTGGTACAAAAATGATAAATAATGGATATTATAAGTGATATGTACTATAAATTCCTCAAACACACATTCAAACTCATGTTTTAAACGTGTTTGGGGTGTTTATTTTTAGTTATTTTTTAATTTTACTATTTTAGTTTTTAATATTGTGACTAATTTCTAATCTAAGGTACCTTATTCTATATGCCAAAACAATATCCCATATTAAATAATTTTGAACCATAGATTCAATATTTGGAATCAATTTTATTTCACCCAGTTTCGAAAAGTGATAAAATTAATTTTAATGTATTAAATGTATAATGCATTAAACAATTTGTTTTTTAAAAAATATATCTAACTTTTAAAATGAACAATATTATTTTATAAATTAATCCATATATTAAAAAAATATATAAATTCACTTATAAAATATATATATTTTCATTAAAAAGGTTCGATGATTTTTCAATTCATACTTATATACTATTATTTTCCTAAAAGTCATGAGATTTGTAAAAACTGTATTTTTCACTATTCACCTAAAAATAATATTTTAGTGAAAATACAAAGAATGAACCTAAATATAATTTTGAAATTATAAATTTAAAAAAAATTATTTTTATAAAATAAAAATTATAATATTTAAATATTTATTGACATAAATAAAAATACAATATATAAGTAAAATTGTATTTATAAGAAATTGACTTCTTAAACTCCAACTATCTTTAATATTATTTGATATAAATTTATAATTAATTAAATATTTTAATAATTGTTAAAAAAATATAAATGTTACCTATTGTGAAAAATATTTTAAAGATATGAATTTAATATATTAAGATAACATATTATATGTCGTTTTTTCATAAATGGTTCTTTAAAAGGAATAGTAATAAGTAATCTATTTAATTGATGATTATCTTATTATCTACTAATAATTATATTATTTAGGTAATTTTAATATGTATCAGTTCATTTCTATTATGTTTTCTATTAAATATGTGTTGTTCATGACAAGAGTGATTAAATATAGTATTAATTTAAAAGATCCAAAATATATGGTCATTGCATTCTTGATTTAAAATTTTATCTTTACCATTATTGTGGGGATGATAGGATGTGGAAACTTTATGGGCTACCCCTTAATTATAGAAAAATATTGACTTGTTTTGATTATAAAAATTTGTACCCTAATTGTTAATTATTAACCACTATAAACCTAACCTACTAAAATTTCAATATCTCACAAATTGTACAACCAATAGAGGTTCATCTATCATTTTTTCCTTTTCATACACACATTTAAAAAAATAGTCAATAACCAGAAAACTTTAAAAAATTAAAATGAATTATGGGATGTCCCCATTGGTTTAATACCTCATGTATCAAATACCTCATAAATTAACATACATTTTTGGGGGAACATCATTCCTACTAAAGATATTACCTATAAATTTATATTATGTATATTATTTACTAAACTATTGAACATCCTTAAACAATATATTTTAATAAATCATGGCGTTAAGAATGTTTTAAGTTTTGGGTTTTGATAATAACTATCCCCCAAAAGCTAGAGTGTGGAAGAAACTCAAAATATATGTACACTAATGATACGGTACACACTGTTGTTCGACATCATTACTAAAAATATCCCACAAGTATGGGTTATACCCAATATACCATCTTGACACATTATAAATCCTTTAAGCTAATGTAATGATAAAATTAATGAGGATCTATATTCCACCACAAAAATTTACAATATCCACATACTAATGGAAAAGATCAATAAAATCCCAAAAGTTTTCATCAAGTAAAAACTCTCTAATTAGGAGTTCTTATTCATTAAAGGGATCCAATGGTGGGGAAATATTACTAAGGTTGTATGTATGAAAATTTTACAAACTTCTCTTATCTCAAATCATGAGGGTAATGTTATATATAATGAGTATCCACATTATAAGGTGCGCCTTTATATTGGTATTTTTATAAAGGGTAACATGATCCGAAAACACAATGAATTTTAACCTAAAAATATAAGAACATAATTTTTATTAGGTAATAATTGTTTAAATAATTTTATTTTTAGTGGGAAGGTAGTTTTTTTGGGTCTGTTCTAAGGTGTGTGAATAATAGGAAATGCTATAAGGTTCTTTCTCAACCCTTTTTGATTAATCTACCATAACTATAATTTTATAGGTATCACACATTTGATCAATTGATAGATCTCAGCTTGATGTTTAGATAATGTTTGGGGATGTGAGTTTTTTTATGGAATTAAAAGAAATCATGAAATGATCATAAAAAATATCATCTTTTTGCATCAATTGAGTTAAAGGAAGTGTAATCTCACTAAATCATTTATTTAATAAATGGTAAAAACCATCATGACCCAAGAAATAATACTCCTCACAAACACATTTGGAATACATGAGAGAGGATATTATATCAATTTTTAAATTTTTAACTTATATTACATCCTTAGAGGTGACATGTTACTGAATTATCCTTTATTTTACCAAAAAATGTAATTTTTTCTAATTTAATATGATACTTTTTTCAATGCATCAGTGGAGAGAAGATCCTTGGTATACTAAAGAATCACCAAAATAAGCATGATAAAAAGTGAAATAATCCATGAGAAATTTCATGAAATACTCAAGGTACTCAGAGAAAGTACTATCCATGAAATATTGAAAGGCTTCAATAACATTACTCTAACCAAATGTAATCCTCCTATAAAAACATGTCAAATGTATTTTTAAAAATAATATTTTCTTAATCCTACATCGATAAATGGATTTTAAAATAAATTGAATCTCTATAAAGGTTACAATAAAGGGACTTATAATAAAAAAAATTAACATTTTTTAATGATGTATAAAGAGAATTGGTCCTTTCACATTGCCTGATTAAGTTGATTGTTGTCAATATAGTGATTGAAATTATTCAATACATGTGTGGAAACAAACCCGTTCCTTTTTTTTATACTAATATAACTCCATTTTTAACGGCACTTATTGAACTATTGTATCCCTTTTTTCAGACAGGGGATATATGATTATGTTATAAAGTAATGTGTCACTCCTATTTCTACCATTTTAAAGTGGATGGGGATTAATTGTATCTAATTATAATTTATTTATATGTTATCATCCTTTAAAATTATTTGATTTATGTAACTAGATGAAATGTCCCCACAATGTCAACCAATATATAATCAAATTCCCTTTGGAACTCTCTCCAAAGTTCAAACAGTTTTCAATCCTACTCTAGAAGGTGTTTAATGAAAATTAAAAGATGTAATTAGTCAACACCCCCATGATAGCAATATTTTAATTTGGGGAAAGTGGTTTTGTTTATAACAATGCTAGTTTTTTGATTGGGGAGTGGATTTTTTGGGAGTGAGGTCTATGAAATTTTCAACCTAATCATGGTTATTATATATAGAAAGTGAATTAGTGGAAATGATATTTTATAATCATCAATGTCTATGATTACCTCTAAATTAACATATTCATCAAATAAAATACAAGAACTGCATTATTCCAAACCGTTGAAATTATAAAATCATGAAAGACCTAATGTTTCAATGAGTGGAGATAATTTATAAAGAGTTTCAAGAAAATAATGTTGTGATTGTATTCCATTGTGGAGAACTTTCATTGAATAGGTAGGTAGAGTTTAGTGCTCCTAAACTAGGTGTTTCAATGCATCAAAAATTTTGAAGCTTACATTTTCTATAATAAAATACATTTAAAATGTTTCATTAGAAATATTGATTATTTTATTCATAGATTTATAAAAATTACATAAAATTAATAGAATATCATGAACATAGGTTGAATTTTATATATCAATGATATAAAATTATACACGTAAGATGATATTCATCAATCACATGAGAACATCCTCAATCTACCATGTTGGGTCTACAGTGCTCTAGTTTAAAATTTTCTCCATGATTACCAATGGTTAAATCTCCACAGCCTTTGAAGAAGTTTATAGAGAGTGAGTCACACATTAATCAAAGAACCTAAATAAAGTATTAAGTCAAAGAAAATTTCACATGTATTGTGAAAGTGATCATAAATATTCATGGAATCTTTTAATTGGTTAGTATCACAGATTTTATCAAGGATGATACATTCTTTAAAATATTTAATTTCTCATTCACCTTGAGTCTCTATAAAAGGGTGAGATGTTATTTTAAAATTTTGGAATATTAAAGAATTTTTCTGACTATTTCCAAGATAGAATGGTTAAACGACATCTTTTATAAAGTATTTATGAACACATTATCAATTTTTTTCAATTTTTTACATTGATGGTGAATGTATTTGGGGGAATGGGAGAGGAATGGAATGATTGGGAACTCAAAAATGATTTATTTTCCTTTTATTGGGCCTCTGTTATGTATAATTACTACCTAATGATTTGAGTAGTTTAAAGTTGGATTAGAATATAGAGTTTCCCCATTGGTTTTTTTATTAGATAAAGGAATTATAGGTGACCCTTGATGAGATCCAATTCTATTTGTGATGTAATTTATATTTCTTTTATCTATGGTTTTAAAATATGTTGATAAGATAACACACCCGATCATTTCATCTTAATATCCATTAAAATGATTTCTATCTAACCCACTCTAGTTTTGAGAACATCAATAACTATAGATATTTTTTTGAATTTAATATAGTTTTTGTCCATTTTTTAATCATGTTACATAAAAATGGATTATATTTTGGAGTTAAACTAGGAATATTCTGTGATGGTGGGAGAGGAGTATATTTACCATGTTCATAGTGATTCATGTTCTGATTAGGATATTCTAAACTACCTACATGACAGTATTATGAATATTATTTCCTACAATGATTGAGATTTGACCTAAAATTTTCAGGATTGAAAGGAAGAGAATGCTGAAATGGATTCCTAAGAAATATATTTCCCTAAGTCTTAAATAAATCTTATAGTTGTGTGATTTTATTAGAAAAATTATTGTTTTATGAACAAATATAATTTTGTAAACGAAAATGTCGAGGTTTTGAATTGGATTATTTCTTTCATTATTCATTAAATAATATGAATTATATTATTACTAGTTTCTAAGTTATTTTCCAGTGATGAAATCTTTACCTCGGGCATACCTCTAGTGGGTTTCATCACTTGATTCTCAAATTTTTATGTATTTTAATCCATGTTAGATATCAAGTCATTAAGGACGTCATATGTTTTTTAAAAAATAGCATTTCCATTTTTATAATATATTATTCAATGCATCATGGGATAAGCACATAATATAATTATTAGATTAAAATTTGTTCACTAATTTTATCTAATGGAACCAAAAGAAATGTCTTTAAAATATCTCCATAAAATCGTGAAGTGTTCCTCCTTGTGGTTTCTTATAGAAAAAAATTATTTTATAATAATTGTTGTTTAAGAGGTAGGGGAAATTTTCTAGAAAGGGTCATTTAATGTTATTCTATAACCAAAATATGGAAGGTAAATAATATATCTAGTATTTAGATACACCATTATGTGTGAAAGGGAAATGCCTTATAATTATTATATCTTCGGTAAAACACTAGGGTTTCATGGTGGTTAAAATAATATTTAACAGCTCAATGTGTTTGTATTGGTCCACTCTAGAATGAAAATAAAATTTATGTAGGAGGGGGATGATCGCTAATCCCAATTCAATGTTATCAAACTCTTCAAGGTATTGAATGTACTTTGGTTGGTATTCCAGATTTGTAGTGTTAAATTATATTAGGGTTTGATTATTTAATTTAATGGTCTTAAGGTATTCATTTGTTTTTTTAGTTTTTTTAAACCATTTTTTTTACTTAAGCTTTTTTATCATGAGCCAACTACTTAGGCCCACCTGGTCTGTGGTAATCCAAGTGTGACACCCCTACAATACCATCAATAAGCTAAGGTATGGTGATCAATGTTGATTAGGAATATCTCACACATAGGAGGCCTTATCCTATGTATATATGCACATGAAAACATCTGTAAATACCAATAAAATGATGGAAGGTAAAGTGAAATTGATACAATAGTTCATGCATAACATCTATCCCACATTAAAGTATGAAAAAAGAAATTTAAAAAATAAAGGTCCAAATATAATCCCCCCAAAACTAAAAAAAAGTCCAACCTGGTAAGAAATAGAGGATGGATAACAATGTAACACCCGACATAAACCACAGTATGTCAAGTACACAATGTTTCATTAACTCCTAGTCTTCCAAGTACTACATAAAAATGTATATCATCTATATATGACATAGTGTGTGTGGGTAGATAGCATGTCAGTTTTAGTATAATATTACCTAGTATGACACCCCAAAATAACTAAACAGAATAGTAAAGATAGTTGGCATCTCACAACGAGGTACGTCAATAGGATATGAGATATAGTAGTAAGAATTAGAAAAATACATGTATACTCTTGATATAATACAAGTGTCAAAGGTGTCCCAACCATACATTTAGACACAATATTCTTCTTGAGTTATCTTGTTAATAATCATCTAGGATGACTTGCCCCTTGAACTATTTTTTCACTAATGAACCTCATCTAAGAGGTCATTATCATCAGTCGTCTTCAAATAATTACTCACTATATCTCCAAATATCTCAATACAAAGACCAAGGATCATACCCAATTCTCATGGGAGATAGAAAAACCCAATATATAAGAACCTTATAAGTAGTGGATGACATTCCCATTTATTTTGGTCACAATGATTAATCAAGCCCCAGCTAGGGAAGATGATATGATAGAGGATCCCGCATATGTACTCATTGAGGGATTCATGTGAAATCTATCTGAGGCTAAACTGTAGATAGGATCTCAATCCTATGATGATTATATAATGCCTTAATATATACTCATGGGGATAGACCAAGGGAACACACTCAACCAATTGTGGTTTATTTTGAAGATATGAAGGGTCTCAACCAACTGATTAAAAAGTACACATATTGTATTGGGGGTACATGGTGTTTATTACATGTCCAAGGTATACCTATGTCTCATTTTATCAAATGTCACACCTATCTCTTTTCCATAATTTATTTTATTAATTTTCATGGGCTTCGGGTAGTCCAGGTTGAATCCTGACTTAAAATTTTGAATTCTTATTTTAAAATTTGTTTTTTGGCATTGAATGTGTCCAGTGCACCGTGGTCAAAGCCTTGCGGCCTCACCTGGGTCATCGTGTGCCCTCGCCCGATTCACCGCATGCCTTAACCTATGGTCAACTAGTGAAATAAAATGAATTAATATTGGATTTCATAATAACAATAATACTAAGGTCACTTGAGATTATTATTATTACTACCTGGGATCATAATTTAATTGAGAATATTATTTTTATAAATAAAATTTTATTAAGTTGATTATTGTATAATTTATTATTTACTATATTAAGTTTCTTATTATCTTATTGTTATTATTATTATTATGTTCATTGTGTTTTTTAATGTGAAGTCTATTATTATTATGTTATTTTTATTAACTTTTTATTAAATGTTTTATGTTTATTATGTTTATTAATATCTTGTTAAGGTTATTATAATTATTATTATGATTATGATTATTAATATTATCTTTATTATTGTTAATTTATTTATAAATATTATTATTATCATTATCATTGTTATTGTTTATGTTTTTATTAAAAATTGTTATGATTATTATATTTAAGTTGATTTTTAGGGTCTTTATTTATTTTTTTCTCTTATTTCCTTTTCTTTTCCCTTATTTATTTTTTTCTCTTCTATCCTTTTCTATTTTTTTCTTCCCTATTACCCCCTTTCTCTCTATCCCATTGGATCCCCCTATCCCCTTATTTGGTGTCACACTACAATACGCCCCCCTAAACCCTATGGCCTATCTTCTTCGCTGCACCTCCCAGCTAGCCTCCTTGCATCACCTACATCCCCCCCCCAGCGGGCCCCTTTTACCCAGATCGTCGTGCCCCCTCTTCTCCCCTCTACTCCCCCCGCACTATGCCCCTACCCCCATGTATATCGCATGACCAGCTGCATGTCCACCCATTTCAGTGGCCAGACCTCCTAGAGACTCTTCAGCTAGCACCACCCTTTCCCTCACACACCGTCCGTTGCGGCCTCCCACCTCCATGTCGTCCTCAACCAGGAATTGTGCCACCCCTTCTCCCCTTGACCGATCATGGTCCAATGAGAACATTCTTCCCTTGGTTGACCACTATTCAACGATCTAACACATCGCGCTACCCCGGCCACTCATCCAGCCTCATCACACATCTTACCTTCCATCCATCGGCCTCACTGGCTCTGACATCCCCAGTAGTGCCTTTCCCTCCTTCAGTGTGATCTCCCCCCTTCGGTTGAATCTCTTTTCTTTGATTTTTATGGAGTTCTTGGTTGTATAGTGGGTGTGGGTTCATTTTAGGGGTCGAATTTGAATTTTTTTTTTCTTTATTCAAATTCTGTTTTATGGTTTATATAATGTTTGTTGTGATGCAAATTGGTTGCGACGGGTGTTCCACACCTGTGTTTTGATGTTTCAAGACCGAGGATGGTGGTTCCACATTAAACCGTTGTTTGTTGAATTATTAATCTTCTTAAATTAAATTATCATATTATTTAATTAGTTTTTTCGATGAAAATAATGTTTTTAATTGAAATTGATATGTGTATGGGATATATTTCTGTTTTATGTGAAAATTAATGTTGAACTATTTATTAGTAGATTATAAATTATAAAAATTGTGCTCAGGTTTAGCGTCAATTAGTGTCGAGTCATTGAGGAATTTTTTACTACATTGTATGTATTTTGTGTCATGCGTTGTATTCTAAAAATTGTTTCTTAAATTTTTTAGTGAATTTGTTTGTAAATTTAATTAATTTAGTGCAATTGTTAACTATTTTACATGTTGTGAAAGTGATTTTGACTATGTTTTTTTGTGCATTTGTTTTGTTAGTTGAGTATTTATATGATGTTAATGTGTTTTTTTGTGAAAACCAATATTGAGTAATTTATCAGTGTTCTCAAGATTTTTCATTTAGTTGTTTGAATGTGAAATAGATACAGTTTGTTCTTTCGGTGTGGAATCAAAGTGAGTTTTTTTATAAAATATATTTTGAGTGTGTTTTAGTGTTTAAAATCATACGACACATTTTTGAAATTGTTCAATAATATTCTTGTTCGTTTTCTAAGTGTAAGACTATTTTCATTAAAATATTCAGTTGTTTAATTGATGGTGTAAGCGATGTATATTTTTTTCTAAAATGATTTTGTGTGTGCGCTTAATTCAAAATCGGGATTTTGAGTGTGTTTTCGGGTGTAAATCTCGGTGATACTCTCATAGAATTGTATTAATAAAATTTAATAAGGTGTTATCAAATTATATCAATGTTGTGAAATTTGTTTAGATATGTTTTTGGTGATCTCCATATTTGAATATTACATTTGGGTGTGATAATGATGGTTCCATGTGTTCTTGTACGTTGTTTGTCTTTTATGTATAAATGTAACCTATGACATGATATTGATTTTTAAAAATTAAATTGATGGTGTAAATGGTATCTTGTCATGCGTGGTGTTTTTCATAGCTTCTTTATGTGATGTGCACCAAATATGATCTTGAATTTTTTTTGAGCACAGAGAAGGAAGCCTTGGTAGCAAGGAAGGTGAACTAGGACTAGTGGGCTACTGTTCTTGAGGTTACTTGGCCTAGTTTCACTGGAAGGATTGATGATTGCAACACTAACTAAAGATATGAATGATTGGGGGTCGTGGTTTCTAAGCCACGTTTTCTGAGGGTTATAGTTTTTAAGCCACATTTTCCAAGGGTCGTGGTTTCTAATCCATGCTTCACTGAGACACGAATATCTAGGGTCCCAAGCAAGCTAACATCCATGAGGCCTATCCAATATTTGGTGCTCCTTGGTTACTTTATAATCTTCGGTGCGACACTTTGGTTATTTTAAAAAGTAAGTGTGTGGGGTTTTTAATTTAATTTGTTTCATTTGAAATAGTTTTCTTTATTCTTGTTTTCATTAAAAGTGTTCATGTATTTAATATTTTTCTTTAATTTAGGGTTTTGTCTTTAAATGTTTTTTCATTTAAATAACCATTCATTAAAATTTGTTTTCATTAAATACTTTTTAATAATTTATTTCCCATTTATCTATTTTACTCGAAAAACAATTCGTTATTTAAATGGTTATGCATAGAATCTTCTCCCGGTGGAATCCTACGGGGCTCTTGGCTCACACCCCACATACACCTTTGGGTGTATGTAGTCCTTTTTCTTGGTGTGTTACAGGTTGACGCAACCTACTTAGTGATGGTGGTCCAGGTTGTTGATGATTTTTCCCACGCAGGTCTGATGATAGTGGTTAGAAGAGGTGGCTCATCATGTTGCATGAAGGGGAAATGAGATGTGTTAGTTGTCTTTCACTGTAGTCTTCTTAGAGTATTGGTTTTCTTTTTTTGTTGTCTCTCTTGGGTTTTTTCTTCCACTTATATATCTTTAAATATGAAATGTGTTAAAGGACTGTTTGGTTGTATAAAATAATATTCCTTCCATTAAAGTAGTTAGTTGTTTTTATGTATCTTCTTTCAGTAAAATAATTCCCTTGTACTATTTTGATTCCCAGGCACTTGTGCCAGCCCAAGGGGATTGGGAACGCCCTTTGGGCCATGTCGCGGACCGGGTCGGTGCCGGGTCGGATGGCGACTCGACTAGGTTCATGACAAAATGGTATCAGAGGAGGTTTATTCTATTGAGTCATGTTCTTCTGGGATAGATTTGAGGTAGAAAAATGTTTGGGGTGTCAACACATGGCGTTCTTGCTATGAGTAAGGTGCCTAGCCAGCACACCTCGTGGCAGAACATGAGTTACCAGAGCAAGTTGGGGTTTGTCTAAATCTTTGGTCCATGTGGTTAATCTTGTTTAGAGGAAATGAAAAAGGAGTATGGTCAGTGGTCCCAATGATCTCATAGGGTTTGGAAAGCCATGTGGAGTTAGGTATGTTGTCCTAGAGTACCCTTTGTGGCGGCAGTGTGATTGGCATATGGTCACAAACAATTTTTCCCAGTCACCCGCTCACACTAGTTCTATCTTGCATCATTCCTCGTCTCTTTGTTTTTGATTCATGGAAAAATGGATATTAAGTAAAATTGATTTGGTATTGAAATTTTTTTTAAATGAAGCTCTCTAAAAAAAAATTATGTTTAAGGTTTGAAAAGTGAGGGTTGAATGGTCGGTATTGAAAAATGAAAAGGTCTGATTTTGATTCTTGGTGTTCTCATTGGAATCCACATGCATGAGTGTATATAGAAATTGAAATGGTTAATGGCATGAGTGGATGAGTTACGGGATGTACATGAGGTGGGAGCCAGTGTTTCATGGGAACATGCATGTGTGAGGTCCATTGGACACCATTGGTTTTTTTGCAACCCACCTACTTTGTTTATTTTCAAAACGTTTGGCTAAGAAAACAATTTGGTGTTTTAATAACTGATGATTTTGTGATTTTTCCTTGTGTTTGGGGAAGTGTTGGATGTGATTCATTTTGAGTCAATAATCCTTTTTGACTGATTTGTCTCTGGATTTTTAATTTTAATTTGTAAGTTGGTGTTCAAGGGTTTGGTTGCTGAATTCTTTTGAAAAGTGCTTCAAGATTCCCCTACAGTGGTTCCCCTGCATTTTAAGTGTTTTCTTATGGTATGTCTTGGACATTAGACTAGTTTTATTGGGTCTATGGTTTTATTTATTGACTAGTGTACACCCCCCATAAAGCGTTAGCATGCGATTGAAGTGAGGCCATGGGTAATTTGCCATTGGCCAACCCTCCAGTTGATTAAAGTGAGAACACATCCCTTTTGTAAATGTGCTAAGTCTATCCATTTTACCTTTTCAGTTAAGCGGATACTCTCATAGTGTGGTGATAGATTCAAGTGGAGTTGAAGGGTGTTTTGGTCTCTTTATGTCATACGAGTTGTCGGGTATGAAATTTTTACATTGTTTCATCAGAAGGTCCCCCTCCCCCAGAAACGGTGAAAGGAATTCCAGTGAGGAAGGGTGAATGCAGTTTAGATTTTTCAACGTTGACCAGTGTCTTGAAGGGATTTTTAGTACTTTCATTTCCCGCAAGGTCCTTGTTTGGTGATATCTTGAAGTTTCAGTTCTAATTAAAGATCAAGGGTGGATTTCGTAGAATCCTTCGGGACTCCTTACTTTCATAGGAGTGTGTCTTCTTTGGGAGTTATAATTTTTATGTTCCAAGGGGAGTGTTTTTCGTGAATCTTTCCTTCTTAGGTTTCACGGTTAAGGTGCAGATGTGATTCATGTGAATCATCTAAACCTATGTTTTGGTGGATGTCCCATGAGGAAGTAGTAGTATGTCATAGTGTGTTGTGTTTGATGGTGTTTTCTAGGTTGCTGTGTGGTTGTGTATGAAACTAAAAGGAGAAGCTCAGTACAGGATTCTTCCATGCCAGAATGTGAGGCACGGGATGCTTCAAACACAAGGGATCAAGCCATAGTCCTTGGAGTGAAGCTGGCGTGTGGTCAGGAACCCCAACAGTGTATGGGATCTTGAACTTATTTCCGTCATCAGTGTTGGGTTGAGGGCTATTTAAATCATTTATTGTGTCTTTTCCATTCTGAATGACCCATATGGGTGTGTGAGGTTTTCTGTGGCTATGATGAGGTGTATTCACCTCATACCTTAATTTTCCGGTGGATGTGCCCCACCGGAATTAATCTCTTTTACTAGTACTTATGAAGTATGTATGGGGAAATTGGTCTCAATTTTGATTAGTGCTCATCCAGGAATGTGGAGATGATAGTTTTTCTTGGGTCATGCTTTTGATGCCCCAATGTCAGGACCCTCCTTCCCCACCCCTTGTGGTGGTGTGTTTGGTCACTAACATTAAATTTTTAGGTTTTGTATCTTATGTTAGTTCCAATGATGGGGAGTTCATCTGGGCCTCCCCATGTGGGTTTTCCAATCCCCTCTCAGGCGTTGGTAAGTTTATCATGGTGGGAATCCCTTTAAGGTTTCCCCATATTGACCTTTTGATTCTTTTCCTAAATATGGATGGGTGTTGAGTGATAAGTGTGTTCCTAGGATGAATTTGGTCTTGTTTGTTCGTTCTAGTAAAATGGCGTGGTTTTCATTTAATAATGATTGAGGTATTTTGGCTTGTGAAGTTGGTTTCCATTGGTGAAAGGGATATTTTTATTAAATAATCAACTAGAGGTTTTCAAGCTCTATGGGGGGTGCGACACATATCAAAAAGTCATTTTACGAGTTTCTTGAGGTTTTCAATTAAGTCACATTATCTGAGCACAAAGTGTATGCCTCTTTTTTCTTGATGCTTATGGGGATCCTCTTGTAACCTTAAGGGGTGTCATTTTCTACTTTGGGTTTCAATCTTAGTTGTGGATTTCTAGGGATGGAAAGCACTATGTTGGGGAAAATTTCCACACCCGTCTCTTTTCCATTATTTATTTTATTAATTTTCCTAGGCATCGGGTAGTCAGTGTTGAAGCCTGACTTAAAATTTTGAGTTCTTATTTTAAAATGTGTGTTTTGTCCTTGACTGTGTCCAACACACTTTGGTCGAAGCCACGCGGCCTCTCTTGGTTCGCCATGCGACCTTTCCCGGTTCAACGCACGCCATGCCCGATGGTCAGCTAATGATAAAAAATTATTAATAATGGATTCAATAATAATAGTTTCAATTTCACATGAGATTATTATTATTAAAACCTTATATAATAATTTAATTAAGATTTATAAGTTTATAAATAGAATTTTATTAATATGATTATTGTATAGTTTATTATTTAGTTTATTATGTTTTTTATTATCTTATTGTTATTATTATATTTATGTTCACCATGTTTATTAATATAAGGTCTATTATTATTAAGTTATTATTACTAAATTTTTATTAAAAAAATTTAAGTTTATTATGTTTATTAATATCATGTTAAGGTTATTATTATTATTATTATTATTATTATTATTCTTTTTAATTTATCAGTGTTATTTTTTATATTATTATTACAAATAGGTATGATTAATATATTGAAGTTGATTTTTTAGGGTCATTATCTCTTTTTTTCTCTTATTTATTTTTCTTTTCCCTTATTTATTTTTTCACTTATTTCCTTTTCTCTTTTTTCCCCTCCATCTTTCTCCCTTTCTCTCTATCCCATTGGATTCCCCTCTCCCCTTATTTGGTGTCGCTCCATAATACCCCCCCCAAACCCTATAGCTTATCTTCTTCGCTGCACCTCTTGTCTAGCCTCCTGTCATCGCCTACATCCCCCCCCGGTCAGCCCCTTCATCCCAATTCGATGCACCCCCTCTTCTCCTCTCTACTCCCCTCGCACTGCGCCCCTACACCATGTGCATCCCATGTCTAGTCTCACGCCCACCAATTTCAGTGGTCGAAACTCCTAGAGACTCTTTAGCTGGTACCACCCTTTCCCTCGCACGCCATCCATCACAGCCTCCCTCCTCCCTATCATCCTCAGCCTGCCACTATGCCACCCCTTCTCCCATGGATGACCATCATCTGACATGAATCATCTTCCCTTGGGAGACAAACATTCAGCGAGCCAACCCATCACACTACCTCAGCCACCTATCCAACCTCGTCATGCTTCTTACCATTTATCCATCATCCTCACCAGCTCTGACTTCCCCACTAGCACCTTTACCTCCTTCCGTGTGAGCTACCCCCTTTAGTTAAATCCCTTTTCCTTTATTTTTTGGAGTTCTTGTTTGTTTGGCTGGTGTGAGTTCATTTTAGGTGTCGAATTTGAATCTTTTCATCATTATAATTTTCTTTTTAGGGATTAAATTAAGTTGGTTGTGGTATGAATTGGTTTTTATTAGAGTTATGCACCCATTTTTGGAAGTTTTAACACCGAGGTAGGTGGTTCCACATTTAACCATTGTTTAATAAATTATTTTTTTTCTTAAATTAAAATATAAAATTATTTAATTACTTTTTTATGAGAATAATGTTTTTAATTGAAGTTTATATGTGTATGTGATATAGGTGTGTTTTATGTGAAAATTAATATTGAACTATTTATTTGTAGATTATAAATTATACAAACTGTGCTCTTCTTTTGTGTCAATTTGCATTCAGTCATAGAAGAATTTTTTACTACATTTTTAGTATTTTTGAGCCATGTGAAATATTCTAAAAATTGTTTCATAAATTTTCTTCTGAACTAGATTATTAATATAATTAATTTTTCACAATTTTTAAGTATTTTACATGCTGAAAAAGTGATTTTTAGTGAGTTTTATTGTTAATTTGTTTTTTCAGTCGAGTGTTTTTGTGATATTAATGAGTCTTTTTGTGAAAAACTACATTGATCTATTTATTAGTGTTCCCAAGTTTGTTCATTTAGTTGTTTGAATGTGAAAGAGTTTAAGTGTGTGTTTTGGTTGTGGAATCGAAGAGTGTTTTGTCATAAAATGGTATTTGAGTGTGTTCTAGTATTTAAAATCGTGTGACACATTTTTGAGATTGTTAAATAAATTTTCTTGGGGTTTGTCTAAGTGTAAAAGTATTTTATTTAAAATTGTGAGTGGTTTAATTGATGGTGTATGCAATGCATATTAGGTTCTATAATGATTTTTGGTGTGCACTTAATTCAAAATGGGGATTTGGAGTGTGTTTTCATGTGTAAATCCTGGTGATACTCTCTTAGAATTATCTTATGAAAATTTTAAAAGGTTTTATAAAATTATATCAATGGGGAGAAACATGTTTGGATAATGTTTTGAAGTGCATAATATTTCAACATGCCATTTGGGTGTTCAAATGATGGTTCGGTATTTGTAATTACTTTGTTTGGCTTTTATGCATAAAAGAGACCTATGACATGATCTTGAATTTTTAAAATTGAATTGCTTGTGTAAATTTTATCTGGTCTTGCGTTGTGTTTTACTTGTATTATTTACATAATGTAAAACTATTATGATCTTGAAATTTGTTTGATCCCAAAGTGGGATGCCTGGGTAGCTAGGAAGGTGAAATAGGACTAGTGGGCTAGTGTTCCAGAGGTGACTCGACCCAGTTTCACTGGTAGGACTAACGATTGAAACACTTACTAAACTTATGAATGATTAAGGGCCATGGTTTCTGAGACACTTTTTCTGAGGGTCATGGTTTCTAAGCTACATTTTTTAGGGGTATGGATTTTATGTCCTGCTTCACCAAGACACGAAGATCTAAGGACCCAATCGAGATAACACCCATGATGTCTATCCCATATTTGGTTCTCCTTGGTTACTTTATGTTCATCGGTGAGACACTTTGGTAATTTTAATAAGGAAGTGTGTGTGTTTTTTAATTAAATTTGTTTTTTAAAATTGTTTTCTTTAATCTTGTTATCATTAAAAGTGTTAAATTATTTAATGCTTGTCTTTAATTTAGGTTGTTTTCTTTAAATTCGTTGTCATTTAAAGCACATGTCATTAAAATTGTTTCCACTAAGTACTATTTTAGAATTTATTTTCCTTTTATATATTTTACTAGAAAATGTATTCGTCATTTAAAAGGTTATTCATGGAACCTTCTCACAGTGGCGTCCTACCGAGCTCTTGGATCACACCCTATATACTCATTTTGGTGTATGTAGTCCTTTTTCTTTGTGTGTCATAGGTTGGGGAATCATGATTATTGATGGTGGTTCGGGATGGCGATGGTTTTTTAACGCAGGTCTAATGATAGTGGATTGAGTAGGTGGCTCCTCATATAGCATGAAGGTGAAAATAGTTTGTTAGTTTTCTTTCAATACAATCTTCTTAAAGTATTAGTTTTCCTTTGTTGTCATCTCAATTGGGTTGTTGGTTTCAGTTATAGATATTTAAATATGGAATGTGTTAATGTTATGTTTGGTTGTATAAAATTAGAATATTTAAATAAACCATTCAATTGTTTTAATGTCTCTTATTTCAGGTAAATCGTTCCCTTTTACTATTTTGATACCCAGGCACCCGTGCCAACCTGTGGGGATCGGGAATGCCCTTAGGGCCATATCACGGACTAGGTTAGTGCCGGGTCGGATGGAGACTCGGCCTAGTTTTTGACAGCAAATTGAATGTTCTTACACTATATTCATGAAAATTTCTCAAAGGATACATATTATATAGTGTTCAAGACAACAATTTGTGTTCATTCAGCCCATACTTGGGAACATCTGGTCATGCCTATGTATTTCGGGTCATGCAAGTGTATTATTGTTGTGCCCCTGTACCTAGTCATTCCCAAGTATAGGATTATTATTGTTTGAACTATACATGCTTTTTTATTAACCATGTCAATTCCTATGTACCCCTAGGGTATACATTGAGCCGCTCGCACTAGGTCACAATGCATGTTCCATGTGTCACACAGCATGTGATACTTTTCTCTATGTGGACAACCTAGCATCGTAGAAGGGGGAATACACATTATGTGTTCTTATGAATATATTCCATATAGTCAAGGCTTTTCCACATCCCTGAAACACTCACTTGGTTCTACTTACATCTCATCTACTTTGATCTAGTCATAAATCAAGCAAAGAAATCATGGATCTGGGTTGAATAAACTTCTATATCACTAGTGGCTTGATTTTATCCATCTGATCCTCTCAAGAATCAGCTCCTTTAACACCATGATACATGTCACATGCCAAAATAGAATCCTTGGAACACCAATGTTATGTTAATCTAACTATGATCATCCATATTCATCGCCATACCTCAATTGTTCCATCGATCGTGAAATCAAACTCACGGTGATGAAAACATATATCTTTTACACACATTATTTAACATTTTATTTGTAATTATACACTTAATAAAACTCTTTAAGATCATAAGGCCTAGTTTATTTTGTTAATTAAATACATAACATAACATCTTTAGAATTAAAAATGGCATTATTTAAAAAAATAAATGGCATGCAGTTATTTTCAACGGATCTTCTAAAACTACATAGAATTAAATGAGGACATGCATAAAAAAGTGGTGAGATATAAATAATAGTTATAGAATAATCAAATAATAAAAAAATGAAATAAATAAATATGAGTCAAGAGGTATATCAATATGACATAAAAGTGTTTAAATTCATAATAATCAATATTGAGTCCTGATATTACATGATAAAATCAATGCAACATACGAATGTGGAAAAAACGTGTCTTCATAAACATAAGTAGAGGATAATTATAGTTACCCATACTTATCATATAGATTTATTACATATAAATATATTAATATTTATTTCATAACATTTTTTCCACACTAGAATCATTTAGGTCTAGTATCTTTAGAAACCAGGCAATATAAACAACTAATTCATAAAATATCATTATCATGTCCCACTTATTGGTTAATAATTTTCACCATTCTTAAGTATAACATACTTAATACCATAATTTATAACCTGGGGAAAGGAAACATAAGAATAAAGTGAGCTCATATTCTAAATAAGGGTAAAAAATGGATATATTAATGATCACATAATCATAAAATGAGAATAAAGGTATAATAACATTATATTAACATATGAAAACCAAAAACTTCATATCAAATATAATAATATTTATCTGTGTCATAAATCATGGTAGTTTATAATATATGAATCATAAGGAAACCAAAGAACATAAACCATAAAAACATAACATAAACATAAGACATAGAATGGTGACACGCACATATGTAAAGAAAATCATTTCCATAGTAGCCTAATATTATTTACAATAATATCATAGTGTAATTTCTTTTCCCCCCAATCCATCATAGTAGTCAAATTTCACTCCCAAAACTATCATAGTAATCAAAGTCCCTTTTTTATTGGGTTCAATTTTCATTCCAGTCAAATTTATCTCATGATATATCAATGTCTACCCAATTTATTGAAGAAAAATATAGCTACCACCCATCACATATTTAAAATAATACATATTTACACTAAAATATCATACAACATTCATCATATTATATCCCATGAAAATAAATGGGTTTCATAAACAAATCTTCATAGTATAACCCAAGGAAAAGAAATGGGTTTCATGAACATTTCATACTTATGTAAGACACGTAAACTATATAAAGAAATAATAAGGATGGTATCCTTGCATAATATACCATAAGATAATAAGTGGCATCAAAGTATATAATCATAGAATGAAAATGATTTTTAAATATCACTTGGAATAATTTAGAGGAAAATAGCCATTCTATTTTGATCTAATTTATTTTTCAAAAGATGTGAAATTACAAAGGAAAAAATTTTCTTTGAAAAAATGCTAGTAAACTTTTAAATTAATATTCAATGATACAATTATTTATTCTAGTGAGAAAAGAATTCATTCCATATATGTTAATAAACATTTCTTTCATACTTTTTTTGGACATGCCACAAATTACTTAATTTGGAAAATGACAAAAATATTACTTTCCAATCATTTTGTAAAAAGTAAAACATTGGTAAAAATCACTTTAATCAATAATTGTATAATATTTTAAACATTATTTGAAACATTTTTAAAATTATGGGCATGGAATAAAAATATTATCCAATGGATATTTAAAAATATACAATCTCGAATATTAATGACAATATGAGTTAAAACCCTCACCTCAGGTCCAACATCTATCATATGTGTTCAAACCTATTTTATAAAAAATATATATTTATTATAAATATATTAAAGAACCATACCTATATATATTACCATATTTTATTTTCTTATATCATTTTATTACCTTTTTATTGACAATTACTTGTTAAAATCACATTTCGGGAAATATATAATATGTATTTCTTGTATGTTTTGATTTTGTATTTTCCATCCTTTTACTTTGATATTTATTCAAAAATATAAATAATTACAACCATGGTATAAATATAATATATATATATATATATGTATATATATTTAATTAACAATTAAATTGAGATATATAAAATTAATTACACCATTCATGTAGATGGTAGGACATACGTACACATGAACGTATTTTTCATTTCTTGGTGGATTGAATGAGAGAAAAGTAAATATTAATTCACTTTAAAAGGATAATTATTATATAATATATATTGTATATATTCATCATGTTATTTCTTATGACCATATAAGTAAAATATAAATGAAAAATGAATCACATTGCTTTATAGTGGTGTTAGTCCACACGTACGCACGAATGACGTTGTTGTTTCCCAAAAGATTGAATGGAAAGTATATAGATGTGATATTAAAATTATAGAAGAACAATTATTACAAAAATATAATATGTTAATATTTATCCCTTAATAATAACCATTCATAAAATTTTATGATAAAAAATGAATTGTATCCCTATGTGAAAAATCAGTAATCGATACATATGAACATGTGACACATAGAATTCTCATTTTATGGTAATGAGTGTATATAATGGTGTTTTAATAATACTAAAAAATTTGAGAATATTTTTCATGCATAATGTATTTTTTTTATAAATATAATATGTATATATATATATATAGGTTTTTAAAAAGAGGTAAAAATAAAGTTATCAATTAAAGCAGTTACCTCTTTATAGAAATGATTCATTCAGATATCACTTAAATGGGCTCTACAGATGGAATTTATGGAATACCATGACCTTTAGAATCAAGATATTTATTTTGACAGGTAAATTGGTAGATTTTTGTTGATAAAGAAGGTCCAAAGTGGTGTGAATAAGTGCGGTTGGTGGTTCCATTTTATAAGTTGGGTAAAGAACAATTCTGAAATTTCTCAAAAGATTACTTTATAAAAAATTCATTCTCAACACATATTCCAAAAAATGGAAATAGATTCAATTATAAGTTAATATAAGGTTTTAATACAATAATCCACTATAATTTATACATTTTTGGTGAAATTTTAATCCTTACCAATTTGATTAACCCTTAGTTAACCAGTTTTAATTAAATTATGGAAACAACTTTTTCAATATTAAAGTGTGGTAATTTTTACATATTAGGTGAATATTGGACCATAAATGAAATAATTATGATATTTTAGACCAAATAATATCAATATTTTATTATTTAAATATTTATATATAATATTTTAAATAATTTACTAAAATTTAATTTTGATAAAATATCATTATTTTCAATTTTGACACTATTTATTTAATTTAACATTAAATAAATCAATAAAAATAGAATATTAGAATATTAAACTTTAACAAATCCCAAATAAGCTATATATAACAATAAAAAAAATTCACATTAATTAAATAATTTTATATCAATTTTTACATTTCTAAAAATATTTATTATATATTTTTTATTAAATGGATAAATATTTCATAGGTGTTGCATCATAAATTAATGCCATTATATAATTACTAATTATTAAAAACATATCCTCAAAATAATTTTACTATGATCAAAATAAATAATTATATTCATAAACAACTTACTTTTACCCATTTCTCAACACATAATACATATTAAAAACAGAGTTACATTTTTTAACATGCATTGATTTAAACAATATATAAGTCCTTTTCAAGGAAAATTACCCATTAAACAAATATTTATCAAAAATATGGTCTTCATTGAATAATAAAATATTTCAATAAGAACTATGATGACAAATTATTTCCTTAGCACTTATTTTTAATCTCGATTAACCTAATATACCCTTTACTAAAGTGATAAATTTTACCATAGTTATTATTCATATTGACTAAAAATAAAAACACTGAAATAAAATTTTTGAACCTTGTGATTCTAAATATATAATTAATTCATCACATAAAATATATATAAATGGATGAAATTAATTTTAAATTTAGTCCGTTAAATGTGTCAAAAACAAGTATTTAGAAAAGCATAAAATTGGATTTATTCTTATCTTGTGACTGTAAAAATATTTTTTAACTGTTTAAAAATTTTTAATTTTTAAAAAATATATATATCATTAATATTTTTCATGAAAACATATCAATTTAATATAAAAATACATTTCATGTATTGAATCTATTTTTTAGATAAATAATTTTTTTCTTAGAGATAGTTTTTATTTTAATTTATAATCAATTAATGAAAAATTAATTAATTTTATTCATATATAAATATATATTTGTATAATTTAGTTTGTCCTATTAATTTTCACCAATCCAATGTAAATTTTATAACTGTCATTTTAAATAATAATATTTTAATAGTATATCGTAGTTTGTTTAAACTCAATATTGCATTTAATGAAACCTATTAAAGAAATAAAATTATTTGAAGATAAATATTTCCTAAAAATATCATGGTGATACATTACACCACCATTAAAATAAATGTATCCTCTTAAATTCATCATTTTGATATTAACAAATGGGGATACTTCTACCTCATCACATCCTTAGTTTCCCACATTGATTCCTCAAATAGGTCACTTCGTGATAACAATTTTACCAGGTGAGTCATATTATCTCCTAGAACATTCACCCAATGATCTAGAATCTCTACTGGTAATTCTTCTTATGAAATATCTTTCTCTAGTGGTATGACCTGTGAGTTCGTAACATGTGAAGAATTAGGTATATACTTCGACGGGATAGATACATGTAACACATAATAAAAATGAAAGAGATTTTGGGTAACTGACAATCAATATCCTACTATCCTGATACAATCATGAATTTAAAAAGGATCAATATACATTGGTATTAGGTTTCCCTTCCTTCAAAATGTCATCACACTCTTCCTGGGAGATATTCATAGGAATACCTTGTCACCAACTTCAAATAATACTTCCTTCCAATGATTTTAAGCATAGATTTTTTGTTGACTCTCAGCTACTCAAATGTGTTTTTTAATCGATCAAGCCTTATCTTCCATTTCCTCAAATGTATTAGGTCCCACTTGATTTATTTTATTACTTTATTC
Organism: Viscum album; assembly: GCA_963277665.1. NCBI lineage: Eukaryota > Viridiplantae > Streptophyta > Magnoliopsida > Santalales > Viscaceae > Viscum > Viscum album. The sequence continues at coordinate 565,336,541 of OY728164.1, read as the reverse complement.
TAAAATGTTGGTGTACTTCACTTCTTGTCGTGGAGGGATTCATAAGGATCCATTAGAATACCAGATTGAAAGTTATCATTGTAATAAAATTCAACAAAAGAAGGTTTTAAATCAACCCATAATTGAAATACATAGGGAAATTTCTCTTCAATTCTTCTATAGTATGAATATTACACTCATATATACCATTTTTATATGTATGATAAGTAGTGTTGAAACATAACTCTATATTCAGAGCCTACAAATGAATTCTATAAAACACCAATGTAAACCTTGGATCCAAATCATATACAATTAGCAGTAGTACTTCATGAAATATTACCACTTCTTTAATGTATATTTGAGTAAGATGATCACTAAAGTAATCTACTCTAATTGAAATGAAGTGTGCTTAATTCAAAAGGTAATTAACTGTGGACCATAAAGCATTATTTCCTTTAGATTTTTTGGGGATTCCAATGAAAAAAGTTCATGAAGATGTTTTCCGATTTACAATTTGGTATGGGTAATGGTTGTAACATCCCAATAGACTTTTTTGTCTCTATCATACCTTTCTAACATACCATGCACTGATAAAAATAATATATAATACCTCTCTTCATCCCTTCCCACCAGAACTACTCATTCAAATGTCTATACATCCTCGTACATCAAAGATGGATAGAGAATAAATAACTATGAGGTTCATCCATAGGATCCTTCACATATGGTGTTTAAGGGACACAAGAATTATTCTAGAACATTATTAATCAATAAAAATCTAATTTTAACTCTAGAACATTTGTCAACTTATTTTTCAGATCTACGTCTTTCTTATATTTCTCTTTAATCATCGTGTGGATAAATGGTTGAACACACATTTGAGAAAGATAATATTTCTTCCCTTCCATCAATATTTCAAGATCCATACTTTTAAAGTATATAAATATATGATATTTTGTGAAACATATCATAGAAAAGGTATCATGATCATTTTAATATTGATCATCTTCTACATTGTTCATTTTTTAGGGTGTTAATGTATTGATCATTCATAATCATCAATAAATTCTAACTATCATCTTTGATTCAAATTTAGTTCTTTCTATGCAAATATATACTTCAAAATTTTATGTTCACTATATATGTCACACTTTTAACAATAATGTAAATTAATTTATATTTTTAATGAAAAAATTACAAAAACAAACTCCAAATCATGAGTTGATCGTATTTTTTCATGAATCTATTATTTTTGTGACACATCAGTTGTAGACATATAATTTTGAATGAGTAAAAATTTTAATCCTTTGTTAGAGTCATCACTACATAATAAAAACCCTTCTTTGCTATAGATTAGAGTAAGGATAGATGTTTTACAATTATGTTATTTTCAGTTCCATAAAACATTCTTCTCATTCATCAATCAAATGAAACTTGTCTCCCATTTTAGTTAAAATGTTTAATGGATTTTATAGACTTGAAATATTCTCCACAAAGTGCTGATAATATCTTTCCAAACCGTGAAAAATATAGATTTCATTTATAATGGTTTGTCTGGGACAATGCTCAAATACTTATATCTTTGAAGGGTTTATCGATATATCCTCACTTGTGATTAGATGTACTATTAATGAAACATTACAATTACAAAATTCCAAATTATTTTATTTTTCATAATGATTATCCTTTCTGTAATCGTAAAAATTCACAAATTATCATCATTGTTTTATTTAAACATTGAATAAATAAGAATATCATTTATAAATATTATAAGAAACTGACCAAGGTAGTCTCTAAAAACACTAATAATTAAATCCCTAAAGATATCAGGGAATTAGTAAGACTATATGGAATAACTATTATTTCATAGTGTCCTTACCTTGTATGGAAGGTTTTCTTTAGTATAATATTCTTCTTTTCCCTTAATTGATGATATAAAAAATGAAGATCGGTCTTTTAGAAGTATTAGGGTCTATATAGCTAATCAAAAAACTCATCATTTTAGGGTAGAGGATATTTTTTCTTGATAGTGATCTTGTTTAGTTCTCGATAATAATTATAGAGTCTCAGTGGTCTATCCATATTATTAACAAACAAAACAGATGCACCAAAGGTACAAAATTTGGACAAATCAATACCTTATCAAGATTACCTTGGTGTTTCTTCCTTAATTATTGATACTGAATCGCGGTTATTCTATATAGAGTATTAGATATAGTTAAAGCATTGTGTATGAGTTATACTAAAAAATCGACATCAAGATTTTATAGAAGACCTGGAAAATATTCATGAAATACATCAATAAACTCTATCAAAATTGGGATATTTTGATTTTTATTTTCTCCCCAAACATCTAAGATAAATACCATTTTTTAATAAGAATCATGACCCATATGATAGATATAATATCCTTCAAAAGTTCATTTTTTCCATCACATTGGTATGCGATCGAAGGTTAGTTCATAATTTAAAAACTAATTTCCCTTCCTTAAAAATTGATGTGGGTTTTTCCTAAAGAAATATAAGCTATTCCCAAAAATAAATCAAATTAAAATAGATGAATAATGATTAGATTTTTAGGAAACACATTCCCACAAACATCAATCAGAAAAGAATCATATAATTTGGAAGTGATCATCATACCATAAGGTGTTTTTTCTGCTAAATAAACATATAATTCTTGATGTGGTACTCTGATACCGTTAAAAAATTATTTAGATACAAAAGAGTGGGTAAATACATAATCAAATAAGACATTAGAGATTCTAGAGTGGATGGAAAGTGTACCTTACACCACATCGTCATCAATCCCCTCATCTGAAATTGTGATCGCTTGAGATTTTCCATTTTCACTATGATTAAGAGGTTATTAGAATCAATCATAGTCATTATGTTTCTGATTTAGGCACTGGTTAGTATAATTCCATTACTCCTTTCATTCAAAACATTACATTACAGTGCGAGTGGTTCATTCTCTAGAGCTTTCCCTCTATTCACATCATTAGAAAACTTCTTTCCATAAAATCAGAATTTGATTTTCCATTGACATTCCTTTACACACTTGAAACATTTACCTATTATTTTAGGACAATTTTCACTAGTTTTACCTTCACACATTTATCATAATGGAAGGATCATCTTCTTCTCTCGATGGTTTTTAGAATTTCCTTTGAATTCCATTTTTCTTTTCTTATCAAATCTATGTGATTGATGGATAACTAAAATCAATATATTCAACTTAATATAACATTTAACAATTTCTTCATATCAATTGAATTCCCTTATGGATAACATACTTCAGAGAATTAGATTTAATACCCTTAAAAATTGATCAATCTTACATTCTAGTCAGATGATAATATTAGAAGCATACCTCGCCAAACTTGTAAAATTTTCATCATAATTAACAACAGATTCATCATTCTTATTCATTAACTCCATAAATTATGTATTAATTTTCATATTAATATTAAGATAAGAATAATTATTAAAAACTAAGCATCTAAATTTGTATCACTTCATATATTAAATTTCATCTTATTCTATCATTTTCTTGAAAAGAGTCGGCCAATGATCAACTTCAACTTCCATATAATAAACAACCGAAATAAATTTTTAATTTTTGAACACTATAAAGTTAAAAAAATATATTTTCATTGGTACTGATCCATTATTCCCCAACTAGTGGATCAGAAGACCCACAAAAATATTGTTTGTGTTACCTCATGAAAAAATCAACATAACATTGTTCCCTACTTTGATAATTTGGAAGCACATAATGATTCAAAGATTTAGAAAGTTGTGTGATCATACAAATGATATTTTTTATTCAAGCCCCCATTACTTTAATTTTATTTTGAGGAAAATCATTTAATTTCCTATCGAATTAAGCATTAACATGAGTCCTTCATCTTCCACCAATTGAATCAACCCAAAATTCAAGATGTGAGAAATAAAAATCATTGTGTGAAACAACATAATTATGATAAATAAATTATAGGATGTATAAAAAAGGACACATTATTTAATGAAACCTTAAGTTTAACCATAATTACTCGTGATAATTACAAAAAACTAATGATTCTCTTTTATAAATAGACTTATACCTAAGGTTCTTAATAAATTTCTCTCATCATAATTTATAATTGTTAACTAAACCATGTTATGATACAAACTATAGTGACACAAACATTTCATACATATATATTAAATCTAAATAAATGAATATTCATTCCCTATCATTGGATCCATGCCAAAATCATATCTTTATTGTATCATTCTAGAGATGGAAACATAAATAAATGGTTCATAAAATATCTATATAATCTCTAACTTATTCCTTCATAATTATCAACCTTATTAAATAAATCATACTGGGTGCATTTTTTCATCACCGGGGTGAAGGAAACATAAGAAAAGCATGGGCTCAGATGCTCAATAAGGGTAAATAATGCATATATCAATGATCACATAATCATAACATGAGTATAAGGGTATAGAAACATGTTCCTAACATTTGAAAACAATTACCTTCATATCAATGATCATAATCATAATTTATGGTATAAATCTTGGTATTTAATAATACATGAATAATTAGGGATTTAAAGAACTTGAACCCTGAAATCCTAACATAGTCATAAAAAAGGAATTATTTTATACACATAAGTGTATAAAATAAATTTTTTAGTTGTCAAGAATTATTTACTAGGATATCATATTAAAATTGGTTCACTCTCTAATCGAGCATAGTAGCCAAGGTTCACTCCCAAGACTATCATAGTTGATAGAGTCCCTTACTGAACTAGGTTCACTCCCCTTTTCAGACCTGTGTATCAAATGGGATTTCAATCCATAACCAATTAATTAGCAGGAGATACGGTTATTACCCATAAAATAATTAAAATAATTCATATTTGCGCCATAATATCTTAAAAAATTCATTATATTAAAATCCATGAAAACAAATGGGTTTCATAATCATTTAATCATAGAATAACAAATAAAAAGGAAGTGGTTTCATAAACATTACATCTTTTAATATTAGTCATAAATCATTAACATAAATAATAAAAATGGAATAATTAGATAATATCCTATTAAATAATAAGTAACATCAAGTTATTCCATCCTAGATGAAAAATTATTTTGAAATATCTTTTGAAACAATTTTTGAGTAAAAAATCATTTCTATTTAGAAATCATTTCTTTTTAAAATCTGGTAAAATTATAAAGGAAAAAATTTTATTTGAAAAAACCTTGTAAACTAGTAATTCAATCTTAAAATATAAAATTATTCATGTAAGCAGGAAAATATGTTCATGCTATATATGTAAAAAATGAATTCTTTCAATAATTTTTTCAGAAAGGTCACAAATTACATTGTTTTGAAAACAACAAAAAGATTCATTTAAAACCATTTCATTTTAAATAAATATGAATTAATTTGAAATTAAAATCATAGTAGAATATTACATACATTATTTAAAAAAAAATTAGAAATATTGATGTGTAAGAAAAATATTTTCATTGGATACTTAAACATTAGAAATCTGGAATATTGACGAGATTGTGAATTAAATCCCTTACCTCATATCTGACTTAGACTGTACGTTTTTGAAAGTCCATTATAATGAATAAAAGTTTATTATTATTATATTACATAACCATAATTACATATATTATACCATATATTATTCACTTATATCCTTTAACATTGATTATTATTCAAAAATATTAAAAAATATAACCATGATATAAATATCATATACATATATATTTATATTAATCCATAAAATTTAGACATAGAAAATTAATTGCACCATTCATGGAAATGGTAGGTCATACGTACAAATGAATAGTATTTTTATTTTTTGACTGATGGATTGAAAAAAAGTTAATTAACAATTCACCATAATATTTTAATTATTATATAAAATCATTAAGAACTCGGATCTTCATTTAATGTATGGATATTTATTTCGGGTTGTTTTTTAGAAAAAAAAGAAGAAATGACAATTTTCTAAGTACACATCGTGTACTCATGAGTACACACCATGTAACTGGTTGCCACGCATAACTATGTACTAGTCGTGTAATGGCTGAGTACATGGTCATGTTGGTGACCTGGAAGATCTCCTCAAGTAGGGGTTGATTTAGGCGAGTACAAGCCATTCCCATTAAATGCACATGCCATGTACTTTTCTTTTTATTTTCCTAATCGGCTTGGGGCCCTGTCTCATCTCTATAACTTATTTCTTCTTTCTAGGTTTCATACAAGAGAGAAAATAACGGTCTAGAAACTTCGATCTCTTCCCGTTCCTCCTACTGTGCTCTGATTAAGATGATGTTAGTTGTGTTGGATTCCCTCATGTGAGTTCTCTCTTTCCCTATATCCTCTCTTCTTAATTTCTCCTCTCTTATGAGTTATTCAAGGTTGAACAATTTTAACCTTTTTATATATCTACATCATTCTTGGATGATTCAAGTGCCTATATTCTAGAGTGTTAATCGTACAACATCATGGTAGGTGGTTTGTGCCTTTATTTGAATTTCGTTGTAGTTTATATACTAAAAGTGATGAATACCCATGATTAAGGTAATGTGTGTTTTGGATATCAAACCCAAGACCTGTTATGGTTTTTTGGATTGAAAATGGGTTATTGTTTGCGCATGTGGTTTATTACCTTGGTTATGGATGTCTTTCCCATGTTTTTTTGGTTTTGGATGTTTGGTCTAGGAAAAATGTTAGGCTACTTTGATTAACATTCCTAGTGTTGTTAGGATGGAGTTTCCGTTTATATGAGATTCATGTGTTTCTATTTATGAAAGAATGGTCATGGGGAATTAAATTTTAGATCTTCTTGAGGTAGGAAAATTTAATTATAAGTTGTTTTTTTGATTGAAAATAACTTTTGACTATGAAAAATATTATGGGGTCACTGACCAGAGGGGTAAGACCATGAGAGCTACCCATAGGGTAATTATTAATTGAATATTGGACTATAGGTCATTGACAGAGAGAGCTTCCAAATGGTTATTATCATTTATTGATTCTATGAAGAAAAAGGGGTATTGACTGTGAGAGCTACCCAGTATGTTGTAGTTTTTGATTAGTGATATATATGACTAAAGGGGTTATACTGTGTGAGATTTCCCATAGGATCATTATTATTTTTATTTATTTGATGATATGAGAAACTAGAGGGGATCGGACCGTGAGAACATTCCCTGAGGTTTGCTTGTGAATAACTGAATTGTTGTGAAAAGACTTCCCATACAAGAAACAAGCTTGTACATGATCTTATTTTATTGTTTAGATGGTCTTTTGATATGTATGATTGTTATTGTTATATAAGGGGATGCATAGATTATCCTAGATCCCAATGTTACATTATTCAATGGTTTGAATAATTTATCAATGTAAATTAAGGTAATTGGAAACTGTAGGATTGTTTACTTTCGAGTATTTCCTATTTTATTACAGCATCTCTGCATATTTTATACTATATACATTCAATGACTTTTTGGAACATATATTTTGGTGGTTGCCTATTGGGATTCATCTCACATCCTATTTGGGTCCTGATTTTGGACCCAAACTGATTATATAGTTTCACGTGTAAATAATGAAAATATCCCTTCTACATTAGTTACTTGATTTCTGATTGAGCTAGAGATCATGGGACCAAGATGAGGCTTGTGATTCTACTCTATTTTACTATTTTTCTATGGTACTTTGTTTTATTATTGTATTTCGAGTATTGTGACTTGTTTTGATGATTTCCTAGACATATGTGACATTCGCCATTTATATATGTCCTCTAGTTGTTTATTTACTATCTGTCCTCCACTGTTTACTTTGGTTATATGGTATTACTTCTTTTTTTATTGTTTATCATTTTTTATTCTATTATGTATACGTTAAATATGAAGTAATAGTTTCAACAATTTCTTACCTTGTCCCTTGTTTCTAGTCAGCATCATCTGGCATTTGGGGAAATGTGCTTGAGGTTATGTGACCAACCAGGTTTGGGGCACCCTTGGGTGGCCCCTGAATCTAGGACATTACAAAGTGGTATCAAAGGATGTTCTTTTCTGCTTTTTCTTACTATTTGGATCCTATAGACAGGGATATAAAATAAAATGTAGTTGGTAATAAGTCTTTCCTGGGAGTAGCTAACCCGTGTACTTGGGAAATCTAAGATACCTTGAATATTGATATTTTTTATGGTTTTTCCATTTTTACAGTTGATTTGATTTTTCTATTGGGTTCTTCACTTGTTTTTTTGTTTTCGATGATTTTATTTTGGTTTTATATTTACTACAACACAATGAGATGAGGGCATTCCTTCTCATGAATCATATAAGAACTAGTTAAAGATCTCATTCCATGAACTTTTTTCATGCCATTAAGGGTGCATTAATGATTTCATGTTGTTGTGATAGATGTTGTGCTAGATATTCATGTTTTTGTGATAGATATCATTATAAATACGCCTTCAATTTTGATAGAGTATTGTAAATTGTAATTTTTCACTTGGATGGACGACAAACATTGGTCCCTGAGGTGTTATAGGCCCTCTTGGATCAGAATTTGGAGGATCATGTTGAAAATTAATTTAATTTTGTCAAGTTGTAATGTGAATAAGTATTCCTAAACACTGATTTGTGGGATAATGGGCTCTCACAGGTCAGAATTTTTCATGCCGTGAAAAAAAATTAAGTTATTAGGGGTTCTAGAGATGATTTAGAGGCTTAATGTCTGGAATCCCAGACAGCATGACATGTGATGTTATGAACATATGTCATGTGTTCCTCTATTTGGGAAGATAAAACTTTTTATAATTACAAATTGTGTATTTATGTACGCGCCATGTAGTATTTAACTATGTGACTGAATGAGTGAGAAAAGACACAGGGTTGGGAAACTTCTAGTAGAACACATCATGTCTAGATTGTACATGCCCTGTATTAAGAAGTGTGTATCCGAAGGTGTGACATGTGACACGGGTGGATGAAACATATGATGTACATGCCATATACCAATCTTTCACGCCATGTAGATTCGACCATGTCTCTTACCGTGTGACTAACAACATGGGTGGTTAGAACTTATCTTTTATACATCGTTTCTTGGGTGAACATGCCATGTTGTGTTACATTAGTAATCTCCTTGTGGTTTAGTCCTATAGGAGTACTTTATTAAGTTGATATATTCTAGTACATGTCAAGTATTAGGAGGAAGACATTGTGTGTATTGGTGTAACATGAACAGGATTGGATGAACTACCTACCATGTTAGTAGCTTAAGGTAACACATTGTGTAGAGAGTGTACACGTTGGGTAACCCTATTTTGAAAAACATGAATGATTTCCTTCTCCTATTCCGATTTTCAAAAATATGAATGCTTTCCTTCAACAGTTGTACGCTAGATATAGGATGTTGATGAGACACCAAAAATGGTAGATCAAAGACTACCAATAGATCCTCACATCATGTCTGTCTTGGAACCAACTATTACACTAGACGTAGGTGTTGATGCACAGTTCTATGAAGGATTTTTGAGGATGTTACATACCTTCTAGGGAGCACCGCATCCTACCCCAACTATGTAAGAGTTTATGGGAGTGTTATATAAGTACTATCCTCATATGTTTTTGAAGGATGGAGGAACACATGTTGTAGAGTCATGGATGGAGGCCATGCTTTCTCTCTTTGAGCTTCTAGAGACACCTCTGGAGAGGAGTGTGAATCTCGCGGCTTACATGCTACGTGGTTCCACCAATAAATTGTGGGATGCTATCTTACAGGAATGATGACATTGTGATATGGTTTGGGAATAGTTTTAGAGGTCCTTCTATGAAAATATCTACCTCGAGATGTTGAGGGAAAATCGATCATAAGAGTTCATACATTTGGAGCAAGGGGCTCTTTTAGTGATGGATTACTCCTCTAGTTTTATAGAGCTCCAGCACTTCGCACCAGTTTTCGGAGGTGACAATTTATCTTTGGCTTGGATTTTCAAGGATGGTATTAGGTATGAATTTCAATCACAGGTGAATGTCTTTAGGCTTACCTTGGTGACTTCTATAGTGAACCAAGTGCTGATTATTGATCGCAATCTGAGGGAGTTGGGAGATGCAAGCCAGAGAAGTTCACCATCCAGGGCTGGTACTCCTTGTATAGAGAGCAGGAAGTGTTGTAGGAAGCTTTGACATGATGTTTCATCTAGTAGTCAGGTGGTGTGATACTAGTGTAGGAATATTGGGCATATGAGATCACATTTTTCGAAGGACCCAGTTAAGTGAAGATCTTTTGGAATGATGGGTCATCTTTAGCCTTTTTTCCTGTTTTTATCACCATAATATACTGACAGATGTTCTTATATGACTCTATGTTCAAGAGTAGGACCACCAGTTTCTCACTAGTTATGGAATTGGTGTTTGTCAGTTTTTTCGATCTGAGGATGAGGTCGTGGTCGTGGTAGTCAGTCAGTAGGCTTTTAGTGACAGCAGTGTGGATCATCTTTGGGTATTCAGGTAGGGTCATAGGGCCATGGTACATGTCATACATTGGCAGTGGAGTAGACCTAAAAACAGTAGGATCTCAGTCCCTCTACGGTCAGATGTACAATTCTAGTTGATTAATTTTTGGATTTTAATCTTTTTAATACATGGGCTAACCATAGTTTTATATATGTATTTTTTGTATAGAGACATGGGATTTGTATCATTACTATAGACGCGGATAAAGTCTGTAACTCACAATGGAAATTTATAAATGACAATGTGAAGTCATATTCAGAATCAGAGGCCTGGTCTGGAGGCCTGGGAAGTGGTGCACGAAATTAAGGAGGACTGGCACGAAATAATGAGGTGTGCGCGAAGCATTCCATGGATTCGCGTAAGCGAGCCGATGGCGCGCGCAATTTTGCACGCCCCGGTTCCACGCGGTGAAGATTTGCGCACTGACGGTTCCCGGGGCGGAAGATTTCTCGCACTGCCTGGATTCCGCGCCGAATGATTCCTATAAATAGAAGGCGACCCCTGAAGGTTTGGGGGTTGCGGAATTCAGAACGGCTCTCGTGCGCGCAATTCAGACTCCCCCGCACGCAATATGACTTCCAAGTAATTCCTCCTTTTGCGCAACCTTGCCCTGGGGTTCGTCTTTGTGCGCAATTCCACTGGCTTAAGTGATTTCACTCACTCCTCCGGGTTCCCCCCTCCCTTGCGCGCAATCTTTACCTTGTGCACGCAATCCCCTCCTGTGCGCGCAATCCCCATCCTTTGCATGCAATCACATCTCCTCACAATCCTCTGGTCCTATTACACGCCATCCCGGTTTTTTGCGGGAAAACCTTCTTTTTCCGCACAACACCCAGGTCCCATTTACCTTGACTCACCTTGGCTTCCTTTCCGCGCCGGCACCTGTTGTCTCCCCTGCCGGGCATGCGCGTCATGTGTTTTTTTCTCGTACAGCCTTCCAAGATCGTACGAAGTAACGTCAAGGTCCCTTGTGTGGTGTTTCCCATTGCATTACTTTTCCTTATGCTTCTCCGCATAGGCACTCTAACGGCTATTGCTTCTTCGCATATCCACGCTAACGTGGACCCCTCAATGGTTCTCCCTGCCCCCCCCCCCCCTTCACTACGGCCTTGTCGATGCCTTCCCTCCCACAAGTGTTAGAGGGCATTGGGAATGTAATCCCTAGGGGTGTAGAGAGAACCCACCTCATCCAAGCTGTAGGATGTTAAACTGCTAATCACCTTGTCCTTAACACATGACGTTAAACTGTGGTCTGACCCCGTGCTTCGCACGCAGGGTCCCCCCAGCTCGGATATTTGTTACGCCTCTCATCTCCACAAGAATGGAATCATCCTCTCATGGAATTATATCCTCCTTGTCGGAGTGGCGTTTTTCCACAGGGGAAGGGCTGCCTTAGAGCGTAAGCCCCTAGCCTCTCTTACGGAAGGTTTCACCCATGCACCTTCGTACTTCCCTCCTGCCAAAGCCAGTGGAGTCCCTTTCCCACTGTGCTTTGTCACACCACGGGCCTCCATCCTGGAGTATGCCCCGGCACCCAGGGCCGCTAACCACGCGTAATCCCCTGTTTCTTCTTTGGGCTGCTCAACCTGTAATCCCCTTTTCCGCTTCTCACGGACGCATCCTTTGCGACATGATCATCTAGTCCCCGCTCCCTCTTGTTTATCACACCGAGCATGACTCGCGTGGGCATAGAGCGCGCATCGACCATGAAATCCTATTATGGGCCACCTCAGAGCGTAAGCCCTATACCAGAAAACTATGTGGACTATGATCCGTGCAAACGCACGGTATGTAGGAAGCCTCCATGAGGTTTAATCCCACCACCCGGTCGTTCTGACTTCTTCACGTCAGTTCGCTAACACCATGGGCCGCCTCAGAGCATAATCCCCAAATGCCTTCGTCCCGCATGACATTAAACTGTATCTCATCCCACATGACGTTAAACTGTATCTCATCCCGCATGACGTTAAACTATATCTCGTCCCGCATGACGTTAAATTGTATCTCTCATCCCGCATGATGTTAAACTGTATGCCTTCGTCTCGTATGATGTTAAACTATATGTCGTCCCGCACGATGTTAAATTGTATTCCCCAAACTACGTGGACTTTGATCCGTGCTTACGCATGGTACGTAGGAAGCCTCCATGAGGTTCAATCCCGTAACTCCATCACCCATCCTGATCCATACCCAGGTCGCCACATCCCGGTGATATCATGCCACCCCATCCCACTCCATAGTATCCGGGAAGCCACCCACGTGATGGACCCAACATCGGTGTTCCCCCTAGGGGGTTCTTCAATCTGATCCACTCTCAGTGTTCTGATCAGTCCGATCCGTCTCCGCAAGACGTTAAACTCGCGACATACCCCGTGTTAAACATTGGAAGCTGACGACAACCTCAGATGGTACAGAATTGCCTGCGTTCGATGTGGAATGCCTTGGGCTACCGTGCCCTTGAGAAGCCCTGTGATAAGGGACAAAAGACAGACATGTCGATCCCCGGTGTCAAGACATGCCATTGACACCCCAACGTAACCATTCTCCTCACCGAAGTTTGTTGCCCCGACAAGACCACTTGGAACATCTCGACGGAAGTAGCGTAATTAAATGGTGTCCATGCAGATATGGTGTCGGGAATGAGCTTCATGAACCCATCTTAAATATTCGAGGGAGAACCGGACTATGTGATGAGCTCCGAGGAGGAATCCACGGAAGGAAGAACCAACATCCCATCATCCCGATTTCGATCAAGCAGAAGAGGTCCCTGAACAAGGAATGAATGTCGCCCGCCTTTGGAAAGCAGGAATACGGGGCAACAAGCCGCGTGTCCTCCCATGCGTGGTGGACACGCGCGCGCGCCCTGACGTAAAAGCGTCGGAAACAGAAAATGGTGAACCTGACGTGATGCTCTTCTCCTCAATATGGGGACAGGTAGCGTTCGGGGTGTCAGAAGATTTTCATGTCACCATGTCCGGGTACCTATTATCGGGACATGAAACCTGCCAGGGTTTGCGGCAGTCAGGATGTTGTGCACTCCGTTCTGCGACATTGTCAGCGTGGATCCCTCTCGCCGACCATAGAAGACAGAATATTGCTGGGCTATTGGTTGTCGATTTCTTTTCCTGTTACTACTAATGGGTTCATCTCCCTGCTTCCAGGAATCAGGTCACTGAATCCGGAGCTCTATCTCCACCTGCCCACTGGCGTAGGGGCAGCTGCAGTACCGACGCGGCTACCCCGCATGGTCCCGCCTTTTCCAGAGTCACTATGGCTTTGATTTCTACGACTTTTTGGTGCTCACGCCCCCTCCCCCCATCAGAAATCATCCAGCGAAGGGTGATCCACGACCTGGTTCGTAGGTACGATGAGGAAAGAATCATCCCCACCAGGGGCATGGCCAGTTTGGATCTAGAGGCGGCTGGGCCTCACCATCGTCGCCACCCCCGAGGGCCACACAGGGAGCCAGCACTCCCCACTCCGACATTCAACCGCTTCAAGATCCTATCCTCAGACGACATTGACACATCCCTCTACTACTCCAATGAGGTGGGGGATATCTGGGTTCGCCCGATCGGAGACCCGTCCCAGGGGTTAATGGCAAGAGCCCCTGCCAGGCGGCGTCGGTGCCGCCGCCCGGCTCCCCGGGCCGAGGAGCAGGCAATCGTCGTGGCCGCACCACCGGCTCCAACCCATCTGACCCGATGCCAGTGTCGGGCGCGAGCAGAAGAGGATGCCTGTCCTGGGGCACCAACATCAGCAACCACTGTGGCCCGAGATACTGCTGACTCCTGTTACCAGACCCCCGCACACGTTGAGCAAGGTTAGTCACATGCCCGACTGGGATCGAGGACCCGACCGCCCTGCAGGAAGGTTGGGTTGACTCTCCCGGTCGCGGGCATAGGCAATGGCCACCGCGGACCAATCCGCGGTAGTGCCACCCACAATGAAGGCTCATTTCGTGCCACTGATCTGGAAAGCCGAAGGCTTCGCTGTGACAGCTACGCTCCAGGTATGAATCTTCCCAGTGCCCACTACACTAGGTATGAGGTCACTCCCCCTACTGCTGGCCGCGAGTATGGAGCCGTTGCATATCTAGTCCCTCACCCACATAGAGGTCCTCCCCATGTCCCTTTCGACATCTGTCCCGGTGCTCCTCGTACCCCGGCCTTCAGTCCCCTCTGTCCCAGCACTATTTCGGCCAGGGGACTCCTTGGCGGAAATCATCCTTACCCTGAGGAGACACCTAGGGCAAGAAGGCGGGACGTCGTCGCTGTAAGAGGAATGTCAGTGGAGTTCGGATGGAAATTAGACCAGTCTGTTTCTCAGACTTTGTGGCGGAGTACGACTCGACGATGGAACCTTCCCCCCAACCCTTTGAGTCGATGGTAGGGATGGGGATGCGGCGCATCAGTCTTGTACTCCCCGAATGCGAGATCCATATGATTCCCTCCTCCCTCTGAAGTTATATCCAGGAGGAAGAGGACTTGGCGTACCCCCAAGGTCGAACCCGTAGTTATCACTGGCCTCCTCGGAAGCACCTTCCACCTCAGTCAGGGAGGGTGGGGAACTTTTATAGGGACCGATGGAAGAGTCGCAATGTGACACACCCTCTGCGTGCATCGATACTGTGACAGGAGGCCTGTTTGCCAGCCCATCCTATCGTGACGTGGCAGCCAGGGCACTGAAACCCTTGGAGGATGACTCAGGGATCGGCGTCCAATCAGCCTATTCGCCGTATTCCCTGCCAGCTAGCTCACCGGCCCGGCGGCCTGCCTCGGCACCGTTGCCAGCTCCACGACCATTCTCGGTTGATGATCAGGGGCAGAAAGGGCCGGATCCCGAACTAGAGTCGTGGAGATTCTGTACCGTCCTCGCATCGGGCCACTTCCCCAAGAAGTTTTGGCTGGTCGCAGGATCAGATTTTTATATGCCAGAGTCACTCACCCCGAGACAGTTTGAATTTTTCCGCCAGACTCTTCGGGCGACACACTCCCGTCTTCTCCATCAGTTAGCTCCTTATCCTGGGAGTCAAGCACATCTTGAGGATATCAGTGAGTAGTGTCTTCGGCTCGACCTGGTTGCACTCCCCACGGTTTGGTACACCGAGTCAATTGACCACCACGGGGCCCTCCAGCAACAATGCGTCCAGTGTTTTCAAGTACTCTTCAAGGTTATCGAGGAATCCACCCCCCACGTGCATGTCTGTAGATGGGGGCAGTACGCTGCACTTCTTTTCTATGCGATCTGCCGACATCCTGACTCACTGGGCGGCCCTGAGGTAATGTCGCCAAGGGCAGTGGCGGTCAACATGGGTGACCATTCAGATGAGGGAAATGGTGTGGAGCTCCTCGATGGGGATTCTCCCCCTAAGGACAAGCCGCTACTGGACCCATCTGGGATGATGACTCGCCAAGAGAGGAGCCCCATAGGGCTCCCTACACCCACTGAAGCCTTAACACTGAGCCGAAACATCACCAAGTGTAAAGAGAACATTGGTTATGTCAAGATTACCGACCCATCTGCCTTGGTATAGAAGGCAGAGGAAGACCCCGAGAAGGCCACGCTACGCCAAGGACATTCTGAGCAAAAGAGGATGGTTGATGAGCTCCTGGCCGAACGCATTGCAGAGCGGCAGCCTAACTACTGTATTCCTAGGCTAGGACAGCAGGGGCAGGAGAACCTACCCCTTGACAAGATTCCCCCGGGCAACCACAACCATGTTGCGTTCACCGACATGGGAGAGACCGGAGCCCATGGAAAGAGGGCGCGGTATGTTTCGTCGAACCCTCCCGAGCGGTGGGATCCCCTGGGGGATCCTGCTCGGTTTCCTCCCGCTGCCCTGAGAGTCGCTCTGCCAGCTGCCCCGTGAGCTGCTGAGCATGACTACCGTATTAGAAATACCAGCAATGCACTTGTGGTTATAGATCCCGGTTATGAAATGAATCCACGTCTGGATGATCTAATGGAGGCTCTAATCACCTACTTAGAGGCCCTGGAAACTCGGAAGGTGGTAATCCCACCGGACGGCAAGCCATACCCAGCATGGGTGGAAGACAGGATGGTCCCTCCGGGATTTGGGAACCCCACTTTCACACAATTTAACGGGACCGGGGACCCACCACCGCACCTGGACCACTTCAACTCGAGGTGCGGGCCTATGTTAGGGAATCTGGCGCAGTAGGAGGCTGCCAAGCTCCGTTTCTTCATTCAGACACTGGAAGGACCATCATTCGTCTGGTATAGCTAGCTCTCCATCATATCTGCGGCTAGGAGGGAGAAACATCACCGGAAATTACTCTAACATTTCAGTTCCACAACCCGGAAGACGAACATCGCAGACCTCTTTTGGAGAAAACAAAGGCCCGATGAGCGAGTCGTGGACTTCGTCGCCCAGTGGAAGGGGCTCACGTACTCCCTTGACATGCCACTGACTCAGGAGAAATTACTGAAAATGTGCATAGGGAACGTCAAGGTAGAGTTCCTTCCTTCTCTGATCACTCAGAATTACCCCGGAGGGTTTCGGGACATCTCAGAAAAGGCTCAACGCCTCGAAGAAGCCCTGCAACAGGCTAGTCCGACATGCCTGCTGCCTCCTATAATCCTTGCAAGCAGAGCTGCTAGAGCCGAGCCCGCTGTTGTGGCCCAGATAGAGGCACATAGATAGCTAGAGTTTCTACCAGTAAGACCAGCTTAGCATCCTCATAGGGGTCCAACCCCACGGGCACAGCCTCCGGCCTAGCAGCGACCACCCCAAAATCGGCGGGCGCCCCCGCATAATGCACCGCCACCACCGAGGCGAGATGATCAGGATCTGCCTCCTCGGCATGCTCCCCCAGCCCCTATACATGGTCCGCCTCCAAGATCCCCCTTTCCAGACAGAAGGAATCATACTTACTCATTTGATGAGGCCCAGGTCCCTGGTTATTTCTGTAGCGCCTTGGAGTAGAGGATCGCGCAGCTGCCTGAGTGCTGGAAGCCCGAAGAGGCGCATCTCACTGATCACCCTAACTAATGTCCTTATCATTGGACTCTAGGGCACACCATCCAGTGATACTATGTGTTCAAGGACTGGCTTTAAGACCATACTGACAACAACATATTCAGGTTGGGCCCAACCCCGACGTAAGTGGCAGGCGTCTTCGTGAGATCAGATGGCAGTAGCGGCAACGAGGATGAGTGGAAGCAGGTTTCCGACCGGGGTTCCCAGATGTATAACGACTGGATGGCCCGTAGGACGGTCGCTCGTGACCATGGTATCATCCACGCCCTCCTGAGTCATCCAGAGCCCTCAGAATCTGCAATCACCACATTGGCATCGTTGCCCCAGCCTACCTCTTCCCATAAGAGCAAGCGGCGGCGCAAGAAGAATGAGCGCGCCCTGCCAATGTCATCATCATACTGCATGCTTGGCGATTTTATGCCCCGAGAGATGGGGATCCCTCTGAGACTCCATCCGGTAGTGGATGACTCCTCGAGTGAAATCCCGGGGTATGCTTCGCTTAACACCATAGTGTTGGTAAATACCTTTTTTACTCCCGACGACAAGCAATGCTAGGAGGACCTTCCTAATGTCCCCAACCATCGCCAATGTCGGCGGAGCCGTGGCTACGTGAATCACCGGGGCATGGTAGTAGTCACCTCCAGTCAGGTTGTGCACGCTACTGAGACCAGGCAGGAGGACCGATACAGAGCTCAGCACACGCGGCCCCCTCCCCCGGTTTTGATAGGTTCGCCTCCACCATCGTTTGTGTTGCTGGATCAGGTGGGACCACCTCAGCCCTGCCGCGGCCAGCCCTGCCCTGCCACCGGCCAACTACAGCCTTCTGGTCCTAGCACGGCAGCCACCTCTCGGGCTTCGACTAGTGAACAGCGAGATGTGCCTAGTACCAGCCAGTCACCAGTTTCGCCAGCAGGTCCCGTCATGCCTCCAATCGTATAGCGGCCTCCTGTAAGCAGAATCTCGTGTTTAGCTCAAAAGTATGTTGTTATGAACCACCTGGTCGGCATTCCGGCAAGGCATTCTATCCTTGAGGCCCTTCATCTGTCGTTTGAAATGCATGAGTCACTCGCCGAAGATCTAAGGAGCCCCCTTCCGTTTGAGACGGAGGTGGCGGCCGCAAAAACCTCCCACACCAAGGCGATTGAAGACGCTGAATTTCAGGCGGTTATCTCATTTTCAGGTGAAGATGAAGACCTTCCCATATAGGGGCACATTAGCCCACTGTACATCACCGGCTAGTTCAATGTCGTGGAAGTCCTCCATTGTCTTGTTGACAGCGGTTCTGAAATTAACCTAATCCCAACTCAGACACTGCAGAAACTGGGGTTGTCTGAGGATGATTTTACTCCCTCCGACCTCAGTATCCAGGGGTATGACAGGACCGAGCAGACTCTACTCGGCAAGATTCGCTTGAAGACCCAGTTCGGCGGCTTAATTGCCATCACCGAATTCATGGTTGTCCTCCAGGACACCGCCTACAACGCGTTTATGGGTAGTTCGTGGCTCCACCTTCACACGGTGGCCCCCTCATCGTATAACCAATGCCTCAAATACTCCCTCAAGGGTCGAGTCGGCGTGCTCCAAGGATATGCGTATCCTTTTGCCTCTTTTGAAGCCCGTTATCTGGACGCTGACTATTACAAGAGAAAGGATAAGCAGATCCTGGCAGGTGAGGTTGAGCCCACCACTGTCACGAGTGATCCCTGGGCAGGTTTGGGTGACGCATATGTCTTCCCAATCCATCGGTTGGAGGCCACGACCCCCGACATGGGGCAGTGCTTCATTGTTTCGAGTACCAGAGGAAGGCATATTTCTGGTTCCAAGAGACAGCGGGAAATCACCTCGTACTCTTACACCAACCAGGCTCAAGTGATTCCCCATCCCCTTACCCCTGTACGATATCGGGACGTTAGGCTCATGGCAACGACAGTACATCATACGTGTCTGTTTCGCTGGGCCGGAATCGACCGGCTCCAGCCAATACGCCACCACTTCTTTGATGTCATAAAGCATGGCCCCTTGGGCTGAAGGCCAGATGGTATTGGATCGACCGCCTTTTTCACCATAGTCTCCATATTGCATGAGTCTCCTCGCGTGATGACCTCTGCCGCCCAAGCCGGCACCAGCTTCCCATCAGGGTCTGGCAGCCCCGAAATGGCTCCCCCCATGTATTATCCCTCTACAAGTGGATAGGAGGACATAAAAAATGCTCCTCCTGCCATTGAGGAGGGCGTCCCCACCACAGTCGATGAGTTCGTGCAGGTGAACCTCGATAGCGAGGCAGACCCGAGACCCACATTGGTCAGTGCCACTATGCTCCCTGAGGAAGGTAAACAGTACGTAGACTTCCTCAGACAGCACTATGATGTGTTCACCTAGAGTTATGATGAGATTCCAAGGCTAGATCCCCAGGTATCCATCCACCGCCTTGGCCTTCTAGAAAACCATCGCGGGTTCAAGAAGCCTCCCAGGAAGATGCACCCCTCTCACGGTTCCATGGTTGAGGCTGATGCAGATAAGCTCATCAAATACAACATCATCAAGGAAGTCCAGTACCCCAAATGGATGGCAAACATTGTGCCAGTCTGGAAGAAGAACAGGCAGATTAGGGTCTATATTGAATTCAGCGATCTCAATCGCCGCTGTCCGAAGGATGATTTTCCCCTTCCTGTGACAGAGTTGTTGATCGATGTTACGGCCGCGTTCCAAGACCTCTTCTTCATGGATGGGTACTCCGGGTACAACCAGATCTGGATGGCCCCTGAGGATGAAGATTTCACTACCTTCAGGGCCCTCCAAGGTACTTTCTGCTACAAGTTTATGCACTTCGGCATGAAGAATGTGGGTTCCACCTATCAACGGGCTATGCATCACATATTCAAGCCGATTCTCAGGACACTGGTGGAGTGCTATGTGGACGATCTGGTGGTTAAATCTGGTCAGCGCCAGGACCATCTCAAATACCTTGAGAAAGTGTCTGGCTTCCTCTATTGTCTCCACTTGGAAGATGAACCCATTGAAGTGTGCCTTCAGGGTCACCTCCGGAAAGTTTATTGGCTTCGTTGTTAGGTACCGAGGCATTGATATCGACCCAGAAAAATTCAAGGCCATCAGTCAGATGACTCCTACGAATAATATTCCGGAGCTGAGAGGTCTTCAAGGACCCTTAGCCTATATACGCCAATTCATTGAAAAGCTGTCCGGAAAATGTAAGCCCTTTTCTCAGCTCATGAAGAAAGGTGCCTCCAATGAATGGGACGAAGAGTGCCAGATCTCTTTTTAGGAAATCAAGCAGTATCTGCTCCAACCTCCGTTCTTGATTCCACCCTTTTCCAAAAAGCTGGTGGTCCTTTACGTGACCGCCCTGGAGCGATCCCTCGGCACACTTCTCACCCAGAAGAACAACGAGGGAACAGAGAATAGCCTCTACTACCTCATCCGCATGCTCCTCGATATGGAAATTAGATATTCTCCCATCAAGAAGAGCTGCTTAGATATTGTATTTTCCATGAAGAAATTGTGGCACTACTTGCAGCACCACGAGGTAAAGCTGGTCTCTCGGGTAGACCAGTTGAAATACATCCTGAACCGACCTATGTTGACCGGACGATTGGCATGCTGGGCGGTGATCCTCCAGTAGTTCAACATCAATTTCGTACCTCAGAAGGTCGTCAAAGGACAGGTGTTGGCAGACTTCTTAGCTGCCCACCCAGCCTCCGTGGACCAGCCATTGGATCTAGGATTTTTTAATGAGGCAATCCTCTCAGTCGATCACGCCATCCCATGCTGGCAGATGCACTTTGATGGTGCCTCTCGGAGCCCCACTGGTAGGAGGCCCAATTATCCTATTCTCAACAAAGTGGGACAGCGTGTCATCTTCATCACCCCAGAGCAAGATGTTCTTCCGTATTCATTCATGTTGTCAGAAGGCTGCACCAACAATGAGGCAGAGTATCATTCCCTCATCACTGGCCTCGAGTTGGCTCTCAAGATTGGCGTACCCCATCTGTATGTAAAAGGGGAATCCGAGCTATTCATCAAGTAGGTCAATAGTGACTATGCTGTCAGGAAGCCGGAACTCGTTCCATTGGTGGAGTGCACCCTTCATCAAATGGCTAAGTTCCCCTCCCGGCCAGAGGTCGTTCACATTCCCCTATCATAGAACAATCGATCAGAAGCTTTGTCCAGCCTGGCCGCATCACTTGAGGAGCCAGAGTAGGATGACCTAATTATCCATGTGGCACACCGGAGATTCATTACTCTTGTTATTCCAGAGGGAGAT
Organism: Viscum album; assembly: GCA_963277665.1. Taxonomy (NCBI): domain Eukaryota; kingdom Viridiplantae; phylum Streptophyta; class Magnoliopsida; order Santalales; family Viscaceae; genus Viscum; species Viscum album. The sequence goes on along the minus strand of OY728164.1, from coordinate 565,314,726 downwards.
TGTGGACCATGAGTGAACCATATCACCGCTGGTGCCCCTACGTCAGGATCCCCGAGGGTTCGGGTGCAGTAATCAAGACAGTTCCAGACTGGAGGACACCCTTGGTTGAATATCTCCAGCACGGAAATCCTCCATCAGACCAAGCCGAGCGCGAGGGAATCCGACGCTGTGCGCCACAGTTCACCCTTCAGACTGGTCCCAGCCTTGAGTAGCCCCTTTACAGGAACATATTTGATGGTGTTCTCTTTTGTTTCCTTCAAGGAGTCGAGATCCCAGAGGTCATTCAAGAGGTGCACGCTGGTTCCTGTGGCGCCCACCAGGTCGGGTCGAAGTTGTCCCACCTGATTCGGAGGCTGGCATACTTCTATTGCTCCATGATCTATGACTGCATCAAGTATGCCAAGAGATGTCACGCGTGCCAAGTTCATGCTAACTTTGTGCATCGTCCACCGGAGCCTCTCCATACTACCAAGTATTCTTGGCCCTTTGTAGTCTGGGGGTTGGATGTTGTAGGACCTTACCCGCCGGCGATGACCCGCTAGTGATGGTTCATCATGACCGCTACGGATTTCTTCTCCAAGTGGGCATAAGAAATCCCACTCAAGGAAGTCAAAGCTTGTTCTATCGCTAACTTCGTGAGCTCCAATGGCATCTATCAATTTGGAGTACCTCAGGCTATCCTCACGGATAACGGAACCAACATCCGAGCATCCGAGCTGAAGAAATTGTATGCCAAGTACAACATTTGCTCTAGCCACACCTCCTGCTATCATGCGCAGGAGAATGGACAGATTGAGGCATTTAACAAAGCCCTCTCTAAAATTCTGCAAAATATTGTTGGTCAGAACAAGAAAAGTTGGCCGGAAAATCTCCCCAACACCCTCTGGGCTTATAGGAAGATGACTGGTAACTCCACCCAGGTGAATCCGTATTCCCTGGTGTATGGATCTAAGACCGTCATTCCCATTGAGATCCAGTTTCCCTCATTGCGCACGGCGGTCTACGACTAACAAGCATCGGATAGAGTTTCCGAAATCCGTCTAGCCAAATTAGAAGCACTGGATGAAAGTAGGACTCGCGCATTACATAACTAGGAAAGGAATCAGAGTAGGATGGATTGAGCTTTCAATAAGAAGGTTCACCTTCGCTCCTTCCTGCAAGGCGACCTGGTGCTGGCTCTTAGAGTGCCGATGATTCCCGGTAGGAAACCACCCAAGTTGGAGCTCAAATGGGAGGGGCCTTTAATTGTCCATAAGGTCTATCCCAATGGCTCTTATTCCCTGGTGACTATGGATGGTGAGCGCATAACTCCTCCCACCAATGCCAGGTTCCTCAAGCAGTACTTCGCCTAGGTATACATGGTCCTGCAAGACCTTAAACTGTACGGTCCCACATGACCCTAAACTGCACCTAGGTCCGAGTTCTAAGACCTTAAACTAAGATCCTTACATGGTCCTGCATGACCTTAAACTATACGGTCCCGCACTACCCTAAACTGAACCTTGGTCCAAGTTCTAAGAACTTAAACTAAGATCCTTACATGGTCCTGCATGACCTTAAACTGTACAGTCCCGCATGACCCTAAACTGCACCTTGGTCTAGGTTTTAAGACCTTAAACTAAGATCCTTACATGGTCTTACATGACCTCAAACTGTATGGCCCCGCACGACCCTAAACCACACCTTGGTCCAAGTTATAAGACCTTAAACTAAGATCCTTACATGGTCCAGCATGAACTTAAACTACATTTTTCCGTACATCTCGGCCCCCAATGGTCCGAGTTCTAAGACCTAAAACTAATATCCTTTCCCCGTCCCACACGACGTTAAACTGTATTCCGTCCCACACGACGTTAAACTGTATTTCGTTCTGCATGATGTTAAACTGCATTTCATGAACTATGTGTGGCCTGATTCCCATCTTTATGGGATACGTAGGATCGACTGAATTCTTAGATTTTCGGTCCAGCCCCATCTCTTAGGAGATCTCTTGATCTCCCGGTGGCCTCGGTCTTTTGACCTGCCCTTCCCTTGAAAATCCGCCATCTTTTGGACACTACCATACTGAGCCCCTCGACCCTTTCCAGTAGTCTACTAATGTGTTCGGAGTACTCTGGTCTAAGACCTGGAGTGTCAGATTCGACTTAGGAAAGTCTTTGTCCTCTTGTCAAGATTCGTGTTCCTCTTCATTTGGGCCCCACCCTCTTTCACACCCGGAGGGACCCCCAAGAACGGCATGGATACAATGCCTAAGAGCTCTCCTACTGTCACGGGACAATGCCCCCGAGGGTTTCAGGCAACAAATTGATACAAATCATGTGTTTCTAATCTGGTCAGCGGTTGATGCTCATTTGTTCGCCCCTACATCTAGGCTAACGCAACAGGATGCTGTGTTGCGAGCATGGTTAGCAGTAATCCTTAGTCGTCACGCCGGCTTCTTCGGGCCCTGAATGTTGGTTGCATGATTCACACTATGTTCTACCCCACCGTGTCAAGGTGGAATCTCGACACTCCTTGTACTAACCCTCCGTACACCCCAACACGTCAGACGGACCAAGCTGCGTAACGGTGTCTCTCGGGGCTCCCGCGATCTGAGCGCTGGAGTATGTGCTTGGGTTTCTTCTTTACAAGTTGCGTGCAGCTTGACCCTCATCCCCATGGGGAACAAAGATTCACCCAGACATTGCGTTTCATGCCCAGCGTAGCTGGGAGCTAGCATCTCTTTCCCCCCTGATTGTTGAACCCTCGTAGGCCCCTTTGGCCTGAGGCTCCTCTCTCGGAATCACGCGCGGTGATGGTATGGGATTATGTCCTCGTTCGCATCAGGTATGCTTTATCTCATCGTGCGTGTTTCCCCTGGTCCAATCCATACAAACTTAAACTATGCTGCCAGGTCCAAGCCATACGACCTTAAACTGTGCCGCCAGGTCCAAGCCATACGACCTTAAACAGTGCTGCTAGGTCCAAGCCATACAACCTTAAATTGTGCTTCCAGGTCCCACCACATGACCATAAACTATGATGATATTGTCCCGGATGCACGCCGTTAAGGCGCTACCTCTCAAGAACTACATATGTCTTGATTCTCATTTTTATGAGATACGTAGAAGCACCTGGGAACTTTCCCACAGGACCAACCTCACTTTTCGTGTTCAGTCTCTCGGCCTAAACGCATCCCTAGGATCACATAGTAAGCAGGGCTTTTCCCCATTCACATTGGGTTTTGAAACCGCTTTACCGTGTGTCTCCCATTCCCATTATTATTTGGTCCTAGTTCTAAGACCGTAAACTAAGACCCTGGGATTTTCACGACTCGGTCTCTCTTGTGGGATTGTATGGTGTGGTGCGGGAATATGTCCTCCTTCACGTCAGGTTACCCGTCATACCATTCCTATCCCCAATGAGATGTGTCCCCCGTCCAACACAACGTTAAAATGTATTTCGTCCTACATGACGTTAAACTATGCTTCTAGAACTATGTGTGGCTTGATCCTCATCCTAATGAGATATGTAGGAATTCCTAGACATTTCGTCTTGGGTCTAGCCCCTGGGATTACCAAATCTCGTCCCTCCTTATTTTCGGCCCCTCAGCCTGACTTCTTGGGAAGTGGTGTTATAATGAAATCTACCCCGAATAAGTTCAAGATGCCCCATAGTAATAATGGGAAGCGGTAGTTCTCTCGCCAGAGAAGTCCTGTCTGAAAATTGGGACGATCCGTGATCAGGTTGTACGTCCACCTAATGCGTCTCCGCCACTGTGGTGCAATTTCAGGAGTGTTGGACTCTATTCGTACAGACCACCACTCCACTTTCCATGCTTTTCATGCCCCGTTATTTGGATACTCAATCTCTTTCATGTTCTATGGGACCCCCTAACAGTATGGATGATAGACCTACAGTCCGCCAACTGTCCTGGGCCAATGTTTCGGAGGACTGATCATGTTAGACGGGACCCCCTAACAGTATGGATGATAGACTTTGGTCCGCCTATTTCCATAATATGGATGATAGACCTTTGGTCTTCCTATTGTAGAAGTATGGATAATAGACCTATAGTCCGCTAGCTATCATGGGACAACGTTCCGGAAGACTGGCAGGCGATATTTGAGTTAGGCTCCATGTTGAGAACATGGTCAGCGGTCAGCCCTCATTTATTGTCCCCATTCCAGGCCAACACGATATGGATGTTGCGTTTCTGCTACGGTTAACAGTTATCCTCCATCGTCGCGCCCCAGAGTATTCCGAATTCGTGTAGCGTGATTCACCTTTCCTTTCCATCTCCCTACGTTCGGATGGATTTCAATTCCCCTGGAATTTCCCCACTCATGTGTCAGATCCCATTAAGAAGGTGATATATCAATCGGTCTAAGGCCTTTTCCTCGGAAATCCAGGCCCAATTTCGGAATCCTGAAGCTTGGTTAATTCCCCATAGTTGGAAGAAATGATAACACGAGTATCCTTTGCTTCTCGCATTGGGTGTGACCCATAGGAGCTTAGGTATGAGTTGTTATTTATTTCGGAATTATGGATGAGCATATTAAACTAAGGGGACAAATGAATGGACTTGTCCATGTATTGGATTTAGATGATGAGAAGTACAAGAAATAAGTTCATGAGATGGCCAAAACAAATCCCCTAAGGGTCAGCGTGCTGGATCGATCATTCCAACGCTTCTACCCTTTGGCTGGTAGCCTCCAGGACCGGTTCTCGCTCCTTGCAGACTCTCTCCTCATCAGCCATCGCAGAGCGCAGCTCGCCAACCCTAGCTTGTTCCTGCGCCCGCTTAGTTTGAAGTGTGGCCATCTTCTGACTCGCCTCCATCAGTTGTTCCTGAGCATCAGCCAACTGGGCCGCCAGTTGTTCCACGAGCTCAGTGCACGTCGCAAAGAAGGCCTCCTTCTCTACCGCCTGCCCTTCGAGGTTCCGGACCTCCCACTTCACCCTCAGCAACGCTCGGGTGTCCGCCGATCTTTCCCGACACCAGGCAACGTCAGTGCGCTGACTGCTCTCGCGTATCTTCTCGGCCATGTAATCACGGACCGTCAGATGAAAGCGCTGAGCATCAGCCCCTCCGGCGCACAGGAAGCGCAGCCAGGTCTAGAGTGATCCCATCATCCTCAGCCAATCCGACTAGGGATGTCTGAGAAAGTGCTGGATACACATCCACCCTTTGCTCCGTGTCATCTGGCTCTCCTCGGCCACTTCTGAGTTTGATTCATCTATCTCCCTAGGGTCAGCGGGCCGGTACACTTGAAAGGAAACCAGCAGGTCGGCAGCAGGATCTGCCTCAGGGATGTCTTCATGAGGAATATGATCCTCGACGTCCAGGCGATCTTCCTCTCTCGCCCCAATAGCGACGGTGCCTCCGTCAGTCTCCGGACTCGCCTCAAGAATAGTTCCGCTAATTCCCGCTGCCCCCTGCTCACCGATTTCTAGGGCCGGCTCAGTGCGGGAAGCATGTTCTGAACGAGGTGGTACGTCCACCACTGGTCCGCTCATGGATGGCCCGGGCTCCGCATCCTGACGATCTTCCAATGTTGAGATCACTACACAAGGAGTATGCTGATTAGTTGGGATCTTTTGATAACAAGCACTAGTAGTGAAGCGTGAGACTCACAGGAATCCATAGCATCGGCCTCCAGTGTTCCGGCCGCTGCAGGAGCCGCTGTGATGGGAGACCCCTCTGTGCTTGTCAATTCAATGATGGGTGTCGGATCCCCATCTTGTTCCATCGGTTCCCTTCCTCCCTCCTCTAGTGGGGACGCCTGACCAATGCTTAGGCGCTCCTAAGTGAGATAGAGAGAGGTTTGGGAAATTGAAAAGGATAATGGATGGAAAAAAGGAAATCAATGAGGATAGAGACAAACCTCGAGTATCATAGTTATGTCAAGATTAGAGCCGACAATCTCACCGCTCTTTCGGAGACTCCCTTGGTAGGTCGCCCCCTACGACCCCTCACCTTCGGGTTCTCCTTCTACTTCATCTTCCCTTTCGACTTCATCTTCTCCGGTCTCCTCCCCCTCCGACTCCTCGTCACTGTCGCCTTCTCCCGGCAGCATCACTTCCGGATCATGCTCTTGGTCGAGCATGACTTTCACTAGGAAAGGTGGCTTCACACGCCGACCCATTTGTCGCGTGTATGTGTCCATGGTCGTCAGATAAGCATGCCGCCGATGGAAGTTTACCTGGTCGGAAACTCGAACGAGCCCGACCTCTGGCAGCGCGATCCCGTTTTGCATGATCTTCTGCCAGGCGACTTCAACGCTCAGCGATCGTCGTAGGGTCATCCAGGCCGACCACAGTGCCGGGAAAATTTCATCTGGGGAAGGTTTGAGTAGGTAACTTATCTGCTTCCCGGGCAGTTCCCTGGATGCCTCAGGTGACCCCCCCCCCCCCCACTGGCAATGAGGTCGCGACGACATCGTATCATTTGCCCACCACTAAGGTCCCAGCCTGTGAATGCCTCGCTGTCGGACGCGCCCCTGGTTCCCCCCTTCTGGCGGCACCTTGCCTCCTCACCCATCAACCGGTTTCCACACGGGTAGCCTCGAGTTTCCAGACTCGCTTACGTAAAAGCCCCTCAGGGTACGCAATGGTCCATTGCTCGGCATACTCAGTTGCTAGGCCAGCGTCGACCCCGTTGGGGGGAAGAGTGATGACGTCGCCATAGCTGAAAGTGGTAAACATCAACCACATCTAGTGCAGAACGTAGGGATTCTACTCCTACCAGACGGCCGTGAATACCTTCTTCGGCATTCTTTGGAGGCACCCGAATTGCTTGGCGAATTGGAATGGCACGTAAGGCTCGCAGATCACCTTCCTGTCGATCCGATCCACGAGCACCCCGCCTCGAATGCTCTGGAAATACTCCTGATACACCAGTGGGCCTCGCCCATTGTCCACCATCTGGCTGGATGGGGTGGGAAACGGGAAAATGTTAATGTTGGTGTGGTTACCAATGCAGATTCTCACACCCTCCTCATTGAGCACCACCAACACCACCCCGGTGATGTTCAGCAAGGACGGTCGTAGGCCATTGCTCGGACGACGGATGGCATTTGGTAAAGTGTACCCACCGAGTTGAGCTTCCACCCAGCCGTGGAAGATCTGAAAGGGGCCACATACTCTCCCGGGTGACCCCCCTTGTGAGATGCGTCCCAGGATGGCATACATCTTGGCTAGTATAGGGACGCCCAAGTTGAACTGTTTGTTGGAGACCATGGTGCCTCCCATCACCAGTGTTGTTGGATAGACGCCCATCCTCACGTCCCACACCGGCAAGAGCCACCTACTCAGGAAGGTGGCAAGGAACCCGGCATACCGGACATTCGGGTCCCGGGCCTCGAAGACACGATAGCCCCATGATTGGTATTTCCCTGCCTCCAAGGTCCTCCAATATGACCCATCCCTGCTCCTTTGAGCCACCGTTGGGAACCGTTTCCCCTGTCCTGGAATCTTGATTGCTAGATCCTTCTCGAGGAATTGGCTGAACTAGCCCTTGTAGGCAATGTCCTTCAAAAATTCCTTGTCCCCCAACCTCTCTTTGGCCAGATCCAGCAGGTGCCACATCAGCATGGGCATCTGTGACCTGTCTTCCCAGGTGTTCTTTGGAGGAACGAACTCATCGTATTGGTAGCCCTCCAGTGGGATACCTCCGATGCAGTGAACATCCCAGAGAATGATGCCAACTTCCCCTTGGTGATGGTGGAATGTGTTGGTATCAGGAGACCACCAGGTGAATAGCTCCAGCCCGAGCTTGGGATGACGGTGGAAGTGGAACTGCGATGTCCATACCGCCTCGAACAGGCCAATATGCCACAGTTCATCCCCAAACTGGTCGCAAGTATGGAGAACCCAGAATGCCCAGACCCACTCGCTGGTGAAGTTACCGCCGGACCGCAGGTCCCAATCCTTCATCCAGCCCTTCGTGTCATCTGTGACGTTCTAACTTAACGTGCTCATGTAGAGGGCTAGATAATTCTATGCAACAGGCTCATCCCCGGTAATTGTCATAATCCTCGGGTTCAGGACATATACATCCATATGTCCTGTTTCCCTAGCAGGATGGTCATTGTTGGTAATGTTGTAGTGAGGAAGCTCATCCACCTGGGTCACCCATGACCATGGTGTGTCCACCTCGAAGCCCAGCAGAGGCACCTCCTCTAGGATGCCAATGTTCTGGAGAGAGACGTTGGCAGACAGAAGATACGTCTTCTGGGCTGGAGTGAGCAGATTGAACAAGGTCAGATTGTTGGAAACGATCACCTTAGCACCATAAACCTCCTCATTCGCCGCCATTTTAGACTTACGAGCGGCGGCTTCTACCTCATCAACTCTGTTTGCGGCCTTGTCGAATATTTCAGGAGTTGTACGAAATCAGAATGTAGTGCGCAGAATCAGAGAGTGCTGCATGAAATCTGAAGTGGCGGTGCGAAATCCCAGAGTTGGATGCGCAATTGGAACTCTAGGCGCGGAATAGCCCAAGTAGGCGGAAAGTATGGCCGAAGTATGGAAGGAATTACGTGCTGCCAGAGCGTTTTTCCATGCAGTGGTGGGAGCAATTTCGCACACGAGAGAATTAAGCCTATCTCGCGGAAAAGCTTCTGTACAGATTCGGGACCCAGCGCCCCTTTTTATAGGCGAGGCCAGGGTTCCGCATTGCGCGGAAGGATAATTCCGCGCAGATCCGTCGTTTTGCGTGCCACACCGGTTTTTTGCGCGCTAAGTGCCCAGGATAGGCGCTGCTTCGGCGTTTCGGCGTTTCCCTCGGAATCTTGCCATTGCGACCTCTCATCGATCCAATTCTGAGGGTGGGAATTTGTAGACACCGAAAAAGTTCGTAACTCCCAGAGGAAGTTTCGAAATGAAAAAGCGAAGTCATATTCTTAATCAAAGGCCTGGTCCGGAGGCATAGGAAGTGGTGCGCGAAATTAAGGAAGACTGGCGCGAAATAATGTGGTGCGCGCGAAGCATTCCCGAGATTCACGTAATCGAGCCAATGGAGCGCGCAATTTTGCACGCCCCGGTTCCGCGCGGTGAAGCTTTGCGTGCCGACGGTTCCCAACACAGAAGATTTTTCATGCCGCCTGGATTCCGCGCCAGCAGATGCCTATAAATAGAAGGCGACCCCTAATGGTTTGGGGGTTTCTGAATTTAGAACGGCTCCCCTGTGTGCAATTCAGACTCCCCCGCGCGCAAGATGACTTCCAGGTAATTCCTCTTTTTGTGCAACCTTGCCCCGGGGTTCTCCTTTGCTCGCAACTCCACTGGCTTAAGTGATTTCACTCACTCCTCCGGGTTCCCCCCTTGCGCGCAATCTTTACCTCGTGCACACAATCCCCTCATGTGCGCGCAATCCCCATCCTTTGCGCGCAATCACGTCTCTGCGCAATCCTTTGGTCTTATTGTGCGCTATCTTGGTGTTTTGCTTGCAAACCTTCTTTTGGTGCGCGACACCCATGCCCCCTTTACATTGACGCCCCTTGGCTACCTTTCCACGCCGGCACCTGTTGTCTCCCCTGCCGGGCATGCGCGCAATGCGTTTTTTTTCCGTACGGCCTTCCAGGCTCATACAAAGTAACCTCAAGGTCCCTTGGGTGGTGCTTCTTATTGCGTTTCTTGGCCTTATGATTCTCCGCATAGGCACGCTAACGGCTATTGCTTCTTCGCATAGCCACGCTAACGTGGACACCTCAATGGTTCTCCCTGTGGCTCGCCTTCACTACATCCTTGCCAATGCCTTCCCTCCCAAAAGGGGTAGAGGGTATTGGGAATGTATGTCCTAGGGGTGTGGAGCGAACCCACCTCGTCCAAGCTGCAAGACGTTAAACTGTTAAGCACCTCATCCTTAACACATGACGTTAAACTGTGGTCCGACCCCATGCTTCGCACGAAGGGTCCCCCTAGCTCGGACATTTTTTACACCTCTCTTCTCCACGGGAATGGAATCTTCCTCGCATGGAATGAGATCCTACTTGTCGGAGTGGTTTTTGTCCATGGGGGAAGGGATTCCTCAGAGCGTAAGCCCCAAGCCTCTCTTACGGAAAGTTGCACCCATGCACCTCCGTACTTCCCTCCTGCCAAATCCAGTGGAGTCCCTTTCCCACTGTACTTTGTCTCACCATGGGCCTCCATCCTGGAGTAAGCCTCTACACCCAGGGCCGCTAACCATGCATAAGCCCCTGTTTCCTCTTTGGGCTACTCAATGTGTAAGCCCCTTTCCTCTTCTCACGGACACACCCTTTGCGACGTGATCATCTGGTCCCTACTACCTCTTGTTTCTCACACCGAGCATGACTCACGTGGTCTTAGAGCGCGCATCGACCGTGACATCCTCTTATGGGCCACCTCAGAGTGTATGCCCCATACCAGCGAACTACATGGACTTTGATCCGTGCTAACACATGGTATGTAGCAAGCCTCCATGAGGTTCAATCCCACCAACTGGTCATTCCGACTTCCTCACGTCGGTTTGCCAACACCATGGGCTGCCTGAGAGCATAAGCCTCAAATTCCTTCATCCCGCATGATGTTAAACTGTATCTCATCTTGCATGACTTTAAACTGTATCTCATCCTGCATGACGTTAAACTGTATCTCGCCCCGTATGACGTTAAGCTGTATCCCTCGTCCCGCATGACGTTAAACTGTATTCCTTCGTCCCACATGACGTTAAAATGTATGTCGTCCCACATGACGTTAAACAATATTCCACGAACTACATGGACTTTGATCCATGCTAACGCATGGTACGTAGGAAGCCTCCAGGAGGTTCAATCCCATAACTCCATCACCCATCTTGATCCTTACACGGTCCACCACATCCTGGTGAGATCATGCCACCCCATCCCACTCCATAGTATCCGAGAATCCGCCCACAAGTCAGCCCCAACATCTGTGTTCCCCCTAGGGGGTTCTTCAATCTGATCCACTCTCAGTGTTCCGATCAGTCTGATCCATCTCCGCAAGACGTTAAACTCACGGAATACCCCATGTTAAACATGGTAAGCTAAGGAAACCCACAGCTGGTACACAATTCTCCGTGTTCGATGTGGGATGCCTCGAGCTTCCTTGCCCTTGAGAAGCCTTGTCATAAGGGACAGAAGACAGACATGCCGATCCCCGGCGTCAAGACATGCCAATGACACCCCAACATGACCATTCTCCTCACCGAAGGTTGCTGCCCTGACAAGACCCCTTGGAGCATCTCGATGGAAGCAGCGTAATTAATTGGCTTCCATACAGATATGGTGCTGGGAACAAGCTTCATGAACCCATCTTAAATATATGAGGGAGACCCGGACTAGGTGATGAGATCTGAGGAGAAATCCACGGAAGGAAGAACCGACATCCCATCATTCCGGTTTCAATCAAGGAGCAGACATCCCTGAACAAGGAACAGATGTCGCCCACCTTTGGAAAGTGGGAATGTGGGGCAACTAGCCGCACGTCCTCCCATGCGTGACGGACACACGCGTGCACCCCGGTGTAAAAGCGTCAGAAACAATTACATATGAGGATTTTATGATGGTAGAAACTCTATTGGGGCTTAGGATGAATCATGTACATCAGTGGAAGGAGTTACTTATTCAGATTGGTGGGTGTCGCTTTTTATGGGACCTCTATGTCTTAGAGATGAAACAATTAGATATCATTCTCATAAAAGACTTTTTAGTCTACTTTCAGGCCTTTGTTGAATGAAATCATCATAGGGTGAGTTTCATATCACTAGAGGGAGGTTATTTTCTACACAAGGGTGAATTGGATGTTTAGGCAAGTAGATATGGACCCGAGAATCTTGAGTTGGGAGTAATTACAGCCCATATTGGTAGTTTATAACTAGATGACTTGGGGACTTCACAGATGGACTTTCCTCCAGTGGTGGATCATTTCAGAGATGTCTTTTTCAGTTGAATTTTCTAGTTTCTCTCTGAAGAGAGAGGTATATTTTTCTATTGATCTTGTGCCAAGAGCAGAACTGGTGTCCATTCCTTATTATAGGATGGATACACTGGAGTTACAGAAGCTCAAAAAGAAGATAGATGAGTTGTAGGAAAAGGATTTCATCTGACCCAATACTTATCCTTGGGGTTCTCCTGTTCATTTTGCATAGAATGTGGACTGTACTCTCAAAATGTGTGTGGATTATTGGAAGAGGAACCCATTGACGATATAGAAACGATGTCCCTTACTGATTATTGATGATCTCTTTAATCATCTACAATGATCCCGGAGATATCAAAGATTTAATTGCGATCGGATTATCATAATTTATGCATTAGAGCATCATATATACCTATTATAGCCTTTCAGAGAAGGTATGGTCTATATGAGTATTTGGTTATGTCATTCAGTCTCACGAACGCACCATCAATTTTTTTTGGAACTAATGAAACAAGTGTTCCATCCTTACCTGGATTCTTTTGTGGTAGTCTTTGTGAACAATATCTTGGTGTACTCTCACACTCGACACGACCATTTTATCCATCTTGATATCATTTTGAGTACACTGAGAGAGAGCATAAGTTATATTCTAAAGTCTCAAAATTCCACATTTGGATGGATCATATTCACTTATAGGGTCATTTTATATCAAATACATGAGGATTAGTAGACCTAGAGAAAGTGAGAGGTATAGTTTCCTAGGAGAAGTCGCGGAAGGTATTTCATGTATGGAGTTTTCTGGGGATGGCTGGTTACTAGAGGATCTTTATACCGGAATTTTCAGACATAGTAGCACCACTAACGGTCCTAACTACGAAGGGTGAAAAGTTATTGTAGACAGATTCTTGTGATTCAGCCTTTCAGAACTTAAAAGGGAGATTGACTTTAGTATAGATACTAGTTTTTCTAAATTCCTTCAAGAGTCACACTATTCATTGTGATGCATCGGGTATTGGGATAGGGATAATGCTTATATAAGGGGAAAGAGTCATTTCTTATGGGTATCAGTAGTTGAGGCCACATGAGAGGAATTACCCAATGTACGATCTCGAGTTAGTTGCAGTTGTGCATGCTTTATGATGTTAGAGGCATTATCTTTTGGGAGAGAATTCTGTGGTTTTCACTGACCACAAAAGCCTCAAGTATATATTTACTCAACATGATCTGAATTTGAGACAGTAAAGGTGGGTTAAGTACCTTCATTCCATTAACTTTTAGATTGCCTATACAGCTAGGCAAGGAAACACATTGGCTGATGCGTTGAGAAGGAGGACTAAAATACAGACAGTTTATATGGCTAGTAGTGAGTGGTAGCTTATTGATTTGTTCTTTGAGATTCATTTGGAGGTGTCTGATAGATAGGGGAATATGTTTCATTATTCTATATTTTATACCTCTATGACTTTGGATCGAGTGTGAATGAGGCATCTATCAGATTCTAAAGGCCTAGTCCTACGGGAGATTGTTTTGAAGAGTGGACCATACTCCTAGGTGAACCATGGGAAAGGATGATATATTGCATTTTCATGGATTCATATAGGTGGAAGCAAACATGTGTAAGGAGTTGATTCTGGATTTTCATTCCTCGGATTGGACAATTCATCATAGTGTCACTAAGATGTATCGAGATCTACACTTCTAGTATTAGTGGCCAGGTATGAAGAGTAATGTTGCTAGATTTTTATGAGATCTCCCGCCTATCAACTGGTGAGGGTGTAGCATCAGTAACTGGAAGGTATTTTACAGTAGTTACCCATTCCTGAGTAGAAGTTTAGTGTTTTCATGATGGATTGTGTGATGGGATTACCAAGGTCTCCTCGAGGGAATGATATGCTTTGGGTTTTTATTGATATACCCAAGATGGTTTCAAAATTCATTATATTCAGGGAAACCTTAAATGTTGTTGATATTGGAAGGTTTTATATCCAAGAGTGTGTATGTTTTTATGGGGTTATTCACTCTTTAGTTTCAGACTATGATGCCCAGTTTTCTTCTTCTGTCTGGAAGGGACTATAGAGGACCTTCGGTACACAGGTACTTCTGAGTACAGCTTACTATCCCTAGAAAAATGGGCAGTCCGAGCGCATGAAATAGGTGTTGGAGGACATGCTTTGAGCGTTCATCCTAGATTTTGGGGGTTCTTGGGTGAGACACCTATCCCAAGTCAATTTTTCCTATAATGTCAATTTCTAGGTGATGATTCTGATGTCACATTTTGAGGCTTTGTATGGTTGGCCATGCCAATCAGCCCTATGTTTGTGTGAGGTAGGAGAGGAAGCTATGCGAGGACCTCGTCATGTCTAGGAGAACATTGAGTAGGTGGAGTTGATTCAGAATAGGATGGCTATTGTATAGTCTTGGCAGAAATATTATACTGGTCGATGGAGATGACCTCTGGAGTTCGAGGTCATAGATCAAGTTATGTTACGTGTCACACTGAGTTTAGGAAAAATGAGTATTAGGAGACAAGGAATGCTTTCACAGAGATGCGTCGATCCGTTTGAGGTTTTAGAGAGAGTCAATATGGTTTCTTATATGTTGTAGTTACCACAGAAGTACCAGGCTATGCACAACATCTTCGATGTTTCTCAGCTACGACTTTACTTTAAATGACCCAAACTTTTATTAATGAAAATTAATCTTAATCAAATTAAATTTATTATTATGTAAAATATTTATTTAACATATGAACTTATTTGGTTTTATGAATTTTGATTTTAAAATACTGCTAAGAATTATTAATTTTTCTAATATATCTGTTTAACAATGATCATATGATTAGTATAATTATAGGGATTTAACAAATATAATTTATTGAAAAAATGGAAGTGATGACCTCATCTCGTAGAATTTCTCGTAAAAAATCCCATTTTTTAGAGCTCAGAAAGGATGTGGAATAATTGGAATTCATTCTTGACAAACCCCAATCTGCACTTCCACACGTTAAGCTCGAATAGAACTGTATAAGGAAGAAGTTGAAGTTGATATAGATTACCACCCGAGCAATGTTATCTAATCCACCCCAAGAGTTGGCCACTATCGCACACCATACCCTGGGGTCATATGAAAGTGTTATAAGGGGTTATGTAACAAGAATCTATCACTATTATTATGTGATTTAATTTTTTATAGAGTAAATAATATACATTCATTTTATTATTGTTAATTTTTAAATATTTTTTACAGCACCAATAGAATTTGTAGTTGATATTAAATTAAGAAATCTATTTTGATGAATTAATGTATTTTTTGAACTAAATAATATTTTATTAAAATAATATTACTAAATTATGTTTTATTAAATATAAATGATCGTATAATTTTTTTGAATTCAATTGTGATTTTTATAAATGTTTGAAAGTCATTTTTATCAAAACTGATGAATTTTCGAAAAATGTCGGTTTTTATTTTAAAATTAACAAATCACATATTTAGAAAATTATTGAGATAAAATGAATATTTTTTTGGAATCAGGATGTCAAAATTATCCAATAGTGAATTTTTCATAATCTTATGAGACAGTTGAATGTTTTGATAAAAATTAAATATCGTTTAATTATATAACGTGTTTTATAACATCATAATGACCCAATAGTGATGTAATAAAATACATAAAATAATATTTTCAGAAAATATATGTTTTTCCATTAAAATAATGTGATTTCTTGTTTTCTTTATATATTTTACAATGCTTTAGTGATCCCTCTAAAACTTATAGAACATTTTAACATTTTAAATTGATTGCCTTGAGAGTGTGACTCACATCCACATAAGCATGCCTAATATTTTCTGAATTTCTGCCATTGGACATATAAAATGATGTTTTTCACTACCCTTTTGAATAATCCATGGGAAAAAACTAGGGGTTGGTTTCTGTTTTTGATTAATTTAATGTGTGGGGTCCAAAACCTTAATAATAATGAATTCCCTCTCTTTTCCTATATAAACCAACCCAAGATCCCACTTCTTATTCACTCAATGCATTTGGAGCTCGAACAAACTATGAAACAATCTCTCTATAATCCTCCTAACCAACCTCAATCTCCCAATAAGCCTATCTCAAGCCTCTCCCACGCCTTTGGGATCACACTTCCATGTAAGGGATTTCTTCCTTTCTCATTTTTGTCCAAATTTTATTATGTTGTTATACCCTTCTCATTAAAATTAAAAATGTTGGGTTATGATTTTGAACCTACACCAAACATTCCCCTTATGTTTTAATGATTATATACCCTTTATCTCTCATTAATACCTCCCATGTACACCTGTTACCATGTAGAAATTCCGTAAGGGATTTCTCTCTCTTCATTTACATTCAAGAAAATATTTTGTATTATGAGTATAAACTACATTACATATGTTGGTACATTTTTATATATGACCCTATTACTTTCTATTTCAAATAAATATTATGAAACACCCCTTTTTCTCTCACCAACCATTTTTAGTAATTCTTATGTCATTCCATTATGCTGCTGAAATTGCACCGTGATTTTCCAAGCCAAAGTCATTGTGTAGTGAATACCAAGCCCATTTCTCTTTCAAGAGACTTCACCTTTATGAACATTTATTTTTTTATTATAGAGTTTCATGTATTAATTTCACATTCCTTTATCGTGTAACAAATGATTATTTTTAATGAATATGTGTTATATGATCCACGTGGAACACTTATTCATGAAATGAAATGATTAAAAAGGGTGCACCATGATAGCTTTCCAATGCATTGGGTAAAGAATAGTATAATGATGTGTCAAGTTAAATGAGGGTTTACTCATTATAATTAAAGTTCAATGAGGTTTTACTCATGCTCCATGTGTAATTAAGCTTGGATCATGCTAAAATCGTGTTAAATGTTGATTCCACATTTCCATGATATGATAATCATTCTATATCATGCCTTTATTTCCATGTATCTCTTATTCTCCATTGATATTTCTATTTACTAACATGTAATTTATAGTTAATGTTTTTACTTTTTTACTCCCTTACTAAGCTTTATATCTCACCCATTTCTTATATATGTCCTTAGGTTATCCTATGAAATCTTAAGTGCGATGGAATGCATGTGGTCATGAGAAAGAAGTTTTCAAAAAAGTTGAGTGTTTCATATTTTAAGTTGTTATGTAATGTTCCTAAGCCACAAAGACACAAGACCTCTCAATCTTATATGTCGTATCAAGTTAATTTTTATGTAATAAATTATGTTTTAAGTGTGAAATAAAGAGCATGGTTGTTATAGTTGGTATGAGAGGATAGGTTTAGTTAATTTTGGGATTAGGATTATAAAACCCTAGTCAAATCCTTAGGAATAAGACTATGTATAATAAAACATCCCTAAAGTTTGGTGAGTATTGAGTATGTGCTTTGTCTAAAAAATAAATCCTTTTCTAGATATGAGCAGGTGGTGGTGGATCTAGCACAAATGTATGTAGGGGTAAAACCCAAAAACGCTGTTTTGAGCTAGACTCGAACGGGAACGGGTCCATGACAATGGGCCCTGATTCACTATTGGTTAAAAAACTCCCAAGGGGATATGATTTGGTAAATTCACAAGCTTATTATGAACCAATTTTAAGGGAATAAAAATAATTCCCCTAAGAATATATGTTGGGGAGTAGATCATGGATAACATAGATTGAAGCCTATAAATTCATAAGTTATGGAAATAAAAATAATTTATAAGTCACCCATTTTTTGTATTTGTATTACCATTTATGTGTTACCCGAAACCGTCCTTTTATTCCAGCCAATGGTCGGTAATAGGAGGACATGGGATAACAAAATATTCTAAGATCAATGTGAAGAATGTTCTAATGAGATGGCCAATCCGATGGGAGCCAAAATTGGGAACTTTTTCACGATACACTCTCAGTTAACACATGTTTTGAATAGATACATGGGTCAAGAGGAACATTCACCCCCCTAATAAATAAAAAGTCACAATAGAGTTCTTCATTAGACAAAAGCCTCCTACTTTTAATGGATAATCTGATCCATCAATCGTTGAACAATGGATCAACTCCAATGAGATGATCTTCCCCATCCATCAATGTTATGAACAAGAGATGGTACTTCTTGTTTCTTGTTGTATGGATGGTAAAGTTGATCAATGGGGGACATTAATCAAAAATATGAAGCCTGAGGAGGAGATCGAGGAATTGTATTAGAATGATTTCTAGAAAATGTTTTTTGACAAATACTTACCTTGCACCCTCTGAATTAAAATAAGAAGGGACTTCCTTGACCTCATGTAAAAAAGTGATGAATCCATCAGATCATATGAGGTAAACTTTAAAAGGCTTGCACGATACACATATATCTTTTTCTTTACCCCCGAATTCAAGGTTGACCGCTTCTTTGGTGGGATAAAACCTTGCCTACAAAAATCCCTAGTGATCCATGACTTCAAGATCTATAAGGAAATTGTCTGATGTGCCATCAAAGTTGAAATGGAGATCAGAGAATCTCAAGGGTATCATGGGGATAAGAATCAAATGGTGGACATTAATTCAAGAAGTCTAATAGATAAATCCAACAGTGCTAATAAAATAAAGCACCCCACTTTACAAAGGGGAGGAAAGAAGAACCCAAGAAATTTCTTGAATGGGACTAGTAAATGATTTAGGTTTGGAAGAGAAGGTCACATGTCCATTAATTTCCAACAAGAAAATCCCACAACTATGATAGAGGGAAGGAATGCTCTGTCCAGCACTCAAAATGTTGTTCATTACTTCAACTGTAAGGAACCAAGGCACTTTTCAAACAAGTTGCATAAGACAAGGGATTTTGAAGGTGAAAAACAACCTCCAAGGAATAAATGGAGAGATTTTGACATCACTACCTTCGAAGTGAACCCCAACAATGAAGTAGTGATGGGTACAATAAATATTCATTAAATAATAGAGAATGTATTTTCTGATTCTAGTTCAACACTTTCTTTTATATCCCAAAAGTTTAGTATAACAATCCCAACACCACCACAAAACATGGAAGTAAAGATGTTAGTGAGAACAAAAAAATGGGGAAATCATTTTATCCCTTGAATATAACTCTTCCCGTGTCATAATTTGTGGATTGAACTTCTTGGAAAACCTCATCATACTCCCTCGGGTGGATTTTGATGTAATTCTTGGCATGGATTGGATTTCTATATGTTGATCCAATATAAATTGCAATGAGAGGGAAATCACTCTACAAATGGTGAATCAACCGCTGATTCTGTACAAGTGCAAGGAGGAAGATGAAACTTATTTAGAACCATCATCTCAAGAATGGATATTAATTCCCTATAAACATGTGTATCTGGCATAGATGATTTATTATAAGGAAGAAACCATCCTTGAAGACATCCCTATTTTGGGGGAATTCACTAAAGTGTTTCTTGAGGAATTGTCTGGTGTTCCTCCTATAATATATGTTTAATTACCAATCGATCTTATACCTGGGGAATTCCCAATATCAAAGAATCTGTATAGAATGGATATTATAGAACTTAAGGAGTTTAATAAACAACTACAAGAGAATCTAGAAAAAGGGTTTATAGGCCTAAGTTCTTTGCCAGGGGGTGCACCAGTCCTCTTCATCAGGAAGAAAATGGGTCAATGTACCTTTTCATTGATTATCATGAGCTCAACAAAATCAAAATAAAGAACAAGTATTATTATCCCTGAATTGTTGACTGGTTTGGTCATCTATGTGGAGCACAATACTTCTCCAATGTTGATTTATAGAAGGATATTACCGAGTAATGGTGAAGAAAGAGGATATCCCCAAGACTTATTTTTGTACAATATATGGGCACTATGAAATCATAGTAATTCCTTTCAGACTCACTAATTCTTTATAAATATATATGGACTTGACAAATAGAGTCTTTTGATATAACCTCAACAAATTTGTGGTTTTATTTATTGGTGATATTATAATATACTCCAAAACCAAAGAGGAGCATGAGGAGAATCTAAGCACTATACTAGAGACCTTGTGAAATGATAAGCTCTATGAAAAGTACAGTAAGTGTGAGTTCTGGTTGAAGGAGGTCTCATTCTTGGGTCATATCATCACAAGCGATGGGATATTTGTGGATCCCTCTAAGACATCTACAGATGAAGGATTTACAAGGCCAATATCATTAACTAATATCCTTAGATTCTTGGTGTTAGCTAGATATTTTTTTTGATCTTTGAGAAATTTCTCCCGATTGTACAACCCTCTATCCAAGCTAACTCAGAAGGGAGTAATGTTTTCATGGATTGATGAATGTGAAGAGATCTTCAAAGCATTGAAAAGGTAGCCTATCACCCACAATTGGAAAACTTTTTGTGGTATTTATTGATGCTTCAAAAAAAGGATTGGGATGTATATTGATGAAAAATGACAAAGTCATTGCCTATGCATTAAGGAAATTTAAATTTCATGAAAAAAATGATCCATCACATGATCTGGAGTTGGATGTAGTAATCCGTTCTTTTAAAATTTGGCTACATTACCTCATTGGCGAGAAGTGTGAAATATATCCAGACCCAAAAATCCTCAAGTATATATTCACATAGAAAGAGTTGAACATGCACCAATGAAGATTATTAGTGCTGATCAAAGCCTATGAGTATCCAATACATTACAACCCAGGGAAAGAAAACAAGGTGGTGGATGCTCTATGTAGAAAATACGCAGTAATTATATCATTGAAAAGAGTTGAAAAGGATACGATCATCTTATATTTGATGAAGATGGACATGAAAATTATAAATAAGGGAACATAAACAATCCTTTAACAAATGTTGTTCATCCATCTCAATTGGAAGGGCTAAATGATGCTCTCAACATGATGATGTGGGAATTCAAAAGAATGTGGAAACTATCCGAGATGGGAAATCCCAAGAATTCAATGTTATAAAAGAAGGAATTTAGGGATTTGGGACAATACTATGTGTTTCATCAAGTTCGTAGTTAAAGAAAGAACTTTTGGATGATACACATAGTTCTAATTTCTCTATTCACCCTATAAACACAGATATGTATCGAGATATCTGAGGGCATTATTGGTGGGATAACATAAAGGAGATCAATGAGTATACATCAAAGTTCCTGGTATGTCAGCAAGTGAAGGCTGCGAGGTATAATTTTAAGGGGATGACTCAACCATTACCCACACCAGTATGGAAATGTTAAAACATCACCATAGACATTGTCGCTGGACTTTAGAAGACATCCAAAGGAAATAATTCTATTTGGGATGTTGTAGATCATCTTATAAATACTGCACACATCCTTTCAATTCGAGTGGATTTCACATTGGCTCAACTGGAATGGATATACATTAATTATGTGTTAAGGATGAATTGAGTACCACTATCAATTTTCAACATATAGAGATACAAGATTCACCTCTATGTTTTGGAAGAGTTCTCAACACTCTCTGGATGTTGAGAAGAACATCAGTATGGCTTATCATCCTCAAACTGATGGGAAATCTGAACAGACTATCCAAACACATGAGGAAATGTTGAGAGCCTTATCAATGGACTTAGAAGTAGGATGAGATCAACATCATCCTATATTTGAGTTCTCTTACAACAGTAGATTCAACTCAATCATCCAAATCAATCCTTATGAATCTCTTTATGGGAAGAGGTGCAGAACACTGGCATGTTGGGATGAAGTGGGGGAGCGAAAACTCCAAGGTCTAGAAATAGACGAATAAATTGTGGAGAAGGTTAATACCATCCGGTACCACATTGAATCTTCTCAGAGTCGACAAAAGAGCTATTCTGATTATCATTGATGAACCTTAGAGTTTGATGTCGCAGACATGGTATTCCTCTGCATATCACTGTGGAAGAGGTAATGAGATTTGTGAAGAAGGGAAAACTTAGTCCCAGGTACATCATCCCTTTTATGATCCTTGGTAATATTTGAGTAGTGGCATATTTAATATCACTCCCAACGAACCTATCTCAAGTATATGATATATACCTTGTATCACTCTTGAGTACGTACATACCATACCCATCGCATGTACTCAATCCAGAGGTGGTACCATTGGAGAATGACCTCTCCTATGAAGAGAATCTAGTGAAGATTGTTTATTATAGGGATATAGTTCTATGAAATAAGACAATTCCCCTCATCATGGTGTTGTGGTGAAACCACAAGTTTGAAGAGGCAATGTGGAAAACAGATGAAGTGATAAAGAAGAGTTACCCTCATTTTTTTTAATATGGGAAACTGAAATTCTTAGGGTGAAATTTCTTTAAGGGGAAGATTGTAACGACCCAAAATTTTATTAATGAAAATTCCTCTTGATCTAATTAATTTTTTTATTATGTAAAAGGGTTATATAACATATATAGTTCTATAATTTTTTGATTTGGGATTTAAAAATTCCATTATGAATTGTTACCGTTGCAAATATAGTTTTTTAACCTTGATCACATGATTAGTATAAATATCGGGTGTTAACAAATCTAATTTACTCAGATAAAGGAAGTGATGGCCTCATCTAGTAGAATTTCTCTGTATGAAACCCATTTGACAGAGCTTGAAAAGGAGGTGGCATTATTGGGCTTTACTCTTGACCAAATCCAAGCCGATATTTAACATGTTAAACTCGAACATAACCGCATATATGATAAGTGGAAGTTAATAGAGATTACCACCTAAGAAATGTTATCTGAGACACCCCAGAAGTCTATCACCATATCACACCATACCCTTAGGTAATATGAAGGTGTTATAAGGGGTTATGTAACAAGACCCTAGCACTATGATTATGTGCAATATTTTTGTATAGAATAATCAAAATATATTCATTTAATTATTGTTACTTTGTAAATAATTTTTAAAGCACATAGAGTATTTTTAGTTAATATTCAATTAAGAAATATATTTTGATGATTTTATGGTTTTCTAAATTAAATAATATTTTAATAAAATATTATTACTAAATTAATTTTTATTAAATAAAAATTATCTTATTGTTTTTATGAATACAATTGTGATTTTATTAAGGTTTGAATGCCATTTTTAACAAAACCCATTAGTTTTTGATGAATGTCGTTTTTTATTTTTAAAGCAAACAAATCACTTATTTAGATAATTATTCAGATAAAATGAATATAATTTTTGGAATTATGATGTCAAAATTATTCAATGGTGAATTTTTCATAATTTTTTCAGATAGTCGAATTTTTTGGTAAGAATTAAATACTGTTTAATTATATAATGTGTTTTAAGATATCATAATGACTCAATAGTGATATAATAAAATACTATAAATGAGAGTTTCTTCCAATATATGTTTTAGAATTAAAATATTGTTCTTTTAGGTTTTTTTTTGATTTATTTTACAAAGCTTTAGTCGACCCTCCATGATTTAGAAAAAAATTTATCTTTTTAAATTGATTTCCTTGAGAGTGTGACATGCCTATACCTAAGAAAGCCTAATATTTTAATAATTTAGGACTTTGGAATTTAAAAATAATGTTTCCACTCCCATTTTTAAAAAACCATGGTCAAAAACCATGGGTTGGTTTGTGGTTTTGGTTAGTTTAATGTGTGATGTCCAAAATCTAAATAATAACGAATTCCCTCTTTTTCCTATACAAACCCACACAAACTCCCACTTCCTCTTAATTTAATGCCTTTTTATCTCAAAACACCATTACCATCCCCTCTCTATAATCTTCCAAATGCAGCCAAATCTCCCAATAATCCACTCTCAAGCCTCTCCCAAACCTTTGGGATCACACTTCCAAGTAAGGGATATCTTCCTTTCTCATTTTTGTCCAAATTTCATTATGTTGTTATACAATTTTAATTTAAATGAAATTTTTTTGGGTATTTTATGACACCTCCCCCATACATCCCTCATTATTTTTGAATTATGAGAGGCCCCTTTATCTCTCATTAATGCCTCCCATGAAAACCTATTACCATGCTAAAATTCCATAAGGGATTTCTCTCTCCTCATTTACATTCAAAAAAATCTTTTATATTATAAATAAAAATTCCATTACATTTTTTGGGACATGTTTATATATTACCATATTACTTTCTATTTAATTTAAATATTATGAGACACCTCTTTCCCACTCATTTACCGTTTTTATGAATTCTTATGTCACGTTGTTTTGCTGCCGAAATTGAACCATGATTTTCCAAGACAAAGTCATTGTGTCATGAATACCATGCCCATTTCATTATCAAGAGTATTCACCTTTATGAAAATTTAATTATTGATTATAGAGTTTCATTTATGAATTCAATATTCCAATATCATGGAATAAATGATTATGTTTAATGAATAAATGTTATATGATCTATGTGGCACACTTATGCGTGAAATGAAATGATTAAGGATGATGCGCCCTAATAGCGCTCTAATGCATTGGGTATAGATTAGTATCATGATATGTCAAGTTCAATGAGGTTTTACACATGATATTTCAAGTGAAATGAAGGTTTACTCATGCTCCATGTTCAATGATCTATGGCTCATGCTAAACTCATGTTAAATATTGATGCCACATTTCTATGTTATGATAATCATGTTGTATCACACCTTTTATGTTTATGTATCACTTAAGATCCATTGATATTCTTATTTCATAACGAGTACTATATTCTTCATGTTATGTAATTACTACTCCCTTACAGGGCTTTATATCTTACCCTTTTCTTATTTTTGTCCTCAAGTTATCCCCTGAAATGCTAAGTACGAAGGAATGTGTGTGGTCATGTAAAATAAGTTTTTAAAAAAAGTTTTGTGTTTCATGTTTTAAGTTGTTATGTAATTTTCCTAATCCCCAAAGACACTAGACCTCTCGATATTATATGTTTTCTCAATTGAAGGTTTTATGTAATAAATTATGTTTTTGTTTGAAATAAAGAGAAGGGTTGTTATATTACCTTTTATATCGTTCTCGCATTTTTCAACTCGATGAGGTTGAGTTATAGTTGGATAAATCCTTCGTGGAGCACCCTATTCAGATTGTGGATCACAACACAAAGGTTCTCTATATTCGATCTATTCCTCTGGTACAGGTGTTATGGCAGCACAGGCGAGTATAGAACAAGGCTTGGGACAAGGAGGCCGATGTACGATCACAGTGGCAATATTTGTTTGATGTTTCTTCTTCACCACCCATGGAAGGGAAACTCGGGGGGGATTCCTTTAAGGGGTAATTTTTTAAGAACCTGGATCATCATTTCAGTTATGTATCCTTAATTAGTCTTATTTTGTGGAAAAAGGAAGAAATGGGACTTTTCTATGTACATGCGGTGAACTCTTGAGAACACGCCATGAACCTAGTTGTCTTGTATAACCGTGTAACGGCCAAGTACGTGGCTATGTGGGTGACCTAGAAGACCACCTAATGTGGGTTCCGTTTGAGTCTAATAGATAGTGTTTAAATTAAATTAACACACTCTCTACTTTTTTTATTTGATTAATCGGCTTGGGGTCGCATCCCATCTCCCGGACTTCTTTCTTCTTTCCTTGTCTCGTACATGAGAGCAATGAACAACCGAGAAACTTAGATCCCCTGTCATTCCTCTGTCTGAGCTCTGATTGAGACATTGTTGGGTGTGTTGGATTCCCACAAGTGAGATATATCTTTCCTTAGAGCCTCTCTTCCTAATTTCTCCTCTCTCATGATTTATTCTAGGTTGAACGATTTTAACCATTTTGTAGATCTACACCATTCTTGGATGATTCAAGGGCCGACATTCTAGAGTGTTCATTATAAAACATCATGGTAGGTGTTTTTTGCCTTTATTTTAATGTCATTGGACTTTATATGATAAAAGTGTCGAATACCCATGTTTAGGGTGTTTCATGTTTTGGATATCAACCCTGTTTAAAACCTGTTATGGTTTGTTTGATTGAAAATGGGTTATTGTTTATGAATAAGTTTTACTACCTTGATTATGGATGTGTTTTCCCTGTATGTTTGGTTTTGGAAATTAGGTCTATGCAGAATGTTATGAAGCTATGTTTTCCATTCCTAGTGTTGTTAGGATGGAGTTTTCTTTTTATCAGATTCATCTTTTTCACATTCTGAAAGTATGAATAAGAGGAATTGACTGTGAGGCCTTCCTGATAAAGGTTCATTTATTTATGAATTGTTATTATGATTGAAGAGAGGTGTTAACTATGAGATATACTATGGGTAAACTGACTAGAGGTGTTAGAACGCAAGATTTACCCATAGGGTAATTATTAAATGAATGTTGGACCATATGGAATTGACTGTGAGAGCTTCCAGATGTTCATTATAATTTATTGTTGCTATGCAGACCAAGGAGTGTGGGATCTAGGAGCTACCCAGGTGGTCATTTTTTTAGTAATGCTATATGGGACCATAGGGGTTAGACTGTGTGTGTAGAGACCCGTATCCTGACGTACATGGACATTACATTACATTTGCGGAATACTTAGTACATAACAAAAACACACACACAAGGATCATAATAGTTTAGTGTCTTTGGAAACTCGGAACATAATCTTCTAATCCTGGTGAAAGATCTTCAATATCTCCCATAAAGATCTTCCATTTTTTTTTTACCTAAAACCTTTCTTTATATCCTGGGGAAAAGAAAACATAAAAGGGTGAGCTCAAATGCTCAGTAAGGGTATACAAAAGAAATAAAAATCATATCATATCTTTTTGAAAATCATAACCTGCAAAAGAGATCATAATATCTTAACATGGAACAAATCATAGAAGTGAAAATGAGATCACCATAATCATAACATGAAACTTGAAACTTTGTGGCATGCACACATAATCATGGAAAATCATTTCTTGTTAGTCATGACTCATTGCCAAGACTATCTTAGTGGACAAAGTCCCTTTCTGAATCGAGTAACCCTCGTTTCAGTCCTGTTTCACCGAACCGGTATAACCTACCATTCCAGCCATGTCTATCTCATGAGATATAAAATCTTTACCCAATGCATTGGAGGGTGATATAGGTCCCACCCATCTTATTATGAATCCTTTCTTATGTGTGCCACATAATCATAAAACATACATCATCGCATAACACATGTAACAAAAATGGGATTCTTGAAACACCATGACATCATAAATCAATTCATATAAGATAAAGGAATTCATAAAAATAATTCCATCACAACATGATCAAATCCATGTAATAATAGGGATAAAAACAGAATAATTTATTATCTTAGATGGAAAATAATTTTGATAAAACACTTGAACTCCATTCTTGAGGAAAATATCCTTTCTTCTTCAAAAACATTTTTCCTTTCATAATATGTCATACAACTTTAAAATAAAAGAAGTTGATTAAAAATAAACTTGAAAACTTGTAAAGGAAGCTTCTTGGAAATAATGTTTTAAAAATCCATTCATGCCGTATAAGTTAAAAAAACATTATTTCGTACTTTTGTCGGAAAAGTCAAAAAGTACCTTGTACGAAAAAAGATTCCTTTCATACATATCACTAAAAACTCACCGAAGGGTAAAAATGGATTTAAACAATTGTAGGTGGATGGAAATAATATTACATTTTGATAAAACATGGATGTGGATGATAAAATACACCCCAGTAAATACTTACGAATAAACAATCTCGGATAAAAATGAGATTGTGATATTTCCCTTACCTTAGGTCCGACTTGCTTTGTAAGTGTCCGAACCGCCTGTATAATGATTTAAATCATGTTATTGACTTATTACAGAATCATATTCACTGTTATGATATCATATATGGTTCACTTATGACATTATATTACCCGTTCTTTTGTAAATTCCATGTTAAAGAAGCGTTTTGGGTAAAATCGTTTCATTTATCGTAGGTGTTTTGACTTGTTGTTCCTGAAATCATTATTACTTATATCATGATTTACTTACTTCCAGAATATAAAACATGATTTATATATCATATATATTCAGTATATATATATATATAATAGGTAGATAAATAAAATGAAAAACACCGTTCATGGAGACGGTAGTCCGTACGTACGCATGAACGCTGTTTTCCTTTCCTTATTGTCTTGAAATGGAAGTAAGTAGATGACATACATATGTATATATATATATATATACATAAATCCAGTAGCTTTATAATGTCATATATTTCATTATTATTTCTTATATATACTTTATAATCATTCTTAAATGGTTAACATGGAGAATGAATCTCATCGCGTCGTGGAGACGGTAGTCCGTACGTACGCACGAGCGATGATATCATTTCCATAAATATTGAACTGAGTTGGAGTGGATTATACAATATATCAGAATCAATATGATGTTGTAATAACTATGTATAGTTATTCTTTACACCATTATACCCATCCATGTAAGGTGGTGGTGGAAAATAGATTACACCACGGCGTGGAGACGGTATTCCGTACGTACGCACGCGCGGTGATTTCTTTTTCCGTAGGATGGATAGATAGTTAAATAGGGTCGTTCCATACTTATAATAACATATCAGTATATTATTGATACTTATGTTATTACTTCATAATGAAACAACCTAAGAAGAAGAAGTGGAAGAAGAAATAAAGATGAAAGAATTGGTAATGGTAATTACCTCTTCTTTGAAGTGCCTCTTTGAGACCTCCTCTTAGGGCACTAGAATTGGTCTTTGAGGAAGACCAGAACCTCTAGGATGTTGCTAGGGAAGTGGATAAGAGATTTGGGCAGGTTGTGGCCGAGCTTGAGTGCTCAAATTGGTGTGAGGAGGAGGGGGAGGAGGTGTCCTTTTATAGGGGAGGAGAGGGGCACCTTAGGAATATCTCAAAATATTATTTTATATTAAAGTCAAAATCGGTTTATAATGGTTCCAAAGGGTCTTATTTCGAAGCTAAAGTGGGTATGGGTCGAAATCCTATCAGCCAAAAAGATTTAGACAAGTTTAGGGTATTATTTTAACCTTATCAATTAGATTTACCTCTAAGTTAAATAATTTAACTTTTACCGTGTCTTTTTGTTTTCTTTCACTATATGGTTAATACACTTACTATAACATGCCAAACAAACCCCAAATTGTTTATTATTAATATATATATCCTTATCTAAGTCATTTGGCCGAACATTAGATTTTTAGGAATAAAATAACAATTAATAATATAATATTTGATTTAAAAACTATTTTGTGTCAATTTTGACACTATTTGATATATGATTTTTGTGAAAGTCATAACAGAATTAAATGTTCGAAGAAAGTTAATTAAATCAACATTAATATATCATAGTAACCTATAATATTAGTGGAATTCATAAAAAGTCTCAAATTACATTTATTTGGGTGTTTATAACATCAATTATGTCAATATTTTATTAATAAGATAATTACTGCATCATCATTGTGTCATAAATAAATTAAATTATTTAAAGTCTAAAAATTACAAATAAAATACCATTATGTAGTAAATCTTTTTCTCTTTCTAATTAATATTTATAATCTAAAATCCAACATATATAACCCTATGTAACAATTGTTTTGCTAAAAGATATATGCTTGTGTCAATTTTGTATTCATTTTAACTTAATTAAAATAAAGTGTCATTATCACTTACAAGTGGATCAATGGGGTCCCAAAATCGACCCAAAGATGCCCATGGTCTACCATGTATCAACCAATGGGGTTAAGACACGTTTTAGGGTAATTTAATATTATTATAATATTATTTGTTAACCCTTATTTACCGGATTTACCCTTAACCATGGTAAATAAAATATTTACCGCAGTAATTATTCAAAATGTCTAAAAATAAAAGTTATCTATTTACACAATTTGAACATCCTGATTCCAAATATGGAATCCATTTTTCTAAATTCAAAACACAGAAGTGGCAGAAATTAATTTAAAATTAATTCCCGTTATCAAAACAAAAAGCATGTTTTTAAGAGATAATAACTATCAAAATATTGACACTTGTTTATGTTCGGTTTAATTGTAAAATTGTGTCCAATGACCAACATTATATTAAGTGGTAAAAATATATTCTAAATATACTTTAAAACCATTCAATATTATAATTTAACCACATAATATATTACGATGAAAAAAGTTGTTTTTAATTAAAATATAGCGTGTTTTTACTATTCATGAAAATATGAAAGTTGTCGGAAAAATATCAAAACTTTATCTAATGTAAATTTTTACATCCTGATTCAAAAGAAGAATATTATTTTGTCAAATTGAACATATAAACATGTCAAAAACTATATTTAAAGTGGGTGCGCCATCAAAAGGCGGTAAAACTGCATTTTTTGAAAAATATTTATTTTACCCGAAAAATTTATTTTGTTCTTATACCATGTTCGAGAAATGTGTAAGATGAATAATAATGTTATAAAATTCAAAATTTAGTTAATACTATTCATAACGGCTAGTTCATGACAATATTATAATAATATAACATTGTTTATTAAAACCTGATATTGCGTACAACACACGCTATCGAGGAAGGTCGTGATTGTGTGTAATGCAAGCCAAGTCAGGGTTGCGTGTTGTGAAAGAATCCTTCGTTGTTTCGTATAACAGAATCCAACCATAGTTCATTTATACATTTAATATATATATATATATATACTCAATGTTGCGTAGAATAACTATTATCAAAATTGTGTGTAACACGGTCCAAGAATAGTGTTGCGTATACTACAAGCTAATACGGTGTTGCGTATAGCGCAAGGTAATCTTGGTGTAGAATACAACACAAGACATTAATGAAATTAAAAGAATATTTTTCATAAAATCTCGGGGTGTTACATTCTACCCCCCTTAAAATGAATTTCGCCCTCGAAATTCGTCGAGGTTATAAATGGTTTACTATTTGAAAGTTTCTTTGATAGAAACCCACATCGTAAAAAGGAATACCAAAACTTATCTTTAAAAACAAAAGTATGAAACGTAAAGGTTACCCAAATAAACTAATCACTGGGTTTCCATATAGGTTAAAATATGGATATGGAAGAGAAATCTAACAATTATGTTCTGATGGAGAGTGGTAGAGAACATGGCTATGGAAAAGCTAGCAATCACAAAGCCATAAATTTGTGACGATCTAAGGTACCATCCGATTCATCAGATATAAGATCACCAGGACAACATTTTTGGTTTTCAATATCATTTCCCTAAAGTTGAAAAATTTGAATTAGAAGAAATACTTACTTGATTTTGGTATAATCTCACTGTTGTTTGTGAATTGAACAATTTACACTTCATCCCTTAAAGAAATGAAGTTGAATTTGTTATTCGTGAAGTGTTAGCAGATCATGTGATAGAATGACGGGTCATTCCATCTGTCTCAAACAAAAGGTTTGAAAAGTTTTAAGTTCATCTTATGGATAGATGGTTCCAAAAATGAACTTATACTTCATATATCATACCGCTTAATAAAATAAAACTAGTTTCTACTAAATAGGGACTTCCTGTAGGTCAGTGGTAGGCGATAAAGGCCAGTCGCACTTCAGTTGTGGGTTCGATTCCCACAGCCTTGTCCGAAGCGATGGGCTGTCGCCCGTCCTGCAGGTTGTCCTTTTTCTAAAACTACATTACTATAACATCCCATCAATAATATCGAAAAAAAACTTCTATCCTTAAACAATACTCACTTATGTCCAACATAATCCATTTCAATCTTTAGGATTATCCATAATACTGCAGTCCACTCTCATAACATAATGAAAACGATTACCAGAGATTTAATACCATCGTTGATCCCCATATATCATAAGATATGTTTTTTTGGTCACATTCAAAACATTCAAAGTCCTTAATCGTGTATTCTCTTGAATACCTTAGTGAAAACATGAATGTAGTTAAAAGTTAACACTTTCCACATACCAAAATCCTCAAAATTCTATATACTCAAACCATGATATCACTTAGTCCTTATATCAATCATGAGCTCATGAATACTGTTAAACATTTCATTTTCTCGTTTTCCCTTCATTATGCGCATAATATCTCAATCACTTTGAATACCACATTAGACAAATACATAAATATTCCAATATTCCAAGATACAACATTATTTTGGAATCCCATTACATAAACACTTAATCATTCCACCACATCGTTGTCATATTCAACATTGCCAATAGTGATCACATGTGACTTCCCTTTGTCCTTTGCCTTAAGCGGTTGCTCATGTCGATTATCACTAACCCTTGGATTAGGGCATTTATTAGCATAATGCCCCATTTCCTTGCACTTGAAGCATTGAAGTGTTGGTTGTACGTTCTCTGCAGTGTTTGCTTTATTCACTTCATTAGAATCCCATTTTCCATTACTTCGACACTCAGCTGCTCGATGACCTTCTTTTCCACACTTAAAACATTTTCTAGTCCCTTTAAGACAATCTCCACCATGCTTCTTTCCACACTTTGTGCATAAGGAAACATTCATCTTCTTTTCACCATTATTCTGAGATTTCTCCTTGAACTCCATCTTTCATTTCTTGTCAAAACCATGAGATGGAAATGTAAAACCAACTTCCATTTCTACCTTGATAGCACAACGCACAATTTTTTCATAACTACTGAAGTCTCTTATAGCTAATGCCCTTCGAAGACTTGGTTTTAAGCCACTGAAAAATCGATCAACTTTACTTTCAGGTTGGATGATAATGCCAGATGCATACCTTGCAAGTCTTGTAAAATTCGCTTCGTATATACCAACAGATTCATCATCCTTTTGCTTTAGTTCAAGAAACTCCTTCTCCATCTTCGTTCGAAGAATACGAGGGAAGTACTTACTGAAAAACAAGTTCTTGAACTCGTCCCATTCCATGGAATCAATTTCATCTCTTTGCCTCGTATTCTTGATAAGATTCCACCATTGATCAGCTTCACCTTACAAACGATATACTGCTAAGATGACTTTATCATGTTCAGAACATTGAAGAACTAAAAATATCTTTTCAGTAGTACTAATCCATTGTTCAGCAACTAATAGATCAGTAGACCCACTGAAAGAAGGCGGACGCTGCCTCATGAAGGATTCAACAGAATGTTGCTCCTTCCTTTGCTCGTTTGGAAGTCCTGCATGATTCATAGCTTGAGAAAGTTGTGTGAGCATGGCTACAAGATTTTGCATTCCAGCTCCCATATCGTTTGGTTGCTCAGGGGGACAATCATTGCATTGTCCATTGCATTGATCAACACGGTTCCTTCGGGTTCCAGCCATCGTCTAAAACCCCAAAAGAATAGTGTGAGAGGCAAAAATCATGCTAGGTAAAACAACATAATAAATGGGTAGTACCCTCAATATCTATCATCTTAGGTTAAATTCTAAGATCGTTAGAGCAATTCTAGGACTATAACCTATACGTATACTTAACCTTAGAGACATCCCTAGACATACCTTAGAAATATCTCTAGGGATCTCACTAACGTTTTCGCATCCTAGTTTCCAAAGGTTGACTAAACCTTTCCTCTGATACCAACTGTAGAGACCCGTATCCTGACGTACATGGACATTACATTACATTTGCGGAATAATTAGTACATAACAAAAACACACACACAAGGATCGTAATAGTTTAGTGTCTTTGGAAACTCGGAACATAATCTTCTAATCCTGGTGAAAGATCTTCAATATCTCCCATAAAGATCTTCCATTTTTTTTTACCTAAAACCTTTCTTTATATCCTGGGGAAAAGAAAACATAAAAGGGTGAGCTCAAATGCTCAGTAAGGGTATACAAAATAAATAAAAATCATATCATATCTTTTTGAAAATCATAACCTGCAAAAGAGATCATAATATCTTAACATGGAACAAATCATAGAAGTTAAAATGAGATCACCATAATCATAACATGAAACTTGAAACTTTGTGGCATGCACACATAATCATGGAAAATCATTTCTTGTTAGTCATGACTCATTGCCAAGACTATCTTAGTGGACAAAGTCCCTTTCTGAATCGAGTAACCCTCGTTTCAATCCTGTTTCACTGAACCGGTATAACCTAACATTCCAGCCATGTCTATCTCATGAGATATAAAATCTTTACCCAATGCATTGGAGGGAGATATAGGTCCCACCCATCTTATTATGAATCCTTTCTTATGTGTGCCACATAATCATAAAACATACATCATCGCATAACACATGTAACAAAAATGGGATTCTTGAAACACCATGACATCATAAATCAATTCATATAAGATAAAGGAATTCATAAAAATAATTCCATCACAACATGATCAAATCCATGTAATAATAGGGATAAAAACAGAATCCTTTATTATCTTAGATGGAAAATAATTTTGATAAAACACTTGAACTCCATTCTTGAGGAAAATATCCTTTCTTCTTCAAAAACATTTTTCCTTTCATAATATGTCATACAACTTTAAAATAAAAGAAGTTGATTAAAAATAAACATGAAAACTTGTAAAGGAAGCTTCTTGGAAATAATGTTTTAAAAATCCATTCATGCCGTATAAGTTAAAAAAAACATTCTTTCGTACTTTTGTCGGAAAAGTCAAAAAGTACCTCGTACGAAAAAAGATTCCTTTCATACATATCACTAAAAACTCACCGAAGGGTAAAAATGGATTTAAACAATTGTAGGTGGATGGAAATAATATTACATTTTGATAAAACATGGATGTGGATGATAAAATACAGCCCAGTAAATACTTACGAATAAACAATCTCGGATAAAAATGAGATTGTGATATTTCCCTTACCTTAGGTCCGACTTGCTTTGTAAGTGTCCGAACCTCCTGTATAATGATTTAAATCATGTTATTGACTTATTACAGAATCATATTCACTGTTATGATATCATATATGGTTCACTTATGACATTATATTACCCGTTCTTTTGTAAATTCCATGTTAAAGAAGCGTTTTGGGTAAAATCGTTTCATTTATTGTAGGTGTTTTGACTTGTTGTTCCTGAAATCATTATTATTTATATCATGATTTACTTACTTCCAGAATATAAAATATGATTTATATATCATATATATTCAGTATATATATATATAATAGGTAGATAAATAAAATGAAAAACACCGTTCATGGAGACGGTAGTCCGTACGTACGCATGAACGCTGTTTTCCTTTCCTTATTGTCTTGAAATGGAAGTAAGTAGATGACATACATATGTATATATATATATACATAAATCCAGTAGCTTTATAATGTCATATATTTCATTATTATTTCTTATATATACTTTATAATCATTCTTAAATGGTTAACATGGGGAATGAATCTCATCGCGTCGTGGAGACGGTAGTCCGTACGTACGCACGAGCGATGATATCATTTCCATAAATATTGAACTGAATTGGAGTGGATTATACAATATATCAGAATCAATATGATGTTGTAATAACTATGTATAGTTATTCTTTACACCATTATACCCATCCATGTAAGGTGGTGGTGGAAAATAGATTACACCACGGCGTGGAGATGGTATTCCGTACGTACGCACGCGCGGTGATTTCTTTTTCCATAGGATGGATAGATAGTTAAATAGGGTTGTTTAATAATTATAATAACATATAAGTATATTATTGATACTTATGTTATTACTTCATAATGAAACAACCTAAGAAGAAGAAGTGGAAGAAGAAATAAAGATGAAAGAATTGGTAACGGTAATTACCTCTTCTTTGAAGTGCCTCTTTGAGACCTCCTCTTAGGGCACTAGAATTGGTCTTTGAGGAAGACCAGAACCTCTAGGATGTTGATAGGGAAGTGGAGAAGAGATTTTGGCAGGGGTTGGCCGAGCTTGAGTGCTCAAATTGGTGTGAGGAGGAGGGGGAGGAGGTGTCCTTTTATAGGGGAGGAGAGGGGCACCTTAGGAATATCTCAAAATATTATTTTATATTAAAGTCAAAATCGGTTTATAATGGTTCCAAATGGTCTTATTTCGAAGCTAAAGTGGGTATGGGTAGAAATACTATCAACCAATAAGATTTAGACAAGTTTAGGGTATTATTTTAACCTTATCAATTAGATTTAACTCTAAGTTAAATAATTTAACTTTTACCGTGTCTTTTTGTTTTCTTTCACTATATGGTTAATACACTTACTATAACATGCCAAACAAACCCCAAATTGTTTATTATTAATATATATATCCTTATCTAAGTCATTTGGCCGAACCTTAGATTTTTAGGAATAAAATAACAATTAATAATATAATATTTGATTTAAAAACTATTTTGTGTCAATTTTGACACTATTTGATATATGATTTTTGTGAAAGTCATAACAGAATTAAATATTCGAATAAAGTTAATTAAATCAACATTAATATATCATAGTAACCTAGAAAATTAGTGGAATTCATAAAAAGTCTCAAATTACATTTATTTGGGTGTTTATAACATCAATTATGTCAATATTTTATTAATAAGATAATTACTGCATCATCATTGTGTCTTAAATAAATTAAATTATTTAAAGTCTAAAAATTACAAATAAAATACCATTATGTAGGAAATCTTTTTATCTTTCTAATGAATATTTATAATCTAAAATCCAACATATATAACCCTATGTAACAATTGTTTTGCTAAACGATATATGCTTGTGTCAATTTTGTATTCATTTTAACTTAATTAAAATAAAGTGTCATTATCACTTACAAGTGGATCAATGGGGTCCCAAAATCGACCCAAAGATGCCCATGGTCGACCATGTATCAACCAATGGGGTTAAGACACGTTTTAGGGTAATTTAATATTATTATAATATTATTTGTTAACCCTTATTTACCGGATTTACCCTTAACCATGGTAAATAAAATATTTACCGCAGTAATTATTCAAAATGTCTAAAAATAAAAGTTATCTATTTACACAATTTGAACATCCTGATTCCAAATATGGAATCCATTTTTACATCCTGATTCAAAAGAAGAATATTATTTTGTCAAATTGAACATATAAACATGTCAAAAACTATATTTAAAGTGGGTGCGCCATCAAAAGGCGGTAAAACTGCATTTTTTGAAAAATATATATTTTACCCGAAAAAATTATTTTGTTCTTATACCATGTTCTAGAAATGTGTAAGATGAATAATAATTTTATAAAATTCAAAATTTAGTTAATACTATTCATAACGGTTAGTTCATGACAATATTATAATAATATAACATTGTTTATTAAAACCAGATATTGCGTACAACACACGCTATCGAGGAAGGTCGTGATTGCGTGTAATGCAAGCCAAGTCAGGGTTGTGTGTTGTGAAAGAATCCTTCGTTGTTTCGTATAACAGAATCCAACCATATTTCATTTATACATTTAATATATATATATATATATATATATACTCAATGTTGCGTAGAATAACTATTATCAAAATTGTGTGTAACATGGTCCAAGAATAGTGTTGCGTATACTACAAGCTAATACGGTGTTGCGTATAGCGCAAGGTAATCTTGGTGTAGAATACAACACAAGACATTAATGAAATTAAAAGAATATTTTTCATAAAATCTCGGGGTGTTACAGTGTGAGCTCTCCCAGAGGGTCATTAATTTTTTTTATTGATTTGGTGATATGAGAAAACAAAGGGGATTAGACTATGAGAACTTTCCCAGAAGGGTAGCTTGTGAATAATTTAATTATTGTGATGAGTAGGCCAAGCTAAAGCACAACCTTGGACTCAATCTTACTTGATTGTTAAATGATCTTTTGAGACATTTTTTTGTTAATTACATACAAGGGTATACTGAGCTTAGGAAATATCCCGAGGATACATTATTCAATGGTATGAATTATTTATAAATTTAAATGAATGTAATTTTAAACATAAGTATTGTTTACTTTTGAGTACTTCCTAGTTTATTACTTCATCGCTGCATATTGCCTGCTATATAAATTCACTTACTATTTGGCACAGATCTTTTGGTGGTTGCCTACTATGATTTGTCTCACACCCTATTGGGGTCATGCTTTTAGACCCAAATAGATTATATGGTTGTAGGTATATATAAGGGAAATTTACCTTCTACATCAGGTACTTGATTGGTGATAGAGCTGGGGAGAATGGGACCCAGCTGAGAATTGTGATGCTGCTTCAGTTTACTGTTTTTCATTTGTAGTTTTGTTTATTATTGTATTTCCAGCATTTTGACTTGTTTGGCTATTTTTCTAGACATATATGACCTGAATCATTTATAAATGTTCCCTTGTTGTTTATTTTCTATCAGTCTTCCACTATTTACTTTTGTTATATTGTATTACTATTTCCACTATTGTTTATCATTTTTTACTGTTTTTTGTATATCTTCCCTATGATGGTAATGTTTCCCCAATTTCTTACTTTGTTCCTCACTGCTAGTCGACAGCCTCTTGCATTTGGGGAAATGCGGTTGAGGTTATGTGACCAACAGGGTTAGGGGAACCCTTGGGCAGCACCCAAATCTAGAATATTACAATATCTGATTCACATGTCTTCATAAAATCCTTCCTCATTACCATTAATGTTAAATATAAATAAAAATATCTCATAGCTTCCTGGAGGTGGTAGCCCACACATACACATGAATGATGTTATCATTTCCCAATAGATTGGATCGTAAGTAAGTAGATATGATATTATAATTCTAGAAGTATATTTATGTAACAAATATAATATATTTAAATTTTAATCTAATCATAATACTCATTAATAATTTATAGGGATGAAAAATGGGTTTTATCGCTATGTGGAGATGGTAAGATGTATATATGCATAAATGATACTTTCGCATATCATTTTATGGGAAATAGGGTGTATAATGTTGTTTTCATAATCATAATAAATTTTTTGAATATTTCGAAAAATTATGTAATTATTTTATGATAAATACCATGTATTTATAGTGGTTAAATAATTGTATAAAAGAAAGTGATTGATTAAGGTGATTGCCTACTCTTTGAAATGATTCCTCTAGATATTCTCCAAAGGGCTTAACGGTTGGCCTTTTGGGAAGACCAGAACCTCTAGTATGTGGATAGTGAAGTTTATAATAAAACTTTTACTATTTCGGTTGACCTATAAGGCTCGATGTTGTGTGAATAAGTGATGTTGGAAGTTCCCATTTATAATTGGGTTGAGTGGCACTTTTGGACTATCACATAAGAATAAATTATAATTAATTAATTTTGAATTAATATGCCTCCAAATGGACATGTACTCTATAATTATGAAAAATATGGTTATAATAACATCAATATATATAATTTAGACTATTTTTATTTTTAATCATAAACCTTGTCAATTTGATAAAACATTAGTTACCTAATTTTAATTTTAACTATGGTAACACATTTTTCAATATTAAGGTGTTGTAGATTTTACATATAAAGTTATAATTTCCCCATAAATTGAAAATTTATGATATTTTAGACCATATATTTTCTACCTTGTCTTATTTTAATATTTTTATTATTTTTCAATAATTTAATAAAATATTATATTGATAAAATATCATTACTTTCAATTTTGACGCTACTCATTTAATTTAAATTTAAATACATCAACACAAAGGAGAAATTCTAATATCATACTTTCAGACTTCCATAACATATCTTATTTAATTGTGAAATTCTTTTTTCACAAAAACTCATTAATATTATATCACTTTAAATTTTTTTAGAACATTTTATTATATATTTTTTAAAAGATAGAAATATTACATTGGTGTTGCATGTGAAATTAATGTCATTATATAGTTAATAAAAATTGAAAAAAATTACATATTGAAATTTATTTATTTATCTCTAAATAAACTCTTATATTCAGTTGTTACTTCTTTTTTTCAATATGTGGACACGAATGACATATTAAAAACAAGGAGAGTGGCATTCTGTAACTTTCATTGATTTAAATAATATAAAAGTCAATTTCATGGACAGGTTTCTATTAAAAACCAAATTTAGATTAGAAGGTGTTAATTAAAAATTTAATTCATTTAATAATAATAATGATTAAACATTATAGTATTATCACATATATTTAATCCATATTATTATGATTTAATTATTACCAAGATGATAAATTTTACCACTATTACTATTCATATTGTCCCAAAAAAGAGTTCTAATTACAAAAATTGAAAATCATGATTCTAAATAGGTAATAAATTTTCTATAATTCCAAACCTATAAATTCTAGATATTAATATTAAATTAAGGGTGAAAATGCCACAAAAAACAACTTTTTGGAACAAAATGAATTTTTAAGAATAAACATGGATTTATTCTTATAATACACCTAGACACATATTTGTTGATTATTTAAATATTTTGAAAAAGTAAATAATATATATATGTTTCAATAAAATTATTCAATAATATGTATTAATTTATTATAAAAATTAGTTATTGTCCTAAAAAACTATGAGAAAAATATATTTTTTCTTTCAGATGATTTTTATTTTCATATGTAATCAACTCAGAACTAATGAATTAATTGCACACATATATAACCATAAATGTTTCATAATTTGGTTGTTCCTATTCATACCCACCAATTAAATTGATAATATTTAAAATTAATTTAAAAAAATAATATGTTAATAGAATATCACATTTCATTTAAACTCTGAGTTTCCTATAATACAAGATATCAACGAAATATAATTATTTATAGATAAATATTTCATAAAAAAATTGGGTTATTACACTACTATACAACAAATCAAAACATGTTGTTCTTAATATAACATCTCATTCTCCATAAATAGAATCTCATGAGAAACAAACATTACCCAATGCATTGTAGGGCTATATAATTTTTGGGCCCACCCATCACATTCATATAATATACATGCATAACTCTGCCACATAGACTTGAAAATATAAGGTTGTACTTCATCAATTTTAACCACAACATTTAAAGATTATGGGTTTAATAAATGGAAATATCTAATAAAATAAGGATATGTACAAGTAGGTGAATACCTTTGAGATGAAATTGGAATGGGTATTCACTATAAAAATATTCCATTGGAAAATCCCAAAATGATTTATGCATTATAAAAGGGGTGATTAAAGATTCATAAAAGGTATAAATGATTGTATGAGGGTTGTATCATCACTTTTAAATCATAAGTATACTAATAGGGATGTTTAAAAAAATAACAGTAAGAAAAATTGGAAAACAAAAGGCATAATTTAAAGAAGGTTCATGAATAAATAAAAGAATGGGAGGATTCCATAATTTAAAAGGGTTCTTCATAAATCTTGGGATATTATTAAGAGATAATGGGATCCTTGTGAGGTATATAGAGAGATAAGGTCAAAGAAATTTAATTATACAATATATTTTAGTGAATATGAATGGGAGAATGAGTGGGTTTATATAAAAATATATATATTAATAATGTATTAATTTCAAAAATTAGTTATTGGAGCCTATATGATATAGTGATCATAATTAATAACCTTGAAATGGTTTTTTGAAACTATTTATACAAAATATGAGTTCTTTTCATTATTTTATAAGGTTAGGAACTTAAGTCCTTAAAATAATTCCCTTGGTGATGTGGAATTGAGTCATGTTCATAATAAATTAACATTTGAACCCTTAAAATATAACATAGGATTTGTAGGATTCATTAAGTGTTTATATAATTAATAAAATAAACTCACAAACAAGTCATTTTAAGGTGGAAATATATTTTTTTCATGGATAATATCTATAGAATTTATAACATTACATTTGGTCTTTTATAATGTCACAATACATATTGTATACTTATAATGTATTTCATTTTTACCTAAAAATTCAGTTTTCTCATAAAATTTTGAAAAAATCACCATTGGATAATTTTAACATTGTTATTTTTGAAATAAAAATTATTATATAAAAATAATTTACTAAATAATATAATTTACATGATTAAATCAAAAATCACTATTTATAGAAAAAATTATATTTTTACAATCAAAGTTCTTTAACCCTTATAAATATTACATTTGACATCAAAAAATAAAATATTTATTTATATTTAAAATATTTTGTATAACAAAAAAATTATTAAAAAATAAATCATTTAAAAAATTATTGAATTCATATAAAATATTATCTTAATTTAAACTATATATTTCCCAAAATAAAATTTAGGTTCCATCGTATCAAAATGTAAATGTTATCAGACTTATTATTTAACCATTATAAAGAAATAAAAGGAAAATATATAAATATTATTTTACTTAAAATAAAAATATAGAAATTCATTATTTTAGGGTCTTGATAAAAAATATTTTATTACTCTCGAAAATTTTTTAATGGTAACGTGTGTGATGGTGATATTTTAATGTGGCGGTTCGGAGAACATAGTTTGGGTTGTGTTATCAATGAGATTGAACTTATCCCATAAATATTTTTTATCATGATTTATTTGTTGAATACAGACTTGCAATTTGTTAAGTGAAAATTATAATATTGTTATCTCCCACATAAGCTCCATTAAATGTCCTCCATTGGTACAATCCTATTGGTTGATCCCATCACTCCTTCCTTTTGTTTAAATTTGACTTTACCATAATCCTAAATTTAATAATCTTAATAGTCCTTGTAAAATGGATATATTATTAGTCGTTATAACATTTAATATTCTTTTAAACCACGTAGACTATTACAATCCAAAAACAATCAAAGTAGTGCATGTGTTTTTTAGATCTATATTACTTAATAGTGAAATTATTCATTCCAAAGTGGGATTTAATTCTTAAAAGTTTAGGTAGTTACATTCATCTCCCCTTCAAAAATTTTTCCATCAATATATTCATTTCATGCACTAAAATAATGAGGGAAATTATATTTCAGTGCCTCTTCCATTTCCCATGTTGCTTTCTCAAACTTTTGGGTGTACCACAGTACTTTGACCAGGTGAGTTGTATTGTTTCATAGAACTTTTTTCCTGTGATCTATGATCTTCACCACCTTCACCTCATATGAAAAATCAATATTTAGTGGTACTATATCCAGGTTTAATATATTTAAGGGCCCAGGTATGTACTTCTTTAATATGGATACATGAAACACATCAGGTACTTGATATATGTTAGGTGCGAGTTCTAGTTGATAGGCTTCTACTCTAATGGTATCAGAGATCAGAAAAAAAGAAAATTTATATTTGAATAATATTTCCATTCTTCCAAAACCTCATGATTTTATTCCATGATGATATATTAAGAAAAACATTATATCCAACCTTAAATTCATATTCCAATTGACGATTTTATGTATAATTGT
Organism: Viscum album; assembly: GCA_963277665.1. Classification (NCBI taxonomy): domain Eukaryota; kingdom Viridiplantae; phylum Streptophyta; class Magnoliopsida; order Santalales; family Viscaceae; genus Viscum; species Viscum album. The sequence continues at coordinate 565,271,558 of OY728164.1, read as the reverse complement.
TCTGTCAACTTTTCATGCATTTCATATGATGCGGAATTTTTTGAACCTTCTATATCATCTATTGAATATGATAATGTCCCATCATCTTCCTCTCTAAAATTTCATCCTAGAATGTCAGAGTTAGACCCCTATTCCTATAAAAAACCTCCTAAGGATTCATTTTTATTCTAGAATGGAAATTTTTGTTAAATGTAAACCCTACTAGGGGAAGGTATTGATCCCAAAAAACATGGAAATCAGTTAAACATGATCCGAGTATATAATCCATAGTTTGAATGTTTTTTTTCAAAATATGAATCTATCTGAGGGTTACTAGAAATTTAAAATCTTAGATCCATATCAAAAACATTCTTAAAGATTCTATGAAACCTAAAGGTAAACCATAGATCTCAATTAGAAAAAATGAAGAGTGGAACTCAATAAAGTAATACCACTTATTTTATGTATATCTTGGTGAGTTGGTCAAGGGAGAAATATTCAATTATAATAATTCAATGTGTTGACTTGTTAAGATGATCAACAATGTAACATACCAGAACCATACACCACTTAAAGGTGCCCCATACCGAATTGGCCACATAGACGCAAGCACATTTCCCCAAATGCTAGAGGTTGCCGACGACAAAAGAGGAACTAGGTGTGATGCGAGGGAAACTATGACCTCGTTAGAAGAGAGTAACATAATAGAAACAATGAAAATACAATAGCGTAATTAGTAATACCATGCAACGGAAGTAAAAAAGTGGAAGACTAATATTAAAACAACCAGATGTCAAAGCATTCAAAGGATGATGTTTCATGTCACATGTTCTTGGAAAACAACCAAAACATGTCAAACTAAAGTAATACATAATACCATTTCCAAAAGTAAAAAATATAAAAAAGAATCTCAGAAGTATCGCATGCCTCAACTTGGTCCAATGCTCTAATACTCTTAAGCATCATATAATGTAACTATAAAAAGGGACTTTCCCTTATTTATACCTGCATAAATATAATCTATTTGGGCACAAAAACATTTCCCAAACAGAGTGTGAGACTAAATCACAGTAGGAAACCACCCAAAGTGAGTTCTAATATTTTAGTGAATATATACAATTGGTTGTGTTAAATAATAAAAGTATTAAGCTAGAAAGTACTCAAAAGTGAAAAATCCTACAAGAACTAGTTTGCATATACATTTATTAAATTATCATTAAAAATTATCAAGATCCAAACTAGGACCAAATATCCTCATATAAAATTGATCTCAACAGATGTCTTAGAAGACCATATATACAAGTATAAGAGAAGACTAAATCCAGGATTGTGTTTTGGCTTGGAAGATGCGTCATAAGTCATTTGATTTCAATATTCAATGTATAAACTGAGTCTTTACTTGAAATTCTATTTTGGAATCCAAATATTACTCCTTGTGTAAAACCACCTACATTTTATGAGCTCATCCATATGATCCTCTCAGGAACCCGGTCTCACTCTAAGTGTGGTTTGATTATTTTTCAACTAGGTCATCCTAGGATCCTATAAATAAGACCTGAGTATCACCCCAGACATATAAAAATATCCAATATAACCCTTCTATGTTATCCCTCATTCCATGAGTCGATCATCCTTTAAATAAATATCCCATGACGCGTTGACTATATTCATGGTCTGCTCATAGCTAAAACATATAAACCCCCTTTTAGTCTTTCCAAGGAATCCCATAATGAATATAACAACTCTGATATTTATTTCAAACATAAAAATAATTTATAACAATAAATAATCACTTGATAAAACATAAAATATTTATATTTCTAGTTTCTATGAGTCTTAAAAACATTACATAACAAATTAAAACATGAAATACACATATTTATTGGAAACATCTTTTACATGACCACACACATTCCATTGAACTTTGCATATCATGGGAAAACCTAAGGCATGAAAAAGAACAGGGTGTTCTATAAATCCTAGTAAGGGATTAAAAAAGTCATAACAGGTAGAATATAGTACATGTTATGAAATAGGCATATCAATGGATCATAATAGAAACATGAACATGAAGGCATGATATAGCATGATTATCATATCATTGAAATGTCGCATCAGCATTTAACATGATATTAGCATGACCCAAGGCTCATTGCTCATGGAACATGATTAAACCCTCATTTCAATTGAATTAGCATGAGTAAACCCTAATTGAACATGATTTATAATGATACAAATCTTTACAAAAAGCATTGTAGCACTATCTGGGTGCACCCTTTTTAATCATTTCATTCCATGCATAAGTGTTTCACATGGATCATTTAACATAGATTCATTAAACAATATAATTTATTCCATGAAAAAGGAACGTGGAATTAATACATGAAAAGCTAAAATAAATAAGTTAATTTTTATAATGGTGAATACTCATGATAGAGATATAGACATGATATTCCCTACACAATGACTTTGGTTTGTAAAATCACAGTACAATTTCAGTAGCATAAAGACATTACATAAGAATTTATAAAAATTTTGATGATAGATGGAGGTGTGTCTCAAAATATTTACCATAAATGGACAGTATATATGTTATATAGATACATGTACCAATATATTTAATGGAATTTATATTCAAAAAACAAAAGAATTTCATGAATGTAACTACGAAGAGAGAAATTCCTTATGGAATTTCAGCATGGTAACAGGTGTAAATGGGAGGCATTCATAAAAGAGAAAGGGGTATCTCATCATTAAATCATAATAAAGGAATAATGGGGGAGGTTAAAAATCAAACCAAAACATTTTTAACTGAAAAAAATGTATAAAAATATAATTAAATTAGGAAAAAATGAGAAAGGAAGAAATCCCTTATGAAAATGTGGCATGGTAATGGATGTACACGGAATGAATTAATGAGATATAAATAGATAAATAATCATTAAAACGTATGGAGGTAAGTATGGGGGAAGTGAGAAATCATATACCAACATTTTTAATTGAAAATAAAATGGAATAACAATATAATAAATCTTGTACATGGATAAGGAAGGAAGGAAAGTGAGGATCCCATAATTGGATGTGTGATCCCAAAGGCATGGAAGAGGCTTGATATAGGATTTCTGGAAGCTTGGAAAAGCTTGGGAGGATTCTAGAGAGAGGAGGGTAGAGTATGGTTGATCTCCAAAGGCTTTCAGTGAAGATTAACTGGAAAATTGGTTGGTTTTATATAGGAAAAGAGAGGTAATTCTTTATTATTTAGGTTTTGGACACCACACATTAAACTAATCAAAACAAAAAACCTACCCATTTTGTTCCCATGGTTTTTTCCAAATGGGATTGTAAACTATTATTTTATAAGGACAATGGACATACATCCTAAAATATTTACCTTTCTTATGTGGAGGTGAGTCACACTCTCAAAGAAATCATTTTAAAAGATAAAATGTTTTATTAGTATTGGAGGGTTCACTAAGGCCACATAAAATTAAACAAAAAAATATAAAATAACATTATTTTAAATGTAAAACATTTATTCGTTGAATATCTAATTTATAATATTTTATTACATCACTTTTGGGTCATTATGATGTAATAAAACACATTATATAATTAAACAGTTTATAATTTTTACCCAAAAATTCGATTGCCTCAGAATATTATAAAAAATTCACCATTGGATAATTTTGACATCCTTATTCCAAAAATATTGTTAATTTTATCTAAATATTTTTCTAAATATTTTTTTTAAATTTTAAAATAAAGATAGATATTTTTTGAAAATTGATGGGTTCTGAAAAAAAGAGATTTCAAACCTTAATAAAAAGTACAATTGTATTCATAAAAATTATACTATAATTTATATTTAATAAATATTAATTGAGTAATAATATTTTATTGAAATATTATTTAATTAAAAAATCAATTAATTCATCAAAAAATATTTCTTAATTGAATATTAACTAAAAATACTATTTCTTCTTTAAAAACTATTTACAAAGTAACAATAATAAATTGAATTTTTATTATTTATTCAATAAAAAATAATAGACATAAAAATAGTGATAGGTTTTTGTGACATAACCCCTTTATAACACATTCCTAAGACCAAATGGGTTGGTGTGTGATGGTGATAGACTCTATGGGAGGCTCATATAACATTGTTTGGGGTTAATCTCTATTAACTTCCACTTCTCTCGTAGGAGGTTCCACTCAAGCTCAACGTGTTGAATCTCGACTTGGGATTGGTAAAGAGAAAATCCCAGTGACACTACCTCCTTTTTGAGCTCTGAAAAATGGGATTCATATGGAGAAATTCAGCTGAATGAGGCCATCACTTCCTTTATCTGAGTAAATTTGATTTTTTAAAGTTCTATATTTATAGTAATCATGTAATAACTATTCAATAGCTATATTAGCAATGGTCAAATTTCATAATGGTATTTTAAAATCCAAAAACATAAAACCAAGGGTGTAAATATGTAATATATCCATTTTACATAATAATACATTTAATTAGATTAATAGTAATTTTCATTAATGAAATTTTGGGTCATTACAATCTTTCCCACTTAAGAAATTTCTCCCTAAAATTTTCTTTTTCCCATAGTAAAAAAGATAAGGGTAACTCTACTTCGTAACTTCCCCTTATTCCCATGTTTCTTATTCAAACTTGGGCTTTCACCATAACTCCACTATGAGGGGAATTGTCTTATTTCATAGAACGTTTTCTCTATGATCTAATATCTTCACTGACTTCTCTTCATAAGAGATGTCATTATCTAATGGTTCTACCTCGGGATTGAGTACATGTGTCTGGTCAGTAATTTACTTCATCAAAAGTGATACATGGAATACATCATTTACATTAGATAGGTTCTATAGGAGTGCGAGTAGATAGGCTACTACTCCAATGCGGTCAAGGATCTCGAATGGACCGATGTACCTTTGAATAAGGTTTCCCATATTCACAAATCTCATAACTCTCTTCCACGATGATATATAGAATAATACCATGTCTCTAACATCAAAATATAGGTCTCATCGATGAATATCACCATAGCACTTTTTTTACTCCAAGAAGCATTAATGTGATACTATATAATCATAACATTCTCTGTTATTTCATCAACCATTTCTACACCTAGTAGATTTCACTACCCAACTTTATCCCAACATGTTGGGGTTCTGCACCTCTTCCCATAAAGGGCATAATAAGTAACCATTTGGATGCTTGAGTGGAAACTATTATTGTAAGAGAACTCAACCAGAAGAATATGTTGATCCCATCCTCCTCTAAAGTCCATCGAGAATGCTCTCAATATTTCCTAATGTTTTTGGATAGTCTGCTCAGATTTTCCATCAGTTTGAGGATGATAAGACGCATTGAAGTTTAGCTCAATATTAAGAACATACTGAAGACTCTTCATGAACCTAGAGGTGAATCATAGATCTTGATCAGATACAATGGATAGGGTAACTCCATGAATCCTTACCACATCTTTGATGTATATCAATGCTAGTTGATCCAATGAGAAATCCTCCTGAATTACAATAAAGTGTGCATTCTTTATAAGACAATCCAGAATAACCCAGATAGAATTGTTTCCTTTGGATGTCTTCGGATGTCTTATGACAAATTACATGGCGATGTATTCCCATTTACATGTTGGTATGGTTAATGCTTTATCATCACCATAGACTTATTTCTCATAGACTTCACTTGCTGACATGCCAGGTACATTGATTAATACACAGTGATCTCCTTATTCATGTTATACCACCAATAAATCTCGTAGTGATCTTGATGCATCTTGGTGTTTCCAGGATGAATAGAAAAAATTGTACTATAAGAATCATCTAAATGGTTATTCTTTAACTCTGGATTTGATGGAACACATATTATTGTCCCAAATCTCACAATTCCTTCTTCATTAAATTGGAACTCTGAGGATTTCCCTTTTCTGAAAGTTTCCACATTCTTCTGAATTCCCAAGTCATCCTTTTAAGCATCATTTAACCTTTCCAAAAGAGAAAGTTGAGAAATCATTTGTGAAATCATTTATGATTTTCCCTTCATTATGATTCTCATGTCCATCTTCATAAAATTTTAGAAGATTGGATCCTTTTCCATTCTCATCAATGATAGAATCCCTAGGTCCTTTATAATTAGAGAATCCACCTACAAGTTCACATTTACATGGTGGTAATGGATTGAACATTCATAGTCTATGAATATATATAACCACTTTCATGGGAGCATGTTCAACCCTTTTTACATGAATATATACATGAGGGTTTTGTGATCTGTGTTTAACACTTCTCCACAAATAGGTAATGTCGCTTATTTTTTTTAAATAGAATATTATTGCAGCCAAATCTAGATCATGTTTGGAATAGTTTTTATCAGGAACTTTCAATTTCATTGAATCATAGGTAATGAATTTTTCATATTTATTTAACACACAATCCATTCCCTTCTTCTATGCATTAGTAAATTACAAAAAATGATCTCCACTTGTGGGTAGTGTGAGCATGGGTCCAATGATAAACATCATTTTTCAAAAAAATTAAGCTCTATTTGAATTCATTAATCCAAGAAAACTTTACTCCCTTTCATGTTATCTTGTTAAGAGGGTTGTAGAATCGTGATAAATTTCACACAAATCAGAAATATTATCCAGCTAACCCTAGGAAGCTACGGATATCCATCACCGAAGTTGGATTTGGTCATCCCTCAATTGCATCTATCTTGGAGGGATCCACGAATATCTCCTTGATTGTTATGATATGACCTAATAATTAGACATTTGTTAACCAGAACTCAAAATTTTTGTACTTTTCATAGAGATTATCCTTTCACAAGGTCTATAGTACAATGCTTAGATGCTACTCATTATCCTCATTGGTTTTAATGTATATTAGAATATCATCTATAAAGACTACCACAAATTTGTTGAGATAATATTTAAAGACAGTGTTCATCATATCAATAATTATTTTTTGAGAATTAGTGAGTCTAAAAGGAATTACTATGACTTAATAGTTCTTATATCTTGTACGAAAAGAATTCTTGGGGATATCCTCTTTCTTCACTCTTACATGGAAATATCCCGACTGTAAATCCACCTTGAAGAAGTATTGCGCTCCATGTAGCTGATCAAACTAGTCATAAATTCGTGGTATAGGATTAGTTTTCTTTATTGTGATTTTTTTGAGTTCATGAAAATCAATGCAATGGCGCATTGACCTATACATCATCTTGACAAAGAGGCCGGGTTCACCCCATGGTGAAGCACTTGGGCGTATAAACCCATTAACCAGATTCTCATGTATTTGTTTCTATATCTCCATAAGATCCACAAAATCCATTCTATATGGATTCAGGTATATTGGAAATTCCCCCAGTATATAATCAATTGAGAATTCAACATCTCTTTAAAAAGGAAGACCAAACAATTCCTCAGAAAACACTTAAGTGAATTCCCTAGAAATAGTCATATCATCAAGGATGGTTGCTTCCTAAGACTCAATCATTTGAGCATGATACACATACTCATTGGGTAGTAATATCCACACTTGAGATGATAGTGATAAATAATATTCATCCTCTTCCTTTCACGTATACAGAATTGGGGGTCAGTTCTCCATATGGAGAGTGATTTTTCTATCACAGCAAACTATGTTGGCTCTATAAAAGGAAAGCCAATCCATGCTAATAATTTCATTAAATTCCACTAGAGGGTGTATGATGTGTTCTAAAGGAAGTTCAATACAAAAAATATGAGAGGGGAGGAGTTATATTCATGGGATACAATGATTGGCCCATTTTTCAATCTCATCAACATCTTTACTTCCATGATTTATGGTGGTTTTAGGATTGTTATAATAAACATTTGGGATATAAAAAATTCATAGAACAAAAATCAAGAAGTATGTTCGCTATTCCTGAATGAATAAAAAGTGTACCTATCACCAATTCATTTTCATGGTTCAATTCAGCAGTATTGATGGAAAAATATCACCCTTACTTCCTTTGAGGTTATTGGTTACCTCTAAAAACCCTTGGCTTAGGGCACTAGTTTGAAAAGTTCCCTGGATTTTTTGTAGTTGAAGCAATGAACAATGCATTGAGCATCGAACAGAGTGTTTCTATCCTTTTTCACCTCCACATATTTTTCCCGTTGGTAGTTAATGGCTTGGTGCTCTTCTCTTCCAAACCTAAAGCAGTTTCTCATCCCCTTCAGGAAACTTTCGTGGTGCTTCTTTCCACACCTTTGGCAAGTGGGGTGATTGATTTTCTTAAAACCATTGGATTTATCCATTGGACCACCATAATTTAATACCACCTTATGTTTCATATCCCCATCATACCCCTGAGATTCGCCGATCTCCATTTCAACTTTGAGGGAACATCGGACCATTTCCTTATAGATCTCGAAGTCACGGATCTCTAGGGATTGTCATAGGCTAGGTTTTAGCTCACCAAAGAAGTGGGCAACCATGAATTCAAGGGTAACGACCAAGCCAGAGGTATATCATGAAATCCTTGTGATGTTTTCATAATACTCTCCAATGGATTCATTGTCTTTTTTATTGAGGTAAAGGAATCCCCTTTCCATCTTAAGTCGAAGGGTGCGAGGACAATACTTGTCAAAACCATTTTCTGGATATCCTTCCATTCCAATATCTCGATCTCTTCCTCAAGAATTGTATTTTTTATCAATGTACACAATTGATCATCTTTTCCCTCCATACGATAAGCATCCAGAAGAACCTTCTCTCATCCAAAACAATGGAGAGTGGAGTATATTTTTAATGGAATTGATCCATTATTTGGAAATTAATGGATCGGGTGATCTATTAAAAGTAAGAGGATTTTGTATCACGAAGCTCTCAATTGTAAATTTTTCTTTCTGGGGGGGTGAATGTTACTCTTGTCCCATTTTTCAATTTAAAACATAAATTAACTGAGAGATTATTGTGATGAAGTTTGTGACTCTCGCTCCCATCAGAATGGGAATCTCATTAGAATAGTTTTCACATTTATCTTCACATCGGTTGTTATCCTGATTCCTCCTATTACTGACCATTGGTTGAAATAAAAGGAAAGTTAGTGGAAACACATAAAGGGTAACTCAATGAAAAAAAGTGATAACTTATAAATTACCTTTATTTTTTTAACTTATCTATATTATCAATGATATACTTCCCAATATATATTTATAGAGGCATTTTTTTAATTCCATTAATAATGGTTCATTCTAGGATTATGAATTTACCAAATCATATCCCCCAGGAGTGTCATATCCAAGAGTGCAACAAGGCCTTTTGTGGTGCACGAGTTCCCATTCGAGTCTAGCTCAAAGTGATGTTTTTGATTTTACCCCTAGATACATATATTCTAGAGCCACCTCTACCTACTCGTATCCAAACAAGGATGTATTTTTAGGTTAAATCACTTACTCAATACACACCAAAATTAAGGGATGTTTATATTATTCTTAGTCTTATCACTAAATCTTTCACTAGGTTTTTCTAATCCTAATCCCAAAAATAACTAAACCTATCCTCTAATACCAACTATAACAACCCTGCTCTTTATTTCACACGTAAACATAATTTATGACATAAAATATTCACTTTATAGAACATAGATAATAGAGAGGTATAGTGTATTTGGGGCTTAAAAACATTACATATTGACATAAAACATTAAATAGCCATCTTTATTGAAAACTTCTTTTACATGACCACACACATTCCTTCATAGTTACCATTGCATGGAATAACCTAAGGACGTGCAAGAGAAAAACGTGAGAAATAAAGCCATGTAAGGTAGTAAAAATGGTATTACATGAAGAATATAGTACATGTTAGGAAATAGACATATTAATGGAGCATAAGAGAAACATGAACAAGAAGGCATGATATAGCATGATTATCATAACATTTAAATGTCACATCAACATTTAACATGATATTAGAATGTGCCAAGTCTCATTGCACATGGAACATGTGTAAAAAATCATTTCAATTGAATTAACATAAGTAAACCCTCATTTCACTTGACATATCATGATACCACTATTTACCCAATGCATTGGAGCGCTATCAGGGTTAACCCTTCTTAATCATTTCATTTCATGCATTAGTGTTTCACATGGATCATATAACATGGATTTATTAAACATCGTAATTTATTCTACAATAAAGTAATGTGTAATTAATACATGAAACTATATAATCAATAAGTAAATGTGAATAATGGTGAATACCCGGGATAAAAAGATGGGCATGGTATTCACTACACAATGACTTTGGCTTGGAAAATCATGGTGTAATTTCAGCTTCATAACGGCGTGACATAAGAATTTATAAAAATGGTTGATGAGAGAGAAAGGGGTGTCTCATTATATTTACAATAAATAGACAGTAAATTTATAATATATACACATGTACAACATATTTAATAGAATTTAGATCCATAAAACAAAATAATTTCTTGAATGTAAATGCAATGATCGAAATTATTTACGGAATTTATGCATGGTAACGTGTGTGCATGGGAAGAATTAATGAGAAAGAAAGAGGTATCTCATCATTAAAACATAATTATGGAAGTATGGGGGGGGTGAAAAATCATACCCAAACATTATTAATTGAAAACAAATTGGATAAAACCCTAATGAAATTTGGACAAAATGAGAAAGGAAGAAATCCCTTAGGAAAATTCGTCATGGTAATAGGTGTACACCAAAGGAATTAATGAGAGAGAAAGAGGTATATCATAATTTAAACAAAAGGAGGGAAGGTTGGGGGGGTTAAAAATCATACCCCAACATTTTTAATTGAAAATAGAAGTGCATAACAATATAAATAATCTTGGACTTAAATAAAGAAGGATGGAAAGCGAGGATCCCTTACATGGAAGTGTGATCCAAAGGCTTGGGAGAGGCTTGAGAGAGGCTTATTGGGAGATTTAGGTGACTTCGGAGGATTATAGTGGGAGGAGAGAAGTGGTTGGTCGGCCACCAATGTATTTTAGTGAAGAGGAAGTTGGATTTTGGGTGGGTTTATATAGTAATAGAGTGGGAATTATTTATTATTTATGTTTTAGACACCACACATTAAACTAATCAAAACCAAAAATCAAACCATGGTTATTATATAGGGGTTTTTCCAAAGAGTATTGGATGAAATTATTTTATAACTCTACTTTCCAAACTTCTTAAAATATTTTTCTTTCTTATGTGGAGGTGATTCACACTCTCTAGGAAATCATTTTAAAAGTTAAAATGTTTTATAAGTCTTGGAGGGCCCACTAAGGCACCATAAAATTTATCCAAAAAATCGAAAATAATATTATTTTAAAGTTAAAACATATATTGGCTGAACATACTATTTTTAGTATTGTATTTCATCACTGTTGGGTCATTATGATTTCATAAAACCCAACATATAATTAAATTGTATATTTTTTTTACCCAAAAATTCGACTGTCTCAAAAAATTATGAAAAATTAAATGTTGGATAATTTTGAAATCCTGATTCAAAAAATAATATTCATTTTATATATATAATTTTATAAATATATGAATTATTACTTTTAAAATAAATATCAACATTTATTGAAAATTCATAGTTTTTGACAAAAACAACATTCAAACCATAATAAAAATTAAAATTGTAATCATATAAATTATAAAATCATTTGTATTTAATAAAAATTTATTTAGTAATAGTATTTTATTAATATATTATTTAATTAAAAAATACATTAAATCATCAAAATAGTTTTCTTAATTTAATTTTAACTAAAAATATTATATGTTCTTTAAAAACTATTTACAATGTAACAATAATAAAATGAATGTATATTCTTTATTTTGTAAAACAATAATACACATAATAATAGTGTTAGGTTCTTGTTACATTACCCCTTATAAAAAACATATAAGACCCAAGGGTAAGGTGTGAAATTGTGGAAAACTCTTGGGGAGGCTCAAATAACATCGCTCGGGCACTTCTCTTGCAGGCAGTTCCGCTCAAGATTAACGTGTCAAAGCTCGGCTTGGTCTTGGTAAAGAGAGAATCCTAGTGACGCAACCTCTTTTCCAAACTCTAACTAATGGTATTCATATAGATTAATTCTTTGGGATGAGTCCATCACATCCTTTGTCTAATTAAATTGGATTTTTCAAAGCCCTATATTTATAATAATCATGTGATCGTTGTTCAATGACAATATTAGCAATGGTCACAATTCTTAACGGTATTTTAAAATCAAAAACCATAAAACAAAGGAAGTTCATATGTTATATTACCATTTTAATTAAAATAAATTTAATTAGGTCAAGAAAAAAATTTCATTAATTAATGTTTATGTCGTTACAATAGATCCATGGGTCACCTGAGGTATAAGGTACAATAGTCCCATGAACTCGTTCATGTAATTATAATCTAAATCCCTGATTCACCCATTCATATTTACCATTTTATCATTTAAGATTAAATTAAACATTTCATTAGGCTGGAAAAGTTAAAAACCAAAATCATCCAATACAATCTCAGGAAAGGACCAACCTCATAACACATTTCTTTTCAATTACTCACATGGTCACAATTCTCATAAAAATCAACACATTTAAATTAAACTATTACATGGTCTAACAATAATCATCTCACATTGGAACATATCATAGAAAAATACTATCATGTAAATTAAATATTACATGACTTTTTCATTAAATAAATCACATAGAAAAAATTAATATAAGAATAAAATAATTTATATTTAACGGACATGGATTTAACATTAATAAACACACGAGGTTAGGAAATTATAATAATAAATTCAATCAATATTCTTAAGAAGGCATAGACAAAAAAAGGTTAAGAGGAAAACCAGATATATAAATACCCACAACCAATTTAATTACAATTTACTATCTTTTTAATTCATTACTAAAAAAATCATTTTTAACAACCCAAGAATTGGAAACAAAGGCATGCCTCATAGGAATCCTAGGCCAAATAGCCCTAAAAGGTCATCCAAGTGTAACACGCCCATGGGGTGGCCCTTAATCAAGGTAAAAAACTCTATACATAAATAAAAACACATATTTTATTACCTAAACATAAATAGGAAACAATGAGGTTAAATTCAACTTCTAGGCGACAACCAAAAATGGGTCCTCGTTACTCTAGAATATAACAAAAGCCTAAAAATTTTCAAAATGAATGAGACCACCTACTCTATACCCATACGACTCTTATTATCCCATGTTTGCCTCTAATTCAACCTATAATGGAGTAGATCTAAAAAATGAGCATAAAATCTCTAACCATGATAACTAGGTTGAGAGAATAAATCATGAATAATAGATCAAGAGGAATCGAGATATCACTGATGGGATTCAAATGCATTTGTTGGTGTTTGAATGAGAGTTCAGACAACAAATTGGGAGCCAAAACTCAGTCTGGCACTACTATTCTAGAAAACCAGGGTGAGGGTTCCATCCATGTGAAAAAGACAAGTCTACCGACAATTTTTTTTAAAAAGTTATAGGGAATATAATTGAGAATACATGTCATGTATATGGAAATTTTTTCCTTCTTCTGTCGACATGCCTTACATGTCATAAAAAGCTCTTTCTGACGTCCATACACGACATGTACTGGGATTACACAGCTTGTAACCCCCATTAATGTTCTGTAATAGCCCTGCATCTAGCACTCAGCTTGTCTTTCCTCCATTTTATTATATAAAAACCAAATATAAAAGATTCATACCCCAAAGTAAGAACATTACTCTAACAAACTTCCCCCTTTAAAGAAATTTGTCACTAATTTACCCTTCTAAAGGTGGCAAAAAAAAATATTAGAACAACTTCGTCTAATGTGATAATACATCTACCTACCTATCCTAGGTCTTATCCTGCACTCAGTCATCCTTCCATAGCACTTGTACTAAAAGAACATACCATCCATGAAAAACATTTGGTCTAAAATCTACTATTCATATTGTATGGTCCTCAAAGGACACATCTACTTGTAACTAAACTTCCTTCGGATGAAAATAATGAGATGGGTCTTAAAAGTAACCCCACAACTAAGGAACATGGAAGACGTCATGAAAATCCTGGTACCTCTAAGGACACTATAACTGATAGGGAACTGTCCCAACTCTTTCTAGAATCTCGAATATCCCAACATATCTTGATGAAAGCTTACCCTATATCCTGATCCTCTTATGTCTCATCCTTGGTGAAACACATAGGATAACCCAATCCCTGACCTCAAACTCCAAAGTTTGTGTACAAAAATCAGTATATGATTTGTGATGAGACTACATAGCATCCATCCACTTTCGAATCAACTACTCTTACTCAGTAGTCTCCTGGATAAGATGAGGTCCCAGCATAGCTGCTTCCCTTGCCTCTAGCCAACATAGGGGTGATCAGCATGGTCTACCTTAAAAAGCCTCATATGTGTCCATTTTAATAGTATCCTGAAATCAATTGTTGTAGTTGAACTCCACCAAGGGTATGTGTCTCCCCCTATAACCCTTGAAATCCAGGACGCATGCCCGTAGCATGTCCTCTACCACCTGAATGGTGCATTCTGAATGGCCATCAATTTGGGGGTGGTATGATATGCTCATAATCACCTATGTACCTAGTTCCCTATATATCCCTTTCTATAAATGAGAGGTAAATTGGGCATCCCTATCTGAAATGATAGACTACGGGACCTCGTGTAGTCGTAAAATCTCACAAATGTACAACCTCCTAAGAGCATCAACACTGAAGGGTTCCTTGATTGGCAGAAAGTGTGGAACCTTCATGATCATATCAACAAAAACTCATACATAATCATTACCAAAACACCTCCAACATCAGAAAACCACCCAAAGAACACCCATGAGCATTCTAGAGATTCTATTAGCGTGTTTTCCATCAACTAAGCGAACCTAAACACAACTAAAGTTATATAAGTGGCTTCATAGTAATTAATAGTCAAACTCTGATCTGCCACATCAAAACTGGTAATCCAATCTTCCCACTAAATACATTTAAAACATTCACATCATACCTACCTTAAACTAGTGGAGTGTTCAAACTGGTTTACTCAAACCATACACGAGGAACTAGAAGGATAACTAGTAAAACCATTATTAAATGATTTATCTTCTAAATTATCGACTTAGGAGACCAATGTGTTTTTATAGAAACACAACACCATCTCCCAAGGCACCACATGCCCACAATGATCCCATTCACTAAATCTCATACCTGTCTCTCGGTGACACTCCTTTGTCAAACCATCCCTTGATCATTTAAAAATTTCATTCCACATCCGAGGAAAAAGTGTAATCTAGAACAATCCTACTAAAATCATTACCCCTTTTATTGAATTAGGTCTGATCTAGAATATAAGTTCGGGATAACCTCATATTAATCAACTCATAGTTCTGGGATCTTACTAAGGTGGTCCATACTCTCTTTTACAAGTGAGACGTTAGTACAGGGCAAAAATTCTACATAAGAACACTAAGTTAACCAAGAATAGAATCTTCCTAGTGGTCATGTCAAAGAAAGTGGCAGGAATCAATGAGTCCATTTAAGGTGTTCCAATATGGAAACCCGTGTATCACTCAAGATTAACCGAGTCCCAATTGAAACAACAAATCTAGTTCCCAACATAGAAATAGATCATGAACTAGCCTAACATCTTTCAAACAATAGCGTCATGTATAACTGATTCTTTATTAGTGCATCTAAGATGAAATCAACATAGGGCTAATGATCGTCTCATATGTAAGAGAACACTAAGAGTATCTCAAATCATTCAAGTAGAATTGACTATTTTCGAATGGTCCTTGATTGTGATCCTTCGACCTGGAAAGAAACATTTAAAAAGAACTAATGTGGAATTCCCCACATAAGAGTGTCCAAGATTTCTAGAAGAAGGAACATCCTCTCATAAATGAGCTAGTTTAGAACCAAATTAAATAAAAAAGTGTCCTTCCAAAAACTATTATCACCACATTATACCACATGTCATAAAATTCAAAATTAAATCAACTGGCATGTGAAAACACCATGTCCTAGAAATTCCTCCTGAACAGTGTGATGAAGTTTGTTCTATAACGGTTAGGTCAATCTTCTCGGGATATAAACAGTGAATAGATACGATAGCCCAAAGATCAATGATTTTACTGAACTCAACAACTCATTTAAACTTTTAACACTCAACAGGTACCTCGTATGTAAACACATGCTACCACAATTTTACAAGAACTAATGTCACATTCTGGGTACTATTCATAGGTTCTCCACCCTATGCATCCTACTACCAGATAGATCATGAAGAAATGGATAAAAATCACCCCATATACACAACCATTTATACAGATGATGATGTACTATGTTTCTCACCACTTAAGTAAATAGAGGTTCATACAACCTCCTATGTAACTGACTATTCCAAAGGTTTTTCTAACTGAATTAACCAAGCATTCCACAATGCTAATTTCCAGATTAGGGGTCATGATAAAATGATCACCCATCCAAAGAAGGGTTTTTTCATTAAAATTTAAACATCATACTAGTGACAATGACACCTAAGGGGAACGAATGTCTGAAATATCATTACAAAAAACAAGACAACATGGTCTAAGGGTTTTACCTCCCATAGGCTAGCCCCTTACAAAGCATAATCATTGACCCCCATCACTAGTTCATGAAAAAATAGATTCACTCGGCTCAAAATCCCTTTTTATTTATTTATTTGAACATTAAACATTTGAAATAATTAAAAGTAAAACCTCATGAACCGTAGCTACCAAATTAATAAAAATATGAAATTCTGACCAGCTTTCTTATAAAGAATTCCACAACTTTTAAATTCTATCACAAATGAAAATTTAGCATGTAAGTTCCTTTTCAACCACCATGGAAACCTATAAGGGTCTCATTAAACCAATCTGGTTCCTTAAAAAGAAACCCAATAGCAGTTGTTTGACCCCAGAAATCATGAACACATATAATAGTTCATTTTATGAAAACATTTTCAAACCAAACTACTTAGGTAAAGTTTATCATGTTGAAAACCAATTAGTTGATTTCCAATCAAACATTAAATTTTTTTCATAAAACACTTTTAAAAGAACATATTCAGTATAATCTTATAGGGGATCATTGATAACAACCAGTATCATGGCCTCGTAGACGAGAAGGGCACATCTCACAATGGGATTGTCCTCAAAACATTGGTCATGAGAGATATATCATAGATCATATTAGGTGAACGTCTCAACTAGGTTGGTTGAATCACCCCATTGATTATCCACTTTCTGGTATCACTCTCAGGAGACAACTAAAAATGATAACTAGATAAAAAACCTATCTATTTAGATAGACTCCCCAAAACATCCATTAGGAGTCCTTAGAATGATCCATGGTTTGTCTGTCATGATCTTTGTGAAAACTTCTCAAAAAGGACAACTAGTAGGTCCAAAACTGAAAAAGGGGGAACAAAATAGGAAAATTCCTTCAATAGTTACCCAATGATGAGTACACAGTTTGTATGAACCATACACAGCATGTACCCTCAAGCTCTCACAGGGGAGTGTACTTCCAATGGAATGGGTGGGTAAAAGGACTTGGTACACAACATGTTAGGATGGTACACGGTGTGTCCCCAATATAGGGTACATGCCCATTTCCCTTAACTGGATTGGACACTTACCTACTCAATCCATGTATGTATACATGGAATGCTACCTACATGGGTCATGTTTATCTAAAACTACACAGTGCATACTTAAAGTACATGGTTGTGTACTTTTCTATAACCAACATTCTGTGTTCTCTCACACACAGTTGGACACACCGTCATTCAGCACATGACATGTAAATAGATTACATGATGTGTACTTGAAAAGTATTTATTCATAAATAGAATAACAAATGGTGTGTGTTCATAAAACCACATGCTGTGTTGTCTGGGTTTTCGAACAGAAAGTCCCTAGAACTTACCCATAACCCCCGTTTGTAAAAATTAAACCAAATTCAAGCCAAATTTCGATCCATGGGAGGGTGGAATACTCTCTGCAATTCAAATAATGGCATCCGTCTAAAGTACTTAATAAAGAAATTCACTTTAAAATAGCAACATGATATACTAAATTATGATTCAAGAGGTCCCATAGACCTTATGGACCAAATCATGGCATACATCCAATTCGAACCCTAACATGTGCCAATACACCTATCATAATATAAGGCACATCTATCATAGAACCTATCACAATCACATTCATATCTAGCATGAAATATATCACAACAACATGAAATAAGTAATGCTTCCTAAATTGCCTGGCAAGAAAGCATGGAATCAGATTTCTAACAAGTACATAAATGATGCATGATATGGAATACCCTCATCTAATTAGGATGCAAAAAAATAGAACTAAAATTATATAAATAATAATTTCACAATACCAGTGCATCACCCAATGGTCAAATTGAATCAATTGTAATAGCTCAAAATCCAAAAAACACAATTTAGGTCGAGGCAATTTGGATTTTCCCTATATGTGGGGTAGCTACTCCTGGGCATAGATTATTACAAAATCCCATTTCATTTTTAACTCTTTTGTTTATCCACAAACAATAATGAAACTAGAAATGAATTGTTCCGATAACTCTTTGTATCATCTTATATCCAGATTCCACTCAATGGTTCCCTATACTTGATTGGCCACATGTCCTCAAGTGCATTTCCCCAAATTCCAAAGGCTTCCAACAAATAGTGAAAAACTTAGTGTGATAGTGGGGAAACTATTATTTCATTATAAGAGTATAACATAGAGGAAACAACAAAAATACAATAGTAGAAGCAGCAACACCATGAAACATATGTAAACAACATTAGACTAACAATAAAAGAACTAGATGTCATAGAATATAATGGATGATGCAGCATGTCACATGTTCTTGGAAAATTTCCAAAATAGGTCCTACTAGAGTAATACATAATAAAAGTACCAAAATTAAAAAACAAACCTAAGAAACTCAAAAACATCACAAGCCTTGTCATGGTCACATTCTCTCTTACTCATATGAAATATATCAAGTACATGTAGAAGTCGTCTTGACCCTATCAACACCTCCAAAATTATAATATTTTTTTCCCAAAAACATGTCCTAAACAAGGTTTGAGACTAAATCCTAGTAGGAGACCACCAAAGGTTTGTTCCAATATATCAGTGGATATATATAGAAAGAAGTGTACAATAATGAAAGTAGTAATCGAAGAAGTAATAAAAAGTGAACAGCCCTACAAGAACCGGTTTCCATTTACATTTATTAAATGATCATTAACAATTTTCTTACATTGAATTATATAAGTATCAAGATCTATCCATGTACCAAAGATCTCTATGTAAAAGTGAGCACAAGAGATGTCTCAGCAGACCACCTAAACAAGTATAAGAGAAGACATAATCCAAGCTTGGTCTTTGGCTTGGAAGATTTTTCATAAGTCATTTTTTGATATTCAATTTATAATGTGAGTTTGTCCTTGAAATTCCTATGTTTGAATCCAAGTGTTACACCTAGTTCAAAAGAATCTATATTCTACAAGACTATCCACACAATCCGATCTGGAACCCGATATAACTCTATTTGTGGTGTGAGTATATGTCAACTAGGTCATCCTTGGATCCTATAAATAAAACCCAAGTTTTTACCAAGACATTTAAACATTTACAATAAAACTCGTCCATTTTAACCCTCATTCCATCAATCATATAGCCTATAAATAAATCTCCCATGAACCCATCCACTATATTTGTGGTTTTATTATATCTTAAACATATAAACCCACTTTTATTCCATCCATGGAATCCCTCAATAGGTTCATGGGTCACCTGAGGTATAAGGTACAATAGTCACATGAACATATTCATGGAATTCAAATTTGAATCCGTGATTCACCCATTTTTTATTTACCCTTTTATAATAAAATATTCAATTAATCCTTTCATTAGGCATGAAAAGGTCAAAACCAAAAGCATCCAATACATTCTCAAGTAATAACCAACCTCATAAGTCTTGGCCTTTCAATTACTCACATGGGTATAACTCTTATAACAAAAATAACATGTGACTTAAACTATTACATGGTTTAACATTATTCATCTCTTGTGGGCACATATCATATATCAAGTCTATCATGTCAAATAACTATTACTTGGATTTATCATTAGATAAATCACATGGGAATATTTCATATAAGAATAAACACATGTAAATTAAACTATTACATGGATTTAACATTAATATACTCTTGTGGGTAGGCCATTATAATAATCAATTCAACCAATATGCTTAACAAGGCATAGAAAAACAAAGTTTGAAGGGAAAACCAGCTATCCCAATACCCACAACTTATTCAATAATGATTTAACAACTTTTTAGTTCATTACTGATAACAATTTATTTTTAATATCCTAAGAATGGGAAACAAATGCATGCATCATAGGAATCCAAGGATAAACATCCTTAAACGGTCATCTAAGGGAAACACACCCATGGGGTGGCTGTTATTCAAGGTAAACAACCATATACATGAATAAGAAAACATATTCAATTACCTAAAAATCAATAGGAAAATATATGGCTCAATTATAAATCAAGGTGACACCTGAAAATGGGTGTGAGGAACTCCAGAATATTTAAACAGGCTTACAATAAGTGAGAGGCACAAGATGACCTACCTCATACTCGTATGACTCTCCTCGTACAATGTTAGCCTCTAATTCGATCAAGAATAGAGTAAATCTACAAAATGAGAATAAATGATCTACCCTTGATAACTATGTTGAGATAATAAATCACTAATAATGGATTAATAGGAAAAGATAAATCACGGATGGGATTCCAACACATCTGACAGAGTTCAAATCGGAGTTCGGACGACAAATTTGGAACTAAAACTCTATCCGATGTTACAATTCGTGAAAACCTAAGTGCGGGTTTTTCCCATGTGAAGAAGATGAGACTAATAATGTTTTATAAAAAAAATTACATGACATGTACTTGAGGATACATGTCATGTATATGGAATTTTTTCACTTATTTATATGACATGTTATAAAAAGGTCATGCCGACCACGATACATGATGTGTACTTGGATTTCATAGCATGTAACCCCTAGTCACATTGTGTAATAGCCTTGCAGCTAGAACTCATCATGTTTTTCCTCATTTTTCATAAGTAAAAAATAAAAATAAAATATCCACAATAAAAAATAATATTTAGGTTCTTACAAACTACCACCCATATTGACTTATTTCATTGAGGGGTCTTGCGGAGTCCTACAAAAAAAATCCTTGGTTATGTTTTCCCATTTCCATAATAGTAAAGATAATGGTAACATTATACCCTTAGACTTATGTCATTCGACATCCACTTGTGGTAATACCAAGAATCATGATAAAAATTCTATAGTCTCAAACTTCAAGTAATTTATCTATACGTTTTCTTTTAAATCTCTATACATCATAGTGATTTTTAGATAAAAAGATAATGATACCCTATCTGCATCATAAAAAATTTCTTTCTTTGGTTTTGATTTTTATGAGACACATAACCTTATTCCAAGCCTTATAACCGAATCATTATATAAATTTTAACTTTGGATTATTTTCTATATTTTTCTATTTCACCCAATCATCCTTCTAAACCTAATTAATCCTCATCAGAATGGGTGGTTGAGTTTTTATGTTTCCAAGGTAGGAGGAAGATCATTTTATTATTCCCATATAAAACCTTTTCATTTCAAATAATATTGGATCCATTTCAATCCACATCAAAGATAGAGTTTCATAATCTTTTCTACTCAGAGAATTTTTCACTTTGTTTACCATCCTAGGATGTTAATGGATTGAATAATTATACACCCTGATTAGCACTAACCACCTTCATTGGTAAATATTATTATCCTTTTTTGTGAAAATATACTTGAGCCTTTTATGATCTGTATAAATTTTACACTTTACTCCATAGAGGTAATGTTTCAAAATTTTTAATGTGTAGATCACTACATCCAATTCTAGATCATGAGTTGGGTAGTTCTACTCCTAGATCATTAATTGAATTGAGGAATATGTTATCACTTTTTTATCCTTCATGAGTACACATTCCAAGTCCTTTTTATAAGAATCATTATAAATCAAACAATTCTTCCCCATAGATGTGTAATGTTAGAATAGTTGCAGTGATTAGACACTTATTAAACTCTTTAATATTCTCTTATCATTCATCCATATAGACAAACATGACTCCATTTCATGTTATCATGGTTAGTGGTCTTCATAATTATGATAATTTTATCTCAATCCAACGATAGTACCCAAATAATCCAATGAATCTATGGATTTCCCTCATAGATATTGGCCTTTATCATCCTTCATTTATTTCTTTCTTTAAGGAGGCATATTTATCCATTTTCTAGTGTAACATTACCCATGATGGTTACTGGATCCATACACTACAAACATTTATTATAATTCACAAACACATTTTCTTTCCACAAGGTCATTAGTGAAACATTCAAATGATCATCATGTTTCTATTTTTAGTTGGAGTATATAATAATATCATCTATAAATAATACAATAAATTTTTTTAGGTAAGACCTAGATACTATATTCATCTAGTCCATAAATATTTCTAGAGCATTATAGATTCCATATGGGATAAACATGAACTAAAATCTTCCATACCTTTTATGAAAATATTTTTTTTGGATATCCTCATTCTTCACCTTTACTTGAAAATATCCTTGTTGAAGATACACCTGAGAGATGTATTATGATTCATGTTGTTGATCAAACAAGTCCTCAATCCACAGAATTGTATTCTTTTTCATTACCATTATATTAGTGAGCTCACAATAATCATTGAAAATGCGCATTGAAATACCTTTCTTTTTAACGAAGAGGACCGATGTACCCCACGGTGAAGCACATGGGAATTTAAACCCTTTATCCATATTCTACTGTAGTTACTTTTTCATCTCCATAATTCCAAAAATGAAAATTATATATAGATAGATTTTAGTTTATGTTCAATCAATAACTCAACCAATCATCTAGGAGGATGACCAAGAAATTCATTTCGAAACAGATCAATGAATTCCCTTACAATGGGAACGTCATCAAGGATGATATTTTCCTGGGTATCATTTGTTTGAGCTGGATATAATTTCTCATATGTAAATAATATCTATGCTTGATAATGATGATACTAAAGGTTATTTTTCCTCCTCCTTTCACATGTATATAATATAAGGGTGATTTTTGGTACAGATTGTGATTTAATTCTCTTAGTAATTTATATAATCCTTATATTTTGAAAAAACATCATGTACAGAATAGTATTGAATTCCTCTAAAGGCAGTATCAAAAATATTTATTAGAAAAAAGACCATATATTTGGATGGGGTATGAGTAATATATTGGGATGAAATAAATTTCCCATTTTTTATTTTCACTAATAGATCTACTTCCATGGTTTTTAGTGATGTTTGAGTAGTTCTACTAAACTATATTATATGAAGAAATTCATAGAACCATATTCACATACGGTATTTTAAGTTCATCAATGGATGGTAAGAAAACCTATTACTATTTAATTCTGTTTCTAATCATTTATATCAACCAAAATATACTTAAAGTTGAGAATTTTTAAACTATTAAATGTGTAATTGTGAAACTAAGAACATTGAAGGGTTAATTCATAAATGTCATAAATTCCATAGCCTATGAATTTCTATGTTTTAATTTAAGTTATCCATGATCAATTTATTATCATAATGTCTTATGGAATTGTTTCCCTTTAATAATTGTTCTTAATGAGCTTGTGAATTTTCCAAATCGTGTCCCATAGGACTGTCAAACTGGTTATACATTAAGGATCATTTTCTTGCACTAGGTGATGATCGAGCCCATCCCAATGCTCCATTTTTCAGGTTATTACCCCTATGTATAACTATTCCAAATAAAATTCAACTTATAGTATACAAATAGAAATTTTATTTCATGGAAACCACTTATTTATATATTACCAAATTTTAGTGATGTTTTCCTATTTTTAGTCATATCCTTAAGGATTTTACTTTAGTTTTATAATCCTAATCCTTATAAATAACTAGAATTTATTTTCATTCCTATTATGATAAAACATATCTTTACTATATAAATATACACTTAATACAACCCCATAAGATCACGAGGCCTAGTGTTTTTTTAAAATTATGTACATTAGATTACTATATAAAAAATGGGTACAACATAATTATTTACAACTCTGAAACGTGGCCATATTTTACTTGGATAATATAAAACTACCTGGGATAACCTAGATATGTACATAAAAAATGGGTGAGATATAAATCCCAATAAAGAAAAAGTCAAATCATAACATGATGAGGGTAGTACATGTCCATCAAGAGGAATATCAGGATGACAACAAAGGGTAAGAATCAAAATCTTGAACAATGATTCATGATACAACAAGATAACATCAATGCAACATAGGAATGTGGAAACAATATAAAACATGACATAATAAACATAAATAAAGGGAAACTAACAAGACATAATAACATAGTCTTCCAGTATAACCTATCATTCACCTTGTGTGGAACTTTATTATCACGGCCCTCTCCAGACAAGTTGTACCCCTCCTGGGATGGAAATGGGATAAGAGAGATAGTGACACCAAAGTTCCACCTCTAGTAGGCCCCATGTTTGTGACTAGAACGGATTGTATAGTAAACATGCAGATGAGGGGCATTACCCTCTAAGGGAACACATTTGAATGAGACATATAATACATACATCAACTGTCACAACCCCCTCCCCACAAAGTGTACCCCTCCTGGGCCGTCAATGTGATAAGGGAGATAATGACCCCCGAGCCCCGCCTCTAGTAGGCCCCAGGTTGGCGACTAGCACCGAGGGTATAGTAACACACAAAATGGGAGGCATTACCCTCTAAGAGAACACATGCAGAAGAGAGAGATAAGATAGTCACCAAACAACTCCAACTTGGAATGAAATATAAACGAAAACCCAAGTACACATATGCAATGTCATGCAGAAGTACTACAACTGAAAGGAGAAAACTACATGTTCTCAAAATAATGTAAAAACAACAGAAACCACAATCCCTAACAGCTCCTACAAGCCCAAGCTAGTAGAAACAAGCTTGATCTCCAACCTTCTCTAAGTGACCTGAAAAATAGTTTATATATACATAGGGTGAGTATAATAGTATAATAAGTAGGATCCACCCCGAATCCTCTAGTGCAAAGTAAATAAAGCGTTCTAAAGCATAGTGAACAACACGTGAAACTAACTCGTCACATAAAAAGATATAGTAAGTTCCCAACCTCACCATGGCTACTCTCACCAAGTAACACACACAATAATATATCATATAATAAAGAATATCAAGGGTACCCCACTACTACTTCCCCACTGGTTTTCCGCTTTTCCCCAACGTCGCACGTCCTGAGCATCTTTCTCTAAAAAGGCTTGCCCGCAGACACCTGTCTGAAGCACCACAATATACACCTCGTTCTCTACAAAGGCTTTCCTGTAGACACCTGGGTAAAGCACTACACCATCCTCACAACCAAAAGTAACCAGGTAGTTTCCGGGAGCCATCATAGCTCGCATAATGTGTATCATACGTCAGGTATTATACCTCAATCCATTACAGCCCATACACCGAGTAAGGATCCTCAAGCCATCACAGCCTATACACGTTACACCTATAGTAGTTCATAGGAAACTATATTCAGAATATATGTGTGTGAATAACCACTAGCCATTACATCCCTCTACACACATATATGGGGAAAACTAACCAATGTGCCTATCAGCACAAGTAACTACCAAGAGAAGAGAGCGGGTCCAAAGGGGGTAGTCAACCATTCATCCTCCCACCAGAATGTTGGGGAAAACACCCTCCAGGGCTTAGAATCCCCAGGGTGCCAGTAGCCCTTACCGACAGGGTGGAGTAGCGTATAGAAACACAAAAATTATAGAATATATTGTACTCACAACCACACTATGGTCATAACCTAGTCTTAGTCTCAACTACATCTAACGTCTCTCAGACCCCGGGCTGCTATTTCTAAGACTAGGTATCATATAATCACACAACCAATTAAATTTTGATTCCTTCATTCCATTTTTTATCAATTCCACTTTAAGTTAATTAATTCTTTACACATTAGTTAACCATGAACAATTCCTCAATAAATTTCATTATCATCACACCCAAAGTCAATTGTTCCTTCAAAATATTAATACCTCGTCATTATGTTTCTGTGAACACCAATCTCATGGGTTAACACCATTTATTCAAATATTCGTTTCAGAATTACTTCCCATATTCCCAGGCATTCTAGAAAAGCATTCTATGATACTAAGCACATGGGGGATCAACACGGTGAGTAGATGTACTACCCATCGAGTCTTTGCCGCCTATATCTAGAGCATAGACCCATTCTCCTTTGAGAATATAGACACAGAAATCATGTGTCATACCCCACACATCTTCGCCTCTTTCGAAAGAAGAGTAAGCACGACTAGCTTCCTTGAGAAGTGGGGAAAAGTAAAGTAGATAAACATTCAATCAATGTCACCAAGCATCCAAAAAACACATCTATACCATTCCATCATCACTTTTGTCCTCTTCGTCACCCACATGTATAAACCGATGCATCTCGCCACTCTAGGCGTCATCCGCTGCTACAACCACAAGGCCTCCCTGCCTCCACATATCAAAACACCCCTACATGGTCACATCACATCACAAGAAGTAGGAAATAAAACATCACATCAAATGGGATCTTGGCCCTTTAACAAGGAATCTAGCCTTCATACATAATGAGCACTCGTGGATCTAAAGCACAAGGCACTCAGCCTTACGAACAAGTGGGTAAATCATAACCCTACCAGTAGTTATCTTTTATAAACCAACCAGTTCTTTAATCCCTCTTGAATTAATAGATTCAATTCATATGTTCCAATTCCGAGAAACCTAATCATTAAGCTATCACAAAATATTTAACATGCTTACTATGCCAATTTTATTAACATCAAATTAGAACAACCACAGCAACGGCAAAAACCAGATTCATTTATATGCCTCTTTATCTTTAGCTAATTATTTAACAATTAATTCCATCTTTACATTATTTATCAATTTCCATCAATAATTAACAACTAATCCAACAAGCATAGATATCAATCAATCTTTCAAAACATGAGTCAAACCGTTATCACGATACAAATCAACAACATGCGTTCAAACCAATTATTTTAATCTGGTTCAAGTATTTAATTAGGTCAATTTCATTGTGATCTGAAGGGATAAATCATGAAAAATCTACGATTGCACATAAAAAATTAGAGAAGCCACAAATACCCTACCTCGAAGAGTTCTTGACGTTCTTTATCCACACAACGGGTCACGATCCTCCTCTCGCGACAACTGCATCCACCCGAGGACACCACTGTATGTCTTCACCAACCAAACCCCAAGAAAACCCCATTAGAAGCATGGAGATTACATGCTATAAGATGGAAAGGATAAACATGGGAAGATGATCCCAAAGGAACAATGATAAAAACATACCTTATATCAAATATTGATCGATACCGCTTGGTTGCGTCAAAACAGGGCAGAACCGATCCGAGGTGTGAAGTTTGATTGTGCAAATCCTACGGGAAGGATTGAAAGGTTCTAGAATCTCATAGCTGAGAACAAAGAGGAAGAAAAAGGGACGATGATATCATGTCCCTTTTAAAGATTCAATGGGGAGACATTTTAAGATATGCTTACTCCCCATTAAATTCGGATCGCATTAACCCACGCGGTTTGACCAAGTAAAAACATCCTGAGCCATAGGAATAATTAATATAGGAATTATAGTCTTTGAATCATCAGTCTTAATTTAAGGGTTACAGTATCACAGACGGTTTTCTATTCCAACACTTTATGAAGGAGATATGTTGAATACTAGATCACGTAATATTATTATTATTATTATTATTGGGTGTTTCGTGGACCCGATCCACAAACCATAATTTAATATTCCACATTAGACTTGACTTGATCATATTAATGACAGGATCACATCGCCACTGACGAGAAGTCAATCAGACGTCGCACGCGGTAGTTATGGCGGGTCAAAGATTTAATAGTAATATTAAATCTATTATTTTCCAACTGCTTCGGGTACCCAATCCAAAATCCCAAAAAAGGCATCTAATATTGAACTTGAAATGTCTGTCTTGGAATCTGGTTCGCACTGCCATAGATGGTTCGTGAAATCGAGGTCGCACGAATAAGTTACGGTTAAAAAAGTGTTTTATCAACAAAAACAATAACATGATTATTATATTATTATTTTGAATTGATTTATTTAATTTATTTTAATTTTTTTATCTCATTACCTTTTCTCTCTCTAATCTAATTCTTCATTCATGATTTCTTCTCCCAATTAATGCCTAATTCCATTTCTCACTTCAACATTATTATTAATACAATTAATAATAATGACACCCATCATTATGGAAACACCCTACTTTATGGAAACAACAACATTATAGAAATATCTAAATTAATGGAAACTCTCTATATTATGGAAATTCAACATTTATTACACACCAAAATCCACCATTACTATTATTTTTTAATAGTAATAAATCCTCTTTCAATTTCATCAACAGGTAGCCATAATTATCATTAAGAATTATTATTATTATTGACGCTCATTGTTATCTTATAATTACTCCCTCTCTCAAATAACATGATATTCACGTACGGGTTAAGAACCCCTTCCATTATTCATTTTCATTTTTTTAATAATTTATTAATCTAATATTATTATAATTATTTTAATATTCCAAAATATAAGTTGGATTCAGCCGTAAGGGGTTGTGCCCCATTTAATTCATTCCTTTATAATTTATTACATGTGCCTCATTTATTATAATTCATTCCTTTATAATTTATTTCATGTGGCTCCCCTAATTGAATTAAATACATTTAATTTTTTTTCTTTTATTTTACAATTATTAAATTTAAAACATTTAATCTAATTAACACCAAATATTTTCATACCACCCTTATCAATTATTATTATCAAAAAAATTATTATTATAACACTCGTCGTTTTTTACCACATAAAATTTTTACTATGTAATGGACCGGAGAGTTTCATTCCATTACATCAGATACCTTTCAAAACATTCTCGTCCTCGAGAATAAAAAAACTCATAAAAAGGGAAAGGTCTGAACAACCACAACGCAAGATACCTATCAGGGCTCTCGTCATAATAGGAATTAGACCACTATCCTAATTATATGAGTCAGGGAATTCCTTCCCCCATGTCGAGATATTATCCGCTTGAGGTGGAACTAACTGGCCTGCACGAGTTTAATCTCATCCACATTAATGCATCTCGATTATGGATTTGGTCTTCCCACCCTCATAATTTAATATTTCTCATACACACACTGCCTCCAACACTGCTCAAAACAAGAAACACACTACCCCAACACATGGATTGGGGAATTCCTTCTCACATGTCATGATTCAGTGCTAACAGTTCTTCCATTGCTCTCCAAGAATCACTGGATTCATGCACAGCATCACTATGTGACTTTCGGCTCAGCGCATCAGCTACAAAATTCACTGTTCAAGGTGTATATGATATTTAGAAGTCGTATTCTTTTAGGAACTCCATCCACCAACACTGTCATAAGTGCAAGTCACACTGAGAGAAAACATACCTCAAACTCTTATGATTAGTGAAAACCACTAAGCGCTCACCAGTGATGTAATGTCTCTACAACTTCTGAGAAAACACCACAACTGCGAACTCAAGAGCAGGGGTGGCATAGTTACTTTCATGGAGATGCAACTGTCGAGACCCATAAGAAACAACTGACCTCTACTGCATGAGAACATAGACTAACCCCAGATGTGAAGCATCACAGAAAACATTAAACTGGACTCCCTCAGCTGGAAGACAAAGGACTGAAGCACTTACTAATTTCTCCTTTAGATACTCGAAAGCTGCATGAAACTGATCAGTCCATATGAATTCTTGATACTTCCTATTCAAAGCTGTCAGAGGAGTCGCAACTCAGGATAAATTGGCTACGAACCTCTTGTAGTAGCCTATGAGACCAAGGAAACTTCGCACCTCTGATATTGTCTTCAGGGCTGCCCAAGACATAAATTCTTCTATCTTCGACGGATCCACATCTACTCTCTATTGGGACACAACATGCCCCATGAAACGGAATTCTCAAGCCCAGAACTCACACATAGACGACTTCCCAAACAGTTGATGTTTACGAAGAACTCCCAAAAGAGTATGTAGATGCTCTGCATGCTTCTCTTAACATGTGGAGTACACAAGGATGTCGTCGATGAAAACTACCATGAACTTGTCTAAGAACTCACAGAACACAGCATTCATCAATCCCATGAATATATATGGAGCATTCGTCACGCAACATGGCATTACAAAAAACTCATAATGCCCATGACGACAACGGAAAGCAGTCTTCAGGATATCCTCATCCTTCACACGCATTTGATGATATCCTGACTGCAAGTCAATCTTTGAGAACCAACTTGGACCCTTCAGTTGATCAAATAAATCATCAATTCGTGGAAGAGGATATCGATTCTTTATTTTCACTTTGGTTAAGCGACTATAATCTACACACAACCGAAAACTGCCGACGACCTTCTTCACAAACAAAACTGGTGCACCCCATGGTGAAACACTTGGCCAAACAAAACCATACTGCAATAGACCATCAAGATATATATGTAGCTCTCGTAAATCATAAATTCCATCCTATATGGAGACATTGAGATAGAAGACGCGTCTGGCTGTAACTTGATCCAAACTCGATCTCTCGTCGAGGGGGTAATGCTACAACCTCTTCTGGAAAGACATCAGTGTACTCCTCTACGAACCTAGAAAATGAAAATTTCTGAAACTCTGAAGAACTCAACATCATGTCATCCATCATGGACGATAAGGATGTAATGCGTCTCTGACCCATATGAGGATCTCGCTCACCAACAAAAACCACTTCCTCTACATCTACACCAAGGGAAATGACCTTCTTCATGAAGAAATCCCCAATAGCCTTCACTGAATACAACCAATCCATGCCGAGGATGACATCATATGTTTGTATTCATAAACATAGGAATTATCCCCAATAGTGGTGTTTCCAAAACCCTAGATAATGGTCTCTACATAGTTCAAACAAGTCAGCTCGACCTCCAACTGGCGTAGTCAACGCCAAGGGCACTGGAAGCCTCTCTACATCAAGTACCAAAACATGGACAAGGGTAGGTGTTATGAAGGAGTGTGTCACTCCAGAATCAAACAAGGCATACACAAAGGTATAAAACAAGAAAATGGTACCTCAGATGACGTCTGGCATGCCTGGAGCTGGCAACGCTAGAGCATCAAGCTGACCACGACCACCTCCACAGCCTCTCCGACCCTGATGACGACCACCACCAAGACCGCACTCTGCTCTTTAAGGATGAGGAGAGTCATGGGGTTATCCTCTACCCACCCCATCTACCCTCTGCTGATCTAAAGCTGGTGCAACTGGCTGCTGTTGCCTTGGCTGGAACTACCTCAACGGAGGAACCTGGAGCGTAGTGCCTAGTGCACGATGGCTGCTCTGAAAGGTCAGGCACTCCCACTGCTGATGACCACGACCACCATAATAAAAACAAGCGCTTGATCCCTTGGTATATGCCTGAATTTTTCTGCCTCTAGTGAAACAAGATGTGAAGGGCTGGGACCTACTCCCGGGTGAATGGAAACTCTTCCGCCCTGAAAACTGAGATCCTCGGACCACAGCTATAATTTGTGAGGAATAATGCCGATTCCCTTCTCATGATGATCCAGTCCTGGCCAAAGTCCTCTCAACATCCTCGTCCCTTGCCAGCACCTCAAGATATGTCTTCAGCCTAAATAGGGTGACCTGGCGCTGGATCTCTGGATGCAAAGCCTCCTCAAAATGCCTCGCTCTGGCATCCTCATCTAGTAGTAGGTCTGAAGCATATTGTAAAAGGTTCCTGAAATGGATTCCAAACTCTCGAACACTAGAGATCTCCTGTCGAAGGGTAAGAAGATCCTGGCGACTGAATTCCTTCGCAGTCGAAGAAAGAAACTTGACTCTAAACCTGTCTCAGAACTCCTCTCATGAGATCCCTGACTCCTCATGATCCCCGAGGAATAAGAACCACCACTGCCCCGCAGCTCCACGCAGCAATGTCACAACCAAGGACACTCAGTGCTCCTTAAGAGCACGAATTGAACTGAAGCTGATCTCGACCTCCTCTAACCAGTATTCTGTGATAGCATCTGAAACAGAGATCTCATACTTCTGCAGACTCTAGCTCTAAAATTCTCAAAGTTTCTTCCTCCAATTGTCGTCATCTTCAACCTCTACCCGACAACGATCTTCTGGAACATCCTGCTGGACATCTTCTACGCAAACCTGACGAGAACGTCGACCTGGAGCCATACCTGTAAAATAAAAACTGTTAGATCTCCTAAGACTGGAATATAGAAGACTCAACATTAATTAATTAATTTATTTCTTTTATTAATTTTAGGGTAACCTATCCCAAGGTCTACCCATTCAAACACAGGAACAAAGAAGAATGATGCATGATCCTTTCCTAGGTCTCTACCCTATAACCAGTATCACTTCGCTTAGTATCCATTGTAAACTTAAAGGTTCATACTTCAGATCATAGGGGTCCCTAAATGCCTATGTCTCAGCCAGTCTCTAGTGTTTAACTCAATTTCTAAACATTAATGACATCATTCCCCTACCAACCCATGCAACCTCATCTATCCCTAACTCTAAACTCCATCTTATCCCTTAAACAGAGCTTTGATACCTTTCTGTCACGACCCCCTCCCCACAATGTGTACCTCTCCTGGGACGGCAATGTGAGAAGGGAGATTATGACCCCCGAGTCCCGCCTCCAGTAGGCCCTCGGGTTTGCAACTAGCACCGAGGGTATAGTAAAACACAGAATGGGTGATATTACCCTCTAATAGAACACATGAGGAAGAGAGAGATAATATAGGAACCAATCAACTCCAACTTAGACTGCAATACAAATGAAAACCCAAGTACACATATGAATTGTCATGCAGAAGTACTACAATTGAATGGGGAGAACTACAAGTACTCAAAAGATAGTAAAAACAATAACAACCACAATCCCGAACAATTCCTGCAACCCCAAGATACTAGAAATCATCTTGACATCCAACCTGCTCCAAGTGACCTGAAAAACAGTTTATATATACATAGGGTGAGTAAAACAATATACTCATTAGGATCGTCCCTGAAGCCTCTCATGCAAAGTAAAGAAAGCATTCTAAAGCATAGGGAACAACAAGTGAAACTAACTCGTCACCTAAACTGGTATACTAAGTTCCCAAACTCACCATGGATAATCTCACTAAGTAACGCATACAAGAATATATCATATAATTAAGAATATCATGGGTACCCTGCTATGACTTCCCCACTGGTTTTCTTCATTGCCCCCAACATCGCAGGTCCTGAGCATCTCCCTCCAAAAAGGCTTGGCCGTAGACACCTGGGAAAAGTACCACGATATGCACCTCATGCTCCACAAAGGCATTCCTGCAGACACCTGGGCGAAGCACCACAGTATCCTCACAACCAAAACTAACCAGGTTGTTTCCGGGAGCCACAATATCTCACATAACATGTATCATATGTCGGGTATTATACCTCAATCCATTACAGCCCATACACCGAGTAAGGATCCTCAAGCCATCACAACTTATACACGTTACACCTATATTAGTCCATAGGATACTATATCCAGAATATATGTGTGTGAATAACCACAAGCCATTATATCCCTCTACACACATATATGGGGAAAACTAACCAATGTACCTATCAGCACAAGTAACTACCAAGAGAATAGAGTGGGGCCAAAGGGGGTAGTCATCCATTCATCCTCCCACCAAAATGTTGGGGAAAACACCCCCCCCCCCTTGGCTCAGAATCCCTGGGGTGTCAGTTTCCCTTACCGACGGAGTGGAGTAGCATATAGAAACACAAAAAGTACAGAATATATTGTACTCACAACCATACTATGGGCATAACCTAGTCTTATTCTCAACTGTAGCTAACATCTCTCGGACTCTGGGCTGCTATTTCTAAGACTAGGTATCCTATAAGCACACAACAAATTAAAGAAATTTATTAGATTACTTCATTCCCTTTTTATCAATTCCACTTTAGGTTAATTAATTATTTACACATTAATTAACCATGAAAAATTACTCATTAAATTTTATTATAATCGCACCCAAAGTCAATTGATCCTTCAAAAGATTACTACATCATCATTTTGTTTCAGCGAACACCAAACCCAAGGGTTAACACCATTTATTCAGATATTCATTTCAGGATTACTTCCCATATTCCTTGGCATTATAGAAAATTATTCTATGCTACTAAACACAAGGGGTCTCAACACGGTGATTAGATGTACTACCTGTCGAGTCTTTTCCGCCTATATCAAGAGCGTAGACCCATTATCCTTTGAGAGGCTATACACGGAAAGCACATGGAATTCCCCACACATCTTCGCCTTCTTCGGAAGAAGGGTAGGAAAGACCAGCTACCTTGAGCAGTGGGGAAAAGTAAAGGATATAAACATTCAATCAATGTCACCAAGCATCCAACAAACACATCCATCCCATTCCATCATCACTTGTGTCCTCCCCGACACCCACATGCATAAACCGATGCATCTCGCCACTCTAGGCATCATCCACTGCCACAACCACAGGGCCTCCATGCTTCCACATATCACAACACCCCTCCAGGGTCACATCACAACAAAAGAAGAAGGAAATAAAACAACACATCTAATGGGCTCTGGGCACTTTAACAAGGCATCCAGCTTTCATACATAATGAGAACTCATGTATCTAAATCACAAGGAACTCAGCCTTACGAACAAGAGGGTAACTCAGAACCCTACTTGGCG
Source organism: Viscum album (assembly GCA_963277665.1). NCBI lineage: Eukaryota > Viridiplantae > Streptophyta > Magnoliopsida > Santalales > Viscaceae > Viscum > Viscum album. The sequence goes on along the minus strand of OY728164.1, from coordinate 565,236,373 downwards.
TTATCTTTTATCAACCAACCAGTTATTTAATCCCTCTTGAATTAACAAATTCAATTCTTAGGTTCCAATTCTAGGAAACCTAATCAGTAAGCTATCAAAAAATATTTAACATGCATACTATTCCAATTTGATTAACATCAAATTAGAACAACCAAAACAACGAAAACAACCGGATTTGTTTACATGCCTCTTTATCTTTAGCCAATTAATTATAAATTAATTCCATCTTAAAGTTCTTTATCAATTTCCATCAAGAACGAACAACTAATCTATGCATGCATAGATATCACTCTATCTAGAAAAACATGAGGCAAACCGTCATCACGGTACAAAGCAACAACATGCGATCAAACAAATTATTTTAATCCAGTTCATGTTTTTAATTAGGTCAATTTTATTGTGATGCAAAGGGGTAAATCATGCTAACTCTATGATTTCAAATAAACAATTAGAGAAGCCACTAATCCCCTACCTTAAAGAGTTCTTGACGTTCTTTATCCACAAAACGGGTCACGATCCTCCTCTCGTGACAACTGCATCCACCTGAAGATGCCACAGTATGTCTTCACCAACCAAACCCCAAGAAAACCCCATTGGAAGTATGAAGATTACATTCTATAAGATGGAAAGGAGAAATAGGGGAAGATGATCCCAAATGAACGATGATAAAAACATTCCTTATATCGAATATTGATCGATAAAGCTTGGTTGCATCAAAATAGAGCAGAATCGATCCGAGGAGTGAATTTTGATTGTGCAACTCCAACGGGAATGATTGAAAGGTTATAGAATCTCATAGCCAAGAATAAAGACGAATAACAAGGGAGGATGATATCTTGTCCCCTTTAAAGATTTAATGGGGAGACGGTTTAAGATACACTTATTCCCTATTAAATCCGGATCGCATTAACCCACGCGGTTTGACCAAGTAAAAATATCCCAATCCATAGGAATAATTAATATAGGATTTACAGTCTTTGAATCATTAGTCGTAATTTAAGGGTTGCAACGTTACAGACGGTTCACCATTCCAACACCATATGAAGGCGATATGTTGAATACAAGATCCTGTAATAAAAATAATATTATTATTATTGGCTGTTTCGTGGACCCGAGCCACAAACCATAATTTAATATTCCACATTAGACATGAATTGATTGTATTAATGACAGGATCACATCACCACTGATGAGAAGTCAATTGGACGTCGCACACAGGAGTTATAGTGGGTTAAAGATTTAATAATAATATTAAATGTTTTATTTTCCGAGCGCTTTGGGTACCCGATCCAAAAACATGAAAAAGGAATCCAATATTGGACTTGAAATGTCCATCTCGGAATTTGGGTCACACTGCTGTAGATGGTTCATGAAACTGAGGTCGCACGAATAAGTTACGATTGAAAACATGTTTTATCAACAAAAACAATAACATGATTATTATTATATTATTTTTAATTGATTTATTTAATTTATTTTAATTTATTTATCTCATTCCCTTTTCTCTATCCAATCTAATTCTTCATTCACTATTTCTTCTCCCAATTAACACCTAACTCCATTTCTCACTTCAACTTTATTATTAATACAATGAATAATAATAACACCCATCATTATGGAAACACCCTACTTTATAGAAACAACAACATTATGGAAATATATAAATTAATGGAAACTCTCTATATTATGGAAACTCTCCATTTATTACACACCAAAATCCACCATTACCATTATTATTTAATAGTAATAAATCCTCTTTCAATTTCATCAACGGGTCACCATCATTATCATTTATAATTATTATTATTATTGAAGCTCATTATGATCTTATAATTACTCCCTCTCTCAAATCACATGATATTCACGTACGGGTTGGGAACCCCTTCCATTATTCATTATAATTTTGTTATTATTATTTTTATAATCTATTAAATGAATATTATTATAATTATATTAATATTATAAAATACAAGTTGGATTCAGCCGTAACGGGTTGCGCCCCATGCATTTCATTCCTTTATAATTTATTATATGCACCTCACTTATTATAATTTATTCCTTTATAATTTATTCCATGCAGATCCCATCATTGAATTAAATACATTTAATTTTATTGATTTTATTTCACATTTATTAAATTAAAACCATTTAATTTAATTAACACCAAATATTTTCACGCCACCCTTATCAATTATTATTATCAAAAAAAATTATTATAACATGCATCATGTTTGACCACATCAAATTTTTACAAAGTAATGGACCAGAGAGGATCGGGCCATTACATCAACCATATCCTGATCAGACTCCAACATAGAAGAAAAACCAAAATGCGCATATGTAATGTCATGAAAGAACCTCTAAAACTAAAATGAAAACAACAAGTAACAAAAGAAAAGTAAAGGAGACAGTGACCATGAAGCTCAAAGAGATTATGCTAAATCCAAATATAGTAGTGACCATCCTAATCTCTATCCTAGTCCAACTAACCTAAAAATATATTATATATACTTAGGGTGAGTATCACAATATACTTAGACGGATCCTCTCTATAGCCTCTCATGAAAAAGGTAATTAAACAATGCTAAAGTGCTATGAACAATAAGTAAAACTTACTCATAACCTAAATAGGCATACTAAGTTCCCAGCCTAACTATGGATACTCTCACCAAGTATCAGATGCAAGAGAATATAATATAATAATGGACATCAAGGGAACCCTGCTACGACTTGTCCACTGGTTTTCCACTCTCCCCAACATCACATTTCCTGAGAATCTCTCTCCAAAAAGGATAGCTCACAGACACCATAGTGAAGCACCACAATATGTACCTCATGCAACACACCACTATTTCCACATAACTAAGTGTTTCGAGGTATCTTCTAGGAGAAACCATATCATGTACAATATGTATCATATATCGAGTATTATACCTCAGTCCATCATAGGCTATACACGAAGTAAGGAATATTAATCCATTAAAACCTATACACTTTAGAGCTATTGTTTTCCTTAGGAAACTATATAAAAAATATATGTGTTTGAAATAACAACAAGACATTAAATACCTCAAAACATATATATAGTTAAAACTATCTATTGTGTATACAATCCTATGTAATTACCATGAGAAGATAATGGACCCAAAGGGGGTAGTCATTCATCCATCCTCTCATCATGATATTGGGGAAAACAACCCCCAAGGATCAGAATTTCTATGGTGTCATTCTACATAATCTAAATGGTAGAGTAGCATGTAGAAGAACAAAAATTAAATGATATAATATTGCTCAAAACCACACTACGGGAATAACTTAGTCTCAGACAGACCTGTATCTAATGTTTATAAGACTACTAGTTGTCTCTTCTAAGACTAGATATCTTGTAAGCACAAAACCATTTAAATAGCCACTTTATATTTATTTATTCCTCTGCATTGGTTTAAATTTACATTAATTAATTTTTAACCATTAATTAACCATTAATATCTCCACATTAAATTAAATTTGCAATACAACAATGTTTCATGCCATTAAATTATAAGAAATCTGAGTCCATGAATTCTCAAAATTACTACCTCAGAAATGAATCCTAGAAATCCCCAACCCCAAGGGTTAAAAATTTATTCATTAAATAATAACATTAATTTCCATATTATGAGGTTCTCTAGGAAAACATTATGAGATACCAAACAAATACAAGATACCATGCACATCCATCTACATCAATATGCGGGGAAAGGAAAACAGATAAACCAATAACTTTTTTGTCTTCCAAAAAACATATTAAAACAAGAATTCAACTTTTATATAAATGGTTAATGTAACACCCCAGGATTCTATAGTATGCTTCTCTTTGAATAATACAATAGCATGTGTTGTACGCAACTTTGAGTTCTAACACACTATAACCAATCAAACTAGCAGTTACAAATAGTAATACCCACTTCTTGAAAATTTAAACATTTTATCATTCAAAATGGAATTCAGTTTTTGATTTGGAATATTGAAATTATCTTAGGGTAAATTTTTGGTAATTTTATGGTAAATTTAATATTTTGATGAATAGTGAAAATTACTAAATTTAAATTAAAAACAACTTCTTTAATCGAAATAATTAATAGTGATAAATTATGAATTTAATTTTTTTAAAGTATAATTAGATTATTTTTTACCATTTAATCAAATTTTGTTCATTGGATATAATTTCACATTTAAACTGGACATAAGCAAGTGTCAATCCTTTGATAGTAATTATTTCTTAAAAACACGCTTTTTGATTTGACAAATGGAATTAATTTTAAATTAATTTCTGCCACTTATATGTTTTGAATTTTGATAAATGGATTCCATATTTATAATCAAGAGGTACTTATTGGGTAAATAGTTAACTTTTAATTTTAGACATTTTGAATAATTATTTCAGTAAATTTCTTATTTACCATGGTTAAAGGGTAAATCTGGTAAATAAGGGTAACACAATAATATTATAATAATACTAAATTACCCTAAAACATGTCCTAACTCTATTGGTTGATAAATGTCCTACCAAGGGAATATTTGGGTCGATATGGGACCCCATGGAGCCATTTGTAAGTGATAATGTCACTTTATATTAATTATGTTAAAGTAAATACAAAAATGACAAAAGCATATATCTTTTAGAAAAACAATTTTTACATAGGGTAATATATGTAATATTTTAGACTATAAAAATAAAATGATTTCATACATAATGGTATTTTATTTATAATCTGTATACATTGAATAATTAGATTTATTAATGACACCATAATGATGCAGTATTTTCTTTATTAATGAAAGAATCAAATAATTGGTATTATAAATGTACAAATAAATATAATTTGAAAGTTTTGATTCCATACACGAATTTTATTGGTTAATATGACATGTTAGGATTTCTTAAATTAATTTTTTTCTAATTATTAATGTTTTTATGACTTTAACAAAAATCAATTATTAAATAGTGTCAAAATTGACATAAAAGAGTTTTTAAAACAAATATTATATTATAAATTGATATAATATTCCTAAAAATATAAGGATCTTCCAAAAGACTTATATAATCATATTTCTATTATTAATGAACCACTTGGGGTTCGCTTGGAAGTATATAGTATGTTTATTTACCATATATTATAGAAATACAAAGAGACATGGTAAATGTCAAACTATTTAACTAACAGTTAAATCTAAAAGTTAAGGTTAATATAGTGACCCAAACTTGTATAAAACCTATTGGTTGAGTTTATCTCAACCCATACCCACCTTATCATTTAAATAATCTATTCTTAAGCCTTTATAAAACGAAAATTATTTTATTATAAAATAATATTTCTAGCTTATCCTAAGGTGCCCCTCACCCCTCTTATAAAATGGCACTCCCCCTTCAATCTAATTAACACCTTAAAAGCCTTTTGGCTCAACCAAACCCATCCCAAATATCCTATAAACTTCCCCAAATTTATCCAAGAGGCATTAATTTAGTCATAAATCCAAATTAAGGATCTATTTTGATCAAATCAAAAGGAAGAACCCAAAGAAGAGGTAATAATTCCACCACCCTCTTTGAAGTTCATTTCTTCTTCCACTTTTTTTTCTTTGATGTTTCCATTATAAAATAATAACTCCATTATCTTCTATATACTATGATGTTATTATAATTATGGTACAACAAAATTAATTATTCTATCCACCCTTTGAATGACACGTCACCATATGTGCGTACGTACGGCTTACCGTCTCCACGTCGTGGTGTAATTGTTATTCAATACATTATTATTTGGATGGGTATAATAATGATATATAATTGATGTAAATTATATCTATAACATGATAAGGATTCTGTATATATTATATACGATCCAATTTTATGTTACTTTAATATAAAAAAAAATGATATTGTTGCTCGTGTGTACGTACGGATTACCGTCTCCACGAACGCGATGAGATTCATTCCCCATCATATCCATTCAAGAGTAATTTTCATTAGAGGATTAAAAATAATTTGTAAAGTCTTGATATCATTATGTATATGAATAATATACATCCCATCCATAAAAAATATGACTCACATAACAAATAATATAAAGGAAAATGAATTCGTTAACACTCGAAACGACAATAATACTAAGATATTATTAACAATGAAATGTTAAAAGATCATATATGATATCATATTAATATATATGATTCTTGTATAATTTAATAACAATTATTTCACCATTATACCGGTGGTTAACCTACCCTAGAAAAAGTAAAAGTACAAGGTAAGGGTTAATTCTAAATCTCTTCATTATCCGAGTTTGTTTATAGGTAATTATCTACTAGGACCTCCTTATCATCCACATCCATGTTTCTAAAAAATGTATTTCAAAATAACTTTACTATTTACTAGAGAATGCGTTAAAGTCATTTATACCCTTATTTTTATTGAAATTAATATTTCCATTGTCTTCCTAACAAGGTACTTTTTGACCTTTTCGACAAATTTTAGGTAAGAATGTTTTTTAACTTTTATGGTGGGTGCGGCTATTTTCTGCCATTATAACATCATCAAATCTTCCCTTACAATATTATAAGATTATTTTCAAAATAAATTTTTTCTTAATAATTATGTGACTCTTAAATTATTTCAAAATAAAAACAGATATTTCTCTAAAAAGGGTTTTGAGTTCATCTATATCAACATCCTTTGATGGATTTTAAGTTTATTTGAAGTTGATTTATTATGATACAAAACATAAATGTTGTATTGAAGGTTTTGTGAATATTTGACTGTGGATGTGCAATTTTAATACCATTCATGTTTTATGGTTAATGTATTGACATTTCGTATGCAAGTTTTAATACGAATGTTTATGATATGTTTAAACCTTTTCTTATGAGGAATGTATTGGACTTTGTAAGTGACGGGTGGAGCCCGCTATAGATCCTTGATGCATCGGTCGGTCTCATGATACAACTAGACATGGAATTGGCTGAGGCCCGTTCCCAATTTGATATATGGTTTTGGCCAAGTCATTAATCATTTTAGACATCTTGGTTGAGGCCTTGAAAAAATGATTCAAAATGTCCGGCGTTATACATTCCCTCATTATGAAAATATTATTGATGGTTCATGTGGTCATTAGACTAGTAGAAAACCCATGATTATGTTTTATTATGGAATTATTTTCTCATCTCATCTTCCTTCCACAAAAGTATTCATGTTTTTTATTGGTAAAGTCATGTGCTTTCAATTATTCACCATGCTTAATATTTAGGTCATTTTCTGCTATATTGCTTACCCTTACTGGGCATTTTAGGTCACCCCTTTCTTATGTTTCATTTTCCTGGGATATGAAGAATTCAGTTATGACTGACTTGCAGGCATAACCTAGTAGGATTGAAATTTTCTAATGAATTATATTCGTATTGTATTTCTCTTCAAACTATAAAGTTGAACTTAAGTATGAATCTTGTTTCAAATAATACTAAACTGATCAGTCTTTAGAGACATGAATACCCTGTGATCATGCCAATGTTATATAATAATTCACTGACTCTAGGTAACTAGGGTTGGGGCATTATAGTTGGTATCAAAATAAGTTTAGCACAATCCTTGGAAACTAGATTTAGATAAACTCTGAGTAGATCACATAGCCCTAAGATAAACTTTGAGGATTAGTATAGAAGAACTTCCTAGAATTTTAGTATTGTATAGATTTTGTGATTTTTACAAGAAATACATCCCTATCTGGATACGTGCAGGTAGAGGCGGCTCTGGCACAAATGCACCTAGGGTTAAAACCCAAAAACACCGCTTTGAGCTAGACTCTAATGGGAATTGGTGCATGATAATGGGTCTTGATGCACTCTTGGTTACGACACTCCCAGGGGATATGCTTAGGATAATTATCATTTTCTTAACAAACCATTATGATGGGTTTATGATCATATAATTCCTCAAAGAAAACATTTTCATGATTATGGATTATATCCATATACGGTTCAGTTCATGTTAATTGTTTTACAAGTTTGGATTTATGTATTGGGATTCATAAAATAATCTAGTGTATTCCATTGTTTAGAAATGGTTCCTAGTGAAAGGAATGGAAATTGTATCAATGTATGCACTACATGTAGGGATTTAACTCATATTCAACATAATTATAGTGGAGTTAGTGATGCAACTGGTGCTAATCAGCTAATCACCATACTGGGACAACTCACTCGGGTTTTGAATTATAACCTTACCCGTATGGAGCACATTGATCCACAGCATGGAGGATCAATGTTAGATCTCCTGTTGAGGAAAAAACCACTAACATTTAATAGGGGTAAAAATCCATTAGTAGTTGAGAAATGGATAAATTCCTTAGAGAAAATATTCCATGCCTGGGGAAGTAGTAAAAGGGAAAATGTTGTCATGGCAGTTTACCGCCTCACAGGAGATGCTGATCAATGGTGGTCATTGACTCAAAACACAAAGGAAGATGATGAAGTATCAAATATGTAATAGATGTAGTTTAAAGAGTTTTTCTTTGAAAAATACTTTCCTCGTGACCATCGAGTAGATATGGAAAGGCAATTTCTGAGTTTGAGGCAAAAGGAGGATGAGAATGTAGCAAAGTATGAAGCTAACATTATAGGGTTAGCGAGGCAAGCAGTAGATTATATACATAAGCCAAGAATTAAGATTGATTGATTCTTTGATGGGTTAAAACCATTTCTCCGTCTAGAATTAGTATCGCAATCCTTCACATCATATGAAGATATTGTCTCGTGTGCTATCAAGATAGAAAAGGAATTCTCTAAGTCTTATGACTTTAAATCATAGCAAGAGAAGAAGAGATCTACTGAACACTATAGGAAATGAAATAATGAAACAGTCAAGAAGGGAAGAATTGAATTTCCACCCTGTGATAATTGTGGAAGGAAGCACCCTGGTGCCTATCTAAAAGGAAAAGGAGTATGCTACAAATGTGGACAAAAATGCCATATTGCTGGTGATTGTAATGGAAAGAAAGATGCTACCAATGTTTAATGCTAAAATTTCAGGGAGATGGGACATTATGAAAATGAATGTCCTAAGCATCAGGGAAACATACCTCAGAAAAGGTCAGGGGATCAACGCCAAGCTTATGTGATCACTACTGCAAAGGTTGAAGCTCTTAAAGATGTAGTGGTAGGTAATTTAATGGTTTCCTCATGTTTAGAAAATGCATTATTTGATTCTGTATCATCGCATTGTTTCATATCTTCCAAGTTTTCTAGGAAAATTAGATATTTTCAATTTGATATAACAAGGGAGTTATCATTCAAAACTCATAAGGGAAGTATCATTGCAACAAGTTTTTGTGAATCGGTCCCCATTAAAGCACATAAATGTTCTTTATCTGCTTATCTCATTGTCATACCCATGAGAGAATTTGATATAATCCTCGTTATGGATTGTCTTTCAGACCATGATGTGAAAATTTATTGTATGAAGAATGAGGATATGATTCTTGATGATGATGATAAATAAAACCATATCTTTAGAGCAGAATCGTCACCCCCAGATTCTTATCTAGATCCACCCCCAGTAGCTCAACTAAATTCAATTATTGGGAAGGAATAGAATGAAGAAACTATTGGAGAGGAAGGGAATGTTCAAAATAGGAAATACCTATTGTGAGAGAATATGTTGATGGGTTTCCAGAAGATTTACCTGGACATCATCCCAAATGAGAAATTGAGTTTTCCATTGATTTAATTCTTAGTTCAAGGCCCATATCAAAGACCCCTTATAAAATGGCCATTGTGGAATTAGTGTAACTAAATAATGAACTAGTGTAATTGAGTAATAAGGGATTTATTTTCCCTGGTGTTTCTTCATGGGGAGCCCATATCCTTTTTGTGAATAAGAAAGATGGATCTATGTGGTTGTGCATTGACTACAGAGAGAGCAATGCTATAACAATAAAGAACAAGTATCACCTACCTCGCATAGATGATTTATTCTACCAACTTCATGGAGCTCAATACTTTTTAAAGATTGACCTTAGATATTTATATCATCAGTTATGTGTAAATAAGGATGACGTTCAAAAGACAGAATTTCGAACCAGGTACAAGCATTACGAGTTTACTGTAATGCCTTTTGGATTGACTAATGCACTCTCTGTATTCATGGATCTAATGAACAAAGTTTTCAAGAAATATCTCGATGATTTTGTAGTGGTATTTACTGATGATATATTGGTATACCCAAAAGCTAAGAAGATCACAAAAATCACTTGCGCATTATCATGAAGACTCTTAGAAAACATGAATTATATGAGAATTTTTGCAAGTGTGAATTCTGGCTTCAGGAGATTTCATTTCCTGGCCATATTATCTCCAAGGATGGAATCTCTGTTGATCCTTCTAAGACCAAGGAAATCCAAGAATTAATAGCACCAACAAGTATAACTGAGGTACGCAATTTTATTGGCTTAGCAGGTTATTATCGATGTTTTTTCCAGAATTTTGCCTCATTGGCTAACCCACTAACAAAGCCCACACTAAAAGGGGTTAATTTATTTGTACAAAAGAGTGTGAGAATGTTTTGAATAACTAATGAGAAGATTAGTCAATGCTCCTATATTAACTCTACCATCAGGGAATGATGGGTTCTTTATTTATAGTGATGCATCGAAAAATGGAATTGGTTGTGTCATTATGCAATATGATAGGGTTATTGCCTATGCATCACGATAGCTTAAAATTCATGAGAAAAACTATCCTACTCATGATCTTGAGCTAGAAGTTGTAATCTTTACTTTGATGATTTGGAAACAAAATCTCTATGGTGAAAAATGTGAGATTTATACTGATCATAAGAGTTTGAAGTATATTTTCTCACAGAAAGAACTCAACATGAGGAAAAGTCGATGGCTTGAACTACTCAAGGATTATCATTTCACAATACACTACCACACAGGGAAGGAAAATAATGTGGAAGATTCTTTGAGTAGAATGGATCATGGAGTTTTGAAAAAGATGAGAGTTAAAAAGGATCTTATATATATGGATCTAGTAAAGATGGATATGGGAATTACCATGGAAAGTGAAACATCAATACTTTTTCAAATGGTTTCCAAACCATCATTACTATAAAGGATAAAGATTTCTTGGATAGGTGATGAATATTTTCAAAAGAAGATTAAAGCTGTGAATGATGGGAGATTGAGTGACTTTGTATATGAAGATGGAATTTTGAAATTTGGGAAGAGACTTTGTGTTCCTGATATACCTGTTCTGAAAATGGAATTGTTAGATGATGCTCATAGCTCCAATTTCTCTATACACCCTGGGAGCAGCAAAATGTATAGAGATTTGAAGGAACATTTTTTGTGGGATAACATGAGGAGGGAGATTTCTGATTTTCTATCAAGTTGTATGGTTTGACAAAAAGTGAAAGCTGGAAGGCAACAACCTAGATGAGTCATGCAACCTGTTCCCATACCAGAGTGGAAATGGGATAATATTATGATGAACTTTTTCATAGGACTACCAAAGACTCCTAGAAGTAATGATGCAATATTGGTCATTATTGATCGTCTTACCAAGTCTGCACATTTTCTTTCTATAAGAGAAGTTCTAACACTTTAACGTCTAGAAAAATATATATTAATAAAGTTGTGGGACTTCATGGAGTACCACTATCGATTGTTTCTGATCGTGATCCACATTTTACATCAAGATTCAAGAAAAGTCTTCATAAATACAGGGATACTGAACTTCATTTGAGCATTGCCTACCACCCCAAAACTGATGGACAATCAGAACAGACTATTCAAACCTTAGAAGACATGTTGAGATATTTCTCACATGACTTTTAGGGTATGTGGGATTAATATTTACCTCTGGTAAAATTTTACTATAACAATAGATTCCATTCATGTATTCAGATGGAACCATATAAATCGTTATACGGAAAGAGATGTCACACACCAACCTGTTGGGATGATGTTGGTGAAATAAAACTCATAGGCCTAGAAATGGTGGAGGAGACGATGGAAAAGGTTAAGTTAATCCAAAACCACATCAAAGCATCTCAATGTAGGCAGAAGAGCTATGCTGAGAACTGAAGGAAAGATTTGGAATTTCAGGTAGGAGATCATGTTTTCTTGAAGGTATCTCCATTGAAGGGTGTTATACATTTCGGTAGGATGGTAAAATTGAGTCCTAGGTACATCAGACCTTTTGAAATTCTAGAACGAATTGGGGTTTTAACTTATAAATTGGAAATGCCTCCAATTCTCTCCCAAGTTCACGATTTGTTCCACGTATCACTGTTGAGAAAATACATGCCTGACCCAACGCATGTACTCACATATGAGGAAGTAGAAATGGAACCTGATATTTCTTATTTCAAAGAGACTGTTAGGGTTCTTGATACTAAAGAACAAGTGTTGAGAAACCGGACGACTCTTCTAGTAAAAGTTCTATGGAGAAACCATATGATGGAAGAGGCAATGTGGGAACCCGAGGAACTTATGATGCAGAACCACCCGAGTCTTTTCATGCAGTAGTATTCAAGAAATTTTGAGGATAAAATTATTTGAAGGAGGGGAGAATTTAACACCCCAAGATTCTATGGTACGCATCTCTTTGAATAATACAGTAGTGTGTGTTGTACGCAACTTCGAGTTCTAACACACCGCAACCAATCAAACTAACCATTATGAATAGTAACACCAACTTTTTGAAATTTTATGAATTTTATCATTCAAAATGAACTTCATTTTTGTATTTAGAATATCAAAATTAGCTTAGTGTGAATTTTTGGTACTTTTCTGATAACTTTCATATTTTGATGAATAGTGAACATTACTAAATTTTAATTAAAAACAACATTTTTAATCAAAATAATTAATAGTGATAAATTATGAATTTGATTGTTTTTAAAGTATAATTAGATTATATATTTACCATTTAATCCAATGTTAGTCATTGGATATAATTGAAAATTTAAACTGGACACAAGCAAGTGTCAATCTTTTGAAATTTATTATTTCTTAAAAACACACTTTTTGTTTTGACAACGGGAATTAATTTTAAATTAATATCTTCCACTTCTGTGTTTTGAATTTAGAAAAAAGGATTCCATATTTAGAATCAGTATTTCCAAATTGTGTAAATAGTTAACTTTTATTTTCAAACATTTTGAATAATTACTTTGGTAAATATTATATTTACCATGGTTAAAGGGTAAATCTGGTAAATAAGGGTAAATAAATAATATTATAATAATATTAAATTACCCTAAAACGTTTTCTAACTCTATTGGTAGATACATGTCCGACCATGGGAATCTTTGGGACGGTTTTGGTACCCCATGGAGCCACTTGTAAGTGATAATGAAACGTTATATTAATTAAGTTAAAGTAAATACAGAAATGACAAAAGCATATATCTTTTAGAAAAACAATTTTTACATAGTGTTATATATGTTATATATTACACTATTAATATTCATTAGAAATATAAAGATATTTACTACATAATGGTATTTTATTTATAATTGTTACACATAGAATAATTAAATTTATTTATGACACAATAATGATGCAGTATTTTTATAATTAATGAAATAATCAAATAATTGGTATTATAAATGTCAAAATAAATATTATTAAAGGTTTTGATGCCATAAAAGAATATTATTGGTTAATATGACATTTTATTATTTATTAAATGATTTTTTTAGAATTAATAAAGTTTTTCATACTTTAACAAAAATAAATTATTAAATAGTGTCAAAATTGACATAAATGAGTTTTTAAAACAAATATTATATTATAAATTGATATAATATTACTAAAAATATAAGGTTCAGCCAAAGGAATTATATAATGATTGGAGAATTATTAATGAACAACATGGGGTTCTCTTATATGTATATATTTTGTTTATTTACAAAATAATATAAAAATACAAAGAGACATGGTAAATGTCAAACTATTTAACTAAGAGATAAATCTAAAAGTCAAGGTTAATATAGTGACCCAAACCGGTCTAAAACCTATTGGTTGAGTTTTTATTGACCCATAACAACCTTATCCTTTAAATAATCAATTTTGGAGCCTTTAGAAACCGAAAATAATTTTATTATAAAATAATATTTCTAGCTTTTCCTACGGTGCCCCTCACCCCTCTTATAAAAGGGCACTCCCCCTTCTCTCTAATTAACACCTTCAAAGCCTTTTAGCTCGGCCATACCCTGTCCAACTATCCTATAAAGTTCCCTAACTTCTTTCTAGAGGCCTTACTTTAGTCATAAATCCAACATAAGTATTCCTTTTGATCAAATAAAAAAAGAACCCGAAGAAGAGGTAATAATTTCACCACCCTCTTCAAAGTTCCATTCATCTTCCACTTCCTTTTTCTTTGTTGTTTCCATTATAAAATAATAACTCTAGTATCTGATATATTCTATGAGGTTATTATAATTATGGTACAACCAATTTAATTATTCTATCCACCCTTTGAATGACATGTCACCATACGTGTGTACGTACGGCTTACCGTCTCCACGTCGTGGTGTAATTGTTATTCAATACATTATTATTTGGAAGGGTATAATAATGAGATGTAATTGATGTAAATAAATTCTATAACATGATAAGGATTGTTTATATATGATATAAAATCCAATTATATGTTATTTTAATATCAAAAGAATTATATTGTTTATCGTGCTTACGTACGGATTACCATCTCCATGAACACAGTGAGATTCATTCCCCATCATATCCATTCAAGACTAATTTTCCTTAGATATTTAAAATAATTTTTGATGACTCGATATAATTCTTTATATGAATAAGATAAATCCCATCCATAACAAATATGTCTCACATAACAAAGAACATAAAGGAAGATGAATCTGTTAACACCCGAAACAACAATAATACTAAGATATTATTAACAAAGCAATGTTAAAAGATCATATATGATACCATTTTAATGTATATGATTCTTGTATGATTTAATAACAATTATTTCACCATTATAAAGTATTTTAACCTACCCTTGACCAAGTAAAAGTACAACGTAAGGGTTAATTCTACAATCTCTTCATTATCTGAGGTTGTTTATACGAAATTATCTAATGTGACCTCTTTATCATCCACATCCATGTTTCTTAAAATTTATTTGAAAACATTTTTACTATTTACTTGAAAATGGGTTAATGTAATTTATACCCTTATGTGTTTTGAAAGGAATATTTCCGTCTTTTTCCAAACAAGGTACTTTTTGACCTTTTCAAAAATTTAAGGTAAGAATTTTTTTTTTAACTTATATGGAGGGTGTGGTTATTTTCTGCCGATTTAACATCATCAAGGATTACATTACAATCTTATAAGAATATTTTCTAATTAAACGTTTTCTTTATAATTATGTGACTCTTAAATGATTTCAAAATATAAAGAGATATTTCTCTAAAATGGGTTTTGATTTCATCTATGTCAACATCCTTTGATGGGTTTTAAGTTTATTTGAAGATGATTTATTATGATACAAAACTTTCATATTGTATTGAAGGTTTTTTGAATGTTTGACTATGGATGTGTTATTTTTTTACCATTCATGGTTTATGGTTAAAGTATTGACATTTCGTATGCTAGTTTTAATATGAATGTTTTTGATATGTTTAAACCTTTTCATATGAGGAATGTATTGGACTTAGTAAGTGATGGGTGGAGACCGCTATAGCTCCTCAATGCATCGGTAAGTCTCATGAGACAACTAGACATGGAATTGGCTGAGGCCCTTTCCCAATTGGATATATGGTTTTGGCCGAGGCCTTAATCATTTTTAAATATCTTGGCCAAGGCCTTGACAAAATCTTTCAGAATTATCGGCATTATACATTCCCTCATTATGAAAATAATATTGATGGTTCATGTGGTCATTTGACTAGTAGAATACCCATGATTGTGTTTTATTATGGCATTATTTACTCAGCTCATATTCCTTCCATAAAAGTATTCATGTTTATTATTGTTAAAGGCATGTGGTTTCAATTATTCACCATGCTTAATATTTATGTCATTTTCCGCTATATTTCTTACCCATACGGAGTGTTTTATCTCACCCCTTTCTTATGTTTCATTTCCCCAGGATATGAAGAAGTTAGTTAGGAGTGACTTGCAGGTATAATCTAGGAGGCTTGAAAGTTTTTAATGAAAAATATTCATGTTGTATTTCTCTTCAAGCTGTAAAGTTGAACTAATGAATGAATCTTGTTTCCAATAATACTAAACTGATCAGTCATTAGAGATATGATTGCCTTGTGATCAAGCCAATGTTATGTAATAATGCACCAAATCTGGGTAACTAGGGTCAGGGAATTAGTGTTAAGCCTAGATTAATCTTTTTCAATCATATCTAGTGTCCTCCCCAACACCCACATGCATATACAGATGCATCTCACCACTCTAGGTGTCAACCGCTCCCACAACAACAAAGACTTCCCACCCCTCATACCACAATATTTCTCTAATCTCATCCATCATAGGCTCAAATAACATTCAGGCCTCCTCTCCCATCAGAGTACAACATCCCTCTAAGATCATCCATCATAGGATCATGTCAAATCACAAGAAGCTGCAAACAAATCAAAGTAACTAGGATCATGGCTGAAAAAAAAGGCATTAATAATTTACACACAATGATCTCTCACGGCTCCAAAGCACAAGGAACTTGGGATTTATAAGCTAGTGAGAAACTCAGGCCCGATAAAGGTATTATCATTTATAATAGAATTGTTTCATATTCTATCTTGAATTAACTGATTCATTAGTCATAGGTTTTAACAGTGATCAACCTAAGCAACAAGTTATCTCAATCTATCATAAATTAACTCTATAATTAATTTAATATTCACTTAATTCATTTATAAAAAATAATCATCATGATTCATTTCCACTAAAAAATTCAATTAAACATGCATGATTGCATCAATTTTAATATAATAAAATTATAACAACAAAAACCAAAATCATTAAACATGACTCTTTAATCTTTAAGACAATTAGTTAACAAATAATTAAATCTTTATATTCTTTACCAATTTCATGTACTAAAACAATAAAAACAATCACAAAATATATTTCACAATATCTAGAAAATAAAGAGGCAACTAGTTATCACAGTACAAACAACAACATTTCCATTACATCGATACCAATTATTTATTCTAATTTAAGTAATTATTAGGTTAATTTTATTGTTATACAAGGGGATAAATCATTAAAACTCTACGATTTCACATAAATGAATAGATAGTCAATGAATAACCTACCTTAAAATGGTGTTAAATTTCTTTACATGAGAAAGGACCAGCCCTGTATATCCTGATCGACACTTCCAAAAGAACTGTATCCACCTGAGGATTCCACTCTAGAACTGCACTTAAAAACAACCAAAAAATTCCTTTTAAAAACACATTGATCAAGGACCACCACATGGAAAAGAGTAATGGGAGGTAAGATGTCATATAAACTACATGAATAGAGGTATAACAAACCATGGATCAATTATGGATCAATGGATGAAATCTAGAGATCAATCGTTGAAAAATATGTCCACAAAACATAAAATAGGGGGTCACGAGGTTTCCTGGAATCAAGATAGAGGCACTGAATACATAAGTCTTGACTAACCTGAGTGGATGAAAACATTTAAAACTAACATCATTGAGGATTTACACAACATGTAATCCCCTTTTATATCGTGTAGTCCTCAAGGTTTGGTTCCGTCGAAAAATGTGTCTCCTTATTATTTATTTAACCCTAAAAACCTAAATTTTAGGTACCTAACATACATGATATTTAATTCTTACCTGACATTTGATTCATCATGTTTCCCAAAATCCATAGTCAAACTTCTCTATACCTCCTTAGAGACTCCTCTAAGAACCTCGTTTTTTCAAAAAATGCAATGGTTCGATCTACATGGATTTGGGCCCTTACATTAGATACCTCTCAAAACATTCACATCCATGTGGATCAAAAACCAACCAATAAAGGAAACAGAAAAGATTCATATGAATAGCCACCCCATGATATAGCTCTCAAGGATCTCATCACCACAGGATCTCACCCACTTCATCCAATCATAAGGTTCTTGACACGGTGAGTAGATGAACTACCTGTTGAGTCTCCACCACATATAGATGGATAGTAGACTCATCTGACCACATAAATCTAAACATAGAAATAACATGGAATGCCTTTATCATCTTCACCTCCCATGTAAAGACTGTAACTGACCACAAGAAACAAGTGAAATCTATTTCAAAACCCAGAAAAGGTCAACAACCACAAAAAAACAGTTTTTACAAGAGATGATATAAACACCAAATAGTATGGGTTTATAAGTATGTATCCGCAACTCATATTCCAAGGTACTCTCCTCCATGTAACTATGTTTTCACAAGACACAAACCAAGGGGATGGAACACATGCACAACACCTTATCCTGGTGATCCTGGATCTCTATAGGTCGCTCCATTAAGGTCACATCATCATCAACACTGATCTCTACCCATTTGATGACATTAGAGTCATCATGAAGATAATGATGAAGAGGTGAAATGTGAAAAAACATCTTGTATCTGGCACATATATGGGGGAATATCTATCCAATATGCCACAACTTAAACATGAGATAACTCCTTGGAAGGCCCATCAAATCCGGGAGAAAGCCTACTCACATGACCAATACTTCACTGCCCACAATGAGAAGTGATCTCCAAGAACACATGATGTTCAATGTTTAAATACATTTGTCTCCTCCTATGGTCGAAATAGGATTTATGAAGATCTTACATTGCGTTCATCCTATCACAAATAACATGAACCATTTTGTCCCTATTCTGTATCAGTTCCAACTCAAGAATTAATGACTCTCTAACCTTAGTCTAGAATAATGGAGACTGGAATGGTCATACATACAAGTATTTAAATGGTTTCATACCAATGGTGGAGTGAAAACTATTTTTGTAAGTGAACTCTACCGAGGGAAGTTGTCTCATCCACAAACCTCAAAAATAAAGGATGTAAGAGTTCAACATAACTTCATGATTCAGGATGGTCCACTTTCTCTGACCAAATACATGTGGTTGAAAATTAGTGTTAAGACATATCTGAGAACTAATATCATTTAGATACCACTCCACACCCTGGAGGTAGAATGTGGATCTTGATCGGAAATGATCGACCTTGGGACCTCATGGTGTCTCACCTCCTCCTCCAGATGTTTCCTAGACAAAACCTCCATTGAGATAAAATCCTTGATCACAATAAAGAGGGATGATTTCATAAAATGATCCAATACCACCCAAATAGAATCATAGAATCCCTGATCTCAAGTTAAACCAGTAATAAAGTCAATCAATATTTCCTCCCACTTCCATTGAGGAAAATCTAACGGATGGAGGAAACCATCATTAACATAGAATTAGTCCATCACCTTCTGGAAGACCATACATCAAGACACAAACTCTATAACTGCATGCTTAAACCTGAGCCACCAAAACTATCATTTCAATGCTTGGTACATATTTTTTACAATAGGATGTACCACCAATGTAGAACTATGGAACTCTCTAAGAACCATCTCATGCATCACCAAATGAATGAAAATACTTCCCTTGAACAACACCTGGTGTTGTTCATCTTTAGACCAACCCTTAGGGGAATCACCATAAATAAATCAGTCTCTCCAGACCTCCACCTAAAGATCCCTCAACTGGTATTCCACCACCTATTTCACCAGAGATGACTTCACCATTATCTGAAAAATACAACCTCTACCCCCAGCTTCTCCAATATCTATATGCAATATTAAATGTTATTCCATCACTCTCTAGTAATCACCTAACTCACACATTTCATCACTACATGACATCCTTCTCAATTCATTTTCCAAAACAATCCCCTTTATGGGTGTATATAAAATCTGAAAGTCATAATCTTTTTAAAACACCGTCAACCGACACTGGTGAAATTTCAAGTCATGTTGGGAGAAAACTTACCTCGAGCTCATATGATCGGTGAAAACTAAAAAATTATTTTTGATGATGTAATGTCTCTAAATCTTTAGGTAATACACTACATTGGATAAATCTAAATCTTGGGTGGCATAGTTATGCTCACGGGTTTGTAACTACCGAGACCCATAAAAATGACTAATATCAACAATATCTTAAAACAACCCAAACCTAGATGTGAAGCATCACATAAAACCTCAAACGGAACACTTTCTCCTGGGAGAAAAAAGGCCAGATCACTAGAAAATATATCCTCTAGATAATAAAAAGCTATCTGACAATGTTTAGTCCACATGAATGCTTGTACCTTTCTAGTCAACACTGTCAGAGGAGTCCCAACCTGAGAGAAATTGGATTTGAACCTCCTGTAATAGCCTGAAAGCCCAAGAAAACATTACACCTATTCCACTATCTTTGAGGATTCACAAGACACAACTAATTATAACATTTATAGATCCAAAATTACTACCTTATAGGATACAACAATCTCCAAAAAAACAGACTTCTTGTAACACCCCGAGATTTTATGAAAAATATTCTTTTAATTTCATTAATGTCTTGTGTTGTATTCTACACCAAGATTACCTTGCGCTATACGCAACACCGTATTAGCTTGTAGTATACGCAACACTATTCTTGGACCGTGTTACACACAATTTTGATAATAGTTATTCTACGCAACATTGAGTATATATATATATATATATATTAAATGTATAAATGAAATATGGTTGGATTCTGTTATACGAAACAATGAAGGATTATTTCTACAACACGCAACCCTGACTTGGCTTGCATTACACGCAATCGCGACCTTCCTCGATAGCGTGTGTTGTACGCAATACCGGGTTTTAATAAACAATGTTATATTATTATAATATTTTCATGAACTAGCCGTTATGAATAGTATTAACTAAATTTTGAATTTTATAACATTATTATTCATCTTACACATTTCTAGAACATGGTATAAGAACAAAATAACTTTTTCGGGTAAAATAAGTATTTTTCAAAAAATGCAGTTTTGCCGCCTTTGGATGGCGCACCCACTTTAATTCTGGTTTTTGACGTGTTTATATGTTCAATTTGACAAAATAATATTCTTCTTTTGAATCAGGATATAAAAATTTACATTAGATAAAGTTTTGATATTTTTCCGATAACTTTCATATTTTAATGAATAGTAAAAACACGCTATATTTTAATTAAAAACAACTTTTTTCATCGTAATATCTTATGTGGTTAAATTGTAATATTGAATGGTTTTAAAGTATAAATAGAATATAATTTTACCATTTAATATAATGTATGCCATTAGCATTGATTTTAACTTGAATTCGTAGGTTAAAACAATTCAATCTTTTGCAATGTTTTAAACAAAAACCCGTTTTTATTCGACAACGGGATTAATTTTAATTTAATTTCTGAAACTTATGTGTTTTGAATTTAAAAAAATGGATTCCATATTTGGAATCAGTGGGTCCAAATTATGTTAATAATCTACTTTTTATTTTTGGGAATTATGAATAGTAACTACGGTAAATTTTATTTACCATAGTTAAAGGTAAATTGGGTAATTAAGGGTAAATATGGGTAAATATAATATTTTAAAATTACCCTAACAAATGTCAAAATCCTATTGGATGACTAAAAGTCGACCCATATCACCTAAGGGTCGGATTAGAATCATTTAATGGACATTTGTCCATGAAAATAACTTAATTATTATTAAAACCGAAGAAAGTGACAACATGTCACTCTCTTAAATCTTATAAGTATATTAATTTTAATTTAGTGATAAACTTCATGAAACTTCGAACATGAATAGTATCCAGAAATCTAATGAAATTATATACATCATATAAATTTATTTATAATTTTTAGGGATTAAATAATTATCATTAATTATGACACAATAGTGATGCAGAAATTGTTTATCCAGTGAAAAATCAAGAATATTGTTTTTCTAAAACTAATAGTGACCATACAATTCACAAATACCTAACCAAAACTTATTTTCCATGTAAATGTAAACCATAAGCATACAATGGTCGAATATTTGACCATTTGGAGCCTTATAAAAGCGATTATGACACTTATATTATTTTATTTTAAATGATGCCAAAGTTGTCACCTTCATAATTTAATAAATATAACAATTTAAATATTGTGATTTTAAGATGATAAATTCGAGTAAAAGTATTATTGTGAAATATAATATATTTATCTTTATCATAGAATTTTATTTTAAATTTTTATACAACAAATAAGTATATTAAATAATTATACCAAAATGATGTAGTAATTATTTTATTAAGAGATAAACCAAATAAATGGTTTTAAAAATAATAAAATAAATATTATATAAACTATTTAATGTGATACACTACTTTTATAGATACATATGACTTTTTATTAATATATTAAAGCTTTTAGTTCGAACATATCTTCTGTATATATATTATTTAAATTCAAATAAATGAATAGTGTCAAAATTGACACTATTGTTATTTTACAAAAATAACATATTATAAAATTGTTTAAAAATCACAAAAATATTTAAAAATTATAAATTTATATTTATATGGTCTATAATGTTATAAAGTAAAAAAGTATGGAAAATTCACAACAAATGAGTAATTATTTGTTATAATTTAAAATTTAGAATTTTATTACCACAAATAAACTTAAATAGATTAAATAAGGATAAATCAAAATGATAAGGTTTAAAATAAGATCCAAACATGTCTAAATTTGATTGGTTGATGAGATTACAACCCTATCTCATCTAATCTTCGAATATGAGTCATTTTTGGAGGTTTTTAAGTGGGGTTAGATTTATTATAAATTAATATTTTTAAGAATTCCTAAGGTGCCCCTCTCCTCCCTTATAAAAGGGTACCTCCTCCCCCTCCTCCTCACACCAAATTGAGCACTCAAGCTCGGCCAAACCCTGCCATTTTCTCCTCTCCACTTCCCTAGAATAATCCTAGAGGTCCTGGTCTCCTTCAAAGACCAATATTAGTTCCCTAAGTGGAGGATTCAAAGAGGCGTTCCAAAGAAGAGGTAATATCCATTACCGATCTTTTCAATTTCATTCTTCTTCAACTTCTTCTACTTTAGTTGTTTCATGATAAAGTAATAACATCAGTATTACTTACATACTGATATGTTATTATAAATATGAAACAACCCTAATTCACCTTATATCCATCCTACGGAAAAATGAAATCACCGCGCGTGCGTACGTACGGAATACCGTCTCCACGCCGTGGTGTAATCTATTTTCCACCATCACTTACAAGGATGGGTATAATGGTGTAATGAGTAACTATTTATGATTATTATAAAGTGATATTGATACTGAAATAGTCTACATAAACTTCAACACAATTCCACGACCATGGGAATGATATCATCGCTCGTGCGTACGTACGGACTACCGTCTCCACGACGCGATGAGATTCATTCTCAATGATTAACCATTCATGAATGATTATAAAGTATATATAATAAGTACTAATGAAATATATGACATGATAATGATACTGGAATTATTTATATTTATATGTATGTCATCTACTTAATTCCATTCAATTCAATAAGGAAACAAAAACAGCGTTCATGCGTACGTACGGACTACCGTCTCCATGAACGGTGTATTTCTTTCCATTTACTGATTTATTATATATGTATATTCTGAATATATATATATAAATCATGTTTTATATTCTGGAATTAAGTAATCTTGATCCATGTAATCATATGAATAATTACAAGTTAAAAACACGAACGACAAATGAGACGATTTTACCCAAAACGCTACTTTAACATGAATTTACAAAAGAACGGGTAATATAAAGTCATAAGTGGACCATATATGATATAATAACAATTAATATGATTCTGTAATAAGTCAATAACATGATTTAAATCATTATACAGGAGTTTCGGACACTTACAAAGCAAGTCGGACCTAAGGTAAGGGAAATATCACAATCTCATTTTTATCCGAGATTGTTTATTCGTAAGTATTTACTGGGGTGTATTTTATCATCCACATCCATGTTTCATCAAAATGTAATATTATTTCCATCCACCTACAATTGTTTAAATCCATTTTTACCCTTCGGTGAGTTTTTAGTAATATGTATGAAAGGAATCTTTTGTCGTACGAGGTACTTTTTGACTTTTCCGACAAAAGTACGAAGAATGTTTTTTTTAACTTATACGGCACGAACGGATTTTTACGGTTTTATAAAGCCTTATTTTCATGAACCTTCCTCCAATATATTTCATGACTATTTCCAATAAAATCTCTTTCCATTAAAATTGCATGATGTTTTGTGAAAAGAAATTGATTTTGAAGAAGAAAGGATATTTTCCTCAAGAATTCAATTCAAGTGTTTTATCAAAATTATTTTCCATCTAAGATAATAAAGGGTTCTGTTTTTATCCCTATTATTACATGGATTTGATTATGCTGTGATGGAAATATTTTTATGAATTCTTTTATCTTATATGAATTGTTTTATGATGTCATGTTGTTTAAGAATCCCATTTTTATTACATGGGTTACGCTATAATTTATGATTTATGATTATGTGGCACACATAAGAAAGGATTCATTATAAGATGGGTGGGACCTATATCTCCCTCCAATGCATTGGGTAAAGATTTTATATCTCATGAGATAGACAGGGCTGGAACGGTAGGTTATACCGGTTCAGTGAAACAGGACTGAAACGAGGGTTACTCGATTCAGAAAGGGACTTTGTCCACTAAGATAGTCTTGCCAATGAGTCTTGACTAACAAGAAATGATTTTCCATGATTATGTGTGCATGCCACAAAGTATCAAGTTTTATGTTATGATTATGGGGATCTCATTTTCACTTCTATGATTTATTCCATGTTAAGATATTATGATCTCTTTTGCAGGTTTTGATTTTCAAAAAGATATGATATGATTTTTATTTCCTTTATTTTCCCTTGCTGAGCATTTGAGCTCACCCTTTTATGTTTTCTTTTCCCCAGGATATAAAGAACGGTTTTAGGTAAAAAAAGGGAAGATCTTTATAGGAGATGTTGAAGATCTTTCACCACGATTAGAAGATTACGTTCCGAGTTTCCAAAGACACTAAACTATTACGATCCTTGTGTGTGTGTTTTTGTTATGTACTAAGTATTCCGCAAATGTAATGTAATGTCAATGTACGTCAGGATACGGGTCTCTACAGTTGGTATCAGAGGAAAGGTTTAGTCAACCTTTGGAAACTAGGATGCGAGAACTTTAGTGAGATCCCTAGAGATATTTCTAAGGTATGTCTAGGGATGTCCCTAAGGTTAAGTATATGTATAGGTTATAGTACTAGAATTACGCTAACGATCATAGAATTTAACCTAAGATGTTAGATATTGAGGATACTCCACCTTTATTATGTTGTTTTCCCTAGCATGATTTTTTCCTCTCACACTATTCTTTTTGGGTTTTAGAAAATGGCTGGAAACAAGGTGATTCATGATAATGGAGGATATGCTGGACAATGGAATGATGTTTTTCATGAGAAACCAAATGAAATGGGATTTGGAAGTCCAAACATCATTATTATGCCGAATCAGCAATCTCATAATATGATTAATAAAGTAAAATTTGGTAAGTTTCCTGACTCGGCTAATAAGAGAAAGATGGAGTTTCATGATGATCATAGAGGAAAGAAAGTTCAATTTCCCCTAAGTAAATCATGTGGGAAGAGGCATCAAGGAGAATGTTTCAAGGGAACTGGAAGATTCTTTGGGTGTGGAAAAGAAGGACACAAAGCAAGTAAATGCAAAGGAAAAGGTTCAGTTAACAACATGGATGATGATAATGGTATTGCTACGACATCAACAATGGTTAAATGTTTTAAATGTGGAATGTGCGGGCATTATGCAAACCAATGCCCTAAGGGAAAGTCTCATGAAGATAATCAGTATGGTCGTATGGGAAGTATTTATGTGGATGATGATGAAGAGACTACAAATGATATGTGAGATGAAAGAATTGTTGAAACACAGTCAATGGTTTAAGAATGTAGTTTATCATGTGTAATGTTGTATAAGTAATCTCATGGTAATTTAGAATAAAGAGACATGTAAGGATTGTTACACTGTTGTCTGATTAATGTTACCAGTATCCATGAAAGGTTATTCAGATATTTTTGGAAATAAGATGATATGCGCATAATGAAGGGAAAACGAGAAAACGAGATGTTTAACAGTATTCATGAGCTCATGATTGATATAAGGACTATGTGATATCATGGTTTGAGTATATATAATTTTGAGGATTTTGGTATGTGGAAAGTGTTAACTTTTAACTGCATTCAAGTTTTCACTAAGGTTCAATGGGTATTCAAGAGAATACATGATTAAGGACTTTGAATGTTTGGAATGTGACCAACAAAACATATCTTATGATATATGGGGATCAACGATGGTATTAAATCTCTGGTAATCATTTTCACTATATTATGAGAGTCGACTGCAGTATTATGGATAAGCCTAAAAGATTGGAATGGATTATGTTGGACATAAGTTAGTATTGATTGTTTTTTTCGATATTATTGATGGGATGTTATATAGTTTTGGAAAAAGGACAACCTGCAGGACGGGCGACAGCCCATCGCTTCGGACAAGGCTGTGGGAATCGAACCCACAACCGAAGTGCGACTGGCCTTTATCGCCTACTACTGGCCTACAGGAAGTCCCCGTTTAGTAGAAACTAGTTTTATTATATTAAACAATATGATATATGAAGTATAAGTCCATTTTAGGAACCATATATCATTAATCTCACTATATATCGACTTATGTATATAATTTTTTCTAACCTTTTGTTTGAGACAGATGGAATGACCCGTCATTCTATCACATGATCTGCTAACACATCCCGAATAAAAAATTCAACTTCATTTCTTTAAGGGATGAAGTGGAAATTGTTCAATTCACGAACAACAGTGAGATTGTACCAAAATCAAGTAAGTATTTCTTCTAATTCAAAATTTTCAACTTTAGGGAAATGATATTGAAAACCAAAAATGTTGTCCTAGTGATATTATACCTGATGAATCAGATGGTACCTTATATCATCACAAATCTATGGATTTGTGATTATTGGATTTTCCATAGACATGTTCTCTACCACTCTCCATCAGAACATGACGATTAGATTTCTCTTCCATGTCCATATTTTCACCTATGTTCTCCTATGTGGATACCTAGTGATTAGTTAACTTCGGTAAAAATTACGTTTTATACTTTAGTTTTTTTTTAAAGATAAGTTTTGGTATTCCTTTTTATGATGTGGGTTTCTATCAAAGAAACTTTCAAATAGTAAACCATTTATAACCCCGACGAATTTCGAGGGCGAAATTCATTTTAAGGGGGGTAGAATGTAACACCCCGAGATTTTATGAAAAATATTCTTTTAATTTCATTAATGTCTTGTGTTGTATTCTACACCAAGATTACCTTGCGCTATACGCAACACCGTATTAGCTTGTAGTATACACAACACTATTCTTGGACCGTGTTACACACAATTTTGATAATAGTTATTCTACGCAACATTGAGTATATATATATATATATATTAAATGTATAAATGAAATATGGTTGGATTCTGTTATACGAAACAATGAAGGATTCTTTCTACAACACGCAACCCTGACTTGGCTTGCATTACACGCAATCGCGACCTTCCTCGATAGCGTGTGTTGTACGCAATACCGGGTTTTAATAAACAATGTTATATTATTATAATATTGTCATGAACTAGCCGTTATGAATAGTATTAACTAAATTTTGAATTTTATAACATTATTATTCATCTTACACATTTCTAGAACATGGTATAAGAACAAAATAACTTTTTCGGGTAAAATAAGTATTTTTCAAAAAATGCAGTTTTGCCGCCTTTGGATGGCGCACCCACTTTAAATCTATTTTTTGACGTGTTTATATGTTCAATTTGACAAAATAATATTCTTATTTTGAATCAGGATATAAAAATTTACATTAGATAAAGTTTTGATATTTTTCCGATAACTTTCATATTTTAATGAATAGTAAAAACACGCTATATTTTAATTAAAAACAACTTTTTTCATCGTAATATCTTATGTGGTTAAATTGTAATATTGAATGGTTTTAAAGTATAAATAGAATATATTTTTAACATTTAATATAATTTATGCCATTATCATTGATTTTACCTTGAATTCGTAGGTTAAAACAATTCAATCTTTTGCAATGTTTTAAACAAAAACCCGTTTTTATTGAACAACGGGATTAATTTTAATTTAATTTCTGAAACTTCTGTGTTTTGAATTTAAAAAAAATGGATTCCATATTTGGAATCAGTGGGTCCAAATTATGTTAATAATCTACTTTTTATTTTTGGGAATTATGAATAGTAACTACGGTAAATTTGATTTACCATAGTTAAAGGTAAATCGGGTAATTAAGGGTAAATATGGGTAAATATAATATTTTAAAATTACCCTAACAAATGTCAAAATCCTATTGGATGACTAAAAGTCGACCCATATCACCTAAGGGTCGGATTAGAATCATTTAATGGACATTTGTCCATGAAAATAACTTAATTATTATTAAAACCAAAGAAAGTGACAACATGTCACTCTCTTAAATCTTATAAGTATATTAATTTTAATTTAGTGATAAACTTCATGAAACTTCGAACATGAATAGTATCCAGAAATCTAATGAAATTATCTACATCATATAAATTTATTTATAATTTTTAGGGATTAAATAATTATCATTAATTATGACACAATAGTGATGCAGAAATTGTTTATCCAGTGAAAAATCAAGAATATTGTTTTTTTTTAACTAATAGTGACCATAAAATGCACAAATACCTAACCAAAACTTATTGGCCATGTAAATGTAAACCGTAAGCATACAATGGTCGAATATTTGACCATTTGGAGCCTTATAAAAGCGATTATGACACTTATATTATTTTATTTTAAATGATGCCAAAGTTGTCACCTTCATAATTTAATAAATATAACAATTTAAATATTGTGATTTTAAGATGATAAATTCGAGTAAAAGTATTATTGTGAAATATAATATATTTATATTCATCATATAATTTTATTTTAAATTTTTATACAACAAATAAGTATATTAAATAATTATACCAAAATGATGTAGTAATTATTTTATTAAGAGATAAACCAAATAAATGGTTTTAAAAATAATAAAATAAATATTATATAAACTATTTAATGTGATACACTAATTTTATAGATACATATGACTTTTTATTAATATATTAAAGCTTTTAGTTCGAACATATCTTCTGTATATATATTATTTAAATTCAAATAAATGAATAGTGTCAAAATTGACACTATTGTTATTTTACAAAAATAACATATTATAAAATTGTTTCAAAATCACAAAAATATTTAAAAATTATAAATTTATATTTATATGGTCTATAATGTTATAAAGTAAACAATTATGGAAAATTCACAACAAATGAGTAATTATTTGTTATAATTTAAAATTTAGAATTTTATTACCACAAATAAACATAAATAGATTAAATAAGGATAAATCAAAATGATAAGGTTTAAAATAAGATCCAAACATGTCTAAATTTGATTGGTTGATGAGATTACAACCCTATCTCATCTAATCTTTGAATATGAGTCCTTTTTGGAGGTTTTTAAGTGGGGATAGATTTATTATAAATTAATATTTTTAAGAATTCCTAAGGTGCCCCTCTCCTCCCTTATAAAAGGGTACCTCCTCCCCCTCCTCCTCACACCAAATTGAGCACTCAAGCTCGGCCAACCCCTGCCATTTTCTCCTCTACACTTCCCTAGAATAATCCTAGTGGTCTTGGTCTCCTTCAAAGACCAATATTAGTTCCCTAAGTGGAGGATTCAAAGAGGCGTTCCAAAGAAGAGGTAATATCCATTACCGATCTTTTCAATTTCTTTCTTCTTCAACTTCTTCTCCTTTAGTTGTTTCATGATAAAGTAATAACATAAGTATTAATTACATACTGATATGTTATTATAAATATGAAACAACCCTAATTCACCTTATATCCATCCTACGGAAAAATGAAATCACCGCGCGTGCGTACGTACGGAATACCGTCTCCACTCCGTGGTGTAATCTATTTTCCACCATCACTTACAAGGATGGGTATAATGGTGTAATGAGTAACTATTTATGATTATTATAAATTGATATTGATACTGAAATAGTCTACATACACTTCAACACAATTCCACGACCATGGGAATGATATCATCGCTCGTGCGTACGTACGGACTACCGTCTCCACGACGCGATGAGATTCATTCTCAATGATTAACCATTCATGAATGATTATAAAGTATATATAATAAGTACTAATGAAATATATGACCTGATAATGATACTGGAATTATTTATATTTATATGTATGTCATCTACTTAATTCCATTCAATTCAATAAGGAAACGAAAACAGCGTTCATGCGTACGTACGGACTACCGTCTCCATGAACGGTGTATTTCTTTCCATTTACTGATTTATTATATATGTATATTCTGAATATATATATATAAATCATGTTTTATATTCTGGAATTAAGTAATCTTGATCCATGTAATCATATGAATAATTACAAGTTAAAAACACGAACGACAAATGAGACGATTTTACCCAAAACGCTACTTTAACATGAATTTACAAAAGAACGGGTAATATAAAGTCATAAGTGGACCATATATGATATAATAACAATTAATATGATTCTGTAATAAGTCAATAACATGATTTAAATCATTATACAGGAGTTTCGGACACTTACAAAGCAAGTCGGACCTAAGGTAAGGGAAATATCACAATCTCATTTTTATCCGAGATTGTTTATTCGTAAGTATTTACTGGGGTGTATTTTATCATCCACATCCATGTTTCATCAAAATGTAATATTATTTCCATCCACCTACAACTGTTTAAATCCATTTTTACCCTTCGGTGAGTTTTTAGTAATATGTATGAAAGGAATCTTTTGTCGTACAAGGTACTTTTTGACTTTTCCGACAAAAGTACGAAGAATGTTTTTTTTAACTTATACGGCACGAACAGATTTTTACGGTTTTATAAAGCCTTATTTTCATGAACCTTCCTCCAATATATTTCATGACTATTTTCAATAAAATCTCTTTCTATTAAAATTGCATGATGTTTTGTGAAAAGAAATTGATTTTGAAGAAGAAAGGATATTTTCCTCAAGAATTCAATTCAAGTGTTTTATCAAAATTATTTTCCATCTAAGATAATAAAGGGTTCTGTTTTTATCCCTATTATTACATGGATTTGATTATGTTGTGATGGAAATATTTTTATGAATTCTTTTATCTTATATGAATTGTTTTATGATGTCATGTTGTTTAAGAATCCCATTTTTATTACATGGGTTACGCTATAATTTATGATTTATGATTATGTGGCACACATAAGAAGGGATTCATTATAAGATGGGTGGGACTTATATCTCCCTCCAATGCATTGGGTAAAGATTTTATATCTCATGAGATAGACAGGGCTGGAACGGTAGGTTATACCGGTTCAGTGAAACAGGACTGAAAAGAGGGTTACTCGATTCAGAAAGGGACTCTGTCCACTAAGATAGTCTTGGCAATGAGTCTTGACTAACAAGAAATGATTTTCCATGATTATGTGTGCATGCCACAAAGTTTCAAGTTTTATGTTATGATTATGGGGATCTCATTTTCACTTCTATGATTTATTCCATGTTAAGATATTATGATCTCTTTTGCAGGTTTTGATTTTCAAAAAGATATGATATGATTTTTATTTCCTTTATTTTCCCTTGCTGAGCATTTGAGCTCACCCTTTTATGTTTTCTTTTCCCCAGGATATAAAGAAAGGTTTTAGGTAAAAAAAAGGGAAGATCTTTATAGGAGATGTTGAAGATCTTTCACCACGATTAGAAGATTACGTTCCGAGTTTCCAAAGACACTAAACTATTACGATCCTTGTGTGTGTGTTTTTGTTATGTACTAAGTATTCCGAAAATGTAATGTAATGTCAATGTACGTCAGGATACGGGTCTCTACACTTCTCGATCCCAAAACTCTCACTTCGAAAACTTCCCAAACAACTGCTCCTGATAAAGCCCTCCCAAAATGGTGCACATATTCTCCTCATGATCCTCTTTCTATATAGAATACACAAGGATTAAATCGATCAAAACCACCATAAACTTATCCAAGAACTCATGAAACACAACATTCATTAAACTCGTGAACACAGTTGGATCATTCATCACACCAAATGGAAATAAAATCATAATTCTCATAACAACAATGAAAAGAACTCTTCGATGTATCCTCATCATGCTCATGCATTTGATGATATCTCGACTGAAAATAAATCCTTGAGAAACAAATTTCATAGTATTGATGATTGAATAAATCATCAATATGTGGAAGAGGATAGATTTTCTTCACGATCACATGGTTCAAGTGACGATTATTGATACAAAACTGAAAACTACTGTTATCCATCTCAATCAACAAGACTGGTGAGCCACATGGTGACACAATAAACTAAACAAAACCAAACTACAATAGACCGTAAATCAATATACATAGCTCTCATAACTCATAAGGCATCATCCTATATATATTCATCGAGAAAATACACATGACGAACTGTTATTCCATCCCAAACATGATCTCTCATCGAGGGGGTAACACAACAACCTCCTCTAGAGAGACATAAGGGTACTCTCCCCTGACACTATGAAACACTTACTACTAAACCTCCCATGAACTCAGCAGTATATCATCCATCAAGGATGATAATTATGGAACATTCCTTTAACACATCTGAGGGTCTTGCTCACTAAAAATCATTATTGTCTCTCCATCAGCATCGAAGAATTCTACCTACCTCCTAAAGAGATCCAGGATAGTTTACACCAAATACAACTAATATATGATGAGGATTATTTCATATGGTTTTATAAATAAACATAGGAAATCTTTCCAAGATAGGTCTACCCCGGTACTAGTTCATAATTTCTACATGCATCAAACTAGTCAGATCGACCTCCAACTAGTGTTGTAAATGTTAGGGGAACTTGAATTATATATACCTCAAGACCCAAATAATGGAAAAGGGTATGTGATATTAAGGATTGTGTCACTTCTATATGAAACAAGGTATGCACCCAAGTATAAAACCAAAAAAGGGTTCCTTGAATGATTTCTAGATCATCTGGTGATGGAAACGCTAAAGAATGAAGTCAAACATGACCTTCTCCATGGACTTTATGACCCTGCTGAAAACCACCACCATGGCCATGCTCCTCTCTGTAAGGGTATGGAGAATACTGGGGTTGTCCTCTTCCAACCCCAAATACTCTCTATTTTTTCCAAACTGTATATACCTACTCTTATTGTCTCATATAGAAGTACCTCGGTACAGGAACCAAAATCAGAACAACTGAAACACTTTGACGAATAAGAAATTTCAGGAACTCTCTTCACTGTTGACCTCATTCTATATAATAAAAATATGATTATGATCCCTTAGAATCGGAGTAAGATTCATTTACCCCAGAGAAAAAATACAATGAGGGTTGTGACATGTCTTTGGTTGGTCATAATCTCCTTTGTTCTAACAATTGGGAACCCAAGACCACAACTCACATATTGGAGGAATCCTAACTAATCTCTCCTCATGATGATGGGCATCTGGATATCCTCCTCTTAAGGTCTTTTATTCTTTCCATCACCGTAAGATATGTCTTCATTTTAAATGGGATGACCTGGTGCTAGATCTTTGGATACAAGGCTCTTCAAAATTCCTCACCCTGGCCTCTCGTCTAGAAATAGGTCTGAAGAATATTAGAAAAAGGGGTTCTAAAATGGATATCGTAGTATCCCACTATGGAGATCCCCTAATAGAGAGTAAATAGATCAAATAAACTAGCTTCCTTCATGATCAAAGAAATAAACTCTACTCTAAATAGGTCTTGAAACTCCTCCCATCAGACAATTAACTCCTCAAGACCCTCAAGTAACAAGAACCACTACTTTCTCACAAACCCCATACAACATCGTTACAACCAATGTCACCATACACTCCTTCTATGCACGGGTTTAACTGAATTCTATCTCAACCTCCTCTAACAAGTCTTTTGTGACTATATCTAAAATATATCCCCCATACCTCTACATAATTTGGTACTGACACTCTCATAGTGTTCTCCTCTATGTGTCATCATCCTCAACCTATACTCTATGGTGATATGCTAGTGCAACCGATTGAATACATTATACGTGAACATGATAAGGACATCAACCAAGAGACGTGATTTTAAAAGAAAAAGCTATTATATATCCTAAAAATAGAATATGGAATACCATAATGTTAATTATTTGTTTTCTTTTATTCATTTTAGGTTAATCTACCCAAGTCCTACCCATTCAAAAACAAGTTAAAAGAAAATTGAATAATGATCCTTTCCTATGTCTCTACCTTGCAACCAATATCACCTTATTTAACAATCGTTATAAGCTTAATGGTCCATGCATCAGATTGTGTGTGGAAAAATACCCATGTCTCATCCGGTCTTCTGAGTTTAGAGTGCTTGATAAATTTAGTGGACACAGTTTCTCTACCAACCCATGCAACCTCACACATGCCTAACTCCAAAATCCATCCTATCCCAAAACCAAATCTCTGATACCACTCTGTCATGAACCCCTCCCTATAAGGTTTACACCTCCTATGAAAAAAATGGGAGAAGAGAGACAGTGACACCCGATTATCACATCCAATAGGACCTAGGTAGGTGACTAGAACCGGTAGTATAATAAACATGTATATAGAAGGCATTACCATCTAATAGAACACTTGAAAAATATAGAGATAAGGAGGACATCTACCAAATCCTGCTCCAACTGACCTCAAAATGTTTATATATATATTGGGTGTGTAAAATAGTATACTCAATAGGATCCTTCCCAAAGCCTCTCATGCAAAAGGTAATGAAAGCTTTCTAAATCACTATAAACAACAAGTGAAACTAACTAGTTACCTACAGTGGTATACTATGTTCCCA
Source organism: Viscum album (assembly GCA_963277665.1). Lineage (NCBI taxonomy): Eukaryota > Viridiplantae > Streptophyta > Magnoliopsida > Santalales > Viscaceae > Viscum > Viscum album. The sequence continues at coordinate 565,201,101 of OY728164.1, read as the reverse complement.
GCCTCACCATGGATATTCGCACCAAATGATATATACAAGATAATAAATAATAATAATAAAGAATATGAATGATACCATGCTACCTCTTCCCCACTAGTTCACTACTCTGCCCCAACGTCACACATTCTGAGCATGTCTCTCCAAAAATGCAAGCTTGCAAACACCAGGTTAAAGTACCAAAACATGACCCTCATGAAACTCACCCCCACGTCCATGTCACCAAAAGTAACTATGTTGATTCCTAAATCCACCATAGCCCATATAACATGTATCGTACATAATTTATTATACCTCAAGCCACCACAGCACATACACTGAACAAGGAACCTCAATCAATCACAACCTATAAATGTTATACCTATAATAGTTCTTAGGAAACTATATCTAGAATACCAGTCTATGAAATAACAAAAACCCATTATATCTGTGTACACACGTATATGGGAAAAACTAACTATTGTAAATACCCAAACAAGTAACTACAAAGAGAAGTTAATGGGGCCAAAGGTGGTGGTCTTCCATCTATCCTCCCATTAGGATGTTGGGGAACCACCCCATCCCTAGGGGTAAAAATCACAGGGGTGTCAATATCCCTAACTGAAATTGTGGATTTTCCTATATAAGCACAAAAAATTACATAATATAATATTGCTCATAATCACAATATTGTCATTACCTAGTCTCACACTCAACTGTATCAAACATCTCTAGAACTCTCGAATACCTCTTCTAAAACCTAAAATCTCCACATTACATTACATTGGAATTACAACAAACTCACATGCCCTCCAAGCATAAGAAAACCTATTCTAGGGATTCTCATAATTATAACCTCATCATTGCATCCCAGAAAGATCCAACCCATGGGTTTAATATTTATTCATTATTTAGTAACATTAAATTCCATATTACCAGGTTGTTTATGAAACATCATAAGATAGAAAACAGAGACAAGAAACCAAACACATCAATCTGCCTCAAGCAGTGTGGAAAGAAGAAAGGATAAACAAACAACGTTTTCGTCAGTAAAAAAATCATATTCAAATGAGAATCCATATTTCTTATCACTGGGTAAGACCATCTCTGACACATTCCTTCATATATAGTGTCCTCCCCAACACCCAAATGCATATACATATGCATCTCACAACTATACACATCAACTACTTTCACAAAAACCAAGCCTCACAGACCCTAATACCACAAACAGCCATCCAGGCTTAGCCATCCCGGGCTCAACTCACATATGGGCCTCTTCACCCCTAATAAAACACACTCTATCTAGGCTTAGCCATCCCTGTCTCATGTCACATCACTAGCACCATGAAATAAATAATAGTTACCTGGATCATGGCCCTAAAATAGGGAATCCGGCCTTCAAGCCCAATGAGCTCTCATTGCACCAAAGCACAAGGCACTTGGCCTTTACATGAAACCAGGAAACCCATGCCTAATGAATGAATTATATTTTATCACATAATTAATTATTATTCTACCTTTAATTAATTGATTCATTGATCACAGGTTCCAACTATGGTCAAACTATAAAAAAGCTATCTCAAGATATCATAAAATAATTAAACAATTAATTTAACATGCCTTTAATTATTTTATCGACAATAATCATAATTCATCATGTTCATTAACCAATTAAATTAAACATGCATATTTTCATCAATTTTATAATCATGAAATTATAACAACAACTACCATATTCATTAAACAAGCCTCTTTATTCTTTTACCCAATTAATTATCAATTAATTCTCTCTTTAAGTTCATTACCAATTTGACATGCTAATCAAATCACAAAAAGAACATCATAGATATCACTCTATCTAGAAATTCAATAGGTAACTTGTTACCAAGGTTTAAAAAAAACAAAACCATGTGATTGATAAAAAATCATTAATTCAGGTCATGTAATTATTAGGTCAACTTCATTGAGATACAAGGGAATAAATCATGATAAACTTATGATTCATGTAAATAAATTGAGAAGCAATGAATCCCTTACCTAAAAATGGTGACAAAGTTCTTCTCACAATAATGAACCAATGTTCCAGATCAATGAAACCACATGAAGGGAGGTATACCAAAACATAAATTAAAGATGGATCAAAGGGGGGAAGCTAGTGATCAATCCTTAGTAAAAGAATCCCACAAATATCGAAGAGATGGTCGTCCGGTCACCTTGAATCGAGAAAGAGGGATTGCGTCTATACGAGTTTTAAAAACCTGAGGGGATTAAAAAATTTAAAACTTATAGTATTAGGGATTTTCATGATGTGTAGTCCCCTTTCACTTCGTGTAATACTCAGAGTATGTTTCCCTTAAAAACACATCATCTTATTTTTCATTTAACTCCTAAAACTTACACACCGTGAACAAGACTTACACGAAGTGTGATTTTTACTATTTCCATAACTTTATAAACAACCACCTCCAGACATCCTTCAAGCCTCTTATGAGAACCTTGACATTCATAAACATGCAACAGTTTTATCCACATTAATCAGCTATTTTATAATCATGATACAAATACATTACCCAGTTAATTGGAGGGCTATATAATCCTGGACCCACCTATCAATTTCATATCATGTACATTCATAAGTGTTCCACACATATCATAACACATAATCATTTAATTCATTACAATTAAAACCATGATTTAAGTAGTGTGTGTTACATTCATTTAAACCCCCAATCATTGAGAGATAGTTACAACTAGGTGAATAATGTTTACTAGAAAGGAGAATGGTAATTCACAACAAAATTGTTTGGAAAGAAAAATCATAAGATTATTTTAATGGAATAATGGGAAAACATAAATATTCAAGGAATGTTAAATGACAGGGAAATGGTTCTATAATCACTTCAGAATAAAAATAATTGTATGATGGTTTTGCGAAAACATATTCCAACATTAACAATTGAAAAGAAATCATAATTTAATTACGTTTCTTGAATAAACCAAATGTGGAGAGGATCCCTTACCTTGAGATGGTGCTTCTTAAAGCTTTTGGGAGATTCTTAAGATCTTCGAGAACCATAGTAGGACTCTAGAGAGGTAAGGGTACATTAAAATCATGGTAGAAGACTTTTTATTGGATATTAATGGGTGGTTAGGTGGTGTTATGTAGCCAAAGTTAAGGGAATTCATTATTAATTTATAAACATAATTTTTGGACTATAAATGATAATTTAATCAGAATCACAAGACATACTATGGTTTTTACAATAGTCTCTACCAAAGAGGAGTGATTTTCATTATTATTTATTTCTAAAAACAAAACTTCTTAAAATAATTCCCTTGGTGATGTGAAAGTGGGTCATGTTTAAAAACAATTAATTTTAAATCCTTAAAATATAATATTTGTTTTACCGGATTTGTTAAGGATTTATAAAATTAATCATATGACTTCTAAAATACTTTATTTTAATGGGGAAACATAATATGGGTCGTGGATACTTATTATAGTTTTTATTATATCACTTTTGGTCATTTATGATGACATAATATACACTGTATATTTAAATTGTATTTAATTATTCCCCAAAAATTTGACTTTCATGAAAAATTATTGAAAATTTCCCATTGAATAATATTGAAATGGTGATTTTTAAAAAATATTTTTTTATAATAATATTTTATTATAATATCATATATTTCAAAAAATATTGAATTCAACAAAAAAAATTTCTTGATTGAAACTATTTATTTCCCAAAAATACAATTTAGGTTTCATTATATTAAAATATAATTTTTATAAAACCTATTACATAATCATTATATATTAATAAATGATCAATATATATTCATAATTTTATAAAAATTAAAAAAAAACAAGCTATTAGGGTCTAGATATATAGAGTTTTTTTGCACTAGTGAATTCCTTAAGGGTAAGGTGTGAAATGGTGATATTTTCATAGGATGGTTCGGTGAACATGGATTGGGATGTGATCATGATAAGCCTAAATTCACCTAAAATAGTTTCACTGGTTCATTATTAATTGAATCTTTTTTTGGTATTAGTCCAGGGAAAATCCATGTGATGTTATCTCCCTTAGAATCCTTGATAAATGGGCTTCATAGGGTATGATTCTACTGGTTGAGGCTATCATACCTTCTTTTAGTTTCAATTTAAATTGATCATAAACCATGATATTATAATCATAATGGTTTTTATAAATTGGATATATTATCATTAATTGTGGTTATTAATAGACTTTTATATCCAATAGAACACAACTTTCCCAAAACCGAAGTAGTGCATGTTTTTTTAATAACAACATTATATAATAACTAATTTATCCATTCAAAAATGGGATTTCATTTATAAAATTTTGGATTTTTATAGAGGAATTGATACATTGTGATGAATAACAGACATATAATGTTTAATTATTAGTTATTGGTCGAACCACCATCCAATGTAACACCGATTAAGATCATACAATGAATGGGGGAAAACCCCCAAAACATAACAAGAGGAACAAACCTCAATCATTTTTGGGTTGGAAGTAGTTCATTCCCAATTTAATAATGAAAACAGAACCAAGAAAAAAATAATATCAATTCCCCTAAAAATTGAATGATAATCCCACACCTGATATGCATGTTTGAATCGTCAATCAATCTGTTAGTGGATTTGATTCACATTTTTCATGGGATTACCAATTGTGAAGTAAACCAATACAAAAAGAAAAATCCCTACCTCCGGTTTCAATAAATCACTAATGAATATTGGTCCCATTTTGATGTCATTAGTGAGATTCATAAGCTCTTATCATCCCAAAAATTTCAAATTCATGAACCATTATCGTGAATCCAAGAATGAACCTCCATGGATCCTCTCTCAAGACCTATGGTTATTCAGCTAACCCTATGGTCATTCCATAATTTGTCTTTTATATTAAATAAATTTTTTGGTAGAGTTAAAATAAAAAATATATTTATTTATTTTTTTTAATATTTTCGCCCATGAATGAACTTTGAAAATGCCTGATGACAATAAAGGTTATGTCAAGCTTAGGGAAAACTTGAATTCCATATGCAATCATTGTTTCAGATTTCCCATATGGGTCCCCTTTCATGATTTATTCCATTGTTCCTAAAAAAGTGACATGTAGGGTAAAATATATTTAATTTTTTTATTATATCAAATCCTAGAATCTCTAGGTGTCAAAATATCATGTCACCTCAGCGCCAATCTCTAAACAAATCATTAATACATTCTAATGTCATTCAAAAAAATATGGATTATATATTGACTTCTCCTAATTGAATTTTATCCTAAAAATAAAAAATACAACACTAAAATATAATGTTAATAGTATATCATTGGGGTCACCTTCTCCCATGTGCTCTCCTAAATATTTCCATGCTTCTACCAAACAAACACCAAGGGAATTTATCACCTACAATGTATCTTCTCATACATATCCTAAATATCGGATGTGTACTCTTAAAAGGTATCTTTATCCTTGATGTACAATAATCCTTAGTAGATAAAATCTGAAATTTCATGTACACACCTCAGCAACTATGACATGCGGAATACATCATGTACCTGTTCAAACGGTGGTGGTAGATCCAACTGGTACACCACCTTGATAATCCAGCATGATATTTGGTAAATACTATTTAACCTTAGTGATAACAATCCACCCTTGCCAAATATATAAAATCTTCATCGAGATAATAATTTAATTATAAAATGGACTTCGTCCTCATACTCTAAATTCTTCTTTCATCAGTGCGTATAAGTCTTTTGATGATTATGTTAAGTCCTCATTATTTCCAATAAAATCCTCATCATATCTTTCACCATTCTCACAAACTTTCATTCTATTAGAGAAGTCTCACCTGGATCAGTCCAGCATTGTGGTGATCTATAGGGTATCCCGTACAAGGCTTTAAATGGTTTCAATACAATGCTAGAACTATTTTTTTTCATAAAAAATCCACCAAGGGTAGGTGATCATTTTATCTATGAATAATTTATATCATTCAAGAACAAAGCATGTCTTCCAAAACCTAAATGGTATGCTTAATATACTCATCATTATGAGGTTGAAACACCATGCTCAAATGGTTCCATTCGGATGTTGTAATGGTATTTGTTGTAGTACACAAAATACCCAAGGTTAGGTGATCCTTAAAACTATGGACAATTTCCATCATTCAAGATCAAAGCATTTCCTATAGAACCTTTATGGTCTTCTCAATTTGACTGTCATCCTGGGGGTGAGACACAATTATCAAGAAGAAAAAATTCATATATGCCTCATATAATACTTTCTATTATCATGATTTTATGTGATTATTATGTTTTAAAACGATCATTTACTGAACTCGATGAAGATAAACTATCACCTAACTATAATGGAATCTCGTACTCTCAATTGAACTCTGTTCTCAGATAGCTAAGAAGTAGGTTGACTTGGAAAGTCAGTCTATAATCACAAAAATTGCATCATGTCATCTATAAATCCATGTTATACATATCATGGAGTATATATATATTCCATCCTACATCATATCTTCCACCTCAACCGGTTTAACTAATCCCCATGCAACCTAGTGTTCAGACTTCACCTACTGACAAGTGAGGCATTTAGGGATAGACATTACTACACACTTTTTCATCTCTGGCCACCAGAAATGACATTGATACTCTTGGTACATATTCACTACTCCTAGAAGTACCACTAATGAGACATATAAAACTTCCTCATAAAATCATCATGAAACATCATTGGTAGCGTTTTATGTCCTCTAAAAAAGGATGAAACTCCACCATCCTTCAGAGTATCCATTAGGAGAACATCCCGTGGATATATAAAATGAAAGGTCTCAAATTTGGTATCTCCAAACTGATCCTCCCTAAAATTATGTATAAGATTTAGGGTAAAAATCGTCTACTAGATTTAATCTTCACCATCCTTGAATACTAAGGAAAACTAAAAAGTGTTCAACAAATCTGTTTCCTCACTCGAGAACTATGCTCAAGATCTCTAGCTGGGATAATTTTCTATCACATTACCCTTCACATGATTACATATTATCTTGAGGTCATGACCCTGGAGAAACTCTAGACATTTCCTCTCTCAAATGTTAATATCCTTATTTGAGAAGATATACTTGACACTCTTATGGTCATAATTTATGATGAACCACTCTTTAATAAAGTAATTCTGATACATCGACAGGGTAAAGACTACCATTTCTAACTATAAATCACAGTTCATATAGTTTTTATTATATGATCTCAACTACCAAGACTCGTAGGAAATCACCACCAACCACTGCTTAGAACACAACCACAAATGGTCCATGAGGCATTATATAACATTATGTATTCAACTGTCTCCTCTAGAAATCTCAATATGGGGGGAACTCATCAACCCCATCATAAAATATAAAAAACCTATTGGAACCAATCTATCCTAATGTAAGGTTTCCTCTTTTGGGTTAAAGAAATATATTGTTCCATAATCATATAGAAATCATGAATTATCTCTTGTAATATCGTGCAACCCAAGGATCCTTCATACCTCTATCACACTCTATGGTGGTTCCCAAGCTAACATTACCTGAACCTTCACTGGTTCTAGTTCCACACCCTCTAGTGAAATGAAATTTCATATAATATGGACCTCTAAAATCTATAACTAACACTTTGAGCGATTCTCGTAATGATATTTCACTTAGAGTATGTCTAGCACCATCCTCAAGTGTCTCACATCATCCTCCTTGGACACTGAGTACACTAGGATATCGCCAATGAAGAAAACCTCAAACTTGTCAAATAATGGATGAACCATTTTGTTCATGAGTCCCATGAACTCTATGGGGGTGTTCATCATGCTGAAAGGAAACACCAATAACTCATAATGACCATAGAGACATCATAATTTCATCTTCGGTATATCCTCATCTTGTGATCGAAGTAACTGATAACATGCTATTAAGTCTATTTTGGAGAACCATATCTCCCCTATCAACTGGTTGGAGGGGTCATTAATCCTCATTAGTGGATACTTATTCTTTATGGTCACCTATTTTATGTAACGGTAATACACACACAACCATAAACTCTTGTATGCCTTCATGGAAAACAACAATGGGGCTTCCCAAAGGGAAACACTGGGTCTGACAAATCTATAACCTTAGACATCCTCCAACTACAAATTCATCTCAAAAATATCTACATGATAAATTTGATATTCTATCATATATATATAATAAGTTCTTAGGTGAAATTGTATAAAAAATACTATCTCTTAGTGGAGAGGTTAGCTCATCACATCTCCTGGAAATACATCCCAATACTCTTCCACCACTATTTGATGTTAAAATCCAAAAAACACTAATCCAAGTGTAATACTCGAGTATATATGAGTAATCATTATAATCCTCTTATATATAATCTCATCTATCTCCTCCAAGATTTTCTTCTTACCCAGAAAAGAAAACCTCATTCCACTAATACAGATACACTGCATCCTCCACAAAAAATACTCAATATGGGCATGAATTATGGATATACAGTCCATACCTAAGATGATTTCATAAGGATTTATCACTTATATAAAAAGGCCTCATAAGAAGATATCTCCTAAAAGATTCAAATCAATCTTTCAGAAGAAGTGTGTGATTATTAAATCCACTCCGGTTGGTGTCTCCAAGATCAAGGCTCAGGCCAAGGTCTCAACTGAAATATCTTGGCCCTACCCAAGGGAACTATTAAGAATATAGTGTCTTGTACCTATGTCAATCAATACTAAAATTAAAGTAGAAAATAAAAAAATCATCCCTTTAATTATCCCAAGATCATTGGGGCCATAAGCCACCATGTCTTGTATCTATCCTCCTCCCTAACCACCTGCACGTTGAACCTTCCATGGAACACCTGGGGTGGTGGTGGAAACAAATCAAAACATATTCCTCCTACAAATACTCTCCATACTCCTCAACCACTTCCATTTCCATATATAACTCCCTAATACTACATTTTTCTCCACTTGAGTGCCCTATCGACTATCTCTCTATCAAATATATGGAAGGGCAGACAACCCCACATGATGTCGCCCCAATCCTCTCAAGAGAAACACTACCTCTATCTAGGATGACTAGAACTATCCATAGATCTGTAAAACACAAACCCTTTACCTTGTAAAGATCTTCTAAAGAATATCAAATTATTTTACCCCTCAGTTTTCCATTTATTACCCACTATTGAGGTCTTATCTCATGTGTTCCCAATACTAGAACTAATTATTGGTGTCTTCTATCTTAGGAAACTCTTAACCACTAACTCTCTCTCAATAACTCCGACATAGGTGGGAATTAAAATAGATATCCTTGCAGCCCTAATATCTTAGTGTAGGACCTACTCAAAACTCCATGCTTATAATAATGGATCCTAAAAAATATCTAGAGAGTATCGTGAGTGGTTGGTAAACCATGATGAATACTCCTCCATGGTCATGATGCCCTACCAATACGATATAATCTTATATATATTAACCACTCGCAATATGGATGGATAGAATCTTATCTAAAGATTCAATTAAAATATGAAAAAGTGAGAGTAATCTCATTTTATATTTGAGTCCCTAGACTCCAACATCACTCTATAGAGTCCTAAAGAATACTAACCTCTAGGACCACCATATGATACGGAGGTCTCCATAAAAAGAAAACTACTGAGGTAACTTCTTATAACAGGTCCTAAGATGCCTAAAAGTCTTGATCTCCTTGAAAACTGGGAGGTTTTTTCCCTAAAAAATCATGGAGTGTGCTCCGTCTATAAAGATATTTATCCAGTTCTTCTACAACAAACTACTTCTCATTGAGTGGAGGTAAGACTGCAAAACCACCCTGATGTACCAAATCTTTTACAAATCTCTACACTGAAGTCCTATCATTTAAGGGATCATCCACATGATCCTACTATGGAATCCTAGATAGATGTCTTCATAAATACATTATAAAAAATCAAGATGTCCCATGGTGAAATATTATATCTAGGTATATAAATCATGGACATGGAAAACACAACACATTCCTATATGATGAACTTATAAATGTTTTTCCTGAAAACAAGTGCCTACAAGTACCAAGTCAACTAGTGGTTTTTACAGTCCTAGTGAATATATAATTCATCCACCACACCAACACTAGTTTCCCTATCTTGATAGATTAAATTGAAACAATTTAAGACTATTTCAATAAATCCCAAACCAAACCTCATTTCTAGACAATTTTCAATCTCTGATACTAGGATAAAATTTCTATGATACCACTATATCATGAACAAAACCCTTGGGCCTGCCTAGTTGATAGAAAGTTGAGTGTGAAAACTCAATCATAACTTAAATATGCCATGGGATGGTGACCAATTCTGAGTAGGAATATCTAACACGTGGTATTCCCAAGCCTATGTACTTGTACAAACACACATCTCTTAATACACATAAAATGATGAATGGTAAAGTAAAACTAATTCCATAATGAATTCGTAACATCTATAACACATCAAAGTAAAAAAAAGTAACATAAAGAATAAAGGTACAAATACTTATACACCAAAACTGACAAAAGATTCCAACCTACTAAGAATGAGGGGAAAGTATTCAATGTAACACCTGGCAGAAACTGGGGTTTGTCTATCTCACTATTCTCTGTTTTCTCCTAGTCCTCCTAGGACTCTGTGAAAATGAATGGTGTATGCATAATACATGAAATGTTCTGTCGTATCCCATACAAGGCTGAGTATAATAATAACCTATTGGAAACCTCTAAATAACCAAACATAATAATCATGAGAGTAGTAACATCATCACAAGGTATGTCAATAGAATATGATACAAATTAGAAAGAATAATAAATAACTAGATACACTCATGATAGAATTAAAGTATCAAATAGGTATCAACCATACTAGCAGCCACATGATTCTTCTCAAGGTTTCAAGGAAATTTTTTTGTATAAATCTCTCCATGATTTATGAAATACTTGAGGGTGTTAATCCTAGAATTCATGCTCCTTAGGCCTCTTCAAAAAAAGTATCCATTTTATATTCAATGTTTTTGATACACATATAGGGGATCACACCCTACACTTATGGGGTACACTACAAACCCAATATAGAATAACCCTATGATAGTGATATTTCACTCCCATGTAAGTTACATACAAATATTACTCAAACCCTATCATGGGAAGATGATATAATATATTATCTCACCCTAGGACTCATAGATGGATTCATGAAAACTCTATCTGAGCATAACCTATAGAGGGGATAACAGTACTATGATATGGATGTAATTTCACAATATAACCTCATAGGGATAGAATAAGGGAAATACTCAACTAATAATTTTCTATAATATATATATAGAGGGACTCAACCTATCCTGGGGATGTACATTGCATGTACTGGGGATACACGACATATATTTTCTGACCCAGTTCTACCTATGTTTCAATATTTCACATGACATGTTCTTCCTCTATATACATGGTGTCTCCTTAGAGGATACATATATTGTATAGGTCTAATTGGAACTTGGAATATTTCCATCCCTTTCCCATGTACATATGGCCATGCTCATGTACTTCGGTTCATGCCCATGTACTATTATTGTACCCGTGTACCTAACCATGTATGATTACCAAACCATGCCTATGTACTCTAGTTATTCATGTCTTCTTGGATGTGTAAAATCTCATTTTCCCCTAGGGTACATGTAGATACTATTGAACTAGGTCACATGGTGTGTTCCATGTGTCACATAGCATGTGGTACTTTTCTCTACACAAATACCCAATCACTAAAGAAGGGGGAATATCCGGTGTGTGTTCTCAAGACTAAACATTATGTACTCCATATTTTTTAATAATCCCAATAAATATCATATAGTACCACTTATTCTACCACTTTGGAGATATATCTACAAATCATGATCAAATATTTTGGTTATGGGATTATTGAACCTCATCATAACCAGTTTTTGAATTTTGGCCATCCGATTTTCGTGGGAATTGACTCTCGCTGCACCACACTACAAGCCACATAGAAAAATAATATTGGGGAACACTAATATAATCATAATACACATATGAAAATCCAACTACATAATTTTACCTTCATATCTCCATCAATAATTAACTCTATAACTTTCACATAGTCTCACTCATTCTACTACTACTTTGATTCATCCACTTTTCATGCTCAGAAATGGTGGGTCTTGGTTAATTGAGCCTCATTGCCACGAGTTTCTAGATTTTGGCCATTTGATTTTCTTCGGAATCGACTCTCATCTCACCACACTAAACACCACACCAAAAAATAAAATAGGGGAACACCAATCGAAACCCGATACACTTATGACCATCCAAAAACGTCGTTTCACCTTGATCACTCCATCAGTCATTAACCCAAAGTCAAGGTATCAATTTTTTTCACTAAAGAATGGTTGTACAACAATCGATTACTAGGTATTTTCTGAACATACAACCAAGGGAATACTATTGATCATTCTATGATGAATGGGGGAATAAACCGAAAAAACAAAAACAAAAGGAATGAACCTCAGTATTTTATAGGTTCACCTCAATTTTTTGATACTATAATGACGAAATATGAACCAAGAAATAAATAAAATTAATTCCTCAAAGACCATGAAGATAAACCCATGCATGAATCATGTGATAAACCTAAGAATCAATATGCTAGTTGATTTTATTTTAGATTTTCATGGGATAACCAATGGGAAAAATTCAATAGAAAAATTTCCCTATATCAAGTTTGGATTAATCCATGATGAAGATCAGTCACGTTTCAATGTATTTTAAAAGTTCCACAAGCTCTAATTATAATACTGATTTCTAATCCATGATTTTCCATCATACCTTAAATAACACTCCTCCACATATACTCTATCAATTCCTAGGGTTATGAGGCTAACTATAAGATCCTTCCATAACATGTATTTTATAATGAGAGTATTAGGTTGTTGTGACAAAATAAAAAATATGAAAATTTACTAATTTATTTTATTATTTGTGCTTGTGACTGCACACTAACAAAGAATATAACACTAAAATATGTTATGTTTTAAATAGGGTAAAACCCATATTTTGGATTCAATGTAGTTCTCAAATTTTCTATCTCATTCCTTTTTTTGTATTTATTCCAATATTCTAGAAAATTTTCTTCGCATAATATAATATATTTAATATTTTTTATTATATCAAAATAGTGCCACTTAGGTCCTTATAATGTTGTTTTGTCTTAGTTCCTAACTATGCAAATATAATCTAAAATATTTTTCTGTCATATAAGAAAACAATATGTACATTACATTTTTTGTGTGATATTATTTTATTTTTATAGATGACTTATTTTTGGTAGGGATTATTTTTTCATATTTGGGATCTATCTCATGAAACTTATATTTTTAATATATTTTAAATCATAAAATAAAAGAGGAAATTTTTATATTTTTTAAAAATAATTTAAGGGGCGTAACACTAGATAATATTTAAATTATAATACTAAATATAAGATACTATAAGAAATAAAAATAATAATAAGAACACAATCACATGAAATAAGAATATTAAAGTAAGTGGTTTAAAGGATATGGGAAGGGGTAAATTTAAATAATATAAATAGAAAATAAATAAATAACCCAAAATAATTTTAACTTCCCCATAAAAGTTACTAATTTTTTATCACACATAAATTTAGTTCATTGTATTTACATGAATTGTTTTAGTATAGTAGGAACCATAGGCTATCTCATAATGATTCTAGTGATTATTAAATTAAGAATATGATTAAAAATTTAGAAAATAAAATATATTCTACAAAATATTGTGTTTTATTTATTTGAAATAAATAAAAATAATTTATTAAAATATAAGAAACCATATATATAAATTGTGATCTGCTTTCATAAGTGTCTCTTCTTTCTCAACCATCTTCACACTGAAGGGATGTGGGATAGATCATTGATTCATTAAATTAATCAAACTAAAAGTAGTTGGTTATAGGTGTTCCTTCTAGAATATAGACTATGATTCATGTTTAAATAAAAAATTATTTACCAATAATATTTTTTAATATATTTATTTATTTTAAATTTCCTAATTTGAACTTTTCAAAGATTCAAATGGAAAATTTTTTTGTGTTTTTTTTAATCATGTTTGCACTAGATATGTCTTTACACTGAAAAATTAATTCTAATTACTGGTAGATTCAATATCTAATAAATCAATGTACAACACAAAAGAACTCATGATAAATAAAATGTGATATAAGTGGGAAACTAGTTAAAATCACCACACAATCTAGTTTATTCATGGAAACATGATGATCTGTGTTCCTCTAATTTTTATGTGAAAATACCATCATGGAAAATAGAAACAAAGTTAATAAAAATATAAAAAAAAATAAAAAATATATTAATCACCTAATGTGTACTAATACAAAGCTCGTGATTACATTAATAGACACTGTGATGACCTACCCCAGAAACCCAAAGTTGGTGACTTAATTTATTACAATGGACTAATTAGAAGGAATCAAATCCCAAAGAACCAAATAGTTTACCAATTTTAGGAAAACATATTAAAAATTAGATACCCATAATACATTGGAAAAAAAAATAAATAATAAAATATGTAAAAACTCAAAATCCTTGATGCTCATTCAAAGTATTCCTCTTCATACCCTATATAAAAAAATTAACATTGGTGATAAGAAATTATATATAAGGTTAAGTAAAGAAGAAGTAGTAATGAATTAATGAGAATAAATTAACCTGGAAAGATAAAGAAATGGTAACACGTTCCATTAAAATTACAATATAAGGAAATATCAATATGGAAAGGTAAAAAATGTTAAAACATGAAAATTATTCGATAAACTGAGAATTAAATGCATATATTGATTTTATTATATGAAAACCTCATAAATAATAACAATGAGAACTGAAATATCAATGAATTCAATGATTAATTATTGGACATCATTTCTCAAGAAAAATAAAACATATATTTTTAAGACCCATCCCTTGGAAAGATTAAAACTAAACATAGAAACCTATTTAATTTATCCAACTAATTTGTCTCATGTTAACATGTTGATGCATCAAGGAGCTATATAATGTTCAGGCCCCACCCATCACATCATGTGCAAAGAATTCCTCCTATCAAGTAGACGAATTAAATAATATAAAATATGCCATATAAAATAAATTTATTTAATAAAATATATGGATTAATCAATAATTCCAAAGTGTATTATGAGTAATTATAATGGTGTTTGAGGTTGATGAATTGAAATTCCATTGAAAGATTATTAAAACATCCTTGAGGGAAAAAATCATTAAACATTCCAAAGTGTCTCATACCACTTTGAAACTTGTGAATAATATTACCCATTGAGTAATGACCCCAAATGAAACTTATAATATCATGGTAATAAAGATATTTTTAATATAACATGTCAAAGGTATGTATATAAACCTTAAGAAATATAATTCGATCATTACTAAAAATATGTCACAAGGCAATGTAAATTGAGACAAAATACCTTACTACTTAGTAACTTATAAATTATAGTCCACATGAAAGAAATAATTTCAAATGAAACACTAAATACCATGAAGTTAATTTTATTAATGAAATAAAATACAATATATTTATTGTATACACCATACAAAAGAATTAATTGGTGAAAATGGTGTATGTTTTACGAAATGAAAAGTGGGACAAGAATCCCAAACCTTGATTTTAACTTTTTATGTGAGTATTTATCACCCTAACTAATAAATATATGTTATTTATTTACCTACATTAAAAAAAATTCAATTATATTATTATTTTTCTTCACTCCAATCAATATTGTATACAACAAATTAAACAATTATTTTTTCGTTGGGTTTTTTGACCTAATTTGATTCATGTGTAAAAAAAAGAATTTTGTAGGTTGAATATGGTCAAATGGGTCATTATATAAACATATAAAGAATAATTATGATCACTTAATTATCATATTTATATATAAATTATACTTTTAAAACCACTCATGATATATCTTTATGAAAAATAAACCAAAGTTACAATCCGGGAGATGGTTGGTCGTACAAACGCATTAGTAACATTCCCATTTTTCAATGATCATTATGGAAGGATGGTAAGTAAAATTATAGTTGTATAGAATGATAATTATATCATAAATACCATTTTATTTAATCATATATATTTTTATATACATTTATTCTGGTGTAAACTTAATCCCATTATGTCGAAGAGGCAGTAGTCCACGCGTCCATGATCGATAGTGCCACTTTTTAGTGTGTTAAAAGGATAACAAAGAAAATGATATATTATATTTTTACAATACTAATTATGTCATTAATAAAATATTTATGTCATTTATTTCATTTATTTCATGTTTTTTTATCTAAAATCATCTTTTATAAATTCCATTCATCACGTGAATGAATAACATTGCTTTGAGGAGGTGGTAGTCCACATTTTTAAATATGATGTTATCATTTCACTAAAAATGGAATGAATAAAGGTATGTTAGATATTCAAATTAAATAATAATATATATTGTAATTCGTGGACCCTATTTACCCAATGTCAGTGCATAATTACATAACATTGGCATTATCACAAGAGATCAAGTCTCGAAATACCGATTAGTTTAGTAGCCTTAGAAGTAAAATATATATACATAATTTTTACATTAGATCATGAAATTAAAATAACAATAACATTTTATCCCCTTTGAACAGACTTATATTCCATAGCCTATACCTATTGGTCAAAAATAAAATAATTCTTCACATCCAAGGATAAATAAAAAACAGAAATGGGTGAGATTAGATGCTCAATAAATATAAAAATATAGTTGAAACTTTTATAAATAAGCACAAACATTTAAGGAAATGTATAAGACGAAAACATATTCCTTTTAAACATAAACATAAGCATAAATTGAAAATATAAATCAAATGATGTCATTTATAAATTCACATGGATATTATACTAGTCTAATAATGACAAGCAATATCAATAGCCAATTTCATATTGATGGAATGAATAATGCTAAACTTCATAACAACATAATTCAGGCCTAATTCCAAGACTAAAAATAATATTTTTTTCAAGGAATTATTCCAAGACACTAGTTTATCTAATGAGACATATTCATGCGTCGAGGAACTATAGTGGGCTCCACCCGTCACTTACTAAGTCCAGTTTTTCCTCATATGTAAAGGTTGAAACATAACATAAATATTCCTATAAAAACTAGCATGTGAAATGTCAATACTTTATCCATAAACCATGAATGCTGTAAAAATAACTCATCCACATTCCAACATATCACAAAAAAAATCAATACAATAAAGAATGTTTTTATTCTAATAAATCAACGTCAAACAAATGTAAAATCCATCAAAAGATGTTGACATAGACGAAATCAAAACTTTTTGAGAGATATCTCTATTATTATTTTGAAATCATTTAGAGGTCGCATTATTATAAAAGAAAACATTTATTTTTAATATCTTCTTATAAACATGTAAGGTAAGTCTGGAAGGTTTTACAATGGAGGAAAATAGCTGCACTTGCTATATAAGTTAAAAACCTCTTTCCTTATGATTGTTGAAAAGTTCGTAAAGGAACTTGTTAAGAAAACGATGGAAAGATTCATTTATAAAAAATTTATAAAAAATCATACAAGGGTATAAATGAATTTTTACCATAGTCTCTTAAATTTTAAAAATGTTTTGAAATACATTTTTTAGAAACATGGATGTGGATGATAAATAAGTCCCAATAGATACTCACCTATAAACAACCTCGGATAATGAAGTGATTGTAGAAATAATCCTTACCTTCTATTTTTCCTTAGTCGAGGTTATGTCAAACTATTGTATAATATTTAAATCATTGTTATTAAATTATACAATAACCACATACATATGATATCATATTTGATCTTCTAATATTTCTTTGTAAATAATATTTCAGAAGTATCGTTGTTTTAGGTGTTAATTGATTTGGTTTCCTTTATCTTTTAGGTTACATGAGCCAGGTTTGTTTTGGATATTATGTATTTAATTCATATTCATAGTGATATTATGTTCTTAAAAATTATTTTTAATAATAAAATGAAAATTATTCTTTAATTGTCATGATGGGGAATTAATTTCATCACGTTCGTGGAGACGGTAATCTGTACGTACGCACAAGCGACAATATCAATCTATTGATGGTGAAATCGAATGTAATTGGATGGTATATAATATATTTTGAATCCCTATATTGTTATATTTATTAATTACCTTAGTTATACTCATTATTATACCCATCCAAATAATGAAGTGTTTGAATAACAAACTACACCATGACGTGGAGACAGTATGTCGTACGTACGCATGTATGGTGACATTTCATTCATAGGATGGATAGAATAATGAATACGGTTGTACTATATTAATAATAACATCACAGTACATATATGGTACTGGATTAATTTTTTTGGTCTGTAAACAATAAAGAAAGAGGAAGTGGAAAAAAGAAAAGAACTTTCAAAAAGGTGGTGAAATTATTACATCTTCTTCAGGTATTTCCCTTTGAGTTGTTCAAAAGGTCTCTATAGGTTGGCTTTCTGAAGAAAGTAAGGCCACTAGGTCGAATTAAGGGTTGTTAGAAGGATATTTGAGCAGGTTTTGGCTGAGCCAAATGGCTCTGGAGGTGTGATTTTTAGAGAAGGGGAAGTACCCTTTTATAAGAGTGATGAGGGTCACTTTAAAAAAAAGTAGAAATATTATTTTATTATACAATCATTTTTGGTTTATAATGGATCCAAAATAATTTATTTCGAGGCTAAGGTGGGGATGGGTAGAAAACCTTTGAAACAATAGGTTTTAGACAGGTTTATATCACCATATTAACCTTATCTTTTTTATTTTATTCTTAGTTAAATAGATTAACTTTTACCAAGTATTCCTGTATTATTCTAATAAATTGTTAATAAATATACTATAAAAAGCCAAGATAACCCCAAATGGTTCATTATTAATATATATAAGCTTATCTAGGTCCTTTTTACATGATTCATATTATTATAAATATTAGATCAATTAATAATATAGTATATGTTTTAAAAACACGTTTATGTCAATTTTTACCCTATTTGTTTTTTTGTTTTTCTGAAAGTCAAAAAAAATTATCACTTCGAAAAACTTTTATTTAATAAATTCTAAAATGTAATATCAACCTATAAAATTAATTTAATTCATCAAAAGTCTCAGGTATTATATTTATTTGGATATTTATTATATCAATTATTTTAATTATTAATTAATAAGGTAATTATTGCATCATCATTATTTCCTAAATAAATTTAATTATATAACGTTGAAAAATTATGAATAAAATAAAATTATGTGGGAAATTTATTTATCTTTCTATTTAATATTTATAGTCGAATTTATCTTATGTGTAACCCTATATTAAAAATATTTCAGTTATGAAAATTTGAATTTAACACTTTTAACTCTTCTTTAAATAAAATAATAATAAATGTCCTAATCTAATACAAGTGGACCAAAAGGATAATATTTTATTCTTAAGGTTGATTTTTGTTGATAAAAACTTATCCAATTGAATTAGGAAATGTGTTAGGGTAATTATAATATCATTTTTACCATTAATTACCCTATTTACTTTTAACCACGGTAAAAAAAGCCAAAAGTTACTATTCGCCAAAAAATACTTTCATCTTTTTGAACCTCATTTCACTTAATAAGGTCAACTATGTCCTTCAGATTTTTTAAATTCAATTCATAGAAGCGGTAAAATTACGTTTTATAAAAATTTGCAAAAGCGCCTAGAAGGTGGGTAAAAGACAGTTAAAAGTTCAATAAAATTTTATATATATAATATTATTATAAAATGACTCCAATGAATTAAATTGAACATATATAGGTATTATATATATGTTTTTAACTAATATAAATTTAAATAAAAAAATTATTAAAATAAAAAGTCGGTTTTAAACAATAATGCAGTGTTTTTCACTATTTATCAAAAATTGAATGTTTTCCGAAAAATACCGAAAATTCAACCTAAGATAATTTTGATTTTCCAAATCTAAAAATGAAGTCCATTTTAAAAAATAAAATTTATAAAATTTCAAAAATTGGGTATTATTATTCATAATCGCTAGTTTGATTGGTCGTGATGTGTTAAAACTCCAAGTTGCGTACAACGCAAGCTATTACATTACTAAAAGGGAAACGTATCTTGGAAGATTGGGGTGTTACAAATAAATTATAAATATCTTATATATCTTATATAAATAGTTTTTTCATAATAATCCCCACTATGAGATTTGGTAAAGTAAGAACTAACAATCATCATTTCGCTGGGTGGTAGTCTTTCACACACATGAATTGTAAGTTCGTTACCTATTAGATTGAAGTGTGTTTATGTGTAGGTAGAAGACTTAGAAAAAAACAAACCTGTATATTTATAATAAATATTTTAATATATAAAATTTTAATAAGAATATAGGAGTGGGTGGATAATGGAAATAATACAAAGGATCTCGAGGAAGGATGTTACATCTTCTTTGGGTAACTCCTCTTGGTTTTCACCATAGGGCTTCCTTGGTTGGATATATTCCAAAAGGGAGGATTCTAGGATGAAGGGAGGTATTTTGGAATCTTATTTGAGTATATTATGGTCTATATAAAGGGATTTAGTGGTGTTAATAAGGGTAAGGGTTGAGTTCTTTTTTATAGAGGAGGAGTGTCATTCTTGTAAAATTTTTTAAAGTGAATTACACTGAAATTTTTATTATTAAAAGAGGCTCTAATAAATGTCTAAAATTAATAAAACAGATTATAGGGTCGAAATATGAATATACAATTTATTTTTTACATGTTTATAGGTAATTTGGACCTTAAGTATATGGTAAAGTCCCTTGATAAGCTAATTTTTATCTAAATCATTATAATTAATTTTATTATATTCACTAATATTTTTGAAAAAAAAACTAATTTTTTATTATTATACATTATAAATTTTTATTATTAAAATATGGAATCTATTTTTTCAAATTCCAATCACATAAGTGGAATAAATTAATTTAAAATTAATTCAACAGAAGGGATGACAATACAGGTTTTTATAGAAAAAATGTTCAAATGTTTTCTTTGTTTTTATATCAAATTTCAAAGTAAAAGTGATTACAATGACCTAAATTGGATTAATTTATTTAAAATTTATCTAATTTAACTTCAAAACCAATTATAATTATAATTTATTCTTATAAATATATTTAATGAAGAAGTGGTCTTGAATTAAAATTCAGCATTTTCCAATATTAATCAAAAAATGTAACTTCAGAGAAAAATACGAAATATTTATGCTAAGTTAATTTTTATGTTCCAATTTTAAATATTTGGTCAATTTTGTCATATAAAATCAATAAAAGTTCCAAAAAATGGATTTAAAATTGTTTTTCCATTAAAATGTGGTAAAACTACCTTCACAAAAATATAGCTTTTTATACATAATTTTTTTCCTGTTCTTATCTTAGGCCTATAAAATCTATTGGATTAATATCAAATATATTTAATTGAAAATATTTATATATATTATTAATTTCATTCTCTAATAATAATTAATTTTATTTATTATGTTAAAACTCCTTTAGAGAAAAAAGAGTTTTCTTATAAAATCATTCATTTATATTAATTTGGTCCATGTATTAATTTATAATTAATTGGTAAACAATAAATTAAACTATATATTTTAATAATTTATTTATTCTTATTTGAAAAATTAATTTAATTACTAGGATATAAGCTTCATTTTAAATAATAATATTAATAATATTTTTTACGATTTGGTCTTGTAAGTTACACAAACCATCAAAAAAACTCATTGCATGGAACACGAACTAAAATTAGTGTTTTATGGATTGAAATATATAGAATGAATTAAATATATATTAAATATGAGATTAAATATAATGTCTCTAGAAATTATATTATCTTACATTCTTGGTTTTATGTGCTATACATGCTATCAAATAGAATGTTCTCTTTGTATAATTTTGGGGTGTTATGTTATCCCCACCTAAATTAAATTGCATCCTCACAATTTGAACTTGATCATTATAGTCTATTAATTTATATTTGAAAATAACATTTTTGAAAAATCCACATCATAAATAGGGTTAAAAACAAATATTCTTAGTAAAATGTAAAATGAAATGTGAAATGTCGTTACAAAACTAAAGTTTCAGATAGGAAAAAATTAGTGAAAACATGCGCATGGAAATGAAATCTAACTATAAATTTCTGATGGATAGTGATAGATAAAATATTCATGATTTATTTATTGATTATAATTCCATGATCTAGATGTGTGGGAAAAGGACATTGAAATCATCAAAAATAATGTTAACAGGCCAATATTTTTTTGTTTTAAGGCCCTTTTTCCTAGATTTGAGTAATTATTTCACATTCTAAGAGTATAAGTAAATATAAATACATAATAAATTTCTATAAACACGATATTATCCTTTTATCATTACTTTAAATATTTCTACTTCATCTCTTAGAAAAATTTTCATCATAGGTTAAAGTAATACATCAATATCTAAAACCTAATCCAAAGATCAACAAAAACAATTTCGCAAATAGTTATCCTTTCCAAAAGATTATGATCAAATACATTAATATATTTCCATGGAATTTAGTAGTATCCAAATTACTATATACATATTTATTATCTATTTATCCAAACCTAATTTTCCCAATATTAGGATAAAATTATGTTTTATCTTTCCCTTAACCATGGGTTTTACAAAAATTTTAACTTGATACCAAATAACTTATCTTGGTATTATTCAACATTTAATCTCAAATATTTAATGAAAATTTATTAAATAACAATAATTATATATTACATAAAAAATATTTTTAGAACATAACAAATAACATATTTTACAACTTATTAAATATATCCAAATATAGAATCACATTAATCATTCCACTTTGGTTGTTTCAATAACATAAGCTTGACCTTGATACCTTAGCTTCTTCAAGGGTATATTCTCTTGATTCATGGAGAATTTTTGATGTTGTTAACCATCTACTTGAAGCTTTAACCCTAAATAGTATTGTTTTCCTTCATCCCTTTATATTATTTTTCTTGTTTACACTTTTATCTGCACTTATAAAAAACTTCTGAGCCTTTCATTAATTTACCATGGTGATTCATTCCATATTTATCTGATGTTTTAAAATCATTCATCCCCATTTTCACTTTATCATTCATTTTCACTTCCTTTCTATTCTTATATTTATTCCATTTTAATCTATAATACAAATAGAATTCATTATCTATCTTGATAGAAAATAAAAAAAATCATTGTATGATGAAAAATTTAAAAACACTAGTGACCATTAGAGAATTGGAATAAGACCCTCAAATAAATGGTCAATATTTCACTCTGTGTTACATATGAAATCTATAGCATACATTCCTATCCTTGTAAAGGTAGCTTCATACTCTGCAAAACATTCTTCATCTTTTTTCTTTAAACTAAGCAACATTAAATTTATCTTTATTTGTTGATAATGAGGGAAGTATTTATCCAATAATGTATCTTAAAAATTTATCAATTCCATGAGTTTTATTTCTTCTTCCTCCCTAGTATTTTAGATCAGATACAATCATTGATTAGCATATTCATTGATACAATACACTATAATTGTAACCTTTTCCTTTTTACCACATCCTAGTTCCCTCAATATCTTCTCCAAATACATAATCCATTTCTCAACTAAAATTGGAATAGCAGTCCCACAAAAAAATGGGGATTATGTTTCATTAAGTGATCCAACATAGAATATTCATTTTCTAGAACATGTTTCTCTATTCGAGAAAGGATATTTTTCATAACCTGATTATGTTTCCATAATATTAATATAATTTTCTATATTATAATACCAACTATATTGGTTTCCTTATAAGCTAAATCTCTACATTTTAAAGGAGTATTGATACCATTTTCCCATCCATGTTCCATATCTAAGAAATGGAATATACTAGATTAGATCATAAAATTATGAACATCATATAATTCTAAATATGGATTAACACTTAACATTAATTGAAAATTATTTTCACAGTTAGTCTCATATTCATAAAAATGGTTTATTTGGGGGTGTATTTACCGGTAAATCCTTAATAATGATTCTTAAAGAAAATTTGGACTATCCTAAGTGTATCCCCCAAGAGTGCGTAGTAAGGCCCATTGTCAGGTACCAGGTTATGCCAAGTCATGCCCAACATACCTTGTTAGAGTTAGTATTCCTAGGTATATCTATTCCAGAACCACTTGGACCTGTAGTATCAATATATGGATGTACCATTGGGAAGAAACACATAATATATACCTTATCAAAATTCTAGGTTTTTCTTCTAAACTTATCCTCCAAGTCTATCATAGGTTTATATTACCTATTCTAAGGTCTCTAAATTTAGTTTATGAGGTTACTACTAAACTTCTTATGATGCCAACTATAACAACCTGACCCCAGAATCCTAGAACCAGTTCTTACTTTATTACACTGGAATGATTACTAGGAATCAAAAACAAATGGACCAAATAGTTTAGAAGTTTTGGAAAAATAGATATCATACATGACACTCATAATTTATTGAAGAAATAAAATAAATCACAACATAAGTAACCGCTTAGCATCTTTGAAACTCATTCAAATGAATCATTTTCATGACTTTAAGAAATTAAACATAATAAGGTTGAGCACAAATGATCTGTAAGGGTATGTAAAATGAAAGCAATATTTAATTAATGAAAATAAATTAACTTGGAAGGGTATCAAAATAATAACACATGCTATTAAAATTACTAGATAAGTTAATATCAATATGGAATGGTAATAAATAGAAACACATTCTATTTAATAAACAAAATTATAATTAAATGTATCCATATATTTTATTATAGGAAAACCTCTAGGATAATAATAAAAATGATAACTAAAATATATATGAATGAAATTATTAATTATTATACATCATGTCTTAGTAACATAAAAACCTCTATTGTCAATATCCATCATCAAGATAGGTTAAAACTAAATGTAGAAACCTATTTAATTTTTACAACATATTTCACCCATGGTAACCTATGGATGGATTGATGGTATTTACAAATTTTGGGCCCCAACCATCACTACATGTCCAAAGAATTCCTCATAATGACTAAATGATTAAATTAATAAACAATATTCATTATCAAATATATGTATTGAATAAAATATATGTATTTATCAATAATGAATCAACAGAGGGTAATTAATAACAATTTTTGTTTATGTTGATGAATGGAAATACCATTAAAATATTATTAAAACATTCCTGAGGAAAAATAATATTTAAACATTCCAAAGTTTCTCATATCACATTGAAACTTTTGAATCATAATACCAATAGATGAATAAAATTAAATGAAACATAGAATAACATGATAATAAATATATTAATGATATAACATGTCCAAGGTTAGTATATACACCATATAAAAGTGAATTTTTCATAACAACAAATAAGTCACAAGGGAATGTAGATTGAGACGAAATGCCTTACTAATTGGTAACTTTTGACTTCTAATCCCGATGAATTAAATAATTTCAAATAAATTGAAAAATTCAATTAAGATAAATTTATTCATGGTATAAAATACAATAGTGTTAGTATATACACCATAAAAAATAATTATGTGGTAGAAATGGCGTATGATTCATATAAATAAAAGTGTTGTAAGAATCCCCAAACTTGAGTCTAACTTGTCACATGTGTCTGTATATTCATGAATAATAATATTATGTTAATTATTTACCTACATTATAACCTTTTTCAATTTTATTATTACTTTTTATTCACTTATTATAATGTTTTATATAATTAATTAAAAAATTATGTTTATTTCAGATGTTTTGACCAAATTGGGTTCATGTGTTAAAAACAACTTTCATAGGTCGTCTTTGGTTAATGGGGTCATTATATAAAAATATAAATAGTATTAATAATGAAATAATTATCATACTTATAAATCAATTATACTTATAAAACTAATAATGAAATATGGTTATGAAAAATGAACCAACGTTACAATCATGGAGAAGGTAGGTGGTACGTACACATGAGCAACATTCCCATTATTTTATGATGATTATGAAAAAAAAAGATTAATAGAATTATATATTTATTTAATTGTAATTATATCAAAAATAACATTATATTTAATCATATATACTTATATGTATAATTTTTTACATTTAAAAGGAATCACATCATGTCAAAGTTGCGGTAGTCCACACGTCCATGATCGACGTTATAACTTGTAGTGTGTGAAAAGGGTAATAAAGAAAATGAAAAATTATATATAAGTAAATGAAATTATTTCATGAATATAATATATATGTAATTCATTTCGTATATTTTTAATTAAAACCATCTTTTATGCATTCCATGTATCATGTGAATGAATCACATAACTTTGAGGAGGTGGTAGTCCACACTTCCACAAATGATGTTATTGTATTCCCACAAAATGGAAAGCATAAAAGTAAGTGCTATATAAAAATTTATGAATAAAAAATAAATTTAAAATATCATATATATATATATGTCATATATAATCTGAATTTATATCATAATTCCCACCATGAGTGATGGTAAAGGAAGAATAATAATCATCGTTTCATTAGGCGGTAGTCCGTCGTACACATGAACAATAACATTGTTACCCATTAGATGGAAGTGTGTGTAAGAGTAGTTATAACCCTTATATAAAAAATATAATATATTTTTGATCATTATGTTGTTATATAATCATTTAATAAGACTATTGTTTGGGTTGGAGAATGAAAATAAAACAAAGGAGCTTGGGGATGGATGTTACCTATTCTTTGGGTAACACCTCTTGGTTTGCACCAAAGGATTACATGGTTGGATTTCAACCAAAATGGAGGATTATATGATTAATAGAGGTATGTTAGAAAATTATTTGAGCATTTTTTTTATCTAGTGTTCTTGAGAAGTTTTAATAAGGGTGAGGTGTGAGTGCCTTTATATAGTGGAGGAGTGGTATTTTGTAAATTGTTTAAAAGGGAATTCAAAACACATTTTTTCATATGAAAAGTGGATTCAATAATGGTAAAAATTATATAAAATGGATCATAGTATATAAATATGAACAAAAAATGTAATTTTGACACGTTTCTGGGTAATTTTGGACATATGTTTATTGTTTAGTCCCTTGTTTATCAAATTTTCTTCTCAATCACTGTAACTAATTTTAAATAATTTTTCTAATATTTTTGTCAAACACTTTGTTATAATTTTAAAAAATTATAAATTATGGGGGTTCGTAATTTTTAATCCATTTTTCCAAATTCAAATAATGTAATTGGTAGAAATTAATTAAAAATTAATCCCACAGATTGGAAGACAATGCGGGTTTTTAAAGTAAAAATATTCAAAAGTTTTCCACATTTTTATATCCAATTTAAAAATATGTTGTTTTAAATTAATTGAATTGGATTTATATATGTAAAATTTATCTAATTAAACTTTATAACTAATTAAAAATATTATTTATCCTTATAAATGAATTATATGTTAAAGATGTTTTGAATTAAATTTCAGTACTTTACACTATTCATCAAAAAATGAAACTTCACAAAAAAATACAAAAAATTAACCCTAAGATAATTTTTATGTTCAAATTTAAAATATGAAATTTATTTTTACCTATAAAATCAATATATGTTCAAATAAATGTATTTAAAATAGGTTCTCCATTAAAAGGGGTAAAACTACCTTTATAAAAATATATGTTTTTATGAATAAATTGGGTTTGTTCTTACCTTATACCTATAAAATCTATTGGATGAATATCAAATATCGTTGATTGAATATATATTATATATATTTTATTAATATCATTTTCTAATATTAATTTATTTATTTTGTTAATATATAATTCCATTGGATAATAAAAATTGTTTTTTTATAAAATCATTCCATTTATATTCATTTAGTTACTATATTCATTTTTAATTAATCGTAAAAAATTAATTCAAATATATATTTTCATATTTTATTTAATCTTATTTACATCTTAAATTTCAAAAATATTATATTATCTTCATTTTAAATAATTATATTAATAGTATTTGGTAAGATTCTGTCATCTGCGTAACACAAGCCATCAAAGAAACTCATTATGTGTAATGCAATCGAAAATCTGTTTTCCATGCACTACAATATATAGAATAGATTTATTATATTTAAAATATAATAAATAATATAAATTCTTAGAATATTATATTATCTTACTTTCTTGGTTTTACGTGTTATACACACTAAAAAATACAGTGTTCATACTTTATAATTTTAGGGTATTGCAGACACACCCAAGAATGATCAAAAATGGTTTAGAAGTTCGTAGTAGTGAGAAATTAAAAAGTGAACCATTGATACCACCATTATTGTATATATCTTACCTTACATCATTAAATTATTTTATAAGATTATTTTTTTATTTTAAATAAATATTTTTATAGTTGGCTCGTATAAAAAATCAATTTTCAAGGTGATAAACGATCTCTCATTGACTGCTTGGTTTCCAACATTTTCAAGAACCAAAATACTACATTAATGGGACTATATTTTCCAAATGTTTTTTTATAAAAGTTTCATAGTGATTGATTTATTTATCCACTAGAATAAATCCATTTATATTTTTATATCCTAATTTATGACCCATATATAGAGGGCAGGTATATCCTTTCTACCTAAAAACATCCAATTTTCATGCTTCATTGGAGCCCCATGTGTTTGGATTAAGAACATGGACATGGTGAATGAAATAAATCCCAATAAATATGTAATCATGAAAATAATTAATCATTCAACTTGTATTAGTGTATTAAGTTCAGTAATAGTAAAATAGAACTACAATCAATTTGGGAAATTTTATAAAATGTCTCAAATTAATGTGAATGTCCCAAAATACCCCAAGAATCTAAAATTATTTAATTTATAATAAAAACTGGTATGGTATAGATTCTAAAAATTATAAAAACATATAATGATTCATGAATGAAAATATTTTTCTATATGATCTAGGAAGAGAAAAATCACTAAATCATAAGTGTACAAAGGACTGGGAGATTGGATTTGTACTAGAAAATTTGGGGACTTTGAAGATGGTTTGAGTGAGTAAATTATATGTTATAATTGAGCATCCTTTTATTGATACCTCATAGTTGAGACTCCAAATTTTACCATTAATTATTGACTCTTTTTTATATATACTTGTGTATTTTAATATTCTTCTATCATGGCTAGGAGACAGTTTGAATGGATATTTTGAACTATGATTTTAGTATGTTTGCATATAAATATATAATATCATTTATAATATTATCCAGGTACCCATGGAAAATAGTTTAATTATTTTTCAAAAACATTTCATTTAGTTTCTGATAGTCCTGTGTTTAAATAGTTCATACCATTTTTCTCATAGTACTTATCAGGATTTTGTATTAGGTATATTATAAGGAGGTAGAATAACTTCCCACTCTGAAATAACTTATCCCTCAATTTTTATTCTATACTATTCTGAATATGATATGTACCAAAAGTATTATAAATTTCTGGGATTCATTGATGTGTGATTATATTCTTATTATTATAATAATGTATTTAACATATTACTAAATTCACTTTGCAAGATGATATATGTCATAAAAGTTAAGCATAACAATATTATTATGAAAAAAAGGAATAGTTTGAACTAGTTAAATAGGGAAGATGAAATTTTCTTCCTCCAATGAATCAAACTCTATCCAGGTAATATAGATTTTATGATTTCAAGTTCTTAAATTGTAAAATTTTTCCAAATGGGTATTTCTGACATATCATAAATATTGTATCAATCAATGAATTGAGTAAAAAGGTTTAAAATAAAAATATTTTTTTGTTTATATGAAATATTTAATTCATGTATCTGTCCATTTAATTTTTACAAAAAAAAATTAGCATGAGATGAATTATCTTTGCTTTGTTTTCAAACATAAATCAAGAAAAATTATAAACCAAGAGATGTTACAAGAAATGGAAAAAATATTTTTTATATATTATTTGAACACGAAATGTTCTTCTTATCATAATGTGTTGATATAATTGTTTACATGATGGATTAGTTAAAGTGAAAGATGCAAATTTTTGGTCCTCTACCTTAAAGATGGATTCACCCGATTGAAAATTATATACAGATATTGAAAGGGTATATCTCAAATTAATCTTGTAGATAATATTTTTTTATGGAGTGGTGTATTTTTGAAGAGTTTGATGATTTTTTTATTGATTAATTAGCCAATGTGTATAGAACCTGGATCTCAAAATATCTTCATAGAAAGCATGACGAGGGTGAAATAATTTCTAGAATGGATGCTATCATAATTCTCCTAAGAGATTGGAATCGGGAAAATATGTATATTTTCAAAATATTATAGATATTTTGACATACGTCATAACTCAAAATGATATTCTTATAAAATAAAATCCATCGATGGTAGAAATAAAAAATATCTAATATGCATTATCAATATTTTAAATGGTGGTTTTGAGACAAATGTTTTATGTGATATTTATAAATCCTAAATTAGTTTTTGTATGAGTACAATGTTTATTCAAAAGAACATGTTTACATGTATTTTCAAATACTATATAACAATAAAATTATAGGGATTTGGATTTTTATGTAGTTCAAATAAAACAAAATTTATTTTTATTCCAAGAAAATAAAATTTGGTTATGGATAAATTCAAAGGATGGTTGGCCCTGTGATAAGATCTCCTTCAAATGTTTTATTTTTACTATATTATTTATAGTTTTTATATTTGTATGTAACTATTTTGCCACTATTTTATAATAATATAATCTACACAATAATGGTATTGAATTATACAAATGTAATTGTTTTTCTTTATTTGAATGAAATACAATCATGTTTTATAAATTGTATAAAAAATAATTTGAAGCATCAATTTTTTGTTATAATGTATGAAAATATGGAAAATGATGAAATAAATTATTATAATTTAATGTATATCTATTAAATTTTTTATTTTATCAACATTAAATAAGCACTGAGAATATATTTTATTTATCAACACATTTCTATCACTGATAATGGTAATAAAGACCCCCCTTTTCTAGTTTAGTAATTTTGTAGAGATTTAAATTTTTTTTGTGAGGAGTTAATTTTGAGAACCAATACTAAAATAGGTATTATAGGTTCATGTGAATCCTTAAAAGTAGTTTTGGATGTGTTTTGAGGCTTGGTCGATTATTTCGGGTTTTGGTATGATCTCAGAATAGTATTTGGGTAGTTAGAATACAAAAAGTAGCAACAATAGTTCATTAACAGCATGTAGGTTTTCATTCATACCAGTAATGAACTTTCATGGGGGGGTTCATCCCATTAATAACCATGTGTTCATGCCATAAAAATGTGATTGGAAACCCTCTTTTTTAGGGTCCCTCTGGAAAGTTTTTCAGGGTCCATTTTAGGAACCACCTTAGGTTTCCCATGCTTTAGTTGCTAAAATGGGAGAGGAGATACATCTTTTCCTCTCTTACCACTACATTTTATTCCCATTTTATCTTGGTGGATTCTTGGTGTTTTCCCTAATTATTAGAGGCATGGTCTCCTCCCTTTCCCACTTATTCTCCCTCTTTGTTCTCCTATAACAATGATTTGAATGGTTATGGATTGGGGATAATTTCATTGGATCATGGTGAGATATTCATACTTGATGGAGATATCATTGGTGTCTCATAAATTATATCCCAATAGTGTATATTTAGACTTTCATTTGTCGTTTTCTATAAGGTAAAATTCTTAGTGACTGTATTCAGGTATTTTGGTAAATTTAGGTGAAATTTATCATTAATTCAATGTTGTAATTTGTTGATTTTTTAAGGAATAGTTGTAAGTGTGTATCGGGATGGTATCACACCTAGTTTTTAGTGGTTTCATCATCATAGGGTTACATGGTGAGTTTTTCACTTATTATTCTAATTGGATATTTTAGTTTCATTTGATTACTTTATTAATTTATTGATTTTTATAATGACATTAGTAATCATGGTATTATAAGGGTCATATAGGCCTTTGATTGATTATCAAAACATTTTTTATGGTAGGTATTGTTTACATTACAATGTAACTTGGTATTTTTTTTGAATATATGTTCATGTGTGATAATTAGTATTATTAATTGCATAATTAATGACTTGTGTAATAATTCAACAAAGTTTGGATGGGATCATATATGTCTAATATTCAATATGGATCATATAACATTCAAAATAGTACAATGGTAGAACCTTAGTCAAATGGGTGTTGGTGGCCCTTTTTATGTCTTCATGGTTTTATGATTTGAATTTCAAAGAGAAAAATATATTACTTGTAAAATGATAATTTATAATATAGGATGGATTTAAATGATAAATTTTAAAAGGGAAATTGGTGATTTGACAAAATTTATTTTGAAATTTATTTCAAATGAGTGTGGGATTATAAATGAGGTTTTGATGGTATTTTATCCAAGTAATAAATGTGGGTAATATGGAATGTGATGAGTTATATATTTCTAATTTGAAAGAGGATTTTGAATTTCTTTTCAAAGTAAAGTTGGAAGGGATTGGGTTGAGTTGCTTTAATTTTTTAAATAGCACGGTGGTATTGCCTTTTTTTCCAAAGAATGTTTGATTTTCATGATTTCTATTTTTGATTTAATATGGATTTTATTAAGGAATTATGATGTGTGTTTTTCCTGTTTTCTATTTAGGGTCACTCTTGTATCAATGTATTGGTTCGATCCAAGTGGATATGAAAAACCCCATAGAGGGTGGAGATAGGTTTTAGGGACATTAATGAGGGTTGATGGATGTTATTACTGGAATAATGATTTGGGACTAAGTAATGGAATTTTGATCATGACTCCCACATAGGATGTATATGATGTGACATAGGGGACATCGATAGGTTCCCCACTGAAATATTTCATGCTTGTGAGAAATTGGTGGTGATTATTTCATGTGTCACCTAAGAACATAATTCGATTATGTGAGTCAAACATAGATTTAGTGACACTATAAGTTAATGAGCTTAAGAGGATTAATTTGACCTTATGAGATAGGTTGGGGGGTGACCAACCCTTATGAAATGGGTAAGATGAGATATTATAAAAGGGATGTTCTACCCCTCCGATATGTATGTATATGTGAATGAGATTCCTAAGATGCATAGAATCCATTTTTTAGGCCTGATGATATATATAATTCCTAGGATGAACTCTGAGGATTCAGTTATAAACATGACAAAAACAGATCCCCTAGGATTACCTCATTGGTGTCAGCTTTATTCTTAGTGATTTTGACTAACCAGGAATTATCTTTTATAATTTAAAGATGGTTCTGGTGAATATACATTCCAATGGTCACCCCTATGAGTTTGTGAGGATGCTTGTTGATTATTGATCACCTAGGATTACCTCCTAGGGGTCAGTGGTGATGATAGATTCTTATTGACTACTTAATATTATATCTTAAGGGTCAGTGGTTATGCCTGAAGACTATGAATCACCATGGATTGCCTCCTAGGGTTCAGATTTATTCTTGATACTATGAACTACCTAATATTTATGCTTTGGATTTGGGGAGGTCACATGATACTAGTTATAATGGTCTTATGGAATTATCAGAGAAATAAATTTAATAGAAAACATACATATGATATAAATTATTGGTTTTGGTCTATGACTTAGTCCCCTAGGGTTGTATGACATGTTAAAAGACACTATAATATTGGATTAAGTAGGTATTCCTCTGATTCAAGGTCGTATGGATGACATCAAAAATTCTAATTGGTATTTTTGATAAGTATTGTGTATTATGTTTTCTGGTGGGAGTGTTTCATATTCATTACATCACATTTTATATATGTATTTCATGAATATACACATTGATCACAATATCACTAAGTATTGTTGAGGCTTTGCATATTCCTTCTAGGATGTTGCACCCAAACCCATACCATCATACAGGACATGGGTTTCAATGTACATGGGTAGACTATCATGTTTTTTCTTAGGTAAGAGATATTTCATCAAGCTAGAAACATGGTACAGATCTAGTAGGTTGAAGAGGTAGAGTATTTGGAATACTAAAAAATGTGAGATGGGACTAAGACTAGTGTTTTTTTATATATTTTTTTCAGGTATTGGTAAGTGTTATTTTTATTATTATAATATTCCTGTGGAATCATTAGGATGTGACAATACAGTTAGTGATGGGGTTATTTTTTTTGGGTTCTAGAGGTTGATTGAGAGTATACCTAATCAATATGAAACTAGTTGAAACCCATGTTTTTAGGGAACATCTAGTTTTGGGAATAGGTACTTTAGTATGAGTGGGGTGTTGGATTTGACTATGAATCCCAATGTGGAATGGATGACACTCAAATTGAGTTTTTGGCATCTTCCAATAGTTAGTGAGTTATTCATGCATCATGATAGTGGCATGTTTAGGATTTGATACATGAACATATGGGTGGTTTTTTTAAATGTCCCCTCATCAAAATATATTATTAATTGTGTCAACTTATAATATAATTAGTATTTCCATAAATATATTATATGGGTTAATTATATTACTAGTGTAGTGGATGGGTCTATTTGACTAGTTTAATGAATGAATGTGAGTTTGATTTTTATTATTGTCTATTATATGGAAGAAGTTTTGGGAACCTTTTGAATTTTTAAAAAACTTGTTTTTGAAAAGAAAACTCATTTTTTGTAATTATGTGTGCGTAAACTGGTTTTGAATGTTCTTTATAATTAATATGGATCATGGAGTTGGGGATTTTGAAATATTTTGGGATTTTCTGTTTTGTGAAAGAATATTGAAAAATGGTTTTGGAATTATATTTTAGCACAGTTATAGAAATATTGATTTTGAATGGTTTTGGAAATTGGGAATGTTTTCCATGAAAGATACTGTCTATGCAAGAGATTTTTTAATTTTGGTTTTTTGTTGATTTTGGTTTTTGGTAGAAAACACATTTGACACCAAGGGTTGTTTTGAAGATTTAGGTGAGCTTTATTATGTTTAAAATGTTTTGAAACATTTTTAATGTAACTGATAGGTTGTTTTATAGACTAGATTCTTTATTTTGTTATTTTTTTCTTAAGGGTGAATTCGATGTTTGAATTATGTGCTAGTATTGTAAGTCAATTTTTGTTGTAAATCACCATAGTAGGTTAGGAGGTTTATTTTTATAGATGGGTGTAGAACATTAAACTATGTTGGTTCCCATGTATTCTAATACATAGGACATTTAGGGATGAACTAGGAATGACCCATGCTTTTTATTTTTTATTTAGTGTTTTTTCATCAATATTGTCAGCAATTCATGTTTGGTGATCTCATGAAATGTAGGTTTTATATTGGGATCATGTTTCCAATTGTGCGTTTTCATTTTCTCCATAGTTTGGTCCAATTAATTAGTAGGATCGATTGAATGATAGATATGATACTGATTATAGTATCGAAACTATGATGTAGATAATCAATATACAAGAGGGGTTGAATTGTATATTTAAAAAAATCCTTCAGGAAATTTTGTATAAACAAAATTCACAACACCTCTAGGTTATACTAACTTGCTTAATTCTAGACATTTCATTCCGAGAATGAAGTTCTGGAAATGTCATTATATAAATGAAACCAGTTCAACCGACTAACTAGATTCCATAAATGGAACTAGTTCAACAAACTAACTAGTTTCTATAAATGTGATTTCGAAAAGAATGAGGTTTTGGAAATGTAATTCTGGAAATGAAATATAAAAAAAGTTTACAAAATAAAGATTCTACCTCAAAGCATATAGAAACTTATTTAATCTAATTACATGTATAAGAAAGTATAAGATAGTTATACTTTCCTCAAAAACCAAATTATGGTAGAAAATGGAATTAAAACAATACAAGTAACAAGTATTAAATCTTTTAACCCAAATAGTACGGTATCCAAAAACCATGCATAAAGGTCCCTTGATTTATACATTCATGAAAGTATATCTTACTCAAACCCAGGTAAGCCCTCAAATCCGAAGATCGGTATCCGTCCTGCTATCCCCGCAAGTCCTTGATTTGTAATGAAATTGGCACCTCTGAATTCTCAACTAGAAGTCTCTGATTTCAATGAAATTTGACCTCTACACGAAGCAATTCTGCATGAGGTAAAGTTTGAACAAGCTGTTCACAGCCGAACAAGTTTTTCACAACTTCCGCATGAAGCACTAAGAGTTGAACAAGCCTCCCTCTCTAGAAAACTCTTCAAATGCATATAATCTCTAGAATCATAGAAATGTATTCATAAATTTTTCAAAAGTTTAGAGCTCATGAAAATGAGCTCCTATATATTGGTACAACTTCAACGGTCATCTCCCTCCTCTAATGGTCATATTTTTCCTTGAATTTCAGAGGGACCTATATACGTGTCAGTCAGACAATGGTTAGTTAGTAACTGAATGCACGACATCATTTTATAACCAAACCATGAGTAAGAAAAAATATAGTTTCTTAACGAAATTCATTTTTTAGAATGTAAGGAAAATAAAAGTTCGGAGTCTAATCAATAATGGAATTTGGAATCTAATCAAATTATCCATCAGAGTATATAATATAAGAATATTTGGATTCTTTTTCTTAGAGATTCAGAACATGAATTATTAAAGAATTATGAATCTGAATACATAAGAATTCAGAGTCTGAATATAGAATGTTTGGAGTCTGAATTCCGAGGATTCCGAACCGGAACTTAGAATGTTCGGAGTCTGAATTCAAAGGATTCGGAACCTGAATTCAAATCCTGAAAATAGAATACTCTATAACTAAGTATTTATAGGATTATAAGATTTTTGATGTGAAACCGAATTTTACACTTATAAATAATATGGTTTATATTATGATATGAACAACCCTATAATTTTATGTTTGAATTTTCCTTGAGGAAGGAAAATTTTCCTTATCAAGTAAAATCTTATGGAAAATGAAATTTTCCTTAAGATAGGGTGCATGTGATTTTAAAAACATGAAGGAATGTACAAGTCATAATGAAATCATATTGACCCAATAATCTACCCAAAAATGAAGGAATGGAAAATTCATAAGGAATCCTTATTGACTCAACAATCTCCCCCTTTTTGGAAAGCACAAACATCATTACAAAAAATTGAAAAAGGAGTGAAAAAGAATATAAGGACTTGTAAATAAAACATATCTCCCTTTACACATGCGGAAAAAAATAATACTAACAACCCCTTAGGCTTTGGAAACACTACGAATCATATTCTTGATTTCCTGATTCAGACTTAGCATTTTTTTACATCCGAAAATATTCTTGGATAAGAACTCCCCCTAGATGTATGCCCCCTTACTTAGGGAAATTTATTCTTTTACTTTGTATTATTTTTTATTCCTTTATTTTTCATTCCTTTCTCCCCAATTGTTATTTTCAAAAAGAATTAAATGGAATGGAAAAGGAAATGTGGTACCTGAAATATTAGTACTAGACAAGCAAAAAATATAAAGAGGAACCAAACAGTTTCATTACAATTGGAAAATTTTATATAGGAAAGTAAATACAACAACAGATCAGATTGAAACAAGGTCATCCTTTATTTTCCATGGGCATAAACTTCTTCACTATTGTCTTTAGATTCTTGATCAATTTATGGTCCTCCTCTGCTCATTTGAGAATCTTATCCTGATCCTCAGTTTTCTTCTCTAAGGATTTGATCCTTTCTTCTTGAGCCTTGAGATATTCTGACATGGCCTTTGAGAACTTCTTCTTTCTTAGAAAATTTTTATTAAAACACGATTCTCAGATCTCTTTCTCTCTTCTAGATCTTAGAAATTGCACACAACTTCCCATTTAGGTCTTTTAACACTATCAACATATATTTTCATTCTAGTCTCATGTTGAAGAAGATTTCCAAACAGCTCATCTAATGAAATCTGAGTGACTTTCATGTTTTCATAAATTGTTATCCTCTTGGATTCCCACTCATTTGGCCTGATGTCTACGATATTATCTTCAAGTGACTCATCATTTAAACCTTTTTCTCTTATATACTTTAATCTATTCACAATTTTCATGAACCTTTGCTAAACATTGCTTATGGGTTCTCCATAAGGAAAGTTAAAGTCATGATATTCAGCTCTCAGCATAACTCTTCTTGTCTCTATAACTACAGAAGTACCAAAATGTGTAACTTCAAGTTTCTTCAAAATACTGTGTGCAGCTTCACATGAAGATATTTGTCTATTGATATTCCTAGTCATGGAATATAGAAATGTATTTCTGACTCTGAAATTAGATTGATATTCTGATTTCTCCTGATTAGTAAAACTTCTCAATTCCTTTTCAGGAATCTTATAGTCTCCAATCAGGATTAGGTAGTTGTCAAATCTAGTGTTAATAATGATAGATATCATCCTATCTCTCCATTACTCATAATCGTTTCAATCAAAAATGGGAGATCTGGTAGGACATAGATTGTCGATTTAACCAACATTTATTCATGTCATATTAAAAAAATCATTCCACACAAACATGTAAGTAACAAAAGTTTGTAAAAAAAGACATAATATCCTACGAATGGAAAATATAGAACTATATTATCTCTAAGAAAAATATGAATCCGAACTTTGGGAGTTCAAAAATCTGATTCCAAAAATATAAAGAAGAATAAGATTTCTCTTCTGAATCAAATCGTGAGATTAATTCAGATTGAACCAATACTCTGAAACTGGGATTAGTTCATGGTATAAGGCAATATCCTCTGATACTAATTGTAGGATCGATTGAATGATAGATATGATACTGATTGTAGTATCAAAACTATGATGTAGTTACCCAATATACAAGAGGGGGTGAATTGTAAATTTTAAAAAATCCTGAGGAAAATTTTGTATAAACAAAATTCACAACACCTCTAGGTTCTACAAACTTGCTTGATTCTATAAATTTCATTCCAAGAATGATGTTCGGAAATTTCATTCCGGAAATGAAACTAGTTCAACAGACTAACTAGATTCTAGAAATGGAACTAGTTCAACAAACAAACTAGATTCCGGAAATGTGATTACGAAAAGAATGAGGTTCCAGAAATGTAATTCCGGAAATAAAACATAACAAAATTTTACAAAATAAAGATTCTACCTTAAAGTATATAAAACTTTTTTTATTAGAGTACAAGTATAAGGAAGTATAATATAGTTATACTTTCCTCAACAACCAAATTACAGCAGAAAACGGACTTAAAAAAATACACGTAACAAGTAGTAAATCTTTTAACCCAAAGATTAGGGTATCAAAAAACTTTGGATAAAGGTCCTTTGATTTATACTTTCATGAAAGTTTATCTTACCCAAAATCAGGTAATCCCTCAATCCAAAGATCGCTATCCATCTTGATATCCCTGCAAGCCCTCAATTTGTAAGGAAATTGGAACCTCTTACTTGACAACCCAAAGTCTCTGAATTTAAGGAAATCGAACCTCTTCACGAAGAAATTCTGCATGAAGCAGAGTTTGAACAAGCTATTCACACCTGAAAAAGTTGTTCACAACTTCTGCATGAAGAACTGAGAGTTGAAAGAGCCTCTCTCTCTAGAAAACACTTCAACAGCATATAATATATAGAATCATAGAACTGTATTCATAAAGTCTTCAAAATTTCTGAGCTCGTTCAAATGAGCTCCTATTTATAGTTACAACTTTAACGGTCGGCTCCCTCCTCTAACAGTCATATTTTTCCTTAAAATTTAGAGGGATCTATATACATGTCACTCAAACAATGTTTAGTTAGTAACTAAATGCACGACATCATTTTATAACCAAAACATGAGTAAGCCAAAATATATTTGATTGACCAAATTCATTTTTCGGAATGTAAGGAAAATAAAAGATTGGATTCTAATGAAAAATGGAATTTATAGTCTAATAAAATTATCCTTCTGAGTCTATAATATTAGAATATTCAGATTCTGTTTCATAGAGATTTGGAACCTGAATTCTTATGGAATTCGGAGTCTGAATCCATAAGAATTCAGAGTCTGATCTTCGAATGTTCATAGTCTGAATTCAGAGGATTCAGAACCTGAACATAGAATGTTCAGAGTCTAAATTCAGAGGATTCTGGACCTGAACTTAGAAAGTTTAGAGTATGAATCTTGAGGATTCAGAACCAGAATTCGGATCCTGAAAACAGAATGCTCTATAACTAAGTATTTATAGGATTCTGAGATTTTGGATTTGAAACAAAATTTTACACTTAGAAATAAGATGGGCTATATTATGATATGAACCTTGCTATCATGGTAAGTATGAATTTTCCTTGAGGAAGGAAAATTTTCCTTATCAAGTAAAATCTTAGGGAAAATGAAATTTTCCATAAGATAGGGTGTTTGTGATTTTTAAAACATGAAATAATGTATAAGTCATAAGGAAATCTTATTGACTCA
This sequence comes from Viscum album, assembly GCA_963277665.1. Taxonomy (NCBI): domain Eukaryota; kingdom Viridiplantae; phylum Streptophyta; class Magnoliopsida; order Santalales; family Viscaceae; genus Viscum; species Viscum album. The sequence goes on along the minus strand of OY728164.1, from coordinate 565,160,334 downwards.
ACAATCTCCCCAAACATGAAGGAATGGAAAAGTCAAAAGGAAATCTTATTGACTCAACATAATTTTGATTTTTAGTAGGATATTTCTATAGTGGTGACCACCATTAGTTGATCATAGTTTGTTAGTGGAGTCTTTTGTGTTATAAAAAATCCATCAAGGTAACATTGTAATATTTTTACATTGATTTAGTCTATCCAAAAAGTTGGTTACCAAGGTATCTTGTGGAACTCTAGACTTATTTTTGACACAATATGTTGAGAAATATTCAGGTTTAAGGATTGAATTCCATTGAAGTGGTAACGAAAATTATGTTCAAATGTTGACATCATTTCCCAATGTTTGCCAAATTTTTGGGGTCCAAAATTTGGAGATTGGCTAGCATCATGAAATGTTTATTTCATTGGATGCCTTATGAAAATATGGAAGATACATTAATTTAAAAATTAATGGGACTCATGATGGTGGTTTTGGGAAGGCGCAAATATGCTGACAGTGATCTCCAGGAGTACGATGAGCATCACGAATAGAGAAGTTGAGGAGCATCGTGATTGGAGCACCATGGTGGCACGAAGAGTTCGATAGTGATATATGAGATTATGTTAAGCATCTTGAATGGAAAATTTACATGGATCACCACAAAAAATATATCATCATGGTAGAAAATATGGAGCTTCACGAAATGGGGATGATGTGGCATGAAGGTTCTATAATTAATGGAAATGCCTATTAATTGGCCTCTTCCGCCTTCAGAAGAGAAATGATATTGAATGAAGATATTAAGGATTTGGAATCACAATGGTGGTTCGTGAAGGTGTTTCATGCGAAGAAGTTATCAAAGGCTATAAAATATAACTTATTTTTTTGAGCATCGTAAAAGTAATGAAATTTGTGAATGCTTAGTAAGTCTCCTTAAATATAAGAGATTATTGAAGGATATTTGAGCTTCATGAAAGGGTTATGCTTCATGAATTATAGTTGAGATTCACAAATGAGGTGTGATTTATAAAGGTTAAGTGATCTTTGTGAAAGGTTGGATCTTCAAAAATGAAATTTGAGCTTCAAAAAAGTGGATCTTCACGAAGGCAGTGAGAATTGTGAAAGTAGTTTAGAAAGAATTTCCTAGTAAATATATTGTAAAGCTATACTAATCAGTGGATTAAAGTGGGTAATCAATAGGGAATATCTCTATAACTAAGGATGTATTCATTAGATATAATAAAGGGACCTATAGGTCTATAAACTATTTTTGAATCCCTTCCAAGAGAAGTTTCCAAAGGAGGAGGAGGATTGTGATCCTTTCTTCCAGTAGTGAGCAACAGAATGATACATAGGAAGGGACCCTTGGGAAAGTAGTAAACTAACCTTAAACCTTGTAAAGGTAGTACTCCTAGTTATATACAATATATAGCCCGAGCCACCATTCTTGGTAGTGATCCTTATCGATTCAGTACAATCATCACATCACCGTTGTTTGCTCCTTGGATGTAGCCTAGTAAGGGTGAACCAAGTAAAAAATGGTGTGTCTCATGAATGATTTAATTTATGCTCATACATTTTTATGGGAAATAGAGATAGGAGTGTTTTTTTATGATGAAACAATATTTTAAGGGGAAGATGTTGAATCTGTTATACCATGATTTACCCCCCCCCCCCCCCCCAGGGTCTTTAACCTAGTTGGGATAACAATTTGTAATATAGGGAAAGGTTGAATGTCAGTGGTTCTATCGTAGTATAATTAATTGAGGTTTTCAGTAAAAAAGGTATTCTGATCTTCAATGGAAACAGTTTTTAATTAAAAGAAAATTTTATGTATCACTACATCCAATCATTAGGAATGGATGTCTTTATAGTAGTTTTTCATGGAATATCAGCCAATATCAATGTTGGTGATTTATCAGAAGCAAATAGAAGGGAATTGGATATTGATTCTAAAAGGAATAATGGTTTAGGGGGAGTCCTATAAGATGTAATATATACAATGGTGATATCATGAAAATCATCACATGCTATGTGTGAAAAGATTCTAAATATCTAGTAGGGTGAATCAAAAATCAAATAAACAAAGCTAAAGGTTTTATGTAACAAATATGAGGATCTCATAGTTCACCCTAATGAGTTTCGTTGTACATTTGTTGATCAATTTTATTTTTTTATGAAAGACAAGTGCGTTCTCAAATAGATTATTGAGGATATAAATATTTTCAATCACACTATGAGAAAACTTCCACCTAGGTTTAATCTAATGGATTCTTTATAAGAATATAAAGATCATAATGAGTTGAAATTGGATAATGTGCCTATTAATATTGTTTCTTATGAAATGAGAAATGATGATAACGATGTTGTGGAAAGGGGGAATTCCAAAGAAGTTTCATTCAAGACCATGAAGAATATCTCAGTTGAATATAGTTAAGCGGAAGACAATTTGGATGATTTTATTTCATTTCTCTCTTAAAATATACAAAGATAAAGAGGATAGATCAAAGGAAAACTTCTACTTGAATTCTTTTGATGTGGAAATATTGGACTTTTTGTAGAAAAGTTTCTTAATAAGTTTCAAGTTAATGTTGAAGACAATGATGAAAATCCCTAGAAGAAGTCTCTAGCTAATGTGAAAGGTATGAGAATTACTAAGGTAATTTTCTTCAAAAATAAAAATAATATTCTTTCAAAATTTGATGAAATTTTAGAATAAACTGAGGCTAAATAGTTATGTAACTATAAGGATCATGAAGTAGATTCTATGGTGGAAGTTGGGGGAAATTCCCAAAAAAGGAAGAAATTGGCAGTAAAGAGGAAGAAGTAGAAGGAAGAGTTTTCCTTAAGGTTGAATTAGAAGCTTCTATTGAATAGATTGATTTTTGGAGAGATAATATAAATAAATACAACAAATAAGTTCATGATACCTAACTTTATATGCAGTATCAAGAAAAAGAGAAGTCTAGGAATAATGATGAAATTCAAAAAATTGAAGTCTTCATTGCTAGATTGTTCTGAAATGTGGTTGAGTACAAACACAAAATTGAAGAACATAAGTGAGAGAATGATAGTTTCAGTAATACTAGAAAAGATAAAATCAAATGTATCGAACAACTTAAAGTAGAAGTTGTTAGTATGTGAAGAAAAGTGAAAGATCAGTAGAAACTCTTGATTCTAGGAAAGTGGGACACACATGAAATAAAAAACAGAAATATATAATTTTGAGATATAGTGTAGTAGAAAAATGAGTTTCGGGAAAGGAAAATGATTTATCAGAATGATAAATCTGGTATGGGGCTTGATCAAAAAAAAATAGTAATGGTTGGATATATACCACAAGATTCCACTCTGAGGTTATAGATTGATTTGGATATGAATCATAATTAGAAGACTCAGATATCCTAAGGGAGAAGTACTAGTACAATATTTCTATATAAAAATGAACCCCAAAATATATTATATTGTTGTGGAAATTTGGGATACTCACAAAATGTTTGTTCCATGGAAAAGAAGTATCCAATGGAACAAGACCATCGATGGAAGCAATAAAAAGATCAATATTCTAAAACATCATTTTATGGTCACTATTTATTGTTTAGGGGATGAATACCCATGTAATGATACATCTCATCAATAATGTTGAGGAATGTGCTGAATCAGACTAAATCCGGTCACAAGAAGCAATGAAATATATCATCAAATGAGCTAAAAATGCAAAATCGATTTCCTGATCTAGAAGATGATTTTGGTCCATTGTATAGATATGAAGATAATGATCATCAATCTATATCTAGTATGAATTCCAAATATGGATCAAAGAGAAGATATATGAAAATTTAGTGGTTACTGAGATTGAATTAAATGCAGAAGATCACACTGGAATATGGATAATTGATAGTGGATGAACATCTTATACGATAGAAAATAAGAATGTAGTGAAAGGAATCATGTATGATAAGGAAGATAACATAATATTTGGTAAATATCAAGGGTCGAAGATTTTTTGCTCCGAAAAATCCCTTTTTGAGGGAAGAGACATGAGATGTGATGATGTATTAGTTTTTGAAGGTCTTGGTCACAAATTATATAGATTTAGTCAACTATGTGATACGGAGAATTTCATAAGGTTTTCAAAGAATTTATGTATCAACAAGGAAAAATATATCATGGTTTATTGAAGGGAAAGCGTATGAAATAAAATATCTACCTTGTAAGTGGAGAATAAGATATTTTCTTTCTATATAAGGATGAAGAAAATAAGTTATGGAATAAATGTATGGGTCAGTTGTGCCAAACTTCCTTGGAAGATATGGTGAAATGTGATGTTTCTCGAGACCTCAAAAATTTATTAGGTGATCAAACTCATACGTTCGATTCATGTTAAAAACTGAATATCATTCAAAATACATATAAGGAATCATTTTTTAGTTGTAATAAATCCTCAAAAAAATGGAGTGGTTGAGATGAGAAATCAGATCATTAATAATATGGATAGAGAAATTCTTATGAGAAAGGACCTACCAAATAAATTATGGAAGGAAGATGTGTTGGCATCGGTCTACATATCTAATAGAGCTATATTATGTCCAAAGGAATAAAAGACTCCATACGAGATGTGGTATGGAAATAATCCAACACTGAATACTTTTGTGTCTTCCTAAGTAAGTGTTTCTTTTTTATTAATGAGAAACATTGGATGTTTGAATTCTATGGAGATGAATGGATATTTCTGGGCTACTCAAAGAAAAGAAAATCATATAAATGTTTCAATAAGCTGTTGGGAATGGTGGTTGAAACCTATGATATAGCTATAATGGATAATGAGCATAAGCATTATAAAATACATTATCAGACTTAGGAGAATAGTGATAAAGTGATAAGCATATCAGGGGACGTTCTAGTTGCAGAGGTTGATTCATAAGAATACATATAAGATGATAAGGATGAGAATAAATCAATATCATCATAGAGAACAATGAGAATAGCTGAAATTGATAGACAAAACAAAATTGGTGATCAGAGAGATCCATTATATACTAGGAGGATGAATACAATTCAACAAGAATCATATTTATCATAGGTAGAGCCTAAATGCTTTGATTAAGTAACTCGAGATGAGAATTGGGTTTAGACTATGAATGAAGTTATTGAAAAAATTGATAAGAATTAGACATGGGATATTGTTTCAAGGCCAACAAATAAGAATGTCATCGAGAATAACTGGCCCTTTCATAATAAGATGAATAAAAATGGCACAACGATTCAAAACAAATCATGACTAGTGTGAAAAGGGTAATCCCAAATAGAGGGTATTGATGATGATGAGACATTCTCACCTGTTGTGAGGCTAGATATAATCAGATTATCCATACACATAGTATTGCAATGAAGGATCTAAATTTTACAATATGGGTGTCAAATCATTATTTCTAAATGGGGTTCTATAAGAAGAAGTGAACATTGAGAAACTAGGTGGTTTTCTCATTCAAGAATCTGAGAACAGAGTGTGTCAGCTGAAGAAGACATTTTATTGGTGATGTTATTAATATCTTCATTACTTATTATATATTCCCATTACTTATTTTCTATGAAATGTACATAATTTGTGTCAAATATTAATGTTTTAATAATAAGTATAATTTTTGAGCATTTTTTGAAGTAGTCCAATTGAGTCAGTTTACATCATTGTTTATAACCCTCCCCATACTAATCCTAATTGTGTGGTACTTGTTTTTTAGGATTCCTAGTTCAATATACAACATTTCATTAGAAGGGATCATGGGCCAGTTCTTCTATTTGAAGTCTTATATGGACCACACAAGAAGGCCTACAGAATCTGTAAAGAAACTGGACCATACATGAAGATTTAATTGTTGGGATCGGTAAAAAAGTTCAAATTACTTCATTATCATCCAAAGATCAGGGACAATGTAAAGTGTCCTGGATAAAAATTATAAGGCCCAACTCCAAAGACAAGGGGCCCAAATGATTCATTTAAACTCAGCCCACCATTCTGACCGGGAAATAAAATCAGTATAGTATTCATGACATATCGCATGATTTAGGCATCCAATCAAGCTGATATTTTTCAGTGTGAACTAGGAGATATAGGTTGATGACTTTTTTGAAGAAATAATTCAGATTTTAAGGAATATATTTATTCAACAATCCATTCACATTTTGGCCATCAAAAACCCATGGATAGAAATGGACAGTTTAACATTGTTTATTGAAACCTCCATAACTTTTCCTCCCTAAGTCCATAGGCCTCCAAATTTTCAGAGTATCTGGCCAACATTATTATCTAAGACCTTTAAGAAGGTGATATTTCGATATTTGGCTGTTTGTATGTCCACATTGTTGAGCCAAGTGGAGGGACCGATTGGGAATGAAAACATTCCACTTCCTTGGCTATAAATATATCCCCCTCCTCTCCTTCAATGGATTTGGCATTTAAGAAGATAGGCGCATCAATTTTCAAGAAAAAATCCATGAAAATGACCTTGGAGGAACTTCCATACTCACGTTTTTACTTGAGAGACCTTTCCTCTTCCCTTTGTTTTCATTTATTTTTGTGTTCTTATTTGTTGTAATCTTGTACGAATTTATTTTGTAATTATATTTCAGTGAAAGTTTCTTATTCAATATCTCTTATTCCCATCCACCTTCTATAGTTTAATATTATTGTTCTTAAATAGTTTAAAAATAGTTTTACCCCATTCACTTCTTTTTATTTCTCCTTTAATCTAATGTTCGTTTTTAATTCTCATCATCGTTCATGTGTGTATGTGTGTTCGACGCAAAACTCTTTTCTTATCCATTTATTTTTCTTATCTTCTTAATTTATCTTCATAATAATTATAACCAGGTTACTAATCATTTCAATGTATGAGTAAATCTCTCATTGGGATGAGTTATAATTTAGGTATGTTAAGTGATTGAGAGCTTTTTCTCGATGAATATTCTTCAAATTATCATTGTGTATATTGAATGTAGCATGTAATGGATTAATGACTTGTTTTGTTTAATATATGGATTTCATAGATTATTGGAACCATAAATACACTACCAAAATTAAGTAATAATCATGATTAGAATCCTAGTTAAGTTTAGGCTTGGATTAAAGCTTTAACAGTTAGTAATTTCAATCAACATCAACTTATGACATGTTTGTTAATTTAATGCTATACAAAGCAAGGCTCAGGGATATCACAAGCTTAACTACCTAAAGATGAACCCACCCCAATCTTTATAAAAAAATTTAATCAAACACCAATTCTTTATCACTTCATTTAATCTCTAAAAAAACCCCAATCCGAATACAATCAACTAAAAACATTCAACTATTTAAAGAGTATCATCACAGAGGAATCGACCTGAGTGTCGCTATACACATTAGCAGAGCATCTGAACTTTGACCGGACGATAGACGACAATTGGCTGCACTTTTAAATGGCGCCTTTTCCGGGGATGGTGAAATTAAGTAGTCGTTAGTGTCTATTTACTGTAAAAAAACAAAAAAAACAAAATTTAAAAAAAAAATTAAAAAAAACACAAAGAAAACCCTGCCTTCTTCATAAAAATCATAAACACAAAACACAAAGAAAAAAACTATCTTCATTTTTCTTCCATATCTCTCTGAATATCCCGTAGCCTCCCAAGAAATCCCTCAAATGTTTTTGACCCTGAAATTGAGCGAACTCTTCGCCATCGTAGGAGGAACTTAAGAGATAATCAACTCATTTAAGAACTAGTCTTTGTCCAACTAGTTGAATTAGATATGGATAACGTTAGAAAACAAACACTTAAAGAACTGGTTGCCCCTAATATGAATTATCAACCTCTTGGTATTCAATATCCAAGCATAGAGGCTGAATTTGAACTCATATTAGGTTTCATTCATCTTCTTCCTCATTTTCACGTGTTAGCCGGTGAGGATCTGCATCTTCACCTTAAAGAGTTCCAAGTGGTGTGCTCTACCATGAAGCCTAAATGGGTTTCTGAGGAACAAATAAAACTTCGAGCATTCCCTTTCTCCCTATCTAACACTGCTAAGTCATGGATCTTCTACCTTTTTCCTGGTTCCATAACCACATGGAATTACATGAAGCGACTATTTTTAGAGAAATTCGTTCATGCTTCTCGTACTTCCTCTATCCGAAAGGAAACAAGTTGTATTTGTAAATTCATAAATGAATCACTACATGAGTACTGGAAAATGTTTAAAAAGCTTGTTGTTGCCTTCCCACTCCACCAAATCTCTGACCAACTCTTGATCCAATAATTTTATGCGGGGTTATTGGTTATGAAGAGAACCCTAATTGATGCTGTAATTGGTGGTGTTGTTGTTGATAAAACTCCTGCAGCTGCAAGAGATCTCATAAACAACATGGCTGCGAACACACAACAATTATATACTCAAGCACATGCACAAGTCAAACAAGCCCAAGATAGTCAATTTATAGAGCCGAACAAGTTGACATAGTGGATGAGTAAACTTACAGGTCTTTTGCAACAACTCGTTGTGGCTACCAAAGCCCCAACTTCATCTTCTCCACAATAAATGTTTCCTGGACCTACCAAAAACTATGGAATTTGCAACTCTCCATCTCATACAACTGACACATGTCCACAACTTCAGGAGGATCAATCTGATTCATCTGGACCAATGGAGCTCAATACATCATATGCTCAGAGGAAAACCAACCCTCAATAATCTCGTCAGTTTATTAGAAACTTCATCCAACCTCGCTTTGAGCCCTTCTCTTCTTCATATAACCAAGGCCCAAGGTATGGTAATTCTGTCTCTCATCCCCCTCAATTAACTAATCAAAACACTAACCAATTTTAATATGGTCAAGGTGTTGGTAACTTCTGACAACCATATCCTTTTATTTTTCAACCTCAAAGGAAAAAATCCTTCTCCTAGATTCCAATATCCTAGTGAGCCATCCCAATTCGAAAACTAATACAATCACTTTCCCAAGAACCAAAATCTAGGTAATCCTAATTTGGGACAAGCCTCTTCTTCCAAGAAACCTTGGGAATGTGTAGTGGAAGATCTGGCCTCTTTCACTTGTTCCATCCCCAAGAACATTGAAACCCAAATTGATCAACTTTCATCCCACCTAAGCTAGCAACAACATTCAAATTTTTTCCAACTCCCAGATCAACCATTACCCAACCCCAAGGGTAATGTAAGTTCAATTGCACTTAGATCGGGAAAAAAAATTCTATGCATCAAGATAAGTCCCCCAACCCCCCTTTAAATGTTGACCTAGAAAATGAAAAGAAAAATATACATGAATAGGATTCTGAAACCATCCTTTCACCTCCTTTTATTCCACTTAGGAATCCAATTCCATTACCTCAAGTTGATTCTAAGCCAAAGATATCATTTTAATCTAATCCTGAAATGCTCAACATGTTTAGATGTTTTGAATTCAACATTCCCCTCTTTGATGACATAAACCACATTTTTATGTATTCCATGTTTCTTAAGGAATTGTGCACCCATAATAGGAAACTTAGGACCTTTAAAAATGCTTCTACCTAGAAGTCTATTCCCATAAAGTGAAAAGATCCAGGGACCTTTACTGTTCCATTCCAAATTGGAAGTTTTAACATCGATGATGCATTGATAGACCTAGGAGGCTCAATTAATGTCATGCCCAAATCCATCTTCTCCAAACATGGTCTAGGTCCCTTACATCCAACAGGTTTTGTTATTCAGTTATCCAATCGATGCACATCCAGTCCTAAGGAAATAATCGAGGATGTCCTTGTTCATGTCAATGATCATATCTTCCCAGCCAATTTCTATTTCCTTGACATGGAAGGTGAGACAAACTATTATAAAAATCCCTTAATTCTAGGAAGAACATTCCTAATCATAGTGAGAACTAAGATTGATGTCCATTAAGGCATCTTATCCATGGAATTTGGTGAATAACTACTCAAATTCAACATTTTCCAAGCCATGTCATACCCATATAAGGATCACTCTACATTCTCATTCCATGATTCTAAGTACACTTCTAAGATTCAATTGAACCCCAATCCATCATGTTCTTCATGTTATGATGATAAAGGATCTTATGAAATCTGCACTGTGATTAACTAATTCATAGAAATTGAAGTTGATGTGGACCTCTCATTAATATACTCCATCAATCTAGAGGAACTGAAAAACTATCTTGAATCCCACATCAACTCTGATCTCTACTGCTCCACCTTGGAAAGTATTAAAGAGAATGAATCTGATTCATTTGAAGTCCCTTCCTTCATTCCTGAGTTTTCTATCCCACATATGAAATACGATACTGATATAAAACCACTTCCTGAACACCTAAAATATTCATTCCTTTTCCATGATCACTCTTATCCTCTCATTATCTCTACTTCACTTACTGAAACATAGGATTCCAAACTTGTTCAAGTGTTAGAGGAAAACAAAAATCCCTTAGGGTGGACCCTAGATGACATACCAGGAATCGAACTTGACCTTTTCATGCATAACATCCATCTTGAGGAATCATCCAAACCAATTAGACAACCAAAAAAAATACTCAATCCACTCATCCTTGAGGTAGTTAGGGAAGAGATCACCAAGCTTATTCAAGTTGTTATTATCTACCCAATTTCTGATAGTGAATGGGTTAGTACAATTTAAGTTTTTCCTAATAAGGGTGTGATAACTGTTGTTACAAATGAACATGGGGAGGTAGTCACAAATCGAGTGAAAAACAAATGGCGTGTGTGTATCGACTACCGAAAATGGAATGTTGAAACAATAAAATATCACTACACTATTCCATTCCTTGACCAAATTCAAGAACTATTAGCCAAAAAGTCACACTATTGCTTTGTTGATGGATACACTAGCTACTTTTAAATCCCAATCGCACCTCAGGACACAGAAAAGACTACTTTCACTTGACCCTTTTGAACAAAGGCATATAAGAGAATTCTTTTTGGCCTTTTCAATGCTCCTGCAACATTCTATAGTTGTATGATGAGTATCTTTTCTGAATTCATAGAATAGTGAATGGAATTATTCTTGGATGACTTTACCATTTATGGTGATTCATTTGAATCTTACTTTAATTCACTCCCTCCAGTCTTTCAAAAGTCTTTCAAGTGTAACCTTGTGTTAAATTTTGAAAAATGTCACTCCATCGTTGCAAATGGGATTCTTCTAGGGCACATAGTTTCAAAAGAGGGTATTGAAGTTGATCCTTCCAAAATTGAAGTGATCCAATCACTTCCTAAACCCAACTCTATTCGATATATCCATTCATTCCTCGGTCATGCTGGTTTCTATCGGGGATTCATCCATAACTTCAGTAAAATTTCCCTTCCACTCACTCGGTCTCTCCAAAATGATGTCACTTTCCATTTTGATGAGGTTTCCAAGAGAGCCTTCATTGAACTCAAAACTACTCTTACATCTTCCCCTATAATCCAACCCCCCGATTGGTCATTACCCTTTGAGTTGATGTGTGATTCTTCTGATAGAGCCTTTGGGGCTGTTCTTGGTCAAAGGAGAGAAAAAATTCCACATGTCATATATTATGCCTCAAAAACATTGGATGAAACTCAATCTCACTACACTGTCATTGAAAAAGAACTTTTATCCGTTGTTTTTTCCATAGTTAAATTATGGCCATATCTCTTAGGTGCCCAAATAATTATCTTCATAGACCATTCTGCTATAATGTTCTTAATCAAGAAAAGTGATTCCAAACCATGTATAATAAGGTGGATCCTAATTCTACAAGAGTTTGACCTTGAAATCAAAGAAATACTAGGAAAAATAAACCATGTGGCTGAACACTTGAGTATAATTTCTAATTATTCTCATTCCGAAATCATCGATACTGAATTCCCCACTGAGCACATTTCATCTCTCACTCCAAAAATACCATGGTATTCCCCAATTGTAAATTACTTGGTTTCTGGTGTTTTTCCTGAAATTTTTTCAAAAGAACAAAAAATTAAGTTGAAATGTGATTCAAAATACTATTTATGGGAAGAAAATAATCTTTGGAAAACAGGGGTTGACATGGTAATAAGGAGATGTGTTGATGAAAATGAACATTCTTCTATCTTATAATTTTGTAACTCAATGCCTGGTGGTGACCACTTTGGACCACAAAGGACCTCCCGAAAGGTTTTGGACTTTGGATTCTTCTGGCCTTCACTCTTCAAGGACTCACATGAAATCTATCAATAATTTCCCACTTTCCAAAAGTTTCGCACAATTTCCAAGAGAAATGAAATACCCCAAAAGCCTTTAATTTTCTGTGAGATCTTCGATTTTTGGGGTATCGATTTCAAGGGATCATTCCCCCTTCCAATGGATTCTCATACATTATTATTGTGGTTGATTATGTTTCTAGGTGGGTCAAGGGAAAACCCACTAGAAATGATGATTTAGATACTATTAGTGAGTTCCTAAAGACACACATCTTCATGTAGATTTGGCACACCTCGTGCCTTGATCAGTGACTTAGGAACCCATTTTTGTAATGGAACCATGGAATCTCTTTTGAAAAATAATGGGGTTGTACATAAAACATCAACTACCTATCACCCCCAAATAAATGACATAGATGAACTGTTTAATAGAAAAGTGAAAAGAGTTCTTGAAAGAATTTTAAAACCCACCAGGAAAGACTGGCCTAAAAGACATAGTGAAGAACTTTGGGCTTATAGAACTACCTATAAAACACCCATTCGGATGTCTCCCTTTAGGATAGTTTTTGATAAATAATGTCATTTACCAGTTGAAATCCAACATAAGTCTTTTTGGGATATGAAAACCTGTAATTTTGGTTGTGAAAAATCTGGTGACGAAAGATTTCTGCAATTGGATGAACTGAAGGAGCTTTGACTTGATTATTACGAGAATTGTAATCTCTACAAAGAAAAATCCAAGGAACTCCCTAACAAACACATCCTGAGAAAGGTATTCCATGAAGGATAAAAGGTAAAGATCTTTAATTCTTTATTTTAGCTTCACCCAGGTAATCTTAATTCTTGTTCAGAAGGTCCTTTTGTTATTACTAATGTTTACCCATTTGGTGTAGTGTAAGTCCAAAACCCCTCTTTCAAAAGGGCATTCATGGTTAATGGACATCGGTTAAAGCATCACCATGAGAGAACGTAAAATCCTAGATCAACATAAACTTCCACTGGATCCCCAACTTTGGTATTTGACCCACCACCAGATGGAGATGACGACCCAACAAATCCAAACCAGGGGGCACCCCTTTTCCTTTAACTCATATTCTCTCCCTCTCTTTCTTTCTTCTTCTTCCTCCCTCATTCACATTTTTTTACCACTTTATTTATCAAACCATTTCTTTTTCTCTTTCTCTTTTTTGTGGGTGTGTCTTTATTAAAAACTAAAAAAACCTTAAAAAAACTAAAAATGCATCATAACAAAAAAATACAGAAAAATCAAGAGTCATTCTTACTCACCATCTATTTTTGAAATTTTGTCCAGCCATTTTGGGGATTCAATAGACATGTTTTCATCTCATAAATTTTGTATTTTTATCATGAATTTGGATAAAGAATATTGTTTCAAAACAAACAAATTTTGAATGCTCACTTTTTGATTTGGAAACTGATTTCCCCCAACCATGAGGAACAATATTAGCTTTCATACCAATGCCACCAACGGAAATCTTTTCAAAATGAGTTTTTACCCCCATTTGTGAGCCCTGAGTTTGTGAACCTTCGTGATGAATTTCCTACTTTAGTGTTCATTAATATGATAGAGGCATTTTCTAAACCACATGAAAATCAAAATAGCTAAATAGCCTCCCATTTACCTTACATTAATCCTCATTTTGAAAGCCCTGATGATCTTATGAAAATCTTTTCATTGATAGCCACATTACAATCCCAATACCTTCTCCCATCCAATATCAACATGTATTTTCATTGTATAATTTTTTGAAATTTAAGTGTGGGGGAAATTGATTTCAATTTGGGTACCGTTTTTTTATTTCACCATGTTATAATATTCTTGAGGGAAAGCATCCATTTCAGTGTGGGGGAGAGGTTTTCCTTTAGTGGGGATTGGGAATGTATATATTCCTATGACATATTGTTCAAATTTTAAGGATAAGTGTTTAAAAAATTAACTAAAAAAAAGAAACAAAAACATAAAAAAAATAAAAAAGGTTGTGTCTTGGGTAGGTCAAAAATAACTATTTCTCATCCTTTTATCTTGTTATAACTATTACAATTAGTTTCATGATGAGATCAATCATGGGTTGGGATATGAGTGTGAGATCTGTATCAAGTTCAACTTTCGAAAAAAAATAAAAAAAACGAAAAAATAGAATACTTGCATCATATTCTTATGTCATTGGGAGAAGTTTTGTTTTTGGTAAATATTCCATATTCTCATTCCCTTCATATTTCCTTCCACCTTTTTGTCTTATTTTACATTTTCATTTACTTTTAGATATGTGTTTCCATTTCCTTTCATGTCTCACTTCAAAAAAATGTGCATTGCTTTTTTACATGTTGGTGTTTTACCCCTCTTCTCCTCTCACTTGGACATTATATTCCAACCATCCCATAGCCACAAAAAAACCCCTTCAAAATACCTCTTGATTCTTGTGCACTTTGGATAGGGATTGGAAGCTGAGAGATCTTTCAAACTCTAAGATTTTCACTTTTGGTTGGTGAAAGAGTGAACCTCCACAAATGAATTTTATCATCTTGAGAGGTGTAAGTTTTCTATGCCACCATTTTACATTTCTAATTTTGAGCATGAAGAAATGAATTGTTTTTGGAACATTGTTTCTGTAACAACATGTGGTGGAATTCAATATGGAAGAGTGAAATTGTCTAAACCTCCCCTGATTGGGGAAAATAAAATTTAATATTTTTTGGTGAGTGAAAATGATTTTTTCATGTTTTTATATTTCATTCACAAGAGGATATTCACAAGACTAAGTGTGGGGGAGTTGATGTTATTAATATTTTCATGACTTATTATATACTCCCTTTACTTATTTTATATTAAATGTGCATAATTTTTGTGAAATATTAATCTTTTAATACTGAGTATAATTTTTCAGAATTTTTAGAAGTATTCCAATTGAGTCGATTTACTATTTTATTTATAACTCTCCTCGTACTGATATAAATTGTGTAGTTCTTATTTCTTAGGATTCTTAACTCAATATAAACCATTTCAATATAAGCGATAATGGTCAAATTCTTCCATTTGAAGGCCAATATGGATCACACAATAAGGCCTATAGAATCTGTGAAGAATCTGGACCATCCATGAAGATTTAATTTCTGGGCTCAATCAATAATTTAAAATTTATTCATTCCTATCCAATGATAGGGGGACAATTTAATGAGTCTTTGATAAAAATTTCAAGGCCCAACTCCTAAGACAAGGGGCACAAATGATTCATTTAAACTCATCCCCCCATTCTGGTCAGGAAATAAAATCAATATAATATTCATGACATATCTCATGATGTAATCATCCAATCAAGAAGATATGTTTTAGTGTGAAGTATGCAATATAGGAGGATGACTTTGTTGAAGAAATCATTCAGATTTGAAGGAATATTCCTATTCTAAAATCCATTCACATTTTGGCCATTAAAAATCATGGATAGAAATGGACAGTTTAACATTGTTTATGGAAACCACAATAACTTTTGATCAATAGGTCCAAATGCTTCCAAATTTAGAAATTAGTAGAAAAATATTATTATCCACAACTTTGTAGAGGGTGATATTTCTAGATTCGGCAGTCTGGATGTCTAAATCATCGAGTGAAGTGGAGGGACAGATTGTGAATGCAAACAGTCCACTTCCTTGGGATATAAATACACCCCCTCCTCTCCTTCAAAGGAGTTGGAATTTAAGAAGAGATGAGCATAAATTGGAATGAAACAAGCCATGAGAAATTCTTGGCAGGACCTTACATACTCAATTTTTTACTTGAGAGACCTTTCCTTCTCTCTTTATTTTCATTTACTTTTGTGTTCTTCTTTGGTGTAATCTTGTAAGTCTTTATTTTGTAATTCTATTTTAATGCATGTTTCTTATTAAATATCTCTTATTCTCATCCACCTTATGTAGTTTAATATTAATTTTCTTAAAATAGTTTAAATACAGTTTAATCCCCTTCCCTTATTTTTCTTTCTCATTTAATCTAAAGTTCATTTTTAATTCTCATCATCGTTTGTGTGTGTGTGTTCGATGAAAAACTCTTTTCTTATACATTTGTTTTTATTATCTTCTTATTTATCATCATAATAATTAAAACCATATTACTAATAATTTCAATGTCTGAGTAAATCTCTCATTGGGGTGAGTTATAATTTAGGTATGTTAAGTGATTGAGAGCTCTTACTCGATGAATATTCTTCAAATTAACATTGTGTGTGTTGAACTTAGCATGTCATGGATTAATGACTGGTTTTTTTAACATATGGATTACATGGATTATTGGAACCATAAATACACTACCACAATCAAGTACTGATCATGATTAGAATCCTAGTTAAGTTAAGGCTTGGATTGAAGCCTTAACACTTAGGAATTCCAATCAACGTCAACTAGTGACATGGGTGTTAATTTAATGCAATACAAAGCAAGGCTTGAGGATATCACAAGCTTAACTACCTAAATATGAACTCACCCCAATATTTATAAAATTGTTAAATCAAACACCAATCATTAATCACTTCATATATGCTCTACAAACAAACCCCCTAATCAGAATAAAATCAACTAAAAACATACGACTATTAAAAGAGTATCAATGAAAAAGGATTATGAATATTTTGTTACTGATGAGGAACATTTTACAAGACTTATGTGGTATACTTTTGGTACTATCATATAACATGAAATTAATGTTGATTGATTCTTCAATGGCTTAAAACCAAGTCTATAAATGGTGTTATCCATAACTGACTTATGTATCTATGAAGATATCGTTTGTTGTGATATCAAGGTGGAAATAGATAAATTGTTACCTATCAATATCATGGTTTTTATGAGAAAAGAAAGATGGAATTAAATTGAAACTCTATAAAACATTGAGAGAATAAGATTACCCTTCCTTTATGATCAGATTGTGAAAGGAAATTTAGAGTAAATAGTATTGAATGGACTGGTAAATGTTTTTAAGTGTTTAATGTAATTTCATTAGGAAATTTATTGTTGAAGGGATGGGAAGAAGTTATTTAATGACACAAATAGATAAAAAGATCCACATAATGCTCCATGAAAACTCCAATGTTTAAATTCAAGGAGTATGGTAATTATTCTAACTAGTGATTATATCCAAATTTTAGTGATGATGCTCGAAATCCCAAACCTCTTAATCCAATAGAGAATGGAAAATGTCATGTTGTAGCCCCCTGACCTTAGATAACCTAAACCTGGTTCATTATTACATCATATTGGAATGATTACAAGGAAACAAATCTAGAAGGACCATATAGTTTAGCCATCTTGGAAATCCATATTAGATACATTATAACCATAGTACATTGGGAAAACAAAAAAAAAGACCTGCTTCAAAATAACTGAAATAATATGCATCCTTGATAGATTAATTAATGTTCTCTTCTTTATAACCTGTGGAGATAATCATAATAAGGGTGAGATAAAATGATCAGTAAGGTTGTATAAAACGGAAGCAATAATAAATCTATATGGAACGGAAAATATTTGAGAACACTTTCTATTTAAGAAACTACATAAGGAAAAAATGATTTGTAAAGTAAACAACTCAAACATATGCCATAAATAAATAAACTAAGAATGAACTACTTACATAGATATATAAACAAAAAATCTCATGGATAAAAAATAACTGAAAATAAATGAGTGAAATACATTATTTAAAGATGGCATTTCTTAGGCATATGAGAACCTATTAAGGTCAAGAACTTTCACCAGATAGTTTGAAGTTAAGGGTAGAAACACATTTGGTTAACTTATTTGTCTCATGAGAATATTTAGATGCATCGAGGATATATATAAAGTCTAGGATCTACCCATCATTTACATTCCAAAGTATTTCTCATATTGAATAATCAAAATTAAAAAGAAAGACTTATCAAATAACCATATGGAATGATTAATATGAATATATGAATAATTACCATGAATGAAAAAATATAATCTCATGAAATTAATGATATTCATGACATAAAAAGTCAAATGGAATAATATACACTATATAAAAGGAACCGAGTGTATAACATTACAATATGCCTCAACGAAATAAAATTGAGATGAAATCCCTTACCTTAAGTCTGATACTCTCTGTATTTTTATGAAACTCTTGTATGATGGTATTGTTAAAATATATTATAATCACAATAATATTTATGATATCATATATTATTCTTTTATGACTTTATAAAACCCATTTATTAACAATTCCAATTTAATACAACATTTCGGGTAATAATCGCTTTGTTTTATCGTACATGTTTTGACTTTTTAATCTTGATAATATTACATAGATCATGATTTAATTACTTAAAAAATGATTATTATGATTTATATATCATATATATTCATAATATAAATATATATAATAGATAAGAATACACCCTTATGGAGATGGTAGGTCGTACACACGCATGAATGTTGTTTCTGTTTACTTATCATATGAATAGAAGTAAGTTAATAAAATATATGTATATATATATTATAGTAGAATTATTATTTAATATATTTCATAATTATTTTAAATATATATTTTATAATCATTCTTGGATGCTGAACGTGGACGATGAGTCTCTTCGCGTTGTGGAGACGGTAAATCGTACGACTGGACGTGCGATGATATAATTGCCTTAATGGTTTAATGGTACAAATTTGGATTGAATATGAATTATAAAAAAATAATATCATGTTATATTTATTACTTAAGTAATTTTTATTCATCATTATACCCATCGAAATAAATTACAGATGAAGCACATTTTACAACACAACGTGGGGACGGTAAGTCGTACGTACGCTCATATGCTGATATTGTTTTTCAAAGGATGGGTAAAAGAGGAATACGGTTGTACCATAATCATAAAATTATCTCATCATATATTATATTCTATATTTATTATTTTAGTATGGTAACAAATTACTAAGAGTAATAAAAAGAATAATTGAACTTTGAAAGAAGGGATAAAACAATTACCTCTTCTTCAGGTGTATTTTTTTTGATTTTCACAAAAGGACACATTAATTTGGTTTTATGACCAAAGGGTGGCCTCTAGGAAGAAGTGAAGAAATTTTTACAATATTTGGGTATGGTTTGGATGAGCCAAAGGGCGTTGGAGGCGGGAATATGTGGGTATAAGTCGTTCCCTTTTAAAGGAGGGGGAAGGGGTACTTTAGGAAGGTATTGAAATAATAATTTTTTATAAATTCATTTTAGGTTTAAAATGGTCTCAAACTAATTTATTTAAAATATAAGATGTTTTTTGGGTCAAAAAACTCTCAGAAAATAGGTTTTAGAAGATTTTAGGTCAAAAAAAATAACCTTATCTTTTAGCTTTAACCCTTATTTAAAAATATTAACTCTTACCATGTCTTCTCGTATTTCCATAATATATGGTAACTATATTTACTATAAATTGTCAAAAAAACCATAAGTAGATCATTAATGACATTTTAGACATTATATGTGTTAGTTTTCCTAATATTAGATTTTCAGTACCATTATATCATTTAATAATATAGTATTTTCTTTAAAAACTCATTTATGTCAATTTTGACACTATTTAGGAATTGATTTTTTTAAGTCATAAAAATTTGATTAATTAGAACCAAATGCATTAACTCAAATATTATATGTCAATATCATCTATAAAATTATTTTATGGCATAAAAATAACCAAATTATGTTTATTTTAACATTTATAATATCATTTATTTGAATCTTTGTTAATGAAGCAATCACTGCATCATCATTGTGTCATAGTTAAATTTATTTATTTAATGTATAAAAATTATAAATAAAATATCATGATGTAAGAAATATTTTTATCTTATAATTAATATTTATAGTCCAAGTGATCAGTTATAAAACCCCATATAAAAATAGTATTATCAAAAGATACATGTTTATGTTATATTTTTCTATACTTTAAATTAAATCTTATAAAATGTCATTTTCACACCCAAGGGGTTCTATGGGGTTAAAAAATAGACTCAAGGATTTCCATGGATGGAAATATATCATACAATTATATTAGGACATGTGTTTGGGTAGTTTAGTATTATTATAATGTTATGTTTTACCCTTATTTTCCATATTTATCATTTTACCGTGGTAAATAAAAATTATTACTGAAGTTACTATTCATAATGTCTAAAAATAAAAGGTAACAATTTTGAAAATTTTGACCTTAAGATTAGAAATTTGAAATCCATTTTTTCAAATGAAAAACCCAAAAGTTTCAATAATTAATTTAAAATAAATTTCTTTTGTCAAAACCAAAAGAGGGTTTTTAAGAAGTAATAGCTATCAAAAGATTAACAAGTGTTTTTGTCCAATTAAAATGTGAAATTACTTACAATGACCATAATGGGATTAAATTATAGAAATATAATCCAATTATACCTTAAAACCAATTAAAAAGAAAATCTATGTGTATAAATAAATATTATTAAAAGGTAGTTTTGAATTGAAATGCAATAATGTTTACTATTCATTAAAAAGTGAACATTATCAGAAAATGCCAAATTTTCATAGAAATTTAATTTTTATATCCCTCTTCAAAAAATGAATTTTATTTTTCTAAAAATAACATATAAAAGTGATAAAAATAAGATCTACTAAGTTTTCACCATCAAAAGGCAGTAAAACGACCTTTTACAAATATTATAGTATTTCATGCTTAAAATCATATTCACTCTTCTTTTAAGCCTCTAAAATTTATTATATAAATTTAAAGATATTTAATAAAAATTTATAATAATATTTTATTTAGTCTTGTTCATTTCATCCCATACAACATCTAGGAGTTAACTACAATATAAAATAATAAGATTATTATATTATTTTCTGGTATAACTCAATGTTGTGTTCAATGTAAGATTTCAGAGAAACTCATTGTTTCATGTAGAGTAAGCTCTCATAAAAAGAATACACTTCCATGTAAATATAATATATTTTTCATAAGTATTAATAGAAATGAAAAGTTATTATTCAAAAAATAACTGGGTCATTACAACATTCCCCCTTTTAGAAATTGTATCCTCGCAATTATAAAATTAGGCTCGGAAACTTCATTAAAATTCAAAAATTTGAAAAATAGTCAATAAAAATATCAATTTCAAATAAATAAAAAGAAATAAAAATGTCACCCGAGATAATACTTGCTAGGATCCATGTGGAAAACATGGATATGGATGAAAAACTAACTCTCATATAATAATAGAGAGTGATAGAGAACATGATCATAGAAAGATAACTGCCACAATACCATAAGTTTGTGGTTGGGTAAAAGTTTACTGATAAAAGAAAGTGTATAACATTTTTTCTTCAAGATCCTTTTTAGATAGTGGAAGAATTTAATTACTACCTAGAATAAGTTCATAAGGAAATATACTTACTTGAAAAGTAGTGTTTCTCCATTAATTTAATTTCCCACACAAGTCATTTTTTCTTCAAGTTATGAGTATTCAAGATTAATTAGTCACATATGAAGTGCAAGAATCAACTTATAGAGAATCACATAATACAAAAAAGATGAACTATATATTTCCTTTATCTTTAGACATTAACCAAAAAATGGTTAGTACAAGATCAGATAATTCCCAAAATATAATACTTTGTAAAAATAAATACTACTATTAATCTCTAAATTTCAAAAAAAAATACCCAAAGTTCAATAAAGACAATTCAATACACAATTTTCCATAAAATACTTTAATTTAATCCAACTAATATTGAAACTCAAAACTCAGAAGGATTTAATCACATAGTCTCCCATAAGAAATTTTAAAATTTATTTCTAAATAACATCGACTATTCCTAAAGTATCACACTAAAACGTGATTAACTTAATCACATATTCTCTATGATTCGTTAATCATATAAAAAAATAACCCGAATCAGCATATGTCAAAAATAAAAACATAGATTCTTCCTAAATAAAATTTCAACCATGAGTCCAAAAAAGAAATACCATATAATTCTATTTTCCATACTCATAAAGTTTTCCCAAAAGAGAGAATGTCTTCCAAAATATCATTTATCACTTAATCACCAATTCCTTTTCCTATAATAAGGATATCCATTTAATAAAACCTAAGTTCCTGAAATCTACTTTTTCTTAATCCATAAAATCATTTAACTAAAAAAAATAAGGCTTACTAACTAGGACTTCATGTAGTCTAGTGGTAGGTGATAAATTCTAGTCGCACTTTGTTTGTGGGTTCGATTCCCCTAGATTTGTCTGATGTGACAGGTTGTCATAGGGTCTGTGTTTTGCCCTTGTTCAAAAATTGTATAATTATAATAACATTGAAAAATGAGATAAAATCCTAAAAAATAACCATAACATGTTTTAACCTCAAAGGTTATTTCATACCACACATTTTTCTTCCCAAAAACTTATAACCCATACTTTCCTCGAAGGTTAATGTCTCCAAAAATACCATTAATCACCTTCAAATAGCCAAATCCTAAAATGGGTTTCTAATTAATTGAAATTTTAATATTCCTTAAAGTTATATACCCATGATCATATCCCTAACCCTTAACAAAACATCATAATCTCTAAATTTTTCTTAACCGACCTCTGATACCAACTATAAGGCCCCAATATTAATCATTAAATAATATTGAGTTAAGTAAAAAATTAAAAATGAGGATCTTTTTAGATTTAGATTTTCAGTGAATTAGGCCACAACTATTACATTTCATCTCAAATATTACAAAGTAGACACTTTTATTCTGTCCAATTTTTTCACAATAATAAAACTCTTTAATTAAAAACAAGAATTCTTTTCATCATATATTTCATATTAAATTCTTAATTTATCTTAACCTAACTTATACCCTATGAAAAACATTTCAGAAACATGGGATGAGCATAAAAAACCCAGTAAGGGTATGTACAATGGAAACAATAATCAATCAATATGGAAAGGTAAATATCTAAGAAAACTTCCCATTTACAAAACTATATAAGTAACAAATATTATTGAATGTAAATAATAAAAACATATGCCATGAATAAATAAACTAAGAATTAACTACTTACATATATATGTAGATGAAAAATCTCATAGATAAATAATAACTGAAATTTAAGAGGCGAAATACTTTATTAAAGGAAGTTATGTCCCAGGCACATGAAAAATTATTACTGTCAAGAATGTTAACAAGATGGTTTAAAATTAAGGGTAACACCCCGTTTTTCCTACTTATTCATCTCATGATAACCATTCGATGCATTTAGGATCTATATAATGTTCGGGCTCCACCTTCCATTTCTAGTCCAAAGTATTTCTCATATTGAATAATCAAAATCAATAATATGACTTATCAAATAACCATATTTAATGAGTAATATAGATATATAAATAATTAACAAGAAATAAATATTATATAAATTAGTTATATTCATGATATTACATGTCAAAAGGTATAATTTACATCGTATAAAAGGAACCAAGTGCATAACATTACAATATGCCTCAATGAAATGAAATTGAGACGAAATCCTTTACCTTAAGTATGATACTCTCTATATTTGTCGAAAACTCATATATGATTGTATTATTAACTTAAATTAGAATTATAATAATATTTATGATATCATATATTAATCTTTTATAACTTTATATTACCCATTTATTAACAATTCCAAGTTAATGTAATAGTTCATGTAATGATCGCTTCGTTTTATCGTACAAGTTTTGACTTGTTATTCTTTATCATATTTTATATTTCATAATTTCATTACTTCAAAAATGTATAATATGACATATATATCATATATATTAATAATAAATATATATATATATATAATAGATAGGAATATACCATTCATGGAGATAGTAGGTCGTACGTACGCATGAACGTTGTTTCTGTCTTCATATCTTATGAATGGAAGTAAGTGAATGAAATATATGTACATATATATATATATTATTCTATTTTAACTATTATGTAATATATTTCATAATTATTTATAATATAAATCTTTATAATGATTCTTTTATGGTGAACGTGGAAGATGAGTCGCATCACGTCGTAGAGATGGTAAGCTATACGTACGCACGAACAACGATATCATTTTTTTAATGATTTAATTGTATGCATTTGGAGTGAATATGAATTTTAAATAAATAATATCGTTTCATATTTATTACTTAAGTCATTTTTACTCACCATTATACCTGTATAAATTATGTATAGATGAAAAATAGTTAACACCATGGCATGGAGACGGCAAGTTGTATGCACACACGCATAGTGATATTATTTTTCATAGGATAGGTAAAAGTGAAGTATGGTTATAACATAATCATAAAAATATCTCATAATATATTATATTATTGAGTTATTATTTTAGTATCTTAACAACATTGTAAGAGGAAGCAGACGAAGAAATGAACTTTGAAAGAAGGGATAAAATGATTACCTCTTCTTCAAGTGTCTCCTTTTGATTTGCACAAAAGGACTAATTAAGTTGGTTTTATTCTTAAATGGTGGTCTGTAGGATGAAGTACAGAACGTTTTTAGGATATTTGGGCAACTTTTGGCCGATCCAATGGGCTTTGGTGGTGTGAATAAGTGGGTAGAGTTGGTGCCCATTTATATGAGGGGGAGGGGCACTTTAGGAAGGTGTTGAAATGTTATTTTATTATAAATTTATATTTTGTTTCGAATGGTACCAAACTCATTTTTTAAAATATAATATTATTTTGGGTCTAAAAACTCTCAACCAATAGGTTTTAGAAAAGTTTGGGTCACAAAATTGACATTATAATTTATCATTAAACCTTAGTTAAAAACATTAAGTCTTACCATGTCATCCTATATTCTCATAATATAGGGTAACTATATTTACTATTAAATTCCAAATGATCCATAAGTGGATAATTAATGAAATTTTTATCATTATAAATGTAATTCGGAGGAATCTTATATTTTTATGACCATTATATCGTTGAATAAAATAGTTTTTGTATTAAAACCCCCATTTATGTCAATTTTGACACTATTTAGGAATTGATTTTTGTTAAAGTAATAAAAACATGATTAATTCAAAAAAATTATTTACCTAAAATATAATACATCAATAGAAACTAGAAAATTATTTTATGACATAAAAATAAAAAATTTACATTTATTTTAACATTTATAATATCATTTTTTTAATCTTTTATTATTGACGTAGTCATTGCATCATCATTGTGTCATAATTAAATTTATTTACCTAATGTCTAAAATTTATAAATAAAATATCATGATGTAGGAAATAGTTCTATCTTTCTAATTAATATTTGTAGTCGAATATATACATTATAATACCCCATAAAAAATTATTTTATAAATATACTTTTTTATGTTTAATTTTTCTTTATATTAAATTAATTCATATAAAATTTTATTTTCACATCATGTGGCTCCAGGGAATCATAAAATCAACCCAACGATGCACAAGTTCGGAAATATTTCACCCAATAGTGTTAGGATATTCTTTAGAGTATTTTTGTATTATTATATTATCATTTTCTTACCCTGTTTTACCTGATTTACCCTTTTACCATGGTAAATAAAAATTATTACTAAAGTTACTATTCATAATGTCAAAAAATAAAAGGTACCTACTTACCCAATTTGGAATTTATAATTCCAAATATGGAATCCATTTTTCCAAATTCAAAACACTGAATTTTAGTAATTAATTTAAAATTAATTACTGTTGTGAAAACCAAAAGTAGATTTTTAAGAAGTAATGACTATGAGAAGATTGGCATGTGTTTATGTCTAATTAAAATGGGAAATTATTTAAAATGATGATAATTGGATTAAATAATAAAAATATAATCTAATTAAAATTTAAAACCAATAATAATGAAAGAATATCTATATAAATAAATTAAATGAAAAGGTAGTTTTGAATTAAAATGACGTATTTTTTCACTATTCATTAAAAATGAACTTTATCACAATAATTCCAAAATTTAATCCAAAGTAAATTTTGATGTCCGGATTCTAAATAAGAATTTTATTATTCCAAAAATAAGATTTTAATGCAATAAAAACTATATTTAAAAAGGGTTCACCCTCAAAATACGGTAATACAACCTTTTAAAAATATTATAGTATTTGAGTCTTAAAATCAGATTCACTCTTATTTTAAGCCTTTAAAATTTATTTATTAAATGTAACCATATTTGAAAAAAATGTATAATCATATTGTAGTTAGTTATTTTCATTTCTTCCAATACAATGGATAGGAATTAATAACCAACAAAAAAATAATATTATTATATTATTTTTTTTGTATAACTCAAAGTTGTGTGCAATAAAAGATTTCAAATAAACCTGTTGTTGCGTGTTCAGTACGCTATCAGAAAAAGAATCACCTTTAATGTCAAAATAATACCTTATTCATAAATATTAATTTTAATAAGAAAAGGTATTATTCTATTAATACCTGGGTCATTACATCCTTCCACCTTTTGGGAATTACATCCTTGAGATTTTAAAATTGGGCTTGAAAACTTCATCGAAAGTCCCACATCAGAAAGATTCAATAAAACTATCACTTTAAAAGAAAGATAGAGAAGTATAAAGGTAAATCAAGAAAACAAATTCTAGGATTCCATGCCGGAAAACATGGATGGGGAAGAAAAACTAACTCTCATAGACTATTAGAGAGAGATAGATACCTTGATCATAGAATGTTAACCACCATAATACCATAAATTTTTGGTTGGGTAAAGGTTTGTTGATAAAATAAAGAATATAACAATTTTTATTTAATATCCTTTTTATATAGTTGAAGAATTTTATTACTACCTAGACTAAGATCATAATGAAATATACTTACTTGAAAAGTAGTGTTTCGTTCTTTAATCAATTTCCCCCACAAGTCATATTTTTTCTTCAAATGATGAGTATTTAAGATGGCATGGTCACATATGAACTACTAGAATAAACTTCTAGATAATCACATAATCCACAAAAGATTAACTATATATTTCCCTTTTCTTTAGACATTAAACAAAACCAAAATGGTTAGTAGAAGATCAGATAATCCCAAAAAAATAATCCTTTAAAAAAATAAATACTACTCTTAATCTTAAAAATTCAACAAACAATTCCAAAAGTTCAACTAAGATAATTAAATACTCAATTGTCCTTAAAATTATTCCAAGTAATCCAACTAATATTGAAACCCAAAACTGGGAAATATTTAATCACATAGTATTCCATAATAAATCTTAACATTAATTTCCAAATAACATCGACTACTCATAAAGTCTCATACTGGAAAGTAAATAAGAAATCATATATTATCTATGATAGGTTAATCATTTCCATAAATAAACCAAATTTCTATATGTCCATAATGAAATCATAGATTCTTCAAAATAAAATTCCTAACATTACTCCACAAATGAAATCTCATAGTATTTTATTTTTTTATGGATAATGTGTTCCCAAAAGAGAGAACCTCTACCAAAATAAAATTTTTCACTTAATCACCAAGTCATTTTATAATACTAAGGATAACCATTTGATAAAACATAAGTTCCCCAAATAAATATATTCTTAATCCATAAAATCATTTAACTGAAAATAATAAGTCATACTAACCTGGGACATGACGTAGACCAGTGGTAGGTGATAAATCCTGGTAACACTTTAGTTGTGTGTTCAATTACCACAGCGTTGTCTAATGCGATGGGTTTTCACATGGTCTAGGTTTTTTCCTTTTTTAAAAATTGTATATTTATAAAAATATTAAAAAATGGGATAAAATCCTAAACAAGTACCCATAACATGTTTTAACCTCAAAGGTTATTTCATACCTCACATTTTTCATCCCAAAAACTAATAACACATAATTTACTCAAAGGTGAGAGTCTCAAAAAATACCTTTAATCACCTTGAAATAACATAATCCTAAAAAGGGTTTTATATGTCATTGAACTTATAATATATCTTAAAATTATAAACCCATTATCATAACCTTAACCCTTAAAAAAACATTCTAATCTCCAATGTTGTCTAAATCGACCTCTGATGCGAACTATAAGGCCCCAACCTTAAACATAACATAATCTCGAGTTAAGTTAGAAATTCACATTTAGGATATTTTTAGGTTTAGAGTTTTATAGAATTAGGCCACAACAATTAAATTTCATCCCATATATTTCAATGTAGACACTTATACTCTATCCAACTTTTTTCACAATAATAAAACTCTTTAAATAAAAACTAGAATTATTTCTTGATAAAAATATTCTTGTATTATTATTTTCTCAAACCCTTCCTTATACCCTGTGAAAACATATTTCATAATCTTTTTATGAGCATAAAAATGCTGATAAGGTTATGTAAAATAGAAGCAATAATCAATCTATATGAAAAGGTAAATATCTACGAACACTTCTAATTTACAAAACTAAATAAGGGCCAAATAATATGGAAAGTAAAGAATAGAAACATATGAAATAAATAAATAAAATTATAATTAACTACTTCCATAGATATGTCAAAAAAATTCTCATTGATAAATAATAAATGAAATTAAATGAGGGAAATACTTTATTTAATGATATCATGTCTTAGGAACATGAAAAACTATTAACTTCAAGTCCTTACACAATACTGTTTATAATTAAGGGTATAAACCCATTTTTTCATCTTATTCGTCTCATGAGAACATTTTGATGCATTGAGGAGCTATATAATGTTCAGTTTCCACCCATCATTGCATGTCCAAAGTATTTCTCATATTGAATAATCAATATAAATAATATGCCATATCAATTAACTATATTGAATGAGTAATATAGATATATCAATAATTACCAAGAAGTAAATAATGAAATACCATTAAATTATTGATTTCCATGAAATAATAAGTCAAAAGGTAGAATATACACCGTATAAAAAGGAACCAGGGGCATAACAATACAATATGCCTCAATAAAATGAAATTGAGACGAAATCCCTTACCTTAAGTTTGATACTATCTTTATTTATCTGAAACTCATGTTTTATAGTATTAGTAACTTATATTAGAATCATAATAATATTTATGATATCATATATTATTCTTTTATGACTTTATAATAACCATTTATTAATAATTCCATGTTAATGCAATATTTAGGGTAATAATCGCTTCATTTTCTCGTATGTGTTTTGACTTGTTATTCTTGATCATATTTCAAAGATCATGATTTAATAACATCCCAAATGTATAATATGATTTATATATCATATATATTCACAATATATATATATATATATATCAATATAATTGATAGGAATACACCGTTCTTGGAGACGGTAGGTCGTACGTTCGCATAAATGATGTTTCTGTTTTCCTATCGTATGAATGGAAGTAAGTGAATGAAATATATGTACATATATATATATACATATATATATATTGATATATATATATATGTATTATTTTATCAGAATTATTATTTCATAGATTTCATAATTATTCATAATATATATCTTTATAATCTTTCTTGGATTATGAAAGTTGAAGATGAGTCGCATCGCATCGTGGAGACAGTAAGTTGTCCGTACGCATGAGGGACGATGTGATTTCTTTAATGGTTTAATGGTATGTATTTGGATTGAATATGAATTTTAATGGAATAATGTCATGTTATTTTTGTTACTTAAGTCATTTTTAGTCATCATTATACCCATCTAAATAAATTATATATGAAAAATAGTTTACACCACGACGTGGAGAAGGTAAGTTATACGTACACACGCGTGGTGATATTGTTTTTCATAGGATGGGTAAAAGAGGAATATGGTTTTTCAATAATCATAAAAGCATAATTTCATATATTATATGCTAGATTTTATATTTTAGTATGGTGAAAACTTAGTAATAGGAAGCATAATAATAAATGATCTTTGAAACAAGGGATAAAATGATTACCTCTTCTACGGGTTTCTCGTTTTTATTTGCACAAAATTACTCCTTGGTTTGGTTTTCATACCAAAGCGTGGACTCTAAGATGAATTTAAGGATGTTTTTAGGAGATTATGGATGTTTTTGGCTCATCCAAAGGGCTTTTTAGGTTTGAATAAGTGGGTAAATGTGGTTCCCTTTTATAAGAGGGATGAGGGGCCCTTTTGGAAGGCATTGAAATATTATTTTATTATAAATTTATTTTAGGTTTCAAATGGTTAAAAACTCATTTATATCAAAGATAATATTTTCTGGGTCTAAACCTCTCAACCAATAGGTTTTAGACAAGTTTAGGTCACAAAAATAACCTTATCATTTAACTTTAACCCTTAGTTAAAAACATTTACTCTTACCATGTCTTCTTTATTTTCATAATATATGGTAATTATACTTACTATAAAATTAAAAACTAACCATAAGTGGATAATTAATAACATTTTTAACATTATATATGTCAGTTTGTGGAATCATAGATTTTTAGAACCATGATATCATTTAATATAATAGTATTTGTTTTTTAAAAAATCATTTATGTCAATTTTGACACTATTTAGAAATGGATTTTTTTAAAATTCATAAAACCTTGATTACTTTGAAAAAATTGAATTTAATCAAATATTATAAGTCAATATCCTCCATAAAATTAGTTTATGACATCCAAATAACCAAATTATATTTATTTTAACATTTATAATATCATTTATTTAAGTCTTTTATTAATGAAGCAATCACTGTATCATTATTATCTCATAATTAAATTTATTTATTTAATGTATAAAAATTATAAAGAAATTATCATAATGTGTGAAATAGTTTTATATTTCTAATGAATATTTATAGTTTAAGGGATCGATTTTAAATCCCGATATACCAAATTTTTTAGTAAGAGATACATTTTATGTTATATTTTTCTATACATTAAATTAATTCTTGTAAAATGTCATTTTCACACCCATGTGGCTCTATGGGGTTGAAAAATAGATCTAAGGATACCCATGGTCAAATATATCTCATAAAAAGTACCAATACATGTGTTAAGGTAGTTTATTATTATTATAAATTTATTTGTTACCCTTTTTTACCTGATTTACCATTATACCATAGTAAATAAAAATTATTACTACAGTTACTATTCATAATGTCCAAAAATAAAAGGTACCTATTTAAAATATTTTGAACTTATGATTCCAAATATGTAATCCATTTTTCTAAATTCAAAATAATGAATTTTCATAAATTAATTTAAAATTAATTCCGGTTGTCCAAACGAAAAGTAGATTTTTAAGATGTAATAACTATCAAAAGATGGACATGTGTTTATGTCCAATTAAAATGAGAGATTAAATCAAATGACCATAATTTGATTAAATGATTAAAATATAATCCAATTATAATTTAAAACAAATTAAAATTACAATATATCTATATAAATAAATTATATGAAAAGACAGTTTTGAATTTAAATTAAATACTAATCCTTATTCATTAAAAAATGAACTTTATCTGAAAATACCAAAATTTAATCCAAAGTAAATTTTGATGTTCCACTTATAAATAAAAGTTTTATTTTTCCTAAAAGAACATGTAAAAGTGAAAAAAAATCTATATTTAAAAAGGGATCACCATCAAATGGGAGTAAAATGTCCTTTTAAAAATATTACATTATTTCATGCTTAAAATCAGATTTACTCTTATTTTAAGACTCCAAAATATATTGGATAAATGTAAAGATATTTAACAAAAATGTATAATCATATTTTAGTTAGTTTTTTCATTTCCACCAATAAAATTTCTAGGCTCTAACTACCATTTAAAATAATAAGATTATTATATTATATCTTGGTATAGCTCAAAGTTATGTGCAACGTAAGATTTCAAAGACACATGTTGTTGCATGTTGAGTATGCTATCGGAAAATGAATCCCATTTTATTTAAAAATAATATCTTATTCATAAATATTAATATAAATTTAAAAATTATTATGTAATAAATACTTGGGTCATTACACATGTGGTCACTATTTCTTATGAAGTGTATGATAAAGAAATGGTGAAGGTACACTTACCACCCACTCTAGAACTACTAATTAGTTTGTTAACACTTGATCAACTAAATATTTTATATATAAATAATTTTCTAAGGTAAATTTTTTTTCAACTCAATGATTTGATTTTGATTTAGTAGTGAAACCCCATAATTTAATGATGACCACATCTCATGTATATGATTCTTCTCCATTTGAATTTTTTTGGGATGTGATACCTTCAAATATCATTAATCACACCCTAGTTTAATTTCATATTATCTTAGTCAAGGATTGGATGTATCTAAATAAATACCACATCAATTATTGAGGAAGGTATGTAATGTTTGATATTCTATATCAACCTATGATTATCTATCCGTGTGATGATAAATATGAACTTAAAATGGAAACTATATATATTGTGTGGGGATTTATTCCTAATATATTGTTTTTTTATCATAAATGGTTGGGGAGAAAATAAACATCAATGAAATTCCTATTTTTGAACGTTTTTTAATGTCTTGGAATTTTTGTATCATAGTATTCTACAAAATTTCTAATCTAAGTTCTCATTAGAACTCATACCATGGGATACCACCATTTCAAAGACTCCAAATAGAAAGGCCTCGATTGAATTGTAGGAATTGATAAATAAGATCTTGGAGAATATTAAAAGGGTATTTATTCTACCCATGGCTTCACATTTGTGTGCAATAGTTCTTTTTTAATTATAAATGTGGATCAATGTGACTCTATATTCATTATCATGAACTAAACAAGATCCAAATCAAGAACAAGTATCCATTACCTTATATTGATGACATTTTTAGTAGACTTCACTTATCTAAATATTTTCCAAGATCGGTCTTAATTCTAGATACCATAAATTGAGGGTAAATAAGGAGTATATACCTAAGAAAACATTTTTTAAAGGTTATGGACATTATAAATTTATTGTAATTCCATTTGGACTTACTAATTACACCACTATATTTATAGAATTAATGAATAGAGTCTTCATAAATAACCAAGATCTGTTACTTGTAGTCTCTTTAGATGATATTTCTATATATTCAATGTGTAAGGGAGAACATGAAGATAAATTGAGGATTGTAGTAAAGACCCTGAGGAAGAATGATTTGTAAGAAAAAGTTACCAAGTGGGAATTTATACTATGGGAAGTTTCATTTTTTACCATATAATCTAAAGAAAGTGTATACTTGTGGATCCATCAAATACAAGAGTTATTGAATGTTAGACTAGAGCAACCATTTTTATTGAGTTCCATAGTTTTCATAGTTTTTCTAGATATTATCGGTGCTTTTTGGATAATTTCTAATGACTATCTAATCCACTCACCAAGATAACATGGAAGGGAACAAAGTTACTTTGGATATAAGAATGTGATGAAAATTTCAAGGAACTTGAGAGAAGGTCAGTCAGTTCACCTTTTCATACATTACCCTACAATGGAGAAGTGTTTTTAATCAATAGTGATGCGTCAAAGAATAGATTTTTATGTGTTCTCGTGCATAATGATTTAGTGACAGCTTATGCATCGTGACAATTGAATGCTCATGAGAAAAATTACTAAACTCATGATTTGGAGGTAGTTTTATTAATTTTTTCATTGAAGATATAGATCTAATATTTTTATGGTTAAAGGTTTGATATATATACAAATCATAAAATTTTAAAGTATATATTCACATAGAAATATTTGAATGTTCCCCTAAGAGGATGGTTGAATCTGATTAATGATTATGAATACTCCATATATTTCCACCTTGGTAAAGAAAATTAGGTGTCTGATATTTTGAGTAAAAATGATCATTCAAGATTATCTATTATGGGAATCATAAAAGATCCCATATTTTTTTATTTTTAAAAGTTGGATATATAAATATTTAAAGAAGGATATAAAACTTATATTTATCTGATAACTATTCACCCATCTATCTAAATAAAGATTCAAGTTGTTTATAAGGAAGATAAATAGTTGTATAATAAGGTGAGAAATGTTCTCAAGTTTAACCTTTTTTGTGATGGAATGACAAGGTTTGGGAACCTTGTATGTGTTCTATATATACCATATTTTAAGAATAAGATATTATAGGAGGATCATAGTTCTCTATTATTTATTCATAATAGAAGTATGAATATGTATAGATATTTGAAATAGTATTTATAGTGGTATTACATGAAGTGATATATTGTTGAGTATGTCTCTTGTTTCTTGGTATGTTAGAAAGTTAACACTAAGAGAACGAAGTGTGAGTTAGTGTTATAACTATTACCTATACAATAATGGAAATGATAAAACAATCCCATAAATGTTTTCTTCAAACATAAAAGAACATTTAAATGATATAATTCTATTTTGGTTGAAGTCGATCACTATATAAATTCCACAAACATCATTTCTATCTGATGATATTTCTCTCAATATCAGCTTACCAAGATTTACATTAAAGAAGTGGTAATGTTTCATGGAGTACCACATTTTATTGTGTGTACTCAGGAACTCATGTTTAACTCAATGTTACATGGAAGTATTTAGTAAGCTATGGATATTGAGTAAAGTTTTAGATTAACTTATCATCCTCAGAAATTTGGTCATACATAGAAAACCATAAAAACATAGAGGGTATATTAAGATCTAATTCTTCTTATTTCAATGTTGGTTTTCATGAACACCTCCTACTAGTGATTTTTCATTCAATAATAGATTTTAGTTAAACAATTAGATGGATTCATATAAAGACCATTATGGAAAGAAGTGTAGAGAATCAATCTGTTGGAATGAAGTTGGAGAAATAAAGTAATATAATCCTGATCTAACAGAAGAATTATTATGGGAGGTTTTGTCTATTCAACATCACATCATGTATGATAAGAGTTTATAGATTTGTTATGCTGACAATGATTAGTGTGATCTCAAATTTCATGTTGGTGAGAATGTTTTTCTATAAATTTCACCATGGAATAAGGGTAATAGATTTATAAATAAGAGAATGATGATCCCAATGTATATTTTTTTCTTATTGTATTCATTATTGAGTAGGTAATGTATCTTATCACTTGGAACATCCACCAAACCTCTCTCAAGTTCTCAATGTGTTCCATGTATTTATTCTCAGAAAATACATACATGATCCTTCACATGTAATAAAATAAAATGTCATATCACTAGATAAATATATCTATTATATGGAATAATCAATGTAGATTCAATATTGTATAAATAATTCTCTATGAAACAATACCACTAACCTGGTCAAATTTTTGTGGTGAAGCCACCAATTTAAGAAACTTACATGTGAACCATAGAATATGATAATACAGAAATATTATAAGTTTTTTCTAATATAGTGATGGAATATCAAAAGATAAATTATTTTTATGGGGTTTTGAATGTCAAAACCCTATATTTTATGAATTAGTTTTTAAAATAAAATTATTTTCTTTTATGGATTTTGTTTCATGCAAGACTGAGTTCCAACAAATAGTGATATACTATTAAAATATTATTATTTAATATGGTGGTTATCACCTAGACCATTGATTGGTGGGTATGAATAAGACTCTCTAACATATGAAAAAACATATTGTTTACATATGTAAAAAATTTATTCTTTGGTTATAATGTAATTTTAAATGAAAATAAAATAAAAACAAAGATAAAGGAGGTGTTTTTTTTTGAAAAACTATTTCTATGAATGAAATTTACATTTGTCTTAAAAAATTAAATTTATCACTATTTTTGAATTATTTTAATGAAATTTATATATCATATATTCAATAAAATGTTTTAAAATTTATCTAATATTTTTTCTAGGTATAGGACAAAAATTAATACAATTTTGTGCTTAAAACTATATTTTTCTAAAAAGTTTTTCTATCATGTTTTAAACAGTTGTTTTAAAATAAATGTTTTCAAATTTTAGAAAAAATATATGAAAAAATGAACATAGTTTTTTAAAATATAGAAAATTTATCTTATATTGAATTTTTCATAATTTTATGAAAAGAATAATTTTTCAATGAATATCAAAAATACAAATTTGTATTAAAAATTCCATTTTTTCTTAAAGCATTTATAAAGTAATATTTTTTATTTAAATTTTTTTTAATTAAAATTAGATCAATAATATTATTATTAATCCAATTTAGTTAATTGAATTTATTCTAATTTTCAATTTGAAAATAAATATATTTTATACTTAAGAAAACTTGTTCTTTAGAAAAATGCTTTCTGTCGCATTTGTGGGTTTAATTTTAAATAAAATTAAGAAAATTATGTCAATTTAATTTTAAAAAATTGGTTTAATATATGGTATAAAAATATTTTATATTATTTATTAATTTTGACTATTTTTTGTCATAATGAATATTAAAAATAGTAAAAATTAAGTACAATATTTAAAGTTAAAACAGGGTATTTTTGCATTACATGTGCATGTATTAAAACTATATTTCCAACCACATAGGTTTTTATTTGATAAATTATATTTAATATTTATAATAATTGGGTAAAAAGTATCTAATAAGTACCATTCTTTCTTAAAGGGTAAATTACCTAGGTAAAAAATTAGTTATCATAATGAAAATTAAAATTTTAATAGTGGGTAACCTTAGATGTAAAGGGAATAACATGTTTAAAATAATTTTATTTTTAGCGATGGATGTGTGGATTGACCATATATTCAATAAAATTCATTATCTATCAATTTTAGAGACACTTGGTTTGAGAGTGACTTCCTATTATTCAAAATTTTTGGGTATTTACACAAATGGAACTCCTTCTCACTTATAAAAGGGATCCAACTCTAATATTTTATTCACATTTCAAAATCAGTTTAGTTTTTTGAATAACTATCTGAATCCATTCCATAATTACCTTAACACATCCTAGAGTCCTTTATTTTATTATAAAACCATCTTAGGGAGGGTTTTTTTCAAACCTAAAGAGGTTGTCTGGAGAAGAGATATCGTTATTAACTGAGCATTTTATTTATTTATTATTCCAAATCCATAGAATATTTTTTGAAAATAATGAAATAAAATTATCATTATCTTAAATAAAATTATATTTTTTATGGTGATTTTATAACTTATATTCATATCATGTTCTATTAATTTGGAAATCAAATTATCAATTGTGTTTACGGTGGACTACCGCCTTGTGAATCGATGTAATTTGTTTCCCATCAATACCTCTCATGAATAATAATAATGGTGAATTTAATGTGTATATATATATTATTATTTATAAAATAATTATAATTATTAAATAATAATATCCTATTTACCTACTTACTTTCCAATTGGTTGTAAAATGATAATGTGACCATGAGTACATGTTTACCACCACCTCCATGAGGCGATGTGATTGTTTATTTAATTTTTACATAAAATGGATTGTAATTAGGATATATTTATTCATTATATGTAATATATATGATATTATAAATATTATATAAATCTCAATTACTATTTAACATTCTTTTTTTCCAACCGTTGAAAATTGACAACAGCAAACATGTGTAGGTACAGCCTACTGACTCTAAGAATGATGAAATTCATTTTTATATCTATAACTTTTTTGGATGAATCTAAATATGTGTATAATTAATATATTAAATATTTATACAATGACTAAAATTATAGAGATTATGTAACCATGATCAAATTGAAAGGACTAAAAACAATTGAACCAAAACATACTTTCAAAACAAAGAAATTATCACAAAAAAGTGTTTTTAATAATGAATTGTTAATAAACTAGTGATAAAGGTTTATAAGTAATCATATATGGTATTATATATATGTTTATATTCTATAATATTTTTCTAATAAAACTATATTTATTATTCAATAATTATTAACATGTGTAAAGGAAGTCATACAAAAGGTTTGGGATTTTCATCGCACTATTATTCCTGTAAGACACGTGCCTTATACACCGATTATTTCTTATATGTGGTGTATTTACTACCCATTAATATATTTAATAATGATTATATTTAAACCGATATTGATTTAGATATCTATATATTTTTATTTATATTATAGGGATTATGATTCAAAAGCCACCAATGTTTTTAAGGGATTTATGTTACAATCTCGTTTTTTATTGGGGTTGTTTATGATTAAGTTTTTTATGATGAAATATTATTATCTACAGCTCAATAAACTCATTAATATTTTTATCCATTGATTATTTCTATATATTACATTTTTTCATTTCATTTTCCTCTCTTTTTGTACTCAAGAGTGAAAAATAATATTATGTTTTATGAAAACCGATTTTTATTTCTCTCTTCGATTGAAAATCCTTTTTCTTCACATCCAAATTTCCAAAAAAATGTTTTCATGAATTTTTTTAATAATGAAATATCATTTTTTAAATTCATTTTTACAAATGTTTTGATTTTTACAAAAATATTTAAAAAGAATATTCTTTCCATTTTCCAAACAAGGTGATTTTGACTTTTTTACCAAAAATGTGATAGGAATATTTATTTTAACATGCATGACATGAATATAATTTTCCACCATCCTGACCACTAAATTATCAAAATATTCCTATAAAATGTTTCATAGAAATTTTCAAAGAAAATATTTCATTAATATTTTGTAAATTTTAGCTTTTAAATATTTTATTTGAAAGTGAATTTTCCTCACCAAATGTTTCAAGTGATCCTTTTATGTAATTTTTCATCTATGATGAAATATTTTGATGATACTTATTTTTTTATGGTTATATGATCCAATAATACCATTTTTATTCTTTCTCTGGATGTTTTATGATTAATTGATAAAAAGATTATGAAGCCCATTTATTTTTAATGGGTTATGTATTGATGAAATGTTTTTCAGGTCCATTTATTTTTAGTTTTTTTTTAAATTATTAATGTGTTATGATATTTTGGAACAAATATTTAGGATTTTAATTATGTTAGGGGTGCTCCAGTAATTATATATCCCTCCAATGATTTTGGTAAAGATGGATCTCATGAGATAAATAGGACACAAATAGGTGGTAAACCTAGTTTAGGAAGGATCAGTATCTACTATGATAGTATTCAGAGTGAATCACGACTACTATTATAGTTTTGGAAGTGAACCCAACCTACTATGATATCCATGTAATTAATCCCTGACTAGTAAAGAAATTATTTTCTATATTTACGTGTATGCCACAAACCTATGACTTTTGACAACGTCTTTCTCTCATGGATCTTGTTCTTTGATTGTTTTATGATTCATGCCTTATGAGCCTCCAAGATTTAATCCATGACCTGATACTATGATCTATGATAAACAGGATATGGTTTTCATATGTTATTATCATGTATGAAAACACTCAAACTCATGTTATATTTAAGTGATCATTGATATCTCCCTTGTCTACCCTGAATGAGAATACAAGATAACCCTTAATTATTTTACCTTTACACATATAATGAAGAATTTTATTATGTATGATATGAATAATAAGGGTGTTAATTATGAATAAATTGGTGGGATATGATGTAGTTCCATGATGAACTAGTTTTTTATGTAACCAAGATTCCAAATATACTAGACCTGTATGATTTTGGTGTGGATCGTTATATTATTTAATGAATATTCACATAATAAGATGTAATATATGTACTAAAAATATGGGTTTTTATATGGTAATCTCAGTCTTTAATCCCTGATGGTTTATTCTTGATGCTATCCACCAAAGCAACAAGAAGAGTCTTCTTACCTATGAAGTATTACATGGACCATTGATCATGACCTCTCTGGGAGGATACTAAAAGCTCTTAAAGGGGTTCTAGAACCCTATCTAAGAGAGATGCCCTAATGGACCGAAGGCCTTATTTTTATTTTTATTATGGATAATCCCCCTTTTAATGGTTGAAGGGGAACCCAAACATGACCCGTAGGCCCAGGGCACAAGGCCCGACAAACCTGCATTACATGTCCCGAAGACCCAGAGGTATACGATGCCCAATACATGACCCATAGGCCCAGCCCACTTGAACTACCCCTCCCCAGCTTTGGGGTTATTGATCACCTATCTATCCACCTTGCATTGATGATCGGCTAGCATTGCCCCGTACAAAGCTGTACGGTGACTGGTCCCAATGGCGGCTTCCATACCCTCTCATTCTTCCAATCCGGTTAGCTCTGCATCTTGTGTCTGCTACTCTTTGTAGCTCTGATCCTCTTATGGGGCATGTTCTGATCCGCTAGAATTTCCCCTCTCATTCCTCAAATATTTTATTTCAAATTAAATTTTTGTTTTAAAATATATATATTTTTTTAATTCTCTAAATATTGTTTTGAGAACATTTTTTAATTTTTTTTAATAAATAATTATAAAGCATGAGTATATTTTAATTATATATCAAGTGTTTTTTATTTTTCTAAAATCATGAAAAATATGTTTTTCTAAAATATATCAATATTTTTCTTTTTTTTATTTACATAGTTCAATATTTTTTATAAAATATTTTTAAATACAAAAAATATTTTTTAAAACAAAATGTAAAAAAAACTTCTCATCACACTAAGAATATACTCTTTAAGAGGTGATATAAATTTATCATATTAAAGAGAATTTTCCTTTAAATATATATAAATAAATTTATACTACTGATTTTAATTACTAATTCCACATCCCATCTCACTAGTAAGTGAACTCTGAAAGACTACATCCATTAGGCCAAAGGCTGGCGACCAGCATTGAGCTATCCAAAATGCATGGGTGGTGTTTCCTTTAAAAAACTAACACTTTCTATTATACATCAACATTAATCATGACATGTATAAAATTTAAAATTGATCATTTTAACACATGAATATATAAAAAAATATATGAAACAATGTGTAATGATATATACGAATCAATAGGTAAACAATCACATCCCAACTAAATGGCAAGCCCAAAAACTATTGGCATGGGAGTGGTCTTCATCCTGAGATATCAACTCCCCAAGAAATCCAAATTTTTCATCCATCCCCGAGATCCATGATTATCCATCCTTCATATAAGTTGATCCATATGGAAATTTTGTAAATTATGATCAACATTACATATAGGGGTGAGCATAGCAGTTCTCATTATGATTATCCAAAGTAATGATACAGCCCCATAAACATATAATGTTTATCTTCATTAACAGAGAATAAATTATAGGTAACAAAAATTCACATGACATAATCATTATCCATAATAATAATCATGATCAATCTATATTTATTTACCTATTTCTAAAATTCATACAACTCCCTAAATAACAATGCTTTTGGAAAAATATAAATAATCTCATTTCATATCCATTCATAAATTTATCAGAAGATAATTCACCCTAGATTCCACAATCAAGAGATTTTGGAGTAACTAAACATTTCTATATATCATATAAATACTATAGGAAATACATATCTATATTTATTTCTAATGTGCTAGAATAAATACACATATCAAAATTGAGAAACTATATACATGTCCGAATACGGGATGAAACAAAACATCTAGGTCTAAATCTATATACCAAAGTTACAAGAGTAAAAAAAACATATTCAGAGTTGCTGCTATATATCTAGTCCTCATAAGCCCCACATCCATGGTTAGGAGGATAGACAGTGTATGGTGCATCATCATCTACCCCAATCTCTATTTTAGGTAAGAGAAGTAATTTTGGAACTAAAGTGATTTATATTACATCACATTTTCCTAACTTTTATATTGTATAAACTACCCATATCAAACTATACCTAATCAGATATAATGGAGGAATTACCCATCTCCACCTATCTTCTACCAATATGTAATCAATCTCATCTAAGAGATCTAAATGAATATAGACAGATACATACCTCAGTCATCACTAGTTTCCACCCAGATCAATGGGTGAGAAGTATTGTGGTCATAGTTTTATCAATCTAACCCCCGATAAGGTGGTGTAAAGTAGAAACACCATTATATATAAAATCATCAATATCCATATGTCTCATGATGTTTTTCATCTCAAGAAATATGAGTACAAAAACTATCACCTCATACACAATCAATGATCCCATTATTATCTTCACAAGTCTTCTCATATTGAAATATAGAGTTTATATATCATCCTCATTATATTCCTAATATCTATTCTTATAGAAGATAATGATAATTTAATAATAGATTAAATTTACTACTTTCTTAAATGTATTATACCAGTACTAGTTTGATAATTCATTCTTCACATGGAGTTTCATCCATATTATCTATAGTGAATAAGGATACTTCACTGTATAATCCATCCATTCCCTAAAATTTAAAAAATATTTATTATAAATAATCTACCACTTTAATCCTTATGGTTTAATTAACAATTCATTATTATATGTACATATATTACATTACAATCATTAAAAACCTCTACATCAATTATGATTATGCCACACTATTTGAGGGAAACTCTTTCCTTTATACTGTATCATTATATCATTCACATTATTCACATAAAATATTTTCCTTCATTACCTCATTTTATAACCCAATAACTGTAACCATATTTGTTATTCTAACAAATTTAATTCAATTAATTTACATAAATTATAACATTAATTTCATGAATCTATATTTTTATAGTTTTATTTCAATGAAACCTTTTAAATCTACCACCAATTCTCATTATCACTTTTTTATTAATATAGTTATCTTTCATCACTCTTTCTTTATTCAATATCCACAAAATTTACTTTTATCTTCATTAATGAACTTCATTCTTTTTAATTTATATCTTTTCACTCATCTATTCCAATCATATATGATCAATGTATTTAATTCATTTTTTCATAGTGAATTTGTAATTCTATATAATTATTTTCCTCATGTTTCAAAAGAAATAATTAAAATTATTAA
Source organism: Viscum album (assembly GCA_963277665.1). NCBI lineage: Eukaryota > Viridiplantae > Streptophyta > Magnoliopsida > Santalales > Viscaceae > Viscum > Viscum album. Next base: position 565,117,189 of record OY728164.1, on the reverse strand, counting down.
TTGATTCTATTTCCTTTTTTATCACTGTGAATTCATTACATGACACACTATTTTATTTCCAAAATATACCAATCCCCACCTTATGTGGTTAAGAAATTAATCATAGAATGAACCTCAATATCCTCACTTAAGACACACCAATATTTCCCCATGATTTATTATTCTTAAATAATAATACAATTTATATGATCATTATGGAAATGTTGATATCTTGGTTTATTAATTAATGTTCCTTAGATTTCATTAATGGTAAATATTATTTTCAGTGACTACTAGTGATAAATCATGCTAACAGTTTGATTACATAAATTTAAATTATTATTTTATTTATAATGACATTTTTTAAATTAATTTCATTATAAATCACTTGATTTATCCCTATGAATTATAAAAAATGACTTGGACTTTGTTCCATTGGTTATAGAATTTCAAAATGAGTCAAATACAATTTTCAGTTCCCAAATAGGCAATGCACGAGCCCCCATGTTCCCTGTATGCATCTGACCAATAAGTGGGTGTGTGGGTGATATTTTCCTCAAGGGTCCCTTGTGATATGTTTTAATCTAATCCATCTGATATGTATGTTTTTATAATATAACTACTCTTATTGTTCCACAATTACAAAACACCACATTCTCCCACTCAAGGACAATCGTCTAAAAAACTTAATTAGATTGGTGTGTTGTTTTCATGTTACATGCCACATCATTCCTGACTAAGGATGATGTGGTAACACCTACACCATTAGATCATATTTATCTGATGATAATTCAATATATTTCTAATTTATTCATCCCTCACTACCTTGGTTTGGTGTATCTAGATCTAGGCCATCTGATTGTTTTATTATATAGTTCTTTCCCATCTGAATCATTCTCTTGGTCCCTCCTTATCATCATATCCATGCATACAACTAGCCATCATGAACAGTGGATGACCAAGGATAATTATCATTTTACATTACTTAATTTTATATCCTGGTATATCTTAGTACCTTAATTCCATATCTGGCCTACATTTCTTGAAATTATTTAGTTTGATTGTAAAAATTCTATAGAGAAGTTAGAATTTTCAAAAACATATCTCCAACTTTTTTCCTAAGTTATAAATATGATTGGAGTGATTTTAAATAAAGTGGATAAATTTTTTTAAGACCATTACAATGAGATATGAAAGAGTTATTTAATTATTCAAACCAAAATTCCATAAATATTTTTCTAAAATCATCTTTTATAACTTCTCTCAAAAGATACCAGAATTGTGAACATAATATTCATATGAATACAGGGGTGTTGGATTTATTTAAAAATTATAAAAACATACTTAAATTTCATCTAATATTTTATAATTATGAAATATAAATTTTATAGAGAAGTTAAGGACTAAAAACATGAACCAAATCAAAGAACCATAACTTTCTCCAATGATCTAATGATCCTCCACTAATGATCTTATAATATCTATTGGTATCCCTACATGGAGGTATACTCATCTATAAACCCTAATCCCTACCTTATTTCCGTCTAAAATGAGTTTATAAAGGTGTAATTTATGTCAATATTCCATGTATATAAACAAATAAATATTTTTATTCTCCAAAAATGAGTCCTTATAGATACATGGTGACTCAACATTTCATAAAAATTATATAAAATCTATTCTATGGTAAACACCCTATTTTGGTAAAAATAACACCTATTTCTTAATCATACATTTCAATAAGATTTAATTTACTAGTTTACCAATTTCAATAAAAAAATAATATTTTTTCACATAAATTTGTGGGGTAATCAATAAAATCTATTAAGAACATCATTTGATTTTAATGACTATTAATAAATTTGTTAGCACCAAATCAGGTATTGGAATCAATGTATAATAAAAGTTACCCTTAGGTAAAAACCTCAATCCTCCACACCTTAGTAACATTTCATCCTAAAAAATAAAAAAACCATAGATTAATCGATCAAAACATTCATTAACCATTTATTCTATAAAAAGAAACCATCATGAAAATTTTTAACCAACACATCAAAAAAATTAATAGGAAGGTATCCAACTAGAACAACTAAAAACCCATCCCCAATATGGTAAAAACATAAAAATATGTATCTCCTCACTAATCTAAACAACTCAATGTTTCCCTAAAAAACAATTTTGTAATCCAAATAAACATGGGTTGAGCTTCACATCCCATAAAACCATTCCTGCAACAAAAAATATCCATATCAAGGCTTTATCGCATCAATACCCTCTATTGACTTACTAAGATAACAAAATCAAATTATGTAGCAATAATCCAAAATTCCTAATATTTAGGATATCATAATTAAAAAGTATGAAGCTTATTCATCACATTCTTTCATATAATGAAAAAAAATTATATCTATCCCAGGTAATAATATCATTCTCCCCATAATTAAAGAAGTCCTCAAGGATCTTCATGAATACATTTAATCGTCAGTAACCTCATTACCAACCACTTCTCAAATGTTAACACAAAACTCATGTATCATTAGTACTTGACAATGACAAGCTCGATGTAGCCATAACTATTATTCAACTCCAGGGGCTCATAAGACAACTAAGAATCCCACCTAATAATAACTCTTTATATGGATAAGCTAACCATAAGTTAAAATTTTATAATATCTCAAAAATAGATTACCACTATCTTGAATAATCATTTAAATAATCATGTTAATCATTCATCCATTTTTAAAACCATACTCAATGGATATCCTACAGTACCATTTAGGGTTCTATAAGGAACCACCAAGAAAGAAAATGAGCATACTACACATGTTACAATGAATATATAGATGAAATTCCAAAAAAAAAAGAAAAATGAAATTCTCTTTGAAAATTATTCACAATATAATCTTGGATAATAACTTTTTCTATCACACCACTACATTTTTACTTTATATAAATAACTATCTATATTGTGGCTTCCTATCTAAGATAATGATATTATCCATCCAAATTTCTCCCATATCCACATGACATAATTCATCTAAACTAACAAGAAACATCACATATAGATCTTTCATGTCCCAATTAATAACTAAAATCTACTGATAACCAATCAAATCCATAATTTCCATGCATCACTATATAGAGGAAAATCATCTTTGTTAGCTACCCAAAGCCATATGTAGATCAAGAAAGGTGATCATACCACATATCCTAATTCCCATTAAATAGAGAGCATTGATCACCTATTTTCTGCTTCTTATCCATATTAACACTTCACAGCCATGATCTCACTATCACATTACCCATTATTAATTTTTTTGTATTTATTAACCAATGAATTAAATTATTTAGAACACTCTTCATACAGGAAGATAGGTCCAATCAACTCACCATCACTCTAATGTGAAAGCTAATATAAAAGGAGTCATACATATACATCATAATTCCCCCAACATTCTCATACATGGTTGACAATGTATTGAGATCTATTTCACCACATATAAATTTGATGGTCATTTCTATATAAAAATAACCTTAAAATATCTTGTATAATATCTACCATAACTCATAACCAGAGATAAGTGACACTAAATATGCTATCAAAAGACTCAATATTACATATTCTCTAGATAATCACACTAATATCCATAGATGAACCACAATAATTGAAAAATTAACTTAAAAATAGGTAGTCTGGTATAGAATTAGATGTTTCATAGTGTATTCCCATGTGGAGTCCCATTATCTTAAAATCTATAATAAATTAATTTTATACCTCTCTTAAGATACTTTTTCATTCATATTAACTATGAAAAATTATATTATAGAGATAATTCTTTGTATGTGCATGAATCACAACTAAGAATATCCCAACTATCACTATGATTCCACTACACTAATATAATAATAATGATTAAATAACATTTCCACACCCATTAGTAGAACTCTAATTTGCAAAGACTCAGTTTCTTATCTCTTGAATTTTTATAGAAGTCCAAAAAGTATCAATTATATAAAATAAATGAATTTAAATTTTGACCCCACACATAACACAATAGATATAAATCTAAAAACATTAATGAATTTATAATTCATCCTATAGGAAATTTATATTATCATGCATCAAGATTATAGTATGATTTTTCTAAGGTCCTCCAAAATAAGATTATCTATATTTATTCCATAGTGTTATATATTTTATTCTTATATTATCTCATCATCAGAACTATTGATTTACAACGCAATATCTCAATCTAATAAATCCCTTACCACCATCTCTTAAACATCATCTTGACATCAAACTCATAGAAAATGTTTAGGATAGATTCGATAGTATTTTACTCTTAAACTTTTCAATTGGTGGTCAAAAATATATTTTAATATAATTTTACACAATATTTTTAACCTTGAATAGTCACCAAGGAATGGTAAAATATCAACGTTATCGGTGTTAAAAGTTAATAATGAGTGTTTGTGTATAATTACATATATTTAATGAAATATTTGACTTTGTGAATCTATTAGTAAATGGATTAGTGATTGATCATAGGGTAGTATTTTTAGTTTGATTCTACAATATTCCAAAAATTATGTGTTATTATCCTCTGAATTTAAAATGAAATATCTATAATCAAGATCTTATTACTTTTTTTGTTAGTTTTGTTAAGTTTTAGAACTGTAATAATTTTTATAGGCTAATCATATTTTCTAATTTCATGGAAGAGTGATGATAAATTTTTCAATCCTCCATAAAGAACTCAAATTAAACTATTTAGGTTCATCCTAATCTGGATATGTTGATTCAATGTAGCTGAGGGACATAATCAGATTTCGGAGAACATTCCAATCATCTCCAACACTTCAGTACACAATCACTAATTTTCCATCACTTACATTATTGATTGAGTGGACGAAGATAATGGATTAATATCCAAGGAAGAAATAATAAATTAAATATAATTTTATTATAATTGAAAATTGTCAACAATAATAGAATTTAAATAGAAATCAATGAAATATAGGAATTATAAAAGTATTATAACACAATAGAGTACAAGATCCTTCCCTGCTGGATCAATTTATCATTAGGGGTTTATCCCTCCATTTTATGGATCAATAATGTGGACATAATCATAATAAAATGAAGAGAAATATTACTATTGTATATGTAAACCTTTTAATAGTATCTGATCAAATATTTTTATCCAAAATTTATATGATTTTTCACCCCTAGAATGTTTCTCATTTCACTTAGATGCTTCAAATTTTCTCCATGAGGTTGTATGGTTCTATTTTTATTTAATGAGTTAAAGTCACACTCCCATTATCCTAAAAAAAATTCTCTCACCCAAGGATCATGAAAAAATGATCCTAATTTCTTTAGTTATTAAAATAGGATGAAGGAAATATTCTTGTAGTCCCCAATATCCTTTTTATGTGCTCAACATGGAAACTATCCCAATAAAGATATTATAGAGATCGAATCCTCTTACTTTGATCATTATGATACCTCAAGAGTGTTTTGAGTCCACAAAAACACCTATGAAGTAAATTGTGTTGGTTAGGTTCACTTAAAATATGTTTGAAAAATAATCCCCAAGCATCTTTTGGATATAACAAAGCCTAGATTAGCCACTAACATGACATTCATTGGGAAAAATAATCTCAATGGTGCTTCCTTTGAGTTGTTTTGGAGGGTTAATGGATCATCTTTTTTTTCTTTCACTATGTTGGAGTGTAGGAATATTCTAAGAATGTAATGTAGGTTGTGTTGTCTCTGACATATCCTCAGCAAGTGACATTTTGATGCATTTTTTGTAGATAAATCTTTCGATTATTTAATTTTTTGATTTCACAATTTAGAGGATCACAATGTAGATTAGCTTATATTGAGTTCATAACATTAAATTTCTCTCCACATGACATTGGGTTGAAATCCCAAGTCACATTACCATTTCTGAGTTAACTTTAGTAAGGATGAGATCCTTGGTATTTTCCTAAAATTTTTCTGATGTTTTCATAGTTATAATGATTTTAAAAAAATTCTATTTAGGATCATATATAATTATTCAATGGAAAACATGTAACTATGTGGGATTTCCAAAATCATTTTTGGAATTTATATGGTGATCCATTGGCCATTTTATATCATTAATTTGAATGACAAGGAAACATTGGCCTTAAGAAATATAGAGAACTCTTATAGGGTTTCATTGGGTAGTGGACATAGCATCAAGAGTTTAAATTATAGAATATTTTAATCTCCTGACATAACCTTGGGCCTTGATGTGTCCTATGTTGGCTTATCAACATATCTTATATTGACCAATTCAAACTCAACATCCTCTAGAATATTTTCATCTCCCTTTAACATATGACACTTATCATAGTACAATCTATTATATAATATCAAAAAATATATGGATAATGTGGAATAAAAAATAAATTTATTTTTAAATCTTTATTGATCAATTTTTTTTCAGAAATTTTCTGATTTAATTAATGTTGACCAAATCTAATGTAACAGATAACATAATAAAATAATTTATGGAAAACATGTGTTATGGATAAAAATAAATGCATTTTGAATAAAGTATGAATAATTATTTGAATGAATCTGTTCTCACATACATTAAATATTAATTTCAATTAAGTAATCACTTTTAATAAACTACACTCAAGTTCATCCTCCTCTCAAGTCATAGTATCAAGCCAATGAATATTATGTAAAAAGAGATTAGTTGAATCGAATAACCAGTATTAAATACCTTAAAAATAACACATTTTAAATATCCTCAAATACATTGTAATTTGAAACCTACTACGTAATTACTATATAAAATTATGTTATATCATCATCCCCTTCTTTATTTGAGTTTAGAATTCCCCAAATTTTTCATCTGCCATTACAAAAAAGGAAAATATTGAATTTTTCCTAGAATTGAATGTGTTTAAAAATTATTAAATGAGTAAAGATAATATATAACTAAGTCACTAAAAAACCAAAAAAAAATACCCCAAGTTTATTTTTAATAATATAGGCATGGAAGCAATGTTTGATCCTGAAACCCTAGAATTTATCTTCTCTTATTAATGGATTTTACTAACACACAAACTTCTATGTTATCTTAGTAGGTTTTATAAGTAAGATACCATCTACTCATTTTTATATTATTTATATAATTTATCAAAAATAAATTTAGGTAGGTACGCTAAGGTGTTACTTTTTATTATCATAAATGTTACAAATATTGAGTTTGAACTTCTGATGGGTTTGTTCTAAAAGTTTGATTCATCATAAAACATTTTAATTAATATTTATTTTCAAGGTTTTGAAAATAAAATTATATTCCCCCAAAGTTTCATTATCCATATTTCTTAATTAAGTTATAATTTTAGTAGAGAACATTTTCAAAACACACCAAAATAACATAAAAAGAACATAAAAACACACAAAAATGAAAAAGAAAATGACAAAATAATCAAAAAAATATATTATTTTTATCCCCACCATAGTTATTTCACGTAGTATCATTAGTGACTTATAAAAAAAATGGATGATCTTAATAGAAAATGGTATTTGATAGAATTATAACCATGTAATGGAGAGGGACTACCTGGTGGGTTTAGTTATATAATAGCTGGAGGATCTAAATAACCTCTAAGGTATTTATCTAGATAGGTTTTATATTACTTCTTCAATCTTTTCCATTTCATAGTGAAGGATCTCCTTATTTGTCCTCTAGTGATCTATAATATAGTAAAAGGTAGAACATTAGTACCAATAAAATGTCCTTAAAATATGGAAAAGAGCTTACTTGACATGATATTTAGGTTCGAGTTATAAAGTAACACTTTTTATCCCATATAAATGTCTTTATTCTGTATTATCTTTTCATGAGTCAGTCAATATTTTGCTTGAAATTTATATAATTCTTAAATTACTCTCTTTAAATTTAACCCAAATACCATATTGCTATCTACCTTTGGTATCCAACTTCTAATGAGTCTAAATTACTCCCCTTAACTACCCAGTAGGATATTTGCTTCACTCTCATAGGAATATGGTAACTTTTCCCATAAACCTCTCTATATGGAATCATTCATATGGATTGATTATATGTAATTCTATAAGATAATAATGTTCCATTAAAAAAATTATTTAATCCTTCCTATTATAGTTGGAAGTCAATTAAGAATTAATTTTACTTCAATGTTGGTTTCCTTATCTAACCCATTAGTTTGGGGTGGTATGGTCTTAAAGTTATATGGTTCACTCTATATCATATCATAAAATGATACATTATTTAATTGAGAAAATAAGTAACCTAATATCATATGGTAGAGTATGGTATTCTAAATCAACATAATATGTTAATTATAAAAGAGTAACACAAAAAATATGAATCATAAATATTTTTTCCTTTGTATTTATACAATTTAAGAAACATAATAAATAGAAAAGAATATGTAATATTACCCAAAATTCATGGGAAAGGGTCCCATAAATTCCACGACCCACACATAAAATATTTTATTAAATTTCACGGTACTTTGATTCACTTCCTATCTTTTTTAGATAATACTAATGAAATCACTTCTTTTAAACTTTATACAAACATCATGGGTATCTTTGAAAATTATTTTCTAGTAAAAATACGAATCTAACATATTATTTTAAGTTATTTGGGGTCCATATGACCTTCATAAGACAGGTTTTAGTATAATTTATTTATAAAAAGAATTTCACTCTCATGTAAGAACTTTATAATCATTTTTTTCACAATAGATTATTCAAAATTACGGATCATTCCATGTATAGAACATTTATTTCTTCTAAGTATTTTGATTTATTGTGAATTGAGGTGTTAACGGATTTAAACTGTGAAAAATAAGTTTACCATATAATCATTCTATTGTTCTTCTCATTCATCTAAATATATTTTCTGACCTGGTATGTGATCATTTATGGGTTCATAGTCTAAAATTACTACCTAGTATGTGTGGGTAACTCTTCTTATGTGGTATGACACATGGTTCTGAGTTCATATTTCATATTTATTTTTAAAATAAAATTTTTGGATCAGAAGTATCTATATAAAAAGCCTAAAATTATCTTATTCTTATTTTAATGACTAAAAAATTACTACATTATTGGAGGAAATAGTCACTTTAGTTCCAAGAACATAAATCTAAATTTATAAAATTCCTAAACAACTACAAAAAACATATTTTCAGTAGTGGGGAAATTGATTTGGGAATATTCCAATGTCTTGAAAGCATATGATATCACATGTACTTTCCATTTAATATTTCTTGTTTGTAATTCTCATACAGAATAGTTTGAAGCATCATATAACAGCTCAATAGGGTGTTCCTAATATAGTTGTTGTTTCACAAATAGTGAAGATAGGTTTCTCTTTGAATCTTTAAAGTATTTTCTGAAATAATAATGAAAAATTAACTCATTGTATTTTTGAATAAAAATAGATATTAGCATATTTGTCTTACATAAATCTTTAATGAACCTCATATAAAATCATATATATATAAAAATTGATCTTGCATATTTTACACAAGTGGGATCTAAAAATGTAGTGATAACTTCTATCTATTATTTTTTATCATAAATTTCATTAATTAAATACATATATCCTATATAAATTCCATTTTCAAGCATGATATGTAGGTTTTTTAAATTAATCACAAAATCATTTTCAAAGCATGTTTCTACATCTTTCTCTATGTTTGATAAACAATGATCTAATTAATTCCCAAAAATAGTGAAATCATGAATAAAACACATCAAGGTATCCGATAATAAAATTAGATAATATTATTATCCTATATATTTGGAATATATTAGGGGAATTAAACAATATAAATGGAATCATATTATATGAAATGATTCTTTACTGATAGGTTAAAGTGGTTTTTTTGTCACTAGGGTAATTGGGAACATGTAAATATCATGTAAATCCATCAAGGATGTAGTAATGGTTCTGTACTAATAGTCTGTCTATAATTTATTTAATGAAGGGTGTTAGGAAATTGGATTTTTTAGACACCTTATTTAGTTTCCTAAAGTAAATTGTCACTATATAACTATTTTTAACTTTCATAAGGATTAGTTCATTTTTCTCATTCCTAATAGTGGTGAGTATAAATTTCATAGGCATGATGTAAATGATACTTACCCACTGTGAGTCCTAAATTTGGTAGATTGTTCTTTTATATAACAATTTATCAATTACCATTATAAATACTTTGATTATATATGGGTTCAGTCTCCTTTGAGGTTGTCAGTTTGGCACCATTTTCAAGAAATATTGTGAGCATGAAAATTTGTAGACTTAGTCTGGGTTAATTTATTAGAATATATCTTATGAATTTCACATCTTCTTCTATTAATATATCAGTGAGATTTAATTTCAAATTTTATGATAATTTGTGGTGACTAAGTACAATAAATTTACCTTTACCCATTCAGTACACGTATTTCAATTCTAGAGGTAGTAGTTTCAATTCTATCTTCGATGTCAAAATTATATATAGCTACTTCTTGATTTCAATTAACTGAGCTATATGTAAATTTTTTCTATATGAATATTTTTATTTTCTTCATTTGAAAATTGAAAACATATTCCATTAAATAATTTATATTTTACCTCATCCTATCATTTCCAAACAATGATTTAATCGTTTTCCATTAAATTGTTAAATCCCAATGTAACACCCTAAAATTTTAGTATATATTTTCCTTTAATGAAATATTGTATTGAATAGATTCTTTCACTAACAACACAAAACTAAATATTTTCAATACATTCTTTATTAAAAATGATGTAAAATGTCAATAATAAAGTTATAATAATAATAAATCATTAAGAAAATATATTATAAAATTCATTACTAAAAAATCACAATTAAATTCATTAAATATAGTTATTGTTTAAAAACAATTATTTATTTATTTATTAATATTTAGTATTAGATGATAAAAAATTAATGAAACTTGATTTAAACTTTTAATCATTAAAAGGGTTATTTTTCAAATATCTATTTTTTAAAAGTGATATGTATTTTACCAAATAAATTAAATTAAATATTTTTAAAATAAAATAATAGTAATAATTTATATTTAAAGATAATATATTAACAGTTAGTTATTTAAAAATTTATATGAAATAATATTAATAATATTTATTGTTTGAAATTTTATTTATTTATAAATACTTTTTTTGGTATATTATGTATTTTTATTTAATATATAAATTATTTATTTTTATAATTTAAATTTGATGAAAGAAATTAATTTTTTTGATTCAAATTTTCAACATTATCGTACGAATAATTTTTTGTGTTTTGTGAAAATATTGAGTTTTAGGTGAATAATGAAAAATACAATTATTATTATAAAATAGTGTTTATGGCTATATCAATAAGTGAGTATAAATTTTAAACTTATAAAATAATTTTCATGATTAAAAAATTATGAAGTGAAATTATTTATTTAAAAATACATTGTACAATTTATAAAACCAATGTACAACATTTTGAAACTTAAGTAATATTTACATTAAAAAAAATTCGGTTTTATTCTTTAAATTAAAAATACAAAAGGTGGAACTCTATTTTTCATTAAATTTAAATATAGATAAATATTATTTAATTAATATTAAAAAATTAATTTTATAGAATTCATGAATAATGATAATTCTATTTTAATCATAATTTTTAAGAATAAAAATACACTTTTTCTATAAAAACAATTATATGTTAGGTACGTTAATATTGAAGTTAATTTCTATAACTATAATAAAATTTATTAAAATAATTATTTCATATCTGAAATCATTAGGTCCAATTTATTTAATAATTTTTATTTTATTTTTAGGGATTAAAAGTAAATTACTTAGGTAAAAAATGGTTGACATTGTAAAACAGAAAATGGTAAAGGTGAAAACTCTAAGATTAAAAGAAAAAAACATCATTGATTTTTTTTTTGAAAATGTATAATTAAATATTTATCATCCTTAACCCTTCCCCCACTAAATTATTTTCCATTATTATATCTATTGACCATTGAATAGTGAATTAATCTTTTATATTTAACAAAAATATCACTCCCTTTACTTATAAAATTAGTTTCCACCACCCCACATCTCATAAAACCCTAATAACTATTGATTTTAAATAATCATTCCTTATAACTCAAAAAAATCCCAGAAACCTCCAATAAGATTTTTATATCTCAAAATTCCTCCTCAAAAAGCCTCAAACCTTTTTAAAGAAGGACTTTTCTAGGGAGTATGGTAAAATTCTGAATTACCCATGTTCAATTCCCTTTTGTTTCTTTATTATTCTACCTTATAGGAAAATATTATACCCATGTTGAAATAATTTCATAAATATCACTATTATATGAAAATTTCATTATGTTTTTGGGATAATTGTTCTCTATCTTCCTCCCAACCATTCAGAAAACAAAAACATTTCTTTTGTTACATGTGGACTACCACCTCCATACAAGATGTGATCAATTTTTCGTAATATCCTTACATTTATGGTTCAAAATGGCATATTTAATGAATATATATGGTATTTGAAATCTTATTAATATTTTAAAATTATAAAACATTCTCAATAAGCCTCATGTTCTATGGATATGGGTGTGTCACCCATGCGTACTTACGGACTACAATCTCCAAAAAAGTAATGTATTTTTGTTTCCATATAGTCTTTTATTCTTAATGAAAATATCTTAAAATATAATTAAACACCTTTAAACATATAAATAATATCATTATTTTTATTTAATAATTATATTATTTGAAAATAAACACTTTCTTAACTGTACACACCCTTAGATTACATCTTGTTCTTATTTGGGTTGGTTTGACAACCAACATCAAAAAGGATATAAATATATGTCATGGATGACTATAGAAACTTTAATAATTACTTTATTATTTTTTATTGAGAAACTAATTTTTATCTTATTCATGTTTTAAGGTTATAATAATATTCAAATTATTATTATTGTACCGGTCATTTTTCATTAAAAATAATAGAATCAATCAAGTCATGATCTTTGTCATTGTGAATCAAAAATAAAATAAATACAAATTAAAATTAGAACATTATAAAACAATTATAACTTTATTTATCTTATAATTATGAACTTTTAATCTATAAATAAGAATCAACGCCTCCAGTATGAAACTAATACAAAACAAACAATCGAAACAAATAAAATATAATGATGAAAATAAAATATAACAAACTAATATAATTATAAAAAATGATTATTAATTACATTTATAAAAATTTATAGAAATGAATAATGTTATGAAATATTTAATTGATATTTTTATTTTTTTTATACAAGTGGTTATAGAATATTCATCTAAGTAGTATTAAATATACGAGTTTTTTCATTTGAATTTTACTTCATTGAGTTATAATGTATTTTCACCACTTCTTACCTTTTTATGGTGTATATATTGGAAAAGGAATTTTTTTATCATAAATTTTCATGAAATATAAGGTATTTCAAAATCCATATCATGTTCTACATTTCAGAGGTTTAAATTCAAAAAGAAATTATAATGTAATAATTTTTCATCACAATTTAATTGCTTTGATATATGATTTCTTTTAGGCTCCTGATTACATTTAAATTGAGTGTATACTGCCTATAAAACATAGAAAATTTTGAATTGTATTTTATTCATGAGACTATAAGTTCAATTGCAATCTATCTCTTTTAATTTGTTTTTATTAGAATGTTTCTTATGTAATATGGGGTTTTTCATGAATCAACTTCTTTTATTGACTCATAAAGATTCCTCACTGGATATGGTGTTACAAGATGTAATTTTTATATTATATGATTATATTATAATTTATTTTCTTAACAATTTCTAGGTAATTAAATTGATCAATTATATTATTAATAAAATTTCATTATGTTAATAATAATCCGCATCTTCACCAAATATGTTTGTTTTCTTCTGTTTCTATATTTTTTATTCCCACTAATGTTTTACTTTATATATAAAAAAACAAATATGTGAAAACTCATGTGAACTTAATTTTTCCCTTATCCAATTTCCAAAAGGATGTTTTATTACTCTTTTAATGATTTGATATTTCAATAAGGGTATTTTAAAATATTAAAATTGTTTTCCTTCCATTGTCTCTTATTTTATATTCCACTCTTAATTTCCTTGATATAGTCTTCTTGTATTTTTGAATACGTTTTTATTGAATATTATTTATAAATCTTAATGTTTTCAAAAAATATAATTTTACATTTTTTAAAAAAAAATTAATGTCACCCATAACATATTCATTTTATGATAATGATAAAAATGTTTTATAAAATATCTTTTAAAGGTTATCCCATGTTTACACAAACTTTTATCATAACAACAATGTTTTTTAATGAATATGGTGTTATTATCATCAAAATATTATTCAAATTATAAAAAAAACTATTAAAGTGTTTAATTATTTCATTTATGTGATGTGAAGCTAGCTTGAAGAAATCGTGTTTTAACTTATCAAAGGAAACTTGAACATGTTTTAATAGTGGTTTTGAAGCCTTATAATAATGAAAGAAGTTTTATTGAGGCGTGTTAAAGGAAGGTGGGAGGAAACTTCATGAAATATATAACAACATAATACACAAACTAGCTGGTTCAGGGTCAGTGGCCAACTTATGGCATGACCAAAACCTTCCCCATGAAGAAGAACCCAATTAGCTAACTGGTGGAGGTGAACTGAATTTCTATTATAGATGGGCACTGACTGGTTAATCTCTAGTATTCCACTAGATATTCAGTGTAGGTGCATCGGTTATCCAGTAGAGACAGGTAGCATGAACCCAACTCTATGTAGGATATAAACTACCTATTAGAGGATACACGGTAAATAGTGTCATCAAGAATACAAATATAAGGATAGAATTTAATACAATAAAAATTCATTAAACATGGGTGGCTTAAAATTTGTAACCCCTGTACGATTACACAACATTATTGAAAGGAATTAAAAGTTGAAAATATAGTCTTTAGGTGAGTTAGAAATTTAATTAAACACACCTTTTTATCCTTAAATTCACTAAATTAATCCAATTTAATTTCAAAGATCTCTCTTTATGAATATTATTTCTTCTCTCTAGAGTTTTTTCCAAATTATATATCTTACTCACTCTCTTTATTTTATCAATCTCTAGTAGTGTTTTATTATATTATATTGGAGATTAGAGACTAGGATATAAATATTATATCTTCCTCATTCTTAATTTTTTTTCATTCCATTAAAGTAAGGTACAATGTTTTTCTATTAATTTTGTTTAAAAAGGAAAGTTATTACTCTTCTTGAGTTTTTTAGATTTTCTATTAAAGATATGGTGTTTATTTTATATGGTTTATTTCTATATCATAAAAATATATGGTTGGTATTAGTATCTTGGATACCAATAAATCTAAGAGAATAATACATTAAAACTTCTATCTACTGGGGTTTTAAATATAACGGTACTATCGGGTATAATTGTTGAACTAAATTACAAAATATATTTCCTTATTTACTTTTACAAATTATAATTATTTTTTACTTTCAATCAATAAATTATTAATTAATGTAATCTATTAATTAATGATTAATAATTTTAAACTAAATTTGTTTTATTCTTCTGTTATAAATATTAAATTTAATTATATTTTTTTTGTTTCAACTTTGATTCTTTTATCATTAAAATAATTTTATTTCTTTAATATATTAAGGATAAGTTTTTAAACATGGATTATTTTTCTTTAATTTTTTAAAGGTAAATTTACCCCACCTCTTGTGTTATTTCCTATATCGAACCCATATTTAGAATCAATGGATGGTTTTATTTCATTAAAATAATTTTCTTTAAAATTATTTCAATGTTTATATTTTCAAAATATTTAACTGGATTTTAAAAAAAATATCTCTTTCTAAAATGGATTTTTCAAAAACCCATAGTGGACCTAAATAAAAATAGTTGAGTGAGGATCTATTTTTTATATTACTAATTATTCTTATTTGAGATCTAAAATTTCTATGTTTCTAATATATATATTTTCTACCATGTTTATAAAAATTTTATGCAAGGCTATACTATTTAACCTGACAAAGAATGAAAATGGACCATTTATGATATTTAATATTTTCAACAATAATGTAAATATATTAATGAATTAAATTGTGGTTTATATATTAATTAATTTAGTAGAGTTTCATCATGTGAAACCTCACATGAAATCTAAAAAATATCAGATATTACATTTGAATGTAAGTTGGAGATAAAAGTATTAACATGTATATGAAAGACATTGAGAGTTTCTCTATGTATCATAAAAAATAAATCATTACTATGTTTTCTAGATTTATTTATGTTTCTATAGGAAAAAAATATTGGTGAAAATTTTTCTAGTGAAATTTTAGTCACAAAAATCCTTTGGTTTTTACTAAGATGTTGGTCTATAAAAGACATCGTGATCCAAGAATCTACCGATGTGAAAAATATTCCAGTAAATAAACTAATAGGATACCATATGAAAAATGAGATAACCATGAATTGAAAATAATTAAATTAAGATAAAGAGTTCAATTAAACTAAAATAACAATTGCATTCAAATAAAACAATGAAGACTCATTATGGAGCGACTCTAACATTTCTAACTTTTATAAGATGATGGAAATGTACAATAAAAAGAAGATATACTCTCAAAAATTAAAAAAAATATTATGGTAACATGTTTTGGTTATAAAAATAAGGTCCACATCAAATAGAATTTTCACTTAAACAAGAAAAATTTATAAGACAAGAAACAAGGTAAAAAGGATCTAATGATTTTGACTTGGAACACTATTAAGGACCCAATTTCAACATATAAATCAAGTGATTAGTTTATTAAGTGTATCATTAAATATGTTGAGTATGAAATTAAGGTTACTTATAAAATTTAAATTCCTCTTCTTATTCTTATACTTCTTATATCCCTTCATTAACTTATGAATGTCTTATCAATGCTAAAAATTAACTTCAAAATTGTTTTTGTCATCTTATTTCATAATTCAAAGATCTTAAATTGAAGAAAAATATTATTGTTTCTAAGAAAGATTTAATTTTAAAATAAAAACATAATTTTATTTTAAATTTTATATAACAACCAATTGTTGAAAATTTGTGATTCCAAATTTACAATCTCAAAACTACTCTTTATCATTTCACATTGGGGGAGAAAATTTAAAAAAAATTAGTGTTCCCAAAAACCAATTAAAAATATATGTGGGTTTTTTTTCAAAATAATACATTTTACCAAAATATTATAAAAACTATATTTTTAAATAGAGTTTCTATAAAAAAAATTAATTGTTGTAACAAAATTTAGTCATCTAGTTTATTAATACAACTATAAAAATTCAATATTTTGTAGAACTAAAAGAATTAATATTTCTACTCATTTTTTAAATGAAAAAATTCTAAACAAGTGTTGATTACAGAATCTTTATTGGATAACTTAAGTGAATCAAATATCTAGGTAACAAAAGGTATAGTTTCTTGATTCTTTTTAGAAAAATATTAAAAATAGAAAAGGTACTTGGTTTAGGGATAATAGTTTCCCATGACATATGTGTGGTGTTCCTGTTGAATTAAATCATCCCAAAGATTTTTATGGAGGAAATTTCAACTTTTGAGATGATTTAGAATAAAAAACAACTAGTATATGTATTATTGGTTTCTCCATCTATAGAATAACTAGTGAAGTTTTTTTCATAGTCATAAAACATAATTTTCTAAATATTTGTGAATTATGAGATAGTAGTTTCAAAATTACTTTTAAAATTGATTTTTATAATGTTGTTAATTCAATGTGAATGTTTTTATTTATCCCTTCCCATTTTTAAAAAGTATATATTATTTATTTAAAATATATATACAGTTAAAATTTTAAGTGTTTATGTACAAAATATAATGATTCTTGGATTTGGCATCAGTGGATAGGTCATTCCAATATTCATTCTTTTCTAAAGCTCAACTATAACTAACTAGTATGTGATTTACCAAAATTTTCTTTTAAAGATAACATAGTTTTTAAACATTAACTATAAGTATTATTTTAGTCCTAAAAAATTATCCTATTCCAAAGCCCTAGTGCCAGTCAACCTTGACCTTTTTGGAACAAATAATGTCTCTAGTATTCATGGTAAAAATTTCAACATTGTAATAATCAATGAATTTACTATATCTATATGGATTTTATTCTTAAATCATAAGAATAAGGTATATAATTTCTTTAAAAAAAATTCAAGGAATGTTAAAAATGGAAAATTCTACAAACTCTGTAACCTTAAAAATCACCATATATAATAGTTTTGTAACAAAGACTATGATGATATTTGTGCTTATCAAGATTATGATCACTCATTTTCCTCTTTTAGAACTCCTAAAAATTTAGGGTTTCAAAAAGTTTAAATATGTCCCTACAAGAGATTTCTAAGACTCTACTAAATTATTTTCCCCTTTATCAATAATTTTTGGCCGAGGATATCAATATAACTTTATTTATACTTAACTGTGTCCTTTTAAGACCCATATTAAGAAAATAAATCCATAAGAAATTTGGAATAAAAAAATTCCAATGTTTTTTTTAGAGTTTTATGTTGTAAGTGTTTCACACTTAATACAAAAGATAATATAGGAAATGTTTACCCTAAATGTTAAATTAATCTTCCTTGGATAATCAAACACTAGTAATGCCTTCTAAATCTTTAATAAATAGAGAAAGACCCTATAAGTGTATTTACACATAAAATTCAGTGAGAATAATACTAAATCACATACACAAAGTGATGATTATTTTTACCAACCTATTTTTACCCCTTTTAAAATATATACTTCAAAAGTAATTAAAGATTCCCTAGATATCACATCAACTCCTTTACCGAAGACTTAGAATCAATCCAAAAACCATCCTCCTGATAATTTTATCGATGAATTTCAATCTATGACTCATACAAGAAGGTAAGTCTTAAATGAGGCTGAAAATAAAGATCTTATTTATCACCATAAACCTCATTCCCTTGATGACTCTATTAATGATGATAATTGGATACTTTCCATGCAACCGGAGATGAACCAATTTCAAAGGAACAAT
Source organism: Viscum album (assembly GCA_963277665.1). Lineage (NCBI taxonomy): Eukaryota > Viridiplantae > Streptophyta > Magnoliopsida > Santalales > Viscaceae > Viscum > Viscum album. The sequence goes on along the minus strand of OY728164.1, from coordinate 565,098,010 downwards.
GTCTGGACTCTCATAGAATGTCCCAATAATCATTAAATTATTATCACTAAGTGGGTTTTCAAAAAAAAATATGGATAAAAAATACACTTTTGGAATTTAGAAAAATAATATTCTTCAATTCCTATCAAGTGTGACAACACTAGTGTAATTATTATTTATAAAAATTCTATAAAACACTCTTTTACTAAGAAAATTGACTTGACACGTGATTTTCTATAAGATAAATTTCAAAATGGTGATATTGTTCTAGAATTTATTTTCAAAAACCATTAAATCATTGATATATTCACTAAAAACCTTATTATTTTTCTTTTTTATTATATTAAAAATGATATTGGTATGATTATCGTGTGACTCTGTCCTCTTAATCACCTAGAAATATTGAGAATTTTTATATTTTAAAAATTTGTCCTTAAAATTTTCTTCAAAAATGGATTTAAAATTATTTAAAAAAATTAAAATTTATTAAAAAAATTTAAAATAAACTAGAGTATGATACTTAGATAAAAATATTCCTATCTAGATATAAATAAGTGGATGTGGTTATGGAATAGATACTCTAAGTGATTTATCATAGAAATAGTTGATTTATTCTTTTAACCCTTACTTTGTCATGGGAATGGTGAGTGGGCCTTACTTAACAAAGGGTTTGACAATCATGGGAAATTTTCTATAGTTTATTAATAAAAAATTTACTAATACTTAATAATGGAAAGTATTTTTTAATGTATTTATTTTCTATGTCATTTTTTTATTTTATTTCTAGTATAATGGGAATGATACTGTTAAAATTTCTAGATGAATTAACTGAGGGAGAGAAAATATTTTTAATTTTGAATTGATCATATAAGTGATGTTTTCATTTTTAAAATTAATTTTTTTCAGAAAAAAATTTTTAGCTGTTTAAAAAATATTTTTCAAAAGTTTTAATAATATTTTAAACTATATTTTAAAGATATATAAATTTTATCATGAATTTTATTGAATATATTTATTTGAAATATTTACAAAATGTTATTTTCATCTTTTTAGAAAGAACAATAATGATGTTAAATATGGTTTTAGTTATTATCTACTTTTTATCTTACCCCTGTATGAATTGTTTTTTATAATCTAAAATGACAAGATGTTTTAGACTTTATCTCAAAAGGGGATGTTTATTTTTTAGGTTGAATTATTTTAAAAAAATAATTATGGGGGGAAAAGTTAGATTTTTGGGGAGAAGTTGTCATTATTCTTAAAAGTATAAGAAAATATCAGTATCAAGGTAACTCTCTCTTATTATTATTATATTAATTTAATTATTATTCAATTGTCCATGATAATCAAAAAGGGGGATATTTTTTTCTTCTCATCATTGATTCATTTTAATGAACATAGACACTCTTAATGTGTTTAATTATTTTATTTAATTAATGTTAGACTGTATTTATTGCATATTGTTATAAATTATAAAAGGAACCTTTAACATCTATTAATAAGGTTTTATAGGTCTTAGAAAAAGGATAATAGTTACATGGATCAATGTTAATGGAAGGTAGGTGGACACTTTATGAAGGCCATAATCCTTGGCAGCACTAACTAGTTAGTGCAGTGACATTGACCAACTGATAGCATCCTCAAAACCTAGACCATACATCAGAACCCCACCAGCTACTGATTAAAAGTTCACCAAATTGTTGGTTTATATGGGTAGTGAGAAAGCAATATCCACCTGTCCATCGGCTAGTGAGTGGAGGTGAATCAAGTCCTCGACAGAAGCAAGTAGCAAGCACTCATCTCCAAGAAGTGTGCTGGCTACCTAGTGAAATCTACCAAGTATATAGTATTATCGATCAGCATAATTTTGTATACCATTTAATGTGGTAAAAATATATTCAGTGTGGATTTCATCGGCTATATAACCCACTGAATTATTCCAGAGCATTACTAAAGGAATTAAGGGTGATAAATAGTGGCCTGGGTGACTTGGAGATCTATATTGATATAATTTCTTATCCTTAAACACTCTCAAGACACCCTATTCCTCTATTGATATCCTTTATTTCCTTTAGTAACTCAAAATTTAACTCAATGTTTTTTCATTATAATTATTCTTTATTCTCTCAAGAGTGTGTAAAAATATTGTATCTCTTACTCGCTCTATTTATTTTATCAATATCTCCAAGTGTTTTATTATTTTATTTGAGAGATTAGAGACTAACCTACAAATATCATTTATTCCTCTTTCTTATATTTTTGTTTCACAGTAACATTAAGTTAAGGTATCATGATTTTATTTCCATTTCCTTTAAATAGTCAATAGACTTATCATCTTGAGGAATATAGATTATTTGTTAAACATCTAGTGTTTATTGTATCTGGTTTCTATCTATAACTAAGAAATCAGGGGATAGTTTTGATATCAGGAATACCAAAAAAATCCAACGTACTGATACATTAAATTTTTATGTTGTTGAGGTGGTATACCTAGGGGAACATTTTGGTACTATTGTTAATCATCCTTACCAAATATCTTGTCTTGTTTATTTTTCAAAAATTCAATTATTTATCAATTTAAATCATTCAATTATTCATTAATTTAATCCATAAATTAACACATAATTTTTTAATTATTTCAAATCTCTATTTATTTTATTCTTTCCCTTTTATTTTTATATTTAATTAAATTTATTTGTTTCTTTTATCTTTAAAAATATTTAATTTCATCAATCTTTTAGAGAAAGGTTTTTAAAATGGGAGTGCTTTCCTTTAGTTTTTTACTTGGAAATTCCCCCAACCTCTTTCCATTTTTACTATCTCCAACCCATGAAATATTCTATTCCATGTGAGAAAAAAAAATTAATAAAAAAAAATTAATGATTTTAAAATGAAAATTCATACTTTCTGTTATTTTTTAAATTGATTTACTCAATGATTCTGAAAATGTATTTTTCATCTATATCACAATCCTTAATTATACTTACGTTACTTTCAAGATATATTCTTACACCATCATCCACCCTCCTTCTCAAAATATCTAAATAAATGATTAATATAATTTTTCATGGAACCCATCTTTTTTCCATTAAAAATAAGTTTTTCATGTTATCTCAACACAAAAATGTGTGGATGATTATTATTGATAGGTGGTGTCCTATATAGACCTACAGTGCATTTTTTAATATTTCATATATAATTTTATAATAAAATGTTTCATGAACATGAGAATGTATCTTTGTTTATATGTTTTTTGTGAAAATGATGTGGGTAACTTTTTTAAAAATTTTATTGTGTGAACATGATGTGGGTATCTTTTTTCACAAGATTGTAGTGTAAAAGTGATGTGGAAAACTTTTTCAACTTTTTTTATGAAGTTATGTGGTAATATTTTCTCATATATATATTATATGAATGTGGAAAAGGTATATTTATTCATAGGTATGTTGTGTAAACAAGATATGGGTAGCTTTGTTTACATGTTTATTATGTAAACATTACACATACATCTTTATTTGTTGGTTTTTATATGAACCAAATTAGGGTATAATTTTTCACAAGTTTTTGTTTAAATGTGATGTGGGTATCCCAATTCACAAGATTTTATATTCTTATTCTTGTTAAATAACTCCTTATTATGCTATGTTTCAATGATATTCGATTTTTCTATATAAATATGATTACGCCCATTTTCTCATCTGTATTGTACCATAGTCGTTTAACATGGAATTGGTTTTTTTCATTTGAGATTACATGTCCTTATATCATGACATGTGAACAAATATTATTAATCCATGTTATTTTAATTAATATTTTTATCAATTTATAATGCTTTATCAAATGCATATGATATAAATTTTGATTACATCTTGATAAGTTTTCCCTTATTGAAAATATTTCTTATGTTCTTTATCCATGTAATGAAGATGGGTATAACTTATGAGAGGTAAAAAAATGGAGTATAATGTTGCTAAATTTGGAATAAATTTTCATGAGTATTGTAGAATAATATACTTTTGTATTTGACCCTCAAAAAAGGTAAACCTTATGTTTTTGGGATTGTTCGTTTATTGTGAGATTTGATGTTTAAATTAATGAAATATATGTGAGTTTAGTGTGGATCATATCCCTTGGTATCAAATCTAGTTTATAAATAATTTATTTGTATCAACAGGCCTATGAGTGTGGGTATGGTATTCCTTGGATGGTATCCGATAAAGGTTTAGTTATTTTTTAGCATTGGTTTGGTTCTTTCAGTTATTTTGATTAGAGTAATTTATTAAAAACCCGTTAGATAAGTCTAAGTAGAGGATGACATCCTATAATTTTGGTATAGATTTGATAATTTGGTTTTCCTATAAACAAAATCCCAGTCTGGATATGAGTAAATGTATATGGATATTGAATATTTGAACTTAGAGTAATCACCTTAAAAAAGTATGGTTGAATATCAACATTATCTTCACTTCATGCATGATGAGTGGTGTAATGAATTTTTTTGGTTCACCCATTCAAAGGATGGTCAAACTGGCTCCCCAGTGGCCTAAAGGGCATTCTGGATCCCCATGGACTAGCAGCTAGTTCTTGGGAATCATAAGAACATGAATGGGAATGATTTTTTCCAATAATAATATTAAATGTGACTACAAGAATAAAACAAAAAAACATGTATAACTCATCCATATTTTGTACTTCCACACTAAAAATAACAATTTAGAAATTAAATAAGATAATGATGAAGAACTAAATAACACAAGTACCAGAAACCTCCCTTATCACCCTAATCTCCCTCTCTTGCATGGATAATATACCCACCCAAAGGATTTGATTAACCCAATAGTATATATAGTTACCCTACATCCATATAAAGTAGTAAATTCCAATGTGTCCAAAATATATCAAGTAAAGGGGAAAATTTATTGGAATTCTAGAAAAGTAAAAGTAGATTCAATTAAAATAAATTAAAAGGAATAAATGGCCGAATATTGTAAAATAAAAATAACTTCGGACAATTCAATTCTATCAATTGTGGCCAAGAAATCGAACCAAGAACCAGCGATTGAGATAAAATATGTGTGAGTTTATAATCAATCAATAGACTTCTAATACCATCCAAATACCTAGAAATACCTTGGTAAAGGTGTTTATTAATTTCATGTTTCAACATAAAGTATAAAAATAATTTTTTTACTTGCTTTATAAAATCAAACCATGATCCCAATTTCAAAAAAAAACCATTTTATAAAATAAAAACAAAGATATTTTAACATTTAAATCAAAACTTTATACCAAGTAAAATAAAACAAAACACTTTTTCCTCGTCCATTTTTTTCAATTTATACCACCATTTTAAAAACACACCCCCACATGGTTCAAAACATTTCAAAGGAATTTAAAATAAAGACTATAAATTTAAAAACAACACCCCCCTTTTCTTTAGAACCCTTACATTGCTAAAATGATCACATAATGAACAATAATATATAAATATATATATTAATTTCATTAAATTAATAAGAAACAATAATAATATCTCAAATAAAACTACATAATGTCAAATATTAATAATAAAATAACCAACATATCAATTCATGCATAATATAACAAGTATGAAACTCACATCATTAATATATAATAAAGAAGGGATAACATATAATACATATCATGAGGAAACACTAGAGGGACTAATGATACAAGTATATTTCATAAAATGTGGACCAAATGCTGGTAGGTTAATGGACACACATTCATCAACCTAATCGCACTAAACCTAGTCTCATCAATGAACCTCCCAATAGAAAAAAAATATGTTCACCAAGGTAAAACTATCTTGTGAGTAATCTCAATAGTCCTTGAAACATCCTATGACTGCCCACTTTTTATCCTAGGTTTCCTCTTGGAATTACTAAAGGATATGGTCTCTTATAAACACATATTTCATCCCATTATAATAACAAATATCTGAGGCTAACATCATAATCACACCCTTCCCACCTCACATAATTCCCTTAGAAAGATCCCAAACCCATAGTCACATCATGAAACACAGTCAAATATCCATCAGATGGATATAAAAAACATCAATAATATAAAGGGTTCTTAACAAAGGAAACAATTAACTAATCAATCAATCATCACTTCACAAAGTGACAACATGACATGTTTCATATCTCTGATAGTATATAAAATTATAAATAAATTTAAAAAATTATTTGTAACCCAAACATAAATCAAAAGGAAATCACAATCAACACCAATAACAAACATAAATTCTCAAAGGAAAACTCCATTTCATTTTATAAAACAACAAAAATCCTTTTTAAAATATGAAAACCCATGAAACAAAAAAAAAGGGAAACCCACTTTGAAAATAAAAACAGAAAAAAATCCCACTACCTAAAAATAATTTAAAAAATTTAATTCCAACCCCCATTTATTTTACCAAATTTTCCTTTAATAATATCATAATCAAATTTTAAAAATGGAAATTACATTAAACATGTTATCAAAATATTTAAATTTCTTTTTTCAAATCAATATGAGAAATAAAAACCACATGTAATTGAACTACATCCAGAAAAAGTCATTATAAATACTAAAAATACATTATAAAATACATAATGTTATTATAGTGAACTAAAAAAATTATAAAAACATCACAACCCACTTTAAAAAATTAGAAGGTCCACGTAAGCTTTTCACAAGCTCATGGAATTTGACATAATCCTATTCCATGATTTAAACATAACTTTTTCATAATAGGGAATCAAAAACAAATTATTATTTCACAAAAATAATCTAAACCACACTAAGAAGTTTTTAACATGTAATTTAAGGGCTTTCATAGAGACACCTACCTCCAAAGGATAGCGGGCGAGCTGAAACTTGGGAATCTCTTCACCTTCGGTGAAAGATTACAAAACATTCATGAATGTAGAATAATAGAACCATTCCACACCCAAATAAATAAAAAATCCAAAAATCAGTTGTATTTTTTAACTTGGGGTTTTTCTAATCATCTCTGGGTGATGGGGAGAAGAATGGTCACCCAAATTGATGGGATATGGGTAGAGGAGACCAAACCATGAGGCATCAACCAAGAACCATGAATAAATCATTAGAAAAATTTTATACTAAGTGATTTTCATAGAGGAGGTAGCATGTTCCATAAGGGGTCTTGGATGGGGTGTCACATGGTAAGTGATAAGGGGGTAAAGGTATTAAAATCCCTTAAATTATATAAGGGTATTTTGCGAAATAAAAAAATAAATTTAAAATCTGGATAGGGTGGATGATTTATGCACATGGATTACCAAAAAATGCACCAACTATGTTGTCACTACTAGAAATGACTTAAAAAGTGATCAAAAAGTTTTAAAATGTATATTTGAGGATTTCATAAACTTATACCTTACTAAAATCTATTATTTTCTATTATTGGATCCACCTGACTATTGAATAGTTATTTTACCTTTTATAATTATAAAAAAGCCACTAACATTACTTTTAAAAGGATCCACCACCACCCCACATATCCTTACATCCTAATCCTCTTAAATTTTACTAAAATATAATTAAAAAACTCAAATAAATCCTAGATACTTTCTATAGACTATTGTCTTCTTAAAACACCACTTCTCAACTCCTTGATCATTTTTTTCAAATGAGCTTTTCCCATGAGTAATGTAACATTCCCAATTACTCCTATTATATTTCATTTCCATTCCTTATTATTATACCTCCTCATAATATAATCTAAAAAAATTGAAATCATTATATATTTATCATCATTATATTAAAATTTTATTATTTTTATGGTACATTCATTTTCAACCATCCTCCCAGCCATTTAAATAATGAAATCATTGTTTGTGTTATATGCAGACTACCACCTCCATAAGTGTCGTGACCATTTTTCATAACCCACTAATATGAATAGGTCAAAGTGTTATTTTATGAATAAATATGGTATTTATAACATTATTAATATTCTTAAATTATAAACCATAACTTATATTCTTCCCGTTTTATGGAAACGAACATGTTGCCTGTGAAAATGTTCAGAGTACCACCTTCACAAAAGTGATGCATCTCATTTTTCATATAATGTTTAATTCATGATAAAAAAGTATAAAAATATGATTCATAACATTAAAAATATATAAATAATATCATTATTCTTTTTAATAATCATATTATTCCGAAAGAAGAACTTTCATAAGCATACACACTCATTCATTATAGTATGTTCTTGTATGGGTCAGTTTAACCAAATACATGAACAATGATATAAATATCTTCCATGGATGAATATGGAAACATAATGTCTAGTTATTTTTAAAATTAATTATAAAATAACTTTTTATGGCTTTCTTGATGTTTTATTAATATATAAGTTATTATTATGGTTCCACCCTTTAGTTCATTAAATAATTCCGAAACAAGTTGGTCGCCCAATTTTCCATCACAAATAAAAACAAAAATACATATAACTAAAATTATTACATTATAAATCATTATAAAATATATATTAAATTCTTATAATTATCTCATAATGATGAACATTAAATATATAAACAATAATCGACACCATAATTTCCTAACAAGTACTGAACAAACAAATTAATGTAATAAAATATTATGATAAAAATAAAATAAAAATGAATAATATATTTATAAGAAATGATTATAAATGAATTTTATAAATTTTTATATTCATGGGTTATAAAATGGGTGATTAATTTAATTATTTTTTTGTATAGTAGGTGATCATGTTTCGATAAGTGGGATTAAAGGCAAGGGTTTTTGCATCTCAATTTTTCTTCATTGAGATATGATGTGTATTCCCCACTTTTTCCATTTTTTGGTTTATATATTGTTAATGAATTTATATTATCATAATTTTTATTTAAATTCAAGGGATCTAAAAATCAATATAATTTTAAAACATTTATGGGTTTTCAATTCAAAAAATAATGATGATGTAAGGGTGAATAATATCAATTTTATTTCATTGAGACATGTTTTTTCTTATGCTCCTAATTTAATATAAATTGTTTGTATACTAATTTTTTGATATTTAATATGACTAATTATCATTTATTTATATTATTTTATTTTAAATTTCAATCTCCCTCTTTCAATGAGTTTTTATAATAATGTTTCTTAAGTCATAAATGTTTTCTCTTAACTCGACTTATTTTCTTGATTAATAATGATTATACTTTGAAAATGATTTTGAAAGACGTTATTATTATATACTGTTATGGTATTATAATTCCTTTAATCATTAATTTTTTCATAATTACATTTATTTTTTTTATTTCTTCGTAAAATTTGATGAAGTTATGAATCATTCTAATCCTCTCCAAATAAGTTCTTTTTCTTCCATATCAGGATTTTATCTTCTCACAAATTTTCTTCTTTACATTTGGAATCCCAATTACATGTTATTTGATTTAAATTTCCTATTTAAATTTACATATTTTCTACAAAAAGTTCTATTACACTTTATATGATGTGAGGTTTCAATAAAGTTATTTTCAAATCTGAAAACGGTATTCCTTCCATGATTATTTGTTTTATTGTCCACTAAAAAAATTATTAAGATAGCCTTTATGTATTTTTAAAGGATCAATTTTTAAATATTAATTTTAAAAGTAAATTTTTACAAAAAAAATCACTTTAACGTTTTTATAATAACTTTTGAAAGTAACCCATATCATTCAATTTTATGATAATGTTAAAAAATTATAATCTCTTTTTAAGGGTTTTATGTGCGAACACATCATTTTGTTGTAAGGGAAATTCTTTTAAATTAATTTTCCTTTTTATGTTTAAATTTTAATTAAATAAACTTAATTCATAATGTTTTTAAAATGAAATGGTTTAATTAATATTCCTTTTTAATAGAATTTACTCAATGTTGTGAAATTGTATTTTTCATTTATATCAAGATCCCTAATACTCCTTATGTCACACTAGGGATGTGTTCTTATACCACTATCCACATTATTTCTAAATATTTATTATGAAATGATCAATGGGAGTTTTTATTAAACACATCTCTTTTCAATGATTAAATTAAGTGATGTTTGAAACATGGATGTTTTCATCTTCTCTTGGAACACAAATGCAAGGATGATTATTATTGATGGGTGGGGTCCTATATAACCCTCTAATGCATTGGTTATGATTTTTTATCTCATGAGATGATGAAATTTTCCATGCAAATTATGCGAAAGTATATTCTCACAAGTTTTTTGTGTGAACACGATGGGGGTAGCATTGTTCCCATTCTTATTGTGTGAAGTTAATGTTGGTAGATTTTTTCACAAGTTTTTTGTATAAATGGGTTGTGGGTAGATTATTTCACAAGTTTATTTTTGGAACCAAGTATGGATAGATTTTTTTATAGGTTTTTTTAATTAACATGATGTAGGTGTCTTTGGATAATGGTTTCTTATGTAAACATTATTCGGGTATCTTTTTACACAACTTTTTTGTATGAAAATGATGTAAGAAGTTTTGTTCATAATTTTTTTGTGTGAACCTGAAGTGGGTAAGTTTATTAAAAAATTATTTTATAAACATGATACGAGTAGTTTGGTTCACAAGATTTTTTATTCCTATGTCTGTTCCATATTTTATTTTTATGATATGTTTCCAAGAAATTTTATATTTCTATATGCCTATGATTATTCCCCTTTAATGATGATTATTTTCCATCACTCTTTTAATATAATATTGGTTTTTTATTTCAAATTACATATCCTTATATCATGATTTATGAACTGATCATTTTTTCATGTCACTTTTTAATAAGATAAATTTTACCTTCTCAAGTTTTCTTATATTCTTGCCATAAAAACCTTGATGAAAAATGGAAGAGTTTTTTCATTAGTGATTATTTGATCTCTCCAATTTCTTATGTATCCATTCCCTGGGTTATGAAAATGTTTATAACTTATAATAATTCTAAAAATAAGCCTATTGTGGCTAAATTATTTTATAATATTTTGAGAGTATTGTAAATTAAGTTTCTTATATAGATTATACTCAAAGAAACTAAACCATTTATTCTAAGGATAATCTGTTTTTTATGGGAAGTAATTACTAAATTATTTAAATATATTTTAGTTTATTTTGATATATATCACTTGTTTTCAAATACAATGATTAAATAATGTTTTTTTATCACCGTATTCAGAAGTGCAGTTCTTGGGAAACTCACTCAACTTATTACCTGTAGTTAAAATAAATATCAATATCTCATTTTCCACATTCAATAATGGGTCATAAAAGTGTTTGATTGTGAAAAGTGAATTTCGTTTATGGAGAAATTTTATTTAATAAAAACACTTCCAATGAAAAAAGTTTCCTCCAAATTACAATGTTCAATTAATTTTATGGGATTTTATTAGGGTTCTTTATATATTCAACAATATCATACATAAGATTATTAGGGACTTGGAATATGGTATCTCTTCCTCTATATTGAGTACATAGCTTTTTTTTGGGAAATTATGTTATTTACTCTCACAGGGATCAATGTAAGTACTCATATTGGAAATGTAATGGATTTATTAGTTAACTTGACTACTATTCTTATTGGATTTATCTCACCAATATGTAGAGAAAAATATAGAATGAGTAATAACATTAATAAAATATCAAATATCACATAATTCATCTCTGAATAATAAGGATTGAATGGAGTATGAAATTGAGAATTTCTCTATATCTTGGAAGTTTTTGGGAAATATTGGTATGGTTAAGGCTGACACATTCCTCCCTAAGATAACACTTTAATTCCCTTGATGACTCATTTTATTGGCATATAATTCATTATAGAAATTTGAATATTATATAATTTTTTAATTAATTCAAAGATAGTTATATTGATTTAAATATTCCTTAATTAATCATGAATTTCATTTTTAATTACCTCATTATTAATTTTCATGGATTGAGTCATCCTTGATAGAAAAAGTAGTGGAATAATTTCATTAACTTTTTGATGGTTTCTCATATTGAGTTCTTGATTCCTTCCCATGTTTTTTAAAATTTCATTCACCTTTTTATTGGTTTCTTCAGAGAAATCGAGTATTGGTATTGGTATAGTGTGTATTTATTTTTCACTTCTAGTAGTTACCAAGATTAAATTTATTTTTAGATTTTGAAATTTTTGAGTTAGTAGTTTTACATGGTTCTTAGTAACCATTTTCACTACACTCTGTAATTGAAATTTTAATTATTTAACTTTTTAATTCATATAAATTTTATTCTAGTTAGTTATGAATTTTTTTTTAATAACAAGAGGATGTTTCATCATGTGATTCCCTCTGTTGAAATTCTGGTGGTTGGTAAGTTTTTTGGTATCCTTTCCCTATTTTTTTGTGGAATAGGTTGTTCAAAATATTTCTCAAATAGTGGTATGTGTTGGTTATATTAATTCCTACTTTTATATTAGACTTCATAGGTTTCTATTAATATTTAATTAGGTTGTTTTAATTGTTTTTTTTTTGATTGAAATAATCCCATTTTCAGTATCCTATGCTTGAAAACACTAATCATTGAATTAATTATGACAAGAAAAATTTTCAAAAATCATAAAAGATATTTGTTCTCATTGAAATTATTAAGATACAATTTTTACCAGAGTTATAGGTTCTTCCATATTAGATTCAAATATAGGTAATTCAGTGAATTTAACTCAAGGAATAATTTGGTGGAAATAACTACGGTCCTTAATTATTGTGAGTTTTGTGGAAACATCTATATTATTCATTTGGATTATACTATTGATGTTTTTATTAGTGATTGTAAAGATGATGCATGAAGTAGGTTTTTAACACTATGAAGTAATACTTGGTGTAAAAATACTATAAATTGATACTACTCAATATATTGGTGTGGTTTTATTTCCTAGAGCTTCTTTAATATCACCCAATATTCATAAAATGTCCCTCTTATGAATTATCGGATTTCAATGATTTCCATTATTATGTTATTACTCCTTGAAAATGGAAATAATTTTTAGAGGAGATTAATCCAAAGTTATATTGGTGTCAGTTACCTAGAACCCACTAACTTTTTACTTTTGATTACCATAATACAATATATAACTTATCACATGATGATTGTTTTTTTACATAATCGTAATGCGATAATTTACATAAAATAATTTTCAGGTACAAAGGATATAGAAGTTCTCCAATATAATGAGAACCTAGAAATACTATGAAAATTTTCTTAGAAATATATTCTATGGTCTATATAACATCTTTTTTGATGGGATATAGATGATGTTCTATTATCAGGTATTAGAGGCTCATAATACATTGAGACTTCTTCTCATGAATTTCTCAAGTGGATGTCTTTAATAAGGGAGGTAAAGAGGATATACCTTTTAATTAAAATTCAATAAGTTTATGTGTAATTAGATATTCCTATCTGCGAATGTGTGTATTATTCCTTGGACTTGAAATTATTGTTAATTTATATCATGAATCTCACATTATAATTCATAAATGAAGACTATGATGACATGTTCTAGTGGAAAGGAATAAAATATTGGGCACGATATAAATGATATAAAATTAATTGAATAATTCAAAAAATTATTTTCCCTTTTATGTTAGTGGAATAAGATAAATCTATCTCTTTTATTAAAATGGAATTGTTTAATTATTTTTAAGGAAATAGTAGTTTATCAATGGGTTAATTTTAGAATTTCAAAGAAATATATATCAAGAATATTAGATGATGACGCAAGTATACATTCTTATTGATGAGATATCAGGATAAATGAATTTTATTATATAGTAACATTCAAAAGATGGTTTTTTTATTAAGACATTTTTTTAATTGTGATGTTAATTTATTTCTTTATGGATTCCTTGATGTGTTGCAATATAGTAATCAAGTACAATAGGTAAGTTCACCTAATGGCACTGAGAAAGAGGTCCAGAGGGACAAACATTAAGTGTTTCTAGAATCTCAAAAAAATTTATTGAATTTAATATTAATCATAAATATTATTCTCATCTTGTGTAATACTAATTATGCATGTTAATCTAATCACATTAATTCATTCACTAACTATTTGAGTATAAAATATGTGAGTTTAATTTTTATCACTTTTTATTACTCACATGGTAATATATAAATATTTATTTATTAACCAGCTTAGTGAATAGAATAATATAAATATTTAATTATTAATTTAATATTAAAATAAATATTTATTTGTGAGAGTAATTAATATAATATTTATTTATTTATTTATTTAATAATATTTACTTATTTAAAAATATATTTTCTAATTCAAGGTTAGATAAATTTTGAGGGGGTTAATAGGATGAGTTAGGGATACAATAAAAATTATATATTTTATTTAATATCATTTAAATAAATATTGATTTAATTATTTAATAAATGATATTTAAATTAACACATGTCATTGAAATAATAATAATGCTATTATTATTAATTTATAAGGGGACTAAATTAGAATGAATATTTGATAACGGTACATTTCATAATTATAAAAGATTAACCCTATTTATATATTCCAACTTATATCATTTTAGTGAAGCTATTTTTTATGCATGATGGAGAAGCCCTATAAATTCTCTCAAGAATCAAAGAGAAAATACTCCTTTCACCCATATAAAAACTTAAAGGTTACATGAAAAAAACTTATTGTAATGAATGTAGAATAATGTGAAGCACTATGTTCCAATAAACTAGCACATAGAATACCAAGAATATTGTTCAAATATTTTTGGATTATATGTGGATAAAACTAGAGTGATCCTTTCTTTGATTCGTCACCACAACAAAGATGAAAAAAATGAGGCTTCAAAATTGATAAAGAAAAATTATCATGATCAATGTAATTATTTTCTAAAATTAAATATATATTTATTGTGAAATATCATATCAATAAAGATAAAGGGTTTTATTTGTCAAGTTATTCAAATTTTATCCATTGAACCCAGCAAAAACACATTTAGGCACATGTGCACTACTTAAACTATGCCTCAGAACCTTAAAGTGGAATCATAGGGGTCAAATTATAATTTATTGTTATTTTTTATTATTTTTTTATCAATTTATATATTTCTTTTGGTTTTCATTTCATGAATTTAATTCTTAATCTAATAATAGATATAAATGTTCCTTTAGATTATGTGTCCAAGAATAGGTCAATAACACATGACAAATGCTTGATGATTTCATTTAAAGGTGTTGAGGTTATTGGATGAAAAAAATGGATACATGGTGTGTAATGGTAAATTACACACTGTATACCCATGGTAGACTACACAAATGATAGGAAAGGATAATTAAGGCATACTGGGGGATCGGTACATTGTATCATTACATATTGTTTAATGAATTCCAGTGCGACATGTATTTTGATAGGGATTACCTGATGTGTATCTTGATTACATACTTTGTAACCTCATATGGTTTTGATCATGAATAAATCACACTATGCCATGTTTTTATCTACATAGTGTCATTACACTTCACATATTGAATTCTAGATAAGAAACTCTTCTAGAAAAAAATTTAAAAGCATGTAGATAACCATACATAATGTGTAACCCACGAAAACCCACATGGGATGCAAGTGAAGAAATTAGGTGTGATTTTTATGTAAAAAGAAGTGGATTACATGGTGTATGGTGGGATATACACATTGTTTAACATGTTAAAACTCACAAAAATTACACTCCATGATAGGAATTTCATGTAATTCAAAAAATAGATAAATAAAGAAATACATGAACTACATGGAATGTAGACTGTTATACACAATGTGTGATAGGTTTCATTCCACACAAGGTACACATATAGGTATTTTTTATGTTTCTTATGGATAAAAATTCTTGATAATTATTATCCATATAAATTTTGTTACTACATGATGTGTAAGGGTAGTCATGAATTTCATATAATTAACATTAATTTCTAATGGTGAACCTTGTGTATATTTATGGTGTACCATGTAGTCATACACACCATATGGAATAAGTAACTTGGCCCATGGAATTACTTTCCAATTATATAATGACATGTCATTTTGGAATACATGTTATGTAAGTACATAGTACATGGTAGGAACTACACATTTCCTGAGTTACATGACATGTAAAGTGATTGAACATATAATTTAAGTATTAACATTTAGAAATTGGTTTAATATAAGGAAGAATGTATATTTGAGAGTACATATCATATATATACTTATACATATATATATATATATATTAAATTCTAGTCATACATTTTATTCTAACACAAAAATATACATGTCATATGTTTTCATCATTATATGTCATGTACTTAATTATTTTTAATTAAAAAATAAATTTTTTAAAAAATAACATATAATTATATTATTATTACATCAAAAATAATGTTAAGATAAATATTAATATTAATAATTAATTATTTGGTTGATTAATTTATTAATTCTAATAAATTTATCTTGATTATAATGAATTGGAATGAATTCTAGAAAATCTAAATGTGAAATCATTTCATGTATTTATTTATCATGAGATTAATCGACCAATGTATATATTAGATTTATTCTATTTAATCACTTATTCCATAGTTTTTAAGTGATAAATATATTATTAAATTAATTATGATGATATGTGAATCTTCCCTCTCTATTTTATTGTGTATGGTTTTTCATGTCCATGGTTTATTTTATGTCACCTTAAACACTTCGAACCCCTCACTGATGAGTGAGTAAAATTTATAAAGTATGTTTCTCTCAGTTATAGGACATGGTTTATAATCTAAGATAAGGTGAATCCAACCAAGGTGATACACAGATGAATGGAGAAATAATGTAACTAAATTAAGGGATATGCTCAATGAGTTATTTCCCTTAAGGTCAATATTTTTTTATCTCTGCTCAAGGAATAGAATAGTATATAAAAGATCATGATCATAACACAAATTTAATTTATTTTTTAAATTCATGGTTATTAATTTATTTATATGATACGGGGTTTATTTGGAAGATTAAACAAGATCACATAATGTTGATAAATTAAAAATAATTATAATATGAAATAAAATGAAATTAAGTGTAAATTATTTTATTAGACATTGTTAATTAATTTTTTAAAATCCATAAAATATTTATAAAAATATAATGAATAAATTAAAAAATATTTATTCATCAGATAAAAAATACCTCATATAAAATAATAAGTATGTAAACACCTTCCATTACTTTAGTTAGAATGAAAAAATATATCAAAGTATTGGTCAAACACTCACCAGAATACTTTTATTTATCACGGAGTTATAATGAATGTATTAGGTTTAATTAACAAGGTTATAATCAAGAGTAGTTTCCCTAGAAATACTAGGTGTAAATTGGATGAAACCATTAATAAAATCCAATTTTAGGATTTCAAGATTTGGGAGTCCACTAAATAGATCAGCTAACTGATAGTTAATTGAGTGGTAAATAAAATCAGACCTATATACAATTTAATAATTTAATAAGGCCTCCTTATATGTTATTTTATAAGAAATATGGATCTCTTTCACCAAAATATCTAAGAGATTATATATTTTAAATCCAATTGTGATGGATTTTTGGATTTGATAAAATAATGGGAGACTAATAAAATTAATTTAATATTTAATACCCAATAAATTGGGAAAAGTACTAATTGTTTAATTTTATTTTAGAAAATGGCAATAAACCCCATGGGAATTCTGTAATAATTTCTAAAAAAAATCTCATCACAAATTTACAAGAGTGGTAAAGTCACCTGTAATAAAACTGCTAAAGGAAAATTAATATTATGTGATAGACTCCCTATTAATGATCAACAACATTAATGGTAAAGTGAAGATGAAAATACTTCTTATCAAAGATACATTGATAATTCTTTGAATGTATGTTGTAGCATGTAATTAGCTATGTCTTGAGAGATTAAAATGAAAATAAATAATTAGATAAATACATCATGATAAATTATCTACCTATACTTTAAAAGGATAAAAAGAGGCTTAAGATAAATGATATTTTTACTACATTACAGATGTGTAAACTGAAATATGGGAACCTAACAAGTAATATTACCTTGAATATGTTCATGAATATTGATTAGTTAGAAAATTTGGGATTCCATGTGGATAATAAATTATCTGTTAATCTCATATTATCATCCTTATCACCTAAATAATCTATATATATATATCAAGAACTATAAAATGAAGAATATTGAAAATCTGTATAGGAAACTTTGGAATATTACTTTCCAAGATAATAGGGATTGGTGGGAATATAGTTCCTCAACCCTTATGGTGAAAAAATATTGGGACAAGGTTGGAAAGATTATAAGAAGCTTTAATTCAATGGTGATTTAACATTCTCTATTAAAAGGTAAAAAGGTATAAATGATATTTAAATGAATAAGAGGTTATTTTATTCACATGTGGAAAGAAAGGTCATTATAAGAGGATAAATAATGAATTAAAGAATAATAAATAATAATCTTCTACTTAAATGAAATTCATGATTGTATTTAATATTTCTATTTTACAAATTGGGTATTAAATAGAATATTTAACTCACATATTTATATTTAAATATAGGTACCAAGGAATTTCATAATTATTACAAGAAGTAAAGTGGAATCACTAAGTATATAAAGGAATATTACTCCTAGTTAAGACAATATAAGGTCACACATTTTCATTTATGAGTGGATTTATTCACATAAAACTATTATTTTGTATTGAGTGTTACTAAAAACTTTTATCTCAATGTCTTATTTTAGATAAAATGAAACTTCTCTTTTCTATATAAACCATGATACGATCCTCACATAGATGTAACATTTCAATATTGAGAAGAAATTTATATTAATGTGTAAAGGAAAATCAGGTGGTGTCTCTATGTACTTCATGATTACTCACTCACCTAGGGATATAGATTCCTCAAAAAAAATCTGTTCTAGTAATATAGTGGAACGATTATCCCCTTAGTATTATGACATTGATTTTATCCATTTCTGATGAAAAAGAATTCAAACCCATAATTCCACTTTTCTAGGGTATTTTGGGAAGAATTTTGGCCTTTTAAAACACATACAATTGGTAGACACTAAATTCAATGGCATATTTTATTTTATAGGATTTGATTTTACTACTCAAGGTGTCAAAAATGAATTATGGAAAAATAATTATTGTAATAATAATTTAGGCTTCATTTTATTATAAATTAGAAACTTTGAATATAAATGAAACTCGTTATTCATTAGAGACAAATCATTTTTAGATAATAATCACTTCTCAATGTTGTATCATAAATCCTTCACAGACACATAACATCCTTGGAACTGGGTATCTTTTTACAACATCATAGTTTAAATATTTTATAACTATATAATAATATCGATTTTGTGAGTTACTTTTTGTAATTATGGTATAAATCCTTTACAATCACATAAAATTCTAATGATTGGTATTTTTTATATATCCAAAGTGAAAATCGTTCATGGTTTTATAACATTCTAAAAGTTGGTGTTCTGTATTTATCTAAAGAATAAATTGTTCACGGTCTTATAACATACTTATGGCTAGGTATCTCTTTATGGAATCATGGTCGAAATCCTTTATAACCATGAAACTATTTTTAAAAAAAATATTACGTTAATTATAGAGAAATATTTTATGTGAATCACCTATAAATAGCTAGACACACACTTCGGGTGGGTGGATTGGTCGATAAAACAAATTTCAAGAGATAAATCACCCTTTTTATGAACTCTCTCTTCATATAAATCCTTCAGTGCATTCCCTTAGGTAACTTCCATGTATAATATAAAAAGTAGCGTAAAGGGAACTATGTAATATTTTTGAAATTATGACTTCCACACATAAAATTATCTATAGTACCTCACAAATAAGATCCTTCAAAAAGGATGCCTTTCTAGTTTATTTTTGATTAGTTTCTCATTTAAATATTATATAGACTAGGATCCTTGATCTCCATAAATTTTTTAGTGCCTAATAACTGACATTAAACTCCCATATTATGACAAAAAATGGCATTCTAAGTTGTTTTTACCCTTTCTTTAATGATCCATATTCTCATAATATTTAACATAGGATGAATCCCTTTATGGAAGATTTCATTTTTAGGGTTCTAAAATTCATTTCACAGAAAAAAAAAGTATTGAATAAACTATTTTACGAGGCTCTAGCATTAGGTACCAATGGTTACCCACAATAAAAAAAGTACACTATAAAATAATATTGGGTATATTGTATCCCATTTGGGGTAATATTTCTCATATTGTTAGCTCATGCATAAGCCCCACATCAATTCCTTGATTTGATATCATCCTCTTTGTTTACTAAAAAACCTTGGGATGAGATCCTTCTCTTGGTTTCCTCAGCTTCATTGAGTCAATATCCCTTTCTTAGTTTCCTAATGCACCTTGAGGCATGATCCTCCGATTGTTTTCCTTATATTCCATGACTTAATATCCACCCCATTGTTTCCCCAAGAAGACCTACACCTGGCTCATATTATAGAATAACCTTAATAGGGTTTCTTCAACATAAGAACCACACCAAGAGATTTTTATGTTACTTACACATAATATCCCAATCTATATGAAATTAAAATAAATGGAAGTGTTTAGGGATGCATGCCCTAAAAACCTACCACTGTGGTTGTTTTCTCATGACCAAAAAATGTATAATGTATATTATTAAATGAAATCAAACTATGTGGGTTATGATTCCATTCATAGAGATATATAGAAAATCAATTCTATGGTATTAACCCTATAACACTATTGGCTTGAGGTAATTCACCCTATTATTATGTATTTTTATGTTATATAATGTTTGGGTTGAGTTCCATGATTTTCTATATGGTTTTGGGGTGATTTGAATGTTTTAATGGGGGCGAATGATTTGTGAACAATTAGGAAAAATTGTGAAACTTTACTAGTAAACTATGAAACTGAATCTGGGAATCCCTTAGTAGGCATGTTGTTGGCACATGTTTAATCCAAACTATGGAACTATCCATGTGTATAGGGTGTTTTGGATAGTATCATCACATGGTTGGTGCATTTTTTTTAAACCATGTGTCCCAACCATGTGGCCACCTAGGTTATGTCCAGTAGCACTTGCAAGGACGGCACCACACTTTTTAAAATGTGCACCAAACCATGTGATGTACAATAAATACAGCAAAAAAAAAATTGAATTTGAATTCCATATTTCACCTAAAGACCCTCATTTTTCTCTTGTTGGTCAAAATACTAAAACTAGAAAACTCCCCTAGGAGATTATATAAATTACCTTTGATCTAAAATCTATTTTTGATAGATCTATGTGCATTGGATATCAATGGTAAGTATTAGTTTTCTCTATTTATGTCTAGTTATTCCCATTTCATCCCATAGGAAACATTACAGTTGATATTTTATTGAAAATTATTTGGTATATGGTGTGTTTTTTATGAAATCTTGATTCGATATATTGATTTATAGAAATTTTGATCTCATGTCAATAGGTTTTATTATGTATTTATTAAAAAAAATTACTCATTGGGAGGTAGGTGCATCTCTCTCATCTCCAGTGATTCTAGAACATGATGGTTTTTATTAAATTTTTTCATTGAATTTTAAAGGAAACTCATTTTTATTTCTAATTGGAAACACCTTTGGTGGATAATATATAAAATTTGAAATTAAATAATTTTTTTGGATAATACCTTTTGTTCAATGTTTTAAATTGTTAATTCGATATGGTGCATGCAATATGTTTTATTTAATAAATTACATATATTTTTTGAAAATTAATTATTGTGATAACTTGGAATAGTTATGTGGGGTGTATTAATTATTTTATTAAGCATGGATTTTTCATTACATACATGGTGTGAGGTTCCCTACTAGAGGCACCTTCTATGTGGAAACTCATTGATGACTTAGTGGATTGACGAGTAACCTCTCAATAGTATGGTATTTTCACCTATAATTCATGTGTTAAAGAGTAAGAGTATGTGAATTAGGTATTCCATGTGGAATTAATTTATATTTTTTTGATTCTATCAGTTTAAATTTTTTATAATTGGTAATGTTATTTAATGTTCTTCTTCATTATTTTAAATTATATTTTGACCTATGATCTAATGTGTTCTTTCTCTAATTGTGTGTGTATGAGGATTTCCCACTAGTTATAATTTCTCACCACCTATATATGATCTTTGGTGAGTATATAGATGTTTTTTATATGACAAAAAAATTGTAATATTTAACATTTCTTTAGTGGTACCTCAACTCTTACCATAAAAATGGGTATGGTTTGGATGTTATTAATGGTATTATTTTTGTTGGTCCTTCATATTGGGATGGTATCAAGGATATAAAAAAAATTAAAACATAAAATATTATAATAAAAAGTTTTATCTAACATTTTTATTCTGAAATTCATTTTATTGGGGTGTTCTACGTACTAACGGTGTTTTTACGACACCCATGTGAGTTTTGTCATTTCATCGGCAAGGGTTTAAATTATGAATGTATCATTTCATGAATTAGTAGAGATACTTCCTAAAAGGACTTAATTTCTCATATTATATTTAATGATTCTAAAAAATTGGTTTTTAAGATTTTTTATTTTGATGATTTAGATCATTATAGGCTATTATTTTACTAGTGAGTGATGACTAAATGGTGTTTTTTACATTAAATAAATGGAACCTGTTACATGAAATATAAACCCACATAAATAGGATATAGAGAATTTGGTTTCAAATTAATGAAAAATATACCAAAAACGTTTTCATGGCATTGATACAGCTCTACACGTTATTGATAAAGAAAATCCAAATGAATAACCGTGACATGAAATTGATTATGTGTAGTTTCAAAAAAAACTCTACTAATATTTTGGGGGGATTATGAACTTGAAAAGGAAAATTAGTTTATTAATATAATTAATTTGATCTTAGATTTCATTAGAACCCTAAACGATATAATGGTCAAATAAGAAGTCTATATGCTGGAGTATATTACACACCTATGGTAGGGTTTAGTTTTCTAATATAAATACAACAGAGGCCTAATATGGGTGGGATTTGAAAAATAGTTCAAAAAAATACACATTTAAACCTTTAAGATATCCAAAATAAAATATTTCATCAATATAAAGAAATTAAATATACCGGTGATGTAATATGTAGTAAATTTTATGAACATGATTCATTTTGATCCAAAAGTTCCTGTTAGAACATACTTAAAGGAACACATCATTGATTCTATATTTTTAATAGAAATTCATTATAACATAGTTGTTCATGGTATTACTAATTATATAGACATGCTTCCTAGAGTGAAAATGGAAAAAAGGGATATTACTATGAATCCTTCTAGATAAAGTAATTTTTATGCATTATAATAGAAGGGCACTCTAATGTTGGTAATAAGAGGAAGATGGATACCTACTTCCAAGGAGAATAGAATTACAAACTCAACCCCCAGATCAGTTAAATTTATTATAGATCCTAGTAGTAATGCCATATGTTTCATATGTGGTTTTTTAGAGCATAAAAACAATATTTTAATGAACCACCCAAAGAATGTAAAAACAATAATCAGATGGGACATATTCAATGTTATTTCCCTAACACTACAAAGTTGGTTGTTGAAAATACATCTCATGGGTCTCATAAATATTAAGATTTTACTGGATGATCATATTTTATATTTATCAACCTTTTAATAAAGTGAGCTAGATTGATTCCAGTAACAACCAGACTCTTTTGAAAATGAAACCTCAATAAGGATGGAAGGAAAGGGGGGAGAGTAAAAAGTTGTATGGTGGTGAGGTGATGATTAGGGAGGATCAATGTAGACTTTCAACAATACAATATATCACTCATATTAAATTAATGGTTATGAACGTTCTATTTAATAATAGTATATCTCACACTTTTATTACTTCACATTTCATAAATCACATAGAGTTTAATATTTAGAATATTCCAAACGTGATGAGTATCCATACACCTCATGAGTAATAAGAGTGTATGGGATTTAAATACATATCTTGTTAAACAAACATCAATAGAATCTAGTTTGTTTGGAACTTTTATATTTAATACACATATATCTTTTAATGGATATTGGGAATGGATTGTTAAGTTAATTTAGAGGCTAATATAGATTGTTATTCATATGAAGAAAATTTTATGTCTTTGGATGGAATGATGCATCTATTTAAATGAAATGGGGGTGTGAATTTTCAAAAATGTACGACCTTTAGCACCGATTGTTTCAACTATTTATTATTAAATAGTAGAAGTCTCTTTTGGGACCCATTATATAATGATAATAGAAATTTTCCTACCATTTTGGATTGGTATACAGACATATTTCTTCAACATTTTATTAGTCTGTAATAAGAAATGGAAGTTTAATTTTTTGTTGATATTATTCCATGAATAAATAGCATTTAACATACATCATGTATAATTTCACCATCAAAATTAAGGTAATTGAATGTATAATTAGAGGAATTGGAAATTAAAGGTTTCAGAAGACCATGTATGTCACCTTGGGCTACTCTAGTTCCTTTTGAAAATAAATTGGATGGTTCATTATGAATCTATGTTGATTATAAAAAACTAAATATGGTTATAATAATGAATAGATATCCTCTTTGTAAAATTGATTATCTTTTTATCAGATGAAAAGGGACCAATAGTTCTCAAAAATTGATCTACAGTCTGGCTACACTCAAATACGGGTTAGTAAATAGGATATTCTGAAAACATATTTCGGTAGTCAATATATTCATTATGAATATCTAGACATCCCATTTTTTCCTAAAAAAACCCCAGTTATTTTCATGGAATTTAAGAATAATGTATTTAAATGGTACCTAGACTCTTTGTGGTATCTTTTTTTGACATTATTTTGTATTATTAAACATGAAAATAAAATGAATAATATTTATAGATTATCTTGATTATTTTTCAAGAGCATTGGTTGTATGAAAAAAAAAATGTATAAATGTGATTTCTAGATGTAAGATGTTTATTTCATTAATTATGTAATTTAGAGAAAATAATATCATTTAATCCAAAAAATATAGGAGTTTTCATATCTTAGAAATCACTGATGAAAATATTTATGATGCATAACTTTCCAGGAATGTAATGTAACTATTATCACATTGTTCATGTCTTATCAGGTCTCATATCTCCTATGATAGTGCTAATAAGAAATGGAATTATATTCCATTGGATTACTGATTTTAAGAAAATCTATATAAGAAATAAGGAATGGATAAATTCAGTACCAATTATTGTCTTTCCATAACAAGTAATAGGTTGTGTGTATTATTTTGATTCATATAAATCTAGACCAATCACTTTTTCATGAAAATAGATTATATTATAGATTATAGTTTATGATAGTTATGAATTAGTGAAAACAATTATCATCCATGTTATTTGGAATTGGATGTGGTGGTTCATGATTTGAAAATATGGCATCATAATTTATTTAGAGAAAATTTCACAATGTTCACAGACCATAAAATTTTAAAACACATATTTTCAAAAATTGATTTGAACCTAAGATAAATATGATGAATATAATATCACTAGCTATTTTATTTTGACTTGGTTTATACACAAATCGAAATAAATACCATGGTTGATGCTTTAATCTGAAATTCATATAACAAATAATAAAAATAAGCACATGATCATAGGAAATTGATGATTACGACTGCGGATATACATTTGGATTACACTGAGCAGAATAAAATCATGTTATTATTTCGATGAAACTCATAAAATATTTTTTTAATAAAGTTATGGTTTCTCAAAATATTTATATTGATTTCATTACCATTACATCAAATTATAATTGTTTGGAGACCATTGATGGATAGAAACATGATGGTAACTGTATGTTTCGTTTTCAAGATTCCATAGTAGTTCCACCATATTATCAAGAACATCTTATTTAGGTTTATCAAAATTCTAAATTGGAAATTCATCTCGGAATCCAAAAGTTGTATAGGACTATAAGGAACCATTTTTTATGGTCAGGTATGAAATGAAATCCATTTTACTTTTTTACAAGTTTACTAACCTATCATCAATTCAAGGATGAGCATCAACGACCAGCTGGAATGTTTCAATCCCAACATATATCAACATAGAAATGGGATTAGATAGATATAAAATTTTTTACAGGATACTAGGAACTATTTAGAAACATGATTCGATCT
Organism: Viscum album; assembly: GCA_963277665.1. Lineage (NCBI taxonomy): Eukaryota > Viridiplantae > Streptophyta > Magnoliopsida > Santalales > Viscaceae > Viscum > Viscum album. Next base: position 565,071,709 of record OY728164.1, on the reverse strand, counting down.
AGGGGTTTTAGACCAACTCATAAATTTATCCCATATCATTTTAATTCATTAAACCAATATGGTAGATAACTTATTAATGATCAAAATTTATAAAGAGGTAAAATTACATGAAATACTTGTTTTAATCGTCTCCTATTTAAATCCTTTATTTACAAATCATATTTGGAGATAAAATTAAAAGTATTTGGATTCCCAATTAACCATTATCATGTTTTATCATCCTCAAATAGAGGGGAAATGAGAATGAATGATTCAAACTCTAGAAGATATGATCTATGATTAATTTATGGATTTTAGTGGATCGTGGGAGGATTGTTTTCACTTAGGTGAGTTTTTGTATAACAATAACTAGCAGGCCACAATAAAGAAGGATTTGTTTTAGTAAATTTTTGTTCATATATGTAAATCACAAATTTATGGGGTTAATATTGAAGAAACATCATTATTAGACCTATAATTATTCATGAAATGACTGAGAATATTTACAAGATCAAAAAAATTATGGTTTCATCCTAAATCCATCAAAAATATTATAGAAATCATCTAAATCACACATTATCCTTTTTAATGGGAAATTATGTTTTTTTTGTAGTCTCTAAAAGACTAGTACATGTTTGATTGGGTAAGAAATGATTGACATCTCCTTGGTATGTTGGAACTTTTGAAATATTTTAAGGAATTGGTGATCTTGATTATTGGTTGGATTAACCATCATGGTTCTATTTAGTTCATAATGTATTTCATGTATCTCAATTGGTTAAATTCCCTCTCAATCATTTCTATGTGATTTTATGGGATCATGTCAATCTAGAACAAAATATTATATTTATTCATGTGTTTATTCATATATTGGACATACAAGATAAATTCTTTCATGGAGAATTAATTCCATTGGTTCGAGTATTGTAGAAAGATGGTGAAACTAAAGAGTGGACAATGGAATGTGATAAAGAGTTGTTGGAATAAAGGTTAGATATTTTTTAGAGAACAAAAAATCGACATATTTATTGGGATGGAAATCCTAATGGTGGGGGAATGTAACAACCATAGTTTGAGGTACTTCTCCCATTTATTATGTATTTTTATGTTATAAAATATTTGAGTTGAGTTTTTAGAGTTTCTGGATGACCTAGTTGGGTTTAAAAATTATTTTTGGGGTTTTATGGTTTGATTACGGTTAAGGTAAATAATTAAACTTCTCTAGCAAACCTTGCAAGAGAATATGAGAGTAATTGGAAAAGTAATATTTCGGGAAATTTTTTTCCAATCCATATGACAAACCATGTAAATTGGGGGTTTTGTGACATTATAATTGCATATATGGTGCATGTTTTTTAAAATCATGTGTCATAACCATGTGTAATCCTGGTTTATATGTGATAGTAGTTATACGATTAATGCATGGTTAGTTAAATCATGTGGTAAAATCAGGTTTTATGCATTAAATACATTCAAAAATATGATTTAAAACCCATTTTCACCAAAAAAAAACGCTCATTATTATCCCATTAGTCTCATATCTAAAACTAGAGAACTCATCTTGGAGATATCAGTGATTCCATTTGATATGAAAGATGGTTTTAAAAGATCTAAGTGTGTTGGATCTTCAGAATCAATGGTAAGTATTTTTTTTCTCCCTTTCTATCTGTATCATCTCATATAATCCCACATTGAACATTAGATCTAATTTTGTATGGATATATATTTGTGGTATATGATGTGTTTCTATGTGATCCTACTTGGTTATATTGAACTAAAAAAATCAAGCCTAGATCTAGAGGTTTCATTGTATGATTCTTTAATTTCACCACCTATTATGTGGTAGGTTGCTTCTCTCTCTTCTCTATCTATTCAATAACTTAAAGGTTTAGTTTTAATTAAATTTTTTATTCTAATTTCAAAGGAAACATTTATTTATTTTTTATGGAAAACCCTTTCTATAAATAATTTATAAATATTGAATTCAAATAGTGTTTGGAAAACCCATTTGGTTCTATGTTTAAAACATTAAATTTGAGATGGAACAACAAGGTATATGATTTAATTAAATAAAATAATTATTATTTTAAGAAATTAATTGGTGTGAGAACTTTTCATACATGGGTAGTTGGTTTTCATCATTGTGTTGGGTGTTTCCTTTCCATTACAAAAATGTCATGAGGTGGATGCACCTAGAGAATGACCATCCATTGATGAATTTGTGGATCGATCAGTAACTACTCATGAGTGTGATACTATAACCTAGTATGCATGTTTTCCAAATTAAATGTATGTGTTTTGGGTCAACCAAGTTGAATTAATGGGTAAATGTTTTTATATTTAATTTTAAAATGTTTAAAATCAGTAAAAAAAAATATGTTTCACTCTAATTTTTTAAATTATATTTTCAACAATGAGTTAACATGTTCTAGTCTTAGTGGTGTGTGTGGGAATATTTTTGTGGATTTATTATTGGGATTACACCCTAAATATTCACTTTCAAAAATATGAAAATTCTATTTTCCATGATACAAGAAAGGGGAATATTTTCTATTTATTTAGTATCTCCTCAACTCCTTCCAAGACCATCGTTAGGGTTAGTATATTACAAATAATAACTCCACAACCCTTACCACCTCATTTTACAGGGGTCCTACCCACCATGGATGTTGATAAATTCAATATTTTCTTCTTTTATGGATCTCAACTATAGTGTAACATGACATTTAGATCAAATGAGAGATACTAAAATTTTCATGTACAAAAACCTCTTAAATATATGTTGTTGTTCAATAAAATTCATCCTTTGTGTTACAGAAAAAGGATTAATAAAATATTATTAAATAAATAATTTAGTTCTAGACTAGGAAATAAAACCCCTTGATAGATTATCCAACATCTCATACTCTTATTTGAAAACAAATTTCCACCATCACTACCCCAAGTGATCGATAGGTTGCCTACCTTTGAAAATAAAGAGAGACCTATGAGACCCAAAACAACCAAATGGGCCTACAATGAGTAAAATCCATAAAAATTGAATAAAGAACAAGATGAAAATCCTTTATATAAGAAATTATTTGATAGGACATGTATTTTCATACTATACTATTGAGATTCTTATATATTCCTTAGAATTCAAATGGAATCCATGACGAACACACTATGGTAGATAAGAATCTCCATCCAGTATGAGGGAAACCACATAACAATGGGAGTTTCCATGAACCAATAGTTGACAACACTATAATCATGTGCTATTTTTTTATACATCTACCAACTCTCATATAAAATTATGTACATTATCACTTACCCAAGGCTTAATGTGATATATATTGAATGCAAGGGTGTAGAAGTACCTTCATGAAGGGGTAATCCTAACCTTGGAAATAGATTATAAATTTCTAATATATTTGAGGCCATATAAGGTAGATTTATGTTGAAAAATAAGCTAGGGGTAGGTCCCCCATTTCAATATCAATCCAATTGTGATGAAAGGTAATGATTAACTTTCTAATCATAGGGAAGTGGATGGGGATGTTCCCCATGTCTAACAAAAATTAAATAGTTTCCAAGGAAGGATCCAATACATTATGGTAATCATAATCAATGTGTGACCTTAATTATTTGTGAAAGTATAGGTAAATTTTTTATTTCCCAATCATCCATACTACAAAATCCAGAAAGAGATCCTGTGAGGGAAAACTAAATAATGTTACTCAAAGGAAGGTCCACGTACATGTCACTAATAACACCCCTAAGTCACATGAGCATATATCGATAGTGACACAAATCCAAATCTTGATCACCACAATCCAAAATCATCATAATTTCTAAAATTTATCCTTTGTGACTGCTTTAATAAACTCTTCATCAATGGTAGTGTAAAACTCTAAGGTCTTTTTGAGTTAGGAATTTTAGGGGAAATTTAAATTCTCTATGTTTATGAGGAATTCCCATTAGAAAATGGATCTCAAATTAGAATCTCATGTGTTTAGACGTCTTCAAAAGATTTTTGGGGTATGGTTTATGGCCCTTCATGTTTTTTGGGTGTTTTAAGGATCCCCCAAGGGTTTTTGGCCCAGAGGTAGTCAACCAAGCCATTGTACCCCATACTTGGGAATTTTGGAGGGTTTTCCCTATAGTATATTGCAAATGGGAAACTTGGTGACTGAAATGACTAGGTTTGGAATTTTGGAAATTGTGGTGTATGTTTTGGGGGTGTGTGTTATGGTAGCTAAAATAGTCAGTTTTTTTCATTTCGGGTGATCATGGTGATGGGTTAGGAGGCTATGCCACATGGGGACCAGAATGGGGTTCCCTACACAAAGGTGAATCCATGATGTATGTTTTGATAGGGCCATAGGGACCACTATTCCCTGGTTCAATGCATTTTTATAACTCTCAAAAATTTTAATATATGATTACCTTTAAATAAGTCAATCTTTTCGGTATCTTCCCCCAAATGCAACACCTACTAAAATGAAACCGAAATATGTTTAGGTCATGAAAACCTAGGAATTTAAATATCAAGAATGAATTGAAATAATATATCTAAGAAATAATTATTAAAATAAGATAATGGCAACTTCTAATATGAATGAAATTCAGTTGGTATAGCTAAAATGTTAAATACGATCATTTTATTCTATAAAAATATTTTTTATGAAAAATGTCTTACTATTTGATATGTATTTCTATTTCAATAAAATTTTGATTAATGATGTTAAAATATATTTGATATTTATAATTGGTTGATATTAATTTAATTAGAATATAATTTTAAATATGAAATATAGTGGTTAATATTTTAAAAAACAATTAACCTATAAGAATAGTTTTTCACTATATCTCCCAATTTTATTTCAATGTTATATTTATTAAATTTATAATTTTAATTAAAAAAATTCTTAATTATATTAATATTTTCTTAAAATGGGTTTTTGGGATTTTTCTAAAAAAAAATTAATAGTGAGAAATATTGGTTTTTCAAATAACATGAATTTGGTGAAATTATTAGTATATAAGTGTTAATTTTTTAAAAAAATGAAACCTATTTATAAGACAATAAATTTATTTTATAAGTGAATTTATAATTTTAAATAAAAATTGGTTTTAATTAACAACCTCATATTTGAAATTTTAGAACATATAATATATTTTAAAAGAAATATTGTTTTTATACATTATAAATTTTTTATTTTTTATTTAGTTTTTATCACTACTATATATTGAATAAAATAAAATGTATTAATAATTTTTAATCATTAGGGAAAAATTATGTAATAATAACCGCTTTTTTTTACGTAAATATTAAATTACCTTAGGTAAAAATTATTTCACATTATAAAACATTAAATGGAAAGGGTAATAATTCATAGGGTAAAGGAATTAAAACATGTTAAAAACATGCTTTAATTACGTTTTGAGAGATTCACAAACTTATATCACACTATAATAAATTATTGTCTATTTTTTTATCTATTTTACAGTTTAGGATGTTATACCATCATATTAAGTTGTAATATTTATAAACATTCCATTCTCGCAACTTATAAAAAGGGCCACTCACGACCCATCCAACGCCACTCAAAAAATCAGGTTTCCTCATAAAAACCTACCCTATTTACTTCATCAATAATCCTATTTCTCTATTTATAGCTTCTATTCACCATTTATTGTCAATTATATCTATTTCCAATGGATATTCCAAGGAAATCTAAAATTGATCAACATGAGTAATCATTTTTACATAACTTGTTTCTTTTCTATTTTTATTTTCTAATTATAATTTTCAAATACATAGGTAATGAAATAAATATTTTTATATAATTAATTTTATTATTCAATTTTAAAAATCATTAATCAAGTTTTCTATTTTTATCTTACAAAAGGAGGAAACTACATTTGTGTTTCGTGTGGGACTACCACCTCCACAAAATGTCACATTTCATTTTTCGTAACCACCCTACATGATTGGTAATAAGAATTAATATAAAAAATAAGTATGATATTTATAACATATTTTTTAATATAAAAAGATAAATCATATTATTCATTTTTCTCATTCTATTTAAAATATAATATTTCATAAGGTGTACATGTGGACTACAGCATCCTTGGAACAATTATTTTTTGTTTTTCATTTCATCATCACATTATATGGATAGTCATCATAATAGGTATTATAGACTAAATTTATTCTTATGGTATCATTAAACTTATGATATTTCAAATTAGAGAATATATTAATGATATGATCAACAAATAATATTCATTAATTCAATTATTTAAAATGAGAATTCTAAGAGGAAAATGATATCCTTTTCTAATTAATGACATTATATAAATTATTTACTCATTATAATTATTTTAAATTATTATATATCACACTAATAATAAACAAATATAATCATTATTATTTTACTATAAATATATGATAACTAACCCACCTCAAAATCATCCATTAATCATGGTGGGGTCATGTTTTGGTGGGTTTAACTATTTACTTGAACAATACTATGAATTTATATAATGAATGATTGTGAGAAATTATTTACTAGTAAAATATAATATAAATAAGTAAATAATTTTTTTGGTTCTCATAAGTTTATATCAATATTTAATTCATTGATTAAGAACACATATTTCATTTGTTAAGAATCTCCCACACATGATCATTGCTTATTTCAAATTCATGGTTTTTAACCAAAACTACCATGGAATGAAATTATACCTTTATATATAATATGGAACATATATTATAGTACCGTTAATTATATTTTAATGATGAAATTTGCAACAATAATTAATACACACACCATTTTTATGAAACTATTTTAATGCAATAATGATTACTTACACCCATTATTGAAAATAGGTAAACACATACACATATATATATATATAATGATTATAAATGAGGAGTATAAATGTTTATAATTATTAGTATGATTTTTGGGTATTTATTTAATGAAATTAATTAAATTATTCAATACATTTTATTCAATTATATAACGATTCCGGACCAAGGAAAGGGTTTTTATCTCAAATTCCTCTCTTTGAGACATGATTAGTATTATGAATCTAATTTACTTTATGTAGTGTGTACGAAACATATTTGAGATATAATTTCATTAATTTTATTTTAACCATGGAATTTGAAGTTCGATTACAATCCATGTCTTTCAAGGGGTATTGATTAAATTGTTACTCAAACCGCAAGGGGTATTTGTCTTAACCTTTAATATTTTGAGACATGTCTATGTTATGAACTGTATTTTCCTTTAAATGTTTTATTCACTTCCCATGGATGTATATTTTTCATATATTTTTCTATTCATGTGACATACTAATCCAAATCAGTTCTTTTTCATGAAATGTATTTGGACTTGGTTGTTACCCTTGTTTTATTTCTTTTTCATAACAAAATTTCAATTTATTTTGTTATGAGTACTTCTATTATACTTATTTAATATATTTTGGATACATTGTTAACTTTTATTTAATTATTTTGTATTTAATTTATATAAATTAATACAACATATACCCCTTTTTTAAAATATTTCTTACTTTAAGGAGTATCTTTCTCATATTGGATATTGATAAATCAAGTCCCCCTTTGTAGATTTATATTGATTCCTCATGAAATTATTTCTTCCAATATTGGGTTCTTCCAACTTAATATTTTATTATATGGTAATTTCACTACCAATATAGATAAATAATATATTTTTATAGAAATTAATTTTGTTTACTCTTCTTACAATGTGACTTTTGAATAAATGAATTATAAAAATAATAAAAATATTTTTATATATTAAATTTCATATGTTTTGTATTCATTTTCTCATTTCTCCAAGATAAACATTATGTATTTTCAGTACTCCGTTATTGGAGATTATTTATAGATGTAATTTATTTCATGATCTTTCACATCACCTTTTCAAAAGTTACCTTTAAAATCAACATATAAAGTTGTATTTTACGTCAATGTTTAAAATGTATTCAAAAATATCTATTAAGTTTTCACACACTTTTACCTTATAATTTTAAAAAGTGTTTTTCCTAATTTTTTTAATGAATCATGATTTATTCTATATATATATATATTATTGTTTGGATTAAACTCGTCATTTCAAAAAATTTGATTCTTAATCAATTCTTTTGTGATATCATTTAAAGTATTCTTTTTATAGGGTGTATTTTATTTATATAAATATCCTCCTAAGTTTCCATTGGTACATTGGGGATATGATCTTTTGTAACAATAATTATTATTTCTCTAAATGGATTATGATCATGTTATTCCAGTATTAAATTAACCACATACTCTTTACCACACACACTGTGAAAATATAATTTTATAAAATTCATATTAGTGGATGCTCAACTAGAATGAAATGTTGTTTTTTATTTAGGTAAATATTGAAATTCATAATGATTATTGAAAAATAACATATATTTTTAATTTATTGACATTTTTTATTTTTTATTATATGGATAGCCTTGTTTTTATTAATCCATAGGTTCCTTAGAAAATGGAAGGAAATGATTTTTTGACTCTTATAGTGAATGAATTATACGTAATAAAGTGACGGTGGGGCCTAGAATTATATCATCCTTAGATGCATTGACAATTCTCATGATATGGAACAACTTGGGTTTTGGTGTATTCCTATACCTATATCAAAAAAACTTATTGGCACAAAATCCTTAAAAGTATGTTATTAGAGTCTATAATTATAAATTCCATTGATATGATATCAGTATTATTGATATCCACGTTTTAATTTATTTTCATGTTTATAATATTCTCTCAGTTTTATTTGAATATATAATTATTTATATTATTTATTCATATCATTTTATGTATTCCAGGATAATATTTTATGTTGCTTCGGTTATGTTTTTTCCTTATCGAGAGTTTTATTTCACCGTTTTATTTTGTTTTCATTCCCAAAGTTATGAAGAAGAGTATTAGAAATGATATATCTAGAAGGATAACAATTTTGAAATAATTTTTGGGATATTTTGAACACTTAATGAGGATTAATTTGATTCTTATATAGTGGATAAAAAATTTCCTTCATTTGAAAAAAAGATATAAGTTTTGTTAATTTATGTTTTCTTGGATTCTCTAATTATTTAAAACTAAAATGTATTGGGAATATACATTATGAAATATTATCTTTGGTTCATGTAATTATGAGATAGTTATTTCTAGTAATCTACAAATTATATCGAATCTAGTATGTAAATTATATGTTTATGGAATTAGGCTCAGAAATATAGTCTGGGGCGCTACAGTTGGTATTACATAAGGGTTTAAATAAATTTAGATATTAGGATATTTTTTTAGGATAATTTAAGGGTTGATAAGTTAATATTGTTCATCATTAAATAGTTATAGATAACCATTTTGTATACTATATGATTTAACATTAGGTTAATAGTACAGATTTTATCTGAGGATTAGGATAACAGAACATTTATAAAACACCATAGGAAAAGTCTAAGTGATAATTCTAAGTATAGGATAACATCTTGATGTTATCGTGAGGTAGATATTGTGTGTTTATCCTAGAAATTACATACTTTTATAGATACTACAAGTGGATTCAAGATCTAGAATAGATCTACCTTAGGGTAATAACCCCAAAAAAGGTGGATTGTGTATTAACTCGGTCATCACCTAGTGTAAGAAAAAGAGGCCTTGATTGAAAACATTATTTGAAACTCTCTATGGGGTTTCTTTAGTTAATTAAATTCCCTTTATGATTCATTATGAGGTATTTGAATATTTTTATTTTAGATAAAATAATAGGAAAATAACCATGGGTAACAATGATTAAAAAAAGAGATGTACAAGTTGAGGTACATATTACTTTATATATTCTTTCCATTATAATGAATAATTTTTATTCTAAGAGAATATATTTCAATGATATTTAGATTTATAATATTATAATAAATATCATGATAATTTGGGATCATTACTTTGAGTATTATTTTAATAAGTATAAGAGATCCCAACTCACTGTAACCTATGTTAAACCAAGAATGATACATTTTAAAGTGAGAGTGATCTAGGTTGAACCAAGTCTAATAAAAGTTAATATGTATTAATTATAGTCTAATATTATATTTTTATAAATTAGGACATCTTTAGGTTAAATTTTCATATATTTATTTAAGATAATCAAATTATAATGATCATCAATGATGTTAACTCTTTTGGTTTTATTAATGGATGAATCCCAAAGGAACCAAGTTTACAATGGATTCTGTGGGAAATGTGGCATCTTTACCAATGAAAAGCATAACTAGATAATGGATAGAGTGAGAAATATTATGATTATTTGAATCTGAGTAACAAAAATTCTAATTAACAACATAAACATAGTATAAATTCCAAACCCACCGAAGTATATAGGGAAGGAAACTCATTGAAATTTGGATGAAATATATAACAGTAGAAAGAATATTTTATATCCTACATGTCAAAATGTGGGTAGAATAATGGGTTAAATTACCGTAAAGGGGTAGTTAAATTCTATTAGTGTGGCAATTAAGGTCATTAGACTCAAAAATGTAAGGGGAAGAGACAAGATACAAAAATAAATTTCTCTAATTTCAAGATAATTTGGTATTATGAGACTCAATTTCCAAATACAATGGACAATGAGTGAAATGATCTCTAGAAATAATATAAGAAAGGAAAATAATATGAAAATATTATTAATGTAGTAGAAAATGATTTTTCACTCTATATTTTTTTATATCCTATGTTATGTAAGTTTTCACCAACTAATGGATATTGAGTTATATATAAAAACCACTAGTGGTATGATTATCAAGTAAATAATTTTTAAGGTTTTTGGAAATTTTTTCTCTATGGATATAGATCTTAATACCTTTGTATAATTCTATGTGAAATTGGTAATGTGTTATCTCACTATACAATGTTCTTATAATAATTTTACATATAGATAAATCTCATTCCATGTTCTAAATGATCTCATGATTATATACTAGTGTATGGTTAATTATGAGTTCACTATATAAATTAAAATGATATATTATTCAAATTGAGAGGATTTATTTTTTAAAGGAGTATAATATAACACCATGAAATTTAAATATACTATTACCTTTGAATTAGTCAATGTGTTTATAGCTTTCTCAACATGAAACACTAAATTAAAACTAATCTATGATATGTTTAGACTATAAAAACCAATCAATTGAATTAATGGTAATGGATATGAGTAACATATATATGAAATATTTATATAAATAAAATAAATTCTAATTTTATTATGAATGAAATTCATTTGGTATAGCTAAAATTGTGAATAAGATCACTTTATGTTTAGAAATGTATTTTTATAAATTTTTCATTTCTATGCTATATTTATTTCTTTTTCAAGAAACTTTGGATTAATGATGATAAAATATATTTTATATGAATAATTTGTTACTGATAATTTAATTATTAAATTATAGGAAATATGAATGAGAATGTTTACTATTCAAAAAATTTATTGTCCTATAAAAATAGTTTTTCTATATATATCACCCTTTTATTTAAAAGTTAAATATGAAAATTATAATATTTTAATTTATTAAAAATTAATATTATTTCTGGATTAATGATAGGAATATTTTCTTAAGAGTATATTTTTGTTATTTTTCTAAAAAGACTTATTTTTAAGTGAATCGTGTAAAACATTATTTTTACAAAAAAATGAATTTTAAAACAATATTAGTACGTAAGTATAAATTTGAAATTCATGAAACCTTTTTCTATAATGGTATATGTTTCTTATAATAGACTTTATAATTTTGGAAAATTTTGGTTTTAATTTAGAAACTAATCTTCAACATTTTAGAATATAAATTATATTTTTCAAGAAAAATGGTTTTATTATATTATACATTTAGAAAATTAAAATTAATTTTTATCACTATTAGAGATTTAATAAAGTAAAATAGATATAAAATTTTGAATCATTAGATTAAAATTATTTAATAATATCAACTTTATTTTTTATGAATAAATATTACATTACCTTGGGTAAAAACTTGTTATCAATGTAAAATATTAAATGGAAAAAGTAAAAATTCAATGGGTACGGGATTGAAACATGTTTAAAACATGTTTTTAAATGATTGGTTAAGATATTATCAACTTTATATCACCTTACCCTCAATTATTTTCTATTTTTGGAGCCATTGAACATATTTAACATGTGATCCATTTATATTAAGTTTAAATATTTACAAAAATTCCATTATCACCACTAACAAACGGGGCCTCTCAACACCCCCATCAATACCACTCTAAAAAAAATTCCCTCCAAAAAACCTAGCCTTTTAATTGCTTATAATATTATTTTTTCTATTTTTATCTTATAGTCATAATATATTGTCCTATTACATTTATTTCCAAGCCCTTTTCCAAGGAAATATTAAAGTGCTAAATGTGAGTAATAATTTTTACTAAACTTCATTATTTTATATTTTTCTTTTAATATTATAATATTAAAATACCTATGTAAATAAATAATTATTCTCTATATAATTTATTTTATTATTCTATGTAAATAATCAACAATATTCATTTCCTTTTTTCCCTTAGGAAAATCTTAAATGACATTCATGTGTGTGTGTGTGCAGACTACCAACTCCACAAAATGTCATATTTCATTCTCCTTAACCACGTTAAAAAAATAGTAATAATTTTTAATTGAATAAATAAGAATTATATTTATAAAATATTTTATATTTTTAAATTATAAAACATATTTTATATTTCTCTTGTTCTATGGAAAATTAAATAATCAATCAGGCCTATGTGTGGACTACCACCTCCCTGGAACAATTGGTTTTTTGTTTTTATTTTCATTGAAACCTTACATGGATGGTCATGTGAATGTGTTTATTGGATAAATATTAATTTTAGGATAACATAAAGTTTTTGATGATAAATTTTAGAACTTATTAATGATATGATCAAAAAACAATCATCATTAATTCAATCTTTTAAAACGAGCATATTAATAATAAAATAATTTCTTTTTTTAATTAATTACTTTATATAAATTATTTACTCATTATAATTATTTAAAATTATTATATATATAACTAATAATCGAAAAATAATTTCATTATGCTTCTATTATGATGATATTACAACTAAACCACCTCATAATCATCCATTAATCATGGTAGGTTCATATTTCGATCGGTTCAACCACATACTTAGAAAATACTATGAATTTATATAATGGATGAATATGAGAAATTATTTAATAATATAATATTATATTAATATTTAAATAATTTTTTTGGGTTATTATTCATTTATAATGATATTTAACTAATTAATTAATAAAACACCTTTCATTCATAAAGAATCATCGAAACATGATCATCACTAATTTCATATTGATTGTTTGTAAAAAAAATACAATGGAATTAAATTATACATTTATAAAAATAATGGAACATATATTTTTTTACCTTTAATTATCATTTAATGATATAATGGTTAACAATAATTACTACCTACACTTTTTTTATTAAACTAGTTCTAAGTGATAAATATTACTAACAACCAGTGTTGAAAATAAGTTAAAACTAACTAATATATAAATATATATGTATATAATGATTAAATATTAAGAGTATAAGTGATTATTTTTGTGAATAAGGTTCTTGGGTACGTATTTAATGAACTTAACTTAAGTTTTCAACATATTTTGTTCAATTTTAGGATATATTAGGACCGAGGTAAGGGTTTTTATCTTAATTTCCTCTCTCTGAGATATGTTTGGTATTATGCACCTAATTTAATTTATTGTGTGTATATACTACCTATTTTAGATATCATATCATGAATTATATTTTCATAATTGTATTTTAAGTTCAATTATAGGCCTACTATTTCACAGTTTTTTATTAAAATGTCACTCAAGTCGTAAGGTTTCTTTATCTCAATCATTAATTCTTTGAGACATGATTATGTTTGAACCATGTTTTACATTAAATGGTGTGTTCACTTCCCATGTTTTTATATTTATCATAGATTTTTTATTAATGGGAATACTAATCCAAATCAGTTCCTTTTCATCAAATTTATTTTGAATCATTTATTATTTCATTTGTAAGTCTTTTTAGTAACTTAGTTTGCATTCATTGAGTTGAGATAATTTCTCATATAGATATTTCATGTAAGTAGGATAAATTAACATATCTGATTTTATTTTGTGGAATTTTCATTATTTATATTTCTACCACATAAAATTACTTTTAGAAATATTTCTTACTTCAAGGATTATATTCCCTATAAGAGCTAGTGATAACTTAAGTCTCTGTTCCTTGAGTTATATTACTTGATAATGAATCTCTTTCTTTAATGATTGGTTTATTCCACTATAATATTTTATTATATGGTAATTTATCTACCTATATAGTAAAATAAAGTATTATGATAAAAATAATTTTTTTTACTCTTCTAAAAATGTGATTGTTGAATCAAGGTATTTTAAAATAATAAAAATTGATTGTTTTTCCTTTCACTTTTATATGATTTTTATTCCTCTCATAATTTATGTAAGATAAATTTTATGATTTTTTAAGAATCCATTATGAGAGATTAATTTTAAAATTATTGTTTTCAAAAATAATTCACATAACCTTTTGAAAATTAATATTTGATTGATACATGTAGATTTTAATTTTACATCAATTTTAAAAATGTTTTCTAAAATCACTTTTTAGTTTTCACTTCCATTTACCTTTTAATTTTCAAAATGATTTACCCTAATGTGGTTTATATTTTGTAATTTATCCCATAATATATATATATATATATAATTTGGGGGATTGAAGTCGTGGTATTTAAAAATTCAATTCTTGATATCTTATTTGGTGATATCATTCAAAGTATTATTTTTTTATGAGGGTGTCTTTAATTTAAGTAAACAACCTTCTATATTTATTTTATTACACTAGGGATATGTTCTTTTTCTATGATCAACCTTATTTATCTAGTTTTATTATGACTACATAATTATATAATTGACATAACGATATACACATTACCCAATAAAGTGTGAACATCTAATTTTACAAAATTTAGATTAGAGGATGTTCAACTAGAAAGAAAGATTACAAGTTTTTTTGAAATGTATTGAAATTATTGATGAGTATTACCTACTAACTCAATTTTATTATGTATTAACATTATTTATTTTTTAACTATACACATAGACATGATTTTATTCATATATACGATACATAGATAACGGTATGATATGTCTTGTTGAATCTAATAGTGAATTCGTTGGAGTTAATCAGGTGATGAGTGGGGAAAAATATTATATAGCCCCTCAGTGCATCGAAAGGTCTCATGACATGAAACAAATTTGATTTTTTTGTACACCTCTCCCAATATTAGTATATTATCTTGGTACAAGTCCTTGATGGAATGTTATTAAGGTCTATAATTATTCATTCCATAAATATGAGATTAGTATTATTGATATCCATGTTTTCAATTATTTATATAGATATATTATCCCCTCATTTTTATTTGAATATTTAATTATTCTTATTATTTATTTATGAAATTTTATGTATTTTATGCTCATGTTTTTGAAATCCCTTCCTGGGTGTTTGATCTCACCCATTTATTATGTTTTTCTTCCCTAGATCATGAAAAATGTACTACACATGATATGTCTAGAAGAATAAAATGTGTGGAAAATTTTATTATAGATTTTTAATTCTTATTTAGTTATAGGTAGTTTATTATTTAGCAGGTAGAGAATATTATTTAGTTAAAAAACACATAGGTTGTGTTATTTTATATTTTGTATTAATCCTTTAAATATTTAATCATCAAAGGTCTTGGGAATGAATCATGTCGAATATTTTTTTTAATACATTTAATTATAGAATAGTTATGTCTAGGGATCTATATTTGGTATCAAATATAGTATGTAATGTATGTGTTTATGTCACAAGGCTTGGGGTCATGGGTTTTGGGTGACACTATTTACTTCCATATTGAGCCTCAGTTATTCATGGGTCACTTTACAAAATGATGATCTAGGGAAGGGCTTAGGTCCTGGGTCTTGTAAATTCGGCCTCCTTGTGGGATGCCTGAGGTGATCGCATGTCATTTCATTCCATTTTTTACAGTACGTCTCCTAATAGATTTTTTTTTGTTTCAAATAAAACTGAATTAAATTAATTATTGAATAGTTATTGATTGTTAGATATTTTTTCTAGGATGATGTCGAGAGTATCACAAGGACATTATGTGAGGGGTTGGACACTATGTTGGTGTTATGAGTTTGTCCAGTGAGATATTATGAAATTTTACACAACCGTTTTAATTTAATAATTAATTATGACTTTTTATAATAAATTAAATATGTATGAAAATAATTTTTAAATATTATATTAAATTTATTTAAGTATTGTGGATTAATTTAGGAAAACATGTTTTATGTAAAAGGTTTGTGTACTTAGATGAGCATGGGAAAGAACTTCTGTGATATTGATAAAACATATAATTACCCAATTGAGGTTTTTAGCCTTGACTTCTCTATGTCTCTTGTTCAATTATTGGTTTTATTCCTTTATCCCATCAGTATCATGTCTCCCTATATATTATATGAATTGTGAAACACCACCATAAATTATGATAGAATTACATCATCCTAATAGTCAAAATGGAACATATAGATTCCTAAATGGTTTTATAGTGTCACCTTAGTCGAAAAAGTTTCAGTGGACCTATTTATAGATTTCATATAGGTGTGTGTTGTATTTTGAAAGTAAAGTAGATTTTATTTTTAAAATTAGATTTCAAAAAAAAATTTGGGTTCATGTAAATTTTCAAAGTAAAATCATACATTGAGAATAGGTTTTAAAATGGTAACTTAAAATGAATGTGAGGTTTTTATAAATAATCATTAATCACATTTTTTCAAAGGTATAAGAAATATTAAAAGGGTATGTGATGCATTTTGAGAAGGTTTTAAAGGAGAATTTAACTTGGTTTTTAATGTAAATATGGAAGGTCATGGTAAATTATTTTGGTTTATTTGACCTTATGAGGGGGATGGCCTATTTTCTAAAGCATTTGTTCTTTTATATGTTCCCATTGATGTGATTTCTTGTGTGATTATATTTTCATGATGATGCATGTTATAAATGTTAGTCGATGAGGGTTTATTTTTGTATCAATGGGAAAGGTTGATCCGAGTGAATGTGATAAACCACTTAGATAGATGATACAGGTATAAAGGACACTCATAAACATTGAGGGATGTTAGAACAAGAATTATAAGATAAATTTGAGATATGTAAATGTGATTAGGGGACCCATAAATGGTTTTCATATTGTAGTTTAACCTAGGGGGACCCTAGCAAGTGCCTCGGAAGTATATTGACCCTAGATATGGTGTATGTGAGATTTGTGTGTTTTTGATTATATGTTTTTCCATCAAAAAGAATCCTTAGTGTGAGGCGGTTATGGCTAAGGAAGTGATAGGTTGTGTATATGAAAGGATAGCCTATTTCTTATGATAAGAGTTTAATTATGTTTAAAATCCCATAAACATGCGTTGTTTGAGATAATTTGGGTGGTATGAACTTCCCATTGAGATGTATTAGATATATGGATTACTTGGATGTTCTCCTTAGATATATAATTCATGCATATTACTATGTGAATATCTTTATAGTAGGGTGAGAATATACCCATGAATTACAAGATGAAATTGTTCCCCGATAGGGTGTAGATATACCTCTGAGATTCTGTATGAATCACTTCCCAGGTAAGGTGTGGGTACACACCTGAGTTTACAGATAATTAAATTTCACTAAATGTTTTGGATACTAGCCTGAGTTTTAGGGTGACTTGATTCCTCAACAGGGTTTATATTCTACCATAAGATTCCATCTAACCTTATTTCTTAAATGTAGAAAATATACCTCTGATTTTTTTATTATATGTTTTCTAGGGTGTTGGGAATATTCTTCCAAATTCCAGATGAGTTAATATGCTCAGACACACTCATGCACAGAATAATTTTGGTTTACTCTAGGTTTGAGGTGTTATGATTGACACTAGATGACTTTACATTTATGTTGATGTGATTTCATGTTATATTTCTTATTGAGTGTGTTTCATGCAGATGACTAAACTCCTTATATATATATAATGCACATCAACTTGATTACAGTAGCACCCAGTATAGTTAATAAATTAGGGACTTTATAATAGGTTGTTGACCTTTCCCCCAACCCTTATAGAAGACCTTTTTTTTATGTATGTTTGTATACCTACATGTTTTAACTCAATGAATAAAAATTGCATGGATCTAGACACATGATTCAGTTAATATGTTTTAAAGGCTAAGGTTTCTACATAATGGTTTTTTGAGTGAGGTCAGAGGCCTCTTTACATTTATTTATTGTTCATTATATAATCTCTAGTTTTCCATTGTATATTTGTATATTATTCCATGTTAATATTTTTTTCTTTGTTTTATTTGATGCATCCAATAGATATATTTACTACTTTTTTCAAAACTAGGGGACAAATTGGGATTATGTTTTGTGCAAAAATGTTTTTTGGATATCACAAATATGTAAGGGGAATGAATTTTTTTGTATATTATGGAATGACCCTCTTCATTTTTTTGTGTTGGTAATAATATCCCCCTAACTATTTTAGGCCTTCATAGTTAGACGGTGTCCTCTGTAATATAGGGAGGTGCACCTAAGTTCACATGATATCCTCGTCTATATTTCATTTAGGTGATCCAAATTATGAATTAAAATGTGTTATCTTGTAATATATTTGGATGAAACAATGTTAGTCATAAATATAGTTAGGTAATTGGGCCTCGGTAGGTAGACTGAGTGAAAGATTAAATAGCATGGAATCAGTTGAAACCCAAATTTATTAGGGATTTATTGTATTGGGACTAATAACTATAGGTTTAATGAGATGTTAGATTGAACTAATAATCCTTGTGAGTTTGGAAGAGGCACGGTGCGACTTATAGGGATCATCTGGGATCCACTGAGTGGTTCATTCAACATGATAGTGGTATACTTAGGGTATGATACACATTGTTAAGGCCAGTGTTCATTGAAATATTTCCTAATTTGGATCTATTATTAATTAATAAAATGTATCATATAATTAATGTTCTCTCAAATGAATTATAATTGTTTTTTAGATTAATATGGATTCTAGGGGACTATTTGAGTGACTTTGATTGGGAATATTTTTTCACAATGGGGAAAAGATTTTTGGGTGATTGGTTTTTGAGAAAATAATTTTTTTAAAAAAATAAAAAAAATGTTTTATAAGAATAGTATATAAAATGTGTAACACCCTAAGATTTTAGTATATATTTCTTTTTAAATAAATTTAATTTGTCTAATAGCATGTGATACACACAACCCCAATTCTAAATGATCTATAACATAATATACCATTATAACCTTACTGTTAAATTAAATATTATAAATATGACTAACTAAATTATGAAAATTCTATTTTTTAAAAATGTATAAAATAAGCTAATTGGTTATCAATTGATTTATAAATGGATTAAAATCAATTGAAAGTAAAAGAAATGTTTTTTTGAAAAACAATTTTTATGTTCGCAATGTGTTTTTTATCATAAATAATTAAATTATCCACTAATAGTGAACTAATTTAATGAAATTTATATATAATATATTCAATAAAAAAATTATCATTCATCTAATATTTTTCTATTCATGGGATAATAATAATCATAATTTTATTCTTATAAACTATATTTTTAAAAAAATTGGTTTCATCGCATTTTGTACACTTACTTTGAAATTAATTCATCCACATATAAATATTGAATTGTGAAAAATATATTTTATATTTTTAATTATGATGTCCAAATTTGGTAAATAGGTCTCCTTTATTTGTAGGCGTTATGAATAGTAGCCTTTATAAAATTTATCACCTCGATAAATGGTAAATCTAGTTAATTTAGGTTAAAACTAAGTATTAAGGTCACCATTTTTTAACTTAATTCTCAATGGTAAAATAAATTATACCCTTATAACCTTATTCTATAACATAAATTATTTTAGAGACACTTTTCTATGAAAATGAACTATATAATATTTAAAGGAAGGAACAATACAAAATGTCACTCTCTTACTTTTAAATATATAAACTGTGTTCACAAAGGGTAAAAAAAATTAAAGAAAATAAATGGTTATTTTGATAATAATTAAATTTTTTTGTTATGGTAACTTATTTATAATTTTTATTGATTATATAATTAACTTAAATTCTTATTCAATGCAAACATAGTACTTCTTCAATTAATAGAAAAATAAAATATATCATTTTAAAAATATTAAAAGTAATATAATTTGAGTGATTTATAGGGTTTCGTTATTTTTATAGAAGAATGTAACATATTATTGATGTGTTAAATTATTATATTTGAATTATATCTTTGTATTACGTTTTTTGATGTCAAATTAAATGAATAGTGTAAAATGGCATTAATAATATTTTATATAAATAATATTTTATTAAATTGTTTAAAAAATCACAAAAATATTGAAATATGAAAATCAGGGTAATATATGATTTAAAATTTCTCACTTATTCCATTATGGTCAAATTTTTATGTTATAAGTAAAATTATGTCCCTTTATGATTGAAATGGTTGTTATCACGATTAAGGTTAAAATAGGTTAACTAATGGGTAAAACCAAAAGATAAGGTTTAAAATACCACTTAAACATATAAAAACATTTGATGATATTTCTACCATATAATACCTTATATGCTTATATATATCCATTTTGAATCATTTTTCATGATAATTAATATTTTTTACTTTAATATTGTTTGTAATTCCAATTTTGTCTTTTCCCTCCCTTATAAAAGGACACCACTTCCCCCTCATATTTACCCCACTTTGAGCAACATATATCAAAAAATATTGACCAATTTCTCATATAAACATCCCTATACACGTTATATATGTTTTTTTCTTCCAAAAATTCCAACCTTGGGGTACTTTAGTGGAGATCTAAAAGAGTTATTTCAAATAATAGGTAATCGCCTTAGTCAATCAATTTCTTTTTAATTATTATTTAACCTCCTCTAGATCTGTTGTATTTATCATAAAATAATAAAATTATTATCTTTAATATAATTTAATATTTTTTCAATTACGAAGCCACCATTATCCTCCCACTTTTCTATCAAATTAAATTTGATAATGTCACTCATGCTTATATATATACTTTCACCTCCACGAAGTGATGTGATTTTTTGTTCATTTTCTCTTTACATGGATGGTAAAAATGTTATATTTAATATATATATATATAATTATTATTATTATTTTTTAAAGGTGAATTATTTTTTATATTTCCTTCATTCCATCTCTCAAAATGTGAAAATATCCTTTATGCATATGTAAGGCCTACCGTCTCTATGAATAGTGAAATTCATTTTTCTATCAATATATTTTTAGATTGATCCGAATAAATATATAATTAATATATACTATATTTATATCATGATTAAAATTATTTTTATTATTTAACCATGATCTATGTAAAAGGATCAAAACTATAGAACCAAAACATACATGAAAAATGAAGGAGTTATCACCCATAACATTGATTTAAACAAAGAATTGTTAATAAACACATAATAAAATATTATAAGTAAGTAATATATGGTATTAAATATATTAGTATGTCTCTTGGATATATTTACTATAAATCTATATTTATTATAAACTCATTTTGAACAGGTATGTTGAAATTCGGTCTGGATGTAAGGGTTAATTTCACAATCTCATCATTATTCAAGATTGTTTTTATTTAAGTATATATTGTGGTTATTATTTTAACTTTCGATATTAAATCCAATATATTTCATTCTTCTCTAATTATATCGCAAAATAATAATTTTTTCATTTCATTTTCTTCTCTTTATATACTCAAGATACTGAAAGAATGTTTTTATGGAAAACTGACATTATTTTTCTACTCGGTCGGGAATCATTCTATTCCATGTACATATTTTCCTTAAATTTTATAAAATAATATTTTTTACATTTTAAATTGATTTACTAAAAAAAATTTATCCCTTTTTTACTTCTTACCAAATGGTTTAAAAGGAATTTTCTTTTCAGTTTTGAATGAGGTGCTTCTTGTCCATTTTGGAAAAGTGTGAAAGGAATAGTTTTTAAACTTATATGGAATGAATTGAATTTACCACCATAATGACCTATCATTTATTTATATATTAATTTTAAATTTTTTAATTTTATTTTTAAATAAAACATTTTCCTTCAAATATTCTAAATTTTTATATTTTAACTATGTGATTTCTAAGTGAAAAATTGTATTTTCCTCCAGAAATTTTCCAGTGAGATTTTGAAATTGTTTTAATCTATTTAAACATCCTTTGTTGAATATTATGATATAATGAGTTTGTACTCTTATGATACCATCCACCATATTTACCTATATTTTTTGATCAAATTGAATGGGGGAAGTATGATATTTTTATGCTAGTTCTTCCAAAATATATAGTTTTGGATTTTTTAGGCATGTTGATTAAATTATGTTATTTATTAATATGATGAATTTATTAAAATTATAAGTGAAAGTTGGGGCCCAAAATTATATATCCTCATGAGGAATTTGTAGGTCCTATTATATAAACTATATTTGGGTATTTGTATGAATCCTTTTCCATTTATGTAATATGCCTTTGTGTAAGGCATCAATGGTAAGCTTTAGATTTATGGAATTATGAAATCTATCATTACAAAATGAGTTATTGAATTATATGTGATTATATGAATAGTTATGATATCCATGGATAAGTTTCTAGATCATGTCATTATATATATAGAATTACTTCATCATCTTTTATTCTTTTCATATTATTCGTTCCTTATTTGGTTATGTTGTATGTATACTCTTACAGAGTGTCTAAGATCACCCCTTTCTTATGTTTCCTTTCCCAGAAATAACAAGAAGTTTATTAATATTGATATGTAATGATATGATAATGTTTATCGTTGTATTTTCAATGAAAATATTATGTTGTATTTTAAGTTTTAAAATTTAACGTAAAATTCATGTATGTATCTATTTATCTAAGACTATTAAACTATTGGGTCCTTTAAGATATGATCACTTGTATCTAGTACCAATGTAATAAACTAACCACCTGGTCTGGGTTACTAGGGTTCAGAGTTATTATACTTGGGATTATATTATTTTTAGTATAAAACTTAGTATCTGGATTTAGGAACACTTAGATTTGGGAATATAACTGTATAATTTATTTTGAGGATAAGTCTAAGTATAAGATAACATCAAAATGTTTTGGAAAGGTATAGATTATGTAGTTTTCCTAGAATTTCTTTCATTTTTGGATACTACCAGCGGATGTGGTTTCGAAAAAGATGTATCTAGGGGTAATAACCTTGAAAAATGTTGATTGAGTATATCTCGACCATTATTCTAGTGAAAAGTGAGTGTGCCCTTACTATGAACATGGTTTGAAACTATTGGGGGATATTTGTTGGTTAATTTATATTTACTCTGCAAGCCATTATAGAGGATATGAAAATATTTTTATGATTTGAAAATATTTCTAAAGAAATTTAGTCTATGATTTAGAGTTTATCTACGCATAAAATTTTCAAATTATGTTAATTGTTTCACTAGTTTTGAAATTATAAATTATGATTCATAATTTTATGATTTAATCTAGTGTATTAAATTGTTTATAATCGATTTTTTGGAAAATTAATTGGAACTATATCAATTTACATAATCTTTTTAGGGATTTCCCTATGAAGAATGATAATGAAGCTAGAGTTGGATCTACAGATGGATTTGAGCAAATTATAACTACTATGAGATAGATGACTTGAGTTATAACCAATAACCTTAACCATGTTGAGAATAATTATAATCCAAAACATAGTGTAACAATGCTATATTGTTTCATCCATTATCAACCTCCATCATTCAATGGGACTATAAATTCATTTATAACCCAGTAATGGATAAGTTCATTAGAGAAGATATTGTCACTTTGGACATTAATAAAAGGGAGAAGGTTTTATAGAGTTTTATCATCTCTTGGAGTATATGGAACAATGGTGTTAATTGATTATAAAAACTAAGTATTATAAGGATATATCTAGCATGATGGAAGGATTTTAAAGAAATTATCTTGGAAAAATATTTTCATCATGAATAATGAGAATATATAGAGATTTAATTCTTGAGACTGAGACAAAAGGAATAAGAAAATGTTACTAAGTATGAAGAAAACATTACAAGGTTATATAGGTATGCTATAAACTATTAATATAATCCAAAGAGAAATATTATCCATTTATTTTATGGTCTTAAGACAATTCTTCAAAGAAACTAGTCTCCTAAACATTCTCATTATATAAGGATATAGTATCATATTATATCAAGACAAAGAAAGATTTCTCCGTGTCTTATGGCTTCATAGGAAATCTACAGAAGAAGAGGATGATAGAGAAAAGAATGGATAAGGTGGAGAAGTGAAAGGGGAATTTTCCAACATGAAATACTTATGGAAAGAACCACCTTGGTACATTCATAAAAGGAAAAGTATTTTTCTTCAAGAGTAAATAAAAAGGAAATCATGCTCATGAATGAAATGGTAATGGAGAATCAATAAAATTAATATTATTTAACTATAAAGTGATGTGATTCTACTCAAACCAATTCCCCAAAAAATCAAGGAAATTTACAACAAAATAATCCAAGGGGAGAAGGATTAGACCAATCAATTACTATAGCTAACATGGAAGTTCATAATGATGTGGTGAAAGGTACACTTGTCATCAACTCTAAGATTGAAAATGTTCTATTTCATTACATTTATATCCTCTCCTTTATATCTGAATAATTTTCTAAGGGTATTTCATAACCACCTCAATGATTACATATTTAGTTGGTGTGAAAAAATCCTAATGGTAAGATGATTTCATCTCATGTCTATAACTACTCTCTAATAGATTTTTTTGGGAATGTTTTTCCTACAAATACTTTTATAATTAATATAGTTGAATTTTACCTAGTTTTGGGAATGTATTGGCTCTATAAATATATATATATATATATATATATATATATCATATCAATTATTGAGGAAGAAAAGTTTTATTCGATATTCTGAATCAACCTTCAATCGTCTATCAGTGTGAGGATGAACGGGAACCCCCAATGTAAATTAGTTATATCTTATCTATTTTTTACCTATTCATGATGGATATTTATCTCACTTGGTTAGTGATATACTCACCATTTAAAATGTTCCTATTATTTGGGAATATGATAACGTATTTCCAAAATAAATTCCTAGTCTTCCCCCTAATCGTGAAGTTGATTTTTCAATAGGGATCATTCTTGGTGCTAGTACTATTTTGAAGAATCTATATAGAATAGAATAAATTTATTTTCATGAATTTAAGAGGAAAATCTAGGGAATCAAGATAAAGGATTCATTCTGCCTAGTTATTTTCCACATGGTTCACCTATTATTATTTTTAAGAATAAATATGGTTCAATGCATCTTTTAATTGATTATTGGGAACATAATAAGGTCAATATTTATAAATATTATCCTCTACCCCATATTGATGATATGTTTGATCAATTTATAGGAGATAAATATTTTTTCCTGATTGATATTCTATCTATATATCATCAAAAAAGATCAAGAATGGGGATATAACCAAGACATCCTTCATTATGAGTTTTATTCGTTAAGAATTTATATTAATTCCATTTGGAATTACCAATTCTCTTATTGTCTTCAAGAATTTAATGAACATAGTCTCTAGAGATTATCTTGATCAATTTTTGGTAGTGTTTATAGATTATATTTTCATATATTCAAAGAAATATTATAACATTAAGAAGATATTAGAATTTTTTTGAAGACCCTAATGAATGAGAATATGTATGTCAAATTTACAAAGTCTGAATTTTTTCTTTATGAAGTTCCATTATTGGGTCATATAATCTTATTTGACGGTATATCGGTGAATCCTTAAAAGGTAGAAGTTGTTGATAAATGTCTAAGACAAACCAAAATAACCAAAATTCATATTTTTCGTGCATTGGATGGAAACTACCAATACTTTGTGAGATATTACTCATAACTATAAAATACTCTAACCATGTTGACTTAGTATGGGTTTAAGTTCTTATAGATAGATAAATGTGAAGATAGTTTCAAAGAATAGAAGAGAAGGTTGGTCAGTGCACCTATTCTTAAACTACCCTACAACGGATATGATTTTATAATAATTATTTTTGTTTCAAAGAATATATTGGGATGATTACTCTTGCATAATGAAATGGTGACAGCATATACCTATTTTAAATTATAAATTCCTTAGAAAAATTCCTTGACTCGTGATTTGCAGTAAGAAGTGGTAATATTTTCATTGAATATATAGATTAATTACCTATATGGTGAAATATTTGATATATATATATATATATATCATAAAACATTTAAGTCTGTATTTACATAAAGGATATGAATATAAACCAGAGAAGATAGTTGGAGTTGATTAAAGATTATGACTTCTCAATATATTACCACCATGGGAAAGAAATGAAGGTGGTTGATGCTTTGAGTTGAAAGGATTATGCTATTATATCTATGATAAGAATCATAAAGTTTTAATATTTTATGATTTTAAATGCATGGATGTGGAAATATTAAAGGAAGGGGAGAAATATTATATTTATCAAATGAGTATTCAACCATCTATCCATGAGAGGATTAAATAGGTGTAGAAGTAAGATGTGGATCTATTGAATAAGGTGAGAAATGTTCTAGAGTTTAACCTTGATTGTGATGGAATGACAAGGTTCAGAAACTATGTATGTGGTCTTCCTATACCATATTTGAATAATAATTTGTTAGATGGGGCTCATATTTTATCATTCTATATTCTACCTATAATTGTGATGATGTATAGATTTCTAAAAGAGTGTTTCTAGTGGGAAAAATTAAGATAGATGTTGTTGAGTAAGTATCTCAGTTCTAGGTATGTAAGTAAGTTAATATTTGTATACAAAAATATAAGGGTGTGTTACAAAAATTATCCATACAAGAGTGGAAATGATAAAACATTACCGTGTATTTTTTTATTGGACTCCACAAAACATCGAAAGGTTATAATGATATATGGGTTGAAGTTGATCGCCTTATGAAGTTATCACACTTCATTCTTATCAGATAATTTTTTCCCTTTATTATATTTCCAAAATAAACATTAAGGAAGGGGTAAGGTTTCTTGGAGTGCCACATCCTATTTTATTTGATCAGGATCTTAGGTTTATCTCAAAGTTAAAGTGAATACTTCAATAGGATCTGGATACATAGTTAAGTTCTAGTACTTCTTATCATCATATGATATATGTTAAGTCTAATAGGACTATTCAAACCCAAGATTATATTATTACATATGATTTTATCGATTTGAAATGTGGTTGGTATCAATACATTTCTCTAGTTGAGTTTTCCTAAAACAATTACTTTCACTCAAGCACTCAGATGGATCCTTATGAAGACCTCTACAGAAATAAGTCTATAAATCCAACATGTTGGTATAATTATTCATTAATAAATTTAATTTTACTTAATATATTTTCCTAAATATTATATAAATTCATATCCATTAAATATAACATCAAGGAAACATTGAATTGGCAGAAAAGTAATGATAATAACCATTGGATAGATCTAGAATTAGATGTTGGTGAGAAAGTTTTTATGTGAATTTATCCATATAATAAGGCTTTGATATTCTAAAATAATGGAAATATTATCCTTAGGTATGTTGGCCCCTTCAAGATTCTTGATCAAGTAGATACAAAATCTTATCACTCGGCTCCACTCTCTCATGTCCATGATGTGTTCCATGCATTTCTTCTGAGGAAGTACATACTATATCTATAACATATTCAAAACTAAATGTTCATACCTCTTGATAATGATGTTTCTGATAAGAAATAACCCATAAAAATCTTGGATCATAGAGATAAATTTTTTTGTACCATAACTACTTGTATGGCTAATGTTCACTGGAGGAATCACAGATTTGAAGAAGCTGAGTGTGAACCTGAGGATGTGGTGGGGAAGAGATAACCTCATTTTTTCTATCAGATTAAAGAAATTTTTAGTTAGATAATAATTTTATTTTGGTTATAATATGACACTGTTAAATTTAATGATATTTTTCTTTTCAAATAAATTTAACTTCTTCAATAGCATGTGAGACACACAACCTCAAGTCTAAATGAACAATAATACAGTATACAGTTATAACCAAGAGTCAAATTTTAGGGGTATAAATATTAATAACTAAATTAAGAAAATTATATGGTTTACACATGTATAAATGAAATTTATTGGTTATCAATTGATTGTAAATGAAAATAAAAATCATTTGATAGTAAAATAATTTTTTTTATGGAAAATACTATTTATATGTGTAATGGATTATTTATATTAAAAAATTAAATTAATTACTCTTAGTGAATTATTTTAATGTATTTTATATATTATATATTCCATCATATTTGTTTCATTCATCTCAAATTTTTTATAGCCATGGGATTAGAATGAAATTATTTTTATTCTAAAAACATTATTTTTTTAAAAAAAAGTTTTTTTACATTCTACAAACATAATTTAAATTTAATTTATGATACATAGAGAAAATTAATTGTAAAAATATTCTTGATTATTTTTAATGAGGAGGCACAATTTTTTTAAATAGGTCCATTTTATTTTTTAGCATTATGAATAGTATCTATGGTTAAAATCATCACCTTGGTAAAGGGTAAATCAGGTAAACCTAGGATAAAACTATGTTTTAAAGTCACCAATTTTCATATTAATTCTTATTTAATAAATTTAATGTCACCCTTATCACATTAGGCTCTAAATAAAATTTTTAAAGGGATAGTTTTCCATTAAAATTAAATATATAATATTTAAAGAAAAAAAATACAAAATCTCACTCTATTACTTTTAAATACACCTTATGTGTTCACATAGGGAAAAAAGAATTTTCGGAATGAAAATAAATTTTTTTTAGAATAATGGAATTATTTTAATTTTGGTAACTTATTTATAATTTTTAATGATTTTATAATTAACTTAAATGATTACACAATGTCGACACGTTATTTCTTAAATTAATAAAAAAAATAAAATAAATGATTTTAAAAATATTAAATGTAATATAAATTGATTGATTTATCTTATTACATTAAATTCATATATTAATATAAATTATTAGTTTTGTGTTAAAGTATTATATTTTAATTACATAATTTTATTAATGTTTTTAAAGTCAAATTTAATTAATAGTTTCAAAAATGATTTGGATGAAATTTTATTGAAATAATATTTTATTAAATTATTTATAAAACATAAAATATATAAAATATGTAAATTTGGATAATATATGGTCTATAATTTCATCCCTTAACCATTTAAGGGACATTTTTTACATTATAAGTAAAATTGTAACCCTTTATGATTGGAAATGTTTTTACCACGGTTAATGTAACAACCCAAGATTTTATAAGAATTATTCTTTTTAATTTCATTGATGTCTTGTGTTGTACGCTACACCAAAATTAGCTTGTGCTATACGCAACACCGTATTAGCATGCAGTATACGCAACACTATTCTCGGCTCGTGTTACACACAATTTCAAGTTCGTTTTGTAGAAATTATTCTACGCAACATTATGTATAGATTTTTTTAATGTATAAATGAAATAATTTTTTATTATGTTATACGCAACAAAAAAAAAGAGCTTTCACTACACATAACCTTGACTTGGCTTACATTACACGCAATCATGACCTTCCTCGATAGTGAGTGTAGTACGCAATACCGGGTTTCACTAAACAACGATATATTGTTATAATATTATTATGAACTAGCTGTTATAAATAGTAGTATCTAAATTTTGAATTTTATGAAATTATAATTCATCTTACACATTTTATATAACATGGTATGAGAACAAAACAAATATTTCGAGTAAAATAAGTATTTTTCAAAAAATGCAGTTTTGCCTCCTTTTGATGGCACACTCACATTAAATTTAGTTTTTGACATTTTTATAAGATCAATTTGACAATATATAATTTTTATTTGGAATCGGAATATAAAAATTTACTTTGGATAAAATTTTCATATTATTCTGATAACTTTCATATTTTAATGAATAGTAAAAACACGCTATATTTTAATTAAAAACAAATTTTTTCATCGCAATAATTTATATGGTTAAATTATAATATTGAATTGTTTTAAATTATAAATAGAATATATTTTTACCAATTAATATAATTTATGTCATTACCATTAATTTTACATTGAATTCATAGGTAAAAACATTTCAATCTTTGGCAATGTTTTAACTTTTAAAACCCGTTTTCTTAACAACGGGATTAATTTTAAATTAATTACTGAAACTTCTGTGTTTTGAATTTTGAAAAATGGATTACATATTGGAATTCATTGGGTCCCAATTATGTTAATAGGTTACTTTTAATTTTTTGATATTATGAATAGTAACTACGTTAATTTTTATTTACTATAGTTAATGGTAATCAGGTAATTAATGGTAAAAATAAGATTATAAAATTACCCTAACACCTGCCAAAATATTATTGGATGACTAACGTTCTGCCCATATCACCTAAGGGTCGTAATAGACTCATTTTATGGACTTTCGACCATGAAAATAATTTAATTATTATTAAAACCAAAGAAAGTGACAACATGTCACTCTCTTAAATTTTATAAGTATAATAATTTTAATTTAGTGATAACCTTCATGAATCTTTAAAAATGAATAGTCTACAGAAATATAATAATATTATCTACATCATGAGACTTTATTTATAATTTTTGGGGATTAAATAATTATCATTAAAGGTGACACAATAGTGATGTTGAAATTATTTTATTGATTGAAATATCAAATAAATGGTTTTAAAAATATTAAAATAAATATTATATAAACTATTTAATGTGCTCCACTGATTTTATAGATAAATATGACATGTTATGAATTAATAAAAGCTTTTAGTTCGAATATATCTTCTGTGTAGATTTTATTTAAATTCAAATACATGAATAGTGTCAAAATTGACACTATTGTTATTTTATAAATATAACATAATATAAAAAATTTTAAAAATCACAAAAATATTTAACAATTATAAATTAAAATTTATATAGTCTAAAATTTCATAAATAATCCAATTATTGAAAATTCACAACACATAGGTGATTATTTTTAACAATTTAAAATTTAGAATCTTATAACCACAAATAAAATTAAATAGATTAAATAAGGATAAATCAAGTTGATATTGTTTAAAATAAATTACCAATATGTATAAATTTTATGTGTTGATTAGATTACAACCCTATCTCATCTAATATATTATTTGAGTCATTTTAGAAGTTTTTAAGTGGGGTTTTAATTTATTATAAATTAATATTTTTGAGATTTCCAAAGGTTCCCCTATCCTCCCTTATAAAAGGGCACATCCTCCCTATTCTCTTTACACAATTTTGAGCCTTAAATCTCGGAAAAACCCTGACCATTTCCCTTCTCAACTTCCCTAGAAACATTATATAGGTTCTGGTCTCCTCAAAAGACCAACTCTAGTGCCTTAAGATGAGGTTAAGAAGAGGCGCGTCAAAGAAGAGGTAATATCCTTTACCGATTCTTTCCAATTTATTTCTTCTTATACTTATTCTTCTTTATTTTTTAAATTATAAATTAATAACATAAGTATCACTCATGTACTAATATGTTATTATAAATATGAAACAACCCTATTTCATCTTCTATCCATCCTATGGAAAACAAAATCACCGCGCCGGCGTACGTATGGAATACCATCTCCACGTCATTGTGTAATCTATTTTCCACCACCACCTTACTTGGATGGGTATAATGGTGTAAATAAATAACAATATATGATTATTGTAAAGTGATATTGATTCTGAAATATTATAAATACACTTCAATACAATTCCACGATCATGGTAATGATATCATCGCTCGTGCGTACGTACGGACTACCGTCTCTACGAATGCGATGAGATTCATTTTCCATGATTAACCATTCAAGTATGATTATAAAGTATATATAATAAATAATCATGAAATATAATACATAATTATGATATTTTATTTATGTACATATATGTTTCATTTACTTAATTCCATTTAATTCAATAAGGAAACGAAAACAGCGTTCATGCGTACGTACGACTTACTGTCTCCATGAACGGTGTATTTCATTCCATTTATCGATCTATCACATATATTTATATGCTGAATATATATTAGATAAAAATCATGTTTTACATTATGGAATTAAGTAAATCAGGATATAATTAACAATATAAAGAAAAACATATCGAAACACATACGATAAATGAAACGATTTTACCCAAAATACTGCTTTAACATGGAATTTACCAAAGAACGGGTAATATAAAGTCATAAGTGAACCATATATGATATCATAACAATTAATATGACTCTCTAATAAGTAAATAACATTTTTTAAATCATTATACAGGAGGTTCGGATACATACAAATCATATCAGACATAAGGTAAGGGAAAATCTCAAATCTCGTTTTTAGTTGAGATTGTTTAAACATCAGAATTCACTGGGGCATATTTATCATCCACATCCATGTTTCCTAAATATGTAATATTATTTCTATCCTAATAAAATTTTTTAAAACCAATTTTACCTATTTTTTAATTTTTAGATAAATATATGATTGGAATATTTTTTCGTTTTCAGTACGAGAGACTTTTGGACTTTTCCGGCCAAAGTACGAGAAGATTGTTTTTTTAACTTATACGGCATAAACAGATTTTTTAGGGTTTCATAAATACTTATTTTCATGAAACTTACTCCACAAGATTCCATGATAATCTTCAAAAATAATCCTTTTCCTTTAAAAATGCATGGCATTTTGTGAAAAGAAAACAATTTTGAAGAAGAAAGGATATTTTCCCCAAGAATTCATTTCAAGTGTTTTGTCAAAACTATTTTCCATATAATATGAATTTATTTAGTATAATTATCTTTCATGTATAATGTCTCTATTATTTAAATGTTTTGGTTCTTCTTATGATGAAATTATATCCATGTGTTATATATGGATTACATTATGGGATGATGTCTATGAAACCCGTTTTATTCTTTGGGTTATGCTGAATGATTTATGTTTAATTTGTGGCACAATTAAGAAATGATTTCATTATGGGATGGGTGGAAAATATATCTCCCTCTAATTCATTGTGTAAATATTTATATCTCATGAGATAGACATGGCTAGAACAGAATGTTAATCCAGTTCAGTGATACAGGACTAGAATGAGGATTGAACTCGATTCAGTAAGAGACTTTGTCCACTAAGATGGTCTTAGAAGCAATTCCTTGGCTACTATGGAAATCATATCAAGTTCTTAATGGTTTTCCACAATTACATGTTCTATTCCCATTCTATTTTATCATGATTGATGTTCCATTATGATCTATGCCTTATGTACTTCCATGTTTTATGTCATTGCTCAAGATTTTGATGTTTAAACATTATAGTCATGTTTTCAAGTTCAAACGTATATGGTTTGTTTTATTTTCCCCATGCTTACTCTTACAAAGCATTTGAGCTCACCCTTTATATGTTTTCTTTTCCATAAGATATAAAGAAAGGTTTTAGGTAAGAAAAAAAAGGTGAAGATCTTTATGGGAGATGTTGAAGATCTTCCACCAAGATTAGAAGATTATATTTCGAGTTTCCAAAGACACTAAACTATTACGGTCCTTTGGTGTCTGTTCTTGTTATGTATTAGATATTCCACAAAAGTAATGTTATTTACACGTATGTCATGTTTGGAATCTCTACAGTTGGTATCTGAGGGAGGTTTAGTTAACGTTTGGAAACTAGGATGCGAAAACTTTAGTGAGATATCTAGAGATATTTCTATGGTATATCTAGGGATGTTCCTAAGGTTATGTATAAGTATAGGTTGCAGTCCTAGAATTATGATAACGATTGTGAATAACCTAGGATTAAACCTAAGATGTTAGATATTGAAAGTACTCCCCTTGATTATATTGTTTTACTAGTATGATTTTTGCCTCTCACACTATTCTTTTTGGGTTTTTGAAAATGGCGGGAAACAGGAAGATTCATGATAATGGAGGATATGATTGATAATGGAATGATATTCTTCATGAGAAACCAAATGAAATGGGATTTGGAAGTCCAAACATCTTTATTATGCCTAATCATCAATCTCATAATATGATCAATAATATCATCTTTGGTAAGTTTCCCGACTCAGCTAATAAGAGAAAGATGGAGTTCCGTGACGATCATAGAAGAAATAAAGTTCAATTTCCATCATGTAAATCTTGTGGTAAGAGGCATTAGGGAGAATGTTTCAAAAGAACTGTAAGATGCTTTGGGTGTGGAAAAGAAGGACACAAAGCCATTAATTGTAAAGGAAAAGGTTTATTTAACACCATGTACAAGGATAATGATATTTCTAAGACATCAAAAATGGTTAATTGTTTTAAATATGGAATGTACGGGAATTATTTAAACCAACGATATAAGGGAAAATTTCAGGAATAAAATCATCATGGACATATGGGTAGTATTTATGTTGATGATTATTAAGAGACTACAAATGATATATGAGATAAAAAAAACTATGAAGCTCAGTCAGTGGTGTAAGAAGTTGGTGGACTGATTGTATGTTTATCAAGAATATTTTATGGTACTATGGAATAAAGAAAAATCTAAGGATTGTTACACTATTGTCTTTCCTTTAGTTTTTGAGAGTATACGATGAATGGTACCGGTAACCATGAAAGGTTATTCAAATATTTTTGGAAGGTAGATGATATGTGCATAATGAAAGGATAAGTAGATAATGAGATGTTTGATAGTATTAATGAGATCATTAATGGTATAAGGACAATGTGATATCATGGTTTGAGTATACAGATTTTTGGGATTTTGGTTTGTGGAAAGAGTTAACTTTTGACAACATTCATGTTTTCACTAAGGTTCAATGGGTATTCATTTTTCAAGAGAATACAAGATTAAGGTATTCACATGTTTGGAATTGGATCAACAAGATATATCTTGTGATACATGAGGGATAAATGATGGTATTCACATGCTTGTTATATGCCCTTTTTAGTAATCCTTCTCTTTAAACTATGAGTTTGGAAAGAAGTATTGTGTATAAGCATAAAGATTGGAATGAATTATGTTGAACATAAGTTAGTATTATTTAAGGATAGAACTTTTTTTGATATTATTTATGGAATGTTATAATGGTGTAGTTTAAGAAAAGGGACAACCTACAGAACATGCGAAAACCCATCATGTCGGATGAGGCTGTGGGAATCGAACCCACAGCCAAAGTGCGACAGACGTTTATCACCTACCACTGGCCTACAGGAAGTCCCGAGTTAGTAGAAACTAGTTTTATTATATTAAGTGGTATGATATATGATGTATAAGTCCATTTTAGGAACAATATATGATTAATCTCACAATAGATGGACTTATGTATATTTAATAACTTTTGTTATCCTTTTGTTTGAGACAGATGGAATGACGAATCATTCTATCGCATGATCTGCTAACACTTCACGGAAGACAAATTCAACTTCATTTCATTAATAGATGAAGTGGAAATTGTTCGATGCACGAGAAACGTTGAAGATTGTTCCAAAATAAAGTAAGTATTTCTTTTAATTCAAAAATTATTCAACATTTGGGAAATGATCTTGAAAACCAAAAATGTTGTCCTAGTGCTCTAATATCTGATGAATTAGATGGAACCTTATATCATCACAAATTTATGGCATTGTCAATGTTGTATTTTTTTCATATCCATATTCTATACCACTCTCCATCAGAACATGACGGTTAGATTTCTATTCCATATCCATATTTTCACCTTTGTTATCCTATGTGGGAACCCAAGTGATGAGTTAATTTGGGTATTCATTTTGTTTCTAACGTTCATTTTTTAAAATTATGTTTTAGTATTCTTTTTTACCATGTTGGTTTCTATGAAAGAAACTTTCAAGTAGTAAACAATTTATAACCCTGACGAATTTTGAGGGAGAAATTCTTTTTAAGGGGGGGTAGAATGTAACTACCCAAGATTATATGAGAATTATTCTTTTTATTTTCATTGATGTCTTGTGTTGTACTCTAAACCAAAATTATTTTGTGCTATATGCAACACGGTATTATCTTACAGTATACGCAACACTATTCTTGGCTCGTGTTACACACAATTTCAAGTTCATTTTGTAGAAATTATTCTACGCAAAATTATGTATAGATTTTGTTTAATGTATAAATGAAATAAGTTTTGATTATGTTATAAGCAACAACAAAGGGATCTTAAACTACACACAACCTTGACTTGGCTTTCATTACACGCAATCGCGACCTTCCTCGATAGTGTGTGTAGTACGCAATACCAAGTTTCACTAAACAACGATATATTATTATAATATTTTTATGAACTATCCATTATGAATTTTAGTATCTAAATTTAAAATTTTATGACATTATAATTCATCTTACACATTTTATATAACATTGTATTAGAATAAAATAAATTTTTCGGGTAAAATAAGTATTTTTCAAAAAATGCAGTTTTGCCGCCTTTTGATGGCGCACCCAAATTAAATTTAGTTTTTAACATATTTATAAGTTCAATTTGACAATATAAAATTCTTATTTGGAATAAAGATATAAAAATTTACTTTGGATAATTTTTTCATATTATTCTGATAACTTTCATATTTTAATGAATTGTAAAACACGCTATATTTTAATTACAAAACGACTTTTTTCATCGCAATAATTTATATGTTTAAATTATAATATTGAATGGTTTTAAAGTATAAATATAATATATTTTTACCATTTAATATTATTTATGTCATTACCACTAATTTTACACGGAATTCATAGGTAAAAACATTTCAATCTTTGGCAATGTTTTAACTTTTAAAACCTATTTTCTTAACAATGAGATTAATTTTGAATTAATTACTGAAACTTCTGTGTTTTAAATTTTGAAAAATGGATTCCATATTGTAATTCATTGGGTCCAAATTATTTTAATAGGTTACTTTTATTTTTTTGATATTATGAATAGTAACTACGGTAATTTTTATTTAATGTATTTAATGGTAAATTGGGTAATTAAGGGTAAAAATAAGACTAAAAAATTACCCTAACACCTGACAAAATACAATTGGATGACTAAAAGTCGACCCATATAACCTAACGGTTGGAATAGATTCATTTTATGGACTTTTTACCATGAATATAATTTAATTATTATTAAAACCAAAGAAAGTGACAACATGTCACTCTCTTAAATCTTATAAGTATAATAATTTTAATTTAGTGATAACATTCATTAAAATTAGAACATTAATAGTCTCAAGAAATGTAATAAAATTATCTATATCTTGTGAATTTATTTATAATTTTTAGGGATTAAATAATTATCATTAAAGGTGACACAATAGTGATGTTGAAATTATTTTATTGATTGAAATATCAAATAAATGGTTTCAAAAATATTAAAATAAATATTATATAAACTATTTAATGTGCACCACTAATTTTATAGATACATAGGACATGTTATGAATCTATTAAAGTTTTTATTCCGAACATATCTTCTGTGTGGATTTTATTTAAATTCAAATAAATGAATAGTGTTAAAATTGACACTATTGTTATTTTATAAAAATAACATAATATAAAATTGTTTAAAAATCACAAAAATATTTTAAAATTATAAATTAAAATTTATATGGTCTAAAATGTCATATATAATCCATTTATGGACAATTCACAACAAATAAGTAATTAATTATAACAATTTAAAATTTAGAATTGTATAACCACAAATAAAATTAAATAGATTAAATAAGGATAAATCAAGTTGATAATGTTTAAAATAAATTACCAGCATGTATAAATTTTTTTTTTCGATGATATTATAGCCCTATCTCATATAAGTTCTAATTTGAGTAATTTTGGAAGTTTTTAAGTGGGGTTTGAATTTATTATAAATTAATATTTTTGAGATTTCCAAAGGTGCCCCTCTCCTCCCTTATAAAAGGGCAACTCCTCCCTCTTCTATTTACACAATTTTGAGCCTTAAAGCTCATCCAAACCCTGCCCATTTCCCTTATAAACTTCCCTAGTAACATTATAGAGGTTCTGGTATCCTCAAAAGATCAACTATAGCGCCTTAAGAGGAGGTTAAGAAGTGGCGCGTCAAAGAAGAGGTAATATCCTTTACCGATTATTTCCAATTTATTTCTTCTTCTACTTCTTCTTCTTTATTTTTTTCATCATAAATTAATAAAATAATAATCACTCATATACTGATATGTTATTATAATTATGAAACAACCCTATTTCATCTTCTATCCATCCTATGGAAAACGAAATCATCACGCGTAGATACGTACGAAATACAGTCTCCACCCCGTTGTGTAATCTGTTTATCCACCACCACCTTACATGGATGGGTATAATGGTGTAAATAAATAACTATATATGATTATTGTAAAGTGATCTTGATTTGGAAACATTATAGATACACTTCAATATAATTCCATGATCATGGGAATGATATCATCGCTCGTGCGTACGTACGGACTACCGTCTCCACGTGTGTGATGAGATTTATTTTCCATGATTAACCATTCATGTATGATTATAAAGTGTATTTAATCAATAATAATTAAATATATCACATAATAATGATACTGGATTTATGTACATATATTTTTCATTTATTTAATTCCATTTAATTCAATAAGTAAGCGAAAACAATGTTCATG
The DNA here is from genome assembly GCA_963277665.1 of Viscum album. NCBI lineage: Eukaryota > Viridiplantae > Streptophyta > Magnoliopsida > Santalales > Viscaceae > Viscum > Viscum album. Next base: position 565,032,601 of record OY728164.1, on the reverse strand, counting down.
TGTACGTACGGCCTACCGTCTCCATGAACGGTGTATTTCATTCCATATATCAATCTATCATATATACTTATATGCTGAATATATATTATATATAAATAATTTTTTACATTTCAGAATTAATTAAATCATGATATAAGTAATAATATCAAGAACAACATGTCAAAACAAATACGATAAATGAAACGATTTTACCAAAAATGCTGCTTTAACATTGAATTTACAAAAGAACGGGTAATATAAAGTCATAAGTGAACCATATATGATATCATAACAATGAATATGATTCTGTAATAATTCAATGAAATTATTTAAATCATTATACATGAGGTTCGGATACATACGAAGCATATCAGACATAAGGTAAGGTAAAATCTCACAATCTCATTTTTATCTGAGATTGTTTATATTTCAGAATTTACTGGGGCATATTTATCATCCACATCCTTGTTTCCTCAATATGTAATATTATTTTTATCCTCCTACATATTTTTAAATCCAATTTTACCTATTGGTTAATTTTTAGTAAAAGATATGAAAGGAATCTTTTGTCGTTTTCTGTACGAGAGACTTTTTGACTTTTCCTGCAAAAGTACGAGAAGAATGTTTTTTTAACTTATACGGCATAAACATATTTTTTACAGTTTCATAAAGACTTATTTTCATGAAGCTTCATCCATAATATTTCATGATAATTTTCAAAAAAAATCCTTTTCTTTTAAAATTTCATTGCATTTTGTGAAAAGAAAAATGATTTTGAAGAAGAAAGGATATTTTCCTCAAAAATTCATTTCAAGTGTTTTGTCAAAACTATTTTCCATCTAAGATGAAATTATTTAGAATGATTGTGTTTCATGTAAAATGTATCTATCATTTACATGGTTTTATTCTTCTTATGATGAAATGATATCCATGTTATTTATATGGATTACATTATGGGATAATGTTTATGAAACCCATTTTATTCATTGGGTTATGATGAATGATTTATTTTTAATTTGTGGCACAATTAAAAATGATTTCATTATGAGATGGGTAGGACCTATATACCCCTCCAATGAATTTGGTAAAGATTTATATCTCATGAGATAGACAAGCCTAGAATGGCAAGTTAATCTGGTTTAGTGATATAGGACTGGAACGAGGACTGAACTCGATTCAGTAAGGGACTTTGTCCAATAAGATGGTCTTGGAAATAATGCCTTGGGTACTATGGAAATCATATCAGGTACTTAATGGTCTTCCACAATTACATGTTTTATTCCCTTGCTATTTTATCATGATTGATGTTTCATTATGATCTATTCCTTATGTACTGCCATGTTTTATGTCATTTCTCAAGATTTTGACGTTTAAACATTATAGTCATGTTATTAAGTTCAAACATATATGGTTTGTTTTATTTTCTCCATGATTACCCTTACTGAGAATTTGAGCTCACCCTTTATATGTTTTCTTTTCCTCAGGATATAAATAATGGTTTTAGGTAAGAAAACAAAAGGGTAAGATCTTTATGGGAGATGTTGAAGATCTTTCACCACGATTAGAAGATTATATTCCGAGTTTCCAAAGATACTAAACTATTACGTTCCTTTGGTGTCTATTTTTTTATGTATTAGATATTCCAAAAAAGTAATGTTATGTCCATGTATGTCATTTTTGGGGTCTCTACAGTTGGTATCAGATGGAATTTTAGTTAACATTTGGAAACTAGGATGCGAAAACTTTTGTGAGATCTCTAGAGATATTTCTATGGCATGTCTTGGGATGTTCCTAAGGTTATGTGTAAGTTTAGGTTACAATCCTAGAATTATGATAACGATCGTGAATAACCTATGATTAAACCTAAGATGTTATAGATTGAAAGTACTCCCCTTGATTATGTCATTTTCCTAGTTTGATTTTTTCCTCTCACACTATTCTTTTTGGGTTTTAGAAAATGGATGGAAACATGAAGATTCATGATAATGGAGGATATGATGGAAAATGGAATGATATTATTAATGAGAAACCAAATAAAACAGGATTTGGAGGTCGAAACATCGTTATTATGCCTAATCAGAAATCTCATAATAGGATCAATAATCTCAACATTGGTAAGTTTGCTGACTCAGCTAATAAGAGAAAGATGGAGTTCCATGATGATCATAGAGGAAAGAAAGTTCAATTTCCATTATGTAAATCATGTCGTAAGAGGCATTAGGGAGAATGTTTCAAAGGAACTGAAAGATGCTTTGGGTGTGGAAAATAAGGACATAAAGCCAGTAATGGTAAAGGAAACGGTTCAGTTAACACCATGGAAAAGGATAATGGTATTTCTAATACATCAACAATGGTTAAATGTTTTAAATGTGGAATGTACGGTCATTATGAAAACCAATGCTCTAAGGGAAAATTTCATGAAGAGAATCAGCATGGTTGTATGGGTAGTATTTATGTTGATGATGATGAAGATACTAAAAATGATATATGAGATGAAAGAAATGATGAAGCACAGTCATTGGTTTAAGAAGGTAGTGGAATTATTGTATGTTTATCAAGAATAATGAATGGTACTATATAATAAAGAAATATCTAAGGATTTTTACACTGTTGTCTTTCCTTGAGTTTTTGAAAGTATATGATGAATGGTACTGGTAACCATGAAAGGTTATTCAAATATTTTTGGATGGTAGATGATTTGTGTATAATGAAAGGATAAGGAGATAATGAGATGTTTGATAGTATTAATGAGCTCATGACTGGTATAAGGACAATGTGATATCATGATTTGAGTATACAGATATTTGGGATTTTGGTATGTGGAAAGAGTTAACTTTTGACAACATTCATGTTTTCACTAAGGTTCAAGGGGTATTCATTTTTCAAGAGAATACAACATTAAGGTATTCACATGTTTGGAATGTGATCAAAAAGATATATCTTGTGATACATGAGGGATAAATGATGGTATTCACATGCTTATTATATTCCCTTTTTAGTAATAATTCCTTTTATACTATGAGTTTGGAAAAAAGTATTTTGGATAAGCCTAAATATTGGAATGTATTATGTTGAACATAAGTTATTATTTTTTAAGGCTAGAAATGTTTTCAATATTATTGATGGAATGTTATAATAGTGTAGTTTTAAGAAAAGGGAAAACCTGCAGAACGGGCGATAACTCGTCGCGTCGGACGAGGCTGTGGGAATCAACCCACAACTGAAGTGCGACAGGCCTTTATCACCTTCCACTGGCCTACAAGAAGTCCCTGGTTAGTAGAAACTAGTTTTATTATATTAAACAGTATTATATATGAAGTATAAGTCCATTTTAGAAACCATATACGATAAATCTCACCATAGATGGACTTATGTATATTTAATAACTTTTGTTATCCTTTTGTTTGAGACATATGGAATGACCTATCATTCTATCTCATGATCTGCTAACACTTCATGGAAGTCAAATTCAACTTCATTTCATTAAGAGATGAAGTGGAAATTGTTCGAGGCACGAGAAATGTTGAGATTGTACCAAAATCAAGTAAGTATTTATTTTAATTCAAAAATTCTTTAACATTTGGGAAATGATCTTGAAAATCGAAAATGTTTTCCTAGTGCTCTAATATCTGATGAATCTGATGGTACATTAGATCATCATAAATTTATGGAATTGTTACTGTTTGATTTTTTTCATAACCCTATTCTCTACCACTCTCCATCAGAACTTGATGGTTACATTTCGCTTCCATATCCATATTTTCAACTTTGTTCTCCTATGTGGGAACCCAAGTGATGAGTTAATTTGGGTATCCGTTTTATTTCTAATGTTCATTTTTTAAAATTAAGTTTTAGTATTCTTTTTTACGATGAGGGTTTCTATGAAAGAAACTTTCAAGTAGTAAACCATTTATAACCCTGACGAATTTCGAGGGTGAAATTCATTTTAAGGGGGGTAGAATGTAACAACCCGATATTTTATGAGAGTTATTCTTTTTAATTTCATTGATGTCTTGTGTTATACGCTACACCAAAATTATCTTTTGCCATACACAACACCGTATTATCTTGCAGTATACGCAACACTATTCTTGGCTCGTGTTACACACAATTTCAAGTTTGTTTTGTAGAAATTATTCTATGCAACATTATGTATAGATTTTTTTTAATGTATAAATGAAATAAGTTTTGATTATGTTATATGCAACAACAAAGGGATATTACGCTACACGCAACCTTTACTTGGCTATTATTACACGCAATCGCGACCTTTCTCAATAGCGTGTGTAGTACGCAATACCGGGTTTCACTAAACAACGATATATTATTATAATATTATTATGAAATAGCTTTCAGGAATATTAGTATCTAAATTTTTAATTTTATGACATTATAATTCATCTTACACATTTTATATAACATGGTATGGGAGAAAAATAAATTTTTCGGGTAAAATAAGTATTTTTAAAAAAATGCAGTTTTGTCACCTTTTGATGGTGCACCCACATTAAATTTAGTTTTTGACATGTTTATAAGTTCAATTTTACAAAATAAAATCCTTCCATTAAATCAGGATATAAAAATTTACTTTGGATAAATTTTTCATATTATTCTGATAACTTTCATATTTTAATTAATAGTAAAAACACGCTATATTTTAATTAAAAACAAATTTTTTCATCGCAGTAATTTATATGGTTAAATTATAATATTGAATGGATTCAAAGTATAAATTGAATATATTTTTAATATTAAATATAATTTATGTCATTACCATTAATTTTACATTGAATTCATAGGTAAAAACATTTCAATCTTTGGCAATGTTTTAACTTTTAAAACTCGTTTTCTTAACAACGGGATTAATTTTAAATTAATTACTAAAACTTCTATGTTTTGAATTTATAAAAATGGATTACACATTTAAATTCATTGGGTCCAAATTATGTTAATAGGTTACTTTTATTTTTTTCATATTATGAATAGTATCCACAGTAATTTTTATTTACTGTAGTTAAAGGTAAATCGGGTAATTAAGGGTAAAAATAAGATTATAAAAATACCCTAACACCTGCCAAAATTCTATTGGATGACTAAAGGTAGACCCATATCACCTAAGGGTCGGAATAGATTCATTTTATGGACTTTTGACCTTGAAAATAATTTAATTATTATTAAAACCAAAGAAAGTGACAACATGTCACTCCCTTAAATCTTATAAGTATAATAATTTTAATTTAGTGATAAACATTACTAAACATAGAACATTAATAGTCTCCATAAATCTAGTATAATTATATACATCATGTGAATTTATTTATAATTTTTATGGATTAAATATTTATCATTAAAGGTGACACAATAGTGATGTTTAAATTATTTTATTGATTGAAATATCAAATAAATGGTTTTAAAAATATTAAAAGAAATATTATATGAACTATTTAATGTTCTACACTAATTTTCTAGATAAATATGACATGTTATGAATCTATTAATTCTTTCAGTTCGAACATATCTTCTTTTTTATTTTATTTAAATTCAAATAAAAGAATAGTGTCAAAATTGACACTATTGTTATTTTATAAAAATTACATAATATAAAATTGTTTAAAAATAAAAAAATATATTTAACTATTATAAATTAAAATTTATATGGTCTAAAATGTCATAAATAATCTAATTATGGACAATTCACAACACATAAGTAATTATTTATAACAATTTAAAATTTAGAATCTTATAAACACAAATAAAATTAAATAGATTAAATAAGGATAAATAAAGTTGATAATGTTTAAAATAAATTACCAACATGTCTAAATTTAATTGGTTGATGACATTACAACCATGTCTCATCTAAGTTCGTATTTGAGTCATTTTTAAAGTTTTTAAGTGGGGTTTGAATTTATTATAAATTTATATTTTTGAGATTTCCCAAGGTGCCCCTCTCCTCACTTATAAAAGGGAACCTCCTCCCTCTTCTCTTTACACAATTTTGAGCCTTCAAGCTCGGCCAAACCCTGACCATCTCCCTTATAAACATCACTATAAACATTATAGAGGTTCTGGTCTCCACAAAAGACCAAATCTAGTTCCTTAAGTGGAGGTTAAGAAGAGGGGCGTCAAAGAAGAGGTAATATCCTTTACCAATTCTTTCCAATTTATTTCTTCTTCTACTTCTTATTATTTTTTTGTTTCATCATAAATTAATAACTTCAGTATCACTCATATACTGATATGTTATTATAAATATGAAACAAACCTATTTCATCTTTTATCCATCCTGCGGAAAACGAAATCACCGCGTGTGCGTACGTACGGAATAGTGTCTCCGCGCCGTGGTGTAATCTGTTTTCCACCACCACCTTACTTGGATGGGTATAATGGTGTAAATAAATAACTATATGATTATTTTAAAGTGATATTTATAATTAAATATTATAAATACACTTCAATACAATTCCACGATCATGGGAATGATATCATCGCTCGTGCGTACGTACAGACTACCGTATCCACGAATGCGATGAGATTCATTTTCCATGATTAACCATTCAAGTATGATTATAAAGTATATATAATAAATAATCATGAATGATATTAAATAATGATGATACTGGATTTATGTACATATATGTTTCTTTAACTTAATTCCATTTAATTCAATAAGGAAACTAAAACAGTGTTCATGCGTACGTACGGCCTACCATCTCCCAAAATAGTATATTTCATTCCATTTACCGATCTGTCATATATATTTATATGCTGAATATATATTATATATACATCATGTTTTAAATTATGGAATTAATTAAATTGGGATTTAAGTAATAATATCAAGAACAGCATTTCAAAACACGTACGATAAATGAAACGATTTTACCCAAAACGCTGCTTTAACCTGGAATTTACAAAATAATGGATAATATAAAGTCATAAGTGAACCATATATGATATCATAAAAATTAATATGATTCATTAATAAGTCAATGAAATTATTTAAATCATTATACAAGAGTTTTGGATACATACGAAGCATATCAGACATAAGGTAAGGGAAAATCTCTCAATCTCATTTTTATCCGAGATTTATTATACTTCAGAATTTACTGGGGAATATTTATCAGCCACATCCATGTTTCCTCAATATGTAATATTATTTTTATAATCCTAAAATTTTTTAAATCCAATTTTACTTATTGGTGAATTTTTAGTAAAAGATATGAAAGGAATCTTTTGTCGTTTTCAGTAAGAGATACTTTTTGACTTTTCCAGCCAAAGTACGAGAAGAATGTTTTTTTAACTTATACGGAATGAACAGATTTTTTAAGGTTTCATAAAGCCTTATTTTCATGAATCTTCCTCCACAATATTTCATGACTATTTTCAAAAAAATCATTTTCTTTTAAAATTGCATGGCATTTTGTGAAAATAAAATGATTTTGAAGAAGAAAGGATATTTTCCTCAAGAATTTATTTTATGTGTTTTGTGAAAACTATTTTCTATCTAAGATGACATTATTTAGTATGATTATGTTTCATGTATAATGTATCTATTATTTAAGTGGTTTTATTCTTCTTATGATGAAATTATATCCATGTGTTTTATATGGATTACATTATGGGATGATGTGTATGAAATCCATTTTATTCTTTAGGTTATGATGAATGATTTATGTTTAATTTGTGGCACAATTATGAATGATTTCATTATGAGATGGGTGGGACCTATATCTCCCTCAAATGAATTGGGTAAATATTTTTATCTCATGAGATAGACATGGCTGGAACAGCAAGTTAATCTGGTTCGGTGATACATGACTGGAACGAGGAGTGAAATCGATTCAGTAAAGGGGCTTTGTCCACTAAGATGGTCTTGGAAGCAATGCCTTGTCTACTATGGAAATAATTTCAAGTGCTTAATGTTTTTCCACAATTACATATTTTATTCCCATGCTATTTTATCATGATTTATGTTATATTATGATATATGCCTTATGTACTGCCATTTTTTATGTCATTCCTCAAGATTTTGATGTTTAAACATTATAGTAATGTTTTTAAGTTCCAACGTATATGGTTTGTTTTATTTTCTCCATTATTACCCTTACTGAGCATTTGAGCTCACCCTTTATATGTTTTCTTTTTCCCTGTATATAAATAAAGGTTTTAGGTAAGAAAACAAAAGGGGAATATCTTTATGGGAGATGTTGAAGATCTTTCACCAAGATTAGAAGATTATATTCTGAGTTTCCAAAGACACTAAACTATTATGGTCCTTTGGTGTCTGTTTTTTTTATGTATTAGATATTCTGAAAAAGTAATTTTATGTCCATGTATGTCATGTTTGGGGTCTCTACAGTTAAGGTTAAAATAGGTTAACTAAGCAGTTAAACCAGAAGATAAGGTTTAAAATACCACTTAACATAAAAAATTTATTTTTTTATGATATTTAAAAAATATTATACCTTATATTGGAATATATTTCCATTTGGAATCATTTTTATTGATAAGGAATTAGTTATTTTTCAATATTTTTCTTAATTTCAAGTGTTTCAATTCCTTCTCTTATAAAAGGACACCCCTTCCCTCTCTTCTTTAAAGAACACTATGAAAACTATCTCAACCAATAAATAATTTTTTATATTATCAGAATAATTATAAAAAATCTATGGGTTTTTATTCTAAAAATACCAAGAATAGGGTCCTTAAGGGGAGATCAAAAGGATTTCTTTCAAAAAAGTGGTAATAACCTTAACCATTCACTTTCTTTTTTACATATTCTTTTAACTCTTATAAATATGTGGTATTTATCAAAAAAATAATTATATTAAATATACTAAACCATTATTATTATTATTATTATTAAACCACCTTTATCCACCCTATTTTCCATCAAATGAAAAATGATAATGTTGCTCAAGTATATGTGTGTACTACTACCACCCTGAAGCGATGTGATTCATTTTTCATTTTCACATTGCATGGATGGTAATAAGGGTATATTTAACAAATATATATTATATATATGATATAATAATGATTTTTTAATGTTTAATTTTTATTTACCTTTATTTTTTCCATCCTTTGAAAAGTGAAAACAATGTTCATGCATATGTACGACCTGCCGTCTCCATGAATTATGTAATTCATTTTTCTACCTCTATATTTTATTTATTAATAAAAATACATATTTAATGAATATAATTTTTATTTATATCTTGATTAATATTATATATATGATTTAACTATTATCTAAGTAAAAGGAATGAAACTATTGAATTAAAAATGCATGAAAAATGAAATCGTTATTACCCAGAAGAGTGATTTTAACAAAGAATTGTTAATAATTGGGTGATAAAAGACTGTAAGTAAATAATATAAGGGATGATATGTATGATTATGGTTTTGGAATTTACTTATAATAAATTTATATTTTTTACATAAGAAGTTCAATCACATACAAAGTATATCAGGCCTGAGGGAAGGGTTTCTGCACAATCACATCATTATTCAAGATTGTTTATGTTTAAATCTTCATTGGTTGTATTATTTGAACTTTATATATTTAAATATATATTTTTAATTTTAATTTTTTTATTTATATAAATTAAAAAAAAATCATCTAATATTCCACTCATTATATACTCATGATATTGAAATAATCCTTTTAAGGGAAACTAGCATTTTTTCCTACTCGGTATGTAATCTTTCCCTTTTATGACAATATTTTACTTGAAATGTCTTCAATAATGTTTTAAAAATTATTCAATGATTTATTAAAGAACTTTTTATTCAATTTTATCTTTTAAAAAATTGTTTAAAATTAATATTCTTATCATTTTTCTAATGAGGTACGTTTTGACCTTTTTACAAAAGTGTGATTGAAATGTTTTTTAAATTATATGACATGAATGGAATATCCTACTATCATGACTACTCATTTATATGAATAATCCTTTATAATTTCAAAATTTTATTTTCAAATAAAATTATACATCGATATTATGGAAATTATTATACTTTAAATAAGTGATTTCAATGTAAAAAATGGTATTTTCATTAAGATATTTTCAGGTGATATGATGATAGTATTTTGTTCTATGTCAACATACTTTATTGAATCTTAATATTTTTGGGGTTATAATCTTATGATACCATCCACCATATTTCTATGGATGGTATATTATCATCTTTTCAAGGGAAATTATTGATATTCTATATCTTAGTTCTTGTAATATGGTCAGTTTTTTATTTTTACGTCATATTGATTAAAATGTGGTGCTTATTACTATTATTAATACTTTAGAATTATTAAGTGTTGGGTGGGGAATATAATTACATATACCCTCGATAAATTAGTAGGTCCCATGAGACAAACTAGAATAGGTATTTGACCAAGCCCTTACCCATTTATCTAATATTTCTTAGAATGAGGCAACAATGGAAAGTTTTATATATCAAACATTATTAATTCCATTATTATTAAATTAGCTATTAATTTCCATGTGATTATTTAATAGTTTTTATATCCATAAATAAGTTTCTATCTCATGTGATTATTTATATAGTATTATTTTATCCTCATTTTTTCTTTTTGTAATATTCATGTTTTGTTTCTATCTATTATATGAGTACCCTTACTGATCATCTATGCTCGCCCATTTATTATATTTATTATCCCTGGGATTCTAGGAAGTGTATTATTATTGATATATATGGATATTTTGGATGTAATAATGGTTTTCTAAAATAAAATATGAGGTTGTATTTTAGGTTTTCAAGTATAATGTGAAGTGTAAGTGTGTTTATAGTTTTCTAAGATTACTAAACTATTTTTTTCCTTTAGGATTTTATTTCTTATATTTGGTACTAATGTGATATATTAAACACAAGATTTAGGATACTAGAGATAGGGTCTTAACAGAATGGTTCTAAATTTTTTTTACTTGAAAATTATCAAAGATCTAGTGGTTTTTGAATAAACCATATTTCTAATTTTGTGAAAAATAAGAGGAAAATGTTTTGAATTTTTGTTTCAAAATATATTTTCATAATGGGGTTAATTTTTATAAAAGTACTGAACGGGCCAGTGGTTTTATTTCAAATTGGTTTTTAGTGAAAATATTTGGATTCTAAGGGGTGTTTTCAAAACTCATGGGAGTTTTCGGGTGTTTATAATGCTTTAAACTAGTTTTTAAATAATAAATCAATGGTTTTTAAATCAAGGTTCTTGAATTTTGTGTTCTTTTATGAGTAACATGGGCTTATAAACTTTGTGCTTGGAATATGTTCCATGTTTATTTACAAATCACCAAGTTAGTTTGTTAGGTTTATATCTGGTGGGGTCATATAATAGTGGAAGAGTAATAGGTGTCTATATAGACCAGATTTTCTTGGTTTTAAAGGTTTATTGGGACTAAATAGGGTGTTTTCATATGTATCCAGAGGGTATGATTTGTTTGTTTTGGGAGAGACACTTATGAAGGGATCATGAGATGAATGTTTTTGTTGGGATAGACTATCTTTCTGTGTGTTTTAATAGTTTTCTATGTTTTGTTTTTGGTGTGAATTTTCAATAGGAAATTCCCCTAATGGGGATCTCTATTTGTTAGATTTATCCATTGGTTTCTATGTTTTATGGTGTTTATCTCCATAATATTGGGACGAATATATTCTTATACTTCATCATTTTGGGGCCAATATGTGTGGTTGATCACCATCATGGTATTTAGTGATCAAATTTTTAGGTTATAACTTATTGGGGGTGATTGGTTATGACCACACTTTGTTCTTAATTATGGATATAATGTGGGACATTGAGATTGGATGTTTTGGTTTTTCAATGTGAAAATAAGGATAATCGTATGGTGGGAAGTATCTTATCGGTTATGGGTTTACTACCCTTGTATGGAAAGGGTTGTGATCATGATAAAAGTAATATGTGGATTATTTTAATAAATATGAGATACTAGTGATAATTTGTTCACATTTTTTATAATTTGAGCATATTGTTGGATAGAAATAGTTTTTGGGAAATAAGGTTAGGTTGGGGATAGTGTGATCGGAAAGTATGTCAGATCAACGGTACATTAGGTCTTCAATGTAGATCATGATAATTGTATGGGTTGGTTGATGATCCAATAGTGATAATTAGATTAGGAGTTGGGTTTGAACTCAAGTTTGGGTGTTTAGATGGTTCAGCGATCCTTTTAGATGTAAACGATTCATGGTTGGATGATGTGGTGGCGCGTTAGTGGGTGAGGCTGAGTGTTTTTGGGAAAAGTCAACAATAGGTGGATGAGCTGGTGTTTAAAAAGAAGTTAATTTCGTGAGGATGAATCCCCAATGAGATCATTTTTAAGGATGTATTTAGCATGGTATGATGGGAGAACTAGGGTTCTTGGAGAATCTTTAGTGTGTTAATCGTGGTGTTTTGAGTGGCACAACATAATTTTAGTTTTTGTTTCAGAGTAGAGTGACATGATCTAGTTATAATTGAGAAATAGGATGGGTATTGTTTTTTATTTAATAACCTTTTTAATTCTTGGGGATGATAAGTGTTAGGGTGGGGAGGTTGTAAAACCATGAGAACTTTTTGAGTTATGAATTTCATTGGAAAATTGAATTTTCTATGAGGGACTATCTTTAAGAACTAGGGATTTCATGAGAATATCGGTGTTTGGAAATATCTGAAATATGTTTTTGGGTATGGTTTGAGGACTAGTGAGTGTTACAGGTGTTTTTTGGATCCCTCAAAGGGTTTTTTTGCTAGATGTGGTCAAGGATTCCATATCACCCCATCCTTGTGTGTTTTGGAGGGAATTTGGACTTGGTGTCTTCCTTATGAGAAACAAGGGTCGTTAAAATCCCCAGATTAGCCGTTATGGCAGTCTTGGTGTGTGTTTTGGGGGTTTTGTATCTTGAAAGCCAAAAATACCCAAGTAATGAGTTTATTAAGTGATCATGGTGGTGACCTAGGAGTACAAGTCTCATAGGGACAAAAAGGTATCTTCTATATTGAATTGAATCCCTAATGGTTGTTTTGAAAGGTCAACAGAGACCACTTGTCATGGTGATGAATGTTTTGGTCTATATAAAGAATGAAGTATTTGATTTTCATTGTCGAAACCAGTGAGTAGGGTATAGAACTATCTCATAGTTCCTGGTATGTCTGGATCAACATGATCCACTTTAAGGTACACCATGGTGTAGTGAAACTTGTGGTGCATGTCGTTTTTTCATGCATGGGATTGATTTTTGGGTGGTTTTAAATTTTTGAAATGATAAATTTTAAACACACATCCTCCTTTTTTTCATTCCTCCCTCATGTGTAACCGACCTAAGAGGGACTCCCCCTCTTCCTACTTAACTCTCCCAAATTTTTAGGTGGATTTAGTTGTGATTATTCAATATTTTGATGTGAGATATCCTCTATTCTCCCTCCATTTTTATTCTTATCATTCTTTCTCATATTTTAGTGACCAAAAAGGGGATTTGAATGATTATTAAACCATATCATGGTGGAATAATATTAATATGATTTCTCTTTTTCATGTCTTGTTTGGGGAATGTATCAAGAGGATGATTGCACACCATCAGACACCATTTTGTTAAATGTATATTTCCCAATGAATATATTTATGTTTTCATATTAAATTAAATTAAAATTTTCATTTAATAGGTAATGGTTTTTAGGGATTTTTCAAGGATGATTTTAGGATTATTCAATAAACTCTTTGGAAAGGATGGTTGTTGTTTTAGTGTGATAGGGTCATCAAGTGATTTATTAGAAAACTATGTCTAATTTATTTAATTTTTATTATCGGTTTTTCCTTAATATAATTAATTAAATGATTAAAATTTATTATGAGATGTTATAAATAATTAATTTAATCATTCTAGAAAGAGTTAGGACCTTTAATGGTATGGTGAAGGTTTTTCACTCCTCGATGAGATTTGGCAGGAACTGTCAAGCTATTGTTAAAAAGGAGAATAACCCATTTGAGGAAGGTGGCCTTGAATTTTATAATCCTTTTTTTGTTGGTGGTTCTATATTAATGTTCCATAATTATTCTATATTCCTTCATATTTTATAACTTACTTTATATCACCATAAATTGAGAATAAGTCATATCATCTTAATAGTCAACTTGGACTTCATATCTTTCTAAATGATTTAATAGTGACACCTTGGTCAAATGAATATTTAAGGTCCTAATTATGCGTTTTTTAGTGGCATGAATTTGATTTTGAAATTAAAATGGCTTTCATTTTAAAAATTATATATTAAAAAGTGGTTTTGTTCATGTATAGTTTTAAAACAAAATAGAAATTTGAGATTAGGTTTTGAAATGGTATCACAAAATGAATGAGGGGGGTTTCTAAAGAATTTTTGGACATATTTTTTGTAAATTGTTCAAGAATAAATAAATTGGAATTTTATTCCTTTTTAAATTTTTCTTAATGAGAATTTTACTTGGTTTATAAAAGAAATTAGAAAGGGATTGGTTGAATTTTTTATCTATTTGACCTCATAAGGGTGATTCCCCCATTTTCTTAAGTAATAGTGATTTTATATGTGCCATAATCTGTGATTTAAAAATATTTTGTTTGTTTCATGATGATTCATGTTACATTTGCTGGATGATGAGTGTTTATTATTTATCAAAGAAGAGGGTTGATCTAGGTGAATGTGATAAACTGCATAGTGTGTAGATATGATTCAGAAGGACCCTAATTTTCATTGAGGGACGTTATGATCAGAATGATAGAATGAGGTTGGGAGATGTAAATGTGATCGAGTAACCCATGTACAATGAATATATCTTGTTTTGACCTAGGGTACACTTGGCAGTTTTCCCAGTAGTATGTTGACCCCGGAGAGGATGCATGTGAGATATGGGTGTTGATAATTATAGGTGTTTCCTTATAATTGAATAATTAGTGTAAACCTATTATGTATGAGGTAATGATAGTTTGTGTACCTAATAGTCCTACCTATTTTAACACCTTGAGATTTTATGACATATTTCTTTTCAAATAAATTTAATTTCTTTGATAGCTAGCAATACATACAACCTAGAGTCTAAATGAACTGTAATATTGTATACTATTATAAAATAGATGTTAAAATGGTGGGTATGAATAGGAATAACTAAATAACAAAAAATTTAAGGTTTACAATTATATAAAATAATTTTTTTTAACAATTTTTTCCAAATGAAAATAAAAATCATATTTAAGTAGAATAGTTGTTTTTATGAAAAAAAATTGGGCTTGTAATAAATTTTTATCTTTAAAAAAATTGATCACTAGTAGAAAATGATTTTAAATAACTGTATATATTATTTATTCTGTAAAATGATTTTAAATTCATATACTATTTTTCTAGGCATGAGATAAAAATATATATTCAGTTTTATGCTTAAAATGTATTTTTATAACAAAATGGGTTTCATCGTGTTTTGTGAACTTATTTTAAAATGTATTTATTCCAATTATACAAATTAAATCATCAAAATGGATTAAAAATTTATAATTAGGAGAATAAAATTTATTAAATAATTCCTTTTAATTATGATAAGTATGAATAGTAACCTTAGTAAATTTTTGTAACCTCATTAAGGGAAAAATCGGGTTAGAAATTTGGGATAAGGCTTTAAAATTTATCTATCACTTGATTGTATCTTATTTTATGAGTGGAGTTCTGAAATTTCGATCCAATTATTAAATATATTTTTACTTTTCATAGTATTTATCTGATTATGACCTTTATATTTATTTAATAAATGAATAAATGAAAAATAACAGTCTTTTAACATTAATATCTCTAAAACTTTTACATATTGAAAAAACAATGATATGATAGGTTATAAATATTTATTTGTAATATAAATTATTTATTATTATTATAGTTGTTTATATATACTTTTAAGTGATTGAATAATTACCTTTATTACTTATGCAAAACAGACATGGTAATTTTTCAATTAATATAAAAATAAAATAAATTCTTTTAAAAATATAAAAAGTAATAAATTTTTAATAAATTTTAATGTTCAATAAGTTATTTATACATATAAGATATATTATGAAATTTTTAGAATATTATATTATAATTCCAAAAAAAATTAGTGTCTTTAAATCAAATTATATTCATAGTTCCAAATTTGACATTAATGATATTTTGTAGTCAATAATATTTTGTTAAATGATTTAAAATTCATAAAAATATTATCTTCATCAATGTTAATTTAATATGGTTGAAAATATAAACAATTTTCTATTTATGATAAATTTTTTCATTTATGTTAACATTCTTAACCCTTTAATATTGAAATAATTGATATCATAGTTAAGGTCAAGAATGATTAATGAAGGGGTAATCAAAAAGATAAGGTTTAAATGACAAAAAAACAATTAAAAATTATTTTATGATTTTATTTTCACCCTAGAATCATTTCAGTCGAATTAATGTCTATTTTTAATACTTCTTTTAGAATTATCTTTATTACATTTTATATTTTAATAAATTCTAGGTGTACCCTCTCCCTCCCTTATAAATAGACACCCCTCTTTTCTCATCTTTACACTGCATTAAGACATATAGGTCAAAAAACCTGAAATATTATCTTTTAACATATTTATCCACATTATAATGGTTTTTCATTCCCAAAATACCAAACTTAGGATCCTTAATAGGATATCAAGATGAGTTCTTTCAAAGAATAGGTAATCACATCAACAACTCATTTTCTTTTTACATATTCCTTAAACTCATATAAATCTTTAATATTAATAATAAAATAAAAAATTAAGTATCCTAAATAAAATTAAATTTTATTATTATTGTTAATCTATCATTATCTACCATATTTACCACCATATAGGAAATGAATTTATCGCTCATGTGTACACACAACCCACTGCCTCTATGTAGCGATACAATTAATTTTTCATCACAATATTTTATTTATGGATATTATGATGGGTTAAATATTTATACATGATATTTATGAAATAATTATTATCATGGAATTATAATTTCATATCTATATTCTCACCTTCCAATCTGTTGGAAAATTATAACCTCGGTTGTGCGTACGTGTGGATAACCACCTCCATGAAATGATGTGATTAATTTTTCATATATAATTTACATGGATGATAATAAAGATATATTTTATGAATATATATGATTTATATTGTATAATAATTATTCTTTAATGTTTAATTATTATTTTTTTTCTATTCATCGAAAGGTGAAAACAACATTCATGTGTGCGTACGACCAACCATCTCCACGAACGGTGTAATTTATTTTTCTATCTATAACTTTTATGGATGACTAAAAATATATATATAATTAAAATATATGATATTTATATATTTATTAAATTTCTAGATATGATGTAACCAATATCAAATTTAATAGACGATAACTTCCATACTGAAATTCCCATGAAGAATGAAAGAGTTAACACCCAAAAATGACAATTTTAATAAGGAATGGTTTATAAATGAGTTTTGAAATGTTAAAATTGGATAATAAATGATATTAAAATTATTTTCATTAATTTGTTATAGAATTATAATAATTTTAAATTTATTATATATAATTTTAGATAACATTCAAATCAGTGGAACTCAAGGTAAGGGTTTTATGTTACAAACTCATTATTTATTGGGATTAATTATGATTAAGTTTTCCAATAATGAAATTTCATGATAAAACTATCAATAAACTCATGAATTTTAATATCATATGGTTATTTCTAAATAAAAAATTTCCCTTTTATTTTCCTCTCTTTAAGTATGCTAGTGATGAAAATAATGTTTTTGGAAATAATTTTCTTTTAATGTTCATGTTTTTAATAAAACAATTTCAAGAATGATTTAATATTATTCTATCATTATTTAAAGTTATTTTAAATCATTATTGAATTTATAAAAAAATTAAATTTAATATTTTTTCCCTTTTTCTAAATGATGTAATTTTGACCTTTTTTCAAAGGTTTGAAAGGAAGTTTTTCTGTTAACTTGTATAGAATGAAAAAAAAATCCCATTCTCATGAACACTCATAAATTGGAAACTTACTTCACAAGTTTACAAGATTCTATTAAAAGAAATTTTTTCCATAACATTTCAAAAAAATTTATATTTTAATGAAGTGATTTCAAAGTGAAAAGTGTATTTTCCTCATGAAATAATCCAAGTGATATTTTAAAAGATTTTTCTTTTAAGATAAAATCAGTTGATGTTACTCAAGATTTACTGAGGATATGGTCCAAGGATACAATCCTTATTCTTTTTTTGGATGTTTTATTATTATGATGATAAGATGTTTATGAGACCCATTTATTTTCCATGGTTTATGTTGTGATGAATTGATTATGAAACCTGTTACTTTTCCATGGGCTATTCCATGATGAAATGTTTATGAAAACTATTTCTTTTCCATGGGTTATTATATGATTAATGTTTTATGATCCTATGAAATAAAAATTCTTAATCTTCATTATGAAATTGGTTGACTAGGAATTATATATACCTTCAATTCATTGGTTAAAGATTGATATATCATGAGATAAATAGGATTTGAATGGGAAGTAAACTTTGTTCAGTAAGGCAGTATATTGGCTATGATAATCTTTGGAGTGAACCTTAAATACTATGATGGTTTGGGGAGTGGACCCAATCCACTATGACAGTCTTGGTGGTAATCCTTGACCAATGAGGAAATTATTTTTTTATGATTATGGGTATGCTACAAATCTATGTCTTATGCGCATTTTATTCTTTAATGGAATATATTATTTGATTCCATTGTGATTAATGTCTTATAAACTGTCAATATCTATTCCTTGACTCAAGATTATGATATATTATTTGCATGTTATGGTTATGAAATGTTAATATTTCATAGTCATATACTTATTCTCATTTTATGATCATGTGTTCATTGATTTATCTTTTTTAAATCTTATTCAGTTTCTAAAATAACCCTTTATTTCATCTCCCTTACTGATGATATAAATGATTTTTTTAAGTATGATAAGTCTAATAAGGTTTTTATTTTAGAATAACTAATTTATATATTATGTATATATCTTATGAACAAGTTTATTATGTGACCAAGTTTCTAAAAATACTATAATTATAGAATTTTAGTGTGGATCGTTATGTTATGTAATGAATATTCATATAAAAAGATTTCATATCTATTTATAAAAAGTATAGGTCATTATAGTTGGTATTAAAATAAGGAATAGTTACTTTTGTAAACTGGTATGAGAAAACTTTAGTGAGAAACCTTAGTATAATACTATATATATGATAACATCCTGAGTTATGGTAAAAGTACTATGGATTTCCTAGAAAAACATCCCTTTATGGGTACTATAGGTGGACATCATTTTTTCATAGATAAATCTTAGGAAAATAACCTAAAAATAGTTGTTCAAGTATTTATCATCCATCATTCTGGTGTATGGTGAGTGTTCCCTTAAGGAGAACCTAGTTTCACACTCATAGGTGATATACTTGGGTTATTTCACATTTTATTTATAAACCATTATGATGGATTAGAATAGATCAGGACTAGGGGTGACTAAGGCTAATCCTAATGTTTCATAGATTGAAAATAATTTGTCAAGATGTATACATTCATTGAGTTATTTTTCAGGATTAATCAATTTGATTGATGATGCTTGATTTTCATTCTAACTATTTTGGTTTAAGTATTTGATTGAATATAGAATGATGAATTTGATATAGTAATAGGCATTCTGAAATACTAAATTACCATATTCTATCTTACTAATATGAATTCATGTATATCACGAAGAGTCTTAAGTAATATTAATTCATATCCATAATGATTAGATGTTGAATTAACATTGAAACCCCCTAATGGTATGATGATCACATCACTATCCTATGATTCTTCTATATCATTTTTGGAATGTGCTTCTGTAAAATATCATTATTCTCCCTCTAGTTGAATTGGAAGTTATTTTAGACATCAATTTACAATGAAGGGAAGTCATTCATGATATTCCAAACCAACCATTGATCAAAAATTAGTGTGAGGATAAATATGAACTTCTAATGGAAATTGAGTCCATTGTATGGGGTTTTTCCCAATTCAAAAGGGGTGTTTATCTCAAATGGTTGGAGAGAAACTCAAAATATATGATATTCCTATTGTTAATAAGTTTTTTGATGTCTTTATAGAATATTTTCCTAGTCTTCCACCAAGACATGAAGTTGAGTTCTCAATAGACCTAATACTTGGTGCTATACGTATTTTAAATTTCTCTAAATACAATGGAACTTATTGAGTTACCAGAATTGAAGAAAAAACTACAGGATAATCTGGACAAGGAATTTATTCATCCAAGTGCATTAACATTGGGTGAATCTGTTATTTTTTTAATAAGAAATATGTATCAATGAGTCTTTTATTGATTATTAAGAAATCAACAAGATCGAAATCAAGAATAGGTATCATATAACTCATATTTATGGATTTCTTGATCAACTACATAGAGCTCAATACTTTTCCAAGTATTATATTTTTTCTATATATCATCAATTGAGGGTCAAGAAGGGGGATATACGTAATACACCATTCAATATAAGGTATGGACACTATGAGTTTATAGTGATGCATTTTGGTCTTACTAAATCCCCCTCTATCTTTACGGATTTAATGAATAGGGTCTTTAGAGATTACCTTGATCATGAATATCACTTAAGGATTTCACTGAAGACACTAAGGAATGGTAACTTGTATGAAAAAATTAAAAATATGTATTTTTCCTACAAAAAGTTTCATTTATGGGTTATATAATCTCAAGATGGGGTATATCAGTAGATCCATGAAAGATAGAAGTTATTCAACATTGGCCCATACTAACCATTGTGACTGATATTCAGGCGTTTTTTGGATTGGATAAATATTATCGATGATTTATAGATAATTTCTTGGGGATTTATAATCCACCCACCATGTTAACTTGAAACGGATATAAGTTCCTTTAGATATATTAATGTGAATAAAAATTAAATGAATTGAATGGAAGGTTCTTTGGAACACCAATTATTTCATTACCCTATAGTGGATAAGGTTTTTTAATCTATAGTGATTCATAAAATAAGGTATTATGATGTATTTTCATGTATAATGATATGGTTATAGATTATGCCTAATGATAATTGATGGTTCATGGAAACAATTATCTCATAATTTGGAACTAATTATGATAATTTTGGAATTAAATATATAAAGGAATTATATTTATGGATAATGATGTATATATATACTGATCATGAAATTTTAAATTATACATTCATGAAAAAATAATTGAATATGTTCCTAAGAAGATGGTTGGAGTTGATTAAATCTTGCGACTTCTCAATACAATACCACCCTGTGAAAGTGAAGAAGGTGGGTGATTCTCTTTGTAAAATGGATCATTCTAGATTATATATTATGAGGATAAAAAAGATCCAATTTTTTGTATTTATAAAGGATAGATATTTAAATATTTAAGGAAGGGTAGAAATGTGATCTTTCTTAAATGAGTTATAAACAATCTATCCAAGTAAAGATTAAAGAGGTGCATAAGGAAGATGTAGAGCTAAAAAAGATGGTGAGAAATGTTTCTAAGTTCAACCTTGAAATCTAGAGTTGTATTATTACAGAGGAATTTACCTATGTGGTCCAATATATTTATTCTATTACCCTCATAATATTGGTCATGATCTAGTTATACCACCTTCATATACAATACTTGTTAGGAATCAGGTATGTACTTCCTTATGAGAAATATGTGGAATAAATCATAGAATTATGCTAATTTTAGTGGGAGTTATAATAGATAATCCAAATATCTTTTGTAATAAAGGATCTGAAATGGGTTTATGTTCTCATGGCTAAGATTTACCTTCTTTTCAAAATACATTACTCTCTTCCAATGTGATATTTGACGAAAATAATTTTCTCTAACCATAAACTTGATGGCCCTTTTATAATTACCATCACACATATTTTTTCAAATCTATGAAGATTTAATGTATTATTTAATGTCTTGAACCTTCTATGTCATTTCTTTTATATGATTTAGTCTAATAAGATTTCTTTTACCAACTTCATTACAACATGTTGGAGTTCTATATCGCTTACTATATAGATATTCACATGGGGACACATTAATACTCAAGTGGAAGATGTTTTTTTTTTAAAACTCTACTAATGGTATATTTTGATCCCATACTCCTTTAAATTTCCTCGAGTAAGCTCTCAGTATTCCCTAGTGTTTCAGAATAGTCCTATTAAATTAGGCATCATTTTGGGGGTTATAGGTTACACTAAAGATCAATTCAATATTTATATTTTGTTGAATACTTCTCTAAAATTTAAAATTAAACTTTTGATCATGACCAAATATGATTTAAATTGATTCCCCAATAATCCTCACAACATCATTTACGTATATATGGGAAAGTTGTTCAAAAGTGAGATCTCCTTGAATAGTAATGAAGTGGGTATTCTAGGTGATTCAATACACCATAGCCCATATTTCATTTCTTACTTTGGTTATCATTAGAAAATCTAAGATAAAGGATACGATGATGTTATCTCATTTCCATGTGGGTGGGTGTAATAGTTGAATCTTTCCTTGGGAAATTTCTCTCTATTTTTACTTTATAGAATACTAATTGATTTTATGTGTAAATGGAAATATCCTTATTCATTTATTCTCACCATAAGTTCTCTAGAAGTTCATAGCACATCTTCATACTTCCAATATGGATGGAGAAACATGGGCTATGTTAATTAACCAGTAGATCTTTCTTTATATCATGTGAAAAAGTCACATAAAGTCTAGTTTCAAACTGAATAAAATTCCACTTTTCAATATTGAATTCATGAAATTTTACTTCCTTTTCTGTATCACCTTGTTTTGAAGATTCAAATCATCCCTTTGTAAATCCTTGATCTTTTCATGGATATATTTTTGGGAAACTATTTGGTAAAATTATGATTTCTTCCCTCCCATTATAATTTATAAATCCATCCTTTTCATATACTTTAATATGGGTTCATTCCCAATTTTTATCATGGATAGAGTAAATGGTTATTTTCTATTAAGAGTATAGACTACCTTATTCACTGTTCCAATATGGTATTGAATTAAGAAATCATATCCCTTGATTAGCTTAAATCATCTTTCTTGTAACATGTTAGGATCTTTATGTGTAAATGTATACTTTAGACTTTTGTGATCAGTACATATGTCACAATTCTCCCCATAGATGTAGTTCCACCAAATATTCAAAGAGAATATAAAAACATCTAACTATATATCATGCATTTAGAAGTTCATCTCATTGATCTTCAATTGTTGTGAGGATTAGTCTATCACTTTATCATTCTGGATGAGTACACAACTGAATACCTTATTTAAAGAATCATTTCATATCACAAACTATTCTCAACATAAGGGTAGTGTGAGTACATACATAATCATTATCCTCTTTCAATCTCTTAAAATTTTTCATAATGTTCTTTTATACAGAAAACAATTATCCCTTTCCATGTTATCTTAGTTAGTAGGATAGATAATCATGAGAATTTTCTCAAAGTTGTTAATAATAAATAGATAATTCAATAAAAATATAGATTCCCATGACACTTTATGGTCTAGAAAATATATCAATTTCCTTTTATGGATCTATATAAATTCCATAACTTGTTATCATATATCCTAATAATGTGACTTTATACATCCAAAAGTCACACATGCTGAACATTATATAGAATTTGTTAAGGTGGTCTCTAAATATTATATTCATCAAGTAAATAATTATTACTAGGGTATTATTATTTTTGAATGGAATCACTCTAAACTCATTGTGTCCATATGTTGTATGGAAGGATGTCTTATGGATATCTTCCCTATTCACCATTAGATGAAGATATCCAAAAAGAATATCTACCGTTTAGAATTGTTGATCTCCTTGATGTTGATAAAATAAGTAATCAATCCTTATTTGGGGATACTGTTTCATTATGGTGATATTATTGGGATCTCATTAATCGAAAAATAACTACATTTATTTTTCCTTATTATTGAAAAAGATCATTGGTGAACCACAGGGTGATGCACTATGGAATATGAGCCCTTTTCCAAATGATCATATGGATTCTTCTTTAACTACTTAAATTCTATTAAGTCCATCTTATAAGGGAATTTGGAGATTGATGTGAAGTTAAATTAAGAACTATACCTCAATATTTGGGGGAAGTCTTAACAACTTTTCAATAAATTCAACAATATATTCCCTCAAAATTTTAATTTCTTCAAGACTGATTATTTCCCTTGACATGACTATTTGGGAAATAGAATCTTCTTCACTGGGTATTAACACCCATTTTTGAGATAATTTTACAATATATATTCATCATCATCCATGAATTTTTGCAACAGCAGGGGATATTCCAATATATAGAAAGAGGTTTCTTTTTTCCAATAATTTATGTGATCTCTATAAAAATAGATTCAATCCAGGCCCAGTACAGCATAAAATTACACCAAGGGAATTATTCTAATATTTTTTATAATAATATTCCCAAAAATTATAATCAGAGAAGATTCCAATACTTGGGTTGTAATGATCACACCATTATATGTTTTTACAAATATCTTAACTTTATGGAATCGATGATATGATTAAATAGTTCAAGAAAACATATAAGATATAAAGGATTTAAAAGAACCAAAATCAAATAAAACTTTTTCCATTTTTAATTCAATAAGAATAATACATTGTATGATTAAGTTTTCATGAACCAGATCAGCATTGGTGATGAAATAATTTTTACCTTTCTCCCTTGACATTGGTGTTTGTCAATGTTGATTACCCTCTAAGACCATGGGTTTAGTAAACTAGCTTGAATAGTTCAAATTCCACTTATAGTTGAAGCATTGAACCATGAGAGGTTATTTGCGAGGTTTCTTGCAACCCTCAATCATATTACTCATTTTCCTTATGTTAATTTGACATTCATCTGCTTGAGGGCCTTCTTTGCGGCACATAAATAATTTTCTCATCACTTTGAGGAAATTTCCACAATGACTATTTCAACATATTTTACATTTGGGTGATTAGATCTCATATCCTACTTTATCATTTGATACCCTAGCTTGAAACTCAATTCTTTACTTCTTATCATCATATCCACAGGAACGTACTCCAAGATACTTCTTTACTTTGATAGCACATAGAACTAATTCTGTGTAACTCCCAAAGTCTCTGATGGGTAGATCCATTAGGAGATGTTGTTTTCAGCCAATAATAAATCTATCTATTTTTTATCATTTTTAATAAAAAACTAAAGTAATAACTTGCAAGCCTTGTTAAATTTTCCTCATAATGTAAAATAAATTCAATCCCATTTTTATTAAACTGTACAAATTATCTTTCCATTTTTTTTGAATATTTTTATGGAAATACATGTTTATAAATATATTCTTAAATTTTTCCTATATAATTTCTTCCCTTTAATATTTTAGTTTCATAATCTTGATCTATACCCACCATTTGTCAAATTATCTATCTAAATGATAGATTTTCAAAGTAACTTTATCCTTATTGTAATAGTGTAGAATATAGAAAATAATTCCAATTATGTTTACCCACTATTCCAAAATCTTTAGATTGAAATATCTGCTAAATTTTGGTAGTCATGCGAGTATAAAATACTTAATTTCTAGTTGATCCTTATTGAGTAAAGTAAGACATCCAAACAGTTTAGGTTATTATTCATAGCCTAATACATATGGGTAAGTAATAATATGATGGTTTTAAATATAACTCACATTGCATAGGAAAAGTTTTTTGGACAATCATTTCATTTCCCCTCACAAGGTTGGTTGGTCAAATTTCTCTTGGTTCTCATAATGTTCTAAAATTAAGAAACTTTAAGTCATTAAATCTTGAATTAAAAGTTTATTCTCCTGGGAAAATAAATTCTAAGGTCATATCCTATGTGATACCTATGTTAATTTTATCATTCTTCCCAAACAATTATTCTAGGATCATATAAATAAATCATTTTTAACTATGAATAGAAATAATTACTTTGGTTATATCTCCTTCAAAATAGTTTGTACATTGAATTTGAATCTACCAATGTATATCCCACAGGAGTGTCAAACCAATAGTGTAGTAAATTTTACTAATCATGCCCTGGGTGGCGATTGGGTTAATACCTAACTATCCTTTTTTAGGGTTATTATCCATATGTGAATATGCACCATAATTACATCCACATGTAATAACCAGACAGGGATGTCATTTCTTAGAGACCACACACCCTTTACAAAAAATTTAAGATGTTCTCATATACTTAGACATTTCCCTAGGGTTTACACTAATTATTTATAGTCCTAATTATGAAATTTATTAAACCATGATCTAATACCAATAAAAGAAATCTTTTTTTAAATGGATATTATATCAGAGCATAATAGTAATAAATTCTATAGTTGAATGGTTTTTGTATCTTGGGAATATTTGGTTCATACATTAGGAGTACATAATAAAACTTAAACATTTTTTAAATTATTCCTCATGGTCCTCTTAAAATCTCTCATATTCTTCTTAGTACGTGTATTTACCTATGGATAAACATCAAAGAAAGGGTAGTGATAAAGTCCTAGTAGGGAGAGGAATAAAATGGATGGAATAAGTGGAACTGATCAATAGTACAAGGGTGAGAATAATCATCATCATCATATCACATGTAGGGGATCATCATCATAATCAAGAGGGAATAATTTGAAAAATGCATCGAATGTGGAACATGAAAAATAATGAAACATCTTAACATAGTTGTCAAATACAAAACATAAGTTGTTAATAAATCTATCATCATGTTCACACATAAAATATGTTCTTATATCATAAAATCATAATTGTTTATAAATATGGAATCATGATTCTGAATAATACACATAATATCAATAGATATATCAAATTATCCAATGAATTGGTGGGATTTATAATTCCAGTCCCATTTATCATATCATAAAATGATCAAAAACATGTGTTCCACATAGTAATGAAACATATTTTAGTTTTATACATGAAATTAACCCCTGAAAAAATAATGGGTTTCATAAGGGTATCATGAATCACTTCGTGGTGAATAAACTTTAAGGTTTCCAAATGAATAAGGGAAAAAATATTTTTTTACGTCAAATGTTTTATTGATATATAATTGGTCATGGTGATATGAAGAAACATTTTAAAAGGAATTAATGAGATGTTTTGTACAATAAGGCCTTTTTGGAAAATAATTATTGGTATCTTTGAAATAATCTATATGAAATAGAAGAATGAAAATACATATGAAAAAAAATCATAAAGAATAATTAAAATCCATATTTAAAGGAATTGAGAAGATTCCACTTTGAAAATAAATTTAAATAAGTGATAATACTAAAAAGGATTTGGGTACAAAATTTCACTTACCTTACACCCTAATTTATTTGATGACTTTTCCTCCTCCTGCATAAGGTACATATGTTTATTAAAACACGAAACATGAATTTAATTATCTTAATTTTTATCACACTGGATCAATTATATCTATTAAAAATTATTTTTTAATCCCCTTTCTTAACTATTAAATTCCTTATATTTTTTATTTAAAATATCTCATCTTTCTTAGATTTAATGACATTTATTTATTGATATATATAAATTAAAAATATTATATAAATAATAAAATACTTTATAAATTAATATATATTATATAATTTAATATAATCCTATATAATTTTTTCTTATATGTAGAGATATGGCAACGTCCTCTTAGGTGGTTAATCGACTATTAATGTGATATTGTCAAAAGAGGGGGTTTGAGATTTATAATATATGGTTATATTATAAATAAAAATTTTAAATGGGACTCAAATTATAAATATATAGTTTAAATAAATTTTAATTTTTTATGAAGGTTTGAATTAGAAAGAAAAGAGAGGATGGGAAATTAAAAAAGTAAAATTAAATAAAAAAACAAAAGAACATTACCTATTTCTTGAAATAATTCCTATTCTACGAACCTTAACTTCTTACAATCTTGGAGTTATATTTCAAGATAATTTCCCCAAGAATTATAATGAGATTAGTGGATGGTAATTGGGATGATATTTTATTTTCATATGTGTTAGGGAAGTGTTTTCCAGGGGGAGGGATTGGGTGTGTTTATACATGAGGATGGGAGTATTTTAGTGATAAAATATTGAATAAAATATTAATTCCATGGTAAACCTTGTAATAATGATATTTTTTACATTATTAATAATAATTGATTAAAAATATAATTTTTAAGACTTTACTACCCTTTTGGAAACAAATTAATTAGTTTATTGAAAAATAAAGAGGAAAAATAAAAAAAATTATAGAATACTTTAAGACTTTTGACATTATTAAATACTTTTAGGTTTGTAATTTAAATAGAATGAATTGTTTTACTTATTAAACATGTTTTTCATTGATTATAAAATTATAGAATTGGTTATTTTATTATGAAATCATGAATTTTTTAATTTAAAACATACCAATTATATAAAAACTATATTTTATTATTCTCCTAAAAATAAAATTTTTTATGAAAATTATCAAAAATTAACCATTTTGATATTTTGACCTAGTTATTTCACAAATAAAATTTATTTTATCAAAATAATTTTTTAGTATAAATAATTTTTAATTATTAATAGAAAAATTATGATTTTTATGAATTACATTAAAATCCATTTTTTAAAAAATGTGCTTATATTTGAGTTTTTAATCTTGATATTTATTTTATAGAATTAAAATATTTTCTAGTTTATTAAATGTTTCATTTTAAATATTATTTGTATTAAATTTTACTATTTTTATGTCAATTGACTATTAAAACCATCATGTTATTATTCTTAATGGTCATGTTACTATTTATAATGGTTACATTACTATTATAATAGCCATATCACATCCAATAAATACCTTTTTATTCCTTAATTCTTCATTCACATTAATTCCTATCAAGTTTCTACATTTTCCATTTTTAAAATTTCTATTACATTACTAATGTTTTGTATCTTTTTAAATGTGTTTTTCATGGGTGTGATAATTCTAGGAGATCAATGTGATCCATATTTTCTAGTTCAAATTGTTTTATTTTTATGTATTTGTTATCACATTTTACTGGTTTCCATTTTCATGGATATTTTCTTTAAAATTAATGTTCCTGATTAATTAAATAGATCATAATGGGTTTCATGTGTTTAAACTATATTATATACCTATTTTTTACAAACATAAATTATTCATAAGGAAAATTCAATATATATAAAATATTGTGATGTTACACCATCCCATAGGGATGGGAGTATTTTTACAATCATAATCATCTCCATTATCATCCAATGGGAAGTAATATACCTAGACAAAAGATATACCTTCTACAAGGAAAACTATGTTTATAGCCACAAGATTCATATCAATAAATTTCATCACTATTGAACCAAATGATATTATATAACATGATACTATCAAGGAACATTATAACATAACATTATCCACTTTTAGTTTTTTCTCTTATCCATTTTCATTTCCCTCTTTATTGGGTGTCTTTTGGGACTCTTAATTATGGAGAGATTTTGATGGGGTAAAATGACATAAAGTTTGGGGGAAGTATGTTTCTTTTAATTAATGGAGTTATAGTATAAATGTACTAAAATATTTATAGAGATGTCCCAAAGTTCAGAGAACACCAATGTTGGATTGGTATTTTGAGAAAAATAAAGTGTTGTTTCTATCTGTTGGGGGATTACACACCGTGTAATGATTACACACCCTAAAATTTTTACATTATATGTAAATTTTTCATGTCAAATATTAATTTTAGGGTGTTTTTCTTTGTAACACCCCAAGCTTCCATGATATTCTTCTCATTCAATAATGCAATAGCTTGCATTGTACGCAACTTCGAGTTATAACACACCGCAACTAATCAAAGTAGCCATTATGAATAGTAATAACCACTTTTTAAATTTATAGAAATTTTATATTTCAAAATGGACTTCATTTTTGTATTCATAATATCGAAATTATCCTAAGTTGAATTTTTTGTAACTTTTTGAGAACTTCCAATTTTTTATGAATAGTGAAAAAATACTTAAAACAAATTTTTTAATAAAAATAATTTATTAGGGTAAATTATACTATTTAGTGGTTTTAAAGTATAATTAGAATATATTTTTACCATTTTATCCAATGGCGGTCATTAGAATTAATTTAACATTGAAATTGGACATAAACAATTGCCAATCTTTTGATATAAATTGTTTCTTAAAAACACGTTATTTGTTGTAACAGCGGGAATTAATTATAAAATTAATTAATGCAACTTATATGTTTGGAATTTTGTAAAATAGACATCATTTTTGAATTCAGAATATCAATTATATCTTAGGGTGAAATTTTAGCCTTATTCTGAAAAACTTCAATTTTTGATGAATAGTGAAACCACTAAGTGGTACTTATAAAAACCGATTTTTCATTTAAATGAAATATTACCACTTCTGTGATTTTAATTTCAAAAATCTGACATACATGGTTATCATTAAGAAGTAAAATGTGGTTCAATGAGATTAAAATAATTTTTTGGTGAATAGTAACTTTTAAGTTCTTAATCGCGATTAGAGGTAATTAGTGTAGTTTAAGGTAAAAATAATGTTTTAATAATATTAGTTGAGCTTGACACATGTCCTACCCTCATTGTATGTGCCATGGCCGACCAAAACAATCCATGGGTCAACTTGGGGACCCCATGGAGCCACTTTAGATGGAAAATGACATAAATACCTTTTATTTAATGTTAAAGTAAAAAATGACACAAACATGAAATGTTTTACTAAAACAATTTTTACATGGGGTTATAAAAGTCATATTTTTGATTATAAATATTAATTGGAAATATAAAAAGATTTCATACATCATAGTATTTTTTTATTATTTTTAGACATTAAATAAATTAAATTATTTATGACATCATGATGATGCAGTGATGACCTCATTATTTAACGATTTAAATAAAATGAAAGGATAATGTCAAATATAAGGCTTAAACTTGTCAAAAACCTATTGGATGAGGAGATTTCGAACCCTTATCACCTTATCCTAGAATTATATAAGTGTGGTACCTCTAAAATCCGAAACTCATTTTATAATAAAGTGACTTTTCTTTACTTTCCAAGAGTGCCCCTCCTCTCCACTTATAAAAGGCCCCCACCTCTAACACCTCATTCACACATTCAAGCCATTTGGCTCGGCCAACCTCTTCCCAAATACTCTCCCAACTTCCCCCTCTTACTCCTAGAAGCCTCACTTTGGTCAGAACTCTTCCCAAGGAGGCCTTTGGCTCAAATCAAAAATAGTTACCCAATTTTAAGGTAATGTCTTCTCTAATGTTGTTTTGTTTTATTTTTCTTCTCCAACCCCCTAAACACTTTTTATTCATTTCTTTTGTAACAACACCAGTATACTCAATATACTAGGATGTTTTTATAATAAGTATTCGAGCTACACTTACACACACCTACATCTAATGGTTAAAGAACATACTGTTTCTGTGGATGGCGAATTTTTACCTCACGAAACGATGATTGTTCAACACTCATATAACACCTCTAATGGTGGCCATTATGATGACACTATTTTTATATATGATATATATTATGTTCTTGTTTTCCTTATGATTTTGTATTTTTCATTTATTGCATACCTTTATGGTTTCCATTATGGGTAAACACGATATTTTCATTTTAGGAAGTGCAGACTACCGCCCCCTCAAAGTGATTTGAATCGTTAATACCATATGTGGGATGTATAAAGGATGGATTAAATGGTATTATATGATATATTATTATGGAATTATATTATACATTTATATCATTATGATTTAATTCCATTAAATACTAAATAGAAATGAAAGTAGCGTTCATGCGTACGTACGGCTTACCGTCTCCATGAACGGTGCATTTCATTTCTTACCTCTAAATGTTACGTAATATTATGAATGAATGTATATACTGGATATATATGATATATATGATATCTAAATCATGAATATAATTCTGGATATAATGGATATTTCACCACATGAACAACTTGTAATTATAAGAATTTTATTGTTGACTCAAGTCCCAAAGATCGACAAAACGACCGTTATTAACTTAAATAATTACATAACGTTCATAACATTGTAATAAGTGATATAAAAAGGATAATGAAATTGAAAATGGTTCTTAATAAGGTAGATATTAACTCTAGTTTATTATTTATGAGGTTAAAGAACGGTTGAGTCAAGTCGGACACGAGGTAAGGGAACTTCTTAACCCAACTTCCATTCTTTGGGTTAATCTCCTACTTTCAAATTATGTCATGATATTATTATGTCCTATTTTTTATTTTTACTTTCTTTATGTGTACCTATAGTGAATACACATAATAGATCTATTTTATTTTAAAAATTATCTTTTTTGGGACTTCGTCTCAATCTCCTTTCATTGAGGCATATTTGGTTTTATACACAACTTTCTTTTATACGGTGTATAAACCCCTTTGACATTTATGTTTATTCAAAAGGAATCTTTTTTATACGAAGCGTTTTACTAAATGACAAAAAGGGAATGTTTTTCTTTCCGTACATATGCGGCGACAATGACTTCTCCTCCGCCGTGAGCATTATTTGAGTTTTGGCTTCCTCTACAAGCCATCACATTTTTTTAATGAAAAATAAATACAAAGTTTTAACTTTGTTTTATTTTGGTATTGAAAATGGTTTTGAAATCATTTTTATTATATCAATATGTTGTATTGATATCTTGTGATTGAAATGTGGAAATGTTATGATTCATTTATCCATGTTTTATGTGATACGATTATGTTATGGTTTATGATATGTTTAAACCTATTCATATGAGGAATGCATTGGACTTAATAAGTGACGGGTGGAGCCCACTATAGCTCCTCGATGCATCGGTAGGTCTCATGAGACAAACTAGTGTCTTGGAATGAGGCCTTGACAAAGTCTTATTTGTGGTCTTGGCACGAGGCCTTGACTACGTGGTTATGATAGTCTGGCATTATGCATTCCATCATTATGAAAGTGGTTATTGATATTGCATGTGATTATTCGACCAGTAGAATATCCATGTGAAGAAGTAAATGGCATTATATCATTTTACTTTTGCCATATTATGTTGATGTTCAAGTTTAAAAGGCTTTTGTTTTAGTTATACAATGCCTTAAATGTTTATGTTTATTTATGAAAGCTTCCGCAATATTGTTATCCTTACAGATCATCTGAGCTCACCCCTTTCAATTTTTAATATTTTCCAGGATGTGAAGAAGTATTTTATGAATGACCTACAGGGATAGTCAGAAGAGGATATGAGTGTGGACTATGGAGACTTTTTTATTTTAGTTTTTCACCTTATGTTGTAATGTAACATTTATGAATGTATCTAGTGTTTCCAAGGCTACTAAACTAATAGGTCTTTCGAGACTTGATCTTTTGTGATCATTCCAATGTTACGAAGTAATGCACTGACTCTGGGTAGCTGGGGTCAGGGCGTTACATTCTTGAACCACTATAAGGTGTCAAATGTTTATATTCCATGAATTGGGTTCACATCATGTAATAAATTAATCCATAAATTGGTTTGTTGTTTGTAGAGTTTACATGCCATGAAAATATTACTTGTCATAAAATGGAAAATTACATATTTTAAATCTAAGGTGATCCATTTTTCATCTTTTTTTAGTTTCATGGATTACATGACATGAAATGGTGTTTTACTCCATGTAATTCTTATGGTATGTTCTTTTAGGGTACTCCATTAATGATTTTTTTTGTTCATCATTATCCTTTTACATCTTGACCTAGGTTATCTCCCATTAAATTTTGGGTATCATTGATACTTTTATATATCATAAATCAGTTATTTATCTTAGTTTTTATTATGGTTTATTTCTCCAGGAGAGTAATCCCTCTGTCTCTTCATTTTTTTGTTGTGGCAGCACCATTGAGTTGTGTTATAAGATTAGTTGATCAGTGATAATAATATTCTTATTATTTTCATGATATGTTGAATGATATTTCTCCATAAGCAAACCCTCCTATTTTTTGGTGGGTAGCATGTGATTTTTTAAGGTATGTTGGGTTCAATCTTCTCCACAGACCATTTTTCTAGTTCAATTGATTCTGAAATGTGAGGATTAATTATAGGGACTCTATTGTTGTTTTACATTCTTCATTGTTGGTGGATACCATTGTGGGAATGTGAGACAAGAGCTTCAGGTTGGTGTTTCTATCTCTAGCCTATTTTGGATGAAATATATTTCTCTGGTTTTGATAAATTCATTTATAAATTAAATTTCATGATTTATTGATTTATTTGTGTGTGTTTGGAAATATGATTTTTAGAAAAATATGGTTTTCCCATTTTATTTATAAAAATATAGGAATTTTAAAATCAATATGAAATAAATTTATGAAATGGTTTTCAAATCATGGTTTTTATGAAATGGTTTTAAAATTAGAGAACATGGGAATCCTTGGGTACTTAGTTGGAAGGTGTAGTGATAGGCCTCATCTATTTTTCAAGCGGTTCACTATTGAGGTGTTCCTCTTACCCCAAGGATCCTTGATCTAGGGAATTGAGAGACCTATTGGGGGTTCAATTTTTAGGTTGTTACTCTACTCTCAAGATTTGATGTGTATATCTAGAGGCTTAATGTGTCTGATTATATATGTTTAGTTAAGAGTGTCTTAGCTATCCTGACCTATAGTGATTCTTAGGAAGATGTTATCTTTGATTTTGGATTGAACTTTTTTTTATTTGTACTATCATGGATTTGATATGAAATATGATTCCTGATTTTCATTGATTTGAATTATTTTATTTATATGAAATTGTTTGACTGTTTTATGTGGATTATTTTGTAAATGAGGTAAAAAATTAATAAAATATGTTTCAAATATTTTGATATAAAAATGGTTTAACTATATATTACACCTTTATTTCGTTAAAGTTGAAAATTATTTAAATATAGAGACTTGATATACAACACAAGGATGGGATCCTACTGAGCCTATTTAGGTCACACCTTATCCATCCCTTTGGTGGTGTGTATACCTTTGAATGTGTTTGGATGTAGGGAAAGGGAAGGGATTGCAGTGATGTGATTTTTTTTTCTTTCAACAATGTTTGGGTAGCCCATGATGAGATGGTGGGATTCTTCCCATGATATCACATGGATTGGTTGTTTTGGTTATAGTTTTCCTTCGTTGTTGGACATGTGTCTTGGAGATTATTTATCTAATTTTTAGTTTTATCACTTCTATTGTTTCCTTTTTTATGACAAAGATACTTTTTTTTATTCTTCTGTTGTTTCTTTCTATCATGTGTGTGTGTGTGTCTATATATATATATATATATATCATTTTGTCTTGATTGGGTTGGGATAAATCATTCCCTCTAGTTTTTTTTTCATTTTAGGGTGCTAGTCTCCAGCCTGTGGGGATCAAGAATGCTCTTTGGGTATGTGGAAAATCAGGTTGGGTACAAGTTTAAGAGGGTATCTAGGTTGGGTTGGCCACAGTTTGGTATCAGAAGTAGTTTTTCCCTCAGGATTCCTTATCTTGGGATGATTTCTAGATTGGATATTGGATTTTTTGTACTTAATAGGTAATTTTCAATTAGTTCAGGGTTATCTCTTATCATGATGAGGCTCAAGTTACCATGGGATGTTTGGATGGGTATCTCCTTCTTTGAGTTCATGATTTTAGTCTTAGATTTTGAACAAGTTTTTTTATCTATTCTAATATTATTATATTGTATGATCATTTCTTTTATATCAGTGTTCAGTAGTATTTCTTCTGATACATATTTGATAAGTTCCTTAGGTGGGTATAGTAAATGTAACAAATGAGAATCCACTTCAAGATCGGAATCATATTGAGGATATCATGCAGTCAATTTGTATTTTTGACCAAAATTTATAGTGAATCCATAACACATATATTGAGGTATATAAAGGAGTTGTAGGTGAAAAGGATCGATCATTAGTGTTCTTACATTATAATCCATCATCCTTTAAGGTTATGAATGAACCACAATACGTGAAGGAATGGATGGAGAAGAACAATCATATATTTGAATACATAGATACACCTTATAGTATCATAGTGATGTAGAAAGTTTGTATACTTGAGGGTCTCAGTAAGAGATGGTGGTATTCCATTGTACACGAAGATAGGAACATGGAATTGGAATGGAAGGGTTTCAAGAATCTCTTCTTCCAGCAGCTTTTTCTAGAGCCGCTAATGATGGTGAAGTCATTGGAGCTCCTCTCTTTACAGTAAGAAGAACATTTGGTGTTAGTTTATACAAATTGGTTAGTAGATCGGGTTCGTTTTTATCTATTAGTATTAAATATTTACCAGTTAAAGGATCAGAAGTACCTTTAGGGTTTGTGAATGGATATCAAATTATAGTTATTTATATTGAGTCTTTTAACCAATTTGGACATAGTAGACAAGCCGATGATGGCTGAGATGAATATGGTATGAGAGGTTATATATTATTCCGCTTCTCTTATACCCAGTGGTAGCTTTAGTAGTGCATAGGGTAAAAAGCTAAATTAGAAAGATCATCACATGAGTGGTGGAGGTGGTTCTTAGTGGTAGGCATCCTCTACACTTTCAGTTATGTCTAGTAGTGTGCCCCTGATTTTTTATCAGTCTATAAAGGTCAAAAAAACCCAGTGTTCTTGTTCTCCACCTGTGACGTACTATAAAAGTTTTGGACTCTATGTTCATCTGCATTGTTTCTTTCATGCTATGTCTACGCCTTGTTATGGTTAGGGTTCATTGTCTCTAAAGAATATTATGGTTCATTTAGATACATCAAATATTATAGGTCTCCAACTATTATTCTCATTAGTGAAAGACATCCCTGAATTATATGAGTTTTTAGTGGAGGTAGTTACGGGTCCAGCAATAGTGAGAGGTACCATCTTTACTTTATCTATAGTATAAATTTCTTTATTTGATATTGGTGAATCCCACTCATTTATATCTGTCTTTTTTTATATTTTAATCTTCCAATAGAGATGATTTCTTTTATTATAGAGTTAGTGACACCTCTTGGAAAGAGTAAAGAGCAGGGGTTCAGGCGCCCTTCTTGTTTGCTATTTATAGATGATGTGAATTTTATCTGGTATTTTCTTTTTCCCAATCTGGATCTATTTGATGTCCACGTTGGGATGAATTTTCTTGTATATAATCATTTAGAAGTTGGTTTTTATCATCAATGCATCTCATTTCCTACATCCTATGGGATCTCATGGGTGTTTCTAGGATACTGTAATTCGAGTTTAGGTTGTGTAGAACCTTCCCACCCAGTGCTCATGATCTTTTTTTTCTACTGTATTAGTTTACCCTAATGATGTTTTCTCTTTCATTGACCATCCTACTATTTTTTGGGACTTTCATGAATTTTTTCCAAATGATTTATCTGGTATTACTATAGATAGGGAGGTAGAGTTTACAATTGATCAGGTTCCAGGTATGCATCTGATTTTGATACCTTCTTATCTTATGTAACCAATCGAGCTAAAAGAGAACAGGATTCAGTTGGATGATTTGATGGAAAACGTTTGTTTCCCATGTTTTTTTATCTTGGGTAACCCCTATTCTCTTTTTCTATAAGGGAGATGGTTAAATCTGATTTTTTGTGGACTATTATAAGTTCAATTGAATAATGACTAATAATATTTCTCATATGGATGATTTTTTTACTAGTTAAAGAGGAAAAGTGTTTTTCAAAAATCGATCATTGATTGGGTTATCATCATCTTAGAGTTTGGGAGTCTGATATACTGAATATGTATTTTAGGAATAGGTATATCCATTAAAAATATTTTTTTATTCCTTTTTATCTGACTAAAACATCTATAATTTTTATGTATTTGATAAATTATATATCCCGGGAATATCTCAACAATTTTTTGGCAGTGTTCGTGGATGCTTTTTTGGTTTATTCAGGATCTAATCATGAGCCCCTGAACCATTTGAGTTTGGTTCGAAAAAATTGAGGTGTCAATGCTTTTAGGAAAGGATCGTGAAATGCAATTTCGAGATCTAAAAAATAAAGTTATTTGGGCACATGATTTTTGAACAAGTATAATCAGTTGATCTAGATAAGGTGAAGGATATTTTTTCTTGGGAAGAACCACATAACATCTTTGAGATTTAGAGTTTATTTTTTCTTATTGGATACTATCGAGTGATGGACAATCTTTTCTCAAATTTATCATCACCTTTGACTACAATTATCCGGAAAGGAGTGAAATTCATATGGGATGAAAAGTGCCAGACCTCTTTTGACAAGCTGAAATGACTTATGAAATTATCTCCTATTATAATCCTAACTAAGTCCAATATGGGGTATGTGGTTCTCTATGATGTTTTTGGTGATAGTTTGTGTTTCATGCTTATGTATCATGATCATGTAGTGGATTTTTTCTCTTAGTAGCTTCAACCGCATGAGAATAATTACCCCCACTCATGATTTGGATCATTTTGAGATTATTCATGTGATTATTAATTGTTGGAACTATCTTTTTTAGGAGAGTTTCATATTATTTTTTAACCATAAGAGTATAATATATATCATTTCTTAGAAGTACTTGAATCTTCTATAGATTTGGTGGTTGGAATAACTTCAAAATTTTGACGTTGACATCACCTATACCCTGGGGAAGGGGAATGTAATTGTGAAAACTCTCAGTGGAAAATTACCATCACTGGATATTCTGTAATCGAATGAAGAGTGGAACCTTATAGGGATTTTTTGTTATTTTCACCTAGATAAGTAGAATAATGTTATATGTATTGTTTTAAATAGTGTTTAGTTATCATCATCTCTTTTTAAGTCAATTATGTGGGGTCAGCAGCAATATGATGACTTCTAAGGAATTCAAGAAACACTATGTAGTGGGGAGACCATTTTTTGGTATCCCTATCTTTAGATGGTACACTCCATTTTAAGGATCGATTTGTTTTCCTAGAATCTATGAGGATATCAATTTTGGTAGTTTATCATTTTTCTTCATGGATCATTTATCCAGTAACTATGAATATGTATTATTACATGAGATGGGGATTCTGGAGGCTGGGTATGAACCATTACATTAAAGATTATGTGTCTCATTGTTACACATACCAACAGTAAAGGTAGGGCATCTAAAACCAACTGTGATTCTCTAGTATTTTCCATTTCCAATTTTTAAATTGGATGAGGTGTCTTTTGAATTTTTTTTGGATTGCCATGTACTCCCTGAGGGAGGAATTCTATCTCGGTGGAGATTGATCAGTTGAAAAAGTTTGATCACCTCATTATGATTAAGGATACAACTAAAGTTGAAGATCTGTGTAATTAGTATACGCAAGAGGTTGTGAGGTTACATGGGGTTACTTATAACATTATGTTAGGTGTGGATATTAGGTTTACCTAGAGGTTTTAGGGGAGTCTCCAAGAGGTGATGGGGAATCAGGTTAGTATGAGTACATCTTACCATCCATAGATAGATGGTCATGTAGTGCATTATATTCAAATCCTTAAAGATATTATTTATGACTACATCATAGATTTTGGTCGATCATGGGACATCCATATAGAAATTGATGAGTTTTATTAAAACAATAACAACCAATAATAAAAAAATAATGGCTTCTTTCAGGGATTTGTATGGTCACCCATGCAGATCACCACTTTGTTGGGAAGATGTGGGAGAGGACTCTTTATTGGGACCGAGTCCTATTTTGGAGATCTCATCAAGGAAAAAATATATATATCAAAATCTGGTTACATATTAGAGTTGATAGAAATAATTTATGGATAAACATTGGTGAACAATTTTTCTTGAAATCTACTCCTCTGTTGGGTCACTGTTATCTTGGAAAAAAGGTAATGTTTCATATGATATATGTTGGACCATTTTAAGTCACTGAGTATCTTTGGAAGTTTGGTTAT
This sequence comes from Viscum album, assembly GCA_963277665.1. Lineage (NCBI taxonomy): Eukaryota > Viridiplantae > Streptophyta > Magnoliopsida > Santalales > Viscaceae > Viscum > Viscum album. The sequence continues at coordinate 564,992,446 of OY728164.1, read as the reverse complement.
CAATAGAAATTTCATGATCAATTGAATAAAATTCGTGATATTTTCTACATATTGTAGATTAAGAAATACCATCTTGATCCCTCGCACATTTTGAGTTGGTAAGAGATTGAGTTAGAGCCAGATGCTTCTATTGTGGATCATCCAGTGGAGAGCATTGATACTCATGTGAAATTATTTCATGGTAAGTAAATTATTTTTTTTTTAATAATATGGGTACATGTATTATATTCTCATGAGACTTGGAAGCGTGAGTCAGGGATTATGGAGTTGTGGCCCAGCCACTTTTTTAAAAATTATTCTTCCTCATGAATTATTGGGGACAGAAGGTCTTATAGTGGAGAGTTTGTAACATCTCATTAACCACATTTGGATATTTATCTTCTACCTTTTCATTTCACTCTTTATTTGGGTACATTTTGGACTCCCTAGGATGGAGAGATTTTTTTGGGTAGAATTACCTAATTTTTAAGCAAGTATGTTTGTTTAAATTAATAGAGTTTGGGCATAAATTTATTTAAGACTTTATAGGGTTCTCCCTAAGTTTAGGTAACATTAGTTTTGGTTGGTAATTCAATCATAATATAGAGTTTTTTCTATCTACTAGGAAATTACATTCGATTTAATAATTTCACATCATGAAATTTTTACATGCCATGAAAATTTTCCACATCATTTATTAGTCACTGGGCGGGTGTCGTGAACCAGTATAAGGAATAAAAATTTTACCCATCATGAATCAGGTTTACATCATATAATGTACGAAGAAATGATTTTTTTCATGGTATAAATTGTTTACATGTCATGAAATTATTAAACATTTTGAAATGGTAAAATCAATATTTTTAATCTAGGGCAATGTGTTTTGGGTGTTTTTGGGTTTCATGGATTATACAATGTGAAATGGGGTTTCATTCCATGTAATTATAATAGTTTTTACTTTTAGGGCACTACATGAATTATTTGTTTTCTTATTTTTTTCATGTCCTATTGTCTCTCTACTTAGAATCTCTCTCATGTAATTTTGAGGATCTTATCTCCTTCTCAATTTCTTTGTTCAGTGATTGATATCCATTGATGTTGTGGTCTATTTATTCAGGTGATTAATCCATCTAATTCTTCATTATAATTGATCATGGTAGCACAATTGTGTTGAATTATTATATATATTAATCTACAATTATAATATTCTTGGTCCTTTATATATCCATTGCATGATTTTCACCAATAGGATAAACATTGTGTTGCTTATGGTGCAGTGAGATATTTTATTTCAGGTATGTTGTGTAATGTCTTCTATGTCGACTATTCTTCTTGTTGAGTTGATTTTGAGATGAGAGTTTGATTCTAGGGACACCATTTAAGTCAATAGTTCTTCCTTGTTACTAGATCCCATTATGGGTCTGTGAAACCCAAGCTAAAAGTAGGTGGTTCTATATCTAGACTATGTTGGATGGATTGTATTTCTTTTGTTTTGATAAATTTTTTTATAAATGAGATGTCATGATTGATAGAATTATTTTAATGTGTGTGGAATTTTTTTTTTAGAAAATATGTTTTCCCATTATATTGGTAAAAATAAAGGTATTTTTAGAGCATTGTGATATGAATTTATGAATTAGTATTCAGAGTATGGTTTTGAATATATTTTTTGTAAAATAGATTACATGGTAAACCTTTGATACTTGGGTGGAATGTATGGTTGTCATGACCCGTCCTCAGGGCCCGTGTTGTGACTACCCCAAGCCCGCCTTCCATAGGCCAGGGGCTGGCGACTAGCACCAAAGGCGTAAATCCTGATAACTGGGAAGGCATTGCCTTTATAAAACATGAACACATCCAACCAGAGTACAAGCAGAAGTAATAAACTAAGTACAAAGGAATGTGCTGAAATGTAAATGGGCCAGAATACAAACCCAACTGAAAATTACAGCTACAATTGAATGAAAGTACAACAGAAAAGACAAATAGCTGGAAGATAGAAAAAACTTTTGGGTCGTCCACCTCAGATCCTACATGAAGGGTAGGTACAGATAGCCTCTTCAACGCTCTCTCCTATCAACCTCCTTCGATTATCATCTCGTCATGAAGTCCACCTCCGGGTACTGACTCGTCGTGAGGTCCACCTCCAGGTACCGTCCAGTCCCTGTACACTCGGTCTCTATTAGTGCTTTCCATCGTCTGCATCCAGTACAACGAGGTTCGGGCATATCCTGTGCAGGGGTGAGTATAACGACACTCAGTAGGGACCCTGAGACCCTCAAGGTCCCACTAAATCCAACAAGGATAGCCACAAAGAAGGATCTCAATAGATAACCCATACTTAGGTATAAGCCCATACTTATACCTAAGTTATCAAGTAACCCATCTCAATCATGGAAGAAACACAAAGGTTATTAAATCAATGGATAACCACTACTTAGGTATATTCCCATACATATACCTAAGTTATCAAGTGACCCATCTCAATCATGAGGTAAACACAAAGGTCACTGACTCAGCTCAAACGAGGATTTTCATTAATGATAATGAAACCACAACTGCTGAATAGCTCCTCCTTTGACGAGTATAGTGATCCAGTCACAACTCTGAGGTGCTGATCACTATCCTTAGACTGATGAGGTACTCCTCCTGTCAACTACTGCGGGTCTTCTAACCAAACACAGTAGTTCTCCCCGCCATGGGTCAGCCACCCCAACACAGTAGTGCTCCCCCTAATATCCTACAAAGGTACTCCTTCTATCGAGTACCGCAGGTCTTCCACCCAAACACAGTAGTGCTCCCCGTCGGGGGTCTGCCACCCAAACACAGTAGTGCTCCCCACTGGGATAGTCAAGTCACTCCGACTCGAATCGGACAAGAATTCATAAAATCTCATCCAGCTACAAGGTCTTCGTACTACGTATGCTCGCCTCTAGTAGGATCCACTCCACGAGCTATTCGTCAATACTTCCAAGTGTCATGTAATCTCACGTGGAAGTATCTCAAAGGACTTCCTCATCAAAGGGGTCTCAACACAATAGACGGCGCCTCAATCAGACGTCCGGTCTATGAGTTAAAAGCCTTTTAGTCCCAGGGGCCTGGTTGGTTTCATGTAAAAACCAACCCAGACGTATCTCAACTGTACCCCGAAATCCCATGGGTATTCTCAAAGGAACTGTTTCTCAACGTGATTACCAACGCTGTTGATGGTTCGTCAAACGGACGTCCGGTCTGAGAGTTATTGGCTTTTCCGTTCCAGGGGCCCGGTTGGAATTTGGGTACAATCCAACCCAGACATACTCTAACTACATCCAAGCCTTAGGTGAAGTATTCCAAAAGAAATGTCTCATGAAGAGGAATTCAAAAAAGTCGATGGCACGTCAATTGGACGTCCGGAGCTCAAGTTATATGTGTTTCCGCTCCGAGGGCCCGGTTGGTTTCTGGTTCGAACCAACCCGGTGGTACTCAAACATTGCCTAAAACTTGAGTTTAATATACCGAAATGACGTTCTTGATCCGAGGAATCCTACGCAACTAACGATGCATCGATCGGAGGTCCACAACTCATGTTATGTCCATTTAACCGAAAACGGTGTGAAAATAGGGGGTCTGGGCCCGATCCGACTCAGCCCAACACCCCCTGGGTCGGCCCGAACAGAGTCGACCTGACCCAGGTCCGGGTCCGGCCCAGTTGGGTGTAGCCCGGCCCGGCGCTGGCGGCCCGGCCAGGCCGGCGCGGCTCGGCCCGTGTGGCCCACGCGGTTAGCCGCAGGGCTGGCCGACCAGGCGGGGTGGTGGCGCCCAGTGGGGCCCACCCTAGCCGCTGGTCTGGGGGGTAACACCCCCCCGGTTTCTTTGAAATGGTCGGCCATGTTGGCTATCCCTTGGGTAACTGCTGGACCCCCTTGGGTCCCGCCTTTTTCTAACATAAACTTTCATTACATTATAAAAAACTGAGGATCATTAATGTTTAGTATCTTGGAAACCAGGAACTTAATACATGAAAACATAAAACATTATTCTTAAACACTTGAAAGGCTTCTCCTTATGTTTATCCTAGGTTCATTACTGCATCTCATAACCTGGGGACATACATCAAAAGAAAGGGTGAGCAGAAGGCCCAGTAAGGGAAACAAGGGAAACATTTAACATGAGACTTGAGATACATCAATAAAGTCATGAAAAAGAACTTCAAGGCATGAGAAAGAAATCATGAGGCATATCATAATAAAAATAACTTATTCCATAACATGAATATGTGGCTACAAAATTTAACATAGACAATCATTTCTATTTCACCATGGTCCATCCCCAAGGTGTCATTAAAAATTACCATTTTTATTCACCAAGGCGTCGTTAAAAGTGGTCATCTCTAGAGATTAAATCTTTACCCAATGAATTGGAGCGCTATCAGGGCGCACCCTTAATTTGTCTTTATTATCATGTGAGCCACATATATCATCATCAATAATTTCATAAACAACCCATATAGCATAAAATAAATGGGTTTCATTTCATAATCGTAACATTTTAAAAACTACTTTAAAGACATGATCTTTATGTCACTTTAAACCCACGGAAAGGGAAATAGGGTCTCATGTATGTAAATCCAAGAATTTAAAATCTAAAATTTTGGTATATTTGTGAATACCCCTTAAAAATAAATAGCTTTGAGTATTCACTTAATAAAATAAATGAATTTGAGAATAAGAGAGAGACATTTTAAGACGGAAATTCTGCAGCATAACGGCTATGTTACGAGGTTTTAGAAAACATTGAAAAGAGAGGGTACATTGGTCACCCACTCACAAATGATCAATAAAATAGTAGGGAGAAAGAATATAAAGGATTTAATAACATGGTAATGAAATTTTAAATATATACCATATGAAATGACAGACATGAAAGGAAGACAAAAATAAGATTTCTATTATGAAAATTCGGCAGCCTAACGGATTCACTTAAACATTAAAAAATGAATTGATGAGATCAAATAGGGTCTCTAATAATATGAACATATAATATCAGTATCATAGATATAGAGATCATACCCCAACATAATAAAAATTAACTTTAAAGACTTGACATGAAAGTAGAACTTTGAAAAATGAGAAAGGTGAACAAATCCTTTAAAAATTCAGCAGCCTAACAGCGTCACCCAAACTTCAACAAAAATGAATTGACAAGATAAAATAGGGTATATCATCATATGAACATAAAATATCACTATGATAGATATATAGATCATACCCCAATATAATAAAAAGTAACTTTAAAGACTTGACATGAAAGTAGAACTTTGAAAAATGATAAAGGTGAATGAATCCCTTAAAAATTCATCAGCCAAACAGCGTCACCCAAACTTCAACAAAAATGAATTGACGAGATAAAATATGGTCTCCCATAATATGAACATAAAATATAAGTATGATAGATATAGAGATCATACCCCAAAATAATAAAAAGGAACTTGAAAGACTTGACATGAAAGTAGAACTTTGAAATATGGGAAAGGTGAATGAATCCCTTAAAAATTCGGCAGCCAAACATCGTCACCCAAACTTCAACAAAAATGAATTGACGAGATAAAATAGGGTCTATAATCATATGAACATAAAATATCAGTATGATAGATATAGAGATCATACCCCATCATAATAAAAAGGAACTTGAAAGACTTGACATGAAAGTAGAACTTTGAAAAATAAAAAAGGTGAACGAATCCCTTAAAAATTTGGCAGCCTAACAGTGTCACCCAAACTTCAACAAAAATGAATTGACGAGATAAAATAGGGTCTCTAATAATATGAACATAAAAGATCAGTATGATACATATAGAGATCATACCCCAAAATAATAAAAAGGAACTTGAAATACTTGACATGAAAGTAGAACATTGAAAAATGAGAAAGGTGAACGAATCCCTTAAAAATTCAGCATCCTAACGGCATCACCCAAACATCAACAAAAATGAATTGATGAGATAAAATAGGGTCTCTCCTCATATGAACATAAAAGATCAGTGTGATAGATATACAGATCATACCCCAACATAATAAAAAGTAACTTTAAAGACTTTATAAGAAAGCATAACTTTGAAAAATGGGAAAGGTGAACGAATCCCTTTAAAATTCGGCAGCCTAACGGCGTCACCCAAACTTCAACAAAAATGAATTGACGAGATAAAATAGTGTATTTCAACATATGAACATTAAATATCATTATTATAGATATATATATCATACCCCAACATAATAAAAAGGTACTTGAAAGACTTGACATGAAAGTAGAACTTTGAAATATGAGAAAGTTGAACGAATCCCTTAAAAATTCGGCAGCCTAACGGCACCACTTAAACATTATTAAAACGAACTGATGAGAGTAATAGGGGGTCTCTCATAATATGAAAATGAAAAGGGAATTAATAGGAATATAAAATAACATCCTCCAACATAAGATCATGGAGCATAAAAGAAATGACATAAAAGAGATTACTTGAAAAGAAAGAGAGAGGTAGGATCCCTTACCTTAAACGTAACTCTTAAAACTCGAAGGTTGGGACCTTGAGGGCTTGGGGTCACCTTGGGAGGACTACTTGGGAGTTAATTAGACTAGATCTTCGTTGGGAGAGAGTTTGGAGTGAAAACTAAAGGAGGGAAGGGTGGGTATTTATAGGGAATGTGAGGGGACAAGGCATTAATGGCCAAGGGGCACCTCATTGGTGGTTTGGGAAAAACCATGGGCTTGACCTTGGTATTTTCCCATGGTATTGGCCATTTGGGACACCTCATACCTTATCTTACTATTCATAAGTCGACCATATTGATTACATACTTAATACATCATTTAATGATGTCATTAAACACCCGTAACTTAAAAACTGTATTTTTACTATTCATCGAAAATTCAACTTTCTGAGAAAAATCCCAAAATTTCACCTTATCCAAATATCGATGCTCTGATTTCAAAAAGAACTCCATTTTATAAAAATATTTTTATAAATATTTTTAATTTAATTTTTAAATAAATACACTATTCACAGAAAATTCATTTTTTTCAGAAAAATCCTCAAAAATCACCTTAACACAATATCAATGCTCTGAGTTCAAAAATAAAGTCCACTTTATTAAAAAAATTGGAATATTTTTAATTTAATTTTTAATTAAAAAACACTATTCACCCGAAAAAAACTAATACTTGACTAATAATTTATGAAACTGTTATTTAACCATTTTATTGAATCACATTACTTAAACAAGGTGCCTAAATTATATTAATACTTTATTTAAGTGAGATTACTAATCCATTTGGTCACATTACTAATCCTAAGCATAAAATCACTATTCATAATTTACTATTCATCAAAAATTAAGTTGTTCTTATTAGACTCTAAATTTTGTACTGAACATAATTGTAGAACACCATTTTTTGAAAATCATTACACATTTTTAATTATTTGAGGTTTACATAAACATTTTTAAAATATCCTTTATCTAAAATTCATCAAAAATATGCATACTATATTTATCCATACATTGGAAAATTCATAATCTTCATCATAAGAAGAAATCAAAAATTTTATTTAAAACAATGGATTGCACAAGGCAGTTACGGTCTCCTTACATAGCCCCTTATAACACCAGCATAGAACCTAAGAGTAAGGTGTTCTAGGGTGATAGATTCTTGGGGCAGCTCGGCCGAAATTGTACGGGTAGTAATTTCTATCAATTTGAACTTCTCGCGAAGGCGATTCTGTTATAGCTTCACACGATGAATTTGGCTTGGGATTGGTCCAGAGCAAAGCCCAGTGTTGCTAACTCCTTCCCAAGTTCAATTAAATGGGCTTCGATTGGCCCAAGACTACTAGATGAGGCCATCAAATCTTCTTTCTATATTAATTAACCAAGATCACTTGTATTTAGAGACAACAATCGAAACCTTTAGTTTCCCGCAGTCATATTGACCAATGTTCATATAACAGTCAAAACCCAATGGTCTCATTTCAATTATACTCATGTTATCAAATGAAACAGTTTTGTTGAGTATAAAAATAAAATAACACACAAAATTAGGAAACAAGATTTATTCCAAATTTGGGGTCGTTACAATCTTCCCCCCTTAAGAAATTGCATCCTCACAATTTTTAAAATTGGGTTTTGAAATTTCATTGAAAGTCCCACATCAGAAAAAGAGTCAGTAAAACTATTGCTTTAAAAGAAAGAAAGGGAAGTACAAAGGTCACCCGAGTTAACCCATACTAGGATTCCATGTAGAAAAACATGGACATAGAGGAGAAAACAAAGGGTCAAGTTCTGAGGGAGAGTGATATAAAACATGATTTGGAGAAAGTTAACCACAAGAAAATCACAAAATTATGATGTGTGTAAACAGTATTTGATTACCTAGTAGGAAACGTAAACAAACAACATTTTTTTACGTTCCTTTTCATAATTTTGAGGAATTCATTTACTACATAGAACAAAAACATAAGGAAATATACCTACCTTCAAGTAGAGTTTCATCCTTTAATATTTTTCTACCAAAACTATTGTTTTCTCCAAATGATGAGCATTCAAAAACACTTGGTCTCATCAAAACATAAGAATCGTATTCTTGAGAGTCACATAATCCACAAAAGATAAACTATCAATTTCTTCTATCTTTAAACATTATCCCAAAAACAGAAAGGGTAAGATAAAACAACTCTTCAAAAATAAAGAATCCCATAAGAAGGTAGACTAATTTTAAATATTCAAAGTTCCATGGTACTACCCAAATTTCATCATAGATCATTCCATAAATAACTCTCCTCAAAATTCCTTAAAATAAACCAAACTAAGATTAAAACCCTATTATAAGAACGTTCTCATAACATAGTCTTCCATGATAGACCTTATCATTCATCTCCAAACAACATCAACCACTCTTATCATCTTATAACAAAAGTAACTAACCTAGTCACATTTTCTCCAAGATAGGTTAATCATTTCCATATTTAACCTAAATTACTATAAGTTCGCCTTAAATTCATTGATTCTTCAAAATATAATTCAACATTTAATCCTCAATGAAAATACCGTAGTAATATATTTACCTCGATCATATAGGGTTCCCAAAATAGTGAACGTCCTCCAAAATAATAATCATCTTTTAATCCCATAATCACCTCTTTTTAGAAGACCAGCTTCTCTAAATCATCATGTGGTACATAACAATAGATGTTTTTCTAAATGATATAAAATCATCTTAGGGAGTGACTCGATGATCTTAGAAAACATAAAATATATGCTCATAGAGGACGAACTAAAATACAACATGACATAGACAATTATTGTGAAGAAGTTACATGTACTTCGGTCATCATGATGCATCTCATCATAGGACTTGCATTGTTCCCTTGTCCTCAAAGATTGTTGATGATCATCATGCTTCTCGCCCATTCCCAGAGAGAATTACCTTGGATAATGTCTAACTTCTCCACATTTATGACATCGAAATGTATAAGGTACATTAGATTGAACCTTATCTCCATTCATCACATTATCCATTTTTTTAAAGAAATTTGCTACTTTATTCCCTATCTTACCACACTTAAAACATCTCCTGGTTCCTTTGTGACATTCTCCTTGGAGCCTTTTCCCACACTTTTTGCAAAAAAGAAATTCAGTCTTCTTTCCCATATCAACTTTATCAGATGAACATCCTTGAGACTTTGTCTTCTTCTTCCTTGATGAATTTTGGCATTCAACTAGGTACCAATTATTAATTGTGATTTTTGATAGCTGGTTTGGCATAATCATAATATGTTCAACTTGATCTTCCATTATCTCTGTCACATTAATAGGGCAATCGTCACATTTCCTATCACATTGGTTGTTGGGACATGCTCTTTCATTTCCCACCATAAACTAAGAAAAGAACGTATAATTAGGGGGGCTTAAATACTTAGCCAATAATCATTAAAAGGAAACTTTAAGCATAGAAGGATAAAATTGTAGAAGGAAAGTATACCCTAACTTGTGATCCCATAGGTTCCAATCTAGGTTTTCCATGATCATATATTCTTATGTGAATCTTTATTTTATTTTATCTTTGTTCCTTTAATAATGGTTTATACTAAGCTTATGAATTTACCAAAGCATATCCCTCGGGAGTGTCGTAACCAAGAGTGCAGCAAGGATCGTTGTCATGTATCAGTTCCCGTTCGAGTCTCTCTCAAAGAGGTGTTTTTTGGTTTTTACCCCTATGTACATATGTGCCAGAGCCACCTCTACCTGCTCGTATCCAGACAGGGATGTATTTTCTTGGCAATCCCTTACTCAATACTCACCAAAATACCAAGAAGATTTCTTATATTTAAAATTTTCTAAAGGGTTATTCCTAGAGTTTTCATATCCGAATTTCCACAAATAACTAAACCATCCTTTGTTACCAACTATGGAATACCACCTTTTTCTAACATAAACTTTCATTACATTATACAAAACTGAGGATCTTTAAGGTTTAGTGTCTTGGAAACCAGGAACTTAATACATGAAAATATAAAACATTCTTCTTAAACACTTGAAGGGCTTCTCCTTATGTTCATCCTAGGTTCATTAATGCATCTCATAACCCAGGGACATACATCAAAAGAAAGGGTGAGCAGAAGGCCCAGTAAGGGAAACAAGGGAAACATTTAACATGTGACTTGAGATACATCAATAAAGTCATGAAAAAGAACTTCAAGGCATGAGAAAGAAATCATGAGGCATATGATAATAAAAATAATGTATTTCATAACTTGAAGATGTGGCTACAACATTTAACATAGAAAATAATTTCTGTTTCACTAAGGTTCAACCCCAAGGTGTCATTAAAAATTACCAAGGTTATTCACCAAGGCGTTGTTAAAAATGGTCATCTCTAGAGATTAAGTCTTTACCCAATGCATTGGAGCGCTATCAGGGAACACCCTTAATTTTTCTTTATTATCATGTGAGCCACATATATCATCATCAATAATTTCATAAATTACCCATATATCATAAAAGAAATGGGTTTCATTTCATAATCATAACGTTTTAAAAAATGCTTTAATGATATTATATTTATGTCACTTAAAACCCACGGAAAGGGAAAGCGGGTCCCATGTATGTAAATACTAGGATTTAAAATAGAACATTTTGGTATATATATGAATACCCCTTTATAAGAAAGATATTTGAGTATTCACTTAATAAAATAAATGAATTTGAGAATAAGAGAGAGACATTTTGAGATGGAAATTATGTGGCATAACGGCTATGTTATGAGGTTTTAGAAAACATTGAAAAGAGAGGGGACATGTGTCACCCACTCATAAATGATCCATAAAATAGTATGGGGACAGAATATAAAGGATTTAAGAACATGGTAATGAAATTTTAAAGATATACCATATGATATGACGAACATTAAAGGAAGACAAAAATATGATTTCTCTTATGAAAATTCGGCAGCGTAACGGCGTCACTTAAACATCAAAAAATGAATTGACAAGATCAAATAGGGCCTCTAATCATATGAACATAAAAGATCAGTATGATAGATATAGATATCATACCCCCAACATAATAAAAAGGAACTTGAAAGACTTGACATGAAAGTAGAACTTTGAAAAATGAGAAAGGTTAACGAATCCCTTAAAAATTTGGCAGCCTAACGGCGTCACCCAAACATCAACAAAAATGAATTAACGAGATAAAATAGGGTCTCTCATAATATGAACATAAAAGATCAGTATGATAGATATAGAGATCATACCCCAACATACTAAAAGGAACTTGAAAGACTTTACATGAAAGTAGAACTTTGAAATATGAGAAAGGTGAATGAATCCCTTAAAAATTCAGCAGCCCAACTGTGTCACCCAAACTTCAACAAAAATGAATTGACAAGATAAAATAGGTTCTCTCATCATATAAACATAAAATATCAGTATTATAGATATATAGATCATACCCAAACATAATAAAAAGGAACTTGAAATATTTGACATGAAAGTAGAACTTTGAAAAATGAGAAAGGTGAACGAATCCCTTAAAAATTTGGCAACCTAACGGCGTAACCCAAACTTCAACAAAAATGAATTGAAGAGATAAAATAGGGTCTCTAATCATATGAACATAAAAGATCAGTATGATATATATAGATATCATACTCCAACATAATAAAAAGTAACTTGAAAGACATGACATGAAAGTAGAATTTTGAAAAATGAGAAAGGTGAACGAATCCCTTAAAAATTCGGCAGCCTAACGGCGTCACCAAAACTTCAACAAAAATTAATTGACGAGATAAAATAGGGTCTCTAATCATATGAACATAAAATATCAGTATGATAGATATAGAGATCATACCCGAACATAATAAAAAGCAACTGGATAGACTTGACATGAAAGTAGAACTTTGAAAAATTAGAAAGGTGAATGAATCCCTTAAAAATTCAGCAACCTAACGGGGTCACCCAAACTTCAAAAAAAATGAATTGACGAGATAAAATAGGGTCTCTCATCATATGAACATAAAAGATCAGTATGATAGATATAGAGATCATTCCCCGACACAATAAAAAGGAACTTGAAAGACTTGACATGAAAGTAGAACTTTGAAAAATTTGAATAGTGAACGAATCCCTTAAAAATTCGGCAGCCTAACGGCGTCATCCAAACTTCAACAAAAATGAATTGACAAGATAAAATAGGGTCTATCATCATATGAACATAGAATATCAGCATTATAGATATATATATCATACCCTAACATAATAAAAAGTTACTTGAAAGACTTGACATGAAAGTAGAGCTTTGAAAAATGAGAAAGTTGAATGAATCCCTTAAAAATTCGGCAGCCCAACGGCACCACTTAAACATTCTCAAAACGAATTGATGGGAGAAAGAGGGGGTGTCTCATCATATGAACATGAAAAGGGTAGTAATAGGAATATAAAATAACATTCTTCAACATAAAATCATGGAGAATGAAAGAAATGACATAAAAGTGATTACTTGAAAAGAAAGAGAGAGGTAGGATCCCTTACCTTAAACGTAACTCTTAAAACTCGAAGGTTTGGACCTTGAAGGATTGGGGGCCCCTTGGGAGGACTCCTTGAGAGTTAATGAGACCAGAGCTTCATTGGGGGAGAGTTGGGAGTGAAAACCAAAGGAGGGAAGGGTGGGTATTTAAAGGGAAAGTGAGGGGACAAGGCATTAATGGCCAAGGGACACCTCATTGGTGGTTTTGGAAAAACCATGGGCATTCCCATGGTATTTTCCCATGGTATTGGCCACTTGGGACATCTCATACCTTATATTACTATTCATAAGTCGACCATATTGATTACATACATAATACATCATTTAATGATGTCATTAAACACCCGTAACATAAAAACTGTATTTTCACTATTCATCGAAAATTCCACTTTCTGAGAAAAACCCCAAAATTTAACCTTTACCAAATATCGATGCTCTGATTTCAAAAATGAACTCCATTTTATAAAAATATTTTTATAAATATTTTTAATTTAATTTTTAAATAAATACACTATTCACCAAAAATTCATTTTTTTCAGAAAAATCCCCAAAAATTATCTTAACACAATATTGATGCTCTGAGTTCAAAAATAAAGTCCATTTTATAAAAATAATTTCCTAAATATTTTTAATTTAATTTTTAATTAAAAAAACTATTCACCCGAAAAATCTAATACTTGACTAATAATTTATGAAACCGTTATTTAACCATTTTATTGAATCACATTACATAATCAAGGTGCCTAGATTATATTAATACTTTCTTTAAGTGAGATTACTAATACATTTGGTCACATTACTAATCCTAAGCATAAAATCACTATTCCTAATTTACTATTCATCAAAAATTAATTTTATCTTATTAGACTCTAAATTTCGTACTGAACATAATTTTAGAAGACCATTTTTTGAAAATCATTACACATTTTTAATTATTTAAGGTTTAAATAAACATTTTTAAATATCCTTTCTCTAAAATTCATCAAAAATATGCATACTATATTTATCCGGACATTTGAAAATTCATAAGATTCATCATAAGAATAAATCAAAAAATTTATTTAAAATAAAGGATTACACAAGGCAATTACAGTCTCCTTACATATCCTCTTATAACACCAGCATAGAACCTAAATGTAAGGTGTGCTAGGGTGATAGAATCTTGGGGCGGCTCAGCCAACATTTCACAAGTAGTAATTGCTATCAGTTTGAACTTCTCGCAAAGGCGATTTCGTTCTTGCTTCACACGATGAAGTTCAACTTGGGTTTGGTCTATAGAAAAGCCCAGTGGGGATAACTCCTTCCCAAGTTCCGTTATATGGGCTTCAATTGGACCGATACTACTAGATGAGGCCATCTAATCTTATTTCTATATTAATTAACCAAGATCACTTGTATTTATAGACAATAATCGAAACGTTTAGTTTCCAGCGGTCATATTGACCAATGGTCATATAACAGTCAAAACCCAATGGTCTCATTTTAATTATACTCATTTTATCAAATGAAACAGTTTTGTTGAGTATAAAAATAAAATAACACACAAAATTAGGAAACAATATTTAGTCAAAATTTTGGGTCGTTACAGGTTACACCCCCCGGTTTCTTTGAAACGGCTAGCCGTGTTGGATGACCCTTGGGTAACCGCGGGACCGCCTTAGGTCCCGCCTCTTGATGGTGCCAGCAGCCGGCACAGCCGGCCGCACTTCCAGATCCACTGCGGCCCGCCCCGGCTGCGGTATGGCTCTACTCCGCGCGACACGACGGTGTCACGCCTTTGCGGCGACCCGGAAACCATACACTAATGACATGCTCGTGGTTGGCCTGATGTCGGCCAGTTCTTCGTAGTCCGCCTCCATCGTCCACAAAGAACAAACAAGAGGTGAAGGTTCGGACCGTGTTCGTGCGGTCCGAGCCCTTCCTCATCATGATGGTATCAAGAGGCCAAACAAAACTCAAGAGTTGAAGAACTATGAAGAACGGTATTAAAACTTGAACATAACAACCCCTACCTTGATTATTGATGTCGAACATCGGGAGTCGTGGTAGATGGCATTGGAGAACGGTGTCGCGAAGATCGGTCGACGAATCTGTGGACGCCGGTGTGCGTTCGAGGAGGAAATAGCATTGGTGACAACGTGTTCTTCGAATCATAAAGTGTTCCTCATCGAGGGAGAAATTCCTTCATTAGAGGAGTTCTTCATTGAAGAGGGTGGTGTTCTTTCTTTCAGAGAAGAATACCCTTCTCTATTCCTCCAGAGCTCTCACCAAAATCTCAACCCAATAAATGCCCAAAATAAAATAATAGCAAAGCTATTATTTAATTCTCACAGGTATTTCAAAATTCAAACTTAATTTAATTAAGTGATGAGTTAGAATTCAATTATTAACTTGTGTTGGCAAACATTTAAGAGGGGGAGAGAAAGATGATGAGTCCTCATAAATAAGAGGGGAGTTGTCAACATTAAACAAGGGAGTATAATGGGGTTAAGGAGTTTAGGTAAAGTGAAAGGTTGGGGCTCGTGTGGGCCCCACCATGCATATATCCTCACATGGGTAGTTAGGTGCTTGTGGATCCCACCCCAACTCCCCCATGTAGGATATAACCACCTTAGATATAAAATAAAATTGTTCCACAATTTTATTCACTTCTTATTTAATCCACAAATTTTAACTTCTCCTCCTGAAAAAACGCAACTACGGTAAAGGTCCCCTTAAGAAATTACCGGCGTTGTGAGTTCATCGGTGCCCTCAGATTTCAATTCTGAGCATTGGTTCAAAAGAGATAAAAACCCACTCATTCGTTCACTGAATGTACCCGATCTAAACTTTGAAAATTGATTCCGGGCACACCGGGCCTCGGAATCATGTGCCATTAGAAACCACATACTCGTAAAATTCCAAAGAAATTAAGAAAAAAAATTCCTTGAAATTTACAGGTCGTTAAATTACTCCCAACTCATGGCTTTACGTCCCTTTAAATCTACAGCACACAATAGATAAAAAAAAGAAGGTATTGAGCATGCATTTGAGCCTTTCGCTCCCATGTGCTCTTCTGGAGGTTCCTGTGCTGCCAGTGAATGTGCACTTGAGGAATCGACTATCCTTATAGCACCTGCTCTTGCCGATTATCAATGTCCACTGGAACCTCAATGAATGTCACCCTATCATCGATGTCAAACTCCTCGTGATCGATGATGCGTGATTGGTCATGCACGTATCTCCCCAGCTGAGATATGTGGAAGATGTCATCTACCCAGTGCAACTATGGTGGAAAGGTCAAGAGGAAAACCACTTCACCTACCCTGCTAAGGACCTAGAATGGTTCAATAAACCTCGGAGATAACTTACTTCTTCGTCCACATCTTCGTAGACCTCATCGAGGTGAGACCCGTATAAAGACGTGGTCTCTATCCTCGAACTCCAGAGTTCTTCGTCTCCTATTAGTATAGGACTTCTGTCTGCTCTATGTAGTCTCGACTACCGTGAACCATAGGCGATCACTGCCCGCTTCAATATCAGGACACACCCGAGTCTGGTGCCTGATGCGTCACAGAGAACTATGTAACCAACTCCCTCAAGATGGGTGCACTGGTCAACCTATACCTCATCTCCTGAAATCTATGCTGGAAGTGGTGCTACAACTCTGGAGAATTCTAGCACAAAGGTAAGTTTGGACATCTCCTGAGTGATCGAATGCACCCTCTTATGCATGATTTCGTCCTGTGCTGCCTGGGGTTTCCTTTTCACCGGCCAAGGAAAACCCACCCCAACGTTGTAGGTAAACCATGACCTTTTTTCCTAATACTGTCAATCTGTGTATGAACTGTAGTTGCCTAGTCCATACCCAAACTAACGTCGTAAGGCCTGGACGCTGCCACCAAGAGGTTCCAACCAAAACTCTCGCCTCAAGGGTCAAATCACACCGTCGGCATAATCCTGATTATTGAGTCTCCTCCCAAAGGTATCTCCAGACGTGAGGGTCAAGTAAACAGCTTAACCGGAAAATCTAGGTCTGGGACAAGATTCATGGAAGGAAGGTATGATTCGTATCAATGTCTATTATTACAAAATCTATAAGTAGACACAGACCATACTTCAAATCATTCCTAGAGCCCTTGGGTCACACTCCTTGACTGCATGAAGCTACTCTCTTTCCCTGTACTCCTGCTCCCTAATCCTGGCGGGGACTACAAAGGCTGCTGGCTGTAACATGTTAAAATGTACACCACATCATGCTGCTCACCTAACTCTGCTTCCACGTCTGTTTCTCTGCAGATTCATCTGTCCTTAACACTTCCTCTTCTTGAAAAATTTTACATGCCCAAGAATCTAAGACTGGCGCTGGTTTCTTGCTTTCCCACTACTAAAATTCACTTGCTGTATCCACTCAGCCAAAGATCATTTAACCACAAAGTTTCTCTCTATCATCCTAACATAAGTAGAAATACGTAGAGGAATTGTGCTGGCTCAGATGTCCTTTAAACACACCTCGCTCCGAGGCCCGAGATCTAAAGCACTGATTTTATCGTACTCATCAAGTACCAAGAACAATCGGTACACCTCGATGACTACCCAGCTACCGACATGTCGTCCTGCCGAAGCTGTATAAGCTCTAGAAAACTCTCAGCCACCTCCTCAAGTCAGTCCTCAGCCACCTATGAGTCAGGCTCTCCTCGGAGCCTGAGGGGGATCTGACACTGAAACATGTGTAAGGCACTAAGACAACATGTTTCATCTACTGGTACCACCGATTGAAACTGCTAACCAACAGGTAGTGATATAGCTGGCACACTACCGGAAGGTACTATCTCAGGGATCGGTCCACATACCGAAGCCTCATCACTATGCGGACCAACCTCATGGTCACTCACTGGGAAACACTAGTATTCAAGATCACTATCTGCTCTACTAGTGTCTAATATAGGTGTAGAACTCTAGAAATCGCCTCCATCCAGTCCACTACTGCATGGGAATCTGTCTTGCCTCGTAACCTCATAGGCCTCTACTGCTGGAACTCGTGCGACGCGCTCTATCGGCGTGCACCGTTCTCTAGTATGGCTGGTAGCATCTGCTTCCCAACGGGTGGTGGTGTTTCCGGCACACCACCCAAGGGTGACAAAACAATAAGAGGGCCCTCCACTGGAGTCTCATCGCTCGGTGGGCCGTTATCGAGTATTCTCTCGGAACTCTAACTAACTGTATGCTTGGAGACATCCTGAACAGATGTGACACGGTCAAAAGATTTAAACCTGGTGAGCTGACCTGGTTTGAGCTAAATTAAATGAAACTTTTGGAAACACACACACAATTAGTGTTTTCATGCACTGGGTCAGAAATCAGTAGTTAGGGTCCTGGTGTATGGATACGTTGGTCGCCGCACCAACACTGGACTCCCGGAACTGAAAACCACACTCGGTATGCTTAACACTATTGCTTCACAGAAAGAAAAATATCAGAGTCATAAGTTCTGCGGTAGAACTGATGTCCTCTGATACCAATTTGTCACGACCTGTCCTCGGGACCTGGGCCGTGACTACCCCAAGCCCACCTTCCATAGGCCAGGGGCTAGTGACTAGCACCAAATGCGTAAATCCTGATAACTGGGAAGGCATTGCCTTTATAAAACATAAACACATCCAACCAGAGTACAAGAGGAAGTAATACACTAAGTAAAAAAGTAAAGTGCTGAAAAGTAAATGGGCCAGAATAAAAACCCAACTGAAAAGTATAGCTACAACTAAACGAAAGTACAACAGAAAAGAGAGACAGCTGAAAGATTGAAGCAGCTCCTGGGTCGTCCACCTCGGATCCTACATGAAGGGTAGGTACAGATAGCCTCCTCAACGCTCTCTCCCACCAACCTCTTTTGAGTATCGTCTCATCATGAAGTCCACCTTCGGGTACTGACTCATCGTGAGGTCCACATTTGGGTATCATCCAGTCCTCATACACTCGGTCTCTGTCAGCGATATCCATTTTCTGCATCCAACACAATGAGGTGTGGGCATAGCCCGTGCAGGGGTGAGTATAACGATACTTAGTAGGGACCCCGAGACCCTCAAGGTCTCACTAAATCCAACAAGGATAACCACAAATAAGGATCTCAACAGATAACCCTTACTTAGGTATAAGCCCATAATTATACCTAAGTTATCAAGTAACCCATATCAATCATGAGGAAACGCAAAGGTTATGAAATCAACGAATAACTACTACTTAGGTATATGCCCATACATATACCAAAGTTATCAAATGACCCATCTCAATCATGAGGTAAACACAAAGGTCATCGACTCAGCTCAAACCAGGATTTTCACTAATGATAACGAAACCACAACTGCAGAAGATCTCCTCCTCTGACGAGTATAGTGATCTTGTCACAACTCTGAGGCGCTGCTCACTATCTATAGACTATAGAGGTACTCCTCCTATTGAGTACCGCAGGTCTGCCACCCAAACACAGTATTGCTCCCCGCCATGGGTCTGCCACCCCAACACAGTAGTGCTCCCCCTAATAGCCTACAGAGGTACTCCTTATATCGAGTACCACGGGTCTTCCACCCAAACACAGTAGTGCTCCTCGTCGTGGTTCTGCCACCCAAACACATTAGTGCACCCCACTGGGCTAGTCAACTCAATCTTACTCGAATCGGACAAGCTGTCATCAGGTCTTAGAAGCTACAAGGTCTCTGTACTTCGTACGCTCATCTCTGGGAGGATCTGCTCCATGAGCTACTGGTAGATTCTTCTAAGTGTCACGTAATCTCACGTGGAATTATCTCAAAGTATCGGCTCATCAAAGGGGTCTCAACGCAACAGACGGCGTGTCAATCGGACACCCGGTCTGTGAGTTAAAAGCCTTTTACTCCCGGGGGCCCAGTTGGATTCATGTAAGAACCAACCCTATCGTATCTCAACTATACCCCAAACTCCCATGGGAATACTCAAAGGAATCGTTTCTCAACATTATTACCAACGCCACTGACGGTTCGTCGAACGGACGTCTGGTCTGAGAGTTATTAGCTTTTCCGTTCCAGGGGCCAGGTTGGATTTCGGGTACAATCCAACCCGGCCATACTCCAACTATGTCCAAACCTCAGGTAAAGTATTCCAAAAGAACCATCTCATCAAGAGTAATTCAACAAAGTCGACGGCACATCAATCGGACGTCCGGAGCTCAAGTTATAATGTTTCCGCTCCGAGGGCCCGGTTGGTTTCGAATTCGAACCAACCCGGATGTACTCAAACATTGCCAAAACCTTGTGTTTAATATATTGAAATGACTGTCTCGATCCAAGGAATCCTACGCAAGTGACGGTGCATCGATCAGATGTCCACAACTCAAGTTATGTCTATTTAACCAAAAATGGTCCAAAAATTGGGGGTCTGGGTCCAGTCTGACCCGGCCCAACACCCCCTGGGTCGGCCTGAACCGGTTCAACCCGACTCGAGTCTGGGTCCGGCCCGGTTGGGCGTGGCCCGGCCCGGCTGGTGCGGTCCTCGTGGTCCACGTGGTTGGCCGCGTGGCTGGCCGACCAGGCGGGGCGGCGGCGCCCAGTGGGGCCCGCCCTAGCCGCAGGTCCGGGGGGGTTACACCCCCCAGTTTCTTCGAAACGACCGGCCATGTTGGACGGCCCTTGGGTAACTGTGGGACCCCCTCGGGTCTCACTTCTTGATGGCGCCAGCGGCCGGCACAGCCGGACGCCTTTCCAGATCCATCGCGGCCTTAGGCCACGGCTTTGTTCAACCGGCGCCGCGCCCCGCCACCGCACCCCGCACCAGCCGCGGCCCCTAAAGCTCCGACGCGGTGCGATGGCACCGCGCCCCTCCACCTCGGCCTGCCCCGACCGCGGTCCAGCTCCACTCCATGCGGCACGACGATGTCGCGCCTTTGCAGCGCCCCAGTAACCATGCACTAATGACCCGCTCGTGGTTGGCCCGACACCGGCCGGTTCTTCGCAGTCCGCCTCCATCGTCCACAAAGAACAAACAAGAAAGGGAGGGTATGACAGTGTTCACGCGGTCTGAGCACTTCCTCGTCATGATGGTATCAAGCGGCCAAACGAAACCCATGATTGAAGAACGATGAATAACGGTATTAAAACTTGAACATAACAACCCCTACCTTGATTATTGATGTCGAACATCGGACATCGCAATAGATGGCGTCAGAGAACGGTGTCGCGGAGATCGGTCAACAATTTTGTGGACGTCGGGGTTCATCCCAGGAGGAAACCTGGTTTGCGACAATGCATTCTTCGAATCGTAAATCATTCCTCGTCAAGGGAGAAAGTCCTTCATCGGAGGCATTCTTCGTCGAAGCGGGTGGTGTTCTTTATTTGAGAGAAGAACACCCTTCTCTATTCCTCCAGAGCTCTCACCAAAATCTCAACCCAACAAATTCCCAAAATAAAATAATAGCAACGCTATTATTTATTTCTCACAGGTATTTCAAAATTCAAAAAACTTAATTTAATTAAGTGAAGAGTTAGAATTCATTTATTAACTTGTGTGGGAAAACATTTAAGGGGGGGAGAGGAAGAGGGTGAGTCCGCATAAATAAGATTGGAGTTGTCAACATTAAACAAGGGAGTTTAATGGGGTTAAGGAGTTTAGGTAAAGTGAAAGGTTGGGGATCATGTGGGCCCCACCTCACATATATCCTCACATGGGTAGTTAGGTGCTTGTGGGTCCCACCCCAACTCCCCCATGTAGGATATAACCACCTTAGATATAAAATAAAATTGTTCCAAAATCTTATTCACTTCTTATTTTATCCACAAATTTTAACTTCTCCTCCCGCACAAGCAACTACAGTAAAGGTCCCCTTAAGAAATTACCGCCGTTGCGATTTCATCGGTGCCCTCAGATTTCAATTCCGAGAACCAGTTCAAAAGATAGAAAAACCCGATCGTTCATTCACTGAACGTACCCTAGCTAAACTTTGGAAATTAATTTCAGGCACACCGGGCCTTGCAATAAAGTGTCGTCAGAAACTACAGACTTGTAAAATTCCAATGAAATTAGGAAACAAATTTCCTTGAAATTTCCGGGTCTTTATAATAGTACTATGACTCATCCATTTTTGGGGGTTTATGCATGGAGTGTTCCTCTTCTCCTTATGTCTATTGACCTATGGACTTGATATACCTATTATAGGGTTCACTTTTTGGGGTGTTCCTCTACTCTCTATATTTGATTCATATATCTAGAGGCTTGATGTGTGTGATTTTATATGTTTAGGTAGGAGTGTCTTAGCTATCCTGACCTGTATTTATTCTTAGGATGATGTTACATATTCTTTTCGATTATCCTATTTTAGTTTTTACTATTATGGATTTACTATTATATGTGATGAAATATTCTATTTTTTTACTGCATTGATATATATGAAATAATTTGTACTATTTTACCTGTACCATTTTAGAAATATGAGAAAATGTGTAATTAAATGTTTTTCCATGATTTTGATATAAAAAAATTTAACTATATATAATGCCTTATTTTCTTTAAAGTTGAGAATTTTTTAGATTGTTGTAAAAATGCTTAATATGGAATACTAGGGTAGGATCCTACTATGCATGTTTATCTCACACCCTATGCAGCCCTTTGTTGGTGTATAGGCCTTTGTATGTATTTTGATACAAGGAAAGGGAAGGAACCATAGTGAGATGGTAATTTTTCTATTAGCTAAGACTGGGTAAGTGGTAGTGAGATGGTGGGAGTCTTCCCATTCTATAACATGGAGTATCTCTTTCAGTTATAGATTTCCTTTTTTATAGGATTTGTCTCTAGGGGATTTTTTAGATACTTTTGAGATGTATCTCTTCTGTTGTTTCTTTTTTTTTATGACATAAATACTAGTTTCTTATTCCACTATTTCTTTTTTTGTGTATATATATATATGTGTGTGTGTTATGTTTTCATTGCAGTTTGGGTGAAATCATTACTTCTAGCTATAGTTGATGCTCGAGTACTATTCATCAGCTCTAGGGGATCATGAATGCCCTTCGGGTATTTGGAAATTCAGGTGGGTACCAATTTTATAGGGTATCTAGTTTAGGTTTTCCAAAAAACACTTAAAATAGAAAGAACACATAGAGTTCACCACACGTACAATGATATTTAATTAATGATTACATACCATAATCAAAGATGGTCCCATGATTTAGGATACCCAAAAAATATTCTAATAGAAATCAATTTTTGGTCTTTTCTAAAGGAAAATAAAAAGGTGTGGCTATATCAAAATCCCACAAACCCCCTGAATTTGGTAAATTAATCATATCGAAAGAGGAAATTATTAATTTTAAGGAAAAAAATAAAGGATTCGGAGAAAATTAATACTGACTTGTTCAGGGAAAACAATCCTAATGAGTATTAACTTTACGTTAAAGCCTTCATACCTTCTCTTTCTAGACATATTCAACAAGTGGATATTGGTTTTAAATAATGGTTTGAGTAGGACTTCCCACCATTGATTAGTGACTTTGTGTTTTCATTCTTTCGCTAAAGGCTCCTTTGGCACTTCGGGTGATTTAAAAATAGTGTGGATGAGTGTGGGACCATCTTGATTCTTTTTTTGTATTATGACCCCAAGGGATATTTCTTTTTGATTGTTTTGATCTATTAATTGAGGGGTATATTTCATATTCATGAGTTATAAATTAAATGTGAAGGTTTTTTTGATTGAGAATTTGTGGGGTGAGGATTTATTGATTGATTTGATATATTTATTCATGTGACTATTCACCTCCTTTTGATATATTTCATGTGAATATCATTAGACAAAGTAGAGGTATGGATAAGTGAAAATCCTAGTATAGATAGTGTCTTGACTAGGGAGTGTGGACTTCTAGATCAAGGGAACTATTGTAATTAATTATGTCTATTAGACTAAGGTAGATAATGGAATAACTTCTTATGAGTCATGGTATTGTTGTGTATCCAAGAGATTTATCTCTGGTTAGTTTGATAAAACTACTAGGGATGAGACGAATCATGTAGTATAAGCCAATGGATTATGTCTCCAATTTAGACCATCATACTTAATTCCTATAATATTTTTCATGTCATTTCTATCCTCAATATAATAATTTAGGGATTTTTTATGTTTATTTCTTATTTATATCCCCTATTTTTGATTGGTCTATGGTACCATTATTCAGTTCTAGATCCTTTTTCATTTTATTTTATTTTACGTACCATGATTTCTTACTCTTAATTCGGTAGTGGTTTTGATCACTTTCAAATTTATTCGTAAAAAATATTCAGAAAGGGGAGTTGAAAACAAAAAAAATATTTCAAAATGAGTATTTAGGAATTTTATTAATATGAGAAAAGATTTTTTAGTTTGTTACATTTTTTCTAAAAAATGTTTACTTTTTTGGTTTTGAAAATTTTTGGTAAATTGATATTTTTTTCACTTATTTATTTTTTAAGAAGGTTTAATGAGTTTTATAAAAATGGTTTGAGGCTCAGAAAAGGTTTTTTTTAGAGAATATTTTCATTTAATCCAAATAAAATAATTTTTTGAAATGTGTGAATATGATTTGGCTTTTTCATAATTATGTATTGAAATATTTTTTTCAATTGTATTTAAAAACTACCATAAAATATGTCATCTTTGGTAATAATTTAACAAACTCGATGGTTTTTTCCAACATGGATCACATTTTTCACACCCTACATACAATACTATGTGTATGCAATTATTATAGTTTTTTATCATGTGCCTTGGATTTAAAATCCCTTTTTTTGGGTTTGTGTTGTTCAAGATGGTAACATTGGGATTTGAAGAGTGATTGTGGGTCACATAGAGATTTCAAGTAGCACTTCCATTTTTTTACCTTTGTGTTATATATATTGTATTTTTATTTAGAATTTTTTATTTAAAAGAGTTGATGTTAATTTATTTATCTACCATTTTATTTTGTATGGATGTTTCATTTATTATTTTTTATCCTCCAATTGAATTACTTTATCATGTTTCCTATTATGATGAATATTTCTTATTATAGATCAGGTTGTTTAATCAATGGTGAAATTGTTCTTTGTGATTATGTTCTTAGACTATAGAACTATTTTTCAGCCCGAGGTGATTGTGAATGTACCTTGAGTATGTCCCAAATATTTTTAGGTTTCTGATGTATGGAGAACCCAGTTTTGTTTGTGACAATATCTCTTATGGTTTTAGGGTCGTACAGGGTCCCCTTGAGTAGATGTTTTCATTTTCTAGGGTGGGAACCCACTAGGTAGGATGATGGTTCTCAATGAGATATGGTATTGGGTATATGATAGTTCCAGGATTTAGGATGCCCAGGGTGGTTTAATCATGTTCGGGGTATGGGTAAACTTACATTGGGTAGATTTTTTGTTTCTGGTATAGTCATTTTTTCCTAGGAGGTTATTTGTTTTTATAGGCACTTAGGCACTAGTTAGATAATTCATAGTTGATCTCAGGTATGATGTTATAACCCAAGGATCTATAATTATTATTAGTATTTAGGTGTGCACCATTTATTTTATTTTGATCAAATCACATGTGAACACATTTCATTTAGTGGTTATGTTAGAGACCCCATTGGTGGTTCCTTACTGAGTTGTACTCACACCCTTCTTGGGAGGCCATAAGACTTAGGTACCTGAGATAACTTCACTGGTTACTATTTTATATAGGGAATAGGTTTGGAGTTTTATTATCTAGTGGGGTGGCTCATAGGGGACTTGGATTTTGGTATGTGATAAAGACCAAGGATTGTTGCAGTGCCTCTTATTTTATTCATTTATTATTTTTGCACATTTTTTTGGATAAGTGGTTGTTCATTGTTTTATGCTTATATGACCATATATATGTCTGACTATGTTCTTATAAATTCCATTTTTTTATCACGGTTATTTTTTATGATTCTATATACTTTGATGATTCTTATTAAGTATGATGTATGATTATTTTTCTATTATTTTTCACTCTAATATGGAGGTATACTATCAACATGGTATCACCCTAGACCCCCACAGCTAGTCAGAAGCCTCTGGAATATGGGGATGAATTCTTTAGGTCCTAGTGGATCTGTATCTAGGACAATTATTAGTGGTTCTAAACTGAGGTATTATAACAAAAATTCATTATTATAACTATAGTGGAAGTCATATCCTAATTGTTTGGATTTGAATCCTCCTCCAACTAACATCAAATAGTCCTAAATTTTTTATATAGAATAAAATGGGAGATTTCAAGTAATATCTCTTCCATTTTTACCTAGTTTTTACCAATTTGGGAAACCCTAGAATAAAAATAACATTCCAAACTCATATTATTCAAGGAAAAATTTAAATGTCTCAATTTTTTTGGTATAAAAACCATTTCACTGAGTCTATTATAAGCTAGTAAGATCTTTGTTATCAATTCCTTTATCAATTTAAAGCTACTATGAAGAAAAAACTACCCACAGAAACTTAAAATTCTAGAAACAAGTGAATGAAAGATTCATGGATTTCATTAAAATATAAAAGGGTATGTCATAGTCTTTAGAAATAAATCTTTCTCAATAAAACTTTATAGGGATATATGTGTGGATAATATTGGATTATTATTCATCCATTTTTATCCCCTTAATGTATAATGATGGATTCTAAGAGTTTTTTACTATTTCACAATGCCTAAAGGACTCTATTTAGAGAACCAAGGAAATATCTCATCAAAACCCACCATAATAGATAATGAAATAAAAGAAAGTAGAAACAAATATTTTTAGTATCAAGTTAATAAGTTTGACCTAATGTGACTTTGAAGATATGATGTACAAATTTAATTACTTCCATAATGGTCAGGTTTCAGAGTACTTCATCCCTACATTAGAGAAAATTCTAATCGCATTTCTAGAAATCAATAATCTAGATGAATTAGGGTCAAATTACCACATTAATTATTGTCCTTACCATGTATGCATGGTTGTATTATCCAAAAATTATTTTTCTTCAATGATATTTTGAAAAGGATAGTTAATTTTGGTCAGGTGCCATTGAAATATCCCAAGGCACTTGTGACATGTGTGTTTTCTATTCTACCATATGAATGAAAGGAATGGTAAAAGGCCTAGTATGGTAATATGAAAAAGTTTTATGACTAGATGATCTAGGATATAGTGGATCATGCACATGATATCATTAGGTAATGAAAAAATTAACCAGTTGTGGCCCTAATTCCATTTTTGACCAATACTATAACACATTCTACTATTATACAACCCAAAATCTAATGTAATTGGTAAGGGAAAGAAAATTTATAAAGAAAATTCCTTGATTATTATTCAACTAGTCAAAATTTTGATGGAATTAAATACCCCATCATTGGTAGAATGGTCACCATCCCACCAAACGTGGTTGTGGGCACTATCTCACCAAATAAGATCCTATTCTAATGAGAAGCACTAATTTTCCTCTATTAATGTTATATAGTGGATGGAAAATCGGGATGAGAAAGAATATTTTTATAAAATGGTAGATTCTACTTCCATCAATATGGTATCATTAAATCCTAAAGAATTTTCACCTAGTTCGGACACGTTATCTCTTGAAAAATTTTGTCACAAAATTATACAGTCATCTGAGTTTCCCAAGAATTTCTAATTCTCTACTCATAGAATTAGATAAGATGAACATTATGATATGTAGTAACACCTATATTTTCCATTGTGGAACCAATTATAAATTTCATCACTGTCAAACCCCCTACAATCATTGGTCCACTCATTCTCATCAGGTCATTTTCCTCCCTTATCATTGGATATGAAACATCATATTTGGTCAAAGCTATATGACCATAAACATTAAAAACTTTTTGATTAAATTTTTATAACTGTAAACATTATTGGAATTTAGCCTAATTTATATGAACTTAAAATTCATCCAAATAATTTTATTATAAATTAAACTACTTCAAAATTAAAAAAAAATAGAGACAAAGGATTTTTAGGTTGCAAACTTATAAAGGGAAGTCTGAGAAAAATTCAAGTCTCCATTGAAAAGGAGGAATTATTTTAGTGATATAAACCTGGCCATAGAAAGAGTTAATTTCCTATATTTAGACCTACTAGTCTATGAAAATGTTAAATAAGATCTTTTTCCCCTGTATATGATCCTAAATTATGTCTTCAATAAATTTTTAGTTATGACAAGGTAATTTTTTTACATTGAGAAATTCCTACTTTTAAATGATCATGAACTTGAGTAATTTCATCTTATATCCCTTCATCCGGAGAAGGTGTTCAATAAAAAGTGGTGTAACTTTTAGGGTTCTAAGACCCTTGTTGAATTTCATTTTCTCTATGGACCTGCTTCATACCTTTGATATCTGAATCACCATTAACCAATATTCCTTGAGTTTAGATTCACTTCTTGGTATCGCAAAACATTGACTGTATCCTCCTCAATCACCCATTCATATATGTTTGTAATGAGTATATATAATTCCAAAATGGAATCCTCTACTTTGTAATGAAATTTGATTCATGTATCCCACCTTCTAACCATAGTTGTACATTCATCCTTTGTATAATATCCTCTAGACCCATTAAATATTTTAGGACATTGTGGTGATAGTATCTCTATTACCAATTTCCATCTTATTCCCCACTACATCCATTTACCATTGACTCAAATATTCTTATGTTATTCTTTTCACATTACATAACCTAAATATTCAATTAGATTCTAATATCCTCAATGTTACACATTCATATATCATATACATTGTCGAAGAAAGATTATGACATCCCACATTTGTCCCCTTTTATATCTAGGTATGAAATTTCCATGAAAAAGTTTATATAAGATACTCTTCTTGGAATCCTAAATTCCTTATGACAATACACTCCTCCTATCATCCCCAATAACTTGTGTCAGGATACTCTTCTTTGAACCCCTAAATCCTTGATTTTATTTTTTTCACCTATAAAATTCTCATTAGGTACATGGTCTTCATTATATGACCTTAAATGACATGTATCAATAGTATATCCTACAATACCTTAAACTACTAAGACTATTATATTCTATGTGACCTAATTAATTTTTGTAAGATCCAAATCTATATAAGATTTCCAAGTTTATGAGTATACCAGTTCATATTAGGTATTCTCAAACCAAATTTTATTTGGTAGGAATTATTATATTTTTTGTCATCAATTATCCTATACTATGTAGAGACCTTCTGACAAGAAAAACATGTGACTTGATATTTTTTTCAAAATATATGTAGTGATTTCTAGATCACCTATCTCAGACCATGCCACAAATTTCAGTTTCACCCAAACTCTCATATTGTATAATATCTTCATTCACATCAGGTTTTAAACATTTTACATACAGTAGAAAATTATATATATAAACCCATATCTCTTTTCTTAAGTATATTCATATACATTTTCTAGTTATTATTCTATAATTGAATGAAATGTACAAGATAAGAACTATGTGTCACTTGATCCCTATTCTCAAAGTATACATAGTGATGTCCAGATCACATATCTTGGATTTAGTTATAAATTACACTTTCATTCCATTCCCCTGATTATGATAGTATTCAATCCAGCCAATTCATGCCATATTTTACTGTATTAACCCAACACTAGGATCTTAAATTCTTCATGTTGAGTATTTCTCTTTGAAACACAAAAATCCTTAAATTAATTATTACTCAAGGAAAAGTAAAAATGCCTTAAATTGAGATACTTCTCTAGGTGAACCAAATTCATAGAGTAGGAATTCTCTTCTTAGAAAACCAAAACACGTTTAGTTAAGATTCTTATCTGAGTACTATAAATTCATGAGTTGAGATCCTCTTCTAGGAAAAACATCAACTCAAGGGTGATTTAGCTAAAGAAGGCTTCCAAATATTCATATAATGTGAAAATTTTCTTCAACTAACCTTTTAATTGGTTCATTTTCTTTTGGATTGAATCTAATTATATGGGGTATTTTTTTTCAATGAATAATATGTTCCATTATTTTTTTTGAATCCATGATTTCATCCACCATAAATAATATGAGTAAAGATTAGATAAAATGAAACTTCATGTATAAAGGAGAAGAAAATGGGATCTTTATGTGCCACATGATTACTCACTCACTAAAGGTTTGAGGTTCCTCAAAAATATTTCTCATTCTAATGAAATGGTGGTAATAATACCTAACTGAGATCAGTCTATGTATTTTATCTATTATTTACAAAAACGTTTTCAGAACCATAAAACCCATTTTTAAGGGATTTCTAGAATCTTTAGGAATTAAAAAATATCTTATATTTTTATAGCCACTGGTGATTTTATTTGACTAAATGTGATGAAAAAAATTATTAGTAAAATATTATGACCACTATCAAATTAGTATCATTTTAAAATAAAGAAAAAAATCACTGGGAAGAGATTTCATTGTTTATGGAAAACCAATCATATATGTCAAGGTTTCACTTTGGATCATCATAGAAAAAAATATTCATATCTGCATAAAATTATTATGGTTGGGAATAATTTTGTGGCATCTTAGTAAATGATCCTTCATGTTCACATAACATTATCACATTTTGGAGACACTTCACAATAGTTTAGAAGAAATTCTCTATGGATGTATAAAATTATGACGGCTGTAATTTTTTGTGGCTCTAAAGTGGGAATCCTTTGTGGCAACATAATATTCCTGGGGATGGTTTAATTATTTGTATTTGAAGTCAAAATACTTTGTTTTCACAAAAAATCTAAATGGATGGGAATTACTTTGTGACATGAGGGATGAAATCCTCTATAATCCTATAACTTCTTTAAAACACTAATGCTAGAAATTATAGTGAAATTAGTTATATTACTAGAATATAAATACCCTATAACTCAATTAAAGAGGGGGTATTAGTCAAGTTAATGAATTTTGAGAGATGAATCACCCTTTTTGAGAACTCTTCATTCTTAAAAATCTTTCAATGCATTCCCTTAGGCAACTTCCATGTGTAAGTTGGAGAGAAAAGGGAAGGAAATTGTATATGATTTTCTTGGTAACTAATTTCCCATATAAAAACTTCATATGTCCTCCCATGTATGATTTTTTACAATGGATACCTACATATTTTCTTCATGGAGATATACTCACATAAATCTTATACAAATCAGTATCCCTAAACTTCATAATCTTAGTGGTCCCTACCGACTCACATATAACATTAATCATATGTGTAGTTAGTGATTTATAAAGTGTTTGTTAACCTATTTCCAATTATCCATATCTATATAAATTTGACATTGGGTTACAAAATTCAAAAAAGATTATATCTATAGGTGTCTAAGACCCATTTAATGAAAAACCATCCTTTTTAATGAACCAAATATTTTGTGGGACTCATGAATCTTAAAGTGTATGCCTCCCACTTTTCTAAATTCCACTATTGTGTATGAACGTGTATAAGGTAACCCCTTTTTTGAAAGATTTATAATCTAGTAAGATTATGTGTAAAACCTATATCAATGAATTCAGTTGGAATCCTTCTATTGGTTTTCTCAAATTACGTGGTTTGAGATCCTCCACTTGACTTTTTCACAAATTCCTTGAGTTTGGATCCTCCTCTAGGTTTCCCGAAACACCTTCAGTAAAGATCCTTCTCTTAGTTTCCAAAATCACCTTATGTTGAGATACTCCTCTCATTTTCCTTAATGGTTTTAACATAAGGTCCTCCTATTATTTTACCCAAGAATATAATAACATGGACCATCTAATAGAATAACCTAGAGAAGGTGAGTTTAGAATAAGTCCTAGAAAAACAAATTATTAGGTTCCTTTCACCGTGTTTCCCTCTTTTCATGGATTTAAGATACTTATAAGTATTCATGGATGTATTCTCTTAAAAGTGACCACTAAAGTCCTAATCACATGAAATTAAAAGGTATGATGAGTCTCATTAAATGGAATAAAACTACATAAGTTTGTATTCCCTTAATATGGATATGTTGTAATCCCCTTTCGTGGGATCGATCTAAACACCTCTCACCTCCTTTCACAAGAGTCCAATTCCTCTATAAATGGTGATAAATTCTCAAGTGAATTCATATAGAGATAAAAATTATAGAGTAACTAGATATTTGGATCCAAAAATTGATATTTTAATTCCCATTTGTTGTTACCTATTAAATGTATATTATTATTCAATCAATTTCATCAATAGTTTTACAAGTAATTTTTCACAAATATTTATTAAAATTATAAAAAATTGTCAGATTAGGAAATAAGGTCCCTTAAGGGATGAAATAACCTCTCATTCTCTTGTCTTTTTAAAGGTGAAAACATCCTCACCCCAAGTTTTTGAGAATTTTTCTACCTTTGGAAGCAGGGAGAGTGGTATGAGACCAGAATCAACCAAAAAAAGGTCTTCTATGAGAGGAATCCATAGAAAATAGAATGGTGAACCCAACGTGAATCCTTTAGTTAAGTTTACTAACCATGAATTATACTACAACAATAATGGGTTTATTATTTATATTTAATAATTCAAATAACATCTATAATGAGAATACCATGAGATATTAAGATCTCCATATAGTCTTGGGTAAATATCATTGTAGCAAGTGTTTCCATGAACCATCATCTAATGACACCTTGATCTTATGATTTTTCTTTGTTACTTCTAAGCCAACTATGAGGAATTGAAGTATTTATTCACCTAACCAGTTATTAAAGTTCTATATAGTGAATGAAATAATACAGAAGTACCTCTGTGAAGGGTTATTCCCAAACCTTGAAATATCTTATAAATATTTCGAAGGGTTGAGGCCATAAAAGTTGGATCTATATCGTCAAATCACTTGGGGCTATGTAGTCCCCATATAAACATCAATTTTATTCAGTATTATCTTTCTATATTAAATAAATTATTACCTTTATAATCTTATATAGGTTGATAAGGATGTCCATCGAATACAATAAACCAACCAAGATCCACATAGGAGGGTACTAATTCACCATGGTCATCATCACCAAACTGTATCCCAAATTATATGAGAAACAAAAGATAAAGTTATTTAATTCCAAAGTATCAATACTAAGGATCCTAGAAGGTAATATCATCAATTTTATTCAACCACTACAACTCAAGGGTATGTTTACATCTCAGCTACTACCAACCCCCTTAAGGCCCAACAATATATCCCAATAGTGGCCCAGTACTAACTCTATATCACCATTATCTAAGAGATTATAACTTTATAAAATATAATATTAGTGACTTCTTTAAATGACTCATAATCAATGAGGAGACTATAAACCCATATATAGGTCCTCATAGTGATGTCCCACTACATTTGATACTCTAAAAAATATGGTTTGGGAAGAAAGGATAGTTGTATATGTTACTATGAAATCCTATGGGAAACCCCAACCTAGAGGTATGGGTGTAAATTCACTCCCTAAATTATCTATAGTATCATATATTGGGAATAGATATAACTATAGAGTCTTCCCCTAGAATGTGTGGATCTTTCTAGGGAAGACTCCCTTAGCCTGCATTATTTCTGACCTCAGTAATCCCTTTTTTCCCACTGTTTTTCCTTCTTTGTGTGTTGTTTTACTTTTCTACTTATGATAATAAAATAAATATTTTAGTAAGGAATAAATATACCTATATTATGAATATAAATTCTCTAAGTAAATCTATGTTTCCTATAAAAGTTTTTATATTAGTAAATGTCATTAATGTTGGAAAAATTGATGTTGTGGAACATGACACTATCAAATGACATGGAAAAGGGGGAATATATAGAGAACCACACTCCCAAATATTTATGTAAAGAAGTATTACAAAAATAGAATCAAATATAATCCTATGATTTTGGATACCCACGAAATATTCCACTACCAAATTCTCAATGGGATTATACCAAATAAAAATAAAAAGGTGTGTCCACATCTATATCTCACTCACCTCCTAACGATGGTGAATCTATCTCAGTAAAAGAGTAGATTTATCAATTAAAGTAAAAAATAGTGGATCTTGAGAAAATGAAAGAAAAATTTATCAGGGAAAAACACATTGAGTATAATCTTTAGGCTGAATCTATCATTATTCCTTTGTCTAACGCTATTAAATAAAATGAGGTTTTTCTACCCACAAAGTTTGGATCCAGACAACCCATAAATTTTAAATCACGTCAATAATCCCATTTTATTGTATTGAAGATTGGATACCTAGTGTTACCATCAATGGGAAAACATCAATTTTTATTTCAGTAAATTTTTCCAAGGATAACTCAGGTGATAGTATCCTAGGAATTACCAGATGCTCTTATTTATTGGATAGATTATATACAAGGACCATATGGATCGGTACATCTAGAGAGGAAGATATATCATATGTTCTTGAATTTGAATCCTATTCTACTCAACTTCAAGAATCATATATTCTCTACATTAGATGGAATGGGATATCTAAAGCAGAATATTTCCCATTCTGATTCTCGATGTGGCTTAATATTAGGAAATAAGAAATAATAAGAAGCTTCCAATCTAATATTCTCAATGAAAACCTTATAAGGTCCCACAGTTTTTGGTATAATAACCATGTAGCTTGTTCTGTTACAAGCAGGGAATATATTCTCAAGTAATTCCTTTACCATTTTAACTCTACATTAAGGTAAATAATTATCCTTGAACTCTTCAATTGCAAAAAATTGAGAGAATGAGAGAGTCGTAAATTTTATTTCTAGATGGAAGGTTCTAACATAATTCTTTAAATATA
Organism: Viscum album; assembly: GCA_963277665.1. Classification (NCBI taxonomy): domain Eukaryota; kingdom Viridiplantae; phylum Streptophyta; class Magnoliopsida; order Santalales; family Viscaceae; genus Viscum; species Viscum album. Next base: position 564,957,637 of record OY728164.1, on the reverse strand, counting down.
TCCTCCCAATGGAAAATTATTAGAGATATATGTAAAAAATATATAGGATGAGTTCTCAACCATTCTTATCCCCCTAAAGTAACTCAGTGGGTTTGGAGATATTTTTTCTATAGAACAATATCTAGAGGATTTTATTAAAACAACCAAAGAAAGAGATCATAACACACCACCATCACATATAAGAAATTTATGGAAAATATATACAAATTTTATCACCCTTAATAAAATTGGTTGAGGTGATGTCACATTGAAGATTATAAGAATAAATTTTATCCCATCTATTATGATTAGATTTTAGAGGACTTTATCTCTATATTAGTGAAAAATCTGATAGTGATGTCATAAATCATGAAGATAAATAAATAATAGAAAAATGATTACTCAAATTACTTCCTTTACCATCACATATTGGGTCACATCCAGTAATTATTCTTCTTCAAATATCTTTTGAAAAAGATGCTCGATGATGGTCAAGAACTATTAAATTTTCCCAAGGTTCATGTTATATGTGTGTCATCCTTTCTTCTATAAAAATGAAAATAATGAGAAACTTTCCTATATAGGAATATGAAATTTTTTGATGACTGTGTGATTTATAATATAGTGGATCATTATTATGTTATCATTAAGGAATGGATGAACTAACCATTTGTGACTCAATTACCTCTATAACCAATATTGTAGCACCTTCTACTTCTCAACCTCTCAATATTTAGAAGTACTAGCATAGGTGAGAAAAAAATTAAAAATGGTCCTTTATGATTAATTAACTAGATAAAAATTACATGGACTTTATTCCCCCATAATTGTAATAATGGTAATTTTCCCACCGGTTTTACTTCTATCTCTATCCTTTATGGTGTTTTTATAATCACAAACACTCTATTTTAGTTCTAACAATTTTATTGAGTGATTCTCAGTTATTTCAATGGAATAATAATTATTGTTCTTATTGAAAGAAATTATTGAATCATGTTAAACATATATGATATTATTAAATACTATTATGTATTATTGAATGTATTTTTTGAGACTTAATGGACTTGGTGAATTAATAAAAGGTAGTTAAAATTTATATATAAGACTATTTATAGAACCTAGAAGTCCAAGTTTGTGTTCTCCAAACTATTTGAAGAACTGAATAGATGATACAATTCCACCGGATAGATGGTGGTGTGTACAATAGCATCATCATCCTCCATGAGTGCACTGACTAATAAGTAGAAGCAGTCAAATCTCAGGTTTTCTCTAGGAAACTTCCTTCTAGCCGGTGGCATCGGGCAGCTAGATGGTGGTGGAATTTCTACTCATTAAAGTTATTAAATTTTGTGAGTCTCACTTCTCTTAAAGTATTTTTGAAATTAAATAATGTAATAAAGATTTTATATTCTTCATAACCCATTAAAGGCCAATAAAATTTACCTAAGGTAGCTTGCAAGAGACAATTTATCATCAACAACAATTCTATCCATGTACCAATGATAGATATCTAGAAAATTTCATCTTATCTTAAGATCCTATCTCAAATATCCAATCATCATTTACAAATATTAAAAGTCTATAAATATTTTCTCTATATCACTCTCTAAAATTGTTATCATCCTTTAAGAGAGATAGAAGACCAGAATTGTATGAAATTTTCACAAATAAAATATTCTCTTCTCATCCCACCTTCTACCTTTGGTTTCTTGCTATCTCCAAAAAAAATTAATGGAAGTTTTTTTCTTTCTATACCAATCAAAAACAAATGGATATTTGTTTCTTGATCTCTATTAAATTCTAGGGTCTAATAAGACATATCTCTTAATTCAAGGGGTATTGATATTGGTTATCAGACCAAGCTATTGTCAAACTTCTTAACAAACTATGTTTTATCTTCCATTTTCTTTACACATTACATCATTCAATCATCAATATATATAATTAGAAAAAATTAATTTAGATCATATCCACTATTATTAGTCTGTTAATCAAATTTGATATTAAATTTTATAAAAAATCAAATCAAATTTATCATTATTTTCTCAATTGATTTTATCTCCTTAATATCTTTACCATTTAAAAAATTATTTAAATTCTAATTTACCTTTTTTGTTCTTTTTGAATTTTAAAATGGAAATTCACCCAGATGCCCTTCTTTTCATTATAATTTGAACAAAAATTGGTATCAAATGTTTTCTTTGTATTATTAAAAAAAATTCTAAAAAAAATTAAATCATAATCGATTTTAAAGCATGATCTTTTTATAATGGAATATAATTCTTATTCACATGATCTTATTTTTTAAATCATGGATTATTACTAGTTGGAAAATAATATGTAAATATTTTTGGATAAATTATCAACCCTATTTGTAAAATGATTATTCATAAATATATTTAAACTAAAGAAAATCAAGATAAGTGGACTCCTGATGTTTCTAAAAACATTGAAATTAATAGAAAATATATAAAGGCTTTATATTGTGGTCTTGATCGAAAAGAATTAAATCAAGTTTCTAAATGTAAAAAATGATTGTGAAATATAGAAATTTCTTGAATTTACAGATGAAAGAATAAATAAATTTAAAGAAACTTGATTGGATATGTGTAGAAAGTATTTTTAAATTTTTTCTATACATACAAATGAATCCATTACTATTATGTTTACTCATTTAAATAACATTTTCAATGGTACAAAGTCTATTGGTGATTATTTATCTATATAAATAGTTTTAAATAAAATATTATGGATTTTACGAAGTTCATGGGATCCCAAAGTCACAACCATCCAAGAACTGAAAGACATAAAATCTTGCCATAAAATATATAATTAGATAACTCATGATGTATGAAATTACCCTAAAATTAAAAATAGTAAAATAAGTAATGAAAGATATAGAGAAAAAAATGAACCTATATTTTAAAGGAATAAAATATACTTTTTCTTCTAGGCGTGATATTGATGATAAAAGTGGAGTTAAATGACGTTTCAAAACTGTGAACATGCTTTTAAAGAAGTAACATAATCCAGATATACCAAAAAAATTACATCACATTAATTAATAACCTATGAAAGAAACAAGAAGATTCATATTATACTGGATTACCCCATATACAAATATATATTTAAAGGGAATAATAAAGGTAAGAAATGTCTTAAATTTTATACTTGGAGTGCTAGTGAGGACTTTGTAGACTCAACCTTCTCAAGGGACTCAAGTCTTAAATGCCTCATGGATCATATCAAGGAAGATAATAAGGTTAATTATCCTATTTATCATTCTCCTTCTCATTACTCTTCTTCCTCTCATTCCACCTCTTCTTCTTTCTCTTATTCATCTTATTTATGTCCCCTAATCTATAAAGACTTAAAAAAAATTGTGATCAACTTGAAAAAAAATCAATAAACTATCTTCCTTATAAAAATTACATGATAAAAATTAAAAATGAGTTATTAATGGAAAAAATAACTTTTCAAATGAAAAGGATTCTATTTCAAAATTAAAATATAATTTTGTTTTTAAATTACAATATAAACTAAATGTTGATGTTCTAAAATATAAAATCAAGGATATCAAAAACACTTTATAAATTCACCCAAGGTGAAAAAAATTCATAACATGATATGTAGTTCTAAATGTTGTAAAATAGATAATCATAGATTTGGTTTTTCAAATAAATCAATCTCTTCAAAAAATAAAACTTTTTTGAAAAGTGTTTCTCAAAATAAATTTTAATAAAATTATTAAAAATATGGGCATTTAATTTATAAGTGAAATTGTAAAAATTATAGATTTTGGAGGAACCAAATATATATATCTTTAATCTCATTTAAAATATCACACCAAAAAATTTTGTATTGAAAAATTATTAACTAATATTAGTGGACAAAAAATTATTTCATATTTAAATTTTTTATTATCCAACATTGTGAAACCAAAAAATTTGGGTACCAAAAGGAACATCTTTTTGAATTCTTACGGGTATATAAATATAAACTAAAACTTTTTATCATACAGTTTATTCTCATTAAAGTGGTCTATTAACTATTGAAATTATTTATCATCTCTTAAATTTTTTATCTCAATGTCATATTCTCTTTTAGATGGTGAGATTATATTTTACCTTTTTGGTGAAGTTTTAGAATGGTCTATATAGAAAAATATTTTTTAATCTCTTTATATTTAATTTTATTTATTATCTTTTTCAAATTAAAATTTCTTTTATTTTTAAAAATATTTTATATTTTTGTTTTTTCAAAATTATTTTTCTTGAATTTAATTACTTTTATTTCTAAAATGATGTAAACTTCAATGTTATAATTGTATTTCATCTTCTAAGATTTACATGTTGTATTCTCTAATCTTGTATTTTTAAAGTTTTTAATAATATTTAAGGGTGAGTTAGTATTACATGTAATAATTATTTTACCTTTTTCAACTATCATCTTATTATAATATTATATTTTCCCTTCATTTTTCCCTTTTCGATAATGGGGAGATCATTTTGGGTAAAAGGGGGAAGAATTTTCCTTATTTCAAGGGGGGATATGTTTCATGATTTTTTGTGAGAATTTAATTAAAGTATTTAAAATATTTAATATATTTTCATTCAAATTATACATTGATTATGTTGAATATATTTATCTATAAAATCTTGAATTTCATTTTTATATCCTTTAACTCTTTATTTACACTTAATTTATCATTTTTTTTAAGTGTTTATAATCATTAAAAGGGGAGATATTGTTTTACCTATCTCTATAATTGTGTTTTAATGATCAAAAACACTCTTTTGGTTATAAAAAATTCTATTGAGTGCTTCTCAATTATTTCAATCAAATACCAATTCATATTCTTTATGGAATAAGTGATTGAATCTTATTAAACATAGATGATCTTATTGAAGACTTTGAATTATTCTTGAAGATATTTTTGAAGTCTAAATAGACTTGGTGAATCCTTATAAGGGAGTTTAAAGTTCCAAAGAAGACTATTTAAAAAAGTTAAATGAAAAAGGTGGTGTTCTCCTACATGTTAGCAGAACTTTCTAGCCATTATAGAGCTATCAGGTGGCCGGTGGAGGTGCACAGTCTATCCAGAAGAATTATTATGATCTTAGGTGGTCTCTAAGAGCCAACTCAATAGCCAGTGGCATTGATTAGATAGCTAGTGTTATTGTTTTTTCTTGTAAAATTTCTTCAATTCTAGGGGTTACTCTCCTCTTAATGTTCTATTAACATTTATTAATATCCTAGAGGATTAAATAATCTTACTCACCCTTTTATAGACTATAAAATAATACCAATCTTGGCTAAGAAGAGGCACTTGATCAACAAAAAAAATTATCTCAATGTTTCAAAGATGTATCTCGGTACAATTTCTTACAATCTCAAGATCCCCCCTCAAAACACCAATATTCATTTACAAATATCATAGGCTCTCACATTTTTATCTATCTCTATCTCTCTCAAATTGAATCCACCCTTCACGATATATATAATATTTTAATTTTAGAATATTTTTGCTAAAAAAAATTCATTTCTTCTCCCACCTTCTACATTTGGTTTCTTTCTATATCCATTTAAATTTAAGGGAATTTTATTTTCTCATTATCTTTATTAAAAATAAAGGGATATTTTTCTATTTCTATATCTTTCAAAAAGTGAGGTAGGTTTTGTTTCTTCTTATCTCTATTAAAAATAAGGGGAATTTGGTGTCATGGTCTCTATTAAAAACAATGGTCTAATAATTTGTATCTCTCAATTTAATAATTAGAGTGGTAGGGGCTCACATGAAATTATCGAAAAACTTATTATCAAACTATTTTCAATCTCTAATTTATTTTATACATTTAATAATTCAATTATTTATATGCATAATTTATTAAATTTGATGTAATCATCTCTGATGTTATTACTCACTTAATCTACTTTGATATTAAATTTTATAACTCTGAGTGAATTTATCATTTATCACTTAATTGATTTAATCACACTAATTGCATTAGAATTCCAACATTGTTTAAATTTGAATTTATATTTTCGATAATTTTAGATTGTTAAATGGTCAATTAACCCCCCCCCCTCTGTCCATTATACTCTAAACAACACTCCCAAATGAGGCCATGGTCAGAATACTACTTACCAAGACCACATGCACTATCCCACCAAATGAGACCCTCTTATGATAAGTAGAACTCGTTCTCCATTGTTAATATTATAAAATGGAAGGAAAATAACTCTAATAAATAATGGTTTTATGAAATGGTATTTTTTCTTACATCAACCTGGTTTCTTATAGGTCTAATGAATTTTCACCAGGTTCTATCAATTGATCTCTATATGGATATGATCACAGGCTTATACAATTATCTAATTCCCTATAGGTTTTCTCATTCACTAGTCCAAGTTATGGGAAATAATATCTTGGTAATACCCCACTGATATCTAAATAAGGAACCTGTAACCATATTTATTCCTTATAATATAATATTGATATAGTAAGTGTCTTGTGTCAAATTTAGGTTCAATCACTACAATATCTACCTAGACTCCAATTATTATCCACTCATCATACCATTGGTCAAGGAAAATGAACTTTCATGTCTCTTACCCATAATTAACCAAGATATATTAATATCATTCAATAAAAATAAAAGGTTGTCTTGTTTTTGTGAGAAAATGAAAATATCTATAGAATAATTACAGATTTTATTTGCTGATATTTTCTATATGGGAAAATAGAAGTCACTTTCTATACCACTCCTCATTACAATGAAGTGCCCCATCCCACAAGTTTGGAATTATTTTCATATTATTCACCCCCTCATTGATTTCATTCCATACATCATTCAACCATAGTGATCACTATGAAGTAGTCAAGGCAGTTGAATTTCTCTATTCTAAGCATGGAATTATCAATGTCCTAGTCATTAATAGACTTAAGCTATTACACAATATTGATCAAGATTAAGGCACAACCACCCATATTTAAAATTCATTCATGTGATCATGTTGATAAAAGAAATATTTTCCATTCATGAGACATAATATTGTTAACCTAACAGTGTTATAATAAACAAGGTATATTCCCTCCAACTAGTGAAATTTTATAGGAATTTAACCTTTCCATTAGAGAATAATTTATTTGATCTCAAAATTATCAATAAACCCAAGGTGGTTAAATTTATGGACCATGATAATTACTAATCCTACCAACACTTTTTAGGATATAAAATCATGAATTTATTAATATTTAAATATTGTCTTCAAAATTTGATGGATGATGGGATAATAGAGATAGTGACACCCAAATCTCTACTTCATTAAAGTGAGGACCCTAGGAAGAAAACACATTGTCTAAAAAATAATTTGGTATATCCGTATCTCGATGATATATTAAATAAAGTATATTCATTTAATATTGAGCATAAGGATTCATATTTTATTTATTTATTAGAGAATAACCTTCTTGAGATTCTAATGATCAAGTGATCTGAAGAATAAATTATATAATATCAACTCAATTATTCTCTCTACCAAATAATTTTGATACATGCAATTAAATAATGATTTGTATTTAAATATTGGATACATAAGAAGTTAGATGAAGGCCTGATAAAGTTATAGAATCCCTAGTGTCCTTATATATTCATGTGATTCATTCTCACTTTGGATGTGAAGTATCATACCTGAAAATACACATCTGATGAATATTTCCATATTTCAAGATTTTAAAAAACACAATAGCATGTCATTTATTTATGATTATAAATTAAATATCATAAATTTTTCATTGAAATACTATAAATTTAATGATGTAAGGACCTCATTTCATGACCCTAAACAACATTATATGACCAACTTGACCATAAAATGTGTAGTGCAAGGTACATCTCATATAACATTAAACTACTTGTATTTATCAATAATTGGTGGACATAAACTATATGAAACAACCATTATATAATGTATATTTCATTATAATCCCTAACTATCTTCTTTTGGATAGTTGAAATCCTTGTTGAAATCCAATTTTTCCATAAACATTCTAAGGTTTATATAACCAATGACTATGATTGACATCCATTGCATCTTGATTCATCATTTCATTTCTTATGGGGTTTAATTTACCCACATCTTTCATTAGTGTGTATTATTTTCCCCCAAATAAGCTTCAAAAAAATGATGGTGTAACTATAGAGTATTCTAAACCTTTTATGAAATATCCTCTTCCACCCAACCAACTTCATACATTCGGTGTTTGAGTTAACACTAATCAAAATCCTTAAGTTTAGATTCTTCTCTGGTCATTCCAAAAAACCTTTAGATCATCCTCTTCATTTTATAATTTCATATAAATTGGTAATGAGTGCATTCAATAATAAAATGGAATCTGATGTTTGGTATGGAATATATGTTTTGTTTCAATATTACTAACCAGAGGCATGTTTTTTTCCAGATTAGGATATCCTCTAACCCAATGCGCTATTTTCAATGGTGTGGTGGTTGTTTCTACATTATTAATGGTTAACATATTCCCACTGGTCAATATCTCATTATCTTTTATTCAAAAATATCAATAAATAATTTACCTCATCATTTTCCACCATGTTCATACAAATCATAAATATATCTATGTTTTATAACCTTATGTATTGCATACAAGACTTAGGTGGCTCCATGTCAAATGAGAAAAAAAATTAAACTTTTCTCAAAGATTTATAACCTTAAACTAAAATAATCAGTAGTATTTCACAATACCTTAAACTATATGAAAAGATTACCTTATCACATGAAGATAAACGGTATAGTATATAGTCTATATCACATGAATTTAAACTATTTACAGTTTTCCATCCTACTTCACATTAAACTATATAGCATGGTCTATTCCATGTGACCACAAATTGTAAAATCCCTCACTATAAAAGATATCAATCTATGTGGTAGTTCTCTTTCTTAATAAATTTGAAGGTTATGGATACATATTCATGTCCTATTATCATAGATCAACAAATCTATGAAAAAATATCACTTTACAGGATCTGTGTGTGGATTGATTCATGTTAACAAAATATATATAGTGACACCTAAATCTCTTGTCCCAATATTATTTATATATTTGATTTCCATAAATAATTATTCTCTGGTGATGATAAATTTACCAATTAACATCAGGATTAATCCTTCCTTTTTTCACCAGGAAACCCATACATTTATTCATTTCTTGCCTACGCAAGATCTAGATATTTGTAGAGTAACCTTTCCAAAAACTATGTATGGATTATCTCTTTTTATCATAGGATACATATTAACACCTAGATCTCTTATATTTATACCATATGAAAATATATTTACCATATTATTCTTTATGTTATACTAGTGTTTGGGATCACCAATTCACATTGGGCTTCCTCTAGTTGACCTACACTAGGGTAAAACCATCAAGATTTCTTGACCTTAAACTGAAAATGAAATACACAAAAAAATTGTCAATTTATACACTCATAAAGGGTTTCTAAAGTAAAAAAACATTTATTTTATAACTAATAATTACCCATTAATATATTAAAAAAAATATAAAGTAAAAAATAATTGAGGCACAAAACTATTATGGATAGAAACATGGAACTAGAAAAATTCAAACTATACTTATTGGACCTACTAGTTAGAAAAATTTTGTAAAAGATATTATTTTCCTCTTTCACATGATCATAAAATATTCCATGGGTACATTTTCATTCATGAAAAGGACACATTTTCACATTGAGAAAACCATCCTTTTTATATGATCATCTACTCAAGAAAAATCATTATATATCCCTCCACTATAATAATTTGTTTAACATGTAGTGGAATAACCTTTATGGTGCTCAAACCATTATGGAATATCCTTTTCTATAACAACCCTGCTTTTTATTACACACTTAAACCTGATTTATTACATAAAACCTTCACTTGATACAACATAGAAGATCTATAGGTATAGTGTCTTTGGGGATTATGATCATTACATAATGACTTAAAACAAGAAACATAACATCTTTATTCAAAACTTCCTTTTCATGACCACTACATTCCCGCATACTTAGCATTTCATGGTATAACCTGAGGAAATTCATAAGAAAAAGGTGAGATATAAAGCCAAGTGAGGGAGTACAAAATACATAACAGGAATAATATAATACATGTTAGGAAATAGGCATATCAATGGATCATAAAAGAAACATGAACATAAATCCATGATAAAGCGTTATTTTCACAACATGGAAATGTAGAAACTAAACTTAACATGGTATTAGCATGAGGTAAGGCTCATTAAACATGGATAATGAGTAAAATCTTATTTCACTTGAATTATAATTAGTAAACCTTCATTTCACTTGACATATCATGATAATAATCTTTACCAAATGCATTGGTGTGCTATCTGGGAACACCATTATTAATCATTTCATTTCATGCATAAGTGTGCCACATGAATCCTAAAACATGGATTAATCATCATTTATTCCACGATAAAGTAATGTTTAATTCATAAATGAAACTCTATAATCAATAAATTAATGTTCATAAAGGTGAATACCCTTGATAGTGTAATGGGAATGGTATTTACTACACAATGACTTTGTCTTGGAAAAATGCAGTGAAATTTCGGCAGCATAACGGTGTGACCTAAGAATTCATAAAAATGGTAGATGAGAGATAAAGCGGTGTATCATCATATTTACATGAAATTAATAGTAACATTTTCCTATATATACATTTCCCAACATATTTAATTGAATTTTTATTTATAATACAATAGATTTTCTTGAATGTAAATGAGAAGAGAAAAATTCCTTACGGAATTTCGGTATGGTAACGTGTGTACTTGGGAGGAATTTATGAAATAGAAATGGTTCTATCATCCTTAAAACATAAATATTCAGTATGGGGGAGGTTTTTAATCATACCCCAACATTTATAATTGAAAAATGAAAAGCCATAACAATATTAAGAAACTTGGATAAAATGAGAAAGGAAGGAATCCCTTACTTGGAAGTGTGATACCAAAGGCTTGGGAGAGGCATAAGAAGGACTTCTTGGGATCTAGGGGTTCCTTGGAAGGATTCTAGAGAGATGAGGTCAGATTTTGGATGAACTAAAAAGTCTTTTAGTGAAGAGGAAGTGGGAGATTGGGTGGTTTTATATAGGAAAGCAGAGAAAATTCTTTATTATTTAGGTTTGGGACACCACACAATAAACTAATAAAAACCACAAACCAGGCCATGATTTGTTCCCATGATTTTAACCAAACAAGAGTGGAAAACAATATTTTATAAGTCCAATGGCCTAACATCTTAAAATAATAGGGTTGCTTATGTGAAGGTGAGTCACACTCTCAAGGAAATCAATTTAAGAAGCTAAAATGTTTTATAAGTCTTGGAGGGTCCACTAAAGCTTTGTAAAATAAATCAAACCAACCTAAATTCACATTATTTTGACGGTGAAACATAGATTGTCGAATAATAATGTTTATAATATATTATTACATCACTATTGGTTCATTATGATGTCATAAAATACATTATATATTTAAACAGTATTTAAATTTTACCCAAAAATTCGACTATCTCCGAAAATTATGAAAAATTCACTATTGGATAATTTTGATTTCCTGATTCAAAAAATAAAATTCATTTTATCTAAATGATTTTATAAATAATTTAATTTTCACATTTAAAATAAAAACTAAAATTTATCGAAAATTCATGGGTTTTGACAAAAATAGCTTTCAAACCATAATAAAAATTACAATTGTATAAAAAATTATACGATCATTTATACTTAATAAAAAGAAATTTAATAATAATAATATTTTATTAAAATATTATTTAATTAAAAAATCCATTAATTTATCAGAATAGATTTCTTAGTTGAATATTAACTAAAAATACAATTTGTGCTTTAAAAACTGTTTATAATGTAACAATAATAAAATGAATGATTATTACCTATACAAAAATTTTGTACATAATCATAGTACTAGGGTCTTGTTACATAACCCCTTATAACACCCACATAGGACTAAATGGTAAGGTGTGTGATGGTGACTGACTCTTGTGGTGGCTCGGATAACATCACTCGGGTGGTAATCTCTATCAACTTCCACTTCTCCCCTTGGCAGTTCCGTTCGAGCTTGACGTGTTGAAGCTCGGCTTGGGCTTGGTCAATAGAGAATCCCAATTATGAAACATCCTTTCCGACCTCGGACAAATGGGCTTCGTACGGGGAAATTCTTTAAGATGATGTAATCTCCTCCTTTTCTGAGTAAATTGGATTTTTTAAAGCCCTGTATTTATACTAATCATGTGATCACTACTCAACGACTATATTAGCAATATTCACAATTTTTAATGGTATTTTAAAATACAAAAACATAAAACCAAGGAATTTATACATTATATAACCATCTTACATAATAATAAATTTAATTATATCAAGAGGAATTTTAATTAATAAAAGTTTGGAAACAGATTTGGGTAACTCTGCTTCATCACTTCCTCTGATTCCCACGTCGCTTATTCAAACTTTTGGTTTCACCACAACACCTTGATGAAGGGCATTGTATTATTTGGTAGAGCTTTTTCTCTATGATCTAAGATCATCACTAATTACTCATCTTAATAATTATAATCCTCTAACTGTACTACTTCTAAAGAGAGTACATGTAAAGGGTCTAGTATGTACTTCTTTAAGAGGGATACATGAAAAACAGCATGTACTTAGGCCATAGTGGGTGGAAGTGGTAGTTGATAGGCCACAGCCCCGAAACAATCAAGAATATTGAAGGGTCCGATGTTCCTAGGACTTAAATTCCCTTTCTTTCCAAACCTCATGACCTTCTTCCATGAATATATGAGTATAAATACCATGTATCCAACTTTGAACTCAAGGTCTCATTGACGGTTATCTGCATAACTCTTCTGTTGATTTTGGGATTCCTTGAGATGCTGCTGAATGGTTTTCACATTGTCCACCATTTCTTCGACCATTTAAGGTCCTAGAAGCATACGATCACCAACTTCATCCCAAAACTCCGATGTTCTACACATTTTCCCATAAATGGCTTCAAATGGTTCCATTCGAATGCTCGAGTGGAAACTATTATAATAAGAGAATTCAACTAGTGGAAGATTGTGGTCTCATATTCCTTTAAATTCTATTGAACATGATATTAAGAAATCTTCCAGTGTATAAATAGTTCACTTAGATTGGACATTAGTTTGAGGATCATAGGTTGTACTGAATTTCAGTTCAGTTCTTAGAGCATGTTGGAGACTTTTCAAGAACTTCGAGGTGGATCTTATATCATGATCAGATACAATAGATAGTGGTACTGCATGCAGTCGTACCACTTCTTTGATATAAATCTGTGCATGTTGATCTAATTATAATTACTCTCAAATCACGATAAAGTGAGTTGCCTTCGTAAGATTATCCACAACAACCCGTATAGAATTTTTTCCTCTGGATGTCCTTGGAAGTCCAGTGACAAAGTCCATGGTAATGTTGTCCCACTTATATGTTGGTATGGTTAGTGGTTTCATCATCCCCTTTTACTTTTTCATCCCAGCCTTCACTTGTTGACATACCAGGAACATTGATGTATATTCAACAATCTCCATTTTCATATTGTCCCACTAAAAGTTTTCTCATATATCTTGATACATCATTGTGCTCCCTGGGTGAATAGAGCAGATTGATCTATATGCATCATTCATAAGCTTCTTATTTATCTCTAGATTGGATGGTAAACATAATGATGACCCAAATATCACAATTCCTTCCTTGTCAACCATGAACTCTGAGGATTTCCCATTTCTAATAGCTTCCCCCCATTTCATAATTTCCACTTCCTTTCTTTGAGTATCCTTTTTTTCTCCAATAGGGACGGTTGATCAATCATTTGAGAAAGTATTGATGATGTTCCTCCCTTAGTGATTCCCATGTACATCCTCTAAAAATCTAATAATATTGGATCCTTTTCAATTCTCATTATTGATAAATATGCAGGATCCTTTCTACTTAGAGCATCTGCCACCTTGTTTTCCTTACCGGGATGGTAGTGGATTGAGAATTCATAATCCTTGATGATTTCTATCCATCTTAGTTGGTGCATATTAAGATTTTTTTTGTGTGAATATATATTTGAGACTCTTGTGATCAGTATATATCTCACAATTATCCCCATAGAGATAATTCTTCCATATTTTGAATTAAAAGATCATAGCCACCAACTCCATATCATGCATGAGATAGTTTTCTCATGGATTTTCTGCTACCTTAAGTCATAGTCTATCAGATTATCATTTTTCATCAACAAAAACCCAGTCCCTTCTTCAAAACATCATAGAATACCACAAAAATTTCTACACTTGTGGGTAAAGTGAGCACAAGCATAGTGATAAGTCTCATGTTCAACTCCTTGAAGCACTCTTCGCATTCATCACTCTAAGAAAACCTTACTCTCTTATGAGTTATCTTGGTAAGAATGTTGTACAATCATGATAAATTTTTCACAAATTGGAGAAAATATCCAGTTAACCCCAAGAAACTACAGATATCTGTTACCGATGTTGGCCTCAGCAATCCCTCAATTGAAATTGTCTTGGAGTGATCCATAGATATCCCATTTCTTGTGATGATATGACCCAAGAATGAGTCCTCCTTCAACCAAAACTCACACTTGTTATACTTTTCATAGATCTTCTCCTTCCACAAGGTCTCTAGTATAGTTGTTAGATGATCCTCATGATCCTCCTTATTTTTTGAGTATATCATAATATAATCTATAAAGGCTACCACAAATTTGTTGAGGTAATCTCTAAAGACACGATTCATAAATTCCATGAAGTTTTATGGAGAATTAGTGAGACCGAAAGGCATTACTATGAATTCATAGTGCCTATATATTGTATGAAAAAAATTCTTGGGGATATCTTTCTTCTTAACCCTTACTTAGTAATATCCCGACTACAGATCCACCTTCGAGAAGTATTGTTCTCTACGTAGGTGATCGAACAAGTAATCAATTCAAGGTAGAGGATACTTGTTCTTTATCGTGATTTTTTTGAGCTCATGATAATTAATGCAAAGGTGCATTGACCCATCCTTCTTCTTGAAAAAGAGGACTAGAGCACCCCATGGTGAAGCACTTGGGCATATAAACCCTTTATCCATATTATCTTGTATTTATTTCTTCAGCTCCTCAAGATCCACAACATCCATTCTATATGGAGTCTTGGATATTGGAAATCCCCCAGAAATATGGTCAATTGAGTGTTAAACATCTCTTCTAGGAGGAAGACCAGGAAATTCCTCAGGAAACACTTCAGTGAATTCCCTCATGATAGGCATGTCTTCAAGGATGGTTTCTTCCATGGACTCAATCATCTATGCTTTATACACGTGCTCATAGGGAAATAATATCCCCGCTTGAGATGATGCTGGTAAATAAGATTCATCTTCCTCCTTGAACTTGTATAGAATTTGAGGTCGATTCTCCATATAGAGAGTGATTTTCCTCTCACGACAATTTATTTTGACTCTATATGAGGAAATTAAATCCATGTCATTAATTGCATCATATTCCACAAAAGGGTGTGTGACGAGGTTCTCTAGGAAGTTCAATCCAAAAATTATGACCGGGGAGGAGTTATATTCAGGGGATGTAATGATTTCACCATTTTTCATACTCACCAAAATCTTTACTTCCATGATTTTTGGTGGTGTAGAGATTGTTCTACTAAACTTTTGGGATATAAAAGTATGCGTAGAACCAGAATCAAAAAAATTTGTTTGGTATTATTGAATGAATAACTAGTGTACCTATCACCACTTCATTTTCAGGGTTCACTTCGGAAGTAGTGGTGGAAAAATCTCTCCCTTTCTACCTTGGAGGTTGTTGGTTTCCTACAAAAAACCTTGTCTTAGGGCACTGATTTTCAAGGTTCCCTGGTTCTTTGTAGTTGAATCAATGAACAATACATTTAGAGTCAAAAAGAGCATTCTTATCCTCTATCACGACTTCGGGTTTCTCTTGTGGGAAGTTAATGTCTTGGTTCTCTTCTCTTCCACACCTAAAGAATTTCCTCATCCCCTTTAGGAAATTTACAGGGTGCTTCTTTCCACACCTTTGGAAAGTGGGGTGCTGGATTTTCTTAGCACTATTAGATTTATCCACTGGACTGACATAATTTAATTCCACCTTACGCTTCTTATTCCCATGATACCCCTGAGATTCTTCGATGTTTATTTCAACCTTGAGGGCACATCAAGCCATTTCCTCATATCTATTGAAGTCATGATTTCCAGGGCTTTCTGCAGGATAGGTTTCATCCCACCAAAGAAGTGGTCAACCATTAATTCAAGAGTAAAGACAAAGATGGAGTCGTATCATGAAATCCTTGTGAATTTTCCTCGTACGCTCCAATGGATTCATCATCTTTTTTCTTGAGCGAATAGAAGTCCCTTTACATCTTAATCTGGTGGGTGTGTGACAAATATTTTTCTAAAAATATTTTCCAAAAATCCTTCCATTCCAATGCCTCAATCGCCTCCTAAGGCTTCATATATTTTATCAATGTCCACCATTAATCAGCTTCACCTTGCATATGACAATCATACAAACGAATCTTCTCTTGTTCAGAACATTTAATGATGGACAATATCTTTTCAATGGATATGATCTATTTGTTCATCGATTGAGGGTCCAGATGATCCATTAAAAGCAGGAGGTTTTTGTCTCATGAATATTTCAATTTTGACTTGTTCTTTCTTTGGGGGGGGGGGGGGCGGAACGTTCTTCTTGACCCATGTTTCTATTCAAAACATGAGTTAACTGAGAGAGTATCATGACAAAGTTCATGATTCTCGTTCCCATCAGATTGGGCATCTCATTAGAACAGTCATCACATTGGTCTTCGCATCAGTTTTTAGCCCAAGTCCTCCTATTATAGGTCATTGTATAGAATAAAAGGAATGTTAGGGGTAACACATAAAGGGTAATCCGATGGAAAAAATGGATGACTTATAAATTTCTTTTATTTCCTAAACATATGAATCTATAGGCTTCAATCAATGGTATACATGATCTACTTTATAACATATATTATTAGGGTAATTTTTTTTAATTCCATTAATAATGGTCTATAATAAGCTTGTGAATTTACCAAATCATGTCCCATGAGAGTTTCATGACCAAGAGTGAAAAAAGGCCCTTTGTCGTGTACCAGGATACCTTGGGTCAAGCCCGAAACTCCTTGTCAGAGTTTTCACTCCTAGGTACATCTGTGCCAGAGATGCCTCTACCTGCTCATATCCAGAAAGGGATGTATTTGCTTCATAAACTAGTTATTCAATAATCACCAAAATTTTGGTGTGTTTTTATTATACTTAGCCTTGTCTCTAAGGACTCTCTAGGTTTTCTAATCCTAATCCCAAAAATAACTAAACCTGTCCTCTGATACCAACTATAACAACCCTACTTTTTATTACACACTTAAACCTGATTTATTACATAAAAGCTTCACTTGATACAACATAAAAGATCAAGAGGTCTAGTGTATTTAGGGATTAGGAGCATTACATAATGAATTAAAATGTGAAACACAACATCTTTATAGAAAACATCATTTACATGACCACCATATTCCATCATACTTATCATTGCTTGGGATAACCTGAGGAC
This sequence comes from Viscum album, assembly GCA_963277665.1. Taxonomy (NCBI): domain Eukaryota; kingdom Viridiplantae; phylum Streptophyta; class Magnoliopsida; order Santalales; family Viscaceae; genus Viscum; species Viscum album. Next base: position 564,939,918 of record OY728164.1, on the reverse strand, counting down.
ATTAATAAGAAAAGAGTGATATATAAAGCCCAGTAAGGGATTAAAAAAGGAATAAAATTAAGAATAAAATACATGTTAGACATTATGAATATCAATGGATCATTAAATAAATATGAACATAAATTCATGATAAAGCATGATTTTCACAACATGGAAATGTGACAACAACACATAACATGGTATTAGCATGAGCCAAGGATCATGGTACATGGATCATGATTAAACAATCATTTCAAAATAATTATCATGAGTAAACCCTCATTGAACTTTATGTATCATGATATTAACCTTTACCCAATGCATTAGATCACTATCAGGGTACACCCTTCTTAATCATTTCATTTCATGCATAATTGTGCCACATGGATCCAAAAACATGGATTCATCATCATTTATTCCACGATAAAAGAATGTGTAATTCAGAAATGAAACTCTATAATCAATAAGTAAATGTTCATAAAGGTGAATACCTTGATAGAGGATTAGGCATGGTATCCACTACACAAGGACTTTGGCTTGCAAAAATGCGGTGTAATTTCGGCAGCATAACAGTGTGACATAAGAATTTATAAAAATGGTTGATGAGAAATAAAGGTGTGTATCATCATATTTACTTGAAATGTACAGTAAAAGGGTCATATAGATACATTTCCCAACATAATTAATGGAATTGGGATTCATAATACAATAGAATGTTTTCAATAAAAATTAGGAGAGAGAAATTCCTTACAAAATTTCGGCAAGGTAATAGGTGTACATGGGGGAATTAATGAGAGAGAAATAAGTCTCTCATTATTAAAACATAAATAGGGAAGTATGGTTGAGGTTAAAAATCATACCCTAACATTTATAACTAAAAAATAAAAGGGCATAACAATATTAAGGAACTTGAATAAAATGAGAAAGGAAGGAATCCCTTACTTGGAAGTGTGATTCCAAAGGCTTGGGAGAGGCTTGGGAGAGGATTATTGTGATCTTGGGACGCCTTGGAAGGATTATAGAGAGAGGAGGGAAGATTTGGATGAACTCCAAAGGCTTTTAGAGAATAGTTAGTGGGATCCTGGGTGGGTTTATATAGGAAAGGATAGGGAATTCTTTGTTAATTTTGTTTGGGACAACACACATTAAACTAATCAAAACCACAAACGAGCCCATCATTTTTTCCCATGGTTTTTTTCAAAGGGGAGTAGAAAAAGATATTTTATAAGTACAATTTCCTAACATCTAAAAATAATATTGTTGCTTATGTGGAGGTGAGTCACACTCTCAAGGAAATCAATTTAAAAATCTAAAAAGTTTTATAAGTCTTGGAGGGTCCACTAAAGCTTTGTAAAATAAATCAAACCAACCTAAAATAACATTATTTTAATGTTAAAACATATATTGGCCGAAAATAATGTTTATAGTATATTATTACATTACTATTGGGTCATATGATGTCATAAAACACATTATATATTTAAACAGTATTTAATTTTAACCCAAAAATTCGACTGTCTCTGAAAATTATTAATAATTAACCATTAGATAATTTTGACATATTGATTCCAAAAATAATATTCATCTTATATAAATAATTTTCTAAATATTATAATTATCACTTTTAAAATAAAAACTTAAATTTATCAAAAATTCAGGGGTTTTGACAAAAATAGCTTTTAAACCTTAATAAAAAATACAATTCTATAAAAAATTATACGATCATTTATACTTAATAAAAATTAATTTAATAATAATAGTATTTTATTAAAATAATATTTAATTAAAAAATACCTTAATTTATCAAAATAGTTTTCTTAGTTGAATATTAACTAAAAATTCAATTTGCACTTTAAAAACTATTTGAAACGTAACAATAATAAAATGAATGTATATTATCTATAAAAAAATCATGTACATAATCACAGTACTAGGGTATCATTACATAACCCCCTGTAACACCTGCATATGATCGATGGGTAAAGTACATGATGGTGATAGACTCTTTGGGTGGCTCAGAGAGCATCACCCGTGTGGTAATCTATATAAACTTACACTTCTCTCGTAGGAAGTTCCGTTTGAGCTTAACATGTTGAAGCTCGGCTTGGGCTGTTCAAGATTGAAGCCCAATGATTCCACCTTCTTTCCAAGCTCTAAAAAATGGTCTTAGTACGGGAAAATTATACTGGATGAGGCCATCACTTCCTTTTTCTATGTAAATTGGATTTGTTAAAGCCCTATATTTATTCTAATAATGTGTTCACTATTCAATGGATATATTAGAAATAGTCACAATTCGTAACGGAATTTTAAAATTAAAAAACCTAAAACCAAGGAAGTACATATGTTATATAACCATCTTAAATAATAATACATTTAATTAGATCAAGAGGATTTTTCATTAATAAAAGTTTGGGTCATTACATTTTCTCTATGAAACAAATTCATAACTTCAATGTTTGAATCACCACCAACTAATATGACTTGAGTTGTTATTCACTTTGGGTAATCCCAAAAACTTTAGTGTGTCCTCTCAGTTCCTATGGTTTCTATCAAATGGTAACAAGTGTATCTAATTCCAAAAATGAATCCTCTTCTTATTCATGATATTTTTGTCATGTATCTAGTTTTATAACTAAAGGATGTTTTTTATCCTGAGGAGAAGATCCTATGAACCAACATGTTGTTTCTTAATGGTGTATTGGAAGTATCTATATTACTAATTGTAAAATTATTCACACCTATATCTATTTCCCATGGAATCAAATATTTTTTTGTTATTATTTCTGCCCATAACCCAACTATCCAAGTGGATTCAAATCCCTCAATGTAACAAATTCATGCACCATGTCCATTTTCAAAGAAATATTATGAAATCCCACTTTTGCGTCGTTTAATATCTGGGGGAGTATATTTTTGTAAAAAAAATGTCATGAGATAAGATACTCCTATTGGAATCTTAAATTCCTTGTACCCAGATCCTCCTCTTATTATCCCAAATCTATTTATTCAAGATACTCATATTAGAAACCCCAAATACTTGAGTTTAGATTTTACATAGAAAATTACCATTGGGTACATGGTTCCGATCGCATGTCCTTAAACTACATGAACAAATGGTCCATCCTATAAGACTATAAACTAATTATAGTGGTTTATTATATATTTCCTAATTCACTTAAATATGATTTAGATCTATGTATGATTTTTTTAGTGTACAATTTTACTATTTCACATCAAGTATTCCAATAAATATGCACTAAGGTAAAAGGATTATATTTTTCTTAGGAGTGAGCCTGATATAAATAGAGACCCCTTATCAAGAACTATGTGTGGATTGATTCCTATTCTAAAAGGACATATAGTGATATCCATGTCTCTTATCTCATACCCATCCATAAATTTCACTTTCACCAAAAACTTGACAGTGTATGGTCTATACATTCATGATGGGTTTTCATTATCGACCACACATGGGGACATTATATACAGAAAATTATATCCCCTTTCCTAGGTATATAAATTGATCTTATTTTTGTTATGATCTTATACAAAATGAAATAACCAAGTTAAAAACAATGTGTTTCTTGATTACAATTCTCATAGGATACATAATGATGTATAGATCTTCTATCTTGTATCAAAATATAAATTACATGTTTAATACATTCCCTCTATCATCATAGTATTTGGTCCTACCAATTCATGTCATATTTTCCTTCATTGACCCTTCACTTAGATATCAAAATCCTCTAGTTGAGTATTACTCTTAGAGACACCAAAATCCTTGAATCAATTATTCCGCTTATCAAATTCAAAAAACCTCATGTCAAGATACTCTTCATGGAAACCCAAAATCTTAGAGTTTAGATTCTTCTTTTTTCTAAAAATCATACCTTGAGTTTAGATTATCCTCGTAGTACTAAAAATTATTCAGTTGACATCCTCCTCCAAGAAAACATCCCTTCACTGTTAACTTGGCTTCAATTTCTTACTAGATATTTAGAGAATGTGAAAAGGTGCTTCATCATATCTTAGAATTTGATTATTTTTATTTTAAACATGTATTTCATGATCTTAGTCATGGAATCTATGACGTGGTCCTTATATAGATGATATAAGTAGGGATTGGGAGTAAATTTATCTTAATTCTAAAAGGATAAGAAAATGGGACCCCCCCTTGTTTCATATGATGTCTCACTCTCTAAGGGGTGGATATTCCTAAAAAATGTTTCATAGTCCAGAGATATAGTGGTGAGAACCTCACAATGGGACTAGGATGTTTATTTCATCCACCAGTAATGAAAATGTTCTTGAAGCCATAAAATTCATTTTAAGCATCTTTTGGATACTATTACCCCAAAAAAATACTTGATATGGATAAACCCTATAGGTAAGGTTGAAATTAAGTTCATAGGATTTAATTTGACTACATGTAAATCTAAAACTGACTTATGGATCAAAATTTATGTTCATTTTATATCTGGTTTCATTTTAGTATAAAGTATAAATTATCACTTTGAATGAATTTCATCATTCATATAATTCCAATCATTTCTATTTGAGAGTCACTTTACGATGCTATAGAATAAATCCTTTACAGACACATAAAAACTTCATGGTTGGGTAGTTTTTTTTTGTTTCATAACAGAAATCCATTCATGACCACATAACATTATCATGACTAGGAGTCAATATGTGTAATAATAATATAAATCCTTAATGAATGCATAAAATTATTGTGGCTCATGTCATTTACATATCCAAATCCAAAATCCATTATGATTATATATTACTCCCAGTGTTGGTTTATCTTCTGACTCCAAAGTAGAAATATTTTATGTCCACATAAGATCCCCATGGTTGGGATTCACTTTCCAACATCATGGTGTAAATACATCACAACCATATAACACCTTTGTGACATTTATTTTACTAATTATAGGGAAATAAATTATGTGACATTCCAATAAATAACATATAATGCACTTCAAGATTAGGGATTAGTTGGATTCAAGAATTTAGAGAGATGAATCACCCCATTTGAGAACTATCTCTTTTCACAAACCCTTTAGTGCATTTCTTTAAGTAACTTATTCATCTAGTATGAAGACAATAGGGAAGGGAACCATGTATGATTTTCACATTAATGCCTTTTCTATATAAAAAATTTATGGGGAATCCCACATAATATCATTCATTAAGTATACTTGTGTAGTTTATTTTATAAAGGTATACTCATGTAAATATTATGTGAACTAGAATACTAAAACTCCATAACTTTAATGACACAACAAACATAAATAGAAATCCTATATTATATAAAATTGATGATTTATAAATTATGTGTTTACAACTATATAATGGTTTATATACTCATAATATTTCACCTAGGGTGACCAAATTCAGGATATATTTCATCTATAGGTGTCCAATCAACCTTTCATAACTATTTGGATTGTATATAAACACTTGAGATGGGTTAAATCGTGTGTGGTCAAAAAAAATTACCAAAAACAAATTCTATTTTTAAACATAAACTGCTTTGGTATTTAACCTATGTCACCTACTGAATATGAATGGATATATTTTTTATTTACACTTCCTTACACCTATATGCAATGAATATACTAAAAGTAAAAATAGAACATGTGTTTTTACAAGGTTTGGCTCCGATGTGGGTAACTAAATCCTTTCCATGTCAACTCTCATTGAGTCATTTATTCTTAACTATAATCAAATAAACAATTAAAATGGGTATCTAGGATTAATCCTAAAACATATTCACACAATACTTCACATATTTGGAAAATATATTACATAGGTGAAAATCCTCCTTTCTTAAATACAAGTAAATAGATCTTTATACTATTTTCTAAGGTCTTAAGATCGTTATAGTTCTCTTATTACTTCCTCCTTACAAAGTAGATCTTCTATATGATCTTGGTGGATCATCACCAACAATATCAAGTATGCCTCCTCAAATTAATGTGAATTTGATTTCCAAAAAATATTCATATAAATCACAAGAAAATTATCCTCCAAAACAGTTAAAAACTTCTAATTCTTCACATAATCTACTACTAGAAACTCAACTTAACTCTTTATTCATCTTCAATACCCAAAAATTTTCATAGTCTCATCACACTCTTCTATTATAATTCTTCATTATCAATTATAGTATATCATTTTTATTCATCAAAATATTTAGTTATCTCTATATCTCTTCTTTAATCTACTTCTATAGTAATTGAATATTATTCTATTTCTATTTATTCATCCTTTATCATATCAATTTATCATGTTCTTAAGAGGAAACATTAAATGTGTTCCTTATTTTCCAAATGACATAAATAGTATATCAAGGGGATAAAGTGGATACCAACATAAAATAATTATAATATAATACTTATTTCAAGTTCTCTTGAATTCAAGTGTGTTTATTTTTGAAATCAAGGTGTATTCCAAGAATAACCTAATTTAATACTTCTCATTAAAGAAACATGGATGAATCAATTATTTCATTATTCTTCTGTAGAATCAACTTCTTCCTCCTCTTAAAAAAATTCCAATTGATTTACACTCCACAACTTACATTTTTATGAAGATCATATATAAAATCATATTGTTGTGTGGAGTAACTCATTCTTATCTTGAGATAATTAATAATAAACATGTAAAAAACTCTAATACATACTGTATAAATAGCATCAACATAGAAATTATTCACTCTAATTCAACTAGTATTGATTCATAATTATGTATAATTAGATATTCAGTTTTATCTTTGATGGTTTTTCTCATATTTCTTCATAAATGACTAGTCAAACTCATGGTGAATGAGAAAGATTTAATGTTTCTTCATGTTTAATATTCATGAAAATTAGATAAATTCAATATTAGTATTAATAAATAAACGTTTTATAACATATCTTTAAATATTATTCAAAACAATCTTGTATATTGTCTTTAATAAGCATCATGATGTTAAGAAATAAAAAGAACAACTTCAACCTCATTAGATTTATATTTCCTCTTAATTAAAGAATTATATAAACACCCTTTTAATTTTTATTTAATATTTACTTTATATGGATGATGATAATATTCCCTCTTTATTCTAAATCTTGTATCATGGACCGATTTGGTTGTTTTTTATGTTCATACCATGATCTAATAGCTCTGGAATCATCACAAATTTCACTTTCTTAAAAAACTCAAACTCTAGAAAACTCAATTTTTCATCAATGGGATTTTGAAATTTCTGATTCAATTATTGTAAATGGATCATAAATATATTTTGGATTATAAATATTCTATAGGATCATAAATATCATGCATGGATAAAAAAATATCATATGTGGTAGAAAAAAATCTTACTCAAATGACTTTTTCCATTTTCATATTTCATACATCTATTGTGTATATAAAATATCCTATAAGTTCCAAAGTCACTAGAATATTAGGATATTTTATTTTTTAAATTTTAGAACTATCAAAATGTCATATGAGCTTCTCAAAATATCATATAGATGGCTCATGTAGATGAAGTGTCATTCACATTCAGTTCATTGGACAATTCCCTTTTTCATTTCCAACTCCTCTACACTAGAAATATTGCAAACTGAAATATCATACCCACTGAGAAATATATTCTATGTAGATAAATTATCTTATGATATGGTTAGGTAAGATAATCTTCATTTCCATTTTTTATGTTCTAGCATTATAAATCCAGACTTATTCAAATAAACTCTTGGAAGCTTCAAATTATCTCAGGCCTTCAAAAACCTCTTCTAATCATCTTGGAACTTTTTAAATAGTTTTAAGAATTATTAAAATAATTCCAATCTCTATAAATAAAATTACCATGGTATTTTAAAATATAAAACACTCAAATTATATTATTTCAATGAATTATTCTACCATCTTTATTCCAACATTTCTCAAATCAATCTTGAGTTATCTCTAATTAGATCAACCTTTATACATGGATGTATAACACTGATTTCTGTATCTAAAATTATTTTTTATCTTAATATGGGTTCTAAAACTTCATACAACTTCAGTAATGACGTCAAAAATGTTAAAACATGTACAATAAAAAAATTTAATATTTCTAGTACAGGTTTAGTGGATGGATCCTTCTCTACTTATGATGTTTTAGACTCTACTTAAAATATTTCATGTTAGATCATATTAGATAGTATTAGATTCTACTTCTTTTGGGTGTAATATTTATTTACCACCCAATTCATATCCTTTTCATTAATTTCACTAGAAATATTTAGAACATATTTACATAAAATATAACAAATGTAGAACCCAAACAAAACAATCTCCCAATTTTTGTTTGTTGTTAATTATAAATAATATTAATTATTTAATGTAACTACTCTCCCCCAAATTGAGAATAAATTCAAATAGGATGAAATTATTATTCCTTATGGTTAATACTAAAATACTATTTACCCTTTTATTTAACACCACTTGGATACCACTTTTAATTTAAGGTAGGGTTCTTTCAACTCCAATAAACTATTCTAGTTTTAAAAAGAATATATTGTCACTACATTATTTATCCACTTGATATAAGGGTAACATTTTTTGATAAAAATTGTTGTAACATGACTTGATACTAACTTAGTAATCCATTTATCCTTTAACAGTTCCATGGGAGAATGAATACAATAAGAATCACTACTTATCAATTTCATGTGATTATAAGAACTTTATAACAACATAAAATAATATGATTTTGCCTTGGTGTCACGTTTCACATAGTAATGTGCCATCAAAAAATAATCTCTAAGTATATGTGATATAATCCTTTTTAAAAAAATAAGTGATATAAATTTAGACAACAAGGTTTTCCATCTTCTCACTACATGTGATACTGGTTTTTATTTTTCCAACTTTTAGGGGAAGTGCATCCAAATTTTCAAAAAACAAATCAGGAACCTGTACTCACTTAAATAGATACATTAAGCCATTTTAAGTGTTAGCTCTTCCATATATGGTCAGATACTATCCCCCATTGATAAACATATTTATCATTACTTGAAAAAGTGATAGGAGAATGAAACCATACCTAATATTTTCAAATTTTGAAACAGTTTTAATGATTTCTATATTAATTAGAAAATATATTTATCTTTCACCATTACAATTTTTTAGAACTCCCTCTTAAGGAATACTCTCTAGAATTCACCACATCCAATTCCCATCATTTAAACACAAATATTATTTAATTTAAACTAGGGTATATCTTTAATATCTCCATAATTTGAGTAACAGGGTTAAGATATATATATCAACCCAAAAACACCATTTTGTTATAGGTATGAAATGTATAGACCTCTACATGCTAGAATCCTATTTTATTTTATAAATTTGTTCACCTTTGGGAAACATTTTCGTATCTCCATCTTGAGATTTATTCTTAGCTAGAATAGTCTTATAAACTTTAGAAAATATAGAACTCACTTTATTTTCAACTTGCTCAAGATTTCTACCCAACTCGAATTGATATGTCCATATGGTTTTGAAACCTTTATGAACATTCTCATATTTCTTCTTGAGTGTGGGTTGCAGCTTCGCAACATTGGATTTAGAATATTATCTCACAAGTTCATTCCCATTTTTTATCTACCCAATAAAAATATTCATATATATGACATTCTTTTTTTTCTTCCTGGTAGCACCTACCAAACACATTTTCATTAGTTTTTTATTTGACCTTCTTATAAATCTTATAATAATCTTTTTAAGGATAGTAAATAACTATACATTTTCGGCTATCTCTTTACTAAATTTATATAATTTTGGTTTTCATATTTCTCTCATGTTTATTTATATTCATGTCTATTTTACATTGGTCCATATTTTGGCATATCTTACCAAAATAGAATCATCTTTTCCTTGTAGTTTTTAATCCTAAACACATTTCTTCACTATCTTCAAGGGTGAATTTTCTTCCACATATTTAAAACCCAAGGCAGAATTTTTATCTTTAATAACTTTATTCTTAGCATGTGTTCATTCTATATTTTCATTAGTAAGTGGGTGGTAACTATTATGATTGTAACAACATTAATCATAACTATGAACACATATGTTTCAACTCTCATGAAATTTCTTTACATTATGAAATATTTTCTTCAAAGATAGATTATTCACTTTCTGAAAGGTCTATTTACTTTAAGTAAGTTTCTTCCTTTTTACATCTTTTCTATCCCTTTATTTATAAATTTTATGATTCCAAAATCAATATCTCTATTCCCAAATCTCTAAAAGTTCCAATGCATTCCAATATGCCTTGTTCTTTTTTTTTCTCCAGGTGCAAGAATTCCAGCATGACATGATTTCTATTTTTGGACTAGAATCATAACATTTTGTGATAATTTTGGTAAATAATTATTCTTATACATAATCAACTATATAATTTAAATATTAGAGATTATCCCTACATATTTACACTTGAATATTTGTATAAATATTTTCTTTTTTCCACACATTCATAAAATCCATATTTAGTGCTGGTAGATTTAGCTGGACTATGGGATGCATTTTTTCAAGAGCTATAGGTGGATACTTCTATATATGATCTCATAGATCCTTTTTAACCAACATGGGTATTTATTTAGTCCATAATCACATCTGAATTTTGTGTGGTAGCATTTTTTTTCTTATCAACTTAATAAGAGTCAACTTTTTTAGAATATAGATTTCACAATTTTACTTCAAATACAAAACACTTAAACCTAAAAGTATTATTTTCATACATTACTAATTACATTAATTATTATCATTCCTTATTTATATTTTTTTCCAATGAATTTTATTTATCAAAACAATATATTTTTCTATCTCTTTTAATATAATTACATTATCTTTTATCTAGATAGATTTAACATCCATGGAGACATTATTATGTTTCTCCAATGCATAGAACACCTACTTAAATAAATTTTCAAAAAATTATTTCTAATATGTAACTCAATGTAATTTTCTATTAGTTTTTTAGAATTTTTCATTGAAAATAAAGATATATTTTTCTTTATATTTTACCATCTTAGTGAGATTATTGTAGGAGATCATCTTCTTAGTTAATGATTCTTCAATTGCAGCGACTTCTTCTTCTAGTTATAAATTTTCATCAATCAGCCCCTTTATATATGAAAATATATATGTAGAACTATTTTTTGGAACATTTTACATATAAATTATAACCTATGAAAATTTTATTGATTGACTCAATAAATTTATCTTCTTCATATCGTGACCGACATTCACTAGAGTAATAGTTATAAGTAAATTTATCAATACTCTTACCACTCTGACTGTATTCAGTTGTTGGTTGTTCCTATTACTTCTATGTGATATTTATTTGATTCTTGGATTATCTCTTCTACTTATATCTTAAGGTGTTTTATGAGACTTATAAGATTATTCTGATCAGTATGAGATCTAAATTTTACATCTAAGGCTCTCCCTTAAACATCTAAAACCTGAAATTCATGTATTCAAGATGAAAAATTGAGAAAGTAAGAATTTTTATCCAATTATAGATGGATCATTATGTACTAATTATAATTTTGATAGTAAATAGTTTATCTAAATCATAGGTAACTTATCCATTTGATACCACTTTTTATAGCTAGGTGAATTATTCAAACATGCCTCGGAGGGAGGGTAAATCAGGTGTGGTGAACTTATTTTACTAAAAACTTGTTCTTCTATTAAAATTGACCCCATTTTTGTTTTTAACCTATATATCCTATTAATATTTGAAAAGACTTTTTAGTTACCCTACTATAAACCTTCATTCAATAAAAATGTTGAATATAAAAATGAGAATATATATTTTTACAATGTCTGACCCAGATGTGGGTAATCTAATTCTTACTGTGTTAACTCCCATTTATTCATGGATTTTTTAGTATAATTGAATCACCAACGGTATAGGGTGTAATGGGTTTATCCTAAAACCTATTCACCCAATTTTACACAAGTGTGTCGATTATATTTCACAGGTGAAAATCCTCCATTATATAATACAAGTGAAGGGATTTTTATACTGCTCTGCACAGTATTCAAATCCTACTATATATCTTCTTCTTCCTAAAAAATTGGTTCTTATCAATGATCTTGGTGGATCTATACCAATAATATTAGACCAAATTCCTAAAATCATAGTGACTTAAACTAACAAAATATATTCACATAAAGTGCATGTAACTCGGTCTCTAAAATTGTTCACAACTTATAGTTCTTCACATAATCTATTACTGGAAACTCAAATAAAATATTTCTTCAACTAAAATACCTAGTAGGTTTCATAGGCTCCGTACACATTTGTCTTCTTATTCTTCACACTAGGTTATAGTATGCCCTTTTTCTTCTTGGAGATCTTCAGTACTATCAGTTTCTCCTTTTCTCTATACAGCTATATTAGTGGCTTCTTCTTCCATTTCTTTTTCTACCTCCATGACCATATCACCTTCTCAAATTTATGGGAGTATATATTAAATGTGTTATTTATTTTAAAAATAAAAAAATGATATTTTGAGAGGGAAAATTGTACGGAAACACAAAATCACCATAATATAATACCCATTTCATATTCCCATGTATTCTCATGCACTATTTTTTTAACCCAATGTATATTCGAGGAATAAAATCTTTTAATAATTATAATTAAATAAATATATGTGAATCATATATTTTTTAATTATTCAATAGGATCATATTCTTATCCTTATTCAAAAATCTTTCACATGATCCACACCCCAAATATTTCAGTTATAGGATGAACATACAACAAATCATTCTATAGTATAGAGATACTCATTTTCAACTTGAAAAAATAGACAAGGAAACCTATAAATAAATCTATTCAAGTTTGTACAAATATTATCAACTAAAAACATCTTCACTCTCATTAAACTAGTATCATTTCATAAGAGTGTGGAATTTACGTTAAGTAAGAGCATCAATGGGTTCTCTCTTTCAATATCTTTTTAAAAAAGATCATATCATAGATTAAATAAGTTCCAAGATGTTAATAACTTTAAATCATAGCTTCAAAATAATTATTTTTATATTAACATAGAATTAAATAATTTTGAATACTCCCTTCTTTATTTTTCTTTGATATTCCAATTCCATGAATAAATATCAACTTCTATCATTTTTATCAAGATAGGATTACACACTAATTTAAGTGTTTTTTATTTTTATACAATGATATAATATCACTTGCATCATATTAAATTTCAATTTATTAAAACTCTAAAAACTTAGGAAAACTCAATTTTTTATCTGTAATATTTTGAAATTTTTAAGTCAATTATTTTATGTATATCAAAACTTTTTCAATGGGTTAAAAATCTCCTATGAGATTAGAAATATCATATGTGGTTAAAAATATCATATATTATAGAAAAAATTATTCTTCGTATGAATTTTTACTTTTTTATATTTCATACGTCTATTGTATAGATAAAGTATCTAAAGAGAACTGAAATAACTAGTGATGTTTGAAATTTTCCTTTAAATATTTTATGTACTGTCAAAATATAATATGAGCATCTCATGTGGATGAATTATCATACATGTTATGTAACTCCCTGACCTCTTTATGTGTAATAATAATAATATTATGTTTTTGTATTAACCAGTGCGGTTGTCAGAGTAAATATTATCGCATTTTTTAAAAAAATAAAAAAATAACCATTGTTGTCAAACACAATTTATTCTTATCGAATAATCATTTAATAGAATATTTTAAATAATAACTATAATAACATAAGTAATTTGTTTATTTTCCCAAATTTGAAATATATATATATATATATATATATTTGTATAAAAATATTATTATCAAAACTATAATTTTATATGCGGTTATACATGACATCAAATATTGTTAATTTAAAATATTTAATGACATCATTTTTGTTCTATTATATGGAAAATTATTTGATCTATCATATGAGTTCCAAAACATGTTATATACACATGTGTATATGATGTAATAAATGTTATTTTATAAGTTAACATTTTTGGAATTTTTCTTAAAAAAATATACTATTAGAATGATAAAAATTATACAAATGAACTTTTAATAAAAATATAATCATAACATATTAACATTTTTTTAAAAGTTTCAAAATTATAAATAATTTGTACAAATTATGATAATTATTATTTTAATAATATATTTTCATTTTTCAATTATTAATTCAATTTATAATAACATTATAAGATATATATAATAAAATATACATGTAAATGTTTTATAAAGGGACAAATAATAAAAAACTTCTGATTTTGAAAGTATTGGTAGAATAGGTTTAATATATTATTTTGTTTAACTTTTGACTTTTAATAGTATAATATATAAAAAAAGTAGATAATGATATAGGTATAAAAGATTATAATAAAAGAAAAATTATAATAGTAGTAATAGATGAGGAAACCCGACAAAAGAAAGAAAAAAGTGGGGGACTCCCAGATAGGGTAGGAACCAATCAAGAGGAGAAAAGAGGATGAAAAAAATAATAAATAAAAAAATAAAATAAATCCCATGAAGGATTTTGAGATCCAAAAAAGGGGGAGTTTGTGCTCCAGGTATAGGCTACAGGGGGTCCAGTCTTCGAGTTTTCATGCTCTAGGTTTTCAGTAAGGAGGGCTGAGCTTGGTGGTGGAGTCGTGTGAGGTCTGTGAGCTTCCTTGAGGCTTCGATTGAGAATCCTAGTTTCTCGGATGATTCACACTTCGGTCGGTGACGAGTTTGTGGTCGCAGCTTTGATTCGAGGAGTTTGGATGAGCTCGGATATCTCTAGGTCAAGGACTAGGGGTTGTGCCATGATCGGGATCCGTTTGAAGGAAGAAGATGAGTCCGACTGGGTTTGGGTTTCAGCCTTGATTTATGTTTCGGTATTCCTTGAACCAGCGTGAATTTGGGTTTTGGTCTTCGTCAGGATCTACTATGATTGTTGTGTTATATTATTTAATTTTTCTGATCATTGTTTATCTCTGTTCATAGTTGACATGTTCTATTTTTATCTTCATCTTTGTCCAAAACTGTTGATACTTTTGGACTATAAACAGAATTGTTTTTGTCCACAATAAAAGTCTATCCTATCCTATTCTGATTCGAGATAATTGAAATCCTTGTATTTTAATTGAATCTGTGTATATATTCGGCCATGTATTTATCAAATTTGTTTTATTATCATCTATCAGTGTTTTCCAGCTTGCACTATAAGAACTTTCTTATTGTGTCTATAAAATCCTAATGCCTTTGTGCAATTTGGATATTGTCAGTCTAGGGGAGCGTGTGACCAACCCTCTGTCACTCCGGCTGTGGTTTTCTTCATGTAAGGGTTTTATAATTTCCTTTTTTTGTTTCTTTGAGAGTATATACGTGTATATATATATATATATACATTCTCATGAAATAATAACCTTGTAGTTTAGTTTAAAAATTCTTCTGCGTTTGAATATGGGCCTTCGGGTTTTGGGTTCGGATAATATGAAAGATGTAAGGGTTTAATATATTTTCTCTTTAATTTGAAAACATGAATATACACTAGTATATATATTATATATAAATTTATATATTTTTATTTCACCTGGTTATAAATCTCCTAATTGATTGCAATGATGTTTTAGAATGTGATGGATGGAAATTATTTTCGATTATGGTTTTTTGTATTTAAATTGGGAATAAGGAGAGAATTATCAAATTTATCTTATTTATTTTAATTTTTAAAGGTCATGTTTCATTTTAGGTGGTGTAAGGGTTATGTTTTAATATTCTTCATTAAATGTATATTTATAAGTGTTTATTTAATTTCGTAAACCTTTTCATCTTCTTAAAAAGGTATACACATATATACTTGTGTATAAATATTTATATGAACCTAAATAACATATTATTTTCCGAACTGGGTTATGATTTTAAAATCTATGTGTTTAAAGGGTGTTAATTGTTTTTCTCAAACCATGTTGTTATAAAATGTTATATGTGTGTGTATATATATATGCACATATACAACTTTTTATTTTATTTGTACATAAGTTAAGGGTCATTTTTATTTTCTGCACATTCGGACATGTACACATAATTCAATCTTTTTGTATTTTATGTTATTAAAGATTTTATTAAAATATTATAATAGATACTTGGATGCAAATTAAGTTTTGGGTTCAAATGGATTATCATATTTATTACACATACACCCATAGAGTTTTAATCCACCCGATTAACTCGCAAATGATGTAAGGTAAATTTATTTATATATATATTTATACTCTCTAATTTTCAAGTTCTCACAAAGGAGTTCATTTGATTAAAATATGAATTACTTTTATGATGTTAAGGTTGTAATTATTAAAAAAATTACATTTCTTCTAAGGTGTTAATATACATACACATATATATACATATATATATATATGTAATGTTTAGTTTTCATAATTTATAACGTAAGAGTGTGACATGTACATATTTTATGTATATATATAGAGAGATATTTATGAGTATTCACCAATAAGTTTTAATCATAATCCAAATTAACTTGACCTAAATAAACTTTGGTGGTTAAAGTATGTTGTTGATATGTTTAATTAATTCCTCATTAATGTATGCATTATGTAGAATAAATGTTTCACTACAAATCGGATGACCATACATGCTATGCAGCATATGGTATGACCATTTAATAAAACACGACCATTTATCAGCGCACGCTTTGTGTACAGATGGAATCTATCTTATTTCAAAATTAGTCATTTTAAAGTAATAAATATTATTTTCCATAAATCAAGGATTTTGAAAATTAAGGAACTATCATTTTATGTGGTAACCCCATCCATTCATTACTTGTATGTTTTAAATCAATATCACATGTGCAAATAAAATTTACTATAATATGCATGTCGTTGATAAATTTATTACCTAAATAATAACTGACACATTATAATTTATTTTAACATCATTTCCATTTATCATCACATGAATTGAGTATTAATAATAAGCATGTATGTTATTACATTAAAAGTTTATTACTATGGAAGAGTTGTAAAGTATTTATTTTTTGTGATAATCAAAAAAAATATTAATAATTTATGAGATAGGTATTTAAATATTCAAGGTGGTATAGGACTGTTTGAATAATGTGAATTAATAAACCAAGTTATATGTGTACTGGTAATGATATGTGATTTAATAAATCAAAGTGGTATGTGAACTTTGATTTAGAGTTATGAGGAATGCATTGGACCTATTAGATTCTGAGGTGGGGACCAGTAAAAGTAAGCCCTCCAGGTTGGGGTCCGGTTACAACAGACCCTCCGGGTTGGTGTCCGGTTACAGAGGCACTCCGGGTTGGGGTCTGGTTACAGCAGACCCTCCGGGTTGGTGTCCGGTTACAAAGGAACTCTGGGTAGGTGTCTAGTTATTAGAGGCACTTCAGGTTGGATTCCGATTACAGAGGCTCTCTGGGTTGGGGTCTGGTTACAGTTAACCCCTAGGTCTTGGCATGAGGCCTTGACATGGTCTGGCATATGAACTTCCCTCATTATGATTATGTAATTCAATTAACCAGAAAAATATTTTCCTAGTAGAATATTTTTGGTTAAAGAGTTTATGATTTTTGGCTGAGGCCTTAAATCATTAGACGTCTTGGCCAAGGCCTTGATAAATGTTTCAGAATATCTTGTATATTTGAGGCATGACATATGTTTAGAACTCATTGATTTAGTATTCAGTGTATGAAATTGATGTTACTATTTTATGCGCAAATCTGATTATTTATTTCAGTTAGCTTATTAATTTATGCTTACATATTCTTATGTCATACATGTTTAGAGTTTCTTTTATTCAGCATACCTAAATTCTAATCGTGTATCCTTGTGATTTTGTTAGCATGTTTTAAATTGAGAACCTTTATGATGTGTACATGTGTTACAGCCTTTATTTAAGAAGATTGTTTTATGAAATGGTTTAAAGAACATTTTAAAAAAATTATAATGGTTTATTTTAAAACCCCTTACAGGGTATTCTTATGTTCATCCTACGTTTTTGGTTAAAAATTTTCAGGTATGGGATTTTACTAAAGAAGTTTTTCAGAAGTAGCTGGATTCTCAGAGCCTGAACCGAATTTGATCCTCTGTATGGCACCGACTCCGGGTACTCGGGAGCTAGGGCGTGATAGTTGGTGTCAGAGGATTCGTTTTAGTTAACACTGGAAAACCAGAAGTTAAAAAAAGAAAAATTTATTTAATCATTATTAATTATGATGTTTTCTTGTAAAAAAAATACCAGTCCAATGTATTTTCAAAGACGTCTGATAATATTAGAACAATACTGAAAATTTGGTTATGTGTTACTAAGTAGTAGTTTCCTTAAATTTTCATATGGTTATAGAATCATTCCTTATGTCTCTCCCAATGGAGATAGTGGAAATCATAGTGGCCATGTCATGTCTAGGGGACTACAAAACTTTTGAAAACATTCGATTGTCTTGTAAACAACTCCATCGGGGGTCGAACCGCCCAAATATCCTCCATCTTTACCAAGGATGCAATCTGGACTATTACTGTATTTCAATTCCACAATTTGCAGCTTATAGGTAGAGGGGGAATTTTCATGAATCTCTTTTTCTATGTTTTACTTTGACTGATACCTACCGAGTTTTCGGTAAATTTATAGAAGCTACTTTGGATGGTGACCATAAAGTGGCATACCTATTCCAAGTCCTGATTTTTAGTATGTATGGAGAACTCTATGACATTGATATTTTCAAGAACGACATGGTGAATGGGACTTATAAGGATTTAGTTCACTCTGAACTTTCCAACCTCTACACCTCTTGTTCCTCTTTATGGAAGGCTGAGTGCTTTAGGAACAGTTTCGACCCTAGCTGCTCCCAGTGTGTTTGGGCTAGAGAAATTGAGCATTTGAATACTGCATTAGAAATCAACCTGAGGTCGTCAGCACCCTACCATCGGTGGTGTTCCCGGTAAAGGGACCTTGGAAGTGACACATTCTGGTGTGGATGTGGTCTATGTACAAATATTTTAGAATTGCGAGGAGGCAATTCTTCAAATGGGAGAATAATATAATGCCATGACCTATTTGTTTGTAATATTAATAATTTTATGTTTTTTTACTAACCAGTGCGGTTGTCGAAGTAAATATTATCGCTTTTTTTAGAATAGAAAAATAACCATTATTGTCAAACACAATTTATTCTTATCGAATAATCATTAAATAGAATATTTTAAATAATAACTATAATAACATAAGTAATTTTTTTGTTTTCCCAAATGTGAAATATATAAATATATATATATATTTGTATGAAAATACTATTATCAAAATTATAATTTTATATGTGGTTATACATGACATCAAATATTGTTAATTTAAAATATTTAATGACATCGTTTTTGCGCTATTATATGGACAATTATTTGATCTATCATATGTGTTAAAAAACATGTTATATACACATGTGTATATGATGTTATAAATATTAGTTTATAAGTTAACATTTTTGGAATTTTTCTTAATAAAATATATTAGTAGAATGAATAAAATTGTACATATGAATTTTTAATAAAAATATAATCATAACATATTAACATTTGTTTAAAGGTTTAAAAATTATAAATAATTTGTACAAATTATGATAATTATTATTTTAATAATACATTTTCATTTTTCAATTATTAATTCAATT
This sequence comes from Viscum album, assembly GCA_963277665.1. Lineage (NCBI taxonomy): Eukaryota > Viridiplantae > Streptophyta > Magnoliopsida > Santalales > Viscaceae > Viscum > Viscum album. The sequence continues at coordinate 564,920,182 of OY728164.1, read as the reverse complement.
TATAATAACATTATAAGATATATATAATAAAATATAAAAGTAAATGTTTTATAAAGGGATAAATAATAAAAACTTTTTATTTTAGAAGTATTGATAGAATAAGTTTAATATATTATTTTGTTTAACTTTTGACTTTTAATAGTATAATATATGACAAAGGTAGATAATGATATAGGTATAAAAAATATATAATAAAATCAAAATTATAATAGTAGTAATAGATGAAAAAACCAGAAAAATAATAAAGAAAAATGGGGGGAATCCTGGATAGGGTAGGCGCCAATCAAGAGGAGAGAAGCGAACCAAAAAAAATAATAAAAAAAATAAAAGAAATCCCATGCGGGGTTTTGAGATATGAAAAAGGGGGGAGTCCGCGCTCCCGGTACAGGCCGCAGGGGGGGTCCAGTCTTCAGGTTTTGGCTCTCTAGGGTTTTAGCAGGGAGGGCCGAGCTTGGTGGTGGAGTTGTGCGAGGTCTGTGAGCTTCCTTGAGGCTTCGATCGAGAATCTGAGGTTCTCGGATGATTCACACTTCGGTCGGTGATGATTTTGTGGTCTTGGCTTCGGGTCGAGAAGTGCAGAGGAGCTCAGATGTCTCTAGGTCGAGGACTAGGGGTTGCACCGTGATCGGGTTCCATCCGAGGGAAGAAGATGAGTCCGACCGGGTTAGGGTTTCATCCTTGATTTATGTTTTGGTATTCCTTGAACCAGCGTGAAGTTGGGTTTTGGTCTTTGTCCGGATCTACCGTGATTATTCTATTATCTTATTTAATTGTTCCAATTATTGTTAATCTATGTTCATAGAGGACCTGTTTTATTTTTATCTTCATCTTTGTCCAAAACTGTTGATACTTTTGGACTATAAACAGAATTGTTTTTGTCCGCAATACAAGTCTAGTATATCCTGTTCTGATTCGAGATAATTGAAACTCTGGTATTTTAATTGAATCTGTCTCTATACAGTGCCATGAATTTTTCAAATTTTTTTTATTAGCGTCTGGCATTGTTTTCCAGCTTGCACTGTAAGCATTTTCTCATTGTGTCTTTAAAATCCTTATGCCTTTGTGCAATTTGGATATTGTCAGTCCAGGGGAGCGTGTGCCCAACCCTCATTCACTCCAGCTGCGGTTTGCTTCATGTAAGGGTTTTATAATTTCCTTGTTTTGTTTCTTTGAGAGTATATACGTATATATATACATTCTCGTGAAAGAATAACCTTGTGGTTTAGTTTACAAATTCTTCTGCGTTTGAATCTGGGCCTTCGGGTTTTTTGTTCGGATAATATGAAAGATGTAAGGGTTTAATATATTTTCTCTTTACTTTTCAAACATGAATATACACTATTATATATATCATATATACATTTATATAGTTTTTTTTCACCCGGTTAAAAATCTCCTAAGTGATTGCAATGATATTTTAGAATGTGATGGGTGGAAATTATTTTCAAATAAGGTTTTTGGTATTTAAATTAGGAATGAGGAGAGAATTATCAAATTTATATTATTTATTTTAATTTATAAAAGTCATGTTTCATTTAAGGTGGTGTAAGGTCTATGTTTTAATATTCTTCATTAAATGTATATTTATAAGGGTTTAGTTAATTTGATCAACCTTGAAATCTTCTTACAAAGGTATACACATATATACTTGTGTATAAATATTTATATGAACCTAAATAACATATTATTTTCCAAACTGGGTTATGATTTTAAAATCAATGTGTTGAAAGGGTGTTAATTGTTTTTCTCAAACCATGTTGTTATAAAATTTTATATGTGTGTATATATATATGCACATATATAAATTATAATTTTATGTGTACATAAGTTAAGGGTCATTTTTATTTTCTGCACATTCGAACATGTACACATTATTCAATCTATTTATATTTTATGTTATTAAAGATTTTATTACAATATTTGAATAGATAATTGGATGTGAATTATGTTTTGGGTTCAAATGGATTAGCATATTTATTACACATACACCCATAGAGTTTTAATCCACCCGGTTAATTTACAAATGATGTAAGATAAATTTTTTTATATATATATTTATACTCTCTAATTTTCTAGTTCTCTCAACGGAGTTCATTTGATTAAAATATGAATTAATTTTATGATGTTAAGGTTATAATTATTAAACAAATTACATTTCTTGTAAGGTGTTAATAAACATACACATATATATACATATATTTATATATATATATATATATAATTTTTAGTTTTCAGAATTTATAACATAAGGGTGCGACATGTACATATTTTATGTGTATATATATAGCGAGAAAGAGTTATAACTATGCACCTTTAATATTTAATCATAATATAAATTAATTTGGCTTAAATAAACATCAGTGGTTAAAGTATGTTGTTGATATGTTTAATTAATTCCTCATGAATGTATGCATTACGTAGAATAAATGTTGCACGGCAAATCGGATGACCATACATGTTATGCCGCATAGGGTATGACTATTTAATAAAACATGACCATTTATCAGCGCATGATTTGTGTACAGACGACATCTATCTTATTTAAAAATTAGTCATTTTAAAGTAAAAAATATTAATTTCCATAAATCAAGGATTTTGAAAATTAAGGAACTATCATTTTATGTGGTAACCCAATCCATTCATTACATGTATGTTTTAAATCAATATCACATGTGTAAATAACATTTACTATATTATGCATGTTTTTGAGAAATTTATTACCTAAATAATAACTGACACATTATAATTTAGTCCAACGTCATTTCCATTTATCGTCACATGAATTGAGTATGAATGATAGGCATGTATGTTATTGCATTAAATATTTATTACCATGGAAGAGTTGTAGATTTATTCTTTTATGTGATAATCAAACAATTTTTTTATTAATAATTTATGAGATAAGAATTTAATTACTCAATGTGGTATGGGACTCTTTGAATAATGTGAATTAAGAAATGAAATAATATGTGTACTGGGAATAATAAGTGATTTAATAAATCAAAGTGGTATGTGCACTTTGATTTAGAGTTATGAGGAATGTATTGGAACTGGTATGTTCCGGGGTGGGGACTGGTAAACGTAATCCCTCCGAGTTGGGGTCCGGTTATAGCAGACCCTCCAGGTTGGTGTCTGGTTATAGAGGCACTCTAGGTTGGGGTCTGGTTACAGCAGACCCTCAGGGTTGGTGTCCAGTTACAGAGTCACTCTAGGTTGGTGTTTGGTTATTAGTGGCACTCTGGGTTGGAGTCCGGTTATATAGGCTCTCCAGGTTGGGGTCCGGTTACAGTTAACCCCTAGTTCTTGGCACGAGGCCCTGACACGGTCCAGCATATGCACTTCCATCATTATTATTATGTAATTTAATTAACTAGAAAAATATTCACCTAGTAGAATATTTTTGGTTAAAGAGTTTATGGATTTTTGGTCGAGGCCTTAAATCATTAGACGTCTTGGTCAAGGCCTTGATAAATGTTTCAGAATGTCCTTTATATTTGTGGCATGAAATATGTTTAGAACTTAGTGATTTAGTATTTAGTGTATGAAATTGAAGTTACTATTGTATGTGCAACTCTGAATATTTATTTCAGTTAGCTAATTAATTTATGATTACATATTCTTTTTTTATACATGTTTAGAGTTTATTTTATTCATCATGCCTAAATTTGAATAGTGTATCCTTGTGAATTTGTTAGCATGTTTTAAATTGAGCACCTATATGATGTGTACATGTGTTACAGACTTTATTTAAGAAGATTTTTTTATGAAATGGTTCAAAGAACATTTTCAAAAAGTTATAATGGTTTATTTTAAAACCCCTTACTAGGAATTCTTATGCTCACCCTACGTTTTTTGTTAAAAAATTTCAGGTATGGGATTTTACTAAAGAAGTTTTCCAGAATTAGCTGGATTCTCAGAGCCTGAACCAAATTTGATCCTCTGTATGGCACCGGCTCCGGGTACTCGGGAGCTGGGCCGTGACATGTTATCCATGAATTCCAATTCACTTGGTCATTTCCAACTCCTTAGCACTAGAAATATTTCAAACTAAAATATAATACATGCTGAGAAATATCTTATATATAGATAAATTATCTAACGTGTCTATCATTTTGGATAATATCCTTTATCCATTTGTCATGTTCTATCATTAAAAAACTGGACTTCTTATAATGAGATCATGGAGGGTTCAAATTATCTTTGGCCCTCTCAAACCTATTCAAATCATCTCATAAATTCCCCAAATAGTTTTAGGAATTATTAAAATAATTCCAATCTTCTTCAAGAATATTTATAAGGTGTTTCAACAATAAAACACTCAAATTATTGTATTTAAATTATCTCATTGACTAACTTGATTCCCTCCTTTCTCAAGTAAATCATGAGCCATATCTAATCATATCAACATTAATATAAGAGTTTATAAAATTTATTTTAGTAGTAAATCTAATTTTTCTCTTTGGATGGGTTATATACCTTTAAATATCTTCCTCACTAACTTCAAACCTGTTAAAAACTTGTTTCATATATCTTTTTCAATCTATCCAGTATAGGTTCAGTGGACGGATCTGTCTTAGCTTCTAGTGTCTGAGCCACTACTTAGAATTTGTACTCCCATATCTTTTTAGGAAACACTGTCTTAAAATTAATTTGTTTGGATGTTTTATCCACCACCGAAGTTATCTATTTTCCATTAATTAAATTTACAATATATATCACATATTAATAAAAAAATAAACAAATTGTTTTTCCACAACAATCCTCCCATTTATGTTTGTTGTCAATTCCAAATAATCTTCATTAGTCAATGTAATTTATCTACCCCTAATTGAAAATAAATTCAAATGGGGGGAATTATTCTACACTTAATTGATGTAGTAGGGTTCACTCTCTAATATATTCTCCCCTTTTATTTTATACCATTTATATTCTAATTATATTTTAAGGAAGTTTTCTCTCATCTCTAATAAACTCGTCTAATTTTTAAAATCACATATTATCTGCAAATTATTTCTCCACTTGATATAAGGTTATAATTTTTTGTCTCTAATTGTTATAATATTCCTAAATACCAACTTTTTAAAACATTTATCCTTTAAAAATTTCATGGAAGAAGGAATTTTTCAAGAATAACTACATACCAATTATAATTGGTTATAAAAACTACATAACATTTAATGTCATCTAATTTTTCTAAAGGATCACATTTCACTTAGAAATGTGTCATAAAAAAATAAACACTATTTCTACATGGGTTAACCATTTTTACAAAAAAAAATGACAAGTTTATAGCACAAAGGTTTTCCATATTTCGACCACATGTTATATGAGTTTCATTCTTTCCTACTTTTGGGTGTAGCACATAAATATTTACAAGAAGTTTCAAGAACCGTCACTCACTTGAACAAAAAAAATAAAAAAAATCAAGTTCTTGGTCTTCCCTATACAATTTTATAGTCGTGACCCATTAATAAATATAATAATCATGAATAAAAATAGTCATAGTTAATGAAACCACACCTCATCCTTTAGATATTAAAGGGGATGTTCAAATTTAATCATTCCAAAAAAATATAAATCTCTAGTATCTTTATATATTTTTAGATATCGTCTTCAATGAATACTCTCCAATATTCATATCCTTCAATACCCATAATTAAAATGAAACTATAATTAACTTGGGAATATGGTGGATATTAAATAGATCCTTAATTTGAGGAATATAGTTGAGACATATTTCTAAACCTGGAAACTCTTTTTCTTATAGGTATAAAATTTATAGACCTCTTCATGATAGAATACTCATTGAATTTAAACATTTATTCACCTTTGGGTATCATGGGATTCTATTCATATTGAGATATCTTCTTATCTGGAATAGTATTATCAACTTTATAAAACAAATCACTAGCTTTATTTTCATCTTGCTCAAGATTTCTAGTCAACTCTAACTGATCTGGACATAGGGTTGATAAAAATTTAGAAAAATTCACAGATCTATTCTTGAGTGTGGGTTTCTTCTTTTTAGAATCTGTTTTAGAACTTGATCTCAAAGGTTTATTACCCTTTTGTTTTATCTATCCAAGAAAAATAGTCATACATCTGACTGCCATATATCTTTCCCGATTACACCTACCACAAACATTTTTATCGTATTTTCCTTTTCCATTATTAAGAATCTTCTCATAATCTTCATAAGGAGTTTCAAAAAACATTACAATTCATCTCTCTATTTCTTGAATTGGTTCTTTTTAGGTTTTATATTTCTCTAATATTTCTTGATATTCATGTCCATTTTGAAATGGTCTATGGTGTGGTCTATCATTCCATAATAGAATCATTTCTTCCCTATGTTTTATGCATCCTAACATTCCTTATTTATGTTATTTTTGGTTAATTTTCTTAAACATATTTATAATATGTAATACCCCAAGATTTTATATGTATTTTCTTTAAAATAATCCTAAAATATTTAATAGCTTTCTTTACATGCAACCATGTGTCTAAATGAATCATGATATAATAAACCATTATAACCTCACCATTAAATTGGTAGGTATTATTCTAAAAGACAATATTATAAAAAATACTTATAAAGTTTTAAAATAGTGAAAATTTATTTATTAATTCATAATAAATAAGTACTCATTTTTCAATAATGACATTTTATGCTTCAAAATATGTTTTCCTCAAAAGTGGGTTTTATCAATATTTTTCATAGAGAAATTATAATTAATTTATACCATTTTTTAGAAATTTTATTTTAGTAAATAAATATATTTTTAAAATAATAATATTAATATTATCTTATGTTTAATTCTTAGTATTTTTCTATAAATAATTATTTTTTAGTTAATAGTAAAAAATACCGATTTTTATAAAAACTATCATTATTTCAACTGAAAATATCCCTATGTTTTAAATTTTATCTAAAAATAAAAACCTTTATATTTTAATTATAAATAATATAGTTAATTACATAATAATTATCTTTATAATTTATTTATTTATATGGTCATTTTTGGGCATAAAAATATATTTTTCTAAAAACGGTTTTTATGCGCGCAATGGGTTTTAAATTTTTTTAGTTTAATTAATATCTATTGATTAACTGTTTTAATTAAACTTATACATTATATATTCAATAATATATTTTAATTTTCCTTTTATTTTTTTTATAAGGAAATTAATGGAAGTAAGTTATGTTTTATGCCTAAAACATCATTATTCAAAAATGGGTTTTTATTGCGGTTTGCACGCTTATTTAAAAATAAAATTCTACCTATTATAAAAACTGAATCTACTAAAATGGATTATATATTTATAATAATAATAATTAATATAATTTCATGTGTAAATTTTAATTTTTGGTCCCAATGAATACTAAAAATAGAACAATTTTATTACCACAGTTATTGTTAAAATAGGTTTATTGAGTGATTAAACCAAGATATAAGGGTAGGATTTCCACTCAAACATATATAATTTTTATTTTATTAAGATAATTAAAACTTATATTTCTTAGTATCTAACCATTTTTTGTCACTTCCCCATGAAATGTACCTTATATCATTAAAATCTTTTAGGAAATTTCATGTGTATTATTCTTCTCACTTATAAAAGGACGTCTCTTCTTCTTCATTATTAACATAATTTTATCCTTATATATCAAAAAATAAATATTATAATATCTTACTATAATCATTATATACGTAATAGATATTATTTTATTATTCTAAGACCAATCCTTTAAGGATTAAGGTGTAAGATCAAGGAGGTCCCTCAGAGAATAAGAATGAATCTTAACCAAGATATTTCAATTTTATTTCTTCTTCTACTTCACCTAAACATTATATATACATAAAAACATGATAAATACATAAAACATATAATAATATGTTATTATTATTATTTAACAACCATTTACCACTATACTAAATCAAATGGGAGATGAAAGTATTACTTGTGTGTATGTGTGGACTATCGCCTCCACATAGTGATAAAAATCATTTTCCACCACCATCATTCATGGTTGGTTATTATGATATATTTAATATTTATATATGATTTTTATGTTGTGTTAATTATTTTTTAATGTTTAATTAAAAATTTCCTTTCTTTCATTCTATCCATTGAAAAATCAAAACATCACTCTTGTGTATGTATAGTCATTCATCTCCACATAGTGATGTAATTCATTTTTCATCACCACTTTGTATGAATGGTTATAAATATTTATATAATTAATATATTTCAATTTTATATCAGTATTTACATTCTTTATATATTGTAACCATGATCAAATTTCTTGTACCATAACTGTTGAACTGAAACATACATGTAAAAAAATCATTTAACACCTGAAATGATGATTTTAATATCAAATTATTAATAAACAGGTGTTGAAATAATATAATTGGATAATATATAATATTATAAGATTGGATATTATTATGGAATATAATTATTATAAATATAAATTTATTATAAATGGGGTTGTGGTGCTTACAAATCAAGTTGGATATAAGATAAGGTTTCTTCGTCTCAATTTTGTTTTGGTGAGACATATTTGATGTTATACAACTGTAGGGTCCAAAAAATTCAGCATTAAAGTTGAAGAAAATTCCATAAACTTGAAAAATGATAGAAATAAAATCCTGAATAATATTGAAGAAAAAAATTTAAAGAAAGAAGAAATACCACAAAGTGCAAGTTCCTTGGTGGATTGTTGCTTCGCATGGCTATCCACTACATCATGAGGAGTCTGTGAACTAAACAGTTCATGGGAGGAAGAAGGAAGTTCCAGCTCTATGAAAATTTTTGTTCTCATGACAAAGGTGTAGAAATTTTCCATGTGTACTACATTTTTCATGGACGCAAAGGTTCTGCATGCAATGTGAAGCAGATAGCGCCCCACAAACGAAACAAAGTCGTTTGTGGGGCTGAGGCGGTGATTTATGCTCCCACAAACAAAGATCCCCCATTAACTAAGTAGTCCATGGGATAAGGTGGAATTTAAAGCCCTTGTAAATGGATCCCCCCAATGACTAAGTCCACCATTGGTTTCCTCAAAATATTCTATGCGGACAGCTCAGCTCCTCTATAAATAAACCCTAAGGGGGATTGAAAAATGACTTTCTCAGACTCAGACAGAAAAGGGGATGAAGCACAAAGAAAAAAATATAGGGTGTGGGAGAAATCCCTCCATCATTATAATCATTTCATAGACTCTATCCCATGAACCATATACAGGTGGCCCTTCATAGAACACCACCCCTCTAACCATACACATAAGACCATCTACAAAATAAAATATACAGAGGCAACATCATTCAAAGAATTGAGGAATTATTTTCTAGCCTTGTGAACAAGTAAAAGGAAACAATACGTGGAAAATTTTTTTTGGATGACCCTTTGAAGGAAATGGTTTGTGAATGACCCTTTGAAGGAAATAGTATGTTGACTACCCTATTCATCCATCTCTTACATGGCCAGCTCCTTTGCAGACCCTCTTTCATGAACTCCCCTATATAGCCAGCTCCTATGCGGCCACCTCCCTATGCAGAAAACCTTTTGTACCCATGGGTCCATACTATGGGGGATATGCCCCCAAACCCTATCTTAGGATATGTTTCGGGCTGTAGTCCCATCCCTTCAGGCTGGGTCAATGAAAATTTTAATTACACCCTTATGCCACCCCAACATTTGTCCCTTAAATACCATGTGTCGAAATACACCTCATGAGACTCCTAAAACCCCATAACCTACCTATTATGCCTGGTTGATCATGAAATTCATGGAGAATCATAGTCTTAATTTTTCTTAAATTCTTGGACACACCCTTCTCCATCCATCAAACACTTTTTCCCGAGCAGTTTTTTATCTTCATAAACCTCCTTTTCCATCATAAATGGATGGTAAATATCTTTAGTAAACCTCTGATTTACTATGTGAACAATGCTCTGGAGGCTCTTCTTATGTTTCCCACAAAAATGGAATGTCAACCAAATATATATTCTTCATCATGAGATGATTTTTCCACATCTGAATTCCCAATGGCATCTATGCCCCATATCCTTTCTCTTAATCTGAGAACCCCCAGAATCAAGGTTTACACATTCCTTCCATATCATATTCAAGTAATTTTGGAACATCCTAACCCAATTATCCTATGTTTAATCATAGTTTCTCTAACAAATTTTCCTTCTCATATCACCTTAAACTCTAACACCCCAAATCGCTCTTACCACATGACATTAAATTGAATGGTATTAGTCTATGAAAAACTGAAATAAACTTTGATGCCATCATCCAAGCCATATTACATTTAAATATAGTATACTATGAGATTTAGGATCTTCATAAATATCCTCGGACATCAAAATGGAATTTTAATGTCCGAAGGACACCCTTTTTTTATTATGAACACAATGCTCAGGCAGCTTTACATATGTTTTCCACACAAATGGTCTATCAACCGGAGATAAATTTGTCCTCATAAAAGGTGTTTCCTACCTATTTAGTCTATAATGGCTTCTATTCCTCATACAATTTCTCTTGATCTATGATCCTCTAGAATCATGGTTTACACGTTCCTTTCCTCTCATGTTTGAGGAAGGTTGGAACATCCCAACATGATTATCCTCTAGTTAATCATCTTCCAATCTATATGACTTTAAACTATAGTATACCCCATATTATTCTCAACAAGGCACTCACATATAGGTAATCTCTTAGGTTTTCTTATAGGAGGTCACATCAGTGCTTCTCTCTTCCTCTTCCTAGGGGATACCTAGATAGATTAATCTCACTATCCAGGGTATGAAAACAAAGGGGATATTTGCACATTCAAATACCTATCCCACACTCTCTCTAGACTCTAGTAACATCTATCAGTAGATGATGTGGGAAATGAGATATTCAGATCCACTACCTCCTCTTGTTTCTCACACCGAGTATGACTCATGTGGGCATGGAATTTGGTGGCGATCCTGATATCCACATAACCCCAAAGCATGGGACTCCTCCTAGGTGTAAGCCCCAAATGAATTGAACAAAGAGAACTCTAATTCCTTCCCCAAACAGGATATGTAGGACACCTATATAAGGCATGATCTCAATGGGGATCCTTTTCAAAGGATAACCCAATCATGCCCCCCCCCCCTAATTCATCAAGGCCTTATTTACGGTGTAAGGTCACATCTCTGGCTCAAAAAATGTTTTCTCCATTGATGTTCACTCTACGTCATCCCCCTTTATGGGATTCCTTGAGGGTGTAAGTCTCGACTCAAACCAAACTATGTGGGTTCTTATTCCTCTCACAAATATCCATAGGAATCCCATCTTATGGGTTTGATCATGATATCGAAACAACTCTTGCCCCCTGGGTGATGATAAACTCCAAAGTTCCTCATGACATAGATTAAGCGAGTGATGTCTCTGTAATTCCCGACCAATGTATTTTTAGGATTTATCTTATGACCTAGGAGAAATCCACAGACACATGCTTGGAAATGAAGTAAGGATCCAGGAATATACAAACATAGATTAAATATATAGAGTCCTTGAATAGGAAATAATTCCCACCAAAAGAGTTTTATGAGCCCAACCTTATATCCTCTCGACCAATGGAGTCCTTAAGTTTTGTTGTAAAAATTATCCAACAAGCATCTACCTTTGTAAATTAGGTCCATGAATCATGGATAAAAGGATTTTTGGGTATTTTTGGATCTGAGAATAGACCTATTGAAGGCCATCTGAGGACATTGTACCTAACATGGGATGATTACAAAAACACTTAACCCCCTACAATCTCCCTCAAGGACCATTAAACTATGGAACCTCCTTTGCAATATAGAAAGTAAAAACTGACCAGTCACTATGGGACCATCTCAGTCCACAAAATTTATATGGTGAAAATCTGGTTGAAACAAAAATGGTGAACCTAACCTAAAACTCTCTATAACTACTGGAAATTAGTTTTTACCCATTGGTCCATTTTTTTATCTCATACGATGTCACCTCGGGTCAAAACAAAAATGGTGAACTCAACATGAATCCATTACCAAGGTGGAGGATTACCCCACCTCAAGCCCCTTTCACATTCAAAAGAAAAAGGTACAAGAAAGATCATCAATTATGCATGTGGTCATGAGATGGTACTTTGATGGGGGTTTTTTTGTACTTGTCATATATATTTTAGGCATTTTGTAGAGATACCTTAAATCTAATGGAATCCTGAAAACTTTCTCAGACACGTGTATTAGCGACTGCATAGGCGGTCGGGTCCCCAAAGAAGAACATGGCTCCATTTTCTACCCAGCCTCTTCAACGCTGGGTTTCAAACACGGTGATCAAGGTGTACCAATAAAATGGTACTCTCCCCATGATGGAGGCAGCAATACAATCCCTCTAATTGGTTAAAGCCTTAAAGACACCTCTTTAGTTGTGGTCAGCACTCCAGAACAATGCGGATCCACTTTCCATCTACAATCATTTCGGGATCCCTTCCCTAGAATATGATAAAAATAACCTACTTTATCTTACTGAGGTAGATGAGTTCAATACTAATGACTTTATCCTAGATGTACAAAGTTCTTACCCACAGTCCCCTACCAAAATATTCCACCCTCAACACAGTGCAACCCAATATCCTCTTTCTGAGGAGGATACCACATTGAGGGCTCCAACTAAAGTCCAACAGACACAGGCCCCCCAGGCTTCTTATTGAAGGAGGAAAACATATAATCAAGAGCAGTTCATTACCTTGGTTCCTGATTAAGAGATCCTCCATACAAACATGATATCATACCATAGGAAGATATACAACTATGCCTCCTCTTCTGAAGCCTACCACAAAAATATGGCAGTAAACTATGAGCAGACGCATATTCCTGATCATTCTTATGAATCCCACCACAGATAAATAGTGGAACAATATGAGTCGGTGTAAATTACCTCCAATGATCACTGGTCTCACCATTTAGATAAGGTAAAAAGTTATAGGAAGATAAAAATCCCCACCTATTTGCAACAATCCCATAATCCAAATAGGTAAGAAACCAGCTAAAAGTAGGCACAAATTCTTGTTGATGCACCCCAAGCCTGCCATCCAAATAGGGAGGAAAACTATGGGTATTAATACAATACTAAGAATTCATATGAAGCCCACTATTCGAATCTGGTGAGAATCAACAAGCATATGAAAATTCATTCCTACCACAATAAGTCTCACTAGTCAAATATGGTGGTATGTAAATATAAGCAGTGTAAAATTCTTGAGGATTCATATCAAGCTTGTGAAAATAAATATAGTGGAAAATAAGAAAATGAAAATTCTTACACACAAATACAAATCCCACCAACCAAATATGATGGAAACTGGAGAAAGAAACTGGTGTATCCTAGCTACAAGTCAAGAGTAGACTCATTCCTCTACCCTGACATAGGAGAACTGCCAGTACCTACTGGAAACACATGGAGGACCGGAGTAGGAACAAAATCTTTCTCCAATATCAGAATTAGAGTTTATACATGTTCCATCCAATGAAATATTTCAACACATCCTATAAATTATGGAGGATCATACACCAATCCCATATCATATTCTCTAGACTTGTCAAGATGTAATTGTGTCTGAAGCAAAGGTGAGGAGTCAGGCCCACGACTTGGTCTCCCTGAGTGGGGTGACTCATTAAAAAAATAAGATAGTCACTCCAAATTAGACATGCATCCCTGCTCTAGTCTAGGAGGGTTGTTGACCATATTATGTGATACAAGGACAATCGGATCTGGAATAGATATTCATTCTCACTAGGGGACCTCGGTCCAATGTGGTGGTGGTCTCTCGAGGGAATTCGTATATCCTTGCCAAAAATCAAGATTCTCATTGACATATCTAAGTGAAATCATGGGAACCAACCAAATAGGGACCCACATATGAAGGTCATTACCAACAGAAGGTGGACCTAGTTTCTCATAAGAGAGAACCCAACAATGAAATGCTCCAAAGGAAACCAAAAAATGAAGAGCATACTCATGATTCTATTCTACTGGAAGCTAGAGTTATGGATTCAATAAGACACATATAAAAGTATTTTCAAGACCCTATAGATATATTACCAAATTATGGAAGTGGAATTTTTAGTTGTGAAGGTCCTCCCCACAATGTTGCTACCATCATATCTGAAGGTCCTCCCCATTGCACCCATGGGGGCTTACTCTTTGGGCCATAAATTATCGATCGTGAGAGCCTATCTATTGATGTGTGTCAGGGTAGAAATCCATTTGACCAGAAGATCTAATAGAAAGAAGGTCATTCCAATGGTATACACTATAGATATTATTCTCCCTATAGTCGAACAATAAGTTATGATGGTATTCCTCGCCATGATGGTAGTCACTGCAAAGTTCCTCCCCTCAATGACATTAAGAAACGAAAAGTACCTCCCCTCATTGTAGTACATCCTAAAGGACCTCCTCAGAATGTACACTGTAGATATTCTCCCTACAGCTATATATCAAGTTGTGATGGTAGTCCTCACCATAATGAATTTTTTTATAATGGTCCTCCCCACAATGAAATCAAGAAGAAAGAAGGCCCTCCCCATGTGGTCTTCCATGAAGGTCCCCCTCTGGGTATACACCATAGGTACACTCCCCGTGGTTGGACAGTAAGCTGCAATGGTATCCATATCTATTATAGCACTAACTATAAAGGTCTTCCCTATAGTCAAAATCCACACGGGCAAGAAGGTCCTCCCCTCTCTGAACAAAATTTAAGGAATCCATCATATGATGAGGCTCTTAGAAAGATGGACTCAGAAATGTTAGACACTCTTTCTATGATGAGAGACATCCTTTCTCAAAAAAAATATGGTCTAAGGCCACACTCATCTTCTAATCCACCCTTGTACTTCTCACATGTCAATGAAGCTCCTACTAGCCCCGCTTCTAGGAATGAAATCACTAAGAAGCATTCAAACTAGGTAGATCAAGCAGGGGAGTCTCTGGAAGAACAACAACATGATATGTTGTTTGTGATAATACAACTAGCTAGGGATGACATACCAGTGATGTCTTGACCCACAACCACTTCTCAGTTCTGCATACCAAGAATGTTGTAAGAAGAATGCATGCATAACATTCACCTAAATATCGGGACAACTCTCTGCCAGTTGAATTCAATGTCTTTACCCTATGATGAATACGCAGACCATGTCAATATATTGGGGGAGATTTATCTTCAGACAGACCTATAAGATCTTCTATCTTCATGGTGTCTGCAATCAGAGAGGTAGAATAAATTCCTTAAATTGACCTATCTCCATACATTTCACAAGTATCATTGTCTCATCAGCGATGCACCATATGGTGTTCATATACATGGATGGGGAGAGCATGGATCATTTCACTTCACCCCACTCCCTCATCCTGCAGATCCCACTAGAGATGGAATCATGAAATGTCATTATCCCTAGATGCAAATCAAATGAAATACATATTCAGGGAAGATGGATTTCTTACTAGGAACTGTCCTTGAGTAAGTCTCAAAATCATTAGGACTAATGATATCAAGCCATCAAGAAGCTCATAAACTTGGCCACTAAGAGAATTCAGAAAGCTTCTTGCCTAAGGAAATATAATAAACTATCATTAATCATGACCTCAGAAGAAAGAAAATGACATTCAGATCTAGCACCATATATGGATCACCCTCGAATGGGAATGTGCAAGATCAAGAAAGAATAAATAACAGCAGAAACTTTCACAATATGGGATATTCCCCATCCCATAGGGATGGGGGAATTTTTAATAGAAAATAACCCTGTAATACTAATGAATATTAGTTGAGCTATAATGAAAAAAGAATAGTAGAAACCCCATCCTCTAGGGATGGGGGCATTTTTACCACAATAACATGACCATCTGATGTCAGTCTTTTCCCACTTAGGGAGAACAATGAATAGAGTGGTTACCCATTCCATCCTTCCTCATGATTCATATCCCCTGGAAAGGAGATACATGACCAGGTCATTTCATGGTTCTATTTGAGTTACCCTTCATCAAGAAACCCTAATAGGACCCCATAATAGAAGGAGAAGATCCAACAAAGGATGTATGAATCTATCCTACAATTCAGTACCTAGTATGTCACCCCCAATGCAGTATGCATGGGTGAAATTCATGGATATAAATTCCACTAACCTCACTAAAGATAATACAAAGTACGAGGATGCATGAGAAGATGGTTCCCTCCTAGATATGGTTCACACCGAGCATGAAGGTGTGTGTACCCAAAACAAATGGGCCACCTTAAATTTAGGTTCTCCCTCATTTAATCCCTCACTAACTCCCCAATGAATCCCCAAAAAACTATAATAATAAGAGTATGGTTTCATACCACCCACCGTATCCTCCTAATGTGAATGTTTCCCGGATTATTGAGGATAGATTCGCTCAAAAAGAGGAGTAAATGAAATAGATAAGGTGAATTAATGATGAGATACTACAAGTAAGCCTTCCTACTAGATATTTTTCTCAGGTAGAGTGTCATCACACACTTCCTAAAAAGGTTCCTCTACCACTAGGTCTCATCTCGACAGATGAAGCAAGGTCAGAAAGCTCATTCATGTTATTGATGAGACTGTCAATCTACCTAAACTTGATCCCAACAGGATATTAATATTTCCCCCCATTGAAACTTGAGGTTCCAACTCAAGTTTCATCAGTTTTGGAACATCCAATATTTTCCCCACTACGCTCGCTCAGGCTCAGGTTCAACATGACTTGAATCAAGGAATCATGAATACCATCGATTCATTGATGACTCTATTAGAATCCATGGAAGGGTGGCATGCTCTGATAAAACCTGAATTGAAACCTTACCCTGACTGGGTGAGCAACGTCATGCTGCCACAAAATTCCGAGAAACCCATATTCCCACTATTCAATAGCTTAGTGTGCCCAAAGTAATATCTAATGCACTATACATCTTACTGTGATCCCATGATGGGAACTCTAGAATATCAAGAAGTAGTTAAACGTATATGCTTCATGGGTACCCTGTAAGGTTCATCCTTTATGTGGTATACCATCTTGCTAGCTAAATCGATAAAATACTGGGAGGACCTCTAGCTACAATTCCTCTTCTAGTTTAGTTCAACACTTTCGAAAACAATAGTCAATGACCTCATGAACTACAAACAGTAGGAGAAAAAAAGAGTTTCATACTTCATTGTTAGATGGAAAGGTCTTACTTACTCCCTGAACTGACATCTTCTCAAAGATGAGATGCTTTCCATGTGCATCGATAATCGTTATGATTAGCTGCGAACACCCCTCCTCCCGGTGATGTATAAAAGTGGGTTTCTAGATTTCTCTATCATTTCTCAGATAATAGTGGATTACTTACAACATACTAATCTTATGTCCTGGGTGGCCCCATCGGCCCTAGGTAAAATGGTGGGAAGAGCTAAAGTGACCTTCATTATGCTTAAGCCACACCCTTCACTAATTCTATCTCCAAGGCCCACACCAAATTGTGCAGGGCCCCTGGATGTCAATAGCCAACCCAACCTCAACAAGATGATCGAAGGGGGGATAAAATAAATGAATTTGAGGAGTGAAGTAATAAAGTGTATTCATTCTGGGATGATCAAATATGTGGCTACTTTGTTGCAGCCATGAATTACAACTTTCTTAGGCTACCAGAGCTGAAGAGGACTGATGAAGTGGGTATCGATGACCAAGAAGATTATTTTACCTACCAATGGAAACTGGGACACACCATCCTTGAGTGTTTTGTCTTTAAAGATCTCCTGTAATGGATGATAGATTCTGAACAAGTCTAACTAAGACCACCTCCAGCCCAAGTGGCATATGTTTCCACCACCGACCCTGATGAAGAAGGGAAATGAAAAAATATATTTAGAAAAATTTAGCAGATTTTTTATGGTTGTATGACTCAAAAAATAGTGAACCGGGCCCATAGTATCCTCCAATAATAGTTGAAACAACCGACTGTTCCCCCAAAAAATCATGATGCGTCATATCCAACGTCCTCAGCCCAACGATCCTTCAAGGGTCAACATGATCAAGTGAAAAAGATGAATCTACACCAAGGCCAATGTTGGATTTGACACTCGCAGATTTCATGCCAACAAATCTAAAGATACAGGCACTGCACTGTGAAATAAAACAATAGGAACCACACCAAAAAACAACACTAGTGTAAGAAGTTGATTGGGAAAATTGATTATCAAATGAGGAACTGATCTTCGTCTTCATCAATGTCATTCACTTAGTGGATCCTATATTTGATGAATATTATAGACATGAACTTGAATTACCTATGCTCAATCAGAGATCCATAGGAAGAGTCTATCAAAGCCAAAGATATCTGGGTTGATGCAGCCATGGTAGAAACCAAATTCCTGATTGCACTTTCTCTCAAACTTTCAATGTTTCAAAAACTCATGGAAGATACATTCAATGGACCCAGTAGGAACATGAATGTTTCTAGTCCCCCATTAGATGAAACTCTAGAGTGGTCATCTTGGAGTATCCATCAGAAGAGGAATATATTTTTAACCTCCCGCAGTGTGTCGGCAGACCTGCTTGGACAAATCCACAAAGCGTAGAAGTAAAACCATCTCCTATCTCAGGATAGTCTCTCTGGACCCAATTCTTAGACCTTTCAAGAACCTTTGAAAGAGAATCCCTGAGATGGGAAGATCCAGCCTTAGAGTATAAGTATGACATCCTAAAACATTTAGCCTCAATACCAACCAATCTATCAATAATGGATTCACTAAATCTGTCAGCAGACCATAGGCAAGCACTCATCGAAGCTCTTCTGAGCCCCCAGGATTTTAAAGCCAATTTAGCCTCCACTAAAGTCTATCGGACATAGAATGGTCCTAAAGAATTTCATGTTGTCATATTATTTATAGATCAGGCTAAATAAACCATTATTCAAGGGAACATAAAACCCCTATACATGTTTGGTAAGATAAACAATGTCTATATTCAAAAATTCTTCATTGAAAATGGCTCCAGAGTTTATCTCATTCCACTGTGGACACTTCGTCAGCTGGGCTGCAATAAGAAAAACTTCACACCCTACACTGAAACCATGTTGGGTTATGATATAAGTGAGTAGAATCCATTGGGCCAAATCAAGCTTAAAACTTGGCTTGGTGACCTTGTAGCCAACTCATAATTTTTGGTGGCTCGGAAAAACACAGCCTTCAATGTCCTACTATGAAGCCCTTGGCTGCATCATCACGCAAAAATTTCCTAATCATACCATCAGTGCATAAAATATAGTATTAATGGACAGAATTTTACATTCCACACTAATAAGGCCCCATTTGAATCTTGTGAGTCACACTACATAGATGTAGGATTCTATGAGCTGAAAGGGAAACAACCTTTAGAAGATGGTATTGAGCAGGTCACTGCTCCAAATGGTCTGAAGGTGGTCCCCGTTTACCCTGTCAAGCATCTTGGTGAAGAATACACAATTCCCATCAATTAGGATGAGTGCATGGGTCCAAATTTAGACAAGTATTCATCTATATTTATGACCTCGTTCATGTTCGTTGAGCCTAATAGTGTTGAAAAGTTCACTAGCCCCCATGACGATGGAGAGTGCTCAAATAAAAATCCCTTTAACCCATATTCAGGGATCCATGTGGTTCCTACCTCACCCAAAAAGGTAAAAGAGGATTCTTATTTACTAAAATAACATAAGTAAACTCTTCCACCTTTCACTTCACCCTCTCCAGAAAATTCCCCATAATTAGTTAGGATAGAAGGAGTTTTTTATCCTCTAAATACCAAAAATGTGATTCCTCTCCCAATTATAAATAGATCATATCGAGAATCATTTCCCCATAATAAGGGGGAAAAGAGGATGAGCAGGATAGAGAAGAGGAGAAGAAATAATATCTTAGGGAATCCCCTTAGCATTCTAGGAGGTTGTCTCTACCACCATTGATGAATACGGGAAAATAAACATTGGTACTGAAGAAGACCCGCGACCCACTTTGATTAGTACAACCATTTCTTATGAAGAGAAAGAGATATATACTTACTTAATTGATAAGAATCAAGATGTTTTTTCTTGGAACAATATGGAAATTTCAGGCCTTGATCCCTAGGTGTCAACTCACTGCCTGGGCCTATCAATAGACCATCATAGTTACAAGAAAGATGCTAGTAAGACTCACCCAACACATTCTGCCAAAATAGAGGCTGAAGATAACAATATCATTAGAGATAACTTTATTAGAGAGGTCCAGTATCCCATTTATTTGAAAAAACATAGTTCTTTTCAAGATGAAAAATGGGAAAATCAGAATCTATATCGATTTTTGGGATCTCAATCACCACTTCCCAAAAGATCATTTCCCAGTCCCAATCAAAAAATTGATTATTGATGAAACTACCAGATATGAGGCTCTCTTATTCATGTATGTATATTCAGGATATAACAAGATCTAAATGGACCGAGAACATGAAGAATACACTAACTTTAGGGGCCCTTAGAGGGTATTTTCCTACAAGAAAATTCTCTTTGGTTTGAAAAAATTTGGCACCAAATATCAATAAGCCATGAAACGAATCTTCAAACCATTCCTGAGAAAGTTTTTTGAAGGCTATGTGAATGAATTGGTTGTTAATTTATGATAGTTTTTGTATCACCTGTCATATCTTGAAATAGTTTTAAAAAAACTAGGACAACATATTTTGAAAATAAACCCCCTGAAATGGTCTTGCGGCATCGCCTCATGGAAATTCCTCAGCTTTGTAGTATTCCATCATGGAATCAAGGTCGACCCTGATAAGACAAAAGATATCCTTTGAATTTCACCTCCTTGCAACCTCACAGAGTTTATAGGACTAAAAGGACACCTAACCTACATTCGACACTTTATATACAACCTCACAGAAAAATGTTTTACCTTCACCAGGTTGATGAAAAAATGGGTAGAATATAAATGGACGGATTTTTTTTAGGAAGAATTAAACAATATCAAGATATATCTCTTAAACCCACTAGTTCTAATGCCTCCTACTGAAGTAAGACCACTCATTTTGTATATGAACACCTTGGAGCGATCCTTAGGCATATTCATGTCATATAAGTATGATGTCAGCAACAAAAAATACTCTTTATTATCTCAGCCTAACTCTGATCGATGTTGAGACTCTGTATTCAAACATTTATAAGAGTTGCCTTGATTTGACCTTTGAAACTCATAATATGAGGCATTACCTACAGCACTAAAAGGTCTATTTGGCCTCACATAGTAACCTGATCAAGTATATTCTCATCCGCCCAATGTTGATTGGGTTCCTGTCATGGTGAGCGGTCATCCTATAACAGTTTGATATATAGTTTATACTGTAGAAACCTATCAAAGGTCATCTATTAGTGGATTTCATGGAAGAGCATACCTCAATATAGGTAACCCCATTTATTTCTGAAATTCCAGATGAAGAAGTGTTCTCTATTCAAGAGGACTCCCAGATATGGGAGATTCACTTCGACGGTGCCTCCTGAAGCCCGATAGGAAGAAAGATGGAAGTCCCTAAACTTAACAAAATAGGGTTGAGAGTCAAACTCATATCCCTAGAAAATGAAGTCTTGCCACATTCATTCTTACTATCAGAGGGGTTCCCAAATAATGAATCAAAATACTAGGCCCTTATTGCATGACTAGAGCTGGAACTTCTAGTACAAGACGAACACCTGAAGATAAAAGGAGATTCAGAACTGGTCATAAAGAAATCTAATGGTGACTATACTATATATAAATAGGATCTGATGCCTTTTATGAACCATGTTCACGAACTAATGGAATATTTCCCATCATAGCTAACATTGATTTATGCTCCCCAGTCACAAAATATGCAAGCCGATGCATTAGAAATGCATCCACAGCTTTGGTCGATCCATATCGGGACAAAACGGTTATCAGCATTACCTATCATCAGATGGTCCTACAGTTTATTCAAACCAAGATGGAGAAAATCAATGAGATTAGTCCCATCATTTAACCTTATGGTCATACCACTGGTTGGATGAATCCAATTAAAAATTACCTGCATAAAGGGATAACTCCCACCAGATAGGGCTGTAAGGGAGAAAATATAGAGACGGGCAATCAACTTCATGATGTATGATATCCCAAAACAATAAAAAGTCATTTATAAGTGAGGTATTGATGGGATACATTTTAGGTGCATTGATGGGGAAGATACCATTGTCATCATAAAATAAGTGCAAGATGGAAATTTTATATCACATTAGTTGTCATTTTAGGTCTCTCATACTAATTAGAGGCCTAGATACTATTGTCCCACTATGACACTAGATTAAACTAAATTTACTAATAAATTTCATACCTATCAAGTTCATGCTAATTTCATCCACCAACCCCTGAATTTACATCACACATCCAAGTACTCCTTTCCATTTTCCATATGGGGAATGGACATCGTAAGACCACATCCTCCTGTTGCGGACAAATAATTCCACATTATTCTCATAGAAACCAACTTCTTTTCCAAATGGGTAGAGTTTGTACCACTTAAAGAGGTCAGGGTAAGAAGCATTTTCAGCTTTGTGAAAGCCAACATTATCACCAGAATTGGTGTCCCTCATAAAATACTAATGGAAAATGGAACGAAGCTCTACTCAGTTGAATTTTAAAAGCTATATCAGAAGTATGGAATCAAGGAGAATCGTTCATCCTGCTACCACGAATCATCCAACGGGAAGATAGAGGCCTTTCACAAGACATTATCTAATATACTCTAGAATATTGTTGACAAGGACAAGAAATCAGGTCCAAATAAGCTCGTCCATGCTCTATGGGCATACCATATCATGACTCACACTTCCACTCAAGCATCCTCATACTCATTAGTAAATGGGACGGAGGTGGTTCTACCCATTTATGTTCAAATACCATCATTTCACATTGTTGTCTGTGATCAACTATCCACAGATGAGCAGTCTCAAAAAAAGACTTGATGATTTGGAGTGATTGGATGATAAAATATTACAAACTCTACACCATTTGGAAGTCTACCAAAATTGAATTACACATGCCTTCAACAAAAAGGTTCACCTCTGGTCTTTCCTTTAAGGAGAAATGGTGTTGGTCCTCAGAGCTCCAATGATACTCAGAAATAAACCTCTTAAATTTGATCCAAAATGGGAAGGACCATATGTCATACATAAGGTCTACTCCAATGGACAATATTCCTTAATTGCAATGGATGGATAGATCACCACATCTCTCACTAATGTGAGGTTCCTGAAGAAATAATTTGTTTGATAATTCAATATTCATCTTAGCTACATGACGTTAAACTGCATAGCACCATGTACAACCACGTTTCATGATGTTAAACTGCTCAGAAATTTTTCCATAATCACATGAAATTAAAATTGATAATGAAGTGTCCTGAAAAAATGAAATTAAACATCATGAATACAACATTCCATTCCACTCATGTCGGGTGAAATTTTTCCTAATTGCATGACATTAAACTGCATGATGAAGTTCCCTAAACACATAAAATTAAAATACATGGAATTTTTCATCCCAATTATAAGACATTAAACTATATGGTTTCCATTCTATTTCAGACAACGATTTGTCACACAGAAGTCAGATATGCACCGGAGAAAGGTAAAATGCCCCCAAATTCCATGTAAGTGTCCCATGTGATTGCTAGATCCACATGGGAGACCTTTCTTCAGAACTATGTGTGGATTGATTCCTACCCCTTAAGGATACGTAGTGATGCTCAGATCTTTTGACATGGCCCAACCACCCACCATGGAACAAACAAATTCTCTTTCTTCCTATGTATGGACCATACCTATGTATGAAGTATCTTCAAGAACTATATGAGGATTGATTCTTATATATTTAGGATACATCCTGAAACCTATCCCTGAATCATCCACCACCCACCACCAAAAAAATATTTCCCCCCTCCTTATGTATAGACCAAACCTACGCGAGGAGGTCTCTTCACATAACTATGTACGGCATGATTCCCATATACCAATGGGATATGTAGAGATGACTTGATTCGGGGTCTTGGTCCAGCCACCACATGTTAGAAAATTCCTCCTTAGTACCTCCATCATCCTCTATTTTTCAATAGGAAACCCTTTCTATTCCTTGTTTCTAACACCGAGCATAGCTCACATGATCTTAGGAATGGTGATAAAAGATTCTCCCCACACAAACAATGGGTAAAGGTACACTATGGGCTCAATAAAAAAATGGTAAAAATTCCCCCTCCCTATGCATGAGCTTGACTAGTATAGGGAACCTTAAAACTATGTGTGTCTTGATTTCTACCATCTCATGATACATTGTGATTCCAAGATCATATCTTCGGGTTCATATGACACAAAAAATTTCCCTTTCTCTTGTATATATATCAAACATATGCAGGGATGTTACTTCTATAACTATGTATGGCTTGATTCCTACCCTTACAGGATACATAGTGACACTCAGATCTTATATATTGGCCCAGCTGATATCTAAAACAAGAGATGCCCCTCTCTATGCTTGGGTCAGACCAGCATACAGAATATCCATTTTCGAACTACATGCGGCTTGATTCCTATCATCACATGATATATATTGATGCCCAAATTACACATCATTAGGCCCTTACTCCACCATATCAAAATTACCTTACCTGAATATAGGTCGGATTTGCATATGGAAATCCATAGAACTTCATTTTTATTGATTCTTATCCGCATAGGGTGTGTAAGCAGCACTCGAGTCTTAAAAATTGGGCCTAGTTGTGAAAAAATATTCGTGGAAAAAATGCCCCTATCCTTCCCCAAGCCATACCCCCTATGTGAAAGAATAATACTTTTTATTCCCGTGTTTCTCACTGAGTAATGCCAATGTGGGGTTAGTATTTTTAAAATAGGGTTCCTCATAGACATACCAATTCACAATAGGCCTAATTCCTTACCATGAGATATAAAACTTCACGACCTAAGTCGTTACTGTAAGATGTAATACTGAATGGCCCAAGTCCTTTCCACAAGATGTAAAACTCCATGGACCAAGTCCTTTCTATAGGAAGTAAAACTACATGGCCTAATCCCTTATTGGAAGACGTAAAACTACAAGCCTCGAGTCCTAACCACACAACATTAAACTACAAGGTACCCCAAGAACTATGTGTGTCTTGATCCTCAGTATAATGAGATACATAGTGATGCCCTGATATAAAAACATGGGTCCATCCATGAAAAATGGAAAAATACAAATGTCCCCACCACTTTCATGAAAATGAAAAGTTAGGTAGGAGATTCCAAACCTTGATTCCCACAAGGTTTTTCAAAGTATCATTCTCCCTCCAAATATAAGCCAGATCCAAGTAGGGGATCCCATGTTTCACAATGGTTTGGAAATTTCCTGTGTACCTGAACATTCCCTTTTCATCCATCAAACTCTATAACTAAGGAAATTATGGATCCCCACAAACATCCACAACCATCAAAAATGGAAGGTCAGTGGCCTTCGAACAGCTTTGTTTGACTATATGAAAAATGACCTTAAGGCTCTACATAGGTTTCCTTCAAAATGTATATCAACCAAAGGAAAAAAATTCCTTAAGAGATACTTTTCCTACCTATGTATGACCAATGGCTCCCAATCCACATATTATTCTTCCTGATCTAAGGGTACCTAGGATCATGGTTTACACTTTATTTCTCCACTCACATTCAGGGCATGCCAAAATATCCTATCCCAATTATCCCATACTTATTTATGAACCTTCTCTGACATTTAGTCACCACAAAATGATGTTAAACAATGCTACCAATGTCATTTCTACAAGACTTAAAACTTCTTGGACCCACAACATCTATCTTGTTCATGTCAAGCCACCAACATCCTCACTACATGTTGTTAAACTGTATGGGCCAACAATGTTCTCACCTGAGAAGAAATTGTCACCGGCATCAGTCACCTACTATTCTATGTCTTAGAAATACGTTCATATTGATTCCTACCCTCACAGAATATATTTATATGAATGTAATATCATCCTAGTCCTGCCACCCTAAAATAAAAAAAAAATCCCTCTCCCTACGTATGGGTCATACCTATACAGATTACTTTCTATAAGGAATTATGTGTGGTGTAATTATTATCATCCCATGGGATACATAGTTATACCTGGATCCTATGACCCGAATCCATCCACAGAATGCACACAAAAAATGTGTCTTATGTACACACACTTGGTCAAATCAGAAGGCTCCCAAACAGGCCCTATTTATAGGACTATCTCAAGAATAATCACCTATCCTCCTTTCACATTAGTTCACCGAAGTCCTTTACACATGGCATTAAAATGTACAGAAATGGTCCTAATCATATGAAATTAAATTTTATAGTGAAAATTCTTGGTTGTACGATGATAAATTGCATAATATCACCCTTAGTATATAATTATCCTTTCTTTGATTAGGCCATCCCTACTGGGATAATTGAAACCCTTGTCACCCATTGTTTCTCACATCAATAATGAAAAGAATTGCTTAGGGTGTTCGGTAGGGTATTCCCCAAAGATCCATGGAAAATCAACCCACAATAAGTGGTCGTAGTGGTACGACATTAAAAGTCATGGTATGGTTATTTTCATCATGATAGAGATCCCAAATTTCAACCGTACGACATTAAACTAAAAGGCACCCCAAATATAGCTAAAATGTCCCTCCCCCTGTGTATGGATCAGACCTATGTAGGGAGTCTAATTCTTGGATGCCCAAATCTTTGAACCTGAGTCTAACTCCAATAGAGGTGTTGGAATGCCCTAACGTACATATGATTTAGATTTATATAGGGGAATCCCTAACTCTTTTGACAATCAGATCTTGAATGTTTCTATCATAACAAGACACATCCATTACATTCACCAAACTCCATGTATTGAGTAATTTTAGGTCTTCATAATCATCCCTAACCATCAGAACTATAATTTTAGTGTCTTTTAGAATCCTTTGTTTGACTATGCACACAATGCATCGGTGGCTCTGCATAAGTGTCCCACAAAAATGACCCATCAACCAAATTAAAACTCATCCTCATGAGTGTATTTTCCTACTTATATATTCCCAATGTATTTCAAGCCCTGTATCATTTCTCCCGATCAAAAATCCCTTGAAACTATGTGTTACACTTTCATTCTAACTCACATCTTGGACATGTCAGAATAACTTGGCCTGATTATCCCCCAGTTACTTGGGGCCTCTATATCAATTTCTAAATCCCATGAAATTAAAACATCATGATACCTAATACTCAATGTCTATTATTAGGCCTCAATATTCCAAATAATTTATTCCCTTCATGATCTTGTACATGAAATGAATCCGCATAGTAAATTCCAACATGAATCCAATCTTCTTGGAAATGCTCGTACATGAAATTAAAATTCCCCACTCATATGTATGAATCATATCAGAATATGATCATAATTTAAAAAAAATATATGTTTTTCTTGATTCCTATCATCATAAGGATATGTAGTGATTCTTGAGTTGAATATCTTGGGCCCAACCATGAAACAAAATCATCTCATCCTTTCCTTTGTAAGGGCCATACCTGTGTAAGGACCCCCCCCCCCCACACACACCTATATGAAGAGAACATATTTACCAATTCCTAGGATATTTCATCTTGAAATACCCCATTTAATGATCATGAAAGCCCTTTTCCACGAACTATACTCTATGTATAGAAAGGTATGGATCCCCATAATCCTCCATGGATATTATAGATGGAAGTTCAGTGTCTTGTTAACACCATTGTTTGACTATGCACACAATGCCTTAGAATCTCTTCATAAGTTTCCCATTAAAAGGCATGTAAAACAAATTAAAAATTATTCCTCAGGAGAGGATTTTCCTAATTATTTACACCCTATGTCATTTACATCTCATCTCATTTCTTGGATTCGGAAACCCCCCAAATTACAGTATACATAATTTCCCCCTCTCATGACTGAATATAATGGATTATTTCTGGTTAAACAACTATAGAATGGGTGATTCATTTCTTACTCATCTTTGTTAGGGTAAGGTGACTTTAAATCATGATTCTCAAATTTCCCAGTTACATGATGTTAAACTACACAATTATTTAGCCCCCTCTTTACACAACTCAAATTCATGTGGGGGTAGAATTCTCATTTAAAACTAATACATATTCCTTAATCACTGTCAAATATCATTCCATTAAAAGGACATCTATCATGGTCTTAAAAACACAAAAAAATCCAAATTTCCATAAATCTCCATGTCCATTAGAAATGGAAGATCATTGTCTTAAGGACACCTTTGTTTGACTAATGCCCATAATGCTCTGGTAGCTCTGCATAAATGGACCGCAAAAATGGCATGTTAACCAAGGGAAATTTTGTCCCTAAGTGAGGATTTACCTATTTATATATTTCCAATGTATTCTATTCCCCATATCATTTTCTATGTCTAAAAAACAAAAATAGAGGGTCAATAAAAATCCTTTATCCATGTCTGAAACCTGTTGGGACTTTCTCTATTAATGAGTCCTAAATTGGGGCCATTTCCCTGAAAATCGTGGTTAAATATGTTCAAACTAAAACACCAATCATAATCAAAGCTATTCAACCAAAAACATCAGTAATTATAGTATGGTTCTCAAGACATTAAAATCCACATGAAAAAGAGACAAATTCACTAGGATGAACACCCGCAAAGGTAACCCTAGACAAAAGTCAAGTACCAGCTTTCTAAACCTACACATCATATGTTTTAGAAAAAATATTGAGCAATCAAACAATAAAAAGATACACAAGTATTTCCAGGTTGAAAACCTGCAAAGGGCAGCCTAATAAAAAGTCAAGTTATACCCACTAAGCCCGCATCATAATAGGCTTAGGAAAAAATTAGGGATATAATAGAAAACTATATAAAGATTGTAGGGTCCTTAATATAACCCTAGAAATAGTCAATCTATTCTCACTAAGTCTCGTGTATTAGGAAAAAAATAGATCATTATCTAATATGTTATTCAATTTAGGGACTCCTTTATATCAGAATAGCCTCCTCTTCATTCTGATCAGAGCCCATTCCGATGGGCGGTATTTGTAGGGTCTTTAAAATTCTGCATTCAAGATGAAGAAAATTCAATCAAACTGAAAAAATGATAGAAATAAAATCCTGAATAATATTGGAGAAAAATATTAAATAAATAACAAATACCATGAAGTGTAGGTTCCTTCGTGGATTGCATCTTTTCATGGTGATCCGTTAATTCACGAGGCATCCTCGAACTAAGTAGTTCATGGGAGGAATACAGTGGTGTCAGCTCTATGAACACTATCCTTCATGGGATGGAGGTAGATAAATTTCCCCTGCATACTACATTTTCTATGGACTCAAATGGTTCATGGTCAAGGCGAAGTAGATAGCACCCCATTAACAAAAAAAATCATTTGCGGGGCTGAGGTGGTGATTTACACTCTCACAAATGAACATCCCCTGAGAACTAAGTAGTTTTTAGGGTGAGGTGGCATTTATGGTCCCTACAAATGAATGCCCTGATGACTAACTGCACCATGGTCTTTCGAAAAATATGTTATGTGGCCCACTCAACTCCTCTATAAATAAAACCAAAGCGGGATTGAAAAAATGACTCACTCGGGCTCGGATGGGAAAGGGGGTGAAGCACGAAGAAAAAAATATAGGGTTTGGGATAAATCCATCCCACACCCAAAGAAGATTGTGGACTTCATCCTGTGAACCATATGTGGGTGGTCCTTTAGAGAACACGGCCCTATGAACCATACGCAGAAGACCCTATGCAAAAGAAAATAGGTAGAGGTAGTGTTGTTCACAGAATTGAGGTGTCATTTTATACACCTGGGAATGAGTAAAAGGAAATAGTACATGGACAACCCTCGGAAGAAAATGGTCTACAGATAACACTTTTTAGGAAATGGTTTATGGATGGCCCTTTGTAGGAAACAATATGTGGACTACCCTATGCAGTCAACTCCTACGTGACCAGCTCCTTTCTGGACCCTCCTTCATGAACTCCCATATGTGACCAGATCCTACATGGCCATCTCCATATGTGTAAAACATTATGCACCCACTGCTCCATACCACAAGGGCGCAGCCCCTGCGCCCGTGTTCAGGATCAGTGTTGAGATACCGTCTCGGCCCTTTGGGTTGGGTCAATGACATTTTCAATTGCACACTTATGCCACCCCAACATCGTTACCTTAAATACCTTGAGTTGGACTACTCTTCATGAAACTCCTAAAACCCCATCACCTACCTCTTATGCCAGGTTTATCATTAACTCTATGGACAATCACAGTCTTAAGGTTTCTTACATGCATGGACACACCCTTCTCCATCCATAAAACTCTGTGTCCCAAGAAATTTCAAGTCTTGATAAACCTACTCAGCCATTGGAAATGGATGGTCAGTTTCCTGAGGAAACTTCTTCTTAACTATGCACATAATGCCCCAGTGGCTATACATATATTTCCCACAAAAAGGGATTTTCAACCAGAGGCATATTCTTCCTCAATAGAGGCTTTTCCTAATTATGTACGCTAAATGGATTCCATGCCTCGTATCCTTTATCCTTATCCGAGAACCCCGGAATCATGGTTTACACATTCCTTCCCTATAATATTCAATGCATATCAAAACATCTTGGCCCTATTATCCTCCAATTAATCATGGTTTCTCTAAAAAACGGTCTGTGTAATTTGACCTTAAACTTAAAGACCCCAAATCTTCCATACCACATGACATTAAAATGTATGTTATTAGTCCCTATAACATGAAATTAAACTATGATATCATCATCCAAGAAACATAACTTTAAATTATAGTATTCTGGGCAATTTTGGATCTTCATAAACATCCCCATCCATTAAAAATGAAAGGGCAGTGTCCTAAGGGAACCCATGTTTGATTATTCACAAAATGCCCTAATTAATTTTCATATGTTTCCCACACAAATGGCCTATCAACCAGAGAAAAATTCAACCTCAAGAGAGACTTTTCCTACCTTCGTATTCCATAATGGATTCCATGCATCATATCATTTCTCCTGATCAGATTCCCCCAGAATCATGGTTTAAAAATTCCTTCCCTCTCATGTTTATGGCAGGTTGGAACATCTTGACATGATTATCCTATGGTTTATTATTGTATAATATATATGAATTTAAACTATAGTATACCCCATATGATTCTCAATAGTGCACTCCCATGAAGGCAAGCCCCTATCTTTTCTTGCAGGAGGTTTCATTAGTTCTCTTCTCTACCTCCACTTGATCCATACCTAGGTAGGTTAATCTGACTAACCCGGGTATTAACAAAAGGGGTATTAGCATCTTCAAATTCCTCTCCCTCTCCACCTATAGTCTCCAATTCCATCTATTGGTAGATTATGTGGGACGTGTGATATTTAGATCCATTATATTCTCTTGTTTCTCACACCGATAATGACTCATGTGGGCTTAGAGGTTGGAAACAATCATGGCATCTGTATAACCCCAAATTGTGGGCCTCCCCTATGTGTAATCCCAAAATACATTGAACTAAGATAACTCTGATTCCTTCCCCAAATGGAATATGTAGGATGCATATTTAAGGCCCAAGCTCAAAGGGGGTCATTTTCAAATGTTAACCCCAATCATGACCCCCCCCCCCCCAATTCCTCAAGACCTCTTTTATGGTGTAAGTCCCAACTCTGTCTCAAAAAGGGTTTTCTCCACCGATGTAAGCCTCACATAATTCCCCCATTATGGGATTCCTTGAGAGTGTATGTCATTACTCAAACCAAACTATTTGGTTTTTGATTCCTCTCACAAGGATATATAGGACTCTCATCTTATAGGTTTGATCATGATATCAAAAAGACTCTTTCCCCCCTAGATGATAATAAACTCTAGAGTTCCTCATCGCATGGCTTAATCTAGAATTGTCTCGGTAATTCATTACCCATGTATATCCATGATAGATATTGAGACCCAGGACTAATCAGTGGACACATTCTTGGGAATGAACCAAGGATTCATAAACATATGAACATTTCTTAAATATATAATAAAGTCTAAGAATATGAAATAATTCCCCCTAAAAGGGTTTGATGTGCCCAACCTCTTGTCCACTCGACCAATGGAGTCCTCAAGTGACATTGGCCTATTTTTTCACAACCCGTCTCAAAGGGGCTCATGCCATGACTAACCCAAACCCACCTCTGATAGGGCAAGGTCAAGCGACTAGCATTGAGTTGGAATATCCCAAAATGGGAGCTATTTTCCTAAGTACTTGTACACATGCACACATATCCAAGCCTAAATATTGTAAATTAAAAAAAACATAAAGTAAACAGTGCATACATACTCTAAGATACCAACCATAGAGTAAAATAGTAGGAAACTGGAAATTAGACAGGTCCAGAATACAAGCCCACTAAAAGAAGAAGTCTATCAAAGTGAATACACAAGTTCTTGAAACACATCCGCAGAAAATAATACCTGAAGGGTAGGTGTTGGAAAGTTGTATGAATCCATAGAAGCCCACCTTGTCTGTCCCAACACTCTACGAACCACCTTATCCTAGTCCACCTAGAACACTACCAAATCGTCGATCGTCTGCACAAATCAAGACACGTGCAGGAAAAGCCTGTGTTGGGGTGAGTAAAACAATACTCAGTAGGACACCCTAAAACCACAAAGGAATTCCACTAAGAAATACACTATATACACCACAAATAAATACATGAAGTATACCACAAATAAATAAAAAAATTATAAGACATATAAATACATGGTATACCAAAAAGGAAACACACAAAGTATAGTCAACTCACATGGGTATAAGTCTATAGCACTAAAATCAGGATTATCAGACATATTCCACTGAACACCCAATATCGATGACAAACCTAATATTGATAACACAAGGAGTTTTGATAACACATGAATTTTAGATAACACACAAAGTTTTGATAACACACAGAGTTTTTATAACACGCGATGTGTCGGTAATTCATGGAGTGTCGATAATTCATGTATCCCCCAAGTCACATATTCATCAAGTCATAGCCAACCACATGATTCCACTCATAGCACACTTGTACCGGGAGAACCTACTCCACAAGCCATTAGGTCATATGACAACTTCAAAAAAAACTCACTTAAGTACCTCAAAAGGACCGTTTCATATCAAGGGTCTCCACACAACAAATGGATATTCAAACAGACACATGGTTCAAATGTTATGGAGATTTTATGAAAAAGGTCCAACCTGGGTCCAGTCCGGGTCCGGTCCGACCTATAGGACATGACCCAGCCTGCCGAATAACCCAACCCAGTCCATCTGATCTGACCTAACCCAATCTGGCCAACCTGACCCAGTCCGATCAACCTAGACTAGCCCACTGAGACCCTAGGTCCAAGACACTAGAGTTGCTTAGCTCCTCTGGTTCGGCCCACCACATACGGGTTGGTTTAGTGCTCTGCACACGGTCTACCCCGACTACGTTGCACCTACTGACATAGTTTCATGCCACATTTATTATGGTTGGACCGCCTTATCTTCTTAGTCCCACGACCTTACTGCCACTACATGTTCCTCCGACATGGCACTGAGTTGTGTCCCAGCTCACCGCTACGTACGTAGTCAATGCTGCAGCCTCTTGTCATGGCCCCCAAATCCTCATCACGGTCTCCTGCCATGTCCTATTCTTTTCTTCCATGTTGGCCCCGATGCAGCCTCCTTCTGCGCTCCACCTCTATCGACCGCCCTTTCATCAGCCTCACCCTTTCACTCCACCTAGATCAACCTTGCTGAGCCACATCATGTTGTTTCTATTGTCGCCCCATCATCCTACCCTCACACTCCTCCTGGACCAAAAATTGTCGCACATCCACCATCATGCCACTACAATGTTGTGGCAGTGTCGGATCTTCAGTATCAGGTTTTTGTGCCATAAATCGAAGATGAAACAATCAATCCTCTCATACAATCATGAAGAACATGAAGAATGCAAAGAGTAGGAGAAAAAGGAAAAGCACAAAATCCCCCGATGGATGGATCTCGACCTTTGTTTATGTCATCCTTGATTATTCCTTATTAGAAGGATCAAGAAGAATGTAGCAATTGCACAGATCTAACCCCCATTTAATACCCACAAGATAACTCCCATCCCCCAAGTAATCAATCCTCGTATCAACATGTTCATGGGTTGTACTATGTTTATCATCGAATTTAAAAATGGTGAATGAATCACAAAGAACAACACCCTACCTAGAGGTTGGATAGTTCATTGAAGAAGGGTGGAGCTAAAACATCATTATCCATCGATCTATCGATATTTGATCCAAGATCCAATCTCTGATCCGTCATTTTCGATTCTTAATCCACTGGCATTCAATTGAGATAGATCTTTATCCACTTGTTAAAGGAATTAGAGGGTTATTAAGATAACACTGAATTCTCTGAAAAATTTCATTTAAAATAAATAAACCCTTTTTGTGTCGTAAAAAATTATTTTTATTAAATATTTTATTACTGACACATCCAAAAACTAACTTTTTTGTCTAGACCGCGTCAGACTATGTTAGGCCCCAATTAAGGTAAAGTCATTTTTCTAAATGTAATGCTGCCCTCAGATTTCTCATCTGGGCACCCATTTAGAAGTAATTCCAGTTTAAAGAAAAAAAAATTTCAGGATTTATTAAAATCTTAACATTTTTCAACGAGTTATTCTAAGCACAACAAGACTCAGAATGTTACACCTTCTCATCGCCTGTTCTCATAATTTTTCCAATTAAGTTATAAAAATAAAACTGGAGAAAATATGAGTCATTACATTCTCCCCACCTAAGGTATTTACATACCCAAAATCAAAAACAATGTCTACTCAACAAAAATGATAGCGTACTGAGAAAGAATATGAGACTGCCTCTCCAAAGTGTTCTCCTAAAGATTCTCGGGCTTCTATCAAATGAGCACCAAAAGAATCAACCACCCACAAAGGATCCTCTCATTTTGATCCTTGATCTCCACTGGTTACTCCACAAATGTCACTCCATCATCAATGTACAACTCTCTCCATTCGATGATTTGTGATGGATCGTGCATGAACCTCCTCAGTTGTGACAATTGGAAGACATTGCGTGCCAGGTGAAACTACAGGGGTTGAGCTAGGTGGTATGCCACCTCGCCAACTCTACTCAGAATATAAAAAGGGCTGATATATCTCAGAGATAACTTGCCACCCCAGCTGAATATCCACAATCCCCATCAATCAGAGAGCTAATGGAATACATGGTCTCTATCCTTGAACTCCAAGGGACTCTGAATCCTATCAATATATGCCTTTTGTTGACTCTGTGTAGTCCTTATCCTCTCGTGGATGATCTTCACCTTCTCGATGGTATCCTGCACTAACTTTGGACCCATGAGTGTTGAATCTCCTAGGTCAGTCTAACAAAGTGGTGACCTGTATGGTCACCCATACACGGCCTCAAATGGTGACATACTAGTAAGGGAGTGGTAGATGTTGTTGTATGAAAACTTTAATAGAGGTAAGTGATCCACATAACTGCAACCAAATTCTAGGATGTAAGCACATAGCATGTCCTCAGTAACCTAAATGGTCCTCTCTATCTAGACATCCGTCTAGGGATAAAATTCCATTCTCGTGAATAACTGATTCCCAAACACATCATGCAATCTCTTCCATGGCTGGGATGTGAAATGAGCATCATGATTTGAAACGATCATCAATGGCATTCTATGTAGCCGAACTATCTCTTTCATGTAGAGGAACCCCAAGCTCTCTACTGAAATCTGCTCATGGATCAGTAGGATGTGGGATGACTTAGTGATTCGGTCAATGATCACCTAGATGGTATCATGTCTCTTAGACGTGCATGGTAAAATCATCACAAATTCCATCAATATCTCATCCCACTTCCAATCTGGCACCTCAAGGGGTTGGGCCAAGACTGCTGGAACCTAGTGCTCGGACTTCACTTATTAATAAGTGAGGA
The DNA here is from genome assembly GCA_963277665.1 of Viscum album. NCBI lineage: Eukaryota > Viridiplantae > Streptophyta > Magnoliopsida > Santalales > Viscaceae > Viscum > Viscum album. The sequence continues at coordinate 564,884,035 of OY728164.1, read as the reverse complement.
ATAAAGAAACAAACATTTTCACTACTCTAATCATACTCGGGCACCAGAACAGATGTCAGAGGTCCTGGTACATCTTCACTACACCCAGATGTACCACCATAGGGGACGTGTGGAACACCCTGTGAACCTCCTCTCATAATGTCACTGGTACAAATGTGCACCCTCTAAAAATAAAAATGTACTCCCCACCTATCAAATATCCATCAGGGGTATGATCTTTGGACAATAGGTCACGTTGGGTATCATGGTCAGCATCCCCAAGTTGCACCTCCCTGACTTGCTATCAGAGTGGAGGGATTATAATCATTAACTGGAGGAAATATCCTCAGTCTACAACTATAATGTATATCTGTAATGTGTAAAACTTCTCTAATACCTCACTCAAAAAATACATGATATATCTCTTATTGATAATATCATCCACTACATTCTACTTCCCATGATTATAGAAAATATCAAAGTCATAGTCCTAGAGGAACTCTATCTATAACTTATGTCTCAAGTTCAGATCCTTCTGAGAGAAGATATAAATGATACTCTTTTGGTCAGAGTAGACAATAAACTGATCTCCCATTAGGTAGTTTCTCTACATATTTAATGCAAATACTACCACTGTTAGCTCAAGTTCATGACTCACGTAGTTCTGTTTATCTTGTCTCAACTGATGCAAACCATAGGTAAGAACTGCTTACCCCTGAATCAGTACATATCCAAGCCCAACCCCTGATGCATCACTGAACACTACATACCTGATTCCCCGCTCTGGTAATCTTATGATGGGTGTTCTTGTCAACCCATAACTCATCTCCTAAAAGCACTACTGGAACTTCTCTATCCACATGAAAGGAAACCCCTTCTGTTTCAAATATATCAAGGGTGTTGATAATATATAAAAGTTGAGTAAAAACCTCCAATAGTACCCATACAACCCAAAGAAACTTCGTACCTCAGTTACACACTTGGGTGGATCCCAATAAATCACCATCTCAATCTTCACCAGATCCACTACAACTCCAACCTCTAAAATGATGTGTCCCGAAAAGTGAAACTCTTGAATCCAGAACTGATACTTCGAGATATTATTATAAATTTGGTGCTCTATGAGTGTGTCTAGGACCATCCTCAATTGTATTGTCTTCTCCTACTCGATCGCTGAGTGCACTAGGATGTCATCAATGAAGGCCACCATGAACTGGTCTAAGTAAGGCTAGAAGATCCTGTTCATGAGTCCCATGAACACTAATGGGGTGTCTTTCATGGAAAACAGAATCACCAAGTACTCGCATTGGTAGTACTGAAATCTAAAGGCTATATTTGGTACATATTCATCTCGTACATGAAGCTGGTGATAGCCATACCTGAAGTTAATCTTTTAGAACCACCTCACTCCCTTCAACTTATAAAAGAGGTCATCGATACTCGATAGTGGATACTTTTTCTTCAAAATCACCTGATGTAGGCATTAAAATTCTAGAAATCACCTCATGCTCTCTTCTACCTTCTTGTAAAACAAAACTGGGGCCACCCAAGGTCAAACAATGGGTCTCTTAAATCCCTTCATCCATAAGTCTTCCAGCTATACCCTAAACTCACAAAGCTCTCTCGGATCCATCTGATATGAAGGTGTAGATATTGGTGTCATCCCATGTTATAGATCAATGAATAACTCAACCTCCCTATGGGGAGGTAATCTGGGAACAACCTTAAGAAATATGTCCTCATACTATGCCACCACTGCAGAAAACTAAGGAATCCTATCATCTTCTTCACCAAGGGTGAGACTAGCCAACTGATGTGTAATCGACTACACCCTCCTATGAGTAAGTCCATATTGTGCTTCATGTATTTTATTTTCACCAAAAAAGTAAATCTTGGTCCCATCATCACAGAAACACGGCACTTTGCACCTAAAACAGTCAATTTGGGGATGGATTGTAGATAACTAGTTCATACCAAAAATAACGTCATAAGGCCTTGATGCCACTACCAAGAGATACCAACAAAAACTATCACCTCCAAGAGTAAGGTCACATTTTCATCACCAGTGTGTGATCATCAAATCCCCTCTCGTAAGAGTATCTAAATGTAAGGGTGGATTCAATGGTTCAACCATAATCTATGAGTCTCAAACAAGGGTTGTGGAAAGAAAATAATGATTGGAACATGTGTCTATTAAAAATATAGATAAGGTGTAAAAGATACATCTCATACCTCTAATCATCCTTGGAGAAATGAGGTCATAATCCTCCATCGCCTATAGCTATCATCATCCCTTTCCACCAGCTCCCTGATCCAGTGATTGACCACCTGGGGGTGGTGGTGGTAATACATAGAACTTCTTCCCACCTCATGCTTCCCTACCTACTCCTCTTCCACATCCTCCTACCAATATAAAACCGTGATTATTCCTTATCCTCTACCTCAACGGTTCCTTGAACATCTTTTTATCATTCGTATAGTGGGTGGGAAATCTTGTGCCATATGTCTCCAACCGCCACCCGAGTAACACAACTTATCCTTCAGCTAACTCAATCTACCATGGGATACCCACACTACTAATACAGTGTCTTGGTGTCATCCCCTAGAGTTCTTGACTATATTGGGTCCCTACATTGACTGTCAGCTACCTACTGCTGAAGAATCAACTGTTTGGGGCCTGCTGGTAGCTCCCACTACTGGTGTCTGCTCCACCAGAAATATCTCCACTAGCATAGCTCACTCTAGTGCCCCAGAATATGTAGAGATGCTAAGGGATATCATGGATTCCCTAATATCCCAGCATTTCCCATGCTCAAATGTTTGATTCCTGAATATTGAGTCTCACACCATATCTGTAGATTAATGAAAAAGATCAGTAAACCTTACTGATTACTCTGCCACAGTCTAACTGCCCTACTGCAGATTAAGGATCTCCTGTATGCGCACTGAGCGTAACATAGCTGGAAAGAACTCATCTCTAAATATTCACTTGAAGTATTCCCAAGATAGAGTTTCTTTATAATGTGTCCGGGTCACTAAGCTCAACCACTTCCCCACTGAGCCCTAAAGAAGACTTGTAGGTTGGATTGTTGTCTAGTAAACAGGTGTCCTTACAAGGATAAAGACATGTGTAACTACCTCCAACAAATACTCAGCTATTTAAGGGTATGTATCACCCCTAAACCTGGTAGGTTGATGCCTCTTTAAATTAGGAAATTCACTCAGCCTTCATGAATCCTCAACCAGTAGCACTGGTAGTATTTTATGCTCAATGGGTGTTGGTATTGCTGGTAAACCACCCAGAACTATTATCTCTAGTTCATGGAGTATCTCTGGTATAGGCCCTTGTACTAACTCCTCATCACTAGGAAGATTATCCTCTTGATCATGCAATGAAATTATGACTAGCTATCTACTTGGAGGTATCCTAAAATAGATCAAGATTACCACAGTCAATAGAGTATACCTGGTGAGCTGACTCAAGAAGGATATGAGGATACACCCAAATCCTATATGATGCATGTTCCATTATTTTACCTGCAACTAGTGTTTTCATGTAATAAGTTGAAAACAAGTTTTCCAGAGTCCTACTGTATGCATAAGTTGGCCTCTGCACCAACATTGGATTCCTTGTCCTGAAACCTGAAATCGAAATAGTAGACATTGTTTCCCCAAACCAACCTCATAGACTCTCGGTCCTTAAGTAGAACTGACCACCTATTATACCACTCTATGATGACTCATCCCAGATGGGTCCATGCCATGACTACCTCATGACTGCCTCTAATAGGCTAAAGGTTGGTGACTAGCACCGAGTAGGCATATCCCAAAATGGGAGGCATTTTCCTAAGTACATGTACACACGTACACATCTCCAAGCCCTAAATGCTGGAAAGTAAACACACAAAGCAAACAGTGAATGCATACACTAAGATACCAACCATAGAGTATGATAGTAGTAAACTATAAAGTAAACAGGGATAGAATACATTCCCACCAAAATAAGGAGTCTATCAAAGTGAATACACAAGTTCATTAAACTCATCTATAGAAAACTTTACCTAAAGGATAATTGTAGGACAACTGACTGAATTTGTTGGAGCACACCGCATCTGTTTGAACACTCTAGAATCCACTTGGTCCTGGTATACCTAGAACTCCATCAAAGAATTGATCATCTTCACAAGACACAAAACATGTGGGAAAGTCCCATGAAAGGGTGAGTAAAACAAAAATCAGTAAGACACTTCGAAGCCATAATGGAATACCACTAAGAAATACACGAAGTACACCATAAATAAATAAACAAAGTATACCAAAAATAAATACACAAAGTATACCAAAAATAAATAAATGGTATACCACAAATTAAACACATCAAGTATAGTCATCTCACATGGGTATAAGTCTATAACACAAAAAGTAGGAATATCAGATGTAGTCCACAGAACACCCAGTATCGGTAACACACAGAGTGTCGATAACACAAACAGTGTTGATAACACATGGAGTTTTGACAAAACATGGATTTTTATAACACATGTAGTGTCCATAACACATGTAGTGTTGATAAGTCATGTTTTCCAGATGTCACATAGCCATCAAGTCACATCCGGCCACATTATTCTGCTTGTAGCGCGCTTATGCCGAGAAAAACTACCCCTCAAGACATTAGGTCATATGCCAACTTCCACAATAACTCACTTAGAGTACCTCAAAATGACCTTCTCATTATAAGGGTCCCAATGTCGTAAATGGATACTCAAATGGACACATGGTTTCAATTTTATGTTTTTTTTACTGAAAAGGTTCAGCTCGAGTCTGGTCCGGCCTACCCATCCCTATACGGTCTGGCCTACCCCACCCGGTTCGGTCAAACTAACCCAGTCCAGCCATCTCTATCTAGTCTGAGATGATGGAGCGACCCAGATCCTCTAGTCTGACTCACCGCATGTAGGACGGTTTAATACACCACACACACTCTACCCCGACCGTGTTCCTCCTGCTGACGCGGTGTCATTCCATGTTTCATGTGGATGGTCCACCTTCTCTACCTGGCCTAGTAGCTTCACCACCACTACAGGTTCCTCCGATGCGGCATCGAACTGCATCCTAGCTAACTGTCGCATAAGCGGTCAACACCGTAGCTTTCTACCGTAGCCCCAGGTCCTCACCGCCACTTCCCCAGTCCTCATTGCGCCCCCCTAGTCCTTGTTGTGTCCTCCTATCGCACTCTTCCTCCACCGGATTCCCCGCTAGAGGCCTCACCCTCACTCTCTACCTGGACCGACCCTGTCGGGTCTTGTCCTATCTTTATCACTAGCCTCCATGTCAGTGGCCCTCCATCCTAGCCTCGCACTCCTCCTATACCAAAAAGTGTCATGACTCTGCCTTCGCACCTATGTGGTGTCTTGGGGGTGTCATATCTTCGGTCTTGGGTTGTTGCACCATGAATTAAAGAAGAGAAAATCAATCTTCTCATACAATTAGAAAGAATGAAAAGAACGGGGGAAAAGGAGCAGCACAAAAGCACCCAAATGATGGATTTTGGCCTTTGTGTTGGCCTCGATTCATACTTTTTAGAGGGATCATGATGAATGAATAAATCACACAGATCTAACCCCCATTTTATCCCCTCAAGATAACTCTCATCCCATAAGTGATCGAACCATAGATCAACCTATTTGTGGGTTGGTCTACAGTTTTTTTAAAATTTAAAAATGGAAAAAGAATCACAAAGAACAACACTCTACCTAGATTTTGTTTGTTTCATTGAAGAAGGGATAAGTTGTGTCATTGTTGTTCGTCGATATGTTGATCTTCGATTCAAGATCTGATCTATAATGTGTCATCACTGATTCTCGATCCGCTAGCATTCATTTGAGATAACTCATTCTCTACTTTTTAAAGTAATTCTAGGTTTATGAAGATAACCCTAAATTCTATGACAAAGTTCATTTAAAATAAATAAACACCTGCTGGGTCGCAATAAAATATTTCTATTAAATATTTTATTATTGACACGTCCACAAACTAACTTTTTCATATGTCCTGCATTGAACGATATTAGGCCCCACTTAAGGTAAATTCATTGTTCTGAATGCAACGGTGTCCTCATATTTCTGATCTGGGAAACCATTTAGATGTTATTCTAATTTAAAGTAAAAACTCTCATGTGATTTATTAAAAGCTTAACATTTTTCAACAAGTTTTTTCAGGAAAATAGGGCCTCATAATCTCATTTCATCTTATCACCTAGTCTTGGAATTTTAACAATTAATTTATAAAAAAAATCTAGAGAAAATACAAGTCATTTTAAAATCATCCAACAAGCACATGACTTTGGAAATTAGGTCTATAAATCCAAGATAAAAGGGTTTTTGGGTGTTTCTGGATCCACAAATAATCATGTTGAAGATCATCCAAGGACACCATACTTGATGTTAATTGATTGCACAAACACTTAACCATCTTCAATCACCTTCCAAGACCATTCAACTGTGGGACCTCCTTCGCAACATAAAAAGGACACACAACCTAGTCCCCACAGGACCATCTCAGTCCACAAAAGGGGTACAATGCGAATTTAGTCAAAACAAAAATGGTAAACCCAATCTGAAACTCTCTATAATAGAAGTAAATTAGTTGTTATCTGTCAGTCCATTTTTTTCGCTCCCATATGATGTCACCTAAGGTCGAAACAACAACTATATTCTTTTACAAGGTATATCTACTTCTCCATATATATGTTTCATGATGAATATAAATATTTTAATGGTATTTAAAGTTCAATTTTGTTATATTTCATTCATGGGGGTTATGATTCAAAATTTTCCATAATGGTAAGGGTTTTATGTAAAAATCTATTTTTACCGTGATTGTTTATTCTTAGATTCTGATGATCAAATTACATAATATATCTCTAAAAATATTATCCATCTCGTTATTCACAAGTAATTTTTGGATATCACATGTTTCCCTTTTATTTTAATCTCTTTATGTACTCAAGATAATGAAATAAAGTTTTTAAGTAAAAGTGACCATGTTATTTTCTTCGGTCATTAATTTTTTCTTTAATGTCCATATTTTCTTTAAAATATTTTCAATAATGATTTTACTATTCTCCAAATTTTATTTAAATTTATTTTTAAATAAATTTTAATTTATTTACCATGGTTAAAAATCACCCTTATTATGATTTTCAAAGAACATTACTTTTGAAATTTTATAGAAAATGTGAAAAGAATTATTATTTTAACATACATCACATGAACGGATTTCCCCACCATTATAAATAATCCTTTATTTGAATATTACATAACAATTTTCCATGGTTCTTCAAAAATAAACTTTTATCTGAAATATTTTAGAAATTTATGGATTTTAAATAAGTTATTTTAAAATGAAAATTTTATTTTCCTCAAGAAATGTTTCAGTGATCGTTTAAAGTTATTTTTCATATATAATAACATGCTTCAATATTTCTTATGTTTTACTTGTAACACTCCAATATTTTATAAAAAACATATAAATGTGATATTTTATATATTTTTCATTACACACAATTTTTTGTTTTGTTTATGTTACACAAAACACTAATTTTCACTTGCATTACATGAAACACTAATTTTGTCTTGAGTTACATGTAACACTGAGTTTAGATTCTGTAACATGGAACATTGAGTTTAAACAAAATGAGACATATTGTTAAAATATTATTATTTAATATGATATTTATAACCTCTAAATTTGAATGGTGGGTATGAATAGAATTAAATAAATTTTGAAAATTTATGGTTTACACATGTTTATAAAATGATTTCTTTTACGACCAATTAATTTGAAAATAAAGGAAATCTTTTTATAGAAAACAATTTTTATGCAAACAACCATGTTTTACATCAATAAATTAAAAAATATATTTTTGGTGAATTATTTTCATTAAATTTATATATTCTATATTAAATAAACTATTTAAAATTCATCTTATGTGTTTTCTAAACAAGATATAAGAATAAATTTAATTTTACACATAAAACAGTATTTTTCTAAAAAGTAGTTTGTAGCCATTTGTGGTCATATTTTAAAATGAATTTTTGAAACATTAAAAAAATATTTGATAAAATAAAGTTAATTTTTTAATTCATTATATCAAATTTAACTTCAGTTGAATTTTTTATAATTTTCTGAAAAGTTTATTTTTTGATGAATAATAAAAAATAATGAATTTTAATTGAAAAGTGCATTTTTTGTTTAAATTATTTATAAAGTTAAATTATATTTTAAGATTATTTTAAGTAAAAATTTTTTAAATTATATATCTATCAATACAATTTATTTCATTGGAATCATTTCCAAAATGAAATTGGATATAAAGACTTTGTAAATTTTTTAACATTTTCCCTTTAAAACCCTCTTTCTCATCACATTTGTGGGGTTATTTTTAAATTCTATTTTTCCACTTATGTGAATGTAATTTTGAAAAATTTATTCCAAAATTTTTATAAGAATAATTTAACCTATCAAAAAAATTCAACTTAATTTTTCACCAAATTAAATAGTAATAATTATTTAACGCAATTAAGGTAAAAATGGGTTTATCAGAAGATTAAACTAAAAATATAAGGGTAAAAATAACCCAAAACCTATAAAAAACTAAATTTATGGAGATATTTTGACCTTATACATTCTTATATACAAAGTAATTCACTATTTATCCTTTTTCCATGATAAAAAATGTGGGTACACCTTTTTCTCTTCAAAAATATTACAAGTGTGCCATTCACCACACTAATAAATCATTACCCATTATCCTCTCCTCCTAAAACCATAAAACCATTTTGGTTCATCAAAAACCTACTAAAATAACTTAAAAAAGTTCCGCATATCATCTTATAAAGCTTATTTTGGACAAAAATAAAACCTAGGAAGGCTTTTGGTGCAAACCTAAAGAGGATATCTGAGTAAGAGGTAATATTCATCAATGATCATTTTTGTTTTATTTCTTCATAAACATACATAAATTATTATTATAACATGATTATATAGTAAAATAATTATATTATATATACTTATATTTTGTTATTTTAATATCATGACCAATAAATGTCTCTACTTCCATCAAATTGGTTACGAAATCATTGTTCGTGTGTACGGTGGACTACCGCCCCACGAACTGATGTCGTTTTTTTTCATTACCACCTCTACAAATTAGAATTAATGATTTATTTATTGTTTATATATTATATTTAGGATATTATTATTATTATTTAATTATTATATCACACATGCATTCATGATTTCTATTTTTTGGGAATACGATAACATCACTTGTGTGCCCAATGGGCTACTACCTTACGAAATGATGTGATTCATTCACGTTATAAATGTATGGTAATAAGGTTGGTTTTTATGAAAATATGTGATATATATTAAATGTAAATTATTATTAAATGATAATATATTATTTAAATTTTTTTCTTTCAATACGTTAAGAAAATGGAAACATCGTTCACGCATACGTACAGCCTACCGTATCCATTAAAAATTTATTTCATTTTCTATATATATATTTTATAGATTAATATAAATACATATATTATTAATATATATGATATTTATATCATGTTTAAAATTTTTTAGATTATTTAACTGTGATCTAAGTAATAGGACCAAAAATAATCAATCAAAACATACATGAAAAACAAGTTATGTCAAGAAATGTGAATTTAACATGGAATTGTTAATAAATGGGTAATAAATGGTCATGAGTAAATAATATATAGTAAGATATATATATATGTGGTTATTTAATATATTTATAATAAACATATATTTATTATGCAATAGGTTTGAACTTGTATGAAAGAATTTGAGACTTAAGGTAAGAGATTTTTTGTCTCTCTTTTATTTCTAGGAGACATATGAAAATTCACCAATCGTTTCTTTTGTTTTGTATATATATACTTCCCATTTTATATATTATATCATTAATATCCACATTTTCATGATATTTAAGGTTCTATATGATGTTATTATTTGTTGGGTCTTACAATTGAAAAGATTACTAAAGCATTAAGGGATATTGGTCTCACTTTTTACTTCTCTGAGACACATGCAAGATTCACCACCTATTTATTTTATTTGGTGTATATACTAACCTTTAATTTATTTTATTATTACTATAATTAAAATTATTTGTGCATAAATATCCATTTTATTAACTCGCTTTCATGGGTTTTACAATTCAAAAGATACCACATTGGTAAGGGTTTTTTGTCTCAATTTTCTTTTTTTGAAATGTAAGTTATGTTATGCGCCTATATTACTTAAAAAGGGTTATATAAATCCCCTTTGACATGTAATATCATGAATTTATTTATCCTCATTATATTTTAAGTTCCATTTTATTTTATTACTTCATGGATCTTATGATTCCAAGTTACTATAGTGGTAAATATTTTATGTTACAATCTCATCATTTTTTGAGATTATTTATGATATGTTTATGATGATAAAATATTATGATCTATACCTCAATAAACTCATAAATTTCATTATCCTATGTTTATTATGGATATTAATAGTGACATTTTTTCACTCTTTTGTAAAATAATTGAGGAAATGTTTCTAAGAAAATCCAACTTTGTTTCTACCTTTGGTTAGAAATCCATTTTCTTCCAAAACCATTTTTTATAAAAATGTTTTCCAAATATTTTACTATTATAATATTATTTTTAAAATAAATTTTTACAAATTTTTAATCTTTTAAAAAAATTGAAATTAATTTTCATTTTTTTCCAAATAATGCATGTTTTTCTTTATCGAAAATGTGAAAGAAATTTTTATTCTAACATTAATATCATGAACAATATTTCTTATTGTCATTACCACTCAATGATTTCAAGATTCCATTATAATTTTTCAAGGTTATTTTCAAGAAAAAGGATTTTTAAAATGTTTTATTTTTTAAAAAGTGATTTCAAATTATGAATTATATCTTCCTCAATAAATGTTTTAAATTATTTTTAAATATTCATTTATAAATTTTCAAGATTATTTTCAAAAAAATGTCTTTCAAAAAGTTTTATGTTTTAAAAAGTATTTTTAAAAGTGAAAAGTATATTTTCCTTAATAAATTTTTTATATGATTTTAAATATTACTTTATAAGTTATCAAGAAAAGTATTTTCAAAAAAAATTATGAATTTTTAATTAAATAAAAATAACTTTCAATGAAATTTTTTCTTCCACAGGAAACATTTCAAGTGGTCTGTCTTTAAAAACCATTATCCATATAATATGGCATAACATGATATAACTTATGATTATATATATATATATAAACCAAGGATTCCATTCTTATCATTTATTTTAATGGTTTGTGATGAAAATATGTTTATGAAATCTATTTATCTTCCATGGGTTATACCATGAAAAAATTATTATGAAATCTGCTTCTTTTCCAAGTGTTATGCAATGATTAAATGATTAAATTACTATAATACCTTTCACTTCTCCATGGGATATGATAAAATGAATTTCTTATGTATCCCATGTCATTTCATGGGTTATTAAATGATTAATATTTTTTGATATTGTGGTGTATATATGTGATTTTCATTATGTGATTGGTGGAGCTTATATTTCCCTCCAAATAATTGTGAAATGATAAATGTTCTATGAGATCAATGGGTACATGGGTGGTTATCCCAAGCTTTAAGTAGGTACATGGGTGGTTATAACAATCCTAACATGTTATGAATGTATTGGGGGTATCCTTGACATAATATTTTATATGATTATGTATATTACACAACTCTATGTCTTATGAAAATGATTTTTTCTCATGGATCCTGTTCTTTGATTCCCTTATGATTAATATCTTATGAACTATCAAACATTATTTCATGACACAATATTATGATCTTTTATATGCATGATATGGTCTTTAAATGTAATTATCATGTTCTCATATGCTTATTTTCATTTTATACTTATGTATCTCCCTTATTTACACTTGTTGGGCATTTCATCAGGTCTTTTATTATGTTTCTTTTCTCTAGGTTATGAAGACAAGATTTATGTAGGGTATGTCTATGAAGAGTACTTAATGGGATGTTATTTATGGGGAAATTGAATATATTTCAAGAATTAAGAATATTGTGTTCCAAGTTTCCAAAGGCACTAAACTATTATAGTTCTTATACGTGTATTTCTATAATGTAATTAATATTCATTTAAAAAGATATAATATCTTCATATCAAATACCTGGGTCTCTATAGTTGTTATAAGAGGGTAATTTTAGTTAACCACTAGAAACTAGGATTATAAAACATTAGTTAGATCCCTAAGGATATGTATAAAGATAAATCTATTAATGATTCAAATTATAGGAAAATGTCCTTGAATTTTTGGTAAAGGATGGAGTGAGTGGTTTCCAAGAAATTACATCCATGTCATAATACTATAATTAAATGTAGATATGGAATATAGGTACCTTGGCGTAATAAATATAAAAAGGGATCATTGATTTTGACTCGATAATCACCTAGTGTCGGACAACGGGCTTTTCTGAACACCTAGTTTGACACTCATGGGGATATGATTTGGAAGTTCAAAAACACTTTATAAACCATCATAAAGTATTTAAATATATATGGACTGTGAATGACCAAGGATAAACCTAAGGTGTCATAGATTAAATAAGGTTTCATGATTTAGACATACAATAAGTAATTTTTTATAATTATGTGGTTTCTCATCATGATTATTGTTTTTTACACTATGATTTTGGGTTTTAGTCAACGGATAAAACCCTAAAGAACCATGTTAATGCGAAGTGCGAAAAAAATGAAATTATTGCCATCCTGAGCATCTAAACTTTATGGTAGATGTAATGAAAAATCCCAATACTATGATCATAATACATTCTCAATATATGAATCAAGTTTGACTTCCAAATGAAAAAATGAGGGAAAAAATTCAATTGAGTCCTTTATGAGGAAACCTCTATCTTCTTTCAGTGGGTCCTTTAATCCTCTATTTTCTAAATAATGGATCAGCACCACTGAAAAGATATTTTCCATTATCTATTGTTTGAAACATGAAATGGTCATTTTGTTTGTATACTATTTGGAAGTTAAAGATGATCAATGGTGAAATATTATAAAATTTGTGACTTAATAGGTTGAAATTGAATCCATGGATTAGGACGAGTTCACAAACATATTTTTAAATAAGTAATTTCCTTTTATTATTCATACAAATATGTAGAAGTATTTCTTTGATATAAGTAAAACGTCTGATGAATTAATTGGCACCTATGAGGAAATATTTATAAGACTTGTGTGGTACACTTCTAGTATTGTCATCCAACCTGAAAGTAAGGTTGATCACTTCTTAATTTAATTAAAATTGATTCTTCAATGGGTGTTACCCATAAGGGACTTGACTATCTATGAAGAAATTTCCATATGTGCTATAAAGGTGGAAATGGAGGTTATAGTTACATATAAATATCTTTGTTTTTAATACAAGAGAAAAATTGAATTAAAAGCAAAATCTAAGAACCATGGAGAGAAGAATATGAGATTTTATTTATTCTCAAAGTGTGGGAAAAACATGGAGTAAATTGATTTTAGTGGATACTAAATGTTTTAAGAGTGGAAAGGAAGGTTATGAAGTGTATTAATATCAAAGTGATATAAATAAGTTATCTAATGGTGAAAATAATTATAAATATCCATATAATTCATCTACCACAAATTATTGTTTCAATTTCAAGTATTTTGGGAATTATTCTAATAGGTTCCCAAATCTGAGGGTTAATATTGTTGATCGATGAGAATAACCTCTAAAGACAAAGGAAAAAAGGTAAATCTTATGCAATCACAGTGGTTGAAGTGAATAATAATAATTAGAGCACACTAATCCTCCCCTCCTTAGTTGAGAATTTCATGTTTGATTTGGTATGAATGATCCCTATGAAAATATTATTATACAAACTTTATTGAAATTTCATGTGATTATCCCCATATACATGAATTTTTGAATAACTAAATCACATTTGACATTCTATCGGTATAAGGTTAAACCCAAGATTATAATGGAAATGATTTTATATAAGATAATATCTAATTTAATGAATAAAGCGTGAATTGTCTTTTGAAACAATTTATGTCTCCAAGTAAGATTAACTTAAGATTTTTGGATACCATCATACATTTTTTATTTTAAGGTTGATCATAAATTAAAATTCATTAACACCCATTTTTTGGTTTTATGTGATGTGAGTTTATCAATATTAAGGATATTTTAGGAGTCATTTATTTTAATGAAACCCTTTGGTCTAGAATATATTAACAAATTCATTTAAGGAGGAATAATTTTATACTTTGTGTACATATGATTAAAGTTATTGGTAACCTTTAGGGTTTATATTAACTTTGATGTTGAGATAATTATGGGTTGTGATTAATCACCTTACGAAGTTATCACACTTCATTGTCATCATATAATTTTTTTTCTTTGGATCTGCATGCCATAATATACATTAAAGAAGTTGTGAGGTTGCATGGAGTACCATATTAAATTGTATTTTATCAAAATCTAGAGTCTACCTCAATTTGTTTTTCAATTTCTTCATAAATATCTTGAAACAGAGTTTATTTTTATCATTGAATATCATCCTTAGATATATGTTCATATTGAGAGAATAATTCAAACCTTATAGGATATGTGAAGATCTTTTTCTATGGTTTTCAAAGGTGGTTAGAATCAACACCTTCCTCCATTTTTTTTCTTATAATAATATCTTTCACTAAAACATTCAGATATATTTTTATGAATACCTTTATGGAATAATGTATATAACTCCAACATACTGGAATGAAGTTACAAAAATAATGATATTGGGACCTGATCAAGCTAATGAGATGTAAAATAAAGTGAGATCCATTTATAACTATGTAAGAACTATACAAAGTTGACCTAAATGATATGATGATAATATTTTATATGGCCTAGAATTTAATTTTGTCAATAAGGTCTTTTTATAAATTTATTTGTTGAATAATTAAGGACAAATTGAGCTCTAATTATATTGGTCCCATTAAAATACTTGATCGTATCGGGACAGTATCTTATCATTTGGTACTTCTACTGAACCCTTATCAGGTTCACAATGTGTTCTATGTATAAATCCTTATAAATTGGATACATGATCTATCACATGTATTGAACTCAAAGGTTATACCACTAGAGCATGATATTTCTTATGAGGAACAACTATTTTAGATTATGGATTGAATAGTGAATATTCTACGAAACAAGACCACTCACTTGGTTAATGTTTTATGAAAAAACCAACATCCTAATTAAGCTAAATGGTAACCTAAGGACAGAATGGAGCAGATGTATCATTATTTATTCGTTCCAATGTAATGAATTTTGAGGGATAAATTTATTTTAATGGGGGTAGAGTGTAACACCCTGAGATATTTTGAATTCTTTTTCAAATAGATTTAATTTTTTTATATTTTTTATTACATTTAATATCAATTTTAGCTTGTTTTATATGAAAAGATAATTTTATCTTGTGTTACATACAACACTAGGTTTGGTTTTCATTACATGTAACACTGAGTTTGTCATGAATTACATGAAACACTGAGTTTAAACAATATATGATATATAATTAAAATATTATTATTTAATATGATAGTTATCACAAATCCATAAGAATTGTGGGTAATAATATGATTAAATAAATTATGAGAATATATTTTTTTCATATATATATATATATATATATAATAAATTCTTTTGTGACAATATAATTTAAAAATAAAGGAAATATTTTTCTGACAAACAACTTTTATGCAAACAAACATGTTTTACCTAAATAAATTAATCAATCCATTTTTGGTAAAATATTTTAATGAAAAATATATATTATATATTCAATACATTATTTAACATCGATATTATGTTTTTTCTAAACCATATATATTAATAGATTCAATTTAATGCGTAAATTTGTTATTTTTCTAAAATGTAGTTCTATTGACTTTTACCAAATTATTTTTAAAAAAAATTGAAATTTTTATAAAATTTATTTTATAAAATAATATTTATTTTTAAAATCATCATATCAAAATTTTCTTAGGCTTAATTTTTTAGAATTTTATAAATAGTTTAATTTTTTGAAGAATAATGAAAAATACTGAATAATAATTGAAAACTCGATTTTTATTTAAATTATTTATAAAGTAAAATTATATTTCAAATTTATTTTAAATTAAAATTAGTTTAATTATATATCTATTAATCCATTTTATTTTATTGGAATAAATTCCATATTGAAATTGTATATAAATACATTGTAAACTTTGGAACATTTTCACTTTAAAAAATAGTTTTATCATCACTTATGTGGGATTAATATTAAATTAAATTTTTTCACTTATGTGAATGGAATTTGGAAAAATGGATTCTAAATTTAGAAGAAAAATAATTTTTACTATATAATAAGGTAATATTACTTTCTAACAAAAATTAATTGTAAAAAAAGTAAAAATTATTTACTTCGGTTAAGGTAAAAATGGGCTTACCAAAGGGTTAGACTAAAAAGATAAGGTCCAAAACTGGCCAAAAACCTCTCCAACTCCCATTATTTGGCCATATTTCTAAATTATACCTTATATTATTGAGAATAATTCTTTTTGGATCTTTTTTGAATGAGTAAATTGTGGGTATGTCGTTTTCTTTTCAAAATATTACAAGTGTGCCACTCACCTCACTTATAAAAGTGCATCCTTTATCCTATACTCTCCAAAACTTCAAACCATTTTGTTTTATCCAATATATTCCCATATAAATTTCCAAATTCCCTTCTCTCATAAAAGAATCCTTATTTTGGACATAAATTTTAACAACCCAGACCCTAATAGCCTAGAATCAATGGTTATTTAATTACAATTTCATAAATACAAGAGGTCATGTCACCAAAGATCAATCGGTTTAGTAGTATTTAAAAAATAAAAACATACATGGTTTCTTTACTACATTGGTAATTAAAAATAGAATATAAAAAAGGAAAATAAAATTCTTCCTTAACACTTATTCAAAGATTTCATCTTCGTAACCTGGGGAAAGAAAAAAAGTGTGAACTCAAATGCTCAATAAGGGTTACATACACCCATAGATTTAATCAATAAATAATATTTGAAGAATAATAAACAAGTAATAATCAATATGGAAAGGAAAATAATAGAAAAATGCATGTCATTTAATCAATAAACCATTAATGAAAATACACCCATAGATTTTTTCATAGTGAAAATATCATTGAAAGTAATAACTAAATACTGAATAAAGAAAATGATTAATTATTGGATGTAATGTATCTAGAAAATTAACCACTACCATCAATACCTTTCAAAATATGGTTTAATTATCTAGATATAAACTCGTTTGATTCATCTTGGAAACAAATGTGATGCGTTTGTCACCATCTGATTTGTCTCATGAGACCTGTCGATGCAGTGAGGGGATATATAATGCCACGCCTCACACATAACTTCAATTCCAAAGCATTATTCATTAATATATTTAATTAAATAAATATATTTCTTATCAAAATATATTTACTGAGTATAGGATATAGATTTATCAATATTTCCCCAATTAACATATCATTCAAAGTAAACATCATATATAAAAATAGTATACAACTTAGACAATAATCATATTAATTATATGAGAAATATGAATATTTAATTAAATATTCAATGATTTATGATCATAAATAAAAGTGTTATTGAAAAAAGGGGATAAGTGATGAATATGCCATATGTCCCACAGAAATTAAAGTGAGACAATAAACACTTACCTTGTGTCTGAAAGCGTTCTTCCCTTGTACTTAATGTTTGGTATAATCAAAATAGATTCATTAATTACTTTATTAAAAACATCTTAAATATATTTTTTATTTATTATAATCTTATTAAGTTTATTAATGTCCACTATGAAGAGTTATAATTTTTAATTTCATTGTTTGAGGAGCATTCGTTTCATAGTTTTATGGTTGATTCCCTTGTGTGTTATTGTGAGATATCTTGTCAAATGGAATAAAAACTAAAAAATTGAAATTATTTAGTATTAAGTAATCTCATAAATTTTAAATTTTCTCATATATATTTTGGTTATATATTAGGAGGATGAATTATTAGATAAAATGTTTTAATTTATTTTGGTGTTTTTTACGACCATCATGAACTTCTATCATTTTATTTAATTTTATGTTTATAAGTTTGTTCCAAAACATTATATAACTTATAATATGTATATTAAAATATCATTTAACCATAATAATGGTTTTATGACCAGTATTGAAGTTGGTAATGGAAAATTAAAACTTGTTGTCCATAAAGGCGGTGAATCGGCACGTCGCGGACGATATTTTCATTTTTAGAATAAAATGAAGAGATAAGAGATTTGATGATATATAATCCATTAAAACAATAAAATTATAGTATATATATCATAATGGATTTATAATTACCCTTTGTATAATAGGAGGTGAGGAGATAATAAGAAAATTAAATAAAATAAAAGCGAAAGGAAGTGGATTTTACCTCTTGAATATCGTCTCCTTGGGAACCTCCATAAGACACTTGAATTTGGTATTTTGGTAACACCAAAAGGTTTTGAACATGGGTAAGAATATTTGGAAGAGTATTGATTAGAATTTTTAAAGGCATTAATGATTAAAATGAGTGAGGAGAAGGGGTGGTATTTATAGGGGTGGAGAGATGTGTATTTTTATTATTTTATTATTTAGTTTATTATTTTGGATCAAGACTATCAATAGTGTTAATTATTATAACTAAGTACAATAACTAGTACATGTTATTTCCAAATAATTATTTCTTACATCATAAGTGACTCTAAAAATTATGTATTTAACTTATAATGTTAAATACTTTAAATTACCATATTTGACTATTCACTAAAAATTCAACTATTTCTGAAAAATCCAAAAAAGTAACTCTAACCATTTTTCAAAATTTAGATTTCAAAAATGGATTCTATTTTATGATGATAAATTTTTCTTTATGAGAAATTTAATTTCTAATTAAAATCATAATTAATTTAAAAAATATTAATTTTAATGTTATAACTGATTTTACGACACTTAAAAAAATTAATTATGGTCTCAAAAAATAATTTTATAATTATAATAAAAAAATATCAATTCATGAATCTATTTTATGAAAATAAATTTTCTTTTAAATCATTATATTAATTATAAATTTACAAGTAAACATTTCCATTTCAAAAAAAATACCAACACTTAATTTATCATTTTTAAAACATTTATTTCTTATTCTATGATATAAATATATTATATTTTCAATTATGAGATACTTGAATTTTATTTATACTTTTATAGGTGAGGTTATTATTCTAATGGAAACATTACAATTCTTAATAGTCACATTACTATTCCAATAGTTATGTTAATATTTAATAGTATATCATGGTTCATTTAAGCTTGGTTCTGCATACAACATAAGTTATCGAATAAATTGAATTTATTTAAGTAGATACATACTGTAAAATCTTCGGGAATTATATTATTTACTCCTTTGAAAATTTCATCCTTGAAATTTTCATGAATATTTCCTTCTAAACAAATGAGGGTGGTTCTTCTTCATAACATCCCCAAGTTCACACATTGCTTCTTCCATTTTATGGTTTCTCCAAAGATGTTTTACTAGTATAGTCATCTGATTTCTCAATAATTACTCTCTAGTATCAAGAATCTTGATAGGATCTTCAAAATAAGACAAATTAGGTTCCATTTATTTTTCTTCATAGGTGAGTACATGTGTTGGGTCTGGCATGTACTTATTTAACAATAATATGTGGAACTCATCATAGAATTTGGATAGACTTGGTAAAATTACTAATCAGTAATCCACGGCGTCAATTCTTTCCAGAATTTCTAATGGTCTAATGTACTTGGGGATAGTTCCCCTTTCTTACCAATCCTTATGATACCCTTCCATGAAGATACTTTTAGAAATACATGATCTCCAACTTGAAATTCCAAATCATTTCTCTGGTTGTTATCATAACTCATTTTACAACTTTAAACTAATTTAATATGATGCATAATAGTCTTTACCTTTTTCATTATCTCTTTAATAAGTTTTGGGCCTATAATTTTCCTCTCACCAACTCCATCTCAATAAGTTGGAGTACAAAATCTATTTCCATATAATGCTTCATACGGTGGAATTTGAATACTAGAATGAAAACTATTATTGTAAGAAAAATCTACCAAAGGTAAATATTAATCCCACATACATTGAATGTTATGTGATCATGATATCAACATGGATTCCAATGTATTAATAGTCATTTAAGAATGTACATTGGTTTGAAGGTGATAAGCAGTACTCAAATAAATCTTAGTATCTAATGATTTTGATAACTATTTTAGAATTTTTATGAAAATGGGGATCTAAATCAGAAAAAATGGATAGAGGTCCACCATGAAATATTTAAACTTCATTAATATAGAGTTTTTCTAGGTGATCAAGAGGTAAATCTTCTCTTCTAATAAGAAATTGTTCTAATTTTGAAAGTCATCCAAGAATAACCCGTATCGAATCATTCTTTCTAGAGTTATTTGGTAATATAGGGACAAATTCCAAAGTAATTTCATCCCACTTCCACATAGGAATATGTAGAGGTTTCATAAATCCTATAAGATAATGTCTCTCAGTCTTCACTTGTTGAAAAACTAGACATCATGACACATAGTTATCAATTTCTTACTTCATATTATCCCACCAAAAATGTTCCTTTGTATATCTATAAATATTGGTACTATTAGGGTGTATAGATAAATTTGAGCTATGACCATAATTTAATAGTTTCCTTTTTAGTCAGGTACTGATGGAACACATAGCCTCTTTCCAAATTTTATAATTCCATCCTCATACACAAAGTATTCTGATATTTCATCCTTAATATCTTTAATTTTCTTTTGAAAATTATCATCATCAGATTGAGATCTTTTTATCTTTTCCAATAAATATGGTTTCACAATAATCTTAAAAATGAGTGATGTTTCCCCTTCCATAACAATTCCAATATGCATATTTACTAAATCCATGAACATAGGATCTTTCTTAATCCTTATTTAGGTTATAAGTCCATGATATTTCTTTCTTAATGCATCTACTAAATTATTTTCTTTTCTTGGGTGTTAATTTATTAAGTAACCACAATCTTTTAGTAACTTAAGCCATCATCTTTTCTTCATGTTGAGTTATTTCTATGTAAAGATATATTTCAAACTCTTATGATCTGTATATATCTCACATATTTCACCATAGATATAGTGTCTTCATATCTTTAGAGCAAAGATTATGGTTGCTAACTCAAAGTCATGATTTAGATAATTTTTCTCATGAATCTTAAAAGGTCTTATTGTATATACAATAACTTTATCATTTTTCATAAAGACAAAACCTAATACTTTATTTGATGTATCACTATATATCACAAACCCATCACTTTGTGATGGTAAATACAAAATAAGAGCATCAAATAATATTATAGTCAATTATTAAAAATATTTTTTACATTCTTTAGTCCATAAAAACTTAACCACTTTAAATGTGAGTTTGGTTAATGGGTTAGGAAATCGGGAAAAATTATGAATAAAACATTGATAGTAACCTAATAAACTAATAAAACTACATACCTATGTTATGTTCATTGGAATAGGAAACTATTATATTTCCTTTTTCTTTACAATATAAACACAGATTCATTATTTAGAGATAATATGGTGAAGAAAATAAATTTCCTAAATCCAAAATTCACACATTCTAAATTTACCATATAAATGTTTCCTTATGATGGTTACAAAAATGATTTGCAAGTGATTATGATGGTCTTAAAATATTTTAGAATACATCATAATATCATCAATTAATACTAATACAAAATAATCAAATTCAACCATAGGTTTGATGATAATGTCATCAAATATGTAATGTCCATGATTTTTTTCCATATTTTATTTAAATATTATATTGGAATTCTTTCAAGACTAAGCTATGAGACGATGTCCAGTTTCGAGGCCCGGTGAGCCCGGAACCACTGTTTGAATTTAATTAAATAAATAATAATGTGCGCATATGGTTTTACTAAAAAAGTCGAATAACTCTTGAACGGGTGATTGGATCAGAAATCTGAGGGCACTGTTGCATTCAGAGCAGCGTTTTTACCTTAGGCAAGACCTAGCATCGGCTGGTGCAGGTTGGTGGTGAAATCTAGTTTTTGGGTGTAACCATAATAAAATATTTAATAAATATATTTTATTAAATATTTCTACAGTGAAATATCTTAATTCTTTTAAATTAAAGATTTTACATGGGATTAGGATTACAGATCTCATAACCCTAAATTTCCCCTAGAGGCTTTGGAAATCTTTGGAAGAAACCTCCAATCCGGCGATGACGTTCTTGACGAGTTTCTTCGGCGACGACGACACGGCGACCGGATCTTCGCCAACGAATGCTTCGGATCATGGTAGGATGTTTGATTTTGTTTTCCTTTACCCGTTCTTGATTCCTATGACAAACTCGGACTAATCCATGAACAGATTATCCCACGGATCAATCGTATTTGCAGGATGGGATTTTTGTAGAGATTTGGGGATTGATTCTTGAAGGTTATTTTGGTTTCATTTAGCCTTCTAACAGTGATGAACCAAGATCGACACGAACATCGATCGAGGTTCATCCCTCTCAATTTTTTGTGCCTTTCTTCCCCAATTTCTCACATTCTTCGTGTGTGTTCTACACGTTCTTCATGGAGATATGAACGATGGATCATTGTGCATCAATTGTGCATTGAAACAATCTCAAACTAATGATCTGGCATCAGGACAACCCCATGGAGGTGTGACTGCGGTGGCGATGGACGGATCAATGCGGATCGGAAGATATCATTCTTTGAACGATTTCCACACGGGTGACTAGAATCGTATTTTGGAGCCGATTGAAGGCCTTAAACCCACGGATTCGGCATCACGATGATGAGGTGACCTGAGATATCGAGTTTCATGGAAAACGGATGACAGATCGCGAATCCGGAGGTTCAACCGAGGCGTGAGGAAGAAGAAGATGATTCTGGAGAAATCCCAACTACACGGTGTGTAGTATGGGCTACACGGTGTGTCTTCATTGACAGACTATCTGGCGTGTTCTCTGGGAGTACGCGGACATGGGTTGGGTACATGGCCAAGGACACGGTGTGTATACCCTTCCCCAGCCAAACCCGGCCAGATACACGAGATACCTCGTGTACTAGTACACGGGCAAGGTGACACGAGTTGAGGTCGTGTACGCGCACATGTCCAGTGTACACTGATTGAACCTCGGACACTCGTACATGGAGTGTAATACTTCTACATGTCATTTAGTTACTTTTGTACAATAAGTTTTAAGACATGGGTCGTTTACACGGGCAGTACCCGGAGTCAAGGAACACGGCGTGTGATCCTACAACACAACATGTAACCTGTTTTTACATGTCTTGTGTAGAGACCCGTATCTTGACGTACATGGACATTACATTACATTTGCGGAATACTTAGTACATTACAAAAACACACACACAAGGACCGTAATAGTTTAGTGTCTTTGGAAACTCGGACTATAATCTTCTAATCGTGGTGAAAGTTCTTCAAAATCTCCCATAAAGATCTTCCTACTTTTTTTTACCTAAAACCTTTCTTTATATCCTGGGGAAAAGAAAACATAAAAGGGTGAGCTCAAATGCTCAGTAAGGGTAAACAAAATAAATATCAATCACATCATATTCATAAGAACATAGCATTTTGGAAATCATAACCTGCAAAAGAGAGCATAATTTCATAATCATGGGATAAATCATGGCAGTGAAAAAGTAATCCCAATAATCATAACTTAAAACATGAAACTTTGTGGCATACACACATAATCATAGAGAATCATTTCTTGTTAGTCAAGACTAATTACCAAGACTATCTTAGTGGACAATGTCCCTTTCTGAATCGAGTAACCCTCGTTTCAGTCCTGTTTCACTGAACCGGTATAACCTACCGTTCCAGCCCTGTCTATCTCGTGAGATATAAAATCTTTACCCAATGCATTGGAGGGAGATATAGGTCCCACCCATCTTATAATGAATCCTTTCTTATGTGTGCCACATAATCATAAAACATACATCATCGCATAACACATGTAACAAAAATGGGATTCTTGAAACATCATGACATCATAAATCAATTCATATAAGATAAAGGAATTCATAAACATAATTCCATCACAACATAGTAAAATCAATGTAAAAATATGGATAGAAACATAATCCTTTATTATCTTAGATGGAAAATAATTTTGATAAAACACTTGAATTGAATTCTTGAGGAAAATATCCTTTCTTCTTCAAAATCAATTTCTTTTCACAAAACATCATGCAATTTTAAAAGAAAGAGATTTTATTGAAAATATTCATGAAATCTTTTAGAGGAAGCTTCATGAAAATAAGGCTTTATAAAACAGTAGAAATCCGTTCGTGCCGTATAAGTTAAAAAAACATTCTTCGTACTTTTGTCGGAAAAGTCAAAAATTACCTCGTACGAAAAACGACAAAAGATTCCTTTCATACGTATTACTAAAAACTCACCGAAGGGTAAAAATGGATTTAAACAATTTTAGGTGGATGGAAATAATATTACATATTGAGTAAACATGGATGTGGATGATAAAATACACCCCAGTAAATACTTACGAATAAACAATCTCGGGTAAAAATGAGATTGTGATATTTCCCTTACCTTAGGTCCGATTTGCTTCGTATGTGTCCGAACCTCCTGTATAATGATTTAAATAATGTCATTGACTTATTACAGAATCATATTCATTGTTATGATATCATATATGGTTCACTTATGACATTATATTACCCGTTCTTTTGTAAATTCCATGTTAAAGAAGCGTTTTGGGTAAAATCGTTTCATTTATCGTAGGTGTTTTGACTTTTTGTTCTTGACATTATTATTACTTATATCATGATTTAATTACATCCATAATATAAAATATGATTTATATATCATATATATTCAGTATATATATATATAATAGATAGATAAATGAAATGAAAAACACCGTTCATGGAGACGGTAGTCCGTACGTACGCATGAACGCTGTTTTTCTTTCTTTATTGTCTTGAATGGAAGTAAGTAGATGAAATACATATATATATATACATAAATCCAGTATCATTATTATGTCATATATTTCATTAGTACTTATTATATATACTTTATAATCATTCATGAATGGTTAATCATTAAGAATGAATCTCATCGCGTCGTGGAGACGGTATTCCGTACGTACGCACGAGCGATGATATCATTTCCATAATTATTTAATTGAATTGGAGTGGATTATACAATATATCAGAATCAATATGATGTTGTAATAACTATGTATAGTTATTCTTTACACCATTATACCCATCCTTGTAAGGTGGTGGTGGAAAATAGATTACACCACGGCGTGGAGACGGTATTCCGTACGTACGCACGCGCGGTGATTTATTTTTCCGTAGGATGGATAGATGGTGAAATAGGGTTGTTTCATACTTATAATAACATATCAGTATATGAGTGATACTGATGTTATTACTTCATAATGAAACAACCTAAGAATAAGAAGTGGAAGAAGAAATAAAGATGAAAGAATTGGTAACGGTAATTACCTCTTCTTTGAAGCGCCTCTTTGAGACCTCCTCTTAGGGCACTAAAATTGGTCTTTGAGGAAGACCAAAACCTCTAGGATGTTTCTGGGGAAGTGGAGAAGAGATTTTGGCAGGGGTTGGCCGAGCTTGAGTGCTCAAATTGGTGTGAGGAGGAGGGGGAGGAGGTGTCCTTTTATAAGGGAGGAGAGGGGCACCTTAGGAATATCTCAAAATATTATTTTATTATAATGTCAAGTTCGGTTTTAATTAGCTCAAAATTGATTTATTTCTAGGCTAAGGTGTGGATGGGTCGAAATCCTCTCATCCAATAGAATTTAGACAAGTTTAGGTTCCTATTTTAACCTTATCATTTAGATTTAACATTAAGTTAAATAATTTTACTTTTACCGTGTCTTCTTGTGTTCTTATACTATAAGGTTAATAAACTTACTATATCAAGCCAAACGAACCCCAAATTGTTTATTATTAATACATATATCCTTATCTAAGTCATTTGGCCGAACCTTAGATTTTTAGGAATAAAATAACAATTAATAATATAATATTTGATTTAAAAACTATTTTGTGTCAATTTTGACACTATTTGATATATGATTTTTGTGAAAGTCATAACAGAATTATATGTTCGAACCAAGTTGATTAAATAAACACTAATATATCATAGTAACCTAGAAAATTAGTGGAATTCATAAAAAGTCTCAAATTACATTCATTTGAGTATTTATAACATCAATTATGTTAATATTTCCTTAAAAGGGTAATTACTGCATCATCGTTGTGTCATAAATAAATTAATTTATTTAAAGTCTAAAAATTATAAATAAAATATCATTATGTAGGAAATCTTTTTAGATTTCTAATGAATATTTATAGTCGAATTTATCTTATGTATAACCCCATATTAAAAATGTTTTAGTTATTAAACTTTGATTTTAACTATTTTAACTATTCATTAAATAATATAATATTAAATGTCATAATCTAATCCAAGTGGACCTAAATGGTCATATTATATTCATAAGGTTGTTTTTGGTCGAATTACATTTATCCAATAGAATTAGGACATGTGTTAGGGTAATAGTAATATCATATTTACCCTTAGTTACCCTATTTACTATTAACCGTGGTAAAAAAAAGTAAAAAGTTACTATTCACCAAAAATTATTTTCATCTCATTGAACCACATTTTACTTACTGACATCAACCGTGTCTCTCGGATTTTTGAAATTCCATTCACAGAAGCGGTAAAATTAAGATTTATGAAGAAATTAATTTTTTTAACTACCACTTAGTAGTTTCACTATTCATCAAAAATTGATGTTTTTCAGAACAATGCCAAAATTTCATCCTAAGCTATATTTCATATTCCGAATTCAAAAATGAAGTCTATTTTTCCAAATTCATATCATAGAATTTGCATTAATTAATTTTATAATTAAATCCCGCTGTTAAAACAAATAGTGTGTTTTTAAGAAACAATATCTATCAAAAGATTGACACTTGATTATGTCTGGTTTAAATGTGAAATTACATCCAATGACCAACATTGTATTAAATTGTAAAAATATATTCTAAATATACTTTAAAACCACTCAAATTAATAATTTATCACTATTAATTATTTCGATTAAAAAAGTTGTTTTTAATTATAATTTAGTAATTTTCACTATTCATCAGAATATGAAAGTTATCCGAAAAGTACCAAAATTTCACCTTAGGCTAAATTCGATACTCCGAATCCAAAAATGAAGTTCATTTTGAAAAATAAGATTTACAGAGTTTTAAAAAGTGGTTATTACTATTCATAATGGCTAGTTTTAATAATATTTTAATAGCATATCGTTGTTTAGTGAAACTCGGTATTGCGTATTACACACGCTATCGAGGAAGGTCGTGATTGCGTGTAATGCAAGGCAAGTCAAGTATGCGTGTTGTGCAAGCTCCTTTTGGTGTAGCGTACAACACAAGACTTTAATAAAATTAAAAAGAATATTTTTTTATAAAATCTTGGGCTGTTACATCTTGAGCCAGCTATCTTCTATGACTTGGACTAGTTTCCTTAGGGTTCGTCCCCTTGGTCTTTCCCCTGAAGTTTTCTGGTATCGTTTCCTACATACAGGAGTATGATCCCTTCAGCAGGACTTCCTAAATAGAGTTCTTGGAATCCCCTCTATGAGACTTAGAGTCGGATATTCTATTCTTTCGTGGTACCCTAGGTATAGTTTCTTAGTATCAACATGACCTAATTTACCTAGGAGCCAATCCTCTACTTAGCAGGATAGTTCAGACTGAGTTATTGGAATCACCCCATAGCTACTGGTTGTGATCCTCATCTGATGCATCAAGTATCTTTCTTCAGTACTCGTGGAGTGAGTTCTCCTGGAACGAGTGCATCGTATCTCTCTTCAGACTTATGAGAATGTTCTCTCTCTTACGTGCTTAGTGGAATCTTCGATCTAGATCTTAGTGGTGGTTTCGTGATAGCCGATCATGTATGAGTATATCTGGATATTCTTGTAATATGTTCTGTTAAAATATACTGTGTAGAGTTGAATTCATCATTCCCTTCTGGTATTTTCCCTTGTTGTATTCCTTTGTGATTTCGGGGTGTCCTACTGGGAATTGTTATACTCACCCCTGCACGGGCTTTGCCTGCACGTGTCGTGTCTTGTGCAGACGAGCGAGCCTTTGACAGGATTCTAGGTGGACCAGGATCGGACGGTGCTCAGTTAGATCAGGCAGGCCGAGGTGTGTTCCTATGGCTACGGATTGCAGTCCCAGTACCTTTCTTTACAAGTTGGACTTTGTTGTAGACTTTTTTTTAGAGGGCTTGTACTTTTGGCCTAGTGTTTTATATTACTATATTTTACTTTCCTGTCGTACTCTATTGGTTGGAATTTTAGTGTATGCATGAATTTCCATTTTCAGTAGTTTTTATTTTTCAGATTTGTGGGCTCGGAGATGTGTGTGTACGTGTATAGGTTTATAGGTAATCCCTCCCATGTTAGTGACATTCCTACTCGATTATGGTCACCCACCCCTAGCATATTAAAGGTGGGCTTGGGGAGTTTTGGGACGGGCCCCCCTGGGACGGGTTGTGATAGAGTGGTATCAGAGGTCGTCGGTTCAACCTTAGGATAGAGAGTCTGTGAGTTGGTTTGAGGAAATAGTGTTAAGTGTTTCGAGTTCAGCTTTCAAGCTAGGGAACCTAGTGTTGGTATGGGTGGCCGGCGTATCCATACACCAGGACTTTGATAACATTCTTTTCGACTCGAAACATGAGAACACTAGTTGCAGGGTAAAATAATGGTACATGCATCATATAGGAATGGGTTGTGGTTTCCATGTCCTTCTTGAGTCAGCTATCCAGATATACTCACTGATTGTGATACATCTTTTTTTCTTTACAGGATGCCTCCGCGGCACGCACCCACTAGGATCCAGCAGCTCAATCACAAGGATGACCCCTCAGTGATGAAGCTTTGATACAGGGACTAGATCCCCCAGTTTTACCTTCGGGTGGTGTGCCAGTTATTCCACTACCTATAGAGCAGTGTTTAGTGCCTATTGTACCAGTAGAGGAGGAGCTCAGGCTGAGCGCACTCCACGAGTTTTAGAGATAGAGACCCCTCAGGTTTCGAGGAGAGCCTGACCCTCAGGAAACAGAGGACTGGCTTGAGGCAGTGGCCAGAGTCTTCTGTTTGGTCAGGACACTAGCAGACCAGATGGTGATCTTGGCAGCGAGCCTTCTACAGGGCTCGATAAGGAAATGGTGGAGTTTGGTTATCCAGACTCATGACGAGGTGAATCTTGCTTGGTCAGAGTTTGAGCATCTCCTCAGAGAGGAGTTTTCACCGGTTACCCTGAGAGCAGTACGTATACAAGAGCTTATTCAGCTCCAACAGGGAACCATGACGGTGGCTGACTATTCATCAAGGTTTACTGACCTCTCACAGTACTCGATGGATATGGTCAGGGATCAGTACTTCAGAGCTCCTACTTTCAAGCGGGGCTTGAGCAGATACATCCGAGCTAGCATCATCCCTATGAGCATTCCTACTTATGCTGGGGTGCTCGAGCGGTCTTTGGTGGTTGAGAGCTTCTTAGAAGAGCAGAGACCACCAGTATTTGTCAGTAGTGAGTGAGCGGGAGTAGAGACCTCGGCAGCAGGGATCCGACGTCAGGGACCCAGACGTGGGAGATATTTTTAGAGGAGATCCCAGGACAGAGGATCTTTCGTACAGGGTATATAGGGTGCATCCGGTCAGCCTTGAGAGAGGCAATGCTACTCATGTGAGGTTAGGGGACATCTCGTTCGAGATTGTCCGACCCTCCGTACTACTGACATGGAAGTAGTGGATGGACCACCGAGGCAGAGGCAACGTGTGGAGTAGACAGATCCGCAGGGTGGCGGACGTGGTAGAGGAGCTGGGAGAGTAATTGGAGGTGGTCGGCGTTTTGACCCTTTACTACCACCACCCCCAGGAGGTCCACCCCAGGTTCATTGATCTAGTGGACAGAGGCAGGGACAGTTGTAGGCAGCAGAGTCTTATGACCCAGGTACTCCTAGAATGATTAGAGGTACAATCTATGTCTTTTCTACTTTGGATGCCATACTGATAGACATAGGTTCTAGTCTTTCTTTTCTGGATTCTTATCTTGTTCAAGACCTTGAGATTCCATTTGAGCCATTGGCTCAACCCTTATGCTTATAAACACCGAATGGAGAAGATTCAGAGGTCACACACCTTTGCAGATAGTGTGACATGACCCTTGGAGGTGAGAGTTTCGGTTGGAACCTCTTGGTGGTAGCGTCGAGGCCTTACGATGTCATTATTGGTATGGATTTTCTATCCACAGTTCATGACCAGATTGACTACTTTAGGCGAATGGTGCAGTGTTTCCACAGTGATAGAATGAGGTTCTCCTTTGTCGGTGAAAAAGCGACCCTGGCAGCGCAAGATGGACTCATACGTAGGAAGGTACAGCCGATTTCAGATAAGTTGGCTAGCCTATCCATTGGAGCAGTAGATGTTACGAGTTTCCAGTTTCCAGAAGTAGTGGATGAGTATGAGGACGTCTTTCCGGAGGATGTCCCCGGACTACCTCCCCATCGGGAGATAGATTTCTGCATTGAGTTGCAACCCGGGATGACACTGATATCATCATCAGCATATCTGATGGATCCTACAGAGCTTCGTGAGCTGAGAGTGCAGCTGAAAGACTTGCAGAGGAAGGGCTTCATGAGACCCAGTGTTTCACCCTGGGCGGTCCCAGTTTTGTTTTCCAAGAAGGCAGATAGTATCTTTAGACTGTGTGTGGATTACTGGTTCTTGAACCAGGTGACCGTGAATAACCGGTATCCACTACCGAGGATCGATGACCTCTTCGGCCAGTTAAGAGGGGCACGATGGTTCTAGAAGGTTGATCTATGATCAGGTTATCACCAGTTGAGAGTATGGGATGAGGATATACCGAAGACGGCTTTCAGATGTCACTACTGTCACTATGAGTACTTGGTGATTCCCTTCGGCATGATGAACGCCCCGACATTGTTTATGGGACTCATGAACTGGGTCTTTCAGCACTATCTAGATCGGTTCATGGTGGTCTTCATCAGTGATATCATTGTGTACTCTGCATCCTAGGATGAGCACGCAAGGCACCTAAGGATGGTTCTGGACACACTTCGAGAGCACCAGTTGTACGGGAAACTCTCAAAGTGTCAATTCTGGATACAGGAGGTCCACTTTTTGGGACACGTTATCTCAGAAGATGGTGTAGCAGTGGACCCAGCCAAGGTAGAGGCAGTGTTAGCATGGAAGCCACCATGAAGCGTGACGGAGGTGCGGAGTTTCCTTGGGTTGGAAGGCTACTATCAGAGATTCATTCTGGATTTTTCCTGGATTTCAGCACCCATGATAGCTTTGACACGAAAGGGGAAGCCTTTCCTGTGGACCGAGAGATGCCAGCAGGCTTTTCAGTAGTTGAGACAGAGTCTGATGAGCGCCCTGATCTTGAGACTACCAAAAGAGGGTTTCGAGTTCTTAGTGTTTTGCGACACATCAGGAACTAGTCTTGGTTGTGTCCTAATGCATAGGCAAGCGGTGATTGCCTATGGATCACGTCAGTTGAGGCCACATTAACAGAACTACGTGACCCATGATCTTTAGTTGGTAGTGGTAGTCTTCACATTGAAGATATGGATACACTACCTGATGGGTGAGCGTTTTATCATCTACTCTAATCATAAGAGTCTCAGATATATCTTTTCTCAGAAGGATCTGAATTTGAGATAGAGGCAGTGGCTTGAGTTCCTCCAGGATTAGGAATTTTAGATCGTTTATACACCTGGGAAGGGGAACGTTGTGGCAGATGCTCCCAGCAGGAAATCCAATTCGCAGTTGCTGGATGAGGCAATGAGGCAATTGGAATATTAAAGATATCCTTCATGAATAGAGATTAGGGAGATTACCTTCAGTCGATGGTTGTTACCCTTACACTCTTACAGTGAGTCAGGGAAGCACAACTCAAGGATACTAGCTGTGAGACTCTACGTGCTCAGATATCCACAGGTGATGATGTTGATGGATATTCAAAAGGTGGGGAGCATGTTTTTCTTTTCAGAGGGCGTACAGTAGTAACAATGATGTTGTGGGAGGAGGTTCTAAGTTAGTTCCATAAATCTCCTTTGGCGGTGCATCCAGGCATGGAAAATATGTACCAGGACCTCTGATGTCAGTTCTGGTGGCCAGGAATGAAGAAGAGTGTGGCAGAGTTTGTTTCTCGGTTCCTTACTTGTCAGCAAGTAAAGGCTGAGCACCAGGTTCTAGTAGGTTTGACTCAACCCCTTGAGGTTCCAGAGTGGAAGTGGGATGGGATATCCATATACTTCGTGACGGGTTTACCATGTACGTCCCGGGGACACGATGCCATCTGGGTGATCGTTGAACGAATCACCAAGTCAGCCCACTTCCTAGCCATACGGGAGCAGAGTTCAGTAGAGAGCTGGAGACGCCTCTATGTACAGGAGATAGTTCGACTTCGTAGAGTGAGATCAACGATAGTCTTAGATCATGATGCTCATTTCACATCCCGTTTGTGGAAGGGATTGCAGGAAGGTTTTGGGACTCAGTTACGCTTGAGAACAACATTTCATCCTCAGACTGATGGTCAGACAGAGCGAACCATCCAAGTTCTGGAGGATATGCTATGGGCTTGTATACTTGACTTTGGTCAGAGCAGGGATGATCATGTACCACTGGTGGATTTTTCTTATAACAACAGTTATCATTCCACTATTGGTATGGCGCCATTCGAGGCCTTGTACGGGCAACCTTGTAGGTCGCCACTTTGCTGGACTGACCTAGGAGAGTCAGCACACATGGGCCCAGAGATGGTGTGAGCTACTATGGATAAGGTTTAGGTCATCCAGGACCAGATGAAGACTGCACAGAGTCGGTAGAAGTCTTATTCTAATAGGAGATGGAGGCCCTTGGAGTTCGAGGAGGGAGACTATGTGTTTCTCCAGGTCTCAACTCGATGAGGATTTCAGAGATTCAGCCGAGGTGGCAAGTTGTCCTTGAGGTTCATCGGCCCTTTTCAGATTCTGAGTAGAGTTGGCGAGGAGGAATACCGCTTGGCTCTACCTCCTCAGATGGATCGGGTACACAACGTCTTCCATGTGTCGCAGCTACGGAGATACGTGCATGATCTATCACAAGTTATCGACTGGGGCGAGTTGGACATCGATGATGGAGTGACCTTTGCTGAGTACCCAGGGGAGATCGAGGATTGGCAGGAGAAGATTCTTCAGGGGTGAGCTATTCCCTTGGTGCGTGTCTGGTGGTATCATAGGAATATCCAGGAGAGCACGTGGGAGAGAGAGGCTTAGATTCGTGTGCAGTACCCACATCTTTTTTAGTAGCCTTTGTTTTGGATTTTCAGGGACATAAAGCCCTAAGGTGGGGAGGATGTAATGTCCCAGATTTCTTTTCCGTATTTTATTTTAATATTATATAGGAATTATATCGAGACCAGGCTCTAAGACGGTGTGCATTTCTGAGGCCCAGTGAGCCCAGAACCACTGTTTGAATTTAATTAAATAATTAAATAATGCTCGGATATGGTTTTACTGAAAAAGTGGAATAACTCCTAAACGGGTTCTTGGATCAGAAATTTGAGGGCATCGTTGCATTTAGAGTAGTGTTTTTACCTTATGCAAGACCAAACATCGGCTGGCGCAGGTCGGTGGTAAAATCTAGTTTTTGGGCGTAACCGTAATAAAATATTTAATAAAAATATTTTATTAAATATTTCTGTACTGAAATATCTTAATTGTTTTAAATTAAAAATTTCATAAGGGATCAGGGTTACAAATATCATAACCCTGAATTTCCCCTGGAGGCTCAGGAAATCTCTAGAGGAAACCCCCAATGCGGTGACAACGTTCTTGATGAGTTTCGCCAGCGACGACGACACGGTGGCCAGATCTTCGCCAACGAACGCCGCGGATCCTGGTATGATGTTTGATTTTGGTTTCCTTTCCCTATTCTTGATTCCTACAACGAACGTGGACTAATCCACGAACATATTATCCCATGGATCAATTGTATTTGTGGGATGGGCTTTTTGTGGAGATTTGGGGATTGATTCTTGAAGGTTATTTTGGTTTAATTTTTCCGTCTAACGGTAATGAACCAAGATCGACATGAACATCGATCAAGGTTCGTCCCTCTCGATTTGTTGTGCCTTTATTCTTTGATTTCTTGCGTTCTTCGTGTGCGTTCTATGCATTCTTCACAGAGATATGAACAATGGATCATTGTTCATATGTTGTGCAATCCAACAATCTCAAACTAATGATCTGGCATCAGGACAACCCCACAGAGGTGCGACTACGGTGGCGATGGAAGGGTCAAAGTGAATCAGAAGATATCGTTCTTCGAATGATATCCGCACGGGTGACCGGAATCGGATTTCGGAGACGATCGAAGGCCTAAAACCCACGGATTCAGAATCACGAAGATAAGGCGACCTGAGATCTTGAGTTTCATGGAAAACGGATGACAGATCGCGAATCCGAAGGTTTGGCCGAGGTGTGAGGAAGAAGAAGATGATTCTGGAGAAATCCCGACTACACGAAGTGTAGTATGGTATACACGGCGTGTGTTCATCGGCGGACTACTGGGCATGTACTCTGGGAGTACACGGACACGGGTTAGGTACACGGATGAGGACACGGTGTGTATAACCTTCCTCGGCCAGACCTGGCTTGATACCCAGGATACCCCATGTACTAGTACATGGGAAAGGCGGCATGGGTTGAGGCCGTGTATGGGCACATGGCCAGTATACACGGAGCGAACCTCGGACACTCAGACATGACGTGTAATCCTTCTACATGTCGTGTATCTGCATTTATACAACAAGTTTTAAGACATGGGCCGTTTACATGAGCAGTACTCGGAGTCAAGGAACACAACGTGTGATCTTACTACACGCCATGTAACCTATTTTTACATGTCTTGAGCCGGTTGTCTTCTGTGACTTGGATTAGTTTCCTTAGGGTTTATCCCCTTGATCTTTCCCCTGAAGGTTTATGGTATCATTTCCTATGTACAGAAGAATGATCCCTTCAGCAAGACTTCCTGAATAGAGTTGTTTGAATCCCCTCTGTGAGACTTAGAGTTGGATCCTCTATTCCTTCATGGTACCCTAGTTAGAGTTTCTTAGTATCGATGTGACCTACTTTACCCAAGCATTGATCCTCTACATAGAATGATAGTTCATAGTGAGTTTTTGGAATCACCCCATAGGTACTAGTTGTGATCCTCATCTGACGCATCAAGTATCTTTCTTCAGTACTCACGGAGTGAGTTCTCCCGGAACGAGTGCATCGTATCTCTCTTTAGACTTAGGTGTATGTTCTCCCTGTTATGTGCTTAGTGGAATCTTCGAGCTGGATCTTAGTGGTGGTTTCACTATAGTTGATCATGTATGAGTATATCTAGATATTATTGTTATATGTTCTGCAAACATATATTGTGTAGAGATGACAGCATCATTCCATTGTGGTATTTTCCCCTGTTGTATTCCTTTGTGATTTCAGGGTTTCCCGTTGGGATTGTTATACTCACCCCTGCACGGGATTTTTCTACACGTGTTGTGTCTTGTGCAGACAAGCGAGCCTCTGATAGGATTCTAGGTGGACTCAGACCGGACGATGTTCAGTTAGATCAGGCAGGTCGAGGTGTGTTCCTACGGCTATGGATTGCAGTCCCAGTACCTTTCTATACAGGTTGGACTTTGTTGCAAACTTTCTTTTAGTGGGATTGTACTTTTGGCCCAGGGTTTTACATTACTGTACTTTACTTTACTGTCATACTTTGTTGGTTGGGATTTTAGTTTATGCATGCATTTACATTTTCAGTAGTTTTTACTTTTCAGCTTTTTGGGCTTGGAGATGTGTGCGTACGTGTACAGGTTTATAGGTAATTCCTCCCATGTTAGTGACATTCCTACTCGGTGCTAGTCACCCACCCATGGCCTATTGGAGTCGGGCTTGGGGAGTTGTGGAATAGGCCCCACTAGGATGGGTTGTGACAAAAAAATCACATATATGTGTCATAATGGGGACTTCTCGGCACATTTTTTTTCAATGATACTTTCCTTTTGAGTTTTTAAAAACAACTCACTTATTAAATAAAAACTGAAGTGTCAAATTTTCATAGAAAACTAGTTAGATATAAAAGAGTGTGAAGATCTATAATCAAATAAAGTGTTTTCTAAATTTTAAGATATGATTAATGTATATGTCACCACATCCTTAGGTACTTATACTTCATTTGTGTTGATTTCATAATCTTGGTCATCTCCCATTGTCCTCCTCTATGGTATATTCCCCGGATTCTTATGAAATTGATTTGAATAATTCCCAATTTCTTTATAATTAAATAATTGGACATCATTGATTTTTTTCTTCACCTTGCATTCATTATCTTGATGACCCTTTTCTCTACACTTATAATAAAATCTTATGTCTCTCAATAAATTCCTGGGATGATTCTTTCCACAATTTTCACATAATGGTAATTACTTTTTTCCTATATTCTTTTTTGATGTTTTACCATTTTTATGGTTATCATAAGACCTATTATTCTCTTGATTTCCCTTTAACATATGGGATCTAACAAAATCTTTCTCTATTTTTATTGCACATAATACTATTTCATAATTTTATCAAAATGTTTTAGAAGATAGATCCCTTGAGATACTTGGATTAATACCTTCAAATAAAGGATCAATATTGTTTTTAAAATCGTGTATGTAATCTGTAGAAAATATGGCTAATCTTATTAAGGTAGGATCATACTCTAGAACACTCTCTTCTTCCTTTTTATTTAACCTATGGATTTTTTTCTTCATTTTAGTTCGTTACTCACGAGGGAGATATTTATCGAATAATTTTTCATTAAAATTGTTTTATTCCATGTCTTCCATTTAATATTCCTCCTTTTTATACTGGATCAACAACCACCATTGATCAGAATATACCTTGAGGTAGTATACCACTAGTATTACCTTTTCCCTTCCATCACTTACCAATTCCAAAAATATATTTTTGAGGGACTTGATCTATTTCACAACTACCACTGGATTAGTAGTCCCACTAAAATATGGGAGTTTCTTCCACATTAAACAATCCAACATAGGTTTAGTATTGTTATTCATTATAACCTGAGTAATCTATCCTAATATATTCATGATTTTCTCAGCTCCAACATCAATTGTGTTGACTTTATTAGTGGGGAAATCCCTACATTATTCGCCAGTATGGATTCCCTTTATTTCATTAGGCTTCATCACTGAATAATAGCACACGCAAATCTAGGTCATAATCATCTTGGTTATTGATCCAAAAAATCACTATAATGAATTAATATAATTATCATGTTTATTTAACATCTAGTTCTTAAGGTTTTTATTAAACCTTCTCTAATTCCAACTATAACAACCCCGACCCCAGTAGCCCAGAGTCGGTGGTTATTTTATTACAATCGAATAGATACAAGATATAACATCATTAAGGATATATTAGTTAGGTATTATTGTGGAAATATATACATAAAAGGTTCCCTTATTACATTGGTCATTAAATATAGAATATAATAAAGGGAAATAAATTTATTCCTTGACACTTATTCAAAGATTTCTTCTTCAGAACCTGGGGAAGGAAAAAAAATAAAAGGGTGATCTCAAATTCTTAGTAAGGTTTACATATAGTAGAAACATGAATATATATTAAGGGAAGAATAATCAATAAGGAATAATCATTATGGAAAGGTAAATAAATAAAAAACACATTCAATTTAATCAATAAACTAATAATGAAAATGTGTCTATAGATTTTTTCATATTGAAAATATCATGGATAGTAATAACTAAATACTAAATGAAATAAATGATTAGTTATTTAACATTATGTATCTGTAACATGAACCACTACCATCAAGACCTTTCACAAGACAGATTAAGTCGATGGGTATAAACCTATATGATTCTTCATAAAAACAAATGTGAAGGGTTTGTTACCAACTGATTTGTCTCTTGATACTTTTAAATACATTGAGAGTCTATATCATATTAGGACTCACCAGTCACTCCAATCCCAAATAATTCTTATTACATAGATTTAATTCAATAATATTATACCTTATAAAAATAGTTGTATTGGGTGTAGGATATAAATTTATCAGTATTTCCCCAGTTAAAATAATATTCAAATTAAACACCATATGTAAAAATTTTATACGGATTAAACAATAATTATATCCATGATAAAAGAAATATGGATATTTAATGAAATATTCATTGATTTATGATCAAAAATAAAATGAGCAGTACACAGAGGGAATAAGTGGTGAATATGGAATATGTTCTATATAAATTAAAGTGAAATGAAAAACCCTTACCATATATTCAAAATTATTTTTCACTTTTACATAATTTTATAGATAAT
Organism: Viscum album; assembly: GCA_963277665.1. Taxonomy (NCBI): domain Eukaryota; kingdom Viridiplantae; phylum Streptophyta; class Magnoliopsida; order Santalales; family Viscaceae; genus Viscum; species Viscum album. The sequence continues at coordinate 564,845,199 of OY728164.1, read as the reverse complement.
CAAATTAGATTTATTAATTACATAATTTAGAACATCTTAAAAATATATTTGATTTATTATAATTTTATTAAGTTCATTTTTGGATATTTTGATGAGTTATAATGTTTAATTTCATTGTTTCAAGAGTTTTTGTTTCATGGTTTTATGGTTGGTTACCTTGTGTATAATTATGAGAATTTTTGTAGAATGGAAGGAAAAATCTAGAAGTGAATATATTTATTATTATTGAACATCTATAATTTTAAAGGGTATCATGTATCATTTGGTTATATGGTATCAAGATGAATCATTTGATAAAACATTGATGAAAATGTTTTAATTAATTTTGGTGGGTTTTACGACCATCAAAAACTTGTATCAATTTATTTAATATTATGTTTATATGTTGATTCAAAAAAATGATATAATTTATAATATGTATATTACAATCTCATTTAACCACAATAAGATTTTTATGACCTGTCTTGAAGGCAGCAATGGAAAATGAAAACTCATCATCCACAAAGGTGGTGAATCGACACATCACGGATGATGTTTTCATTTTTAGAATAAAAGAAGAAAATAATATATTAGATGATAGATATTAAATTAACATAATAAAATTATAGTATATATATTATCTTAGAGTTATCATACCACTTTGGATAAGGTAAGTGGAGGTGATAATAATAAAAGAAAATAAAATAAAACGGAAAGAAGGAAGATTTTACCACTTGAATATAGTCTCCTTGGGAACCTCTTTAAGACACTTGGATTTGGTATTTTGGTAATACCAGAAGGTCTTAGACATTAGGAAGATGATTAGGAAGGAAATTGGAAAGAATTTATACTAGATTCAAGGCTTAGAACGTGTAAGGAGAATTGGTGGTGAGGGGTGGTATTTATAGGGGAGGAGATGTGTGTTTTTTATTATTTTATTCATTAATTTATTATTTTGACTCAAGACTATCAATAGTATCGATTCTTGTGATTAATTAAAATTAAAAGTTCATTTTATTTCAAACTAATGGGGTCCTACATCATAAATGACAAAAAAAACTTTTATTTAATTTATAATGTTAAATATCATAAATTACAGTATTTCACTATTCAACAAAAATTCAACTAATTCATAAAAATAAAAAAAAATTAAACCTAACCATTTTTCTATATTTAGATTTCAAAAATGGACTCCATTTTATGAAAATAATTTTCTAAATATGGTAATTTTAATTTCTAATTAAAATCAACATTTATTTAAAAAATAACGATTTTGATATTATAACTTATTTTACGACACATTAAAAAATTAATTATGGTATCATAAAATAATAATAATATTATTATTATAAAACAAAATATTAATTAATTCATATATTTTATAAAAATAATTTTTCTTTTAATTTATTATATTATTTGTAAAATTGTAAATAAAATATTACGTTTCAAAAAAATAAAAACACATAATTTATCATTTTTAAAACATTTATTTACTTATTATATGATATAAATATATCATAGTGTCATTTATGATATACCTAAATTTTATTTATACTTTAATAGGTGAGTTTATTATTATAATGTCCACATTACTTTTCCTAACTCTTGCGTTACTATTCCAACAATCATGTTAATATTTAATAGTATATCACGGTTCTTTTAAGATCAATGTTGCATGAAACATAATCTATTGAATTTATTGAATTTATTTATGAATATACATACCATAAAATCTTGGGGTTTTATATAAATCCAAAATAAGAAGGATTTTAGTGCAAACTTAAGGAGGATACCCAAAGAAGAGGTAACATTCATCAATTAGCATTTTTGTTTTATATCTTCCTCCAACTCATTAAATTATTGTTATACTGTTACGATAAAAAAATACTTAGTATATTAAATATATTAAGATTTTTTTATTTTAATATAATTTACTACAACCATATCCACTTCCATCAAATTAGTTATTAAATCATCGTTTGTGTGTACGACGAACTACCAACATGCAAATCGATGTCATTCATTTTTTCCATCACCGCCTCTCAAAATTAGACATAATAATGGATTTATTGTTTATATATCATATTTATGATATTATTATGCTTATATAACTATTATATCACACATAACTTCTTGTTTTCCATTTTTTAGGAATACGATAATGTCGCTCGTGTGTATGGTGGACTACCACCTCACGAAGCAATGTGATTTGTTCATTATTTACATGTAAGGTAATAAGGATGGTTTTGATGAAAATATACGATATATATAAAATAAAAATTATTTTTTAATGATACTTTATCATTTATATTTCTTTCTTTCAATGCATTTAGAAAATAGAACCAACGTTCTTGCGTACGTATGGCCTATCGTCTCCATGAAAGATGTATTTCATTTTCAATCTCTATATTTAATAGATTATTATAAATAAATACATAATTAATATATATTATATTTATATCATTTTTAAAATTATGGATATTATGGAACCATGATCAAAGTAAGAGGACAAAAAATAACCAATTAAAACATACATAAAAAATAAACTTGTTATTTCCCAAAACATGACTTTAACATAGAATTGTTAATAAATTGGTAATAAGAAGTAATAACAAAATAATATATGGAATGATATATACAATTGTGGTTATTTAATCTATTTATAATAAACTTATATTTATTATATATAAGGTTCAAATGTGTACAAAGGAAGTTGAGACTTGAGGTAAGGTATTTCTAGTCTCTCTTTTATTTTTTAGAGACAAGAAAATTCACAACTCATTTCATTTTTCTAGTGTATATATATTTACCCCTTTTAAATATTTATCATTAATCTAATTATATTCATTATTTATAAGTTTTCATTTTATTTTATTCTTTATTGGGGCTTATGATTCAAAATATTACTAAAGGAGTAAGGGATTTCCGTCTCATTTTTTACTTCTGTAAGACACATACCAGATTCACCACCTATTTATTTTATATGGAATATATGCTTCACATAAATTTATTTTATCATGATTATAATTAAAATTATTGGCACTTACATGTCAATTTTATGATATCTCTTTCATGGGGTTTACGGTTCAAAAGATACCATATCGGTAAGGGATTGTTTCTCAATTTTTTTTGAGTCATACATTATTTTATGCACCTATATTCTTTCATGAGGGGTATAAAAAGACTATTTTATATGTAATACCATGAATTTATTTATCCTCATGATATTTTATGTTCTATTTTATGTTATTCTTTCATTGATCTTAAGAAAAGTGGTCAAAATTTTATGTTACAATCTTATCATTTATCAGGATTGTTTTTTTTAAAGTTTTTTTCAAATAGGGAATGTTATTTTCCTCAATAAATTTTTTAATTTATTTTAAATCAACCTTTATAAGATTTCATGAAAAGAATTTTTAAAATATTTTATGAGTTTTTATTTTAAAAAATTTATTTTGAAATAAAATTTATCTTCCTTAAAAAACATTCCAAGTGGTTTATCTTTCAAAATAATTATCTATATAATATGACATCCCTTGATATAAATTATACTTTTATGGTTATATGAATAAATGATACCAATATTATTCTTTCTCTAAATATTTTATGGTGACAAGATGTTTATAAAACCTATTTCTTATCCATGGGTTATACTGTGAATTTTTTTTATGAAACCAACTTTTTTTCCATGTGTTGCACTATGATAAAATGATTATAAGACATATCCATTTTCCATTAATTATGATATGGGGAATTTTATATTAAACCCATTTCATTTAATGTGTTGTGATATGATGAATTTTTTATTATCTTGTCACACACATATGTGTGATTTTCATTATGTGACAGGTGGTAACTATATATCTCTCCAAATCATTTGGTAATGATAAATATTCCATGAGCTCAGTGAGTACACTGGTGGTTATATCAAGATTCAAAATAAGGGTACATTGGTGGTTATTCCAAGCCCAAAAAATAGAGTACACTGGTGGTTATACCAATCCTAAAGTAGGTACATGAGTGGTTATCCCAAGCCAAACATGGTATAAATGTATGAGTGGGTATCCATGACATGAAATTTTCTATTATTATATATATTCCACAAATATATGTATTATTCAAATTTTATTCTCTCATAGATCATGTTCTTTGATTCCATTATGATTCATGTATTAAGAACTGCTAATCTATATGGCATGACTCAAGATTATGATCTTTGATATGTAGGGTATGGTCTTCAAAATTTATGATCATATTCTCATACCCTTATTCCCATGTTATGCTTACATGTTACTGTTGTTTAACCTTACTAAGAATATGAGCTCACCATTTATTAGGTTTCGTTTTCCCTGGTTATGAATAAAGGTTTTAAGTAAGGATGTTCTATGAATATTACTTAATTGGAAGATCTTTATGGGGGACATTGAAGATCTTTCAGTAATGAAGAAGATTGTGTTCCATGTTTACAAAGGGAATAAATTATTAAGGTCCTCATGCACGTGTTCATATAATGTAATGAATATTCATATAAAAATATATAATGTCTATATATGAGAAACTTGGGTCACAATATTACTTGGGATATGATTTTATATTACCATATTTATTATATCTCTGGGTGGTTTATATTTATGATGATTACATTTTTTTGAAACCTATTTTATCACTATATGTTAAGATTTGATGAAATGATAAATTTTTTCATTATATCGTGGTATACATATTAATGGATTATGATTATTTGATATGTGGATCTATAATAAACCAAGGATGGGTGGTTAGGTTATAAATAAAGCATGGGTGAGTCTGTTATATCTCTCTAATACATTGGGTAATGATGAAGGAGTTGAAAAACTCCTAATAGGTGGAGAATTTTTGAAAAACCTAATAGGTGATGGAGTTAATAAACTCTTAAGAGGTGATGTAGTTAACTGGATGGAAGTTAATCCTAACAGAAAGTTAGGAATTACTGGGTTTTCATTTCCATTAAGGTACTTTTTCTAAAATAATAGTATTGGGACTAAACCTTGACTAAAGAAGTGATTTTATAATCTTATGTGAGTGACACAATCTTCTTTATTATGTTTATGCTCATGATTTATTATTTATGATTCCACACTCTTATGTATTTTTTCTTTTTATTGAAAAAACATTATGTCATGGTTTATGATTAAATATATTTGAATAATTATATATGGTTATTAAAAGTTTTGATGATTTTATCATACCCTTATGCTTATATTATAATATCTTATGATCATTTATTTATATCCATTATGTTTAAGATTACTCATAATATGAGATCACCTTTTATTATATATCCCTTTCATAGGTTACAAAGAAAAGATTTAATTTTGATATGTCTAATAAAGGTTCTATTTGTGAAGAATGTAATGGTAAATTATGTATATATTTTTTGTAACAAATTTTTATGTATCAAAGTTTCCAAAGTCACTAAAACTTTATGGTTATATCATAGAACATATAGATATATAATGAATATTCCACTAATAAAATGTAGAATTTATGTACGAAAATTTTGGTGTTATTTTAGTTGGTATCAGTGCATGTTTTATCCATTTTTTGAAACTAGGATGAGAAACAATAGATAAACCCCTTATAGGATAAACATATGAATATAAGAATAACGTAAGTTATGTTAAAGAAATAAGTGTGTTTTTTCTAATAAAATGTATCCATTTTTAGATACTATAAGAGTATGTGGTTTTGTAATAGCTAAATATAGGGGTTAAAACCTTGAAAAGAGTTGGTCAAGTATATCTCGACCATCATTCTGGTGCATTCTACACACTTGGTTTGAAACTCCCAAGGGATATTCTTAGGTTAAATCACATTTTATTTATGAACCACTATGAGACATTTGTATAGATAAGGACCATGGATGACCTAAGTTAAACCTATGGTCCCGTAGATTGAAAATAATTTTTAATGATTTAGAAATCCTATAAATGATTTTTCCATGATTATATGATTTAACACTATGATTATTTTTTATTATGCAATTATTTTTAGTATTATTAAATGGTTGGAATAGAAGGAATCATTTTAACACATAATGTGATGGAAAATGCAATGATTTCCCCCCTGAGAAATATACTTTTATAGGAGTTGGAATGAAAAATCTTATTGTTATGATTACATAACTTTCCTAATCCTTGAATCATATTAAAATTCCAAATGAGTGATTTAAGGAACAATATATTTTTTAGTCCTTCATGAGGAATTTTCCACCTTATTTTAGTGGGTACCATGATCTACTACTTTCTGGAAAACAAATCAATGCTGCTAAAAATATATTTCCCATTATCTAGTTCTCAAAACATGAAATGGTTGTCTTAGTTTTTTATTATTTAGAATTTAAATAGGATCAATGTTGGACTCTAATCAAGAATACTAGGAAATATGATTAAATTGACTCTATGAAGCGGGGTGAGTTTAGGATTTTATTTTACAATAAATACTTTCCCCATATTCATAATACAAAAATGGTGAAGAAATTATATGAGATAAAGTATAAGGATAATGAATTTAGTGGTACTAATAAGAAAAATTCTACAATATTTTTGAGGTATTCTCCTGGTATTATCATTCAACTAGAAAGTAATATTGATCAGTTCTTTAGTGTTTTAAAACCAATTCTCCAAACGGATTTATCCATAAGATACTTTTAGTGCTATGAATAAATAATTATATTTTCTATCAAGGTAGATACAAAGATTGTAGTCACCCATTAATCTTAAGATTTTGATATTAAAATAAATATGGAATGAAAATGAAATTTTAATAATAAGAAACATGGATAAAAGAAGATGATATTTTTATTATGCCAGAAGTGTGTAAATAATTGTGGTAGGAAATTGTAATAAGTTTAAAAGTAAATGATTAAGTGTGTAACGGAAGTTCATTGAAAAAAAAATAATGCCAAAGTGATGTGAAAAGTCCAGTCAACAAAATGAATAATGTAAAATCTCGGCAGAATGCACCACTCACACTCTAATGCTTCAAATTCAAGTAGTGTGGGAATTATACTAACCAGTTCATGAATCTAAGGGTTAATGATATTGATTGGCATCAGAAACCTATTAATCCTATATAAAAAGTTAAATATCATGTGATACTATTTCTAATGTGAGGTATGATAATGAAGTGATGAAATGTGGAATTATCATCCACTCTAAAAATACTAATGTCTTATTTGATTCTGGCTCTACCCACTCTTTTATATGCGAACAATTTTCTAAAGGTATCACATTATAACCTCAATTATTAGATATAAAAATAGAATGAAAAACTTCTAATGGTATGATGATCACATCTCAATTATCTGATTCTTCCCCAATTGAAGTTTATGGGAATGTGATTTTAGAAAAAAAAATTATTATTCCTCTAGTTGAATTTGATGTGATTTTTTTTCATGTATTGTCTTTCTTTATATGAATCTCATATCAATTTCTAAGGAAGGTAATTAATATTTTATATTATAAACCAAATTATTATTGTCTATAAATTGAGGGATGAATATTAACTTCCATTGTAAATAAAATTTGTTTCATGAGTCTGGATTAATATTTAAAAGGGGTATCTATCTCAGATGGTTGGGGGTTAACTCAACATTTAAGATATGTATACTGTATGAGAGTTCATTGATGTCTTTCTAGAATATTTTCCTAGTATTCCTCCAATTCATGAAGTTTATTTTTCAATGGAACTCATACCCAATTACACACTATTTCAAAGACTCCATATAGAATAGCCTTGATTTAGTCATAGGAATTTTAGAAGCAATTCTAGGAGAATCTTGATAAGGTATTAATTTGGGAATTTGTGTCACCTTGGGGTGAACCTATTCATTTTTTTAATAATAAATACATATCAATGCAACTTTTTATTGATTATCAGCAACTTAACAAGATCACAATCAATAATAAGTATCATTTTCCTATATTAATTATTTTTTCTATCAACTATATGGGGATCAATATTTTTCCAAGATTGATCTTTTAATTGGAAACTATTAATTGAGGATAAAAAGTGAATAAATACCTAATATATCCTTCTAATCGAGTTATAGACACTATGAATTTATAGTGATTCAATTTGGTCATACTAATTCCCCCTCTATCTTTATGGATTTAGTGAATAGACTCTTTAGATATTACCTTGATATGTTTGTGGTAGTCTTTATAGAAGATATTGTTATATATTTAAAGAGCATTAAGATCACTTTAGGATTTTACTAAATACCCTATGGAAGGATAATTTTTATAAACAATTTACCAAGTGTGAACTTTGGATATATAAAGTCTCATTTTTGTTTCATATAATCTCAAGCGAGGGTATATTGGTGGATCCCTTAAAGATGGAAGTTATGAACATTATCCCAGACCAAACACTATGACTGAGATCTATATATTTCTTGGATTGGATTGATATTATCAAATATTTTTGAATTATTTCTTGTGGTTATATAATATAATCACCAAGTAAACTTATAAGGAAGTCAAGTTTCATTTAATGGATGAGTGTGGAGAAAATTTCAAGAAACTGAAGAGAATTTTGGTCAGTGCACCTATTTCAACACTACCCTATAGTAGAGATTGGTTTTTAATTTATAGTGATGCATCAAATAAAGGATTGTTTCATTCTCATATATAGTGATATGGTGATAAATTTTGACCCGCTCCAATTGAAGATTCTTGAACAAAATTATGTAGCTCATGATTTGGAGTTAGCATTCGTAACTATTCATCCATCTGGGCCTTCGTGCCACCGGTTTGGTCCTCAGGTCCTGAAAGGCTTTCGGGCCACCCAAGGCCTTCAGGCCCATTGATTATCAAGGCCTTAGGGCCACCTTAAGGCCTTCGGGCCACCCCAAGGCCTTCGGGCCACATGAATGCAGGCCCCAAACACACTACGAAATAGGAGCATCCCCAGAAGAGGATTCGGAGTAGGTGCACTCACCAGAGAAGAGACAAATGGATTATCAGAAAGAGAGGGTATGGTTATTCCATCGGTACTAGCATGTTCTTCCATGGGAATCCTAGACATACAGTCATGCAAAGGTAGAGATCTACTATCAAGATGCAGATGCTGGGGAGGGGAAGTTCCTTGTAGATAGTCTATTTTAATTACCTAAGACCTTAAATTCATGTAATCTCCTAAGCCTACGGGCCATGTAATCTCTGAGCCTATGGGCCTTTTAAGGGTTCCCCCTCATCCCTTTAAAGGTGGTTTATCATGAATCAATAAAAAATAAGGCCTTCGGTCCATTCAGGGAGTGTTCAACTATCTATCAATGTAAAGATTAAATAGGGATAGAGGGATGATGTAGAGCTGCAAAAGAGGGTGATAAATTTTCTTGATTTCAACTTTGGTTGTGATGGGATGATCAGGTTCAAGAACCATGTATATGTCCCATAAATTCCAAACTTGAATAAGGAACTATTGTAAGAAAATCATAAATTATAATTCTCTATTCATCCTTGAATTACAAATATGAATATAGATCTAAAAGAGTATTTTTATAGGTAAAATATGAATAGATATATTTTGGAATATGTATGTTAGTGCTTAATATTTCATCATTTTAATGATGAGATATGGAAGTATAATAGGATTCTATAACCATTACCCATACTAGAATGGAAATGGGAAAACATCACCATGGATTTCATCATTGAACTCCCAAAAAAATATAACGTTGATAATGCTAGTTAGGTAATAGTCGATCACCTTATGAAGTTATCACACTTCATTGCTATCATAGAAGATTTATCTCTTGATAAAATTTTCTGTATATACATAAATTAAGTGGTAAGGTTTCATGGAGTACCGCATTATATTATAACTAATCAAGATATGAGGATTACCTCAAAGTTCTAGGGAATTATTTAGCAAGATATGGATATAGAGTTTTGTTTTAGTTCCACTTATCATCCTCAAATATATGGTCATTCTGAGAGGACTATTCAAACCCTTAAGGATATGTTGAGATCTTTTAATTTAGAATTTAGAGGTGGTTAGGATCAGGACATTCCTCTATTTAGGTTTTCATACAATAATAGCTTTCACTCGAGCATTCATATGGATCTTTATAAATCCCCATATAAAAATAAGTATATAACTTTGAAATATTAGGATGAAGTTATATAAATAAATCTATTGAGACTTGATCTAGCTGATGAAATGAGAGAGACTGTTAGATCCATTCAGCATCACATCAAGGTAGCTCAAAGTATACATAAGATTTATGTTAACAATCATCATTGAGATATAGAATTTGAATTTGGTGAGAATGTTTTTTTAAATTTCTCAATAGAATAAGGTCATGAAATTTGGAAATAAGTAAAAGTTTATCCCTAGATATATTGTTCCTTTCATGATTTTTAATCATATTGGGAAAATTTATTATCACTTGGAAATCCAACAAAACCTATCCCAAGTTCACAATGTGTTCCATGTATCCCCCCTAAGGAAGTTCATATTTTATCCTTCATATGTACTAAACTCAAAGATTTTATTTCTAGAGAATGATATTTCCTATATCAAACTAGTAGGATTATTACATCATATAGATATAGTTATATGGAATAATAATACTCACCTGGTTAAACTTGTTTGGAGGAATCAAAAATTTGTGGAAGTTAAATGGGAGCTTCAGGAAGTGATAAAGTAATGATATCTTCATTTTTTTGTATCAGAACGATGGAATTTCATGGGATGAATTAATTTTAATGGGGGTATAATATAACACCACAATATTTTACAAGTATTTCTTTTGAAATAAACTTAGAGTATTTGATAACTTGTTTTACATGAAACCTAGCATCTAAATTAATTATAGTATAATAAATTATTATAACCTAGATATTAAGTTGGTAGGTATTAATAGTAATAACCATATAATGAAAAATATTTATAAAGTTTTCAAATATTAAAAAATTTATTGATTAATTCATTATAAATAAGTACTCGGTTTTTAGTAAAGACATTTTATGCTTCAAAATATGTTATCATTAAAAAGGGTTTTTATTAATTTTTTTCCAGTGGAAATTATAATAGATTTATAAAATTTTTTGAAATTTTATTTCAGAAAATTAATATCATTTTTTAAAACATTATTTCAATATTATATAAGGGTTAATTTTTAGGACTTTTCTAAAAATATAAATTTTTCAGTGAATAGTAAAAAATTCCAATTTTTTTGTAAAAAATGTCATTTATTTTTTAGTAAAAGACCAATTGTGTTTTTAATTTAATATTAAGGTAAAATAAGTATCCTTTAATTATAAATAATATAATTAATTACATAACAATAATTGTTATAATTTATTTTGTTATAAGTTTATTTTTTGGATTAAGAACGCGTTTTTCTAAAAACTGTTTTTTGTTCATAATGTGTTTCCATCTTAATAAATTAAATTAATATATATTTATTATTTTTCAAAATTAAATTTATATATTATATATTAAATAAAATATTTTAATATTAATTTTATGGTTTTTATAAGGAAATTAATGGAATTAATTTTTGTTTTACACTCAAAAATTCATTTCTCTAAAATGGGTTTTCATTTCAGTTTACACGCTTATTTAAAAATTAAATTCTACCACTTAGAGAAATTGAATCTGGTAAAATGCATTCAATATTTTTATTCAAAATAATTAATATAATTTAATAGTATTACCTTATTTTTTTCGTATTTAATATTAAAAATAGCGAAAAATATTTACCACGGTTAAGGTTAAAATGGGTTTACCGGGAGGATAAAACGGGTTTACCGGGAGGTTAAAACAAGAGATAAGGGTAGGATTTCCACCCACAATTATATAATTTTTATATTTGAATATATTTAAACCCAATATTATCCTATATTTTAATACATGGACATTTTGAGTCACTTTTTCATGAAAGTGACCTTGTATCATTGAAATGTTATAAGAAAATTCCATATGTGTCCCTCCACTAATAAAAGAGAACCTATTCTCCTCCCTTATTCACACAATTGGAGCCATATATCTCAGAAAATACCTAATTCAAAACATTCCTATAATACTTACCTTCATCTTATAGCTTCTGGTGTTCTTAAAGATCAATCCTTTAAGGCTAAAGGTGTAAGTGAACTGAGGTCTCTCATAGAAGAGTTGTATATTTTAACCAAGGTCTTTCAATTTTATTTATTCTTATAATTCCTATAAACATTTTGTATCCATAAAATATTATGAATCGAATATAATAAATATACTGATATGTTATTATGATTGCGAAACAACCATTTACCAACAATTCTCAATCAAATGAGAGATGAAAATATCATATGTACATATTGTGGACTATCGCCTCCACGTAGTGATACGATTCATTTTCCACCACCATCATTCATGGTTAGTTATTATGATAGATTTAATTTTTATATATTATATTTATTTTATAATAATTATTCCAAAAAATTGAATTTGTTTTTACCTTTATTTTTTCTCTCTATTGAAAAATAGAAACATCACTTATGCGGACGTACGGACTACCGTCTCCTTGTTGTGATGTAATTCATTTTTCATCACCAATTTATATAAATAGTTATAAATATGTATATAATTAAAATATATTATATTTATATCTGTACTGAAAATTTGGATATGGAGGAACTATGATCAAATTGTAAGGACCATAACATACAAACTAAAACATGCATGTAAAACGAAGCAGTTAACACCTGAAATGACAAATTTAATTGAGAATTGTTAATAAACAGGTGTTTAAAGGATATAAATGGATCACATATTGTATTATAATTATGAATATTATTCTATAATAAAATTTTAATAAACATAAATTTATTATACTTGAGGTTAGATCACTTACGAATCAAGTTAGATATAAGGTAAGGGTTCTTCATCCCAATTTTGTTTTCTTGAGACTTATTTGATATTATACACCTATGTTATTTTATGAGGTGTTTCTACATATACATTTATATTTTTTATCGTTAATATCCTTATTTTAATTATATTTAAATTTCCATTTTAATTTCTTACTTTTATAGGGGTTATCATTCAAAAGTTACCATAATGGTAATGGTTTTATGTTATAATGTCATTTTTATCGGTATTGTTTATTCTTAAATTTAGATGATAAAATTACATGATATACCTATCCAAAGTATTATATATCTTATAATCCTCTAGTTATTTCTAGATAACATGTGTTTTCCTTTAATTTTTGTCTCTTTAAGTACTCTAGAGCCTAAAAGGTTTTTAAGCAAAATTGACTATGTTTTTCTCTTCGGTCGGGAATATTTTATTCATGTCCATTTTTTCATTAAAATGTTTTATATAATATTTTTACTATTATAAAAAGATTATTTTTATTCATTTTTAACTAAATTTTACTCTCTTTATCAAGGTTTAATAAAGAACCTTCTTATCATTTTCCGAACATCATACTGTGGACCTTTTATATAAAATTTGAAATAAATTTCATTTTTAACCTACACTGCATGAAAAAATTTGCCTACTATCATGGATACTCTTTTCATTGAAACTTACTTAAAATGTTTCCATAGTTATTTACAAAGAAAAGTTTTTCCATATATTTTTAAAAAAATTATATTTAAAATAGTTGATTTCAAAATGAAAATAGTATTTTTCTCCAAAAAAAATTTAGTAATATTTTAAATTTATTTTTATTCTATAATAAAATCAATTTGATGTTTCTTATTCTTTAATAGGGATATGATCTAATGTTAACATCTTTATTCATTTCCTGGAAGGTTTATTTTTATAATGATTAAAATTTTATGAAATATGTTTTCTTTCCAGGGGTTAATGTTTTATGAAATGATAAATGATTTAATAATCTTGTGGAATATATATTAATGTATTAAGGTTATGTGATGGGTGGATCCATTATAAACTAAGGATGGGTGGTTATTTTATAAACCAAGGATGGGGGGTCTGTTATTGCCCTCAAATTCATTGGGTAATGATGGTGGAGTTTAGAAACTACTAAGAGATGATAGATTTGAGAAAATCCTAATAGATGATGGAGTTAATAAACTTATAAGTGATGGTGTAGTTAACTAGATTTATGTTACTCCTAAGAGAAATTTTGAAATAACAGAGAAGGCATTTCTATTATGGTACTTTTTCCACAATGATAGTCTTAGGAGTGAACCTTGAATAAGGAAGTTATTTTCTAGGCTAATGAGAATGAAATAAAATTATTTCTTATTCTCATGATATGTTCCTATAGATTGAAATTTATTATTTATGATTCTTTACTATTATGTAATATGTATTTTTATTGACAAAACTTTATGTCATAACTCATGATTAAATATCTTTGACTGATTGGGTATGATTATTACAATTTTTTACCATGTTCTTGTACCTTTATTCTTATCTTACGATCATTGATTGATATAACTTATGTTTACACTTACTAATTATTTCAACTTACCATTTATTATATTCCCTTGGTTATTAAGGAAGGTTTTAAGTATAATATGTCTAAAAAGGGTGGTAGTTATGAAAAATGTAATGGGAAATAATATATATCCAAGTTTCCAAAGTCCCCAAACATTTATGGTTTCACTATTAATTTTATTTATATGTAATGAATATTCCATTAATAAGATATAGTATTTCTGTATTAAAATTCTGGGGTCACTATAGAACCCAAGGAAGACTTGTTTTATTTTTTCACCCGATTCTCAGTCTGTGATATTTACCTCTTTTCATTATTATGTTTATGGTTACTATTAGGACTATACTAGAGTTAATCACAACTATAAACACATATTTTTCACATATTATACAAATTATTCAGACTTTAAAATCTACTTCATAAAATAAGATTCTTTAATTTCTATAAGGTTTATTTTCTTTTATCAAGTGTATTCTTTTATACATCATTTCTCCCCCATGATTTACAAATTCTATAATTTTCACATACTAACATATTGTTTCATAAATCAATATCTCTATGCCCAAATTTTCAACAACACCAACACATTCCAATAATCCTTATTCTTTTCACTTCATATGTAAATTTTCCAACTTAAAATGCTTGTTGTTTTATGATTTTAACCACAACCTTTTGGTATCATTTTGGAAAAAATTTATTCTTGGGCATGATCACCCATGTCATTCAAATATTTTCAATTTTCCTATAATTTTTACACTTCCATGTTTTTATTTATTTTCTCTTTCATTGTTTACTTTCTTAAAATTAAGATTTAGTGCTAGAAAAATTAACCAGGTTGTGGGTTAACTTTTTCCAAGAGGTAGAGGTAGATACATCTCCAAATTATTTCAAGATTTTTTTTAAATATCATGAGTATTTATTGAAGCTAGACTATCATCTGAGGTTTGTGTGGATTATTTTCTTTTTTTAAAAACTTGGTAAGGATCTATTTTTATAGAATCCATGTTTCTTAGTTTTACATCCATCTCTAAACATTTCAAAATGAGAGTATTCCTTTCATTCATAACTAAGTTAAATATTTATTCACATTCCTTATTCATCTATTTATTTTTTTCCATCATTCATTTTCTTTATCTCAATATGAAATTTTTCATACTCTCACTCTTGTTTCTCTATCTTCCAGATAGAAAGATATAACATCTATAGAAAAAATTATGAATTTTCTACAATACATGGAACACCTCCTTAACAACCATTTAAAAAAATTATTTATCATAAATAAATATTTATAATTATTCATTATTTTGAGGTAATATTTTAATATAAATAATGATGGATTCTTCCTTAGTTTTTACCATCTTATTGAGATTGTTATAGGGAATTGTCTCTTTATAAATACTTCTTCTATTATATCATATTCTTATTCTAGGTATGAATTTTCATCAATCAATCCATCGATATATGAAATAATATACGTAAAAATTTATTTAGGAACCATTTTTAGATAATTATTAACCTTAGAATAAAATTTCATAAGTGACTTAGTAAAATCATATTCTTCACATATTGATCTAGATTCACTATAGGAATAATTATCAATATATTTATCAATACTCTTACAACTATGATTTTCTTAATCTAGTGTTTGTTCCTCCTACTTCCATGTTCACTTTATTTAAATCTCTACATTTCTCTTCTGATTTTTTCTAAAGGTATTTTATGATATCTCCACATATTTTTTGACAAGGATATAATATGAACTTTCCATATGAGTTACTTATTTAAACATATGAAATATTCACTTCATATATTAAATAAGAATTGATGGGAAAGTAAGAATTGGTATCCATTCAAAGATAGAACCTTATTCTACAATTATAGTTCAGATATCAAATAATATATTCAAATTAGATGTTACAAATACCTTGGATACAACTTATTATATTCTAATGAATCATGTTGACACACCTAAGAGGGGTGAATCGGGTGTGGTAGAATTATTTTACCAAAAAATTATTATTTTAAACTTAAACTACATTTAGTTTTTAACCTCTGTCACCTATTAAGATATTAATGGGAATATTTTTTATTTAAATTTTCATACACCTATATTCAATGAAGATGAAATTAAAAATAGCACAAATATTTTTACATGGTTCTTCTAGGATGTGGGTAACTAAATCCTTAGCATTTAAACTCTTATTGATTCATGGTTTCTCCACTAAAATAAAATAACAAATTACAATGGGTTTCTTAAGGTCATCCTAAACCCTATTCACACAATACTAAACATTTTTTGTCACCATAATACATAGGTTACAATCCCCTAATATATGACTCAAGTGAAGGGATGTTTATACTAATTTTCATAGTCTTCATCTGCTAATGGATCCCTGCATTCTTCCTCTTTTTGAAGTAGATATTCTGTATAATCTAGGTGGATCTACACCAAAAATATCATACCTCATTATTAAAATTATAATGAATTAGACTACCAAAATATCTTCTCAAAAATAACATGAAACTCAACCTCTAATTTTTTTTACAACTTCTAGTTCTGCACATGATCTATTACTAGAAACATAACGCAACACTTTATTCTTCTTCACAACCCATATATTTTCACAGTATCAACAAAACCCTTCTCTTGTTTATGTTTTATATAGCTTTTGGTGTATCCTTTATCTTCTAATTTTTCTTTGATAGATTTATTTATCTTCATTTCTCCTCTTCTTTCTATGACTAGAGAAGCGGATTATTTTTCCTTTTCTATTTCTTAATCCTTGATTGGTTCAACTTCTCACATGAATGAGTGTCTAGATTTAATGTGTTCCTTATTTTCAAGATACCATAAATGGTATGTAAACAGGATAAATCACCTTCCAGCACAAAATAACTATAATACAATACTCATTTTGGGTTCCCATGTATTCTCATGTGTTTCTTTTTCAACCCAAATTATATTCCAATAATACCCTCAATTAATTATTATCATTAAATAAAAATTACCAAATTATGTAATTATTTATTATTAAATATGCTTGACTAATTATCCCTCTTAAAAAAACTTCCATATGATCTACACTCTAAATATTTCATTTGTATGAAGACCATACAGTTTATCATGTTGCAGTGTGGGGTAACTCATTTTCATCTTGAGATCATAAATAAGGAAACATATAAATAACTATGTTTGTGTTTGTGAAAATATTAGTAACTCCATAATTAATAACTCCCATTTAACCAGGCTCAATTCATGAGAATTTAGGCTTTTATATATAGATAAATATTTGATGGTTTTTCTCATCTTGCTTCAGAAATGACCAGTCAAATATTTGGTGATCAAGAAAGGTTTATGGTGTATTCATCTGCATTATTCTTAAAAACTGGATGAATTTAATTTTAAAATCAATAAATACATGTATTGAAACTTATTCCCCAATTTTATTCAAAAAAACCTCATACCATGGCTTGAATAATCTTTGTGATATTAAGAACTCAAAAACACATTTTCAACATCATTATATTTTAATTTCCCTAGAAATAAATAATTCTAGAAATTCCTTTTTCATTTTACTTTGATCTTACCTTTCCATGGATGAATATAAACTTTCCTATTTCTAATAAATCTTAGATCACACACCAATTTAGGATTTTTTATGTTTATACCATGACCAAACACATCTTATATCATCTGAAATTTGACTTTCTTCAGAATCTGAAATCTCTGGAAAACTCAATTCTCCATCTATTAGATTTTAAAATTTCTAATTAAATTATTTTACATATATTGGAAATTTAAATTCATATTATAAATATCCTACAAGTTTAAAAATATGATACATGTCTAAATTAACATATGTAGCAATAAAAAATATTCTTTTTATGATTTTTTCGTTTGTTGTATTTCATACATCTACTACAGGGATAAAATATCTTATGAGCACCAAAATCACCAATTTCATATGAAATTTTCCATTTTTTTTGGTTTTTGTAACTACTAAAATATCATAAATGCTTCACAAAATATCATATAGGTGTCTCACACAGGTGAATTATCATATGTGCTAACTACATAAGACAATTCCCTTTACCATTTCTAACTCCTCTAAACTGGAAATATTAAAAACTGTAATATCATATGTGCTGATAAATATATTCTTATTGATAAATTATCTTAGGGTATGGTCACATATGATAATCTATTTTTCTATTTCTCATGTTTTGATATGAGAATTCAAAAATTATTCAAATGAAATCAATGAAGCTTCAACTTTTCATAGGCATTATCAGGCCTCTTCAAATCATCTAGGAAATTTTTTAAATAGTTTTAGTGATTATTAAAATAATGTAAAACTTCTTTAAGCATATTTATAAGGTGTTTTGGTATATAAAACACTCAAATTAAAGTATTTTAGTGAATTCAAATACCATATTGAGTTGAGGATTTCTCAAATCAATTCGAAGAAATATCTAATCATATAAATCTTCATTCAAGAGTGTATAACACTGATTTCAGTATCCAACCTACTTTTTTCTCCTTGGATGGGGTCTCTAACTTTATATATCTTTAATATTGAAGTAAAAATTATTAAAAAAAATTGAATATGGATTATTCAAGATATATCATAAAGTTTATGTGGAGGGAACCTTCTCATATTCAAATATTTTAGCCACTACTTATAATCTATCATCTAGATCTTATTATAAATTAGAATCTTCAACTTCCTTTAGATGGATCCTTTATCTATCACCCAATTAATCACTTTTACATTAATTAAATTGAAAATACTTAGTATATATTGAAACAATATACAACAATTTCATCTCATTTCCACAATGCCTCATTTTATGGAAAACTATCCTTTTTTCAAAACCAAATCTTTCACGAGATTCTAGACTCTTGTATCATTTTTTACACCCTTTAAAAAGTACACTATTTTGTAATATTGGGTTTAGGCTAACCCTTATATGAAATATTTATCACCTGGTATGTTCTTATGTAAACCCCACATAAATTAATTGAATTAAAACCATCCTCTTAGGTTCCTTAAATACCTCTTGTTGAGTTCCTCCTCTTATTTTTGTAAAATAACTTGAATCAAGATCCTCATCTTGGTTTCCAAAAATTCCTTGAGATGAGATCCTCCTCTTGGTTTCAAAAATCACCTTGAGTTTAGATCCTCCTCTTGGTTTCCTTAAAATACTTTGAGTAAAAAACCTCCTCATTGTTTCTCCAAGATTACCTTCACCTATATCATCTTATGGAATAACCTAGTGAGGTATTATTTTTTGTAAGACCCACAAAAATTGTGTAGATCCAATTAGGTTCATTTATACACATGAGAGGGGGGTGAATCAGGTATCCCCTTTTTACCAAGTTTTCTTTTATTTTAAATTATCCCCTATTATACTTGAACCATTACCGTAGTTTAGAGATATAGATATGTTAATGCATGTCCAGCCCTTGCCTAAGTATGTAGTGTATAATAATAAAGTAAATAGAACACAAGGATTTTTTCAATGTTCATCTCCTTTCAAAAACACTATTCCTCATTGTGCTTGGATCTTGATGAGTCACAAATTTTATTATCACTAATAATTTATAGTGAAACAAAGTATTATTATAAGTCACACACAATGTTCAATAAGGTATCATCTGCATGCCTTATATGGAATCCCACCATCTTCAACTCCCACTGGGTATGGTTTTTTTATAACAGAACCAAAAGTTCGTGAAAACACTTCAAATCAATGAATTGATCTTCAATTTATAGAATATGGTCAATAAAAATTCATTAAAATTGTCCTAGTTCATTACTCAGTCTCACTATTATTTCTAATCACATTCTATCTTAATCTTCAAGTCTCTCGATGAAATTAGATTGATATCAATAGCAGGATCAGTCCCTTCTCCTTCTCTATCTCCTTATTGATCTTTAATAAATAGGAATCCCTGAATGTATTGGGATTAGACCTTCTTAAACTGGTATTTTGTTTCTTCATAATATTCAATTTCAAAGGATTATCAAATATTATAAATAAAAATTATATTTTATAAATTATTGAATATATATTCATTAAATTATATCTGAAAATTATTTCTCATTAAACATCTCCACTAGGTTTTTTTTATTCACTCTTATACATTTACTGAACCACATGAATGTATATTGAATTACCATGATTATTGGGTAATTGGATCTCCTTAAATCTCTTGTAATATTGGTTTTAAATCTAATTTAATACTTATATAATATATCATTATTATAAATCTCTTAAAGACTCAGTATATAACTTCAATGTGATATTTGAATCATAATTTTCTCAACATGTAAACTTATATTTCTATTATGATATTAATTTTAAATCAACTCAACATATCCTTCCATAAATGTATGTGGTCATACATTGTGACATAGTAATATATCGTGGGGAATAAATCAACTCAACTCCATCCTTTACATAGTGGTATCTTGATATACTTACTTTAAAGGTTATTCCATAACTAATAACAAGGATCATAATCACTATGATGTTTATTCCAATGAAACTCGACTCAAAAAACATCATCTGATCTTATTATATGGTGACTTATAGCCCTAAAATGCATAAATATCATGAAATTATGTATTCTACATTCATTGTGGCTCAATAAATTGGACATTGTGATTTTCTCTTTTTTACTCGATTTACATGAAAGGAAAGTATAGAATGCATGCATGATAACTAACCACACTTACATTTAGAAAACTTATATTCTGTATAGTAGTATGCTTAATATTCATATACATATGTCCAATATTTTATCTTCTATTTCACTCATAGTATAGATTTCATGATCATCATACTAATACTCCAATATAACTCTTATGATCTTGTTGACCATACATACAATCTTATGTAGTATCAGCATGATCATGGAAAGACATGGCTCAAACTCCTAGAATGTATGCACAGTAGTATGAATAAAGATTGGTTTTAGTTTCAACTCTGTGATTGACTTTTTCATAGGGCGTGCCATGTGATATTTGTCTCATAATGATCAGAAGAAAAAGTTGGTATGTGAAATACCCACACGGTTGATGAAGTTATAACTCATGGAAGGTTCATGGAGGTATCTCACGAAAGATATAGGGATATTTCTCATGGAAGTCCCATGGAGGTTTCTCAAATGCATGAAAGGTCTGTGCTAGTTTATTTTCATACTTATGGAAGATTCATGTACTATAAATAGATTTTTGGACTTAGAATGTCCATTCCATAGAATATCCTCATCCACATATAAAATCAATGGAGTTCTTCTTAAATAATATTCATGCTTAAGTATCACAAGGCTCATGGAAGATCCATGTTTTCCTTAATTATCCTATGTATGGAAGATCCATCACAACTAATAGAAGGTTATTTTACCCATGTAATATTTCCTTCTTAGGGATTGAACTTTTTTACGTAGAAAACCCTCAAAGGGTCGAAGGTAGGAGATGACATGGAATTGAATTTCATTATGTGTATTAGATCAATTGGATGACCAGCATTACTTCTATTTTTTTAAACACAGGTGAACAGTTCCAAAAAAATAATCCCATATTAAAATTTTAAATATTTCACTTCTCTTTAATAAACAATAATTTTGTATCAAGATCCCATCTAAAGTACCAAGGTTGACTCCTGAATACATTGCATGCACACACTATCATAGGTACACTCTACACTGTATTCTCTCACAAGCTCCCATGTGAACTCCCATGTGCACCCGAAATAAGCTATACTCATTTTACCCTTATTTTATAGGATATCTAAATTCACAATTATCTTCATATACCTCAGTTTATCTTAGTTATATTTCCTCACTCATGGTTCATTATACTCTCTCTGACAATTACAGTTGGGCTATTTTGGATTGGCTGGTTTGAGTTGGCATATTTTTTAGTTAACACTTATTAAAAGAGTTACTCAAATATCGAATTATAATTCCAATTCAAAAATATTAAATATACTTAATGAAAATATATTTTTTTAGTTTTATATTCCTCAATTAATATTAATTAATTAATGATATTTTTATGTTTTTAATTTTTTAGTTTCTTCATGAAATTATTAATCTATTTCCTAGCCTTCATATTCTTGCATGAAAACTTTCTAAAAATAATTTCAATATTCTTCAAAATATTTCTTCTTAAATATTTTGTAAACAATTTTCTATCACCAAAAAATTATTAGAACATGTAATTAAGAATTAAAGAACAAATTTACAATCAATAGATTTAATTTTTACTTTGTCTTGAAATTATCCAAATGTGTTCTTCAAGCTAGAAGCCTTAAATTTCCTTTACCATTTATAATGAAAACACCTCCTCAAATTACATATTAACAAATTAACTTATTAAAAACCAATTTAATATTTTCTTTGGAACTTTAATATACCCCTTTTATTTTGTTTTAAATACCTCAAACTTCTATTACTCAATATGGAAACAATTTTCTTCTCCTCCTTATTGACAATAAATGAATAGTAAAACCAAAGGATGAATCTCACTTATTTGTTATTTAATTTCCTTTTGAGAATAATATCTAATCAAATGAATTTCTTTTCTATTTATTGTAATATAGAATATGACATATTTATGTTTTTAAGAGAAGCATGAAACCACATGTTAATCTTAGAAATGATACATATTCTAATCACTCTTAAGTCAATGTGGTCTAACCCAATGTAGAAAATAAGAGATCATAACCTAGACATCAATATTTTACATAAAAATTCCTAACAAGTGAAACAACTTTAAAACTTTATGAATTATTGGATAATCAAAAAAAATTCAATAAATAATACATGCTACAAAAAACATATCTAACGCATAAATTGATTTCGAGTTCAATATAGAAAACTCCTCTTTTCTCATATAAACCAACACTCCCCCTTTATAAAAACATGTAATATATTCAAAATAATTGGAATATGTGATTGAAATACCACATCCTTCAATTTTTTTGGAGTATCAATAATTATAGATTGATTGGATTAAAAGTATATAAGTATTGCATTAAATGTTAAGGAAATGAGGTGGAATTCTAATGAGTTTCTCAATATGAACAATAGGTCTAAGAATTTGATCTCAACCAAGAGGTCTAATGAGTTTCTCAATATGAACAATAGGTATAAGAATTTGATCTCAACCAATAGGATTAATTTCTTATAGATATAAAGTGTCTATATATCTTAATTCTAGTATCTCTATTACTTTTAAAATACTATTACTTTTTAAGAAGTATGGAATATTTACTTTGATTAATATTAAAATTTGTGAAATTTTTATCTTCACTTCTAAAAGTAAAGTAATTATTTATCTTGTTGCTTCATTTTCATTCATTGAAATATATTCTTAAGTAATTATAAGATTTTTATAGATATTTTCATTATGTTCAGCCTATTTTAACCTTCCAAACATATTTTATGAAATAATTGAGCTGCATTTATTGACAAATTATCATGTTTTTCTTCATGTAAAATAAATTATTTACCTTTATCCATTTCACTTACTTAATCTTTATCCATTTATCTATCCATTTATTATTATTCAAGAAAAAACAATAATAAATTATTTCCTAAAATATTGAGATTTATTAGATTAATCACATGTATCTTTCACATTATTTGTGTCACCCATTTTTGGAAACCTCCTCACTTCATCTTTAGAGATGCCTTCAATCATTAAAACAATCATCATATCTCTCTCTTGGATTGGTTAATATACTTGATTCTACTTGATTTGATTAATTTTGACATTTATAGATTTCTTACATATATCCATGTTACAAAATTTTTTACCAAAATTAAATCATTTTATCTTGGTTGGAAATATATCATTATCATCCTTTTTAATCTTATAAGGATGTGTTTTTTAACTCTTTTCTTCTATTGAAAACCTTTATTTACCTTTTCTTCTTTAAAGAAAACTTTATATCCATTATTTTTTACTCTCTTATATCTAAGTTGTGGTCCTCTATTTACAGGAGTGTAAAGATTATATATAGATGGTACATACCATCACTCTTCTTCTCTATGAATCCTTGTATCACAATACTCATAGATATATTCAAGACATTAAAATACATTTCTACTACACATACTCATCATCTTATGTGGATTCATTTTTTTCAATAGGTTTATTTTTTATTTTATCTCTACTCCCACTAAACATAGTCTTGTTTTGGTCTTCATATAATGAATGTTATTCCAACACACTTTATCCTAAGGCTAAAACTTACAGAAACACCAATAGTGTCCAAAAAAATATTTTCATTTTCATTTTCGGTGTAAGACGTCCATATTTTAGACCTTGATAATTTTGGTCTAGAACTCAAACCTTTTGGGAACCATTTGGGTGGAATGTTTTCTTAGAAATCATCACTTCCATTATTTACATTTTGGTGAGTGTCTGGGAATTTTTTCTTCTATATTTTTATAGAATTTGTTTCTTTTCATTAATTTTGAATATAAATGCTTTTAAAATAAGCCTAATTTTTAGATTTTTAGGATATATTTTTGTATAATTTTTATATAGATACTTCTCTGTATGATTTTAATCTCATATTTCTACCACTTTGAGTCGTCTATGGTGCAAGAATCATTTCTGAATTTTTTGTGGAATCATTTCTCTTTACTCTAATAGACTGGTGATTTTCCATATGAGTTTCTTTAAAATTTATTAACCTGATTTCTAACTCAAGTAAATTCATGTTAAGGGTGAACTTATCAGTATTTAATGATCTTATCCTTTCCTCTCAATATTGTTTCAACTTCCCTATCTAATCCCTATGTTTTTTATTGCCTCTTATAAAGAGACTAAAATCTATTTAACTCTCTATTATTTTATATCTAATAGAAAATATTTTATATTTTTTGAGACCTTATATAGATTTTATAAATAGTGTATTACTTCTTAAATAATAATTTTTATTAAATCATTCTTATTTTCACTTATTTTCAATTTTTCTTCAATAAAAAAATATTTTTATTGCAAAGAGATGCAAATTATTTATTTTCATCCAAGAGATCTATGAGAGTATTTCACATTTTGAATTTAATTCTTAGTGAAAAATCAATTTTTTTAATTTTACCTTAATGTTTTTTTTCATTAATAATCTCTTTGATAAAAAATTATATATTGAATCACTTCATCATGAACTTCTTCACATACTTAAAAATATCAGAGTAAAATTAGTCAATTGTTTTAATGGACTTATCTTCTTAATAATATTCACAAATAGAACTTGTTTATTTAAAAATATTATTTTTTACATATTTTATAGATGATAATTTATCACCTTGATGAATTTTAAATGGTGATAGATTTTTCTTATATCTTGATATCTTTCTCAATTTCTTTGACTCTTTATTCTTACTTTTTCCCACAGTTTTAGTAGAAACTTGTATAAATTCTTCCACAGGAGTGGAGATCAAGTATTCCACTTTTGGAACTTATAAGTAAATTTCCAATATATACTTAATATAGAACTTATAAAATAAACTGGGTAAAATTTATCCAATCGTAGGTGGAACTTCCCTTTAATACCACTTTTAGACACCAGTATGATCATGCAGACACCTAAGAGGGGGTTAATCAGGTATACACTTTCTACCAAGATTTCTATTATTTTAAATTATCCCCACTTACAATTTAACATCTATCATAGTTAAGAGATATAGATATGTTAATATGTGTGTGATCCTAACCTAACTATTAAATGTGCAATAAACAAGTAAATAGTACACAAAGATTTTGACTCCTTTTGGAAAACATATTCCTTGTAATACTTGATATTATCGAGTCATGTATTATATTATCACTATTAATTTTTAGTGATCACAAGTGTAGATATAATCCTCAAAAAATGTTCAGGAAGGTATCATCCACTTCCCTTATATGGAATCTCAGTATATTTAGCTCTTGCTAGGTATGGAATCATTTATACTAGCACCACCAATTCTTTAAAACTCTTCAAATCAATGAATATGCCTTAAATTTAAAGATAATATCAAGAAATATTCATGCACATTAACCTTTTTCTTCACTCAGTCTCATTATGATTATGAATCATAGTGGAATGAAATTAGATAGATAGAATAAACAACATATATAACTTCCCATTTTCTATATCTTTATTAATCTTCAACACATTAGAACTCTTAAATACATTAGGATCAGGACTTATTTGAATTTTATTTTGTTTCTTTAGAATATTCAGTGTTTAAGAGTTCTTAAATATTCTTAAACAATCATATTAAATACTTACCTGATAATATATTCATCAAATAATGCATGAATATTATTTATCATTAAATGTCGATAGTATGTTATTTTTATTCTCTATTATACATTCACTGAACAATGTGAATGAATATTTAATTGTGATAATTCTTGGGTAATTAAATCCATTTAAATATCATATAACACCTATAGTGACCCATACTTTTTAGGAAAAATATTACTTCTTTTTAAATGAATATAGAATACATAACATTAAAAACCATGCTATAATCATATTTGTTTAGTGTATTTTAAATCTTGGATACATAAAAAACTTATTCATATGATATATACATAATCCCCCACTAATTTATTAACAACTAACACATTTCTTATATATATCATACTTAAAACCTTTCTTCATAACCTGGGGAAAGTAAACATAAGAAAGAGTAATATCAGATTCTCAGTAAGGGTATACAAGGGTGATATCAATGATAACATCAACATAACATGGTAATAAGTATATGAAAACATGATCTTAACATTTAAAATCCATTTAATGAATATAATATATAAAAATATTGATTCCTGGAATAAATCTTGGCAGTCCATAAGACATGATTCATAAAGGAATCAAAGAACATGAACCATGAGAGCATAACATTATCATAATACATATCTTTTTGGATTGCACATAATAATAGAAAATAATTTCCTTATTTAAGGTTCATAGCCAGGACTGTCATTATATATTGGTATCATACCCCATTTGTAACGACCCAATGTTTTTAATGGAAATTACCTTCTTATAAATATGCCATAAAATCACATAATAATGAACTACTAAGTGATAAGTGATCTTTAAACATTAGTTTGTCACTTCTGTGTTTGGAATTTTGAAAATCTGACATACACAGTTGTGTTCAAGATGTTTTTTGGAGTCTAATAAAACAAAAATAATTTTTGCTGAATAGCAACCTACCCTTATGAATATTAACATACCCTTATGAATAGTGATATACCCTAATGAATAGTAAACTCACCTATGGTGGTATAAAAATAATATTCAAGTTGGAAGTGCGATATACCTATATTTTAGAATGGGTTAATGAGGTTTTTAAAACTGGTTTTTGATAATAAATTATGATTTTAATTAAATATTAATATAATCATATTTAGAAAATTATTTTTGAAAAATGGACTTCATTTTTTGATTCTACATGTTGAAAAATGGTTAGGGTGAATTTTTTATATTTTTCTGAAATACATGAATTTTTATGAATAGTAAAATACGGTAATTTACCGTATATATACATTATAAGATAAATAGACTATTCCTAGCATCATGGATGATGTCACCACCCATGGTTTGAATTCACATGACCCATTTACTATTCTTGGTCAGGGAATACTTACTATTCTTTTTCTTGTGAAGAAATAATAAATTATGGATTATAATATCATGAAATCCCTCCTCTCCTCCACTATAAAAACCCTCGTTCACTCCCTCTTCTTTCCACTCCTCTAAAGCTCCAAGACTTCTATAAATTCTGAAAAACTCTCCCCCAAAGGTCCTCCCCCATGTCCAAAAGCTCTCATCCTCCTAAAAATACCAAAACTTCTCCCCTTAAGAGGTTCTCAAAGGAGGAAGTCTCAAGAGGTAAATTCCTCTTCCCAAATTTCTTCTTTTCTTTTAAGTTCTTTTATTTTTTATTTCTTTCCTCACCTCCCTTCACCATAATAGTATGATAAATCCAGTAACATAAATGTACTATAATTTCTTCATTCTAGTGGTATATTTCATTATCTTCTCTCCTTTCCCCACCCTTTTACTTGAAAGAAATGAAAGCACCGTTTGAGATGTGCTAATTTAGCACATTCAAGGACAACAGTTTATCAATTTCTATTATTATCTTTAATTCTGTTCATGAAACCATTTGTGTTATGGTTGAACCAGATTATTATATATTTAATGTATCCTGTTTTTTTTTCTTTAATCCTTTGGTACAAATGGAATTAAGTTATAAATCAAAACACATTCTTTGTAATCAAACCCACCGAATAACAAAAACGGTTATCACTAAGGTTATATATGTAATAATTCAACATCACTCTAAGTAACCTAATTAAAATTAAAACTATGTAATATACTAGATATGAACTAAAGAATGTAACTTCAATTCTGGACAACCAATTTCATCTTGCATATAATCCAAACTTGAATATAAGTGTACCGATCTTTTAAAGCCAAGTAAACAAACGAGCCTGAACAATGAAATTGAACCTTGTAACTAATAAAAAAGGATTTGAATGAACTAAAAAGGGTTATAATAAATAGATTGAATATGGAAGAGGTTATGGAATTATTAATTAATAAGACTAATTTTTTTATTCAGGTCGTTAATAACAAGTGGAGAAAACCAACGGATTTAAGGTAAGGGATCCTCCCCTTTTCACTCTTAATCAAGATTGTTCTCTATGCTATGACTTTTTTGTGTAATACCAAGTTATGGGGTATGTTTTTACACCTTCCCCATACTGACCTAATGTTTTATAATTGATTATAAACCCCTTATCTCCCTCATCAATCCCTCTTAGTTACACCTGATACCATGCAGATAAACTATAATGGATTCTACCTGAACTTCCTTTATTCCTTCGGGTTGCTCTGTCTTTCTTTTTACCAAAATATAGTTGTCATTTATTTTTATGTAGAACTTAAAAATTATTTTTATATGCTCCAAACTCATGTTATAAGATCCATATCTTATTCTCTTTCCGGGATATACAGGATTTTAAGTGAATCTCTCCTCGATACTTCCCAATAAGCACACTCGTTTTAAAGGAACTTCCCGAACTTTTACCCAATTTCAACTACACTCTATCTTCTGTTTTAAGACACCATTGTCTTTTTAAATTCAGTATTTTTATTATGAAAACCTTCCCAGTTCAATTCTGGTTTTATATAAAATAATGTATTCTTTAGTATTTTAAAAGCTCTATAGTGTTTTCCTTAAAACCGCACAATTTTTTTTAATGATAATGTCTCTCAAATACATTTATTAAGTGATGACACTTATATTTGTTATAACATACCATTTTATATTCCTATAATAACTTATTAACATCCATGTATGTTCTAATCCTTTTCTTTCATGTACACTTTCATGATACGTCCATTGGTTATGATTTATGACATGATTGTGGTACCCAATTCTTTCCATGGGTACCCTTATGTTTATGTATGGTTGATTATGTATGATTGTATATGTGGTAAGAATATTTATGTGGAAATAATATTCATGAAAATTTTGAGATGGGTGCACCTAGATAGTGCTCCAATTCATTGGGTAAGGTTAAGTCTCATGAGATGCGATGTGAAACAGGATTGGCGGTTAGCCTTGACCCTGACTAAAATGGGAAACAGGATTGGCGGTTAGCCTTGACCCGTACTAACGATTTGATTTATGACTATGACACCTTTATATGATTCCATTTTTACATGATCTTATGCTTATATTAAACGATTTCATAAGTTTCATGCTTTGGATATCATTATGTCATGCCTCTTAACTCATGTGCTTGAGATGTATCCTTATGTTCATTCCTTTACTAGGAATTTTTAGCTCATCCCTTTGTTCATGTGTTCCCTAGGGTACCCTATGTAGATGTAAGGGATCAAAAGAATTTAGGATCTCATTATGTAGATTAAATAAAGAAGTGTTTTTTAGCCCCATGTTTTGTGTTATATGTACCTAGTCTTCCAAGACACTATACTTAACGATCCTTGGTTTGTACTCTAATGATTAATTATACTTAAAATAATGAAATGTTATATGTAAAAGGCTCGGGTAGCTATAGTTGGTATCAGAGGATGGTCTAGTTATTTTTGGAGATTAGGAATAGATCACCTTAGTGAGAACCTTAAGGATGAGACTAAGTATAAGAAAACAGTCCTAAATTTTGGTGAGTACATAGTAAGTGGTTTATCAATCAAATACATCCCTGTCAGGATAAGAGCAGGTAGAGGTGGCTCTGGGACAGATGTATCTAGGGGTAAAACCCGAAAATACCGCTTTGAGATAGACTCGAACGGGAACTGGTGCATGATAATGGGCCTTGTTGCACTCTTGGTTACGACACTCTTGGGGGATATGCTTTGGTATATTCATGAGCTTAGTATAAACCATTATTAAGGTACAAAAAAACCCATAAGAATATAAGTTAAGAAATAGATCAAGGATAATCTTGATATAAACCTAAGGAATCACAATTTAGGATGTACTTCTTCTTTATAATTTTATCCTTTAATGTTCAAAGTTTCCTTTTTAGGCTCAATAGCTAAGTATTCAAGACCTATAATTATACGTTCTTTTTCTTAGTTATTGGCAGGAAATATAAGAACACGTTCCAACAACCAATGTGATAGGAAATTTGATGATTTCCCTAATGACATGCCTGATGTGATAGAAGCAGGTTCTCAAAACTTCATGGTAGTACTTGCTCACCTGGCTCGAGTTATGAATAATAACTTGAATTAGGTGTAACTTCCCCCTCCTCCAAGGAAAAATAAAGTTTCCCTAGAATCCTTCATGTGGAAAATGCCTCCTATGTTTAGTGGGTCTTCTGATCCCCTCCTCGCAGAACAATGGATTAACTCCATTGAAAAGATTTTCCTTGTCCTCCAGTGCTGAGAAGAAGATAAATTTGTACTAGCATTCTATCATTTTTATGGGGAAGCTGATCAGTGGTGGACACTAATCTAGAATACAAAGTCCCATGAGGAAATTGATTCCATAGATTGGGAGGAATTCAAGAGGATTTTTTTTCAACAAATATTTTCCTCGAACCCTCCGTCTCAAGATGGAAACAGAGTTCCTCGGACTAAAGAAAAAGGAAGATGATTCCATCAGGGCATATGAAGTGAACTTTACAAGGCTTTCAAGGTACGCCTATAGCTTTTTCATGAACACTGAATGTAAGGTGGATCACTTCTTTAGCAGACTAAAGCTGAGTCTAAGAAAAGTTTTGGCGATTTGAGACTTCGATAGCTATGAAGAGATTGTTCGTTGTGCCCTCAAGGTTGAAATGGAGATTGGAGACTCTCAGTGGTCTCATGGGCCTAGTGACAAGAAGAGGAAAATGGAGAACAATATGGGTGGTTAATCAAACAAATCCCATGATGGAAAGAAGCCTCACTTTCCCCTTTGCAGGAATTATGGGAAGAAGCATCATGGTGACTGTCTCAAGGGAACCAGGAATTGCTTCAAATGCGGAAAGATTAGTCATCTGTCTAATAACTATCGAAGGGATATGAAAAATTATATTAATGTTGAAGAATAAAGGAAGGTTCATATCAACACTCAGCCTGCAGTGCAGAGTTATAATTGCAAGGAGCTTGGGTATTATGCGACCAATTTCCCTAAGCTGAGGGTTGTCAGAGGCAATCAGCAACAACCTCCAAGGCAACAAGGGAGGGCTTATGTTATCACTACAGCTGAGGTGGAGCCGGAAAACGAGGTGGTGACAGTTACTCTAGTTATTCATTCAACAATAGAGAACGTTCTATTTGATTCTAGTTCTACACATTCTTTCATATCTTTCAATTTTAGTATAACTATTCAAACACCACCTCAAAATTTGGAGGAAAATTTATCTATGAGAACAGCGAATGGGGAAATTATTGGATCCATGATTTATAACTCCTCCCTGGTTAATGTTTATGGACTGAACCTCCCATAAAATATTTTCATACTTCCATTAGTGGAGTTCGATGCTATCCTAGGTATGGATTGGCTATCTTTTACAAGGCCAACATCAACTGCCGGGAAAGTTAGATCACTCTTCACATCCCGAAGCATCCTCCGATTCTTTTCAAGTGCAAGGAGGAAGATGAACCTCCTTTAGAATCATCTTCTCAAGTGTGGATATTGCTTACTTATGAGTATAAATATCTAGCTCAAATGATTGAGACAAAGGAGAGAATCATGCTTGAAGACAAGCCCATCGTGAGGGATTACACTGGTGTATTCCCTGAAGAGTTACCTGGTCTTCCCCCTGACCAAGAGGTTGAGTTCTCAATTGAACTTATCCCTGGATCTCTTCCAATATCAAAGACACCTTACAGAATGGAAACTGTAGAGCTAGAAGAGCTGAAGAAGCAGTTTCAGGAGAATATGGAGAAGGGTTTTATATGCCTGAGTGCTTCACCATGGGGTTCTCCCATCCTCTTTGTCAAGAAGAAGGATGGATCAATGTGCCTCTGCATTTATTATGATGAGCTCAATAAAATCACTATAAAGAACAAGTATCCCCTTCCATGGATAGATGACTTGTTTGATTAGCTTCATGGGGCCAGTTATTTCTCTAAGGTGGACCTTCGGTCGGGATATCACCAACTAAAGGTGACGAAGGAAGATATTCCCAAGACTGCCTTTCGAACGAGGTATGGAAACTATGAGTTCCTAGTGATTCCCTTCAAACTCACTAATGCTCCAGTAATTTTCATGGATTTAATGAATAGAGTATTTAGAGATTACCTCGACAAATTTGTGGTGGTCTTTATTGATGATATTCTGATATACTCCAATACCAAGGAGGAACATGAGGAGCATTTTGAAACTGTGTAAATGAATTTACGAAGGGAAAAGTTGTATGCAAAGTACAATAAATGTGAGTTCTGGATGGAGGAAGTATCATTCTTGGGGCATGTTATCACCAGGAAAGGGATATCTGTGGACCCTTCCAAGATGAAGGAAATTGAAGAGTGGCTGAGGCCAACTTCTGTAACGGAGATCTGCTGATTTTTAGGTCTAGCGGGGTATTATAGATGATTCTTGAAGAACTTTTCATGATATTGAAACCCAATGACCAAGCTGACATGGAAGGGAGTAAAGTTCTTATGGATACAGGAATGTGAAGACTGTTTCAAGGAGTTGAAAAAGAGGCTTATCACTGCGCCGGTACTCACACTCCCTTCAAGTTGAGAACTCTTTGTGATGTATAGTGATTCTTATAAGAAAGGCTTAGGTTGTGTGCTAATGAAAAATGATAAAGTGATAGCCTATGCCTCAAGGAAGCATAAAATCCATGAGGAAAACTATCCCATGCATGATCTGGAGTTTGCGGCTGTGATCTTTGCATTGAAAATCTGGCAGCATTATCTCTATGGGGAAAAATGTGAGATATATACTGACCACAAGAGTCTCAAATATATATTCACACAAAAAGAGATTAATATGTGCCAGTGAATATGGATAGAGCTCATCAAGGATTATGACTGCTCAATCCACTACCATCCTGGTAAGGCAAACATGGTGGTGGATGCTCTAAGTAGAAAAGATCATGCATCTTTATCAATGATGAGAATTAAAAAGGATCTGATCTTCTTAGATTTACAAAGGATTGGCATGGTAATAATTAAGGGAGGAACATCATCCATCCTTTCTCAAATGATTGCTCAACCATCCCTCTTGGAGAAAATAAAGGTGTCTCAAAGAAAGGATGTAGAAATTCAGAAAAGGGTGGAATCTGTTAAAAATGGGAAATCCTCCAATTTCAAAATTGATGAGGTAGGAGTTGTAAGATTTGGGACATGATTATGTGTACTATCTGATCTAGAGATAAAGAAGGATTTATTGAATGATGCACATGGATCTACCTTCTCTATCCATCCTGGGAGTACCAAAATGTATCGTGATCTCCGAGAACACTTCTAGTGGGATAACATGAAGAAGAAGACTGCGGAATATATATAAAGGTGCTTGGTATGTCAGCAAGTTAAAGCTGAGTGAAAAAAGTCCAAAGGTATGATACAGCCATTTCCTATACCCATGTGGAAATGTGATAATGTTACTATAGACTTTTTCATGGGTCTCCCGAAGACATCGAAAAAAAAATGTGATAGGGGTTGTGGTTGACCGACTCACCACGACATCCCATTTCATGGCTATTCAGAAAGATCTCTCGCTTGAACAACTTGAAAAGTTATATATTAAGGAATTGGTGAGACTGAATGGTGTTCCACTCCCAATTGTCTCTGACCGTGATCCAAGGTTCACATCTAAATTTTGGAGGAGCCTTCAACATTCTTTGAGTACTGAATTAAATTTCAGCACATCCTATCACCCCCAAACTGATGGCCAGTCTGAAAAAACTATTCAGACACATGAAGATATGCTTAGAACCTTCTCTCTAGAATTCAAAGGTGGATAGGATCAGCATCTCCCATTGGTTGAGTTCTCATACAACAATATCTTCCACTCGAGTATTCATATGGCTCCATATGAAGGTCTGTATGGAAATCGATGTAGAACTCTAACCTGTTGGGATGAAGTTGGAGAGAGAAAGCTACTTGGACTCAATCTTGTTCAAGAGATGAAAGAGAAGGTTCAAGTCATCTAGAAACACATCAAAGCTACTCAAAGTCGGCAAAAGAGCTATGATGAAAACTATCAAAGGGACTTGGAGCTCGATGTTGGAGATAAAGTCTTCCTTCAAATATCTCCATGGAAGAGAGTCATGCGATTCGGGAAGAAAGGGAAGATAATCCCAAGGTATATTGTCCCCTTTGAGATCCATGACCTCATAGGAGTCGTGGCCTATCGGATTTAACTTCCACCGAATATGGCTCAAGTTCATGATGTTTTTCACATATCACTCTTGAGGAAGTACATACCTGATCCCTCACATTTACTAAACTCAGAGGTGGTGCAGCTGGAAGATGATCTCTCTTATGAGGAGCAGCCAGTAAAGATTTTGGATCGGAGAGATAAGGATCTACACAGCAATACAACCAATCTTGTCAAAGTGTTTTGGAGAAACTATAAGTTTGAGGAAGCAATGTGGGAACTAGAGGAAGTAATGAAGGTAAAGTACCCACATCTGTTTTTGGGGTAGAATGTAAAATGAAATTTCGAGGGCGAAATTTCTTAAGGGGGGAAGAATGTAACGACCCAATGTTTTTAATGGAAATTACCTTCTTATAAATATGCCATAAAATCACATAATAATGAACTAATAAGTGATAAGTGACATTTAAACATAAGTTTGTCACTTCTGTGTTTGGAATTTTGAAAATTTGACATACACGGTTATGTTCAAGATGTTTTTTGGAGTCTAATAAAAACAAATTGGTGAATAGTAACCGTCACTCATGAATAGTAACACACCCTTATGAATATTTATATACCCTAATGAATCTTAACCTCACCTATGGTGGTATAAAAATAATATTCAAGTTGGAAGTGCAATATACCTATATTTTAGAATGAGTTAATGAGGGTTTTAAATCTGATTTTCGATAATAAATTATGATTTTAATTAAATATTAAAATAATCATATTTATAAAATTATTTTTGAAAAATGGAATTCATTTTTGGATTCTAAACATTGAAAAATGGTTAGGGTTAATTTTGGAGATTTTTCTGAAATACTTGAATTTTTTATGAATAGTAAAATACGGTAATTTGCCGTATATATACATTATAAGCTAAATAGACTATTCCTAGCATAATGGATGATGTCACCACCCATGGTTCGAATTCAAATGACTCATTTACTATTCTTGGTCATGGAATACTTAATATTCTTTGTATTGTGAAGAAATAATAAATTAAGGATTATAATATCATGAAATCCATCCTCTCTTCCACTATATAAAACCCCCCTTCACTCCCTCTTCTCTCCACTCCTCTAAAGCTCCAATACTTCTCTAAATTCTACCCAAATATCTCCCCAAGGTCCTACCCCATGCCCAAAACCTCTCAGACTCCTCAAAATACCAAAAACTCTCCCCTTAAGAGGTTCTCAAAGGAGGAAGTCTCAAGAGGTAAATTCCTCTTCCCAAATTTCTTCTTTTCTTTTAAGTTCTTTTCTTTTTTATTTCTTTCCTCACCTCACTTCACCATAATAGTATGATAAATCCAGTAACATAAATTTACTGTAATTTATTCATTCTAGTGATATATTTCATCATCTTCTCTTCTTTCACCACCCTTTGATTTGAAATAAATGAAAGCACCGTTTGAGATGTGCTAATTTAGCACATTCAAGGACAACGGTTCATCAATTTCTATTATTATATTTAATTATGGTCATGAAACAATTTGTGTTATGGTTGAACCAGATTATTATATATTTAATATATCCTATTTTTGGTTCTTTAATCCTTTGGTAAAAATTTAATTAAGTTATAAATCAAAACACATTCTTTGTAATCAAACCCACCGAATAACAAAAACGGTTATCACTAAGGTTATATATGTAATAATTCAACATCACCCTAAGTAACCTAATTAAAATTAAAACCATGTAATCTATTTGATATTAGATAAATAATTTAACTTCAATTCTGTACAACAAATTTCATCTTACATATAATCCAAACTTGAATATAAGTGAATCGATCTTTTAAAGCCAAGTAAACAAACGAGCCCGAACAATGAAATTGAACCTTGTAACTAATTAAAAAGGATTTTAATTAACTAAAAAGGGTTATAATAAATAAATTGAATATTTAAGAGTTTGTGGAATTATTAATTAATAAGACTAATTTGTTTATTCATTTCGTTAATAACAAGTGGAGAACACCAACGGATTTAAGGTAAGGGATCCTCCCCTTTTCACTCTTAATCAAGATTGTTCTCTATGCTATGCCTTTTTCTGTGTAATACCAAGTGATGGGGTATGTTTATAAACCTTCCCCATACTGGCCTAATTTTTTATAAGTGATTATAAAACCCTTATCTATCTAAAAAATCCCTCTTTGTTATACCTAATACCATGCAGATAAACCATAATTGATTCTACCCAA
The DNA here is from genome assembly GCA_963277665.1 of Viscum album. Classification (NCBI taxonomy): domain Eukaryota; kingdom Viridiplantae; phylum Streptophyta; class Magnoliopsida; order Santalales; family Viscaceae; genus Viscum; species Viscum album. Next base: position 564,807,703 of record OY728164.1, on the reverse strand, counting down.
ACTTCATTTATTCCTTCGGGTTGTTGTATCTTTATTTTTACCAAAATATTGTTGTATTTTATTTTTATTTAGAACTTAAAATTTATGTTTATATGATCCAAACTCATGTTCTAAGATCCATATCTCATTATCTTTCAGGGATATACATGCTTTTAAGTGAATCTCTCCTCGATACTTCCCAATAAGCACACTCGTTTTAAAGGAACTTGCCGAACTTTTACCGAATTTCAAGTGCACTATATATTCTGTTTTAAGACACCATTGTATTTTTAAATTCAGTATTTTTATTATTAAAAAATTCTTGGTTCAATTATGGTTTTATATAAAAGAATTTATTCTTTACTATTTTAGAATCTCTATAGTGTGTTTCTTATAACCGCACAAAAATGTTTTAATGCTAATGTCTCTAAAATACATTTCTTATGTGATCTCACTTCTATTTTTTATCACCTACCATGTTATATGACTATAATACCTTATGAACATCCATGTATGTTCTAATCCTTTTCTTTCATGGACACTTTCGTGATACGTCCATTGGTTATGATTTATGTCATGATTGTGGTACCTAATTCTTTCCATGGGTACCCTTATGTTTATGTATGGTAGATTATGTATGAATGTATATGTGGTAAGAATATTTATGTGGAAATAATATTCATGAAAATTTTGAGATGGGTGCGCCCAGATAGCGCTCCAATGCATTGGGTAAGGTTAAGTCTCATGAGATGCGATGAGAAACGGGATTGGCGGTTAGCCTTGACCCGTACTAAAGATATGATTTATGATTATTCCACATTTATATAATTCCATGTTTATATGATCCCATTCTTATATTAAATTATTTCATGTGTTTCATGATTTGGATATCATTATGTCATGCCTCTTAACTCATGTGCTTGAGATGTATCCTTATGTTCATTCCCTTACTAGGAATTTTTAGCTCATCTCTTTGTTCATGTGTTCCCCAGGGTACCCTATGCAGATATAAGGGCTCAAAGGAAGTTAGGATCTCATTATGGAGATTAAATAAAGAAGTGTTTTTTAGCCCCATGTTTTGTGTTATATGTACCTAGTCTTCCAAGACACTAGACTTAACGATCCTTGGCTTGTACTTTAATGATTAATTATTCTTAAAACAATGAAATGTTATATGTAAAAGGATCGGGTTGTTATACCATTCCATCATATCATTAGTTAAGGTTTACTCTCTATACTATCATATTGTAGAGAGTCCCTTACTGAACTAGGTTCACTCCCCGTTCTTGTCCTTATTGTCTCATGAGATATTTTTCGTTACCAAATGCATTGATTGGATATATAATATAGCTCCCACCCATCACATAATTACAATATACTCAAATGTGTTCCACAATATCATAAATCATTCATTTTATATCATAACTAGTGGAAAGAAAACTAGTTTCATAAACATTTCAAAATTTCATCATAACATAACCAATGGAAAATAAATAGGTTTCATAAACATCTCCTCATCATAATCACAAACCATAAAGAGAAATAAAAAGTATGGTATCCTTGGATCATATCCCCATTAAATAATAAGTAATATCAAAGGATGTCATATTATATTAATATTCCTTTAAAATATGACTTGGAAAATTTATAGAGGAAATTACACTTTTTAATCTTAAATAACTTATTTAAAATATAAAAAAATTAAAAAAAATTATGGAAAAAATTTATTTTAAAATAACATTTGGAACTTTAAAATTAATCTTCAAATAATTTAGTGGTAATTTTTTTGGAAAATTCCACTAATGTTTCGTATGTTAAAACAAATATTCCTTATACATTTTCATTAAAAAGCCAAAAGTATTTCATTCAGAAAGCGAAAAGAATATTTATTTAAAAATATTTTTCAAAAATTAAAACACAGGTAAAAATTAATTTAAGCAATCATAGGAGAATAGTAAAAAATTCTTGAAAAAAATTTGAAAACATTGATATAAAATAAAAATTATTTTTAACCAAAGAGAGAAATAAATTGGGTTTTTTTTAAATAAATTATTTTGGTCTCTTACATTCTTAAAGATAGTAAAATAAAAGGAAAATATGTAATATATAGAAATAACCATAGGGGGATAAATTTAATGTGATTATTTATGGGTATATCAGGAAATGTTATCATAAAAAACTTAATCATAAACAATCCCGATAAATAATGAGATTGTAAAATAAATCTCATACAACTTTGGGGATTTTTTAATTGTAAGACCCGTGAAAGAATAATATAAAATGAAACTTATATATAATAGAAATAATGATAGTAATTATATAAAATATAAAAATGGAATTATATACACCTCATAAACACAAATTGGTTCATAACACCAAAATGTCTCAACGGAATAGATTAAGATGAAAAACCCTTACTTCTTGGGTAATCTCTAAATAAAAAACTCATAAAAGAGATAGATTTATATATATTTATAAATATCCATAATTTTCATGAATATAATCATAAAATACATTCATGGGAAGTATATTTTCCACATAAAAGGTATAATTTGTGAATATGGCATGTGTCTCACATAAATAAAAGTGAGATGAAAATCTCTTACCTCAAGTTTTATATTCTTAAAAAGTTCTCTAACCTCCTACATAATAATTTTAAATTTATTATATTTCTATAATAGAATAATTTTAATACTAATAATATCATATATGATCCAATTCTAATATTTCAACACCCGTTTATTAATAATTATTTATTAAAAACATTATTTTTGGGTGTTAACTATTTTATTTTTCATGAGAATTTCGGTTTTTTAGTTATGGTCCTTTTACTTTGATCATGGTTATATCCACTAAAGAATTTTAATAATGATATAAATATCATATATATTTATTATATTTATATTTATATTCTTCCATAAAATGTATATATAGAAAAATGAATTGAGCTGTTAATGGAGACAGTAGGTTGTACATATGCATGAATGTTATTTTCACTTTTCAATGGATGGAAGAAAATAAAGGTAAATAATAATTCACCTTTAAAGAAAAAATATTATATCATGTATATTCATTAAATATATCATTATTACAATACATGTAAATCATAAATTAAAAACAAATCACATCACTGTGTAGAGGTGGTTGTCCACATGTACGCATGAGAAATGTTATCTTTCGGTTTAACCCCTGGTTAACCAATATTAACCATAACCATGGTAATGATTTTTTTTCATATTAAAGGTTTATTAATTTATATAGAAGTTGAAAATTGATTTATAAAAGGAAAATGTTATAAATTTTGTAACATTTATCATCTTAATTTTCCTCTTTCAATATTTTTATGATTTTTAAATAATTAATAAAATATATTTACATAAAATAATAATAATTTCATTTTAAGAACAATTTCTATAATATGAAATTAAAGACAACATGAAAGAAATTAAATTCAAACATAAACCTTTCACAAATCCATATTATGTTATATTCAAAAAACATTCATTTAATTTAATAACTCGTCCAAATTTTTTTACTTTTTATATTTTTTCATTCATTTATTTTATTTTTAATTGAATAAATATTATGTTGGAGTTGTATATAATTTATGGTGATTATTCAATCACTAAAAATTAAAAAAAATTACCATTATAAAAAATCAATTTATATATTAAAAATACATTTAGAACCAAAATTATCCCCTTATTATTCTTATGTAAAAAATTTAAAGATATTAAATTCAAGAAAGTTACATTTTGTATTTTTTTTGTTTTCTTAAAAAAATATAAAGGCCATAATGAAATAAAACTAGAACCCCGGGGACATACATTTAATATTTGGATGGAAATTTAATTAATACACTCATAAAATATGATGAATCCAAGTTTTATATAAATTTTAAAGACATATTCCAAATTTTTATCACAATTTTACTAGTTTTACTCTTACCAAGGCAACAAATATTTACTAAGGTTACTATTCATAAACACCAAAAATAAAATGAAACTATTTAATAGATTTTATTATCATTATTACAAATATGTAATCTATTTTTCAATATTCAATTCATTTAAGTGGCATAATTTAATAAAAAATTAAACTTAAAAAACATAATGAAAATTAGTTTACCAAAAAAATATTTTTTTTAAGTATAAAAAGTTGTTATAAAAAATCCAACATAAAATAAATTACAATAACATTAATTGTATTATTAATAATAAAAAAACTAATTTTACTTTAAACACAATTTTTAATAAATGGATATTTAAAAAAATTAAAAGAAATTTTAAATTTTAAAAAAATTGATATTTTCACTATTCATCAAAAAATCAATCTTTTCAAAAAAAGTATAAAAATTCACCCTAATATAATTTTGACTTGATTATTCTAAAATTAATTTTATTTTTAAAAATATAATTTATAAATTGGTAAAAATTAATTATTATTTCAAAAAAATACAATAAAAATCATTTTGAAAAAAATGCATTTTAAAAGCATGAAATGACTATACTAAAAAATTATGTGATTATTTAATAATAATTAATAAATAAATTTGTATTGATTAGTAATAATATTCATATATGTAATGATTTGGTTACTCATATTCATACCCACTAATCTAGCAGCTAGAAAAAATTTAAATAATAATATTTTTATAATATATATCAATTTTTTTAAAGCTTGGTGGTGTGTGTTAAGAAAGATATCGAGCTTGTTATTATTTTAAACTAAAATTTTAGGGTGTTTCATTATCCACCCCAAACATAAATAAATTTCACCCTCATAATTTTATCTTCGACATTAAAGGTTCAATATTTAAAAATAGTTTTATTAAAAACCCACATTGTATAGAGGGATAATAAAACTTCTTTTAAAAAGAAAAATTGGGAAACATAAATGTTACCTAAAATAACATATAATCAGGTTCTTAGATAAGTATTACACTGGTGAGACATTATAATTTATACATATAATAGAATAAAAACATCCAAGGACAAATAGAGAGTGATATAGAACATGTTAATGAAAAAGTTAATGACTACAAAACCATAAATCTATAATGGGTGAAAAAGAACATCAAATCATCCAAACTAAAAGTAAAAAAGATAAATTTTTTATTTCAAGATCATTTTCCTAAAGTTTAGGTATTATTTTAATATCAATGTAGACTTCATGATAAAATATACTTTATTTATTTCTATTTTATGATCATAATTCCATAATTTGGTTGTGCTTCAATCAGTTTCACTTCTATCTCATATCTTACTCTAAAAAATGGATATTTAAGATGAATTTTTCATGATTAAAACACTGAAATTTAATTTTCGCGAATCAAAAGATCCATACACCATTCCTTATGACACTAAATATTTACCAAAACCAAAATGGTTAGCATAATGTATCCAATATGGATGGATATAATACCCTAATCTCTAAAACCTTAATAATAACACCCAAAATTCAACTTAGTCCATTCTATAAATACTTAAAATTAGTAATCCTCAAAAAAATATAATCAAATTCAAAACCCAAAAATATGAAATATTTGATCACATTTTTTTCCAAGATTAACTTTAACATTTATCCCTAGAAAACATTAACTGTCTCATAATGTCACATACCAAACATGTGAATACCTTGATTCTCTTAAAACATGTTAATAACCCGATTCACCATAAAACCTAAATGAAAAGAATATATTATTAAAAAAATTAACATTATCCTTATTCCTCAAATAAAATAACATACTATTGAAAATATTCTATAAATCCAAAAATGCAATAATGTTAATCAAATATGATTTAAATAATTTTTTCATCAAATCACTAACCAATTTCAAGGTTACCAATACTATCCCATTTACTTCATTAATGTTAATCATATATTTATCACAACTAAACATAAACATTTGGAACATATTAAGGGTTATCTTTCCCTTAATCATGTGTTCTCCAGAAACATCACCTTACCACTAAATCAATTTTCTTGGTTATCAGTACCATTCAATATATGTTTTCAAATCCTTAAATAAAAACTATTTTGGAACAATACTTAGATGTTTCATGATTCTTATGATAAAAATATCATTAATATAAGACTTATATAACAAAATTATTGAATCCAAATACATACACTCTTCAATACTTTCACTTCAACGATTGGCATAGCATGTGTCCTTCCTTGGTCTATGAGTTAGCCCTTGAATTACATCAGTGTGTCAGATAATTCCCAAGTTCCCCACATATAATAAATTAAATTCCTTGTAAAATCATTTCTCTATAGCCTATATTTCTATAAATAAAACATCTTCCCCTTCCTTTGATACATTCTCATGGGTTCTTCTTCCAATATTCATAAGATAAATAAAATTGAACTTTTTCTCTCTATGGTTATTACCACATAAAATTTTATAAAATTCCATCTTTCTATTATTTGATGCATTAGGAAAATCACCAAAGTTTATATTTTTTATCACATATCATGATATATGATTATAAATAATCACAATGTTTATCCTTATAGTTCCTATTTGATTTAGTTACTTTTGAGGAAAATTATTCTATTTTCCATCACATTCACCATAACATGAATCATCTTGCTTCTAGCCATTGTTTAAAACCCAAAAACACAGTGAGAGAAAAAATAATTATAGTGATACATTATGAATAATCATTTATTTTATGTATAAATCATGATACATTATTTTTATCTTATGAAACTTTAGGTTTAACTAGGGTCATCATTGGTAATATTCTATTAAAATTCTTCATCCTGGTTCATAAATTAAAAGTGAATTAACCCAAAAATATTTGTCGATAATGAAAAATTAGGTAAGTAATAAGGTAACACTCACCATGAACTATAATTATAGTTTATATATACTTAAAAAACTCTTTTTAGGTATGCTTCCCCTAAATACATCTATTCCAAAACCATCACTACTTATAGTATCTAAGAGGAGATGTATTTCAAGGAAAACCATATAATCTCTATCATACCAAAACTTTAGAATGTTATCCTATACTTAGGATTATCCCTAATTTTTTCACAAAATTTATCTAATACTAATATTCAATTATTTACTAAACCCTTCTCTGATACCAACTATATTTACCCATACTTTTTAGACCTAGATATTATATCTTTTTATAATACCATTGAATACATAACATTATGAACCGTGCTAAAATCATATAGGTTTAGTTTATTTGTAAACTTGGATGCATAAAACACTTCTTCATAATATATATACATTAAATCCCTCTAATCTCTTCACAATTATAACTCTTATTATACACACCATACTTAAAACCTTTCTTCATAACCTGGGGAAAGGAAACATACAAAAGGGTGAGCCTAGATTCTCAGTAAGGGTAAACAGGGGAGTATCAATGATCACTTGAATGTAACATAATCATATGGGTAATTTAAAATTATATTAACATTTAGAACCATACCATTCATATCATATATCATAATATTGAGTCATGGAGTAAATCTTGGAAGTTCATAAGATGTGATTCATAAAAGAATCAAATAACATCAGCCATGAGAGCATAACATTGGTATAAGACATATGTTTTCCCATGCACATAATAGTAGAAAATAATTTCCTTAGTAAAGTATCACAACCAAGACTATCATAGTATATTGGGTTCAATCCCCATTCCATCATATCATTACCCAAGGTTCACTCCCAAGACTATCATAGTAGATGGAGTCCCTTACTAAACTAGGTTGACTCCCTATTCTGGTTCTTATTGTCTAATGAGATATTCATCTTTAGGCAATACATTGAAGGGATATATAATATAGATTCCACACATCACATGATCATAATAATCTCAAATTTGTGATATAATATCATAAATCATTCATCATATATCATAACTCATGGAAAGGAAATGGGTTTCATAAATATTTCATCACTTAATCATAATATAACCCGTGGAAAATAAATAGGTTTCATAAACATGTCATCATCATAATCATAAACCATATAGATAAATAATAATGTTTGTATCATTGGATCATATACCCATTAAATTATAAGTAACATAAAAGTTTTTCAACTTAGATTAAAATACCTTTAAAATATCCTTTTGAATATTTCTTGAGTAAAATACTATTTTTACTTTGAAATAAATTCTTTAAAATATAAAAAAAATAATATAGAAAAAAATGTATTTATAAATAAACTTGTAAAATAATATTCAAATAATTTAGTGTTCATGATGGTGGTAAATTTTTTTCTTTCCATGTATTTTAAAACAAATATTCCTTTCACATTTTTGATAAAAAGTCAAAAGTACCTCATTTTGAAAATGATGATAAAATTCAATTAAAACCATTTTTTAAAAATTAAAACATTCATAAAAATTAATTTTAAAATAATAGTATAATATTAAAAACATAAATTAAAACATTCTATAAAACATAGATATTAAAGGAAAGGATTTCTGACCGAATATATAAATAAAGTTGGTTTTCCTTTAAAAAATTCTTCCAGCCTCTTGAGTTATTAAAGAGAGTAAAATGAATTAAAAGATATAATATCTAAAAATAACCATAGTAGAATAAATTTCATTAGATTATTTAGAGTTATGTCATAAAATTTTATCATCATAAACTTTATCATAAACATTCTCATTGAACAATGTGATTTTAACATAAATCTCTTACCACTTTGGTAATTTTTGAATCCTAAGTCCCATGAAAAATAGCATCAAATGAAAATTTAAATATAATGGATATAAGTATAATTATGATATAACATGTAAAACATGTATTATATTCACCTTATAAACATAAATAGGTTCATAAAATCAAATATTTATCAATGAAAAAATACTGAGATGAAAAACCCTTACTCCATTAGAAATCAATTAATCAAACCCTTATAAAAGAGATAAAATTATATGGATTTGTAAATCCTCATAATTTCAATGAAAAATATCATAAAATATATTCATGGGAAGTATATACAACACATAAAATGAACAAGTGGTGAATATGGCATGTCTATCACATAAATAAAAGTGATATGAAAATCTCTTACCTCAAGCTCGGCTTGCTTCAAAAGAATTTAACCCCCTGTATAATAAATTTAATTTTTTTATAATTATATACCAGAAAAAATTTCATACTTTTAATATAATATATGGTCTAATTTTAACATTTAACACCCATTTATTAATAATTTTTTATCAAAATCATTTTTTCTGGGTGTTAACCATTTCATTTTTCATGAGAATCTCGATTTGGAAGTTTCGGTCCTTGTACTTTGATCATGGTTCTATCATCTATAGAAGGTTAAAAATAATATAAATATAATATATATTTATTATATTATATATATATATATATATATATTATATATATATAAAGTATTCCATAAAATTTATAGATAGAAAATTGAATTTCACTATTCATGGAGATGGTGGATCATATGTACGCATAAACATTGTTTTCACTTTTAAATTAATGGAAAACAATAATGGTAAATAATAATTCAAATTTATAGAATAATTATTATATAATATATATCATATATGTTCATTAAATAAATCCTTATTACCATCCATGTAAATAGGAAAAGAAAAAAAGAATCACATCGCTTTGTAGAGGTGGTAGTCCACACGTACGCATGAGTGATGTTATCGTTTCCAATAGATTCAAAGGTTATGAGGTATATATAATGATATAATTAAAGAAGAATACATATTTAATAAATTTCACATATAAAATTTAAACCCATCACAATAACCATACATGTAAAGTGTTAATGAAAAGAAAATTACACCGCTATGTGGATGTGGTAAGTCGTACGTACGCACGAGTGATGTTTTTATTTTCTGTTGGATGGAAAGAAGGTGGATAATAGTTATTCCATCATCATAATAATAATTATGTATATTTAATATACTTAATTAAATATTTTAAAATTGATACCATATATTTATAGGAGGTATAAGAATAAATAAAAATGAAAATGCTCGGTTTCGAGTTATACCTCTTCATTGGGAAACCACATTTGGATTACACCTTAAGCACTGAAGGGATGGTATTTTGGAAAAACCAGAAGATCTAAGATATGGTTAAAGAATATAGGAAGGTATAATTTTATGAATTTTATGAGTTATAATACTCAAAATTTGCAATGTAGTTTGGGTTTTCCTTAGTGGTAAGCACCCTGTAATCTTACATGAAAAATGGGGGTCTAAAACCCATTGGGAGTAGGTATTGTAGCAGTATTGTAGAGTACTGTAGTAGCGGCGGGAACTATAGTGGCAGAAATTCACTGTATCAGATATAGGGAACTATTTCAATGGTGGGTACTGTGTGGTACTATAGAAGTACTATTCACAGAATGGGCCTTGGGCCAAAAATTTGGGCTTATGGGCCACGTAATGGGCTAAATTTCCACTAGGCCTTCAGGCTATGTAATGGGTCTCTATCTACCCAGTTAAAGAGTTATTTGCTTTGTTTTAATAATAAATGAGGTTTTGGCCCCAACCTTTTTAAAAAAAAATACTCAAAATGTGCAAGTAATAGAGGATAAGAGGCTCCATTTAGTAAGTGAGGGGAGGGGCACTCTTGGAATTACTTAAAGTATTAAATTTATATAAATTAATTTTTATGATCAAGTGACTCAAAATTAACATATTTTGAATATAAGATGACTATAATTCATAATAATATAATTAAATAAAATTTATATAGGTTTATGTGATTTTTTAACCCTCATATTTTAGTTTTAACCGCTTGTTAATGTGTTTGACAATTACACCAAAGTCAACATTTTATATGATTTAAGTGTTAGGAATGATTCCATAAAAGAAACATTAACTCATAAACAGATCATGGTAGATATTTTAAACCATATAACATCCACTTGTCCTAATATAGTATTTTTATTAATTTTAAATCATTTAATAAAATATTTTTTATTATAAAATATCATTAATGTCATTTTTGGAAATATATGAAATATTATAATTTAATATGTCTCTAACTCATGTAAAATTGTTTCAAAATGATATAACTTTTAATATGAAGAATATATGATCTTAATATAATCATCCAATAAAATTTTTATAGGTTTAGATTTCATTTCAAACATTATATTTTGGTTTAACTCCTTGGTTAACCGATTTTAACTATAATCTTAAAAATGAATTTCTCAATACTAAAGGTTTCTAATTTTTTTTATAAGTTAATAATTGATTCATAAATGGAAAAGTTATGAAATTTATGGCCATTTATCATCACAATTTTCTTATTGAAATATTTTTGGATTTTCAAATAATTTAATAAAATATATTTAACATAAAATACTATTAATGTCATTTTAAGAACTATTCACATAATTTGACTTTGAAAACAACAAGAAATAAATTAAATTTCAATATAAACCTTATAAAAATTCCTAATATGTTATATTTATTTAAAAAATTCATGGAACATAATAATTCATCCAAATTTTATGACTTTTAATATTTTTAAAATCATTGATTTAATTTTTCTATTAATTGAATAAATATTGTGTCAATGTTGCATAAAAATTCAAGGTAATTAATAAATAAATAAAAATTAAAAATAAATTTACATAATAAAATTAATAATTTATCTATAAAATAAATTTTAATAACCAAACTTAACCTCTTATTATCCTTATGTTAAAAATAGAGATATTAAAGTCAAGAGAGTGAAATTTTGTTTTTATTCGTTTCTTAAAATAATTTAAAGGTTGTAATAAAAGGAAAAAAGGAACCAAGTGTAGATATATTTGATTATTTGATTTAAATGGGAAAAATATAGTCATAAAATAGGATAAATTAAAGTGTTAGATAAATTTTAATGCCTTATCCCAATGTTTTATCCCAGTTTTACCCGTACCGAGGTGATAAATATTTACTAGGGTTACTATTCATAATGGCCAAAAATTAGGAGCATATTTACCAAATTATATCCTCCTGATTAAAAATTTGGAATCAATTTTTAAATATTTAATTCATATAATTGGAATAATTTTATTTTAAATTAAACCTGCAAAACATGATGAAAGTTGTTTTCCAAAAAAAATATTTACAAAAGTATAAAAAGTTGTTATACCAAAATCCAATATAAAATTAACTAAAATGAACTTAATTATATTATTAATAATATAATTGAACTAATTTTACTTTTAAACCCATTTTAAAACAAAAAATTAACATTTATATACTTTAAAGAAAAAGAAAATTTTCAATAAAAATCAATATTTTTCATTATTCATCGAAAAATCATTCTTTTTAAAAATTATAAAAAATTAACTCTGAGATAATTTTAAAATGATGATTTCAAAAATTTAGTTAATTTTTTAAAATATAATTTCTAAAATTTACAGATATTTGTTATAATTTCCATGCACTAAATACAATAGAAATTATTTTTGAACAAAATAAATTTTTTAAGCATAAAATGACCTCACTAAAAATTGAGTCCTAATTTCCTAATTATTAATCAATGAATTTTTATTGATTAGGAATAATATAAATATATTTTATAATTTAGTAACTCATGTTTATACCCAACAATTCAATGGTTAAATCACATTTATATAATATTTTTTATAATCTATCTCAATTTACTTAAAGCTTGGTGTTGTGTGTTAAGAAAGATATTGAGCTTATTATTCTTTTAAACTAAATTTTTTAGCTGTTATAATAACATTACTCAATATAATTTAATTATTATATAATATATCCTTATTATAATTCTCCTAAATTCCCAATATGTAACTCCCACATTATATTTGAATCATCGTATTCTCGACATCTATGTCAATCACACTAAAATAATATTTATTTTAAATTCACTCAACATATCCATTCATGAATGAATTCTGTAATTCAATATGACATGGAAATATATCGTGGTTTATGGAGAAACATAGAATCTTCCTTTACATAGTGTCATCTTGATTGACATACTGTGAAGGTTCTTTCATAACTCTCATAAAGGATCACAATCACTGTGATGATTATTCCCATAAATCTCAACTCAAAAAGAATCATCTGATCTTCCATTGTGACTTACATTCCTAAAATTCATGAATATCATGCAACTGTGTGTTTGGAATTCATGGTGTCTCGGCCAATTAGACACCTTGATTTTCTCATTTTCACTCAATTTACATGCATGCATGATATTTTACAACGCATCTATTTCAATACCTTATATTAAGCATGGTAGTATACATAATGTTAATATGAATATATACCATGTTTTGACTTCAAATTTATGATTTAATGATATTAATATTAATTCTTCTATAGAACTATTATGAGCTTCTTGAACTTACTCATGGTATTATAAAGGCTTGGCGTGATCATGGGAAGACACGGGTCAAAATCTTATAATGCATGCATGGAAGTATGAATGAATCTCTATTTCAATATTGAATTTGATCTTAGATTAATCATAGGATGTGAAATGTGAGGATTTTATTGATATTAATTCATATAATAATAAGGTGGTATGTGAAATAATTTCAAGGTTTATTAGGTCCTCATCTCATGGAAATTAGGTGGTGGTCTCTCATTGAATATTTATGGAGATTTATCACATATGTTCATTGGAGGTTTCTTAAATGCATGGAATGTACATGAAAATTGATTTTAATACTTACATAAGATATTTTTACTAGTATTATCTCATAATTCATGAAATTTTCATGCCATGTAAGGTCTTTATCCACATGGAAGATACATGTTTTAATATCTTGATACTCAATGATGATTCTTGTTGTCCTCGATTATCATGCACGTAGAAGATCTATGCTTATCACAACTCATGTAAGTTTCTTTTAATCATAGAATATTTCCAAATCATATATTTATCTTTTCCATGAATCAACCCCTCAAAGGGTCAAATTTAAAATATGATATGGTTTTTTAATTGCATGACATGAATCGGCCTGATCGGACAACCCAAGTTGTTTACATATTTTTAAACATGGGTTAATAGTTCCCACACATTCATCCCATATTGAAGCTTCACCTATTTAAATTCTCATTAATAATACTTGATTTATCATCAATCTCTCGACCAATGTAATGGGGTCAACTTGAAGATAAATTACCCACACATGTATTCATAGGTTTACGCCACCCCACATGCTCCCACTGGCACCCATGCACACTCTCATGTGTTCTCTAAGTGACTTATGCTCATTTTCACCTACTTTTATAGGCTTTATTCCTTAAATATGATCCTAAATGACCTTATGATGTCTTATCTAAGATGTATTATATTCGGTTGATCTTTATACATCCCACAAGTGTAGTTGAGATGTCTTATCTTGGATAGTTCAAGTTTGGCATATTCTTTTAGATAACACTTATAAAAAGAGTTACTCAAATATAAAATCATAATTTCAATTCCAAAATATTTATAATAATTCATAAAAATAAATATTTTCATGTTATTTACCTCTATTAATCTTCATTAATAAATGATATATTTATACATGGCTTCACAAATTTCTTCATGAAATAATTAATATATTTCATGGTATTCATATTCTTGTATGATATCTTTCTCAACTTAATTTCTATATTATGAAAAATGTTTCTTTTTTAAAAAAAATTGAACAATTTTTTGTCACCAAACACTTATTAGTTCATTTCATTGATCATTGAATAATAGCACAACAATTGTCAGATATAATTTTTATTTTTTCTAGATCTTCCCCAAATGAATTCTTCAAGCTAGTAGCCTCAAAAAATTTTCCATTAATGATAGAAGCACTTATCCAAATAACATATTGAAAACATATCTTATTGACAGCAAATTAAATATTTTCTTGGTCACTTTAGAATGATTACTTGATACATTTCAACTAGTATTCCACTTCGTATGACTTTTAATATCTTGGAATAGGTCATGGATGCATGACCTTAAACAAAAACCTTATGGTCCTTTTTAGATGACTTTAATAAGTATGAAGTATCTTGTTAAATATCACCAAACTACATGAGTTTTTATTCTATTCATAAAGATACATAGGAATCTCATTTCATGGGCTTAATCCAAACTCCACAATACCTCTCACCTCCTTTTACAAAGTGTTGAGTCAATAAGGTTTTTCTTATGACTTTTACATTCCTTCTCATTTTGAAAATCACAAACACCTTATCTTTAAGAAAATTGCTTTTATAAGGAAAATTGCTTTTATAAGGAAAATTGATTTTATAAGGAAAATTGCTTTTATAAGGAAAATCACTTTTGTAAGAAAAATTATTCTTATCATATTTTCATTCATATTTTTTCCTAAGTATAAAATTCGGATTCATTTCTATTTTCTTGTATTTTTTTGAAACTTTGATATAAAGTATTCTGTTTTAGGATCCGAATTCAAGATAAGAACTGTAAGGAAGTTTCACTCTGAATTCCAGATGAGAACTGTAATAAAGTATCATTCCGAATTTCGGATACAAACTCTGATTAAGTTCTATTCCAGATTCAGGATACGAATCCTTATGAAGTTCGACATTGAGTTCTCATTACGAATTTTAATGACGAATTCTCATTACGAATTCTGATAATGAATTTTCATTAAGATTTATGATGACGAATTCTCATTACGAATTCTGATGATGAATTCTCATTCCGAATTCTGGATACGAATTCTCATTACGAATTCTTAAGATGAAATCTCATTACGAATTCTGATGATAAATTCCCATTACGAATTCTGATGAGGAATTCTCACTACGAATTCTGATGACGAATTCTCATTATGAATTCTCATTCAGAGTTAATCTATTAAACAGAAACTAATCATCTTTGTTCTATACACTCTGAATTTATTCAGACTCCGAATTTTCACTCCGAACTTCCTTTTTGATTATGCCTTTATATTCTGTCTACTCTTTATTATTTTCCTTACACTCCGAACTTTCACTCCGAACCTTCATTCCGAATCTTTTGAGTTAGATTTTAAACGGTGTCGTACATTCTGTTACACTTGTTTTGTTATAAAACGATGTCATCTATTTTGTTATAAACTAACCGTTGACTAAGTGACATGTGTACAGGTCCCTCCGATTTTTAAGGAAAATATGACCGTTGGGAAGGAGGCCAACCTTACCTATAAATAGGAGCTCATTTGAAAGAGCTCAAAACGGATGGATGAACAACTTGGTTATTGTGCATACATGTTGTTGAAGTGATTTCTAGAGAGAGAGGCTCTTATTAACTCTCAAAGATTCATGCGACTCCGAATGTTGGTGATTAAATTCGAGGACTTCTGGGGATAGGAAGACAGAGGTGCCGACTACCTTGAAGTTTGAGGGCTTCCATGCTGAGGAAGATAGAGGTTGCCAACTACCTTGAAGTTGAGGGCTTGCGGGGATAGAAACACAGAGACACTCTGATCTTCATATCGAGGGCGTACCCTGGTGTGGGTATGACAGACTTTCTTGAAAGTATAAATCAAGGGACCTTTATCCAAGGTTGTTGGATACCCTTCTCTTTGGGTTAAAATACTTATATCTTGTTACTTGTAGTTTTACTACTTGTTTATTTTCCGCTGCATTTTGTATTATAAGGAATGTATAACTTTCTTATACTTTCTTACTTGTACTCTGTTTCATTCAGATTCTATACGCTTTAAGGTAGAATCTCATATTGTAATCTTTAGTTAAGATTCAATTTCCGGAACCATTTTTCTGGAACCTATATTCGGAACCCCTCTCCAAGTTTATATTTGGTATTAGAGGTGTTGTGAATTTTCTTAAGTTTAACTTTGTTAAACTTAGCCCTTTCCTTTGCTTAAGGAAAACATAGTTAATCGTAACTAACTTTAAAGGTTCCAAAGGAATTTTTTAAAAGTATACAATTCACCCCCCCCCCTCTTGTAAATTGAGCATCTACAACATTATTTAGATCCTATCGATCCTACACAAAGGTCCAATGCCTCCCTATATAGAGATGAATTATAGAGTGCCTTTCTATATGGATCCATGATATAGAGTATCCATATATTTATATCAAATTATAGATATTATAATTACCATGTGTAGTCCCTCTTAAAGGCATGTGTCAGTTAATAAATTTTATTGGTAGTGTTACTATGAAGGATACACTAACATGTCTTAAATCTATAATAGTTTATCAGACTAACTAATAAAACCCTAGAAGTGATGATCCAACCTATCATCCACTCATCCAATAAAATTTTACATTATAATCACCATAGGTGATCGATAGGCTACCTGAATTTGGAAATTGGGAGAGTCACATGAGACCCAAAACAACCAAAATGGGCCTATCATGAGATGAATACATCAAAACCAATATGGAGAAATAAAAATGAATCCTTTACTTAAGAAAAAATTTAACTAAACATGCATTGTAATATGGAAATGATGGGTTTCTGTGTCTAAATAAAAATTCAAATGGCATCCATAATGAACATAATATTAGAGATCAATGTTTCCAGGTAGTAAGGAGGAAACTGCACAATAGTTTAGGTTAACATGAACCTTTGGCTGATGAAACTTTTATTATTACTTCTACCTCAAATATGAGGCACTATTGTATTTTATCACCTACCAAATACTTATAGTACTATATGGTGAATAAAATGGTGAAGGATTACCACTATGAAGGGGAAATCCCAGCCTTGGAAATAGCTCAAAAATGTTTGTAAGGGATGATATAACACCCCAGAATTTTATAAATTAAATTCTCTATTGAATTAATAAATTTTATATTAATTAATGTATTTATAGAAAACACATTTACTACATTGATTATTTTAAAGCGCTATAAAATATTTCCATAATTTATCTTTTGGGATTAAAATAATGTTAAACATCATAACCATTGAAAATATATTCATTCAACAGTGATAATTAATATTAGTAAATATTAAGGGTAAAAATAAAATCTAATTGATACAAAAGTAATAATTGATGACCTCTACTAATAGGGTAGTAGCCTATGAAGACCATTTATCAGAGCTTTTGAGGGATATGACATCACTGTTTATTACCCTTGACCAAGCCCAAGTAGAGATTCAATAATAAAAGCATGAGAAAACTATTCACAAAGCAATTTCAAGATTATTGAGGTAATGGCCCAAACCATGTTCATTAAACCACCCCAACAAAGTACCAACATCAAACACCTTACCCTTGGGGCGTACGATGGTATAATAAGGGGTAATGTATCTAAACCCTGGTAGTATGATTTTTATATTTTTAATTTTAATAAAATAATGATTATATATATACCTCTTATTATTAATTTATATGTATGATTATATAATGTGTTTTATAAAAATTATATTTTGATACAAAGAAACCAAAATTATATTTTTGGGAAATATTTAGTTTCAATTAAAACACTTTTTTCATAAATTCAAGAATTTTTAAATAAATGTTATTTTCATTAAATATTCTTATTAAATAATTTTTATTTAAATAAAAATGATAATTTAATTTAATTAAGTTCAATGTAATCTTTATAAGGTTCGTAAAGTTGTTAGTGTCACAAAAACTAGTATTTTCTAATAAATTGGGATTTTTATTTAAATTATAATAATTATAAAATTATTTTGGTAAAATAAATGTTATTTTTAAAATCATCACATTGAAATTTTCCAATGGTGAATATTTTATAATTTTCCTATAAAATTGAATTTTTGGGTAAAAAATAAATATTATATATGTGTGTGGTATGCTATATGAAATTATAATAGCCCAAAAGAGATGTAATAAATAATATAAATATAATATGAGACCAAAAATAGATTTCCCCCTTTAAAATAATGTGTTTTTAAGTAATTTTATTAATTTTAAAAACCTATAATGAATCCTCCAAAACCTATATTATATTTTAAGGTTTTAAAAAAATATTTATGAACATGACTCACTTCCACATCATTTATGGTATTAATTTAAGGATTTAAGTCTTTATACTAATAAAATATTTAAAACCAATCCTTTTTGGATAAAACTATCTTAAAAATCTATGGTAAGGTTTATGTTTTTTGATTATTTTATTACATAAAGTCCAAAACCTAAGTTTAAAAATTAATAATTAATTCCTTTATATTTTTCTATAAATACCCACATAACCTTTCATTAATATTCAATAAAAAATAATTTATCTTGAATTTATTCTTCCCCGCACTCTCTAAATCCCTCCCAAGGTGTTTCTAATACATTAAAAAGATCCTCCTAAGCTTTTAGAATCACCCTCTCAGGGTAATGTATTCTCTCTCTCTCCATTTTATTCAAGTTATTTCTTTGTATTAATACTTTTGAATTCTGATTTTTCATGTTGTAATATTTTTTTTAATATCTATTTATTATCTTTATTATTCCCATGTAATTATATTCCACCTTTCACTCTCATTAAACCCTTACTTGAAACTTTTTTTACATCCTTTATACTGCAAAAAATATCCTTTAATTTTATATTCCCAAAAAAATTTTTGTTAATACCCATCACCATTTATACTCAAGGTTATTCCACTATATGTAATTATCATTCATTTATTGGGTAATTCCATGTATGTGACCCACACTCCTTAAACATGGGGTTGAAATTGATGAAAGATGGTCCCATGTTGTATGATCTATCTAGTACATAAATACATGTGCATAATATTATTGTGAAGGGTGGGCCCAAAATTATATATCCCTCTAATTCATTGGGTAATGTTTTTATCCCATGATATACCATATATGGTTCATGTGATATTATCTTAGGTACACTATGTTATTATTTACCGGTGGTTAGCCTTGACTTATTCTTAAGATTTCATGTTTTATATCGTTTCCTCATTCCTATAATGAATTGATGTTATCATCTTATATCATGTTTCAATGTTCATGTTTATTATTCTTACCCTATTATGTATCCTTGAAATTCCACTTAACTATCAAGTATTACTTTCATCATGTTATAATTTTATTATTCCCTTATTATGCTTTAAATCTCACCCCTTTATTATGTACGTCCCCAGTTTATCTCATCCAGTATTAGAAGATAAATGGAATATAATAGAATTTTATGGAATTTTAAAAAATATTATTGTATCCATATTTGATTTCACTATTCTATGTATCTAATTACTAAAAGTAACTTGTCATATTGATCGTTTAGGATTGTATTAAGTGTATATTTTTGTAATAAATTATGAAATAGAGTGTAAAAAAATATATGGGTTGTCATAGTTGATATTGGAGCATAGTGTAATTATTTTGGGGAATTAGGATTAGAAAACCTTGGTTAAAACCATGCTTATAATTCCAAAATATAAGAAAAAATCTCCAAATTTTTCATAAGTATAGAGTTCTTTGTTTTTTAAGAAATTAAATCTCTATCTAGATAACAGATAGTGGATGCGGTTGTGGAATAGTTGTACCTAGGGGTAATAACCCTAAAAAATAGTGAATTTGGTATTAACTTGATCATCACTTAGTGCAAAAAAAATATTCCTAAGATAAAACACATATCCAGACACTCCAATGGGATATTATTTGGTTAATAGAGTTCTTTTTATAGACCATTATAAAGTGAATGAAAATACCCATGAAATTCTATGTTAGGAAATAGAGTATAGATAACTTATATTGAAACCTAGACATTCATATGTTAAGGAATACATGTCATTTATTGTTTATCCCTTGAATTTTCATAATTTTCCCTTTTATAGGTTTAATAGTTTGAAAACTCTAATCCCTATACCTATTGTGGATAAATTAAATTATTATAAATAGAATCAAATAGTTAAAGGAAGGATTATCATCCATTAATGAACTTAAAATGTAATATATGACTATAGTTCTATACATTATTTCATATCATGCATTTTTAGTAGAACTATTCAAACACCCCCTAAAAACATGTAAGTTAGCTTATAAATGGAGATGGAAAATGGGTAAATTATTTCACCCTAACCATATACTTATCCCCTGCCAATATATGTGGGATAAATTTCCCAAAAAACATTATGATACTCCATTTAATTGAATTCTTTGATTTTATTGGTATTGATTGGATTTCCTTATATAGATCCAACATAAATTATCTAGAGAAGTAAAAATCCCTATGTATTGTGAATCGACCTTTGATTCTATAAAAGTGAAATGAGAAGGATGAATCTCCTTTAGAATCATCATCTCAAGAATGGATATTATTCACTTATGGGTAATAGTTTATACATTAAATGATTTATAGGAAGGAAAATAACATCATTTATGACATTACCATTGTAAGAGAATACATTTATGTGTTTCCAAAAGAAATTTACATTCTTCCTCTAAGACAAGAGGTTGATTTCTCAATCAAACTTATACCCAGATATTTTCCAATATCTAAGACTCCAAATAGAATAGCCACTATTGAAATTGAAGAGATAAAGAAGAAACTATAGAAGAATATAGATAAATGTTTTATATTCCTAATTTCTTAACCATGGGTTACATCAGACCTTTTTGTCAAGAAGAAGGATGGGTCAATCCACCACTGCATTAATTATCATGAGCTCAATAAGATCATGATAAAGAAAAAGTATTATCTTACATGGATTGATGACTTATTCAGTCATTTACGTGAATCCCAGTACTTCCCAAAAGTGGATATTTGGTCAGGATATTATTGAGTAAAGGTAAAGATATAGGATATCCCCAAGACTACTTTCCATACAGGGTATAGACACTATGAGTTCATAGTGATTCCATTTGGACTCACTAATTTTCTAGCTAACGCCAAGGACTTAATGGATAGATTATTTACATATTACCTTAACAAACTTTTGGTATTCTTTATAGATGATATTCTTATATACTCTAAAATCAAGGAGGATCATTTGGATATTATGATAAATACCTTGTGAGAGGAAAATTTGTTTGAAAATTATAGTAAATATGAGTTTTGGATAGAGAAATAAACATTATTAGGTAATGTTATCACCAATAAAGGGGTATATATGGATCCTTCAATGATAGAGGAAATTAAAGGATGGACCAGACCAACAACTATGATAGAGATCTATAGTTTTCTTAGATTATTTGTGTACTATCATAAATTTATGAGAAAATTATCATGATTTTCAAGCCCATTGACCAAGATAAATTGGAAGGAAGTGAATATTTTCTGGGCTGATGAATGGGAGGAAAGATTTAAAGATTTAAATAAGAGGCTAATCACTACAACTATACTCACATTACCCACAATTGGGGAAGGATTTGTGATCTAAAGAAATGAATCCAAAAAAGTTATTGGGTTGTGTGCTCATGAAAAATTAAAAAGTGATAGCTTATTCCTCCCACTAAATAAATATCCCTGAGAATAACTACCCAAAACATGATTTTCAATTATCTAGTGATCTCTACATTGAATATTTAGTGACATTATCACTATAGTGAAAGTGTGACATATACACAGTTCATAAAAGCCTCAAGAATATATTCAAATAAAATGAGCTCAATATGTGCCAATAATGGTGGTTAAAGAAGATCAAGGATTATTACTGTTCAATAAAATACCATCCTAGGAAGGTCAATAAAGTGGAATATGTTCTAAGTAAAAAGGATATCACAACCCTATCTATGATGAGTATTTAAATGGATCCAATCTTCTTAATCATGAAAAGGATGGACATGGGAACAATAAAAGTAATTTCATCCTACCTTTCTCAAAAAATCACTTAATAATCCTTTCTTTAGAGGATCAAAGAGTCCCAAAAAATGATGAAATGTATAAAGGAATGTTATGAATATTATGGAGTTCAAAATTTTCAAATATGGAGTTATAAGGTTTAGAACCCAATTATGTGTCCCATAAAAACTAAAACTAAAGAGGTAAATTTTGGATGATGTGTCATGAACTGGCCCATTGGCGATCACCTGGCCTATATAAAGGCAAGACATCACAACCCCAATCCCACTTCCAAAAGGATAGGTACTAGAAACAAGTATTGAGAAGCCATAAATAAAATGGGTGTCCTTTTCCTAAACTACATGTATGCATGCACCCAACCGTCTCCATTAAACAGTCATTAAGAATATAATAAAGACAGTAACATCTAGAGTAAACCATGCATGAAATACCTCTAGGGAATATATCATATTAAAACAAAATAAAACCAAAGGGAAAAAGGTTCAAAATTCATACCCAACCATAAATTAAGTACCAACCTAAAAATAAGTGGAATAAATGAAATCTGGTAGACTCTAGATCCAGATATCTAAGACGAACCACCGTCTATAGACTATACACTTGAGTATCACTAATCTTCACTAAATTCATAATTTTTATATCTACTATCTTCATAAGACACAACATGTGTGGGAAAATCCCATGTAGGGGTGAGTATGTAAATACCCAATTGGATGCCTTGAAAACTAAAGAGGGGGAAATATAAAGATATAGAGAAATTAGTCATCTAAGCCAAGGAAAGAGTGAAATAAAACCCAATACATATATATAATCATAAATAAACCCAAATTAGATAAAAATGGGATCTCTATCTCATAGCTCAACCAAATTCGATGAGTTATCCTACAGCTCCAAAAGTCTATCACTGATTCCTAACATCAAATGTAACCCAAAAATAATCTTTGTGGAGGGCTCTCTTCTCACTACTATGATCAATATATGAGGGGGACAAAACACATATGGAGAACACACTCATTGTTGGAGCTTGAAGATAAGAGAATAACACTCCGTATAAAGAGGAATTATGCCTAGTGTAGTGGATTACCATCTTTATATGTATAATGAGTATGGTGAACTCATGACCTGGTGTGACAGGGGAGTACCAACCCTAGAATATATCTAATCATCCTATCCTAATCACTTCCATATACAATCATTTTTTAAAGAAGCATCACACTTATAACACCTCTTATAATACTATTATTCCCCAACTAAGTCCACAATCACATTATACATGAAAAAACACATAGTATAGGATACTCAAAGGCCAAAAATATGGGTCAAAAAGAAGGAGATGAAAGATGAAGAACATGAAGGAGGTACTAAATAGTGTGTAAGGGCTCCACAAGGCATCTGGCCCCACCTCATTACCTATTCTTGTTCTCCTATGGACACATATTGGATTCCATGCCATAGTACAAGGAATGTATGGGTCATACATGGAATTTATCAGTCACTCAGGGCTAGTTAGTGTTCTCCTGGTCATGCCAGTGTATGTCGACCCATGATCGTGTACCTAGTTGTGCCCAGGTACCAGCATGCGCATGTGTACTCCCAGAGTACACAAAATGTCCTCTCACATGAGTTTGTGGGTGTGTGCCAGCTGGAAAATAGCTTGGACACTTGGGGAGGGTCACACATTGTATGGGCCTGACCACATATCATGTGATCCTTAACTTTACCCAAAACCCAAACTGTCATAGAGAAGGTGGTACAAATCATGTGTTCTTTCGAACTACATGGCTTGTGTCATGGTTTCTCATGGAAACTTCAAAATCTTCACATGTTTTCTAGATCTATTCTCAATAAAACTTTCCACTCCTATCAACTACTATAAACTGAAGGGTAAAACCTCTGAGCATGGAACCCTGACCTCTGATGGTCAGAAATCAGATTATGATCACCCATTCGAAGAACCGTAGCACATCCCATGTGTGTTCTGTCACTCGTCACCACTTCATATCCCAAATTCATGAAGCATCACTTGATGTAAATTACGATCCATACACAAATAACAATACCAGTCATCATTAACACAACCACCATGAATTTGGGGGGTCCGATCATGCTTGAACCCACCCCAGCAATGTCGAATAATGACCTTGCAGGCCAACAGTGAAGACATGAAGAACAGTGTGGAGAAATGCACAAGAATAGGGTAAATTATTCATTATCTATGTTTTCTTGTCCAAAAAATATATAAATTGGTATATTCATGGGATTACCATGTAAAATCAATAATAAATTGAATTAAACAATTTAATTCATTTACCAGTATCATGTGAAGGATCAGATAATCACAAATAAAAATAATATAATAATTCACAATTTAACAATTTAATAAAGCAGTTACAAACCATAATTGATGATTCCTACCTCAATTTAGGATCAATAATTGGTGAAGAACACATTTTCAATGAATAATAAGACCTGTTGCATTCATTGCCTCTCAATCCACATCTATTCAAACACCTGAAATTCTCCATTGTGATCTTCTAATGAGGAATGGTGTCTATCGTCCTCTCAAATCTCACAGGGTTATGTGTATAAACATATAGAATTTATATAAGAGGGTATTTATAAAAGTTTTATATTAGTTTATTTAAAATAAAATAAATAAATTTAATTATTTATTTTAATTAAATGTAATACCAACTTCGGCCTCAACTAAACATTCGGCACTAACCAACCTTAGGTCACACCTACGGTAAACCCCACATTCCAGAATCAACCATGGTCACATATTTTTTATCTGAGAATATGATTGGAGTTATTACACTATTTTAGGAAAACTACACATGAGTTACATTAATATATTTAATATTTTTAAAATATAAATTCCGGGATCACCGGGCCTTGGAATCTCATGCTAAATCAATATATGGATCTAAATATATTCCTTAATAAGTTTCAATTTTTTACAAGGAAAAAATAGATTTACTAAATTATCCCCTTATTAATGGTTTTTTACCCCAAAAATCACAAACTAAATAAAAATTTTGGGATACTAAGCCTGCATATGGCTATCTCCCTCATAGGATCTCACCTGCACACTCCTATACTACCATAGAACACAAACCAAGGGTATGGTCTGTCCTTGCAAGATCCTATCCTTCCAATCCTCGATCATCGTCAGGTACTTCATGAAGGTGGCTCCATCCTTGACTTCCATATCTCCCCCATCAATAGCATGTGTAGGATCATGCATATATCACCTAAACTAAAACACATGAAAGATGATATGCACCTGATCCAACTATGGTGATAGGGCTAAGTGATAAGAAACCCCATAAACCCTCTGTAGGATATGAAATGGCCTGTTGATCCTTGGGGATAGCTTGGATCCTTGACCAAACCGCTACAATTCTCATCACGGGGAAACTCTTGGGAAAACATGGTCTCCATTCTCAAACTTTAAATAAATATGGATTCGTTCTATATAATATTTATATTGGATGTGGGATATCCGCATATGCTCACGGATCACTAGAAACTTCTTTGTAATTGTATGCACTATATCTAGCCCAATGAGATAGGTCTCACTAATCTTAAACCAATATAAGGGTAACCTATAGGGTATCCCATAAAGGGGATCAAAATATTACATGCTAATAGTTGAGTGACAGTTGTTATTATAATAAAACTCTAAAAATTAAAAGTGATTCTATCAACTCTTTTTGAAGTCTCACGTGCAATATCTCAGTATATCCTCCAAAACCTAGATATTTTTTCCATTATAACCATACTTATGGGGGTCAAACATTGAAATCATCATAAATTGGATCTTTAATTCATCCTATATGCCTCTAAAAAACTGTTACATAAACCATACATCACATTTGGAGATAGTCATCGTGGATACCTCATCGATTTGTGTAATCTCGCACACATACAACTTCTTTAAACTCTCCAAAAAACTCTAGTCCCTAACAGAAAGGAATTATGCCAACTAGGTAAGTTAGTCAACTATCACCCTAATAGAATCATGGTCTCTCACAATCCATGTAATCCCAATCACAAATTCTGTGGATATGTTATCCCATTTCCATTATAGGATCTCAAGAGGTTGCATAAAACCTAACGCAACCAAGTGTTCATCCTTCACTTACTGATATATGATACACTGAGAGATGAACTCAGCTATGTTCCACCTCATTCCAGTCCACAAAACTACTACTAAAGGTCCTTGTACATTATTTTCACTCCAATATGTACATCCAAAGAAGAAGTATGAAACTCCCACATAACCTCCTCTTGAATTGTAACTTGAACCACCATCCATCCCTATAATAAGATGATGTACTACCCTCCTTTAGATAATATGTCTATTAAATCCCCTAAGGATATCTGGTTAGGGATAACCTCATTATATATATCTCCCAACTAGTCATCCCTCACATACTAAAAGAGAATAAGAGTTAACACCATCGACTAAAGAAAATATGCAGTAATCTCCTCAATCAAGGTCAACTACAAAGAAGTTGAATGCTCATATGTCTCCTCCACCAAGTGAGGAAGGGACTTACTACTAAGGTCATCTTCCACCATGTTTTCTATACTAGAATTATAGAATATCTCAAAGTCATAGTTTTATAGGAACTCTAACCATCATCTTGGTCTCAGGTTATGATCTATATAAGTGAAGATGTACCTAAGACTATGGTGGTGTGAGTAAATAATAAGGTACTCTTCTAGAAGATAGTGCATATACATATTTAGATATAATACTACCACTTCCAACTCTAGGTCATTAGTAGCATAGTTCTTCTCATGAAGTCTCAACTACCTTGACTTGTATGCAATCATCTCTTTCCTCTGCATCAGCACACAGCTAATCACATATCTAGAGTCAATGAAAAATACTATGTTCTCAACACCCTCCTCTCGTAATATCAACAAAAAAGCACTAGTAAGCCTCGGAATCAACTCCTCAAAGTCTCTATAACACTTCTAGATACAGCTAACCAGCTACACTTTTTTCATTAGGTAGGTCAAAGGGAAGACAATCCTATATAAGGCTTCCATGAACCTCCAGTAGTACCCTATCAATCTAGGAAAACTCTTCACCTCTGACATCCTCTAGGGTTGCTCCTAAGAAATAAATGCATTAATATTCATCAAGTCCATGGATAATACATGCTCAAAAATAAAATTCCATAGAAAGTGAACCACATGGATCCAAAATTTTCTCTTCAATGGCTTACCATAAATCCAGTGCTCTCATATTAAGTCTAAGACCATCCTCGGATGATTTTCATGATACTCCTCTGGTGTAGAGTAAATGAGTATGTCTTCAATGAATACAGCCACAAATAATTCCATGAATGGATAGAATATATGGTTCATCATAGTCATAAACACTACAGGGGAATTTGTTACACTGAAAGGTATCACTAGGAACTCATAGTGTATGTAGTCACATCAGATTTTCATCTTTAAATTATCAATCTCATGAATCCTCAAATAGTGATAGACAAACCTATTATTGTTCTTTGAGAACTAATTTATGCCTCTAAATTGGTTTAAGAGGCCATAAATTCTTGACAAGGGTTACTTTTTGTTTATCATTACTTGTTTCAGGCAATGATAATCAACACAAATCTGTATACACCTATCCTAATTTTCCAAGAACAACACATGAGATACCTAGGGGACACATGGGGTCTGATAAATCCCTTATCATGAATTTCCTCCAACTACACCCTCAGGTCTTAGATCTTGGTAAGGTCCATCTCCTATGATTCATAAGATATTAGTGTGGTCCCAGGGTGAGAATCGATGTAGAAGTTTATCTTCTGCCATAAAGGTAGTCCTGGAATAACCTCAAGGAAGATATACCTATAGTCTTCCACTGCCAGAGGAATCTAAATTCTTGAAAATTACAATGTTACAGGGGCCAAAATTTATAAATAATGTTTGATGGGTTATATATTCCTTCTTATAAAACCAATTCACTTAACCATGAGATCGCTCTCACCTAAAAAGGAGAATCTCGGCCCATCTGCCTGTAAGCATCTAACTCATCTGCGATGACAGTCAATCTGGGTCTAGACCATATAAAACTAGTACATACCCAAGATAATTTTATGAGGTTTCATTGTGACATACAAGATATTCCATGAGAAAATATCTTTAATGATCAGCATCTCTTACTACCAGTATATGAGTGATACCAAATAATTTATCCTTGTAGGAACCTTTAGTTGTAGCTATTGGGCTAAAGTATCAACTGGAAGCTCCATCTCTCACACAAGATATAAGGAGAAGAAGTAATAACTAACAAATGTGTCAAATATTACTGAGGAAATGGTATAATAAAAATATATCATACCTAGGATCATCTCCCATGCAGCTTAGTCATATCCCTTCATGTCTTAAAACTACCCATAAACCCAGCCACCAGATCCTTGAGTTTGGTGTGGGCAACCTGGTGGTGGTAGTGGTGGTGGAGGTGGTGGTGGTGGTGTGGTGTTGTTAGCTCATAGCATCATCCTCCACCAGCTGAACCACCCTCCATAGTGGCTCCTACTCCTCTACCAACACATCCTCTCTGAGGGACACCCTAGCCTTATTTGGTTGATCCCCAATCATGGTGTTTCCTATATCATGGAGGTCCATCCATTATATTCTTATCCTTCTTAGAATAGGGTGTCAACAAATCATGATCTGAGTGACTTCACCCATCGCAATCATCGCATAACCCCTCGCTGAACTAATTTTATCCTCAGTGTGATCCCTGAGCTAAAAACCCCAAGTATCTAAGTTTGAGCATGACTTATATTCCTCTACTGAGACCTCGATGTCCAACACCTATTAGATGTTGTAGATTATTGCACCACATGATGTCCACTAATGGCACCAACTGCCTCTTATTCCACAAAGTTCTTCCGGGTCGACAGAAGGTTGATCCATCATAACCCCTAGATCGCATTAAATAGGCTAGGGGTTGGCACCATGCATTGAGAAGGAATAAATGAAATGGGAGGTTTTTTCCTAATGTACATGTACACACTGACCTAACTATCTCTATGAAACATTATATAGTAATATAATAAAGATAGTGAAATCAAGAGTAAACCATTCATGAAATACCTCTAGGGGAAACATCAAAATATAATACAAAAAATTGAACTAAAAAGGGGGTAAAATACATTCCCAACAATAAATGAAGTCCCAACCTAACAAAAAATGGAATAAATGAAAGATTAGAGAGCCCGGATCTTGATCTTCAGGCCCAAACACTATATGAAATTTATGTAATGTACTGAATCTAGATGCCACCAAACAGTGCTTTGAGTTCAGTTGGACACATGGCCTTAAGTGTGTCTCACCAAATACCAGAGGTTTCTGACTAGCAGTGAGGTCCTAGGTGTGATAGTGGAGATATTATTCCCTCATTAGTAGAGTGTAACACATCGGAATATAATAACAATTCTATATAGGAAGCAGTAACACCATATAATAGAAGTAAATAGTGGAAGGCTGATAATATGATTAAATAAGAATCTTATAATACAAAAAATGATAATACATGTTATATGTTTCTAATAAATTATAAAAAATCGGTACACTACATTCATGTACAATAAATATCCCAAAAGTAAAAAAATCACAAAAAGAAACCCAATAGCATCGCAAGACTCTGCTTGGCCCCATGCTCTCCTGCTCCTCAGTATCATTTCAAGTACCTATAGGAGGGATCTTTCCCTTATCAAAACCTATAATCATATAATCTATTATTTTCCAAAACATGAACCAAATAGGGTGTGAGATTAAATCCCAGTAGTTAACCACCCATGGTCTGTTCCAATCTGTCAGTGAATATATATGATAGGCAGTGTAAAATAATGAAAGTAGTAAGCTAGGAAGTACATCGAATTAATAAACCTAAAAGCATTGAAATCCATTTACATTTCATCTCATTATCCATTAAACAGTTTAATTACATTAAATCCATCAGTCTCGAGATCTTACATAAGCTCGACATCCCCATATAAATGTAAGCATAATAGATACCTCAAAAGACTATCTAATCAAGGACAAGTGAATATTGAATCCAAGCATGTGCTTTATCTTGTAAGACGCGTCATAGATTACTTGATTCCAATTAAATATTCAATTTATAACCTGATCATATCCTTGACATTACTAAGTTGTAATTCAAGTATCACTCTAGGTGAAATACCTCCAACACCCTACAATCTCATCCCAATAAACCTATTAAGAACTTGGTATCACTCTAGGTGTGGTATAAGTCCATGTCAACTGGGTGTGCCCATGGAAATACTATAGGTAATCCCCAATTATCACTCATGAAATAAATTCAATGCCTCTTGAGCCCATCCATGGAATCCCTTAATAAATCCATGATTCACTTGGAATTTAAGTATAGCCTCTATGAGCCCATACATGAAATCCATGGTTCACTCATGGCATTAGAATAAAAAAACCCTTTGATCCCATCCATTGAATTCTAAACTGAATTCATGGTTCACTCAAGGAACAAGGTACATTAGTCTATGATCCCATCCATGGAATTATAATTTAAATCCATGATTCACTCAACAATATTTACTATTATATCATTCAATTCATTTTAAACATTTCATTAGGCATGTTAAGGTCAAAACCTTGAAGCATCTAATATAACTCACCACCAAAGGTTTTCTCAAGTAAGGACCAGCCTCATAAGGATTGGCCTTACATTTACTCACATGGGCACATTTATAATAACAATAATCACATGTAAAATAAACTATTGCATGGATTTAACATTATTCAAATCAATTTAGAATGTCAACAAAATAATCAAATCAATTCAAACATGCTTAAACAATCATATCCATACAAGGGTCAGGGGAAATTCAACCATCTCATTCCCTAAAAAATTCAATTAAAATTTCACAATCTTGTAATTCCATCAATAATAAAACTATTTTTAACAGACCATGAAAGGGAATTCAAGGCATGCCTCATAGGAATCCTAGGCCAAATGGCCATAAAAGTTCATCCAAGGTAACTCACCCATGAGGTGTCCCTTAATCAAGGTATACAACCAAATACATGCTTTTAAACACCTATTCAATTACCTAAACAACAATAGGAAATAATAGGGTTCAATTATAATTCAAAGAGACACCCTAAAAATGGGTACATGACATTCCGACAAATATAAACAGCTTGAAAATTAACAAAAGGAATGATACCACCTACCTTATGCTCATGCAGGATAGATCGTCTAGTATCAAGCTCTAATTATCCATGTTTTAGTAGAAATATTAAAAATATGATATTATGGAATATGAGCCTAAATCCAAATAGTGAAATTTATATCTAGAAGAATCAAGAAAGGATAAAAAGGAATCGAGGACTTACCATTGTGGATCTAAGGAGATGAACCACATTTGAATCAAAGATATGGAAATGAAGAAATTTTAAAACCAATAATATCCAATGGGGGATCCATTTCAATGTGAATTAGGCTATTTTCCATTTGAATAAAACCGAAAATAGGGTTAATATAATACTTTTATTTTAAAATTGAAATATTAAAAAAACTACAGAGCAGGGATCGCACAGTTTATCTGCACAGTTTTTCAAACCATGTAAAAACCATGTAAGTCTTTTGATAAGTCTAGGAATAGTGCATAGTTTTCACTAACCATGTGTTAACCATTATCAAGATTCTATCAAAGTATGCTAAAATTGAAGAACTTATGCACGACCATGCAATCTAACCCACATGGTTTTCACTAACTGTTTGGCCTATTATTTTCACCCAAAAACTCAGGTTCCAAACTCAAGACTAGCCCCAGACACCCCAGAGACCTACATCACCCCAACGGGCATTCATGAAAGTCCATATTTAAGAAATTAAACTGATAATTGATAGAAAACAAAAGATACATACCTTAATGAAGAACCAAGTTCTTACAAATTTCCCCCCTTAAAGCAATTCATCCCCAAATTTCCCTTTCAAGGGTGGTGGAGAAATATATGAGAAAAATTCTAGCCACTATGAACATACATCGTCCTCCCTCTACCAGGTCTCATCTTACACCTATTTGTGCAACCATAGAACTTTTATTAAAGGAATGGACCGGATATGGAGAACCTTTGTGCTATGATCCATGATTCATATAGGATGATCCTTGAAGGATGCATCTACCTATAACTCACCCTCATCGCCATGAAAAGTGTGAGATGGTTCAGAATAGTAACCTCATATCATATAAACATATAAGATGTTGTGCATAGCCTAGTACCTCTGAGGTAACTACAACCAATAGGCTACTAGACCAAACCTCTCTATAATCTCGAATAACCCAACGTATCACGGAAAAATCTTACCCTATCTCCTAATCCCCTTATATCCCAACCTCCATGAAACACATAGGAATGCCCAATCCCCGAACTCAAACTCTAAATTTCATCTGTGATGATCAGAATAAGATTTCTAATGAGACTGCGCTGTATTCATCCACTTCTGAATCAACTACACCTATTCTGTAGTCTCCTAGACAAGGCAAGGTCCCAGCATAGCTGCCTCTCCTTCCTCTAGCCAACACAAGGGTGGTCAACATGTCCTACAGTAAAAAACCTCATATGAGGCCATATTAATAGTATCCTGAAATCTATTATTATAGGAAAACTCAACCATGGTTATATACCTCTCCCAAGAACCACAAAAATCTAGGACGCATGCCTAAAGCATGTCCTCAAGAAGCTAAATTGTGTGATCTTACTATCCATCTATTTGGGGGTGGTAAGTTGTACTCAAAACCACCTATGTACCCAGTACCCTCTATATCCCTCTCTATAAATGATAAGTAAACTAGACATCCCTATCTGAAATGATAGATTACAGGACCCCATGTAGTCGTACAATCCCACATATGTACAACCTCCTAAGCTCATCAATACTAAAGGTTTCCTTGATATATGGGAAATGTGAAACCTTAATGAGACTGTCAAAAAAACCAAATGGAATTGTTACCCCAAGGATACCTTGGTGAAACCATCATAAAATCCATCGTGACATGATTCCATTTCCATTTAGGAATGGTTAGCTTCTTTAAAAGTCCATCTGGTTGTTGTTGTTTCGCATTCACCCACTGATAGGTGGAACATCTCATGAAAAAAACTACTACATATCTTTTCAAAACCAGCCACCAATACTCTTGATGTAAATATTGATACATCTTGGTGACACTAGGATGCACTGCCCATACTGATTCATGAAAGTCCTATATCAAATCGTCACGCATGTCTTCCAAAATCCATATGCGATCATGTAATCGCAGAATATCATCTTCGCATATGGTCCATCCAAAAGGAGGGTCCTCACCTACCACACTCTTCTATAGAACTAGGCCTTCAGAATTCAATAGTCGAATCATCCTCACTATATCTAGTAGGGTAGAGGTAATAGATAAGAATGATAGAAAAATATTCCTCTGACTATCATGCACCTCTAAGTGCATCTCAGATAACAACGACATAAGTTGCCACTCACTATCATCCTGGTGCATTGATTATATCTGATTTTTTAGCTTATTTCATTAGTCACTGAATTTCCTTTACTAGGTGTATAGGATAAATCGAAGTAAAAATACTAAAGGTATTTCACCCACCTTCATTTCCTCAGATTCAGATCACACTGTGTAAATATGTACTTGAGGATTTTTTTGATCCATGAACACCACAAAATTATTTACCAGTAAGTAATGTCTCCAACAGTGTAATGCATGAACAACCACATCCAAATTTAGATCATCTGTCAGCTAATTCCTCTCATGTGGCCTTAACACCTGAGACCCATATGCAATGAATCGTTCCCCCTGCATAATAACTTCTCCTTTCTTGATACATGATGCATCATAATACAAAATCTAACTCATTTCTGGCTCTATAAAAATTAGTATCGGCACTGAATTCAATCACCCTTTCAGCTCTTCAAAGTCCATATCGCGGGAATACTTCCATAAATACTTCTCACCATTCTTATTTAAGACCCTCAATGGTGCTTCTAAGCATGATAAGTTCAGTATGAAATGGTTGTAGTTACCATCCATCCCTAAGAAACCTCACACCTCAAAGATGTTCTTGGGATGCTACTAGGAAATAACTACTCTCACCTTATATGGGTCCACTGATACACATATCTATGAGATGATGTGACCTAAGAAGTGAGTCTAATTCATCTAAAATTGTAAATTTATGATCTTAGCATATAATTGATTCTATATCAGTGTATTCAAAATGATCTCAATATGTTTGGCATGGTCGTGTCAATTATGAGAATACACCAAGATATCATCTATGAAAACTACAAAAAAAATGAGTCAAGATAAGGATGGAACACTTTGTTCATCAGTTTCATGAAGACTGTTGGCACGTTCATGAGACCGATCAGCATTACCAAGTATTCATATAGACCATACCTACTCTGAAAGGTTCTGTGAGGTATGTATGATGATATAACAAGCACATAATGATAAATGTATCTCAAATAAATCTTTGAGAAAAACCAAGCTCCTCATATTTGATTGAAGTGATCATCTATTAATGGAAGAGGATACCAATTATTAACCATCAAATGGTTCAATTTTTGATAATCCACACATAGCCTAAGTTTATCATCCAAATTTTTCACAAAAAAGGACCAACAAACCCCATGTAAAAGTAATGATTCATATGAAACCCTTTGACTCTAAATCCTCTAGATACATCTTGAGATTTTACAACTCCATCATAGTCATCCTATAAGGAGGAATGGATACTGGTGAAACTCCTTGTACTAGCTCGATAGAGAACTCTACCTCTCTCACCAGAGGTAAACCAGAAAATTCATTTGGGAAGACGTCCCAGAAATGATCAACTACTGGAGGGAAATCCATCTAACGTGTTCCCTAGTTATCCAGATACAAAATTGCAATCTAGACTATTATCCCTCACAACCCATGATGGTCGGGTCTAGATCTGATCACCTAAAATTTCTATTCATCATTATGTAGATACTATCCACCCTCTCGTGACGTAAAACTCACCCTATAGAGATAGAAATCAATAAGGGATATAAAGGGAACCAACCATTCTATCCCATGAATGATATCAAACCCTTACATATTGAGGACATATAGGTCCCATACGAAGTGACACACTCCAATCTCAAGGGGCACTCCATGCACTAATGCACACCTTCTGTTCTGATCCTTAATGGAGTTTCTAGCATCCTGATGACATCAAAAGTGGAAATGTAGAGCCCAAGGATCTCCACAATGGGCACAGATATGAAACTATGTGAATCCCCTATATCAAAAAGTGTTTAATCTAAAACAAAGGTGACTAGAATAGTCCCTCTGATAGTAGAAGGTCTACGATCCTTCTCCTATTGGGTTTGTATCACTACATATACCTGACCTCTACCATGGCCCTGTGACACTAATTATATACCTTAAGCTGATCTACCCTGCTATCACTGAGAACCCGGGGTCTGGCTACCATGGCCACGACCACCACCTCATCCTAGATATTCTAATGTACTCCAACTCCCTATTTAGTGAGAATATCTCGACCCTTCTCATGAATGTGGAGTCAGTGCAGACCCTATATCACTAGATATTGGTGGAAGAATCCTATCGAAACACTGTAGATAGCCCATATTTCCACAATATCAGGAGTCGACTGGCTCTAGCAGAGACTATATCCTTTTATTCCCCAACCTACCCTACTGGTAACACCACACTTGGCTGCCTGAAGATATGATCTGACTACTAGTGTCTCCATGAGAAATCTCCAGCCGATACTTCTTACTATTGGTCGAGACATTACTAGATCTAGGTTTCGAACCACCCTAGATCACACCTCTATATTTCCTTAGTTTACACTTGGTAATCAGTGTTAGATTCAATATAGAAAATATAGTAGTCAACCTGAAGACATTTCTGTGATTAGATTTCAGACTTGATACCATCCTCAAATCTCCTAGATTTAAATACATCATCACCAATTATAATAGGTGTGACGCACTGGAGATCAGTAAAACAGGCCGAATAGTCCATAATTGACAAGTATCACTTCTCTAGATGCATAGACTCCCAGGATCTATTGAGACTCAGTGTCTCGATGTAGTAGTAATCATATAATACTATCTAAAAATATCCCCACGCCATATCCTGATGTCACTTTGCCTAAGTGATAACATCCCCCCACCTCTTGGAAGAATCACACAACATTTACGTATCAAGATTTACCCTCCACTCAAGAGGTGTCACTAAATGATTTAAAATCATAATCATGGCCTCAAGACATGAATCAGTAGCCTGTGGTCTTCCATCCGTCAAAAATGTGGTCGAATTATACTTCTGAAACACTCGTGTCAAATATTCCATAGACATGGAAGGCTATGGTTCTCCCTGAATGGTTTTTATAAACCTTATAGACTTCAAGGAACTATGCACCATCACCTACATCTAGAATAACAGTTTATTCCACAACTATCATTATTGGAGGGTATATTGGTAGCCCATGGAATACCATATATGGGTATGATCATCACCACTATCTTGGCATACATCTTGACTTCATCATGGTGGCATGACTCTAAAATTCCAAATACACACCTCAGTTCAAGATCATCATCATGGTTCACAGTTCAGAAGCACATATACAAAACAGGATAGGTAAAAACCTTCCTCTAAGAACTCACATCTCTGCATGCCCCATGGGTCATGTATAGGTGTCAAACAAACAAAAACTACCAAAATCCCACTACTAAGGTTGGTTCAGGTATAGGTCTCTATCAAAATCCATTTCAGTTTCACTTGATTTCATATTAATTTGATTTAAAAATGAGTTTACATTCACATTCACTGAATTTATACTCGTTTCAATTTTATCACATCCATTTTTAAAGGTTAAACCAATGGTACACTAAATTTCGATCCATGTGGGCCCATACTCCCAAGGTATCAAAGATTGGAATCCACCTATGGCATATCATAACACAATCCACATTAAGGCTGAAGCATGATCCACCAAATTCTGATCTAAGAGGGCCCATACACCTCAAGGACCAAAGCTTGGCATCCCTCTATTTCACATCATAATATATCACAGTATACCTAACACAATAGTAGGCATATATATCGCATCACCTATCAAAATAGTATACAATCGGTAATGTATCCTAAATGGCATGGAATAATGCATGGAATATGAAATCTAGCATGTCCCTAAATAATACATGAGATTTAATACCCTCATCTCATTGGTTTGAAACTAAATATACCCCAAAATCATATCAATAATAATAGCATAAATCATGTGCATCACCCGATGGTGTAATCAAATCAACTATAACTGTCAAAAATCAAGAAAATAACAATTTAATTCAAGGAAATTTTGATTTTTCCCATATGAAGGTTAGCTACATCCAAGCATAGCTCATTACCAAATTTCTATTCCTTCTTATCCATTTCTATTATCTCCAAATAGTAAATAAAACCAGAAAATAATACACTGATACCACTGTAACTTATCAAACCTATATTCCAACAAACAGTGCTCTGAGCCCAATTGGACACATGGCCTCAAGCACACCAACCTAAACTCTAGAGCATGATGACTAGTAGTGAGGGCCTAGGTGTGATAGTGGGGATACTATGCTATCATTAGAAGAGTGTAACATAGTGAAATATAATAACAATTCAATAGAGGAAGCAGTAATACCATACAATAAAATTAAACAATGGAAGAGAAATGGTATAATTAAACTAGAATCTTATCATACACAAAATGATGATACATTTCATATGTTTCTAATAAATTAGAAAAAATAGGTACACTACAGTCGTATACAGTACATGTCCCAAAAGTACAAAAAATAAAAAAAGAAACTCAACAGCATCACATGAATCATCTTAGTCACATACTCTCCTACTCTTCAGCAGCATTTCAAGTACCTGTAGGAGGGAACTTGACCTTTTCGACACCTACAATCATATAATTTGTTTGGGTCCAAAAGATGACCCAAATAGGGTGTGAGACTAAATCCCAGTAGAAAACCACCAAAGTTCTATTCTAATATGTTAGTGAATATATATAATAAAAAAATTATAATAATAAAAGCTGTAATCTAGGAATTATATAAAATTAAATAACCTACAAACACTAATTTCCATTTATATTTCATCTCATTATCCATTAAAAAATTCAATTAAATTTAATTAATTAGTCTTGAGATCCAGAATAAGCATGGTATCCCCCATATAACTGGGAGCACAATAGATACCTCATAAGGCTATCTAATCAAGAATAAGTGAAGACCAAATCCAAGCTTGTTCTTTGACTTGAAAGACACATCATATATCACTTAATTCCAAATCAATATTCAATTTATAACTCGAGATCATCCTTGATATTCCTAAGTTGGAATTCAAGTATCACACCAAGTGAAATTCCACCAACACCCTACAAGAATGTCCCGGCAAACATCTAAGGAACCTGGTATCACTATAGGTATGGTATAACTCCATGTCAACTAAGCCCACCCTTGGAAGTCCTATAGGGAATCCTCAAGTATCACTCACGAAACAAAGTCAATGCCTTTTTATCACATCCATGGAATCCCTCAATGGATCCATGATTCACTCGGCATTTAAGTACAGCCTTTATGATCCCATCTATGGTATCCATGGTTCACTCATGGCTTAAACATAATAAACCCTTTGATCCCACCCATGGAATTTTAAATTGATTCCATGGTTCACTCAAGGAACAATGTTCATTAGTCTATGAGAATGTCCATGGAATTATAATCTAAATTCATGATTCACTCAAGGATATTTACCATTTTATCATTCAATTACTTTTAAACATTTCATTAGTCATGTTAAGGTCAGAACCTTGAATCATCTAATATAACTCACCTACAAATGTTGTCTCAAGCAAGGACCAACTGCATAAGGCTTGGCCTTCCATTTACTCACATGGTCACATTTCTCATAATATGAATCACATGTAAATTAAAATATTACATGGCTATAATATTATTCAACTCATGTGGGAAGGTCAAGAGAATAATAAAATCAATTCAAACATGCTTAAACAAGCATAGGAATACAAGGATTAGGGGGAAAGTCAATCATCCCATGTCCTAACCAATTCAATTAAGATTTAACAACCTTGTAATTCCATCAATAATCAAATTATTTTTAACAACCCTTGAAAGGTAAATCAAGGAATATCTCATAGGCATCCTATTCCAAATGGATATAAAAGGTCATCCAAGGGAACTCACGGGGTGGCCCTTGATCAAGGTATAAAACCAAATACATGATTTGAAACACCTATTAAATTACCTAAAAACCAATATAAAACAACAAGGTTTAATTATAATTAAATTTTACACCCTAAAAATGGTCACACGACACTCTGGTATATATAAATAGCTTGAAAATTAAAGAAAGTCATGAGAACACCTACCTTAGGTTCATTCTAGATAGCTCGTCCAATATCAAGCTCTAATTCACCTTGGTTTGGGAGAAATATGAAGAATGGATGAAGAATGGGATATAAGGGAATATGATCCTAAATCCAAATAGTGAAATCTATATATAGAAAAAACGAGAAAGGATAAAATGGAATTAAGGACTTACCATTGTGAATATAAGGAGACGAACTGCATTCGAATTGGAGATTGGGTAGTGAACGAATCTGAAAACCAAGAATATCCAAGGGGAGAGACTTTTCCACATGAAGGAGGCTGTTTTACATTTAGAGAAAACCCAAAATAGAGTTAATATAATATTTTTATTTTAAAATTAAAATATTAAAAAAACTATACAGCAGTGCTCGCACGGTTTCTCCTCATGGTTTGTCAAACCTTACAAAAACCATGTCAGGATTCCTGTAATTTTGGGAATATAACATGGTTACCCTGCATGGTTTTCACTAACCGTGTGGTAACTATTATTAAGCCTCTATCAAAGTCCTCTAAAATTGAACAGTTGCCTCACAGCCGAGCAACCCAACCCGCACGGTTTTCACTAACCATGTGGCCTCTTCTTTTCACCTAAAACTCGGGTTTCAGGAACCAGACCAGCCCTGAACACCCTAGAGACCTCCATAACCCCAACGAACATTCATAAAATCCCATATTAAAGAAATTAAACTAAGAATTGAAAAAAAAACACAAGATCTGTACCTCAATAATGAACCAAGATCTTACAACCTATACACCTGAGTATTACTAAGATTCACCAAAATCACCACACATCAATCCATAATTTTTATAAGACGTGACACATGTGGGGAAATCCCCTATAGGGGTGAGTATATACATACCTAGTAGGAAACTCCAAAAACCAAAGAGGAAGAAATAGAAAGATAAAACACAAGTATCCAACTCAACCTAAGGAAATAGGGAAATAAAACCCAATAAATATATATATATATATATACCCATAAAGAAACCCAGATGAGAGAGAAAGGGGGTCTCAATCTAATAGCACAGATAAAGTTAATGAGTTATCTTGTAGCTCTAAAATTCCATCACTAATTCTCAACATTAAACGTAACCTCATAGAATCTGTGTGGAAGTCCCACTTCTCATTATTGTACTCTATATCCAAGGGATCCACAACACCAATGAAGTACCCACTCACCACCGAAGCTTAAATGTGGGGGAGTACCAATTCATATATAGAGGACTTATTCCTAGTGTGGAGGATTACCATATTTATATGTATAAAGATTATGGGGAACCTATACCCTGGTGCAACAGAGAAGTACTAACCATGAAATATATTCAATGACACTTCCTTGATCACTTACATTGTCAAGAATTTCCTAAAAAAACATCACATTCAAAACACCTCACATTATATCTCATATACCCCAAAAAAGTCCACTATAATGTTTTATATGGAAGAACTCTCTATATATACTAGTCATGGGCAAAAATATAAGTCCAAACAAAGGATATATGAGAAGAATAACTTGAAGGAGGTAGTACATGGTGTGTAAGGGGTCCACACTGTGTGTAGCCCTACCTCGTTTCCTAGAAATGTTCACCTATTATCATATACTAGAAGTAATTTCATGCTATACGACATGTATGGGTCATACATGGAATGTATTGACTACTTAGAGCCTACTTATGTGCTTCTAGTCATAATTGTGTACGTCAACCCATGCCTGTGTACCTGGCCATGTTTGGGTACTGGTCTATGTTCGTGTACTCTAGGAGTACATGACGTGGCCTCTCACATGGGGTCCTAGGAATGTGATAGCTAGAACTTGTCTGGGACTCCTGAGGAGGTCCACATGGTGTGTAGGCCTAACCACATGGTGTGTGATCTTTAACTCTACCTAAAACCCTAGTCGCTGTAGAGAAGGAGGTACACGGCGTGTGTTCTTCCAAACTACCTGGTGTGTACCATGGTTTTTCATAGAAACTCCATAATCTTTATGTTTTTTCTAGATCTATAATTAATACTAATTTCCATGCATGTTTACTATCTTAAACCGAAGGGTAAATCCTTCGA
The DNA here is from genome assembly GCA_963277665.1 of Viscum album. Classification (NCBI taxonomy): domain Eukaryota; kingdom Viridiplantae; phylum Streptophyta; class Magnoliopsida; order Santalales; family Viscaceae; genus Viscum; species Viscum album. The sequence continues at coordinate 564,765,452 of OY728164.1, read as the reverse complement.
CCATTGATTCCCGACCTTTGATGGCCAAAAATCAGATTCCAATCATCAGTTCGAAGAACCGCCACATGTCTTGCCTTCGTTCCATTTATCATTGCCTCTCTAGATCATGTATACACAAACAATCACCCAATATTCATCCTGGTCCATCTAAAAATCACCATCCCTACCTTATTTCACACAACCACCAAGAATTTGAGGTCTGATCGCACTCAAACCCACACCGACATTGTTGAACCACAACTCTGTGGGCCGGCGGTGAAGAACGCAAAGAACGGTGGGAAGAAATGCACAAGAATAGGGTAAATCCATCATTTTCTAAGCATTCTTGGAAAAATATTATATAAATTTGGATATATAGGGGGTATCATGGATTATCAATAATAAATTGAATTAAAAAATTTAATTCATTTATTAGGCTAATGTGAAGGATCAAATAATCATAAATCAAAATATGATAATAATTCAGGATTTAATAATTTAATAAAAATTTTATAAACCATAATTGATGATTCCTACCTCAATTTAGGATCAATAATTGGTGAATAACACATTCTTCAGCAATGAATAAAACCTAATGTGTTCACTACCTCTCAATCCCCCTTGATCTGAACATCTGACGTCCTCCGATATGATCCGCCAATAAAGAACGGTGTTTCTCATCTATCTAATACCATAGAGTTATGTGACTAACCCTAGAGAATTTAAATAAGAGGTTATTTATAGTGGTTTTATATTAGGTCATTTAAAATAAAATTATTTATTTATTTTAACTAAACTCACCGCCAATATCTGGATCAACTGGACGCCTGGTGCTGACTAAGCTTAGATCCCGCATAGGGTAAAACCTGCATTCTGTAATCAACCATGGTCTCAAATTTTTATCTAAGAATCTATTTGGTATTTATTCCACTTTTTAAAGAAAACTATACATGCATGATATTAATATATTTAATGTTTTTATAATATCAATTCTAGGATCACCATGCCTTGAAATCTCATATCGACTCAGTACTTGGCTCCAAAAATATTCCTTAATATATGTTAAATTATAAAAAGAAAAAAATATAGTCACTACATGATTCACATATATTATCCATCTCTATTTATCCAGGAATCTCTAATATGTATAGATATTTGAAATAAAAATTCTTTTGGGATAACATGAAGATAGAGATTGAAAAATCTGTATCTCGATGCTTGGTGTGACAAGAAGTCAAGGTAAAATGAAAAAAAAGTTTAAGGGTATGATAAAACCATTTTCCATATCAGAATGTAAATATGAAAATATAACCAAGGATTTCATCATAGGAATCCCTAGGACATCCAAATAAAATAACTCTATATGGTTGGTAGTTGATCACCTTACAAATCCCACACATTTCATTGATATAAAAAAAATACTTATTTCCTGACCAATTTTCCAAGATATACATAATATATGTTTTAATAATATATGGATTTTTACTCTTCATTGTATTTTATCAAGATCTGATATTTACCTTGAGGTTCTGGAGAAGTCTTCATTAAGCATTACATATAAAGATGAGTTTTAGTAATGTTTATTACCCTCAGATAGATAGTTAGTCTAAAAGAACAATTCAAACTCTAGAGGATATGTTGTGATCATGTTCAATGGATTTCCAAATATTTTGGGATAATCAACTTCCCCTATTGGAGTTCTCATATAACAATAGTTTCAATAATAGCATCCAAATAGCACCTTATGAGGATACATATGGGAAAAGATGTTGAACACCAACATGTTGGGATAAAGTTGGAGAGAAGAAGATAATAGGACCTAATATTATCTAATATATTATAGATAAGTTTAAAACCATTCTGAATCATATAAAATCCATGAAAATTTGATTTAAAATCAAGGGAAACAATCATTGATGAGACCTAGAGTTTGAGATCGAAGATAAAGTGTTCCTTTGTGTATCACCTTGGAAGAAAGTCATGAGGTTTTGGAAGAATGGAAATCTTAGTCATAAATACATAATACCCTTTGATATCATTAATAAAATCAAAGTTTTGGTCTATCAACTACCACTCCCACCTAACCTATCTCAAGTACATGATGTGTTCCATATATCCCTCTTAAATAAGTACATACTAGACACCTCACATGTACTGAATCTTGAGGTGGTACATTTGGAAAATGATCTCTCGTGTGAGGATAAAAAAATGAAGATATTAGATCGTAGAGACAAATTTATATAAAACAATATAACTCATCAAGTCATTTTATATTTAAGGAACTACAAGTTTGAGGATAAAACATGGGAACAATAAGAGAAGATAAAACAGAAGTACCATAATCTGTTTTAGTGTATGAAATAAAAATTTTGAGGATAAAATTTCTAAAGGGGTAAGAAAGTAACGAACCAAAATTTTATAATTTAAATTTCATTTTGAATAAATAAATTAATTATTAAGTAATATAGTTATAGAAAACACCTACACTTTATTTGTTATTTTTTACCATTATAAAATATGGCCATAATTTTTTTTTTGAGCTTAAAATACGGTAAAGCATCATAATCATTGATAATATAGTCATTATATAGTGACCATTAGGATTATTATATATTAAGGTTTATGATAACTTCTAATTGATGAAGAAGGAATAAGTGATGGCCTTAACCAGTAGGATTGTATCCTATGAATCTCATTTATCAAAGCTTTTGAGGGAGATAGAATCATTGGGATTTTCCCTTGACCAAGACCAAGCTGAGATTCAACAAATAATAATTATTAAAACCATTAATGGGGGAAGTTAAATATTATCGAGATCACTTCCCAAACAATGTTTTTCAAACCACCCCAAGAAAGTACCAACATCATATACCTTACCCTTAGGGATTACACTGGTGTACTAAGGGGTTATGTATCTAGACCCTTGTAGTATAAATTTTAATATTTTTATTTTTAATAAAATAATGATAATATTTATCCCTTTAATTATTAATTTATATGTATGATTATATAATAAGTTGATAAAAATTATTTTTTGATACAAAAAAACAAAAATTTTATTTGTGGGAGATATTAATTTCAATTAAAACACAATTTTTGATAAATTAAAGAATTTTAAAATAAAATTTACTTTTATTAAAGATTATAATTAAATCATGTTTATTTAAATATAATTTATAATAAATTTTATTGAAATACAAAATAATTTTTATAAGTGTCATAAATTTGTTCGTGTTTAAAAAACTAGTATTTTTTCAGTAAATAAGAACTTTTATTTAAATGGGTTAGTTAACATATTTAGAAAATAATTTTGGTAAAATAAATATTATTTTTTAAATATTCACATTTAAATTATCCATTGGAAATTTTTTTAAAATTTTCTTATACATTCGAATTTTTGGGAAAAACTAAATAAGGTATAAATATACGGTATCAATTATGAAATCATAGTTTCACAAAAGTGATGAAATGAAAACTATAAAATCATTCCATGCCCAAAAAAAATATTTAAACTTTAATTTTTTCTGATGTTTTTTGATTGATTTTACAAACCTATAATTAATCCCCTAAATCCTATATTATATTTTAAGGTTTTAAAAACAATTATTTATGGAAATGAATCACCTCTACATTATTAATGTTATTAATTTAAGGATTTATATTCTTATCCGGATAAAATGTTTAAAAAAAATCCACTTTGGTGTAAACCATGGACAAAACCATGGTAATGTTTGTGGCTTTTATTATTTTATTACATAGAGTCCAAAACCTGAGTTTAGAAATAAATACTAAATTCTCATCACTTTTTCTAAAAATACCCACCCAAACTCTCATTACTCCTCACTAAAAACTCATTGAGTATGAATTTACTCTTCTTATCCCTCTATAAATATCTTTCATGTTATTACCAAGTTTATAAGAATCTCCACCCAAGATTTTAGAAGCACCCTCTCGAGATAAAGGATTCTCTTCATCTTCTTTTTATTCAAGTAATCTCTTCATATTAAGCCTTATGATTTATAATTATTTTGTTGTAATGTGTTTTTACACATACCTTTACTATCCTTATGATTACCGTGTAATTATATCCCACTTTTCACTCTAATTAATCCCATCCATAAACCTTTTTTTAAACTTGTTATGTTGTTGAAATTATCTCCTGATTTTCCATGTCCAAAATTTTTCTTATGAATACCCATCCTTATTTTTACTCAAGTCTATTCACTTAAATTCACTTATCCTTAATTGATTGGGAACTTCTATGTATGTGACCCAAACTCCTTAATCATGGGATTAAAACTGTTGAAATATGTTCTTATGTAGTATGATATATGTGGCACACAAATACATGTAGATAATATGAATGTGATGGGTGGGACCAGAATTATATAGCCCTTTAATGCATTAGGTAATGTTTTTATCTCATTATATACCATGTATGGTGCATGGGATGTTATCCTAGGTACACTATGTTATGATTCCTTGGTGGTTATCCTTGATTTACACTTATGATTTCATGTTTTATATTGTTTCCACAATCCAATAATTACTTGATGTTAACAACATATATCATGTTTCAATATTCATGTTTGTTATTTTCACCCTATTATGTCTCTTTAATATTTATCTTTACTCACATGTATTGCTTCATCATGTTATTATTGATTATTCCCTTACTTGGATTTATAGATTACCCCTTTCTTATGTACATCCCCAATTTATTTCATGTAGTATTTGAAGATCTATGGAATATAAGGGCATTTTATAGAGTTTTCAAAATGTCATTGTATCCTTGTTTCAAGTTATTGTTCTACATATCTAATTACCCTAAGACACTAGGCCTATTGATCTTTTGAGATTGTACTAATTGTATACTTATGTAATAAATCAAGAATAAATTGTAAAAAAGATGTGGGTTTTCATAGTTGAGTCCATAGAAGTTTTATATACATTGAAAAATCATCTATGGGTGATTGGGACTCATTTAAATATCAAATATCTTTAGGAGTCTCTTCCTAGAGAAAGTAAATTCATACCTTCCTTATCTTATAGAGGTGGAGTAAGATATCTACCTTGTCCATGAAACCAACAAGGATCTTTCTGGGAGGGATCCTATTCAAAATGGTCATCATCACCAATGATTAACCCCAATTCTATGAGAAAATTTTGATAAATTTGTGCCAACCCCGATCATATAAACTTGGGTGCTTATAAAGAGAGCCCACCAAAGGCATCCAATCACTTTAACTATCACAAGTCGTCCCCCGGGTCCCATGCCATGACTACCCCATGCCCGCATTCCATAGGCCAGGGGATGATGACTAGCACCAAATGCGTAATTCCCTAAAACTGGGAAGGCATTGCCTTTATAAACTATAACACACACACAATCTAGAACACAGCTGGACGAAAAACCAAGAAAATTGTATAACAAAAGAGTGCTGAAAGTAAAAGGAGCCAGAATACAAGCCCAACTGAAAAGTACAAGTACAAAAGAAATGAAATACAACTGAAGAAAAATAAAATACAGCTACTGGATCGTCCTCCGAGGTTCCTACCTGAAGGGTAGGTACAAATCATCTCATCATCACTCCACGTCCGTCCAGCTCTTTCGTGTACCGTCAAGCTGTATGGTCCACCTCCGGGTACTGTCCAATCCTGGTACTCTCATCCACAGTCGGCATTGTCTGTCATCTGCATCCAACACAAAAAGGTGCGGGCATAGCCCGTGTAGGGGTGAGTATAACGATACTCAGTAGGGACCCTGAGACCCTCAAGGTCGCACAATATCCACCAAGGATAAACCACAAAAAATGAAATCAATAGATAACCCTACTTAAGTATATGCCCATACATATACCTAAGTTATTAAGTAATCCATCTCAATCATGAGGAAAACACAAAAGTACTGACTCAGCTCAACCAGGAATTTATTTTAGGGGTAGTATCAAGAAACATCCCCAGTCACATTATCGAAACCTCGGTTGCTGGAGAACTCCTGCTCAATCGAGTACATTGGGCCTTCCGCAACACCAAGCGCACATCCCACTAACCTTGGACTAATTAGGTACTCTTAATGTCGAGTACTGTAGGTCTACTTCATCACACAGAGGCGCTCTCCACCGTGGATCTGCTGCCACTCCCAGGCGCTCCCCCTCATAGACAGCTGAGGTACTCCTCCTGTCGAGTATCGTGGGTCTGTCACCAAAACTAGGTGCTCCTCCACTGTGGTTCTACCACCACAACTAGGTGCTCCCCACTGGGCTAGTAGAATCACTCCGAGTCAAATGGTCAGTAGTCATCAGGTCTCATCCAGCTACTAGGTCTCTACACTCTACTCTCTCATCAATGGAAGGATCCACTCCACGAGCTGGTGGTCGATACACCAGCTATCATGAATTCCCACGAAGAAGTATCTCAAAGTTCCACCATGTCAAAGGGGTCTCAATGCAACAGACGGCACGTCAGTCGAACACCCTGTCTGTGAGTTATTAGTCTTTTAGTCCCATGGGACCGGTTGGATTCATACTCGATCCAACCAAACCATACATCAACTATACCCAAAACTCTAATTTGGTATACTCAAAAGGATCGCCTCGCTCCAAGAATTCTAGTGTCACTAACGATTTGTCTAACGGACGTTCGGTGCCAAAGATATGGTTGAAGGAGCGTAAATGGATCGTAGTGGGCCCAGCCCGCTGGGTCTAGCCCAGCTGGCCATGAAGGGTGGCGGAGGGCCGCGAGGGTGTGGACCGATCGTGAGGGCGAGGACCGGCCGCATGTCAACACGAGGGAGGCTCGGTCCAGATGTTGCCGCATGGGAGACGTGGCCTGGAGGACACCACGAGGGCGGGGGCCGGTTCGGTCGAGGCGTCACAAGGGGCGTGGAAGGTCGTCTCTTCCGGGGCGTCGCAAGGGGCACGGGAGGATGGCTTGGCCAGCGCGGTCGAGGCGGCTCAGAAGGGCACCGCGGGGCCCGGGTGGCCGGGGCGGGTTCGGTTGACAGACAGCACGGCCAAGGCGGCTCAGCCCGGCCTGGGGTGGCTCGGTCAGAAGGGCGGAGACCACGGGGGTGGTTCAGAAGCTGGTGGGCGGCGCGGTTCAGCCTGGGGTGGTGGAGCCAGTTTGGCCGGGGTGGTGTGGGTCGCAGAGGCCACGGGGTGGCGCGGCCGTTGCCTTCGTCACCTTCATCTCTGTTGTCACCTTCCTCCATCTCGAAGAACACCACAAAAGAGAACGACGGAGGGTTCGGGCCATGTTGGTTTTGTCTGCAACCTCCGCATTTAGTGTGGTAGCATTTGGCTCACAATAACAAAGCACAACAAACCTTCCTATAATGATTAATCCCAAAACCTTCAAAAAGAAAACATATGCAGATAAACTAGTTATAAGTTGATCCGCGTTCTTTGTTTTAGAAGGAAAGATTCAAGGGAATATAAATCAAACATAAAAATCCCCTACCTCGTTCGTTGACGTTGGTGCGGGGAGAAGTAAGGACGTTGATTCGCCATGGATGAGTATGTCTCACGTCGGAATTAGTCCCAAGAAATAAGGTCAAAGGAGGTCAGTGTTCTTCATTGGCGGAGTGCATTCTTCGTTGGAGAACTCATTCTTTGTTGGAGAGCGTAATACTCCAAGTGTTGGTTGTCACGTCACTTTACCAGCGCTTCGTCACTTGGTGAAGTTGTCACAAATCCTCCTCTCAAGCTCCATATATATAGGAGAGGGGGAAGGGTGGGTAATGATCATGTAATTTAGGACGTTTCATTTATTAGGAAGCTTCCTAAATTCTAACAACGTTGTTACTTAAATTAAAAAGGGGGCAAGCCAAATAATTAATATTGGCATAATTAAGTGGTGTGTTGGCACAATTTAATAGTATGTGTGTTGGCACAATTTAATAGTATGTGTGTTGGCACAATTAAGCTGGAGGAGGTCAAGAGGCTCTCCCTCATTAATGAGGGGAGTTCAGAGTTTCTCTCAATTTAAAGGGAGGTTTTAATCCTGTGTGGTCCCCACCACCATAACCTCTCATGCGAGGTTAGGCTTGGGTGGTCCCCAACACCATAAACCCACATGGGAGGTTAAGGTATGGTGGTCCCCACTTCTCAACTTCCACATGTAGGATAAAACTCCTTTGGTCCCACCTCCACAATATTCACATGGGTGCTTCAAATAAAAAATAAAATGTCTGCACAATTTTATTTTTATTTTATTCCTTCACAAAAAACCCAAAAAATAACTTTCACCCTCGACCAACTATCGTCAAGGTGAAATTATCTTTAAGCGAATATCGGTGCTGTGAGTTCAACGGTTCCCTTGGATTTCAATTCCAAGAACCGATTTAAAAGTTATAAAAACCCTCTATTACATTTACTAAACATACCCAAAAAAAAGTTCAGAAAAATTATTAACAAACACCCTTGACCCGCGCTGGTCGAGGTTAGGCTCTTCCCAAGTGAAACACTCCCCGACGAACCCAATGGTACTCTCGGATTTCCAATCTGAGTTACCATTTAAAATTTATGTATTTTAAAATAAAATAATTTTCACTTAATTATTTTATTTATGGCCAAAAACTAACTTTCACTGGTGGCACGTGCCGGCCAAAGTTAGTATCTGCTTAAATAAAGCATGCCCTCACAAGTTTAGTGGTGGTCTCATATTTTTAATCTGAGATACCATTTGTAAGTTATAAACATTTTAAAAATAAAATAATTTATTTAATTATTTTATTTACAGTTATGTCATTTCTGGGTTTTCTCATAGGAGTCCCGCGCTGACTACACTTAATTCATGCTTAGGGTAAACCCGTTATCCTGAGCACAACGGTGCCCTCGAATTTTTTATCTGAGTAATTATTTAAGGGTTATTCCACTTTTTTAAGAAAGCTGCTTATGCGTGCTAATTAAAGCTTAACAAAACTTTTATGGTTCATTCTGGGCACTCCAGGACTCAGAATTGAGTGCCCTCAGATTTCACAGTCTCGAGAAATTCCCATGTAATTAAAAATATACATGGAATTTTTAGGTTTTTACATTTACCCATGGTAAGTTACACATATCTACTACCGCTAACACCCCTAAAGATCATCAATATATCCAAATAGTATCCTGATGCAAATTATAGATCACCATTATCTAGATTCTTTTTACTTCATCAAATTTGTCCTTAGTGGCTACTTCAATAGAATCCTCACCAATGAGGGTGATCATTAACCCATATAGAGGTCCTCATAGTGTTCTCCCACTGTATCCAGCACTCAAAAAAATATGGTTCTAGACATCAAAGAGAGTTGTAGTTATAGATGTAATATCCTTGGGGAAACCCAAGCCTATAGAACTGGGGGCATTTTTTCCCCACAATCTTATCCATTATTATCCATTGGGAAGAAATATTCCAAAATTATCGATATACATTCTCTAATGAAATATATGTTCTCTACCACAGGTTTCACATCAGTAAATTTCATCATTATTGGCCCAACTAATGTTGTAAAAACATTATATTATTGAAGAAAATGGAAAATAAGAGGCATATGTAGAAAACAAAACTCACACAGATGTATGGGAGGGAGGAGTATATACCTAAAATTAAAGAGAACCCCGTGATTTAGGATAATCATTGAATATTCTATTACCAATCAATCAATGTAATTTTTCAAAAGACAACAGAAAAGGTATAGACACATCCATAACCAACCTTATAACACCCTAATATTTTAGAATATATTTCTCTTTAAATACAATGTAAGTGTTCAAAATCTTGCTTGACATGCAACATCAATCTTAAAACAAACCCAGATAAATTATATCCTAGCCATTAAATTGATGTGTATGAATGAGATTTAACACATTATGAAATATATATATATATATATATATATATTAACCAAATAAAATTTATTGATTAATTTATAATAAATAAGTACTCAATATTTATTAAAGTCATTTTATGTTTCAAAAAATATATTTTCTTCAAAGTTGGTTTTTATTTCATTTTCTACACAGAAATTATAATTAATTTCTACTATATTTAGAAATTGTAGTTGAAGAAGTGAATATCATTTATGAAATAAATATTTAAATATTATATTATGGTAAATTTTTTGGATTTTTTTGAAAATAATTATTTTTAATTGAATAGTAAAAAAATATCAATTTTTATAAAATTTTCATTTATTTTCATTAAATAAAGTTATTTAAAAGTAACATTATGTTTTTAATTTGATATTAAAGTAACATAATTCAAATTTAATTATAAATAATATAATTAATTGTATAGGAATCATTATTATATGAGATTTTGATATAAGTTCATTTTTAAGCTTAAAAACGTGTTTTCTAAAAAAATGTTTGTCATTTCATTTATGCATTTATATTTAAATTGATTTCTGAAACTTCAAAAAATTGAATATTAAAAAATTTATTCCATATTTGGAATTGGGGGGTTAAAATTTTTTAAATAGGTCCCTTTTATTTTTTTCCTTTATGAATAGTGACCATAGTAAATATTGTCACCTCGGTAAAGGTAAAATGGGTAAAACATGGTTAAGTCCTATAAATCTTTGAGGAACTTAACTTTATTTAATTTTATATGTTTAGTTTGACCTTAATAATATTCTATTATAAGTTTTTTCAATTTCTTACCACTTTCCTTTGATAATGAATTTGGTATTATTTTAAGTAAATAATAAATACAAAATATCACTCTCTTTGTTTTAATATTTGTAATATTTTTTCATAGCGATAAAAAGAGGTCATGTTCAATTATAAATAGTTATTTTAAATATGAATGAACTTTATTATCATGTTATTAATTTTTAATTTTTAGTGAAGGAATAATTATCTTAAATTCTTGTGCAAGACCGACATAGTGCTTGTTCAAGTAATAGAAAAAATCAAATAAATGGTTTTAAAAATATTAAAAATCATAAAATTTGAATGAATTATTATGTTCCAATACATTTTTAGATAAATATAATATATTATTTATTTTAAAAAGGTTATATTAAAATTCCATTTCTATCTTGATGATTTTAAAATCAAACTATGTGAACAGTTACGAATATAACTTTAATGGTGTCTTATGTTAAATAATAATTTATTAAATGATTTAAAATTTATAAAAATATATTATATTTGGAAAATTTAATGGGATATGGTTGGTAATATAAACCAATTTCCACTTATTAGTCACTTTTCCTTTTATAGTAACTTTCTTAAACTCTAAAGAGTATCAAAATTTTATATCATGATGATCATTAAAAGGGCTAACTGGGGTTAAAAATAAGAGATAAGGGTTAAAAATCACCTAAACTTATCTAAATTTTATTCTATGATAGTATTTATAATCATAATCATCCTATATTTTAAATATATCAACTTTTTTCCACTTTAACTTGAAAAATAATTTATTATATTTAAATATTTTAAGAAATTCCAAGTGTGTCCTTTTCTTCACTATAAAAGGACCCCAACCCTTCCCTCTTACCCACACTTAATGAACCTTATATATAAAAAAATACCTATATAAATACCTTCCAAACATCCCTCCCTAATATCTAGATGTCATGGTTTTATCATAATTAAAAAAATTAGAATGCTTAAGGTGTAAGCCAAAGGAGGTTGTCCAAAGAAGAGGCATAACCCTTAACTTAGTATTTTAATTTTATTTATTATTATACCTATTTAAATTATATGATAACCATTATGATATAAAAACATAATTTTATCCAATATAATTAGATTTTATTATATTTATTCATCAACCTCTATTTATTTCTTTCTCCATCAAATGGGAAACAAAATCATCGTTCATGCATACATACAAGCTACTGCACCATGAAGCGTTGTATTTCTCTTTTCATCACCGCTATTAATGGATGGTTATTATGATGGATTTAATGTTTATATCTAATATATATGGAATAATTATTCATATTTTAATATAATATCTTAACTACCTTCTTACCTTCCTATCCATTGGAAAATGATAAGGTCGTTGTGTGTACGTGGGGACTACCTCCTCCACGATGTGATGCAATTCATTTTTCATTTTTGCTTTACATGGATGGTATGAAAGATATATTTAATGGATATATTTCATATTTATGATATAATAATTATTTTTTACATATTAATTATTATTTACCTTTAATTTTTTCTGTCCATCTAAAAGTGGAAACATCACTCATGTGTGCGTATGGACTACTGTCTCCACAAAGTAATGTAATTAATTTTTCATCATCGTATTATATGAATGATTATATAAGTGTTTATGATGAATAAATATGATAATTATTTCATGATTAATATTATATATATAATTAAACCATAACCAAGGTGAAATTATCGGAACCATTAAACTGAAACAAGCATGAAAAAAGAACCATTTTTTATCTGAATATTCATTTTAATGAAGAAATTGTTAATAAAATGATAGTTAGAAATTAAAAAGTAATGATAAATAGTAAGTTATGTTTTAATATGGTTTTGGAATATATATATCAAATATATATTTATTATATAGGATATTTTAATGCGTGTGAAGAAATATGGTTCTTGATATGAGGGTTTATGTTACAATCTCGTTTCTTTTTAGGATTGTCTTTGTTAAATTTACATTGAGGGAAATTATATGGATATTAACCTACAAACCCCATATATTTTATTATACTCTATTTATTCCTAGAATATTTACATTTTACTTCTATTTTCCACTCTTTGGTACATAAAATGATCAATAAAATTTTTTTCAAGAAAATCCAACATTATTTCCTCTTTAGTTAACGAACATGTTCTTCCATATCCATGACCTTAAAAATTTATAAAAGTTTTAACAAATAAATAAAAAAAAGTATAATTTTATTTTCATTAAATTTTACTTTATATCAAAAATATATATAATATTTTTAAATAGAGGTTTTCCCAAAAAAAATTGTATTTTTTCAAAAGTGTGCACATAATGTTATCTTTTACCATATATGGTATGAATAGATTTTCCAAACATTAAGATTATTTTTTTCATTGAATATTAATTTACAAGTTTCCATTTTTATTTTCAAATAAACTAATTTTATCAAAATTCAGGGAATTTTCTGTTAAAATGTTACCAAAATAAAAGGATATATTTATAATGTTTTAAAATAATGGTTTAAATGTTCTTTTAAAGGTATTATTCATCTATGTAAACATAATTTAAGGATTTTTATAATTGACCAATGATATTAAATTATGATTACATCTACTTTATTTCTCTATATATCTTTTGATGATGATTATTTAAGGATGATTCTATGAAACTAGTTTCTTTCCCATGGGTTAATTAAGTTATAATGAAACCATTATGAAACTCATTTATTCTAAATGGGTTATGCTATTATTAAATGATGTAATTTGTATGAAACTTTTTTCTTTTCCATGGGTTATGATATGATAATATGGTGAATGTTTTATGATATTGTGGAACACATATATATTATTTTCATTACATGATGTGTGGGCCTGAAATTATATATTTCTCCACTGTATTGTGTAAAGATAGATATCTAATGAGATAATAAGGACAAGAATGGGGAGTCATCCCAGTTCAGTAAGGAAATATAACCACTATGATAGTCTTGGGAGTGAACCTTGACTAAGGAAATGATAGAATGGGGATTCAACATAATTCATAGTGATAGTCTTGGTAGTGATCTTTGACTAACGAAATTATTTCCAATTATTATTTGTATTCAACAAACTTGTGTCTTATTATTATAATATGTTCTCATAGATTATGATTTATTATTAATGATTCTTCACATTTATGACTTATTTATTTTTTATGATAGAACCTTATGTAATGATTTTTTATTAATGATCTTTATTAATTGGGTATGATTATCATAAGTTATTATCATTTTCTTATACCCTTATACTTATATTATTCTCAATTATGATCTTTGATTAATAACTCTTATGTTTACCCTCATGAGCATCTAAGCTCACCCTTTCTTATGTTTCATTTCCCCAGGTTATGAAGAAAGGTTTTAAGTAGGGTATGTATAATAAGTGAAATTTTGAGAAGATTTTTGTGGGAGATATTGAATATATTTCATGAAATTAGATGACTAAGTACCTAATCTCCAAATTCACTAAACATTTAAAGTCCTCAAGAATATATTATTATGATATATATTGAATATTTATCTAGAATGGTGTAATATATATGTACTAAATTATTGAGTCACCTTATTTGGTATCAGAGTAGGGTTTATTTATATTTTTTATATCAGGATTGTATAATTGAATAAAAACCCATAGGGACAAGTCTAAGTATGGGATAACATCCTAGATCTTTGGTAAAGTAGAGATAGTGTGGTTTTCCTAGAAAATGAATTTGTATCTAGATACTATAAAGTTTATGTAGTTATGGAATAGATACACCTAGGAGTAACTATAAGGACCCGTCCTTAAAACATTACTTAATCTTGAATAAAATTGAATAATTCACATTGAGGATCTTTTGAGGTTTAGAGTTTTAGAGAATTAGGACATAACTATTACATCTCAAAGATTACAAAGTAGACACATCTACTAAGTTTCCATTTTTCCACAAAATAAAAACTCTTGAACAAAAGATTCATGTCTAGTTCTTTTTTTAGACAGCATGACATTTACTTGATCCCATCCTTGACCCAATTCCACTTTATGTCCTATGAAAAACATTTCAAAAAAACTTGGGATGAGCATAAAAAGCTCAGTAAGGGTTACAACAATACGGAAAGAAAACATTATTCCATGTAAACATAAGAATCAATGAAATCATACTTTACTCATAATACATAAGCAATTTAACATACCCCATGAAATCATAAGATTTATCCATAACTCAATAGAAATCATAAGACATAAAGGTAACTTGAGGCATAACATTCTTACGTAGGGAGTAACCCTCATGGTTACGTTTGGAATACCCATCATAGTATATTCCCTAAATCTATTAGGAGAAACATTAATGTTTACCACCATCACATTACCCAATGCATTGAAGAGCTATCTCGGGCTCACCCACCCTTAGTCTATCACGGAACCACCCGATTTCATAAACAATGCCCAAGAACCATAACATAACTGTATCTCATAAAACATGCTTAAACGAAACATAACATTTCCACATTTCAATAACAAGATATCAATACAACACATTGATATAATCCAAAAATTATCAAAATCCATTTTCAATACCAAAATACATAAAATATTATGTGGTATTTATTTTTCATTTAAAATGTTATGGCTTGTAGAGGAAGCTGAAACTCAAATAATGGTCACGGCGGCGGAGAAGTCATTGTCTCCGCATACGTAAGATAAAAACATTCCCTTTGTCATTTAGTAAAACACTTCATATAAAAAGATTCCTTTTGAATAAAAGTCAATGTCAAAGGGGTTTATACACCGTATAAAAGAAAGTTGTGTATAAAACAAAATATGCCTCAATGAATGGAGATTGAAACGAAGTTCCGTACAAAGATGGTATCCTTAGATTAAGGATAAATCAATTACATAATTATGTGTTAAAAATATAAATACACCCAATATAATTGGATATTAAGTGTAAAACAATCAGTTTCATTCACACATATTCATAGAATGACATATTCAATAACTACAATTTGAACCCAAAGAAATCGAAATTGGGTTAAGAAGTTCCCTTGACAACCTAACGGTGTCACTTTAAAATTCAAAGAAAATGATTTGATGAGACAAAAAGGGTATCTCATCACTTGGAATAAAAATTACATCAAAAAGGATATAGAATAACATATCCCAACATAATAAGATGTAAATTAAAAGACCTAACAAAAGAAGTCTTTTGAAAAGAGGAGGGTGAAAGGTTCCCTTACCGACTTGGGTAATATTCGAAACGTATACCCCATGAAAGAAGGACTGTACAACATTGATGTAAATACTCATAAACAAAATTATATTATACAAAGAGTATAATAATGGTAAGTACATACACCACTCAAAATAAATAGTGGAAAATGTACCATAAATCTCACTAGAATAAAAGTGAGATGAATAATCCCTTATGAAAACTCGGCAGCCTAACGGCGCCACATAAAACTTCCAAAAATGGATTGAAGATATCAAATAGGGTCTCTCATAATATGAACATAAAATTTATAGTAAGATTAATATAAAATAACATCCCCCAACATAATAAAGAGGAGCTTAAAAGAAATGGCATAAAAGAGAGTTCTTAAAAAGAAAGAGAGAGGTAGGATCCCTTACCTCGTGTCCGACTTGACTCGATCGTTCTTTAATCTCCTAAATAATAAACTTGAGTTAATTTATACTTGCTTAAGAACATTTTTCAAGTTAATTATTCCTTTTATATCACTTATTACCATGTTATGAACACTTTTTAATTATTTAAGTTAATAACGGTCGTTTTGTCGATCATTGGTACTTGAGTCAAAAACAAACTCCTTATAATTACAAGTTGTTCATGTGGTAAAATATCCATTATATCCAGAATTATATTCAAGATTTAGATATCATATATATTATATATATCTATTATATACATGAATTTATAATATTACATAACATTTAGAGGTAAGAAATGAAATGCACCGTTCATGAAGACGGTAAGTCGTACGTACGCATGAACGCTACTTTCATTTCTATTTCATATTTAATGGAATGAAATCATAATGATATAAAGGTATATTATAACTACATTATAATATCATATGTAATATTATTAAATCCATCCTTTACACATCCCACATATGGAATTAACGAATCAAATCACTTTGAGGAGGCGGTAGTCCGCACTTCCTAAAATGAAGATATCGTGATTACCCATAATGGAAACCATAAAGGTATGCCATAAATTAAAAATACAGAAGCTTAAGGAAAACATAAACATATTATATATTATATATAAATATAGTGACATCTTAATGGACACCTTTTAAGCTTTTAAAAGAATATTGAACATTCATCGTTTCGTGAGACAGAAATTCGCCATCCACGGAAACAGTATGTTCTTTAACCATTAGACGTAGGTGTGTGTAAGTGTAGATATAATACATATTATAAAAACATCCTAGTATATTTAATATACTTGTTTTTTTACAAAAGAAAAGAATAAAATGAGTTTATGGGGTTGGAGAAGCAAAATAAAACAAAAGAACATAAGAGAGGACATTACCTTTAAATCGGGTAACTCTTTTTTGATTTGATCCCAAAGGCTTACTTGGAAAGGATTATTCCCTATTTGAGGATTCTAGGATGAAGAGAGGGATATTTTGAGGTTATTTTATAATAGTTTGTACGAGCCAAAGGGCTTGATAAGTGTGATAGATGTGTAAGAAGTGGGGTATTTTTATAAGGGAGAGGAGGGGCTCTTTTGGAAATCTTGAAATTATTATTTTATTATAAAATGAAATTTGGTTTCTAAAGTTCCAAAATTAAATACATTCGAATATAAGGTGGGCAATGTTCGAAATAAAATCATCCAATAATAATTGTACAAGTGTTGGATATTATTTTAAACATTTTCTTCTTATTTATTTAAATCATTCATTAATGACGTAAACACTGCATCATCATTGTGTCATAAATAATTTTTTTTTTATGTCTAAAAAAATATAAAAAAATTACCACGTTGTAGGAAATCGTTTAAGATTTATAATGAGTATTTATAGTCAAAAATATAACCTATATAACCCCATGTAAAAATTGTTTTAGTAAAACAATACATGTTTGTGATATTTTTATTTTTACTTTAAATAAAAGGTATTAATGTCATTACACCCCAAGTGGCTCCATGGGGTCCCAAAAATTGACCAATGGTTTGTATTGGTCATACATGACTCAAAAAATAATGTTAGGAAATGTTTCAAGATATTTTTATATTTTTATAATATCATTTTTATCTTAAATTACACTAATTACCTCTAATCGCGGTTAACAAAACTCAAAAGTTATTATTCGCAAAAAAAATATTTTAATTCCATTTAACCAAGTTTTACATATTAATGACAACCATGTATGTCAGATTTTTTAAATTCAAATCACAGAAGTGGTAAATTTTCATTTAAACGAAAAATCATTTTTTTAACTACCACTTAGTGGTTTCACTATTCATCAAAAATTGATGTTTTTCAGAAAAATACCAAAAATTCACCCTAAGATATATTTGATATTCCGAATTCAAAAATGATTTCTATTTTAAAAAATTAAAAACATAAAAGTTTCATTATTTAATTTAATAATTAATTCCCGCTGTCAAAACAAATAGCATGTTTTTAAGAAATAATATCTATTAAAAGATTGACACTAGTTTATGTCCAATTTCAAAGTGAAATTAATTCCAATGACCACCATTGGATTAAATGGTAAAAATATATTCTAATTTTACTTTAAATGAAATTCAAAATATGATCTAACCGTATAAATAAATAAAAATAAAAAGAGGTTTTGAATTAAAATGCAACATTTTAACTAAAACTGATCTTTATCGGAAAAATAAAAAAAATGACACAAAGTAAATTTTGATGTCCAGATTCTAAAGAAGGATTTTATTTTGTCAAATATAACATATAAAATCTTTAAAAGTATATTTTAAAAGGGTTCGCCATCAAAAGGCGGTTAATCGACCTTTTAAAGAATATTAGAAGATTTATGCTTAAAATTGGATTCATTCGCATTTTAAGCCTCTAACATTTATTGGAAAAAAGTAAAAATATTTGACAAACATATATAATCATTTTGTATTTAGTTCTATTCATTCCCTCCATTACAACGTCTAGGCGTTAACAACCATTTAAAATAATATTATTTTATTATTAGAGTGCAACGTAAGATTTCAAAGAAACTCATTGTTGTGTAATGGGTACGCCATCGAGAAAACTGTTCCCTTTAAATTAATATTAACATTTTCTTCACAAATATGGATAAATATGAAAAATTAAAATTCTTTATTTACTTGGGATGTTACATCCTTCCCCCCTTTTTGGAATTGCGTCCTCATAATTTTTAAAATTGGGCTTGGAAAATTCATTAGAAGCTCCACATCGGAAAAGGAGTAAATTAAACTGTCACTTTAAAAGAAAGAAAGGGAAGTACAAAGGTCACCCGAGTTAACCCATACTAGGATTCCATGTAGGAAAACATGGATATGGAAGAAAAAACAAAGGGTCATGTTTGGAGGGAGAGTGATAGAAAAAATGTTTCTGAGAAAGTTGACCACCAGAAAATCACAAACTGGTGATGGGTTAAATGGTGTTTGATTCCCCAGTAGGAAACGTTAACAGACAACATTTTGTTTTTAAGTTACTTTTCATTGAGGAATTTATTTATTAGCCTAACTAAATCATAAGTAAACATAATTACTTGTCGTGTAGACTCTCATCTCCTACTATATTTCTTACACAAACTCATATTTCTCCAAAAGACGAGTATTTTGGATGACTTGCCCACATTAAGAGCACTATAATCCTTATCCAAAAAAGAGAACTATACATTTCAAATGTCTTTAGACCTTAACCAAAACCAAAACCAAAAAGGTTAGTATAAGATTAGATAATCCCAAAACGGATATTTTTTTTTACAAAAAGAAAAACTACTCCTAATCTCCAAAAAATTTCAAACAGTACCCAAAGTTCAACAAAGACCATTAAATAAACATCTATCCATAAAATTCTACAATGTAAACAAAACTAAGATTGAAACCCAAATCTATGAAGGATTTAATCACATAGTCTTCTGAGGTAAATCTTAACATTTATCTCTAAATAACATCATCTTCTCTTAAAGTCTCGTATTGAAAGGAAATTAACCTAATCATATATCCTTCATGATAGGTCAATCATTTCCATAGATAACACAAAATAAACTTACACTTGATTAATAAAATCATCTAACTAAAAATAATTAGTCAAACCAACCAGGGACTTCACGTATTCTTGTGGTAGGCGATAAAGACCAGTCGCACTTTGGTTGCGGGTTCGATTCTCGCAGCTTTGTCTGACGCGACTGGTTGTCACACGGTCTGTGTGTTGTCCTTTTTCCAGAACTACATAATTCTTAAAACATTCCCCAAAATGAGATAAAATCTTCAAAAATAACCATAACATAATTTAACCTCAAGTTTATCTCATGTCTTTCATATTCCATCATAACATATTGTAACCCATAATTACCTCAAAAGTAAGGATCATATAAACCCTAATGGTTACCTTTATAATTATTACACTAACTTCCACATCGAGTTGGTTCTCTCGTACATGATGCATTAGAGAACTCACCAAGTTTCAAGTGGATGATCATGACTCCTGGTAGTTGGTTTATAATAACCACGAGTTTTCTCATTGAATCCCCCATTTCATCCAGTCTCTTAATCAGAGAACTGCCACAATTTTCTTCAAACCCATTGTCACTTTGGTGCCTGCTAGATCCATCCATTTACTAAAACCAAAAAGGTCGGTGTTAGTATATCAACAAAATCATCATGTACTAAACAGGAAGATAAACACTAAGATATAATTATCCAAGTTATCTCAAACTCATTCCAACTTTCATAAATAACAATGACTCTATCTAATATAATAACCATTGTGGTTATACACAACTTGTCACTTATCCTTAAACAACAATCTAACCTCTAAAGTTATCTAAACCAACCTTTGATACCAACTATAAGGACCCGCCCTTAAAACATTACTTAATCTTGAATTAAATTGAATAATTCACATTGAGAATCTTTTCAGGTTTAGAGTTTTAGAGAATTAGGACATAACTATTACATCTCAAAGATTACAAAGTAGACACATCTACTAAGTTTCCATTTTTTCACAAAATAAAAAATCTTGAACAAAAGTGTCATGTCTAGTTCTTGTTTTAGACAGCATGACATTTCCTTGATCCCATCCTTGACCCTATTCCACTTTATGTCCTATGAAAAAAACTTCAAAAAAACTTGGGATGAGCATAAAAATCTCAGTAAGGGTTATAACAATACGCAAAGAAAACATTAGTCCATGTATACATAAGAAAAAATTAAATCATACTTTACTCATAAAACATAATAAATGTAACATACCTCATGAAATCATAAGATTTATTCATAACTCAACAGAAATCATAAGACATAAAGGTAACTTGAGGCATTCATAACATTATTACATAGGGAGTAACCCTCATGGTTACGTTTGGAATACCCATCACAGTATATTCCCTAAATCTCTTAGGAGAAACATTAACGTTTACCTCCATCACGTTACCCAATGCATTGAGAGCTATCTCGGGCTCACCTGCCCTTAGTCTATCTTGGAACCACCTGATTTCATAAACAATTCCCAAGAACCATAACATAATTGTATCTCATAAAACATGCTTAAAGGAAACATAACATTTCCACATTTCAATAACAAGATATAAATACAACACATTTATATAATCCAAACATTATCAAAATCCATTTTCAATACCAAAATACAAAAAAGAGTATATGGTATTTATTTTTCATTTAAAAAGTTATGTCTTGTAGAGGAAGCCGAAACTCAAATAATGGTCACGGCGACGGAGAAGTCGTTGTCACCGCATATGTAAGATAAAAACATTCCCTTTTTCGTTAAGTAAAACGCTTCGTATAAAAATATTCCTTTTGAATAAAAGTAAAATTCAAAGGGTTTTATACACTGTATAAAATAAAGTTGTGTATAAAAGAAAATATGCCTCAATGAAAGGATATTGAGACGAAGTTCCGTACAAAGATAGTATCCTTAGATTAAGGATAAATCAATTACATAATTATGTGTGAAAAATATAAATACACACAATATAAGTGGGTA
Source organism: Viscum album (assembly GCA_963277665.1). Classification (NCBI taxonomy): domain Eukaryota; kingdom Viridiplantae; phylum Streptophyta; class Magnoliopsida; order Santalales; family Viscaceae; genus Viscum; species Viscum album. The sequence continues at coordinate 564,743,620 of OY728164.1, read as the reverse complement.
TTAAGTGTAAAACAACCAGATTCATTCACACATATTCATAGAATGACATATTCAATAACTACAAGTTGAACCCAAAGAAATCGAAATTGGGTTAAGAAGTTCCCTTGAAAGCCTAACGACGTCACTTTAAAATTCAAAGAAAATGAGTTGATGAGACAAAAAGGGTATCTCATCACTTGGAATTAAATTTTACATCAATAAGGATATAGAAGAACATATCCCAACATAATAATATGTAAATTAAAATACCTAACAAAAGAAGTATTTTAAAAAGAGGAGGGTGAAAGGTTCCCTTACCGACTTGGATAACTTTCGAAACGTACACCCCATGAAAGAAGGATTGTAAAACCTTGATGTAAATAATCATAAACGAAATTATATTACACAAATAGTATAATAATGGGAAGTACATACACCACTAAAAATAAATAGGGTCAAATGTAGCATAAATCTCACTAGAATAAAAGTGAGATGAATAATCCCTTATGAAAAATCGACAGCCTAACGGCGCCACATAAAACTTCCAAAAATGGATTGACAAGATATAATAGGGTCTCTCATCATATGAAAATAAAATTTACAGTGAGATTAATATAAAATAACATCCCCCAACATAATAAAGAGGAGCTTAAAATAAATTACATAAAAGAGAGTTCTTAAAAAGAAAGAGAGAGGTAGGATCCCTTACCTTGTGTCCGACTTGACTCGATCGTTATTTAATCTCCTGAATAATAAAATTGAGTTAATTTCTAATTTTTAAGAACCTTTTTCAAGTTCATTATTCCTTTTATATCACTTAGTACCATGTTATGAACACTTTGTAATTATTTAATTTAATAACGATCATTTTGTCGATCATTGGTACTTGAGTAAAAAATAAACTCCTTATAATTACAAGTTGTTCATGTGGTAAAATATCCATTATATCCAGAATTATATTCATGATGTAGATATCATATATAATATATATATCCAGTATATACATGAATTTATAATATTACATAACATTTAGAGGTAAGAAATGAAATGCACCGTTCATGGAGACGGCAAGCCGTACGTATGCATGAACGCTAATTTAATTTCCATTTCGTATTTAATAGAATGAAATCATAATGATATAAAGGTATATTATAACTCCAGTATAATATAATATGTAATATTATTAACTCCATCCTTTACACGTACCACATATGGCATTAACGAATCAAATCACTTTGAGGGGGAGGTAGTCTGCACTTCCTAAAATGGAGATATCGCGTTTACCCATAATGGAAACCATAAAGGTATGCCATAAATGAAAAATACAGAAACTTAAGGAAAACATAAAAATATTATATATCATATATAAATATAGTTACATCTTAATGGACACCTTTTAAGGTGTTAAAAGAATATTGAACAATCATCGTTTCGTGAGGCAGAAATTCGCCATCCACAGAAACTGTATGTTCTTTAACCATTAGACGTAGGTGTGTGTAATTGTAGCTATAATCCTTATTATAACAACATCCTAGTATATTTAATATACTTTTTTTGTTACAAAATAAAGGAATAAAAAGATTTTAGGTGGTTGGAGAAGCAAAATAAAACAAAAGAACATAAGAGAGGACATTACCTTTAAATCGGGTAACTCTTTTTTGATTTGAGCCCAAAGGATTCCTTGGAAAGGATTATGCCCAAAGTGAGGCTTCTAGGATGAAGAGAGGGATATTGGAATATTATTTGAGTAGAGTTTTTATGATCCAAATGGCTTGATAAGTGTGAGAGATGGGTAGGAAGTGGGGTATTTTTATAAGGGAGAGGAGGGGCTCTTTTGGAAATCTTGAAATTATTATTTCATTATAAACTGAAATTCGGTTTATAAAGCTCCAAAATTCATTAAAGTCGAAGATAAGGTGGTCCATGTTCGAAATAAAATCATCCAATAAGAATTGGATGAGTTTTTGATATTATTTTAAACATTATCTTCTTATTTATTTAAATCATTCATTAATGACGTAAACACTGCATCATCATTGTGTCATAAATAATTTTATTTTTTTGATGTCTAAAAAAATATAAAAAAATTAACATGTTTTAGGAAATTGTTTTATCTTTATAATTAGTATTTATAGTCAAAAATATAACCTATATAACCCCATGTAAAAAGTTTTTTAGTAAAAAAATACATGTTTGTGATATTTTTATTATTACTTTAAATAAAAGGTATTAATGTCATTATCACCCCAAGTGGCTCCATGGGGTCCCACAAATTGACCAATGGTTTGTATTGGTTTTCCATGACTCAACCAATAAGGTTAGGAGATGTGTCAAGATATTTTTATATTTTTATAATATCATTTTTATCTTAAATTACACTAATTACCTCTAATCGCGGTTAACAAAACTCAAAAGCTACTATTCACAAAAAAATATTTTTTTAATCCCATTGAACCACATTTCACATCTTAATGACAACCATGTATGTTGGATTTTTTAAATTCAAATCAAAGAAGTGGTAAAGTTTCATTTAAACGAAAAATCAATTTTTTAACTACCACTTAGTAGTTTCACTATTCATCAAAAGTTGAAGTTTTTCAGAAAAATACCAAAAATTCACCCCAAGCTATATTTGATATTCCAAATTCAAAAATGATTTCTATTTTACAAAATTAAAAACATAAAAGTTTCATTAATTAATTCAATAATTAATTCCCGCTGTCAAAACAAATAGCGTGTTTTTAAGAAACGATATTTATTAAAAGATTGACACTAGTTTATGTCCAATTTCAAAGTGAAATTAATTCTAATGACCACCATTGGATTAAATGGTAAAAATTTATTCTAATTTCACTTTAAAATAAATTCAAAATATGATCTAATAATATAAATAAATTATATTAAAAAGATGTTTTGAATTAAAATACAAGATTTTCAATAAAACTGATCTTTATCGAAAAAATAACAAAAATTTACACAAAGTAAAATTTGATGTCCAGATTCTAAAGAAGGATTTTATTTTGTCAAATATAATATATAAAATCTTAAAAGGTATATTTAAAAAGGATTCTCCATCAAAAGTCAGTTAATCGACCTTTTAAATAATATTAGAATATTTATACTTAAAATTGGATTCATTCGCATTTTAAGCCTCTAACATTTATTGGAAAAAAGTAAAAATATTTGACAAACATATAAAATAATTTTTTAGTTAGTTCTATTCATACCTGCCATTACAATGGCTAGGCGTTAACTACCATTTAAAATAATATTATTTTATTATTAGAGTGCAATGTAAGATTTCAAAGAAACTCATTGTTGCGTAATGGGTACGCCATTGAGCATAGCGTTCCCTTTAAATTAATATTAACATTTTATTCACAAATATGGATAAATATGAAAAAGTAAAATTCTTTATTTACCTGGGATGTTACAGTAACAACTCTGAAAGGGTTTGATTATTTATTAACTTGGTTTTCATCAGTGCACGATGAGTGGGTTTAATACTGTACACCTAGCTACAAACTCTCAGGGGTTGTTCTTGGGTAAATTACCATTTTATTTATGATCAATTATAAAGGATTTTAATATATGATTACCGTGGATGACTGAGGTTAAAATTAACATTTCATATATTTAAAATAATGTGTCCTAATTTAAAAAACCTATGCATTATTTCTTATGATTACATGATTACTCACTATTATTATTATTTATCACACTATAATTTTTGATTTTATTCAATGGCTAAAACCTACAAGAAACATGTTAACATTGAAAATGAAGGAAAATGCAGTGATTGTCATCATGATCAACCATAATTATATGGGAGATGTGATGATAAATATTTGGATTATTCCTAACTTTATATCTTGATTTATGATTAACAATGTGAACCTAGGTGAGTTTTCTGACATACCTAATAAGATAAGAATGTATTTTTATAAATTTTCATTTTATAAATTCTATAGAGGAAAAAAATATTAAACTTTATCCATGTATAAAATATGTAAATAATCACTCAAGAGAATGTATCAAAGAAATATTAAATGTTTTATGTGTTGAAAACAAGGGCATAAAGTGGTAAATTTCTAAGGAAAAATGAAAATTTTGGTTAATATAGTGAATAAAAATAATGTTTTACATAAGGTATCATCTATGGTTGGATGTTTTAAATATGGAATGTATGGGCATTGTGAAAATTGATTTCCTAGGGGGAAAGCTTGAAAGAGGATTATTAAGGTTGTACGAGTAAACATTTTACTATTGATTATGAATAGACAATGAGTGACATATGGAACGAAGAAATTATTAAGGAATATAATGGAAAATATTAGTTAATGGTTTAATAAGGAAGTGGGATGATTAATTTTTTATGTATTGGGATTCAAGAATTATTTGGTAGAAGTGTTTTATCAATTATGTTTTGGTTATGAGAATCATGAAGCATCTTAGGATTATTCTATAGTATTTTTTCTTTAAAGATTTTCAAGCATACATTAAATGGCACTCATAACCTTGGAAATGATTTATAAATAAGTTGGTATTTTTTTTAAAAAAAATATTGAGGAATATATAACCCTTAATATGTGCCTAATGTTGAGATAATAATTTTTAGTTTGGATAAAGAGTTGATTGATATTGATAGTGTAAATTGGATAGTATTGGTGACCTGGAAATTTATTAGTGATTTGATAAAAAAGTGGTTTATGTTGAAGTTTATTTCATTTTTTGGATTTATGGAATATATTGGATAGTTTTGGTAGATTTAAGTTTTGGAATCATTTATATTTTCATTAAGTATTTTTAGTGATTTAGATTATTTTGTGAAAGTATTATCATGTTTTAGGAGAATATATAATCATGGTATTCATGTGTTTGGTATTTGACATTATGAGATATTTATTTTGTTTGGGGATCAAAGTTATATCAATTTTGGAAAAAAAAAATTATCTAATTTTTGGGTTTTGAATTTGGTCACACATATTTTAGAGGATTAATAAGGTTTAAATTTTATAGAATGGTTTAAGTTGAACTATGAGATTTCTTACTATGGTTTTAGAGATTAATGTATTATTTCATCATATGAATATTTATCCATATTGGATAACTTTTTTAAACCATTTTAGTTTTGGTAAATATATAGATATATGTGGAATGACTTGTCATTATTTTATGGATATTTTGATCTTTTAAAAGTTATTTTTACTGCTTTAGGTATGAAAAAAATAATAATTGTTATTTATTATATGTATTATGAGATGAATTGAGTATGTAAAAATTCTTTAAAAAAATAAAAGGATGAAATTATGCTTATAACATGGAAATAAATCAAGTAAGTATGTTATCTTGTATTCTCTGCATTGATGGTAAATGATTTTATCAACTCTGGTAATAGGAAGATAAATCTATTGAGTCTTATGTGGAAATTATCTCCTAGCTATCACAATATGTTTTTCGGAAACTCATGAGTCTTATAATTATACATTCTTGGTTATAAAATACTAAGTTTCCTAGAAGTTCCATAAAAATTATTTATCATGATAGAATCTACATCATATTTTATTACTATGTCATGAAACTCTAATTATAGCAAGTGATAATTAAAATCGTGAGAACATAATTTATTTAAAAGGGGTATAATATAACACCCATAGATTTTAGAATATATTTCTTATTAAATAAATTATAATTGTTTGATAGCTTGCTTGACACACAACATCGTGCTTAAAATGAACTATGATATATTATAAAATTACCAGTAAATTGATGGGTATGAATAGGATTAACCACATTCTGAAATATATACATATAAATTTTTTACTCAGATCAAATGTTTATATTAATTTATAATAAATTAGTACTCAATATATATTAAAGTCATTTTATGCTTCAAAAAAATATGTTTTCTTCCAAAATGGTTTTTATTACATTTTTTGTATGAATATTATAATTAATTTATGTCATAATTATAAATTTTATTTGAGTAATTGAATATAATTTTTTAAATCATTATTTTAATTTTATATGAGGCTGAATTGTTCTTATTTTTTTGAAAAGATTTATTTTTAAGTGAATAATAAAAAAATACGGATTTTTATAAAAATATCATTTATTTTCATTAAATAATGTAATTTAAAAGTTACATTATGTTTTAAATTTTATATTAATGTAAAAAAATTATAATTTAATTATAAATAACATAATTAATTACATAGGAATCAACATTATACTTGATATTGGTATAAGTTCATTTTTAGGCTTAAAACGCATTTTTCAAAAAAATTGTTTTTTGTTGCATTTTACGCATTTATATTTATATTGATTTTTGTATCTTATATAAATTTAATTTTGAAAAATGTATTTAACATTTTTAATTAGTAGGTTAAAATTTTTTAAATATTTCTTATTTATTTGTGTCATTATGGATAGTAATCACGGTAAATATTTGTCACCTTGATAAGGGTAAAACAGATAAAACAGGGTTAAAACTAGTGTATAAGGCCTCAAAATCTCAAAAAAACTTTCCTTTATTCAATTATATAGTTTCATTTTTACTTTAAAAATAATATCTTTTAGTTTTTTTCAATTTAGTTCCACTTTCCTTTGATAATGGCCTTAATATTATTTTGAGCAAAGAATAAATACAAAATGTTATTCTCTTTCTTTTAATATCTCAAATATTTTTTTCATTGGGATAAAAAAAGTTATGTTTAGTTATAAATGGTTATTTTAAATATTAATGAAATTTTTTATCATGGTATTTTTTTAATTTTTATTGATGTAATAAATACCTTAAATTCGTATGTGGCAGCAACGCGATGCTTGGTCATGTAATTGAAAAAAATTAAATAAATTAGTTTTAAAATATTAAAATTAATAAAATTTGAATAAATTATTATGTTCCATGAATTTATTAGATAAATAAAAAAAATATTTTATGTTTTAAAAGTTTATATTCTAATTTAATTTCTATCTTGATGTCTTTAAATTCAAACTATGTGAATAGTCTAGAAAATGACTTTAATAGTATCTTATATTAAATAATAATTTATTAAATGATTTAAAATTCATAAAAATAATATAATTGGATGATTTAATGGTATATGGTCTGTTATATCTACCATTTTTCACTTATTTATCACTTTTCCTTTAATATTAACTTTTTTTACCCTTAAATAATAAAACAATTTAATATGACAGTAATCTTAAAAAGGGTTAATGGGGGGTTAAAACTAATAGATAAGGGTAAAAAATCACTTAAACTTATATATATTTTATTATATGAGAGTATTTAAACTAAAAATCATATTATATTCTAAATATATTAACTTGGTTCAACTTTCACTTGAAAAATAATTTATTGTATTTAAATATTTTAATTAATATCAATTGTGTCCTTTCCTTCACTATAAAAGGACACCAGCCCTTCTATCTTCCTCACACTTAATGAGCCTTCTATATCATACAATAAGTACCAAAATTCATTTGTATCATCCCTCCTCATTATATATAGGTCCTATTTTTATAAAAATACCAACCATAGAAGGATTAAGGTGTAAACCAAAGGAAGTTGTCCAAAGATGATTTATAGCTCTTAACCGAGTGTTTTCATTTTATTTATTATTATACCTCATTAAATTATATGATAAAAAATATGATATAATAAAATAAGTATATAAAATATATTTATTTGATATTATGTCTATGTATTAATCTATATTAATCTTCTTCTCCATCAAATGAGAAATAAAAGAATCATTCGTGCAAATGTGCAGACTATCTCCTCATGAATCGATGTATTTAATTTTACATCACCACCATTCATTGATAGTTATTGTGGTGGATTTTATGTTTATAAATGATATTTATTAAATAATTATTGTTTTTTAATTGTAATATATTATCTAAATTCTTACCTTACCATTCATTGGAAAATAATAACATCCCTCGTGTGAATGCATGGACTATGACCTCCATGAAGTGATGTGATTCATTTTTCATTTCCACTTTACATGGAAGGTAATAAGAACATATTTAATGATTATATTTTATATTTATGATATAATAATAATTTTTTAAAGTTAAATTATTATTTTACTTTCTTTAATTCCATCTATCGAAAAGTGGAAACATCACTTGTGTGTGCGTACGGGCTATCGTCTCCATGAAGTGATGTAATTTATTTTTTATCACTAATTTATATGAATTATTATAAAATATTATATAATTAATAAATATTATAATTATATCAGTATTAATATTCTTCATATAATAAAACCATGACCAATATTTAATTATCTAAACCATCAAACTGAAACATGCATTGAAAAGGAACCAGTTATCACCCAAATGTTCATTTTAATGAAAAATTTGTAAATAAAAGAATGACAAGAAATTATAAAAGGACTGATACATAGTATTTCATATGTTAATATGGTTATATAATATATTTATAATAAATATATATATTATAAAGTATATTTTAATGTGTATGAAGAAAGACGGTTCTTGAGGAAAGTGTTTATGTTATAATCTCATTTCTTTTTGGGATTGTCTATGTTAAATTTATTTTGAGGGAATTTATATGGATATTATACTTTAAAACCTATATATTTTCTTATAATATGGTTATTCCTATAATTTTTATGTTTTAGTTCCATTTTCATCTCTCTAGTACTTAAAATTATCAAGAAAATGTTTTTAAAGAAAAGTCAACCTTATTTCCTCTTTGGTCGATGAACTTTTTATTCTATGTTCATACTCTTAAAAATTGTTTTATGGAATTTTTTAAATATAAATGAAATGTTTTTAAAAAAATCATTTTCATCACCTTTATATTATTTACAAAGTTTAAAAAGTGATTTTTTAAAAAAAATTGGAATAATTCATTTTTGACTTTCTGTAAATGTGTAAAAAGAGTGTTCTCCTTTAATGTATACCATATTAATGGATTTTCCTTCCATCATGATTCTTAATTTATTTGAAGATTACATTGCATTTTTTCATGTTTATTTTCAAATAAATTATTTTTCTCAATATTCTAGGAATATTTAGTTAAAATTTTATTAAAAGAAAAAGGTTATTTTTCTCATGTTTTCAAAGAAAGGATCAAATATTCTCTTAAATTTATTTTTAATCTATGTAAGTATCCTTTAAGTAATTTTATGCTTCACTAGGGATGTGATATTATGATACAATACACTTTATTTATCTTAATGGATTATGATGATTATTGTTTGAGGATTATTCTATGAAACCTCTTTCTTTCCCATGGGTTAATTAATTTATGATGAAACCTTTTTGAAATCCATTTTTCCCATGGGTTATGATATGATGAAATTATGGAATATTTATGAAACTAATTTCCTTTAAAATGGATATGATATGATGATATGATGAATGTTTTTTGATATAGTGTCACATATATATATATATATTGATTATTTTATGAGTGGTACCAAAATTATATAGTCCTCCAATTCATTGTGTAAATATGGATATATCATTAGATAATAAGGACTAGATCAGAGAGTGAACTCTATTCGGTAAGGGAATCTATTCACTATGATAGTCTTGGGGGTGAACCTTGTCTAAAGAAATAATGGAATGGGGAGTTAATCCAATTCACTATGATATTCTTGGCAGTTATCCTTGACTAAGGAAATCATTTTCTATACTTATGTGAATTCCAAAAAACATATGTATTATCCTTATGATATATTCTCATCAATCCTGATTGATTATTGATGAATATGAACACTTATGACTTGTGTGTTTTTTATTTTAAAGCCTTATACTATGATTTATAATTAATGATCTTAACTGATTAGGTATAATTATCATAAAGTATGATCATATTTCTATTCCCATATGTTTATCTTATTCACACCTATGACAAATGATTAATATATATTATTTTTACCCTTACTAAGCATTTGATATATCCTTTTCTTGTTTTTTATTTGCCCAGGTTATAAAGAAATGTTTTAAGTGGGTTATTTCTAAGAAGTGTTGTAGAGACCCCAAACATGACATACATGGATATAACATTACTTTTGCAGAATATATAATACATAACAAAAACAGACACCAAAGGACCGTAATAGTTTAGTGTCTTTGGAAAGTCAGAATATAATCTTCGAATCTTGGTGAAAGATCTTAAACATCTCCCATAAATATCTTCCCCTTTTTTTCTTACCTAAAACCTTTATTTATATCCTGGGGAAAATAAAGCATATAAATGGTGATCTCAAATGCTCATTAAGGGTAAACATGGAGAAAATAAAACAAACCATATACATTTGAACTTAAAAACATGAACATAATGTTTAAACATCAAAATCTTGAGCAATGGAATAAAAAATGGAAGTACATAAGGCATAGATCATAATGGAACATAAATAATGATAAAATAGCATGGGAATAAAACATTTAATTGTGGAAAAAAATTAAGCACATGATATGATTTACATAGTAGCCAAGGTATTGCTTCCAATACAATCTTAGTGGACAAAGTCCCTTTCTGAATCGAGTTCACTCCTCATTCCAGTCCTGTATCACTGAACCAAATTAACTTACCATTCCATCCATGTCTATCTCATGAGATATAAATATTTACCCAATTCATTTGAGGGAGATATAGGTCTCACCCATCTCATTATGAAATCATTCTTACGTGTGCCCCAACATGAACATAAATCCTTCATCATTACCCAAAGAATAAAATGGGTTTCATAAACATCATCCCATCATAACATAATCCATATAAAAAAATGGATATCATTTCATCATAATAAAATTGAAACCATGTAAATCATAGAGACATTATACTTGAAACATTAACATATGAAATAATTCCATCTTATATGGAAAATGGTTTTGATAAAACACTTGAAATGAATTCTTGAGGAAAATATCCTTTCTTATTCAAAATCATTTTATTTTCACAAAATTCCATGTAATTTTAAAAGAAAAGTATTTTTTGGAAAATATTTATTAAATATTGTATACTAATCTTCATGAAAATAAAGTGTTATGCAACTGTAAAAATCCGTTCATTCCGTATAAGTTAAAAAAACATTCTTCTCGTACTTCTGCTGAAAAAGTCAAAAACGTACCTCGTAACTTAAAAAAAAATCCTTACATACCATGTAGTAAAAGTAAAAAATAGGTAAAAAGTAATTTAAACATACATGAAACCATTTTTAGAAAACAGGGACATGGATGATAAATATAACCCTAGTAAATACTTACGAATAAACAATCTCGGATAAAAATGACATTGAAAAAGTTGTCCCTTACCTTATGTCTGATATGTTTTTTACGTATCTGAAACTCCTGTATAATGATTTAAAAAATGTCATTGACTTATTCCAGAATCATATTCATTGTTATGATATCATATGTGGTCATATTCTTATCTTCTTATTAGTAATATTTCATTGCTACTTGTTATTCGGGTGTTTATTGCTTTATGTTCTTATGCGTGTTTTGTCGAATAAATTATTCTTCCTATTTTTAGGTTATAGATACATCATTTACAGAATGGTATTTTTATAATATATATCATATTTATTCATTCAATTCCTTTGTATAATCATGGTTTAATGAATATCATGTAGAACGAATCACATCGCACAGTGGAGACGGTAAGTCGTACGTACACACGAATGACGATATTGTTCCCATGATTGTGGAAATGTATTGAAGTGTATGGTGTGTAATATTTTACAATCAATATCACTTTAAAATAATCATATATAGTTATTTCTTCCATTATTATACCCATCCAAGTAAGGTGGTGGGGGAAAAACAGATTACACCACGGCGTGGAGACGGTATTCCATACGTACGCACGCGCGGTGATTTTGTTTTCTATAGGATGGATAGAAGGTGAAATAGGGATTTTTCATATTTATAATAACGTATTAGTATATGATTGTTAATGATGTTATTAATTTTTTGATGAAACAAATAAATAAGAAGTAGAAGAAGAAATAAATTGTAAAGAATCAGTAAAGGATATTACCTCTTCTTTGACGCGCCTCTTCTTAACCTCCTCTTAGGTTACTAAAGTTGATCTTTGAAGAAGACCAGGACCTCTAGTAGGTTTATATGGAAGTGGAGAAGTGAAATGTTCAGGGGTTTTCCGAGCTTGAAGGCTCAAAATTGTGTAAAGAGAAGAGGGAGGTGGTTCCCTTTTATAAGGGATGAGAGGGGTACCTTAGGAAAAACTTATAAATATTAAATAATAATGAAAAGAAACCCCACTTAAAAACCACCAAAAATGACTCAATTAAAATATTAGATGATATAGGTTAGTAATTTCATAAACAAATAAAATTTATACATGTTTTAAGTTTATTTTAATCCTTATCAACTTGATTTAACATTATTTAATCTATTTAATTTTATTTGTGGTAATAAAATTCTAAATTTTACATTATTATAAATACATACATAAATGTTGTCAATTTCCCATAATTGGATAATTTATAACCTTTTAGACCATATAATTTTAAATTTGTATTTTTTAAATATTTTTGTGATTTTTAAATAATTTAATAATATGTTATTTTTATAAAATATCAATAGTGTCAATTTTGACACTATTCATTATTTGAATTTAAATAAAAACCACATAGAAGATATGTTCGAAAAAATATATATAATATATTACTAACATGTAATATTCATAAAAAAATCATGGGTCACAATAATTTGTTTATATAGTATTTATTTTAATATTTTTAAAACCATTTATTTGGTATATCTCTTAATAAAATAATTACTACAACATTTTTGTATAATTATTTAATAAACTTATTTGTTGCATAAAAATTAAAAATAAAATCCTATTATGAATATAAATATAATACCTTTCATAATAATATTTTTACTCGAATTTATCATCTTAAAATCACAACATTTAAATTTTTATATTTATTAACTTATGAAGGTGACATCTTTGACATCATTTAAAATAAAATAATATAAATGTCCTAATCGGTTTTATAAGGCTCTAAATGGTCCACAAATGGACCCTTGTATGATTAGGGTATATATATACTCTACCAATAATGTTTGGTCAAGTTTATGGTCCTTTTGATAGGTATTGTTATTTTAATAAAAACTATATTATTGATTTTTCACTAAATAAATAACTTCTTCATCATTAATGTATAAGCTATTAAGGTAATTAAATATTACTTAAAAATTACAAATAAATTACCATGATAAATAAAAACTTTTTAGATTTCAAATGAGTATTTATAATCTAATTTATATTCTGTATAACCTAATATTAAAAATAATCTAATTATTAAAGTTTGAGTGATACATTTCACTTTCCTTTAAATAAAATAAATAAAAGGACTTAAATCAAATACAAGTGGGTTCCATTAGATTCCATTTAGACCCAAGTATGATATAGGGTAAAATATAATCATCCAATTATATTAGTAAAATTGTTAGGGTAATTTTATAATATTGTATTTACCTTTAATTACCCGATTTACCTTTAACTATGGTAAATAAAATATACTGTAGTTACTATTCATAATGACTAAAAATAAACAGTAGATTATTAACATAATTTGGACCTAATGATTCCAAATATTGAATCCATTTTTCCAAATTCAAATCACAGAAGTTGCAGAAATTAATTTAAAATTAATCCTGCGGTTAAGAAAATGAGTTTTAAAAGTTAAAACATTGCAAAAGATTGAAATGATTTTACCTATGAATTCAATATAAAATCAATGATAATGACATAAATTATATTAAATGGAAAAAATATTTTCTATTTATACTTTAATACCATTCAATATTATAATTTAACCATATAAATTATCTTGATGAAAAAATTTGTTTTTAATTAAAATTTAGCGTATTTTTACTATTCATCAAAATAAGAAACTTATCAGAAAAATATCAAAAATTTATCCAAAATAAATTTTTATATCCTGATTCAAAAAAAGAATTTTATTTTTTCAAATTGAACTTATAAACTTGTCAAAGCTATATTTAAAGTGGGTGCGCCATGAAAAGGCGGCAAAACTGCATTTTTTGAAAAATACTTATTTTACTCAAAAAAATTATTTTTTTCTCATAACATGTTCTATAAAATGTTTAAGATGAATTATAATGTCATAAAATTTAAAATTTAATTAATACTATTCATAACGGCTAGTTTATAATAATATTATAACCATATATCATTGTTTAGTGAAACTCGGTATTGCGTACAACACACGCTATTGAGGAAGGTCGCGATTGCGTGTAATGAAAACCAAGTCAGGGTTGCATATATTGAAATATAATATAGTGTTTCATATAGCACAAGATAATATTGGTGTAGCGTACAATAGAATATATGAAAGAAATTAAAAAGAATATATCTCATAAAATCTCAGGGTGTTACATTCTACCCCCCTTAAAATGAATTTCGCCCTCAAAATTCGTCGGGGTTATAAACCGTTTACTACTTGAAAGTTTCATTCATAAAAACCCACATCGTAAAAGGAATACTAAAACTTAATTTTAAAACGTAAATTAAGAAATGTAATGGTTACCCAGATTAACTCATCACTGGGTTTTCACATAGGAGAACATTGGTGGAAATATGGATATGGAAGAAAAATCTTACCATCAAGTTCTGATGGAGAGTGGTAGAGGACATGGATATAAAAAATCCAACAATCACAATGCCATAAATTTTTGATGATTTAAGGTACCATCTTATTCATCGGATATAAGTACACTAGGAACACATTTTTTTTTCAAGATCATTTCCCTAAAGTTGAAGAATTGTTGAATTAAAAGAAATACTTACTTGATTTTGGTATAATCTACTGTTGTTTGTTCCTTGAACAATTTCCACTTCATATCTTAAATAAATGAAGTTGAATTTGTCTTCCTTGAAGTGTTAGCAGATCATGTGATAGAATGATAGTTCATTCCATCTGTCTCAAACAAAAGGATAGAAAAATTTATTAAATATACATAAGTCCATCTATAGTGAGATTAATCGTATATGGTTCCTAAAATGGACTTATAATTTATATATCATATCGCTTAATATAATAAAACTAGTTTCTACTAACCAGGTACTTCCTATAGTCTATTGGTAGGCGATAAAGGCATGTCGCACTTTGGTTGTGGGTTCGATTCCCTCAACCTTGTCTGACGCGACAGGTTGTCGCCCATCCTGTAGGTTGTCTTTTTTCTAAAACTACATTATTATAACATTCCATCAATAATATCAAAAAAATTTATAGCCTTAAACAATACTAACTTATGTCCAACATAATCCATTCCAATCTTTAGGCTTATCCAAAATACTTTTGTCCAAGCTCATAGTATAAAGAAAACAATTACTAGAACTGTCATCTGCCGAGCATGTGAATACCATCATTTTTCCCCCATATATCATATGATATATCTTTTTGGTCACATTACAAACATGTGAATACCTTAATCATGTATTCTCTTGAAAAATTAATACCCATTGAACCTTAGTGAAAACATGAATGCTGTCAAAATTTAACACTTTCCACATACCAAAATCCCAAAATTTCTATATACTCAAACCATGATATAACTTTTCCCTTATATCAGTCATGAGCTCATTTCATTTTTTTTATCCCTTAATTATACACATATCATCTTCTTTCCAAAAATATTTCAATCACTTTTCATGGTTACCGATACTATATAATTATTGAAAACCAATACATAGATATTCCAAAATTCCACGATACCATAAATGAGATTTCATGATATTATTTTGAAATCCCATTACATAAACACTCAATCATTACACAACATAATTTCCATACTCAACATCACAAATAGTGATCGCATGTGACTTCCCTTTATCCTTTTCCTTAAGAGGTTTCTCACATTGATCATCATTAACCCTTAGATTAGGGCATTGATTAGCATAATGCCCCATTTTTTTCACTTGAAGCATTGAAGTGTTGGTGGTGCGTTTTATGCAGTATTTTCTTTATTCACATCATTAGCAAACCTTTTTCCATTACTTCGATACTCAGCTGCTCGATGACCTTCTTTTCCACACTTAAAACATTTTCTAGTCCCTTTAAGACAATCTCCACCATGCTTCTTTCCACACTTTGAGCATAAAGAAACATTCATCTTCTTTTCATCATTATTCTAAGATTTATCCTTGAACTCCATCTTTCATTTATTGTCAAAACCATGAGATGGATATGTAAATCCAACTTCAATTTCTACCTTGATAGCACAACGCACAATTTCTTTATAGCTATTGAAGTCTCTTATAGCTAATGCCCTTCGAAGACTTGGTTTTAAGCCACTGAAGAATCAATCAACTTTACTTTCAGGTTGGATGATAAATCCTGATGCATACCTTGAAAGCCTTGTAAAATTCACTTCGTATATACCAACAGATTCATCATCCTTTTTCTTAATCTCAAGGAAATCATTTTCCATCTTTTTTTGAAGAATACGAGGGAAGTGCTTATTGAAAAAGAAGTTCTTGAACTCATCCCATTCCATGGATTCAATTTCAGCTCGGGGCCTCATATTCTTAATTAGATTCCATCATTGATCTGCTTTACCTTCTGAACGGTAAATATCCAGAATTACTTTTTCATGTTCTGAACAGCAAAGTATGGAAAATATCTTTTCAATGGTACTGACCCATTGTTCAGTAACAAATGGATCAGAAGACCCACTGAAAGAAGGTGGACTTTGCCTCATGAAGGACTCAATAGAATATTGTTCCCTTATCTTCTCATTTGTAAGTCTAGAACGATTCATAGCTTGTGTAAGTATAGTAATAAGATTTTTCACTCCATCTCCCATAACATTGGTTTGTTCAAGAGGACAATCATTGCATTGTCCATTACATTGATTAACACGGTTCCTTCGGGTACCATTCATCGTCTAAAAACCAAAAAGAATAGTGTGAGAGGAAAAAATCATGCTAGAGAAAAAAAAATAATAAAGGGGGAGTAACTTCAATATATAACATCTTAGGTTTAATTCTAATATTGTTACCGTAATTCTAGGAATATAACCTATACTTATACTTAACCTTAGGGACATCCCTAGACATAACTTAGAAATATCTTAGGGATCTCACTAAAGTTTTCGCATCCTAGTTTCCAAAGGTTAACTAAACCTTTCCTCTGATACCAACTGTAGAGACCCCAAACATGACATACATGGACATAACATTACTTTTGCGGAATATCAAATACATAAAAAAACAGACACTAAAGGACCGTAATAGTTTAGTTTCTTTGTGAAATCTGAATATAACCTTCTAATCTTGGTGAAAGATCTTCAACATCTCCCATAAATAACTTCCCCTTTTGTTTTCTTAACTAAAACCTTTCTTTATATCCTGGGGAAAAGAAAACATATAAAGGGTGAGTTCAAATTCTCAGTAAGGTTAAGCATGGAGAAAATAAAACAAACCATATACATTTGAACTTAAAAACATGAACATAATGTTTAAACATCAAAATTTGGAGAAATGACATAAAACATGGTAGTAAGTAAGGAGTAGATCATAATGGAACATCAATCATGATAAAATAGCATGGGAATAAAACATTTAATTGTGTAAAACCATTAAGCACGTGATATTATTTCCATAATAGACAAGGCATTGCTGCCAAGACCATCTTAGTGGATAAAGTCCCTTTCTGAATCGAGTTCACTCCTCGTTCTAGTCTTGTATCACTGAACCGGATTAATTTACCATTCTAGCCATGTCTATATCATGAGATATAAATCTTTACCCAATGAATTAGAGGGAGATATAGGTCTCACCCATCTCATAATGAAATAATTCTTACGTGTGCTACAACATGAACATAAATCATTTATCATTACCCAAAGAATAAAATGTGTTTCAAAAACATCATCCAATCATAACATAATCCATATAAAAAAATGGATAACATTTCATCACAAGAAAAGTGAAACCATTTAAATTATAGATACATTATACTTGAAACATACTCATATGAAATAATGTCATCTTATATGGAAAATGGTTTTGATAAAACACTTAAAATGAATTCTTGAGGAAAATATCCTTTCTTCTTCAAAATCATTTTATTTTCACAAAATGCCATGGAATTTTAAAAGAAAAGGATTTTTTTGAAAATATTTATTAAATCTTGTAGAGTAAGCTTCATGAAAATAAGTTTCTATGCAACAGTAAAAATCCGTTCATGTCGTATAAGTTAAAAAAACATTCTTCTCGTACTTTTGCCGGAAAAGTCAAAAACGTACCTTGTAACATAAACAAAAGAAAGATTCCTTACATAACATGTAGTAAAAGTAAAAAATGGGTAAAAAGGACTTTAAAAATAAATGAAAATATTTTTAGAAAACAGGTACATGGATGATAAATATAACCCCATTAAATACTTACGAATAAACAATCTCAGATAAAAATGAGATTAGAAAAGTTATCCCTTACCTTAGGTCTGATATGCTTTGTACATATCCGAACCTCCTGTATAATGATTCAAACAATGTCATTGACTTATTACAGAATCATATTCATTGTTATGATATCATATATGGTCATATTCTTATCTTCTTATTAGTAATATTTCATTTCTACTTGTTATTCGTGTGTTTATTTCTTTATGTTCTTATGCGTGTTTTGTCGAATAAATTCTTCTTCCTATTTTTAGGTTATAGATACATCATTTATAGAATTTTATTTTTATAATATATATCATATTTATTCATTCAATTCGTTTATATAATCATTGTTTAATGAATATCATGTAGAACGAATCACATTGCACCGTGGAGACGGTAAGTCGTACGTACGCACGAGTGACGATATCATTCCCATGATTGTGGGAATGTATTGAAGTGTATGGTGTATAATATTTTAGAATAAATATCACTTTAAAATAATCATATATAGTTATTTCTTCCATTCTTATACCCATCCAAGTAAGGTGGTGGTGGAAAAACAGATTACACCACGGCGTGGAGACGGTATTCCATACGTACGCACGCGCGGTGATTTCGTTTTCTGTAGGATGTATAGAAGGTGAAATAGGGATGTTTAATATTTATAATAAAATATCAGTATATGATTGATACTGATTTTATTGATTTAGGATGAAACAAATAAAGAAGAATAAGTAGAATATGAAATAAATTGGAAAGAATCGGTAAAGGATATTACCTCTTCGTTGACGTGCCGCTTCTTAACCTCCTCTTAGGGCACTAGATTTGGTCTTTGAAGAAGAAAAAGACCTCTAGTAGGTTTATATGGAAGTGTAGAAGTTAAATGGGCAGGTTTTGGCTGAGCTTGAAGGCTCAAAATTGTGTAAAGAGAAGAGGGAGGAGGTGCCCTTTTATAAGGGAGGAGAGAGGCACCTTAGGAAAAACTTAAAAATATTAAATAATAATAAAATGAAACCCCACTTAAAAACCTCCAAAAATGACTCAATTAAAAGATGATATGAGATAGGGTAGTAATCTAATAAACCAATAAAATTTAGAAATGTTTTAAGTTTATTTTAAACCTTATCAACTTGATTTATCATTATTTAATCTATTTAATTTTATTTGTGGTAATAAAATTCTAAATTCTAAATTGTTATAAATACATAATTAAATGTTGTCAATTTCCCATAATTGAATAATTTATAACCTTTTACACCATATAATTTCTAATTTGTAGTTTTTAAATATTTTTGTGATTTTTAAATAATTTAATAATATTTTATTTTTATAAAATATCAATAGTGACAATTTTGACACTATTCATTATTTGAATTTAAATAAAACCACACAGAAGATATATTCTAAAAATATATATAATAGACTCCTAACATATCATATTCATCAAAAAAATAATGGGGCACATTACTTTGTTCATATAGTATTTATTTTAATATTTTTAAAACCATTTATTTGGTATATCTCTTAATAAAATAATTACTGCAAAATTTTTGTATAATTATTTAATATACTTATCTTTTGCATAAAAATTAAAAATAAAATCCTATGATGAATATAAATATAATACCTTTCATAATAATTTTTTTACTTGAATTTATAAGCTTAAAATCACAACGTTTAAATTGTAATATTTATTAAATTATGAAGTTAAAATATTTGACATCATTTAAAATAAAATAATATAAATGTCCTAATCGGTTTTATAAGGCTCCAAATAGTCCACAAATCTACCCTTGGATGCTTAGGGTATAGATATACTCGGCCAATAATTTTTTGTGAAGTTTATGGTCCTTTTGATAGGTATTGTTATTTTAATAAAAACTATATTATTGATTTTTCAGTAAATAAATAATTTCTTCATCATTAATGTATAAGATATTAAGGTAATTAAATATTTCTTAAAAATTAAAAATAAATTACCATGATAAATAAAAACTTTTTAGCTTTAAAATGAGTATTTATAATCAAATTTATATTCTGTATAAACTTATATTAAAAATAATCTAATTATTAAAGTTTGAGTGATACATTTCACTTTCCTTTAAATAAAATAAATAAAAGGACTTAAATAAAATACAAGTTGTAAGAACCTGCATTCTTCGACTGGATAAAATATGAGTTTTTTTATAAAAAAATTGTTTATCGGTGGGTCAGTTTTAAAACCACGATTCGGAACGAGGTTCTGAGTGCGCGAATCAGTTCAAGCGGTGACATCGGTCTGCGCATGGGTGGTTAAACCATGTGGGTCAAGTCGCGCAGTCGACCGATTGTCAAAATGTGTTATCTAATTAATTTGAATTAATGGATGTTTTAATAATAATAATAGTGAGATATTATTATTATTATTAAATGTCGTGAAAAAGCGTTTAATAAAATGATGGTCAAACGAGATTAAATGTGGATGTTTTAATAATAATAATTTTGGAAGATTATTATTATTAAATTTAGGCAGACGTGTTTATTTAAGTGGCAATCAAACGCCATTAAATTTGACGTTGTAGTTTGACCAAAGAGTTTCAAATTAAAATCACGGTTAGCGTATTTTAATTGACGTTGAATTTTAATTAACGGGAACGTTATTTTTAACGCATTATCTTAATTGTGGTGACTTTTCAATGAATTGTTTAATTAAATAAATGGCGTATGATTAAATGAGAAATGTAAATATAATTATTTGTGGTTATTATTATTAATTTGGATAATAATAATGATGGATTAATTGGGTTAGATTTAAATGAAGAATTGCAATTTATTAATTATGCGTTTTGAATTGGAAAAATTTAGATTTTTATCAAGGGTGAATAATAATGATGTAATTATTATTATTATGGGTTTTTATGAGTAAAATAATTACTATTAATTATGGTGGTAATTATTGTTATAAAGAATCATAATAGTGGTAATTAAATGGGATAATTATTTTACTTAAAACAAATGAAGTTTTTTTATAATTTTGTTGACCATAATATATATGTATTATTATATATATATATGTATATGGGATAAAAAATAAAGAGAATAGAATAAACAGGGGTTTTAAGGGAGGCGCTGGGCAGATTTCTCCAAAATCGTGGAGCCCTTCCTCCATGATTCAACCTTGCTTCTCCCTCTCCCCAATCGGCGCACAAGACCAGGCAGCGCCTTCTCCCATGCGAGGCGTCTCTTCCTCCTCCTTAAAAGGCATCGCACGGCCCCTCCTCCGCAAGGTCTCCTCTCTTCCCTCCATGGCGCATCGGCTCCTCTCTGCACGGTTGTCCAGCCCCACGACCAGCCGCCTCCTCTTGCACAGGCGACCTACCCCGGCTCACCATGCCATGATGCGACGACTCTCCCCTAGACCTCCATGTGAGGCGCGACCTTCCTCAGGTGGGCAGCGCGCAACCCTCCCAGATAGTGGTTGTGCGGCGCGGCCCCAAATCTTGCTGGTCTTTCTTGCGCAGCGTTTTCTCTGATGTTTTTCTTCGTTTGGGTCCAATCCGAGGAGGTATGACCTTTCTTCATAGTCCTCTTCATCGCTGTTGTGATTCAAAGTGGATTAGGTGTCGTTTTGGCTTTAACTGAAACCCTCGATTAGAGTTTGATAAATTTCTGTGGTTCTCCTGATTTCACGGTTGAGCCACAGCATCCCAGGACACGCTGGACCGTGCTCCAACAACCGTAGTTGGGTGTGATGACGTTTTATCGATGTTTGGGTATGAAAGTGTATTTACACCATTATAGTTCTTTTTATCTGGTCATGTGTTGGTTTCGATGTTTTAGCAATATATTGTTGTCTACGTTGCAGGTTATATATATGCATCGCTTTTATGTGTATAGGTATATATATATATATATATATATATATATATATACGCACATCAAAGTCACGCATGTGCCACTACGTGACCGATAAAGCAAGGCATGTAAACCTGGGTCCACTCCGAGGGAAAACCAAAAGCCAACATCCGAGTATATCATCCTTCTCACCTCGAGGTAGGTGGTTTGTGCCTTTCTATAGAAAGTCTTTGAATATTTTGTGCAAATTCCACCAATACCCTTGAACGGGGTAGTGCATGCTTCCTTTTTTTCCCCTGTTGTTTGTCTTCTTTACTTGATTTCATGAGTAGAGGTCATTGCATGTAAATTTGGATAATCTATACTTTGTTTATGTGCTTTTACTTGCATGTTTTTCTTATTATGCATTTTTTCAGTTGCCAAGCCTAGTTATAGGATAGTGGAACTGTTATACTGTTATGTTGTTGTGCCTTATAATGATAGCCAAGTAGTTCTTGAGGTTTACTTAAGCCGATACGCGCGCTATGCATGTTTGTTTTACACAGGGTTGTGCGAACCTAGTGTAGTAGACCATAGGGATAATGGACGTAAGGGCTTCTCCAGAGTGTCTTTAATTTATGATGCGAGACCACAGGGGGAATTGACGCTGAGTGATTCCTCATAGAGTCTATTCTTTATCTAAACCAGAGGGGTGAGACTGTGTGTGATTCCCAGAGGGTTGTTAGTACTTGTAGGTTGAACCTTAGGGGTTAGACTATGAGAACTACCCAGAGGTTAACTTTTTGTTCTACTTTCTTGAGTGGATGTTTCTTGTTTTTAGATTATATGCTAGAAACTGTGGATTGTTACTGCTATGTATTATCTTGTTTACTGCTTACTGTTAATTGCTTACTGTACTTTACCTTCCATATATTCACTGACTGTTAGGCATAGATCTTTGGGTGGTTTCCTACTAGGACCTTGTCTCACACCCTGTTTGGGCCATGCTTTTGGGACCAAACAGATTCTATTGTTGCATGTGTAGATAAGGGCAAGCTCCCTTCTACTTCAGGTACCTGACTTATTGTGGAGCTGGAGAGCATGGGACCAAGCTATGGCTTGCGATGCTGAGGAGAATTTTGGCTTCTTTGTTTTTCCTTTTCATTGTTACTATATTGCTTCCAGCCTGTTATTTGGTTTGGCTGTTTTATTAGACTTATAACATTCCATGAATCATATCTTCAGTTCCAATTATTTATTATTTTATAAAGTCTTCCACTGTTAAATTCTGATGAGAATGTTGTTTACTGCTTATGCTGTTATATATTGTTTCCTTCCTTTTATTTTCATAAACTATGTGGGTATAGTTCCCCCAACTACCTTAACCAAGGCCCTCACTACTAGTCAGTAGCCTCTGGCATTCGGGGGAATGCGCTTGAGGTCATGTGGTGAACCGGGTACGGGGCACCATGTGTGGCTCCGGATTTGGGTCGTTACAAATTTGTATTAGATGAGGTTGTTCTTTCTTTTCCTTTTGTCTTACTACTTCGGGGTTGGTATACAGGAGACTAGGAATGTGTCGGTGCTTGGGTTAAAAGCCGTGCTTGGGAATGATCACCCCATGTATGGGAAATGACCAAGTGACCAGGGTTGGGATTGATATTCATACTGGTTGTTGTTACAGTTGATATTATTTCACCTTGGGTTAATGTTATACTTTCCGATGCTTATTGATTATGAAAAGTTTTAAGAAAATTTTCTGTGGCCTATTATGACAATAAAAAAATCAAAAAAAATTGCATTACATGCATCATATTAGGCACTTAGAGATTCATATGCATGCATATGTGCCATTCCATGTAGTTGCATTAGTAAATGGCCTGCTAATATTGATTGTGTACCTTGAATATGTGACATTTCTTTCATTTATTTAGTATGTCTTGATTAGATAGCATGTTTCGGTGATACAATTAACATGCTTGTGTGATAAAATGCCATGCTGCCTATCTTTTTATATACCATGCTTTTATGTTATAACATGTTTTGGTGATTTAAACATTTTGTGTTGTGATAGTTATTGTAGTGACATTGTAGCTTGCTGATGAATGACAGGTTGTTATGGATAAATGCTATTGGTTGCGAATACGACGGAACCAGTTTTTTTAGTTGTAAGGTGTTTGGGTGCCTTATAACGGGGAAAAATAGTAACCCGTGTATTTGAACTTATGAAAAAGGTTGGTAATGTAAATCATAAAGTGAATTGATCTTGAATGGGATTCAAATGTCAGCGGTAAGGTGTATAAGTGCCTTATCGATTGGTATGTGGCCACCCGTGTGACTAAGTCTTTTATAACTATGTGTGTTTTAAAATGGTTATAAATATAAAACTGTTGATTTTTGAAATGAACTGTATTAGGGTTGCTTTTTTGAAGAACCCAGATTAAATGAATGGGACCCTCGGAGGCCTCCCTTTCAATAAAAGGAATTTAGATGCTAAATTTCCTGCTAATGTTTGAATAACATTGAATGATTAAATGTTAAGAGGAATTTTGTTCTAACTTTCCTATTTTTCCATGGTTGTTGATCGAAAACCAAGTGAACTTGTTTTGAACAATACTTGTGTGTTTTTAGAATTATTTCAAATGTTTAAGGGTTGAAATGAATTAAATTTAAATGGTTAAAATAAAAATGGCTCTTGAGCCTAGTATTTAAATTGTTTTGTGTGACCAAGATATCGATTCAATGCGTGGGCTTCATTAGGGGATATCCCATGGTAGATATCACCCTTAGATCCTGATATGCCTTGTTTCAGTTGTGAACTTTTAATGTTGGTGCCTTTCGTAACATTGTTCCTAGTAGGACCTTTTTAGTTTAGAAATACATCCTCATTCGGATGGGTGGTCGTTGACACCTTTTCTTCTTCGTAAAGGGATGACTTGTTATGAAGTCATCTGGGACAATCATCGTGTGACGTGACACGACCTTGATGTAAACCTTCTTCCGCTGTTGAGTACGGTTTTGGGTCACCTCCGTGGTGGAGTGACTTGAGCGTTAAGGAATCAGTTTCATCACACTGCTCGAGAGAACTTTTGACTCGGGTATTTTGACACGCCGACTGGTTTAATTATAAGATTCTTTGTAAGATGTCCACGTGGTGATCGAGGTTCTTGGAACATCACACAAGGGTCAGGATATTCTCATATAGCACTCTGGTTAGTGGCTGATCTCTTTTTGCGATGACATGGAAGATCTTAAGGTGGGTAGTGTCGCTTTTGTTTCCATAAACGTGTTGATGCTTACTTGGTAGCATGACTGATATTCTTTATGATATTGGTTTCCTCTAATTGCGCTCTCTCGAATGCGATGAGCATGTCCCCTATCTTGAACTCATGCTAGAGGCACTAGGATAGCATCGGTTATACGCCACGCAAAAGTTTTAAAGCTGTAGGCTTGTCTTGCGATCTCTTTCGTAGTTGTTCACGGGATGTGTGATTTCCTTAATCTTTGACCTTATTCATACTAAGTCACAGTTGTTTTAAATATCCTTGTGAAGGTTTGACTTCGGAACGTCACCGAAGGTCAGGTCAGGACTTCGATGTACGTGTAGTTGGTAATCTAATGGTTTTAAAGACACATCGTCAGTTAAAGGACGAGTGTGGGTTTTGGGTCAGCGATGTCTTCTGAGGAAGAATGAGTAACCTCTTTATCTTGGTTGACTTAGATTGACCATTTCCATTGCTGAGGTCCCTGTAATGGCCTCAGATGTAAAGCTTTGTTTTGGTGTTTGAGTTTTAAAGTGAGTGTTGGCTCAGGTTTTAAAAGCTCAAGTGCAGTTTTCTTAGGAAATGCTTAAGGATGCATTGGGCATTGGGAACGCGATGCGATCTTGATTGAACGGAACTTCACAACCCTTGTATGTCAGTTGATGTTTTCGTTGGTTCCTGAAGGCTTCTAAGGGACAAGAAGTTTTTAATATGGGTATTTTGTAAGAACCCGCATTCTTAGACAGGATAAAATATGATTTTTTAAAAAAAATCATTTATCGGTGGGTCTATTTTAAAACCGCGCTTCGGAACGAGGTTCCAAGTGCGCGAACCAGTTCAAGCGGTGACATCGGGCTATGCATGGGCGGTTAGACCATGTGGTTCAAGTCACGTAGTCTACCGATTGTCAAAAAGTGTTATCTAATTAATTTGAATTAATGGATGTTTTAATAATAATAATAGTGAGAGATTATTATTATTATTAAATGTTGTGAAAAATCATTTAATAAAATGATGGTCAAATGAGATTAAATGTGGATGTTTTATTAATAATAATTTGGGAAGATTGTTATTATTATATTTAGGCAGACGTGTTTATTTAAGTGGCTGTCAAATGCCATTAAATTTGACGTTGCAGTTTGACCAAAGAGTGTCAAATTAAAATCACAGTTAACGGATTTTAATTGACGTTGAATTTTAATTAAAGGGAGTGTTATTTTTAACGCATTATCTTAATTGTGGAGACTTTGCAATGAATCTTTTAATTAAATAAAGAGCATATGATTAAATGAGAAATGTAAATATAATTATTGGTGGTGATTATTATTAATTTGGATAATAATAATGATGGATTAATTGGGTTAGATTTAAATGAAGAATTGTAATTTATTAATGATGTGTTTTGAATTGGAAAAATTTGGATTTTTATCAAGGGTGAATAATAATGATGCAATTATTATTATTATGGGTTTTTATGAGTAAAATAATTACTATTAATTATGGTGGTAATTATTGTTATAAAGAATCATAATAGTGGTAATTAAATGGGATAATTATTTTACTTAAAACAAATGAAGTTTTTTTATAATTTTGTTGACCATAATATATATGTATTATTATATATATATATGTATATGGGATAAAAATAAAGAGAATAGAATAAACAGGGGTTTTAAGGGAGGCGCTGGGCAGATTTCTCCAAAATCGTGGAGCCCTTCCTCCATGATTCAACCTTGCTTCTCCCTCTCCCCAATCGGCGCACAAGACCAGGCAGCGCCTTCTCCCATGTGAGGCGGCTCTTCCTCCTCCTTAAAAGGCATCGCACGGCCCCTCCTCCGCAAGGTCTCCTCTCTTCCCTCCATGGCGCATCGGCTCCTCTCTGCACGGTTGTCCAGCCCCACGACCAGCCGCCTCCTCTTGCACAGGCGACCTACCCCGGCTCACCATGCCATGATGCGACGACTCTCCCCTGGACCTCCATGTGAGGCGCGACCTTCCTCAGGTGGGCAGCGCGCAACCCTCCCAGATAGTGGTTGTGCGGCGCAGCCCCAAATCTTGCTGGTCTTTCTTGCGCAGCGTTTTCTCTGATGTTGTTCTTCGTTTGGGTCCAATCCGAGGAGGTATGACCTTTCTTCATAGTCCTCTTCATCGCTGTTGTGATTCAAAGTGGATTAGGTGTCGTTTTGGCTTTAACTGAAACCCTCGATTAGAGTTTGATAAATTTCTGTGGTTCTCCTGATTTCACGGTTGAGCCACAGCATCCCAGGACACGCTGGACCGTGCTCCGACAATCGTAGTTGGGTGTGATGACGTTTTATCGATGTTTGGGTATGAAAGTGTATTTACACCATTATAGTTCTTTTTATCTGGTCATGCGTTGGTTTCGATGTTTTAGCAATATATTGTTGTCTACGTTGCAGGTTATATATATGCATCGCTTTTATGTGTATAGGTGTATATATATATATATATACGCACATCAAAGTCACGCATGTGCCACTACGTGACCGATAAAGCAAGGCATGTAAACCTGGGTCCACTCCGAGGGAAAACCAAAAGCCAACATCCGAGTATATCATCCTTCTCACCTCGAGGTAGGTGGTTTGTGCCTTTCTATAGAAAGTCTTTGAATATTTTGTGCAAATTCCACCAATACCCTTGAACGGGGTAGTGCATGCTTCCTTTTTTCCCCTGTTGTTTGTCTTCTTTACTTGATTTCATGAGTAGAGGTCATTGCATGTAAATTTGGATAATCTATACTTTGTTTATGTGCTTTTACTTGCATGTTTTTCTTATTATGCATTTTTCCAGTTTCCAAGCCTAGTTATAGGATAGTGGAACTGTTATACTGTTATGTTGTTGTGCCTTAGAATGATAGCCAAGTAGTTCTTGAGGTTTACTTGAGCCGATACGCGCGCTATGCATGTTTGTTTTACACAGGGTTGTGCGAACCTAGTGTAGTAGACCATAGGGATAATGGACGTAAGGGCTTCTCCAGAGTGTCTTTAATTTATGATGCGAGACCACAGGGGGAATTGACGCTGAGTGCTTCCTCATAGAGTCTATTCTTTATCTAAACCAGAGGGGTGAGACTGTGTGTGATTCCCAGAGGGTTGTTAGTACTTGTAGGTTGAACCTTAGGGGTTAGACTATGAGAACTACCCAGAGGTTAACTTTTTGTTCTACTTTCTTGAGTGGATGTTTCTTGTTTTTAGATTATATGCTAGAAACTGTGGATTGTTACTGCTATGTATTATCTTGTTTACTGCTTACTGTTAATTGCTTACTGTACTTTACCTTCCATATATTCACTGACTGTTAGGCATAGATCTTTGGGTGGTTTCCTACTAGGACCTTGTCTCACACCCTGTTCGGGCCATGCTTTTGGGCCCAAACAGATTCTATTGTTGCATGTGTAGATAAGGGCAAGCGCCCTTCTACTTCAGGTACCTGACTTATTGTGGAGCTGGAGAGCATGGGACCAAGCTATGGCTTGCGATGCTGAGGAGAATTTTGGCTTCTTTGTTTTTCCTTTTCATTGTTACTATATTGCTTCCAGCCTGTTATTTGGTTTGGCTGTTTTATTAGACTTATAACATGCCATGAATCATATCTTCAGTTCCAATTATTTATTATTTTATAAAGTCTTCCACTGTTAAATTCTGATGAGAATGTTGTTTACTGCTTCTGCTGTTATATATTGTTTCCTTCCTTTTATTTTCATAAACTATGTGGGTATAGTTCCCCCAACTACCTTAACCAAGGCCCTCACTACTAGTCAGTAGCCTCTGGCATTCGGGGGAATGCGCTTGAGGTCATGTGGTGAACCGGGTACGGGGCACCATGTGTGGCTCCGGATTTGGGTCGTTACAAATTTGTATTAGAGGAGGTTGTTCTTTCTTTTCCTTTTGTCTTACTACTTCGGGGTTGGTATACAGGAGACTAGGAATGTGTCGGTGCTTGGGTTAAAAGCCGTGCTTGGGAATGATCACCCCATGTATGGGAAATGACCAAGTGACCAGGGTTGGGATTGATATTCATACTGGTTGTTGATACAGTTGATATTATTTCACCTTGGGTTAATGTTATACTTTCCGATGCTTATTGATTATGAAAAGTTTTAAGAAAATTTTCTGTGGCCTATTATGACAATAAAAAAATCAAAAAAAATTGCATTACATGCATCATATTAGGCACTTAGAGATTCATATGCATGCATATGTGCCATTCCATGTAGTTGCATTAGTAAATGGCCTGCTAATATTGATTGTGTACCTTGAATATGTGACATTTCTTTCATTTATTTAGTATGTCTTGATTAGATAGCATGTTTCGGTGATACAATTAACATGCTTGTGTGATAAAATGCCATGCTGCCTATCTTTTTATATACCATGCTTTTATGTTATAACATGTTTTGGTGATTTAAACATTTTGTGTTGTGATAGTTATTGTAGTGACATTGTAGCTTGCTGATGAATGACAGGTTGTTATGGATAAATGCTATTGGTTGCAAATACGACGGAACCAGTTTTTTTAGTTGTAAGGTGTTTGGGTGCCTTATAACGGGGAAAAAGAGTAACCCATGTATTTGAACTTATGAAAAAGGTTGGTAATGTAAATCATAAAGTGAATTGATCTTGAATGGGATTCAAATGTCAGCGGTAAGGTGTATAAGTGCCTTATCGATTGGTATGTGGCCACCCGTGTGACTAAGTCTTTTATAACTATGTGTGTTTTAAAATGGTTATAAATATAAAACTGTTGATTTTTGAAATGAACTGTATTAGGGTTTCTTTTTTGAAGAACCCGGATTAAATGAATGGGACCCTCGGAGGCCTCCCTTTCAATAAAAGGAATTTAGATGCTAAATTTCCTGCTAATGTTTGAATAACATTGAATGATTAAATGTTAAGAGGAATTTTGTTCTAACTTTCCTATTTTTCCATGGTTGTTGATCGAAAACCAAGTGAACTTGTTTTGAACAATACTTGTGTGTTTTTAGAATTATTTCAAATGTTTAAGGGTTGAAATGAATTAAATTTAAATGGTTAAAATAAAAATGGCTCTTGAGCCTAGTATTTAAATTGTTTTGTGTGACCAAGATATCGATTCAATGCGTGGGCTTCATTAGGGGCTATCCCATGGTAGATATCACCCTTAGATCCTGATATGCCTTGTTTCAGTTGTGAACTTTTAATGTTGGTGCCTTTCGTAACATTGTTCCTAGTAGGACCTTTTTAGTTTAGAAATACATCCTCATTCGGATGGGTGGTCGTTGACCCCTTTTCTTCTTCGTAAAGGGATGACTTGTTATGAAGTCATCTGGGACAATCATCGTGTGACGTGACACGACCTTGATGTAAACCTTCTTCCGCTGTTGAGTACGGTTTTGGGTCACCTCCGTGGTGGAGTGACTTGAGCGTTAAGGAATCAGTTTCATCACACTACTCGAGAGAACTTTTGACTCGGGTATTTTGACACGCCGACTGGTTTAATTATAAGCTTATTTGTAAGATGTCCACGTGGTGATCGAGGTTCTTGGAACATCACACAAGGGTCAGGATATTCTCATATAGCACTCTGGTTAGTGGCTGATCTCTTTTTGCGATGACATGGAAGATCTTAAGGTGGGTAGTGTCGCTTTTGTTTCCATAAACGTGTTGATGCTTACTTGGTAGCACGACTGATATTCTTTATGATATTGGTTTCCTCTAATTGCGCTCTCTCGAATGCGATGAGCATGTCCCCTATCTTGAACTCATGCTAGAGGCACTAGGATAGCATCGGTTATACGCCACGCAAAAGTTTTAAAGCTGTAGGCTTGTCTTGCGATCTCTTTCGTAGTTGTTCACGGGATGTGTGATTTCCTTAATCTTTGACCTTATTCATACTAAGTCACAGTTGTTTTAAATAGCCTTGTGAAGGTTTGACTTCGGAACGTCACCGAAGGTCAGGTCAGGACTTCGATGTACGTGTAGTTGGTAATCTAATGGTTTTAAAGACACATCGTCAGTTAAAGGACGAGTGTGGGTTTTGGGTCAGCGATGTCTTCTGAGGAAGAATGAGTAACCTCTTTATCTTGGTTGACTTAGATTGACCATTTCCATTGCTGAGGTCCCTGTAATGGCCTCAGATGTAAAGCTTTGTTTTGGTGTTTGAGTTTTAAAGTGAGTGTTGGCTCAGGTTTTAAAAGCTCAAGTGCGGTTTTCTTAGGAAATGCTTAAGGATGCATTGGGCATTGGGAACGCGATGCGATCTTGATTGAACGGAACTTCACAACCCTTGTATGTCAGTTGATGTTTTCGTTGGTTCCTGAAGGCTTCTAGGGGACAAGAAGTTTTTAATATGGGTATTTTGTAAGAACCCGCATTCTTAGACAGGATAAAATATGAGTTTTAAAAAAAAATCATTTATCGGTGGGTCTATTTTAAAACCGCGCTTCGGAACGAGGTTCCAAGTGCGCGAACCAGTTCAAGCGGTGACATCGGGCTATTCATGGGCGGTTAGACCATGTGGTTCAAGTCACGTAGTCGACCGATTGTCAAAAAGTGTTATCTAATTAATTTGAATTAATGGATGTTTTAATAATAATAATAGTGAGAGATTATTATTATTATTAAATGTTGTGAAAATTCATTTAATAAAATGATGGTCAAATGAGATTAAATGTGGATGTTTTATTAATAATAATTTGGGAAGATTGTTATTATTATATTTAGGCAGACGTGTTTATTTAAGTGGTAGTCAAATGCCATTAAATTTGACGTTGCAGTTTGACCAAAGAGTGTCAAATTAAAATCACAGTTAACGGATTTTAATTGACGTTGAATTTTAATTAAAGGGAGTGTTATTTTTAACGCATTATATTAATTGTGGAGACTTTGCAATGAATCTTTTAATTAAATAAAGAGCGTATGATTAAATGAGAAATGTAAATATAATTATTGGTGGTGATTATTATTAATTTGGATAATAATAATGATGGATTAATTGGGTTAGATTTAAATGAAGAATTGTAATTTATTAATGATGTGTTTTGAATTGGAAAAATTTGGATTTTTATCAAGGGTGAATAATAATGATGCAATTATTATTATTATGGGTTTTTATGAGTAAAATAATTACTATTAATTATGGTGGTCATTATTGTTATAAAGAATCATAATAGTGGTAATTAAATGGGATAATTATTTTACTTAAAACAAATGAAGTTTTTTTATAATTTTTTTGACCATAATATATATGTATTATTATATATATATATATAGATATATGTATATGGGATACAAAAAAATAAAGAGAATAGAATAAATGGGGGCTTTAAGGGAGGCGCTGGGTAGATTTCTCCAAAATCGTGGAGCCCTTCCCCCATGATTCAACCCTGCTTCTCCCTCTCCCCAAACGGCGCACAAGACCAGGCAGTGCCTTCTCCCATGCGAGGCGGCTCTTCCTCCTCCTTACAAGGTATCACACTGCCCCTCCTCCGCAAGGTCTCCTCTCCTCCCTCCATGGTTCATCGTCTCTTCTCTGCATGGCTGTACAGCCCCATGACCAGCCGCCACCTCTTGCACAGGCGACCTGCCCCAACTCACCATGGCGTGATACGACAACTCTCTCCCAGACCTCTGTGTGAGGCGCGACCTTCCTCAGGTGAGCAGTGCACAACCCTCCCGGATAGTGGTTGTGCGGCGTGGCCCCAAATCTTACTGGTCCTTCTTGCGCAGCATTTTCTCCAATGTCATTCTTTGTTTGGGTCCAATCCGAGGAGGTATGACCTTCCTTCATAGTCCTCTTCATCTTTGTCGTGATTCAAAGCGGATTTGGTGTCGTTTTGGCATTGACCAAAACCCTCGATTAGGGTTTGATAAATTGTTGTGTTCTCCTGATTTCACCGTTGAGAAACAGTATCCCAGGACACGCTGGACCATGCTCCGACAACCGTAGTTGGGTGTGATTACGTTTTATCTCCATTTGGGTATGAAAGTGTGTTTACACCATTATAGTTCTTTTTATCTGGTCCTGCATTGGTTTCGATGTTTTAGCAATATATTGTTGTTTACTTTGTAGGTTATATATACGCATCTCTTTTATGTGTATAAGTATATATTTATATACAGATATATATATATATATATATATACGCACATCAAAGTCGCGCATGTGCGACTGCATGACCCATAAAGCAAGGCGTGTTAACCTGGGTCCACTCCGAGGGAAAACTGAATGCCAACATCCGAGTATATCGTCCTTCTCACATCTAGGTAGGTAGTTTGTGCCTTTCTGTAGAAATTCTTTGAATATTTTGTGCAAATTCCACCAATACCCTTGAACGGGGTATTGTGTGTTTCCTGTTTTTCCCCTGTTGTTTGTCTGCTTTACTTGATTGCTTGATTAGAGGTCATTGCTTGTAAATTTGGATAATTTATACTGTGTTAATGTGCTTTTCCTTGCATGTATTGCTTATTAGACGTTTTTCCAGTTTCCAAGGCTAGTTGTAGGACAGTGGAACTGTTGTACTGTTATGCTGTTGTGCCTTAGAATGATAGCCAAGTAGTTCTTGAGGTTTACTTGGGCCGATACGCGCGCTATCCATGTTTGTTTTACATAGGGCTGTGAGAACCTAGTGTAGTGGACCATAGGGAGAATAGACGTAAGGGCTTCTTCATAGTGTCTTTAATTTACGATGTGAGACCACAGGGGGAATTGACGTTGAGTGCTTCCTCAGAGAGTCTATTCTTTTGCTAAACCAGAGGGGTGAGATTGTGTGCGCTTCCCAGAGGGTTGCTAGTACTTGTAGGTTTAACCTTAGGGGTTAGACTATGAGAACTACCCAGAGGTTACCTTTTTGTTATACTTACTTGAGTGGTTGTTTATTGTTTGTAGATTATATGCTAGAAACTGTGGATTGTTACTGCTGTGTATTATCCTGTTTACTGCTTACTGTTTACTGCTTATTGTACTTTACCTGACATATATTCACTGACTGTTAGGAACAGATCTTTGGGTGGTTGCCTACTGGGACCTTGTCTCACACTCTGTTTGGTCCATTCTTTCAGGCCCAAATAGATTCTATTGTTGCGGGTATAGATAAGGGCAAGCACCCTTCTACTTCAGGTACCTGACTTGCTGTGGAGCTGGAGAGCATGGGACCAAGATATGACTTGCGATGCTGAGGAGACTTTTGGATGATTTGTTTTTCCTTTTCATTATTACTGTATTTCTTCTAGCCTTTTGTTTGGTTTGGCTATTTTATTAGACTTATAATATGCCATTCATCATATCTTCAGTTCCAGTTATTTATTATTTTATAAAGTCTTCCACTGTTAAATTCTGATGAGAATGTTGTTTACTGCTTCCACTGTTATATATTGTTTCCTTACTTTTATTTTCATAACCTATGAGGTCATAGTTCCCCCAAATACCTTACCCAAGGCCCTCGCTGCTATTCGGCATCCTCTGGCGTTCAGGGGAATGCGCTTGAGGTCATGTGGCGAACCGGGTATGGGGCACCATGAGTGGCTCTGGATTTGGGTCGTTACACAAGTGGGTTCCATTAGATTCCATTTCGACCCAAGTATGATATAGGGTAAAATATAATCATCCTATTATATTAGTAAAAGTGTTAGGGTAATTTTATAATATTATATTTACCCTTAATTACCTGATTTACCTTTAATTATGGTAAATAAAATTTACCGTAGTTACTATTCATAATGACTAAAAATAAAAAGTAGCTTATTAACATAATTTGGACCTACTGATTATAAATATGGAATCCATTTTTCCAAATTCAAATCACATAAGTTGCAGAAATAAATTTAAAATTAATCGCGTTGTTAAGAAAACGATTTTTAAAAGTTAAAACATTGCAAAAGAATGAAATGATTTTACCTATGAATTCAATGTAAAATCAATCCTAATGACATAAATTATATTAAATGGTAAAAATATATTCTATTTATACTTTAAAACCATTCAATATTATAATTTAACCATATAAATTATCTCGATGAAAAAAGTTTTTTTTAATTAAAATTTAGCATATTTTTACTATTCATCAAAATAAGAAACTTATCAGAAAAATATCAAAAATTTATCCAAAGTAAATTTTTATATCCTGATTCAAAAGAAGAATTTTATTTTTTCAATTTGAACTTATAAACATGTCAAAAAATAGATTTAATGTGGGTGCTCCATCAAAAGGTGACAAAACTGCATTTTTTGAAAAATACGTATTTTACTCGAAATATTTATTTTGTTCTCATACCATGTTCTATAAAATCTGTAAGATAAATTATAATTTCATAAAATTCAAAATGTAATTACTACTATTCATAACTACTAGTTTATAATAATATTATAACCATATATCATTGTTTAGTGAAACCCGGTATTGCGTACAACACACGCTATCAAGGAAGTTCAAGATTGCGTGTAATGCAAGCCAAGTCAGGGTTGCGTATACTGCAAGATAATATGGTGTTGTGTATAGTGCAAGATAATATTAGTGTATCATACAACAGAAGATATTAAAGAAATTAAAAAGAATATATCTCATAAAATCTCGGGGTGTTACAAGTGTACCTTGTGAGAATATATTTTTAGAATATTTTGATATATTTCATTAAATAAGATGATTTTGTATTCTAATATCTAAATACACTAAACATTTATAGTCCTAGAATGTGTATTTTTATGAGATGTATTGAATATTCATCTAAAATTATGTAATATATATTTATGAAATGATCAGGTCACCTCAAATTTTAAAAAAATATGATGGATCTTGATCCACTTGAGAGTTATCTTTCTTAGTATATTTAATGGTTGTTGATAAATAAGTTTACCCTAATATCATGGTCCACCTAAAATATGAAAAAAAAAAAACCTCTTTAACTGATCTACATGTGTCTTGATTCCTTTTTCAATGGACTATGTAGTTATTCTTAGATATCTCATCCTAGGACCGATTACAGATTCCATTTCCATGTCTAATTCTACCCCGATAATGATACATTTACCAATTCACATCTGGGTTTCTTCTATCCTTACCTCGCTAGGGAACTCATACATTTCTCTATTTCTCTCTTGTATAAGATCTAGTTTAATGTAGAGTCCTCTTTCCCAGAACTATGTATTGCTTGATTCATGTTATCACAAGATACATAGTGATGTTTAGATCTCTTATCCTGGGCCCAACTAAAAATATTCCTACAATCTAAAATTACATTCCATATTAGTGTTTAGATCATCAATTCATTTCAGGTTTCCTCTAATGTCTCTATAATAGGATGAAACCATCATATTTTTATAACTACATATAGATTGATTTATTTTACTACAATATATGTAGTGATCATGGATTTCAAATTCCAGGCTCAACCATAAATTTAATCACTATTAAATACACTCCTAGTATCAGACCCCTTGTTTATATTATGTCTTTTTTTCTCTGTCACTAGATATATCACCTCACCATTAATTAAATCTATGTGAACCTAAACATCAACCAATTTATTGTCAAATTTATATAAACTTAAAGTTTATACACATTCTGTTTAATTTGAATGAAAATAAGCATTAGTCACTTGATTTTGGTCAAAATTTAAAGACTTTAAATATAAAATGAAAGATATAAAAAAACATTTCAGGTTAAAAACTAATAAATGAAATCCTAGGAAATAGTCAAGTCTCTGATTACTAAGAATTACCCTTCCATGGATCATGAAAAAGTTAAAGTACAAAATATAAAAGTCATAAATAATTTAAGGACTGAAACCTAGTCTTAAAAAAGTTAAGATATGATCAATGGATTTACTGGTTAGGAAAAGGTTAAAGAATATATTTTTCCCCCAGCATGTGAACTTAAACTTACATTGGTATATTTTTTTATAATAAAACTACTTCTTCACATTGATAAATTCCTCCCTTTCATATGATAGTATACACAAGAAATTTCATGTTATATACCTTCACCCTAAGAATGTGTTCAATAAAAAATGGTGTAACATTTAGGGAGATTGAAAACTTCTTGAATATACTTCTCTCCATGAACCTAATTCATACCTTTGATGTCTAAATCACTAATAACCAATATAATTTGAGTCAAAAATCTCCTTTTGAAATATAAAAACCATGAGTTTATCTACTTGATTCCCCCTTTCATAGCAATGGGTTACAAGTTTATTTGATTTCAAAAATGACTCCTCTTATTGGTAATGAAATTTTTGTTGTGTATCTATCTTTCTAACCATAAGAATGTTTTCAACTTGAGGATAATATATTCTAACCCCATGCACCATTTCCTAATAGTGTGGTGGTAGTCTCTCTATTATCAATTGCTCGCTAATTCCCACTTGTATCCATTTCCCATGGACTTAAATATTCTTATGTTAGGATTTAAAAATTCTATAACAAAACTATTTGAAGAAGATTAAAATAACCTTAATTCTGCACATGTATACATTGTATCCATTATTAAAGAAATTTATGGCACCCCATTTATGTATCCTTTTATATCTAGGAATTCATTTTTTGTGAAGAACAAAATGACATGGGTTGAGATACTACTCCTAGTTTCCTAAATTCCTTATGAAAATATGCTCCTCTAAACATAAAAAGTTAATTGAGTCGATATAATCCTCTTGGAAATCCCAAATCCTCATTTTTTTATATTTCCTTGAAAATTATTAGTGGGTACATGGTCTGTATCACATGACCTTAAACCGTATGATCCAATGGTCTATCTTGTAATACCTTAAAAAATTTAGAGTGGTTTACTCTCAATGACATAATTCCCTTATATAAATTCCATATCTATGTAATAGATCCTAGTATATTATTTTACCAATTCACATTGAGTATTCTCCAAAAAATCTAAACTAGGGTGGATTATATTTTCTCTGATGCATGATCTTTATTTTCACAGAGACCCCTTGTCAAGAATTATGTGTGGTAGGATTCCTTTTCTCAAATGGTACATAGTGTCATCAAGATCTATTATCTTAGACCCAGCCATAAATTTCACTTTTACACAAACTCTCCTAGTGTATGTTCTCAATATTCATGTTAGGTTTTAGACATCTACCATACACTGAGATATTATATACAGATTCTTGGGACTCCTTTATTATATATATCCATAGAGATTCTTCTGGTTGTGATTCTATATTAGAATTAAATGGAACTACAAAGAACTATACGTTACTTTATTCTTGTTCTCATGGGATGCATAGTGTCATCTAGATTCCCTATATTGGATCCAGCCACAAATTCCACTTCTATTCCATTCCCCCTACTATCCTAGTATATGGGGATACTAATTCACATTAATTTTTCCTCCATTAAACCTACATTGGGATATCAAATTCCTTGATTCAATTATTCCTTTAGAAAAAAACAAAATCTGTGATTTAATTATTCTTATTGGTGATGTCAAAATCCCCAAGTCAATATAATTCTCATGGAAACCCAAATTTCTTGAGTTTATATTCTTCTCTTGGCCAACCAAAACACCTTGAGTTAATATTTTTCACGAAAAAAGCAAGATAAATTGCCTAAATAGTACCTAAGATGATCTTTACATGACCTGAAGGGTGTTACCAATCCCCACAGGCTAGAAAAAATCACCATTTCATCAATAAAAGTAAAGACAAAAATATTTCTCCACAAGAGTTATAAAAAATGTAAATAATCTGATAAAAATGTTCGGTATAATAAACCCTCCATGAGAGAAAAGGGTCTCCAACACCTTGATAAAAGTATCAATATGGAAAAAAAACTGGAAAAAACTATTGGTTCATAAAATCCAACATGTGCTTCCAACTCCAAAAGGTCTCTCAAGTCATGTACACCCTCCACCACCAAGTGTTCCATTCCCTTTACCTTGACCTACCATAAGAAAATCTAAAAATACTCGAAGTCAAAGGTAGGGTGTGAGCTATAATCCCAATAGTATTTCACTAATCATTTAATAATTATTACATATTATATAAATCATTTAATCATGATGTAAATAAAACATGGCAAGGAAAAAATTTCACAAATTATATCAAAACATGCTTGAATAAACATTTCTAATAACTACTAAAAAATAGGTACAACAACTTTTCTATCAAAGTTGGAATAATAAAATATTTTTTCAAATAGGCATGAATAAAAAAATTTATAAAAAGAAGGAATAAATAATAATTCCCATCAAAAAAGACATGATAAAAACATTTATATCATAAGTCGTATCAAATAATTTCCAATCAAAGCTCCATGGTTAAGAGACTTAGGGGTAGGATATCCAAGGATTCTCACATATCTTTGTGAAGTACAGCTCCCAATGTGCACAAGGAACTTCCGTAAGGATGAAAAGGATAATATTCATAAGGACTAATCTCCCTATCCTCAAGTATTATTAGTTACATTTTTATCATCAAACCATTTCTAGGTAGATCTAGTACGTACCTTATAACACCCCAAAATTCTAAATTAAAAACCTTATATTCAATAGTGTGCATGACACACGACACCAAGCACATGAGGGAATATAATACCCTAATATTTTAAAAATATATTTACTATTTTAAATTTATTAAATATATTTTATATCTTTAAATGCATGAAACACTGATTTATCATGTGTTACACGCAAGAGCAACCTTCTTCAATGGCTTGTGTTGCATGCAAGATCAAGTTTTACAGAACAATATAATATGATATAACCCAGCCATTATGTTAGAGGTTATGAATATTATTAACTATATTATGAAAATTTATGGTTTATATAAATATAAAATTACTTCATTGGTTACCAATTAATGAGAAACAAAAATAATAACCAATTGGATATAAAAAGAAATATTATTATTATTATTATGCTTCCAAATAAGTCTTTTCTTAGTAAATATAATTAATTAAAATTAGTTAATGATTTTAATGAAATATATATTCTATATATTCAATCAAACATTTTTTATTAATCCATTATTTTTATATTTATAATATAAGAACAAACCTTATTTCACACATAAAAACCTATATTTTTATAAAGTCAATTTTACCACCTTTTAATAAAGAGCCCATTTTAAATATACATTTTGACACTTTAATTAATTTAATATGTAAAAAATAAACTTCATATTTTAAAAATAAACATAATAATTATGTTAGGATAAATTTTTGGTATTTTTCAGTGAAGTTCCATTTTTTATTGAATAATGAAAAATACTAAATTTTAGTTCAAAACTGATTTTTCATCTAATTTATTTATAAGGTAAAATAATGTTTTTAATTTGTTTTAAAGTTTAATTATATCATATTTTTATCAATTAATACAATTTAAGTCATTGGAGTCAATTTCATTTTAAAATTGAATGTAAAAAATTATCTAACTTTTGAACTTTCTTACTTTAAAAACCCACATTATCGTCCCGCCTGTGGGATTAAATATAAATAAATTTCTACCACTTATATGATTGGAATTTTGAAAAATGGATTTCATATTTGGAATAATAATAATTTAAAATTTATAGTAATACCATATTTGTTTTTTATCAAAAATATTAGTGAAAGTGATTACAATTAATTACAACGTTTAAGGTTAAATTAAGCTTAATAAGGCACTGAACCTTAACCTTAAGGCCCAAAATGACCTATAAACTTGTAAAAGAGATATTTGTTATATATATTTAGAACCTATAATATCTTTTATCAAATTTTTCACATTATTGGATCCAATTTAAACATGAAAAACGTGGGAATAATTCCTTTTTCAAAATATTACAAGTGTGTCACTCCTCCTCCACTATAAAAGACCACTGCTTATACCTATTCCTCACACATCTCAAAACACTTAGGTTCGTCCAATATATGCCCAAATAGATTCTAAAAATATCCCACCTAGACCTTGAAGCCTCTGTTTGAGCATAAATCCTTCCAAGGAATCCCTTTGGTATAAACCAAAACGAGTTACCTGATTTTTAAGGTAATGCTTTCCAATGATCTCTTTTCTTTCATTTACTCTTCCACCCCTTAAATTATTTTTAAATAATTATTATATAATTAAAC
The DNA here is from genome assembly GCA_963277665.1 of Viscum album. Lineage (NCBI taxonomy): Eukaryota > Viridiplantae > Streptophyta > Magnoliopsida > Santalales > Viscaceae > Viscum > Viscum album. The sequence continues at coordinate 564,702,068 of OY728164.1, read as the reverse complement.
CAGTATCCTAAATATATTTTTATGTTTTTTTATTATGTTTTACACCTACACTTATACACACCTCCATCTAATGGGTGACGAACATGCTGTCTATGTGAACGACGAACTACCGCCTCATGAAACGATGATTGTCTGTTCTTTACCACATCTCATGGTGGTCATTATGATGAAAAGTATGTTTATATATGATATATATGATATTAATTATTTATTTATAATTATTTATTTATAATTATTTAATATTTTATAATTCATTAATTTAATACTTTCCATTTTGCCTTAATATGATAAAATCGCTTGGGGAAGTGTGGACTACTACCCCCTCAATGCGATGTGATTCATTCATGATATACATGGAATGTATTAAGGATAAATCTAATGAAAATATATTAAATATATTACATAAATATGGTACTATAATTATAATATACATGCATATATATATCATTTAATTTTCATTCTTTTAAAATATAACAATAAAATGGAAGTAGCAGTCATACGTACTTACGGTTTATCGTCTCCATGAATGGTTCATTCCATTTCTTATCTCAAAATATTATGGTTTATTATAAATAAATATATACTGAATATATATGATATTCACATCAGGGTTTAAATTATGGATATGATTTAACCATGTTATTTTTAATAATAAAAACCATTGATAAGTTAAAACATACTCGACAAACTAGGCAATTAACACCTGAAATAGTTAAAATAATGCAAGAGTGTTAACAAACAGGTAATAAAATAATATAATAAGTTAATATATGAAATTATAAATATAATTATTGTTATTATATAAGTTAGTAACATGTTTAAACCCCTTATATAGAATATTAAAGGACTTTCACTAGAAAGGAAACATAAGGTAAGAGATTTCGTCTCAATTTACATTCCATTGAGACTTATTTGTAGTTATGCACCTGGTTTATTTTATATGGTGTATATACTTCCCTTTAAAACATAATATCATGAATATCCTTATTCTAATTATATTATAAGTTTCATTTAATTTCATACATTAATGAGGATTATTATTTAAATGTATCAAATTGGTATCAGACACTTTGGAATGTTTAAAGATTATTCTCCTCAAGAATGTTCTTAATGATTATCTTTGCAATATCACTTAATTTTGTGATGGTTAACTTTATATTGAGATAATAACTTTAATTTAATAATTTATCATTGTATATTTCATTAATTATTGGGTGATGTAGATTATTATTTCCTAAATCGTATCCCATCTTAGATTGGTGTTTACATTGATATTTATTTGATTAACTGGGGAATTATTGATAAATCTATATTTCTCACTCAATATGATTATTTTATAAGGAATATTATTTATTTTTATTATTAAATATGAGGAATTATTTGGAATGAAAATTAAAGATGGGGCTCAGGATTTATATATTCTCTTGATGCATCGACAAGTTCTTATGAGACAAATAAGTTGTCCAAATTTGACAGGTTTCTATCCGTAGTTTTAAACCGTCTTGTGAAAGGTCTTGATGGTATAAATTTTTATGTGCATCAAACATGACATCCATTAAGAAAAAATTGACCTCATTTAGTTTCAGTGTTATTCATCCATGATATTTTGCTTCAACATATCTATGGATACATTTCATTTTCAGTTCCTTGATTAAATGTAATGTGTTTCATTTTCTTACCTTCCATTTTGATTTTTCTTTATCTAGTTATTGAATGGAATGTGTTTTTAGTTAATCACCTTGTCGTGTTTATTTATTATCACTGATTAATTATTTATTCGGCTTTATTTACCCTTACTGAGCATTTGAGATCACCCTTATTATGTTTCTTTCAACAAGTTATGAAGAGGAAATCTTTGAATAAGCATTCAAGGATGCAGTTTATTTCAATTTATTATGTATAATGTCTATATTTAATATTTACCAATGTATTATTGGTATCATTTATGTAATCTATATTTATAATACTTCTAAAAAAATCAGTCCTTCAGGATTTAATTCCTTGTAATCATGTCAATGTAATAAATTAATGCACCGACTCTGGGCATCTCGGGTCCGAGCATTACAAGCCTAGCATTTTTTCTAACCACTCAACAACCCAGTCTCCCATGTAATTCATTGGATTCATTATATAATAATTTTAGATATATAAAAATTTTATTGAACTTTTCATTGTCTTTTACCCACCTCCTAGGAGAATTTGAAAATTTACATAAAACTTAATTTTACCACTTCTGTGAGTAGAATTTCGAAAATCCGAGAGACATGGATAATATCAAGGAATAAATGTGGTTCAATAAGATAAAAATAATTTTTGGTGAATAGTAACTTTTTACTTTTATTTACCACGGTTAAAAGTAAATAGGGTAATTGAGGGTAAAAATGGTATTATTATTACCCTAACACATGTCTTAATTCTATTGGATAAGTATAATTTGACCAAAAACAACCTTAGTAATAAAATATTATCATTTAGTTCTACTTGGATTATATTTGGACATTTATTATTATTTAATTCAAAGAAGAGTTAAAAGAGTTAAAATCAAAGTTTAATAACTAAAAAAAATTTAATATAGGGTTATACGTAAGATAAATTCAACTATAAATATTAATTAGAAAGATAAAAATATTTACTACATAATTTTATTTTATTTATAATTTTTAAACATTAAATAATATAATTTATTTATGACACAATTATGATTCAGTAATTACCTTATTAATGAAATATTAACATAATCAATATTATAAATACCCAAATAAATGTAATTTGAGACTTTTTATGAATTAGAATAATTTTATAGGTTAATATGACATGTTAGTATTGATTTAATTAACTTTTTCGAACTAATCATGTTGTTATGATTTTTACAAAAATCAATTACCAAATAGTGTCAAAATTGACATAAAATAGTTTTTAAAACAAATATTATATTATTAATTGTTATTATGTTCCTAAAAATATAAGGTTCGGAAAAATTACTTAGATAAAGTTATATATATTAATAATTAATCACTTGGGGTTCGTTTGTCTTGTTATAGTAAGTTTATTAACCATATAGTGTAAGAAAACTAGAAGACACAGTAAAAGTCAAATTATTTAACTTAGAGTTAAATCTAAATGATAAGGTTAAAATAGTAACCTAAACTTTTATAAAACCTATTGGTTGAGAGGATTTATACCCATCCCCACTTTAGCTTCTAAATAAATCAATTTGGAGTTATTATAAACCGAATATGACTTTATTATAAAATAATATTTTGAGTTTTTTCTAAGGTTCCCCTCTCCTCCCTTATAAAAGGGCACCTCCTCCCTATTCTATTTACACAATTTTGAGCTTTCATTCTCAATAAACCCCTGACCATTTACCTTATTAACTTTCCTAGAAACATTATAGAGGTTTTTTTCTCCTCAAAATACCAACTCTAGTGCCTTAAGAGGAATCTTAAAAGAGGTGCATCGAAGAAGAGGTAATCTCTTCTACCGGTTCTTTCAAGTTTTCTTTCTTCTTCAACTTCTTCTTATTTAGTTATTTAATTATAAAGTAATAACATCAGTATGAATAATATACTGATATGTTATTATAAATATGAAACAACCCCATTTCACCTTCTATCCATCCTACGTAAAATGAAATCACCGCGCGTGCATACGTACGGAATACCATCTCCACGCCGTGGTGTAATCTGTTTTTCCAACACCACCTTACTTGGATGGGTATAATGGTGTAAAGAATAACTATATATAGTTATTATAACATCATACTGATTCTGAGATATTATATCATCCACTCCAATTCCATTCAATAATTATGGGAATGATATCATCGCTCGTGCCTACGTACGGATTACCGGCTCCACAACGCGATGAGATTCATTCTCCATGTTAACCATTCAAGAATGATTATAAAGTATATATAATGAATAATAATGAAATATATGAAATAATGAAGATCCTTTATTTATGTATATATATATATCATCTACTTACTTCCATTCAAGTCAATAAGGAAAGGAAAACAGCGTTCATGCGTACATACGGACTACCGTCTCCATGAACGGTCTATTTCATTTCATTTATCTATCTATTATATATATATATACTAAATATATATTATATATAAATCATGATTTACATTATGGAAGTAATTAAATCATGATATAATTAATAATAATATCAAGAACAACAAGTCCAAACACGTACGATAAATAAAACAATTTTACCTAAAACGTTGCTTTAACAAGGAATTTACAAAAGAACGGGTAATATAAAGTCATAAGTGAACCATATATTATATCATAAAAATTAATATGATTCTATGATAATTAAATGACATTATTTAAATCATTATAAAGGAGGTTCAGATACGTAAAAATCATATCAGACCTAAGGTAAGGGATAACTTTTCCAATCTCATTTTTATATGATATTGTTTATTCGTAAGTATTTACTGGGGTTATATTTATCATCCATGTCACTATTTTCTAAAAATGGTTTCATGTATGTTTAAAGTATTTTTTACCCATTTTTGACTTTTACTACATGGTATGTAAGGATTATTTATTTTGTTTATCATACAAGGTACTGTTTGACTTTTCCGGTAAAAGTACAAGAAGAATGTTTTTTTTAACTTATACGGCATGAATTGATTTTTACGGTTTTATAACGCCTTATTTTCATGAACCTTATTATACAAAATTTCATGATTATTTTCAACAAAATCCTTTTCTTTTAAAATTTCATGACATTTTTTGAAAAGAAAATTATTTTGAAAAAGAAAGGATATTTTCCTCAAGAATTCATTTCAAGTGTTTTGTCAAAAATATTTTCCATCTAAGATGACATTATTTATTATGATTATGTCTTAAGTATAATGTCTCTATTATTTACATGGTTTAATTTTTATTATGATGAAATGATATACATTTGTTTTATATGGATTATGTTATGATGGGATGATGTTTATGAAACCCATTTTATTCTTTGGGTTATGATTAATGATTTATGTTTATGTTGTGGCACACGTAAGAATGATTTCATTATGAGATTGTGGGATATCTCCCTCCAATGCATTGGGAAAAGATTTATATATCCTAATATAGACATGGCTGGAATGGTAAGTTAATCTGGTTCACTGTTACAGGACTGGAACGAGGAGTGAACTCGATTCAGAAAGGGACTTTGTCCACTAAGATGGTCTTGGCAGAAATGCCTTGGATACTATGGAAATCATATCATGTGATTAATGGTTTTCCATAATTACATGTTTTATTCCCATGATATTTAATCATGATTGATGTTATTTTATTATATATATTCCTTATGTACTTCCAAGATTTATGTCTTTGCTCAAGATTTTGATGTTTAGATTTTATGTTCAAGTTTTTGCATTCAAATGTTTATGGGTTGTTTTATGTTCTCTATGTTTACCCTTACTAAGCATTTGAGATCACCCTTTTTATGTTTTATTTTCCCCCAGATATAAAGAAAGGTTTTAGGTAAGAAAACAAAAGGGGAAGATCTTTATGGGAGATGTTGAAGATCTTTCACCGTGATTAGAAGATTATTTTTTTCTGAGTTTCCAAAGACACTAAACTATTACGGTCCTTATGTGTTTGTTTTTGTTATGTATTAAGTATTCTGCAAAAGTAATGTAATTTCCATGTACGTCAAGTTTGGGTTATTTACAGTTGGTATCAAAGGAAATGTTTAGTCAACCTTTGGAAACTACGATGCAAAAACTTTAGTGAGATCCCTAGAGATATTTCTAAGGTCTATCTAGGGATGTCCCTAAGGTTAATTATAAGTATAGGTTATAGTCTTAGAATTATGGAAACGATATTAGAATTAAACCTAAGATGTTATATATTAAAGGTACTCCCCCTTGATTATGATTTTATCCTCTCACACTATTCTTTTTGGGTTTTAGACGATGGCTGGAACCCGAAGGAACTGTGTTGATCAATGTAATGGAAAATGCAATGATTGTCCTCCTGAACAAACCAATGTTATAGGAAATGGAGTAAAAAATCTTATTGTTATACTTACACAAGATATGAATCATTCTGGACTTCCAAATGAGCAGAGAAGGGAACAATATTCTATTGAGTCCTTCATGAGGCAACGTCCACCTTCTTTCAGTGGGTCTTCTGATCCACTTGTTGCTGAACAATGGATCAGTACCATTGAAAAGATATTTTCCATACTTTGCTATTCAGAGCATGAAAAAGTCATTTTGGTTGTTTACCGTTTAGAAGGTGAAGTAGACCAGTGGTGGACTCTAATTAAGAATACAAGGCCCCAAGATGAAATTGAATCCATGTAATGGAATGAGTTCAAGAACTTGTTTTTCAATAAGTACTTCCCTCGTATTCTTCGAACAAAGATGGATAAGGAGTTCCTTGAGCTTAAGAAAAAGGATAATGAATCTTTTGGTATATACGAAGCAAATTTTAAAAGGCTTGCAATGTATGAATCTATATTTATCATCCAACCTGAAAGTAAAGTTGACTGATTCTTCAGTGGCTTAAAACCAAGTTTTCGAAGGGCATTAGCGATAAGAGACTTCAATAGCTATGAAGAAATTGTTCATTTTTCTGTCAAGGTATAAATGGAAGTTGGTGTTACATATCCATCTCATGGTTTTGATAAGAAACGAAAGATGGATTTCAAGGAGAAATCTCAGAATAATGGTGAAAAGAAGATGAATGTTTCTTTATGCTCAAAGTGTGGAAATAAGCATTGTGGAGATTGTCTTAAAAGGTACTAGAAAATGTTTCAAGTTTGGGAAAGAAGGTCATCGAGAAGTTGAGTGTCGAAGTAATGGGAAAAAGGTAGCTAATGATGTGAATAGAGAAAAGACTACAGAGAATGCTCAACCAACACTTCAATGCTTCAAGTGCAAGGAAATGGGGCATTATGCTAATCAATGCCCTAATCCAAGGGTTAATGATGATCAACGTGAGAAACCTCTTAAGGAAAAGGATAAAGGTAAGTCACATGCGATCACTATTTGTGATGTTGATTATGACAATGATGTTGTGTAATGATTAAGTGTTTATGTAATGGGATTTCAAAATAGAATCATGGAATCTCATTTATCGTATCGTGGAATTTTGGAAAATCTATGTATTGGTTTTCAATAATTATATGGTATTAATAACCATGAAAAGTGATTGAAATATTTTTGGAAATAAGATGATATGCGCATAATGAAGGGATAAAGAAAAAATTAAATGAGCTCATGACTGATATAAGGACAAAGTTATATCATGGTTTGAGTATATAGAAATTTTGGGATTTTTAAAGAGTTAACTTTAGACAGCATTCATGTTTTCACTAAGGTTCTATGGTAGTTTATGTTTCAAGAGAATACATGATTAAGGTATTCACATGTTTGGAATGCGATCAAAAAAATATATCTGGGATAAATGATGGTATTCACATGCTTGGTAGATGACATTTCTAGTAATTGTTTTCTTTATACTATGAGCTTGGACAGAAGTATTTTGGATAAGCCTAAATATTGGAATGGATTATGTTGGACATAAGTTAGTATTATATAAGGCTAGAACTTTTTTTTCGATATTATTTTATGGGATGTTATAATAATGTAGTTTTAGAAAAAAGGACAACCTGAAGGACGGGTGACAACCCGTCGCGTCGGACAAGGCTGTGAGAATCAAACACACAACCGAAGTGCGACAGGCCTTTATCGCATACCACTGGCCTACAGGAAGTCCCTGGTTAGTATAAATTAGTTTCAATTTATTATGTGGTATGATATATGAAGTATACGTCCATTTTAGGAACAATATACGATTAATCTCACTATAGATAGACTTATGTATATTTAATAACTTTTTATAACCTTTTATTTGAGATAGATAGAATGACCCACTGTCCTATCACATGATCTGTTAACGCTTCTTGAATGAAAAATTCAACTTCATTTCTTTAAGATATGAAGTGGAAATTGTTCAAGGCACGAACAACGGTGATATTGTACCAAAATCAAGTAAGTATTTCTTTTAATTCAACAATTCTTCAACTTTAGGGAAATGATCTTGAAAACCAAAAATGTTGTCCTAGTGCTCTTATATCTGATGAATCAGATGGTACCTTAGATTATCACAAATTTATGGCTTTGTGATTGTTGGTTTTTTCATATCCATGTTCTCTACCACTCTCCATTAGAACTTGATGGTTAGATTTTTCTTCCATATCCATATTTCCACCTATGTTCCCCTATGTGGAAACCCAGTGATGAGTTAATCTGGGTAACCGTTACATTTCTTACTTTACTTTTTAAAATTAAGTTTTAGTAATCCTTTTACGATGTGGGTTTCAACTAATGAAACTTTCTAGTAGTAAATGATTTATAACCCAGATGAATTTCGAGGGAGAAATTCATTTTAAGGGGGGTAGAATGTAACACCCTGAGATTTTATGAGATATATTATTTTAATTTCTTTGATGTATTCTATTATACACTACACCAAGATTATCTTGTACTATACGTAGCACTGTATTATCTTGCAGTATATGCAACACTATTCTTCGCTCGTGTTACACACAATTTCAAGTTCGTTTTGCAGAAACTGTTTTGCGCAACATTAAGTATAGATGTTGTTTAATGTATAAATGAAATAAGTTTTGATTATGTTATACACAACACCAAACGCAGCTTTCACTACAAGTAGACCTTACTTGTCTTGCATTACACGCAATCAAGACCTTCCTCGATAGTGTGTGTAGTACGCAATACCCAGTTTCACTAAACGAGATATTATTATAATATTATTATGAACTAGCCATTATGAATAGTTATACCCACTTTTTGAAATTTTATAAATTTTATCTCTCAAAATGGACTTCATTTTTGGATTCAGAATATCGAAATTATCCTAGGGTGAATTTTTGATATTTTTCTGAAAATTTTCAATTTTTGATGAATAGTGAAAACACTGGGTTACTATTTAAAAACCGACTTTTTATTTAAATAATTATTTATTTTATTTAAATTTATTTTAGGTCAAAATTGATACATAATACCTATATAAGTTCAATTTAATTCATTGGAGTCATTTTATAATAATTTTAGATATATAAAAATTTTATTGAACTTTTCATTGTCTTTTACCCACCTCCTAGGAGAATTTGAAAATTTACATAAAACTTAATTTTACCACTTCTGTTAGTGGAATTTTGAAAATACAAGATACACGGTTAATATCAAGGAGTAAAATGTGGTTCAATAAGATAAAAATAATTTTTGTTGAATAGTAACTTTTTACTTTTATTTACCACGGTTAAAAGTAAATAGGGTAATTAAGGGTAAAAATGATATTATTATTACCCTAACACATGTCCTAATTCTATTGGATAAATATAATTTGACCAAAAAAACCTTAGGAATATAATATTATCATTTATATCCACTTGTATTAGATTAGGACATTTATTATTATTTAATTCAAAGAAGAGTTAAAAGAGTTAAAATCAATGTTTAATAACTAAAACATTTTTAATATAGGGTTATACATAAGATAAATTAGACTATAAATATTCATTAGAAATATAAAAATATTTCCTACATAATGGTATTTTATTTATAATTTTTAAACATTAAATAATATAATTTATTTATGACACACTGATGATGCAGTAATTACCTTATTAATGAAATATTAACATACTTTATATTATAAATACCCAAATAAATGTAATTTGAGACTTTTTATGAATTAGAATAATTTTATAGGTTAATATGACATGTTAGTATTTATTTAATTAACTTTTTTCTAACTAATCATGCTGTTATAATTTTTACAAAAAACAATTACCAAATAGTGTCAAAATTGACATAAAATAGTTTTTAAAACAAATATTATATTATTAATTGTTATTATATTCCTAAAAATATAAGGTTCAGAAAAATGACTTAGATAAGCTTATATATATTAATAATGAACCAATTGGGGTTCGTTTGTCTTGTTATAGTAATTTTATTAACCATATAGTGTAAGAAAACAAGAAGACACAGTAAAAGTTAAATTATTTAACTTAGAGTTAAATCTAAATGATAAGGTTAAAATAGTAACCTAAACTTGTCTAAAACCTATTGGTTGATAGTATTTCTACCCATACCCATTTTATATTATAATTAAATCAATTTGGATATATTATAAACCGAATATGACTTTATTATAAAATAATATTTTAAGTTTTTTCTAAGGTGCCCCTCTCCTCCCTTATAAAAGGGAACCTCCTCCCTCTTCTATTTACACAATTTTGAGCTTTCATGCTCATCCAACCCCTGCCCATTTCCCTTATAAACTTCCCTAGAAACATTATAGAGGTTATGTTCTCCTCAAAAGACTATATCTAGTGCCTTAATAGTAATCTTAAAAGAGGTGCCTCGAAGAAGAGGTAATCTCTTCTACTGATTCTTTCAAGTTTTCTTTCTTCTTCAACTTCTTCTTCTTTAGTTATTTTATTATAAAGTAATAACATCAGTATCAATAATATACTGATATGTTATTATAAATATTAAACAACCCCATTTCACCTTCTATCCATCCTACGGAAAACAAAATCACTGCGCGTGCGTACGTACGGAATACCGTCTCCACGTCGTGGTGTAATCTGTTTTTCCACCACCACCTTACTTGGATGGGTATAATGGTGTAAAGAATAACTATATATAGTTATTATAACATAATACTGATTCTTAGATATTATATCATCCACTCCAATTCCATTCAATAATTATGGGAACGATATCATCGCTTGTGCGTACGTACGGATTACCGTCTCCACAACGCGATGAGATTCATTCTCCATGTTAACCATTCAAGAATGATTATAAAGTATATATAATGAGTAATAATGAAATATATGACATAATTAAGCTACTGTATTTATGTATATGTATATATATATGTGTGTGTCATCTACTTACTTCTATTCAAGTAAATAAGGAAAGGAAAACAGTGTTCATGCGTACGTACGGCCAACCGTCTTCATGAACGGTGTATTTCATTTAATTTATCTATCTATTATATATATATATATATATATATATACTGAATATATATGATATATAAATCATTATTTACATTCTGGAAGTAATTAAATCATGATATAAGTAATAATAATATCAATAACAACAATTCCAAACACGTATGATAAATAAAATGATTTTACCCAAAACGCTGCTTTAACATGGAATTTACAAAAGAACGGGTAATATAAAGTCATAAGTGAACCATATATGATATCATAACAATGAATATGATTTTTTAATAAGTCAATGAAATTATTTAAATCATTATACAGGAGTTTCAGATACGTATGAAGCATATCAGACGTAAGGTAAGTGATAACTTTTCCGATCTCGTTTTTATCCGAGATTGTTTATTCGTAAGTATTTACTGGGGTTATATTTATCATCCATGTCCCTATTTTCTAAAATTTGTTTCATGTATGTTTAAAGTATTTTTTAACCATTTTTGACTTTTAATACATGGTATGTAAGGAATGTTTCTTTTGTTTACCATACAAGGTACTTCTTGACTTTTCCAGAAAAAGTACGAGAAGAATGTTTTTTTTAACTTATATGCCATGAATGGATTTTTACGATTTCATAACACCTTATTTTCATGAACCTTACTATACAATATTAAATAATTATTTTCAACAAAATCATTTTATTTTAAAATTTCATGACATTTTTTGAAAATAAAATTATTTTGAAAAAGAAAGGATATTTTCCTCAAGAATTCATTTCAAGTGTTTTGTCAAAACTATTTTCCATCTAAGATGACATTATTTATTATGATTATGTTTCAAGTTTAATGTCTCTATAATTTACATGTTTTGATTTTTATTATGATGAAATGATATTCATTTGTTTTATATGGATTATGTTATGATTGGATGATGTTTATGAAACCCATTTTATTCTTTTGGTTATGATGAATGATTTATGTTTATGGTGTGGCACACGTAAGAATGATTTCATTATGAGATGGGTGGGACCTATATCTCCCTCCAATGCATTGGGTAAAGATTTATATCTCATGAGATAGACATGGCTAGAATGGTAAGTTAATCTCGTTCAGTGTTATAGGACTGGAACGAGGAGTGAACTCGATTCAGAAAGGGACTTTGTCAACTAAGATGGTCTTGGCAGCAATTCCTTGGATACTATGGAAATCATATCATGTGCTTAATGGTTTTCAACAATTAAATGTTTTATTCCCATTCTATTTTATCATGATTGATGTTATTTTATGATATATATTCCTTACGTACTTCCAAAATTTATGTCTTTGCTCAGGATTTTGATGTTTAGATTTTATGTTCTAGTTTTTGCATTCAAATGTTTATGGATAGTTTTATGTTCTCTATGTTTATACTTACTGAGAATTTGAGCTCACCCTTTTTATGTTTTCTTTTCCCTAGGATATAAATAAAGGTTTTAGGTAAGAAAACAAAAGGGGAAGATCTTTATGGGATATGTTGAAGATATTTCACCGTGATTAGAAGATTATTTTTTTCGAGTTTCCAAAGACACTAAACTATTACGGTCCTTCTGTGTTTTTTTAATGTATTAAGTATTCCTCAAAAGTAATGTAATGTCCATGTATGTCAAGATTGGGTCTTTAAAATATGGATCAAAGATATATTTTCTAAGCTGTGAAAAATAGAACACATTGTGGATAGATGTCATCTATGTTTTAAAATCCAAATATTAATCCACCTTAGTAACCCATTAAACAACCTAAAGTGGTCCCACATATCTTGGTTCCAACTCTCCCTATTTCTTGAGTAGTCGATGAACTAATCATGGTGAAACTCTAAGAAACAATAGATCACCAACACAAAACTCTAAAGGTAATCAAAAAATATCATCATAAAATTTTATTATATTCATTTCATTACCATTCTATGATGGATCAAATAAATCTTAGTTATCATCTCTAGGAACAAACATGGTTCTTCCAGGGAAGCTTCACCAATATCATACCAAAAAAGCAGATATCTGAATGGTTAGACATAAAAATACTCAAAGGGGGACATATTGATGGATGACTGGTAGTTTTTATTATATATAAACTTTAGCATACCCAAATGGGTATCCCAAGATCCTCTAAATTCAAGGAAAAAATTACATATCATGTCCTCAAGAATATATATTTTTTATTCTATCTGACCATCCATTTGAGGATGGTATTTCATGCTCAACTTCACCTAGGATATCATCACCACTTGGAGACCCTTCCAAAAGTAAGAATTGTATTGGGGATCCCTATCAAAAATAATTACATATAGAACTCCAAGAAATCTAATGATTTCTTGTACATACAAATTTCTAAAGTCCTCAACCTTGGTGGTATAATGATTTAGAATGAAGTGAGATGATTTGGTTGATCGGTAAATCACCACCCATATTGTATTATTACCTTGAGTTGTACATGGAAATCAAACCACAAATTCTATATATATCTCATTTCACTTCCAAGTTTACACTAGAAGGGGAGGAAGAAAACCTAAAGGCTTCTGATTCCCAATCTTAACCTTTCTATGGGTGTAATAATAGGAAACAAAATCGTCAATGTCCTATTTTATACTTGAACACCAGAAACATAGCCTCATATCATAAAACATACTTGTGGTTACATGGTGTATTAACCACTGGAAATTATAGAAATACCACATCACATCCTTCCATAAAGATATAAGAATGACATACCAGCTCTGAAAACATAGGTTACCCTCATAAGATAGAGACCATTTTCCAAGGGTCTCTTATCCATAAAAAGAATCACTAATTTCATGAAACACATCATTAATATATTGTTATTAATGAATCATCTTGAGTGATGTGTAGGAATTACATCATCTAAAGGTTTATATTCCAATTAAAATGTAAACACATATGTTATCTTACCCAACTCTGGAAGAGGGGGTCCATCTCGACTCGACATTAAGTACCTTTCTCCCTAAAATACAGAATTAAATTCATCATTTCAGTTAAACAAAACCCATTGATGATAAAATTCAATACAATATTTATGGGTGATCAACCAATCGATCCCAAGAATCAAATACATAGGTTTCATATATAGAACAAAAAAATACCTAGAAAGGTCAACTTTCAATAAAGTGAAATCACAAGAAGGGCATTGTAGTCCCTACTATTTCTTCATCCTGAGAGGTATAGAAATATCCATAATGTAAGTTATGATATCTACAGAAATATTTAATAATTATACTATATGGGTGGATCTAAAGGAATGAGATGTAGTAGTATAAAAAAGATATTAATGATAAAGAAATAGTAATATTATCTCTCACTATCATAGGAACCATATCAGATTCAACTAAAGATTCACTCATTTCATGAAGAAGTTTGATTCCTAATGCCTACTACTAAAACCCTTTTTCATGAATCATATGATTGTGTCACAATTACTCTCGGTATTAAAAAACCCACACCACTATGTGAAGAATTCAAAATATGAAGAAACCTCTATAAAAGTTATGAACATACAAAGGAGATTCAATTCTTTGGTTCCTCTAAGAAAGAACACTTTTTGTCACCCACCTTAATAATCTAATACTAGTTAATAGAAACTTTACTTAATAATGTGTATGTATTAGAATAGTTCTATTTTTGAGATCCATCACCAAGGTGTTTACCATGAAACTAATTCTGTTTTCTCTTCCTTTTAAAGTAACCACTTAAACTACCACTAAGAATAGAAGAAACTTCTATTAACCTTGAATTCCTAGTCAATTAAAGCTCCACCATAAAATATATATACATAAAATTAGCATAAGAGGTGAGTTTAGATAGAAAAACTTGAGATTAAATATCTTGTCTGAGACCCATATAATGTCTCTAATATTTTATATGCTCATTCGATACCACCTCATATGGGAATTGAACAAGGTTAGCAAATCGATACTGGTTCACGGTTTGGTTAAATTTCTCAAGTTTAATGAAATATATTGATTTATCCAACACTATTGAATCCAAATAAAACTACTCTATTAAAATATCACTGAATTGTTTCCACTAAAATACCACATTCTTCCCTATCTTAACTATTTAGTCCCAGCACCTTTTGATAGGCCCATCGATCTTGAAATCAACACATTTCACCTTAATAGATTCAGAAATCTTCAAGAATTCAAATATATTCTCAAATTTCTTCAACCAATCCTATTCCACCTGAGGATCATTTGTACCCTATAAAAATATGGGTTTTAGTTAAAGAAACTCTTAATCATGGTCTATATTAACATTCCATTAGGTTATAACCTCTATAGCTCGATCTAAAGAAGTAACTCTACCTAGCCCAGAGCTTGGACCACATGAAAAACAACCTTTACAAGGTTCTAATCAACTTTATGGTTTTCTTTGTGTGGTTCATCAGCATATCCTTCCCAGTGTATACTCAAAAATATTCTATGGGGCATGGTATGACACAACATCAAACGAATATATCATTTAGGATACATGAGGTCATCAACTCTATCGTTATGAATTAAACATGGTTATAAAAAACTAAAATAAAATCCCTATAAAATTCTAGATTCAAAACATCAATTTTCTTCAAAGACAATTTCCTCAATAACCCCATGGTAACTTAAGGCTTGTTACAATGAGATATGTTTAGGCACTCACTCATAACATGCCTCTTAAGTCCCAAAAATCATGTCCCAAACTATATATTGACATCAAAGAGTAGGCCCAACTACCTTTGATACAAAATTTTCAGGAACCAACCTAGATAACCCATAAAAATAGTACCCAAGTCAATCTTGACATGACTCGATGGGAACTACCAATCCCCAAGGGTTGGTGACAAGAACTATGGAATTGATAAAAGTAAAGAGGGGATGATTTCACTATAATAGTTATAAAAAAAGTAAATAAATGGATGAAAATGTTCAGTATGATAAACATTCCATAGGATAAAAGGGTCTATAACACCCTGATACAAGTCTCAAGATGATATAACAACCTGGAACAATTGTTGGATCACAAACTCTATCATGTGTTGCCGACTCTGAAAGTTCCCGCAAGTTAGGTACACCCTCCACCTGTAAGTGGTCCCTCCACTAGACCTGTAATTATGAAATATAAAAACTTCTGAAGGCAAAGGAAGGGTATGATCTAGTAGCCTAATAGGATTTCACTAATAATTTCATAAGCATTCCATATTAGATAAACTATTTAAGCTTTATGTAAATAAAACATGGCCTGGAAAAATTTTCATAATCCATTTCTAAACATTATTGAATAAACCTTTCTAATGACTATTGGAAAATATATATTGTATATTTTTTATCAAAATAGGCATAATCAAACATCTTTTTCAGATAGGCATAAATAAAAAATTATCAAAAGAGGGCATCTATAAGCATTTCCATCAAAACTGACATGGGTAAAACATTTATATCATATGGAATGTAAAATCATTTCCAATCATAGCACCATGGTTAAGAGACCCAGTGGTAGGATATCTAAGGATTCTTAAATATCATTATGAAATAGGGATTCCAATGTGCATAAGGAACATCCCTAAGGATTAAAATGAGAAGATCCTTAAGTATTGATCTCCCTACCCTCAAGTATTTTTTGTTGGGTTTTCATCATAAATCCATTTCTAGGTAGGCCTAATACATGCCTAGTGGGTGTTCCTCCCACTCAACTACCCTATCTCCCATATTCTTCAAGGTAAATTAAACCATTTACAAGGGGATATCATTATTCCAAAAATTATTTAAATAATTATTTCATATGGCCCCAAATCAAGTTTCAAAACATTCATTTCATTTCAAAAACCAACATCAAATTGTTTTTATCAAAAATTCATGTCATTCTTTCAAAAAACAACATCAAATGGTTTTTATAAAAATTCCTTCCATTTTTTCAAATACCAATATCAAATGTTTTTAATAAAAATTCTTTCCTTTTGTTTCAAAACCCAATATCAAATTTTTTTATAAAAATACATCTAATCATCACATTTCAAACCAAAAATATCACTTCACTTTGATTTTAAACAAAATATTTTCAATAGTCATAATTTTAATTCAATAACATTTTTTGGGAAAATCAACAATTAATTTACACCATTCACCGTCAAGAAATTTTCATCGCACACCATGCTATTTAAAAGTACATTTATTAGAAACCCAAATAAAGATTTATAAATTGATTTGAAAACTAATTTTAAATATAAGAATCAAAGGTTTAAAATAATAGGAATATCTTCCAAAAACACCTACCTTGATAATAATACCACAATAACCTAATGAGGGATTATAAAGGAGTAAAATTTAAACTTATGTCAATCTAGGGGGATATATAGTCCAATAAATGAGTTGTAGCATGGTGATGTACAAGAATCAATCACTACGACATAGAGTGGAACACCATAGTGCAATGGTGCATTGAAAGAGATCACCACAGCTCAATACATTTGGCTACGGGATAGACAGTACCTCCGTGGTACAAAAAATACATCTACGGCATGGGATATAATGAAACACAACCCCTAATTCATAGATAGAGAGATCATGGCATGGAACCACATGGAACTCAGGCCTCTACTACATAGTACGGGCATTAAAGCATGGATCTAGCTCTGCAAAAGTCCTTCATAGCTTTGAAATAAAGTAAAGTGAAGAGAGAGATCAATATTTATAGAAGTTTGATGAGAATTTATGACCCTCCATAAATTTAGAAACAAAATCCATGAATTAATACCAAAAATTGATCCCCATGTCAAAAATATAGTATCCTATTAAAATGAATAACCCATGACAAATGAATGTTTGACCCATGGAATAGCCTCTATGATGTGGTCTAATATACCATAGTGTATACCTTACCTCCAAAGAAAATTCTATGGTGAAAGTTCCATGTTCAGAGTCATTATGTCACATCCATCCCCTCTGCGTCATGGCTTTAACCCTTACCACTATGATGTAGAAACTACCTCCATGGTGTGGTTAATCCCTCTATGATGTGGTCTTGAGTTCTATGGTGTGGTACCACCTGTTTTGGAAGTAAGTTTCCAAAAGCATTCATTTAAGCTTCCATAAGATTTTCAAAGCTCTCAATCGCTTACACAAACATGGTTCTATATAATGACAATGAGTAGAATAAGGGGAAATATCAATAATCAAATAATGTACCTGAAATAAAAGGTCAAAATGTTAGTATATTCTTCTCTTGGTACTAAAAATTATTGACTTGAGATCCTCCTCAAGTAAAACATCCCCTCAATGTTGAGAATTAAAATAATGTGATAAAATTTCTTTATGTTACCTCAAAATTGGATTATTTTCATTTTAAATTAAACCATTTCTAAGGGGGGTTTATTAGTGCTAAAAAAATATGTTTCACACAGTTTTTAATAAAAACACATGATATGATCCTCACATAGATAACATGATTCAATATTGGGTAGAAATGTATCTTTATGTGTGAAATAGAATAAAATTGGATCTTTATGTGTTACATGACTTCTCTTCTCACTAAGGTGTATGTATTCCTCAAAAACGTTTCTCAGTATAGCGATGTGGTTATGAGAACCTCCCACTAGGAGTAGACCATGTATTTTATCCATTATTAATGAAAGTTTTTTAAAACCATAAAAATCATTTTAAGGTTCTTCTAGACACTTTTTATCCTTTAAAGACACCTTTTTATGGGTATACACTACATCCAAGGATGCATCTTGTTTCACAACCTTCAATTTGAATACTTTTTGAACCAAAATTAACTTAATAATCAAATTTTATGGTCAATTTAAATTGGGTTTTATTTCAACATAAAGGATAAATTATCTCCATGATAGAATCTCATAATTTATAGAAGAATAATCATTTGAATTTGGGATTCACTTTGCGGCGTCGTAGAGAAAATCCTTCTGGGCTATATTACATCCACATTGCTAAGCATCATTTTATGAAATCATATTATAAATCCTTTGTGACCACATAACATTCTCATGTCTAGGTTTCACATTGTGGAATTGTAGATAAAATCCTTTGTGGCTACATAACATTCTCACAACTGGTGTCGTTTATGGATCTATAGCATAAATACACCATGTTTGTATAAAATTCTCATGGATAGTGTTATTTTCATTTCTAAATTAGAAATCCTTCATGGTCATATAAAATTATCATGAATGGAAATTGCTTTGTGACATCATGTCAAAAAAAATTTGTAGCCACAAAAAATCTTTGCAATACAGATTCTATTAATTTTTGGTAATGTTGTCATGTGACTCACCTATAAATACTTTGGAACACACTTATAGAGTGGTACTTTGTCAGTGAAATGAATTTTTAGAGAAAAATATTCTCTTTTTAAAACTCTTCCTACATGAAAATCCTTGAGGTAAGTCCTTTAGGTAAATTTTGTGTCTAATCCAGAGAGAATAGACAAGGAAACCATGTAAAATTTTCATAGTAATTAATTCCCCGAATAAAAACTTTATGAGTCCTACCATGTAAGATCCTTCATAAAGGATACCCATATGATTTATTTATGTAGGGTTTCTCACATAAATCTTAAGCAAACTGGCAGCCTTAAAATCTATAACTTTAGTGAAACCTACCCACTCACATATAACTCCAATATTATATGAAATTGGTGCTTTCTAAAGTGTGTTTTTACCACATTACAATAGTCTATATCCATACAATATTTTACCTATGGTGACTTTGTGAAATATTCCATATTTAGGTGTCTAAACCTCCTTTAATGAAAAACCATCCTTTCATATAAACCACTTATTTTATGGGAATCTATAAAGTTGTATCATGTGTTTCCCCCTTTTCAAAATTCCACTTCCATATAAAATTGGGAATAGGGTAACCCCTTTCATAAAAAATTCTTATTAGGGAAGCTCATGTGAAATCTCTACATCGATTCCGTGAGTTTGGATCCTTATCTTGGTTTCCTTAATTAAATTCAATTGGGATACACCTATTGGTTTCCTCAAAATCCCTTATTTAGGATCCTACTCTTAGTTTCATAAAATTATTTGAGCTGAGATCCTCCTATTAGTTTCCAAAATCACCTTGATTTGAGATCATCCATTTGGATTCCTTAAATTCCTTGATTTTATATCTTCCTCATGGTTTTCCCAAAAATACCTTCACATGGATCATATTCTATAATAACCGAGAGAATGATACTTTGGTATAAATCCCACACTAAACCATTACTTGGTTCTTTTCACCTAGTATTCCACTCTATATGACTTTAAAATATTTTCAATCATCCATGGATGCATGACCTTAAAATGAATCACTATAATATTTGTCTCGTGACCTTAAAAGGTATGACATGTCTATTAAATGGAAATAAACTATATGCTTTTTGATTCCCTTTATAGGGATATGTAGGAATCCTCTTCCATGGGCCTGATCCCAACTCCAAAACACGTCTATCATCCTTTAATAGGATTCCAATAACACTCTAGATAGAGATAAATTTCATAGTGAATTCCTATATGGATCCAAACTATATTATAACTAGATATTTGAATCAAATGAGAGATATTATAATTCCAATGTGTGGATCCCTCTCAAATTTAGGTTGTAAATTAATTAATTTCATTAGTAGTTTTATTGGTAAGGATTCAAAAACATGACTTAAATCTATAATTACATCTTAAAATAGGAAATAACACCCCTTAAGGGGTGATCCAATCACTCATACTCTCATCTAAAAAAATGTGTCATCACAACCACCCCATGTGATTAAGAGGTCCCCCACCTTTGGAAAGCAAGAGAGTCGTGTGAAACCCAAAATAGCCAAAATGGTCCTAGGATTAGTGAAAGTCATTGAAAACTAAGACATTATTTCATATTTTAAATGAATTTAATTATGGTATATCATAATTAATTAATAATTTAATGTAACTTGAATAAAAAATGTACAATATCACTAATTAATGATTAATATAAAATATAAGACTCTAATATTACATATTTGTGCCAAGATAATTCTTGTTTGAGTAAAATAAAAAATAATTTTCATGGATATACCCATAAGTCTATTTTGACTATTTAGAGGTAAAACTCTTAGGTATTTTAAAATAAAAACTTTATAATTGTAAATAAAAAGAAACCATTGGATATTAAAGTTCATAAAGCCACAAATATTTTAGATTTTATTTAGTAAGAAATGTGTGAACTATTTTAAGAAAAATCTAGAGGTAAATTCATATACTTCAAGGGATTTATTTAAGATATTTTATGAATGTAAAGTGGAAATAAAGAATATACTTGGTAAAATATTTAATTTTATTTGGGTAGGTTAATCAAATAATATATAAACCATACATTAATTAATCATTTAAATATATATCAGAGTTATTATAAAATTTACATTAACTTATACACATCATAGTAGTGATGGTAGTAAAAGGAGAATCTATGGTGAGCCTTATAAGTATTGAAAGTATTACAAAATTACTTCAATAAATGTTTTGAAAATACAATCTCTAAAACTTAATCATATTCTAACTGTATTGTATGATTTATATCAAATAATTTATAATATAAAATAAATCCACTATGTCACAGCATCATTATTTTTTATGATGCCCATTTGTTAAAGTTAATTTTATTGACAAACTTATATCAAGAAAACACTAAGTGTATCTTAGTAAATTTCCCTCAAAGATACTTGGGATATACCTATCTTTAAGATAGAAAGGTATTAGGTAATTGATTTAATATAATAAGGAAATAAATCTCTTTTAAGATAAGAGGGAAATTTATACATTAATTGATTCAAGGCTTCATATGCACTTAAGTTGTCATAGGAAAACTAAACTCCATAAGATTCAGTGGGAGGAGTTATTCTATAGATACATACTATATAGGAAAGTTAAAACCAAAAAGGTGTATTTATATTCACTAAATTGGGTGATATATTATTTAATAAGAATAATAAATCCTATAAGGAATTGTAAAATGGTGAAAAGATAAGATTTTAAAGTTCATATGAATTCAGAAATGTATTACATATACCAAAATCTAGTTATGTATTTTGGTGGTTTCTTCGGTTGATGTAAATTAATCAATAGGTATTCAATAATAATCTAAAAATGGATGATAAATTTTGTAACTTTAAGTCATGATGGGTTATTTAAGGTTTCAAGATACATCTAGACATATTCTATGATGAAACCTTTTCATTGGTCATCATACAGAAATCCATTAGAATTCTACTTGTCATAGAAACCTTCTATGATGATGAAATTAGGAAAACATGTTTCAAGATTATATTAATGGAAAACTTATTTAATATTTCTATATAACACATGTAAAAGGTTTGATGACACCAAATAATGTCAATAAGTTAGGAATATTGCATATATCTATTTATGTACTGAAACAAACAATATGATCATAGAATTTTCATTTTGATAAAGATATAAAATAGTTTGTTTTTATTAATTATAAAAGTGATCCATGTGTCTATAATATGTTTGTGTGTGATCCATAGTTTTCCTAGTCATATATGGTGATAACATATGGAAAACAAATATTAATTATTATAGCCAGTTGAGGCTACGATAAATCTATTTACTCAATAATTATTTAAATCTTAAATCTAGCTTATAGAGAAAAAGATATTATAAAATATATCTATAATTTTCATTAGATCAATTCATAGTTCATAGATTGACAAGGTATTGAAAAATAAAATATGGAAAAATTCAAGAGATATTTTTTATGTATGTCACATGGTGAAAAATCACTCTAAGATGATGTGTTGAGGTATAAAAGGGGTTATTATGATGAATAAAATTCATTACACTTAAGTGATTAGAATATATGACATATTCTATTATATGTACTGAGGTTTGATATTTTCTATGTGTAAATTATAGTGGGAAATTTTCAAACAGAACCAGGAGAATTTTATAGGGTAGTGGTTATAACTATATAATGGTACTTGGGAAAGTGTAAATGATAATTTCCTTATACTTTGAGATGTGATGATACTAGTTATAAATGGAAGATAAAACTAGTCTTATTTCACATAAATTTTATCTAATATTATAGCAAAACTAAGTAAATATGAAAAATAATATTATTAAATCTAGTGGTATCCATATTTATATAGAATGAGTATGTTGTGGTTTTTGATGAACTTTAAGAAGTAGTTTAAATAATGGTTTTTTTTATATTTTGGAGTTTTATTAAGATAGTAAAATATTATCATAATATTTATATTATTATAAACTTATGAATATGGTATTATCCAATATTTCAAGATTTTAATAGAGTAAAAAAAGATAAATACTCAGTGATGTCAATTCTTGATGAATTTTCTCAAAGGAGTAAAGTCATATAAAGTAGAATAAATACATAAGAACATGGTAGAACTAGAAATTATAACCATTCCTTAGAAAATTCGTGTTTATCATGTCATAGATAAGGTACTATAAGTTTTTATTGTTTGGATATAGTTAAAGTGGGAGTTTTTTAGAGTTGATTCCCTAGAGACAACTTAATTTTTACTTTTTATTATCATAATATTAATAAATATCTTATCATGTGATGATTGTTCTTATATATATCATTAATGTAATAATTTCCTTAGACTATTTTCTACATAAAAAGTTTATAGTATTTCCCTGATATAATTAGAACCTATAAATGTTATGTAAATATTCTTAAACATATATCCTTTGGTCTATATAACATTTCTTTCTAAGAAATTGATGATGTTTTACTATAAGGTGTTGGAGGCTCATAAGTCATTGAGACTTATTCTCATAAAGTTTCTATATGGTAATATCCAATAAGGAAGGTTATGATGATATAACTTCCAATAGGGATTCCACACATTTATATGAAATTGGATATTCCTATTTGCAAACATGTGTATTATTCCTTAGAATTTAGATTATTATTAATGTATATCATGAATCACATATGTTGATGCGTGGATAAAAATCATAAAAAAATATAATCATGATGAGGTATCATACATTGGATGCATCATAAATGATATGATGTTAATTGAATAATTCAATAAATGATTTTTCCCTTCTGAGTTAATGGAAGAATCTATCTTTGGACATTTAATTGAAATTGAATTTTTTGATTGAATCTATGTTCATGGTAGTCCATAGATGAGTTCATTTTGGAAATTCAAATAATGGTAAATAAGACATATAGGTAATGAAACAAGTATTCATCCTTATTAATGGTATATTGAGAAAAATGGATTATATTAAAC
The DNA here is from genome assembly GCA_963277665.1 of Viscum album. Classification (NCBI taxonomy): domain Eukaryota; kingdom Viridiplantae; phylum Streptophyta; class Magnoliopsida; order Santalales; family Viscaceae; genus Viscum; species Viscum album. The sequence goes on along the minus strand of OY728164.1, from coordinate 564,677,761 downwards.
TATAGTGATCATAGGAAAGTTGTTTTCATTGAGATGTTAACTACTTTCTCTATGGATGCCTTAACATGTTTCTAGACACTAATCTTAGACTTAAGGTAAGTTTACCCAATTCCATTGAAAAATAATCCAAGAGAGTCACATCCTAAGTGAATCTATAATCTCATTAAATTATATTTAATTTAATATTAATAATAAATATTATTCTCAACTTTTGGAATAATAATTATTCAAGTTAAGTTGATTTCATAAATTCAATCACCAGATATTTGAGTTTAAAATATGTGAGTTGAATTTTTATCACTTGTTTATTATTCACATGGTAATAAATAAATATATATTTATTCACTGGTTTGGTGAATATATTAATATAAATATTTATTTATTTATTTGAATATTAAAATAAATAATTATTTATGTGTTTATTGAATATAATATTTATTTAATAATCAAATAATATTTATTTATTTATTTAAATATATATTTTGTTATTCAAGGTTTGATAAATTCTATGGAGGATTAACAATCCAAGTTAAGGGCTTGGCAGAAATGATATATTTTATTTAGTATCATTTAAATAAACATTGATTTATTTATTTAATAATTTATTTTTAAATTAACACATGTCATGGATATAATAATATTATTGTTATTTGACCTAGGTAATAACATAGAATGAATATTTGATAAAGGGTAATTGTGAGATTATCAAATATTAACCCTAAGTATATAATCTAACTTATATCATTTTAGATAATCATGTTATTTTACAAAATTGAGACACTATAAAGATTCACTCAAACACTAGATAGAAAGTTATCCTCCCTCCCTCTCAAAAACTAAAATAGCAAAAAAACCTTGTTATGATCAATAGAAAACAATGTGATACATTATGTTCCCCCGTGCTAGTACTCATAATAACAAGAACATTGTTTGGATAATTTTAAATCATGTGTAGATACAACAAGAGTAATCCTCACATTGAATATCCACCTCAGCAGTGACATGGAAAAGTAGATTCGGAATTGATCAAGAAGAATTATCAGGCTTGAGGTAATACTTATTTTAAATTAATAGTAATTTAAATTTGAATGTTATTATTTATTAGATTCATGGGTTCTATTTTTCAAATTTTCAATATATTATCTAATAAAATGGATGAAAAAACAAATTTGGGAATTGGCCCACCACTTCTACCACACCCTATTCAAGTTCATCCCATCAAGTGAATTTTCCTGGTTGTAGGTTGTATATCCATTCTTGGGTTACTTCTTTCAGTGAGAAGTAAAATTATCTCCAATTCACTGATTCCTTAGTTATACCCCTCAAATTCAATGTAGGACACACCATGGTAAACTCTTTGATGATATTTTTCAGGTTTACTCTTATAATACAAAGTAACATTGGTAAAGTTGTATTATTCCTATTTTCAATTCAAATTTATCTTAAAAATTAGTGTATAAAATTTTGTTATTCTAGTTAATGAAGTATGGTGTGCACAAATATCTTAAATTTTTGTCTGGATTCCTTTATATGATTTTAGATTCATGGTAAATAATTTGAATTTAACATTAGTCTATCAATATAGTCTTATAAAGTTCAGTTTTATAGTTTATCATAGTTTTTAAGTTATATAACTCTAAATTGTAAGGTCTTCTCAATCTCTAGATCAATATTGAATAGGTAGTTAGTGTGAGATTTAATCATTTAATTTTAAGTTACTGGTTATGCATTATGAAATTGGATCTCATTCCCTAGAAATGGAACCAATTAATTCAATAGTATTTTACTCTTCACTTTGTCTCTAGATGGATGAACACATATTTTAAATCCAAGGTAATGTGGTATAGTAAAAATTGAATTATCTCCAAAGAAGGGTGTAATTTTAAGTTTTTAATGGTGTTAAATGTTAATAGGTGTGTTTGTGTTTGAATTGTTCATAGTGAAAGAAATACTAAAATTATAGATTCTATCAAGAAATATATCAATGATTGATTTGAGGGTAATATTTCTAGTGTAATGCTATCATAGTTCCTAAATAATGAATTCTTATCATACTATTGATCAATGAGATATCCATAATCATGAATTTTCCCCCATTGGTTGTAATTTTTTTAGAGTTTTAGAACTAAAATAATTTTTATAGCCTCACCTACCTTACTATGGGCATGTAATTGTGATGATAAATCACCCAATCCTATACAGAGAACTCACCTTCAACTATTCAGGCACCTCCTATTCAAGAGATGTTGTTCCAAATAAGCTGAGAGAGATAATCTATTTTCCAATAACGTGCTAGAAATTTCTAATAATTCATGACTCAATCACTATTACTAAAACATATATATGATTTATTGATTGGATAATGATAAAGTATTAATAATAAAGGATAAACTAATAAATGAAATAGATTTTGATTACAATCATAAACAACCAATCATAACACAATGGAAATTGAGATAACTGACAATGAGGTATAATAAATTTATTAAATCCCAAGTAATATACCCCCTCCCCCCACTGGATCAATCCCTAATGAGGGTTTTATCCCTTAATACAATAAATTAAAAATATGAAAATTAATCTTATATAATGAAAATAAAACAAAAGTCTAACTAAACCATCCAAAAGTACCTGATTAAATATGTTCATCCTAAATTTAAAAATCTTCCTCTCCATCCTGGATCATTCAATGTTTCACTAAGATAATTTATATTTTCCTCATGTGGATGTATGATTCTATTTTTATTGCATGGTTTAAGGCTTCACTTCCATGATCTCAATATAATTTCTCCCTCATAAGGATCATGCAGTATCTATCCTCATTTCTTAATTTAGTTGGATAGGCTAATTAAAATATTCCCCAGGTCCCCCATATCATTTTCATGTGTTTTTCATGGATATTATATCAATCAATGGATACTAGTGATAAAATACTCTTACCTTAATCATAAAATAACCTTAAAGAGTGTTTTAAGGCCTCATAAATACCAATGAAGTAATTTGATGTCAGACATGTTGATTTGAAATATTTTTAAAAAATAATCCCTAAGAATTTGTTAGCTTTTGAAAAATTCTACATTGGACCTGAATATGCCGTTGGAAAGGAAAATTATTCTTAATCTGGATTCCTTTAGGTTATTTTTTAAGTTTAATAGATCATGTGTTGTGGACTTATACTATGTTGGATTGTGTACATATTCTCGAAAGGTGATGTGGGTTGTGTTGTCATGGACATATCCTTAGTATGTAATGTTGGGATATATTGTATATGGATGGATCTTTAAATTTGTAAATTTTTTATTTTTTTAAGAAGAGGATCTTAATTTTGATAGTTTTATATCAATTTTTTATAATGCATTTGGTCTCAATATGCAGTTGGGTGGTGATCGAGATTCAAATTATCATACACGAGACAATGCTAGTAAGGATAGAATCTTAGGTGTTTCCCTCATATTATGTTGAAGGTATTATGGTCACAGTAATTTGATGAAATATATATTTAGGAGAAAACATAATACCATAATAGAGAATGTGTAACTACATTATAATGTCTATATACTTTCAAGATCGATGTTGGGCTCTGTTGACTCTAGAATATATTCAAGTTGCAACACGAGACAATGTTGACCTTAGGAAATAACATGGGGTGCTCCTACTAGGTTGTGTTAGCTAGTAGGGATATCCACAAGAGTGAAAACTCTAGACTATATTTGTCTATTTATTCAATTCTGAGCCTTTATGTGACCTATATTGGATTATCAATTTATCTTATGTTGATCAGTTCAAACTTGACATACACCACTATATTTTCATATTCCTTTAACATTTAACACTTCTCATGGTCCAATATCTTCCTGAATATATAAAAATAAAATGATTTCATAGAATAAGAAATTAATTTTATTCCCAAATATCTATTGATCAATAATTTTCATAAATTATATAACTTAAATAATATTTATCAAATCCAATGAGTTGAGGTGTTACACTAAAAATATCACAAATGGATTATCAAAAACATATTTATATAAATAAAATGAATGTATTGTGAATAGAATATGATCAGTTTTTTGCATGAATCGAGTATGTTGATAGATCTCCCTCTAGTATATCCCACATAGACTACCCACATATCCATTAAAATTAATCATAAAATAACACAATCATGAATTGGATCTATATGATGAATGATCACCCACTTTACAATCCTATTTCACATAAAAATTTCTTAGTTATGTGTCATCAAGAAGAGTCATGATTAGGAATAAATTGGTAACTAGATCCTTTACAAAGTCCTTTATTATGACTATATATATAATAGATCCTTATTAAAACATGGTCTAGTATATCCTAATGATAATATCCTATAATATGTCTCATATCAATATAATTTTAAAAAACTCCAAGAATGAAACCTAGTGGTTGATCAATGTTTTATTATGAATACCAAACTAATACACTCACTCTTTTTTAAACATATTAATATTTTTATATTTTTTAATATTTAAAAACGAAATAAAAATAGGGGATTGGAAGTGGTTATGAAATGAAATAATTAAAGAAAAAATGAAGATACAGAAACAAATAATGCGATTTAAAAAAATGTGTTACTCCTTGGATTAGTGCTTGGGAGTTCCTTCACTATAAAACTCATTATCTTACATAATTACTACTCTCCCCTATATACATGATAATATTTCATTGTACATGTTTGATGTTGATGAATAGTTCACTCAAGAACCTCTCAAATTAATTGTACATCCACCTCATTTATAGAAAACTAATAGAATAATCCTCAACTGATAGATCACCCCACTATCCTCCCTAAGATGCAATAATATCCATTAATCGCCCAACCATCATGTCTAAAACATATACAAACATGTTTGAGTAGAGGAAGGTAAGATCATTGTTAAGAGAAATAATAAAATATAGAATAAAAATGATGAGAGGTATTGTTAACAACCTTCACTCCCTACAATCTTTGAATCTTCAATGTAATAATTTGATGTATAATTAATTATGAAAGGAATAATGAATCCCATGTCACCTCTCCTTAATCAACCATCAAGTTAAATCTCTATGATCTTGGAGGTGAATATCTCAATTAAGAAACAAAACATGGATTAGGAGAAGAATAGGAACAATGAAATAGAATAAATGCTACTATTAAAAAATAATAAACCTAAAATATTTGAAAACCAAGGCCAAATGAAAAAGGGTTTGTATCCTTAAAAATGAAATTTTAAACTATATAATGGTAATTAGGGGTATCTTTTTCAACCTTGGTTTAAATTATTGTGAGAAAGTCTTATAAAGATCACTTCCATGTAAACTATTTGAGAGGTAGAGATTTATCCATGGTATGTGCATATTGAATCTTCCCAATGTGCTAAATTCCTCCACCATTATCTAATATCTATTGTTTCTCTGGATTTCTAAATGTATGTTATGTGAGATCACTATATGTGATTTCATTATTGTTTATGGAAAAGATGATGTGGATTTTATTTTTTACCGAGCCCCAATTTCTTTGGGTATATCTGATTTAATCGCACATGGACAATGGTAGATGGGTCATAGGGTATGATTGGAACATGTGGATCCCCTTTTATTTTATCTTATGTATCCTTAATGTTTTGGTTTTCAATCTTACATTAGTAGTATCGTAGCTCAATTAATATGATTCCTGACTTTAGGAGATGGTATTATTCATAAGCGAGCACTTGATAGATTGAGTTATTCATATATGGCACTTGTATTCACCCATTTAGTCTGCAATTAAGTGTGTTGCGGTCTGATTATTCCTATGAAATGATATATTTAATCTCACATGAGGTATAGTATTCTAGGTTAATATGGCATGAGTTAAGTAGAATACTAGTTAATAATACATATCTCCTAAACTGTAGGATTTAATCTCATGCATCCCACATTTTAATCTTACATGGTGCCTTCCCCTTTAGTTGATTCCCATGCATAGAAAATTAAAACCATTTGATTTATATGTAGTAATCCTTTCATACAATTATTATTACATGGACTTTTGGATATGTAATTTTTTATTCACACCCACCTAGAATATTTTGTATCTTCCATACCCAAGTAAATTACTTATTTAATAATTCACAACTAATTTTCACCTGAAAGAAATATCAATCACTCAAGAATAAATATAGGATTTTCTTCAAATAATTATAATAATAAATCAATCAATTAAAAATAATGAATTTATTCCTTTTCAAAATTAAATTTTAAATTCACCAAAGTATCAAAAAAAATTAATTTTCCAAACATAATGAAAATATAAGGGGTTATTTAGAAATAAAAAAAAAATCAAATAAAATTTTTAATTTTAGCCTTTTATCACTACCCTACACTTAGTATATTTCACTCCTGGGAAATTACAAATAATTTAAGTAAAAATTTTATCCTACCAATATCAAATGCACAGACTAATTGATATAAAATCAACTAATTCATTCACTATTGAAATTATCATGATTCATTTTACAGGTAAAGTTCAATACCTTACTTCATCTCACCCATTATTTTAATCCATCCCATTACATTAGTAACTTATATCACATGAAAAAAAATTCCTCTTCACTTAAATAACATATAAAATGGATTTATAATCATTCTTAGAGTATATGTGATCCCCCATAGTATTTATAATATCCTAGTTTCTCTACTTTAATATTCAAGTATACTACTCATGAGAACATTCAAAAAAAATTATGAGGTTATGGATAGGTAGGATTAACTGTTAAAAATAAAAGGTGTAAGATGACTTTTACTCTCTAAATCATAACGCATGAAAAATTTCAGTAAGTGTAAATAATTTATTGAAACTCTATCATCCCCTTACAAAATTATCACCACTAAAACCTTTCCCATTTGTTCATTTTTTTCATGGTTACATAGTGAATAAAAATGAAAAAAAAACATTTTCTTATCATTATTTTCTTTTATATATGTTTCTTTATTATGTTTTTTATATATAGGTAATTTTTTTATATACATTTTGTTATAGGAGAATAAGAGGTAAATAATATTAAAATAATGGATTCCAAATTGTGATCACACTTCCCATAACCAAATATAAGGAAACCTCATACTAATCCTCAAAACAATGTACTTCTTCCAAAGATTCACAATGTAAATACCCTCTACCCCATACATATCTAAAAATATAACATGAAATGAACAAAAAATATGGTAGTTAGAGATAAAAATATCATGTAATTTGTATTACCAAATATTATTGATGTTTGCTTAGTATTAAAGGGTTCAAATTTCAAGGTAACCATAAAATTGGATTTCATGGGGTATTTTTAAATGAATGGTGGTTTTAATCATTTTTAGCACATTTGAATCCAATAAATTCAAATAATAATCAAGAAAATCTCTAGTTTCAAGAAAATATTGAGACTCTCATGAAATGGATTTAAAGAATGAATGTGTTAAAAGGTTTAATAATATCTCACAAGTGAGGGAGAAAAAAAATTGAACATTCATTTCATGGATTTAACATTAATTTATACCTTACTTACATGATTTGAAATCCATGAAAGTAGTAAAATAACTCACATAAATAATAATTTATAACCAATAATTTTAAATTAAATGAAATCCTAAAAATTGAAAGGTGTCTTCATAATGCATGAAGGATTTTGAGATCAAATTTCTATTATATTTATAGAAATGTACCAAAAATTAAAGAAAAAAAGAATGGAAAACCACAAGAAGGTTGAGATTCCCCCTACACTCAGCCATAAATACCCTAAATTTTAGCTCAATCGTGATCAAAATAATAGGTTAGTTATATTGATGAAAAGTATGGACACAACCTAATTATTTGAAAGGGTTTATTCAGTTATGATATTATTTGTTTCATTATAAAAACCTATAATAAATCACAAATATATAAGAATTTTATTGAAATAAATTGGTAATGAATGAGAAAATCAAGGATACATATTGGTTTACACCCCTAAAAAGGTACTAGATTTTTTATAGCCCCTATTTAGGCATTACAAATAGTCACCCAAAATCTAATAAATGGTTTGGCTTTGTGATTTTTATCATCACATCAAATTTCTTTTAATGTGTTTCTCCTTTAACTTGCTATGGATATCCCTTTTGGAAGAATTATTCATGATCATCCTGTAATCATTATAATATAACTCTTAAGGTTTGATTGGGAGGATAAGATATGGTACCTTATCTTACACTAGTTTCACACTTGTACAACCCACTGAGTATGAATAGGTTTCTCTTGGGAGTGACTTATCTGTTTTTTAATGATCATTTTTTCTTCATTTAATTCCAACTTAATGTCATTTAACTCTTATATATTAGTGGTCTATACTTATAACTAATATAACATCTCTTCCAAGATATATTAATCTTATTCATTAAATTTAATCTCTAATAAGGCTATTTTTGTAATAGTTGAGTAAGGGAAAATCATTTTCAATTAAAATTAAATAAAATCAAAATAATTTGAATTCAAATTAATAACATATACTATTTTTAACTCATCTTATATACTTATTTCTTTATTTAGTGTCTTTGGGAATCCATAATTAGAGGAAGTAGTTACTCTATTTTCTCTTCAAAGTTAACCACCTTTATTGTGGTGGAATCTTCATCAACTGGGGATAGAAAAATTAGGGATGATTCTATATTCACAATATAAGTGGTATCAATAATCAAATTAGTTTCACTAAAATCAATATAAAATGCATTAAAATAATAATTATATCCTTTATTTGAATCAAATTTTAATTATTATTCATATTAAAAGATATTTTGGAAATCATTTTCTGGAGTTAGTAGTGTTAATTAAATCTTTTCTTCAAATTTATACACCTCAATTGTGATATCCACTTTGTTATCCAAGGAATAAAATATGGGAAATGAGTCTTCTTTGTTGAACTGAAGGGGGTTATTTTGTGTTTCCTCTTGGACATAATCATCTCATTACGTATAAATTTAAACTCTTACTCCCTTAAATACCTCTTATATGGATATATTTAGTGTTATAAGCTCTTATGGAAGTTTTTTAAATTTTAATAGTAGGTCTTTAATGAGTTTTCTTTCAGTATCCAGTGGTTATTTCATTTACAATATGGATGGATTAGTTTTTATTTATAATGGTTTGGCTTCTACCTACTATTATTTCAACAAATTTTTCTCGATACTCATCAACTCTTGAAGATTTGAGGTGATCTGGTCCACTTGGGAATATATATCTTGTAATTCCAAGTTTGGTTAGTGAACTATGGATTTTTCCTCCATTTCATCCTACACATAGGAGATCATGTAATGATCATAATATTTAAGCAAGAGTTGATCCACAAAATTTTTAATCTCATCTTAAGAATTTATCTCTAATAGATACACATCCTTGAAATTAGTATTATACTAGGTGGGATATACTCAAATAAAAAAAATAAAATTTAAGAAACATTGGTTCAATTATTTACACTGTGAAATAAAATAGTGAATGCTTAGTTTTCTCTCCAATAATAGTTCAAAATTGATAAGATCTTGTCATAGGGATATTATTAATATAATTTTAAAAACTTTTGGAATGTCACCAAATAGATGAAAAGGGTCTTATCATGAATATCCAAGCTAATACACTCGCTATTTTTTATACTTATTAACATATTTGTGGTTAATAATATTTAAAAGAAAAGATAAACAGTAGGAGTGTAAGTGTGTGATTAAATTCAATAAATAAATAAAAATACAAATGAAAAAACCCAAAAAATAAATAAATAAGAAAGGTATTTCTACAAGGACTGGTTATTATGGATTATTTCTCCATTACACTCCTTATTCTACACAATGACCATGATCCCCCATATGAACGATCATCTACCACTAAACTTGGTTGGTGTGAATTAATAAATCACTCAAGAACCTCTCAAGTGAAATTTACACCCACCTCCTTCACATGAAACATTTGGAATATTGATCAATAGATACATCACCACATTAGAATCCCTAAGATTAAACTAAATTTATTTTTCACTAAACCACCCTGGATACACTATAGGCTAAGATGACTGGGTGAAGGAAGGGAATATGGTGGTTCCGTGAAAGAATAAAATAGAAAAGAACAAGTATGATAATTATTGTAACATGCATTACCTTTTTGTACTCTCTAAATCCTTAGTGTAAAAAACTTATATAGAATTAATTTTACAAGGACTCAAGAAGAACATAGCACCTATCATGAAGTAACCCTCAAATTATCTCTCCATGATCATGGTGGTGAAGATCACAATTATGAAACATAAAATATATGAGAGTAAGAATGATAATAATTAAATATAATTAATTCTACTATTAAAAATTAATAAATTAAAAAAAATATAGAATATTTCAAAACAAAGGATTAAGTGATAAGTAACTGAATCCTTACAAATGAGAATTCTAACAAATTAAAAAAGCATCGGGGTTATCTTCTTTAACCTAGGTAAAAATTAGTGTGTGTATCACTTATCTAGATCACTTCCATATAGACTAGTTAAGAGGTAGGTATTTCTCCATGGTATATGAATCTCAAATCTTCCCTAGTGTGAAAAAATCCTCAACCATCATCCATAATTCCTTGCTTATATTTATTTCTATATGGATGTCATGTGGGTGTTCTATATGGTATTTATTTATTTGGATAGGCAAATAGAATAAGGATTTTAATTTTTGACTGAGCCCTAATTTCTTTGTCTAAATATGATTTAATCTCATATTGTTGATGGTAAATAGATCATAGGGGGTGACTAACATGCCTAGATCTCCTTAGATTTTATCTTATGTAGCCTTGAAGTGTTAGGTTATAATATTATGTGAGCATAAATGTATATTGGTTAATCTAACATATAATTTGGTGATATGGTATTATTTATACACACGCATTAGAGAATCTAGGTTATTTATACAAGGTGCTTACATTCCCCTATTCAATCCAATAAGAGGTTTTCCATAGTTGGATTATTCCTAAGCTAAAATATATTTAATCTCACATGAGGGATATACTTCTTACTTAATATGATGTGAGGTAATTAGAATGGTAGTTAATCATACAAAACTCCTAACTCTAGGGAGTTAATATCACCCTCCCACATTTTAATTTGATATGGAACATTCCCCTTCAAATAAATATCATACAAGGCATATTATATACATTTGATTCTAACACAACAATAATTTTATCCAATTAATGTTACATAACCCTTTTGATGTATAATTTAATGTTTCATAACCACCTAGAATCATTTTTATCTTATAAATCCAAGTAAATATCTTAGTTAATCATCGATAGCTACTTTTCACATGAAAAATCATCAAATACTCAAGAGTAAATATAGGATTTTATTTAAATAATTCTAATAATGAATAAATCAATTAAAAATAAAGAATTTAATCTTTCTTAAAATTAAATTAAAAATTAACCAAGGTATCAAAAAAATTTAATTTTCCTAATTTAATGAAAATATAGAGGAATGTTTAGAAAAAAAATCGAATAAAATTTTCACGTTTATCCTTTTATCACCCAAACAACCTCACATGTTACTATCTCCATACTCTATCATAATACTTTCATTATTATCATTTATGTCTTGGATCATCGATTAGTGAACTCCACAAGTCTACCTTCACTTGGCCAGGGGCTAGTGACCAACTCTTAGGTGTCTATATATAATAGGAGGAATTACCTCTAAAAAACATAATACTTACTATCATACATCAACATAAATACATGAAATATATGAATTATAAAACTAAAAACTATAATGAATTCATATATAAAAAAATCTTAGTGAAAAAAATTAAAATGATTTATATAAATAAACAGTTACAATCATCACATCTCTAATGGTTGGCATCCCCAAAATTGATTAAATGAGAGAGGTTTCCATCATGATATCTATATTTCCAAATTTTCCATCCATCCCAATTATCCATGATCACCCATACTCTACATCAATTGATCTATATAGACACAATTAAAATGTTTTGTAAGTATGCATGTAAGGGTGAGCATAAAAATACTCAATTTAGTCATATCAAGATGTAATTAATCCCCATAAACATCTAGATTCCATGTGAATCAATAGATAGTAAAGTGTAGACAATCCAACATCACCTAAAACCATCATGAACTATAAATTAATCATAATTAATCCCGATAAATCTACATATGGATCACTTTCATAACATTACCCAAATAACAGTTCTTTATGGAAGAGAAAATCAATTTGATCTCACATCCTTGTATAAATTTATCACCTGATAGTTCACCTTATATCTATTGATCATGGGGTTCTGGAGGAAATACACATCTCTAAATATCTCAGAATTATTATAAGAAATACACATCTCTATTTATCTCTAACTTTCTATAATAAATACGCATATTTTAAATCTATTAGTTATATATGTGCCTGGACACCAAAGGAAATACATATCTCTATGTATATATTTTTATACTAAGATATTGGAGTAAATAAAAAAATTTAGGGATGTAAATATATATCTAGTCCACCTAAGTATCATATATATTACTAAGATGAGAGATAGTTTCTTGTGCATCATCGTCCACCCTGATACCCATGTTGGGTAATAAAATGTGTGTTAGAACTCAAGTTAATTGTTTTCCATAAAATTATCATAACTAGGATGTTGGAGGAACTACCCATATCCAATTATCCCATAAAAGATATATATGATGAATTACCCATCTCCAACTATCTTCTAACTAGTATTTAATTCTTCTAATCCCAAAATTTTAGGTGAGTAAAGGCGGATAAATGCATGATTCATTGTCAGTCTTCTTCTAAATTAGTGGGAGAGAAGGATTATGGTCATAGTAAACCTTATAAAGAAGATGAATGTAAAGGAGATCCACTATTGTATCCCATAACCATTGATATCCATATATCTCAAGATACATCATATCTTAAGAAATATGATCACACAAACAATCACCTCATATACAATCAAGGATCCCCTTACTAGTCTTGAAAGAATTAATTTATAGAAATGTAGATCTACTACACCATCCTAATTGGATTCCTACTATCCAATCTCATAAAAACATAATAGTAATTCCATAACATATAAATGTTAATTATTAATTATCTTTTGAATCACATCATATCATGGTCAACATTAATTTCAACATGATCATCTCTGGCAATCATAACATCCCCAATGGGATTCCCACGTACTCAATTCATTGCATATAAGAAGTAATAATTTAATAACGATAAATGTTATTATTGAATTATTTATCATGACATGTCTAGAAATTGTGATGCTACTTTCTTTATAATGAATTTCAATCTTCTCGTCTCAAGTAACCATTTTTACTCTACTTTATAACCTAACCACTCTCATATGTTACCTAAATCTCCATTAAAAAGATTACACCACCTTGTCCCTAAGGTTTAATTCACCATTAATTATTATATTTCCACCAATTACATGAAATTCATTAAAAACATTGAATTCCTTCATGATTATTCCACAATATTTGAGGAAAACCCTTCCTCAGAGTTATATAATTATTTCATTTTCATTATTAAATTATAACCTTAACATTCATTAGAGACCATAATAAAATAATCACTTTATCCACATTTATTATTTCAATAAATGTTATTTTAGGCCTTGGAATAAATTATTGCATTTATATCATCCAACTAACTCCACAGAGTTCCATTCTGACAACACATTTTTAAGAAACCACTAATTATCATTAGCACTGCTTTTATTTAAGTAGTTAAATTACATCTTTTATGATTTATTCAACATCTAGATAAATATATTTTATATTCATGAGTTCACATCCTCTTTTTTACTTTGATTCTTTACTCTCATCTATTTTTATCATATATGATCAATTCCAAGAATTCATTATTTCATAATGAATTCATAATTATACATAATTATTATCAAAATGTTATAATAGAGATCATTATAATGTTTAAATTGTTCTATTTATTTTATTATAATTTTGAATCCATAACTTATCACACTATAGAGTTTCCAACATAGACCAATCACTACCTATCGTGGTTAAGAAACTTATCCCAATGAGTAACTCAAGCTACTCACTTAATCCTTAGTAATATTTACTCATATATTATTATTATTCAATAATAATAATATTTAAATGATCACCTAATAAATATTGTGATAATGATCTATAAATTAATGTTTCATTTGTTTCATTTTACTCATAAATATTATATGCAATGACAAATGGTGATAAATCCCGATAAAATTTTATTTTGCAAAAGTTAGATTATTATTATATTTATAATAATAACTTTCAAATTAATTCCATCATCAATAACTTAATCTATCTATAAAAGTCATTCAAAATGACCTAAAATTGGTTCTATTAGATCTTGGATGTCACAAGTATTTGAAAAAAAACTTGGTTTCTAAAATGGAAATCACACATTCCCCGCACCTTATACACATCCAACCAATTTGAGGGTGGCACATGGAACCCCCATGTGCTGGACAAGCACACATCACAGCTCCCTTGAATTTAATTTGAATCTTAGTTGTATAATCAACATATTATTTATATCATAAAACTCCTAGAATACTATGTCTCCCATTCCCCACATCGATCACCCACTCAACATTATTTATCAAATCAGTCTAATCAGATGGATGTGTAGTGTTTGCATCATGCACCGCATCGCTCCTAGCTAGAACTAACACAACACCAAATGATCCATATGATCATATATATCATATGGTAAAACGATATACCATCATATACATGGTCCATATATCCTAATTTTTATGTGTCTTAATACATTTCATCTGATCTCTTGATCAAACAAATATCATCTACTGAAGTTGTTTCACTTATCCCTTATCATTTCCATTGTCATACTCACTGAACACCATGCATGATAGAATATCAGAGTTTTTAGACTATTTTCTTTGAAAAAATTTATACCCCAATATATATAAATCCCTTGATTCCATAGGTGGCCTCTGTTTCATGGAATCCATTCATTTATTAGGCCAAATTATTGAGAAAAAGTAGAAATCTCAAAAACTTATCTCTATATATTTTCAAAATTTAAAAATCTAATTTGAGTGGTTACAAAAAAATAGTGGATTCATCTGATTTATTCATTTCCAAATATATATGATAGAGTTCATGAATTTTTTGAACAAAAATATTATTAATATATTTCTAAAATTGGCTCTATAACTTCACTCTAAAATAACTCAAAATTAATAATCTAGATTTAAATGATTCCAAGGTAGTTTTATTAGTATAAATATGAGGAATAACATACTTATATTTCATGGGAATATTTAATCATTAACAATTATATATTTTAAATAGGATATAGGGATTAAAAATAGGCATCAAATCAAAGAACCATAGCTTTTTTAGATGATCCTCTAATCTCTAATGGAAACCCTCCATAGTGGTGTACTCATCAATAAAACTTACCCCCACCCCCTAATTTCCCTCTAAAATTATATTATAAAGGGGGAAGTTAATTCAAGATTCCATGCATATAAAAAAATACGTATTTTTTCTATAAAAATGAATGTTCACCACTACACGATGACTCAGCATCACCTAAAAATTAGTAAATTACTATTCTAGGATAAACACATCACTTGGGACTTAATGATGTTTTATATTTTCCAATTTGATGATATGATAATATTGAATTTACCATTTATACCTTTGTAGGAAAAAATAACATTTTTAGACAAAACTGCCTATGTCAATCAATAAAATCCACTAAAATGAATAATTTGGTTCTAATGAGTGAAATAAATCCAATGAAACTAGATCAGGTATCAATTTACAAGCATAAGAAAAGTCTCCCTATAATAAAAATCTATATCATTGAAACTAAATTCATGTTTTATTTATATAATTGACTCAAATTTTAAATCAATATCTAGGAAGAGTTTTATGGCCATGAATCTTGACATGATGAAAGAATATGACAAGGTTAAGGGGGATTTCTAAAATACACCCTAGAGAATGCTGATTTTCATGAGTTATTCATTCATAACATATGAGGTGTACCTCTATAGTTTCCTATAAAATAAAAGTTAAAGGTTACTTCATAGAAACTATTTGGAATTAAGAGGACTCATACAGGGTGATTTTATATCAACTTATCTTTAAATAATTATAACTGATGTATGGTAAAAATTAATTTCAAATGTAACTATGTAGGGGAAAATTCATGGAGTCAATGAGGATAGAAATGGTCCAGTTATTACTCATATTTTCTTTATACAAGACTAGTTATTATTTTCAAGGTAAACTCAGGGGGTGTGAATATAGTTCATTTATTATTTAGTATTTCCATAATAAATTGGGATAAAAGTTTAATATTGACAATTTTAAGGAATATTTTAGTAAATGGGTTCTAAATAAAAGAATAGATGAATTTTTATCCTTAAAAAATTTTAATTAGGTTAATAAGTATAATAAATATCTTAGACTTATGAATATCATTGTTCGATCAAAGAATAAGGTTTTTTGATTAGTTATGGATAGATTTTGGAAGTGGATTGATGGATAAATGGAGAAGGGTTTATCAAAATTTGGGAATACTATTTAATTAAAGTTAGTAACCTAATTCATTCTCTCATATATTATGTATCTAGTTCAATTTCTATTTAATATCATAAACTAACTTCATTCAATGTTTTCAATTTTGTTGTAGGGATGACATTAAGGTAGAAAAAATGTGGATTTGGTAACATGGGATAAATTGTGTTCCCTAAAAGAAGATAGAAATATGGGTTTTCAATATATTATTCACTTTAATAATTCTATTATTGCTAAGAAATTTTGGAATTTGGTGGTTTTCCCTAATTCCCTCTCAATGTAGGTTTTGAAAGATAATTATTTCCCACAATCTGATTTTCTCCACTCTAAACTTGGGACACAACCTAGTTTTTTTATGGAAATATTTTTGATGACCTAAGAACTAGTAGATGGATGAAATTTCTTTGTAAATTTTATATTAATGTTCAGTTAATATCTCAAAGGACTCTTGGTGGTGAGGAATACATAGTAGGTATGTTTCCTTAGAATCTCCATCTGATATAGGGGAAATTATTGTTCATTATATAATTGAAGATGAATCTTAGGTTTGGTGAATGGAGAGACTAAATTAAATGTTTAATAAGAGGTATAGAAGTGTTATACTAAGTATCACCATTTGTAGTCATAGTTTAGGTGATAATTTTTTTTGTAATTTCACTCGAGATGGAATTTATTCAATTAATTTGGGTTATCAGTTGTCTTTGGGAACACACTCACTTGTTTGTGATGGTATTTAGAAGAAATTATAAACTTATGATTTTCTACCAAAGGTTCAACAGTTATGGTGGAATGTTTCTTCAAATATTATTATGTTGATAAGTTTATTAAGTTGTTTGAATGTTGTTAATAATTAAATGTACCTGATTTGTAATGATTTTATGAAGAAAATAATACATGTTGTGTTTTAATGTTTCAATGTTAAGCTTATCTAGAATAAGTGATGAAAACCTTTAGTGCCTAATCTATATGAAGTTACCTCTTCTATTAAAGATATTACTAGGTGGTTTCATAATTTTTACACTAAGAGTTTTTATGAGTTGTGTTGTGGATTGGTTCCTCTAGATGTATTGTAATGATATTTGTTTTAATCAAAAGGTTCTTCCTGGTGAGGTTTGGATTCAACACTCTATTAATATATTGATTTTATAGAGAAATTAATGGGATAAGGGTGTTCACAGATGCTTGGATGTCCATTATGAGAAATGGATTTCTCCACCTTCATGTTTTGTTAAGGTGAATGTAGATGTTGTTTTTTTATGATAGTAATATTTTTGTTGTTATTTTCTAGATAGGATCTTATAACAATGTTTTGGCTTCCATTTATAGATTATTATTTTCAAAATGGTGTATGTGGGTGTTTGAAGCAATTGTAGTTATTACCAATTTGAGATTTTACAAGGATTAGGGGTGGTGTGGTGTTATTTTGGAATCATATTTCCTTTATTTGATTACTTTTATTAATTCTTAGTTTTCTATTTCTATATTTTGGGGGCATGTTTTGGAGGATATTTGGTTCTTGGTCTCTTTATACAATCAATATTGTTACACATTTATTAACAGAGGAGATAATTTGTTTGTGTGTCATATTGTAAGGTTTAGGAGGGAGACTGAGATTTATTTTTGGTATGGTTTTTTCCCTTTTATATTTGCATACTTTATATTTAAGTATTTTCAATATTAATATATTAAAACATATTTCAAGAAAAATAAGATGAAAAAAACATAAAATATTTGTATTTAATATTCCAAAAACATGAAAATATTCAAATTAATAAAAACCTGATTAATAATAAAATATATTAAATAATTATTTATATTTATAAATAATTATATTAATAAATTAATATAAATTTTAAAATAATTATTAATTTTAATAAAATACTAATTATTTTAAACAAACAAATGAAAATTTTCTGATAAAAATATTGTTAGAATTATTTATTACTAAACCAAAATAATAGTTCAGAAATAAAATTTAGAACTCCTAATAATTAATTCAAAAAATGTATTTTCCCATAATTTTTTGATGAAAAAAATTAGACAAATAATTATTTTTTAAAAAAAATATTCTTTTTCATAAATACTATGGATGACATTGGGTACACATTAACTAGGTACCTAAAATTACCCAGCATGGTTAAATAGAGTTATATTAGTAGTCAATTTTGTTTTTATAGGGTTATAATATTAAATTCAAAACTCAACTAATATTAGGGTAGAGTTAGATTGGTAGATTTATGGTACCTGAATCCGATAAAATAAATTTTTATTGATTTATTGATAAAATATTTTAAAATATTATTTATTTATGCTGAGTTTATTTCTTCTTCATGATGAGAATCTATAAACAATAATCAACCTCAAAACCTTTAGTGTGTATATAGAAATAAAATATTTCACATTTTATTATTTCATCATCATGGTTCATATCATGATCGGTGATGTTTACTTCAATGTATTGTAGGTACATGATGTCCATCATTATATCACTTCTAGTGGTGGTGATTAATATTTTTAGTTGATGAATAATGTCTACCTCGACATCGACTGCATCAATTATTGAAACCATTTTGATAAAAACCGTTTGGATGATTAATTAAGCACTTGGAATGATTTACCTATCAAAACATATTTTAAAACATGGTTTAATAGAGAAAACCAATAGTAAAAATATGAAAAGTTTATGGAAAACAATAAAGTGTCCAATTCCATTCATCACAAGCATTTCCTATAATACATTTACTTAATAATATAATTAAAACGCACATTAATATGATCAATTAATCATATTTCTCAATTTTAAAGGCTCAAACATAGGTTAACCTACCTCAAACTGGATGGATTCTCATCACCCTCAAAAACGGTGGCTTAAATTGTAATGAACCAACCTAGATACCCTCTTAAATATGTCATCTGAACCAATCCACCACATAACCAAAGGGAGTTACCAATCCTTATGGGATGGAGACTAGAACCCAAGCATCAAACAAT
This sequence comes from Viscum album, assembly GCA_963277665.1. NCBI lineage: Eukaryota > Viridiplantae > Streptophyta > Magnoliopsida > Santalales > Viscaceae > Viscum > Viscum album. The sequence goes on along the minus strand of OY728164.1, from coordinate 564,658,128 downwards.
AACCAGAGGGAATTATTTTTCCCAACCTGAAGAAACAACATGACATATATACTCATAGATGAGATAAATAGCATAATAGAGATAAATTCATTCCATAATAGATAGAATACAATAAAATTGATACAACTAAAATAGTAGAAAATAATATCTAAGAGACAATCCCAACTACAAAGAAAGATAAAAATAAAATAGCTACTCCAACAGCTCCATGTGATAGTTTTGGGAAACTCCCACTATCTCACCACTAGCTACACAAAACCCAACTGATAGAAATCCTCACCACCTCACTACCATGCATTGCCTTTCCATGCATCAAAAGTAATAACTAAGTATATACACCATTGAAGGGGTTTGCAGGGTGTGAGATAACAAGATCAATACGATCTCATCTAAGTATTCCATACCAAGTGTCTAATAAATAATCCAATTATTCCCAACTTTAAAGAAAACAAGGCTTGATAACAGTTTAATAGTTTTTATATCAAAATCATGGAAAAAAAATTAATCCCCCCTTTTTCCACATTTCAAAATAAATTAGGTAAATCAATTTCAAATAATTTAATATTCATATATCACAGTAGATATGTCATGCTAAAAGAAAACATTCATCACATATCATATCAAGCCTATAGTAGATAACCAAAATATTACAAGAAAAAATAACCCAAATCGGCCAAAAAAAATGGGTAACATCACGCAAAGGATCACACTATGGCAGGATATCTAGTACAATCATACCTAACATATACAATCATGTGAACATAAATCCACTATATATATGTATTGAGTCTAGAGAGAAGAGGAATATCCCAACAATTGAACCCCCTAACAGGTCTTATAAGCCCCTAGAACAGTATGCTTAGGGAGTCGAGGAAATCCCTATGAGAAAACCCCCAAAAAGTGTATGAGACCTATTATTATACCTTCCACCTAAGTACCCAAGTTTTCCCATGTGATCTATTTTTCAAATAAATTCATCAATCCATTTCTATCAAACCATGCTTTGAAAACCTTTTCACAATGCTTTGAAAACCCATTTCCATTTACCAAAACTAGGGGAAATCATATTTTATAAAAAATAATTTCCACACACACAAAAAAAGTCCTTCATATCATTCCATTTAATTTATAAAATAATATATAAAAATAAGAGTAATGCGTTCACCAACACAATCTAGAGACGAAACCAACACCTCAAAACTCTAGTCGCCCACGCTCGCAACGGAATCCAACAACATAGAGGAAAACAAAAAATGACAATAGAATCCATAGAGTAAATTTATAAATCTCAAAATTGATTTAATTAAGTAGAAGGGATGATGAATTATAGGATACAACACATACCTCAAGAACACACACCTTCCGCACCACAATCAATAAGGAAACGGCCCTCAGAACAAGATCTCACAATGGATATAGAAAGAAACAATATGGATCATCTCCAGGGGTCAACATATCTAATAACACAATGAAAAGGTACTACCAAGATCAAGGTCAATGAAGAAGAAGAAAGGATCTCTTACTTAAAGATATGTAACGCAACTTCCCTAATGATTCAACACTGAATGAATCAATACCGAATGAATGGAGGATCCCAAAATTGATGAAGAAAATCCCTAGGTTAAGAGGTAATAAGGTTGTGGGAAAATAAATGAAACATCATCTTTGTAGTACCCTAAATCCCCAACTCATGAAACTTACATGGTGTGTAATCACTTTACATGTCGTGTAATCAAAGGTACCCAAATACGCCAAAACAACTCATCACCTTTTTTATTAAAAACTCGATTTTTAACATTATATAATGTGTAATCGTTCACGATGTGTACTCAAATCATGAATTGAGTCTACAAACCATTACACAGTGTGTACTCCATAAACAGCATGAAAAGTTCCTATATATATAGAAAATTAAATATTCATAACAAAAAAAAACAAACCAACTCAGTCATTCTCTAAACTCGGGGAGAACCCCACAAATCCATTAACACATTTACACACAGACTCCATTAATTCAAAAAACATATATCCCCAAAATTTAGGTTATTTTTATTAGAAAATGTTCTCCAACCTCTAGATTCACAAGACACACCCAATTGAAGAGAAAAACTTGAAAAGAGAAGTTAAATACTTAGAAATGAGTAATGGTATGTTACAAAGTCCCCACCATAAGACTTTTCATCCCTAGGAATTCATGTAGAAGAATGAAGTCTAGTAAAAAGGTGAGGAAACTACTCCATCCTCAACAACTCATATTCCCAAGTCTCATGAGAATCTAATCTATTACTACATAACACTCAAACCAACATAATAAACTTCCCACATAATACTTTAACTTGAGATTAAATGATCTTAATTGGCTTCTTTATAGTAGAAACACTTGGCTCTAATTCAATATCTTCCTAACTCTAAACATGACAGGGATCTGAATAAAATTTCCTAAGTTGTAATATGTAGAAACCATCATGAATTCCTATCAACTGAACTAGAAATTAAAACCAATAAGAAACCTTCCCAATCTTCTTAGTGACCTAAAATGGTCTAACATATCTCGGATCAAATATTCCCTATTTACCAAGACAAGGTGATCCAACCAAGGTGAAACTTTCAAGAAAATATGATCTCTTATAGAAAAATCCAAAGGATGATGTTGTTGATCCATATAAAATTTTTGTAGACTCTTAGATGTAACCAGACACTAACGTATATCCTGAATCCTCACAGATGACTCCTAAACCAAACTTGGTCCCGCTAAAAAAATTTCACCCACCTCTACCCAATAAAGAGGTGATTTGTATGGGAGACCATACAAAGCCTCAAAAAGATCAATTCTGATCGATGAATAATAACTATTTTTATAAGAAAACTCAACCATTCCAAGATATTTATCCCAATATCCAACAAAATCCATGTCACAATATTGGATAATATCATTCAGGATATGAATAGAATGCTCAGTATAACTGTCTCTCTTTGGATGATAAGTTGTACTCAACCTGACCTAAGTCCTCATCACCTCTTGGAGATTTCTCTAGATACTCAAAGTAAACCTAGTATACCTATTTTAAATAATATCATAAGTAACCCCATGTAACCATACAATTTATTTCACATATATCTTACCTAGATATTCAACTTTTGGAGTGTCAATGATTGAAATTAAATGAACTAACTTTGTCAACTGATCAATCACTAAACAGATAGAATTCCTCCCTAAGGGAGTCCATGGTAATCTAATAAAAAAATCAATGGACATCTCATCCTATTTATAAACCATTACTAGAAGTGATTTTAGAAAACCAAAATGTTTCAAATTCTCTACCTTTATATGTTGGTAGGTGTAACAGTGGGACACATAATCAGCAATGTCACTCTTCATACCCAACCACCAAAACTATTGTATCATGTCATAATAAAGTTTCGTAGTGCACATATTAACATCCCATAAAGAACTATAAAAATCAAAAAAAATATGATCTACTCACTGATGTTGGGACGAAAAACCAATCCCCAAAAATAAGAACATTATATGAAGATAGAGACCAACCATAAATAGTCTCCCCACAATATAAAGTTTCTATAATTCCTATAAACTCATTATATTAGTGATGACTCTATAGAATATACTCAAGGAGATATGATGATAACTGAATACTAGTTGTAATCATACCAAAAATATCCTTCTGAGTATCCATTTGAAACTGAATAAAAATCCACATAAGGTTCCACTCTTCCTTCAATTCAAAAATAGCTTGTGATGGAACATTACTACTAAGAGAACATGAAATGAAATTCCCCTTCCCTAGGGTATAGGTGATATAGAAGTTGAACATCTAAAGGTATTACACCCATTATCTCTCTCTAATATTCAATTATTTCTAAGAAAATATTTAGATAAAACTCTTATGGTTATAAAATACTTTGAACCTCTCCCCAAAAAGATAATTATGCCAACATTTAAACACATGAATAACTAAGGTAATATCTAAATCATGAGTGGAATAATTATTCTCATGAAATATAAGTTGATGAGAGTCATAAGATACCAAATGATCATATTGAAAGTGCACACAACCCAAAAAAATCCATAAGCATCATAAAAAACAAAAAACCCTTACTAGGACTAGGTAAGATCAGAATAGGATCTGATATCAGAAGTATTTTCTTCTAATCAAAAGAAAATTGAAAATTTTCATCCCATATGAATTTCACCCCTCTTCTAGTAAGAGAAGTCAAAGGTGATTCCAACTTCGATAAATCATTGAAAACCCATCAATAGTATCTAGTGATATGAAGAAAGATTTGAATCTCAAATAGATTTAGTGGTTCTTCCCATAAAAATATATCCTTCACCTTCTTAGGATCAATTGATAATCCATGATCAGAAATCAAGTTCCCTGAGAATTACACTTCATAAATCCATCAATTACATTTTAAAATATTTCCATAAAAATGGTGACTCCTCAATATTTACAAAACCATATTCAAGTGGTGCTCGTACTTTTGCTCTGATCTCAAATAAACCAAAATATAAACCATGAACACTACCACAAAATTTTCAAGATACTAATGGAATATCTGATTCACCAAATCCATAAAAACTATAGGAGTGTTGTACAGAACAAACGGAATCACAAGATATTCATAATGGTCATACCTGCTCTTGATAGTTGTCTACGGTATATCACACTTCCTAACTTTAAGATGATGATAACTTAATAGAATATTGATCTTTGAAAACCACTTTTCCCCCTTTAACTGATCAAACAAATCATCCACATGAGTTAAAGGATACTTATTCTTAACTATTACCAGGTTCAACTTTTGATAGTACACAAAAAATCAGAGTAAAATATATACCTTCTTGGTAAATAGCACTGGGGATGCCCAAGGTGAAACACTAGGGTGAAAAAACCTTTTCTATTAGTTCATTCAACTGAATTTTTGGATCTTTCATCTATTCATGTGTCATACTATGGGAAGGTATTGAAATTTTCTGCATACCTGGTACCAGGTCAATCATAAACTCTACCTCCCTCTATGGAGGAAGCCCGAAGAAATTGTCTAGGAAAACATCAGGAAAATCTAAAACAACAATGGTAAGATAAAAATAGAATAAACATCATTAGACACAACTACTATAGTAGAAAACAAACTCCTGAGCTCTAGGTAGGAAGGTCCTGCACGACTAGGCCTCAGATCCCACTCTCCCTAAAACACCCATGAACTCCCATAATTCTCAAGAAACAAGACATGTTGATGATAAAAATAAACCTCATAATGATAAGAAACAACACAATCCATCCTAATGATGATGTCAAAAAATCCAAATTGAGAATAAGAAAATCCCAAACTAACTCTACATCAGCTATCGATTATACACAATAAGGAAACAAAAAACCCCTTCTATTTCCTCTTCCCAAGAGGCATTTATAACTCCATAAAAATGGAATGATATTCATTTTAAGGTTAATCATATAAACAAAACAACCATATATAAATGAGTGGTAAGCAACATTATCAAATAAAGAAATTGCTACTGAAGATGCAACAAAAATGGTACCTATCACTATCACTGGACCACATCTACCCCTGCCAGAAACTCATCTATTGTGTTAAGGTTTTTCACTCTTGAGACCTTTGGATGGATACTTATAGTATTAGAATAATATGACTACCCCATAGTATCCTTTTTATTTGATGATCCCTAGCCATATTGAGTTTCATAAATAGCCTGAAAAAATATTACAGATGACCATAACATCCACAAATATTACACATATTTGTGGGTGAAGGAAAATAACACTTGGTATTCCCAAAATTTCCACACTAATAGAATATCATAGGAACGCTACTAGATGCAATAGAAGGTGATAAAAATGCATTCTACTGAGAACCACCTCCACCACTCTTTTGATGATCTTATCACTTCCTCTTCCTCCCAAGAGTACCACTGAAGCTTCCACTAGGTGGAAGAGAAGGGACAGAATATCAAACCTTTCTTACCATATTAATTTATTTCATTATATCCCTATCAATAGTCTATTCATAGGTCGAAATATTCAGCATAAATATTTGTGATCTGATATTCGATCAAAAACCCTACATTTATTTTTGATCTTTCATCTAGTCATTCTTTGCAGCCTTTGGTGAAAAATGAAACATATCAACAAACTGATTGGTGTATGTCAACACTAAAATCTCTCCCTACTATAAAGATAGGAACTCTATAGAATTATCTGTCATTGGTGACACTAGAAAAAACTACTAAAATAAGAGTATTAAAACCCTTTCAGTCCAAGACAACATGTTTATCTTCCTATACCATGTAATCCCACCAATGCTTTTTGGTAATCTCAAGAATGAAATTTGTAAACTTCACCTTGATACTCACAGTTGTATCTAGAAATTTGAATATATGATCAATCTTGTTAATCCAGTCCTCCAAATATTTAGGTTTACTCATACCCATAAAAGGATGGCGGATTCTCATGCAAGAAGTCTCGTGATTGATCCCTTTCTCAAGTAAATTCTCATTTTACCTTCGTAATAATTTTTTGAACTTGTTGTATATTCTGGTCTACATCATGAACTGATCACATTATATCCTTGGTAAAATTTCTATCCATAATAGGATTCCATTGAGGATCATCAACTTCACCCTCTTGAGGAACTTGTAGAGCATGTCTTAGGCATATTGCTTCACACCAAAACCGAGCAGATGACCATATAACAGAAAAATATCAATTCAAACCAGAAAACCCATAATAAAAACTAATATTAGTATAAAAACTCAATACAAGAGACACATATCTCAATATCCCATGGTAACTTGAGTCTCTTTGTGGTAAGAGATAGCCAAAAACTCGCCACAATATACATCTCAATTCCTAATAATCCTATCTCTAGTCTAGCAAACATCCCAAGATAAAGAATCTTGAGGAAAGACCTAGACTTTCATACCACTTTGTAATAAACCAGCCGGGATACCCTCTCAACTATGGTATCTAACCTGATATTCCACATACCCGAAGGGTGTTCCCGATCCCCAAGGGTAGACAACTAGCACCCGAACATCAAGAAACAACTAGAGGGAATAATTTTTACCAACATGAAGCAACAACATAGAATATATATACACATAAACAAGAGAAACAGTGGGAGGGGATAAATATATGCCATAACTAATAGAATTAAATGGAATTGATACAACTGAAAAAGCAGAGAAAAATATTTAAGAGAAAAGTCCAACTACAAAGGAAAACAAACCTAGAATAGCTACTACAACTTCTATATGTTATTGAATGGGGAAACTCCCACCATCTAACCACCAGCTACTTAAAACCCATCTAATAGAAAATCTCATCACCTCACTGCAGCACATTGCCTTTCCCTACATCAAAATACATAATCTGGTATTTGTACCGTCAAAGGGGTATGAAGTGTGTGAGATAAAAGACTTAATAATATCTCACCCAAGTGTTCCATACCAAGTCTCTAAATAATAATCCAAGAATACTTAACTTTAAATAAAATAAGTCATGATAACATTTTAACAGTTTTTATATCAAACGCATTACAAACAATTTAATTTACCATTTTTCCACATTTCCAAATAAATCAAGTAAATTTGTGGTAAATAATTTCATATCCATACATCATAAAAGATATATCATGTCAAAAAAATCATGCATCACATATCATATAATATCATATCCATGGTATTGTAACCAAAATAGTACAAGCCAAAATAGCCTAAATCGGCCAAAATCAAAGTTAACATCATGCCAAGGATCACACTAGGTTGGGATATTTAGTAAACTCATAACCATCATAGATAATCATATACACATAAAGACACTAGACATATGAATCAAGTCTAGAGAGAAGAGAAACACCCCATCAAGTAAACCCCTTAATAGATCTAACCAATCCATATAATAATAGATCTAGGGAGAAGAGGAACTCCCCATGAGAAAAAACCTCTAAAAGTGGATGAGACCTATTACTATACCTTATACCTAAGTACCCAAGTCTTTTCATGTGCTTTATTTTCCAAATCAATTCATCAATCCATTTTCATAAAACCATACATTGAAAACCATTTCACAAAACCATTTCACAATTCATTGAAAACCATTTTCCATTTACCAAAACTTGGGAAAATCATATTTTATAAAAACCGATTTCCACACACACGAAACCAGTCATTAATATAATTCCATTTAATTTATTAAAAATATATCAAAACTAGAGAAATATAGTTCACTAAAACAGGTTATAGATAGAACCACTACCTCAAAAATTAGGTCACACATGCCTACAACTGAATCCACCAACAAGGAGAAACACAACAATGATAACGAAGGCCCTAGAATCAATCTACACATCTCAAAATTGATTCAATTAAAAAAAGGGTTGACTGAGAAGAGGAAACAACACATAGCTCAAGAATGCACACCTATCACACCATAACCAATAAGGAAACAACACCTAGAACAAGATGTTACAATGGATCTAGAAATAAATAATAATAATCATCACTATAGTTCAATAGATCTGATAACGCAATGCAACGTTACTACCATGATAAAGGGAGAGAATAAGCATAAAGGATCTATTACGAAGAGAGATGAAACATAATTTACCTAATAATCCGATGCAAAATTAATCAATCTAAAACAAATAGAGGCTCAAAAAATCACCAGAGAAGATCCCTAGGTCGAGAGGGAAGAAGGATGTGTAATAATGAATGAAACATCAACTATTTAGTTCCCTAAATCCACAAATCATGACATTAACATAGTCTTTAATCACTTTACACATTATGTAATCCACAGTACCTTAATATACTTAAAACTCATCGCCTTTTTATTAAAAATATGATTTTTAACATTACATGATGTGTAAACCTTACACTATGTGTAATATTTCATGTTATGTACTCAGATCACAACTTGATCTGAGAAACCATTACACATTGTGTACTCCTTACACGGTGTGTAAAGTTCCTTCAGATAGTGAAAAGATATCATTCTTAACAAAAAAAACCAAACCAACTTAGGAATTCTCTAAACTTAGGTAGAAGATTTAAAATCCATTAAAACATTTATACCTAGACTCTATTAATTTAAAAAAAAATACATCCCCAATCTTTAGGTAATTTTTCTCATCAAATGTTCTCTATCCTTAGGAGTCCCAAGATGCACCCAATTAAAGAATAAAACTTGAAAAGAGAAGGTAAATATCTAAAAATAGGTAATGGGATGTTACATCAATCCACCTTATTGAAGTCCCAAGAAGTGAGGCTGGGATATAGAGATCCTAAATCATTAGAAACCCCAAATAAAAATTGGAGGAACCAAAACTCTAAGTTATAAGGACCTAGTTAGGAGAAGAATAATAGGAAAATGAAGGAAATAGATAAAGTAAGAGATTAGAAGGGGGTTACCTAAGAGATTCAACCTCAATCCTTGAAGAAACCTTGAAAAGTAACTATGGGATGAAGGAGGAATAAAGGGAAGAACTATATAGAGTTGTGTGAGATGAATAGGGGAGGATGGGTGTGTTTTGGGGTTAAAATCAAACAATTTAATAAATGTAATTTGAAATTTTTAATAAACTATATGGGTTTCATGGTTTGGCCACACGGTTGACCAAACTATGTTCCAATCATGGAATAAACCCCCTTACACAAAACTAGGCTACATGATTTCTTAGAGAATTCTATACTATTTGAAAAACTATATGGAAACCATGCAATTTGTCACAGTCAAAAATTAAAGACTTATTGCAAAATTGACACATGGTTAAACTAATTATGAATCGAAATCATGAAACATTCATTATGCACTTGAAAAACTTAAAATATTGAGATTAATACCTAGGAAATAGAGAGAAACTATTAGCCCAACTAGGTTAAATACCCTGAGAGGGGGTTAATCAGGGTATGAAAGATTAAAATAACTACCCCTTCTGATCTTATTTCATCGTTAAACAAAACACTTTTCTCTCCCTTAATTTTAGAAATGTATGAGAATAAATGAAATCATGCATGAGACACATCAATTTTAATTGGTTCACCCACACTAGGATGCATCCAAGGATAATAAAAATGTAATTTTTCTATGTACCAAATCCACTAAAGTTCACTGTTGTTAAAAATTTCATAGAGGACTCACTGTCCCTCTGGGTTTACAACCAAACATAATTTGAAATCTCACTTTTCTCTATACTGATGTGTACCCACTTATCCTTCATAAGAAACTTATTTTCATAACTATAATAAATATTATTTACACCACATTGGGGCATCATTATTTTCCAATTTAATCCACTTTATGAATACCACTTTACCATAGATTTTCTGGGCAATCCCTTCTAGTTTGTATAAGATTTACTTTTATGAAAACCCTCCTTTGAAACTTTGTGAAACTTCCCAATTCTTCACAAGAATATCCTACTTTAGTGATTATATAAAATTTCATGAATCTCACTAATTTCATTAATCTCACCACTTTCACAAAGCGCATATATCCTTCATGAATCTCACTTCTTTCATGAATCTCACTTAGCCTTCACGTTGCTCACACCTTTCACGATGCTCAAAACTTTCATTAATCTTACATAGTATTTAAAAACTTAATTTCTCTATGAAACAAATGATATTATGAAAACATTCATGTAATAAAAATCCTTCACAAATAACCTTCATGAATCACCTTTATGAATTTAGTGCCTTTGGATTTTCATTAAGGCTTTATTGCTTTCAAATGAGGGGTAGCCACCTTTTTATATGTGTTTCCTCCGTTTTGTGAAGCTTCTAAGCTCATGAACACCTTTTAAAAAAATATATTCATTATTTTTCATTAATTTCCATACCTTCTCAAAATATTCAGGGAAATTTCCCATTTGTGAAGCTTCTCGTACTCATGAAACTTATCGTCATTCCTTTATGCTTAGACAACTTTCACGAATCTTCACACCTTCATGAAACACCAAAAATTAATGAAGCACCAAACCTTCACAAAACACCACACCATTTTAAATTCTATACCTTTTCTATATTATTGAAGATACATCCATAAAAAACAAATTTTTAAGAAGCTTGATTCATCCTTTAGATTTTGGGCCCCAAAAAATGACATACATTGGGAAACAGTGCCACCTTGTATACGCAATTTTTTATACCTAGATCAGAGCATCCATTCCTTTTTCTTGGATATTTGTAAATATACCTTATCAAAACCCTCTATAGGACTCCAAAAATGACCTTGGAAACCTTCCTTTTCAATAAACACAATCAACCTAAAACCACTGTAAAGTTTCCTTGAGGGATTTTTTCCCAACAATATCCCACTTTCAGTTTGTTGAAAACTCTTCACATTTTGTTACCTATTAAATGATACTTCCATATTATACTAAAATTAACTTCTTGTGATTCTATATAGAGATCAAATATTTACCCAACACATACTTTAATCCCACATGATCCATGCTGAGTGTGATAAACAAGATTAGCATGCAAAGATTATCAATGAATCACTTCATTCCAAAACTAGTCAACTACTTTCCTCAAAAACCCCATATTTCATGATATATAACCTTTGATCAAACATATTTAGCATTATTAGATTTAAAAATATCAACTTCATCACTCCCCCTATTAGATTCTCCCCTGTCTTGATCAAGATATTTTCTCCCCATTTTTCAATAAACCCAAAGGTCACTCCTTTGTGGCTGTAATTTTATAAAGAATTAATATTAGAGCATAAGGGAAAAACATGCCATATCTCAAGGATGTTAGTCCAAATTTTATTTTTGGTTGTATTTTTTTCAATATATGTTATATGTTTGATGATGGAAGAATAAGAAGTTTTGAGTTTCGAACCCAGGAAATTGTATTGAGTAATCAGACTCAACCCATTGGAATTAGTCATTGAATATGATCTATCATATTGTGATTTTGATAAAAATTCAAAATATACTAGAAATTGTATTGATTTTGGAATGAAATTGGTTATCATATTGAGTAAGTGTTCTAGATTCTGAATGGATCTAATGTGTACATGAATATGATTTTTTGTTTTGTAATTCACAAAAATCAAAAGTTATCTAGAAAAATCATGATACAATCTGAAGTTTGTGGAATAGAGGAGAATATGATATAAATTATTTTGGATACTACTTATTGGTGTGAGTAACACCAAATAAAAAAGTATGAGGATCATAGGTATGAGAATCATCAGTATGACAACATCAGAAGGCTAGAAGATTGATCATACCTAAGTAAAAGATTCATTGTCAACACTGGTCTATCGGATGTGGTATGCCACTGATTCATCATAATGAATTTTTAAACTGATATAGTTTATAAATTTTTGGTGTCATTAAAACATTGGATACAGAGTTATATTGGAGTCATAGTTGAGAAATATTGAATTGTATTTTATTTGGGTAAAGAACACAAGAAGTCATACTTTATCCTCTTATAATTGGTTCAAGAGTAAAAAAACAAAAGTATTGATTGTTTCTCAAGAATAGATGTAGAATCATTGGAATGGTACTAAAAATGATAATGAAAGTGATATAGAGACTGATCCATCATATTCATGCTGACACTGATAAAGTCATTAGATTCTGAACTTTATCGGACTTGGGATCATTGTTCTAGGGAATTGAAGAAAAGGAGAAATACTTTAAAGATATTTCATAATGGTTTTCAATGTATTACATTTAATAGTTGGTATAGAGAATCTATATGAGAATACTTTTAGTGTTTATAATTGGTCATCATAATGGTTCATCTTCAGTCTCACATATGTCTTTATCATAATGAAGAATAGTAATAAAGAATCATAATGAAGAATTGTAATGAAGAATCGTAATGAAGAATCGTAATGAAGAATCGTAATAAATAATCGTAATGAAGAATCATAATGAAGAATCGGAATGATGAATAAGACTAAAGAAATGTCTGTAAATTTGAATAAGTATGAAGATTTTAGTATATTTGAGAAGATTTAAGAAGTGCCCAGAAGGATTGATCAGAGTTGAAGAAGTCAAATATAAAGACTTAAATGAATGAGAAATCCATGAATTGTGAATTTCTTTGAGTGGAAAAATAATTTTTTTTCCCTCCTTTTCTATTCTTTGTACCTATAAAAGGAGATTTCAGTACATTTTTACTTCACTGAATTGAACTATTTACATTATCTATAGATCCGACAATTGTGGAATAGGTATTGAGTTCCCAACCAGAATTTTTTTTCGATTGAAGTTGAGGAATATTATCAAATTGAGGTTCAATATGATCATTGAAGCAAGTTCCAACAGATGAAACTTCATCAGAGAAAGTCCATTGAAGTGAGATTATAAGAGAGACATCCATTAGAGCAAGGTTCATCGAACTGAGTTCCATCAGATGGAGGAATTTTGATATACCAATTGAGTTTCTACTCAGTTGAAGAAGGAATATCAAAATGAGAATTGAACCAAGGAAAATTGGATGGATCCCATTAGACATAGGTTACCAGACTAAGGAAGATTAGACTAACTTTTTCTAAGAAATTTTTCTAAATATATTTTCTAGAGAATTTTTCAAGTCCAAAAAGTTCCTTAGAGAATTTTTGAAGTTCATGAAGATTGTACGCATGTAAAGTTTGATTCATCTTACTTATAGAAGAAGTGAAGACTTTCTAAATTGGATCAGAAGAGAATAAGGAAATTGAATCTTGTAACTATGGATATTTACCAATTGAGGAAAAGTCTTGATTTTTTTCCTGGGGTGTATAACTAGCTATGAGAATGTGGATACTGAAAAGTATAGTTGGGGTATAACCAAATATAGCAATAAAGTTGCTATTAGGATTGTATAATTGTTAACTACTTATGACTTTGTATTCCGAAAATAAGATAGTGAAAGAATCCATGTTGGTGGGACTATCCAACATAAAAAGGAGTGGGAATTTGTACCGAACCTTGTAAATATCATGTGTTTCCTTCCTTTATATTTTTTTTCATATGAAAGGTGAGTTTGAGAAATATTATTTGAGTGTATTATAACTTTAACAAGTTTCAAAGGTTAAGAAATTTTACTAAGTTAAGAAACTTTATTATAAAATAAAAAGGAACCACTAATTCACCCCCCCCCCCAGTGGTCCTGATCCTATTTCAGAACAATAGGAGATAGGGAGTCCCACATCCACACTTTTTCAATTATAGTTAGTTGACTAAACTTCATGAGCCAGTCGATTCCACTCAAATGACTCTTTGGGTAATGTGTTTTTTATAATGTTGACAACATATAGTTCTATAGGAACATACTTCAACTTCACAATACCATGATCCACCTTCTCCTTGATAAATTAATACTTGATTTTAATGTTCTTATTTCATGAGTGATGGGATATATTTTTTATAAGATTTATAGAACTTGAATTATCACAATGGATTCTGATTTGAGACTTCACTTTAACTACAATATCTTCAAGTTTATTCTTTATCCACAATAACTATGTGCAATCCTAAGTAGCTGCAATATATTTAAATTATACAATTCTCAATGAATTAAAATCATGTTTCTTTATTATCTAAGAAATACATAATCTGCCAAGATAGAATGCACCACCAGATGTTGATTTTCTATCATCTGATGAACCGGACCAATCTACATCTGTATAACCCAATAACTCTTGCTGATATTTTTCATTATACAGAAAATTGAAATCCATACTTCCCTTGATATACTGAAGTATTATTTTTATTTTAATTATGTGGATTTATTTGGAATTTATTTGATACCATTTTTATTGGGATGTGGAAAAAACAATATTGGATCATGTCATAGTTGTGTATAACAGACTACCAATAATCTACCTTTATTTGGTGACATTAACTACTTTGCCTCCATTATCTCATGATAGTTTCATCTAGGTATCCACAAGAATCATCATTTCCTTATAATTATCCATTAAAAATCTTATCAAAACCTCCTTATCATTTTTTTATTGAGAAATAAATGTTTCATTCCTTCATTGTGTCACTTGTAAAAAAAGGAAAAAAGTCCAGTTCACAAATCATTGACATTCCAAACTCACTTTTCATGAATTATATAAACTATTTACACTACACTTTATCTTATATACAAAATATCATGTTGTTGACATACACCAGCACCATCAACCTTTAATTACTATCATTATTGAAATAGATATTATAATTAACTCCACCACCCTAAAAACTGAGATTTTTCAAAAACTGATCAAGCCTTGAATACCATGCCCCTAGTTCTTTTTTCAACCCATATAGTTCCTTCTCAACCAAAAAAATATATTATCATATTCATGAATGAGAAAAACATATATATTATTGATATACGCTTATTCTTCAATAACCTCATTCAGAAATCCTGACTTAACATCCATCTAGAAAACTTTGAACTTTCTTTGCACTGTTATGGCCAAGAATAATCTGATTGTCTCTAACCTCGTAATAAGTGAAAATGTTTCATTAATATCAATACCATTGATATGGGAGTATCCCTTACACACTAGTCATGATTTTTTTAGAATTACCAATCCATCTTCATTTAATTTTTTCTTGAAGACCTATTTGGTCCTGATGGTATTCTTATCAGTCAGTCTCAAAACAATATCTCATGTTTGATTCTTCTCAATTTGGTCAAGATCTTCATTCATAGCCTAAACCCATTTCTCATATCTAGATAATTCCTAAAAACATTTATACTCTACATGAGATAGGAAATATTTCTGTTTCAAAGACTTCATTCACCATGTTTGAACTTGTGCTTCCTAATAACCAATGATATTTTTATTATCAAATTCATCTTGACTCTTTGGATTCAATGCAGATACATATTTTACTTCTTCCTACTCATTATCAGTATCTTATTATGAATTGGTATTTTACACTTCTACTTCCCCTGAGTTTCTTACCTCCTCGTCATTGTCATTAGGTAACTATTCACTCTATTTTTGAATATTATATTCATTCTTTACTACATTGACATCATTACTTTAAACTAATTTTTCCAAGCTCTTATTGAAGAATTTATATGATTTTATTTTTCCTAAATATCTAAGGAATGTTCCCTCATATCCATTTGATTAAAATTTCTTTTTCTTTTCTATTTATTAATAATAAAACAATTACTTCAAAGATTCAAAATTATTTCAATGTTGGATTCTTTCCGTACCATATCTCATATAGAGTATTTTATTCTTTCAGAGAAAATAGATCCCTATATGATATATAGATCAATGTCAAGACTACTTACTTCTATAATTTTTTAGGTATATCATTTTCAATAATAATTGTTCTATACATGTTTTTTATGATCTGATTTCTCCTCTCAATCACTTTATTTTCTTGAGGTGTTCTCACTTCCAAAACTTGATGTCTTATCCTATGTTTTTTGAGATAATATTTCACTTGGGTATTTGTGAATTCCATGCCATTATCAATATGAAACTAATTAGACACCAAAATTATATAATATTAATTATTAATATTTTAATATTCATGTGTTTCAAAGTATATAAACACCAATTTTAGTGCATTTTATAAATTGAACTTCATTTCTCATCATATGTTCAATTCATGTTTAAAGTAAAAATTTGGGCCTAAAAAATCATCTATTTGTGGAAAACATTATATTCATTATCTGAATTTTTATTTTGGTATATGATTTATCAATTTTATTAGAACATTTTTTTCTTTTAGGATTTATTTTTTGCTTTCAATTTTATTATTACATTGTGTTTTTTATTCACATGTTTCTTTTTCACATGTAAATAATTATAATCACCAATATTTCTTAATAAAATTCCTTGTTATTCTGTTATTAAATTATTTTCAATATCACATTTGTACCATTGAATCAAGATTTGAAGTTTTTCACACCAACCCTTGTGAATTTCTTCACAGAGCGGTGGAGTGGTCATTATTTAACTTTTTTTCTTCTTCAATTCCTCCCTTGTGAGTCTAATACCTGCTTCCATTGATAAAATGGAATCAATGGAGGATTAAATCTCTAATGGGTTGATCTAAAGGATTATAAATGGGATGAATTGGATTTTATTTCTCATTTTAATATTTCTTAATCAATTCTTTTGTTGATATTGTCATTCAATGAGTTATTTTCTTCATCCTCGCCAACTTTAACGATGACACATTTTGAGTGCTAGCATGATCCAATTACTTGGAGTGGTCATGAAAGTGATCCTATAATTGAATTAGTTATTATACTTGGAATTTAATTGGGATTATATTGGTGAATGATTTTTGGAGGTAATCTCATTTTTTGATACAAATTGAATTAGAGATATGAAATTTTCTAAGAAAATGAATACATTAAATATTTCCCTAGAAAAAGCCTAAGAACAACTCATATTAATTAATTATTTAAATATAAATATTTAGGTTTTTAATTATTTAAATTATCTTAGTTGATTTAGTATTCTATTATCCCAATTACAATGAACCCCACAGTTGGCCACTTTATAGCCAATAAAACAGTGATGAAATTCAAAAGGGTTGGTGTGAAAAATTTCACACCTTGATTCAATGGTATCAACATGATATTGAAAAGAATTTAATAAGATAATAAATAGGAATTTTATTAAGTAACATTGGTGATTAAAAAGACTTACATGTGAAAAATAAATGTGTAAATAAAAAAATATAGTGTAACACTACAATTGAAAGTAAACAAAATCGATCCTAAAAGAAAAGAAATCCAATAAAAGTGATCAATCATATCCCAAAATGGTAAATTAAAATAATGAATATAATTTTTTATAAAAATAGATGATTGATTAGGCCCAAAATTTCACTTTAAACATGAATTTCACATATGATGAGAAATAAATTTTAATTTATCAAATTCACTAAAATTTTGGTTTATGAAATTTGAAACACATGAATTTTAAAATATTAACAACGAATATTAGCCACTTTTAGTGGATAATCACACCCCCCAACCTGAGTTTTGCTAGTCCTACGAAAAAAGTATCTAAAAAATATGAAATTTAATTCCCTTATTCAAAAATATTTAACATACAATTCTCACAAAAATACATCATTCCAAATAATCATGAACCTCATCAAAATAATTTTTCACAAGCTAGGTTCAAAAACATATGCCAAGCCCAAGAACATTCCTTTTTTAAAATTAATCACCACATTTCATTCAATTTCAATTAAGTATGATGATGTTTTGTGTATCTCAAAAGACATGGGGCTAATTTTCTCATTCAAGGGGAAAAATAGAAGCACTATGTGGGAATCAAATTAAACCCTAAGATGAGTATCCATTTTTTCTTATTTTTTCTTTTTTCTTATTTTTTTCATTTTTTAACCACAATAGAGATGAAAAAAATTAACTCCAGGCAAGATAACTATAGAGTCATGATCCCCAAGTGTTGAACTCCATGCATATTGTCAATTCCATGCTATATAATAGAGATGTTGAGCCTAACTCTATGCAAGAAAACTATGGATTCATAATCCCCAAGTGTCCAACTCTATGTATTTGGACAAAACGTTGCACTATGTGGTCATCATTTTCATTTTTTTGGATACTCAAATTAAACTAAAAGTGACCCCAAACCACTTTATATAATGAAAGGGTCCCACTAACTCAAAATTACACCCAAAATTCAATATAATTTTATTGAGGCATTTTGATTAAAAGGATGAAATTTTAGTATTGAAAATTCACATCATACAACTTCACTTTCCAAAAACTATTCTCATGAACATAAATATGCGTTAATATCATAATAAAGGAATTAAAAAACATTTTACATTCAGTGTTCATGATTTACAATGTACATTAACACATAAAAGGATAATTCATTGATTATTTTTTATTGAATTGAATTTTTATCATAAAATCCCAATTTCTTTTAAAATATAAGATTTTCAATCCCCCCAACTTAGAATGACATTTCCCTTAGTTTTGAAAGATAAGAGAATATAGAGTTATGAATTGGGAAGGATGAGGGGGAGAATAAAATTTTGAAATTTAATCACGGAAAAAAATCACCGCGTTTGATGTTGATGGACCTTTAATAAGCAATTTATCAATTTGGCTTCATGTCATGTGTAGACTCATTGGGGGTGATAGAAGGTTGGGTTTGAACTTTGGAAGGCATGGGTTTTATTTGAAAACAAAAAAAATCTTCAACTATAAAATCTCACACACAAGAAACATTCGATCACATTGGAAACCCCAAGGGGTCCCTTAATAAAAAAACACAAAAACACAAAAAATAAAAAATATGAAGAAACTGGTTTGTCTCCCAAAAAGTGCTTATTTTAAATTCGTTAGCTTGATAAAGACCCCATAACTTATCCAATACCAAGTTTCAACATTTTGAGGACCCTATTTTTCTCTAATTCTACTTGATTGATAATAATTCAATATTTTGAATTTGTGTCATGTATAATCCTTTATTACATAATGAATTGGAAAATCCAAGGAATGTCATAAATAGTTGATCTAGTTACTTCAGTAGTATATACTAAGACATCAATGATCATTCCTACTTTTTTGGTTTCAATAGAATACTTAATTCCAACTAAAAGGTTGTGGTTATACCCTATGAATGGATACTTAAGTGGGGAAGGAAAATAATTTTGAGTTTGTCTAGATTTAAATTTCCTAATGAAGGTTGTAAATTTGAATCAAAATATGTTTCTTCTCTAAAGAATTTAGAAAGAATTGGTTCCTTTTGAAAATATGATTCATACCCAAAATTGTCCATTTGAATGTGTGGAGTGGGTATGGACTCAATGTTTATGGTCTCTCCCAATGGTTCAATGATTGGTTCTTCTAAAAAATAATCATTCTAGAAATATTCAGGACACTCAATCCATGATGTAAAATTTCCCCCTTGTGAATACAAAAAATTGTTTTCCTCTTGATTTAAAAACCCATCCACAATTCCTTCATGTTATTCAAATCCCCAAGATTAAAAGTTTGGTTCTTCATTAAATTTAATATTGGTTTGTGGGTAACTAGATTCTTCTACCATTTTTGTATAAGGGACAACCTGAGTGGTCATGGGTTTTGTAATTGTTTCAATGCTTTTTTAGTTCTACCCTCATTGATAAAACATCCAAATTTATTTTATCCATTTATTCACACAATTTTTCAAGACTTTGTTGGGGATCATAATGGATAGAAGTTTGAGCTTCCTAGAATTATCTAAAATTTATCTATTCAACCATACTTGAGAGGGATGGAAATGTTTTCTTTAAACATTCATCTTCCCATTGATTGTATATCTCATCATATATAGGAAAATCATACAAGGTTTGTTCATAGAAATTCCCTAATTTAGTGGCTTCCCAATTTTAATTTTTCACATGATTATATCATGGGTTTATGATGGGGTAATTTGGATGATACTTCATTAGAGTAGAATGAAATTTGGATTCAAGATTCTCAGGACACATAAAAATAGAAAGGGTAAAATATAAGAGAAATGGGGGTGAGAAAAAGGGATTTTGGTGAGAAAATAAGGCAAGTGTCTAAGATACTTACTTGGTTCCCCAGAAATGAAACCAAAATTTGGTTACACCCAAATTTACCCAAGTTTTATGGTGTAAGAGGTCTCTTGTATCATAGCTTGGGTTATCAAATACTAAAATACATAAGAATAAACTTAAACAAACATTTATTCTATTTAGGTGATTTGGCTCTGAATGTTAGTGATTTGGCTATGAAGTGTCTAACTTGGGTTTGAATTGATTTTATAATTAAATGGTTTTAAAAACTTAAGTGATTTCAATTTAATAGAATGATTTGATCCTATTTTATCACTTTGTGTGGATTGGATGAATTTATTTTTAAATTATTTCAAATTTTTTAACTCGAGAAGAATTCAATTAATGATTTTTTTTCTTCCTCTTCCTTATTCAATTTTATCACCACACTTTTCATGTGATAATAAAATCCTTTACCATGGAGTGCTCATTAAAATTATACTATAAGTATATAAGTGATTAGAATGTGTTTTTTAATGTGTTAAACCAATAAGTGATGAGGTTATATTGATTTCATTGAATGAATTATTATCAAGTTAATAAAGTTGAAATAATTTAAAAATAATTTCATCCAATCCACCTCAAGCGATAACCTAGGATCAACTCATTCTCTTAAATTGAAATCACTTAAGTTTTTAAAAAAAATAATTATCAAATAAATTCAAAACCAAGTTGTCCACTTTATATCCAAATCTACCACATTAATAGCCAAATCACCCATATAGAATGAATTTTTCTTTAGGTTTCTCCTTAGGTCTATCAGTATTTGATAACCCAAGTTGTGCTATAAGAGACCACTTACACCATAAAACTTAAGTAAATTTTGGCACAACTAGAAACTTTATAATATTTTTTCCAAGAATAATTTTTTATTCCCTCTAATGTTTTTTTATTAAACTGAACATATCAAACTTGTGGGAAATGAAAAATACACATATCATCCTGATGAATTCGTCAATAAAAATAGCATGATGCCTATTATTATCAATGGTTTTTGGTGAGATAGGTCTACACAAATCTCCATAAACCAATTCAAGAACTCTTGTTTACTTTTTATTTTTCCTTTTATGTCTTTTTGATAACATTACCTTATTAAAAAGTATCGTATGTGTGAGTATGATCACGTGATAGCTTAGGGAGATCTTGAGATACATCACATTTGACCAGATCTTCCAAGGATAGTTGACATTGATGGTCAAGCATTTTATGCCGCAACCTATTTTATTCTTCTCTAGATAGAAATCACATATCTTCTTCTCCACTTACAAGGTAGAGATTCCCCTTCATTTGCTTTCCATATAAAAAAAATTTACCATCTTTTACCTTGATGATACACAACTTCTTGGTAAAGCTTATAGTATGTCCCAGTTCACATAGTTGAGTAACACTTAAAAATTTGTGACTCGGACCTTCAAAAACCAAGACATTGGCACGTCTCATATCTTCTCCCCCAAATTTAGCTTTCCTGAGAAAAAATATATTTAGGCCTTCATCATTTCCAAATTTTAAAATACCATACTTTCCATATTCAATTCCTATAACAAGATCCTTATTTCCTATCATATGGTATGTGCATCCACTATCAAGGATCCACACACCAGCATGATCTTATACTTTATGGGAAATCTCTACAACCACTAATTACTTAGATATTTTCTTTTTAATCCATGTCATTGATTTAATAACTAGATATTCTTGATCTTCCTCGGTGTATGATGGACCAACTTCATCTTGTAGGGGTGAAAATTGATTTTTAATTTTTATCTCATCAGATGATTATTTGAGCAACTACTTATGGACATTTTTAGTCTACTTCAACATATTCCTCTATGTTTTCAATGAGAAATATCTAGCCATGTGTTCAAATCCTCCACACTAGAAACAATGACCATAAAAATCATTCCTGGAATATTGAACTCTATGTGGTCACCTTTTTTTCTCTTATTCCATTTGATACATTTTGTCTATAGAACATACATTTTTAGAATGTCCCATATTTCCACTATAATAACACATGATACAAGGTATATTCCTATACATTATTGTAGGACCTATTATTTATTGGTTTATTTGAATATTATGATTTGGATTTATACTCAAATCAATTTTTAACCATGGAGTGGTAACGTGTGGTCTAATATTAATCATAACATCTTTCTATTAGTGACTACGCCCCATGGCAGCCTTATCATTTGAATATTATTGATGAATATGGATTGTTGGATCTCTATGATCAACTTCCATATTTTCTATCATCTGAGAGATATTCTTTCATAATGTCATGCTAATAGTCAGTAGCCTCTCTTGATCCTCTAATTTTCTTCATAGTACAATAACTTCCTCTTCAAGTTTTTTAAAATGTTTGATTTGATATTTTCTTGTGTTAGTCAAACCATCAATCACTCTTCTCTATTCTTCAACTTTGATCCCAAAATCGATGACATTTTCTAATTTCTTTGGAATTAAAGATTTAATCTTTTCAATTTCTTATTTTGAGTTCATACTTCGATAGTGAGATTCTTTATGGACATGAATGACACTTCTTTGGACTTTCCTTTTTCCACAGACTCGTTACCATCATTTCTCATCTCGTATGTGATAAGAGTATTGTGCAATTTATCCAATTTCATCTCCTTTGGATCTTTATCTTCCAGTATAGAAAATTTCAGATTAAATCAAGGTGGAAGCCTTCTCATGATTCACTTAATGATCTTTACATCTTCAATAATTTCAATGAGACCATTCTTTTCTTCCACAACAACATTCACCTGGTTAAAGAGTGAATCTATAGACTCATTGGGATTCATTCTCAGACCTTTATATTTGTTTCATAAAACTTTTAATGTTTCTTTTATAACATTTGAACCACTTTCATAGATATTTAACAACTTTTCCCACATGGAATGAGTTGACTTACATGGAATCACCTTTGTGTAGATTGCATTGGAAAATACTCCCCCTAATGCATTAATTTCCCTAGATTCAGTATCCAATTCTCTTTGGTTATCTTATGATAAAGAATCATTGTCCACACTAGTCTAAATACCTTTAATTGATATTGTAAATACATCCATACCTAATGATCAGATGTAGTGTTTCATTTGATTCTTATATAATTGAAAATTGGTTCCATTGAAGATCGGAATCCCATTATGATTGAAAAACCTCTATTGAAACTATTAAGAGAGTATAAAAAATGATATTATCCTAGCTCTGATACCAATTTTTATCCTTACTAGGTTAAATACCCTAAGAGGGAGATTTAATTAAGGTATGGCCTATTTAAACAACTACCCCTTCTAATCTTGTTTCATCATTACACTTTTTTCTCCCTTTCCCAAATAATGTATGAGTAGAAATGAAATCATGAATGAGACACATAAATTTTACATGGTTCACCCACACTGGGTTATATTCAAGGATCATATGAAGGCAATGTTCTTATGTACCAAATCTACTAAAGTTAATTGCTATTACAAAGTTTAGAGTGGACTCACTATCTCTTCTGGTTTAAAACCAATCACAATTTGAAATATCATTATTATCTCTAATGAAGTATTCTCACTAATCCTTCAGAAAAAATTTCTTTTGATCATTTTAATAAATATTTTTTACACCAAATTTGTTGCATCACTAAGTTCCAATTCCATCCACTTGATTAATAACACTTTACCATAGATTTATTGGGCAATCCCTTCTAGATCATATAAGATTTACTTTTGTGAAACCCCTCTTTCCAACCTTTGAAAAACTTCACAATATTTATAAGAATATCCTTATTTCATGATGATCCCTGCTTTCATGAAGCTCACAACTTTCATGAATCTACCCACTTTTTTGAATCTCACATATCCTTCATGAAGATAACTTATTTCTTAAAGTTCACTAAGCCTTCACAATGATCACACCTTTCATAATGATCACGGCTTTCGGGAATCTTACATAGTCTTCATGAACTTACTTTATCCATGAAATAAATGATATTATTAAAACCTTTTCATAATAAAAATCCTTCATGAATCACCTTCTCAAATTCAGAGCCATTGGATTTTTATTAAGTCTTACTTGATTTCAAATGAGGGGTAGCAGCCTATCTATAGGCATTGCCTCCCTTTCATGAAGCTTCCAATATCATGAAAACCTTTTTTAGAATCTCTCTATTCTATTTCATGAATCTAACTACATTTTTTAAATATTTAGGAAAATTTCTCATTTGTGAAGCTTCTCGTACTCACAAAACTTACCATCATTAATTTACACTCAACCAACTCTCATAAAACTTCACACCTTTGCGAAACACCTACTTTTAATGAAGTACCAGACCTTCAGAAAACACCAAACCTTCACTAATTCCATGCCTTTTCCATATTCTTGAAGAGAAATCCCTAGAAATATAATTTTAATTAATCCTGAGTCATCGTCCAAATTTTGGGCTCCAAAAATTTGGTAAGCACTTGGAAATGGTGCCACATTGTATATGTAATTTTTTGTACCACCACCAGAGAATCCATTCATTTATCTTGGATCTTTGTCAACATACCTTGTAAAAAATATCTTTGGGACTCCACAACTGAACATGGAAACAATCTTTGTCAAAAAACATAATAAAAAAACACTACAAAGTTACCTTGAGAGATTTTTTCCCAAAAAAACCAATACCACTCAAAAATAAACAAAATAGTATAGTAGTGTCAGGTCAAGGTATGGAATAATTAATTATTCATTATGGGTAAAATCAATCTAAAAATTAATATTTCATATTATAGATGATTAATTAAAAATATAAGAACAATCCTCATAATTTTATCATTAAACATTCCCTAATTAATACTACTACTATAGAAAAATCAACCTTTTGCGACAAAATATTTAAAAAGAACTTGTATCTATCACAAATAGTTGTTCGGAAGGGATTTCTTTTGATGGAATAATCATTCAATTTTAAATTATATGTGTAGTGAAAAGCATTTACAATGAAAAATAAATCTATCACTTATGGTTTTAAAGGAAATGCACACATTGTGGTGGGAGAGACTTATTTGTGATGGAATATATAGTCCCTTATAAATAGAATTGATGTGAAAGACTTATTTGTGATGGTCGAAAATAACATTATCATGAAATATTTAATTATGAATGAATGGAGTGTCTATTACAAATAATATTCACACTAATCTTATTTGTAGTGGAATAGAGAGACTATTAAAAATAACCTTAGCAAGAAATCATTAATTGAGACAAAATGAAGATCCCATCATAAATAAGCTTCACACAAAGCTTATTTTTTACGGACTCTCCATTTCATCATTACAAAGTCTCTTTTTTAGTGATGATCTCTTTATCCCATCATAAATAGTGTGGTAATGATTTATTTTCTTTGTGTTATGTCCACTACAAGTACATTTTGGTTGAGCGAAAAAGTATTTATAGAGGTAACTTTTTACAATGGATTTTTACTCCATCGCAAATATATGTTATAAAAGATGTGTTTTTCCAAAAATAACCATAGTGTGTGGATTTTTTTTATTAATGAATTGATCATAAAAAATTTATCACAAAAAAGTGAATTATAAATAAGGTCCCTCACCACCCCCCCCCCCCCCGACTCTAAACCCTCTTCCCCTAACTCCTAACCCTTTGAAATCTCTCTCCAATCTCTTTATTTTTCTAGGAAATTGATTTCTAGATTGTAAATCTATTATTTTTGATTGAATCATCAGTTTGGAGGGTAATTTTTTTAAATAGTGGTCATTAATTTCATGTGTTTACTTTTTTAATTAGGGTTTAATTATATTTTCATATCACATTATAAATTTCAGATCTTCTATTTATGATCAAAGCATCGATTTAAATTTATTTTTTTAATAGTTATTATTTTAATGTATTTTTTTAAATAGAGTTTAATTATATTATATGTCACATTATTAATTGTATTTAATTAATTGGTTTGTTGTTACTTTTTAATTTTTTTAGGATTTTCAATATATAAAAAAATAATACATTGGTATAATTTAAAATTGTATTTGATATTACTTTTTAAATTAATAATTTAGTTAATTAATAGTAATATTATTATAAATTATTTTTATTTAATTTAAATTGGTAAAAAATAAAAAGGATTAAATATTTATATTAAATATAAATTATTGTGTAAAAATTTATATAATTATAATAACTAATAATTTATAACAAATTACTAAAATATAGTTTAGTACTAAAAATTTTCATCTAAAATAATAAATATTGGTTTTAATAATAAAAAATAATAAAAATGTAAATAATTTAATATAAATAATAATAAATAAAAATTAATAACCATAAATTGTTATAATTTATTAAAATTTCTTAAAATAAATATAAATTAAGTAGGAAAAATTTAAAATTGACTAATATTAATTGTTGGAGTAAAAAACTGAAAAATTTAATTGGAAATTATTATTTAGGAACTTTACTTAATAAATAGTAATATTGTTATAAATTAATAAAAATTATTAATATCAAAGAAAATTATTAAAAAATGTTATTTTTATTATATAAAAATATAATTAGATAATAAATATTATTTTAAACTAATAAAAAATTGTTTTATATTTATAAAGACTAAAAATATATGATATAACTATAATTAATAATTAAATTAGTTAATGGCTTTGGTAACCACACACAACAAAAATAAGAAAATTGTCTAAGGAATCAACCTCATGATGCGCCTCAAACACCCCTAACCCCAAACCACCTTTACACCAACGTGAGGGAACTATAATAAATAATAATTTATAATAAGTTAATAAAATAATTATAGCAATAAAACAATAATATAAAGTAGTAAATATTAGTTAAAATTAAGAAAAAATAATGAAAATTCATAGTGGTTAATAAAAAAATATTAAATAAAAAAATATTTTTATTATAAATTAGTATAAATTATTAAAAATTAATAAAAATTAATAAAAATTAATAAAATATTAGAAATAGTAAAATTTAGAAACTTAATAAAGTTAAGTAAAAAATAAATAATAAGTGCTAAAATATTTATAATTTTATAATAAATAATTAAAAAATAAGAAATTATTAAATAGTAATATATTATAAAAAATAGTTCTTTATTCATTTAGTAAAAAAAATATGTAATTATTTTTTACCATTTTATATAAAAAAATGATTACTATTATTTTTTAGAAAACTATAAACCCCGGAAATAACCACTGTTTTTTATTTCGATATCATGATTGGATAAATCATCATAGAAATCTAGATGATTCTTGTTTAAATCTTATCTACATTGAGGGAATCAAAACATTTATATCATTTGCATCATCAAAATCAGAATTTATTTTAAAAGTTACAATTAAGTGTTCGTGTAAGAAATGTGATCTCATAATATTTAAACATAGTGAACATAATTTAGAAGTATATATAAATTTTTTGATTTCAGATCCATCATAGTTTCAAAATTTAGTAAGAGAGGTTTTGGGGCTATCTTATCAGAAAATAAAAACTCAGAATAATGAATCCTAAATTTTAACCTTCTCAAATTTAATATTTGTTACAACTTAATTAGGAGACCTTATATCCTGGATGAAAAATAATAAAATTTGAAGTTGTTACAAAATTTATGGCTATTAAATTAAATTTTGTAATTTCAAATAGTTTTTTTGATCAAGTGTTTTCCTTGGTTAAATGTTTTTTTACTTGAGATAAATACACTACCAATTAATTTATATGAAAGAAATAAGTTTTTCTATAATTTAGGTCTTAGTTATTAGAAGATACATGCATGTTCAAATGATTTCATCTTATATTATGGTGAATTTTATCCATTAGTTAATTGTACAACATGTGGAAATTGAGGTATAAATAGGCATAATAAGGAAAGTCAAAATTTGTTCTTATTAAATAAATGAGGCATTTTCCTATTAAATCTCAATTTTAGTGTCTATTTATGTTTTGCAACACAGATTCATGGATGACATAGAATAGATCTAATATTTTTATAAGTAAAATCTTAGATGACAATGATTCATGGAAACACTTTGATTAGGTGCATGTGTATTTTTCTTTAGAACCTCATAGCATGTGGTTGGGTCTTTCAACTGATGATTTATGTCCATTTAGACACACTTGTAAATACTAAATATATTATAAAGGTGTGTTTATATCTTTCTCAAATTTTCTATAATCCCAAACTTGAGATATTTAAAAATGGAATATCACAAAATTTAATAAAGCCAAAAGTAGCTTATACACATTATAAAGAAATTAGTTTATTATTTTATAAGTGGATTGTATATTTGAGGTTATTGAGTATTTATGTTTCTAATTTTCTAATTGTGTCAAAATGGTCATACTATTGGGTTAATAAAGTCATTATAACCATGTAATAAAGGAAAGTTTATTGTCTATAAGTCTTAAAGAGTTTTTGAATTCTTTAATTTGGGATGTTTTGACTAAAATAACATTTTTTTAGACATTTGTGCATAAATGACAGACTAGGATGCACTAAGTATGCTATAATAACATATTTTTTTAATTTTATATAAATTCAAAAAAAATCGACCTTCATTGATTCAATGGAACATTTAATATTAAATTGTTCATATGAATAAAAATTTAGAGGTCCAATATAATTCTAATGTATGTGTCTATATGAGAGATAAATGAAAAAATTAAGGAAGAAGGTATGTAAAAAGCATCAGTTAAATGGTCAATTGCATAAGCATATTTTCAAGAGGAAATTTCAAATTTCTTCTCTTATTATTTTCAGTCAGAATATCCTTCAAAACATAAAAATGAGTCATAATGATTGAAATGTTGATAATATCATGGACCATCAATTATCAGTATTTAATCAGCCAAATCTTAGTTTTGGTAGTGATCATAAAATATAACTTTAAAATTATGAACAACATGGATCTCATATATATTTTCTGATCAATTATAAATAAATGATAAGATTTGTTTGTTAAGTTATAATTTTACCTATATTTTTAAAATATTTTAAAAAAATAAATTATATTAAGTTTTAACAGATTGTATTATGATCATATCAAAAAAATCACACAATTTACCCCATCTTCTCTTGAAAAGGATTAACAATATAATTTTATCTATCAATTTCAAATACTGGTAAGTAAAATTTTTCACATTCAAACATATGAAATCAATTTATTATTTTAACTATTATTTTTTATTTTTTATTTTTTCAGTTATCACACCATGGAAATAAGATTGATAGTCTATTATGTAAACTGAGTAACCCACCATCTAAATTGGTAAAATCTCATAATATGTATGTGGTTAATATATTTCAATTTCATATACATGCATATAGTGAATAAAAAGAAAATTAAGTTGATTTTTATGAAATTATAGATTAAATAATTGAGTTATGTTATCAGAGATATAATTACATGATAATATTTAAATTTCATTAGTTTAATACTAATTGAGTTTTGTAAAATCATCCATTACATGGAGTTATTAACATTTAATATAAAATTAATTTATAGTAAATGAACCATTTATGTTGAAACGTCAAGTTTATTATATAAATTAATGTGTTACTTTGATAGATTTAAATGATTGATGGAGTGTAATAAAAATTAAATCTCATGAAAACTATTTTATGAAAAATAAAATTGGTTCTAAATAAGTGAAATATTGGGAAATATTTTAAGAAACATCACCAAATACTTATCTTTCACAAAGAGATATAGATATTAATGATGAGACTCTGTGGTTAAGGGTTGATGGTGTTGATAATTTTAATGATGTATCCAATGAATTTGAAATAATGAGTAATGATGAAATTGAATCTCATGTGGAAATTGATGATGCTGAGAAGTAATATAAATACATTGAAACTGATAAATTTGAAGATGAAGAATATGAATGATGCATTACATTATATTTATAGTCATATTCCCTATTTATTTTATAATTTTTTTAAAATGTATATTATTTTTTATATTTGATATTTATATTAATAATTATTTGAAGGTAACATTATTTTCTCTTAGTTTCTACTATACGTCTCAATAGTAGTTCAATGAGATGATGTATAATTTGGTTGATAATGATCCACCCATTGATGAGCCTCTTTTTTTCAGTAAAGGGTGTTGACATGACACCAACTACTATGAGGGTTTGAAGCCTTACATAATTGATCATTCCATAGACTATTCTTAAGTGTAATCTAACCCTTGAATTCAATTCTTGTCTAAGGAAGTAAGTTTAAATGTGAATTTTATTTAGTTTTCATTTAATTTGTTTTATTTAATAATTTTATTACTAATTATTCTTATTTTTATAGTTTTTCACATCTATCCATTGGTCAAGCTAGTTCTATTCTGAGTAACTATTTTTATACGTCCTTGGTGTCATGGGATCAGGTTCCAAACATTATGTGTCATTTTATGTTCAAGCATTAGATTATATATAAATAAAAAATGTATTCTATTTTAAATTTATACAATTTTTAATTAACTATATTATTATATATCTATAGGTTTTATGGTATCCTATTAATGGTAGTATGAGACCCTCTATTTGGGAATCGTGTGAGGCTTGAATGAATGAAAATTTCTATTAGTTTTTATATTACCTTCAGAAGAGAGATATGGAGAGAGAATAATTGACTATATTTAATTTCACTTGTGTGTTTCATCAACCTGATTATTTACCCACTCATTATTGGGAGGTATTATGAACATACTAGATAAGGTATATTTTTCAGAATATATCATCTTCTGCTCAATAAAATTGAGGGAGACAGGATGTCATACATAAAATTGGGAGTCATACTTTTAGTATAAATCATCGATAGTTGGTAAGTAATATTTTTTAATAATATATATATATATAATATTAAATTTATATGATAAATTTATTTATTTTTTGGTTGACCCATCCATTATGGAGTTCGATGTGTACAAGAGGATGTCCACTGATAGTAATATTGGGGAGACTACTAGTGAGAGACAGTGACAGATTATGGTTAGTTTTTCATTTTTATATTTTTAAATTAACATAATATAATTTTTTTAATCTTTTTAATTATATTTATATGGTTGTTAAAGATATATGAGACATATATTTATTGAATAGATGAGATTCATTCCAAGCCGGATAGTGGGGATGATGCCTTGTGTGAGTCATGTTTTGTTGAGGAGGCTTGGCTATAGATGGTGGTGAGTGGTATTGAGAAAGACTAAGTGATCGGTACATGTTCATGATTAACTCTAGCTATTTACCTAGTACTTAAGTAATCTCATCGTTCATCTTGAAGGGTTTCATGAAAGATCATTCTCCTCCACTACTATAGAGTATGAGGTGAGGCTGCGAGATCAAGATGAGATTATATAGAAACTAACTAGAGAGAGGGAAGAGTTGTGAAAGTATCATGTGAAACAAAATCAGTATCATGACCATATTATGGGGTATATGCAGTGACTTACACATGGTTTAGGGATGGATTTTTCTCTATCTGATGTATATGATCACCCACCCCTCAATCAAATTATTCTTACATTCTTTTTTAGGAATTTTTTTTATTATATTTGTTTTAATTTTATAATAATTTTTTTATTTTCTTTATTTTTAATTTTATTTTGAATTTTTTTATTTATTTAGAGTTATTTATGATAGATTTTTAATTTTGTCACAAATATTTTTTGTAACATGAATTTAACACCATCGTAAATAAACTGGAAGAATAGTATCTATGAAAGAATTGTAAATCCATCACAAATGTATTGGAAAGAAATTATTTTTTATGGGATTTATAATAAAGTTTAAATATTATTTGTGACTTTAAAACCTGATTTTATTTATAAGTTATGAAATTAAGAAAGAATTTTATTTTTAAAAACAATTGGTAAGGTGTTCATTTTGAGAGTCATGATTCATATTGAAATTATGTGGGTTGGAGTATTCTGAGGAGATGTTTTTGGATATGGAGTGAGTTCTGGGAGGTACCTCGACTACTTGGGAAAGTATTGGGATCTTTAGTTTAGAGTTTAAAAATGTTGGAATAATTTTTTCCTATGCATGGTTTCTGCATAATTAGGAAAAATGTGCAAGGATAATCATGAGTCTTGGATTTGGATTGAGTTTTGGAAAAAAAATTCACATAGTTATAGAAAACCCTTACAATTCATGAATTTCAATTGTAGAGGGGGTTTTCACAGTTGGTTCACAATTTATAAAACTATGTAAGAAACCCATATAGGGTGTGTGGCCTTGAATATTGAAGGATACATAATTTGAACACGGTTTGGAAAACTATGCATCCAAACCATGTGAAGGATATGTCTTGAGGAAGTGAAAACTGTATTGTTGGTGCATGGTTTTGGAAAACCATACAATAACCATGTGTCCTTTAAAATTTCTTAAAATTTATTTTACCATTTTTTCATCATTTTATTCTAATACCTCTCTCCCATTTCTTCTTTCCTTGTGAATACTCAAACTAGGGGATCCCCTCCCCCCCATTTCCTTTTATCCCTATTTAGTATGGGAAAATTTTTGGTGGTTTCCTTTGGTGACTGAGGTGAGTTCCCATTCTCCTTCCTCTATTCTTCTTTCTTTCTTGTTTCTACAAGTTTTGGTTGTTTTGGATTAGGTTTTAGTAATTATTTCTACTATATAATGATGGAAATCATATGATATGTTGGGGATTTTTTATGGTGTATCTAGAGGATGTCCCAAGATAATGAACACATGTTTATTCATGTAGTTGTAATTAAGGTACATTTCCCAATGAATTTTCATAGGGTTTTTGATTTAGTTGGATGAAATTGGCCATCAATTCATGTAACTAAATTGGGGTTTTTATGTGTCTTAGGTCTGTGTGTGTGTCAAGAGTGGACATTGCCTTTTTGTTCATGATTTCAATATCATGAGGTCGCCTAATGAGTTTAGTATTGATTATTCCAAGATTAATTTTTGGTTTTAATTGTCGGGTTTATTAATTTTTTGGTATATATTGATGATATAGGTTCTCATGTAATAATAATAGATCAGTTAAATATTATGATGGATTTATATATCATTGATTAAGGTAGGTGTCCTTGACTTTATTCAAGTCTCTTTCTCATTTTTTGATTTTATATTTTTGTGTCATCATCATTATATATGTGTTCATTTTGAATGACTTGTGTGATCTTGAACATAAATTTGGATAGGATTGCATTGTCTTGATAGTTAACATGGACCACATAGCTTGATAAATAGTTCAATGATGGAACCTTGGTTGAACGAGTGTTGATGGACCTATTTATGGATTTCTTGGTGGTGTTTGTTTTATTTCCAAAGATAAAAAAGTATTCCTTTTAAAAAAATTAAAGGGGTTTGGCTCAAATGAAATTTTAAAAGTAAAAAATAGTGATTTTGGTAATGAGTTTTGAAATGGTGATTTAAAATTAAATTTTGGTTTTATAAAGAATATTTGGTGGGATTTTGTCCAAGGACTTGGTGTGAGTAAAACAACATGTGCTGACATTTTTAAATGGTTTTAAGTAAGGATTTTGACTTGGTTTACAAAGGAAATTATAAATTTATTAGTTGAGTTATTTTGGTTTGTTTGGCCTTATGAAGATGATGTGTTGTTTTCTAAAGCCTAAGTTCTCTTATATGTGTCCCTTACTATGATTTCCTTGTGTGTTTCTTGTGCATGTTGATGTATGATTGCGTTTGATAGTTGATGATGTTGGATTTTGATGTCAAATATTAGGTTTAGTTGAGTTTATGTGGTTAACCCCTTAGATGGGAGAGATGAGTCTCAAGGACCCTGATGGATTTTGAGGGATGTTATGACCGGAATAGAGGTCTGGGGCTGAGAGATTAAAATATAATTGAGGAAATTGTGTGGGTGTCTATGTTATGATGTGACCTAGAGTACCTTATTGGGTTCCCTAGTATCATGTTAACCCTATAAATAGTTGGTGTGTGGAATGGGTAGTGATGATTATTGGTGTCACCTTAGAACCCAAATCGTTTTCTTGAGCCTAATATGGTTGTCATGTTGGGGATTAGTCATGTTTTTGAGAGGCCTCATGTGGTATGTGTGTGGTCTCTCTGATGTTCTAAGATGGTTTCATGCTATATGAAGTTTTAGGAAGATAGTGTTCCCTAGGTGTGTTCATTTATATATATATATATAGACACACACATATTATATAACTATAATTCTGAGGTGGTATTCCCTAGGTGTATGTGATACCTGGTTCTAGGGTGAGTTGTGGCCCCTAGGTATATGTGTTTTTATCTCTATGTATATGTGATTGTGAATTTGGGTTCAAGTGTTGTGGAATATATGTATCTCTGGGTAATGAGGGCCTAACACATGTTCAAGATAGGGTATGTGACCCCCAGGTGTATGATATGTGATGGTTCTGGAGAGAGTGTGCCCTAGGGTGTATGTAATATATGGTTTGAGGATGGGATTCCCTTGGGTAGATATTATCATGGTTCTAGGGCTATATGTGGATCCCCCTAAGTGGTATGATGGTTCCAAATGAGATATGACCTAGGTAGATGATGGTTTTGGGATGAAGGTTTCCCCCAGGTGGTATTTTTATGTACTAAGGATGGTTATATTTCCCTCTAGTGGTTAATTGATATCAAAGACATCTAAAACTAGCCGAAATAGGTATGATGTTTATTTACTAGTTCTGGGGAGAGACTTGTTCCCCTGGGTGGTTAGTGTGACATCCTCTAGGACACTTTGGCACTATCCAAAGTAGGTATAAATGGGGTTCAAGGTGGTTTAATTGACACCTAATGACCCGACATGTATGTTTGTTGTGATTTTATGTTATGTTTTCAAGTGGGTGTGTTTAATAAGCATTAAAACACTTATAAATAATTTATTTAATTCATATCCACTTGATCAAACAGGTACTTAGTATTATTGTGGGATTGGGGATTTCTATTAGGACATTAGACTCACCCTTTACCCATATGCATGACATGGAATGTATGTGGGTATACCTTTTTGTTTTCTCTTAGTTCATGAGTTCTTATTAGAGATGTACATAAGGTATAGGTATGTTATATTATAGAGGCTAAGGATTCGGTGGGATGGTTATTATGATTTGGCACATAGGACAATTTACTTCAGTTTTTTTCATGCATGTACTAGACTGTGTTCCATTTTTTATATATATGATTCTATTTATTTTTTTATTAGTTTCTACTACTCTATTATGGTTTATGGATCATATAGAATACTTTTATACTTTCTATTTTGGACTACAGGGGCCTCGTTGGATCCATGTCTTATTTGTGAACAAGTTTTGGGAAGTCCATTATATGGAAGGGTCGTGCTAAATTTTCAGCAGATTTAGGCATGACCATTGAGATTTATTTTAGAGTTAATAGTCTTTACACAACTATGTTAGGCCCTCACCGATAGTCGACAGCCTATGGTGTATAGAGAGGCATATCTGAGGTCATGTAATGGTACTTACTTGGGTTTAATTTGTTCAATAAAATCTAGGGCATTAAAAAAGTGGTATTAGAGTGTGTTTTAGGGAAATATAACATGGTTATAGGTGGAGTTAGTTTTTTGGGACTTATGGGGTAGATCGAACACATTCTAGTCATCATGACATTAATTAAAACTCAAGTTTCCTGGGGATTTATAATATTGGGACTAGTAACTCTAGGATGAGTGAGGTGTTGGGTTGATCTGAGAATCCCAATGTGGTATGGAAACTTGGGATGAATTTTTCATGAATCGTGATATTGGAATGCTTAGGGCATGATACATGTGCCTATAAGCAGTGTTGTTTTACATATTAACTCATAAAAATCCATTATCAATTGAATGAACTTATAATCAAATTGATATTTTCTTGAATATATTATAAGGGATGATTATATTATTATGGGTTCAAGTAATTTTTTTAATTGATTATGATTGTGATTTTTTTGCCACCATAGGGTAATGGTTTTTAGGATGGTTGGTTTTTGAGAAAAAACTTATTTAAAAAACTTAGTTTTAAAATAAAACTTGCATAGTGGTACAAGGTGTGTGTGAAATAATTTTATGGGTTGGTTTTTATTTGAGATGGATCATGGAGCTGGTGATTTTAAAATGATCATAATTTTCTAGTTTTGAGAAAATCTAGGGGAAAATGTTTTTGGAATTAAATTTTAAATGGTTTTTAAAATTGGGTTTCAAAGTGGTTTTTAAATAGGGAGTGGTTTTATATTTTTGTATATAATTTTTTCTTGGAAAATTACTTTTTATGTTGTAAGTTGTGTTTATATTGGTTGGTGTGGTGTATAGAGAGCATCCAGTGCCTTTGTAGGTTGGTTTTCTGGATTTTTAGTGGTTGAATAAAGGAGACCCTGGTGTTTTCTTGTATATATGATGAGTATGTCATGGATTTTTTAGAGATAAATTTATGTAAATATCATGGGATGGATGTTTTTTTTGGATCGAGTAACCAAATATTATTTTTTTAGGTTTGGAGATTGGATCCCTTGATGTGTGTTTTAGTGATTTTTTGGTTTAGACCATTAGTGTTCATTTTCAGTAGGTGATTCTTATAGTGGGGAGAACCATTGGGAAAAATTGGGTTATTTTAGTGAATTATTATGGTGAAAAGAAATTTAATCCTTAACCTAAATTGATTATTGTTTCCTTAGTGTTTTGGAGTGTGGTTGATCATCTTCTTGGTGTTTTGTAGTTGGTGATTCATGTTATTGCTCAGATGTGAGAAAGGTCGTCACATCCAATCATTATGTGCAGTAGTGGATGATAAGTGGGTAGTGGATATTATTTCTTGGTTTAGTGAGGTGAAAATAAGAATATTTTTATGTTTGGGAGCATAAAATCAGTTGTGGATGTACAACTATTATGTCAGAAAGGTCAGGGGCATAGTGAAACCGATCGGTAGACAGTTGAATTTGTAGAATAATAATAGTGAGTGGATAAAATAGATTATGATTTAGGATAAATGTTGTTTAGAGTTCATGTTTTGGCATTGGACTTATATTGGA
The DNA here is from genome assembly GCA_963277665.1 of Viscum album. Classification (NCBI taxonomy): domain Eukaryota; kingdom Viridiplantae; phylum Streptophyta; class Magnoliopsida; order Santalales; family Viscaceae; genus Viscum; species Viscum album. The sequence continues at coordinate 564,620,544 of OY728164.1, read as the reverse complement.
ATTTAAATTGATATAAGGGTGATTAAGATCAGGCATTTGTTGGTGATCATGAGTTAATTATGATGATAGATTTTTTCAGTTGAGGATCCAAACATCGAATTACACTAAGATTCAAGTTCAATATTTTTTGTAGGTGTTTAGATTGTACATTGATTCATTGGGGTGTTAATTTTTCATGTTTGGGTGGCATAGTGATGTGGTAATGTGTCTGTAAAGACTCGTAAATTTCAAGGAAAAATTTTGTTTTCTTAATTTCTTTGGGATTTTACAAGAACGCAGTTTCTAACGGAACCTGATTTCGAGGCCCGGTGTGCCCGGAATCATTTTCCAAAGTTTAGCTCGGGTACGTTCAGTGAACGAACGAGTGGGTTTTTCTAACTTTTGAACCGGTGCTCGGAATCGAATTCCGAGGGCACCGATGGAATCGCAGTGCCGGTAATTGCTTAAAAACACCTTTTCCAGAGTTGCGTTTTCTCGGGTGTGGTTTTTAATTTTTTTTTTTTTGGGTTAAGTAAAGGAATAAAATAAAAATGGTGCGACCAATTTTTATTTTACTTAATGTAGTTTAACCTAAGCTAAGTGTTTGGAGTGGGACCCACAATATCCTACCCACTAGGTAGGATATTTGTGAGGTGGGGCCCACATGATTCCCACCGTTTCTTTTCTTACTCAACCCCCTTCTTTAATAGGGTAATGCACCTGCACCCCTATTAAGTGGAAGTCAACCCTTGCGTTTTTCTGTTTATGAAACGCCTCAATTAATTTGGCGGTTTAAACGTTGCAATTAATTCAATTAATTGATTGTTTTGTTTTTGAATTTCAAAACGCATGGCTTGAGAAATAAAATAAGACAAACTCTTATTTTATTAAGGGTTGTTGGGTTGTGAGAGGTTTGGGAGAAATCACTCAAGCCGTGAAGCACTCCTTCCTCGATGAAGAACGCGCAGAACAACGACCCCCGACGACAGACGACGGTGAGAGACGCCTTCCTCGGAGATTGACGACCCGACGTGCATCTCCTCGTTCTTTATTTCCATGTCAAAGGAAGGGAGACACCATTCCTCCACGACGCGACGATCCGCCTTCTTCCACGGCGATCAATTCCGTGACGTCCCTTTCCGTGACGAACCCTCGCTCGACGACGCTTGAGGTAGGGGTTGTTTACTTTTTTTTTCTTGAAAAATCCTTGTCATTCTTCGTCTTTTGAGCCGCTATTTATCAACTTAACGGAAGGAGGTCGGACCGCACGAACACGGATGACTCTCCTCCCCCTTTGTTGTTTTGTTCATTCCGGCATGAACAAAGGCGGCGCGGTCCAACGGCACCACGCGGAAACAAGGAAGAACGCGACGAAGAAGGGCGGCGTCGCCGCGCCGCGCCGTTGAGGCCGAACGAAACCGCGGCTGGAGTCGGGGCCGCGGAGGCGATTCGAAGACTCCACTGGTTGATCGTTGTACGCGGATCGATGGGTGACGATGAAGCGGTCCGAAAAGGCATTATGAGGTCTTCACAGTGAAGGGTCGGTCCCGAAAGGACCGCTGGCAAAGACGACAGGCCAAACGGACCACCGGAGCACGTCCGGTGGTCCGCGGAAGATCATGCCGGCGTGCCCTGCCGGCAAGGCGGAGGCGCCCGGCGCGCCGCCGGGAAGGGCCGTCACGGCTGAAGCCGCAGCGGCTGGTCCCGCGGCCGAGCGGGGCCAAGGGGAGACGCGGCACTGGCCTCCGCATCGCTGGAAGGAAGTGGCCCCCACGCGGGGTCGCAGCTTCTTTCAAGGGGGAGACCGCACCCCCTTGTTCCGCTCAGCCGAACAGTCGAGCGGCCATGCGGCTGCGCCAGCGCGGCAGGCCAACCGGCCGGGCCGCGCCCAGGCCAGGCCGGGCCGCACCCACCAGGCCGGGCCGAGCCCTATTGGGCCGGACCCAGACCCAGGGGGGTCTCGGGCCGGGTCGGTCCGGGCCCGAACCCCCGATCGACGCACCGTAAGTTGAGATTTGATCCTTGGATCGAGACGGTTGTTTCAGTATACTACACTCAAGGTTTTGGAGAACTTTGAGTATGACCAGGTTGGTTCGGATACGAAACCAACCGGGCCCTCGGAGCGGAAACGCTTATATCTCGAGCTCTGGACGTCCGATCGATGTTCCATCAACTTTGTTGGATTCCTATTGATGAGAAGAAACTTTTAGCATGATTCTCCTGAGTTTTGGATGCAACTGGATAGTGGCTGGGTTGGACTGTACCCGAAATCCAACCGGGCCCCTAGAACGGAAAAGCTGATAACTTGCAGACCGGACGTCCGTTTGACAAACCGTCAGTGGCGTTGGTGATCATGTTGATAAATGGTCCCTATGAGAATACCCTATGAGAGTTCGGGGTACAGTAGAGATATGGCCGGGTTGGTTCGCACACGAAACCAACCGAGCCCCTGGGACGAAATGGCTAGTAACTCACAGACCGGGCGTCCGACTGACGCGTCGTCTGTTGCATTGAGACCCCTATGAGGAGGCGGTCCTTTGAGATACTTTTTTGTGGAACTTCGTGATACTTGGAGTATCGACCAGTAGCTCGTGGAGCGGACCCTCCCGGTGACGAGCTAGTAGAGTGCAGAGACCTAGTAGCTGGCTGAGACTTGACGACTGCTGATCTATCGACTCGGTGTGTATCGGATAGCCCAGTGGGGAGTGCTTGGTTGTAGCGGCAGACCCATAGCGGAGGAGCTCTTGGTAGTAGCGGTAGACCCGCAGTACTCAACAGAAGGAGTACCTCTGGAGTATGAGGGGGAGCGCTTGGTTGTAGCAGCAGACCCACGGCAGAGGAGCGCTTGGTTGTAGCGGCAGACCCGCGGTACTCAACAGAAGGAGTACCTCTGGAGCCTATGAGGGGGAGCGCTTGGTTGTAGCGGCAGACCCATGGTGGGAAGCGCTTGGTTGTAGCAGCAGGCCCACAGTACTCAACAGGTGGAGTACTGCAGTAGTTCAAGGTTAGTGGGGCGCGCTTAGTTGTAGCGGCAGGCCCACTGTACTCGACAGAGGAGGAGTTCTCCAGAAGCTGTGGTTTTGACATCATGAATAAAATCATGGTTGAGCTGAGTCTATAATCTTTGTGTTTCCTCATGAATGATATTAGTCACTTGATAACTTAGGTATATGTATGGGCATATACCTGGGTAGTGGTTATCCGTTGATTTCATAATCTTTGTGTTTCCTCATGATTGAGATGGGTTACTTGATAACTTGGGTATATGTATGGGCATATACCTAAGTAGAGGTTATCTTTTGAGATCTTCTTTGTGTTTATCCTTGTTGGATTTAGTGCGACCTTGAGGGTCTCGGGGTCCCTACTGAGTATCGTTATACTCACCCCTGCACGGGCTATGCCCGCACATCATTGTGTTGGTTGTAAAACCACGCCCTTAGGCTAATATAACAAGGCCGAGCCCAACATATAAACATGCAATTTATACCATTCCTCTCAAGGAAAAACTAATGCATAATTTAAACATGGCATACCCTCGAGTATCCTGGCCAAACGGATAAATAGAGGAATTCACCCCTGGGGTAGTCCTGGATCCAAGCACTGATCCCAAACAACATTTTTACAATTTTATTTAATTACCTATGCAATTCTAGGTAGTTAAAATAGCCATGGCCTCAGCCACACAACACCCCAAATATGGGTTTGTAGCTCAAACACACACAAAATGCACAACAGTTGGAAAATAAACACCAAGCCACCTAACTTATACGCCCCTAATCAGTATACTCGAACAACATTCCCCGAATTGTCCTAGAACGAGGTAGATCTGAGGTGAAAGAAAATTCATTAAACCTTAAATAACTTTACTTGAAGGAAGAATTGGCAAGAACTGATCAAGGAGAAGGAAACTCTTACCCGTGCGGTTCCAGCGAGATCGTCCGAGGCGGAAACGGATTCCCGACGTGCGCTCGGCGGATCTCCAAAGGTATGGCCGTCCACTCCCTCTCCTTCCTCCGGTTCTAAGCCTTCCCTGTGAACAGGGGAAGCTACTTCCCATTTTAAGCGAAAAAAACAAAGTACACGGCATGTACTTCCCATTTTTAAATTGTTCTTTTGGCGGCTTCCCGCCAGCGTGGCACTGTTCACCTATCGACATGACTACACGGCATGTCTGCATGAGCACACGGCGTGTTCTGTCGCACAACTGGCCACCGCCTTACTATTCGCCTGTCGACTGACTACACGGCGTGTAAAGAACCACTACACGGTGTGTAGTCGGTTCCTACACCCTTCATTGCTGGCATATCCACACACCCTATGTACTCATTCCACACAGCCATAAGTACACGGCATGTGGAAAAGTACACGGCGTGTACTTCCAAAATTTGGGATTTTTCCCCATTTTCTTTATTTTCTCAAAAAAACTTAAGGAAAAGAGAAAAGAATAAACGCGTACCTCAAGAATAAGAACCGGGTTCTTACAAACTTCCCCTGTTATAGCAATTCGTCCCTGAATTACACTTCCAAGGGTGGCGAAGATATAGCTCAGAACAGATCTGGCCACTGAGCACGTACGTCAGTCTCCCTCTCCCAGGTTTCGTCCTGCACTCGGTCATGCTGCCATAGCACCCATACGAGAGGAACTGACCAGCCTCGGAGAACCTTCGTGCTCCTATCAACGATACGAATCAGATGTTACTCAAAGGATGCATATATATGAAGATCAACCTCCTTTGGCTGAAAGGTGTGAGACGGGTCTGAATGATAGAGATGCAACTGAGACACATGGAAGACGTCGTGCATGGATTGGTACCGCTGCAGTAATTGCAACTGATAGGAAACCAGCCCGACTCTCTCCAGAATCTCAAATGGCCCCACATACCTCGGTGAAAGTTTACCCTTTCTCCTAATCCGTCTGTGTCACAGCCATGGTGAAACACGCAAGAAAACCTGATCCCCGACCACAAACTCCAAAGGTCGTCTGCGGCAATCAGCATAAGACTTCTAACGAGACTGTGCGGTATCCATCTGCTTCTGAATCAACTGGACCTGCTCAGAAGTCTCCTGCATGAGACGTGGTCCCAGTAAAGCTGCCTCACCTGACTCTAACCAGCACAAAGTTGATCGGCATGGCCTACCATATAAATCCTCGTAAGGTTCTATCTCGATAGTTTTCTGAAAACTGTTATTGTAGGAAAACTCGACTAGTGGTATATGCTTCTCCCAAGATCCCCCAAAGTCTAGGATGCATGCACGCAGCATGTCATCTAGCACATGAATCGTACGCGCTGACTGTCCATCTATATGAGGGTGGTATGTTGCGCTCAGAAGCACCTGTGTACCTAGTGACCTCTGAAAACCCTGCTAGAAATGATATGTAAAACGAGCATCCCTATCCGAAATGATAGAACAAGGAACCCCATGAAGACGCACGATCTGTTGGATATACAAATTCCTGAGCTCGTCAACACTGAAGGTCTCCTTCATCGGAAAAAAGTGAGCTACCTTCATGAGTCTGTCTACAACAACCCACATGGAATCATTGCCTCAAGGTGACCTCGGAAAATCAGTCACGAAATCCATCGCGACATCATCCCATTTCCACTCCGGAATGGGTAACTGCTGTAACAGTCCTGCTGGACTCTGGTTCTCTGCCTCCACCTGCTGACAGGTGGAACACCTCGTAACAAAACCAGCTACATCTCTCTTCATACCCGGCCACCAGTACTGACGTCTCAAGTCATGGTACATCTTGGTAACCCCGGGATGAACTTCCCAAGTTGAATCATGAATCTCCCGCATCAACTCCTCGCATATATCCACTGGAACCCATACTTTTCCATGGAAACACATAACCTCATCATCGTCTATCATCCAATCAGGAGGAGGGTCCTCACTTGCCACCGACTCCCGTAGAACTAGGCCTAGTGAATCAGATAGTTGTCCCATCCTCACTCTGTCCAAGAGGGTATAAGTCACAGCTAAAGATGAAAGATAGGTTTTCCCCTAACTGCCGTGCACCTCCAAATGCATCTCAGAGAACAAATCCATAAGCTTCCACTCACCACTGGCCTCCTGCACTGCCTGTATTTGAGTCTTCCTTCTCAGTGCATCAGCTACTGCATTACCTTTACCAGGTGTATAGGCAAGCTCAAAATCTAAGTATTGTAGGTATTCGACCCACCTCCTCTGCCTCAGATTCAGGTCACACTGAGTAAAGATATACTTGAGACTTTTATGGTCGGTGAAAACCACAAAATTCTCTCCCAATAGATAATGCCTCCAATAGCGCAACGCATGCACAACTGCAGCCAACTCGAGATCATGAATAAGGTAATTCCTCTCATGTGGCCTCAACTGCCGAGACCCGTACGCAACAACTCGATCGCCTTGCATCAACACTGCTCCCAGCCCAATACCTGATGCGTCACAATAAACTATATAGCTCTTCCCCTGCTCTGGGAGTATCAGGATCGGTGCTGATGTCAACCTTCCTTTTAGGTCCTAAAAGGATGCCTCGAAAGCTTCCGACCAAATGAACTTCACACCCTTCTTAGTCAGACCCATCAACGGCGCTGCTAAGCGGGAGAAGTCCTGTATGAACCATCTGTAGTAACCAGCCATCCCTAAGAAACTCTGTATCTCAAACACGTTCTTAGGCTGATACCAGGAAACTACTGCTCTCACCTTCTCTGGGTATACTGCAACTCTTGCCTCTGAGATAATGTGACCCAAGAAGTGAATCTGGTCCATCCAAAAGTGGCACTTTGAGAGCTTAGAATATAGCTGATGCTCTCTTAGTGTACTCAATGCGATCTCAAGATAGGTGGCATGGTCGTGTCGAGTGTGAGAGTACACCAAGATGTCGTTCACGAAAACTACCACAAAAGAATCAAGATACGGATGGAACACACGATTCATCAGAGCCATGAAAACTATTGGCGCGTTCGTGAGTCCAAACTACATAACCAAGTACTCATATAGAGCATATCTACTCCGAAAAAGTTGTAAGTGGTATATCTGATGGTCTCACGTACAGCTGATGATATCTTGATCTCAAGTCAATCTTAGAGAACACTCGTGCTCCATGAAGTTGATCAAAAAGATCATCTAACCTTGGCAAGGGATATCAATTCTTAACCGTCAACTGGTTCAGCTTCCGATAATCCACACAGAGTCTGAGGGTACCGTCCGCCTTATTCGCAAAAAGGACCGGTGAACCCCACGGAGAAGTACTGTGTCAGATGAAACCCTTAACCTGTAACTCCTCTAACTGCCTCTTGAGCTCCTACAACTCTGGTTTAGCCATCCTATAAGGATGAATGGAAACCGGTTCTTCTCTTGGCACAATATCAATAGAGAAATCCACCTCTCTCTCTAGAGGTAAACCTAAAAAGTCGTCTGGGAAGACATCCCTAAAATGATCAACCACTAGGGGAAAATCCATCTGACAAGTCCCCTGATCATCCAAATATAAGCTCGCAATCTGGTCTGTGACTCCACCTTGCCCATGATGCTCTGGTCCATCTCGACTCGCCTGAACATCCCATTCTCCCTTGTATAGAAACTCTCCACCCTCTGGTGACGTGAAGCTCGCCCTGAGACGGTAGCAGTCTACAAAGGCTCAGAAGGGAACCAACCAGTCCATCCCGGGAATGACATCATAGCTCTTCATCTCTAAGATATAGAGGTCCCATAAAAAGTGACACCCACCAACCTCAAGGGGTAACTCCTTGCACTGACACACACCAGCCATTCTAGTCCCCAATGGAGTGTCTAGCGTCATGATATCAGAAGAAAGAGAAACACTGAGCCTAAGGCTCTCCACAACGGGTACAGATATGAAACTATGTGTAGCACCCGTATCAAAAAGTACTGAAGATAAGACAGAAGCTACAAGAATAGTACCTCTGACTGTAGAAGGTCTGGGATCCTACTCCTGCTGGGTCTGTTGCACTGCATATGACCGCCCAGTGTCGCATCCCTACAACACATCCTAGATACCCTGAGCTGTCCCGCCCTGCTGCCTCTGAGATCCTGGTGTTTGGCTACCACGGCGACGACCACCATCTATGCTTGCACGCCCTAATGTATTTCAGTTCCCCGACTGGTAAGAAGCCACTGGTCCTCCTCCCGCATGCGGAGTCTATATAGAACCCATCTCACTAGCCACTGGTAAAAACGCCCTGCAAAAGCATTGCAGATGACCCATCTTGCCATAATCTCAGCACTCCACTGGGTCACGTGGACACTGTGGTCTCTTGTGCCCCTCTCTGCCACACTGGTTGCACCTGATATGGCCACTTGAGGAAACTTCCTGGATGGTACTGCCACCCTGAGAGAGATCCATCTATCTCTTCCTCTTTCAAGTAGAAATAGTACCAGTAACTGGTGCTGAACTGCCCTGGCCCACACCACTAGCTTCCCATAGGTTTCTCTCTGAAATCAGCGCCTGGTTCACAATAGCATGTACTAAAGGCAACCTGAAAACATTCACCAGTGATCAGATGTTATAATGAATACCATCCTCAAAACTTCTGTCTCTCAATTTCTCATCACCCACCAGCATGGGTGAAAAATGTTGAAGCTCGGTGTAGCAAGAAAAATAGTCCATCACCGACATAGCACCCTTCTGTAGATTCATGAACTCTTGAGCTCTATCTACCCTCAGCATCTCTGGGAAAAGGAATTCATAGAAGACTGCCTGAAAATATCCCCACTTCATGTCTTTGTGATTCTCTGACTGGGTGGTAACATCCCACCACCTCTTGGCGGAATCACGCAGCATATATGTCGCGAGCTTGACCCTTTGCCCTGGAGGCGTCTCAAGATGCTCGAAAATAGTCTGCATCGACCCCAACCAAGAATCTGCAACCTGTGGTCTGCCTTCCCCTAAAAACATAGGTGGATGCTGCTACTGGAAGATACGAGTTAGCTCGGAAAATAGATGTGGCAGGTTGCGGTGCTCCCTGAAAGTTCTGCATGAACCAAATAAAGCCTTCACAGAACTGCACCTCCATACCTGTGTCTGGTATAATAGCCGGCACTACATCTGGCTCTGTTGGCGGATCTACTGGTAGCCCATGGCCCACCATCTCTGGAGTATACTCGTTGACACTCTCTTGGCGAAAAACGTGTGGTCGTCTAGGTTTCATGACACTACAAGGTCAAAAACACGCTTAGATTCAAGAATATCAAGACTGAAAGCAAAGGAACCACAAAGGGAACAAGAGGAAGAAGGCATTTGAAGATTTGCAAAACAAGACTACACGGCATGCACAATGACTACACGGCATGTACTTGACTTCTCTTAACCTGCCCAAGTCCTTCCACATGGCTAAGCCACACGGCTCCGGTTGAACAAAAGCTACACAGCGTGTATCATATCTACACAGCATGTACGGTGTTATTTTCCAATTGCCTGTATCATTTGTGACACGGCCGACTACTCGGCTTGCAACTTCACAGCATGTTACACCCTCCCACAGCGTGTACACTACCCTGTCTCCCAGCCACATGGCTAAGTCCACATGGTCTATCCTCAGACAAGACTACACAGCATGTCCCAGAGGTACACGACATGTTCAAGGAAAGGTGACACCGACCCGTGTTGTTATTTACACGGCTGAGTCCCCAGGCCGCACTACACGGCGTGTTCAACAGTGGACACGGCGTGTATGTCTTAAGGTTTCCTTCGTCCGTGTTGTTCATTACACGGGCAGACTCTGGGTCAACACCACACGGCGTGTACATCCGGTACACGGTGTGTGTTCCCCAAACATTCCCTACCCCGTGTCGCCCCCATACGGTTTGTGACATGGGAAGAGACTACACGGCGTGTACTCTGGGTACATGGCATGTATTTAAAAAGTTTGTTTTTACTCCCAAACAGAAGGACATACACGGTGTGTTTAAAGATACTACACGGCGTGTATACTGGGTTTCTGGACAGTATGCCTCATAAACTTCCTTGAAACCCAGAAAATACCAAAAAACAACACCTAAGTGTCGAATTCTGACGTGTGAGGGCCCATAATCCCCACGAATCAAAATTTGACATCTTATCTATGTTATAAAAAAATAAACAGTCAATGAGACACCAAATTCTAGTCAATGAGGGCACATAATCCCCAAATACAAAATTTTGGCGTTCATTCTATAAACCGGCTCAAATAAAATTACCCTATCACACGGCGGGTATTTTATCAGAGTAGCTACCACAACAGCATTCTTTACTAGCACAGCAACTATCACAACAACATGTGAAATTCTAATGCACCTACATGGCATGGAACTATGCATGGCATGTGATTTCTAGCATGTTCCTATATGATGCATGAGATGGCATACCCTCATCTCATCGAGTTGCCACTAAATAGAACCCATAGATAAAATATAACAGCACAATCACAAGTGTGTCACCCAACAGTGAAATCAAATCAACTGTAAATTGCAAAATTAGTTAAATTACAATCATGAGGTAAATCGGCTTTTCCCTATACGCGGGTTAGCTATGCCCGGGCACAGCTTATTACCAACCATTGTTCGTCCTATCCCTGACTATGGCTCCAAATAGTAAGTCAAAGAAAAGAACCCCTCTAATACCACTTTGTAACATCCCGGTTCTGGGTGCCACCCAACAGGTGCCCTGAACCCGGTTCGCCACGTGACCTCAAGCGCATTTCTCGAAATGCCAGAGGCTGCCGACTAGCAGTGAGGGCCCAGGTCTAATAGTGGGTAAACTATTCCCTCATTTGTCAAAGTGTAGTGCAGCGGAAAGAATAAAACATACAACAATAGTGGAAGCAGTAAATCATACACAACTGAAATAAAAAACTGCAGTAGATAATACCAACCAGTATATAAATAATGGTGCAACATGCCTCAAATTCTAAGAAAGCAGTCAGAACATGTTACACAACAGTACAGTACAGTATAGGAAAGAAAAACAGAACAAATCAGTCGGTAGCATCGCGAGCCATAGCTCTGTCCCATGCTCCCCTACTCCTCAGCAACAATCGTGTACCTGTATAGGGACCCTTTCCCTTATCTACACCTGTAGAAATGTAATCTGTTTGCGCCGAAAAGAATGACCCAAATAGGGTGTGAGAAATAAATCCCAATAGGCACCCACCAAATTCCTATGCCCAAATGTGTGAAAACATGCAACAATAATGTGAATTAGTAAATTCAATAAACTAAGAAGTAACCAAAAGTAACTATCTTAACCAGTTATATTTCCATTTTAATTATTCATTTAACCATTTAATTTAGTATTTGTGCTCAACAGCACCAAGCCCTCAAGCCAACCAGAACCTTTCCCTCATGATAATATAGTAAAACCATGCCCTCAGGCTTTCCCTTAGGCTATACATAATCTTTCCCTCAAGCCTTTACCTTAGGTGGAATAGAATCTCGCCCTCAGGCCAAACTGAAACAAAACCATCAGGTAAACAGAATATTGTCCTCAGGCCTTGCCCTCAGGCGTAATAGTAACCTTGCCCTCAGGCTATACAAACCACTCCCTCAGGCTAATATAATCGGGCCGAGCCCAACACATAAACATGCAATTTATACCATTCCTCTCAAGGAAAAACTAATGCATAATTTAAACTTGGCATACCCTCAGGTATCCTGGCCAAATGGCTAAACAGCGGAACACACCCCTGGGGTGGTCCTGGATCCAAGCACTGATCCCAAACAACAGTTTTACAGTTTTATTTAATTACCTATGAAATTCTAGGTAGTTAAAATAGCCATGGCCTCATCCACACGACACCCCAAATATGGGTTCGTAGCTCAAAAACACACAAAATGCACAATAGTTGGAAAATAAACACCAAGCCACCTACCTTATACGCCCCTGATCAGTATACTCGAACAACGTTCCAAGAATCGTACTAGAACGAGGTAGATCTGAGGTGAAAGAAAATTCATTAAACCTTAAATAACTTTACTTGAAGGAAGAATTGGAAAGAACTAATCAAAGAGAAGGAAGCTCTTACCCGTGCGGTTCCAGCGAGATCGTCCGAGGCAGAAACGGATTCCCGACATGTGCTCAGAGGATCTCTAAAGGTTTGTCCATCCACTATCACTCCTTCCTCCGGTTCTAAGCCTTCCCTGTGAACAGGGGAGCCTACTGCCCATTTTAAGCAGAAAAAATAAAGTACATGGAATGTACTTCCAAGTACACGGCGTGTACTTCCCATTTTTAAACTGTTCCTCTGGAGGCTTCCCGCCAGCATGGCACTGTTCACCTGTCGACATGACTACACGGCATGTCTTCATGAGCACATGGTGTGTTCTGTCGCATAGCTGGCCACTGCCTTACTATTCGCCTGTCGACTGACTACACGGTGTGTAAAGAACCACTACACGGCGTGTATTCGGTTCCTACACCCTTAATCGTCGGCATGTCCACACGCCTTGTATACTCATTCCACACGGCCAGAAGTACACAGCGTGTGGAAAAGTACATGGCGTGTACTTCCAAAATTTGGTATTTTTCCCCATTTTCCTTATTTTCTCAAAAAAAACTTAAGGAAAAGAGAAAAGAAGAAACCCGCACCTCAAGAATAAGAACCGGGTTCTTACAGATTCATCCATGTATTTCATTGAGAAACATTTACCCAATCACACCTTCATATAATGAATTATTGGGATTTCATTTCTGGTAAGTAGTATATAATTTATATACAATATCATAAATACTACTATACTCTGACTAACCCTCTTATATACATAGAAATCATTTATGTTTTTTCTGAAAGAAAACTCTTTGATTGTACCATCAAACTGAATATTCCAACTCTAAGAATCATAATATCCATTTCTAAAATCCCATTAAGGAAAGTGGTTTTTCCATCCATTTGATATATCTCATAATCAAAATGATCTATTATGGCCAACAAAATATAAATGGACTATATCATCACAACATGAGAAAATTTTTCTTCATAATCAATACCATGAATTTGTATATAACCGTTTTTCACTAAGTATGCTTTATAGGTAGGAATTCTACCATCAATGTTGGTTTTCTTGTAGAAAAACCAAATTTCACCCTATGGGTTTTACCCCTTCAAGTGAATCTACCTACTTCCAAAATTGGGTATAATACATGGATTCCATCTTAGATTCCATGGCTTTAACCATTTCACAAAATCAAAAATATCATTATACCCTTGGTAGGTAGTGTATTTATCTACTATTTAACATTACTTCATCATCATTATCCATGATAAATCCATATTTCTAAATTTCATAATGCAACCAACTAGAACTTTGAGGTTCTTGTGTAACTTGAGTCGGCTCTTAGTATATAACTCTTTGTGGAAGCAGATCAACTTTCATCTTAGGGAAACTTCCTATTTTTTAGTCTTTAACTTCTCAAGGTTTATCTTTCCTTTCACTAACACCTTTGATTTTATATTCCTTCTCAAGGAATTTAGTAAATTAGTCCACAAACACTTTTTGATCAGTAGGATTATAGAAATAATATCCCTTAATTTCCTTGGGATAGCCAACAAATAATCATTTGTCATATTTGGATTCAATCTTATTAGAATCAAATCATCATAAAAATTCTTCATAGTTCCAAATATTCATAAATGAAAAACTGGGATGCTTCTCATACCATATCTCATATAAGATATTTAGGACTACTTTATATGGAACATGATTTAGTAGAAATATAGCAGTCTCTAGAGAATAAACCCAGAATGAAATAGAAAGATCATATAAACTCATCATCAATTGAACTATGCTCAACAAGGTATTATTACTCTTTTCAGACACATCATTCCATTATGTTGTTCAATGATTATTTAATTGTGAAACAATTCCACAATCTCTTATATGAGTTATGAATTCTTAGCTCAAGATTTCACCACCTTGATCTGATTGAAGAATCTCAATACTCTTTCCCAGTTGATTATGTACTTTTTTCTAAAACTCTTTAAACTTTTCAAAAGTTTTATACTTGTGTTTAATTATCTACACATATCCATACCAACTTAAATCATAGGTATAAGTAACTAAGTACCTAAAACCACCACTTGATTGTGTACTCATTGGTCCAGATGCATAACTATATATAAGATCCAATGGTCCAATAGACCTTTAACCATTTATCCCAAAAGGTTATTTGGTTATTTTTTTAGTAAAAAAAATTTCATATATCAAACAATTAATAATCGAATGAGTCCAACAATCCATCTCTATAGAGAATTTGAATGTGTTTCTTGTTTATATGTCTGAGGCGACAATGTCAAAGGTAGGTGGGATTAGAATAAATCCTAATCTTCTTATTCTTAGTTTTATATATAGGATTATTCATATCTAGAATGTATAAACTATTAATTATATTCTTAATGCTATAAAAAAATTTAGTCTATATATAGGCCAACTTTTATCCTTAATAATGAATGAAAATCCAATATTTTCCAAATAAGATGTAGAAATCACATTCATTTTTATGGAGGGAATATAATAACAGTTTTTCATTTTTATGATTAATTCACTTAGTATACTTATATCATAATTATCGACCTATAATTCAAAAAATATTACTATATTACTAACATGAAGATCCACTTCACCCTTTATCAATTCTCTCTTATCTTTGAGTCTGTGTTTATCAGAACAAATGTGTGATGCACATCCTATATCTAATAACCATGAGTTGGAGTTTGTGAAATTCATATCTATAACATTAATATTCAAATGATCAAAAATTTTCTCTTTGAGAACACTTTTCGACCTTAGATACCAATCCTTAACAGTTTTATAGGTTATACCTATTAGTGATCTCAATATGATTGTGATTGATTATATCATAACCGATAACAAAGAAATATCAATGGGTGAGTATCATGTAATATATATTTTCATTAATTAAATTAAATGATATTTCTCCCACTGAAATTGATGAACTTGGATATCATATCCTTTTAGTGATCTAATATCCATATTTCACAAGGAAATGAGTCCATTATGGCATTCCTCTCACCACTTAGTTATTTAGGTAGGGTATCATCCTAATAAAAATGGTTGTGAATCTAAGATATCTAAGATGGTAGATATTTATCCTAATCCATTATATATATTCAATCAACCCTATTACTCTAGTATCCCAACCCTTGAGCTTTTACAGCTAAGTGTCTCCTAAATAAAATTTTAAAAACAGGAAAACAAAAGATAATGTGGGGGCACCTTGCTATGGAAGAACCTACCCGAGGATGATTCAGTTTCACCCATTACTTTCTTTCCTTACAAAATATAATCCAAGGGCACCCTTAAATGGAAGAACCTACACGGTTGAATGATCTAGGTCTTGAAAAGTGTTACTTTATAAGTAATCTCAAACTTATTATTTTAGGGGTTTTATTTTAAGGTTGTTCCAATTTAATATATATCATATGCATATTAAATCCATAACTATTACATCATATGAAATTAGTTTCTTCTCATGTTTTATTCATTTTTGTGTATGAATCCTTATAATTATTTAGTTTTGTAACCCCTATGTTAACCACTAAATTTATTCACCCTATATTAATGTGTAACTCTTTACTCAACCCATAAGTTATTATTACTCACCCAAAAACAGAAGCCAAAAATATCCATACATATCCAAATACATAATATTCATAAGTTATATGAACACTTCACATAAATTCATAGAGTTATATGAGATTTAAAATCGCCACATGATTAATCTCAAAGCAACAGATTTCCAACCCCATTCACCTTTCAAGATAATTCACAGCCTCCAGGTTGATAGGTGGTGTAACCCAAAGTCCCTCTAACCAGGGAGAATTTACTCAAGAGAGAATTCAATTCATGATATATATAACACCTAATATTTACAAACTATATTCAACAACTATTATCAAGTTAATAGCTTTAATTACAAACCAGGGCCAAGGTAAATAAAAAATAAATTTTATGGAGTTGTACCTAACATGTAATTCAGGACTCTAACTCCTAGAAGTAGTTTTACAATTAAACTAAAGCATAAAAAATATTCATTATTCATAAAAAATTAATAAATATGAATAATAAATGAATTTAACAAATTAAAAACATTTTATTTATTTTCCAAAACATAATACAAACATTCATTAACATTTCATAAAAAATGTTAATTATAAAAATTTTATATATTAGCAAGAATATAAATATTTTTATATTAATTTTAATATGAACTCTTTCATATTTTGTATTATATGGAATTTATATGATATTTAATGAATCATAAACATTTTATAATTCAATTTATATTATATAAACAATTTAAATAATCTAAATATCATATATTTTGTAATTTATAAACACTTAATAAATTACCCCTTATGATTTCTAAACAAACACTTTCATTTCTAGATTATAAGGAATGTCATATAGTTTTGGTAAAAGTTATTTTAATAATAACATTTAATATTTGTGAATAAAAATATTTCATAAAATTTTAATTAATTAATTATAAAATATTTATAAATAATTAATTAATTTATAAATTACTTATAAAATAAATATTCCCAAAATATCTTTTATCATGATTTATAAACATTTTCTAAACCATTAAAACCATTTCAATATTTAAAAAAAATAAACAAAAATTGTTTACCTTTATGTAGGTACCCCTATATGTGTTAAGGTAATGTTCAATTACCTTTACATAGACCCTTTATGTATAAGTAATTAGTGTTTAACTTTATGGAGACCTTCTATATAAAGGTTTCCTATAATTTCCTTACAATACATAGAGGTAATGTTTAGAATACCTTTACATAGAGCAATTATTACATTTATATAAATCTCTTATGTAAAGGTAGCCATAAATTCTCAACATTGTGTAAAGGTAACAAAAAAGTTACCTTTTTGAAGACCTAATTACATAAAGTTAATTTAGAGGTTATCTTTATGAAAACCCTCTATGTAAAGGTAGTTTCTGATGACTTTTATATACATCTAGCTACATAGAGGTAATTTCAAATGACCTTTACATATATTGAAACACTACTACTATTTATGATAACATTTTTCTTCACTATTCTTAAAAAAAACAGTCAATCAATAATGTTTAAATATTAAAGAAACAAACTCCAATACCACTGATGGGCTTCTTTTGATCATTATATGATCATTTTAAATAGAAAAAACCAAAAATATAAAGATCAATATTCAAGAATTCAGACATGTGAATTATCTAAAAAATAGAGTACTTGATATTAAACCATTGCAATAGATTTTGTCTTCATCCTTCGAAGGATAATGCTTGATGAAGATCGCTTGAAGTAGAAAACATATGCTTTCTTTCTTTAAGAGAATACATTGACCAAATGATCCATGATCGTATCAAGAGGATAACTTAGGATATCTTTCCACTCCTCATTGGATTGAGAAGTGATGGGGTTTCACTAGACTTATGTGACATCCCTAAGACACCAAAGGATGGTAATAAATTTTAAGGGATTATGAACAGGTTGGGGGACAATATTCCCTTTTAGATAAAACAACCTATCAATACTGAAAAATAAACAACCAATCATCCCATATAATGAATGAGTAGAAATAATACAAACCAAAGTGAATCCAATAAAATGACAACATTAGAGTGAAAATGGAAATAATAACAATAACTAATAAGAAAAAAGGACGACATGACCCAAAGTCACATATGTGGTATCCTCCCAAGTAAATCCCAATCTATATCAAAGCTCCAACTCAACCTTCCCTACCCATGGTATCAAGGTGCATCACTAGAGAAGTGTTATTCCTTTCTATTTCATGTATACCATATATAACATCTAAAAATGCACCAAAGTTCCCAATTAGGTGGTGATTATAAACTTAGTAGGCATTCCCCATAAACTTCCCAACCCACACCATTAGGACAAAAACTAGTTAGCACATTTTTCATAAAATAGTTTAGAAGTAGTTAAAATAGTTTATATCAAATTCATAAAAACATTTCATGAGAAGCAATAAAAAATACCTTAAAACAATTTATCATCATTTGGCATACCCATTCTAATGTTTCCACACACACACACACATGCATGTGAAGTGAAAATTCCATACCCATGAGTAGTCTCTCATCAATCCACCAAGTCATAACAAGGTGACCAATATCCATGTGCCCCAATGGCACACGCCCCTTTCTCAAGGTCACATAAGTAATTAAATCATGTCAACCATGTATTCCAAATTCCATTCCAAATCCCATTCCACCAAAAATCAATTATTTCTGGAAAAAATTTCATAAAAAAACTCATATGCATCAAAACAATACCATAATTTTAAAACTATCATTTAAAATTATGAAAAAAGAGGTTTTTTTGAAATCCATTCAATTTTAACCAAATCTCAAAATTTATAACTAAAAAGGGGGTTCCTTAAAGAATCACACAAGTTTTTCACAACCATTTCAGGAAAAAAAATTATTCAAAACTAATCCATCAAGTTATAAAATTGTAGAGTGAGAGAGAATCCACCTTCCTAAAATTAAATTGATTGGCACAAAGGATTTATGATGAATTCATAAAACTCCCTTATTCCTTCAATTCCTCTTTATTTCCATAATCACATGCTTAAAGATCCATTGGAAACAAAGTTCAGACATTGAAGTCTGAAAAATTCCTATGGGTGTCCTGGAAGTCAAGAGGAATGAATAGATACATAAGATTAATTACAACCACTAGTCATACTCAGATTATCTAGGCTCAGACTAATTTATGGAATAAATCGGGAATTTATGTCATGAATCTTTCAAGGGTTCTCTTATGCCAAAGAAAACCCGATTCCTCTATTTATTTTTCTAGAAAACCCAATTTTAGTGTGTATACCATTATTATGATGTAAAACTATTAGAAAAATACATTTTATGGCCTAAAGGATTCTCATGACTTATTCCTTGACATATTTACATCATAAAACCTATTTAAAGTGTAAATATTTCTTGTACAAGTCTCTAGTAGTCATAGTCTAGTTTATTCCTCCTCTTACAATTCTAAACCCTTCCAGAGTCTAACCCAATAACTCCATGCATAAATGAAAGGATTAAAAATATGGCATACCTTAAATCAGGGCTGCAACATTTCTGAAATATCAAAGGGGTATTAGAGCCTTAATAAGAGAGATAAATAAGACTTCATGGAGAATAGATTTTCATCAACTTTTTGGAAATCTGATGATCACATCACAATCCAATCACAATCAGAAAAACCCAAATGAATAGAAATCATTCTCTTTTATAGGTGAAGCCTAAGGAACCTCATTCATAACACATCATATATGTTACTACCTACTATGTATAATTTATTAAGCTCATTTCAAAGAATAAATTCAATTCCTTTAATAAACCAACCTTTGTTTTGATATTAATGAAAACTATTTTGGAGATAAGTTGTAGCAGGTCATTGCATCGCATGCAATAATCCCACTATATATGCATCTTATTCATATTTAAATATAATATATATATATATCATATATTATACATTATACATGAATCATATACATGATAATATACATGAATCATATGCATGAATTAAATATAAACTATATATATAAAATATTATATTATATATATATATATTATACATTATATAGATGTGTAGATGTGTCTTATTCATGTATATTTTAGTGAACATATAATAGTAAAGGGTTAGACCTTAATTTTTTCTCTTAGGTAATAAATTATTCTTAGATATGGACACATATTATAATTCTAGAAGATTGTGGAGGGTGAGGATTTAGTAGGATGGTTATTGTGAGCTGGGTCGGAGGCTAGTTTACTTTGGTTTTTATTGTTAATGTGTTGGCTAGTGTATCATTGTTTATTTATTTATATGATGTTTATTATTTTTTATCTATTGTTTTTAATTTTTTATGGTTGGTTCATCATATAGACAGGTTTATTGCTTTCTATTCTAGACTTTTGGGGCCTTGTTGGCACCTTATTTTATTTATCCACTGGTTTTAAGATGTCCATTATACAGATATGTCGTGCCAAACTTTTAGTTGATATGGGAATGACCCTCATCCTTTTTTAGAGGGAATAGCCTCCTAATTATTGTGTTAGTCCCTTTCCACTATTTAGAATCCTCTAGCATAAGGGGAGTCACACCTGAGGTCATGTGATTGCCCCTGTTCCGGTTTCATTTAGGATATTCAGGCAGAGGTGTTACAGTGAAGCTAAATATTTCTATCACAAATAGTATCACCCTCATATTAATTGTGAAGAGCCATCGTAAATAATAGTAATTACAATGTGATTTTACATGATGCAATATTTGTAATAAATTCAATCATAAATAAGTTTTTTTATGAGAATACATCACAAATAATTCATCAGAAAGTCATTATTTTTGTATTGTAAATTCACTTCTAACATAGCTGGTGATGATATAAATAATTTACCTCAATAATAGTTAACTTTTTAGGATATATCCTTAAAAATTACATATTATAGTGACTTTATACTATAATTCACTTTTTTACATTCCCAAATATATTTTAGGTTTAGATTTTTATAGAATTTGGTCATAAATATTACATAGCATAACTATATTTTAAAAAGTGGACACTTCTGTTTAGTATTCATTTTTTCCAAAATATAAAAAACTTATAATAAAACATGTTTGATTCATGAAAAATATTTATTACTTTCATATTGAATTCTTATTTTCTTTCACTCATCCTTAAACCCTGTGAAAAAAATTTTAAGAAATGGTATGAGAATAAAAATCTTAGTGAGGGACATAAAATAAAGAAAGAAACCTTCAGCCTATGAATACTTATAAAAAATTATTTTTCAAAATAAACTTTAATCTCAAAATAAAGTCTTTTCTTACCCAAAAAAATCATATTATCTATCCAAAACTTTTCATAAAACATTTCATTAGAAATATTTAAGACAAAATAAACTCATAAATGTTTCTTTGAAAATTTTAAAATCACATGGAAACTTTTTCACAAAGTAATACTTTTCACTCTTACATATAGAATAACTACTATGGTTAAATTTGGAGTAACCATCACAATTACATATGGAATACATTCATGGTTAAATTCCTAACATTACCTTATAATAACCATCATAGAAACTCATAGATTAACCATCACATTTAATCTTAGAATAACCCTCTCAGTCAACTTCCAAACATTACCCAAGTCATTGGAGAGTCATAATGGGGATCACCTAACATATAAGTTGTATCGAGCTCACTTTTGAGCTATAATGGGGATAAACTCTTTGTATAAGCTATATCGGTCTCACTCTTAAGTTATAATGGGGCTCAACCCGTCGAATAAGCTATATCGGTCTCACTCATGAGCTATAATGGGGCTCAACCCATTTTTTATATAATTCTCAAGTACCATATCATGAATAAAACATTTTATGATTGAACATTTTCATTATAAAAACCTTTGAAAAAAACAATTGAACTTGTATACAAATATCTTTTTAGATATTGAAATACCCTTTTCATTTAAAAACCATTTTCAACACTAAAATACCCAGAAAAAAGGAAATAGGTTCTTTCTTTAAATAAAACATGAAATATTATAAAAGAATGTAAATACCAAATAATGGTTATGAAAATGAGAAAATTAATTGTCTTTATATACATTAAAATAGAACATTCCTTTTTGTATTTTTTAATGAAATCCAAACATTCCATAAAAATATTCATTTTTAAAATCTTTAACAAAAAGTGAAAGAAAATCATTTATTAACATCTAAAAACTATGCATATAATGAAGAAAACATTTTCTTTGAAAAGAACTGTGGAAACTTATAAAATAAAATAAAAATTATTGATGCATAATGAAGGTGGGAAATTATTATCATTACATATATGTAAAAAAATTCCTTTTGACCTTTATAAAAAGAGTTTAAAGAGGATATTTAAAAGAGTATTTTTAAAATAAATTCCCTTACCTTAAGTTTGACTCATCACTCAAATTATTTATATTCCTAAATAAAAAATTTATATTAATTTTATAATTTATTATGAACTTTTTCAAGTTAATTATTATTTTATTTCAATTAAAACCCTGTTATATATAATTACTTAATCAATTAAAATCATATTGGCCATTTTGACAATAGTCAACGCATATGTAATAAATGAATTTGGTTAGTTAAATATGGTCAAAGAGGTCATTATTCAATCATATAAATAATAATAATCATAAAATAATTATCATTTTTATAAATCAATTATACTTTTAAATCCAAACACTAAATATGGTTATGAAAAATGAACTGTGTGACAATCATGAAGATGGTAGGTCATACTTACGCATGAGTAACGATTACATTTTTCAATGATCATTATGGAAAGAAGGTAAGTATTATTTTATATTTACATAATTATAATAATATCATAAATATCATATTAATTATTTAAATATACTTATATATTTCATCCATGTTATCTGGTGATGAAAAATGAATCGCATCGCTTCGTGGAAGTGGTGGTCCACACGTACGTACGAACGACGTTATCATTTTTCAGTGAAGAGAAAGGTAATAAATTAAATAATATATTATATTTTTAGAATAATAAATATTTCATAAATATCATATATAAACATTAATTCTATCATTATAACCAATATTGAGAGACGGTGATGGAAAACGAATTATATCGGTTCGCAACGTGATAGTCCGCCGTACATAGGAATGATGAATTCCTCTTCCATTTTATAGAGGTTAGAGATAAATATAGGTTATTAAATTAAAATAATAAAATATCAGTATATTTAGGATACTATTGTTATAATTTTATCATGGTTTAATAATACTTGAAGGAGGTGGAAGAAGAAACAAAACTAAAACATTCGGATAAAAACTATACCTCTTTTTTGGAAAGCCTCCTTTGATTAAAACCTTAATCCATCTAAGGTTAGTGTTATGCCAAAAATAATGCCTATATAATTATATTATGGACCCTATTAAGTGGTTTTTATAATTAATGGACAAAACAAATGTGTTTTGAAGTGTAAAGAAATGAGAATAATAAGTGACCTTTTATAAGAAAGGGGAGGGGTCCTCTTGGAATTCCACAAAATATTAAATTAATACAAATTAAATCTCAATTAAAAATGACTCAAAACTAATTTATTTAAAATATATAATAATTATGGGTATAAATAATATAATATAATAATTTTTTGACAAGTTTAGGTCACATGTTTACCCTTATCATTTGGTTTTAACCCCTAGTTAACCTCTTTCATTCTCACCGTGACAACAAGTATTTTTACTCTTTGAAGGTTAATATAATTAATATAAATGGAAAAATATAACATAAATGGACCTTATTTTATATTATAAACCATATAATAATAAATTGTACTAATATAATATTTTTATTAATTTTATATCATTTAAAAAAATATTATTTATTATAATATATCATTAATGTCAATTTTTAAAACTATTCATTACTTTGATTCTAATAACATCAAGACAACAAGTAAAATTAAAAAAATATATTTTATTATATCCCTAACATGTCGTTTTAATATATTAAATTAATTTATCACATTATTTATCTAAAATTATATTACTTTTAATGTTTTTAATATCATTTATTTGATTTTTCCATCAATCGAAAAAAAACTATGTTGGTTTTGTGTAAGAATTTAAAATAAATATTTCTTCACTAAAAATTAAAAATAAATCACAATGATGAATATAAATATTTTATATTTCATAATATTTTTTATAACAGAACATATACTTAGGTAACATCAATGTTAAACATATTATAGTTATTAAAAACATGAGTGTGACATTTTTTTCTTTTTTTAAAATAAAATATTATAAATGTCATAATCTCATAAAAATGGTAAAATAAGGACATATAACCGAAAATTGTAAGATTATTCATGATATTGATCATCTAATAAATTTACCACAAGTTTCAGGTTCATTTTATAGTCCTTTTTATTTTTATTTTTAACTTTAATTAGCCGATTTACCATTTATCATGGTAATAAAAATTACTAAGGTTACTATTAATATTGACCAAAAATAAAAGAGGCCTAATTAATAAATTTATACCTTATGATTCTAAATATTTAATACATTTTTCAAAATTCAAAAACACATAAGTGATATAATTTAATTTAAAATTAAACCAGCAAAATTTAACGAAAAACATTTTTTCAGAAAAAAATGTACTTTTAAAAGATAAAATATTTTTATAAAAAATTCAAGTACAAAATTAATTTAAAAACATAATTGAATCATTTTAAATAAAAATTAACTAATTAAATTTTAAAAATAATCCAAAATATAATTTTACTTTGTGATTACTTTAAAATAAAATACGATTTTCAATCAATTTTTTCACTATTTGTTAAAAAGTCAATATTTTCATAAAATTCTTAAAAATTCATCCTAAGATAATTTGGAAATGATGAAATAAAAATTATATTAATTTTTCAAAATATATTTTCTTAAATTTCTATAAATTAATTAAAATTCTCACTCATAAAAATAAAGAAAATCTATTTTTAAAGAAAATGTATTTTTTAAGAATAAAATGACTTTACTAAAAATAAAGTTCTTATTTAAAAATAATTAATTAAAATATTTTAAATGATTAGGCACATTATATATATTTCATAATTTGGTTAATATTATTCATTATCATCAATTTAATGGCTATTTTATAATGGTCACATTTAAATAATATTAATTTTTTATTCATTTAAGCTCGGTGTTTCATATATTGTATGTTATAAAACATAGTATTTCCTTTTAAAATATCAATATATTTTATTCTAACCATTTTAGAAATTTCATCCTCATAATTTTAATTCATTCTCGATAATTAGGTTTTGTATTCTCAAAATACCTTTTTTAAAAACCCACATCATAAAAAGGGTCAATAAAACTTTATCTTGAAAAAAATAAAGGGAAGTATAAAGGTCATCTGGAATAAAACATAGTAGGTTTCCAATTAGGATAACATAAGCAGGAATTCAAAAATTGGATATGGAAGAAAAACCTAAATTCCAGGGACTGTTATAGAGTGATAGAGAACATGGTTAGGATAAATTTGAACACCAGAAAACTATAAATTTGTGATAGGTTAAAAGGCTATTGATTTCTCATTAAGAAAAGTAAACGGATAACATTTTTGTTTTCAAGATACTTTCCCTAAAGTTTAGAAATTATTTTACTATCTAGAATAATAACATAATGAAATATATTTACTTGATAAGTATAATTTCATCCTTTAATCAATTCCCATCACAATCTCATTTTTACTCCAAATGATGAGTATTCAGGATGAATTTTTCATGTCTGAGGCACTATAATAAACTTATACAAATGAAAAAATCCAAAAAATTATAATAATCTATTCCTCATTTATTTAGGCATTAACCAAAACCAAAATGGTTAGCATGAGGTAAGATAATTTCCAAAATTAATAAACCTTCATATGAAGAAAAACTACTTTATTCTAAAAAATTTAGTTGTAATGCCCAAAGTTTAACATAGATCATTAAAAAATAACTATCCCTACAATTCCTCAAAAATATTATAGAATAAGATGGAAACCCAAAAATAAAAATTATTTTATCACTTAGTCTTCCAAGATAAATTTAATATTTATCTTCCAAAATAACATCAATCTCTATTAATATCTCATACAAAAAATATAATTTCCCAAATCATATAATCTCCATGATATGCTAGTTATTTCCATAAATAACCTGAATCACCATAAATCCATATTAAAATCATATATTCTTCTAAAATATAATTCAACCTTTATTCCTAAAATAAAATCCCATAGTATTATGTTTTCCTTAATCCTATAATGCTCCCCAAAATTATAGTGACCTTCTTCCAAAATAACATTAATCACTTAATCACCATATCAATTTCCAATCCCATGGTTATCTATATGATAAAACATATATTTCCAAAATAAACTTTACATATGTCAGATTGGTTGTTTAAATAAATAAAAACAATTTCATACTAACTAGGACATCACGTAGGCCAATGGTAGGCAATGCACCCTTATCTCCCTTTGGTTGTGGGTTCATGCCTCATGGACTTTTTGGATGTGACGGGTTATTTCTCATCCTATGGGTTATTATTTTTCTAAAATATAATCCTTATAACATTCCCAGAAATTTGATAAACATCCTTAAAAATAAACTTAATGTGTTCAATATTAAAGAATTTTTTTAATCTCAAAGGTTATCTCATACCTTTCATTTTTCATCTCAAAAAAAATAATAACCCATAATTACCTCAAAATTAAATATCATATAAACCCTAAATGGTATCTATATCTTTAAAATTATATCCATTAAATGAAAATATCATCCTTCCTCAAATAAATTTTTCACATGATGAACTTAATCGTTACATATACCTAAATCATCTATCAAAACTCAATAAAAGTATCCCAAATTACTCCCATCATCAAAAGAGTATTAATGAATTTAAACTTATGGTCGTCCTTAAATCTACCACTATATCATAACTCTTGAATTTAGACACCTTAATCATTAAACATTCTTTATAATCCCTTAACCATGCCTTTACAACTTATTCCTTAAAACATATTTCCTAAAAACAAACATATTAATCATGTCCTAAGATTCAAAAATGTTAAAGCATAAGCCAATAAATAATTCATACCTTTCATATGTCATTTTTAATTTCCTCATATTCAACTATAATGGAATTAGGTATTTTTAAACAGTTATCTATACAGTCTTTCTAATCCCATTGATGATCCTTCTCTTTAGGACATCAATTTGAATAATTACCATTCTTCCCATATTTAAAACATTCAATTAATACCTCAAGAAAAACTTATTTCCCCTTCATGGATTTAACTAAATGATTCCTTTTTACTTGGAAGATTATTTATTTATAACCTCTGTAACACCCCAGGTAAATAAGGAATATGACATTTTCATATTTATCCATATTTGTGAATAAAATATTAATATGACTTTAAAGGGGACGCTATGCTCGATGGCGTACCCAACACGCAACAACGATTTTCTTGGGAATCTTACGTTGCACTCTAATAATAAAATAATATTATTTTAAATGGTAGTTAACATGTAGCCATTGTAATGGCAGGAATGGATATAAATAACTAAAATATGATTATATATGTTCTTAAATATTTTTAAATTTATACAATAAAAGATAAAGGCTTAAAATACGGAAAGAATTCAATTTTAGGCGTATATGCCCTAATTTTCACTAAAGGTTCACTTATCACCTTTTGATGGAGAACCGTCATTAAATATAGTTTTTTTCACTCTTAAACATTCTTTTGGACCAAATAAAACTCTTATTAAGAATTGGGACATCAAAATTTAATTTGTGTAAATTTTTGGTATCTTTCCGATAAAGTTCATTTTTTTAATGAATAGTGTAAAATGTTGTATTTTAATTCAAAACCAATTTTTAATCTAATTTATTTATATGATTAGATTATATTTTTAATTGGTTTTAAAGTGAAATTAGAAAATATTTTTACCATTAAATCCAATAGTGGTCGTTGGAATCAATTTCACTTTGAAATCAGACTTAAACTAGTGCCAATCTTTTGATACTTATTGTTTCATAAAACACGCTATTTGTCATGACAGCGGGAATTAATTATTAAATTAATTAATGTGACTTATATGTTTTGAATTTTGTAAAACGGACTTCATTTTTGAATTCAGAATATCAAATATATCTTAGGGTGAATTTTTGGGATTTTTCTGAAAAACTTCAATTTTTGATGAATAGTGAAACCACTAAGTGGTACTTATAAAAACTGATTTTCCGTTTAAATGAAATTTTGCCATCATTGTGTTTTGATTTTCAAAAATCCGACATACATGGTTGTCATTAAGAAGTAAAATGTGGTTCAATGAGATTAAAATAATTTTTGGTGAATAGTAACTTATTAAGTTTTTAATCGCGATTAGTGGTAATTAGTGTAGTTTAAGGTAAAAATAATGCTTTAATAAAATGAGATGAGCTTGACACATGTCTTAACCTCATTGGTTGTATCATGGCCGACCAAGAAAAGCCATGGGTCAACTTGGGGACCCCATGGATCCACTTTGGTTAGAAAATGACATAAATAACATTTTATTTAATGTAAAAGTAAAATTGACACAAACATGATATGTTTTACTAAAACAATTTTTAAGTGGGGTTATACAAGTCATATTTTTGATTATAAATATTCATTGGAAATCTAAAAAGATTTCCTACATCATAGTATTTTTTTATAATTTTTAGACATAAATAAATTAAATTATTTATGACATAATAATGATGCAGCGATGACATCATTATTTGACGATTTAAATAAAATGGAAAGATAATGTAAAATCTATGAACTACACATGTCCAAAACTTATTGGATGAGTTGATTTCGAATACTTATCACCTTATACACGAATTATATCAATGTGGTACCTTTTGAAACCGAAACACATTTTCAAATAAAGTAATATTTCTTTACTTTCCAAAAGTACCCCTCCTCTCCTCTTATAAAAGGCCCCCACCTCTACCTCATTTAACACACTCCTCAAGCCTTTGTCTCGGCCAACCCCTACCCATTTACTCTCTCCACATCCCTCTCCTCATCCTAGAGGATTCCCTTTGGTCAGAATTCTTTCAAAGGAAGCCTTTAGGCTCAAATCAAAAGGAGTTACACTTTTAAAGGTAATTCATTCTCTCATGTTCATTTGTTTTATTTTGCTTCTCCAACCCCCTAAAATATTTTTATTTACTTATTTTGTAACAACACCAGTATATTAAATATACTAGGATGTTGTTATAATATTTATTCGAGCTACACTCTCACACAACTACATAAAATGGTTAAAGAACATACGGTTTCCGTGGATGGTGAAATTCTGCCTCCCGAAACGATGATTGTTCAATACTCATTTAACACCTCCAAAGGTGGCCATTATGATGTCACTATTTTTATATATGATATATAATATGTTTATGTTTTATTTATGCTTCTGTATTTTTCATTTTTGTCTTACCTTTATGGCTTCCATTATGGGTATACGCGATATCTTCATTTAAGGAAGTGCGGACTACCGCCCCCTCAAAGTGATTTGATTCGTTAAATACCATATGTGGGATGTATAAAGGATGGAAATATGATATTATATATTATATTATACTGGAATTATAATATACCTTTATATAATTATTATTCCATTCTATAAAATACGAAATATAAATGAAAGTAGCGTTCATGCGTACGTACGGCTTACCGTCTCCATGAACGGTGCATTTCATTTCTTACCTCTAAATGATTATGTAATGTTATAAATGCATGAATGTACTGGATATATATGACATATATGATATCTACATAATGAATAAAATTCTGGATATAATAAACATTTGTCCACACGAACAACATGTAATTGTAAGAAGTCCACTTTCGACTTAAGAACCAAATATCGGCAAAACAAATATTATTAACTTAAATGATTACATAATGTTTATGACACGGTAATAAGTGGTATAAAAGTAATAATGAACTTGAAAAAGGTTCTTAAGGAATTAGAAATTAACTCAAGTTTATTATTCAGGAGATTAAAGAACGATCGAGTCAAGTCGGACCTGAGGTAAGGGATCCTACAACTCTCTTTCTTTTTAAGTACACTCTTTTATGTCATTTATTTTCAGCTCATCTTTATTATGATTGGGATGTTCTTTTATATTACATTTACTGTAATTTTTATGTTCATGTTATGAGAGAACCTATTCTCTCTCATCAATCCATTTTGTAAGTTTTGAGTGGTGCCGTTAGGCTGTCGAACTTTCGTAAGAGATCTAACCTCTCTCTTTCTTTTTAAGTACTCTCCTTTATGTCACTTCTTTTAAACTCCTCCTTGCAATGTTGGGGGATTTTCTTTTATATTCCACTTGATGTAAATTCTATTGTAATATGATGGGATACTCTATTTGATCTCATCAATCCATATTCGGAAGTTTTATGTGGCGTCGTTAGGCTGTCGAGTTTTCGTAAGGGATTTTTCATCTCACTTTTATTCCCGTGAGATTTATGCTACATTCGCCACAAATTCCATTGAGTGGTGTATGTACTGCCCATTATTCTACTCTTTGTGTAATATAATTTCGTTTATTAGTATTTACATCTATGACCTATTGTCTTTCTTTCATGGGGTGTATGTTTTGAAAAATACCCAAGTCGGTAAGGGAACCTTTCACCCTCCTCTTTTTTAAAAGACTTCTTTTATTGGGTCTTTTAATTTACATATTTTTATGTTGGGAAATGTTCTCATACATCCTTATTGATGTAAATTTTATGTCCAAGTGATGAGATACACTTTTTATCTCTCATCAACTCATTTTTATGTGATGTCGTTAGGCTGTCAAGGGAACTTTTTAACCCAATTTCAATTTCTTTGGGTTCAACTTGTAGTCATTGAATATGTCATCCATTGAATATGTGTGAATGACCTTTTATTGTTTTACACTTAATATCCACTTATATTGGGTGTATATATATTTGTCACACATATTTTTGAGATTTATTTATCCTTAATTTAAGGATACCTTCTTTAAAAGTGATTTCATCACATTTGACATTTCTATTGAGGGTTCATTGTTGTTATGCACCAATTCACTCTTATATGGTGTATATACTGTCCTTTGGAGTATTATATCATGAATCCTATTATTCTCATGATATTATAAAGTTCTGACTAAATGTTATTCCTCGATTATTGTATTCAAGTGTCTCTAATTTTGGTAAAACCCCTTTAACCAAAATATCGTTTTAAATGTTTTAATTATTTGTTCTTTTTAATATCCATGTTTTAAAAATGGTTTTAAGGATTTATTTATATGGATATTAATGGTTTAAAATGTTAAAATCTTCAAGGTGGTATGGGACACTTTGATTCAAAAATCTCTTTATTAAATGTTTTAAATGGTTTTGGAAATGGTTTCTTTTTGAATGGATTCATTATTTCAATATCCTAAAATGTTATATTGTGATTGAAATGTGGAAATGTTATGTTTCCTTTATTCATGTTTATGTGATACGATTATGTTATGGTTCTTGGGCATTTTTATGAAGAACGGGTGGTTCCGTGATAAACTACGGGCGGGTGAGCCCGATATAGCTCTCCAATGCATTGGGTAACGCGAAGGAGTGAAACGATAAGGTTTCTCCGAAGTGATTTAGGGAATATACTGTGATGGGTATTCCAAACGTAACCAAGAGGGTTACTCCCTACGTAAGAATGTTATGAATGCCTCAAGTTACCTTTATGTCTTATGTTTTCTATGATTTATTCATGATTTGATATGCCTATGTTTTATGGGTAAAGTATGATTTCATTCTTATGTATATATGAACTCATGTTTCCTTTCCATATTTTTATAACCCTTACTGAGATTTTTATGCTCATCCCAAGTTTTTGAAATGCTTTTCACAGGTCAAGGGAAAGGTACATGATGTGAAGATAGTGTCAAGGATGTGTCAAGAAAGAATCCGTGTTTTATTTTAAATAAGTTTCCATTGATGGGAAGAATGAATATTGTCTTTTATGTAACCACCTTGTTTAAATGTGGAATGTAATGCAAGTTTCATGATCTAATTCTCTAAAACTCTAAACCTGAAAAGATCCTCAATGTGTAATCTTGTAATAACTCAAGTTTAAGTAAGGTTTAAGGCTGGGGCCTTATAGTTGGTATCAGAGGTCGGTTTAGATAACTTTAGAGGTTAGGGTATTCTTTAAGCATAATTGACAATTACCATAATGGTTAGGATTTCAGAAAGAGTATTAGTTTTAGATAAAGTGAATGAGTAAGTATATCTTATTGTCTATCTTACTCATTAGTACATGATGGTTTTGTTGATATACTCACACTGACCTTTTTGGTTTTAGTAAATGGCTGGATCTAGCAGGCACCAAAGTAACAGTGGATGTGAAGGAAACTGTGACAGTTTTTTGAGCAAGCAACTGAATGATATGGGAGCTGCAATGAGAACTCTTTTGATTATCCTCAACCAACTATCTGGAGTCATGATTGACCACCTAAACCTTGGAGATTTCTCTAAGGCATCATATATGCAAGAAACAAATCCCTACGGAAGTACAGGTAATAATCATAAAGGTAAGTGTGTTCAAAAACCTATGTGTCAAAGATGTGGAAAGAAACACCTAGGAAAATGTTTCAAAGGGACAGAAATATGCTATAGATGTGGAAATTAAGGTCATAAAGCAATAACTTGCCATGGAAAAAGGAAGCATCCAGTTGACTCGAGGAAAGGGAAAGAAGTTCTTTCTGAGGGATCAATTGAATGTTTTAAATGTGGTGTGCATGGTCATTATGCAAACACATGTCCTATGAATAAGTTTCGTGAATGGGGTCACCAAGAGCGTACCAATATTCGTTTACCAATACCTAATTCCATTCCGATTGAGGATGAAGAAACTGACAATGACCAATCAAAGGTATGTACTATTTCATGACTATTGTTTTCTTATTTTGGAATCTTAGGATATGATTCATAATTTTGTTTGTAGGAAAGAGGTATTTCGGAATAAGTTGGAAAGGAATGGATAATGGATCATGAAGAATGTTGAATGAGTAAGATGTCAACATATAAGGGCTTCAAGAGTTAGGGTGAAATTCTTAAGAGTATTAAGTCTCTTTTGATGATGGGGTTACATTAGAAGACTTTTTATATTATGTGTAACCCTGATGTTTAATATAGGCAAATTTTATTCAAGTAATAGTTATCTTTTATTTTGTGGACATAGTTATAAAGAACCATTTGGGTTTATATGATCCTTACTTTTGAGGTAATTATGGGTTACCATATGTTATGATTGAAGTGAAAGGCATGAGATAAAATTGAGGTTAAATTATGTTATGGTTATTTTTGATGATTTTATAACTTTTTGGGTAATGATTTGAGAATTATATAGTTTTGGAAAAAAGACAACACGCAGACCGTGTGACAACCCGTCGCGTCGGACAATGCTGCGGGAATCGAACCCACAACCAAAGTGCGACTGGTATTTATCACCTACCACTGGACTACGTGAAGTCCCTGGTTAGTTTGACTGATTATTTTTAGTTATATGATTTTATGAATTAAGAGTAAGTTGATTTTGGAGGATATGTGATTAGGATAATTACTTTTCAATGTGATACTTTAGGAGCAACTGATGTTGTTTGGAGATAAATGTTACGATTTAACTTGGAATACTATGTGACTAAATCCTTAAAATATCTGGGTTTCAATCTTATATTGGTTTACTTTGAAGAATTTTATGGACAAATTGTTTATCGGATGGTCCTTGTTGAACTTTGGGTTTTGTTGGACAAATTTTAGAGATTAAGAATAGATTTTCTTTTTATAAGGGGTTATCCTTTTCTGGATTATCTGATCTTGTACTAACCTTTTTGGTTTTGGTTTGGTTAAAGCCTAAATACATGGGATGTATATAGTTCTCTTTTGGGGATTAGGTGATTCTCTAGAAGTTTATTATAGTACTCTTAACGCGAACAAGTCTCCCTAAATACTTGTATTTTGGAAAAAATATGAGTTTGACTAAGGAATCTAGTAAAAGTTGAAAGTCAACATGATAAGTGATTATGCTTCCTTATGAATAAATTCCTCAATAAAAAGTAACTTAAAACAAAAATTTTGTCTATTAACTTTTCCTACTGGGGAACCCAACACCGTTTAACCCATCACAAGTCTGTGATTTTCTTATTGTTAACTTTCTCCTAAACATGTTTTCTATCACTCTCCATCGGAACATGACCCTATGTTTTCTCCTCCATGTCCATATTTTCATACTTAGAATCCTAGTATGGGTTAACTCAGGTGACCTCTGTGCTTATATTTCTTTATTTTAAAGTGATTGTTTTACCGACTCTTGTTCCGATGTGGGACGTTCAAGGATGTTTCCAAGCGCAATTTTAAAATTGCGAGGATGCAATTCCCAAAAGGAGGGAAGGATGTAACACCCCAGGTAAATAAGGAATATGACATTTTCATATTTATCCATATTTGTGAATAAAATATTAATATGACTTTAAAGGGGACGCTATAATCGATGGCGTACCCAACACGCAACAACGAGTTTCTTGGGAATCTTACATTGCACTCTAATAATAAAATAATATTATTTTAAATGGTAGTTAACATGTAGCCGTTGTAATGGAGGGAATGGATAGAAATAACTAAAATATGATTATATATGTTCTTAAATATTTTTACATTTATACAATAAAAGATAAAGGCTTAAAATACGGAAAGAATTCAATTTTAGGCGTATATGCCCTAGTTTTCACTAAAGGTTCACTTATCACCTTTTGATGGAGAACCGTCATTAAATATAGTTTTGTTCACTCTTAAACATTCTTTTGGACCAAATAAAACTCTTATTAAGAATCGGGACATCAAAATTTACTTTGTGTAAATTTTTGGTATCTTTCCGATAAAGTTCATTTTTTTTAATGAATAGTGTAAAATGTTGTATTTTAATTCAAAACCAATTTTTAATCTAATTTATTTATATGATTAGATTATATTTTGAATTGGTTTTAAAGTGAAATTAGAAAATATTTTTACCATTAAATCCAATAGTGGTCGTTGGAATCCATTTCACTTTGAAATCAGACTTAAACTAGTGCCAATCTTTTGATACTTATTGTTTCATAAAACACGCTATTTGTCATGACAGCGGGAATTAATTATTAAATTAATTAATGTGACTTATATGTTTTGAATTTTGTAAAACGGACTTCATTTTTGAATTCAGAATATCAAATATAGCTTAGGGTGAATTTTTGGGATTTTTCTGAAAAACTTCAATTTTTGATGAATAGTGAAACCACTAAGTGGTACTTATAAAAACTGATTTTCCGTTTAAATGAAATTTTGCCATCATTGTGTTTTGATTTTCAAAAATCCGACATACATGGTTGTCATTAAGAAGTAAAATGTGGTTCAATGAGATTAAAATAATTTTTGGTGAATAGTAACTTATTAAGTTTTTAATCGCGATTAGTGGTAATTAGTGTAGTTTAAGGTAAAAATAATGCTTTAATAAAATGATATGAGCTTGAAACATGTCTTACCCTCATTGGTTGTATCATGGCCGACCAAGACAAACCATGGGTCAACTTGGGGACCCCATGGATCCACTTTGGTTAGGAAATGACATAAATAACATTTTATTTAATGTAAAAGTAAAATTGACACAAACATGATATGTTTTACTAAAACAATTTGTAAGTGGGGTTATACAAGTCATATTTTTGATTATAAATATTCATTGGAAAGCTAAAAAGATTTCCTACATCATAGTATTTTTTTTATAATTTTTAGACATAAATAAATTAAATTATTTATGACATAATAATGATGCAGCGATGACATCATTATTTGACGATTTAAATAAAATGGAAAGATAATGTAAAATATATGAACTACACATGTCCAAAACTTATTGGATGAGTGGATTTCGAATCCTTATCACCTTATCCTCGAATTATATCAATGTGGTACCTTTTGAAACCGAAACACATTTTCAAATAAAGTAATATTTCTTTACTTTCCAAAAGTACCCCTCCTCTCCTCTTATAAAAGGCCCCCACCTCTACCTCATTTAACACACTCCTAAAGCCTTTGTCTCGGCCAAACCATACCCATTTACTCTCTCCACATCCCTCTCCTCATCCTAGAGGATTCCCTTTGGTCATAATCCTTTCAAAGGAAGCCTTTAGGCTCAAATCAAAAGGAGTTACACTTTTAAAGGTAATTCATTCTCTCATGTTCATTTGTTTTATTTTGCTTCTCCAACCCCCTAAACTCTTTTTATTTACTTCTTTTGTAACAACACCAGTATCTTAAATATACTAGGATGTTGTTATAATATTTATTCAAGATACACTCTCACACAACTACATAAAATGGTTAAAGAACATACGGTTTCCGTGGATGGTGAAATTCTGCCTCCCGAAACGATGATTGTTCAATACTCATTTAACACCTTCAAAGGTGGACATTATGATGTCACTATTTTTATATATGATATATAATATGTTTATGTTTTATTTATGCTTCTGTATTTTTCATTTTTGTCTTACCTTTATGGCTTCCATTATGGGTATACGCGATATCTTCATTTAAGGAAGTGCGGACTACCGCCCCCTCAAAGTGATTTGATTCGTTAAATACCATATGTGGGATGTATAAAGGATGGAAATATGATATTATATATGATATTATACTGGAATTATAATATACCTTTATATCATTATTATTCCATTCTATAAAATACGAAATATAAATGAAAGTAGCGTTCATGCGTACGTACGGCTTACCGTCTCCATGAACGGTGCATTTCATTTCTTACCTCTAAATGATTATGTAATGTTATAAATGCATGCATGTACTGGATATATATGACATATATGATATCTACATAATGAATACAATTCTGGATATAATAAACATTTGGCCACACGAACAACATGTAATTGTAAGAAGTCCACTTTCGACTTAAGAACCAAATATCGGCAAAACAAATATTATTAACTTAAATGATTACATAATGTTTATGACACGGTAATAAGTGGTATAAAAGTAATAATGAACTTGAAAAAGGTTCTTAAGGAATTATAAATTAACTCAAGTTTATTATTCATGAGATTAAAGAACGATCGAGTCAAGTCGGACCCGAGGTAAGGGATCCTACAACTCTCTTTCTTTTTAAGTACACTCTTTTATGTCATTTATTTTAAGCTCATCTTTATTATGATTGGGATGTTCTTTTATATTACATTTACTGTAATTTTTATGTTCATGTGATGAGATACCCTATTCTCTCTCATCAATCCATTTTGGAAGTTTTGAGTGGTGCCGTTAGGCTGCCGAACTTTCGTAAGAGATCTAACCTCTCTCTTTCTTTTTAAGTACTCTCCTTTATGTCACTTCTTTTAAACTCCTCCTTGCAATGTTGGGGGATTTTCTTTTATATTCCACTTGCTGTAAATTCTATTGTAATATGATGGGATACTCTATTTGATCTCATCAATCCATATTCGGAAGTTTTATGTGGCGCCGTTAGGCTGTCGAGTTTTCGTAAGGGATTTTTCATCTCACTTTTATTCTCGTGAGATTTATGCTACATTCGCCACAAATTCCATTGAGTGGTGTATGTACTGCCCATTATTCTACTCTTTGTGTAATATACTTTAGTTTATGAGTATTTACATCAATGACCTATTGTCTTTCTTTCATGGGGTGTATGTTTTGAAAAATACCCAAGTCGGTAAGGGAACCTTTCACCCTCCTCTTTTTTAAAAGACTTCTTTTATTGGGTCTTTTAATTTACATATTTTTATGTTGGGAAATGTTCTCATACATCATTATTGATGTAAATTTTATGTCCAAGTGATGAGATACACTTTTTATCTCTCATCAACTCATTTTGATGTGATGCCGTTAGGCTGTCAAGGGAACTTTTTAACCCAATTTCAATTTCTTTGGGTTCAACTTGTAGTCATTGAATATGTCATCCATTGAATATGTGTGAATGACATTTTATTGTTTTACACTTAATATTCACTTATATTGGGTGTATATATATTTGTCACACATATTTTTGAGATTTATTTACCCTTAATTTAAGGATACCTTCTTTATAAGGGATTTCATCACATTTGGCATTTCTATTGAGGGTTCATTGTTGTTATGCACCAATTCACTCTTATATGGTGTATATACTGTCCTTTGGAGTATTATATCATGAATCCTATTATTCTCATGATATTATAAAGTTCTGACTAAATGTTATTCCTCGATTATTGTATTCAAGTGTCTCTAATTTTGGTAAAACCCCTTTAACCAAAATATCGTTTTAAATGTTTTAATTATTTGTTCTTGTTAATATCCATGTTTTCAAAATGGTTTTAAGGATTTATTTATATGGATATTAATGGTTTAAAATGTTAAAATATTCAAGGTGGTATGGGACACTTTGATTCAAAAATCTCTTTATTAAATGTTTTAAATGGTTTTGGAAATGGTTTCTTTTTGAATAGATTCATTATTTCAATATCCTAAAATGTTATATTGCGATTGAAATGTGGAAATGTTATGTTTCCTTTATTCATGTTTATGTGATACGATTATGTTATGGTTCTTGGTCATTTTTATGAAGAACGGGTGGTTCTGTGATAAACTAAGGGCGGGTGAGCCCGATATAGCTCTCCAATGCATTGGGTAACGCGAAGGAGTGAAACGATAAGGTTTCTCCGAAGAGATTTAGGGAATATACTGTGATGGGTATTCCAAACGTAACCAAGAGGGTTACTCCCTACGTAAGAATGTTATGAATGCCTCAAGTTACCTTTATGTCTTATGTTTTCTATGATTTATTCATGATTTGATATGCCTATGTTTTATGGGTAAAGTATGATTTCATTCTTATGTATATATGAACTCATGTTTCCTTTCCATATTTTTATAACCCTTACTGAGCTTTTTATGCTCATCCCAAGTTTTTGAAATGCTTTTCACAGGTCAAGGGAAAGGTACATGATGTGACGATAGTGTCAAGGATGTGTTAAGAAAGAATCCGTGTTTTATTTTAAATAAGTTTCCATTGATGGGAAGAATGAATATTGTCTTTTATGTAACCACCTTGTTTAAATGTGGAATGTAATGCAAGTTTCATGATCTAATTCTCTAAAACTCTAAACCTGAAAAGATCCTCAATGTGTAATCTTGTAATAACTCAAGTTTAAATAAGGTTTAAGGCCGGGGCCTTATAACCTCATTTACCACATATAAAACATATTACCATTCTTTTAATAGATTTTTATAAGTTCTTATTTCCACATTATTGACTTATAGTTCATTGAATATATTTAACTTTATGATTATTATCACCTGAACTTCCACAGGGCTTCATTTCCCTTTATATTTGATGCATTAATAAACTCATCTAAGTTTAATTTGTTAATCATTACTCAGGATATATGGTTAATAACAACCACAATATTTCTCACTATAGCTCCCATTCTATTTGGTTTCTCATTTAGTCAACCATCGCATTTTTCTTCACATCCATTGTTAATTTGTTTCCTTCTAGATCTATCCATTTACTAAAACTAAAAAGGTTAGTGTGAGAATATCAATAAAAATATAATATACCATATTATGGGGAGGATAATCACAAATATTTCCTTATTCATGTCATCTCAAACTCTTTCGATTTATCAAAAATAACTATGATCCTCCCTAATATACTAACCATTGTGGTTATAAAGACTTTTAACTTATACTTAAATAACATCCTAACCTCTAAAGTTATATAAATCCTGATCTAATACCAACTGTGAGGACATGTCTTTAAACATTACATATTATAGTTACTTAAGACTATAATTCAATTTATTATATTCCCAAATATCTTTTAGGTTTAGAGTTTTAGATAATTGGGTCATAAACCTTACATAACAAAACCATATTTTACAAAGTGGACACTTCTATTCAGTATCCATTTTTTCCATAATAAAAAAAACCTTAAAATAAAACACATTTTATCTTCCTAAAAAATATTTATGACTTTAATATTGACTTATTATTTTCCCTAACTTATCCTTAAACCCTTTGAAAAAAAATGAAAAACATGGTATGAGCACAAAAAACATAGTAAGGGGCATAAGAGAAATAATGAAACTATCAGTCCATAAATAATTATAAAAATTTTCCTTTTTCAAAATAAACTTTGGGCTCAAAATAATCCCTTTTTACCCAAGAAATATTCTTCTATGTCCAACACTTTTTATAAAAAAATCATTAAAAATCCTTAATCCAAAATAAACTCATGAATTTTTCTTTGAAAATTTAAAAATAACATGAAAAATTTTTCACAAAGTTATAATTTTCACTCTTATATATGAAATAACCATTATGATTAAATTTAAAGTAACCATCACAACTACTCATGGAAGACCTTCATAGTTAACTTTTGAACATTAACTTAGAGTAACCATCATAGCTAATCATGGATTAACCATCATAGTTAATCTTATAATAACCCTCACAGTCAACTTCCAAACATTACCAAATGAATTAGATAGCTATAATGGGGTTCACCCTATGTATAAGTTGTATAAGGCTTAAATGTGAGCTATAATGGGGATCAACCATTGTATAACCTATATCGGTCTCACCTGTGAGCTATAATGGGGCTCAACCCTTCATATAAGCTATATAGGGCTTATCTATGAGCTATAATGGGGATTATCCCATCATATAAGTTGTATCGAGCTCACCCAGGAGCTATAATGGGGATCAACCCATTGTATAATAAGTATCAAGATCACACATGAGATATAATAGGGTTCAACCCATTTTTCATATAATGCTCAAGCACCATATCATGAATAATATAGTTTATTATTGAACCTTTTCATCATAAAACACTTTAAAAACACCTTTAAATCCATATGAAAATTTCTTTTTGGATATCAAAATACCTTTTTCTTTTAAAAACCATTGTCAACACAAAAATATCTAGAAAAAGGTAAATAGGGTTTTTATTTGAATAAAACATGAAGTCTTTTAAAATAATCCAAATACCAAATAATTGTTACATAGATGAGAAAATCTATTTTTGTCATATACATCATAACAGAACATTAATTTTTATATTGTTTAAATAAATTCAGAAATTACGTAAAAAGATTCCTTTTAAAATCCTTTGAAATAAATTTAAAGAAAATCATTTATTAAAATCTAAAAACTACACACATAATGAAGAAACTGTTTTATTTGAAAATAATTGAGGAAACTTATTAAGTGAAGTTTAAATTATTAAGGTTTCATGAATTTTTGAAATTTAATTAATTCCATATATATAAAAATATAAATTCCTTTTGACCTTGTAAAAAGAGTTGAAAGGGGTTTTTAAAAAACACTCCATTACCTTGAGTCTGACTCATCACGTACGTTCTTTATCTTCCTGAATAAAAATTTTATGTTAATTTTCTAATTTATTATGAACTTTTCTCAAGTTAATTATTCCTTTATTTCATTTAATACCATGTTATATACAATTAATTAATCAATTAAATTCACGTCGGGGGTTTTAACGATATTCAGATCATATGTCAGAAATGACTTTAGTAGGTTGAATATGATCAAAGAAGTCATTATTACATCATCACAAAAATAAAAATCATGAAATAATTGTAATTTTTATAAATAAATTATACTTTTAAATCCAACCATTAAATATTTTTATGAATAATTAACTACATTACAATCATGGAGACGGTAGGTCGTACGTACGCATGAGTAATGTTTCTATTTTTCAATGATCATTATGAAAAGAAGGTAAGTATTATTTTAACCTTCCAAAATGATAATAAAATAATAAATATCATATTAATTCTTTAAATATACTTATTTATATCATCCATGTGATGTGGTGATGAAAAATGAATTGCATCACTTCGTGGAGGTGGTAGTCCACACGTACACACAAACAACGTTATCATTTTTCATTAAATAGAAACATAAAAAATTAAATGATATATTATCTTTTAATAATTATAAATATTTTATGAATATAATATATAAACATTAATTCCATCATTATAACTAGTTTTAAGATATGGTTATGGAAAAATAATTACATCGGCTTGTGAGGTGGTAGTCCTCCATACACATGAATAATGAATTCCTCTCCCATTTTATGAAGGTTGGAGATGGACATATGTTATTAAATTAACTTAATAACATATTGGTATATTGAGCATACTTTTGAAATTATTTTAGCACATTTAATTATATTTTAAGGATATGTAAGAAGAAACAAAAGTAAAACATGCGGATAAAAACTATATCTCTTCTTCAAAAAACCTCTTTAGATTAACACCTTAATCCCTCTAAGGTTGGAGTTTTAACTAAACCAAAACATATAGAATTAATTTATGGGATATATTAATGAATTTTGGTAGTTATTTACTGAACTAAATGGTTTTTTAAGAGTTAATTAATGATAATAAGAGATTCCCTTTTATAAGAGCGGGGATAGATACTCTTGGAATTACTCATAATATTAAATTAATATAAATTAATTTTCAATTAAAAATGGATCAAAACTGGTTTATTTAGAATATATGATGAGTATGGGTATAAATAATTTTATCCAATAATTGTTTGACAAGTTTTGGTCATATTTTTACCCTTATCATTTGGTTTTACCCCCTCGTTAACCTCTTTCACTCCCACCATGACAAGAAGAATTTTTACTCTTTGAGGGTTAATATAGTTACTATAAATAGATAAAAGAAACATAAATGGATAATGGTTGATATTATAAACCATATAAAAATCACTAGACCGAATCTAATATTTTTAGGAATTTTATATCATTTAATGAAATATTATTTATTGTAATATATCATTAATGTCAATTTTTAGAACTATTCATTACTTTGATTTTAATAACATAAATACAGCATGTAAAATTCAAAAAAAAATATTTTTTATATCAATAAAATGTCATGGTAATCTATAAAATTTTTGGATCACATTATTTATCTTAAATTATGTTACTTTTTATATTTTTTATATCAATTATTTGATTTTTCCATTAATTGAATAATTACTGAGTCTGCGTTGTGTAAGAATTTAAGGTAATTATTTCTTCACTAAAAATTAAAAATAAATTATCATGATGAAAATAAATATTTTATACTTAAAAATAATATTTATAAACAAACATATACTCTAGTAATATCTAGGTTAAAAATATTATATTTATTAAAAACAATAGTGTGATATTTTTTACTTTTTTTTAAATAAAATATTATAAAAGTCATAATATCATCCAAATAGAAATAAAAGTCTATATAACTCAATATTATATGATTATGGATGAAATTTAATCATACAATAAATTTATTATAAGTTTTAGGGTTATTTTATAGTTATTTTCATTTTATTGTCAACTTTAATTGCCTGATTTACCATTTACATTGGAAACAAAAAGTACCAATGTTGCTATTAATATTGAAAAAAAATAAAAAGGGGCATGTTTTATAAATTTGGAACTCAGGGTTAAAAATATTAAATTCATTTTTCAAAATCCAAAACACATAAGTGGTAGAATTTAATTTAAAATTAAACCGGTAAAACGCAACAAAAAAAAGTTTTTTTGGAAAAATGTCCTTTTTAAATATAAAATGTTTTTATACAAAATTAAATTATAAAATTAATTTAAAACCCATAATTGGATAATTTAAAATCAAAAGTAACTAATGAAATTTTATAACTAATCCAAAATATAATTTGACTCCGTTGAAAATCAATATTTTCAAAAAATTCTCAAAAATTCATCCTAAGATAATTTTGACATTATATATTCTAAAATGAAATTAATTTTGT
This sequence comes from Viscum album, assembly GCA_963277665.1. Taxonomy (NCBI): domain Eukaryota; kingdom Viridiplantae; phylum Streptophyta; class Magnoliopsida; order Santalales; family Viscaceae; genus Viscum; species Viscum album. The sequence goes on along the minus strand of OY728164.1, from coordinate 564,577,057 downwards.
AAAATAAACTTTATAAAATTTTTAGAAATTAATTATAATATTCACTCATAAAAAATAAATAAAATTTATTTTTAAAGAAAACGTATTTTTGAAGAAGAAAATAACTTTACTAAAAATTAGGTGTTTATTAACAAAGTATTAATTAATACATTAGAAATGAGTAGGGCCATTATATATATTTCATAATGTAGTTAATACTATTCATTCCTGCTAATTTAAAAGATAAGTTATAATAGTCACATTTAAATAATAATAATTTTTTGTTTTTTTAAGCTTAGTGTTGTGTATCTTGTATTCTATCGAACATAGTATTTCCTTTTAAAATATAGGAATATTACATAACTTTCGGTGAATTATCATATAGGGTGAATTCATATTAATTCTCTTATAAGTGATAAATTATTATACATACATCAATTAAATAAATTTATCATTCTCCCCCTCATGTATGTCTATTATTTCATCAATAAATTGATGATCATGTGTATTTATATCAATATTTTCATTGTAATTAATATTGGATGACCTAAATAACAATGTCATGTATTTAATGTTATATGATCGATAAACTTATGGTTAACCATAATTTATTCAATTGTATGTAGTGAAAATAAAATCTTAACAAATTCCTTAGAATCTTTTTTTTCAATAATGAATTATTGTTATATATAGAGGTATTTGACACATCATTTATCCAATGTATTTATATGATATTTTCTTTCAAGATTATCATTAACACTAAATATATTTCATTAAGACTTCAGATATAATAGAGCATTATTTATTAGAAAAATTATCCCACCAGGAAAAAAAATATTGGCTCTTCTAGAGCATTTGATTAATTTTTCAATCAATGTACTTATATGAGCATACAGTAACTCTTCAAGAATTATGATTAATAATAAATATATATTATATTTTTTAAATTATTTAATCAAAATAATATTTTCAAATTTTTCTTAAAGATTGACATATATAATATTTTTATGATATTCCATTGTGTATATTTAACACATTCATGGTATGTAATGAAAAACGAAAATACTATTGTTTTCATTATTATTATATTTTTCACTTATGATGATTAATCATTGATTGATGGATTCATAATATAATCATGACGGGTTAGGCCCAACACCTAAAAAATATTTTATGCTTTGGAACTTCTAACCTGAATATTTTTAAAATATATTTACCAGGTAGTAGAACCCCTATATATTTTATGGTTGGTGAATGTGGCAGGGAGAAAAAATGTGGAAGAATCTTATGGATCCACAACACACACATCATCTCAATAGTAATTATAATTCATTGAATAATTTTTTTAATAACATTCACTTCATAAAATAAAGGAAAAATAATTTCGAAAAATTTGATAACCACCCAAATTTTTATGATAAAATTTAAATAAAAGTAACACAAATTATATCATTTTTAAAAAAAATCATTATATAAAATAAATAATTAAATAATTAAATTTTCATTCACATCGAGGGATGAATTATTTTCATAAAATATATTAGATAATAAAATTTATATAATTCTAACTAGTCTTTGAACTATATGAAGAATAACATATGCTTTAGGAGATAATATCAAATGAATCACATGGGATGATAATGATAATCCATATGCATGTGATCAATAATAATTTTTTCCCTCAATATTGGTGTCACTAGAGAAAAAATTGATAAATGAAAATATTCTTCAACATAATGTCAACTGAAACTATTTTCATATAATCCTTCAAGTGCATAATATTTTATAAATATGAATAAAATTCATTGTTCTCTTTAATTAATTGTTTCCCTAAAACCAATTTTGATGGTTATATTATAATTATTATTATTATTATTATTATTATTTATTTTAAAAAAAATAAGACACAATAATCATCAAAAAATATTATATTCACCCTGAACATGATTTAAAATAAAATCATGTATATTTTCATTCATTTTATTGAATGAAATAAAACTATTTGATTGTATTTTATGGTTTCTTCAAGATGAAAATATGAATATTCATTTTAGAATTTATATCCACTTCGAGAGATATATGTTAATGAAATATATTTATTTTGTTCTCTATGAATGCTTAATTTCATTCCTATATTTTATAAGAAATAAGATAAATAAATCAATAAATCAATACAATATTTATTAAAATTACAGAAAATATATCATCTTCATAATTATCATTTATACATAATAATCAAACTCAACACCTTCTGGGTGTATAAAGATATGGGAGATGTCAAATTTTATTATGTACCATGGTTCATGGCATGATCAGTGATGTCCACTTCAGTGTATGACAGGTATGTGATGTTCATCATTCGACCATTTATAGTGGTGATAGTTTATATTTTAATTTAATTAATGATGTTTGTCTTAATATTGACTAATTCTATTATTAACACAATTTTTATAATAACCAATCAAATTCATTTTAGAAACTAGAGTGTAATTTGACAATTATGAGTCTTTATTTCTCTTTGGTGGATCGTTATTTTTTTATAACACTACCACAGTTTGGTCCTTTAACATTAAATAAAAATGGATTTGATATCACTAAAAAAACATTATTATCCTCAACACCATTAAAGGGGGGATCCTTTATTAGTGCTAAAAAATCACTTATAAAGGCCCACCTGTTGTAGTGTGTTGTTTTAATAACATCACACTATAACAAATACACATGTATAAAAATACATAATTTAATTGAAATAAATTTTAAATCACAAATAAAAAAACACTATTTTATACATTTAAATAATTACATTTGAAATTACTATCCAAAAACATTTAAAAACATTAATATTTCATCATTTTTGGCACACCCATGACCACCTCTCAAAAAAAACCCAACAATGGTATCAGTTTCTGAACAAACCACCCCAACCCGAGAAAAATAATACACCTATATAAGAAAAAAAATTATATTATCAATAATATAAAGAAATAAATTAAACCTAAATATAAAAGAACACATTAATAAAATTTCAATTTTAAATAAAAGGACACACGTAGAGTCATACTAGTCGCACCATGATTCGGATTATGGTGGGGTTAATTCCTACATGTCAAAATTGACTTATGGATCATTTTAATAAAGTATCAAAACAATATAAATGTGTTTTCTTGGTTTTGAGTATGTCACTTGTTCTTTTTACTAAAATTAAAGTTAATTTTAAATAAAAAAGACACACTTGGATTCATGTCACTGACATCGTGCCTCAGAATGAGGTGAGGCTGATTCCTACACATCAAAAATAACTTATGGATTGTTTTCCTAAAGTATAAAAACAATCCTAATGTGTTTTCTCAGTTTTGAGTTAATCACTTTTGTTTTTTACTAAAATGTCATTTCAAACTGGAAACACACACTTTGAGTTATACCAGTCACATCATGTTTCAGTTTGATATAAGACTATTTTCTACATGTCACAAATGAATTATGAATCATTTTTATAAATTATCAAGACAATATAAGCATGTTTTCTTGGTTTTCAATGAGGAACACATGTTTTGAACTAAAATGTCAATTTTAAACTGATAATGAATGCTTTGAGTCATACTAAACACATCATGCATTGTATTGAGGTTTTGTTGTTTTCTACACATAAAAAATGACTTATGGATCATTTTCCTAAATTATCAAAACAATATTAATGTGTTTGTATAGTTTTTAATATGTCACTTATTCCTTTTACTAAAATTAATGTTAATTTTAAATAAAAAGACACACTTGGAGTCATATCGGTCACATTGTGCATTGGATTAAGGTTAGTTTGATTCCTACACATAAAAAATGAATTATGGATCATTTTCCTAAATTATTAAAATAATATGAATGTGTTTTATTGATTTTAAGTATTTCACTTGTTCTGTTTACTAAAATTAATGTCAATTTTAAATAAAAAGATACACTTTGAGTTATACTGGCCACACTGTGCATCATATTGAGGTGGGGTTGATTCCTACATCTCAAAAATTACTTATGAATCATTTACCTAATGTATCAAAACAATCTGAATGCATTTTCTTGGTTTTGAGTATGTCAGTTGTTCTTTTTATTAAAATTAACATCAATTTTAAATAAAAAGACACACTTGGAGTCATATTAATCACATTAGCATAATATTTATGTAAGGATGATTACTACATGTCACAAATGACTTATGGGTCATTTTCCAAAATTATCAAAACAATATGAATGTGTTTTCTTAGTTTTTATTATACCACTTGTGTTTTTTACTAAAATGTCATTTCAAACTGGAAACATGCACTTTGAGTCATACTGATCACATCGTGTGTCAGTTTGATGTGAGACTACTTATTACACTTCAAAAATTAATTATGAACAATTATTATAAATTATCATGATAATTGGAGTTAATTTTATTGTTTTTTGGTGAGTGACACGTGTTTTGAACTAAAATGTCAATTTTAAATTGATAATAGATAGTTTGAGTCATACTAGTCACACGATGCATTGAATTGAGGTGAGTTTGATTCCTATATGTCACAAATGACTTATGGATCATTTTTTATAGTATCAAAATAATATGAATGTGTTTTATTAGTTTTTAGTATGTCACTTGTTCTTTTTACTGAAATTAATGTCAATTTTAAATAAAAAGACACACTTGGAGTCATATCGGTCACACTGTGCATCATATTAAGGTGAATTTGATTCCAAAACATATAAAATGAGTTATGTATCATTTTTATAACATATTAAAACAATATAAATGAATTTTATTAGTTTTTAGTATGTCACTTGTTCTTTTTACTAAAATTAATGTCAAATTTAAATAAAAAGACACACTTAGAGTCATACTGATCACATTGTGCATCAGATTGAGGTGGGGTTGATTCCTAAACATAAAAAATGAATTTTGAATCATTTTAATAAAGTATAACAAAAATATGATTTAATTTTCTCAGTTTTGATTATATCACTTGTTCTTTCTACTAAAATTAATGTAAAATTTAAATAAAAAGATACACTTAGATTCATGCCAGTCACACTATGTATTAGATTAAGGCGGGGTTGATTCCTACATGTCTTAAATGACTTATATATTATTTTTATAAAGTATCAAAAAAATATGCATGTGTTTTCTCAGTTTTCAATATGTCACTTATTATTTTTACTAAAATTAATGTTAATTTTAAATAAAAAAGACACATTTAGAGTCATATTGGTCACACCGTGCTTTAGATTGAGGTTAAGTTGATTTATACACATCAAAAATGACTTATATATCATTTTTATAAACTAGAAAAATAATAAAAATTTGTTTTATTGTTTCTCAGTATGTCACTTGTTCTTTTTATTATAATTAAGGTTAATTTTAAATAAAAAGACACACTTGGATTCATACTAGCCACATCGTGTGTCGGATTAATGTGGGGTTTAAATACTAAACATAAAAAATGACTTATAGATAATTTTACTAAATTTTAAAAATAATAAAAATGCATTTTCTTATTTTTTATTATGTCACTTGTTCTTTTTACTAAAATTAATGTCACTTTTAAATAAAAAAGACACACTTTGAGTCATATCGGTCACATTTTGTGTCGGATTGAGGTTAAGTTTATTATTAAATGTAAAAAATGACTTATGAATCACTTTACTAAATTATCAAAACAATATGAATGTTTTTTCTTGGTTTTCGGTATGTCACTTGTTCTTTTTACTAAAATTAATGTCAGTTTTAAATTAAAAGACACACTTTGAGTTATAGCAGTCACATCATGCATAAGATTGAGGTGTCATTGATTCCTACACATCATAAATGACTTATAGATCATTTTACTAAAGTATAAAAATTATCCTAAGGTGTTTTCTCAATTTTCAATATGTAACTTGTTTGTTTTACTAAAATTAATATCAAATTTAAATAAAAAGATGCACTTAGAGTCATATCAGTCACACCATGAATTGTATTGAGATGAGGATGATTATTACACATAAAAATGGATTATGTATCATTTTCCTAGATTATAAAAATAATTTTAATGAATTTTCTTAGTTTTGAGTGTGTCACCTTTGTTTTTTACTAAAATGTCATTTCAAACTAGAAACACGCACTTTGATTCATACGAGTCACATCGTGTGTCAGTTTGATTTGATATTGCTTCCTACATGTCACAAATGAATTATGAATTATGAATTTTTCAAATAAATTATCAAGATAATAAAAGTGTTTTTTCTTGGTTTTCAGTGAGATACACATGTTTTGAACTAAAATGTCAATTTTAAACTGATAACAGACACTTTGAGTCATACTGGTCACATCGTGTGTCAGATTGAGGTGTGGTTGATTCCTACACATTAAAAATGACTTATGGATCATTTTATTAAAGTATAAAAACAATTAAAATGTTTTTTCTTGGTTTTTATTATATCACTTGTTCTTTTTACTAAAATTAATTTTACTTTTAAATAAAAACACATACTTAGATTCATATCAGTCACACTATGTGTCGGATTGAGGTTTGGTTGATTATTACATGTCAAAAATGAATTATGGATTGTATTCCAAAAGTAGTAAAGAAATACCAATGTGTTTTACTAGTTTTCAGTATGTCAGTTTTTCTTTTTACTAAAATTAATGTTAGTTTTTAATTAAAATACACACTTGGAGTCATATTGGCCACACCGTGCATTGGATTGAGGTGTGGATGATTACTAAACATCACAAATGACTTATGGATTAACGTCCTAAAGTATCAAAACAATATTAATTTTTTTTTTGGTTTAGAGTATGTGATGTGTGTTTAGAACTAAAATGTAAATTATAAACTAAAAACATACAGTATGAGTCATACTGAGGACACTGGGTATCAAAATTAGGTGTGGCTAATTGATTATGCAATATTTTTTTGATTTAAACTATATAAAAAAAACATAAAATAGAGAACATGTTACATTATAATGGAGGAGAAACACCATTCTCTCTAAAACACTTCAAGTTTCAAGAATCATGGGGTTTCCTCTTCCATCGGAAAGGAACATGTTCTTTATTTTCTAGCTTCTTGTAGATAGTTGAAAGAAAAATATGTCTTCCCAAAAGATCTATGAAAAAAGATAAATAAGTATTATATAAAAATAATAAGGATATTAACTTATAAATAGTAGATAAAATGATGACAAAATTGATTAAATAATTAGTATGAATTCTCCTTTTCATGATGGTTGTATACATTCTTGACCCATTTAATTGTTGTCATTATCTCAGTAGTATCCTTAAAGTCTAATCTCATACAAGAATGGGTTGCTTCAAACAAATCACCCCGACCCGAAAAAAATAATACACATATATAAGAAAACAATTATTATATTAATAATACTATAAAGAAATAAATTAAACATAAATATGAAATAATATATAAATAAAATATCAATTTTAAATTGAGACCATATAATTTGATTCATACTGGGTACACTGTGTATCGGATTGAGTGCATGATTATAGTATAGGAGTGAATCATCCTTATTGACAAAGTCATTTCTTCATGATATTTGTGAAAATTATAAAAATAATTATCAGATATAAATGATGAGAAAATTTACTAAAAAGTATATAAAATTATAAGAAAATCAAATAAATAAGTAGTAAGAAGTCACATCTTTATGATATATGTGTAGATTCTAACACCAAGTATACTTCACATTAATTTCTAAACAAATATATTTCATTTTGTGAATACGAGGAATTTTGAAAATAATATTAGTACTGGAAAAATATAAATACACCAGGGATTAATAATTATTTTAAATGAATTAGTAATTATTTTTAAAAATACCTCTTTATAAATGCTTGTTCATTGACGGTATATGATATCTCTCATAAATTTTTCAAGCATAATAACTATAATATTTTCCATTTTTTTATTTTGGAAACTATAGAAACTTTGAGAAAAATAAGTAATTTTTTTTCATATGTGTTTTGATAGTTAAATATTATTATATATACCTGGATACTTATCCACTTGTAAAAGTTGACAGGCTCCTTGTGCACATGGATTGTCCTCATACCATGATTTCCACAATATTTAAACACTACACTATCATAATATAATTCTCATTAAAAAATAATATAAAATATTTAACTTGAAGTTTAGTTCTTAAATGTTGTATGTAGTGTATCACAAATTGAAAATTTTCATCATGTGTGGTCGGTTTGGTGGGTATCCATGCAGGGAATCCAGGAAATAAATCTTTAGAGTATGTAAATTGACTGCAATGAGTACCAAATAATTCCTAAAAAAGAATAAGTAATGAAATGAATGAAAATATATTTGATGTGATTAAATTATAGATTTTTACCTCTATATCATAGGTAATAAGAATAGTATATCATCTATAATTTTTCTTTCAAACGTTTCATTTAGTTTTTCCACTATTTCAAAAAAATTAGTTGATTCTATTTTGGTTTGGTTTGTCGAAGTGATGTGAGGACTAATGAGTCCATATTTATTTTTATAAGGTTTTACCTTCAAATAGTATTGATATAGATGCTTTCAAAAAATATGAGTTGTATTTATACATAATTAACATAGTAGATTAGTTATTGGAAAAACAAATCATGAAAACACGCCTCATGTATACATTTATAATTGAGACTCCTAGACATTCATACTTCAGGATTTCATTTAAATTCTCAAGAGTAATGAAGTATTAAATGGCCTCTCCGTACATTTTTTCTTCAAAATCAAGTATGTTATTACTACCACTTTGTAACCTTGTATATGCATAAACCTTAAATATTACTAAATACAGATATTCAATAAGTGGAGTAAGGGTGATTTATAAAGATCTTTTCAGTTGGTTGGTTGATCCTTTAGATGTTTTTTTATTCAACCTTACATTTCACCCCTCCCTTTTTCCTTTTTTAATAACATTCATAGGTTCAGACCTTTTTTCATTAATTGCTAAAGGTTTACCATGAATAATAAATTGGAAATGAATACCTTCTTGTCGGCATGTTTTTTCACAAGATCTAATGATCATTATATGAATTTTATAATAGATTTCTCAACTGTATCAATATCTATTTCATTAAGTGGAATGGGTATCTCAGTGCTCGGATCATGATATATGTTAATCCCTACTCTCACATGACCTATTGGAAGTTATCTATTGTGTAGAGTTTCTTCTTGGACATTGAACATGATATCCCTCACAAAAAGGTGATGGGTGGGTGTTGGTAGATGTAAATCACAATCATTTTCACCCTATATAATATTAATATAGTAAATTTAATAGTTTCTACCTAATTCACATTTCATAGAAATAATTATGAGAATATTGATTACCTTATCTAAGACAACTCTTTGAGGGGAATGTCTCACCTCAAAGATGGTAGGGGTGGGGGATCTTCACGTGGTGGTTGTTCTTGATTTGTTTCTTCTCTTTGATCCCCCATATCATTTTCTAAAAACTTAGACTTCCGGTGAATTTTTTCTAGAAGCGTAGCTAATCGTATTTGAATGTCTTCTATTTGTTTATCTTTATCCCCGTGTTCTTTTCTTTTCTCAAAATATGTTTGAGGTGTTACCCCAAAACCCACACCTATGACGTGGCCATATTGTTCTAGCTACTTCAAGACCACTGATATTAGGTTTTCATCCAGTATAGCTGTTTATGATTCCTATGTCTAAGTTGGATAGAAAATATAGGAAAATAAGTAATAATTATTATGTAATAGTAATTTAAAGCAAAACAAATTTTTATTATTCCATACCTACAGATGTTTACATCACTTTTTGTGTTTTTATATATTAGTATCCCCTATTTATTTACATGATCCTCCTTTCATATCACATGACATGGTATGAAAGTGGATTTGGATTTGGATTCATCACACTACTATAAAATGGGCCTTTAACAGCAATAAAATTGGCCTTTATCAATGCTCAAAAAGTGTTGACTACCAAAGTGTGATTAAGATACCTATGATTTTATTATCACTAGGAAATCATTAATAAATGGGTATTTTATCACTTATAAAAAAAAACTGATAAAGGAAACCATTTATCAACACTTCTATTTAGAGTTAATAAAGGGTGTATTTATCAACACTTTTAAAAGTGTTGATAAAGGAACCCTTTATAATCCATTTTATAAGAAGTAATAAAGGACCACCTTTATCATCACTTTTAGAGGTTTTGATAAAGGTTAACTTTATCGGTGCATTTAGTAGCACTGATAAATGGGAATACTGCAGTGTACTATTAATTTTATAGCACACTACAGTACCAGAAAGCAGAAAAAATATGTAAAAATATAGATTTTAAATGAAATAAAATTTACAACACAAATATAATAAAAAACACTAAATTATAGACATTTCAAACATTGGTTTATATAATTATATGAGAAAGTAAAAATTATCACAAACATTCAAAAATATCAATGTTCCTTTATCTTTGGATCCTGACCCCGACTCATGTTATTGTCAAAAAAACCATCCCTAATAGAGAAAAAGAATGCACCTATATAAGAAAATAATTATTATGTTAGTGATAATATAAGGAAATAAATTAAAATATAAATTGTTAATTTTAAACTAAAATTTGATTCATACTAGGAACATTGTGTATTGAATTGAGTTGTGGTTTATTATTACATGTCACACCATTTCTTGTTTATATTCAAGCATTATCTCTTTGAAAATTAACTAAAAAGTATAATATAAAAATAATAAGGAAATTAATCAAGTTATAGCGGATAGAATAATGAAAAAACAATATAGGATTTTTTTTTCTCGGTTTTGGTGATGTGATGTGTGTTTTAAACTAAAATGACACTTATATATTGAAAACACACACTTTGAGTCATATTGATCACATTGTATGTTGTATTGAGGTGTGTTTTATTCCTACACATCCCAAATGACTTATGGATAGTTTTCCTAAAGTATCAAAACAATATGAATGTGTTTTCTCAATTTAGAGTATGTCACTTATCTTTTTTACTAAAATGTCATTTCAAACTAAAATCATGCACTTTGAGTCATATTGGTCACATAATATATTAGTTTGATATGATACTAATTCATACACATCAAAAATTACTTATAAATATTTTTCCTAAATAATCAAGAAAATATGAGTGTGTTTGCTCAGTTTTTAGTGAGTGGCACTTTTTAAACTAAACTGTCAATTTTAAACTGATAATGGGAACTTTGAGTCATATCAGACACATCATATATTAGATTGAGTTAAAGCTGATTACTACACATCAAAAATGACTTATGGATCATTTTACTAAAGTATCAAAACAAAATGAACGTGTTTTCTTGGTTTTGAGTATGTCAGTTGTCTTTTTTACTAAAATTAATGTCAATTTTAAATAAAAAGACATGTTTTGAGTCATACTGGTCACACAGTGCATCATATTGAGGTGATACTAATTACTACATGTCCCAAATTACTTATAGATCATTTTAAAAATGTATCAAAACAATTTGAATGTGTTTTATTAGTTTTTAGTATGTCACTTTTGTTTTTACTAAAATGTTATCTTAAACTAGAAACATGCACTTTGAGTTATACTAGTCACATCATATGTCATTTTCACATGATATGGATTACTATATGAAAAACATGACTTGTGAATCATTTTCCTAAATTATTAATAAAATATGAGTGCATTTGATCAGTTTTTAGTGAGTGAAACATTTTGAACTAAAGTGTCAATTTTAAACTGATAATGGACAATTTGAGTCATACTTGGAACAACGTGTATTGGATTGAGGTGCGGATAATTACTATACATCAAAAATGACTTATGGATCATTTTCCTAAATTATCAAAACAATTTTAATGTTTTTTCTTGGTTTTGAGTATGTGAGTTGTCTTTTTTACTAAAATCAATGTCAAATATTAATAAAAAGACACACTTGAAGTCATATTGGTCATACCATGCATATAATTGAGGTGAGGATAATTAATAAATGTCTAAAATGAATTATATGTAATTTTCATAAATTATCAAAACAATATGAATGTGTTTTCTCAGTTTTGAGTGTGTCACTTGTGTTTTTTACTAAAATGTCATTTTAAACTGGAAACACACACTTTGATTCATACTAGTAACATAGTGTATCAGTTTTATGTGAGACTAATTGATAAATTTCACAAATAACATATAAGTTATTTTCCTAAATTATCAATTCAATCTGAGTGTGTTTGATCATTTTTCAGTGAGTGGCACTTTTTGAACTAAAGTGTCAATTTTAAATTGATAATGGACACTTTGAGTCATTTAGGGATCATTGTATATTAGATTGAGTTGATGATGATTCCAAAAGATAAAAAATAACTTATGAATCATTTTATAAAGTATCAAAACAATCCAATTTTTTTTTCTCAGTTTTGAGTGCGTTAGTTGTATTTTTTACTAAAATCAATGTCAATTTTAAATAAAAAGACACACTTGGAATCATACCGATCACACTGTGCATCGGATTGAGGTGAGGATGATTCATAAACATACAAAATGAATTATGGATTATTTTCCTAATGTATAAAAATAATATGAATATGTTTTCTTAGGTTTGAGTATGTCACTTGTGTTTTTTACTAAAATGTCATTTTAAACTGGAAACATGCAATTCGAGTCATACCAATCACATAGTGTGTATTTTTGATATGAGATTGATTCCTACACATCAAAAATTACTTTTGAATAGTCATAAATTATCAAGATAATATGAGTGTGATTTATTATCTTTCAGTGAGTGACACTTTTTGAACTAAAATGTCAATTTTAAACTGATAATGGACACTTTGAATCAAACCAGAAACATCATCTATCGGATTGAGCTTTAACTAATTCCTACATGTCTTAAATAAATTATGTATCATTTTACTAAAGTATAAAAAATCAAATTGTGTTTTCTAAATTTTGAGTATGTTAGTTGTCTTTTTTACTAAAATTAATATGAATTTTAAATAAAAAGACACACTTAGAGTCATATCAATCACACTGTGTGTTGGATTGAGGTTTATATGAAACTTACATGTCCCAAATGACTTATGGATCATTTTTATAAAGTATAAAAAAATCTGAATGTGTTTTATGGGTTTTAAGTATGTCGCTTCTCTTTTTTACCAAAATGTCATTTTAAACTGGAAACACACACTTTGAGTCATACCAATCACATCATGTGTCGGTTTGACATGAGACAAATTCCTATACATAAAAAATGACTTATAAATAGTTTTCCTAAATTATAAATACAATATGTTCACATTTTCTTGGTTTTCAATGAGTGGAACTTTTTGAACTAAAATTTTAATTTTAAATAGATAATGAACACTTTGAGTCATAACAGGCATCGCATATCGGATTGACGTTCAGATGATTCATATATGTCAAAAATGACTTATATACCATTTTCCAAAAGTATAAAAACAATCTGAATGTTTTTGATTGGTTTTGAGTATGTCAGTTGTCTTTTTTACTAAAAGTAATATCAATTTTAAATAAAAAGACAAACTTTGAATAATACCGGTCACACCATATGTCAGATTGAGGTGAGGTTGATTCCTACACATCCAAAATAATATATGGATAATTTTATTAAAGTATCAAAACAATCCAAATGTGTTTTATAGATTTTGATTATTTCACTTGTGTTTTTTACTAAAATGTCATTTTAAAATGGAAACACGCACATTGAGTCATACCAGTCACATCATGTATCAATTTGATGTGAGACTAATTAATACACATAAAAATGTATTATGAATAATTTTACTAAATTATCAAGAAAATATGAATGTGTTTACTTGGTTTTTAGTGAGTAGCACTTTTTGAACTAAAATGACAATTTTAAACTAATAACGAACACTTTGAGTCATACCAGGAAGATTGTGTATCAGATTGTGGTGAGGATGATTCCTAAATGTCACAAATAAATTATGGATATTTTTTATAAAGTTTAAAAACAATATGAATCCATTTTATCAATTTTAAGTATGTTAGTTGTCTTTTTTACTAAAATTAATGTCAAGTTTAAATAAAAAGATACCCTTGGAGTCATACCGGTCACACCCTATGTAGAATTGAGCTGAGGATGATTCATACATGTCCCAAATGACTTATGGGATATTTCTTAAAGTTTAAAAAATATTTTGAATGTGTTTTCTCAGTTTTGAGTATGTCAATTGTGTTTTTAATTAAAATGCCATTTTAAACTGGAAACATGCACTTTGAGTCATACCGGTCACATTATATGTCGTTTTAATGTGAGACTAATTAATACAATTAAAAAATGAATTGTGAATATTTTTAATAAATTATAAATACAATATGCATGTGTTTGTTCAGTTTTCAGTGAGTGACACATTTTGAACTAAAATATCAATTTTAAACTGATAATGGACACTTTGAGTCATACTGAGCATATCATGTATCAGATTTAGGTGAAGCTGATTCCTATAAATCAAAAATGACTTATGAATCATTTTCATAAAGTATCAAAAAAATATGAATTCATTTTCTTGGTTTTGATTATGTCAGTTTCCTTTTTAATAAATTTAATGTGGATTTTAAATAAAAATACACACTTGGAGTTATATTGGTCATATCATACATTAGATTGAGGTGAGGATGATTCCAACATGTTACAAATGACTTATGGATTTTTTTCCTAAAGTATCAAAATAATATGAATTTTTTTCTTTGTTTTGAGTATGTCACTTATCTTTTTTACTAAAATGTCATTTTAAACTGGAAACATGCACTTTGAGTCATACCAATCACATTGTGTGTTGGTTTGATGTGATATTGAGTCCTACACATCAAAAATGACTTATGAATTTTTTTCCTAAATTATAAAGACAATATGAACACATTTTATAGGTTTTTAGTGAGTGACACTTTTTAAACTAAATATCAATTTTAAACTAATAACAGAAACTTTGAGTTATATTGGGCGCATCGTGTATTGGATTGAGGTGCGGCTAATTCCTACATGTTAAAAATGACTTATGGATCATTTTACTAAAGTATAAAAATAATATGAATGTTTTTCTTAGTTTTGAGTATGTTAGATGTCTTTTTTACTAAAATTAATGTCAATTTAAAAAAAAGGACAAACTTAGAGTCATACCAGTCATGCCATGCATCAGATTGAGGTGCGGCTGATTTCTACATGTATAAAATGAATTATGGTACATTTTCCTAAATTATCAAAACAATATGAATGTGTTTTCTCAGTTTTGAGTACGTCACTTATGATTTTTACTAAAATGTCATTTTAATCTGAAAATACACACTTTGAGTCAAACCGATCACATCATGTGTTGGTTTGATGTGATACTAATTCTTATATGTTAAAAATAACTTAGGAATCATTTTCATAAATTATTAAAATAATATTAATTTTTTTTATTATTTTTGAGAATATGATGTGTGTTTTGAACTAAAATGTAAATTATAAACTAAAAAAATACAGTCTGAGTTATACTGATCACATTGTGTATAAAATTGAGGTGTGGATGATTGAGTATGTGATATGCATTTTGATTTCAATAATTTGAAAAAATCCATAAATGAGAAAACATGTTTCATTCTGATGGAAGAGGAAACCACATTCTGCCTCAAACATTTCACCTTTCAGGTAGCATGGAGTTTCCTCTTCCATCATAAAGGAACATTATCTCTCTTTTTTAGATTTTTGAAAATATTTGAAAGAAAAATATTACTTCCCAAAAGATCTGTGAAAAAAATAAGTATTAGATAAAATTGATAAAGAAATTAACCTACAAATAGTAGATAAAATGATGAAAAAATTAATTAAATAAGTAGTAGGAATTAACTTTTTTCATGATTTTTGTATATGTTCTTGACTCATTTTCATATTATCATTATCTCATTTGAAACAATATCTCATGATCATGATCATATTCGAATAAACCACCCCAACTTGAAAAAAAGAATCTACCTATATAAGAAAATAATTCTTAGGTTAGTAATACTAAAAATAAATAAATAAAACATAAATATGAAATGATAAATTACTTCTATGGATAATGATTTTATTATGAAAACATCAATATTGGAAATCATGTGCAAGAGAATAAGTTTTTGAAATATTCAGAAAGAACCAAGAAGGAAGAAGGCGCAAAAAGGAAAGCATGACTCATGGAAATGCATTGTGGTCCCAGGGAAAACCCAAGGGATGAAAAGAATACTCTCACTTGCCTAAACCAATGGAAACCAGGTCAGACAAGAAAGGTAGAAGTAAGTAAATCAAAGGACTTAAAGATGGAGAAATTGGTGATCCAATCAGAGAACCAAGAGTGATGGAAGAAGAGGGTGTGGAGTGCATGAGGCTCATCTTCCACTCCAATGAAGAGATTCTTGAAAAATTCCTTCATCCAAATGCCTCAAATGAGTATATTTTAAGGATTTATGAAAGAATATTGCAGGTTGAGGCCACAGAGGATAAAGAAGCATGGATATACAAGCAAGACCAAATCATCACCTGAGGCTTCAACCAAGGCAGAATCACCTTGGAGGAATTCATCCAGATAATGGATAGAATGGTTTCTTACCTCGAAGAACTTATCAAGGAGGATCCAGACATTCAGGTTAGTACTCTTCACTAGGAATTATATAGAACTTCTGACTCAAATAATCTTATCCTTGTGTTTAATAATTTTTTGAGTTCTTTCAGCACGTAGTTGTCTTTTTGTAGCGAAATTTGTCTTCCCACTAGCCCTTAAAGTGTCTTAATAAAAAAAATTATATTTGGTGGTGGTGTTTGCTTAGTTTTGAGTATGTAATGTGTGTTTTGAACTAAAATGTAAATTATAAGCTTAAAACATGCAGTTAGAGTCATACCAAGCATATTGTGTATTAGATTGAGGTGCAGTTGATTTAGTATGTGATGTGTGTTTTTCTTTCAACCATCTACACCAATCCAGAAAAGAAAGAAATATTCCATTTAGATGGAAGAGGAAACCTCATGCTGTCTAAAACGCATCATCCAAAATCAACATGTTATCTCTTTTTTAGCTTAATGTAAACGATTAAAAGAAAAATATGAATTCCCAAAATATCTATGAAAAAAATAAAAATTATTAGATAAAAATGATGAGTAAATTAACTTAAAAATATTAGATAAAATGGTGACAAAATTAAATATATAATTAGTGGGAATTCACCTTTTCATGATCCCTATATACATTATTGACCCATTTCCTTATTGACGAAGTCATTTCTTCATGATCTCTATGAAAATTAACAAAATAATTATTAGATAAAAATGGTGAGAAAATTAACTAAAAAAAGTAGATAAAATGATGATAAAATAAACTAAAAGTAAATTTGTTCTAGTTATATATCATTAAACTGTGATATAATTATTTTTGATCATATGAAACTAAAATACAAGGAATTTATTCAATATTACACGAACCTAAAAGAAAATAATTTAGAATATCAATCCAAAAAACATGATATATTTAACCACTTTAAAATAACATAACATTCATGTATTACACAAAATTACCATAAAATTTTTTATCTTTTTGGGTTAGCGTAAAACTCATATATAAACATTTTCCTTCATTTTTTTTACAAAAAAACTAGCATAACACATTATATATTCCTGGATTATATTAAACATTTGTGTATCCCTTTATTTATTCCTAGAAAACACTAACCATTAGTGTAAACCTATTATTGTTCATTGGCTGAACTAAAATAAATATTTAAAATTGAGTTTTTATAGAACATGATAAAATCTATCTTTCCCTTTCACTATTATAGTGATTACAAACTTCATGATAAACCATTTACATTATTTGATGAAAAAAACATCAGTGTTATCCATTATATATTTTCAGAATACATTAAACTCTATTATAAATTTTTTACCCCTTTTTGACAGTATTAATATTAGTATATCCCTTTATAGTATCCAAATGATAATGAAATATAGAGCATCCATTAATTATTATTGGATTGTTTTATATATTAGTATATTCTTTTCAATATTATGGGTGATGATAAACTCTAATATAACATCATCATTATTTGTTTACTAAAATGGGAACATCCCTATTCTCATGTAATTTTTATTGATAATGATCGTGAGTTTTTTATTAATGATCTTGTAAACACGGATCATTTTACATAATGAATGTGCACATGCATATTAGTGACAAACCAATAGATACATTTTTTGATTGTGAGATAGTTAAAAAGTATCTATATGAATAATAAGGATAGGTTACACACCTCTACTCATGTATTAATTGTGAGATTCTATGTGATATAATGGTGGGATGATTTAATTTCACATCATGTGTATTCAAAAGAATTAGTTTTAGTCAATTCATTTCACTAATGTAAACTTGATTTTTTACTTTTATATATTTCACAAGAATTTGTGATATTATATCATGCATCTAATTAATGATCGAATAGCCTAAATAATTCCACCACCCACCAAAGTGAAGCCACTGTATTTTTATTTTCTTCTATCATTTACCACCACCCATGATGAAACCCAAGAGAATGAATTAGTATAATTTTATTATAAAATTGATAAATAAATTAACTAAAAAATATATAAAATTATGAGAAATTTAACTAAGTAATTAATAAGAAGTCACCTCTTTATGGTGCTTGTATACATTCTGCCACCATGTTTTCTACTCATTTCTAAAAAAAAATTGATTTCCTCCATTATACTTCTCCTTGAGAAACATATCAAAAATAACATATAAGCATTCTGATATAAATTATTCACACCCCAAATATATTTATAAGGTCATATCCCATACTATATCACAAACATAGCTGGTAATCATCTAATTTTTTTATCAACAAACATTCTGACATTATGTATTCCTCTAAATAATCTCTAAAAAAATTACTTATTTTTTTGAGTATGAAGGTAGTTGAAAATATTGGTAGTACTAAGAAATTATAGAAAAAAAAACAATTAAGAAATATTTTTAATGAAATTATAATTACCTTTGGAAATTACTTATTTGGGGATGCTAATATTTTCATGGTTTATGATATCTCCCACAAATTTTCAAACATAATATCCACAATCATTTCCATTATCTTACTTCAGAAACTATAAAAACATTTACCAAAATAAGTAAGTTGTTTTTAAATATGTTTTAATAGTTAAATATTTCTATATATACCTTAATTTTTTTCCATTTGAAGTAATCCAAATGATTTTTATGTTCAGTCACTGAATTCATGCCAT
Organism: Viscum album; assembly: GCA_963277665.1. Taxonomy (NCBI): domain Eukaryota; kingdom Viridiplantae; phylum Streptophyta; class Magnoliopsida; order Santalales; family Viscaceae; genus Viscum; species Viscum album. The sequence goes on along the minus strand of OY728164.1, from coordinate 564,557,790 downwards.
GATTTAGCCTATATTTAGTGATCGTACTATCATAATAAAATTATTGTTAAAACATATACTGAAACATATAATTCTAATTTTATCTATAAAATATTGATTACAGTGTATTATAAATTCACAATACACATCATGTGTGGTCATTTTGTTGGATATCCATGCATTGGATCCAAAAAATAAATATTTGGGGTATCTAGATTGAGTGTGATCAGTATCCAGTACTTCCTGAAAAAAAGTAATGAAAAAAATAAAAATATATTTTATGTGATTAGATTGTAAACTTTTACCCCTGAAATTATAGACATCAAAAATATTATATCATCTGTTATTTTTTTCTCAAACACATTGTATATCTCATCTATCTACTTATCAATTTTTTCCTTCTCCAAAAAAATTTTGTTTGTAGATTTGATACAGGAATTGATGAATCCAAATCGAGTTTCACACGGTTTTAAATTTATATAGTAGTAATATAAACACCTTTAGAAAATATGAATAGTTATTAACTTTAATGAATATATTATATCACTATTTGTAAAAACGTATTATGAAAATGTACCTTATGTATATATTCACAACTAAGTCTCCCAGCCATTCAAACTTGAGAATCTCATTTATAATCTCGAGACTAACTATGTCTATAATGAAAGTTACAAATATTTCATCTTCATATAGAATGTAAGAAATGTTTTCATCTTTAAATATGGTATTTTTATGAAGTTATAATGATAATATATATTTATGTGTTACTAGTAGGGATAAGGTAATCCCAGAAGGCCCTTTTGATTTCTTGGTTGATTAACTAGATTTTATTGATCTGGCCTTATATTTCCTCATCGCTTTATCTATCTGTAATACCATACCTCACTTCAGACCATTTTTTATCAAATGTTATAGGTTTTTCATAAGATAAAATTTTTTAAATACATACCTCATGTATCTTTATAATATTAGACAAACATGCTATGAAAGATCCAATAGCATCATTGAAAATTGTAATATCTAGATCATCAATTGGAATAGGAAACTCAATGGTCGTCTCTTGAGCTACCTCAATCCATACTCTCATGTGATCTTTTGGGATTTATTTATTGTGTAGCTTGTCTTTAGGGATATTAAACATCATAACCATCACAACAAGGTGGTGTGTGGGTGTTGATGGATAGGAATCACATACATCTTTACCCTGCATAATTTTAGTAATATAAAGTTATCAAAAGTTGTTTGATTCACATTTATAAGAAAGAGTAATGAAAAAATTTATTACCTCAGGTAAGGTATGTGGTTAAGGGGAATGACTAGGGTCAAAGCTAGTAGGGCCAATTGGTTCTTTATGTGTGGATATTTTTTTCCACTACCAGTTCACTTTGATCATTTCTCATATATTGGTCTTCCAGACCATAACAAGAAAAAATATCTTTCAAAACATCTAAGAATTACAATAATACTTTCATCATCTTAAATGTATCTTCTTGAGGTTCTATCTTCTTAAAATATGTTCTAGGAGACACTTCAAAACCTACTCCTCTAACATGACCATATTTTTTCGACCGATTCAAAGCTACTGAAAGTAGTTTTTCTTATGGTATGGTTTTCATCGATTCTTGTTTCTAAAACATATAAAAACATATGAACATAAATAGATATTTTTATGTGATACTATTATAAATCATAATGAATTATTATTATTTCATACTTACACATGTTTCCCATAATTCTTTTGTGTTTTCATCAACTAGTTTACCCTTCTTATTTACATGAGCCTCCTTCCATAGAACATGATGTGGGATGGAAGTGGATTCAGATTTTAATTCTTTTAGGTTCCAGGGCCTGCAGTGAAAGCCGATGGGCCGGGGATTTTAAAATTTTCACCGTAGAGACAACAGAACTTTTTTTTTGCCAACGATCTGATCCCCAGAGAGGTCTATGGATCTCTCGTAAATTATTAAGAGCACAAATTAAAATAAAAAACATACATGTTTCATATCTGAAGCTGCAGTCGACTGCAACTAGTCGATGGCGATCATTGCTTGAAGGATCCAAAGAAGGATCCCTCTAGATCATCCACACGTGCTCCAAAAATCCTCTGGAACATTGATCGTCAAATTCCGGGTGCTTGCGCGGTGATCTGGCAATGCTTTCGATGTCTCGACGATCACCACATCGACATATATTCGATGCTTGAGGAAGAAATTGATCCAAAGTCTTGGATCATCAGTTTCTCTCTCTAGGAAGTGAGAGAAGAGAGAGGATCTCAATTTTAACTCTATACAAAAGAATGAATAGTGAATTTCACAACATAAGAGAGAGTCTCCTCTTATATTTATAGTGGACTTTAGAAATACATGGTTGGGTTCCCCAGCCCCCATTTATTTCAACTTCCACAAAATAAATAATTTTGAAGAACTAAACTGTGCCAATATTATTTATTATTTTATCACATACTTCTAATATATATGAAATATATTACGTGATAAAATCCGAACCATTTAACTTGACTTGTTGTCCCGCTTAATATTAAACGAACCTTGAATATTAAAATAATATTCATTCGATTAATATTTCCTCGTATTTAATGAACTCGTAAATACATTAAATAAATTCAATCCCAAATATTCATAACTTGAATATTAATGAATTTATTTAATTCATCAGTGATCGATAACTTGGATAGCGCTCAGACCCCGTGGTAGGGCCCACTATGTCCATATAATTATTCAACTGAATAGGGCGGATTCTTGAATATGCTATTGTGTGTGACCCTCTAGGCCCTTATCTCGATAGTAGTGAATAAAATCCATAGACCATGAGTAGAGTTTAGAAACCCGTCATGGCCCCTAAAGAGATAAGGATAGTTATATCAATGACTACCATCCTACGAACACTGACTGTGTACTATAATCTCTTTTTCATTAACTATCTCATAAAGGTGGATGCACTCTTGTGTCATCGTCCTTATCTTGCTTTATTATTTGTTGATATATCCAGATGGATTTTCCTTTCTACTGCTTTGGCCAAATACTTATGAAGGTTGCACCATCCTGATCAACCAGGCCTAAGATATAAAAATTCCTGAACTTGGAAGTTAAAAATCCTTTCTTGACCATTTATCCAATGTCATACCACCAACAACGTACCCAACATAAACTACCTCTCCATGACATCACTGTCATGGTTTTCACCTTGCATCAAAGTACGTAATAAAATGATATAAATTGGTAATGGTCTCAAGTCAGGAGACCAATACACATGTCCGTAGATAGGAACAACCAATGACACCCAAAACATGTGTTGTTCCTATTGACAGGTCTGTCCTCATGATCTCACTACTAGATATCACCAAGTGAGAACTTCATGAGAAGAAGTCTCAATGCTTATGATCCCCCAGCACCTGATAGTCAGACATCTATTGTGTTCAGTCAGTAAGATGTATCTAGACTATAGAACATATATTTAAGATCAATGTCATTGTATCTTGAGGTTCTCATTATATCCTGGGATCTTCTATAACCTCTCGACACGACAATTAACCTTTGGACATTACCATTATTATAGTGGACGCAAAAAATTCTGCACTATAATGGTAAGATAACATCATGCATAGCTAACTGTACACATGATATGGTAATCAAAAAGTACTTCATATTTGGGTCTAGGGAACCCACTATTTCAACACTCCCACTTTCACTAGATCCAACTTTCTTACTAAACTTGTTAGCTACTCACATGATAAATATCATGCTTTTTCTGAGTAATGGATTTAACTGTTGGGCCTGCCACGTTTTCACTGCATGGAATATCTACTATATGCGACCTCATCGGCTTGAGTAAAACATATCAAGATAAGGTATCCCTGAGTATATCACTTTGTCCATTTTCATAACTTGACAACTTGGATAGTAAGAATTTAGTAATTTACATTATGATAATACTTTTTTCACTAGGTTTGAATCCAAGAACTGGAACAAAGCGTTGTGATTTATAACTGCTTCTTAGATTCCTTAGAAGCTGCAACGTACTCGGTATTTGTAGGTATGGCTACCATAAGCTTTTATGAGCTTGACTCGCTCATCTCCTTTGCCTAAATGTGATACTAGATCTAAGTATTACTAGTTTGTGTCCCACAAAAACTAGTATACCTTCTTCTCCATATTCCAGGTACATATCATTTTTACTTTCCAAAGTACAAGATGATAGTTTTGACTGCATCACTTGCAGTGCTCCTGTAAATAATTGATATTTTCCTACAATAAATTATATCCTGGAAATATCAATTATTGTACATAATATAGAATATGTGATTGATCCATCGCTAAAGCGTATGGTATCAATTCATAACATTAATCTCTACCCATGCTCTGAACATGTTAACCTGTAGAGATTAATCCATGTGACATTGGCAATAATTCTAAACTTGAATTGTTTCAACTTGTATTTTTGAATACAATGTCACTATATGTATGAGATTGACTAGGACCAAGAAACCTATGGATCTACCTCTGTATATCCTATTCCCTAGAACTTAGGTTGCTACTTTAAGTCAATCATTAGAGAATTTATTTTATTCTAATCTTATCTAACTGTAAGATCAAGATCTGTTTTCCATATGTTGCCAAACATATTTCACTTTGAAAACATTGGCGCTCCCACTAAACATTGGTAGACACAAGAAAAAGATTCATTTATAATGGATGCTCTAATATCTTATTGCTTACTTTAATCCAGAACTGAATTTCAGTAACTTGAAACCTTTATTGGAATCATATGATTTCATCATCTCTTTCTAGTTGCATCGTATAGAAACCTTCCATGAAATATGATCTTGACATCCAATGACCAATAGAATGATCTTAGAAGTTAGCTATGACAAGGAAAATTCTAATGGATTTAAGCGTACCGACTTGGTATAACCAATCGAGCCTTATTGGTACCATGCTTGTACCATCCGTGTATCTTCTCATTTGAATACCCACCGTAGTATTCAATTTATAAGCCCCTTTGAAATTTGATACATGGAATCCATTATTGAATTTTAATTAATCTTTTCAATCTTAGATTATTTCCATATACTGCTTACTTGTAGTAATTATTATTCTTAATGAATAATTTATCACCAGGTGTGGTGAATATGAAACCATCACCATGGTTTCATTCTTCCTACGCAGTATGTGTCACTGGAACATGCCTATTCTACATGTACTTGTGTAACTTGTTCCTATGCCAACCATTTATGCACCTGGAGCATTGACTAAGTCCAAGTCAATTCAGCTCCCACTATCTCTAATAGATATGTGCACCCTTGTATAGAAATTTAGTCCAATACTTCACTACATCTTTTCTATCTTAGGGATTTAGGTAATATCTTAAGCAGCTGTTAGGATAATTACCTTAGATGCACAACATGTTTAACTTGATGCATGTTTGTTTAAATCCTAACAAAATATTTGCGTCCTAAAAACATCATATGACATAATTTATTTTCCATCATACTATGACTCATATGATATCCATTTTTCATTTTAGTTGGCATATTGGTTATGGGTTTAAGATGTTATTTGCAAAGCATATCTTGAAAAATAATGGAAGTTTCTGCAGGTTGTAACATTGATACAACTTACATCATAACTTTGATGTATAAAATGTGCGTTTAGGAATTTCTCCACTCTAAATTTTGTTGATCAATGTTAATATGTAAGACTCGTCATCGATCCTCCTTATGAACATCAATACAGTGATGTAGATAAGGTAACATGCGTTTACGAATTACTCCACGCTACATTATCATGATCAATGATTTTTTGGTAAAGATATTCTTCAGCATGCTGATCCAAAGCAAATCATATCTTCTTAGCAAACTTATACTTCATAGGTACATTCCTTAATGACTTAAAGGAATATTATGAAGTATCTTTACCTCTATCTCTCCTTTGGAATAGTTCACACTCTCTTGTTGAACTAATCCTCGAATGCTTTGTGGCATACCTTTATTTATAAATGTTTCTTCGTCTAAAATAAGGGTGTCAATAATACCAAATGTGTTTAGCTGTGACGATCCTAAATACCATATTGGGTATATAGTTGACGTCCACTTTTAGTTTTACTTGACAAAGAATCATATTGCCACAACTGGGTAGGTCTTACAATTTTATATTCATCATGTATTTCCTTTGATTCAAGTAACAGTGAACTATTTGTTGAGTATGTTACCAGAAACAACATTCATTCCAAAAACATGGAATAATGTCTCATCATGTCCAAATGGGAACATGAGATAAATAGTTTTGGTTATACTCCACAACTTGTTCAATTTGAATCAATCACTTGGCAATTAGAAGTTATGTGTTTCTCACCACTGACTTAGGAATCACCCTTTCTCAGCTGCTTGGAGAAGAAACTTTACTTCTAGTAATATTTCTCTAATCACTTGGTTACTATATACATATACGTGAAAAGCATATTGTATTTAATACCCAAGAATTATGTGAGAAACAATAATTTTATTTGATGAATATTAACTGAACGAGAAGTGGGTACTTTCTTCTAGTATTTCAGTTTATTTCATTTTTAAACTTCCAAAAATTTATTTCATTATGTGATGAAAATAACCTCATGTTAAATAACCAACCACTTTTCTTTGAAGGACATGACTTAGGTGCCTTTGGAGTAACTATCCATAGGCCTTTCCGCCTTTTCTTTCAATTTATTCGCCATAAGAATAAAAGATGGTGTTGTCTCTAATATTCTTATTACTTGGAAAATCTTACCTTAATGGTAATGAAGTGCTTGATTTATACCATTCGTTTGATTCCTTAAATGAAACAAGAGTAATTGGGTGTAAAAGGTATAAGAATGGGATGACATGAAAGATTGTGAACTATCTTTCACTTTACACAAACTGAGTGAGACCATCAAATTCAAACTTTGATGATAGCATTATGACAGAACCATCATATGATTAATTCATGAGTCGCCTGTAAGCAGTTTTACACCCTTGCTTGCTGAGGTGGCTTAACAAGGTGGGACTCAAGCACCTTGAATTTCCATTATGGTAGTAATGTGTGCAAGCGCCTATACTACAATTGGAATTTTGTGCTTGTTTGTACATAAACTTTGTCCAAGATTTATCACAGTTTTATTGTGGTATTTCTTTCCATTCTCTACAAATATACTTTAGTAGATTGTACTTTTATATGATTACCTAATGTGACATTACTGATTATTTAATCATTAAATGTCTCCCACGAATTTTTCGAATTCTAGGAACCCTCTGTACTAGAATCGGAATACTCTTGATTATTATAGTGGAAAGGATCCCTGAACCTCCCTCACAGTCTACAAGCTATGGCTACGCCACTACTCGTAGGGTCCAAGGTAGGCTTTTGGTTGGCCAACTGCATTAACTCGTGGTTCCTTGATCTGTTGAGTGAAGTCCCAACTTCAAAAAAATAATTTACTGATTTACTCAACGATTGCCTCTAAAATTACAACAATCTAGATATGGCTATTTCTTTGCTGCAATTTTAGTTAAGTCGACCCACTACACGAATAAGAACACCCTGTTAGTAAGATGCACCCTCAGCTAAGGCATGACCGGCACCTCGAACACCCGGTTTTGTTCAAACCTGAATGATGGAAGGCTATTTGTGACTTAATAATTTCTTTGAGGGTTTTATTGGTTTTCTCTCTCAATGAATGTAATACATTTCTATTAAAAAATTTCATCTATGTTGTCACCCTAAAAACTGAACTTTAATACAAAAACCTACACCGCTTCTTTATGCATTTTATTATCTATTATTTTATGTATTTTCCCACTATTCTAAAATGAATAAAATAATAAATAAATTCATAAAGGTAAACTACTACCCGACTGATATTGAGATTCTAAATGACCTAAGGGAATCGTACCTGAGTCAAATTCTTGACTCTTGATGCAGTTTTCCCTGTTATGTATGTCCTTTAGTCTTCTAGAGTATCGCCACATGTTGGCAGGTTCGATGCCCCGTCTTGGAGTGATGCCTCATCTTGGTGGGGTCTACATGTCATCTTGCATTGTCTTGATCAATTTGCACCACCTCGTCTTGGCGGAGTCCACGTCGCATGCCATCTTCATCTGAAGTACAAAATTACTCGTGCATAGGTGAGAGAAACTAGTGGGATAAATATACATCGGGTAAAAATTTGGGCTCGCAGACCCTTATACATTTTAACCCAAAATAAAAGATGATGCGCAAACCATCTATTTAATTAATTACAATCATCACACGTAGTTAAATAATTAATTAATTAATTAAATTCAGACATACAAAGGTTGATGCTCAAGACCAGAATGAGGGTAAAATAAAGTGCGATAAAATTAAAAAATGCATTAATTAAGTATGAGGGTTTATTTAATTAAATTAAATTAATTAAATAATTCAAATAATTTAATTAATTTTCGTTCTGTTAATTAATTTAATTTTAATTCCAAAATTAAATTAAATTGACTTAATTAAATTTAATACTTAAATTGAATTAATTTTATTCGAGTATTAAAATTATTATTGGTTAAACCATAAATTAATATTTTAATTAATTAATTAAATTAAATTGATTAATTATTTTAATTATGGAAAAACCAATCACCGCAAAACCGAGCAGGCCCAAAGCGGGTCACGCTAAACCCGCGCAAACCCATTTTGGGCTATGCAATGCCTACGCTTGGCATTTCAGGGCGCGATGAAATTCTGCTTAAATTCATTTTGAATTTGACCAAATCATCCAAGACTTTTATGGGCTAAAACAGGTCGAGCTGTTTCTGGGTACCTGGAAGTGAATGCTAGAGGTGCTAGCGGTTTCGGCATCTGAAACAGTGTAGTGATTGGGATCTGTTGCATGCCTTTGGGGGGAGTCGGCTGGGAGGAGCCCACCCATGGGTGGAGGCCGGGATGGTCGGGAGTGGTCGCGGCCTGAGCGGCGTGACAGCCTGAGCACGGTGTCTGGAGGTCCACCTGGTAGAGCAGCGGCTCTGCTACTTGGCATCTCGAGGGAGGTCGGGACTTGGCCTCATGGGCGGCGCACAGGCAAGCAGTGCCGACTGGGAAGGGGACATTCACCCTTTGGGCAGTGCCATGCGGGGCTTGCTGCGGTGCCACACGGTGGCTCCGGGAAGACGGCTGGAGGGTGGTGTGGGTGGCGTCGGCCCGCTGCGGACGAGGTTAGGAGACAGCCGAGGTGCCCTGCGACTGGTATGGCTGCTGCATGGAAGGTGCACCGATTCTTCCTCTTTAGAGGAGGGAGATCTGGGCAGGAGGTCCGGGCAGCAGAGGGACTCCGAGTGAAGGTTGTGGGGCTTGCTGCGGCACCTCTTGGTGCGCTACGGCTGGTGCGTCAAGGGAAGGAGGTTGAGGCACCTTGTGCAGGGGGAGGAACCTGACTTGTAGGTTCAGTGTTGTGCGGTGTAGCAGGTCACCGAGGAGCTTGTCCAGGGGGGGTCCATGGGCTTCGCGCTGCGCTGGGAAGAGGGGTCTACTTAGACCCCTGCAATCTTCCCTTTTTTTTAGCTTTTCTTTCCACATGCCGACCCCATATTGTTTTTTTTAAGACTTATTTTGAAGTTATTCCTTCCCTTGTTTTATTTTTAAATGATTCAAGTCCACACCTTTCTTTTAAGTCAAGTCATCTCCATTATTTAAAATCCTACTTAGAATTTTAAATTAATAACAATAAAATTATTATATTAAAATAATAATTTATTATTATTATATTATTATAATAATAAAATAATATGTAAATTACTAAATTTTATAAATTATAATTTTCACAATTTTAATTATATCTGATGAACCGATCTAAACTTGATCAGTTCTTCAGAATAAATGAAACTTAATACCCGTGGTTAAAAAACGCAAATTTGATCCAATTCAAAATTTTAAAATGGCCATAACTTGACCATTCAAGATCGGATCGACGTTCGGTTTGAACCAAAGAGACTGGTTTTGAACCCTCTACTTAATGTTAATGCAATTTTAATTTTCTAGGCTCATAAAATCTAAGTGATCCCTTTGATACCACTGTTAGGTTCTGGGGCCCGCAGTGGAAGCCGGTGGTCCGGGGATTTTAAAATTTTTCATCGGCGAGATGAAGGAACTTTTCATTGCCGATGATCTGAACCCCGGAGAGGTCTGAGGATCTCATGTAAATTATTAAGAGTAAAAATTAAAATGAAAAACGTACCTGTTTCATATCCGAAGTCGCAGTCGACTACAACTAGTCGATAGCGATCGTCGCTTGAAGGATCCAAAGAAGGATCCCTCTAGATCGTCCACACACAATCCAAAAATCCGCTAAAATGTCAATCGTCAAATTCTGGGTGCTAGCGCAGTGATCCGACGATGCTTTCGACATCCCAAAAATCACCGCATGGAGATCTCTTTGATGCTTGAGGAAGAACTTTATCAAAACTCTTGGATCATCAGCTTCTCTCTCTAGGAAGCGGGAAAAGATTGAGGCTCTCAATTTTCATTCCATGAAAAATAATTAATAGTAAATTGCATAACATAAGAGAGATCCTCTGCTTATATTTATAGTGGACTTGAGAAATACCTGGTTGGGTTCCCTGGCCCCTGTTTATTTCAACATCCATTAAATAAATAATTTCGATGAACTAAACTGCGCCAATATTATTTATTATTTTATCACATAGTTGTAATATATATAAAATATATTGCGTGATAAAATCCGAGCCATTTAACTTGACTCGTTATCCCGCTTAATATTAAACGAACCTTGAATATTAAAATAATATTCGTTCGATTAATATTTTCTCGTATTTACTGAACTCATAAATACATTAAATAAATTCAATACCAAATATTTATAAATTAAATATTAATTTATTTATTTAGTTCATCGGTGATCGATAACTAGGACAATGCTCAGACCCCATGGCGGGGCCCACTATGTCCATATACCTATTCAACTGAATAGGGTGGATTCTTGAATACGCTATTGTGTGTGACCCTCTAGGCCCTTATCTCGATAGCAGTGAATAAAATCCACAGACCATGAGCGGAGTCTAGCAACTCATCGTGGCCCCTAAAGAGATAAGGATAGTCATAGAAACGACTACCATCCTATGAACACTGACTGTGTACTATAATCTCTTTGTCATTAAATATCTCATAAAGCAGGACGCACTCTTGTGTCATCGTCCTTATCTTGCTTTATTATTTTTTGATCTATCCAGATGGATTATTTTTCTACTTCTTTGGCCAAAGACTTATGAAGGTTTCACCATCCTGATCAACCAGGCCTGAGATATACAACTTCCTAAACTTGGAAGCAACAAATCCTTTCTTGACCATTCATCCAATGTCATACCACCAACGACGCACCCAACACAAACTACCTCTCCATGACATCACTGTCATGGTTTTCATCTTGCATCAAAGTACGTAATCAAATGATATACATTGGTAATGGTCTCAAGTTAGGAGACCAATACACATGTCCATAGATAGGAACAACCAATGATACCTAAAACATGTGGTGTTCCTACTGACGGGTCTGTCCTCATGATCTCACTACTAGAGATCACTAAGTGTGGACTTCATAAGAAGAAGTCTCAATTCTTATGAGCCCCCATCACCTGATAGTCAGACATCTACTATGTCCAGTCAGTAATATATATCTAGACTATAGAACATATATTTAAGATCAATGTCATTGTATCTCGAGGTTCTCATTATAGCCTGGGATCTATTATAACCACTCGACACAAAAATTAACCTTTGGACATTACCATTATTATAGTGGACGCAAAAAATTCTGCACTATAATGGTAAGAAAACATCATGCATATCTAACTGTATACATGATATGGTAATCAAAAAGTACTACATAGTTGGGTCTAGGGAACCCACTATTTCAACAAATTCATTAATATACATATAAAAAATAAATATATGTTGTTTCACATCACATAAAACTTTTCTTATTGATTTAAAATATACACCAATTTCTTCTCTAGTGAAGCATAACCCATCCTTGATTTGTGATAGGATTACATTGGTTTTGATGCACATTTGTTATTTTTAGCACACTTTTTCTATTTCATAAATTAAAATTTTGGAATAAAATTTGATAAAATAAATGATGTCAAATAATATATTATCAAATTAAATTCACTTTAAATGATTTCTTGTCATGATGGATGATGAAATCATTCCATGTTTCCTACTTTATTATGTGTTTATAACTAACTGGTGGGTGGGTATTTACTTTCCCCTCAACATCCCTAAGATGTAACTTGGTAAGAAGAGTCTGGAAGCCTCTATGGGATTTTACAGCAGCCATTAAGACATGTTTCTTATAGAAATATTCTTAAATAAATGAACTTTTTAAGGAATAATTAAAATTAAATAAATGTTTCATTATAAAAAATCAGTAAAATATAGAAAGTATATTATAACATTACCTTTTTATCTTTCCAAAGGGTTTCCTTCATTACAGGTTGAACATGGTGCCATGAATCTATATCGATCAGTACATTCATCATCTTCGTGACCCCAACATAACTAATGAACATTGACTTGTCGGGGTCAATAGTTTGGCCACATTGATTCCATCCAACCTAAAAATTTAGAACCTTGCTTCTTGTCTTTATAATTTTATTCAACATTGTGATACTGCATCGTTCTTATTTTTCTCATCAACATGATATTGATCCCCTAATAATTTTATAGTTTTAGCATCAACTGTTTGTTCTTCCATGGTATTGGTAACATCATCATGTGTAGAAGATATTATCTATATGAGTATTTAAACATTTAATTTAGATTATATTAATGCAGTATAGAACAGATAATACTATGAGGAAAATCATAGTATATTAAAAAACACTTTAACCTTATCATTAAACTCTATTTTTTTAAAGTTTTATTGGATTTAGATAATCTATCAAGAATCTAAATCCCCTCGTCCCCTTTAACATGCAATACATTATCTACATTAGGACCAGCATGAATTGATTGTGATCTCCAAATGAAATAGTTATCCTAGATTGAATTTTCATATGAATCTGTATTTGTTTTAGTCACCAATAGGATAATAGACTTGTTTTATGGATCTGAGACATAAAATAATTTCACTTCTTTTGATTACATTATAAACATCTCATCTTTTTCCACTTCCACACTAAAATTCACCTTCACAAATCCCATTTCATCAACTTTCACTGCACTCCTATTATCAACCCATTTGTAATGAAAATTTGGCGCTTAAAATTTTATATAATCCAACTCGTATTTTTTCGATAATACTGAAATATGAAATATTTGCATAAATTGGATTTATATCCTTATAACCATATATATACATCACTTCCACCACAAGCATTACTCCACTATTATTCATCGTACTATAGTCATCATGTTATTTTGTATAAAACATATAATCATTAATTACAAAACCAGTGTAAGATATAACATTTTCATTTGGTCCCCTGGCTATCCATCAAATTCATTTGGAAATTTAATTCAAATTTTTAGATAACTCCTTATAAATATGATCTTAGAACCATCCTATAAACTATTTATTATGTGTATTTGATATCCATCCATCATCCCTTGATGGATTCAAATATCTAAGAATTAATCTTTGGGCTTTAATGTATGAATCAACGTCTTTACTATCTTGTAAAATGTAAAGGTTCACTTTCTCCCAATCTATGATGGTAATTATAACAACATATCTTCTTGAAATACATTTTCCCTTAAGGAATTTGTTGTGAAAAAACTTTGGGAGACTGATGTTGTCGACATATGATAGGTAACCAATATATAATTCAACAGATTCTTCAATGAAATATTGTTCTGTAATAAAAACTTTTGGACAACTTCAATTCTTGACATACAGTTTCAAAATCTTCATATACAATTCAATGGGGTATATCCATCTATAATGGATAGGTACACATGTTTTAACCTCTATAACTAAGTAAACCATAAGGTGAATCATTATATCAAAGAATGGTGGTGGGAAGAACATCTCTAATTCACATAATATGACTGCAACCTCCTTATTCATGATTTGAAAATTCATCGGGTCTATAACTTTACTACATATGTATTTTAAAAAGAATCAAATTATGGTTAATTTATGTCGTACATTTTTAGGTAGAATGAAATGTAAAGAAATGGGCATCAAATCTTGCATCAAAATATAAAAGTAGTGTGATTTTAGTCCCTATAACTTCAAATTATTAATTGACATGACATTATTTATATTTTATGAATACCCCTCTAGAACTTTTACACCATTAAGGAAAATGAAAATTTTCAATTTTTCTTGTCTGGATATAGTGTAAGCTGCTAGAGGAAGAAAATTATACCCTTTACCTTTCACAGATGTCAACTCTTCACTTATTCCCATGTCAATAATGTCCAACCTATCCTTAAGGCCATATTTTTTTCTAAGAACATTTATTAATGTGACAATAACATTATCAAATACATTTTTTCTATATTCATGACATCAAGAAAATGTCTGATGTACAAAAAATTCCAATATGGTAATTCAAAGAAAATTGATATATTTTTCTATATTGATTTCATAAGATTTTTTGAAAATGGTTTACCAAAAATAGTGTCAATATATTTTACTTTATCGAACAATTTATCACCCATTAGTGGATACGGTGTTGTACCTTTTTCGGTATTCCCATTGAATAATGTCATCCAGGATCGTTATTTATGTTGTCGAGGTAAAAATTTCTGATGTCTTAAAAATATAGTCTTTTAGGAATGTTTCAATCGAATTTATTGTGTGAATTTTTCACAAATGGGACACCCCGACATTCCTTTAATTCTATAACCTAAAAAATTTTCATAAGCAAGAAATCCATTTATTCTCCCACACAACTTGGCCCTCAATATGTAGTATTCATTTCTATGAGCATAATACATTGTAACACCTATATCCCACATCAATTTTATATCTCTAATCAATGGATCTAAATATACATCAATATCATTATTTGGTTGCTTTGATCTATATATAAGGAGATACAACATAATGTATTTTCACTTCATGTATAACCATAGAGGCAAGTTATAATTTACCAACATGATAGGCCATATACTATGAGTACTATTCTATACAGAAAAATAATTTATTCCATCTATATATAAGATAGGATGAAAGTTTCTCAACTCATTTCCAAATTCAGGATACTCATAATCAATTTTCTTCCACTGAGAAGAATCTTCTAGATGGTGTAGTTTCCTATATTTAATTCTTGTATTTGCAAGTAATGTCAATTTTCTCATGGTTTATTGACATCCATATAGTCTTCTAAACCATGGAATTATAATAATGTGCCATAAAGATTTTGAAGGACTTGATTCATTTTTCTTGTATTAATCTACGCCACACTTAGGGCATTTATGAGTGATTCAAGAACCTTCTGAAACAATATGCAATAATTTAGACAAGTATGTATTTTTTTAGAGATCATGACTGCTGAACATAGAATTCGTTTAGCATCATATGTTTGACATAGAATTTAATTTTATTCTAGTATCATATCATTTAGAAGACTAAGTAATTCTGTAAAGTTGGTTTTGCTCCATCTACTTCCATCTTTCAAATTATATAACTTCAATACAGCTAAAAATGTTGTGCATTTAGTACAACTAGTATACAATGGTCTCTTGAAAAAACTATTTAACTTCTCAAACAACTTTTTATCATCACAAAGGTCATCTTAAATTTTCATTTTCATTTCTTCCATGTGATCTCCATAATAATTTACACTGTTATTCATATCAAATGATTTATAAGCCACAATATCATCCAAATCGGTGTGCACATTCAGTTTTTCCTCATGTTTAGTCCAATATTTATATCTTTGATCTATTATGTGTAAAATAAAATGTTCTTCCAACTCTTCCAGATTAATTTATATTGAATAACAATAATTTAAACACAGACAAAGGATTTTAGAAGGGTCGTATGCATTCTCTATTACAAACTTGCTGAACTATTTAACTCCATATTCATACTCTTTTTTCATATGATTAGCGTGCAGCCATTTTCAATTCATATCCATCTCAATGGGTTTATAAGATATTAATTTTATAAAAAAAATACACATAAGATCTTCATTATCAAAGGTGAAAATTATAGATAATTCTAATAAGGGGAACCCAATATTTGATTGTTTCAAATAATTTTAGTATGCTTAGAAGGAAATGGTTAATTGAATTTATGAAAAGAATTACTCTTCTATGGTAGGTTTTATTCTCTAAATTCATCCAAAATGATCACTAGCACCCGGTATGGGATGACTACTTCTCATAGTAGTTCAAGAAACATAGGTGCATGTCCAGAAGAAATGGTGGATGAGTCTCAAGAAATAAAATGCAATAATAACTTTAGGAGATGAAGATGATGAGGATGAAAGTTTTCTCATTAAAACTTTTTAAATTACCACATATTAATTTAAAATTTAAAATATCATCTCAAAACCACTTTCAAAATTCAAAATCCTATTTTTAAATTTTTAAAAACCCTCTTGAAATCTATTTTTTTTAATTCCACGTGAAAATTGACCTTTTTTCAAAACACTTAATGGGATACAAACCCCCTTTTCTATAAAAACTATTAGCATAAAGTGAAAAAATTTAAAATCATATTTTAAACCCATTATCAATAAATTAAAATTTTATCTGAGTGTGGATCAAATTGAAGGATCTATAGTATCTAAGGTGAGAGAACAACATCGAATTTGGTTTTTGTTTGGCAAGGAACTAACCATGAAGTTTCACTAAGTTTCAAGTGTGTACATTTCTTTGGGTGTTTAGAAGATCATGGGATGATTTTGGTTCTCTAGAATTTGTGAGATATCACATCAGTGGGTGAAACTGTTCATTTTTAGTTAAAATTTATCCACAGAAGGACCGAATAATTTTTTTCATGATATTGGGTGCGATGATATGGAAACCACATCATGCATGTTGTTCACATTATATATTTATGCTTGGTTTATTATGTAAATTTTGTTAAAAATGTTTACTAGTTTTAAAATTATTTATTCTATGAAATTAAATTTTGGACTTGTGTTCTTTATTTATTTATATTCTTTCATTTATATAAGTTTTTGCTTATAAATTATATAATCTCAAAATCATTTTAAGATTCATAAAGTAATGTAGCTATCGTATGTTTGGGTTATGATACATCACTTTATTTTGATAAAGTAACATAAATAGTCACATGTCTTAGACCATTGTTTAAGAATGTAAATTACTATTTGGTACATATTTATGTTCTAATATCTTGAGTACTTTTAGTAAACCTAAATTTAGTTTTAAATAATGAGTTTAAAAGGTATGAATATAATTAGTTAAGTATTCCCTTTTATACCTTGATATCATAACTTTAGAAAATATATGAAAACATAAAATCTATGTATACCCATATGGGTGTGTGTATAGGGTGTGAGCTAAAAAGGCCTAGTAATATTTCACCAAATAGTTAATTAAATTTTATTTATAAAACATTTCATAAAAAATGGTTTTCATGCCATTTAAAAAAATGTTTCAAAAAAAGAAAGTATATAGGAATAAAATATAATAAATTTGTCTCTTTTTGAAATCCCAAGGTTAAACCTTTTTGAAAATAAAATAAAACCATTATTAAGATAAATACATTTATACTCATTTAGATAAAAAATAATTTAAAACCATTCTATCAAAATCCAATTTTTACCAACCAATGAATGGAATCATACATTTAAAAGTGAAAACACTTTAAAATATTAAAAATTTGGACTTCCAAAGCTTATGAAAATAAATCAAAATCAAATTTATTCATTCAAAACATTTCTCAAAACACATTTTATAATATAAAAAAATAAACTCAACCATAAATTAAAGATGGAATACAGATCAAATGAGATCCATTATAATAATTATGTATAATAATAGTAAACAGAATAAATTACTGCAACATGTCCATGAAATATAAAAAAGGATGAAAACAATGTGTGTAGATAGTATCTCTAAGCTAATATCATCAAATGAAAAATCATCATGGGAATTTCACAATATCCTAGGGTGAGATAATAGTAAACATATACCAGTATAATTAATAACCCAAGGGTTACCATCTATAATAACACCATCAACAAAGAAATAAGGCTATCACATCCCTAACGCTATAGGTGAATCAACATGGATATTACATCACTAACAGTATGGAAAAATCAATAAGGAAATCATGTTCAGATACTATGACACACAAAAGATCACTAACATAGTTACCTTTGGTTCCCATGGCATAGTAAAAGTGGAGGTGAGAAAAAATATATAAACATGATCAATTGATAAATTTATAATAAAACATAAGAAATAAACCTTGACCCACCTCCAACACCCTCTCAAGAAGTATCCACCTATCACGTCATAAAATCATCACATAATAATAATCAATACACATCCCATAAAAGGGAAATAGCCTATAGAAAACACTAACCCAAGGGTTTCCTAATATGGGTGATAAAATCATAATGAAACTTTTTTTAATAAAGTGACAGTATTCCTTTAATAACTAGATGGGTGAAAATATTATTACAAAACCATCCTTATTATAAACTAAGGATAGCATTGATCAATTACCAATAAAGCTAGTTTGAAATGCATATGGAGAGTATGTTTTTATTCTTATAAGAAAATATAACCATGATATTTTCCTGACATCAATATTTAAAAATGAATAATAGTTTAAACAAGCATTTAGAAACTTTTGTTAAACTATTTATTTTTTCCTTTTAAATGAAAATAATCACTTGAAAATCATTTTCCTTGGCCCCGTCCTTATTTTTTAAAAACACACATTTAGAAATATCTTTTATAATTTTTTTAAAGAAATGAGGCTAAGAAAGAAAACTCAGTATAACTAAATATAACTAAAATGAAATAAATAAATAAAACAAATCCAAATGAGAAACTAATGTGTAGAATATACAAGAAATAAAATTAAATAATGGTTATGAAATCAAACTTTCATAAAAGTGAAAGTGGGTGCCAAAAAATATATATAATGGAACAAGTATAAGTCACAAAACATGGGAAGGGTCTCGGGCCTATAGGTTCTAAAGGTAACTAACTCGCTCATAGAATACTATCCAGCTATGTGACCAAAACAAGTAATGAAACCCAGGCCTCTCAAGGAAACCAAAAATGGATCCTAGCTAATACCTCAATTAAGCTTGAGTAGCACCCATATGTTTACCATCTTATCTATGGTCTCCCATGTGAAAACCACAAAACAATCCACATAGAAATAATCCATTACATTAACAATAATAAGCCATAATTAAGAAAAAAAATTAAACCATGCCTCCTTTTAAAACCCCATTTGAAATCTCACTTGAAAGGCAATAATTTTTCTTGAGGCCATTTTAAAAAAAAGGTAAGCTCAACAATATTTTTAAATAAAAAAACATTTAAAACGCATATTTAAAAACCTATATAAGAAAACCAAATTTAATCAACATGTTTAAATTTTAAAACTTCTCTTTAAATGTTATAAACATATGAAATTACACACATACATATCTAAAAAATTCTCAATAAAAATATTCACATATTTTCAAGTGAATATGTGCATGTGTCTAATATATATATATATATATCAACACTAATACATATGTATATAAGCATAAAACATAAAAAGAGGAATCCATAATATTGGACATAAATAAATAACATGATAACAAAATAAAACATAAGAAAACTTCACAAACATGGAAACACAAATTAATCAATGTCATGAACTCATGCATTACCTATATAGATTTTATAAACAACCTCAAATAATTTTAAAACACCAAATTAATTTATTAAAACCATCATAGATATTTTATTGGAAAAAAATATAATTTATCCTTTGAATGAAGATAAAAAAAAATAAGGCCAAATCAATAAGAACTCAATTGGAAATAAATTATAATCCCTCAAAAACTTGATTAAAAAGAATATTTAAATCCAATTAAATGAAAATAATAATTATAATTTTATAAAAACCAATTTAAAACACCCAAGTACATGAAAAAAATTAGGGAACAATGAAATCATAAATAAAACTACATAGGGATATCATGAATGATGAAAAACCTTCAGTAACACTGAGTGGAAGTCCTAAAGAATAAGGGAAAGCAGTGCACACATTGAAGTAGTAAAAGGGAATTGATATTTCTTAACATGAAACCACAAAGGAAAAAAGAACCTTATGAGGAACCCAAACAAGCAATCAATGAGTGAAGAGGAGGAGAAAATAACATACCTTGGATTGGAACTTTGATTGGTCAGAGAGAAAGTAAAGATATCGTGAAAGTTCGTATTTGTTCAAGCCTTGATTTGAGCTTTGGATTCATTCGAGCCTTGATTCGATCTTGGATTTTAGGAGGAGCGCCAGCAGCAGGTGGCTTTTGCAGAAATATTGAGATATCATGACTAAAATCAATGCGTTAGAGTTCTTTAGATAGATTATGGTAACTTTTATCAGAACTTCCAAAAAATCATTGATAAAGATACCTTTTACCAATGCTAAATTAATAAGCGCTGATAAAAGCTATCTTTATCAGTGCTTCTTTAGCGCTGATAAAGGATTTGTATTTATAATTATAAATAACAAATTTTGTAAATATATTTATATAATTTTATATTTATTTAATATAATTTTATAATTATTTAAATATATAATTATTTATTTTTAATTATATAAATACTTTTTTTAAAAAAAAATTATTTATAATTATAAATATGTAATTTTATAAATATTTTAAATATATATTTATAAATAAATATATTTGTAAATATGTTTATAATTATTTATTTATAATTATAAATATATTTATATCATTATATATATTTATATGATTATATATATATATTTAATAAATATAAATATAAATATATTAAATATATTCATTATTTAAATATATTTATTATAATTTTATAATTATAAATATATATATTATAGGTGTTTTGGGTACAATTACATATAAACATACACAAACACTGCACACAAACCGTCAGAAAGGTAGGTCATAGCCCCCAAGGGAAAACCCACTCAACCAGCTACTTTATTTATTACATTTTTAATTGACCCAAATGCCCATTGGGCATGAAACCTGTCACAGTCGAAGGCCCATATTGCAACCCACACTATTTCCATTTTTTGAGTCGCAGCTTTGTAACCGACCTCATCACCCCAAAAGCCGAAGGCACTGCTGCTGGAGCGAACCCCCACAGACTGTCGCCTTCACTGGTCTTGCATCGTCACCCTAGTATCCCTATATTCTTCTTCCCGCGCCGCTATCACCGATACCCTGGTAGCCCCGTAGTCTCTCACCCGTCTCGAGTTCGGA
Organism: Viscum album; assembly: GCA_963277665.1. NCBI lineage: Eukaryota > Viridiplantae > Streptophyta > Magnoliopsida > Santalales > Viscaceae > Viscum > Viscum album. The sequence goes on along the minus strand of OY728164.1, from coordinate 564,536,378 downwards.
TTCGTGTTGGCATCAGCTGCGTTGTCACCCTACCGCATGGCCTGCCTCCATTTTGTCGTTTCGCCCTCTTATGGCATCGGCACTGCGGCGACCTGTCGCCTTACGGCCCACCTCCATTACGCCACTACGCCCCCTTCTCGTCGCCTATACAACTATATCCACGCACCTTAACTAAGGATTTGCACCTACAATCATCGAAATTAAGGCTTCTGCAAATATCCAGCCACCCCAAATATTGGGGTTTGTCCAGGTTTTGAACCCTGGATAGATGCAGTCTAATAGGGATAATTATAAATATATTTATATTATTATATATATTTATATAATTATATATATATATATATATATATTATAAATATAAATATAAATATAATAAATATATTCATTATTTAAATATATTTATTATAATTTTATAATTATTTAAATATATATTTATTTATTTATAGTTATATTAATAATTTTTAAAAAATAATATTTATATATTTATATCATTATATATATTTATTTATTTAATATATATATATATAAATATATATATATAGTAAATATATTCATTATTTAAATAAATTTATTATAATTTTATAATTATTTAAATATATATAATTATTTGTTTATAAGTATATAAATACTTTTTTTAAAATGATATTTATTTATTTAGAATTATAAATTTATAAATTTACAAATATAGTAAATATACATTTATAAATATATTTATTTACAAATATACCAAAAATGGTGCAAACCAAGGGTTAAACCCATGACCCTGAAAATTTTATTAATGAAAAGTAAAGACAAAGCAGACAGAAGAAAAATAAGCACACATACACAAGCCACCAAAACACAGATGGAAAAATATTTCATTCCATTTCCACACTACAAAGGCATAGCAAACAAAAAATTTCAACGCCTTCCACGGCCTCAAGGATGACGTCCCCTCTTCCATTTTGGAGTAACCCAAGTGCCACCCTCGATCATCCAAACTGGTCCGGTGCTCCTTGAGTGCAGGCTCCTTATCCACCACTTCATGTTGTCCATCATTAGCCTGATTCTCCTGAACTACATGCCCCTTGTCCACCCTTTCCTATTGTGTATCATCATCCCATTATCTCACCTCACCCCCTCTTGAATAGTTGAATGTTCATCTCCCTCAAAAACATTATTGAATGCATGCATGGTAAAAATGAGTGAAATTGAATAATTAAAAATGAGTACATTTTAAAAATATTAAAAAAATGGATAATTTTTATTATATAAATATAAAATATTAAAAAAATATGGATATATATATTGAAATAAATATGAATACATATTGAAAATATTAAAGCATATAAATAAAAATATATAAATAAATAATAGAAAATGATTAAATTCCAAAAAAAATAAAAATAAAAAATATTAAAAATGAATAAATAATACCTAACTGTAATAATATTAAAAATAAATAAATAAAATTTACCGATTAAAAATTTAATATATTAAATTTTTCATGAAATGATGAAATTTTAAAATGAATACTAAAATTTGAATAAATTGCATAAATATTATGTGTACGTTTTTCTATATAAGATTTCATTAATTACGTAAATATTTATGTGTGTGCATTATATATAAAAATGCATTAATTGTGTGTGTGTGTGTGTGTAAAATAAATATAACGCATATTTGATATATTTTAAATTGAAAAATCAAACAACATTCAATTGTGTCCATTACTCGATGCAATTAGTCAGTATTTTAAATTAATGTTAATTTTTAATTATAAACCACTAAACATATGACTTATTTAATTTAAGAATAAATATTTTGTATTATATAAATAATATTTTAGGAAATATTATATACATTGATACATATATATAAATATATATGAATATATTTCTATATTAAATGTTTTAATGAATAATTATGTATAAAAACCATTAAAAATGAATAAGACGTTAATATATTTTTAAAGGGTTCAACCACACAAGTTGTGGCTTCGGATGATGCCAACTCTAAATGAATTGATTTGTGTAAGTTTTCTGTTATTGCTTATGTTTCCCTGATGAAGTGTATGTAACCTTGGAGGGTGGTGGATTTGGTTTCATGATTAGTTTTTATATGGGGTTTTTCATATTTCAAGTGTATTTCACTTGGTCTAGGTTTCTTTCATATTCTTTTCCCCTCTGCAGAATTAAAAGGGTGATCTTAGAGCATGGGTTCAGTCAATCTGAAGTCGGGTAATTTGAGAATTCACGAATGGAGTCTGAATTATAGCCTTAATGAATTTAAGGACTATTGTGTGTAGATATAGGGTAAAATCCATGGCCTCAACTGGGTTTTATGGCACCTAGAAATTATTTTTGATATAGCATCTGCAATTGGTATTTTGATCAGGTTGGATAATGATATAGAAATGGTAATTTTTGGCCACTGTGATCACATTTTGGTTGAATTTGACTTGAATTATACCTTTATTGATAGGGTAGTTCTTTCAACACCTAATGATGAGATTAATCTCAAAGTTGAATTTGATAAAATTCCTCCATTCTATGATGATTATCGAATTATTGGTCATGAGAAAGCTTCATATAAGAAAGATATTGTATGTTCAAACTGCTAGCTCAAAGGTCATGAAACACAATAATGAAGAAAGAATATAAACTATGGGGTTGATGATTCCCAAACACATATTGTAGAAGTTTTTGGAAAGGACCCATTGTTATAGATTTTATCCCTTCAGGAGGATTGTTTTATTCTAACAATGTTAAACCTTATTAGGGTACACATGGTCTTACTCATGTTTTTCATCCATTGAAGGATTGGTGTACAGATATGGTAAATCCCATATTTGATCCTCCTCTTTGTTAGGGTTGGTGTCCTGAAAACCAACTTTTTTGTACTTTGATTACATGAATGTACACTTATTATATATTGTTTATTGTTCTATATGACTATAATATAATAATGTCCTGGAATATTTGTTGCATTGATAAGGTCATGGCAGATCCCCACTATAATGAGAACCTTGAAATGCTATAACAATATTCTTAAATGAAGTTCTACGGTTGGATGACATACTATGATAGGACACATAGTATACAGACTTTCATATGTGAGTACTCGTAAGAAGACGAGACTCTCTCTCTCATGGAGTTCGCACTTGGTAATCTCCAATATGGGAGATTATGAGAACAGACCCGCCAGTAGCAATTCTGTATGTCTTGGTGTCATTGGACATTGCTATCTACAAGCGTGTGTAATGGTCCTTAGACTGGAAGATTATCATTAACTCATGCCATGACTCGCGCACTTAGATTTGCTGATGAAAACCATCATGAAGATAGTTGACAGGAAGTAGGGTACGTTGGGTGCATCAAGAATGACATGTTTTTAATAGATAATTCAAGGAAGAATTTGTCCCTTCCATATTTATGGAATTGAATATATCGGTCCCTTTGATTGAAATAGAACTATTGAACAAATTCCATGGCCATGGTGTCACGACGAGTTTATATCTGGAAGTAAAAGAATGACAGATCAAGCATATAGGTTTATGACACTACCATGAAACTTTCTTGATGAGATATTGAGACAAAGGGATTAAATTACATAGTAAGTGTTCGTATGAGGTGGCACGTCAATGCGGCGTCAAATTCTTTCTCTTGGGTGCCTTGACTCATTTCTAGACAATAATCTTGGACTTTAGGCAAGCCCACCTAATGCTAATGAGAAAGATTCCTAGAGGGTCACACACTAAGTGTATCCAATTATCTCAAGTAGAATAAAGATTATTCACGTACGTGGTTTAATAATTATTCAAGGAATCCTAAATTATTTTAATGTTTTAGGAATAATAAAATAAAAACAAGTACACATCATGTATTAATGATTACACACCGTGTAATTTTTATTTTTGAAAACAAGTACACACCATGTATTAATGATTACACGCTGTGTAGTTTTCATTTTGGAAAGGAAATGAAAAATGAAAACAAGATATACACTCCGTGTACATTTAATGTACACACCATGTAGTTTTCAATGAAAAACGAGTACACGTCGTGTATCAATGATTACACATCGTGTAGTTTTTCCAGTCGGGATTTTGAGGATATAATATTGTTTTATTAAATGATATTTATTATAATCAGTGTGGGAGAATGTCAAGGAATTAATTATTCGAAATGGGGGTTTTCAATAAGAGTTAATAAAATAAATAAAATGCGTAACGTGTTTATTTATTGTCATAACTCTATAACCTCAAACCCGATTATAAATATCCTCACAACCCCAACACTTTTCCAGATAATCATTGTGCACAATAATTCTGGAGAATCCTTTCAAGGCCAAAAGAACTCCTTCCTCTAAGAACGCTCTCAAGACCGAGAGAGATCCTCCTCCATCGGATCAAGACAGTCTAAGGTGGACAACACAAGCAAATGATTCTCTACGCTAGCACCCATAGATTCCTTTGGCGACATCCAGAGATATGTGGTGCACGTGTGGATCACCGCTAAAGGAAGTATACACTTGGCTTCTGTGACGCAATGACAAATCTCATCAGAATGTGATCAAAAATATCAACAAAGAAAGAACGCCATAAAAGGTAATTCTTGTCAATTAATTAAATTAATTATAATCAACCTGTGATGGTCCTTCCTTCTTGGTTCCGGGACTATTCTTCCTATTTGTCTATTTTTATGATTCGATCCATGGAGACTGGTGTTTATCGTCGTATTGATCCCAAATTGATCATTTCTAATGACAAAAATCCAAGTGGGAACATCCACCCATGATCTTCTGTTGTGCCTGGGACCTTCAAGTGGTATCAAAGGGAGTCGCAACATTGATTATAGTTATTTAATTTTCATTGATAATTTACGCATTTATATTTCATTCAATTCAAGATAAATCATTCTATAAAATTGAATGAACGAGATCTGTTATTCCTCCTTTGTTTCTCGATCCACATCACAGAAAAGACCTTTTAATTTTAATTTTGAATCAAATAAAAATGAGGAACTCATCCGGAGGAGCTGCTCTTTATGTCTGTACAACACAAGAATACACGGCGTGTAGTGAAAACTACATGTCGTGTACTTAGGTTTAATAAACTGGTACTGGTCCACCAAACCACACTGTGTGAATTGAGAATGCCTAAGTATTTATTACACCATGTTGACCAGAACTGAATAGCACGTGGAAACCGGAATACATGACATGTATGTTGAATCAACATGTTGTGTAATCCGATACGTCCTAGGTGAAACCGTGTACAAGGAGAATCTGTGTACGACGTACACGGGATTACCAGGCTGGTAACTGCGTAACAAGTAAGTACACACCGTGTTAGATTAATCTACACGTCATGTACTCTAAAATTTAGAAAGTACAGAAAACACGCCAAATCCTCCGGATGTACTTTGGATAAAGGGTGAAAACAAATACACGTCGTGTAATATTGCCTACACGCCATGTACTGTCCAGAAATGGAATTTCACCAAGTTTCCTCCAAATGTACAAAGACACCATACAATGAATGTGGATGAGAATAATCTCAAGGAAATTCAGAAAGGAATTTTAGATAAATAATTGATTAATTATAATATCATAATTAATTAATTTCAATCGTGACTTATCTTGAATAATAGAACGATTAAAAGAACTTGAATTCTAAATATGCGTAAATTTCGTTGCATGCTATGGATGATCATGAGCTAGACCAAATACATTTTTTGTGTGTATGGTTTAATTTAAATTTATTTAAATTTGTTGGCCTTCGAGCCTTCTTCTCATAAAATGTAGGGTCTGCGTGCCCATGGTTTCTTTAATGTAAACCCCATATAATGGAGGATCTTCCAAGTCAGAGGAGATGGTTCAAAACCTGAAGCTGAGGTAAAACCAACCCAATAAGATACAAAGGTGGACTGGTGGGAGCTTCAAAACATGAACCATCGGTTCAAGGTGTTTTTCCCTAGGTTAGGGTTAGCTTATCAAACTACTAGATAAGTTAACCAATAGAAGCTCGTGATCATGCCATCTTATTTTATTTCTGTCTGATTGCATGGTTTATTTATTATGTATGTGTTGTCTCGATCACATAGTTAATGAAATAAAAAAGCATGAAAAGATGGAATAAAATAAAAATGAGACTATGCATAAACATTATCAGAACATGGTTAATCACTTAAGAAATAATCACTTAATATTAAAAAGCATGTGATAATTCAAAACTACACATAAAGAATAAAATCACTCAAATACCATATTAAGTCAGACCAAGCCTTCCATTACTTGATTAAGGGAAAGACTCAATAAAACTATGTGTTCGACCAACCCTTGTTGGGACACTTACTTTTATAAAGGAAGATCTTATGAAATTTTCAGGTTTACTTAAACATTTTACATCAAGAGGAGTAGCCCTTGATAGACTTGTTGTAAAATTGAGGCAAGTGTTGAGGAAATCCAAGTTAGGATTTCAGGATTGGGGATTCCACTCAACAGATCAAGGAACTGTAAGCTCATAGTTAGAAAATACTTGCCTACCTAAATACCTTATAATATCTTGACCAACCCTTGTTGGGGTTATGTGAAGGGGAATATGGATCCTTGCCACAAGAATTTCAAAGCAACTGTACATTCTGAGTTCAATGGTGAGGGTCATTGGGACTTGATAAAATAGTGGGAGAATTAATAAATTAATTTATTATTTTTCATAAAATGTAATCAAAAGTTACTGATAAATATGCTCTTTTAATTTGTAGAATAAATATGACAAACTCGTCAACCACATTTTCTCTGCGATCAATTCTGGATAAAGACAATATCCTCAGTGGAAATAACTTTCAAGAATGGTTTAGGTGCCTTCGGGTTATCCTATGTCGTGAACGAAATTTTTACGTGTTAGAGTCCTCACTTCCTGATTTTCCTGCCCAAGGGGCGAGTGATGAAGATTTCCTGGTCTATGATCAACATTTGAGCGATGCACTCAACATTCAATGTTTGATGTTGTCATCAATGTCTAGTGAGATCATGAAGTCTCATAAAGACATGGATGCCTATAGCATTCTCGAGCACCTCTGTGTTCTATACTAGGAGAGAGCAAGATGGGAAAGGTTTGAGATCTCCAAGGCTCTATTTCAGAGAAAGCTTGGAGAGGGTGCCCTAGTTGGGCCTCATGTATTCAAGCTTATTGGCTACATTGAGCGCTTGGAGGTTCTAGGATTTAAACTCCCCAAAGAACTGGGTACTGATCTCATTCTTGCATCACTCCCCCAGAGCTTCTCTAAATTTTTTGTAAATTTCAACATGAACAATATTGAGAAGTCTCTATCTGATCTTCTTATCCTCATTCACCAAGTGGACAATGATATGAAGCGTGAAAAGCCTTCTGTCCTTATGGTGAATAAAAGGAAAGGGAAGGCGAAGAGATTTAAGCCCAAAGCTCCTTCAAGGCCTTCCAAGAAAAGGAAGATCAAAGGGGAGGCAAGAGAAAAGGAGGTTGTTTGTTTCGCATGTAGCAAGAAGGGCCACTGGAAGAAGAATTGCACCCAGCCAAGGAAGAAAGGGGAAGATTCAGGTGCGTTTGTTATCGAATGCAAACTATCTTTTTCTACTAATTGGGTATTAGATATTGCTTGTGGTGCTCAAATTTGTATCCAAATGTAGGAACCAAGTATATTCAGAAAGATTGACCGAGGTGAGGTGGATTTTCGAGCATCCAACGGAGCCAGACTCACTGATGTAGCTGTTGGAGAATACCACCTCACATTGCCTACTGGGATGGTCTTGGTATTGAAAGGATGTTATTATGTACCCTTTGTAACCAAAAACATTATTTTAGTGTCCAGATTAGATACTGATGGATTCATCTTCAAGTTTAGAAATGAATGTTGATACTTTTATAAAGATATCATTTGTTTTGGTAGGGCACATTTATATAACGGCCTTTATGTGTTAGAATACACAAACCAAGTAATGGAAATCGATGAAAAAGTTAATTCACATGACTCATAACACACTCAACTTTGGCATCACTATCTAGGTCATGTCAATGAGAAATATTTAACAAAATTACATCAAGATGGGTATTTAGATTCTTTCTAACTAAAACCACTTGGTGTATCTCATGCGTGTCTACAAGGAAAAATGACCAAATCCTCATTTAGTGGGAAAGGTGAAAGGGATAAAGAGCTTCTAGAATTAGTTCACACATATGTGTTTAGACCATTTCCAGTTGAAGCAAGGGGTGGGTTCTTGTACTTAATAACATTTACTAATGATTTTAGTAGATATTGATATATTTACTTAATGAGGTATAATTCAGATTCTTTTGATCGGTTCAAAGAATATAATAATGAAGTTGAGAACCAGCTTGGTAAAAAAATTAAGAAACTCCGCTCAAATAGAGGAGGAGAATATCTTAATCAAGACTTCATAGATTTATTACAGGAGTTTGGGATTCTATCTCAACTCACTCCTCCTTACACGCCTTAGTTGAATGGCATAAGTGAAAGGAGGAATTGCACCCTGTTGGACATGGTTAGATCAATGATGATTCATGTGAGTCTTCCATTATCCTTTTGGGGATATGTATTACAAACAGAAGCACACATACTAAACCAAGTACCAACTAAATCGATAAATTGTATTCCATACAAGTTTTGGAGTGGACGCAAATCCATGTTATCAAATTTACATTTGTGGGGTTGAGAATAATTTTTTAAGGCCTCTTCAGGTAAAAAACTTGCACCCCGAGGCACAAAGTGTACCTTTATAGGATATCCCAAGGAAACAAGGGGATATTACCTATACAACACCTCAGATAAAAAGTTAATAGTGGAAAGACATTCCAAGTTTCTTAAGAGGGAGCACATCTTCAAAGGAGATAGTGGGAGCAAGATAGACTTCGATGAAGTTGAGGCTTAAGATATACAGGAGTTGGTACAAGAACATATTCCACAAGGCCCTGTGGAAGAATAATCTATTCCAAAGACACAAGAACTGTGTAGGAGCATGAGAGAGGTGAGAGAACCAAAACGATATGGTTTTCTTGTCATCGAGGATGGTGACTCATTATTGGTTGGCAATGATGATCCTCTTACCTACAAGGAAGTAGTTGAATGCACAGACGCTACCAAGTGGCAAGAATCCATGAATTCATAAATAGATTCCATGTACCAAAACCAAGTCTAAATTTTGGTAGATCCTCCAGTTGATGTAAAGCCTACTGGTAATAAATGGGTATTCAAAAAGAAACTGGACATGGAGAGACAATTCAGCACCTATAAGGCACGACTGGTTGCAAAAGGTTTTAGACAGTGTCAAGGAATTAACTATGATGAAACCTTTTCACCAGTTGTGATTCTGAAATCCATAAGAATCCTATTTCTTATTGCCGCTTACCATGACTATGAAATTTGGAAAATGGATTTCAAAACAGCATTTCTTAACAGGAACCTCCAGGAAGATGTCTACATGACACAACCTGAAGGGTTTGTGACTCTAAAGGATGCCAACAAGGTATGAAAGTTGCAGAAATCCATTTATGGACTAAAGAAAGCATCAAGGTCATGGAACATTAATTTTGATGAATCCATAAAGGAATTTGGCTTTGTGAAGAACGAATGTGAGCCTTGTGTCTACAAAAGGTTTAGTGGAAGTGCGGTCATTTTCCTAATAGTATATGTTGATGACATATTACTAATTGGAAATGAAGTACTTGTCTTGCAGTCAATTAAGGCATTGTTAGATAAATGCTTCTCTATGAAAGACTTGGGCGAGGCAGCATATATTCTTGGGATCAAAATCCATCATGATAAATCTAAGAGAATGTTGGGCCTGAGTCAAAGTACATACATTGACAAGATACTGAAGAGATTCAGTATGGAACTGTAACGTCCCCAAATGATAAAGGGTTAAATGACTAAATGATATGACTCATGTCAACAAGGTGCATCTTACTTTTCGGGAGCCTGCCTGATTAGAACTCCATAGTTAAGCGTGCTTGGCCTGGAGTAGTGATTGGGATGGGTGACCTTCTGGGAAGTTTCTCAGGGTGTGTGTGAGTGAGGACAAAGAACACTAGAAAAGACGTGTGTTGGAATGTGGGTACTATCATTAGTCAGATAACCCATTCGGGCACGTGGGTGGACCCTAGGGTGGGCCCCATGTGTCTGGGAGGCAACTGGTGGTACCTGGTGGGTCCGAACCCGACGGTCATGTTAAGGCGGGGTGGTTGTGCTGTCACCGGGACCCGGTTGTCACATTTGGTATCAGAGGTGGTACCCAGCCTTAAGTGCGCTGCACTGCCTGGGTTGAGATGTAGGGCCCACAATGAGAACGTTGTGCTCTAAAGGGGGGTGATTGTAACGCCCTCAAATGATAAAGGGTTAAATGACTAAATGATATGACTCATGTCAACAAGGTGCATCTTCCTTTTCGGGAGCCTGTCTGATTAGAACTCCACAGTTAAGCGTGCTTGGCCTGGAGTAGTGATCAGGATGGGTGACCTTCTGGGAATTTTCCCAGGGTGTGTGCGAGTGAGGACAAAGCACACTGGAAAGGACATGTGTTGGCATGTGGGGACTGTCATTAGTCAGATGACCCGTTCGGGCACGTGGGTGGACCCTGGGGTGGGCCCCACGTGTCTGGGGGGAAATGGTGGTACCTGGTGGGTCAGGACCCGACGGCCATGTTAAGGCGGGGTGGTTGTGTTGTCACCGAGACCCGGTTGTCACAGGAAGAGTCCAAGAGGGGATTGTTGCCAGTGTCACGTGGCATTCATCTTTCCAAGAAAATGTGTCCTCATACACATGAGGAAAGAAAGAAAATGGAAAGGATCTCTTACGCATCCACGATTGGTTCAGTCATGTATGATATTCTATGTACAAGGCTAGATGTTGCTTACGCATTAAGTATGGTAGGCAGATATCAAGCTAATCTCGGAGACCGCCATTAGATGGCAGTCAAGACTATCCTTACATATCTGAGGTGTACTAAGGATATGTTCTGAGTTTATGGAGGATATGAGGAACTAGTCATCAGAGGACATGTAGATTCTAGTTTCTAGACTGATCAAGATGACATGAAGTCACAGACTGGATACATCTTCAGTTATAATGGAGGTACAGTGATCTGGAAGAGCTTAAAGCAAGGTGTGGTTGCAGATTCTACAGTAGAGTCTGAGTATATCATAGCTTCTGAGGTAGCTAAAGAAGCAGTATGGATGAGAAGCTTCATCCAAGAGCTGGATGTAGTACCTAGCAGTAAAGATCCTATCACACTCTATTGTGATAATACTGCATCGGTGGCACTTGAAAAAGATCCAAGATCACATTTGCAGACAAAGCATATACTTTAGAAGTATCATCTCTTGAGGGATTTTTCTCAGAGAGGTGAAGTTGAAGTGAGCAGTATTTCCAAGGAAGACAATGTGGCGGACCCCTTGACTAAAGCCTTGACTCAGTAGAAACATGATCATCATGTGAGGTCTAGCAGACTGAAAGTCGTAGGCAGTTGGCTCTAGTCCAAGTGGGAGTTTGTTAGGGTTGGTGTCCTGAGAACCAACTGTTTTGTACTTTGATTACATGAATGTACACTTATTATATATTGTTCAGTGTTCTGCATGACTATAATATAATAATGTCATGAAATATTTGTTGCATTGATAAGGTCATGGTAGATCCCCGCTATGATGAGAACCTTGAAATGCTATAAAAATATTCTTAAATGAAGTTCTACAGTAGGAAGACATACTATGATAGGACACGTAGTATACAGACCGTCATGTGTGAGTACTCGTAAGAAGACGGTACTCTCTCTCATGGAGTTCGCACTTGGTAATATCCAAGATGGGGGATTATGATAACAGACCCGCTAGTAGCAATTCCGCATTTCTTAGGTTAATCGGACATTGCTATCTATGAGCATGTGTAATGGTCCTTAGACTGTAAGATTATCATTAACTCTTGTCGTGACTCACACACTTATATTTGCTAACGAAAACCGTCATGAAGACAGTTTACGGGAAGTAGGGTACGTTGGGTGCGTCACGAATGACATGTTGTTAATGGATAAGTCGAGGAAGAATTTATCCCTTCCATATTTATGGAAGTAAATATCTTGGGCCCTTTGATTGAAATACAACTGTCGAAAAAATTCCATGGCCATGGTGTCACGACGAGTTTATTTCTGGAAGTCAAAGAATGATAGATCAAGCATATAGGTTTATGACACTGCCATGAAACTTTCTTGATGAGATATTGAGAAAAAGGGATTAAACTACACAGTAAGTGTTCGTATGAGGTGGCACGTCAATACGGCATCAACTTCTTTCTCTTGGGTGCCTTGACCCGTTTCTAGGCAGTAATCTTGGACTTTAGGCAAGCCCGCCTAATTCCAATGATAAAGAGGCCTAGAGGGTCACACAATAAGTGTATCCAAGTATCTAAAGTAGAATAAAGATTATTCTCATACGTGGTTCAATAATTATTCAAGGAATCCTAAATCATTTTAATGTTGGAGGAAGAATAAAATAAAAACAAGTACATGCCGTGTATTGATGATTACACGTCGTGTAGTTTTTATTTTTGAAAACAAGTACACGTCGTTTATTAATGATTACACACCGTGTAGTTTTCATTTTTGAAAGGAAATGAAAAATTAAAACAAGATATACACGTCGTGTACATTGAATGTACATGCCGTGTATTTTTCAATGAAAAACGAGTACATGTCGTGTATCAATGATTACACGCCATGTAGTTTTTCTAGTCAGGATTTTGAGGATATAATATTGTTTTATTAAATGATATTTATTATAATCAGTGTGGGTGCATGTCAAGGAATTAATTATTCAACATGGAGGTTTTCAATAAGATTTAATGAAATAAATAAAACACGTAACGTGTTTATTTATTGTCATAACTCTATAACCTTAAACCCGATTATAAATATCCTCACAACCCCAACACTTTTCTAAAGAATCATTGTGCACAACAATTTTGGAGAATACTTTCAAGGCTGAAAGAACTCCTTCCTCCAAGAACGCTCTCAAGACCGAGAGAGATCCTCCTCCATTGGATCAAGACGATCTAAGGCGGACAACGCAAGCAAAGGCTTCTCCACTCTAGCACCCAGATATTCCTTTGGTGACATCCATATATACGTGGTGCACGTGTGGATCACCACTAGAGGAATTATACAATTGGATTCTACGACACAATGATGAATCACATCAGAATGTGATCAGAAATATCAACGAAGAAAGAACGCCATAAAAGGTACTTCTTGTCAATTAATTAAATTAATTATAATCAACCTGTGATGATCCTTACTTCTTGGTTCTGAGACTATTCTTCTTCTTTGTCTATTTATGTGATTTGATCCATGGAGACTAGTGTTTATCATCGTATTGATCCCGAATTGATCATTTCTAATGAAAAAAAGCCAAGTGGGCACATCCACCCACGAGCTTCCACTACGCCCGGGACCTTCAAGTCTCTTTAAGATGCAGGTGATTTTATTTCTTCAGTTCCAATGAGTCATAAATCCTAGTCCTGGAATGATATTGCTGATAAGCATCAATTCTATGATGATGGAGTTTCATTTAAATATGTTTTATCTAGATGAATTATGGTTGATCCTATTGGAGAGGTTTCTGATGACATCCAATATGTCCATGAAACTAAGGCACAAAATGATGTTGACATTGACTTCTATCAAGATAAAGCAATGGTTTTTTCAAAGAATCGAAAAGTTAAGGCAAAGGTTGATTCTGCTTCTTCAAAAAAAATAAGTCCAATAGTTCTCATTTATATTAGTTTCATAATCAAAGTTTGTCTTCCCCTAAAAAGGGGAATGAAAGGATACAAACTTATACTATAATGGTTTTTTCTTCAACTACTGTTGGACAAACTCTTGAATCTACAGGTTACACTTTGGTTCTCAAGGAAATTTAAGCCTCCATTATTAATCTCTCTCATACTAGGCATAAAGAGGATGAGGTTATTGGTGTGAAGTCGCCTTTGAGCAATAAGATTTCTAATTTTTCATAAAGTATACACATGGACACTAAATGTAGTTCCCAACTAGGGATTGAGTTGAAACTCAAGTCTACTCATGGTCGGGAGTTGCAAAATGTTGTTATATATTTCCATGAATGTAATTAGGGATGTTTTTTATAGAGATGGATATGTTGAATCCCCCTGAAAGTAACTGGTTGATGCTGATCTTAGCCTATGTGGCTTGAAAACTCTTGATACTATTATGTTTTATCTAGTATTTGAACTGGATTCTAAATTTTTTAAGGGAATGGGTATACAAAATACAGTTGTTTCTAACTCAATCACTCTTGTTACTCAACTAGAGAAGGTAAAATCACTTTCAAAGGTCATTACATGTAATTATTTTAGTCTAATTTCATCTAAAAGTAGTGAGAAGAATAGACATGGAAGTGATCATGAAGTCAGAGCAAAAGAAATGAAAATAGTTGTGGATGTTGGTCTATTAGGTGATGAATGTGGGCCATGGCTACATGTGGTGATGAATGAGCATGATTTTAATAAAAGATTGATCATGGGGTAAAATCCCTAATTTCATAGATTGTTCTCCCAAAAGGATAAAACCCATGGAATCTTAATGATATGGTATGTAGAGTTTCTTTTATCTGGGGTTTCTCAAGTTGAAAGTGTGTCTCATTGGGTTGTGGATTCGTCTATTTCATATTTTCTTCGAATGAATCCAAGGATCGAGTATTGAATTCTAGTTCTCTTTTTCTGAAGCCTGACTCTCTTTACCTTCACGAATGGTCTCTTTATTTCAATGTATCACAAGTGCAGAATTCTTTTTCCCAAGTATGGATTCATTTTCATGGTCTTAATTGGGTATTATGGAATCTAAAGATCTTGCATGACATAGCCATGAAAATTGGAGTGCCTATTAGTATTGACAGATAAACTGAGAAAGTTCATTTCGTTCATTACTCTATATTATTGATTTAAATTGATCTCAGATCTACTCTAATAGACAAGTTCACACTCTCCACTCCTTCTGATGACATTTAGATTGAGGTCGAATATGAGAAGCAGCCAGATTTTTGTGAGGATTGAATGGATGTTGGACAATCTTTAGAGGTTTTTAGGAAGAAGGACTCCTATGAGGAATGTGGTTTTAAAGGTAATATTGACAAGGATTTTTTAAAGAGTGCATGGGAGAGGATTCAAAAATGAAAAATAATTCGACCAATAAAGATACTGGTAAGCCCAAGATGTTTGATAGGATTTCTTTGTAGGTACCTGCTAAGGCCAACATGTCTAGTTTGGGAGACAAGGGGATACTACATAGTTAACTGTCTTTGAGTGTCAATGCAGATATAGATTACACTAAGAATAAACACTCTAGTGGGCCTTCCAAAACTTGGGAAAATATTTTTGAGGAGGTTAATACTTATCTTGATCAGGAACATATCAAAAATTTGGTTCAATATTAGCAGATTGAGTATCAACTTTGTGCAGATGTGAAGAAACATCATTCCTTTAGAGATTCGCTTTTTCATGGCTTTGGAAAGGAATAACAATCTATAGAAATCAACATTACCTCTATTGTTGTGTTTTACAGTAGTCGGGATAAGGTTTCTTGTAGTTCGTCCACACCCTCTACTATAGAGGACTCTTTAGGATTTCAAGATATGAAATTTGATCTTGGATATTCTCTTAGAAAGTATAAATTTCCTAATCATCATACTGGTAGCAGTTCTATTGATAGAGGAATTCCTCCCAAGGAAAAGTCCACAGTACATGTTGATAGAAAATATATCTATAATATCGTTGATGTAGCTTTAGCAAGCAATGCTATGGATCTCTCTAAGACTTTAGTGTAGGAATCCATGAAAGTTGTTGGTGACTTTTCTTGTGATTAGGTTGTTCTGGTCAACCAAGATGATGTTAATTTAAGAAAACGCAGGTTGGCCCTTTGGTTCCCAATAAGGACTCAGAAGACAAAAAGAGGAATAAAGGAATGAACTCGGTGGATGTTGAAGGATTTCAATAAGTCTCTAATAGGAAGACTTTTTTTCTCTCTCATCCAAGATTGGATGATCTGGATCATTCAAATGAGGTGTGGTGATAACTTCAAACATTTTTGGAGTGGTTGAATCACATAATGAGGATGTAGGGAAAGCAGATGAAGATTTCCATGATTTTGCTCCACCTCAGGTGGCTAAACCTATGGAATGTTCACAATTTGATGTTTCTATAAACATAATACCATTGGCAGACCTACAAGAGGATGTCTAGGCAGTAAATAAGATGAAACCTTTGATGTATTTTTGCATTTAGGATGAGATTGATGATGGGGTGACTAATCAGATGATTTATAAATCTATTTATCTTATAAAAACTGATCATTTATGGTTAATATTCCATGGTAATTTAAGATATTGATGATAAGATGCTAACTCCCATGGATAAGGACATTTCTGAATCAAAGGGGGGTGAATTGGAAGGGACTTGGCAACAAGTTAAGTCTTGGAAATGGGGTCTTCATCCAAAAAGTCATGGACAAGGGTGTGGTTGTTTTGATTGGGTGGATAAAAGGAGGAAATGCAATCAGAGGTTGATTCTAACTCTGAAGGCTCTAACATTGAAAGCCTCCTCCATAAAGTGAAAATCTTGAGATAGCATTATTTTAGGGGTCATATTCATGGGTGTGGTCGAGGAAGAATTGATTAAAATTCCTTGCAGGATGAAGAGAACAGGATAAGCATAAATATTAAAGAAAAACTTGGTTTTTGACTATTTTTTATTAGGGAAACCCTACATTGTATGACCACATACTTTCCTTTCCTTTATTTTTTCTATATTCTTGTTTTCTCATTTAATAATGGGGATTTGTCCCTATATTTTCAAAAAAATAATAATTGTTTCATTAATAATTTTTTTAACAATTTTTCAATTTATTAATTTTTAATTTTTTTTGTTTAATTATTAAAATTTATTCATTATATATATAATATATACTATTTATTAATATTTATAATATATATATATATGTGTATATTAAATTTTTTAACATCTCATATTTTTTTAAATTATTTTTTAATATTATATAGATTATTTTTGAGACCAGACGTTGAGGCGGTGTGTGATTCTGAGGCTTGGTGTGTTCGGAATAAATGTTTGAAATGTATTAAATAGAACGTGCACACAGTTTTCCTAAAAAATTAGAATAAATATAGAAAAATAGCTTGGATTAAAAATATAAGGGTACTATTGAGTTCAAAATGTGGGTTTTACTTTAGGCGTGACATGACCTTTGTCATCATGGGTCGTTTGTGAAAAAGTCATCACGGGCATAATTAAATGAAATAAATTAAATAATTTATTTATTTATTTTATTTTTTATGAAAAAACTAACATTTAATTTAATTATAATATTATAGGTATTTCTTAGGGTTGGCCTCTCAAACCCTAAAGATATCAGACAACTGTTGGAGAGATTTTCTCGATGAACGATGAAGAATCGCGAATCGTTGCATTGATGGAGTTGGAGGATCTCATTAACGGCAGCAAAACAACTTTTCTTCGAAAAAAAATCGATCCAAACTCTAGGTAGGAAAAAAAAATTTGTATTTATTCTTCATTCTTGATTTATATGATGAACGTGAATCAATCAAAAAACAAATTGATTTGTGGTTCGATCGTCTTGCAGGATGAGTTATATCTAATCAGGTTTTGGGAGAATTATTTTTTAATTATTGATTTCTTTATTTTTATTCTCATGATAATGAATTGAGATTTATGTGAACATATATTGAGGTTTTTTCCTCTATTTTTTCTTGTGCTTTTATCCCCTAATTCTTTGTTCACCGTGGGCATTCTTCGTTTGGCCTGGGTTTTGACATATTTCAATCAATCGATCATTGAACACCCATTTCTTAGCGCAATGATTTGATATCGTATATCTTGTATTGGAACGACACAATGGTGGTGCAACGATGGAAGTGGTAGTGAATCATATAGTTTTGGATACCTGATTTCACGTTATTCTATGTTCTTCAGCGTGCAACAAAGAACGACATGTAGATCTATTTTCTAAGCGGATTTGAGTTCGTTTTTTCATAGATTAATGTTGGAAAGGACCGAAAAAACCTTTATCTACAAGTTCTGGTGAGTTCATCGGCTCTGGAGATTCAAAGCATGACACAGAAGAGATATTGATGGATCTAAAAAACACTGAGCAACACGGTGTGTACTTTGGGATTACATGTTGTGTGGGCCCCCTGGCTACAGTTCTAGGGTTTTGGACAGAGTTAAGGATCACATGGTGTGTGACCCCTGTCACATGACGTGTGACCCCTTCCATGTGACTTGGCATGTAATTTATAGAGTACACTGACATAGGAAAAAGTACATATCCTAATAGCACATTGTGTACATGTACACAAACACGGCTTAGCATACACTCAATACATGGGCATGGCCTCAATACATGGACAAGTCTAAGAGATGTGGGTAGGAAACCATGTGTCTCTACACATCATGTACTTCTTATACACATTGTGTATATGAAGACTACATGTCGTGTGAGTCTCTTCCACACAGGAAAGCATGAGGGATGGATGGACACATCGTGTATCCCTTGATACACTCCATGTACCCCCTTCAAGAGTGCTTATGACTCTTCATTTTCTTAGTTTGGAATAGTATAGGTTAAGTGCATCCCCTTGGTCTTTTTCCTCGAAGGTACAGTGTGGCATTACATCCTCATCATAGGATTGTGATCCCCTCTAGAGTTCGAGTCTCAAATAGAGTTGTGGTGACTCTATGTGAGACTAGAGTGTGATCCTCTATCATATTTTGTTCCCTAGCTGGAGTTTGTGGAATAATAATTACCTCCCTAGGTAGGGCGTTGATCCTCCATATGGAATAACATATAGGTAGGGTTTGTGGAATCATTGGTATATAATCCTTTGTGTAGTGGGTTAATCCAGATTGGGTTCGTGGTATCTCTCAATGGTTCTGGTCATGACCCCCTATCTGTGTATTAGATTCTTTTTAGAATAGTGATATTTCATTAGGCAGGGCCTAATGAGATATACCTCTTCATCAAGCATATCTAATGATAGCATGGCTCGTGGAGTGGATTCTCCCGGGACGAGCATTTATTCAAGAAGAATCTTGTGGCTGGAAGTTGTTTATGAATGTCTGGTGGTGTGGTGTCTTTCCTAAGTATATTTGGTTGTTTCTATTAGACATTGATTATGAAATCTTATATTGAGCTGACTGTACTCGGAGATTTATGTTTAGTGTTTTAAATGTGTCTTAATGAGTATTGTTATACTCACCCTGGCATGGAATTTTCCCACATGTGTCATGTCTTATGAAGATATTAGCCCTTTTGATGGTGTTCTGAGAGGACAGGGAGTAGGTGGAGCGTATCTGGAGCTTAATAGACTGTGGTATTTTACTGGGAGCTTACATTTGAATTTAGTCCTCACACTTGGAGCAAGTTTGACTCTTTACAGTTTTTGGTTGGGATTGTATTTGGCCATTTTTCATTTTCAGTACCTTTACTACCATACCCTATTGTGGAATCTTAGATGTATGCATGCATTATTTCAGTTGTTTTACATTTCATCACTTTTTGGGATTGGAGTTGTGTGTGTGTGTACAGGTACTTTAGGATAATGTCTCCCATTTGTGGGATATTCCTACTCAGCACTAGTTGTTGACCCCTAGCCTATGGTAGGCGGTATTGGGATAGTTACAGGTCAGACCTCGGTGGGTCGGTATATGAAAGAGTGGTATTAGAGGGCAGTTTTACCTTAGGATCATAGTCAGTGAGTTTTTTGGGGGAAAATGTTTAGTGTTTCTAGTTTGTCTTCCAAGCCAGAGATTCCAGTGTTGGTGCGGTGGCTGATGTATCTATACACTAGGACTTTAATCACCTGAAGGTTCCGGGTGCAGCGGAAGTGTTGTTGGGATGGCACCCAATTTTTATTTTTACCATGATCAATGATTATTCCAGGATCAATACGATGATGAATTCCAGTCTCCATGGAATATAATCAAATATTTAGATAAAGAAAAAGAGGCCTAAAACCTTTAGATAGGATCTTGCACATCATGTTTATAATTAATTTAATTAATTTCATAAAGAAAAAATAATACATGTGTCTTTGGTATTTTTCTTCATTTATGATGTTGATCATCCGGATTTAACCTTTCAGATTATCTCGTTGTGGTTGTAATGATCCAAACTACAATCCTTCTAGCGGTGATCCACACATGCTCTAATGGCCTCTGATCGACACCACTTTTTCTCCAAGTGCTAGCTCGGCGAAGTGAGTGTATTGTGTCGATCATTCTTGATCACTAGTTCTTCATCCTTGAAGAACGTCTCTCGTTATTGATAGGGGAGAGAAGAGGATTTGAGATAGAAATTATCTGGCTCAACAATTCTCAATTCACCAGGCATGTGGTGTGGTGTGGTGTATGGCACAATAGGGGTAATTGCTTATTTATATACATGGAATTTCAGTTACAATATTTAATTTCATAGCAACAATTAAATACATTTATGAACTTAGAGAAAACCCATGCATTTAATAATAATACCACGTCATTATTTATAGTGCGCCAACTTGCACAAAACAGAATTATAAATAAAATTCCGTATCAAAAAATAATAAATATTTTACTACCAGACTGACCTTGGTCCACTCAAACTCCACTTCCATTTATTGAACACCCGAATAAATAAATAAATAATTTATTATCTTAAATAAATATTTTATTTACAAACTAGTAAATAAATATTTATTAAATGTTAAATAAAATAAATATATATATTTTATTTAATTTATGTGATCATCATAAATTGAATAAAATTATTCCATAGTCTTGAGAATAATATTTATTTCATTAATTAAATTCAAATAGAATTTATCCAAGACCACCAAAAACCCTTAGTGTGTGACCCTCTAGGATTCTTTCTCATTGGCATTATGCGGGCTTACCTAAAGTACAAGAGTACTGTCTAGAAACGGGTCAAGGCACCCAAGAGAAAGAACGTAAAATCACAACAACAACATCCACATACGAATGCTTACTATGTAATATAATCCCTTTGTCACAATATCTCATCAAGAAGGTTTCATGATTGTGTCATCAACTTTTATGCTTGATACGTTGTTCTTTGACTACCTGAAATAAACTCATCATTACACCATGTCCAAGGAATTTCACACAACAATTCTATTTCAATCAAAGGGATGAGATATCAAATTCCGTAAATGGAAGGGACAAATCCTTCCTCGACTTATCCATTAATAACATGCCACTCGTGACGCACCCAACGTACCCTACTTCCCACAAATTGTCTGCATGATAGTTTTCGTCAGTAAATCAAAGTGCGTAAGTCATGACATGTATTAATGATAATCTTAAAGTCTAAGGGTCATTACACATGTTCGTAGATAAAAATATCCAATGACACCAAATGATATAAAATTTTTACTAGCGGTTTTGTTCTCATGATCTTCTATCTTGGAGATTACCAAGTGAGAACTTCATGAGAGGAAGTCTCATCTACTTACAAGTACTCACACCTGACAGTCTACATGCTATGTGTCATATCATAGCATGTCATCCAACCGCATAACTATATTTAAGAATATTGTTATAGCATTTCAAGGTTCTCATCATAGCGGGGAACTTCCATGACCTTATCAATACAAAAAATACTCTAGGACATTATTACATCATAATCATGAAGAACAATGAACAATATGTTATAATACATTAAATATACATGTAATCAAAGTAAAACCAATTGGTTATAGGACACCAACTCTTACAAACTCCCACTTGGACTAGAGCCAACTGCCTACGACTTTCAGTCCGCTAGACCTCACATGAGGATCATGTTTCTGCTGAGTCAAGGATTTAGTCAAGGGGTCTGCCATGTTGTCTTCTGTGGAAATACTGATCACTTCAACTTCACCTCTCTGAGAAAAATCCCTCAAGAGATGATACTTTGGAAGTATGTTCTTTGTATTCTAATGTGACCTTGGATCTTTTGCAAGAGCCACTGCTGTAGTATTATCACAGTACAGTGTGATGGGATCTTTACTTCTAGGTATCACATCTAGCTCTTGGATGAAGCTTTGCATCCAAACTGCTTCTTTAGCTGCCTCAGAAGCTATGATATACTCGGAATCTACTGTAGAATCAGCGACCACACTCTACTTTGAGCTCTTCTAGCTCACTGCACCTCCATTAAAAGTGAAGATGTATCCCGTTTGTGACTTCATGTCATCTTGATCTGTCTAGAAACTAGAATTTTCATATCCTCTGATGACTAGTTCCTCATCTACTCCATAAACTAGGAACATATCTTTAGTACACCTTAGATACTTTTGGATAGTTTTGACTGTCATCCAATGGCGGTCACCTGGGTCAGCTTGATATCTACCTACCGCACTCAATGCATAGGCGACATCCATCCTAGTACATAGCATGGCATACATGACTGACCCAATCACCGATGCGTATGGAGTCCTTGCCATTATCTTTCTTTACTCATGTGTCTGAGGACACATTTTCTTGGAAAGATGAATACCATGTGACGCTAGTAACAATCCCCTCTTGGATTTTTCCATACTAAATCTCTTTAGTATCTTATCAATGTGTGTACTTTGACTTAGGCCCACAAATATCTTGGATCTATCACGATGTATCTTGATCCCAAGAATATATGTTCCCTCTCCCAAGTCTTTCATGGAGAAGCATTGATTCAACCATGCCTTAACAGACTGTAAGACTGGTATCTCGTTTCAAATGAGTAATATGTCATCAACATATACTATTTGGAAAAAGACTGCACTCCCACTAAACCGTTTGTATACACAAGGCTCACATTCATTTTTGATAAAACCAAATTCTTTTATGGCTTCATCAAAACGAATGTTCCATGACCTGGATTCTTTATTTAATCCATAAATGGATTTTTGCAACTTTCATACCTTATTGGCATCCTTTGGAGTCACAAACCCTTCAGGTTGTGCCATGTAGACATCTTCTTGAAGGTTCTCATTAAGGAATTCTGTTTTGACATCCATTTTCCAAATCTCATAGTCATGGTAAGCTGCAATAACAAGTAGAATTCTAATAGATTCCAGCATTGCAACCGGTGATAAGGTTTCATCATAGTCAATTCCTTGACGCTGTTTAAAACCTTTTGCAACCAGTTGTTCCTTATAGGTACTGACTTGTCCTTCCATGTCTAGTTTCTTCTTGAATACCCATTTGAAACCAACAAGATTTACATCAACTAGAGGATCTACCAAAATCCAGACTTGGTTTTGGTACATCGAATCCATTTCAGAATTCATGGCTTCTTTCCACTTGGAAATGTTTGTTCCACTTACTGCTTCCTTTTAGGTTATAGGATCGTTATTATAAATTAATAAGGAGTCACCATCCTTGGTAACTAGAAAACCATACAGTTCTGGTTCTCTAACCTCTCTTGTACTCCTACACAATACTTGTGTCTTTGGAACAGATTATTCTTCCACGGGGCTTTGTGGAATATATTCTTGTACCAACTCTTGTTCACCTCGAGCCTCAACTTCATCGAAGTCTATCTAGCTCACACTATATCTTTTGGATATGTGTTCCCTCTCAAGGAATATGGAATATCTTGACACTATAACCTTTTTTATAAGGGTTTGTATAGGTAATATCTCCTTATTTCCTTAGGGTATCCTATAAAGGTACACTTTGTGCCTCGGGGTGCGAGTTTGTTACCTAAAGAGGCCTCAACAAACGCTTCGCTACCCCACACGTGTAAATTAGATAACATGGCTTTTCTTCCACTCTATAACTCGTATGGAATAACATTTATCGATTTAGTTGGTACTTGGTTTATTATATGTGTTGTTGTTTGTAATGCATATCCCCAAAAGGATAATGGAAGACTCGTATGACTCATTATTGATCTCATCATGTCCAGAGGGTGTGTTTCCTCCTTTCACTCACACCATTCCACTAGGGCATGTTTGGAGGAGTGAGTTAGGATAGGATCCCAAACTCCCGTATGTAATCAATGAAGTCTTGATTAAGATATTCTCCAACTCAGTCTGAGTGGAGTTTCTTAATCTTCTTACCAAGCTAGTTCTCAACTTCATTCTTGTATTATTTGAACTTATCAACAGAATCTGACTTATACCTCATTAAGTAGATATATCCATATCTACTAAAATCATCAGTAAAAGTTATGAAGTATGAGTACCCTCCCCTTGATTCAACTAGAAATAGTCCACACACATCGGTATAAACCAATTCAAGAAGTTCTTTAGCCCTTTATCCTTTCCCACTAAATGGGGATTTGGTCATTTTTCCTTGTAAACATGCATGACATACACCAAGTGGTTTTAGTTCAAAAGAATCTAAATATCCATCTTGATGTAACTTTGTCAAGAATTTCTCATTTACATGACCTAGAAAGTGATGCCAAAGTTGGGTGTGGTATGAGTCATGTGAAGTATCTTTGTTATCGATTGCCATTACTTTTTTTGTGTAATCCAACATGTAAAGTATGTTGTATAAATGTGCCCTACCATAACAAATGTTATCTTTGTAAAAGAATCAACATTCATTTTCAAACTTGAAAACAAATCCATCTGTATCTAATCTGGATACAGAAATAATGTTTTTAGTAACATAAGGCACATAATAACAACCCTTTAACACCAAGATCATCCCAGTTGGCAACATGAGGTGATAGTCCCTGACAGCTATAGCAGCAAGTCTGTCTTCATTGGCTACTCGTAGATCTACCTCCCCTCAATCAATATTTCTGAATCTACTTGGTTCCTGTATTTGGATACATGTGAGAGAACCAAAAGTTATATCTAATACCCCATTTGTATAAATAGATATATTGCATTCGATAACAAATGCACCTGAAGATTCCCCTTGCTTCTAAGGCTGGGTTCAGTTCTTCTTCCAGTGGCCCTTCTTGCCACATGCGAAAAAAACAGCCTCATGTTCTCTTGCCTCCCATTTGATCTTCCTTTTCTTAGAAGGCTATGAATAAGCTTTAGGCTTAAATCTCTTCGCCTTCCCTTTCCTCTTATTCACCATAAGGACAGAAGGCTTTTAGTGCTTCATATCTTTGTCCACTTGGAGAATTAGGATAAGAAGATTAGATATAGACTTCTCAATGTTTTTCATATTGAAATTGACAACAAAGTTAGAGAAGCTCTAAGGGAGTGATGCGAGAATGAGATTGGTTCCCAGTTCTTTGGGGAGTTTAAACCCTAGAACCTCCAGGCGCTCAATGTAGCCAATGATCTTGACTACACGAGGCCCAATTGGGGCACCTTTTCCAAGATTACTCTGAAAGAGTGTCTTAGAGATCTCAAACCTTTCCTATCTTTCTCTCTCTTGGTAAATACCATGAAGGTGCTCGAGCATGTTATAAGCATCCATTTTTTCATGAGACTTCATGAGATCACTAGACATTTATGATATCATCAAACATTGAACGTCGAACACATCATTTATATGTTTCTCATAGACCAAGAAATCCTCATCACTCGCCTCTTTGGTAGGCGGATCAGGTAATGCTGACTCCAGTACATAAGACTTCTGTTCATGGCGTAGTATAACCCCAAGGCATCTAAACCATTCCTGGAAGTTACTGCCGATGAGGATGTTGTCTTTATCCAGAATTGATCGTAGGGATAGTGTGGTTGATGAGTTTGTAATTTTTATTCTACAATTAAAATAGCATATCATTAGTACTTTATTAATTATATTTTATGAGAAATAATAAATTTTATTAAGTCCCCCACTATTTTATCAAGTCCCAATGGCCCTCACCATTGAACTAGGAATGTCTAGTTTCCATGAAATTCTAGTGGAAAGGATCCATATTCCCCTTCACATAACCCCAACAAGGGTTGGTCAAGTTATTAGAAGGTATTTAGGTAGGAAGGTCTTTGCCAACTACGGGCTTACAACTCCTTGATATGTTGAGTGGACTCCCCAATCCTGAAATCATGACTTTGGATTTCCTCAACTCCTGCCTCCAATATTACACCAAGTCTAGCAAGGGATAATCCTCTTGATGTAATATGGTTAAGTAAACCTGAAAACTTTCATAAGGTCTTCCTGTATAAAAGTAAGTGTCCCAACAAGGGTTGGTCAAACACATATTATTATTGAGTTTTCCCCTTTAATCAAGTAACGGAAGGCTTATTATGACTTAATATTTTATTTGAGGGATTTTTATCTCTTATGTGTGAATTTCTTATTATAATTATCACACACTTGTTAATATTAAGTGGAACTTACTTAAATGATTAATCATGTCTTGATAATATTTATGCATAAGTCTGATTTATTTTAGTTCCATCTTGCATGCTTGTTTAATTCATTAATTATGTGATCATGAAAACACATCCATAATGATAAACCATGCAACTGACAAAAATAAAATAAATTAAATGGCGTGATCACGAGATTTTCTAATGGTTAGTTTATCTAGAGGTTGATAAACTAACCCTAACCTAGGGGAGAAACAACTTGAACCTTTTGGGTTTGTGTTTACAGCTTTCCACCTGTACACATTTGTATATTATGGGATTGGTTTCACCTTGGCTCCTAACTTGAGCCACCTCCACTAGATTTGGAGCTCCATCCATTACATATGTTTTTATCTCACACGCAGGTGAGGGGTAAAAGGGGTTTTACATAAAAGAAACCTTGGGTGTGTAGGCCCTATATATTAATGGCGGGATGGCTCACAGGCCAAAAAATTTAATTTAAATAAATTAATTAAAAGAAATAATTCACATACAAAGGTCTTGGTCTAGCTCATGATCATCCATTCATGCAATTATATTTATGCATAAATAAAACTAGCATTCAATTATTTAATCATTCTTATTTAAGATCAATCACGCTCGAATCAATTAATTATCTTTAATTAATCAATCCTTTTATCTTAAACCCTTTTCTAAATTTCCATGAGATTATCATCCATCATAATTTTAAACAAATAAATTTATTTAAAATTATCTTTGTATGTAACTTGTACCTTGGAGGCAACCCGGTGAATTCTTGTTCATAACTGCCCAATGAGTAGAAATGAACATTACGCAGATGTTAAGTTAAACATATATATATAAAACACCTATCACATGTTGTGCCTCAGCTTTATGCCTACACTATGGTACACGTTTCAAGGGTTTGTATAATATAATAATAAATTTTAACAAATTTGCGTAATTTGGATGAGTACACGGCGTGTATTTCTGACTACACAGCATGTATTTTTGTTCACCGTCCATCCAAAGTACACACCCAGGGACATGGCATGTAGATATACTTCAGAAATTTTCAGAGTACACGGCATGTTCAATGGGACACACGTCATGTAGTATCCACGTTACACGGTTTCCAGCCAGGCAAGCCGTGTATAGGGTACATGGTCCAACCCTAACCTGAAGGGACTACACGCTGTGTTCCATGGACCACATGGCGTGTAATCCGAAAACTGTGTGCCACCTGTTCTTGGTTAACACACTGAGTCATTTAAGACTTAGAAAGACTCCAACACACGGCTTGGTTTGGCGGACCAGTCTAATGCATTGAACCTAGACTACACAACGTGTACTTCTGAATACACGCCATGTATTCTGGTGTTGTGTGGCCATGAATTTTTGTAACCTTCTGATGAGATCCTCTATTTTATTTTAATCAAAATAAAAATAAAAATTCGTTTTTATAAGGTGAACGAGAAATGAAAGAGGAGGAATAGATCTCAAGATTCAGATTTGCAGAAAGATTAACTTTAATTGAAACAACTAAATTATTAAATGCATAATTCATCAACGAAATATTTAAATAATTATAAACTATGATTTAACCCCTCTGATACCACTTGAAGGTTCCGGGCGCAGTGGAAGCGTGGTTGGGATGAAACTCAATTTTGATTTTTACTATGATCAATGATTATTCTGGGATCAATATGATGATGAATGCTAGTCTCCATGGAATATAATCAAAGATTTATATAAAGAAAAAGAGGCTTGAAACCTTTAGAGAGGATCTTGCACATCATGTTTATAATTAATTTAATTAATTTCATAAAGAAAAAATAATACCTGTGTCTTTGGTATTTTTCTTCTTTGATGATTTTGATCATTCGGATTGACCCTTACGGATTATCTCATTGCAGCTGTAAGGATCCAAACTAGAATCCTTCTAGCAGTGATCCACACATGCTCTAATGGCCTCTGATCAACACCGCTTGTTCTCTGGGTGCTAGCACGGCGAAGTGAGTGTCTTGTATCGATCGTTCTTGATCGCTAGTTCTTCAGCCTTTAATAACGTCTCTCGTTCTTGAGAGGGGAGAGAAGAGGATTTGAGAGAGAAATTGTTTGGCTCAACAATTCTCAATTCATCAGGTGTGTGGTGTGGTGTGGTGTGGTGTATGGCACAATAGGGGTACTTTCCTATTTATATACATGTAATTTCAGTTACAATATTTAATTACATAGAAACAATTAAATACATTCATGAACTTAGAGAAAACTCATGCATTTAATAATAATATAGCGTCATTATTTATAGTGCGCAAACTTGCGCAAAACGGAATTATAAATAAAATTTCACGTCACAAAATAATAGCAATGTTATTTTAATTTTTGCCGACTAGTTAAATAATTATTTATCATCTTGAAAATAATTATTTTACTACCGGACCAACCTTGGTCCACTCTAACTTCACTTACATTTATTGAACACCCAAATAAATAAATAAATATTTTATTCTCTTAAATAAATATTTTATTTACAAACTAGTAAATAAATATTTATTAAATGTTCAATAAAATGAATAAATATATTTTATTTAATTTATGTGATCATTTTAACTTTAATTAAATTATTCCACGATCTTGAGAATAATGTGTATTTCATTAATTAAATTCAAATAGAATTTAACCGAGACCACCAAAAACACTTAGTGTGTGATCCTCTAGGATTCTTTCTCATTGGCATTAGGTAGGATTACCTAAAGTCCAAGAGTACTATCTAGAAACGGGTCAAGGCACCCAAGAGAAAGAACATAAAGTCGCAACAATGAAATCCACATACGAACACTTACTATGTAATATAATCCCTTTGTCGCAATATCTCATCAAGTAGGTTTCATGATTGTGTCATAAACTTTTATGCTTGATACGTCGTTCTTTGACTACCTGAAATAAACTTGTCGTTACACCATGGCCATGGAATTTCGCACGATGGTTCTATTTCAATCAAAGGGCCTAGATATCAACTTCCATAAATGGAAGGGAAAATCCTTCCTTGACTTATCCATTAATAATATTCCACTCGTGATGCACCCAACTTACCCTACTTCCTGCCAACTGCCTGTGTGATGGTTTTCATCAGTAAATCAAAGTGCATAAGTCATGACACATATTAATGATAATCTTAAAGTCTAAGGATCATTACACACGCTCGCAGATAGAAATATTTGATGACACCAAAACATGCGGAATTTATACTAGTAGGTTTATTCTCATAATCTCCTATCTTGGAGATTACCAAGTGTGAATTTCATGAGAGGAAGTCTCATCTGCTTATGAGTACTCACACATGATGGTCTGCATGATATGTGTCCCATCATAGCATGTCATCCAACTGCATAACTATATTTAAGAATATTGTTATATCATTTCAAGGTTCTCATCATAGCAGGGAACTGCCATGACCTTATCAATGCAACAAATACTCTAGGACATTATTACATCATAATCATGCAGAACAGTGAACAATATGTAATAATACATTAAATATCCATGTAATCAAAGTAAAACCAATTGGTTTTAGGACACCAAATATTACATCACTCGTCTTTCAACTTGGTACATATAAACATTGGTTACAAGGAAAAAATTGGTACATGAATCATATAGGAATGGTTGTGTTTTCCATGTCCTTATTGAGTCATCTCCTTGGATATATTCTTTTGATCGTGTTACATCTTGTTTTAATTTTAGGATTCCTCCACATAGATATCCAGTTAGGATTCCACTACGTGATCATGAGGATGATATGCCTAATGAAGAGGCATCGGTACAGGGACATGTACCATATATAGCACCTTTAAGTGGTTTACTAGCTATACTACCACTCGTTGAGCAGTGGCTAGAGCTGAAATTACCAATTGAGGATGCACACTGGATGAGTGCGTTGTATAAGTTTCAGAGGCAATGACCCCCCAGGTTTCAAGGTAACCCAGACCCCCGGGTGGTTGAGTACTGGCTAGAGGCAATCAATCGTGTTTTCCTCCTTGTGAGGATGTCGAAAGATCACATGGAAGTCCTCATAGTGAGTCTTCTTTAGGGCTCTGTTGGGTGATGGTAGAGCCTAGTGACTCAGTCACACGATGAGACAACTCTCTTTTGGATAGAATTTGAACGTCTCTTCAGTGAGGATTTATGTCCATCCATTTTGTGATCGGTATGCATATAGGAGATTCTATATCTATGGTAGGGAAGTATGATTGTGGTGGAGTACTCAGTGATGTTTACCGATCTCTCATGTTACTCCTTGGATATGGTGTGGGACCAATTCTTTGGAGCTTAGACCTTTGATAAGGTCTTGCGTCAGGACATCATGGTTTTAGTGGTATCCCTTTTCATTCCCACATATACTGGGGTGCTTGAGAGAGCCTTATTAGTGGAGATATTTCTAGCATAGAAGAAACAGGTAGTGAGAGATAGAAGTGGGAACTCAGTAACTAAGACCTCAACAATAGGTAACTGACAATAGTCATAGGGATCCAATCATGTCAAACACTTCAGGAGGTGATCCCAGGACTCAGGTCCAGTAGTGCAGGGCTCTCAGGGTGGCTCGAATTAGCCAAGGGATGGGCGGTGTTTCTCCTACGATAGTTGGGGACATCTGGATCAATATTTTCTAACATGTCATACAGTTGATTGTGAGATGGTCAAGGAACCACCTAGGTAGAGATAGAGGCAGGAGAAGGGTGGTATGAAAGGTGACAGATGTGGCAGAGGAGTCGGTAGGGAAGCAAGAAGTGGTCGTAGGTTTCACCTATTACCGCCACCACCCCTAGGTGGTCCATTCCAGGCTCAAGGAGCTGTTAGGTAGGGACGAGGATAGCTACAGGATATAGAGGCCTATAACCCTGAGGCTCTAAGGATGATATGAGGTATGATCTATGTCTTTACTACTTTATTTGTAGTATTTATAGATACAGTTGTTATCCATTCCTTTCTTACCACTTCTCTGGTTTGAGATTTGGAGATTCTAGTTGATACATTGGCTCGATACTTATGGTTGGAAACTCCAAAAGGTGGTGAATCATTGATTTAACACTTGTGCCGACAGTGTGATCTGATGCTTGGAGGTGAGAGTTTTGTATGGGGTCTCTTTTTTTCATAAATGAATCCTTATGATTTCATATTAGGTATGGATTATCTATCCACATTTCATGCCCAAATTGGCTATTTTAGTCATAGGATGAGATGTGTCTGTAGTGACAGAACGATGGTTTCCTTTGTGGGTGAAAAGGATACCTTGGCAGAGCATGATGATCTCAGACATATGAGAGTGCAGCCAATTACTCATCAGTTGTCTATAATGACTCATTAAGTAGTGGATTCTTTGGTCTATCAGTTTCCTACAATGGTGGATAAGTATGAGGATGTCTTTCTTGAGGACATACCAGTTTTACCTTCCCGCTGAGAGATATAATTTTTCATCAAATTTCATCCCGATATGGAACTAATATCTTTACCTTCATATCATATGGATCCTTTAGAGATTAAAGATTTGAAGATTCAGTTGGACTACTTTCATGTCAAGGGATTTATGAGACCCATTGTTTCTCCCTGGGCAGCCCTAGTGTTGTTTTCCAAGAATTCATGTGGGATCTTGAGGTTGTGTGTGGATTACCAGCACTTTAATTAGGTGACCGTGAAGAATAAGTATCCACTATTGAGGATCAATGACCTCTTTGATTAGTTGAGAGGGGTTTGGTGGTTCTCAAAGATTAACCTCAAGTAAGGCTATCACTAGCTGCAAGTACAGGATGAGGATATACCAAAGATGAAATTCTGATGTTGCTACAGTCACTCTGAGTACTTGGTGATATCATTCAATGTGACAAATTCCCCATCAGTGTTCATGGGACTCATGAACCTGATCTTTCATCCTTTTTTAGACCATTTCTTGGTAGTCTTCATCAATTACATCCTAGTGTATTCAGCGTCCAAATAGGAGCATGATAGATAAATGAGGATGGTCCTTGACATGCTCTAAGAGCACCATATTTACGAGAATCTCTCAAAGTGTTAGTTTGGGATTCAAGAATTCCACTTTCTAGGACACATCATCTTAGAGACTGTAGTAGCAGTATATCTAGAAAAGATGGAGCCAGTGCTTACTTGAGAGCCACCCAAGAGTGTTACCAAGGTGATGAGTTTACTTGGGATGGCAGGGTACTATCGAAGGTTTGTACCCGAATTCTCTAGAGTTTTAGCATCCTTGATATCTTTGACTTGGAATGGGTAGTATTTCATGTGGATAGAAAGGTGTCAGTGGTGCTTTTAAGAGTTGATACAGAGTTTGATTAGTGCTCCCATCTTGAAATTTATGGAGGAGGGTGTCGAGTACATAGTGTTATGCAATGCATCAAGGACTGGAATTGGTTGTGTTCTGATGCAGAGGAAATAGGTTATTACCTATGGTTCACACTAGTTGTAACCACATGAGTAGAACTATGTTAACCACGATCTTGAGTAATCAGCGGTAGTCTTTACCTTGAAGATGTGGCAACACTACCTGATGGGTGAGTGGTTTATCGTTTACTCTGATCACAAGTTTCTCAAATATATCTTGTATCATAAGGATCTTAACTTGAGACAGAGGTAATTGATAGAGTTCCTCTGGGACTATGAATTCAATATTTTCTATACTCCTAAGAAGGGGAAACATGGTGGCAGATTCTCTCAGCAGGAGATATTTTTATCAGTTGTTGTCTAAGGTATCAGATCAGTTAGCCTCATTGCAGTTTTCCTTCATGGAAAAGGATAGTGCTTCATATCTTCAGTCTATGGTTTTTAACCCATCACTTTTATAGCATGTCAGGGATTCTCAGATTGGAAATACCTACTGTGAGACCTTTCATACTTAGATATGCACTGGACATGCTCCTGATGGATATTTTGAAGTTGGGGAGCACTTTATACTTTTAAGAGGATAGATGATAGTACTTTTGATGTTACAGGAGGAGGCGTTGTGGGAGTTTCATACATCCCCTTTGGAAGTACATATAGTTTTGAAAAATATATACTAGTACCTTTGATGTCAGTTTTGGTGGCTAGATATGAAGAAGTTAGTTTTAGATTTTGTCTCTCGATGTCTCACTTTTCATTAAGTGAAGGCTTAGCACTAAGTTCCAATAGGTTTAGTTCGAAACCTTAAGGTGCCATAGTGTAAGTGAGATGAGATTTACATGGACTGTGTGATGGTATTACCACGTATGTCTAGGGTAAACAATTCCATCTATGTGATCATAGACCAATTCACCAATTCATCCCACTTCCTAGTCATTCGAGAGCAGAGTTCATTAGAGAGCTCAGAATGCCTCTATGTACAGGAGATAGTCTGACTCCATGGATTTCCCTTGACGATCATCTCTGACCGTGATGCTTACTTCACATCCTAGTTATGTATAGGATTACAAGAATAATTTGGGTCTCAGTTGCACTTGAGAATGGCATGTCACCCCTATACTGACATCCAGACAGAGTGTACCATTTAGGTCTTGGATGACATGTTATGGGATTACATGTTAGACTTTGGTCATAGTTGGTAGGATTACTTTCCCTTGGTGGAGTTTGTGTAAAAAATAGTTATCATTACACCATTGGTATGGAAATATTCGATTCTTTGTATGAACAGCCCTATAGGTCGCCACTTTTTTGGACTGGTCTAGAAAAGTTGAAACTCATGGGCCTGAAATTGGTGTGAGCTACTACAGAGAAGGTGCAAATCATCCAGGAGAGGATTAATACTACACAATTCCATCAGAAGTCATATGTGGACCAATGATAGATACCTTCAGAGTTTGTGGAAGGATACCATGTGTTTTTAAGAGTCTCACCTTGGTGTGGATTAAGAATATTTGTCCATAGTGGAAAGTTATCTCTGAGATTTATTGGTCTCTTTCAGGTACTGTGTAGAGTTTTTGAGGTGGCATTCTACTTATATCTACCACCACATTTGGACCGGGTACATGACATATTCCACGTGTCGTGGCTGAGGAGGTACGTGCACGATCTGTCACATGTTATCGAATGGGGAAAGTTGGACATCAAGGATGGATCTAATTTTGTAGAGTACCTAGTGGAGATTAAGGATCGGTAGGATAGGATCATTTGTGGGTGATCAATTCCCATTATGCATGTATGGTGGCAGTACGATGATATTCAAGAGAGCACATGAGAGCGGGAAGATTAGATTTGTGCTCAGTAACCACATCTCTTTGTGTAGCCCTTGTTTTTTATTTTTGGAATGTAAACTCCTAAGGTGGGTAGAATGTAACATATCATATTTTCCATATATTAGTTTTGGATATTATATGGATTATTTTTTAGGTCGGGTGTTGAGGAAGCATGTGATTCTGAGGCCCGATGTGCCTGGAATAAATGTTTAGAATATATTAAATATATTAAATAGAACACGCACACAGTTTTCTAGAAAATTTGGAATAATTCACAAATGGAATATCAAATCAAAAATATAAGGGCACCATTGAGTTAAAAATACATGTTTTACCCTAGGTGCGACATAACCTTTGTTGGTGCAGATCATTTGTGAAAAATTTATTGTGGGTGTAATTAAATGAAATAAATGAAATAATTAATTTATTTGTTTATTTTTGACATAGAAATTCACATCTCCTTTAAGTATACAGTTATAGGGATTCCTCAGAGTTGGCTACTCAAACCCTGGAGATCTCAGACAATTTTTGGAGAGATTTTCTCAGCGAACAATGATAAATTGGGAACGGATCGTGGATCGTTGCACCGACGGGGTTGGAGGATCTCATCAATGATGGAAACACAACTATTATTTGACAATGATCAATCCAAACTCTAGGTATGATGATTTTTTTTTTGGATTTATTCTCCGTTATTGATTTCTAGGATGAACATGAATTAATCAATGAACATATTGACCCACAGTTCGATCGTCTTGCAGGATGGGTTAGATCTAACTGGGTTTTGGGAGAATTGTTTTTTAATTATTGATTTATTCATTATTATTATCAAGGAAATGAATCAATATTGACATGAACATCAATCAATTTCTTTTCCTTTATTTGTTCTTGTGATTTTATCCCCCGGATCATCATTCATAGTGGGTGTTCTTCGTTTGGCCTGGGGTTCAACATATTCCAATCAATCAATCGTTGCACACATGTTTCTTGGTGAAAAAATATAATATCATAGATATAGGATTGTAATGACATGATGGTAATGTGATGAATGAATTAGTGATGAATTGTATGTTTTTGGATACCAAATTTCATATTCTTCGGTGTTCTTTGGTTTGCAACAAAGAACGGCACGTAGATTCATTTTCTGAGCAGATTCGAGTCTGTTTTTTCATAGATCAGCATTGGAAAGGAATAGACGAACCTTGGTCTACAAGTTTTAGAGAGAGATAGAGATCTCTGGAAACATGCAGGATGACGCGGAAGAGATCCTGATGGATTAAGAAAATCCCGATCAACATGGTGTGTACTTCAGGATTACACACCATGTGGTCCCCCTGGATGCAGTGCTGGGGTTTAGTTTAGAGTTAAGGAACACACGGCATATGAACCCTGTCACACAACATGTGACCCCTTCCATGTGACTCTTCATGTACTTTCTAGAGTACATGGACACAGGAAAAAGTACACAGCCAAAGGGCATGCCATGTAATTGTACATGAACACAGTTTGGAATACACAGGCCAGTACACAGACATGAACTTAGTACATAGACATGGCCAATTGATATGGGAAGGACATTGTGTGTCTCTACATATTTTGTACTCCTTCTATATTCCATGTGTATGGAGAATAAATTATATGTGAGGATCTTCCACATCGGAAGGAATGAGGAATAGTTGGATACATTGTATACCCCCTAGTACATGTCGTGTACCCCCTTTAAGATTTCTTATGGATATTTATTTTATTATTTTGGGATAGTATAGGTTGAGTGTGTCCTCTTGGTCCTTTTCATTTAGGGTATAGTGGGGAATTACATCCTCATCATGGGATTGTGATCCCCTCTAGAGGATGAGTCTCAGATAATGTTTTGGTGCCCCTCCGTGAGGTTGGAGTGTGATCCTCTATCATCCTTTGTTTCCTAGGTGGAGTTTGTGGAATTGGTGTGACTTACCTAAGTAGGGAGATGATCCTCCATCTAGTAGGTTGTATTGGTAGTATTTTTGGAATCATTGACATACGATCCCCTACGTAGCGGGTTGATCCAGATTGGGTTTGTAGTGTCCCCCAGTAGTTCTAGGCATGAAACCATATATAAGTATCAAAGGCTTCTTAGACCAGTGAGATTTCACTGGGTGAGGCCCAATGAGTTAGACCTCTTCATAGAGTGTCTCTAATGATAGCATGGATCGTGGAGTGGATTCTCTCAGGATGATCATTGATTAGAGTAGAATCATATGGTTGGCAGATGGTTATGACTGTCTGGTGGTGTGGTGTCTTTCCTGAGTATATCTCGGTGTTTTTTTATACATTGATTTTGATATCTTGTATTGAACTGACTGTACTTGGTTCTCCATGTTTAGTGTTTTTAGGGTGTCTTGCTAAGTATTGTTATACTCACCCCTGCATGAGCTTTTCTCACACGTTTCGTTTCTTATGTAGATGACATCCCTTTTGAAGGTGTCTTGGGGGGATATGGAGTAGGTGAAGCATAGCTAGATCTTGATAGACCAAGGTGTTTTATCAGGAGCTTTCATTTGAATTTATTCCTCACCCTTGAAGTAGGTTGGACTCTTTACAGTTTTTGGTTGGGCTTGTATTTGGACCTTTTTTCATTTTCAGTACTTTTACTATCATACTCTGTTATGGAATCTTAGATGTATGCATGCATTGTTCTAGTTATTTTAAATTTCAGTGTTTTATGGGCTTGGAGATGTGAGCATGTATACAGGTATTTTAGGTTAATGCCTCCCATTTGTGGGATATGCCTACTCGGTGTTGGTCGCCAGCCCCTAGCATATTAGAGGCGGGCTTGGGGTAATTACGGGTCGGAACTCGATGGGTCAGGTTGTGACAAATTTATTAATTTTTATCAATAATTATTTAATTAATAAAATGTTTAATATTTTTATTAATTTTCTCACTTTTAATTTTTATTTTTTTAATTATTTCATTTTATTAATTTTACATATCTATATATTTAATATATATTATTTATTAAAATTTATAATTTATATATATATATATTAAATTTATTCATTTTTATCAATAATTATTTAATTAATCAAAATTTTAATATATTTTTTAATTTACACGTTTTTAATTTTTATTTGTTTAATTATTTAATTTTATTCAGGACCTTTATCTGCACTAAAAACATTGATAAAAGATAACATTTATCAGCACTAAAAATAAAATGATGATAAAGGGTATCCTTTATCAGCGCTTAAAATAAAGCACTGATAAAGGGTACCTTTTATCAATGCTAAATAAAAATCTTGATAAAGGTTATCCTTTATCAGCAATAAAAAAAGTACTGATCAAGGGTACCTTTTATCAGTGCTTTTTTAGTATTAATAAAATATACCCTTTATCAGTTCTTTTTTAGCATTGATAAAGGTTCCCTTTATCAACACTTTTTACTAGAACTGATAAAGATTAGTGTTGTTAAAGGTATATTTTATAGTAGTTTCAATATACATATAAATATAAGAACATAATTATGCTTTTGCTTCATGTCACATAAAATTATTATGGTAGATTTAAAATATGTACCAATTTTTTTCAAGTGAAGTGTACCCCATCCTTGATTTACGGTAGGTGTAAATTGGTTTTACTTCCCGTTTCATATTTTCATCACTCATTTGTTGTTTCATAAATTAAAAATTCTCAATCAAATTGATTAATACATGTATTTTCAAACAATGTATTACCAGCCACAATGTACCTAGAAATATATATCCTCACGATGGCTAGTAAACACATCCCATGCTTCTTAGCTTATCAGGTGTGCGTACATATTCATTGGGTGCGGGTTTATTTTCCCTTCAGCATATTTGAGATGAAATATAGTTAGAATTGTATGAAATCCTCTATGAGTATTTATATCAAGAATTAATACAAATTTCTTTTTGGAGTCATATATTATAAATGCACTTTCCAAGGGATAATGAAGAATAATTCAATGTTTCGTTATTTTATTTTTTTAGTAAAATAAATAAAGGATACCATAATTTTACCCTAATATCTTCTCAAATCAGTTTCATAAGCATGATCACAACCTGGTGCCAAAAATCTACATCAATTGGCACACATTGTCGAGTGATGAGGCCAATGAAACTACTAAACATGTCCTTATTGGGGGTTAACAGGTTGGTCATGTTCATTCTATCCAACCTCAAATTTAATGCCTTTGTTGTTTGCTATAATAATTTTTGTTAACACTATCACATTATGGCACTCATGTTTTTCTGGGATATCATTTATTCTTCGTCTACCATTTCCTTAGGATTAAAATCATAAATATTTTGTTCCTATGGATTGGTAGCATCTATATGTGTAGAAGTTCATTATTCCTCTACACTGGGAGTAGCAGTAGGTTAAGATTCATGTTTTCCTCAAGATTGGAAGCATCATCACATGCAGAAGTCATTATCTACAGAAGTGTTTCAACATTTAATTTAGATTACATAATTGCAGTACTAAACAGATAATAACATGAGGTGATGCAATGTATATTACAAAAATATATATAACTTGATTATTGAACTCTCTTTTTTTTAAAGGTTTAATAGATTTTACCCCTCTATCGAGTATCCAAATCTCATCATTGTGGTCTTCTATGAAATACAAGACCCCTTTTACATTGGTACCACTACAAAATGATTGCATCATTCTAATAAAAGGGTTATCCTTGGTTGAATTTTCATCTAAACCTTTAGTGGTTTTGGACGATAGTATAAAAAATGAACACTTTTGGTTTGTGGGATCTAGAACATAAAATACTTATAATGCAAGTGATTTCATTACATATAGTTCATATTTTTACCCTTCCTTACTTAAATCCACTTTCACAAATCTCATTTCATCAATTTTAACAAAACTCCTATTATCAACCTACTTGCATTAAAAAATCATCACTTGGAATGTTGTATAATCTAACTACCATATTTGTTTGATGATTCCAAAGTATGACATATTTTCATAAATTGAATTTTTATCCTTGGTACTAGATACATGTATTGCTTCATACACAAGTGTAACTCCATTATTTCACATGGTACTGCCTTTATCATGTTCATTTATATAGAATGTATAACCATTAATTACATAACCATTATGAGATAATACATGAACACTTGGTCCTCTTGCTAGCCATCGAAGTCGTTCTGAAATTGAATCCATATTTTCATCTGACTACTTAAAAATATGGCCTCAAAACCATCCTATAAACTATTGATTATGTGTATTTTATATCCATATATCATCCCTTGATGGATTCAAATGCCTAAGAATTTCTTTGTGGGTTTCGACATATAGGGAAACCTCTAAACTGTTATTAAAAACATAAATTCGGGTCTTTTCCCAAACTTTAATAGTGATTGTGACAGCATCTATTCCACAAATTCATTCACCCAAAAACTACCCAGTGTGAATAGATTTTGGTAGACCAATTCTTTTCACACCGTATAGGTAGTCGGTATAGAATTCAACAGCATCCTTGACAATATATTTCTTTGCAATACAACCCTTTGGACGAATTATATTTTTAACATACCCTTTAAAAATATTTGTGTTCCATTCAATGGGGAACATCCATCTATAATGTATAGGACCACATAATCGAATCTCTATCACCAATTGAACCATCAAGTAAACCATTATATCAAATAATTCTTGTGGGAAGAACATTCCCAATTCACATAATATGTTGGTAATTTCCTTTTCCATAATTGGAAATTTCCCCAGTTTTATAACTTTTTTGCATATAGCTTTGAAAAGTAAATAGATATTGGTTAATATATGATGGAAATTCTTGGAAAAAATGCAATGTAAATATACAGACATTAGATCTTGCATCAAAACATGACAGTCATATTATTTCAAACCCTTTAACTTTAAATCAATAGTTGACATGGTATTCTTGATATCCTATGAATACCCCTATGGAATTTTTACATCATTAAAGAAGTTGAAAAACTAATATCTCTCCTACCTGGAAAGAGTGTAAGCATATGGAGGAAGAAAATTCTATTTTTCACCCTTCATTAGCACCAACTATTCCTATATTCTCATATAAATCATGTCCAACCTAGCCTTAATTCCATTTTTTTATCAGGTGCATTTAGTAACATTCCAATTACACTGCCACATATATTTTTTCAACATGCATAACATCAAGAAAATTACTAAAGTATAAACAATTCCAGTATGGTAATTCAAAAAAACTAATAAATTTTTTCAACTGGTTTTCATAAGGTTTTTTGAAAAAGGTTTACCAAAATAAGTGTCCATGTCTTTTACTATCTTAAATAGTTGATCACCTATTAGTAGAGAATATGATTTACATTCTTATGAACTCTCATAGAATGATGTCATCCAAGATCATTATTTAAGTTGTTGGGGTAGAAATTTGTGATGTCCTAGAAACACACTCTTTGATGAATGTTTTAACTTAATTGACTATGTAGATTATTCGCAAATGGAACACCCTTGAGTTACTTTAATGATATATCCTAAAGAAATTCTATAAGCTGGAAAGTCATTTATCATCTCGTACAAAAAGGATCTCAACATTAAATCTTCATTTCTGTAAGCATCATACAATGAAACACCTAAATCTCATAATAATTTCAAATATTTGATCAATGGAGCCAAATAAATATCAATATCATTACCCAAATGTTTTGGTCCTGATATAAGCATAGATAACATAATATATTTTTGTTTCATGTATAACCATGGTGTAAAGTTATAATTTATCAACATAATTGGCCATGTACTATGAGTGATTCTTTGAAAACTAAAAGGATTCACTCCATCTATAAATAGAGCAAGATGAAGGTTTCTCAAATCATTTCCAAATTCCGGATACTCATGATCAATTCTCTTACACTGAGGAGAGACTGTTGGGTGATAAAGTTAATCATCTTTATTTCTTGTATCTATGTGCCGCATAAATTTCCTTATAGTCTCCTCACTTCTATATAGGTGCATGAATATTGGAATGATTGGAAAGTAAAAAATACAACTTTTGTAGGAACCGATTCATTTTTCTTATATCAAGAAGCACCACACTTTGGGAATTATTTAATTGATTTATGGTCCTTGTGAAATAGTATACGGTCATTTTTACATGAATGTATTCTTTTATAGATTATACCCATCGCACGTAGCATTCATTTAGCGTCATATGTTCGGTTAGAAAGCTCATTATATTTTGGGAGCATATCATTCAAGAGAGAAAGTTGTTCAGTAAAACTTGAATCACTCCATTCGTTCCATATTTTAAATTATATAGCTTTATTATGACTAACAATGTTGTATATTTAGTGAAATAAGCATAAAATGGTGTATTTTCACAACTCTTTAATTTATTAAACAATTTTGTATAATCACAAAGTTCAACTTCAACTGTCGTTTTTATTTCCTCAATAAAATATTTATCATTATTCACACTTATAATAACATCCTTGATATGATCTTATTCATTTTCCACACTTGTAATCATATCAGATGATCCATAAAACACAGTGTTATCTCAGTCACTAGCTACATTCACTTTTTACCCATGTTTATTTCAACATCTATAGATTCGATCTATTTTATGACAAATCAAGTGTTATTACAAGTCCTCTAGACTAATTAGTCTTGAATACAAATATTTTAAACATGGGGAAAGTATTTGAGAAGGATCATATGAATGATCTTTTGCAAACTTGATTAGCTCTTTCACCCCATCTTCATACTCTTTTATCATGCAATTAGAATCCATCCATTTTTTATTCATATCCATCCTATTTGATTTAGTAATATTAATTTTTAATAAAATAAATAAATGCAAAAAAATGGGACTTTAAATTAAGGGGAACCCATCATTTTAATGTTTCAAATAATTTCATTATTATTTGAAAGAAATGGGGAATTGAATTTAAGAAAAGAATTACTCCACTAGTGGTAGGTGTTATCCTCTGAATTCATCCACAATGTTCACTGGTACCTAGTATGGGATGAAAATTACTCAGAGTAGTTCAAGAAACATAGGTGCATGTCCAGAAGAGATGGGTGATGAGTCTTAGGCAACAAAATTCAATAATAACTATTCAGAAGATGAAGTTTATGTAGATGATAGTTATTATTGCATTTTTTTCTTGAGAATCATCCCCTTATAATCTAACACCAAATCAAAGAGAAGATGTAGTTTTGGAAGACTCTCCTAATTTAAACTATGGAAGCGATATTGGATTCAAATTAGGATTAGGAGTTGCAATAGGGTTAAATA
The DNA here is from genome assembly GCA_963277665.1 of Viscum album. Lineage (NCBI taxonomy): Eukaryota > Viridiplantae > Streptophyta > Magnoliopsida > Santalales > Viscaceae > Viscum > Viscum album. Next base: position 564,493,558 of record OY728164.1, on the reverse strand, counting down.
TTAATTCACATTTTGTGGGAGTGAGGTTATGGTGGATATCCTATGGGTTGGATAGAGTTACTAACATGCCCTTTCCATAGTGTTATTATCAATCTATATTATGTAGGAGGTGAGATTTTATGTATCTAGGAGGTCTTTGAAAGTTAATATGATCATATAAATAAATATATATCCCTTTTTCCTTACACATGTTTTCATTTATAAATATATATATCACTCATCCCATTGATAGAGAATACTACATTATAAAAAATAATGAATCTATTCACTCTAATTTCAAGTCACAAAACTCAATTTTAAAGTCAATGTGAAATTTAAAAGATCATTTATTTATATCACCATTGAAATAAAAAATATCATTCTCATTTTGAAACATCATATAAATCCAATTTATTAACTTTAAAACCAATCATTTACCCATAAAATCACATTTACATAATAAAAAATCAATAAAAATACAGCTATTGAATGTAATAATGGAAATATAAAAAATATAAAATATATTATTTGAAAACCATTTTCAAAATATAAAATATGGATATTGAATATAATAATGGTTTTACAAATAAAAAAAATAAATTATTATATTTTTTAAAATATTTTTTAAAATATTTTTTAAAATATTTTCAACACTCACATTGAATTTCCAATCATTAAGTTCATACTCAGATTGTGAAAGAAAATAAAACTAATCAAATATAATATCTTTCACATCACACCTCTTAGGTATATCAACATTTTCTAGTTGTTAAACTATTTATATATTATGGTGTCATACCTCATAGTTGGTTTGAAATCTAACTCTAGTGATATGATAACTTACTTCTTTATGAGTAAATCATAGTCTATCGATGCAATTATAAAAAGGAATCGAATAAGTTCCTTGGTAGAGATAATATTTTCATTATTTTTCATATGTTTTTCAATTATTTAACCCCTTCAAATTAATCAATTTGATCTTATTTGTATCATTCTAGTGTTTTTGGTGAATTATGGGCTAAATTGTGAAAATTGGTTAATTCTGGAAAATTGATAATTTTCTGAAGATTATATTTTTTGGGCATAACTATTACAATTTTGATCCAAATTAATTGGTTCATTTTTTAGGCTTTACTTCTTAGTTTACTTCAAATTTTCTTTCTGGACCTAGATCCAATTCAACATAGAATGGCCTAGAAAAATTAATCAAGTGAACAAGGTTTTCTAGAAGATAGAATGGGCCCCACTTAAATTAATGAGGAATATCTCGGACTAAATAACTCCAAATGAAATTATTATAGCTAGAATAGAAATAGGACTATGTGGGTCATTTCCATATTAAATTTCATGAAGAAATTAGGTCATTAAGGCTTCATTTGAACACATCTAAAAGGATGAATTTGAAGAGTCTCCTCGGGTAGAAATTTTTTTTATCATTTATTTGAGCATAAATTTTTGGAAACTTGTTTAAATCCTGTGAGATTTTGTGGTATAATGAAAAATAGAGATGGGGAAAGATTTCATGAATACAATTTCCTGATATTAGTCCATTTAATATAAGAAAAAACACTCAAACTCTCAGTGTAATGATTCTGGAAGGAAATTTTTCTACCTCTCAACCCTATTTATATGAGTGTACACTTCCATACAAAGGGGTTGAAGAAGGTGAAAGAGGGGATGTGTTTTAGGATTTCAATATTTATGTGTTTTTTATTTTCTCTTTTATTTTTTTCTTAGTTCCATTATACTCTTTTCTTCCCCTTTCAACTCTATTACCCTTCACATGGAGGGGTAAAACCTTTGAGTGATCGGGGAAGGGAGAGTTTTACTTTTGTAATGTCGGAGTCTTATGCTTGAATGTAAAACCCAATTTTTCTTTTGAATGATTTATATTATCAATGTTTCTCAATTATATTAATGTGATTGTGTTTTGGGTTTTATTGTATTCATTATTAATATATTTGGTTGAAGACTTTTGATCTCCCTCCGCCTAGTAAAATTTGTCTCGATCGAGCAAATTGTGTTAGGTGGTGAGTGTCCAAAGATCATTGGCATGTGTGTGGAAATAGTAAAATTTTTCTAGATTTATAAGGAGAAAAAATGCTCGATCGGTACTTACCTTATTTGTTTAGGAATTTTTTATGAACTCCCATGCACATAGGAGTGAGTTTCATTTCTTTCTTCAACCAAAGGTGATTGATAACTCGATCAAAGAGTCTTTCATTTATCATTCAATAAGAAGAAATGGGGAATGATATTTATGACTGTGATGACATTGAAAAAAGTGATCCTAACATAACCTCGTCACTCTCTTCATCCGTTAGTGTTCAACCTCAATTTCAATTGCTTTCTTTCTTTTTAAAATCAATCAATTTCAAAAACAACTTCTTCTTCTTTTCTCAAATTTAAGTGACAAACGTAATTGTTGTGCATTCCTCTCTGGATAAAACCTAGGGTAACCATTGAACTACATTTTAACTTAGGTAATATCTATTTTTCTCACACCCCACGATAGGAACGTGTATGGAACCTTTGTAGTTTAGGATTTTCATTTGTTGTTTTCCTATTTTTTTCAAGAAAAAACAAATTGTATGTGTTTTCAAATTTTTATGTGTTTCATTTTTAATTTGAAACTTTTGAGCTGAAATGATTATCATTTCCATTTTTAAAATTTATTTAAATGATTAAACCAATTTATTTCATGAAATTGAGCTTAAATGAATGCTAAAAATGACTTTGTTTCAAGTTTAATTTTTTGGGAATTTCATGAAAAGTACTCTGATTTTTTAATCTCATGCCACATCTCACTGTATTTATCTTTGAAATCACCTTACCTTGAGGATTTTTAACCCTTTTTTTCATATTCTTTTCATTAACCTCACTTCTTGAGAGAACCAGACCATTCTTGTTTTAACTAAAATTTAATTTATTCCTTTTAAAACTTGAGGGTTTGGGGTACTTTTGTTTTAAATGATTGAAGCATTTCTTTGGTTCTAAATCCCCATTTTCAAGAGAATCCATTTCATTATGTCCTACCTTGTACATTTAATCCTTGTAGCCCTTATAATCCATGAACAGTCTTTTAGGTTAGCCACATTACAAGCCAATTTTCACTATCCAACCTGCTCTTGAAGTGAAATTTCATGATCTAGTTGAACTTAAGTGTGGGGGGAAGTTGTCTTGTGTTGTGTTATGGAATTTGGTTCAATATTGGGTGTAAAATCAAATTTTTAAAAGATGTTTTTTTTTGCATAAAAAAATTATTCTTTTGAAATTTGTGTCTTTTCTGGATCTTTCGTGATAACAGAAGTTGTGTGTTTTTTGGAGCTTCTAATGGAGGAATAAAGTTTCACCTTTTCTAGAACTTTCAAGAAAAATCATGTTTGAGAAGATTGAAATTTTTTCTGCTGAAATGATGATCTGTTTGAACATTCCTAGATTTTTTAGGATGATGGAGCTGAATTGCTACTATGGTGAGTGAGGAGGATATCATACTTGAGTGAAAATTATAATTGTGCAATTTTACTTCAAAAAAATTCAAGACCTCCTCATTCGGCCTCATAATTTTTCACATAAAAATCCTACCAACTGAAATCTATAGAACAAACCTAAAAATTACTCATGATAAACACATTTCATTGACTCACATTGGGTAGAGAAGTAGGAGTTTTTCAAACCTATGGTGATTCTTGCATTGGTTTGGATGAGAAAAACTTTATTGAAATTGATATTTATGAGATGAGAGAAAATTTATGTGAGGTAGGTGCCTTGGGTACATGGGAAGAGAAATTAAGAGGATAAAAATTGAATGATATTAATGAAAAAATTGGAGAGAAAAAAATTGTGAGGCATGATATCCTTCAGTTTCTTGGTATGGAATTGGTGGATCTCATGAGCATGTGTTTTGAATTTTTTTTATTTGATTTTGATGTTGAATTGTTCAGGAATCTAAGTTCTAAGTGTGGGGGAATTAATAGAGATAGTATTGTCATTATTTTTCATGTGTGTTTAAATGATTTAACCACTTCCAATTAATCAATTTGATCTAATTTGTATCATTCTAGTGTTTTTGGTGAATTATGGGCTTAATTGTGAAAATTGGTAAATTCTGGAAAATTGACAGTTTTTCTAGATCTTCTGTTTTTCAGGCATAACTGTTACAATTTTGATCCAAATTGAGTGATTAATTTTTTTAGTATTTCCTTGTTCATGGGATTCAACCTTTATTTTTGGACCCAGATCCAATTCGATAGAGAATTTCCCAAAAAAAAATAATCAAGTGAACAAAGTTTGCTGAAAGACATAATGGACCCCACTTAAATTAATGAGGTATATCTCAGCCTAAATAACTCCAAATGAAGTGATTATATATGTAATAGAATTGTACTTTGTGGTTCATTTACATAATAAATTTCATGAATAAATTGGGTCATTAAGGCTTCATTTGAATGTGTCTAAAAGGATAAAGTTAAAGAGTCTCCTCGTGCAAAAAAAGTATTCAAAATTTATTAGAACATAACTTTTTGTAAAATTATCTAAATCCTATGATATTTTGTGGTCAAATTCACAATATATAGGAGAACAACTTTCTTAAATAAAATTTCCCTATATTCAGCCATTAATATGCAAAAAAATACTCAAACTCTCAGTAGAATGATTCTAGAGGGAAATTTTTCTACCTCTCAGCCCTATCTATATGAGTGTCCACTTCCATTCAAAGGGGTTGAAGAAGGTTCAAGAGGGGATATTTTGGATTATTTAAATCTTTATGTGCTTTGTATTTTCTATTTTCTATTTTATTAGTTTCATTGTGATCTTTTCTTCCCCTTTTAACTCTATTACCTTTCACATGGAGGGGTAAAACCTTTAAGTAATCAGGGAAGGGGGAGTTTCACTTTTGTAATGTCAGAGTCTTATGCTTGAATGTAAAACCCTATTTTTATTTTTAATGATTTATATTATTAGTTTTTTCTAATTATCTTAATGTTATTGTATTTTTGGTTTTGTTTTATTCATTATCAATAGTTTTGGTTGAAGACTTTTGATCTCCCCCCGCCTAGTGTAATTTGTCTCGATCGAGCAGATTGTGTTAGGTGGTAAGTTTCCAGTGATCATTAGCATGTGTGTGAAACTAGTAAAATTTTTCTAAATTTATAAGGATCAAAAATGTATGATTGGTATTTGCCTTATTTTTTTAGGAATTGTTTATGAAATTCCATGCACATAGGAGTGAGTTTCATTTCTTTCTTCAACTAAGGGTGATTGATAACTCGATTGAGGAGTCTCTTATTTATCATTCAATAGGAATAAAGGGGGAAATGATCTTTATGACTATAATTATATTGAAAATTTTATCCTTCCCTAACCTCATCTCTCTCTTCATCCATTAGTGTTCAACCTCAATTTCAATTTCTTTCTTTCTTATTAAAATCAATCAATTTCAAAACAACTTCTTTTTTTCTCAAATTGAAGTGACAAATGTAGTTTTTGTGCATTCCTCTTTGGAGAAAACCTAGGGTAACCAATGTAATGAATTTTAACTTAGGTAATGTATGTTTTTGTCACACCCCACGATAGGCACATGTAGGTAACCTTTGTAGTTTATGATTTTCATTTGTTGTTTTCCTTTTTTTCAAAAAAAACAAATTGTGTGTGTTTTCAAATTTTTGTGTGTTTCATTTTTAATTTTTGTGTGTTTTGGAAAATTTTGATCTTAAATTATTATAATTTCCATTTTTAAAATCCATTTCAATTATTGAACCAATTTATTCCACAAAACTGAGCTTAAATGAATGCTAAAAATAACTTTGTTTCAAGTTTAATTTTTTGAGAATTTCATGAAAAGTACTCTGGTTTTTGAATCTCATGACACATCTCATTGTCTTTATCTTTTAAATAACCTTCCCATGAGGCTTATGAACCCTTATTTTCGTATTATTTTCATTCACCTTGTTTATTGAGAGAACCATACCATGCTTGTTTTAACCAGAATTTGATTTATTCCTTTCAAAACTTGAGGGTTTGGGATACTTGTGTTTTAAATGATTGAGGAACTTCTTTGGTTTTAAATCCCCCTTTTCAAGATAATCCCTTTAATTATAGCCTAAATTGTACATTTAATCCTTTTATCCCTAATAATCTATGAACAACCTGTTAGTTTAGCCGCATTACAATCCAATTTTTCTTATCCAACCTGATCTTGAAGTGAAATTTCATGATCTAGTTGAGCTTAAGTGTGGGGAAAGTTGTCTTGTGTTATGCTATGGAATTTTTTGAAACTTTGGGTAAAAAATAAAATATTTAAAATATGTTTTTTTATGGAAAAAATATTCTTTTGAAATATGTTCTTTTTTTGGAGCTTTCATGATAAGTGAAGTTGTGTCTTTTCTAGAGCTTCTAATTGAGAAAGAAAGTTGTACCTTTTTTGGAGCTTTCAAGAAAAATAATTTTTGAGAAGATTTAAATTTTTGCTACTAAAATGATGAGTTGTTTGAACATTTCTAGATTTTTCATTATGATGGAGCTGAAATTCTACTATGGTGAGTGAGGAGGATACTATACTTGAGTAAAAATTAAAATTGTGCAATTTTGCTTCAAAAAGATCTAAGTCCTCCTCGTTTGGCCTCAGAATTTTTCACATAAAAATCCTACCAACCAAAAGCTACATAACAAACCTGAAAAGTATTGATGATAAACACATATCCTTGACTCACATTGGGTAGAGAAGTAGGAGTTTTTCAAACCTATGGTTACCCTTGCATTGGTTTGGATGAGAAAAAATTTGTTGAAAAATGATATTTGTGAGATGAGAGAAAATCCATGTGAGGTAGGTGTCATGTGTTCATGGGAGGATAAATGAAGAGGAAAAATATTGAATTATCTGAATGAAGAAATTTTAATGATTTTTTTTTATGAGTCATGATATCCTTTGGTTTCTTGGTATGGAATTGGTGGATCTCAGGAGCATGTGTTTTGAATTTGCTTTGATTTGATTTTGATGTTGACTTGTCCAGGAGTCCAAGTGATAAGTGTAGGGAGATTGATAGTGGTAATATTTTCATTATTTTTTATGTGTGCTTTAATTATTTAACCCCTACCAATTAATCAGTTTGAGCTGATTTGTATCATTCTAGTGTTTTTGGTGAATTATGGTCTTAATTGTGAAAATTGGTTAATTCTGGAAAATTGATAGTTTTATGGAGATTCTGTTTTTTGGAAATAACTATTAAAATTTTGATCCAAATTGATTGATTTCTTTTTTTAGGCTTTTATTGTTCATGGTCTTCAAATTTTCTTGCGGGATCCAGATCTAATTCGACACAGAATGGCCCATAAAAATTAATCAAGTGAACAAAGTTTGTTGGAAAACAAAATGGACCCCACATAAATTAATGAGAAATAACTCAGGATAAATAACTCCAAATGTAGTGATTCTAGCTGGAATAGAAAGGGAACTCTGTGGTTCATTTCCACAATAAATTTCATGAAGAAATTTGGCATTAAGGCTTTGTTTGAATGCATCCAAAAGTATAAATTTGAAGAGTCTCCTTAGGCATAAAAATTATTTATCATTTATTCGAGCATATCTTTTTTGGAAACTTATGTAAATACTATGATATATTTTGGTAAAATGTAAAATATATATAGGAAAAACTTTTATGAAGACAATTTCTAGATATTCATCCATTTAATATGAAAAAAACACTCAAACTCTCGGTGGAATGATTTTGGAGGGAAATTTTTCTACCTCTCAACCCTATTTATATGAGTGTCCACTTCCATTCAAAGGGGTTGAAGAAGGTGAAAGAGGGGTTGTACTGGAGGATTTCAATCTTTATGTGCTCTGTATTTTCTCTATTCTTTTTTTTAGTTCCATTATGCTCTTTTATTCCCCTTTCAACTCTATTATCCTTTACATGGAGGGGTAAAACCTTTGAGTGATCCGGGAAGGGGGGGTTTCACTTTTGTAATGTCAGAGTCTTCTGCTTAAATGTAAAACCCTATTTTTCTTTTGAATGACTTATATTATTAGTGTTTCCCAATTCTCTTAATGCGGTCATGTTTTGTGTTTTGGTGTATTCATTATTAATATCTTTGGTTCAAGACTTTTGATCTCCCTCTACCTAGTGCAATTTGTCTCGATTGAGCAGATTGTATTATGTGGTGAGTGTCCAACGATCGTTTGAACCTGTGTAGAACTAGTAAACTTTTTCTAGATTTCTAATGATAAAAAATTCCCAATTGGGACTTTCCTTATTTGTTTAGAAATTTTTTATGAACTTCCATGCACATAGGAGTGAGTTTCATTTCTTTCTTCAACCAAGGATGTTGATAAATCGATTGAGGATTCTTTCATTTATAATTCAATAGGAAGAAAGGGGGATGATCTTTATGACTATGATGACATTTAAAAATTTGATCCTACCCTAACCCTATCACTTTATTTATCCATTATTGTTCAACCTCAATTTCAATTTCTTGATTTCATTTTAAAATCAATCAATTTCAGAAACAACTTCTTATTTTTTTTCAAAAATTTAAGTGACAAACATAATTATTGTGCATTCCTATCTGGAGATAACCTAGGGTAACCATTGTAATAAATTTTAAATTAGGTAATATCTATTTTTGTCACACCCCATGATAGGCACGTGTAGGTAACCTTTGTAGTTTAGGATTTTCATTTATTATTTTTCTATTTTTTTCAAAAAAAAACAAATTGTGTGTGTTTTCGAATTTCTGTGTGTTTAATTTTTAATTTTTGTGTTTTTTTGAAACTTTTGAGCTGAAATGATTATCATTTCCATTTTTCAAATCTATTTCAATGAGTGAACCAATTTATTCCATGAAATTGAGCTTAAATGAATGCTGAAAATGACTTTGTTTCAAGTTTAATTTTTTGGGGAATTTCATGAAAAGTACTCTGATTTTTTAATCTCATGCCACATCTCACAGTCTTTATATTTGAAATCACCTTCTCGTGAGGCTTCTGAACCCTTTTTTTCATATTCTTTTCATTCACCTCACTTCTTGAGAGAACCAAACCATGCTTATTTTAACCAGAATTTGATTTATTCTTTTCAAAACATGAGGGTTTGGGGTACTTGTGTTTTAAATTATTGAGACATTTCTTTGGTTTTAAAGCCCCATTTTCAATATAATCCCTTTAATTTTGGATTAACTTGTACATTTAATCCTTGTATCCCTTAGAATTCATGAATAGTATGTTAGGTTAGCCACATTACAAGCCAATTTTCCCTATCTAACCTACTCTTGAAGTGAAATTGCATGATCTAGTTGAACTTAAGTGTGGGGGAAGTTGTCTTGTGTTATGCTACGGCATTTGGTGAAACTTTGGGTGGAAAATAAAATTTTTAAAATATGTTTTTATTGCAGAAAAAACTATTATTTTGAAATTTTTGCCTTTTATGGAGCTTTCATGATAAGAGAAGTTATGTCTTTTATGGAACTTCTAATGGAGGAAGAAAGTTGTGCCTTTTCTAGAGATTTCAAGAAAAATCATGTTTGAGAAGATTGAAATTTTTTCTACTGAAATGATGAGATATTTGAACAGTCCTAGAGTTTTCATGATGATGGAGCTTAATTTCTATTATGGTGAGTGAGAAGGATACCAAACTTGAGTGAAAATTAGAATTGTGCAATTTTGCTTCAAAAAGATCCAAGACCTCCTCATTCAGCCTCAGAATTTTTCACATAAAAATCCTACCAACTGAAATAAACATAACAAAACTGCAAAGTCCTCATGATAAATACATGTCCTTAACTCACATTTGGTGGAGAAGTTTGAGCTTTTCAAACCTATGGTGACACTTTCATTGGTTTGTATGAGAAAAAATTTCTTGAAAATATGTGTGAGATGAGAGAAAATTCATGTGAGGTAGGTGTCTTGTGTGCATGGGAGGAGAAATGAAGAGGAAAAATATTTAATGATCTTAATGGAGAAATTTGAATAATGGTTTTTTATTAGGTATGATATCCTTTGGTTTCTTAGTATAGAATTGGTGGATCTCATGAGCATGTGTTTTGAATTTGCTTTGATTTGATTTTGATGTTAACTTATCCATGATTCCAAGTACTAAGTGTAGAGGAATTTATAGAGATAATATTTTCATTATTTTTTATGTGTGTTTAAATGATTTAAATCCTTCCAATTAATTAATTTGAGATGATTTATATCATTCTAGTGTTTTTTGGTGAATTATGGGCTTAATTGTAAAAATTGGTTAATTCTAGAAAATTAATAGTTTTATGGAGCTTCGATTTTTTCGGGCATAACTATTAAATTTTTTATTCAAATTGAGTGATTCGTTTTTTTAGTCTTTCTTTGTTCGTGGGATTCATCTTTCCTTTCTAAACCCAGATCCAATTCAACACATAATGGCCCAAAAAATTAATCAAGTCAACAAAGTTTGTTGGAAGATAGAATGGACCCCCACTTAAATTAATGATCCATATCTCAGACTAAATGACTCCAAATGAAGTTATTCTAGATGGAATAGAAATATGAATCCGTTATTCATTTACACATTAAATTTCATGAAGAAATTCATTCATTAAGGCTTCGTTTGAATGCATCCAAAAGGAGGAAGTTGAAGAGTCTCCTCAGGTAGAAAAAGTCTTCATCATTTATTAGAGAATAACTTTTTGTAAACATATCTAAATCCTATGATATTTTATGGGAGAATGAAAATGAGATATAGGAACAACTTTCATGAAGACAGTTTCCAGAGATTCTACCATTTAATATGAATAAAACACTCAAACTCTTGGTGGAATGATTTTGTAGGGAAATTTTTCTACCTCTCAATCCTATTTATATGAGTGTCCACTTCCATTCAAAGGGGTTGAAGAAGGTGAAATAGGGGTTGTGGTGGAGGATTTAAATCTTGATGTGCTATTTATTTTCTCTCTTCTTTTTTCTTAGTTCCATTATGCTATTTTCTTCCCCTTTCAACTCTATTACCCTTCACATGGAGGGGTAAAACCTTTGAGTGGTCGGGGAAGGGGGAGTTTCACTTTTGTAGTGTCAGAGTATTCTACTTGAATGTAAAACCCTATTTTTCTTTTGAATGATTTATATTCTTAGTGTTTCCAAATTCTCTTAATGCGATCATGTTTCTGGTTTTGGGGTATTCATTATTAATAGCTTTGGTTGAAGACTTTTGATCTCCCTCCACCTAGTGCAATTTGTCTCGATCGAGAAGATTGTGTTAGGTGGTGAGTTTCCAGAGATCGTTGGCACGTGTGTAGAACTAGTAAACATTTTCTAGATTTATAAGGATCAAAAATTCTTGATTGGTAATTTTCTTAGTTGTTTAGGAATTGTTTATAAACTTCCATGCACATAGGAGTGAGTTTCATTTCTTTCTTCAACCAAGGGTGATTGATAAATCGATCGAGGAGTCTTTCATTTATCATCTAATAGGAAGTAAGGGGGGATGATATTTATGAATATGATGAAATTGAAAATTTTGATCCTACCCTAACCCTATCCCTCTCTTCAACCATTAGTGTTCATCCTCAATTTCAATTGCTTGCTTTCTTTTTAAAATCAAACAATTTCAAAAACAACTTCTTTTTTCTCAAATTTAAGTGACAGATGTAATTGTTGTGCATTCCTCTCTGGAGACAAACTAGGGTAACCATTATATTGCATTTTAACTTAGGTAATATCTATTTTTGTCACATCCCATGACAAGCACGTGTCATTCCCCCTTAGATACATTGTTGAACATGAAATCCAAAAAAATCAAAGATAATTTTGAAACTCATTCAATGATCAATTAAATGTATGCATCCAACTTCTATTAGTTGTGATTTAAAACATGAAATATTGCATCTAATAGAATAACTCTTAATTTTCAAAATGAATTTTTTGAAAAAAATAATAATCATATTACAAAATTATAAATATATAAAATTATAATTTATAGAAATAAAATTTATGAAAGTATAAAAGTATTAAACTATTGGTAAATTGAAAAAAGTATGCATTTATAAAAGTATAAATTACAAATGTATATATATTTATATCAGTATATAAAATTATATATAATTTATAAATGAATATATATTTTAAAGAAATATATATAATTGATAAATGTACATAAATTTATAAAACTATATAAAAGTACATGTATGTTATAAAAGTATGCATAATTTATAGAAGTATATAGTTTTACAAATTTATAAAATTATAAAATTATAATTTATAAAAGTAAAATTTATGAAAGTATAAAAGTATAATAATTTATAATGAATAAAACTATAATTTTATATTAATTTATAAGTCTAGAAAACTATAAAATTATAAATATTTAAAAAAATATTGTTAAATTATATTAGTATTATACGATATACTATAAAATTTATAAATTTATATAAATTTAAAATCATATAAAATTATAAAATTATAAACTTGAAACACTTTGAATATGTCAAAATTCATTTGTATACCATGCATTTTTTATTCAAAACTAAACTTGAAATGCTTTATCAACACTTTGAATTTCAAGTATTACTTGAAATTTCAAGTAAAAATTAAGAACCAATTGAAAATTATTTTTGAAGACCAGAACACCTTTTAAAATTACACTCTTTCTTCATAAGGGTTATTCAGGAAATTTAACAAACACATGGTGCACAAGGCAATTTAAAAACAATTTAAAACTTATATTTTTTTAATATAAAAACATTTAACATTCATTGGAAACTGAGAGAAAACCTTTCTTTCATCCTATGGATTCTACTAACATAATTAATACTATTATTAGAAGTCTAGAACAAGAATTAAAAAACCAAGCAATCAACAGATCCAAAATTAAAGAGATGAGCATGGGAAAAATCTACTTACAACTCACTACTTTCAATAAGGGAGGACTAACTCTACCCCAACCAAGTCCAAGAAACCCAGAAGAGAGATCACACATGCTAGTCCTGTGAAAAAAAATGAAAATTCAATTATCCTTACACCCTAGATTTTGGCCTATAGCATGCGTAGCAAGGGGAAGACAAGAGAAGGAGATGATGAAGAAGGATGAGGATAGGTGACTCTTACTCAAACCAGACACAAAAGGAATGGTTTTTTGGGACTATTTGTTCAGTTTGTCGAGAAGAAGTGAAGACGTGCACAGTAGGGTTCAGTGAGGTGCGACTGAAGAAATATTGTGGTCAAAGGTTCTAACAAAATAAACAAGCACGTAGCTTAGATTTGGAGAGATTGATTCTTCAAGAATGTCAACCGGCGGTAGTATTAGAGTCTGAAAACAGCAACGGTAAGGCTCTGGTTCTATGAAAACTTGAAGGCGCGAGCGGCGGCAGCACTTTTTAGGGTTCATTTTATAAGAACTCGTAAGGATTTTATCAGTGCTTTCAAAAAAACCATTGATAAAGAGCAGTTTTATCAGTGTTAAAATAGAAAGCGCTGATAAAAATCCTCTTTATCAGCGCTATTTTAGCGTTGAGGGGGTTTCGTCACTGTCTGCATTCCGGTGACTGACAGATCTGGCCTAGGGGTTCCGTTGTTATCTGCGTTTCAGATCAGGTAGGTGTCGCCGTTGTGGTCATTATTCATATTTCAGATCTGGTGGGTGTCTTCGTTATCTCTGTTTTTCGCATTTCAAATCTGGTGGGTGTCATCATTGTACATTCAGATCCAGTGACCAGAGATGGCATTCTAGACCGGGTGTCGTCGTTGTTTGTGGTCTGGTGTCTGGAGATGATGGGGGTGTTGTTGATGTGATCAGCGCGGATAGGGTGACTATTCTGGCATTGTTGAAGCCAGATGCCTTCGATCTGATTTCAAGGGTGAATCACATTGTTGTTGGTCTTATGGCAGTCAATTCGACCGCACTTTTACCATATTTGGAAGAATGAAAGAAGAATTTGGTCCCAAATTTGGATGCAAATCTACTGGGTGCTAGATCTTCAAAGGAGCATGTCATTACCTTTGCTGATAAGCTGAAGTCGAATCATGCTTTCACCGATTCGAGGAGTGTATCCTCTTCCAGGGCCATGAAAAATTGTTTGCATGCAATTGTTGAAGCCAGTCAACAATCGATTGTGGAAAGACTAGAGTTGTGTAAGCACTCAATTGTTGCATGATTGACTGCTCAAGGTCAGGGTAATCCATGGAAGATTGAAGATCTGACGAAGCTGCTACTTCAAATCTGGGGCTTTGGTGGATGGAGGATCACCTCAATCAGTAAGGGGTTCTTTCACATTGTGTTCCCTTCTGATTGATTGAAATCTAGAGCATGGGGATTATGTTTTATTTCTATTAAACCTATAATTTTAAGGATCTAATATTGGGATCCCTTATTCAGTCCTTCTGCGATGAAGAACTCCATCACCCAAACTTGGATATGAATTCACGGTTTACCGTGGTTTCTTTGGCATTCTCAGTTGTTGTGGGATATTGACTTCGTTGTTGGGGCTCCAATCAAATTTGACAAAGAAACAAAGATTGCGCTCTTTGGGAATTTTTCTAGAGTGCTTGTAGAAGTTGATCTAAGTTCAACTCTTACAGATTCGGTCATGTTGCTTGTTGGTGATAGATGGTTAGAACTATCAATAAAGTTTGAGAAGAAGACTCTCTTTTGCAAGAGTTGTAGAAATATAGGGAATTTGGACTCCGGCTGCTGGAAAAAAAACTTTTTTGCTCCAACTGCAAGAGGAATGGTCACTCTATGGTAAATTGAAATTTTATTATTCCATTGGCTGAGAATATGAATGATGGGGAAAGAGTGAATCCCAGGATAGAGAAGTTTGGGGCTGGTGAAGTTCAACCTCTTGATCGACTTCCTACTGAACCTGACAATCAGAAGAAGGATGGGCTTGATGAAGTCATTTGCACACAGAGTGGCGCACACGGTGGTGTTGAGTTGGACCACCAGAGGGCTACCCCTATACAGAGCTTTGGTAAGAAAAAGTTTTGGTAAGATGTTGTTGCCCATGACACTTCATCTAACGATGAGGGCCAGAAAAATCTGGTTGAAGCCTCGAGAAGCAGTAAAGGTAAACAGAATCTGAAACATCAGGATGCTTCTGTTGAAGCAGGGGATGCCCAGGTTTTTGATTGCGCCCTCAGAGGGAATGTGGTAACCGAGGAGGATATCAATGTTATGTCGGTACCTGGACTAGAGGTGGGTAGCAAGCGCTCTCTTTGTGATGCAGGACATGGTGAGCAAATGCAAATTATGGTCGATCAAATTACTGAATTAGGGAGGGATGATTTGGAAGGGATATGGCAGCAACCCAGGTCTTGGAAACGGGGTCGTCGTCCAAAATCTTGTGGTCGGGGACGTGGTCGTGATGATGCAACACAAGGGCGTGTCATTCTACGTGTTATGCATCATGTCACGAACCAGGTCGGGTCGCCATCCGACCCAACGCCTGACCCGGTCCGCGACATGGCCCAAAGGGCGTTCCCGATCCTCACGGGCTGGCACAAGTGCCCGGGTATCAAACATTACATGGGAACGATTTACCCGAAATAAAAGACAGAAAAACAACTAACCAGATAAATAAACTGAAACTAGAAATAGACAACCAAACATGCCTTTAAACTATGAACAAGTTTAAAGTCTACAACTCGAACCAATAACTAAAAAGAAAAGACGACAGCGGAAACTAAAACTCTTACTCAAACCTCCCGGCAAAAGAGAGGCCACATCAACACCACTCTGCATGAAAAGACCAACTGCAACCTGAACCACCATCACTGAGCACGATGTCAAAACCTGGAATACACGAGAAACAAAGTCTACATACACCCAAAGGTGTATGTAGGGTGTGAGCCAAAAGCCCAATAGGACGTCACCCAACAAAAAGGTTTCACGTGTAAACATTAAATGACAAATACATTTGCAGGCTAAAATAATGAAAGGACACCAAAACTTAAACAACTTTAAAGAAACCGTTTCTATAAAGAAAACACTTTTAAAGAAAACAGCTTAAACCAAAGTAAACACCCATGCATATAAGAAAAGCCCAAACTTTCACAAAAACCCAAAAGTTGCACCGTATGCCGACGGTGAGTGTATAGTAGTCCAGGAGCACCAAAAGTGGGAGAGGCCCTAAAGGTACTAGAAAAAGGAATGGGACCCTAGAACCTCGCGTCTCGGTGAACAGTATAGGAATCACAACAAAATACGTTCTCGTGCACGAGCCACTAGACAGGGCAACACATTCATAACCTAGTGGTCTCCGATCATCATCCAATATTTAGTTAGTGTTGTAAGCGTTAATCCAGCTAAGTGAAACTGGGCCGGAGCCACTCTTGTATCACTAGCACGCTAGTCAAGTCCGCCCACGTAGTACTCAGGCTTCCCCTTTTTGTGCTCACGTTGTTCCAATTTCACATTTCATGTCAAACTCAAACAAATAAAACAAACGGGGTGTAACATAGACCCAACGCGACACTTCCACACACACAAAAAACCATTTGACAAAGTACGCACGCCAAAAGACTTTACCCAACTCAATTAAAACAATTTCTGCATTGTTAAAAATTATTTATTAAAACACATTAAATTCTTTGTCAACAAATTATTTAA
The DNA here is from genome assembly GCA_963277665.1 of Viscum album. Lineage (NCBI taxonomy): Eukaryota > Viridiplantae > Streptophyta > Magnoliopsida > Santalales > Viscaceae > Viscum > Viscum album. The sequence goes on along the minus strand of OY728164.1, from coordinate 564,477,002 downwards.
AAAAAAACATAACACGACTTAACACAAAGAAACCACCCAGCCCTCCTTCATGACCAAACACACCCAACGCCGCGCCAAGAACACAAACTGCACAAATCACATCATTTAATAACCCAACCGCATGGTTAAAAGACCAATTTCCCAATTAAACAAGACACTAGAAATTTTATTAAGAAATTTCAGAATACAACACAAGACTTTAAACACCAAAAGTCCACTCAACCCCTCTTTTTGGACAAAACGCATATGAAAGCTACACCAGAACACACACCGCCACTTTGCACATTTTCACAAAACAAAAGCAGACTTTATAAAACACTAGTAGACAACTCAACTTAGGTTTTCAAGGCAACAACCTACTCAACACACACAACGCCTTCACTTATGACACAACACGTGCAACGCCATGTCGAAGGCGCGATTGACACCACTTGCATAGATGAAAAACAAACCACACAATTTAAAAATTACTGCCAACTAACTAGATATAAGTTTTTAACATAAAATACACATATAACATAAACATGCTACTTAATGATTTAAATACAAATCAAATATCAATGCAAACCAACTTCGCAACTACACAAATTAATTAAATAACATGCTAAACAAAATTAAGCTTGCAAATTAATTCATCAAATAATGATTAGATGTGGAACCACCTACATTGTCATAGCAGACTTCACAACCATGGTGCGCAACGACCGCCGCACGTCAACCGCAACTCAAACAAAACCAAATCGACCCTAAACAAACAATTGAACCAAAACATCAAGAATTAACCAAAAATAATTGATGCAAAACCCTCATTGCATGCCAAACACACCACAATAAAACCAAACACAAACCCAAAACTTCAAATTAAAAACCCTAAATCGGAACATATACCTATTGAAAAAAAAACAGCAAGGAGGCTTAACCGAGGGGGGTGTTCGTCGGACGAAGTAGGGGTAGCGGTTCGTCTCTTCTCCAGATGAAGTAGGAGGGAGGTCGGCCACCGAGAAGGGAGGCCGCTACAATGGGGATGGCCGAGAGAGGAAGCCGGCGGCACAGAGGGCAAGCCGGCAGGGGGCGTCGGAGGGTGAGGCGCGGGTTGGCGTTGAGCTGGGTGGGGCGAAGCCGTAGCGAGGAGGCAGGGGGAGCAGGGCTGGGGTCCAGGCGAGCACGTGGCGCGGGTGGCAGGAGGCATGGGAGTGCGGCGCGAGGGGTTCCAGCGGGTGACGGCGCGACAAGAAGAGAGGGGAAGGGGTGCGGCGCGACAGGGGTACCAGGAGGGGGGGGGGTACAACGGGCCGCAGGATGAAGGGGTGCAGCCCGAAAAAAAAAAAAAACCTCACACACAAAAGGGGGAGGGGAAAAACAAACAATAAAGAAAAAAAAACTAAATAAAAACCAAAAACCAAAAACAAAATCAAACCAATAATAATAATATTCTTAATAATATTCTTAATAACTTAATTAAAACATTAATAAAAAGAATAATAATAATAATAATCTTAATATTCTTATTATTCTTATTATCATTATTATTATAACTCATAGTTCATTTTATTCATCCCATTTTATTTTGCGCCAACTACCTTGTTCATCCAATTAAATTTTTATTTCTTTATCAATAATTATTTTTGTTTAATTAGTTGCACGCCAAGCAAGCGTGCGGAGAACCGAGCGAGGCCGCGCGGTGACCCAAGCAAAGTCACGCGGTTTCGACATCGGCGCGCTGAACGCCGTAAAGGCCAAAAAGTGTGTTTCTAAATAAGAATTCAAAAATTTCAAGTCGGGTTTCACCCAGACTCCCCGATACCAAGAAAAATTGATAAAATAATTAATGCAAGAGGCGGGTGTGACACATCATGTACGTGTCACCATCTATCTGTGTTATGCATGCATCATCATCTATCTACGTCGTGTTTTTGTCACCATCTACCAGCAAAAATTCACTCCCACCCGGATTTGAACCTGAGATTAATACAGGATTATAGAAAGCCTTGACCACTCGGGAAAGCCCCCAGTTGCAAATAAATATATTTATTGTGATTTTATAATTATATATATATATATAATTATAAATATAAATATATATATTTTAAAATATTTTTATATAATTGTAAATATATTTATATATAATTATATAATTATACCTCATGATATGCACCGCTTTGGTATATTTATATAATTATATATATTTATATCAATATATAAATATATATAATTTTAAATATAATAACTATATTTATTATTTAAATATATTTATTATAACAAAGTTGGTCCAGTCAGGGTTCCCCGTCATCCCTTGAAAGGGGGGTTATCAAAAATCAATAAAAATGAAGTTATTCGGGTCATTCGGGCAAGAAGCCAAGACTCCTGACTATTTATTTAAATATAAAGAAAAGTAACAAGCAAGCATGAAAGAGACGGGGTAAAAGCAAGCGGTGCTCATGCATCGATTTGGCGCAGTGTAACAAATGATTAATAAAATAATTCATATGTGTTTTCCATTTTATTAAGAGGGTGAAGATGAATATAATAATATATGATATATAAAATACGACTCACTTGTTGATACAACTCTTCAAATGAGTGGAGATGATGTACACATGATGGAGCATGTTAAAAGAATATATGGAGAAACATGACGCATACCCTTTTCATGTAAAAATCATCTTATGTCAGTGACAGTGATGAAAGTGGTGTTGTCACGATGCACAATGCGAAAACAAAAACAATTGTGCTGATAACATGTTAAAAAAACTGATCGAACGCCGATTGATTCATGATGAATTTTAGATTGAAAGAACGAGAGAGTGTCAATCTCCATCGGTACCAGGCACCGTGAAACTATGCACGAGACAATGCTAGCTGACCAACAATGTGAGGTGGGGAGTTAGGCGCCTTCAATGATGCAGTTGTTAGAGAGGGACAATTCTCGTGTAATTTGATTGGACTTTCGGGTCATGTATTGGACATTGTGCCTTTGAACCTTCGGGTCATATACTGGGCCTTGTGCCACTAGGCTTACGGGTCGTGTAGGGTTTCCCCTCAACCCATAAAAAGTGGATTATCAAAAAATAAATAAATAACTTGAAGGCCTTTGAGCCCGGTTGGACCGCCACCATGTCATATTCAATGATTGTAATACTTGAAGAAAATAAAGGGTTGGTCATATGAAGGGTTAGAGTTGGGAATGAGGAATAATAATGATTTTGGGATTATGATAACCACATAATAAATGTTTTATAACAATATTAGATTTATAAATGAATTCTAAATTAGAATCATGTTAAATTAATTATTATTGATTCATTGGCTGTATATTTTAAAATGATAATAAAATTATAAATGATTGTTTTTGTTAGTTTGATATGAATTAATTTTATATTTATAAATGAATTTTGAAATTATGAATTTATAAACGGGTTAGAGTATTTTTATAGATATTTCAAAATATAATTAGACAACGTTAGAGCTATGGAAATAAACAGGTTTAGGTTTTAGAAAATCAAACGAGTTAGAACCGAGACTCCTTAAATTTCATGTACACCCGACCCGTTCCTTACAAATAACTAACAATTATTTTATCATTTATATAAATGCATGCAAATGTATTTCTTATTTGTAATTATTAATATAAAATCACCGATAAATCCGCTTTTGACACTTAATTTTTCATTTTTTTGAAGTAGTAAACAATTTAAAAAAAAACGTATTCACGATAAATTTCTCTTTTTTTAATATTAAAAATGAGTTTCCCCATGCATATAGCGCTAGCAATTATTATTCTGATCTTTAAAGGAATGGCAAATTTCAAATTTCTGAATCAACCCTGTATTCATTAATTAATAATTGGAAAACAAGAAAATCCGGTATCGATAGCGTCAAGGTCGGTCGGGCACGGCTCCGCCTCATCATTCGCCCTCTTTGGTCTTCTCTCTTTCAGACTCATCCAATTCCAGCAGTTCAGACCCACCGCCGATCGGACCATCTCTTCAATTTGCGGCCTCTTCTGCAGTTTCCTTCCTCGGCTCTACGATTATCTTCTCAATAAGTTCGATCACGGGGATTGGGCACTGCATCTTGGCGAGCTCAGAACCGTTAATACGCGTGAATCCCTTGGTGGTGCGGTGATTTGGTCGGTGGTTGCTTGAAGGGATAAAATGCCAGAAGAGGATTCGGTGGATGTTCAGTTCCGGTTGTACGATGGGTCGGATATAGGTCCGTTTCAGTACTCGTCGGCTTCCACGGTAGATATGCTGAAGGAGAGAATTGTGCTAGAATGGCCCAGGGGTCGGTTGCTTTCTCTTTAGACTATTTTCATGTCGTAGCTTCTTTATTCTCGACTTTACTCCGTCAATGATTTCTGTGTTCGTATCTTCCACTTGCTTTGATTTATAAACCTGTCACGATAGTCGATCTGATCCGCGTTTGTTTAAGCCGGTGAGTTTTCATATGTAAATGATAGTAAGAATCCTGCCTGAGGTTGCTTAGATATCTATTCATCTTAATGCATTACGTTATCTAGTTGTTGACATTTTTGGTTTTCGTGATCCATTTTAATACATTAGGTTACGAATGAACTAAAAATATGTATCTTAAAATAGCAATTAGAAGATTCTCGTTAGCTCAATACTGGAATTTTCCTTTGCTAGGCAGTTGGAACAGCCACACGTCCAGATCCAAAGCAATTGTCCAACTTAACCATATGAGTTGAGTGGCAGACATATTTTTTTTCTCGCAGTAAAATTTCTTGATGGAATTATGCTCTCCATTGCCATTTTGGGCGGTTAATTGTTGCTCTGATAGAGGATCTGTTGTCTTCATCGTCAATTCTCTGAACTTTTAAGAAATCTTATCTAGTTATAGAAAAATCTGGCAGACCAAACCCTGGTTGGTGATTTGGCTATCCTGATCACTTCAAGCCAATGATTTACCGGCAAGTAAAGCCACCGAGAATTGTCCTATGCGACTGGATGTAGATTTGACTGAGGTCATGAGATGGATCAACCCAGTTAAAAGCTGTTGCCAGACTCAGAACATAGCTTTCTCTTTTTTAGGAGATTGTCTGTCTACTATACTGCTTGTCTAATTCTCTAAAGATGCTTTCTCAAATGCAGTGTTTGGATATCTTAGTCTCCATTCCTCTGATTTTTCAGATGTTATATCTGCCACTAATGAGTAATTTTATGGTACTCAATACAACTTTCTTGTCCATTTGTTCGGTGACACTGATCCTCATATTGACATTCTATTTATATGTTTATTTTATTTAGCACCACGTTCATCTCTGTACTCTTTCCTTCGTAATTTTTTTTTATCTTTTTTCCTCTCAGGTCGGACTATTGTACCAAAGGCAGCCAGTGAAATCAAGCTGATAACTTGTGGGAAAATTTTGGAAAACAACAAGACTGTTGGGCAATGTAGAACGCCTTTCGGAGAGCCTTCTGAAGGGGCTGTCATTATGCATGTTGTTGTACAACCACCCATAACAAAGAATAAAACAGGTATTTTTGCACTTGTTTTTTAAGTACAATCTTCCAAAACATGGATTGAATCCAAATATTCTACAGCAAATAAGTTTGTGGTTTTGCTCTAGCTTTTGTTTGCTCTTCAGATGATTCCCTACAATATGAAGTTTAGATATGCAGCTTGTCTTATCCTATCAGCGTCTTTCTCTTCTTTTTTAGTTTTAGGCATTAATTACCAAATTTCTTGGTTGAAATCAAATATTTTGATGTTTTGAAATGTAGGAGGCTGCGTTGAAAAATTCTTATAGCACATCACTTATGATCAGCAGTTAAAAAAATGTGTTTTTTTAAATGCATTTTCATGCCAAAAACAACTTTAAATTCGGTTTTATGGGTGTTTTGTTAATGATTTTGATTTTGATTCCCTCAAACAGAAAAGAAGATGGATGATTCGTCAAGGAGTATGGTCTGCTCATGTTCCATATTGTGAGAGTTAGAAATTTTGAAACAGAAGCGGGTTGGGGATTGGTTGGAACCAGGTTTTTGTGCGTTGCCTCGACCTGCTGGTGGTCGTTGCTGGGGCTTTCAGTTCAGGAGCTCAAGGTGGTGAATGATGCGTTTGTAAAATCTGTGTCCTGTTTGTCATTAATATTTTAAATCTTCCATGAAGTTTTACCTCCCAGACTTCCACTTTATTTCTGTTGTTTTAGCTTTACTGAATGTAAGTATGATATAAATAAAGAAATAAGATTAGAAATCTTACAATGAAATGTTAGTTTATGGCACAACTGATCCTTTTTTTTTTAAATGGGTTTCGTTTGGTTTGTTGAATCCTGAGATGAGCTTTCTCTACAAAACAACATCAGCTTACTCGAGAGAAAAACATTCATAACAGCAGGTACAAAAAGCAGAAAATTACAGAAGAGAAACCCCCCTCTTAAATCTTCTGGAAAACCCTCTCAGCTGCAGCAATGGTGCGGATGACATCTTCCGGGGAATGTGCCAGGCTGGTAAACCCAGCCTCGAACTGTGAGGGTGCAAGATAAACACCCTCCTCTAGCATCCCCCGGTGAAACCTGGCAAACTTCCCCACATCACTCTCCTTGGCTCCCTCAAAATCCCACACAGGCCCGCCGGTGAAGAAGAACCCGAACATCCCCCTCACATGGCCCCCACACACCTCATGCCCTGCCCTCTTCCCAGCCTCCACAATGCCCCGTACGAGCTCCCCCGAGACCTCATCCAGCTGATCATAAGCCCCGGGCTGCTGCAGCCGCCTCAATGTGTGAATCCCAGCAGTCATAGCCAACGGGTTCCCGCTCAGCGTCCCGGCCTGGTACACCGGTCCGGCAGGGGCCACCATCTCCATAATCTCCCACCTCCCGCCATAGGCACCAACTGGTAAGCCCCCGCCGATGATCTTCCCAAGCGTGGTCAGGTCAGGGGTGACGCCAAAGTACTCCTGTGCCCCACCATAAGACACCCGGAACCCCGTCATAACCTCATCGAAGATGAGGAGCGCCCCATTCTCTTGGGCGACCTCGCGGAGGAAGTGGAGGAAGCCGGGCCTTGGGGCGATGAAGCCTGAGTTACCCACGACAGGCTCGAGTATGATTGCCGCGATGTCTCCCTTGTGGGCCGCAAAGAGGTTTTGTATGGTGGAGGCGTCATTGAATGGGGCGGTCAGGGTGTCAGCGGTGGCGGCTATGGGAACGCCAGGGGAGTCAGGGAGGCCGAGGGTGGCGACCCCACTGCCGGCCTTGACTAGGAACGGGTCGGCATGGCCGTGGTAGCAGCCTTCGAACTTGATGATCTTTGTCCGCCCGGTGAAGGCACGGGCGAGGCGGAGCACGCCCATGCAGGCTTCCGTGCCTGAGTTGACGAACCGGACCATTTCGATGCATGGGACAGCTGATATGACCATTTCCGCCAGTTCATTCTCCAGAAGGCAAGGGGCGCCGAAACTGGTCCCTTTCTTCATTGTCTCGCCCAGTGCTGCGAGAACCTGTGTGTTGTACAGTTTTTTACTCCACAGTGAAATGGATGCAAAAAAATTCAAGATGAAATTGTGGGTGAGAACTTGAATCACACTAGAAAAAAGTATGGAAGGATCTTCAAGAGATCGGGATGGACCAGTTTGGCCAGTCCCATTTCAGCAAGGACGAGTAAAAGTATGCAAAAACGGCTCCAAAATCCAACTCAATTCCCATTTCTTTGGAACCTAAAAGTTATCACCGGGGCTCTTTGGCCTCATTTGGTTGGGCTAAAAGTGGAGGAATAGAAGGGAATTTAGAGATATTTGGGGGTGTTCCAATAAACTATTTTATTTTCATTTTCGTGCATACAAAACAAGTTCCCTTTTCCGTTTCATTTACATTTTCATTTCACCAAAATCCAAGACCTTAAATCCATGGAACTAATGAATGAAATGAAATAGAATGGAATGAGGTTGGGTGGAATTGAATCATGTAAACCATTATTGCGTTTTGTACGAAACGAATGAAAGATGATACATTTTTATTAACAGTGTTGAGCAATATGAGTATGGAATGAAATGAAATTCTTAACCAAAAAGATACATTTGCTTATATTAAAATAATCGGAGAGGGTGTTATATATTGTTTTGGGTTATATTGGTTGATTCAATCCTTAAAAATTAAACTCACTCTCAGAATCCTCATTATCTAGCATCTTTGAAGGAAACTGGATTCCTTACAATGTGGTTGTTGGGACTGGACATGACATCCACATTCCGGAAATTTAATGCACTAAATGTCAGTTAAAATGTTCCTTGAACCAAACAAGCCCTAGAATTACAAGATTCAGTAATGAACAGCAATCAGCAGTTCTCACATTTCAACATTTCGGTGAGAAGGTTTCCCTTTGGGCAACAATAATTCATGATTTAGAACAGAATTTTATTAAATCATAAACCTGAAAGATCAAATGACTGCTGCACATGAAAGAATATGCTTTGGCGATGAACATGAGAACCAACACATAAAAAAGGGTGATTACAAAAATGAATAAAGTACTATAAACAAATTAGAGAATAAGGAACAAGGAGAAAAACCTCCTCATCTGCATGACCAATGATCGCTGGCCCCCATGAACCGACATAATCAATGTACTCATTGCCATCTATATCCCACATGTGAGAGCCCTTGACTGAATCAATGACAATAGGCTGTCCGCCAACCGACTTGAATGCGCGCACCGGAGAATTTACACCCCCGGGCATCAATTCCTTGAGGAAAAAAACCAGCCATCAGAATTTTATGATCACAACACTTCAATTCAAACACCACAACCATTCATAAAGTTCACCAAAAACTCACCGCTTCAGAGTATAATCACTTCATTTATAATTATTATCTATGGGTCTCTTACTGTTTCCCAGGGCAGCTATAATCACTTCATTTATAATTATTATCTATGGGTCTCTTACTGTTTCCCAGGGCAGCTAAAAGAACTCTGAGCAGTAAATTGCTAATTTCATTGACATTAATTCTGACAGGGATCCAAACAATATAAACACCTATTATGCACAATTTCTCATTGCTCACAAAAAATATGCTCATTTTTGCAAGGATAACTTTACAACCAATATATACCATACTCAAAGCCAACCAGGTTTCAAAAGATACCCAACCCCGAATTGGATTTTCAATGGAAGCTTGTAATGGAAGAGGAGGGATCGGGCCCTACAATTCTGTATGATTCAAGGAATTTCAGAGGTTAGATATTTATAGAGAGCTTCAGGGCTTTTTCTTTTAACTTACTTACATCCAAAATCATAGTGAACAATTCTTTACATGCTCACAAATGCAGGTCACATCGATTGAACAGTGTAAACCCTCGTGTTAAACTTGTTTTTCTATTTTTCTGCAATCGTTTTCTTTGTTTTGAACACGAAAGCACTGCTAGTCCCCGTTTTAAAATTTTCTAGTCATCAATCTGAGCTGCAAACTGAGGCTCCTTCTCCCTCCCCCTCTCGCAAAATAGAATTTGCACCCCCGGATGTCATCTCCTGCGAGCAAAAGAATAAAAAGGATGCCAAGAAATACTCTTTCATAAATCGGAAAACATTATCCATACTGCAGAATAAATTACACATGGGCTAAGTCTGATACTTCTAGAGTTTTCCGGTTTCAAAGATAACCGTCGCAGTTTCTTCGGGAAGTAAGGCTACACTTGTGCTTAGTCTACTGTTTCTAGATATTATCGGTTTCCAAGCCAACGGTTGCAGCTTTCTTCAGAAAGTAAGGCTACGCTAATTCAAAAATATCCTGACAACGATCCGTCAACAGTCAATGTGATCGATAAGAAACAATTACAGTATAAGAGAGAGGGCGGAACGAATTGGCAGTACCTTGGCGGAATTGAAGGCCTCTTCCGACTTCTGAAGAGTGAAATTCTTCTTCTTGCCATGGTCAACTGAGGGCGGCGAGAGGGACATGCTTACCGTAAAATGTTGAGATCGATGGGGGATTGCGGAGCTTCGAAAGGGCAAGATATTCGAAGAGCACGATATCGCAGCACCTGCCATGGCTACCATTTCTAGTTTCTCTTCCCCTTTTGCCTTCCCTCCGGTTATTCACAGGGTATGAGCAACAGGACGGTTGGACACGGGCTCTCTTCCTCTTCTGCCATTGTCATGCGTTCTGAACAGCGGGAACCTCTGCCTACGAGTTAAAAACGGCACCGTTTAGTTGTCCTTTTCGTTCCCCGAGTTTTTAATTCTAATTTTATCAATGTGTTTATTTATTCTAATTTTCAAATAATAAAAAAACAATCATTTGAAGTCCAAAAGCGAGTGAGGCGACCTGATGAAAAATAATGTTTTTTTTTTAAACTCAATTGGATGGTTAGTAATTAAAAAGGAATATCTTGAGGCTCAAAAATAATTTGATCAATCATGAGATCCAGTGAATTTTGTTATATATGTATATGTGTGTGTGAGATAACACCATAATCATGCAAACCAAGCCCGTTGCAAGACGCCCCTCATCCAAAGTTGATTCATTAACATTAATCTTAAGCCATGGATCCTTGGGCGTAGCTCATTTCAAAGGATGTTCCAACAAATTACTCATTGCAATACAATTATTTGTTATCCTCCATGCCTCCAAAATATGTCACTACTACAAATATGTCCTTTAACAGCACGTAAAAAAGCTTTTAACAGTGCTAAAAAGGGTTGTCATCCTCAGCGCTGATAAAAACTCAACCTGTTGCAGTGTACTGTTTGTATAATAGCACACTGCAACACATACCTATAACCTGTATGCAAAATATATAATTTAATTGAAATAAATTTCACATCACAAATGAACACTATTATATACATTTCAAACCATATTTTGTATTATTATATTCACAATTACTATCCACAAACATTTAAAAATATCAATGTTTCATCATCTTTGAGATCCGTGACCCCATTTCAAAAAAGTCCATCCATGGTATCAGTTGTCGAACAAATCACCTCAACCCCGAGCAAAAGAATCCACCTATATAAGAAAACAAATCTTATTTTAGTTATACTATAAAGAAATAAATTAAACATTAATACAAAAGAATATATTAATAAAATGTCATTTTTTAATAAAAAGACACACTTAGAGTTGTGACAGTCACACCGTGCGTCGTATTGAGGTGTGGTTGATTCCTACACGTCACAAATGAGTTATGGATCGTTGTTCTAAAATATCAAAACAATCCGAATGCATTTGCCCGGTTTTGAGTACGTCACTTGTTCTTTTTACTAAAATTAATGTCAATTTTAAATAATGACACACTTGGAGTTATAACGGTCACACCGTGCATCAGATTGAGGTGCGACTAATTCCTACCCGTCACAAATTACTTGTGGATCGTTGTCATAAAGTATTAAAACAATCCGAATGCGTTTGCTCGGTTTCAGTATGTCACTTGTGTTTTTTACTAAAATGTCATTTCAAACTGGAAACACACACTTTAAGTCATACCGGCCGCATCGTGTGTCGGTTTAGTGTGAGGCTGCTTCCTACACGTCACAAATGACCTATGAATCGCTCTCATAAATTATCAAAACAATTGGAGTGTGTTTGATTGGTTTTTAGTGAGTGACACACATTTTGAACTAAAATGTCGATTTTAAATTGATAAGAGACACTTTGTATAGCATCCCACCTTTTCATCACATAAACTTTCATTACATTTTACAAAACCGAGGATCTTTAAGGTTTAGTGTCTTGGAAACCAGGAACATAATAAATGAAAGAAAAAAAAACATTCTTCTTAAACACTTGAAAGACTTCTCCTCAAGTTCATCCTAGGTTCATTACTGCATCTCATAACCTGGGAACACACATCAAAATAAAGGGTGAGCAGAAGGCCCAGTAAGGGAAACAAGAGGAACATTTTACATGTGAGCTTGATATACTTCAACAATGACATGAAAAGAACTTTAAGGCATGAGAAAGAAATCATGATGCATTTCATAATAAAAACAACATTTTTCATAACTTGAATATGTGGCTACATCATTTAACATAGACAATCATGAACATATCACCAAGGTCCATCCCCAAGGTGTCATTTGAAAATTACCAAGGTTATTCACCAAGGTATCGTGAAAATTGTAATCTCTAGTGGTTACATCATTACCCAATGCATTGGAGCGCTATCAGGGCGCACCCTTAAATTTGCCTTTATTATCATGTGAGCCACATATATCATCATCAAAAATTTCATAAATAACCCACATAGCATAAAATAAATGGGTTTCATTTCATAATCACAACGTTTTAAAAACTGCTTTAAATACGTGATCTTTACGTCACTTTAAACCCACGGAAAGGGAAAGAGGGTTTCATGTATGTAAATCCCAGAATTTAAAATAGAACATTTTGATATATATGTGAATACCCCTGTATAAATAAGATCCTTGAGTATTCACTTTATAACATAAAATAATTTTTAGAAAAGAGAGAGAGACACTTTGCGACGAAAATTCTGCAGCATAACGACTATGTTACAAGGTTTTAGAAAACATTGAGAAGAGAGGGGACATGGGTCAAACATTCATAAATGACCCATAAAACAGTAGAGGGACAAAATATAAGGGATTTAAGAACATGGTACTGAAATTTGAAAATGTACCATATGAAATGAAGAACATGAAAGGAAGAAAAAAAAACAAGATTTCTCTTGTGAAAATTCGGCAGCCTAACGGCGTCACTTAAACTTCAACAAAATTTAATTGACAAGGTCAAATAGGGTCTCTCATCATATGAACATAAGAGTCCAGTATGATAGATATAGAGATCATACCCCAACATAATAGAAAGGAACTTGAAAGAATTGACATGAAAGTAGAACTTCAAAACGAGAAGGGTGAAGAACCACTTAAAAATTCGGCAGCCTAACGGCGCCACTTAAAACTTCAAAATACTGAATTGAAGAGATCAAATGGGGTCTCTCATCATATTAACATAAGAGTCCAGTATGATATATATAGAGATCATACCCCAACATAATAGAAAGGAATTTGAAAGAATTGACATGAAAGTAGAACTTCAAAACGAGAAGGGTGAAGAACCACTTAAAAATTCGGCAGCCTAACGGCGCCACTTAAAACTTCAAAATACTGAATTGAAGAGATCAAATGGGGTCTCTCATCATGTGATCATAAAAGACCAGTATGATAAATATAGAGATCATACCCCAACATAATAAAAATGAACTTGAAAGACTTGACATGAAAGTAGAACTTTGAAAAAGAGAGAGGTGAATGAATCCCTTGAAAATCCGGCAGCCTAACGGCGCCAATTAAACATTCTTAAAACGAAATGATGAGAGTAAGAGGGGGTCTTTCATCATATGAACATAAAAAGGGCAGTAATAGGAGTATAAAAGAACATCCTCCAAAATAAGAACATGGATCATAAAAGGAATGACATAAAAGAGATCACTTGAAAAGAAAGAGAGAGGTCAGATCCCTTACCTTAAAATGTAACTCTTAAACCTCAAAGGTTGGGAACTTGAGGGCTTGGGGGCACCTTGGGAGGACTCCTTGGGAGGTAATGAGACCAGAACTTCGTTGGGGAAGAGTGGGGAGTCTAATTGATGAGAGGAGGGCTTGGTATTTATAGGGAAAGTGAGGGGACAAGACATTAATGGCCAAGGGACACCTCACATGTGCTTTTCTCAAACCCATGTGCTCTCCCTTGGCATTTATCATGGAGTTAGGCCACATGGGGCCCCCAAAACAATAATTCATCACCCTTGGCCGGCCAACCCTCAAAAGATCTCATGACATCATCATGACACCATTATGATGTCATTAAACATACCGAAACCCTAAAACTGTATTTTTACTATTCACTAAAAATTCAACCTTCTCAGAATAACCCCAAAATTTCACCTTAACCAAATATCAATGCTCTGATTTCAAAAATGAAATCCATTTTATAAAAAATAATTTTCTAAATATTTTTAATTTAATTTTTAAATAAAAACACTATTCATCGAAAATTCACATTTTTCAGAAAAATCCCCAAAAATTACCATAACATAATATCGATGCTCTGAGTTCAAAAATGAAGTCATTTTTATAAAAATAATTTTCTAATTATTTTTAATTAAATTTTTAATTAAAAAACACTATTCACCCCGAAAAAACTAATACTTGAATAATAATTAATGAAACCGTTATTTAACTATTTTATTGAATCACATTACTTAATCAAGGTGCCTAGATTATTTTAAAACTTTCTTTAAGTGAGATTACTAATCCATTTGGTCATATTACTAATCCTAATCATAAAATCACTATTCATAATTTACTATTCATCAAAAATCAAGTTGATCTTATTAGACTCTAAATTTCGTACTGAACATAATTGTAGAAGACCATTTTTCGAAAATCATTACACATTTTTAATTATTTAAGGTTTACACAACCATTTTTAAAATATCCTTTTTCTAAAATTCATCAAAAATATGCATACAATATTTATCCGGTCATTTGAAAATTCATAAACATCATCATAAGAAGAAATCCAAATTTTTATTTAAAAAAAAAGATTACACAAGGCAATTACGGTCTCGTTACATAACCCCTTATAATACCAGCATAGGACCTAAGAGTAAGGTGTGCTAGGGTGATAGAATTTTGGGGCGGCTCAGTCAACATTGCCCGAGTAGTAATTTCTATCAGTTTGAACTTCTCGCGAAGGCGATTCCGTTCTAGCTTCACATGATGAAGTTCGGCTTGGATTTGGTCCAGAGCAAAGCCCAATGGTGCTACCTCCTTCCCAATCTCTGTTAGATGGGCTTCGATCGGCCCAAGGCTACTAGGTGTGGCCATCAAATCTTCTTTCTATAATAATTAACCAGGATTACTTAAATTTAGAGACAATAATAAAAACATTTTGTTCACGGTGGTCATATTGACCGATGGTCATATAACACTCAAAAACCAATGGTCGCATTTTATTTATAATCATGTTTATCAAATAAAATATTTTTTTTTGAGTATAAAAAATAACACATGAAATTAGGAAACAAGATTTATTCAAAATTTCGGGTCGTTACAATCTTCCCCCCTTAAGAAATTGCGTCCTCGCAATTTTTTTAAATTGGGTTTTGAAATTTCATTGAAAGTCCCACATCGGAAAAAGAGTCAGTAACACCATTACTTTAAAAGAAAGAAAAGGAAGTACAAAGGCCACCCGAGTTAACCCACACCCGGGTTCCATGTAGGAAAACATGGACATGGAGGAAAAAAACAAAGGGTCAGTTCTGAGAGAGAGTGATAGAGAACATGATTAGGAGAAATTTAACCATGAGAAAATCCCAAACTTATGATGTGTGTAAACGGTCTTTGATTACCTAGTAGGAAACGTAAACCAACAACATTTTTGTTTTACGTTTCTTTTCATAATTTTGAGGATTTCATTTACTACATAGAACAAAAACATAAGAAAATATATCTACCTTCATGTAGAGTTTCACCCTTTAATAAGTTTTTACCAAAACTAATCCTTTCCCCCAAACGATGAGCATTCAAAACTACTTGGTCTCATCAAAACACAAGAATCATCTTCTAGAGAATCACATAATCCATAAAAGATTAACTATCTATTTCTTCTATCTTTAAACATTATCCCAAAACAGAAAGGGTAAGGTTAAACAACTCTTCAAAAAGGAAGAATCCCATAGGAATGGAAACTAATTTTAAATCTTCAATGTTCCATGGTAATACCCAAAGTTCATCATAGACCATTCCATAAATAACAGTCCTTAAAATTCCTCGAAATAAACCAAACTAAGATTGAAACCCAAATACAAGAAGGACTTGATAACATAGTCTTCCAAAATAAACTTCATTGTTCATCTCCAAACAACATCAACCACTCCTAACATCTTATAACAAAAATAGCTAACCTAAACATATTTTACCCAAGATAGTTTAATCATTCCCGTAAGTAACCTAAATTACTATAAGTCCAACTTAAATTCATTGATAAATCAAAATATAAATCAACCTTACTCCTCAATGAAAATACCGTAGTAATCTATTTACCTTGATCATATATGGTCCTCAAAATAGTGAACGTCTTCCAAAATAATAATCATCTTTTAATCCCCTAATCATCTCGGTCGTATTAATACGGCAATCATAGCATTTCCTATCACATTGGTTGTTGGGACATGTTCTTCCATTTCCCGCCATTAACTAAGAAAAGAAGCTATAATTAGGGGCTTAAATACATAGCCAATAATCATGCAAAGAAACTTAAAGCATCTAAGGATAACATGTAGAAGTAAAGTATACCCTAACTTGTGATCCCCTAGGTTCCCTTCTAGGTTATCCATGATCATATATTCTTATGTAAACCTTTATTTTATTTTATCTTTGTTCCTTTAACAATGGTTCATACTAATCTTAAGAATTTACCAAAGCATATCCCCCGGGAGTGTCGTAACCAAGAGTGCAGCAAGGCCCGTTGTCGTGTACCAGTTCCCGTTCGAGTCTAGCTCAAAGCGGTGTTTTCGGGTTTTACCCCTATGTACATCTGTGCCAGAGCCACCTCTACCTGCTCGTATCCAGACAGGGATGTATTTGCTTGGAAACCCCTTACTCAATACTCACCAAAATACCAGGAAGATTTCCTATATTAAACTTTTCTATAGGGTTCCTCCTAGAGTTTTCATATCCTAATTTCCACAAATAACTAAACCATCCTTTGATACCAACTATATCATCCCACCTTTTCATCACATAAACTTTCATTACATTTTACAAAACCGAGGATCTTTAAGGTTTAGTGTCTTGGAAACCAGGAACATAATAAATGAAAGAAAAAAAACATTCTTCTTAAACACTTGAAAGGCTTCTCCTCAAGTTCATCCTAGGTTCATTACTGCATCTCATAACCTGGGAACACACATCAAAATAAAGGGTGAGCAGAAGGCCCAGTAAGGGAAACAAGAGGAACATTTTACATGTGAGCTTGATATACTTCAATAATGACATGAAAAGAACTTTAAGGCATGAGAAAGAAATCATGAGGCATTTCATAATAAAAACAACATTTTTCATAACTTGAATATGTGGCTACATCATTTAACATAGACAATCATGAACATATCACCAAGGTCCATCCCCAAGGTGTCATTTGAAAATTACCAAGGTTATTCACCAAGGTATCGTGAAAATTGTAATCTCTAGTGGTTACATCATTACCCAATGCATTGGAGCGCTATCAGGGCGCACCCTTAAATTTGCCTTTATTATCATGTGAGCCACATATATCATCATCAAAAATTTCATAAATAACCCACATAGCATAAAATAAATGGGTTTCATTTCATAATCACAACGTTTTAAAAACTGCTTTAAATACGTGATCTTTACGTCACTTTAAACCCACGGAAAGGGAAAGAGGGTTTCATGTATGTAAATCCCAGAATTTAAAATAAAACATTTTGATATATATGTGAATACCCCTGTATAAATAAGATCCTTGAGTATTCACTTTATAACATAAAATAATTTTTAGAAAAGAGAGAGAGACACTTTGCGACGAAAATTCTGCAGCATAACGACTATGTTACAAGGTTTTAGAAAACATTGAGAAGAGAGGGGACATGGGTCAAACATTCATAAATGACCCATAAAACAGTAGAGGGAAAAAATATAAGGGATTTAAGAACATGGTACTGAAATTTGAAAATGTACCATATGAAATGAAGAACATGAAAGGAAGAAAAAAAAAACAAGATTTCTCTTGTGAAAATTCGGCAGCCTAACGGCGTCACTTAAACTTCAACAAAATTTAATTGACAAGGTCAAATAGGGTCTCTCATCATATGAAAATAAGAGTCCAGTATGATAGATATAGAGATCATACCCCAACATAATATAAAGGAACTTGAAAGAATTGACATGAAAGTAGAACTTCAAAACGAGAAGGGTGAAGAACCACTTAAAAATTCGGCAGCCTAACGGCGCCACTTAAAACTTCAAAATACTGAATTGAAGAGATCAAATGGGGTCTCTAATCATATGAACATAAGAGTCAAGTATGATATATATAGAGATCATACCCCAACATAATAGAAAGGAATTTGAAAGAATTGACATGAAAGTAGAACTTCAAAACGAGAAGGGTGAAGAACCACTTAAAAATTCGGCAGCCTAACGGCGCCACTTAAAACTTCAAAATACTGAATTGAAGAGATCAAATGGGGTCTCTCATCATGTGATCATAAAAGACCAGTATGATAAATATAGAGATCATAACCCAACATAATAAAAATGAACTTGAAAGACTTGACATGAAAGTAGAACTTTGAAAAAGAGAGAGGTGAATGAATCCCTTGAAAATCCGGCAGCCTAACGGCGCCAATTAAACATTCTTAAAACGAAATGATGAGAGTAAGAGGGGGTCTTTCATCATATGAACATAAAAAGGGCAGTAATAGGAGTATAAAATAACATCCTCCAAAATAAGAACATGGATCATAAAAGGAATGACATAAAGGAGATCACTTGAAAAGAAAGAGAGGGGTCGGATCCCTTACCTTAAAATGTAACTCTTAAACCTCAAAGGTTGGGAACTTGAGGGCTTGGGGGCACCTTGGGAGGACTCCTTGGGAGGTAATGAGACCAGAACTTCGTTGGGGAAGAGTGGGGAGTCTAATTGATGAGAGGAGGGCTTGGTATTTATAGGGAAAGTGAGGGGACAAGACATTAATGGCCAAGGGACACCTCACATGTGCTTTTCTCAAACCCATGTGCTCTCCCTTGGCATTTATCATGGAGTTAGGCCACATGGGGCCCCCAAAACAATAATTCATCACCCTTGGCCGGCCAACCCTCAAAAGATCTCATGACATCATCATGACACCATTATGATGTCATTAAACATACCGAAACCCTAAAACTGTATTTTTACTATTCACTAAAAATTCAACCTTCTCAGAATAACCCCAAAATTTCACCTTAACCAAATATCAATGCTCTGATTTCAAAAATGAAATCCATTTTATAAAAAATAATTTTCTAAATATTTTTAATTTAATTTTTAAATAAAAACACTATTCATCGAAAATTCACATTTTTCAGAAAAATCCCCAAAAATTACCATAACATAATATCGATGCTCTGAGTTCAAAAATGAAGTCATTTTTATAAAAATAATTTTCTAATTATTTTTAATTAAATTTTTAATTAAAAAACACTATTCACCCCGAAAAAACTAATACTTGAATAATAATTAATGAAACCGTTATTTAACTATTTTATTGAATCACATTACTTAATCAAGGTGCCTAGATTATTTTAAAACTTTCTTTAAGTGAGATTACTAATCCATTTGGTCATATTACTAATCCTAATCATAAAATCACTATTCATAATTTACTATTCATCAAAAATCAAGTTGATCTTATTAGACTCTAAATTTCGTACTGAACATAATTGTAGAAGACCATTTTTCGAAAATCATTACACATTTTTAATTATTTAAGGTTTACACAACCATTTTTAAAATATCCTTTTTCTAAAATTCATCAAAAATATGCATACAATATTTATCCGGTCATTTGAAAATTCATAAACATCATCATAAGAAGAAATCCAAATTTTTATTTAAAAAAAAAGATTACACAAGGCTATTACGGTCTCGTTACATAACCCCTTATAATACCAGCATAGGACCTAAGAGTAAGGTGTGCTAGGGTGATAGAATTTTGGGGCGGCTCAGTCAACATTGCCCGAGTAGTAATTTCTATCAGTTTGAACTTCTCGCGAAGGCGATTCCGTTCTAGCTTCACATGATGAAGTTCGGCTTGGATTTGGTCCAGAGCAAAGCCCAATGGTGCTACCTCCTTCCCAATCTCTGTTAGATGGGCTTCGATCGGCCCAAGGCTACTAGGTGTGGCCATCAAATCTTCTTTCTATAATAATTAACCAGGATTACTTAAATTTAGAGACAATAATAAAAACATTTTGTTCACGGTGGTCATATTGACCGATGGTCATATAACACTCAAAAACCAATGGTCTCATTTTATTTATAATCATGTTTATCAAATAAAATATTTTTTTTTTGAGTATAAAAAATAACACATGAAATTAGGAAACAAGATTTATTCAAAATTTCGGGTCGTTACACTTTGAGTCATACTGGTCACACCATGCGTTAGATTAAGGTGCGGTTGATTCATACACATCACAAATGACTTATGGATTGTTGTCATAAAACATCAAAACAATTTGAATGTGTTTGCTCAGTTTTCAGTATGTTACTTTTTCATTTTACTAAAATTAATGTCAATTTTAAATTAAAAGACACTCTTGGAGTCATATCGGTCACACCGTGCGTCAGATTGAGGTGTAATTGATTCCTAAATACCACAAATGACTTATGGATTGTTGTCATAAATTATCAAAATAACCCGAATGTGTTTACTCGCTTTTCAATATGCCACTTTTTCTTTTTGTTAAAATTAATATCAATTTTAAATAAAAGAGACACTTTGAGTTATATCGGTCACACCGTGCATCATATTGAAGTGCGGTTGATTCCCACACATCAAAAATATCTTATGGATCATTGTTCTAAAGTATCAAAACAACCGAAATGCGTTTACTCAGTTTTCAGAATGCCACTTGTTCTTTTTACGGAAATTAATGTCATTTTAAATAAAAAGACACACTTAGAGTTAAATCGGTCACACTGTGCGTCAGATTAAGGTGAGATTGATTCCTACACGATAAGAACGACTTATTAATCCTTTTCCTAAAGTATCAAAACAATCCGAATGTGTTTTCTCAGTTTTCAGTATGTCACTTGTGTTTTTACTAATTAATGTTAATTTTAAATAAATAAACACACTTGAAATTATACCGGTCACACCGTTCATCAGATTGAGGTTCAAATAATTCCTATATGCCACAAATGACTTATGGATCATTTCCTAAAGTATCAAAATAATCCGAATGTGTTTTCTCGATTTTGAGTATGTCACTTGTGTTTTTTATTAAAATGTCGTTTGAAACTGGAAACACGCACTTTGAGTCATACCGGTCACGTCGTGTGTCAGTTTGACATGCGACTAATTCCTACATATCAAAAATGACTTATGAATCATTTTCCTAAACTATCAAGACAATCCAAAAGCGTTTTCTTGGTTTTCAGTGAGTGAAATTTTTTAAACTAAAATGTCAATTTTAAACTGATAACAGACACTTTGAGTCATATCGGACACATCGGGTCTTAGATTGAGGTGCGACTAATTTCTACATGTCACAAATGAAATATAGATCGTTTTCCTAAAGCATCAAAACAATCCAAATGTGTTTTCTCAATTTTGAGTATGTCAATATTCTTTTTTACTAAAATCAATGTCAACTTTAAATAAAAAGACACATTTGGAGTCATACCGGTCACACAATGTGTCAGATTGAGGTGCAACTGATTCTTACACATCCCAAATGATTTACGGATTGTTCTCTTAAATTATCAAAACAATACAAATACGTTTTCTTGGTTTTGAGTATGTCACTTATCTTTTTTACTAAAATACTTTGAGTCATATCGGTCATATCGTGCATTAGTTTAACACTAGACTGATTCCTACACGTTAAAAATGAATTATGAATCATTATCCTAAATTATTAAGATAACCTGAGCATGTTTTCTCAATTTTCAGTGAGTGACACCTTTTAAACTAAAATGTCAATTTTAAACTGATAACAAACACTTTGAGTCATACCGTGAACATCATGTATCAGATTGAGGTAAAGATGATTCCTACACATCAAAAATGACTTATAGATTGTTTTAATAAAGTATAAAAACAATCTGAATGTATTTTATCAGTTTTGAGTATGTCACTTTTCTTTTTTACAAAAATTAGTGTCAACTTTAAATAAAAAGTCACACTTAGAGTTGTATTGATCACACCATACATCGGATTGAGGTGTGGTTAATTCATACACATCCCAAATGACTTATAGATCATTGTCCTAAATTATCAAAACAATCCGAATGTGTTTCCTTGGCTTTGAGTATGTCACTTGTCTTTTTCACTAAAATGTCATTTTAAATTGGAAACACACACTTCGAGTCATATTGGTCACATCATGTATCAGTTTGACGTGAGACTGATTCATATACATCACAAATGACTTATGAATTGTTATACTAAATTATTAATACAATCCGAGCACGTTTTCTCAGTTTTCAGTGAGCGACACTTTTTGAATTAAAATGTCAATTTTAAACTGACGACGAACACTTTGAGTCATACCGGGCACATTGTGTATCAGATTGAGGTGCAGCTAATTCCTACACATTATAAATGACTTATGGATCATTTTCCTAAACTATCAAAATAGTCCAAATATTTTTTTCTTGATTTTGAGTATGTCAGTTGTCTTTTTTACTAAAATTAATGTCAATTTTTAAAAAGAATCACTTGAAATCATACCATTCACACCGTGTGTCAGATTGAGGTGCAGTTGATTCCTACAAATCCCAATGTCTCAAAAAGATATCAACTTCCAATGTTACCACACTTTCCATTGGATTTCTTTGTTGAAGTTCCAACTCTACATATTGAGTCGATGCTTTTAGCCGAAGAATATTTTTGGCTAAGAACATCGACTCAATATGCAGTGTTGCAGTTCGATAAAGAAATCCAATGGAAATCATGGTAGCATTGGAAGAAAAGAACATCTTATATCTTTTGTGGATTGCTGAAGATAGTTGAAAGAAACATACGAATTCCCAAAAGATCTGTGAAAAAAACTAAATAAGTAGTAGATAAATGCCACAACCCATCCTAGTGGGGCCCGTTCCACGACTATGCCAAACCCGTCTCTGATAGGCCATGGGCTGGCGACTAGCACCGAGTAGGCATATCTCATAGAAGGGAGGCCTTTACTTAAGTACCTGTACACACGCACACGTCTCCGAGTCACAAAGCTAAAAAAAGAGAAAACACCAACCACCATGCAAGCATGCACCAAGAACCAACCACATAGTACAACAAGAAAGTAAAGTACTGGAAGGTAAACTAGGCCAAAATAAAATCCCAACAAAAGAAAGACAACTGCAAAAGTCCGACCAACAAACAAGGGTACTGAAGCTATAGTAGAAAGCTGCCGGAAACACCTCGATCCGTCTGATCTCACAAGGCACCATCCGGTCCTGCTCCTGGTCCTGCTCTGCCTAAGACTCCATTGAAACTTCAATCATCTACACAAGACATGACACATGCAGGCAAAGCCCATGTAGAGGTGAGTAAAACAATACTCAGTAGGACACCCCAAAACCAAAAAGGGAAAACCACAAAAGAATGCACATTCAGCTCTATACTAGTATACACCCATACATATACCAAGGATATCCAGATATATACTCAAATACCAATCACAAGGTAGAAAGGATAATCCATAACCAAACTTCCGACACATGATTTCTGCTCTAGGCAAGATCATTTCGGGAGGACTCGCTCCTCGAGTCTTGATGTCATCACTGGTCAAGATTATATTATACAGATAGGGGATTCTCTCAGAGAATACCATGAACCCAATCTGTATTACCCTGTAACATAGGGGATTCTCAGAGAATACCAAAAACCCTACGGATACAGCTCATAATGTAGGGGATTCCGAAGAATACCACAAACCCTAATGATTCGGCCCACTAGATGGAGGATTAACACCCTTCGCTTGGAGGTCACGTCAATACTCAACTAACTCCATCAGGGGTGATAGAGTATCACTCCAGTCCCAAGGAGGATTCCATAACTCTATCTAGTACTCTTTCTCTTGAAGGGATTTCTATGCAATGCCATACCAAACCCCAAAAGGACCGCCTCATTGTTAGGGTCCCAATGCCATAGATGGCTCATCAAATAGACTTACGATTTGAAATTTATGGAGAATTTTGTAAAAAGGGGTTGGTTGGGTCCAAGCCTGGTCTGACTGGCCCATTGGGCCTGCTGGACCCAGCCTGCTAGACGACTCGGGGTGGCCGGATTTCCCCAGCCTGACCCGCTGTGAGCGGGCCGACCCTCTTGCCCTGGATGTGGCCAGGCTGCATCCCCTTCCCCGACCACGCGGTCCTCCGCATGGCCACCTGACACCACGGGTCAACGCAACCAATCCGTGTGGCACGATCAGTCAGCGCGACCCATTGGATCCCACAGCCAGCGCCGCAGGGTCCCTCCCCCGACGTGGCTTGGGGAGACGCATCTGCTAGCACCACGACCTTCCATCGCCGCTGCGACCTCCCCCACCACCGCCCTCACTCGTGACCTCCTGTCACAGGCTGATCTGCCGCCGCGGTCCCACCTGGACCGTGGGTTGCTACCGTCACCGACCTTCGAGCCGACGACCTAGACCGTTGCGCCATGAAGAACAGGAAGAACACATGAATGCCCAAAGTGGATAGATTTGGGCCTTGTTCATGTCAACAGAATCTATCCACATTAGAATTGAAAACGAGAAGGATTCACAATTCTAAGCATGGTTCAATCTAAACATGGATAATCCCCGATTCAAAACCCACAATATAAATCACAACCCCACACTACACCCAATCCTTGAATCAATCCATTCGTTGATTGATTCATGTTCATCGTAGGGAAAAGAATGAAGAATGGGGAATGAAACCAAATAAAAAAATGCCTTACTTGGGTTTGGATCTTTCATTGATGGATGGATAATTCATCATTGTTGACGATCCGCTGAAGAATGCCCTCGATCCTCGATCCTTGATTCGAGTTGGCGTCAATCCGTCATCGTTATCCAACACCTTCTTCTGAGGTTCCTTCTCTCAAGAGTTCTCAGGGAATTTTCAGGGTTGTGAATTCTCGCCCTGGACCCCTACCTCTAGGTTTAATAAAAAGGAAACAGAATCTGTTACGCCATAAGAAATTTTTTTTATTAAAATATTTAATGGCGGTTATGACCAAAATCTAACTTTTTTGTCTGGCCCGTTCCAGATGATGTTAGGACCTTTCTAAGGTAAAGAAGCTGTTCCAGACACAACGATGCCCTCATATTTTTGATCTGAGCACCCGTTTAGGAGTTATTAAAGTTCAAAGTTAGCCACCGAGCATTTTTTATTATTAAAAACTGAACTTTATTCAAAAAATTTTCCTAGGAACACTGGGTCTCGGAATCTCATGTTGTATCAGTGCGCGGTCTCAGTATTTTCCCGATTAATTTATTAAAATAAATTGGAGGAAAAATACAAGTCATTACTTTCTCCTCACCTTAGGGATTTATTTCCCCAAAATCTAAAACAAGGGCTACTCAACAAAAAGATGAGATTGTTGATCATGTATATAAGCCTTATGCTCCCAGGTGCTCTCCTGGAGGTTCCCGTGCTACCACCGAACATGCACTAGAGGATTCAACCTCCCATGAAGGGTCCACTCCCGCCGATCCTCGATATCTATCGGGAACTCCGCAAATGTCTCTCCATCGTCAATGTCCAGCTCACCCTAGTAGATAATGTGTGATGGGTCATGCACATACCTCCTTAGATACGACACGTAAAAGACATCATGCACCCAGTGTAATCATGGGGACATAGCTAAGTGATTCACCACCTCACCAACTTTGCTCAGAATCTGAAAGGGGCTGATGAACCTTAGAGACAACTTGTCACCTTGGCCAAATCTTTGCAAACCCCGTCTAGGTGAGACATAGAGGAAAATATGGTCCCCCTCCTTGAACTCTAAGTTCCTCCGTCTTCTATCAGCATACAACTTTTGATAGCTCTGTATAGTCCTCATCCACTCCTGAATGATCTACACCTTCTTAGTGGTAGCCCACACCAACTCTGGGCCCACAAGTGCTGACTCCCCTAAGTCAGTCCAGCATAATGGTGATATGTAAGGTCGAGCATAAAATGCCTCAAACGGTGCCATACCAATGGTGGAGTGGTAGCTATTTTTGTATGAAAACTCTACCAGAGGTAAGTGGTCCTCCCAACTATGAACAAAGTCCAAGATGCAGGCATGAAACATTTCCTCTAGCACCTGAATGGTCCTCTCTGTCTGACCATCCATCTGGGGATGAAAAGTTGTGCTCAACCACAACTGAGTCCCAAAAGCCTCCTGTAAACCCTTCTACATATGGGAAATGAACCTAGCATCACGGTCTGAAATGATCGTCGAAGGCACCCCGTGAATTCAAACTATCTCCTAAACGTAGATGCGTCCTAAGATCTCTATAGAACCCTGCTCCTAGATGGGTAGGAAGTGGGATGACTTGATGAGTCGGTCAACAATCACCCAGATAGTATCGTGTCCCCTAGACATGCGTGGTAAACCCATCACGAAGTCCATCAATATCCCATCCCACTTCCACTCTAGCACCTTGAGTGGATGAGTCAAGATTGCCGGAACTTGGTGCTCTACCTTTACTTGCTGACAAGTGGGGCACCAAGAAACGAACTGTACCACTACCTTCTTTATCCATGACCACCATAAATAGTGTCAGAGGTCTTGGTACATCTTCTCCACACTTAGATGTACTTCCAAGGGGGATGCGTGGAATTCCCTTAGAACCTCCTCTCGCAATGCTATTGGCACAACAGTGCTCCATCTGAAGAGAACGATGTGCTCCACACCTTTAAAATATCTATCAGGGGCCCACCCTATGGAAAACTGAGCACATCGGGACTCACAGTCGATATCCCCAAGCTGTGCCTCCCTTACTCGCCGTAAGAGTGGAGGGGAAACAACCATCTACTAGAGGTAAGCTTCCCCACCATCATCCAAGAAGGATATCTACAGTGTGGACAACTACTCCGAAACCTCACTCAGTAATTAAAAGCTGGACCTCCTGCTGAGCGCATCTTCCATCGCATTTCCCTTCCCAGAAGTATAGACGATCTTGAAGTCATAGTCCTGGAGGAACTCTATCCATCACCTCTATCTAAAGTTCATGTCCCTCTGAGAAAAGATATACTTTAGGATCTTGTGGTATGATTAGATGGTAAATCAATCCCCAATCAAGTAATGTCGCCGCATCTTCAATGCGAAGACTACTACTACCAGCTCAAGATCATGAGTCGTGTAGTTCTTCTCATGCTGCCTCAACTGGCATGAACCATAGGAAATCACCACTTTCCCCTGTATTAGGAAACATCCAAGCCTAGTCCCTGATGCATCACATAACACTACATACCCAACACCCTCATCTAGTAGTCTCAAGATGGAAGCGCTCGTCAACCTTCATCTTAGCTCCTAGAAACACTGCTGACACTTTTCTGCCTACATGAAGGGATATCCCTTCCATGTCAAAGCTATCAAGGGTGTTTCTACCCTGGAAAAGTTGTACCAAAATATTTTATAGTACCCAAACAAACCCAAAAAACTCCTCACCCCGGTAACACTCCCGGGTAGCTCCTAAGCAAGCACCTTCTCAATCTTCATCAGATCCATCGCAACTCCAGCCTCCAAAATTACATGTCCTAGAAAGTGGACCTCTCGAATCCAGAACTGACACTTTGAGATCTTTCCATAAATTTGGTGCTCTCGGAGCATATCCAAGACCATTCTCAGGTGTATCGTGTGCTCCTCCTCAGACTTCGAGTACACCAGAATGTCATCAATGAAGACCACAATGAACTAGTCAAGGTATGGTTGAAAGATCCTATTCATGAGTCCTATGAACACTACTAGAGTGTTGGTTATTCTGAATGACAAAAAAAATACTCATAGTGTCCATACCAACATCTGAAGGCTGTCTTCGGTATATCCTTATCTCATACACAAAGCCGATGATAGCTAGATCTTAGGTCTATCTTTAAGAACCACCTTTCCCCCTTAAGCTGGTCAAAGAGGTCATCAATTCTTGGAAGTAGATACTTGTTCTTCACGATCACATGATTCAAGCACCTAAATTCCACACATAGCCTCAAAATCCCATTTTCCTTCTTGTCAAACAACACTGGGCCTGCCCAGGGTGAGACGTTGGGCCTCACGAATCCATTCCTCTACAAATTCTCCAACTGTACCCTCAACTCCCGAAGCTCCTTGGGAGACATACGATATGCGAGTGTGGATATCAGTGTTGTCTTTGAGTACAGATCAATGAAAAAGTCAACCTTAATATGAGGGGGTAATCCTGGAACATCCTTAAGGAATATGTCTTCATACTCATCCACCACTACAGGAAACTGGGGACTACTCTCTTCCACCACACCGAGGGTGAGGCTATCCAACTAGCGAGTGCTCAGCTACACCCTCCTCTAAGAAAGTCTATCCTGCACTGCATGAATTTCCTTTTCACCGGTAAAGGAAAACCTGGTCCCATATCTACAGACACACTGCACTTTGATACCATTCTATCACGACCTGTCCCAATGGGGCCCATTTTTCAACTACCCCAAGCCCACCTCCGATAGGCTAGGGGCTGACAAATAGCGCCAAGTAGGCATATCTCACAAAAGGGAGGCTTTTTCCTAATTACCTGTACACACACACACACATCTCCGAGCCACAAAGCTAAAAAAAGATAAAACACCAACCACCATGCATGCATAAACTAATAACCAACCATCTGGCTTCTGTATTGTGGGCACCATGAGTGGCGGGGGTCTCATTCACAATTGCAATGGCTCAGTTATACTCACCTTGTCCATCCAGTTGGGTCAGGGTACATCTCTCCTTGTAGAGGAAAAGACCATGCTAGAAAGTCTCCATGTGTGCAACCAAAGGGGTGTGGTTCTAGTGGAGGTGGAAACCGATTCCATGCTCGTTTCTAATGCTCTCTAGGGCCTCGAAAATACTCCTTGGTCCATAGAGTATATTATCTAGAAGTGTCAGGGTATCCTTATCACTGACACCAAAGTGTCCCATACCTGGCATGAGGGAAATAAAGCCACATACTACCTTTCATCAATTATTTGATCTAGATTATAGGCTCTTCTTCTTCGCACCCCTCAAAGTCTGAAACCAAAGGGGATAAACATTCTTAGAGGGGATGCCCTCAACCTTCACCATTTTAGACCCCCATAGTATCTTTTCCTCAGCTAGATTGTGCGACTACTTGTGTGTACCATTTCTCATCTTTGAATAAAAATTTACATGATGTAATAACCAACCATAGATTACAACAAGAACGTAAAGTACTGGAAGGAAAACTAGGCTAGAATACAAGCCCAACAAAAGAAAAACAACTGCAAAGTCTGACCTATAAACAAGGGTACTGAAGCTATATTAGAAAGCTAACAGAAACACATCAGTTCGTTTTATCTCACAAGGAACCATCCAATCCTAGTCCTAGTCTTGCTCCGCCTAGGACTCCATCGAAACGTCGATCTTCTACACAAGACACGACATGTGCGGGCAAATACCATACAGTGATGAGTAAAACAATACTCAATAGGACACCTCGAAACCATAAAGGGAAAACCACAAAAGAATGCACAATCATCTCTACATAGGTATACACCCATACATATACCAAGGATACCCAGATATACTCAAATACCAACCACAAGGTATAAATGATAAGACACAACCAAACTTCCGCCACACGATTTCTGCTCGAGGCATGCTCATTCCGGCAGGACTTGCTCCTCAAGTCATGATTTAATCACTAGTCAAGATTATATTATACAGAGAGAGGATTCTCTTAGAGAATACTGTAAACCCAATCTATATTACCCCATAATGTAAGGGATTCTCAGAGAATACCACAAACCATACTGATGCGGCTCGTAACGTAGGGGATTTAGAGAAATACCACAAACCCTACTGATATGGCCCACTAGATAGAGGATTAATGCACTTATCTCAGAGGTCAAGTCAATACCCAACAAACTATATCAGAGGTGATAGAGTATCACTCCAGTCGCAAGTAGGATTCTATAACTCTATCCGAGACTCTATCTCTCGAGGGGATTGCTATGCAATGCCGTACTGAACCCTAAAGGAAATGACCATGGGTAAAATATCTGAACCTACACTTTACCTCAATAAGGTCTTACAAATCCATATCAAAAGGACTGCCTCATCGCAAGGGTCCCAACGCTACAGACGGATCCTCAAACAGATTTATGGTTTGAAAGTTACTGGGATTTTTGTAAAAATCTGTTGGTTGGGTCCGGGCCTGGTCTGATTCGGCCAGACCGACCCAACCCGACCCGACCCAACCCGGGGTCTGTTGACCCAACCTGTTGGACTCGGCCCGCTGGGCCGTGATTCTAGCCTGTCGGGTCACCTAGGGTGGCCCTGTTTCTCCAACTCGACCCATTGTGAGCGGGCCGACCCACTTGCGCTGGACACAACCTTGCGGTCCACCGTGTGGCCACCTGGCACCACAAGTCAATGCATCTGGTCTGCACGATCCGTTGGATCCCACGACCATCTTTGCGACCTCATACTGTGATGTACTACCACCGCTGGCGCTGCGGGTGCCTCCGCCGCCAGCCGTTGAGCCGGTGGCCGTCTGCCGTCGCCACGGCCCGCCTGGCCGTGACCTTCCCCCACCACCATAGCCCGCCTCGCCATAGCCTTCCACCACCTGACCACGACCTTCCACCACCACCGTGACCCACCTGGACATGGACTTCCCCGCCGCCGGCTACTGAGCCAGCGTCCGCCTCGCGCCGCCCTCACCCGTGACCTCCTACCACGAGCTGATCTGCCACCACTGTCCTGCCTGGACCACGGGTTGCCGCCGCCGCCAGCCGTCAAGCCAACTACCTGGATCATTGCACCACAAATAATGGGAAGAACACAAGAACGCCCAAAGTGGATAGATTTGGGCCTTGTTCGTCTTGACCCCGATCTATCCATGTTAGAATTGAAAATGAGAAGGATTCTCAATTTTAAGCATGGTTTAATCTAAACATGGATAATCCCTGATTCAAAACCTGCGATATAAATCCCAACCCCACACTATGCCCAATCTGTGAATCAATCTGTTTGTCAATTGATTCACATTCATCATAGGGAAAATAATGAAGAACAGAGAATGAAACCAAATAAAACAACTCCCTACCTGGGTTTGGATCGTTCATTGACAGAGGGAGAATTTGTCTTTATTGATGATCCACTGAAGAACGCCCTCAATCCTCGATCCTTGATTCGAGTTGGCATAGATCCGTCATCGTTCGCCAACGCCATTTTCTGAGGTTCCTTCTCTCAAGAGTTCTTAGGGAATTTCTAGGGTTGTGAATTCTCACCATGGAACCCTACCTCTAGGTTTAATAAAAAGGAAACAGAATCTGTTGCGTCATAAGAAAATATTTTTATTAAAATATTTAATGATGGTTACGTCCAAAATATAACTTTTTTTTGGCCTGCGTTAGACGATGTTAGGCCCTACCCAAGGTAAAGTCGCTATTCCAAACGCAATGGTGCCCTTAGATTTTTGATCCGGGCACCCTTTTATGAGTGATTAAAGTTCAAAGTTATACATCGAGTGTTTTTTTATTAAAAATTGAACTTTATTTGAAAATTTATTCTAGGTACATCGGGTCTCATAATCTCATGCTATCTCAGCGCACAGTCTTAATATCTTCCTAATCAATTTATTAAAATAAATCATAGTAAAAATCCAAGTCATTACAATAAAAATGATAAGGAAATTAACTTACAAATAGTATATAACATGATAAAAAAATTAATAAAATAAGTTGTAGGAACTAATCTTTTCATGATGGTTGTATAAATTATTGACCCATTTTCTTATTATCATTATCTTACTTGTAGTCTCCAATGAGCATGAGTAGCTTCGAACAAACCATCCCAACTCGAATAAAAGAATCCACCTGTATAGGAAAACAATTATTATGTGAGAAATACTAAAAATAAATAAATTAAACATAAATATGAATCATACATTAATTCTATAGACAATGATTTTACTATGAAAACATCAAAATTACCTATGTGATTGAGCAGAGGCACCGTTTTTATTCTTACTACAAAGGTAGTGGAGGGAATTTGAAGGAAAGTGATAAAAACCAAAACTATAGGGTGAACAGGTTTTTAGGGAGAAGAAGTCTGTGAAAGTTTTGATGCAGAAATACATGAAAGATGGGCATAAATATTCTAAAATAAACAAAATTTGTAAGGAATAATGAAAATTAAATAAACTTTCATTATATAATTTTTTGGTAAAATAGAGAAAGTATATCATAATATTACCTTTAAATATTCCCAAAGGGTTTCCCTTATTATAGTCCGTTCTTCCACGAGATTAGTAACAACATCATGTGTAGAAGACATTGTCTGTATGAGTAGTCAAACATTTAATTTATATTATGTTATTGTAGTAGATAACATATAATATTATGAGAAAAACATAGTAATACTAAAAAGAAATAAATTATAAATAAATATGAAACAATCCATTACCTCTATGGAAGTCACATCTTCATTCTATTTGTGTACATTCTTCCATTAGGTATTCTACCCCATTCATTTATAAAAAAATATATATCATCTTGTGAATATGAATATTTTTGACAGTCATAGTAGTACTGGAAAAATATAAATTTAGAAAAGATTAATAAATATTTTAAATTAAATAGTAATTATCTCCAAAAATACCTCTTTGGGGATACTAGTTTGTTGATGGAATATGATCTCTCTCATAAATTTACATACATAATAACCACAATCTTTTCCATTTGTTTGTTTTAGAAACTGCAAAAACATTGATAAAAATAATTAATTTGTTTTGATATGTGTTTGAATAGTGAAATCTTATTATATACACCCTAATACTTGTCCACTTATAGAACTTGTCAGACTTATTATGTGCATAGGCTGTCCTCATGCTATGAATTTCATGATATTTAAACATTTCCCTATCATAACAGAATTCTCATTAAAACATAATATAAAATATACAACTTTAAGTTTAGTTCTAAAATGTTGGATGTAGTGTATTACAAAATTGTCAAATTCTATCATGTGTGGTCGGTTTTTTGGGTATCCATGCAATGAATCTAGGAAATAAATCTTTGGAGTATCCAAATTGACCAAAATGAGCATCCAATGTTGCCTAAAAACAAAAAAAAGAATAAGTAATGAAAGAAATGAAAGAAATGAAAATATTTTTGATATGATTAAATCGTATATTTTAACCCCTACATCATTGGTATTAAGAAGAGTCTGTCATCCGTAAGTTTGTTTTCAAACGATTTGGCCATTTTTATCACTATTTCATCCATTTTTTTGAATCTATTTCTTTTTGTTCTGTAGAAGTGACGTGATGACTAATGATTTTAAATTTATATTCATGGGGTAATCCCTTCAATTGGTATTCATATATATGCCTGCAAAAAATATGAAATGTATTTAGTTATAATTAACATAGTATATCAGCTATTGGAAAAACAAATCACAAAAACACACCTCATGTGTACATTTACAACTAAGCCTCCTAGCCATTCATACTTGAGGATTTCATTTACATTCTCAAGATCAATGTAGTCTATAGAGTCCCCTTCGTATATTTGTTCTTCAAAATCAACTATATGATTATTACTATTTTGTAACTTTGTATTCGCATGAACCTTCAATGTTAGTAAATGTGGATATTGAATGGGCTAGGTAAAGGTGATTTCGAAAGATATTTTTGATCAGTTGGTTGATCCTTTAGATGGTTTTGAGTCAACCTTTCATTTAACCCCATTCCCTTTGTCTATATGTAATAACATTCATCAATTCAGACATTTTTTCAGTAATTATTAAAGGTTTAGCATGAAAAATAAATTGGAAATGAATACCTCCTTATTGACATGTTTTTTTACAAGATCTAAAAACTATGCTATGAATGTTTCAAAAGGTTGGTCAAACATATGAATATTTGTGTCATCAAGTGGAATAGGTATCTTGGTTCTCGACCCATGAGATATGGTAATACCCACTCTCACATAACCTATTTAAAGTGGTCAGTTGTGTAGTCTGTCTTATTAGATATTGAACACGGTATCCCTCGTAACAAGGTGATGGGTGGGTGTTTATAGATATAAATCACAGTCATTTTCATCTTGTAGAATATTAGTATAGGAAAGGTATCAGTGTCTGTCTGATTTACATTTCACCGAAACAATTATTAAAATATTGATTACCTCAACTAAGATAGCTCTTTGAGGGGAATGGATCGCCTCAAAGCTGGTGGGGGTGGGGGGGGGGAGATATTTATTGAAGGAAATTTATAAATATATTAGAGGACCCACCATCTATTTAATTCATATTCCAAATTCTAATTGGATATCCATTTCTTAAAAACTAGTTGATTAGAGGAACCCAAACGATTAGAGGGAATTGCTGCATGAATGAATCCATGGTGAGTTGTTTTATCCTTAGAATGTTTGGGAGTTTGAAATGGTTTATATTATTATTCATTTCTTGAGAATTTTGAGTAAGTATTATCATTATATTTTTTTTTCACTCTAGCTCTCTTCCCATTTGGTTTCCTACTAGGAAAGTCACCTCATTTTCCATCACACCCATTATAATATTGGTTCCTCCTAGATCTGGTCCTTACTAAAACCAAAATCATTAATCATGTGTAATAAACAATAATTATGATCCCTAGATCATTACATAAACATGTAGCGTAACTTAGAAACGTGGTATAAAAAATGTGGCACATACATAATCATAGAAAATCATTTCATATGTCACATTTATCTAGGAATACCATCATAACATAGTGGATTAAGAACCAAAACCTATTTCTCATATTTTATTGATCACTATAACTCATTTCCTATAGTGGATTGAGCATCACAACTCTTTTCCCACAGTCGATCAAGCATCAAAACTCGTTTCCCATTGTGGATCGAGCATTACAACTTGTTTCCCATAGTAATATCATGAGATATTATACATTACTCAATACATTATAGGGATATATAGGTCCCACTCATTATATAATGATAAAATATACATATGTGGGCCATATGAAATTAATTATACACTACAACAAAATCACCTGTTTGCAGCGGTTTAAACCACCACCAAATGTTTCTGCAATGGTTTCAAAAAACCACTGCTAAAGTTGGTTCTGAAATCCAAAACACATCAGTTTCTTCCATTCAGTAGTGGTTTCTGGTAACCATCATAGAAAGTATGTTTAGCGGTATTTTTTTTCATTTTATCAGTGGTTTTTCGGCAAAAAAAATGGTAAGGATTTAGCGACGGTTTAAACCACCGCTATATCCTCTATATTTTTTGATAGGAAAACCACTGCAAAAATGAAAAAAGACCACTTCTAAATAATAATGAATTTATATAGCGGTGATTATAAATTCATCTAAAAGAATCAACATTATATAGTGGCAGTTTAAACCACTACTAAATAATAATATGTCACATTTAGCAGCGATTTAAACTGCCGCTATATTCTGTTTAAAAAAAAATACAGCTGTAGAATCTGCAACCCCAGAATAGAAGTCAAACCTAAAAGAGAATAAATAAACAATGCACCATTACTCTATAAGGAGTTCCAAAATATCATATACCTATCATCACACTAATACCCTATAGGATTGACCAGTAAAACACAATAAAAAATAATATGATCGTACCAAACTTGAGCCATCACAACATGTGCTACATCACTAAAAATAACTAAACCATCAAACTATCCCTACATCCCATGAAAATAGTAAATAACAAATGTCTATGATTCCCCAAAAAACTAAGTAATTTAACTCACAAACAAAATTTCCATTATTAATCATGTTTCATTCATCATGTCCTTTAAATCCATATTTAATGAAAAACCACTAAATTCATTACTCATATTTATTTCATCCATTACATGTTCATTTTATATATCATTAATTTATTATCATCATAATATAATTTTATTTTAGCCACACCCATATCAAATTCATTATTACCAAGTACATTCCACTACCACTGGGTATCCACAACATTATCCCACAAGAATCAATATATTCCCTATTTTTAGCTTGGGTTAGGTCACTGCATCCCTAATGTATAACTATTCATCCTCAATTATATCATACTATTCCAACCATATCATTTTTTATTGCACCCACTGCCCCAAACATCACTAACATCTCAAATATTATTGATCAACTAAAAACCAACCCAAAATGCATCTCATGCTATCCAACATAGGCCTACTACCCAACACATTCCAACCAATGTACTCAAAACCATCCATGGAAATCACTTATTAATAACTTACAGATTAACCTAATGATCACAAAATAAAAAATAAGAAATTCAGAAACACACAAAAATATTTATCATCATCCAACAGTTCCTATTTTCACTATTATAAAATATTCATTCATATCGATCCCCTTTCCCCACAAAAATGGTTCATTACAATATTTATGTCATTAAACTTTTATGAAAGGTAAAACCAAAAAAAAAATCAAATAAATGATACACAATTCTGAGAAACATCAATGATTTTCACTAATAAAAGTATCATGTATCAAGCACATAGGAAATAATAATGAAAACAATTTAACGCATGAGACTCACCCCATTCCTTCAATTTCATTACATCTAATTCATTTTCATTATTAAGAAAATCCATGTTATCCACCCAATGAATAAAAACATGTTTATCAAACAATTACATGAGGAAGGGAGAGTTCTAAAATCATTTACCTCAACTATAGTATTACAACTATGCCATTGGAATAAAACAAGGAAGAGATTGACAGAATAACAAACACATGTGAGGGAAACTCAAATCAAACAAGATCACAAATATTATTCATTAAAACCATATCTGAAACATTAATTAATTCTAAAAATCCCCACCTCTAATTAAAACACTAATTATTACCTGATAAACTCTACTCAACACCCTCTCCATCTCATTCTCCACCTCCTGCTACTGACAATTGCAAGACAATTATATTGAAAATTAAATAGTGTTGTATATTTATATTTAAACTTAAAACTAATAAAAGTTTATAAACTAAATGATTTTTAAGTTGTGTGATTTAATTTCTCACCACCATCCATCAATGCAATATCATAGGGGATAGATCCATTCATATTCTGATATAAATCAATCAATGCTTTCTACAAAGTGGACATCTAAGCCCCCGTTCCTGAATTGTGATTTTCATAAAAACAAACTCCATCTGAGCATCTTGAGGTAGGGGTGAATACAACCAGTAGTATATGTAGTTGCAATCCCCGATGTCCTACCAAATACCTCATATGGTAATGGTCCCAAATCCATCCCATGTAGTCAACCAGGATGCTCATTCCCAAGGATTTTACCAACTGGGCCATCCTGGGAGACTGAGAAGGACTGCGTGGGATTGTCATCCCATAGTTCTTTAATTTTTACCTATAAATCAAATATCAGTCATATTTTAAGCAATACATATTAACATAGTGACAACTGACAATAAGTTATTACAATGAAAAATGAATTCATACCCAAACTTCTTTGGCAGACTCATTAACATAACTCCCATTAGATTTTTTATGAACATCCAACCACAGTTCTATTCGGAAGATTTGGTGACCTAAATTATATGACTGCATTAAACAAAGTTAAATAAAAAATTTAATATAAAAAATAGATAATACAATCTTATAAATATTTAAACTAATGAAAAGATTATCAGAGTCAATCGATTTCTAAATTTTTTTTTGACCCGACAGTGTGAGGAATGGTTTTCTTATCCCAACTCGATGCATTATTCCTTAAAACATCCTGAAATAAATAACATGTAATTTAATAGTAATGTATGCAATTTAATCTCTTTTTCATATGAATGTATAAATGTAAAATGATATTAATATAATAATATATATTTAAATACCACATGACTCTCATGATGATGGATATCAACAAAAACCTTCCATTTCTCTCTAGGTAATCCATCGGGTACCTTATCATATATTTGTTGGGTGCTCAAAAAAGTATCATCGAGTTCATTCTATAATATCTATTTAAAATCCTTCTATTTCTTACCCAATTTTTTCAATGTCCACTTTCGTGCTATACAATAAACAACGAGAAAGTGGGAAAACATCTACACAATGAGATTAAATTTTAAAATATTAGAATTTAATAACATAATGACATTCAATTACACCATAATGTATTAACACTACCTTTATATGTGAATCAAAAAAATTCAATTTTCTAAGATTGAGGCATATGCCTCCAATCAGTATACGTAATTGGAAGTGTAAGTAGCTCTACTACTAGATGGACTAGAATATGGCCAAATAATAATGCGGTATCATCCATAGGGACCCCATAACAGTTAAATGGGACAACTATATTTAGTTTGTTCAGATTCTAGACATCTAAAATTTTCATATTTCTCTTCATAGTATCATTGTTTCCATATTTTATGAAAAAAATTAGTAGTATAAAAAAGTGAAATAACTTTATTCATATTAAAATTGTACCTACAACTGTCACCCTCCAATATCCTCATGAAGAAATAGGACTGATGACCTTCTCCCTCTCTACCAAGCCTACTGAATGGGGAGGCATTTGCTGATCTGCTGATGGGAAACTGACAAAGGGTGTTCCATAAGATAACAAAATGGAGGGTGTGAGAGATGATGTAGGGGAAAACCATAGGGTGTCTTAGATGCTTCAGGGAGGGTGACTAGTGGATCATCATATGTTGGTATAGTCAAGGGAATGTCTACTGAGAGTCAATTAGGATAAGTAAAATGATTATTTTTTGTAATTCCTATCATTTAATCAAATAAAATTAACTTCATAACATATATTTTAAAAATTCCTACAGAAAAAAACAAAAATGATAACAGATGTACAGTACTGACAAACAAATATACATAGCTATGATAATGAATGACTACACAAATAACATAAGTGGTTGATAAACGAATGAGTGGTTGCACAGACAATCATTTTTTCCTTGAATCATGTTGCTTTTCTACTCCATTATTACTTTATCCACCCTTTCAAGAATAATATTTTCAATATCATGATGAAAAAATAAGTCCACTTCTTTCTATTTATGAGATTCAATATCAGAGGTCAAATCTTCCACTTTATCACCCATATTATATAA
Source organism: Viscum album (assembly GCA_963277665.1). Classification (NCBI taxonomy): domain Eukaryota; kingdom Viridiplantae; phylum Streptophyta; class Magnoliopsida; order Santalales; family Viscaceae; genus Viscum; species Viscum album. The sequence goes on along the minus strand of OY728164.1, from coordinate 564,437,974 downwards.
GTCTCTTTGTTTTACGTGAGAAACTACACTCCACCCTTCATCCACAATATCTTCCACATAATATACCATTTTCGATTATGATGATAAGATATACAGATCATGTAATTCAAGGTCACTGACATCCATCAAGTGAGAGAAGTTCACAGAAGTAAATTGTAAGGAATCTCTTTTAACACCCCTGATAATACTGACCTAGTTGTATTTGAATAAAACAACTAAAAAATTCCTGTGGTAGTTTAATTCGATAATATCAATTAACTTTTCATATTATCTCACATTGTAAAATGTAAATATACCATTATTATGTGTTTTCAAACCCTCTTCTCGATCGACTATACAAAATTTAAAGCCATTCACATTATAAGCGTCGAATTTTCTAGCATGTTTTATAGGACCTTGAGAAAGAAACTTCAAATCTTCTGACAAATCAGCTCGAGTATCAGTATTCATGATCTACAAAAAGTAATATACATCATTAGATTTACAAAATATATGTGTCAACCTAATATCTATATTGATTTCAATATTTATGAACTTACACATTGTGGAAACCAATCTACAAGATCTTTATTAACAACTTTTGTTATATCTTTATCATTTCTTATTCACCCTCTAATTTGTCTCTTTATTTGTATCCCAATCTCTTCAATAAATGGATCTGAAATTTTACTATTCAACAACACATATCTATGTTCCTGTAATAATTACATTTATGTCAGTGTAACATTTGTGCTCCTCCCAACTGATTGACTAATAGTAGGAATTTTTTTTGATTTTCCATTTAGTTGATATTGAGTCAATGTGTTGTCAACATTTACAACTTGATTGAATCTTATATCAATATCATCCGAGTATCTAGAACAAAAGGTAAGACACTCCTCAACCAAATAGACTTTAAAAATAGAGCCTTTAGGTTGAGCTTTATTTTTCACATATGATTTCAAATGCCCAAGATAACTATGAAATAAAATAAATAAAACAAAATTGTGTATTTAATGAAGTGAAAATAATTTTTTAATTAAGATGAAAAATATATTAACAAAATACCTATCAATTGGATACATCCATCAATAATGCATGGGGCCTCCTAATTTAGATTCCTCGACTAAATTCATAGTTAAATGCATCATAACAGTAAAAAATGATGGAGGACATATCATATCCTTTGCACAAAGTGTCAATACAATTATCTCTTGAATGTTTTCAAGTTCAAATGGTTGTAGATTTTTCTCAGATAGTTGTCTAAAGAATGTGAAAAATTGGAGTATAACAGTAGTAACCTTTTCAGTCAATAATGTATGAAATTCCAATTATAGTAACTACTATAACAAAATATTTGAATCATGAATTTTCAATCCATACAACCTATGAAAATTTAAGTCAAAACATCTTTATATGTTAATTGAATACCAATAATATACCTTCACATGTTTTAAAATTATAAGGAATGTATCTTTATCCCTATTTTTCATTGAAAATTTTTTCGGATCATACTTTTCATTATCACCTGGTCAGAGATCAAGCTTTATGTTCATTTATTGTAAGTCTTTCCAAGCATTGAGATGGTCCTTCAATGTTCCATGCTCATTAAGCAATGTGAAGATCAAATTGTCACAAACATTCTTCTCAATATGCATAACATCAATATTATTCCGTAACAAATTAAATTCCCAATATGGAAGTTTGAATAATATACTTTTTTCTTCCATTATTGAATTCTGATTTCACTTGAAGATGCACTTCAAACTTGTTTCCCACTATCATTCAAATGACGCACCTTCCCAAATTTGGTTTCAATATTTCCAAGTTGTTCCAATATTTCAGAACCTGTCAATAACTTTGGATGTGGTCTATGATCAATATAACCATTGAATATTGACTTTTTCAACCAAAATATATGAGATGTATCAAGAAATATTAGATGACACAAGAAAAACCATTTTTTACTGTGAGGTAGTCATTTAGGATCAAAATAAAACACTACTGGAAATTTAGTATATACCAATGGTTTAAAACTATTGGTAAAGCCTGTATAACCGTTGGTAAAACTTATACCAATGGTTTATCCAACTGTTGACAAGAAAGCTGTGGGGATAGGCTTATACCAATGGGTTATGAAATAACCGTTGGGATAAGCCACCGGAAATTATATCATACTTCTCAATGGTTTAGAAACCGTTGAAATAGATCTTTACCAACGGTTTCTGAAAACCATAGGTAAATACTGATAATAATAGCCTTTACCAATGGTTTATGAAACTATTGTTAAATATTGAACTAACAGGCCTTTATCAATGGTTTCTGAAAACTGTTGGTAAAGATTGAGAATAACAGACATTTACCAACAGTTGTAAACCATTGGTAAAGAGTGGGTTTTTTCAATTCTATACCAATGGCTTTGGAAACCGTTTGTATAGATCTTGCAATTCCCCCTATCCAAAAGCAAGCATCTTTCCTCTGTGCATTTACCTATTGAATAAAACAGAATTCAGAATACATAATACCTATCATTCTATACCACTGGTCTATAAACGCCCTCCAGGTTTATAATGATCTCCCCCATTCAAAACCATAAAATATCATATTATGTCTTATGCTTGAATTTTATAATCTGTGTGTTGATTTGACTGCAGACTATATCTTTATGAGGGATCTGTTATACAACCCCTAATTTGAGTTATTTCAAAATGGTATCACATGTTGAGTTTATTAATGTACACCCTTTATGTATTGGTTAATTCTCTCTTATTTTTTATGTTATCCCATATAGACATAAAGTAGATTAACCAAAGTCTCTTAGGTAAGTTGTCAGTGAAACTTTCATTCTCTCAAAAGGTGATACAGGATGTAATTATGAGTAAAATAGGGATAAGTTGGTATCTTTTAGAGAAGTTAAATGAAATGAGAAGATCCCAAGATATCCTTTGTATTTATTATCAATAACGTGGAAAAAGATATAAACATATTGGTATAAGAGTTGTTTGTTGGTATTGTAAAACAAATAAAAATGGGGACATTTATGTTCTTATTGATTTGATATTTGATTGTATTTTTTATTAATGATTTTGGCATGATATAGTGTTGAGGAGTGAAATAAGCTATTGATGTCGAGGGGGTGGGGGGGGGGGGGGTGGGGGTGGGGGTGGGGGGCTTTCTAGGGGGTTGGGGGTGCTATCCAAGGGGTAGGAGATGTCCATGGGGTGGGGTGTCCAGGGGTGGGGGCTATCTAAGGGGGGTGGGGGGCTATCTAAGGGGGGTGGGGGGCTGTCTAGGGGGTTGGGGTGGGTGTCCAAGGGGGTAGGGGGTTTTTAGGGTGTGGGTGTGTGTGTGGTGGTGGGGGGGGGGGGGGGGGTCCAGGGGGGTGGGGGGGGGATCCAGGGGGTGTGGGGGGTGTCTAGGGGGTGGGGTGGTTTCCAGGGGGGTGGGTGGGTGGGGGGGTGTCCAAGGGGGTGGGGGGGGGGGGGGGGGTCCAGGGGGTGGGGTGGTGTCTAGGGGGGGCTGTCTAGGGGGGGGTGGGGGGTGTCCATGGGGGTGGGGGTGGGGGTGTCCATGGGGTGGGGGGTGTCCAGGTGGTGGGGTGGTGTCCAGGGGGGGGGGGCGTCGAGGGGGTTTGGGGGGGGGGGGGGTGTCCAAGGGGGTAGGGGGTGTCTAGGGGGGTCGGCGGGCTGTCCACGGGGGTGGGGTGGGGGGGCTATCCAGGGGGTAGGGGGTGTCCAGGGTTTAACACTCCAATCTTCCACGATACAATTCTCTTTTTAATAATATAATAGTATGCGTTGTACGCAACACCGAGTTTAGGCGCACCACGACCTATCAAACTAGCCGTTTAGAAAGCGGTTATGAATAGTAATAACCACATTTTTAATTATATATATATATCTCATATAATTTTAACATTCATATTTTATGTTTTTTAAACATAATATAAGGACAAATTCAATTTTTTAGATAAAAGAAGTATTTTTCAAAAATGCAGTTTTTTCCCCTTTTAATGGCGAACCCTTTCTAAATATAATATTTTACACTTTTATATGTTCTATTTGAAAAAATAATATTCTTATTTAGAACCAGGACATCAAAATTCACTTTGGGTAAATTTTTGGTATTTTTATGATAAAATTCATTTTTATGAATAGTGAAAATACTGTATTTTAATTCAAAACTGCCTTTTAATCTAATTTATTTATATGGTTAGATTATATTTTTAATTGGTTTTAAAGTTAAATTAAATTATATTTTTACCATTTAATCCAATGTTGGTCATTTTAAGTAATTTAACTTTGAAATTGGACATAAACAAGTGTCAATCTTTTGATAGTTATTATTTCTTAAAAACACGCTTTTTTGTTTTGACAATGGTAATTAATTTTAAATTAATTAATGCAACTTCTATGTTTTGAATTTGGTAAAATAGACATCATTTTTAAATTCATAATATCAAATATATCTTAGGAATAATTTTTGGTATTTTTCTGAAAAACTCCAGTTTTTGATGAATAGTGAAAACACTAAGTTTGTAGTTAAAAAACCGACTTTTTCATTTAAATGAAATTTTACCGCTTCTGTGAATTGAATTTCAAAAATCTGACATACATGGTTGTTATTATTAAGTAAAATGTGGTTCAGTAAGATGAAAATAATTTTTGGTGAATAATAACTTTTGACTTTTATTTACCAAGGTTAAAGGTAAATAGAGCAATTCAAGGTAAAAATAATATTATAATAATATTAAATTACCCGAACATGTGTCCTAATTATATTGGTTGATACATTTCTGACTACGGGCATCCTTGGGTCGATTTTGGGACCCCATGGAGCCACTTAAGAGTGATAATGACACTATATTAATTAATTTAAAGTAATGAAAAAAATGACATAAACATATATATTTTAGTAAATCAATTCTTAAATAGGGTTATATAAGTTATCTCTTCGACTATAAATATTAATTTGAAAGATAAAAATATTTCCTACATCATGATATTTTTTTTATAATTTTTAGACATCAAATAAATAAAATTATTTATGACACAATAATGATGCAGTGTTTACCTCATTAATGAATTATTTAAATAAATAAGATAATAAAGATTAAAAAAATATCCAAAACCTGACCAATTATTATTTTATGATTTTATTTCGAACAAGAGTCATCTTATATTCAAATTTAATAAGTTTTGTACCTTTAAAAACCGAAAATCATTATATAATAAAATAATATTTTCAAACTTTCCTAAAGAGTCCCTCACCCCCCTTATAAAAATCCCTCATCTATAACCCATTACTCACACCTCTAAATCCCCTTTTCTAGTCCAAAATTTTCCAAAATAAGCTCTCAATATCTCTCTCTTCCACCTAGAAGCCTTAACTTAGGAAGAAGGCACTTCAAGAAATCCTTTTGGTTCAGACCCTAGGGAGTTACCCGATTTAAAGGTAATGTCTTCTCTTAAGTTATTTTCTTTTATTTTACTTCTCCAACCCCCTAAAATATTTTATTACTTTATTTTATAAAAAAAGTATCCTCGATATACTAGGTTTTTGATATGAGAAGTATTCTAACTAAACTTACACACACCTCCTTCTAATGGGTAAAGAACATACTGTTTCTGTGGACGATGAACTACTGCCTCACGAAACGATGATTGTTCAATCTTCTCCTACCACCTCTTATGGTGTCAATTAAGATGGAACTATATTTAAATGTAATATAAATTATATTTATATTTTCTCTATACTTCTGTATTTTTAATTTATATCACACCTTTATGGTTTCCATAATGGGTAAATACGATAATTTCATTTGAGGAAGTGCGGACTACCGTCCCCTCAGAGTAATATGACTCGTTCATTCCATATGTAGAATGAATAAAGGATAGATTTAATTAAATTAAATAACATATATATTATACTGTAATTATAATATACCTATGTATTATTATATTTTCATTCCTTTAAATATAAAATAGAAATGGAAGTAGTGTTCATGCGTACATACAGCTTACCGTCTCCATGAATGGTGCGTTTCATTTCTTATCTTAAAATGATATGGAATGTTATAAATACATATAAAATAGATATATATGATATATATGATATCTAAATCATGAATATCATTATGGAGATAATGGAATTTTTACCACATGGACAATTTGTAATTATAACAAGTTCATTTTTGACTAAAGTTCCGAACATCAACAAAATGTCCGATATGAACTCAAATAATTAACTAATTGTTATAGAAAGGTAATAAGTGTTATAAAAGGAATAATAAAATTTAAAAATGTTCTTAATGAATTAGAAATTAACTTAATTTTATTATTTAGGAAGAACACGGAACATACGAGTCAAGTCGGACACGAGGTAAATGGTTTTAATCTCACTTTTATTCCCGTGAGATTCATGCTATATTTGCCACTATTTCCTTTTGTGTGGTGTATATACTTCCCATGATTGTATTATTTGTCTAATATAATTTAATTTATGGGTATTTATATATTCATTGTATGATCCTTCTTTCATGGGTTGTATAATTCGTAAGTTACCAAATCGTAAGGGAATTTCTAATTTCAATTTCCACTCATTGAGTTTTACGCAAACTTCATTGATTATTTTACTCCAAGATTATGTGTGAAATCACTATTTATTTACTTATGTATTAATTTCCACCCCCCTTTGTGTGTATATATTTTTTATACACATAATAACTCCTTTGATAAATTCTCAAGTCATCGATATGAACTTGATAAGAGTAATTTTAACTCAATTTCCATTCATTGAGTTAAACATCCAAGTCATTGGTGTTGTTTTTACAAAAATATGTGTGAATGTACTCTGATTGATTTACACTGAATATACAATCATATTTATTGTATTTATATTTGTCACACATAATTATTTAATTGATTTATCCTCAACCTAAGGATACGGTCTTTATAAGTAATTTCATCTCAATTTACATTCCATTGAGACTTCTTTGTTGTTATGCGCCAATTAACTTTTATATGGTGTATATACTGTAATTTGAAATAGTATATCATGAATCCATTTATTCTCATGATATTATAAAGTTTTTATTACCTCAATTATTTTTATTAAATCATCTCTCATTTGGTTAGGAACTCTAACTAAAATATCATTTTAAATTTTTTAAATATTTATTCTTCTAAATATTTCTCATTAATGCCCATGTTTTAAAAATGGTTTTAAGGATTTATTTAAATGGGAATGCATATTTTTAAATTAAAATTCATTTTAAAAGTTTCAAATTGGTATGATACACTTTGATTCAAAAGTCTATTTTAAATGGATTCTTGATAAATAGTGAGACTTTTAAATGTTTTCAAGAAAAATGAGGTATTTCTCTCAAATAGTTTTAATGATTATTTTCATATATGTCAATATCCTTAATTATTTTCAATTTAGGTTAATTTATTATAATACAATCTTCCATATTTCATTGAATGAGTTATGTTTGACTTTGGATGTTCTATTTTTATACCACTCATGGTTTGTGGTTAAAATATTGACATTTCGTATGCTAGTTTTAATACGAATGTTTAGATTATGTTTCAACCTTTTCAAATGAAGAATGCATTGGAATTAGTAAGTGATGGGTGTATCCCACTATAGATCCTCGATGCATCGGTAGGTCTCATGAGACAAACTAGTTTCTTAGCACAAGGCCTTGAAAAAATCTTATTTGTAGTCTTAGCACGAGGCCTTGACTATGTGGTTATAATGTCCGACATTATGCATTACATCATTATGAAATTGGATATTTATATTTCATGTGATTATTATACTAGTAGAATATCCATGTGAATAAGTAAATGGAATTATTTGATTTATCTTTTCCATATTATACTGAAGTTTATGTTTAAAAGGCTTTTGTTTTAGTCTTATACATTACTTTAAATGTTTATGTTTATTTATGAAAGTTTCCGCTATATTGTTATCTTTACTGAGAATCTGAGCTCACCCCTTTCTATGTTTTATTTTTCCCAGGATGTAAAGAAGTATATTATGATTGAACTATAGGGATAGGCTAAGGGATATGAGTGTGTTCAAAGGGGGTACAATGTTGTTGTTTTTCATTTCAAAATGTAATGTAAAACTTACGTATGTATCTAGTATTTCCAAGGCTACTAAACTAATCGGTCTTTCGAGACTTGATCTCTTGTGATCATGCCAATGTTATGTAATAATGCACCAACTCTGGGTAACTGGGGTCGGGGCGTTACAGTTGTTATTATAGGAAGTTTAGTACAAACCTTGGAAACTATATTTAGAAAAACTATGATTATAGAACATTACCCTAAGATAGAATTTGTGGATTAGTATAGAAGAACATCCAATTTTTTTAGTAATGTAAATATTATTTGGATTTTCCAAGAAATACATCCCTATCTAGATACGAGTGGGTAGAGGCGGCTCTGACACAGATGTACCTAGGGGTAAAACCCAAAAACACTACTTTGAGCTAGACTCAATGGGAACTGGTGCATGTCAATGGGCTTTTCTACACTCTTGGTTACGACACTCTTGGGGGATATGCATAGAATAATTCACATTTTCTTTACAAACAGATTTAAAGTATTTTAATATAAGATGTGAATAAATAACCTTGGTTAATCCTAAGGTGTTTTAGATTAAAAATAAGGTGTCATGATATTCTCTAAATGATTTTATGACCATTGTTACTAACACAATTATTTTTGGTTTTAGTCAATGGATGGATTCCAAGGAAGTCATAATAACATTGAACATGATGTAAAAGGTGGGAACAGTGGTGGAAATGAGCAATGAAATGGAATGTTGATAGGCGTAAAAGATATCGTGTTTATGTTGAATCAGTTTTTTCAAAAATATGATCAACAACATATATATTAATAAACTCCCAAACTCAACAAAGAAGAGAAATATGATGAATGATAAGAGCTCCAACAGTGGAGACCATGGAGAAAAGAAAGCTTGATTTCCATCATGCCAGAAATGTGGAAGGAGACACATAGGAAAGTGTATCAATGAAAAAAAGAAATGCTTTATGTGTGGGAAATAAGGACATAAAGTAAAGAATTGCCAAGGAAAAATGAAGAGTACTATGGAAGAAAATAAAAATGATCCCAAGAATCCATTTATATTCATTTTCCATAAATGTAGGGGACCTGGGCATTACAAAAGTGAATGCCCTATTCTATAGGATAACCTCTTGGTCAAGGATGAACCTATGTGTAAATAAATGGATGACGAAATGTTTAAAAGTATTAGTGCTCTTTTTTGATGGGATTACTTTAGAAGAATTTTCTCTTGTATGTGTAACCCTAAAATTTGTTACGTGAAAATTATATTTGAGGAAGAATTATCTTTTCTCTTTTGGATATAGTTATAAATAACCATTTGGGTTTATATGATTGTTACGAACCAGACCGGGTCACCATCCGACCCGACGCTCGACTTAGTCCGTGACAAGGCCCGAAGGGCGTTCCCGATCCCCACAGGCTGGCATAAGTGCCTGAGTATCAAAACATTACATGGGAACAATTTACCTGAAATTAAAGACAGAAATACAACTAACAAGATAAACAAATTGAAACTAGAAACATACAACCAAACACGCCTTTAAACTATAAACAAGTTTAAAGTTTACAATTCAACTAAAACCCAAAGTGAACAACAACAAAGATAGAGAACTAAAACTCCAATACCAACCTCCAAGTGAAAACCATCAACAACTAGAACCACCATCACTAAGCACGATGCCTCAACCTGTGACACACAAAGAAAAGGGTCTACATACACCCAAAGGTGTATATAGGGTATAAGCCAAGAGCCCGTTAGGATACCACCCAATAAAAAGGTTCTATGCCACAACATCAAAAAGATAATTTAACATGATTATTTAAAATCATACTTTTAAAATTATTTTAAGGAAAACATTTAAAAACTAAAAGTGTAAAGAAAAGGGTACTGAAAGAAAAAAAAACCATTTCACAATACTACTTTAAAATCGGAAGAGAAAGTTTATAAAGAACATGCACACTCAAGTGGTCCTCTTTATGCTGATGGAAGGCACCACGTCATGAATAGTATAGCACTATGGGTAAATCCCCTAAGGTTTATCTAGCCTGAGTGGGACCCCAGAACCTCGTGTCTTGGTGAAATGTGTCTTAGAAACCACGAACCTCAGAAAACGTGGATTAGAAGACCACAAACCTCAGAAAATGTGGCTAGAAGACCACGACCCTCAGAACTCATGTGTTTAGTTAGTGTTGCAATCGTCAATCCAGCTAAGTGAAATAGGGACGATACCACTTCAGATCACTAGAGCACTAGTTTTAGTCCTCCCACCTAGATACCTGAGTTTTTCCCTTATTCTCAATCAAGTTTCACATTCACATAGTATATTGTTTTCTCACATCACAGACCAAACAAGACATTACACACAAAAGTCACTGCTTTCATACCCAAACCCATTTTAAAAACACACACACACCAAATCAGTTCACAAACATGCTTCACATCTCTTATGTAGTTTAACAATTCACTAAAATAAATTACAAAATAGTTTCCAAAAGAACACCGCAAGTCTTTATGCTCGAAGGCATACCCAAAATCCACTTTTTAGACCAACCACACACCAAAAACCATTTCACATCACTTTCATGATTTGAAAAATAATTTCAACGAATTAAAGAACATTTCTAAATAGCACAGCAAGGGTTCACACATGAAAAATGCTCCATTAAACAATTGATGAAACATTTAAAATTAGCAAACAAAAGTTTACACAAGAGGTATGCACTCGATTTCATATAAGAATGCCACTTTAAAACCAAAATTATAGCATATACCTATCAAACATGTTTTCCATTGCTCAAACAATTTGCAATTTAATTTCAAGAGTACGCAACACAACAGACACACCCAAATTGACTCATTTTCCATTGAAAAACTCCATTTAATTACACACACACCTCAAAGACCCTGAAACACATTTCGCACAGACCAAACGACCCAAAAACCCTTTCCAACCATGTTTAGAATCCCAAATACCACTCAAATAAACAATTTCTCAGTTTATAAAACATATCACATGTATATCATAAGACCTCACTTCAAAACACACAAATTGTTACATGCAAATACCATTTTAAAATCAATTGCACACTCAACTTTTCTAAAACTTCATTTGCACCATATAAATAATTGATTAAAAACTTTTAGAGTTTACCACCATAAGGTCGAAATGAAAAGCATGACCACTTCTAAAGAAAGTTCACTTATCATCACGCACACATGTTAAACAAATTTTAAAACTCATTTCACACAACCTACAAAGCACACCCAATCATTCATACGACAACACACATATTGACGACAAAACTATACTATTTTAGGAATCCAATTTCATCGAACGAGCATGACAAATATTCTAAACATAGTTCGCACCATGCAATTAAATTATAAAAAACACTAAATTAACTAAACAACCAAATTAAATTATATTAAAGATGTCAAGGTATGGAACCACCTACCGAGTGAAGACTTTCCCAAAAACTTGTGTGAAACACCAATCACACCTAATGCGAACCACAAGGGAGCCAAAGGCGAACCCTAAATAAGAATTCGAACCAAGAAAATTTAATATCAAACCCTAAAATAACCCCATACCCACTGGACAACCAAAAATTCAAGAAGAAAAAAAATGAAATAAAATCAAGAGTGGAGACTCTACCAAAAGGGGGGAGGTTGCGGTCGCTGAAGATCCAGCTGGTTCACACGAGGGGAGGCTGAGGGAGGTGGTCGGCGCATTCTAATTTTTGGAGACTCGCGACCAGGATGGCCGGGAGGGAAGTGCTGCGGTGGTGGCTGTCCATTGAAGGGAGTGCACGAGATGGGTAAGAGGGGCTGGCCGAGGGGGGTGCGGGTGACTCCAGTAGGCTGGCCTAGAGGCGTGGTGGAGGAGAAGTGTAGGAGAGTAGGGCAGAGCATGCTGGGAGGCCGAGAGATGGGTGCGACGGATGGAGGGATGCACCTGGTATGGGTGGGACGCGACTGGTGAGGAAACCGGCTGCGAGATGAAGGGAAGGCTGGCGAGCCATGGGGAGGATGGTTCAGCGACTCGGTTTTGGTGTGGCGCGACGGGATCCCGAGTAGAAGGCAGAGGCGTGACATGTTAGGAAGGAGGGGGACTTGGCACGACGGCATGAGTCCAAGGAAGAGGAGTCTTGGTGCGATAAACAAAATGGAGGAGGGAGATAGGGCGGTCGAGCGGGCTCAAAGTGGGTTGACGAGGCCGTGGAGGGAGGCATGAGCCGAGGGGAATCCAGATGTGCAAGCGGCTGGCTGGGAGGGTTCCGGCTGAAACCTGCAGGAGGAGGATGGGGCGGTCGAGCGGGCTCAAGGGGGGGGGGATTTATTTTTTTTTTTACATTTTTTCAAAAAAAAAATTTTAAAAATACAACGAGGTTTAAAATATTTTTTTTTTTACATCCTAAAGGCGGCACCTGGTGTGCCGCCTTTGGGGGATTTTCCGGCCAGGGCAAGGCGGCACCGGGGGTGCCGCCTTTGCCCAAAAAATACCGCAAAGGCGGCACACCAAGTGCCGCCTTTGCCTAAATAATTTTTTTTAAAATTTTTATTTTTATTTTTTGTTTTGTTTTGTTTTATATATATATATATATATATATATAACAAAACTTTTCAGCAGAATTTTTCTGCTATTTAATATCCAGCGGTTCTGCCATTACAGCAGTCTGGATTCTGACTGATACCCTCACCCAGGACTCCCTTTTATAAGGGGGTTTTCCCTGAAAACAATACTGCATTTCCGATGTGGGATTCTGGTTCTCATTTTCCTGCACAGTACATTCTGCGTTTCTGATGTGTGATTCTGTTTCAAGTACGCGACTTTGAAAGACTATAAAAGTTAAAATATAAGACCAATACAAATGAAACTTTAAACACTGATTAAACATATAAGAAATAGTTGAAAACAAAAATAATTTCATAAAAAATGTTGATACGGATTAATTTATAAGCTTTCAAAACCACCTACTTGAAACTTAAACATATTTGAAGTACGTGACTTTGAAAGCTTATAAAAGATAAATTATAAGACCAATACAAATGAAACTTTAAACATTGATTAAACACATAATAAATAGTTGAAAACAAAAATAATTTCATAAAAAATGTTCACCAAAAACAATTTATAAGCTTTCAAAACCATCAACATGAAACTTAAAAATGTTTCAAATTCCCGACTTTGAAAGACTATAAAACATAAACTATAAGACCAATAGAAATGAAACATTAAACATTGATTAAAAATATAAGAAATAGGTGAAAACAACAAAAACTTCCTAAAACATTTCCGTAAAAATTAATTTATAATATTTCAAAACAATCTACTTGAATAGGGAATCCGATCCATCAGTTTGAGGGATACCGGGGCTAGGTAGATAGATAATCGGATCATTGTATCTATGGATTTTTTGGATAGGAAGATAGATTCATTTCATTCATTATATCGAGGTATTTCTTTTTTAAGAGAATATAGACTTTCTTATAATTATAAAATAAGGGACACCTTTATTTTTTGGTTATAGAATACGATTCTCTTAAGGTTAAAAGACATTATTCTTTTAATGGCTTTGAAAGTCATTATTTGTTTTGCATGAAATTGTATTTCTTTTTTGTAAAAAGTTTTTATATTTCCACCACACATATAATTGAATGCAAAACATCATATTAGTATTTTTATTATGATTTTATCCATATTAATATGATTTTGATAATAACAAAACTTTTGAATTAATAAAATCTATCATGATTATGATTCTTGATCATACAGAAATTTTATTCAAATTTTTACCCATAAATTTTAATGAGGATGAATATTACACAAAATTCAGGATCACATGTCAGATTTTGAACCATCTTGGCACTGCTTAATAAGTAAACACATTCTGTGGAATTGGAATATGTGTGTATTAGGGTCCTCTCTATAATACAATATAGCACTAAACCATGGAAACTTTCTTTGCAGGCACTCCACCATAAAATATGGATCCACTATTCTCTCATGTGTCTCTATTTTCACAACCACCCTTTCTCATCTAGGAGCACATCATACCACTTATTGTTTGGCTAAGGTTTAATTACTTTCCCACCTAGGTAGTGGTAGACTCTTCCCTTGGCTAGCTAGTGGTAGGATAATTTTTTTGAGTAAAATCAAACAAATAGTTATCCATTTCATCTCCTAAATTATTATTTATGTAAAATATAAATTTATCTCACATGAACATATTTTAATCCCTCATGAAATAATAAAATATTATATTTCCTTCACTTCCTTTTCTATTATTGTAAACAACGTGTCACCATTTCCACAATTTTTTTAACATAATATCACATCAAAAGTCATCACAATTATGCCTCACATATCAAAATAATCTACTAACAAGTCATTCATCCTTATTGGAAAAAAAATTCATATCAACGGGATCTTTATATATCATATTCCTTATTGTTTTGAATTAATGACTTCCATTGTTCCACATATCCATTCATATGGTGAACCACCATGATGACTTTTTCCTTTTAACTAATTCCTAAATTGAAAATTATTTTCTATAGGGACATTATGCATTTTTCATCTACAAATGGATTAGAAATTTCACTGAATGTTAGAGGTTATTACTGCATGAAGATATCCATTATAGTTACACAATGTTGTAGATCAATAGGTCTCTCTATATAGGTGGGTTTATTTTTCATAACAAGGGTTAAAATCCCTAATATAGTTATGAATAGGTTTTTCTGCAAAAATATATTTGTTAAATTGTTTATGGGGAATATCCCTACATTGACTAAGAATGTTTATATGGTTCCCATTCCTCCACTTGGTATCCATATTTTTATAATGACATATATATTATTAGCAAATAAAATATAAATGTAAAATATAATTCTAATTATGAATTATAGAGTGTTTTCTAGAAATCTTGAGTGTTTTTCATTGAAATATTTATATCTATATTGGTTCCTCTAAATCAATTTCTAAATGTTACTAATAATGTTACTCAAATACCAATTATATCATCTTATAATCCATAAACCTATAGTCAATAGTTATATTACATTATTGATATAAAGTAAAAGAGTCCCCAATGGAAAGAACAATTTAGTAGTCTGGGAAGACCATATATAGATATACAATACATATTAAAATAGAAGATACAAAATGAACATATTATGAGATCATGAAAACCCCTTCAATCATATCCCAGAAAATATCACATATTCCTCCTCAATGATTCCTGAGAAAGGAAAAAATTACATGTGTGATCAAAAGCTCATTACAGAGTAGCATATATGAGAACCTTACATAACATAAACATAGAATAAGTGATATGTAAAGTATAAATTAAAAAATGAAGTCATAATATGCTAAAATTGAGGGAATTATATGGTCATGATTATAAACGATAACATGGAATAAAATAATCAATTATCTCATACTGATGGAATGTATATTTCTAGAAATGAAATTCTTGTTGTTAAGGCTTAACGCTAGGCCACATTAGTATTATTAGAAGAAGAATACACCAAATACCAACATATTTTTTCATATGATATCTACTGATGAATTGATGGGAAATATAGTTATATGTCAGACCCATCACCTGATTAAGATTAATCAATTCACTCTACGAGTCATAATGACCTTTGTAAAAGTTACCTATGAAACCTATTGCTGAATTAATCATGGGTATCCATATATTGATAAATGTATACATAAAATACTTCCCATTCCTTATAATAATGTAAATTTCTTCTCGAAAAACCCTTATTGAACTTGGAAGACTTGTGTTACCATCCATGTAATTGGAATTACCCTAATCATAAAAATATAGTGGTGAGGGTACGTTCAATGTGTTGTATATCCATGGAAGATAATAATTGAGTACAATAGTTTTCATTGGTATGAGACCCAGGAAAAAATGACAACTCATATATTTAATGCCCCCAATTTCATGATTTCTTTCAAAAAATATACACTTAATATAATCACAAAATAAAATTATTCCATGTGTCCTTAGGTAATTAGTTACATAGAATAATAACCTAAAATAAGAATACAAAAAAATTATTTAAAACTCCATAACATGCCCTTAAAATCCACTGATCTTATAATACTGCATAGGATAACCTGGGGATGTACATAAGAAAGGGGTGAATTATAAATCCTTGTAAAGAAATAATCCAAGAATAAAATTATGAAATTAATACATGTGAGTAGAGATACATAACAAGGTGATATAAAATTAATGTGATTCGTAAAAATAAACCTCAAATTATTATATAATATAATAATATCAAGGCAACATTGGAATGCAATAAAAAATAAAACATGGAATCACAATTCTAAGTCAAGGATAACCACTAAAAAAATATAACATAGAGTGCTTAGGATAACCTCCCATGCACTGTAAGTGATTTCTCATGAGGTAAAAACATTACCCATTTTTATGAAGTGGAATATAATTTAAGGCCACCCATCATACTCATATCATGTACATGAATTTTTTTAAGTTTCAAGTAGATTGTTTTGAAATATTATAAATTAATTTTTACGGAAATGTTTTAGGAAGTTTTTGTTGTTTTCAACTATTTCTTATATTTTTAATCAATGTTTAATGTTTCATTTCTATTGGTCTTATAGTTTATGTTTTATAGTCTTTCAAAGTCGGGAATTTGAAACATTTTTAAGTTTCATGTTGATGGTTTTGAAAGCTTATAAATTGTTTTTTGTGAACATTTTTTATGAAATTATTTTTGTTTTCAACTATTTATTATATGTTTAATCAATGTTTAAAGTTTCATTTGTATTGGTCTTATAATTTATCTTTTATAAGCTTTCAAAGTCACGTACTTCAAATATGTTTAAGTTTCAAGTAGGTGGTTTTGAAAGCTTATAAATTAATCCGTATCAACATTTTTTATGAAATTATTTTTGTTTTCAACTATTTCTTATATGTTTAATCAGTGTTTAAAGTTTCATTTGTATTGGTCTTATAGTTTAACTTTTATAGTCTTTCAAAGTCGCGTACTTGAAACAGAATCACACATCAGAAACGCAGAATGTACTGTGCAGGAAAATGAGAACCAGAATCCCACATCGGAAATGCAGTATTGTTTTCAGGGCAAACCCCCTTATAAAAGGGAGTCCTGGGTGAGGGTATCAGTCAGAATCCAGACTGCTGTAATGGCAGAACCGCTGGATATTAAATAGCAGAAAAATTCTGCTGAAAAGTTTTGTTATATATATATATATATATATATATATATATATATATATAAAACAAAACAAAACAAAAAATAAAAATAAAAGTAAAAATTTTAAAAAAAAATATTTAGGCAAAGGCGGCACTTGGTGTGCCGCCTTTGCGATATTTTTTGGGCAAAGGCGGCACCCCCGGTGCCGCCTTGCCCTGCCCGGAAAATCCCCCAAAGGCGGCACACCAGGTGCCGCCTTTGGGGGGTAAATTTTTTTTTTTTTTAACCTAGATGTATTTTCAAAAATTTTTTTTTGAAAAAATGCATATAAAAAAAAAACCCGGGGGGGGGGGCGACGAGGCAGCCCGCAAGAATTGGGTGGGGAAAAAAACCCTAAACGTGAGGAATAAAAAAAATGCAAACAAAAATAAAACTAAAAACAAACAAAACAAAAAAAGAAAACAATATTAAAGAGAATAATATTAATAATAATTATAATAATAATGATAATAATAATAACCGAAACAAAGATAATATAAATAAATAAAATAACATAATTATCATCACTAATATAAATAATAATACTCAATAATAATTAATAATATCATCAAATATTAAAACAACCCATTATATTTTTATCTATTCTTCTTTTATTTTATTTTAATTTTATTCCTCTTAAATTTTATTTCTTTATAAGTCATTTTATTTAATTAATTGACCATTAAACAGGGCGTGCGGTGAACCGAGCGAGGCCGCGCAGTGACCCAGGCGAGGTCGGGCGGCTTCGACAGCGGCGCGCTAAATGATGTCAAGGCCAAACTACACATTTTTAAATAAGAACCCAAAAATTTAAGTTGGTCTTTAACCCGAATTACCCGATACCCAGAAAAATTAATAAAAAAAAATAAGTTAAAAGAGGCGGGTGTGACAATTCTCCCCACCATAAAGCTTTCCGTACCCGGAAAGCCACAACTAAGATTGGAGCCCAAAGTAGAAGACAACACCCCCTTAAGGTTCACAGAGGATTCCCACCAAGAAGAAAGTGAAGAGAGGAAAACACATCGTTCTTAGAGAAAGTGACTTAATTGACAAACTCAAGAAAATTGTAAAAAGACTTTCTGATATGTGTTGCCCACCCAAAAGATCTAGAACACCTCAAGTTGATTGATCAAAGAAAGGAACTCTTGCACCCAAGAAAACCAACTTCCCAAGCTGAAACACCTCAAGCACTATTAAAATAAAACCACACTATTTGACTGGAACAAACAAACAAGACCAACCACATCCAAGGAACACTCTTATCACTCACCACTGAGCCATCTTCAGTAACAGAATCAAATGGTCAACATGGGAAAACCTGAAGGGTCTCCCCACCATCATAAACTTACCAACTCCAGAGATGACTAGAAAACCGACATGAGGAGGCCCAGGCAGACTCTCCACCATTATGAAAAAAACCAACACTGACTCATTCCAGAGACACTTGTGCGAGACCCTTTGTGGATCTCTCCACCATTAAAACTGACAGAAGGTACAAACTTTGAAAATTTTCTGACAGTGACCAAACACCCCACCACAAGGGGTGGGGAGGGTGGGGCCCAACTGTAGAGGCGTCAAAAACACGACCCAAGACAAGCGAGCATCCTCACATCACTGGACGAGAACTATTCCAATTTAAGACCAATTTACCCAACATAACCCATAAGGACCACTAAAGCGATTACATCCAGTGGGATGCAACCCCCAAGAATTTAAGGCAACGAGACGAACACACCTCCATATAGTCACGGAAACCTTACGTAGCCAGACGTTTGTTCGAAATGGAACAACCACAAAAAACAATTTAAACTGCCTTTACTTTCAACACTATTGACGCTCCTTTTTCGTCATAGAGTCCAAAGGAATGTAAAGGGAAATGACTTAGCACAAATTGATCCATCCTTTGAAGAAAATATCAAAAAATCGACAAAGGAATGAACAAGGGATCAAAAGAACATGTTCCGTGAAAGTGACTTGCGCGACCTAAGTAATAACCGCCCAGGGTCTTCTCCTGCCTATAAATAAACCCTGTGGGCCCCCCATTCGAGGGGGATTTTTTTCCAGAAACTCAGATTTGAGCTCCCGGCGCCCTAGTCTCTTCTCAAAGCTTCCGAAACAATTCTAAGGTAATTTCTTACCTAGAACGGAAGATCTAAAGAGGGGGAGGAAGGCCTAAGTGTTAAAACTCATCAACACTTGTGCACCTGAGTGGCCAGCCCTTAAGGGAAAAGGGCCACACTTGCGCGCCGCCTTACTCCTTCAATAGATCTTGCGCGCCCTTCTTCTGGAAGAACTTCAAGAGGATTCTAAAGGCTTTAATGAAGAGTCGCTCAAGTATTACCCTGCTGGTTAACCATTACGCAAGTAAACCATGTGTCACGCAGGCATACCGGCGCGACCAGGACTTGCGCGCCCACCCAGTACCTACGCGCCTGCCAGGACTTGCGCGCCCCTGCCTTTTTGGGTACCCTTCTTTCCCATTTCACCCCTCTTAATCCATTCCACCTTTCATATTCAAGATTCAATCTTCAAGACACTCTTTAAAGCCATTTATGGCATGATATCTTGATTTGACTTCCTTATCTGAAAGGAATTCTGTAAAATATCTCTCAAAACCTAGTGATTTACACATATTTATGTCACTAAAGTTTGAGATTTCATTAATTCAACCTTATCCTTTAAGATGAGAGAA
Organism: Viscum album; assembly: GCA_963277665.1. Taxonomy (NCBI): domain Eukaryota; kingdom Viridiplantae; phylum Streptophyta; class Magnoliopsida; order Santalales; family Viscaceae; genus Viscum; species Viscum album. The sequence continues at coordinate 564,417,960 of OY728164.1, read as the reverse complement.
TCCTTAACCTGGGTCTCCTTTTCAGGAATAATCCCCAGTCATAAGTCCTCTAATTTGGGCATCCTCTTTAGGAGTAAGCCCCAGATCCCCTAACCTGGGCTTCCTTTTCAGGAGTAAGCCCCAGTCTCAAATATGGGCATCCTCCTTAGGAATAAGCCCCAACCATAATTCTCTTAACCTGGGATTCCTTTTCAAGAGTAAGCCCCAGTCTTAATTTCTCTTAACCAGTCCTAATTTACCTTTTGATCTGGGATTCCTTTTCAGGAGTAAAACCCAATCATAAGTCATCTACTAATTTGGGCCTTCTTTTCAGGAGTAAGACCCAAGTTAGATTATTTAAAATCTCCATGAAGCACATATACCTTTATGGACCCTGTTTCTGGATTTCTTCCCTAAAAGTAAATCCTAACCTTCATTTATCTGGGCAGTCATACATACATAATCCCCACATTATTTCTTATGATTGCATCTTTCATGGCACAATTGTCTAAATTTTTACCAATACCTCTTGTTTCTCACACCGAGCATGACTCACGTGAGCTTAGAGTGTAAAATTAATTGTGACATCCTTCTTTGAGCCATCAATCATAAACATAATACTCCCTTACTCGAACTACGTGGGTTCTGATTCCTTTTTTAAACAAAGGATACGTAGGTAGTCCGTCTACGGGTTCGATCCCAACTCTAAAATAATCTATGTCCTTCTGAATGACAATAAACTTCAAGTTCCCCACTGAGTGGCTTTAAAACCAGCATGGTCATTATAATGACCAAGAGACTTCTATATAAATGTGTCGAAGGGTACCATTGACCAAGAATATCTAATAAATACAGATGATTCTCTATCGATGAAGAACCTCAAATACATATAAAAGATTCTCTAAATTTCCTACATATTTAATCATTGATTGTCAGATCTGAAGGAAAGCTCATTTTATACTTGGTAATGTAATAAGGATTCACGAACATAACTTAAATATATAAAGAGAGTCCCGGAGTAGACAATAATTCCCCTAAAAAAGGTGTGATGAGTCCGACCTCCCATCCTCTCGACCAATGCAAATTTTTAAGCCTCATTAGTCCACAAACTAATGAGCACCTACCTTTGGAAAGTAAGTCCGAATGGATTTGGAATCATTGGATGTTTCCGATTCTACGAACAAACCCGTTAGAAACCGATCAGAATGTTTGAACCTCCCATCAAGGCGGTCATCCCCGGATTCTGAGGGAAACAAAAATGGTGAACCCGACGTGAATCCTTAACCAAGTTAAAATGATGTTTTACCTATTTGTTAGGCCCCTATTTAAAACTCAATGAGAGGGCCAACAAAAACAATCATTGACATATGTGCTCATACAAAAGATATAGTGGCTAAATTTATCTTGATTACGTCTGTTATATCAAACATGCACTCTTTTTCCAAGATCTTCTGCATTTCTAGAATGACTGCTCTCAAGTTCACACCTGTGAATACTGCTGCTGCAAATGCCACTGCTGCTACTCCTGCTGGATCGTCGTCCGCTCTTAGGACGATATCACCTACTCAGCGTCTTCAACGCTGGGTATCAAACGCACTGATTAAGGAGTACCGTCAACACGGTACCATCCCAACTCTGGAGGCTACCCGAGAAGCCCTCCAAGTAAACAACTCACATCGGTCGTCCAGACAACGACGACCAGTGATCAAGAAGCAGGCGGTGATGACTACCGTCTCCAACCGTTTCGGGTCGTTATCCCCGGAACGCAATCACCATTTGCTCCCTTATTCTGGGGAGGTGAATGAGAAGGTCTCTCAGGACCTTAATTCAAATAGACAGGAGTCCTTCCTGAGGGATCCCACCAAAAATCGCCGCCAGACTCGTGCGGCAGTGCGCCCTCAACATGATGAGGGTACCGACTCCAGGCGTTCGGCTCAGGTTCCTCAAACTCGATCAAGCAAGACAAACCACCAGAGGCGGAATCCGGTCAACAGTGAGCAGGTTCTCATCTTTGCCATCTCTAGAGAAGTCCACCAACCTAACTTGGAGGCAAGAAATGAGTAGGCACACACACCTGCCCGTTTTAATTCCACTGTCCAGCAGACTCGTCTGGCAGCATCACGCCAATCCTTCCAGGCAATTCCGGCGGAGTACTATATGCAGGAACATACACCTGTTTATACATCATCATCTAGTCAGCAGGCTCATCTGACTACATATGATGGATCTAGTCAACCACGTTTGGTGCAGTGCAATCAGCAGGCACATACACCTGCTAGTATTAATCAAGCCTACCAACAGTCTCGCTTGGTAGCATTTGGAGAAGTTAGTCGGAAAGCCCCGACAAAAAATAGGAGGCAGACTCAACTCTCTTCCCCCACACTTGAGTACTGTCAGGATTCACTGACACGAAAAGGAGGACATGAGCAGACACATACACCTACTCCAAGCCTAGAATGGATGTATATTCCCATTCCGGTAGCTGAAGTCACCAAGAATATTCTATCAATGGTGAAAGAGAAGAAGAAAATACCTGTTCATATTCTAGATGCCTTCTAGGATATTATAACAACTTCAGCGGCATCTCAGGGAAAGACACATAAATATATCCCTACCAGTGGAGTGATACATCAACAATTCACTCCGGAACAGACACACACATCTGTTCTAGTCTAAGAGGGTTGTGGGGAATACTCCTCCATTTCATAAGAACAACCAAGTCAGGAACATACACCTGATTTGAGTAGAGATCGTCAGCCTAACCTAGCCATCTTTCCTGATCAGGCATATACACCTGCTCAGAGCAGCCACTTTCATCAACAAGTGGTTTCCAAGGCGAGTAAGAAGGCATCTAAGAAAAAGACCCTCCCATCATAGTTAGGAGATCAAGATCCAATCTGTAACAAGGCCTTGCTCGATACTGGAGTTCTTGAAGCCCTCAGAAAATTATCTTTTGAAATTCAAGATTCTACTCCCTCATTTCCCAATAGTGGGAACATTAATTCTGAAGGTCTTCAATAGACACTTCCTCATGAAGGCTTGCTTCATAACAATTCAGTCGATCTCGAAGTTTCATCTTCAGATGAGAGCCACAGGAACCCTCTGTGTGGTCAGAAGACCAAGGAGAAAGAGATCTCATATTTTGTTGTAACCCATTATGGTGGTCCTCCCCATGATGGTGAATTTTACTGTGAAAGTCCTCTCCATAGTAGTGATGCACATTGCCTAGAAAATACTCCAGTGGAAAATGTAGTGCTGAGAAAGCCCTCTTATCTTGAGGCACTTGAAAATGCGAAACCAGTCATGTATGAAACTTCATCACTAGAAGGTGAAATACTTTCTCAATCAGAAGATAGCCCAGGGTGTAGGTCATTCTCCGAACCACCCCTAAGTCATGCATCTTCTAGTTTGATCAATTATTTCTCTACCAATCCTGTTGAATCCAATGAAGCAACCAGGAAACACCAACTCTGGTCAAATCAGGTAGAAGAATCTTCATCAAATGATAAAGAGGAAATGATGAACATGAGAAAACAACTGGTGAAAGGTGAAGTGCCAGTCATGTTTTGGCCTCTGGCTGACTCTCAGTATAATATTCCAGAAATGTTAACGAAAAATGAAATTCATGATATTCATCTCAACATATGGAAAACTCTTTGTCAGTTGAAAAAGAAAGTATTATCTTATGATGAATATGAAAATCATCTTAAGATAATAGAAGGGTTACAATGTCAGATTGATTTGGCGTCTCTATCAGTCTCTCGATATCCGAAGACTGAAAAGTAGCAGAGAGCCCTTAAACATTCATGCCTTGGCGCACTAAGAAGATTGCGTCAGTTAATTGCCAATGCCCCATCTGGTATTTGTGTCGGAGGATGGGGTGTTCATGGAGCACTGCATTTCACGGTGCTCTCCAGTCAGCAAAGCCCTCCAAAAATGGTCTCATGCAATGTTATTGCCCATGGCCGGCCACAGTCAATGGGATTTGTTTGTAATAAAAAGCTTTCCCAAGAACATGCTTCAACTAGTTCCTCTCAAAATCAAGAATACAGAGAACAAGTTATAGAATTAATCTTACATCAAGCAAATGAGAATATTGAACATGCCTCTCATTTGGAGCAAGCACGTCACCAAGTGACAGAAGTGTTGGAAATCATCCAACGGTCTTTTGAACCGGGTGATAAAAGCGGATAGAGGTTAATGCATCCAGCTAATTTCCGGACTAAGGTTCGCAAGATCAGGAGGACTTTCAAGAAAGTCTCAGACATAGCATGTCAAGAACCACCCCAGCTCGCCAGACTGGGGACTCTTTTAAACCAACCCTCGGAATCAACAAAAAGGATTCGGGGAGTTGAGCGAGAACAGCAAGAACAGCCCCAGTCCACTGGACTGGTGACTTTTTCAAATCATCAATCCCCTCCTGAGAGAAAGTCAGTCTTTTCTCGATTGGGGAAGAAACCTCAAGAGGAACGAAGAGCCAAATTATCAGGAGATTCCATCCAAATTACAGTTCGTCAAGAAGTTCCTGAGGGATTGAATCAACAAAAGGAAATGTCTCATCAAAGAAATGGAAGAAGACAATATCACAGAAATGCTGATAGAAGGGATGCGATGAGTTATGCATCAATCAATGTCATCAATGCCGTTGTTGCTGATCCACCAGATGAGGCTCACTCAGGGGACTCAGATGAAGAGGTTCCTACTCAAGAAGATGTACGCACCGACACAAATGAAGAAGGTGTGCGTACATGAAGTCAAAGGATTACTCAGAACCTAGGTAATCCTTCGAGTAACCCACTTCCCCCTCTCCGAAAAGGATCCAAAAAAGGGAAGGGAAAGAACTAGGTTACATATCCTTCCTATGGAGAAGGTCAATCTCTCTCACTAGAGAAGAGGTTTGTACAACAGGAGGAAGAAATGAAGGAATTAAGAAGGTTGAATACAGAACTAATTCAAAGTAGTCTTCTTCTTAAGCATACTGGAGTCATTCAGCCAAAGGAAGTTGTTGCAGCTACTGAGATGGATCAAGAATATCCTCCTCTATCAGTACATCCTCACAGGTCTAATCCTATGGGTCAAGTGCAACAACAGTTGGCAGTGCTACCATCAGTTGCAGAACCAATCGCCACATCTTTCCAAGCTCCAGTCATTGCACCTACCCAAGTCCAAGTTCAACCAGATGTTTCTCAAAATTTAATAACTACTATTGAGTCATTAACTGCTCGGTTAGAAACTATGGAAGGGAAACGTGCGCAAGTTCAACCAGAAAAGAAATTTTACCCTGAATGGGTAGATTTAATTTCTCCTCCATCCAGTTTTGGGAACCCTGTATTTTCTATTTTCAATGGATTAGGTGATCCTGAACAACATTTGACGCATTACGTGTCTTTTTGTAATCCTATGATGGGAACTCTAGAGCAGCAAGAAGCAGTGAAACTCAGATGCTTCGTGCGAACCTTGCAAGGACCATATTTTTTTTGGTACACAAGCTTGAAATCCTAGTCAATTACCGGATGGGAGGATCTTCACCAAAAATTCCTCCTTCAGTTCAGCTCAACTTTGCCAAAGACAACAGTTTTCGATCTTACAAACTGTAAGCAAAGGGAGAATGAAAGGGTCTCTGATTTCATTGCTCGATGGAAGGGATTAACATATTACTTGAGTTTAGCACTCCCTCAAGAAGAATTGTTTCCAATCTGTGTGGAAAATCTGTGTGACGAATTACGCACGCCGTTAATTACTGTGAAATACACAGGAGGGTTTCGAGACCTTACTTCAATCGCTCAGCAGATTGAAGATTCCCTTATACAGGCTAAGGCTAAATCTCGTGTAATTCCATCAACTCCAGGAAGGAGAATGGGTAAAGCAGAAACTGATACAATTATGATTAAACAAGCACCTATACCTGTTTCTACCTCAAAACCTTCATCTTCTCAAAGGGACCCACCTTCTGAGTGCCAACAACAAAGGACTTTTCGTCCAAACGATCAAAAAGATCAAAGACGAAAAAAATTTGAGGATCTGAAGAGCAAAACATACTCTTTCCGAAATGAACAAGTTCCTGGTTATTTTATTTCGGCTCTGGAAAACAATTTGGTTCAATTGCCAATGCCCAAGAGGCCAAACAAGAAAGGAGATGAAGACCGTCCCAATTATTTCCCTTTTCATAAAATGTTGGGGCATCCCATCTAGGAGTGTTTTGTCTTCAAAAATATCCTGCAAAATATGGTCGACTCGGGACAAGTCACATTGAAAGGCTCCTCAGCCCAGGTAGCATGTGTCACTGCTACAGTTCCAGAGGAGGAAGGTGAATGAAAAGAAGTCAAAAGCAAAAATACACCGAAGTATGATGATTGGATGGTCAGAAAGACAATCAATCGAACTCATGTTATTTTGCGAACACAATTAAAGAAACCAATTGTGTCTTCTTCCATGAATGTTGTGGAAAAACCCTCTTCGTCAGAGGGAAATTCTTCAAAGAAATGGCATTATTCAAAGAAAGAAAAAGAATCAGAAGAATATGAGTATGTATCAAAGCCTAAGTTGTCTTTGACTTTGGCGGACTTCATTCCATGTACTTCAAAGCCACGGGCACTGGCCCACCAAACGGCATAGCCTAAACAGGCTAATCAGGGAGAGTCTTCATCAGACGAAGAGTTAATATTTGGTTCTGTTAATATGATTCAATTAACAGATCCATATGCCAGTCAAAGTTTCGATTTCAATGAGCCTGAATTCCCTATATCAAACAGAGGAATCAGAGGAAGTTCCAGGGGCTCAGGATACAGGGGAAGACGTGGATCTTTCAGAATCCACTATTCCAATTCTACCTCGGCTAGAGCTGTGTACGCAGCAGAAACTCGTGGCAGAGCCCTTCAGCGAGCTTAGCAAGAACAAGCAAGTTCTTCTACCAATAGAAAATTCAGTCCTGGAACAGTTATTTTGGAAGACCGATTGAAGGTTCTATCTTCTTCCTCTCAACAAGTAAATGGATCTAATCGGTCTAATATTCCAAAACCAGGAATATTGCCAACTCCTATCCCAATACAAGATGCATCAACTTCCAAAGCATCTGATTCCAAGGTACCTGCTAAACCACATATTCCTATTGGGAAACACAGACCTCTGGATCAAAAGTATGATATATTGAAACAATTGGCCCAAGTACCAGCCAAGTTATCAATTCTGGATGCTCTGAATTTGTCAAAAGATCTTCGGGATGCACTCATCGAGGCTTTGTCAAGTCCTCAGGAGTTTGAAACTGAAATTGCTGCAGCTGAAGTCTATCACATAGAGAATAATCCTGCAGAATGCCATGCAATAATATCCTTTACTGATGAAGATGAAGATGATGTTGTGCATGGACATATTAGACCATTGTACTTGTCTGGCAATGTCAATGACGTGGATGTTCGAAGATCTTTTATTGACAATGGTTCAGGAGTCAACCTCATGCCCATTCGTACACTTCGTCGATTGGGTCTCACAGAATCTGATTTATCTCCTTCCACCATGATGCTACAGGGATATGATAAAAACGAACAAGAACCACTGGGTGAAGTTACACTCAGAACTCAGTTTGGAGATCTTGTATCCAATTCAGATTTCATGGTTGTTGATCAAGACTCAGCCTTCAACATCTTGCTTGGAAGACCCTGGCTACATCAACATGCGGCTATCCCTTCATCATACCATCAATGTCTCAAATATTGTTTCGATGGTCAAGTTGGGACATTGTATGGTGATAAGTCCCCATTCAAGACATGTGAGTCTCAATACATTGAGGCAGAATTCTATCACATGAAGCAAAGGGAGAAATCCATAACAAAGGAGATTACCAAAGTTAATTCTCCATATGGTTTGGAAAAATTCCAGTAAATACATTTACACATGTGAGTACAGATTATGTGTTTCCTATCAGTCAAATTGATAAGATATACCCAAATCAAAATACTCTTATGGAAAGATCCATAATGTCAATTACGGCAATCGAGCCAGACAACATGGGAGAAATTGGTAATCTACCAAGCAGTGATGAAAGCACAAATGGTGACGTCTTCATTTCATCTTCTGAAATCCAACAAGTCTATGCTTCACTAATTAGGCCAGAAGAAGTTATAGCAACATCGGAGGTGAACAATGATGTCGATTCTCAATCCATCATCTCCTCTTTATTACCCAAAGAAGACCCTTCATCATCAATCGGGTCGAAAATGGAAGCTTCTTCTTCAAGATATGAAAATTTTGACATCTCTTCGGATCATGAAAATTCTACTTTATCATTTAATATGAAAGTAGAAACGGAAGAAATAACACATGATGAAGAAGAAGAGGAAGATCTCAGAGATGCTCCTCCAGCATTTGAAGAGGTTATCTCTACCACTGTGGATGAACTCAGAGAAATAAATCTGGGTACAAAAGGAGATCCACACCCCACTTTAATCAGTGAGGCCATGACTCTTGAAGAGAAAGAGATGTATATTTCTTTTATAAATAAAAATAGAGATATATTTTCCTAGAAATATACAGAAATTCCCGGGATTGATCCTGATGTTGCTACTCATCATTTGGGTTTACCTGAAGAACATCGAGGATTTAAGCAAGCCGCGAGAAGAACACACCCAACTTATGCTTCCAAAATTGAAGCTGAAGTGGATAAGATTATCAAAGCTAACTTCGTCAGAGAAGTTCAATATCCCAAATGGTTGGATAATATTTTCCATGTAAAGAAAAAGAATGGACAAATTAGAGTTTGCATCGATTTCAGATATCTTAATCGGCATTGTCCTAAGGATGATTTCCCAGTTCCGATTACAGAACTTCTAATTGATGAAACAGCTGGCTATGAAGCACTTTCCTTCATGGATGGATATTCTGGATATAATCAGATCCGAATGGCCCTAGAAGACGAGGAATCTACAGCCTTCAGAGCCCCTCAGTGTGTGTTTTGCTACCAGGTAATGCCCTTTGGATTAAAGAATGCAGGTGCAACTTATCAGCGTGCCATGCATCGTATCTTCAAACCCTTATTAGGAAAGTTTGTTGAATGCTATGTAGACGATTTGGTAGTTAAATCCAAACAACGTTCTAATCACTTGGCTGATTTAGAAGTCATATTCTGCAAGCTTCGACAACATAATTTGAAGATGAACCCCTTAAAACGTGCTTTTGGGGTAACCTCAGGAAAATTTCTCGGCTTTGTTGTACGCCATCGTGGTATTGAAGTCGATCCTGAGAAGACCAAGTCAATCCTTGGTATGTAACCTCCTCAAAATTTGAAATAATTAAGAGGACTTCAAGGACACTTAGCCTATATTCAGCGTTTCATCGCCAATTTAGCAGGAAAAAGTTTACCCTTCACCAAATTGATGAAGAAGGGAGTCACTTACCAGTGGACTGAAGAATGTCAAGAAGCATTCGATATTTTCAAGAAATACCTCTTGAGTCCACCGGTACTCATGCCACCTGTTGAAGGAAGACCACTTATCCTCTATGTGACATATCTAGAGCGATCATTGGGTGCCTTTCTTGCTCAAAATAATGATGCTGGGAATGAAAAAAGTCTCTACTATCTCAGTCAAACCATGCTTGAAGCAGAAACCCGGTATTCAAGTATTGAGAAGTGCTGCCTGACATTAATCTTTGTAGTTCAGAAGTTGAGACACTACCTACAACATCACGAGGTCCAATTGGTATCTCGCAATAAACCTCTCAAATTTACCCTAAGTCGTCCAATGCTTACAGGACGTCTGACAAGGTGGGCAGTTATTTTGCAGCAATTCGACATTCAGTATGTGTCTCAAAAGGCGATAAAGGGCCAAGCTCTGGCTGATTTCCTAGCTGAACACCCTTCAGTGGAAGACACATCTTCAGATATTGAACTCCCTGATGAGGAAGTCTTTTCTATTCAAGAAAGTCCTCAAGCATGGGAAATGTATTTTGATGGTGCTTCCAGAAGTCCAACAGGGAGGAAAATGGAAAATCCTAAATTCAACAAAGTTGGCTTAGGAATTGTGCACATTTCTCCAGAAAAGGTAGTGTTACCTTATTCCTTCTTATTGTGGGAAGGTGGTACCAATAATGAAGAAGAATACCAAGCTATCATCGTAGGTTTGGAATTAGCACTTCAAGCACAAGTGAATCACTTAAAGGTGAAAGGTGATTCAGACCTGGTAATCAAACAATTCCATGGGGATTATGCCATCAGAAAAGAAGAACTAATCCCTTTGTATGATTACTTCAGAGAGTTAATGGCAGAATTCCCTTTGGAACCGACATTTTCTTATGTCCCAAGATCACAAAATGCTCAATCTGATGCATTGGCTAATATAGACACAACTCTGGAAGATCCAAATTGGGACGAGACAACCATCAGTATTGTCCATCGTCGTGCAATTTCACCTTATGTTCGAATCAAAAAAGATGAAATTAATGAAATTTGTCCCATTCCTGAACCGTATGGTCATACTACAGGATGGATGTCACCTATTAGGGAATAACTTCAAAATGGAACACTTCCACATGATCGAGATGAGAAAGAACAAATCTGGCAACGTGTGGTTAATTTTACTCTTTATGATAGCCCAGATCACCTAGAGAAAATTCTCTACAAATGTGGTTTTGATGGAGTTCTCTTCAGATGCATTGATGGTGAAGAGACAATGGCTGTCATGAAAGAAGTGCATGCAGGAGTCTGTGGTGCCCACCAGTCTGGACATAGACTGTCTAATCAGATTCAAAGGCTTGGATACTTTTGGCCTTCAATGATACGAGATTGTGTCGATTTCACAAAGAAGTGTCATTCATGACAAGTACATTCCAACTTCATTCATCAACCTCCAGAGTTGCTTCATACAGCTAAATACTCATGGCCATTTTCCACATGGGGAATGGATGTGGTGGGACCTTACCCTTCGGCTATGGCCAAGCAGTTTAAGTACATTCTAACTACTACTGACTTCTTTTCCAAATGGGAAGAGGCAATACCTCTCAAGGAAGTCAGTTCTAAATGCGTTGTTAGCTTCATAAAGTCTAACATCATTACCAGATTTGGTGTCCCTCATACCATATTGACGGACAATGGCACCAATTTCTGTTCATCCGAGATGAAGAAGTTGTATCAAGAATACAACATCAAATCCAATCATTCATCTCGGTATCATGCAGCAGCCAATGGCCAAATAGAATCCTTTAACAAGACTCTTTCAAATATACTAAAAAAGATGGTGGATAAAGATAAGAGGTCATGGCCTGATAAACTCTTTCATGCTTTATGGGCTTATTGGACTACCACCCGTACTGCAACTTGGTCAACTCCATATTCATTGGTATATAGAACGGAAGCTGTCTTGCCCATTGAAGTTCAACTACCCTCGCTCAGAGTTGCCATTTGTGATCAATCATCTACAGATGAACAATCTCAAAAGCGATTGAATGAATTGGAACGATTAGATGAGAAAAGATTGTGCACTTTGCACCACTTGGAAGTCTATCAGAATCGAATAACACAAGCTTTTAACAAAAAAGTTCGTCTTCGTTCATTCACTCAGGGAGAATTGGTATTAGTTCTGAGAACTCCAATGATACCAGGAAAGAAACCTCCCAAGTTTGAGCCAAAATGGGAAGGACCTTATTTAATACATAGGGTCTACTCCAATGGAGCTTATTCATTAATATCAATGGATGGAGAACTCATCACTACTCCAACCAATGCCAGATTTTTGAAGAAGTATTTTTTATAAATTGCAAAGTACCTTTTTCATCCTTGCTATATGACGTTAAACTATATAGAAACGGTCCATACATATGACCTTAAACTATCTGTACTTTCGTCCCACACGACGCTAAACTGTGAAAAAGTTCCCTAAATGGTCCTGTATGACCTTAAACTACATCAAAGGTCATGTATGACCTTAAACTGCATCATCAACGGTCCATGCATATGACCCTAAACTATTTGCAAGTCCCTTACGTCCAGCAAGACGTTAAACTGTGACGTCCTAACTACATGACGCTAAACTGTATAAAAGTCCCTTACGTCCGGAAATACGTTAAACTACATAATCATCAAAGGTCCTGTATGACCTTAAACTACACTTTTGTCCAGCATGACATTAAACTGCACCATCCACGGTCCATGCATATGACCTTAAACTATTCTCACTTTCGTCCAACATGACGCTAAAATTTGGGAAAAAAATCCCTAATGCGTCCAACATGACATTAAAATGGTGCACTCTTTTGTCCTCACTGCATGACATTAAACTGCACAGTCCCCCTTTCATCCTACATGACATTAAACTGTATTTTGTCCCTACTACATGACACTAAACTGTGCAGTACCAATAGTCCTAACTGCAAGAATTTAAACTGCATAGTCCCTTTATATGTCCTACATGACATTAAAATATGCATCGTTAAGGTTGTTGTTACCTCTTGTTTCTCACATCGAGTATGACTCATGTGAGCTTAGAGAAAACCTCAACCATAACACTCTCTCTGGCCCGCTAACCATGTGTAAGTCCTAACATCATTTTTTTAGGTCATTGTCCCCAAGAACAACTTGATTATTAATTCATTCTTTAATTGAACTACACAGACTTTGATCCTTGCCTTCTAGGCTGGGTATGTAGGCAACCTCCCAAGGTTCAAGCCCAAAACCAATCTCTTCACGTCGGTTCATCTCCATCTCATACGATGATAATTCGTGAAACCTCCCTTAGAATCAATATCTTTACATTGGTTCACTTTCGTCCTTGTTATACGACGTTAAACTATACAAAACTTTTGTCCAGTATGAAAATAAACTACAAATTTCTTTGATACCCTCACCTGAGAGGGAACCATTATTTTCATTGATTTTTCAATCATGTTTCATTTCAAAGACTACGTGCATACATGGCAATGCCCGAACCTTTTATCTTGGGTTAAACCATCATTGCACTAAAGTCCCCTTTCACCCTTCATATGTACGAACCAAATTTGTACATAGGGTATTTCTAGAACTACGTGGGATTGATTCCCATCCTTATGGGATACGTAGGAACGTTAGAGTGTCCCTCGAATCCATCCCCAATTCTTTGGGCCTAACCCCAAATTCCATTTTCAGTCCCTTGGATGAAAAGTCCCCATGAAAACACACAATATGTATTTCTTATAATGGTCCAAGCTCTATGAAACTAAACTTAGATCTCTAATCCTTTTGTCCCCACGATGTTAAACTGTAGTTTAAGAACTACATATGGCTTGATTCTCATCCTTATGGGATACATAGTGAAGTCCAACATTTCAATTCAGGACCCATCCACAACATGATTATGGTTAGAATTGATCTATGTATCTCTGTATATATTGAACAATACCCATCTTTATGTGTCATAATCCTAACCTTAAATATTTTCAGATCCTCATAACCCTTTTCATGACTTCTAGTCACAAAAATGCCAAACTTTTGAGAGTTCTTTTGTCTGACTATGCAGCACGTGCCTATAGGCGGCCTTGCATAAACAGTTTACATAACAGACTTGTTAGCCAAAAGATACTATTATTTGACTATGCAGCCAATTCCCTTAGGTGGCCCTGCATAATTCAACCCCCTAACGGGTTTTTCGGATAGTGGTAACTTCATTCTTGGGAAGAATGCCTCTTTTTTCCTTATTTGTCTTAAATGACAGTATGTAGGGATCCGCTAAAAATATCCATCCTTAACATATTTGACCCATATCCTTTTTCATGATCTGAAAGTATTAAAGTCTGGGTTTATATTATCCTTCCCTACATTTGGGTCAGACCTTCGTAGGAGTGATATTCATCCAGTTCTTCGATAATCTTGTTTGGAAATATATTATCCATATTCAACTACCTCTTTCCATATAGAAAACTCTATACTTTGGAAGATTTTAATCTCCGTAAACTTTCACTAGCTTTTAGCACTAGGAAAGTAAATTTCTGAGAGTTCTTTTTCCTGAATATGCAGCACGTGCCCATAGGAGGCCTTGCATAAACAGTCTACATAACAGACTTGTTAGTCAAAAGATACTATTTTATTTAACTATGCAGCCAATGCCCTTAGGTGGCCCTGCATAATTCAACCCCCTAACGAGTTTGTTAAATAATGGTAACTTCATTCTTGGAAACTACTTCTTCTAATTCCTTTTAGCTCTTTTTCATATCATTCCTCAGATTCAAATATTCTTAATTCATAGATTACATATTTTCCCTCATACTTGAGTATGGTAATATGTTTTCAGATGAATTTTCAAGGAATTGAGTCAATTCTAATCCATTTCAGTCAAAGCTATTTCGAACTTAAACATTAGCCTTTTTTATGTCCGACGTGCATGACTTTAAACTGCCCACAAAAGACAGGGGAACTCTGAATAAAAGTCAAGTTCCCAGCTCACTAAACATACATTTTTTATGATTTAGGTAACATTGAGAAAGTAAAAGGTTCGAAGTTTGTAGGGTTATTTACATTAATCCTAGTAAAAATCAAACTATGCTTACTAGGCCCATTGGCTTAGGTAAAATCTAAAGCATGTAGAAAAAGAGAATGCAGGTACAAATGAGTGAAGGTGAAAGTGTTTTTCATTGATGCATAGGAGATATAAGGACATCCACAGACTAGAGTCTCTTCTCTTTTTCAAGGATTAGAAAATATTATCAACATAAGTCTTCATTTGATGTACAACATCCCAAGCTTCATCAGCAACTACTTGAAGCTCGTGCACTCGATCAACTTCACTCTTCTCAGCTTGATAGAGTTCCTTCTTGGCATCTGCAATGGCTTTCATACCATTCCTTTGAGCTCCCTCCAATGAATTGTTGAGTTGATCAAGTTCCCCAGTAACAGTATCTAACTGTTGCTGGAGCTGCACCTGCTGGATGATTTTTTCTTTGATTTTATGCTTCATCTCCTTCATCTTGGCAGTATAATCAGCCTCAGCTTGGGATACCGCAGCCTCAAATTCGCCGATGTTAACTGAAAATTTCACCCTGGTCAGATCTTCGCGGCACTTTTGATCCTGCTCCATCCTGAAGATGATCTGTTTCACTGTGGTATGGATCTTTTCATATCCAAAATCGCCAAGTCCTAGTATGACAAATTGGGAGGACAATCGAGGAATTTTCGATGATAACTCTTCTAAAGGCACCTTAGATATGACTTTCCATATGTTGTTCCATGCCTTGCATCATGAAAAGCTGAACACTTTAAGCATCTCTGGGTCTGATTCAACATCATCATCACAGGGGGGCAGGTAATCTGGGATTAATGCACTTAAGGAAGTGCCCTGTTCTGTTCTTTCCCCACTTACTTGTGCTTCTTAGCTTTAAATTCCAGTGGGGGAAGAGGCTGAGGCTTCACCTCCAGACTTAGCCACTGCAGTTGACAACCCTGCATAATTAATTGAAAGCTTTGGTTAGCTTCAAAGGATAACAAAAGAATCAGTTGTCTTGAAAATTAAGTACAATCACAAATATTGTTATCCCTTACCCGACGGTGGTTCAGCAACCTGAGAAGACTCCTCCCCATCTTTCCTAGTCTCAATAGGATCTTCAAGATGGGTCTAAGGAGGGTTTACTGGGTTTATATCTACTTGAGATAATGTTTCTGCAATGGTAGGGTTGACATCAATGTCCACACCCTCTTCAGGCATTGGCAGTTCAGAAGTTTCTATGAATGGAACTGCGTATCATTTTCAGTCTTGATTAGAAGTGTAAATTATAAGAAAATTTACTGGGAGAAGGATAACACTCACGCCCAAGGTCTTCTAAATCACAGTACAACTTAGCATGTTCATAAAATTCTTCAAAAGACATGCCATGATTCATCATTTCATCCAATTATATTTCAGAATCCTGGTTAGTCCCACCAGTGGGAGCATTTGGTGTGTCTTCTTGACGACTTACATCCTACAACCCCTGACCCTGGACAGTATCTTCGAGTAAAATCACAGCATCAGTTGCATCAGTTGCAACAGTCGCCAGAAGCTCTAATATAGGAGTTGAACCTGAAGTATCACAGAATGGAAATCAGTCGGTGTTTTATTCAACATTTTTATGAAGTATTGTTGACTTACCAGAAACAGGTTCTTCTCTTCTTACAACAGCAGCAAAAGGGATAATGGGAATAGATGCTAGCTCTTCTCCAGGAGCAGCCAAGTCAGCTTGGATCTGTGATTGTTCCACAACACCCTTCATGGTCTTTGAAGGAGGATCAATCCTTTCCCTCAGGGGGGAAATTGAAGAAGCCCCCTGCAATCCCCATAAATATGAGTAACCATGTGGTCATGGGTATAAACTCATGATTACTCGAAGGACTTACCACTGCTAATGAAGCGTTTAGCTGTGGACTTCCTCCTTCGTTGCCTTTTCTTCTTTGGTTTTTTGGGAGTATCGGTAGTCTCCCTTATTGTCACTTGGATTGGCGAATGGAAGGCTATATCCAGCGCCTCATTCATGGCCTGCTGGCCTGGAGATATCTCGCCTGGTTCGCAAGGAGAATCAGCAGCAGCCCCGATGACGGTACCACCAGGGCTATACTGTGGCGAAGGAACCATAGTTCCTTTCTTTGCAAGCTGCAAGATGAAGAAAATAGCTTCCTTAAGTAACAAAGATTCGACTGAAATCACGTTGCAAATAAAATAAGGAAAGAAAACTTACATCTTCAAGAGCCACATACTCATGCCACTCCTCATCTCCAGAACCACCAGCCCCCACAGTGGCACCACGATCAATCATTTCCTTCACCCACCTGGTGATAGGAACAGACTCATCATTGGCATATATGAGAATTTCCAAATCTCTGATGTAAGCCCGCACTTCATTGGGGTCATCCTCGTATTGAATATTTGTAGAAGCCATAAGATTCCCTATTCCAGGAAGTTATAGGCCCTCACACAAATCCAGCCAGGCGGTCTCAGTACCACAGTATAAACTCTGCCATAGCTGGACAGCCTCTGGTCTTAGATATGAAGGCTGTGAGGAAGGTCCTACAATTTTTGACTTCAATTTCTTCCCAGCTCCTGCAACTACAGATAGAGAATAAGAAAGTAAAGACTTGTTTCATTATAAAGTAGCAGTGATTAAATTACTACAATAAAGTAACTCACCAGGAGTTGATGGAGTGGGTCTTTTAATTCTGACTGGAGGATTATATCGGGCACGAAACCGCTTTGCCGCTGGTTGTGCCTCATCATCCCCATCATGGGAATCCGATGAATCAGTTCTATAGGAGGAGTCTGTTGAATCAACTTCAGGTGGGGAAGCATCACCTTCATGAGGAAGGGTTTCTTTCTCTATAGTCCTCTTCATTTTCCCCACTTGATAAACTGGGTGATTCAATATCCCTTTGGGGTATGATGCTATCCAGTGTTCGGCATAATATGTAGTCAAATTATGTGCCGCTTTTTCAACTGGTAGATCAAATACTGCACTAGTCTTCTCCCTTGACGTCAGCAGCCATAGTTGCCGAGCAACCATTGGATGTTTCTCTAACCTGACATGTACTGGAGGAGATACAACAATCTGTTGCAGACATTTGAATTAACGTGAAAATATATATGGAGCATAGGCCTCGCATATGATTTCTCCGTCAATCCTGGAAACTATCACACCATCCCTGCAAGCTAGCATGTATGCCCTCAAATCCAAATGGGCTGTTCCATCATCAACAAACCGCCCGGTTGGCGGACTTCCATAGGGAAAGAAGTTGAATTCCTTAAACATGCTCAGCCTCACTTTCATGTCATAGGCATTAACATCTAATGGAGCAACTCCATAGAATGCTTGCACTGAAGGCCTGAAAGAACTTCCAGGAATTTGTAATCCATTCTGTACATTGTAAGTCCTGAAGTGAGTGGAGATCCATCCCCATAAAACTTGGAATGGTCCCACTATTCTTAAAGGAGATTTACCCATGAAGACATGAAGTAAACTCCTGTGAATCTTTGCTAAAATGGGGGTAGCCAACCCAACCATTTTCCCCTCAGCCAACTTTTCCGCAATGACGAAGGTCCCTGGCCTGATGCCTCCATTCAAATCCCTGACTGGCAAGAGATAAACACTGAGCCACATTGCCAAGAAGCCCTCTAGACGAGTCTTCTTTGGGATTCTTTGATTCACCTCATATCCCCACTTCTCGAACTCTCCTTCTTCTAGAGTTGTCCAGAATGTGCCAGGAGCACCCCTCTTCTCAGGTTTCGGGCAGGTGGTAGGACGTTTGGGCCTCTTATCCTTGGATTTCTTTTTCTTGGATCCTTTTTCTTTCGACTCCTTATCCTTTGGTTCCCTCTCTTTCTTCTCAATAAGAAATATATTCATCCATTCCTCTGGATGAATATCCTTTCTAGAATGAGTTAATGAGGTCTCTGAACTCTTGAGCCTGTGGAAGATCTTAAATAACTCTCGAGCTAAAGCATAAGTTTTCTCTGAATCATTCCAAGTCACCTTGGGAGGAATGAATTCATCATACATATCACCCAAAATTGGAGCCCTTGAGATCTTGTATACATCCCACAGACTAATTCCTACTTCTCCATGAGTCAGATGGAAAGAATTAGTTGCTGGGCTCCAGTGGCTGAGTATCTCCGGCACGAATTTATCATGTCTGTAAACATATGTTTGCCCAACCTAGATAGCTTCGTATATTGCAGCTCCCTTCGATACCTCAAAAAACTCAACACAGGTTTGTTGCACCCAGTATACCCACATCCAAGTTGGATTCTCACCTCCCCCAGGACGGAAGTCCCAACTTTTCTTCCAGCCTTTGGATTGATCCATCTGAGCATTTCAGAAGATTGAAGGATGACAATGTGGTTGCAGCTCAGGTGTATGTTTTTTCAGATCTGGTGTGCAAGAGCTATGATGCATCATGTAAGCCTTCTCCACTGTTCCAGCACTTATAAATACTCCTCCACCTGAGATATTTTCTAAAGCAAAGTTGGTGTAATTCTGGAACCACGAAAATGGAAGATAGTTCTTTGCTTCTGGAATGGTGACTTCTCGTAGATGACCATAGCCATACAAAGGTAGATAAGTGATCTGTGGGAAGTCACGATGATATTTATTCAAATACTTAGCCAAATCTGGAAGAGTAATATATTTGACAATATAATAATCATGACCAATGATGTCCATCATATCATCTATCCGCTTTCTAGCCAGTTCATCAACTATTCCAGGTCTAAGAGACATTGATTCTGCACAAGAGTTGAATAAATTTACTCTTAAATAGATTGATTTTTCATAAACTTTGTGAAAGAAATTCGGAAAAATGGCTAAGGAATTAAGGCGCGCAAGTATGGATATTTCGCGCAAGTGTTAAAAGTGTCGCGAAAGTTTTTGTCACGCATGTTTTCACCGCGCAAGTCCTATTACCTTGATAGCAGCACGACGACGAGGAAACAACGGAAAGAAAATGACTTGCACGACGAGAGCTCAGGAATTCAGAATCAGATGCGAAGCGCGGCCAATGACCGCGTATTTATAGGCCAGGCGGCCTATCTGCGCGCCTAAACCCAGTGCGCTCAAGCCCTGCGCGACTCGAACTTGCACGCCAAGTGTTGCGCACTGAACACTTGCGTGCCCCCTTTCCTTTGGATGTCTCCTTTTTCCTCAGAGTCACATCCTCATTTCTTTCGGATCCAACTCTGAGGGGGGACTTTTTTTGACGCTCCTTTTTTGTCATAGAGTCCAAAGGAATGTTAAGGGAAATGACTTAGCACAAATTGATCCATCCTTTGAAGAAAATATCAAAAAATCGACAAAGGCATGAACAAGGGATCAAAAGCACATGTGCCGCGCAAGTGCTATCACTGTCGCGCAAGTCCACTTGCGCGCTGTCTAGTGGGCGCGCAAGTGACTTGCGCGACCTAAGTAATAACCGCCTGGGGTCTTCTCCTGCCTATAAATAGACCCTGTGGGCCCCCCATTCAAGGGGGGATTTTTTCCAGAAACTCAGATTTGAGCTCCCGACGCCCTAGTCTCTTCTCAAAGCTTCCGAAACACTTCTAAGGTAATTTCTTACCTAGAACGGAAGATCTAAAGAGGGGGAGGAAGTCCTAAGTGTTGAAACTCATCAAAACTTGTGCGCCTGAGTGGCCAACCCTTAAGGGAAAAGGGCCACACTTGCGCGCCGCCTTACTCCTTCAATAGATCTTGCGCGCCCTTCTTCTGGAAGAACCTCAAGAGTATTATAAAGGCTTTAATGAAGAGTCTCTCAAGTATTACCCTGCTGGTTAACCATCGCGTAAGTACACCATGTGTCGCGCAGGCATACCTGCGTGACCAGGACTTGCGCGCCCACGCAGTACCTACGCGCCTGCCAGGACTTGCGCGCCCCTACCTTTTTGGGTACCCTTCTTGCCCATTTCACCCCTCTTAAGCCATTCCACCTTTTCTATTCAAGATCCAGTCTTCAAGACACTCTTCAAAGCCATTTATGGCATGATTTCTTGATTTGACTTCCTTATCTAAAAGTAATTCTGTGGAATATCTCTCAAAACCTAGTGATTTACACATCTTTATGTCACTAAAGATTGAGATTTCATTCATTCAAACTCATCCTTTAAGATGAGACAATCCTTAACCTGGGTCTCCTTTTCAGGACTAATCCACAGTCATAAGTCCTCTAATTTGGGCATCCTCTTTAGGAGTAAGCCCCAGATCCCCTAACCTGGGCTTCCTTTTCAGGAGTAAGCCCCAGTCTCAAATATGGGCATCCTCCTTAGGAATAAGCCCCAACCATAATTCTATTAACCTGGGCTTCCTTTTCAGGAGTAAGCCCCAGTCTTAATTTCTCTTAACCAGTCCTAATTTACCTTTTGATCTGGGATTCCTTTTTAGGAGTAAAACCCAATCATAAGTCTTCTCCTAATTTGGGCCTCCTTTTCAGGAGTAAGCCCCAAGTTAGAGTATTCAAAATCTCCATGAAGCACATATACCTTTATGGACCCTGTTCCTGGATTTCTTCCCTAAAAGTAAATCCTAACCTTCATTTATCTGGGCAGTCATACATACATAAGCCCCACATTATTTCTTATGATTGCATCTTTCATGGAACAATTGTCTAAATTTTTACCAATACCTCTTGTTTCTCACACCGAGCATGACTCACGTGAGCTTAGAGTGTAAAAGTAATTGTGACATCCTTCTTTGAGCCATCAATCATAAACATTATACTCCCTTACTCGAACTACGTGAGTTCTGATTCTTTTTTTAAAAAAAGGATACGTAGGTAGCCCGTCTACAGGTTCGATCCCAACTCTAAAATAATCTATGTCATTCTGAATGAAAATAAACTTCAAGTGCCCCACTGAGTGGCTTTAAAACCAGCATGGTCATCATAATGACCAAGAGACTTCTATATAAATGTGTCGAAGGGTAGAATTGAACAAGAATCTATAATAAATACAGACGATTCTCTATCGATGAATAACCTCAAATACATATAAAAGATTCTATAAATTTCCTACATATTTAATCATTGATTGTCAGATCTGAAGGAAAGCTCATTTTATACTTGGTAATGTAATAAGGATTCACGAACATAACTTAAATCTATAAAGAGAGTCCCAGAGTAGACAATAATTCCCCTCAAAAAGGTGTGATGAGTCCAACCTCCCATCCTCTTTACCAATGAAAAATTTTAAGCCTCATCAGTCCACAAACTAATGAGCACCTACCTTTGGAAAGTAGGTCCGAATGGAGTGGAATCATTGGATGTTTCCGGTTCTACGAACAAACCCATTAGAAACTGATCAGAATGTTTGAACCTCCAATCAAGGCAGTCATCCCTGGATTCCTAGGGAAACAAACACCGATGATAGAAATAAAGTTGGGGTCTCATACACTCTCGGGGTTCCTGACCACGCGCCAGCTTCACTCCGAGGCCTATGGCTGGAGCCCTAATGTTTGAAGCATCTCATGCCTTGCAGCCAGGTGCTGAAGACTCTAGAACAGAGCTTCTCCATTTTGGTGCCACACAAAACCACACCGCAACCGAGACAACACCAACAAAAACAATGCACCACGACATCCAACTACCCCAAGAGGAGGACACACTCCTATGTAAACAAGGATTCTCAAAGGGTTCCACGAAACCCAATTTTTCTCTTCAAGAGAAATCACGATGAAGACGTCACCAAACATGACCCTTGCGGCCGATGGAAGCACTACAAACCTTTCAATACATCGACCAACATAGATAATTCCGAACCACCTTCACCCTTCCCTGTTGGAATTCCTTTCACCGTTTCCAGGGGAACCTTTAAACACAATAATTTCAAACTTTGTACCCGACAACTCACACAACTAAAAGAGGCCAAAACTCCCTTCAACTCCCCTCGCATCTGTCATTCCGCTGTGAGATGATCCGCTTGACCAAAAAGAAAAAAAAGAATAGTCTTAACACTATCACTAAAAAGGGAGAGTCCTTACTTTAATCAACTAGAGGGTTGGCCAATGGAGAATACCTTTGTCCGCTCTTCAATCGCATGTTAATGCTTTATGGGGGTGTACACTGGTTAAGAAATAAAACCATGGACCCAATCAAACTGGTCCAATGGCCAATACATACTGTAAGCGAACACTAAACATGCATGGGACTAAACATGTAGGGGGAACTGCTGCAAGGGCTTCCCGAAGCACTTTTAAAAAGGAACCATTAACCAAACGCTTGCATAGGAACTTAAAAATAAGAATTCAAACTCAGGACATAAATCATTCAAAAAGGATTCTCGACTAAAAACACCTCACATACAAAATTTCAAAAACACAAGGACACACCACATAATCACCAGTTACTAACACATCGAATTCTCATTTAACAAAACTTTTTGAAAGTAAGAAGAGTTAGTGGGTTTCACAAACACCAATGGTGTCTCATGGGCCTCACACATGCATGTTCCTGTGCCACACTGGCACCCAACTCATGTCCATCCAGGAATTCATCCACTCATACCATTAACCATTATTCCTTCCACATATAGCAATGCATGTGGTTTCCCATGAGAACACCAAGGGTCAAAACCAGAACTTCCCCTTTTTTTCAAAACCAAAACATTTAACTCACAATTTTCAAACCTTACACATCATTTTTTTTAAAGTGCTTCATTTCAAAACATTTTTCAAGACCAAATCATTTTTACTTAAAACCCAGATTTCTATAAATCCAAAACAAAGAGACGAGGAACGATTCAAGAGAAGACTAGTGTCAGCAGGTGACTGGAACATATGGTTGGCGGCCATACGCCAATCACGTCACCACCACTGAGAGTATTCTAGGACAGTGTCCCCGGCTCCACATGGCTTTCCAGACCCTGCGAGCTCACTGGGACAACTGACCCTACTCCCTTTTCATTTCCCCTAAACAAGATTAACCACAAGAACCAATGAATCAGACAAACCTCAACTTAATTTGGTAACTCGAGTCCCGCCACGAGGTGTGCTGGCCAGGAACCTTGCTCGTAGCTAGTAAGTCGAGTTCCAACAACCTTAATTTTGGTTTACTCTGACTCTATCCCGAAAGAACACGACCCAAGAGAGAAAAACCTCCTCTGATACCATTTTTTCATGAACCAAACCGGGTCGCCATCCGACCCGGTGCCTGACCTGGTCCGCGACAAGGCTCGAAGGGCGTTCCTGATCCCCACGGGCTGGAACAAGTGCTCGAGTATCAAAACATTACATGGGAATGATTTAACCAAAATAAAAGACATAAAGACAACTAACAAGATAAACAAACTGAAACTGGAAACAGACAACCAAACATGCCTTTAAACTATAAACAGGTTTAAAGTTTACAATTCAATTAAAACACAAAGTGAAAAAAAACAAATATAGAGAACTAAAACTCTAATACCAACCTCCAAGTGAAGACCATCAGCAACCAGAACCACCATCACTAAGCACGATGCCTCAACCTGTGACACACAAATAAAAGGGTCTACATACACCCAAAGGTGTATGTAGGGTGTGAGCCAAGAGACTAGTAGGATACCACCCAATAAAAAGGTTCCATGCCACAACATCAAAAAGATAATTTAACATGATTATTTAAAATCATACTTTTAAAACTCTTTTAAGGAAAACATTTAAAAACTGAAAGTGAAAAGAAAAGGGTACTGGAATAAAAAAAAACCATTTCACAATACTACTTTAAAATCATAAGAGAAAGTTTATAAAGAACACGCACACTCAAGTGGTCCTCTGTATGCCAACAGGAGGCACCACGTCATGAATAGTAGAGCACTGTGGGTAAATCCCCTAAGGTTTATCTAGCTCTAGTGAGACCTTAGAACCTCGTGTCTCAGTGAAATGTAGCTTATAAACCACGACCCTCAGAAAACGTGGCTTAGAAGACCACAACCCTCAGAAAACGTGGCTTAGAAGACCAAGACCCTCAGAACTCATATGTTTAGTCAGTGTTGTAATCGTCAATCCAGCTAAGTGAAACAGGGATGATACCACTCCGAATCACTAGCACACTAGTTCTAGTCCTCCCGCCTAGATACCCGGGGTTTTCCCTTGTGCTCAATCAAGTTTCACATTCACATAGTATATTATTTTCTCATATCACAGACCAAACAAGACATTACACAAAAAAGTCACCGCTTGCATACCCAAACCCATTTTAAAAACACACGCACACAAAATTAGTTCACAAAAGTGCCTCACATCTCTTATGTAGTTTAACAATTCACTAAAAGAAATTCCAAAATAGTTTCCAAAAGAACACCGCAAGGCTTTATGCTCGAATGCATACCCAAAATCCACTTTTTAGTCCAACCGCACACCAAAAACCATTTCAAACCATAATTCGCATAACTTGCATGACTTGAAAAACCCTTTCAAAAAATTAAAGAACATTTATAAATAGCACAAAAAGGATTCTCACATGAAAAATGATCTGTTAAACAATTGATGAAACATTTAAAACTAGAAAATTTTTTTTACACAAGAGGTATGCACTCGATTTCATATAAGAATGTCACTTTAAAACCAAAAGTATAGAATATACCTATCAAAACATGTTTTCCATTGTTCAGACAATTTTCAATTTAATTTCAAGAGTACACAACATGACAAACACACCCAAATTGACTCATTTTCCATTGAAAAACTCCATTTAATCACACACACACCACAAAGACCCTGAAACGAATTTCACACCGACCAGATGACCCAAAAACCCTTTCCAACCATGTTTGGCATCCCAAATACCACTAAAATAAACAATTGCTCAGTTTATAAAACACATCACATGTATATCATAAGACATCACTTCAAAACACAAAAATTGTTACATGCAAAAACCATTTTAAAATCAATTTCACTCAACTTTTCTAAAACCTCATTTTCACCATATAAATAATTGATTAAACACTTTTAGAGTTTACCACCATAAAGTCAAAATAAAAAACATGACCACTTATAAAGAAAGTTCACTTTTTATCACATGCACATGTCAAACAACTTTTAAAACTCATTTCGCACAACCTAGAAAGCATAACCAATCATTCATACGCCAACACATATATGGACAAAAAAACTATACTATTTCAAGAATTCAATTTCATAGAATGAGCAGGCCAAATATTCTAAACATAGTTTGCACCATGCAATTAAATTATAGAACACACTAAATTAACTAAACAACCAAATTAAATTATTTAAAATATGTCAAGTCATGGAACCACCTACCGGGTGAAGAATTTTCCAAAAACTTGTGTGAAACACCAATCGCACCTAATGAGCACCACAAGGGAGCCAAAGGTGAAACCTAAAAAAGAATTCAAACCAAGAAAATTTAAGATCAAACCCTAAAATAACCCCATACCCACTGGACAACCAAAAATTAAAGAAGAAAAAAAAATGAAATAAAATCAAGAGTGGTGACTCTACCAAAATGGGGGGGGGGGGTTGTGGTCTCCGGAGAGCCAGCTGGTTCACACGAGGGGAGGCCGAGGGAGGTGGTCGAATCGTCCTAATTTTAGGTGACTCACGACCGGGATGTCCAGAAGGGACGTGCTGTAGTGGCGGCTGTCTATTGAAGGGAGTGAGTGAGCTGGGTAAGAGGGGTTGACCGAGGGGGGTGAGGGCGACGCCAGCAGGCCGACCAGGAGGCGCGGTGAAGGAGAAGGGTAGGAGAGTAGGGAGGAGCACACTGGGAGGCTAAGAGCTGGGTGCGACGGATGGAGGGCTGCGCCTGGGATGGGTGCGACACGACTGGTGAGGAAACCGGGTGCGAGTTGAGGGGAAGGCCAGCGAGCCATGGGGAGGATAGTCCAGTGGCTCAGTTTTTGTGCGGCGCGATGGGATCCCGAGCAGAAGGCAGAGGTGCGACATGTTAGGAAGGAGGGGGTCTTGGCGCGATGGCGTGAGTCTGGGGAATATGAGGATTGGCGTGAAAAACAGAGTGGAGGAGGGAGATGAGGCGGTCGAGCGAGCTCAAAGGGGGGTGATGAGGCCGTGGAGGGAGGCGTGAGCCGAGGGGAATCTGGCTGTGTAAGCGGCTGGTTGGGAGGGTTCCGGATGAAACCTACAGGAGGAGGATGGGGCAGTCGATCGGGCTCAAGGGGGGGGGGGTGATGAGGCAGCCCTCAAGAATTGGGAGGAAAAAAAAAACCCTAACGTGAGGAATAAAAAAAATACAAACAAAAATAAAACTAAAAGCAAACAAAACAAAAAAAGAAAACAATATTAAAGAGAATAATATTAATAATAATTATAATAATAATGATAATAATAACAACTGAAACAAGGATAATATAAATAAATAAAATAACATAATTATCATCACTAATATAAATAATAATACTCAATAATAATTAATAATATCATAAAATATTAAAACAACCCATTATATTTTTATCTCTTTTTATTTTATTTTATTTTCATTTTATTCCTCTTAAATTTTATTTCTTTATAAGTCATTTTATTTAATTAATTTACCATTAAACAGGGCGTGCGGTGAACCGAGTGAGGCCACGCAGTGACCCAGGCGAGGCCATGCGGCTTCGACAGCGGCGTGCTAAACGCTGTCAAGTCCAAACTACATGTTTTTAAATAAGAACTCAAAAATTTAAGTCAGGCTTCAACCCGGACTACCCGATACCCAGAAAAATTAATAAAAAAAATGGTAAAATAGGCGGGTGTGACAATGATCCTTGAATTTGAGGCAATTACAAGTTATTAAATCTTGGGATGAAAATACGTGGTATAAGATAACATTTGTGGTTAAATTATGTTATGGTTATTTTGAGGAATTTATCTCATTTTGGGAATGTTATAAAATATAGTTTTTGAAAAAGGATAAAACGTAGACTGTGTGACAACCCCTCACGTCAGATAAAGCTGTGGGAATCGAACCCACAACCAAAGTGTGACTGGGATTTGTCACCTACCACTGGACTACGTGAAGTCCCTGGTTAGTGTAACTAATTCTTTTTAGTTAAATTATTTTATTTATCAATAATAAGTTGATTTGGAATCTTATGTTTATCAAATAGATATCCTTAGTATAGAAAAATTATTTGGTGATTAAGTGATAAATGTTATTTTAGAAGACGTTCGCTCTGTTGGGAACACTATATACCAAAAGAAAATAGAATACTATAGGATTTCATTTTATAAGTAATGATGGATTTTTATCTATGTTTTTAATATGGACTTTTATCAATTTAGGTTATTTATGGAAATTATTAACCTATCATAGAGAATATGTGATTAGGTTAATTACTTTTAAGTATGCAACTTTAATAGTAGTCGATGTTATTTGTAGATACAATTTAATGTGGAAGACTACGTAATCAAATTCTTCTGAGTTTTGGGTTTCAATCTTAGTTTGTATTATATTGAAGGATTTAAGAATAATTTTTTATTGAATGGTATTTATTAAACTTTGGGTATTGTTAGTTTAATTTTAGAAATTAAGATTAGTATTTATTTCTCTAAAGGATTATCCTTTTTGGGGATCATATGATATTGTCCTAACCATTTTGGTTTTTATTAATCTCTAAAGATAGGGGAAATATATAGTTTATCATTTTTGGATTATGTGATTCTCTGTAAGTTGATTCTAGCACTTCAGGTGTGACCAAGTCATCTTAAATACTCATCGTTTGGAGTGAAAGATGAGTTTGTGGTAGAAATTAGTTAAAGGATGGAACACTACTTATCAAGTATTTTTTTCTTATTCTATGAATAAATTAATTCTTAAACTTTAGGGAGAGGATTTTAAACCCAAAAATGTGTTATCGTAATACCTTACGTTATTCATAATAGATTTATGGCTTTGAGGCCCTCAATTTTCCATTCACTTGTTTGTGATTGATGACCTCAATCACTACTTATAAATATTTACGTTTTCCTCCAATAATAATTTACACCAATGTTCTCATATTCTAAATCCTAATTTGGGGGTGAATTTTTCATTTCCCTTTCCCTCTTATTATGACAAAAATTTATTAACCCTATTTTCGATGTGGGTTTTCTACAAAGGTATTTTCTATTTTTTTTACCTTTTATTTCCGAAGAACAATTTCAAATTGTGAGGACGCAATTTATTGAAGGAGGGAAGAATGTAACACCCGAATCTTCTATGGTACGCTTCTCTTTGAATAATACAATAACATGCGATGTACGCAACACCGAGTTCAGGCGCACCACGACCAATCAAACTAACCGTTTAGAAAGTAGTTATGAATAGTAATAACCACATTTTGAATTTTTTTATATATCCCATATAATTTTAACATTTATATTTTGTGTTTCTTAGACATAATATAAGGACAAATTCAATTTTTCAGATAAAATAAGTATTTTTCAAAAATGAAGTTTTTTCTACCTTTTAATGGCAAACCCTTTCTAAATCCAATATTTTAAAATTTTATATATTCTATTTTAAAAATAAAATTATTATTTAGAACTGGGACATCAAAATTCTCTTTGTGTAAATTTTTGGTATTTTTCTGATAAAATTCATTTTTTTTATGAATAGTGAAAAATGCTATATTTTAATTCAAAACTGCCTTTTAATCTAATTTATTTATATGGTTATATTATCTTTTTAATTGGTTCTAAAGTTTAATTATATTATATTTTTACCATTTAATCCAATTTTGGTCATTGTAAGTAATTTAACTTTAAAATTGGACATAAACAAGTGTCAATCTTTTGATAGTTATTATTTTTTAAAAAACATGTTTTTTGTTTTGACAATGGGAATTAATTTTAAATTAATTGATGTAACTTCTATGTTTTTAATCTGATAAAATAGATATAATTTTTTAATTTTGAATATAAAATATATCTTAGGCTGAATTTTTGGAATTTTTCTGAAAAACTTCAGTTTTTGATGAATAGTTAAAACACTAAGCAGTAGTTAAAAACCAACTTTTTAATTTAAATGAAATTTTACCACTTCCGTGAATTGAATTTTGAAAATTTAAAATACATGGTTGTTATTAGTAAGTAAAATATGGTTCAATAAGATGAAAATAATTTTTGGTGAATAACAACTTTTGACTTTTATTTACCGCGGTTAAAGGTAAATAAGGTAATTCAAGGTAAAAAAATATTATAATAATATTAAATTACCCTAACATGTGTCCTAATCCTATTGGTTGATACATTTATGACCATGGGAATCCTTGGGTCGATTTTGGGACCCCATAGAGCCACTTAAGAGTGATAATGAAACTTTATATTAATTAATTTAAAGTAATGACAAAAATGACATAAACATATATCTTTTAGTAAATCAATTCTTAAATGGGGTTATATAAGTTATCTCTTAGAATAAAAAAATTAATTTTAAAGATAAAAATATTTCATAAATCATGGTATTTTTTTTTATAATTTTTAGACATAAAATAAATAAAATTATTTATGACACAATAATGATGCAGTGTTTACCTCATTAATGAATGGTTTAAATAAATAAGATAATAAAGATTAAAACAATATCCAAAACCTATCCAATTATTATTGGATAATTTTATTTCAAACAAGAGTCATCTTATCTTATAATTTAATAAGTTTTGGACCTTTAGAAACCGAAAATCATTATATAATAAAATAATATTTTCAAACTTTCCTTAAGAGCCCCTCCTCCCCCTTATAAAAATCCCTCACCTCTAACCCATTACTCACACCTCTCAAGCCCCTTGGCTCATCAAAAATCTGACCAAATAATATCTCAATATCCCTCTATTCCACCTATAAGCCTTACCTTATGAATAAGGCACTTCAAGAAATCCTTTTGGTTCAAACCATAGAGAGTTACCCGATTTAAAGGTAATGTCTTCTCTTATGTTATTTTCTTTTATTTTACTTCTCCAACCCCCTAAAATCTTTTATTACTTTATTTTATAACAACAAAAGTATCCTAAATATACTAGTTTGTTGATATGATAAGGATTCGAACTACACTTACACACACCTCTGTCTAATGGGTAAATTACATACTGTTTCTGTGGACGGCGAACTACCGCCTCACAAAACGATGATTGTTCAATATTCTCCTACCACATCTTATGGTGGCCATTAATATGAAAATTTATTTACATGTGATATAAATTATATTTATATTGTATATATAATTCTGTATTTTTCATTTATATCACACCTTTATGGTTTCCATAATGGGTAAATACGATAATTTCATTTGAGGAAGTGTAGACTACCACCCCCTCAAAGTAATATGACTCGTTCATGACTTATGAGGAACATATAAAGAATGGAGTTAATTAAATTACATAACATAGATATTATAATTGAATTATAATATACCTATTTATTATTATGTTTTCATTCCTTTATATATAAAATAGAAATGAAAGTAGTGTTCATGCGTACGTACGACTTACCGTCTCCATGAACGATGCGTTTCATTTCTTATTTTCAAATGATATGTAATATTATAAATACATATAAACTATATATATAATATATATTATATCTA
Source organism: Viscum album (assembly GCA_963277665.1). Taxonomy (NCBI): domain Eukaryota; kingdom Viridiplantae; phylum Streptophyta; class Magnoliopsida; order Santalales; family Viscaceae; genus Viscum; species Viscum album. Next base: position 564,387,017 of record OY728164.1, on the reverse strand, counting down.
AATCCTGAATATCATTTTGTAGAAAATTGAATTTTTACCATATGGACAATTTGTAATTATAACAAGTTCATTTTTAACTAAAGTTCCAAACATCGACAAAATATCCAATATGAACTCAAATAATTAACTAATTGTTATAGAATGGTAATAAGTGATATAAAAGTAATAATAAACTTGAAAAATGTTCTTAAGGAATTATAAATTAACTTAAGTTTATTATTCAGGAAGAAAACGGAACATACGAGACAAGTCAGACATGAGGTAAGGGATTTTCATTTCACTTTTATTCCTGTGAGATTCATGCTATATTTGACACTATTTTCTTTTGTGTGGTGTATGTACTTCCCATGATTGTATTATTTGTCTAATATAATTTAATTTATGTGTATTTACATATTCATTATATGATCCTTCTTTCATTGGTTGTATAATTCGTAATTTACCAAATCGGTAATGGAATTTCTAATTTCAATTTCCACCCATTAAGTTTTACACAAACTTAATTGATTATTTTACTCCAAGATTATGTGTGAAATCACTATTTATTTACTTATGTATTAATTTACACTCCCCTTTGTGTGGATATAATTTTGATACACATAATAACTCCATTTATAAATTCTCAAGTCATCGATATGAACTTGATAAGAGTAATTTTAACTCAATATCCATTCATTGAGTTAAACATCCAAGTCATTGGTGTTGTTTTTAAAACAATATGCATGAATGTCCTATGATTGATTTAAATTGAATATCCAATCATATTGAGTGTATTTATATTTTTCACACATAATTATGTCATTTATTTATCCTCAACCTAAGGATACAGACTTTATAAGGGGTTTCATCTCAATTTACATCCCACTGAGACTTCTTTATTGTTATGCGCCAATTCACTTTTATATGGTGTATATACTATACTTTGACATAGTATATCATGAATCCATTTATTCTCATGATATTATAAATTTTTTATTACCTCAATTATTTGTATTCAGGCATCTCTCATTTGGTTAGGAACTCTAACTAAAATATCATTTTAAATGTTTTAAAGATTTATTCTTCTAAATCTTTCTCATTAATGTCCATGTTTTAAAAATGGTTTAAAGGATTTATTTAAATGGAAATGAATGTTTTTAAATTAAAATTAGTTTTAAGGTTTTCAAATTGGTATGGGACACTTTGATTCAAAAATCTATTTTAAACGGCTTCTTGATAAATAGTGATACTTTTAAATGTTTTCAAGAAAAATGAGATATTTCTCTCAAATAGTTTTAATAATTATTTTCATCTATGTCAATATCCTTAATTATTCTAAATTGAGGTTAATTTATTATAATAAATACTTCTATATTGTATTGAATGAGCTATGTTTAACTATGGATGTCCTATTTTTATACCATTCATGGTTTGTGGTTAAAATATTGACATTTATTTTGCTAGTTTTAATATGAATGTTTAGATTATGTTTCAAACTTTTCATATGAAGAATTCATTGGACTTAGTAAGTGATGGGTGGAGCCTGATATAGCTCCTCAATGCATCGGTAGGTCTCATGAGACAAACTAGTGTCTTGGCATAAGGCCTTAACAAAATCTTATTTGTAGTCTTGGCACGAGGCCTTGACTATGTGGTTATGATATCCGACATTATGCATTACATCATTATAAAATTGGATATTGATATTGCATGTGATTATTCAAATAGTATAATATCCATGTGAATAAGTAAATGGCATTATTCGATTTATCTTTGCCATATTATGATGAATTTTATGTTTAAAAGGATTTTGTTTTAGTCTTATACATTGCCTTAAATGTTTATGTTTATTTATGAAAGTTTATACTATATTGTTATACTTACTGAGCATCTAAGCTCACCCCTTTCTATGTTTTATTTTTCCTAGTATGTGAAGAAGTATATTATGATTGACCTGCAGGGATAGGCTAAGGGATATGAGTGTGTTCAAAGGGGGTACAATGTTGTTGTTTTGTATTTCAAAATGTAATGTAAAACTTATGTATGTATCTAGTATTTCTAAGGATACTAAACTAATCAGTATTGCAAGACTTGATCTCTTGTGATCATGCCATTGTTATGTAATAATGCACCGATTCTGGGTAACTGGGGTCGGGGCGTTACACAGGGGGGTGGGTGGGCTTTCCACGGGGGTGGCGGGGCTATCCCGGGGGGTAGGGGGTGTCCAGGGGGCTGGGTGGGCTATCCATGGGGGTGGGTGGGAGGGGGGGGGGTGGCTGTCCAAGGGGGTACAGGGTGTCCAGGGGGGGCGGGTGGGCTATCCACGGGGGTGGAAGGGCTCTCCAGGGGGGTAGGGGGTGTCCAGGGGGGTGGGAGGGCTGTCCACGGGGGTGGGGTGGGGGGGGGGGGGGGTGGGGGGTGGGGGGGCTGTCCAGTGGGGGTAGGGGGGGTGTCCACGGGGGTGGCAGGGCTGTGCAGGGGGTAGGGGGTGTCCAGGGGGTGGGCGGGCTGTCCACGGGGGTGGGCGGGCTATCCACGGGGGTGGCGGGGCTGTCCAGGGGGTAGGGGGTGTCCGGGGGGGGGGGGTGGGTGGGATGTCCACGGGGGTTGGGGGGTGTCCATGGGGCTGGGGGGGGGGGTGTTTAGGGGGGGTGGGGGGGGGGGGGGGTGGGGCTATCCAGGGGGTTGGGGGGCTGTCCAAGGGGGTTGGGGGTGTCTAGGGGGGTGGGGGTGTCCGGGGGGATGGGGGGGGGGGGTCTCTGGGGGGGTGGGGGGGGGGTGTCCCTATGGGGGGAGGGGTGGGCTATCCACGAGGGTAGGTGGCTATACAGGGGGTACAAGGTGTCCAGTGGGGTGGGTGGGCTGCCCATGGGGGTTGAGGGGCTGTCCAGGGGGGTACGAGGTGTCCATGGGGGTGGGAGGGCTGTCCACGAGTGTGGCAGGGCTGTCCAGGGGGGTACGAGGTGTTCGGGGGGGGGGGGGGGGGCTGTCCACGTGGGTGGAGGGGCTCTACAGGGGGTACGGGGTGTCCAGGGGGTGGGAGGGCTGTCCATGGGGGTGGAAGGGCTGTCGGGGGGGGGGGTATGAGGTGTCCAAGGGGGGTGGGAGAGCTGTCCATGGGGGTGGCAGGGCTGTCAGTGGGTAGGGGGTGTCCAGGGGGTGGGCGGGCTATCCACGAGGGTGAGCGGGCTGTCCAGGGGGTAGGGGGTGTCCCGGGGGGTGGCCAGGCTGTCCAGGCGGGTGGGGGGGGGGGGGGTCCACGGGGGTGGGGGGCTGTCCAGGGGGTAGGGGGTTCCCATGGGGGTGGAGGGGGGGTGTCCAGGGTGTGGGGGGAATATCCAGGGGGTTGGGGGGGGCAGTCCAAGGGGGTCAGGGGTGTTCAGGGGGTGGGGGGTGTCTAGGGGGATGGGGGGGGGGGGGTGTCTAGGGGGTGGGCGGGCTATCCACGAGGGTGGGGGGGGGGGGGTGCTATCCAGGGGGTACGAGGTGTCCAGGGGGTGGGTGGGCTGTCCATAGGGTGGTGGTGGTAGTGGTGGTGGGGGGGGTGTCCAGGGGGTAGGGGGTGTCCACGGGGGTGGAGAGGATGTCCAGGGGGTAGGGGGTTTCCAGGGGGTGGGCGGGCTGTCCACGAGGGTGGGTGGGTGGGGGGGGGGGGGGTCTTTCCAGGGGGTGGGCGGGTTGTCCACGGGTGTGGAGGGGTTGTCCAGGGGGTAAGGGGTATCTAGGGGTGGGAGGGATGTCCATGGTGGTTGGGGGGTTCCCAGGGGGGTGAGGTGGGGGGGGGGTGTCCAGGGGGGTGGGGGGTGTCCAGGGGGTTGGGGGGCTGTCCAAGGGGGTCGGGGGTGTCCAGGAGGGTCAGGGTGTCCAGGGGTATGGGGGGGGGGGGTCTCTGGGGGGTGGTGTGTGTGTGGGGGGGGGGGGGGGTGTCTAGTGGGGTGGGCGGGCTGTCCACGGGGGTGGTAGGGTTATCCAGGGGGGTATAGGGTGTCCAGGGGGTGGGCGGGCTATCCATGGGGGTGGTGGGGCTTTTCGCGGGGTACAGGGTGTCCAGGGGGGTGGGCGAACTGTCCACGGGGGTGGTAGGTCTGTCTAGCGGGGTACGAGGTGTCTAGGGGGTGGGCAGGCTGTCCACTAGAGTGGTGGGGCTATCCAGGGTGGTACGAGGTGTCTAGGGGGGTGGGCGAGCTGTCCACAGGGGTGTCAAGGCTGTCTAGGGGTAGGGGGTGTCTAGGGGGTGGGGGTGGGGTTGGTGGGATGTCCACGGGGGTGGCGGGGCTTTCAAGGGGGTAGGGGGTGTCTAGGGGGGTGGGTGGCTATCCACGGGGGTGGGGGGGCTGTCCAGGGGGTACAGGGTGTCCAGGGGATGGGAGAATGTCCACGAGGGGGGGGGGGCATCCATGGGGTAGGGGGTGTCCAGGGGGGTTGGAGGGCTATCAACGGGGCTTGGGGGTGTCCAGGGGGTGGGGGGGGGGTGTCCAGGGGAGGTGGAGGGGCTGTCCAGGGGGTTGGGGGCTGTCTAAGGGGGTCGCAGGTGTCCAGGGGATGGGGGGTGTCCGGGGGATGGGGGGTGTCCGGGGGGTGGTGGTGGGGGGTGTCAAGGGGGGTGGGCAGGCTGTCCACGTGGGTGGGGGGGGGGGAGGCTGTTTAGGGGGTACGAGGTGTATAGGGGGTGGGTGGGCTGTCTATGGGGGTATGGGGTGTCCAAGGGGGTGGGCGGGCTATCCAGGGGGTACGAGGTGTCCAGGGGGGTGTCGAGGATGGGGAGTGTTCAGGGGAGGGGTGAATCAATCACAAAAAATAATCAAGTCAAGTTTTATTATATATAGATAAAAAAATAAATATAATGTGACCTACCTAATCACAGATATATTCAGGTACAACAAATCAATAAACATCAAAGATCAGTAATATCAGTCAAAAATGTAACGGATCAATTTGTTCCTCATCACCATCACTATCATCACCATCATCATCAGCCTCACCCTCTTCCTCATCATCATCCCCATCATCGTCTCCACCCTCTTCAACGCCGTCCTCCTCTCCCTCGTACTCCACCTCAGCCTCCTCATCTCCCTCCTCCTCCGCCTCGGCCTCTTCCCCGACCTCCTCCTCTACCTCGGCCTCCTCCTCGCCCCCCTCCTTCTCTGCCTCGGCCTCCTCCTCACCGTCGTCTCGACCACCACTATAACTACCACTTGGTGCACCATATATAGAATGCATAGAAGAAATATATTCATTACAAGATGTGATGGCCTCTGGTGGAAGTGTTGGACGTAAAACTTCCCTCAGTTTCATAAATGCAGTGTTTTCCCTAGCAGACTGTTATGACGTCTCTGTGGCCCTTTTTTTAGCCTGTTTTTCCCATGCCTTAACCTTTTGGAACTTGGTGGCACTACAACTCGTACCTGAGGAGGTACAATACCTCGTTGGAACTATACTCTTCCCAGGTCAGCAGCATACTCTACCAGGGTGCTCATCTCCCAACACCTGATGTAAGTGATCATTTGGCCTAAAATTGTCAGGTTTCTGGGAATCAAGGGCCTCTAAAGAAGCCTGTTAAAAATATAAATAGATTATTAAGTTAAAAAATAGATATTAAAATTTTAAATCAACAAAGTAAAACTTACAATCTTCTGCTGAGTTGGTTCATTAACCGCACTTCCATCTTTCTTCCTTCTACTCGAGCAAAACAGTTTTGCTCGAGGCACACATCCTTCTATATTCAATTTATGCATCTACAATGACATTTAATATAGGAAAATATAATTAAAAATAGGATACCAATAATTAATTTCATAACTAAAATTATATAACAAGTTTAGAAATCGAATAAATTATGGAGGAAGCAATAGAAAGTGCAAGTTGTAAAGAAAAATTATAAACTGTCATACCTGGTTCCTCTCATGATCTGGCATCGTAGTACATCCCAATATATGGAGGTATTTTTTTAGTATCAATGTTTTTTTATTTCTTCCAGATGATTCCTAAATAAAATTTAATAATTAGTATTAACGAAAAACATGAAAATTTTCATTTAAATTCCTCAAATGTGATTAATACTTTAAACTGGATAGTCATCCAATGAGTAATCATCTGTCGATACTGTTCTAACAGACAATCATCCATGATAGGGACTGCCTCTAACTCTGTTCCAACTATAGCACGCCATCCAATATACAACTCATTCTTATAGGCTCTCCAAATCTCACATAAATCCTTTAGACGTGCTGGCCGTGCACCCTCACCATCAGGGAAATTAAACCGAAGATAACACCAAAATATTAATTCATATAAATAAAAAAAATAATATATTGCATTAAATACAAAAGATTTTTTTATCCATATCTCTAACCAATCTTTATCCGTGACTTCATTTGGAAACTGTCTCCATGAGAGCAGGCTGACAGGAATGATGTTGGAGTATTTGGAAAGCGTTGTAAAAAAAACTCCGACATTACTGCCCTATTTTTTCAATCATTTTACTATCTTCATTATAGTCCACCATCAAATGCGTATGGCGGTTCCACACCGCACACATGCGTGTACTCCCCCACCCCCTCCCCCTACCCCTCCTTCTATCAGTATATATATCTGTTATGAAACAAAAAAAATATTTTATCAATACATGTTATAATGAAAATAAATAATGGTGTAAAAATTTGTCAGGGTTGTATAAGTATACCTACGGTAGTCTAATCAATGGGCACCGTTGGATCCGCAAAAATTGAAGGAACACCCTGTACAGGTGGAGTGGGTACCAATGTATGCTCCGTAGGGACAGACTCTAGTGGATCAGGAGTCAAAGAAGATTGAATATAAAATCCCGGAGAGAAGGAAGTAGAAGTAAAAAAAGATGATAGGGATGGCTGGACGAATACTAGATGGGGAGTGGGAATCATCATCGAATATGGTAAAGACAAGTGAGGAGGCTCAGATGTAAAGGGTGGTGAAAACATGGTAGGCCTAAATATCCTGTGTGTCCCTAATGACACACCGGTATCAGAATGTGGGATGGATGGTATGTCAATGGGAGGGGTAGGGTCTAATCGGGTACGCTGACCAGATCATCTAGCTCTCATAACACACCCTCATACGAACACCCTGAGTACTGAGACCACTACTAGGTTTCTCAACCAATAACTTTCACCTAATATGTGGATCTTGAATTTTTTTTTAAAACAAAATTAATCACATGTCATTATATATTATTTAAATATATATATTTGAAATAAAATACTCACTACATGCACTAGTGGTGGAATTATCATCTCAGTCATGAGACAATTGTTGTCCTTTATCTGTTTCTGTCGCCTCTCTTCAATTGGTTTCAATTCCTTCATTTGAAAACAAATATGGAATTAATTAGAAAATGATAACTAATGTGTAACCCAAAAAAAAAGAGAGGGAATAGGGGTATTCATGGATAATTTAACTATCTATTGTTTTAGGTGAGATTGAATAGATATATAATGAATTCAATAAAGCGTACAAGATGTAATAAAGAAATTTAATTTTTAGTAGGATAGTTATTTAATAAGTGTCATAAGTCTATTAAAATCATGAAACATAGATTCTACAAGATTCATAAGGGGTAAAGCAGTTATTGAAATTAAGGAAAAATTTAATTTCTTTAGCCCAGGTAGGTGATGCAGGTTTCTATACATGTTTTGAAAAAGAATACAAACCATCATGTTCATTACCTAGTAAAATGTTAAAGGGTTTTCTTATAGTTATACTGATTTTATACATGGTCAATAAAGAATTTAAATGTTCACCAAGTTATAAATGTTGGTTTCATAGGTTTGAATACAGTTTAATTCCAAATTAGAAAATGAAATTCAAATAAAATTTCAACCAATAAACATTGAAAATTAACATAACGGTCAAGTTGAATACAACATATTTGTAATAAATATTAAATCAATTTGAATAGTACCAACCTTAACAACCCAAGTCAAGGTAAACCAAAATAATTGAGAACATGAATGGATGATTTTATATATTTCCCACCATAACTTGTGGTTCATAGTCAACTCTAATAATTGAGCTATTGGAGTCATCAAAAGTAATAAATGGATTGTTTATAATGGCAGTAGGGATGGTGTCAATTCCATCATCACCATAATCAGAAATATGTCTTTGAATTACTTCAATAATGACACCAAATTTAGGTCCAAGGGGTGGGGGGGGGGGTGTCTAGGGGGTTGGGGGGCTGTCCAGGGGGTTGGGGGTGTTATCCAAGGGGATAGGGGGTGTCCAGTGGGGTGGGAGTGTCTAGGTAACATTGATAATCAATAAGTGAAATTTCATAACCCTATTAACCTATAATTACCACTGGATATGGGTTCATGACTCACTTGTCCAACACAAACCTATCACCATATAATTATCCACAAATATTAAGAAAAATAAAACACTATAATATTGATTCCTAATGCCCAAAATAAACTAAAAACAATAGAATCCAAGAAAGTTCACAAAAAAACCTCAGGTGCACCTCCACAGACTTCAAATACTATCAACTAGTAGTGAATAATTATGTGCACATGACCATGCTATTTTGTTTAGTGAGATATATATCAGAGAGTAAATAATGTGTAGGCATGAACAACATTGGTGAGTTCTATGATGGTTATACTCTTTTATTATGGGTGCCTTCCTAGGATAGAAAATCATATAAATACCTTAATAATTCTTTATAACTATCTAAGAAAATTGTGACATGAATTCCTAACACTCATTTTGAATTTCAAAAAATATTACAAGTGTAGTACCAAACCACTTGATGGAGTAGGAATAAATGATCATGTAATAGAGTAAATTTTGGTTCTATCACCATTCACACATGAAAATGACCCCAAACCCACTCTAGTAGTTCAAGTGGAAGCGCCACTTCATTTAATGACTTATAGTGTGGGTATCATCATCTTAAAGTTAGAGTTTGATATTTCAAAGACAACATTTAGGGGTACATTCATAATGCATGAGTATCTTATCATTCCTCTTAGGATAAAAAAATCTATAACTGTATTTATGTCTAACCAAATAAATCATGTCAATAGACCTTAAATTTAAAATAAAACAAGGATAAAATAACTCAGGATCATATTGACCTCTTCAATATCAATCAAAATTATTCTATACAGATAAATCGCAACAAAACCACAACCTAAAATGATATATTGATTGTGTTCATAAGGGGATCATAATGCACAGTACATTGCAGCGAAATGGAATGAAAAAATCTAAAATAAATGAAGGAACATGTACCGATTTAAAATAGAAGAACAAAAATTAATTGAATCAAAGATAGATACCCGGTTGGAAATTAGAGTTGGCACCCTCGAGAGCAGGTTGGGAAGTAGGGTTTGAACCGTAACCTAAAATGATATATGCCTTTTGTTTGTAAGGGGATCATAATACACACTACATTGAAGTGAAATGGAATGAAAAAGTATAAAATAAATGAACTCACACGTACCGATTTAAAGCGGAAGAACAAATCATTGGGAAACCATAATTGTTGTGTTGGGAAGTAGGGTTCACATCAATATTTAGGAACAAATCTTCAAGATGGTCGAGATTTAGGAAAAAATATTCGAGATGGTGCATCGAGCTCTCGTTTAGGTAAAAAATTTCGAGATATATGGAGTTTGATATCTTTGGATGATATGATATTTGGGATTTTATTTCCAAATGGTTTTAAAAAACTATTGGGAAAGTAATGTTATCCCAACAGTTTACAACCGTTGGAAAAAAAATCTTAAAAAAACTATACACAATAGTTTGTTTAAGCCGTTGGGAAAAAATATTAACCATACTATAGGCAATGGTTTCCTTGAACCATTGGGAAAACAAAAAAACCATAAGAATATACCAATGGTTCTAGATAACCATTGGTATAGTAGCCTTCTCCCAATAGTATTTTTAAACCATTGGGAGCATTGTGTTGGTATAGGTGGGATTTCCACCAGTGAAAGTTACAAACAAGAAAATCAAAACCTATTTATGTGTTCCAAACAACTAAATTCCCAATTCTAGGGAAGTCACTAATGGTACACATTAGAGCAAATTGCATTTTGAACATTGTTCTAGAAGATGAATCATATGTCTCAACACCATTTCCCCATAACTCCTATAATTATTCAATTAGAGGCTGCAAGTATATATCTATATCATTTACAACCATTTTTTTTCTAGGAATAATCATCGAAATAATAAAAGATGTTTTTTTCATACACATACACAGGGGAATATTGTAAGGGATAAAAAAATGGTCAAATTCTATAACTGATGCTCAAAGTCCCAAATGGTTTGAATCCATAAACAACCAATCCCAATCACACGTTCTTAGGATCAAATGAGAAATATGGATGTAATGAATCAAATGTATTCCATGATTGTGAATCTATTGGATATTGTATTAACCCATCATTGTTATTATCTATAGAATGCCACTTCATGTGCTCAACAGTTTTTGATGACATGAATAATATTTGCAATCATGGATTTAAAGGAAAGTAATAAAAAACCTTTATAGGTGTGTTCCTTTTATTCTTATACATAGTAGTATGTTGATTCAGACTTCCAACATCATCCATTGACTTCCATCTAGAAGAAGAACATTTTTTTCAATCCTATCTTCTTGAATTCTTTCCCTAATAAAACATACAATCATTGGGACATGCATGTATTTTTGTATAATTCAGACCAATCTTGTTAACAATTTTTTTCATATCATAAAAAGAATCAGGGATCTTTTCTTTAGAAAATGATTCATGCAACAATTCCAATATAATGGAAATCACCTTATTTGTAATTCTACATAGACATTTGATATGGTACCAATTTAGTAGAAAAGAAGGTTTTGAATATTTAAAACATCCACTATACAACTATTTATTTCCATCATCAACTAAACCATGAAACACATTTTTTTTCTCAGTGGAGTTCTCTCTTACATTAGTATCCAAAGAATCAAGAGGAGGATCCAATGATATGTTACAATATTTATCTAGTGGTAATATAGTCCCCAAAACATCACTTGTCAAGTTACCAATTGTATCACCCTAAACTGATTGTTTTGATATGTTTTTATATTGATGTTAGTGTCTTGTAATGTTGAATGCATCGTTTATAATGTTTTGAATTTCATTTTCCATTGTTGATGAACTCGAGAGCTCATTCTGTCAATTGAAATTAGTGCTCAAATTTTCTATAATGTTCGATTATCCATGCCAAATCCAACAAAAATATTGAGCAGATAATTGCTTAAATATCAAGTGTTTATAAACTTCATATCTCTTTAACTATCTTCTAAATTTATATTTAGTACATGGACATCCTATTCTTCCATCCATGAATCAATTGGAAATTGAAAAATCTAAAAACTCCTCTAAACCCTTAGCATACTAAGGTGTGTTCCTCAGTAATGTGATCCAACTTTTATCCATATATATCACAATGTGCCTACACTTTATTAAAAAAAATTAAAACTCATAAGTATTAATAAGTAGGAAAATAGATAATAGTAAAATCTGGTAAAGTGGAATTATTTGGAATTTAATAGATTCAAGATTTAATTAAAATGTAAATTCTTTGAATGAATTGATAATCGATGGGAATATAAAGGGGTGTTGGCTAGTGAGTAGTTTCCAAGAATTAAGAAATAAGTCTGTAAATTATAGGGCATGAGTATAAAATACCCTTTAGAGTCTCACTATGTCATTCTAAACCTATATTATAATGAAGTTGTATGAAAAAGTCATAGTACCATGAGTCATATAGGAATACATAATCCAATGCATCTTAATATTCATTACATGACATGTTATCAAGACCCTAATGTCTCTTAGGAAACACTGAATAGTAAAGTAACCACATGACCTCTCCAATACCACCAAGGGGAAAAATTTAGTATAAGTAAACCATGTCATTACACAACTCCAAGATGGAACCATCAGAAGACTATATTGAATAAAATATATCATAGGAATAATCCTCATTATTATTACATGGAGGGAATAAGGTATCTCAAGTGTTTGAAAGAAATATCCTTGAAGTCATACTAGGAGGTAAAAGGAGAAGGGGGGAATATTTGATGGTCATAACCTAATGTAATAGGCCCTCAAATTAACCAAAAAACATCACTAAGGGTGATACTATTAGGGAAAAGGACATGGGGACCATCCACATTGGTTATCCAAGGATATAATTGGGTCTCAAGAATATAAAAAACATCATATTGAGTTATACTAAGAGGGAGATAATCACTTATGTGAAGGACATGGTTGATAATGATTTTGGAGGCATAGATTGGTGGAATGATTAGGTTGAGGTAAGTTACATCTCTTTCCTGCTAGTTTTGAAAATGATTGTTCCTTTTAAGTGATGTTTTCATTAAATAGTTTTGTTTTCAGGAATTAAATCATCTGGAAGGGATTTTTGGTGAAACAAAATCAATGATTTAGTGTGTCAAATTTTTGCAAGAAAATGTTAGTAGGGATTGCACAACTTTATTGGTGTTTTTTTGAAAAAATAGTCATATTTTGCATAAAAGGTTTTATGAATGAATTATGGAATTGAAATTATTCTTATTTGTTGGTTCTAATATAAGTTATTAATTGATATTATCATTGTTAAAGTTATTAATTGAATTGATATTTGGAATGTTTTCTTGGTTTATGTTTTGTTGTGGTTGTTGTTTTAAATGTTTAAAGGCTGGCATTGAGTTTCCAATGAATGATATTTATAGGTTTGTTGTGGGTTTATGCCATTAATTTTAGTTTTATGAGGGATTAGAAATGAGTAGATAAAAATTCACTTTGGGGTGGAAACATTTTAACAAATTTCAAGGTGACTTGGTCTAAATTCCTACATAGGTGTGGGGATTTTTTTAGGGTAGATGAAGTAAGGATTGAGATGTAGTGAAACACATTACCAAGCAGTAATATCTAATCATGGTTGGTACTCATGGTCTAATAATCCCTTGGGAATTGGTTTTTTTCTAGGTTAAAGAGTTAGCTTATGATAATTATTGTATATATGTTATGTTGGTTGTGTTTTATAGTTTTTTTATTTAGAGTTGTTTCATATATCAACTAAAAAGTTTTATAAAATTTCATAAGTCAGGAATATATTATAAAACCCATTGAACCTTAAATGTATTTTCATACATATAGGGTGTGTGAGGAGAATTGGTCAATTCCTACTATGTCTCATACTCACCCATTATTCTTCTACTCTAGTCCACAGGTATATTTTATATAGAGAAAAAGTATGATGTTGAATTCTCCATTGTTTTTTAAGGTACATGATCTTAAAGGAGTCATGATGAGGGTATGAATCTAAGAGATGTGGTAGTATTGAGAAGTCAGTTATGGGAACCACTTTAAGAGTTTCTTAGGGATACTTATATTATAATGATTGGGCTTGTATTTGTTTATGATTTTTTGGAAATTTTAAAACTATTTATTTGGTTTTAAAATAATATTTTATAGTATATTTTATAAATATTGGTTATATTTTTCCACTTCTTGAGTAATGTTTTGCAGGATGGATATATCTAAGTTACCAACACATTATGATTGATTTTATATAAAGGTTTGGCATGATGGAGGTATTTTTTATGTGATTAAAACATCTATAAATGGTATTTTCAAAACCCATGGAACTGATTTCATGTCATCGATGAGTTGGTTGACACACCTATGGCCAATCAGTATTTTGACACGACTCAAGTGAGGTTATGGTGCAACAAGTTTGGTCATAATTTCACTAATAATATCATTTTTTATCATTTTAGTTATAGGACTAAAGATATGTTGAGTTGGGAATCATGATGTAGTTATAAAAAGTTATCACAAATGTGTTGATAATAAATCTTAAGTTACTGGGATGTGTGGGTAGCCTATGTAGTTTGTGAGTCAAATTAGGTAATGCATACCACAAACACATCCAATAAATGCATATAGAAAAAATTAAAGATTAAAAATTTAAAATGAAAACATAGAGAATATGCATAATGGGAAATCACCTGAAAGAGTAATCAAAATCAAGATAAAAAATTGAAGACTAAAACTATAAATGAAAAGGAAGAGAGAAATCAAACCTATATGACCTCACCTCTGGCATGGGCTCAAGTGAAGGCAACAATAGAGAGAGGGATCTAGTGAGGACAACGAATCAGGTAAGGGAAAGGACGGGGGAGATAGGTCGGGAGGCTGTGACCGCAACACCGACAAGGAATTGGGGGAAATGAGATCAGAGGGCACATGCCAAGCACTGGTGAGGGAGGAAGTGGTGGTGCTAGGGTTCGAGGTTGGGGGGAAAGGGGATGTCAGGGGAGAAGGGTCGGAGGGTTGTGATCGCAGCACTGACAATGGCTTGGGGGGTATGAGATCGGAGGGCATGAGCTGAGAACTGGTGAGGGGGGAAGTGGTAGTGCTAGGGTTTGTGGTCGAGGGAAAAGGGGAGATCGAGGGTGAAGGGTCGGGGGAGAAGGGTGGGGCATGGGGGGAAATGTTTTTTTATTAAAAATGTAATATTTAGTGGAAGTTCATAAAAAAACTCATTGAAACCAGATAATTTTTTTAGCGGTGGTTTAGTAAACCACCCCTAAAAAAACACCGCTAAAAAGAAAATATGCTTTAGTGATATATCACATTATAAAAACAACCGACAGAAAAAACGGGATACATAACATTTTCCAATGACATCAAGAATGATATCATTTGATAATAAAATCACAATTTCCTAGAATAATTGTATCACATTATAATTTATATGGATAACTCACGAATCAAAAATCCTTAGGAGACATATCATTTAAATGTAGAGGGGATAACCGAATTTAAATCATTTTTGAGATCATGATGAGAATAATTTTTGAAACATTATTATTTAATAATCATAAAAAAGGTATATTTTAAAGGTTATAAATTTAATGTTTTGAAATGTTTATTAGAATATATAGAATTGATGAAAGTGAAATGAAATGACTTTTTTAAGATTTTTAGGCTATTTTTGAGGATAACCTACATCGATGAAATTGTTATAAAACTATCATTTGAAAGGAAATGAAGTGAAATATTAATATTATAAAAGATGAAACATATTTATCATTTAAAAATATATGATGCAGGAATTTTTTAGAGGAAATAAAATAGAAATGGAGGAAAAAGAGTCATTAGATTGGATGGGAATTATTCTTAATAATTTCAATTTTTATGATGAAAGTAATACATGAAAGAAAAAGAATATGACATAAAAGTGTAATTTAACTTGAAATGAAACAAGGAATAATATTCAACTTATTTTTTCTAAAATTAAACATCTAAGCCTTTACAATTTCTCACAAATTAGCATATATAAGAAGCCACCAACCTTAATTATTATACCATAGAGAAATATCAACATTTCCAGGACTGAAATCCAATCATCTTATCCCCAAGGGAGAGTTATGAAGGGGAGATATGACCATGTGTGTAATTGAATAGAGGAAGGTTGGAACATGGCCAATAGGAGGTGGTGTATTAGAGTAGATTCTATGCGGTGCTGAGTGGAAAGGATCACTAGTACAGGGTGTCACCGACAGCGATAGGAATATGTTGACACCCATATGACATAACTATCAAGTGAATTCAACATGATTTCATATAAAGAGTGGAATACCCTCAACATATTTGATGTTGGAAATAGAGATACAGGAAATGTTTACCACTTTTAAAAACATCATCATTCTACTACCTCGCCCATCACCCTATGCTCAGATACATTTCTCCACAGTTTCTCACACCCAGAACATTCAACCCCCAATACACACCACTTGATCTAAACATGGTCACCACTGAATATATCATTCTATTGCACCAAGACAACCAAACATACAAAAGAAGGCCCTCGAGAACTCAAGTGACCTTTAGGAAGTCATATCTTAGATTTAGAGAGGGTTCAATGAAAATGGTAGGGTTTAGTGGCAGTGTAGGCAGCGGCAGTGGTAGTAGCGGTGGCGAAAATGGTAGGGTTCATCAGCGATAAAGGTAGGGCTCACCGTAGTGGAGGTAGGGTTCAACAACGGCATAGGTTAGGTTTTGCGAAAGATTTAAGGTGCAAGATAAGGAGACCCTATTAGGTTTATTTTTATAACATCAAGGAATAATTTTATTAGTGCTTTCGAAAAAGCACCGATAAAGAGTAGTTTTATCAGTGCTAAAATAGAAAGTGTTGATAAAATACCTCTTTATCAGCATTTTTTTAGCACTGATAAAGATAACCCTTTATCAGCATTAAAAAATGACGATAAAGACCTAATATTAATAATTTATTTATATTATTATATATATTTATAAAATTATATATATAATAAATAAATATATATTTATTTATAATTATAACTATAAATAAATAATTATTTATTTATAATTTTATAATTATTTGAATATATATAATTATAATTATAATTATAAATATTTGTATGTAATGACCCAAATTTTTTAATAATATTTGTTTCCTAAGTTTGTGTGTTATTTCATTTTATACTCCACAAAACTGTAACCTTTAATTAACGAAGTGATACCGTTGGGTTTCGACTGTTATATGACTGTTGGTCAATATAACCGTTGGAAACTAAACTCTCAACATTACAATTATTGTTTATAAATAAAAGTGATCTTGGTAAATTAATACAGAAAGAAGAGTCAATGACCTCATCCAGTAGACTCGTGCCATACGAAGCCTATCTGTTAGAGCTTGGGAAGGAGGTAGAATCTCTGGGCTTTGCTCTGGACCAATCCCAAGTTAAGCTTCAACATGCGAAGCTTGAACAGAATCGCCTAAGGGAGAAGTTCAAGCTGATAGAAATCACCACTCAGGCAATGTTGTATGAGCCGCCCCAAGATTCTATCACCATAGCACACCTTACACTTAGGTCCTATGCTGGTGTTATAAGGGGCTATGTAATGAGGCCTTAGATACTTTTTATAATCCCTTGGTATAAATAAAATTGTTATTTCATATTATGGTAATATTTGTGATTTTCAAATGTCCAGATAAATATAGGATGAATATTATTGATGAATTTTGGAAAAAGGGTATTTTAAAATATTCATGTAAACTTTAAATAATTAATAATGTGAAATGATTTTCAAAAAATGGTATCTACAGTTATGATCAGTAAGAAATTTATAGTCTAATAAGATCAACTTGATTTTTAGTAAATAGTAAAGTATGAATAGTAACATACCCTTATGAATAGTAATTAATAGTAAATCAGCCAAAAAATAGAAACTTCACCAATGGATGTATAAATACAATTCAGACATCTTAAAAGTGAAAAAACAATCATAGTATAAGTTTTGTTATTTTTGTAGGTCATAAATATTTTATTTACAATTTTATTATTAATTTAATAATTTAAAATGAAAATATATTTTCAAAAAATGTAATCATAAATTTTTACTTTATTTTCTTATGGTTATACGATAATTTTATGGGACTTTGATTAATTTTTCAAGGTAATACAAAATAAGTTATAGTTTTAGAGTTGTTTTGTTTGAATAAATAATGATTTTATTTAAAAATTAAATTAAAAATATATAGAAAATTATTTTAAAAAAATGGTGTTCATTTTTGAATTCAGATCATCGATATTAGGTTAGGGCGAATTTATGATATTTTTATAAAATGTTTTGTTTTTTGGTGAATAGTGAAAATACAGTTTTGAGTTTCGGGTGTTTAATGACATCATTAATGATGTAATAATGATGTAATAATGGTTTAATAATGATGTTATAATTCTTTTCAACTTGTAAAAATTAATATTTCTATGAGGTGTCCCAAGTGGCCAATACCATGGGCAAATACCATGGGAAATCTCATGGTTTTGCAAATACCACCGATGATGTGTCCCATGGAAATTAATTAAATATTCCCTCACTTTTCCTATAAATACTAATCCATTACCTCATTAATTTCATTCCAAAATCCTCCTAAATAATTTTCTAGTCTTTTTACCTCCCAAGGAGTCCTCCCAAGGTGCCCTCATGCCCCCAAGGTCCCAACCTTCAAGCTTTCGAAGTTACTCTTCAAGGAAAGGGAACCTTTCACCCTTCTCTTTTAGTCATGATTTCCTTTATGTTATGTCTTCTAGTTTCCATCTTATATTTTTGGGATATGTTATTATATATACTTATTACTGTCCATTTCATGTCCAATTTATGAGAGACCCTTTCCTCTCTCATTAACTTATTTTTTCTGAATTATAGGCGATGCCGTTAGGCTGTCGAATTTTCGTACAAGAAATCTCATTTTCTCTTCCCTTTCAAGTTTCCTTTTCATGTGGTATGTCATTCAAATGTACACACCATGATATTATTTATTTTTATTATGTACATATACTGTAAAATAATTCCTTTATTTATGGGAGACCCTTGTCCTCTCTCTTTTTATTATTTTCTAAAACCTTGTTATATAACCGTTATGCTGCAGAAATTTCATCTCAAAATTTCTCTCTATTTCTCTCAATAAATTATATTGTTTTATTTATAAGAATACCCATACCTATTTAGTTTATATGGGTGTTCATAAATACACAAAAATGATATATTTTATTCTGGAATTGACATAAATATAACCCTAACTCCCTTTCCATGGGTTATAAATGACATAATGATCTTATTTTTAAGCACTTTTAAAACATTACGATTTTGAAATGAAACCCATTTATTTTATTCTATATGGGTTATTTATGAAATGTTTGATTATGATATATGTGTATCACATGAAAATAAAGACATATTAAGGGTGCGCCCTGATAGAGCTCCAATGCATTGGGTAAAGAATTAATCTCTAGAGATGACAAGTTTCGCAATACCTTGGTGAATAACCTTGGTAATTTTTTTATGAAACCTTGGGGATGAAACTTGGTGATATGTTCATGAATGTATAAATAAAATGTTGTAGACACATATTAAAGTTTTGATTCATGTTATTTTTATTATGATATGCCTCTTTTTACACTGCTCATGTCTTGTGGTTTTAATCAAGTTCTTATTAATATCACAAGTAAACTGATTCCCTTGCTTTCCTTATTTTGCCTTCAGATCACCCTTTCCTTTGATGTATGTGTCCAAGTTATGAGATGAAGTAATTGTACATAGGATTAACTTTTTAAGAATATTTTTAAGGGGTTTTAAAAGAGTGTTTTAAGTTTTCATGTTTTATTGTTTTTGATTTCCAAGACACTAGACTTTAAAGATCCTCTGTTTGTAAAATGTAATGAAAAGTTATGTAATAATAAGGCGGGATGCCATATTGTATATATTTATAAATATTTTTATATATTTATAAATATATTTATATAATTAAATATATTTATAAAATTATAAATATAATAAATATATTTATTATAATTTTATAATTATTCAAATATATATATATATATATAATTATAAATAAATATAATTATAAATATATATAGTTATAATTATAATTATAAATATATATATTTAAAATTTATTTATATATAATTAAAAATTGAAAATTAAAAATATAATAAATACATTTATTATTTAAATATATTTATTATAATTTTATAAGTATTTATGAGAACATAATAAGTTCATGGGTATAACATGAATGAATCATACCCAGTAAAATATAGATCATAAAAAACAAGTCATCATATATATAGAAAACATGAATAATAATGATGTCAATGTATAAATGAACATTCATGAGTCATGAATACATAACATATGTATGCGTCATCATAATATAGGTAATTTTAACATTTGGAACATAATAGCCTACAATTATGTCCACAAATAAACTTATGATCATATAATATCAATTATACTCACACATCAATATATGAACACAAATAACAACAATCATGTTCATGAATATCATCATTATCTCATGATATATATATATATTTATTGACCAAATTCACTGAAGATACATATATATATATATATTTATAATTATAGTTATAAATAAATATATTTAAAAAATATTTATATATAATTATAAATATATAATTATAAATATATAATTATAAATATATAATTATAAATATATAATTATAAATATATAATAATAAAGGGTACACCTTTATCAATGTTTTTTAGTGTTGATAAAGGTCACATTTATCAGTGCTTTTAGCTAGTGCTAATAAAAGTAAGGCTTTTATCAGTGCTTACTATTTAACGCTGATAAAAGGAGGCACATCCCTTGTGTCGATCTATGGTAGTGTGCCATGCCCATTGAATCTACAAGTAATCTGGAAACAACTTATGATTAAGAATCAAATCATTGATTTTCTTCAAAATAAACTATGTAAGAACACAAACAAGTTGGAAAACATCTTTGGTTAAATGTTTCTTCCAATAAAAAAATTATTAAAAGGAGATGAATATCCATGGAGAGCAGAAATAGGAATTTGATGAACCCTCTACCAAATACTGGATGCACTATCATAATATAAAATATCATGAATATTTGACTCTATTTCTCTATAAAAAATCTGACATGTGTTAGATTATAGAATGTGTTAACGACAAAGAATTTCACTAGATGGAAAACAATTATGACATAATCACCACAAAAATTCCTTCACCCTCAGAGGAATTTTTGAACTCCATAAAAACTACCAAAAAGAATATGAAGGATTATTTTCATGGATCATAGCTAAATAAAAACTAGATCTTACCTGATAATTTTCATCACTAGTAAAGTATTAGGATTGGGAATCGAGAATAGATGCTGGACTAAGAGGAATCGCCAAAATATGATTCATGTCTCTTGTATTGAATAATTCAAAAATTCTTTCAAAATTCTAGACATGATCATTTTATATAACAAGAAAAATGACCCTCATATCTCCCAAACCATCTAAACATGGTGTTGATAGGAAATTATATTTTTTATCTAAGATCCATGAACTCTAACAAATATTCATCCAATATCCATTTCCAATACACCAACTAAACCCTCCAAAAGAATAGATTTTTAACCTCATAGACTTCACCAAATAAAACTAGTTATAGGGCCTAATTATTCCTAGAGCACATCATCATCTAGAAAATATTAAGGTTTGATAACCCTTGTATAAAGGGAGTTAGGAGAATCATACAATTTTCAAATCTTCTTTGCAAAAAGAGTCAAATTAAAAGAATAAAAATTCCTGAATCTCATTCCTCCTAACATTTTAGGAAAACAAAGTTTCTCTCATGATAACAAATTCATTATATTTTTTATCTCCAACTTTAACCAACCAAAAGTTATCCGAAATCATATTAATATCATGTAAAAGGATGATAGGAAGCTTAAAAAGTTGCATCAAATAGTTAGGAATAGATTGTGCCACATATTGAATAAGAATTGCTTTCCATGCCTACATATTATTCTTCCTATTCAAACTATTCACCCTTTTACAAACTCTATCAAAAATATAAGAAAAATATTCCTTCTTAAACCTACCAAGATAATTAGGGAGTCACAAATATTTATCATGCTTCATCACTTCCTTTATACCAGTAAGAGCATAAGAATAATTCTACCTATCAAGAGTCACCCCTCTACTAAATAAAACCTTATATTTTTTGTAAATTAACTCTTTATCCTGATGTTTTCTAATACATATCAAGAATTATGAAAATTAAAATCCCTTCCTCATGAGTTGTTTTTTTGAAAGGAATACAGTCACCAATAAAAAATAAATAAGATATTATAGGACTATTACTATTGGATTTAGATCCATGAATTTGACTCTTAGTGACTGCTCCGGAAATAAGTCTAGACAAAGTATTAGCCACCAAAATAAAAATATAGGGTGATATTGGATCACCTGGCCTCAATCCTCTGGAAGTCCTGACAACATTATAAATTCTATCATTAAAAACTATTTTATAATAAATTGATTCTACACAACTCATAATCAAAAAAATACACTGCTCTATGAATTTCAAATGCTGCATAACTAATTTAAAAAAATACTATTCCACCCTTTAATAATCCTTCATCATATTGAACATCAAATAATCCTCCCCTTTATGAGAAGAAGAGTGATATTTCATATATTGAAAAATATCATGTACAATGATAACATTATTAGTAATAATACTATGTGGGATAAATGCACATTGGTTCTTAGTAAAAATAGATAAAAAGTTTTTTTCTATGTCTATTTACCAATTTTTTGGAAAAAAATTATTAACATTGTTACACAGACAAACAAGTATAAAATGATGCATTTCTTATGATCATAAAATGATCATTTTCAGTAGAATAAAACCCAAAATGGATGATATCTATCTTTAAGAAATCAATGTTTTAATATTATCAAAAAATAGAGTACCTTGAAAATGTGAGTTGAATCAAGTTCAATCTTCATTATTTGATGGAATGTGCTTAAGGGAGATCATAAGGATCAGCGAACGAACACACTCTGCCTATGAGGTGATACACCAACCAATGGATCCACGAATTCTTTGTAAAGATAATTGATATTCAAAGTGGTGTTATCACCTTATCAAATGAGATAAATGAATATTTGGGAGGAAGATAGTTTAAAAGAGGCTCATACACACTGCACCACACACACCCAACAAGAGAGGATCTCATCCTCTTTTATAGAGGAATCCTAATGCTCCTACTTCATAATAAATCATATGTGTTTCAGTATGATGGGTATAATTCATTTAACGTTTTAAAATAATTTAATGCAATGCTTTTAATCCATTCATAATGAGTTATAACATATTAATAAACCATCCATGATAAATAAATAATATATATATTATATTCATACATCACGTGCATGAAAAATACATGCATCATATGCATATATTAAATATACACTCTATATATAATATCATATATTATATACACATATCTCATGCATCATATGCATGTGTACATTAATCTCATGCATATATAATTTAGTACACATACTACAATCTCTCACTTGCACTAAAATACCATAAGGACTTTATGCGAAATGAGATTAATGTACACATGCATATGATTCATGAGATATGTGCATATAATATATGATATTATATATATAGTGTATATTTAATATATGAATATGATGCATGTGATGTACACATGCATATGATGCATGAGATATGTGTATATAATATACACATGCATATGATGCATGAGAAGTCTATATTGAATAAAATATACCATAGGAATAATCCTCATTATTATTACATTGAGGGAATAAGGTATCTCAAGTGTTTGAAAGAAATATCCTTGAAGTCATACTAGGATGTAAAAGGAGAAGGGGTGAATATTTGATGGTCATACCCTAATGTAACAAGCCCTAAAATTAACCAGAAAACATCACTTAGGGTAATACTATTAGGGAAAAGGACATAGGGACCATCCACATTGGCTATCCAAGGATATAATTGGGTCTTGAGAATATAAAAAACATCATATTGAGTTATACTTAGAGGGAGATGATCACTTATATGAAGGACATGGTTGTTTTTTATTTTGGAGGCATAGATTGGTGTAATGATTAGGTTGAGGCAAGTTACATCTCTTGCCTGCCAGTTTTGAAAATGATTGTGCCTTTTAAGTGATGTTTTCATTAAATAGTTTTGTTTTCAGTAATTAAATTATATGGAAGTGATTTTTGGTGAAACAAAATCAATGATTTAGTGTGTAAAATTTTTGTGAGAAAATGTTAGTAGGGATTGCACAACTTTATTAGTTTTTTTTGAAAAAATGGTCATCTTTGGCATAAAAGGTTTTATGGATGAATTATGGCCTTGAAAATATTCTTATTTTTTGGTTCTAATATAAGTTATTAATTGATATTATCATTGTTAAAGTTATGAATTGAATTGATATTTGGAGTGTTTTCTTGGTTTATGTTTTGTTGTTGTTGTTGTTGTAAATGTTTAAAGGCTGGCATTGAGTTGCCAATGAATGAGATTTATAGGTTTGTTGTGGGTTTATGCCATTAATTTTAGTTTTATGAGGGATTATAAATGAGTAGATAAACATTCACTTTGGGGTGGAGACCTTTTAAAAAATTTCAAAGTGACTTGGTCTAAATTCCTACATAGGTTTGGTGACCTTTTTAGGGTAGATGAGGTGAGGATTGGGATGTAGTGAAACACCTTACCAAGTGGTAATACCTAATCATGGTTGGTACTCATGGTCTAATAATCCCTTGGGAATTGTTTTTTTCTAGGTTCAAGAGTTAGCTTATGATAATTATTGTATATATGTTATGTTGGTTGTGTTTTATAGTTTTTTGATTTATATTTGTTTCATATATCAACTAATTTTTTTTATAAAATGTCATAAGTCAAGAATGTATTATAAAACTCATTGAACCTTAAATTTATTTTCATACATATAGGGTGTGTGAGGAGAATTGGTCAATTCCTACTAGGTCTCGTACTCACCCATTATTCTTCTACTCCAGTACATAGGTATATTGTATATAGAGAAAAAGTATGATGTTGAATTCTCCATTGTTTTTAAAGGTACATGATCTTGAAGGAGTCATGATGAGGGTATGAATCTAAGAGATGTGGTAGTATTGAGAAGTCAGTTATGGGAACCACTTTAAGAGTTTTTTAGGGATACTTATATTATAATGATTGGGATTGTATTTGTTTATGATTTTTTGGAAATTTTAAAACTATTTATTTTGTTTTAAAATAATATTTTATAGTATATTTTATAAATATTAGTTATATTTTTCCACTGCTTGAGTAATTTTTTGAAGGATGGATATGTCTAAGTTATCAACACATTATGATTCATTTTCTATAAAGGTTTGGAATGATGGAGGTATCTTTTATGTGATTAAAACATCTATAAATGGTATTTTCAAAACCCATGGAACTGATTTCATTTCATTGATGAGTTGGTTGAAACACCAATGGCCAATCAGTATTTTGACATGACTCAGGTGAGGTTAAGGTGCAACAAGTTTGGTCAGAATTTCAATTATAGTATCATTTTTTATCATTTTAATTATAGGACTAAAGATATGTTGAGTTGGGACTCATGATGTAGTTATAAAAAGTTATCACAAATGTGTCGATAATAAATCATGAGTTACTAGGATGTGTGGGTAGCCTATGTAGTTTGTGAGTCACATTAGGTAATTCATACCAAAAACACATCCAATAAATGCATATAGAAAAAAATTAAAGATTAAAAATTTAAAATGAAAACATAGAGCATATGCATAATGGGAAATCACCTGAAAGAGTAATCAAAATCAAGATAAAAAATTAAAGACTAAAACTATAAATGAAAAGGAAGAGAGAAATCAAACCTATATGACCTCACCTCTGGCATGAGCTCAAGTGAAGGCAACAAAAGAGAGAGGGATTTGGTGAGGACAACGAATCAGGCAAGGGCAAGGACGGGGGAGATAGGCCGGAGGGCTGTGACCGCAACACCGACAAGGAATTAGGGGAAATGGGATCGGAGGGCACAATCCAAGCATTGGTGAGGGGGGAAGTGGTGGTTCTAGGGTTCGAGGTTGGGGGGAAAGGGGATATCAGGGGAGAAGGGTTGGAGGGTTGTGATCGCAGCGCCAACAATGGCTTGGGGGGCACGGGATCAGAGGGCACGATCCGAGCACTGGTGAGGGGGGAAGTGGTAGAGCTAGGGTTTGGGGTCAAGGGAAAAGGGGAGATCGAGGGTGAAGGGTCGGGGGAGAAGGGTGGGGCATGGGGGAAAATTCTTTTTTAATAAAAATTTAATATTTAGTGGAAGTTTATAAAAAACCTCCTTGGAACCAGATAATTTTTTTAGTGGTGGTTTAGTAAACCACCACTAAAAAAACACCTCTAAAAAAATATGCTATAGTGATATATCACATTATAAAAACAACCCCTAGAAAAAATGGGATACATAAAATTTTCCAATGACATCAAGAATGAGATCATTTGATAATAAAATCATAATTTCTTAGAATAATTGTATCACATTATAATTTATATGGATAACTCACGAATCAAAACTCCTTAGGAGATATATCCTTTAAATGTAGTGGGGAAAACTGAATTTAAATCATTTTTGAGATCATGATGAGAATAATTTTTGAAACATTATTATTTAATAATCATAAATAAGGGATATTTTAAAGGTTATAAATTTAATGTTTTGAAATGTTTAGTAGAATATATAGAATTGATGAAAGTGAAATGAAATGACTTTTTTAAGATTTTTAGGCTATTTTTGAGGATAACCTACATCGATGAAATTGTTATAAAACTATCATTTGAAAGGAAATGGAGTGAAATATTAATATTATAAAAGATGACACATATTTATCATTTAAAAATATATGATGCATGAATTTTTTGGAGGAAATAAAATAGAAATGGAGGGAAAAGAGTCCTTAGATTGGATGAGAATTATTCTTAATAATTTCAATTTTTATAATGAAAGTAATACATGAAAGAAAAATAATATGACATAAAAGTGTAATTTAACTTTAAATGAAACAAGGAATAATATTAAACTTATTTTTTCTAAAATTAAACATCTAAGCCTTTACAATTTCTGACAAATTAGCGTATAGAAGAAGCCACCGACCTTAATTATTATACCATAGAGAAATCTCAACATTTCTAGGACTGAAATCCAGTCAACTTATCCCCAAGGGAGAGTTATGAAGGGGAGATAGGGCCATGCGTGTAATTGAATAGAGGAAGGTTGGAACATGGACAATAGGAGGTGGTGTATTAGAGTAGATTCTATGCGGTGCTGAGTGGAAAGGATCACTAGTGCAGGGCGACACCTACAAAAGTAGGAATATATTGACACCCATCTAACATCACTATCAAGTAAATTCAACATGATTTCATATAAAGAGTGGAATACCCTCAACGTATTTGATGTTGGAAATAGAGATACGGAAACTGTTTACCACTTTTAAAAACATCATCATTCTACTACCTCACCCATCACTCTATGCTCAGATACATTTCTCCACAGTTTCTCACACCCAGAACATTCAACCCCCAATACACACCACTTGATCTAAACATGGTCACCACTGAATATATCATGCTATTGCACCAAGACAACCAAACATACAAAAGAAGGCCCTAGAGAACTCAAGTGACCTTTAGGAAGTAATATCTTAGATTTAGAGAGGGTTCAATGAAAATGGTAGGGTTTAGTGGCAGTGTAGGCAGCGACGGTGGTAGCAGCGGTGGCGAAAATGGTAGGGTTCAACAACGGTAGAGGTAGGGATCACCGTAGTGGAGGTAGGTTTCGACAACGACATAGGTTGGGTTTTGCGATAAATTGAAGGTGCAAGATAAGGAGACCCTATTAGGTTTATTTTTATAACATCAGGGAATAATTTTATCAGCGCTTTCGAAAAAGAACTGATAAAGAGTAGTTTTATCAGTGCTAAAATAGAAAGCGTTGATAAAATACCTCTTTATCAGCATTTTTTTAGCACTGATAAAGATAACCCTTTATCAGCATTAAAAAATGATGATAAAGATCTCATATTAATAATTTATTTATATTATTATACATATTTATAAAATTATATATATAATAAATAAATAAATATTTATTTATAATTATAACTATAAATAAATAATTATTTATTTATAATTTTATAATTATTTGAATATATATATATATAATTATAATTATAAATATTTGTATGTAACGACCCGAACTTTTTAATAATATTTGTTTCCTAAGTTTGTGTGTTATTTAATTTTATACTTCACTAAACTATATCCCTTAATTAATGAGGTGATACCGTTGGGTTTCGACTGTTATATGACCATTGGTCAATATGACCGTTGGTCAATATGACCGTTGGTCAATATGACCGTTGGAAACTAAACTCTCAACATTACAATTATTGTTTATAAATACAAGTGATCTTGGTAAATTAATACAGAAAGAAGAGTCAATGACCTCATCCAGTAGACTCAGGCCATATGAAACCTATCTGTCAGAGCTTGGGAAGGAGGTAACATCTTTGGGCTTTGCTCTGGACGAAGCCCAAGTTGAGCTTCAACATGTGAAGCTTGAACAAAATCGCCTAAGGGAGAAGTTCAAGCTGATAGAAATCACCACTTGGGCAATGTTGTATGAGCTACCCCAAGATTCTATCACCATAGCACACCTTACACTTAGGTCCTATGCAGGTGTTATAATGGGCTATGTAACGAGGCCTTAGATACTTTTTGTAATCCCTTGGTATAAATAAAATTGTTATTTCTTATTATGGTAAAATTTGTGATTTTCAAATGTCTAGATAAATATAGGATGAATATTATTGATTAATTTTGGAAAAAGGGTATTTTAAAATATTCATGTAAACTTTAAATAATTAATAATGTGAAATGATTTTCAAAAAATTGTATTCTACAGTTGTGATCAGTAATAAATTTAGAGTCTAATAAGATCAACTCAATTTTTAGTAAATTGTAAAGTATGAATAGTAACATACCCTTATGAATAGTAATGAATAGTAAATCGGCAAAAAAAAAAAATAGAAACTTCACCAATGAATGTATAAATACAATTTAGACATCTTAAAAGTGAAAAAACAATCATAGTATAAGTTTTTTTATTTTTGTAGGTCATAAATATTTATTTACAATTTTATAATTAATTTAATAATTTAAAATGAAAATATATTTTCATAAAATGTAATCATAA
Organism: Viscum album; assembly: GCA_963277665.1. Taxonomy (NCBI): domain Eukaryota; kingdom Viridiplantae; phylum Streptophyta; class Magnoliopsida; order Santalales; family Viscaceae; genus Viscum; species Viscum album. Next base: position 564,358,352 of record OY728164.1, on the reverse strand, counting down.
ATTGTTACTTTATTATATTATGGTTATACGATAATTTTATGGGACTTTGATTACATTTTCAAGGTAATACAAAATAAGTTATAGTTTTAGAGTTGTTTTTTTTAATAAATAATGATTTTATTTAAAAATTTAATTAAAAATATATAGAAAATTATATTCAAAAAATGGTGTTCATTTTTGAATTCAGAGAATCAATATTAGGTTAGGGTGAATTTATGATATTTTTATAAAATGTTTTGTTTTCTGGTGAATAATGAAAATAGAGTTTTGAGTTTCGGGTGTTTAATGACACCATTAATGATGTAATAATGATTTAATAATGATGTAATAATTCTAGTCAGCTTATAAACATTAATATATTCTGTTAGGTGTCCCAAGTGGCCAATACCATGGGAAAATACCATGGGAAATCCCATGGTTTTGCAAATACCACCGATGATGTGTCCCTTGGAAATTAATTAAATATTCCCTCACTTTTCCTATAAATACCAAGCCATTACCTCATTAATTTCATTCCAAAATCCTCCTCAACAAAGTTCTAGTCTTTTTACCTCCCAAGGAGTCCTCCCAAGGTTCCCTCATGCCCCCAAGGTCCCAACCTTCAAGCTTTCGAAGTTACTCTTCAAGGAAAGGGAACCTTTCACCCTTCTATTTTAGTCATGATTTCCTTTATGTTATGTCTTCTAGTTTCCATATTATATTTTTGGGATATGTTATTATATATCCTTATTACTGTAAATTTCATGTCCAATTTATGAGATAACCTTTCCTCTCTCATTAACTTATTTTTTCTGAATTATAGGCGATGCCGTTAGGCTGTCGAATTTTCGTACAAGAAATCGCATTTTCTCTTTCCTTTCAAGTTTCCTTTTAATGTGATATGTCATTAAAATGTACAAAACATGATATTATTTATTTTTATTATGTCCCTATACTGTAAAATTATTCTTTTATTTATGGGAGACCCTTGTCCTCTCTCTTTTTATTATTTTCTAAAACCATGTTTTATAGCTGTTATGCTACAGAAATTTTGTCTCAAAATTTCTCTCTCTTTCTCTCAATAAATTCTCTTGTTTTATTTATGAGAATACCCATACCTATTTAGTTTCTATGGGTGTTCATAAATACAAAAAAATTATATATTTTATTCTGGAATTGACATAAATATAACCCTCACTCTCTTTCTATGGGTTATAAATGACATAATGATCTTATTTTTAATCACTTTTAAAACGTTATGATTTTGAAATGAAACCCATTTAATTTATTCTCTATGGGTTATTTATGAAATGTTTGATTATGATCTATGTGTATCACATAAAAATAAATACATATTAAGGGTGCTCCCTGATAGGGCTCCAATGCATTGGGTAAATAATTAATCTCTAGAGATGACAGGTTTCACAATACCTTGGTGAATAACCTTGGTAAATTTTTTTATAAAACCTTGGGGATGAACCTTGGTGATATGTTCATGAATGTATAAATAAAATGTTATAGCCAAATATTCAAGTTGCGATTCATGTTAGTTTTATTTTGATATGCCTCTTTTTCCACTGCTCATGTCTTGTGGTTTTCATCAAGTTCTTATTGATATCACAAGTAAACCGATTCCCTTGCTTTCCTTATTTTGCCTTCAGCTCACCCTTTCCTTTGATATATGTGTCCAAGTTATGAGATGAAGTTATTGTACATAGGATTAACTTTTTAAGAAGATTTTCAAGGGGTTTTAAAAGAGTGTTTTAAGTTTTCATGTTTTATTGTTTTTGATTTCCAAGACACTAGACTTTAAAGATCCTCTGTTTCTAAAATGTAATGAAAAGTTATGTAATAATAAAGCGGGATTCCATATTGTATATATTTATAAATATTTTTATATATTTATAAATATATTTATATAATTATATATATTTATAAAATTATAAATATAATAAATATATTTATTATAATCTTATAATTATTCATATATATATATATATAATTATAAATAAATATAATTATAAATATTTATATATAATTATAAATATATATATAGTTATAATTATAATTATAAATAAATATATTTAAAATTTATTTATATATAATTAAAAATTGAAAATTAAAAATATAATAAATACATTTATTATTTAAATATATTTATTGTAATTTTATAAGTATTTATGAGAACATAATAAGTTCATGGGTATAACATGAATGAATCATACCCAGTAAAATATAGATCATAAAAAACGAGTCATCATATATATAGAAAACATGAATAATAAGGATGTCAATGTATAAATGAACATTCATGAGTCATGAATACATAACATATGTATGCGTCATCATAATATAGGTAATTTTAACATTTGGAACATAATAGCCTACAATTATGTCCACAAATAAACTTATGATCATATAACATCAATTATACTCACACATAAATATATGAACATAAATAACAAAAATCATGTTCATGAATATCATCATTATCTCATGAGATATATATATATATATATATATATATATATTATTGACCAAATTCACTGAAGATACATATTTATATATATATATATTTATAATTATAGTTATAAATAAATATATTTAAAAAGTATTTATATATAATTATAAATATATAATTATAAATATATAATAATAAATATATAATTATAAATATATAATAATAAATATAATAAATATATTTATTATTTAAAAAATCATTATAATTTTATAATTATTTAAATATATATATATATATTTATTTATAATCATATAAATACTTTTTTTAAAACAATATATATATATATATATATATTTAAATTATTAAAAAATATATATTAATGTATCATATTTATATTAATTATAGATATGGGTTTTTAATTAATGTATATAAATAAACATTATTTTTGAATAAAAATCTAATAATTATATATATATTAATAATATTTTTTATTAAAAACTTTTATCATCACTAATAAAGATAACATTTATCAGCGTTGAAAAAAAAGCGTTATTAAAGGGTACACCTTTATCAATGTTTTTTAGTGTTGATAAAGGTCACATTTATCAGTGATTTTAGCTAGTGCTGATAAAAGCGAGTCTTTTATCAGTGATTACTATTTAACGCTGATAAAAGCAGGCACATCCCTTGTGTCGATCTATGGTAGTGTTCCATGCCCATTGAATCTACAAGTAATCTTGAAACAACTTATGATTAAGAATCAACTCATTGATTTTCTTCAAAATAAACCATGTAAGAACACAAACAAGTTGGAAAAAATCTTTGGTTAAATGTTTCTTCCAATAAAAAAATTATTAAAAGGAGATGAATATCCATGGAGAGAAAAAATAGGAATTTGATGAACCCTCTACCAAATACTGGATGCACTATCATAATATAAAATATCAAGAAAATTTGACTCTATTGCTCTATAAAAAATCTGACATGTGTTATATTATAGAATGTGTTGATGACAAAGAATTTCACCATATGGAAAACAATTATGACATAATCACCACAAAAAGTCCTTCACCCTCAGAGGAATGTTTGAACTCCATAAAAACTACCAAAAAGAATCTGAAGAATTATTTTCATAGATTATAGCTAAATGAAAACTAGATCATGCTTGATAATTTTAATCACTAGTAAAGTATTAGGATTGGGAATCGAGAATAGATGCTGGACTAAGAGGAATTACCAAAATATGATTCATGTCTCTTGTATTGAATAATTCAAAAATTCTTTCAAAATTCTAGACATGATCATTTTATATAACAAGAACAATAACCCTCATATCTCCCAAACCATCTAAGCATGGTGTTGATAGGAAATAATATTTTTTATCTAATATCCATGAACTCGAACAAATATTCATCCAATATCCATTTACAATAAACCAACTAAACCCTACAAAAGAATAGATTTTTAACCTCATATACTTCACTAAATAAAACTAGTTATAGGGCCTAATCAGTCCTAGAGCACATCATCATCTAGAAAATATTAAGGTTTGATAACCCTTGTATAAAGGGAGTTATGAGAATCATACAATTTCCAAATCTTCTTTGCAAAAAGAGACAAATTAAAAGAAGAAAAATTCCTAAATCTCATTCCTCTTAACTTTTTAGGAAAACAAAGTTTCTCTCATTATATCAAATGCATTCTATTTTTATATCCAAATTTAACCAAACGAAAGTTATCCAAAATCATATTAATATCATGTAAAAGGATGATAGGAATATTAAAAAGTTGCATCAAATAGTTAGGAATAGATTGTGCCACAGATTGAATAAGAATTACTTTCCATGCCTACATATTATTCTTCCTATTCAAACTATTCACCCTTTTACAAACTCTATCAAGAATATAAGAAAAATATTCCTTCTTAAACCTACCAAGATAATTAGGGAGTCCCAAATATTTATCATGCTTCATCACTTCATTTCTACCAGTAAGAGCACAAGAATAATTCCTCCTATCAAGAGTCACCCCTCTACTAAATAAAACCTTATATTTTTTGTAAATTAACTCTTTACCCTGATGTTTTCTAATACATATCAAGAATTATAAAAATTACAATACCTTCCTCATGAGTTGTTTTTTTGAAAGGAATACAGTCACCAATAAAAAATAAATAAGATATTATAAGACTATTCCTATTGGATTTAGATCCATGAATTTGACTCTTAGTGACTGCTCCAGAAATAAGTCTAGACAAAGTATTAGCCACCAAAATAAAAATATAGGGTGATATTGGATCACCTGGCCTCAATCCTCTGGAAGGCCTGAAAACATTATAAATTCTAACATTAACAATTATTTTATAATAAATTTATTCCACACAACTCATGATCATAAAAATACACTTCTCTATGAATCCCAAATGCTGCATAACTAATATTTAAAAAATACTATTCCCCCCTTTAATAAGCCTTCATCACATCGAACTTCAAAGAATCCACCCCTTTACGAGAAGAAGAGTGATATTTCATAGAGTGAAAAATATCATGTGCAATGATAACATTATTAGTAATAATACTATGTGTGATAAATGGACATTAGTTCTTAGTAAAAAAAGATAAAAAGTTTTTTTCTATGTCTATTAGCCATTTTTTTGGAAAAAAATTATTAACATTGTTACACAGACAAATAAAGAGAAAATGATGCATTTCTTATGATCATAAAATGATCATTTGCAGTAGAATAAAACACAAAACAAATGATATCTATCTTTAAGAAATCAATGTTTTAATATTATCAAAAAATAGAGTACCTTGAAAATGTGAGTTGAAGCAAGTTCAATCTTCATTATTTGATGGAATGTGCTTAAGGGAGATCACAAGGATCAGCGAATGAACACACTCTACCTATGAGGTGATACACCAACCAATGGATCCACGAATGATTTTTAAGGACAATTGATATTCAAAGGGGTGTTATCACCTTATCAAATGAGATAAATGAATATTTGGGAGGAAGAGAGTTTAAAAGAGGCTCATACACACTGCACCACACACAACCAACAAGAGAGGATCTCATCCTATTTTATAGTGGAATCCCAATGCTCCCACTTCATAATAAATCATATGTGTTTCGGTATGATGGGTATAATTCATTGAACCTTTTCAAATAATTTAATGCAATGATTTTAATCCATTCATAATGAATTGTAACATATTAATAAACTATCCATGAGAAATAAATAATATATATATTATATTTATACATCACGTGCATGAAAAATACATGCATTATATGCATATATTAAACATAAACTATATATATAATATCATATATTATATACACATATCTCATGCATCATATTCATGTGTACATTAATCTCATGCATGTATAATTTAGTACACATACTACAATCTCTCACTTGCACTAAAATACCCTACATGCCTTAGTAGCATTGAAAAAAACTATGAAATCCATATTTCATAGATGTAATTAAAGAGCGACCTCTAGTTCAGAGTTAGTGATACTTAAACTACTAAGAGGTCTAGTGTTATCTCTATAAAACATACTCATATCACTATATGAATATCTCCACCATAAGATGTATTAAATGCATCGCATTTATACCAATATAATCACTTTTTATATGACATTGAGTGACCACTAGACATAGAACATGTCAATATAGTATTGGCCTCTCATCATTTATTGATTCTCTAAAAAACATTGACCAAGTCAATGAATACATTACCTATAATTAATTTATCTAATAAGTACATTATATGTCACTTATCCAAGTAGTTTAACACATCATATATAAAATAACTAAGCATGACCATGCATTTCCTTAGTCTAATTCAATCAAGGGACATATGCCTTTAATCTGTTATACAGGTGGACAAATCCCATCTTGGTTGCGCTCTAATCGATGGCATGATCAACAACATACCCAATCCCCCCTGTATTATCCAAGTCAACATGTAGACTTATGTAATTAGGGTATCAAAGTATTAAGGTTCTCATCATATGTATCTCTCCATCATTAGGTAAAAAGGATTGATAATAAGCATACACCCCTAAGTATATCGATGACTTCATGACATTCCATGAGATATACTTAGGTGGATCAATCCAAGTAACAAGTCTATACTTATTACCCCATGAATCTATTATTTACATCTCTTATACAAATATTTGAAATGGATACAATATTCTATTCATTCTAACCTTATTATATCATTATAATCCATAATACTCTATAATGATCATCAGTTAGGGAGAACTCAAAGTCTGTAATTTGAGGGGATATTTATCATTCGACCATTCATGTAAAGTAAAGTTGCAACACACATGAATGAAATATAAATGAAGATTTCATTTATTTTAAATACATGATATGTTTACATCCATTACATCAATCTCTCAAGTATAAAATACCTAGATACCTAACATGAACCTCATGTTGTTGCTAAGGTATTGGTTTTTTTTAACATTACATCCATATGTAATTCCTATCACATCCCCATGTAAACATATGATAAAATACTCCCACTAACCTCTTGGTGAGTAAAATTTACAAATAAATATAGTTTTAATACTGATGATACTTAGGAATCCTATCCCTAATGTTCAATTATTTGAACTTATATTCAAACTCTTTAACTTAATAACATCAAATGTTATAATATTATCTTATGTTGTCTACATCGAACTCTTTCTAAGTACATCATTATCATGTTTGGAACCCTTTCCATCAAACTTTTTCCTTGAATTATTTTGTAAATAATGAAACTATTTACATTATCACTTTACCAACATATCATAAACTATTTTAGGATAAATTGATATCAAATTCATTACAACAGCTAATATAACTCTTTACATTTCTCTTTACCACCATACCATAAACTCTTTTAGGATACCAAGTGGTACATTTTGTGAATTGGTTGGTATAAACCTTTAGGGAATAGTGATGTCCATGTGTTATTGTAACTAAATGAAACTATTTACATTTTTCTCTACCATCACATATGATAAACATCTTTAGGATATTAAGTAAAGAATCAATACATCTTAAACAGGTAAAATCCTTTAGTTAATAGTGATATTCACTTTCTCACAGCAACTAAATATAACTATTTAATTTTTTTTACCATATCACACCCTAACTCTTTAGGATATTTAGTGAAAAATCACTCAAATTCAGATTGGAACAATCTTTTATTTATTAACTTTGAACTTATATAAGTCTAAACATACTTACATTATCCTCTTAGACATAATATTATCTTTTGAATATATTTCTAATACTAAAAAAAAACTACTTTGTGTTTTTGGAAATAACATATATTTCCTTTTAGTAGTAATATCTAAAAAATAAACTATTTCTCCCATATCACATATAGTATTGTATGTGTTAAGAGTATATTCACAAAAAATAAAATTTTATTCATTAAAAAGCATTACTATAGGTGGGAATAAAATTCTATCATATTTTAACAAATAACTAGATTAACTTTATCCTAGATAAAATGATTTTTTCCATATATTCTTCTCAAAACATGTTATATAACCCAATGAATCATAAACTTAGTGTATACAATTAATCATATCATGTTTTTCATAACAACTCTATGTCAACACCTATTATCATATAAGAGAATTGAGATGAAGATACACTTCATTTAATTAGTTTCATCAAATATTAATAAATTTCTTTTCATTCAAATTTATGATGTAGCAACTATTTACTCCATCACTTGAATGAAAACTATAAGTACTTTTAGTTATTCCTATGATTTTTAACTTATGTATATTTACAACACTTGTAATACATACACCTTGTATCACATTCCCAAAAAATAAAATAATCAATTTCCATAACATTAAATACTAACATGGTTATTCCATGGAGTTACCAAACTCCTTTAGGTATTCTAGGTAATCCCATCATATGGAATCATTACTCCTTCCTGATAACACCCACAAGTTTTAAATAACCTTAACTATATTCTTGAAAAAATATTATTTGACTTTCAAACTTTATCTCTTCTGGTTTTTGAACTTTTACCTCCTTGTACTGTTTATACAGTACCATAACTTTGACATCATATACCTAGTTCATCTTTTCTCAACAATTTTAGAATATTGGGTAAAATTTTATTGAATTCATACATCTTGCTGAAATATTTCCATAGATGAAAATAGAATGAATTCCTTAACCAGAATATTCTTATAGGAATTCTTTATTTTCTCCAAACATAGTCAACCATATTGAGTATCATTGACATACCTAATCATATTGAGTATATGAGACTAGATTTCCTTAGGTCAATTAGCATCTAGTGACTTCATAACCATAAATGAATCATTATTTGCTTCCATAATAATCTTGATTCACTTGTTGAAAAACACCAATAGCTATTTACTTTGGAAGGAAATGTTCTAACACATAGAATATTTATCTTTCTCAAGAAATTTTCTTAAGATACCAGTCTTAGGAGTTTCTTACTTTAAGATTATTATTTCAAGGATTAATATAAAGTTTAGTTTGATGATGATGATGCTTTTATCTACAATCTAAATTTTTATCAGATGAATATCATGCATTTTATCTTTTCATTAAGGACTTTTAATGAAATTCCTTCCACTAAAATTTATGATCTTGTACATCATATCCATTTAGTGAGAAAAGATCCGTATTTCACTAGGTAATGGGTTTTCTTTTGTGTTTCTCTCAACATTTAGTTATTTAGGTAGGGAATCCTCCCAATCACAAAATTTGTGACTCTAGGATAGTTTAATGGATAAATCTTTATAAAAATCCATCATATAGATATACTAAACTCTATTTCTCTAGTAGCCTAATCCTATTAGGGTCTCTCAGCTAGTGTAACCCAAAGAAAATGATGAGAATAAGCTAAAAAATTATGATCAAGGGGAACCCATATTTGGAATGAATTACCCAACAAGATAATTCATAGTTACTCATAACTTTCTTTACTTACACAAGATAATCCAGGGGCACCCATCTTTTTCATGACCTACCTGGTTGGATGATCGAGGTATTGAAAAGTTCTACTATGGAATAAGTATCACACTTAGTATTTGAGGGGTTTTAATTTTTAAATTATCACCAATTTAATATACATCATATGAATATTAAATTCATAACTATCACATCATATGTAATCATTATCTTTTCATTTTTTATTTAATTTTTTGTATGCATGCTTTTAGAAATTTACTTTTGGAAATCCCTATTCCAACCACCAATTTAATGTGATCACAACACATTAATTTGTAAATATTTACATAATTCACAAGTCTATGTTAATCACCCAAAAATAGAAGTCAATTATATTTATATATATCCAAATGCATCATATGCATAAGGTACATGGACATTTCATGTAAAGGAATAGGGTTATATGAGATTGAAAAACTCCACACGAGTAAGATTAGAGTGATATATAACAAACCCCATTCACTTTCCTAGCCAAGGAAAGTATATAGGAAAGTAGTGGTTTGACCCCAATTCCTTCTACATGGGGATACTTTACTCAAGAGAGTATTCAATTCTTGAAAACTCTAACACCTAATATGAATAAACTATGCCCAATAACTATTCTTAATCTCATAACTTTAATTACAAGCTGAGACCAATGTAGATGAAAACAAAATTTTATGATATCAAACCTAGAATGATATGAAAGGATATATCCTAGAAGAAATTTATCATATAAATGGGCATACACAATATTTATATCTCATAAAAAATTTACTAAACATGAATATTAAGGAAATTTAACAAATAAATAAACATTTTATTTATTTTCCAAAACATGAGGCATTTATAAACTATTCATAAATAAATACTAATTATAAATATTTTATAATTTATCAAGAATATAAACATTTTACATTCATTTTAATATTAACCCCTTTATATTTTATATTAAATAACATTTATATGATATTTCATGAATTAAAAACATTTTATAATTCAATATCTGATATATAAATTTTTTATATAATCTAAATATCATATATTTTTTAATTTATAAACACTTTATAAATAAACTCTTATGATTTATAAATAAACCATTTATTTCTAGATCACAAGTCATTCCATTTAATTTGTTAAAATATATTTTAAAATATTAACCTTTAATATTCAGAAATAATGTTTCATAAACATTTATTTAATTAATTATGAACAATTTATAATTAATTATTTAATTTATAAAATTCTTATAAATTAAAATATTCTAAAATATATTTTATTATGATTTATAAAAATTTTATAAACTAAACAATAAAATCATTTAATAATTTAAAAACAATTTTTTAAAATATTTTCTATTTAACCTTACGTAGAATCTCTATTCTGCATAAGGGTAATCTCCTTCCACCCTTACATAGACAATCTATATAAGGGTGAATAGGCTTGACCCTTACGTAGCACATACCGCGTAAGGGTACTGAGCTATTACCTTTATGCGAACTCCTTCACGTAAAGGTAAGTCCTTTTTACCTTAAAATATCAGTGTTTTACATAAGGATAAGCTTCAGGTTACCTTTACATAACCCTTTATAACCCTAAAATACAATTATATGTAAGGATAATCAATATCACACCCTTATATAACACCTTTACATAAACCATTTTCATAAGGGTTACAATATATACTACCTTTATGTGAACCCTTCATGTAAAGGTAAGCCCCGAGTTTCCATAATTGTGTAAGGGTAATTCCAGGTGAACCTTACATAGAACGATCTAATTAAAGGTAAGAAGAGATGACCATTACACAATCCCCATTTTTTTAAGGGTACTACCTTTACACAACCCATTTGCATAAAGGTAACAATGAGGTTACCCTTACATATAACTTTAATGCAAGGGTATCGCACACTGTCTCCAAGGTGATACAACAGAAAATAGATCCATGAACATTTCATGAGGATAAATGATATCTAAATGGTTTAATAAATCCTTCTCAAATTAGATAAACAGAGTTTCTAGAGGAAGACAGTTTAGTAAAGGCTCATACACACCGCACTACACACACCCAATAGAAGATAATCTCATCCTCTTTTATAGATGAATCCAACACTCCCACTTCATAATGCATCATATGTGTTTTAGTCTGTTGGGTATAATTCATTGAAAATTTTCAACAAATTTAATATAGATCCTTTAATCCATTCATAATGAATTGTAACTAATGAAAAAACCCTTCAGGAGGAATAAATAATATATATATTATATTCAGGAACCACATGCATGAAAAATACATGCATTATATCCATATATTAAATGCGCACTATATATATAATATCTTATTATATATATATATATATATATATATATATATATGTCTCATGCATTATATGAATGTATATTTTAGTGAAAATCCAACATAAACTCTAACACCCTTGATGGGTGTGAGAATTTTGGGATATGAACATTAAGGGTATTATTAAATTCATATATTTCAATATCATCATTCTAATATTTATTCATAATATTCAACACATCATATTTAACAATACTAAAATACCTATGGAAAAATATCACATGTAATACATTGGGTCCAAGTGACTTTATGAGATTCATATTCTTTAAAGCCTCAGGAACCTAAAATTCAAATATGGGTAAAGTCAATATATCATTCATCTCATTCATCACTAACTTAGAAACACAATACACCAATTTCACATCCACTCAAGGAAAATTTGAAGTAAACAATTTTGTATAATAATCAACAATTACATGAATAATACCATCATTCCTAGACACCCAATAATTAGAAACATTAAGTAACTTCATAATTTCATTTTTCCTTTTCCTCATAAATGATTTCTATTGAAATTACAATGTATTTAAATCATCTTCATAAAACCCATTCACTTGATAATGTATATTTAAGATTCCATATTTTTCTAGGTACATTCCTCTTGAGTTTTGGTTAAAACTCTTTTAGTTGGGTTTTCTTTTCTTCTTTAAACCTTAGTGGTTGAGTTTTTTTGAGAATAGAGAGATTTTTTGGGGAAAATGATGTAAAGTTCAAGGATGTATATTTTTTTTTGAATTAATGGAGTCCAGGTATAAAGGGGTCAAAGGTTTATGAGTGTTATCTTTGGGTTTAGAAAGCTTCATAGGTGGTTCAGGGATTTTCTGCAGAATCTGGGCTATGATCTGTCTGTAGGACAATTTCACATTTTGAACAAGTTACATGACATGAACATGATATCCAACACATGTCGTTAATAGGTTTAGGGTGTAAAAAATTTACACATCATGAAACTAGTTCACATCATAAAATGGTCGATCAATATTATTTTAACACTAAACGATACATTTTTTAGTGTATCTTATAAATCAGGAAATTCACATCGTGAAAGGGGTTCACATCGTGAATATATCAAGATCAACAGTTTTAACCCACACTGTGCACATGAATAAGTTTCATTCATGGTGAAGCCTTATCTCTTGAATCCTAGGGAGACTCGAGGCAATTTTGGAGAAATTCCTTCCTCTATAGATGTCTCGATCTAGCATTCAATATCCAATGAGTTTCTTACTTTGGTTTTCTCCTTCCTTCTATTTTTCTCCATTATCACGGTGTGATCTATTGACCGCCGTTGAATCTGGTTTTGATCTCAATGTGTGTGATCCAGGTGTTTTCCGTTGTGATCACCATCAATTTCGTTCTTTATCAGCATTAACTATTAAGAGTGTTACTTATATCACCAGATTAAGATGGGTGGTTTAAATCTTATCCCTTTTGTCTGTTTTAATTATCCATAGTATGTGAAATATGCGAGATCGAGCCGGCACACCACATACACAACCTAATTAATTGGATAAACCCTATTAAATATTGATCTCTATCCTTTTAGACTATCCATTGTATCCCATTAAGTCTATAGGCATGAAGACTAAGACCCACGACCACCCGATATATGTTCCATCCTTAGATATTATTGAGACTTGGTCGGCTGATATTAAAGCCATAAGATATTTTGAAAAAATTGATTTATTATTGGATTAATCTTATAAAATGGATTAACATGTAATTTTTGTGATCGATTAAGGTAAAATCACCTCATATAAATTTAGTTAATTTATATGTTAATGAACTTAGTGTTAAATGATAAATGAAATAGGTTTGATAAATTCATGAGGATAATTGGAAACCTAAATTTATGAAACATAACTAAATTGAAAAATGATAATTTGATGAATTGATCATTGTTTCTTTTGGTGAAATATCTTGTATGTTTGATTTTGGCCTTGTAAATTGATTTCTTAGCTTTTGAGATTGTGTGACATCAATTGTGATCGATTCCTGAGGGTGGTATGCTTATTGGAATATTGAGTTTGTCTGGATACGAATCTTGATTTATGTTTATGCCTAATGAAATGGTTATAGAGTCCCACCTTTTCATTACACAATTTTTCATTATATTGTATAAATAGAGGATCTTTTAAAGTTTAGTTTCTTGGAAATAAGGTACATAATACATAAAAACTTAAAAAATTCTTCTAATACACTTGAAATTATTATTCATTGTTTTATCCTAAGTACATTTACTACATATCATAACCTGGGGACATACATCAAAGGAAAGGGTGAGCATAAGGTCCAGTAAGGGAAAACAAGGAAAATAGTTTACATATGATCTTGAGGAATATCAATAAGAACATGAGGAATAGCATTATAGCATGAGAAAGGGAACATGAGGCATATCATAAAAAGAACATGATTCATAACATGGAAATATGGAAACAACATTTAAATGATACATCCATAACTATATCATCAAGATTTGTCACCTAAGTGTCATAAATGAAAATTACCAAGGTTATTCACCAAAGTATTATAAAACATGTCATACTTAGAGATTAAATTATTTACCCAATGCATTGGAGAACTATCAGGGAACACCCTTAATATGTATTAATTAATGTGAGCCACATATATAATAATAAAACATTTAATAAATAACCCATGTAGAATAAAAAAATGGGTTTCATATGAAAATCATTGCATTTGAAAAGTGCTTCAAGACAAGATCATTATGTCATTTTTAACCCACAAAAAAAGAATAATGGTTTCATGTATGTTAATCACAAAATAAAATAAATAATTTTTATATATAGGTGAATTTACTTTAGAAAATAAAGAGGTTTGGGTATTTACAAAAATAAAATAAAATATAATTTCTTAAGGAGAAGAGATAAATTTTGAGAAGTAAATTCGACACCATAATGGGTATAAAACATGGTTTTAGAAAAGGGTAAAATGATAGGGTAAAAGTGTATAAAATTAATAAAAAACAATTTGTAAGTAATATTATGATAAAAATGGAAATATAATAGAGTAACCATAAAGTTTATAATACATATATGAAAAGAGGTTCTTGAATCGAAGAGAAAAGAAGGATAATTCCCTTACCTTGAAGAGTTACTCCTAAATCTTGAGGAATGGAACCTTGAGGAGATTTAAGACACCTTGGGGGGACTACTTGGGAGGTAAAAATACTATAGATTCATGGAGTATATATTGGGAGTGAAAGGAAATGGAGAAATGGGTAGGTATTTATAGTAAAAGTGGATGATTTGTTTATTAATTTCAAAATACAAGCCTTGGAAATATAGGTTGTGGAAAATAAAAAAACATGGGCTTTACCATGGTTTTTACCCATGTATTTGGACATTTGGAACATATTTTATGTTATTTTAAACCAAAATATCTGATCATCATTTTATATTACTTCTTTTGGCATGGAAAAGTAAAGTTTCCACAAAATAATGTTTTTAATGTTAATGTTTCCATTTTAGACTTTGGAAAGTAAATTATAGGTTTGGAAATTGATTAAAACATATTAAAATACATGATATTAATAAAATAACATATTTTAGGTAGTTTATTCTGGTTAATTAGTTATTAAATCATTATGACATAATTATGAAGTCATTAAACATACTGAAAACCTCAAACTATTACTATTCATGGAAAAAGAAAGTATTTTAGAAAATTACCATAAATTTACCCTAACCAAATTTTAACATGATGATTTAAAAAATTATATTAATTTTATCATAATAATTATATAATTATGATAATTTTAACTTTTAAATATAAAAATCCTTATTTATTAAAAAAATAGCTGGTTGATAATGCATAGTCAAATTTATGACACTTAAAAAGTTTCCAGGATATAATAAAATTATTTTATCATTTATATTTAAATAATATTTTTTTAACATACTATTTCATTAACATAATTATTATTCATAACATCTTAGTTTATTATAAAAATTTATATCTTTTTTGAAAAGTACAATTTGTGTTCAAAAAAATCAATTTATCAAATACCATCTCAATAAAACCTATATTTTATTAAGAAAAAATATTCTAAAAAAATGGAATTTATGGAATAAAATTTTTATTTATAAAAAGGAATTACACTTTATTTAACTAATTCTTGGACACATAACCCCTTATAACACCCATGTACGACCTAAGGGTAAGGTGTGTGATGATAATAGATTAATGGGGCGGCTCGATTGACATCACTTGAGTGGTAATTTACACTAAATTGAACTTCTACCATAGGATATTTCATTCTATATTATCTTATTGAAGATTATCTTGGGCTTGGTCAAGGGAAAACCCCAGTGATGCTACCCCTTCCCAAGTTTAGACAAATGGGATTCATGCGACATGATTATACTAGTTGAGGCCATCACTTCTTCTTTATGAATTAATTATCCATTGTCATTTATACATATAAACAACAATTACAACATTAAAATTATTACAAAGATTATAGTTTCCAATAGTGATATCTACCAATGGTCATATTTGACTAAAAATCATATAACAGTCGAATCATGATGGTCACATTTCCCTTTATACTATATAAATTCCACTGCATTATTAAATATATATAGTTTTTTTTGTTAAATATAATATAACACACATTTTATCAGGAAACAAATATCATTTAAAAATTATGGGTCATTACATTCTTCCCCCTTAAGAAATTTCATCCCCAAAATTTCAACTCATTCTCTCAGTTGAGAAAATGTGTGGGTAATTTTGTCTCATTGTCTCCTCTAGTTCTCACATTGCATCTTCATATATATGGTTACTACCCAACAATTTGACGAGGTGGGTAGTATTGTTGCGTAGAACCTTATCTCAATGGTATAATATCTCCACCAGCTTCACCTCATAAGAGAGTTCATGTTCCAATTGTACCACATATGGATTTTTAGTACATGTGAGAGATTAGGTATATACTTCCTCAAGAGAGATACATGGAATACATCATGAACTTGAGCGAGATTCGGTGGAAGTGCAAGCCGATAGGCCATTGCTCCTATGCGATCAAGGATTTCATAGGGGCCAATGTACCTAGGGCTAAGATTCCCTTTATTCCCAAACTTCATGAATCTCTTCCATGGTGATATTTGAAGGAAAATTTTTTCACCAAAAATTAAACTCCAAGTACTTTGATGATTGTTAGCATAAATATTATACTAACTCTAAGAAACCTTTATATGTTGTTGGATGAAATGAACCTTTTCTGTAATCTCTTGCACAAGATCAAGCCCAAGCATATTTCTCTCACCAAATTCATCCCAACAAGTAGGATTTCTACATCGCTTCCCATATATAGTTTCACAGGGTTCCATTTGAATACTCAAGTGAAAGATCTTATTGTATGAGAACTCAAATAATGGGAGGTGTTGATCCCATACACCTTTAAATTCCATTCAACATATTCTCAGCATGTACTCGAGAGTCTGAATAGTCTTTTTAGATTGACCATTAGTTTGGGGGTGATAGGTCGTATTGAAATTCAATTCAATATTCAGAGCATGCTGAATAATTATCCATAATTTAGATGAAAACCTTGGATCATGATCAGAAATTATAGAAAGTGGAACCCTATGCAACATCACCACTTCCTTTACGTAAATCTTGAAACGTTGTTCAAGAGATAAATCTTCCCAAATAGTGATAAAATGGGCAGTCTTAGTGATTAGGTCCACTATAAACCATATCACATTGTTTCCTTTGGATGTTCTCAAGATAATAGTGAAAAATTATATAGTGATATTGTACAACTTACATGTTGGTATGGGTAGTGGTTGCAATACCCCTTTAAAAAGTTGTTTCTCCTCCTTCACTTGTTGTCACAACAATCACCTTGTAGTGTAGTAAAAAATCTCCCTTTTTATGTTATCCCACAAATAATGATCATGAAGTCCCCTATATATTTTAGTAATTCCAAGATGTACAAAGAATGTAGATCTATGAGCTTCATCCATTAGATCCTTATTTATTTACAGAATATATGGGACACATAGCCTTGTATGAAATTCCAGTACAATTTCTTGATCAATATTGAACTTAAGAAACTTCCCATTATTCACGACCTCTATCTTCTTTTTCAACAAAGGATCTTCTCTTTGAGATTTCTTGATATTATCTAGTAATGATGGTTGATAATTAATTTGGTATAGGATTGATGATTTCACTTCCCTCATGATTCCCATGTCCAACCTTACTAGGTCCTTGATCAATGGGACTTCTTGAATCCTCATCATTTCTAGAACAATAGGGTATTTCTTACTTAATACTTTGACGACTTTGTTTGTTCTTCTAGGATGATAATGAATTGAAAAATCATAGTCTTTGAGAAGTTCCAACCATCTTCTTTGTATCATGTTAAATTCATTTTTATGAAAATATAATTCAAACTTTGGTGGTATGTGTATATATCACATTTCTACCCATAAAGATAGTACCTTCATACCTTCAAAGAAAAAATAACCGCAGTTAGATCCAGGTCATGTGGAGGATAATTCTTCTCATGAGGATTTAACTATCAATATTTATAAGAAATAACCTTATCATTTTTTATAAGGATTCACCTAAAACCTTTCATAGATTCATTACTAAAAAAAATGAATCCTTATCCAATAGAGGGTAGAGTTAACATAGGTGTAGTAACCAATTTCTTATTCAGTTCTTGGAAACTTTCTTCACACTTATTTTTCTAGATAAAATTATCCCCTTTTAGAGTTAACTTGGTTAGTGAATTATAAATTCATGAAAAGTTTTTCAAAAACCTTCTATAATATCCTAATAAACCAAGGAAACTATGAATCTCATTTACTGTTGTAGGATGAGGCCACTCCTCCATAACCTTTTTCTTGGTAGGGTCAAATGAGATTCCTTCATTAGTTACAATGTTCCCCAAGAAAGAAACTTTTTGTAACCAAAATTCACATTTTTTAAATTTTCTAAATAGCCTATCCTTCCTCATAGTTTTCAATATAACCCTTAGATGATCCTCATTCTCCACATGACTTTTGTAATATATCATAATATCATTAATAAAAACTACCAATTTTTTTTCAAGGTAGTCCTTAAAGACTCTATTCATAAAATCCATAAAAACAACATGAGCATTAGTCAAGACGAAGGGCATAACCACAAACTCATAATTCCCATATCTTAATAGGAAGACAGTCTTTGGAATATCTTCTTTATTCACCATAAATTGATGATAAACATATTGAAGATAAATCTTGGAGAATAATTGAGCCCAATGAATCTAGTCAAATAAATCATCAATAATTTGAATAAGGTACTTGTTATTCATTGTGATCCTATTAAGTCATCTATAATAAATTTGTATCCACATTGATCCATCCTTCTTCTTCACAAATAGAAAAGGTGCTCCCCAAGGAGACACATTTTATCAGATAAACCCCTTCTCTAAAATATCTTGAAGTTTTTTCTTTAATTCCACTACCTCCACATTTTCCATTCTATATAGGGTCTTTGATATCAGCTTATATCCATGCATGAGTTCAATGGATAAATCTAACTAAATTTTTGGGGGAGGTCCAGGTAACTCCTTAAGAAATACATCAATGTATTCCTGAATGATGGGGACATTTTCTATTATTATAATTTTATTTCATTCTTCTCATTCACTGATAATATCCATAAAGAAGGCTATGGGTGGTGCTTCTAGAAAAAGATTAGGTCAGAATATTTATCCTTTGAAAATAACTATTGGTTTTCCAATAAATACTACTGATATTTCCTTGCTTTTGCAGTTGAACTTATAATTCTACTTTGAGAACCAGTCCATCCCTAGTATAGTGTCAAATTCCACCATAAAAATGACTACTAGATTTATGATGATATCATTCTTACCAAATACAATAATAGTTTTTTATATACTTTTGATTATTTTATAATCCCTCCAAGAGTCTTGACTAATAACTTTACTTCTAGTAGTTTAGGGATTGATTTTATATTCCTTGTAAACTTAGATGAAATAAAGGAATGCATAGAACCAGAATCAAACAAAGTACTTGATAGATTTGAGAAAATAATTAGAGTACCTACCACCACATCATTTGAAGCCTCTACTTCACCATTCATGATAGAAAAAGTCTGACCTTTCTCCCTTGTCTTGTGTTGAGGTTGATGGTGATTTACCTCTATTATCTTCGGATTTGGACAGTGATCAGAAAAGTTCCCAAGCTATCCACACTTAAATCATTGGACTTAAATCTGGGCCCACACTATCTTTCCTTTTTCATTAGTGTTGAAAAGTTTATGATTCAACTTCCTATGATAGTTCTGAGCTATATATCCATCTCTTCCACAATTGTAACATTTTCCACTCCCAAGAAAGTAGTTCCCCAAATGCTTCTTCCCACATTTGCTTCATGTGATGAGTTGCACTTTCTTTCCTCCCATTCTGTGATCAAAGTTCCTCCCCAAGTTTGGATCCAAAGGTCTCTTCTTTTCATTTGATTTATGTGACCACTAAGTCTCTCCAAACTCCAGTTCAACCTTCACAGCACTCTGCACTATCTTCTCATAGCTATCATAGTCTCTATTGGATATATTCCTCTGTAGATGGGGTCTTAGTCTACTAAAGAATCTATCAACCTTTCCATTAGAACCCATAAAAAAGATAGAGGTGTAACAAGAAAGTCTTTTAAAGTTCATCTAATAACTTCCCACATATTCATTTTTATTATTCTTCACCTTTAGGAACTTTTTCTCCATTTTTATTCTCATCTAATGGGGGAAATATTTATTGAAAAAGATTCCCATGAACTCTTCCCACTTCATATCATCAATCTACCTTCTTGGCTTCATGTTTTTAATTAATGTACACCACTGAACAGCTTCTCCCTCTAAGTGGTATACAACCAAGGTGAATTTCTCTTGTTCTGAACAATAGAGTATAGAAAAGATATTTTCTATAGATCTTATCCATTTTTCAGTAATAAATGTGTAGGTAGATCCACTGAAAAAGGTTATCATTAACACATAAATGACTCAATGTAAAGTTTTTCCCTTATAGGTTAATCTAGTATCTTAGATTGATTCAAGTTATTTTTCATAACTTAAGTTAGTTGAATCATCATTCTCATGAAGTTTTCCATTCCGTCTTCCATCATAGGGCCTTCAGCACATGGTCCATTGTGCTCATCATTTATGTAATTTATCATATTTCCCACTATTTTCTAAAATAAGAAAAACTTAGTGAGAAATGTGTTTATTTTAAGAATATTATAATTCTATAATAATTTTTTGTCTTAAAACATCATTCTTAAATATGTTATCCATTAACAATAATTACATTTTTTATATATATCCTTTATAATGGTTCATAAAAATATTCTGATTAACCAAAAATGTCCCCTAAGAGTGTCAAAATAGGAGTGAAACAAGGAGTATTTTTGTGCAATAGTTACCATTTGATTCCATCTAAAATAAGTGTTTTTAAGTTTTATCCCTAGATACATCTGTGCTAGAGCCACATCCACTTGTTTGTATCCTCATAGAGATTTTTTTTCTCAGAAACTACTTACTTAATACTTCACCAAAATACCAGGATGTTTTTTTATATTTAAAAATTTCCCTAGGTTTATTACTTTAAAATCCTAATTTTCAAAAATAAATAAACCATCCTTTGATACCGACTATGGAATCCTGTCTTTTTATTACATAACTTTTCATTACATTATACAAACATAAGATCTTTTAAACTTTAGTTTCTTGGAAATAAGGTACATAATACATGAAAACTTAAAACATTATTATAATTCACTTAAAAGTATTATTTATTGGTTTATATTAAGTATATTAACTAGATGTCATAACCTAGGGACATACATCAAAGGAAAGGGTGAGTAGAAGGCACAATAAGGGAAATCAAGGGAAACAATTTACATGTGATCTTGAGGAATATCAATAAGAACATGAGAAATATCATTATAGATTGAGAAATGTAACATTAGGTATATCATAAAAATAACATTATTAATAACATGTAAATGTTTATACAACATTTAAATGACACATTCATAAGCATATCACCAAGGTTTGTCATTGAGGTGTCATAAATGAAAATTACCTAGGTTATTCACTAAGGTATTATAAAAAATGTCATCTCTAGAGATTAAATTATTTACCCAATTAATTAGAGTGATATCCAGGAATACCCTTAATATGTATTAATTAATGTGATACACATATATCACAATAAAATATTTCATAAATAACCCGTGGAGAATAAAAAATCAGTTTCATATCAAAATCATGGCATTTCAAAAGTGCTTAAAGACAAGATCATTATGTCATTTTTAACCCAAATAAAGGGAATGATGGTTTCATGTATAATAATAATAGAATAAAATATATCATTTTTACATATAGTTTAATACCCATATAAAATAAATAGGTTTTTATATTCAAAAAATAAAAATAAAATAGAATTTCTTAAAGAGAAGAGAGAAATTTTAAGAAGTAAATTCGGCAGCATAAAAAGTATAAAATGTGGTTTTAAAAAAGGGTAAAATGAGAGAATAAAAGGGTTTACTATTGATAAAACATAATTTTGAAGTAAGGGTATGATCAAAAGGGTAATAGAAGAGAGTAACCATAACATTTAGAAGACATATATGAAAAAAGGTTCTTGAATCAAAGAGAAAAGAAGGATAATTTCCTTACCTTGAAGAGTTACTCCTAAATATTGATGGATGGAACTTTGGGGGGGGATCATTGGGAGGTAAAAATACCATATATTAGTATCTTATGGATTTATATTTAAAGGAAATGGATAAATGGGTGGGTATTTATAGTAAAATTTAAGTATTTGTTTATTAATTTCCAAATATAGGCATTAGAAATCTAGGTTGTGGAAATTGAAAAACCATGGGCTTGACCATGGGTTTTTCCAATGGTTTTGGAAATTTGGGACATATTTTATGTTATTTTAACCCTCAATATCCAATAATTATTTTATATTACTTATTTTGGCATGGAAAATTAAAGTTTCCACAAAATAATGTTTTTAATGTCAATGTTTCCATTTTAGAATTTGTAAAGTAAATTATAGGTTTGGAAATTAATTAAAATATATTAAAATAATTTATATTAATAAAATGACATATTTTAGGTAATTTATTGTGGTTAATTAGTTATTAAATCATTATTAAATAATTATGAAGTCATTAAACATACCGAAAATATCAAACAGTATTTTTACTATTCACAAAAAATAAAGTATTTTATAAAATTATCATAAATTAACCCCAACTTAATTTTGATGTGAAGATTTAAAAAATTATGTTCATTTTATCATAATAACTCTCTAAGTATGATAATTTTAACTTTTAAATATAAAAATACTTATTTATTAAAAAAAAGTGGGTTGATAATGCATAGTCAAATTTCTAACACTTAAAATTTTTCAAGGACATAATAAAATTATTTTATCATTTATATTTAAATATGATATTTTTTAACATAATATTTAATTAAAATAATTATTATTCATAATATATTATTTTATTATAAAATTTATATCTTTTCTGGAAAGTACAATTTGTGTCTGAAAAATCAATTTATCAAATACCATCTCAATAAAATATATATTTTATTAAGAAAAAATATTATTATAAAAATGGAATTGATGGAATAAAAATTTTATTTATACAAAGGAATTACACTTTAATTAACTAATTCTTGGACACATAACCCCTTATAACACCCGTGTACGACCTAAGGGTAATGTGTGTGATGACGATAGATTAATGGGGTGACTTAACTAACATCACCCGAGTGGTAATTTATACTAACTTGAACTTATACTAGAGGGGATTTCGTTCTAGTTTCACTTATTAAAGCTCAGATTGGGATTGGTCAAGGGAGAACCCCAGTGATGCTACCTCCCTCCCAAGTTCTGAAAAATGGGCTTCATACGATATGACTCTATTGGTTGAGGCCATCAATTATATTTTTTGCATTAATTATCCCTTTTAATTTCTAATTATAAAAACTAATTAAAATTTTAAAATTATTACCAAGAGTATAGTTTCCAACAGTCATATCGACCAATGGTCATATTTGACCAATGGTCATATAACGATCAAATCTCGATGCTCACATTTCCTTTTATACTCTATAAATACCACTTAATTATTAAAGAGATATAGTTTCTTTTGTTTAATACAATATAAAAAAAATTTCTTAGGAAAAAAATATCATTTAGAAAGTTTGGGTCATTATAATGGTGCATGATTTCATAATTTTTGATATCTAGAAACATAAGTACTTGATACTCTAGGGTAGAGTATATGATTATGGGGTGTCTGAGGACTAAATGAATTGTCCCTAGACACCCAATTATGAGATTATATATATCCTATGAGTAGAGGCCATTTGTTAATTTGATTTTTGTGTGATTCATCCTTAGTGAGAGAATATTCCATAGGTTGGGTGATCTATCCTAATGTAAGAGGATTCACCTTTATCCAAAGATACCCGACAGGGCACCAAAGCAGGTTTGGATGACCCGAAGTGTCAACTCAGATCTTAGGGGATCGGTTGGTTTACTTTATGAATTGTATTAATTTATTAAATTAATACTCTATTTATCAATATATTTCATGCACTATATTCATCAGAATATATTTTTTATACATGGTGGTGTCAAACTACTAAGTTTTAATCACACTCTGGAAGAGACGCCATTTGTTACATAGACATATCTTATGGATGTAGGGTTGGACAAGAGAAATAGTTCCTATTGTTGATTTGTGGCTTTCTGGATGAGTTGGAGCTTGGAGATGGGACCAAAATGGGGTTTGGGACTAGGGTCTTTGGAGTATTTATTTGATTCTTCTTTTATCTTGTCTGTATGAATATCCCCACATCATTTAGTTATATCCAACTTGTAATTACATCATTCTATTTTTATTTATATTTATTCATTTTCCTTTCTTAGCATTTGTTGCCTGTTAAATTATTCATATTATTTTCGTTATTTCCACTACTCTGCTATTATTTTTTTACTATCATTACAACTCTTTACCAGAGGGTATAGTCTCCCTACTATATTCCTTACAACCTCACTACTAGTTAGAAGCCTCTGAAATATGGGGAGGCACACCTAAGGTCATGTATCCAACCCGGTCGGTCACTTGAGGGAGCACCGGGTTGGGGACATTACAAAGTGGTATCAGATAATTAGGGTTTTATTTTATATTAATTTAATATTTAGGAAATTTATAAAGTATACTAGGATGTGTTGAGACTTGGTAATGATATTGTTCATGGGTTTAGCTAACCCATGTATGGGTGAAAATATGAGTTCCCAAGGATGAGATTGTTGTTCATGATGTTTACTTGTTACGATTGATATTATTTCACCTTGGGTGATTCATATGTTGTGTGATGCTATTGTTTCTTAAGATTTATACTCATGTCTTGGTATGGAATGATATGAGTATACATGCATCATGATAGTAACACATGGATATATATTTACATGAATTGTTCATTATAGGAACATATTTAAGTCATGTGATATATTTTCTTGTATGAACTATGAAATGAGAACCCTTGAAATACTTGATAAATGAAATGAATGAAACTATTATGTCATGAAAATTATCTTGTTAATCCATGTTTAAAGAGTCCATAATCCATTTTTTCTTTGTTTTTGTCACCTATTGAGGTTTACATGTTGTTACCCATTGTTCTAAGGAGTGAATTTTTATTATAGAGAAAATGAATCCTCACCGTATTCAAATTGAGTGTCAGGAGAGTGGAAATCAACATGATCCTAAAACAGAAAAAACAGAGCTTCCTATAGATCCTAAGTAATAGATGAACAATCATCTCCATGACATATTATTTAGGGTCATGCGATCCATGTAAATAGAGATTGTTCAAACTGTGCCTTTGATTTATGAGCTAACAATAGATTTCTAGCTACAATATCTGTCTATATTCATGAGGTAGGGATGCTCACAAGAAGCTAAGTTATGGATTTATGTATTCCATATGATCTTAAATAACCTCAAGAAACCCAGATATAGGAGGGTAAAGACTGCTGCAAACATGCTTCATGGACCTTCCAAGTGTTTGTGGGACATTCTGGAGCAAGCTGGGAAGTAAGGGAAGTTATCCTGGAAGGACTTAGAGCCAAAGTTTTTGAGCCACTTATATCCCGAGATATTGAGGGATAAGAAGGATCGTGAGTTCATACACCTATCATAGAAGATATTTTAGTGATAGACTATGATGGATGTTTCACCTACCCATAACACTTTGCTCTGTCCTTAGCAGTTGATGTAATCTCTAGGGAGAGACATTTTTTGGATGGGATTCACTATGAGATCAAGTCACATGTGAACGTATTTTGCATGAGTATCCTTTCAAACATGATAAATCAAGCTCTCAACATATAATGGAATTCAAGAGAGGCCCTAAGTGGTGGCTTGATAGTTTTAATAGGGAAATATAAGAACTCTTCTTCTAGTGGAAAGAAGCACCATTATAACAGTTATCACTAGGGAAATAGCGAGAAAGGTAGTCAAGGGATTGGACTTCTGCCTCAGGACTATGGTTTGTTGTAGTACTTTTAGTGTGAAAGGTTAATCTAAAAGAACCCAAATTATCCTCACCCAATAGTGGAGTGTTGTGTCTATGGTATGTTGGGGTCATTTTTAGAGGTTTTATATAAAATTTCTACAAAAAAGTTGTGGTAGGGGATCGATACAAACACTTGAGTCTAGAAAAGACTCAGCTACCCCTCAATATACTAGTAGTTGGATTTCCACTAGCCATTCAGGACATGGAAGAGGACTAAGTACCCTAGTATAGTATTGGTGGTACTATTCATTGGAAAAAACACAAGGTAGTTATACTGAAGCCTAGGGAAAATGGAAAGTCAGCTGCATGCTATGTAGACTACTCCAATCAATTTGGATGTAGGACCTTCTACCTTCAGAGTTATGATTCTTGTGTCATCCACCTTAACTTTCATTTTGTCTAATATAGGATAATTTAATTCATTTATATCTAATAATTTTTCAAATAGTTTGAGTTTTTATGTGGAGAACATAGATGGGATTAGGACTATTGAAACATCACTGGGAGCACAGTTAGAGGGTATCAAGAGCTATAATAAGTGTTATTGAAATTGGTGGTTACTATTTTTTCTGGGAACTATTTGTGCTAAAAATGAAAGATTTTGATTTGATCCTGGGTATGGATTGGTTATTTATTCACCAGGATCACATCAATTGTTATCTAAGTGGAGTTACCTTTCTATCTCCAGAAGGGGCTATCTATTTTCACCAGGGTGAGTGGGATCTTCAGGATGGTCATGCATGACCAATTCAGTAAAGATTTGATTTTCTGATGTCTCAGATAGTTGGTATTTCTCTTGATAATGGTGGAATGAAGTTGGATACTTTTCCTATAGTGGTATACCATTTTCAGGATTTCTTTCCTGATGAGTTTTATAGCTTACCACCTGAGTGATAGATCACGTTCACAATCGAGTTTGTGTTGGGAGCAAAGCTAGTTTCTATCCCACCTTATAGGATAACACCAGTAGCGATTCATGAGTTGAAAGTTTAGTTGGAATATTTTTAATATAAGGGTTTCATATGGACTAGTATATCACCATGGGGTTCTCTTATGCTTTTCAACAAGAAAGATTATAGGAATTTTCATTTGTGTGTAGACTATTAGAGATTTAACCAGATGAAGGTCAAGAACCGGTGTCCCCTTCCATGAATTGATGATATCTTCGATCAACTGAGAGGTTCCAAGATATTATCTAAGATAAAATTGTGGTTAGAGTACCACTAGTTGTGGTGAGACCATTAGACATACCCTAAACTACTTTTAGGAGTTTTTATGACTTGTACAAGTTTGTAATGATGCCGTTTGGTCTGACGAACATACCAATAGTATTCATGGATTTGATGAATGGATATTTCATCCTTTCCTAGATTAGTTTTTTGTGATTTTTGTTGATGAATCTTAGTGTATTCATAGTTAGTATAAGATCATTCCCAACATCTTGAAATCATCTCGAGTACACTGAGGGAACATCGGATTTATTCCAAGCTATCCAATTGTAGTTTTGGATTGATAAAGTGCACTTCTTGTGCCATGTTATCTCAGGGGTTAGAGTGTCAGTGGATCCAAAGAAGGTTGAAGCCATAGTGTATTGGGATATTCCCAAGAATTTATTTGATATTAAAAGTTTTCTGGGTCTAACAGGTTATTACAGGTTCTTTATCTAGGAATTCTCCCATTCAGAAGCCCCAGTGTCCTGGTTGACCAAGAAAAGGGTGAAGTTTTTTTGGAAATATGATTGTGAGAGATCTTTAAAAGAGATAAATAGAAATATGACCTCAACACTGATCCCCACCTTACCTGATTATGGTAATGAGTATATTGTTATTGTGATGCATTCAGAGTCATAATCAGAACAATTCTGATATAGAAGGATCGAGTGCTTGCTTATGGCACTAGATAAATGAGACTGCATGAGATGAATTATCCTATCGACGATCCAAAGTTATCTACAATGGTAAACACCCTTATATTTTAGAAACAATAACTTTTGGTTGAGTGGTTTTTGGTGTACACATACCACAATAATCTTATATACATCTTTTCTTAGTGATACCTGAACCTTCAGTATATGAGGTGGGTTGAGTATCTGCAGTTTTTCAACTTCGATCTGGCTTACACACTGAAAAAGGGAGATATAATTACTGATTAATTGAACTAAAATATGTATAAAGAGTTAGTGTAGGAGTCATGGGATGAGTGAAAGATTATGGCACTCTTTGTAGACATGCATCTAGATGTTCAGAAGTCCCGGGGATGAACACTACCACAAATTTGTCTTTACGTAGCACCACCCTCTAACAATGGTAATTTTTTTCCCTGATAATAGGTGATTTAACAATGCTAAAAAAGTGATGTTAAAAGGCCCCCTTTATTAGTGTTTTTAGCACTAATAAAGGTAACCCCTTTATAAGTGCTGTTAAAAGTATCCCCTTTATCAGCATCTTTTAGTAGCGCTGATGGGTGGGGGGATTTATCAGTGCTTTTTTAATAGTGTTGATGAAGGGTAAATTTCATAAAAAATTATAAATTATTAAAAAAAACATATTAACATAAAAAGATATTTATATTGATATATATATATATATATATAATATTTTATTAAATATGATTTATATAAGACTAAATAATAATTTACACTTAATATATAAGATATTTAGTAAAAAATGGATTATAAAATAATTTTAAATACAATATTAAATAATAATTTTCTAATTATTATCAAGTAATAGGAATTTAATAACAATTTAAATATAAAAAAACAAAAAAAAACAATAAAATAACTAAAATAAGTTGAAAACGTATCTCGAACTTCAAACGATCATAACTTTTGATATGAGTGACCATTTGAGCTCTACCATATATCAAATCGAAGATATCAAAAATATCTATGCACTAATGATTAGGGAAAACTCCTGGTCACATTTTTTGAGGAAAAAAAAAAAACTTAGAAGGCCTCCAAAACTAATTTTTTAGTTGGGGTATCCCAATTTTTTAATATTCGATGGATTTTTTGTCTCGTTTAAGGGCGTATTATTATCTTTTTTTTGGTAGAGACTCAATTTATTGTCAAGTATTATAGTCATAAGGATATTATGATGTTCAAATTTTTTCATTTTTCATAATGTACATTTATTTATAATTAATTATACACACACACACACACATATATATTTGTATATATTTACACATAAAAATTTAATTTTTTAAATAAATATGTAAACATATTTTTTTTATAAAATATATTTATAAATATACAAACCATATCTAAATAAAAAATTATATACATTTTAATTAAAATAAAAATATATAAAAATTTATATACCAATATAATGTGTGTGTGTGTATGTATATATATTTGTTTGTCTTTATTAGTAAACTAATATATATTATTTTTATATTATAATATATGTATATAAATATTAGTATATAATATATGTACATAAATAAAAATATGTATAATTATATTTATAGATACACATGTATATAATATATATATATATATATTTATGTTGTAAATATGTATGTATGTATTTATTAATTTATAAACACACACACAAAACATAATTTATAAATGTATTTAAAACTAATAATATAAATATATATTAATATATGAATAAATATATGGACAAAAAAATATAACTATATATATATATATATATCATAAAATGGAGAAGAAAATAACATGGAGGAGTGGTAAGGGTCCAGACCCGTAAGGGAGAGGTCTTGGGTTTGAATCCAAGGGGAGGAAGTGGCACATGGGTGTGTGAAGGTGGTTATTAGACCTGTTAAAGGGGGCTGTTCTAGTGCTATTATGTGGGGGGGGGGGGGAGGGGAACCTATCACTGTTAAAGGGGGATTCAAGAACTGATAAAAGGGGTGGTCTCCACCTTTATTTTTTTTTAATTTGTAGAATTTTATATTTAAAAAAAAATTATTTTTTGACATTTATAAGATCTAAAAAAAGCACTAATAAAAGGGTCCTTTATCAGTGCTTTTATTATAACTGATAAAAGAGATCCCCTTTTAACAATTTTTATATCAACAACATATTTTTATCACTTTTGATGAGTTTTTATAGCACTGTTAAAGCTATTTATATAGTGGTGGAGTAGGTCTAACTTTGAAATCTATTATACTCATGATTCTTGAATGAATCAAGGAAGAGTAGTTATTTAATATAGAGGGTTTATCTCCAAGGGGCACCTTATATGGTGGGGATCCACCACCAGAATGGTCTATTGGTAGAGGTGATGTTCTTATTATCCATGGATGAGTATGGGTTACTATGGGCTTGTGTGAGGAGATGATGAGAGAGTTTCATGATTCTATATGGGTGGTACACCTAGGTATAAAAATGATGTATCATGTTCTACATAGACAGTATTGGTGTCAAGGGATGGATAAAGAGATAATGGGATTTGTGGCATGATATTTCACTTATTAGCAGGTGAAGGTTGAGAATCAAAGGCCTGTTGGGCTGTTATAGCCTCTTCCCATTCCAGAGTAGAAGTGGGATGATGTCACTATGGATTTTGTGACAGTATTACCTAGGAAACCTCACAAAAATGATTCAGTATGGGTGATTGTGGATCAACTGAAGAAGGTATCCCACTTCTTGCCTATTAGGGAGACCTTCACCATTAATGATATGAGTAATCTTTATGTGAGAAATATTGTTTATTTGCATGGTATTTCTAGGATCATTGTTTCTTATTGATATCCTCATTTCAATCATCGATTTTTTAAGGGTATACAAAAGTCGATGGGATCGTAGGTTCTTCTGAGTAAAGCCTACTATCCTTAGATGGACAGCTAATCTGAACAAACTATTCAGATTCCAGAGGATATGTAACGAGTCTGTGTTTTGGATTTCATTGGTTCATGGGAGAATGATTTGGAACTTGTGGAGTTCACATATAATAATAGATTCCAATCATCAATCCAAATAGTACCTTTTGAGGCTTTGTATGAAATGCCATATCGTTCGCCTCTTTATTTGTTGGAGGTAGGTGAGTCAGTATTTGTTGGACCCATTCTCATATATGAGATGTATGAGCATGTTTAGTTGATCAAGAATTGGTTGGTGACTATGCATAGTAGGAATAAATCTTATACTGACCAATGGATATGACCATCAGAGTTTTAGGTGGGTCATCCTATTTTCCTCCGGGTGTCATCTAAGTTGGGGAAATGCTATATCAGAAAACATGGGAAGCTAAAGACCAGGTTTATAAGGACATTTGAGATAGTGTTAAGGGTCAGTTCAGTGTCATACTGATTGGGTCAGTCCAATAGACAACCCATGTACGAGGGGAAATCTGAGTGCCCAAGGATGAAATTATTGTTCATAATGTTCACTTGTTATGGTTGATATTATTTCACCATGGGTGATTCACATGCTGTGTGATGTTATTGTTTGTTGATATTTATACTCATAGATTGGTATGGTGTGAAATGAGTATACATTCATCATGATAGGAATATAGGGATATATATTGACATACATTGTTCATGATAGGGGCATATTTAATGCATGATATATATATTTTTTGTATGAACTGTGAAATGAGAACACTTGAAATACTTGATAAATGAAATGAATGAAACTATTATGTCATGATAATTCACATTTTAACACATGTTTAGATAGATCATGATCCGATGTTTCTCTATTATTATCACCTATTGAGTTTGACCATGTTGTTACTCAGTGTTCTAACAAGTTCATTTTTCTTGTAGAGAAAATGAATCCTTGTTATATTCAAATTGAGCATCAGGAGAGAGGCAATAAACATGATCCTAACACAGATAAACCAGATCTTCTTGTATCTCTTGAGAAATAGATAGATAATCAGCTCTGCGATAGCTTCCTAAGGGTCATGAGATCCATGGAAAGGGAGTTCACATCGTACCTTTAATGTCTGAGCTAACAAGAGGGTTCTATCTGTAGCATCCACCTATGTTCATAGGGGAGGGAGGCCCCCAGGAATCTGATTTATGAATTGAGTTAGTCTAGATAATCCTTAAGTACCTAGAGACACCTAGATATAGGAGGGTGAATCTTGTTGCATACATGATTTATAAAACTTACAAGCATTAGTGGGACATTCTGAAGCAAGATGTTCAGCAAGGGGAGTTATCTTGTAAGGAATTTGAGGAAAAGTTTTTGAGACACTTCTATCATAATATTTTGACGGATAATAAGGATCATGAGTTCATACAACTGATACATGATATCTTGTCAGTGATGGAATATGCTGGATGTTTCATCGACCTTCCACACTTCGCTCCATCCTTAGAAGCTGATGTGATCTTTAGGGTGAGTTTTTTTAGGATGTGATTCTCTATGAGATCAGGTCACAGGTGAATATCTTTTTCTTACGTAGAATTTTATAAGTGATGAATTAGGATCTCATCATGGAAGATAATCTAAGATAGGTCCCAAGTGGTGGTCATAAAGTTTCAATAGGGAAATCCAGTAAAACTTCTTCCAGTGATAAGAAGTTCCACTATGATAGTTATCGCCAGGGTAGTAGCAGGAACGGTAGTCAAGGGAGTGGAATTTTTTCTTAGGAATGTGGTTTAGTGTAGTACTTTTAGCGTGTCAAGTTGGGTCACAAGTGCTTGTAGTGTCCTCACCCCATAGTGGAGTGCTATGTCTGCAGCAAGTTGGGTAATATTAAGAAGTTTTCTAGAAAATTTCCACAACAGAGCCATGGAAGGGGATAAAGAAAGAAACCTAAGTCTAGAAAAGGCTCAAATACCCCTTGGTAGACTAGTATCTAGAGTTCCACTGGCCATTCAGGACGAGGTAGAAGATGAGGTACCCTAATACAAGAGTGGCAGTACCACTCAAAGGGAGTATCACATGGGAATTAGATTGGAGCCTGGTACGGCGGTCCAATTAAACTACATTCTATGTAGACTAATTCTTCTAGTTTTGATGCCAGAACTTATATTGTTAGAGGTACAATTCTTGTAACATCTACCTTAGCTTTCATTTTTTTGATATAGGAGCATCAGATTCCTTTCTATCTTCTCGTTTTTTTAAATGGTTTGAGTTTGGATGTGGAGATCATAGATAGGGTCATTACTATTGACACATCATTAGGAGTACAATTAGAGGGTATCAAGTACTCTAATAAGTGTTCTTGAAATTGGTGGTTACCATTTCTTTTGGGAACCGTTTGTGATAGAAATGGAAGATTTTGATTTGATCTTGGGTATGGATTAGTTAGTTATATACCAGGATCACATAAACTATTACTGAAGGAGAGTTACCTTTCTATATCCATAAGGGGGTATCTATTTTCATTAGTGTGAGTTAGATCTTCACGATGGCCATACATGACAAATTCAATGAAAATTTTATTGTATCATAGCTTAGATGGTTGGTCATGATCAAGATAATGGTGGAATGTAGTAGGATACTTTTCCCCTAGTGGTAGAATATTTTTAAGATGTATTTCCTAATGAGTTTTAT
This sequence comes from Viscum album, assembly GCA_963277665.1. Taxonomy (NCBI): domain Eukaryota; kingdom Viridiplantae; phylum Streptophyta; class Magnoliopsida; order Santalales; family Viscaceae; genus Viscum; species Viscum album. The sequence continues at coordinate 564,324,418 of OY728164.1, read as the reverse complement.
AGATTACCACCTGAGAAGGAGATCGAGTTCATGATCAAGTTAGTGTTAGGCGCATAGCCAGTTTCTATCCCACTTTATAGGATGAAACCAACAAAGCTTCATGAGTTGAAATTTTAGTTGGATGATTTGGTATTTAAGGGTTTCATATGGACTAGTACATCACCACAGGGTTATCCTATAATTTTCACTAATAAATATAATTGGACTTTGCTCTTGTGTATGGACTATCAGATATTGAACTAAATGAAGGTCAATAACCAGTACCCCCTTATACACATCAATGATCTCTTAAACCAAATAAGAGGTTCCAAGATATTATCTAAGATAAAAATGGGGTCATAGTACCACCAGTTGAGGGTGAGACCATTATAAATACCTTGAACTACTTTTAGGAGTAGTTATGGCTTATATAAGTTTGCAGTGATAACATTTGGTTTGATAAACACATTGGCAATATTCATGGCTTTTATGAATGGATCTTTTATCCTTTCATAGATCAATTTTTTTTGTGGTTTTAATTGATGAAATATTATTGTACTCCCATTCAATATAAGATCACTCCCAACATCTTGACATCATCCTGAGTATGCTGAGGGAACATTGTATTTATTCCAAGAAATCCAAATATAGTTTTTGGATTGATAGAGTGCACTTCATGGGCTATGTTATCTCATAGAATGGAGTGTTAGTAGACCCAAAGAAGGTTGTATCCATGGTATCTTGGGAGAATCCCAAGAATTTCTTTGATATTCAGTGATTTTTTGGGTCTAACAGTTTATTAGAGGTGCTTTATCCAAGACTTATCCCATTTGGAAGAACCAAATGAATAGATTGACTAAGAAAGGGGTGAAGTTTGTTTTGTAATATATTTAAAAGATATTTTTACAAGATATGGAGAGAAGGATGAGCTCAACACCAATCCTCAACTTACCTAATATCGGTAAGGAGTATATTGTGTATTGTGATGCATTCAGAGTCCTACTCAGAGCAGTTCTGGTGCAAGAGGACTGAGTGGTTGCTTATGGATTCAAATAGTTGAGACTGCATGAGATGAATTATAATACTCATGATATGAAGTTAGCTATAATGGTACATACATTGAGATTTCAGAGACACTATCTTTTGGGTGAGAGGTTTGTGTTATACACATACCACAAGAGCCTTAGGTACATATTTTCTCAGTGAGACCTTAACCTTCAACATAGGAAGTGGGTTGAGTATTTTCAGTATTTAGACTTCGAGATGTATTACACACTAGACAAGGGAAATTTAATTATTGATGGATTGAGCCAAAATATATAGAAGGAGGTAGTGCAGGAGTCTTTTGATGAGTTGAAGATGATAGAAATCTTTTCATACATGAATCTAGATGTTTAGTAGTCCCATAGATGAGTGGGTCTAACTTTTACATCTTTTATACTCATGATTCTTGACCTTATTAAGGACTAGAATTTATTTAATACAAAGGGTTTAGCTTTGAGGTATAGCTTATATGGTGGGGATCCTCCACCTAGTGTTGGAGATGATCATATTATCCATGGTTGAATATGAGTTCCAATGGGCTTGCGTGAGGAGATGATGAGAGAGTTTCATGCTTCTAGATGGATGGTACATCCAAGTATGAAAACGATGTATCATGATATTCATAGACAGTACCAGTGGATAGGTATTAAGAAGAAGATAACGAGATTCATGGTGAGATGTTTCACTTTTCAATAGGTGAAGACCAACCATTAGAGGCATGCTGTCCTATTGTAGCCTCTTCCCATTCTAAAGTGAAAGTGGGATGATGTCACCATGAATTTTGTGACAAGATTACCGAGGATACCTCACAAGAATGATGCAGTATGGGTGATTGTTGATCAACTAAATAAGGTATTACACTTATTTACTATTAGGGATACCTTAACCATTGATGATATGGGTAGTATTTACGAGCATGATATTGTTTGTTTTCATGGTTTTCCAAAGAGAATTATTTTTTATCAAGATCCTCATTTCACTTCTTGATTTTGGAAGGGTCTATATAAGGCCTTGCGATCACAAGTTCTTCTGAGTACAAACTACCATCCACAGACTAACACCCAATCTGAACAGACTATTTTGATTTTGGAGGATATGTTACAAGCCTGTATTTTGGATTTTAGGGGTTCATGGGAGTAGAATTTATCACTCATGGAGTTCTCCTATAATAAAACATTCCAATAATCAATGTAAATGGAACCTTTTGAGGATTTTTTTAGAAGGTTATTTTTTTTACCTATTTATTGGTTGGAGGTAGGTGATTTAGTGCTTGTTGGACCCAGTCTCACGCAGGAGACATCTGAGTAGGTTCTGTTGATCAGGAATTGGTTGGTGAATATGAATAGTAGGAAAGAAATCTTACGCTGACCAATGGAGATGACCACTGGAGTTTGAGGTTGGTCATCATATTTTCCTTAGGGTGTCACCTAGGTTGGGGTAACACTATATTAGGAAATAGAGGAAGCTAGTTCCTAGGTTTGTAGGTCTGTTTGAGATAGTGGTAAGGGTCGGTCCTGTGGCATATCGATTGGACCTTCCATAACACTTTAATTATATGCATGACGTGTTTCAAATATCTTATATTCATAGATATCATCCATACCCTTATCATGTGGTAGTCATTGATGATGGAAATCTTTGTGTAGATTCATCCTTTGGGGAGAATCTGATATAGATTATAGAATATAGTGAGAAGTATCTCTAGGGAAATACTATACTTATAATATGAGTGCAGTGAAAAAATGGTCATGTTCGAGAGGAGACCAGGGAGAGGGAATATAATACAAAATCATAGTGACCATACTTGTTTACTACAACACCACAGTGAAGCTTGGAGCAGCTCAAGGATAAGATATTATATTGTCTGAGGTTGTAAGATCCTATCTTTTTCTAGGTATGAACCTCTCAAGTTTTGGTTCAACCGCTTTTATTTGGGTATTATTTTATTCTTTAAACCTTGGTGGTTGAGTTTATTTTGAAGATGGATAGATTTTTTCAGGTAAAACAACCTAAAGTTTGGGGATGTATGTTTATTTGAATTAATGGAGTCTAGGCATAAAGGGGTCAAAGGATTATGAGGTCTATCCATGGATTTGGAAAGCTTTGAAGGTGGTTCTGGATTTTTCTATAAAATCTAGGATGTCATCTATCTGTAGAATAATTTCACATTTTGAATGGGTTACATGATGTGAACATGTTTCCAAGAACATTTCGTGAATTGGTTTAGTATGTGAAACATTTACATGTCATGAAACCAATTCACATCATGAAATAGTCAATCAGTGTTATTTTAACATGAGGTGACACATTTTTTAGTGTATCCTATAAATCAGTAAATTCATGTCGTGAAATGGATTCACATCATGAATATCTTGGGATCAATGGTTTTAAACCACAATATTCACATGAATTAGTTTCATTCATGGTGAATCCTTCTCTATTGAAGCCTAGGGTGACTCCAGGTGATTTTGGAGCGATTCCTTCCTCTCTGAACATCTCTTTCTAGTGTTCAATCTTTAGTTAATTCCTTGATTTGGTTTTCTTATTCCTTATATTTTTCTCTATTATCACAGTGTTATCTCTTGACTGCCATTGAATCAGGTTTTGATCTTGATGTGTGTGATCTAGGTCTTTCCCCTTATGATCACCATGACCTTCATTCTTCATTGGAATTACCTATTGAGAGAATTGATTTGATCACCATATTAAGGTGGGTGGTCTAAATCTTATCCGTTTTATCTGATTTAATTTTCCATAGTATGTGAAATATGTGTGATCACACCATCACACCGCGTGCGCAACCTAATTAATTGGATAAACCATGTTAAATATTGATCCTTTATCCTTTTAGATCATACATTGAATAACACTATGTCCATAGTCATGGAGACTGAGGCATGCATCCACCCAATAGGTGTTCTATCCTTAGAACTTGTTGAGACTTGGTCAGTTGATATTAGATACCTAAGATATTTTGGAAAAATCGATTGATTGTTGGATTAATCTTATGAAATGGCATAACATGTAATTTTTATGATTTTTAAATGTAGAATCACCTCAATTAAATTTGGTTAACTGATATATTAATGAAATTTGGGTTAAATTATAAATAAAACAGGTTTGATATATTCATGAGGATAATTAAAAACTTGGATTTATGAAACATAACTGGCTTGAAAAATGATAATTTTATGAATTGATCATTGTTTTTTATGGTGATATAACTTGTATGTTTGATTTTGGCCTTGCAAATTTCTTTCTTAGATTTTGAGCTTATGTGACATCGATTGTGATCGATTCTCGAGGGTGTGATACTTATTGGCATGTTGAGTTCATATGGATATGACTCCAGATTTATGTTGACACCTGGGGGCATGGTACATGATTTTATACCACCTGAGGGATAGGTGCACAAGTACTTGATACTCAAGGGAAGAGTGTATGATTATGGGGCGTCTGAGGACTAGATGAACTGTCTCTGGATGCCTGAGGGTAGATTCTAGATAGCTTATGGGAAAAATCCATTTGTTAATGTGATGTTTGTGTGATTCATCCTCAGTGGAATAATTTACCACCAGTTGGGTGATCTATCATGATTCCATAGGATTCGACTTTATCCATAGATACCCAAAAGGGTTTCGAAGTAGGTTTGGCTGACCCTGGGTTTCAACCCATAGCTTGGGGAATCATCAGGGCTACTTTATACATAGTATTTATTTGTTAAATTAATATTCTATTTAGTTCTATATTGCATGCACTATATTTCTTAGACTTGATTTTTTAGACACAGTGGTGTCGACCTACTGAGTTGTATTCACACACTGGATGGGCCATCGTTTGGTACCTGGAAAGATTTTATGGATGAAAGTTTGAAAAAATTCAAGGGACCCTATTGTTGATTTTTGGTTTGCTAGATGGGTTTAATCTCAGAGAAGAGACTGACATGGGGTTCATGATTGGGGTCTTTGGAGTCTTTATTTAATTATAATTTTCTTTTTTTCTTTATGAATCTTATCATGTTATTTAGTTATATTCATATTTTCTATACATAATACTATTGTTATTTGAATTTATTCAATTTTACTTCCTCAACTCTGGTTTCCTGTTAAATTATTCATACTGTTTCTATTATTTTTTCTACTCTGATATTACTTTTCCTCTCTCGTTACAACTGTTTACTAGAAGATATAGTCTCTAAAATATATTCCTTACACCCTCACTACTATTTGATAGCCTCTGGCATATGAGGATGTGTACTTGAGGTCATGTATCCAACTAGATTAGTCACTTGAGGGAGCAGTGGGTTGGGGATGTTACAATATATGTCAATGTGCTTCCTGATTAAACAATAACTCATCCAAATCACATTACACCTTATGAATTTCAAAAATAACTTATGTTGTACAAGGAAAATTATAGATATTATCTAGCCACTGTTCTAACATCTAAAAACCCCTATCACTGCTAAATCACCTTATCATACCCTAATATAAAATACCAGTTATATTTCACCTCACTTTATCCCCTACAGTATAGGTATAGTCAGATTATCAGGTCCTTCATACCAAATCATCATACTCCTCATCCCTTATCTACTCAATTTCAAACTAAATCCTTACAGTTCTCCACTTCTGTTACTCCTCTAAATTTGTAATTAACAAAATGGGTTTGTGGTTAGACTACAAAAGATGAAAAAAACTCACTTAGTAAAGTTTAAAAATACCATTCCATGAATTTAAACCCAAAAATGATCAAGATGTTCAAAAATTCTAGTATTTGGATCCCTCCCCCAAAACTAAGTAAAACCAACCCCTTGAAAACCCAAATAAAAAAGAATATAGTTAGAAAGAGTCTATTAAAATCCTACCATAGCTAGATAGTCATGTGTAACACCACCAATTTTCTTAGATGAGACTAAGATCTCAATAAATTCACCTCCCAGAATAAGAGGCCCTTGAACTTGTGAAGCAATATAGTTAATCATTTCTCATATTATCTATTTTTTGTCACTGTGAAACTACCCATAAAAATCATGTAACAAACCGACTCATACTGACCTACAATGTCACCTAGCTTAGTCTACCACTTGGATCGAAGGGAATTATTGGTCCCCATGAGCTAGAAACTAATGTATTGGAATCAAGGAGTCATACTTAATGATGATTTTTCCTAAAAAAGCGATAAAAAACTAAGGAAATTCTACCTAGAGTTCTAGAATGACCATTCCATACATTGGAAGGTTACATCATATAAGTAGGAAGAAACAATAATCAGCATGAACACACAAGGAATAAACATAACTCAAAAAAAACATAGAAATTGATACACCTTAATATAAATAAATATGAGTTAGTGGTAAAATTCCAATATAAACTAAAAGAAAATCCATAGAAGATGTACTGACATGGAACAATACAAAAAATATCCCAAAAGACAAAATAAAACAAAGATTCACAATAATCCGTCTCCATGAACCAAGTGAACCATCCTTACTTTTCTCCACCAAAAAAATCGAACCAAAATCCAAATAATCATCTAATTCATCCAAGTGTAACCTTCTAAACCTATAATGATAGGTGTGAGCACAAATCATAGTAGGTATCCTTACCACACAACATGCGTTCCCTTTAAAAATAAATCCAATTCATGCTAGTTTTAAAATAAAAATATAAATGTAAACTTTTAAATATTATATAAAACCAATAACATGTTGTTAACATTTAAAAACCATTCACTTTGAAAGTAAGGAAGAAATTCATTTCAAAAAATTCAGTCTTTAAAAATATTGAAAAGAAAGAAAATAGTTTCCATTTGAAATACCTTTTATAAAATCCTTCCTCTAAAATCACTCCCATGGAAGGGAAGAATCCCAATCCATTTTTAAAATTATTTTATTTGAAATAAATAAAACCCATTTAAAATGTGACAAAAGAACATACTAAAGGTAGTAATAGTAGATGATCAATCATAAAACAATCATAATCTAACCATCAAATATAAAATTTCCACAACCATTATGACACAATTAGAGAACCAAATATCATGAGAATACTTAGGAAATTTGGGAAGATCTAGGATAATATTAAATGAAATCCATAATAATTCGAATTCCACATACAACTCAACCACCCTAACACTTATTATTTCCCTAACTTACCTAACTAAGAGGAAAACTCCCTAAATCAGAGAAAAATTCTACTTTGAGTAACTAGTAGAGAAAATTACTAAACTAGTGTTGTATATGTACCCATACATCCCATCTAGAAATTTATGGTCTACCATGATACATAAACTTGAGTTGGGTCATCAAACATGGTAAATAACAATAATATTAAATATAAACCATAACAACCCTCACCTCCAAACACCCCTAACTAAAGAGGCCCCTCTTTATCTCAAGAAAATTGATATAAAAAAATATGTCCTATAACAAGGACAATTAAATACATTTTACATAAACAAACATGGGGAAACTTCAAGGGATAATTCAAATTTAGAAATAATTTTTAGAAAGTTCCAACTAGCTCTTTGTAACATTATTTAAGAAATAATTTAATAATTTCCCCTTTCGAAACCAAATCACTGAATCATAAAAAAACCATTCAAACCATTAAATAAACATAACAAATTTGTTTTATAAAATCATTCACACCCCTTTTTAATAAACAAACCACTTTGTAGGGAGTCTCTTGGTATTTTAAAACAAGCACTAGGTGCACTTAATATTTATAAAAATAGTTTTTGAGCATAGAAACATGAGAGAACCAACACCCTTAAGAGAAATTCATAAAATATACATATTATGATAAATTAAAAAGAACTTAAAATGATGGTTAAAATAAACAAGCATTCAATGAATTTAAATTTAAATCTTTAATCATGGAGCAACCTACCTCAACCATGTTGCTTTCATGATACACGGTACTAAACCACAACAACAAGGTAAGAGAGAACCTTGGAAGATCGAAGGGAACCCCTATACAAAAAAAAACTAATAATTAAAATCAATCCAAGACAAACCATAGGTTGAAAAATCATGATAGGGTTATAAAGAAAGATTAAAAGTAAAGAAAATAGGGAGAGGAAGACATCTAGAAGGGATTACCATGAATATATGGACTTGAATCATGAAGAAATCCCATGGAATAACTCAGGTAAATAAGAGGAACCAAGGGGGAGATACCTAAAGGTCGTGCGAGTTTCAAAGAGGGAGAAAATGTAAATTCCTATTTTTAATGATTTGGAAAGGATACATGGTTTGATTTTAAATTTTGTCAAACTATGCGCCAACCGTGTGAGCCACACTGAATCGACATGGGAACTATGCATGGTTTAGACATATGGTTGGGAAAACCATACACCAACTATATGAAACAAATTTATTAAAATAGTTAACACACTTTCATGGTTTCCTCGTAGTTTTTACTAACCATGAGTAAATCACACAAAATGCCTTGAACCCTTATTTCTTAAAAAATTCAAATAATTTCATCCTAAAACTTAAGGACAAGGATATAAGAAATTAAATCAATAATATTTAGGAAAAAAAGGCTAGGGATGTGAATAAATCTCCACCATAATGCTTTCTTCCCCTAAAAAGAAATAACTTAATCGATAGATCAAATGATGAATTCCATTCAATTTCCTCATTCCTAACTCAATTCCCAAAAACCAAGGAACACCACTACATCAACCAAGATGAAACTCCTGACACTAATCACTTTGAATCACCTGACCAAAAACAGACATGTCTCCTAGAGAACCTAAAGGACTAAACTCAATGACTATATTCTTGATTCTCAAAATAAAGGTCAAGCGTGCCACAAGAACCCAACCTCACTGATACAAGAGCAACCATAAGAGATTTGAAATCATATTACCAAGAGGAAACAAGAAAGGGAAAGATCATACATGGTGGTATCCCCATAATTTATGAATTACACTAATGCATTGATTCTCTAAGGAAAATTTATACTCCCAAGAACTTTTTACATACAAAAAGAATCTATCTACAAAGGAAGAATCAATAAAATATTGAAAGTTCCCAATAAAATTCACCAATACCCTAAAAAATCCATGAGTGTAATCACCAAATACTTAATACATATCAAAATCAAAACACTCTCAATCAACCTCATACATATCATCAGAATTAAAAGCTTAGGAGAGATTCTACCCCAGAAAAAACAATCATGATAGCCCAATTTGGAGAAAGGGAAAGATACAACTAGATATTTCTCAACGAGATCGACATGGGCTATGGCCTTGGTTTGAGTGAGAGTAACTAGGTACCTCACTCTTGAAACACCAAATCTTGATGAAACTGACATAGTAAATAAAAACTAGCACTCATCCCACTTACCTTAACCACTCACCCAAGACTTCCCACGTACAAAGAGAAGAACTACATAATAAGGGTAACATCTCATATAAATCCAATAATGCAACCGAAACCAAGGAATGAGTATCAAAAAACAATAAACCCATAAAAAATTATCATTACCCTAAGGAATAATAAAAGGTATACCCAAAGAAACATAAATTTAGAATTCTCCCTAAATGCTTCGACTTCTCTGAACTTGACAAGCACAAACCTCAAAACCGACAACCATCACCAATCCTAAAACTAACCCTCACCTAGAAAATAGAATAATACACTATAGAGATTGATCATAACTAGTTCCTTTGAATTTTATGAGGTATACTTGAAATACAAATTGAGTTTTATGCTTTTTTGATGGTTTTTTTACAGCAGAATCCCATCTCTAAAAGTCATTATTGATAGGATTTTATCATAAAAAACATTTAATAGTAAATGGTGTTGAAAATATACTTATTTTCAATAGCCCATCAAAAAAAATAGTTATTTTTAATGGGCTAGGACTCTAGTCGCAAATAATCCCCATTTAAAAAAAAGATAATTGTAATGGATTATTGAAAAAATAGTTATTTTTAATATACAATGAATCTCATTGGAAATAAGTTTGGAATGTTTTTTCAAAAAGTAACTGTGAAGGATTACAAAATCCATCACAATTACACAAAAAATAAAAAATAAAAAAATAATAAAAAATAAAAATTATAAAAAATAGAAAAAAATAAAATAAATAAAAACATGCATAAAATTATTACACCATTTCACACAAAATATTTATAAAAATAATTGACTATCAATTGGTATTAGGGGAAGGATGACCACCCAAAGGGTTAGGGGTAGGAAACTCCATACCAAAGCCACATGCAATCCATCACATATACTCTAAAATATTCTCATATCTATGACACTACCACTCATGCTCCTCCTCCTGCTCTCTCTGTATCCACTATATCATCTCATCCTGAGCTCGCAACCTCTCTTCACACTATGTAGCGGACAAAGATGGTAAATCTGCACAAGATACCTTCAAGCTAACCGATGAAATTGTAGAAGTACCATAACAACTAGTAGGTGTTAATCATGAACAAATACCGGTCACTCGGCCTTTCTCGACACCATGCATAATCACCTGTATCCAATCCCCCTCATAAAAACCTGACTTAAAAGTGGAATATTCTTTGATATCATCTTTAATCTCTCAAAAATGAAAATTCACAGTCTCATATGTTTCTTTAAAATATAATTAGAAATTAACATAACAAGAAAATTAATATTAGTATTTTTTAAAAAAATACTAACCACAATCTGGTGCTGTCAGTCGCTGATAATTTGTCCTGCACGGGGATTAGTGTATATATTCTTATAAAATTTGAACTCCATAATGGTGGGGTCAGTATAAACCTATATAATATGATTTTTTTTTACATTTAAAGTATATATACATTAATAAATAATATTACTTACTATATTTCATCAATGTATACCAAATATATTACTCCTGACCCTATGTGTGACCTTTTTCCTCCCTCGGTTCAGACTTAAAGAATATGACCTCATCATAAAGGTATATTCTAACCAGAATGTGCACAATCCATCCCATACATGAGTTGAGATATAGTCTGGTTGATGAGGGAAGAAATACTAGTAAAAAATATTAATGGAAGCTCTATCTATGGATCTCTTTCGTAGGTTGTGTAAAAACTGTTGAAAACGTTCATGTATACGAATCTATCATGCCACCCAGATAGGATATCTCATGTTATTATTGACCAGAGACCATAAATTCTTCAAGACAGTTAAAAACAACATGTTACTTATTAAATAAATTTCAAATAAAATATATTATTTATTAACATAAAATCCAGTGGCCGAACATTTGATTTCAAACAATAATGGGAACCTGATCCCATGACACCCACGGCACAAAAAAATAATTTCATAGAATCACACAAGTCTACCCAACATAAAAATATGAAAAGATATGAAAATAAAAACAAATTATCAAAATATTATTATCAAAATTAATATAAAAAACATAATATAAAATAAATACCATAAATAATTGAATATACCTTCATAAAAGAGGATCAAAATTAAGAGATGGATACCTTTCTGGAATAGGGTTTGGAATCATAAATATATCAAGATTTAACCCCTCCTAATAGGTGGTTCTATAGTATAATCCTGTGGGTTAGATGAATCAGGCTCATCATTAGGAAGTCTTAAATCCATGAGAAAACAAAATAGATCATCAGGAGTATCTCTGACCATCTTAAAAAATAATCCTACATGTAAAAAATTGTTAATATATACATCAAATATAAAAACCTAATAAATACCAAAATATAATAATCTTACCTATAAATACTTTTTAATACACATATCAAATATAAAAAACTAATAAATCCAAAATATAATAATTACCAGTAAATAAATACCATAATAAAATAATATTACCTTTAAATAATTGATAATATAGATATAAAATATAAAAAACTAATAAATACCATACACAATATAATTTTATTACTTGTAAATAATTATTAATACATATATCAAATATAAAAAATATTAAATACTGACATCAATGTGGGAAAAAATAGACTGTCCGGAATATATTCAGCCATTTTAAATAAACAACACCACTTATACATAACTATTAATATATATATAAAATATAAAAAACTAATAAATATCTAAATATAATACATCATTCATCATATTTATCCTCATCTTCATCGATGATGATGTCTTTATATTCCTTTTTAGTATCGTCAACTTTCATAAAAATTTCAGTTTCATCATCCCTTATTACTTCATCAACATTATCAATATTATTGGCCCTAAAATGGGGGGTTTCATCATAAATTTTTTTATCTCATCAGGTAAGATATATATATTTGGGGATGTTTCTTGAAAAATTTCAAAATATTGCTCTTCAATATAACCATTTTCATTTTCAAGAATCTGATTTTCATGAGATTTCATTTTTATTAAACTCCATCAGTCATTTAAATATCTCAAAATAACACAACAATTTACACAATAAATTTGATGTACTAACATAAATAGTTCATTTAATGAAAGAAGACTGTTATATTTAATTCTTATGACTCCATTTCATGGATGAAATCACAACTCTTGATCAGTATCAAACTAATGAAATTTAAACGTTATTACATAATTTGGTACCAGATAACACAACTCAATCATTTGATCCAACATACCATAAAAGTAAACTTCACTTTCTTTATGATGAGATCCTTTCAAACAAACACCATTATTCATTGATTTCTTTCATTCACCACATATGTGTGTATGAAATCAAAATCCTTTAACCACATACCCATTATTCAAATTTACCAATTCTGATAGAGGGGTTTTGAGCAAACATAATCGACTATCGATTTTAATTTCATTTCGTGTTTCCTCTAAAAATGAAAAATTATTAGTAAAAGATATCATTTAAAAATTGATTTAATGTTCCATTATAAAAAACTTAACATACAATTCTTTGAAACAAATATGAAAAATTCTATTTTTGATGTCCTTCAAGAGATGTGGGGGTAATTTTTATAAATTTTTATTGATATGGTCATCATATAGTCTATAAAAAAATAAATAAAATAAATTTATATATTAATTTTTTTTAAAAATAATAATAAAATTTAGTACTTACCACACAAATCGTATCATTTCTTCACAATTGAGCATAACATTTGTATGAGCTCTATGCAGTTCTTCATTTGAAATCCATCATTCATGATAACCACTAAAACTAGTCTAGATATGATTAAAAATGAAAATTTATGGTATATAACATCATCAAAATTTTCCTCATTATAACCTATGTGATTATGTTTTGAAGGATATTTAGATTGAAAATAAAAAGATAAAATTTTGAAATTTCCTCCTACAAGTACACTTCTGTAATTGACCCTTAAACGGATGCTTTGTTATATAATTTCTCCTTTAATTTTTTCATACATCTATCAAACAGGTATATCCATTAGAATTGTACCAGACCTCTATATTTAGCTTTATATGGAAAATTCAATATTAAATATTCTATTGAGTCAAAGAAGAATGACAAGAATATTTTATCTAATTTACATAAAATTAAAACAAAATATTTTTAAAGCATACTCAATGAATCATAATCTGATGTTGTCACACAAATATATCAGAATAAATATGATATTTTGGTCAACACATCCTAGATTGAAGAACTCAATAGTCCTATAAGAACAAAAGGCAGTAGTCTTTCCATTATGACATGGTATTCATGACTTTTTAATGCAGTAATATGTCCATTTTTAATGAAATAAGATAAATTAGAAGTATGATCACATGATAACCTCAATTATATAATACATTGATAGAATAATAAATAAATGTATTTATAAAGTTTTTAAGATACTTTTTTCTTTATTAAATTATGTGATCTTTAATCTTCAAATAATTCAAGTTCATGACATTTGCAAATTTGGGAAGGATATAACTATGCGTTTACATTATCTTTGGTCTTATTGGGTGTTTTTGAGATAGTATATAATATGTTATCATAAAAAATATTCTCAATATGAATTACATCTAACATGTGACAAACCAAAAAATTAGACCAATATGGAAGGTTATAAAAAATAATCCACTTTACCCAATTAATATCTTTCCCAATACCATAATTTTTTTGTTCATTTATAGTTGGTCCAAAAGTAATAGGAGGTAATGAAAAGATAATATATTTTTCCTAAATACTTGAGATCATTGTAGGAGGTTCATCTCTTTCAATTCTACCTTATGTAATATTATATCTATTCCTTCTAAAAGGGTGACTTGTATGAAGAAATATTTGATGACAATTAAAATAACTAGTCTTTCTCCCATTGACAATCATAAATGCTTTGTTCTTATCCATGTAGTAAGGAAATAATTTTATACTAGGTTTACTTTATCCAGCTAACATACCATATGTCGAAAAGTCACTGACTGTCCATATTAATTCAACCTTCAATGTAAAATTCTGACATGCAACTATATCATATATAGTTTCACCATAATTCTATAATGAAATTAAATCATCAATTAGTGGATTCAAATAAATATCAATATTCTTATTTGGATGTCTTGGAATCAATAGCACAAAATATATAATGGTTCCTTCATCATTATCCAAGTAGGTAAGTTTTACAGAGTTATGAAAACATTCGAACAAGAATATTGACTATCATAAGCATAAAATAGAAAAAAACCATTAGTAGAAAGACTCAATTGTATGTTATGAGGTTCTGAAGAAAATGTAGGATGCATCTGATCAAAGTACTTCTATGAATCACCATAACATGAATGATTTAATCTTTTACTAACATAAATATTTTATTTATTACATATCATAAATGAAGTTGTGTTATGAGACATAAATCAACACTGTAAATACGGTGCAATTAGAAAATACCTCAATTGTTTCACATGAAATCTAGACTTTCCTTATTGCGCCTTATTATACATCTACTATCCACATGTTGGAAAATTAAATAATGATTCATAACCACTATAATATAAGATGTAGTCATTTGAACATGCATGTATCTTTTAATAATTAAGACCCAAATTATGGACCAACATCTCACTTTCATAGAAACTTATAGGTAATGTATTTCTGTCAGGAAACAAAGATTTAACTAAAGAAAATATTTGACCAAAACAACTATTTGAAAATTCAAAATCTAATTTAATAGCCATAAATGTTGTAAAAGCTTCAAGTTTTCTTACTTGGAATCCTAGATATAAGGCCTCACTAGTATATTTTAAAAAATTGTAAAAGTGAGATGGTTCTGATTCAGGATTTGGAATATCATTCTGACTTTTTGTTTCTAGAATAGAAAATCCAGTAGCCTCTTGTACTAAATTATGAAAAGATGGATTCAGGACCAAAATATTTTTTATTTTCTACTGAATTTCATTCACTATGTTGATACAAAAAATACAATCTTTCTAAGAACCAAAATGCAGTAGATGAAGTTTAACATTATCAAATATTTTGAATCTCCTAAGATCACATTTCATACATAGAAATTTAATTGTCCCTTCATAAAAAAATTCTAAATTTGTCGATACAAATGATATAAATTTTTCAACACCCTCAATATAGATAGAATTTATACCAGATCCGTTGGGATTTTTGCGATGATTTATCCAGTCAGAATCATGTAATAGAAACTAGTGTATACTTCCTGAGTCCACAGTTATCTAAAAAAACAAAAACAAGAATAATTATTATTCATCATGACTAATTAAAATTATTATTATATTTTAATTATGTCTAATTATGACTACTTATCATGAATTCTTACTAATTTTTACTAATTATTACAAATATTTTTTAATTTTTACTAATTGATAAAATTATTTATTAAGTAATACTATTTATTTATTCATTATAACTAAATTTTTAATATATATTACTAATTTTTAATAATTATTAGCATTTCATATTTTTTTTTATAATTTATTACAAATTATCCTGATTTACTAATATTTATAAATTATTAATAATATTTAGTAATTAATACTAACATTTACTAATTATTACTGATATTGAATGACTATTTATTAATTATTACAAATTATTTAACGACTATTACTAATTACTTTAATTTTTAATACATTTTTACTAATTATTGAAAATTTTTAATATTTTTTTTAGTTTTTTTATATTTTTCACAAGGTATTACAAATTTTTTACTAATTATTACAAATATTTTTAATTTTTAATAATTAATAAAATTATTTATTAAGTAATACTAATTATTTATTATTTATAACTGAAGTTTTAATAAATATTACCAATTTTTAATAACTATTTGTATTTTATATATTTTCTTTTAAGATTTATTACAAATTATTGTAATTTTTCATATTTAAAAATTATTAATTACAATTTATTTTTTTAAACATTTATATATGTATATTCACATGTTAATATATATATATATATCACAACATTTACAAAATTATATTCACATGTTCTAAATAAATGAAAACCAATCATAATACACATTTTCATTAAAACAATGTTCTTCATAAAACGTTTTGTAAATGTTTTATAATTTTTTTCCCTATATATATATATTTGTTTCTTGGAGGTACAATTACATTAAACACACACACACACCACACACACATATCGAAAAGGCAACCCATAACCCCCCAAGGGATAACCCACCCATCAAGCCTTATTTATTCATTACATGACCCAAATGCCCAGTGGGCATGGAACCCATTACTTTCCCCAAAGGCCCAGTGCAGCATCATGCTTGCATCATACTACCTGCATCATCAGGCCTATGTCATGCCTGCATCACCACTTGCCTACCTCATTTTACTCTTAATATTGCAATAAAACATGGTTTAACATCACAACCACAATCCAAGAATTATCATAATTCATCAAAAATTATATCACACTAAACATGCTTTAAAAATAATCACAATTAGATATAACATTCAATAAACTCTTTAAAAAATTCAACAATATTCACTATGTTTGAATCAAATACTTCATTTTAACATATTTTTTAGTACAATTATAATTTATTTTATATTTATTTTTATAAGGACACAATCTTCTTTTTTTTCATCATGAAATATTATATTGAATTATTTTGAGCATTATTTAGAATTTATTAATTACTCCACCACTATTCCTAAAACTTTAAAATAATACGAAATCACTATTCCATAAATTAAAATTTAAAATTTATATTTCATGAAATACCAATAATTGGCCAATTAAATAGATTTATATAAACTTTTTCAACATTTATATAAATATTAGACACCCTAATAAATAATTTTCATAATACTCATATTTCCAACAATAACATAAAATACTAAATTTAAAATTATTTTGATGAAACTAAAAATAAAAATCCCACCTTATGGTATCTCCATTAATATCCCCCACATATATAATATTAATTCCAAAATTAATTTTTAATTGTCAAACTTCTACCTACTTTAATCAATCAAGAATCAAATCCACAAGGTTTCCATTTAAAATGATTTCCACATTTGACATGATTATATATATATATAATTATATGCATGTTACACAAAATTATATACCTGTATATATAGGTAAAAAAATTCAATATATATATATATATATAACTTAGAATATTTTCCAATAATATATATATGATTATATACACACACATATATTTATTACACACACACACATAGAAAAATATTTTAAATCTAAAGGTTAAACATTGGAAAAAATACCTCAAATAGATTCGAATCAACCCATGCGAAGCTGAAACACATCGTATTCAATGGTGGATACCCAAATAGGGAAGAATAAACTCACAGTAACCCTAAATATCAAATAAACCATAAAAATGGGTTAATTTTTTTTGATCTAGCTTTCTAATGAACCAATTATAGTTAGAGGGAAGGGTAAATCACAAAAAGGAGGAATGGGAATGGTAGAGGAGTCTGTAACTGGGGGATTCAAACCTCAATCAGCAACAAATTAGGTGCGATGGATGAATATGAGGGTAGTAAATTTGATAAGCGTGAACAAGGGTTACTATGCTAAGGAGGAAGGGAAAATAAGGAGAGGTGGGAGGAGAAAATAAAAGGTACTGAGTGTTCATTTAATTAACATTTTTTAAATGGGGTTATAGCAACAAACTCTACATCTCTAAAAATGTTTTTGGTAGGCCTTTTCTGATAAATCATGTCATCAGTCATAAAAAATGAATTTTACAAATTGTTTTTGATGGATAACATGATCTATCAATATTAATCATTTCAAAAAGGATTAATAACGATGGAAAAATATTTTTTGTTTCTATTAACTATATAAAATAAAGTTTTTTCAATGGAAATTAATGTTCACCAAAAAAGGTGGGTATTTTTGATTATTTGCAATGGATTCCAACCCATCACAAATGTATACTTTTATAGTAGTGAAATAACATGAAATAATAATTTATCTATTCATGTAATTTCCCAATTCAAATAAAATGATCCCAATATAGACCATAGATAAAATCTTGAAACACAACCCAACAAGATAAAATACCTTTAAAAAAATCAAACATTTTTTTTTCAAAACACCTCATATGAAATAAAAGATCAGTTTTCAAATAACCTAGAAACAATTAAAATGTAAGAAAGTATATTTTGGAAAACATTCATCTTATTTAGAAAACTAAATCAAAATTCATTTCCTAATTCCACAAAAAAATTAAACTCCCATTTCCTCCACTAGTTAACTTTAAATGATTAACAAAAATCCACTTTCTTTTTCAAATACTACCCAAAATTCGACAATTATTTTTTGTATTTTCAATACACTTTTGAGGAAAAAGTGAGAAACCAAAGGGTGAAAGGACAACTACATATCATAATATCCATACACATCACCACATCCACCCTTTCATAGATAAACTATAAAAGTTGATTTTCCAAAACTAAATCATTCAAATTCAATTTCTAAAACATTCATAAATTAATTTTTTTAAAATAAAATATAAATTATTTTTATAAAACCCTGCATCAAAACATTTAATTTTTTTACACATCCTCTATTTTCAAAATAAGGTAATACCAAATTCATATTCTATTTTAAATTCAAAATCATGAGATAATACCCCTTTTTACCAAAAAAAATACTTCATGATTCCACAACTTATTACAAATTCAAAGTATTTAAAATCATTTTTTTGAAAAAATTAACAAATAATTTTTTTGAAAAAATTAAAAAAAAATATAAAACCACTCAAGAAATTTCTTAAAACATTTTACACACCCCCTTCAAGTCAAACCATTTCAAAATTTTTAAACCACTTTGATTATTCCCTTAGAGAACATGAAGACTGCTCATCCCTTTTCAAAAACAACACCGAGGTTTTCATTTTAAAATTTAAAATAAAATAATCCTAAAAAAATATCAATAATATAAGGAAAACACTTTAATTAATCCCAAATAAATAATGAATATTCATAAAAAAACATATAACTTCAAAGAACCAAAACATGAGAATCTAGAAAATTCGAAACTACGCACGATTTGGCTGCACGATCTAGAAAACCATGCGCTAAATGTGTAAGTATTACTATAGTCCTTCTAGTCATAGATTACATGGTTTTAACATAGTTTGAAAAACCATGCACAGTAATCATTCATGTTAGGTCCACTAGGCTGAATACCCTGAGAGGGGGGGTGAATCAGGGTATGAACAATTAAAAATTAAAGCCCGTTCTGATCTTGTTTCGCTGTTAAGAAAAACACTCTTCTCTCTCTTTCTTGCTGCACAATATAAACAGAAAGTAAAGCAAGAACAGGACACAACAATTTTACTTGGTTCACCTCTAAGGGCTACGTCCAAGGAGCATACACCGACAGGTTGTCGGTCGTACCAAGTCCACTAAACTTCACTAGCTGTGGATTACAATGTTCGGGCTAGATCACTTCTATGCCCAGGCTCACTGCCTATACAAGGTTTAGGGTCAGCTCACTTCTTTCCCAAGGGTCACTCCCTGTTTATCTCTCCCTCACTCACTGCCGGTGGAGAGGATCACCTTTTTCCTCTTTTTAAGCTCACTGCTCTGTGAAGGGAATCAACTCACAGTTTATAGACCTATAGGTCTCTTCATTTCCATTAAGGAATGCATCTTTCTCTGTATTTAGATGCTCTGTTGAAGTTCAACTTTCACCCGTAGATGAATACCCCTTTGACACTATCCACTGGGAAAACTACCTTTGGAAAGACCGTCGCAAAGCACCCTACAATGCGAGGCTCCCAATTTCGCGAAGCTCAAACAAGCCTTCGCGAAGCTCCTGCCATTTCGCGAAGCTCACTCGCGAAGCTCCCTCGCGAAGCACGCTCGCGATGCTCAAGACGTCGCAAAGCAAAGACCCTCGCGAAGCTAAGTAAGCCAACGCGGAGCTCGCAGGTTTCGCGGAGCTACAATAGCCACCGCGAAGCACCTCTTTCGCAAAGCACACTGGCTCCGCGAACCACCTTCGCAAATCGAGAGCAAAGTATTTTCTCTGAAAAATTCTCTCTACTTTGGTCGAAGGGGTCGGCCTCTATTTATAGGCGATTCCACCGACCCTCGTCCATTCCACGTGAAGTCAACGCCACGTCATCTCAACTCGCGAAGCTCCAAAGTTTCCGCAGGAATTCTGTCCAAATAGCAAAGCTCCACGACAATTATCCGTTCGCGGAGCTTGACGTAGTCGCGAAGAATCACCGTCAACTTACCTTCACGGCTCGCACCTTCGCCGCAAAGCTCCCTTGCGAAGCCCAACATTCCTTCGAGCCTTCGCCGCGAAGCTCTCTCGCAAAGCCCTTCTCCGCCGCGATGCGCTTCAGCCTCTGCCGTTCGCGAAGCTTGACGTAATCACGAAGCATCACCGCCTCCATTCTTCTGGTCTTCGCGATTTCCAAACCATGCATCCTATCTTCACGAAATTCATGCCTTTGCCATATTAAATTATTCTCTTCATGGAAATCCTCTTTTCGCGATGCTCACCAAACTCCAAATTTTGGACCCCAAAAATTTGGCAAACACTGGGAAACGACGCCACCTTGTACTGCTCTTTTGTACCGCCTCCAGATCGTCCTTTCCTTTTTCATCGTTCTTTGTCAACATGGAATGTCAACAACTTCTCGAGAACTCGACAATTATCCATGGAAACCTGCTTTGTCAACAAACACAATCAACCCAAAAATACTGCAATGTTACCTTGAGGGATTTTTGCCCAACAATCTCCCCCTTTGGGTTTGTTGACAATCTTCACAACTCTGCTCAGGATGATTTTCTGCACTTTGATACCTCACTGAGTCTTCTTCCAGATGCTACCACCATTCACCTCTTGCGATTTTGATAGCATTTAAGGAGTCACTTAACACGTACTCTAAGCCCACATGAGCAATGATCGGCGTGAGAAACAAGAGTAGTATGAAAAGATAATCAATGAATCACTTCATGTCAAACCCCAATTGTCGATTCCAATCTGATACCAATTTATAAATTGATACCAATTGTTGAACCACACTGATACCAATTGGTGAATAGCTGGACACCGTCTCACACCATTCCAACACCACTATTCTACTTTTATCACGATCCTCAGGTGTCGTGATTTCTATGCTTTGATCAATCACTTCTAGCATCGTCAGATTTGAAATTCTCTCCCCATTTCTCATTGCTCCCCCTTTCTCGTCAGATGTAAAATTCTCTCCCCCTTTCTCATTGCTCCCCCTTTCTGGCTGCTCCACCAGTCATCTTCTCCCCGTATCAATTATGATTTATCAAATATCCGCACTGTCTCCCCCTTGAACAATCACTATTTTCTCCCCCATTAACAAACACTTTTCTCCCCCTTTGTCAACGAACCCAAAGGTCACTCCGTTGAAGTCTGTCACATGGTAGAGAACACATATCAACACATTTAGGAAAAAACACACCATACCTCGGGGAGAGGGGGGGGGGCACATCCACACTATTTCAAGTGCGGGGAATCGACTAAACTCCCAGAGCCAGTCGATGCCTTTCAAAAGCTTCCTTGGGTAAGGCCTTTGTCAGGATGTCTGCAACCTGTAGTTCTGTAGGAACATACTCCAACTTCCCGATCCCTTGCTCAACTTTCTCCTTGATAAAATGATACTTTATCTCAATGTGATTTTTCCTTGAGTGATGAACGAGATTTTTGCTGAGATTTATAGCACTTGAGTTGTCGCACTGGATTCCGATCAGAGACTTCACTTCAACTCCCATATCTTCAAGATGCTGCTTCATCCACAATAACTGTGTGCATGCTTGAGTGGCCGCAATATACTCAGCTTCTGCAGTGCTTAATGAAATGAAATCTTGCTTCTTGCTTAGCCAAGAGATACACAATCCACCAAGATATAATGCACCACCTGACGTTGATTTTCTATCATCTGCTGAACCGGCCCAGTCTGCATCAGTATATCCCAATAACTCTATATGAGATTTGTCAGTGTGTGTCAGTCCGAAGTCCACTATGCCCTTGATATACCGAAGTATTCTTTTCACTGCGAGAATGTGAATTTCCTTGGGATTACTTTGATATCTCGCTGCTTGGCATGTGGCGAAAACAATATCAGGCCTTGTTGCGGTTAAGTACAATAGAATCCCAATAACTTGCCTATATTCTGTGATATTATCTGTCTTTCCATCCTCATATTTTGATAATTTCATCTGGGTAGTAACCGGAGTCTTCATCTCCTTGGAATTTTCCATTCCAAACCTTCTTAGAACCTCCTTGGAATATTTGGATTGAGAAATGAAAGTTCCTTTCCTTCCTTGTGTCACTTGTAGACCAAGGAAAAACGTTAGCTCTCCAATCATTGACATTTCAAACTCATTTTTCATGAATTCGGAAAACTGTCTGCACTGAGCTTCATCTGATCCGCCAAAAATTATGTCATCGACATATACTAGCACCATCATCCTTTGATTACTGTCATTGCCGAAATAGAGGTTGTAGTCAACTCCTCCACGCTGGAAACCAAGCTTCTTCAAGTACTGATCAAGCCTTGAGTACCATGCCCTTGGTGCTTGTTTCAGCCCATACAACGCCTTCTTCAGCCTGCAAACTTTGTTCTCATCCTCATGAATGAGAAAACCATCTGGTTGCTCAATATAAACCTCTTCTTCTAGAACAACATTCAAGAATGCTGATTTGACATCCATCTGGAACACTTTGAACTTCCTTTGCACTGCGATGGCTAGGAATAATCTTATTGTCTCGAGCCTTGCAACCGGTGCAAATGTCTTATCAACATTAATTCCCTCGATCTGGGAGTACCCCTTGCACACTAGACGTGCTTTGTTCCGAATCACTGTGTCATCTTCATTCATCTTATTGCGATAGACCCATTTGGTCCCAATGACATTCTTGTCTGCTGGCCTCGAAACAATCTCCCATGTCTGGTTCTTCTCAATTTGATCAAGCTCTTCATTCATAGCCTGAACCCAGTTTTCATCTTCAGCTGCATCGGAAAAACATTTTGGCTCCACCTGAGATAA
Organism: Viscum album; assembly: GCA_963277665.1. NCBI lineage: Eukaryota > Viridiplantae > Streptophyta > Magnoliopsida > Santalales > Viscaceae > Viscum > Viscum album. Next base: position 564,300,942 of record OY728164.1, on the reverse strand, counting down.
AAAAGATGTTTGCTGTAATGATTTCATTATTCGAGTCTGAACTGGAGCTGTCTGATCACCAATAATATTTTGCCTATCAATTTCAGCTCGATTCTTTGGCTTCTTTGCAGATACAGACTTGACACTTTCTTGTTCATCATCAGTATCTTCTTCTGAGTCAGCCTCTGCTACTTCTACTCCCCCTGTGTTGCTTACCTCATCATCACTTTCATCCAGAAACTGTTCACTGTGTCGTTGAGCAGTCTGTTCATTTTCGACTATAGTGGCATCATTGCTCTCAACAATTTTTCCCAGCCTCTTGTTGAAGTATTTATATGCTTTGCTTTTCCCTGAATATCCAAGGAATATCCCTTCATCTCCTCGTGCCTCAAACTTCCTATGATGTTCTTTGTTGAGAATGAAACACTTAATTCCAAAGATTCGAAAGTATTTCAACGTTGGCTTCTTTCCGTACCACAGTTCATATGGAGTCTTCCATTGCTTTGGACATAACAGGGACCTATTTGAAACATAGACCGATGTCAAAACTGCTTCCTTCCAAAATTTCTCTGGTAGGTCCTTATCGATAAGAATTGTTCTGGCCATGTTGTTGATGATCTGATTTCTCCTTTCAACCACTCCATTCTGTTGGGGAGTTCTTACTGATGAAACTTGATGCCTTATCCCATGTTTCTCGAGATAGTTTTCAACCTAACTAGTTGTAAATTCCGTACCGTTATCAGTACGAAACTTCAAAATTTTCTGCCCAAGAATCTTTTCTGATTCCCTCCTGTACTGCTTTATGCAACTGAACACCTCTATCTTATGGGTAATGATGAATACCCAGGCCATTCTGCTATAGTCATCAATGAAAAGAACATAGTACCTTTTCCCATCTATAGCTCGTGGTGAGATGGGTTCACATACATCAGCATGCACCAATTCGAGCACTCGAGTTGCTTTTTGTTCCTTTGGCCTGTATGTCTTCCTGATGATCTTCCCTTGTTGACAAGCATCACACGTATGAGTGCGATCTCGTGATAGTTTGGGAAGGTCTCTAGAAGCATCACACTTTACCAGATCTTCCATAGATGGTTGACATAGATGACCAAGTCGCTTATGCCACAACTGATTTTCTTCTTCTCTAGATAAAAGGTATGAATCTTCTTCCCCACTTACCAGGTAAAGATTCCCCTTTGTTCGTTTTTCCTGAAGAATGAAAATTCCATCTTTTCCTTTAACAAAAACCGTCTTCTTGGTAAATAGGATAGAGTGCCCAGAGTCGCATAGTTGACTGACACTAAGCAAATTATGACTGAGACCGTCTACCACCAAGACATCAGCATGTCTCATTTCTTTGCCCCCAAACTTGGATTTTCCTGAGCCAACAATCTTCAGGCCTTCATCATTTCCAAATTTGAAAACTCCTTCTTTGTCATATTTTATGCCTGTAACCAGATCCTTATTACCCGTCATGTGGGATGTGCAACCACTGTCAAGGATCCAAACACCAGAACGATCTGATGCTTTAAGGGCAATTTCAGCAACTATGGAATTCTCAATTTTCTTCTTCCTGGTCCATACTTTTTCTTTCATACTCGGCATGGATTGAGTCTTCTATTATTTCTCAGAGTATGATGGACCAACTTCATCTTGCAAAACTGCAAATCTATTCTGAACTTTTAACTCACTTGTCGGTTTACTGATCTGCTGCTTGCGAACATTTTGATTCTGCTTTGGCACATTTTTCTGAATGGTCGGAGTGAAGTACCTAGCCATGTGTCCAAATCCTCCGCACCAAAAACAATGTCCTTCAAAATCTATTCTGGATAACCGTTCTCTGTTTGGATTCCATCTCTGTTCTTGTTCCCTTCGATATCTTTTGGCTATGGAACACACGTACTGTGAATGTCCCATCTTTCCACAACAATAACACCTGATATAAGGTGCATTACTTCGTGTTACTTCAGCATTACGAGTTTCTCCTTTGGATCTCTGAGTATTCTGATTCTGCTTTTTGCTCAGATCCACCTTCAATCTCGGGACAGGTGCTTGCGGTCTAACTTCAACTGCCATAGATTTTTGTTTTTGATTAATCCATGAATCAGCCTTAACTTCTGAGTTCAATTGCTGCTTCTTTCCTGTTGAACTACTAGGCTCTTCTTTCTTCTTTTTAGTCTTCATAACGACCTGATTTCCCAAGAATGTGTTGGGATTCAAAGGTTTTTCTTGGTCTTTAACTTTTCTCCGCAGACCGACAACTTCCTCTTCAAGCTCTTCAATACGCTTGACATGATCTTTCACTTTTCGACTCAATCAATCGATCTCCCTTTTCTTCTCTTCAATCTTGAGCTTATGCTCATCAACCTTTTCTATGCACTCTGGCCTGGAAGACTTAAGATTTTCAATTTCTTTCTCAAGATCAGACTTCTCCTCTTCTTGTTGTTGCATGTAGAGTTTGGCATCACGTACTATCTTGTTGGCTTTCTTTGTTTTTGCTCGCCAAACATCTATCTCTTCAAGAGCTGCTTCTAATTTGGCTTCCATGTCAACTCTCCCTTCAACTTCTTCTTCTTATTCATCAGTTTCGATTTCTTTCTTTTCTAGAGAACTACTGGCAACAACCACCATCGCATTTTGTCCACGATCTTTGCAGTTTTCTATCTCTTCAACTTCTTCACCCTCAGACTCAGCTGAACTGTCTATTTCTTGGGAAAGAAGATTATTCTTCTTAAAGAAATTTATCTTGAACTGCTTCTTCCCTTTCACATAGGCTGAAGATTTTTTCATGGGAATATCAACTTCATCTTCATCTCTTTCTTCTTGAAACTTTTTGGGGCATCTTGCAGCAAGATGACCAACCTTTCCGCATCGGAAGCATGCTAGTGGAAGTTTCCCTTTAAACTTTCCTTTTCCTCTTTGCAGATTTGAAGAAAGGAACGACATCAACTCATCTGACTCTTCTTCCTCCAGAGAATCTTCAATAGTGAGCCTCTTCATGGCCTTAAATGCCACCTCTTTGGATTTCCCCTTTTCCACAGCATCGTTGTCATCATTTCTCATTTCATATGCAACAAGAGTGCTGTGTAGGTTATCCAATGTCAGCTCTTTCAGATCTTTATCTTCCAAAACAGAAACTTTCGGATTGAACCGAGGTGGAAGCTTTCTCAAGATGCGCTTTACAATTTTAATGTCTTCGATAATTTCTCCAAGACCCCGCATGTCTTCTACCACAATATTTACCCTGTCAAAGAATGCATCAACAGACTCATTCGGGTTCATTCTGAGATCTTTATACTTGTTCCAAAACACTTGCAGCTTTGCCTCTCTGACTTTTGTATCCCCTTCATAAATATTCAAAATCTTTTCCCACATGGCATGTGACGTTTTTCATGACATCACCTTTGTATATATGGGATTAGAGAGGGCTCCCCCTAAGGCATTGATTGCTTTGGAATCAACATCCAACTCTTTGTACTCAACTTCTGATAAAGCACCACTAGTAATATCAGCTGTGATACCATGCATAGCTGCTGAAAACACATCCATTCCCAAATATCGGAAATAGTGTTGCATTAGATTCTTCCATATCTGAAAATTACATCCGTCGAAGATCAGAATCCCTCTATGATTAGTGACCTCCATTTGAGAGAAGAACAACTGTCAACCTTCCCTCTGATACCACTTGTTAGGTCCACTAGGCTGAATACCCTAATAGGGGGGGTGAATCAGGGTATGAACAATTAAAAATTAAAGACCGTTCTGATCTTGTTTCGCTGTTAAGCAAAACACTCTTCTCTCTCTTTCCTGCTGCACAATATAAACAGAAAGTCAAGCAAGCACATGACACAACAATTTTACTTGGTTCACCGCTAAGGGCTACGTCCAAGGAGCATACGCCGATAGGTTTTCGGTCGTACCAAGTCCACTAAACTTCACTAGCTGTGGATTACAATGTTCGGGCTAGATCACTTCTATGCCCAGGCTCACTGCCTATACAAGGTTTAGGGTCAGCTCACTGCTTTCCCAAGGGTCACTCCCTGTTTCTCTCTCTCTGGCTCACTGCCGGTGGAGAGGATCACCTTTTTCCTCTTCCTAACCTCACTGCTCTGTGAAGGGAATCAACTCACAGTTTATAGACCTGTAGGTCTCTTCATTTCCATTAAGGAATGCATCTTTCTCTGTATGTAGATGCTCTGTTGAAGTTCAACTTTCACCCGTAGATGAATACCCCTTTTCCACTATCCACTGGGCAAACTACCTTTGGAAAGACCGTCGCAAAGCACCCTACAATGCGAGGCTCCCAATTTCGCGAAGCTCAAACAAGCCTTCGCGAAGCTCACTCGTGAAGCTCCCTCGCGAAGCACGCTCGCGATGCTCAAGCCGTCGCAAAGCAAAGACCCTCGTGAAGCTAAGTAAGCCAACACGGAGCTCGCAGGTTTCACGGAGCTACAATATCCACCGCGAAGCACCTCTTTCGCAAAGCACACTGGCTCCGCGAACCACCTTCGCAAATCGAGAGAAAAGTATTTTCTCTGAAAAATTCTCTCTACTTTGGTCGAAGGGGTCGGCCTCTATTTATAGGCGATTCCACCGACTCTCGTCCATTCCACGCGAAGTCAACGCCACGTCATCTCAACTCGCGAAGCTCCAAAGTTTCCGCAGGAATTCTGTCCAAATAGTGAAGCTCCACGACAATTATCCGTTCGCGGAGCTTGACGTAGTCGCGAAGAATCACCGTCAACTTACCTTCACGGCTCGAGCCTTCGCCGCGAAGCTCCCTCGTGAAGCCCAACATTCCTTTGCGCCTTCGCCGCGAAGCTATCTCGCAAAGCCCTTCTCCGCCGCGATGCGCTTCAGCCTCTGCTGTTCACGAAGATTGACGTAATCGCGTAGCATCTCCGCCTCCATTCTTCTGGTCTTCGCGATTTCCAAACCATGCATCCTATCTTCGCAAAATTCATGCCTTTGCCATATTAAATTATGCTCTTCATGAAAATCCTCTTTTCACTATGCTCACCAAACTCCAAATTTTGGACCCCAAAAATTTGGCAAACACTGGGAAACGACGCCACCTTGTACTGCTCTTTTGTACCGCCTCCAGATCGTCCTTTCCTTTGTCATCACTCTTTGTCAACATGGAATGTCAACAAATTCTCGAGAACTCGACAATTATCCATGAAAACCTGCTTTTTCAACAAACACAATCAACCCAAAAATACTGCAATGTTACCTTGAGGGATTTTTGCCCAACAATCTTCCCCTTTAGGTTTGTTGACAATCTTCACAACTCTGCTCAGGATGATTTTCTGCACTTTGATACCTCACTGGGTCTTCTTCCAGATGCTACCACCATTCACCTCTTGCGATTTTGATAGCGTTCAAGGAGTCACTTAACACGTACTCTAAGCACACATGAGCAATGCTCGATGTGAGAAACAAGAGTAGTATGAAAAGATCATCAATGAATCACTTCATGTCAAACCCCAATTGTCGATTCCAATCTGATACCAATTTATAAATTGATACCAATTGTTGAACCACACTGATACCAATTGGTGAATAGCTGGACACCGTCTCACACCATTCCAACACCACTGTTCTACTTTTATCACGATCCTCAGCTGTCGTGATTTATATGCTTTGATCGATCACTTCTAGCATCGTCAGATTTGAAATTCTCTCCCCCTTTCTCATTGCTCCCCCTTTCTCGTCAGATGTAAAATTCTCTCCCCCTTTCTCATTTCTCCCCCTTTCTGGCTGCTCCACCTGTCAGCTTCTCCCCGTATCAATTATGATTTATCAAATATCCGCACTATCTCCCCCTTGAACAATCACTATTTTCTCCCCCATTAACAAACACTTTTCTCCCCCTTTGTCAACGAACCCAAAGGTCACTCCATTGAAGTCTGTCACATGGTAGAGAACACATATCAGCACATTTAGGGAAAAACACACCATACCTCGGGGAGAGGGGGGGGGGGGGCACATCCACACTATTTCAAGTGCGGGGAATCGACTGAACTTCCAGAGCCAGTCGATTCCTTTCAAAAGCTTCCTTGGGTAAGGCCTTTGTCAGGATGTCTGCAACCTGTAGTTATGTAGGCACATACTCCAACTTCACGATCCCCTGATCAACTTTCTCCTTGATAAAATGATACTTTATCTCAATGTGCTTTGTCCTTGAGTGATGAACGAGATTTTTGCTGAGATTTATAGCACTTGAGTTGTCGCACTGGATTCCGATCAGAGACTTCACTTCAACTCCCATATCTTCAAGCTGCTACTTCATCCACAATAACTGTGTGCATGCTTGAGTGGACGCAATATACTCAGCTTCTGTGGTGCTTAATGAAATGCAATCTTACTTCTTGCTTAGCCAAGAGATACACAATCCACCAAGATAGAATGCACCACCTGACGTTGATTTTCTATCATCTGCTGAACCGGCCCAGTCTGCATCAGTATATCCCAATAACTCTATCTGAGATTTGTCAGTGTATGTCAGTCCGAAGTCCACTGTGCCCTTGATATACCGAAGTATTATTTTCACTGCGAGCATGTGACTTTCCTTGGGATTGCTTTGATATCTCACTGCTTGGCATGTGGTGAAAACAATATCAGGCCTTGTTGCGGTTAAGTACAACAGACTCCCAATAACTTGCCTGTATTCTGTGATATTAACTGTCTTTCCATCCTCATCTTTTGATAATTTCATCCGGGTAGCAACCGGAGTCTTCATATCCTTGGAATTTTCCATTCCAAACCTTCTTAGAACCTCCTTGGCATATTTGGATTGAGAAATGAAAGTTCCATTCCTTCCTTGTGTCACCTGTAGACCAAGGAAAAACGTTAGCTCTCCAATCATTGACATTTCAAACTCATTTTTCATGAATTCGGAAAACTTTCTGCACTGAGCTTCATCTGATCCGCCAAAAATTATGTCATCGACATATAATAGCACCATCATCCTTTGATTACTGTCATTGCTGAAATAGAGGTTGTAGTCAAATCCTCCACGCTGGAAACCAAACTTCTTCAAGTACTGATCAAGCCTTGAGTACCATGACCTTGGTGCTTGTTTCAGCCCATACAACGCCTTCTTCAGCCTGCAAACTTTGTTCTCATCCTCATGAATGAGAAAACCATCTGGTTTCTCAATATACACCTCTTCTTCCAGAACACCATTCAAGAACGCAGATTTGACATCCATCTGGAACACTTTGAACTTCCTTTGCACTGCGATGGCTAGGAATAATCTTATTGTCTCCAGCCTTGCAACCGGTTCAAATGTCTCATCAACATCAATTCCCTCAATATGGGAGTACCCCTTGCACACTAGACGTGCTTTGTTCCGAATCACTGTGCCATCTTTATTCATCTTATTGCGATAGACCCATTTGGTCCCAATGACATTCTTGTCTGCTGGCCTCGAAACAATCTCCCATGTCTGGTTCTTCTCAATTTGGTCAAGCTCTTCATTCATAGCCTGAACCCAGTTTTCATCTTCAGCTGCATCGGAAAAACATTTTGGATCCACCTGAGATAAAAACGATGTTTGCTGTAATGATTTCATTCTTCGAGTCTGAACTGGAGCTATCTGATCACCAATAATATTTTTCCTATCAATTTCAGCTCGATTCTTTGGTTTCTTTGCAGATACAAACTTGAAACTTTCTTTTTCATCATCAGTATCTTCTTCTGAGTCAGCCTCTGCTACTTCTACTCCCCCTGTGTTGCTTACCTCATCATCACTTTCATCCAGAAACTGTTCACTGTGTTGTTGAGCAGTCTGTTCATTTTCAACTATAGTGACATCATTGCTCTCAACAATTTTTCCCAAACTCTTGTTGAAGCATTTATATGCTTTGCTTTTCACTGAATAGCCAAGGAATATCCCTTCATATCCTCATGCCTCAAACTTCCTATGATGTTCTTTGTTGAGAATGAAACACTTACTTCCAATGATTCGAAAGTATTTCAACGTTGGCTTCTTTCCGTACCATAGTTCATATGGAGTCTTCCCTTGCTTTGGACATAACATGGACCTGTTTGAAACATAGACCGATGTCAAAACTGCTTCCTTCCAAAATTTCTCTGGTAGGTCCTTATCGATAAGCATTGTTCTGGCCATGTTGTTGATGATCCGATTTCTCCTTTCAACCACTCCATTCCGTTGGGGAGTTCTTACTGATGAAACTTGATGCCTTATCCCATGTTTCTCGAGATAGTTTTCAACCTGACTATTTGTAAATTCCGTACCGTTATCAGTACGAAACTTCAAAATTTTATGCCCAAGCATCTTTTCTGATTCCCTCCTGTACTGCTTTATGCAACTGAACACCTCTGTCTTATGGGTAATGATGAATACCCAGGCCATTCTGCTATAGTCATCAATGAAAAGAACATAGTACCTTTTCCCATCTATAGCTCGTGGTGAGATGGGTCCACATACATTAGCATGCACCAATTCGAGCACTCGAGTTGCTTTTTGTTCCTTTGCCCTGTATGTCTTCCTAATGATCTTCCCTTGTTGAAAAGCATCACACATATGAGTGCGATCTCGTGATAGTTTGGGAAGGTCTCTAGTAGCATCACACTTTACCAGATCTTCCATAGATGGTTGACATAGATGACCAAGTCGCTTATGCCACAACTGATTTTCCTCTTCTCTAGATAAAAGGTATGAATCTTCTTCCCCACCTACCAGGTAAAGATTCCCCTTTGTTCGTTTTCCCTGAAGAATGACAATTCCATCTTTTCCTTTAACAAAACCCATCTTCTTGGTAAATAGGATAGAGTGCCCAGAGTCGCATAGTTGACTGACGCTAAGAAAATTATGACTGAGACCCCCTACCACCAAGACATCAGCATGTCTCATTTCTTTGCCCCCAAACTTGGCTTTTCCTGAGCCAACAATCTTCAGGCCTTCATCATTTACAAATTTGAGAACTCCTTCTTTGTCATATTTTATGCCTGTAACCAGATCCTTATTACCCGTCATGTGGGATGTGCAACCACTGTCAAGGATCCAAACACCAGAACGATCTGATGCTTTAAGGGAAATTTCAGCAACTACGGCCTTCTCAATTTTCTTCTTCCTGGTCCATACTTTTTCTTTCATACTCGGCATGGATTGAGTCTTATGTTATTTCTCAGAGTATGATGGACCAACTTCATCTTGCAAAACTGCAAATCTATTCTGAACTTTTAACTCACTTGTCGGTTTACTGATCTGCTGCTTGCGAACATTTTGATTCTGCTTTGGCACATTTTTCTGAATGGTCGGAGTGCAGTACCTAGACATGTGTCCAAATCCTCCGCACCAAAAACAATGTCCTTCAAAATCTATTCTGGATAACCGTTCTCTATTTGGCTTCCATCTCTGTTCTTGTTCCCTTAGATATCTTTTGGCTATGGAACACACGTACTGTGAATGTCCCATCTTTCCACAACAATAACACCTGATATAAGGTGCATTCCTTCGTGTTACTTCAGCATTACGAGTTTCTCCTTTGGATCTCTGAGTATTCTGATTTTTCTTTGTGCTCAGATCCACCTTCAATCTCAGGACAGGTGCTTGCGGTCTAACTTCAACTACCATAGATTTTTGTTTTTGATTAAGCCATGAATAAGCCTTAACTTCTGAGTTCAATTGCTGCTTCTTTCCTATTGAACTACTAGGCTCTTATTTCTTCTTTTCAGTTTTCATAACGACCTGATTTCCCAAGAATGTGTTGGGATTCAAAGGTTTTTCTTGGTCTTTAACTTTTCTCCGCAGACCGACAACTTCCTCTTCAAGCTCTTCAATACGCTTGACATGATCTTTCACTTTTCGACTCAAGCAATCGATATCCCTTTTCTGCTCTTCAATCTTGAGCTTATGCTCATCAACCTTTTCTGTGCGCTCTGGCCTGGAAGACATAAGATTTTCAATTTCTTTCTCAAGATCATACTTCTCCTCTTCTTGTTGTTGCATGTAGAGTTTGGCATCACGTACTATCTTGTTGGCTTTCTTTGTTTTTGCTCGCCAAACATCTATCTCTTCAAGAGCTGCTTCTAATTCAGCTTCCATGTCAACTCTCCCTTCAACTTCTTCTTCTTCTTCATCAGTTTCGATTTCTTTCTTTTCTAGAGCACTACTGGCAACAACCACCATCACATTTTTTCCACGATCTTTGCAGTTTTCTATCTCTTCAACTTCTTCACCCTCAGACTCAGCTGAACTGTCTATTTCTTGGGAAAGAAGATTCTTCTTCTTAAAGAAATTTCTCTTGAACTGCTTCTTCCCTTTCACATAGGATGAAGATTTTTTCATGGGAATCTAAACTTCATCTTCATCGCTTTCTTCTTGAAACTTTTTGGGGCATCTTGCAGCAAGATGACCAACCTTTCCGCATCGGAAGCATTCTAGTGGAAGTTTTCCTTTAAACTTTCCTTTTCCTCTTTGCAGATTTGAAGAAAGGAACGACATCACCTCATCTGACTCTTCTTCCTCCTGAGAATCTTCAATAGTGAGCCTCTTCATGGCCTTAAATGCCACCTCTTTGGATTTCCCTTTTTCCACAGCATCGTTGTCATCATTTCTCATTTCATATGCAACAAGAGTGCTGTGTAGGTTATCCAATGTCAGCTCTTTCAGATCTTTATCTTCCAAAACAGAAACTTTCGGATTGAACCGAGGTGGAAGCTTTCTCAAGATGTGCTTTACGATTTTAATGTCTTCGATAATTTCTCCAAGACCCCAAATGTCTTCTACCACAGTATTTACCCTGTCAAAGAATGCATCAACAGACTCATTCAGGTTCATTCTGAGATCTTCATACTTGTTCCACAACACTTGCAGCTTTGCCTCTCTGACTTTTGTATCCCCTTCATAAATATTCAAAAGATTTTCCCACATGGAATGTGACGTTTTTCATGACATCAACTTTGTATATATGGGATTAGAGAGGGCTCCCCCTAAGGCATTGATTGCTTTGGAATCAGCATCCAACTCTTTGTGCTCAGCTTCTGATAAAGCACCACTAGTAATATCAGCTGTGATACCATGCATAGCTGCTGAAAACACATCCATTCCCAAATATCGGAAATAGTGTTGCATTCGATTCTTCCATATCTGAAAATTACATCCGTTGAAGATCGGAATCCCTCTATGATTAGTGACCTCCATTTGAGAGAAGAACAACTGTCAACCTTCCCTCTGATACCACTTGTTAGGTCCACTAGGCTGAATACCCTGAGGGGGGGGGGTGAATCAGGGTATGAACAATTAAAAATTATAGCCCGTTCTGATCTTGTTTCGCTGTTAAGAAAAACACTCTTCTCTCTCTTTCCTGCTGCACAATATAAACAGAAAGTAAAGCAAGCACAGGACACAACAATTTTACTTGGTTCACCGCTAAGAGCTACGTCCAAGGAGAATACGCCGACAGGTTGTCGGTCGTACCAAGTCCACTAAACTTCACTAGCTGTGGATTACAATGTTCGGGCTAGATCACTTCTATGCCCAGGCTCACTGCCTATACAAGGTTTAGGGTCAGCTCACTGCTTTCCCAAGGGTCACTCCCTGTTTCTCTCTCTCTGGCTCACTACCGGTGGAGAGGATCACCTTTTTCCTCTTCCTAATCTCACTGCTCTGTGAAAGGAATCAACTCACAGTTTATAGACATGTAGGTCTCTTCATTTCCATTAAGGAATACATCTTTCTCTGTATGTAGATGCTCTGTTGAAGTTCAACTTTCACCCGTAGATTAATACCCCTTTTCCACTATCCACTGGGCAAACTACCTTTGGAAATACCGTCGCAAAGCACCCTACAATGCGAGGCTCCCAATTTCGCGAAGCTCAAACAAGCCTTCGCGAAGCTCCTGCCATTTCGCCAAGATCACTCGCGAAGCTCCCTCGCGAAGCACGCTCGCGATGCTCAAGCCGTCGCAAAGCAACGACCCTCACGAAGCTAAGTAAGCCAACGTGGAGCTCACAGGTTTCACGGAGCTATAATAGCCGCCGCGAAGCACCTCTTTCACGAAGCACACTGGCTCCGCGAACCACCTTCGCAAATCGAGAGCAAAGTATTTTCTCTGAAAAATTCTCTCTACTTTGGTCGAAGGGGTCGGCCTCTATTTATAGGCGATTCCACCGACCCTCATCCATTCCACGCGAAGTCAACGCCACGTCATCTCAACTCGCGAAGCTCCAAAGTTTCCGCAGGAATTCTGTCCAAATCGCGAAGCTCCACAGCAATTATCCGTTCGTGGAGCTTGACGTAGTCGCGAAGAATCACCGTCAACTTACCTTCACGGCTCGCACCTTCGCCGCAAAGCTCCCTTGCGAAGCCCAACATTCCTTCGAGCCTTCGCCGCGAAGCTCTCTCGCAAATCCCTTCTCCGCCGCGATGCGCTTCAGCCTCTGCCGTTCACGAAGCTTGACGTAATCACGAAGCATCACCGCCTCCATTCTTCTGGTCTTCGCGATTTCCAAACCATGCATCCTATCTTCACGAAATTCATGCCTTTGCCATATTAAATTATTCTCTTCATGGAAATCCTCTTTTCGCGATGCTCACCAAACTCCAAATTTTGGACCCCAAAAATTTGGCAAACACTGGGAAACGACGCCACCTTGTACTGCTCTTTTGTACCGCCTCCAGATCGTCCTTTCCTTTTTCATCGTTCTTTGTCAACATGGAATGTCAACAACTTCTCGAGAACTCGACAATTATCCATGGAAACCTGCTTTGTCAACAAACACAATCAACCCAAAAATACTGCAATGTTACCTTGAGGGATTTTTGCCCAACAATTCACCCCATGGGTTTCTTCCAAATTTCACTCCAAAGTATAGTGCTTCACCAAATAACTCATAAAATCTCAATTAAAAACATAAATACTCTAAAGAAAATCAAAAAAACTAAAAAATAATTGAGAAAAAACTTGAATTTATGACTCCCTCACCCCAGAAATCCCTAGTAACTCAAGTTTCATCCCAAAAGGTGGCGAGAATACCTATACTCGTGACCAACCACTTGAATTCTGATGTTCCTATCTCTAAACTACCGAACTACCCAAATAACAAGATATATTTGGGATCATGGACCCCATTAAGAACCTAGGATTTGATATCATTTTTAATATACCAACATAGGATAACCTAGAACGTCATATGGCCCAGTCTAAAACTAGGCCTGAAGGGAATTGTTGATCCCCTTGGGTTGACAATTAGTGCTTGAGCATCAAATAATCACACCTGAGAACAATTTTTCTATATAAAGATATAAAAAACTTAGGAAATTCTACCTAGAATTATAGTATGACCATTCGATACATTGGAAGGTAAAATCATGGAATTAAGCAGAAACAATAATCAACATGGCCAATAAATTCATAAACAAATAAACATAACTCAAAAAAATAAAAGGATAAAACAAAAAAACTGATAGAAATCAATATAAACAAAGTTGTTTCAGTTGTACAATTCTTATATAAACTAAAAGGAAATCCAGAGAATAAGTGTAGATATGGAATGATACAAAAAACAAGAGAAAATTCCAAAATAATATAGAAAACCATAAGAATCCACCTCCATGTTCCAAGTAAATCATCCTCACTTGTGTCTACCAACACAACTGAACTAGAACCCAAAGAACCATCCAATTTATCCAATAAAAAACCTATAAAATTTTAATGATAAGTATGAGCACAAAGCCTATTTGGTATCCTTAACACACCCCATGAATTACCTTTAAAAAGTTTTCTATTTCATGCTAGTTTTAAAATACATATATAAATGTAAAATTTATAATTTTACTAAAAAATAATAATAAGTGGTTAAAATTTAAATAATGTTCACTTTGAGAGAAAGGCAGTCATGAATTTCAAATAATTCAGTTTTTAAAAATCTTGAAAAAGAAGAAAATGGTTTCCATATGAAATCAAATTTCTAAAATCCTTCCTTTAAAAACACTCACATGCAATGGAAGAATCCCAAGCCACCTTTAAAACCATTAAATTTGAAAGGAATAAAACCCATTTAACCTTTATAAAATAATATACTAAAGGAAATAACAATGGATGATCAATAACAAAAAAATCATAAACCAACCATAAAAAATAAAAGTGTCACAACCATCATGATAAAATTTGAGAACCAAAGATCATGGGAATACCTTGGAGCTCTGGGATGATCTAGGATAGAACTAAACATTATCCATTATAATCAACATGACTAATGAAATTCAACTACCCTAACACTCGGTATTGCCCAAATTAACCTAACCGAGGGGAAAATATCCCAAAAAAAACTCCTACTCAAGGTTACTAAAAGAGTAAAGTATGACACTATTAAAGTATATATACCTGGATATTAAATCTAGATATAATTGGTATACCATGAAATATAAAATTCATGTGATCCCCTAAACACGACAAATAACAATGATACTAAATACGAATCATAACAACTCTCACCTTTGAACACCCCTACCCCTCACTGAAGTAAACCCTCTTTTTCTCAAGAAAATCAATATAATAAAATATTTCATATAATAGGTACAATTCTATATATTTTATACAAAAAAATATGGGGCACACTTCAAGGGATTATTCAACTTTATAAATTATTTTTAGAAAGTTCTAACCGAGACTTTATAACATTATCTAAGAAATCATTTTATAAAATCAACTTTTGAAACCAAATCATAGAAAAATCATCAATCCATTCAATATATCAAAGAAATACAACCAATTTATTTAATAAAACCATTCACACCTTTTTTTAAACAACCCATTTTAGAAAGCCTCTCTGGCATTTAAAACAAGTACTTGGTGTGATTTATTTTTATAAAAATAGGTTTTTAGCATAGATACGTGAGATAACCAACTCCATAACAAAATTCATCAAATATAAATATTATACATTTAGAAGAATTTAAAATGATGGTTAAAACAAGAAAGTAGTCATGGATTTAAATGTAATAGTTCATGCATGGAGAAACCTACCTCAACCACATAACTTTCACAATGCATGGTGCTAAATAAAAAAAGTGTGGAAAGAGGAACCCTTAGAATACCAAAGGAAAACCTAAAATAGTAAAACTCCTAATTAAAATCAAGACAAGACATACCCTTAGCCTCCAAACCATGATAGATCTATAGAGAAAGAGAGAAAGTGAAGAAAATAGGTAAGGAATCTAGAATGGATTACCATGAATAACTAATCTTGAATCATGAAGAAATACCATGGAATAAAAAGGGAAGGAGGATTAACCAAGGGGGAGACACCTAAAGGCCATGAGAGTTAAGTGAGAGGGGAGTGGGAGGGATTTGGGTTAAAACCAGAGAGGGGTGAAAAGGTAAATTCCTATTTTTAATGAGCTAAACAAGCTGCATGGTTTGGCAAAATCACTGAGGTAAGATGATTCTGATAGAGCACATATAGAAACCATACAAACCATAATGCAATAAAACCAAGTTGACTGAAATATGATAAAGTAATTACTGAAGTGATCATCTTAATAAAGTAGATAAGAAATTGATCTGATCCTACTAATGATCACTGAATCTATCCAAGCCAACCACAGAGCAATCCGATCCACCAAGATGATCGTAGAATGAGTATAGAAACCAAGTTTATTACAAAATGATCCCAATACACAAAAATAATCACTGAATAGATCCTCCACACTGATCTGATCTAGAGAAATCCAAACCACTTCGATCTGATGAGCTGGATGAAGTAATCACTTAAGTGATCAACAAATCGATCACCAAACCCTTCACAATTACCACACTAAATAAAAAAACTCAAACCCCATACCCTCAAAAATACAAAAACTATCACCAATATTTCAAAAAAAAAACCATTAATCCTAATAAATGAATGAGACAAAACAATCATCGATCCACTATAGAATCAGTTTCAAATTTGAATTGCACACTAAAATTACTTTTATCCAACTATTCCACCAACTGAAATCCCAAGAAAATATCATGATATTCCAAATCATGCATGTTAGAAGCAATAAATATATTTGAAATTGTAACCACCAAATAACCATCCACATTTTGAGAAACTTTTTCAATTCTAGTATATATTCTTTTTGGTAGAAATGAAGCATCATTTGACTATCTAGTTCCGTTTAGATAAACGACGGAGTAAATAAAAATAAATAATTATATATATTTTTTATTATTTGATTAAAATATTTAAAAATAAATTAAAATAAAATAAATTTTATGGTGATATGAGATAAAAATAACATTTATTAAAAAATGTAAAATTTATCAACTTTTTTCTCCCAAATAAAAAAATAATGTTATTTTTAATTTACTATACCATTTTCATATTACCAAAATTATACATTGTTGGAACCAAATGTTTTAAATAGAATAATGTTGGAACCCAAGAAATTAAAGTGGAGACTTGCGAACCATATTGATGGATCTTATTTAAAAAGTGTTATGTTTGGTGACAATATATCATGTTGGATGTGTCATATCATTTGTGAAACTTGGGTGTAGGATAGTAAAGCCTGGAGGAATTTTGGATCATTTTTTGTGAATGTCGAAAAAACATGTTGTAATAGTTATGGTTACACCATAATATTTGTTAGTGAATTTTGATAAATGTTGGAATACACATTACATCATGATGATATATTATCACATCACAATTAGTGTCACGTATGGTTGAAAGGAGTAATTCAGTATAGGATGTTTCGATCGAGATGCCACATCGCAATCATATGGTGTAATAAATTTGGAAGTTTTTCTTTGTTTGAATCCACCATAATTCATGACAATTACATTGTGATTTTTGGTGAGTTGATGGAGATTTTCAAGGTTGGATGTTGTGCTATGATGCTCATACCATAATAGAGTGTTATGGAAAAGTGGTTCAACCTGTGGACTGTGGCTTGAGTATTACACTACAATTAGAAGTCACAACATCACTATAAGAAACATAAAATTAATGATGATATTTTAACAACATTTTTTTTAAAAGTAGTTAATTAGATACACTTTTTACAAAACATGGATAATTAGATGCATTTAAAATACACGTCTAATTTAGCCATGTTTTTTTTAAAACATAGCTAATTTAGACACCTTTAAAAAAAATCTCTAATTATCCACCTTTTTTAGAAAATTTATCTAATTAGTGTTTTTTTTAAAATATTATATTTACCTATGATTTCTTAAAAATATGGCCAATTTAGTTGTGTTTTGTAGAAAACACAAATAATTAACAACAATTTCTTAAAAACGTGGCTAATTAAGATACATTTTGTAGAAAATGTAGCTAATTACCCATGATTTCTTAAAATTTTTGCATATTTATATATTTTCATTTTAAAATTTACCTTACACACACATATATATATAATTTATAATTTATAAAATCATAATAAATATATTTTTTAGGTAAAAGTTTAATTTAAATAATACACGTGTATGTTCGTGTGTGTCTATACATAATATATCATTCAATGAGTAAATTATATATATAAATATATAATATAAATTTATAATTGAAATTTTAAAATAGAATATATTTTAGATAATGAAATTTATAATATTATTGTCTATAAATAAGAATAATATATATGTATGTAAATATATTGTAAATATAGTTATATAAATATATTTTAATATGTTTGTGTATTTGAATCCCAATTTTAGAATATATATGAGTAATTAGTACAAATGCACACATGTATATATATTAATATTAAAAATAAAACCTATATTATATAATATTAAAAATAGAATATATATACGTGTGTGTGTACATGATGCATGTATTCAAAAATTACATTCAATATATATATATATATATATATTAAAATTAAAATTTCACAATATAAATACATTTTAATATATATTTATTTTTATAATTTATAATATATAAAATCATAATAAATTTAAAATTTAAATTTAAAATTTAATTTAAATTTCTTGTGTTCATGTGAATACACACACACTTGACTAATACTGATCACCAACAAAGGTGAAAAATAAATTTAATATATATTTTTAAATTTAAAATTTTATAATGTAAATATATTTTAATATATACCATATTCATGTATTATATATATATATTTATCATAATTATGTATATTCATATATATAATTTTTAATATATAAAATCATAATCTAAAATCAATATATTTTAATTATATTTATATATATATTATTATAGTATTATATAATATTAAAAATGACACACACACACATATTAAACACACACATCCAATTTTATCATAAGTCTCTGAAAAGATATATATGTGCGCATGCGTGTGTATATTAAAATAACCACACACACAAAAATAAAACACACACACACACACACACACTTTGTGACACCCTCATGTCATTATTGTATTAAATGTGGTATGATTTTGAGTTATTTTTTATTTTTTAGAAGTTTTCAGGTGTTGAAGGTTGAAAAACATGAAAATGGGAATTATAGGATTGGGTGAACGGTTAGCACATGGTTAGTGCTGATCATGCACCAACACCATGCGTGGGGTTGGGGGAGGGGGTGTACCCACACCATGCCTGGGGGTGGCGGTGGGGGAGGGTCTTCCAATTCAATTTACATAGTTCATGCAAAGTTCTTAAAACATCATGATGATCTAGGAAAATTGTGAGACCTTTGTTGAGATGTAAGGGAAAGGAACACGATAGGCACACAGTTAGGGAGAACTATCTATCCAAAAACTACGTGAGTGACCTGGGTTCCATCTAGTGGGAACTACATGGTTTTAAAAACCATTTGGGAAAACCATGTGTCCTGCCTAGTAACTTAAAAATTATGAATTAATTCATTTTACATTGTTTATTTTTAACCCCAATCCCCTCCATCCCTCCCATTCATTTGACCCTAACATCTCCCAGTCATGGGATTTGATGGTTTAGTCCAACAGTTTCTTGTTTTGATGATCCCAAATCATGTTTCTTATGATTCTAATAGATTATTTTTTATATTGGTAAACTATTTTTGGTGAAAAAATACTTAAGTATTTAATTGACCATATGATATAATACATTGACCATGTAAAGTATGAATTGACCGCATTTCTACCAATTGACTGGATGTTGAAGATAAAATATAGTGCGATAGATGATCAACTATGAGAAAGATAGCCAAGAATTTTATAAGTGAAGACCCTACCACATGAATAAAATCAAGGGGCCACATGATTAATTCATCAACCACAAGAAGTAATTCAACTACCCATAGAGAAAATCAACCATAAATGATCAAATATATGAAGGTAGTCAAGTAACTAAGGTAAACAGTCAAAATTTCTCAGAATTTTTAATTGACCACATGTTGTATTAAACTGAACTTGTCCAATATATTTATTGTGATTGAAAATTTCTTTTAAGTCTTTGAGATACTGCATGTTTACTCCAAACTACCATAGGTTAAATCTAACCAACTGCATAAGGAGTCTACATCTACCACACATGATGAACAACTACAAGTCAACTAACTACACTGTAATATTCTATAAGAAATTGACCATTATTATTTCGATCTATTGTTTCTAAGTAAAAAACTCTCTAATAGATGTTTTTGGAATATAATGGTATCTTTTAAAGTGGTCGAGACATATCAAGTAGAGGATTATTATCTTCCAATGATTACTTTGTGAAGAAACTTCTACAAATCATAGGAATCTTCACATATGTATCATGTAGTTCCTTTTGTGTTCTCTATGATTTCATTATCCCACACTACGCCACTATTTTTTCTGGGTGATATTAAAAAAACCAAGAAGAAGGAAAAAATGAGTAAAATTATGACTCCTGAACTCACTGGACAATAGTACAAGGAGAAGAGAATCTGTTAATCAACCAAACTTGGTCAAAGATTGAACTGCATTAAAATTATCATGATTTCTTTGCTCTCTCTATTTTACATTAAATTTTGAGCCATGATTGTTTTTGTGTATATATATTATAACTTCCCCTATACTATAAATAGGAGTACTTTGATACTCATTCCTTTATTTCTTTCATATGTTATCCCATGAATAACTATGGAAGAGGCATGGTTGATCCTATAATTCTCTATGTGTAGTTTTCTTTGTAAAAACCAACCTAAGCTATGGATTTATTTATTTGGTTTAATAAAGATGATTGTAAATGAATTAATATCAAGTTGAGAGGATTACGATCCATATTGGAGCTAGCCATTTCTTTATTCTCCAGTGTATTTTTAATCTTTTCTTTACTTATTTGTTTTCACCAAGTGTTTTTTAAAGTACATTTGCAAAGTAAAACTCTAATAACTAGAATTTATATTTGATATATATATTGTGTTTGATATAAGTCAAATATTTTCAAAGTTAAAATAATACCATTTATTTAAAATAGGATTTAACCATACCTTTTATAAATTATTTTAAAATATCAAATTATATATACTTACTATATTTTTTAACCAAGATGTTTTCAAATTGAGGGGATTTTAAATTTATATTTTTAAAAATATAAAATTTTATTTGGATCTCAATTCATCCCCCTATTGAGCATTCAACTGAGACCAAAATTTGGTATCAGAGCTATTTCTATTTATTTCAAGCTCTCTGTTTTTACTATCTTAATTTTTTTTTGACTTTGATCAAGTCTTGAGGAAAAAATATATTATTTATGTTTAGTTAATACTATGTTATTATGTATTTTAAACCTGAAGGCTATTCTTCCAATCAACCTCCATTATTTAATGGAACTAACTACGATCAATAGAAAATCAAATTAAAAATATATTTAGAAATCAAGGGATTTGATATCAACTAGAAAAGACTGGGATGCTCCAACTAAATCTTCTTATAATTATAATTGAAAAGATATTAATTCTTTATTTTGTTCTTTAAGTGAAAATGAATTTAATATAATTTTTGATTTCATTACAACTTTTCAAATTTGGTACTCTTGCTGTTTCTCATGACGGAACATATAATGTTAAATAAATACGATTAAACACATATACTATAAAATGAGATTATTTTAAGATGAAACCTAATGTGTCCATTTTTGAAATGTATTTTAGATTCAATGATATCACCAATACTATGAATTCACTTGGATAGCCTGCAAAAGACAAGTAGCAAGTGATAAGACTACTGATATGTTTACCCGATAGATGGAGAATCAAAACTACATATATCATAGAATCATGTAACATCAACAAGATCAAATTCAAGGAACTTATTATAAAATTGATGATGTATAAATATGAACTGAAAGAAGAAAATGAAGATTTTTAACAAAAAATGAAAACTATTTCATTCAATACATCTGAGTCCAAATCAAAAGAAATAACCAAGGATGATTCAAGTGGAAGTGAATCTGAATCTGATAATGATGAGTAGATGAATCATCTAGATAGAATGTTTAAAAGGTTATACAAAAATAAGTTTTTCATAAAGTTAAATTATAAAATAAAGTATGATAATAAAGTAAATTATAATAAATATTGGAAAATGATGACTCCTATGGTGATATTAAATTCTATGAATGTATAGAGAAATTACAAACCAAGGTTGGTTGTCCTAAGTTGAAGTACTAAAAGAAATATGATGATAGAGAATAGAAACTAAATAAATATATGAAGGAAAACTAGAGTGATTTAGAGGATAGAAGCAGCAATTCAAAAAAAAGTTTATCCAAATGAAAAATAAAAATCTATTCTTTATGGCCATTGCATTCGAGGGACAAAATATTACTTCTAGTTTTTTGGGTAATGATATTTTAAAATAATAGAAAATTTAAAATGAATAATTGTTTGAATACTACTATATACTTGAGGATACCATGAACGAACTCAAAGATAAATATAAAAATTTGAAAAAGATGTATGCTTTATTTGATAATACTAAGAGTGATATTTATATTGAAAAAAAGAAGAATGACAACTTATTAAAAGAAAAAAATGATTTAAAATTGGAAGATGGAAAATTCAAAAAGGATTTGGAACAATTTAAAAATGGAAAAAATACTTTGAATATTGGAAATTTATAAACCTCCTAAACTTAATACTGATATTGGATATATATCTAGACAACAAATTTAGTTGTATAAGAATTACTTTATTCCTAATTCTAAAAATAATACCTTAATCTGTAAAACTAAAGGAAATTATGGTTATGAAAATAATAATAATTCTTTTTTACATAAGATTTTTTTTATCAAAATCAGTTAATTCTATTGTTAAAAACCCTATAAAAAATGTGTATTCCTATGACTTTATTTTCTAACTTCTATTAACCTAAGAAAATATGTGATCCAAAATAATTTCTTTATTGTTTGTATAGGTAACATGCTTGAAGAGTTCCAGTAAAAGTACATGGTATCTGAAAAGTGGATGTTTTAGACATATGACTAGCAACAACTCAAGTTTTAAGAGTTTAGTAAAAGTGGATGGTGGACATGTCACTTTTATTGATAATGAAAAAGGAAAAATAATTGGATTTAGCTAAATCAGTAACTATAAAACTATTCTTATTTATAAAATATTGTTTATTTATGGTTTAAAATATAACCTTATTTGAATTTATTAGTTTTTTATGATGGTTATCATGTTAAATTTGAGAATGATTCTTGAAATATTTATGTCTCTAAGCATGATTTAGTTTCTATCACTTTAATAAATGATAGTGTTTATACTATTAATTCAGAATATTTCTTTTAAATGTTTCTTATTTAAGTGCCTTTAGTAAATAATTTTGGATGTTTCATAGGAGACTAATTCATTGAAATATACACTCACTTATAAAGATAACTAAAAAATGATTAGTTATATATTTACCTAAACTTGAATTCTTAAAAATACAAAGTGTGCAATTCCTATCAAAAGGGAAATAATCAAAAAATTTATTTCAAATAAAAGAAAAAGGTATCTACCTCTCAACCCCTAGAATTGGTACATATCAATTTATTTTGACCTTTTATAGTTTCTAGTCTAGGTGGAAAGAATTACACTTATGTGATTGTTGATGACTATTCAAGATGCACATGGGTATTTTTATTAGCTCACAAAAGGGAATATTGTTCTTGTTTTTCTTAAATATGAAAATACTATGATGAATTATTAGCTTAATTAGGTTAAATACCCTTAGATGGGGTTAGTGGCAGGGGGGGGGGGTGAATCAGGGTATGATAGATTAAAACAACTTCCCCTTCAGATCTTGTTTCATTGTTAAACGAAATGCTATTCTCTCTTTTTACCATAACAATAGATAAAAAAATTAAATCATGCATGAGACACAAAAATTTTAATTGGTTCACCATCACTAGGATTCATCCCAAGAGAATAAAACAAAAATGTGCTGTTTTACTAAATCAACTAAGGCTCACTTACAAATTACAAGGTCCATGCTAGATCACTTCTATTATTAGGCTCACTGCCTTTACAAGGTTTAGGGTCAGCTCATTAATTTCCCTAGGGTAACTCCATGAGTCTCTTTCTCTGGATCACTACTTGTGGAAATGATCACCTTTTTCCTATTCCTTTTCTCACTACTCTGGAAAGGATCCACTCATAGTTTATGGACATGTAGGTCCCTTCATTTTCATGAATACACACATCCTGAGTTATAGATAGAGGCTCCATTTAAGTCTTGTTTTCACATGTATATGAAATCCACTTTTCTACATACTATTAGTTTATGGAAATTAATTTTGTGAACTATTTTATCCCCTTATAGTAACTATCTTATATCCTCCATAAACTTCCTTGAATCCACCAAAAACTGTGTTACACTGTGTGGCATCAGTGCTTTGCGGTCACCTTTTCCTTCATGGACCACCCCCTACATCATGGACGGCTGATTCCCCTGGATCACCTCTTCTACCTAGTCCCTTTTCTACTTTATGGGATAAAGGCACCTATAAACCCATTTCACAAATTTTTCCCACAAACTACTTCACCTTTCATGGAATCCTCCCTCATTAACTCTTCTCCTTCGTATAATTCTCCCTCGTGAACTACTTCAGACATCACCAAATTCTTCCTGGAGTGATGATCTTCTCTAATGAAATTCATTCTACTCAATGATCTGATTATGGGTATTTTTATAGGAAAATATATCCAATAAACCCACTAATCTGAATTACCCAAAACTTTGATGTGGTACAACCTTCACCGCAAACCGCTATGTGGACCGTATGTCACATTTCTCCTTTGAGGCAACTATGTATTACACAAAAAAACCCCTTTATTGTGACCATAATCACTACCTAAATCTAAAAACCACACACATCCCAAGAATTTATGAGACTTCTATGAACTATAAGACTTCCATGAACTGTTTTTGCTGTGTGGTCCGCATAGCGCACTTCATGGTCCGTATAGTTCCAATATGTGGAAATACTTCCTTTATTGATTTTAAATTGCTATTACACATACCTACTTCATGGTATAAAAACTTCAATTCATAGTCATATGTATTTATCAACTAACACACACCCCAAAAACATCGAGACGACACCTTGAGGGATTTTTTCCAACATGAACCTTAATAGAATTTCCATTAAAACCTTGAGAATAAACCATAGCTGTGAATTTGAGAATCTAGAAATTTAAAATTTATGTTAAAAAAAATGGCTATAATAAAAATTTCTATTTCCCTAGAACACCTCAGCAAAATGTGGTTGTTGAAAGTAGAAACATAACTCTGTAAGAAATTTTATAGATCATGCTTAGTGAATATTACTTACCTATTTATCTATGGCCAGGAGCTATGAATACAAATTTTTATGTTATTAATAGGGTTATGATAAGTCCTATCTTAAATAAAACTCCCTATGAATTATATAATGTTATAAAACTAAAGGTAAATTACTTTTAAAGTTTTTGAATATAAAATATTTAATCTTAATATAAAATATAATCTTGAAAAGTTTTCCCCAAAGAGTTATGAATGAATTTTTCTTGGTTATTCAATCTCTAATAAGTCATATATAGTCTTTAATAAACAATATAAAGTTGTGGATGAATATTTTCATGTAAATTTTGATGAGACAGAACCACATGAACCTAAAATTTCCTTAAAATACCTTGGGGACGATGAGTCAAATATTAATACCAATGAAACCTCTAAATCCCATGACCATACTATTGATTTACTTGATAAATATCCCAGTGGAGACCAATAAGAAAAACCTAACCTTGAAGAGAACTTATAAGAACTAAGAACTTCTACTCCAATAATTTTCAGGACCCTTACATACCACACTTTATATTATTTTATAGGTGATCTAGAAAAAGGTACTCAAACCCAATCATCTATTAGAAAGACGGTGAAAATCAAGATCACTTTTCTCATCTAAAACCTAAGAATACCACATAAGAAGTCAATGAGGAAAACTAGGTAATAACTATAAAAGAAAAGATAAATCAATTTGAATGAAATAAGGTATTGTAATTAGTTGGTAGATCCAAATACTATCTTACTATTGGAACTAATGGGTGTATATAAACAAGGTTGAGGAATATGAAACAATAGTTATAAACAATTATAGATTGGATATATAAGATTTTAGTCAAGAATAAGGGATTTATTATGAAGAAAACTGTACACCAATAGCTATACTTAAATCCATTACAATACTTTTGGAATATAAAACACATCTTAATTTCAAAATATATCAAATGGATGTCAGGAGTGTTGTTATAAATGGTTATATTATTGAGGATGTTTTTATTGAATAAACCCCTATATTTTCAAACCCTCATTTTCCAAATCATGTTTTTAAACTTTCAAAATAATGTTATTGTTTAAAACATGCTTTTAAAGATTAGTATGAAAGGATAAAATATTTTATGATATCAAATGGATTTTAAAAAGGTATAGATGATCCTATCCTATTTATTAAAATAACTTCAAATGATGTTTTTGTTGCTCAAATATATGTTGATGATATTATTTTTGGTTTATTTAAAAATTATTTATGTTTTGAATTTTCAAAATTGATGCAAAATGAATTTAAAATAAATTTAATAAGCGAGTTAAATTTTTTTATTGGATTTCATATTTTTCAAAACAAATATAGAATTATTTTAAATTAAATAAAGTATAGAAAATATCTTTAAAATATTCTAGAATGGATAATACTAAAGGAAATGACACTCTAATGATTACTACCTATAAACTGGACTTAGATAAAATCGGGAAACCATTTGAACAAAATTTTTCTAGAGGTATGATTTGTATTTTTCTATACTTAACTGCCAAATGACTTGATATCATGTTTAGTGTATGTTTATTTGCACATTTTCAAGAAAATATCAGTGAATCTCAATTAAATAATGTTAAAAGAATTTTTAAATACCTCAATGGTATAACCTATTTCGGATTTTTTTATTCTATAAGCCATGAATCAGAACTAGTGAGTTATTCTGATACCTATTTTGGTGGATCTAAGTTATATTAGAAAAACACCATCGACACATGTCACTTTTTGGGAAAGCCTCTAGTTTCTTGGTTTAGTAAGAATTTTTTTATTGCATTATATACTACTAAAGTTGAGTATATAGATGTTGGTGATTACTATTCCCAAATTCTATAGACGAAACACACTTTACTAGGATATGAATATCAATTTTTACACATCCCTATAAATTGTGACAATACAAGTTCTATTAACATTGCTTGAAGTATTATATATCATTCTAGAACAAATCATATTTATATAATACATCACTTTTTGAGAGCATATTTTCTAAATGATGAGATAACTCTTGAATTTATTAGAATTGAACAACAGTTTGTTGATATTTTTTAGAAATCCTTTGAAAGTAGTAAGAATAAATTATATCATACATGTTTTAGGCATGGTAAATTATTCTTAATTGTTATTAGATGTCTAAGTTTAAATATAGTAGTGATCCTTCTTTAAAGGTCATAAGTGACAGTAAGGATCAAGTGGTCATAAGGTTGTTCATATGGTTGATCAAGCTATCATGACCATTCAAGATTCCATGGGACTGGTTATACGGCAGGCCAAACTTTCATGGATCCATTAAGCTACCATATGGAATTTAATATGTCTAGTTATACCATCATTTCTATCCAAACATTTTAGTTTTATTTTTAACATATATATTTTTGTTTCCTACATTTTACTATACAACATCCTAAATGATCTAAATATGACCCAATTATAATTAGAATCTATTTATCTCTAAGTCCCAAACCCTATAAAACCCTCAATTACTCTTGAAACAAAACCCTTTTCCTCTTCTCTCGAATCTTTTGAACCTCTGAAAAATGGTACATGCTAAGAGACAATTGGTTTTTGATCCTTCTAATGATCAACCATGTTCGAATAAGAGGAAAGTGAGCTTAGGTGTTTATACTAAGACACCTAACTCCCATCTTCCGAACCATCTAGTGATGCCAAAAAATGAAGTTGATGATGAATGTTTGAGTTCGAGTAAATTATTGGTTTGGAAAGCTATTCAAAACCAAGGATGAAGTAGCTGGTTTAACAAGAATGGAAGGTCATTATACCTAAGGTTATTAAAACATTTCTATCTAAATGCTGAGTTCAAATATAGTGAAAAGAAGGATATAATGTGAACCCTAGTGAATGTAGAAGATTTTGATTTTTTATCAAATAGGTGAGACATGTCACGAACCAACCCAGGTCAACCCTAAACTGGTCACCCGAGCCAATCCACAACATGTCCCGAAGGGCGTTCCTGATATCCAAGGGCTGGAAACTAGTGCCAAGAATCAAAATAGTGAATAAAGGGAACAATTTATCCTAAAAATAAATAAACTAAAAAATATAAATAAACAAATCATCCCAATATATACATATACAAAATCAAAATTGAACATCTTTTATACAAATATAGAAATACAAAAAAAAATGAAAACAAACTATATAATGACCAAACTGATTTTGATGACTACAACACCTCCATGTGACCCCAAAGTTCACCCTCTGTTACCAAATCCAACCACCACCCATGATGATTGATACAAAAAATAAAACCTTTAGAAAAATCTAAAAACAAGAAAGAACAATATGCATGAGTATTAAAACTTAGTAAGTGTTCTCGAACAATCTATTCCAAATTCACTTCCTTTAAAATAAAATAAAAATTAACCTCAAGTATGAAATACAATATATAAAGTAATATTTTAACACTTTTTACCTTAACATGAAACACAATCCATTGAACAATTTAATTCCAAAATAAGGTTCACTTCTATTAGTGATACATCAACATTTTTAGTGGGAAAGTGATGCTTTCATTTCAAAACAACATAAGAGAGTATAAATTTTTTTTTCTTTAAAACCATTTTTTTAAACCTTTGGAATCCAACTCATCAATTTACAAGAAAGACACCACATATGAGAGCACTATAATAATTACATAATAAGGGTAATGGAAATAAACACATAAGAGTGACCAAGTATCTCAATCATCACTATAAGAAGCTAAGTACTAATAGACATGGGTGAACCTATGAGATCATGAATAATAAAAAACATACTAATACATGATACCCATCCCAAGAAGCATGCCTCACATGATGAAGATCAAAGTGCCCTAATCACTCCTAGCCGCCCTAACTCAGGATAGACTGAGGGATTAATCCCATAGAAATAAATCCAATATATCAACCTACAATGGTCCACCAGCTAGTGAGTAATCTAGCTAGTGAAACAATCATTCTCAGAAAATTCTCTCACTATGATAGGTTCCCATGTCTCACGTATAAAGGAGGTTAGCCAACTAATGCCAATCAAGCATCCAATCACATGAATATATAATAACAATTCAACAACAGACATCACCCTGAGCCACTACAAGTATCAATCTCTTTGAATTTCAATTCATAAATGAGTAAATGGGTCTCATGGATTCCACAAAAAGTACATAATAACCATTCACATAAACTAAGAAAGAGAATTATCTAAGGAGGGTTTTCATGATAAACAGTTACCACTTTCATCAAGGTTCCAAATGGGCCTCAAGTTATTTTCAAAAAACCAATATTTATAAAATAACCAAACTAACTTTTAAAAAGGGGTTTAAACACACCATTTAAAATTTCACAATAATTTAATAAAATTATATTTTTAGCACAATTGCCACATTTTCAAGTCAAGTCGTTTTCATTAAAATTCTAAATGGGCCATTAGTCACCACACATACCAAATACACATTTCCTCTAAATCCAAAACCACTTTGAAAACCCATTCAAGGAACTCAAATCATCATTTCACATATCAAAAATATATTTACAAATCCAAACTATGCTTTATATGTCACAAAACACATTCAAAGACCAATCATGCATTTCATCGAACACTTAGTGTGAAATATTTAGCAAAACAAACCTATTTATCATAAAATAAGGGTAAAATAACCATTTTTCACACCCAATAATTATTTCAAAGAACAAATATCAATATTTAATATTCAAGGAAGGTAAAAAAGCATGAAATCAATAAATATTAAATTATAAAGTCAAGTTCAAGGTAAACCTACCTCAAATCCATGGCACATCAACGATGCACACCAAAAAATGCACCACTAGGGTTCCAAGAGCCAATATCTATCAAGTAGAACCCTAAAATAACAAAAGCCCCAATTTTACACCACGCTTGTTATGAAAATCAATCAAAATGGACACGAGGTTCATAAGAGAAATGGAAAATGTAATAAAAACAAAGGAGAAAGAGAGGGGAGCCCTAAAATTTCAAACCAGGTGAATATTCACCAAGAAACCACCATAAAATCTACTTGGAGGAGATTTGAAAAGCTAAAATTCTCCATGGGATGCATCTAGGTCAAGGGAGTTCAAGTGGGGTGTCCAAGAAAAGAAACCCCAATTAAAAAGAAGGATAAAATCTCAAAATAACTTTTCATGAGTGGGTTGCACAATTAACTCACACGGTTTAACAAACTGTGTGCAAACCATGAAAATAGCCACTATCTAGAGCTACACGAGTTGTACACTTAGGCTGCATGGTTTGTTAAACTATGAAAAAACCATGAGAACCCCTACACAATTACCTACATGATTAGACTAATTGTATGCCTTAACCTTGTTACCTAGAAAAGCCCCAAAAAATCACCCTTTCCACCACAAAACTCATCTAACTCAAGGGGATAAACCATCCAACAAACATAACCCATAAAAAAGGTACCACTAGAAGCATTACACACTCATTTTCCAAGACACCTACTCCTCATACCTTTCATGCTAACCAATAATAGGTCCAAAAACCACCAAAAACCTCCAAAACGTAAAATTTAAATCTAGAACACCCATAACTCGTGATAAAAACTAAGAGACAAAAGGTACTCCAGAACAAAGGATGAAAACAAGAATTTGGGTGTGAAAATTCTCCCCACCATAATTCCTTCCTCCCTCAGAAAGCCACAACATTTTACAGTTGATCGATCAATGACTAAGGATTCTAAAAACTACAAGATCCAACCCGACTATCTAAAAACATCTCAACACAGTCAAACATAACTTATGCCTCTTGCCCAAAATAGACCAATAAACCAAAACCACTTACCAAGAATCAATTGGAAATTAGATCCACAACCTTCACAACTATACTTCAAACAGAGACATTGGGCATAATCCAAAAATCCCAACATTTACCCAAAACAAAAATAAAACTTAGAAATCAAACAACTTCAAAAGAAATCCACTTAAACTGAAATAACACCAAAACCAAACCAAAACAGATCACCAATAGGAGGAGGCCCAAACAGACTCCCCCCCATTTGAAGAAACATAGTACTGATTTCTCATAGAAGAGTTTTCAACAAGACCCATGGTGGGTCTCCCCACTATTAAGAACTAACGATATTAAAAAAACTTGAAAACTTCCCCACACAGACCAAAAACCACCACCACAAGGGGATGAGAGGGAAGGGGCCCAATGATTTAAACACTAAAACCAAAACCAACAAATACCTTCAAATCATCACCTCCAAATGACCATAAACCAAAGCCAAAATTGATTCACATGAGTGGTCCACACAAGCAAACTAATCAGAAACTTGTATCCAAGAAGGAACAATCAAAAACATTGTGTGAGGGATAAGTCCATCATGCTCTTTGAAACTAGAGGGAATTTACAGTGAAGGAGAGACCACAATAGAAATACAAGAACTGACTCACCACAATAGTGGAGGTACGAGATTTTTCAAACTCCCCACACCCTCTAGATTCCTAACTATGTGCCATCTTCACTCCAAGGCCTTTGGCTGGATCCCTGATGTTTGAAGCATCCACTACCACCCAGTTAAGAGTTACTAATCCCTAATCAGAACTCCTTTTGGTGCGAGAAGCATCCAAACAACACTCTAGGAAATAACCAAATATCAAGACACACCAAGAAAATCAATTTCTCAAACAACACACCTTTACCCAAATATGGACTTGGTATATGCACACACCATTCTTTCTTACTCCAAACAAGGAACAAAATGAACAAGGCACCTGATGAAACACAAAAAACACCATCAAGCACAACTACTACAAATAATAGAAATGCTTCAATAGGAAGGCACTTTAAGTAGATCCAAAATAGATCTCTACTCCAGAAAATGGGATGGGGTATCCATTAGAGATGTTGAATTAACTTTTAAAACTATAGAATGAAATCAATAGGTTGATCAACAAAAATATTTCTAATAGGGAATCACACTTATCCACACCACAAACATCCATAAAATATCTATTGGGGAAAACATAAGAAAATGAGAAAACCAAGATCTCTATCAAAACTAGCTCATGAACCAAAACTCACATGGAACATACATCATCATTAAGGGAAAATAGCTCAAAGATTCCCAAAACCTTTCTTGAAACCCACTAAACACTATTTTGAGACCAAAATGACAACATAATTTCAATCTCAGAACACCACATAAACATCACCCTCAAATAATGAGAAAGCACACCAAATAAACAAAACTTCCTAAGAATAGAAAAAAAATCCACACAACCATTTACTCAAAAAAAAACTATAACTTACAGCTTAAAAACACTATTTTAAAAACAAAACAAACTTGGTGGATTTTCACACTCACCAATGGTGTTCTGTAGAGTCTCAATCAAATGTAAATTTCTATGCCAATCTAAACACATATCAAATCATGCCATAATGGGCATTTATCAACCATGAAAATCCTAGTCACTCTCTTCCCACATCATCATCCAACCACTTCTAGCACATATCTTTGTGTGTGAGCACTCATGGAACACACCAAAGGTAAAAAAACATTATCATTTTCCAAAAAAAATCATTCAACCCAATTAAAAATTCATGAAACCCTTAATGGGATCACTAACCACCAAGTCAAAAAATATTTTTAGATTCTATGTTTAATACATTTCACCATGATCAAAAATAAAACCCCATTAATTTCCATCCAAAAATTTAATTCATTTCATTCAAAACATTTTCTAGCAGCTCAAAAAATCTAATTCCATCAAAAAAAATTTGATTAAAAACCCACTTCTTTTAATTTAAAAAAAATTCCAAAACAAACATCCTCTTTTAAATAACTATTTTCCCTAAAACCCATGTTTTTGATTATAAAATTCCAATCCCATTAATTCCTTTTCATTTTACCCTAAGAGGTTAACTTATAAAAATTAATTTTTATAAAATATTCCACAAGTTTAATTCTAAAAATACCTTTTCCCACTTTCTAAAAGCAAACCATTTCCACTAAAACCCCATTTTCTTAATTCAAACACAATGGTTTCAAAATAATTTTCAGAATCAAAGAAGACTCAAAGCAACTAAATAGGGGAAAACTAGTGTCGATGGGTGACTTGGCCATATGGTTGGAGGCCATATGCCAAACACACCACCATAACGAAGAGCCTTATAGGACCATGCCTCGGGCCCAAAATAGCTTTTTAGGCCCTGTGGGCTCACATATGCCACTATACCAACTCCATTTTCATATCCCAAACACCAAAAAATCCACAAGGACCAAAGAAACCAAAAAACTGGACTTCCCATTGAAACTTAAGGATCAGAATGAGCAATGGTTCATGACATACTTACTGTTCCTACCTATCAAGTCCTGACATTCCTACTTCATATACCTTGATATCCCCAAGAAAAAAGGGCATTATGAAAATCAAGGTCCTATAAAGATAACCTTCTCTGATACCATTTATTTATGGACCAACTCAGGTCGACCCTGAAACGGTCACCTGAGCCGATCCGCGACATAGACGAAAGAAAATTCCCGATCCCCACAGGCTGGAAAATAGTTCCAGGCATCAAAAAAGTGAACAAAGAGAATGATTTCTCCCAATAATAAATAAACTAAATAGTAAAAATAAAAAAATAAACCCAATATATACATATACAAAATCCAAACTGAATATCTTTTATACAAAGCTCGAAATACAACAAAACTGAAAAAAACTATAAAATAACCAAACTAAACCTGATGGATACAACACCTCCATGTGACCCCAAAGGTAACCCTCTAATACCAAACCCAACCATCACCCACAATGATTGATACCAAGATAAAAACCTACAACAAAATCTAAAAATAATAAATAGATATAAGTGTGAGTATTAAAACTTAGTAGGCATTCCTAAAAAATATATTCCCAATACACTTCCTTTAAAATTAAAGAATCATCAACCTAAAGTTTGAAATAAAATATATAAATTAAGCTTTTCCCAAATTTTTACCTTAAAACAAAACACGATCTATTTCCCAATTTCATTAAAAAAATAGGTTCGTTTCCATTAGTGATACATCAATATTTTTAAGGATAAAGTGATGCTTTAATTTAAAAATGACACAAGAGAGTATAAAACACCTTTGATTTAATTTTTTTACACCTTTGGAATCCAACTCATCACTTTACAAAAAATACACCACACATGAGAGAACTATAATAATCACATAAAAAGGGTAATGAAAATAAACACACAAGAGTGACCAAGTAACTCAATCATCACTACAAGAAGATAAGTACTAATAGACGTGGGTGAACCCAGAAGATCATAAATAATCCAGAAAATACTAATACATGAGACCCATCCCCAGAAGCATGCCTCACATAATGAAGATCAAATCACACTAAACACTACCATCCACCCTAAATCAGGACAGACTGAGGGGAAAATCCCATAACAATAAACCCAATATACCCACCTACTATGGGCCACGATCTAGTGAATAATCTATATAGTGAAACAATCATTCTTAGAAAATTATCCCATTATTCCAGGTTCCCATGTATCATGTATAAATGAGGTGATCCAACCGATGCCAACTGAGCATCCAATCAAATGCATATATAATAACAATTCAACAACATGCATCACCTTGAGCCACTCTAAGTATCAATCTCTTTTCCTTTCAATGAATAAATGAGTAAATGAGTCTCAAGGATTCCACAATGAGGAAACACCACCCATTCACATAAAATAGGAAAGAGAATTATATAAGAAGGGTTTTAATGATAAAAAATTACCACTTTCATCAAGGTGCCAAATGTGCCTCTATCTCTTTTCACAAAACAAATATTTATCAAATAACTAAATAACATTTTAAAAAGGGGTGTAAACACACCATTTACAATTTCAAAATAATTTTATAAAATTCCCATTTTAATACAAATTCTACATTTTCAAGTTAATCCATTTTCATTAAAATTCCAAACGGTCCATTAGTCACCACACATACCAAATAAACATTTCCTTTAAATCCAAAAATACTATGAAAACCCATTCAAGGAAGTCAAATCATCATTTATCATATAAAAAATATATTCAAAAATCCAAACCATGCTTTATATTTCACAAAATACATGCAAAGTCCAATCGGGCATTTCATCGAACACTTAGTGTACAATATTTAGCAAAAAAAACCTATTTATCACAAAACAAGGGTAAAATAACCATTTTTCACACCCAATAAATATTTCAAGGAACACATATCAATATTTAATATTCAAGTAAGGTTTGAAAAACATGAAATCAATGAATATTAAATTATAAAGGAAAGTTCAATGGAAACCTACCTCAAATACATGGTGCATCAACGATGCACACCTAAAAATGCACCACTAAGGTTCTAAGAGCCAAGATCTATCAAGTGGAACCCTAAACAGACAACACGCCCAATTTTTCACCACCATAGTTATGAAAATTGTCCAAAAATGTCCACTAGGGTCAGAGGATAAAGGGAAAATGGAATAAAATCAAAGAATAAAGAGAGGGGACCCCCAACCTTTTAAACCGGGTGAAGATTCACTAAGAAACCACTATAAAATCCACTTGGAAGAGATTTTAAGAGTAAAAATTCTCCATGGGAGGTTTCTAGGTTGGTGGAGTTCTATTGGGGTGTCCAAGGTAAGAAATACCAATTAAAAAGAAGGACAAAATCCCAAAATACACTTTCTTGAGTGGGTTGCAAGGTTATCTAACATGGTTTAACAAACTGTGCACAAACTGTGCAACTAGCCACTGGCTAGAGCTACACAGGCCACAAACTTAGGATGTATGGTTAGTTAAACCATGAAAAAACTGTGCAAACCCATATATACTTACTTTTATGATTAAACTAACTATGCACCTTAACCATTTGACCTAGAAAAAGTCCCTAAAAATCACCTTTTTACCCCAAAACTCATCTAACTCAAGGGGATAAACCATCCAAAAAACATACCCCATAAAAAGAAACCACTAAGAGTGTTACAAACTCATTTTCCAAGTCAAAATCTCCTCATAACTTTCTTGATAACTAAGAATAGGTATAAAAACCACCCAAAACCTCTAAAACATAAAATTTAAATCTGGAACACTTAGAACTTGGGAGAAAAACCAAGAGCCAAAAGGTACTCCAAAACAAAGGATGAAAACAATAATTCAGGTGTGAAAGGAAATGTGATCAAAGGTTCAACAAGATGGTGATTTTAAATATTGATAAAGTTATTATCCAGTGGGTCATGAAACATCTGAATATGATAAAGGAATGTCAGTGTTGATAGGGGATAGAAATCCTAGAAGACTGATTACTATGGAGTTATGCAGTGAGTGAATTTTTCTAGTCAATTTTATACAAAACCTAATTTTTACAAGGAAATGGAACTTTATCATCTTGATAAATCAAGATTTATTTTTAAATATTCAATGAAAAATGGATTCCAGATTAATTTTACAAGGTTCTTAATGAGTAATATAGAAGAAATATACAATCCTTCATTTAGGTTTAACTCTCCTCCATACCCTAATCTTATATTTGATTTTATATTGTCAAAGGTGCTTGTTTCTTAGGGGGATGAAAAGTCTATACCTTCAGTTGGGATGTGTTTGAATAAAACTATCTATAAAAATATGAGAGTTAACTAAAATTCATGGAAAAAAACGCCAATATATAATAATGATAATATTTATGAGATGTTAAATATAGTTACACATCTCTTGAGGATGGAAGATAAAGTTGATCCAAGTTTGGAACCTGATGAGATTATGGAATATTATTCTGAGGAAGAATTGGGTGTGGAATGGGATAAGGCTATAAGTGTGTTTGAGAAATATGTGGGCACTGATGGTGCTAAATCTGAGAAATTTTCTAAGGAATGGGAAATGGTAGACTTAAATGAAGGGGATATGAGAGCTCATAAAGATGAAAGGATACCCTCTCTTGAGTATTTATTTAGACTAAGTCCTGGAACAAAAAATGTTTCATATGGATCACTTCAGACTCCTAAGTATCTAACTTCAAGAGAAGAATAGGTTTATTCCAATGATAGGGAGACCAAGCCTTCCTCTATTCCAAATAAAATATTAGTTTCTAATTTTTTTTGATGAGGATGAATCTAGTGAGAATGATGTTACCTAAGTTGAAAAAATGAAGGTAGTGATGAAAAGTAAGAGTCTAGTGATAAAATGGCCCCTCTAGTAGAAAAAGGGGGAGATTCATACTTTGATGATAATGATAATAATGGTGGAGGCATTCCAACTGATCATAGTGGACATTCCATCCTAGTTACACCTACCATTTCTGCTAATCCTCTTTTTATTATAGTATACCTAGTGGAACAACTTGACATTGAGGAAAGGCTTGATTTAATTTATCCTATAGCTAGAAAACACAAGGTATAAGTGTTGAATCAAATAATGAAATAATTTCTCGATGAAATGTTTAGTCTCACACTTGTGAAGGTTTATAATGTTCAAGACCTTGCTAATTTTTTTGATCCCACAAGTGTTTTACCAATATTTTCTTTCATTAGTGTAGAGAGAGACAAAGTTAGAGAATAATGACATGAAATTTGGATAGACCTATCATATGAGGAAAGTTTCATCTCCTTATAAAAAATCTATTCATTCACCTCCTCCTAATGATTTATCATATGTTACTAGTGATAACCTGAATGATTTCAAGGTTTTCCTATTAAATATGTTGTAAGGATTATTTTTTTAACTTTTCGACAAATCTTTGAAGTTGGCAAGGAGGAGGATCTATCTATGGACATATATTCTATTTTTAATCACATCCATACAAGTCTATTTAGCATGCTTTAACATATAGGAAAATAAATTTAGAGGCTATAAGATCATATTGGAGTTCTTTATATAGATATTGAGGATATAAATATCCATCTATACTAAATAGATCTCAAACCATTGTCATTATATTCTTATTCTAATGAACCACCTCTTTTTATATCTTATACACCTATGGATGATACTTATATTGATAAATAATTGATTAGGTAGATTGTAAGGGATGAGATAAGGGCAATGATAAATTCTTTTTCAAAGAACAAGGATATGTTGCAATCCACTTACACTACCCAAACTAACAAGAGTTTATATATTGTAAGGGATGATTCTAATATAATTGGGAAAGATAGAGAAATAACTAGTAATTCCATAAAATATTACCTAACAAGGATATTAAAAAAGTATGATTTGAAATATTTGTTCAAAAATTTGGATGGGAACCTTAAGATTCCTCTTGTGGCCTGAGCCTTTAAAGATCAAGTGGGTTAGATTTTTAGCACCTCTATTTAATATTTTTATGGAATAAAAGAGACACTTCTTTTAAACTATGAATCATAGATCCAGGGTTATCAGTGAGTCCACCAGAATGATGAATCCATATATGTATATTCCAAATAAATCTATGGTGGACTCTTATGTAGTTTGTATCAGAACTCCTTGACATCCTTTAGCTTTAGTTTCATTAGTGACCACCTCTGTAGATCCTACCTCTGCACCATTTGTCTTTACACCTATTTAGGATATACAACCCTCAAAATAATTTCTAAGAGTATTATGATTAGGGAATATTTTTCTTCTAATCCCAAACCAACTCAGGATCCTTAAAGAAAAAGAAACGATCCTGTAGATATAAAATCCACTAAAGATAATTCTTCCGATTAAGATTATGATTAGGATATCTAATAGGGAACCTGTATTTTGTGTTTTGTATTGAAATTATTATCAATCAATGTTATTTTTTCTTATCTTGATTAAATTATGTTCTTATATATTGTTGACTATCTCTAATCCTTTCTATATTATTTGTTAATCCCAAAAGGGGGAGTAATATGAATGAAATTAAGTAAATTAAGTTCTGTTCACTATTTTTTTAAAATATATACCTATCCTACTGTAATTTTTGATCATCAAAAAGAGGGAGATTATTGGATTTTTCCAAGAATTACTTAATTTAATGATCTTAAATAATGTTTCTTATGATTATAATAAATTATATGTTTTATGTTAGTAATTTTTTTAGTGAAAAAATTATTAAGTTTTGAATTTTCCATAAGATATAGTGCATCGACCTCATGAAGTATGAAGTGACCACATGTCTACCAATCTATTGAATGTTGAAGCGAAGATACCGTGTGGAAGATGATCGACCTTGAGGAAGACAACCAAAAACTTTCTAAGTGATTAACCTACAATGAATAAAATCAAGAGACCGTATGATGAATCATCTACTACAAGAAGGAATTCAAATAACCATGCAGACAATCGACCATATATAATCTACCACATGAATATAGTAAAGTGACTATAGTATACAATAAAAATTTATTCAACTATTTAATAGAACACACATTGTATTTAACCAACCTTGGAAAATATACTGAATATGGATGAAAAATTAGGTTAAGTCTTTCATCTATTGAATTTTGAATCCATGAAACCACATGTTAAATCTATCTAGCTACATGGAGAGTTTGCATCCAACATACATGATGAACAACTTCAAGAAAACCGACTGCACTGAAATCAACCTAAAGTAACTAACCATGAGTATTTAGATCAAATGTGATTAAGTTAAGAACTATCCAATGACTATTTTTGGTATTTAGTGATATCTGTTAGAGTGGTTGAGACATTTCTGTCAGAGTTTGATCATATTCCAATGACTACTTTGAGAAGAAACTTATAAATATGAGGGGAAGCATCAAACATGCATAGAGTGGTTCATTTTTTTATCTATTATTTAATCCTCATACACTATGAGTATTTTTTAGAGATTTTGAGAAAACCAAGAAGAATTTAAAACTAAATAAAACTCTCACTCTTGAACTCATTGTACAATATTAAAAGTAGGAGAAAACCCATTCGATCAACTGAACTTGATCATAGATTGAGATGCATCAAACTTATCATGATTTATTTTTCTATACCTATTTCACATTACATTTTGAGTTATGCTTGTTTTGTGTATATATGTTAGAAATTCCTCTATACTATAAAGAGGAGTACTCTGATACTCCTTTATTTATTTCCTTACATCTTTTATCTCATTAATAGCTATAGAAGAGGCTTGGTTGAGACTGGACTACCCTATGTGCAATTGTCTTTGTAAAACCCAATCCAAGTTGTATATCTATTTATTAGATTTAATAAACATTCTTGGAAGTGTCTTAATATAAATTAGAGAGTAATAAGCTCTATCTTGGAGATAACCTCTTGGTTTATTCTATTGTGTGTTTTTAATATCTTCTTTGCTACTTTGTTTTCCCTGAATTCTTTTTAAAGTATATTTGCAAAGTAAAACTTTGATAGTTAGATTTTATATGTAATATATGGATTTTGTTTGATATAATTTGAGTATTTTTGAATTTAAAATAATACCATTTGTTTTAAATAAGTTTTTATCATTCCTTTGATAAATTATTTTAAAATATCAAATTATATTTACCTACTATATTTGTTAACTGGTCTATTTTCAAATTGATAGGATTTTAAATTTATAATTTTCAAAAAAAATATATTTGGAATCTCAATTCACCTCCCTCTTGATTATTATAATATGAATAATAGGACTCACCTCCTCCAATCCCCCTTGGTTTTACCTTAGTGGTTTCATTGGGATTTGAGAAAGATTTATTCAAGTTAATACCTCTTTCATCATTCTTCCCTTATATATTCTCATCTTCTTCTGGATTTATCATCTCTTAGAAACCTTAATGAACATAGTGGTTGAAACTAGGGTTTTTTAGTCTAATATTGGGGTTTTAGTTATTTAGGGCATGAGGATGCCCTTTCCTTCCAAATTCATGCTTCCACTATTGAAGGTGAATTGTTTCTATGATTGAGGTATGTGTTTTTGTGAAATTAATTTATTTGGAATGTCATGAAATTCTTCAGTGTTTATATATTTTCTATTATTAATATATGATTATAAGTGATACCCTATATGGGTTTATAAAACGTTTTCTATGCTTTAAACACTTTAAATAAATGTATTTATATGGTTCCCTAGTTCTTAATTTTTAAAACCATATCCAGGCATAATAATTGTTGTTTAAATGACTTATAGTCTATTTCAAAATATATTTAAATATAAAGTAAGTGTTTCAACTTATTTTTTGTTTTCAAATAGTAAAAATCATGATTTTAAATGGTTTCTTTTAAGAAAAGTGGGGTTTTGGTTTTTAAATGGTTTCTAATGAGGTAAAATATTATTTTAAAAATGGTCATGTGGTGTTTTATTATTTTTTAAAGGAAAGTTTTATTATCCAATTATTTTTTAAAGGATTTTTCAATGGTTGGTTTCCAAATAATGGTATTATTACTTGGAATTCCACGTTAGTTTTAAAAGTCTCATTTATCACTTTATAGAAAAGTTTAATTGATGGTTTCAATAACCGTAGTTGTTTCCATTTTTTTGTTTTATGTATAGTATAAACTTTTGCCCTATAAAGGAGGAATTGTATTATTATACGATGCTCATGTATGAATGTGAAATGGTCTGTTTCTTGAGAGGGTTTTGGAAGTGAGATGAGATTTAAAGGTTATTTTTTATTATTGATTCACGTGATGATCATATGAATTAATTTTTTTATCACCTCTACTTGATTTATATCATGGTAATATTAGGTATCTA
Source organism: Viscum album (assembly GCA_963277665.1). NCBI lineage: Eukaryota > Viridiplantae > Streptophyta > Magnoliopsida > Santalales > Viscaceae > Viscum > Viscum album. The sequence continues at coordinate 564,259,548 of OY728164.1, read as the reverse complement.
ATTAGAAGATATGGATGAGGGATATAATAGTATAGGCTATGCACTGGCTAATGACCTTGTCTTGATTGTGATCACATTAGGGAAGGAAGGATAATAATAAGGACATGAGGGAAAACCAAGGTTGTTTGATTATGTCTAGCTCACTTTTGGTTAACCGATATTGTTTTAGGTTTTCCATGAGTGAGTTCAAGTATCATTTTCATATTAAAACCTAGTGAGTTTTCCATGATTCCTAGTTGTTTTTTATTATTTAACTAGGGGATTATCACTCCATGGTTGTTTGCATACCCTTATTCTTATCTTGGATTAATAGAAACATTAAACTTACTATTTATTTTTTATATTATGATTCCTTGATATAATGGTTAATTTTTATGTATATTATGTATTTATTTTATGATGTGATTTAATTTTCAACTTTTTTTGAATGGTTTTTTTGGCAAGTTTTGAAAGAAGGAATTTTTTTTTTGTTTTATTTTTTATAAACTTGGAAGTCCATCCTTTTTAATATTATAAATTGTTTTCCATTTTAAAAGTCATATTCCATTCCTTTGTTGATAAAAAGAGAATTTTAAAGAGAATTTCAAAGGAAAGTTATTTTATCTTTTGAAGTGTTAAAACTTTTTAAAGGCCAATTGCATTGTTGTTCTCCATCAAAGTTTTTTCCTTGTATTTAGAAAAAAGTATAATGTATAATACTTGTTTTACTTTATTATTTTCATTTAAAAAATTTACTTTATAAATAATGTTCAAACTAGTATTTTTTAATTCTTTTATAAAAAGTAATTTCATAAAATCTTTAGTGGAATCCCACCAGGCCTATTTAGATAACATCATACATACACACTTATATGTGTGTATATTTCTCTTATGTTTTGTATAAGTTCCAAAATTGAAATATTTGTTTGGTTGTTCATGTATTATTTTGATTTATGAGTTTGGATATGGTGAGTGACCAAGGGTAATATGAAGGTGGTATCATTATTATTTAGTTTTTATTGTATATTCTTATAGGATAATTTTTATTGTCCAATTTAGCCTGGTGTTGTTATTTTATCCTTTTTCATGTGGGTTTATGATGTGTATACTTCCATTTTACATGTTAAGACGATTCAATACTGGTATATTTTATCACTATTGAAAAAATTCTATACTAATAGTTTGGAACCATTCGTATCGGACCTCAAACTATTGGTATAGCATATACTAATAGTTTGATGAGCCGTTGGGTAATTTTCCATTACGATAAACCTATACCAATGGTTTGGTAAAATCATTTCTATAAGTGGTATATACTATTGGTTTTTAAACCATTAATATAGACAATTTCATATAAAATACCTATGCCAAAAATTTGGTCAAACCGTTGGTATAAGTATTCTACTAAAAAAAATTATAGTGCCAAGTTTTGATCCCAGGACTTCATAGTTATTTTCCAAAGATTTTACCACTATGATACAATCAATTTTGTACTCTTATATACATAAATTAATATATGTATTTATAAAAATAATTATTAAATTTGAATAATTTATTATTATTATTATATATAAATAATGGTGTCACCTATACCAACAGTTTGACTAAACTGTTGGTATAGGTGGCTTTAAGAAAAACTATAGCAATGGTTTGGTAAAACTATTGGCCTAAGTTTCTATATACCATACCTATACCAATATTTTTTAAAACCATTAGTATAATTCAATTGGTATAGGCTATATTTCTATTAGTGTATGTTCTTTAAATGAGACTAATCATTTATCATTGGTTATGTCTCATTGGATGTTCATATTGGGTTATTCAATATTTGGTTTATTCATATATTTAGATTTGTTTATTTTATATGAATAATAGTCCAATGTATGGACATTCCATATCATATTCCCATTAGTTTTACATTTCTAGCTTATTTATTTTTAAAGGGTTAAATTATTCCTAAGTGGTTTTATTTTGATGCCCTGGTGCTTGTCACCAGCCCATAGTGATCAGGAATGTGTTTTAGGCTTTGTGGAAATTTGAGTCAGGTAAAGATAGGCCAATTTATTACAAAATGGTAATAGAGAACCCTTTTGTTATTTTGGTGTGTCATAGTAGTATAAATATTAAAGCTCAAGTGGTAGGTAAAGGGATATTATAGATAGTTTTTTCTCATTTAAATCCTCGAGTTACCATGGGTAGTTATGATATGAGTCTTGAATTTGAATTTTGGTTTTTATGTTTGTGATATATTTTCATATTAAATGATGGTTTTTTAATACCCATTGGGTTTTATGAGATATTTTGAAAGTTTCTTGAGTTTTGAGATGAAAATGGAATAAGAAACATGGATTCACAGTTAGCTTTCATGGTCTGGTAAATCATGCGAAGCCCGTTTTCTAGGTTTTGAGGACTCTTCAAAGGATATTGAATAGTTGGAACATGATCCAAAAAAGTATGAATCCAAACCATTCATAGATCTACATCCATACTATATTTCCTAATTCAACCACTTTTAATTCATAATTTCTTCTAACTTGGGTTCAACTTACTTGATATTAATCAAAGAGGGGTTTAATAGAGTTTTGATGTTGTGGGAGTGCACTTTGGTTGATGTTATGTGATATTTATTATTTATTCTTAGCATTTTAAAAGTTTTTTCTGTGTAAAAATATAACTTAATAAGATTTTTTTATTTTAAAAACAAGATTTTATGGTTGTTTTGAAAAAGTATTTGATTCTAAAGGGGTGTTTTCAAAGGTGATTTATTTTATAATTAAATTTATCTAATGTTTTTAAATAGAAGTGGGTTTTATGGAGATGTATTAAATTAACTAGTAAGGTAATTTTGAGTTTTAGCTTACGGTTAGGATGTAAAATAATTTAATTTAGTTTTCTAAATTAAATGAAGTATTTTCATAAGGTTGTTTGTTTTCAAAATTTGTTAGATTTTATGAAATGAGTTTCAAATTATTTATTCGTTGTTAGTAATTTTAAGTAAAGAATGTTTTTCTAAGTGTGACTTTATATGATAGAGTTGTGATTTTAGTTCTATCCCATGGTTCATATTGGGACTATTTTATTTTGAATTGGGAATCATGGAATAGCTGGGTTCATGATTTGTGTTATTTTGAGTAATCCCCTATAAAGGTCTCAACGGAATATAGAATTTTTACCTATAATGATTATCCTTATAGTGAATCTTCCCATCATTTAAGTGTGAATCCTCTAGTTACTGGCCTTACCCAGAATCAAAATAGAGTGGTAAAGTGGAAGCCTTCTATACTCTAGGAATTATTTAATCACTATCCAATTTATATCCATGATATATAATGTAAACTTGAAGCGATGGAGTGGTTAGAGGTAATTGCGTGAATCTCCAATACTCTTAGAACTCCTGAATATTTTAAAGTAAAAATAGTTGTGGTATTATTTCTTAGAGTTACTGTTATTTTCTCAAAATATATCACCGATGACTTTCTAAAATCTCATTTCATTAAGATAGTTCTTTGTTAAAATATTAGATTAGTTATTGAGGTTTTATCTTCTCAAAGTCTTGTTGTTTATTGTGGGAATAATAGACCACTTGTGTATTTTGAGAACCTTTCTTCATCAAGACATCCTAGTCCATCCTTATAAATTCTATGATATTAATTATTGTAAGATAAGTATTGAGTGTAGTCTATATTTAGGATGATGATGATTATTTTAATATTTATTCTCATTAAGTTTAGAGTAGATTTGATCTTTTAAGGCAATTATTGGATGATATTTTATTTGGGTTTATCATTTATTCATATAACATGAGGATCTTGTTTTATTTGGGTATTCTCATGCCTCATTAATTGATTATGCCTCTTGAGTTTTATATATAATGTAAGCCATGTAATGGGTTTGGCCTTTGATGATTTTTTCATGGGAATTTTTAAGTGCGTGATGGGGTAACTTCGACGAGTGTTACACTAGTTAAAATTATACACAGGCTAGTTTTCAATATGTATTTTGTTAGGTTCACCATTTTGTGTTGTTATGAGAGTGATATCATAGGTTACCCTCCCCTTTATTTCTGAGCCAAAGTTAGAGCCCTTGTTATTTCTTGTTTTGGCTTGATCCCAATTTATGTACCCCTCTCATATTCTTTATATAGTATGTTAAAATTAGCTTGAGATTATCCTATGTTCATTGAATATTCTTTTGGGGTTATGATATTTTTAGTATTTGAAACTAGTTCTTTGATTGGTTCTTGGTGATTTGGTGGGGGATGATTATTTCCTTTGATGTTTTATGAAAGTGTGTCTTCTTGGATGAAACTCTCTTTATAGGAATTTATCTTTTCTTGATTAATCATTATAGATGAATTCTAAATGGTGGTAAGACCTATAGTGGGTCACTTTTCTCTTTGGGATTTGTACCATATGATTATGAGTGGAGTAATGCTTGGAGTTTTCTAGTGATGTTTGAAGAAATTAGTTCCATTGATCTTGAGAATTAGACTCATATATATTTATGATTCATGATGATTCATTTTTATAGTGTGTTAAGATTATATCCCCTTATCATATTATTTTTTCCTTGAACCCTCACCTTTTCTATTTAGTGTTTATAGTTTTTTATGTTTCGATATCTTCTAATTTTTCCAATGAATTTTTGGGGGTATAAAGTGGCATAATGGGTAGAATTTTGACACTCCCATGTCATTATTATATTAAATTTGGTATGGTTTTGAGATATTTTAGATTTATTTGGATTTTTTTGTGATTTGGAGGTTGAAAAGCATGAAAATGAGAGTTTTAGGTCTAGGTTTATGATTAACACATAGTTAGCGATTACTATGAACCCAAATCATAAATTGGGGGGGGGGGTATTATATTATGGTTCACATGATTTGCGTATAGCTCTTAAAACCATGATGTTCTCTAGGAAAACCATTTTGATTTTTTTATATGTCAGGGTAGGGAGAAAAATTGCTGAATGGTTAGGTAGAAACATGTGGAAAAAATTAATTGAGTGACTCAGGTTCCATCTAGTGGGAATTTCATGGTTAGACCATAGTTTTTCAAACCATGCAGGAAAATCATGTGGCCTGATCAGTCATTAAAAAATTATGAATGCACCCATTTTCTCTATATCTTTTTAACCCCTATCCCATCTATCTCTCCCATTAATTTGACCTTAACATATCCTAGCCATGGTCCTCACCTCCTCTAAGCTCCCTTGGTTCTTCCTTGGTGTTTGTCTTGGGATTTGATTGATATTTATTCAAAGTAACACCTCTTTCCTCCTTTTTCATTCATACAGTATATTATTTTATTGATTTATCTTCTCTTAGAAAACCTAATTACCATGGTTGTTGAACCTTGGTTTTGGGTTAGTATAATGTTGGGGTTTTTGTTGTTTAGGTATTGAATATGCCCTTTACTTGCAAGGTTGTTCTTGTATCATCGAAGGTGACTTGTTCCAGTGATTTAGGTAGGTGTTTTTGTGAAATTCCTTTATTTTACATATCATGAAATTTTCAAGTGTTTATAAATTTATTTTCTTATAAATACATGCCTACAAGTGATACCCTCTATGGGTTTATAAAATATTTTCTATGTTTTGAACACTTAGCATAAAGGTATTTTTATGGTTCCCTAGTTCTTTATTTCTAAAACCATTTTTAATCAGGATAAGTGCTCATGTAAAGGATTTAGAGGTTTTTACAAATGTTTTTAATGATAAAGGTAGTGTTTTAACTTTTTTTTTTAATTTTAAAAAGAGGAAAATCATGATTTTAAAGTGTTTCTTCTAAGAAAAGTGGAGTTTTGGTTTTAAAAATGGTTTTTGAGGAGGTAAAGTCTTTTAAAAAAAGGGTATGTGTCATTTTATGATGTTTACAAGGAAAGTGTTATTCTCAAATGATTTTGTAAAGGTTGTTTAAATAGTTTGTTTACCAAGAATGGTATTAATACTTTGAATTGAAAGTTAGTTTTAAATCCCCCTATAGTAATTTTTAAAAGAGTTTACTTGATGGTTGTGATACCCTCACCTATTACCCTTTGTTTATTTTATGTTTGGTATAGACTTTTGCCATATAAAGGAGAAATTGTATTATTATGTGATGCTCATGCATGGGTGTGAACAGAGGTATTTATTGAGAGGGTATTGGATGTAAAAACCCAAGCTTCTACGATACCCTTCTCTTTGAATAATTCAATAGCCTGTGTTGTACTCAACATTGAGTTCTAGCACACCACAACCAATCAAACTAGTAGTTTAAAAGGCAGTTATGAATAGTAATACCCACTTTTTAAAAATTTATAAATTTTATTTTTCAAAATGGACTTCATTTTTGGATTCAGAATATCAAAATTAGCTTAGGTGATTTTTTGGTATTTTTATAAAAACTTTCAATTTTTGATGAATAGTGAAAAACATTGCGTTATTATTTAAAATTGACTTTTATTTAAATAATAATAATTATTATTTAAATTTATTTTCAAGCCAAAATATATACACAATACCTATATTAGTTCAATTTAATTCATTGAAGTCATTTTATAATAAGATTAGATATATAAAATTTTATTGAACTTTTTAACGTCTTTTACCCACCTTCTAGGAACATTGGAAAATTTGCATAAAATGTAATTTTACCGCTTCTCTGAATTGAATTTCAAATATATTAGAGACACGGATTTCATCAGTAAGTAAAATGTGGTTCAATGGGATGAAAATAATTTTTGGTGAATAGTAACTTTTGAATTTTATTTGCCACGATTAAAATTAAATAGGGTAATTAAAGGTAAAAGTGATATTATAATTACCCCAACACATGTTCTAATTCTATTAGATAAGTGTATTTAGAAAAAATTAAACCTTCAGAATAAAATATGATCCTTTTTGATCCACTTGGATTAGATTAGGACATTTATTATATTTTATTTAAAGAAGAGTTAAAAGTTTTAAATTCAAAGTTTAATAACTAAACCATTTTTAATATAGGGTTATACATAAGATAAATTCAACTATAAATATTAATTTGAAAGATAAAAATATTTCCTACATAATGGTATTTTATTTATAATTTTAAGACATTAAATAATTAAATTTATTTATGACACAATGATGATGCAGTAATTACCTTATTAATGAAAGATTAAAATAATTGATATTATAAATATTTAAATAAATGTAAATTAAGACTTTTGATGCATTAAAAGAATTTTCTAGGTTAATATTACATGTTAGGATTGATTTGATTTATTTTTTTCAAAGTAATCATGTTTTTATGACTTTCACAAATACAAAATACCAAATAGTGTCAAAATTTACATAAATGAGTTTTTAAAACAAATACTATTTTATTAAATGATATAATATTACTAAAAATATAACGTTCGGCCAAAGGACTTATATAATAATATATATGTCATTAATGAACCACTTGGGATTCTATTGTCATTTTATAGTAAGTTTATTAACCATGTAATATAAAAATACAAGAAGACATTGTAAAAGTTAAACTATTTAACTAAGAGTTAAATCCAAAAGATAGGGTTAAAATGGTAACCTAAACTTGTCTAAAACCTATTGGTTGAGATTATTTAGAACCATAACTAACTTAAACTCTAAATAAATCCATTTGGATTCATTATAAATGGAATATGAGTTTATAATAAAATAATATTTCAAGATTTTCTAAAGTGACCCTCACCTCTCTTTTAAAAGGGTACTTCCCCTTCTCTCAAAATCACACCTCCAAAGCCATTTGTCTCGGCCAAACCCTGCCCAAATATCCTCCCAACTACCCTAAATTCAACCTAGAGGCCTTATTTTGATAATAAAGCCAACCTAAGGATCCATTTTTATCAAATCAAAAGGAATCACCCAAAGAAGAGGTAATAATTTCATCAACTCTTTCAAAGTTATTTTCTTCTTACACTTCCTCTTTATTTGTTGTTTCCATTAAAAAATAATAACTCCAGTACCTTATACATACTATGATGTTATTATAAAAATGTTCCAACAATATTCATTATTCTATCCATCCTATGAATGAGAAAGTCACCATACATGCGTACGTACGGCTTACCGTCTCCATGTCGTGGTGTAGTTTGTTATTTAACACTTCATTATTTGGATGGGTATAATAAAGAGTATAATTGATGTAAATAATAAATATAAAATTTTAATTATTATGTATATATAATATACCATCCAATTACATATGATTTTACCATCAATAGAATGATATTGTTGCTCATGCGTATGTACGGCTTACCGTCTCCACGATGTGATGAAATTTCATTCCCTATCGTAACTATTCAAGAATAATTTTAATTTTATGATTCAAAATAATGTTTAATAACTTTATATAATTATTAATATGAATAAAATACATCATATACATAACAAACATGACTTACATAACAAAACATATAAAGTAAAACAAATTAGTTAACACCCGAAAGAATGATACTACTAAAATATTATTAACAAAGCAATATTAGAAGATCATATATGATATCATATTTATGTATGTTGTTCTTTTATAATTTAATAACAATTATTTAACTATTATATAGGAGTTTAACGTACCCTAGACCAAGGAAAAGTACAAGGTAAGAGTTAATTATACAATCCCTTCATTATTCGAGGTTGTTTATACATGAGTATCTACTAAGACCTCTTTATTATCCACATCTGTGTTTCTTAAATATGTATTTCATTTTTTTATATTTCATATAATATGGTTTAAATTCATTTATACCCTTGTTTTACTTTTTAAAATTTTTTATAAAGGAATCTTTCTGTTGTTTTCCAAACAAGTTCCTTTATGACCTTTTCGAAAAAATTAAGGAAAGAATGTTTTTTTAAATTATATGGATAGTCATATAATTTCAGCCATTATAACACTTTCAAAGCTTCCCTTACAAGATTATAAGGATATTTTCAAAATAAATGTTTTTTATAATTACATGACTTTTAAATGATTTCAAAATAGAAAGATATATTTCTCTCAAATAGTTTTGATTTCATCTATGTCAACATCCTTTGATGGATTTTACACTTGTTTGAAGTTGATTTATTATGATACAATAATCCATATTGTATTGAAGGTTTTGTGATATGTTTGATTGTGGGTGTGTTATTTTTATACCATTCATGTTTTACGGTTAAAATATTAACATTGCATATGCTAGTTTTAATACGAATGTTTATGTTATATTTCAACCTTTTCATATGAGGAATGCATTGAACTTAATAAGTGATGGGTGGAGCCTACTATAGCTCCTCGATGCATTGGTAGGTCTCACAAGACAAACTAGTGTCTTGGAACAAGGCCTTGATAAAATCATTATTTGTAGTCTTGGCACGAGGCCTTAAATATGTGGTTATGATGTCCGACATTATGCGTTCCATCATTATAAAATTAGCTATTGATATTACATGTGATTATTCAACAAGTATAATATCCATGTGAATAAGTAAATGGAATTATTTGATTTATATTTTCCATATTATGCTGAAGTTTAAGTTTAAAAGGTTTCTGTTTTATTCTTATACATTGCCTTAAATGTTTATGCTTATTTATGAAAGTTTCCACTATATTGTTATCCATACTGAGCATCTGATCTCACCCATTTCTTATGTTTTATTTTTCCCTGGATGTGAAGAAGTAGATTACGATTAACCTACAGGAATAGGCTATGGTATATGAGTGTGTTCAAAGGGGACACAATGTTGTTGTTTTTCCTTTTCATAATGCAATGTAAAACTTATGTATGTATCTAGTACTTCCAAGGCTACTAAACTAATCGGTATTTCAAGACTTGATCTCTTGTAATCATGCCAATGTTATGTAACAATGCACTGAATCTGGGTAACTAGAGTCGGGGAATTATAGTTAGTATCAGAGGAAGTTTAGTACAAACCTTGGAAACTAGATTTAGAAAAACTCTGATTAGATAACATTACCCTAAGATAAACTTTGAGGATTAATATAGAATAACTTCTTAGAATTTTGGTAATATAGATATTTTTTGAGTTTACCAAGAAATTAATCCTTGTATGGATATGAGTAGATAGAGGAGGCTCTGGCATAGATGTACCTAGGAGTGAAAACTCTGACAAGGAGTTTCAAGCTTGACCTGGGGTATCCTGGTACACAACAACGTGCCTTGTTGCACTATTGGTTATGACATTCCCAGGGGATATGCTTAGGATAATTAAAGTTTTATTTAAAAACCATTATGAAGGATTTATGAGAAAATACTTCCTCAAAGAAAACATTTTTTTTATGATTATGGATTATATGCATAAACTGTTCAATTTATATTAGGTATTTTACTAGTTTGAAATTATGTATTGTGATTAATAAACTAATCTAGTGTATTATATTTTTTAGAAATGGCACCTAGTGGAAGGAATTAAAATCATATCAACGCATGTAATACATGTAGGGATTTCCCTCCGACTCAAGATAATTATAGTGGAGCTGGTGATTCAATTGGTGATGAATAGCTTATAACTATACTGGGAAAACTTACTCAGGTTATGAATAACAACCTTACCCATATGAAGCACCCTGATCCATAACGCGGAGGATCAATGTTAGACCGCTTCATGAGACAACAAATAACAACATTCAATGGGACTAAAAATTGATTTGTAGCTGAGAAATGGATAAGTTCCTTAGAGAAAATATTTCATGATTTGGGGAGTAGTGAAAGGGAAAAAGTTTTCATGGTAGTTTATCGCTTCACGAGAGATATAGATTAATGGTGGTAATTAATTCAAAACACAAAGGAGGATGAAGTAGTATCAAATATGGAATGGAGGGAGTTTAATGATATTTTCTTAAAAAAATACTTTCCTCATGACCATCGAGCGGATATGGAAAGACAATTTCTGAGTCTAAGGAAAAAGGAGGATGAGAATATTGCAAAGTGTGAGGCTAACCTTACAAGGTTATCAAGGCATGGAACAGATTATATACGTAACCCAAGGAGTAATATTGATTGATTCTTTGATGGGTTAAAACCATTTCTATGTCAAGAATTAGTCTCACAATCATTCTCATCATACGAAGATATAGTCTCATGTGCTATCAAGAAAGAAAAGGAATTATTTAAGTCTTACGACTTTAAAGTAAAGCAAGAGAAGAAGAGATCTTCTGAACACTCTGGAAATGGAAATAAGGGGAATAAGTGAAAAGTTGAATTTTCCATACTGTAGTAAATGTGGGAAGAAACAACCTGGTACTTTCCTGAAGGGAATGAGAGTTTGTTACAAGTGTGGTGAAAAAATCCACCAGGCTCGTGATTTCAAGGGAAGGAAAGAGGCTGTCAATGTTTAATTCTACAATTGTAGAGAAATAGGGAATTATGCAAATAAATGTCCTAAGTGCCAAGGAAACTTACCTCAGAAAAGGCCAATGGAGTAAGGCAAATCTTATGAGATCACTACTACTGAGGTTAAAGCTCTGAATGACATGGTGACTGGTAATTTAATGGTTTTATCAAATTTATCCAATACTTTATTTGATTCTAGATTATCACATTGTTTAATATCTTCCCAATTTGTTAAGAAAATTAGATATTTCCAATTTTATTTAACAAGGGAGTTTTCAGTCAAAACTCCTATGGGAAGTATCATTGCAACAAAATTTTTTCAATCAGTTCCCATTAGGTCATATAAATGTGCTTTATCTATTGATATCATCGTCATTACAATGATTGAATTTTATATAATCCTTGGTATGGATTGGCTTTTAGAATATGATGTGGAAATTTATTGTAAGAAGAAGGTTACAATTTTTGATAATGATAAGGAGTACCTTATTTTTAGAGCAGAAACGTCATGATCTGATTCTTATCTAGATCCACCCTAGTATCTCTACTAAATTCAATTATTGGGGAGGAAGAGAGTGAAATAACTATGGGTGAGGAAAGGAATGTTCAAATATAGGATGTACCTATTGTTCAAGAATATGTTGATGTGTTTCTAGAGGATTTACCGGGACATCCTCCAGAATGAGAAATTGAGTTTTCCATTGATTTAATTACTGATTCAAGGCCCATATCAAATAACCCTTATAGAATGTCCGTTGTGGAATTATTAGAACTAAAGAATCAACTAGAGGAATTGAGTAATAAAGGATTTATTCACCCTAGTGTTTCTCCATGGGGATCCCCTGTTCTTTTTGTTAATAAGAAAGATGGATCTATGAGGTTGTGTATTTACTACAGGGAGATCAATGCTATAACAATAAAGAACAAATATCCCCTACCTCACATTGATAATCTATTAGATCAAATTCATGGAGCTCAATATTTTTCAAAGATTGAACTTTGATATGGATACTATCAGTTGTGCGTAAAAGAGTAAGACATCCTAAAGAAAGCATTTCGAACCAGGTACGGGCATTACGAGTTTACAGTAATGCCTTTTGGAATAACTAATGCACCCTATGTTTTCATGGATCTAATGAATAGAGTTTTTAATAAATATCTTGATGAATTTGTAGTGGTATTTATTGATGATATCTTGGTATACTCCAAAAGCTACGAAGATCATTAAAATCACTTGTGCACTATTCTAAAGTCACTTAAAAGAAATGAATTATATGGGAAGTTTAGAAATTGTGAATTATGGCTTCAAGAGATTTCTTTTCTTGGGAATATTATCTTTAAGTATGGAATCTCTATTGATCTTTCTAAGACAAGAGCAATACAAGAATGGCCAGCACCGATGAGTATAAATGAGGTATATAGTTTTATTGGTTTATCAGGTTATTATTGGTGTTTTGTCTAAAATTTTTCCCAATTGGCTAACCCATTAACCAAGATCACATGTAAAGGGGTTAAATTTGTTTGGAAAAAAGAGTGTGAAGAATGTTTTGAACAACTGAAGAGAATATTATTCGATGCTTCTATATTGACTCTACCATTGGGGAATGATGGGTTTGTTATTTATAGTGATGTATCAAATAAAGGAATTGGTAGCGTCCTTATGCAGAATGATAGAGTTATTGCCTATGCATCACGACAACTAAAAATTCATGAACAAAACTATACTACTCATGATCTTGAGTTAGAAACTGTAATATTTGTTTTGAAGATATGGAGACAATATATATATGGTGAAAAATGTGAGATATATACCGATCACAAGAGTTTTAAGTATATTTTCTCATAGAGAGAACTCAACATGAGGCAAAGGTGATTCCTTGAACTACTTGAAGTTTATGATTACACTATACACTACCACCTGGGGAAGGCAGATAAGGTGGAAGATGCTTTGAGCAGAAAGGATCATGGATTTATAAATAAGATAAGAGTTTAAAGGGATCATATTTACATGGATCTAGTAAAAATGGATATGGGAATAATCATAGAAGGTGAAACATTGATACTTTTTCAAATGATTTTGAATCCATATTTACTAGAAAGGATAAAAATTTCTTAGACTGATGATGAGGAGTTTCAAAAGAAAATTAAATCCATGAATGATAGGAGATTGATTGAATTTGTATATGAAGATGAAATTTTGAAATTTGGGAAGAGACTTTGTGTTCCTGATATACCTGATCTAGAAAGGGAATTGTTGTATGATGCTCAGAGATCCAATTTCTCTATAAACCCTATTATCACTAAGATGTATAGAGATTTGAAGGAAAATTTTTGGTGGGACAACATGAAAATGGAGATTGCTGATTATGTGTCAAGGTGTATGGTTTTTCAACTGGTGAAGGCTGGAAGACAACATCCTAGAGGAGTCATGCAACCTATTCCCATACTAGAGTGGAAATGGATGATATTACGATGGACCTTGTCATGGGGATACCAAAGACTCCTAGAAGGAATGATGTAATATGGGTCATTGTTGATCATCTTACAAAGTCAGCACATTTTCTTACTATAGGATAACATTTACCACTTGAACGTTTAACAAGACTATATATTAATGAAGTTGTAAGACTTCATAGTACACCCCTATCGATTGTTTCTGATCGTGATCCCCGGTTTACATCAATATTATTTAAAATCCTTAAAAAATCTTTGATACTGAACTTCATTTGAGCATTGCCTACCACCATCAAACTGATGGAAAATCAGAACAGACTATTAAAACCTTAGAAGACATGTTGAAATATTTCTCACTTGACTTTCAAGGTATGTGGGATCAGTATTTACCTCTGATAGAATTTTCCTATAACAATAGCTTCTATTAAAGTATTCATATGCCACCATATGAAGTGTTATATGAAAAGAGATGTCACACACCAACTTGTTGGGATGATGTTGGTGAAAGAAAACTCGTAGTACTAGAACTTAGTGAGGAAACAATGGAAAAGGTAAAGATTATCCAAAAACCACATCAAAGCAGCTCAAAGTAGGCAAAAGATCTATATCGATAACCGAAGGAAGGATTTGGAATTTCAAGTAGGAGATCATGTTTTATTGAAGGTATCTCCATGAATGGGTGTTATAGGATTCATTAAGAAGGGTAAATTAAGTCCCAGGTACAACATACCTTTCAAAATTCTAGAACGAATTGGATTTGTAGCTTACTATTTGACAATACCTCCAAGTCTCTCTAAAGTTCATGATGTGTTCCATATATCACTGTTGAGAAAATATATGCCTGACCTAATGCATGTACTCACCTATGAAGAATTAGAACTAGAACCTGATCTGTCTTATTGCGAATAACCTATAAGGATTTTTGATACCATAGAACAAGTGTTGAGAAACCGGACGACTTGTCTGGTGAAAGTTCTTTGGAGAAACCATAAAATGGAAGAGGCAACGTGGGAACCTGAGGAACTTATGATGAAGAACCACCCAAATATTTTTATGTTGTAATATTTTAGAAATTTCAAGGTTGAAATTATTTGAAGTAGGGAATAATGTAACACCCCAATCTTCCACAATACGCTTCTCTTTGAATAATGCAATAGCTTGCGCTGTACGCAACATCGAGTTCTAGCACACCATGACCAATCAAACTAGCCGTTTAAAAAGACATTATGAATAGAAATACCCACTTTTTGAAATTTATAAATTTTATTTTTCAAAATGGGCTTCATTTTTGGATTCATAATATCAAAATTATCTTAGAGTAAATTTTTGGTATTTTTCTAAAAACTTGCAATTTTTGATAAATAGTGAAAAACACTGCGTTATTGTTTAAAACCGACTTTTATTTAAATAATAATTATTTTTATTTAAATTTATTTTAAAGTCAAAATAGATACATAATACCTATAAAAGTTCAATTTAATTCATTGGAGTCATTTTATAATAAGATTAGATATATAAAATTTTATTGAACTTTTTAACGTCTTTTACCCACCTACTAGACACATTGGGAAATTTGCATAAAACATAATTTTACCACTTCTGTGAATTGGATTTCAAAAATCTGAGAGACATGGTTGTCATTAGTATGTAAAATGTGGTTCAATAGGATGAAAATAATTTTTGGTGAATAGTAACTTTTGAATTTTTTTTACCATGGTTAAAAGTAAATAGGGTAATTAAAGGTAAAAATGATATTATAATTACCCCAAAACATGCTCTAATTATATTGGATAAGTTTATTTCGACCAAAATAAACCTTATTAATAAAATATGATCCTTTTTGATCCACTTGGATTAGATTAATACATTTATTATATTTTATTTAAAGAAGAGTTAAAAGTGTTAAATTCAAAGTTTAATAACTAAACCATTTTTAATATAGGATTATACATAAGATAAATTAGACCATAAATATTCATTAGAAATCTAAAAATATTTCCTACATCATGGTATTTTATTTATAATTTTTAGACATTAAATAATTAAATTTATTTATGACACAATGATGATGCAGTAATTACCTTATTAATGAAAGATTAAAATAATTAATATTATAAATATTAAAATAAATGTAAATTGAGACTTTTTATGCATTAAACGAATTTTATAGGTTAATATTACATGTTAGGGTTGATTCAATTTATTTTTTTTGAAGTAATCATGTTGTTATGACTTTCACAAAAACAAAATAATAAATAGTGTCAAAATTGACATAAATGAGTTTAAAAAAATACTATTTTATTAAATGATATAACATTCCTAAAAATATAAGGTTCAGAAAAAGGACTTATATAATAATATATATGTCATTAATGAACCACTTGGTGTTCTCTTGGAATTTTATAGTATGTTTATTAACCATGTAATATAAAAATACAAGAAGGCATTGTAAAAGTTAAACTATTTAACTAAGAGTTAAATCCAAAGGATAAGGTTAAAATGGTGACCTAAAATTGTATAAAAACTATTGGTTAAGAGGATTTATACCTATACCCACCTTATCCTCTAAATAAATCCATTTGGAGCCATTAAACTGAAGATGATTTTATAATAAAATAATATTTCAAGCTTTTCCTAAAGTGACCCTCGCCTCTCTTATAAAAGGGTACTTCCCCTTCTCTCAAAATCACACCTCCAAATCCATTTGGATCGGCCAAACCCTACTCAAATATCCTGAAAACTACCATCAATTCAACCTAGAGGTGTAACTTTGACCAGAAATCCAACCTATAGATCCCTTTTGATCAAATCAAAAGGAAGCACCCGAAGAAGAGGTAATAATTTCATCACCTCTTTCAAAGTTCTTTTTTTCTTCCACTTCCTATTTCTTTGTTGTTTCCATAAAAAAAATAATTTCATCACCTCTTTCAAAGTTCTTTTTTTCTTCCACTTCCTATTTCTTTGTTGTTTCTATAAAAAAAATAACTATAGTAACTTATACATAATGTGATTTTATTATAAATATGGTACGATGATATTCATTATTCTATCCATCCTATGAATGATAAAGTCACTATATGTGTGTACGTACGGCTTACCGTCTCCACTTCATGGTGTAGTTTGTTATTCAACACTCCATTATTTACATGTGTATAATAAAGAGTATAGTTGATTTCAATAATAAATATATTATGCTAATTATTTTTTATATGTGATATAACATCCAATTACATACAATTTTATCATCAATAGAATGATATTATCACTCGTGAGTACGTATGACTTACCGTCTCCACGACGTGATGAAATTTCATTCCCCATCATAAACATTCAAGAATAATTGTCATTTTATGATTTAAAATAATGTTTAAGAACTTAATATCATTCTGTATATGAATAAAATAAATCTTATCCATAACAAACATGCCTTATGTAACAAAACATATAAAGGAAAACGAATCTGTTAACACTCGAAACAATGATACTAATGAAATATTATTAATAAAGCAATATTAGAAGATCATATATGATTTCATATTTATGTGTGTGGTTCTTTTGTAATTTAATAACAATTATTTAACTATTATACAGGAGGTTAACGTACCCTATACCAAGGAAAAGTACAAGGTAAGAGTTAATTCTACAATCTCTTCATTATCTGAGGTTATTTATACATGAGTATCTACTGGGACCTCTTTATCATCCATATCTATGTTTCTTAAAAATGTATTTCAATTTTTTTTACTATTTCATAAACTATGGGTTAAAGTAATTTATACCCTTGTTTAAATTTTTACAAAATTTTTATAAAGGAATCCTTCCTTCGTTTTCCAAACAAGGTCTTTTATAATCTTTTCGACAAAATTAAGGAAAAAATGTTTTTTAACTTATAGGGAGAGTGAGGCTATTTTCCACCATTATAAAACCTTCTAAGATTCCCTTATAATATTATAAGAATATTTTAAAAATAAATGTTTTTTTATAATTATGTGACTTTTAAATGATTTCAAAATATAAAAAGATATTTTTCTCAAATAGTTTTGATTTAATCTATGTCAATATTCTTTGATGGATTTTACACTTGTTTGAAGTTGATTTATTATGATAAAATATTCCATATTGTATTGAAGACTTTGTGATATGTTTGACTATGGATGTGTTATTTTTATACCATTAATGGTTTATGGTTAAAGTATTAACATTTCGTATGCTAGTTTTAATATCAATGATTATGTTATGTTTCAACCTTTTCATATAAGGAATGCATTGGACTTAGTAAGTGACAGGTGTAGCCTTCTATAAATCCTCGATGCATCAATAAGTATCATAAGAGAAAATAGTTTCTTGGAACAAGGACTTGGAAAAATATTTATTAGTATTCTTGGCACGAGCCCTTGACTATGTGGTTATGATGTCTGACATTATGCATTCCATAATTATGAAATTGGCTATTGATATTACAAGTGATTATTTGACTAGTAGAATATCCATGTGAATAAGAATATGGTATTATTTGATTTACCTTTTCCATATTATGATGAAGTTTAAGTTTAAAAGGCTTGTGTTTTATTCTTATACATTGCCTTAAATGTTTATGCTTATCTATGAAAGTTTCCACTATATCGTTATCCTTACTGATCATCTGAGCACACCCCTTTCTTATGTTTTATTTTTCCCAGGATGTGAATAAGTATATTAAAATTAACCTATAGAAATAGGCTAAGGGATATGAGTGTGTTCAAAGGGTACACAATGTTGTTGTTTTTCCTTTTCATAATTTAATGTAAAACTTATGTATGTATCTAGTACTTCCAAGGCTACTAAACTAATCAGTCTTTCGAGACTTGATCTCTTATGATCATGCCAATATTATGTAATAATGTACTGAATCTGGGTAACTAGGTTCTGGTCATTCATTGGAAGTGAGATGATATTTAAAGGTATTGTTTTATTATTGATTAATTTGATGATCATATGAATTTCTTGTTTTTTTCTCACCTCAAGTTGAGTTATATCATGGGAATACAAGGTAGCTAAATAAAATATCTAGATGAGTGCTACACTAGCATATATTTCTCATTGTCTAATGCCCTAGTCTTGATTGTGCTCACACTAGGGAAAGAAGGTCACCCGATGATGCCAAGATTAAAATCCAAGGTTGTTTGATTATGTTAGGCTCACCTTAGATCGATCGATCTTATTTTAAGTGTTTAGTGAGAAAGGTTTGATATCATGTTTATATTAGAACATAGCGAGTTTCCCATTATTCCTAGTTGATTTTTACAATTTCATTAGGGGATTCCCAGTCCATGGTTGTTTTCATCCACTTGTTCTTATCTTATATTAGTAGTGCCATTCAATTTACCATTTCTTATTTATATTATTATTCCTTGATATGATGGTGCCTATTTGTGTTCATGCCATATTTATTTTATGAGGTGATTTAATTTTTAACTTTTTTTGAAAATATTTTTTTGTGGAAAGTTTTCAAATAAGGAAATTGGTTTGGTTTGGTTTTTTATAAACTTGGAAGTCCACCCTTTTTAATGTATTGAAGTATTTTCCATTATAAAAGATGTAATCCACCCATTAGTTAATAAAAAGTGAAACTAAAAGATAATTTTAAATGAAATTTGTTTTATCCTTATAAGTTTTATACCTTTGTTTCATAGGCCAAATGTATTTTTGTTTTCTATCAAATATTTTACCATGTATTTTGAAAATAAAGATTATACATGATACTTTTTTTCCTTTATGATTTTCATTCTAAAAACCTAATTTATAAATGTTGTTCAAACTATAATTTTTGAAATGTTTTATAAAAATGAATTTCATAAATTATTTGGGGGAATCCTATTGGGATTTCTTAGCTCAAAACCAACATACACACCTATATGTGTGTATGTAGCTCTTATGTATTGTTCTGGTGCCCAGGTTGTGATATATGTTTGGTTTTTCATGTAGTCCAATGATAGAAAAGTTTGGATATGGTAAGTGAACATGGGTTACATGAATGTGGTGTGGTTATTATTCAGGTTTTTGTATCATCTTTTGGGATGATTTTTACTGGACAATTTAGCTCGGGGTTTTTATTTCATCCCTTCCCATATTGGTTTATGATGTGTACCTAATTTTCTTGGGAATTGTAATATGATTCAGTACTGGTATCTTTTTTTATTTAAATGAGACTAATCATTTTTCATTGGTTATATCTCATTGGATGTTCATGTTAGGTTATTAAATGTTTGGTTGATTCATTTTTTAGAACTATTTATTTTATATATATGACAATTCAATGTATGGATGTACCATGCTAGATTCTTGATAAGTTTACACTGCTTGTTTATATAGTATTAGAGGGTGAAATAATTCCTAAGTGATATTATTGTGAAGCCATGGTGCTTTTCACTAGTCCATGATGATATGGAACGTGATTCAGGCCTTATAGAGAGTTGGGTTGGGTGAC
The DNA here is from genome assembly GCA_963277665.1 of Viscum album. Lineage (NCBI taxonomy): Eukaryota > Viridiplantae > Streptophyta > Magnoliopsida > Santalales > Viscaceae > Viscum > Viscum album. Next base: position 564,239,316 of record OY728164.1, on the reverse strand, counting down.
ATGCTAGCAACCCAACCCAAATCACTATATATATATATATATATCACTATGAATAGTTATATAACAACATTTATTTTTCTATTTATTTATTTATGTATCTGTTTGTTTTGTAATTCCTTGAATCCATCAACTCTGTACTAGAGGTTATTTTGTTACATTGGTATAGAATATAATAGATCACATTATACAAGATCTAATAGTTTTGCAGTATTAGAAGACTAGATATATACATGATCCCATTATATTCAGAAACTTAAAATATATAATAACAAATCAAAAAATATTTATTATTACTCTAAACACATCCTTAGTTATCTTATTGGTTTCTCAGGGAAAAGGGAAAAAATAAAGGTGTGAGATTAGACACTCAATAAGGGGCAGCATACAAAAAAAGCTAACATGGTATAATCAAGGCATAAATAATATTGCGGGAATAAATAATCAATGGATTCTAGATGAGAAACTTATATCCATATAATATGTAATAAAATAAATAAATAAAAAAAATAAATAAATTCATAGTGATGGGATGAATAATTCTAGATATCTTAATCATACCATCAGGGCCTCGACCAAGACATCAAATCTCACTATCAAGGTATCAAGCCAACACATCATATATAATAGAGTAGGCATACACCAAATTCACCAAACTAATTTTTCTCATGATACCTACCGATTCATCAAGGGGATATATAATTTTTATCCCCACCCATCACATAATTTTCCCAATGCATCAATTATATGCAATAGTTTGGATAATGATACATATCATAATTCACCAAAAGAAACCATTCACATACACATGTCATAGTTATGAATAATTATCCCTATAGAAGTAGTGGGTATACAGATGGTAAAAGTTTCCCTAGTCAATTTAATTACATGACTCTACAGGTGAATATCCATCAATCTAGTAGGAGTTATAGGATATTTACATTACAAAGTTAATTATCCTTGATGATGGTGTAGTTTGATGAGATACTTTCATCATATAAGGTTATTAATAAGAATTAGTCAATGAATGAAATTATTAGAGACCAAAGTAATGATAAAAGAACCACATATTAGAAAAATGAAGTTTATGATATAAAAATATTATAATGGATTATGTGGGTAGCATAATTAGAGATAATGATAATTTATTATTCATAATAAAATCATGGATATGTAATAATGAAACATAAAATCATTATATATGGAAATGTAAAGGAATTCAAGGGAATTTTTAAAGAGAAATGAAGAAAAAGGTATGAAACCCCTAACCATTATATATCCCATCCCAAAGCTTGAGAATGATCTCCTTAAATCATTAAGAGTCTGGAATCTTAAAAGAGAAATATAGATAAGGAGTTGGAAATCATTACCCCACTAAGTCTCTTGAGAAAAATTCTTAGGAGCAACTTTCAAGAGAGAAATAGAGATAGTGTTTGAAACACTTATCTAACCAAATCTCTTAATAAAGCTTCTTGAGAGGGAACATGAGAAAAAAATCATGTTCAATGGTTTTGGAGTGGAAAAAAAAATGTGCGGATGAGTGGATATTTATAAAAAATCAGGGTAAATTATTTGTTAATTTCTAAACACAGACCTTGAACTTTTGGTTGTGGAAAAATAAAAAAACCAATGGCTTTACCATGGGTAAAACCATTGGCTTTACGATGGGTAAAACCATTGGATTTACCATGGGTAAAACCATTGGCTTTACCATGGGTAAAACCATTAGCTTTACCATAGGTAAAACCATTGTCTTTACCATGGGTTTAAACCATGGTATTTGACATTTAGGACCTATTTTTTTTTAATTTTACATGTTTAAGAACCATATTTCCTTAAATTATATTATTTTGGGTATGAAAATATTTTTATTCATAAATAATTGTTTTAAAAATCATAATATTTATTTTAGACTTTAGAAACTTCATTATAGGTATGGAAAATTAATTTCATTATTTTAAAATAAATTTTTTAAAATTAATAAACACATTTTTGGTTGATTAATCCATAATTTTATCTATTAAATCATTTTTACCTAATAATAAAATCATATTTTTTACAGTATACACATACTATATTTTACTATTTACAAAAAATTCCACTATCTTAGAAAATTATCAAAAAATCACAATTGTCTAATTTTGATGTGTTAATTATAAAATTGAATTAATTTTTATGAAAATAACATTCTATAGTTTATAAATTTAATTAATAAATGAAAACCTTAGTGTATTTCAAAATCAATTATTTGACGGTAAAATTTTTATAACTCCTTTCTAAGGCATATGTATATAGTTACATTATTATTCACTAAAAAAATATAAATGATTAATAATTAATAATTATATTATTACCAAATTATTTTATATATTTTATTATAAACTTGTATGTATGATAGTTACATTACTATTACAACATTTATATTGGGAAGTTACTATTCTAAGAGTCTGATTCCCAACACTCTGATTCCAATGGTCACCTTTACCCTTCCAATGATCATATTACCCCTTATATACACACTTCATTCTATCTAAAATCATTCATATAATTTTATTGGTTTCTATAACATGTTTATTCTATTACTTATTGTTTTATTTATAATATCAATGTGTATTATATATTTATCAATCTTTTTAGAGTATTATCCTTTATTGTTTAAGATTATGATTCCACCCTATATTGTTATATGTTCTATAGCACTAGTTGTGGATGTTATTGTGAATGAAATTTTCTAGCATGTATTTTACTATGATAATGTAATAAAAGGGATTGTTTTATCTAATGAATATTATAATAAGATATTTTTTTATTATAGTGTTGGGAATAAATGTGAGTTTGGTGATGGATTTTTTTTGAATCACTGGAATCATAAACTATGAACAAGGTTGTTTTGGAGGATGAGTAGAGAGTATTTAAGAAATTTGATGTTTTTGAGTAGATTGATGAAATCAAAATTATTCATAATCTATTTTATTATATTTTCAAAATCCACTTTTAGGTTAAGTGGGATCCAGGTAAAACCTCAAACATGGTGCATACTAATAACAATAATAAAATCTTGAAAAAACAATCACTGTAAAAAATAGGTCTTAGTAGCAGTTATAATAAATGTAGCTAAACAAATCATATTAAATATAATTTATAATTAGCAACAGTTTCAATGAAACAACCATTTTTTTTAATATTTAGCTGTGGTTTTGTTGAAACCACTGCTAAGATTTAAAAATTAACCCATATTTGACCCCAACCCGATGCCCTAGCCCCACCCTCCCCCCCAATCCCTCGACCCCGACAGCGACCACCCCTTGGACCCGGCTCCCCAAAATGTCGGCGACCACCCTTCCCCCTCATCCATGGATATCCCCAATGATATAAAATTCCCCTCCCCTTTGACCCTACCTCTCCCCGATGGCGATCCACCTTCTCTACGAAAGCTTGCCCCTCCCCTATCCACCTTCTCCCTGATGGCTCGCCCCTGAGCCCCGATGATGACCGCCCCTCACCCCACCCGCACCTATGATCCTTGTGATCCCAAACCCACCTAATACCTAATGAAAACCCCATAGAGACCCCCAATGATCCTTGATGGCGATCCCTAATGGTGGACCGCTTCCCCTTTTCTTGGTGGGTGTGATCCCCAATCATAAATTAAAATTTTGTAATATTGTATGATTGGTTTGGCTATATCATTATGCAGTATATCATATTGTATAATCAAGTGATAAATTTTATCACTCTGGAATCCTATACACATAACTATCATTTATTCTTGTTACAAATGAATATGATGATTCATTTATATGATGAATTCTTATTCATCTGTGGGGTTATAAATATTTTGTAACCACACAATTCATTTATCACTCATTAATTCTTGATGAGTAATCCTTGGTGAGTTTGGGATATTAGTTGATCTGAGGATAGGAAACCATTTGATTTTATTTATTATTCACTAAAGTTTTAGTATGATTCTTCCACACTGAAATGAGAGTTTCTAATTAATAACATAATAAGTATACTTGTATATTAACCAAGATTTTATATACAATATTTATAGAATTATAGGATAGAATTGGTGATAAAGATAGATGAAGCTAGGTGATGTTTAATTTTGATTGTACTTGTTTGATTAACCATTTATATCTTTATATCTGAATGTATAGGGATAAGAGTGATAATCCAATACCTATGGATAAAAGTTGGATTAATTTACCTTAAAAAAAACTTCAGTATTCCAAGTGTTTGGAATAATTTTTAGATTATGCAATTCTAAACCAATCATTGGATGGTATAATAAAATGTTAGTGTCCTAATTGAAAATTAAAGAAATGGTTGATTAGAAATGAAGTATATGAGAATTTTATATTGAAATAGTATCCTTCTTGATATATATTTAAGATTTGGCAGAGTGAATCAAATGTTATGGAAAGTAAAAACAATGAAAAACCTGTCAATGAAATACAATGTGACTCACCATAGGAGAATTCAATTTGAAATTTGATAAATGATGAATTTGGATTTGTAGGATACAATGTCCAAGATTTTAATAGATCAATAAAACCTTCAGTTGATCTTGAGCAGGTTAATCTTGATCAAAAATTCATCGACCAAAAAAATGAGGTTTATGAATTAGTTGAAGATGGGAAATAAGAACTATATGAAGGGTGTGATAAGTATTCAATGTTGTATTTTCTACTTAAGTTGTATCATATTGATCATCTCTATGGAATTACTAACAAATAAATTTCCATGATTTTAGATTTGAGTCATGATTTATTTAGTGAACCTAATATTATTTAATCATTATATGTGATGAATAAAGTCATCAATAAACTTAGAATGAATTATACAAAGATACATGCATGCCCTAATGATTGCATGATTTTTCAGGGATAAGAGTCTGATAAATAAGAATGCATATTATTTCATAAAATAAGATGAAATTAATTGAACAATAATGAGAGTATAAATTAATGTAACATTAGGAAGATACATAAGAAGAAAACTCCTGTAAAGGTATTGATTACTTTCCTCTAAAATAATTCTTTCAAAGATTATTCATGTAATCTAAGACTGCATATGACATGAATTGGAATGCTCAAGATAGTAACGATGCCTTGATGATACATCCAAAATATTTAAAATCATGGAATATGTTTGATTCATTATATCCATATTTTCATTTGGATCCTAGGAATGTATGGTTGGGATTAACTTCTGATGATTTTAACCCTTTTGTTACTTTAAGTACTAATTATAGTATTTGGATAGTTATTTTTGATCCCCTATAATATACCTCTATAGATGTGTATGAAGAAGACTTATTTCATTATTTTGATGATTATTCTTAGAAATAAAATGCATGGAAATGAGATTGATGTATACCTTCAATCTATATTCAAATAATTATAAGAATTATGGGATGATGGAATGGAAATATATAATGCTTAAACAAGAAACTATTTAAAATGAATGCTACTTTAATAATAGGTTCTTTCAGAATTATTGGTACGTCATTCATTTGGATGTTTGTAAACTTGTCAAATATTTCTTCTCCAATGGTATCCTTCCTCATGGTATGAATTCTCAATTTATTTCTTTGATTCCTAAAGTGGATAATGATTCTGAGATCCACCTTTTTAGAAACATTTCTCTCATTAACACCCCCTTTAAAATCACCAACAAAATAATTACTAATAGACTTTCAACTATCATATAAAAAATTCTTTCCTGGAACTAATTTGGCTTTATTAAAGGTAGATCCATACAAGATTGTATCTATCTTGCCTCTGAGTACGTGAACACTGTTAACAAAGTTAACAGAGGGGGTAATATCGCTATTAAGCTTGACATCAAAAAAGCTTTTGATACCATGGACTGGAGTTTCATATTCAAGGTTCTATAGGGCTTTGGTTTCAATGACTCTTTTATTGCTACAATTAGAACCCTTTTTTAACTTGGCCTTTATTTATATCCTAATCAATGGTTCTCCCAAGGGCTTCTTTAAATGCACCAAAGGTATAAGGCAAGGTGACCCCCTATCTTTCATTATTTTCCCCATTGTAGAGGATTATTTTAGTCATATCCTCAATCATCTTGTAGAACATACTAAAATTAAACCCATTCATGTTTCCAGGAATGTGACGGATCCCACTCACCTTCTATATGCTGATGACATCATCCTTTTTTTGCAAGGTGATAAAAGGAATATTTGAAACCTAAAAAATGCCCTATCTCACTATGAAGAATTTTTTTGGTCAAACCATTAGATGGAAAAAATCTTCTATCTCTTTTGAAAAAAGATTCCCCTACAACCAGAAAGGTACCATTATCAGTGACTTAGGCATTAAAGAGGGCTCATTTCCTTTTACTTACCTTGGTGTTCCCATTTTTTGGGGCAGACCCAAGTCTTCTCACTTTTCTGAAAATTTTGACAAAATTTGTAATGAAATTTTCTCTTGGAAAGGGAAATCCTTATCATTAGCAGGAAGATTATGCCTTGTCAAATCCACTGTTGTTTCCAAACTAGTTTACTCTATGATGTTTTATAAATGGTTTATTGGTCTCATCAAAAAATGAACAACTTAATCAAAATTTTCATCTGGACTGGTAGTACGTTGGAAATAAAGCTTGTGACTATCCCCTAGTCGACTTGTTGCAAACCAATTGATAAGGGTGGGATTGGCATGAAAAATATTAGATACTTTAATGAGGCCCTTCAAGATAGACTCACATGGAACCTTTTTTTATAGCAATTCAGATTCTGTCTCTTTTCTCAAAAATATATTTCTTGGAAAACTCAAGGAAGGAAAATTGAGTTTCCTCAAATCCTCTATCTGGACTTCTATTAAGAAATATTTTTCCACCATCACGAATGATTCCAGATGGATGGTTACCAAGGAGTACTCCATAAATATTTGGTTGGATAACTAGACTGGCACCCCTCTAATTTCTATAAATCAACATGACCAAACCCCTGCAAACACTTGCTATTATATTAGTGATATTATAAATTCTAACAATGATCATCTCCTTAAAGTCATTATTAACATCATTAATAACTATCCTTTCTCAAACACCGATGATTTTTTAATTTGGAAACCTACTCACAATGGTATGATCAATTCTAAAAACTTTTACAATCATTTATTCTGTAATTCTAAAAGTGATTTTGATTAGCTAAAACCTTTTAACAAACCCTAGATAAAACCCTCAAGATTCACTCTCATTTGGAACCTTTCCCACAACAGAGTTCCCATAGACATATGCCTTCAATCGTTTGGTATTCAACTTTTATCCAAATGTAGGCACTACAATCAACACCGCGAAGACACTAACCACCTCTTCCTTTCTTATGCTACTGCCTTTGCTCTATGGAACTATATTTTTTACATTTTTAACTACATATGGTTGATTCTTGACTCTATAAACACTCAACTAAAGGGATGTGAGGAAATGGAAAACTATCAGCAAATTAAGAACCTCTTCCTTACTGCTGTTACTAAGCTCTATCATTTGATCTGGTATGATAGAAGTACTATTACTTTTAACAAGTCCTCACTCAATCATAATACAGGCCAGATGCAGATTCTTATTGCCATACGTGAAGCTGTTTTGATACAAAAGGGTCACTACAACAATACTATTAATGACTTTATGATTCTGCGGCATCTTCAGATTGAAGGAAATTTTTGTCAGCCGCGTAATACCTTTTAAGTGTTTTGGCGTGCTCCCTTTCTTGGTTGGATCAAGTTCAATGTTGATGGTACCTCAAAAGGAAATCCAGGTCCAGAAGGTTGTGGCATTATCTTCAGGAATGACCTTGGTCATATCCTTGGATGATTCCTTGGGAACTGTGGCACTACCTATTCTCTGGAGACCGAAATTATGGGCATGATACTTGTTGTTTCTTTCACTAGGAATCATGGTTGGAACAATATATGGTTCAAAATAGATTCGACCACCATGGTACAAGCTATTTAGAACAATGTGACACAACTTGAGTGGCTAATCACTACTCGATGGATGGATTGCATCCACTCGCTTCTTGACATCAACTTCATTATCACTCATATCTTTCGTGAAGCTAATACGGTTGTTGACGACCTTGCTAACAAAGGAGTAAATTAATACATTACTTGGCTTGATGATCTTCCCATTGATCTTCTCCATCTTCATAATAAAGATTGTATTATGATCTCATCCTTTATACTCTTGTAATATTTTTCTTTTATTTAAATTGTTCTGGCCTTTTAAAAAAATGTGTCAAATTAGTGACTTTACTAGACTAGGAAATTTATCTGGTTGGAACACTCATACTAGTTTTTATTTTTCAGTTTGTAATTTTTATTTTGAACCTCAATAATTACCTCATAGAATAAAATCATGTTTTGTGTGTCATCATTGATTTCCTAATTCTTTTTATAAATTCAGGTTTAACAAGACATAATTCAATGGATATATTGAATTGGAAAATCCACTAAAGGTGTTATCTAGTTCTCAAATATTTGAAAAATTAATGTATTTCACTAAAGAATTTTGAAAATGTAATCAGTTTAAATAAGGGAGAAAGGGTATGAGGTATAGTATCTAAAGCAGCCATAACACAATAATAGAAGAAAAGAGTATATTTTTAAACTACCTTATTATGAGTTTAATTTGATACATCATAATATTGACATAATTCATATTGATAAGAACATCTGAGACAATGTAATTTTTATACTTCTCAATGAGAAGGGTAAATCGAAGGATCACCTTAATGGTCATAAGGATTTAGAGTTAATGAATATAAAGCATGGTTTGTGGGAAAATGAGAATGTTAAGTATAATTAAACTATTGTTACAATGAAAAATCACGAGAAAGACATATTCCTTCAAAATTTAAAGAATATTAAATTTCTGAATGGATATTCAAGTAACATATCAAGGAGTGTTTCCTTAAAACATTAGAAGTTACATGTATTAAAAAGTCTTGAATCACATATTTTAATGGAGTAGTTGTTTCCATTGGAATTTCATAATATATTACCTGAAAAAGTAACTATGGTTCTAGTTGATTTTTATGTCTTTTTCAGAGAGCTTTGTGGAAAAAGTCTAAATCCAAATGAGCTTGATAAACTTTAAGAAAGACATTTTTTAACACCTTTTCGTTTGGAGATGTTATTTCCCTCTTCATTATTCAGAATCATGATTCATTTGACTATTAATTTGGTTGAATAAGCTAAACATGGTGGATCAGTACTCTATTGATGGATGTATCCAATTGAGGTGTAAATTGATATTATTTTTATTTTCATTGGTGAATTAAATTTTATCAAATCATTTTGTAATTTTTTTAACATGTTTCTTATTTTCTTCATGAGGTACTTTGGTCATTTAAAATCATATGTGAGGAATAAAGCTTAACCAAAAGGATCTATTACTGAAGGTTACATAGCTGAAGAGTGATTGAACTTCTATTATAAGTATATGGATGGGATTGAGACTATATTCAATCGTGTTGGATGTGTTGATGAAATCTACACTAATTATCATTCTGAAAACAATTCATCAGTATTTCTAACTATTGGATGACCAATTGGAAAGGGGCCAAATTCTACATTGACTGAATTGGTGTTGCTACAAGAACATAGATATGTACTACTCAATAGTCTTATTTCATATCCATTTATTGAAGAATTGTGATTTCAAAGAAATAAGTGACTACGGTTTCAAGCTAGAAATTATATGGAATTAACAAAATATGTTAATAAAAATATTATCGAATGCTTCACCCATCATGTAAGTATATACTCATATTCATATTATTGATGTGTAGTTATTTTTTCTATGTTAAAATTAAAATCTTATATATTTTTTTATAGATAATGAATGTTGAAAATTGAGCTAAAATATCAAATGATTTTATGTTTTTGGATCAAGGTCCTCTAAGGCAGGCGAATAGATTCGATGCCTACAATATTCATATCTCTAGGTTTTGTACAATTTATCATGAATAAGAATTGAAAATCCAAAATAGTGGTGTATTTACACTTAAAGAGGTATGATATGATTGAAAGATGAATGATATAATTGAATTATACTATCATGTTCAGTTTTTAGTTGTCTTATTCAAATACAAGTGGGTCAACATTGATATGGGTATAATGAAATATTCATTACATTTTACTTTCATCAAATTCTATCTCTTGATCCATACCAGTGAGCATGAAAAGCGTGATCCATTTATCTTTGCTTAAAAAGAAGAGATGGTTTATTATATGGATTATGAATTAAATGAATTTTGGAGTGTTTTTGTACACTTAAAGGAGAGAGACTCATATGACATGGGTGATAAAGATCAATTGGTACTTTGTGACAACACACCTCATCAATTAAAAAACATTGAGCGGTTTTCCTGAAATTATCAAAATAGTAGAACTTACAAGAGAGTGTGGAAATGAAGCATTCATCATAATGGAGGTTGATAACAATGAAGATAATAAAGATGAAGATAATTGAATGTATAAATTAGTAATTAAAATACATTACAATTTCTCATTGATAATTGTTTCATAATATATTATTCTAGTTTTCATTTTTTTTTTGTAAAAAAATTTAGTTTTCCATGTTTTATAAATTTAATATTTCTGAACCATTTGAATTTTAGGAATTACAAGAAAAAAAATCAAGATCCTAACCGATTAAAATCTTGGAGCACACTACTTATACCATCAACTTTAGTGGATTCGAGTGATTCTGTTATACCCGAGACTACTAGAAAGCCATCTATTTCCCCAAATGTTGTTGGTATCCCACCATACGATTCACCTTCATTGATGAATTAGTTGGTTTCCACTTCTTCTAGGGGATATTGGTGAGTTATTTTTATTGTTATATATGTCATTGTATAAAAAAACTATATATTTTATTAATTTTTTAATGCAGTTGTAAAATAGATAAATATAATAATAGAATGGATATAAATATGAACATGGAAGATGTATGGGATCTGAAGTACTTCAAGATTATCATTCCATTTGATGAGTTTGAGGAATCTACTGGTGACACTTTTGGAATCTATGGGCATATTCTTAGGAATCTTACTTATGAGATGTGATATTTCCCATTAATTATAACTATTGGAGTTATATTCCAACAACTTAAAAAAATTTGGTCTTTTATACTCAAGTAAAGGTAATATTAATTTAATATTCATTAATAACTAATTTGAAAGACATGAGTAAAGTTTTGTAATATACTTATAAAGAGTTATGTTTTTTATTTCTAGATGTTTTTTCATGTTGATGTCCCTGACTTCGTTTCACGCCCATGGACTCTGAAAAATTTGCGTAGGAAATGGAGATATTTTAAATGGAGATTATGACATGAGTTTATGAAGTCATCTTCACTTTACAAATGTTATTGTATATATAGAATTCCGGTGACATTTGGATCAATACTAGCGATTTATTTTCCACCATTTCCCATTCTTACTTCTTCAATACTAGTTCGAAACATGTCAATAGAAGATATTGACCCTTATACAATAGAAAATATTCTATCTATATCTTCAAGAATCTAAAATCCAGCCCATTAAACTTCTAAATCTTGACCTAACCCTCATCTAATGACATCCTTCTAGAATCAATAAACATCCAATAAATCTAAAACAACCTAAGATAGATCTATAACTTTTTATTGGAATTATTTTATAAGTATAAGTATAGAATAATACTAATGAATCATTATATAAAACACTTAAGTGAAGTACTAGTAGTATATAACTCAGAAATTAAGCTTCGATACCACTTTTTAGGCCTAAAACCTACTAAAATAAAAGCACCCTTTGGAGATTAAAATGAAAAACAAAGTTCTAGAACTTCTAAATTAGAATGAACCCACCTTAATGATATTTCTAAAACTAAGAAGTGAACACACCCCATCCATGAATCACAATTCCACCATACACTAAACAATAACTTACAAAATAAAATGATAGAAATAAAAAGGAAAATAACAACACTAAGGATTTACATGGTTCATATGAATTCCTAATCTATGGGGAAAATTCTAAAATATTTTTATTAAGGAATAAAATATCATTATAAGTAAGAAGAGTCCAACAAAGAATGAATGTCACCCATAATTTATAGATGAAGTCCAAAACATCCAACCATACAAATAGTTTCTTCCACCTTCTAATATTTATAGAGAGTATCCCCCTTAGATTTTATCTTCACGAGAATCTCATCACTTAGTAAAAGGAAACTACTAACTTAACCCATCCTTCCAGTGAATAGTGTTGTTTATAAATCCTGCATGCGAAATTAATCTTATTCTTCCTTTAAATATTATCAGTTATTAATATGTGAGAGTTAATTCACTCTTACATGGGATCCACCTTCTAGAGTCAGGTTTCATGTTGCTACTTCCGTTGTGCATGGTTATAGAAATAAGGAATTTGGTATTTCTATATCACTATCTCTATCCAATTAAACTCTAAAATTCTAGAATAAATCCTTATATAAGTTCCAAGACTTAGTCTAAAGATGGTTTTCATACTTAGAAAGGCCTAACAGATAGTTTATAGTTCCATAAACTCCCCCAAAAAATTGAGTTTCCAAGTGGATAAAAAATATCTATTAGATAAAATAAGGGAGATGTTAAAAAATGTAGAAGTTTCCAAGATGTTTTTGGGAGAATTTTTAAAACTTTATTTTTATGTGATTAATAAATATTCTTAAGTTTTGATTAATCTAGAAACATCAATGGAGATATTGATTATTAAACCCACAAACTATTATTAGTTATATACTTTTAGAAGTCTTTTGTATTCACTATTTAAGGACTATAAAAATTTGGATTTATATCGAGTTATATATCTTATTAGTACACATTAATGGTAGGAAGGGGTATCATTTCTGGGAATCCATTTCCTACAAGTTTATTATCAGTATGGATGCCATTTTTATTGAATATAAGGTTCAAATTAGGATCAATGGTGATATGGGAAAAGGTAATAAATATACTATAGTAGTCAAGTTAGAGGATAAACCAAATGAAGAAAATGTTTAAATTTAATCATTATCAGGGAAAGATGATCATGAAATAGTTAATTCTGGACCATGATGGTAAACTTAATAGAAAATAGAACTAGTATAGTACTCAAATTATGTCATTGAGAGTGATATGTGTACTTATTATTGAAAAAGGATATTGAACCATATTCTTTTGTAGAAGTGGCCTCAACTCTAAACACATCCTACTAAATGATAGTAATGTTAGAGTAACTTGAATCCTTGTATAATAAAAATATCAGGAATCTTATTTTATTAATTCATAGAAGAAAGGACATCAATAAAAAATTATTTTTTAAGATCAAGGAAGATGGAAAGGACCAAGTAGAATCATACCATGGATGATTAATGGCCTAAAGGTTATGCTTAGAAGGAAGGAATTGATTTAAATGAATTATTTTCATTATTTCTATAATTTCAATAGTTTTTTATGGTTTTATTAATGATTATAACATAAATTTTACATCTAGAACAATTAGACACGAAGAAACTATTCTATATGGTAATCTTGATGAATAAATTTGTATACTCTAACCAGAAGGTTTTATTGAAAAAATTCAAGAAGAACTTGGTTTATAGGTTGAAAAAATAATTTTATGGTCTCAATAAGGTTCCAAGATATTGATATAAGAAATTTTATTCTTATATCATTAATCTTGGATATAACTTACTTCATTTTAATCCTTGTAAATATTTATAGGGTTTGACTGATAATGATTTTATCATTATTTTATTGCATATGAATGATATGTTGGTTGTAGACCCCAAAAAGGTCATATTGTGACAACATAGGTAATGAAAGATAAATTTCATGTTTTATCAATATTCATTAAATTATATTCATTATAGTAATATTTAGTAAATTTTCAATCAAAAATAAAATAGTTTTATTCTTACTATGATTTTATTTAAAAGCTCAATTACTAAATTTTAGAATTTTAATTTGAAAAAAATAAACTTCATATTTGAAATAATCAATTCAAAGTTATTTTAGAATTAATTTTTTGTATTTTGATGAAAAGTTTTATTTTTAAACGAATAATTAAAATATTGATTTTTGTAAAATCATCATTTATTTTCATTAAATAAAGTAATTTAAAAATATAATCATGTTTTAAAGTAACATAATTATACTTTAATTATAAATAATATAATTATTTACATAGATATAAGCATATGATTGATTTTTTTATAAGTTCATTTTGGGATTAAAACACTACAATAGAATCGCCGTTTAGCGGCGGTTTTTTTTTGCGTTTCGCGGTGGTTTAAATTGCCGCGACATGGTTTGGTGGAAGTTTACAGAAACTGCCGCCTAATAAAGTGTCACCAATCTATTCACGGTGGTTTTTTCCGTTTCACGGCAGTTTAAGGAAAGCGTCATAGCTGCCTCATTTCGTAGTGGTTTTCCTGAATTGAGCAGTGGTTTTTACGATCCCTGGATATCAATTTATTCGCGAAGGTTATATCCGCCGCGAATAAATTCAAATTTAGTGGCCATAAAACCACTGTTGAAGTCACGAGAACTGCCGCGGAACGAGGCAACAAGGATTCGGCTATGTCGCGGTGGTTAAAACCACCACTAAACGTAAGAAAAAATTTATGTTTAGTAGCGGTTTTCACAGTTTAGCAGCGGTTTAAACCGCCGCCCATATAAATGTCACGACGGTTAAAACCGCTGCTAAAAGCTACCCAGAAAAAATAAATAAATTTTCTTCTTTTCCTGCACCACTACCCTAAAAAAGAAATCAAACCAAAAATATAAAGAAACTGAGATACATTATAGCCCTCCTACCATGCATAAACCACATCATGTATCATCATCACTATCCATCCTCCTTCACTACATCACATTCGCACAATCACTTCCTCAATATCAAAAATAACAATATGACAATCACACACCAAAACATCACTTTCCACAAAAAATAATTTGGTAAGAAATTATATATTATTCATATTTGGTTAAAATGGATTAATTAATTATAACTGATGATAAAATATTATAATTAATTATGTATGATTCTTTTGTATGTTATAGGACCTAAGAAAATGGGTGGTGAAAGATTGGTCCATGGAAAGCTTGGGGGTAAGGTCTGTCCATGAGATGTTAAGTGGTGTATCAACGGAAAGGGGCTTCAAAATGAGTTAGGCTCTCTAATGTTCTAGACCTATTGTTTTTATTATTATTTTGTGTGGTTTGAGGTGTGTAATATTTCTATTGGATTCCATTCTTCTTCTATAAACCCAATTATTATTTTTTAATTAAATGGTTAATTAAAATTAAAATGTTAAGGTGATTGTAGACCATGAGAAAACTAAACTATGTGCTAGGGAACAAATAGAAGATTGTGTACTGGCCTGATTCCTCGGTCTCTAAAGGATGAGGCATTGAACTTAGAGATCTCAAGTGACTTCCTGACCCCTTTTTTGGGGGTGGGGGACCTTTTGAGATGTCTTTTCCCTAGTGGATGAGCCTTGTATACCTTTTTATGGAGGTGTTTTGTGACATAAGATGACCATCCAATGTGGGCTAGCTAAGACCCTTGAGACACATCCAAAAATTAAGTAATGTTTGACTTAGAAACCATGGCCTATCTAGTTTGGAATGTGTCTTGGGTATACCATCAAGTTATGCAATCATAGTAATTGTTTGTATTGACCAAAACCTTTTCCATTAGTTGTGATTTACTCTAGGTGGACGAACATAGGATGGACTAGGATTGGGTTTGCTGAGTGGACCATCTAAGTGGAACCTTCTAACTAAGATGGTCCATGATCCATATTCCTAGAAAACCCATTATTTGGTTTCCGTATTTAGGCCGAGATGTTATTTTATATATTGACACTGCTAGAAATTGTGATTTTATCGAATGAAAAGTACTATATTGAGATATTGGTCCATGAACAAGGATCTTAAGAGATATTCTTCTACATACATAAAGACCTAGAGGACCCATGTGGGATTCCCAGTAGATAGACCAACCCTGAACAGGTGCATGTGTTTCTTTAGAGATGGTTAAAGGTGTCACTATAGAACTTGAACCAATGTGGATGCCTGATAGATCTAAGATGATAATTATGGGAATGGGTGTTCGGTTGACCATGGTTTTATTTATATTTATATTCAATATTGATTCATGATATTTAACAAGATTCATTAGAATCTCTAATTGGGCATGACACAATTTTCATTACTTAGGACACCTGTGAATCACTTGTTGGGATGGATGAGACCCTTTGATTCTTATTGTGTTTCTAATCTATTATCATGACATATTTGGGGTGGACACTTATTACAACTAGCATCAATCATATATGATAGATGTATGGGTGAATAACTAATGGTGGTACATTTTTTGCAAAAAAAATCCATCGGGTCCTGTGTTCTAGATATATTCTATTAATTTATATATCTTCTCACTAGAGTGTTAGTTTGGGACATATGAGTAGTCAATTATAATAATTTTTCTATATAGAATATGATGCTACACATGCATTCATAATCTAGGGTTTATATTGATAACATACAAATAGATGGTGCTTTATAGCTTTGTAGGGATTATGATAGGTGTGGGTGGACAATTGGAGCATCCATCAGGTCGATAACCCTCTTGGTAGCATAATGGATCCAAGGAATGAGTCCTCTATTTATTTTTTGGATTACGTAACCCTATCATAGTGATAGGAGATGGGTCCTCCATTCATAGAGTTGGTAACCCTCTCATTTGATGCACACAATGCACATTGAGGCATAGATCATTCATTGTAGCTGGTAACCCTCTTGAATAACAAAGTATTTAGTGTTTAATGAGTCCATTGTTAATTCTATTATTGAGGGAGGATGTAGAAGTGATTGATGTGTGATAGTATGGGTGAAAGTTAGGACATGAAAATGTGTGGTGGAAACTACCAATTCAAACATAGGCCTAAATGGAATGATGTATACCACACTCGAGAAATCAAGACATAAAAAGAAACATCAAAAATCAATAAAATGAATAAAAAGAAACATGAGAAATCAAGTAAATTTTAGGACATGAAAATGTGTGGTAGAAACTATGTGCCAAAAATGTTATATATACAGAACAACTGTTCCCATATTTGTTCAACACATCAACAATACAACTACTCAGGGTCTGATGATGCATCGTCACTCTCTCTATCTTCATCTCCACTTTCTGCTGTCACCTGTAAGAACATTATATTGAAAATTAAATACGGTTTCATATTTATATTAAAAATTAAAACCAATGAAAGTTAGAAAACTAAATGAATTTGATTTTTTTGTGATTTACCTACATACCACCAGTCGATGCACTACCATCGAGGGCATATCTGCTCATCTGCTGACGTATTTCAGTCAACTCTTTCTACAAAGAAGATATCTGATCTCCCTGCTGGTGAACTGTGTTTCGTAAATAAACAATCTCTTTCTTAGCATCTCCGGGTATGAGCTGAGTAAAGTCAGGAGTAGATTCAGCTGCCATCCTCGGTGGCCTACTAAAAACATCAGATGGTACGGGTCCCAAACCCATCCCGCGCACTCTCCCAGGATGCTCCTTCCCAAGGACTTTAGCAACCGGGTCGTCCTAGGAGACTGAGTAGGACTACGCAGGATTGGAATCCCATAGTTCTTTAATTTTTACCTATAAATCAAATATAAATATATATTAACACAGTAAAAACTGATAATAAGTTATTATGATAAAAAATCAACTTCATACCCCAACTTCTTTAGCAGGCTCTTTAACAAAGCTTCCATCTGATTTCTTGTGAACATCCAACCACAGTTCAGTTCTAGATGCTTCATGCCCTAAACTATGGGACTGAATTAAGAAACGATAAATCAACAATTCAATATATTAAATAGATAATATTGTCTTATAAATATTTATACTAATTAAAAGATTACCAATGTCGTTCGGCTTCTAGAAAAACTTTTTGAGCCCGCAGAGTGCAGGATGACTTGCTTAGCCCGGTTTGATGCATTCTGTCTTGAGAGATCCTGAAATAAAAAAAATGCAATTTAATACTAATGTATTGAATGTCATGTACTTTTCATATACAAGTATAAATGTAAAATGAGGATAATATAATAATATATATTTCAATACCATCTGTTTATGATCACGATGTCTGTCAACAAACACTTTCTATTGTTCTTTTGGTACCCCACTGGGTAGCTTCTCATACATTTTTTTCGCAGTCAATGAAGTATCGTTGAAATCACACCACAATCTCCATTTGAAATCTTTCCACTTCTTACCTAGATTTTTCAACGTCTACTTCCGTGCTATCACATCAGCAACAGTAAAGTGGAAGAACATCTATATACATAAATTCATTTTGAACATATTAGTAACATGACATTCAATTAAACCATAATGTAATAAATTTACCTTTATTTGAGAATAATAAACTTCGTTTTTCCATCTTGGAGGCATATGTCTCCAATCGTCATATGAAATGGGAAGGGAAACAGGCTCCGCTGCCAGCTGGACTAAAATCTGGCCAAGTAACCCCGCAACGTAAGCCGTAGGGACCCCATAAGAATCAAATGGCACAACTACCTTCTCACCAGTCATATTCCAAACATCTGAGCTTTTTATGTTTTTCTCCAAGGTTGCATTTTTTTCATATTCAATGAGCAAACAATTAGTATAAACAAAATGCAATAAATTTATTTAATTAAAATTTGTACCTATGACAGTGACACTCCAGTATGCCCAAGATGAACTGGAAGGGGTGTGTCAATGTCCCACTGCTGAGGATACTGAAGGGGGAGTCGACGACTCACCCTCTAATGGGAAATCCACAGATGGTGTGAGAGATGGTGCAGGGGGAGATGGTGCAGGGGTGTCGGTAGCTGATGCCTCAGATGTCATGGGGAGGGAGCCAGATGGATCGCCATCTGTCGCAGAACTAGATGAAATAGTGAATCGATTCCTCCTTGGAGTTCCTATCATTTAACAAAATAAAATTAAGTTCAGAATATATATTTCAAAAAAATTATGCAGAAAAAAAAATTAAAAATGATAATAGATTTCCAGTACTAACAGATAAAATATATATAACAATGATAATGAATAATTGCATAAATGAAACAAGTGGTTGCTGAATAAATAAATAATTGTACATACAATCATTTTCCCCTTCAATCATGTCGGTTTACTGATCCATTGCTTCATAAAATTCATTCATCCTTTCTAGAATAATATTTTCAATATCATGATGGACAAATAATCCTGCTTCCTGTTGCTGATTAAATTCAATTTCAGAGGTCAAATTTTCCACTTCATCACCCATATCATTCAAATCTCTTTGTATTATGTGATCAACTACACTCCACCCTTCATCGGAAACATAATTCACATAATATACCATTTTTTATTGCGATTCTAAGATATATGGATCATGCAGTTCACGATCACCAACATACATCAAGTGAGAGAAGTTCACATAAGTAAATTGCAAGGAATCTCTTTTAACACCTCTGATAAAATCAACCCATTTTCATTTGAATAAAAAAACCAAAAAATATCCGTGGTAGTTTAATTCAATAATATCCTGCATCTTTCCATAGTATTCCACTTCAGAAAATGTAAATATACCACTATTCTATGTTTTTAAACCCACTTCTTGATCGACTATACGAAATCTAAATCCATTCAAATTATAAGTGTCAAACTTTCTAACTTGTTTTAGAGGACCTCTAGCAAGAAACTTCAAATCTTATGACACCTATGATCGAGTATCAGTATTCATGATCTAAAAAAAGAAATATACTTTATTATATTTACAAAATGTATGTGTCAAACTAATATTCATATTTATTGCAATATTTAAGAACTTACACATCATGCAAACCATTCTACAAGCTCTTTATTAACAGCTTTCATTTTATCTTTCTCATTTCGTGTTCGGCCTCTCATTTGTCTCTTTGTTTGTATCCTCAACTCTTTAATAAATGGATATGAAATTTCTCTATTCAGCAACACATATCTATATGCCTGTAATAATTCCAATTCAGTCAATGTCACATTTGAGGTCCTCCCAACTGATCGACCAATAACATGAAATATTTTGTATTTCTGATGTATTTTAAATTGAGTCGATGTGTCTTAAACATGTCCAACTTGATTAAATATTTTCTCAATATCATCCAAGTATCAAGAACAAAAGGCCAGACACTCCTCAGCCAAATAGACTTCAGTAATAGAGCCTTATGGTTGAGCTTTATTTCTCACGTATGATTTCAAATGCCCAAGATATCTGTGAAATAAAATAAACATAATTATGCATTTAATTAAGTACCAAAAATTGTTTACTTAACTAGAAAACATATAAATAAAGTACCTCTCAATTGGATACATCAATCGATAATGAATGGGGCCTCCTAATTTAGCTTCCTCAACCAAATGCACAATTAAATGTATCATTACAATAAAAAATGATGGAGGAAAGATCATCTCCATTGCACAAAGGGTCAATACAAACCTCTCCTGGAGGTTTTCAAGCTGAAATGGATGTAGAGATTTCTCACATAGTTGTCTAAAAAATGTGCAGAACTGGAGTACAACAACAGTAATTTTTTCAGGTAATAATGTACGCAATGACAATGGTAGTAACTGCTATAACAAAATATGTGAATCATGACTTTTCTATCCATGTAACTTACGATTATTCAAGTCAACACACCTCGAGATGTTACTTGAATACCCATCAGATGCCTTAACATTATTTAACACTCAAAGGAATGTATCTTTATCCCTATTTTTCATTGCAAAAATTGCCAAAGGATACTTTTCATTCTCATCTGGACAGAGATCGCGTTTTATGTTCATTGCTTGTAAGTCTTTATGAGAATTGAGATGATCCTTCAACTTTCCATTCTCATTAAGCAATGTGAATATCAAATTGTCACATATATTCTTCTCAATATGCATCATATCAAGATTATTCCGCAACAAATTAAATTCCCAATACGGAAGTTTGAAGAATATACTTTTTTTCTTCCATTGTTGCGTTCCGGTTTCGCTTGAAAATGCACTTCAGACTCGTTTTCCACTCTCATTAAAATGATGAAACTTCCCAAATTCTGTTTCAACATTTTCAAGCTATTTCAATATTTCAGAACTAGTTAACAACTTTGGAGGTGGTCTACAATCAATGGAACCATTAAATTTTGATCTGTTCAGACGAAATCTATGAGATGCATCGAGAAATCTTCGATGACACAAGAAGCACCATTTTCTACTATGAGGTAGCCGTTTGGGCTCAAAATCAAAGTTACAAATGGGAAAAGCCAAACCCGTGTAAGTGTTCCAACCAGATAAATTCCCAATCCCAGGGATGTCACTAATGGTCCACATTAAAGCAACATTCATTTTGAACATTGTTTTAGAAGAAGCATCAAATGTATCAACACCATTGCTCCATAACTCCTACAATTCATCAATCAAAGTCTGCAAGTATACATCAATATCATTTCCAGGCATTTGTTTTCCAAGAATAATCATCGAAAGGATAAAAGATATTTGTTTCATACACATCCAAGGAGGCAGATTATAAGGGATCAAAACAACTGGCCAAATGCTATAATTCTTACTCAAAGTCCCAAATGGGTTGAATCCATCGGGAGCCAATCCCAATCGAACATTCCTAGGAGAAGCTTAGAAATCAAGATGTAATGAATCAAATGTCTTACATGATTGAGAATCTCATGGATGTCTCATTAACCCATCATTTTTATTATCCACAGAATGCCACTTCATGTATTCAGTAGTTCTCGATGACATGAATAATCTTTGCAATCAAGGCTTCAAAGGAAAGTAATGAAAAACCTTTGCAGGTGTGTTACTTTTCTTCTTCTCCATGAAATTATGTTCATTTATACTTCCAACATCACCCTTTACCTTCCATCTAGAAGAAGAAAATTTCTTGAAATTCTGTCTATTTGAATCCTCTCCCCAATAAAGCATACAATCATTGAGACACACATGTATTTTTGTATAATTCAGACCAAGCTTGTTAACAACTTTTTTGATATCATAAAAAGTTTCTGGGATTTTTGCTTCAGGAAATGAACCACGAATCAATTCCAACATCATGGACATTACCTTATTTGTAATTCCACATAGACATTTGATATGGTACAACTTCAGCAGAAATGAAAACTTTGAATATTTCAAACACCCACTATACAAATATTGATTTCCATCGTCAACTAAATCATGAAACAAATTTTCATCAGTGAAGTTTTCTCTTACATTTGGATCCACAGAATCAAGAGGAGGATCCAATGATATGATACAATCTTGATCTGCCTATGTTACAGTCTCAAAAACATCACTTGTCACATTCCAATTTGTAGCACCCTCTTCTGGTTGTTCTGATATGTTTTGATGCTAATAGTGGTGTCTTGCAGTGCCGAATGCATCATTTATGAGGTTTTGCATTTCATTTTCCATTGTCGATGAACTTGGGACCTCATTCTGTAGATTAACATCAGTGATCAATCTTTCTGTAACATTTGATTCTCCATGCCAAATCCAACAAAAATATTGAACAAGGAATTGCTTCAGTATTAAATGTTCATAAACCTCATCTCTCTTCAACCATGTTCTAAATTTACATTTAGGACATGGACATTTTATTCTCCCTTCAATAGATCGATTAGAAATTTCAAAATCTAAAAACTCATTCAAACCCTTAACATACTGAGGTGTGTTCCTTGGTAATGTGATCCAGCTTTTATCCATGTATATCACAATGTGCCTACAAAATAATAAAAATAATTAAAACACATTGTTACTACTAAATAAAGAAAGAGATTCATATATACGATAGTGTAACATTACAAAAACATAATACAATAATGATGAGCCCCTGAGTTAGATATGAACCCTCTAGTGTTTGGGATAGGGTAAGTTTCTTTAGTAAAGAGAAACAGTGTGCTAACAACGTGGTAGCTACTTTACCATCAAAACCAAAGCATATTGTTAATTTGGAATAACACCAACCTAAGTTCTCTATAGAGTCTTCATATAAAACTCTAATATCGAATAAATCTATTATAAATAATGTTTAGGGAAAACCTTATGATGCTTACAAAACTCAACACATTGTTAATTTGGAGTGGCAAGAACCACATGAGGGATAGTCTTGAGGCATGATAAGTGTTGGTGTTCATGGAAATGCATGATGAAATATTTAATAAATAAAGATCAATGAACATTATATAACATCAAAATAAGAAAATTATTAGAGGGGGTGGCACGTATGAGAGGAATCACCTACTTAATTTTCTAGGTATAAAAATAGAACCTCCAATCAACTTAAAATATATATATATATATATATATATAATAAAATAAATAAAAAATTTCATACAAATTAAAATCTATATAATAATGAATATAATGCATCAAGAATAATGAACGAAGACCTCTTAAGATCTAATCTGGCTTCCCAAATAGTATCATCTAAAATATCTATCGATTTGTCCAGAAAAACAACTCAAGAACACTAAAGAGGGGGTGAACACTTGGGAGTACTCAGTAGGAATATATTTATAAGTAGTTCTATATCTATGCAAGATATATGTGCCAGAATAGACATATGTGAAACAACTAAGCAATACTAAAATATGGGTTATGCTAAAAAGAAATGTAACACATTATATATTTTCTATCTTTAACCATATCACCTATAAAGGTATTATCATATTAAACCAATGGATTATCAAAAGAAAGTAAGCAATGTGGATTTTGATTTCCATGTAATTATAAAAATAATGTATAGATTCCATATTTATAACATCATCATAGAATAATTATGCCACTTCACAAAAATTTCCATAATATGGAAACCATCAATATTTTCGACAAAACAAAAAACCCAACTCTTAACATGTGTCAATCATCACTGTCACATCATCATATTAGCTATAAAATAGGTAATCCCAACTCTCAACCTATGTCAATCATCTCATCATCATCACATCAGCATAACAAGAAAGTCCAACTCTCAAACAGTGTTAACCATCCCAACATCCACTAAATTTTCACATAATTACCTCAATGAAACATGTTATAACCTCGAGCCATCACAACAAAAAACATGACATAGCCTTAAAGCCATCACAACCTAGGGAAATGTGTACATGTTATACCTTAATCCATTATAACCCATAATATAAGAATTTATTGTAACCATGAGCCATCACAACCCATGAGTATAGTATCAAACAACCACAAACAATCAAGCAGATAGAAAAATAATCACTTAAGAATAAAAACTAACAAACACATATAAAAAATCACATGCAATAAGTATAAAAACAAATAATCATAAACGAAAACATCTGCATACAATACAATAAATAAAACACTACAATTTATTATAAGAAATAATAATAATAAAGAAATAACTAATATCAAAACAACAAAAAAAAAAATTAGAAATCAAATCTTAGGGTTCGTATAGTTCGTCGGGGAAGCAGGGTCACCGGGGTCGCGGGGTCGCTGGGGTCGCGGGGGGCCGGGGTCGCGGGGGAAGTAGGGGGCTGGGAGAATCTCGGTCGCTGGGTGAGAAAGAGGAGGGTCGGGGTGGGGGGAAGGGTCGGGGCTGTTAAAAAAAATTGTTTCACAGCGGTTCTAGGAACCGCCGCCAAAACCGCCGCTAAACGTCGATTTTGTTGTAGTGAAAACACATTTTACATAAAACTTTTTTTCTTTGCATTTTCATTTTTATCTTAAATTTAATTATTCCACTTTTAGAGATTGAATGTTGAAAAACAGAGTCCATATTTGGAATATGACTCATCACATACATTCTATATATTTCTAAAAAATAAAATTATTTTAATTATTTAATTTCTTAATAAACTCTTTAAAGTTTTTTATTCATTTTATTTTATTTACTACCCTGTCATATACAATTACTTAATAAATTAAGTTCATGTCAAAATTTTTGACGATATTCAGCTTGCAAGTCCAAAATGACTTTGGTAGGTTGACTATGGTCACAAAGAACATTATTACATCATATCAAAACTAATAATCATGAAATAATTATATTTTTTTGTAAATAAATTATACTTTTAGAACTAATAATTAAATTTGGTTATGAAAAATGAAATATGTTACAATCATGGAGATGGTAGGCCGTACATATGCATGAGTAACATTTTCATTTTTTGAATAGAATGAAGGAAAGAAGGTAAGTGTCAGTTTAAGTTTCCATAATTATGAGTATATCATAAATATCTTATTATTTATTTAAATACATTTATATATATCATCTAAGTGATGTGGTCGGGAAAAATGAATCACATTGCTTCATGAAGGAGGTAATCCACACGTACATATGAATGAGGTTATCATTTTTCAATGGATAGAATTATAATAAATTATATATATATATATATATATATATATATATTATCTTTAAATAATGATAAATATTCCATAAATATCATATATATAAATTAAATTCATCATTATAACCATCTATGAGATACATTGATGGGAAACGAATTATATTAGTTAGTGAGGTGGTAGTCTTCCGTACACATAAATGATGGTTTCGTTTCCTATTTGATAGCAGAAGAGATGGATATATGTTATTACATAAACATAATAACATATCATTATATGGAAGATACTAATTTTATCATTTCATCATGGTTTAATAATATTTGAATGATGTAGAAGAATAAATAAAATTAAAACATTCAGTTAAAAGTTATACCTCTTCTTTATACAATATCCTTGGATATACACCTTAATTCCAATAAGGTTGGTATTTTTACTAAAATAAGACCTCTAGAAAATGGGTAGTGATTCTAGGAAGGAATATTCATAGTTATTTTCAAATCTAGAGTTTTAAAAAGGTGTGAGTAGGAGAGAATAGTAAGTTTCCTTTTATAAGTGAGGGGAGGGGCATTCTTAGAATTTCTTAAAGTATTAAATTAATATAAATTAATTTCCATGTTATAGTGACTCCAAATTGATAAAATTATAATATTTTAGGATTATAGGTTTAAATTCTCCCATAAAATAAACTTTTAAAAATTTTACATTATGATTTTACCCTTGTCTCTTGATTTAACCCCCGTTAAACCTTTTGACGATTACCATGGCATCAATGTTTTTACCTTTTAGGGGTCAATAAAGTTGATATAAAAGGAAAAATGACTCATAATGGGTTATTTTTTATATTTTAAACCATATACCATTAAATTTATTGAATATAGTATTTTTATAAATTTTAAATCATTTAATAAAGCATTGTTTATTATAAAATATCATTAATATCATTTTTAGAAATACATGGTATATTATTACATAATATGCGTATAACCCTTATAAAATGATTTTAAAATGACATGGATTATAATATAAGGAGTATATAGTCTTAATTTAATCATAAAATTAAATTTATGTAGGTTTAGATATTATTTTAAACTTTATCTTTAGTTTTAACCCCTTGGTTAACCAATTTTAACCTTAACCATGGTACGACTTTTTCAATATTAAAGGGTTATAATTTTTCTTATAAGGTGATAATTGGATCATAAATAGAAAAAAGACAAAATTTTAGAACCTTTATCGTTATAATTTTCATTTTTCAATA
The DNA here is from genome assembly GCA_963277665.1 of Viscum album. Lineage (NCBI taxonomy): Eukaryota > Viridiplantae > Streptophyta > Magnoliopsida > Santalales > Viscaceae > Viscum > Viscum album. The sequence continues at coordinate 564,212,617 of OY728164.1, read as the reverse complement.
CTTTTATGATTTTTAAATAATTTAATAAAATATTATTTTACATAAAATTCTGTTAATGTCATTTTTGACTATTCATTTAATTTGAATTTGAATTTTTTTTACAGTAAATGAATTATAATATAAATTTTTTATACATATAAAATATGTTATATTTGTTTATAGAATTCATATGACACTATAAATTACACAAACATGATTATTTTTAGTATTTTTAAAATCATTTACATGATTTTTATACTACCCGCACAAGCACCACATCGACATTACGTATGAATTTAAGGTAATTATTTCATCACTAAAATTTAAAAATAAATAAAAAAAATAAAAAAAATCACTTTAGTTCAATATAAACCTCTATATTCATTAAATATGTATATTTACTCACATCTATGTCATGAGATCTTATTTAATATGTCATTTTGGTTTTTCTAGCATTACATAAGCATCTGGACTAGTCGGTTACTATATAACACCAAAATTAGAAAATATGAATAAAACTAATAAATAATATATTATACCAGGAAAGCTCAGTCTGATAAAAAGCCTTAGACCATTTATTAAGAAAGGAAAAGTCCAGTGAACATGAAAACAAACAAGAGATACCAATTACATGTCATAAAAGTCATACCCATCTCCGCACCCATGAAAATCCTCCGCAATGACTGATTCCCATTCCGAGATCTCATAATGCTTGAGGATATTTGCGTACTTCCTTATGAGGTTCATTTTCTCTAGAGATATCAATTACTTAGAAGATTTCTTGATAGAGGACCTAGTTGCCACCGGCTTTGGAAAATTAGAATAGTTCTTCCTCGACCTTCTTTTAACTAGAGGAGGGTCCTCTATTCCAGAATTCTTCTTCCCATCCTTGAAAACATCACTATAAGAGGGCTTAACCAAACCATTCTAATTCTACTTATCACTCTCTGACACATCCCCCCATTTTCCAGTGACAGGAGAAGCTTGGAAAGAAACTTGGACCTATTCATATCGTCCATTATTGTCAATCATAGCCAAACACTGTGGGGGCTCCACAAATGCATGACCAGTATCAACTTCCTTCCTCAAACCACCCTCCAAGGCAATCTGAAAGATTTCATTACTCATTGAAGAGCTCCCCTCCAATTCATCATGAGACAATTACTGGAATTGATTGCAAGTGTCAATTGTGATCAGCAAACCACCATCAGATTTCAGCTGCACATTCTCCTGGATAGCCGGACAAAGAGTACTTCCATCATGTACTGGGCCATCACCTGCTGGACTCAAAGGAAACTCTCCCTCCTTCTGTACACCAACACCAGAAATACACAACCCATTGATCACACCTGGAGCAGCCTGACTGAGCCAATTCACGCGAAGCAGAGCATCCCCTGAGGAATCAATCACTTCCGAACTTCCTCCAAAACCATCACCAGGACCAGGACCATTCACACCAGTACTCAACTGAAGATATTGCTTCAATCTATCAAAGACCGCAACCATAGACAGGTTACTATGTTCCCCCACTCGTTTTTCCAACTCTGAACCACCCAGCTCAACAACATTGCCATGCTTGCCAGCATTTGTGCTGAACGACCCCTGACCAGATGATCTAACATGCTTCTTCAACACAACAGCTGACCGTCTTCTCCTTGTTCCACCAAGACAGTAACTGGCCATATGACCCAGGTGGCAACAACTCGAGCAGTATTCAACCCAATCCTCAAAACAACCTCTTGCATCCATTAGAACTCCTCACCGACAGTAATCCATATCCAATCGACCGGTGGCCTCGAAGCATCCACCTCAACGCAAATACGTGGATTAACCGGGTGGCTCACAGAGGATGTGCGAACATCAGAACATAAAAATTGACCAACCGGGTTACCTATCATACGGATTATTGAGGTATTTTGAAAGGAAAAGGGAGATGCGGAAGACTTACCCATGTCGCTACTGCAGGAGGATCCCGGTTCATGCAAAGGTCAAATGACCAGCAAAGAAGGGAAAATTTGCATCCGTTGCATCTCCGAGGAGCTCTGGACCAAACACAAATCAAGTAATCCTCTAAATCAAAACGTATCATCATGTGATGATTATCAATCAAACCGATAACTGCGCGGTCCTATAAATCCCATTTACTGAACACAAAATGATCGAAATCATCAACCAAAGGTTGTTGATGCGAAAATCGGGCAACCAGGGTCAGATCTAAGAAACTCGAGGCCTCAGATAATTTCGATAACATGATCGAGAGTTGGGGTTCCCCAAGGTGAAGGTCTGGAACTTTTGGGCTTATAGAAATCAACAGAAAGTCAAGAAGGAAACTAGGGTTTGAAAAAGGCACAAAGGGCCCCAGCGACCCTCGATGCGGTGAATCCAACCCATCCTCCCCCTCCCACCACCAAGAAGGGTGGGGGAATCCATTATCAGTCATCAACTAGGGCATCACATCTCCATCGCCATCGCCTCCCCCCATCCAGACACCCTTCTCCCTAATATATTATATTTATTAAATTTTTTTATCAAAGACTTATCCCTTCTCAAATATTTTTTCGGAGACCAAATTTGACATTCTCTGTGATGCACAAGCACTACGTCGACATTGAAAATGATTTTCATATTTATCATGAAATAAATTATAATTTATATGTTTTGAATTATTTTTGTATTATATTTATATTATATTTTTATAAATTATTTTTTTAATAATTTTAATAAATTTTTATATCATATTTATGTCTTGATAATATCATAAAAGATACAATACTTGATAAAAAATATTTTTTTACTATTCACTAAAACTTTAACTTTAGAAAAATATAAAAAATTCATATCAAGAAAATTGAATTTATAAATCCAAAATTAATTATATTATATAAAATCAAATTTCTATAAGAATTATTAATTAATTCTAATATGAATGCATGAAATACAACAAAAAAAGTTTTTTGAAAAATACATTTTTTAAGTCTAAAAATAAACTTACACAAAAAATAAAGTATAAAGCTAATTAACATATAATTAATTATATTATTTATAACTAAAGTATTATTATCTTAATTTAAGATCAAATTAAAATAATAATGGGTCTTTTAAAGAAAAAATGACAACTTTACAAAAAATGATATTTTTCACTATTCCCTGAAAATTCAAAATTTTAGAACAATTATAAACTTTCTCCCTAAGATAATTTTGATATGAGGATTTAAAAAATGAATTTAATTCTTTAAATAAATTTTATAAATATTTTATAAATTAATTATAATATTTTCTCATAAAAAAAATAAATAACCATTTTTTAAGAATTTTTTTTGAGGCATAAAATAATTCTACTAATAATTGAGTGATTATTTCCAAAGTATTAATCAATAAATTTGTATTGAGTGTGACCTTTATATATATTTCATAATGCAGATAATTATATTAATACCCACCAATTAAATGACTAAGTTATAATGATCATATAATATTTCATAATTCATTTAAGCTCGATGTTGTGTATCTTGTATGCTATCAAACAAAACCTTCTTTTAAAATCTTGGGATATTACAGAACATCCTCAAAACATCTGGCATAAACTTAATTGATTAAGTAACTAAATAAAACATGATCATAAATGAAATAAAAGGGATAATGATAATGTAATGAACTTGAAAAATTTTCTTAAGAAGGTAAAGAATTAATATAATTTTGTTATTCATGAGTTAAAGAACATACAATGCTAAACGATATTTAATGTAAGGGATTTCTAGTCTCAATTTTCTTTCTTCGAGACTTATTCTATTTTCACTACTTGTTTTATTTTTTTGGTGTCTAAACTACCTTATGGGTTTATTTTATCATTCTTATCTAAAAATTAAAGTGTTTAAAAATCCATTCAATGTTATTTCCTTAAATGTTTCATTAGTTTAAAAGTTATCATATTGTAATGGATTTTCCTTTAAAACCATATTTTAAAAGTTTTAATGTTTTTATTCTATTTTTATTCTATGTGAATATTCATTTAAATGTTTTAATAATGTTCTTATATACAATTCAAGGACTATCAATGGTTATTTTAAAATACCATTGACTTCATTTACAAGGTTTAAAAAGGAATATTCTTATAATTTTCTAAATGAGGATATTTTACTGAAGGTGTGAAAGGAATAATTATTTTAACTTTTATAAAATGAATGGAATTTATCGTTATCAAGAATTTTCATCAGTTTAAAGATTATTTTATTAGTTTACATGGTTATGTTAAAATAAAATCACTTCCAAAATATTTTGAGAATTTTCCATTTTTAATATTTTTCAAAATAAATGGATATATCTACCTATTTTTATATGAAAATGGAAAGTTATTTACTTATGGGTTTAGAAGAGTTTTTCATGGGTTTTATAATGAAAAGGTTCATGCTTGAATTTTTTTTGTTCATGATATGCTACTTAATTATTATATAAGATGACATGTGATCCTGATATATCTTATACTATGGGTGATCCTCGAAGATCTTATATGATGGGTGAACTCGATATAGCTCTCCAATGCATTGAGTAATGTTCCTCGTCTTCAAAGGCAATAAGGAAAATTTAAACTAAGGAGGTTTCTCCTATGAATTTAATTAGGATCCAGTTATTTATGGTACAAGTGAACAAAAGTTATGAATATAATGATCTAAGATGCCTATAAGGGTTTTTCTTTTATTTATATATGTTTTAAAGGATTTCTTTAAGAAAAAAGTGTGTTTTAAATGTGGATAGTATTAATCTTATACACTCAAAGAATAATCAAGTAAATGTAAAATATTTATGGGTTTTTATGTTTTTCACTAGAATAATGAATTTATTTACTTTATGTCCCTTATTGAGCTTTTTTTTTCTCATTACACATTTTTAAATTTTTTTCATGGGGTTTAAGGATGAGTGGGAACAAAGAAGAAGTCAAGTTGCAACCAATAAAGTTTTTCCATGAAAAGAAAAAAAGTTTCATTTTAAAAGTTTTATATTATAGAAAAAATGGATACTGAGTGAAAGTGTCCACTTTTTGATATATAAGTTTTTTATATAATATTTATGAGCTAATTCTCTATAACTCTAAACCTTAAATATCATGAAATTCTAATAAGGTGAATTATTTTATAAAAATCAATATTATGTAATGTTTTAAGGATGACCCCTTATAGCCAACACAAAAGTAAAGGTTTAGATAACTTTAGAGGTTAGGATAATATTAATAAAAAACCCATGATATATTATAACTTATGGTTATATTGAAATGGAATATTATTTAAATATTACCATGTTTATTTATCTAATATATGGCAGTTCCGAATGGTTTTCCACTGAAGAGACATTTAAGCTAAAGTAAGAAGGTATTAAGAGGGAAATGTACTTCCAAATCAATAGGTTGGAATGGTATGGATTTTAATTGTTAATTTTGTTACACTAATGTATTAGTTTATATAGGATATAAATGGTGGAAGCATCTATTTTAGAGAGAAACCAGATTTACCATAGAGGAACATGTTAATGATTAATAAATTTATGAAATAGAAGCCTCTAACTTTCAGTGGAAGCTCATATCCACTGGTAGCTGAAGGATAAATCAATGATCTGGAAAATATATTTAGAGTCATGGGTTGTTTAGAATGTCAAATGGTAACTCCTTCCATTTATAATTTTAAAGATGAAGTTAATCGATGGTGATCATTGGTTAAGAATAATAGATATATATAGAAGTGATTGATTCAATGGAATGGGATGTATTTACAAATCTTTTCATGGATAAATATTTCCCTAAGGTTGTTTGACACATAATAGAGAAAAAAATCTTGTAATTAAGGAAAAATTAGGAGGATTAAATAGTTGTGTAATTTTTTTTTACAAGATTGGTTAGGTACGCATCGAATTGTATTTAGGACCTTGATAATAAAATTAATATATTTAACTTAGGATTGAAACTAAGTTCAAAAATATAATTTTCATCATGAGAATTTAAAATTTATGAGAAATTTGTTCATTGTGATACGAAATTTGAGATGGATTTTGTTGGAACTTATGTGCCTGATGATGATAAGAGTAAGAAATGGTCAACGAAGAAATCAATGAGAAAGTATTTAACTAATAAATATGGAGGTAACCCTCAACATGTTCCAAGTGAGGTAAATAACATTTTATATTTTTTAATGGGATCTATAAAGTGTTACTAGTGTGGTGAGTTTGATCATATGTCCTATAAATACCAATAAAATAGTCCCAAACAATCCAATAATGGGGTATCAGATAAACAACCAATGGATATTTGTTTTAATTATAATAAGTTTGGGAATTATGATAACAAGTGTCAAAAGTTAGTTACTCATGGTGGAAATCATCTATATTGAAAGGAAAAATGTGTGTAAAAATCATTTACTACTACTACAATTGATATAAGGTCATCTAATGAAGTGGTGAGAGGTACGTTACTTTTTTATTCAAATTATGACAATGCCTTATTTGACTTGAGATTATCGCATTCCTTCATTTTTAAAAAAATTACAAGTAAAATGGGAATACCACCTCATGAAAAGAAGATATATTTTTTGGTAAAAAATCATGGTGAAATTATTAAATCAACCAAGACTTATTATAATATTTTTATTGTTATTAGTGGGGTGTTTTTTTACGAATCTTATTGAACTTCCCATAATAGAGTCTTATATTATTTTGGGTATGGATTAGATTTTAGTTTATCATTATAAGATAGATTAAAAATATAAGAAAGTTGTATTAAATGATTTCATACCTTTGATAACATATCAGTAATCTAAGAAATTGATTAAAGAGAGTGGTGAATGTTACCTAGCACATGTTTTTTAAAAAAAGGAATTTTTTAGATTAGTCATGTTCTATTTTTAAAAGAATATATAGATGTATTTCCTAACGATTTTACTAGTACTATTCATGACCATGAGGTTGAATTTCCTATCGACTTAGTTTTTAATGCTATGTCAATTTCAAAAACACCTTATCAAATAGATCAATTAGAAATTTTGGAATTGAAAAGGAATTTACATGAGTTACTTTACAAAGGTTTAATTTATTTGATCACTTCATCATGGGTGATATTTTTTTATTTGTTAAAAATTAACATGGTTTAATGAGACTTTTCATTGATTATAGATCCTTGAATAAAATCACAATTAATAAGAGGTATCCTTTACCTCATATCGATTTTTTTTGATCATATCTAGGGAGTTCATTATTTTTCAAATATTGATATTAGTTCAGGGTACCATCAATTGAAGGCAATGAAGGAAGATATTCTGAATATGGAATTTTGGACTAGATATAAGAATTATGAGTTTATGGATATTCTCTTTCGGATTTATAATTAACTACTTATATTCATGGATCTTATGAATAGAGTTTTCAATCACTATTTAGATAATTTTTTGTCTATATTTATTGATAATATTTAGGTATATTCTAAAATTCACGAGGATCATGAAATATGCCTAAGGATTGTTTATAAAACCTTAAAATAAAATAAGCTATATAGAAACTTTAGTAAATATAAATATTGGTTTCAACATATTTAAATACTTAGGAATATTATTTCTAAAGATAATATTGTCTTTGGCCTTTCTAACACTAAATTGGTTTAAGAATTGACAAGACCTATAAATGTCATAAAGATTTATAGTTTTATTGGATTAGCAAGTTACTATCAGTGTTTTGTTGAAATATTTTTTTGATTATCTATCCCACTAAATATGTTAACTCAAAAAAGATTTAAATTTATTTGGGTGAAATACTGTGATGAATTTTTCTAATAATTTAAAATAATATTGGTGAATTCTATAGTTTTGTCCCTACCCTCTAGATATGGTGAATTTTTCATCTTTAGTGATGCATATTTGAAGGGGATTGGTAGTGTTTTTATGCATAATGATCAAGTAATTTCTTATTCTTCATTCCAATTGAAACCTCATGAGATAAATCATCCTACACACCATTTTGAACTATCTATTCTGGTTTTTTCTTTAAAAATATGGATACATCATTTATATGGAGTAAAGTTTGAAATATATACTGATAATTAAAGTTTGAAGTATATATTCACTTAGTGAGTGTTGAACATGAGGCATATAAGATGGGTTGAACAGATAAAGGATTATGATTTCATTATTTATTACCATCTAGGGAAAGAAAACAAAGTAATGGATTTTTTGAGTAAAAAATATAATTATTCATTAACCATGATATGTTTGAAACATGATCCTTTGGTAAATGATTTTATGAATAATGGAATATAAATTGTGCATGAAAGAACTTCCTTTTTTCTTTTAGGTTTCAGTGTATTCTTCATTATCAGATAGAATTAAGAAAGCTCAAAAGGAAGACCATGATTTATAAGGAATGGTGGAAATGGTAAAGAAATTTAAGTTACCTAAATTTAACATTGACAAGGATGGTGTTATAAGAATTGGAAAAAGTTTGTGTGTGCCAAATATCTCCTAATTTAAAAATAAATTGTTGAGTGAAGCTCACAATTCTACTTTTTCTTTTCATCCTAATAGTACTAAGATGTATCTCAAGAAGATAGTCTGGTTACATGGATTTTTTATCTTCATTTTATCTGACCATGATCTTAGATTTAATTATAATTTTTGGAAGGGACTTAAAAAGTCATTGGGTACTAAATTAAATTTTAGTACAACTTTTAATCCTTAATCTGATGGAAAGTTTGAGTGAAGTATTCAAACTTTGGAAGACAATCTTCAAGCTTGTTCAATGGATTACTATAGAAGTTGGTATCAACATCTTTCTTCAGTTTAATTTTCTTATAATGATAATTTTCATTCTTGTATAAAAATGGAACCTTTTGAGGATTTATATGGAAAGAGATGTCAGACTCTAGCTTATTGAAATGAAGCAGGTGAAAGGAATTTATTGGTAATAGAGTTAGTAGAAGAGATAGATGGAAAGATAAAGATGATTAAATGAAATACGAGGGTATCCTAGAGTAGAAAAAAGAGTTATATAGATAACCAAAAGAAATATCTTTCATTCAAGGTAAGAGATAATTTTTTTATAAAGTACCTCCTTGGAAATGTATCATTAATTTTGATAAAAAGGGAAAGATAAGTTTTTGGGTCATTGGACTATATGAAATTTTGGAGAAAGTTATACCAACAGCATATTGAGTGGAATTTTTTTCAAGTTTTTCTCAAGTACATGACGTGTTTCATGTTTCATTATTAAGGAAGTATGTGCCAGATGCATCTCATGTTTTGATCCCCAAGGAAGTACAGTTTAAAGAGATTATTTTGTATAAAGTATAATCATTTTATATTCTTGATCATAGAGATAAGGTGTTTTGGAATAAGGTGATTCATCAAGTTATGTTAAAAAAAAACAATATCATTAAATAAGCAACATGGGAATCAAAAAATGCCATGAAATAAAAATATTCCCACTTATTAAAGCAGTGAATAAAATTGAGAGGAAATAATTTTAAAAATCATTTAAGAATGTGATAACCTAGGTAATGGAAGATAAATTTCATGTCTTATTAATATTCCTAAATTATATTCACTATATTAATATTAAGTAATTTTTCAATTGAAAAGGAAATTTTTCTATTCTTACTAAATTTGTTTTCATGCATTACATGGTTTTATTTAAAACACTAATGTTTAGATTTTAGAATTTGAATTTGAAAATATGAACTTTATATTTGAAATTATAAAGATAAAATTTTAATAACCTGATATTTTTATGAAATATTTCTCTTTAAATAATTCGATTTCTTCGGTATCTTGTGTTGCATGCAACACCAATATTAAATGAACCATGATATACTATTAAAATATTATTATTATTAGAACATGACCATTATAACCTAAATATTGAATTGAAGGATATGGATAGGAATAAAAATATTATGAAATATATATATTTATTAAATCTTATGAAATAAATACTTAATTTTTAGTAGTCATTTTATTCTTTAAAAATATGTTTTTTTCAAAAAATAATTTAATTTCTTTCTATGAGAAGATAAATAAAAATAATTTTGAAAATTTTAGAAAATTTATTTGAAAAAATAAACTTCATTTTTTAATTCATATTTTAAAAATTATCTTAGTATGATTTTTTCAAGATTTTCTAAAAAGTTTAAAATTTTAATGAATAGTGAAAATATTGATTTACATTGAAAAATGTATTTTCTTTTAAAGAATTTACAAAGTAAAATTATATTTTTAATTAGTTTTAAAATTTAATTATATCATTTTTATTAAAAAAAATCTTATTTATTTCTTTGAAATTAATTTTATACATGAATTTAATATAAAAACATTTTGTACTTAAAAATGGAATTTTTCATAAAAATTATTTTTCCTTATATTTTTTTGGTTTGAAATTAAATTAAATTATGCTGATTTTATGTTTTGAATTTTTAAAAATTGATTACATATTTGGAATTAGGAGGTCTAAATTTAGTAAATATACCCATATTATTTTTGGTCAATATGAATTGTTACCTTAATAATTTTTGTTACCACGGTAAGGGGTAAATCAGGTAATTAAGAGTAAAAATAATATGATAAGAACTATAAAATTATAACAACACTTGACCCAATTTTATTTTATGTGTAATTTTTAACCATAATAATCCAAGATTCTAAATTATGACCATTTTACACCACTTAGATAAGATTATTACCTTTATATTATTTTGTTTAAAGAAAAGTCAAACATGTCACACTTATGTTTTTAATAAGTATAATATTTTTAATATGGTTTTATCCAAAGGATATATTCAAATATAAATAGAATTTTGAAATATAAAATATTTATATTCATTGTGATTTTTTAAAATTTTTAGTTATGATATAATTACCTTAAATTCTTGCACACCAATGATGCAATAATTATTCAATTAAAGGAAAAATCAAATAAATAATATTACAAATAGTAAAATAAATATAATTTGAGATATTTAATGTAATTAATGAATTAACTAAATTACCATGAAATTTTTAAGATATAATAATTTTTTTTCTAATTTTACTTGTTTTTTTGATTATTTTAAAGTTGAAGTAATGAATAGTATCAAATTTGACAATAATGATATTTTATGGAATTAATATTTTATTAAATTATTCAAAAATCATAAAAAATATTAAATAATACAAAAAGAGATAATATATGGTCTAAAAATTCATACTATATTCATTTATAGATCATTTGGAAGCATTTGGATCTAGAATAGTCTTATTATATTTTAATATTTTGTAAAATTCTAAAACACCCCTCTCCTCCCCTTATAAATACCACCCCTTCTACTCGCACCTTATAAGCCTTTAATATTTCCAAATATCTTAAATAAACTCTCATACCCATAACCGCCATTTAATGTTGGATCAGTGTCTGTATGGTTACTGGTAACCCATAAACCAACTTTGAGAAAATGAAAAAAATGGATTGCAGGCAGGCTTCAAGGAGGTGATATTCAAGAGGTAACATTCTCAAACTACCTCTTTTAATTTTTCTTCTTGTTCTACCTTCTCCTAAAATCTTTCACCCATATTGGAATAATAAATCCAGTATAATTTATAAAATTTTATTTTATATTTCTAATTTAATATTTTATATCCACCCCCTTTTCTTATCTATTCTTATTCAAAGAAAGGAAACCACTATCCAAATTATGGCGGTTAACTGTCTCCGTAGATAATGAGTTTTCATTTTCCATTATCGCCTTCACAGATGGTTATAAAACTATTATTATGGTTAAACATGATTTTAATAATTATATTATATCTTATTTCATGTTATGGAACTAATATATATTAACATAATATTAAATAAAATGAAACTAATGCGTGATGGTCAGAAAAATCGCCAAAATAAACTAAACATTCATCATTAAATTTTTATCAAATGAATCATCTTCATGTTATAAAAAATTATATATTGGACCATTTAAACTTATATAAGTTTATTACTACAATTTTATTTCACTTATGTAAAATTATTTCCATTTGATAATAAATTTCATATTTATACACAAGTGAACTAACTATGAAACCATGAAACAAACACTCCCTGAATGATAAAATCACACCTTAAAACTCATCAAAATTTCCATAAATGAACTTAATAAAATTATAAAAAATAAAAAACATTATGAATAGGTTATAAATTAATAAATTTATGAATCTAATTTGATTATATATAACATTAAGTGCAAGTGAAGAACACATTTGGACATAAGGTAATGGATCTCTCTGAACCTCCATATTTACTTTGGGTTACACTTTCTCTCTCATTTCCTCAATTTATCTATTATTTATTATTATATAATTATACTATATTATGTTTATATATACCACAAATATGTATTTATCTTAATTAATATTTATTTTCTGAGGAATTATATGTTTTAAAAGGTTCCCTTCTCAATTACTCATGATAAGAAAACCCGATTAAAGAGAACTTCTCTATTTCTTACCTATTTTCTTGCACACCCCATAAAATATTTTAAGACTCAATTTTTTTATAAAATCACTATATTTATAATGAAAAAAAATTTAGTTCAAATTTTATTTTATGGAAATAATTATTTTTTTATCCTCTTTAAAGACTCATTATTATTTTCCCTAAAAATATGCTAAGTGGCGCATTTCTAAAGTTACATAGCCACTAGTTTTTATGTTTTCACTACATTTTGTCTTTATTATTCATAATATATTCTTATATTTCCTTTATTAATGTATAATAATAAATAAAATCCCTATTTTCATGGATAACACTATGATATGCCTTTTGGTCATACCTTATGACATGATTACAATACCCATTTCTTTCCATGGGTAACCATTATATTTATTCCTTATGTTTTATTATTTTTGTGGAACACATATAAATGAAGATGTTATTCTGGGTGTACCTAGGTAGAACCCCAATGCATTGGGTAATGTTTTAGTCTCATGAGACATTATTTATGGGATTAGTAAGTAAACCTAATCCATTATGGGACTCTATCTACCTTGTGATATAGTCTTGGAAGTTATCCTAGACTCCTATTTATGTCATGTTATATGTTTCTACCACATTAATTTTTTCCAGGATAATATGATTTCATGTTCTATATGTTATTCTTCTATATGTTTATTCATGATCTATATCTTCTATGTTATCATGTTATGCCTTTTAACTCATGTGTTATAATTCAATCCCATGTTTATTTACTTACAAGGATTTATATATCATCCCTTTTGTCTATGTATTCTATAGGTTATCCTTTCCCTTTGTATTAGATCAAAGAGAGTTATGATCTCATTATGGAAATTAACAAAAAGATCGCTTATTATAGTTTCATGATTTCTATTTATGTATCTAGTCTTCCAAAGACACTATAATTTTCAATCCTTGGTTTTATTTAATGGATAATTATGAATAAAACCACGTTATAATATGTATAAAAGGATTAGATCACTATAAAAAACATATTATAATGATTTTTTTGGGTTTTTTATGAAAATATTTATTTTTAAGTGAATATTTAAAATATTTTTTTTTGTAAAACTATCGATTATTTTCATTAAATAAAGTAAATTAAAAGTAAAATTATGTTTCAAAGTAAAATAAGTATCATTTAATTATAAATAATACAATTAATTACATATGAATAATAAAATACTTGATTTTTTTGTAAGATCTTTTTTGGGCTTAAAAAACACATTTTACTTAAAACTGTTTTTCGTTGTGTTTTTCATTTTTATCTTAAATTAAATTATTTCAATTATATGGATTGAATATTGAAAAATGGATTCTATATTTGGAATTATAAGGTTAAAGTTTGGTAAATATTTTCCTTTTATGTTTGTTCATTATGAATAGAAATCACATTAAATATTTGCTACCTCAATAAATGTAAAATGGGTAAAACATGGTTAGAACTATGGGATAAGACCTTAAAATCATCCAAAAAATTTCCTTTATTTCATTTTATAAGTTTTTTATACCATAACTACCAAAGTTTTTATTTTTTTTAATTTATTTCTTATTTAATTTGATAATTACCTTAATTTAATTTTAAGTAAAGAATAAAAACAAAATGTCACTCTCTTTGTTTTAATGTATGTAATATTTTTACATAGGGATAATAAAAGTTTTTGTTATGTTACAAGTTTTTATTTTAAATATTAATGAATTATTTTTATCATGGTAATTTATTTTTAATTTTTAGTTATGTGATAACTGCCTTAAATTCTTACGCAACACTGACACAATACTTTCCCAAGTAATAGAAAATTTAAGTAAATGATTTTAAAAAACATTATAAAAAATAAAAATTGGATGAAATATTGTGTTTTGTGAATTTTATATACGAATATAATATATTAGTGTTTTTTTAAAAAAATTATATTCTAATTACATTACTATCTTGATGTTTTTAATGTCAAACTATTTGAATAGTCTTGAAAACAATTTTAATGGTATATTATATTAAATAATATTTTATTTAGTGATTTAAAATTCATAAAAAATTTATATTTGGAAATGTTAATGTTATTTAGTATATAATATCATCCATTACCCAATTATGGGTCAATTTTCCTTTTATATAAACTTTTTTACCTCCTACAGTGCAAACGACATTGATATCACGGTAATCGTCAAAAGGGTTAACAGAAGGTTAAAACTAAGAGATAAGGGTAAAAATATCACCTAAAATTATAAAAAAATTATTTTATGTAGATATTTAGTATATTAATAATATTTTATTTTTATAATTTAACATGAATATTAATTTATATTAATTTAATACTTTAAGTAATTCCAAGAGATCCCATCTCCCCACTTATAAAAGGGAACCTCCTCTCCTCCCTTCCTCACACATTTTGAGAAGTCTGGTTCATCTAATACCTAAAAAAGTCTCTCTCAAACAACCATAAATATTACCAATATGTCTTGGTCTCAAAAAAGGCCAATCGTAGAAGGTTTAAGGTATAATAAAAAGAGGATATCTGAGGAGAAGGTATATGTCCTAACCTTTATATTTCAAATTTATTTCTTCCTCTAAATCTTTAAAATCATCTTTAACTATGATGAAATAACAACATAAGTATCTTAAATATACTGAAATTTTATTATGATTATGGTATAACCCTTTCTAATCTCATTTTACTTACTATAAGAAATGAAAACATCGCTCATACATATATGTGGATTACCACCTCCATGAAGTGATGTGTTTAATTTTTCATTATCACCCCATAAGGATGGTTATTATGATAGATTTAATTTATATATAAGATATTCATGAAATAATTATCATTTTTTAAAGATAATATATAATATTTTTTTTAAAACCCTAATATTTTTAAAATAAAACTATGTTTGATAATTTATACGACACACAACATCAAGCCTAAACGAACCATGAT
The DNA here is from genome assembly GCA_963277665.1 of Viscum album. Lineage (NCBI taxonomy): Eukaryota > Viridiplantae > Streptophyta > Magnoliopsida > Santalales > Viscaceae > Viscum > Viscum album. The sequence goes on along the minus strand of OY728164.1, from coordinate 564,197,204 downwards.
AATTTAAATATGACCGTTATAACCTAGAAATTATATTGGTAGGTATGGATATTATTAAATAATTTATGATATATATATATATATATTTCCTAATAAATATACATTTATTGATAAATTCCTAGGAAATAAGAACTCATTTTTAATGAAGACATTTTATTCTTCAAAAAATACTTTTTTTCAAAAATGATTGTTATTGATTTTGTAAAAAAATATTATAATTATTTTATAAAAAATTTAGAAAATTAATTTAATAAAATGAAATTAATTTTTTAAATAATAATATTAAAATTAAATTTGGTTTAAATTTTAGGATTTTTCTAAAATGATTGATTTTTAAGTGAATAACAAAAGTTACTGATTTTTCAAATACAGTCATTTACTTTCATTTAGTAAAGTAATTTAAAAGTACCTTTATATTTTTAATTTAGTATTAAAGTTACATATGGAAAATTTTAATTACATTAATTTGATTAATTTCATTTTAATCATAAATTTTCATGATCATGGTATAAGTTTATTTTATTATTAAAAAATAGTTTTCTATAAACTATTTTTAAGTGCATAAAGTTTATCCATTTTAATTAAATAAAATAATCACTATTAATAAAATATTTAAATGAAATTTATATATTATATATATTTATATTAAATTAAATTTATATAATTATTATTTCTAGTCATAGAGTTAATCTAAGATTATCGATTTCTTGAAAATTTCATTTTCCTGAAAAAATCGATTTTCATCGCATTTTGCAGGTTTAATTTTAAGTTAAATTCTCCTAATTATTTAAATTAATTTAATAAAATTAAGTAAATATTTATATTCATCATAATTAATATTTTTTTAATAATTCCAACTTAATTTTTGGTCATAATTAATAGTGAAAACAATAAAATATTTATTACCACAATTAAGGTTAAAACAAGTTTTCCATTGGTTAATCTATAATTCTAAGAGTTAAAATGACCTAAAAAATTTATGAAACCTCGTTTTTGGGTTGTATTTTTAATTTAACTTTATCACCTATTAATATGAGTTATTTTGGATCCATTTTTCAAGAAATCGATTTGACATTATTTTAAATCTTTGAAAAACTACAAGTGTGCCACTCCACCCACTTATAAAGGGGAACCCACTCCCCTATCCTCTCCACACTTGAAAATAATTTGGTTTTAGAAAATATCAAACTAAATACCTTTTTTAATTACCTTACCATTTCCTAGAATCCTTTTATTGATTAGAAAACCCCACTAAGAAGTATTTTGGTGAAAACCTAAAGATTTTGTCTAAAGAAGAGGTATCGTTCTTAACTGAGCGATTGTTTTATTTATTATTCCACTTACTTAAAATATTATTCAACCATGATTATTTATTATATTTACTATATAACATATAATGATTTTTTATTTTTTTAATTTCATAACCTACATCCATATCTCGTTCCATCAAATGGGAAACAAAACTATCATTTGTGTATACGACAGACCATCACCTCATGAACCGATGTAATTAGTTTTCCATCATCGCCTCTCAAATATGTTTATAATGATGGATTTAATGTATATATATGATATTAATGACATATTTATAATTTTATAAAATTAATATATCATATATTTTCTTACCTTTCCATTCATTAAAAGATGATAATATCATTTACGCGCACGTATGGAATACCACCTCCATAAAGTGATGTGATTAATTTTTCATTACTACATCACATGTATAGTATATATAAATGTATTTAAAGAAATAATATTATATTTATTATATAATGATATTTTTGGAAGGATAAAATAACACTTACCTTCTTTCCATCATGATCTTTGAAAAATGAAAACGTCACTCATGCGTACATACGACATACCATCTCCATGATTGTAACATAGTTTATTTATCATAATCATATTTCATGGATTAATTTAAAAATATAATTTATGTATAAAAATGTAAATTATTTCATTATTATTATTATTTAAATGATGAATTAATAATCTCATTGACCTTATTCAACTTAACAAAGTGTTTTTATACATATGAACTGAATATCATCAAAAAATTCTATATGAACAAAAATGATTAAGTAATTGAATATAAAATGAGTAATAAACTTAAAAAAATTTCTCAAGAAACTAAATAAATAATATAAGTTTATTATTCAGGAAGATAAATAACACACCTGAGGATTTATACTCAAGGTAATGGATCTCTCTAAACCACATTTTTCTTAAGTCATGACCATTATCTATCTAACTCACTTTATATCTCTCTTTAATGATATGGAACGATTCTAAATTATATTTATATATCTATAAAATATATAAATAGGTTTTTATTCCTTCATTTCATGGGATAATACATTCCATAAGTTATGTTCTCAAATTAAACCCATTTCTTTCCATGGGTAATTTTTATCTTTATGCCTTAAGATTGATTACCTTTGGTGGTACACATAATCATGTACATGTTATGATGGGTGCGCCTAGATATCTCTTCAAAGCATTGGGTAAATATTTTTTCTCATGAGATATTATGTATAGGATTATGGAGTAAACCTAATCTATTATGGCACTTTTCCACCATATGATATTGTCTAGGTAGTTATCCTTGACTCATGTTTATGACATATTATATGTTGCCACCACATTTACTATGTTTCTATAATATTATGATACCATGTTATTTATTCCATTATTTCATTTAATTACTCATGAGCCTTATATTTTATTATATCATGTTATACCTTTCATTCACATATTATGTTTCCTTATCATGGTTATTCCCTTACCAAGATTTTTAAATCACCCCTTTCTTTTATATATTCATCAAGTTATCCTATAAAGTTTTAAGAGATAAAATGGATTTAGAAGATCATTATTGAGAATGAAATAAGGATTTAATGTTTTTGTTTCCTTTTTATATTATGAATCTAGTCATCCAAATACACTAGGCCTCACGATATTTGGGTTGTAATTATTGGATATTTATGTTTGAAAGTCATGTAATATTATGTGTAAAAGATTTAGATAACTATATTTTGTATCAGAGAAATGTATAGTTATTTTTTGGGATTGGGACTTGAATAATTTAATGAGAACCATAGGTAGAATTCAAATTATAAGAAAATATCCTGTAATTTTGGTGAAGGATAAAGTGGGTGGTTTCCAAAGAATTACATCCATATCTGGATACCAGAAGTGGATGTGGCTCTAGCACAATTATACATAGGGGTGATAACTCCAAAAGGGTTAATCGGTATTTTAATTGATATTCACCTAGTGCATGAAAAAGATACCTTGTTGCACACTTGGTTTTACACTCCTAAGGGATATCTTTTGGAAATTCACGAACTCTTTACGAAATATTTTGAAGGACTTGAAAAAACTATTAGGTTGTATGACCTAATAGGAAACATTACCAAGGATTGTCTAGATTTAAACCTAGAGACTCATAAGTTAGGATATACTTATCATTTATAAGTTATTCCTTCTAAGTTTATAAGTCTCCTTTTTTATGTTAATGTATTCTCACCATGTTTTTTCTTTTTAGTTAATGATGGGAATAAGAGAAATCATGACAAAAACCAATGTGATAGGTAATGTGATGATTTCCCCAATGATATGCCTAACCTTATAGGAGAGGGAGATGATAAATTCATGGTAGTTTTGGTTCAATTATCTCATGTTATGAAAAATAAATTGAATCATGTGGAACACCCCCACTTCTAATAAAGAGAAAGTTCTAGTCGAGTATTTTATGCAGAAAATGTCTCCTAAATTTAGTTGATCTTATGATTCCCTCAAAATGTAACAATTTATTAAATTTATTGAGAATATATTCTATATCCTCCAATTCTCATAGTAAGATAATGTTATGATGGATATTTATCGCATTGAGGGGGAAGCCAATTAGTGGTATGTACTAGTCAAGAACACAAATTCCTATGAGGATATTGATTCCCTGGAATGGGAAGACCTCAATAAAATATTTTTCAATAGATGTTTTCCTGAAACTCTCCATATTAAAATGGAGAGTGAGTTACTTGGACTGAATAAAAAAACATGATTCTATTGGGGCATATGAGGAAAAATTCACAAGTCTTTCACAATATGCCTCTGACTTTATCATCAATACAAAATTTAATGTGGATCAATTATTTAGTAGGTTAAATCATAGTTTACAAAAAAATTAATAATTTGGGACTTTGAAATATATGGATAGATTTTATGTTATTACCTAAATGTTTATACAGAGATCAATGACTCTCAGTGGTCTCATGGTACTAGAGACAAAAAAATAAAATAGAGTCTGATTTGGGAGTATTAACAGATAAATATCTTGGAGGAAAGAAAACCCAACATCCCATAAAATAGATGTGTGGTAAGAAGAACCCTAGAAAATGTCTCAAGGGAACCAAAATATGTTTCAAATGTGGAAAATAATGGAATCAATCTAATCAGTACTGAATGGAAAGGAAGAAACTCATTAATGTGGAAGTTGAAAAGAAGGTTTAGATCAACACTCAACCCATGGTATAATGTTTCAACTATAAGGAACATGGGTATTATGAAAGAAAATTCCTTAATCCAAGGTTTTTTTGAGACAATTAATGACAAAAACCTCTAAGTCCTAGAGAACTAGGAAGGGAATATTCTATAACTACTACTAGGGTGGATCCCAAAAAAAATACGGTGACAAGTATGCTAGTTATTCATTCATGAATAATAAACATAATATTTTATTATAGTTCTATACATTATTTCATATCTTAAAAGTTTAGTATAACTATTAAATCACCACCTCAAAACATGGGGGTTTATCTATATGTGAGAAGATCAAATAGAGAAATTATTTCATCCCAAGTATATTACTCTTCCCTAGTCAATGTTTGTCTACCTAATCTTCCATAAAATCTCATATTAATTCATTTAGTAGAGTTTTATTCTATAATGGGAATGGTTTTTATATCCTTATATAAATATAATATCAACTGTTGAGATAGGGAGATCACTCTTTATGTCCTAACTAATCCTATGATTCTATATAAGTGTAAGGAGGAGGATGAATCTTCCTAGGAACCTTCTATTCAAACGTGTATATTATTTCCTTATGATAAATAATATCTAGCCTAAATTATTATGAAAAAGGAAATAATCATGGTTGAATACATTCCCATTAGGATAGATTATACTGATGTATTCCATGAAGAGTTTCCTATTCTTCCTCCTGAATGAGAGTTTGAGTTCTTAGTCAAACTTATGTATGGATATTGGCCCATATCGAAGACTCCTTACATAATGGCCACTGTTGAGTTGGAAGAACTAAAAAAGTATCTACAAGAGAATCTATAGAAAGTTTTTATATATACGAGTTCTTCACCATGGTGTGTATCAATTCTCTTTATAAAGAATAAGGATAGGTCAATGTGCCTCTTCAATTATTTTTGTGAACTCAACAAAATCATGATAAAAAATAAGTATTCCCTTTCATGGATCAATGAATTTTTTGATCAAATACATGAGGCATAGTATTTCTCTAAGGTGTACCTTCATTTGGTATATCACCAATTAAGGGTGAAGAAGGAAGATATTCCCCTTAATGCCTTTTGAATAAGGTATAGACACCATGATTTCATAGTGATTCCCTTCATACTCACTAATGCTCCAACAATATTTATAAACATAATGAATAATGTCTTTAGATATTAAATCAAAAAATTATTGGTAGTATATATAGATGATATTCTGAAATACTATAAAATCAAGGAGGAGCATGAGAAGTATTTTTACTACTATGCTAAAGACTTTGAAAAAATAGAAGCTATATGAAAAGTATAGTAAATGTGAGTTCTGGATAAAGGTAGTATCATTATTGGGGCATATTATCACAAGAAAAGGAAAATTTGTGGGGCCTTATAAGATAATGGAAATTGAGGAGTGTACCATTGTAGTATCTGTAACATAGATTCATAGTTTCCATAGACTAGATGGGTATTACTGAAAATTTATGAAATACTTCTCATGATTTTCAAACCATCTAACCAAGATAACTCAGAAGGGAGTAAAGTTTTTCTGGACTAGTGAATGCGAAGATAGATTTAAGGAGTTTAAAAAGAGACTTATCACCGCACCAGTCCTCATGATTCCCTCAAGCGTGGAACGTTTTTTTTGTTATATAAAAATTATTCAAATATTTTATTGGATTATATACTTATGCATGATGATAAAGTGATAGTATATACCTCAAGGCAATTGAAAGTTCATTAACATAACTATCCAACACATAATATGGAGTTGGATGTAGTGATATTATCATTGAAAATATGGAAACATTATCTATATGGGGATAATTGTGAAATATATATAGATCATAAGAGACTTTAATATATATTCACGTAGAAAAATATTAATTTTTTATATTGGATATGGTTATATATGATCAAGGACTATATCTTTTAAATCCATTACCATCATGGGAAATAAAACAAAGAAGTATATTCTCTAAGTATAAAGGATCTATAAATATTATAATTGATGATAATTGAGAAGGAACCAATATTATTATACTTAAAAAGGATAGATATGGGTATCATAAAGGAAGGAACATCATCATTCCTCTCCAAAATGATTTATCAATTATCCCTTCTGAAGAAGATAAAGGATACTAAAAAAGATGATGTGGAAATTCAAAAGAAGGTAGAATATTTAATAAAAGGGAAATAATTAGAGTTAAAAATTTATTAATAACATTTTTTTATGATTTTTTATGACTATGTGTACCATAAAATCCTGAGATAATGAAAGAGCCTTTGAATAATGTACATAACTTGACCTTCTCTAGCCACCTAGGGAGCATAAAGATGTTTTGAGATATCCTAGATAACTATTGGTGGGGAAATATGAATAATGAGATCATGAAATATACATTAAAGCATCTGGTATGTTAATAAGTGAAGGTTTAAAGGAAAAATTCTAAGGGGGTGATGAAACCATTTCCCATACCTATATAAAAATGGGAAAACATCACCATGTTCTTTTTTTATGGTATTTAAATGACATAAAGATAAAATAATGTCATGTAGGTTATAGTTGATCAAATTAAAAATAATTATAACTTCATTTCAATTTGAGGGGACTTTTCAATCAATCAAATTATAAGGATATACATTAGAGAGTTGTTGACGCTGTATAAAACACAACTATTAATTATATCTAACCAAGATTTGATATTTACCTCCAAGTTCTAGAAGAGCCTCCAACATTCTATAAATACTAAGATGAACTTCTGTATGCATTATCACCCCCAAAATGATGGTCAATCTAAGTGGAATATTTAGAAATATGAATACATGTTGAGGTAATGCTCAATGGACTTCAAAGGAGGATGGGATAAATATCTTTCTCTAGTTTATTTTTCATACAATAATAGATTTCACTCAAGAATCCAAATGGAAAATTATGAATCCCTTTATGGTAAGATATTTAGAACATTTGTATGTTGGGATGAATTTTGTGAAAAAAAGATTTTGGGACTTAAAATGGTTGAGTAAATGGTATAAAAGTTTAATACCATTCAACAACACATTATGACTACTTAGAGTTGATAAAAGAGTTATGCTCGAAATCATTGATAATACCTAAAGTTTGAGGATGGGGATAAATAGTTTCTATACATATCTATATGAAAGAGATTCATGAGATTTGGGAAGAAGGAAAGGCTATCCCCAGGTACAATATCCCCTTTGATATTCTTGATCACATTAGAGCTCTGTCTTATCGACTAACACTCTCACCGACCCTTTCTCAAGTACACGGCGTATTCCATATATCCCTATTGAGGAATTACATACTAGATCCATCACATGTACTTAATTAATAGTTCATACTACTATAAAATGATCTCTTATATGAATATAATCTAGTGAAGATCTTAGATTGTAGAGATAAATTTCTACGTAATATGATAACTAATTTGGTCAATATACTATGGAAAAAAGCAAAAATATGAAGAGAACACCTAGGAATTAGAGGAATCCATAAAGAAGAAGTACCCTCACATGTTTCAACATTATTATGCAATTCAAAATTTTAAGGGTAAAATTCCTTAAGGTTGGAATAATTAAAGACCCTAAGATTCTAAAAATAAAACCATGCTTGATAGTGTATACAACATGCAACACCAAGGTTAATGAACCATGATTATTTTAATATGACCATTATAACATAGAATTAAAATTGGTAGGTATGAATAAGATTAAATTATTTATGAAATACCTATAATTTTACTAATTAATACAAATTTATTAATAAATTCCTTGGAAATAAGCACTTAATTTTTAATGAAGACATTTTATTTTTTAAAAAATACATTTTCTTCAAAAATGATTTTTATTGCTGTTTTTGAAAAAATATTGTAATTAATTTTTCAAACTTATAGGGAATTTATTTGATAAAATTAAATTCATTTTTAAAATCATCATATTAAAATTATATTATGGTAAAGTTTTGGATTTTTTCTGAAATAATAGATTTTTTAGTGAATAGTTAAATTACCAATTTTTCAAATACTATCATTTATTTTCAGTAAATCAAGTAATTTAAAAGTATAATTATATTTTTTATTTGGTATTAAAATTAAATATAAAACATTTTATTTATAATAATATAATTAATTTTATTTTAATTATCAATTTTTATGATTTTGGTATAAGATTATTGTTATTCTTAAAAACACAGTTTTCTACAAACTATTTTTAAATGAATAAAGTTTATCCATTTTAATTAATTAAAATAATCACTAGTATGGAATTATTTAAATGAATTTATATAATATATATCTATTTATTTTAATTTCAATTCATATAATTATGATTTCTAGTCATATAGTTAATATAATATCTTCCATTTCTTAACAAATGCATTTTCTTGAAAACCGATTTTCACTGTGTTTTACAAGATTAATTTTATGTTAAATTATAAAACTTATGTGAATTTAATTTGATAAAATGGATTCCATATTTTTAATCATTAAATAATGTAAAATTAATTTTTGATTATAAATAATAGTGAAAATAGTAAATAATTTATTACCACGGTTAAGGTTAAAACAGCTTTACTAGGAGTTAATCTATAAAGATAAGGGTTAAGATGACACAAAACTTTCTAAAAACAAATTTTTTGGTTGTATTTATAACTTACCCTTATCACCTTTGAATATGAACTATTTTGGAGAAATTTTTAAAATAAAGTGACAAATTATAATTTTAAAACTTTGAAAACTTACAATTGTGTCACTCCCCGAACTTATAAAAGGACACATCTTCTCCTTCCCTATCCACACTTCATAAGCCTTTTTATTTAGTAAATTATTTCCCAAATTCCTTCCTTAATTCCCTTAACATGTCATATAATCTTGTTTTTGATTATAAAACCCTCTTGTGAAGGCTTTTGGTGAAAACCTAATGAGTTTTTCTGAAGAAAAGGTATTGTTCTTAACCGTGTGTTTGTGTTTTATTTATTATTCCACCACCTTCATATATTATTCCACCATGATGATATATTAGAATCATTATATCACATATACTGAGATTTTATTATGTTAATTTTATAACCTACATCCATCTCCTCTTCCATCAAATGGGAAACTAAACAATCGTTCATGTGTACAACATACTACCACCTCGCGAATCGATGTAATTTGTTTTCCATCATTGCCTCTCATGAATTTTTATGATTATAGACTTAATGTATATATATGATATTAATCTCATATTTATAATTATTTAAAATTAATATATAATATATTTTCTTACGTTTCCATTAATAGATACAGGTTCTAGAAATTCATTCCTTGCCACTTCTTTGCTTTGAGACTTAGAGATTCTAGTTGAGCTTTTGATTCGACCCTTACAGTTAGAGGCTCCTATGGGCAATAACTCAGTGATTTAAAAAAATTTCTGATAGTGTTACTTGATTTTTGGAGGTGAGAGTTTTGTATGAGATCTCTCTAGTGCAGTAATAGGGCCTTACAACATCATTTTAGGTATGGACTTGATATCTACAATTCATGCCCAGATTGACGGTTTTATGTGGAGAATGCGGTGTTTCCATAGTGATGGAACCATGTTTTCTTTTATCGGAGAAAATTAAATCCAAGAAGCATAGGATGGACTCATACGTAGGAGGGTACAGTCGATTACTCATCATTTGGCTAGATTAACCCTTGGTGTAGTGGAAGTTGCGGGTTCCCAATTTTCTACAATGGTGGTGGAGTATGAGGATGTCTTTCTTGAAGATGTTCTAGGTTTACCTCCCTATTGAGAGGTAGATTTCTAGATCGACTTTCATCCTAGTATGGTACTGATATCTACACCAGCATATCAGATGGATCTCATAGAGATTTGAGAGCCAAGGATGTAGTTGGAGGACTTGCACGAGAAGGGATTTATGAGACCCAGTGTTTCAACCTGGGTAGCCCCAGTTTTGTTTGACAAGAAGGTAGATAGGAGCTTGAGGTTATATGTGGATTACCCATGCTTAAATCAATTAACTATGAATAACAAGTATCCACTACCGAGTATCAATGACCTCTTTGATCAGTTGAAAGAGGTGCGATGGTTCTTGAAGATTGACCTCAGATCAGGCTATCACCAGCTGTGAGTACAAGATGAGGATATAATGAAGACTCCTTCAGATGTCATTATGGTCACTATGAGTACTTGGTGATGACATTTTTCAAGAAAAACGACCCATAAGTGTTCATGGGATGCATAAACCAGATCTTTCAACCTTTTTTGGATCAGTTCATGGTAGTCTTCATTGATGATATCCCAGTGTACTCAAAATATGAGGAGGAGAACACGAGACACTTAGGGATGATCATGGACACACTAAAATATCACCAACATTACATGAATCTCTCAAAGTGTCACTTTTGGATTTGATTGGTCCATTTTCTAGGACAATTCATTTCAGAGGCTGGAGTTGCAGTGGATCCAGCGAAGGTTGAGGCAATGCTTTCTTGGGATCCACCTAAGAGTGTTACTGAGGTTTAGATTTTCTTTGGATTGGATGGGTACTATAGAAGGTTTTTTCATGACTTATCCAAAGTTTCATCACCCTTGATAGCCTTGAATAGTAAAGTTAAGCCTTTTGTGTGGATGAAAAAGTGCCATAAGTGCTTTAATTAGATAAGGCAGAGGTTGACGAGTGCTCCCATATTGAGGTTACCAGAGGATGGTGTCGAGTACGTAGTGTTCTGTGATGAATTAGGGACTAGACTTGGTTGTGTTATAATATAGAGGAAAGCAGTTATTTCCTATGGTTCTCACCAGTTGAGACCACATGAGCAGAACTACATGACCCACAAACTTGAGTTAGCAGCAATAGTTTTCTCATTTAATATGACATGACAGTAACTGATGGGAGAGTGATTTATCATATACTTTTATCACAAGAATATCAAGTAAATATTTTCTTATAAGGATGTTAAATTGAGATAGAAAATATGGCTAGAGTTACTCCATGATTATGACTTTGAAAATTTCTATACTTATGGTAAGGGGAATTTGGTAGTATATGATATTAGTAGGAGGTCTTTTTCATAGTTTCTGAATGAGGCATCAGAGTAGTTAACCTCGTTACTATTATAACTTGTGGATGGAGATGGAGAATCTTACCTCTAGTCGATGGTTGTCACCCCTTATCTCTTACAGCGATTCAGGGAGGCACAACTTGGAGATATCGATTGTGAGACTCTACATACTTTGATATCTATTAGACATGCTCATGATTGATTTTACGAAGGTAGGGAGCATGCCATTATATTCATAGGACATACGATGGTACCAATGGAATTGTAAGAGGAGGTTTTGAGAGAGTTATATACATCTCCTTTTGCGGTATGTCCAGGTGTGTCAAATATGTACTAAGACCTCTGATGTCAGTTTTTGTGGCTAGGGATAAAGAAAGTAGTTTCAGAGTTTGTCTCTTGATGCCTTATTTGTCAGCAAGTGAAGGATGAGCACCAAGTTCCAGCAAGTTTAGCTCAACTCATTGAGGTTATAGAATGGAAGTGGGATGGGATATCTATGGACTTCATGACAGGCTTACCACATATGTATAGGGAACACAATGCTATCTGGGTGACCATTGATTGACTCATAAAGTCAATCCACTTCTTAGTTATCTGAGAGAAGATTTTTGTAGAGACACTAAGACACCTATACATTAAGGAGATAATTAGAATACATGAAGTTCCATCGATGACTATCTCTAATCGTGATTCTCACTTTACATCCCGGTTGTGTAAGGGATTACAAGAGGAATTTGGAACCCAGTTACACTTGAGCACAATGTTTTACCCCTAAACTAATGGCTAGAAATAGAGGACCTTCTGAGTCTTGGAGGAAATATTGCAAGATTTAATGCTAGATTTTGGCTGTAGTTAGGAGGATCACCTACCCCTGGTGGAGTTTTCATACAAAAATATCTACCATTCCACCATTGGTATGACACCATTGAAGGCTTTGAATTGGTGACCCTACAAGTCACCACTTTGTTGGACTGATCCAAGTGATTCAACACTCATGGAACCATATTTGGTATGAACTACAATAGAGAAGGTGTAGATAATCTAGGAGTGGATGAGGACTACAAAAATCCATCAAAATTATTATGCGTATAGGCGATGAAGACCTCTAGAGTTCAAGGATGGAGACTATGTGTTCCTAAGGGTCTCACCTCGACGTGGATTGAGGAGATTTAGCTGTGATGGTAAGTTTTATCTGAGGTTCATTGGTCCATTTTAGGTACTGTGTAGAGTTGGAGTGGAGGAGTACCACTTACCTCTACCACCGTAATTGTATTGGGTACACAACATCTTCCACGTGTCACAACTGAGGAGGTACATACAAGAACCATCGAATGTTATCAAATGGGGAGATCCGGACATCGAGGATGGAGAGACCTTTGCTGAATACCCAATGAAGATCGAGGATCAGTGGGAGAGGATCCTTCATGGGTGATCGATTCCTTTGGTGTATGTTTGGTGGCAAAACATGATTCTCTAGGAGAGCACATGGGAGAAGGAGACTCAGATTCATGCTCAGTACCCACATCTCTTTGTATAGCCTTTTTTTAGATTTTCCATATGTAAATCCCTAAGGTGGGGAGAATGTAACATATCATATTTTTTGTGTATTATTTTGAAATATTATATGGATTATTTTCCAGACCAGGCACTGAGACGACATGCGATCTTGAGGCCCAATGCATCTGAAATAAATGTTTGAAATATATTAAATATATTATATGGAACGCATGAGTGGTTTTACTAAGAAAAGTAATAACTTATAAATGGGTTCATGTATTAGAAATCCAAGGGAACCATTAAGTTCAGAATAATGTTTTTACCCTTGGAATGACTTAAAATTAGTCAGTGCAGGCTGTTTGTGAAAAAGTTTTCACAGGTGTAAAATGAATAAAATATTTTATATGCATTTTTTTTGACACATATACAGTTTTGTCTTTAAATAGATGATTATTTTAGAAATATAGGGTTAATATTATAACCCTAGACACACTGGAGGACCACTAGAGAGAACCTTGTAGAATCCTCTTAGGAAAACAGTGACAGATCATGGATCGAACGATCAACACAACCTTAGATTCAACGGATCTCACCAATGAACGCAACACAACAACAATTATTTTACAAATATCAAACCAACTTGAGGTAGGGAATGTGTTCCAATTTTTTAATTCACCATTCTTAATTTCTTTAATGAATTTAAATCAATCAAAAAATTTATTGATTTGAGGATTGATCCCTTTGCAGGAAGGGTTTGTTACAGTTTGGTAACCACCAATTTTTGAGCCCCATACATGGAAGATGATTCAGAAGAAAAACTTTGATTTATGAATGGATGGAGAACATTTCTCATCAATGGAAAGGCTTGACCAGAGTAGATCCATGATTTTTAGCTTGATTGAAGTTGGATTCCAAGGTGGCGGTGACACAAGCGTGAGAATGGGGAAGAACCAGGGATTTTGGAAAATCCAGATAGACATGGCGTGTAATCTGGGATTACAAAGCATGCGGCCCCCCTTAAATGATGGATAGGGTTTCAAGATGAAAATGATGATCACATGGCATGTGGAACCTATCAAACAACATATAAACCTCCTTGATTGACTCAACACATACTTTGGAAGTACACAAACATGGGTTAGAGTACACAGGAATAGACACACTATATACTCCCACACAGACATGGCTTGGCGTACACAAACCGGTACACACATTTTTCTTTGATACATAGAAATAAATATAATACACGAGAAGGATACTGTGTGTCTTTAAACACTTTGTATATCCTTCTACACACCATTTATATGAAGACTACATGCCGTGTGAGGCTCTTCCACACATGCATGACTTGGGATAGCTTGACACACCATGTACCAATTGGGACACGCTATGTAGTCCCTTCAAAAGTGCCTAAGGCTCTTAATTTTCTTAGTTTTGACTAGTATAGGTTGAGTGTATTCCCTTTTTCATTTTAATTGATGGTATAGTGCAATATTACATCCATATCACTAGATTGTGATCCTCTCTAGTGGACGAGTCTCATATAGAGTTGTGGTGTCCCTCTATGAGACCGAAGTGAAAAACTCTATCATCCCTAGTAGGAGTTTTTGGAATCATCCTAGCCTACTAGAGTAAGGAATTGATACTCCATATAGTAGGTCGTATCGGTAGGGTTTGTGGAATCATTGACATATGATCCACTACATAGCGGGTTGATCCAGATTGGGTTTGTGGTGTCCCCCAGTGGTTCTGGGAGTAACCCCCTATTTGTGTATCATGGTTCCCTTACAACAGTGAGCTTCCTTTGGAAGATTCAAATGACCTAGAACTCTTCATTGAGTGTCTCCAATGGTATCATGGATCATGCAGTGGGTTCTCTCGGAACGAGTGTTGCTTTGAACAAAATCCAGTGGCTAATAGTTGGTTATGACCAACTTATGGTTTGGTGTCTTTCCTGAGTATATCTGAGTTCTTATTCCTTTATTCTATTATAAATTGATTATTATATATTGTATTGAGATGAATATACTTGGTTCTTCATGTTTAGTGTTTTCAGGGTGTCCTACCGAGTATTGTGATACCCACCCTTATACGAGCTTTTCCAGCTCGTGTCGTATCTTGTGTAGATGATGGATTTTTCAACGATGCACTTAGAGGTTCAGGAGTTGGTGGAGCATAGTTGGAGCTTATTTGATTGAGGTGTTTTTTTGGGATATTGAATTTGATTTATTCCTCACCCTTGGAGAAGGTTGGACTCTTTACACTTTTTGAACGGGATTGTATTTGGTCCTCATTTCCTCTTTTAGTACTTTACTGTCATACTCTGTTGTAGGATCTTAGATGTATACATGCATTCTTTCAGTTTTTCACATTTCAGTATTGTCTGGGCTTCGAGATGTGTGCATGTGTACATGTACTTAAGGAAAATGCCTCCCATTTGTGGGATATTCCTACTTGGCGCTGGTCACCAACCCCTGGATTATTGGAGGCGGGCTTAGGGGAGTCATGGGTCAGGCCTTGAAAGGTCATTTCATGATAAATATTGTATAAACCCTTAACGTATGGGTAGTTTTAGAGGATATAGGCAGAGTTAGAACACTAAGAGGGGATCTTCTACCCCATATTAGTCTGGTATTTGGAGTTCTACTGGTTGTGGAGGTCGAGGAAATAGACTTGGTAATTTTGATAAAGATAACCCATATCAACATAATGGTGCAACTTAAGGAAATTAGACTGTAGTATAAGGAAGAGGGGTTGGACAGTTTCATGCAGTTCAACCTACACTTGTGGATAACAAAGCTGGACCATTGATAGTTATAGGTACTATTCTTATTACTTCTACAATTTATATTACCTTATTTGATACATGAGCCTCTCATTCATTTATATCTTCACAACTTGTGAATAGTTTGAGCCTGGTTGTAGAGTTTTTAGTGGGGTTATGATGATCAATACACCTTTGGGAGTATGATCTAGAGACATCTATTTATATAAGGGGTGTTCTCTCGAGGTTATGGAGTATCATTTTACATGGGATCTCTATATACTTGAAAACTTAGGGTTTGAATTGATTTTTGGGTATGGAATGATTAGTAGCATACTAAGCCCATATAGATTATTATCACAGAACATTGACTTTTACGTCTCTTAAGGGTGACAATTATGTTCAGCATGGAGAGTGGGATATCTAGGCAGGTCGTGCCGAGTTAGTTCATCAGCAATTAGGGGAGCTCATTCCCCAAGTTGTGTGTCTTTTTCTAGATGATAGGGGTATGAATAAGGTTTTATTTCCACCTATAGCAGATTTTTTTCAGGATGTGTTTTCTGAACACTTATCTGGTCTTCCATATAAGAGGGATGTGGAGTTTACAATTGAGATCATGCCTCTAGCTAAGATATATAATATTCCACCTTATATAATGGAACCAATAGAGATTCAGAAACATAATACTCTACTGGAATAGTTTATAGATAATGGATTTATATGTATGAGTACGTCACCTTAGAGTTCCCAAGTATTGTTTACTAATAAGGATGACATGACTTTTCTATTATGTGTTGATTGCTAGAAGTTGAACTGAATTACATTAAATAAACACTATGAACTTTGGTGTATTGACGATCTATTTGAAAAGATGATAGGAGATTATGTTTTCTTCAATACTAACTTGATATTAGGGTATTATCAGTTGAGAATTATACATTTTGATATACCAAAAAATTTTAGAAGCACGTACAAACTTTACGAGTTCATCATGATTTCATTCATGATAAAGAATGATCTAGTTGTTTTTATGGACTTGATGAACCAAATCTTCCACTCATACTTGGATCATTTTGTGGTTGTTTTGTGGTTTACATATTGGTGTATTCCAAGACTCATGATGATCATGTCCAACATCTAGACATCATACTGAGTACACTGAGAGAGCATCATCTATACACTAAACTATCTAAGTGTTAATTATGGATTGACTAGGTACATTTCTTGGGTAACATCATCTCAGAGGAAGGAGTGTTAGTGGAACCAAAGAATGTTTAGGTAGTGGTTTCTTAAGATAAAACCAATAATATTTTTGGCATCCATAGATTTATAGGGTTGGAAGGTTATTATCATAGGTTCATCTAGGATTTTTCTGACTTGGAAGAACCACTTTAGGTCTTGACCAAGAGAGGGATCAAGTTTGAATGGTCCGAAGCATGTGAGAATTATTACTAGGATTTAAAGAAGAGTTTGGATACTACACCAATTTTGATTCTACCTGAGAAAGTTGAGGAGTATATAGTGTTTTGTGATGCATTAGATATTGGAATTGGAGTAGTGTTAATGAAAGGGGATTGAGTTGTGTCATATGGATCATGATAGTTAATTCCAAATGAATGAAATTACTCTACACATGAAATCTAGTTAGTTGTAGTGGTTTATTCCATGAAGTTTTGGCAGCATTACCTATTGGTAAAAAATTTATTGTGTATACTAAACACAAGAGCTTAAAGTATATCTTTTCACAATGAGATTTGAATATCTGACAATGGATATGGTTTGAGTATATTCAATATTTTTATTTTGAGATAGAATATACACCTATAAAAGGAAACAATACTCCTGAAACTTTAAGTAGGAAGATATAAATTTAGATAGTTCAGGAGTCTAGTTTTGAGTGGAAAATGATGAATTTACTGGATGGGATGCAAGTTTTTGTTTAGGATGGCAAGGAGAATATGAAAATCATATTAGTATCAGTTGATTCCACACTTTTTAGCTAGATTAGGGATAGTAAATATAAGTATCTAAAGTGTTTGGGATTGAGGAAAATCCTTGAAGGTGGGGAGTCACCTTCTGATTGGACCATAGATGAGGATGAGATCATATATGTCAAGAATCATATTATTGGGCCTATGAATATAATAGAGGAGATGATGTGTGAATTTCATTATTCTAAGTGGGAGGCATATCCTGGTCTGACTAAAATGTACGATGACCTAATTTGATAGTATTGGTGGCTGGGCATGAAAAGGAAGATTGTGTGGTTCATTATACGATTCTACACCTATAAATAGGTGAATGCCAAGAATTAACTACCTAGTGGTTTACTACAGATGTTTCCTATTCTGAAATAGAAATAGGATGACATTACTATGGACTTCATGGTGGGTCTTCCAAGGAAACCTCATAAGAATGATTCTATTTGGGGTGATTGTGGATTGATTAACGAAATTTGTGCATTTTTTTTACTATTTGGGAGACTTTATCAATGGATCAATTGAGATACTTGTACGTTCAGATGATAGTCCATCTACACAGGGTGCTGTGAAGTATAATTTCATACCATGACTCATTTTTCACTTCACGCTTCTAGAAATGTTTACAGAAGGTGCTTGGTACATAGGTATTTCTGAGTGTGGGTTTCCACATGAATATAGATGGGCAGTTAGAACGTACTATATAGGTGTTGGAGGATATGCTACGAGCATGAATTCTAGACTTTGGTGGGTCTTGGGAGAGGCACCTAGCACTTTTTGAGTTCTCTTATAACAATATTTATCAAGTGACTATTCAGATGACACTCTATGAGGCTATTTATGGTAGGTCATGTTGATAACCTCTATACTGAATAAAGGCTAGTGAGTCAGAGTTGTTGGGACTAAGTATCATGCAGGAGATATCAGAGTAGGTTTAGTTGATTCAAAAACATATGGCTATGGGTGAAAGTAGGTATAATTCATATGAATATAGACATCATCAAACCTTTGAGTTTACAATGGGTGATCAGTTTTCCTTTGGGTGTCATCTAGATTAGGTCACCATAGGATTCAAGGATAGGGAAATTTGGCACCCAAGTTTGTCAGACCTTTTGATATTGTAGAGAGAATTAGGCTAGTGGTGTACCGATTGGCTCTTCCACAGAGGTATAGTGATATACAAAATGTTTTTCATATGTCACAACTTTGGAAGTATCACCCCGACCCTTCTCATGTGATCGATGTTGATGATGTTGAGATTGAGGTTGATGCATCCTTTGAGGAGCATCTGATTCATGTTATGGATCACAACGAGAAGGTTTTATGAGGAAATACCATGCTGATAGTCCAAGTGTTATGGTAACATGGTTGTGGTCATAAATAAATATAGTAGAGGGAAGAAGATATGTGGCCTTAGTGGCCCAAAATTTTTACCCCATGTAACGCCCCGACCCCAGCTACCCAGAGTCGGTGCATTAATTACATAACATTGGCATGATCACAAGAAAGATCAAATCTCGAAAGACCGATTGGTTTAGTAGCCTTGGAAACACTAGATATATTCATAAGTTTTACATTACATCATAAAATGAAAAACTAATACAATAACATAATGTTTCCACAATCCACACTATTATCCCCTCATAATATCCCTGCAGGTAATTCATAACTTACTTCTTCACATCCTGGGAAAAATAAAACATAGAAAAGGGGTGAGCTCAAATGCCCAGTAAGGATAACATTATAGCGGAAACTTTCATAAATAAGAATAAACATTTAAGGCAATGCATTACTAAAACAAAAGCCTTTTAAAATTGAACTTCAACATAGTATGGCAAAAGTAAAATGAAATAATGCCATTTACTTGTTCACATTGATATTCTACTAATCGAATAATCACATGCAAAAATCAATAACCACTTTCATAATGTTGGAATGCATAATGCCAGACTATCATAACCACATAGCCAAGGCCTCGTGCCAAGACTACAAATAAGATTTTTTCAAGGCCTTGTGCCAAGACACTAGTTTGTCTCATGAGACCTACCGATGCATCGAGGAGCTATAGCGGGCTCCACCCGTCACTTATTAAGTCCAATGCATTCCCATATGAAAAGGTTTAAACATAACATAAACATTCGTATTAAAACTAGCATACGAAATGTCAATAATTTCACCATAAACTATGAATGGTATAAAAATAGCACATCCACAGTCAAACATATCACAAAACCTTCAATACAATATAGAAGTTTTGTATCATAATAAATCAACTTCAAATAATCTTAAAATCCATCAAAGGATGTTGACATAGATGAAATCAAAATTCTTTTTAAAGAAGTATCTCCTTTTATTTTGAAATCATTTAAGATTCATATAAAATAAAACATTTTCTTTGAAAATATTCTTATAAGCTTGTATGGAAAGCTTCGACGATTTTATAACGGCGGAAAATAACCGCACCCGCCGTATAAGTTAAAAAAAACATTCTTACCTCAATTCAGTCGAAAAGGTTAAAAAGGACCTTGTTTTGAAAACGACGGAAAGATTCCTTTATAAACCTCTTATAAAAAGTCAAACAAGGGTATAAATGACTTTAACCCATATTCTTGTAAATAGTAAAAATGTTTTGAAATACATTTCAAAGAAACATGGATGTGGATGATAAAGAGATCCCAGTAGATTATTACGTATAATACAACCTCAGATAATGAAGAGATTGTGAAATAACCCTTACCTTGTACTTTTCCTTGGTTGCGGTAGGTTAACCTCCTGTATAATGGTGAAATAATTGTTATTAAATTATACAAGAATCATATATATTAATATGATATCATATATGATCTTTTTACATTGATTTGTTAATAATATCTTAGAATTATCATCGTTTCGGGTGTTAACTTACTCATTTTCTTTATATGTTTTGTTACATAAGCCATGGTTGTTGTATCTTATTCATATCCAGAATGATATCTAGTCCTTAAACATCATTTTTAAATCATCAAATGATAATTATACTTGAATGGTTACGATGGAGAATGAATCTCATCGCGTTCGTGGAGACGGTAGTCCGTACGTACGCACGTGCGACAATATCATTATTTTGATATTAAAATAATATATAAATGGATGTTATATCATATATACAGAATCATTAACATGTTATATTTATTATTTACATGAGTTACACATCATTATTATACCCATCCAAATAATAATATATTGAATAACAATTACACCACGACGTGGAGACGGTAAGCCGTACGTACGCACGTATGGTGACATGTTATTCAAAGGGTGGATAGAATACTGAATATGGTTGTACCATATTTATAATAACATCACAGTATATGTAAGATACTGGAGTTATTATTTTAGAATGGTAAGAACAAAGAAAGAGGAAGTGGAAGAAGAAAGGAACTTAGAAAAGGGTGGTGAAATCATTACCACTTCTTCGGGTTCTTCCTTTTGATTTGATCAAAAGGGATCCTTAGGTTGGCTTTCTGATCAAACTAAGGCCTCTAGGTTGTAGTGAGGGATGTTGGGAGAGTATTTTGGTAGAGTTTGGCCGAACCAAAAGGCTTTAGAGGTGTGAAGAAATGAGAAGGAGGAGTGCCCTTTTATAAGAGGGGTGAGGGGGCACCTTTGGAAAAGCTAGAAATATTAATTTATAATAAATTCATATTCGGTTTCTAAAGGCTCCAAAGTTTATTATTCAAAGGTTAAGGTGGGGATAGGTCTAAAACCACTCAACCAATCGAATTTAGACAGGTTTGGGTACTTATATTAACCTTATCTTTAAGTATTAACTCTAAGTTAATTAGTTTCACTTTTACAATGTCTCTTTGTATTTTTATATTATATGGTTAATAAACTTACCATATACATCCAAGCGACCCCCAAGTGGTCCTTTAATGATTAAACTATCATGATATAAGTCTCTTGGCCGAACCTTAGATTTTTAGGAATTTAATATCAATTAATAATATAATATTTGTTTTAAGAACTCTTTTATGTCAATTTTGACACTATTCAATGGTTGATTTTTGTGAAACTAATAACAGATTGATTACTTCGAACAAAGTCAATTAAATCAATCCTAATATATAATATTATCATAGAAAATTATTTTAATTCATTAAAAGTTTCATATTATAATTATTTGGGTATTTATAAGATCAATTATTTTAATTTTTTAATATTTTAGTAATTACTGCATCATCATTGTGTCATAAATAAAATAAATTATTTAATGTCTAAAAATTATAAATAAAATATCATTATGTAGGAAATCTTTTTAGCTTTCTAATGAATATTTATAATCGAAAATCCAACATGTATAACCCTATGTAAAAATTGTTCTTCTAAAAGATGTAAGCTTATGCCATTTTTATTTTTATTTTAGCTTTATTAATATAATGTGTCATTATCACTTACAAGTGGATCCATGGGGTCCCAAAATAGACCCAAAGATGCCCATGGTCGACAATGTATCAACCAATAGGGTTAAGACACGTTTTAGGGTAATTTTGTATTATTATAATATTATTATTTTTTACCCTTATTTACCGGATTTACCCTTTAACCATGGTAAAGAAAATATTTACCACAGTAACTATTCAAAATGTCTAAAAATAAAAGTTACCTATTTACACAATTTGAACATCCTGATTCCAAATATGGAATCCATTTTCCTAAATTCAAAACACAGAATTGGCAGAAATTAATTTAAAATTAATTCCCGCTGTCAAAACAAAAAGCGTGTTTTTAAGAGATAATAACTATCAAAAGATTGACACTTGTTTATGTTCGGTTTAATTGTAAAATTATGTCCAATGACCAACATTATATTAAATGGTAAAAATATATTCTAAATATGCTTTAAAACTACTAAAATTCATAATTTATCACTATTAATTATTTTGATTAAAAAAGTTGTTTTTAATTAAAATTTAGTAATTTTCACTATTCATCAAAATATGAAAGTTATCCGAAAAGTACCAAAATTTCACCTTAGGCTAAATTCGATATTACGAGTCCAAAAATGAAGTCCATTTTCAAATATAAAAAATATATAATTTCAAAAATTAGGTATTACTATTCACAACGGCTAGTTTAATTAGTTGTGGTGTGTGTTAGAACTCGAGGTTGCGTACAACACACGCTATCGCATTATTCAAAGGGAAACGTACCGTAGAAGCTTGGGGTGTTACATTCTCCCCTCCTTCAAATAATTGCGTCCTCGCAATTTCTAGGGTATTACTGCATAAAAAGACTCGGGTGGTTCTTCATCATAAGTTCCTCGGGTTCCCACGTTGCCTCTTCCATCTTATGATTCCTCCACAAAACTTTTACCAGACGCGTCGTCCGGTTTCTCAGCACTTGTTCTCTCGTATCAAGAATCTTGATGGGCTCTTCGCAATAAGACAGATCGGGTTCCAGTTCTAAATCTTCATAGGTGAGTACATGCGTTGGGTCAGGCATGTATTTCCTCAACAGAGATACGTGGAACACATCGTGAACTTTGGAAAGACTTGGCGGCATTGCCAATCGGTAAGCTACAGCCCCAATTCGTTCTAGAATTTCGAAAGGTCCGATGTACCTGGGACTCAATTTACCTTTCCTACCAAAACGTATGACTCCCTTCCACGGAGATACCTTCAGGAAAACATGATCACCGACTTGAAATTCCAAATCCTTCCTTCGATTATCGGCATAGCTCTTTTGCCTACTTTGAGCTGCTTTGATGTGATTTTGAATTACTTTCACCTTTTCCACCGTTTCCTCCACCAGTTCTGGGTCTACAAGTTTTCTTTCACCAACGTCATCCCAACAGGTTGGTGTACGACATCTCTTTCCGTATAACGCTTCATATGGTGCCATCTGAATACTCGAATGGAAGCTATTGTTATAGGAAAATTCTACCAGTGGTAAATATTGATCCCACATACCCTGAAAATCAAGTGAGCAAGATCTCAACATGTCTTCTAAGGTCTGAATAGTCCGTTCTGATTGTCCGTCTGTCTGAGGGTGGTAAGCAGTGCTCAAATGAAGTTCAGTATCCAGGGATTTCTGAAGACTTTTCCAAAATCTTGAAGTAAAACGGGGATCACGATCAGAAACAATTGATAAGGGTACTCCATGAAGTCTCACAACTTCATTAATATATAGTCTTGCTAGACGTTCCAGGGGTAGATCTTCTCTTATAGCAAGAAAATGTGCTGACTTGGTAAGACGATCAACAATAACCCATATTGCATCGTTCCTTCTAGGAGTCTTTGGTAGCCCCATGACAAAGTCCATCGTAATATTGTCCCATTTCCACTCCGGTATGGGAAGAGGTTGCATGACTCCTCCAGGCTGTTGCCTTCCAGCTTTCACTTGTTGACAAACCATACATCTTGACACAAAATCAGCAATCTCTCTCTTCATGTTGTCCCACCAAAAATGTTCCTTCAAATCTCTATACATTTTGGTGCTCCCAGGGTGTATAGAGAAATTGGAACTATGAGCATCATCCAGTAATTCCCTTTTCAGATCAGGTATATTGGGAACACAAAGTCTCTTCCCGAATTTCAAAATTCCATCTTCATACACAAAGTCTCTCAATCTCCCATCATTCACAGCTTTAATCTTCTTCTGAAATTCTTCATCATCGGTCTGAGAACTCTTAATCCTTTCTAGTAAAGATGGTTTGGCAACCATTTGAAAAAGCATTGATGTTTCACCTTCCCTGGTTATTCCCATGTCCATCTTTACTAGATCCATGAAAATTGGATCCCTTTCAATTCTCATATTGTTCAAAACTCCATGGTCTTTTCTACTCAAAGCATCTGCCACCTTGTTTGCTTTCCCCGGGTGGTAGTGTATCGTGCAATCATAATCCTTGAGTAATTCAAGCCATCTCCTTTGCCTCATGTTGAGTTCTTTTTGTGAGAAAATATACTTCAAACTCTTGTGATCAGTATAAATCTCACATTTTTCACCATAGAGGTAGTGCCTCCATATCTTCAAAGCAAAGATCACAGCTGCTAACTCAAGATCATGAGTAGGATAGTTTTGTTCATGAATTTTCAATTGTCGTGATGCATAGGCAATAACTCTATCATTCTGCATAAGGACACAACCAAGTCCTTTCTTTGATGCATCACTATAAATAACGAACCCATCATTCCCCGATGGTAGAGTCAATATAGGAGAATTGACTAATCTTCTCTTCAGTTCTTCGAAACATTCTTCACACTCTTTTGTCCAAACAAATTTAACTCCTTTATGTGTGAGCTTCGTTAATGGGTTAGCCAATCGGGCAAAATTCTGGACGAAACGTCGATAATAACCTGCCAAACCAATAAAACTACGTACCTCAGTTATACTCGTAGGTGCTGGCCATTCTTGGATTGCCTTGGTCTTAGAAGGATCAACAGAGATTCCATCTTTAGAGACAATTTGGCCAAGAAAAGAAATCTCCTGAAGCCAGAATTCACACTTGCTAAACTTTCCATATAATTCATTCCTCCTCAGAGTCTTCAAGATAATGCGCAAGTGATTTTCATGATCTTCATAGGTTTTGGAGTATACCAAGATATCATCAATAAATACCACCACAAATTCATCGAGATACTCCTTGAAAACTCTATTCATTAGATCCATGAATACAGAGGGTGCATTAGTTAATCCAAACGGCATTACAGTAAACTCGTAGTGCCCGTACCTGGTTCGAAATGCTGTCTTCGGAATGTCTTCCTTCTTCACACACAACTGATGGTATCCAGATCGAAGGTCAATCTTTGAAAAGTATTGAGCTCCATGCAGTTGGTCAAATAAATCATCAATACGAGGTAGGGGATACTTGTTCTTTATCGTTATAGCATTGATCTCCCTGTAGTCGATACATAACCTCATAGATCCATCTTTCTTTTTAACAAAAAGAACAGGGGCTCCCCATGGAGAAACACTAGGGCGAATAAATCCTTTATTACTCAATTCCTCTAGTTGTTTCTTTAGTTCGACTAACTCTACAGTGGCCATTCTATAAGGGGTCTTCGATATAGGCCTTGATCCAGGAATCAAATCAATGGAAAACTCAACTTCTCGTTCTGGAGGATGTCCAGGTAAATCTTCTGGAAATACATCTACAAATTCTTTCACAACAGGTACATCCTCTATTTGAACATTCCTTTCCTCACCGACAGTTATTTCATTCTCTTCCTCCCCAATAATTGAATTAAGTTGAGCTACTGGGGGTGGATCTAAATAAGAATTAGGTGGTGACGATTCTGCTCTAAAAATAAGGTGTTCCTTATCATTATCATCAAGAATCGTAACCTCTTTCTTCTTACAATAAATCTTCGCATCATAGTCCGAAAGCCAGTCCATACTGAGGATTATATCAAACTCAATCATAGGTATGACGATGAGATCAGCAGATAAAGAAAATTTATGTGCTCTAATGGGGACTGATTCACAAAACTTTGTTGCAATGATACTTCCCTTAGGAGTTTTAACTGACAACTCCCTTATTAAATCAAATTGGAAATATCTAATTTTCTTAGCAAACTGGGAAGATATGAAACAATGCGATGATCCAGAATCAAATAATGCATTTGCTAAACTTGAGGAAACCATTAAATTACCTGCCACCACGTCTTTCGGAGCTTCTACCTCAGCAGTAGTGATAGCATAAGCCTGGCCTTGATCCCTTGGCCTTTTCTGAGGTAAGTTCTCCTGACGCTTAGGACATGCATTTGCATAATGCCCCATCTCCCTGCAATTGTAGCACTGAACGTTGGTAGCTTCCTTCTTCCCCTTGCAATCATGAGCTTGGTGGCCTTTTTCACCACACTTGTAACAGACTCCCATTCCCTTCAAGCAAGTACCAGGATGTTTCTTCCCGCATTTACCACAAGATGGATATTCAACCTTTCCCTTCTTCCCCTTATTTCCATTCCCAGATTGATCAGCAGGTCTCTTCTTCTCTTGCTTTGCTTTAAAGTCATAAGACTTAGAGAATTCCTTTTCGGTCTTTATAGCACATGAGACAATGTCTTCGTACGATGAAAAGGATTGTGAGACTAATGCTCGACGGAGAAATGGTTTTAACCCATCAAAGAAACGATCAATCTTACTTCTTGGGTTGCGAATATAATCTCCAGCATACCTCGCTAACCTTGTAAAGTTAGCCTCATACTTTGTGACATTCTCATCCTCCTTTTGTCTCAGACTCAGAAATTGTCTTTCCATATCTGCTCGATGGTCGCGAGGAAAGTATTTTTCTAAAAAGAGATCTTTGAACTCCCTCCATTCCATATTTGATACTTCATCATCTTCCTTAATGTTTTGAATCAATGACCACCATTGATCAGCATCTCCAGTGAGGCGGTAAACAGCCATGATAACTTTCTCCCTTTCACTGCTCCCCAAAGCCTGAAATATTTTCTCTAGGGAATTTATCCATTGCTCAGCTACTAAGGGATTTGTACTCCCATTGAACGTTGGTGGTTGTTGCCTCATGAATCGATCTAACATTGATCCTCCACGATGTGGATCAGGGTGCTCCATACGGGTAAGGTTATTATTCATAACCTGAGTAAGTTGTCCCAGTATGGTGATTAGCTGATCGGCACCAGTTGCATCACCAGCCCCGCTATAATTATCTTGAGCAGGAGGGCAATCCCTACATGGAGTGCGTGCACTGATATGGTTTCCATTTCTTCCACTAGGTGCCATTTCTAAACAATGGCATAAACTAGATCAGTTTATGAATCAAAATACATAATCCCATACTTATAAAACACTTAACATAAATTGAACTATTTATGGATATAATCCATAATCATAAAAATGTTTTCTTTGAGGAAGTATATACTCATAAACCCTTCATAATGATTTGTAAAGAAAATGAGAGTTATCCTAAGCATATCCCCCGGGAGTGTCGTAACCAAGAGTGCAGCAAGGCCCGTTGTCATGCACCAGTTCCCGTTCGAGTCTAGCTCAAAGCGGTGTTTTCGGGTTTTACCCCTAGGTACATCTGTGCCAGAGCCGCCTCTACCTGCTCGTATCCAGACAGGGATGTATCGCTCGGAAAACTCACAAAATCTCTACAATACCAAAATTCTAGGAAGTTCTTCTATACTAATCCTCAAAGTTCATCTTAGGTCTACGTGCTCTAATCAGAGTTTATCTAAATCTAGTTTCCAAGGTTTGTACTAAACTTCCTCTGATACCAACTGTAACGCCCCGACCCCAGCTACCCAGAGTCGGTGCATTAATTACATAACATTGGCATGATCACAAGAAAGATCAAATCTCGAAAGACCGATTGGTTTAGTAGACTTGGAAACACTAGATATATTCATAAGTTTTACATTACATCATAAAATGAAAAACTAATACAATAACATAATGTTTCCACAATCCACACTATTATCCCCTCATAATATCCCTGCAGGTCATTCATAACTTACTTCTTCACATCCTGGGAAAAATAAAACATAGAAAAGGGGTGAGCTCAAATGCCCAGTAAGGATAACATTATAGCGGAAACTTTCATAAATAAGAATAAACATTTAAGGCAATGCATTACTAAAACAAAAGCCTTTTAAAATTGAACTTCAACATAGTATGGAAAAAGTAAAATGAAATAATGCCATTTACTTGTTCACATTGATATTCTACTAATCGAATAATCACATGCAAAAATCTATAACCACTTTCATAATGTTGGAATGCATAATGCCAGACTATCATAACCACATAGCCAAGGCCTCGTGCCAAGACTACAAATAAGATTTTGTCAAGGCCTTGTGCCAAGACACTAGTTTGTCTCATGAGACCTACCGATGCATCGAGGAGCTATAGCGGGCTCCACCCGTCACTTATTAAGTCCAATGCATTCCCATATGAAAAGGTTTAAACATAACATAAACATTCGTATTAAAACTAGCATACGAAATGTCAATAATTTCACCATAAACTATGAATGGTATAAAAATAGCACATCCACAGTCAAACATATCACAAAACCTTCAATACAATATAGAAGTTTTGTATCATAATAAATCAACTTCAAATAATCTTAAAATCCATCAAAGGATGTTGACATAGATGAAATCAAAATTCTTTTTAAAGAAGTATCTCCTTTTATTTTGAAATCATTTAAGATTCATATAAAATAAAACATTTTCTTTGAAAATATTCTTATAAGCTTGTATGGAAAGCTTCGACGATTTTATAACGGCGGAAAATAACCGCACCCGCCGTATAAGTTAAAAAAAACATTCTTACCTCAATTCAGTCGAAAAGGTTAAAAAGGACCTTGTTTTGAAAACGACGGAAAGATTACTTTATAAACCTCTTATAAAAAGTCAAACAAGGGTATAAATGACTTTAACCCATATTCTTGTAAATAGTAAAAATATTTTGAAATACATTTCAAAGAAACATGGATGTGGATGATAAAGAGATCCCAGTAGATTATTACGTATAAACAACCTCGAATAATGAAGAGATTGTGAAATAACCCTTACCTTGTACTTTTCCTTGGTTGCGGTAGGTTAACCTCCTGTATAATGGTGAAATAATTGTTATTAAATTATACAAGAATCATATATATTAATATGATATCATATATGATCTTTTTACATTGATTTGTTAATAATATCTTAGAATTATCGTCGTTTCGGGTGTTAACTTACTCATTTTCTTTATATGTTTTGTTACATAAGCCATGGTTGTTGTATCTTATTCATATCCAGAATGATATATAGTCCTTAAACATCATTTTTAAATCATCAAATGATAATTATACTTGAATGGTTACGATGGAGAATGAATCTCATCGCGTTCGTGGAGACGGTAGTCCGTACGTACGCACGAGCGACAATATCATTCTTTTGATATTAAAATAATATATAAATGGATGTTATATCATATATAAAGAATCATTAACATGTTATATTTATTATTTACATGAGTTACACATCATTATTATACCCATCCAAATAATAATATATTGAATAACAATTACACCACGACGTGGAGACGGTAAGCCGTACGTACGCACGTATGGTGACATGTTATTCAAAGGGTGGATAGAATACTGAATATGGTTGTACCATATTTATAATAACATCACAGTATATGTAAGATACTGGAGTTATTATTTTAGAATGGTAAGAACAAAGAAAGAGGAAGTGGAAGAAGAAAGGAACTTAGAAAAGGGTGGTGAAATCATTACCTCTTCTTCGGGTTCTTCCTTTTGATTTGATCAAAAGGGCTCCTTAGGTTGGCTTTCTGATCAAACTAAGGCCTCTAGGTTGTAGTGAGGGATGTTGGGAGAGTATTTGGGCAGAGTTTGGCCGAACCAAAAGGCTTTAGAGGTGTGAAGAAATGAGAAGGAGGAGTGCCCTTTTATAAGAGGGGTGAGGGGCACCTTTGGAAAAGCTAGAAATATTAATTTATAATAAATTCATATTCGGTTTCTAAAGGCTCCAAAGTTTATTATTCAAAGGTTAAGGTGGGGATAGGTCGAAAACCACTCAACCAATCGAATTTAGACAGGTTTGGGTACTTATATTAACCTTATCTTTAAGTATTAACTCTAAGTTAATTAGTTTCACTTTTACAATGTCTCTTTGTATTTTTATATTATATGGTTAATAAACTTACCATATACATCCAAGAGACCCCCAAGTGGTCCTTTAATGATTAACCTATCATGATATAAGTCTCTTGGCCGAACCTTAGATTTTTAGGAATTTAATATCAATTAATAATATAATATTTGTTTTAAGAACTCTTTTATGTCAATTTTGACACTATTCAATGGTTGATTTTTGTGAAACTAATAACAGATTGATTACTTCGAAAAAAGTCAATTAAATCAATCCTAATATATCATATTATCATAGAAAATTATTTTAATTCATTAAAAGTTTCATATTATAATTATTTGGGTATTTATAAGATCAATTATTTTAATTTTTCAATATTTTAGTAATTACTGCATCATCATTGTGTCATAACTAAAATAAATTATTTAATGTCTAAAAATTATAAATAAAATATCCTTATGTAGGAAATCTTTTTAGCTTTCTAATGAATATTTATAATCGAAAATCCAACATGTATAACCCTATGTAAAAATTGTTCTTCTAAAAGATGTAAGCTTATGCCATTTTTATTTTTATTTTAGCTTTATTAATATAATGTGTCATTATCACTTACAAGTGGATCCATGGGGTCCCAAAATAGACCCAAAGATGCCCATGGTCGACAATGTATCAACCAATAGGGTTAAGACACGTTTTAGGGTAATTTTGTATTATTATAATATTATTATTTTTTACCCTTATTTACCGGATTTACCCTTTAACCATGGTAAATAAAATATTTACCACAGTAACTATTCAAAATGTCTAAAAATAAAAGTTACCTATTTACACAATTTGAACATCCTGATTCCAAATATGGAATCCATTTTCCTAAATTCAAAACACAGAATTGGCAGAAATTAATTTAAAATTAATTCCCGCTGTCAAAACAAAAAGCGTGTTTTTAAGAGATAATAACTATCAAAAGATTGACACTTGTTTATGTTCGGTTTAATTGTAAAATTATGTCCAATGACCAACATTATATTAAATGGTAAAAATATATTCTAAATATGCTTTAAAACTACTAAAATTCATAATTTATCACTATTAATTATTTTGATTAAAAAAGTTGTTTTTAATTAAAATTTAGTAATTTTCACTATTCATCAAAATATGAAAGTTATCCGAAAGTACCAAAATTTCACCTTAGGCTAAATTCGATATTACGAGTCCAAAAATGAAGTCTATTTTCAAATATAAAAAATATATAATTTCAAAAATTAGGTATTACTATTCACAACGGCTAGTTTAATTAGTTGTGGTGTGTGTTAGAACTCGAGGTTGCGTACAACACACGCTATCGCATTATTCAAAGGGAAACGTACCGTAGAAGCTTGGGGTGTTACACCCCAGGAGTTTAGAGATATTTGGGAGTATATATTGAGGATGAGATATTATAATGTGGGTCTATTGTAAGATCTTATACTTTTTTCAAGTGTGACACTTTGATTTTTCTTTTATTATAGGGTTACCGAGGGCTTAAAATGGTTTGAAAGGCTTTGAAGGTGGTTCATATATCTAAACTAAAACTTTTGGGTTTGAAAATAGTATTTATAAAATTTACATGCCATGTAAATAGGTTATACAGTGTGTAAATTTCTACAGACACATGTCATGAATGGTTACACATGGTGTACTGGTTCACAACATGAAAATATTACCCATCATGTAATCTTATTACATGATTTTTAATAAATAATCATGATAAATACCAACCTAAGATGATGGGTTTTTTGGTGTAACCCACTAAAAATGATTACACAACATGTAATTTACAGAGCAATAATTTTAAAGGTGTATTGTGGTTCATTTTTTTCATTCTTTCATACAACCTTCCTTCCCTTGACCCTAGGATGACTCCTAGTGGATTTGGATCAATTTATTAACATCCAATTGTCTCATATTAGTGTTTGATACCTGATAATAATTTTTTTTGATTTGGTTTCCTTTCGTTCCTCCTTCCGATGAAGTGGTGGAACCTTTTGAAAATTTTTAGTTTTGGGGTTTAATATTGATCATAGGTTTTTTTTACAATATTATCATCCATTGTGTTTTCATCCATTCTCCATTGAATTGAGGTATAGGGGTTGGAGAGCATTCATCAGCAACCCAATGGTTGGTGGTATAATTTTTAATTCCCATAGTCTTGATTATAATTGTGTGTATGAGATTGTGATATTGAAATTTCCACATTTGAAAATAGAATCTTGAATTGAATCAATTAATTGGTTAATTAATTAATGGGATTATGGAATTGATGTAATAACATGATTATGAAATTGATGGAATAATTTTATTAAGAAATTGGTGAATATCATGATTATGAAATAGACTGATAAATGAGTTAATGATATTGGTTGAGTTATTGAATTATGAAATGGGTAGCCACCCATGGGTTGTGCCAATAAGATTAAAGTGATGATTTGTAAATGTGTTCTTTATTGATAAATAAAATGGTAAAATGGTTGAATAATGAATTATAGTAAAGGGTGATAAATAGTTGGAACTATGGAACCATTTTATATGAAATTTTTGAATGAGTTGTGGGATAAGGATTGTTGATCCAAATACCCATAAGTTTATAAACTGCCACTCTAGGCCCCCAATATATTTATGTATACATGTGATCACTAAGTTGTGGGATTGGGATTGTTGCTCCAAATACCCTTGGGTTTTTAGACTGCTGCTCTAGGCCCCCATTGTATGAATGATATAACTGAAATGAATTAATTAATGGAAACCCATGATGGAATGAAATGTGATATCCCTTTAGGGAAGATTCCGACTCTGACACGGGATGAAATAGGTGTTGATTCATCTGTCATCGTGAACCGGGGGAATTATCTAGTTATTTAAAGAATAATTTAATGTGAAAAATCTTTAATTTAATTATTTTATTTTATTATTTATAAAAATTTATACACTGTTATATACTAGATATTGTTTTAGACACCGTTGGTGGTGCCTTACTGAGTTGTAATCACACCCTACTCGGGATACCTGATCAGTACCGAAAAAGTGTCCATGGTTACATGACAATATAAGGTCTAGAGCCCTATGTTAGATGGCTAAGTTGGGATGAAGCATAGATGAGGGAACAAGATGTGATGTTAGGACCCAATTGGGATATGTCAGTGTTTCTTTATTTTTGAGTTTTAGTTAGACACTTGACACATATATGGCATGACATATATACTTCTTTGGTTTAGATATTGTATTCCTATTTTGGTCTATCATATGATACTAGTCTATATTGGTTATGGTATTATTTTGGTTGTTTTTATTATAATATGGATATTTTTATTATTTCCATTATTGTGCTGCTTTGATAAAGAATGTATAGTCTACACACCATGTATATCTATGTATGTTTATATTTTACATTTTATGTTTATACATATATAGAAGTTTATATAATATATATATGTTTATATTTTACATATATGGTTATATTTTATATTATATATATGTTTATATTATATATATATATGTTTACATATCTAGATATGTTTATATATTATATAATATATATGTTTATATTTTATGTTTATATATATATGTTTATTTTTTATGTTTATATTTTATTTTTATATTTTATGTTTATATATATGTTTATATATATGTGTGTGTAAATATATATGTGTATATATAATTATAATTATAATTATAATTATAATTATATATATCTATATATAGTTAGCAACATTTTAAAACACTGGCAAAATTGTCACTAAAATAGCCACGTTTTCTTAAAACGTTACTAAATTTAAAATATATATGTTTTCATATATATAAATATATATTGGTATATATATATATATATTTATATTTATATGTGTGTGTGTATGTGTTTATATATATATATATATATATATTTGTGTGTGTTTGTATAAATATATATATATCTAAATATATGAGTCTGTGTATATATATGTTTATATATTTGTGTCAGTATTTAAAAATTTAATATATTATATATATAATTTCATATATTAATATACATATTTTAATATATATATATATATGTTTTTATTTTATATTTTATGTTTTATGTTTATATATATAATTTTATATTATATTGTATATATGTATGTTTATGTTTTACATATATGTTTATATATATATATATATATGTTTATATTATAAATATATGTTTATATTTTATATTATATATATATGTTTATATTTTATGTTTATATATATATATATATTTTATATTTTATATATGTGTTTATATTTTATGTTTATATATATGTTTATATTATATATATATGTTTATATTTTATATATATGTTTATATGTGTGTCTGTGTTTAAATATATATGTGTATGTATAAATATATATAATTATAATTATAATTATATATATATATATATATATAATGAGCCAGATTTTAAAACACTGGTAAAAATGTCACTAAAATAGCCATGTTTTCTTAAAAACATGGCTAATTTTAAAATATATATGTATTTATATATATAAATATACATATGTGTGTCTGTGTGTTTATATATATATATATTTATGTATATTTATATATATGTGTCTGTGTTTATATATATTAATATATATATATATATCTAAATATTTATTTACATTAAGGTGGGGAAATGAGTTATATAAATATATATATTTTTAGCAATTTTTCCTGAAAAACATAGCAAATTTAGTGATGTTTTTTCAAAAAAACATGCTAAATTAGTGACATTTTTAGGAAATGTCGCAATTTATCAATTTTTTTCATGAAACATCACAAATATAATGATGTTTTGATGAAATGCCACTAAATTAGTGATGTTTTTATGAAACATCGCTAAATTAGGGTTTTTTTAAGAAATGTTTCTTAATTAGTGACATTTTAAAAAAAATGTTTTTAAAAAACATCACTAAATTACAGTTTTTTTAGTTTTTTATCTAATGGTTTTAGTCATAATAATACTGGTAAGTGTATCTAATCAATGTTTATAAGAAATTATGAACTTTTTTTTGTCTCTATATAGATGATTTGTTAATTTTTGGAACCAATATGATTGGTGTAAGTATCTTGGGTAGTTGATTCTCTATTAGAAATCAAAATTAAGAAATATAGTGGGGAAAATTCATTGAGATAGCCTCATTATATGAGTAAAATGTTGAATAAATTCAATTATTTTCATTTGAAAGAAGAAAATAATCCATTAGACTCAATTTTCAAGATGATTACTAATACATGTGGTGTTGTATCACTACTTGAATATGATAGTATAATCGGCTCTCTCATGTATGAAATGCATTGAAATAAGCCTAATATTTATTTTTTAGTATATAAATTAAGTAGATATATTACAATCCAAATGTCAACCATTAGAAGTGTGAGACCATGGTTTTTTATTATTTTGAGAAGAACAAAGATCTACGTTATTTTACAATATTTATCTGGTTGTATTAGAAGGATAAAATTATGCAAGTTGGATTGCAAATGTGGGAGATAACCAATCCACATATGTTTGGTTATTTACTCTTGGAGGAGGTGTAGTTTCTTAGGGGAACAAGAAATTAACATGCATTTCACATTCAACCATGGAGTCAGAATTTATTACCCTACCGACATGTGGGAAAGAAGTAGAATGAATTATGCGTCTATTATTATATATTCATTTGTTGACTAATCTAATGACACCAAATTCTATTCAGTGTGATTGTGAAGAAACATTATCAATAGCATACAATCACATGTGTAATGGGGGGTCTAGATACACCATCTCAAGGCATGATTATTTGAGGAATCAACTGTAAAATGGTACCATAACAATTATTTATGTGAAATTGTTTAATAACATAGATAATACTTTTATAAAATCTACACCACAAGGGATTTTACATGCAACTAATAGTGAAATGAGACTAAAATCCAATGATTAATAATTTATTAATGGTAACCCAAAACTCTTTTCAGGTTGATTTGGATTAAGTGTTTAATTAGTAAACAAAAGTTACTATAATGATTATTTATATTGACAGTTTTTCCAAAAAAAAATATTTCAGTATTGATCATTATGATTTGAGGTTTAATAGTTGTGCTTAAGGAAACATTAAGACTCTCAGAGTTGTGTGATGATAAAATAGGGTAACAATGTAATGTTTCACCTATATGAACTTAAAATTGGTGTTGGTTTTTATAGGAGTTTATAGGTTTAACTTCTAAGAGAGTTCATTAAAGGATAAAATCACATGGCCATAATAGTGCTACAAATCTATGATGTTATGATGAATGATAAATGGTTATGTGTGATGTCTCCAATAGTGTCATAAATATTTTTATTTTTATGATTAATCAACTTCAAATATTATATCACATTAATATATTTACACTAAGTATAGGTTTAAATCGAATTTTTTCTTTATTATGTATAAAAATTTGTTTGAAAATATAGAGATTTAAGGATTTTATAATATTAAAAAATAGTGGGAAATGTTTTATTTTAAATATAACATTTAATTTTAGATTTTAAATATAATATTTTGTTTAATATTAAAAAATAAAATTAATGGTGAGAAATTTTATATTACCAAGATTAAATAAAAGTGATAGTAATTAAGGGATTCCAAAATACATTGATATTCCAAAAGGTTCTGACCTTTGGATTCCAAAGGTAGAAAAATAATAATTATATATCTTGGAATTACAAAGGCTGGGTGTCTTCATTTTAAAGAGTGGTTCTATAAATTGTACATAAAATATTTTTCAAATGATGTTCACCCCATTGTAAAATCTCCAAAATTATTTACTTCATCATAATGAGAGTCATCCCAACTTGAATTAAACCTATAAATTATCACATCAATTTTTTTGTAATTTTTTTTCAAAAATGAAAAAACCCTGCTATTTTTTTTAAAATCATTAGTAATTAATGATATAAACATTTTTCAGTAAGCATAATCAAATGTAACCTAAATTAATTTTAAAATAAAAAATGGATTCCTAATATAATATGACTAGAGGAATAACTGACAACCACTTATAAATCTTCCTTTACAAAATCCTTTACATTGATGCAAAAAAAGTGATACCATCAAAATAGTGAGAGATTCCTTGAAAAAAACACGAAGTAAATGTTTTTTAGAAAAAAGGAAACCCTAAAAGTGCTATAAAATAATCATTTAGAACAAAACCAAAATTTTTTTTCATTCCCATCCAAGGTGTTGTAGTTTGGGATGTTAAGATAAAGTCCATGGGAAGCGTCAATAGATATATCCGAACATGGCCTGAATGGTCATGAAACAAAAAAATATAAGTCATGGAATAATTGATTGAAGACGGTGTTAAAGAATAATGGGATGGATGGGGAGAACATATTGTGTAGTTCTTTACTATATGGGTCTTTGGAAACCTAAGGATCAATGCAAGATTCCAAATCTTCAGGATATCTAGTTTAGAGTGTTTTTTTGAGGATTTAATGTTTTATGGATCAAATATTTTGATTATATGTAATATATCTAAGTGAAATTTTAATATCCATGTGATATAGTAGTAGATCAGAGTATAAGAAAAACTAAAAGATAATTTATAAAAAAATTAGACAATCATGAAATAACATATTAGAGTAGATGATAATCTAATTAAAAATATGATTCAAAATTATGAAGTGATAGAACCAATATTATCACCAATCCAAATTAATATTTTGTTTTTGAATATGAGAAGGGATTAGATATAGAAATATATACCATGAAAATTACATTGAAGTAATCAAACCCCCCGAATCATTAAAAACTTCAAAATCAAAAAAAAAACCAAAATGTTCAATAGATTGAGAATAGAACAAAATATAGATTATACAATCAACATAATATAAATAAGAAGAAAAAATTAAATATTCTAAAAAAATAATGAAAGGAAGGAATATCAAAAAAGAGATGAGTGTTTTGACAACCATTATCTATCCCTCCTCCCACACTATGGATGGGGGGATTCCCTTCCATGATGTGTCAATACAACATTATACAACAGTTAATGGAAGGGGGAAATTCAACTTTCATACAAGGATCATGGTGAGATGATTACTAATAGGGGGTGATGTTTGAATGGTAACATGAAATGACATAGACTACTCACTCAGGGCCTTAGGGCCTTGTACCATCCTGTAGGCCCTTGGTCCTTTAGGACTTGTTGTATTTGGACTACATGTCACTTGGTTTCAGGTAATATAAGGGTTACCTACCAACCCAGTTTAAAAGATGAATTTATTTCCTAATAAAAAGGGGAGTTGTCCCTAACCCATTTTAACAAAATCATTTAGTTATAATTTTTTTAATAATTTCTAATTTATACCCTTTAAATATCAATTAAGAAAAGAATAACATCTCCTTACATCACTTTTATCGTAATCGAACCTTATATTATTTTCAAGGTACATATGCCCATGTAAATGTATATCCTCTAAAGATGAATAAACTATGAATTTATATTTAATACATCAAGGTAAAATGGGTTATTAATTATCACCTAGTGTATGAAATACATCAATATTAGAATAAAGAGAGTTAATTGGTTATTAAGGGAATTTTCCTGAATATTTAGAATCTTTCTAAAAATTAATATTCCACCATATCCATGATTAATTAAATATACATGGAAATTACTAATAATTTTATGATAAAATATTATACTACTTTGGGAAACTCTTCAAAAGTTTTGATGTTATTCAAGGAATTTGGATAAATATGATGATTAATGAAAAAACATCTATTTATTCAAACTAATATCTGATAAAATTAATTTTACATTCTTTTTTATATGAATTAAAATTATTCTATCATATATTTATTATTTAGTTTAACCCATACTAAAATTCATCTAGTTTGGTAAAAATTTTATAATTTTGAATACACTTCAAGAATTGTAAACCCTTTAGGGATTCATATACTGATATTTTAATTAATGTTTCCATATTGATAAATAATGAGCACATAAATAAGACATGTACCAAATTTATATATAACTAAAATAATATGGATGAACACTTTTATTATAATACTATATGTATTAAATAGTCTCAATAGTTCAGAAAAAAATTCCAAAAAATCATATGGTGAACATAGAATATATGGATTTAATTGTTTTTGATCAATTATTTTGATGAAGATATATGTAAAAATCCCTTTTTATCAATGATTTTTGAAATATTTCAATATTTAAAATATATTATCAACAAAAATTAATGATATCTAATAATTTATTTGGTAAAAGTGTCACTTATGAGACAATTCCTGAAAATATATATTTTTGTTTATGTATTTATTATACACTTTCAGGTAATAATTAATTAATTAAATTTTACTTAGAAAGAAGAATTATTTTATATAATCAGT
Organism: Viscum album; assembly: GCA_963277665.1. NCBI lineage: Eukaryota > Viridiplantae > Streptophyta > Magnoliopsida > Santalales > Viscaceae > Viscum > Viscum album. The sequence continues at coordinate 564,157,367 of OY728164.1, read as the reverse complement.
TCAAATAGACCATCAATTTTCAATACTTTAAAACCAAATTATTCATAAAAGTGTTGTGAACATCTCATCAATGGTTCTTTGGACCATTTTATATAATGTATGTAATACTCAATATTTATGTTATTGATCTTGGAAAACATGTAGTATATATTCACCAATAAATAATAATACATGTGACCATTTAATGTATGCATATTTTATAAAACATATTCGTGGTTTACATGGTGGGTGGTTTCACCAATATATATTTCATAATTTAAATTTTATATAAATATTACAAATTTACTTTCAGTATAGCTTGTGATTATATCAATAATATATGTTAATAATAGGAAACCAATGGTAAATCTCCATATAGAGAGAATTTATACTATCATAATGAGAAATAAAAGCTTCACTGTATATGATAATTTAGTAGACATACATCCATTAATTAAATTCATGCTTCTCCTCCAATATATATCTACTATTTTATCAATACATTGATTCCCATGTATATATTTATCAATATTTTTCAATATAATTGATGTTTAAGGACCTAAATTATCATGTCATACAATCAGTGTACAAAGATCAATAAACTTCAGGATTACCATAGTTGATTCTATTTTACATATATCCATGTAGTATAAATAAAATTAAGCCTTGAAAGATTTTTTCAAATCAATTTTTTTTATTATAAATTCCTATTATATATAGACGTATTCAACACCTCCTTTTTCCATGGTCTCTGAATAATTTTTGTTTTCAATAATACTTTCAAATCTCAAAATATTTTATTAATACTTAGGATAAAAAAATTATTTAGTATACCACTATGTAAACATATAATTTATCTTATTTAGCCTTTAATTAATTTTGTACTACCAATAATGGTACTTACATGTGCATTCACATGCTATTCAAGAGATTCAATTTATAATAAGCACACATTAGTTTTTCTAAAGCATTTAATTAAAATTGAAATAATATTTATAAAACGAGTGCATCAAGATAGTTTTATATAATATCTTCATGATATTAAATTACACACATTTAATATATCCATGGTATATAAAGAAAAATAAAATATTCATATTTATCATTATTATTATAATTTATACTTTTGGTGGTAAATCCTTAATTAATTAATGAGTACATAATATACTCACAATGGGCTTGGATCATCACTTAGCTTATATTTTATTCTTTGTAAATTATGGTATATATGATTTTAAAATGTATTTACTGGGGAGAGGATCCCAAAAATATTTTAATGTAAATAGTTTTGAGTAGTAATGTGGCAGAATCTTCAAGATTTATAACACATTTATGCCAAATAAAAGAAAAATAAAGTATACATATAAGAAGTAAAGTAAACATGAAAAATAAATAAAACACTCAATATTTATTAAAAACATAATAAAAAAAATATATCGTGAGAATTTATATATTAGTATTTTACTCTACACATTTAGGGTATATAAATAAATAAAAGATGTCTAAAATCATTATATCAGTATCATAATTCATGGTCTGGTCAATAAGGTTTTCTTCAACACATTTATCATTACTTTAAATTTATTTTTGATAAATAATAATAAAGTGTTTTGACATATGACATGTATGATACTAGTTCCCTTTAATTGCACATAAAAATCATTCAATTTCATTGTATTTTTATTTTTTTAGATGTGCTTTTTCATTATTTGACCATTTCTGGTGGTTCCCTTCCGTCTTTTCATTGGTTGTATAACCAAATAAAGTAAAAAGATTTTTCTTGACCATGATTGAGTCAATTATTATCATGATCATTATTAGGATTAGTTCCATTATCTTCAAGTATTGGACATGAAATAGTTGGTTGGAATTTATGTTTTCTGAATGATAATTCATTAACTATCAACATCTTCTATTTAAAATAATGATACAAATTTAATTACTTTAGGAAGTATAATTAATTTCATAAAATATATTTTATCATAAAATTTATGAGTCCATCCTGAACTCTAAGAAAATAACATTCACTTTGTTATGTTGTTGTGGAAAATGTTTTCTGGTTAATTATATCTCCTCAGTAGCGCTTTAGAGGGGGATGTTTTTATTATCTCCACTGCCTCCTCCCTCCCATCCCCCTCTTACCCTTTCCGGCCTCTACTTATTTTATGGTTCTCTACTGGAAGGATTATTTGGTTTGGAAAGGATGATGCTCATGGACTACCCAGGTGAAGGGAAATCTGGTTTTCACCCTCGTCGGTGATGAAAACCTTCTTGGTGATGGTTGTCTCACATTGATGGTTTTCAGGGAGCATTTGGTGGTCCCAATGATGGATGATTATTATTGGATCCCTCATATCACAATCCCATGATCTGGGATATTGGTATTTCACTCCTCTCTAAGTCATATCTGGAGTAGTGGACACTATGAAGTTTTGGGATTCGTGGTTTGGAGGTCGATGGGATTCTTGGCACACCTGAGTCGGTTTTCTTGTGTTGTGTTAGTTTCTGGTTTCCTTCATCATTGATTTAAGCTTTCGTTTGGAGCACATGGACACTATTATCCATTACCTAAAACCATGTTTCTCTTTTCCTCTCCCAGACAGAGCTGGAGCAGTGGTACTAAGATGTTTTGGGATATGTGGGTTAGTGGCCGTTGACATTTTGGGTGTAGCCAATGCCAAGATGGATTCTGGTTTCTGACCCCTTCATCAATGGTTCTATTCAGTATTGTTTTTTCAATGTTTATGGAGTTTTTTTTGTTTCTGGTTCACTTTGTTCTTCGATGTTTATTCCTCATTGTAGTGATTCAAGAATCGATGGGGATAAGTTTATGACAACGATCTTTGGATGGGGGCAACTATGACATGGTGTAAGGATGAAGACATGTTGAAGGTTCTTTATATGGTGAGAGTTTGAAGCTGTGGCAGTGATGGAAGACAAGTCTCACTAACAATGTTAGGTGATAGTGATGGCTAGGTGGTTCGATGTCTAGGGGTGCGGCTTGAGGAGGCTCATTTCTCTAGGATCTGTTCCCCAAGGTGCCCCGGTGGTGACGGGTTTGGTGTAGTTTTTTTTTGAACTTTAAAATTGGTTACTATGTTTAAATCTATTCATGGGTTAGATTTTAATCTTTAAATATAAGTGGTTTATATTTTATTTGAATGTGAGGTTACCACTGACCCATAAATTAGATTTCAAAAATAATAAAATGGATGGTTAAGTATAAATTTTTTAAAAGAAGTGATTGAAAAAGTAATGTGTGACACCTTTAATTTACAAGGAATATTTCATTTTTTATGTTTATAGGTTCATTATTGTTTTGAGGGTATGATAGGTGTCCGAGAAAGATAACATGATAGATTCTTGATCAAGAAATTAGAGAGTTTTTGTAGAGGATATGTCATCCCACCTTTTTATTACATAACTTTTCATTACATTTTACAAACAGAGGATCTTTAAAGTCTAGTGTCTTGGAAATGAGGAACATAATACATGAAAAAAACATAAAAAATTATTCTAAACCACTTTTATGGATTCATCATAGGTCCATCCTATATACAATTACTGCATCTCATATCCTGGAGACATACATCAAAGGAAAGGGTGAGCATAAGGCTTAGTAAGGGTAAACAAGGGTAACCGTTTACTTGTGATATCAATAAGAACTTGATGATTTACATAAAGGCATGAGTAGTGAAAAAAGAGACATATCATAATAAAAAGAACATGAATCATAAATTGAATATGTGACTACAAAATTTCATTTAGACATTCATGAACATATCACCAAGGTTCATCCCCAAGGTGTCATAAAAATCACCAAGGTTATTCACCAAGGTATCGTGAAACTTCTCATCTCTAGAGATTAATTCTTTTTACCCAATTAATTGGAGTGATATCAGGGTGAACCCTTAATATGTATTTATTTTTATGTTATCTACATATATCATAATCATACATTTCATAAATAACCCATAGAGAGTAAAAGAAATGAGTTTCACTTTAAAATCATGACGTTTTAAAAGTACTTAAAAACATGATCGTTATGTCATTTATAACCCATGGAAATGGAGTGAGGGTTACATGTATTTCAATTACAGAATCAAATAGATAAATTTTATTTATTTATGAATACCCCTGGAAATGAAAATAGATTTGGGTATTCAAATAAATAAAATAAGATAATTTTTTAGAAAGAGATAGAGAGGTTTTGAGACGAAAATTCTACAGCATAACGGCTATATAACATGGTTTTAGAAAACATTGAAAAGATAGGGGACAAGATTCACCCACTCATAAAAAACTAATAATATAGTATGGGTAAGAAATAATATCATAGTATGTATATTTTAATGAAATACCATATAAAAATTAAACTCGAAAGAAAAGAGAAGATGCGATTTATTTTACGAAAATTTGGTAGCCTAACGGTGTCAATTAAAAATTTAGAAAATAAATTGATGAGAGCAGAAAGATTATATAATCATTTGTACATGAAATGGAAAGTAACAATAAAATATAAAAACTTACCCCCTCATAAGAAGATGGTTACTAGAAGTCATAGTATAAAGGAAGTCATGACTTAAAAGAGGAGGGTGAAAGGTTCCCTTACCTTGAAGAGTGACTTAGAAAGCTCCAAGGTTGAGACCTTGGGGCTTGAGGGAACCTTGGGAGGAATCCTTATGAGGTAAAAATATCAGAGATTTTTTGAGGAAGATTTTGGAATGAAAGGAATGAGGTAATGTCTTGGTATTTATATAAAAAGTGAGGGAATAAATTATTAATTTCCAAGGGACACCTCATCGGTGGTATTTGCAAAACCATGGGCTTGACCATGGTATTTTCCCATGGTATTGTCCAATTGGGAAACCTCATATCATATCTTACTATTTATAAGTCTACCATAAATATTACATAATTAATGATGTCATTAAACATCCAAAACTCAAAACTGTATTTTTACTATTCACCGAAAATTCAACTATTTCCGAAAAATCCCAAAAATTCACCCTAACATAAAATAGATGATCTGAATTAAAAAATGAACTAAATTTTATGAAAATAATTTTCTAAATATTTTTAATTTAATTTTTAAATAGAATCATTATTTATTCAAAAAAAACAACTCTAAAACTGTAACTCATTTTGTAACACCTTAATAAAGTAATCAAGGTCCCATAAAATTATTGTATAACCATAATACAATAAATTAAAAATTTACGATTATATTTTATGAAAATAAATTTTCATTTTAAATTATTAAATTAATTATAAAATTTTAAATAAAATATTTATGACCTACAAAAATAACAAAACTTATACAATGATCATTTTTTTTCACTTTTAAGATGTCTAAATTGTATTTATACATTCATGGGTGAAGTTTCTATTTTTTTGGCCAATTAACTATTCATTACTATTCATAAGGGTATATTACTATTCATACTTTACTATTCACAAAAAAAGTTGATCTTATTAGACTCTAAATTTCTTACTAGTCACAACTTTAGAAGACTATTTTTTGAAAATCATTTGAAATTATTAATTATTTAAAGTTTACATGAATATTTTAAAATACCCTTTTTCCAAAATTCATTAGTAATATGGAACTATAAATTCATCCTACATTTATCCGGATATTTAAAATTCACCAACTTTTCCATAATAAGAAATAAAAATTTTATTTATACCAAGGGATTACAAAAAGTATCTAAGGCCTCATTACATAGTCCCTTATAACACCTACATAGGACCTATTTGTAAGGTGTGCTATGATGATAAAATCCTGGGGTGGCTCGGACAACATTGCCTGAGTGGTGATTTCTATTAGCTTGAACTTCTTCCTTAGGCGATTCCGTTCAAGCTTCACATGTTGAAGCTTAGCTTGGTCTTGGTCCAGAGAAAAGCCTAGAGATGCTACCTCCTTCCCAAGCTCTGAAAGATGGGATTCGTAATGAATGAGTCTACTGGATGAGGCCATCAATTCTTCTTTCTATGTTAATTATCCAAGATCACTTGTATTTATAAACAATAATCATAACGTTAAGAGTTTAGTTTCCAACGGTCATATTGACCAACAATCATATAACGGTCGAAACCCAATGGTATCATTTTAATTATACTCACTTAATTAATTAAAGGATATAATTTTTTGAGTATAAAATAAAATAACACACAAATTTAGGAAACAAATATTATTAAAAAGTTCGGGTCGTTACAGAGGACACCGACTAGCTGGTAGGAGCCACCGATTAGTTGGTGGCCCTGAGAGAAGATCTACAGTTATACGGAGCCCCTAGTTAGTTGGTGGGTTTCCATCGGCCAAATGATGGATGAGGTATGGGTGATTCACCTCTTCCTGGAACACTAGTTTTCTAGAGTCCTAAAACCGACTAACCAATGGATCCGTCGCCAGCCGGTGATGGCCACCGGCTCACAGGTGGTTCCCATATGGGTACCTCATTAAGGGTACTATCATATTTTTACTATAACAGTAATTTAAGTCTAATAATCCACCTAATCTAACACTATAATGACTAGGAATAATATAATATCTCTCTATTATATTATTGGGTTCCCTCACCTTCTTCTGTTTAGCGTTTTAAGCGTAGATTGATATGACTGCTTTGACGAGGTAAAATTCATCCATACTAGAATGAATATTATTCTTCTTCTTGAATTTATAATATATCTAAGTGATGTTTAATAGACATACAGATATAATCTCCATCTAAAATAGAATTCCTTTCTTTTTGATAGATCAATATCAGATCTAAATAGTTGGTGACCTTTCCTTGGATTATTTCTATATCTTCCATTGACAATGGTTTCTGTTGGGTAAGTTGAATTAATTCTATGCCTATGTCACCATATTCATATTGAATATTATTCTAGATTCCATTTTGTGATGAAATAGGATTGGTTTTAGGTATCCTTGGTATGCAGGATTGATCCGATCAGTGCGAGGGTGTGGTTTAGGTGACAAATCTTGGTGGCTATTGATGTTTGACATCAACACACTTGAGGTAGAAAGCTCCTTACAATATAGGGACCTTTTATAAAGTTTTTTATTTGATTTTCATCACAAGTGTGTGTAACCCATGATACCTATACTTGATAATGATCATATATGTGTGTGTATAGCTGTCAAGACTCATTATTGATATCCTATGTTTGTACCTATATGATTTATCCCCTTTTGCGTGTGAATGTATGATATGTGGATGTTTTCGTTCTATTATAAAGTGATATGTGGACCATCATGGCTTGGTTAGATCTTAAAGAGTGAGAATATGTGGAATACGATGATGGAACTAGAAAAAGGGAAGGGGTACAATGACCTTGAGGCTTAACCCAAGGCCATGGTGGGATACAAAGACCTTGTAGCCCAAACCAAGGTAGATATGGGGTATGATGGCCTTATGGATTGACCCATGATAGAGATAGGGAATGAAGACCTTTTGGACCGACCCTAAGTCTTTTTGGATATGTGGATACTGCGAGATATATGGTTTCTATTTAGCCTACCCAATATCACAACTTCCATAATGACTTTTCTTCCATCATGGAACTGAAACAGGTGCAACTAGGGTTCTAGAGTCTTCATTAGTGAAAAACCGCTCGACACATGATTGACTGTTTCTTAATTTTAAATTTAATTGAAATCATGGAATGAACATTTTAAACATGAGAATGTATGTCAAGGACACATTATTGGTGTCCTACTGGGTTTATACTCAAACCTTTCATAGACATCTCGGTGCGCATGTAGACATCATGATCGGGGATCCAGAGAAGGGAAAAATACCTGTGACAAATAGATGGTGAGGTGGAGTGTGTTGACCAATACTGCTTGAATTTGAAATTATAAAAATAGTTTTAAACCATTGGTATTTTCTAGGAAACCTTTGGTATATCCTATACCAATAGTTTCCTAAATTGTGGGTATACAAGTTGTGGGGATATCTCTATACCAATAGTTTCTTTGAAACCATTGGTATCGATCCCATGGATTTCCATTTTTATAGTGGTTTTGTTAAACTATGGGTATACATCTATACTAAATTTTTATAAAAATTTTGGTATATCCTTCCTCATCTAAAGAATCTAGAAAACCCCCCCATCTTTTCCCAGAACCAACACACACCCCAAAGACCCACAACCACATCCCAAACAACTGGAAACTAATATAGAAAAATCATGAAAATAATTGATGCATTGAACCTATCCCAAAAAAAAATTAAGATAACAAATATATTGTATATTTAACATTTAATTTTTTTACAACTGGAAAAATAAATTGTAACACATATATTCAATCACATTCAGTCATCAAACATGATGTGTCATAAATATCAGTAAAATATTTTGAGGACTTATCTCTATCTGGTGACCACCATTATCATCACTATAATCACCAATATACTCATCAACATCATCATAAACATCTTCATTATAACCACCATAATTATCTCAATCAGTATAATCGTTATCACCATCATCGCCATTACCATCACCATCACCATCACCAAGAAAATCATCATCCTTACCACTGCTAGAGCCATCATCACCATTGCTTGATGCATCATATAAAAAAAAATTATTGATATTTATATAGAAAAAACCATGGTGGTATCTAGTTTAAGTAATGGAAATAATTCTATCATAACTTTCATAAATTTCTCATTGGATTTTTGAATTCATTAACACTCATTCATGGATATTTTTTTGGAAACTGTTGCCTCTTCATGAGCCTTTTTTTCCTCTTCATGAGTGATTTCTAACTCGACGATACTAGAATTTATAGAGGAACTTAAAGTGTGATAATATATAATGGGGAAAATAGTCTTACTTGGTTGAGAACTTACTCTCCCATGGTGATCATCTCCTAATATCTGGTGCAAATGACTGTTTGAACCAAAAGTGTCAGTTTCCTACTCAATAAGGGCCTCTAACACACACTGTTTCAAATATAAATGAACTATTTAGTTACAAAATAGATATTAAAATTTGAAATTATAAAATTAAAACTTTCAATATTTTTCTGTTCCTGTTTATTTACAACACTTACATATTTCTTATTTCCACTTGAGAAAAACAATTTTGTTCAAGAACATGTCATTTAATGTTGAATACTACCCTCTATAATGAAATTTAATGTAGAAAACCATTATTCAATAATACTTTATTTTTTAACAAAGTTTACTCATTATAACCAAAATTTAAATGAAAATAAAAAAAAATCAATTAAATTTCATATAAATGTATTGTATTATCCCCAAATTTGGGATAGAATAGCCAATCAAACTGAAATGAACAAATTCAAATTGTTTTGGTGAAGCTATAATCAGATTAATTTATTATTATTATTTTCGGTGGACTTAAATTTTTATTGGTTCCACTAAGTTTGGATGAATTTAGTATGAGTATGAATTTTTTAGGTTAATTTTAAACTTATAGATCTAATTCATCTTTTTTTCTTTAGGTATGAATAAAACTTATTAATTTGGATTAGTTTATGTTAATATGGTTTATTTTAGTTTGTTAAAGTTAATTTCATCTTTATTTTTATTGGTTTATCTTTTTTTGGATTTGTTTAATTTCTTTTATTTTAGTATGTTCAATTCACGTTTCAGTTGCAGTTCCACTCAATACATCATATGATTTAGATTAATTTCATACATATTTTTACAATTTATTTCATTTATGGCTTGATTTTATTTAGTTTGGTTCTATTTACTATTATTTATATTTGGTTAGTTCAAGTATATTAGGGTAATATTGTTCCATTTTGGTTCAATTATGTTTTATTATATTTTATTTGGATTAGGAAGGTATGGATAAAAAAGTTTATTTATATTTAGTTTCATTATATCCTCACCGATTTAGTTACATTTTATAGTTGACAAGTATTTATCCTCATATTAAATGAATCTATTTACATGTATTTATGATAATATTATTTTAAACTATGTACATGTTACTAAAGTTTAGAGTTTTTATGTTAATATAGTTTAGATTTATAACTATTTATATATTAATATAATGTGAAACTATTTTAGTTTACTCTTACTTAACTTTAGTTTAACCTTAATTAACCTATAAAAGTATCTTTTTACCCTTATATAACATTGTTTTACACTTAATTAACTTTATATTACCCTTACATAACATGCAAAAATTTCTGTTTACCCTTATATAACTTTGTTTCACCCTTACTAAAATTTAGTTTACCCCTAATTAAATTTAGTTTAACCTCAATTGAATTTATTTTAACCTTAATTAATTATATTATACCCTTAATTAACTTTATTTTACCCTTAATTAACTTTATTTTACACTTTCTTAACATTTTTTACCCTTAAATAACTTTAGTTTACCCTAAATTAACATTAGTTTACCCCTAATTAATTTTTTTACCATTACTTAATTTTTGTTTACCCTTAATTAACTTTTTTTCACACTTACTTAAATATAAATTACCCTTAATTAAATTTATTTTCCTCTTAATTAACATTTTTTACCCTTAATTACCTGTAGTTTACCCTTACTTAACTTTATTTTACCATTATTTAACTTTATTTTACCATTATATAATTTTTTTCTTACCCTTACTTAACTTTAGTTTACCATTAATTATCTTCATTTTACCCTTATTTAACTTCATATTACCCTTAATTAACTTGTACATATTTCTGTCCACTCTTATATTACTTCATTTTAACCTGACTTAACTTTACTTTACCCTTACTTAACTTTAGTTTATCCTTACTTAACTTTAGTTTACCCTTAATTAATTTTTTACCCATACATAAATTTATTTTACCCTAACTTAACTTTAGTTTACCCTTAACTTTTTTTACCCTTACTTAAATTTAGTTTACCCTTACTTAACTTTGTTTTACCTTGACTTAACTTTATTTGAACCTTACGTAACCTGTATAAGTTTCTACCTACCCTTATATAACTTTTTTACCCTTTACTTTAGTTTACCCTTACTTAACTTTAGTATACCATTAATTCACTCTGTTTTAACCTTACTTAACTACAGTTTTCCCTTCCGTAACTTTATTTTACCCTTCCGTAACTTTATTTTACCCTTAACTTTTTTACCCATACTTAAATTTTATTTACCCTTAATTTTATTCTAACATTACTTAAAATTATTTACCCTTGCTTAATATTTATAAGTTTTTATTTACCCTTATATAACTTTGTTTTAACCTTAAATAAATTTATTTTACCCTTACATAACTTTATTTTACCCTTATTTAACTTTATTTCACCCTTAATTAACTATATTTTAGCCTTATTTAACCTTAGTTTACCTTTATTTAACTTTATTTTAACCTTAATTAACTTTTCTTACCATTAAATAACTTTTTTTTACCCTACATTAACTTTACTTTACCCTTACATAACTTTTTTATCCTTACTTAACCTTAGTTTACCCTTAATTAACTTTATTTTACCCTTACATAATTTTAGTTCGCCCTTAACCTATACAAGTTTTGTTTACTCATATGTAACTTTGTTTAACCCTTACTAGACTTTAATTTACTCTTACTTACTTTTACTGTCACAAACCAGCCCGGGTACTCTAGTAACCTGATAAACGAGCCAGACCTGACATGGTTCGAAGGGCATTCCTGATCCCCATGGGTTGATGACTAGCACCTGACATCATACAAAAAAGAAAGTGAGAACGATTTTTCCACAAACATTAAAGAAGTAGATAAATAAGACAGTATGCATATAAGAAAAACTCCACTCGGAGAAGTGTACCATAAGTCAAATAGGTATAAGGAAACCCAAATTACTACAATAATTTACCAGAAAACTGAAAGAATAACCCTAGTCCTAATGGAAACTACTCTCCAAGTACATATATCAATAGCTAGAACCACCTCTAAGTGGGTCTTTACAATTGATCAAACTTGGAAATAGATAATATACAAACACTCAAAGGCATAGGTAGGGTGTAATCTAAAATACCAATAGGGTCTCACCAAGGATTCCATAATAGATTCCATTATTTAATTAACCAAATAAAGTGTTTTAAATTTTCAAATAAAAAGGTTTGTAATTTAAAAAGAATATCTAAAAAAATCATGCTTTACATTTGAAATTATGGAAATAATTTAAAAAAATTAATTAAGTAAGCACTTTTATATAAAATAGTTTATATAAATTAGAAGGCATGTAAAATATTTTAAAAACATTAACATACATTTGTATATCATATATAAACAATCGAGCAACATGGTCATATGCTAAGTGGTGTGATAGTTATAGTGTATGAGATCCTCACACTCTCAAGTGATAATAACCGTAATGTGTACACATGTTCCTAAACACTAGAAAGAGATAACTCATCTATATCCCACTAGGGAATAATATTTGTTAAGAAGTATTTAGTTAGTGTTTTAAAGTGTCAATTCAGTGCTAGGGCATTCCCATACTAGCGTGTTTGCCCCAAATAACTCACTAACTACCTAGTATTTCATGTGCTCTAATACCAAACATTGATGGTAAATTTATTTTAAGACTGATTAAAATATAATTAAATCCCTTTATCCCATTTCATAAATGACAATTTTCTATTTAAAACCCAAAATGGGTTTTTAATCAAAACATGCCTTTTTCCAAGATAAAACCCAAAGGTTTATATCAAAAAAATTTAATCCATTTTCATCAAATACAATTTGAAATCAATTTCATCAAATAAATTTCTACACTTTTCCATCAAACAAATTTTACAATTTAAATTAAACAATTTAAATTTCACTAATTTCCATCAATTTCCCAAACACAACCCAATTCAATGGAATTGGGTGGTTTTTCCTAATTTCATGCCAAGAATACAATTTCAAAATCCAAATCCCCCAATTAAATGGAATTTTCTTTTTAATAAACCAATTGAAACAGTTTCAAGCAGTTGAATTTAAATCAAACAATTGAAATTAAATCAATAAATTCAGAGTTAATCAAATTTGGCTATCGTAATGGAACCACCTACTTTTTTCACAGAAACACAAAGCCCACAACGAAATTCACCAACAAGAATTAAGGCATATAATATCTAGGAAATCAACTTAGTGAAAAGATTAAACAAAAATGGGATTATATCCATTAGTACCTCGATGATCTATCAAACCCCATTGGGATAAAGAGAAAAAGATGAAGAGGCAGGGAGAATGCTTACCCGAAAAGTCACACCGCATTCACAACCATGGTTGATTGAAGAATAAAATGACCCAGATGGGTCTGAGGGCTCTAGAAATTATTGGGGAAGTATCTTGGGATGAGATAAAATAAATTTGGAAAGGAGAAATAACCATTTTATCTAAGAAATCTATTTAAAAACAACCGTTGGGACTTTACACGACATGTAACATAATTACACATTGTGTAATTAAAAATTAACAAAATCACTAAAAAACCCATCACATTTTGTTAAAAATAAATTTATTATTATTTTAGAACTTATACACCATGTAACCACATTACACGAAATGTAAATACCTAGAAGGCTGTAGAAACAAAATGTTTTATGTTGATAATCAGAAAAATATTTGACTTCACTATTATAGATATCCTCCTAATTCCTTTTTGGCCCTACCAAAATAAACAAAAAGGAAAAAAATGAAAAGGTTTAAAACAAGCCTATCATATGAGTAACATGATGTTACAACCTACCCACCATAAAAACTTTCTATCCCTAGAAAACCTATCAAGAAGCTTTCATATCAAAAAGGTGATTCCACTACTCTCTCATTAGTTTCTCATGCTCTCATTCTTATGATAATCTGAACCATGCTACCATAGCACATTAACCAAAGGTATCACCCTCCCATGAAGAACCTTGGTTTCAGAATAAACTATCCTGAATGAACGTTCCGTCACAAATAAATGAGGCTCATCCTCAAGATCACTCTAGCTCAAAATAAGAGATGGATTAGATATATACTTTTGTAGTTAAGATACATGGAATAAGTTATGTATTGATGTCAACTGTGGTGGAAGTGATAAATGGTAAGAAACATTCCACACATGCTCAATAGCCTCAAAAGGTCCCACAAGATAAGGATAAAATTTCCCTTGCCTCCCAAGCCGTCAATGACCCAAACAAGGTGAACTTTTCAAGAATACCCAGTTCTATAAATACATTCATCATAAAACTTATATTGGATCTTTTCTATCAAAATTCTCTATAAAACCAACCAAATATTTGCTGTTTTATCTTGAACCAAGCTTGGTATAACCAAGGAACTTTCACAAATATTCAAAAAACACAATGGATATCTACAAGGCCAGCCATACAAGGCCTCAAAAAGAGACATTATGATTTTATAATGGTAACTCTTATTACAAGAAAACTTAAGTATCACCAAATGATCATCCCATGATCCTCAAAAGTTGAGAAAAAAGTGTTGATCATATCCCCAAGAATATATACAACTATTTCTGTCTGGCTATTCAACCGCAGATGGTATACCATAATCAAACTAGCCTAAGATCTTAGTGCCTCCTAAAGGCCTCTCAAAAAATGAGAAGTGAACTGAGGATCTCTATGAGAAATTATAACATATGGAAATCTGTGCAAACTAACAATATCTTTCATGCAAATATTTTCCATTTCCTCAACTTTGGATGTCTCATGAATGGGTATAAAGTGTGCTGACTCATTCAAACTTTTAAACAAAAATGATATCATGTTCTTATTTCTATGGGTATGTGGAAACTAGACCATGATGTTTATAGAGATCTCACCCCACTTCCAAGTAGTGACTGGAAGTGGATGAATAAAACTTGATGGATTCTAATGCTTGGAATTGACCTGATAACACATATAACAACAAGAGACAAATTCAGAAATGCCCGGTCTCATACCCGACCACTAGAATTTTCACCGTATGTCAAGGAACATCTTCTTGGTTCCTAGGTGCACCACCCACTAGGAATTATGAAAATCCCCCAAAATAACTTTCCTTATCGCTAACATCATACCAAAGAGATTATGATAGCATATAGTTCCCTCTTTGGAAAATGACCACTCAAAAAATGTATCCCCACCATAAAGAGATTCTCTAATGCTATGAAAATCATCATCAAGAAACTGTTTATAAAGAATGATCTCGAGAAGAGAATATTTCAGATGAACAATGGCTAAAGAAATCTAAACCCCTGATTCCTGGATTCCACTATGAAACTGTAAAAGGAGAGCCATTAAGTTACACTCCCTCAATAATTCTTTCATGGCCTAGTTCGGAATTTTCCTGCTCAAATCATCTGTGACGACATTCCATTTCCCCAAGATATAGGCAATGTTGAAATCGAAATACTCTAGGTATTCCACCCGACTCCTTTGGTGGAGATTCAAATATTTTTGAGCGAATATATAACTAAAGATCTTTTGATATCAAAAAATAGTAAACCTTTATCAATAAAGGCAATACTGCCAACTCATAAGTGTGTTCATCACGACTACAAGTTCAAGGTCATAGGTTGGATAATTCTTCTTGTGTGGCCTAATACGATGAGATCCATAAGCAACAACATGATCACCTTTCATAAGAACACAAGCCAAACTTGAACCCAAAGCATCATAGAAGACCACATAGCTCTACCCAACCTCTAGAAGAGTCAAAACTATTTTAATAGTAAAAATATGCTTCAACTCAAAAAAAAACTCTAAAATATTTCATCCCAAGAAAATTTTACTCCATTCTGAGTTAGAGAAGTCATCTGAGAATCCAAATTAGAGAAGTCCTTACAAATCGGTGATAATACCTAGCTAGACCCAAGAATATTTGAATCTAGAAAACATTCTGTGATTGTTCTCATATCGTAATATATTTTACCTTCTAAGGATCAAATTATATTCCATGTTATGACACCATGTTTCCCAATAATTTTACTTTCCAAATCCATAAATCACATTTCAGAATCTTGGCATAAACTCAGTGATTTATCATCAAACTCATAAATATTCTTAGATGATGGAAATGATCCTCCTCAGACTTAGATTAAATGAGGATGTCATCAACAAAGGCTATGAGGAATGTATTGTGATACTTGTGGAAAATCATGTTCATTAAAACCATAAATATTGCAGGAGCATTGGATTGACCAAACCACATAACAAGGTACTCATAATGGTCATACCTATTCTGAAAGGAAGTTTTATAAATATTAGATTATTATATTCTCAAATAATGGTATCCAGGATGAAGGTCAATATTTGAGAACCAATTCACCCCTTTCAACTAATCATACATATCATCTATCTATGGAAACATATACATTTTCTTTACCGTTACTCGATTGAGATTTTGGTAATCAACACATAGGTGAAGTGAATCATCATATTTCTTATCAAAGAGAACCATCACCACCCAAGGTGACACACTTGGGTGTATAATTCCTTTCTCTAGAAGATCATCCAACTAAGTGTTCATCTCTTTTAGTTTAGCTGGTTCCATGCGGTAAGAGGGAATAGAAAATGGTTGAGTACTAGGAACTAAGTCAATAAAAAACTCAACCTCCCTTACCGGTGGTAAACCATAGAATTCATAAGGGAACACTTTGGGAATCTCAATGAACACTGGAGGGAGATAACCACTCATAGATTCCCACTCCAAATCAAATGAGAACACAAATATCACTTTCCCCAACTTTAGAAAAGAAAGTCCAATCCTACTAGATGTTGGGTCCCATTCTCCTTAAAAGACACGACACACACCATTGGGTGTAGTAAAGGATATATATCGAAGATAACAATTAATACATGTTTTAATGGTAAGGATCCAATCCATACCAAATATTATGTTAAGAGGTTTCATCTTGAGAACTAGAAAAATCCAACCAATCACAAGATCAGATAGAGAGAAGACACAAGTGGGACTATCGAGACCCTGCTCTTTCTTCATAGCAAGGGGTGTAATAATATACATGACATAAGATAACAAAATCATAAAAGTATTTAACAAATTAAAAATATGAGTTTAAATAAACAATTATATGCACCAGTATCAAATAAATCAGTCACTAATGGAGAAGATATAGTGATGGTACCTCTCACAATCGTTGGACTCATATCCCCTTCCTCTGGATACTCTTCCACTATGTGAATTATGGATACCTATGGTTAAAACCATTTTTTATATGAAACAGATGATTCTCCCATAGTTTTAAAAGGATTTTATGATCCCATGCCACTACATGGAGTGGAAAAGATATGGAAGAACCTCTATAAATGACCTGAACGTCCACATGAACCACAATTCTTGGGTTCCTTAGTGCTAACCCTATTTGAATTCCCTATATTTCCCACTAGTAGAAAATAATAATACCTCTTATAGGCACTGTAGGAGTCTTGGAATGACCCTGTTGTCAAGAACCACCATAAGAATCATCACACTTCCACTTTCCTTTAGTGGAATCCATGATGCTACTAGGAGAGAAAGAAACTCCTAACAACCCTGACTTTCCAGCTAGGTCTATTTCGACCATCAACGCTCTATCTAGAACATTAGAAATAGAAGGTATCTTCAGCAAGAAAACATAATAAAAAATATACTTTCGAAGTCCCAAATTGAACCATCAAGTATTTATCTTCTCATTTTATACTATATCAGGTGAAAAATGTACTAGCTCAACAAAATTATTTTCATACTCTATCACATTACTTTCAGCCTATTCAAGTTTTAAAAACTATGTAGCCTTGGAGAACACCATCAAATCTGGATAGAACTAGTTACTGAAAAGAGATTTTAAGTCTTTTCACTCTAAGCCCCCAAGTTTCTTGGCTGTCACCATCATGTCCTACCATCTCCTACTCATTCCTTCTAGCATGAAGGTGTCACAATTTACCTTGATTTAGTTAGGTGTATCTAAGAACCCAAACAAATGCTCGATCTTGACCAACCATTACTCAGACTCTTTAGGATCATTTTATCCCTTGAATGTTGGTGCTTTTTGGAAAAGTAATTCCTAAGAATGATTTTATAGATCATCCTTTTGAGGTTCCACAACTGGATCTTGAACAGGAAGTAGTGATGGTGCATATACCAGATCTTGGAAAGTATGCATGATCACCTCAACTAAAATTAAGTCTATAAGAGGATTAGATCAATGAGCTTCAGTAGTGGCTTCCTACTTGGTATGATCCATGTGTCTAGGAATGATGCTACACAACATCACTAGAAAATAAGGATGAAATTAGATAACACTCAAATGGAGTAACAAGGGAAAATTGATCCCAATATATTAACAAAAATATTTGTATTTCAATCTATCCATATCAAAATCAGGGAAAATACGATAAATAATCCTCAATATGT
The DNA here is from genome assembly GCA_963277665.1 of Viscum album. NCBI lineage: Eukaryota > Viridiplantae > Streptophyta > Magnoliopsida > Santalales > Viscaceae > Viscum > Viscum album. Next base: position 564,139,044 of record OY728164.1, on the reverse strand, counting down.
ATTTTGAAAACCACACTTGGTGACTTAAGGTTTTCTATGGTGAGAGATGACCAGGTACTCAATCACAACTACATCCTAAGTCCCAAAAAGATTACACAAATGCATACTGACTTCTAGAAAAAATCTCAACCTAAACCTCTCATACCACTTTTTCATGAACTAGCTTGAGTACCCTTGTAACCCGATAATTAATCTGGCCATTCCATGGCCTGAATGGAATTATTTATCCCGATGGGTTTTTGGATAGCACCTGACATCATACAAAAATTAAAGTGGGAATTATTTTTCCACAAAAATTGCAGAAGTAGATAAACAAGATAGTATGAATATAAGAAAAAATCTACTAGGAGAAGTGTACTAGAAGTCAAACAGGTATAAAACAACCCAAGGTACTACAAAGAAGTACCATAAAAATAAAAGTACATCCCAAGTCTCAATGTACATAATTCTCCAAGTCCATAAATCAATAGCTAAAACCACCACCAAGTGGTGCTTTACCCTTGCTCGAACCTAGAAGGAGATAATCTACAAACACTAGAAGACACATGTATGGTGTGAGATAAAATCCCAGTAGGTTCTAACCAAGGATTCCATAATAGGTTCCAACATTTAATTAACAAAAAAAATAGATTTCAATTTTCAAATTAAGAGGTTTGGCATTTCAAAATCATATTTAAACAAATCAAGCTTTATATTTCAAAAGATGGGATACATTTCAAACGATGGAAATAATTTAAACAAATGGATTAAATAAACACTTTTATATAAAATAGTTTATATAAATCATAAGGCATGTAAAATAGTTCACAAACATTGACATACATTTATATCTAATATATAAAAAATTGAGAAACATGGTCATCTTCCAAGAGGTATGATAGTTCCATGTTATGAGATCCTCACACTCTCAAGTGATAACAAATGCAATGTGTACACACGTCCATCAACACTAGAAACATAGGACCAATATATATACCACTAGGGAATAATATGTGCTAATAAGTATTTATTTGGTGTTATAAAGAGTAAATACGGTGTTAGGGAATTCCCATCCTAGTGTGTTTGTCCCAAATAACTAACTAAATATCTAGGATTGCATGTGATCTAATAAAAATCAACGTTGGAAAATTTATTTTAAGACTGATTAAAATATAATTAAATCTCATTATATAATTTCAAAAATGAAAATTTTCCATTTAAAAACCAAAATGGGTTTTTAATCAAAACATTCTTTTTCCAAGATAAAACCCAAAGGTTTATATAAAAACCATTTTTATCCATTTTTATCAAATATAATTTGAAATCAATTTCATCAATTCAATTTCCACAATTTTCAATTAAACCAATTTCACAATTTAAATTCAATAGTTTAAGTTTCACTAATTTCCATTAATTTCTCAAACACACCCTAATTCAATGAAATTGGGGTTTTTTTCCCAATTTCATTCCAAGAATCCAATTTCCAAAACCAAATACCCTAATTAAATGGAATTGGGTATTTAATAAAACAGTTGAAATAAGTTTAAAGAAATTGAATTTAAATCAAATGATTGAAATTAAATCAAGAAATTTAGATTTAATAAAATTTGGCTATCATAAGGGAACCACCTACCTTTATCACACAATGAAAAATTCCACAATAGAACCCACCAACAAGAATGAAGGAACAACATATCTAGGAACTCAAACTAGAGACAATATTTTACAACACGAGGCTTAGATGAATCTGTCTCTAGATGATCTATCAAATCCCATGGAGTGAAATAGAACAAGACGAAGAGATAGGGAGAACACTTACCTAGAAAGTCACACCGCATTCACAACCACGACTGATTGAAGAAAAAAATGACCTGGAAGGTTTTGAGGGATCCAAAAATTCTTGGGGAAGGCTCTTGGGTCGAGATAAAGGAAATATAGAAAGGATAAATAGCCATTTTAGCCAAGAATCCTATTTAAAAACAATAGTTGGGACTTTACAGGATGTTTAACCCAATTACATGTTGTGTAATTGAAAATTCCCAAAATCTCTGAAAAACCCATCGCCTTTTGTTAAAAATGGATTTATCATTATTCTAGAACTAACATGTCATGAAACCACATTACACAACATGTAAATTCATAGTAGGCTATAGAAACAAAAGGTTTTATGCTAAGAATCCAACAAATCTCTACCTTCACCATTATAGGTATCCTCCTAATTCCTTCTCGGCCCTACCCATATAATGAAAAAGGAAAACCACGAAAAGGTTTAAAAATTACCTATCATAAGAGTAATAGAATGTTATATTTACCCTTACATTACAATATTTTACCCTTAATTAACTTTATTTTACCCTTACTTATCTTCTTTCACCTTTATATAACTTTAGCTTACCCTAACTTCACATTAATTTACCCTTTAATTTTTTACCCATAATTAACTTTTGTTTACCGTTACTTAACTTTGTTTTACCCTTACTTAAATTTTTTTACCCTTACTTAACCTCTATGAGTTTCTGTTTACACATAAATAACTTTGTTTTACCCTTACTTAACTTTATTTTATCCTTAGTTAACTTTAGTTTACCCTTACTTAATTTTAGTTTAACATTACTTAACTTCATTTTACCCATAATTAATTTTAGTTTACCCTTACTTAACCTATACAAGTTTCTATTTACCTTTGCATAAATTTGATTTCCCTTTAATTAAATTTAGTTTTCCTTTACTTAACTTATTTTACTCTTTATTAACTATTTTTGACCTTACTTAACTATAGTTTACCCATAATTAACTTTTATTTACACTTACTTAACTTTATTTTACCCTTAAAAAATTATTTTACCCTTACATAAATTTAATTTGCCCAAACATAACTTTAGTTAACCCTTACTTAACTTTTTTTTATGCTTACTTAAACCCAAGTTTCGATGGAAAATACCTGATTCATCCCATATTATAGCATCTTCACCTGCCCAAAAGTGTAGAGACACTTCATAGCATATGCTTTTTTATTTTTTTTGATGATTCCTAGAAAAAAATATTTAATAATAAAAAATTGATTATTATTTTAAATCATCTTCATTTTCAATAAAAAAATTTCAAATTTGATTAATACCTTAGACTTATCATTCTTCTAATGAGTAATCATTTATCGATACCATGTTTCTAGACACTCATTTGGGATAGGCATAACCTCTAAATCCATTCTAACTCTAACAACCCAGCCATTATGCAACTCATGTTTATATGATCTCCATAGTTCACCTAATTCCATCAGTTGTGTTGTCCTAATTTTAAATTCAGTGACATTTTTTAGGAAATGCTTCTAATTTATCCATGTTTTAAGGAAACATCACTGATTTAGCCATGTTTTTATGGAAACATCACTAATTTAGCATCATTTTTAGGAAACATGGCTAATTTGATGATGTCTTTTATGAAACATTACTAAATTAGTGAAGTTTTTCAGGAAATGTTTCTTTATATATATATATATACATATTTATATATCTCATTTCACCACATCGATGTAAATATATATTTAGATATATATATATATATATTAATATATATAAATGTAGACACACACACACACACATATATATATATATATATAAACACAGACACGTATATATATGTATATATATATATATATTAATACTCACAAACATATATAAACATACTAATATATATATACATATATTTATATATAAAAAACACATATATTTTAAATTTAGTCATATTTTCAAAAAAACGTGACTATTTTAGTGACATTTTTACTATTATTTTGAAACGTGACTAATTATATATATATATACATAAATATATATATTTATAAGTACACATATATATTTATGCACACAAACACACATATATATAAACACAGACACACACATCAATATAAATATATAATATATTTAATATATATATATATATATACATAATATAAACACACACAAACATAAATAATATAAGAATATATATAAACATAAATTATAAACACACACACACACATATATAATATGATCATAAAATATAAAATACCAACATATATATATATATATATAAACATAAAATATAAACACATATATATAATATAAAATATAAAATATAAACACAGATAGATATATACATATATAATATAAAATATAAAATATAAACATATATATAAATATATTATTATATATATATATATATATAATATAAAATATAAACACACACATATATATAATATAATATAAACATATATAAATATATATAAACAAAGAATATAAAATATAAAATATATATTGTAGTTGGGGTGTCAGCTAAGTGGTGTGAAAACCCTGTAATTCTTCATCACGTCCAGGGTTCAATCCTGAACAACTCTCAATTTGGGGGAATTTGGTTGGCGGTATATTCCAAATTATTCAGGCGGTTAGCGGTGATGGATGTGGATGAATGACTAGACGATGACGACAATGACGATCGATGGCTTCGACCACAGGAGGTGGAGATACTTTAGCGGTGGAAGATCATTGGAAGACCATGGATGGGCTGGCTTTACACGGTTTTGGTGGCCAATCAGAGGTTGTTGGCATAACACAATGAGGTCAGAGGGTCGACATCGAAGACGATGGTGGAGGATATGATAGACTGTGCACGATGGGGACACTTATAGTATTAGTGGACTACGATGAAGGGCCAAAATTGGGCGGTAGTAGTGACGAAGGGAAATGACTGTCTGTGTATAGGCAGTAGCAGGATAGGCGCAAGTCAGAGGTCCCTTTGGGTCTTAGGTTGGATCCTACGGGTCTTGCCTCCATGCCATGTAATGGGTTCCCTCTGACCATAAATAAAGAGGCATTTTCTAGTTTAATAAAAAACAGAGGGGCTTCCCCCTCTTATATGTTAATATATATATAATATTAAATTTTAAATATTAAAATATATTTATATGTATATAAATATATCATAATACAATTAAATATTTTAAATTTAGTAACATTTTTAAGAAAATGTGACTATTTTAGTGACATTTTTACCAATGTTTTAAAATGTGGATAATTAAACACAAACACACACACACACTTATATTCACACACACACACACACATAAACACACACACACACAGATATATATATATATATATATATATAAAGATATAATATAAATAAATGATATACATATATATAAACACACACACACAAATATATATATTATAAACACACACACACATATATTATACAAACATATAAATAAACATAAAATATAAACATAAAATATAAAATATATATAAATAAAAAATATAACCACATATATATAATAGAAAATATAGACATATATTTAAAATATAAATATAAATATAAATATAAATATATATATATAATATTAATTTTGTAAATACTGAAATATAGACACAAACACACACAGATATATATATATATATATATAACATAATAAATTTATATAATTAAAATACTAATAGGTGAGTTGGTCCACTTATTTGTTGTGATGCAGGAGGTGAATGGCCCAACTTCTAGCACATATTGTTTTCTTTAGGACATGGGTGTGAGGTGTATTGGAGGGGATTGGGTTGGGTAGAGGGTGGGGAAATGTACACATACTAGAGGTGGGGTAGGGTAGTGTATGGGTGTGATGCGTACTGGAGGGGGTGAGGCAGCGTACTCATACCAGAGGTGGGGTGGGGCAATATATAGTTGTGAGGTGTACTGAAGTAGGGGGGTGAGGTAGCATATGTGTAATGGAGGGGGTGGGTAGGGAAGAGGGTGTGAGGAAGCATACACATACTAGAGTTGGAGTGGGGGTGTTGAGATGGGCGTGGGTCTCCCAAAGGGTGAGGTAGTACAGGATAAGGGTGGGGGTGCTGGGATGAATGTGGGTTAGCCAGAGGGTGAGGCAGGCGTATGTGGAGGTGGGGTGGGGGAGGATGGTGGTTGGGGTGATAATTAGTTTTTTATTTAAAAAAATATAAATTTCAAAAAAAAATTTAATTTTTTTAAAAAAATATAAATTTCAAAAAAAAGTACCAACCTTTTTTAAAAACATCGATAAATGAGGTTTCATTTAGTTACATTTTTCAAAAATGTCACTAAATGAATCATGGCATTTTAAAATGCAACTAATGAAAAAAAAACATTTCTAGTTAGCATTTTTAGTGTAGAATAATAGTATTTTTATGATTTATACAATACCATGTTCATTTTATAGAAGATACGTGTATGGTTTATAGGAGTGAAGTTCAAAATGTGCATGTTCTGGGTAACTTTACTGATAATAATGAGTTACTTTATATTGACCAATCATTTCTATTTCTTCCTTCTAGAACCATAATGATAACATAAATTACTCTTTAATATCATATATTTCCATCTTTTTTGTTTTTATACTCATCCAAAATGGAAATTATGAAGATTTTATAACATCATTTAGGTGGGTTGTTGAACCAGACCAAACAAGAACATGTTATACTTATGACTATGTAAGAGTATAAAGTCATATTATATCAATATCATTTTCACAGTATCATAATGATATTAATAACACATCATTATAGTATATAATGATATTTATAAAGAGTTGAGATAAAAAGCTAATTGAATAAGGTAGAGAATTAGTAGATACCTAATTTTATAGAATCACTTCTCATAATGAATTCCTTTATAATAAAGGATTTAGGTATCCTCATTGGGAGTTGAAACTAACCAATGTAGGAGAGTTATCTATAGAAGTAAAATTAATAGGTATTCAAGATGAAACCAAATGATATAAATGGTTTGGAAAGGGTGGATGAGAGGTACTTTTATACATGAGTTTGATTAGCATATTTGAAAAAAATTTCATACTTAACCACATGCTCATTCAAATACCACTTATGATTCATGCTCCCTTAGTGTCACTACTACTGTGAGAGCATGTATCCTCATTGAATTACGTATTATAACCATAAATAAATATTTTAGGGTCATATTAGGTAAGAAACACACTTTTTGAACAAATTCACAAGACGTCACAATGAACTCAATTGATGGGGAAACCCCTTCAGGGTTCTTGAAAGTGGACATATTTAATGGATTAATCTTCATGCTCCCTCATCACCACTTTTACTATGAGGTCATTTCATAAAAAACCATAACATGAGGAGGATAATGATACCGATAAAAGGATATGGAGAGGGGAAGAATGGAGACAATATCACCACATGAATAGGAAAGTTCAGTAAAGAGATGGGGGTCAAATGAACATGCTGGGGGCTTGTGGGAAATGAATAGGGAGTAGGGAATAACTAATTCCATTATTTATATTTTTCATGGGAAAAAATGGATCCCATAATGGGATCTTGTTTGTATTCTTCCTCAAGACCATGGAGTCAAATCATCTCTATTTATGTAATATTAATACAAATTCTTGAGGTTTTTATTTGTAATTATTTTGTCTTATGTGGTGGTGGTGAAAATAAAAAATAAATCATTCAAAAATACATTAATATTTCCTAACTTTCATTTTTACTATTATTTTGTACAAGATTAAGTATCAAGTAAAATAAACTAAGTTATCATAAAATTTGAAGATAATAAAAATATGAATTTGTAGAACAAAATATAGGTTTAAATTAAATTCTAACTAAAAAATGTTATTATAGAGACTCTATTTTTACCTTGTAATACATTTAAATATTTCTATATATCTTTCAAGAGCTAGGTGATGATACAATGTGCAATTCCGAGGCCCGGTGTGCCCGAAATTAATTTTATAAAAATATTAAATATATTTTATATTACACACAATCTTAAATAAAATAAGATAAATATTGAATGGAATATTATATCTGAAATCTAAGATCACAGTTGAGTTTGGAATGAAGTGTTTACCCTAGGCACAATATAAAATGAGTTGGCGCGGGGCGTTCAAACTCTTCTCTCTTTGGCGGTATGTTCAGTGGATTAATTAATTAATTATTTAATTAATTAGTTAATTCATTTTAAACCTAAATGGAATACCTATAAGAATAATTCCATGAAGAATCCTCTAGGTTTAGCCTTATAAACCCTATGAGGATTCCAAAGATTCTTCTTCCTCATTCGTTGGCGAATCACCTCAGACGATGATGAAACTCCGAATCGGAGCAGATAAGGACGTAGTGAACACAAAAAATCTTTTTCCTTCATTAGCGAGGGAGTTATTCATCAGTGAATGATCCAATATTGATATATACATTTTCATCATGGTTCTATCCCATTAAAAATTTGAGACAAACATTAATTAATCCTTTCCAAAATTAATTCTCGGATCGGTCTTCCATTGGTTTATCCAACATATTTATTTATTAGAATTGGAATTTATTCAATATTTTATTTATTTAATTGATAAATAATCTCCTTATTGAATCCCGTCAACGATGGATAAAATAATACAACCATCGATCGAGACTCATTTGTGTTTCATGCTTTTATTTCTTCTCCATCCTACATGTGTTCATCATCATTATTTATTTTGGTTGGTGATTAGACCAATACCCAGGGGGTGATGGTTATGTAATCGAACTTTGGATTAACTAATGGACACCGATGGTTTAGATTTGAGATTTAAAACTTGATCAATGAATCATATCATGCGATGACAATGTGACGAGGACCAATTTCTAGGTGGATAGGATGTCTGAAATTCAGTCGCTGTCAATGACGAGGCTTGGTCACCATAGATCTGGCATCTATGGGCATGAAAAATAGATCCAGTGGAAGTGTACCAGGTGTCTAGGATGGCCTATTCATAGGGGAGTGATGGTGGAATGGGGGGAAATAGACGATGGAGGTGGCGATAGCGAGGTATCAATGGTGGTGGCCAGCAACGAGGCAATAACGATGGTAGTCTGACGTGCCTGAGTCCATTGGTCGATTGTAGGGAAGGCTATCAGTGTGCATGATTTCCAGATGCTATGTGCGTGTTTTTTGGGATTCCATGCAAGGAGGTGTTGTGTGCGGACTGTCAGATGCAATTAGGGTTTATAGTGGGGTGATAATCATGGAAAAAGAAAAAAAGATGGTAGAGAGAGATAAAATTAAACGAAAAAGGGAAAAAATAATAATAAAACAAGAGGATTTTAGGGGGTGTGTTGGGTATGAAACAAGAAGGGGGGGGGGAGGCATCGTACCTTCTCATTCCCTTATGAAAATAAAATAATAATAATAATAATAATAATAATATTATTACCATCAAAATGATTCTTTAGTTATAACTCATCTATACAATGACAGATTGATGAACCATCTCCGAAAATGTGACCATGAATTTGAGACAATATTTTGAAGACTAATTTTGGATAATTAATTCAGGATCATGGCTTGGTGGAATGAAATTAATAAGATTATTATTATTATTATTATTATTGTTGTTTTTGTTTTTGTGGAATATTTTATCTAACATATCTTTTTCACACAACGTCAAAAAGAAAAACCATCCATGACATCGTGACCCTAATATTGTGGTGAGAGTTTTGAGACCAATATTGGATATTTAATTTAAACTCTTGGGTGGGGTCCATGAAGTGCATTTTGTGTATTATATGGTGAAATGTGTCTCTCATAGAGAATTTAATTTAGGAAAGTAAATAGACTATTTTTATTGTTTTTCTTTGTAGAAAATGATGGTGAACTTGGTTGTGCCTTACAAGATACAACCTAGAATGTTCCGTGTATGATTATTGGTTAGTAAATTCTTGATGACAATAGTGATCACACATGATCACTAGATATTACTGATTTGACCTTATATAGAGCTGGATAGTGATGCCCTCGATGATTATCGAGTCGTATCTCTAGTAGAGATGGGTAGTGGTGTCCTCGATAACTATTGAGTTGAACCTATAGTAGAGCTGGGCAGTGGTATCCTCGACGAGTACCGTGTTGACCCTCTAGTAGAGATAAGCAGTGTCTTCCTCGATGAATAATAAGTTGACCCTCAAGTAGAGCTGGGTAGTGGTATCCTAAATGAGTACCAAGTTGAACCTCTATTAGATCTGGGAAATGGTGTCCTTGAAAATTACTGAATTGACCCTCCAGTAGATCTGGGTGGTGCAATCCTCAATGACTATAGAGTGGAACCCCCCTGACGTACTAAGGAATGAGCCCTATAATTCAAGTTTGTGGCCCCTCAACTGTGTGACATAGTGAAGAGGCATGGTTTGACTTGCACAATTACTTCTAGGAAGACACATGAGATGTTGGGCATCATTGATGGACTTTTGGAACTAGAGGATACTATTCTTCCTAGGATAATCTGTGATATGGATATCCCCTTACACTCTCATTTTGGGTTTCTTTTGATTGAGTATATATATATATATATATTCCTCTGTACCCACACCCTTTGACTTGGTTACTCTCCTCCCATGAGAGACAAATATGTGAGGGGTATTCCATGTCCTTTTCATGTTTATCTTCTCATGATTGGATAAGTCTAATCTCCTAATATAGGTGGATAATACTCGACGTGTAGTTCATCTACTCACCATGTCAATCCTCTTGTGTTTGGATGAGGTTACTTCTATTATTAGTTTGGGTTGATCTATTCTCTTTGACTGTATCTTGTATTTATCATCTTTCTATTCCTATGATATCTATTACTACTACCCCTTTAGCTTTCAAGGTGCCCTATCGGGTATGTATATACTCACCCCTACATAGAATTTTTTCACACATGTCATGTATTATGTAGATGGAAGACATATCTATAGTGACTTTAGAGGAGCTTAAGGATACCTGTAACTTTGGACTGTATACGGTGGTCATAACTTGGGATTTATGATATGAACTCTCCTAGCAGTTTACATTTATAATTTTTCCAGCTTGGGAAATATTTTTGGTTGGGTGTGTATTTTTTCCCTTTACCTTTCAGTTTACACTATCATACTCTTGTACTATTTAGAGGTTTTTCATGCATGTTGTTCTCTTAGTTTTTTATTCTTTTACTTTTACACCCTATGAAATTCTATATTGAGTTGGCTATGTGTGTGCATATAGGTACTTAGGAAAAGCTATACCCATGTTAGTTATACCTTCGATGCTTGTAGACACCCCTGGCCTCTAGAGGTGGGATTGGGGTAGTTGCGGCTCGAGCCCCAACTTGGGTCGGGTCGTGACATATTGGTATCAGAGAAAGTTCATTTATTGGGATATTGTTCATACTAGTCCCCTTATGATGATTTTTCTGGGTTTAGGGAAAAAATTTCAAATTTTCTCGAGTGTGGCTCTCAGGTCATAGAATCCAGTGATGGTACGGGCAACTAATTTATTCATTCACCAGGACCTTGACTTCTTTCTTGTCGACTCAGAATAATGAAGCATTAGTTTTAGGAATCAATGGTACATGAATCATATAATATTGATAATTTAACTATCTTTATTGAGTATGCTCCCCATTATTGTTATATATATATACAATCTCATCTAACCATAGATCAACTTGATTAAATTTCAGGATGCCTCCATGATGACAGCTATCCGGGATACTAATTCCGGATCATGAAGATGATATGATGAGAGAAAAGGCCTTAGTCCATGGTCCATCCCATGAAACCCTTCCTCTATGTTGAAAAGTAGAAGCACCTATACTGGTTGACTAGTAGATCGTTCCAGCAGATCAAGGTTATGATACATGCATACTTATCATGCTCCACAAGTTCCAGTGCCAAAGGCCACTGAGATTATGCAACAATCCATATCCTTAGGCAGTATAGGATTGTCTAGAGTCAACGGTCTATATATTCAGGATTATTCAGACCGAAACAGATCAGGTTTTTTCATTGGAATATAGACTTTTCCATGGAGCAGATGGGCACTGGTGGATCCTTGTTACACTAATGCATGATGAGTTGTCACTCTCATGGATCAACTTCTAGCAGCTGTTCTGTGAGGAGTACTACCCATCCATCTTATGCTTGGTTCAGATTTAAGAGCTTTTAGTGCTACAGTAAAGAGGGATGATAATGTATGAGTATGCAGTGATATTGAAGAACCTTATATGGAACTCCCTTGACATGATCTTCGATGGATTATTCTAAGCATAAACATTTGAGCTGGGACTCTGCAGAGAGATCTGTTCTAATGTTGTGCCTCTATGCATCCCCACCTATGTCGGGGTGTTGGAGTGGACTCTAGTGATAGAGATATTTATGTTATAGGGATTCTAGATAGCTGGATATGGTAGTGGGAATCAAATACCTGAGTCATCTATAGCAGCTAGCAGGTTCTAGTCCGTGATATCTCGGCACAAGAAGTCCATTCGCAATCAGGCCTAGGCTTGAGGTTGTGTGGTGCAGGGAGAATGTAGAGTACCAGGGTATCCTATAGAGGTTCAATTCTATTCTTATGATGATAAAGGTCACGTAGAACATGAATTCTTGACCATATGTTCTGAGGAGCAAATGAAGATAGATTATGGACCACCAAAACAGAGGTACCACCATGATCAGGGACCTCCCATGAGAGGGCAGGGTGGTCCCCAGAGAGGTGGATCTAGAAGAGGAGCAAGAGGAGCTATGGGTTGTGGAAACAACTATGATATCATTACACCACCACCACTACAAGGTGGACCACATCGGGCTTAGGGAGTTGGTGGTCAGGGACACAGATAGATATATTCTTTAGAGGACTATGACCCCGCAACACATGATATGATCAGAGTTATGATCTATGTGTTTTCTAATATTTCTTCAGTATTGGTAGACAAAGGTTTCAGTCATTACTTCATCTCTATAATCCTAGTGTGAGAGATGGAGATCCCAATTGAGGTGAAATCCTAACATCTTTTTCTTGAGGTTTATGCATGATACACTTCTTCTATATCTTTCATCTTCTAGCAGTGAGAGCTATCGATTGGTGGAGAGAGGTTCACATGGGACATTTTGGTCATCAAGATGAAACCTTATGATGTCATCTTGAGTATAGATTGGTTGTCCATGATCTAAGTCCAAATTGACCATCATCATATACATGTTAAATGCTTATGCACTGATGGGATGTGATTCTCCTTTTCTGGCGAGAGGGATCTTATGGTAGGGGAAGCAGGTTTTGAAAGTAAGAGGATGCATCCCATTACCCATTGGTTAGAAAGTGTATCCCTTGGTACGGTAGGCTCTTCAAGTATCTATATTCCTTTATTCATGGAGGATTATATAGATGTCTTCCCCAAGGATGTTTCAGGACTACCTCTGAGGTGGGAGATGGAGTTTTGCATTCAATTGCATCCTGGTACTGCTACAATATCTTTTATGGAATATCAGATTCCACATACTCAGATCTAGGAGATGCAATTATAGTTAGAGTACCTTCGAGATAAGGTTTTCATCAGACCCATTGTGTCCCCCTGGGAAACTCCAGTGTTTTTCTTGAATAAGGTGTATGGGTTCTTGTGGCTTTACATGGATTATCATCACCTAAATTAGTCCATGATAAATAAAAAGTACCCCTTTCCAAGGATTGATGACATATTTTATGAGATGTGATATGTGAGATGTTTATTGAATATCAATCTCAAGTCTAGATACAAACAGTTGAGGGTTTGTGATGCTGAGATTCCAAAGATGGCATTCTGATGTTTCTATGGACACAATGAGTTCATAGTGATACCCTTTGGTGTGAAAAATTCACCTAACTTGTTTTATGGATTTGATGAACCAGTTATTCCAGCCATACTTGGAATTTTTTTTATTTGTCTTCATTGATGACATACTCATCTATTATGATTCAGAAGTGGAGCATGCAGATCACTTGAAGTTGGTTCTATATTTTCTTCAACATAACCAACTTTATAGAAAGCTCTCGAAGTGCTAGTTCTGGAGTCATGAAGTTCACTTTCTAGGGCATGTCATCTCTAAGCATGGTTTAACCATATACCTACGTAAGTTCAATGAAGTTATTTCATGATATCCACCCAAGAGCGTGTGATAGGTACATATATTTCTTGGTTTGATGGGGTGCTACAAGTTGTTATCAGAAGACTTATCCTAGATTGCAGCTCGTTTGACCACCTTGACTTAGAAAGGGAATCCATTTACTTGGTTTGAGAAGTGTCAAAGGGACTTTGAGAGGATATGGATGAGGATGAGAAGTTCTCCTATGTTGAGACTACCTGATGATGGCGTTAAGGTCACAGTGTATTAGTATTCCTTGGGAGCTGGGCTGAGTTATGTGTTGATGCAATAGTAGGTAGTTATCATATACAGGTGAAGGTAGTTGGGACCCCACAAGAAGAACAATGAAACTCATGAACTAGAGATAGAAATAGTAGTATTCTCCCTAATAATGTGAAGGCACTACCTTATAGAATAGTACTTTGTGATTTAATCAGATCACCAGAATCTCAAGTACATCTTCACACAGAGAGACTTGAACCTGATACAGTGAAACTGGTTGGAGTTCCTATAGGAATATGACTTTGAGATAGTCTATAATCTAGGGAAATAAAACATATTAATAGATTCCCCTAGTAGGAAGTCTCATTATCTCTTGGTGAAGGAGGTTTCAAAACAGTTAGCCTTCCTACAGCTGACCCTAGTGGACTAGGAGGGTACAACTTTTATGCAGTTGATGGTGTTGAATCCTTTATTTCTTGAGAGTGTGAGAGAGTCTCAGCTAGGAGACATATAATGGGAGGTCTTACATGACTATATATTCATAGGTGAATCATCATATGGATATTTTTATGGAAGGAATCATGTTATCTATTTCTAGGGACGGACGAATGTTCTAGTCATGATACAGGAGGAGGTGATGCAAGAGTTCCACACTTATCCCCTAACTATACATCCTAATGGGGGAAGATGTAAAGAGACATTCAGTGGTAGTTTCGGTTTTCCAAAATGAGATAGAGTGTAGCTGAGTTCGTCTCTTGGTGCCTCACATATCAATAGGTGAGGGTTAAGCACCCAGTTCTGATAGGTTTGTTGCATCCCCTTGAGATCTCGGAGTAGAAGTAGGATGACATATCCATAGACATTATGATAGGACTTTAATGCATAGTGAAGGGCCATGACGCCATCTGGGTGATAGTTGAATGACTCACGAAGGTGTCACACTTACTTACTATCAGGGAGATGAGTTCGGTGGAGGGTTTGGGGCAGTTGTACGTATGGGAGATTGTTCGCCTTCATTGGGTGCCATCTACGATTGTCTCTGATCATGACACACAATTTATGTCATGATTTTGAAGAGGTATGTAGGATGAATTCATGATATAAATGAATATGAGTGAAGCCTTTCATGCACAAATATATGGACAAACCGAGTGCACTATCTAGGTGTTGGAGGATATGTTGAAGGCTTTCATGTTAGACTTCTGTCAGAGCTGGGAGGACCACTTTCCCTTGGTAGAGTTTTTGTACATTAACAGCTACCACTATACCATCAGAATGAAGTATTTTGAGGCCCTATATGTGTGACCCTTTAGTTTACCCTTATGCTGGGTAAATATAGGTGATACATCTCTTGTGTTCTCCAAGATAGTTCAGGCGATGATGAAGAAAGTCCAAGTCATCCATGAGAGGATGAGGACGACCCAAAGTAGACATAAATCTTATGCAGATTGTCGTCGTATGCCATTAGAGTTCAAGGAGTGAGACCACGTTTTTCTGAGATTCTAACCATGACAAGGATTGTGGAAGTCTGGATGGGGAGGAAAGAAATCCCCAAGCTTCATTGGGATGTTTTAGATCATGTTGAGGATTGGTGAGTTTTCTTACCCCCTTTCCCTACCCCCAAAATTGGAGCAGGTGCACAACATATTCCACCTTTCATAGCTGAGGAGATACATGCATGACCCCATGAACTTCATTGAATGAGGAGACCTAGACATCGAGGATGGAGGCACATTTGTAGAGCACCTGGTGGCAATCAAGGATCATCATGAGAGGGCCCTAGTGGATGGACCATCCCCATGGTTCACATGTTGTGGTATCATGGGAATGTGCATGAGAGCTCTTGGAAGTAGGAGAACTAGATGCAGGAACAATATACTGAGTTTTTTATCTAATTTTTCTTTTTAGGGATGGAAATATTGAAGGATATAATTATGTAGATACCTAATTTTTTCCTTGTAAGATTTTAAAATATTTCTATATATCATTCAAGTGCCAGTTACTGAGATAATGTTCAATTCTGAGACCCATTGTGCTCAAATTGTTTTATAAAAATATTAAATATATTTTATATTGAGAGAAGATATATTTTTAAATAAAATGGTATAAATATTAAATAGAAGCTCAAATCAAAAATATGATATCATGATTGAGTAAATAACATGGTGTTTACCCTAGGCATGACATAAAATGTGTCAGCGTGGGGTGTTTGGACTCCTCACTCATTGGTGATACGTTCAGTAGATTAATTAATTATAAAATTAATTAATTAATTAATTTTGAACCTAAATGAAAAAACCTATAAGAATACATCCATGGATATTCCTATTGGGTTATCTATATAAACCCTAGGAGGATTCCAGAGCTTCTCCTTCCTCCAATAAAAAATCGTCTCGGATGATGACGTAACTCTGGATCAGAGTAGACTGGGATGCAATAAATGCAATGGACCTTCCTACTTTGTTAGAGATAATTATATTCATCAATGAATGTTCCAATATTTATTTAGTAATTTTTTTGTGGTTTTATCCCCATTCAAAATTTGAGGTGAATGAAAATTAATCCTTTCCAAAATTAATTCACAGGTTGGTCTTATGTTGGTTTATCCATCATCTTTTTCTTTCTTGTAATTGGAGTTTAGTAAATATTGAATTTATTTAATTGATAAATCATCTCATTATTGAATCCCATCAATTATGGACAAAAAATTTCCATTGATCAATACTTGTTTGTGTTTCATGATTTTATATCTTCTCCTCCCTACATGTGATCATCGTCGGTATTTATTTTGGTTGGATGTTAGACCAATAACTGGTGGGAGATGGTTATAAGATCAGACTTTGGATTAATTAATGGTCACTATAGGTTCATATTTGAGATTGAAAACATGATTTAGGCATCATATCATGCGATTCCAGTGTGACAAGGACTGGTTTCTGAGCAGATCAGATGGTTGGAATTCAGTTGCAGTCGACAATGAGGTTTGGTCACCATAGATTTGGGATCTATTGGAATGAAAAGAAGATATAAAAGTAGTGTAACATGTTTTTGGGATGGAATTTTCAAGGTGGAATGATGGTGGATCGAGCTGTGATGGCTGGTGGAGGTGGTGACAGTGTGGCATCACTGGTGGTGGTTGTCGGCGAGACAATGACAGCGGTGGTCCGATGTGGCTGAGTCTGTTGGTCGATTGTTGAGAAGACCCTCCATGTGCTTGATTTATGGATGTGGTGTGCACTTTTTCTGGGATTCTGTGTGAGGAGGTGTTTTGTTTTGATTTGATAATTCAATTAGGGTTTAAAATGGGGTTATAATCATGGAAGAATAAAAAAAATATAGTATGTAGATAGATAAAAGGAAATAAAAAAGGGAAAAAAACAAAACAAGAGGATTTCAGGGGTGGGGGGTCACATGCTGGGTGTGAAATAAGGGGTATCGTGCCTTATCATTCCATTAAGGAAATAAAAAATGATATTAATATAATAATAATAATAATAATAATAATAATAATATTATTATTATTATCAAAACGCTTCTTTAGTCATAACTCATCTGTACGATGACAGATTGACGAACCATCCACGACAGCATGAACCTAACTTTGAGATGGTATTTTCAAGATCAATGTTGGATACTTAATTAAGACTAGTGTCTTAGGTGTATGAAATTCCTATGATTATGATTATTATTGTTTTTGTTTTTTTTGTTGTTGTTGTGGAATATTGTATTTGGCATATCTTTGATATATGATGTTAGAAAGACAAACTGTCTGCTATGTCATGACCCTGATATTGAGTTGAGAGTTTTGATACCAATATCCAGTATTTAATTCAGACTCATGGGTGGGTCCCACAAATAACCTTTTGTGTATTATATGATGAAATATTTCTTTCTCACTGAGCATCCGATTTGGGCAAGTAAATAGCCTATCCTGAGTGTTTTTTTATATAGAACATTATGATGCCTTCAGTTATGGATTCTAAGATATGATATGAAATTTTCTAGGAATGAAACTTGGTTAGGAAACACTCAATGATGAAAGTGATTGTGCAGGATCACCAGAGATTATTGAGTTGACACTCTAGTAGAGCTGGGCAGTGGCATCCTCAACAATTACCGAGTTGACTCTCTAGTAGAGATGGGTAGTGGCATCCTAGATGACTAATAATTTGACCCTCCAGTAGATCTTGGAAGTGGATTCCTTGAAGTGTACTAAGTTTACCCTTCACTAGAGTTGGGTAGTGGCGTCCTCGACGATTACTAAGTTGAATCTCCAGTAGATCTGGCCAGTGGTGTCCTCGATAACTATAGAGTGGAACCCCCCTAATTCAATAGGGATCAGATCCTCTAATTCAAGTTTTTCCCCTAGACTATGCTTTATAGTTAATAGGTGTTGTTTTACTTGCACAATTACTTTTGGGCAGATGCGTGAGATACTGGACATTATTGATGGAATTTTGGAACTGTTGTCTACTATTCTTTATAGGCTATGTTGTGAGATGGATATCCCATAACACTCTCGTTTAGGATTATTTTGACTGAGAATATATATATATTCTTCTGTATCCATATGGTTAATGTAAGGGTTACCTCTTAACCCATTTAAAAAGGGTATTATCCAAAATAAATAAAAATTCAAGGTCTTCAGTCCATTCAGGTTGGTTACTCTCCTCCCATGAGAGGCAAAGACACATAGGGTATTCCATGTGCCTTCCATGTTTATCTTCCATGATTGGATGGGTATTATTTCCTACTATAGGTGGAGAATACATGATTTTTAGTTCATTTACTCACAATGTCAATCCCCTTATTCTAGGACGAGGTTACTTCTACTCTTGGTTTAGGTTAATCTATTCTCATTGACTATATATTGAATCTACTATCTTTCTATTTATGTTATATCTATTAATTCTCTCTCTTTGGATTTTGGGGAATCCTACTAGGTATGCATATACTCAAACTTTCATGGTATTTTTTCGCATGTGTCGTGTCTTATGCAGACAATGAACAGGTCGGTGGCGACTTCAAAAGTGCTTAGGGATACCTGGTACTTTGGACTGCATACGATGGTCTCAACTTGGGATTCAAGAGATGAGTTCTTTCAGTAGTTTACTTTTCCAGTTTTTTTAGGTTGGAAAATATTCTGGTTGGGCATGTATGTTTTCCATTTACTTTTCAGTTTACACTACAATACTCTTGTACTGTCTAGAGGTTTTTTATGTATGGTTGTTAACTTTGATTTTTGCTTCTTTTACTTTTAATCCCTCTGCACTTATATATCAATTTGGTTATGTATGTTCATACATGTACTTAGTAAAAGGTCTCCCTATGTTAGTTATGCCTTCAACACTTTTCTCCACCCTCTGGTCAATGGAGGTCAGCTTGGGGTAGTTGCAGCTCAAGCCCCGACTTGGTCAGGTCGTGACAATTATTGGGAAAAAACCTTGAACAAAAATATATACAATAATAATGTCATTCATTTTTTTCTATATGATCTTCAAAGTGATCTTAATAGAAATTTGATCTAAAAATGTAATTGAGTACTAGTGTTTCATAATCATAATCAATAAAACTTTTTTCTACCATAATTTGTGGAAAATATGTTAACAATTATCTCAAAGGTTTTAAATATTACATTGCATTGAATAAATCGAGATAAAATAAAGGGCCTCTAAAATATTATATTCCACTATAATTGGAATAAACCCCCACAAGAAAATTTTCAGTAAATATAACTTGAATGGAAAATCCCATCGTGTGGTCAAAAAGCATGGCCAGTTGTCATCAAATATCATTCAATCAATAAAAAAACTTTGAACAGCAAGATACTATAATCCCGTGTTTTTTATTAATAAATTTCAATTTTACACAAATCAAAAACACTTTTGATCTTGGAACTATGAGAACCACTATGTGAATATTTATCTAAGACATTTCACCTAAATCAATACTCGATCTTCTTTACAAGTATTAGGGAAGCTGGAGGAGAATTATTTAGTTAATAGGAATGTGGGGGAATATAAAACTGAAACAATAAATTCTTTAAAAAATAAAAATTATGGACTTATATAAATAAACAAACAACATTAATAATTTAAAATGTTAATAACCCAATTAGAAACTCGTGTAAATTTTATGAAAACCATTCCATGGTTTAAAAAGAATATTTTATTGCAATGGAAATGTAAGAGGTCACAAATGATTGTTCCTCATGTTGCTAATGAGTAATCCAGATTTACTTGAGGAATATATAAAATACCATATATAATCACCATGATAACAATTCAGGATAACTATTTATATGATTTATGAAAAATGGTTTAGGATATTTGACAACAAGATGAACATTATTCAAAAAATATTTTACCATCCAATTTATAGAACCACTATTTGAAATGAAGAGACTCAAAATTCAGAATTATAAAATCTATAATAATTTTCATTCTACCTATGGAATCTAAATAACTTATATATACCAAGGTCTTTTGGAATCCCTTAATTGTTTTCACTTTTAATTAATCTTGTTAATCCAAATGGCTTTTCCATTAATTTTATTTTAAAATATTAAATGTAATATTATAATTTAATATATAACATTACCCACTTTTGGTTAATATTATAAAATCCTTAAATATCTATATTTATTAAAAACATGTTATATATAATAAGACTATCTTTCAATTTCAAATCATACTTAGTATAAACATCCCAAAGTGATGTTATATTTAAGTCGAATACGTATTAAACTACAAATATTTATGAAACCAAAAATGACATCACAAATATAATAATTTTATCATTCATCATAGCATCACAAATTCATTGAACTATTATGATCATGTGCTTTGATCCATTCAATAAATCTCTTAGAAGTTAAAATCATAAAATCACATAAGAAGCAACACCACTTCTTAGTTAATATAGGCAAAACATCACATTGTGGTCCTGTTATTATCACCACACAAATCTAAGAGTCTTATTATTTTGTTAACAAGTACCGATAAAAACTAAAATCAATATAGGAAATGTTGACATAAATATATTAGGGAAAAACTATAAAAATAAAAAATCTTTATAGTAACTTGTTTTCACCCATTAAACACTTAATTTGGGTCAAACTAAAAATAATGTCAGGTTACCATTACCAAATGAGTAATCAGTTGGTTTTCGTATTATTTCTCTATTAGTAACATGTAAAATATCTCTCAATATAGATTTTTAAAAGGATCTACCATTTTATTACATGATTTCATATAAATAATAGTTATGGTACCATTTATTAGTAGTTTCCTCACATAATCATGTCTAATATGATGTGACTAGACTTACCATTATACATGTGAATATATGATCTTGATAGTGTTTCTACACTATCACAATGGATGTAAATTGGAGGCATTAAATGAGTACATAAATGAATATCAAATAATAGATCCATAATCCTTTCTGCCTCATGCTCACATTTCTCACCCAAGAAATGAAACCCCCAAGAGTGAATAACCAATTAGATGTGGATTGGTTATCTCCCACATTTTAAATCCAATTCACATCATTTTATCCTTATAATATCTCTAGATAAATATTCTAAAATATACCTAGATCTTTGGTCTTCTCCAAAAAACCAAAATTAATGATCACACACTTATAATGGTACACACTTAGATTACTTGTATATCTACTTAATTTATAATATAAAAATCCAATATCAAGCCTAGTAAAATGAATTGTATACATAAGATATCAAATTGCACTAGTATATTCAAGTTGTGCTACAACTCTGACCATAGTAAAAATCAACATGACACTTGAGTTAAATGGAGTATTCACTTCTTTGAAACCAAGATGATTGAATTTATTGAACATTTTACCAATATAATTAAACTAAATCAAGGAATATCCCCCACCATGTTTCCCAAATTTTGTTCCTAGAATAGTATTAACTATTCCAATATCCTTTATTTTAAACATATAATAAATATATTCTTTGGTCTTACTTATATCATTTATATTGGTTCTAAAAATTAACAAATTATCTACATAAATAAAATAAAAACTCTGAAGTCACTTGTAAACTTTGAGTAGATATACTTATTACATTATTATGACTAAAATTATTAGATAAAATAGTAGAATCAATTTTTTTGTACGATTTTTTTGGTTCTATCATAAGAGCATAAATAGATTTAACCAATTGACAAAACTTATGCTTATTTCCTGGTAAAATAAATCTTTTTGGTTGTTTCATGTAAATTTATTCATATAAATCATCATTTAGAAAGTTTGTTTTAGTATCCATTTGATGAACATATAAATGATGGATATAAGTTAATGAAAAAAATCCTTATCTAAGTGATACAATCCACACGAGCATAAGTGTTAAAATATTCAATACTCTTATTTTGTTTGAATCTTTTTTCAACCAATCCTAATTTAAAAACTTTAAAAAATAAAATTTTATTCTAAACACCCACTTACACCCAATAGTATTTGAACCTTCTAGATGGTTTGTGATGATCCAAGTATGGGTTCTAATAATGGAATTGATCTCATTATTTATCAAAAAAAATCTAAAAGGTTACATATCTATAAGTTATAGCTTCCTGATATGATTTTGGATCATCATATAAGGTTAAAACCATTTGAAGATTGTTTATAAGTTTTTTATTTTGATCACCTTTGATAAGGAAAAGTAAAAAATCAAGAGATATAAAATCTATATGAAGATACTTCCATTTTATAGGTCTTTTCCTCTTAGATTTAACCCAATATTTAACATTACTCTTTACATATGGGTTCAAATATAATTAATTACCTAGACTAGAAATATGTGGAACTTCTTATTCCACATTATTTTATTAAAATAATATTCAAATAATTCTATATATATAGATTTAAAAACTACATTGGCATTAAAATTCAAAACCCTATATTATTTTTTATTCTCACAACATCCAAGAATGATAACTTTATC
Organism: Viscum album; assembly: GCA_963277665.1. NCBI lineage: Eukaryota > Viridiplantae > Streptophyta > Magnoliopsida > Santalales > Viscaceae > Viscum > Viscum album. The sequence goes on along the minus strand of OY728164.1, from coordinate 564,115,959 downwards.
ATCCCTAGGTTTCATCTTTGACCATTTGGGATCATGAACCCTACAATAGACCAAACACACCCAGAATTAAAAATATGAAAGGCCATGACTCCTTCCCTTCCTTATTTTACAAGGAGATAATTTATATTTCCCCGATTCAATTCTATTATGAAGTTACCAAGCACTAAGTAATTCTTCACCTACAAGTTAATTGGATGTTGTGATTTATAAATCATGAAGTTCATCATTTACCCAAATGTTCAATTATTTCTTTCCTCTAAACTAATATATATGGGGTGTAGGGTTACATAAATTTATATATACAATACCATTTATCTCAAATAAGTTATTAAATTAATTTGTGAAATACTCCTCACTATTATCAAATCATAAAATTTGAATTTTCCTATATTATTGATTTTCCACTTCTAGTTTGTGTTTCTTAAACATGGAAAAAGCATCATCTTTTGTTTTAACAAATATCAAAATGAATTAAACCAATAAAATTTTAATTTATATCAACACTACAAAATGGATTCATTGTCATTTTTGACATCACATATTTTTTTAAATTTATCTTATTCATTTTTGAAATTAATGAGATTCAAATTCTTTATTAATTTTAATGAATTAAAACTAATGTGTGTTATATGATCACATAAAAAGTTTGAAGACTCAACCAATTAAGTAGAATAAGATTCTATCACATTCACTAAAATTGGACACTTGCATTCAAAATAATACTAACCGATCAGAATAATATTTAATTACATTCACATAAAGTTGATACATCCCATCATAGGAATACCATTTCCTAATAAACAAGCCATCCATCGACAAGATAACCATGTTAGACTTGAATAAAACCGAAAAAACTTTTTAAATAATAGGATAATAAAGTCCAAATTTCATTTAGTTTCAATTAAAAACAACATATTCAAAAGAGTCAACTTATTTTAGTAAGTAAAATCTAGTTCCACGCTCTCTTATCTAGCTACAACAATGCATCTCTTATTCTTGAGATGTACTTATTTTGGGTTAATAATCTCAAAAAATATTTTAAAGAATGAACGATCCTTAAAAATATGAATCATGGATCCTAAATCAAGCCACCATCTGAGCACTATCAAAGTTATATTGACTTCAAATATCATCGTGACTAGGTCTTCCTCTACCAAAAGATTTTTTAAAATTTTGTTTTTTTACATAGATGATATTCCCTCACATAATTCCTTTTTAACCACAAAAAAACAATACCATTTATTCTTAAAAGGATTAATATTCATCTTGAATTGTTTATTATTATTATTAGGTTGAAGGGTATTATTATGTGAATAGTTTCTATTAATGATATATAATTTTTAATTACAATTAGATGCCATACAATACTCTCTCACCATTGATTCCACTTTTATTCTAACTAATTTTTAAATATTTTCCAAATAAATATCATCACTTTTATTGAGAAGTGACTTTCCAAATTCTTTCTATATAACTGGTAACTTAGTAATTATCACACTTTACTAAAATAACTTTAATAATTCCAGAGAAAGAGAACATAATTTTTTCACGATTACTTATCACTTATGAACTTTCTAAAGAATATGATTATTATCAATCATATGGAAATTGAGATATTTGGAAAAAAGAAATTTATTTTTAATTTATTCTTTAGTTTTGTACTTTAATTAAAATTCATTCAAAATTCCACGTTTATTCTTTATTTTATTTTTTAGAAATCGTAAAGATGATTTGATAATGTGTTGAGAATATAGCCATGATAAAGAAGTTTATCTTCTTATCATTAATTCCTGAGCATCTAAACGAAGTTGAATTAATCTTGATTTGGTGGATTATTGGGTGTTCCCATTAGAAATGAAGGAATGGGTGGAGGACTTAGATCGAGTATGTTGTATAGAAGATCATTTTATATTTTCACCATGAGAAGTTGTTTTCATCTATAAATAGGAAATAAAATTTTAGAAAATATTGTGGTCATAGAATATCTAGTCATGATGATATCTAAAGTTAATATAACTTCTAAAGTGACTGAGTGGTGTCTTGATTTAGGATCCATGATACATTTGTGTTAGAATCATCCATTTTTCAAAACATTTATTGATAGTACTATCACAAAATAAGTGCATATTGAAAACAACACATGCATTGTTGAATCCAATTAAGGGATAATGGAACTAGATTTTACTTTAGGAAAGAGGTTCACTATTCTAAATGTGTTTTATGTACCCAAAATTTCAATAAATTTGGTATTTTTACCTCTTTTGTAAAAAGTTTTTTCAGGTTTCATTCAATTATGAAAAAGTTATATTGTAAAAGGGTGTATTTTTTTTTGAGAAAGGATATTCTTGTGATGAGATATATCAAATTTATATGAATGTGATGGAATATTATTTTTCTTACTTGACCGTGTCTTCTAACCTATGATATGATCGTTTAGAACACTTTATTTTTAACTCTTTAAAATTAATGAAGAATTTGAATCTCATTAATTATAGAAATAAATTAGATAAATGTGAAACATGCATGGATTCAAAAAAGAAAAACAATATTTTTTAAAATATTAAGATAAATTCATATTTTCTAATTTTTATTAATTTCAAAATTCAGGAATTGAATGGTTTATTGACTCTTGGGAGAAAAGACATTTTGTTACTTTTTAGAATGATTTTAGTAGATATATGTATTTGGATAAACCCAGAACAAAAGTGGATGTTTTTTTCACATTTAAGAATTAAAAACTGGAAGTCAAAAATCAATTATATAAGGAAAAAAAATTTATGCTCTGATAGAGGTGGGGAGTATTTCACAAATTAATTTAATGGTTTTTTTTGAGATAAATGGTATTATTCAATAATGAATTACACCGTACACAAAATAAAGGTTTAGTGGAAAGAAAGAATCCAAAATTAGTGGAAATAATGTCTTGGATACATAATAAATCACAACTTCGAATTAACTTGTTGGGTGTAACATCACTTATTAGTTGTTATATTCATAATAGAATTGTCTTACAAGAACCTAAATTATCCCCTTATGAAATATGTAATGGAAGGAGTACTAAAATTTCATATTTTAAAGCAAGGGGGTGTTTGGCCTATTATAGGGTTCCTAGTCCTAAATGGTCAAAATTGGGACCTAGGGCTGTTAAAAGAATCTTTGTTTGATATACAGAGAATAATAAAGAATATAGGGTTTTTATTTGAATGTTAATGTTATTGTTGAATATAGAGATATATAGTTCTTTAAAGATAAATTTTATAATGATAATATTTAATAATAAGTTCCATATATTTCTAGTCCAGGTACTCAATTAGATTCAAACCCAAATGTAAAGAGTAATGTTGAATCTCGGGTTGAATATAAGAGTACTAGAACTAGAAAATAGAAGCATATTCATTTAGATTTTATAAGTTTTGGCTCATTACTTTTCCATCAGGTGATCAAAATAAAAATATCCTAAAAAAATAACAAATGGTTTTAACCTTAAACGATGATTCAAAATCATATCGGGAAGCTACAAATTCTAAAGATGTATCCATTTGGATGGAGGTGATAAATGATGTAATGGATTATATTTTTGGTAACCATACTTGGATCATCACCGTATTTCCAAAAGGTTCAACTCCTATTGTGTGTAAGAGGGTTTTTAGAAGAAAATATGATTCTAATAAAAATATTCAAGAATATAAAGTAAGATTTTTTGCTAAATTATTTAAAAAATGAGGGTATTGATTAATTTAACCTTTACACTCCTATGGATTGTATTACTTCAGTACGGATTTTTTTGGATTAGTTTTTATCCATAATTTATATGTTCATCAAATTGATGTTAAAACAACCTTTATAAATACAATTATTATCAACATGTAATATACACGTTCTTATTATAAATAAAAATTGTCATTATAACAGGTTGATTATATATGCCACCACATGTGGAACACTACGTAACAAAGAAAAACACAGTAAACTTGAAGGCCAAGGGACTTGATAAGAAAATGAGCATAAGGTTTATAAATTGGTTAAATATCTCTATGGTCTTAAGAAAGCACCAATAAAGTGGAATTTAAAATTTCATTATGTTATTTCACTATAAAAAAATAGTAATTAACTATGTTTTAAAACATAGATAATTCATTTGCTGATATTTTTGAAAAATGTAGATAAATTAGGTGTCTCTAATTTAGCGATGTTTATAAATTTCATGAATTTAGAAACTTTTATAAAATTTTCTAATTAGCGACGTTTATAAACATAACTATTTAGATACACCTCATTTACCTATATTTTTTTAGAAATGTTGGTAAATAAACATCGCTAAATTAGTGATGTTTATAAACGTCACTATTTAGTGACACCTCATTTACTGATGTTTTTTTATAAATATCGGTAAATAAAACCACATTTACCGATGTTTCGAAAAAACATCAATAAATTTTTTTCCATAAATTTATTATTATATTTATAGTAAAAAAACCAATTTATCGACGTTTCAAGAAAACATCGGTAAAATTTTTACAATAAAAAATATAATATATTTTATCCCCCACACCCTCCTCCCACTCTACATACTTCACAACCCTCCCTCATGCTCCACGTTAAATAGCCCACCCTCCTCCAGCACTGCATGACCACTCCCACACACACGCCATTAAATATTCCTTCACAAGAATTTAAACCAATAACCTGTAGGGTTATAACCAAGGATCTAACCAACTCACCTGTGCCAATTATGAATTTAAAATTATATTATGTTATATATATTTACATATATAGATTTCATTATTTAAAAAATTAATATATTATTAATATAATTTTATATATTAATATACATATATATATGTTTATATGTTTATATTTTATGTTTATATATCTATATATGTTTATATATTATATTATATACATATATGTTTATATTTTATGTTTATATATATATATGTTCATATTATATATATGTGTTTATATATATATGTTTATATATATATATATGTTTATATATATATGTTTATATATATATATATGTATATATATATGTTTATGTTTATATATATGTGTTTATATATATATATATGTGTGTGTGTGTATATATATATATGTTTATGTATATATATATATATATAATTATAATTATATATATATATAATTTGCCACGTTTTAAAATACTTGTAAAAATGTCACTAAAATAGCCACGTTTTCTAAAAAATGTGACAAAATTTAAAATAAATATGTGTTTTCAAACATAAATATATGTATCTATATCTATATCTATATCTATATATTTATATATATATATGTGTGTGTGTGTTTGTTTGTTTATATATATAAATATGTATATATTTTATATATGTTTATATATATGTGTCTGTGTTTATATATATTAATATATATATATATATATATATATAAATATATCTAAATATGTGTGTCTATGATTATATATGTTTATATATATCTGTCTGTATTTAAAAAATGAATATATATATATATAATTCTATATGTTAATATACATACATACATATATATATATATATATATATATTATATTTTAGGTTTTATATTTTATGTTTATATATATTTAAGTTTATATTATATTATATATATATGTTTATATTTTACATATACATTTATATTTTATATTTTATATATATATGTTTATATTATATATATATATATGTTTATATTATATATATATGTTTATATTATATATTATATATCTCTGTTTATATTTTATGTTTATATATATGTTTATATTATATATATATATTATATGTTTATATTTTATATATATCATATGTTTATAGTAATATATATGTTTATATTTTATATATATGTATGTTTATTTATATATATATATATATCTCTGTGTGTGTGTGTGTATAAATATATATGTGTATGTACACACACACACACACACACACATAGCCACGTTTAAAACATTGATAAAAATGTCACTAAAATAGTCATGTTTTCTTAAAAACATGATTAAATTTAAAATATATATGCATTTATATATATATAAATATATGTATATATATAATTATATATATGTTTGTGTGTGTGTGTGTGTGTGTCTATGTGTGTGTTTATATATATATAGTTATATATATGTTTATATATACGTGTTTGTGTTTATATATATATATATATATCTAAATATATATTTACATTGATGTAGGGAAATGAGCTATATATATATATATAGCGATGTTTCTTAAAAAACACCGTTAATTTAGATACATTTCCAAAAAAACATTGCTAATTTAGCGATATTTTTCATGAAACCTAGCTAAATTAGTGACGTTTTCACAACATTTCATTAAATTATCAACATTTTCAGGAAACATCTCTAAACCAGAGACATTTTCTATTAAACATTGATAAATTTGTGATGTTTTTAAAAAATGTTGCTAAGAAAACATCGCTAAATTATAGTTTTTATAGTGTTTTTTCAAATGGTTTTAGACATAATAATACTGATAAGTGTATCTAATCAATGTTGTTTTGGTTTTGTCCCTATGTAGATGATTTATTAATTTTTAGAACCAATATGATTGGTGTAAGTATCTTGGAGTTGTTGATACTATTTTGGGAGTAAAAATTGAGAAACATAGTGGGGGATATTCATTAAGATTGTCTCATTATATCAGTAAAAGGTAATGCACTGACACCAGAATCCTGAAGACAATACCTTACTTTATTACATTGGCATGATTACGAGAAATCAAATCCCAAAGGATCGATCAATTTTGTAAAGACATTGACCCCATTAGCCTAGATCTGGTGTATTACCTAATTACATTAGTACTAAGAACAATCACTCACATCCCAATGGACCAAATTGTTTAGTATATTTGGGAAACAAGATATAATCAAAATTGTTACATTACAACTTTGAAAGGGAAAACAACATAACAAATCTATTGGAAAAACCCATAAACTCCTAGATTATCCCTGAAAGTCATTCATAATATACATATTCGTATCTTGGGGAAAAAAATAAAATACAAGAAAGGGGTGTGCTCAGATGCTCAGTGAGGGTAAGTAATACTACAGAAGCTAATATACACATAAACAATAAGGTATGGTGAATAACTAAAATCCCATTTCATTAAAACATAATCTTGAGAATATTATGGCAGGAATAAAAGCTGAATAAATAATTCCCTATAAATAATCTCATTAGAATGAAACTTAACCATGGATATTCTACTAGTCGAATAATAAAATGGATTATCAATTACTAATATCATAATGATTGGATGTGTAATGATGGACATCTGAAACATACTGTCGAGGTCTCTGCCAAGACTTCTAAAAATAAATGGTTAAGGCCTCGACCAAATCCATATATGTTTTGTCTCATGAGACCTACTGATGCATCGAGGGGATATAGTGGCCCTCTATCATCACTTACTAAGTCCAATTCATTCCTCGTATAAATGAGGTGAAACATAAACAACATATACAAATGATATGTAAATAACCTTCCCCAATCAGTTAACATAGTCACTAATGATTCTAAGTAATATAGTGAATGGTTTCAAGATAACACATCCACATTCAAACTGATCATAAACCATTTAATAAAATATGGTAGATGATATCATATAAGATTAATCCTAATTAAGTATAAGATTCAACAGAGGGTGTTGAAATAGATGAAAATACCCTAATAAAATCATTGAGGAATTCTTGAGAGAAATGCCCATTTTTTACTTTGTAGAGAAGAGTTATTTTGGAAAATCATTAATATTTTTCCAAAAATCAGATTTTAACATGTATATCCCAGAAAATAAAAGTGAGGGAAATGAAATTATATTTTAGGAATAAATTATTTTCATATCTATTTAAATCATGTAAAAAGGGAATTTAAGAAACATTACAAATGATCCTCTTTAGTGCGGTTTAAGGGAAAATACTAAAGAGTATTTAAAGAAGAAAAAGGCATATATTTTTGTATAAACCATACAAGAATAAAGATATTTTTTGATTAAAAAATTATTGATTTTAGAAAAATAATAGAATCTTAAAAAATATTATGAAGTGCACTTGAAAATGAGTAAGAAACTGTGAAGTTCCCTTAAATCAGGATTTCTTATTGGGAAGAATTGGTAATGGAACCTTATAAAATAATGTATTTTCTATCAAATAAAGATAAAATGATCTATATACATGATTTTTTAACATATTAATATAATTTATAATATGTATATAAAAATAAATAAGAATTACATTAGGTTAAAGAGAGAAAAAGTGTAAACCGAATGAAAAATGTATGTTTGGGGAGAATCCCTTAACTTATGTACGAAATTGTTTTTCACTTATGCTTAATGTACTGGATAATGAAATTAGATTCATTAATAATTTAATTCATAACCTATTCAACATTTATTTGATTTAGTGTAATTTTGTTAAGTTCATTTATGACATTTTTGATGAGTTAATAGATTCAATTTTTTCATTCGGGAGTGTTTGTTTCCTTGGTTTTCATGATTGGCTCACTTGTAAACATGTACGAAAGATCATGTGAAATGGGAATAATTATCCTGAATTGAAATTATATGTTATTAATTAACATATAGGATATTGATTTTGGGATTGATGATTTAAAATTTTGAATTATGAGGAGAGATAAAATATTAATGGATGGATTTTCTCAACATTAATGGAGGACTTTCTCCCAACATTAATGAAGAGTTATTCCCAATATTAATTGATAAAATATTGATGAAATTATGAATGTTGACCGCATTAAATGGAGATATGTACATGATGTCTATATAAGAGGATGCTGCTGCATGTTTTGGAATGTGGGCTGGCAAAGATGTAGCCACCAAGAGAGAGTGGCGAAGGGGTTTCCACGTTTGCGGTAACTGGTGTGAAGCGAAGATGATGAAGATTAATGAAGCAGAGGTGATGATGTCGACGATGATGGTGTGTCAACGACGATGATGATTGAAGACGACGATGATGACAGTGCCATGTATCGAAATTCCTCTTGGTTGTGGAGATCAAGCAGCATGTCCCGGTTGTGATGATCGACGGTACAAAAAAAATGGCACATTAATGGGTATCGTGTGTCGAGTGAAAAATCCTTCTGGTGAATTGTAAAATGACTTTGGGTGTTGTTAAAAATCCTTCGGGTGATTGTATAAAATTCCTTCGGGTGATAAAAAGGCCTTCAGGTGAAATCTTCTCCTCTTGTGTGTTTTCTGCAACGACTGCTTCCGCTGCGGCACCGAGCTCCATGCCCCAACAGTGGTATCAGAGGGATTGGTTGAATTGCACAGTTGTAGAACACGGTGGAAAGCATCTGGTGGAGAAGCTTATCAAGGACTTGGGACTCGTATTTCATCAGAAATGACGGTGGTATCAGCGGTGTTGCTGGAATATCGAAAGTCTTCTTGACCGCAGGTGTCATGCAGCGTGTTCCGTTCATTGGGTGACGTTCGGATCTTGGTGGAGTCAGTGATCAAATTGACCCAGATGGTGGAGATGAATGTGGAGTATTTTTAATTTTAAATCATGGTGGAGATTTTTGGGATTTATGATTTAAATTTTTGAATTATGAGGAGAGTGAAAATATTAATGGAGGGATTTTCTCAACATTAATGGAGGATTTTCTCACAAAATTAATGAAGAGTTATTCCCAATATTAATTGATGTAATATTGATGAAATTATGAATGTCTACCGCATTAAATGGAGATATGGACATGATGTCTATATAAGAGGATGCAACCACATGTTTTGGAATGTGGGATGGCAAAGATGTAGCCACCAAGAGAGAGCGGCAAAGTGGTTGCTGCGTTTGTGGTAACCGGTGCGAAGCGAAGATGATGAAGATGAATAAAGAAGAGGTGATGACACCGATGATGATGGCATGTCAATGGTGATGATTATTGAAGACGATGATGATGACAGTGCCATATATTGAAAGTCCTCTTGGTTGTGGAGATCAAGCGGCGTGTCCCGGTTGTGATGATCGACGGTATGAAAAAAATGGTACATTAATGGGTGTCGTGTGTCGAGTGAAAAATCCTTCAGGTGCGTTGTAAAAGGCCTTCAGGTGTTGTTAAAAATCCTTCAGGTGATTGTATAAAATTCCTTTGGGTGATAAAAAGGCCTTCAGGTGAAATATTCTCCTCTTGTGTGTTTTCTGCAATGATTACTTCCGCTGCGGCGCTGGGCTACGCACCCCAACAATTGAATGGTCTTATATATTATTTTGTTTCTAGATATGAGTATGAATCATTAGATAAATCATTAATGATAACCATTTATATTATTTTGGTGTTTTTTTGATCATCACAAACTAGTTTTGTCTTATGTATAAATATTTTGTATATATACTAGTTCCAGAACATTAAATAAGTTTTATTACATAAATTAATGTTTGTTTTAACCATAAAAATGGTTTTATGACCAGCCTTAAATACAGAATTGAAAAATGAAAACTCATCATCCATGAAGGTGGTAAATTGGCATCTCACAAATGATGTTTTCATTTTTAGAATAAAAAGGGGAAGAGAAGAGAATTGATGGTTGATATCCCATTAATATAATAACATTATAGTATATATAAGATACTGGATTTAATATGAATGTTTGAATAGACGAGGTAAGGAAATAATATGAAAAGATAATAAATTGAAAGAAAATTAAAAGAATTTAAGTAGATTTTACCTGTTGAATTCCTCTCCTTGAGGACATCCTTAAGGAACTTTGAAATGGTCTTTTGGGTGAGACCAACAAGACTATAATATGGGGGATAGGTTTGGGAGATGGATTGGGTAGAAATTGGACAAGATTTAAGGATTTGGATGTGTGGGTAGAGGAGGTGGTGAGGGGTGGTATTTATAGTGGAGGAGAGAGGTGTTTTTTAAAAGGTGGGTTAGAACTGCCAACGAAAGTACACATGCTACAAAGAAACTGAAAAAGAAAATGGCCCGGAGAGGGGTGTTTTTTTCATGACTATGAATAGTTTTGATTTCCATGAATAAATACGGTAAAGAGAGAATGAGAGTTTGAATTATGGGATTACATCAGGAATACATCATCCATGACTCAATAATTTATTTATTTATTAAATACCATAAATTACTATATTTCACTATTCACTAAAAATTCAACTATTTTAGAAAAATCCCAAAAATTCAACATAAACATTTATTGACATGTAGAAATAAAAAATGGACTCTATTTTATGAAAATAATTTTCTAAATATGAGAAATTTAATTTTTAAATAAAATCATCATTTACTCGAAAAATACCAATTTTAATATCATAACTGTTTTTACAAAACATTGAAAAATTAATAAAGGCCTCATAAAATTATCTTATAATCATAATACAACAAAATATTAATTTATGAATATATTTTATGATAATAAATTTTCTTTTAAATCATTATATTAATCATAAAATTGTAAATAAACATTTTTTTCACAAAAATACCAACACTTAACTTATCATTTTTAAAACATCTATTTACTTATTCCTTGAAGAAAATTTACCATATTTTTATTTATAAGATAACCAAATTTTATTTATACTTTCATTGGTGAAGTTACTATTCTATTATATATATCACTATTTCTAATGGTCACATTACTATTCAAGTGCTCATATTTAATAATATATTGCAATTTTAAACTGGGTGTTGCATGAAGCATAAACTATCAAATTTATTAAATTTTATAAGAGGCAAACTATAAAATCTTGGGGTGTTTCATTCTCCCATACTTTAAAAAATTTATTCCTAGAAATTTAAAGGATTTCACCTAATAAAAAGATTTGGGTAGCTCTTCATTATAAATTTCTCTGGTTCCCACATCGCCTCTTCAATTTTATGATTTTTCTAAAGTACATTTACCAACTAATTTTTCTTATTCCTCAACACCTATTATCTAGAGTTTAGAATCTAGATAGTCTCTTCATAGTAAGATAAATCAGGTTCTAATTCTATTCCCCCATAAATGAGAACATGCGTTGGGTCTGGCATGTTCTTCCTTAACAAAGAGATGTGGAACACATCATGTACTTTAGAAATGCTAGGTGTAATTTCTTAAAGATAAGCCTCAACTCCAATTCTCTAAATAATTTAAAAGGTCTGATATACCTGTGGTTTAGTTTCCCTTTCTTACTGAACCTTATGACACCCTTCCATGATGATATTTTTATAAAAACATGATCTAGAACTTGAAACTCCAAGCCCTTTCTTCAGTTATTAACATATATTTTTTGTCTAATTTTAGCTTCTTTTATATGGGTTTTATTAGTATTTACCTTTTTTGTTGTTTCATTCAAAAGTTCTGGGCCTATGAGATTCCTCTCACCCACTTAAACACAACAAGTTGGAGTACAAAATCTGTTTCTATATAATTCTTCATATGGTTCCATTTGTATACATGAATAGAAATTATTATTGTAGGAAAAATATACCAAAGGTAAATAATAATCCTACAAACCTTGAAAGTCAAGATAGAATTATCTGAACATTTCTTCTAATGTTTGAATAGTCTTTTTAGACTGCTTGTAGATTTAAGGGTGATAAGTAGTGCTCAAATGAAGCTCAGTATCCAAAGTTTTATGAAGAATTTTCCATAATTTCAATGTAAATCATGGATCATGATCAAAAAAAATTTAGAGGTGATCCATAAAGTCTTACAACTTCATTAATATATATATTTGTGCAAGGTGATCTAATGGAAAATCCTCCCTTATAGTGAGGAAATGTTCAGATTTGGTAATTCGATCAATAATTACCCATATTGAATCATTATTTCATGGAGTCCATGCTAATCTAGTGAAATGATCCATAGTAATGTTATCCTATTTCTATGTAGGAATAGGTATAGTTTTCATGAAGCCTCTAGGATATTGTATTTCAGCCTTCACCTATTGAAAAAATAAACTCCTTGATACATAATCAGCGATTTCCCACTTCATATTATCCCACTAGAAATGTTCCTTCAAATATTTATACATATTAGTTCTATTAGGGTGTGTAGAGAAATTAGAGTTATGAAAATCGTCTAATAATTCCCTCTTTATCTCATGTATAGATGGAACACAAATCCTCTTCCCAAATTTCAGAATTCCATCCTCATACAATTTTTTTTCCAACTTCCCATCATTCACAACTTTAATTTTCCTTTGAAAATTATCATTTTCAGAATGATAACTTTTAATTCTTCAAATAATGATGGTTTAGAAACCATTTTAAAAATTAGAAATCTTCACCTTCCTTGATAATTCCCATATCTATCTTTACTAGATCCATGTAAACATGATCCTTATCAATCGTAATTTTATTTTGAACTCCATTATCCTTCTTTCTCAATACATATACTACCTTATTTTCCTTCCCTGGGTGATAGTGTATTGAACAATAATAATATTTGAGTCTATTGATCAATAGCCTTTTCCTCATGTTGATTTCTTTATGTGAGAAGATATATTTTAAGCTATTTTGATCTGTATATATCTCAAATCCTTCACCACAGAGATAGTGTTTCTGTATCTTCAGAGAAAAGATTAAAAATACTAACTCAAGATCACGAGTTGGATAATTCTATTCATGAGTTTTTAACTGCCTTGATACATAGGAAATAAATCTATAATTATGAATAAGGACACAACCAATACCTTTATTTTATGCATTACTATAAATCAAGAATCCACCATTTACTGATGGTAGAGTCAATATCAAATCATTCACTAATCTCCTCTTCAATTATTCAAAACATTATTCACATTATTTTGTCTGTACAAACTTAACCCATTTATGAGTAAGATTTCTTAATGGGTTATCTAATTGAGAAAAATAATGAATGAAATGTTGATAGTAACATATAAAACTAATGAAACTATGTACCCCAGTTATGTTAGTTGGTGTAGGACATTCCTGAAATGCCTTTTTCTTTGCAAGATAAACTGAGATTACATCCTTAGAGATAATATGGACAATAAAAGAAATTGTTTGAATCCAAAATTCACACTTTATAAACTTCCCATATAACTCTTTTCTTATAAGAGACTCTAGAACAACACATAAGTGGTTCTCATGGTCCTCATAGATTTTGAAATATACCAAGATATAATCAATTAAAACAGAAACAAAATTAGCAAGATATTCCTTGAATACTGTATTCATTAGATCTATAAAAATAGATGGTGCATTAGTCAGTCCAAATGGAATTACTGTAAACTTGTAATTCCTATACCTTTTTCAAAATTAAGTCTTTGGAATATATTCCTTCTTCACATGAAATTGATAATATCTAGATCTAATATCAACCTTTGAAAAATATTGAGATTTGTGAAGTTGATTAAATAAGTCATCAATGCGAGGTGGTTGATACTTGTTCTTTATCATAATATCATTGTTCTCCCTATAACTAATACAAAGACTCATAGATCCATATTTTTTTCTTCACAAAAAGAATAGGAGTTGAAATACTAGGGTGTATAAATCTCTTATCACTCAATTCCTCTAGTTGTTTATTTAACTCTATTAACTCCACTATGGATATTATATAGGGATTATTTGATATAGGTATTACATTAGGGATTAAATTAATAGAGAACTCAACTCACCACTCTGGATTATGTCTAGGTAAATACTCTAGAAATACATCAATTTATTCTTGCACAATAGGTACATCCTCAATTTAAAGATCACCTTTTTCATCATTAAGTTTTATCTACACTTCTTCTCCATGAATCTCATTTAGAAGCGATACTTTAGGTGGATACAAATATGAATCAGATGATGAATTCTACCCTCTAAATATGAGAAATTCTATACCTTCACCACAAATAATAATTTCATTCTCTTTACAATATTTTTTTGCATTACATTTCATAATCTAGTCCAAACCAAGGATTATATCAAAATCAATCATATGCATGATGATAAAATTAATAATTAGATCACATGTATGTGTCATAATAGGAACTGGTCAACAAGTATTTATTGTAATAAGGTTTTCACTAGGAGTCTTTACTGAATACTCCTTTATTAAGAGTAATTGGAAATATCTAATTTTTAAAGAAATCTAGGAAGATATAAAGGAATGTGATGATCTAGAATAAAATAATGATTTAGCTAAATTTGAGGAGATGATTAAATTACCCTCCACCACATAATTATAAAATTCAACCTTAACTATTGTGATCACATAATCTTGTACTTGATACTGTGGCATTTTCTAATGCATGTTTTCTTGACAATTCAAACAATCATTTTCATAGTGTCCCATCTCCCTATAACTGTAGCATTGAACATTGGTTGATTCTTTCCTTCCCATGAAATCATAATCACGATGGAATTTCTCACCACATTTGAAGAAAACTCATTTTCTTTTTAAGTAGGAATCAGGGTGTTTCCTTTGACAAGTATTGCACATTGGAAAATTATCTTTTTTATTATTCCATTTATCCATTCTTTTCACTACCACCATATTCTTCTATTGTTATCTATTAAATTCATAAAACTTAGAGAATTATTTATCTATCATGATTTCACATGAGACTATATATTTATATGATGAGAAATTTTGGGAGACTAGTGCCCTTTGTAGGAATGGTTTTTACCATCAAATATTAATCAATCCTACTCTTTGGATTACATATGTAATATATAGTATAAATTTATAACCTTGTAATGTTTTATTCATACTCGAAAATGTTTTCATTATATTTTTTGTCTCAGACTCAAGAGTTGTGTCTCCATATCCAATCAATTTTCCCAATGTAAATATTTTCCAAGAAAATCTCCTTAAAGTCCTTCCATTCCATATTTTCAATTTCTTCCTCCTCTTTTATGTTTTAAATCAATGACCACCATTGATCAGAATATCATGATAGTTGAAAAAATGATATGATAACATTCTACCTTTCATTACTTCCTATAGTGAGAAATACAATCTCTAAGGAACTTATCCATTTCTCATCTACAAATGAATTTTTAGTAATATTAAATGATGGATGATGTTGTCACATAAAGTGATATAACATTGTTACAACATGTTGTGGATCCGGATGCTCCATGAAAATAAGGTTATTTCTAATAAACTGAGTCAATTTTCCCAATAAGTTATAAATTTATCATATCCAATTGCAACTTCCACTCCAACACCTTATTAGAGTTGTTTCCCCTTGGTAGATTTGTTCTGGAACCATATACACTTTCAGTATCCAAAAATGGATGTATTTCTAGGAAAACCCACATAATATCCACCTTACCAAAATTATAGGTTGTTCTTTTGTTTTTATACTCAAATTATACCTTTGGGTTATGTTCACTAATCTAGTTTCCAAGGTTTCTAATAAACTCACCTCTGATACCATCTGTAAATACCCTGACCCTAGTAACCTAGAGTTGGTTCCTTAATTAATTAAATTGGAACTAAGAAAATGTTTTCACATCCTAAAGGACCGAATAGTTTAGTATCTTTGGAAAACTAGATACAAACATAATTTTTACATTAAAACTTTGAAGGGGAAAACAACATAGAAACTCCATTGGAAACACCCATAAACTCATAGATTATCTCTATAAGTCATTTATAATATAAATCTTTGTATCCTGTGGGAAAAAAATAAAACATATAAAATGGGCGAGCTCAGATGCTCAGTGAGGGTAAGTAATAAAATAAAACAAAATATAAATATAAATAATAAGTAAAGGTGAATAACTAAAATCACATTCCATTAAAACATAATCTTACGCATATTATGCTATGAATTAAATATGAATAAATAATTCCCTATAAATAATAACATGAGAAAAAAACATAACCATGGATATTATACTATTTCAATAATCATATAAATTATCAATTGTTAATATCACAATGATGTAATGAATAATGTTAGACATCTGAAACATATCATCAAGGACTTATCCAAGACATCTGAATGTAAATTGTTAAGGCTTTGGCCAAATCCATATATGTTTTGTCTCATGATACATACCAATGCATAGAGGGGCTATAGTGGGCCCCTCTTATCACTTACTAAGTCCAATGAATTCTTCATATGAATGGGGTGAAACATAAACAAAATATACAAATGAGATGAAAATAAGTTTACTCAATCAGTAAACATAATCACTAACCGTTCTGAGTAATTTAGTGAATGATATCAAGATAGCACATCCACAGTCAAACTGATCATAAACCATTTAATAAAATATGGTAGAATATATCATAAAAGATCAATCCCAATTAATAATAATATTAAATAGATGATTTGAAATAGATGAAAATACCCTAATAAAATCATCGAGGAATTTTTGAGATAAATACCCTTTTTTTACTTTGGAAATAAGAGTTATTTTGGAAAATCATTTGTATTTGTCATAAAATCAGATTTTAACATGTATTTACCATAAAAGAAAATGGATTTTAAGAACCCGGTTTTTTCTGTGAAAGACTTTGGAATATTCTTGATGATATTCCAGAGCAGCACCTTTAGAAGGCATGCGATTCCGAGCCCCAGAGTGGCTAGAATTAAATTTTCAGTGCGTTCACACTGGAAATGATAAATAAATGGGATAACTCCTAAACGGTGATCCGAATCAGAGATCTGAGTGTACGTATGGGTCCATAATGGGGTGTTTACCCTAGGAACGACATAAAACTTGTCGGTGCGGGACGTTTGGACCCCTCGCCCGCTTCTGGAACGTTAAACGGATTAATTAATTAATTAAATTAATTCGTTTAATGTTGAAACACAGGTATCTCTTAAACGATGGCTTGGATTGGAAAACCGAGGGCACCGTTGAGTTCGGAATGTACCGTTTACCCTAGGAGGGGTATAAGTTTTGCGGGCGCAGGTCGTTTGTGAAAAATGGCCCCAGGGGCGTTTTCGTAATTTAGCGGCTTCAGACGTTAAATTTTATAACTTTTGAACGGGGTCTCGGATTAAAATTCTAAGACCACCGTTGTGCTCGGGAGGTGGTGTTTACCCTAAGGGAGGCTTAACCGCGACCCCATCGGGAGTTCGGGTCTGGGCCGACGGGCGGGTGGTTAAGCGTTTTCTATTTAAACGCTTAAGTCACCCACACCCTCTTCCTATCCCTCACCCGGACAGAAGCAAGGAGGATCTCTCCCCCTACTTCTCCACTCCTGCGAGACAACTCCGGTGAGGCGTGGTGGCCGGCGGATCGTCGCGAAGCTTCTGGCGAAGCCCCGCGAGGTAGGAGGTTTTCCTTTTGTTGCGTTTTATTTCCGAACCTCCCTTTGAGTTCGATTAAATGCATCAAATTGTTGTTGTATCTTTGAACAAATCCCATAATCGTGTTGTATACATTTTGAGCTTTCCATCTCCCTTTTCAGTTTGTAAATCGGAGTTCGGGGGAGGTCCGGGGTGTCCGGCGAAAGTTTCGGGTTTTGGTTTCTTTTCCGGCCGGTTTTGAGGGCGGTGGCAGGCGGTGGCGCGCGGGCGGCTTCAGCAGGGTGTCGCGGCGCGCGGGAGGCCTTAGGCGGGTGCCGCAGCGTCTGGCCAGCGTGAGGGGGGCGGCGTCCGGACGTGGCCAGGGGTGTCCAGCAGGCGCCGGCGTAGTGCGGCGTGCGGGCGACGACGCACGGCCTTCTTGGCCGGGTTGACGCGACGACGATGAGGGCGGGGTCCTCGGGACCCCATGGCAGACAAGACCCGCGCGCGGTGGGTCTTCATGGGTGAAAAGCAATCTGGACTGGCTTGCTGCCGGTCCGGGCGTGGAAGACCGGCCCGCGACCGCGGGCCGGTTCAGGAGAGCGGGCCGGCCGAACCGGCCTGGCCCACTAATGCCCGTTTTTTTAAAACGGCTGTAAATGTCAGCCCGGGTGTCGGATTCGTGCGCCGTCAGCGGTGACACGTTCCTTGGGATGAGGAGAATATTTTGAGATGGTTTCAAGAATTTTTAATTCCCAAAACAAGGGGCGGCAGAGGCACGACATGTCTTTAAGTGGACGAGCATTTCTCCCGAGATTATTGTTTTGAGTGGCGCAGATGCATCCGACGCCCATTTTGAGTGCCGTCAGCGGCATTGTGACCCTGGCACTGAGGCGGAGGTTTAAAGGGTGGTTACGGGCATTGAGTCTAAAGTTGTGGCGCGAGCCCCACGACCGTCTTTTGAGCTGCGTGCAGCATTTCACGACTTTTTCCTTGGACGTCCGTTCGGGGCGTGCGAGCAGTCGATGTTGGGTGTTTTTTCGAGTGCATCGCGTTGGCGCAGTCTGCCCGCTATAATTCCGCACAATGGTGCGGGCCCCGCAAGGGCCGTTTCGGGAGTTGACGGTGATTTCCAGCTTTATCACCGGGCGACCGTTTTGGACAAGTGAGTAGTCCATTTCGTGTACTTTTTCGAGAGGATCGCAATGGTGCGATCCGTTCATTGAGTTTCGGGACCGGGATGCGGGTCCCACGTGGCACCGCTCGTGTGCGGTGCGCCGGGATGCACCTTTTTCTCCGGATATCTGTGGCACTCAAGTGAGTAGTGCTTTTGACGTGTTTTCCCGAGGGGATCGCAATGGTGCGATGTGCCCGACTGTTTTCGGGGCCGAGGCTCGGGATCACGGGACGCCATTCGGGCGTGAGGCAGTGTTGGTGGATGTTTCGTCGGATATTCGTTGGAGGCGAGTAAGTAGTCGATCTCACGTGCTTTTCCGTGAGGATTACAACGGTGCGATACGTTTGGTTGTGCGGAGCCTCTCGCACGATCTTATTAACAACGGAAGCATGGAAGGTGCTTTAGTGGTGGTTCGCCCTACCTTGTTTGTAGCGGACCCTTGGCGTGTGATCGCGCACTCTTGGGAGAGTGATGTAAATGGTTCAGAAGTTGTGGTTGGCCGTGCCTGGGCCTTTGAGGTGGAGTTGTTACGTCACGCCTTCACGTTGACGCTGGGTGCCGTGTGCACGATAGCCTTTGGGCTGGAATGTGGTATACTCCGGGAGTATACGGGAGTGCTTGGAGGTACGTGTGGTTGTTTGTACCTGAGGATGTTTGTGCGCTCAGTTGGGGTTGACTTGGGGCCACACGTCGTGTGGGCCCCACATGCGTTCCATTATCTGCTTTGCGTACTTGACCTCTCGCAACGTAGAGGGTCCCTCTGCGCTCATTTGTTTGACCAATAGGGTGGAGTTTTCCCCTGGCTTTGTGCTTGTTTGTTTGGCCAGCAGGGAGGAGTTTTTCCCTGGCTCTGCACTCGTTTGTTTGACCAGCAGGGTGGAGTTTCCCCTGGCCTTGTGCTCTTTTGTCTGACTAGTAGGGTTGAGCGGTCTCCCCTGGTCTTGTTCTCGATGGTTTGGCCGACAGAGATGGTTTGGTTCCTCTGCTTCTTCGGCTGTGAGGGGTTTCTGTACTGTGCCCTTTCACCAGACTGCGACACCGTCTATGACTACGAGTGTTCGTGCAGCGTGGGTGTTTTCCCCACTTTCTAGTATGAGTTGACTCGGTCCGCTTCGACAGTAACTCAGCGGATTGGAGCGGGATCGCCTTGTGAGGCCTGAGGAGTTTCTCTTGTTGTTCCGTGTTCCCTGGTAGAGCTTGTGGTTTCGGTGTGACCAGCACTTTACGCGGGCACCGATCCTCTACCCAGGAGATTGTTCTAGTAGGGCTAAGGTTGTTTCCAGCAGGGCTGAGGTTGTTTCCAGCAGGGCTGAGGTTGTTCCAGCATGGCTGAGTTTGTTCCATCATGGATGAGTTTGTTCCAGCAGGGCTGAGGTTGTTTCCAGCAGGGCTGAGTTTGTTTCCAGAAGGGCTGAGGTTGTTCCAGCAGGGCTGAGGTTGGTTCGAGCAGGGCTCGCCAGTGGGTTACCATCCAGCAGGGATGGCCAGTACAGTGGTGTTTACAGGGCAGAACCATCCAGCAGGGATGGCCAGAGCAGTTCCGGGCTTACCTCCAGCGGGGCTGGGTAGTGGTCCCCGATGCTGGACTTACCTCTAGCAGGGCTGGGCAGTGGTCCCCGATGCCCGGCTTACCTCCAGCTGGGATGGGCAGTGGTCCCCAATGCCGGGTTACCTCTAGCTGGGCTGGGCAGTGGTCCCATTGCCAACTTTAGCTGGGTCACCCTCCATTGGATTACCCTGTTACGGGACTGGGCAGTGTGGCACCCTTCGACTTTCCAGGTCTCCCTATAGTGGGAACCTGTTGACTTCTAGGGACCCTCCAGCGGTGCTGGGCAGGGGGTCGCCTGTCGACTTTGAGCAGATCTCTCGACTGCGGGGTAGTGGCGAGTTGTGCTTGACGTTCCCCCAGAACTATCAAGTGTGAGGAGTGCTTTCCCCCACCGAGACGTGTCCTTGTGACGCGACCTAAAACCGTGCGGGCGAGTCAGTGCCACCCAAAGCGGACAATGTCGAGGTGTGGTGATTGAGCCCCTTGGCTTGCGGTTCGGGGCAGACGTGTGGGATGCTGGGCATCGATGGTGTTACTTTTGGGACTGTTGGCTACTCTTTTCTTGGGCTGAGCTACGGGACGTAGATCCCCTTACGAGTTTGTTCGGGCTTCTTGACAGAGCATACATATGTATATATCTCATATGAGTACCCACTCCTTGGGTTTTGGCTACTCTCCTCCCAGGAGAGGCGAAGACGTGCGGGGTATTACATGTGCTTTCTGTGTCTAGCTTCTCGTGGTTGGATGAGTCTACTCTCCTGCTATAGGTAGCGAAGACTCGACGAGAAGTTCATCTTCTCACCGTTTTCAGCTCCTTGTGTCTGGATGAGCCTACCTTTTTTCCTCTTGTTGGGTTGAGCTGGACTCTTTACTGCACTCTCTGTTGTACTCTTTTACTTCTCCCTGTTCGCTCTACTTCTCACCCTTCGGTACCTCCTTTGTTGCTCCCTCGAGACTTCGGGGTATCCTACTGAGTATTTCTATACTCACCCCTGCTTGGGCTTTGCCCGCACTTGGTGTTCCCTTGCAGACGATGGACAGGTTGGTCGTGAATTCAGTGGAGTGTAGGAGCTTGGGAGTTTGGACAGCGTGCAGTGGTCGTGGCTGGGTTCCAGGTGGGAGACTCATTAGCTGATCCTTTTGTTTACCTGTTGCCGGGTTGTGGCACTTTTTGGTTGGGCGCGTGTTTTTCCCCTTTTCTTTTTAGTTTGTAATTTGTACTTGTAGAGTTCGATGCATTTGTGGTATTTTTTATAGCAGTTCCCCTTTGCTTTTCCTTTTTACTCTGCACTTTTTCATTGAGTTTGCTGCGTGCGCGTGTACAGGTACTTAGGCAAACGCCTCCCCGAGTTGTTGTGCCTTCAGCGCTAGTCGCCAGCCCCTGGCCTATGGAGGTGGGCTTGGGGTAGTTGCGGCTCGAGCCCGGGTATGGTCGGGTCGTGACAAAGTGGTATCGGAGGTGGTTTGTTCCTTGGGACATTGTGTGGACGTCCCTAAAAGAGGACTAGGTTGGGATATAGGGCAACAATGTTAACGTGTCTCGAGAGCGGCTCTCAGGCCAGGGAGTCCAGTGATGGTGCAGCGACCGACGTATCCATTCACCAGAACCTTGATAACCCGCTTGTCGACTCAGCATGCTGAGACACTTGTTACAGGGAAATTTGTTTGTGCATCACATAGGATTGAGTCTTTGACTGTCCTTCTTGAGTCATCTCCCCATCGTTTCTATTGGTATATACATATATGCTCATCTAACCGCGGCACTCCTTGATAATTTTCAAGATGTCTCCGCGAGGACAGCCAGCCAGGATACCAGCTTTAGTTCGTGACGACGACCCTGTGAGCTACGAGGCCACAGTCCAGGACCCATCATGCAAGCCCCTTTCTCCGGGTGGGCCGGTAGCAGCACCCCCACCTGTTGACCAGCAGGCAGTTTCAGCAGAGTAGGCAGAGCTTGAGCGCAGGTTGAGCGCACTCCGTGAGTTCCAGCGGCAGAGACCGCTGAGGTTCAGTGGTGAGCCAGACCCTCTGGCAGCAGAGGTTTGGCTCGAGTCAGTGGTTAGCCTTTTCAGGCTTGTGCAGACGCCGACAGATCAGATAGTGGCTTTGACAGCCAGCCTTTTTCATGGATCAACTTGGCGTTGGTGGAGTCTGGTGACTCAGCTTCTTGACGAGTCGTCACTTTCGTGGGGAGACTTATAGTTTTTGTTTCGTGAGGAGTTTTTCCCCTCCTGATTGCGCTCCGTTCGGATTCAGGAGCTCCTGAAGATTCAGCAGGGAGGGATGACAGTGGCCGAGTACGCGACTAGTTTTGCAGACCGTGCACACTTTCACCCTGACTTGGTCCATGACGACAACATCCAAGCGCGGAAGTTTGAGTAGGGTCTCCACCGAGAGATTCGTTCTGTCATAGTACCCTTGGGAATTTCCACATATGCCGAGGTGCTAGAGCAGGCGCTGGTGACAGAGGGCTTCCTGTCGCGTTCTAGTGTTGGTGGTGGCAGCAAGCACATTGGAGCTGAGACGTCTGTCGCAGCTAGCAGGCGTCGGCAAGCAGGGCCTCGCCGCAGGTGGATTTCTGACAACCGGACTCAGGGGCATGGTCGTACACCACAGTGGCGCCGGAGGGCACCAGTGAAGCCTAGAGAGAGTCGGTGCTATGCTTGTGACGGGCGAGGTCACTTGGCACGAGACTGCCCGACCCGAGTTGCTGAGAGCTTCGGGCAGGCAGCAGGTGCACCACCACGACAGAGGTAGCCCCGTGATCGGAGTAGTACCTAGAGAGGGGGTGCTAGCAGAGGAGAGGGAGGAGCTGGTAGTGGGGGACGATGTTATGAGGTCTTCCAATCACCACTAGGTGGTCCACGTCAGGCTCCGGGAGCTGACAGTTGGGACTGAAGACTACCGCGAGCTTTGGATGTCTACGATCCTGCAGAGCATGGGATGGTGAGAGGTACCCCTTGTGACTATTCTACTTTTTGTAGTAGAATTATTAGACTCTGTGTGTGAAGTGATTTCCTCCCTGCTCCTTGATTGATATTTTACCAGGGTGACGCAGGGCGTCGGGTGTAACCCTATGTTGGTAAGGAAAAAGGGCGTGACACCTTTTCCTTTAGTCGATGGTGTTGACTCCTTCGCCTTTTGAGCGTGTAAGAGAGCAACGACAGTGAAACCTTGCATGACCAGATATCCTTGGGTGTTTCACCATATAGATATTCTGAAAAAGGGAATCACCGGGCCTTGTTCCCGGTGTGGGAGGTGATTCCAGTCGCAGCATGCGACATAGAGGTTTGACTGGGGAGGTGAGCTACCCCCGAGGGCCTTCGGGCCATTTGAGACCGTGCAAAGGGATGGCGAGGTACCCTACTGCCTTGCCCTAACCCCATAGTCTGGAGTGGGTGTACGACATCGGAAAGGGATGACCTCGCACGAATAGATCAATTCTTTGGTCTGTGTGCGGTGACACAGAGCTGTGCGTGGCTTCTTTTGGGTATGGGAAAGCCAGGTGTGGGCTTAGTACCCTGTGTTGCTCCCTAGTTTTGCTTTTTGGGGATGAAAATATTGAAGGAGGGAATGATTTAAGAACCTGGTTTTTTCTGTGAAATACTTTGGAATATTCTTGATGATATTCCAGAGCAGCTCATTCAGACGACATGCGATTCCGAGCCCCGGAGTGGCTGGAATTAAATTTTCAATGCGTTCAAAGTGGAAATGCTAAATAAATGGGATAACTCCTAAAAGATGATCCAGATCAGAGATCCGAGTGTACGGATGGGTATGGAATGGGGTGTTTACCCTAGGAATGACATAAAACTTGTCGGCGCAGGACGTTTGGACCCCTCGCCCGCTTCTGGAACGTTAAACAGATTAATTAAATAATTAAATTAATTTGTTTAATGTTGAAACGCAGGTATCTCTTAAACGGTGCCTCATATTGGAAAACCGAGGGCACCGTTGGGTTTGTAATGTACCATTTACCCTAGTAGGGGTATAAGTTTCGCGGGCGTGGGCCGTTCGTGAAAAATGGCCCCAGGGGCGTTTTCGTAATTTAGCGGCTTCAGACGTTAAATTTTATAACTTTTGAACGGGGTCTCAGATTAAAATTCCGAGACCAACGTTGTGCTCGGGAGGTGGTTTTCACCCTAAGGGAGGCTTAACCGCGACCCCATTGGGAGTTCGGGTCCGGGCCGACGGGCGGGTGGTTAAGCGTTTTCTATTTAAATGCTTAAGTCACCCACACACTCTTCATCTCCCTCACCTGGACAGAAGCAAGGAGGAGCTCTCCCCCTCCTTCTCCACTCTGGTGAGACAGCTCCGGCGAGGCTTGGTGGCCGGCGGATCATCGCGAAGCTTCGGGCGAAGCCCCGCGAGGTAGGAGGTTTTCCTTTTGTTGAGTTTTATTTCCGAACCTCCCTTTGAGTTTGATTAAATGCATCAAATTATTGTTGTATCTTTGAAAAAAAAATCCCATAATCGTTTTTTATACATTTTGAGCTTTCCATCGCCATTTTCGGTTTGTAAATCGGAGTTCGGGGGTGGTCGGGGGCGTCCGGCGAAAGTTGCGGGTTTTGGTTTCTTTTCCGGCCGGTTTTGAGGGCGGTGGAAGGCGGTGGCACGCGGGCGGCTTCAGCAGGGTGTCGTGGCGCGTGGGCGGCCTTAGGCGGGTGCCGTGACGTCTAGACAGTGTGAGGGGGGCGGCGTCCAGATGAGGCCGGGGGTGTCCAGCGGGCGCCGGCATAGCGCGGCGTGCGGGCGACGACGCCCGACCTTCTTGGCCGGGTTGACGCGGCGACGACGAGGGCGGGGTCCTCGGGACCCCGCGGCAGACAAGACCCGCGCGTGGTGGGTCTTCGTGGGCAAAAAGCAAGCCGGACCGGCTTGCTGCCGGTCCGGGCGTGGAAGACTGGCCCGCGACCGCGGGCCGGTTCAGGAGAGTGGGCCGGCCGAACCGGCTTGGCCCACTAATGCTCGGTTTTTTTAAAACGGCTGTAAATGTCAGCCCGGGTGTCGGATTCGCGCGCCGTCAGCGGCGACGCGTTCCTTGGGACGAGGAGAATATTTTGAGATGGTTTCAGGAATTTCTAATTCCCGAAACGAGGGGCCGCGGAGGCACGACATGTCTTTAAGTGGACGAGCGTTTCTCCCGAGATTCTTGTTTTGAGCGGCACGAACGCATCCGACGACCGTTTTGAGTGCCGTCAGTGGAGTTGTGACCCTGGCACTGAGGCGGAGGTTTTCAGGGTGGTTATGGGCGTTGAGGCCGAAGTTGTGGCGTGGGCCCCACGGCCGTCTTTTGAGCTGCGTGCAGCGTTTCACGACTTTTTCCTTGGACGTCCGTTCAGGGCGTGCGAGCAGTCTATGTTGGGTGTTTTTCTGAGCGCATCGCGTTGGCGTAGTCTTCCCGCTGTAATTCCGCACGATGGTGCGGGCCCCGCAAGGGCTGTTTCTGGAGTTGACGGTGATTTCCAGCTTTATCACCGGGCGACCGTTTTGGACAAGTGAGTAGTCCATTTCGTGTACTTTTTCGAGAGGATCACAACGGTACGATCCGTTCGTTGAGTTTCAGGACCGGGATGCGGGTCCCACGTGGCACCGCTCGTGTGCGGTGCGCCGTGATGCACCTTTTTCTCTGGATATATGTGGTACTCAAGTGAGTAGTGCTTTTGATGTGTTTTCCCGAGGGGATTGCAATGGTGCGATGTGCCCAACTGTTTTCGAGGCCGAGGCTCGGGATCATGGGACGTCGTTCGGGCGTGAGGCGGTGTTGGTGACTATTTTTTCTGATATCCGTTGGAGGTGAGTAAGTAGTCGATCTCGCGTGCTTTTCTGCGAGGATTACAACGGTGCGATCTGTTTGGTTGTGCGGAGCCTCTCGCGTGATCTTATTAACAGTGGAAGCATGGAAGGTGCTTTAATGGTGGTTCGCCCTACCTTTTTTGTAGCGTACCCTTGGCGTGTGATTCCGCACTCTTGGGAGAGTGATGTAAATGGTTCACAAGTTGTGGTTGGACGTGCCTGGGCCTTTGAGGTGGAGTTATTACGTCACGCCTTCGTGTTGACGCTGGGTGCCATGTGCATGACAGCCTTTGGGCTGGAATGAGGTATACTCCGGGAGTATACGGGAGCGCTTGGAGGTACGTGTGGTTATTTGTACCTGAGGATGTTTGTGCGCTCAGTTGGGGTTGACTTGGGGCCATAAGTCGTGTGGGCCCCACATGCGTTCCATGATCTGCTTTGCGTACTTGACCTCTCGCGACGTAGAGGGCCCCTCTGCGCTCGTTTGTTTGACCAGCAGGGTGGAGTTTTCCCATGGCTTTGTGCTCGTTTTTTTGGCCAGTAGGGAGGAGTTTTTCCCTGGCTCTGCGCTCGTTTGTTTGACCAGCAGGGTGGAGTTTCCCCTAGCCTTGTGCTCTTTTGTCTGACCAGTAGGGTTGAGCGGTCTCCCCCTGGTCTTGTTCTCGATGGTTTGGCAGGCAGAGATGGTTTGGTTCCTCTGCTTCTTCGGCTGTGAGGGGTTTCAGTACTGTGCCCTTTCACCGGACCGCGACACTGTCTGCGACTACGGGTGTTCGTGCAACGTGGTTGTTTTCCCCACTTTCTGGGATGAGTTGACTCAGTCCGATTCGATAGTAACTCAGCGGATTGGAGCGGGATCGCCTTGTGAGGCCTGAGGAGTTTCTCCCGTTGTTCCGTGTTCCCTGGTAGAGCTTGTGGTTTCGGTGTGACCAACACTTTACGTGGGCACCGATCCTCTACCCAGGAGGTTGTTCCAGCAGGGCTGAGGTTGTTTCCAGTAGGGCTGAGGTTGTTTCTAGTAGGGTTGAGGTTGTTCCAGCATGGCTGAGTTTGTTCCAGCATTGCTGAGTTTGTTCCAGCAGGGATGAGGTTGTTTTCAGCAGGGCTGAGGTTGTTTCCAGCAGGGCTGAGGTTGTTCCAACAGGGCTGAGGTTGGTTCGAGCAGGGCTCGCCAGTGGGTTACCATCCAACAGGGATGGCTAGTACAGTGTTGTTTACCGGGCAGTACCATCCAGCAGGGATAGACATAGCAGTTTCAGGCTTACCTCCAGCGGGGCTGGGTAGTGGTCCTCGATGCCGGGCTTACCTCCAGCGGGGCTGGGCAGTGGTCCCCGATGCCAGGCTTACCTCCAGCTGGGCTGGGCAGTGGTCCCCGATGCCGGGTTACCTCCAGCTGGGCTGGGCAGTGGTCCCGTCGCCGACTTTAGCCGGGTCGCCCTCCAGTGGATTACCCTGTTACAGGACTGGGCAGTGTGGCACCTGTCGACTTTCCGGGTCTCCCTGTAGTGGGAACCCGTTGACTTCCAGGGACCCTCCAGCGGGGCTGGGCAGGGGGTCGCCTGTCAACTTTGAGCAGATCTCTCGACTGCGGGGCAGTGACGAGTTGTGGTTGACGTTCCCCCAGAACTCTCAAGTGTGAGGAGTGCTTTCGCCCACCGAGACGCGCCCTTGTGATGCGACCTAAAACCGTGCGAGAGAGTCAGTGCCGTCCAAAGCGGATAGTGTCGAGGTGTGGTGATTGAGCCCCTTGGCTTGCAGTTCGGGGCTGACGTGTGGGATGCTGGGCATCGATGGTGTTACTTTTGGGACTATTGGCTACTCTTTTCTTGGGCTGAGCTACGGGACGGATATCCCCTTACGAGTTTGTTCGGGCTTCTTGATAGAGCATACATATGTATATACCTCGTACGAGTAACCACTCCTTGGGTTTTGGCTACTCTCCTTCCAGGAGAGGCGAAGACGTGCAGGGTATGCCACGTGCTTTCCGTGTCTAGCTTCTCGTGGTTGGATGAGTCTACTCTCCTACTATAGGTAGTGAAGACTCGATGGGATGTTCATCTTCTCACCATTTCCAGCTCCTTGTGTCTGGATGAGCCTACCTTCTTTCCTCTTGTTGGGTTGAGCTGGACTCTTTAATGCACTCTCTGTTGAACTCTTTTACTTCTCCCTGTTCGCTCTACTGATCACCCTTTGGTACCTCCTTTGTTTCTCCCTCGAGCCTTCAGGGTATCCTACTGAGTATTTTTATACTCACCCCTACTTGGGCTTTGCCCGCACTTGGTGTGACCTTGCAGACGACGGACAGGTTGGTCGTGACTTCAGTGGAGCGTAGGAGTTTGGGAGTTTGGACCGCGTGCGGTGGTCATGGCCGAGTTCCAAGTGGGAGACCCGTCAGCTGTTCCTTTTGTTTACCTGTTGCCGGGTTGTGGCACTTTTTTGGTTGGACTTGTGTTTTTACTCTTTTCTTTTCAGTTTGTACTTTGTACTTGTATAGGTTGATGCATTTGTGGTATTTTTTATAGCAGTTCTCCTTTTATTTTCCTTTTTACTATGCACTTTTGCATTGAGTTTGCTGCGTACGTGTGTACAGGTACAAAGGCAAAGGACTCCCCGAGTTGTTGTGCCTTCGGCGCTAGTCGCCAGCCCCTGGCCTATGGAGGCGGGCTTGGGGTAGTTGCGGCTCGAGCCCGGGTAGGGTCGGGTCGTGACATGGATGGAAAATGAAATTAGATTTTAGGCATAAATTATTTCCATATGATGTAAAAACATGTAAAAAGATCATTTAAGAAACATTATAAATGATCCGCTTTAGAGTAGTTTAAGGGAAAATAATAACAATTCTTTAAAATAGACAAATTCATAATTTTTATATAAAACCATAAATGACAAAAGATATTTTTTCATGATAAAATTATTTATTTTATAAAAATACTAGTGGCTGAAATTAGATTATAGATTTCACTTGAAAATGGGTAAGAAACTGGGAAGTTCCCATAAACCGGGCTTGCTTATCAGAAAGAATTGAGATGAGAGCCTTATAAAACATGTATTTTGCACAAAATAAGGCTAAAATGATCTAGATACATGATTTTGGAACATATAAATAATATTTATAATAATTTAATAAAAATAAATAATAATTACTTTGGGGTTAAGAGATATAAAGTGCAACCTGAATGAAAAATGGATGTTTGGGGAGAATCCCATACCTTTATGTCTGAAAGTGTTCTGCACTTATGATTAATTTTCTGGATAATAAAATTAGATTCATTAATAATTTAATTCAGAACCTATTCAACATGTATTTTATTTATTATAATTTTATTAATTTCATTTATGGCTCTTTTGATGAGTT
The DNA here is from genome assembly GCA_963277665.1 of Viscum album. Classification (NCBI taxonomy): domain Eukaryota; kingdom Viridiplantae; phylum Streptophyta; class Magnoliopsida; order Santalales; family Viscaceae; genus Viscum; species Viscum album. The sequence continues at coordinate 564,085,917 of OY728164.1, read as the reverse complement.
AAGATATTCAATTTTGTCGTTCTAGAGTGTTTGTTTCCTTGATTTTTGGGATTATGTCACTTGTATACATGTATGAAAGATCATATGGTATGTGAATAGTTATAAAAAATTGAAATTAAATTCTATTAATGTAATTCCAGGATATTTAATGGTCTTATATATCATTTTGTTTCCTGATAGGAGTTTGAATCATTAGATAAAGCGTTAATGATAACCATTTAGATTATTTTAGCGTTTTTTCGATCATCACAAACTAGTTTTGTCTTATGTATAATATTATGTATATATACTAGTTAAATAACATTAAGTAAGTTTTATTAAATATATTGAAGTATTTTTTAACCATAAAAATGGTTTTATGAATAGTATTGAAGGCGGAATTGAAAAACAAAAACTCATCATCCACAAAGGCAGTAAATTGACACATCACGGATGATGTTTTCATTTTTAGAAAAAATGGGGAATATAAGAGAATTTATGGTAAATATCCCATTAAAATAATAAAATTATAGTATATATAAAATACTGGAGTTATCATGCATGTTTGGATATAGGAGGTAAGGAAAGGATAAGAAAATAAAATAAATTGATAGAAATTAAAAGAACGAAAGGGGATTTTACCTCTTGAATTCTTCTCCTTGAGAATCTTCTTAAGGAACTTTGAAATGGTATTTTAGGTGATACCAAAAAGAATAGAATGTGTGGAATAGGTTTGGAATAGTTATTGGGAATAAATTGGACAAGCTACAAGGATTTTTACGTGTGAGGAGAAGAGGTGGTGTGAGGTGATATTTATAGGGGAGGAGAGGGGTGTTTCTTGATTATTTTATTCATTAGTTTATTAGTTTGGACCCAGAGTATGAATAGTTTTTATTACCATGAATAAATAAATTAAATAGAGATGTATTGTTATATATTATGTTCTTACATCAACCATACATCATCCATGAGTAAATAATTCATGTATTTGTTAAATATCGTAAATTAATGTTGTTCACTATTCACAAAAAATTTAACTATTTTATAAAAATCCCAAAAATTTAACCGAACCATTTTTGATGTGCAGAATTCAAAAATGGACTCCATTTTTTGAAAATAATTTTATAAATATGAGAAATTTAATTTTTAAATAAAATCATTATTTTCTTGAAAAATAAAAATTTTAATATTATAACTCTCTTTATGACACATTGAAAAATTAATTAAGGTCTCATAAAATTATCTTATAATCATAATAGAATAAAATATTAATTTATGAATCTATTTTATGAAAATAAATTTTCTTTAAAATAATTATATTAATTATAAAATTTTAAATAAGCATTTTTGTTTCACAAAAATACCAACACTTAAATTATCAATTTTAAAACATTTATTTACTTATTCCATGATTTAAATATAACAAATTTTAATTTATAAGATACCCAATTTTATTTATAATTTCATAGGTGAATTTACTATTCTATTCACCATATCACTATTCATAATGATCACATTAGTATTCCAATGATCATATTTAATAGTATATTATGGTTTTAAACTCAATGTTGCGGGGATGGGCCTGTAAGGGGCGACACAGCATGGGGGATTCTCTCCCGCCACCGCCTCCTGGTTTCTCCCCGGTCAAGCATCGCTTTCCAACCTTTGTCTATTGTTCGCGGCAGCGGCTTCCTTGGCTCGGTCGGTGCGACGCTGCGCTTGTTTCAGCCATCCTTGTCTCAAACCCTCTATCTGGTTTGGGCCTCATAGCGGCACAATCATCCTGCGACTGAGTCCCAGATTCCGCGGGTTGATGGAGACTCTCCGTTATCAGATGCAGACACTTGGTGGTGGGGCGTGGCCTCCGGGGATCATCTGGTTGGTGGCGATGGGATTCGGGACAAGATCTGGTATTTGGCTAGGTTCTTTTCCAATTTTCTATTAACAATTTCTCTCCTTTCTTCCGTCTTGATTCTAGTTTCTACTCTATGATGCGTTTTTGGATGGATCTCGTGGCTTTGAACCGAATTTGATGCTCTAGTGGAGGCAGGATTCTCTCCTATTTTCCATCTCATGATGCGGATTTGCGTAGGGTTTTGTGTTGTTTTTGGTACTTTGGGTTTGGATACAGGGCTGGGTTCTTTATTTTGGGGATGATTGTTTGAGGTTCCTTTATTTGGTTTTGGTGGTTGTTTTAGTCTGCTCGGGTGTCACCTGCAATCTTGAACGGTGGTTATGTTGACGGATGCTGCCGATGATGGACACCGGTGGAACTCTTCGGCGATATGATTGATGCTTGTGTTGTGTCTGTCGTGGCAGGCTGTGGATTTGGTAAGATGTGATGGGTTCGATGCTTGAGGCATGATGTGGGGTTCGTGGATCAAGACATGGTTGGCGGTATGTTTGAATTTTGAATGTGGTTTTGATTTTGAAATTGTAATGCGGTGTTTCATGTGCGTTGTTTGGGTACCAGGAACCCTTAAACCGGACGTTAGAAAATGAAAAAAATGGTTTGGAGTAACTCAATGTTGTGTGAATCATAAACTATCAAAGATATTAAATTTTAAAAGAGGCCTACCATAAAATCTTGGGGTGTTTCAAATTTAGATGTTTTGGAAAACTAGATACATACACGAAACCCATTTTAAACTGGGAATAAAAAACATAATACAAATCAAAATAAAATCCTTGGCATCCTTGAAACTCATTCCAAGAATTCATCTTCATATCTCGGGGAAAGGAAAAAAAATAAGGTTGATATCAAATTCTTAGTAAGATTTAAGTACAAATGAATCAATAATGAATCAATGAGAATAATCAACATAGGAAGACAAATAACCGAGCACACATTCCATTTACTTAATAAACTGAGAATGAACTACATCCATAGATAACGTCAAAGTGGAAATCTCATGGATGAGTAATAAATGAATATGAATGAAGGAAATTCTTAATTATTGGATTCCATGTTTCCTAGGTGCATGGTACCTTTACCATCAAGACCTTTCACAAGACGATTTATAACATATTAAGTAAAACCCATCTGATTGGCCAAATGATTCATCTCATGAGACTACTAATGCATCAAGAGGATATCTATAACTATGCACCACCCATTTCATACCTATACAAATCAATTTTAATATATATCCAATAATCAATTTTATTCATGAACAATATTCTATATCAAAGATCTATATTGAGTAAAAGATACAGATTTAGAAATACTTCCCCAGTTAATCAAATAAATACCACGTATACATCATATATAAAAATGGTATATAATTTAGGTAATTATTATAAAAATAAAATAAGAGTATTTATATATAAAATAAATTTTTTTTCCAATTAAAAATGTTCATAATCAAATAATTATTTCAATAGAAAGTTAACAATAACAAAAGAAAGTGAGACCATAAAGATAGCTTTTACCACTTTCTAATTTTCAAGTCAAACCCCCTTGGATGAGATAATTAAAATTGAAACAAAAAATACCATTAAATATGTGTTAATCATGATATTAAATGAAAAATGGTAAGTATATACACCACATTAAAGTGAATTTGTGCATAATAACAAATAAGTCTCAATGGAATGTAAATTGATACGAAATCTCTTAACATATGCTCCCTTTTGGTTGAATTTTTTTTAAACTCATGAATAATGGTTTTAATAATGTTATTAACATATACCATAACAATAATGATATTTATAATATCATATATAATATTTTTATAATATATTATTAACCATTTGTTAACTATATTTCATTATTTTCATCGTCTTGGGTGTTAATTATCATGTTTTTTGAGTATGTTTTGACTTGTAAATTTTTACTCCTATTAATTAGATAATGACTTAAAAATATCTATATTTTAAATCATTATTTAAATATTATATATATTTAGTATATATATATTTAGAGTAATCTATAAAATTTGGATATAGGAAATGAAATACACCGTTCATGGATACGGTAGGCCGTACGTACGCATGAAAACTGTTTCAATTTTAATGTCATATTAAATTCATGAAAAGTAAATGATATATATGTATATATTATAATTATAGTATCATATTTGTGTAATATATATCAAATATTTCTATTAAAACCATCCCCAATACATACCATGTAATGTGTTAACGAATCACATCGCTTTGAGGAGGTGGTAGTCCACACATCCATAAACGTTATTATCATATTCCAAAACATAGAAATTATGAAGTCATGTGTTATATAAAAATTAAATAAGAATAAATAAATTATAAATATTATTTTTATCAAATATAAACTATAAATACATCATTATTTTCATCCTTGAAAGGTGGTAATAGAAGAACAAACGACACCGGTTCGCAAGTTAGTAGTCTGTCGTACACACGAATGATGATTACATATCCCATTTGATGAAAGTGTATAGGAGTAGGTAATAACCTTAAGATAAAAAAATAATAGTATATTTAGGATATTTATTTCATTATATAGGAAATATATATAAATAATTGAAGGGGTGTAGAAATAAATGAAACAAAAGTGATCGATGAAGAATGTTAACTCTTATTCGGGTAACTCCTTTTAGTTTATACCAAAATACGTAATTAGTTCAATTTATACCCAAAGTGAGGATTCTAGGACGAGTTAATGGATTTTTTTGAGCTTATTTGGTTAGGTTTTCGATAATCCAAATGGCTTTAGATGTGCGAGTAAGTGGGAGGTTTGCGTGCCTTTTTATAGTGGAGGAAGAGTGAGATTCTAGTAATTATAAAACTTTAAACACTATTGACAGGTCTCTATTACTTAATGTTCCTAAAAATTTGACAAATAATAAAGAAAAGTTAATTTATGGTAGATAAAAACATCCAACACACAAATAAAAGTGAACTTTTTATAATTTTGTTCCTTAACTTCTAAGCTTCCACACTTTTACCATTTTGGTTCTTATTACGGAAACTAGTTTTATAACATAAGTAATTTAACCATTAAGAATAAATTAAAGTGATATTTATTATAAAATACAGAACAAATGAATTATAAATATTTTATATAATTTAAAAAATAAAAATCCCATTTGTGTTGGGAATTAATTTTAACATAAGTGCAAGTAACGTGTAAAACACTACTAAAACCGTAAACGAACTAACAATGTATTTACTATTTAGGAGTTAATATGTTCATTATAAAAGATCAATTGGTCCATTAATATAACATATTTTATATTTATTAACATTAAAACCAGGTTTTATAAGATATTATTCTTAATAAATTTTAAATATTTAAATAAAATTTCATTTATTATAAAATAGAATTAATGTACATTTTGACATTATTTACTTAATTTAAATTTAAAAATATCAAGATAATGATGGAATTAAAATATATTAAGTTAAAATATATTTAAAACTAAATATTCATCTAAAAAATAATATAACACAATAATTCATTAAATTTTATTCGCTTTTAATATTGTTAGTATCATTTATTTTATTTAATTATTAACTAAATAATCATTGCATTGGCGTTTCTTAAGAATTATAAGTAACTAATTAATCTCTAAAAATTATTGCTAAATTATTATGATAAAAATAAAAAATTTATATTTCAAAATAATATGTATAATCAAAAATATTATTTTTTTCTATATCTAAAGGCTTTATAAATGATAAAGGTAAGGGAAGTTCCTTTTTTGTGAGTTTTTTACTTAACTTATTATATAGGTCACTTTCATGGAATAGTAACTGAATAACTCATAAAATTAAAACCAATAGGGTATATAGTTTATATATGGGCATAAAATGTATTTTATACAAGTTTCTTGGTCATTTTCCCTTAATATTAAAGTTTAACAACTAAGTAAACTAAATTTTTACCTTAATCACTGTAATTAATTTTAATTACTTTCAATAATATTTTTGGTAAAAAACTATGTTGATATTATTATAATATAAATATTATACTTATTCCAAATATTTATATCCATTTTTCAAATTCAATTCATACAAGTGGAAAAATTAAATTTAAACCTAATCCCATAGTCGCGATGAGAAATCAGGTTTTAAAAGTGAAAATATTCAAAAGTTCATCAAGTTTTTATATATAAATTAAATATAAAAATGATTCCAATGAACTAATTTGTATATATGTATAATTGATCTAATGTTACATTAAAAACAATTTAAAATATAATTTAACATTCCAAATTATTTAAAAGAAACGGTAGTTTTCAACTAAAATGTAGTATTTTTCACAATTCATCAAAAAAATAAACTTCTCATAAAAATACCAAAAAATAATACTAATCTAATTTTAACAATATGAATTCAAAAATTAATTTTATTTTTACAAATAAAATTTATAAGAGGGTCAAAAGTTAGTTTTTAAATAAGCATGCCATTAGAAGGCAATAAATCTGCCATTAGAAAAATGTAGCTTTTTATATATTATATTAGATTTGTTCTTATCATATGTCTATAAAATAAATTGGATTAATGTCAAAAAATTTGATTGAATATATAATATTAAAATAAATGTATCATAATTTCTTAGGATGTTATATACACTTCTAATCTTGGTCTTTTGTGACTTATATGATATTGAAGGAACTCAGTATTATGTGTAACACATGCCTACTTAGTGTTACGTATAAAGCAAGCTAGAAAAAAATTAAATTTATTCTAAAATTTAGATATTGTAAACTATTTTTCTGTTAGATTCTCCCTAACATAAATAAATTTCATCCTCACAATTCAAACTTGGTCTCGATAATCTAGGTTTTGATGTTTGAAAATTACATTTTTAAAAAACCCACATCATTAAAAGGGTTAATAAAACATCCTATTAATAATATTGATAAGTAAGTACAAAGGTCATGTAACTAGGATCCCAAGTAAGAGAATATATTTGGAAAATGAAAACATGGACATGGAATAAAATCATAAATAACTATAGTCATTGGTCATAATAAAGTAAGTGATCAATGAAAAGTTATGGGCCTCAAAACCATAAATATGTGATGCGATAAAGGACCATTTGATTCACCAGATATGAACAAAATATTATATATTTTTTTATTTCAAGAGCCTTTTCCTAGAGTTGAAGAATTATTTCACTCTATAATAATATTAGGAAATATACTTACTTGATACTTTTCTATTTCATAAGTAAAATCTTACCCTTTGGTTGTTTCTTTGAACTTTTTCTACATTATCTCTTAGTATAGGTTGTATCATATGGTGAAGTAGTTCACTAATATATAGAACCTCTTCAAAATATCATCATAAAACATTTCCTAAATGGTTAAATTTTACAAAATATTATGATCCAAAACTTTAGAAAGAAGGTCACCGAATTTCCAAAAATGAACTTAACATTAACCTTTTAACAATATGAATCAATTATTATTTTTTACATACTTAACATGTGAATACATTCATTACGTATTTTCTTGAAACATTGAATTACCATAAAACCTTATTTGAAAACATGCATGCATATTTATTCCTTAAATAGAACATAGATTATTGGATATAATCATTAAATCCAAAAATGTTGTAAACTCTATCAATGATAACACAAACCACTTTATAGACAAATCATTAATTAGTTCTAAGGTAGTTAGTACTATCCAATTTACTTTATCCAAATAAACCATCTATTTATTCCAAAATCATTATCTTAGTATCAGGAATATATTAAGGGTCATCTTTCCCTCAACCATGTGTTTTCCAAATATTTCAATTGGAAACTGAATCACCTTTCTTAGTACCATTCAATATATAATTTCAAATACTTAATGAAATAGTATTGTAGTACAATCCTTACAAATTTCATAATTATTATAACCATTAAATCACTGATATAATACTAAAATGACATATTTCCTGAATCCAAACATAGGAATATTAACCATTCCTCTTAATTTTTGGAAGTATCATAATCTTGACCATGATCCATTAGCCTCTTTTGGGGTATATTCCTCTGAATCTTGAGATATTGATTTGGGTAGTGTCCTATCCTCTTGTAGTTGAATAATTGTACCTTAAAAACTTTTTTCTTACCCATAAAAGCACAAGAATGGTGGTATTTCTCTCTACACTTATAGAAAACTCTCATTCTTTTTACACAAGTAATGGGGTTTCTCTTTCCATAATTATCACATGTGGGAAAATACTTTTTTTCCCTTCTTCCCTTTATCTATATTTTTATCTACTGTCCTATTAATATCTTGTTTCCATTCAAATTAATAGGACTTAAAGAATTATTTACTTGTATTATTAGAACATGATACTATATACTCATATGATGATAATTTTTGGGATAATATTTACCTTAAAAAAAATAGATTAATACTATATAAGATATAATCCTTATTACTCATTGGTTCCTATGTATTGGTGAGGTTCACATTTTTTATACTTGGCACCATTTCTAAATGAATACATACACTAGATTAGATTATATCATTATGAAACATAATTTATAATCCCAATACTAGATAAATACTTAACATAAATTGAACAATTTGTGTACATATAATATCATAATCATAAACAAGGTTTCTTTGGGGCGTTCTTCTATACTTGTACTCAAAGTCTATCATAGTATTATGTTATCTAATCTATGTTTTTCTAAATCTAGTTTCTAAGGTTTCTACTAAAACTACCTTTTATACCAATAATAACACTTCGAACCCATAAGATCGAAGCTGATTCCTTACTTTATTAAATTTTCATGATTATAAGGAATCAAATTCTGAAGGATTGATCAATTTAGAAGTTTTAAAATACTAGATACATACATGAAACCCATTTTACATTGGGAATAAAAAACACAATTCATAACAAAATAAAATTATCAAAATCCTTGAAAATAATTCTAAGAATTCATCTTCATATTACAAGGAAAGAAAGAAAAATAAGGGTGAACTCAAATGCTCAGTAAGGGTTAAGTAAAATAGAATTAGTAATGAATTAATAAGCATAATCAACATGGAAAGGTAAATAACTGAGAAAAAATTCTATTTAATCCATAAAATGAGAATTAACTACATACATAAATAATGTCAAAGGGAAAATATCATGGATGAATAACAATTAAATATAAAGGAAGTAAATTTTTAATTATTGGATTTCATATTTCCTAGGTATATGGTGCCTTTACCATTAATACATTTATATTATATTAGGTAAAAACCAATCTGATTGGTCAAATGATTCATCTCATGAGACTACCTATGCATCATGGGGATATATATATATATATATATATATATATATATATATATATATATATATATATATATATATATATATATATATCTGAGACCAAACCATGTAATAACTTTCCAAATAATTCCTCATACATCTAATAATCAATTTAATTCATGAACAATTTTCCTTATCAAATATCCATATTGAGTAAAAGATATATATTTACCAATATTTCCCTAGTTAATCAAATAACTGTCAAGTACACACAATATGTAAAAATGGTATGCAGTATAGGAAATAATCATAACCATAAAAAAGAGTATGTATGACTAAAATAAATATTATTTACAATGGAAAATTTTTATAAGTTATTATTTCAAGATGAAGTTAACAATCACAAAAGAAAGTAAGATTGCAAAGATAACTTTTACCACTTGGTAATTTTCAAGTCATACCCACTTAGATGATATATTTAAAATTAAACATATAATAACATAAAATATGATTGAATCATGATATTAAATGAAAAATGGAAAGTATATACACCATATCAAAGTGATTTTTTTCATAATTACAAATAAGTCTCAATGGAATGTAAATTGAGATGAAATCCCTTACCTTATGCTCCTTTTTGGATGAACACCTTATAAACTATTGTATAATGGTTTTAATAATTTTATTAAATTATATATGAACCATAATTATATTTATAATATCATATATTATCTTATTATAATATATTATTACATGTTTGTTAACAATATTTCATTATTCTCATCATTCCGAGTGTTAATTGTCATGTTTTTTAGTATGTTTTGACATGTAATTTTTTTTCCTATGAATTATATCATTATTTAATCATTTATAGAATGTAAAAAATGATTTAAATATTATATACATACATTATATATGTATTTATATTAATATATAACTTTTTTTGATGGGAAATGAAATACACCAATCATGGATACGGTAGGCCGTACTTACGTATGAATGATATTTCCATTTTATTATCATATTAGAAACATGAAAATTAAATGATATATATGTATATATTATTATTATATTATCATATTTATTTTATATATATCACATATTTTTATTAAAACCATCCTTAATACATTCTATGTAATGTGTGAATGAATCACATCACTTTGAGGATGCAGTAGTCCACACGTCTACAAATGATGTTATTGTATTCCAACATAATGGAATGCATGAAGGTATGTGTTATATAAAAATTAAATAATAAAAAAGGAATCATAAATATTTTATATATCATATATAAACTATAAATACATCATTATTTCCAACCTTGAAATGTGTTAATGGAAGAACAAACAACAACAGTTCGCGAGGTGGTAGTTTGGTGTACACACAAACAATGATTACATATCCCATTTGATGGATGTGTATGTAGGTGTAGATAATATCCTTAATATAAAAACAAATAATTATATTGTTTATATTTATGTTATTATATAGGCAAGATATATAAATAATTAAAGGGGTGGAGAAATAAAAGAAACAAAAGTGATTGATGAAGAATGCTGCCTCTTATTCAGGTAAATCCTATTGGTTTATACCAAAATCCTTCCTTGGTTTTATTTCTACCCAAAGTGAGGATTTTATAAAGAGTTTTGGGATTATGTAAGATTATTTTTTAAAGTTTTGTATTATAAAAAGGTCTTGAGATATATGTATAAGTGGGATGGGTGAGTTATTTTTTATAGTGGAGGAGGAGTGACATTCATGTAAATATAAAATGTTAAACACTAATGAGAGGTCTCCCTTACCTCACGTGGCTCCAAATTTTATAAATAATGTATTAAAGTGAATACATGTTTTATAAAAACATCCAACACTCAAAAAGTTTCATTTTTATAAATTTTCCCCTTAACTTCTAAGTTTCCCCACTTTTTCCATTTTGGTTTTTATTAAGGTAACTAGTTTTCTAACCTAATTTATTTTACCATTAAGAATAAATGAAAGTGAGATTTATTAGAAAATAATTAACCAATGAATTATAAATATGGAATATAATTTACAAAATAATAATCCCATGTTTTTTGGGAATTAATTTTAACACAAGAACAAGTAATGTGAAAAACACTATTTAAACTGTAATCATGCTAATAATGTTTTTATTATTTAGTGGTCAATATGTTCATTATAAAAGATTAATTGGTCCATGAATAGATCACATTTTATATATATTAACATTTAAAAACAAATTTTAAGAAGATAAGTTTTTGATTAAATTTTAAATCTTTAAATAAAATATACTTTATTATAAAATAACATTAATGTCAATTTTGACATTATTTAATTAATTTAAATTTACAAATTTTACTAAAATGATGGAATTAAAATATATTAATTTAAAATATATATAAAATTACATATATTAATATAAATAAATAATGTAACATAATAATTCATTCAATTTCATTCACTTTAAATATTTTTAGTATCATCTATTTTATTTAATTATTAACTAAATAATCACTACGTTGGAATTTTTTAAGAATTTTAAGTAACTAATTCATCTCTAAAAATTAATGATAAATTATTATGATAAAAATTATTAATTTATATTTAAAAATTATATGTATTAACTAAAATATTATATTTTTTTCATATCTCAAGGCTTTATAAATGTTAAAGGTAAAGAAGGTTTTATTTTTGTCTTTTTCCTTACTTAACTTATTATATAGGTCACTTTCATGGAATAGTATCTCAATAACTCATAAAATTAGAAACATTAGGGGATATGGTTGAAATATTTTCTTAAAATGAATTTTTTAAAAGTTTATAGGTCATTTTTTCCATCAATGTTAAAGTTTAATAACTTTGTAAAACTAAATTTTTTACCTTAATCGCTTTAATTAATTTTTATTACTTTCACTAATTTTTTTGGTCAAAAAATAAGTTTATATTATTGTAATATAAATATTATACTGATTTAAATATTTATATTCACTTTTAAAAATTCAATTCCTTTAAGTGAAAAAACTAAATTTAAAGCTAGTCCCATAGAAATGGAAAGAAAGCAGGGTTTTAAAGTGAAAATGTTCAAAAGTTCATTAAGTTTTTATATCTAAATTCTATATAAAAATGATTCCAATTAAATAAATTGTATTAATATATATATAATTTATATATTTTTACATTAAAACCAATTTAAAATATAATTCAACATTAATAAATTTTTAAACGAGAAGAGAGTTTCAACTAAAATGTAGTATTTTTCACTATTCATCAAAAAATGAAACTTCATAGAAAAATACCAAAAAAATAAAACTAATATAATTTTTAAATTAATAATTAAAAAATGAATTTTATTTTTACAAATAATGTTTATAAAAGGGTAAAAATTTAGTTTTAAAATTGGTTCAACATTAAAAGGTGACAAAATTGCCTTCAGAAAAATGTGGCTTTTTATGTGTAAAATTGGATTTGTTCTTGTCATATTGCTATAAAATCTATTGGATGAATGTAAAAATATTTTATTGAATATATAATAGAAAAATAAATATATTATAAAGTATCAGGATGATATATACACTTCTAAGCTTGGTCTTGCATGTCTTATATGTTATCGAAGGAACTTAATATTGCATGTAAGACAAGACAACTTAGTGTTGCATATAAAGAAAGATAGAAACAAAATTAAATGTATTATAAAAGAAAATTATTGTAAATTATTGGGGTGTTGCCTAAAATTTTGAATAAATTTAATTATTTTGGTCTCAAAGAAGCAAATAATTCATTCAACTCAAGTGTCAAGATGCTCACTAATACATGAAGAGTTAGAGCACAACATGAATATAATAGTGTAATTGGAACTCTCATGTATGAAATGTATTAAAATAATAATGATATTTATCTTTTAGTTTTTAAACTAAGTAGATATATTTTAATCCAAATGTGGACCATTGGAAGTGCGAGACCATGGTTTTTTATTATTTGGAGAATAATAAAATCTAGGTTTATTTGACAATGTTTATCTGGATGTATTAGAAGCATAAAATGATCTAAGTTGGATTAAAAATGTTTAAGGTAACCAATACACATATGGTTGGTTATTCACTCTTGAAAGAGGTTTAATTTCTTGGGATAATAAGAAATAGACATACATTTCACATTCAATCATGGAGCTAGAATTTATTAACCTACCCACACGTGGGAAAGAAGACGAATGGATTACACATTTATTATTATATATTCATTTGTGGAATAATTTTATTCCACCAATTTATATTAATTTTTATTATAAAACAAAATTATCAAGAGTATACAATCACCTATTTAATGGAAAGTGTTGACACACCAGCTCAAGGCATGATTATTCGAGGTAACAACTGCAGAATGGTACTATAAAAATTATTTATATGAAATTCTATTAGAAATTATATAATAATTTTACAAATATATATATCATGATAGATTTTACATGAAAATAATAGATAAATGTGATAAAAATCCAATTATTAGTCATTTGTTAATGGAAACCCAACACTCTTTTTAGTTTGATCCCAATTAAGTGTTTAATGAGTAAAAAAGTTACTATAATGATTGTTAACATTGATAGTTTTGTCCCAATAAAATTATGTCATTATTTTTTGTTATTATTTGAGGTTGAGTAGTATCTATTAAGGAAATATTAAGACTCTTAGAGTTGTTTGATGATAATAACAGGGTCGTTGTATAATGTTTTTCCTATATGAACTTAGAAGTGATGTTAGTTCTTACTAGATTTTATATTTTTAAGTTTCTTATAGAGTTCATGAAAGGATCAAAGAACATGGAAATAATTGTGCCACAAATCTATGATGCTGTGATGAATGCGAATTTTTTATGTATGATTTCTTTGATGGTTTCATAAATAATTATAGATTAATTCTTAGTCAACTTAAAATCTTATATCACATTGATATGTTTATACTAAGTATGGTTTTAAATCGAAAGTTTACTTTTTTTATATATAAAAATTTGTTTGGAAATATTGATATTTTAGGATTTTATAATACTAAAAAATAGTGGGGGAATGTAATATTTTAAATATGATATTTAATGTTAGATTTTAAATACAATATTTTTTTAATATTATAAAATAAAATTAATACTAAGAGCTTTTGGATTACGAAGATTAAATGAAATTGAGAGTAATTATGGGATTCCAAAATCGATTGATATTCCAAAGGTACTATCCTTTGGATGCCAGAGGTGGGATAATAATAATTACAGATCTTATTATTACAAAGGTTGGGTGCCTTAATTTTAAAGGGTGGTTTTATAAATTGGATGTAAAACCTTTTTTGAATGATGTTCATCCCATTGTGAAATCTCATAAATTATTTCCTTTATCACAATGATTGTCATCCCAAATTAACTTAAATATTTAAATTATCACTTATTTTTTGTGGAATTTCTATTTACAAATAAAACAAACCTTGATACTTTTTAAAAATTATTAGTAATTAATGCTATATTTTTTTTCAATAATAATCATCAAATGTAACCTAAATACATGTTAAAATAAAAAAGTGATTCCCATTATAATGTGACTAGGGGAATAACTGATAATCACATATAAATATTCCTATAAAAAATCTTTTATGTTGATGAAAAAAAGTGATACCATCAAAATAGTGAGAGGGTCCTTGAAAAAAACATTGAGTATATGTTTTGTTAGAAAAAAGGAAACCCTGAAAGTGTGATAAGAGTATTAGTTAGAAAAAAACAAAAGAATTTTTCATTCTCGTCCAAGATTTTGTAGTCTAAGATGTTAAACTAAATTCCATGGGATGTTCAAATATATATACCTAAACATGATGTGAATGGTCCTAACAAATGAAATCTAAGTAATAGTAGAATTGATCACAAATGGTTTTAAAGAAGAATGGGATAAATGGGGAGAATAGACTATATATGTCACACTGGATGGGTCTTTTGAAATCTAGGGATCAATGCACAATTCTAAATATCTATATTATCTGGTTCGGAGTGTCGTTTTTAGGATTTAATGTTTTCTGGATCAAATATTTTTATTATAAGTAATGAATCTAAGTGAAAGTTTAGTATCAATGTGATATAGTAACAGATCAAAGTATAACAATAGTTAAAAAATAATTTTGAACAAAATTAGACAGTCAAAAAATACCATATCAGAGTAGATGAGCATACAATTGAAAATATGATTCAAAATTAAGAAGTGATAAATCCAAGATTATTTAAAATCCAAGTTAATATTATGTGTCTGAAATGCAAAAGGGGTGTAGATCTATAAATATATACTATTCAAAATCCATCCAAGTAATCAAAGCCTATTAATCATTAAAAACCTAAAAAAAATAAAACCAAATGGTTCAATAGATTGAGAATAGAACAAAATCCAGATTACATAATCGGTATAATATAAATAAGAAACAAAAAATCAATCAACTAAAAATTAATAATTAAAGGAAGGTGGATTGAAGAAGAGATGAGTATAATGACAAAAATTATCCATCCCTCTTCCCACACTGTGGATATAGGGGTTCCCAACCATGGTGTGTCAATATAACATGATAAAATGGATTATAGAGGGGATAAATGAAACTTTTAGACTAGGATCACAGTGATATGATTACTAACTAGGGGAAGGGGTGTGGCATTTTATTGGTAACAATATATGACATAGATTGCTCACTTAGGGCCTTAGGACCATGTATCAGCCTTCAAGACCCTAGGACTTCGATTCTTATTTCATTTTTCCTATGGGTCACTTGGAATTCAGGTCATATAAGGGTTACCTGTCAACCTAGTTTAAAAGATAACTTTCTTTCCTAATAAAAAAGGGTATTGGACCCAACCTATTTTAGAAAAACAATTAGTTCTAAATTTTGTAATAAGTACTAATTTATACCCTTTAAATCTCAATTAAAAATAATAACAACATCTCATCACATCGCTTTTATTGTAATCAAAACTTATATTATTTACAAGGTACATATGAACATGTAAATTTATATCCTGTATAGAGAAAAAAATATATCCATTTATATTTAATACTTCAAGGGAAATGGGTTATTAATTATCTTCTAGTGTATGAAATATATAACTTTTGCAATTTGGAGAGTTAACTATTTATTAAGGGAATTTTCATGAATATGTAAATTTTTTCCAAAAATTAAGGTTCCATAATCTACATGATTAATTAAAATTACATGGAAATTACTTATAATTTTATGATAAAATATTCTACTAATTTTGGAAACTCTACATCAGGTTTGATTATATCCACAGATTTTGGATAAATATGATGATTAGTGCAAACTCATCTATTTATTCAAACCAAGAGATGATAAAATTAATTTTACATTATTCCTTTTTTGAATTAAAATAGTTCTGTCATATATTTATGATCCAGTTTAAAAAATGTGAAAATTTATCTAGTTTGGTAAAAATTTAATAATTTTGAATATGCTTCAGGAATTCTGAACCCTTTAGGGATTCATATAATGATATTTTAATTAATGTTTCTATATTGATAAATAATGACAACATAAATAATACATGGTACAAATTTATATATAACCAAAATCATATGGAATAACAGTTTTATTATAATACTATATATATTCAATAGTCCCATCAGTTTAGAAAATAATTCTAAAACATTATATAGTGAACATGACATATATTACTTCAATTAATTTTGATCAATTATTTTTATGATGATATCTATAAAAATACAAAGTTATTAATGATTTTTGTAAGATTTCAAGATTTGAAATATATCATCAATAAAAATTAATGAGATTTAATAATTTATTTGGTACCGTGTCACATATGATACAATATCTGAACAAATATTTTTTTGTTTATGTGTTTATTTTCTACTTTTTGGAAATAATTAATTTATTAACTTTATTCAGAAATAAGAATGATTTTATATAACTAGTTTAACCATACCACTGATTTTCAACACTTTAAAACCAAATTATTTATATAAGTGTTGTGAACATCTCATCAATGGTTTCATTAGACCATTTTATATAATTTATGAAACAATCAATATTTATTTTATTGAACTTGGAAAAAATGAAGTATATATGAACCAACAAATAAAACTACTTGTGAGAATTTCAAAGATGCATTTTTTATAAAACATATTCATGGTTCACATGGTCGGTGGTTTCACCAAAATATATTTCATAATTGACACTTTATATAAATATTATAAAGTTACTTTCAATTATATCTGGAGATAATATCAATAATCTATGTTAATAATAGGAAACCCATGGTAAATATCCATATAGTGAGAATTTATACTATCATGAAGAGAAATAAAAACCTCATTATATTTGATAATTTAGTAGACATACATCCATTAATTAAATTCATGTTTCTTCCCTAATGGATGTCTACTATTTTATCAATACATTGATTCCCATGTATATATTTATCAATATTTGTCATTAAAATTGATGTGGAATGACCGAAATTATAATCTCATACAATCAATATACCAGGATCAATAAACTTTATGTTTACTATAAATGATTCATTTTACATATATCCACATAGTATAAATAAAATTAATCCTTGATATATTTTTTCAAATCTAATTTTTTATTATAAGTTCCTATTATATATAAAGGTATTCAAGACCTCCATTGTCCATGGTCTCCGTATAATGTTTGTTTTCTAAAATATATTTAAATCTCAGAAGATTTAATTAAGACTTAGGATAAAACAACAAATTATTTTGTATACCACCATATAGACATATATTTTATCTTATGGAGACTTTAATTAATTTTGTACTACCAATTAAGGTACTTTCATGTACATGCACTATCTATTTAAGAGATTCAATTTATAATAACCATAAATTAGTTTTTATAAAGCATTTAATTAAAATTAAAATAATATTTATGAAATAGGTGATTTATGATAGTAGCATATAAGATCTTCATGATATTACATTATACATATTTAACATATCCATGGTATATAAAGGAAAATAAAATAGCCACATTTATCATTATTTTTATAATTTATAATTTTGGTGGATAATCATTAATTAATTAATGAATGAGTACATAATATACTCACAATGGGCTAGGATAATCACTTAGCTGATATTGTATAATTTGGAAATTATGGTATGCATGATTTTAAAATGTGTCTACTGGGGAAAGGATCCCTAATATTTTTTAATTTAAATTGTTGTGAGTAGCGATGTGGTATAATCTTTGGGATTAATAACAAATTTCTGACAAATAAATGAATAAATGATTATATATATAAGAACTAAAGTAAACCTGAAAAATACATATAACACTAACTATTTATTAAAAACATCACAAAAAAAAACCATCATGAGAATTTATATATTATCATTATTTTCAAAACATTTAGGGAATATAAATAAATTAAATATGTCAAAAATCATTGTATTAGTATCTTACTTCATGGTCTGGTTAATAAGGATTTCTTTAATACATTTAGTATTACTTTTAATTGACTATTGATAAATAATAACAAAGTTTTTGGACATATGACATGTATGAGACTAATTCCCTTTCACCCCACATCAAAATCATTTACTTTAGTTATGTTTTGATTTGTTTAGATGTATTTTTAATTATTTGACCATTTTTGGGAGTTCCCTTCCATATTTTCATTGGTTTCATAACCACATGAAGTAAAAAGATTTTTATTTAACTTTATCGAGTCAATTATTATCATGATCTTGATTAGGATTGGTTTCATTCTCTTTAGGTAATATATATAAAATAGTTTTTTGCACTTTATGTTTTATGAATGACAATTAATTTACTATCAACATAGACCATCTCATACCAAAATAAAAATTTCATTTACAATGATGATCACCATTTAATTACTTAGAGAAGTAAAATTAATTTCATAAAATTTATTTGATCATTAAATTTATTATTCCACCATGAGCTCTAATAAAATAATATCTAGTTTGTTATGTTTCTATGGAAAATTTTTTCTGGTTAAGTATATTTTTATTAAAATAATTGATTTTAGAAGTTATGTGTAACACCTTCAATTTATAAGGAACATTTATTTTTTTATGTTCCTAGGATAGTAATTATTTTAAGGGTGTGATAAGTTTCTTTTATAGCTAGAATAACATAGGCCTGATCAATAACTTAGTGAATTGTGGAAGAGGCCATCGTCCAGCAGTTAAGTGTCACCCACTAGTCCTTGGTCCTGAAAGTGGATTTACAATTCTAGGAATCCCACCAGTCAAATAGTGGGTATCCATCACCTAGGTGGTGGATGAGTTAGAGGTTATGCACCTATTTCAAGAACACTATCTATCTAGAGGCTTAACATTAACCAACTAATGGATCCATCGCCATCTAGTGATGGCTGTCAGCTTATCGGTGGTTCCCATATAGGTATCACATTGAGGGTAATTTCATCTTTTTAATATAAAATGAATTTAGGACTAATAATCCTCCTAATATGAACCTATCATGTCTAGGAAGAATAAAATATATCTCCTTTAGAATCTTGGGTTCCCTTTCCCTCTTCTCTGTGGTTTTTGAAGCCTAGATTGATCTGTCGGCTTTGACGTGGAAAGATTTATCGATTCTAGCCTAAATCTTATCCTTATTCTTGAATTGATCACACACACACAAATATATATATATATATATATATATGAGATTTTGGATAAATATATGGATATAATATTCATATAATGGAGAGTTACATTCTTTTTGATAAATCAACATCAGATCTAAAGTGTCGGTGACCTTTCCTTGGATTAGATCTAGACATTTCATTGATGATGGGTTTTTGGGTAAGTTGAATTAATTATAATCATATTTCACCACATCCTTATTTAATCATGTTCTCTAATCCCTTTTATGATGAATTAGGATTGGTTTTAGGGATCCTTATTATGGAGGATTGATCCGGTTGGTGTTCAGGAATAGTTAAAGTGATGACTCTTGGTGGCTATTGATGTTTGGAATTAACACACTTAAGGCAGAAAGTTCCGTACCATATAGGTCTATTTAAAAAAAAATTCCTTGATTTTTATCAAATGTGTGTATGTGTATTCTAAGAGACCCTTGATTGAAAATGATCATATATGTGTGTGTGTATGGATTACAAATACTTGATATCCTATGTTTTTACCTATATTATTTATTCCCTTTTGTGTGTGAATGTATGACCTATAGTGTTTTTTCTTCTAGTGGAAAGTGAAATGAAGACCATTGTAGCTTGGTAATCCCTTACAGTGGGAGAATTTTTGGCATGAAATGATAGACCTAGACAAAGGGTAGGGGTACGATGACCTTGAGGCTTGACCTAAGGCAGTGATAGGATATAATGACGTTGTAGTCCAACCCATGTTAGGGATGGGTATAATGGCCTTGTGGCTTGACCCATGAAAAAGACAGGGAATGAAGACCTTATGAAATGACCCTATTATTTTTTGGAAATTTTGATACTTAGAGATATATAGTGTCCATGTGGCCTACCCATGATCACAACTTCCATATTAAATTTCTTTCTAGAGTTGAACTGAAGTAGGTGAAGCTAGGGTTAGAGAGGCTTGGTCAGTACATGATCAGTCAACACATGATTGATTATTTATTATATTCATATTTAATTATTATCATGTAATGAACCTTTTATGAATGTTAATTTATGTCAAGTACACATTGGTAGTGTCTTACTTGGCTTATACTCACACCTTTCACAAACATATCAATGTGCATGTAGACTTTAATGATTAGAAATCCATGGAAGGGAAAGGGACCTACAATAGGTATATGAGGAGGTGGAGTGTGTTGATCAATAATTATAGAAATTTAACTTATAAAAATGGTTTTAAAACATTGGTATAGACTAGGAAATTGATGGTATATCCTATACCAATAGTTTCCTAAACTGTGGGTATAAAAGATGTGGGGATAACTCTAGACCAATAGTTTCTTTGAAAACATTTGTATTTATCCCTGAGATTTCCATTTTTAGAATAGTTTTATTGAAACATGGGTATAAATATATACTAAAGGTTTATAACATTATTGGTGCATCCTTCTTTATCCAACGAATCCAGTAACACCTCCCGTCTTAGCCCAGAACCAATATGTAGTGCCCCGCCCCTTAATCCACCTGAACAGTGCTATGAGCTGAGTGCCACTGGGACTTAGGTGTGCCTCCCCATATGAACAAGGATGATGACTAACAATTATGGTGTAAAGAGGTGATAGTGGGGAGACTATACCTTATGGTTATGATATAATAAAGGTCTATATATAAATACAAATAATAGTAAAGGAAAGACCCATAGACACTGGACTAGTAACCCACCGACCTCGTGTCAACCCACCCTACTAGGCCCGGCCCGACCCGGGTGGGTCGCGGGTCGGGCCGCTGGGCTGTGGGTCGACCCTTTGAGTGGCGGGTTGTTCCGCTAGACCAACCCAGCGGTGCCACCCGCTTGGCGGAATGGGCTTCTAGGGATACCCGGATGAGGCATGAATGGGTAGGGCTTATGTGGCAAGGAGCCACATCAGTGAGTTAGCCCGCAGAGGTTGACCCCAACGCGGCTCCATGGGGCGCCATGGGTCCTCCGTGCTGTGACCGACGGGCCACGGCTTTGCCGCTAGGAGTTTCACTAGCATGCACCCTGTCCACTGGCCACTGGTCGATCTGGCAGCCCCTTGCTCCCACCATGGCCAACGCAGGCCGCGGCCTTGCTGCCGCGTGGGCACACTGTTGGGGGCACACCCCACCTCCGCTCTGTTGGCTCCGTCGCGACCAGTCGGCCTACCGGGCGACCTCTCCTCCAGTTTCCGTGGCTAACAAGCCACGAACCTCCTTGTTCATCGGCATCATGCAATGGCGTGCCATGCCTCCTTCACGGTTGGCCGATGCCGGGTGCTTCGATGACCGCTGCGGCTTTGTGCCGTGACCTCCTCTTGCGACGTGCGTCAATGCGCTGTCCACCACATTGTTGATCAGTGTCTTTGCACTGTCGGTCTTCCATGAAGGCATAAGGATGTAACAAAAAAATAGTGGAGGGTTCGAGCCGGGTTCGTTAGGCCCACACCCTCCGCGTTAGCTCGTAACACGAGGGGGTTAAGGGTTTAATAACAATTGAATCAAACAACAAAATAAATCCCACGAGATTCCCCATAACAACCTCCCGTAAAAACGAATGAATCGTGGGTCCACCCGTTAGTCGGTTGGCCTACGTTCTTCATATTATTCATGAATGGGGAAGAGGAAAATCATAAAAAAATAACTCCCTACCTCGAATTGTTGAAGAAATTCTAGCGCTTGAAGGTGGATCATGTTCTTTGTTCTCGCAAGCGGTTCCCAACGACACCACTCGTACGTCACCCTTCGGTTTGTGGTTTAGTGTCGTCCATCACCTCCCACTAGGCTGACTCTATCTTCTATGGGTCTGGAGTTGCGACGCTCCTTTAGCACTTCATTTCGTGGTGAAGCTATGCCGATACCCCTCCCTAAGCTCCATATATATAGGAGAGAGAGAGAGAGGGTAAGTAACGACGTTTGATTTTAATGGGGATAAATAATTAAGAAGCTTCCTAATTCTCCAATGACATAGTTACTTAGGGTTGGTAGGTCAAGACATTATTGGCTTGAAACATCGTTATCCCCACCCCTTTACTTGTCCATTGGAGGATATGAAATAAAATAACAAAATTATTTTATTTCATTCCTTTTAAAAAGTCTCAAAATTTAACTTTTTCTCCACACCTACTGCAGTCAAAGTAAATCCTCCCTTAAAATAATTCTGGCACTGTGGATACAATGGTGAACTCATATTTTTAATCTGATCAACAATTCAAATGTTAGAAAATGACGCTCATGCGTTTACTGAACATACCAATTTTTTTTTTCAACAAATAAATAACTTTCACCCCTGACCCACACCAGTCAAGGTTAGTCTTCGCCTAAGGAGAACAAACCCCAACGAACTCAACGGTACTCTCAGATTTTCAATCCGAGTTACCGTTTAGAAGTTATGGATTTTACAATAAAAAAATTGTCACTTAACAATTTTATTTACGGAAAAAAACTAACATTCACTGGTGGCCCTCGCCGACCAATGTTAATATCAGACTAAAAAAATCATACTCTCAAGAGTTCAACAGTGGTATTAGATTTTAAATTTTAGTTACCATTCATGAGTTATAATCATTTGGAAAATAAAATAATTTTATTTAATTATTTTATTAACGGTTATGCTATTTTCATTTTTTCTCACAGGAGGCCTATGTCGACTAAACTTAAGTCACGCCTAGGGTAAAACCACCATCCTGAACGCAACGGTGCCCTCATATTTCTGATCCAAGAAACCATTTAAGAGTTATTCCACTTTTTCACGAGAAATGCTTATGTGCACTAATTAAATCTTAACAAAATTATGACGGATCATTCCGGGCAGTCCGGGCCTCAGAATCACACACCGTCAGATTTTGTAGTCTCAAAATAATTCCATATAATTAAAAAAAATTATATCAAAATTCCATGACATTACAAAAACATCCTTATAAAACCCCATGCACTAGAATTTATGTCACCTCCCTCAAATATAATATATAATCTTTTTAAAGAAAAATGAGAAACTTCCACTAATAATCTCAAACAATATAAAACCTAATCAAGAGAAACAATTTTTGGGAATTTTAAAATAGAGAATTATGGATATAAGATTGACATTAGGAGATATTCTAAAGATTATTCCTACTACCTATATGTATTATATTTTTTTAGAATGTGACTCTAAACCAGTGAAAAAAACCCAATAGAGAATCAACCTGACTCTCTTGGATGTTATAAAAGGAAAGTAAAAATAATATTAAAATATGGAATCATATACCCCATCATGGAATCAAAGTGGGTGAGTCCCATCATAATTTTCCCAAAGAAAATTGTATACACAATTGTAAAAAATGAGAATATTGTATTAATTTGCACAATGATTTATAATAGTTGTAGAGTTCTCATTGAATACTGAAAATTAAACCATGTAATAAGAAAATAACACTTCCAAATTTATTTTGTAGACAAAATGTTAGAGAGGTTTGTGGGAAAAATTCACTACCATTCCATTAATGAATTTTATGGGTATTTTCATGTTCCAATAGCTTAGGAAGACCAGGAAAAAACCACATTCACCTACCCATTTGAAATTTTTTCTTAAAAAAAATACAGTCTAGTATTTTAAATTCCCCAAGTACCTTTTAATATTGAATTATAATCATTTTTAAGATTTTATTAAGAGATTATTGGTGGTATTACTTTATGATTTCACTTTTATAGAACATATTTTGAAACTTGTCTTGAGAGTCTTAATTTTTTTATGAAAATGAATTAAAAAAAAACTAGTTGTAAATTTTGAAATTTTTTATTTCAAACTAGAGGAAGGAAACATGAAAGGATAAATAATTTCTAAGGATGATATTTAAGTATACATGGATAAAATTTATGTGATTTGTACACTGCCTTACCCCACCACTATGAGGAACATTCAATTATTTTTAGGAAAAGCTGGGTTCTATAAGAGATTTTTCTAAGATTTTAGTAAAATTTATTTTCACCTAACCAACCATCTCAAAAAAAAACTTAGCTTGTGTT
Source organism: Viscum album (assembly GCA_963277665.1). Lineage (NCBI taxonomy): Eukaryota > Viridiplantae > Streptophyta > Magnoliopsida > Santalales > Viscaceae > Viscum > Viscum album. The sequence goes on along the minus strand of OY728164.1, from coordinate 564,061,068 downwards.
GGATGATGCATGCATGATAGTTTTTGACAAACTCTGGTAGATCTTGTTCACAACTTCCATAATCAATCCACTAGAATTGAATTTCCCCTTTGAGATATCGTGTTATGCTTCAAACAAATATGTAAAAGCCGTGATATCCTAGAAATTTTATGGGATACCCAATGTGATATACTATACTTCTAAAATCCTAGAAATATCCTAAATAAATCACAAAAAATTGAAAAATATTTTTTTGTCAAATTTTTTTCTATAAAAAAATTCAGTATTATTTTCTATAAAATAAAATAATTCTTCACTCTGATCATGAAACACTAACATATCTAATCAAGAAGGATGATACACATCCAAGTATTTTGAGATGGATATTATTCCTAAAAGAATTAAACTTAGATATAAAGGAAAAGAGGGGATATCAAAATATGGTTTCAAACTAAATAAATAGATTTCCTCACACAACCAAGGTAGAACTACCCAATGAAACAAATATGGATGACTCATTTTCTAGTGAGAAACTATAAAAATTCACCCATGTGCCATATTACTCCGATCTGGTCAATTTTATAGTCATGTAAAAGGAACCCCCTTATTTATAAAGCACCAAACTTCTAAATTAAAACCTGAGTTAAAGTATTATAACTGAGAATGTCCATATTTATGGTGAATTTTTTTTGACTAAGTAATTATAAGGTGTATCCTTGAAGAATAATTTAAATATATTCCTACATATTTTCATACAATTTGTATATAGAGGCCATTTGGACCTCAGTGAACTGCTAGAAAAGTGTTAAAATCTAGATTATTTTAACCTAAAATTTAAATAATTCACAATAAAATTGTAAAGTGTTACCAGACTATTAGTTTACTGATGGAATTTATAAAAAACATGAAATAACCAATTTCTTTTTGTGAAATATCTGATGTTTGGGGATTAGATTTTATGGTTCCATTTCTTTTATCATTTGATTTATTCTATATATTATTAATAGTGGACTAGATTAAAGTAAAATAAACTAGAACTTATGATTCCAAAGTTTCCATTGAATTTATAAATTCAATTTTTTTAGATCTAGTGCACCCTGAGAAATAATTTGTTTCTAAGGAACACAGTTCTGCAATAACAACATGTTATCCCTGATTAAGGAATATGGAGTTCATCACAAGACCTCTACTGTATATCACCCATAGAAAATGGGAAATAATAGGTTTTTGACATAGATACTAAGAGGATTCAAGAGAAGATAGTACAAACTACCAGGAAGGACTTCAGTAAGAATCTATAGGATGCATTATCGGCATACAAATCTGCCTAAAAAAACTCCTTATGTATGTACCCTTATATAAATTTTTATAAAAATCACTATCACTTACCTATTTAGTTGAAACATAAGCCTTACTGGTTCATGAAGAAGGTAAACCCAGAATTCAAAAAAGTTAGAGAGTAGAGGAATCTAGAAATGATAGAACTAGAGGAGCATAAAAGGGAATATTATGAGAATTATATAATGTACAAAGATAAGTATAAATCTTCCCTTGACAATATCATCTAGAAAATAATATTTGATATTATAGATAAAATTTTGTTGTTATATTTTAAAAAATAAAGATCATTTTTTGTAAACTTTATTCCAAGGGGACTAATCCATACATAGTGACTAATACTTTCCTATTTTGAAAAGTTGATATCAAAGGAGAAGATTCAAAGTATCTTTTTTAGGTGAATGGATAATAAGTGAAACATCAAAATAAATATTTTAAGAAAGAACCAATGAATTATTCCAAGAACCTCCCTACTTCTATTGAATAAGGGACTACCAGATTGTCTCTTTTCCCTATATTGGTTTTTAAATTCATTCTTTAAATCCATGTTCCCAAAAAAAGTCATTTTAGACTTAATTATAATGATGTATATGATAAGTGTGTGTGGGGGGTGGGGGGGGGGGAAAGTAGCTTAGGATGTAAATACCTTTATTTATATTATTTGGTGTTATGTGTGTTTTTTGTTAAAAAATAATAATAAACAAAGTGATATGGATAGATCTACTTTTAGAGCTTGTATATAAATTTTACTTGTTTTTGTTCTTAAAATTTTTGGAGTGTTTGAAAACATGAGATGAATTCAGTACAACCTAGAAAAAAATACCATTCTAGAGTGGAAGGAGTTTATTGAGTTTGAAAATTATTATAATTAAAAGATTATCAAGTGAACTTACCATTGGTTTTAGGGAAGTTTCTACTTTTGAACTAGGAAAATAGTTTTAAATGAAAAAGAAATTAGTGGAAATAAGATCATAGATCAAGGGAAATGGACTTATGAAATCAACCTAGGAAACCTACCCTTATTTATTGAGTAGCACCTCAGGGAACCTCACTAAAAGAAAATTAAATATCTTATATGAATTAGAGTAAAAAAGAATATGAGATCTAATCTAGAAGTATTCCTAAGTCAACATAAGCACATGTGTGTGTGTGGGCCACCAAGTAAGAGTTATAGAGACCTAAGAGTTGACTACCCAAGCATTTCTTATATTCCTTTACTACTACAATTGGTCATGGGGGATAACTACTATCTTGTGATGGTTTAGTTACAATTTTAGCTACACTCATTCAAATAGTACTTTGTATAAGTTTAGGTGAGAAAAATTTATTGAGTACTAATTGAAAAGGGGGTGGATAGGTTTGGGTAATTTTTAACTTGGATGAATAAGGGGGAGATGATATATTGGAATTTCATTTAAGAAGTATCAAGAAAGTTTGAAAATGAACCTTATAAAGAGAGCTTATGGGAAAGGGATTTAGGAAGTTTCCACTTGTTAAAGTCTTGATCCCACTAGGATCTATTCCATTTACAACCTAGAACTAGTACTTTCATGTGAATTGAAGTGTGATAGTGAATTTAATTCATAAATGAGGAAAGATAATTCAAACAATGAATGAACTTGTGATTTTATTCTTCTATGTCTTACATAATTAAGTAAAGGTAAGATTATCCATTCAAATAATTTAATTCATTGTATTAAATAAGAGTTAAATAAACTAAGTATGGGCTAGTTATGTGATCTTATTTTTCCAAAAAAATTATTCTTTTTTAATGATAATTAACCCCATAACTAATACAAATACTGGGTAATCTTGTATTTTTTAATTTTTTAAATATAGAAATTAATTATTTAATAACCAAAATTTTAGATTTTTATTATTAATCTCTTGAAAAATTTAAACAAACCATAATTTTATAATTTATCTAATTATAGGATTTTGAAAATGATATTTCATTGTTTAAAATATTTTAGAAATTAGATTGTTAAATGGATCAAATAAGGATTTATATTTTTTTGTTCATTTTGAATTAATTGAAATCCATATTTTTTATATATATATTTTTTGGAATTTAATTATAAAAGGATTATAATTATTGGTTTTAATGTTTTAAATAATTTTTAATTATATGAATAAATCCTACACTAAATTAGGTTCTCACATTTGAAGGTTGAAAAAAATACAAATGTAAAGCTACCATGTATTTTCAAGTGCGGTTGATCCACCTACCACACCCAAGATACCACATGGAGGAGGAAAAATCACTCTAATAACTACATGATGAATCTTGATCAATCATGGTATAAAAAACAAAAAAGGAATAGAGTGACCACATGAATACATTCTAGATATCAAAATACTATATTTCACCCAACTGCAAGTGAAGAAAATCAATGACTGTGGTCAAAATTTTAGAAAGTCATGAAGCAAGAACACAAAAAATTCCAATATGCTGTATGAAAAGACCTCAACTTACTATTACTCTCATGGTTAGTGAAGATTTTACAAGTTCAAATTGAATCTTACACAAGAAAAATCTAATGATACAGACCATGGAACCTACCACAAGTGAAAATATCATCAAGTTACATAAAGACTTTCAACCAAACCTATGAAAGTGACCACACACATATGACTCAGGGTAGATCAACATACCACATCAAGTATCCTAAACATAAAATTGAAATCAACCCTAAGATTTCACACCTCCTTTATCAACTCACTATGACCACTTACCACATGTGAGAATTACTACCACTCGAGTGACCATGGCCTTCCAAGTGACTTCACAAAATATGCAAAATTGACTGCACATATGGGAATTTGTTAGAGGAAAGAGACATAACCAAATTTGAATCTTATTTTAATGAATAAAGTCCAACCCATGATGATTCATTGAGAGTCCATTCTTTTTTGAGATTCATCAAAACTGATAGAACCACAATTGTGTAAGATTGATTTTGAAGAATCATTCAATTTTGAGTTCGACATATTAAAGAAGAACCAATTATAGGTTGGATCCAAGTGAATAATTGTAAGATAATTTGAATGAGTCTAAATAATTTTTATGATAGAAAATTGATATTGGATAATGAACCAAAAACACCTTGAAAGGAAACTGAGTCTGAGATGGCTATTGTGTGTATTCCCTTTGTAGGTGTTCAAGATGGAAGGGACACCGTTTTTAAAAAATGCACCAATTATAGATTTAAATAACACAAAAATTTAATATTTCAACACAATTATTTAATTAACCAAGAAATATCTAATAAAATTTCAAGTACAATACCTCTCCCTTTATCCAAGCATTCCAACAATGGGTTCATTTGTTAAAGCTATTGTGGGGGGATCATTTCTGATTAGATGTTCATGTGTCAACCCTATAGTTTCAAGGCTTACCGCGTGTCTCTAATCAAACAAGTTAGAGGATGATGGAATATGATTTATTCTGAGCTTGAATTCATTTTATCAAGACTAATTCTTCCAATAATCAAATCAAATCTCAATCTAGAACATGCATCATCTTCCTCCCTTGAGTAGAATTCCATGTCCCCTGAATCCATGAAGCACTATAATTTTTTTCTCCAATTCTTCTCAAAATAGTAAATAATTTGATCATGGGAGGAGTATAAATCAAGGGTGAAAGATTCAAGATTCCAAATTAATCAATCATGACCCTCGATCTAGAAACAAGTTGAACATCCAAAGAAAGAGAATTTTCTAGGGTTTAACACTAAAATTGAGGAATATTCCAAAAGTTTTATAATCACTCGAGGAAGTAGAAGAAACCTCTGTCACTCACATGGTAAAATTGGAAGTGATCCATGAATATCCAATAATTCCTCTATATATAGATAAATGTTCATAAAGATATGGGCTACTTCCACAATTACTTGTCTAAGTGAGCTCCTACTATTGAATTTATTTCCCCCTGGTCTTTTTGTTTACTTTATTTATTTTTTATGCTATAATAACTATAGGGATGGAACACTAAACCCTTACTAGCTAAACCGAGGAGACTCTATTTTACCCTATTGATGAATTAAATACTTAATTGATCATTATCATTTTTTTCATCTCTATATAATTGTTTAGATACATTTAGTACTAGAAGATTATATTTTTTATGTAGTTAAATTATTCTTCATTTATCAATGGTTTTTACACACCTTACATGTGGATATTCATCACTGCTACAATTGTAAGAGGTGCGATGAACTAAGAGTAATTATATTTATCCTACAACTAAGCCATGTAAGTTCCTAGGATACAGTGATTGCTTCATTTCTTTGATTAATACTGAATAAATAGAAGATGATAACTAGTAAGGTTTCATCTAATATGATAGGGAACGTGGGAGATGAATGGAATAATGATTCAATAGGAAAGTAAGGGGATATCCAAGGTCAAACAAATTAATTTAAAACTGAATTTAATAACCAATATAATCCAGCTATATCATTAACACACTGAACCCATTAAACAAGATAAGAATATAGAAAATCACTCTCCACTGCAAAGATAACCTGATTCCCACAACTACTACATTAATTAAAGTTCATAAAATTTATTTTTTGATAGCCCAATGATAGTTAATCTATCAATTTTATTAGAAATTAATGAGAAAATAATGTTTGATTTATTATTATGTAAAGGTTATACCAATATTAAACTTATTTTTATTATACCACCTTTTTTCATTATAAATTATCAGAACAAGATCATCACAAAAATTATCATCATGAATCATAAATAAAATACTTATGAAATGAAATAAGAATATCATAAATCATTAGAGAACATATTTTCTAGTACTTATAATGATCTCAAAATAATGAACTTTGAATCTATAAATAGAAACTGCCACTGCCACTAGGAAACATGTACTGAAATAATTATAAAAACTAATAACATTAGATTATGAAAAAATATAACTAACTAATATATTTGTAATAAATTATTATAAATGAAATCAATAAAAGGTTATAGGTTTGAATAAGGTTCTAAAATATGTGATTAATAATTTTTTTATTTAGAATTTTAGAGCACGTTTGGTGAATAAATTATATTTTTTCATGTTTTATAATGTAATTTATTGTTTTTAATCCCACCTAAGAATTTTGTTTGGGAAATTGTCACATTTTTTGGTTTTAGTTGTAATTTGATCTTAATTTATAAAATAGAAAAATTTATAATTTTTAAATATTTTTATTTACTTTTATATTTCATATATAACTCTTTCTATGAAGATCAATATTTAAAAATTATTCTTTTGTAGGATCAAGTACATCATGGTATACATTTAATAAAACTAGAAAAATATCTAAATCCATTAATTTTTGGCTAAAAAAGATCCCACAAATTGGGCCTTATAATTAGTGCACAATTCTATAGTCTTTCAAAAACATGCCCATATATCACAATATACTAAACCAATGGATCTTAAAATTTAATGGAATATAGATAAGAAGCGGTGTAAAAAATTCATTAACTATATCCACTCAGAATTTGGTTGGCATCAAATCCATTAATTCATGGTAAACCAAATGATTGAAATTTTAAAATTATTCCATGGAAGAGAAGTTTACTAGAGTAAATCCTTGATAACATTCTCCAAACATGAAAAAATAAGTTCAATTTTTTTGGTCCACTTGGAATATATATGAGAAAAAATTCAAGAATACCAATTTTTTTAAAAAATTAATTTAATGAGGATACCACATGAAAACATTTGGTGGATAGATTTTGATCCAAAAATTTCACCCATCTTACTTATAAATGTACACCTACTCTTCTATTCAAGGGATTGACCATTTGAGTTATCCATTTTAAGTATATTATAAAGGTTTAATTTTTTTAGTAATCCTTTACATTCATATTATATATTATTTTCTAATTATTCATCCTCTCTAACTTTTGTTTCTATTTTTCATTTCTCTCACTAAGATTCTTCTAAACTCCATGAATTTGGAGAACTAACTCTCATTGTTGTTTGTGGGGGGAAGCAATGATGTTTGAGATTATTGTTCTACAATGTTTTCCTATCATTTTATTCTAGGATTTAAGTGGTGGTTAAAATAATTTGGGTGTGTGATTTTCCACTTTCCCTTCCAACAAATCCATGTTCTTATTCATCTATATTACTCTCATTTGTCATTACAATGTTTCATACATGAAGTAGAATTATGATGGTGATGTGTGGAGAAGATATATCATAACAATATTTAGAGAGAGTATTACCATACATGTAAAGATATTAGTGTAGTGTAGTAACATTTTTAATGTGAGGGTATAGTGTGATATATTTTGATCACTACATTGAATTGGATAATGAGTCACTTTTAAAAGAATAACGATGACTTCACCATGAAATCCTAAGAAGAACAATTTATTCTTTAATAACTTCTTTTCTTATTCTTGTTTTCATCATGTTTTTAAGTTATATATATTTTTATCATTTACATATTTAAACACCCACAATATATTATTATTATATATTATAGTATATTTTATTTATTAACAATGAAAATATGTGAATGTTGTGTTTGAGGAGCTTCCTCAAGATCAACCCTAATGTAAAAAATATGATGTATTATTAGGTAATAAGAATTTATTGGTTATGTATTCATGAAATATATCAACTATAAATCTTTTCCACTATCTTATAGGCACAACACATTTATACGTTTTTTTGAAAAAAAAACACTTAAAAAATCAAAATTTTCAAAAACTAAAAAATATTTTCTATGATGTGTTAAAATTAAAATTATTTTGATTGAACAGACTACTCATAGATGAAACCAAAATATGAAATTAAAAATGAACAAAAATATTAGATACATAGAATTAGAGAGGATATAAAAAACTTGAATAAAAAACAGAATGGATAGTCAAATACATTTATGCATCCCATGATAAGCAACTGGAGAAGCCTGATCCTAAACCTAAACATGAACCAGAATTAGTGGTGGAAGATAATTTACCACCCAATTTTAAGTAAAATAAAATTAGGTGTCTCAGAATGAGCTACTCAAAGAATTGATATCATCATATTTCATTCATTCATAGATAGATAAGATCCATGAATAAAAAATTCATGATTATGCACACATGGGAGATCAATATTTTTTAGAAGAATCCTAAAGTCACTTTGTGGAAGGAATCTTGAAATACTTTCTCCCCATATTTGAAAAATAATAATTTACACAAATTTATATTCTATTTCTTTATAATAATATACCACCAAAGTGGTGAAATTCCAAGGGAATATAGAGAATATTGAATACCTACTTTCATCTATAATAGCCCAACACCAAAAGACACTGAGCAGAGAAGAATAATTAAAAGTCATACCAATCCAGGGAGATAAATACTTATTAAAACCCATATTTGTAATTTTATTGAAACCTAATTTATTATTATCTCCCATTTAAATTATTTTTCAGATTCTTATAAAACATTTATTACCTTGGAGTATTATGAAGTTGATGAAGAAGTGGAATATTTTGAGGAAATAATAGGGTATCCAATTGATATGTAAACTGGTCTATATGAGGATAATGTCATAGAATTGAAAATAATTGAAGATTAAATTGATGAAACTAAAACAAAATATAAGCCACATCATATTATAATATTTTCACTAACAATGGACACAACTCCTCTAGTTGAAAAAAATATGGAGCACACCTATATTCTTTCCCCCCCTCTAAACATCAAATTTTCTATTGCTTCTTTTTTAGGGGTTGAAAAATTTATTCTTTTATTTTGGGTTTCCTACTATTGGTATCCACTCATGAGTATTGGGATAACTTACATGTGGAGGTTAATTTCATGAAAACCCCATATACCATTGGATAGATCAAAAAATTCGAGAACTTCCTGACTAGGGGAAATAAAAACCTAGCTCTAATTTGGGTGGTCAAACCATGTTTCAACCTCTTTTACCTTACTCTTTGTTTTTCATATGTTTTGTTTTTTATTAGTTTATAGGTCTAAGTGGTAGTATCTAGTAAATTAACTTAAGGGTACCACTATAGAATAAACTCAAATTGTATCTTTCCTTCTGTTTGGTTTCTGTACCCTTATCATTTTATTTTGTTTAGATAAAATGAAGGGAAGTTAAATTTAAGCATGGGAGGAGTGTCAAAATGTTTAGAAGTTTTTGTGAATATTTTTTTTTATGTTTTAGTAAATTTAAGATTTAATTAATATTCTTGATTATATTTCACACTTGAATTGATTTTGATATATTTTATTGATTTTATAATAAGTGGATTTTAAATGATTATTTATGTGGACAAGTTTTAATAGAATTGTAATTTTAATCATTTTTATAAGTTTGGAAATTTTTTTAAATCCATTCCCATGAAAAACTAACTTAAATATTTTCCCAATATATTAAGGTAAACTTAACCATTTTGAAATATTCTTCCAAATACCCACACTTTCATGAGAAAAACTTTAATTTTGTGTGTGAACTAGAACTTATGATTTTTATCTTTCAAAGATTTGGATTTCATAATTTTTTTCTATTTGATTAAGGCACTTATTTATATATAAATACTTTAAATTTTGATATATCTTTAAATTTATCCTTGTTTATCCCTTACAATGCATTAATTTCCTTAAAGTTTTAATCTACATTACATGCCGATTTTTCCTTACGCACCTTCACTCTTAATATATATGCATAACTATTTCAAGTTTGACTATGGGGGGGGGGTATTTTCATGTGTGTTATTTATGATTCATCTCATTTTTGGGTGTGTGTGATTATTTTGGGCATTTCAATAATGGGAATAATTCATTATTTGTTACACTATATTAATATAATTTACTTCTTTGAAAAAATTGAAAAAAGAGAATAAAAATAGAAAATGAAAAGAATGGATATGAGATTGAATTTTGCATTATGCTTACTTTTTTAAACCATTTTACTCTAAAATATAATCTTTATGAATTTTCATCCATTCATTTTAATTGAGTTCCATCTCATCCTACACTAAAAGAATGAAAAATAATATAAAATAAAAAGAAAAAAATTGAAAAAGGGAGAATTAGGATGAAATTATTTATTATAATAACTACATTACTAATGTACCATGTAAAAAAGTGGGTTTTTTTGTTTCACATTTTAAAGTTAAATTGAGTTTTATATTTTCGGGGGTTTCACTTGAATATTAATGTGATTGTATTTAATAGTTCAACCCCCTCTTTTGAGCATTAATTTTTTATATTTTTTTGACCACCAACCCTTAGCCACTAATATATCCTAGTAAATCCCTCATGATTGAAATATTTTTATATCTCATGGTTTGGATAGATGAAAATTTTCACTAGACTATAGTTATATGTGTACTTTCCAAGTATGAGCATAAATCTAGATAAGATTTCTGTTGAGGATGAGTGATATAAAATACCTTGTGTGGTGTGTTATGATTGAAACACTGATGGATTTATGAGTTTTAATGAATTTATATGTGAGAGATGAAAATAAAATTGATTTTTTTTCATACATGTGAGATGATAAAATTATATTTTGGGCAAGATATTTGTATTTTATCAATTTTAATTCATATATGGATTTTGATTTGGATATTTGATGATTGCTTGAGAGTGTAATGTTTAAGTGTGGGGGTTTACTAAAGATAATATTTTCACACATTTTATACTATAGTTAAATGTTTTAAATCCCAAAAAATTATTATTTTATAGGAAATTGTCACATTTTTATATTTTATTACTAATTTCAGATTAATTGAAAAAATGTCATAATTTTGGATTTTAACTCTTTTTTTAATTTTGTATTTAATATATAATACTTTATAAAAATATACAAAGTCTTAAATTATTATTTTTTATTCATAAATAATTTATTATTTACATTTCATCAAGATGTAACAAGATCTTAATCCATCAATTTGAGGTTTAAAATGAGCTCATAATTCGGGCCTTGAAATCTACGCACAGTTTGAGAGGCTTTAAAATATGGTCCCATATATCACAAAATAACAGACTAAAGGAGATTAAATTTTAATTAAAGATATAGAATAATCAAGTTAAAAACTTTAATAATTTTTTAAACAAGTTTTTTGTCCATTTTCAAATCCATTAATTCACGGGAAACCAGATGATTTGAATTTGAAGATTTCTCAAGGGCATAAAAGTTTCATAGAGTAAATATGTCATATATTTTTGTACATGTGGAAAAATAATCTTAATATTTTTCAGTAGATATATAATATATATAAAAAATAAATTATACTAATTTTATAATTCTACCAATTAATGGGGATACCACAAAAAATCATTCGAAGGACAAATTTTGAGCCAAAAACTTCACCCATCTTACTTATAAATGTACCCCTACTATTTCATTCAAGGGTTTTGACATTTTAGTTATCTATTTTGAGTATATTATTAGGGTTTAATTTTCTATTTTAGTATTCTTTACCATTTATAATATCTATTAGTTTCCTATTCTTGCAATATCTTGAGATTTTAAAAATAACACTATGTTTAATAGCGTATAAAATACACAACACTAAGTTTAAACGAACAACGGAATATTATTATTTAATTATTATAGTTATAAACAATATATTAAATTAGTGGGAATTAGTATTATTAAACTTATTGTGAAATATAACTAAATTTTTTACTAAATAGAAATTTATTTATTAATTCTTAGGAAATATACAATCAATTTTTCAATAAGGTCATTTTATGGTTAAAAAATATGTTTTCTTAAAAAATGGTATTTATTGATTTTTGTGTGAAAATATAATAATTAAAAAAATAATTTTAAAAATTTTAATTAATGGAAATGATATTATTTTTTAATTTAGGAATTCAAAATTATCCTAGGGTGAATTTTTTGTATTTTTTTGGAAATAAATTTTTAGTGAATTGTAAAAAATAGAGTTTTTTATAAAACAATCATTTTTTTCATTAAATAAAATAATTTAAAATTAAAATTTTATATTAAATTACCATAAGTATACTTTAATTATAAGTAATATAATTAATTATATATGAATCATTATTATACTAAATTTTGCGAAAATTTCATTTTTGGGCTTAAAATGCATTTTTCTAAAAACTCTTTTTCATTGCGCTTTATGAATTTAGATTAAAATTGATTTATTAAAATTTTAGAAATAGAATATTGAAAAATTTATTCCATATTTGGAGTCATAAGGTTATAATTTAGTAAACATTCTGCTTTTATTTTTTATCATCATGAATAGTAACCACAATATTTATGTGTCACCTCGGTAAGGGAAAATCAGGTAAGTAAGGTTAAATAATGTGATATAGACTAAAAATATCTATAATTTTTTTTTTAAATTTTTATAAGTTTTTATTACCATTAATATCCAATATTCATAAATTTTTCAATTTCATATCACTTTCCATTGAATATAGCATTTATACTATTTTAAGTAAATATAATGTAAAAAATGTCACTTTCTTATTTTTAATTTCTATAATATTTTTTATAGGGATAAAAACAACTTATATTTAGTTATAAATGTTCATTTTAAATATAAATTATTTTTTATCATGTTAATTTATTTTAAATTTTTAGTGATGAAATAATTATAAAAAATTATTATGCAATACCAACATAGTATTTATTCAATTAATCAAAAAATAAAATAAATGATGTTAAAATTTTAAAATGTAACATAATTTGAATGATTTTTTTGTGTTACAAAAATTTATATATTAATATAACATATTAGTTATTTTTTAAAGTATTATATTAAATTTTTTTTTCATGTTGTATTCAAAGTAAAATTAAATGAATAGTTTCAAAAATGACCTTAATGATATTTTATAGTAAATAATGTTTTATTAAATAATTTAAAATTACTAAAAATCATATATTTAGAAAATTGAAAATTATATGGCTTAAAATATTAACCATGGTCAATTTGTGGGCCAATTTTTCTTTTATATTAACTTTCTTGACTCATTTAGTGTAAAAAAGATTGACATCATGATAATCATCAAAAGGGTTAATAAAAAGTTAAAACAAAGAGATAAGAGTAAAAAAATAATCTAAAGATGTCAATTTTTTATTTTATGAGATTATTTATACCCAAACTTATTTTATATTTTAATTATATCAATTTGGATCCATTTTTCCCTGAAACATAATTTATATTAATTTAATACTTTAAAAACTTTCATGAATTCCCCTCTGCTCATTATAAAAGGGCACTTATATCCTCTTCTATACACACTTCATGATCTATTTGGTTCATCAGATACCTTCTTGAAACCCTTAAAAACATAGCTACACTTGTTCTATATGTATTAAGTTGGTAATAATTCCAACCTTTTATGTCTTAATGTGTAAAGAAAAAGAGGTTTTCCGAAGAAGAGGTATAACTTTTTACTGAATGTTTTAGTTTTATTTATTCTTCTATATACTTAAAATGTTCTTCAATAATGATTAAATAACAAAAACAGAATCTAAAATATAATTATATGTTTTTATGTTAATTTTATAACATATATTAATATCCTCTTTCAACAAATGAGAAACAGAACTTTCGTTTGTGTGTTCGGAGGACTATCGCCTCGAGAACCGATGTAATTTGTTTCCCATCAATGCCTATCATGGATGGTTATAATTTTGTATTTAATATATATATATATATAATATTTTTGAATTAATTATAATTTTTAAATAAATATATCATCAATTTGGCTGGAATGCAACCTATTGGTCACACTGGGAGAGAGCTAAGGCGAGTTCCTCCTGATATTGTGCCGGGCTTTGCATGCGGGTTGAAGATGGTGCAGGTGTCTTTGAACCCATCAGCTATGAAGGTGTTTGACAGACTGAAGAGTGACCTTGGAATTGAGTCCAGGTCTATGGGTGAGGGGAGTGCTTTCCATTTGTAGTCGGCTCTTTTTGAGGAATAGTTGGTCATTGTAGTGGGTGATCAGGAGGTGGTGATCTGGAGTCCTCCTACTGCTGGTCGAATGTTGAGCTGCAAGCATGCTGAAATTATGGCACATGAGGCCATGCCAACAGATATGGAGGTTGTTATCTTGAAGGATGTGGTTATTGGAAATGCAGGTGATGTGGAGGAAGGGGCAGAGAAGGTTCCCTCTACTGGAAGGCAGACTGCTATTGGGTGTGGTGTGCAGGTGCAGAACTTCACCGGGCTGCAGTATTTGAAGCAGATGGCCGGTCTGGAGCTGAGTAACCGGGTTAGTAGATTGGATTTGGATGTCTTGGAGTTGGAACGAGATGGGGTTGTGTATTTGGATGGGAACGTTTCAGAGGGACCAGGTGCTGCAGATTCAGGAGGTGATCAGGAGGCGCTTATTCGGAGTTCTCCTACTGCTGGTCAAATGTTGAGCTATAATCATGCTGAAAATACGGTTCATGAGGCCATGCCAATGGAGATGGAGGGTGATATCTTGCAGGATGTGGATCTTGTCAATTCAGGTGCTGTGGAGGAAGGGGCATAAAGTATTCCCTCTACTAGGAAGCAGGCTGCTGTTGGGAGTGGTATGTAGGTGCAGAACTCAACCGGGCTGGAGTCTTTGAAGCAGGTGGTTGGTCTGGAGTTGAGTAACCGGTTTTCTGGTTTGAATATGGATGTCTTGGAGTTGGACTGAGATGGTGTTGTGTTTTTGGATGAGAAAGTTCCAGAGGGCCTAGGTGCTACAGACTCAGGTGTTTATGTTGAATCATTGCAAGGGCAGGATGATGTCAATGAAAATGGCACTGCTTCTCAGGAGGCTGTTGCTCAGGAGGGTAATGTGAAGACAGGGACAAATGCTGGCTGTGATCTTGTGGGTCATTCACAGTGTCTCGCCATGCTTGATCAGAACAGTCAATCTCAGCTGGAACGGGGTGTGGAGGAGGTTTACCGTGAAGTGTGAATTTCTAGGAAGTAGGGAGATTTTCTTAACAGTGAAAAGGAAAATGAAGGTGTCATGGTCCTGACATCCTACAACAATGTTGTCCAAGGCGGGAAAGATAAGGTGTAAGGGACTACGAAAGAGATGACTGCCCCACCACAAAGAAGACCGAGGAGGGATTATTCTCATCTTCCAAAGCCAATGACCACCAGGTCTTCAGCTGGGAGGGAAAGTTGGGCTATCTAATCCTCTAAGGAATTGATTTCTTTAGAAAAGTTAAATCTTAGAAGGAAGTACGCCAAGATTTTGAGGCACCACGACAGCTCAGAGTGGGAATCAATGACTGCGGAGGATGCGATTTATCATGGGTCTGGTGATGGGTCTGACTACTATGATCTGTAATTGTCCTTTCTTTTTGTTTTACTTGCTTGTTGGATTTTATTTTCTTTAATAAATGGTCATAGGCTTGCCTCTGAATAAGCTTTCTGGGTATAATGATAATTATTTAAATATAAAATAATAGTTACCTAATTATCATCATGATTATTGAAAAATTGAAACATTACTCATGCCTATGTATAACCTACCGTTTCCATGATTGTAAAATAGTTCATTTTACATAACAATATTTCATGGTAGATTTTAAAAGTATAATTTATGTAAAACAATTATAATTATATCATGATTATTATTTAGTATATGATTGAATAATTTCTAACTTGACCATAGTTAAATTACAAAAATCATTTTAGATATATGAATCGAATATCATCAAAACATCCGATGTGAAATTAATTAATTAAATATTACATGGTAATATATAAAATAAAAGGAATAATAAACTTGAAAATGGTTATTAAGAAAGTAAATAATTAACATAATTTTATTATTTAGGAATATAATAAATTATGTGATGATTAATACTTGAGGTAAGGGACACTTAATGTTAAAACCACATTTTAATTATTTTCAAGATTCATTTTATAAACAATTTTCTTTCATATACATATCCTTAAAATTATTTTATGGATATTTTTATATAGAAATTAATTAATTATAAATTAAATTTCATGTAAAATTTTTAATTTCATTTTTTTTCAAAATAGGATATTTTTACATAATTCTTTGACAAAAAGGAAAATGGAATGTTTTATTTTATCATATATGGGGATAGTTTTTATGGTTCTCATAAACATTATTTTATATTTTATTTCCTCTACAAGATTTCATGATTTATTCAAAGAAAAAAACAATATCTCTTTTTTTGGGTATCTTCGTTTTGAAAATGGGTTTTTAAAGGGAAATGATATTTCAATATCTGAAAGTGTTTTTCATATGTGTTTAAAAGAGTTTTTCAAGGGTTTTATGATGAAATTTTGCAAGTAATTGTTTTATTAATGACTTGATACTTTAGAATCATATAAGATAAACAGATGAGACCAATAAAACTTATATGATGGGTGAGCCCCATTATAGCTATCCAATTAATTGGGTATTATTCCTTGTATTCAGAGGTAAAAAGGAGGGTGTTTACCTGGGTGGTTTCTCTTATGGATTGATCTGGGATCTATTTATTTTTAGTATTATTTTAACACAAGTTATGAATATGATTCTATATGTTTCCTGAAATAGTTCCTAATTTATTACTATGGGTGGTAATGTTATTATTTTGGAAAAAATTGTGTGATTGTTCTGTGGTTAATATTTATTTCATACACTTAACATAATATTGTGATAAATTTAAAAAATTTATGGTTTTCATGTTTTTCACTGGACTAAAGGGTTTTATACTTTTATATCCCTTACTTAGATTTGTTTTTATTATTCACATTTTCAAATTTTTTTTTCAAAGGGATTAAGGATGAGTAGATAATTTAATAAATTCCAAGTTCCATAATAGAAGTTACTATGAACTAAACATGCATGTCTTTATAAAGATCTCATTTTGTGGAAAAAATGGATATTGTGTTGAAATTTCCACTTAAAAGAGTTATTATTAATTATATAAAACTCTAAACCTAAAAGGTACTTGGGTATTCAAGTGATCCAATAATTTTATATCATGTTTTATGTTTTGAATGGATAATATTGGGTCACAATTTCATTATCAAATCTAGAAATGTAAAGATTATATTTTTAGCACCATATTTGGGAGTGTGGGTTTTAGTTATTATAGTTGGTATATGAGAAGATTTTATCCAAATTTGGAGACTAGTATTTTTTCACCTTGGATTATATTAAGAGTTATAGGTATCATCATGGGTTTTTAAGTTTAAGGTTGATCATATGTTCAAATTATTAGACACCCCTTTTTAGGTTTTCAGTGATGGGATTTTAAAGTGATCAATGACATTTTGGATGATATTTTATTGGATTTAGGTATATGTAACCCTTATATTTAATGTGAAGTGTAGTTTTAGAATAATACTTTTAAATTTTTAGGATGTTCATCCGATTTTTCAGAATGTGATAGAAATTATATTAATATAGATTTAGTAAAATGGACAACCCAAATGCCTGGAGAAAACCCATTGAATCTAAAAAGGCCATAAGGCTTGAACCTATATCAAAAGGAAGAAAAGGGTGTAGTGCCTACCACAAGCCTATGTGATGTCCTAGTGAGTATGAAATTGTTTTTTTACTTAAGTGTTATGATATATAAGGATTAATTTAATTTTGGGATCATATGATTTATTATATTAATAACCATGTGATTGAAAAGTTATTTAGTGATTAAGTGATTAATGTTATTTCCAAAAAATATCACTATATTTTTGGTGAACATTATACAATTAAGGTAAATAGAATATTATTATATAATATGGGATTTTATTTGAGGAATAAATGTTGAATTATCTTTTGGAAGTATATACGATTTCAATGTGGCTTTATGGTGATTTAGGCTAATTAAGAAAATGATTAGCATATTTTTGGGATTATATAATTAGGTTATATACATTTTTGGTATATGAATTTATAATTGATTATATTGTTTGGAGATAAATGTTAAATTAATATAGGAAGAATATGTTATCAAATCCTTTTGATTTTTAGGTTCTAAAATTGGTCAGGAATATTTTGAATAATTTTAAGGGTTGTTATTTTTCAAATGAACTAAGATAAAATTTGGTTCTTATTATTGAGACTTTATAGATTGATGTTTCATTTATTAATATAAAGGTTTATATATTTTGGGAATTATTTTATGATAAAAAATTGGTTTTGGTAATATCTAAAGAGGGGAGGACAATATTTTATCCTTTTTTGGATTATATGATCCATTAAAAGATGATTTTAATGATCCAGTCATGAAAAAATTTATCTTGAATACTCATTGTTTGGAGAAAAAGGTGAGATTGTGGTGGAAATTTATTAGAGGATGAAACTCTAATTATCATGTAATTATATTTTCTTATGTTAATAGTATAGATGGTAATGTAATTACATAACTCTAAAAAAATGATCTTAAAACAAATATTTTGTCCTATTACCTTCATTTTTAATGAATCAATGGTCTTTTTAACACCTAATTAATTTATGGTTTTCTGGTTATTAGATTTATCATGACCATTCACTTTATTATGATCAGTTTTCTCTATAACTCTCTATAATTATTTGGACATTAAATTTTCACCCGTGTCCATATTTTCACTTCCCAATATGTTCTCATATTTTGAAACCTAGTTATGTGTTATTCCAAATGGCCTTTATATTTTATTTTTCTTCTTTTCAAAATTAATTTTTATTAACCCTTTTTATGACGTGAGATTTCAACAAAGGTATTTGAAAATGTAAAACCATTGATTACAAATACCAAGATAAAATTGTGAGGAAATAATTTATTAGGGGGTGAGGAGAATGTAATATACTAATATTTAAAAAGAATACTATGTTCGATAACATATAAAACACACAACATTAATATTAAACGAACCATGAAATATTATTATTTAAATGTTATAGTTATAACCTAGATGTTAAATTGGTGGAAATAAATTTTATTAAACACATTATGAAATATATATAACGTTTCTAATCAATACAAATAAATTGATTAATTCTTAGTAGATACACACTCAATTTTTTAATAGTCATTTTATACTTCAAGTATATGTTTTCTTCAAAAATGGTTTTTATTTTTTTTATGAAAGAATATTATAATAAATTTATAGAAATTTTAGAAATTTTATTTGACAATAATGATATCATTTTTGGATTCATCATGTAAATATTAACTTAGGCTAAAATTTTGGTATTTACTTGGAAATATTAATGCTTTCAATGAATAGTAAAAAAACCCCAATTTTTGTAACACATTCATTTATTTTCATTAAATAAATTAATTTAAAAGACCCAATTGAACTTAAAGTAACATAAGTATAATTTAATTTTTGATATTCTAATTAATTATATAGTAATAATTATTGTAACTTATTTTGGTAAAAGTTAATTTTTAGGTTTAAAAGTGCAATTTTACAATTTTTTATTACATTTTAAAAAATTTAGATTGAAATTAATTTCCAATACTTATAGAAATTTAATATTGAAAAATGGATTTTATATTTTGAATCAGGAGTTCAAAATTTATTAAATTGTCCATTTTTTCCTTATGATTAACTACTTTTTTAAATATTTGTTTCATCAGTTAGTGTAAATATTGTGATTAAGGTTAAAAATAATGTGTTAAAGGATAAAAATCTCTATAAAACTTTTTTTTACTTTATAAGTTCTTATTAACCTTTAATATACTATATTTTAATATTTTTCAATTTCTTTCCTCTTTCCTTTGATTATAATGTTTATATTAGTTTACGTCAATATCGAGTAAAAAATGTGACTCTCTTACTTTTAATATGTATAATATTTTTTAACAAGGTTTAAAAAACCTCTATTTAGTTTTAAATTTAAATTTTAAAAATATTTTTTTATCATGGTAATTTATTTTTAGGTTTTTGTTATGAAATAATAACCCTAAATTCTTACGCAACACCAGAAAATTAATTATTCCATTAATATTAAAATTAAATAAATGATTTCAAAATTTTTAAAACTAATATAATTTGAACGAATTATTATATTACACAAAATTTTTTAGATAAATATAAAATTTTATGGAATTTTTAAAGCATTATTTTCAAATTCATTTTTTTCATGTTGTTTTCAAAGTAAAATTAAATTAATAGTTCCAAACTATCATTAATTATATTTTATAATAAATAATGTTTTATTAAATGATTTAAAATTACTAAAAATATTATATTAGGAAACTTTAATAGGATATAGTTGGAAATATTTACCATGTTCAATTTATTGGCCACTTATAATTTTATAGAAACTTTATTAACTCCTTTAGTATAAAAAAATTTGATATAATGGTAATCGTCAAAAGGGTTAGTTGAGGGATAAAAAAATAATAAGGGTAAAAAATTATATAAACATGTAAAAATTTTATTCGATGTTATGATTAATATTTATAATCATATTATATTCTAATTATATAAATTTTGAACCATTTTTCCTTGAAAATTAATTTATATCAATTTAATACTTTAAGAAATTTCAAGAATGTCCCACCCCTCATTATAAATTTGCACCCCTCTCATCTTCTATATGCACTTAGAGAGAAATTTGGTTCAGAAAAGACATAATAAAAACTCTTACCATCATCCCTACACATATTATAGATGTCTTAGGTCGCATAATTACAACCTTAGAGGGCTTAATGTGTCAGGAAAAGGAGGCTGTTCGAAGATGAGGTCTACATTTTTACCAAATGTTTTTGTTTTATTACCTCTTATACATTATTAAAATGTCCATAAATCATTATAAGATTAAAAAACCAGTATATAACATATAATTATATGTTTTTATTTTAATTTCAAAAACTATATCCATCACCTATTCCATCAAATGGGAAATTAAACTGTTGTTCTTATGTACGGTAGACTAACGCCTCACGACCCGATGCAATTTATCTTTTATTACCGCCTATCATGGATGGTTATAATGATGGATTTAATTTATATATATATATATATTATATTTATGAAATAATTTAACTTCTATAATAATAATATATTATTTACTTTTTTTCTTTCCATCCATTGAAAAATGATAATGTCGTTCCTGCGTATGTGTAGATTACCACCTCCACAAAGCGGCGTGATTCATTTTTCATAACTACATAACATGGTTACTATATATAAGTTTATTTTAAATATGATGTTATATTTTTTATAGAATTAAAATTATAAAAAAATAATACTTACCATATTTTCATTATGATCATTGAAAAATGGAAACGTTACTCATCAGTACGTATGACTTACTGTCTCTAGGATTGTAACATAGTTCATTTTTCATTACCATAATTCATGGTTGGTTTTGAAATTATAATTGATGTAAAAAATTATAATTATATAATGATTATTATTAAATATATTATTGAATAATTTCATATTTTACCATATTAAAATTACCAAAATCTTTTTGGACATATGAGCCGAATATCATCAAAAACATTCGATGTAAACTTAATTTTTTAAGTAATTAAATACAACATGGTAAAAAATAAAATAAAAGGAATAATAAAATTGAAAAGGGTTATTAATAAAAAGATTAATATATGTTTATTATTTTGGAATATATGGAACGTACATGATGATTCAGACTCGAGGTAAGGGACACTATAACTTAAAATACCATTTTAAATGTTTTTAATATTTATTTTATAATTTTTTTCTTTGGTGTAGATATTATTAAACTTATTTTATGGATATTTTTACATATAAATTAATTAATTATAAAGGAAATTTTATATCACTTTTTTACTTTATTTCAATGGTTTTCAAAAGTGAATCTTTTTACATAATTTTTTGATAAAAAGAAAAAAGTAATGTTTTATTTTAACACATACAACATTGATTTTTCTCATCATCATAATCATTATTTGATGTTTGGATTAATTTATAATATTTTATGATTTTTTATAATAAAAAAACTCTTTATCTATGTTATGGGTATCTTTGTTTTGGAAGTAAAGGGTATTTTGATATCTGAAAGTGTATTGAATATGAGTTTGAAATAGTTTTTCTAGGGTTGTATGATGAAAAGGTAAAAGTAAATAATATTTTATTCATGATATGATACTTGATCATTATATATTATTAATGGATTATCCCCATTATTTATCTCTAATTCATTGGGTATTATTCATTTTTTTCTTCTTGAATACAATTTTTTGGAGAAAAAGATGACACTGTGGGGGAAATTTATTAAAGGATGAAATTATTACTATCAAGTAAGTAGATTTTCTTATGTTATTAGTCTAGATGGAAAAATAATTCCTTGAATATAGGAAAAGGATCTTAAGAAAATTATACAATTACCTTCATTTTTAATGAATCAATGGTCTTTTTCACACCTCATTGATTTTTGGTTTTATGGTCATTGACTTTCACACGATCATTGAATTTCTTATGATCAATGTTCTTTTTCACTCGTAATAATGATTTGGACATTAAAATTTTCTTCCATGTACATATTTTGAATTCCCACTAATGTTATCCTATTTGGAAACTTAGTTATGTGTTATTACAGATGACCTTCATATTTCCTTCTCCCACTTTTCAAATAGAAGTTTTATTAATCTTTTTTTCGATATGTGATTTAAATAAAAGTATTTGAAAATTTCAAAAACATTATTACCGAGACCAATTTAAAATTATGAGAATGCAATTTTTTAATGGGGGTATAATTTAATATCCTAATATTTTAAAATAATACTATGTTCGATAGCGTATACAACGTGCAATATCAAGCTTAAACATACCCTGAAATATTAATATCTAAATGTTATACTCATAACCTAACTGTTAAATTAGAGGTAATAAAGAGTATTAACCACATTATGATATATATATATATATACATATATATAAATTTCATACTCAATATAAATTTATTGATTAATGCTTAGGAAATAAGCACACAATTTTTTTAAAAATTTCTTTTGAGGCTTAAAAAGTATGCTTTCTTTAAAAATGATTTTTATTGATTTTTGTGAGAGAATATTATAATTAATTTAAATAAATATTAGAAATTTTATTTGATAATAATGATATAATTTTTGTAATCATCATGCCAAAATTATTTTATGGTGAAATTTTCGTATTTTTATGGAAAGATTAATGTTTTCAGTAAATAGTAAAAAATTTCAATTTTTATAAAACTTTAATTTCTTTTCATTAAATAAAGTAATTGAAAAGTACAAATTGATATTAAAGTAACATAAGTATAATTTAATTATAAATATACTAATTAGTTACATAGTAATTATTATTATATCTGATTTTGGTATAAGTTTGTTTTTGGTCTTAAAAATGAATTTTTCTAAAAACCATTTTTCATTGAATTTTAAAAATTTAGATTAAAATTGATTTATGAAACTCATATAAATTGGATCTTGAAAAATGGATTTTATATTAGTAATTAAATAGTCCAAATTTATAGCTGACTGCTGCCTACCAAACTAATGTAATTCATTTTCCATCACTACCTCTCACAACTATTTACAATTATGGATTTAATGTATATATATAATATTAATAGAATAATTATAAATATATAAATATAACATATCATC
This sequence comes from Viscum album, assembly GCA_963277665.1. Classification (NCBI taxonomy): domain Eukaryota; kingdom Viridiplantae; phylum Streptophyta; class Magnoliopsida; order Santalales; family Viscaceae; genus Viscum; species Viscum album. Next base: position 564,037,214 of record OY728164.1, on the reverse strand, counting down.
TATTTTCTTACCTTTATATACATTGAAAAATGATAACATCATCCATTCTTATGTGTGGATTACTACCTCCATAAAGCGATGTGATTCTTTCTTCATAACCACATTACATGGATAAAAAATATAAGTTTATTTAAAGAAATAATATTATATTTATGATATAATTAAAATTATATAAATATAAAATTAATAATTACCTTAGTTTAATCATGATAGATGAAAATGGAAATATTACACATTCGTACATATGGCCTACCATCTCCATGGTTGTAATGATGTTCATTTTTCATAAATATATTTTATGGTTGGTTTTGAAAATATAATTGATGTATAATAATGATCATTATGTTAAGATTATTATTCTAGAGATGATTGATTATTGAAATATTTAACCATAGTTAAATTACAAAAGTCATTTTGGAAATGTGAGCCAAATATAATCAAAATGTCCAACATGAACTTAATTATTTAAGTAATTAAATATGTAATGGTAACAAATAAAATAAAAGTAATAATAAACATGAATAGTTTATTAATTAATCTCATAATTAACATAAATTTATTATTCAGGAATATACCAAATGTACATAATTATTAAAACACAAGGTAAAAGCCACTTTCACTTAAAACCTCATTTTAAATGTTTAAGATATTTATTTTCTAAATCTATTTCTTCCATGTTCATATTATTAAAAAAAAACTATTAATGTTTGTATATGGGAATAAGTGAATTGTAAATTATATTTTATTTCACTTTTTAATTCATTTCAATGGTATTACAAAGAGAATATTTTTATGGAATGTTTTAACAAAAAGAAAAAAGAATGTTTTATTTTAACACATATGATGTAAATGGGCTTTCCCACCACTATAAAATTTATTTTATGTTTGAAATAATTTAAAATATTTCATGATTTTTTAAAATAAAACAACTATTTCCCATTATTTTTTTATTTTATTTTTGAAAATTGTTTTTTAAAAGGAAAGTGTATTTTGATATCCAAATGTGTTTTTCATACAGGTTTAAAAGTGTTTTTTCTTGGGTTTTATAATGAAAAGGCATAAGTAAAAAATGTTTTATTCATGATATGGTATATGAGTATTATATTTTTTGAATGGGTGAACTCTATATAGTTTATATTATGGGTAAGACCTATTATAGATCTCCAATGCATTTGGTAATATTCCTTGTCCTCAAAGGCAATAAAGAGAGAGTTAACTCAGGTGGTTTCCCATATGGATTTAATTAGGCTCCATTTATTTCTGACATGAGTTTAATATGATTTTAAAAGTTGAATAAACGGGTTTACAATTTCTTGATATGGGGGTAATTTTTTTTGAGTTAAAAGTGTTTGTTTTTCATATGGTTATGATTTATTGATCACAGTGAAATAATATTATGATAAAGGTAAACTTTTTATGGGTTTTCATGTTTTTTACAGGACTAAAATATTTATTAATGTTATGTCCCTTAGTGATATTTTATTTTATCATACCATGTTTTCAAATTATTTTTCACTAGGAATAAGTATTATTATAAAATTTAATAATTTCCATGTTCTAGATATAGATGTTACCTTGAACGAAAAAAAAACAAGTCTTTATAAAGAAACATTTTTGTGGAATAAATGGATACTATGCATAAATGTACACTTGAAAAAGTTAGTTATAATTATATAAAACTCTAAACCTAAAATTTTATTAGGTATTTAAGTGATCCAATATTTTTCTATGATTTTTTATGTTTTGAATGGATAAAATTAGGTAACGTTAATCTGTATCAATGATAGAAATGGAAACATTTTGTTTTTATTACCAGATCTGGGTCTACAGGATTGATCAATTATAATTATTTTTCCTATATTACTTTTGTTTATATTTTTTTGTTTCTCCCCCTTCTATTCTTGTCATCCACAAAAATATAGATAATTAATTGTTATTGTTGTTTGTAGGGGGAAGTAGTGGTTTTTGAGTTTCTTATTCTTCAATGTGTTCTTATCATTTTATTCTAGGATTTTAGTGGTAGTTAAACTTATTAGGGTGTAATATTTACCCCTTTTCCATATCACATACTTTCTCTTCCTATTATACTACATTCATCTCTTACATCATTATAATATTGCATATTATGGATTAACATTATGATGGTAATGTGTGGGGAAGAGATATCCTAACTACAGTTTGAGAGAGTATTAACCTACATTTTTAAATCTTGATGTGGGGTAATAAAATTCTTAATGGGAAGGTGAATTGTGATATATTTTGATCACTACATTTAATAAGATTATGGTGTTTTTTTTAAAAAGAACAATGATAGATTCATCATAAAATCCTAATAACAATAGTTTCTTCTTTACTAAATTCTTTATGTCTTATTTTCATTGTGTTTTTCATTAATATATATATTTATATAACTTTAAACTTTTAACCCCCTGATTTATTATTATTAAATTTAGTAGTATATTTTAGTTATAAATAGCGAAAATAGGATAATGGTGTGTAATTACACAACCCCAATCACTAAATCTAATATGGAGGGCCAAATAGAGTCATGTGTTCCTCCATTTACGCAAGTGGTTTTAGACTAGTAGCAAGGTTCTGAATTTAGTTAGTAGGAAGACTATACCCTCAATATCAATAAATATAAGAATAAACAACAACACAATGGAATAAATATACAATTCTATAAGGAATGACATGGAAAGTATCACAAGTAATATAAAAAGATAAACCAAGGACCCTCAATGTCGTAGGTCAAACCAAATTATTAGAAATATAGGTAAATAAATAAATACCATGACACTACTCCAGAGTCCATCTTGATACCACATCCGATCATCATGTTCCATCTTCTGACTCCCCATTGCTAGGGCCTTTCCCTTTTCTATATTAATAACTATGAAGTTTGAACTCTCATCAAGACACCCTTGTAGGGTCTAAGTATAAACCTAGTAGGTTACGACTAACACATCCTTAACATGAATATATATATATATATATATATATATGAGTGTATGTCATGATAGTAAATAAAATCAAAATAAATAATTTACAATCTTGAACCAAACGATTATGTACTAACCAAGCCTCCAAAAACCCCCAGTTGTACCCAATCCAGATCCATGTCGAAAACATAGTCATAACATAAGTCATAAACTATATTGACCAAAAGGTCACCACATGTACTCCAAAACCACCACAATTCTAACAACTCTCAATCCACAAGGTTGTAATATTCCAAAACTACCTTAGGTTAGGTCATAAGGTCATCATATCTCAACAATGTGTCTCAATAAAGGTCATTGAAGACCATAATGCCCCACTATCACCTATCTGGTCGGATTACCTAAGACCATTATTCCCCCAGGTTAGGCCACACAAGGCCATCATACCTCATCATCTAACTAGGTCATGTCATCATTCCTCATGCAGTGTCTTAAAATGCTCCCCCTTTAGGGCCACCGAGCTATAATGGGTCTACCTGTCACTTTGGTGTTGTGCATAGAAAAACAACATAGAATATAATAAATACGTCACATGGAAACTATTTCATCATATCAGTCACATATATCTAGATTAATAATAAAAAAATCATTTTCAACTGTATCAAAGCACACACATGTGATCAAACTCAAACATGGGTCTCACTAGATACCAACACACATATGTGATTACACTCAACCATGGTCTATCAGGATACACACACACATATGATCAAACTCAATCAAGGTCTAAGAATATGATCAAAAAACATCATATCATGATAATAATTATATAAATGGTATCTATATGGTATATAAATTCTTACCTAAAGTATTTGGATGTTAACTTCAATGTTCATCCAAGGTGTTATCCACCGAACATGTTCACACACCGACCAGAATAAGCTCGAATTCTAAGAAATCCTAGAACTATTTCTACAAAAAATTACATTGGTTCTAGATAAATAATCAAGATAGAAAAAGGAAAGGGGTAGAAAAAAACATACCCAATGATAAAAACCACAATGACAGAACTCAAGTATGTTTGAATGAGTAAATTTGTTTGTCTTTCATAGTGATAAGAGAAATGAAGATTTGTGTCACCTAAAATCTAGATCAATAAAAAAAGCCTCAACTCCCAAGTTTCAATCTTCTATTAAGGTTAATAAAGAAGAGTAAAGGATATTAACCCAAGGTCATAGCTTTAGGGAAGAAGTTAATCCAATGAATTTCCCTGAAAACAGATGAATATTAATTTATAAATTCAAATAAAATAACAATAGGAAGTATAAATAAATTAATAGGAGTAAGAATCAATTAAGAACTACATTAAAACCCCCTCATTTAATCAACATGCATTTTCCCTTTGTGTAGATCAAGATCTAAGTAGAAATTCATCCATTTTAGCCATTTCAAAGATATCCTGACCATCACCATTCCCTCAAACATGGACTAGCCATGGTAATCATGTTCTTGAACCCACAAATCAAAAAATCTAGTGCTATGATGTGTCCCCAAATGGTATATCATTTTCCCTCACTATGGACTCTAAAATGACTATGGTGTGGTCGACCATGATGCCAACCATATGAGTCCTCCTAGAGCACCATGTCTTGGAAATAGATTGTCTAGTAGTTTAATACTTTCTAATTTTACACATTGGAAAACCAAATACCACCACAACTTCCACTATGCTGTGGTGTTTCCCATTTCTGACAAAAAACACCAAAACTCACTTTTGAGCTTCCAAAAGATACTCAAATCTAAAAAACCTTTACAAAATCATGGATAAACCCAAAAACATGAAATATAATATATAAAAAGGGATAAAAATATAAGAAAAAATGTTTTTAGGCTTTATAATATTTACCTGTAAGGATTTTCATCCTCGAGAAGCATCTCTAGCTAATCTGTTTGAACAGATCTGGCCATTGAGATCGAACATCAGATTCCCACTCCCACGTTTCTTTCTAGATCCATATATGCTTCCACACTAAATTAAAAATTGGAACTCTCTTCCCCTAAAACACCTTGTCCCTCTTTTCTATGATCTACATTAGAGGCTTAATAAAAGAGGAATTTAGTTCAAACTCAATGTCCTCACAGTTGATCACATATACATGATCGAGCATGTACTACTAAAGTTGAGAAACATGGAACAAATCATGCCTAAATATATAATATAGAGGAAGGTAAAGTCAGTAATATAATTCTAAAATACTTTTAGTAATCTCAAATGGCCCTACAAACTGTAATTATAGTTTCCCTTACTTCTGTATATGTACATTCCCCAACAGAGGTGACACCCACAAGAAAAACTAGTCACCAAAAGAGAAATCCAAAGGTCGCCTTCTGCAGCCAAAATATTCTTCCTAATTTGAGTAGTAACCAGATACTTCCTGATCATATACACTCTCTATGAGGTCTCATGTACCATACTCATCCCAACATCTATTACCTCACCCACCACATTCTAATATAATGCTGAATAGAATGGTCATCCATTGAGAGCCTCAAAGGTTTTCTATGGATAGAATAATGGAGAATATTGTTTTAATCGAACTCCACATTGGTTAGGTTCTCCTTAAATTCCCCATAAAATTCTAGGAAAGATTCTAAAATCATATCTTTAAGGATCTAAATTGGCCTCTCTGACTGTCGATTAGTCTAGAGATGATGTATTGTACTCAAATTCAACTAAGTCCCTAAATCCTTCTATAGATCTTTCTAAAACCATGAAATAAAACACATATCACTATTCAATAAGATACTAGAATTTACTCCATGAAATCATACAATCTCCCAGATATACAGTTTTCCCAACAAATTTAAAGATCAAGTCTCATAAATCAAAAAGAAATTGGCCACATTTTTCAGCTGATCATTTATCACCTAAATGACATAACAACACCTTATGGTCTTAGGTAACCTCTTAAAAAAGTCCATAATCAAGTCATCCCACTTCCACATAGGCACTATAAGCAGTTGAAGAAAACCCATAGGATACTTATGCTTGTATTTCACCGTATGACAGACAATTCATAATAAAAAACCAGTGATGTTTCTCTTCACACCTGGTCACTGAAACCAACATATGATGTCATGGAACATTTTTTTTACCCTAGATGAGATTCCCATATAGAAGAATGAGAGTCTATCTCCATATTATCCTTCAAGTAATCTTATAATACTAACATCTCATGAATATAGATCACATTATCATCTTACAAGGAGAATCCTGAAATAGAATCACCCCCTACCAAGAAATATCATATCACCAAACACTTGGGGTCTAACTCCTGGATCACATTCATGCAGTAGAACAAATAACATTTGACCACTAAATATGAAAAAGTCACATATTCATGATACTTTTATTAATCCATAATCCACTCATCCATCAAACTCATCAGATGCTATTCCACCTAAGAAGGGCACTCTCTAAGATCCTATATCTCTAGTGTTTTTGTGCAAGATAATTTTTATAGAAATTACATTTACCTAAATTATAGTCCATCTAAAAGTTTAATGATTATAGGTACTCCACCCGAAAACTATTCCTCAAATTGAGATCCCTTTGTGAGAATATATATCACAAGCTATTGTGGTCTATGAAAATAAAAAAAAATCCCACTAAAGAGATAATATCACCAATACTTCAGATCATGGACCATAGCTATAAACTCCAAGTCATGAATTAGGTAGTTCTGATCATGCAGTCATAACTAACATGAACAATAAGAAACTACCAAATCTCTCTAAATAAGTAAATCTCCAAAACAAACACTCAAGGCATCATAGTAAACTGCATATCCAATCCCAATCTTTGGAAGTGGCCAAATCGGGGACATCATAAATCTTCTCTTTAGCTCTAGGAACAACCCCTCAAACTGATCTATCCACTCAAATTAAACTTACTTATTTGTGATCCCTATCATAGATGATTCCAAATGGGAGAATTCTTAGATGAACTATCTGTAGTATTTAAACAAACCAAGGAAGCTCTTGATCTCAAAAACATTATTAGGATGATCCCAAGTCATCATTGCCTCCACCTTATCTTAGTCCATATAAATTCTTGTATTAGATATTAGTTACCCAAGGAACAAATCATCATTAATCCAAAACTCACACATTGATAGTTTGGCATAAATATTATGTTATCTAAGTGTACTCAATATAATATAAAGGTGACTAGGATTCATGTATGAAGACTTATAGTATATGACGATAACATCCACCAAAACATCAATAAAATATTTAAAATGTTAATGGAAAATTATATTCTTAATATCCATGAATTATGCTAGATTATTTTTCAACCCAAAAGGCATGATAAGATACTCATATGGTTTATATATACTCCAGAACATTGTCTTTGGAATAACCCCCTCTCTGATTCGAGATGGGGGTATCCTGAATGAAGATTGACCATGGAGAATAACCAATCTTTCTATAACTGATCAAATAGATCATAAATATTGGGTAAAGAATACCTGTTATTCATAGTTACCTGATTCATCTTCTTACATTCGACACAAATATGCAGACTACCGTCTGCCTTATTTATGAACAAAACTAGAGAACCCTAGAGAGATGTGCTCAGTCTGATAAATCCCCTCACCTCCAAATACTATATCTACACCTTCAACATATTGACTAAGCTGGTTCCATATGATAATGATGGATAGATATAGGTTTTGATCTAGGCAGATTATCAATCTGAAAAAACTATTCATTAATTTAGAGGAAGACTTGAGAATCCATAAGAAAAAACATCTTAATAACAATCCACCATTATAGGAAGGATATAAGAGTACACTACTACTTATACTTCAAAATCCAAGCCTATCATATTTTCTGTAATATCTTCAATATGAATCATGTATATTCCCACTCTTCCCACTCTAATATCCCACTCACTAGTCATCAAACCATTCCTCCTTGGGCATAGTAAAGGATGCACATCTCTAGTATTAGTTGACATGAACTTGATAAATAGTCATCTAGTCTATACTAAAAATCACATTGATTACAGTCATCACAAGGATCATGAAATTCCTTATATGTTCATAGCAAAAAGCTACTATAGTACAACCTAGACATATATGAAGATAATCCACTTTATTCCCCAATGGTGTATCAATGGAAAGAGACTCCAAAGATAAATTTACTGGTAAGTCAAGTAAAACAACATTTTGTGTAGATATAAATGAACGTGAATCACCAATATAAAAAATAGAGATAGAAAGAGTGAATTTGATCAAGATATTAACTTAAAAAGTTGATGGTCCCTTGCCTCTTTCCATCAAAACCTGGTTCATCCCATATAATTGGACCACTAGATCTTCATGACCCTATCCATAGTAATCATTAATTTCATGAGTCGTCATCATCTGGGGGGTTTGAACCTATTTACAAGGACCCTAAATAGTCCCATAGATTAATTCACATATCTAAATCAAACCCCCCATGATACCTTCTCCATGATTCATTTGATAAGAAACACTGAAGATGCCTTGTCTTGCCACACTGATGAAACTTGATTTGGCACTTTAGAAAAAATGTGTGATAATGTACACTCTTTCAATAGTTGAAACACCAATAAACTCCTTCTCCTAAAGAAGGTACTAAAGCTATTCTTCTCATCTTTTTCTATCTGCCTCCACTCTAGTGTAAATCCTCTTCCATTCTCTTCCAACTACCCAAAGTATCACTAGGAAGTCCAATGAAGTATAAAAGAAGACCCCCAATTCTATCTTCATATAGACCCTTCTCAATCACAAATCCTTATAAAGATAATTTTTATACATCATCAAGTCGAAGTTCTTGATATGGAGTATCAACTTTGGATGAAGACTAATCCTGAAAATTATGGCCTTATACACCATATTCCCACCCAATATAGGGGAAAATAAAAGTAACCCCGTGAAATGTATCGAGTAAGTAGACACTGTATTCATCTCACGAAGAAGATCCATGAACTCATGTGCTTAGAGTTTCATCATACATAGAAAGAAATCCTAGAATAAAAGGTCATTGAAAGTCATATAATTCAAACATTTACCTCTACTATATTAAACCATAATGTCCCACAACTATCCAATAATGCTTGGAAGTATAATGGGCATAATATTTACCTTTAAATACTATTGGTTATTCACCAGGTTAAAGACCCTATAAATGATCTGTATCCAATCCTTTTCATCCCAAGATATTCTAAATCCTTAGAAGGATAGAGGATACTAGATTTGAAAGTCTCGAGCATAGTTGACCATAGTCTTGGAAAATCATCTGCCTAGTATAGTCACTTTGTATAAAACTACCATATGAATTGTAACTTCATCTTGATCCCATGGAGTGAGTGTGGGAGCATTCTCAAATACATTTTAATACATGATTGGTGGTAGAACTAAAATTTACTCCCTTACGGGAGTATTCTGGCTTGCTCAACCAAGCGGTCTAGTCTAGTGTCTCTCAGGTGGTATTTTTTTAAATAAGAAACATATGTTTAGAAAACCTATAAAAACATGATTAAATAGTTACAAGGAACCCATGAGGAATTTATATGGAAAATTATCATAGTAGGCTACTTAAAACAAGAAGTCAAAATTCTCTTAGTAAAACTCAAGGATTAAGCTTAGTTCTCCATTCCTACATGTTAGTCACAATCATATATATATAAAAAGCATGCTCAATCTCAACTAATCAATTTCAGTATAGATATATCAAATAACAAGAAAAATATAAATATAATAAATATAATCATTTATTAAATAGTAATAAAGAACTCACATGGGATTTATACAGAAACCTATCATATGAGGCTACTTAAAACAATAAGTCACAAATATCCTTGTAAAAATCATGGATCAAGCTTAATTCTTCATTATTGAATGTTAGTCATAGTCATATATATAAAAAAACCATGAAAAAGTTCAAATAATCAATGCCAGTATAGATATATCATGTAATATGAAAAATAGATATATCATCAATAGAAAGGACATATTAAGGAATTTAATTTAAGAATTATAAATAGTACTAAATATATATATAGCATGTGATCTTAAGATCCTAGTCATGATGCATGAATATAGCCAAATCAAATAAAATAATAACAAAATATACTCATGATCAATTTGAAAACATAAAACCATAACTGTAATAATAGTCCTAAATACAAAACTGAGTGGTCCATTACACATGTGATATCTAGGAACACATGAAACTCCTCTAACTGAGTCTCTCATAACCTAACTCACTTCTACCTTGCCCCAAAATATAGTCAAGAAGAAAGAAAGAGGGAAAACCTATTTTGAAACTACTTTGTAATTACTTGGCTTGAATCACCGAATCTGAGCCAGAGTTCCACATAGCCTCATGCAGAAATCCATATATATAATAGGTTTCCTACTAGTATCAAAGTTTTGAAAATTGTTAGTGGAGATACTATTCCCTCATTAAAAACAAAGACAGGCATAAACAGTAACAAAAAAAATAAACAATACTATAATGAATGACATAGAAAGTATCTCAAGTAATACATAAATATAATCCAAGGACCCCCAATGTGGTAGGTCAAACTAGAGAATTCATATGATAGGTAAATAAATAAACACTTTAACATCACTTTACAGCCCATCCCGGTACATCCTCTGATCACCGTGCTTGATCTATAAGCTCTCTATCACTATGAAATTTACTTTTCCTGTATCCCTGATCATAAAGTCTTCACATACATTGAGATTACCATTTAGAGCGTGAGTATAAATCTAGTAAAACACCACCAATGCATACTTAACATGAGTTCACATGTATAAGAGTTTATGTCATGATAATAAATAAAATTTCAAGAAACAATATACAATTAGGTACCGAGTGGTCATGAGCTAACCCAGCCACTACAAACCCCCAAACATACCATCTTAGGATCCATACCTAAAATGTATTCATGAAGGATTTTGTGAACTAAGTTAACCAAAAGGTCACCACATGTACTCTATAACCACCACAAGGATAACAAGTCTCAATTCAAATCAAATGGCTATCATATTAAGACACTAACTTGATATAGGCCACAAGGCCATCATATATCGACACTGTGTCTCATGTCATTTCACTTAAGACCATCAAACCCATAATCACCTCTGATCTTAGATCACCTAAGACCATCATGACCCCATTTGAGGCTACAAAAGGTTGTATTGCCCTTTTTTCTAACTTAGTACTATCATCATGTCACATGCAACATCTGAACATGATCCACATCTAGGGCCCCCAATCCATGATGAATCCACCTATCACTTTGGCACCTTGCATATAACAACAGAATGACATATACCAAATATATAACATGGAAACATTGTCATCATATCATTCATATATATCCTGAATCATATCACTAAAGTCATAGGTAATGGTATCCAAACAAACACATGTGAGTAAACTCATACATGGTTTATTGGGATACACATAGATACAAATGCGATCAAACTCCAGCATGGTATAAAAATATGAGAACAGAATGTCATGTAATACTAACAATCATATACATAGCCTCTATATAGTAAGAAACTTCCTACCTAAAGGTTATTGATGTTAACATTAAGGTTCATCAAGGGTGCCATCTCCCAAACCACATTCACACACCAACAAGAGTAATCAATCATGATAAGAACTCCTAGAAATGGTTGCACATAAAATAAAATGGATTGTAGAGTAAGAATTAATAAAGAAAAATACAAGGGGTAAAACAACACACCCAATTCCAACCATTTTCAATGATAAAATTTGAGTCTATTTGAAGGAGTAACTTCATCACTCTTGTATAGTGAAAAAATAATAGAAGATCTAGGTCTCCCTAAATATAGATCAACAAGAACATGCATCAACTCCCAAGGTTTGATCTTTAATAAAGGTTAAACAAGGATTTTAAAGGAGATTTACCCAATCCCTTAGCTTCATCAAGGAAGTTCTTTTAAAGACTTTCCCTAAAAACTCATTGAAAGTTCATCTAGAAATTCGAAGGACACAAAAAGAGGATGTTTAGATCAATTAATATGGGTATTAATTGATTAGAAACCATATTGAAGACCCCAAATTTAATCCACACACATTTATCCTTTGATTCAGTCAATATTAGAGAATAAATTTGGTCATTTCAAAACCTGCCCAACCATCACCACACACTCCACCATGGATTGGCCATGGACATGGCGTTCTTGAACGCAAAGCCCAAATGGTTGGTGATACCATGTGTCCCCAAAAAGTAATCCCTTTTCCCTTACCATGGCCTTCAAAATGGTATTGGAAAGGATAATTTGGTCTTGGACCATATGAGTCATTCTTGAGCTCCAAGGTTTGAACTTAACATGGATAGTTGTTTCATTTTTTTTCTATTTTACATAGAGGCAAACCAGAGACTTACAACTTTCACCAAGCCACAGTGTTGCCTGTTTTGGATATAAAAACTTCAAAACTCATTTTTAGATTCTAAAGGATACTCAAATCCTAAAATAATTTACACCAGAAAGAATTAACCCAAAAACTTGAAAGAGAATATGGAAATGAGGCTTCACCCACAAGAAAGAAAATTTCAAGGATTTGAATGGTGTTTATGAGTGGATTCCTCGAGATCAACCCTAGGCTGAAAAATATGTTTTATTCATAGGTAATAATAATTTATTGGTTAATGTTTCATGAAAAAAACCTATTATCATTCGTCTAAGAGGAATCAATGGTAAATGTTATTTCATCCCTATATTTATTCGTTGACATATGATGTGTATTCACTACCTGTTTCCCTTTTATGGAGTATATATTGTAAATGGATTTATTAGATCATATTTTTTCATGAAACATAACATATTTTAAAATCCATATCATGTCTTTCCTTTCATGGGGTTTCAATTCAAAATATAATGATGATGTAAGTGACTTTCATCCCACTTTCCTTTCTTTGAGACATGTTTTACTTTATTCACCTAAATTCATTTAAATAGTGTGAATACTACTTATTAGATATATAATCGCATGAACTATCTATAATTCATGATATTTAACATTAAATTTCAATATTTATCTTTCAAGGGGTGTTAATTTAAAATTTTATTAAGTCATAAGGGTTTTTGTTAACTTTCATTGAATTATGATTTTTCTATATGAACATTATTATTATAATATGGGTATGTTATACCATATTTTTTTATTATGTTGAAATAACTCTATATTTTATTTGTATTTACATTATTATCTCATAAACCCCTTTTCAAATGTTACCTAATTCATGAATTATGATGTCTATAAGGGTGTTTATTAACTCAATATCCTTTCAATGAGTTATAATTTTTATTGATGAAAATCCATATTATATATTGGATTAATGATTCCATATGATTTTATTATGATGTATTTTCTATTTATTTTATGGGGATTTATATTTCTCTCTTATAAAATCTATTTAATATGATTCTTACTTTAAAAATTTGATGTTTAAAGTGGTGGTTTTCTTAATTAATAATTATTCCCCCTGACCATAATTTTAAAATATGGTTTTATTCTATTATAAGATGATACTATAATTCATTATCTCTATAGGGAAAATTAGTTTTTTAATTTAAATATTTTAACTTGATGAATTTATTTATCAAGAAGTATAAATTTGTTAAGAATAACTCCCATCCTATATAATAATTATTTCTCTTCAATGTCTATATTTTCTATTTCAGCTAATTCTATCCATTATATTTGGAAACCTAATTATGTATTGTCTCATGTGACCTTTATCTCACCCTTTTTTTATTTTCAAAAGTAAGTTTTATTATCTATTTTAATGATGCGAGGTTTCCAATTTATTATTTTAAAATATTAAAATGGTTTTCATAAAAATTTGTTGTATATTTCACTCCACATTTCCTATAAAATCTATTATATAATTTTCAAGGATCAATTATTGAAGATCATTTTTAAAAGTAAAATATTTCAATAAACATCACTTAAATTTTTAAAAAATGTATTTTTGATGTGACCAATAACTTCATCTTTTAGGAGCATGGTAAAAATGTTTTCTAAAAACTCATTTACATTTTCTCTTATCATAATATAATTATTCATTATAAAGATTAATTTCCATGTTTTAAAATGGTTTTCTAAATTACTTTAACCCTAGACGATTTTAAAAATAAAATTAGATATTCTTATATTTTTTAAAAGTACAAGTTTTTTAAAAGAAATTATTCATTTTAAAAGGGATTTTAAAGGATTGCGTTTTTAAAAAATAATTATTTAGTGTTTCTATGTATTCTAAAAGAAAGTTTTTGAAAACATATTTCTCTTATAATTTTTTTTTCTGATAGTTCCTTTTTTTGTTTTAAAGGATAATTTTTATTAATCTCAAAATATTTCATTTCAAGGAATTTTTTTTAATGATTTTTAAAGACTTTAAAAAAGGGGTTATTTCCCCTCATTTTACGTGATTTATACAATGATATTAAAAAGTTATTTTTCATCCATGTCAACATAACTAATGATCCAAATGTTACACTAGGTATATTTTTATGCCACCATTCAACTTCTTTCTCTCTATGGATTATGGAATGTTCTAGGTGGTTTTTTCATGAAACCATTCTCTTTTACATTGGTTAATTAATGTTTGATGTATGATTGTTTTCATGTTCTAATGAAACAAACATATATGTATTATTATTAATATAAATATCAGGGTTCTATATATTCCTATAATGAATTGGTTAACGATTTATATCTAATTATATAATAATGGGAAATGATTATTGATTTTAGATCAACTTTGGTAAATATGATGTAATGATTAATACACTATAGAAAATAAGAAGTAATTCCTGACCCACTAGAGTAAATAGGAAGTAATTACTAATCCACTAAGGAAAAGGGAAGTGATTACTTATTCTCTAAGTTATGATTCCTATTCTTATTATTGTTCCATATTTTTATGCAATATGGATATGATTATGCTCCATGGCTCATGTTTATTATCTCAAACTTTTTTACCATGGTATATTTTTATTAATTTGAGATTAAATCTATTACTATCATGTCATATGGATAAATATTATTGTTTCATGTTTATTTTAATAAGATATTTCTCCCTGCTCATTTTTTATCATATGCTTATGATATAATCCTTGATGAACTGTTGTTGAGTTTTTCTCTTAATGCGTGTTTGAGATCAGCCCTTTCTTATGTTTACATTCAATAGGTTATAAAGAAAAGTATAAATTATGAGAATTAAGAAGGGATTATAGTGTTGATAAACTATATAGAAATGTTCATAAGTGTTGTAAAATAAATTTCTTATGTAGCTAGTTCTCAAAGACACTAAACCTTTGGTTCTTGCAATTGTGTGTTTATTATGATATGTACTATTTATCTTTTTTAAATGATATAGAATAAAGATATTTCTAAATTGGATCATATCACTTCATATAAAATCATAATTTTAAAGTATGTTATTTTAACATCAGACTTGATAGTGTGGGTTTGGGGTGCCTCAGTTTGTATAAGAGCAAGGTTTAGTTATTTTTGAGGATTATTTTAGTAATTTTTTGGGATTGGGATTAGATAATTTTTGTAAAAAAATAAGGATAAGTCCAATTATTGTATAACATCGTAAATTTTTGGTAATGTGTTGAGTATGTGGTTTTCCTATCAGTTACATCCTTATATGGATACTGGAAAGTGGATATGAATTTTCCATAAATGTATCTAGGGGTAATCACCCTAGAAAAAATTGGTTGAGTACCAACTTGATCATCACTTGGTGTATGATGAGTGGGCCTAAGACCACACACCTAGCTAAGAACTCATAAGGTATGTGATTTGGTTGATCATATTCTCTTTACAAACCATTATAATGGATTTAGTTACATATTTTTGGCATGGTAAGAGAACCTAATAGGAAAATGATCATGGATAGTCCAGTTTAAAGTGAGAGAGTTACAGGATACACCAAGTGTGACATAGTTAAACCAAAAGTGCTATCAATTGAAATAAAGGTTAAATAGAAGAAGTGGAGGGTTTTTAAGGCATAATAACATTTACCAGATTAATTGGAAGAAATTAAACACCCTTGTATGAAGAAATCAATGCTAGTTAATATGATACTGTATAAAATAATAAAATAAATAAATATTGTATAGGAGTATCTGATACCGAATAATACACTTCGTCATATTTAAAATCAATCACACGGATTTGAGAGAGATCATAAAGGTTACAAAAATCATACCACCTCTGTAAGTATCCAAAGGTAAAATGGACCACATTTCATATATGAAGGATTCTATATTATCTTATGGTGTACTATAACCTCAGTATGTAAAAGAATAATTTAGAAAGTGAGAAATGAGTTTTAGTGATTTTGGAAAAGAATTAGGTTCTCAATCCATAACCACAACACCATCATATGGAAGTAACATTCATATAGAACCATAGGATGCTCCTGGGTGGTGTTTTAATTAATTAATTAATTTATAATACATGTATCAATTCCTTAGATAATTCATGCATCGTATACACGAATTAATTTAACTCTCATATGTTTCATCTCATGAAAATTATATTTTAATGATAGCCAAGGTAGAGGATTGATCAACTCTACATCCATTAGTACCTATGTAGGTACTATAATATATATATAAATAAATATATATATATATATATATCCTAATATGCATGAAAATAAAAAAATTCATGAAAGTCATAAAAATATATATTATATATATATGTAAGTTTGTAGAATATATATATCTATTCTAATATCTAACTTTCACTAAATCCTATAAGACTTTATGCCGTTTCACCTTATATTATATCGTACACAATAACTTGTGCAAACATATCCAAAAATTCTTTTGGATATTTTCCAAAAAACTTTTGGAAATCTATCATTAACTTCACCTTTTATCATATCATATAAAATTCTTTATGAACACCCTTACAAAACACTTTTGGATTAACTATAAAACACTTTTTAGAGTAGTTAACTAATTCAAAATCAATCCCCATTCAGTCAACCAAAATGTGTGACCTTACGTGACTTTACAGTTTGAAAAAAATATGAAACTTTAGACCCATAAGTGTAAGAAAAGATTGAACTCTAGAAAAACATTAATGCTACTCAAGATATAAAGGGATCTCAGATGATATCTATCAAACACATGTATCTCTATACATGTGTCCACTGGTCTATATCATATAGAAACATGAATTCTCATATTTTTTTCTTTTTCTAATAAATCATACGACCATGGTACACAAAAAATTTCAATCCCATATAGACAACTCATCTGTTATCAATTCTTAGAGTGCATACTGAAACGATCGATGAATATATCACATATAACTCATACTTATAGATAATCACATCACATGTCTCTTTTCTGGATAAATATATATAATATCTAGGCACAACCACACACTCCCATAGTCTATATCAATTAAGGGTCCATATTCCATACTTGTCATATGATAGGTAAAATCCCATATTGGTTAAGCTCCAAATGGTGACATGATCAACAACATACCCAACCAACCTCGTATTAGTTAAGTCAATATGTATACTTGTGTAATTAGGGTATAAAAGTATGAATCTTTTCATTCTAGGTATCTCACCAACCTTAGGTAGTGGGGACTAAAATATGATCCATGTACCCTAGTATACCAAACAATTCTATATGACACTCCATGTGGTATACTTAGTAGTTCATCCGACACATATGAAGAATCCTATTATTTTTCTTATGCCTCATGATATCATTCTATATCTCTATACAAGAATCTTAATCAAGATAACCTTAACATTTCTTCCCAACTTATAATACTTCTTGAAAAACATTAGTAAGAGATAAACTCAAATTCATACATTGATAGGTATTTTATCAATACTCTTCTCAAAATGTATATTTATATATACATTTATTCATACAACATGAAAGAATTTTGAAGTGGAGATTTCCTATAATATGATACATTTTAATATTCTTAGACTTTTCAATTATACTTTACAAACAAAACATAATAAATGGTTTATCATATAATATATGATAAACTAATAGATCAAATTTATGTTTCCTACACTTTATGGGTTTTGGTACAACATTGAATTATATGAAATTCAAATCACATCTCTATAAGGCCATATAATAACCCCCCCTAAACTCTTTAGTGAGAAACATCTATAAAGTAATCTAGATTGTATAATGGCGTGATTTAGGAATCATATTCCTAAATTTTCAAATTTTTATCATAGTTAAACTTATTAACTTCATAACATCAAATGTTACGACGTTAACTTCTATTGTCTACTTTGAAATCTTTATGAGTTCTTTATCATAATCCTTGAAACCCTATTCAATCAAACATTTTCCTTAAAATAATGGAACTACATACATTATTTTTTACTAATACAACCTATCTCTATTAAGATATTAAGTAAAGTTTACTTTAAACTTAGATTAGTATAGTTTTTTATTTTTTAACTTTGAAATTATTTATTTCCAAACATACTCCTACTATCCTCATAGAAACTTTATTATTTTTAGAATATCTTGCTAAGATACACACTCCCTTTTGTGTTAGGAAATAACATTTATTTCCTTTTAAAATAAATATTTAAAAAATTAACTATTGTTTTCATATAATATAAGTTATTATATGTTTTAGAATTGTTTTTTCATTTTAAAAGAAGAATTTATTAAAATACACCACCGATGGGTGGTGGGAACAAATTCCCACAAATTTTAAGAAAATACTTGGATAAAATTTTTATCCTGGATAAAACACTTTTATCCATATATTATTATCAATTTTTTACATAACTTTATAAAATATAATACTTGTTTAGAAGATTAATCACTTCATAATTGTTCAGAACAATACTTTGTAATTAAACAAATTCTCTTATCAGATAAAGAAAATTAGATAAATACACACATCTTTTACCTATATTCATTGGAGATTGATAAAATACTTTACATCTAAATCATTGATGTAGTAACTATTTACTTTATCTCATGAATATAAACTAAAATCTCCATCAATTATTCCTTAGATTTTGAACTCGAGCATATTTACAACACTTTGTGAATTATATATATGGTATCACATACCTTTTAAAACTAAGAATCAATTTCTTAAAAATACATACCTGACATGGAAATTACATGAATTTTCCTACACTCCTTCATGATTATATTGGATAATCCAAACATATTGAGTTATTACTCTTCCCCTTGAGAAAACTAGGTTTCAATAACCTTGATTGGATTCTTGAATATATAATGTTCAACTTTTCAACTAAATTTTCTTCTTATGGTTTAAAATTTTAGCTACTTGTACTTTCTATATAGTACTTTAGAACCTAGAAATCGTATGTATAATTCATATTTATATTCCAAATACTTTTAGAATAATAGTTAAAAATTTATTTAATTCAATCATATTGTCAAACATTTATATATATGATAATAAGATAAATTACCTAACTATAACAATCTATATTTAGAGTGTCCTTAAAGTATGAAATATAATTGAACAAATAATAAATACGTGTATCAAAAACTACTCATCTCATTTTATTATACATTAATTTTTTTTCATACTATTGCCAAGATAAAAACAAGATAATACACATCTTATAGAAAATTCATCCAAATTGGAAGCATCCAAGTTATCAATATAGAAACTCATTTTCTCCTTTACTTGAATCAACCTCCAAGGTCCAAACATTAATTATTTTCTCATTCTGAAATTTTTAATATTTACTATTGTAGTTGGTTCCCTAGAAAAAAATTATATGTACTTTATGTTGACCTATATTCATAGTTTTGAATATTAATAAACTACTTATAACACCATGATTCTTCTTCTTCGTAACATAGTATGTGATAATGTCTTAAGAGTAGTTGTAATTATAAAAGGTCATAACAATTCTCGTCTAAGATGAGAACCTGAATGAGCTATCACACTATTTTTAAATAAATTTTCTATATCCAAATGATATTACTTTAGGTACACAAATGATACATGCTATTATGGGTGGGGAATCATAGGAATTTGAGTCACCTTCTCATGGTGTACGTCCTTTGTAATATCCAATGTTGGATATTATGAGAACAAGACCCACCAGTAAGAAATCCATATTTATATGGGTCCTTGGATATTACTATCTGTGATCATGTGTATTGATCCTTATAATTTAAGATTATTATTAATGAGTATTATTAGTCACATTCTTTGATGAATTCATGAAAACCATGATGACATATGTTCACGGTGAGGCATGATACGTTTGGTGTATAATGAGTATTGTAACATTTATAAATAATGAGAGAATGTATTTTTACCTTATGTTACTTAACAGAAGTTGATATATTAGTCCCTTTTATGGAAATGATATAGACTAAATAAATCCATGGCCATAATGTTCTATAGGAAAGTTCGATTTTTGGGAAGTCAAAGAAATATTCATCAAGCACATAGGTTAATGGCACCAGCATGCATCCAGTCTGATTAGAGATATTGTGATAAAGGTATTATATTATATAGTAAGAATCCTTATGAGGTATTATGTCATTAGAGAATTAACTTATTTTTCTATGGGTTCCTTGGCATGTTTTTAGATTCTAACCTTTGACTTTAGGCTGTTTCACCTAATTCCACTAAGAAAATGGCCTAGAGGGTCACACACTAAATGTATTCAGAATATCAATTAAATAATATATTTTTATTTATTATTTAACAAGTTGAATAAATATTATTTCCACATGTTATTTAATAATTAGTAATGTTTTCTTGATAATATTTATTCCGTCACTAGTTATTCGATAGAATATAATGTGATTGGAATATTTAATAAATATTTATTTTCTATTTAGTGAATATAATATTTATTGATTGGTTGGTGAATAATGAAGTGATATTTATTTAATAAATAAATTGTTATTATTCAAGGAACGATAAATATTATGGATGAATGACAGACTGAGTTTAATGGTCCAATGAGAAACAATAAATATTAAATATTCTTTAATTAAATAATATTTAACTTAATTCAAAAGTTAAGCACATGTTGGGAAATAATAATAATAAAATTATTATTATTTGACATGGGGTTATTTATGGATTAAATAAATAATAAGGGGAACTTGTGTAAGTATTTATTTCTAACCCTAGTGATATATAAACCCAGTTATATATTTTTCTCAATGAGCTGATCCATTTTGTTTGGTTGTGCACAATGGATTTGGAGAATAATCTCAGGCCCTAGAGAGATCCCTTCTCCAAGAACGTTCCTAAGAACAGAGAGAGATCTTCCTCTACCACCACTATGAATTCAAGAGAGATCAAAGAGAATGCTTTAGAAGTTATTCTCGAGGCAATAAAATATAGATTATGAAAATGATAGGATATGCAGTGCTAGCACCTGAATATTCATACGACAACGTTCGAAGATTTTTGGAACATGTGTGGATAATTTCTAGGGGGATCTTCTCTTGATTTATATAAAAAAATAATGGTACAATGTAGATCTGTTGTCAGATCCATCAACGAAGCAATAATCCCAACAAGGTAATTCTCAATTAATTAAATTGATTATAAATAATATGTGATGATCCTCTCTCTTGTTCCATTAGTATATCCCCTATATATATTCTTTGATTCAAGTATGCAGATCATAAATTTTATCATTGTGTAAATATTATATTAATCATTGATCTTGACAAAAATCAAAGCTAGGCATGACACATCACATTCTTCCACTGCTCCTAGAACCTTCAACTGGTATCAAAGTGGTTACATAATTATTTATAATTACTTAAAAATCATTGATGATTTACACATTTTGATTTATATTTCAATTCAAGTTTAATAATATTTTTTATCTGAATTTCCAGATCATCTTCTTCCTCCTTCGTTTCTTATAGATATAATAAAAATGATTAATTTTATGAATGAAATAAAATTGAAGATCTCATCCGATGGTGATGAGGAATTTGGTCGACTAACACAGTAGTACACATTGTGTAACTGAGGTTACACGTCATGTAATTATGTTTATTGGATTAGTAATTAATTCAAAAATTAATTCAAACTGTGTGCATTGATGAAACATGGTAAATTTATTTATTATACCACATGTTGACCAGGCCATCCTGGTGCACGGTCTACTTGAGTACATGCCATGTAGCCCACTTAAATGGTGTATAGTCTACTTGAGTCACATATGGGACATGTATTACCATACATAACCTACATGACTGGTGACTATGTAACTCAGATACCACACACCATGTAGTCTCGTATACACTTCGTGTAATACAAATTTTTTGAGGCATAGTTTACACACTGATTCCCTAAGCGTGTACCTTGGATAGATGGTGAGATATGTACAAGATGTGTATCATGCCTATACATTCTATTTACTTATACCAAATTATGTAGTTTTAAATTTTTTTATTATACTATGTAAAGCACATAAACATGTGCTTGCATGTGTTCATTAAGATAATATGACACTCTCTCTCTCTATATATATATATAAAATTTTCAATAATATATACTTAAGGATCATATTTTCATATCCTGCATGAGTTGTATTATAGTTGTTACTCTACGTTCATTGAAGCATAACACATGAATAAAAAATCATGTAATTAGTGTAATAATTAAGTTGATAGTACACATCATGAAAGTACGTGATAAACCTTATATTCCATATGTCACAAGATTAAATAATATAAGAGCATAATATATGTTGGGTAGATTCAGATGGGTATTCACCATGTCTCCTCCAAGGTACTTTTTTGTACACAATTAATTTAAAGTAAATTTATTTAATTTTTTTATAATAATGACGGATGAGAATATTAAGGAAAATTGGATGAGAATTAAGATAAAATAATTGATTAATTAAAGTTGATAATTAATTTATTCAAGTGTGATTTATCTTAAATAATAATTATTTTGAATTGAATGATAGTTTTATTAAATTCATAATTCATTTCATGCATGTGGATGATCATGAGAATTGACCAGAACTTTGCATGTGATTGGTTTCATTTAATTGATTATTAAATTAAATTTCTATCCTATGTGTTTTCTCTCCTCTTATTATGTAAGAAACTGTATTCCCATGGTTTCTTTTATGTAAACCAATTGTTTCCCTCACATGAATTTAAGTAAAATCATATGTAATGATTGGAGCTCCCAAGCTAGTGGAGTTGGTTCATGTTTGGAGCCAACATGAAACCAATCCAAGAGAGATACATAGGTGGACAGGTGGAAAGTTTTAACACAAACCATAATTGGTTTAAAGTGTTTTCCCCTAGGTCAATGTTTACTTTATCAACTGCTAGATAAAATAACCATTAGTAAAAGAACATGATCATAAAAATTTATTATTTTTTTTTTCTATCAAGTTTAATGGTTATTTTATTATGGATGTTTTGTCACGATCACATGAATTAATGAAATTAATGAGCATGAAAGATAAAACTAATATAAAATGGCTTATGGGTAAATGTTATCTAATATATGATTAACCACTAAAGTAAATCCACTTAATATTAACAAGCATGTAGTAAATATAATAATTTTTAATTTATGCATAAAAGGATAAAATCTCTCAATTATATATATTAAGTTGGTATAGCCTTCCACTAATTCAGTTAAAATCAAACCATAGTTCAAAGTGTTTGACCAACCAATGTTGGGGTGATTTCAATTATTAGATAATTATAACTTGAAGTTTTGGGTTGACTTAATTTAGTTCACATCAAGGGTTGACTATCAATGTAGGATTCAGTGTAACTAAGAGGCAAGGGTTAAGGAAATCCAATTTAAGGATTTTATAATTAGGGAGTCCACTCAACAGATCAAGGAACTGTGAGTTAATGTAGTTGTCATTTGGAATTCCTACCTAAAACCATTCAAGTTTGTTGACCAACTAAAGTTATGGTAATGAGAAGGGGAATACAGTTCCTTGCCACTATAATGTACAAGAAACAGAACATTCTTAAGTCAATGGTGAGGTCTATTAAGTTTTGATAAAATAGTGCTAGAATAATGAATATGATATTTTTTTATTTGCCTAAAATTTATCATCTAAAGTACTAGAATTATTCTCATCTTATTTGTAGAAAAATATTAAAATGACTTAAAACATATCATTGCAATCTATACTTGAGAAGGATAAAATTTTCATTGGTACAAATTTCTAAGAGTAGAAAATGCAATTACACATTATCCAATAATCACATTTTTTATCTATACAAATTTATCACCTTTTCCTGTTAAATTATTTATTTGGATAGATAACCATTTAATGTTCTTATCAAACCGTCGATGTTGGGGCCCTAATAAAATTCAAGATATTTATGATGGACCCCCTATTATATGAAATATTAAGAGAAGGAAAACTACATAATAAATGGGGAGTACCTGAAATATATAACATCATAGGTTTAATTATATAATCATTACTATAATTCTAGACTATACCAAGAAAGGAATTTCTTTATGTTGTAAGAACCTGTTATTGATGTGTCTCGTAATGAGGTAGGTGATGAAGAGTTATCTTTCTATGAGAAACATCTATATGATGCTATATATGTTCTATGTTTCATGATTTTATCCATGACCAATAAGATTTTGAAGCAACACGAGGACATAGATGTGTATAGCATGATGTCACACCTTCAGTATCTCAATCAAGAGAAAGAGAGATAAGAGAGGTATGAGATATCCAATTCCGAGTTAAAAAATAATATTGGAGAGTCTGTGCCTTTTGGGCCTGATGTTGTCAAGATTATTGGATACATTGAAGGATTATACATCACAGGGATTAAATTCTTAGATGAGTAGTGTATAGGTCTCATATTTTCATCAATTTCTAATACCTTCTCCAGTTTTATTGTTAATTAAAATATGAGTAATAAAGATAACAGTCTTTTAGATCTTCTTAGTTTGATTCACTAAGTGGATAAGGACATGGGGTGTGACAAACCCTCATTTCTTATGGTGAATAAGAAAAGGAAGAAAAAGGCAGAGGAGACTAGACTCATAACAAGTTTAAAGCTCCTAAGCACCATCCTTACAAGAAGTGGAAGATCCAAAGGTAGGGAAAAGAAAAATACGCAATATGTTTTTCATTTGAAAAGTGATAAGTGTATTTCATACATACATTTTAAGGTGTTTTAGTATATTGAAATGTGTATTTAATTGAAAAATATTTCCAATTTCTGAATGATTTGATTTTTATTTATGTTTTATGGTAGGAACAATAGAATTATGAAAAATGAACAAAAATGGATGTATTTTGGAGCGAAAAGACACGTCGTACCATGAGAGAAGCTCACGAAGTGACACTGATTTGTTGTATATAGAGAAAGATATAAAACAATACAAAGACCAATTACACATCATGTAATCTCATTACATGACATGATATTTTGGAGAGAAAATCCACCGTTTGTGAAAGTCGTGAAGCTGTTACATGATGTGAAAGTAAGTTTCACATCATGAGTCCCACTTACACATCATGAAAGGAGTCAAAGATCCAAATCTACGAACAATATTCATGCAAGATTTAACCAGATTCAAAATATGTGGAGATCAGATTACACGATGTGAAACTATGTTAAACATAATGAAATTTTCAGGAATCATAAAAAAATAGAGATACATGAGATCTGTGATGTGACTGGGTTTTTTGACCAAACCCCTATAAATACACACTTGGTTGCACCTTGGAGGAGTATTCAGGATGGAGCTCGATGATGAGCCACTTCCTAGGACTTTCACCACTATAGAGTCATGATTCACCATTTTATTTAGGATTTTTTTTATAAACCCACTCATGGTTCACATGATAAATTTATTTCTTTGTGCCAAGGAATGTAGGATGAACGAGGATTGAATGTATGAGGTATTTTATATTTTAATGAAATTTAAGTTGGGATGTAGAATTTGTTATTAATTTCTATCTATTTACTGATTTCTTATTGCAAGATCATTGTGAGTGTGGTTGGGGAATGGGTTTAATTTCTTTCAGTATTTGAGCATGACCATTGCCTAAGTTGATTGAATGTTATATTTTAATGTGAAGTGTAGGGTTTATATTTTCTCCATGAACATTGGGTTTATCTCTTCTCTATATTTAAAATAAAGTTTTGGGTTACCCATTCTTTATAATCTAAAGTACCTGACCATGAGAAAAGGATAACTTAGGATGGAGAGCATTTACCATGACCATTGGACTTGATATGACCCAATTTTGATGACCGCATGATTGTTAATTGATTATTTTACACCTTATCATCCCATGAACCTGTATTCATTAATGTTCAACACATGTTTTATATTTTTATTCTCTTACCTTCTTCACCAAATCACATGATCGATAGTTTAGATTTATTTTCTAAAAATTGAAATTAGTTTATATTTATTTTATTTAATTAATATTTTCTCTAACCCTATCACTATGGGTTCAACCGCAGACTTGAAATTTATATACTAAGATGTAGTTTAGTTATTTTTTTGATTCATGTTCTAAATTTATAATTGTGATAAGCCAGCAGGAATTAATGAAGTCCATGTGGATATTTACAAACAAGGCCAATGGAAGAAGAACTACACCCAGGGGAAAGGGGAAGCTGAATGTGCAATCTTTATCAAGTGTAATCTTTCAATACTTATACACTAGGTATTAGATACAACTTTTGGTGCTGAAATACATATGAAATTGTAGGAACCAAGTAGATTACAAATGATTTCTAGAGGAGAGGTGGATTTTTGAGATGCTAATAGTATGATGATGAATTTTCTGGCCATTGGTGACTACCTCCTTTCATTTCCAGTGGGAATGATTTTGGTTTTATAATATTGTTATTATGTACCAACGATTACTATGTACATAATTTATATATAATGCTTAGATGTATATGGGTTCATTTTCAAGTTTGGAAATAAATGTTTTTTCTTTTATAAATACAACACATGTTATGGTATATCGAGCATTTAAATAATAGTATATTTGTATTAAATTATGAAAATCTAGTATTGGAAATCGATAATGAATCATATTCACACAACACATATATCACCTAGCTATATAATCACCATCTCCATTATGTAAACAAGAAGAGGTTGACAGAGCTCTATCAAGATGGTTATTTAGACTCATCTGAGGTAAAACCACTTGAAATATGTCATAAATATTTACAAGGAAAAATGAAAAAACCACCACTTGGTGGACAAGGTGAAAGTTCCATAGAGATTCTAGGATTGGTACACATTGATGCATGTGTACCATTTCTAGTAGAGGCTAGAGGTGGATATTCTTATTCATAACTTTTTTTCTAATGACTTGAGTAGATATGGATGTGTTTAATTATTAATGTATAATTCTGAGTGCTTTGAGAAATTCAAGGAATTAAAGAATGAATTAGGAAATCAACGTTGTAAGAAGATAAAAAAGCTTCAGTTATATCATGGTGGTGAATATATTAAGTAGGATTTTATCGACTTCTTATGGGAGTTTTGGATTCTATATTAACTCACTCCACCTTATACACCATAGTGGAATGGTGTTAGTGAAAAGTAGGAACTATAACTTGTTAGACATGGTATGGATGATAATGAGTCATACAGATCTTCCATTATCCTTTTGGGGACATGTATTACAAACTATGACATACACATTAATCTGTGTACCAACAAAAGAAAAAGACGGAATTATCTTCAAGTTATGAAGTGAAAATAAACCCATTTTTTCTAATACACATGTATTTGGTTGCAAGGAATTTGTTAAGGCCTTCTCAGGAAACAAACTAGAACCCTGAGGCAAAAAGTGTATCTTTATAGAGTATAAAAAGGAAACCAAGGGATACAACCTATACAACC
The DNA here is from genome assembly GCA_963277665.1 of Viscum album. Taxonomy (NCBI): domain Eukaryota; kingdom Viridiplantae; phylum Streptophyta; class Magnoliopsida; order Santalales; family Viscaceae; genus Viscum; species Viscum album. The sequence goes on along the minus strand of OY728164.1, from coordinate 564,009,294 downwards.
CCTCAGATAATAAAGTGAATTTCCCCAGATAAGACATCTTTTTTGAGAGGGATAAAATATTTAAAAATTATAGGGGGAGAAATATTGACTTCGATGAAGTCAATGATCAAGATATAAAAGAGTTGGTACATGAAAAGGTTCCACATGTCAAAAAGTAGTTCTTGAAACACAAGTAATTCATAGGAGCTCTGGAGAGGTAGGAGAACCAGAGAGATATGGTTTTCTAGTCACCAAATATAAAGACTTATTATTGGTTGAAAATGATGAACCTATCTCATAAAATGAGGTAGTAGAGAGCTCAAAATCTACAAGATGGGAAGAATCCATGAATTTGGAATTAGATTCCATGTATCAGAACAACGTTTAGGTTTAGGCCAATTCACTAGTTGATGTAAATCTCGTTGGATGAAAATGGGTATTTAAGAGGAAACCGAACATAAAAGGGAAAATGAATACCTATAAACAAATTCTAGTGTCTAATGAATTTTAACAAAATCAAGTAATTGACTATGATTAAACCTTTTCACTAGTTTCCATTTTTAAATCCATCATAATTCTACTTGTTATAGAAGCTTACCATGACTATGATATTTGGGAGAAGGATTTAAAAACTGAATTCCTTAATGGGAACAATTAAGAAGATTTCTATATGACATAACTAAAAAGGTTTTTTACTCCAGGTTATGTCCAAAGGATTTTCATGTTGATGATATCCATTTATGGATTGAATAAAGCATCCTAGTCATGGAAAATTTTATTTTATGAATCTATAAAAGAATTTGGATTCATTAGGAATGAATGTGAGACATGTGTTTACAATAGGTTTAGTGTAAATGAATTCGTTATCCTAGTAGTATATGTTTATGACATATTACTTGTTCGAAATGATATAATAGTCTTATAGTTTGTTAAGGACTGGTTAAACAAGTGTTTATCCATAAAAGACTTAGGCAAATCAACCTATATTCTAGGATTAAGATCACTTGTGATAGATACAAGAGGATTCTTGGACTAAGTCAAAGTATATATGTTGAATAGATACTAGATATATTTATTATGGAACAATCCAAGATGGGATTTTTTCTATTGTCACATGGTCTACATATTTCTAAGAAAACGTGTCCGCAGACACAACATGAGAAAGAGATATTGAGTAAGATCCCATACAATCCAGTGATAGGATTAATAATTTATGCCAAATTATATACCAGACTTGATGTTTCCTATGCATTGAGAATGGTATGAAGATATCAAGAAGATACAGAAGAAAAGAATTGGTCTACTGTTAAGGCTATCCTTAATTATCTGAGAATAACCAAGGATATGTTTTGGGTGTATGAAGGATACTAGGAGCTAGTCATCAGGGGTTATAATGATGCTAGTTTTCAAATAGATCAGAATGATCTAAAGTCATAGTCAAGATATGTTTTCGGTCTCAATAGAGGAGCTGTGAGCTTGAAGAGTTCAAATTTGCCAGTTTTCACCAATTCTACAATGGAGTCCGAGTATATAGCAGCTTCTGACACTTCCAAGGAAGTTGTTTTGATAGAAAAATTTTCTTGGAGGTTGATGTGGTACTTAGTAATAAATACCATATCAAATTTTATTTTGATAATACTACAATGATGGATCTTGCAAAAGATCCAAGGTCACACCAATGTACGAAGCATATACTCCAGATGTATCAACTCTTGAGGGATTTTTATCAAAGAGGTGAATTTGAATTAAGCATAGTACCCATGTAAGAGAACATGGTAGACCCATTTACTAAATTACTATCTCAACAGAATCATGTGTATCATGTGAGAGCTAGTGGACTGAAGGTTGTTAGCAGTTGGCTCTAGTGAAAGCGGGAGTCTGTTGGAGTTGGTGCCCTAGAACTAAATTCTGTGCACTTTATGTTGACCTGTATTTATAGTTTTGAATATTTATAAACTATTTATCACATCATAATTGTTCTTATACATAACATAGTATGTGATATTGATATATGCTATCATGGGTGGAGACTTATAGGACTTTTAGGAAACTTTTCATGGTGTACGCCCTTAGTAATATCTAGTGTAGGATATTATGAGAATAAGACCTACTACAAGGAAATACACATTTATATGTGTCATTGGATGTTTTTATCCCCAGACATGTGTATTTATCCTTAGAATTTGATATTATTATTAATGAGTATTATTATCCATTTTATTTTACGTATTAATGAAAACTATGATGACATATGTTTATAGAGAGGTAGGACGCGTTGGGTGCTTCACGAGTAATATTACATTAATGAATAATGCATGTAAATATTTTACCCTTATATTCCTTAATGGATGTTTATATCTCAGAACCTTTTATAGAAATGATATAGCTTAAATAAATCCATGTCCATGGTGTTCTATAAGAAAGTTAAACTTCAGGGAAGGCAAAGAAAGATTCATCGAGCATATAGGTTGATGGAATTGGAATGCAACCTACTTGATTAGAGATATCATGATAAAGGGATTATATTACATAGTAATTGTTCATATGAGGAATTATATCATTACAACATCAACTTATTTCTCTATGGGTAACTTGATGTGTTGCTAGATGCTAATCATTGACTTTAGGCTGCTTCCCCTAATGCCACTGAGAAAGAGGCCTAGAGGGTCACACACTAAGTGTATCTAGAATCTCAGTTAAATAATATATTATTATTTATTATTTAATAAGTTGAATAAATATTATTCTTACATGTAGTTTAATAACTATTTATGGCTTATTTATCTCATTTATTCCATCACTAGTTATTTGAGAGAATATAATGTGAGAAAAATATTTAATAAACATTTATTTTCTATTTAGTGAATATAATATTTATTTATTTTTTGGCGAATAATGCAGTGATATTTATTTAAAAAATAACTAGTAATTATTCATGTTTCGATAAATATTGTGGAGAAATTATAGACCTATTTTATGATAAAAAATAAAAAGGATTTAATAATATTTAATTGAATTCACAAGTTAAGAACATGTCAAGAAATAATAATAATACTAATAATATTTGACATGGGTTTCTATAGAGATTAAGTAAATACTAAGGAGAACTTGTGAAATTATTTATTTCTAATCCTAGTTATATATAAACCCAATTATATTATTTTTTCAATGAGTGAATTCATTTTGTTTGGTTGAAAACAAAATATGTGGAGAATCCTGTCAATCCCTAGAGACCTCCCTTATCCAGAACTCTCCAAATAATGGAGAATGATCTTCCTCTACCCCCACTTTGAAGTCAAGAGAGATTAAGGAGAATAGTTTAGATATGGTTATCAAGGAGATCAAATGCGGGAGACATAAGTGATATGATCTACCATGATAACTCCTAGAGATTACTGTGATGACATTCATAGATTTTCATAACACTTGTTGATCACCGCTAAAGAGAATCTGATCTTGATTTATACAATACAATGATGATACAATGCAGTTATTTTTTCAAATCCATCAATGAAGAAATTATTCCAACGAAACAATTCTTAATTAATTAAATTGATTATAAATAATATGTGATAATCCTATCTCTGGTTCTAGTGTTCTATCCCTTTTACTTATTTGATTAAATTATGTAGGTCAAAACATTTATCATTATGTAAATCTCATATTGATCAATGATCATGACAAAAACCAAAGCTGGGTACGACCCATCACGCAATTCCACTATGCTCAGAACCCTCATTTACCACACTAAAACATACAGTCAATATTATATATCTTTTAGAATAATAGAATTTATTTCTATAATAATAAAAGTTTTAAGGAAACCTTTAGTCTCACCAAGACATTTTTAATATTCAATTATATTGAATATCTTTTGATGTGACCAATAATATTGAGTATATGAGTCTAAAATCATTAACATATCCAATCATATTTAGTATATCATTGGAGATAAATATTCCTTTGGTCATTTTTCATCTAATGCCCTTGAAACATTAATTAAATCAATCTATGTTTCCATAAGCATCTAGATTCACTTACTGAATAATTTCAATACATAGTTACTAAGGAAGGAACTGTTCTAAGACATATAATTTTCATTAATAACTTTTCTTAAATCACTAAACTAGCCTAAGAACTTTTTTAAAGTTACCAGTATTAAGAGTAACTTTCATTAAGATTCTCCTATAAAGTATTGATAAAACCTTTTATCTTGACTATGATGATATTATCTACAATAGTATATTTTATCAAATGAGTGTCATGTATTATGAACTATTTAATAATTAATTTTATTAAATGGTCACCAAATAAAATGATGACTCCTTTTAAAATCCATCATATCCATTAGTGGGACAAGATCTATATTTCACTAAGAAATGAGTATGCTAGGGTGTTTATCTCACTAATTAATTATTTAGGTCGGAATTCATCCTAATCATATCATATATTATTCCTTGTATAGCTAAGTGGAAAACCCTTTGTGCAATTCATCATATAGTTATGATCAAATCTATTCCTTTGATATATTAACCTCTAAGGATTCCCAGCTTAGTGTTACCCAATATATATTCCAGAAACAATCTAACCAAGAATAGTCTAGGGGCACCAATCTATGGAATGAAAATATTCAATAGTACAATGTAGTGTCAATTATTAATTTCTTTCCTTACACAAGATAATATAGGGGCACAAGACTATGGCATGAAATCACCTAATTGGATGATATTGGTGTTGAAAAGTGTTTAATTGGAAGGAATCTATATTTATTTAAATGGGATTTTAATCTCAAAATATTTTCTCATGTTATTTTCTTTTAGGTATACAAGCTTCTAGAAATTTAGTTTGTAATCTCATTAAATCCACCAAATCAATTTATTGAAACCATATTGATGTGTAGCTCTATACACTACCCGCAAGTTTCTGCTACTCATTCAAAAATAGAATTCAGCTATATTCATACCCATGAAAATACATCATTTGAATAAGGTATATGAACAATTCATGCAAAGGATTAGAATTATATGATATTTAAAATCTCCACATGAGTAGGCTTATAAAAAAAGATAGTCAACCCCATTCCCTTTCTTAGATAAGGCATAAACCTTTTGTTATGTAGGCAGTTCGAACCCAAGTCCCTCTATCTATGGATAATTTACTCAGGTGAGAATCTAATTCATTATAACTCTATCACCTAGTATGAAAAAAATACTCAACCACTAAATTCAAGCTAATAACATAAATTACAAACTAAGGTTAAGGTGGATGAAAAACTAAGTTCATTATCTTACCTAGCATGTAATGTAAGTCTGCATCTAGAAGAATTTTAACAATTAAACTAAAGAATACATTGTATTAAAATTTCCTATACAATTTACTAAACATGAATATAGCGTGGGATAAATTTTTAAATAAATGTACAATTCAAATATTTAAACGTGAGATAAACATTCATGAGAAATTTATAAATCAAATATTATTATAAAATCTTTTATAATTTCAGCTTTCACATTATGGACATTCCAAATTTTTTAATATAAAAATTTTATATTCATCCCAATTTAAACCATTTCATATTTATTGTTATATGGAATTTTAATTATGAATATATGATATTTTATTAATTATAAACTATTTATAATCCAATTTGTATTATGTAAACATTTTACATAATATAAATATCATATACTTATTAATTATTTAAATCTTGATCATATCAACAATAAAAACACTTTTGATGCACCTTAAATAATGTCTAAATAAGGCCCCCTTTTATTTTAAACAATTTAAAACAAATATTTTTGAATAATTTATAAATTAAATATAAAAGTTCTATATTTTGGCCATATTTCACAATTTTTAACACTTTATAAATTATTTCTTATGATTTCTAAATAATCACTTTTTATTTCTATATCATAATAATTTCATATAACTTGTTTAAAATGTATTTCACATATTAAAATTTAATATTTTTGAATATAAATGTTCCATAAACATTTATTTAATTTAATTAAAAACCTTTTATAATTAATTAATTTAATTTTTTTTAAATTCAAATATACAAAAAACCTTTTATAATTATTTATAAACATTTTATAAACTATTGAAATCATTTTATACATTTAAATTTTTTTAATAATTTTTTAAATTATTCTAATTTCCCATACACCTAAGGGTACTCCTGCACAAGGGTAAAGCCTTATACCCTTACACAAATCATATGGAAGCTCTTTTATAAAGTAAAGGCACTACTTACCTTTATGTAGCTAAAACATAATGTGTTTCATATAGGTAATATAAATATTGCCTTTACACAACTCAATATACATGAGGGTATTTCTACATAAGGGTATCACCATGTAAGGTAATTGCTTTCATGAAAATAATTTGTGTAAAGGTATCAAAGAGGTTACACTTATGAATACCTTCTACATAATGGTATCATGTAATGATAATAGGTCAATCACCTTTATGTAACCCTTTTACAAATTGTATAACCTTTAAACATAAACCATTTACCTTTACATGAGATTTAGGAAAAAATTGGATTTACCTTATGTAATAGCATATAATGTAAGGGAAAATAGTATCATAACCTTACGTAACCCATTACTCATAAGGGTAAGATCATGCAACCCTTATGTAGATCAATCTGCTTATGGGTAAGGTAAGATGACCCATACACAGATAGCTTTGTATAAGGGTAAAGCCTTGGTTACCCTTATGTATCTTAGATGTGTAAAGGTAAGGTCTTAGTTACCTTTACACAACCCAATTATATAATGGTAATGCATTAAGAAATTCAAATTTCTAGAAATGTGAGACGGTGCTTCTTTTTTTGATTTTTCTTCATTTCCATGAATGATTTCATAAAACATAAGTATCAATCACTCAAATTCCGATGAATTGTTTTCTTAGTGTCTAATTAAATTTATATAATCAAGAAAAATAAATTTAAAACCATTTTATAAGGATTTATAGACATGATAATATAAAAATTTTGTAAAATACTGAAATGAATAAATACTGTTCATGCATAAATTACATCAAATAAACCACCGAATCATCTTAGAACTCCATAACATGGGTTTGAGATAGATCACCAATGTGGAAAAAAATTAACCCACCTCCATAAGAATCTAAGGTTGAGTGAATCACATGTCGTACATGTAGGATCCTGTTTTCTCTCATGATGTGATAACATCTCGACATGTAAAGAAAGAAGAAGAAAGAGAGAAACAGTCCTAACGGAGTTTCAACCAAGAAAGAGGATCTCAAACCACACCCACAATTATATCATATATAAGTAGTGTTTATACTGAACATGAGAATGATTTATGTGGTGTATTCACTAATTAATGAATTTATTATACATGTATTAATTCCTTAAAAAATTCATCCACCATATACATGAATTCATATAACTACTTTACGTTTTATCTTAAGAAACATATTGTTTAATGATAAAAAAAGTAGAGGATTGATCAAATTTCCATATAGTATTACCAAACTAGGCAGTATAATATATATATATATATATATATATATATATCCCATTATGCATGAAAATAAAAAAATTCATGAAAGACATTATATATATTATATATACAAAGCTTTAGGTAAAATATATTTTCCAAGAAAACATCTTAGGATTGAGATTTCATATTCATTTGATTTTATTAGATATTATCATAATCATTTTGCTTTATATATTTGGTTATAAATAGGATATTGAAAATTAAGGTGTGAAGGATATGTATCTATAAACTCGTATGGCTTGTCTATAATAGAATATTTGGAATAAATGGTTTACAATCTTAATATATGCCTATTTTGTTGGAAAAAAGACACATTAACTAGTATCCCCCAAGATAACAAGTTTTTTATCCCTTTAGAACATATATATTGGGTCATGATTAAATTTTTTATACCCTTATATATTTCCAATGTTAAGTGATAATTAAATTTTGGAGGATGTAATTTATTTAGGGGGAGAATGCGTCACCCTGAGATTTTAATATTAATTTACCTTTAAAATAATAACTATGATTAATAGATTGATTCTCATGAAACACTATACTAAAATGAAACTTTGATATTTAAGAAAATATATTAGATTTAAGCATTATAATATAGTCGTTAAATTCTTAGGTATAAATAGAAGAAACTACATTATGTAATTTATGTAGAAAAAGGGAAGAAATTACATCAAGTAATGGGAGTCTTCCTAGTGAAGCTTATTTATCCGAGCTTAGAAAGCAGGTAGCTTCAATTGGGTTTTCACTTGACCAAGCCCAATATGAACTCCGAAAATTATGATATGAGTGAAATAATATTTAATAGAAGTTCAATCCTATGGAAATTTCCACGAGATCCACACTAGCTGAATCACCACCCATGACTACCCCCAGAGCTTATCTTATTCTTAGATCTTATGTGAAAATATTGTGGTTTTATTTTAGTAAAAATTAATATGATATAAACATATAATTATCAATTTATTAAATAATTTATATATCATATGTATTTTTATATATTTCATATTTTTACTTTTAAAGGAAAATATCGTACATTTTTAATATTATTGCATTGATAAAACTCAATTAATGTAACTATATAACTAATAAGAAAATTTTGTGATCAAAATTTATTTTAAATAAAATTGGATTTTTATGTGATTTATTTTCAGAAAATAATTACATCTTGTTGATATGAATAACATAATAACAATAATTTAATTAGTAATTGATAAGAAACAAAAATATGATTAGTAAATATGTTAAAAAGGTATTTTCTTATGAAAACAGTTTTCTTTATATTTTTATTTAAAACATAAAGTATTAAATTTTAGAACATTAATTTGATAAAAGGATATTAATTTTTCAATTAAACATAACAAAATTATCCTAATATTAATTTATTGGTTTTTTCTAAATTAATTGATTTTTAGTTGAATAGTAAAAAATATAGGTTTGACTAAAACTATAGCATTTAAGAATATATCAAGAAGTAAATATATCTTAAAAAACTATAATAAATTTTTCACGATAAAAAATTTATTTACAGAGTGAAATTATACACTTAAAAACACTATTTTTAATTTATAAAATCCATTTTAAACATTTTTAAAATTAAGCAATATTCTTCATATAATAACTATTTTTAGCCTCTCCATTTTAATTATGTTTTTAAAGTGAAATTATGTTTTGGATTTATTATAAAGTGACCTAAATATAATTTTTTTAAATAATAAACAAATTAATTCCATATAAATCAACAACATTTATAATTATATCTTAATCATAATTTTTAAGCATAAAAATGCACTTTTTATAAAAATAGTTTTTACAGGTTAAATCACTAATGTTAAATTTTATTTTTCTTGAACATATAAATTTAATTTGATAAAATTTATTTTATATTTATAATAATTAGGTCTTAATTATGTAATAATTTTAATTTTTTGGAATTAAAATTAAATTACTTAAGTAAAAATTAGTTACTATGGTAAAAACCAAAAATGATATAAGTGAAAAATATAAGACTAAAAGACTATAAAAAAATTCTATAAACATAAATTAAATTTCATTTATGAGTCTTTCTAAACCTTATACCTTACTATACCCTTTTATTTTTATTTATTGGATCCATTTTATTTTTCAATAGTGACTACCTTTTATATTTACAAAAAATCCACTCTTCTCCCTTATAAAAGGAGCCAACAACTCCCCACTTCTCCTCACAACCCAAAACTATAACATTAAGACAAATTATTCCCAAATAACTCCCCAAAACTCCTAGAAAATTTCTATAGGTTTTTATATTGTAAAAATACTACCTCTCAATGCCTTAATCATTTTTGCAAAGACGCACTTCCAAGGAGTAATGTAAAATTCTCAATTACTTATTTTTTCTTCCATATTTCCCTTTATTTCTTCTTTTAACTATTTTTAATATAATATGAACATTCTGAAATAATTATATTAGTTTTATAATTATTCTAAAATTTTATTATGTTTATGGGATAACCATTTTCTACCCTCCTCCCAAACCACAGAAAAACAAAAAATGTCGATTATGTGTCGTGTAGACTACCACCTACATAAGCGTTGTGATATATGTTTAATAACCTCCATAATTTTATGATTAGAAGGGATAATTTAATGAATAAATATTATTTTTACAAAAAAATTAATATTATGAAAATATAAACCAATTCCTACCTTCTTTACATTCTATGTAAATGAACAGGTCACCCGTGCGTATGTGCGGACGAGCGCCTCCACAAAAGTAACGTATTTAGTTTTCAATATAGTCTTTTATTAATCACAAAACAATTTAAAAATCCAATAAGAAACCTTAAAAACCTCTTAATAAAATCAATAATCTTCTACAATAATTATATTATTCAATAAGAGTCACTTTCTTAACCATACTTACCCATAGATTATAGCTTTTCTGGTTTGGGTCAATTTAACCACCCTATTGGATAATGCTATAAATTTATATCATAGATGAATATGGAAACTTAAATATTGGTATTATTATAAATTAATGAGAAAATAATGTTTTGTTTATGGTTCATGAAAGGTTATATTAATATTAAACTTATTGTTATTGTACCACCTTTTTGTTCGTTATAAATTACCAGAAAAAGCCAGTCACCAACTTTGTCCTCATGAATCATAAAAAAATACTTATGAAAAGAAATTAGAATATTATAAATAATTATAAGACATATTTTAGAATCACTATAATTATCTCAGAATAATTAACGTTGAAACTGTAAATAAGAATCAACACCAAACTTATGAAATGAGTACTAAATGAACAATCAAAACTAATTACATCCGATTGTAAAACAAATATAAATAAAAAATATATTTTTATTAAATGATTTTAAATGAATATTATAAAAGTTTATATGAATTAATAAGATTTATAAATATGTTATTAATATATTTATTTTATAATAAATTAGTTTAGAGCATGTTTATCTAAACATGATTAATAGTAAGTGGTTTGGAATCTTAATTTTGATTTTTTGATACATGATGGATATTCACCAACTGTTTCCTTTTCATGGTTTATATATTGAACATGAATTTATTTTACTATATTTTTTCCTAAAAACTAAGGAATTTACAAATCTATCTCATGTTCTACCATTCTTGTATTTTGTATAAACCCTCACTCATTTGGGTTTTGGAATTCTATGGTAATTAGAATTTTTGGTTTTAGATGTGTATAATGGAAAAATTCTAATTTTTCCTATAATATGAGATTATAAATATTTTTGATTTATTTTTGTTTTGGAATTTATTTTTTACCCTTGGGATGAATTTTTTTGAGATTCCTTTTCAGGTGAATTTTTCAGAATATGTTAATATTATTTAATAAATGTTAATTATTCCATTGATGTAAACATTTATATATATTGAATAGAGTAACAAATTGAAATTATGAATCTATGGTTGATTTAGGAATGAGTTTTCTTATCTATAATAGGTATAACCTCTGTTTGGGCTATGGATTTCATGCAAGCATTAGAGGAAGGGTTGGGTGACTCGGTAAATTGTAGGTTTTTTCCCTTGAGTGTTTCATGATGATAATTTAATTCAAGACTTGAAACTTGTATAGGTGAAGACCTTTTAGGAAATTTATTTTTTAGAGGAAAATACCTTTCATGTTGTGCAAATAATTCATGTTATAAAAGTTTACTAGGTGAATTTTTTCGAGAGGGAATTTTCTTTATTTTACTAAATCAGGTTTTTTGTGATTTAGGAGAGAGGGGGTGTCGGGAGAGGCCAATTATTGTAGAATTATCCCCTCCTATTCCTCTTCTTCATTCCCCTCCACTTGAGTGTTATTACGAGTGTAATTTATTGGCAATTCAAGGTGATTTCATCCTCCATTCCCCCCTATATTCTCATCTTGGTAGAACATTAATTTCGTATCGATTTTGGTTTGGGATTTGATGGAGATTTAAATAAATCATCATATGATAATGATTTTATTTTTCCTATCTTGCATATAAAAGGACCCATGACTTTATTGTATGATGTTTCTCGTTGTTTTGGTGGAGGTATGTCTCACAATTTTTTTGGGTAAAATCAAATTTATTTGGCGTTTTAATTGGTTATGTTTGTTAGGGATTTGGACTAGGTTAATGTTTATTGTGTGTTATGGACCTCCCATGAGTGTTTATTAGTGATTTTTGTGCAACAGGATCATTTGGGACTCTTGACGATGGGCGGTGTCCAAATGGATTTAAAGGATCTTGGGTGAGAGTTTCTAGGCTACACATAAAACTGGAAACGATTTGTTGGAGGTAGGTGGTCCCTTTTACATACCCCTAGTATTATGTTTATTTTTATAACATGTGATAATAATTTTTTCAACTAAGGGTGATCAAAAATTCATTTAAAATAAATTTTCTCTTTAAAATGGAATTCTTGTAATTGGATAAGGTGCTTATGACCACATTGAACTCTTGTGCATTAGATGGTTTTCATCAGATGCTGATGACCAACGACTTGATTTTATACAGTCTTTGAGATACTTGGACCCCATGTGGTGATAGTTAAATTAAATTAGAATAATGTAGTGGCCTTAGTGTAGGATCCCATTGAGACCTCCTAACATAGGAGAGTACCAGATTGAGATGGTTGGCCAAGGTATTGGCCATATGAGAACCTTGATATATCTTATAAGCTTGGTATAATTGAGATGGTAATGTGGTGAAAATCCCCCCCAATGTTATGTGATTTACTGGGTGGGTATACTCATGGATAATGATGGATAAGTTGGTTTTTGAAACCAAATTAGAGTTTCTTCAAATGGTGATGGGCTTGAGGTTATCACCATTATGAGTTTTTCCTATGAGGCCTCAGAGACCTCAATGTGACTTTGATGATGATGAGGGATGATATTACCTCTGATTGATGTGTGTTTACTAGATAGATGTGCCAATACTATAGGATCCCACATCTGTCTTGGATGTTATGTGACCTAGGGGACCTTGGTGGGTTATCTAGTGTGATGATGACCGTAGTGTGGGGATATATAATAAATGGGTATTGATGATTGCATGTGTCATGTTAAAACCTAAATCAATGATATGATTCTTCTATTGTTGTGATGATGGAAGGTTTTACATTAGAAAGGATATACTCTTACTTAAGGGAATGGTTCATGCATATATAATATCAATCGAGATGCGTTATACAAGATGGTTTGGGTGGGATTCACTTCCCAACATGATGTATTTGAAATGCATGAGATACTAAGAATATGGTTTTAGGATCAGACTACTGAACCTGATTTCTAAGCTATGGATTAGGATACTGTGGAATTGGTCCTTGGATCCATATAGCAGGGTGTACATTGTAATAAGATACCCTGATTTGGGCTACCATATATTTGGAGATGGAAGTTGCATGATTTGGGATGCCTTGGATTTGATCCTTTGAGTGGATATGATATGCCATGATTTGGGTTTCCACGGATTTGAGCTAGGATTACCATGATTTGGCCTTCTTTGTATTGGATCTGAGAGTACCTCTATTTGGGATTCCATGGATTTAGGGCTAGGAGTATGATGATTTGGGTTACCATGGCTTGAAGTTAGGATACCAAAATTTGGGCCACCTTGGATTTGATCCTTGGATTCGAGAGGATACACTAGTTTTGAGGTTGGATGTAAACCCCCACACATATTGGGTCACCATGGATGTGGTCCTTGGGGCCAAGATGTTATGGGGTTGGAACTATTGTGTGATGTGCTCAGTGACACCTCGACAGTGGACGTAGTTGTTTTATGTCAATATTGTGTTTAATAGTAGAACCTGAGGACAAAAAATGGTTATTTATTTATGATTATATTGTTTTTTATTTCTTAGTATGAGAATATCACATGTGTACACCTACATTTACTAGTTATATATAGGAACAGATTGGTGGTTCCCAACTGAATTATACTCACACCCTACTTGGGTGACCATGGAACTTGGGTAACTGATAAGACTTCAGTAGTTGCAGTTATAGGTTGGGAAGTGGTCCAAGATAGAATATTTGAGTAGGATTTCTCATATCAGGTTCCAGATTGGGATGAAGAGCTGAGGATGAGAGATGTAGTGTAGACTCTCATGCTTTTATTTATTTATGTATTCATTTTTATATGTGGTTGGACCTATGGTCAACCATTGAGTCTGTATGAATTAAGGGTGTACACATAGCCCAGTATGGTCTGAAAAAAGTCATAGATCAGCCCATTATTGACCTCAGTTTGACCAAATTATTTACATAGGGCCACCTTTTATAGGCCATGCCATGGGCCTGGGTGATCGAGCCTTTAATATCAAATATAATATTTTTTTTTCAAAATTCCCCTTATAATATTTTTTTAAAAAATATAAATATAAATATATATATCATATAAATATATTATGCACAATTATTAGACTAGTTAGTCCAGGTGAAGCCTTAGAAGATAAGGGAAGGGATTTTAATCTCTCTTACAACATGTTTTTTGGTAATTTTTTATATTTTTCTTGTCCTACATGGAGGGCGTCCAAGCTATTTCTATCTATCAGGATTTCGGGCTGGCCCAAACCAAAATATAGTGGCCCGGTCCTAGTCCAACCAACCCCTTATCCTAATCCCAACCCAACCTAGGTTGATCTTTTTTGATCTAGACCCAGCCTGGCTTTGGGTTGGGTTGGGTAGGCTTTTATTCCATAGGGTTGGATTTACACACTTATTATAGCTGTATGCTTCCACATGACATGTTATTATTGATGATTATGTTTATTTATTCTGAATACTATGATTTATTTTTGTGGATTATTCTTGGTTTATTTTTATCTTTTATTATGCACATTTATTTGGGGGTATAGTCTCCCCATTGTACTACCTTAGACCTCCATTACTAGTTGACAACCTATGGCGTATGAGGAGGCACACCTAAGGTGATATGCAACCTATTTTGATTCCTATTCATAGAAATATTTTCTGGGTATGTTACAAATTGGTACCAGATCTTTCATGTGACTGATATCACATATTTTATCAAGGTTTTATTTCAACACAATATTTTGGGCAGACAGTATACAATTGAAATAGGGATGTGTTGGTGAATGTGATGGATATCAGACTAGTGTGTCAAGAACACCTTTTCTTATAGGAATTCTAGGTTATCAAGGATATGTTATTGGTATTATTGGTATTCTATTTTATGGTTGTATGATTTTAACCTAATGTGATGCACATGGATTTTTTTTGAGATTTATGATTTATGATTTATTCTGGTTTTTTAATATTGGCCTCATGACAAGAGACCAGTATTTATGCATCATATTTGGTATATAGGTTTCACATGACATCTGTGTGATTGTGTTATTTTTATCACTAATGATAGGTTTTATCTATTTAAAGAGTTATTAAAAACCTAAATGGAATTTTCCCATATTTCATTTTGGTGGCGTTTTACTCAACTAAACCAAAACAAATTTTTTATAATGATAGGTCTTGTGGATCTAAGATGAGATACTTAGTGATGAAGACTATGTAGTACCTCAGTGTATGGGATACATAGAGATCCTAGTATTTCTATACATGAATTTTATAACTTTAGGATTAATGTCTTGTGGGTGGATATGATATCAGTACTAGTTCTAAGAGAAATATGTTTTGTTATTTAAAATGTAAACAATAACCTATATGGTGTTTTCCCATATAGATTCTTACTGGAATCCTACTTATCCAAACCATGTAAGTATGGGATATTCAATATAGATCATGGTAGGGTGATTCCATTATATATATATATATATATATTAATGGATGAGTATGCGATCCATGTGGGAGAGAATCCTTTATGTAGAGGTCTAGTGAAGATCTTCCTAAGATATTATATTCTCAAGGGTGGGGGGGAGGTAGTTCCATATTTGGATGCCCATAATTAGTACCATAATAGGTGGATGAATATACATGTGATTCCTGATGTATACACCCATAGATGATAACCTAATGTGTAAAGTTGGGAATGTGAGTGACCATGTGATATTTTAGATGGGAACAGAGAGGTGTTTTCTATGTGTTATAACTTATGTGAGGTGTGTCCTATCCATTTTGAAAGAGATATGAATGCTTTGTGATTTAGATTAGGATTCTAGTGAAATGGGTGATATTGATGAGCAATGGAATGTATATGAAGGTAACCTAAGTGAGGGTGGGCTTGGGCCGATGATTTCCCATGATATAGTAACAATAGAAAGATTCTTCAGGTTGAGGTTAGTGGACATGATATGATACTGAATATGGGATGTAATAATGGAGATTACTTAGTGTTTATGAACATAGAAGACATGTTTAGGTTCCTTTACTATAAATTAGTACATGATAGGTGCTATTGGGGATATGGTATAGTCATTATCATTCCTTGCTTTTTGATGAGGAATGCACCTTGAGTGTTAATGATTTTGGTATCCAGATTTGGGTTTTTGGGAAGGATCAGTGTGATGCCCAGAGTTATTGATTTTGGAGTCATTTAAAAATTGCTCAATGATATGAGTGGATGGAATATTGTGGTTTTGGAATGATTATGGGATGGTGGGTGATCATGCAATAGTTCATGACTTGTGTAGATGTATGATTTTGAAGAGGATCACTAAGAGTGCTTCTCGATTAAAGAATTTAATATGTTGTGGGGCATGATGTGATGATTTTTCACATGAGAATACGTTTAATGATTTGTGTGACTCATTGATCATGATTCAAGTTGTGATTTTGGGATGTAGTAGAGTACACGAACATTTTATTAGATGATATTGAGGTATTACATGCTAGATATGAAAAACACTATTGGATTATGAATTAGTGAGTGGACATTAATGGTCAAGGACTTATGTGAGTTGTGAATACTAGAACACATAGTTTACTAAATATTTATTAATAATGGGAAATGCCCATCCATGGTAGAGGGGATGTATTAAATGGATCTGGTGTAGTAGAATGACCAATCCAGTTTGATATTGGTCATGTATTGATACGATGGATGAAAATATATTGGGAGGAGCAACATGTGTGTGATAATAGAACTTCCTGAGGTTGTGTGTAAGGAGAGTTATAAGGGGATCCATATAGCGGTCAATATACTATTCTCTTATTGTGGGTGTGACCCCTATTAAAGGTGAGAATTCATAGAATGTTGTGGTTGATGTTCTTGTGAGCTAATATGAGTGCTAATTGATATCTTTAGTTAGTGTTAAGTTACATGTAGGATGGTCACATTCAGTCATTACATGTGGTAATGGAAGAAGAATGATCCATGAAGGTATAACCCCATGTTGGTAGGCTAGTGGGAATGATAGGATTGGTTATTGGATGGTCGAGGTGGCACTTAGGCACTGTTGTTCTGTAAATATAATTTTTTATTTGATATTTAGATATGATATTGGATGAGTCAGTGTGTTTTAATTGAGCTCATGGCAGTTTTAGTATGATTTAATGTTGGTTAATGAGGTAAACCCCAGTTCATGACATTATTTAGTGGGTGAACCCATTTTTTCGTGTGATTCAGAGGGTAAAAAATATTTCGTATAATGATTTAGGGGGTAAAATCATTTTTACCATGGTTCATGGTTGAAACATTGACTCGTGATGTGATTCAAGTGGTGAACACATTTCATCATTGAAGGTTCTGGGCGTAGCAAAAGTGTGGTTGGGACGACGCCCAATTTTGATTTTTACCATGATCAATGATTATTCTAGGATCAATACGACGATGAATACCAGTATCCACGGAATATAATCAAAGATTTAGATAAAGATGAAAGAGGCCCAAAACCTTTAGAGAGGATCTTGAACATCATGTTTATAATTAATTTAATTAATTTCATAAAGAAAAATAATACATAGATATTTGGTATTTTTTTAAATTGATGATGTTGATTGTCCGGAATGATCCCTCTGGATTATCTCGTTTCCCTTGTAAGATCCAAAATAGAATCCCTCTAGCAATTATCCACACATGCTCTGATGGACTCTGATCGACACCGCACGTTCTCTAGGTGCTAGCGCTGCGAATCGAGTGTCTTGTGTCAGTAGTTCTGGATCGACTATTATTCTGCCTTGAAGAACATCTCTCGTTCTTGAGAGGGGAGAGAAGAGGATTCGAGATAGAATTTTTTTGGCTCAAAAATTCTCAATTCACCGGGCATGTGGTGTGGTTTATTTCATAATAGGCGTACTTTCCTATTTATATACATGAAATTTCAGTTACGATATTTAATTGCATAGAAACAATTAAATAACTTCACGTACTTAGATAAAGCCCATGAATTTAATAAAAATACCATGTCATTATTTATGGTGTGACAACTTGCGAAAAACGGAATTATAAATAAAATTCCGCATCAAAAAATAATAATAGCGTTATTTTAATTTGTTCCAACTAGTTACATAATTATTTAACATCTTGCAAATAATTATTTTACAATCGGACCGACCTTGGTCTGCTTGAACTCCACTTCCATTTATTGAACACCAGAATAAATAAATTAATAATTTATTCTCTTAAATAAATATTTTATTTACAAACTAGTAAATAAATATTTATTAAATTTTCAATAAAATATATAAATAAATTTTATTTAGTTTATGGAATCATTTTAACTTGAATATAATTATTCCACGGTCTTGAGAATAATATTTATTTCATTAGTAAAATTCAAATAGAATTTAACCAAGACCACCAAAAACACTCAGTGTGTGACCCTCTAGGATTATTTCTCATTGGCATTAGGTGGGATTACCTAAAGTCTGAGAAAGATGTCTAACAACGGGTCAAGGAACCCAAGAGAAAGAACGTAAAGTCACAAAAACAACATCCACATATGAAATCTCACCATGTAATATGATCCCTGTGCTGTAATATCTCATCAAGTAGGTTTCATGATGGTGTCATCAACTTTTATGCTTGATACGTCATTCTTTGACTACCTGAAATAAACTCGTCATTACATCATGGACATGGAATTTCACATGATGGTTCTATTTCAATCAAAGGGCCAATATATAAACTTCCATAAATAGAAGGGACAAATCCTTTCTCAACTTTTCTATTAATAACATGCCACTCGTGATGCACCCAACATACCTTACTTCTTACCAACTATCTATGTGATGGTTTTCTTCAGTAAATCAAAGTGTGTAAGTCATGACACGTATTAATGATATTCTTAAAGTATAAGGATCATTACACACACTCACAGATAGAAATATCCGATTACACGAAGACGTGAAGAATTCCTACTAGCAGGTTTGTTCTCAGAATCTTCTATCTTGGAGATTACCAAATGCGAACTTCACGAGAGGAAGTCTCATCTGCTTATGGGTACTCATACGTGTGGTCTTCATGATATGTGTCCCAACATAGAATTTCATCCATCCTAAAAACTATATTTAAGAATATTTGTTATAGCACTTCAAGGTTCTCATCATAGCAGGGAACTGCCATGACCTTATCAATGCAACAAATACTCTAGGACATTATTACATCATAATCATGAAGAAAAATGAACAATATGTAATATTATATTAAATATCCATGTAATCAAAGTAAAACCAGTTGGTTATAAGACTACAAATCTTACAAACTCCCAATTGGACTAGTGCCAACTGACTACGACTTTCAGTCCGCTAGACCTCACATAATGATCATGTTTATACTGAGGTGAGGCTTTAGTCAAGGGGTCCGCCACATTGTCTTCCATGGAAATAATACTCACAACAACTTCACCTATTTGAGAAAAATCCCTCAAGATATGATAATTCTGATGTACGTGCTTCATTCGCTAATGTGACCTTGGCTCTTTTGCAAGAGCCACCATTGCAGTATTATCACAATACAGTGTGATGGGATCCTTACTGTTAGGTATCACATATAGCTCCTAGATGAAGCTTCGCATCCAAACTGCTTCTTTATCTACCTTATAAGTTGCGATATATTGGGACTGTGCTATAGAATCTATGACCACACTCTTCTTTGAGCTCTTCCAGCTCACTGCACCTCCATTCAAAGTGAAGATGTATCCCTTTTGTGACTTCATGTCATCTTGATCAGTCTGGAAACTAGAATCTACATATCCTTTTATGACTAGTTACTCATATCCTCCATAAATTTAGAACATATCCTTAGTATTCCTTAGATACTTTAAAATAGTCTTGACTGCAATCCAATGGTAGTCACCTAGGTCATCTTGATATCTGCCTACCACACTCATTGTGTAGGGGACATCTAGCCTAGTACATAGCATGTCATACATGACTAACCCAATCATTGATGCATATACAGTCCTTTCCATTATCCTTCTTTCCACATGTGTCTGAGGACACATTTTCTAGGAAATATGAATGCCATGTGATGCTGGAAACAATCCCCTCTTGGATTGTTTTATAATGAATCTCTTTAGTATCTTATCAATGTATCTACTTTGACTTAGGCCCAATAATCTCTTGGATATATCAAGATGTATCTTGATCCCAAGAATATACACTATATTGCCCAAGTATTTCATGGAGAAGCATTGATTCAACCCTGCATTAACATATTGTAAGACTGGTATCTCATTTCCAATAAGTAATATGTCAGCAACATATACTATTAGGAAAATTACTGCACTCCCACAAAACCATTTGTAGACACAAGGATCACATTCATTCTTAATAAAAACAAATTCTTTTATGGATTCATCAAAATGAATGTTCCCTGACCTGGATACTTCCTTTAATCCATAAATGGATTTCTACAACTTGAATACCTTATTGGCATCCTCTGGAGTCACAAACCCTTCAGGTTGTGTCATGTAGACATCATCCTGAAGGTTCCCGGTAAGGAATTCTATTTTGAAATCCATTTTCCAAATCTCATAGTCATGGTAAGTCACAATGGAAAGTATAATTCGGATGGATTTTAGAATTGCAACTGGTGATAAGGTTTCATTGTAGTCAATTCCTTTACGCTGTTTAAAATCTTTTACAACCAGTCAGGCATTATAGGTAATGAATTTTCCTTCCATGTCTAGTTTCTTCTTGAATACGTATTTTCAACCAATAGTCTTTACATCACATGGAGGATCTACCAAAATCTAGACTTGGTTTTGGTACATGGAATCCATTTCAGAATTCATGGCTTCTTGACACTTGGAAACGTCAGTTCCACTTACTACTTCCTTGTAAGTTATAGGATCATTATTATCAACTAATAATGAGTCACTATCCTTGGATTTGATCCTTGGATTTGAGAGGATATACTAGTTTTGGGGTTGGATTTAAACCCCAACACATGTTGGGTCACCTTGGATGTGATCCTTGGGGCCAAAATGTTATGGGGTTGGAACTATTGTGTTATGTGCTCAGTGACACCCCAGAATTGGAAGAAGTTGTTTTGTGTAAATATTGTGTATAATAGTAGAACTCGAGGACCAACGATGGTTATTTAATTATGATTCTATTGTTTTTTGTATTTATTAGTATGAGAATATCACATGTGTACACCTATATTTACTGGTTATATACAGGACCAGATTGGTGGTTCCCTACTGAATTGTACTCACACCCTACCTGGGTGACCATGGAACTTGGGTAACTGAGAATACTTTACCAGTTACAATTATAGGTTGGTAAGTGGTTCAAGATAGAATATTTGGGTAGGATTTCTCATATCAGGTTTGAGATTGGGATGAAGTGCTGAGGATCGGGGATGTAGTGTAGACTCCCTGTATTTTATTTATTTATGTATTCATTTTTATATGTTGTTGGAACTATGGTCAACCAGTGAGTATGTATGAATTAAGGGTGTTAAAATGGCCCAGTATGGTCTGAACAAAGTCGTATCTCAGACCATTATTGACCTCATTCCGACCAAATTATTTTGGTAGGGCCACCTTTTCTCGGCCATTCCATGGGCCTGGGTGATCGAGCCTTTAAAAATCAAACTTAATAATATATTTTTTCCAAAATTAACCTTATAATATTTTTTTAAAAATATAAATATAATTATAGATATCATGTAAATATATTATGCAAAATTATTAGACTATTTAGTCTAAGAGAAGCCTTAGAAGATAAAGGAAGGGGTTTGAATCTCCCTTACAACATGTTTTTTTCATAATTTTTATGTTTTTCTTGTCCTACATGGAGGGCCTCCAAGATGTGCCTGTCTATCGGGATTTTGGGCTGGCCCAAACCAAAATATAGTGTCCTGGTCCTAGTCTAAACAACCCCTTATCCTAATCCCAACCCAACCTAGGTTGATCTTTTTTGATCCAGACCCAATATGGCTTTGGGTTGGGTTGGGTAGGCTTTCATTCCATAAGGTTGAATTTACACCCTTATTATGACTGTATTATTACACATGACATGTTATTATTGATGATTATGTTTATTTCTTTTGAATAATATGATTTATTTTTGTGGATTATTCTTGGTTTATTTTTATCTTTTATTATGCACTTTTTTTGGGGGTATAGTCACCCCAATGTACTACCTTAGACCTCCATTACTAGTTGACAGCCTATGGCATATGGGGAGGCACAACTAAGGTGATATGAAACCTAGTTTGATTTATATTCATAGAATGATTGGGTGGGTATGTTACAAATTGTTACGGTATCTTGTATGTGACTGATATCACTTAGTTTATCAAGGTTTTATTTAAACACAATATTTTCGGCATACAATATACAATTGAAATAGGGATGTGTTGGTGCATGTGATGGATATCAGACTAGTATTTTGGGAATACCTTTTCTTATAGGATTTCCAGTTTATCAAGAATATGTGATTGGTATAATTGGAATTCTATGTTATGGTTGTATGGTTTTCACCTTTTGTGATGCACATGGATTTTTTGAGATTTATTATTTATGATTTATTTTGGTTTTTTGATATTGGCCTGATGGAAAGAGACTAGTATTCATGGATCATATTTGGTAGATAGGTTTCACATGGAATATGTGTGATTATGTTATTTTTATCACTAATGATAGGTTTTATCTATTTAAAGAGTTATTAAAAACCTAAATGTTATTTTCCCATATTTTATTTTGGTGGCATTTTACTCAAATGAACCAAAACATATTTATTCTAATGATAAGTCTTGTGGATATATGATGAGATACTTAGTGATGAAGACTATGTAGTACCTCAATGTATGGGATACATATAGATCCTACTATTTATGTACAAGAATTTTATAACTTTCTGATCAATGTACATTGGGTGGATATGATATCGGTACTAGTTCTAAGAGAAATAGGTTTTGTTATTTAAAGTGCCAACAATAAACTATATGGTGTTTTCCCATATAGATTCTTGCTGGAATCCCACTTAACCAAACCATGTAACTATGGGATATTCAACATTGACCCTGGTAGGGTGATTCCATTATATATATTTATATATATTTATGGATGAGTATGTGATCTACAAGGGAGAGACTCCTTTATGTAGAGGCCTATTGAAGATCTTCCTAAGATATCATATTCTGAAGGGGGGGGGGGGAGGTAGTTCCATATTTGGATGCCCAGAATTAGTGACCTAATAGGTGGATGAATTGACATGTGATGCCTAATGTATTCACCCGTAGATGATAACCTAATGTGGAAAGTTGGGAACGTGAGTCACCATGTGACATTTTAGATGGGAACATAGAGGTATCGTTTATGTGTTATAACTTATGTGATGTGTGTCCTATAATTTTTGAAGGAGAGTTGAATGATTTTTCATTTAGATCTGGATGCTTGTGAGATGGGTGATATTGATGAGAAATGGAATGTATACAAAGGTAACCTAAGTGAGGGTGGGCTTGGACCGATGAGTTCCCTTGATATGGGAATAATGGAAAGATGCTTCAAGTTGATGTTAGTGGACATGATATGATATTGAATATGGGATGTAATAATGGTTATTACTTAGTGTTTATGAACATGGAAAAAAAATTTAGGTTCCTTTCCTAAAAATCAGTGCATGAGAGGTGATATTGGGGATATGGTATAGTCATTATCATTCCTTTTCTTTTTAATGAGGAATGCACCTTGAGTGTTAATGATTTTGGTACAAGATTTGGTTTTTGAGGAAGGATCGGTGTGATGCCCAGACTTATTGATTTTGGAGTCATTTATAAATGTCACAATTATATGAGTGGATGGCATATTGTGGTTTTGGAACGATTCTAAGATGGTGGGTGATCATTCAACAGATCATGACTTGGGTAGATGTATGATTTTGAAGAGGAGAACTAAGAGTGATTCTGGATTAAAGAAATTAATATGCTGTGGGGCATGATGAGACGATTAGTCACATGAGAATAGGTTTAATGATATGTGTGACTCATTGAAGATGATTCAAGTTGTGATTTTGGGATGTAGTAGAGTACAAGACCATTGCATTAGATGAGATTGAGGTAGTACATGCTAGATATGAACAACCCTATTGGATTATAAATTAGTGAGTGGACATTAAAGGTCGAGGACTTATGTGAGTTGTGAATACTAGAACACATAGTTTATTAAAGATTTATTAATAATGAGAAATGCCCCTACATGGTAGAGGGGATCTATTAAATAGATCTGGTGTAGTGGAATGACCAATTCAGTTTGATCTTTGTAACACCCCAAGAATTCATAATGTGTTATTTCTTCAAAATAATTCAATAACTTGTACTACACGCAACACCGAGTTCAATCACACCTTGACTTACAAAAAAAGGCCATTAAAGGAGGTCATGAATAGTATTAACTAAATTTTAAACTTTATATAATCCTTATAATTTTAGAATCCACATTATGAGTTTCTTAGTCATAATGCAAGAACAGATTCATTTTCAGTATTGCACTTTTATCAACATTTAATAGTGAAACCTTTTTAAATACAATATTTTAAACTTTTTGACTAAATGGGGACATCAAAAAAATTTAAAATGAAACATCCCAAGCTTCCACGGTACGCTTTCCTTTGAATAAAACAGTAGCGTGTGTTGTACGCAACTTCGTGTTTTAACACGTACCACAACCGATCAAACTTGCCGTTATGAATAGTAATACCTAATTTTTGAAATTATATATATTTTATTTTTAAAAATGGACTTCATTTTTGGATTCGGAATATCAAATTTATCCAAAGGTGAAATTTTGGTACTTTTCGGATAACTTTAATATTTTGATGAATAGTGAAAATTACTAAATTTTAATTAAAAACAACTTTTTTAATCAAAATAATTAATAGTGATAAATTATTAATTTGAGTGGTTTTAAAGTATATTTAGAATATATTTTTACCACTTAATATAATGTTGGTCATTGGACATAATTTTACAATTAAACCGGACATAAACAAGTGTCAATCTTTTGATAGTTATTATCTCTTAAAAACACGCTTTTTGTTTTGACAGCGGGAATTAATTTTAAATTAATTTCTGCCACTTCTGTGTTTTGAATTTAGAAAAATGGATTCCATATTTGGAATCAGGATGTTAAAATTGTGTAAATAGGTAACTTTTATTTTTAGACATTTTGAATAATTACTGCGGTAAATATTTTATTTACCATGGTTAAGGGTAAATCCGGTAAATAAGGGTAAAAAAATAATATTATAATAATACTAAATTACCCTAAAACGTGTCTTAACCCTATTGGTTGATACATGGTCGACCATGGGCATCTTTGGGTCTATTTTGGGACCCCATGGATCCACTTGTGAGTGATAATGACACTTTATTTTAATTAAGTTAAAATGAATACAAAAATGGCATAAGCTTACATCTTTTAAACGAAAATTTTTTACATAGGGTTATACATGTTGGATTTTCGATTATAAATATTCATTAGAAAGCTAAAAAGATTTCCTACATGATGATATTTTATTTATAATTTTTAGACATCAAATAAGTTAAATTATTAATGACACAATGATGATGCAGTAATTACTATAATAGTGAAAAATTAAAATAAGTGATATTATAAATACCCAAATAAATATAATATGAAACTTTTAATGAATTAAACTAATTTTATAGGATAATATGATATATTAGGATTGATTTAATTGACTTTGTTCGAAGTAATCAATCTGTTATGAGTTTCACAAAAATCAACTAATGAATAGTGTCAAAATTGACATAAAAGAGTTCTTAAAACAAATATTATATTATTAATTGATATTAAATTCCTAAAAATCTAAGGTTCGGCCAAGAGACTTATATCATGATAGGTTCATCATTAATGTACCACTTGGGGGTCTCTTGGAAGTATATAGTAATTTTATTAACCATATAATATAAAAATACAAAGAGACATTGTAAAAGTGAAACTAATTAACTTAGAGTTAATACTTAAAGATAAGGTTAATATAAGTACCCAAACCTGTCTAAATTCTATTTGTTGAGTGGTTTTCGACCTATCCCCACCTTAACCTTTGAATAATAAACTTTGGAGCCATTAGAAACCGAATATGAATTTATTATAAATTAATATTTCTAGCTTTTCCAAAGGTGCCCCTCACCCCTCTTATAAAAAGGCACTCCTCCTTCTCATTTCTTCACACCTTCAAAGCCTTTTGGTTCGGCCAAACTCTGCCCAAATACTCTCCCAACATCCCTCACTACAACCTAGAGGCCTTAGTTTGATCAGAAAGCCAACCTAAGGAGCCCTTTTGATCAAATCAAAAGGAAGAACCCGAAGAAGAGGTAATGATTTCACCACCCTTCTCCAAGTTCATTTCTTCTTCAACTTCTTCTTCCTTTTTTCTTACCATTATAAAATAATAACTCCAGTATCTCACATATACTGTGATGTTATTATAAATATGGTACAATCATATTCAGTATTCTATCCACCCTTTGAATAACATGTCACCATACGTGCGTACATACGGCTTACCGTCTCCACGTCGTGGTGTAATTGTTATTCAATATAATATTATTTGGATGGGTATAATAATGATGTGTAACTCATTTAAATAATAAATATAACATGTTAATGATTCTGTATATATGATATACCATTCATTTATATATTATTTTAATATCAAAAGAATGATATTGTCGCTCGTGCGTACGTACGGACTACCGTCTCCACGAACGCGATGAGATTCATTCTCCATCGTATCCATTCAAGTATAATTATCATTTTGTGATTTAAAAATGATGTTTAAGGACTTGATATCATTCTGGATATGAATAATATACAACCTATCCTTTACAAACATGTCTTACGTAACAAAACATATAAGTTAACACCCGAAACAACGATAATAGTAAGATATTATTATCAAATCAATATTAAAAGATCATATATGATATCATATTAATATATATGATTCTTGTATAATTTAATAACAATTATTTCACAATTATACAGGAGGTTAACCTACCCCAACCAAGGAAAAGTACAAGGTAAGGGTTATTTCACAATCTCTTCATTATTCGAGGTTGTTTATACGTAATAATCTACTGGGATCTCTTTATCATCCACATCCATGTTTCTTCGAAATGTATTTCAAAACATTTTTACTATTTACAAGAATATGGGTTAAGGTCATTTATACCCTTGTTTGACTTTTTATAAGAGGTTTATAAAGGAATCTTTCCGTCGTTTTCAAAACAAGGTCCTTTTTAACCTTTTCGACGGAATTGAGGTAAGAATGTTTTTTTTAACTTATACGGCGGGTGCGGTTATTTTCCGCCGTTATAAAATCGTCGAAGCTTTCCATACAAGCTTATAAGAATATTTTCAAAGAAAATGTTTTATTTTATATGGATCTTAAATGATTTCAAAATAAAAGGAGATACTTCTTTAAAAAGAATTTTGATTTCATCTATGTCAACATCCTTTGATGGATTTTAAGATTATTTGAAGTTGATTTATTATGATACAAAAATTCTATATTGAATTGAAGGTTTTGTGATATGTTTGACTGTGGGTGTGCTATTTTTATACCATTCATAGTTTATGGTGAAATTATTGACATTTCGTATGCTAGTTTTAATCTGAATGTTTATGTTATATTTCAAACTTTTCTTCAGATGAATGTGCTAAACAAGTATGTTCCGGGTTGGGGACCGGTAAAAGTAAGCCCTCCAGGTTGGGGACTGGTAAAAGTAAGCCCTCCAGGTTGGGGACTAGTTAAAGTAAGCCCTCCAGGTTAGGGACTGGTAAAAGTATGCCCTCCGGGTTGGTGTCCGGTTATTATAGGCACTCCGGGTTGGTGTCCGGTTATTAGAGGCACTCCGGGTTGGGTTCCGGTTAGAAGTAACCCCTAGGTCTTGGGATGAGGCCTAGACAAAGAAATTAACGTTTAGCATTATGCATTCCATAATTATGAAAGTGGTTATTGATTTTTTTATGTGATTATTCGATTAGTAGAATATCCATGTGAATAAGTAAATGGCATTATTTCATTTTACTTTTGCCATACTATGTTGAAGTTCAAGTTTAAAAGGCTTTTGTTTTAGTAATGCATTGCCTTAAATGTTTATGCTTATTTTTAATGTTCTACTATATTGTTATCCTTACTGGGCATTTGAGCTCACCCCTTTTCTATGTTTTATTTTTCCTAGGATGTGAAGAAGTAAGTTATGAATGACCTGCAGGGATTTTATGAGGGGTTAATAGTGTGGATTGTGGAACATTATGTTGTTGTATTAGTTTTTCATTTTATGATGTAATGTAAAACTTATGAATATATCTAGTGTTTCCAAGGCTACTAAACCAATCGGTCTTTCGAGATTTGATCTTTCTTGTGATCATGCCAATGTTATGTAATTAATGCACCGACTCTGGGTAGTTGGGGTCGGGGCGTTACAGTTGGTATCAGAGGAAGTTTAGTACAAACCTTGGAAGCTAGATTTAGATAAACTCTGATTAGAGCACGTAGACCTAAGATGAACTTTGAGGATTAGTATAGAAGAACTTCCTAGAATTTTGGTGTTGTAGAGATTTTGTGAGTTTTCCGAGCAATACATCCCTGTCTGGATACGAGCAGGTAGAGGCGGCTCTGGCACAGATGTACCTAGGGGTAAAACCCGAAAACACCGCTTTGAGCTAGACTCGAACGGGAACTGGTGCACGACAACGGGCCTTGCTGCACTCTTGGTTACGACACTCCCGGGGGATATGCTTAGGATAACTCTCATTTTCTTTACAAATCATTATGAAGGGTTTATGAGTATATACTTCCTCAAAGGAGGCATTTTTATGATTATGGATTATATCCCTAAATAGTTCAATTTATGTTAAGTGTTTTATAAGTATGGGATTATGTATTTTGATTCATAAACTGATCTAGTGTATGCCATTGTTTAGAAATGGCGCCCAGTAGAAGGAATGAGAACTCTAGCAATGCACATGATCCAAAGAGAAGGAAGGATCATATCTTTCATGGTCTTAAGCTAGAATTTATAAGAGAAATAGTCTCCCATGTATTATCATCATATGAAGAAATAATATCATGTGTTGATAAGATAAGTAAAGAGTTTACTGAGTCATATGGCTTTGAAGGGAAGCAAGAGAAGAAAAGGATGGAAGAGAGAAAAATGGATAAAGGGAAGAGGGAAAAGAAGAATTTTCCCATATGTGGTAACTGTGGGAAGAAACACCCTGGAACATGCCTGAAAGGAATGAGAGTTTGTTATAAGTGTGGAGGAAAAGGGTTCAAAGTACGTGACTGCAAGGGTGATAAAATGGTTTCAAATGTACAATGCTTCATTTGCAAGGAGTTTGGACACTACGCGAACCTATGCCCCAGTCATCAGACTATGCCGCAAATGATGCTATTGGATAATAATCAAGTTATGATACTACCAAATATGAAGAGGAATGATTAGAGTTCTTATGTTGATTATGTCAATTGAGTGTTGTATCAACAATGTACTTGTTATAATAATTATGGAGTATATAAGGATTGTACTGCAGTACTATTTCATTAAGGACTTGAGATTGTGTGGAACAAAGAAAAGTGACTCAATAGCAGGATAAATTTTTGGAAAATATATGGTTGAGAGAATGATAAACCATAATATAGTTCTGATACCGAGTTAGTGATTTTGGAATAATACATGATTGTTTTGGATAAATTATATTGGATATTCTTGACTACCTTGGAACTGATTAATGATCTGTATATTCCATTATTGTTGGGGTTTAAAACATTTTTGGATTGATGAGGTATATCCAGCATTCTATATGGAATAAGGGAGCATGAATGTAATCAATAAGGAATATGGTAATTCAGGATGTTTCAGTGTATTAAAAGAATACATGATGAAGGTATTCATATGCTATTACGTGGTAAAAAGGATCTACATTATTTTTAACTTCCTTATAAATGTTGGAGTGTGAGTTTGGTCAGAAATATTTTGGATAAATTCTAGTTTGAGATTAATTTTGGATGGCCATAAAAGGACAACCCGGAGGTCGGGCGGCAACCCATCGCGTCCGGCAAGGCCGCGAGACTTGAACCCGCAACCGAAGGGCGACAAGGGTGTATCACCTACCACTGGCCCACGAGATGTCCTGGATTAAATAATGCAGTTTTTATTAAAAGATCTTGTAGATGAATTATAAATTCGTTTATTTTGGAACCCTATACGAATAGTGTAAATAGATTTTTTTTACTTTCTATTATCTTTTAGAGTGAAAGATGAGTTTGTGGTAGAAATTTATTAATGGATAAAACTCTAATTATAAAGTATGTATACCTCCTTATGATCTTAGCCAATCTCATAAATAAATTCCACAACGTTAAGAAAAGGAACTTAGAACAAAAATGTTGTCCTAGATGGTACCTTAAATCATCACTAATTTATGGCTTTGGGATTGTTGGCCTTTTCATAGCCATGTTCTCTACCACTCTCCATCAGATAATTGATGGTTAGATTTCTCCTCCATATCCATATTTTCCTACATGGAACCCTAGTATGTGTTATTTTCGGTAATCTTCATACTTTCCACTCTTTATTTTAAATAGAGGCCTCATTAATTCATTTTTCGATGTGCGATTTCAACTAAGATATTTTGAAACGTCAAAAATGTGTCATCCCAATATTCTATGTTTTGTTGAACCAATGGTATTTCAAATCATCATAGATTGATGAGTTTAAGGACCTCAATTTTATACTTGTTTGTGATTGATGACCTCAATCACTACCTATAAATATTTACGTTTTTCCTCCAATTATATGTCTCTAATTTCCACCAATGTTCTCCTAATCGAGATCATAATTTGGTGGTGACCCTTTCATTTCTCTTTTCCTCATATTAAGACTAAATTTTAGTAACCCAATTTCCGATGTGGGTTTTCCCACAAATATATTTTCTATTTTCAACCTTTTATTTTCTAAGAACAATTTCAAATTGCGAGGACGCAATTTATTGAAGGAGGGGAGAATGTAACACCCCAAGAATTCATAATGTGTTATTTCTTCAAAATAATTCAATAACTTGTACTACACGCAACACCGAGTTCAATCACACCTTGACTTACAAAAAAAGGCCATTAAAAGAGGTCATGAATAGTATTAACTAAATTTTAAACTTTATATAATCCTTATAATTTTAGAATCCACATTATGAGTTTCTTAGTCATAATGCAAGAACAGATTCATTTTCAGTATTGCACTTTTATCAACATTTAATAGTGAAACCTTTTTAAATACAATATTTTAAACTTTTTGACTAAATGGGGACATCAAAAAAATTTAAAATGAAACATCCCAAGCTTCCACGGTACGCTTTCCTTTGAATAAAACAGTAGCGTGTGTTGTACGCAACTTCGTGTTTTAACACGTACCACAACCGATCAAACTTGCCGTTATGAATAGTAATACCTAATTTTTGAAATTATATATATTTTATTTTTAAAAATGGACTTCATTTTTGGATTCGGAATATCAAATTTATCCAAAGGTGAAATTTTGGTACTTTTCGGATAACTTTAATATTTTGATGAATAGTGAAAATTACTAAATTTTAATTAAAAACAACTTTTTTAATCAAAATAATTAATAGTGATAAATTATTAATTTGAGTGGTTTTAAAGTATATTTAGAATATATTTTTACCACTTAATATAATGTTGGTCATTGGACATAATTTTACAATTAAACCGGACATAAACAAGTGTCAATCTTTTGATAGTTATTATCTCTTAAAAACACGTTTTTTGTTTTGACAGCGGGAATTAATTTTAAATTAATTTCTGCCACTTCTGTGTTTTGAATTTAGAAAAATGGATTCCATATTTTGAATCAGGATGTTAAAATTGTGTAAATAGGTAACTTTTATTTTTAGACATTTTGAATAATTACTGCGGTAAATATTTTATTTACCATGGTTAAGGGTAAATCCGGTAAATAAGGGTAAAAAAATAATATTATAATAATACTAAATTACCCTAAAACGTGTCTTAACCCTATTGGTTGATACATGGTCGACCATGGGCATCTTTGGGTCTATTTTGGGACCCCATGGATCCACTTGTGAGTGATAATGACACTTTATTTTAATTAAGTTAAAATGAATACAAAAATGGCATAAGCTTACATCTTTTAAACGAAAATTTTTTACATAGGGTTATACATGTTGGATTTTCGATTATAAATATTCATTAGAAAGCTAAAAAGATTTCCTACATGATGATATTTTATTTATAATTTTTAGACATCAAATAAGTTAAATTATTAATGACACAATGATGATGCAGTAATTACTATAATAGTGAAAAATTAAAATAAGTGATATTATAAATACCCAAATAAATATAATATGAAACTTTTAATGAATTAAACTAATTTTATAGGATAATATGATATATTAGGATTGATTTAATTGACTTTGTTCGAAGTAATCAATCTGTTATGAGTTTCACAAAAATCAACTAATGAATAGTGTCAAAATTGACATAAAAGAGTTCTTAAAACAAATATTATATTATTAATTGATATTAAATTCCTAAAAATCTAAGGTTCGGCCAAGAGACTTATATCATGATAGGTTCATCATTAATGTACCACTTGGGGGTCGCTTGGAAGTATATAGTAATTTTATTAACCATATAATATAAAAATACAAAGAGACATTGTAAAAGTGAAACTAATTAACTTAGAGTTAATACTTAAAGATAAGGTTAATATAAGTACCCAAACCTGTCTAAATTCTATTTGTTGAGTGGTTTTCGACCTATCCCCACCTTAACCTTTGAATAATAAACTTTGGAGCCATTAGAAACCGAATATGAATTTATTATAAATTAATATTTCTAGCTTTTCCAAAGGTGCCCCTCACCCCTCTTATAAAAAGGCACTCCTCCTTCTCATTTCTTCACACCTTCAAAGCCTTTTGGTTCGGCCAAACTCTGCCCAAATACTCTCCCAACATCCCTCACTACAACCTAGAGGCCTTAGTTTGATCAGAAAGCCAACCTAAGGAGCCCTTTTGATCAAATCAAAAGGAAGAACCCGAAGAAGAGGTAATGATTTCACCACCCTTCTCCAAGTTCATTTCTTCTTCCACTTCTTCTTCCTTTTTTCTTACCATTCTAAAATAATAACTCCAGTATCTCACATATACTGTGATGTTATTATAAATATGGTACAATCATATTCAGTATTCTATCCACCCTTTGAATAACATGTCACCATACGTGCGTACATACGGCTTACCGTCTCCACGTCGTGGTGTAATTGTTATTCAATATAATATTATTTGGATGGGTATAATAATGATGTGTAACTCATGTAAATAATAAATATAACATGTTAATGATTCTGTATATATGATATACCATTCATTTATATATTATTTTAATATCAAAAGAATGATATTGTCGCTCGTGCGTACGTACGGACTACCGTCTCCACGAACGCGATGAGATTCATTCTCCATCGTATCCATTCAAGTATAATTATCATTTTGTGATTTAAAAATGATGTTTAAGGACTTGATATCATTCTGGATATGAATAATATACAACCTATCCTTTACAAACATGTCTTACGTAACAAAACATATAAGTTAACACCCGAAACAACGATAATAGTAAGATATTATTATCAAATCAATATTAAAAGATCATATATGATATCATATTAATATATATGATTCTTGTATAATTTAATAACAATTATTTCACAATTATACAGGAGGTTAACCTACCCCAACCAAGGAAAAGTACAAGGTAAGGGTTATTTCACAATCTCTTCATTATTCGAGGTTGTTTATACGTAATAATCTACTGGGATCTCTTTATCATCCACATCCATGTTTCTTCGAAATGTATTTCAAAACATTTTTACTATTTACAAGAATATGGGTTAAGGTCATTTATACCCTTGTTTGACTTTTTATAAGAGGTTTATAAAGGAATCTTTCCGTCGTTTTCAAAACAAGGTCCTTTTTAACCTTTTCGACGGAATTGAGGTAAGAATGTTTTTTTTAACTTATACGGCGGGTGCGGTTATTTTCCGCCGTTATAAAATCGTCGAAGCTTTCCATACAAGCTTATAAGAATATTTTCAAATAAAATGTTTTATTTTATATGGATCTTAAATGATTTCAAAATAAAAGGAGATACTTCTTTAAAAAGAATTTTGATTTCATCTATGTCAACATCCTTTGATGGATTTTAAGATTATTTGAAGTTGATTTATTATGATACAAAAATTCTATATTGAATTGAAGGTTTTGTGATATGTTTGACTGTGGGTGTGCTATTTTTATACCATTCATAGTTTATGGTGAAATTATTGACATTTCGTATGCTAGTTTTAATCCGAATATTTATGTTATATTTCAAACTTTTCTTCAGATGAATGTGCTAAACAAGTATGTTCCGGGTTGGGGACCGGTAAAAGTAAGCCCTCCAGGTTGGGGACTGGTAAAAGTAAGCCCTCCAGGTTGGGGACTGGTTAAAGTAAGCCCTCCAGGTTAGGGACTGGTAAAAGTATGCCCTCCGGGTTGGTGTCCGGTTATTAGAGGCACTCCGGGTTGGTGTCCGGTTATTAGAGGCACTCCGGGTTGGGTTCCGGTTAGAAGTAACCCCTAGGTCTTGGGATGAGGCCTAGACAAAGAAATTAACGTTTAGCATTATGCATTCCATAATTATGAAAGTGGTTATTGATTTTTTCATGTGATTATTCGATTAGTAGAATATCCATGTGAATAAGTAAATGGCATTATTTCATTTTACTTTTGCCATACTATGTTGAAGTTCAAGTTTAAAAGGCTTTTGTTTTAGTAATGCATTGCCTTAAATGTTTATGCTTATTTTGAATGTTCTACTATATTGTTATCCTTACTGGGCATTTGAGCTCACCCCTTTTCTATGTTTTATTTTTCCCAGGATGTGAAGAAGTAAGTTATGAATGACCTGCAGGGATTTTATGAGGGGTTAATAGTGTGGATTGTGGAACATTATGTTGTTGTATTAGTTTTTCATTTTATGATGTAATGTAAAACTTATGAATATATCTAGTGTTTCCAAGGCTACTAAACCAATCGGTCTTTCGAGATTTGATCTTTCTTGTGATCATGCCAATGTTATGTAATTAATGCACCGACTCTGGGTAGTTGGGGTCGGGGCGTTACAATCTTGGTCATGTATTGATATGATGGATGGACGTATATCAGGAGGAGCAACATGTGTGTGATAATAGAACTACTGAGGTTGTGTACAAGGAAAGTTATAAGGGAATCCATATAGAGGTCAATATAAAATTCTCTTTTAGTAGGAGTGACCCCTATTAAAGGTGAGAATTCAAAGAATGATGAGGTTGATGTTCTTGTGAGATGATAATGAGTTCTAATTGAAATATTTAGTTAGTGTTAAGTTACACATAAGATGGTCACATATAGTCATTACATGTGGTAATGGAAGAAGAATGACCCATGAAGGTATGACCCCATGTTGGTAGGCTAGTGGGAATGATAGGATTGGTTATTGGATGGTCGAGGTGGCACTTAGACACTAGTGTTCTGTAAATATATTTTTTTATAGTCTCATGTAAATATATGATTTGAGATTCAGATGTGATATTTGATGATTCAGTGTGTTTTAATTGAGCTCAGAATAGTTTCAAGTATGATTTAAAGGTGGTTTATGTGGTAAACCCCAATTCATGACACTATTTAGTGGGTGAACCCATTTTTTCGTGTGGTTCAGAGGGGAAAACATCGTTCATGAAATGATTTTGGGGGTAAACCCAATTTTACCATGGTTCATGGTTGAACCATTGATTCGTGATATGATTCAAGCGGTGAACTCATTTCATCATGTGTTTCAAGGCGTGAACCATTGATTCATGACATATTTTAAGTGGTTATATCATTTCATCATGTGATTCAGGGGTGAACCTAATTCATTACATGTTTTAGGGGGTGGATCAAGTGGTGAAATGTATTCATGTTGTTTTTTCATGATATTGGATGTGGAAGGTTGGTGAACACATAAAATACATTTTATTTGGTATGATAGTTGTATTTTAATTTTTGTTTGAGACCTATCAAGGAATGGTTGGTGCTGGTGGGACCTATATAAGAGTGGAAGAGACTCATCTGATTCAGTTTGGAATCATAGATAAGTGTAAGTACAAACTTTTAATCATTTTTTATTCATATTTGAGTGAGGTGAGATATAAATTTCATTGACCGGGTCATTGAACCATTAGATATGTGGTTTAATAGGTGATTCTAATGGTGGGAAGCACTGGAGATCGAAACCATACTTTATAAGAAAACTCTTATGGTGGGAAATACCATTAGCCTATGGATTAATTTGTTTTTGACACCATGGTATCTCGGGATAGACGGGGCTATGGAGCACCATCTCTATGTTGGAGATGATGAAGAGTTTGTGGATTGAGTTTTGAGTAATAATGCAAATCATACTGGTAGTTACATTATAGAAGATTAGTTTTCATTCAAGATTAGAAAACAATGTGTGTTTTCTGAATTGATGACTATGTTAGGGATATATTTTCTATTAAAGACCACCAATATTTCTTAAGGCTGAGAAGTTCTATGGTGATGATGTTGTAAAAATCCACACTTTTTTTAGGATTTAAAATTCAATAAGAATATGATTTTTTAGTTTTAAATGTGTATTTGGGTAAAATAGTTATTTTATCCTATCATACAATCACACAAATATTTTTTGATTACTTTCTTGGTTTTAGAATGATGAATTTACCCTAGGGATGCAACTTTGCGAGATTCTAAGCTAGGTGAAATATATAGAATAAATTAATATTTATTTAATAAATATTAATTATTTTGTGGATTTACATATTGACATATTTTGAATGGAGTCTATAATTGAAATTAAAAATCCAAGGTTGATTCCAAAATGAGTTTTTTTACTTTGGAAAGGTATAATCTTCATTCAGGTTTTGGATCTCGGGAAAGCGTCATAGGAAGGGTCATGTGACATGGGAAATTGAAAGTATTCTCCTTGGAGTGTTTCGATATATGAATTTAATTTTGGATATAAAACTTTTATTAGAAACCTTTTATGTCAAGATTTATTAGTGAAAAAATACATTTTAGGTGGTGAAAATAATTCAGACCGTGAAAGTTCACTAGGTGACTTTTTTTGAGTAGGGTCTTCTCTTTATTTTCCTGGGTTATGAGTTTCACAATTTAGGAAAAAGCGGGAGTCAATAGAGTCCATTTATTAGACAATTATCCCATCCCATGACACTAATTCATTCTTCTTTGACCTAGTTTGATTCTAGGTGTGATTTCATAGTGATTCAAGCTCCATTTATCCTTTATTCCCCTCCTATATTACCTATGTGGTAGACCTTTGATTTTGGATCAATTTTATTTAGGGATTCAATGAATATTTGATTGGAGTATGGTGAAATAAAATGTGAATGATGTTTTTTTATAAGATTTCATTGAGGAGGACCTGCGATGTTATTTTCACAACGATGTGCACCATTTTGGTGAAATTACATCACCTGACATATTTATTTTGGGTGTTAAGGTGAAAATAAATTTATTTGGTGGTTGAATTAGTTTTTTTTGTGTTAGATATTTTCACTAAGTTGATTCTTGGAGTCTGTTGTTGATATCACAAGGTTTTTTCATTGCCATTTTAGTGTAGTGGTTGTTCCTTGGCCTTGCGGCGATGAACGGTGGACTAATGGAAATGGGTGAGATCAGGTGAGAGTTAACATATTGCACATAAAAATGAAAACATATTTTTTGGTTGGTGGTCCACTGTACATACCCCTTCGACATTATGATTATTTTTATAGCATGCTATATGTGATATTTACACTATGGGAGTTAAACATTTCATTAAAAAAATATCTATTTTAAGTCAAATTCCATGAATTGGACAATTTTCATAGGGCCATGTTGGACCTTTATGAACTGGATAGTTTTCTTTGTCCACCGATGGTTAAGGAACTAATTATACGTGCATTCTTTGAGACACTTAGACACTATAGGATGATAAATAAATTAAACGAGCATAATGTAGTTATAAGGACCCGAAATTATTACATACATAATATTTAATTTAGTCAAGAAAACAATTCCTTTTACATTGAGGATATTTTAAAGTTTATAGATTTAGATAATTGGGACATAATACATTCATAATATTACACATTGTTACAGAGTGGATACCATAAAAATAGTTTCCATTTTTTTCAAAATTTAAAACATTAAAACATAAAACATGATGACTTGAAAATTATTCAACATTTAACATGGATTACTTCTTTTTCTTACACATACAATAACCTATAAAAATAATTTAAAACTTGGGATGAGAAAAAAAACTTAGTAAGGGATATAAAAGAAGGAAATAACACATTAGTCCATGAATACTTGTAACGCATGAAATAATTTTCATAAGACATAATTATCACCTGTATATATATACTTAATTTCTAAAACATGATATTTACACAATAATTAAGAAAATAATTAGAACTATAAATCTATATTGGGGCATTACTTACATAATCTTGTAACCCTATCAGCTACATTATAATTTGTAACCCTCACGGCTACCTTACTATTTGTTTAACCATCACAGTTACATTTAGAGTAACCATACGACCAACCTAAAATTACACATACCCCATGCATTGGATGGAAATATAGGTCCCACCATTAATCATAAACAATTCCCAAGATCCAGAACGTAATCATACTACATGAATATTAGTATAAAAACATTGCTTTTGAATTTTGTAAAACAGAATTTTAAAAGAGGATTTTAAAAGAAAAGTCCCTTATAAATATCATATAATTGAAGTGAGACTTAATAGAGTGGATGTAATATGTATATAATTAGTAAATATACATAATTAAAAATAGTATAATCATAATTCATCACACAAATAATTTAAATATCACATAAATAATGAAGAATAAGGTTAACCCAAAGAATGGAAATCGGGTTAAGAATTCCCTTACCTTAGGATTATCCTACTTAAAACTTGTTTAAAATTCCTTTATAATGGTTAAAATAGTGTTATTATTATTTTACGGAAACATTTTCATGTTTATAACATCTTATATGATCATTTCATAACCTCATTTTACCCCTTAATTGTTATTATGTTGTTCCTTGCACTGTTTTGGGTGAGTTCCTTACATGATTTTCATGATTGGTTCATGATGGATTTTCTTATCGATTGGAAGTGAAACTCTAGAATGGAATGAAAAGGTATTTACATATTTACAGTACCATAATTTATACCATTTATCATTTTTATGTTTTATATGAGGATGATTCATATGTTAAAACATTAATGATGTTTGTTTAGATCATTTTAGTGGTTCTTTGATAATAACGACCTCATTTTGTCTTATAAATTAAAACCATAAGTACAAAAGAATTCCAGAATCCTAGATGAGACATAAAAAATATATTATAACCTGGTTCAACCATAAAAATGGTTTTATGACCAGACCTTAAATAATTAATACAAATTGAAATCACATCGTCCACGATGTTGGTATTTCGACACATCACAGACAATGTTTTTATTCCATGAATAAGTGGGAGAGGAGAAGAATAATGATGATAAATTTTCCATGAACATGAGAAAATGCATAATATACATGATTTATGGAGATTTCATGCCTCCTGGGTAAGAATATATGAATAAATAATAATAAAATAAAGGAACTGAAAATAAAAGAATAATTGAGAAATCCCTTACAAAAATTTGGCAGCCTAACGACTATGCAACATGGTTTTAGAAAATATTAAAAAGAGAGGGGACAAGGGTATCCAAAATAGAAAATAATCATTATAAATAATATATAAATAATAATAAATAAATAAGAACATGGTATGGAAACATGAAAGTTATACCACATAAAAGAGAACTTGAATGAAAAAAGAAAGAAATTGAGAATTTTCTTACCTTGTATAGTAACTCCTAGAACTTGAAGGTTGGGAAATTAGGGGCTTGAGGAAACCTTGAGAGGGATACTAGGGAGGTAATGAGGCTAGAGATTTATTGATTAAGTATTTGGAATGATGTTAATGAAGGAATGGGTAGGTATTTATAGCAAAAGTGAGGGATCAATTTAATAATTTCCAAGGGACACCTCATTAGTGGTATTTGAAAAACCATGGGCTTTCCCATTGTATTTTCCCATGGTATAAGCCACATGAGACACCTCATTACTTATTTTAC
This sequence comes from Viscum album, assembly GCA_963277665.1. NCBI lineage: Eukaryota > Viridiplantae > Streptophyta > Magnoliopsida > Santalales > Viscaceae > Viscum > Viscum album. The sequence goes on along the minus strand of OY728164.1, from coordinate 563,968,589 downwards.
TGTAAAAAAGTATACCTGATTTATTACATCATTATTACATCATTAATGATGTAATTAACACACCGAAACTCAAAACTGTATTTTTTACTATTCACTAAAAATCAACTATTTCAGAAAAATCCCCAAAATTCACCCTAACCATTTATCGATGTGTATAATTAAAAAATGAATTAAATTTTTTTAAAATAATTTTTAAAGTATTTTTAATTTAATTTTTAAATAAAATCATACTTAATTCAAAAATTAATAATTTAAAAACTATAACTGCTTCTATATCACATTTAAAAATTAATCAAGATGTCATTATCATAAAGCCTTAAGAAAATAAAATAATTATACAATTTACTATTCATTAGGTTCATATTACAATTCATAAGGGTATGTTACTATTCACCAAAAAAACAAGTAGGTTCTAATTGACTCAAAATAACATACTGAACATAATTGTAGATGACCATTTTTCAAAATTCAAAACATAGAAGCAGTAAAATTATGTTTAAAGGCTACTTATTAATACCTACATTAAAAAAAATTTCAATAATTTCAATTTATTTTTAGAAAACCTTGAGGTGTTATATTATCCCCACCTTCTAGAAATTGTGTCCTCACAACTATATTTTCTTATTAAACAATTGAGGGTACCTTTTCCCTCATAGCATTTTCAGACTCCAATGTTTCTTCTTCAACCATGTGATTTCTCCAAAAAAACCTTTTCCTAGTGGATTACCTTATTCCACAATACCAGTTCCCTTCGATCAAGAATCCATGGTTTCTCTTCATATGAAAGTTTATCCTCCAACAGAACTGCTTCTGGGCTCAAAACATGAGTCGAATATTGTATATACTTCCTCAACATAAAAAAATGAAAAACATTGTGTACCTGAGACAAAATCAGAGGCAAAGCTACTCGGTATGAAAATGGTCCAACTTTTCCTAGGATTTCAAAAGGACTGATGAACTACAGACTCAGCTTTCCTTTTTTACCAAAACACATCACATTTTTCCAAGGAGTGATTTTAAGGAAAACATGGTCACCTACCTCGAAAGAGAAGTCTTTACTTATGTTATCTGCATAACTTTTCTACCTGCTTTGAGCTGTCCTCATGTGCTGCTGGATCATCTTCACTTTTTCAGCCACTTCCTCTACTAATTCTGGCTCCATCAACTTTTTTTCACCGACTTCATCCCTAAACGTTGGAGTCTGACATCACTTTCTATACAAAGCCTCAAAAGTTTCCATCTGTATACTGGAATGAAAATTGTTATTATAAGAAAAATAAACAAATGAAAGATGATGATCCCAACTTCCCTGATAGTCAATTGAAAAATCTCAAAGCATATCCTCCAAAGTTTGAATCGTTCATTCTAATTGCCCATCTGATTGAGGATGAAAAGCTGTACTGAAATTTAACTCTGTTCCCAACAACTTCTGAAGTCCCTTCCAAAAGTTAGAAGTTAACCTGGGATCTTGTTCAGAAACAATGAAAAGAGGAACACCATGTAAGCTGACAATATCCTTGAGGTACAATAAAGAACGCTGATCTAAAGACATTTTATCTCGAATAGAAAGAAAATGTGCAGATTTTTTCAGCCGATCCACAATAACCCAAATTTCATTTTTACCTCGAGATGTCTTAGGTATTCCCTCCACAAAGTCCATGGATACATTCTCCTACTTCCACTCTGGCACTGGCAAAGGATGAAGCATCCCCTTCGGTAACTGTCACTGTACTTTAACCTGCTGACATGTCAAACATTCCATGGTAAAATTAGCAATATCTCTTTTCATTCCATCCAACCAGTAATACTCTCGAAGGTCTCTATACATCTTAGTACTACCAGGATAAACTGAAAATGGATAACTATAAGCTTCAAAAAACAAATATTTCTTTAATTGAGAATCACAGGGCACACACAACCTTTTTCCAAATATTAAAACACAAACTTTATCAAGATTAAATTTTGGAAGCTTACCCACTCTAACCCATTCTACCTTTTTCTGTAGCTCACAGTCTTCCTTCTATGCTCGCTTAATTCTGTCTGACAACGAAGACTACACCAAAACCTGAAACAAAACAGATTTATTCCCTACACCAACAACATCTAGGCCAAAATTCATCAAATCATTAATCAAGGGATCATGTTCCAAATGTAACATAGTTAATGATGCATGATGTTTTAAACTCAATGAATCCGCCAATTTGATTGATTTTCCAAGATGGTAATTGATCGTAAAATCATAATCCTTTATCATTTCAAGCCATCTTCTCTACATCATGTTTAATTCCTTCTGAGTTAATATATACTTCCAACTTTTATGGTCAGTATATATTTGACATTTGGATCCGTATAAATGATGCCTCCAAATTTTCAAAAAAAAAACTATAGCTACCAATTACAAATCATGTGTGGGATAATTTAACTCATGAGGTTTTAGTTGTCTTAAAGCATAAGCAATCACCTGATCATTCTGCATCAAAACACAACCAAGTCCCTTCAACGAAGCATCACTATAGATGAAAAAATTACCATTTCAGGAAGGAAAGGCCAAAACTAGAGCATTTACCAATCTCTTATTCAGTTCATGAAAACAAAAATCTCATTCTTCTGTCCAAAATAATTTAACCCCTTTCCATTTTAACTTAGTTATTGGGCAAGATAATCGAGCAAAGTTTTTAACAAAACGTCAATAATAACCTGCTAATCCAAGAAAACTATGAATCTATGTAACATTTTTGGGTCTTGGGAATTCATCAACCACTTTTTTTTGGTTGGATCAAATATTATTCCATCCTTATTTACAATTTTCCTAAGAAAAGAAATATATTGCAACCAAAAAGCACACTTACTGAATTTTACATACAGTTTCTTTTCTTTTAAGGTTTGTAAAAAAACCCTTAGATGTTTTTCATTCTCCTCTTTATTTTTAGAAAATACCATAATTTCATCAATAAATACAACCAAAAACTTATCCAAGAACTCATGAAATACTCTATTCATAAGATTCATGAATAAAATAGGTGCATTAGTTAACCTAAAGGGAATAACAAAAAATTTATAATTCCCATATCTAGTATGAAAGTATGTTTTTGGGATTTCATCCTCCTCCACCTTCAGCTAATGGTATCCGGATCTCAAGTCAATCATGGAGAAGTACTAATCTCCCTGATGCTGATCAAACAATTCATCGATATGAGGAAAAAGATACTTGTTTTTAACAGTTATGTTATTCAAAGCTCTATAATCAATGCAAAGTCTCATAGAACAATCTTTATTTTTAGGAAAAAAATAGGAGATCCCTATGGTGAAGTGCTAGGACAAATGAAGCCTTTATCAAGAAAATCCTGCAACTAATTTTTCAATTCAAGAAGTTCTATTTGAGTTATATGATATGGGGGGTTTGAAATTGGCTTAGCATTGAGAACTAAGTCAATTGTGAATTCAACTTCCTGATTAGGTATGACACCAGGTAACTCATTAGGAAAAACATCATGGTATTCATTTACCACATGTACATCATTTATCTAAATAGTTCCCTTATCTTCAACAATATGAGCAATATAACTCTCATTTCTATCTTTCACACAGTTTCTCAACTTCCTAATATGTTATCAATTGTATGGGTTCATTCTTGTATATAAACTAAAACTCTTTCTGAAAAATAATTTCTTTATCTCTACAGTCAATCTTAGCATTATAAAAAGAAATCTAATCCATTCCCAAAATAACATCAAACACGACTAAGGGTAAACCGACAAGGTTTTCAGGTAAATTTTTTCTACATATCACAATAGAAAGATTGTTATAATTACTATTTTCTATAATATTTCCCCGTGGTGTATTAACAAAAAGTTCAGGTCTCATTTTTTGAGGTGATATTTACAATTTACACGAAAATTTCTCAGAGATGAAAGAATGTGTAGACCCCGTATCAAACAAAACATTAGAAAAATATGAGTGAACAAACAAAGTACCTGATACAACTTCATTGGATGACCCGACATCAGCTGACATAGTCGCAAAGGATCTCATTACACCTTTCTTCTTATAGTCTGGCTTCTTTGCATCATTCAGATCTCTCTTTGGGTAGGCATTTTCATAATGACCCATCTCACCACATTTAAAACAATTTACTGTTTTCTTATCAGGATTAGTGTTAGGATCATTTTCATTGCAATCTTGGGCCATATGTCCAAACTTATTACATTTAAAACACTTCCCAGTTTTTCCAAGATATTTCCTAGGGTGTTTCTTGCCACACTTTTCACAAATTGGAAACTGGATTTTCTTACCATCAAATTTATTTGGTTGATTCTTACTAATCGCTTTCCACCTAGACCACTTATTCTCCTTGTAGCCAAAATGAACATGATCATCATCAAACTCCATCTCTACCCTCTCAGTACATCGGACAATTTTCTCTTAACTTTTTAATTCAAAGGAGGCCAACACCCTTCGATACCTTGGCTTCAGTCCTTAGTAAAAGTGGTTGATTTTTCTATCAAGATCCAGAATAAGATTTGGGGTATACCTCACCAGTCATGTGAAGTTCTTTTCATACACAACCACTGAATCCTCCTCCTTTTCCTTCAATTCAAGTAATTAATTCTCCATCTTAGGTCATACCACCTTAAGAAAATATTTTTCAAGGAAAACAATTTTCAATTCATCCCACTCAAAGGCATAAAAATCTTCTCTACCCCAGATATTCCTTACCATTGACCCCCACTGATCAGCTTCACCTTCAAAATGATAAATGGTAAGACATAACTTTTGATTGTCTGAACATCTCATAACATCAAATATCTTTTCAAGGGCTTTGATCTATCCTTCATCTGCTACTGGGTCAGAAGATCCATTTAAAGTAGGAGGGTGTTATCTCATAAAATGTTCCACTACTGTCATGTTCCATTGTGGTACCTCTATTTGTTATCTTGAATGGATTCCACCACTATTTATTGCCTACATTATCTGAGCCATTACTGTCACAAACTGCTCGGTTCCAATCCCTACCATTTCGGGCTGTAGATCTAGAAGGATGTCATTCTATCGGTGCCTCTCCTCTTCAGCATCCCTATTCCTTCTGCAGACAACCATTTTGAAAAAAACATATCTTAGATGAAGTAACATGTTAATCTTTAAATTCTGTAACATTTCAAATTAATGATAGAGTAAAAATCATTTATGGTATTATTTTAACAACATTCTAACCCCTAAGGTTATCTAAACCGTCCTATGATACCAACTATAAGGACCCATCCTTATTACATACATAATCTTGAATTTATTCAAGAAAAAATTCCTTTTACATTGATGATATTTTCAAGTTTATATCTTTAGATAATTTGGACATAATAAATTCATAACATTACACATTGTTACAAATTGGATACCATAAAAACATTTTCAAAATGTTTCAAAATTTTAAACATTAAAACTTAAAACATCATTCATTGACAATTATTCAACATTTAACATGGCTTTATTCTTTGTATTACACACCCATTAACCTTTGAAAATAATTTAAAACTTGTTATGAGCACAAAAACTCATTAAGGGATATAAAAATAAGTGAATAACACATTAGTCCATGAATACTTTTAGCGTATGAAATCATTTTCATAAAACATACTTATCACCTGTATGTATATATACTTACTTTGTAAAACATGATATTTACACAATACCTAAGAACATAAGTAGAACCATAAAGGTATATTGGGGAATTACTTACATAATATTGTAACACTCTCGACTACCTTATAATTTGTAACCCTCGCGACTACCTTTCTAATTCTGTCACCATCGCAGTTACTACTGGACTAACCATATGACCGACCTCCAAATTACACATACCTAATGCATTGGAGGGAAATATAGGTCCCACCCTTCATCATATACAATTCCCAAGATCCATAACATAATCATATAACATGAATATTAACACAAAAACATTGCTTTTGAATTTTGTAAAACAGAATTTTAAAAGAGGATTTTAAAAAAAAGTCACTTATAAATATCATATAATTGAAGTGAGACTTAATATAGTGGATGTAATATGTATATACTCTATAAATATACATAATTAAACATATTATAATTATAATTAATCACACAAACAATTTAAATACCACATAAATTATGAAGAATAAGGTTAACCCAATGAATAGAAATCGGGATAAGAATTCCCTTACCTCAGGCTTGTCCTACTTCAAAATTATTTAAAGTTCATGTATAATGGTTAAAAGAGTGTTATTAGTATTTTACAGAAACATTTTCATGTTTATAACATCTTATATGATCATTTCATAACCTCATTTCACCCCTTAATTCTTAGTATTTTGTTCCTTGCACTGTTTTGGGTGAGTTCCTTACATGATTTCCATGATTGGTTCATGATGGATGTTCTCATCGATTGGAAGTGAAAATCCAGAATTGGAATGGAATGGTATTTACATATTTATAGTACCATAATTTATACCATTTATCATTTTCATGTTTTATATGAGGATGATCCATAAGTTAAAACATTAATGATGTTCGTTTAGATCATTTTAGTGGTTCTTTGATAATAAAAACCTCATTTTGTCTTATAAATTAAAACCACGAGTAAAAAAGAATTAAGGAACCATGTATGAGACATAAAAAATATTTTATAACCTGTTTCAACCATATAAATGGTTTCATGACCAGACTTAAAATAATTAATGCAAACTGAAATCACATCATCCACGATGTCGGTATTTCGACACATCACAGACAATGTTTTTATTCCTTGAATAAGTGGGAGAGGAGAATAATAATGATGTTGAATTTTACATGAAAATGATAAAATATATAATATACCTGATTTATGGAGATTTAATGCATCTTGGGTAAGATGAGATTAATAAATAATAAGAAAAGAAAGAAACTCAAAATAAAAGAATAATTGAGAAATCCCTTACAAAAATTCGGCAGCCTAACTGCAACATGGTTTTAGAAAATATTAAAAAGAGAGGGGAAAATGGTAACCCATACAGAAATGAATAATAATACATAATAGATCAATAATAATAAGTAAATAAGAACATGGTATAAAAACTTGAATGTTATACCACATAAAAGAGAACTTGAATGGAAAAAGAAAGAAATTGAGAATTTTCTTACCTTGTAGAGTAACTCCTAGAACATGAAGTTTGGGACCTTGGGGGATTGAGGAAACCTTGGGAGGGATACTAGGGATGTAATAAGAGAATATATTTTTTTATTATTAATTTGGAATGAAGATAATGAAGGAATGGGTTGGTATATATAGCAAAAATGAGGGAATATTTTAATAATTTCCAAGGGACACCTCATTAGAGGTATTTGAAAAACCATGGATTTCCAATGGTATTTTCCCATGGTATAAGCCACATGGAAACCTAATAACTTATTTTACCATACAAAAGTCGACCATATTTATTACATCATTAATGATGTCATTAACACACTGAAACTCAAAACTGTATTTTTTACTATTCACCAAAAAATCATCTGTTTCAGAAAAATCCCAAAAATTCACCCTAACCATTTATCGACATGTAGAATTCAAAAAATGAAGTCCATTTTTCGAAAATAATTTTTTAAATATTTTTAATTTAATTTATAAATAAAATCATACTTAATTCAAAAATTAATAATTTAAAAACTACAACTACTTTTATATCTCATTTACAAATTAATCAAGATGTCATTATCTTAAAACATTAATAAAATAAAATAATAATAAAATTTACTATTCATCAGGGTCATATTACTATTCATATTACTATTCATAAGGGTATCTTACTATTCACAGAAAAAAATAAGTTGGTTCTAAAAGACTCCAAATAACATACTGAATACAATTTTAGATGCCCATTTTGTGAAATTAAAAACATAAAAGTAGTAAAATTATGTTTAAAGGATACATATAAATATCTACATTAAACAAAGCTTCAAGCATTTCAATTTATTTTTAGAAAACATTGGGGTGTTAAAGTAGTGTCCCTAATGTTGGAACCCATAAATGTATCTTGGTAGAGGAGAGTGCCAGATTGAGATGGATGTTCTAGGGATTGACCATGCTATAAACATGATATACCTTATAGTCTTGGGAAAATTGGGATGACCTTGCGAAAAGTGCTCCTCCCTAATTGAGTCATGATTACCTGGGTGGGTATACCTGAGGAGACTGATGTATTGGTTGGGCATTTAGACCAACCTAGTGTGACTTGAAAAGGGTATGAACTTGTAGCCATCTCTCTTATAAGAATTTATTCAGATGCCTATGAGGATTAAATGAGAATTTTATGATTTTGAGGTATATTATGATCATTGATTGACTAGTTTTGACCTAAGATACCTTTCAAGACTAGAGAATCATGAGGTTTTCTATATGTTATTTGGCCTAGGGGACCCTGATGGGTTCCCTAGTATTATTATTCCCCTAGAATGAGTGCATATGAGAAATGGGTAGTGATGATTGTGAGTGTCACCACATGACCCGAATCAATGATTTTATCATGTAGTATCTGTGATTATGGAAGGTCATGAAATAGAGATTCTAACCTTGAAAATTTATTATGGGTTTAGGTATATGTAAAACTTACTGAGATGTGTTATACGAGATGGTTTTTATGGGACACACTGCCCACCGTGATGTATTTGTGAGAGAAATATGCATAAAAAATTATCCCAAGATCTAACCGTTGAGCTTGATTTCTTATCCATGATTTGGGATTAATTGAACTAGGTCCCCTAATTTATATGGTTATAGGTACATTCCACCAAGATACCATTATTTAGGATTCCATGGATTTGGATTTAGGAGTACCTTGATATGGGATATATTGGACATGATTATTGAAGACGAGATGAAATTTCATGATTTAAGCTATTGTGGATTGGATTTGAGAGTTCCATGATTTAGGATTACATGGATTGGAGTCTAGAGTAACATTATTTTGGATGCTATGTAATTGGATCCAGGAGTTACATGATTTGTTCTTCCATGGGTTAGAGATGAGATACAACAATTTATGCTACCTTGGTTTCGATCTTTGGAGTCAAGAGGATACATTGGTTCCGGGGTTATACATAGATCCTACCATAGGTTTGTTTTCATTGAATGTGATCCTTGGAACCAATATTATATTTTTTTTTCACAATTGCTTGACATACTTAGATTCACCCTAGAATTGCCCAAATCAGGTTTGGGTCTATCTCGAGATCAATGGTAGAACCTAAGGATCAACATTGGTTATTTATTTAGGATTTAATGATATTTTTATTTATTATTCTAATCATATCACATATATACACCTTAATTTACTATTTATATATTTTACCACATTGGTGGTTCCCTACTCGATTGTACCCACACTCTGGTTGGGAAGCCATGGAAGTTGGGTAGCTGAGGAGACTTCATAGGTTGTGGGTTCTAGTTGAGAAGATGCTTGAGATAACATTGCTAAATAGGATATATCAGATTGGATTAGAGACTAATATTAGGTGAGGCTCAGCGATTCAATGGATCCTATTATAATTTTATTTATTTACGTATTCATTTTCTATATATGTGGTCGGCCCGGTGGATGACCAGTGAGTCTTTATGACTATATTATTTTTCATGGAATTTTCTTATTGATGATTATGTTTATTTCTTCTTCATACTCTGATTTATTATTGTGGATGATTCTTGGTTTATTTATATTTGTTATTGTGAACTATAATATGGGGGTATGACGTTTCCACTATATTACCCTAGAACCCCACTACTATTTGGAAACATTTGGGATATAGGGAGGTTCACACGAGGTCTCATAGAAAACAATTCATGTTACTATTCTTAATAAAATAAGGTGGGCATGTTTTCAGTTTCCAATTCAATAGATAATGATGATGTAAGGGTGTTTCATATGGATTTCCATTCTTTTAGACATGTTTTTTATAGTCCTAACTTCATTTAAATGGTGTGTATACTAACTATTAGATAAATAATATAATGAATTATCTTTTCTTCATGTTATTTTAATTTCAAATTAAATCTCTCACTTTCAAGGTATTTTTATTAAAATGTTTCTTAAACTGTAAGGTTTTTTGTTAACACATTTTTCATTCAGTGAGTTATGATTGTTATTTATAAAATTTATTCTTATATGTTGGGTATATTCTTCCAAAAGTTTTTTATATTGAATTTACTCTCTATTTTTTAGATTTTTACATTTCTACCATATTAACCCCTTTTCAAATTTTACATACTTCATGAATTATAATGTCATTAAGGGTGTTTCTTAACTCAATATCCTTTTATTGGGTAATAATTCTTCTTATTGAACTTCATTATTATATGTTGGGTAAATTAATACTTATGAAAGTGTTATAATTCATTAACTCATTTTTTTCTATGGATTTACATTTCTCTTCTATAAAATTCATTTTATATGATTATTAATTAAAAAATAAGATGTTTTTAAGGGTTTTTATTATCTCAATTTCTTTTATTGAGTCAAAATTATTCATCTTTGACCATGGTTTTACAATATAGTGTTATTATATTCTATGATATTACTATAATTCATTCTCTCTATTAGTAAAGGGACATTTTTAATGTATATATTTTGACTTGATTAATTTCTTTATCAAAATGTATATCTATATTATGAATAATACCTATCCACATTAACGATGATTTATCTTCCATGTCTATATTTTCTATTCTATATAATGTTCTTATTTTATATTTGGAAACGTATTAATGTGTTATCTCATGTTAAATTTATATTTCTAATAGTATATTTTCAAAAGTAAGGTTTATTAACCCTTTTATGATGCATTTTTTCAATAAAGTTATTTTAAAATATTCAAAAGGTTTTCCTTTCATGATGATATGCTTTATATTCCACTCTATATTTCCTCTAAAAACTATTATATAATTTTAATGAAATCATTATTTGAGATCAATTTTAAAAGTAAAAGTTTTCAATAGTTTTTTTGTTAACCTTTTTGAAAATTAATTTTGAATGTAACCCATAACTTCATCTTTTATGGATATGATAAAAACTTTTTCTAAAAACTCTTTTACTATTTCTCTCACCATATAAACATTATTATTTTTGAAGAATTCTTTACATGTTTTAAAATGGTTATCTAAATTATTTTAACCCTTTAATATTTTGAAAATAAAATTAAATATTGATATATTTTCAAAATAAAAGGTTTTATTTATAAAAGGAATTAATGAAATTTTATATGCTATTGTTTTTAAGAAATAATTCTTCCATGTTTCTATATCTTCTCAAAGACTATTTTTGAAAAAAAATCAATCATTTATAATTTTTTTAAAGGTCCTTTTTTGATTTTAATGTAAAATATTTATTATTCTCAAAGTATTTCATTTTAAATTAAATATTTTTTAGGAGTTTAAAATCCTTTTAAAAAGGAGGATTCCCTCTAATTTTTCAAGCGGTTTATCCAATGATATTAAAACATTATTTTTCATCTATTTAAATATAATTTATAATTATAATGTTTCATTGGGGATATTTTTAAGACACCATACAACTTATTTCTGTTTATAGATTATAAAATGTTCTAGGGAAGTTTTTCCTAAAACCCATATATTTTCCATGGATTAATTAACTTCTATTTTAAGTATGGGTTTGTTTCATGTTCTAATAAAACACATATGTATGAATGATTATTATTATGAATTTTGGGATCCTATATACCCATAAAATGCAGTTGTTAAGGATTTATATCTCATGAGATAATAATGGGAAATGAGTTATTATGATCAATCAACTATTGGAAACAATATATATTTACAAATACACTATTGGAAAACTTATGTAATGCCCGATTCGCTGTGGTAAACAAGAAATAATTTCCATTTTAATTAGGGAAATAAGATATGATTTCTAATACACTATGTTATGATTCCTATTATTATTATTCTACCATATTTATATGTTATATACCTATGATTATTCTATATGGGTATGTTTATTATCTCACACTCTTTTTTTCCTGGTATGTGTTAGTTTGTTTGAGTTTAGACATATTGGTATCATGAATTATGAATAAATATTATTTCTCCATGTTGTTTTTAATAAGATGTATCTCCCCTACTCATTTTTTATCATATACTTATAATCTAACCCTTGATGACATGTTGATGAGTTTTTACATTACTAATCATTTTAGCTCACCAATTTTTTATATTTCCATTCCCCATGTTATGAAGATGAGTATAAATTGTTAGAAGTATATAAGGGAGTATATTTTAACTCAATTATAGAGAAATTTTCACAATTGTTGTAAATTAAATTTCATTTTTTGATAGTTATTAAATAAAATAAACCTTTTATTGTTAGAATTGTGTATTATGCTATGTAATGTTCATATTATTGAAATAATGTAGAATAAATATATTTTTATCTTGGATCATCTCACTAATCATCAAAGACTACATGGAAAATATTTTTTTTTTCACCAGATCTAGGAGTGTGGGTATGGGGTGCGTCATCTGTTCTTTCATAGTAACCCATTTCATTGTGGTTTGGGAATTAAGTATGATTTATGTTGAGCTAAAAATTTAAAAAATAAAGTGGGACTAAGAAGGATGGTGTTGGAGTATTGAAAATATAGAAGGGTGGTATAATTAGAAAAGGTAAGAGAATATGATGAACTGTCTTTTGAGAGTCTGGAATAAGGATCCAAAATCTAGAAATATGGATGTTATGGATGATCTTAGAGCATTATGTGAGAGATGTAAGACTAGATTATAAGTGGAGATTGAAAAAGTTTCCCCTAAGGAAAAGAATTATAAGTAGTAAGTTATTCCTTGGTTATGTAAATCAAAAAGTTTCCGGGACATGCAAGTTTAATTGAGTGATACTAATGTTGAAGAAGTTATGGATTTGAAGTAAATTTCATTTGATTCACCAATGGAAGTATAATTAGGACATTTTACAGTTATGGAAGATAAAACATGAGCTAAACATGTAATATGTTCCACGTTAATAATTTTTTTTATATCCACAAGACTATATATTAATATATTCATGTGTTTGAAATTTATAGATCAAGAAGATGTGGAAGTTGGAATTTTAGCCAATAGGATGTTATGGTGATCAGGAGATGAGGATGTTTAGAGGTAAAGAATATTAGAGGATATGGTGATTGAAAATTATGAGGATGGTTTATATGGAATCTAAGATGCTAGAAACCAATTATTAAACTTTTGTTTAAGAAACAAAACTTATAAAACTAGAATATCAATAGGTATGCTAGATTTTGTTTTAATAAATCAAAGGATGCATGATCCAGATGATGTAAGTAAAAGTAAAAAATCAAGGATAGAAGTAAAGTAAAAGTTTTTTCTAGGGTTATAATTAGTTTAAGAACCAAAATATTTATAATATAAGAGTTATTTCTCTAGATCTTTTAGGTAAGGTCAAAATTAGTTATGATGATTTTGACCTGGAAATCAAAGATAAAAAATTCATGAAGTTGAAATAATGATTCGAGATGAGATTTATAGATGACATGAAGATTATTGATTCCAAGTTTTTTAGAGGCTTTGATAAAGATTGAATCTATTATCTTTAGATGTATTGAATTTGGTTGACTGAGTTTTTAAGAAGATATAAAATAATGATACTGAAGACTACTTTTATCGGAGCTATGTGATATATATAAAGAGAAAATTCATTTAGAAATTAGTGTTGATGAGAATTTGAGAGATTGAAAGTATAAAGAGACATACATATAAGTTCTATAATATTTATGATTTTTAATAAAAATAGTTGGTATTCTAGATAATTTAAGATCAATGAAGATAGTTCTAAAATTTTAAATCAATGTGTTGCGAAGCTGGTTGCTGAAGTTTTGATAGTTGGAGTTATTGATAGCTAACTTCCAAAAATTGAATTCATGAGAAATTGAATATTCGGACCATTTTTATGTATTAAAGGAAGGTAAAATATTTATTTTATAAGAATTATAGGGTTAAAATTTATATTTCTCATTAAATATATGTTATATTTTTAAAAAAGTGCGATCCAATATAAATATAATGCCTCATTTTCCCGATACCACTCACTAATGTCTGTATTAGTGGTGTTAAATGACCTCAATAACTCCTCCCCATATTCTAGAGGATTTCTAATAGTAGTGAGGGTCTTTGGGGTTACCGTTGGTAGAATATATCTTCATATAAAAGTATAAAAACTGTGGTTAAATAACCAAAAAACATCCATAATGAAATAATAAATTAGTGTAAATAGAAGAAATAAATTTTATCTATTATATATAAAATGTAAATACAACAACATATATTCACACATCATGACTAATCTCCCACTGGGTTGATCACATATAAAAGTAAATAAAATAAATAAATAAAATAGGGTTTTCTAAAATCCTCAATCCTTATCAAATCTCGATCTCCAAATCCCTATATAAGAAATCCAAATAGAAAATATAATATTGAGAATTTTCCCCTCTTAAACCTATAAACAATGAGATATTATCGGGTATCCAAGAGTTAAGGCCACCTGATCATGGTTTGAGTACAAATTAGTACTGAATCAACAATAGGGTCCCTAACATAACCAGTAAATGTAGTGTGTGCATATGTGACATGATCATAATGAAATATAGAGTGTCATAATGAAAATTAAATGATCATCATCTATCCTTGGGTTCTAAGGTGACACCTGAGATTGGCCATACCTGCTTCGACCAATGTTGGAGTCCCTTTGAGAATAATACAGTCATCTAGAATCTAGGGTAGTATATTATCTCATCTAAGAAACAAAACTAACATCATAGAGAACTTCAGGGAATACATTCTCTCACCTTTGAAAAAGTAATAGTTCTTTTGGAACCTAGAGGCGGACTATCCCTATTGGAAAATATAAATTGATCATCCAAAATTGAAGCATTGTACGCAAATCCTACTGAATAACCAAGTATCATCATCTAGAATCTCAGGGGTATACCCACACCCATTGAGGAAAAAAGTACCATCATCTAAAAATTTCAATGTGTTCCTTCATCATACCAAGAAAGACATCATCCAGAACATAGGGGTATACTATCCTTGAAAAGAAACACCAACAGATCTTTTGGAAACTCACGGGAATACCCACAACTTCCTAAGAAACCAATTATCATCATCTAGAAACCCATAGGCATTCCCTCACCCTTCTAGGATATATGTATCTTCATATGGGTAATTTGGTTTATTATAAGAAGTGTCATCATCTGGAAACCACTAGGCATTATCACACCTTTCTAGGGAACATGTTATCCAAAACTCATTATAAGACTCTTTCTACTCAGAAACACAAGTCATATCACACACCAGGGGAATCCAATTTCTCTAGGTACATCGCATTGCACACAAACATTAGGCATCAAAGCACATATATAAGCTTACCACAACCATTCTAGGATATCTCCATTAACCATAATGTTCTAAGGTGACAATAAATATTGATGATGTCTTCTCCCACACATGAACTATCTCTAGGCTCAACATAAAACTAGGACACCCAATGAGGTCACCTAGGTCTCATCATAATCCGAACACCCTACATGATATACTCTTTCCAATTCTCATCTCTTATGACTATCTAGTAAGTATTAGGGAATAAAATCTCTTATAATCACCATAATTGTATCATATTACAATTGGTCTCTTAGGAAATGTAATTAAGGCATCACACCAGGGAGATAGAATAATTGCCACACAATTTTCAAATCCATCCTATGTTGGCCTGCTCACCCAACCTATCATACATCTACCCAAGGTATACCGACCCAGGTACTCACATACCAGTAGTGGAGGAACAATCACCCCACTCTTTGGTCAATTATCCAATTGTCTATAATGTATCTCAAGGTTCTATATGGGATACTCCTCAATTGACTATGTCAAATCCATCCCCATACTTTACTTGGGAAGGATCAAAGTCACATATATGAAGTCCTAATATTCTCATTTTATTCTTTCTAGTGACCCTATGGGGATCACACATCTCATCACATTAATTATTAATCAATCCATTATCCA
This sequence comes from Viscum album, assembly GCA_963277665.1. NCBI lineage: Eukaryota > Viridiplantae > Streptophyta > Magnoliopsida > Santalales > Viscaceae > Viscum > Viscum album. The sequence continues at coordinate 563,952,502 of OY728164.1, read as the reverse complement.
TCGATGATCACGACATCAACTAGTGTTTATGGGCCCACCATGGCCCTTGGCACTTATAAAACATTTATTTAATTTAAGGTAAATCACCCATACATGGAGGTAACACATATAAAATTCCATATGAAATGCAATAACTGTAGGGAGATGTTTGAGGGACCACCTACCTTATACAAAACCATTTCCCTTTAAGATACCCAAACCACTACCCAAGGTCATCCAAGTCTCTCCCTATCTTCTGAACACCAATCTCATGCCATAAAACAAAGATAGTTAATTTTAAATATCTATAATTAATTATTCAAATCAATTTCTGAAGGAATATTTTTCTAAGAACTCACCATGAATCCTCACAACACCAGAATAACACCCAACAACATGTGATCAACACTCCAAGATCTCCTCTTGCCATCACACTTGAAATCCACATCATTCTCAAATAATTACACCATTCTCTAGTGCAAATAATCAATAAAACCAACCTAAAATATCCATAATCAGAGAGATATAAGGGAAAAACCAATGGAAGAAAAGTGGAGGAGGAACATACTTTAAATCTCTGTAAAAATTCCTATGAAATCACCTCATGACATGGGGGATCAATGGGAGGAAGGGGGAGGGGAGAGTCAGCCGAATAAAACCTCTCCTGAAATCCCTTTTCCATAAAATCCTAAAGGGTATGACTATTAAAATACTAATCTAGAACCATTTTAAAAAAATGAATATATAACTCATTAATATCATGACTAGGGTAGTCGATACATGACCACCCCTGATAGAGGACATAACCTTCAATCATCCATGGATGTGGAATGACCCACCAATATTAGGGTGTGAAGAGAACTAACCCTATCCTAGAAATATCACAACATGATTCCTATAGGCCATGGCAGGATGAACTAATACATATAACCTCCATAAAGTCTCCTTACCTTCAAGAAACGACCTTCCACACCTTTTGGAACAATGTACACAAGCACAGTTGGCTGCCACGGTGTGACATGGGTGTCATGGTGTGACTTTTTATAACTATAGAAATTGAGTAGTTAAGTCACCATGACCCTGTATCTAAAACTTTATCACCAACTCAAACCAATAAATAGGACTCATTACCTATATGAAAACATATTATTGATATGTTAAAACTATTGGAATTTTGATATAAATCTTGGTTCTCAAAAAAACCTCATATTCCAAATCAAATCATCAACTTAAGTTTGAATTTTACAACCCATAATTATGGAGCCATTATAATAGAATATCCCATCGAGAGAAATTAATGGGTTTTCTTGGAGACATAGCATTTGTATTCACTTGTCTAATATAGTGAATATCTATATATCATGATAATAGTCAGATACAACAAGGAGTGGGTACCCACATTGGGATTATAACCTATAAAAATTTGATATTCCATGAATTTAATTTTATTACTACTACATAAAAGTATGAGTGAGATATAAAGTTTATATGATCAAAACTATAACAAGTTAAAAAGGTTAATTGAAGGATAATGAAATTATAAAATAACACAATTGATTCAACCTACCATTCTCAGTGGCATATTATATTGCTAGGATCTTCAATTAGTATTAGAGAACATGTTTACACTGTTATTTTCTTACCTTGGTGAAGATATAAAATATAAATTCAGTAAAAAATATAGTTATACATACATTTTATGAAAACATTACGATGGATAGAAAAATAGGATGATACACAGTCTTATTTCACTTGGCTTGGTAGTAGTATATTTTTCTATTATAAGATTTACCCTATTGGTGGAAGATTATCCAATGATATTTTCAGATAAGTGAAACTTGGAGGTTGATGTTAGGTGAATAATTCCATTCTTATATACTTATTTGATAAAGTCTTCATTATGGTGATGGTCTTCAAAATACTTAGGAGAATAAAGAAAAACTTAAAGAATGTTTGAAAAAAATGTGAAAGTAAAGAAACTAAAGCTTTATATTTGGATAAGTAAACTTTAAGATGTTATGATGGATGATAAAGAGACAATTGATAAAAAATTCATAAGAGAAAATGAGACAATTAGAAACATCAGATTATTTAGAGACACTTTGGAAGATTCTATTATCATCAATAATTCAATGAGAAACTTATATGATAGTTATGATCACAAAATCTCTATATTAGAAGATAAATATGAATAATCTCTCGATGAACTACATAACATACATGTTACTTGTGAGATGTGAAAATAACAGAAATTTAAAAGGACAGTCAAGTAGGAGATGGTATTTGAAGGTATGAGGCAGCCTAAAATATGAGAATTGGAATATGGGGACTCTGATAAATCAAAATATGGGGAAGTGATTGATAAAGAGTATAAGAAGATTATGCCTCTTTTCTAAAGTAACATTGATATATATATATATATATATATTATTTTATGCATTTTTTCACATAGTTTTTGTTGTTTTAATGTATATTTAATATTAAAAGAGTTATTTAAGTAATTAATTTTAGCTACTTAGTAAATTGACTATTTTTTTGTTAAAAAATCTTAATTTAGCATGAAAATGTTTATTTTATTTAATTTTAACTTTATAAATTTCTTTTAAAACATTAATTTAAAGATTTATAATTTAATATTTACAATTATTTTATTGTATTTTATTATTTATTTTCCTAGTTTTGAATTAAATCATTAATATTTTGGATTTTATTTTAATTTATTGTTTATTTTTTTTAAATATTCTATTTTATTCTTTTTAAACTAAATGTTAATTTTAAATATATTCATTTATTATCAATTTAAGTTAATTTTAAATTTATTCATTTAAATGTTTAATTATTTTTGAAATTTTATTTCATAATGTTAATTTATTTTCTAATAATATTTATTTTAATTTTTAATTATATAATAATTTATTTTATTTTTTGTAGACAAACTTCTAAAATTTCAAAGGTAAGTACAAAGGTAAACTTCCATTCAAATGTTTTATGTGCATTGGATGTAAGAAAATTATAATAAATTTTCCAAAGAAAAAGGGTAGTGATTATAAGGATGACGAGTGAGAATAAAAACCTCATAGGACGAAATAAAATAAAGGATTGATGGAAATTAAAAAATTTACTAAGGGTTAAAAAGGTAGATTAGAAAGAAAAAAATGAGTTCTTTGAGCAAGGAAGAAGATTACCACTCTATTAATTGTAATCCATATTAATAAGAAGTTATGGAAAATTTTAGAAACTTCATGGATCATGTTTAAATATCATAAAATAATTCAAGTTTTGAAGAATAAAAAGGTGAATAAACTTACATTGAAAGCATGTTGAAAGAGGAACTTGAGTAATTCCTTTTATAGAACACTAAACTCAAGAAATAATTAAGTCTTTCAAAAAAGGAATGTGACAATATGAATGAAGTAAAAGATATGTTACTCAAAAGGGAAGATACTTACATTGAGGAAATTAAAAACCTAAAGTTTAATGTTTCAAAACAAGGTAAAATGGAGAATGAAATTAAAGAAAATATTACTACTAAATATGTAGAGTTAATTAAAACAAAATACATGTTTCTTGAGGATGAAAATACTACAAATAATAAGAATTTATATTTTAAAAAATCTTTTAAATTTAATATTGAATCATCTCAGGTTGTCGGGAGAGTTATCCCAAAAAATTAGGCGATATCTAATCCAACTAAACAAGAATGTAAATCGAGCTTTACTGACCATTCATGTTCTAAAAATAAATATGCAGGTGTTTGGGCTAAGAAGAAATATAAGAAAACTTTTGAATCATTATAAGTTAAAATTAACCTCCAAAAATACATTTCCCCTCATTAGAATAAATAAAAAGCTTTAAGTGCCACAATACTTCTATAATATTTTCTTAGACAACATTCATATCAGTATGGAATATCAAAGTCCAAATTCTATTATTACTGGTATGGAATATTTGGGAACAAGGAATATAGATACTATAAGAACATGTAACTCTTAAGAGTGGGAATGAATTAAGGGGAATCAAGTCTAAAAGAAATAGAATCAACTTCAAAAATATAAAGAAATATTACAGTAAGGATAAATTGGTTATTGAAATATCATAAAATTAGTTTCCTTTGAACAAATTTGGTCCTCTATAGAAGATTTCCAGAATATGTGACCAACTGCTTTCCTATGAAAAATAGTGCATGAAGACACCCTAGGGACAGGTTCATTGGTTTGGAAAATAAATGGAAGTTGGGAAATATAAGATAAATGTAGATATCTCTTTTATTTGAAGTTTCTATTAAGGTTATTATAAATTTTATAACATGGATACTTGATATAAGTTGTTCCTCACACATGATTGGTGATATGAAAATATTGGAAAAAAATTAAATAACACGATCGAGGATAAATTAACTTTAATAATGATAGTTTTTAAAAAATAATAGGAATTATTTGGACTAATATTTATGCTGAAAAGTTTAATTCCAAGGATGTTATATTTTTTAATGGACTTAAACACAACTTACTAAGTGTTAACCGACTTCGTGACGATGGTAATGATGTAATCTTCCATAAAAATCCATGTATCATCCAATGCCCAAGATATAAAAGAACTATAAATAAGGAATTTAGAACCAATATTAATTTATTCCAAATAAGAGACCCTTGTAATTTTCTCAATTTGAGTTATAAGGATGAAAACAAGCTATGGAACTGAATACTTGGACATTTGGGATATAAAATATGATCAGAATATCAATGGAAAATATGGCGAGAGATTTATCCCAACTAAAAAGGAATATAGATAATTTTTTTGTGACATACTAGTAGAGAATGATGGTTAGTGAAATATATAATAAAATATATATTCATTTCATGAGACCAATTGATCTAATAAATTTAGATTTATGTGGATTGAGGTGATAATAATCCACAAATGGTGATATTTAATTTCACATTCATTGATGATTTCACTCAGATAACTAACATAATGTTTGTAAAACATAAATATGAATCTATGGAGATGCTTAATATATTTAGAAGTGAAATTGAGGAGTTGGGAATAATATTTCAAAGTTCAGAACTAATAATTAAAAAGAGTTCATAAGAAATTACTTTGAGTCTTATCTGAATGAACATAAAAGTAAACTGAAGGAATTTATGTTCCCAAAATAATATATATATATATATATGATATATGTATATAAAGAAATAATATTTTACGATTGTTAAGTAATCATAAATCATTTAAAGACTTTCCAAATTACTGTCTATTGTTATGTCATATAGCATGACATAATGAAATGAGATTTCACACAACTTCCATGCCACTGCCACCTTAGTTGTTTTGTACAACTTAGTGATGAGGTATTATGAATTTTCCATGCAGTCATAGAGTACGAATTATTCAACTACCCATGATTCCATGGGTGTTTGAAATATTCCACATTGGCTATCATAAAGAGTCATTGCATGAAATGTAATGGATGTGAGTTATGGACATGAATTCATATATGAGATGCATGAAAGAGGATGATGCATTTACTTATTAATTATAGCTCATGAGTAATTGAATGATATGTTGAAGAGTTTCTTTAGGGACTTTTAATAATCCATGCCATTCCATGACAGTGAGGTGTGTAATGCTCATATGATTCTTAATCCAGTCTCCTTGGAACCCAAATCTCCTCCACTTCTAGCTCATTTGTGACATGAGGTGCTAGAACACTATGGAGGGTAAAGAGTCCCACATGAATTTCATGTGATCCAATTTATATTTGGATATACATATAGTGAGGATATATCGTCATGTCTCTTTTAGTGATTTTCATCCAACCATTCAATGGTTTGAAGATATTACATAGGATATTCAGTATAAGGTATTCATGATTTATAAAGTTCTTCATTTCCAGTTTTTACATAGGATTCAAATATCTTTCATGGGTGACCTTGGTATGGGACTAAAAAACTTAGAAATTTGTTTATAGGCCCATTATAATCCCAAAAGTGTTATCAGAGACATGCCATGGCTTTAGATTTGTGAAATCATGCAAGGAATTGATGAAATCTAAATCATAATACATGTTTTATTATAAGTCATGAATATGGATTATAGTTTGTTCTATAGGTATTATAAAATAGCGTATGATATAGGATATCATATTCCATGATATAATTTAAGACCATGGATTTTCAAATGATTGAATTGTATGATTCTTACGTACCAAAACATACAATTTCCTACGTCTATTTTTGAAAAATAGAGTGTCAAGTGATAAATTCAACTTCTCTATGTATCATTATAAATGATATAACATATCATAACTGATGAATGTGATGGTAATATTAAAATATGATTGAAAGTGTGTCATATTGAATCATATTTTGTGATACAATTATCAATTATAGAGTATGATAGATATGAAATATAAGCTGTTTCTTTCTCAATTGTACCCTACGATTAGCTGAATCATTAAATATGATATAAAAAGTTTTTTTCTTTAAATAAAATTATAAATATTATTTTTTTATAAATTTCTTATAAATAATAGAAAATGGTTGTTTGGGTATATTTATTAATTTGTAAATATTTTATGAATTAATTAATTATAAAATGTTTATAATTAATTAATAAACATTTTTGAAACATTTATTATTAAATATTACATAAAAGATTACAAGTTAATATTTAAAATACCTTTTAAAGAAATATATGTAATTTCTTATGGATTATAAATAATGTTTTTTTAATAATCATGAAGTGTATTTTATAAAGTGTTTATAAATTACAAAATAAGAAAAAACATAAAGTGTTTATATTTAAATTATGAATTAGTCAAAATTAATTAATTTGAATTATTCAGATTAAAGCCCTATTATTGGAAATTATTTAAACCTAATCCAAAGAGTTTTAATGATTCATTTGATCAAGGTTTAAATAATGTTTAAGTATTTGATTCATTAATTATATAAATTATTCACATAATATAAATTTGACTATAAAATCTTTATAATTCAGAGAAATATCATATATTTAAAGTAAAATGACATTTAAGGAATGATATGAAATGTTTATATTATAAAAGTAAAGTGTTTATATTCAAGTATTTTGGAATACCCACAGTGGATTGTCTAATGTTATAATATTTTTATAGTTAATTTTTAATTTGTGATTTTTTCATATATTATTATCTAATTTCTATATATGTGAAGTGTTCATTTATAAAGAAAATTCTCTATTTTATTCATTTTTATTATTTGGACCAAGTTGGATGAAAGTTGTTTTTGGATGCTAAAAGAATTTTATGTTTATTTTTTTTTGTATTTTGTTTTCATTATGAAAAAATCATCTCACTCTGTAAGAGTTGGTGATTGGAAAAAGGGTGGAATCATAATTAGAATACTGGATGAAAGTTTGATAAGTGATTTCATCATTCTCAGTTTTCTGTTCTAGATAGGTTTTTTTGGGTAAAGTGCTTTTCTGACTCGCATTGGTTCTGGAATGAATGTTTTAACTAGTATGGGGAGTTATATCAGAGTTTGAACGTCTCAAAACAAATTATGATGATGATTTTATTTTCAATAAGATCTCAAACATCCTATGTTGACTAGAAAACTTATGATCCAAGCTTTGGGAAAGAAAGGGGAGAATATGTGTTTGGTACCTTAAGTTAGATATTGCTAAGACAATTTGTAATGTCTCAAATTCATGAATAAGTCATGATACAAAAAAAAGTTTTTGGAAGAAGAAAGGTAGAGAAGTTTGAATTTTCTGATGTACTAAACTTCTGATCTATCAGATTGTCCAATCCATTAGACTATCTGATTCATCGGATGAATAACTCCTAAGGATCAATCAATAGTTGTAGAGAAACTGGAAGAAGGGGGTAGCTGCTGACATTGGTCCATCAGACAGAGGGTTCCACTAATTCATTAGAAGAAGAATGATTAAGAAATTGTGAATTTTTGGGAAAAATGAATTAGAAGAGTTTTAGAGTTTGACTCATCAGATGTGATCAGAGACTGACTAACCTAATGATGTTTAACAATATAGTCAACCATTTACATCAGGTTGATTTATTTTTGAAGTGGATCAAGTGGGAAAGAAAAATCATTTTTTTTTGTTTCAATTAGGTTAAGAGTATTCAGATAATAAGTGGTGTTGATTCATCAGATATAGGTAGAGACCAATCCATTGGACACATGTTGACATCGATAATTTATCAGATGTGGTCTGAGTAAGTTATGGACAATTGAAGACATGGTGAAATTGTTAACAAAGTGTTGTCAAGGTATCTTAAATTTTTTGTTTACGTTTTACTGAGGGGGTTCTAGAATATTTATAGGTTGCAATGATTTTTATAGAAGATAATTTTAGTGCATATCAGTTGGTATAAAGAATCAGAAATAATAGTTTTATATATTTGTTGGTACAGAGCTCTGGAAGGAAAATTCATTACTCTTTCAGATGGTATGTATCATCATAATAAAAAATCTTAATTTTTTATATGTTTTCATAATAATGAATAATTTCATAATAATGAACATAGTATCATAATTAAGAAGTTTCAGAAAGTTAAAATGTAAGAATCTAGTTTTTTACTCAAGTACATATCCTTTAAATTTTGGTATAACTTTATTTTATGTACCTAAAATGGATTTTTAACGAGTTAGTGAAGACTTCATGGGTGTCTGTATATTATTTGGAGGTTGGAACCTTGGATGGTAGAGATTTTTGTCCTATAATATAGTTATATAAAACCATATGAGGTAGTCCGTATGGTTATATTTAACCGTGAAAGGCTGGGCAGTGGGCTGGAGTAGGGTGCACAGTTTTACCAAACCATGCGATTTGGGAAGCATGGCTATATAGAAAATTGTAGAAAAACTATAGAGGCATTTATCGTGGTTGTAACATGGTTTCCCTAACCATGTGGCCTAACTATGTAGTATTTCAGTTCCTATAGCTTCTTCTGCATGATTTACGGACGGTTTTGCCAAACCATGTGAAGGGTAATTTTGGGCGAATTTATGATTTTACCCTTAAATTAAATGTTAAATGAAACCCTTATTTATAATTTCTTTTCAAGTGTAATTCCCCTAACATTTCTTCCCTTTTGAATCCTAATAACCCTCTTTTATAGATTTTTAAATAGATCGTCTCTCTAGATTCCGAATTAATCACTGTTTGTCTCATTGGATCTGCATTAGTACATTCTTGATTCCTTTTTAATATTTCTTCATTATTATTCCTATCAATATTTCTATTTAGATGTAGGTTCATATTACCTAATTTTAATACATTAATTCATTCTTCAGATCTACTGTAATCTAGGCTAGACTGGAGGATGATACTGGATGAGGAGAGTCATACGAGCACGAGGTAGGTGGTCTATACTTCACCCCTCAAGAGTCATAATTTCATAAATTATCAGTTCGTCATGCCAATTTCATCGAGAATCATCTTTCTAATTAATATACCTTTCTTTTAGTTTTTAGGACCATGTTTTATGACCCTTTATATATATATATAATTCATTTTTGGTGGTTACATTCACAATGCTAACCACCCTATGTAGGGTGTTTTCATAGTTTATGACTTTATTGGAATTTTATACCTAAATGGATTATTTTGACTCATCTACACCACAATTTGGGTCTGATTAATCTTTACAATTATAATGTAAATCCTTTCCATATTAAATGAAAAATAAATTTGTTATGTTAGGGTCACTTTACACACCTAAGGTAAGTGATTAAATTTTATTAATCAATGTTATATGAATTGGAAAGTATATAGTGTTTGTATCACTTGGTGTAGTTTATATTAAATGCATTGTATGTGGGTTATATTATTAATTCCATCCTTTTCATGTTATGAATGTTAAAGTAGAGAACCTAGTAATTAAATATTCAATGACTTGAATGGGTGTATGCTCATTGGCCTTGACAAACTAACAAAAGAAAATGGATTGAACCTTCACCTTATTAAATGATATGGCTATCACTCTACTTAATTAACAAAATGGATATAATTCAAGGTTTATAATTATGTATATTGACCTTGAAATACCTATATGGGTGTTTCGACTCGAGATCACCTTGGATTACTAAGGGAATACCTTGAGAACTCGAGGACACCATTCCGATTCAAGGATGCATGTTTCCTTGGTTGAGACCCACCTTGGAACACAATCCTCATATATTAGTGGATGACCGAAATGACATTATAGGATCAATTCTTTATTATTATAATATGCCTTAGATACACTCCTTGGATGCATCATGGATTCTACGGATTTGAGGTTCCTTGGTTATATCCTCGAGCTTAGCCATATCTTATTTCGTTTTACATTGGATGTATTACTTAGACTCAGTTAGATCATACTATTATGGAATTCATTGGATGATGCTCCTTGGATTACACTCTTACCCTTATCCAGGATATAGTTACTACTGATTTGGTGACCCTTGGGGTCTTGGATTCCTTGGTTATTACCTTGGATCCCTTTCTTTATTAATATCATAATGGTTTCCTTATCATATCTTAGAACCTATACTATTACTATCATGATGTGATGTTAGTGATAGAAATTCCTCATGTGACTTATATACCTAAACTATAATTTAATTAATTAATGAAATTGTTACATGTTCAGACACCAACCATGGGATGAAGCAGGTACTTGGGTATTTATGTTACCATACTGCTTACTTTCGTATATGCATTCTTGCACATTTCTTGAGTTTATATTACAAACACATGTTACTATATACACTATTGGTGGTGGAATTCTGAGATTTATCTCACACACTATCCGAGATTCCATTGGTACCTGAATAGATTATATGTATATAGGTTATGAAAAAGGGAAGTGTATGGATTCAGACACTATGATACTTATTTCTTAGGGATTAAGCTGGAAACAAATGACTGATATGGAGCTTGGGATGCTATAGATAGTTGTTGGTTTCTTTTTTCTACTTTTATATGGAATACTTGTCTACTAATTTGTATCTACATTTTCCATATTTCTATATACATTACATATCATCCTAAACGTTTTTATATTTATATCAGTTGCATCGTGTTGTTTATTATTACTATTCAATTATCTTTTGTAGTTCCATATGTTTATACTACTTATGCTATTTACTAACTAGGTTTCTTATTGATATACTATAATAAACATTGGTAATTATGGCATAGTTTCCCCATAGACACACCCCAGACCCTTACTACTAGTTAGCAGCCTCTGGTGTTTAGGGATATGCATTTGAGGACATGTGGCCAACCAGGTTTGGGGAAATTCTAAGTGGAATCCAAGTCTCGTAATTCACATCGAAGAAGGATAATTATTTGAGAATATTTGAGAAGTTTTAATAAGAATTTGGAAGAGTTTATAAGCACTAAAATTTTCAAAGATTAAGTTGATATGAAGGTGAAATTTGAGTATCAATAAATTTGGTTGAGCGGGAAAACACTTTTATATTCCAACCCATACCACTTTTAAATCTCCTATAAATAATGGAAAGTACATTGTACTTTCTAAAAAAAAATTAATGTTCATGTGTGAAGATAGAGATAAAAAGATCCAAAATGTTTTGAAGAAATAAGAAGTTTCTAGATAGAGTTGTCCTGAAAAAGTTTTCCAGAAAAAATAAGAATAATAAATTGATTACCAGATCAAACCAAGAAATCCGATGCAGGTTTCAAGGGAATGTTTGAAGTGGTTCAAAATTATTTTTAGAGTATTATTTATTATTATTTTTCTATAATTAGGTATTGGACAAGGGAATAATATTGATCCATCAGACTGAGTTTTCATAAAAAATTCTAGGAATGTTGTTTCTACCTTTTTCTAGGTAAGAAAGTGATGATTTGTGTTTTAAAGGTTTTAATGTTTAAATTAATAAGAAATAACAGTAACTTGTTTTGAACCAAATATAGAAGGATTATTAACTTGTTAAAAAAAATTGTTCTACATCATTCATTATATAAGAATCATATTCCCCTCTTAATTGAGATCAAGCTCTCCACCCTATCCGGTCTCCATCTCTTCATCCCTCCAAATCTCTGGTTCCCATAACCTCTTCTCCACTAAATATATGGTTACCGTATCATGCGATCAGATAACCCCACTCCTATAAGTCCATGTGAACCACCCTCCCTCTCCCTAGGACTCTTATCCTAGAGATTTCACCAGATTTATTCTAGTTTATTGGTCGGTGTCTCGAGGGAAGATATCCTCTCCCATTCTTCTTCCTCTTTGGCCAATTTCCATTCTCCCTATCAACCTATTTTTTTTCTTCTAAAACCTAAGTCAAGGGTTAACCAAGTTATTTTGATTTTATTCCATTGTTAGGGTGAGTAATGAGTATCTTAGGTTGTCTTAGGGCGTGTTTTGGAATTCAACACCAATGGTGAATCATATTAGACCTTTTTGGATCGCCCGTCATCATTTTGAGGTTGGTTTGCATCTAGATTTTCTTTTACCCAAATTTTAATTAGGGTTTTTTTTAATTTTTGGGTTCCTAGTACTATTTTAGTTTACCCTGGTCTTCCTAGAAGTTGTTTCAAACTTCTTTCACTCTCTATACCATTTATACAGATATTTTGGTGATTCTCATTTTTAATTATATGGACTAATTTTAGACTATGATTCTAAGGAATACTGTTTTATTCTATTGACATGTAATTAATTTTATTTTTGATATTCTTATGATAAATATAATTTTTTTTCCAGTTTAATAATAAGTTATTTATACCAGTATTATCTCAAAACTTCCACATTTAATCCAATATACGAGTTCACTCTTCGATGACATTTCAAAAGTTTATTGAATATTAGAGAATTGATATATTCTAATTAAAAAAAGAATCTTATTTTCTATTATTATATTACTTAATATTTTATACAATTACTCTTTCATTTTTTTTTATATTTTTCTAAACACAATTTGTCATTTTAAATATCACCTTTTCTTCTTATTTGCATTCATGAAGTTTCTTTGACAAAAATTTATGGATATGTAACTCTGGAAATGTATCATCACCATCAATTTATCCTATAGTACATAACACTTTTCTAAACTATAATAGTAAAATTTAATAATAAGTACACAATTCATCGAAAATAGTAAAAATAGATGTTAACATAACAAAATACATTAAAACTTACTAAATCAATATGTAACCCTTTCCTTGTATGAATATTTAATCTATGAATGCTCACACCTCTTCCAAAATTGGTATTTATCTTAAATTATTCAATTGTGATTCTAATTAATATTTACAATATTATAATTTACATTTTTATAGTTTTTAATTTATATTCCACTATTATGTGTCTGAAAACATCCTGAAATCATTCATGGTAGTTTTATTGGATATCTGAATCCTTTAAATTTCCATTTTTTGAATGTTAAAATGGGTTCCTTCAATTAATAGATTTATCAATAAAAAAATATAATTACTACTTAACACAAAATTGTTCAATCTCAATTCATTATTTAGGATTACTTGTAACTTGATAGAATATTTATTAGGACCCTTCTTTCAACCCTCTAGTGAAAATTCTTATGCTGATTCTTATGTTTATAGATACACTATAATACATATACATTTTTAAAATTACAATTATTATTTCTATTCATATGGTTTACTTTTTCTTATGATTATGTCCTTACATTTATATATAAGTTATTTCAAAATGATGAGTATGATGAAATTATAATGACATCAACATAAGATATTGATTAATGTTATTGGAATGTAGTTCAATAGTTACAAACATGTAACTATTATTTGAAGGTCATAAAATAAAATTATTGATGAAAGGTAAATATAACTTTGTTACATGTATTAATATTATTCTAATTTTATAATGTTACTGAAAATATTAATAATTGTTTTAGTTATTATTTTGAGATATGTTTTGACGTTATTTCTTATAAATGTGTGTATAAATTTAAATCATTAAAAATTATTTTACAAATAACATCCATATGATTAGATTGTGAAAGAATTAATCCATACACACCAAGAAAATGATGACCAAACATATAGATTTACTGACATTGATGGGTGATGTTTTCATGGCCTTAATGTTTGATTCATGTCTAAATACATACATTTATTTGGTCATTATTCTAATAAAAAAATAGTAGTTTTGAAAAACAATTACAGTATCACTATTCAGGTATTTTGATACACACAATACAGGATTTTTTCAATGCTAGGTTGTGTGGTGGATGATCTAGGAGAGTAGTAGTGAAATGAAGATTATCTGATTAAATAATCTATTAGTGCTGGTGTGTCATACCCTCCTCAAATGCATGGGCGTTGTTGAACATGAATTTAGTATCATAGTTAACCCCAGTGAAGACATAGAACCATATTGATATACACATCTTCCTATTTCGAAAACATGAAATGGAATATCGAATGATAATCAATTTTTAGATTATGTTTTTTATTTTCAACTCCCCGATAATGTTTACTCCTCTACAAGATTAACTTGTAGATATTATATTTGTTTGTAATTAATGTTATTGAATTATGGGAATGTGCATGGTTTATTCCAAGTTGATATAATATCTAGTATATCATTGTAATGAATGTAATTTTTTTATGCTAATAATAATGATGATTGGTACACTTGATTTATACTTGATTCATAATAATTCATTGATATGTCAAGAGAAAGATAAAAGGTGTATGTGCATATTTGTTCTTGTTATTATAAATTGTTAAAGAAGGTTAGTCGGATATTAACATACTACTACATTATATGTGATAGTTTTTTGAGACATAATTGAGTATACACCATACCCTATTTTAGAAGGTGATTGTTGGCCCAAATTTTATGTACACTTTCCCCTTTCCATGCAGCAGACTTATGACCTTACTATATAATTTCACATGGGTGGGATGGGCTCTAAGACAACCCAATCCTTGGTCTAGATGGGAGGAACAAAATATTGACCAACCTACAACTTGATATTGATATCTGGCATTCCACACACAAGTACGGTCAGGTGAGTTCAGGTTCTGATCCTCCCAATATAGGGTGTTATGTAATACAATCTAGGATTAATATAGTGGTTACATGTTGATATTGTTTACATGATTTTTATTACTAATTTTTATTTTTTTGTAATTCAAATTTATTTGAATAATTAGAAATTTTAATAGATACCCCTAGATTTTGACTACTAGGTTGAGAGACATTGGTGGTTTTTTAATGAGTATATATGCTCACACCCATTGTGGACACAATGGAGGACCTGAAGCTTTGTCTAATGCATATTTGGTACCCCTTTAGTTATGAATCATTAAATTGAGCTTATAGATTTCTAGAGATAATTATTTGGATAAAATATGATAATCATGTAAAAATATTGTAATGATTCTTTGAACCACGTATGGTGTTGTTGATATTCATATTCTCACAATGGTGATATTGTAAACTAAATAATCTAATAAATTACACATAACAGTCCTTTTATTTTGATATGATATAGAAATCTTAAAGAATGTGATGATTGAATGATGGATTAACATGGGAATTCATCCTCTCTAATAAAATGATTTCTGATTAATCTATAATTTCATACTTTTATTAATCACAAAAATTTGTTATGTGTGATATAGTTCAGTGGTTGGAAAATATCGATGGAGATAACACCCTAAAATAATTAATAATAATTTTTTCAATAAACCAAAATGATATACCTAGAATTATTTACTAATCATTCTATACCTGGTTTTATCTTTAATTATATATTTTTTAAACTATAATGATATGAATTTTAAAGTGTTCTAGGTTTTTTTAGTTGACAATATGTTTTAGAACCACTTAATCATTTATCTACTAAATCATGATATATGGTTTCTGGTTAGTAGTGTGTAAAGACCCGGAAATTTTAAGGAATTTTTCTTTCATAAATTCTTTGGAATTTTAAGAGTCCGCAGTTCCTGACAGCTCCTGATTCTGAGGCCCGGTGTGCCCAGAATCAATTTCTAAAGTTTTGTTCTGGTACATTCAGTAAACGTACGTGCGAGTTTTTCAATCTTTTGAACTGGTGCTCGGAATTGAAATCCAAGAACACCTATGAACTCATAGCGCTGGTATTTTCTTAAGGATACCTTTACCGCAGTTGCGTTTTATCAGATGTGGTAGTTATAAATTGGAATTACTAATTAAAATTAGAAATTAAATAAAAATGTGTGTACAACACATTTTTATTTCTAAAGGTGGTTAAAGTCTCTAGGTGTAGGTTAGGGGTGGGGCTCACCACACCCTAACCTCCCTTGGGAGGATATAATTAGGTGTGGGGCCCACACAAACACCAAACCCCTCAACTCCCTTTAAACATCCCTTTGAAACTCTTGGACTCCCCTTTGAATTAATGAAGCCACCTCTCATTTATTTTAAATTTTAAACCATCCACCTTCCCTTATTAATGTGCCAATACTAAAAATTAATTAACTGAGCTTCCATAATTATTTAATTATTTTGTAGTGTCATGAATTCATTGGAATTTATTTGAAATACATGGAAATACTAGGGAGCCTAATATTTTATTTCCCTTGGAAAATATTCTGTTGGGAGGTTTTGGGAGAATTAGAGAGAAAGTGTTCTTCCCAAGAAGAATGCGAAGAACATATTTCTCTCCACGAAGAACATGAAGAAACATCCCTCCACTTCTACAACCAGGGCAATAACGTGAGGCGACGCCACGAAGAACGCCGTCTTCCTTCATCTTCCTCCGCATCAAGGGAGAAGATGCCGCCCCTGAAAAATGTCGCCAACAAATCCGCTTCCTCCTCGAACGCACCTCGACGCCAACGAATCGACACCATCATCAACGAACGAACTTCGAATCAAGGTAGGGGGTTTTGTATAATTTTAAATGAATAAAATTATACCATCGTCCTTGACGATTACTTTGGTTCGTCTTTGGCCATTTGATATCGCCTAACGTGGAGGGCGCAGGCCGAACAAACATGGCCCGGCGACCCTCTGTTTATTCTTGATTGTATTGGTGATGGAGGCGGTGTTGGAAGAGGCGACGATGACTGAAGGTGGAGAAAACTAGAGGCAGTGGCACCCACGCGCCGGCCACGTGAAGAGACCGGCAACCGCTCGGGCCGCCTGGTCCATGGGACTACCGGCCGGCCAATCCGGCCAGCCCGCTGCAAACCGCGATACCAGGTGCCGTGCAGTGGGAACCACAGCCCGCAACCGTGGACCGCTTACTGGATGAACTGGTCGGCCTCATGCCGGTCGGGTTGAAGGTTTGCGGTGCCCACAGGCGCCGCGCTGCGGGGGAACCAAGACCTGCAACTGCGGGCCGCTCATCGGGCGAACCGGCCGGCCGCCTGCCGACCATGCTGAAGACCCGAGATGCCACTTGGCGCTGCGTAGGAGGCACAGCGGCCCGCTGTATGGGCCGCTCGTGCCAGACAGAACCAGCCGGCTTTGGCCGGCCGGGCAGGGAGAGTTGGTGCTGCTCGGCACAGTCGGGCGAACCGGACTGGCCCGATCCGCGGGCCGGTTACGTAGGTGGGCCACGCCCCACCGGGTCGGGCTGACCCCCCAGCTGGGTCAGACCCGCCAAACCGGGCCGGGATGACCCCCCAGCCTGGTCGGACCCGCCGAGCTGGGTCTTGCTGACCCGCCAACCCCCTGGCTTTACGGGCCGGGCCCGACATCACTTAAATGCGAATATCTCCATGTCCGCGCGTCCGAACGACGCACCGTCTGCGGCACTGGGACCCTCATGATGAGGCGTTTCTTTTGCGATACTCTAAGTGAGTTTTGGACAACTTTGGAAAATGGCCAGGTTTGGAATGAGCATAAATCCAACCGGGCCCCTAGAACGGAAAAGCTAATAACTCTCAGACCAGGTGTCCGATTGACGCGCCGTCTATCGCGTTGGGTTACTTATGATGAGACAGAACTTCAGGATATATCAACTCAGGACTTCGTGATAGTTTATGTATCAACCACCTTTTCTCGAGGAGCGTACCCTCCCGTAATCAACCGTGTTGTGTGCGGGAACCTTAGAGCTGGTTGCGACTGCGACAACTACTATACTGGAATCCTCCATGTGTTCGACGATGAAAACTACTGTACCAGAATCCTGTGTGGGTTCAACAGTTCTGACTTCTATTCCTGTATCCTGTGTGGGTCCGACAGAATAGCTGGTCCTGTATCTTGTGTGGGTCTGATAGCTTAGACGATATAGCTGGCCTGTATCGTGTGTGGGTACGACATCTTAGCTGGTCCTGTATCTTGTATGGGTTCGACAGCTTAGACGAGATAGCTGGCCTGTATCCTGTGTGGGTCCGACAACTTTGCTTGTCCTGTATCCTGTGTGGGTCTGATAGCTTAGATGATCCAGGGGATACATCTGATCATCTATATGTCACTACTATTGTGGAATACCTGTGTTAGCTGAGTCATGTCTTTTAACCATTATCATCATGGTGATTGACTTTACTTCCTGTGTGGACTGGGTTGCTATTGGGATCGAGAGTTGGAGCCGGGCTGAGATTGGTAAATTAGGTATATGTATGGGAATATACCTAAGTAGGGTTGGATGATAGTTCGTGATTGTATCTTTCTTCTTTTGTGCACCCTTAGTGAATATTTTGAGACCTTGCGGGTCTTGGGGTCCCTATTGAGTATCGTTATACTCACCCCTGCACGGGCTATGCCCACTCCTCGTTGTGTTGGATGCAGACGATGGACAACGTTGACGGAGGCCGAGAGTGCCACGACTGGATGGTTCCCGGAGGTGAACCTTGGGACGATTCGGCACACGGAGGAGACTGACAGACGTGAGTGATGAGGTGGATATCTATACCTACCCTTTAGTTAGGAACCCCATAGGACGATCCAGGAGCTACTCTTTACTTTCTGCTATTTTTCCCTTTTTTACTTGTACTTGTTGTTCAGTTGGGTTTGTACACTGGCCCATTTACTTTCCAGCACACTCTTTTGTATTCAGGTTTTCTTTGTTTTTACTTCCTGTTGCGTACTCTATTGTGTTTATTTAATTTTATAAAGACAATTACTTCCCAACTTAGGGATTTACACCTTTGGTGATAGTCGCCAGCCCCAGGCCTATGGAAGGTGGGCTTGGGGTAGTCACGACACGGGCCCCGAGGATGGGTCGTGACAAATTGGTATCAGAGGAGTCGGTTATACCACAAAAATTAGACTCTAATTATTTTAACGGAAAAAGTGTTAAGTGTTTTGGGTGTGGTTATCAGTTTAGGGAAACCGGTGATGGTGCGGCGGCCAACGTAGCCATACACTAGGACTCTGAATTCTGATTTCTGACTTAGTGCACGAAAACACGGATTGCGTGTGTGTTTCCTTGAAAAGTTTTCTTCGTAATTATTTTATGTAAACTCACTAGGTATACTGTTTTAACTGTGGCACCCTTTTTTCTTTTCAGTATGGCCCCACGAAGGCATCTAGCTAGGGTTCCGAGTTACGTACGAGATGGCAGTCCACCGAGCGATGAGGCCTCACTGCAGGGCCCCATCACAGCGGAGGCACTAGTGATACCACTACCCGCTGGGCCACCGATACCACCAGCTCCAGCAGTAGAGGGTGCACGCCGCCTGAGTGAGTTGTATGAGTTCTAGTGACAGAGGTCTCCCAGGTTCTGGGGAGAGACAGACCCACAGGAAGTTGAAAATTGGCTGGAGGCTATCGTGAGAGTTTTCAGATTGGTAGGGACACCAGGAGACATTATGGTGATCCTTTC
Organism: Viscum album; assembly: GCA_963277665.1. Taxonomy (NCBI): domain Eukaryota; kingdom Viridiplantae; phylum Streptophyta; class Magnoliopsida; order Santalales; family Viscaceae; genus Viscum; species Viscum album. The sequence goes on along the minus strand of OY728164.1, from coordinate 563,932,751 downwards.
CGCGAGACTACTGCACAAAGAAGTAGGTAGATGGTGGATCCTGATGCTCTAGTTTCATGATGAGGCATCATTACTCTGGATAGACCTCGAGATTCTCTTTTTCTTAGAGTTCATTCCAGTCACACTTTGTGTGGTGCAGATTCAAGAGTTACTTCATCTGCAGTAGGGTAGTATGACAGTAGCTCAGTACACAGTGAGGTCCACCGACCTCTCACGCTACTCCACGGACATGGTACGAGACCCATTCATCAGGGCCCAGACCTTCAAGCAGGGACTCAGGCATGAGATCAGGGCTTCGATGATTCCCCTCAGCATCCTGATGCATGCAGGGGTACTGGAGTGAGCCCTTCTAGTGGAGAGTTTTCTTACTGAGCAGTCACCAGTGGCGAGAACCACCACAGGGCGACACATAGAGAAGTCTTCTGTAGCCGGAAATGGATAGATGACGCAGAGGTCTAAGAGGACCCGACCATCAGTTGGGCGACCCCAGGATACGGGTTCGGTTGTGCAGGGAACACAAGACAGAGTTAGCTATACGAGGAGTAGGCAATGCTATGCATGTTGTGGGCGGGGCCACATGGCTCGTGACTGCCCGACCCACCATACAGATAAGATGAAGATAGTAGAAGGACCTCCCTGACAGAGTCAGAGGTTTGACCGTGGTGTTCCACTGGGAGTAGGCAGATGGGGCAGAGGAGCTGGTTGAGAAGTGGGTGGTGGACGACGTTTCGAGGATCTACCACCACCACCACCAGGAGGTCCACCCCGACAATAGGGAGCTGGAGGAAAGAGGCGGGCTCAGCTCCAGGCAGTCGAGGCCTAAGACCATGGAACACCTAAGATGATTCAAGGTACTATCTTTGTCTACTCCAACCTTTCTATAGTACTCATAGACAGAGGTTCAAGTCATTATTTTATTGCAACTGCCCTTGTTCGGAGATCATAGATTCCGAAAGAGCCGTTGGATTGATCCTTATGGATAGAGACTTCTATGGGAGCAGACTCGACGATTATGCACTGGTTCCGGCAGTGTGAGATTACTCTAGGAGGCGAGAGATTTGGATGGTATCTTCTTGTAGCGACGTCGAGACCGTACAACGTCATCTTGGGTATGGACTGGTTATCCACAGTTCATGCTCAAATTGACTGTATTACGCGCAAGGTGCAGTGTATCCACATGGATGGGACCAGGTTCACCTTCACTGGCGATAAGGGAGCCTTTTCAGAGAAAGATGGACTTACGTAGAGGAGGGGGAAACCGATCACACATCAGTTGGCTAGTCTCATCCTCGGAGGGGTTGATCTGTGGAGTCTGAGTTTTCCTATTGTGGTGGATCAGTACGCGACTGTTTTCCCTGACGGCATTCCAGGACTACCTCATCATAGTGAGGTAGACTTCTACATTGACTTGTACCCCGGGACAGTACCGATATCTACTCCAGCTTATTGGATGGATCCCTCCGAGCTTCATGAGCTATGGGTACAGCTGGAGGACTTGCAGGGGAAGGGATTTATCCGACCCAGTTTTTCACCCCGGGCATCACCGATTTTGTTCGCCAAGAAGGAGGATGGGAGCTTGCGACTGTGTGTCAACTACCGTCACCTGAATCAGGTGACCATGAAAAACAAGTACCTACTCTAGAGGATTGACAACCTCTTTGATCATCTCAAGGGAGCATGATGGTTCTCGAAGATAGACCTTAGGTCAGGCTATCACCAGTTCAGAGTTCGAGACAAAGATGTGCAGTAGATGGATTTCATGTGTCGGTATGGCCATTATGAGTTCTTGGTTATGCCCTTCGGCATAACCAACGCTCTATTAGTGTTCATGAGTCTCATGAACAGGATCTTCCAGCCCTACCTCGATCGATTTGTATTAGTATTCATCGACGACATACTGATTTACTCGACTACTGAGGAGGAGCATGCCTACTATTTGCGGGTAGTACTGGACACACTCCGAGAGCACCAGCTTTATGGAAATCTCTCGAAGTGCCAGTTTTGGATTCTAGAGGTTCACTTATTGGGGAACAACATCTTGGAGGCTAGAGTTGTAGTATATTCATCGAAGATCTAGGTAGTACCTTCTTGGGAGCCACACATGAGTGTGATGGAGGTGTGGAGTTTCCTGGGACTTTCCGGGTACTATCAGAGATTTGTGCCAGACTTCTCCAGAGTTGCAGCACCGCTTTCAGCATTGGCGTAGAAGGGGAAACCATTCATGTGGTCAGAGAGATGCCAGAAAAGCTTTCAAAAGATGAGGCAGATGTTGAACAGTGCACCGATCTTAAGACTACCAAAAGAGGGTGTTGGGTACGTAGTTTACTGCGACACATTAGGGACCCGGCTAGGGTGTGTCCTGATGTAGGAGCGAGTGGTGATCGCGTATGGCTCATGGATGTTGAGATAGCATGAGCAGAACTATGCTACCCATGACCTGGAGTTAGCAGCAGTGGTCATCGTCTTGAAGATGTGGTGGCACTATCTAATGGGAGAGAGTTTTAGAGTCTATTCTGACCTCCAGAGTCTCAGGTATATCTTCTCATAGAAGGACATGAACCTAAGACAACGAAGATGGCTTGAGTTCTTCCAGGACTATGAATTCGAGATAGTCTATACTCCTGGGAAGGGGAATGTTGTATCAGATGATCTCATCAGGAGATCGGGCATTCAGCTCCTAGGAGAGGTGATAGAGCAGCTGTCTGCATTGCAGATATCCTTTGTGGATAAAGATGGAGAAGCCTTTCTACAATCTCTCACAGTCACTCCTCCACTTCTTCAGCGAGTCAAAGAGGCACAACGTGGGGATGTTGATTGTGAGACGTGACGTGCTTAGATATCCTCAGGGCAGGCACCTGATGGGTTTTCTGAAGGTGGGGAGCACATCATCCTCTTCAAGGGACATTCCATGGTACCTGTTGCACTACAAGAGGATGTGTTGAGAGATTTTCATACTTCCCCTCTATTAGTTCATCCAGGAGTGAAGAAGATGTATTAGGACCTCAGATGATAGAAGTGGTGGCCAGGTATGGAGAAAGAAGTAGCAGAGTTTGTCTCTCGATGCCTCACTTGTCAGCAAGTGAAGGTGGAGCAGCAGGTTCCAGCAGGCCTGGTTCATCCCTTAGAGGTCCCAAAGTGGAAGTGCGATGAGATATCCATGGATTTTGTGATTGGACTTCCACGTACATCCAGAGGACACGACTCTATCTGGGTGATCGTAGACAGACTCACCAAGTCCGCCCACTTCCTCCCGATTAGAGAGCAGGGATCTATAGATAGCTTAGGATACCTCTATGTTCAAGATATCGTATGAATTCATGGAGTTCCATCGACTATCGTCTCTGATCAAGATGGTCATTTCACTTCCTGGATATGGAATGGGTTACAGAAGGATTTTGGGATGCATTTTCACTTGAGCACCGACATCCATCCTCAGACGGATGGTCAGACTGAGAGGACCATTCAGACTCTCAAGGACATGATCTGTGCATGTGTCCTTGACTTTGGTCACAGTTTGGAGGATCACTTACCCTTGGTGGTGTTTTCATAAAACAACAGCTACTACTCCACCATCAGGATGGCCCCTTACGAGGCACTGTACGACCGACCTTGCAGATCACCTCTATGCTGGACTGACCCAGGGGAGTCAGCACTTTTAGGACTATAGATGGTGCAGGCTACGATGGAGAAGGTGCAGATCATCCAGGAGTAGATGAAGACTGCACAGAACAGACAAAAGTCCTATGCTGATACGAGATGGAGACCACTGGAGTTCTAGGATGGTGACAATGTCTTCCTACGGGTCTCACCTCGATGAGGTCTATGTAGATTTGGCCGAGGTGACAAGTTATCTCTGCGATTTATCAGTCCGTTCCAGGTCCTCAGCAGAGTAGGAGAGGTGGGTTACCACATGGTCCTTCCACCTCAATTGCACTGGGTGCACGACATCTTCCACTTATCTCAGCTAAGAAGATATGCGCATGACCCGTCCCACATCATCAACTATGAGGAGTTGGATGTTGATGACGGTTCGACTTTCACGGAGGTCCCATTAGAGATCAAGGATCGATAAGAGCGGGTCCTATAAGGACAGTCGATTCCTCTAGTGCACATTCTCTGGCAGTACGAGAACCTCTAGGAGAGCACATGGGAGCAGGAGGCTCAGATGCATGCTCAGTACCCCCATTTGTTTCCCTAGTGTTTGTTTTAGCTTTACGGGGACACAAAGACCTATGTTTGGTGTAATTTAAAGACCCGGAAATTTTGAGGATTTTTTTTTCTTAAATTCTATGGAATTTTACAAGTCCGTAGTTTCTAACAACGCTTGATTCCGAGGCCCGGTGTGTCCGGAATCAATTTCTGAAGTTTTTTTAGGTATGTTCAGTAAACGTACGTGTAGGTTTTTCTATCTTTTGAACTAGTGCTCGGAATTGAAATCTAAGGACACCAATGAACTCGCAGCGCCGATATTCGCTTAAGGAGACCTTTACTGTAGTTGCGTTTTTTTTAGATATGGTAGTTATAAATTGGGTTTACTAGTTAAAATTAGAAATTAAATAAAAATGTCTGTGCAACACATTTTTATTTTGAAAGGTGGTTAAAGTCTCTAGGTGGAGGTTAGGGGTGGGTCCCACCACAACCTAACCTCCCTTGGGAGGATATAACTAGGGGTGGGGCCCCCACGAACACCAAACCCCTCAACTCCCTTTAAAACCCCCTTTGAAACTCTTGGACTCCCCTTTGAATTAATGAAGCCACCTCTCATTTCTTTTAAATTTTAAACCATCCACATTCCCTCATTAATGTGCCAACACTACAAATTAATTAATTGAGCTTCCACAATTAATTAATTATTTTGTACTGTCATGAATTCATTTTAATTGATTTGAAATACATGGAAATACTAGGGATCCTAATATTTTATTTCCCTCAGAAAATATTCTGTTGGGAGGTTTTGGGAGAATTATAAAGAAAGTGTTCTTCCCACAAAGAACGTGAAGAAAATCTTCCTCTCCACAAAAAACAAGAAAAACCTTCCCTCCACTTCTACAAACGGGGCAATAATGTGAGGTGATGCCACGAGGAATGCCGTATTCCTTCATCTTCCTCCGCATCAAGAGAGAAGAAGCCACCCGCGAAGAACGTCGCCAACAACGACGCTTCCTCCTCGAACGCATATCAACATCAATGAATCGACACCGTCGTCAAAGAATGAAATTTGAATCAAGGTAGGGGGTTTTCTATAATTTTAAATGAAAAAAATTATACCATCATTATTGATGATTGCTTTGGTTCATCTTTGGCCATTTGATATCGCCTAACGCGGAGGGTGCATGCCGAACAAACATAGCTCGATGACCCTCCGTTGATTCTTGATTGTATTGGTGACAAAGGTGGTGTTAGAAGAGGAAACGAAGACCGGAGGTGGTGGAAACCGTAGGCAGAGGTAGCCGCGTGAAGAGACTAGAGACCGCTTGGGCCGCCCGGTCTGTAGGACTACCGGCCGACCAATCCGGCCGGCCCGCTTGGAACTGTGGCCCGCCAGCGCGGGCTGCTTGCCGGGAGAACCGGTCGGCTGCCTGCCGGTCGGCCTGAAGACCTGCGGCACCGCGTGGGAGGAACATCGGCCCACTGTGCAGGCTGCTCGCATCGTACAGAACTGGTCGTCTTCGGCCGTCCGGGCAGGGAGAGGCGACGCCGCTCGGCACCGCCGGGCAAACCGGACAGGCCCGCTCTGCGGGCCGGGTCCGCAGGTGGGCCGCGCCCCACCGGGCCAGGCCGAACCCCCAGCTAGGTCAGACCCGCAAAACTGGGCCGGGCTAACTCCCCAGCTGGGTTGGACCCGCCGAGCTGGGTCGGGCTGACCCGCCCGCTCACTAGGCTTGACGAGCCATGCTCGACATTGCTTAAATGTGAATATCTCCAAGACCACATGTCTAAAAAATGCACCGTCTACGGAACTGTGACCCTCATGAAGAGGTGGTCCTTTTGCAATACTCTATGTGAGTTTTTCACAACTTTGGAAAACGAACGAGTTTGGAATGAGCGTAAATCCAACCGGGCCCCTGGAACAGAAAAGCTAAAAACTCTCAGACTAGGCGTCCGATTGACGCGCCGTCTGTCACATTGGGTTCCTTCTGATGAGACAGAACTTTAGGATACATCAACTCGGGACATCATGATTGTTGATGTATCGAACCCCTTTTCTCGAGGAGCAGACCCTCCTGGAATCGAGCGTGCTGTGTGCGGGAACCCTAGAGTTGGCTGCGACTACGATGACTACTGTACTGGAATCCTCTATGGGTTTGACGACGATGACTACTGTACGGGAATCTTGTGTGGGTTCGACAGTTCTGACTTCTATTCCTGTACCCTATGTGGGTCTGACAGAATAGATGGTCTTGTATCCTATGTGGGTCTGACAGCTTAGATGAGATAACTGGCCTGTATCCTATGTGGGTCCGAGAGATTAGCTGGTCCTATATCCTATGTGGGTCTGACAGCTTAGACGAGATAGCTGGCCTGTATCCTGTGTGGGTCTGACAGCTTAGCTTGTCCAGTATCCTGTGTGGGTTCGATATCTTAGATGATCCAGTGTCTACATCTGATCATCTATATCTCACTACTATTGTGACATACCTGTGTGAGATGAGTCATGTATTTCAACCATTATCATCGTGGTGATTTACTTTACTTCATGTGTGGACTGGGTTGCGATTGGGCTCGAGAGTTGGAGTCGGGCTGAGATTGGTAACTTAGGTATATGTATGGGCATATATCTAAGTAGGGTTGGTTGATACTTCATGATTGCATATTTCTTCTTTTTTTATCCTTTGTGGATATTGTGAGACCTTGCGGGTCTCAGGGTCCCTACTGAGTATCGTTATAATCACCCCTGCATGGGCTATGCCAGCACCATGTTGTGTTGGATGCAGACGACAGACAGTGCTGACGGAGGCCGAGAGCGCCACAACTGGACGGTACCCGGAGGTGGACCTTGTGACGAGTCGGCACATGGAGGAGACTGAAGGACGTGAGTGCTGAGGTGGCCATATGTACCTACCCTTCAGGTAGGAACCCTGGAGGATGATACAGGATCTTCTCTTTAATCTCAGCTATTTGTCCCTTTTTACTTGTACTTTTTGTTCAGTTGGGTTTGTATACTGGCCCATTTAGTTTCTAGCACACTCTTTTGTATTCAGTTTTTCTTATTGTTTACTTCCTGTTGCGTACTCTATTGTGTTTTTTTACTTTTTATAAAGGCAATTCCTTCCCAACTTAGGGATTTATGCCTTTGGTGATAGTCTCCAGCCCCTGGCCTATGGAAGGCGAGCTTGGGGAAGTCACGGCACGAGCCCCGAGGATGGGTCGTGACATTGTGTATCATAAGAACTTTTACTGGGAATAACTCATAAGCCTATAACATGTTCTCCACATTGTGAAATTCCTTTTTAGGTGAGTTTTCTATAAGTTATATATCAGTAGAAATTGTTTTATAATCTGGTTTTGGGAATGCTCTTAGATATTTAATTTTTGGGCTATATGAAACTTGCAATAAAACATTTGGGTATTTTTAATAGGAAATGGTTTTTCAATTATTTTTTAATTATCCCAATAGAATATCATCCCCATAAAATTGAATTTGACATGAAAATGACCCTTATTAAACCTTTAATGACCACTTTGACCCATTACATAGGTAAAATTGATAACACTGAGCCTATTGAATACCCATATCTAATATGTCTCCCTTTTATACCACTATCTACCTTAGAAATATAAGACTACATGATTAATGGTAAGAGATACCATTACAACCCTAGAATAATGAAAATATCTTTATCATTCTCTGAATGAGAGAAATTTGAGGATATATTTTTATGATTAGTACCTCTCAACACTAAATGGGAACCTTTACCCATCTACTCAACAACACATTTCCATAGAACATTTAAAACCCATCCTTCTTAGACCGAGTATGGATACATAAGATCTTATCCCAATAGGATAGTGTCCCATAAAATCCCTCTCTCATAAGATATAAGTATCCATCTTTCAACCACTATGAGTACATGTTTGATCACTAACTATAAGAGTCTCCAGTTAAAGTAGTCTAGATAACTATCCCTATTGACTTCATAACCTGAAACCCCTTACATTTTTCAACCCATTCCTCTCGTGCCGCTAGATGATAAAGATATTAAACTCTTGTGATGATTAATCCTTTAAAAAAATTTAAATCCTAATGTAATTTTTTAGAATTGAAACATCATTTATAGTAGTGTCATCTATATCATTTGTTTGAATAATTCTATACTCTTCCTAATGTTGACAATTTTTTTAGTTCTTATAAATGATCCAATTTCTTTGAAACTAAATTTTTAAAATTCCATTGATAACATTCTTCACTATGGATAATAATAAGTACAATAGAAAAAACATATTTAAATGGGAATTTACCTTTTTATTTTAGATGATTTGGCTGATGTACGCTTCATGAAAGAATACATATGTTATATTATTCATATTTTGAGTCATGTTCAATGATTTAGAATATATTTTATTTTTAGATTATGTTAGCTAAGGTGGTCTACCATTTTATTCCCCCCCACTCTCTCTCTCAATATTTTACCATTTTTTTCACCCTAGATGTGTTTATATGGAACATAAATTATATGGATTGTTGGGTAAGAACTTCAGTTTGGTCACTAGAGGAAACATTAATCTTTCTTAAGTTAGGTATGATGAGTCTTTTCTTCATGTTTTAATATAGATGTTCAAGATTTAATTTGTAATATTAATTATTATGACTGGATTACAACATGTAATAATCTATACATGTTATTATTTCATATATATACCATCTATAATTACAAATTCTTTATGAATGATAATTATGTCATTCTATGACCATATTAAAACATGACACAATACACGTCTTTTATTATTTCCTATTTCTACCCTCTACAATTACAGTTTCTTCATGCATGATAATAATGTCATTTATAAAATTTACCTTATGATTTTCAAGTTAATGTTTTTTTATTAGTTAATATCCTTGAATTAAAAATGATGGTGATGCTATTGAAACTTACAAGAACTAGGTGCACTCTTAAATTTAACATTTTATATATAATTATAGATATATGTTATCTATTTAATCAGATATTCCTTCTGTCAAATGGAATTAATCTTTTTTACGGTGAAACATCAGCATGTTTGAAGGTGCTTAAACTATACAGACACAATTTTCCATGCTTTGTTAATTAAAAATCATTTAAAGATTAATGTTTATCATTATGGTTTATAATAGTTTATAACTTGGTTATATATATTTATAACTTTCAAAAATAGAATTTGGGAAAAAATTCATAGTAAATGGGAACGACCCATATCTTCCTTTCATTTTTAGGAACCTTTAATACTGATTTTGAAAAAAATAATTAAATGTGTAATAATTGGATATTAAAAGTTTTAGTGAATTTATCCAATTAGTTTATTTCTTAGATTAATTTATTGGAAAAATTCCAGGTCAATACACAGTTATTTTAATGAGAAATAGTTAATGTTTTCTTGATGTGTTTTGGATTGGATGACCATGGGGATTTTGGATTAGTTTACATGGAAAATGTTACCAAAACACACCCAATTTAGTTATCATAAAAATCATGTGCAGATGTTTTTACAGTAGAAACTATGATCCTAAAACTTCACAGAAAGTGTATGTTCTATAATTATATTTTCAATATGCAACTTCTAAGGTTTTTTTAATATTGAATTTTTTATTTTTTGACATTCCTTGTTATTTATGTTGGTAAGCATAAAATCCATGCAATTTTATTTAATAAAAGAGTGTTGGAATTGTGTATATATTGAATTTTTTTAGGGTGAGTATATTAAGGTATTTATATAAACATTATACAATTTATATATTTAAATTCTGTAATATATATATGTTTCAAATTTAAAAATATATATTTGTTAGAGATGATGTAAACGAGGTTAGACATTACGATACTCTTGCATAAGAAAATGAGGTATGACTACCACTTTTATTTATAGAAGTACAATGTTTTGTTCATTTTAGACGACAATATTCATATTTTATAGTTTGAATGATAAAATGTAAATATAAAGGTAATAGAATAAATTTTTAAACTTTTCATGATACAATATCTAATGTAACTAGAAAATTCCATCACACTGATCATATTAAAACATATGAAATTAACAAGCTGAAATTTTTTATATGTGTCCCTCTAGTCTAATAACTTCAGTACATTCATCTAAAATCTTTTTATTTTTCAAATTATCATATTGAAATTTTTTATAATGAGAGAAATTTGAAGTGAAACAATCTGCAAGAATACAAATTTTAAATATTTTTGAGATTTACTATCATTATACATTTAAAAATCCATTTAATTGTTATACATACCTTATAACTAATTAGTAATTTTAAGGATTTATATCCTTAGATCATACAAAATGTAATGAACATGTCTCTATTGTACTAATATGTATTATTTATTTATCATGTTATCTTAAATTCTAAGAAAACAAAAACAATATTTAAAGATTATTATCAATAAGAACTGTTATTTAGTTAATTGATATGAAAAAAAGATGGGAAAATAAAAATGTTTGACTTCAACCAATCAACTTTCGCCCAAGTATTATGATTACATTGTTTACCTCTATTTAATTAATTTATAAAACGTATATATCACACATTATTTTAGATATATCTATTTATCTAAGTGATAACTACCATAACCTCTACATGAAAATCCGTATTAGTCACAAATAGTATAGGATATTCCTTATTAATTAGTGGCAATAATACCTCACAACTAAAAAAAAATTAAATCTTTATTACTCAACTTGATCAGTAGAGAGAGTTTAAAACATAGGTATGAGAACATCACAACACCATCTCTAAATATGAGTTGGTTGTTAGTAATATCCTCTATTCCATAGGATAAATCCTATGATCACTAGAGGTATATGGGTGAGATAACATATAAATGGAAAGAATGATAATGAATTACCACTACATGATTTCTATGAACACATACATTAACTCTTCACATGATACCTCAGAGTTATAAGTAAACTAATAGATTATAAGTGTCATGGAAAAATGATATGTCTACCACCACTCCTATAATAGGTTTACTGGTAAGATAATAAAACTCATGAACACTATTGAATTACTTCTAAAATTAATAACCCAATTAAATTAAGACAACTAACACTAAACATCATCCTCTATTTTATGTGAATGGGAACATCAAAACCTATCTCTAAACATGAGTTGACTATTTTTCAGTAACATCCACTATTTTATAGGATAAATTCTATGATCACTAGAGGTATATGCGTGAACTAACATACAAATGGAATGAATAATAATTAATTACCACTACATGATACATGTGAACACACACATGAAGCATATTATGATACCTTATAGTTCAATGGGGTATTCCTCCTTAAATACCTAAATATATTTCTTTATTTTATTTATATTCTATTCCTCTAAAATGTTACTTTTATATGGGTATTTTTTCTTTGGATAATTTTTTTTTGGAAAATTGTTTTGTTTAGGTCATTTGAAGATAAAATTTTACTACCAAAAATTTGATCAGTAAAAGGTATGTATTTAATTTTTATTATAGTTTCTCCTCATTAACATCATGAAAAAATATTACTAAATTTATTTATGGGTATCTTTTCTAATGACAAATAGTTTTATAATAGGCTTATAGGTTTTCTTAATGAGAGTTATGCATTATCATGTTTTTTTCATATGAATATTAGGTTTTCATGATTTTATTTTCATATGCATATAACAAGTCCTCATGTCTTATTGTACACAAGGAAAATATTTTTTCATATGAATACCTGTTTTCTTATATGAAAACCCATTTGAATTATGTTTGTTTCATATGAAAACCAATTTTTTCTTATACATTCCTATTATTAGGTTATAATAATGTGCAAAATAATTTTTTACAAATCTTATCATGTTACAAGAATTCTGAGAATTTCTTTTCTATATTAAACACACATCCATTATATGAAAACCGAAATTATAATTATATTCAAACTTGTTATAATTTTATAATATTGCATTATGTGATCTGCATTTTGAAAACATGCATGATATATCATTATAAAAAAATAGGTATATTTAACTGTGAATTATGTTACCTATATTATATATAACATTGACGTTAATATATGGTGTTCAATTATTCAACTTTCAATCCCCATTGTATATTTTCTTAATAAAAATTGATTATGTATAGTTAAATTAAACTCCCACTAGTAAGGGGCATGTTATTTACTAGACTCAGAATGATGGTGATGTTATAGAGTTCCCATTTCCATGTAAGGGATCTGAAGATTGATCAAATAGGATTAAAGATCGACTTGTACTTAGCCAATTACCTTCTAAGGATAATAAGAAACAAAGGAATACCATAATAAGAGAGTGAAATATACTGGTGGGTTGATTAAGTAAAATTTTAACTGTGTGGTTCTATTTTTACTTTGTGTTTGTGTATTTGGTAACACAAACAAACTGCTGTTCCTATAGTTTATGGACTCAAGAATTTATACTGTGTGTGTATAGATTCAGAAATTTCTACTATGTGTGTGTGGATTCAAAAACATTTAGGTAAAAAAATAAATTTTTATACTATATAAAGGATATATCTATGGTTTTAACCGTGGAAGTACCCTATAATTTCCATAGATTAACTATAGCCGTATAAAAAAAAATACAAAGTTAAAACTATGGCTATAGTGTACCTACTTCAATGGTTTTATCCATAGAACTAGGTTCTAATTTCTATGGTTAAACCATGGAAATAGCTTGAAATAACCGTGGTTAAAATTGTGGCTATAGAGGACCTATATCCATGATTTTAGCCATGGGAATATGATCCAGTTTCTATAGTTAATCTATGGAATATTTGAAATGTTTCCATGGTTTATTCCATGGCTATAGGTGTACTATTTCCATGGTTTAAACCATAATAATAGATATGAAATATTTAAATGGATCTACCCTCCATGGTTTTGTAAAACCATGTCCATAGGCTATTTACACAGTTTAAAACCATGGACAAAGGTGAATTTTCATGTTGTGAAACTTAAAAAAAGATATCCTGATTCACCCCTCCTCCTCTTAGTGATACATTGATACTGATTGGGAATTTTTAATTATAAATTGTTTATAATTTATGAATACATATATTCTTTAGTTTAAATTATTTTAAAAATTTCTAATAAATTACCAAGCCCTATATTATATTCTAGCCATCTTAATATAAGATTTAGTTTTCATCTACCTTGACCTATATTTTTAATTTAAGTTATTAACAAGAATTTAGTAATTGGATATAGTTTATATATAATTATATATATACATATATATTTAATTTTATAGTTATGATGAATTAGATTCTATTTTGAGTAAAGTATCCCCACTTAGAGAGCCTTTGGGTAGAACTTACCACTGGACTGGAGTCTTATGCCTTTTTTTAGAAAGTTAAGGGTTGAATATCTATAGATCTAGGATTACTTATGTTGATATCATCAATCTCATATAATTATAAACCTTTAAATGAAGAGTTCATGTACCTTATGCATGCGATTTATTTGGATATGTGTAAATATTCTTGAATTTTATATTTGGGTGAGTAACGAAAAATGTGGGTTTTGTAAAGGGTTACACATTAATATTTTTTGAACATATTGGTTTGGTGGATGGAATAGGATTTAAAAAATAAATATTTACAATCATTCACAAATAAATGGAATAACATGAGATAATATAGTGATATTAAATACCCTTTAAAATACTAATGGTGATATTCATTCCAAAGCAGCACTTGTCAATACCTTGATCATCAAACCGGGTAGTTTCAGGCCATAACCAAGTGCCAAAAGATTATCTTTTGTAAGGAAATAATGTAATAGATGAACTTAGATTATCAAACTAGGTAGTTTTGTTTCATATATTATTACCCTTTAATTGTCTTGTGTTAGCCTATTTAGAATTTTTTTTGGGTTGCACTTAGCTAGAAATCCCTAATAGTTAGGATACTAGAGGAATAGAGTTGAGTTTTCTCACTTGATGGATTAGACATGGAGTTATATACTCGACTATCCAAGAGTAATATATTATATAATTGGGATGTTTCCCTACCTAAACAACTAAGTGGTTAGATTAATACCCTAGAGGACTCATTACATAGTGAAATATAGATCGTATCCAACTAATGGATATGTTAGATTTTAAATGTGGTCTTAATTTTAGTGTGATACCATTTAATAGAAGTTTGAATTAATTTTTTTAAAAATACTCATCTGATAAAATATTATGTTGTTGATAATGACATCATCATCAATAAAATTTACTTTGATATTAGTCTTTATGAAGGATAATATTAATGTAAGATACTCCTAAGACTTGTAACATAAGAAAGTTTCTTATGTTAAATTCTCCACGTTAGAGAAACACCTTCCAAATTAATTTTTTTTGAAATTGGTCAACTTGTGAATCTAGATTTCTTTGAAGAATAGAAGGATTCAATTAGTATTTAAAAGGCATTAGATTCTTGATAACCAAAATTATTTTAATCTCCACTCATATTCTCAATATGATTGAGTAAGTTAATGACATGGTGGTACATGATTTTCTCTTTAAGGATTGTTCTAGTTAAGCGATTAATTTTGTTTTACTTTATAAAAATGATCCAACAAGACGAATGGATTAAGAAAAAAATTAACCTATATTCTAAAATGTTGAGAATAAAAGAACTATGAATTTTATGAATAGATTATGGTTCTGTATAGAGAGTAAAAGATGGTAAAAGTTCAAAAAAAAATAATAGTTATTTTTAGAGTCCAGTGAATTTTATTCTAGTAGCCAATAAAGAACCTTAAATCCAAAATAAAAAATTAGGAGAGGGTGACAATGCCATAAGATATAATTTTTTAGAATACTTGAAGGATTTTGTGAAATTCCAAGGAAATTCCATATTAATAATCTGTATTATAGTAATCCTTTCTTCACTTATGAAGGGTATTTGATATAGAATATATATTTTACAAGTGTTTCGTGTATATAAAAATTAAAAATAAAGGGAATAATTAATATATATTGAATTTTCATTAAACATATGAGAAAAAGAGTTTCTACATCAAGGATTTCAATGTAAATGTATTAAAAAAATAGATGAATTTAGGTTGATTTTTTGTATCTTTATATCATTTATTTTATAATTTAAGAGAAGCTGATCATTAAAAAATAGTTTTCATGAATTAAAAGAGATGATGAATTTTATAAACATGGTTTATGATTGATTGGATTCGATAACATGTTTTAAAAAGTTGATAAGAATAAAATTATTTTATTCAAGATAAAATATTTATCTAAGTATTTGTTAAAATATGAGGGAAGATGTTCTCACCACACATCTATATAAAATTTTAATAAAGTATTAATTTAAGAGTAAAATTTATAAAACACTTAGAATATAATAAATTATATATAAAATGAAAAACCCTTGGTTTGGAATTATAGAGTTACTATATTTCTTATCAATATTCTGTCTTTGAATGTTTTTTTATTTTAGGTAAATATGAGTTTATAAGGATAATGACATGTAATAGGTAGAACTTAAGAAATGTGTATTTGAATGGAAAATATTCCTCATAAAATATTTTTTATTTTAATGAAAAGATCAATTGATAAATTTTCTATAATTAAATATAATGTGGTCACCAGAAGAAGAGGCGACCCTATGAATACATTGTAATCAGAACCTTCTATGATCCATTACTCAAAGCAGATGAAGAATGGTTCTGCAGATAGATTTCTAGAATAAGAAAAGTGAGACGAGAATACAATTAAGGTTTTTTATATCAGAATAACTATGAAGGAATTGAGAACACCCGAAACTAAAGTATGAGAAGGAGAGTGAGTTATTGGAAAATCTTAAAAATATTAAGTTATTACATTATCAAAAGAATATTGATATTCTCATTTTTTAAAAGAAGGTGTGATGTAATATCTTTTGTTTATCAGAATCATTGTTCAACCAAATAAATAATTAATCGAGTAACTGAAGTAAATGAAGTTGAAAAAAATGTTTTGGAAGTTAAGACTTAGTTGAATAATGATATGAAGTAATGGTAAACAGAATGAGGAAAAGAAAGGAATAAAAATAAGGAGTTCCTTCATGAATGTATAAAAAGTGTGTAAAATAATAATTGAGTTGAGGAAAAGAGTAAATAGAACAAAAGTATGTTTAGAACATAGTTTAAACTACAATTATTGTCTACATAGAAATAAATTTTACTAGAAGATTGCATTTAAACATTATATTTTTATAAAATCAATTAATTGTGACAATGCTGAGCTAGACGATCAATGTTCTATATTAAAAAAATAATGATTTTAACTGAGTTTTGTGTAATATTTCCAAAGATAATTTGAAATGGTATTTTATGGAAATTTAAGTCGACCTCGATGTTTTAAAATTCTTCAAAGGTGATCAACCAAATTTATCAATGTGAAATTTTTGAGGAGTTCATATTATATTTATCTACTATTTTTATGGAATATAAATGAGTATAGAAATAGGATAATACCTTCAAGAATCATGTGATGAGTTTTTGAG
The DNA here is from genome assembly GCA_963277665.1 of Viscum album. Taxonomy (NCBI): domain Eukaryota; kingdom Viridiplantae; phylum Streptophyta; class Magnoliopsida; order Santalales; family Viscaceae; genus Viscum; species Viscum album. The sequence continues at coordinate 563,916,051 of OY728164.1, read as the reverse complement.
ATTAATGAGTGATGAAACACTGAAGGTGACGTTGACCGACATTATTCATAAAATCATAAGGGTCTTAGAAGAGTTTTCATTCCAAAAATATTTGTGTTTAGAAGAAATTTCCAACTTATAGAAGCATTCATAGTTGAGGGACCAGAAGAATATTTTCTCTTAACTGAGGTTTCCGAGAATTTATTCCAGAAAGATTACACAGTGTAAAATATCTCATGTTCCAATATTTTATTGCCTTAGAAATATAATAAAATCTCATAACTAGTGGGAACTAGTAATATTTATTTTTAGGAGACAAAATGATCTTGATGGGAGTTGGATCATTTTTATTCACTTTTTTATATAGTGGATATCCATAAATCGATGGGAGTCAACATGATAAAGACTAAGTACCCACATTAGGACCAAACCTTATGAAAACTTATATTCCTTGCATTATTTTAATTATATTTTCATGCAGGTGAGGTTGAGTTATAAATTAGAGTGGATTGAAACTTTAACAAATTTTAGAGTTTTAATTCAAGAGGAAGTAAATTGTATATGCATACCACTTATTAAACCCACCATTATGAATAGTATATACATTCATTGGAATGTAAATTTGTATGAAGGGGAGGTTACCTATATAAGATCCCTATATTATCTATCATGGATAATATAAATAAACTCCATAGAATATGTATTTCTAACTTTGATAATAAACATTATCATGGATAGAAAAAAACAATGATAATATATCGTTCATATCTTGTACTGGAGTTTATTTGTGAAAACGTTATAGGGTTACCACCCATGGTGAAAGATGATCCTATGTCCTTTTTTAACAAAATAAATGTCTCATTTAATAGAAGAGATAAGAATTATATTATAATTTCCTTGTCCGATAATGTTTATATCAAGGTGATAGGGCTTCAAATAGTGAATGAGATTTTGGAAAAACATGAAAAAATATTTGAGGGTGATGTAAGAGAGAAGGAATAAAATCCTAAAATCAGGAGAGGTATGTTCAAAGATCGAAAAACACAAAAAGAGAATACTATTGATAATTACTTATCCTGAGTGATTGAAATTTTCAACAATATCAGATTATTAAGATATTTCTTAGAATATCCAATTATTGTTTAATAAATAATGGGGAATTTTATATATTTATTTGAAACTAAATTAATTGCATTAAAATATAGATATATTTTATTGCTTTATAAACTACATAACATTCTTGTTCTGTATGACATAGGGAATCATCCAATATTCAAAAATAACATTAATAAGGATTTTACTTTTTAAGTGAGGTGAAATCTAAATATTTAAGAAACAAAATATGGTGTAATGGGATACAGTGAATCAGAAGATAAGGAAGATGATAATGATGAGAATAAGAAGATTATGTCCATTATTTGTAGGAATTTATGGAATGACAGAGGAAAGTACAAAGGAAAACTCCCACTCAATTGTTTTAGGAGTGGGGAGATAAAAAAACTTTACAATAAACATTCCAAAGAAGAAAAATATAGAATATGATAATTATTATTTTAAAAAAACTTATAGATATATGTAGATTAATACTTCTAAGTAATTTAAAAAATACACTAGAAGTAAGAAAAGGTTCCCTGGAAGAGAAAAATAAGAAGTATATTGAGTAAAAATGAAGAGTATGACTCTATTGAAAATAATTAAATGAAATATGAACTTTTAATTTTTTTGATAACCTTCAAATATCACATTAAAATAAATGAATACAATTTAAGTAGTTAAGAAGAAAATGGTGAAGATACCTATATGGAACATTTTATGAGATCATATATTGAGGTATGTCTTAAGAAAAACATGAAACTACAAAAATAAGACAGATTATTGAAGAAGGAAAGTGAAATGAGAAATGAAGGAGAAAATTATTTCTGAAAAAAAAGATATATAAAATGTGGGAATTAATGACCTCAAGATAAAAGTTATGAAACCAAGGAAAATGGTGAAATACCTTTTTGAAAAAAATTATCTTATGGATTATGATATTTTTAAGTCTCAATCATGATATATTGAGTTTGAAAATAATTTGAAGAATATAAATGATAGATTTAAAAAATATTCAAAGGTAAAGGTTGAAACATCTCAAGCTGCTAAAAGATTTTATCAAGAAAATCAATTGAAATATACATACACTAAATTTAATAGTTCATTTGATTTTACTAACTGCATATTTAAGAACCAACAATCCGAGATCTTGGTTTGAGAATGGATGTGATAAATATTTAATATAAATATAATGTAATGATAACTTCTAGAAGAATTATTCCCCACAATAATGGAAATTAGATGTTATAATGTATAACAGACCAAGACCCGCACTCCTAGATTTTGTGCTGAAAACATGAACTTTACATTTTTGGATTTGAATCCAATAATTGTAACCTAAATTTTTTAATATAAACCTTAAAACATCAAAATGAAAACATGTATCACTTAAAACATAGAGGAGCTTTTAGGTTTAGATTTTTAGAGAATCCGGAATTTTTTTTACATAAACAATTAACATGACTTTAAATGATAATTTCTACCACTTAAACCAAATTTTATTTTTTAACATTAATACATCATCATCATACATATGAAATCCCTTCTAGGTATACATATTTCATCATCATTCTTTAAAACTTTGGAAATAGGAAACATTAGAAGGGTGAACTCAAATGCTCAATAAGGGTAAACATAAAAATTAGCAATTTAATGTCATCAATAAGAATAAGAAGTGAATAAGGTAATAATGGAATAATCAGAGTGAATGTGATTAACATAAAATAACTCTTACCCATCAATACCTTGATCATAAAACATGAAACATGGAAATATCTTGAGTCATCCGAGTCAATAGTCACGAGCCATGTGTAATCAATCATGATCATGAGAAACGTTATAAATACATAATAAGAAATTAAAACCCTTTTTCGTAACTTGGAGAATAATATTATTAAAAATATCTGAAAACCATTTTAATTGGAATAACCATATGATTTACATTCAATATAATCACTATTGAATGCAGTATAGAGGCATAACAGGCACACCTAGCACTATCTGAGACACCCCATCATATAAGTTGTTACGGTCTCACCCGATGTTATCTAGTACACCCCATTGTATAAGCTGTAATGGGATCACCCAATGCTATATGGGCCACCCTATCATATAAGATTTTATGGGATCAACCAACGCTATCTAGGCCACCCCATTATAGAAATTGTTATGGGCTCACCTGACGCTATCTGGGTCGTCCCATCGTATAAGCTGTTACGGGATCACCTGATGCTATTTAGGCCGCCACATCATATAAAATGTAACAAGATCACCCATTTCTATCTGGACCACCCCATCATATAATTATCAAGTTCTATATCATTAATAAAACATTTTTATTCTTTTAATTTTGACATCATAAAACTCAAAGAAACAATCATTATTCTTTCATTACCTGATAACCCAGGGAAAAGAAATGGGTTTTAAAATAATCTATTAGAAACATGATTAACCCCTAGAAAATAAATGGGTTCCATAATAATCTATTTTAAAATATATTAACCTATGTAAATGAAATGGGTTCCATAATAATATCTTTAAAACATTATTAACCCATAGAAAAGAAATGGATTCCATAACAATATCTTTGAAACAATTATTATCCATATAGAGAAATAATGAGGATAGTATCAATAAAAAATATCCCTAGTAATATATATTTTACAAAAGGGTTGTCGGTGTTAATGAATATAAATACCATTAAAATATAATTAAAATAATTCTTTTGGAAAACATGCTCTTAATTTTGAAAAACACCTTTTTAAACATAAAACATTTTGGTAATCCTTTTCTTTAAAAACAAATCTGAAAAAAAATATTTTATTCAAAAGGAACCTCATAAACCTGAAAATTTTGCCTAAAATAAGTTATGTTTATAAATCCATACATACCATACAAGTTAATAAGAACATTTTTTTGTACTATAAAAATCTTAGAAAGTGCCTTGTTTAGAAAACGATAAGAAGGCTCCTTTCATATTTTTGATGAAATACAATGGAGAATTGTTTTTAAAATGGAAAGAAGATTTATTTAAAAACATTTTGTAAAAATTTATTCAAATAAATAATTTTTAAAAGGTTCAAAAAAAATAATTTTTTTAGTAAACATGGTTTTTGAAGAAAATAAATTTTTGACTGAAGAGAGAAATAAAGTCATATTTTCTTAAAAAGAATTTATAAAACATTTTATATACCAAAGAGTGAAAAAATGGTACTATTACTTTAAAAATATCATGAATTACTAGAGTATAATAAAATCCATGAGTTTCATGGTAAATTCATCATAATAATTTATCATCAGAAAAATAATCATAAATAATCCTGATAAATGACCTGATTGTAACAAAAGACTTTTACCACTTTTGTAACTTGAATCACAATACCCATGAATTATATAACTAAATTAAACTTATATTATTATGAAAATAATATGATTCGTGATATAAATTTTCAAAGTGATATAAATTACACCTTATAAAAGAACATAGATGCATAATATAACTTACGTATCAAAGAAGAAAAATTGATAAAAAAATGCATTAATGCTTGGTAACTTTGAAACTGTAAACCCCATGAAAGAGAGATCCTAAATAGATATGTAAATTTACTTTAATTTAAGGATAATAATCATAAAATATAACCATGATAAGTATATACATAACAAAAAATCAGTGGTGAATATGTCATACATCTCAAAAAAATAAAAGTGAGATGAAAAAAACCTTACCTTGAGTCTAATTCGTCAAAATTTTTCTTTCATCATTCTAAGTAATAAAATTAGGTTAATTATTTAATTTCACAAGAATATCATTTATATTCACTATTACAATTATTTCCCTTATTTTCAAGTTACATACAAAAAATTAATAAAATAAGTTTAAGTTGGATGTTTTGACTATATTCAGCTTATGTATCAAAACCAACTTTGATAGGTCGACTAGGGTCAAGGAGGTCATTATTAAAAAATTAACAAAATAATAACATTTTAATAATTATCATATTTATACATAAATTATACTCTTAAGATTAATCATGAAATAATTCTATAAAAAACTAATCAGTGTTACATTCATGGAGACTGTAGGCCATACATACGTATGAGTAATATTCCCATTTTTCAATGATCATTATGGAAAGAATGTAAGTAGAATTTATCTTTATATAATTATAATTATATAATAAATTCCGTATTATTTAATTATATATACTTATATATATATGTATATAATTCTTATGATGTGGTGATGGAAAAATAAGAATCACATCACGTTGAGGAGGCGGTAGTCCACATGGCCACGAACAACGATATCAATTTTTCATTGTGTGAAATGGAAAGAAGAAAATGATATATTATATTTGAAAAAATTATAATTATGTCATTAATATCTTAATTTTTTCATTAATATTACATATATTAATTATAGTTTCCCTTATTAAATTCCATGTAACATGTTATTGAAAAACACTTTATATCACTTTGTGAGGTGGTAGTTTGCCATACACACGAGCGATGTTATCGTATCCCTTACAGAATGAAATATAAAAGAGTGAATATTATATAATGAATTAAGATGTATTATTAGTTTATAAATATCATATATATCATATATAAATAGAATTTCTATAATTATTCTCAACCATGAGAGGCGGTAATGGAAAAACGAACGACATCATTTTGTGAGGCGGTAATCTACCATACACATGAATGATGATTTCATAACACATTTGATGGATGTGTCTGTGGGATTATTTTTTAACCACAACATAACAAAATATAATTATATTTATAATAATTAGGATTTTATATAATCAAGGTGTTAGAATAATTTAAGGAGTTAGAGAAGGAAATAAACCAAGAACGCTTTTAGAGGAACATTACCTCTTCTTCAAGTATTATATTTTGGTTTTCACTAAAGCCTTAAAATGTTTTTTTATTCACAAAATATTGATTTTAGTATGAGGGGAGGGATGTTTAAGTTGATATTTTTATATTTTGGAAGATTAAAATGGGTTGAGAAGTGTGAAGAAGTGAGGGGAGTGAGTTCCCTTTTACAGTTGAGGAGGAGTGACATTCTTGTAAATACCCAAAAGTATTCACTATTGGATGGTAAAAATTACCTATATTGTATAAAATATTGATAAATAAAGGTTGGTATTGGTGAAATTGTCAATAATAAACATCCACCACACAATGGAACAATTGTTTTAAAGATTTGTTTCCTTAACTCCAAAGATTCCTTTTTTTTAATTTTAGTTTTTCATTAAGGTAACTAGTTTTATAACCTAATTAATTTATCCAATAAAAGTAAATTTAATTGATAAATATTATTAAATTTCCACAAAATTATTTTAAATATTAAATCCAAATTTTAAAATAAAAATCTCATGTGTGATGAAAGTTAAATTTAACAGAAACACATGTAGTGTAAAAATACTTCTTTAACACTAACTATGCCAAAAATATTTTTACTAATTAGGGGTCAATATGTTTATTATAAAAGATAAATTGGTCCTTTAATGTAAAATATTTTATATTTAATAATATTAAAAATAACTTTATAGAATATAGGGTTTTTTGTAATTTTAAATCATTTAATAAAATATCAGTTGTTTAGTAATAACATTAATGGATTTTTTAAAATAATTTATATAATTTGAATTAAAGAAATAAATACAATAATGGAATTAAAATATATTAAGTTAAATTATATTTATTATTATAAATTCAAATAAAAAAATATTGAAAGACAAAAATCATTCTTTTTTTCTCACTTTTAAATTTTTTTTATTATTATTTATTTTATTTAATCATTAACTAAGTAATCTGTACGTCAACATTTATGAAGAATTTAATATAATTATATCATATAAAAAAATTAAAGACAAATTATTAAGATAAAAAATCATTTATTTTTCAAAATAATATTTATAACCAAACCTATATAGTTTTTATCTATCCCCAAATCGTTATAGAAATTAAAAAGAAGAAATGTTTGTTTTGTCTTTTTCACTTCTTAACTTATTATATGGGTCACCTTCATAAATAGGTGTCCCAAAAACTAATAAATTTATAGGATAAGGTCATAAGTATCTAAACATTTCCTTAAAATGTTTTTTTATAGGTTCAGGTCATTTGTACACCTCATATTCTAAGTTTAACCTATAAGTAAACTCGTTTTTACCACAATCATTATAATTAATTTTAATTTTTTTTACAACTAACATTGGTGAAAAATTAATTTGGAAAAATTAGAAATTAGAAATTATGATAATTATAAATATGAAATAAATTTTTTCAAATTAAACTCACATAAATGACAAAATGTAATTTAAAATTGTCCCCACATACGTGACGAGAAAGAGGGGGTTTACAGTGAAAATGTTCAAATGTTTGAAATAATTTTGTATAAAAATTTAATATAAAAATAATTAAAATTACCTAAATTAGATTAATATATATATAAATGATCTCATTTTACTTTTAAAATTTATAAAAGTGTTAAAATTTAAATTTAAAACAAGTTCTCCATTAAATGATGACAAAACTACCATTAGAAACACATATCTTTTTTGTATAAAATATTATTTGTTATTATCTTATGTCTATAAAATATATCAAATGAAAATAACTTTTTATTAAATATATAATATATAAACTTCATTAATATGATTCAGTTATAATATTTAATTTAGTTTATTAGGATAAAATTCGTTCATTGCATAAAATAGTTATTTATAAAAAAATTTCATTTATATTAAATTGGTTTTATAATTAGTTTCTAATTATTTGGTAACCAAATAATTTATTATATATAACTTTATAAACCATATTTTTATAATTAAGTTAATCATGTTCATAACCACCATTACAAATGCTATGTTATAATGGTTATATATACTATGGGTTATTTAAATTCGTTGTTGTGTGCGGAATACCCGATAAAACATAAAAATTTTGGGGTTGTGTGTAACACAAGTTAAATTGAGTGTTGCATGTAACATAAGATAAAATAATTGTTGCGTTACCTTTAAACTATTGAATATAATTTTCTTATTTTAAAATATTGGGGTATTACATCCTCCCTGATGTAATAAATTGCGTCCTTGCAATTTGAAACATTATTTCGGAAATCAAAGATTGGGCATTTGAAAATACTTATGTTTCAAGTTCCTTTTACTCAACATGATGAATTATCTTTCCATATAGACTAATTGAATATTAATATATTCTTACTTTATGATTATTTTTTCATCCTAATTTAGTTTCCACCACAACCTCATCTTTTTTCTTAAATGATGAGTATTCAAGATGATTTTTTCATGCTTAAAGCACTAAAATAAAACTTTAAATACCACATAACACTAAAAGGGATAATAAGATATTCCTACTATATTTATAAATTTTCCTAAAACAAAATGGTAATCACATGGTAAGATAATTCCAAAAATGAATAATCCTTTTTATGATACACTAATATTCAAAATTAAATTGTAATGACAAATGTTCAAATTAAATTATTCCATTAATTATTATCCTTAAGGTTCTTCAAAACATTTCTAAGTAAGTTATAAACCTAAATATTAGAATTATTTGATAATATATTACCCAAATATAAATATTCCACTGTTCCTCAAATAAAACCCCATATATTTTTAAAATAAACTTAATATTGATATATAAAGGTTTTCCACTAACCGGGACATCACGTAGGCTAGTGGTATGCACTACACCCTTTTCACCCTTCGATTATGGGTTCAAGCCCCGTGACCTTTCTATATGCGATGAAATGTCCCCCAAACTTAATGTTTTCATTTATTTACCTTTAAACATTAAATAAATTACACATTAAACATAACTTTATATTGATCCTAGGGGTTACAAATATCCTAACCCAATAAAACATCTCCAAAAATGTTATTAATCACTTTAATATATCATTACATAAACCCTCAATGGGGAATCTAAGACTTTGAAATTATGATCAACCTTAATATCATAGACCTATGAAGGTATCTATAACTCTTAATATTACCTCACATGAAAACATCCTAATCTATAATGTTATCTAAACTGACCTATGATACCAACTATAACAGCCCATGATCTGCACTCCCAGATCCTATGCTAGAAATATGAAGTTTAAATTTATGGATTTTAAGATGATAATTGTGACAAAAAGTTTTATATATAAACCTTAAAACATAAAAATTAATACTTTTATCACTTACAACCTCGAGGAACTTTCAGTTTTAGAGTTCTATAGACTTAGTATAAACTCTTACATTAATAATTCACATGACTTTAAATGAGCATTCCCCCCACTTAACCTTTTTTTCTTTTCTTCACATTAATACGTCATCATCATCCATATGAACTACCTTCTAGATATAACTATTTTAATAAAATTCTTTAAAAACTGAGGAAAAAGAAATATAAGAAGTGTGAGCCAAAATGATCAGAAGGGGTAAACATAACCATTAGTGATTTAATGTCATCAATGAGCATAAGAAGTTCATAAGGTTATGATGACATAATCTGAGTGATTGATTGATTCATAAAAGAAACCATACACATGAATACCTTGATCATAAAATATAAAAACTTGGAAAAGGAAAAAGCCATCAGAATTAATAATCATGAGCCATGCATTATCAATCATGACCATGGAAAAAGTTATTAAATCATAATAAGAAATTAAAGCCATTTTTTGTTACACGGAGAATCATTTTGATAAAACCCTTTAAAAACACTTTTAATTGGAATTAATATATGTCTTTCTTATAATATAATCATTAATCAATTAACTAGATAACTATAATGGTATGACCTAGAGATATCTAGGACACTCCATCATATAAGACATTACAAGATCACCTGATGCTATCTAGCATGCCCCATAGTATAAACTATAACGGTATCAACCGATGATATATAGGATTCCCTATAGTATAAGATGTTGTGGGATCACCTTGAACTATCTGGGATTTCCCATTATATAAGATATTATGGTCTCACCCAATGCTATTTTGGCCTCCCCATTGTACAAGCTTTTACAGGCTCACCTGACACTATTTTGGCCACCCAATCATATAATATATAAAAGGATCACCTAGTTCTATCCAAGTCACCACTCATATAATTATTAACAACTAAATAATTAAAAAAATAAGTTTATTCTTTTGTTTTTTTATCTTAAAACTCATAGAAATAATAATTTTTCTTTCATAACATGATAACCTATGGGAAATAAATGGGTTCCAGAAAAATCTCTTTGAAATATGATTAAACCATGGATACGAAATGGGTTCCATAATCTTTTAAAATGTATTAACCAATTTAAATTAAATGGTTTCTATAAAAGTCTCTTTGAATCACAATTAACCCATTTAAAAGAAATGGGTTCCATGAAAATCTCATTGAAACAATCATTATCCATCTAGAGAAATAATGAGGATGGTATTGATAAAAAATATCCCTAGTGGAGGATATGTAACAAAAAGGTTTATTGTTTTTTATGAAGGTAAATTACATTATAATATCATTAATTTTTCTGAGGAAAATGTCCTTTTCAATTTTAAAAACACTTTTTAAAATATAAATATTTTAAAAATCATTTTCATCGAAAACCAATTTCGTAAAAAACATTTTGTTCAAAAAGATACTCATGAACATGAAAATAAAGATTCAAATAAATTACAATGGTAAATCCATACATGCATAAAATATAAAAAGAACATGCCTTTTTTATTTTAAAAAGTTTAGAAAGTGACTTGTTTAGAAATTGACAAGAAGGTTCTTTTCACATTTTTGGAAAAATCCAAACTGAAATTGTTTTAAAAATCCTATAAATATTCCTTTGAATTTATTTTGTAAAAACATATTTAATAAATTATTTTTAAATGTTTAAAAATATTTTTTATTTTTTTAGAAAACATGGTTTTGGATGAAAACATATTTCCAACCAAAGAGAGAAATAAATTTACATTTTCTTATAAACATTTTTAAATTATTTTGAGTACTAAATAATGAAAAAATAGATCTATTACATGAAAAATATCATTAATAACCAATATATAATAAAATAAATTAGTTTTTTATAAATTTACCATATTAATTTATCATCATAAGCATAATCATAACTAATTATAATAAATAATGATATTATAACAAATGAATTTTACCACTTTTGTAACATGAATCATCATTTGCATGAATAATATAATAAAATTAAAATTTTATTATCATTAAAATAAGGTGATTCATGATATAACATTTCAAAGGGGTATAATTTACACCTTATAAATGAATATAGATATATAATATAACATACGTTTCAAAGAAGGCAAGATGAGTAAAAAAATACCTAAACAGTTGGTGACTTTGAAATAGTGAGCCCAATGAAAGAAAGATCATAAAATGGATATGAAAATCCCTATTATTTAAAATATAATAGTAATAAAATACAATCATGTACATTATATTTTCCACGTAGAAAAAATATGTGGCGAATATGACATACAACTCACAGAAATAAGTGCGAGTTGATAAAAACCCTTACCTTGAGTCTTATTCATCACACTTGTTCTTTATCTTCATGAATAATAAACTTATGATAATAATTTAATTTATAAATAATTTTTTAATGTTTATTATTCAATTTATTTCCCTTATTAATAGTTAATATTCAACTAATTTATCAAATATGTTTAACACATATGTTTTGCCTATATTCACCCTATGTGTCAAAAATGATTTTGGTAGGAAGACTAAGATCAAGGAGGTCATTATTTAAACATATCTAGAATAATTATCATGAAATAATTATCATATTTATATATAAATTATAATATTAAAACAAATCATGAAATATGGTTATGAAAAATGAATCAGCATTAGGATCATGGAGATTGTAGGTTGTACGTATGCATGAGTAACCTTCCCATTTTTCAATGATCATTATAGAAATAAGGTAAGTAAAATTTATCATTATATAATGGTAATTATATAATATATAAAATATTATTTAATTATATATACTTATATATATCATTACTACGATGTGGTGATGAAGAATGAAGAATCACATCACTTCGAGGAGGCGGTAGTCCACACGTCCATGAACGACGTTATCACTTTTTAAGTGTATTAAATGGAAATAAGAAAATGATATATTATATTTAAAAAATATAATTATGACATTAATATCATAATAATGTCATGTATAACATATATATTCCTTATAGTTATCCTTATTACCTACCATATAACAAGTTAGTGAAAAACGCTTCACATCACTTTGCATGGAGGTAGCCCATTGTACACACGAGAGATGTTTTCGTATCCAATACAGAATGAAATATAAAAAGGTTGTATTTTATATAATGACTCAATAAGTATTATTATGTTATAAATATCAAAAATATAAAATATTAAGAGTATATCTATCATTATTCCCAACTATAATATGTGGCAATCAAAAACAATGTTAAAGTTTCACGAGGCAGTAGTCCGTTGTACACACGAATGATGATTTTGTAACCCATCTGATGTGTCTGTGTGTGTGGATATAGGTTATAACATTAACATAAAAAAATATAAGTGTATTTGGGATATGGATAATGGTATATAATCTTGGTATAATAATAATTTAAGGAAGTGGATAAGGAATGAAATTAACAACGCTTTTAGAAGAACATTACCTATTCCTCAGGTATCATCTATAAGTTTGTACTAAAACCATGACAGGATTAATTTATGAAAACAATAATGATTCTAGGATGAGTGGAGATAATTTTTAATTTATTTTGGAAGTTCTATTACAATCTAAATGGCTCGATTTGTGTGAAAAATTGAGAGAGTGAGTTGCCTTTTATAGTTGATGAGGAGTGTCATTCCTGTAAATATTCAAACGTATTCACTATTGGGAGGTCACAATCAACTAAATTGGATAAAAAATAGATAATTAAAGTTACAGAGGGATTAAAGTCTCTATAAAAACATCTAACATATAAATAAACACTTGTTTTAAATATTTTATTCCTTAACTTCTAAGTTTTCTTATTTTTTTCATTTTGTTTTTACATTAAGGTAACTAGTTTTATAACCAAATTAATTTATCCATTAAGACTAAATTAAAGTGATAAATATTAGAAAATTTAGATCCACTAAATTTAAATATTATATCAAAATTATAAAATAAAAATCCCTTATTTTTTGAAAATTAAATTTTGCAGAAACACATGTAACATACAAAAACACTACTTTGACCCTAACCTCACCAAGAATATTTTTTACTATTTATGGGTAAATCTGTTTATTATAAAAGATAAATTGGTAGATTTATGGAAAATATTTTATATTTATTTAAATTTCAAAAATAATTGAAAAAATATATGTTTTTTAGTAATTTTAAATCATTTAATAAAAAATAATTTATTATAAAATAACATTAATGTTAATTTTTAACATTATTTATTTAATTTGAATTAAAAAATAAAGACAATAATGTAACTAAAATATATTAATTAATATATATTTATCATGATATATTCATCTAAAAAAATAATGTAACACAAAAAGTAATTATATTTACCTCACTTTTAACATTTTTAGCATCATTTTTTTATTTAATAATTAACTAATTAATCCATGCGTTGGCGTTTCTTAATAATTTAGTGAAATTATATCATATGAAAATATTAAATATAAATTTTTATGATTAAAAATAAAGTTTTATTTTGGAATAATATTTATAACCAAACTTATATAGTTTTCCCTTTTCCCCAATGCTTTATAGTTATTAAAAGGAAGAATGGTACATTTTTATGCCGTTTTCTTTTCTTAACTTATTATATGGGTCACTTTCATAGAAAAGTGTCCCAGAAACTTAAAAATGTTGAGCCAAATGTATTAAGGATATAATTATTTACATATAATTGGTGTTGTGAATGTTTTGATTCATTATTACTCCTTATATTCAAAGTTTAACCAATAAGTAAACTAGTTTTTACTTTAATCAATGTAACTACTTTTTAATATTTTCACTAATAACATCATTAAAAAATTAAGTTAGACTAATTATAAATTATAAATAATTATTATTAAATATATATAATCCATATTTATAAATTTAACTCACATAAATGGAAGGATTTAATTTATAATTAGCCTCGCAAACTTGAAGAGAATTTGGGTTTTTAAAGTTAAAAAGTTAAAAAGTTTAAAATGTTTTTGTATCCAATTTTAATATAAGATTGATTCCAATGACCTAAATTGGATTATTATATCTATAATTGATCTAATTTTACTTTAAAACTAACTTAAATTATAATTTAACATTATAATTTTTTTAGATGAAAAGTTAATTTCAATTAAAATGCAGTTTTTCACTATTCATCCAAAAATGAAGCTTCTTAGAAAAATACGAATTATTCACCATATGATAAATCTGAAATTATTAATTCAAAAATTAACTTTATTTTCTCAAATAATTTTTATAAAAGTGTCAATATTTTGTTTTAAAACAAGTGCTCTATTAAAAGGCGACAAAACTACCTTGAGAAAATACAGTTTTTATCCGTAAAATAGGATTTGTTCTTATCTAATTCCTATCAAATCTGTTGGAAGAAATTAAAAAAATTTATTTAATACTTAAAATATAAAAAACATTGATATCATTCAATTATATAAATTAATTTAATTGATTAAGATAAAACTCCTTCATCGCAAAAAAATGGTTTTTCAAAAAAATTTATTTATATGAAATTGGTTTTTATATCAATTTATAATTAATTGGTTATCAAATGATTCATTATATATACATGTGTAAATCATATATTCATAATTTAGTTAATCATGTTCATACATTACATTCTTATGGCTATGTTATAAAGTTAATATATATCATGGACCATTTAAGTTCGGTGTTGCAAGTTGAATACGCCATTGAACATAAAAAATGTACGGTTTATTGTAATGGAAGATAACATGAGTGTTGCATGTAATGAATGATAAAATAAGTGTTGCATTACCATTATGCTATCAAATATAATTTTCTTCTTTTAAAATATATTGGTGTTAAATAACGTATTTTGAATCTCAAAAAACTTATCCTAAGTAAAAAACTATACTACTATAGAATATTTTGGTTCAATATATATTTTAATTGTTGTGGGATATTCAGACACAAAGCTTATAATTTTTGGCATAACAGTTCTCTCCCTAGTAGTATTCAATAACCTCTGGGGAGTAACAATAGAATAACAGTAAGGAATTTCTTGAAGTTAATGGATGATAAAAAATAAAATTCATCATAAGTTAAAAACCCCTCAAGGAAATATTGATTTGAATTCATTGAGAATTTTTTTAAGTTGTCTCCATCCAAGTCATTATACTAAATATTACATGAAAGCACATATGTGTCATGTTACATGTACTGGAAAATAAAAGGAATCTTGGAAAAAGAAGATAAAATATACATATTTTATTTTTTAGTTTTCTTTAAAATCTTGTAAAAATAATAAACCATTGATACTTGATAATGGTTATTCATCGCATATCACATGTAGTATGAAAATATTAAAAGTATTTAAGAATGTGGGGGAGGATTAGTCACCATTGGAAATGACAGTTCCTTAAAAAATAATAGGAATTTATATGAATTGTATTAAATATTTGAAATTAATGTAAAAGAATGTTATATTTATTGATGGAATTAAACAAAGCATACTGATTGTTTTCCAAATCTATGATAACGAGAAAGATGTTGTCTTCAAAAAATAATCATATATAATATGATGTTTAAAATACAAAGATGTTACTATAGTATAAAGAACAAGAGGTAATCTATTCAAGATTGTAGATTATGGTAATTCTTGTTATTTTTCTACTAAGGATGAATTTTTTTTTGTAGTAATAGACTTGTATATCTTGGATATAAAAATATGAGAAAAATTTCAAAAGATGATATTTTAAGAGATTTACCAAAACTAAATAGGAAATGTGATGGTATTTTTACAACATTCCAGAAAGTATGGATGATTATTGAAAATCATAAAAAAATTGACATTTAGTCTACCAGAACACTTTAGCTCATACACTATGACCTATGTGGGTCGATGAGAAATCAATCAATTCAGGGTGATTTATTATTTATTATTTTCATTGATGATTTAACTCAGTTGAAAAATGTAATTTTCATAAAAACTAAACTATAGGCTATAGAATTGTTCAAAAATTTTAGAAGGGAAGTTGAAAAATAGATGGGTGTATATATTTCAAAATAGAAAATGGAAAATGAAAAGAGTACCTAAGTATTTTGATTCACACACAAAGAAAAATGGAACTAAACACTAGTACATCACTCCATACGCTCCTAAAAAATGGTACAATGGAAAAGAAAAAAAAAATTCTAGTTGATATGAGAAGAATAATATTGAATGAATACTAACATTATATGTTCTTCTAGAGAAAATTTTTAATTATAGTTATACATGTTTAAAATAGATGTTTTCTTCAACCGAAATAAAAAGTCACTCCCTATGAGATGTCTTATAAGGATAAAACTACAATGAAATACTTTATGCTTTTTATGATTCATTTCTTAATGAAAATAAAAAATCGAAATTTATGAAAGTTTGATAGAAATAAAAAATAAGGGTTTTTAATGGGATTTTTTAAAAAAAGGAAGAAGTTACAGATGTTGGAATAAACATCTACATAAGTTGGTTGATTCCTTATATAAAAAAGTTATGGAAAACTAGTTCACCTTAATGGAAGGAGTTGAAGATGATGCGGATGAATTAATAGAAGATATAATAATTACTTTTAGATAAGTAAATGAAAAGGAATATAAATATTGGTCTAAACTTGTACATATAGATTCTGACTAGACTAGTGATGATGGTAGTATGACTGAAAGAATACTTAAATTTAGGAGTTTATAAAAACAAGTAAAATCCTATAATATCATTCTAAATTAGGAAGCTTAATTTAGGCTAGATGTAAATTGAGGGTTAAAAATTAAATTTCACTTATCTCATATGTGGAACTACAATACTTTTTTAAAATTATTTGATCATAAAGAATGGTCAAATG
The DNA here is from genome assembly GCA_963277665.1 of Viscum album. Classification (NCBI taxonomy): domain Eukaryota; kingdom Viridiplantae; phylum Streptophyta; class Magnoliopsida; order Santalales; family Viscaceae; genus Viscum; species Viscum album. The sequence continues at coordinate 563,898,885 of OY728164.1, read as the reverse complement.
TAGTGAATGAAGAGTTGGATCAAATTGAGAAAAATGAAAAATATAATCTCATTCCTTAAATAGATGGAAACAATAATATTGGAACAAAAATGGTGTCCAGAAATAAACCAAAATAATAGGGAGAAATTTGGAGGAATACATCTTGGTTATTTTGGAAAGGTTAGTCACAGATAGAAGGTGTTGATTTTAAAGAAAAGTATTCCCTTATTGAGATAATTTAAACCATCAGAATGTGTTTTTATTTTGATTCTCATTGAAATTAAAAAGTCTATCAAATTGATGTTAATCCAACATTATTGAATGGATGAATTGAAAAATAAGTTCACATTGAGAAACTTGATGGTTTCATACTTGATAATAATTAAACCATGGTGTATAGGCTAAGTAAATATTTGTATAGGTTAAAACATACACCTCTTGCATGAAATTTAAAACATTATAGTTTCCTAATGTAGTTGGACTTTTCAAATGGAAAATTTGATAGAAACTTATATATAAAATATATGAGTATTGGTACCCTGATAGTCACTATTTATGATGATTATATATTTTTGGCAATTTAATGGGGTAAATCTTATGAATAATTTTATAAACATATGAATATGAATTATTAGATGTCAATTCTCAAAGAGTTGAATAAATTTTTGGAAATAAAAGTTAAATATAATAGAAGATATATCTTCCTTTTGAAAGAAAAGTTTTCCAATGAATCATATAATAAATTTGGAATGGAATAATCAAAGGAAGTGAGCACACATATTAAAATTGGTGTAAAATTTAACTTAGATGAATCCATGAAATGTGTGAATCATAAGAATTTTTAGTAGTTAATCAGATTGTTTCATTGTATTACTGCATCAAGACTAAAATATTTAAATGTTTTAACCTTATGTAAAATATATTAGTGTGATATAAGGAATCATACATTCAAGAGAATAAAATCCTCAAGTATGTTAAAGGAAAATAAATTATAACTTGACATATAAAAGAAGTAATGAGTTGAACTTACATGGTTTCAATGATATTGATTTTGAAAGAGATTGAAATGATTTAAAATCAACATCAGGATGAATATTTTTCTTATGAAAAAGCTGTGTGAGACAAAATAGATAAATAATTTTCTATTACATTGAATACAGTGGAAACAAAATATGTTTCCACCACCCAAGCATGTAAAAAAATAATGTGAATTAATGTTTAGCTAGAAGGTTTGATGGTGAATGTCAAAATAAAATTAACAATTATTTGTGAAAATAAAAGTTAAATTGATCTATATAAAAATGTAGTGAAACATTATTGATATATACACATTGATATTAAATACCACTTCATCAAGGAAAGAGTTTCTAGTGGATATCTAATGATTGAGTATATTTTGATGAATGATCAAATTTATGATGTATTAAAAAAATCTATGCTAAGGGAAATATTTGAGGAATTGAGTCTAAAACGTTATGTTCTACCTCCAATGTTGACATATGAAAGTTCTTGAGTTACCCCCATTTTCTTTGTATTCTTTTTTCAAAGGGGGAAAAGAAGAATAAATCATCACTTTATATTTTGTTAATGTAAAGATGGTGTAATCATAGAAATGTGGATTAATAGTTTCAAAATTTAAAATTTTAGAAAATGATTATGGGATATTATATCAATACCATGTTTAGAAAATTTCATATCACCAAGACATTTTATTAATTTAAAAAAATTTCTTTATCTGGTAGTGTTGTGTTAGGATACTTATCTATAAAACATTTGGTTTGATGAAAAATTGGGATTAGAGATTATGATGCTAGTATTTTCAAAAAATATAATGGGGGAGATCAAAGAATATTTGGTTTGGAACTTTAATTTTATAATATTTGTTGTCAAAAAAATTTTGGGGAATTTTTATTTTATTTTAGGTAAAGACGATTCTACAAGGAGCATAATATTTAGTGGTAAGAACTCAAACTGAGTGATGTATATTTGTAAGGAAAATATTCCATATAATAGAGTTTTTAATTAGATAAAAATACTTGATATTTTATAGAAGAAAAATGCGGTCACCAATAGAAGACGTGGCCTTGTGAATACATCAAAAGAAGAACCTCTTATGACCCACTACTTAAACTAGATGGAGGATAGTGTTTAAGATGTATTTTTGGAAGAAGAAATGTTTGAAAAGAATATGAATACTATTTTTGATATTGAGAAGAACCATGGAAAAATAAAGAACACAATAACCTAAAGCATCAGAAAAAGAATGAGTTTCTGGATAGTGAGAAGAATATTAATTTTCTGCATTATCAGAAGAATATTTAGTTACTTAGTTTTTAGAATAATTTATGATGTAATCTGTTATGTTCATCGTAAGAAGATTTCACTAGAATAAATATAGTATGGTGTAACTATAGTAAATACAGCGGATGAAAAATATCTTGGAAGATGAAACATGGAAGAATAATTACCTAAAGGAAGATTAAATGGAAGGAGGAAAAGAAAATAAGAAACATAATGAGTAAATTATTCCATACATACAAAGTTATGTCAAAGAATATTTTATTTTAGTGAAATAAGAGGAAGAACTGGAATTAGTGTATAATTAATTTTAAACTACAATTAATTTCCATATTGGAATAACATTTACTAGATGATATGAGATGAACATTATATTTTTACAAGTTAATTATTTGTGATGATGCTAAGATGAATGATCAATTTTCAATATTCACAAAATAAGGGTCATGATTCAAATTGGGTTTGGAGGAAAATTTTAAAATATGATTTTATATGGTATGTTTAAAATATTTACGTTGACACTAATTTTTTAGGATGCTTTAGTGGATCTCAACCAAATTTATGATTGTGTGATTTTTTAGGGTTTCAAATTCCATGTATGTCCTATTTTTTAGAATATACATCAGTATATAAAGTGGAAATTTCCTTTGAGACTTTTATGATGATTTTTTTAGTTTACTGAGTTGAAAGACCCTACAAGTGAGGATGACTAAATTTATTTAGAAATAGAAGGACCATATATGATTTATCATTCAAGAAATATTTTTGATGAGAAGAAAGTTCCAACATCTTGTAGATTTCAGAGTTGAGTGACCAGAAGAATATCTTCTGGTAAAAGAGGTTCTGGAGAATTTATTCTTGATAGATTACAATATGAGAAAGAATTAATGTTATAATGTTTTTCTAGTTAAAAATAAGAATCATATACTATAACTGTTGGGAACTAGAAATATTTCCTATCAGGTGATAGAAGGATATTTATGGGAGTTGGTTCATTACTATTCAATTTTCTATAAATTGGATATATATAGATCAAATAGATTCAATATGAGAAGGACTAGATACCCAAATTGGGACTAAACCTTGTAAAAAATAATGTTTTTTGAATTATTATTATTATCATTGAATGTAGGTGAGTATGAGTTACAATGTTGAGATAATATAAACTTAAAAAAGTTTCAAAGGTTAATTTTTGGAAGAGGACAATTCTAAAATTTTACAACTGATTCAACCCCCCATCCTAGTGGTCCATACATCCCCAGTAACTTCCAAAACAGTAGTTTATGTATTAAATATTCCCACTAAAATAAGATAAATTTCATTTCTAAACAAAACAAGTGTATCTATCTTAATATTATATTATGATGAAAATAAAATGTCTAAGAGGATAGTGGGTGGATATTCGAACTTAAAAAATTCAAATTTAATGAATAACAAATTATAACAATCTAAAGTAAGATATTCTCACTTAATATCCTAAGTACTATAGGATATGTGATGGTAATGATAAATGTAATAGTAACATTTAGTTATAGTGAAAAGGTAAATTATCAATATTTTTAGAATTATTATTCCAATAAAAGTGAATGTAACTTTATCCTAAAGGAGTTTAGGATGTGATAGTAAAAGATAATGTAAATAGTTACATTATGTCAAGGAAAATGGCTAATGGATTATGGTTATAAGGATAATGATGTTAAACATATAAATAGTCCTAAGTTGATAATAGAAGTTTACATCATAAAATTTGATGTTGTAAAGTTTAAGAGGTTGAATATGTTTAAGGATTTGGGCATTTAGAATATGATTTGAAAATCTAACCATTATCAAAACTTTCTTTATCCATATATGTTTTTAATAAAGATTTTTGTTGGAAGTTTGTTTCATATGTTCTGATCGATATGTGATATGAATTACATATAGTTTTAATAAGTTAACATTCCCCCAGAAATTGAAGAAAACATAAGGTTGGCATGGATGTTTTTAATATATGATATGATTGACCTATTCTTATGTTGGGGTTTGTTAAGTATTCATAAAAGAGTTTTATGAATATAAAATTTATCATATAAAATGAAATATCAAATTTATCGTTCTTTCACATTGGTTTTATAAATATATATGTAGATATAAATTTCATCATATATAAATATAATTTAGAACTCAAAGTATGTATTTCATTTTATCCCTAACCAATGTTCTTCATAGATATGTGTTATAATAAAATTTTAATGTTAGTATGAGTAGGATTCTTGTATAAGATATAAAATATTCTCATTAGGTATAAAAATAAGGTAAAAGTTCTTTTTTGTGTGTTATATAACCCACTAGGTATACCAAATGGAGTGTCATATGCCATGTCACTCATATTCTTGGGATGCATGAGCCACATTCAATCCCTAATACTTGATATTTGAATGATACCAAACATGAGTTCCTTTATAGTTTGATATAATTATTATGAAATCCATTATATCTTATCTAATTAGGGGGTTGTTGGGTATGTAGTTGATTATTCCATTGGTTAAAGCTCAAGCAAGATGGGATTTCCTCTTGTATAATAAGTATGACATGTGGGACATCTATTGATATAGATTGGGAAGTGTATGGACACTCTTAGGTAGTATATGTGATGTGATTTTCTATTCATATGAGGGGAATATTATGTTCTCATCCATAAAGATGAATAAAATGTGATGTATTCATCGACCATGTCAGTCTATACATAGAGAGACAAGAAGGTATGATTTGGATATATGGGATTAAAAATATGTCATTTCCCATGGCCACTTAATTTTAAGGATAATGATAAAATTTGAGAATACATGCAAGCATGGGATATGGTTTGTTGAAACAAGTATATAGATACATTTGTTTAATCGAGATGACACCATATCCCTTTGTTTCTTGAGTAGCACTGACACTTTTATAGGGGTTTATATTTGCTTACATATCTTAATATAGTGATTAATGTTTGATATTAATTATATTAATTACCTTGTAATCTCACTATGTGGTTGACTCAATGGGTATTCAATTTGACTTAGAGAGAAGCTCTATAAGTGTTTCAAAGTTAATCCAACAACGTTTTTGATTGGTACTCACTAGATATTACATGTGATGTGGTATAATTTTAAGATCACTATATAATTATAATAGTTTATTGGAATATATATCAAAAAGTTTTGGATAGGGTTTCATAATTTATTTTATATGATACAATACAAGGTAAAAAGGCACAAAGTTTATTAGCCATTAGTGAAAGTGGGATATTGAAGGAGTCGATGAGCCTTAAAGACATTGTGTGTGTATATATATATGAATAAATTTTAATTTATGATTTAGAGAAAATATTAATGAATGGAAAGGGTTTTTAAATTTCTACATATAGTTATGTTGTATAGTACAACATAAACAATCATAATTCATGGCATGAAATGAGATTTCATGCCACTTTCTCCTTATTCATATTGTAAAATTGAGTGGTGAGGTAATATGATTTTTATAAAAAGTCATTGAGAATTATTTATTCCACTGATTACAATTCCTTGGTTGATCAAAATCTTCCACACTACCTATGAAAAAAAGTTAATGCATGATATTCAACAAATGGGAGTTGTGGGTATGCATTCATGCACTAAATTCGTTACATTGGTTGGTGTATTTACTTGTACATTATAAATCAAGATTAAATGAATCATCTATTGAGGATCATCCTTAAAGAATTATAAGAATCACTTTAATGTAATGGCTTTGAGGTTTTTGATGATCATATAATACTTATCCTGGTCTCCCTAGAACCCTAGGATCCTCCTAGTCTACACTTTTTCATTATGTTGTGAAAGCATTAAAAAGCGGATAAAGAGTCATGAATTTATGTTATGTGATAAAATTAGGATGTTGATATACCTATGGAGAAGGGATGTCATTAAATAAAACCATTTTATGGTATGAAGCTGTTGTAGAAGATCTTCAGTATAAGGTATGCATGATTTATATATTTCTTCATTTTTAATTTTTATATAGGTGTAATATATCTTACATTTTTGATCTTGGTATGGTATTAAAAAACATCCTTATTTGTTAATAAAACCATTTTAACACCAATATAAACAATATTATAGGGATCTCAACGCTCTTCATTAAAATGGAGTTTCAGAAAGGAAAACAGAAGCTTGGCTAATATGTCAATAACTATGCTCACTGAATATAAACATTAAATGTTATTTTAGACGGAAGGTTTATGTACTAATATACATTTTCAAAAAAGATTTTTTTTGAGATTAGAATAAAAAATGGATTCTTATGAGATTTGGTACAATAAGAAAACTATAGTTAAAAACTTTAAGGTTTTTGGGAGTCCGCGTTTAATAATTAAAAAATTCATATTTGGGAATGTTTGATGAAAAATAAAATAAAGGTGTATTCATGGGATATTCATTCTACAGAAGGATATATAGGTGATAAAATAAATGGATAGATAGATTAGTTGATTCCTATGATGTGAAGGTCCTGGAAAATAAGTCAATCATAAAGGGGATAAGTAAAGATGAGTTTGAGGAAATAATGAAAGTTAAAAAGTTAAATTTTGAGAACACAAGAGAAAAAGAAGATGGTCTTTAACCTACAGAGTTTGAGTTAGATTATCATCTATCTATCGATGAGGAAATTAATTATGGAAAGAAAATATTAAATTTCTAGAAGTTATAGAGATAGTTTAAATCTGAAAATGTTATCGAAATATAGGAAGCTCAAGTGAAAATTAGAAGAAAGTTAAGGATTTAAAATCAAATGGAACATATTTCATAGATTGAACCTCAATAAATTTGGAAGCTGTTCAGTATAGGGAATGTATAAATAAAGTAAATGAAGAATTAGATCAAATTGAGAAAAAATGACACCTGAGATCTAAAGGACCCTAGAAAACCTTGAGAGGGGAGGGGTTAATCAGGGTGTCAACTTTTTCTTTTTAATGTTGTGGATATTGTCCCCACATAAGTAGGGATTCATTAAATTTGTCAGTCAAATGAAATCAAGGAGATGAAACAACACTTTTACATGGTTCACTGCAAAGGGCTACGTCTAAGGAGCATACACCAGTAGTGTGTCGGTCGTACCTAAAACCACTAATCTTTACAAGTTGTGGAGTATAAGAGTTTGATCATAGTCACTCTTTTCCATGCACACTACCCTTAGAAATGTTCAGGAATAGCTCACTGCTTCCCTCAGAACACTTCCGTAAACACCCCCAAGCTCACTTCTATGAAAGAGGTCAAACTCAGTTTATTGACTTGAGTGTCGTTTCAATAGATTGGCATTTATGTCTTTGTCTCTGTCAAGCATGAGACACTTATTACATAAAAGACCTGATTATATGCTCACTGAAAGCCCTGACCGCTCAACACTTATACTCAATGGAAACCATTGAAAAGCCTCTTCATAAAGCTCAAACCTTCTTAGAGCTCTCTGCCTTGCAGAGCACATCCCTTCGCGGAGCTCACTATCTTTTGAAGCAACCTACTTCGCAAATATTACTAAGACAATATGGAACCACATGTCTTCTCAAATATCACCTGACATAGAATCATTTGCATCATTCAAGACTTTGAAAGTCTCTTCGCTATGCTCACTCTCACATAGAACAACCTGCTTCATGGAGCTCCCATTGCTTCGTGAAGTCAAAGAGATCCCAAATTACCTCTCTCAAAAATCGTTTGTAATAAAGAGGGGTGGCCTATTATTTATAACCATGGTCGAATGCGAAGATCCACTTCTCATGGTGCAAAATCCTGGTCGGCCAAAATTATCCTGGCGACGCTTCTTCCATCTCACAATGCTATGCTGAAATATCTGGTTCACAGAGCTCATCATAACCTCAGAGCTCTCCATCAAAAGCCTTATCAACATCGCAAATCACAACTGAAAATCTCATTTTATTCACTATTTGTTATTCTCATTGTAACTGCAAAGAAACACCGTCTCAAATCATGAATCATCATTTCATGGAAATCGTTATCTCATTCTTCACAAAAACCATGCCTTTTACATATAAAAGAAATGTTGATTCTAGAAGAATACATTTTTCAAATATTAGAGATAAAACTATTATAATCGCAGAGCACACCGTCTCAATTCTACAAGTCTCTGAGAAATTGACTCCATGAAGCCTATCTTCACGAAACTCCCACCTTTTCCATATTTTCATATGGCCTTCAAGAAGAAACACCTTTTTAATTTCTTTCCATTATCTAAATTTTGGACCCCAAAAATTTGGAAAACACTGGGAAATGACATCACCTTGAAATATACATACTGGTGGACCTATATGATCCATTTCCTTGCAATATCCCAGATCATCCATTAGAGGATTGAAAAAAACACAAACCATTCTCCTTTTCCAGCAAATAACATCCTTGGTTCTAATAAGATCTTGTTCTTATAATAAAATGAAAGAACATAATAGGGACTAAAAGGGTGTTCAAAAATAAACTCAATAAAAAGGTGATATCTCATGAAATAAGTCCTGACTAGTTTTAAAATTGTATTCAAAGGTTGAAGGTTTGGAATTTATAGAGGATTTTTACCCAATGAAATAATTGAAACCATCATGATGTTTTTTGATATTACAACACACTTGAATTATAAATTTTATCAGATGGATGTAAAATAATTTATCCCAGATATATAATAGAAGATAAACTATAAGAGGGGGTGAATTTTATAAAAACCCATGACTTGCAATTTTATTCCATCTAAAAGTGTATGTTGATCGAAAATAAAATATTCTAACCAGATTAAAAATTATCAAAGCATAATTAAATACAACGGAAATATTGAAATAAATAAATAAATATAAAAGGAATGAAAAATTAATTTTTTTAGAACTTCAATAAAATCCAATAAATGTAAATGATCAAAACGAATGATCAATAAAAAATAACATTATATAAATTATTGTATTACAATCCAAATACTTCTTTAAAATATATCATAAGGATACATTTTTATCCAAAGTGTAAGGAAGATCTTTAACCTGATCGATGTTATCTATCTTCCTATCCTTGAAAGCCCTCGACAGTACCCTATTATAAATTTCATTCTCTTCTTCTCCAAGAAACCATCAATTAAGCTGGTCATAAGTAGCTTTATCTTCCTATACCTATAATCCCTCAATCAAACCTATTGAAAGTAGCTTTATCCTTTTATCTCTAAAATACCTTGACTTAAACCTTTTGGAAGGTGATCTATCTTTCTATCCCTAGAATCACTAAATCAAGACGATTAGAAGTGTCTCTTTATTTCTATCCCTGAAATCCCATGATCAAGATGATCAAAAGTATCACTATCTTTATATTCTTTTAATCCTTTGATACAATGATAGGAAATAATAATAATAAGAATAATAAAACTTAAATAATTTACTATGGGAATAGCACAAATGGATGTCTAAGTTAAACCATAAAAAAAATATAATTATCATAAGTGAATTTGAAAACAAGATGTTTCAAGATTAAAAAAACATAGTATCACCTTTTAAAATTATAGTAATTATTGTACCATTATCCTTCTTATCCTTGAATGAATGGTTTTTATAGGAAAAAATTCAATAATTAGAATTTTCATTCTTCAAGTTTAACATTAATTACACTAGAAGTCGCTTCATCATCTTGAAATGAAGTTTTTGTAACATCAGACATTTCAATGGTGTTAATCACGCACTAATAAAATATTTATATATTCGATGCATGTATTTTTTCATGAAACTCCAGTTCACTATATTGTCACATTTTGGTCTCAAACCTCTGAAAACTCATCTACTAGATTTTCATTTTGAAAACGAACTAAAAAATTATCAAGTTAAATCATGTTATTTATTAATTGTACTATTATTTTAAAAAAAAGGAAGAAAAAGATTCATTGAATCGATATAATATATCTTCTTAAATGTAATGTTTTCATTGAGAAACTTGGTGGCTTTATACTTGAATGTGTTGGAACTATTCTATGTAATTTAAAGAAATATTTTTATGGGTTGAAGAAGTCCCCTAGAACTTGTTACTCTAAAATCGATAGTTTCCTAAAGGAGATTTGATAGAAAATTATATTTGAAGGGGATAAAAACTGGCACCCTAATTGTTATAATTTATGTTGATGATTTTCTTATAGGTTATTGAAAAAATACACACGATGAGTTTACTGAATAAAAAAAATATGCACATTGATATTTTAAAAGTCGAAGAGTTGATTTTTTATGAGATTACAACGATTTGGATTGCGAATCCATTATTAAAGTTACTGGATTTATTTTACTAGAAAGGTAAACTCTAATAGAAATATAATCTTTTAAAAGAAGTTGTTTTTGAAAACTTTAGTATATAGGTAAGTTTATTGGAAGATAGGGATCTTTATCTAGGTTGTAAAGGCTAGTCTGGGATCATTAGAAGTTGGGTTATATTGGAAATAGTGTATGAGATGGAGATTTTTGAGTAGTCTACTAGTTGTAATGGATGATGTAGTGTTGGATAGAAGCGAATAGTGGATCCAATAGGGGCTTTACCATGAATCTTAGATGGTGGTGGTACCTGCTCAACTGGTTGAGGACCTCTATAAAATAAATATACTACTAGATGCTAGTGATATAATTTTTGAGTGTAATGGAAATGATCTCTAATTTCTAATTAGGAAATTTAATGGATATTTTTCTATATTCATTGTAATCATTTTTTGGATATATAATGATTTTGCAGAATTCTCTCATAGATGTAGGACAAAATCCTGAACCATGAAATCTCGGTTTTTCCACATTACATTTATTATTTTTTTATTTCTTAAATGGTTTTGTATGTGATTATTATAAGAGTGTATGATAGGTATGATTTAGTGGTAGTGATGGGGGTGTAAAATACTTCCTAATTATGATTCTCTAAAATTTAGGTGGCTTGAGTAGTTCAAATTTTATAGTGTAGGACCACATTTGTGTATAATCTTCCAATGAACTCACATTCTATCATTAAATGATCATAGGTCTAGTATATTCCCAATAAGTGGAATCATATATTGGTTTCTTAACACTCGGAAACTAATGTAAAATTCAGACTTTTCTTGGTGTTATATTTATTTCAGTTGGATTTATAATCAGTGGAGGATATAGTGTCAGAAAAAGGAAATGTTATAATTGGAAAGTTTGACATAAGTGACATCAGTTTCTAGTTGATGAAGATACAAAATTATCCCATCTAAAAGGATTTTTATATTACATTTTGTTGAGTCAAAAGAGAAAATGGAAAAAATTTAACAGGAAAATATGGGTATAAAATCACTTATATTAGTTTGAATGTTATTGGAATTAAATGTGGCCTCCAATAGCTAAGAGAAGAAGACCAAGACCAAGGTTATGGTGGAATTCGTAGATATTTATGGGAAACAAATATTAATTAACTAGGTATTTTAGAGTATTTTTTACCTATATCTCTTTATCATTGCATTTTAATGATAAAAAATAGTCATGTATGTTTCTAAAAATTTAATTTGAGTAAATTTCAAATTTTATTTATTATACTAAGTAATGGGAATCAATGAAATATTGAAGATATTTGGATAGAATGTAGAATGATTTTACATTCCTTATATCATGTATCAATTTATTTTAATGAAGTTTAAATATCATTAAGATTAATTAAAAGGAATTAGAGGAGAATCCATTTGAATATTAGAAGCAGCAGGTTTCACCGACTAGATGGTGCAGGGCATCGACCAGTCGAGGCCATGGTGGAAGGACCTCTAGTGAGTAGGAGACCCACAAACTAATAGGTAGAGTCCCACCAACAAGCTTTTGGTGAAGAAATAAATGCCTCTAGATTTAAGAGTTCCCTCAGATACCCAATTGGGGGAGCACTGACTGGCTTGTGGGAGGTTTCTAGGAGCAGGCATCCCTAGGTAGAACACGAGACACCCTATAGAGGCTACTTGATATCTAGTGGTGTAGGAATAATAGTACAAAGAGTCATTTATTATGGGTTAAAATTCCATAATTTTTTTTTCTTTAACTCCAATTCCCCCAAATAATTCCAAAAGGTTTCGGGTCCTCATAAATCATATGAAAGTATGTCTTTGGAATCTAAGAGTGAACACTTGAGTTATAACAACACTCTCTAATCAACTCGATGTTGAATTTGTAGCATTATTCGAATCATATTAAAGGGACATTTTATTTCTTAAAATATTTTAAAGGATCTAACCCTTTTTATCAAATAATTTATCCCAAATTATAATCATCTATACAATATATTTGTGAGTTGATTTTTAATGGGGTTTCCAAAATAAAACCTCTCACTTATCATTATCTTATTCAATGGGTTCTCAATCTTCCAAAGTGAGGGATGAGTTCCTTGGAAACTAGTGAAGCTCAAAAGGGTAATCAAAATCCAAAATTATGAGGGATGCATTTATTGGTCACCTCTATGATCAAGGGATTAATATTATTGACCTCTAAAGTTGATGGGTATAGATATAGGGGATCAAATCGAGCTATTTCTGAACTCCATATCAATTTTATTTTATCTATATTTTCTTTATCACATTGAATTTTTACTCATAAATTCACACTATTTTATAAAATCGATATGATTTTCCACTATTCTTAATCAATTTATTTATATGTATTAGATTTATCAATTATCACTAAATTTATTTCATCACTTTAATCAAATTTTCATTTCAAATTTCTTTGAAATTTTAAATGGGAAATTTACCCCCCTCTTTCTATATAATCCAACTAAAAATTGATATCCAATGGGTGATTTTCGTTCTTATAAAAAATTATATTGATTTCAAAATTTTGTTTTCAAAAATTGTGTTTTTAAATATTTATTGATTTTAAATATTGATATTTTTATCAGGGAATCTAATTATTATTTCCATGCTTCTATTTTTGATGGAACCAATTATTCATATTGGAAAAATCACATGTTAAATTTTATTGGATGTTTTAGATTCCATGTTTAGAAAATGGAAACTCATGAATATGTTCCAAATATAGAATCTGAAGAAAAATAGACTCTTGATGATATTAATAATTTTAAATATAATTGAAAATCTAAGGATACCATACATTTTAGTGATAATATGAGTTTAATAGTGTTTCCACATGAAAAATAGCTTATGAAATATAAATGTTTCTATAGGTTACCCATTAAGAAACTAATAAGTATAATTTTACCAGATTATATAAGTATAGTTATTATTTTAAAATTTTCTCCAATCATCCTAAAAAATATATTACTAGCATTTTTACTCACTTAACTGACATTTTCAATGGTAGAAATTCTCTCAGATATAATTTTTATATAAAAACTCTTATATAGAAAATCCTATGGGTTTTCCCTAGAAAATGGGCACCCAAAATTACATTCATTCTATAAGTGGAGGATGTAAAGAAAATGGAAGTCAAGGAACTCATAAGATCCCTAAAGATGTATGAAATGGTGATTAAGCAACAATTTGAGAAAGTGTCCAATGAATTCAAAGATATAAAGAATATAATCACCTTTAATATATCAATAATGATTCATTCGGAGGTGAAATTCAACAATTTTCTCATCTCACAAGAATACGAACAATTTACACATGAATTATAAATTCTCTAATTGATCCGAGAAGGAAAATCAAAAGGTTTAATTGAAAGTGACATTTTATGAATTCCTAAGAAAGGGTCATATCAAACCAAAGTTCCCAATATACCAAAAAAAATATTAAAGAAGATAAATAAGTTTATAAGGATTTTAAAGTCACAATATGTATTATAGGTGATGAATCCATGGACTCAAGACCCTAAAATTATTTAAGTGACTAAATAACTAAGTGACTAAATCCCTAATTGCCTTATGGAACATGCTTATGAAGACATCAAGGTCCATACCCTTCTTATTAATTCCTCATCCTCGTCCTTTTTTCATAATTATTCTCCCTCATCTCATTCTTATTGTTCCTCTGGTCACATTAATTATTAATACATAAATTATGATTATCATTGACAAAAAAAATAGTTTTCATAATATTTATTCCTTATATATATATATATATCTTGATATGAAATATAAGTGTTTAATGAAAAATATTGACTTAAAAAAAATTTACCTTCTCTTAAAAGTAAAATATGACTCACTTTTAAAGATAAACAACCAACTGATGTTAATAAACTTGAATCCACCATTAAATACTTCAAAATTTATCTTCCCAAATCCAATAAATGTGGATATACTCTATATAAAAATTTGGGCTCTCAATAATATGGAAGTGAAGGAGTTGATCTTGATTTCTCTAGTGATGAAAGAACATCAGTAAATCTATAAAAAGTAATTTTATTAAAAGTTTTCCATCTGAAATGTTTTGAAACTATTGTAAAAAATTTAGAAATTTAATCTATGAATGTTATTTGAAGAATAATTGTTATTGGAGACCAAAATAAGTCAATATTTTTTTCCAATACTTCCAAAATAAAACCTCATGATATAGAAACCTAGTTTCCTAAATCATTATTGGATAAAATCAATGGACCCACGTTTTTTGGGTACCAAGACCTTTAGTAATTTTATTTTTGAAGAACATTGTCTTGAGAGAAAATAATAAGAAAATCTATGGTATGTAGATAGTGTTTTCTCAAGACACATGTGTGGAAACATCTATGAATTCAATTAAATTGATAAATAAGAAGGAGGTCATGTCACCTTCAGTGATAACTATTATCATTGGTTAGAATATAACCTTACCTATAGGTTTGATTATATTTCCATTAATAATTGGATGGAATATATGGTTCTTGCCTGAGTGGTTGGTTGTAACACCCCGACCCCAGTTACCCAGAGTCGGTGCATTATTACATAACATTGGCATGAACACGAGAAAGATCAAATCTCGAAAGACCGATTGGTTTAGTAGCCTTGGAAACACTAGATATATTCATAAAGTTTTACATTACATCAATAAGTGAAAAGCTAAAAAAATACATTGTCTCCATATTCCACACTCATATCCCCACATACTATCCCTTCAGGTCATTCACAAATTACATCTTCACATCCTGGAAAAAATAAATCATAGAAAAGGGGTGAGCTCAAATGCCCAGTAAGGATAACAATATAGCGGAAATTTTCATAAATAAGAATAAAAATTTAAGGCAATATATAACTAAAACAAAAGCTTTTTAAACTTGAACTTCAACATAGTATGGAAAAAGTAAAATGAAATAATGTCATTTACTTATTCACATGGATATTCTACTAATCGAATAATCACATGCAATATCAATAACCACTTTCATAATGATGGAACGCATAATGCCAGACTATCATAACCACATAACCAAGGCCTCGTGCCAAGAATACAAATAAGATTTATCCAAGGCCTTGTGCCAAGACACTAGTTTGTCTCATGAGACCTACCGATGCATCGAGGAGCTATAGAAGGCTCCAACTGTCACTTACTAAGTCCAATTCATTCCCATATGAAAAGGTTTAAACATAACATAAACATTCGTATTAAAACTAGCATACGAAATGTCAATACTTTAACCACAAACCATGAATGGTATAAAAATAGCACATCGACAGTCAAACATAACTCATTCGATACAATATGGAAGATTTTATTGTATCACATTAACCTCAATCAAGAATAATGAAGGATGTTGACATAGATGAAAATAATCATCAAAACTATTTGAGAGAAATATCCCCCTTTTTCGTGAAATCATTTAAAAGTCACACTATTTGTAAAGAAGCCGTTTAAAAATTGATTTTTGAATCAAAGTTTCCCATACCACTTTGAAACTTTTAAAAGGAGTTTTAATTTTAAAACTTTAATGTCCATATAAATCAATCCTTAAAACAATTTTTAAAACATGGACATTAACGAGCAAGATTTAGAAGAATAAGTCTTTAAAACATTTAAAAATGGTATTTTAGTTAGAGTTTCTAACCAAAAGAGAGACACTTGAATACAAATAATTGAGGTAATCAAAACAATGTAATATCATGATAATAAAGTAATTCATGATATACTATGTCAAAGTACATTATATACACCACATAAAAGTGATTTGGTGTATAACAACAAAGAAGTCTCAATGGAATGTAAATTGAGATGAAAGCTCTCATAAAGGCCGTATCCTTAGATTAAGGATAAATAAACAACATAGTTATGTGTGAAAAATATAAATACACTAAATAAGATTGGATATTCAGTCTAAAACAATCAAGGACATTCACACATATTCTTGTAAAATCAACACCAACCAATTGTATGTTTAACTCAACAAATGGAGAATGAGTTAAAATTACTCTTATCAAATTCATATCAATGACTTGAGAAATTATCAATGGAATGATTATGTGTGTAAAAAGTATATCCATAGGAAGGGGAGTGGAAATTATGACATAATCAAATGAATAGTGATTCCACACATAATCTTGGGGAAATATAATCAATGAAATATGTGTAAAGCCAAATGAGTGGAAATTGAAATTTCAAATTCCCTTATTGATTAGGTAACTTACAAATCATACAACCATGAAAGAAGGATCATACCATGATGATGTAAATACCCATAAATTAAATTATATTACACAATGAATAAAATCATGGGCAGTACACACACACCACATGCAATAATTAAGTGGTGAATAATGGAATTCTCACGAAATTAAGAGTGAGTTAAGAAACCCATTACCTTGTAATTTTCCTTGGTTGAGGGTTGGTTAACCTCCTATATAATGGTTAAATAATTGTTATTAAATTATACAAGAATCATATATATTAATATGATATCATATATGTTCTTTTAACATTGCTTTGTTAATAATATCTTAGTATTATCGTCGTTTCGGGTGTTGACTTACTCGTTTTCTTTTATATGTTTTGTTACATAAGCCATGTTTGTCATGGATAGGTTGTATCTTATTCATATCCAGAATTATATCAAGTCCTTAAACATTATTTTTAAATCATCAAATGATCATTATACTTGAATGGATACGATGGAGAATGAATCTCATCGCGTTCGTGGAGACGGTAGTCAGTACGTACGCACGAGCGACAATATCATTCTTTTGATATTAAAATAATATATAAATGGATGGTATATCATATATAAATAATCATTAACATGTTATATTTATTATTTACATGAGTTACACATCATTATTATACCCATCTAAATAATAATATATTGAATAACAATTATACCACGACGTGGAGACGGTAAGCCGTACGTACGCACGTATGGTGACATGTTATTCAAAGGGTGGATATAATACTGAATAAGGTTGTACCATATTTATAATAAAATCACAGTATATATATGATACTGGATTTATTATTTTATAATGGTAATAACAAAGGAATAAGAAGTGGAAGAAGAAAGGAACTTGGAAATGGGTGGTGAAATCATTACCTCTTCTTCGGGTTCTTCCTTTTGATTTGATCAAAAGGGCTCCTTAGGTTGGATTTCTAATACAACTAAGGCCTCTAGGTTGTAGTGATCGAATTTGGGAGAGTATTTGGGTAGATTTTGGCCGAACCAAAAGGCTTTGATGGTGTGAAGAAATGAGGAGTAGTGTCCTTTTATAAGAGGGGTGAGGGGCACCTTTGGAAAATCTAGAAATATTAATTTATAATAAATTCATATTAGGTTTCTAATGGATAAAAAGTTGATTATTTAAATTTTAAGGTGGGGATAGGGATAAAACCATAAAACCAATAGAATTTAGACAGGTTTGGGTTACTATATAAACCTTATCTTTAAGTATAAACTCTTAGTCAATTAGTTTCACTTTTACAATGTCTCTTTGTATTTTTATATTATATGGTTAATAAACTTACTATATACATCAAAGAGACCCCCAAGTGGTCCATTAATGATACAAATATCATGATATAAGTTTCTTGGTCGAACATTATATTTTTATGAATTTAATATCAATTAATAATATAATATTTGTTTTAAAAACTCTTTTATGTCAATTTTGACACTATTCAATAGTTGATTTTTGTGAAACTCATAACAGAATGAATACTTCGAAAAAATTTAATTAAATCAATCCTAATATGTCATATTATCCTAGAAAAATATTGTAATTCATTAAAAGTCTCAAATTATATTTATTTGGGTATTTATAATATCAATTATTTTAATTTGTCACTATTATGGTAATTACTACATCATAATTGTGTCATAAATAAATTAAATTATTTTAATTCTAAAAATTATAAATAAAATATAATAATGTAGGAAATCATTATATATTTCTAATGAATATTTATAGTCGAAAATTCAACATATATAACCCTATGTAAAAATTGTGTTTCTAAAAGATATATGCTTCTGTCATTTTTGTACTTATTTTAACTTAATTAAAATTAAGTGTCCCTATCACCTACAAGTGGCTCCATGGGGTCCCAAAATCTACCCAAAGATGATTATGGTAAAAACTTTATCAACCAATAAGTATAGGACACGTTTTAGAGTAATTTATTATTATTATAATATTATTTTTTAACCCTTATTTACCGGATTTACCCTTAGCCATGGTAAATAAAATATTTACCGAAGTAATTATTCAAAATTTCTAAAAATAAAAGTTTCCTATTTACACAATTTGAAAATCCTGATTCCAAATATGTAATCCATTTTTCCAAATTCAAAACACAAAATTGGCAGAAATGAATTTAAAATTAATTCTCGTTGTTAAAACAAAAAGCGTGTTTTTAAGAGATAATGACTATCAAAAGATTGACACTTGTTTATGTCCGGTTTAATTGTAAAATTATGTCCAATGACCAAAATTGTATTAAATGGTAAAAATATATTCTAAATATACTTTAAAACCACTCAAATTCATAATTTATCACTACTAATTAATTTTATTAAAAAATTTGTTTTTAATTAAAATTTAGTAATTTTCACTATTCATCAAAATATTAAAGTTATCCGAAAAGTACCAAAATTTCACCTTAGGATAAATTTGATATTCTGAATCCAAAAATGAAGTCCATTTTGAAATATAAAATATATATAATTTCAAAAATTAGGTATTACTATTAATAACGGCTAGTTTGATTGGTTACGGTGTGTTAGAACTCGGTGTTGCGTACAACACACGCTATCACATTATTCAGAGAGAAGCATACCGTAGAAGCTTAGGGTGTTAAATTCTCCCCTCCTTCAATAAATTGCGTCCTTGCAATTTTAATTTTTTCTTAAAAAATAAGAGGTTTAAAATACAAAATATCTTTGTGGGAAAACCCACATCAAAAATTGGGTTACTAAAATTTATTCTTAATATGAGGAAAAGATAAATTAAAGGGTTACTACCAAATTATGATCTCGATAAGGAGAACATTGGTGGAAATTAGAGACATATAATTGGAGGAAAAACGTAAATATTTATAGGTAGTGGTTGAGGTCATCAATCACAAACAATTGTAAAATTTATGTCCTTACATTCATCAATCGATGACGATTTGAAATACCATCGGTTCAAAAAAACATAGGGTATTAGGATAACACATTTTTGGTTTTAGGATTACTTAAATAAAGTATAATAATTAATTTCTTCATAGAATAAGAGAAGAAGAAAAATATATTCTTGACAAGTAGAGTTCCATCCTTTAACTGATTTCTACCACAAACTCATCTTTCACTCTAAAAGATAATAGAACGCAAAAAAATATTCTATTTATCCTATTCGTATAGGGTTTCAAAAAAACGAATTTATAATTCATCTAAAAGATCTTTAAAAAAAACATTATTTAATCCTGGACATCACATGGGTCAGTGGTTGGTGATACACACTTGTCGCCCTTCAGTTGTGTGTTCAAGTCTCGCGGCCTTGCCGGACGCGACGGGTTGCCTTCCGACCTCTGGGTTGTCCTTTTATGGAAATCCAAAATAATCCAAACTAGAACTATCCAAAATACTTCAGTCCAAAATGTATAAGGAAGGTAAACACAATAAAGATCATTTTTTTCTGCGTAATAACATGTGAACACCTTCATCATGTATTATTTTAAAACACTACAGCATCCTGAATTACCATAAAAACTTATTGATTACATTCATGATCCCTTATTCCTTAAAGAATAATAGATATACTCCTTCAATCTAAAAATGTTTTAAACCTTAACAATGATGGAATATACAAATCATTAATCATTTTAAATTTAGTCAATAATATCCAATATAATTTATCCAAATCAATCATGTATTATTCCAAAATCACTACCTCGGTATCAGAACTATATTATGGTTTATCATTCTCTCAACCATATATTTTCCAAAAATTTATCCTGCTATTGAGTTTCTTTTCATTGTTCCACACAATCTCAAGTACTTAATGAAATATTACTTCAGTACAATCCTTATATACTCCATAATTATTATAACAAGTACATTGTTGATTCAAATGACATAATCAACACAAGAACTCTAATCATTCCTCTTCATCTGTGGTAGTATCATAACTTGATTATTATCCAATAGCATCATTTTCGGCATAGTCTGATGACTGGGACATAGGCTCGCGTAGTGTCCAAATCCTTGCAAATGAAGCATTGTACATTTGAAACCGTTTTCTTACCCTTGCAGTCACGTACTTTGTGCCCTTTTCCTCCACACTTATAACAAACTCCCATTCCTTTCAGGAAAGTTCCAGGGTGTTTCTTCCCACAGTTATCACGTATGGGAAAATTATTCTTTTCCCTCTTCCCTTTATCCATCATTCTCTCTTCCCTCCTTTTCTTCTCTTGCTTCCCTTCAAAGCCATAGGACTCAGTAAACTCTTTACTTATCTTATCAAAACATGATATTATTTCTTCATATGATGATAATACATGGGAGACTATTTCTCTTATAAATTCTGGCTTAAGAACATGAAAGATATGATCCTTATTTCTCTTTGGATCATGTTCATTGCTGGAGTTATCATTCCTTCTACTGGGCACCATTTCTAAACAATAGCATAAACTAGGTCAGTTTATGAATTGCAATAAATAATTTCAAAATTGTAAAATACCTAACGCAAATTGAACAGTTTATGGATATAATCAATAATCATAAATATGTTTTCTTTGAGTAATTATATATTCATGATCCCTTCATAATGGTTTGTAAAGAAAATGAGAATTATCCTAAGCATATCCCTCAGGAGTGTCGTAACCAAGAGTGCAGCAAGGCCCGTTGTCGTGCACCAGTTCCTGTTCGAGTCTAGCTCAAAGCGGTGTTTTAGGGTTTTACTCTTAGGTACATCTGTGCCAGAGCCGCCTCTACCTGATCGTATCCAAACAGGGATGTATTGATCGAAAAACTCACAAAATCTCTACAATACCAAAATTCTAGGATGTTCTTATATACTAATCCTCAAAGTCTATATTAGGGATATGTGCTCTAATCAGAGTTTATCTAAATCTAGTTTCCAAGGTTATAACTAAACTTCCTCTGATACCAACTGTAACGCCCCGACCCCAGTTACCCAGAGTCGGTGCATTATTACATAACATTGGCATGAACACAAGAAAGATCAAATCTCGAAAGACCAATTGGTTTAGTGGCCTTGGAAACACTATATATATTCATAAAGTTTTACATTACATCAATAAGTGAAAAGCTACAAAAATACATTGTCTCCATATTCCACACTCATATCCCCACATACTATCCCTGCAGGTCATTCATAAATTACTTCTTCACATCCTGGGAAAAATAAAACATAGAAAAGGGGTGAGCTCAAATGCCCAGTAAGGATAACAATATAGCGGAAATTTTCATAAATAAGAATAAAAATTTAAGGAAATGTATAACTAAAACAAAATCCTTTTAAACTTGAACTTCAACATAGTATGGAAAAAGTAAAATGAAATAATTTCATTTAATTATTCACATGGATATTCTACTAATCGAATAATCACATACAATATCAATAACCACATTCATAATGATGGAATGCATAATGCCAGACTATCATAACCACATAGACAAGGCCTCGTGCCAAGACTACAAATAAGATTTTTCCAAGTCCTTGTGCCAAGACACTAGTTTGTCTCATGAGACCTACCGATGCATCGAGGAGCTATAGCGGGCTCCACCCGTCACTTACTAAGTCCAATGCATTCCCATATGAAAAGGTTTAAACATAGCATTAACATTCGTATAAAAACTAGCATACGAAATGTCAATACTATAACCACAAACCATGAATGGTATAAAAATAGCACATCCACTGTCAAAAAAAAACTCATTTGACACAATATGGAAGATTGTATTGTATAACATTAACCTCAATCAAGAATAATGAAGGATGTTGACATAGATGAAAATAATCATCAAAAATATTTGAGAGAAATATCCCCCTTTTTCTTGAAATAATTTAAAAGTCACACTATTTTTCAAGAAGCCGTTTAAAAATTGATTTTTGAATCAAAGTGTCCCATACCACTTTGAAACTTGTAAAAGGAGTTTTAATTTTAAAACTTTAATGTCCATATAATTCAATCCTTAAAATAATTTTTAAAACATGGACATTAATGAGAAAGAATTAGAAGAATAAGTCTTTAAAACATTTAAAAATGGTATTTTAGTAAGAGTTTCTAACCAAAAGAGAGACACTTGAATACAAATAATTGAGGTAATCAAAACATTGTAATATCATGAGAATAAAGGAATTCATGATATACTTTGTCAAAGTACATTATATACACCACATAAAAGTGATTTGGTGTATAACAACAAAGAAGTCTCAATGGAATGTAAATTGAGATCAAATCTATCATAAAGTCCATATCCTTAGATTAAGGATAAATCAACGACATAGTTATGTGTGAAAAATATAAATACACTAAATAGGATTGGATATTCAGGGTAAAACAATCAAGGACATTCACACATATTCTTGTAAAATCAACACCAACGAATTGGATGTTTAACTCAACAAATGGAGAATGAGTTAAAATTACTCTTATAAAATTCATATCAATGACTTGAGAAATTATAAATGGAGTGATTATGTGTTCCAAAAGTATATCCACAGCAAGGGGAGTGGAGATTATGACATAATCAAATGAATAGTGATTCCACACATAATCTTGGGGTAATATAATCAATGAAATATGCGTAAAGCCAAATGAGTGGAAATTTAAATTTCAAATTCCCTTATCGATTAGGTAACTTACGAAACATACACCCATGAAAGAAGGATCATACCATGATGATGTAAATACCCATAAATTAATGTATATTACACAATTAATACAATCATGGGCAGTACACATACATCACATGCAATAATTAAGTGGTGGATAATGGAATTCTCACGAAATTAAGAGTGTGTTAAGAAACCCCTTACCTTGTACTTTTCCTTTGTTGAGGGTAGGTTATCCTCCTGTATAATTGTCAAATAATTGTTATTAAATTATAAAAGAATCATATATATTAATATGATATCATATATGATCTTTTAACATTGCTTTGTTAATAATATCTTAGTATTATTGTCGTTTCGGGTGTTAACTTACTCGTTTTCTTTTATATGTTTTGTTACGTAAGCCATGTTTGTCATATATAGGTTGTATCTTATTCATATCCAAAATTATATCATGTCCTTTAACATTATTTTTAATTCATCAAATGATAATTATACTTGAATGAATACGATGGAGAATGAATCTCATCGCGTTCGTGGAGACGGGAGTCCGTACGTACGCACGAGCGACAATATCATTCTTTTGATATTAAAATAATATATAAAAGGATGGTATATCATATATACAGAATAATTAACATGTTATATTTATTATTTACATTAGTTACACATCATTATTATACCCATCCAAATAATAATATATTGAATAACAATTACACCACGACGTGGAGACGGTAAGCCGTACGTATGCACGTATGGTGACATGTTATTGAAAGGGTGGATATAATACTGAATTTGGTTGTAACATATTTATAATAACATCACAGTATATATATGATACTGGAGTTATTATTTTAGAATGGTAATAACAAAGGAAGAAGAAGTGGAAGAAGAAAGGAACTTGGAAAAGGGTGGTGAAATCATTAGCTCTTCTTCGGGTTCTTCCTTTTGATTTGATCAAAAGGTCTCCTTACGTTGACTTTCTGATCAAACTAATGCCTCTAGGATGTATTTGGGAAGGTGGGAGAGTATTTGGGCAGAGTTTAGCTGAACCAAAAGGATTTTACGGTGTGAAGAAATGAGGAGGAGTTCCCTTTTATAAGAGGGGTAAGGGGAACCTTTGGAAAAGCTAGAAATATTAATTTATAATAAATTCATATTCGGTTTATAATGGATCCAAATTTGATTATTTAAATGTTAAGTTGGGTATAGGTCAAAAAACATTAAACCAATAGAATTTATACAGGTTTGGGTTACTATATTAACCTTATCTTTAAGTATTAACTCTTAGTCAATTAGTTTCACTTTTACAATGTCTCTTTGTAGTTTTATATTATATGGTTAATAAACTTACTATATACATACCAGTGACCCCAAGTGGTTCAGTAATGATAAAAATATCATTATATAAGTCTCTTGGCCGATCCCTAGATTTTGAGGAATTTAATATCAATTAATAATATAATATTTGTTTTAAAAACTCTTTTATGTCAATTTTGACACTATTCAATAGTTGATTTTTGTGAAACTCATAACAGAATGATTACTTCGAAAAAAGTTACTTAAATAAATTATAATATTAAATATTATCCTATAAAAGTATTTTAATTCATTAAAAGTCTCAAATTATATTTATTTGGGTATTTATAATATCAATTATTTTAATTTGTCACTATTATGGTAATTAGAGCATCATAATTGTGTCATAAATAAATTAAATTATTTAAAGTCTAAAAATTATAAATAAAATATAATCGTGTAGGAAATCTTTTTATATTTCTAATTAATATTTATAGTCGAAAATCCAACATATATAACCCTATGTAAAAATTGTTTTTCTAAAAGATATATGCTTATGTCATTTTTGTACTTATTTTAACTTAATTAAAATTAAGTGTTCCTATCACCTACAAGTGGCTCCATGGGGTCCCAAAATTCACACAGAGATTCCTATGGTCGAAAATGTATCAACCAATAAGTCTAGGACACATTTTAGAGTAATTTAGTATTATTATATTATTATTGTTTAACCCTTAGTTACTGGATTTACCTTTAACCATGGTAAATAAAATATATACCGAAGTAATTATTCAAAATGTATAAAAATAAAAGTTACCTATTTACACAATTTGAAAATCAGGATTCCAAATATGGAATCCATTTTTCCAAATTCAAAACACATAAGTGGCAGAAATTAATTTAAAATTAATTCCCATTGTTAAAACAAAAAGCGTGTTTTTAAGAGATAATAACTATCAAAAGATTGACACTTGTTTATGTCTGGTTTAATTGTAAAATTATGTCCAATGACCAACACTTTATTAAATGGTAAAAATATATTCTAAATATAATTTAAAACCACTCAAATTAATATTTTATCACTATTAATTATTTTGATTAAAAAGTTGTTTTTAATTAAAATTTCGTAATTTTCACTATTCATCAAAATATTAAAGTTATCCAAAAAGTACCAAAATTTCACCTTAGGCTAAATTCAATATTCCGAATCCAAAAATGAAGTGCATTTTAAAATATAAAATATATATAATTTCAAAAAGTAGGTATTACTATTAATAACGGCTAGTTTGATTGGTTATGGTGTGTTAGAACTCGGTGTTGCGTACAACACACGCTATCACATTATTCAAAGAGAAGCGTACCGTAGAACCTTGGGGTGTTACATTGGTTGTATGGGTGTCCAACTAATATTTCCTCACATTTATCAGAAGGGTATCCCAATTGAGGATAACAGTCAAAATAGTGGGTGTTAGTGACATAGATACCATAATTAATTAATGGAGTAGGATGTGATTTCCCATTGAAAAGAGAAATTTTATGGAGTAGAGTAGTTACATATTTAAAATTTTTTACCACCTTCTTCTATAAATCTGAACTTTTTACATCATGGACTCCTCTAATGGTTACACTAGACATCAATCCAATCTACTAAGTGTTATTTATCTTATTTTTAATGAGGGACCTTGAAGCGATCTATGTATTTTTCACTAGGGAACCATATATAGAAACATCCATCATATTGAGATTAGTAGTAATTAATCAATTATAAAAATATTTTCTTAAAAGTTGATATATTATTTGGTATTGTAGAAAACTATCACAAATCTTTTTAAAAATGTTCTAAATATTCATGAAGTGTTTCCCCATTAGATTGTATTATTAATTTTTTTTAATTATTATTGCAGTTCAAGAGAATGGGAAATAGTTTTCAAGGAAAAGGTGTTTCATGTCTACCCAACCACTAATCGGGTGGTTCACATAGTTAAAGTAAACTTCTGTAGTGTATTCTAAAGAGAATGAAAAATCCCAAAGTTTTACATGTTCTTCTTCCACCACTGCAAGTTTTAATGTTGTAAACATATTATGGAATTATGTTAAGTGTTTATGAGGGTCTTATCTATCAAGTCCATTGAAATTAAAAAAAATATTAGACTAAATATTTGTTTATTTTTGGTGATTATCCTTATATTTGGAAATATAAAAGATCAATATCATTATTAGGTGAAGTTATTTCCTTTAATGTTTAGTTATTTTCTAAAATTTTATACAAGTTAATTTTGGTTCTGAATTTACTTTTAAAATAAAGTGGATTTATAAGGGTCTTGGTGTGTAGTATGTAAACCTTTAAGGTATTATTCTCAGTGTCTTGGTGCTGATGACGTAGGATCCTCACCGGTTCAGGTTTGAAAAGATGAAATTCAATAAAAGAAGAATGAATCATGAAAATATAATATATTGAAAAAGAGTTTAGAACATAAATTTATATAAAACATTCTAAGATAGGTAAAAAACAAATATTTATAGAATACACAAGGCTCTTATAAAAACACATGCTAAAACTGAAATTTTCCTTGAAAACGATACCAAAATTTTAACATACTACCATGATGTGTCAATTTAATTAGGTTATTAAAGATAATTTATAAAATATGTAAGAAAATAAATCATATATCAATGAGCCTTTCTCGTTTTAGAGTTTTAAATTTCATTATGTTTTATAAAACAAATCTAAAATAGGGGGTGTTATAAATGATGTTTTAAGAAAATAGAAAGAAAAAAAACTTTAATTAAAAAGAGACTTTAATAAAAATGATTAGGTTTTAAATGATATATTTCAATGATATCATAAAAAGTTTGATATTAATGTTGTAATGTTTATTGTTCTCAAAATTTTAATATGATTAATGTAATTATTTTTTTGATGTTTACCAAAATCCCGATTGCCCTCAAACCCCTTTAAAATGAATCAATTTTATGCGAGACTTGTAATAACTATCAAATAGACAGGGTACAAAATTCATGTGAGGTGTAGATATTTCCAAATTACATTAAAATATTATATGAATGAGAAAATAAAGGGTCACTTTTATTTTCCAATAAACATAACACATATTTCTCCTCTCAAAACACAACACCATTCGATTAAATTCTATGAGTGCATCAAATTTTGTATAAAAAATAACAACTAAATTAAAAATTATATTTAGATTGAAACATAAATTAAAATAAACTAGAATCCAATTAGATTCTATAAATCCCTTGATAAGTGAATATATCCCGTGTAATGATTTCCCACTATTTATATTTCCATCAAGAGGCGGTGGATTCTTGAGTGTAAATCCATATTCATTATAAATCTCTCTTTGAGGATAGGAGGATCTAAAATCTATATTATGATGAGAGGAAGCCTATAAATCTATAAAATTATATAACTTTTCCCCATTTTCTAAACTTAAAAATGAGGAACCCATGGTTCCAATTTATAAGAAATGATAGGTAGTAGTTTTTTAACATATATTTTACAATATCAATTCTATCTCATATATGGAAATGTTAATAGATTTATCTTGGCTTCAAAAAAATTGAAGATTTTTTTTCATTATTTTCAATGTTTTCCCATTCATCCATTTATCTTATATAATGCAAAATATTATCAAAATACCAATCTATACTCTTGACTTCAAGATTTTTTGAGTTTTTTTAGAAAAATCACATCATTTGTGCCACCCTAAGGACGAACTGGGAATAGGTTTCTTGAAAATATTTTTATCCCAAATTATTAAGATATTTTTACTGTAAACAAGAGCACAATTGGTTCCACATATTAGGTACAATTGAATTTATTTCACATGTATTCTCTGTATTTTATTCACTTTTTCCTATTTTAATTCAACTTCATATTGGGCTCTGCAAATCACCTCCACCTATAATATAAACATCAAAACAAATGAAATTTCTATTTTTAACAATGTTTAAAATAAAAATGTTTAATAAAATGGGAAGTTTAATTGATTATTAGATTTTTAATTTATAATAAAAAATAGTTTAACATTGTGGTATAAGGGTGTGATAGAATGGTGAATCATGATGTGATTAGAAACAAAAAATCCCAAGGGGGATATTTAAGAACTAACAGTTTAGAATTTTTGAAGGAGATATATTTTTTTTATACCTTACAATTAAACATTATGTTGAGTTACAAGTTTATACACATTTATATGTTTCAGAGGTATGTATCCAAAATATTTAATCTATGTTGATTTTATTATGTGTTAAGAAGATATCATTTTATAGATAATTAAAGAATCTTATCATTATGGTGATGGATTTATAAGATAAAATTCTAGGATGAATTGCATCTAAATATATAGTACCTGATGAGTATTTATTGTCAAAAGTTAATGAGTCCAAAAATTAAAATAGTTGAGGCGACTTTTCTGAAAATGGAAAATCACTAAAACATAAGTATAATATAGTGGATTCATAAGATTCAATTTCTCATATAATAAAATTAACTTTTGAGTCACTTGGTGAAGTGTATAAGTATCTTCCTCAATTTTATAAAGGATATCAATTAATAGAATATGTGAAGATGAAGGAATTATCGAATATAGTTTGGATATTGAGTTAAACGATGTTATATCATTATTTTATAGTAACAAATATCAAGGGGTTTTGGTAATCAATTTTTATTCAAGATAAGATAAAATTAACAATTATAAATTTGGAGTAATAATATTAGTGCTAAATTACTCTTATTATAGCAGGACTATAAAATTTGTGAAGGAAAGAAAACTAGAAGAATGGTATTTTGATAGTCCAAAATAATGATTCATAAGTTGAAACTATAGATGTTATGTATTTTATAATAGAATTATTCACTATAAAGAAGACACGATTAGAAGTAGAGAATTAGAAGCCTAATGTTGAGGAAAAAATTTTAACTAGTCAGTTATGATAATAACTTTAGTTTACATAAATCCAAAAAGTTTTATAGTGATAAAATTTACATTGAATTGCATTGACACTTAAGAAGTATATGAGTATAAGTAAATTATGGTGGATTTTCTAATGAAATAATATCTTTGATATTTTAGAGTTATGGAAGATAACACTCGACCTGAAACTGAAAGGTGTTTTATGTTATAAAATTGCCTATTTTCAGAGCATAGTAAGTTATGAATTTTAGGGGTGCATAAGTTATATATCAATAATATGAGGTAGTTGTAAGTTTATTCAACAAAAATTAATGGGTCTTAGAAGATGAAAATATTCAAAGGGGGTGATGATTGATGAATATGATGATCAGAAATTGTGATCATAGTATATGTGGAAGAAGTGATTCTAGAATCCTGAGATTGAATTTGTGTTAGAGAAAAGAAATATAGGAAAATAGAAGATCATGAGGTATTTGAGATTATGATTTAAGGACTCAAATTCTTTATGATCTAGATAATGGAATACAAAGTGAAAAATAAAATATAGAAGAAAAGTAAAAGTTTATTTCAAGGTTTTCATAAGTTGAAGAAATAGAAGATGTCTAAACCTTTAGTGATTTCACATGATATTTTAATTTATGTAAAATTTATTATGATAACTCCATGACTTACATAAAATATTTAAAATTCATGAAGTTGAAATCGCAAAGGTAGTCGAGATTTTTGGAAACCTTAATCATTTTTAACACAATTTGTTTCAAAGGCTTTGTAAAATATTGACTATAATATCTTTAGAGTTATTAAAGGTGGTTGAAAATGGTTTGAAGAAGGTGGAAGATATAGATCATGAATATTAGTTTTGTCAAATAAAGGAAGGTTATATAAAGAGTGAGTTCATTTATATCTCAGTGATAATGAGAAATTTTGATATTGAAAGTATATAGGCCCTGAACTACAAGTTTTGAATGATTCATAAGGTTAAAGAGGAAAAGTAAATATTATGGTGAATTTAAGAGAAGTGAAGAAAAAACATAAAACATGGAAGATCAATATGTCAAAGGAATGGATGATGAGATTTTAGTAGTAGTAGTTCTAGATGGATAGGGTAAAAGAATTCATTTAATGAAAAATTGAATATTTAGACCATTATAAATTCCTAGAGGAAGGATAAATATTTATTGTAGAAGAAGACTAGAGATAAAAGTGATATTTTTTGTTATAGTTTTGTTAACCTTTTTGAATAGTGGGAGAAAGTATAAAAATAATTTTAGGGGATAGTAAGGGTTTCTCTAGGGGCATCTAATTTGTGTTCACTTGTGTTATATAGTGAATATTTTTGTCATAGGATTATAAATGAACACAATAAAATTAGGTACCCACACTGGGACAAAACTTGTAAAAAACATGGGTTATTTGAATTTAATATTATTACAACTATTTCATGAAACGTAAGCTTATCTTGGTGTAGTATATAATGAATGTTTTAATTAGTGTATCATGTAATTTCCAACATTAAAGAAAATTAATTTATTCAAAAAAATGGATCACAAAAACTTGGGGTGTTTCATTCAACCCCCCTTAAAATGAATTTCTCATTTGAAATTTATCTGGGTTATTAATAGATCAATACTTGAAAGTACAATTCACAGAAACCCACATCGTAAAATTGAATACTAAAAACTAATTAAAAAATGGAATTTTAGAAACATTATGGTTACCTAAAGTTACTCATAACTAGGTTTCCACATGGGAGAACATTGGTGGTAAGTTAAAATATGGACTTGGAGTAAAAGCATAAATATTTATAGGGAGTGATTGTGGCCATAAATCACAAACAAGTGACTGATCAATGGGAAGTCGTGGTCCTCAAATTCATAAATCTATAATGATTTAAATGTCCATCATTTCAACAAAAAATTATGTATTAGGAAAACAATTTATTCCTAGATCGTTTTACTAATGTTAAAGAATTTTCACGAAAGTATATACTAGAATAACTTTAGGACAACCTCAACTTTTAATGTTCCTTTATAAATTTACACATCAAATCTTTATCTAAAAGGGAACAAAATTTTTTTATTCCTGAAGAAGTAAAAGATCATGAGATACATTATAATCCAACACATTTTCCATCAGTTATCATCATCATAATGTTGTTAGAATAGGTTATCCAATATGTATAAATCCACATGTGGTGAGATAATAATTTAATATCAAAAATTTAATATGATGTTTAACTTAAAACTTCCTTATATGGATAACCTTATAACCCATACGAAATATAAAAATCCAAAAGTTTTGAAATAAAGTCACTAAATATCTTAAAATCATCTCAACATTGACCCCCATATATCATATAATATCTCTTATCTATCACATACCAAACATGTGAATACATTCATCAATTATTCTATTAAAACATGGTAATGACCAAAATTACCATAAATAATTATTGAAAATTTGAATGTTTCTTTATTCCAAAGTATATTGGATATATTCTTGAAATATAAAAATATGGTAATCTTCATCAATGATAAAATAAACTACTTGTCAACAAGTCCTTAATTAGTTCTAAGGTAATCAGTACTATCCAATTAACATATTCATATCCATAATATCTTTATCCAAACAACATTATCTTAACATAAGTAATATATTAAGGGTTATATTCCCTTATTCAAAATATCACATTGTTATTAAATCACTTTTCCATTCCATTGGAAACATTCAACATAATCTTATAAACCCTTAGCTCAAAACATAAATTGAAAAATCCTTTTATGTTTCCTCATTCATATAATGTAATTATTGAATCCAGATACATAAAAACATTTATTATTTCACTTCATCTATAGTATATAAGAATGATACCTCATCCTGTTACTTAAAACCTCTTCTCTTTCACAATTCTTATGTAGTATTGTCATTATTATAAATATAACAATTACTCTTACCACCTTGCTGATTCTTTTTAGGAGCTTTCCACTTAGGAAATAGATTAAATTAATGATAATTCATGACACACCAAATGATTTTAACCTTTGATGTTGTCTTATGGATTAAAATATTTCCATCCATTTCATTAACCAAACCCTTCATTTTTTCCTTTGTAGTTTCTTGCATTGTGTCCTTCTTTTCCACAATCAAAAACATATTCTTATTCCAATAATATATTTAAATGGGTGATTCCTTCCACATTCATGAACCAAGGGGGACTGAATATTATTTCCCCCATGGTCTCTATTACCTAAAATATCATAAAACTCCTTAATTCTCTTCATTTGCGAGTTCTAGAGTTGGTTAAGGTACACATTGTTAATCATATTCCATGAAAACTGACTAGGTATGACCACAAAATACTTCACTCTAGTGACCATACCATTTGGATACTCATTAGAAAATTTGGCATCACATTAAAATTTAACCAAATTCCTTCATGTTTCCACCATTGAATAATACAAGAAAGCATTGAGTGAGAAACAATTATCATAGCGAGGAACCACATAATCATGAAAAACCACTTATAGGATTTATAAATTAGAAAAAATTCCTTAATATATGATAGATTATTTTATCCTAGGTTATTCATAGATAACTTATGTTTAAATCATTCATGATGGTTCATGAAGATTTTTCCAATTCCCAAAGCAAATCCCATTAGGGGCATCAAACAAGGTGTGTAGTAAGGCCCATTGTCGTGCACCAAGTTATGCTTGAGTTAGGCCTGATGAAACTTGTTGGAGTTGTTACTCCAAGGTACATCTATGAAAAAACCACATCTACCTATAGTATCTAGAAATGGATTTATTTATAGGAAACAACTCACTCCATCCTTTACCAAAATTCCATGAAATTTTACTATACTTTTCCTCATCTTTAACCTTATCATTATATATATCCCTTGACACATTATAAGAAATATTCATAGGAATCTGAATAAAGTTTTCTCGTCCTAGTTTAAAAATTTTAACTAAACATTCTCTCTGATACAAACTAAAAAAACCAGTCTTAATGTATATTAGAATTACATCATTTTTATGGAATACTTAAAATAGTACACAAACAGACACCCAAATATCATATTTGTTTATTGAATTTGGAAAAATAGAAATGTAAACACCGGTACATGAGTGTGCTAAATTATCTACCACTTGGTTATCTGATAATATCACCCCTCGTAGATATATTATACATGAAATATACTTCATAACCTGGGGAGGAAACAATAAATTGAGTGAGATTAGATTCTTAGTAAGGCTAAACAAGGAAGATATTTGAGAATAAATATAAGAATATAAGTATAAGAACATGATCAAAACATTAGACGATCATACCCAACAAATCAAAGATCATAAAAATTAATCATTGCACAGTTCATAATACATGAATCATAATGAAAACAAGAGAATAATCCATGAGAGAATAATATAGGAAGAAGACATATAATTGTAACATATACATAAATATTTAATATCATTCCATATAAGTCCTAAAGTGTATCTTGAACTTATCAGGACACGTGATGGGGACTACACCAACTAGGAGGGACACAACACCATCCCCAACCATAATAAATTCAATTTAAGGGATCGAGTTTACCCATATTTCCATAGCATATCGGGTTTCCCCATCTTCCTATAGTGGATTGGGTTTCCTCATATTCCTATATTCATGGGGACTACACCTACTATCTGAGACACACCACCATCCCTAGTCATAGTACTTTCCTTATAATGGATCAAGTTTCCCCAACCTCCCAAAGGGGATCAACCCATCGACTAGATTCCCATCATTATATAATGAGATATAAATATTTATTCAATTAATTTTAGGGATATATAGGTCTCACCTACTCATAATAAAATCATTCATACATGTTCTACAATATAGAATAACTTTCGTCATATCATGACCCATAAAAAGAGATGGGTTTCATAAACATCCTATCATAAACCATGAAATAAAATTTGTGTCGTAAACATGTAATAATATTTTAGAATATTTAAAAATATATGTTTCATAATAATTTAATCAAATAATAACCCGTTTAAGAGAAGCGGGTTTCATAATCCTAAACCTTTTGGAAAGAGGAAAAAGTTTCATAAACATATAACCCATGAAAGAGAAATGGATTTCATAAACATATATCCCATGAAAGAAAAATGATTTTCATAAAAATAATTACATAAAAACATAAACCATTAAGAGAAATAATATTAATGGAACCTTTGGATCATTTCCAAGAAAAACATAAGTAACAATAATGAATTTCATCTTAGATGGAAAATAAGATGGAAGTATCATTTTAAAAACTTTTCTTGAAAAAAATATACACTCATATTAGAAAAATGAATTTAAAACATAAATCCTATTGAAAACCATTTTATTTTAAAATAATTTGAAAAATTATAGAATATGATTCAAAATAATTGAAATCATTTCCCTTGAAAACAACATTTTGAAAACTTATAAATGTAGTCCTGAAAATAATTTAAAACACTTTTTAAACATAAAAAATGTTTGAATTTTTTTTATTGAAAAACACTTTAAAAAAACTTCCAAAATAATAAGAAAATATTTTCTTCATATTTTTTTAATCTTGTAAAGGAATATTTATGGAAATTACAATCATGATGGCACGTAAATCTGAACGTGCCGAATATTCTTTTTTCACCGTAAAAAGTTTAGAAAAGTGACTCAATTAAAAAACGATGAAGAGTATTACAGAAAAAACATTTTTGTAAAAGATAAAAAATGGTTAAAAATTAATTTTAAATATAATAGGATAATATAATAATTTTTTTGAATTTTTTTTAGAAAACATGGTTTTAGAGGAACAATGATTTTTGACAGAAGAGAGAGGTAAAGTCGAACTTTCTTAATAAAAAATTCTTTATCAAATTATTTACCAAAGAGTGGAAAAAGTTTCCAAAAAATTAATATACCCTGAATAAATATAATATAATAAATTTAATGGGAGTTATTGAGATATTGATCGTAATATTTCATCAATGGAAGCATAATCATAAATAATGTTGATAAACGATGAGATTTTTTAAATAAACGTTTACCGCTTGGTAACATTGAATCATAATCCCCATGTAAGAAAATAAAATTAAGTGAAGTTTAATATATAATGGAAAGATGTATATTCATGTGATAACATGTAAAATGTAATTATACACACCTTATAAAATAATATGGTGTATAAAAAAACATGTGTCTCAAAGAAGGAAAATTGAGAAAAACAATCTTACTGATATAGTAAATTTTGAACAGTAATGCACCATGAAGGATAAATCATCAAATGGATATATAAATAACCATAAATTTAATTTTAATAATCATATAATACATTCATAGTAAGTATATACACCACCCAAAATAATCGAGTGGTGAATATGTCTTGTATCTCATGAAAATAAAAAGTGAGATGAAATTCCCTTACCGTAAGACTTAACATTATTTGTAAACATTTAAAACTATTTTTTAATAAATATAATTTTATTATAAATATAACACATAACCATATTATTATATCTAGTACCATATATTATTTAGTTATTACAATATATTACCTTTTTATTATCAATTCCATGTTAAAGTAATTTTCAGGTAATAACCGCTTTGTTTTTCATACACGTTTTGACTTGTTATTCTTGATACTCTTACTTAGATCATGATTTAATTATTTACAGAATGTAAAAAATGTTTTATATATCATATATATTTAGTATATAAATATTTATAGTAATCTATAAAATATATAAATATTAAACGAACTACATCGTTCATGGAGACGGTAAGCTATACACACACATGAATGATGCTTTAGTTTTATTGTCATATTAAAAGAAATAAAGTAAATGACATATAAATATATACATATATAATATAATTATATTAGAATTATTATTTCATATATATCGTATACATTTACTAAACCCATACTTAATACATTCCATGTAAAGTGTGAATGAATCACATCTCTTTGAGGAGGTGGTAGTCCACACATACACAAATAAAGTTATCACATTTACACAAAATGGAAAGCATGAAGTAAGGATTTATATAAAAACTAAAGAAGTATAAATAAATAAAAAATATCATACATATAATATATAAATATACTGTCCATCATAATTCCCAACCATGAGAGGTGGTAAAGGTAAAACAAACTACATTGTTTTGTGAGGCGGTAGTTCAACATACACATAAATGGTAAGTTTGTTACCCATTAGATGGATGTAAATGTAAGTGTAGTTAAAACCCTTATAATAAAAATTCTCTATTTATTTTTGATATTTTTGTTATTATGTTATTGTGGAATAATAATAATTGAGTTGGTGGAGAAATAAAACAAAGGAAATGATCTTGAGAAAGGATGTTACGTCTTATTTTGGTAAATACTTTTAGTTTGTACCAAAGCACTTTCGTGGTATGATTTATGCCCAAATGTAGGATTCAAAGAATAAGGGAGAGTTTTTTTTAATTTAATTGGGAAGATATTGGCTGAACCTAAGTATCTTGAGAGGTGTGAAAAATCATGAGAGGTGGTGGCCTTTTATAAGAGAGGGAGGGGACTCAATTTTCATTTTTTGAAATAAAGTTAGGTGTACCCACATTTTTACATAAAAAATTTATTAAAACCCAAAAAACTCAATAATGTAAGATTTATGGACTAAATAGTTCCATTTAATGGGTTTTAGAAAAGTGGATAGGTCATTCTGGCCCTTACGTTTAAGTTTTAGTCCCCTATTAAGCTTAATTTTACCTTAATCGCTGTACTTATTTTTAATCACTTTAACTAATATTTTTGTAAAATATTAATCTGATATTATTAAAATATAAATATTATACTTATTACAACATTTTATTTCAATTTTTCTTAATTCAATTCGCATAAGTAGAAAAATTAAGTTTAATATTAATCTCAAAGATATGGTGAGAAAGCTAGTTTTTAAAGTCAGAATGTTCAAAAGTTCATTAATATTTTATATCTAAATTCAATATATAATTGAATAAAATGATATAAATTGGATTAATAAATGTATTATTTATATATTTTTACTTTAAAACCAACTTAAAATATTATTCTACTATATAAATAAATTAGATGAAGAAGAAGTTTTGAATTAAAATTCAGTATTTTCAATATGCATCCAAAAATGAAGTTTCTCATAAAAAACCATGCAATTCACCCTAAAATAAGTTTTACATTATGAATTTATAAATGGTGTTTATTTTATCTAATTTAATTCCTAAAATTTTGTAAAATTAATTTTTTTATTGTTAACATATGTACATAATAGCTGTTCATTAGAGAAAATAGTATTTTAAAACAATAAAATACTTAAGAAATATTACATATTTTATTATCAAAATGGATTATTTATATAAAAAAATTAAAAATAATACTACAAAATTAGTTATTTATATTCATATTACTAAGTTTAATATCTAGGTTATAACTATATAATTATAACAATAAAAGGATGTTTTGTAGAAACTCAATGTTGCTTGTAACGCAGGCCAAGTCGGTGTTGCTCGTAACAAAAGTTTATCTTTGTGTAGAGTACAATAAATGTTTGAATTTGTGAAGTGTGTAATTACATAAATCAAATAAAAATAAATTATTTTATAAAAAAGTTTCACCAAATCTTGGCATTTTACAATAACCCCAAAAGGGCACATTGGGCTTTGACTCAATCATTAACTAATGCATGATAATGGGCCTTTCTTCATACCTAATTAGAAATTCCTAAGGGATATTCTTGTATAGTATAAATTCTACTTAAAAACTATTATTAAGGATTTATATATCATTTAATTTTTCTCATACCATGTAGAATTCATATATCATTATTTATTTTTTAATTGGGGGAAAATAATTTTGTACCATATAATTATTTCATCTATATTGTAAAATCAGGTTTGATATGACAATTTGAGAAATTATGATAAGTACCTATATAGTTATTTACATGAACATTATTCAATATAATATTTTTATATGTGATGTAATGCATTGGAGTAATATGTTATGGGTTGTTCCCAAAATTATATATCCATCAGTGCACTGGTAGGTCTCATGAGACAATTAAGATAGGGTAATGTGTGCTTGATCACCCTTTATGTAAGATATATTTTCATTGTTCCTTGATGGTATGTTTATGATATTAGAAATTATTCATTCCCATCACAATATGATCAGTTATTATTATCTAGAAATTTATTTATTATTATTTTTTCCATGTATTTAATTGTTTTTTAGTTTAATTTGATATAACAAAACTCATTTTATTTATTCATTCCATAATGACTTATTTATAATTATTTCCATTTTAAACTACCCCTTACTGATAATCTAAGATCTCCCCTTTATATTTTTTTCTTTTACCTAGGATACCATGAATAGTACTACGTATGACAAAAGGGTCTCAAGGAGAATA
The DNA here is from genome assembly GCA_963277665.1 of Viscum album. Taxonomy (NCBI): domain Eukaryota; kingdom Viridiplantae; phylum Streptophyta; class Magnoliopsida; order Santalales; family Viscaceae; genus Viscum; species Viscum album. Next base: position 563,859,732 of record OY728164.1, on the reverse strand, counting down.
ATAATTCTTTCATGCTTTTAGATGATGAATTCTTATTTTTCAATGTAATGTAAAAATCATCTATGTATCTAGTTTTCCTAAGGCTATTAAACTAATGGACCCCCTGAATTTATACCATTTCAATCAAATATCCACCATCTCCAAGATACTGGAGTTGGGGTTCTTCCTGTTTGAATAAAATACCATCTTAATAAAAATGATTCTATATGGTTCATTATTGATCACCTTCACAAATATGAAAATTTTCTAGAAATAAGGGAGGATATACCCCTAAATTGCCTTTCTCAACCTTATATCAATGATGTTATCAGACATTTTGGCACCCCTTTATCAATTTCTTCAGATCATGATTCTCAATTCAAATCCAAATTTCCAAAAATTATTCAAAATTCTTTGAACAATGATATAATTTTTAGCACTGCATATCATCCTCAAACTGATGGGTAGTCTGAAAGTACTATCCAAACCTTAGAGGATATGCCGAGGTCATTTTCACTTTACTTCCAAGTTATATTATACTAATACTTACCTTTGGGGGTATTTTTATATATTAATATCTACCATTAAAGAATATAGATGTTTCCATATGAGGAATTGTATACGAAAAGATATCATACTCTAACCTATTGGGACGAGGTTCGAGAGAGGAAGATAGTTGGTCGAGAACTTTTTGAGTAGATAGTTGATAAGATAAGATAAATTTAGAATCATATAAAAACATTTAATATAGAAAATATAATATGATAATTGATAGAAGGAATTAGAATTCCAAGTAGGTGATCATGTCTACTTGAATGTATTACTATAGAAAGGTGTTATAGGGATTAGGTATAAGGGAAAGTTATGTCCAAGGTACATCAGTCCATTTAAGATCCTAGAGATAATTAGAGTTATAGATTATCATTCCAACTTATCTATGGTTCAACAAGTCTTCTATATCTTGATGCTAAGTAAATACATGCCTGACCCAACTCATATACTTCCCATAGATGGGATAGATCTCAAACCTGATTTTTCTTATATCTTGAAGTCAATATAGATTATTTTCACTAAAGATAAAGTATGGAGGAACATGAAACCCCACCATGGGAATGTGTTATAGAGAAATAAAAAGTTAGAATTGGAAACATGGGAACCCAAATAAGTAATGAAGCATAAATACCCTCTTTTTTTTACAATGAGGTACAAAACTAAATTTCAAGGATGAAATTTCATAGAGGGGATAATATAATCACCCAGGTCCTTAAAATATATTTTTAATGTTTTTCACTCAAGAAATAATATAATTTTACAATTAATATGGCATAGTGTGAAATTTTAAAATAAAGATATTATTATAATATTTTATTGGATAATGTAAATTAATGAAATAGGTGTGATGGTGAAGATCCTATTATTTATTGGGAAAAAATGAAATAGGTCATAATAAATAAGATAATACAAACTTATTAAAAATATGAGCTGGAAAATAAATAAAAACATAATACAAAAATAGTGATTATACAATCAATTTTTCCAAAAACTATTACATTCACTTATTATGATGATGTTTACATAAACATAGAAAGGATTAAGTAAAATAAGTCTCCACTAATTTAATTATAGGAAAATGATATGGTTGAAATTTCCAATTCAACTTCATAAAGTCAATATTTTGAGATAAAATTTTACCAAGGGATTGATCATGATTATTTTAATTAATAGATCATAAAATGATGTTAATTTATAAAAATATTTTATAATTTCAAAGTGAATATAGATATGCAAATTTTATTGAAGGATAAAATTCTATTTGTGTAGAAGAAGAAAATTTTATCTATTCATAAAAAATATTATTATTAATGAAAGGGTAGGTGACACATAAAAAAAAATTTCTAAACCAATTATAACATTTAAGTTAATAATTAATTTTCTCAATAAAAATACTATACTATTATTTATCATAACTTTTATTACTACTCTTGAAAATATTCGTTTAAATGAGGGAAAATAAGACATGTTTCTGTGACGATTTATGATCATACACTCATGCTAGGGACTCCCATATGATATAACACATGATTAAAGTTCAGTGCTTATGATCTCTCCCAATACATACTATTAAGAAAAAATCCATCAAGGTGACATAACATTATTTTAGTGTTGGTTTTGTTTGTTGACCAAGCTATTTGAAAAGGTGTGTTATGTGGTTCTAGCATGATTTTTGAAAATGTGTGTTGAAAAAGCTCCATAGTGTAGGTTAATAATATTTTGATGGTGTATAAGAAGATTCAAATATATTTTTACTACTATTCCCAACATTTTCTAAATTATTAGTGTTCAAAATTTAGAGTAATGAGAAATAAAATTATGAAGAAAATGAGATATTTTTACACAAATGAAAAAGATACATAAAAGGGTGAAGGAGTTTGAAAAAGTTGCATGGAAGTTCATATTTGTGGCCACCTCATCAAAATATAGAAAAAGAAAGTGTTTCATGAATTTTTTGAAGTTTCATGAATGTCATAGTTTCACGATTAATATATAATTTCTTGAACCCACAAAGTAGAAAGGGAAATTTCGTGAATATAGTGAGTTATGTGATAATAGAGATGTCAAATTGTTGATGTTCAGTAAAATAGAAAAGTTGTGTGGATGTTTGGTGGAACTCAAGGTAGTTTCACATTGGGTTATTCACATTTAGAAATTGTCCACTACCCCATCATTTATAGGGTCTAACACTTAGATAATATAAAGAATATGAAATATTGTAAGATTTTTGTGAAGGTATATATTATAAGAAGTTGTGATTGAGACATTAGTTTCATTCAGAAAATAGAATTGTGTATATATGAAGAGGTGAGTTCTTCAAAAAATAGAGGTTTCTGAAAAAAAATTTGTACCACAAAAAAATTAAATGTTTATTGAAGTTTGGGAGTTCCTAAAAAAAACAAAAGTTTTATGAAATTTATGGAAGTTGTGTGAAAGTTCTTTTATGGTTTCATTAAAGAGATAAGTTTCACAAACAAGAAGGAATTACCCTAAAAAAATTTGGTAAATTTATATTCAGCAAGTGGATAAAATTTGTGATTCATAACACAATGAATGAGTTGAAAAAAACATTATTTAAAGTAATCAATAGATGAATATTTTGGAGGATCATTGAGAAAACTTCAATTGAGATAGTAGTGAGATTTAAAATTTTGAATGGTAATGAATGAAGAGTGAAAGTGAATCTGATCTGAACATTGAACAACAATGTGTTGTAGTGGATTTGGTATATCGTCACATTTACATTGTATGATACTTGGACTATACTAGTTAAGAGTGAACAAGTAAAATTGATGTGTCTCATGCATGTATTAATTTATAATTACACATTTTTATGAGAAGGATAAAGAAGAGTTTTTTGTCTAATAGTATTAAAAGACCCAAAAAAGAGAGTGTTTCAATCTATCATACCCTAATTCACCCCCTCTCAGAGTAATAAACCTAGTGGGGATAATGATTGGTATTAGAGTGAATGGATAATGTGAGTGTTTCTCTCTCAATTGAAGAAATAACATATGTTAATCAAAAATTTATTCTGACATTTGAGGGAAATAATTTCCAACTATGGAAGAATAAGATACAATGTTACTTATTATATTTAGGCATGAATGTGTATACAACTATGATTCATGGGATCTTAGTAATTATGGATGGTGAGGAATTATCAAATACTGAATGAAGATATCTTTATGCAAATTCTAGAGGAATCAATGCTTTAGGGGGATCCATATATAATACAATATACCTGAAAGTAATATCATATAAATACTCATATTTTATGAGGTAATATCAGTAAAATACTTATGAAGGTGAGTAAAAAGTTTAATAATCTAAGTTGAATGTTATACGAAAGATGTATGATTACTTTAGGATTCACTCTAATGAATCTATTAATGCATTATTTGATTAGGTGAATGTGACTGTAGAGGACATGTGAAATCTTGGGTAAATCCTCGATTATGAGAAGATTTTAAAACAAACCCTAAGAATATTTTCCCCATATTTCTGTCCAAAACTCTCTATACATGAGGATAAATATATAATGAAGATAACATTTTATAATATGAACAGTACTCTTGTCTTGTATAAGATTAGAAACAATGATAACAATTTAATGGAATTTTGGAAGTCTAAATTGGTGGTATTCAAGGACTTGAATAATATCACCATAGAGGATGACCTAGAATATTATTAAGTGGACACAGTCATATATTTTATATCATAAAATTATTGAAGGATAAAATGAAAGATTAATGGAAAAATTCCAATCTTGTTTATTTATTTGGAAATGTTAAGATACTTACAAAGAAGAATCCTAATAAGTTGTATGATGATGATTAGGATAATGATAATATTATCATGAATAAGACTTCAACTAATGTCAAATGTAGGAAAAACACTAAGAGAAATTATTTCAATAAAAAAACCTTCTTTCACAAGAGAATAAAAGTTCTAAAAAAACTAAGGCAAATGAAATTATAGATGAAAATACTGAAAAGAAAATACAATGGCATTGGTTGCAAGAAAATACTAAACAAGGGAATATATATACAATGATGATGTACAATTGGAAGGAAAATTTGATCCCCATGTTGAATTAAAATATTCTCTTGAGAAGGAAGATGTTTGGAGAGACAAAATGAATAACTCTAAAAAAGTGGATTATTAATAAAAAATCTATATACATAAGTAAGAAGAAGTTATGTTTGAGATGAAGTTATAAAATAAAAAGATAAAATATGAAAATCTATAAAAATGAGAGAAGGTTGTTGAGTATGAGCTCAAAGTTGAAAATATTTGGGTTATCATGGGCTTGACTAAAATAGTGAAATATTGAGTCAAACATATCAAATAAATTGAGGAGTAAGTTTTTGAACTACATAAAAAGTATAATATTAGGAGAGATTCTTGAATCTCGATAGGACATATGGACAGAAATCCATATAGGTTACATGAAATGGGAAATTTGGGTACATATGTAACGACCCGAACATTTTGAATGATAAATTTTTCTTAAAAATGTGTGTTATATTACAATAAAAAACTATATATCTTTAATAATTATGTGAGTAGAAATTGTAATAAAACCATGATATCTTGACCATTATATGACCATTTTTCAAAATATCTATTAAAAACAATACTCTTAATAATAATTCTATCATTTTAATTAGTGTTATAAATAAAAATGATAATAATTAGTTAATGAAAAAAGGGGAAAATATGGCCTCAACCAGAAACATCATTCCATAAAAATATAATTTGTAGAAGCCTTGGAAAGAGGTATCATAAATGGTCTTTTCTCTTTACCAAGACCAAGATTATCTTGAACATGTTAATCTTGAAGGAAATCACATACAAGAGAAGTTCAAGTTGGTGTAAATTACCACATGAGAGATGTTATCTGAGGCACACCATAAAAGTAGAATCATCACACACCTTACCCTTAGGTAAAAGGTGGGTTTAATAAGGGGTGAAGTGTCCTGAAAATCGTGTGTAATTACTTTGTATAAAAAAAATTTAATTCCATCATTTAAAAAAAATATTTTCATAATAAAATTGAGATGAAATTTGATGAATTGATTTTTTGACCAAAATTTTTACTTTCCAAAAATGAATTATTATTATAATATACTAATATATTATGAATAATTTTTATTTTAATGAAATTGTATGATTAAAACATTCTTATTTAAATTTAAATGATAAAATAATTTTATTTCTTCAAGTGTCATAAATTTTACTATGCATTTTAATATGTATTTTATATCCATTAATATTTTTAATAAATAATTTTTTTTAAATTTAAAATTTAAAATTATAATATTTAGAAAATTATTATGATAAAATAAATATCATTTTTTAAATTAGAACATCGAAATTAGGTTAGGGTGAATTTATGATAATGTTCTAAAATGTATTATTTATTTTGTGAATTGTGAAAATACAGTTTAAGTTTTTTGGTTTGTTTAATGACATAATAATTATTCCATAATTATAAAATAAATAATTAACCAAAATAAAAGACTTAATATATGTTATTTTATTAATATCAAGTATTTTAATATATTTTAATAAATTTCTAAATATATAATTTACTTTCCAAATTTTAAAATCGAAACATTAACTTTAAAATTGTTATTTTGTGAAAACATTAATTTTATTTTCCATAATAAGTAATATAAAATTACTATCTAATATTTTGGATTAAAATATCATAATATGTGTTACAAGTGTCTTATACCATAGAAAAATAGCATAGGCAAGGCCATGGTTTTGCATTTACCACTACCTTGGTGTTGAAGGAAATTAATAAACAAATCCCAAAAAACACCCACCCATTTCATCATTTAATTTCACCTAAAATTCATCCTAAAAAAATATCTGATAGTTTTACCTCTAAATGAGTCCTCTTAATTCATTATCAATCCCCCAAGGTCCTAATCTTTTAGTTTTTAGAGTTTCTCTTCAAGTAAGAGAAATATCAACATCTCTTTTCTTTTCAAGTTCCCTTTTTTATGTGGTATGTCTTTAAAATTTCCATACTATGTTATTATTTTCATTTAATTATATAAAATTAATGTATTAATATTATTTTATTAATGGGATACCTGTTTTCCCTATCTTTTTAATGGTTTCTAATACCATGTCTCATACCTGTTTTGCTGCCCGATTTTCTTCTCAAAATTTCATTTTTTTCTTAAGAAATTATATTATTTTCTATTTTAGATGCCCAAAACTCTTTATTTTATAGGGGTAATCACATATATGTTAAAATTATCTATTTTATTCTATGATTAACATACATGAAACCCACCTTACTTTCTCATGAGTGAATAATGACATGAAGATCTTGCATTTAATCTTTTTTTAAACACCATGATTTTGATATGAAACTCGTTTCTTTTATTCTCCATGGGATATTTAAGAAATGTTTTATTATGATATATGTGGCTCACATTAATTAATATATATTAAGGGTTTACTCTAATAGAACTCCAATGAATTGGGTAAATAATTTATTCTCTAGAGGTGACATGTTTTACGATACCTTAGTGAATAACCTTGTTAATACTTATAACACCTCGATAAAAAACCTTAGTGATATGATGATGAATGTATCATTTAATTTTTGTATACATATTTAGATGTTATAAATCATTTTATTTTTACTATGATATTCATTTTTTCTCTTTTTCTCATTCCTTTATGACATTCCTCAAGTTCTTATCGATATTTTTCAAGATCACATGTAAATTGTTTCTCCTGTTTTCTATTACTAGGATTTATGATCACCCTTTCCTTTGATGTATGTAACTAGGTTATGAGATGAAATAAAAGTACTTGAATGACAAATTAATAATCCATTAATTTTTTTTATATGGATGTTTTATGTTTTCATGTACTATGTACCTTGTTTCTAAGAAACTAAACTTTTAAAGATCCTATGTTTTGTAAAATGTAATGAAAAGTTTATAAAATAAAAATGAAGGATTCCATTTTTAGTATAAAAAAATGGTTTAGTTATTTTTGTAAATTGGGATTTGGAATCTTTAGGAAGAAACTTAGAGAAAATTTTAAATATAGAAAAACATCTTGGTATTTTTGTGAAGTTTTAAGTATGTGGTTTCTGATAAAAGGAATCTTTTTCTAGATACGAACAAATGGACTTGGTTATATAAAATATGTACCTAGGGGTAATAACTCTGAAAAGTTGTATTGGGTCTGCATCAATGTATCTTATTTCATGACAATGGGTCTTACTTCACACCTGGTTTTATACTTATAAGGGATATGTTTGGTTAATCAAAATATTTTTATGAATCATTATGAAAGATTTAAAGAAAATGTAATTGTTGTTAAAGAATAACATATTTTAGCCTGATGTTTTAAGACATGAAATTCCATTAGAATTATAAGATTATTAAATGAAACATATTTCTCAATAAGGATTTATTCTTATATAAAATGGAGGGAAATGGGAGAAACTATGTAAATGGTGAGCGCAATGGACTAGGCCCTGATGGACTTCCGATGGAAGTCGGAATAGAAAACTTTATGAGAATGTTGAATCAAATAACTTGAGTTATGAGAAATAAATTAAATCAAGAAAAGTGAACAGATTCACCTTAAAGGTAACAACTTTACATTGAGACCTTCATTCGTCAATTATCACATTCTTTTAGTGGATCTACTGACCCATTGATTGCTGTATAGTGGATAAGATTCATAGAAAAGATATTTTTTGTACTCTATTGTTCAGAACAAGAGAAATCCACCCTCGCTATGTACCACTTAGATGGATAAGCTGATTAGTGTTGTAAACTGGTTACAAAAACGAATACAATAAAGGATATTAATTCAATAGCGTGGGGAGAGTTCAGGGGAATCATTTTCAAAAAATATTCCCCCCATTAAAGGCGAACAAAAATGGAGAAGGAATTCCTAGATTTGAAGTAGAAGGAAAATGAATCTGTGGGAATTTATGAGATGAAAAACAAAATAATTTACCATTACACCTCTATATTTTTCATATATCCTAATGGGAAGGTTGATATATTCTTTGATGTACTAATACCTCACCTACAGAAAAATATAGCCAATCGAGACTATGAAACTATAAGGATATCATGAGGAGTACTATGAAAGTTTAATTGGAGTTCGAAGAGATAATATGGTCCCATTTATCAAATGAAATAAGAAGATATTTGGATCCAAACCTGGGGAGGAGGTTTGATCAAGGAAGATGAGGAAAGAAAGTGAAGATTCCCAGGTGTAACAAATGTGGGAAGAAGCATTTGGGGAACTTCTTACTTTGGAGAGGGAAATGTTACAAGTGTGTAAGAGATGACTGTATTTATCAGAACTATCTTATTGAGGTGAATCCTCATCTTCTCAACATTAATGAAAAAGGGATGATGGTACAAGCCTTTCTTGATGTTCAATGCATTATGTGTGAAAAACATGGGAACTTTTCCAATCACTTTCCAAATCCAAAGATAGCGGAGGGAAATCACAATCAACCTCAACATAGGCCAAGGGATCAATGTCATGATTTTTCTATCATGAAATATGAAGTTGAATCTCCAAATTATGTGGTGGTAGGTGATCTCATTGTTCTCTCAAAGCTAGAAAGTATGTTGTTTGATATTGGTTATACAAATTCCTTTATTTTATCTAATGTTGCAAATAATATATAACAAATACCTAAACTAATAGAAGTAAAACTATCATCTAAGACTCTTGGAGGGATTATACAAGCATCATAAGTGTATAGAAACTCTAGTATTTAATTTGGTGAGAATAATCTCATCACAAATAATGTATTCATCCCCATGCTCGAATTTGACATTAATCTAGGTATGAAATACCTCTCAAAGTATAATGATAATATCAACTATATAATCAAGGAAATCTCAGTAGTCTTGAATGGAAAACCTACAATTTTTTTTCAAAGGAGAGATACCTCAACCTGATCTTTGTCTAGAAGCACTACCTTTAGCCTTATTTATGGAAATGATCTGTGAATTTGAAAAAGGAAATGAAAGTATAAAATAGAAAATTTCCCCATCATTTGGGAATATGTTGAAGTATTTCTTGAGGAGTTACCTAGAACTCACCTATTAAGAGAGGTAGAGTTCTCCAGTGAGCTCATTCTTGGTTTCGAGCCAATTTCAAAGACACCATATAGAATTGAAAATGTGGAGCTTGAGGAATTAAAGAAGAAATTCAAAGATCTTTTGGAGAGGGGGTTTATCAGACCAAGTGTGTCTCCTTATCTATCACTTGTTATTTTTGTGAAGAAGAAGGATGAATCAACACAAATATGAATTGATTACAGAGAACGTAATTGGATCACAATAAAGAACAAGTACCCTCTTCAAGAAATTGATGATTTCTTTGACCAACTTCATGGGGCTCAATTCTTATCCAAGATTGATCTACGATCTCGTTAACATAAATTCAAGGTAATGAAATAAGATATTACAAAGTCCTCCTTCTGACCATGATATGGGAATTATGATTTTGTTGTTATTCACTTCGTCTTGACTAATGATCCATCTATTTTTATGTATTTTATGAATAGAGTCTTAAAGGACTATATTGATAACTTAGTGGTAGTTTTTATTGATGATATTATGATATATTCTAAAATTAATAAGGTTCATGAGGATCATCTAAGGGTTATATTTCAAAATATGTGTAAGGAGAGGCTATTTGGAAAGTTTAGAAAATATGAATTTTTGTTACAGAATGTTGTGTTCTTGGGGAACATTGTAACCAACGAAGTAATATAAATTGATTCTACCTAGAAAAAGGTTGTAGAGGAGTGTCATCATACTAAAAAATAACTAATATTCTGAGTTTATTTGGATTAACGGAACATTATAGGAGGTTTGTGAAAAACACTTCATAACTTTCTAATCCACAAAAAAATTTAACTCAAAAATGGTTCATGTTCATCTAGAATAAGGAGTGTGAAGAATGTTTCTAAGAGATAAAGAAGAGATTGGTTAATACACCTATGTTAAGTCTACCCACTATCAGATAAGGATTCATTATTTTTAGCGATGCATCTCATAAATGGATTTGGTATATCCTCATGAAAAATGGAAAGGATATTGCTTATACATCTTTATAGTTAAATACTCACGAGTAAAACTATGCTAGACATGACCAAGAGCTAGCTGTGGTTGTTCTTGCTCTTAAGATATGGAGGCACTATATTTATGTGGAGAAATATGATATGTACATAGACCATCAACGTTTAAGGTATATTTTCACACAAAGGGAATTGAACTTGAGAAATAGGATATGGTTGGAACTTCTTAAAGACTTTGATTGTTCAATTTAGTATCAATCTTGAAGAAAAACAAAGTTTATAATGAATTATGTAAGAAATACCTCTTATTCTGGAAATGATGAGGATTCATGTATATCCTTTGATCAAAGGCATAGTAAAATTGGACATGGGAATCAAAATGGAAGGGATACCATCAACTCTATCCCAAATAATTTATCAACAATAATTACTAGATAAGATCAAGAAATCTCAAAGAGAATACCCTTTTTTATAGAACAAGTTAAAGGTTGTGAAGAATGAGAAGTTTCTTGATTTCAATATTGATCAAGAAGGTGTAATGAAATTTAATTCAAGGTTGTGTGTTCCATATTTTTTGGAAATAAATAAGGAGCTAATGGATGAAGCTCATATCTCCACATACTCTATAAATCTTGGAAGAATGAAAATGTATAGGGACCTTTGTGATAATTATTGGTGGGATAAAAGGAAAAAGGACATTTTCAACTATAATACAAGGTTACCAGTGTGTCCACAAATGAAGGTAGAGTGATAACATCCTAAAGGTGTATTATAAAACTACCCATACCAACACAGAAGTGAGAAATATCACTATGAACTTTTTCACTGGTCTCCTGAAAGAATATGAATGAAATAATGAGATTTGTGTTATAGTGGAACGTCTCACTAAGACTTACCATTTTATCTATATTTGGGAAGATTTATCTCTTAACCAAATTTCCAAGATTTACAAAAAGGAAGTGGTGAGGTTGTATGGAGTGACAATTTCTATCATTTTAGATCATGATCTAAGGTTCACATCAATGTTATATAGAATTATTCAACATGATATGAGTACTAAATTTAATTTCAGTAAAACCTATCACCCCCAAAATTATGACCAATCTTAAAGGACTATTCAAACACTCGAGGACATGATAAGAACAAGCTCAATAGAATTTAAAGGTGGATAAGATAAACATATCCCATTATTTGTGTTATCATACATCAATATCTTGAATTTGTGTATTCAAATGGAACCCTATAAAGCTTTATGTGGGAAGCATTGTACAAATCTTACTTGTTGGGATGAAGCTAGTGAGAGAAATATTCTTGGACTAAATCTAGTGCAAGAGATGAAAAAAGGTTCATTCCATCCAACAACACATGAAGGATGCTCAGAATTAGTAGAAGATCTATACTAACAACCATCAAAGGGACTTAGAGTTTGATGTTGGTGACAAAATATTCCTTCAAATTTCACCTTAGAAGAGAGGCATGTGATTTTGGAAGAAATGGAAGCTCAACCCCTGGTACATAATCCCCTATGAAATCCTTGATCTTATAGAAGTAGTGGCCTATCAACTTGAAATTCCACCCAATATAGCTCATGTTACTGATGTTTTCAATGTATCTTTATTAAGTAAGTGAATACCTGAACCTTTACATGTACTAAATCTTGAGGTGGTACAACTAGAACATGACCTCTTTTATAAGGAGTAGCCAGTAGAGATCTTGGACCGTAGAGACAAGGTTATATGCAATAAGAATACCCACCTCATAAATTTTTTGTGGAAGAAGCAAAAATATAAAGAATCCAAATGGGAAATAAAGTAAATAATGAGGAAGAAGCACCCACACATTTTCTCAATCAAGGGAATGATTTGAAATTTTGAGTATGAAATTTTTTAAGGAGGGAAGAATGTAATGAACCAAACTTTTTGAATGATAATTGTTTCCAGAAAATGGGTGTTATATTATACTAAACAAAGCTATATATATTTAATAATGGTGTGAGTATAAATTGAAATGTGACCATTGGGTTTCGACTGTTACTATTGGTAAATACGACCGTTGGAAACAATAATATTAAAAATAAATTTAATATTATAATTAGTGTTATAAGTAGAGATGATAAAGGTTAATTAATGTAGAAATGAGAAACGACGGCCCCTAGCAGTAGTGTCATGATGTAAGAACCCAATTTGTTAGAGATTCAGAAGGAGGAAGCATCACTGGACTTTACTCCTAACCATTCCAAATCGAGCCTTAACATGTTAAGATTGAATTAAGTAACCTACATGAGAAGTTCATGTTAGTGGAAATTACCACTCGGGTGATGTTAGCTGAGGCACCCAATGAAAGTGACACCATCGCAAACCTTACTCTTAGGGCGTACATGGGTGTATAAGGGGTTATGTTTCCTAACCTTAGTTTTCAATTCCATTTCACCAATAAAATTTTTGTTCCATCATTTACATTTTAAGAATATTTTTTCTTAATAAAATTGAGTTGGAATTTGATAAATTGATTTTCTCTGTCTGAGATTATGCTTTCTAAAAATAAAATAATTATTATAATAAAATAATATATTTTCAATAATGTCTATTTTAATGAAATATTATGATTAAAAAACTCTTAATAAAATTTAAATGATAAAATAATTTAATTTTTTTCATGTGAAAGAAATTTTACTATTCATTTTACTAGGTATTTTTTCCCGACTATTATTTTTAATAAATACAGTTTTTATATTTAAAAGTAAAAATTATAATATTTATATAATTTTTATGATAAAATAAATATCATTTTTTAAATTATAATGTTTAAATTAGGTTAGGGTGAATTTATGAAAATTTTCTAAAATAATTTATTTTTCTGATGAGTAGTAAAAATACAGGTTGAGTTTTTCTGTTTGTTTAATGAAATCATAATATGTTCAAAATGATGTAATAACTAATTAAAAAAATCCATGACATAATCTATTTTATTTTATTAATACCATGAATTTTAATATATTTTAATCAATTTACAAATATATAATTTACTTTTCAAATTATAAAATCGAAGCATTAACTTTAAAAATGTTATTTTGTGAAAAAAAAATTTCTTTTCCAAAATAAGTAATATAAAATTATGGTAGAATCTTTTGGATTAAAATATAATTATAGGCATCAGAATTATCCAATACCATAGGAAAATACCATGGGAAAGCCCATGGTTTTTCATTTACCAATACCTAAGTGTCCAAGGAAATTAATAAACAAATCCCCCACTTTTACTATAAATACGCACCCATTTATTCATTTAAATTCACTTAAAATTCTTCCTCCACAATTCTATGATATTTGTACCTCCAAAGGAGTCCTACAAAGGTGTCCTCAATCTTCCAAGGTCCAATCATTGATTGAGTTTTAGGAGTTACTCTTCACGGTAAGGGAAATCTCAACTTCTCTATTCCTTTCAAGTTCCCTTTTTATGTGGTACGTATTTAAAATTTCCATATTATTTTCTTATATACATTTTATTCTATCCCATTAATGTATTAATATTATTTTATTAATGTGAGGAATTTTTACCCTCTCTTTTTAATGTTTTCTAAAACCATGTTTTATACCTACTATGCTACCAGATTTTTTTCTCAAAATTTATATCTTTTTCTCAAGAAATTATCTTATTTTATTTTTTGAATACCAAAAACTCATATTTTCCATGGGTATTCACTTATATGTAAAAGCTATCTATTTTATTATGGGATTAACAAACATGAAACTTTCTTTTTTTGGGATTATAATGACATAAAGATCTTGTTTTAATCATTTTTTTAAAACAACATGATTATGATATGAAACCTATTTATTTTATTCTTCATGAGTTATTTATAGAATGTCTTATTATGATATATATGAATCAAATTATTTAATACATATGAAGTGTGTTCCCCAATAGCACTCCATTGCATTGTGTAAAGAATTTCATCTCTAAGGATGACATGTTTTATGATGCCTTAGTGAATAACCTTGGTATTTTTCAACAGCTTAGTGAAAAGCCTTAGTGATATACTTATGAATGTATCATTTAAATGTTTTATCCATATTTACATGTTATAATTCATGTTTTTCTTATTATGATATGCCTTTTTCCATTTTTTCATGCATTTATGATATTCCTTAAGTTCTTATCAATATTTATCAATATCACATGTAAAATTTTTATCCTATTTTTAATTACTAGGCCTTATACTCACCATTTCAGTTGATTTATTTCCCCAGGTTATGAGATATTGTAAAATTAATTAGGTTTAACCATTAATAAGACTTTTATTTTTTTTATAAGAATGTATTAAATTTTCATGTATTGTGTACCTTGTTTCTAAGAAACTAAACTTTAGAAGACCCTATATTTTGTACAATGTAATGAGTTGTTTATGAAATAAAATTGCAAGCTATCATAACAGAGGTCCAGTAAAGTAGTCAAATAATTTTTAGGATAAGAAAATGACACATAAAAATGACACAACAAGTATAGGTATTGATTTAAAATATAAATCATTTATGATTGGTGTCATACTAAAATCACTCACTCCGAGGTTGAATTTATATTTGTGTCAGAATCAGAATTTTATGATTCCAAGAACCAAAGGGAAAACCAATGTTGTATCCCTGAAACATAAGAATTCACCTCATATTGTGTTTTATTTTGTGGAAATACCGGACACTCCAAAAATATCTATTTTATATACTAGAGGTATCATAGGTAGAAGAATAATATATGCATTCAAACAGATTTCAATATTATAGGAATTATTTTGATGGTAACTATATTTGGTGTGGAGGTTTTAGACACAAAGGAAAATATTTCTCATTAATAATGTAGAGAAATGTGTCAACCTAGATCCAAAATGGTTTTTTGTATAAGATCAAGGCATCATCGAATAATTTGAAAACAAAAAAAATGATTTGTGGCTTTATTAGATGAAATTGGTCTATTATACTTTGAGGAAGATCAATAATACCAATCAACATCAGGTATGGAGTTAAATACATGGATCATAAATAAAATATATGAGTAATAAGTGGTTCTGGATATGGCCCTAAATTATTAGATCATGCTAGTATATATATACTTGATAGTGGATTCTCTTCCCATATGATAATAAATAAAGATCTTTTCATATGAATAAAGTTTGAAAAGGAATGTTTTTTTCAAATTTGGAAAGGATGAATTCTTAGAGATTATTGTTTTATGAAAATCCATGTTTGGGGGAAAATATAGGAGACACACAAATGTATTGGTACTTAATGATCTTAGTCAAAAATTTCTAAGTTACATTCAACTCTGTAACTTAGGAAATGTAAAATTTCTTACCAGGAATATGTGTATCTTCAAGGGAAAATATGGTACAACGGTTTTTCTTAGGAGGCACAAAAAGGGGAATCTATATATTGTGAGTATAGAAGAATATATATTCCTTCTATTTAAGGAAAATTAAAATATATTATTCTATAAATATCTCGGTCCTTTGATCTAATGGTCCTTGGAAGATATAATGAAATATAATGGAGCTCATGATATCCTTAATCTATCATGTGATCACAAAAACATGTGTTATGTTTTCCAATAATGGAAGATAACTTGAAATGATTTCAAGTAAAATAAAATAAAGTAGAAAATAGTATTGCAAGTGGTGTATATTGATGTGTTTGTAACTATATTACCAAGAGATAGTGATGGGAGAAGATACTATGTGCTGCTAACTGATGATTACTATAAGGTTTCATGAATACTTTTCATCACCCACAAGTATCATGTGTTTTGTTACCCAACACAATATTAGAGAGAGGTTAGAAGGATGTTTGGATAGAAAATTATAATATTATGAACTGATAATGGCATAAATATTACTAATATATAGTTGTAATAATATATCAAGAATCACAGGATAAGGAATCAAGTGTCATTAGTGAGAACATCTTATCAAAATGGTGTAGTTGAGAGGATAAATTATATTACAAAAAAATTGACCAGAATAATACCTATTAAGAAATACCAACCAATGAAATTTGGGAAAGAAATTGTCTTGACATTGTTCTATATCACTAACAGAGATATATTGTTTCTAAGGGATGAAAATAATCTATATGACTTGTGGTATTGAATGAAGTTGACATTAAAGTAATTTTATGTCTTCAAACATAGGTTTTTTATTAGCAATATTGTTAAGCATATAATGTTTTAATCCAATAGAGATAAAGGGATATTATAGTCTATTATAGAAAAATAAAATCATATAAATTGTTTAATAATAAAATAATAATGGTTTTTGAGAGAAATGATGATGTTTTGGTAGATAATGAGTAAAATATTCAGTAAATTATGGGAAAATATCAAGAACATAGTGACAAAGATATGAGAAACTCATGGGGTGTTTAGTTTCCTAAAGCAGATTTTAGAGAAGACATTGATAATGAACAAGATGAAGTAAGATTTGATACTTCATAGAATCCAAACTAGACAACTAAAATTGATAATATTAATATCTTCAATAATGAGTTAACACCGGTGAAAATTATGGGAATAAATTATTTATAACAAATATATTTTCCATCATAGGTAGAGAAAACAATGTGTTGAAGAATTTCAAAAAATGAGAACTCGGTTTGGGTGATGAATGAAGATCATGAATAAATTTAGACGAATCAAATATGGTAGATTTTTTTTGAGACTGATGTAAATGAATGTCACCAAGAATAAATGGGTATTCTAGGTTAATGTAAATAAATATAACATATTTATTCAAAAATAAATCATGATTGATGTGTAAGGGATACTCCCAGATCGATGGAATCAATATAGATGGGGCATTTTCACTCATTTAAAGGATGGAGACTTTTAATCTATTCTTATACATAAATGTGTAAAATAAATTCAATATTTTTACAGATAAAGGTAAATTATTAATTTATGAATGTAACTATTGATGAAGAAGCGTACATCAAATAGATACACAATTTTTTTATTCATGAAAATGAGAACAATTATTTTCAGATGAAGGTTCCATATGGGTTGAATCAATAACTAAGAGCATGGTATTAAAGACTTGATTAGTATATAAATAATCCTAGTTTCTAGTGTGGTGGTGTTGATTACAATCTCAACATCAATAACAAGATTAATCAAATTATGCTACTGCCAGTCAATGCCAACGACTTAGTTTTTGGTGGATCAGGGAAAAAAACAGTGAAAAATGTTCGTAGAATTCATGAAATTACAGTTTAAAATATCAATAGTTGGAGAGATTACATATCTTCTTGGTTTATAGGTGATGTAATGAATACATGGGGCCCTTATTAATTAATATAAATATTACAAGGAGGTTTTGAGATTATTTTGAATAAATAATTATAAGGAGATGAAACATCAAGCTACAACCCAAATGAAACTTTCATGAGATGATAATGGAAAAAGTGATCAATGCCACAAAATACATGTTGATCATTGGGATCCTATTGTAATTAAAAAAATTATGACCTAATATTGTGCTAACCACAATCTAAATAGAATGGTATAAAAGTAATACCAAGAAAATAAGCTAACTTTATGTGGAAATAATACATTAGTATATCAAGGGAATGGTGGATTTCATTTTACTATACAATAAAAAATATTAGAAAATGTAATTGGGTTATAGTGATGCTGATTGGGCAAATTTAGTAGATGATAGAATGTCAATTTTATGTGGCTCATTATATCTTAGTGTATTGTATATATCTTGTCTTACTAATAAACAATATTTCATTTCTATGAGTAGCGTAAGAGATGAATATATTTCAGCCACTCAAGATTATATTCAATTACTATATATGAAATAGTAACTTGAAGATATTAGATTTGAAGTGAAGTCACAGTTCAAAATCAATTTTGATAATTCAAGTTCTATATATATCAGAAAAAGATTATCTATTATTCATGGAATAAGAACATTGAAGTCAAGTAAAATTTTATCCAAGAGAAGGTGGGGCAAAGGTTGGTAAAGTTGGAGTATGTGCCTACAAGAACTTAGGTTGGAGACATTCTGAAAAAATGCCTTACCCAAATAAAAATGTGAAAGAAATCATCTGTCTCTAAGAGACTAATAAACCCCCCACACTTAAAAAAATGGATATATAACCCCTTCTCCCATATGTATGTTATATTTTTTCTTATGAGTGGATATGTGTTGTTTACCTTGTTGTAGGCCATAAAAAAGTCACATTTGGGTTCAATGACAAAGGGTGGTGGATTTTGTTTTCATGAAAGGGTGATAAGTTGATAGGTGGGCATATAAACATGGGTATTTTAAATTTGAAAGTGTTAAATATGATCATTCAAAGTATATATATTAGGATAGTTTATTAAATGGGGTTCATGATGAAATTAGTTACACAGTGGGGTTTATGAAGTGTTCTTATTGAGTGTCATCATTGTTCTCAGAGAAATGGGGTTGAGTTACAACATTTATCTTAGAGATAATGAAATGGTTTTATTACAAATATATAGTTTCATCTAATGGTTATTCAAGAAAGAAGTGATTCATTGATGAAAATTTCTTTCTACCCATGTTTCTCACATTGAGCACGGGTCATGTGGACTTAGAGTTTGTGTAGAGTAAATCTTTGATCTCTATATAGAGTCATAGGATGTGAATTATGGTTGAAGAAAGAAGTATGGAAAGTTTTATCAATGATATGAAAACATGATAATTAAGGTTCTATCCTAGTATAGAGACTTGTCAAAAAATCCAAAGGGGAATTTTTTTTGGTAAACAAAATCCCAAGGTGACATTGAAGTATTTTGGTTTGGTTGTGTTTATTGAAAAATCTATTTGACGAGTTCCATTGTGAATTTATAGTGTGATTGATGATAATGTATGTTGAAAAAGCTATAGGATAGAGGTATGGAAGCTCTGGAAGGTGTACAATAAGTTTCATGTATACGGTGGAGGTGTTTTCTATTGTTTTATAAATTTTTAGGACCCATCATTTAGAGAAATGGGATTTTTTTTTGATAAAACTGAAATATTCTCTAAAAATTAAAATGTTATATGAAAAGGTGAAATATTTTCATGAAATTATGTGTATGTTATTATTTTAACCCACCTCATCAAAATATAGAAAAAGATTTTTCTTGAAAAAGTCATATAGTTTTACAAAATTCAAAGATGCACAACATAAATAGACATTCATAAAACCATGAAATATGTATGGATGTTTTTTTATAGTAGTGAGTTATGTGCTAAAGCTGATGTCAAATAATTGAAGTTCAAAGAACCATGAAAAGTTCACACAAGGTCAGTGGCATGCATGGAAGTTGTACGTAGGGTCATCTAAATCTATAAATTGGCCATTCCCCCCTCATTTGTACTATCCAATACTTAGAGAATATTCGGGCTCTATGATCACAAAAGATTTATATAAATGAATTTATTTCAATAAGTGACTCAAACATCATTTTCTTGTAGAAAAGATACTTGTGTCTATATAACCTAGTTTTTTCCATGACAAACTAAAAGTTTCATGAATGTTTTAATTCTTTAAAAGTATGAGAAGTTGTGTGAATTCTGGGACTTCCTTGACAAAAACAAAATTCATGTGAAATTTATTAAAGTTTTCTAAAAGTTTTTATAGGTTATTTGAAATTGATGAGTTATGCAAATGATACTAAATTAAGATAAATTATTTGGTAAATTTATGTTCATCAAGTGGATAAAATTTGAGATTTATGACACACTAATTGAGCTATAAACAATATTGATTCAAGTAATAAATAAGAATACTACAGAGGAGTAGTGAACACAATTTAGTTTAGTGAGTAATGATATTTGAATGTGTGATGGTAGTGAACTTGGTGGGGGTAGTGAGTCTACTTCAAAAATTGTAATATTATTTCACTATAATGGATTTAGTATATATTCACATTGAATTTTTATTCTCCATGGAATATCCGAGTTAAGGGTGAATCGAGTAAATTTTTTTGTTTCTTGATCATGTTTTAATTTAATATTTTACTTTTCTATAAGAATGGGAGAGAAGATTGTTTTGTTTACCAATAAAACAATATCAAAAAATGGGAGTATTTCAACCTGTCATACCATTCCCCCCCCTCTTAGAGTAATAAACCTTGTGGGGATAACACATATTAATTTTTATGAAAACATTGAGGAATTATTTTTGATGAAAAAAACTTTTTAAGAAGAAATTTATTCATTAGATATTTCCAAGGAAGATTTGGGTTTAAATGTTTTCATCTAAAATTTGGTTATAATTTTAACTCATAAATGGGAAAAATTATATTTAAGAAGGGTTGAATTACATGTAATTTTGTGTGTATGTGGGGAAAATTTTCTTATTAACAACTAAAATGAATCTATAAAGTATGTGATTACTATATTTTTTTTAAATTTAGACTAAACTATAGAGATAATTTATTTAAACATAGATCTACCTTGGAAATTTCAAATGGATGAATTTCATGCACAAAAATACCTTTTAAAGAATTAAACATGTGTTTTCCAACTCTGATCCATTGGAGAAGTTATTAATCCCACAAAGGGAATTATGCCTTATGGGGGGGGGGGGGGGGTGAATAAGAGCATGTCAAATAAAATCCACTCACTTTGTGGTATTGTTATATTATTATTGAAAATAAACTTATTTTACTCAACAAATTTATAAGTGGAAATGAAAAATTAAAATGTGATTCTACTTGGTTCACCCACACTAGGTTAAGTTCAAAGAGAATGCACAAAATGATGTGTTGATATACCATAATTCACTAAATAATATTTTATAATGTATATAGAAGACTCATTATCCCTCTTGGTTCATAACCTCTCATAAGATAGAATTCTAATATCTCTTTCACTCAAGAAGTAATAACTTCCACTAAAGAGTATACATATTTATCACAAAAAAAAAGTTTCACCTCTGTTGGTGTAGAAATAAACTCTATATTTATCAAGATCAATGATCTAATATTCCCCCACTTTATATTTATCTTTATGTTTCATTGATATTCAAAATACCTCTAATATTATCGTAATATATCTATAGAATTATTTATTCTCTCACATGCACTTTCTTTTTATGTCCAGTTAATTTCCACTTATCTTCACTTCATGACAATAGAGCACAAAGCTTTATCACATAAAGCCTTTATAATATACCCTCATCCAAAAATCATGGCCTAATCTATATCTATCATCTAAAAATTACAACATTAAAAATTATTGAAAATATATATGATCAAAAAATTATGGAATAACCAAAACCACCAGGTTGAAATATTGTCTTCATAACATTATTTTCTGATCGAGAAAAAATTTTCAATGAACAAACCCACAAACACTTGTTAAGAAAATTCTAAAAAAAAGATAGGGTCATATTACAGTGTGAGGATCTCTTGATAACCCATAGAGCTACATCCATTATCTATCTTTCAATAATTTTTAACATATTAACATTACCTTGAGGCACAATATTTTACTCTTTAATTTTCACTAAAACACAAGAATAAAATATTACAATCTTCACATAAAAACTACAGAGAAAATGCCACACCAACCATACCTATAAAATAGATATTATAGTGTAATTTATAGTACATTGCAACATAGTTTTTGTTTCAAAGAATAAAATATCTCTAAATACTTCCAAATTCAAAAACACGAATTCCAAATAATAATATAATCCATTTTGATGTATTTCCATTAGTTTTTTTCAAACAAATATAACCTAAAACTTATATTTTTATTAACAGTCTCCCCCTTTGGGTTCATTGATGACACACCACACTTCTTCAAAAAACAAAAAATTTATATCATAAGAATATTTTTCAGAGTGTATCCAATGATTTATAAATCATTAACTTTAAGTACAAATGATTCATACTAATCCTAAATAGCAAGGGTTAAATGAAAAATTTATCATTGAATTGCTTCATTATCCTCATGATTTGATACCTCTTATTGTATCAAATCGTTAACCTACATCTAAATCTCCATATCTTTAACTCATCTCATATATATAAACTCCCCCTAATAATATGTTTATGAACTCTCCCCTATTACATCTTCTTCCTTAAATACTATTATTCCACTTTAAACTTCACTTGAAAAAAATTCCAACCCTTTAAATTCCTAAGGAATAACTTTGGTATTTCTCCCCCTAATATTTTGAGCATATCTCTTAATTTTCAATAAACCAAAAGATAAAATATTCAATTTTACAATGATAAATATATAACTCAACCAATCGATACATGATTGAAATTATACCATATATTGAACTAGTTTTCTATGTTAATAGTAATAATTAATGAAACTTGTAATTAGTGATACCATTTGTTAAAAAATAACAATGAAGTGAAAATTACCTTTAGGGGATCGGGGGTCCCTTATCTAAAAAATTCTAGTGGATGGAGATGGTTGAACTCCATGGTTAATCTGATTACTCTTAAAACATTTTTTCAATATTTCTTTTATCATGATATCTACAATTCCTTCTAGAGTAGAAACATAATCCATTTTCACTAACCCTTTCCAAACATTATCCTTTATAAAGTGATACTTTATCTCTATGTGTTTTTTCATGAATGATAAATTGGGTTTTTACTCAGATTTATAACTCTCATGTTATCATATTAAATTAAAATTTTATAATTTATCTCAAATTAGGTTTCTTCCAAATATTTTTTTATTTATAAAATTTATACACAGGCTTGTTTAGTGACTATATATTCATCTTATATAGTGTTTGACGATATGCAATCATTATTTTTTTCTCAACCAAAATATACACAACTTCTCAAGATAAATTGAAAAAATAAGTAGGCATTATATCATCTTTTTAACTATACTAATTTGGATTCATATATCCAAAAAATCCCATCTATTGTTTTCCTCTATAGAATAGTATGAAATACATTTTTCCTATGATATACTTAAGTATTCTTTACAAAACAAGATTGCGACCTTATTTGGGACAACATTGACATCCCTCCATTTTTCATGTATAAAACACAATGTTTTTATTAATGTTTTTAATTATAATAATATTTCAATGATTTTCTTATACTCCATCATATATACCAATTTTTCCTTCATCATCGTTTAACAAATTTATCCAGGTAATAACTGGTGTTGTCACAATCTTACTATCTTCCATGAAAAATAATTTTAACACTGCATTATCATATTAGAATTGTGATATTATTTTCCCATGATCTCTATGTATCACTTAAAAATTTTGGAAAAATTTCAATTTACATATCACATACATTTATAATTTGTACCTCATAAATTCTAAAAATTCACTACATTTTATGTCATCCACAAAAATAGTACCACCATTCCATGATCATTATTCCTCTTGACATAGAGATTATGATCAAATACTCTACACTATAATACAAGTTATTTTAAGTATTATTCAATTCTAGGATACTAAGATCTTGGCTCTTGCTTCATCCCTTTGAGTAAATTCTTCAATCAACACAGTTTGTTCTCATTTTCAATAACTCCATTGAGAAAAAAAATATTTAACAATCATTTGAAATACCTTAAACATTTTATCCACTATTATGACCAAGAATAAGCTAACCATTTTCAATATTTTCATGAGGGAAAATGTCCCATCCATTTAAATTCCTTCAAAATTTTTACACTTTAAGTATTTAACTTATTTTAGAAATGCCACTTTGTTTTGATAGAAATTTTATTTTTTAGCCTCAAAAAAATATCCCATGTTTTATTCTTCTTATTTTCTCAAACTTTTCATTCTTAAATTTTATTAAACTCTTAATATTAACAAAATCATGAAAATTTTTATGATATAATATATATAAGACTATTATCTATGTTTTATTAATCATTTTTAGAATTTATATTTAACTTCCTTGCTATTAGAGAATTTATTATAGCATATGAATCAACATCAACCCCATGTTATCCCTAGGAGATAATAAACTCAATATCTACTTCTCCTAGAATTTATTCACAACATTATATAAAGTTATACTAATTTTCCAAAGTAGTGATTTTTTTTATCCTAACTAGTTTAAATACCATGAGGGGGGGGGGGTGAATCAGGGTATGATAGATTAAAACAACATCCCCTTCAGATTGTATTTCATTGTTTAAACAAAACACTCTTCTCTATAATTCCCATATAAATGTATGAACAAAAAATTAAATCATGCAGAAGACATAATTATTTTAGTTGGTTCACCCTCAGTAGGATAAAACTAAAGAGCATACAATGACAATGTGCTGATTACCAAAATTACTAAGGCTCACTTCCAATTCAAGGTTCGGGCTAGGTCACTTCTACACAAAGGCTCGCTTCCCATATAATATTTAGGGACATCTATGTACTTACCAAGGTTTATTTCATCAATCATCCTTCTGTGGATCACTACCGGTGAAAAGGATCACCTAATTCCTCTACCATTACTCACTTCTATAAAAAGTATTCACACTCAGTTTATGGACATTTAGGTCTCTTCATTAAACCAATGAATGAATCCCCAATTTTAGGTAGATACTCTATTTAATTTATACTTTCATACACTTGATTAATATCACTTTACCATAGATTTATTAGGAAATCCATTCTGAACACTTTCTCAATGATCGCTAACTTCCCGAAGCTCACAAAACATTCACAAAATTTTCCAATTATTCACTAGAATATACTACCTTTTTGAAACCCATAACATTAAAGAATCTCACCTCTTTTATGAATCTCAACCAGTATTCATGAAGAAAACTCATTTCACAAATATGAAACACTTTTTCAAAGCTCACTTAGCTTTCATGAAGCTCTCAAATTTCATTCATCATTTTATAGCCTTCAATAACTTCAATAATTTGAATAGGATTACAAATTTAGGTCATCTTTCATATAATTCATGAAATTCCTTTCTTCATGAATTTTTTCTCAAGAAACAACTTCAGGAATATCCTTCATGAATTTAGATTATGTGGATTTTGTTAAGGATTGATATACTTTTCTAAGGGGGTTATAAGCCTGTTTATAGGTGTTGCCTCTTATTATAGAAGATTACATACTATTCATCACCTTTCCATGAAGATATCCAATATCATTCACAAATATCATTTTTTTCATGAAGAACCATGGAAATTTACCCATTCACGATGGTTCTTGTAGGTGTAGAGATTACTATTAACCCTTAATGAAATCATAATGCTCCACAACTTTGTGAAACCTAGCCTTTTCAAACCACAAATTAGATTGTAAATATTGTTAATATTTATAAACTATAACCTTCACAAAACTCATTCCTTTGACATATTTTTATGATACATTCACGGTAATCCAATTTTCACAATGACTGGTCCATTGTCCAAATTTTGGACCCAATTTGTTTTTCAAACACTAGGAAATGATGCTACCTTGTATAAAAAATTTTCAAAAACTACCTGTAGAGTATCCATTCATTTTTATTGGATCTCTTTCCACATACTGTGAAAAAAACCACAATGGAAATCCACAACTGACCTTTTCCATCTTCTCTTTCAACAAACACAATCAACCCATAAACACTACATTGATACCTTGAGGGGGTTTTCCCCAATGCATATTCAATTCAAACTATCTTTCCAATAATTTCATTAAATAATTTATATTCCTTTACCTTCTATGAGTAACGAATAAAAAATACCTTCATCCCCTCTACTTTAAAACAAACAGTGGCTCTACTCCTTGTTGAGAATAAATAATTTACCTATAAAGATATGAAAATATTTTAATTAAAACTTCTTTTCATGACACATCCCTTGTGGATTTTTATCCTCAAATAGACACAAAAAGATATAGTTTTTATGTAGAATAATTTAAAAAATTCTTCCTCTAAAAAATTATCTATTTGGTCTTTCTTAATGAAAATCATCCTAGACATGTAATAAATTATTTGGTTTATTCTCTCAAAATGACAATTTTATTCAGCAGTTCTCACAACTAAAATTTAATGCCTTATCTCATGTTTTCAATGATAATCCAATAATTAGTTATTTATAAACTCAACACAATTTTTTGTTTAGAATTTTATGATATTTTCCACAATAATTTTCTCTATCAATCATTGATATATGTAATGTAATTAAAAACTTATTATTTGTGATTAATTACCATCACCAATGAAATCATTCATTAATCATCAATAAAGTATATATAATACCACTTTCCATCAATAAAACATGGTGATATCGGCCTAAAAACATCTATGTGAACTAATTCTAATAACCTCATCGACTTCTTATCATTCAAATATCATATTTTTTAATGAAATATTCTTTTGAAAAACATCACATATGTGAGTATAATCACATGTAATATTAGGTATGTTATATGACCCTTCATTTTTCACTAAATCAAATGATTATTTTTGTATTAAGAATCTAATATGTTTATGACACAATTTTTTTTCATCAACATTTGATAGAAAACACATGTATTTCTCTCCACTAATAAGGAAAGTATTCCCATTTTCACACATCCCTAATAAAACAGTTGAATAATATTTTTATTTGAATATAAAAATATTATTGGTTAAGATTATATCATATACAAATTCACGTAATATACTATCAATTAAGTGATTTTGATTAGGAACTTCAATTAAAAAGACATCCATCTTCCTCATGTATTTCTCTATAATTTTGTTTTTTTTTGAAGTCAATGGTCTTTAATACTTTATTATTACAAAACCTTAAAACTTATTCCTTATAATATTTTATGTTTTTTACAAAATTATTATTTCCTAATATATAATAAATACAAATACCTTCATGAATTGAAACTTTGACTCAATCCATTTCCTTTAATAAATATTCACAATTATTGTCTACTCAACCCTTTTCTTATTGATATAATCATGTTTCTTTACATCCATTGGTACATGATATGAATATTAAAACTTGATATTTTATCAGTATTCCACATCTTATTGATATAAAAAACTATTTTTGGTTTTTGGCTTACTCAATAACTAGTTGATATGCTATTTAGTTCCACTTCAGGTCTCCCTTGGCACACCCTTTTTCATCCTTGATAAGAAATAAATATTTTTTTGACTATAACCTTCACATAAAAACAAGATCTATCAATTACATATCAATATTATTTTATTTTTCTATCTTTTATTCCTTGTTCTTATTCCTTGACTTATTACTGTTTTCTACATCATACATGTTTTTTTATTTTTCATCTTTTCATAATGGTAGTACTAAATTTGATGTGTATTATTATGTTTCATAATTTAATATCCTATGGTGTTTTCTCTCTCTATATCTAAAATATATATAATTATTTTTATTGGGTAATTGTTTCGGGTATCATTCATGATGATCTTTTGTCTTAAATTATGTACCACACCCACATTTCATTCATTGTGGAAATAATTTTTTGGCCAAAATATTCAAGATTTTTTTTGTGATCTCCTTGTATTTCCTTAAATTTCTCAATATCCAATGTGAAAAACATTATAATGATTTTATAGGATTCAAATATATTTCTGGATCTTCAAACTTTAAACTTATTTTAGAAAATTATTCTTTAAGAAATAAAATATGTTTTACCATTTCTTTTATCATGTTGGTCGACCCATAAATTATTTGGGCATAATGTAACACCTTGAATCGAATCACTGGGTCTGAGTTAGAGTGACACATGAACTCAATAACACCTCACCATATGTCATAAGATTCTTACTAGAAATCATGGTCTAGGTAAATTTATTGGGAGACTATACCATCCATTAAAGTGAAAAACAGTAGATATATACAAAAATGTAACAATATAAAAATAGAGTATGTGAAAGAATATACATGGAATCTGTACAAATGAGATGAAACAATATACAAAATCAGTTGTAAAACAAGATACAACATAAAATCTCCCAATAATATGGTCATGTATACAACATAAACAAAATGAAAACACAATAATATCTATCACTCTAAGCCTCAACTCATCACAATCTCTAGACTCACCATGAGAAATCCCACACATTGATCAAACCTGGGACTCAATGCCACCTGTACCTATAATAAGTGAGGGATTCTCGGGTACCTAAGTGTCATAGATACTTGAGAAGGGTGTGAGTATAAATTTTTAGGTAACCATCAATAAGGTTCCATACATGAAATATAAATGTAGTGTACAAACTTGTGATAAGCATAGATGAGTAGAAATTAAACAAACAATTCATAACTGCATAACATAACATATAATCACCAACACATAGGTTAGAAATAAAACCCATGTCTAGAGTGATTGTGTTCTCAAAAATATGCTTAGAAACCTAGTCGTACATTCTTCAGCTCCATGCTAGAAGGAACAATTATCATCCACTTGACACAATCACCTCAGTGGGATATTCTAAAAACATGACTGAAATATCCCTATCGAAGTGATGTCCCAAAGTATGTTGTATAGCTGTCTAACACACCCACCTCGAGGTAGTACTCCATGAGGCCCAACCTGCATGCCCAACTACAAGAAAAAATGAACAATACATTATTATACAAGATAAAAAATAAAAGATCATACATCACATCTCTAACGCCCCAACCCTAGTTACCCAGAGTCGGTGCATTATTACATAACATTGGCATGATCACAAGAAAGATCAAATCTCGAAAGACCGATTGGTTTAGTAGCCTTGGAAACACTAGATATATTCATAAGTCTTACATTACATCATAAAATGAAAAACTACTACAACAACATATTGTCTCCATAATCCACACTCATATCCCCACATAATATCCCTGAAGGTCATTCATAATTTACTTCTTCACTTCCTGGGAAAAATAAATCATAGAAAAGGGGTGAGCTCAAATGCCCAGTAAGGATAACAATATAGCAGAAACTTTCATAAATAAGAATAAACATTTAAGGCAATGTATAACTAAAACAAAAGCCTTTCAAACTTGAACTTTAAACATGGTATGGCATAAATAAAATGAAATAATGCCATTTACTTATTCACATGGATATTCTACTAATCGAATAATCACATGCAAAATCAATAACCACTTTCATAATGTTGGAATGCATAATGCCAGACTATCATAACCACATAGCCCAGGCCTCGTGCCAAGACTATAAATAAGACTTTTCCAAGGCCTTGTGCCAAGACACTAGTTTGTCTCATGAGACCTACCGATGCATTGAGGAGCTATAGCGGGCTCCACCCGTCACATATTAAGTCCAATGCATTCCCATATGAAAAGGTTTAAACATAACATAAACATTTGTATTAAAACTAGCATAAGAAATTTCAATAATTTCACCATAAACTATGAATGGTATAAAAATAGCACATCCACAGTCAAACATATCACAAAACCTTCAATACAATATAGATGTTTTGTATCATAATAAATCAACTTCAAATAAGCGTAAAATCCATCAGAGGATGTTGACATAGATGAAATCAAAACTCTTTATAGAGAAATATCTCTTTCTATTTCTGAAATCATTTAAGAGCCATATAAAATAATACATTTTCTTTGAAAATATTATTATAAGCTTGTAAGGAAAGTTTTGAAGATTTTATAACGGCGGAAAATAACCGCACCCGCCGTATAAGTGAAAAAAAACATTCTTACCTTAATTCTGTCGAAAAGGTTAAAAGGACCTTGTTTTGAAAACAACGGAAATATTCCTCTTATAAAAAGTCAAAAAAGGGTATAAATGACTTTAACCCATATTCTTGTAAATAATAAAAATGTTTTGAAATACATTTTTAAGAAAACATGGATGTGGATGATAAAGAGATCCCAGTAGATTATTACATATAAACAACCTCGGATAATGAAGAGATTGTGAAATAAACCTTACCTTGTACTTTTCATTGGTTGGGGTAGGTTAACCTCCTGTATAATGGTGAAATAATTGTTATTAAATTATACAAGAATCATATACATTAATATGATATCATATATGATCTTTTAATATTGATTTGATAATAATATCTTAGTATTATCGTTGTTTCGGGTGTTAACTTACTTTTTTTCTTTTATATGTTTTGTTACATAAGACATATTTATAATGGATAGGTTGTATATTATTCATATCCAAAATGATATCAAGTCCTTAAACATAATTTTTAAATCATCAAATGATAATTATACTTGAATGGATAGGATGGAGAATGAATCTTATCGCGTTCGTGGAGACGGTAGTCCGTACATACGCACGAGCGACAATATCATTATTTTAAAATAATATATAAATGGATGTTATATAATATATACAGAATCATTAACATGTTATATTTATTATTTTCATGAGTTACATATCATTATTATACCCATCCAAATAATAATATATTGAATAACAATTACACCACGGCGTGGAGACGGTAAGCCATACGTACACACGTATGGTGACATGTTATTCAAAGGATGGATAGAATACTGAATATGGTTGTACCATATTTATAATAACATCACAGTATATATATGATACTGGAGTTATTATTTTAGAATGGTAACAAAAAAGGAAGAAGAAGTGGAAGAAGAAATGAACTTGGAAAAGGGTGGTGAAATCATTACCTCTTCTTCGGGTTCTTCCTTTTGATTTGATCAAAAGGGCTCCTTAGGTTGGCTTTCTGATCAAACTAAGGCCTCTAGGTTGTAGTGAGGGAAGTTGGGAGAGTATTTGGGCAGATTTTGGCCGAACTAAAAGGCTTTGAAGGTGTGAAGAAATGAGAAGGAGGAGTGCCCTTTTATAAGAGGGGTGAGGGCCACCTTTGGAAAAGCTAGAGATATTAGTTTATAATAAATTCATATTCGGTTTCTAATGGCTCCAAAGTTGATTCTTCAAAGGTTAAGGTGGGGATGGGTCGAAAACAACTAAACCAATAGAATGTAGATAGGTTTGGGTACTTATATTAACATTATCATTAATTATTAACTCTAAGTTAATTAGTTTCACTTTTACAATGTCTCTTTGTATTTTTATATAATATGGTTAATAAACATACTATATACATCCAAGCGACCCCCAAGTGGTCCATTAATGATGAACCTATCATGATATAAGTCTCTTGGCCGAACCATAGATTTTTAAGAATTTAATATCAATTAATAATATAATATTTGTTTTAAGAACTCTTTTATGTCAATTTTGACACTATTCAATAGTTGATTTTTGTGAAACTCATAACAAATTGATTACTTCGAACAAAGTCAATTAAATCAATACTAATATATCATATTATCCTATAAAATTATTTTAATTTATTAAAAGTTTCATATTATATTTATTTGGGTATTTATAATATGAATTATTTTTATTTTTTACTATTATAGTAAGTACGACATCATCTTTGTGTCATAAATAAATTAAATTATTTAATGTCTAAAAAATATAAATAAAATATTATTATGTAGGAAATCGTTTTATATTTCTAATGAATATTTATAATCTAAAATCCAACATATATAACCCTATGTACAAATTGTTTTTCTAAAATATATATGCTTGTGTCATTTTTGTATTCATTTTAACTTAATTAAAATAAAGTGTCCCTATCACCTACAAGTGGCACCATGGGGTCCCAAAATCGACCCAAATATGCCTATGTCCGAACATGTATCAACCAATAAGGCTAGGACACGTTTTAGGGTAATTTAGTATTATTATAATAATATTTTTTAACCCTTATTTACCGGATTTACCCTTAACCATGGCAAATAAAATATTTACCGCAGTAATTATTCAAAATGTCTAAAAATAAAAGTTACCTATTTACACAATTTGAACATCCTGAATCCAAATATGGAATCCATTTTTCTAAATTCAAAACACAGAAGTGGAAGAAATTAATTTAAAATTAATTCCCGCTGTCAAAACAAAAAGCGTGCTTTTAAGAGATAATAACTATCAAAAGATTGACAGTTGTTTATGTTCGGTTTAATTGTAAAATTATTTACAATGACCAAAATTATATTAAATGGTAAAAATATATTCTAAATATACTTTAAAACCACTCAAATTCATAATTTATCACTATTAATTATTTTGATTAAAAAGTTGTTTTTAATTAAAATTTAGTAATTTTCACTATTCATCAAAATATGAAAGTTATCTGAAAAGTACCAAAATTTCACCTTAGGCTAAATTCGATACTCTGAATCCAAAAATGAAGTCCATTTTGAGAGATAAAATTTCTAAAATTTTAAAAGGTAGGTATTACTATTCATAACAGCTAGTTTGATTGGTTGTGGTGTGTTAGAACTCGAAGTTGCGTACAACACACGCTACTGTATTATTCAAAGGGAAAGCGTACCGTGGAAGCTTGGGATGTTTCATTTTAAATTTTTTTGATGTCCCCATTTAGTAAAAAAGTTTAAAATATTTTATTTAAAAAGGTTTCACTATTAAAAGTTGATAAAAGTGCAATACTGAAAATAAATCTGTTCTTGCATTATGTCTAAGAAACTCATAATATGGATTCTAAAATTATAAGGATTATATAAAGTTTATAATTTAGTTAATACTATTCATAACCTCTTTTGAATGGAATTTTTTTTGGTAATTCATGGTGTGATTGAACTCGGTGTTGCGTGTAGTGCAAGTTATTGAATTATTTTGAAGAAATAACACACTATGAAATCTTGGGGTGTTACATTCTCCCCTCCTTCAATAAATTGCGTCCTCGCAATTTTAAATTGTTCTTTGAAAATAAAAGGTTGAAAATAGAAAATATATTTGTGGGAAAACCAACATCGGAAATTGGGTTACTAAAATTTAGTCTTAATATGAGGAAAAGAGAAATGAAAGGGTCACCACCAAATTATGATCTCGATTAGGAGAACATTGGTGGAAATTAGAGACATATAATTGGAGGAAAAACGTAAATATTTATAGGTAGTGATTGAGGTCATCAATCACAAACAAGTATAAAATTGAGTTCCTTAAACTCATCAATCTATGATGATTTGAAATACCATCGGTTCAACAAAACATAGGGTATTAGGATAACACATTTTTGACGTTTCAAAATATCTTAGTTGAAATCCCACATCTAAAAATGAATTAATAAGGCCTCTATTTAAAATAAAGAGTGGAAAGTATGAAGATTACCGAAAATATCACATACTAGGGTTCCATGTAGGAAAATATGGATATGGAAGAAAAATCTAACCATCAATTATCTGATGGAGAGTGGTAGAGAACATGGCTATGAAAAGGCCAACAATCTGAAAGCCATAAATTAGTGATGATTTAAGGTACCATCTAGGACAACATTTTTGTTCTAAGTTCCTTTTCTTAATGTTGAGGAATTTATTTATGAGATTGGATAAGATCATAAGGAGATATAATTACTTTATAATTAGAGTTTTATAAATTAATAAATTTCTACCACAAACTCATCTTTCACTCTAAAAGATAACAGAACGTAAAAAAATTCTATTTACACTATTCGTATAGGGTTCCAAAATAAACGAATTTATAATTCATCTACAAGATCTTTTAATAAAAACTACATTATTTAATCTAGGACATATCGTGGGCCAGTGGTAGGTGATACACCCTTGTCTCCCTTCGGTTGCGGGTTCATGTCTCGTAGCCTTGCCGGACGCGACGGGTTGCCGCCCGACCTCCGGGTTGTCCTTTTATGGCAATCCAAAAAAATCCAAACTAGAACTATCCAAAATTCTTCTTTCCAAACTCACAGTCCAACATTTATAAGGAAGGTAAACATAATGTAGATCCTTTTTACCTCGTAATAGCATATGAATACCTTCATCATGTATTCTTTTAATACACTGAAACATCCTGAATTACCATATTCCTTATTGATTACATTCATTCTCCCTTATTCCATATAGAATTCTAGATATACTTCATCAATCCAAAAATGTTTTAAACCCAAACAATGATGGAATATACAAATCATTAATCAGTTCCAAGGTAGTCAAGAATATCTAATATAATTTATCCAAAACAGTCATGTATTATTCCAAAATCACTACCTCGGTATCAGAACTATATTATGGTTTATCATTCTCTCAACCATATATTTTCCAAAAAATTTATCCTGCTATTGAGTCACTTTTCTTTGTTCCACACAATCTCAAGTCCTTAATGAAATAGTACTGCAGTACAATCCTTATATACTCCATAATTATTATAACAAGTACATTGTTGATACAACACTCAATTGACATAATCAACATAAGAACTCTAATCATTCCTCTTCATCTGTGGTAGTATTACAACTTGATTATTATCCAATAGCATCTTTTGCGGCATAGTCTGATGACTGGGACATAGGTTCGTGTAGTGTCCAAACTCCTTGCAAATGAATAATTGTACATTTGAAACCATTTTCTTACCCTTGCAGTCACATACTTTTTTCCCTTTTCCTCCACACTTATAACAAACTCCCATTCCGTTCAGGCAACTTCCAGGGTGTTTCTTTCCACAGTTATCACATATGGGAAAATTCTTCTTTTCCCTCTTCCCTTTATCCATCTTTCTCTCTTCCATCTTTTTCTTCTCTTTCTTCCCTTCAAAGCCATAGGACTCAATAAACTCTTTACTTATCTTATCAACACATGATATTATTTCTTCATATGATGATAATACATGAGAGACTATTTCTCTTGTAAATTCTGGCTTAAGACCATAAAATATATGATCCTTCTTTCTCTTTGTATCATGTGCATTGCTAGAGTTCTCATTCCTTCTACTGGGCACCATTTCTAGACAATGGCATACATTAGATTAGTTTATGAATAACAATACCTAACCCCAAACTTGTAAAACACATAACATAAATTAAATAGTTTATGGATATAATCCATAATCATAAAAATGTCTCGTTTGAGGAAGTATATACTCATAAACCATTCATAATGATTTGTAAAGAAAATGAGAGTTATCCTAAGCATATCCCTCGGGAGTGTCGTAACCAAGAGTGCAGCAAGGCCCGTTGTCATGCACCAGTTCCCGTTCGAGTCTAGCTCAAAGCGGTGTTTTCGGGTTTTCCCCCTAGGTACATCTGTTCCAGAGCCGCCTCTACCTGATCGTGTCCACACAGGGATGTATTGCTCGGAAAACTCACAAAATCTCTACAATACCAAAATTTTAGGAAGTTCTTCTATACTAATCCTCAAAATTCATCTTAAATCTATGTGCTCTAATCAGAGTTTATCTAAATCTAGCTTCCAAGGTTTGTACTAAACTTCCTTTGATACCAACTGAAATGCCCCGACCCTAGTTACCTAGAGTCGGTGCATTATTACATAACATTGGCATGATCACAAGAAAGATCAAATATCGACAGACCAATTGGTTTAGTAGCCTTGGAAACACTAGATATATTCCTAAGTCTTACATTACATCATAAAATGAAAAACTACTACAACAACATATTGTCTCCATAATCCACACTCATATCCCCACATAATATCCCTACAGGTCATTCATAATTTACTTCTTCACTTCCAGGGAAAAATAAAACATAGAAAAGGGGTGAGCTCAAATGCCCAATAAGGATAACAATATAGCGGAAACTTTCATAAATAAGAATAAACATTTAATGCAATGTATAACTAAAACAAAATCCTTTAAAAATTGAACTTTCAACATGGTATGGCATAAATAAAATGAAATAATTCCATTTACTTATTCACATGGATATTCTACTAATCGAATAATCACATGTAAAATCAATAACCACTTTCATAATGTTGGAATGCATAATGCCGGACTATCATAACCACATAGCCCAGGCCTCGTGCCAAGACTATAAATAAGACTTTTCCAAGGCCTTATGCCAAGACACTAGTTTGTCTCATGAGACATACCGATGCATTGAGGAGCTATAGCGGGCTCCACCCGTCACATATTAAGTCCAATGCATTCCCATATGAAAAGGTTTAAACATAACATAAACATTCGTATTAAAACTAGCATAAGAAATGTCAATAATTTCACCATAAACTATGAATGGTATAAAAATAGCACATCCACAGTCAAACATATCACAAAACCTTCAATAAAATATAGAAGTTTTGTATCATAATAAATCAACTTCAAATAAGCGTAAAATCCATCAAAGGATGTTGACATAGATGAAATCAAAACTCTTTTTAGAGAAATATCTCTTTCTATTTTTGAAATCATTTAAGAGCCATATAAAATAAAACATTTTCTTTGAAAATATTATTATAAGTTTGTAAGGAAATCTTTGAAGATTTTATAACGGTGGAAAATAACCGCACCCGCCGTATAAGTTAAAAAAAACATTCTTACCTTAATTCTGTCAAAAAGGTTAAAAGGACCTTGTTTTGAAAACAACGGAAAGATTCCTCTAATAAAAAGTCAAAAAAGGGTATAAATGACTTTAACCCATATTCTTGTAAATAAAAAAAATGTTTTGAAATACATTTTTAAGAAAACATGGATGTGGATGATAAAGAGATCCCAGTAGATTATTACATATAAACAACCTCGGATAATGAAGAGATTGTGAAATAACCCTTACCTTGTACTTTTCCTTGGTTGGGGTAGGTTAACCTCCTGTATAATGGTGAAATAATTGTTATTAAATTATACAAGAATCATATACATTAATATGATATCATATATGATCTTTTAATATTGATTTGATAATAATATCTTAGTATTATCGTTGTTTCGGGTGTTAACTTACTTGTTTTCTTTTATATGTTTTGTTACGTAAGACATGTTTATAATGGATAGGTTGTATATTATTAATATCCAAAATGATATCAAGTCCTTAAAAATAATTTTTAAATCATCAAATGATAATTATACTTGAATGGATAGGATGGAGAATGAATCTTATCGCGTTCGTGGAGACGGTAGTCCGTACATACGCACGAGCGACAATATCATTATTTTAAAATAATATATAAATGGATGTTATATCATATATACAGAATCATTAACATGTTATATTTATTATTTTCATGAGTTACATATCATTATTATACCCATCCAAATAATAATATATTGAATAACAATTACACCACGACGTGGAGACGGTAAGCCGTACGTACGCACGTATGGTGACATGTTATTCAAAGGATGGATAGAATACTGAATAAGGTTGTACCATATTTATAATAACATCACAGTGTATATATTATACTGGAGTTATTATTTTAGAATGGTAACAAAAAAGGAAGAAGAAGTGGAAGAAGAAATGAACTTGGAAAAGGGTGGTGAAATCATTACCTCTTCTTCGGGTTCTTCCTTTTGATTTGATCAAAAGGGCTCCTTAGGTTGGCTTTATGATCAAACTAAGGACTCTATGTTGTAGTGAGGGAAGTTGGGAGAGTATTTGGGCAGATTTTGGCCGAACTAAAAGGCTTTGAAGGTGTGAAGAAATGAGAAGGAGGAGTGCCCTTTTATAAGAGGGGTGAGGGCCACCTTTGGAAAAGCTAGAGATATTAGTTTATAATAAATTCATATTCGGTTTCTAATGGCTCCAAAGTTGATTCTTCAAAGGTTAAGGTGGGGATGGGTCGAAAACAACTAAACCAATATAATGTAGACAGGTTTGGGTACTTATATTAACATTATCATTAATTATTAACTCTAAGTTAATTAGTTTCACTTTTACAACGTCTCTTTGTATTTTTATATAATATGGTTAATAAACATACTATATACATCCAAGAGACCCCCAAGTGGTCCATTAATGATGAACCTATCATGATATAATTCTCTTGGCCGAACCTTAGATTTTTAGGAATTTAATATCAATTAATAATATAATATTTGTTTTAAGAACTCTTTTATGTCAATTTTGACACTATTCAATAGTTGATTTTTGTGAAACTCATAACAGATTGATTACTTCGAACAAAGTAAATTAAATCAATACTAATATATCATATTATCCTATAAAATTATTTTAATTTATTAAAAGTTTCATATTATATTTATTTGGGTATTTATAATATGAATTATTTTGATTTTTTACTATTATAGTACGTAAGACATCATCTTTGTGTCATAAATAAATTAAATTATTTAATGTCTAAAAAATATAAATAAAATATGATTATGTAGGAAATCGTTTTATATTTCTAATGAATATTTATAATCTAAAATCCAACATATATAACCCTATGTACAAATTGTTTTTCTAAAAGATATATGCTTGTGTCATTTTTGTATTCATTTTAACTTAATTAAAATAAAGTGTCCCTATCACCTACAAGTGGCACCATGGGGTCCCAAAATCGACCCAAATATGCCTATGTCCGAACATGTATCAACCAATAAGTCTAGGACACGTTTTAGGGTAATTTAGTATTATTATAATAATATTTTTTAACCCTTATTTACCGGATTTACCCTTAACCATGGTAAATAAAATATTTACCGCAGTAATTATTCAAAATGTCTAAAAATAAAAGTTACCTATTTACACAATTTGAACATCCTGATTCCAAATATGGAATCCATTTTTCTAAATTCAAAACACAGAAGTGGAAGAAATTAATTTAAAATTAATTCCCGCTGTCAAAACAAAAAGCGTGTTTTTAAGAGATAATAACTATCAAAAGATTGACACTTGTTTATGTTCGGTTTAATTGTAAAATTATGTCCAATGACCAAAATTATATTAAATGGTAAAAATATATTCTAAATATACTTTAAAACCACTCAAATTCATAATTTATCACTATTAATTATTTTGATTAAAAAGTCGTTTTTAATTAAAATTTAGTAATTTTCACTATTCATCAAAATATGAAAGTTATCCGAAAAGTACCAAAATTTCACCTTAGGCTAAATTCGATACTCTGAATCCAAAAATGAAGTCCATTTTGAGAGATAAAATTTATAAAAGTTTAAAAGGTAGGTATTACTATTCATAACGACTAGTTTGATTGGTTGTGGTGTGTTAGAACTCGAAGTTGCGTACAACACACGCTACTGTATTATTCAAAGGGAAAGCGTACCGTGGAAGCTTGAGATGTTTCATTTTAAATTTTTTTTGATGTCCCCATTTAGTCAAAAAGTTTAAAATATTGTATTTAAAAAGGTTTCACTATTAAAAGTTGATAAAAGTGCAATACTGAAAATAAATCTGTTCTTGCATTATGTCTAAGAAACTCATAATATGGATTCTAAAATTATAAGGATTATATAAAGTTTAAAATTTAGTTAATACTATTCATAACCTCTTTTGAATGGATTTTTTTTGGTAAGTCATGGTGTGATTGAACTCGGTGTTGCGTGTAGTGAAAGTTATTGAATTATTTTGAAGAAATAACACACTATGAAATCTTGGGGTGTTACATTCTCTCCTCCTTCAATAAATTGCGTCCTCGCAATTTGAAATTGTTCTTCGAAAATAAATGGTTGAAAATAGAAAATATATTTGTGGGAAAACGCACATCGGAAATTGGGTTACTAAAATTTAGTCTTAATATGAGGAAAAAAGAAATGAAAGGGTCACCACCAAATTATGATCTCGATTAGGAGAACATTGGTGGAAATTAGAGACATATAATTGGAGGAAAAACGTAAATATTTATAGGTAGTGATTGAGGTCATCAATCACAAACAAGTATAAAATTGAGTTCCTTAAACTCATCAATCTATGATGGTTTGAAATACCATCGGTTCAACAAAACATAGGGTATTAGTATAACACATTTTTGACGTTTCAAAATATCTTAGTTGAAATCCCACATCGAAAAATGAATTAATAAGGCCTCTATTTAAAATAAAGAGTGGAAAGTATGAAGATTACCGAAAATATCACATACTAGGGTTCCATGTAGGAAAATATGGATATGGAAGAAAAATATAACCATCAATTATCTGATGGAGAGTGGTAGAGAACATGGATATAAAAAGGCCAACAATCGCAAAGCCATAAATTAGTGATGATTTAAGGTACCATCTAGGACAACATTTTTGTTATAAGTTTCTTTTCTTAATGTTGAGTAATTTATTTATGAGATTGGATAAGATCATAAGGAGATATAATTACTTTATAATTAGAGTTTTATCAATTAATAAATTTCTACCACAAACTCATCTTTCACTCTAAAAGATAATAGAACGTAAAAAAATTCTATTTACACTATTCATATAGGTTTCCAAAATAAAAGAATTTATAATTCATCTACAAGATCTTTTAATAAAAACTACATTATTTAATCTAGGACATCTCGTGGGCCAGTGGTAGGTGATACACCCTTGTCGCCCTTCGGGTGCGGGTTCATGTCTCGCAGCCTTGCTGGACGCGACGGGTTGCCGCCCGACCTCCGGGTTGTCCTTTTATGGCAATCCAAAATAATCCAAACTAGAACTATCCAAAATACTTTTGTCCAAACTCACAGTCCAACATTTATAAGTAAGGTAAACATAATGTAGATCCTTTTTACCTCGTAATAGCATATGAATACCTTCATCATGTATTCTTTTAATACACTGAAACATCCTGAATTACCATATTCCTTATTGATTACATGCATTCTCCCTTATTCCATATAGAATGCTAGATATACTTCATCAATTCAAAAATCTTTTAAACCCAAACAATGATGGAATATACAAATCATTAATCAGTTCCAAGGTAGTCAAGAATATCTAATATAATTTATCCAAAACAGTCATGAATTATTCCAAAATCACTACCTCGGTATCAGAACTATATTATGGTTTATCATTCTCTCAACCATATATTTTCCAAAAAATTTATCCTGCTATTGAGTCACTTTTCTTTGTTCCACACAATCTCAAGTCCTTAATGAAATAGTACTGCAGTACAATCCTTATATACTCCATAATTATTATAACAAGTACATTGTTGATACAACACTCAATTGACATAATCAACATAAGAACTCTAATCATTCCTCTTCATCTGTGGTAGTATTATAACTTGATTATTATCCAATAGCATCAATTTCGGCATAGTCTGATGACTGGGACATAGGTTCGTGTAGTGTCCAAACTCATTGCAAATGAAGAATTGCACATTTGAAACCATTTTCTTACCCTTGCAGTCACATACTTTGTGCCCTTTTCCTCCACACTTATAACAAACTCCCATTCCATT
This sequence comes from Viscum album, assembly GCA_963277665.1. Lineage (NCBI taxonomy): Eukaryota > Viridiplantae > Streptophyta > Magnoliopsida > Santalales > Viscaceae > Viscum > Viscum album. Next base: position 563,817,983 of record OY728164.1, on the reverse strand, counting down.
CAGGAAACTTCCAGGGTGTTTCTTTCCACAGTTATCACATATGGGAAAATTCTTCTTTTCCCTCTTCCCTTTATCCATCTTTCTCTCTTCCATCCTTTTCTTCTCTTTCTTCCCTTCAAAGCCATAGGACTCAGTAAACTCTTTACTTATCTTATCAACACATGATATTATTTCTTCATATGATGATAATACATGAGAGACTATTTCTCTTGTAAATTCTGGCTTAAGACCATAAAATATATGATCCTTCTTTCTCTTTGTATCATGTGCATTGCTAGAGTTCTCATTCCTTCTACTGGGCGCCATTTCTAGACAATGGCATAAATTAGATTATTTAATGAATAACAATACCTAATCCCAAACTTGTAAAACACATAACATAAATTAAATAGTTTATGGATATAATCCATAATCATAAAAATGTCTCGTTTGAGGAATCATATACTCATAAACCCTTCATAATGATTTGTAATGAAAATGAGAGTTATCCTAAGCATATCCCTCGGGAGTGTCGTAACCAAGAGTGCAGCAAGGCCCGTTGTCGTGCACCAGTTCCCGTTCGAGTCTAGCTCAAAGCGGTGTTTTCGGGTTTTTCCCCTAGGTACATCTGTTCCAGAGCCGCCTCTACCTGATCGTATCCAGACAGGGATGTATTGCTTGGAAAACTCACAAAATCTCTACAATACCAAAATTTTAGGAAGTTCTTCTATACTAATCCTCAAAATTCATCTTAAATCTATGTGCTCTAATTAGAGTTTATCTAAATCTAGCTTCCAAGGTTTGTACTAAACTTCCTCTGATACCAACTGTAATACCCCGGCCCTAGTTATCTAGAGTCGGTGCATTATTACATAACATTGGCATGATCACAAGAAAGATCAAATCTCGAAAGACCAATTGGTTTAGTAGCCTTGGAAACACTAGATATATTACTAAGTCTTACATTACATCATAAAATGAAAAACTACTACAACAACATATTGTCTCCATAATCCACACTCATATCCCCACACAATATCCCTGCAGGTCATTCATAATTTACTTCTTCACTTAATGGGAAAAATAAAACATAGAAAAGGGGTGAGCTCAAATGCCCAGTAAGGATAACAATATAGCGGAAACATTCCTAAATAAGAATAAACATTTAATGCAATGTATAACTAAAACAAAATCCTTTCAAAATTGAACTTTCAACATGGTATGGCATAAATAAAATGAAATAATTCCATTTACTTATTCACATGGATATTCTACTAATCGAATAATCACATGCAAAATCAATAACCACTTTCATAATGTTGGAATGCATAATGCCAGACTATCATAACCACATAGCCCAGGCCTCGTGCCAAGACTATAAATAAGATTTTGCCAAGGCCTTGTGCCAAGACACTAGTTTGTCTCATGAGACCTACCGATGCATCTAGGAGCTATAGCGGGCTCGAACCGTCACATATTAAGTCCAATGCATTCCCATATGAAAAGGTTTAAACATAACATAAACATTCGTATTAAAACTAGCATAAGAAATGTCAATAATTTCACCATAAACTATGAACGGTATAAAAATATCACATCCACAGTCAAACATATCACAAAACCTTCAATACAATATAGAAGTTTTGTATCATAATAAATCAACTTCAAATAAGCGTAAAATCCATCAAAGGATGTTGACATAGATGAAATCAAAACTCTTTTTAGAGAAATATCTCTTTCTATTTTTGAAATCATTTAAGAGACATACAAAATAAAACATTTTCTTTGAAAATATTATTATAAGATTGTAAGGAAATCTTTGAAGATTTTATTACGGCGGAAAATAACCGCACCCACCGTATAAGTTAAAAAAACATTCTTACCTTAATTCTGTCGAAAAGGTTAAAAGGACATTGTTTTGAAAATGACGGAAAGATTCCTCTTATAAAAAGTCAAACAAGGGTATAAATGACTTTAACCCATATTCTTGTAAATAATAAAAATGTTTTGAAATACATTTTTAAGAAAACATGTATGTGGATGATAAATAGATCCCAGTAGATTATTACATATAAACAACCTCGGATAATGAAGAGATTGTGAAATAACCCTTACCTTGTACTTTTCCTTGGTTGGGGTAGGTTAAGCTCCTGTATAATGGTGAAATAATTGTTATTAAATTATAAAAGAATCATATACATTAATATGATATCATATATGATCTTTTAATATTGATTTGATAATAATATCTTAGTATTATCATTGTTTCGGGTGTTAACTTACTTGTTTTCTTTTATATGTTTTGTTACGTAATACATGTTTATAATGGATAGGTTGTATATTATTCATATCCAGAATGATATCAAGTCCTTAAACATCATTTTTAAATCATCAAATGATAATTATACTTGAATGGATACGATGGAGAATGAATAGTATCACGTTCGTGGAGATGGTAGTCCGTACGTACGCACGAGCGACAATATCATTATTTTAAAATAATATATAAATGGATGGTATATCATATATACAGAATCATTAACATGTTATATTTATTATTTAAATGAGTTACATATCATTATTATACCCATCCAAATAATAATATATTGAATAACAATTACACCACGACGTGGAGACGGTTTGCCGTACGTACGCACGTATGGTGACATGTTATTCAAAGGGTGGATAGAATACTGAATATGGTCGTACCATATTTATAATAACATCACAGTATATATATGATACTGGAGTTATTATTTTATAATGGTAACAACAAAGGAAGAAGAAGTGGAAGAAGAAATGAACTTGGAAAAGGGTGGTGAAATCATTACCTCTTCTTCGGGTTCTTCCTTTTGATTTGATCAAAAGGGCTCCTTAGGTTGGCTTTCTGATCAAACTAAGGCCTCTAGGTTGTAGTGAGGGAATTTGGGAGAGTATTTGGGTAGAGTTTGGCCGAACCAAAAGGCTTTGAAGGTGTGAAGAAATGAGAAGGATGAGTGCCCTTTTATAAGAGGGGTGAGGGGCACCTTTGGAAAAGCTATAGATATTAGTTTATAATAAATTCATATTCGGTTTAAAATGGCTCAAAAGTTGATTATTTAAAGGTTAAGGCGGGAATGGGTCGAAAACAACTAAAACAATAGAATTTAGACAGGTTTGGGTACGTATATTAACCTTATCTTTAAGTCTTAACTCTAAGTTAATTAGTTTCACTTTTACAATGTCTCTTTGTATTTTTATATAATATGGTTAAAAAACTTACTATATACATCTAAGAGACCCAAATGTGGTCCATTAATGATTAACCTATCATGATATAAGTCTCTTGGCCAAACCTTATATTTTTAATAATTTAATATGAATTAATAATATAATATTTGTTGTAAGAACTCTTTTATGTCAATTTTGACACTATTCAATAGTTGATTTTTGTGAAACTCATAACAGATTTATTACTTCGAAAAAAGTCAATTAAATCAATCCTAATATATCATATTATCCTAGAAAATTATTTTAATTCATTAAATGTTTCATATTATATTTATTTGGGTATTTATAATATCAATTATTTTGATTTTTCACTATTATAGTAATTACTGCATCATCTTTGTGTCATAAATAAATTAAACTATTTAATGTCTAAAAATTATAAATAAAATATAATTATGTAGGAAATAGTTTTATCTTTCTAATGAATATTTATAATCTAAAATCCAACATATATAACCCTATGTACAAATTGTTTTGCTAAAAGATATGTGCTTGTGTCATTTTTGTATTCATTTTAACTTCATTAATATAAAGTGTCCCTATCACCTACAAGTGGCACCATGGGGTCCCAAAATCAACCCAAATATGACTATGTCCGAACATGTATCAACCAATATGGCTAGGACATGTTTTAGGTTAATTTAGTAATATTATAATATTATTTTTTTAACACTTATTTACCGGATTTACCCTTAACCATGGTAAATAAAATATTTACCGCAGTAATTATTCAAAATGTCTTAAAATAAAAGTTACCTATTTACACAATTTGAAAATCCTGATTCCAAATATGGAATCCATTTTTATAAATTCAAAACACAGAAGTGGCAGAAATTAATTTAAAATTAATTCCCGCTCTCAAAACAAAAAGCGTGTTTTTAAGAGATAATAACTAGCAAAAGATTGACAGTTGTTTATGTTCAGTTTAATTGTAAAATTATGTCCAATGACCAATATTATATTAAATGGTAAAAATATATTATAAATATAATTTAAAACCACTGAAATTCATAATTTATCACTGTTAATTATTTTGATTAAAAAGTTGTTTTTAATTAAAATTTAGTAATTTTCACTATTCATCAAAATATGAAAGTTATCCGAAAAGTACCAAAATTTCACCTTAGGCTAAATTCGATACTCCGAATCCAGAAATGAAGTCCATTTTGAGAGATAAAATTTCTAAAATTTTAAAAGGTAGGTATTACTATTCATAACGGCTAGTTTGATTGGTTGTGGTGTGTTAGAACTCGAAGTTGCGTACAACACACGCTACTATATTATTTAAAGGGAAAGCGTACCGTGGAAGCTTGGGATGTTTCATTTTAAATTTTTTTGATGTCCCCATTTAGTCAAAAAGTTTAAAATATTGTATTTAAAAAGGTTTCACTATTAAAAGTTGATAAAAGTGCAATACTGAAAATAAATCGGTTCTTGCATTATGTCTAAGAAACTCATAATATGGATTCTAAAATTATAAGGATTATATAAAGTTTAAAATTTAGTTAATACTATTCATAACCTCTTTAGAATGGCTTTTTTTTGGTAAGTCATGGTGTGATTGAACTCGGTGTTGCGTGTAGTGCAAGTTATTGAATTATTTTGAAGAAATAACACACTATGAAATCTTGGGGTGTTACAACATCAAATAAACAAGCATTATAACTAGAACTATTAAAATGAAAGAAAAACAAGTTAAATGGGGATACACATGAACACATATTGTTTAGACATCAAACATAGGCCTCATGAGCTACACACACACAAATGGTGTAATAAAATATCAATATACGTCTCACATGCCACACACACACACATCATGTGATCAAACATCAATAAAGGTCCCATGGGCCACACACACATAATATTATCAGACATGAACATAGGATTAGTAGTAAAACCAATAAAAAACATAACTAGTTAGTCATCAACCATAGATTATTTGAAAATAAGACAATACACAAGGTCCAACATGGCCTTATAGCCATAAATTTTATTTGTAATATTAATTTAATTAGTTAATATTGGGTATTTATTTAATAATTTGGCATGACACTGGATCTCTTATTTTAATTGATTAGATCAATCAATTAAAATATCCCAATGGGTGTTTTATTTAGTATTACTAATCATTACAATAATCTCAAGGTAAACTTCCCTTGGTTGAGTGACCACATACCTGTTGTCAATAAATTAATAATAAACCATAGGGTTATGTATGCAGATCCACCTACCTCAAGTAAAGTTAGTTTCCATAAAAAAGGCCCACACTCTTTTTCCATGTGTCCAAGTCCATTTGGAATTCAAAAACACCATGAGGTTATACTCTTGATAATCATTCCAAATTAATTAATTATAAATAAATAATAATTAATTAATATAATGAATGAAACTAATAACCAAAGGTGAGAATTATACATGCTAAACGATTTATCGGATACAAATTCCTAGACAGATCCATGACAAACCTACCCTGGAAGGTCCGTCTCATGATTCTGGCATCACTATGTGAAAAATCCCTATTGTGAGGAAAAAACATAAATCAATTTAGTTAAAATATTGTACAAAAATTATAATAATTCATATAGGTTACATAACTTTACTAAAATGACATTAGATGACATATATGTCATGTCTCATGTTCTCCTATATATAGGCTGAGAAAAAATCCCATAAGAAATGGTCAATTCCATGATATTTAGTGGAATATTAAAAAATATCTAGAATGAAAATGCCCAAAATTAAGAACAAAAGAAGAAAATCAATGCAGAAGGTGGGATGAGGAATATCTAAATCTATGATGTTATTGAATCTCACATTGAAGTAACCAAATTATTTGGGGAAAAAATGAAAAATAATCACCTTGACCTTCCAGAAATTTCCCACCTTAAATGACTCATGTTGACATATAGACCGTGTCTTGGGTTCCCCTATATATAGGATGAGTAAAAACCCCATCCAAAATTGCCGATTCTTTTATATCTAATGGAATCATCTAAAATACCCAGAATCTAAAAGCTTAAAATCAAGAACAATGAGGGGAAATAAATGTAAAATGAGGGAGAGGAAGATGCAAACCTCCAAAACTATAGGATATCACCTAGAACAACCCAAAAAAGAGTTTAAATGAGGGATACGAGCATCGGATGATCCCTCCCATGTGTTTCCCATTATAATGTATAGAAGTGGGCTATGCCTCATTTTTTAAATTAAAAAAATCATTTCACAGTGTGACCTAAAATTTGACACTGTGACTTTTTTGGATCTACCATTAAACTCCATTTTTAATGAATTAAAACTTTCCAATGCACCCCATGAATAATTTTTATTTTAGGAATACCCTATTCATGATGTGAATGAGCTACTACACAACTTTTTAGTAATCCTGGTCTGTCGGCAACCCATCCCATTTGATGGTCACTCAGAGCCCAAGTCATCAACCAACCCTTTAACCTTATCCCAAAACACTATTTTGAAATATTCAAACTCATGGAACCATAATAAAATTCATAATTATCAAAAAAAAAACCCTTCATAAAATGAAATATTCAACTTTCCCTTGGATTTTACAACCCAAAATGACACAAGTGGTTTCACTTACTCTTAAACATTAAACTAGAAATAAACCACATTCCCCCTAATTATCTAGGTTTTAATATTTATGTTTTTCAATATTATAAATCGAAACATATTTATCTTACTAAAACTATATTTAAATATTATAGTTATGTTCTAGAATGTTATCCTTCTTTAGCCTTTGAAACATATACTAATTCATGTGCAACCACGAGTTCAACTTTGAGGTCAAATAAACCATCAACTTCATATTTTTAATCGTTTTCACCTCAATTTCTGATTTTTCAATTGAAAATTATAGCGCCCCAACCCATTTGTTCACCCAAACTGTGCTCTAGGCCAACTGGCCATTAGGCCTTAGGAATTCCTTCCTAAATTCCAAAGGCTACCAACTAATAATGAGGGTGTAAATAGGTCATAGTAGGGTGAATGCACCCTCTAGTGGTGATAATAACAATGGATTATATAAGTATAATAAAGTGGAATAAATTACCATAAACAACAAGACTGATAATCTATAATAGAGGAAGCATAATCAAATAGCATCAACAATAGATAATAAATCCAAACATACCATTTTTATAATAAAACACAATTTTAAGATAATAAAATGAAACATTCCATATAATAATAGGTCATAAATGAAAATAAGTAGAACACTATAGAATATACATATAATAAGAATGTTGGACAAAAAAAAGATATAAATGTAAACTCATACTGATACAGAAACCCATTTTTCTTTCTATCCACCCCATTCTAAATATCCCAACATGATCACTAAGGTCTATCAACTTAGCCTAGACCCGTACCTGGCCGCAAAAGCATAAAATCTACACATGTCCTAAAAGGACCATGTAGGGTGTGAGAATGAATCTTAGTAGGACTCCACCACTATAATCCTATCTTAAATCTATGACTCTGTATATGTATCTAATATAAACAAAACATCACCTGATAATCATATAAATATCCAGCCTCCCTTGTTCTTAATAGTCAAAGGGAAGCAATCACCTGATTCGGCCATCACTGGTATGCCACGTTCCCCTAGTTATATATATATGGAATATGAAGATATGTATACATATATATAACTATATTGTCTAATATCCTTAGAATAAATCCCATTTCAGCCTCAATCAAGTAACAATATGGAGATCCCTAAGGCACTTATTGTAAAAGTTTATTTATGACCTCATGCAAACCGACACCTCCTATGTCAAAATCAAACAACCGAGGTCTCAAAGATATTCCCAATCATGTACCTAGTCTATTATACCTCAGCTCATAGATTTCCCATTTTCTTGAAGCTCAATGTCCAGTGAACACAAATGTCTGTCCTCTATATAATAAACACTTTTGGCCGAATACCCAACATCCCAAGGAAGAATAATGTCCATCCTCGCAAACAATCCCAATCCAATAAATCAATATATGACGAGCCTCAACCCTCAATCAATGGTTTCCAAACCTTAAAAAGATGGATCATATCCATCCATGTGAGTTTCTTTAAAAATAACCTTCACTCTCACTGATGGTCAACACCATCCTATGCCGCAACTAATGGAGGCCTCTACCTAGATTAGTGGTTAACACCACCTCATCGTCTGACTCTTATCTTTGTGCACATGACTCTAATAGAATGTTGTCCAATCATGATGAGAGGTAGTCATCCAAACTTAGTAACTAAGCTATATCATCACAAAACCTCATGAAACTGTGATAGTTTCACTCAACCCGATAGTCAACACCATATCAAAGTCTTGGGACATGACCTCAATCATGATGACCTCATCACCTAAATTCAAAGTCCACTTATTCCAACCTGGTGATCAAAATCACCCCATATACCTCAAGCCAATCCCATCCTGAAAAACAATGTCACCTCAGTCTTGATAATAATAATCACCTCAATACATATCATTCCTTTCCCATCACATTCCCATAGAACAATCACATTCAATATGAAAAATTTAATTTAATTTAAAACACCCACCTTGCCTAATCTTCACAGGTTTTCCAAAGTCTCTCACTCATCTTAAAACATTTGTGTTCAAGGAGTAGAATTCTCATAAACATATCATATAATCAATTAACCAATTTAGAAGACAAGCATTAAATTATTATGGTCTCTCTCGGACAACCCAACGACATGTTCAATAATGCACCCCCAAAACGTGAGCGAAATCAATGATAAATCTAGGAACCACCAACCTAATATTGGTATATTTTATCTTATTTGATATCAGACTCCAAATAGATCCAAATTGGAAACTATAGTCATTTTAGATGAATGACCTAAAAATAAGATAAAATTACTTGCATGAAATTAGTACACTGTATAGTGAGATAAAATAAGAAAAGAGGCTATCGTATCGAAGTTATTAATGAGAATAATCTATAACCACTAATAAATTTAAGATTATAGCTTAGAAAAAGATATAATATAAAATCATAGGTGAGTGATGATGATATATCCATAGCTAGGAAGAAGGAAGGCCCCATGTGAAAGAATAAAACCGAGAAAAACCTCTTAAATAAAATAGGGGAAAGAAGTAATTTCCAACTTTTAAATGAGGCGTATGATTAGTTTGAATGATTTGGATAACCATGTGCTAACCATGTGAACTCACTATCCAAATGGATCTCCCCATAAAACAGTTAGGATTAATGTTCACCAAATCATGCGAAGCCTGTATTGATGCCTCTGTACAAGGAAACACCTCACACATCCCTAGAACACGACTTACCATACCATGCACATGATAGGAGATTCTCTACTAGTAAAAACTACAAAGGTATCACATTACTGTGAACCCCTCCTATAAGGGTTTTCAAACTGTTCACAATGATAAAGGAGGGCTGTACTGTTTATCCTAGGAGGCCACATAATTTTTATAAACAATTGCCTTTGTCACATGTCAAATCTCTCAAGGTGTTCCCCACATTAGGAGTTACCTATCCCAATATCTTTTGGATCAAAACTAAAAATTCAGATGGTCCACCAACCATCCTTAGACTGAAGGTCCTCCCGTAACTCATCATCACTCTTAAACCTAATCAGGTGCTCAAATATTTCTCATGTCATACCTGAAACCCATAAAGTACCATATATTGGTAGATTCCTACCTTGTTCCCATATTGCACAAGACACCTATGTGGTATTTCATCTCATAAGAATCCCAAAATCCTATATCTCAACAGATGATCACAATCAATCCTGATGCCGCATACCTCAAATAAACCATTATCAAATCGATTACCAAATTCCAACTCACCTCAAATAAAACCTGTACTGTATCGATACTCATAAATAATCTCGGTTCCACACATCTCATATATATAAATATATATCACATCTATTCTAATGAAAACCTACTAACCAATGTCTAGTCAGACCAAAATTACATCACTTACACCTTTTGAACCCAAAACCTAAAATTACTACAAAAAGGGCCATGGAAAAGAAAAAGGATTCCCAATAATGCTCGTAATCATGAATTACCTCTAACTATAGTCAGATCCCCTCAATTCTATACACATGGAAGCCCCACTATGTTCACCTGGATTCGAGCCCGACTACCTGAGGCCTAGTGTGCCTGCGGTGATGCACCATCCACTAACCACTGACACCATTTCTAGGTCCCACTATCTCTTTCATGACCTCCATGTGTATTTTAATCCTGACTTCTGAATCCTTGTGTCACTTCTGATCTGGATTTACATTCTTGATTTTCCCTGGTCCTTGGATCCTAGATATTCGAGAAAGCTTCCTATATAACCTCTCAAGATGCACGACCTAGACACATGCTCCTTGCTGCTTTGGTGCATGATCAAACTATATCCACAGATGTCCTAGATACCCACACTGGAATTACACCACCAATAGACCACTCTTAAGTTTTCTTTCAGAGTCCCTAGAATGAAAACTATATTGAGAGTCCTCATGACCCCACTTTTGACTACATGAAGCATGGCCCTAAATTCATGTGATGTCATCACCCAACTCGAGTATGTCCAGTCCATCAAATTTTCCTCATCTCTTATCACTTCATTCACAGTTGCTAAGAATGATGCCAACCAGAAGATGTTTACCTGCACCCTAGTGGTGCACCATAAACCATTCATGAAACACCTCACCCTCAAGGAGTCATCACCCACCAAACCATGTGAGAAATGAGAAAAGTCTATGAAAGTAAATGCATAGTCCATAAAATACATCTCCTTATTGAAGGATACATAACTACTGAGCTCTCTCTACCCTTGTCATATCTTGGATGTTCTCAAAGAAACTAGCATCTAAGACCTTATAAGCTAGTCCCTCGTGTCTACCTTCATGAACCTTAGTTCTTTTCTGGTTCTCTGAGTATGTACATATACAGCTTCACCCTCCGGCCTGGGGTTTTCTCAATAAACTCAAATATGGTATGGAATCACTCGATCCTATACTCTTCCACCTACGGTCCACCCTCACCCTGAAATAGTAGTGGGTTCATTGACTGGAACCCGTGAGTCACGTAATCCATAGAAGGATTTCCGCCCTAAGCACCCTTATCAATGCATTGGATGAGCTTTACCAAGCTATCCCTAAGTTTCTATTCTAGCCATGACCCAAAAGGTTCCATATCCTATGGTTGTATAACTTTTAATAGATCCTATACATGTTCTTGTACCTATGAATCATGCTCTTCCCGACCCTTTTGTGTCTCATCCCGACCCTCAGGGGTCTCAACATGTGGATGCACAAGAGGCACCATATCATCGCTCTCCTGATGCTACATTAGAGCCAGTCTAGGTGGAATCCCATTTAATACCAATACCATGGTCGTAAATCCAAATCAATATATATGTATATAATCCAGATAAGGAAATCTATAACAAGTATTGAAATCTCACCACCCTTACAATCCCCCATCACAACCATGTCAAACAACATCAAAACTCATGGCCCCTTACCCATCTATATAAAATCTCAGTATCACATTGACATTAAACCTCATATACCCTCACCTATACATAATAGATTCAAGAGTCACATTTAAATTTTAGGCAGCTGAGTAGAATGCCACCAAAGATACTTATAAGGAAAACACTGTTTGGATTATTTGTTGAAATTTTAAACAACTCACCTCCTATCATCACCCCTTCTTGCTCCTACCAAATCCAATCCCACCCATATATATCAAATCTCACATAGAATCACACACAAGTATTCTTGGAACAACATGCCTAGGCTATATAAGTAGAATGCCACTAAGTGAGGAAAAGTAGGAAAAATCTTTTTAGCTTATTTTGTTAACAATTTAAAAAACCCAATCTCTCTTAGCACAATCTATGTTCACAGTTAAAATCATAAGAAATTTATCACATGGAAACACACACACACACACACACATTTATATTAATAATCTTATTTTACTATCAGGAAAGAATAAAAAATCATCCATTTCCAACTCAAGAATATTTTTTTTATTATCAAATAAAAGTGGAAAAGAAAAAAAATAAAGATGAAAATAAAAATTTGAAAAGGAAAAAATTATTAGGAAGGTATAAAATAATGAAGATCCAAATAATTATACTCCACTAAATTCACCCCCTCAACCACAAGAGAACATTTGTTGGGAAAAAATATATCCTATCATAATGTCCAGCCTTAGAAATAATGAACTATGCTACTTTGTTGCCTTCCCTCCATGAATGAATAATTCTAATATTATTATAAATTAGATATATGAACTTTCTAATGATATAAGAAATTGACCCAGGAATGGTACTTGAGCCATGAATGGAAGTGTACAGTGTCAAACAGTCCATTTCTGCTTCCTCCCTTTTCATATTTCTCTATCTTAATAAAAGGAGAGATGTGAGAAATTCCTTTTCCCCTATATAAAGAGAGTATCATAAACCAAAAATTTATGTAAATGTGAGAATTAAATCACCCATATGATCCCACACCTGGCCTCCTCCCCTCATGATTCCTGAGATAAATGAACCATCCATATTAAGATTTAAACCAGTGTGAAGAGATTTTCAGCAAACCCATCATCCCTTATATACATTAAGAGATTATTGTGTGGAGATACTACACACAAAAATATATTTAAGAATTAGTGAATCCCCCCATTTTTAAATAATATGAACCAAATCTACCAGCAGGATTTTGATCCTGATTAAAATTAATCCTACCATGCATGTAGTGAGATTATTCTAAGCACTGTTGCATGCCTACTATATGTTCTAGTAACCTTCCAAGAACACCAGAGTTCTTTGTTTCCTTTCTTATCCCTTAGATACCACTACCATGAACCAAAAATCAAGGAAATTAACACCCTAACTATGATGATTAGAAAAACCCATGAAATACCCGAGTTCACTCTAGACTATTCTATCCCACTATCCTTCTTAAAACAAGTGATATAAATTTTCTCAAAACTATTCATTCAGTAATAGAACCTGGATACGGTGTATATTATTAATAATTTGATATTATCATTAGTAGGGATATCTCGATTCCATAAACACCACAGAAGAAAGTTAAACTTCATAGAAGTATCCTTACACACTAGTGTTTCACCCCACCTGTCCTCAGAAAAAGAATCCATTGATACCCTCCTAAAGTCCTTCACCAAAAAATCTCCTAAAGAGGATATAGTCAAAACACAACTATAAATTTATTTATTCAACTCAATGAGTTTGTTTATATCCCTATAATTATTGTCTAGAGTATCATTGATTATTTTTGATGAATACAAGCATTCTTAAAGGTAATATTTCGTACTGGTTAGCTGGAAAACCCAATCCCAGATCCATCCCAATTATGGTGTCAAAATAAAATATCCCTCTTACACAAAATTCTTTGGGTATGATTTTTAAGATCCATTATATGAGGGAGTATTATAGACCATAATGAGTTATGGTCACATATTTTCATATCCATATCACCTATGCATTTCTTTGACATGAACATTCCCCAAAGTGTATATTCATTAATTAGCTCCCATTACAACTTCTCATGCATGAGGTTGGGCACCTGTGAGATATATTTCATATTAATTCCTCCCTCCTTTATAGTCCTGGTCATTCTTCCCCAGGAGGCCCAATGATTCTTACCTTCTGAGTGTGCATCCCAGTTGAATGAAGCTAGAATACTATCAATATGAGTGCTGAATTTATTTGGAACCTTTGATTATGAGAAAGAATAGATCATAATAGATCCAAGAACACTGTTCAAAAGAGTTTTTATTCCTCCAAATGAGAGAAATATACTTTTCCAATTATGGATCCTCCTAGTAACATTTTCTACAATTTTATCAAAGTGATTTATTTGGGGTTTACATGATGATTTGGATACTCTTAGATATACCCTCAGGAATGTTCTCCTTTTCATGTCAAGATCATTGATGAATGAGTATGTTATTCTTTCCGAGAACCTCCTAGAGATTTAAATGATACTTTTAGTTTGGTTAATAATTTTTCCACTCCACTTGAAATAGTAATACTAAATTTTGTTTACTCCACATAGTGAACTCTTTCTAGAATTAACAATGATTGTAGTATCATCCGAAAACATGAGGTGAGAAATGGTACATGAGCTTTGTTTACATCGGTACATCATCCCCTCTCCTCCAGTTATACTTCTATTGATGAGGAGACTGTGAACATCTTGTGTAATAATAAATTTAGTAGGAGGGAGGGGATCTCATTATCTTAGCACTAGGGTTGACTTGAATATAATGAAACATCCCCACAAAAAGAATATTGAAAACCAATTGGTGCTGAAGAACCTGAACATAAGTTAATTTTCCCAAAGAGAGAATACCTTTTTTCCATCACATAGATGATAAAATTCCATTCAAAATAGCCATATCCTTTTTCAATACGTAATACAATTTCCATATTAGATCCAAGGATCTTTAGTTAATGTCGTTGAACATTTCTTGAGCCAATGTAATAGATCTTTGAATAGAACCCAGTTTATCAAAACCATGTTGTTAAATCAATATCCAATGGTAGATATATTTTAAGATTCTCATCTTAATCACCCCTGAAATAACTTTGTATGAAAAATTTCATAAACTAACCAGTCGGTAATGTTACAATGTCAGGGGGTCCATGATCTTGGAAATCATCAATTGGGTAGTAGCACATGACACACAAGGAAAACCCCCCCCCTAAAAATTTTCAAAACTGCACCCATCACATAATTTATATAAAAATCCAAAGAGGCCCTATAAAGAGGCCCCATAAAACCTTTTGGTCCAAGAGCACTCTCTCGGTAACTCCCTTTCGTAGACTTGAAAACGTATTCCTCATCAAGTATGTCTTCGAAGAATATATTTTCAGGGGAAGAATTTTAATGTGGAACAACAATAGGCAGCTCCTCCAAACCTATCAGATAGCCTCATTTCAAGCTTGAGATAAAAAAAAGTAGTTATTTAAAATGAACCTCTACCAAATGACCAAAAAAACCTCTATCATCTGTATAAGTACCATCTTCCAGTCACAAATTTGGTCTGATGACTTCCCACTTCTATTTAATACATGCATGAAAAAATGTCGAGTTTCAGTCTCCTTCACGCAACCATTTGACCCTCAACTTCTCTCAAGAAAACCTTTCCCTTCTTCTAAGTATATCATATGAAATTTCTTTTGAAAATATATATCACATAACACCACCTCTTACCATCTACTTTCCAAACTATTCACCATATTCACAAATCCCACTTTGGATTTCTCTATATTATAAGGGAGTGGAGGCAAAATTTTGATCCAGGATTTAAAATCATCTCTGAGGCTTATAATTATGTTATGAATCATCTTCCAAGAAATTCCCCAGATGGGTATACTCCATAATTCACTCATCATATCTTGATAACCAGGTAATCTAGTCCATAGATGAGAATAAGAGATGTGTTCCCTATGATAGTTCTTGGTAGAATAGGAAAATAAAAGAGGAAAATGTCTAGAAATACATAAAACATGATTTGTTACATATCTAGTAAATCACATATGGACTATAAATTGGACATATAGTGATCAAGAAGGAACTAGGATTGGAGAACCCCATTCAGGTTGCTACACAACATAAATCAATCTCTTTAATATCTCTTGTCGAGCATCCCACTTTGGGACATGAAAGAGATGAATGCATGGATTTCTTTTCTAGGGAATACTCCTCTATATTTCTTCTCCTTAAATTATTCTACAATATTAATGTCACCTCCCAAATAACACTAAAAGACACATGGCATGAAGGATTCAAGATCACTCCATAGGGATTCCCTGACCTAAGCATCACAGTTCCTGTTGACTAACATGAAGAAAAATGATCTTCCAATTGTAGTGATTTCTGTTTTAATAAATTTTTATGTTGCACCAATGAGATCCATTGATATGTTAGAATTCCATAATAACTATATATGTTGGTTTTGTGGATTCCTTGTAGGCTGTTACACATCT
Organism: Viscum album; assembly: GCA_963277665.1. Classification (NCBI taxonomy): domain Eukaryota; kingdom Viridiplantae; phylum Streptophyta; class Magnoliopsida; order Santalales; family Viscaceae; genus Viscum; species Viscum album. The sequence continues at coordinate 563,801,699 of OY728164.1, read as the reverse complement.
TTATTCTATGTGCATAGACATATATCGTTGAGAAACATTTCTTTGTCTCAAGAATAAAAACAAGAGAATAATTATTGGATTGTATTTTTTTAGAAATGAAATACATCATTACCTAGGAACCCAATACCCATCCATTCTAGATTAGCACTGATATCATGGAAATAGAACATACCCGTAACTAGCCCCAAGCTTCATGGTGATTTGATGATGATTAAATGATCAAAATATAGAAAATATTGACTACGATCTAATATGAATAACCTTAGAAGCATATATGTAATTAAATGAAAGGGGAGGTGGGAGACTTGGACAAATATTGTGTTTATCCTCCCCACCCTAGGAGGAGAGGTGGTAAAGATGTGTTCTATGTATTTTCTACAGGGATAACATGGATGCTTGACTATAAACGATGATACCTAGAAGACTTGCTGCTTGGGGGGATCTATTTTCTCTATTAGAAGATACCCTATTGAGGAAGGTGAAACCTTCTAAATAAGAGGTAAACCACTAATACTGAAGCATGGGGACCCCTAAAATAGAAATGAAGGCCATGGATCACGGGGGAGAGAAAACTTAAAAAGAACCGGGAGCCTAGATAGGGACTTACCATGATACAATGCATTCCAAAGATATGGAAGGTTTTGAAAGGGATATAAGAAGAGAACCACTTACCGAGCCTTGTAAGTAACTATGGCCAAACAAAGAGGAACCTCGTCCTCTGAAGGGAGAATCGAATCTATCGATGGCAGATCAAAAAATCCATACATAGTAAAATCAGAGTTCACCACTTGAGCGCATGACTAAGCTAGGTCCATATATATTAAAACATGAATATTATTATCACAAAAAATTTGTGAGACCTTCGTAACTACTCTTGGATCATCCAATTTGATGAAACTGTCCTTAGAAGAACAATGCCTCCTACAAACAGGCAGGGAATTCCCTTGTAGAAGGAAGAAGGAACAAATCCTAGGGAATGGGGTGTACTAGAGATTTTTGAACCATTCCATCATGAAATGAATTAAAAGAACTGATATGATCTATAAGAGTAAGGGATATATCCATGTCCGCACAAATCCTATAATCTGCAGCCTCCTATAATCAAAGAGTTCACTCTGCTGTGTAGAGAAAGCCTCCAAGAAAATCTCTGATAGGATGAAGGATAAGGAGATTCTAAAAATGAAGAGGAATAACTGGGAGCTTGATCCAGACCACCACATGAGGAGAATCCCTTTCTAAGTGATTATTTATTGACCATTTGGTAAGAGAAAAATTCCATCGACCAAAGAACCTAGGAGTAGAGCACCATGCCTTCCAAAAATCCTCCATCAAAGCCATCACAATACTAAAAGTTTTTTGGTTAAGAGAAGAAATTCATGTGTGATTTTCTATACCCTAGGTTTGTATATCATAATAAATAATAATAACACCTAATTGAACCACTTGATGTGGAATGATATCAACTTTAAAAACAACATTGTGGAATATCAATTTCCCACCTCGGGAAACCTCATCTATCCCCTCTACATGGGGATATAGACACCCAAACATGATATTTGAACTCAGTTCTAACCACATACTAGTATTTTTTATTACATAAATAAAATATTAATACATAAAAAGAGGTAAAATAAATTCCTATGATACCATTTGTAGCACCCAAACCCGTTTTTCAGCCGAATAGTGCTTAGGACCGATTGGACACTAGGCATTAGAAACACCTCCTCAAATGTCAAAGGCATTCGATTAACAGGGAGGGTGTAAAGAGGTGATAGTGGGGATACTTTACCATCTGGTGGTGATAATAATAATATTATATATAAATATAATACAATGGAATAAAAGACCATAAAAAATTGGAATAGTAACCCGCAATAGAGGAAGCATAAATAGACAATAGAAATAGTAAATAATTACTCCAAACAAACCATTTGTCAACAAACTACCATTTGTAGCCACTAAAAAGAAACATTCCATATCATCATAGGTCGTACATGAAAATAAGTAGAAAGGGCCACTCGTGAATGACCACAGTACATACATATAAAAATCCTACTAAAAAAAGATATAAAAGTTAACACAAGATGATGCAGGGACCCAATGTTTGTTCCATCCATGCCATGATAAATAGCCTATCATGATCACTAAGGTCCATATCATGAGCCCAAACTCTTACCAAATCACAGAATCAGAATATCTACATGAATCCTGTAGGGGCCACGTAGGGGTTTGAGAATGAATCTTAGTAGGCCACAAAATTGTTTTCCCATCGTACATCTATGATTAAGAAGGTGTATCTAATGTAAATAAAAGAGAACACGAACATCATATAAATAACATAGTTCACTTTTTCTCAAAATCCACAAGGAAGAAATCACATACTTCATCCATCACCAGCATATCATGAACTCCCAGTTATATATTTGAAACATGGAGACATGTGTTCATATATATAAATGTAATGGTGAGGATACTTAGCATAAATCCCAATACATCATATAATGATTAAAAAGATATAGATCCATAAGGCTCCTCCTATAAATTTATCTTCATCACCTCATGAAAACTGACACCTCTAGTGTCATAATAAAATATCTGATATTCTGAAGAGATTCTCAATAAAGTACCTTGTCCCTCAGACCTCATCTTAGAGAATCATTATTGGCTCGAATCCAAAAATCTGAGGCATAAAAATGGATTCCCACTAAACAATAAACACCTTTAGTTAAATTGACGACGTCCCAAGGACCATCGATGTTTTTACTCCTAGATAATCATGGACCAACGACCTCAATATAAGGTGAGCCTCATCCCCCAACCTATGATCTCAACACTATCAACTAATAGATCCTCACCATCCATGCGTATTTCTACAAAAATCACCTCCAACCTCATTGATGGTCAACAACATCATAAGCCGTAACTAATAGAGGCCTCTACCCACACGAGTGGTCAATACCACCTCATCATCTGAGTCATATCTCTATGCACAAGACTCAAATTACGTGCCGAGAAATCACAGTGAGATGTAATAACAAAAAATAGTACCTAAGACACATCATCCCAATACCTTAGGCCCCTATGACCACGTATCTAAACCTGATGGTCAACACCATCTCAAATTCCTATTATATTCCATCCATCATGACAACCTCATCATCTCAATTCATTAACCAAATCACCTGACCTGGTGATCAACATCACCCCATATTCTTTAGTCCAATCCCATCCTATTGAGCCAAATTTCCTATGTCCTGGTGATCATCATGACCTTAATACATTTTGAGACTCTCCCATTAGATTCAATTGGAACCATCAAATTCATTATAAACATTTTAATTTCATTTAAAACAAACACTCGACATAATCCTCTTAAGTGGTCTAAAGCCTTTTATTAGAATAATACCATTTGTAATCAAGGAGTTTCATTAGCATAAATTTATCATGAAATAAATTAATAATTTTAAAATAAAATCATTAAATTAATAGGGGTTATCTTGGATAACCCAATGACGAACTCAAGAACGCACCCCCAAAACACAATCTAAATCAAAGAGAAAGCTAAAAACCACATACCTCATATTGGTATACGTTCTCTTGTCTAATATCAGCCTCTAACTCGAGCAAGTCATAATAAATAATCATTTTATTGAACACCATAAAAATAGGTTGAAATGGATTGCGTTTATTTAGCACACTATATGGAGAGAGAAAATAAGAAAAGAGGTTGTCATATTGATGGTCTTACCAAGACGAATCCGTTACCACTGTCATATTGAAGAATAGATCTTGGATGAAGAAATCATCTAAAAAATTAGGTCAGGGAGGAGGAGAGAACCATGGTTGGGACGGAGGAACGCCACACATGAAGGAAGAAAAGTGGTAAATCCCTTTTAAAGAAAACAAGGGGGAAAATTAATTTCCCACTTTTAAATGAGGTGCACGATTAGATCACACAGTTTGGATAATTGGGAACCAACCACATGAAATCACTATCTAAATGGATCTCCCCATCTCATGGCTAGGTGAATGGTTTACTAAGCCATGTATAACCCATGATTATTCCTCCGTCCAAGGAACCACATCACATGTCTGTGGCCCATGGTTTACCAAACTATGCATAGGCCATGAGAATCCCCTATCCTAAAAACAATAAAGGTCATGCACAACCATTTCCCCCCTTTTTAATAGTTTTTCAAACTTTACAAAGTAAAAAAGAGGACCTCATGGGTTTTCCTGTAAGGCCGTAGAGTTTTTCCAAATCATGCACCTCTATCTGCGCACCCTGAAAAGTTGGTTTTTAGCCTTTGATGAACCCAAAAACCACTCAAAACACCAAGGAAATTTCTGAGACATTAAATCCATTTAAAAATAATGCATTGGGTTGATGAAACTCTTGGAATTATGTTTTGAAGATCAACACAAAATATGGAACTGTCACAAAAAATTGAAAATTAAAACATGTTGAGGATTTTGACCCATTCCAAAAACCCGAGATATTACAAGAACCACATGTACTTAATTGTTACATTTTTACCCCTTAATTTCTTAGGCTTTTGTTTCCTTCAAGATATTACTTTCACATAAAAAAATACTTATTTTTATAGAATATTTTCTTAGTTACCTTATTACCTTTCACATCATTAGGAGATTTATTCATGGGTATATCGTCATCTTTATTATTTAAAAACATCTTGAGACACATAAGAATAATGTTCTCATCCTTTCCACTTTGAAAATTTGTGAGTGGAATATTTCCTTTGAACTTTTGTTTCCCACTATTTAGATTTAACGACAGGAACAACATTACCTCATGGAACCTATTTTCCTCTGAATTGTATGTAATAATGAGCTTATTAATTTCCATGAATTCTAATTTTCTAGATAATTAATTTTCCATATAATTTTATTCCTTCGATATGAAATCATAGAAAATGAGTATAAAATTAAAATTGTCTAATTAGAGGTTATTTTGATCCTTTTAATCAATCACCCAAACCATTATACTAAACAGGGGATGAAATATTTTTAAAATATGCATTAAAATGTTTTAATATTAAAGAATCACACAAATTCTATAGATATTTTTTAAAATAACATTCATATAAAAGAAGAATTCATCAATGGATTATTTCAAGTGGATCCTCAATTCCTCATACTTATTATACATCAATTTCAATTTTTCCTCTCTTAGTTTTGATTTAACCTCATAAATGTTCACAAAAAATACCTATATAGAGTTTGGGTATTTACATAAAAACACCTTCATATAGATTACTTTCAACATCACTCCGCTTAGAGAATTAATTCTTTGGAATTGGTATCAAATTATTTAATGTCCTATTTCAGTAGTGTTCCCCCTTCCATATTTATGAAAATTCAATGAATGATATCCATGTAGACATCCTTGTAGAGTGATTGAAAATAGTTTTTTATTTGATTATTATATAATTTTATGATGTTTTCATTTAATATTTCAATACCATTATGATTCATAATTTCTTTCATAACCCGTTATGAGTTAAAAACACCTTGGAAATAAAATGTAAGATATGAAATCATTATCAATGTTAAAAATTTCACTATGACAAAAAAAATTTGTCATACAAATGGAATTATACCCTAGGGGTGAATCCATGCATTTCAAAAAAATATCCCCCATAACGATAATTTTTCATGATTAGTTAGCATAATTCTATATTCCTCACTGAATGTGTATGTCATAAAGCATAATATAAAAGAAATTTTACTTGGTTCACATATACTAGGATAAATTCAAGTAACATACAAATGACAATGTGTCGACATATGATTTTTCAATAAAGTGCATTTTTATATAATTTTTAGAGAAAAATCATGATCTTTATTGGTTTAAATCACTCATAAGATTGAAATATTATTTTTCATCACTCAAGAATAACTCATTTCCCCTAAATAGTTCAGGTTTTGATCAAAAAAATTAAAAACAAAATAATTACACCTCCATTGGTGTGGAAATACACACTATTTTTATTAAAATTAATTATCTTATTTTCCTACAATCAAACATTTTCTTGATGTATCAATGATATCCAAACTCTCTATGATTTTATAGAAATATCTCTCTCTAATTATCTATTATCACAAGTTATCCTTATTTCTATGTCCAAAAAGTATCCATTTACATTCACTTCATTATATTTACACAATGGTTACGATCATACCATACCATCCAAAACCTCCATGATAATAACACATCTTTTCCCCCTTATTAAATAGTACATGATATCCAATGTGGTTAGTTTTTATCTCCTTATCTCATTACATCACTCCCATGTTTGTAGGATTTTAAAATGTTACAAATCAATTTTCTTGAACTAATTATGATATACTTCCTTTATAACCTATAATATAAAAATCTTGGCCTAATCCATATCTGGGATCTAAAAATTATAGTGTGATTGAACCTTGAAAATACATCTGATAAACACATTAATACATTACCAAAACAACTAATGTGCAATACTATCTTCAGATCCTTCCTTTTTAGTGTGTGATACAATTTATAATAAACAACCCCACACAGCCTTGTTAATAAAATTATCCAACAGAAAACCATTGGTTCCTATAGTGGAATGATTATTTTCTCACAATACACAAATTTCCATCAATTCTCTAACCTTCAGCAATTCGTGGGGTAATAGAATTTTGTTACAATTTATTTTGTATGTATCTAATTTTTATAAAATGACAATATAAAATGATATGACATACACATATTAACAAAACAAATCTGACACATCAAAACACCAAATCCTACATCAAATATATCATTCCATAATTTATAGTGAATTCTAGTGTGTGTTTTTGATTTATATAGAAAGACCTCACTAAATTCCTCCAAAATCTAAAAGCTAATTTACAAATGTTTTCATGAGTCCTTTTTAAAGATTTTCATCAACTTTTTTATCAATGTACACAACCCAAAATTCAAAAATGGTTTTTTATATTTTTTTATGAATATAATAATTATTAAGTGAATATAAAATCAATTTTTTTGTAGTCATAAATCAGGGTTCTACAACCCTCTTGGATATTTTCCATCTAAGGATCGAACTTAGTTGTAAAATACCCCTAAATACTTTCTCTATTTCTAGAGAGTGTTGAATCACTCAATTACTTTAAAGGTGTTTTTAAAACCAATTATTAATTGTTTTAAATCATTGTTTCTATTAATTATTTCACATATTTTAAATCCTCAATTTTTGAACTTCGTGTTGATATTACATTGAATTTTATGTTTTTCATTATTAATACTTTTATTTTGATGAATTTTTTACAATCATCTTTATTATTTTAAGCCTATTATTTTCTATCCTTTCATTTTTTTAATATTGTTGGGTTTACCACAAATTAAAACACTAATTGATGACTTGAAAATACTTTTTATATTATATAGTTATTCTTTAACAATAAATAAAGGTTATTTATTTATTATTATTTTATTTTAGGTTGAAGATTTGATAATATATACAAAATGATAACAATACCATGGATTATATAAATATCATGTTATCCATAATTTATATTTATCATGGAAAATGATCTATGATAACCTATTAAGGTTGTAATGTTATGGATTTTGGATAGAGATAAAAACAACTCATATGATACATGTTATAGAGATTATATATTGAATTTATGCACCATGAGATATCTTATAGATTATCACATATTATGTTTGTTTTTCTTAAGCGAATGATGACATTTGATCAATATACTTGATATATAAAAATTTTATACATAATAACTTTAAGTTTTTAAGTTTATTCTATTTCCATTTTAGAATATGTTTAAAATTATTCTTATTAGAAATATCATTGGTTATAGAAGAAAATTTTTCTATGAAAAACTGATATTTTTCTACTTTCATAGAATGTAGTGAAATTAGGATTCTCAGTTTAGTGTGACTAAAAAATTATAAGTTTAAACCTAATTTGTGAAATGAGACATTTTGATAAATTTTGTCAGTTTGTGGCAATAATTGAGGTATGTATGAGATGATCTATAAAATATTAACACTATTTAATTTAAGTGATCACAATTTATTCCATTGATGGAAGGATAATTAAAATAAATACCCATGAGTGAATGATCATGTAGAAAAGTTATTTAGATATTTAATAAATATAAATGATATTTATAATTAAAAATAATTAAATAATAGTTTATAAGGTCACATGAGGTATGTATTTTTTATTTTGGTGCCTAAAATGTTTTGACAAAATTGAATCAGAAATTGGTTTATTTATTTGATATAAAAAATGTAATTATAAAATGTTTATGTTTGGTTTTAGTGGGAATTTTTTTTCAAATATAGGGGAAATTAACACAAAAACATCATTTCCACATGATCCAATATTTTTTTGAACTAAAAAAACATAAATAAAGAAAAAAAAACCTAGTTGTTTGAAGAAAACTCATACATAATATTATACACAATATTATGAGATATACCTTATAAATAATCAAAAGATTATTTCCCCCAATATTGTCCCTGAGTTAATTGAATCACCTAAAATTGAGGTAGGACTCTCTCTTCCACCATGGTCTATTATAAATATACTGTTAAATGATAATATATAATGTGAGCTACAACTTAAGGGATTTCATAGATGAAAAATTATTATTACTTGTCATGGTTTTAGAACCATTTTATAATCATTAAATATTATCATTGAAGATCCATCATAATATAAATTTTTTTAAAAATATTTGAATTATTATACTCATATTTACAAATGTTTTTCAATGTGTTTGAACTATAAAACCACGTTACATACAATTTTTTCTATCTAGAAAACAATAATGAAATTATTTACTCATTAATCAATTAACAAAATATTATCAAAATATTTTAAATTTCATTTGATGATTTTACTACCGATCTATGTTTCATTTATGGGGTAAAATAAACAATAAATTTTCATTATTGTATAACACATGAACTTATATTTAAATAACCATGATGTAGATACATTTATTATGACACTATTCCACAAATCAAAAACCACCACATGGTTAATATCTTAAAATTATGTGTTTTATTTAGTTCATAGTTCTATCAATATAGAACTTATAATAATGCATAATAAACTTAGTTTACTTTAACTTTATGTCATATAATATGTAATTACTTTTGAAAAAATATCCAAAAATAGTTTTGGATATCCTGTAAAACTTATTTTAGAGAATCTATCATTATGATCTCAATATTTTTTAAAAACATTTTATAAGAAAACATTACTTTATTCACATAGCTAATAAGAATAACCCCACAAGCCTTTGTAGTATTAATTACAACTATGAATTATCTAAACCATCATTTTAAGGAAGGATTTACCTCTAAAAAGTATAGATACTACTGAATATATAAGGTATTTTACATGATCTCCCCATGAACATTTATCTCCATATTTATTTCCACTAGATATATTACATATATCATGCATAATCATATAATGCATTTGTTTAAGATATCAAGAGATCATAAGATGTGAAATATATCAATATCATATATCCTATAATATATTATTGATTATACTAAATAAAGAATAAATAATATATATGAACACATCTTATATTACCCATCCAAGTAGATGTGAAAATCACATGTCACTCACCTAAATAGATAAGTACATCACATTACACTTATCTAGGTATGACTATAAAATTCATTATTCTTTCTCAGTAAAGGGACTATATGACATACCTATCATATATTATGAAAAATATCTTCTTGATTAATAAAAACTACTATATGATTAATGAAATACCCAACCATCCTATATTACCACATATTCAAGGTTTTCATAAGTTGGGTACCAAAGCATAAAGGTTAACATGTGAGATTATTTATTAAGCACGGTTAATGGGATTAATATGAAATAGTAACCCCTTTTATAATAATGGGGTAATGAATTATATTTTTTATAATATATATAGTGTGTCAAAAAACAGACAAAAATCAATCTAGAACTCATGATAAAAACTCAATATCTATATATGAGCCTCAATTCACATTTATTTTCACATGTTTTTATAACCCATAAATCACTATTAGAACAATTGATTAAGGATAACTGAAATTAATATTTTTATAGTTTAACTATCATTTTATTGAATGAAATATGAAACCTACATGAATAGATGATAAAATAGTGATTTTTTATAACATGATACCTTTTTGATAATTTAAAAATCCTTTAAAAATACTAAAAACATATTAATAAACATCAATATTGTCCCTATACAATATATGATACCTAAAAAAACTCACGTTTATAACATTTTTTGGGTCTCATCTAACACGTTACATCATATATAACACTCATAACATCTCTATTTGACACTTTCTATATCATTATATAAACATATCATAAATTTCTACATCTAATCTACTTTCATGAGATATTATCTATAAATAAATATTGTTTTATTAATTTTGAGATTTTGAATTATAATCCTTATATTCTATACTTGAAAACTATATTTGACTTTCTTTTCTTAGTATCATAAAATGAGATTATGTTAATAACTTGTATTTCTTAAAATACATAAAATAATTTTATGAATTATAATATAATTATCTCTAAACTTTTCCATAAATTCAAAATTTTATTTAATATATTTGGTAAAAAACTTAAATTTATCTCTTTACATTAATATCACTATTTACCAACATATATTAAATTCCTCTAATATGTAAATTGACATTGAATTTTAATTAGACAATTATAATAATTTATAATTATGATTTTCTCTTCTCAAGTTCAAACATACTCCCACTATCCTCTTAGAAATTATAGTTTTCTAAATTATAATTTTAAGATAAAAAACACTTTCTGTAAAGAAAATTATAATAATTTTCTTTAGTAAAAAATATTTAACAAATAAAATATTAATAAAAATATCTCACATAAAACATTATAAATCTATAGAAATATCCTTTATAAGAAAATGTTTATTTATTAACAAATACCACTAAAGAGTAGTTAGAAATTTTCCCATTATATTTTAACAAATAAATTTGATAAAACAAAATTTGTTGGATAAAACTACTTTCATCCTTAAATTAAAACCATATTATATAATGTATCAAATTATAGTGTAAAAAATCACCATCTCATTTATTGACAATAATAAATATTTACAAATATAATTATCTTATCCCATAAAAGAAAATGAAATGAAAATATAAATATTTTACAATTCCCAAATCCATGAATCTGTATGTAATACTTTTTATTTCATTTCTTAAAAACAATAAATCTTTCCACTTTATTTGAATGAAAACATAAATATATCTCCACAAAATTTTCTTTAATTTTGAACACTTGTACATATTAAAAATAGTTTTTAATTAAATTTTGGAATAATATACCCATAAAAATAGAAGAATTGATTTACATAACATTAATATATGATATTGTCTCTCTATGATGTTTTTTATATCCGTTTAATTATTCTAGGAAACTACTTCTCCAATGTCCATACATTTGACAATGTAAACTTTTCTCTTCTGTCATAACATATCCTTTAGGTTTCAAAAACCCATGATGATTTTTGGACCCTCTAGTTTTATTCTTTTGGATTACACATCAACCTTCCTTTAAATCCATCTAAAAACTACAGCCTAGACCTACCTTATAATAATAAACCATCCACAACATATTTAGAAGACTAGTTAATCTTATTATTAAACTCATCTATTTTGTATTTCATAATAAATAATAAAAAACATTATAGTAATGATTCTAAAATAAAGGTCTTAGATATATATACACTTAAATCACACCCCATTATCTCCAATTCATTTTCATACTCAATTACATTGCTAACAGGAGGGGATAATGAAATTCATTTATTCATTTTTCATATAATAAATTATTTTTAAATCTCATACCTCTCATTCCTAGCTTATTCCTAAAAGAACCTCTTAAAATTATCTATAATTTTTAATAAATAAATGACATCATATTTATTTTTTAACTTTGGTTCCATGAATAAAATAATGATAATTAAATGTTATATATAATAAATCTTTATAATGATTCTGATAATAATTAGAATCTATTTATAGAATACCTTCATCAGTTAAATATTAGGAAGGGGTTTATATAATACATAAAATTTTTATTCTTGAAGAATAAATATTAATAATATTTTTACCTATCTATAATTTTTCTTCAATCAATATACTCTTTCTACAATATTGATATCAAAGATAAGTTTCTATATCATTTAATATTAATCTACGATAAATTATTTTATTAGATGAATATCATGTTTTATAATCATTTAATAAGGAATTATTAAATACGATTCTAATAAAATAATTACCCTTTTTAATAAATATCACATTAATTAGTGGCATAAGATCAATATTTTATCATGAATTAACCCAAATAATATGGTAACTTAATCTATGACTATATCTAATAGATGATAGTTTTAATTATTTCACATTTGAATTTTGAATATTTGATTAGATAAATATTTTCTAAAATAATTCAAATGAATTATATTAATTCCATTACGCTAGTAAACTAATGTTTAGCGATTCACAGTTAACTGCAACCCAAGGATAACACAATATACAAACACCTAACAGTAATGGTAACTCGTACTGAATGATCAATTTCTTGATAATTGTTTTCTTTGGAAGTAATATAGCACTTGGTATTTTAAGGGTATAGTTAATATATCACCATAATATATCATATATTCCCCAATAGGTTTCATATGGGATTAAATACGATTTTTTATCTAGTAGAATAAAGTAGAAACCATCCCAAGATCACCCATTTATATAAATAATACACGATCATAAAACTATAAATGAATGAATTTATAAATTGTTCTTTAATTTTATGTCCAAGACACCAAATAATCTTCAAAACCCTTAAACATGTTTGATAATGAATACAAAAGTGACAAAAAATGGTTTCCCACCTCTGAAGGTATTTACGGGCTTACTAAATTAAAAATCATATCAGCAAAACTCTTCTTTAATCATGGTGTGATAGCAGCTCAAGAATAAAGAATGATGAAGGATAGACCGTGAGGGATGTGGATTTTTCCCTGAATATCCACACCGACTTCCATCACCTAGAAGTGGTCCTTATAGGCTTTCGAATATACTCCTCAAGTAGTGGAATTTAATCATGTATTATAACACATGAGTAAATTCTACTCCACCCAATATATTAATCTAATGCATGTATGATTATTTCATACCATTAAATCTCACATAAGAGATCTTAGTGATAATTTCATGGAGGAATTTTTTACCTAGATCAACAAAGAAATAGAAATTCCTCTCATGTCTAGCTTTACAATGAATTATGGTTGTATAATATGACTACATAAATAGAATAGAAGAAGTCCATAACCATGCCTTATGATCCAATATTTTGTACCCTATTATTTGTAATATGGTATTCATGTGGCATGGTTATCATGGTTATCATGACTTATGATTTATCTATCCAATAATAAAATAAAATAAAATATATTCATGTTAAAAAAACTATTTTTTAACACGAATATCATACTTTATGATTGGGTATATCATACTGTACAATATATAAATTACATATAATATATATAATGCTTTAGGGTATATATCATCTTCAATGTCCCAATTTCACTTAAGGATATATAATTTTATTCTACTCCACCTTATAATATATCTTATATGATAAATCATGAAATCATATCAATATATATTTTATATATCTTCCAAAACACTTTTGTAAATCTATCATTAACTTCACCGCATATCACATCATATGTTATAACTTGTGAACACCCATCCAAAACACTTTTGGATTTCACTTAAAAGAAATTTAGAGTATCACTTTAAGTAAAACTGAATCAGTATTTAGTAAACAACAATGTTTGATACCACATTCCTTTATAGTGTTTAAAACATATATAAATAACATATCTATATAAGTAAGAGAAGTGTGGCCTCTAGAGAAGCATCAATTCCACTCAAACTATAAAGGGACCAGATGTGATATATATGAAGCATATATATCTTTATACCTATTTCCACTAACTGCATATCATGCTATTATGTATTCTCATATGTTTTCTTTGTCTAATACATAATAATCTATGGCACATAAAAAATGTCCATTCCATATTACAAACTCATATATTCTGGATTCTCTGAGTATAGACTAACCTGAACAATGAATACGTAACATCTTATTCACCATTATATAAAAACACTTCATAAACACCTCCTACGAGTAGATAATAAAAACATATATATTTTCTATGTGTGGATTCACACTCCCCATTCTATCTCAATTTAGGGATTATATGTCATACTCATAATATGAGAGGATATATATCATTTTTGTTAAGCTCCAACTAATGACATGATTAACAACATACCCAACTGACCCCAGATTAGTATGTCTCAATTACTTTTTAAATAAAGGTATCAAATTATGAAGGTTACCAAGCTAGGTATCTCACTATGTATAGGTAGTGAGGACTAAATATGATTCATGCACCCATAGTTCACCAGAAACATCATGTATGGAACTCCATGTGGTATACCCATTGGTACATCCATCATAAAAAATAATTTTCCTTTATTTGTTTTCTTCGTGAGTATATTTTGGGTATAAAAAAACTACTAACTTTATCATTAAAATTTCATCCCAACTTATAATAAACCATGATGAACATTAGTTTAGGATGAATTCAAAGGAATACATTCAGAGGTCAATTATCTATTTATCTATCTATATATATTTATATATATATATTTATACATCCAATGTGAATGTATGATAAAACATATATTAACTTTTATATGATAATTGTTATATATTTAAAACAATTTTAAGAATATTTACAAAAAAACATAAGAAACAATTTAAAATATCATATATGAAAAATTTATAGGTCATCTTTACGTTTTATTTCCTTTCTAGGTTATTGTTAACTTATTATGTTTTATTGTAATTCCAACCACACATCTATATAAAAAACTGATATAACCCTCCCACTAAACTATTTAGTCAGTAACATCGACAAAGAAATATAGTCTGAATAATGATAAGATTTAGGAATAAAATTTCCAATGTTTATCTCCATGAACATATTCAAATTGCTTAACTCCACAACATAAAATGTTATGATTTAAACTACTTTTTGTCTACTTATACTTGAATAATAATGTAACTATTTATATTAATATTCACCATAAAATCCTAAAATCTTTCAAGATAAAGTGACATTCACTTTATTTTTGACTGAAACGTTCCTTTAAGAAATAGTTATATTCACTTTTATTTGATAACTAAATATAACTTTTACATTTTACTTTACCATTACATATCCTAAAATATTTAGAACATTAAATGTGATTCACATACTTTAGATAGGTATAATCTTTAATTTTTTAACTATGAACTTATATAAGATCAAACATACTCCCATTGTCATCTTAGACATTATATTATCATTATAATAAAATATTAATAAACAAAAACTCATTTATTTTAGGAAATAAATCTTTTTTCTTATTAGTAGGAATATTTATCAAATAAAATATTATTTACATATCTTATGTTTTATTCTATGTGTTTGGATAATTTAACATTGAAAATAAGACTTTATTAAAATATTTCATTGATGGTGGAAGATATATACTTCCTTATATTATAATGAATAATTAAATAGACATATTATATTGGATAATTTTTTTTATCCTTGTTTAGTTTTCATAACATGTTATAGAATCTAAGGAATCATAAACCACGTGTATAAAATTAATTATTTTATTTTGTGTGAAAAAATTCATTATTTATGAACAAATTTTATTATCCCATAAGGGAAATGAGATGATGATACACATACATTTATATATTCATATGTTATTCCTTTACATTAAATTTTTTGAATTGGAAACTCTTTTTATTCATCACTCGAAAGAAAATACAAGTTCAATCAATTCTATCTATTATTTTGAACTCCTATATAATTATAACATTTGTAAATTTACATTTAGTATAACATACCCTTCAAAATCAATGAATTTATTTCTATAACAATGACACCATAAATGGAAATTTAATGGAATTTCACAAACTCCTACATTTATTATGAACAATTTTATACTCTTGATTTTTTATTTTACCTTTAGTTATGAATGACCATAACTGGATACTTAAAGAAAATTTTTTGGACTCTTCAAATTTTTTTATTACTATTAGAAAATTTAGCCACTTTTAATACATAAAATTTACCATACCCTAGATATCACATGCCTAGTTTATATACTATAATATTTTTATAACACTGGGTAAACTTCACTGGAAATTATTTTACCTTTTCAAAAAAATTCCATAGATGAAAACATGAATTGTTTCATAATAGGAGTAAGCCCTTGTAGTCTCATCAAGTTACTGACATACTTAATAATATTAAGTATGTTTGACACACAAAATTATAACATATACATGAGACTATAATTCTGTGGGTAATTTAGAATATAATGCCTTTAAACCCCAGATTGAATCATTATATACTTTATAGGAATATAGATTCACCTATTAAACAACTTTATTTCTTGGATACTCAAGAAGGTGTTATTCTAACACAAAAATTTTTCCTTTACTCAAGAACTATTTTTAATTTACCCATATTAGGAGTTTTTTAAATTAATATTTTCCTACCAATGGATTATTCTAAAAGTGATGTTTGATAATTATGATTCTATTTATCTATAACATATTTATTATCAGATGAGTATCATATTTTATTTCCATTTAATAAGAAGTTTTAAAAAATGGTATCCCACTAAAATGATGACCAATTTTTTATAAATAACATCTATTAAAAGAAAAGGATATATATATCACGAATCTTTGAGTTTACCTTAGTTTTCACCTCATCAATTTTCGTTTTAGGTAAGGTGACATCCCAATCATGTCATATATTATTCTTGGAGAGATGAGTAGAAAACTCATGTCCCAATTTATTAAATGGATAAACCCAAATCTATTTCATTAATATCTAAACAATTAAGGTTTTACCGATAAGTGTAACCCAAATTAAATATTGATATTTTCTTTCCTAACTTTTATTGTTAACCATTTTAACCATTCCTTACACAAGATAATCAATGGTCACCCTTCATTAGAAAAAACTACTTGGTCGGATGATTGTGGTCTTGTCACATTCCAAATTGAACTAATTTGGATATTTATTATTTTAATGGGGATTCAATCTAATAATACTATCTTATATTATTCCCTTCATGTATTTTATATTCTAAAAATTTAGTTTTTAATCCTATTCCCTTGACAAAATCAATATGTTTAATACGTATTGACATTTAACTCTTTAGACTACCCATAGTTTGTGTTACTAACCCAAAAGAAAAATCAAAACATATTCAAACATCTCTAAATGTATCTCATGATTACGTTTTATGAAATATTAATTTAAATGATTAAAATTATATGAAATTTACAATTACCACTTTTTTAATCCTAGATTCATTGATATCCAACCCTCACTTTTCTAGAATAACACATAAGAATCCAAGTAAGTTGGAAGTCTGACATAAAATTCCTCTACCTGCCGAAACTTTACCCAATAGAGAATCCAATTCATCATAAATCTAAAACCTAATATGTATAAACTATGTTCAATAACTTTATTCAAGATCATAAATTCAATTACAACATAGTATCAAAGATAGTGAAGACTAAATATTATGTAATCTTTTGCAATATGTAATAAAAGGCTTAGTAATTTATGAGAAGCAGTTTAAATAATTAAAAACAAAGAAAAAACACATTCATAACTTATAAACAATTTATAACTATGCATAAATTAAATAATAGAATTTAAATAAATGGAGATTTCATAAATTTTAACATGATATGATAATCTATGAAAAATTCATAAATGAAAGCTAACTATAAATTTTTTATAATTAATATTTATTTATTATGTATGTATATATAAATATGGAATATAAACCCCTTATAACCATTCCATAATATTGACTCGTTATATTATTAATTATATGACATTTTATATTAAATATATTATATATCTAGGAGATATAAACATTATAGAATTCAATTTATATTATTTAAACTATTTAAATTATATAATCCTGATATACATTAACACGATTTAAACCTTGATCATATCAATCATCAAAATACTTTTTGATGTAGTTTAAAGAATATACCAAAAAATTCCTCCTTTTAATATGTACAATACAAATTAATTAAGAAAAAATCATAAATAAATATAAACACTTTAAATTTAGGAATCATTTTGTAACTTATAAACCCTTTATAATTTAGACATTATGATTTATAAATAAACCCTTTACCTATTATTTATTATGGGTTGAATATAATCATTATAAAATATTTATTTTAATATTAAGCAATAATTATTAGTAAATATATCATAACTATTTATTAATTGATTATATGATTTTTAAAAATTAAATAATTTAAAAAATATTTATAAATTATTAAATATCACAAAATACGTTTTATTATTATTTATAAACCTTTTAAAATAATAAATTCAATTTATAATTGAATATATAAAAAAATAAAAAATTTCCTCAAAATCATATTCAATGATTCATATGGAATTATAGACTACAATTGAAAACATATATCTCTGAATGTTATATATCATACTTTTCAATTGATAGAAATATCATTGGATATGATATACACATGGTGAACATCCAAAAATATTTTCATTTTAACTTCCCACTCATTGTATTAGATACGACATATCAATTTTAGAAATAGACCAAGATATCATATTTTTTATTCAAACCACTTTTTTTTAGAAAATAGTGTAGAAAATAATATTTTAAGATGACATGAAATCATATAACACAGAGTATATAAAATCAATGATTCTAAACTGTATCAATAATTATGCTATCTTATATCATATGTCATGCTATAGAATTCATAGACAAAATAATTAGATGTATTTTTTATTGTAATTACGATACACAATATATTTAAATTTTCATCAATTCAACACATGATTCCATAAATATAAATCAATGGGTGGCTTTGATATCACAGATAGGTTTCATAGAGGATTAAAAAATTATTACTCAACAAAATAAAATAGAAAACATCCCCTAATCATCCATTTATAGAAATATAGAACCATCATAAAACTATAAATGAATAACTCTATAAATCGGGTGTAAATTTCATGGATAAGCCATTATGTCATCTTTAAATCCTATCAATGTGTTTTTTGATTCTCGCTAAAGTGGAATATGAAGACCTCCCACCTCCAGATGTGTCTATGTCCTTACCAAATCACACATCGTTTGTGAGGATTCTTCTTCAATCATGGAGTGCTCGTGCCTCAAGAAGAGATAACAAGGGATATGGATCTTGGACCAAACATGCACACCCATTTCCATTACATGGAAGTGGATATAATATGTTTTAAATGATTATACTTGAGTTGTCAAATTTACTCATGTTATAACGCATGAGTAAATTCTAATCCACCAAATCCACACATCTCATTCATGTATGAGTCTTCCTTCCCATTATATATCATGTAATGACCCTTAATGATAGTTTCATGGATGATTTTTGTTTCATATAGCATTGAACTAATAACAAGGCATCTCATTCCAAGATTTACAATGAAGGATAATAGTATAATACAACTTCATGGTCCGCATGGGATAATTATAAGACCATACCTATGATCCAACATATCATACCCTATGATTGGTAATATTTCATGCAAGTGGCATAGTTATCAAGCCATAATATTTCCCCATATAATCATAAAATATGATATACTATATTCATTTTACAAAACTATTTTGTAACAAGCATATACACCTTTATGATTGAGTATATTATACCAAATGACAAAATACATATATATCATATATATATATTGATTTAAAGAATTTATGACCTTTATTCCCATCTTGTTTACATGATTATAATGATTTGGGTTTTTTATTTTGTACCTTCAACCAAATTATTATGTTCCAATCATATTAATATATAATACATTATATGACTAATGAATTGTGTTACTTTCCCAAAAATGAATGCTAATTATATCCATATATATCCAAATGCCTCTCATGTGTATGGTAAACAAAACCATTTCTTATAAAGGTTTAGAATCATTGAAAACACAAGTCCCCATAATATCATGTATAATGTGACAAGTAATTATTCCCCACATTTCTAGATAGATCCCATACTCTCAGACCAGAGATAATTTTAACAAAAAATCCCACTAATCATACATAAATTTTTAAGAGGTTTTTTAGTTCCAATACATTCCTAACACCTAATATTTATACATCATAATAGAAATTTACTATTTAGTTCATAACCTATAGAAAATAATTTTTTTGGTTACACACAATTCAATATTATATCATACCTAACATGAAACTATTTATATACATGGTATAATATTAATAAAAAGTAGTTTGAAATATTTAAACTAAATAACACATTCATTCATAATATAACAAAATAATATTAATGAATAATAAAAAAGTATAAAATTAGAAAATAAATAACTATTTCATAAATTCAGACAGGAGATATGCATTGCATAATATTTCATAAATAAATCAATTATAAAATTGTTTAATTTAGACATGATTTTATGGAAATTACATTACATATAAATATAAACACTTTATATTTATATAATAAATATGAAAAATTCATATTTTATCATTTACATAGCACATATATATGTGATATCTTTTGAATTAAAATATACAATTCTCTAAGAAATTTTAACCCTTTATTTTATTAATATATGAACACTTCATATTAATAATTATAAAATTATATTATTTTAATGTCATATATTTTATATTTATCTAAACCTTTGATCAAATCCACGAAAACAATTGGTACATTTTATAGCAACCTTTGGATTCGAGGGTGATTTATGGCCAAATGATGGTGAAGGTTTTTTGTAATATTTATTTAAAAAATTTATCCATAAATCATAAAATTAAACTTTTTTTTTATTTTTCACAATTAAATGGTTTTTTGTATATGAAAAAAATTTCCAAATCAACCATGTTGTTTTTAATTATAAGAAACCATAGCATGAAGAAATTTCAAAAGGCATACTTTTAAACCATGATGTGGTTTTATATAACACGACCATGGTTTTTCTAGATTTAAATTGTATTTCAGTCCAAACCATAGTTTTTTGTTAAAAGCATGTGGTTTATGAATTTTTAAAATCCAGGACCATTTTCCATTACATTGTCATGGTTTTACAAAAACTCATTTTAAAATATTATTTATCTCTTCAATCTTCAATCTAAATAATATTTAATTCAATCTGATACAATTATTAGTTTTTATTAGGGATAAAACTTTTCCAAATATAGCATACGTGAACTCTAAAAAATATTTTCCACAAGTTCCACCCATTTTTTCTAAATAAACTAAAACGTAGATGAAGGAAAAAATACCTCACTATTTGAAGTTGATCTATCAATGATTTTCAATATAATCAAGATAGAGATCCCTCATAAGAAATCAAAAGACTATTTATTCCAATTGTATTCTAAATGTTGATTTTCTTACCAATCAAATAGGGTATGGTTTCCCTATATTTGTAGCTAGAACCATGGTGTTAAAGGAGAACAGAGAATGAGAGAATAAAATTAAGAGTTCTATAGACTAAGAATGACAATTATTCTTCAGGGCTTTTGGATCCTATTATAGTAATAAAATATTATCCATGAAGTTTCAAAATAATGTCAAAACTTCCAGAAATTTTCAATTTATGATATTTATCATGCCAAATGTTTCTTAAATCATATGGACTATGAAATCATGTTACAAACAATTTGAAACATTTGAATAACCATGATGAAATTTTTAACTTTTTAAATGTTTCATAAAATATTTTCAAACTCCATTAAATAGATTCTATTGATGTTATAACATATCATGAAAACTTTTAGTGGGTAAAATAAATAATAAACATTTATTACCATATAATAAATTCACAATCACGCATAGAAATATAATGAAATTTACTTCACTATGATGTGGTTTACTTTAACACAACCCATGATGAGAGTTAATCCTCCAGGTCATGGTTTTTACTTATTGTATATTGTTATCATTTTTAATTAAATGATATTAATTTTTGTCTATTACTATCATAAATAAATATTAAATATTTCATTATTGATAACAAATTACAAATATAGATAATTCTTTAACATGACATTGTTTTAAATCATGAATATAAAAAAATATTATTCTGTAATAATTTAGACATTATTTATCACCTTAATTCAACAAAAATTGTGTTATGAAATTTTAATCGTATTTCACATTCTATTCATTTAAAACATAAGAATAGAAACCAGATGATATGATGGTCTTGATGTTTTGGCTACCAAAAATAGAAAACCACATTGGGTGGATATTCTAGTTAGAATACTAATACTTCTGAGGGGTGTATGGAGAGTTCTATAGTCAGTTTATTGGCTGTACCAATTGAGGCAGTGAAATATATAAGGAATCGCATGATTCCAAAATCTTAGGAAGGTTATTCACAAACTTTGGATGATGATGCAACCTATTAAACCAAATGAACAGTTATATAAAAATGACGTGGGAACAATTTCATTGAGATAAAATTTCTTTCATTATAATTTATTATTTGGGATTAGCTATTCTGATATAGGATATTACCAAATAAATAATTTTAAATCCTTGTTTCTTTAATGTAATATTTTTTTTGTTTTCTCCCATGGATGAAGGACATATTGTCTGAACCACATAATTCTTATTTGTCTTATTTTCATTCATTTTATTTTTCATGAATGTTGTTACATGGGTTACCCATAAGATTTTGTGTAATGATCAAATTAGTTTTTGAATGGGGTGTATCAACTTCCAATATTCCACTAAACCAAGCTAGAAAAAAAGGACACTCTAGTGGGTGTACTTTTTCCCCATTTGGTTTCATTCATTCAATGCACTAGTTACCAATGAAACTTACATTCATAGATCACTTCTCCTAACAAGTGATATCAAATCCTATAGTTATCACTCATAAAAAAACTGAACAATATCTCAAGTTACATTACTATTTCTTTCTTGATGTTTTATAGATTTTTTCAATGGTATTACTATCATAAAATTATATGGCATCAAAGGAGGTAGGGTTTGGTTAGATAAGTTTGATCAAAATAACTTTAGATTTTGGATGATGTAGATTAAATATTATCTTATATAAAAGGATTTTCAAATTTTTTAGGTAGATTCAAACTAGAAAATATGGATAAATGTTAATGAGAAATTTTGGACATGAAATCACATAGATCAGTGAAGAAGTTACTCATCCAGAACATGGCCCTTAAAATCTGGAAAAAGGTGATGAAAACTAAGATAATGGATGCCCTGGGAAATATGTACAAGAAACCTAGACACCCAAAAAAGTATTTTTAATGATTTGGATATTCAACATGAAGTTATTAAATGGTATCCCAGTGGTATATCATGTGAATGACTTCAATATGATCTGGAGCTATCTTGAATTAGTGATGTTTACTTTCACAGTTGATGTTTTGGAAATTCCTTAATTTTTATCACTGCCAATATTATGGGATACTATGGTAACAATTACTATAAATTCTTAATTGAAAATATTTTGTTTTTATTTTAGGTTGTCTAGAATATAATCATCAATGAAGAGATCTAGAGGAGGGTGGTCTAGGAAACTTCCCATAATGCCTTGAATACTGATGGATTGGGGTGATCACCATAATCAAGAAGTCAAAAATAATTGGAATATGTATGGTGAGATATAAATTAATGTAATTCATTTGGTTATAACACTACTTCCTATAACTATGGGGAATATGGGATTCATATGAAATATTAGTGAGGTTTTAAGGAAGTCAACAGAAGGAAATCTTCCAGGCCATAAAATTTTGTAATCACAATAGAGGGAAGCAATAATCCATTTCTTAGTGTCAATATTCCAATGGATTAATTGGTGGTTGATTCTTGAGAATTGTTAAATTAAATGAAATATAATGCTTTGATGGTCAATTTTATATCCAAGGGTTTTGGAAGAGTTCGTCTAGAAGATGATGGGGACTTGGATGTTTTTAAAAAAAGGGAGAAGTTAATATATGGATTAAAGAATGGTGGATTTATAAGACTTAAAGACATCAAGAACATCCAAGGGATACATAAGAAAATTATTTTTATAATAAAAATCAATGATAAATGTTATAGAATGAACATTTCTAATGGATTTTTTAAACATACTCAAGGGGATATAGTTGTGGCATAACGAGTAATGGATGAAACACTCTATCTTACTGGAAGATCAGATAGAAGTATAATGGATAAAATAAAAACTTTTGAATATTTAGAAGAATATAATTTTTGGATTGATCATCTTAGTGGAGGGAATGTGAATGTTATAGAAGGGAGAGATATGAAGAAGTTTTATCACATGGATATTAGAAGTTATGAGAGTTTCATGATGGGAAAATAGAAGTGGGTTTCATTTAATTTGAATGGACTAAATCCCAAATCCTAGAAGCTGTATCTATTTTACTCAGATGTATGGGGTTGGAACCTATCCAGTATCATGAATAATTTCTTTACTTATGCATATTAATTTATGATGAAAAAATTTAGGTATGGGTTTATGTATTTAAGCATAAAAATAGTGTATTTAATGCATTTGTATAGTAAAAATACGTAGTTGAATGTGAAAGTGTCCAGAAGTTGAAGTTCCTATGATCCGAAAATGGTGGAGAGTACGATGTTGAAAACTTTCATAACTTCTACTAGAAGAAATGGATTTTGATGGAGAATATCATACCTAGAACAACACAAAAAAATAGTATCGCTGAAAGAATAAACTAAACTATGATTGAAAAGGCATGATGCATGTGGATGAATTCCATAATTCCCAAGGACATTTGGGAATAAGTAATCAACTCCACTACATTATTAGCAATTGGAATCCTGTCTTATATTGTGGGGAGGAGTCTACAAGATGATCTATGATCTATAAAGATACTAGAAGTTTTCTATCTCAATTTTCTATGAATTTTGAAATTATTTCATACCAATTCTATGGATAGAGACAAACTTGATTATAAGTCAAATATATGTTTCTTTATTAGATATATAAATGAATAATTTTTATTTTGTCTATAAGATGATGATAAGAGAAGTCATTTAGAGCTAATATATTCTATTTAATGATAATTTCTTCTGGACTGACCAAAACAGACTAAATTAGAAGTTGAGGGAAATGAGTTAACTACTAAATTTCAAGTTGACCTGGATAAAATAACCCGAAAAAGGATGTTTTGTTATGTTTAAATTTCATCAAAAATTATCTTAAAGTAGGACCAGTGGATGCAATTTCATAATTCTCAAAGGCTATTGAAGCTTAGGGAAAAGATTCAAAATTTGATTAATCAGAAGTAGGTCACACCAACAATAGGCCCATGAGTGCTATCCTTCCTAGGTTAGTCTAGAAAAGTTGTGACCTTCAGGGTCACCTGTACAAAGCCTTGAATGGTGCCATACGAATGGTGGAATGTTAGATGTTATTGTATGAAAAATCCACCGGTGGTAGGTGATCCTCCCATCTACAATTGTAGTCTAACATTAAAGAATGCAACATGTCCTCCATAAAATTTATGGTCTGCTCTATCTAGTCATCCTCTTGTCGGTGAAACACTATACTGAAGCATAACTGTTTCCCAAATGCCTCATGTAATCCCTTCCAAAATAGGGATGTAAATCAAGCATCGCGATCTGAAATAATTTTCATTGAAACTAAATGGATTATAACCATATTCTACACATAGAGTCATCCCAATATCTATACTGAACTTTATTTTCAGATATTAAAGGAAGTGGTATGACTTGGTGGGTTGGCCAATGATCACCCGTTGGTACTACTATACTTCCTTTGAAATTAACAATGCGCTCCCCATATTTTTAATATATGTGAGGAGAATGACCTATGGATATTAGAGAATGTAGGGTATCACTATCAGTATCCCCATGTTGTGCCTCCCTGACTCGTTGTAAGAGTGGATGGGTAACAACCATCGACTGGAGGTAAGATTTTCCATCTCTATCCAAAAAAGATATCTACTCTGATGCCTTGTTCAACAATTGTGAACTAGATTTTCTGTTCAGTGCATCTTCCACCATGTTCCCCTTACCAGGAGTATAGACAATCTCATAGTCATTGTCTTAGAGGAAGTGTAGACATCACCTTTATATCAAGTTCAAATCCTTCTGAGAGAAGAGATACTTGAGATTATTTTAATCAAAGTAAATTATAAACAGCTCTCCTGTCAGGTAGTGTCTCCACATCTTCAACTCGAAGAATACCACTGATAACTCCAGATCATTAATCATGTAGTCTACTCATGCTGTCTAAAATGGCATGAACCATAGGCAATCACTGCTTGACTGAATATCAGGACACAACCAAACTCGGTTAATGATGCATTGTAGAACACTGCATACTCGACACCCTCATCCAACAATCTCAAGAACAGAGCGCTCATCAAATTATACTTCAATTGCTGAAAATCTTCCTTCCACTTCTTTGTCCACACAAAAGTATTCCCCTTTCAAGACAAAACTATCATAGGTGATGATATCCTAGAGAAATCTGGAATAAATATTTGATAATATCTACTATAAAATAAGGCTTTGTAACTTTGTCACATTCATTGGTGGATCCCATGCTAACACTACCTTAACCTTGGCTGAGTCTGTTGCCACTCCACCTGCTGAGATAATGTGTCCCAGAAAGTGGACTGCCTGAATCCAGAACTGCCACATCAGAGTTTCCCATAAAGCTATTTTTGTCAGAGTGTGTCCATAACTATCCTTAAGTGTCTCATATTCTCCTCCTCAGACATCAAGTATATAAGGATATCATTGATGAACACTACCAAAAACTAGTTTATGTAAGGCTAAAGGATCTGGTTCATGAGTCCCATGAACATTGTTGGGGCGTTCATCATGCCAAAGGGCATCAAAAAGTACTCATAGTAATCGTAATGGCATCTGAAAGTTGTCTTTCTTATATCCTTGTCCCGTACTCACATTTGGTGATAGCTCAATCTGTGGTGAAACTTTGATAACCAACGTGCCCCATTCAATGGATTAAAGAAGTCATAATTCCTCGGTAGTGGATACATGTTCTTCACGGTCACTTGGTTCAAGCACTGGTAGTCCCCACATGACATCATGATCTCGTCTTCCTTTTTTGAAAACAAAACTAGGGTTTCCTAGGGTGAAACACTGGTTCTCATAAAGCCCTATCTATGCAAGTCCTCCAACTACACCCTCAGCTTGCGAAGCTCTACGGGAGACATCAAATATGATGTTGAAGATATCGGTTCTATTCCGGGGTGTAAATAAATGCACAAGTCTATCTCCTAATGGGGAGTTAATCTAGGAACATATTCAAGAGATACGTCCACATACTCTGCCACCACTTCTAGAAACCGGAATCTCATAACATCTACTTCACCGAGGGGTAGTCTAGCCAAATGATGAGTAATTAGGTGCACCATCCTATTCATGATTTCATTCTATGTTTCTTGGGTTTCTATTTTACCTAAAAGGTAAACCTCATTCTATCACAATAGATACACCTCATCCTTTATAAGAAATAATCAATCTGGGCATGGACCATAGCTAAACAATCCATACAAAGAATGACATTGTAAGGCCTTGCCCCACCACCAAGAGGTTCCAAACAAAGCTATAACCTCCAAGGGTCAGGTCATCCTACCAAAATAGGTGTTTGATCATTGAGTCCTCCCGGTAGGTGTCTCCAAGCATAAGGGTCGAGTCAACGGTTCAACAACAATCTCCAGGTCTCATGCATGATATGTGGTGAGAAAGGAATCAATATCACAAGTGTCCATCAGTACTAAACCTATGGCATAAAAGGTATAGACCATACCTCGAATCATTCTTAGATCCCCTATGTCATTTTCCTCGACCATATGTAGCTATCCCCACCCCATCCTCCATTTCCCTGAGCCTGGAATTGACTAACTGGGGTGGTGATGGTAGAAAGTCAAAATTTTGACCAATCCTGCTATTCTTTCAAATCCTCTACCACATCCACTTCCCTATAGATCTATTTTCTCTTATTGTTGTCTCTACCTAAGTATTCCATCCATTGTATCCCTATAACCTGTATGGAGGGTCGGAAAATCATGAGAGAGATGTCCTCTACCATCACATGAATAGAACAACCTCTCCCTTGGATGACTAGACCCACCCTGTGAGATCTAAACTGTAGATCCTCTATCATAGACCTCCTATTGAAACATATGACACATCCATATCCTTGTGACTGATGTTGAATCCCTGCTGTCGAGGTCTATTCTCTTGCTTTCCCACTACTGACTGTTACTGGTTGTATCTACTTATCCATGAATCTTTAATCCACCAAAGATTGCTCAAGCACCCCAACATATATCGGAATGAACAAATGGATAATGTTGGATCAGATGTCTCTATATAGACCTCACTCTAAGGTACGAGCCCTAATGTACTGATCTCTGACCATATCCATCGAGTATCGGGAATGGTCGGTGAACCATGATGAATAATCAGCCACTAACATATTTCCCCACTGGAGCTGTAGAAGCTCGTGAATACGCACAACCCTCAGCATAACTAGTGATAACTCATATTTAAAGAGTCTCTTGAATTTTTTACATAAAATAGTCTCCTCATCATGAGTCTAGATAGCCAAACTCCACTATCTTCCCACTGATCCATGTAGAAGGCTCACCACTAGGACAACCATCTGATCCACGAGTGTCCTGACTAGAAGGAAAACCTGGTTCACCACCTCAAGATAGTTATCAACCACCTATGGTTTAGGCTCACCTCAGAATCTGAGGGGTCTCTATCACTGAAACTCAGAAAGCATGCTCAGCCTACACTTCTCATCCGCTGGTACTGCAGGTTCCACGTGCTGCTCTATAGGTAGTGGTATGGATGGTGCATCACCAAGAGGTGACATTTGGGGAAATGGTACTTGTATCAAATCCTCTTCGTTGAGGGGGTCATCCTCATGGTCAACCTACATAATCCTAGATGATATGAATCATAGAATCATCTTGTAAGAAAACTATATGTACCATGATTAATGAGTGTATCTAGAGAGCTGAACAAAGAAGGATATGGAAAGCACAACCCATTCCTATATGATGCATGTGACATTATTTTCCCTACAACCAGTGTTTTCATGTACCAACTCAAAAAGTAGGTTATTAGAGTCCTGGTGTATGGTTACGTAGGCCTCCATACTAACATTGGAGTCCCTATCTTGAAATCTAAACTCAAAACACTTAACACTATTTTCTTAAACCAATATCACAGATTCCTTGTCCTATTGTAGAACCGACCAGTTTTGGATAACACTCTATCATGACCTATCCCAGTGGGGCACATGCTGTGAATATATAATACCATCCTTAAACATTATATAATCTTGAGTTAAATAAAGAATTAAAATTGAGGATCTTTTTAATATTAGATCTTTTGATAATTAGTCTATAACTCTTACATAACATCTCAAATATTACAAAGTAGACAAGTCTACACGTAATCTATTTTTTTCATAAAACAAAAACTATTAAATGAAATATGTTTTAATTTCATATTTAAACATCATAACTTTTTATTGATACCATGCATGACTCTATTCACCTTTAAAATCCTATGGAAAACAACTCAAAACATCATATGAGAATAAAAAGCTCAGTAAGGGATGCACAAGGAAGGAAAAATGTTAGGCTTGAGAAAACATGTAAACCATGAATACTTTTTCATAAAGTAAAAAATTTCACTTTTATGAAGTAGTAAATACTCTTTAATGAATGCATGATCATTAATTACCATTTTTATAACGAAAATATTACAATAAAACCCATAGAATTCACATATAAAATATAAAAGGTAACATGGGACATAATCATTATTAAATGGAATAACCATATAGTCAACTTCCTCAAATCATTATTACATACGACCAACTTCCATACCCAATGCATTGGAGGTTATAACGTAACCACCCATCCTTGGTTCATCACAGAACCACCCATCTTTTCTTTATCATGTAACTAACCGTCAAATGTCCAAGTACCATTATATAATCATAAAACATAAATTATTGAAATTATAAAAATTTCACTCATAAAATATCATTTTCAATCACAAGAAATTATTTCAAGATATTGAAATATTCAATCCAATTTCAAATCCATTTTCAAATCCAAAACACCCAAAAAAGGGATAAGATATTTCTTTTCCTTAAAAAAAATTAAAACTTATAGAGAAATAAAAATATCAAATAATGGTTACGGAGACAGAGAGGTATTTGTCACCATATATGTAAAAAAATTCCTTTTATCATTTAGTAAAAAAATTCATGGAAAAAATTAGTTTTGAATGAAATTAAAAGTCAAATGGGTTTATTATACATTTTATAAAGAAGTAAGTGTATAAATTAAAATATACCTCAATGAAAGGAGATTGAGATGAAGTCCCTTATAAAGATCACATCATTAGATTAAGAATAAATCCATGGCATAATAATCTATGAAAAAATAAATACACCTAATATAGGTGTATATTTAGTGTAAAACAATCAGATATCAGTCACACATATTCTTGAAGAAAAGAAAAACCAATGACACAGATGTTTAACTCAATGAATAGAAATTGAGTTAATATTTCCCTTACCTTGAGTCCGACTTGTCTCATTCATTATTTTATTTCCTTAATAATAAAAATAGGTTAATTTATACTTGATTCAGAACCTTTATCAAGTTTATCATTCATTTTATATTACTTATTATCATGTTGTAACAATTAGTTAATTATTTGATTTCATATCAGACGTTTTGTCAATGTTCGGTATTTGAGTCAAAAATGAAGTTGTTTTGATGAAAATTTTCCATGTGGTAATAATTAAATTCTCTCCATAATGATATTATTTATTTAAAAATAATATATATACAATATATATGTATTTATAATAGTCCATAAAATTTGGAGAAAATAAATTAAACGCACCCCTCATGAAGACTGTAGGTCGTATGTACATATGAACGCTACTTTCATTTAATAGACATATTAAAGAAATGAAAAATAAATTATACATACGTATATTATAATTACAGTATAATATCTATGTTATATATGTTAAATATGTTCATTAACACCATCTTTTATGCATTCCATGTTTAACATGAATGATTCATATCACTTTAAGGGGGTGGTAGTCCACACTTCCTGAAATGAAATTATCGTATATAAAAATTTTGGAAAGCATAAAGGTATGTAATATATAATAATCACAGAAGAATAGAGAAAATATAAATATCATATATATCATATATAACATAGTTTCATCATAATGGACACCATGAGAGGTGGTAGGAAAGATTGAACAATCATCGTTTCGTGAGGTAGTAGTTCTCCGTACACAGAAACAATATGTTCTATATCCTTTAGATGGAGGTGTATGTAATTTTAGGTAGAAACCTTAGCAGAAAAACATCCTTTTATATTGAGGATACTGGTGTTTTTATAAAATAATTTATTAAATAGATGTTAGGGTGTTGGAGAAGAAAAAATAAATGAAAGGATCTTGAGAGAAGATGTTACCTCTAAATTGGGTAACTCCTTTTGATTTGGGCCAAAAGGCTTTCTTGAATTGCATAATTACTAAGGAAAGGATTCTAAGAGGAAGGAAGGTATGTTTGGAGCATATTTTAGTTTATTTTGGGTGATCCAGGGGGTTTGAGAGGGGTGAGGAAGTGGGTTGAGGTGGTGGCCTTTTACAAGAGGGAGGAGGGGAACTTTAGGAATGTCTTGATATGCTATTTTATTATAAATTTAATTTCAAATTATAATAGATCCAAAGTGATATATTTATAGTATAAGATGATTATGGGTCTAACGTATCTCAACCAATATGTTTTAGACAATTGTATGTCACAAAATTGACCATATCATTTGGATTTAACCCTAAGTTAAATAAATTAACTCTTACCATGTCTTCTTGTATTTTTACACTATATGGTTAATATAGTTATTATAAAATTCAAATATAACCTCAAGTGGATCATTAATGACGTTTTAACACTATATATGTTAGTTGGATGAATCATAGATTTTTATGACTATTATATCATTTAATAAAATAGTATTTGTTTTAAAAACTCATTTATGTTAATTTTGACACTATTTAGTAATTGATTTTTGTTAAAGTCATAAAAACTTGTTCCATTCTAAAAAAATACATTAAATAAAATATAAAATGACATAATAATCCATAAAATTAGTGGATGGCATCAAAAATTTCAAATTACATTAATTTTAATATTTATAATATCATTTCTTTCTTTCTTTCATTAATAAGATAATCACCACATCATCATTGTGTCATAAATAAATTTATTTATTTAATATCTTAAATTTATAAAAAAAATACCATGATTTATGAAATCTTTTTATATTTATAATGACTATTTATAGTCAAAGATTTAAATTATATAACTCTACCTTATAGTAAGAAAGATACATGTTTATGTTATATTTTTATTTCCTATAAATTAATTATTATAACATGTCATCATCACACCCAAGTGTTTCCAAAATTCAAAAAGTTTTGCATAATTATTGTTTTGGTCTCCCATGACTCATCCAATAAGATTAGGACACGTTTTAGGGTTATTTATATTATTATAATATTATTTTTACCCTTATTTACCTAATTTACCCTTTAACCGTTGTAAATATAAATAATTACTGAAGTTACTATTCATATTTTCCAAAAAAAGTTAATATTCAAACTATTTGGACCTTATGATTCCTAATATAGAATCCATTTTTTTAAATTAAAAATTTATAAATTGTAGTAATTAATTTAAAATTAATTCCCATTGTCAAAACCAAAAAGCGAGTTTTTAAGAAATAAAAACTATCAAAAGATTGACATGTGTTTATGTTTGATTTAAATGTGAAATTACTTACAAAGACCAACTTTGGATTAAATGATAAAAACATAATCCAATTACACTTTAAAAAAAATAAAAAGATAATATAACTATATAAATAAATGAGATGAAAAGGAAGTTTTGAATTAAAATGCTGTATTTTTTACTATTCATTAAAAAATGAATTTTATCATAAAAATGAAAAAATTAAACCAAAATAAATTTGATGACCTACTTATAAAGAAATTTTATTTTTTCCAATATAATAGATAAAAGTGACACAAACAAGATTCATAACTACTTTTCCATCAAAAGGTGATAAAACTACTTTAAAAAAATATTAGAGTATTTTATGCTTAAAACTTTATTTATTCTCACTTTATGCCTATAAATTTATTGGATAAATGTAGAAACATTTTAAAAACATGTGTAATCAAAATACAGTTAGTTATGTTAATTCTCTCCAATACAATAGCAGGGCATTAACTTCCAATTAGAATAAAAATATTATTATTGTATTATTTTTTTCCGGTATAACTCAGTGTTGTGTGCAACATAAGATTTAAGAGAAACCTATTATTGTGTGTCCGTTATTCTATCAAAGATAGAAGCCCCATTAAGGTAAAAATACTATCTAATTCATAAATATATAATATATATGAAAATTTATTATTCAATAATTACTTGGGATGTTACAATGGCTCCCCAAGCCCACCTACAACAAGTTAGGGGATTGTGAATAGCATATAGTAAGAATATCACTAACGTGGGAGGCATTTCATACTTGCATGTACACACACACACACAACAACCCAAAAAATGATGAAATGAAAAAAACCACTAAGTAAACAATGCATGTGTAACACCCTAGGATTTTTCAAATAAATTTAATGCCTGAAACATTGAGTCCTTAGAAAACACAAATTTGTTATAACCTAGCCAATAAAAATAATTTTACCATCCCTATTATTTGAATTTCAAAAATTTGACATATGCAGTTGTGATCATTAAGTTATATAGATTCTGATATAGCCAACATAATATTTAGTGAATAGTAACATACCATTATGAATAGTACGTTACCCTTATGAATAGTGACATAGCCTTATGAATAGTAACATCACATATGATAGTATATATATATATGATTTAAGTGAAAGCATGATGTACCAATATTTTGGAATAAGTAAATAAATGTTTTAAAACTAGTATTTTTTGAATAAATTATGATTTTAATTAAAAATTAAATTAATCATATTTAGATAATTATTTTTGAAAAATAAACTTTATTTTTTGAATCTACATGTCGAAAAATGGTTAGGGTGAATTTTTGGGATTAATCTGAAATACTTGAATTTTTTTGAATAGTGAAATACGGTAATTAACCGTATATATACATTTTAAGTAAAATGAACTATTCCTTACATCATTTATGATATAATAAGCCATTAGTTCAAACACACATGAACTTATTTATATTTTTCATGGAATGATCATTATTTCATGACTTATGGAAAAATAATAAACTAATGATTAAAATATTAAGAAAACCATCCTCCCCTCCACTATAAATACCACCTCTTCCGCCCCCTTCTCTTCACTCCTCTCAATACTTGTAATTTCTCCAAATTATTCCCAAATATCCTCCTAATCTTCTCCCCCATGACCAATAACCCTTGGTATCATAAAAAGACCAAATCATCTCCCCTTAAGAGGCTATCAAGGAAGGTTTTTTCAAGAGGTAAAATTCCTCTTTTCTTCTCTTTCTTTTTCATGTTCCATTGTTCTCTTTTTTCCTAACCTATCCTCATCAAAATAGTATGAAAAATTCAGTTCCATAAATGTACTGAAGTTTTTTTATTCTAGTGGGATAATTCATCATCATCTTTCCTTTCCCCCTCATTTATGCAAAAAATGAATCTTGATACGAGAGGTGTTGATTTATCACATTCCAGGACGACAATACTTTAAATTTGATTTCCCTTTTTCAAATCTGGTCATGAAACAATTTTTATGGTTGAAATAGACTATTATATATATTTTTATCTTATTTAAGGTTCTGTAATCCTTATTCACTCATTATGTAAAATAATAATACAAACCAAGTTAAATTTGAGAAAAATCTCCAAATTAATCAAAGCGTTTATCATTAATGTTTTATATAACGCCTCACCTTCACTCGAAATAACCAAATTAAATTTATAACCATGTAATATATTTTATTTTAATTAATAAAATATAATTCTAGACTTCAACTCCTATCTTACATCAACTACCATACTATTTTATAAGTGAGCTGATCATGAATATTATGAAAACGAGCACTCACGAGTAATGAAATTGAATCCCTTTAACCATCTAAAAAACCATTAATGAACTCAATAGAGTCATAATAAACCAAATTTGTTTTATAAAGGGTTCTTTAATTGTTAATTAATTAACATAATTTGGTTATTCATGTCATTAAGATCAAGCGACGAACACCCTCTGATTTAAGGTAAGGGATCCTCTCTTTCTCACTTTTATTCAATATCCCCCCCTATGATTATGCCCCCTTATTTTTAATTCCTAATGACGGGGAATGTTTTTTAACCTCCCCCATACTTCCCTTATTATAAATAAATGGTGATATACCCCTTTTTCTCCCATTAAATCCCTCCCAAGTACAGCTGTTACCATGAAAAAATATTTGTAAGGGTTTCTTTATCTCACTTCCATTTTTGTGAGATATTCCATATTCACTACTATTACTTGTGTATTGTGTATGTATACTGGCCATTTATGTTTCATATCATTAATGTTTTTATTTTTATGATATTCAATTTATCATTTGATGATTATTATTTTTGGGGCATACGATTCAATTGATTACACCGTTGTAAGTATTTTCTACCCGAAACTCTATTTTCATTTGGGTTTCTCTTATTCTATACTCACCTCAATAAAATTATTATTTATTCTTATTTATTTCTCATAAATTCTGCTTTAATGTTCTATATATGTGTAACAATAATAATACTTATTTAGTTTATGGATATTCACATTTTTAAATGGGTATTTCCAAAATTCTTCTTGAAATAAAAGTTTTTTTCATTGGAATTTCTCGATTTGTTACCAAATATAAAGTGAACTATATCATCTATTTTAAGCCATAATTATCTTTCTAAAATTGCACATTTTAACATCACAAAACTCTCTTTTTTTATTTCTGGTTTTATGAAATCAAACATGTCTTTCCACTTTAAAATCACTTTAATGTTTTACTTAAACTATACAAAAATGTTTTATTCTATAGATTATTTTAAAATAATTTTTACCTGATTTAAATTAAGTGGGAAAACAATTATGAATTGAATATAATTTCAATGACCTTACCTTTTATTTTCTGGGATATACATGTTTAAAAACTGATTTGATGAAAAATAAAAATGATTTTTGAAAACAACTAAACTACTCGCTCCTTCGGGATACAACTTTCTTGTAAGAATGCCAATATAATGAAATAATGAATTAGCTCCATGAAACTGGGGTCAGGCTGTTACATCATGATTACAATATTTAACACAACCATAGTACTATAGAAATCATGGTAAATTAAATAGGTCAAAATACAAGCCCTCCATAAGAAGTTTGTAACACGATTCCATCCTGTAAGAAAAATGTACTGTGAATATTGTCTGAATCCGCAGGAACCCAACTCAGTATGTCTTGTCTCAAAAACCACCATTTGGTCCTGGTCCATCTAGGACTCCATCAAAGGGTTGATTTTCTACCCAAGACATGACATGTGTAGGAAAATCCCATGCATGAGTGAGTATAACAATACTTAGTATGATACCCTAAAACCATATAGAAACACAAAAATGAAAGAACAATAAACTCAAAAAAGGTATATGTCTACAAAACACATACCAAGAATATCTAGATATACTTAACCAAGAAATACAGTCTAGAGTTAAGTCACAAAATCTCTATACCAACCCTTGGAATTCAGCTTCAAGATTCTACAAATCACTCATCTGGGAGAACAGAATCTTAATTTTGGTAGTATTGATGATGTCCCTATGAGAGGTATTGCTCTTCATTTTTCACCATGAGAGAGATAACATAAAATATATGAAGAGATAGATATTATTCAATATATTATTATCACAACTAGGGCTATTTGGTGACACCAATAACTAAATATGGATTAGCCCTCTAAGTATAGGATCAGTACTCGCATATTTTTGGTCAAGTCGATACTAAGAACTCGACCTAGGGAACAGAGAATGAATAGAGGATCCTACTTTGTGTCTCTCATGGGATTCCAATAACTCTATCTAGGAATTCATACTGAAGGGATAATATTCCTATGAGTTGGAAATTATTTTCACTTACCTTCAGAGAAACAATAAAGGGAATGAACCCTATTGAAACTATCCTAAGATATGGAGGACAAGTGGATCATGACCTGTAGTTAGGGGTATATGCAATGTTTTAGGGACATATGTTGTGTCCCTTGACCCTGGGTACTTCCCATGTACAATGAATCATATCATTAAAACATATCATGTAGAAGAGGGGGGGGGGGTACACGATGTGCAGAGGGATTCACACATTGTGCCCTTCCATCCAGGGTCCTCCCATGTACTCTGGTAGTGTGACAATACACAACTTTAGCCCGTGTGCACCTACCTATGTACCAACTCACAAGGTATCCCATTTACCTAGTCCATGACATGCCATGTGGGTGGGTACACACTGTGTAGGAAACCCATGTACTCCACCCTGTTTTTGTATACTTTCCATGTACATGACAAGTCATCCACTAATGAACACACAACGTGTAGTCAGGACTACACACCATGTGTATCGACTTTTCTATAAACTCGTGTTCTTCCTTCGCTCATGACCATCCATCTCCCAGATCATTCTCTAGTGCTCGGTTTTCCTCGAAACACTTGATCAAAGGTCGTTTAGAAACTCTAACACTGAACCGACGAGATTAAGGCATTAAAGTGGATTGAAAAACATGATCTTAGGAGTTCTTTATCATTTTCAAAGAATATACATTCAACACCAATCATCATTAGATCCATTGTTGTTCCCATAATCACACATCCATGGATTTTTCCTGATACCAGATCTCCAGTATTGGATTGATTCACCATGAATCAAAGGCACAATGATCGTTTGTTCAATGTTATGGGAAGAATGAAGAATACATACCAAGAACACAAGAAACCAGGGTAGAAAATCAACACAATCTAGAGGAAAAAACCTAGATCAATGTTCACGTAAATCATGGTTTTTCACCATTAGAATGGAAAAATAATCAAAACTATTATCTATAATCAAATCATGATAAATCCTGAAAATAACCCATCTCGCAACTACGATTGATTTGTAGGATAATCTGCTTGTGGATTAGTCCACGTTTTTTATAGGATTTCATGAATGGAAAAGATGAATCAAAATACACCATACTTCCTAGACCTGGATCTCTCATTGATGATGATCATTTACCCCATCGTTGTCGTTGGAAAGATCTAACAAGATGGGTGCATGAGGATCTCGGATCCATGATTTCATCATCGTTCGTCCGAGGGATTCTCTATTGGTTCTTTCTCTCACATCTATATAGAATTTACAATTTATAAGGCTATCCCTAGATGTTTGAAAAAAGGGATTATTTAAATTTTAGTGGGTCTCTACATCAATGTTTGAAATAAAATAAATTTTATTCATTTTGGTTCCCTTGATAACTTTTTCACAAGAGACCTGTGCCGACCAATGTTTGGTCGCTCCTAGTGTAAAAGAACTGTTATGAACCCAAAGCCGCCCTTAGATATTTAATCAGGAACCCGATTAAAATTTAATCCACTTTTTTAGGACAACGATGTGTTCATTTTATTTAATATATTAATTTATTTTAAACATTTATTCTGAGTACACCGAGCCCTCAGATTTATACATCGTTTTAGCGCCTTGACTCGAAAAAAATATGTATACTATTTAAAAATAATAAATGGAAAATTAGAGACATTATGAAAATCATACTATTTTTAACCCCTGTTTTATTGGGTTATATGTAACACCCCAAGCCTCCACGGTACACTTCTCTTTGAATAATACGGTAGCGTGTGTTTTACGCAACTTCGAGTTCTAACACACCACAACCAATCAAACTAGCCGTTATGAATAGTAATAACCACTTTTTGAAATTTTATAAATTTTATCATTCAAAATGATATTCATTTTTGGATTCGAAATATCAAAATTAGCTTAGGGTGAATTTTGGGTACTTCTCTGATAACTTTCATATTTTGATGAATAGTGAAAATTACTAAATTATAATTAAAAACAATTTTTTTAATCGAAATAATTAATAGTGATAAATTATGAATATGAGTGGTTTTAAAGTATATTTAGAATAGATTTTTACCATTTAATACAATTTTGGTCATTGGACATAATTTCACATTTAAACCAGACATAAACAAGTGTCAATCTTGGATAGTTATTATTTCGTAAAAACACGCTTTTTGTTTTATAATATTATTAAATTTCCCTAAAACGTGTCCTAACCCTATTGGTTGATACATTTCCAACCATGTGAATATTTTTCTAGATTTTGGGACCCCATGGATCCACTTGTATGTGATAATTACACTTTATATTAATTAAGCTAATGTAAATACAAAAATGATATAAACATATATCTTTTAGAAAAACAATATTTACATAGGGTTATATATGTTATAATTTAGACTATAAATATTAATTATAAATATTAAATAATTTCCTACATAATGGTATTTTATTCATAATTTTTAGAAATTTAATAATTAAATTTATTTAGGACACAATAATGATGCAGTATTTTCCTTATTAATGAAAGAATCAAATAATTGGTATTATAAATGTTAAAATAAATATAATTTGAATTTTTTTATGACATACTAGAATTTAATTGGTTAATATGACATTTTAGGATTGGGTAAAAGAATTTTATTTTAATTAATAAAGTTTTTAAGACTTTAACAAAAATAAATTATTAAATTGTGTCAAAATTGACATAAAAGAGTTTTTAAAACAAATATTATATTATTAATTGATATTATATTCCTAAAAATCTAATGTTCTGCCGAATGAATTATATGATGATATTTGAATCATTAATGGACCACTTGGGGGGTCTATTGGAAGTATATAGTATGTTTATTAACCATATAATATAAAACTACAAAGTGACATGGTAAATATCAAACTAATTAACTAAGAGTTAAAACTAAAAGTTAAGGTTAATAAAGTGACCCAAACCTATCTAAAACCTATTAGTTGAGTTGTTTTAGACCTATAACCACCTTAGAATTTTAATAATATACTTTATAGAAATTAGAAACCGAATATTAATTTATTATAAAATAATATTTCTAGCTTTTCCTAAGGTTCCCCTCACCCCTCTTATAAAAGAGAAGTCCCCCTTCTCTCAAATTCACACCTTCAAAGCCTTTTGGCTCGGACAAAACCTGCCCAAATACCCTCTCAACTATCATAAATTAATCATAGAGGCATTAATTTTGTCATAAATCCATCCTATGGAGACCTTTTGATCAAATCAAAAGGAAGAACCCCAAGAAGAGGTAATGTTTTCACCACCCACTTTCAAGTTCCATTCTTCTTCCACTTCTTCTTTCTTTGTTATTTCCACTCTAAAATAATAACTCCATTGTATTATATATAATTTTGTGTTATTATAAATATGTTACAAACATATTCAGTATTCTATCCATCATTTCAATGACATGTCACCATAGGTGCGTACGTACGACCTACCGTCTCCACGTCGTGGTGTAATTGTTATTCAATATATTATTATTTGGATGGGTATAATAATGATGTGTAATTAATGTAAATAATAAATATAAAATGATAATGATTCTGTATATATTATATACCATCCAATTATATATTATTTTATTATCAAAAGAAAGATATTGTCGCTCGTGCGTACATACGGATTACTGTCTCCACGAACACGATGAGATTCATTCCCCGTCATATCCATCCAAGACTTAATTTCATTTTATGATTAAAAATAATGTTTAGAGACATGATATAATTCTATATAAGAATAAGATACATCCCATCCATAACAAATATGGCTCACGTAACAAAGAATATAAAGGAAAATGAATCCGTTAACACCCGAAACGACGATAATACTAAGATATTATCAACAAATCAATGTTAAAAGATCATATATTATATCATATTAATGTATATGATTATTTTATAATTCAATAAAAATTATTTCACCATTATACAGGAGGTTAACCTACCCTCAACCAAGAAAAAATTACAAAGTAAGGGGTTTCTTATCTCACTTTTAATTCCGTGAGATTTCCATTGTTCAACACTTATTTATTGCATGTGGTTTGTGTACTTCCCATGATTGTATTCATTGTGTAATATAATTTAATTTATTGATATTTACATCATCATTGTATGATAATTATTTCATGGGTGTATGTTTCGTAAGTTACCAAATCGATAAGGGAATTTGAAATTTCAATTTCCACTCATTCGGCTTTACACATACTTCATTGATTATTTTACTCCAAGATTATGTGTGGAATCACTATTCATTTTCTTATGTATTAACATCCACTCCACTTTATGTGGATATAATTTTGATACACATAATCACTCCATTTTAAAATTCTCATGTCATCGATATGAACTTGATAAGAGTAATTTTAACTCAATCTCCATTTTTTGAGTTAAATATCCAATTCATTGGTGTTGTTTTTATAAAAATATTTGTGAATGTCCTCTGATTGATTTACACTAAATGTCAAATCATATTAAGTGTATTTATATTTTTTCACTCATAATTATGTCATTGATTTAACCTTAACCTAAGGATACGGTCTTTATAATAAGTTTCATATCAATTTACATTCCATTGAGACTTCTTTGTTGTTATACACCAAATCAATTTTATATGGTGTATATAATGTACTTTGACATAGTATATCATGAATAAATTTATTATCAGGATATTAAAATGTTTTTATTACCTCAATTATTTTTATTCAAGTGTCTCTCTTTTTGTTAGAAACTCTAACTAAAATATAATTTTTAAATGTTTTAAAGATTTATTCTTCTAAATCATTCTCATTAATGTCCATGTTTTAAAAATGGTTTTAAGGATTTATTTATATGGACATTAATGTTTTAAAATTAAAATTCCTTTTAAAAGTTTCAAACTGGTATTGGACACTTTGATTCAAAAATCTATTTTTAAATGGCTTCTTGACAAATAGTGTGACTTTTAAACGATTTCAAGAAAAGGGTGATATTTCTCTCTAATAGTTTTGATGATTATTTTCATCTATGTAAATATCCTTCATTATTCTCGATTGAGGTTAATCTGATACAATAAAATCTTCCATATTGTATTGAATGAGTTATGTTTGATTGTGGATGTGCTATTTTTATACCATTCATGGTTTGTGGATAAAGTATTGACATTTTTTATGCTAGTTTTAATACGAATGTTTATGTAATGTTTCAAAATTTTCATATATGGAATGAATTAAACTTAGTAAGTGACAGGTGGAGCCCGCTATAGATCCTTGATACATTAGTAGGTATTATGAGAGAAACTAGTGTCTTGGCACAATTCCTTGACAAAATATTATTTGTAGTCTTGGCACAAGGCATTGACTATGTGGTTATGATAGGCTGGAATTATGCATTCCATCATTATGAAAGTGGTTATTGATATTATATGTGATTATTCAACTAGTAGAATATCCATGTGAATAAGTAAATGGCATCATTTCATTTTATTTTTTTCTATATTATTTTGAAGTTCAAGTTTAAAAGGCTTTTGTTTTAGTTATACATTGCCTTAAATGTTTGTACTTATTTATGAAAGTTTCCGCTATATTTTTATCCTTACTAAGCATCTGAGCTCATCCCTTTATATGTTTTATTTTTTCCAGGATGTGAAGAAGTATTTTATGAATTACCTGCAGGGATAGTCTGAGGGGATATGAGTGTGGTATATGGAAACAATGTTGTTATAGTTTTTTACTTAATGATTTAATGTAAACATTATGAATGTATCTAGTGATTCCAAGGATACTAAACTAATCGGTCTTTCGAGACTTGATCTTTTGTGATAATGCAAATGTTATGTAATAATGCACCGACTCTGGGTAGCTGGGGTCTGGGCATTACAATTGGTATCAGAGAAAGTTTAGTACAAACCTTGAAAACTATATTTAGGAAAACTCTGATTAGAGAACATAGCCATAAGATGGACTTTGAGGATTAGTATAGAATAACTTCCTAGAATTTTGGTATTGTAGAGATTTTGTGAGTTTTCTGTGAAATACAACCCTGTCTGGATATGAGAAGGTAGAGGCAGCTCTGGCACAGATGTACCTAGGGGTAAAACCTGAAAAAACCGCTTTGATCAAGGCTCGAATGGGAACTGGTGCACGACAACGGGCCTTGCTGCACTCTTGGTTACGACACTCCTGAGGGATATGATTTGGATAATTTACATTTTCTTTACAAACAGATTTGAATTATTTTAATATTAGATGAGAATAAATGACCTTGGTTAATCCTAAGGTGTTTCAAATTAATAATATGGTTTCTTGATATTCTCTAAATGATTTTATGACTACTGTTTCTCACACAATGCTTTCTGGTTTTAGTCAATGGATAGATTCCAAGGAATTCATAGTGACTTTTTGAATGATGTAAAAGGTGGGAATGGTAGTGTAAATGAGCAAAAAAATGGAATGTTGATAGGCATAAAAGATTTCGTGTTCATGCCAAATCGGTTTTACGAAAATATGATCAACAACATATATATTACCCAACTCCTGGACTCCACAAATAAGAGAAAGGTGATGAATGATAAGAGCTCCCACAGTAAATACCATGGAGAAAAGAATCCTCAATTTCCATCATGAAGTAAATGTGGAAGGAGACACCGAGGAATGTGTCTCAATGGAATAAAGAAATGCTTTAAGTGTGGGAAAGAAGGGCATAAAGTGAAGAAT
Organism: Viscum album; assembly: GCA_963277665.1. Classification (NCBI taxonomy): domain Eukaryota; kingdom Viridiplantae; phylum Streptophyta; class Magnoliopsida; order Santalales; family Viscaceae; genus Viscum; species Viscum album. The sequence goes on along the minus strand of OY728164.1, from coordinate 563,757,479 downwards.
TGCTGAGGAAAAATGAAGAGTACTATGAAAGAAAATAAAAATGGTCCCAAGAATCCATTTACAATCATTTTTCGTAAATATAGGGGACCTGGCCATTACCCGAGTGAATGAACTATTCTATAGGATATTTTCTTGGTCAAAGAAGAAGCTATCTGGAAAAAAATGGTTGGGGAAATTTTTAAAAGTACGATTACTCCGTGTTGATGGGATTACTTTGGAATAATTTTCTCTTGTATTCGTAACCCTGTAGTTTTTCATGTGAAAATGATATTTGAGGAAGTCTTATCTTTTCTCTTGTGAATATAGTTATTAATAAACATTTGGTTTTATATGATCATTGGGTTTGAGGAAATTACAAGTTATTATATTTTGGGATAAAAATGCAAGGTATGAGATAACATTTGTGGCTAAATTATGTTATGGTTATTTTGAAGAATTTATCTCATTTTTGTAATGTTATAAAATATAGTTTTTGAAAAAGGAAAACATGTAGACTGTGTGACAACCTATTGCGTCGGACAAAGCTATGGGAATTGAACCCGCAACTAAAGTGCGATTGAGATTTATCACCTACCACTGGACTATGTGAAGTCCCTGGTTAGTGTGACTAATTATTTTTAGTTAAATGATTTTATTGATCAATAATATATTTATTTGGGATCTTATGTCTTATCAAATGAATACCCTTAGTATAGGAAAATGATTTGTTGATTAAGTGATAAATGTTATTTTGGAGGATGTTCGCTTTGTTGGGAACACTATTTTTGCAAGAAAAATAGAATACTATGGGATTTCATTTGAGGAGTAATAGTGTATTTTTATCTATGTTTTTATTGTGGATTTATATGGATTTGGGTTATTTATGGAAATGATTAACCTATAATAGAGAATATGTGATTAGGTTAATTACTTTAAAGTATGTGATTTTAAGAGTAGTTGATGTCATTTGGAGATACCATTTAATGTGGAAGACTACATAACCAAATTCTTCTAAGGTTTGGGTTTCAATATTATTTTAAATTATATTGGAGGATTTTAAGGACAATTGTTTACTGAATGCTATTTATTTAAATTTGGGGTATTGTTGGAAATTAAGATTTGTGTTTATTTCCCTAATGGAATATCTTTTTGGGGGATCATCAGCTCTTATACTAACCATTTTGGTTTTGATTAATCTATAAAGACAATGTAAATATATAGTTTATCCTTCGTGGATCATGTGATTCTATAAGAAGTTTATTCTAGCTCTTCTAATGTGGCCATTTCTTCTTGAATACTCATCCTTTAAAAATGAGTTAATAGTATACATTTATTAATTAATGAAACTTTAATTAGAAATTAATTATATCTTTTTATGTTCTTATTCAATATCAAAAATTAATTCCTCATCTTTATGTAATGTCACTTAAAAAAAATTCCGTTTACTTTTCCTACTGTGAAACTAATGAATGTTTGTCACGTCACAAGTTTGTGGTTTTCTTGATGTTAAATTTATCCTGATATTGATTTCTATGACTATCCATCAGAACATGACACTTAATTTACCATCCATATCCATGTTTTTCTACATGGAATTCTAGTATAGGTTATCTTGGGTGACCTTTGTATGTCTATTTCTTTCTTTTAAAGTGATAGTTTTATTGACTCTTTTTATGATGTGGGACTTTCCATTATATTCCTAAGCCCAATTTTAAAAATCGAGAGGATGAAATTTATTGAAGAAGGGGAGAATGTAACACCCCAAGCTTCCATGGTACGCTTCTCTTTGAATAATAATGTAGCGTGTGTTGTACGCAACTTCGAGTTCTAACACACCACAACCAATCAAACTAGCCGTTATGAATAGTAATACCAACTTTTTGAAAGTTTATAAATTTTATCATTAAAAATGGACTTCATTTTTGGATTCTTAATATCGAAATAATCTTAGGGTAAATTTTTGGTACTTTTCTGATAACGTTCATATTTTGATGAATAGTGAAAATTACTAAATGTTAATTCAAGAACAAATTTTTTAATCAAATTACTTAATAGTGATAAATTATGAATTTGAGTGGTTTTAAAGTATATTTAAAATATATTTTTACAATTTATTACAATTTTGGTCATTGGAAATAATTTCACATTTAAACCGGACATAAAAAAGTGTCAATCTTTTGATAGTTATTATTTTTTAAAAACACGCTTTTTTGTTTTGACAGCAGGAATTAATTTTAAATTAATATTTTCCACTTCTGTATTATAAATTTGGAAAAATGGATTTCATATTTGGAATCAGGATGTAGAAATTATGTAAATAGGTAACTTTTATTTTTAGATATTTTGAATAATTACTTCGGTAAATATTTTATTTACCATGGTTAAAGGGTAAATTCGGTAAATAAGGGTAAAAAAATAATATTATAATAATATTAAATTTCCCTCAAACGTGTCCTAACCCTATTGGTTGATACATGTTAGACCATGGGAATATTTTGGTCGATTTTGGGACCCCATGGAGCCACTTGTAAGTGATAATGACACTTTATATTAATTAAGTTAAGTAAATACAAAAATGACATAGGCATATATCTTTTAGAAAAAAAAAATTTAAATATGGTTATATATGTTATATTTTGGACTATAAATATTCATTAGAAATATAAAACTATTTCCTACATAATGGTATTTTATTTATAATTTTTAGAAATTGAATAGTGAAATTTATTTCTGACACAATAATGATGCAGTATTTTTTTTATTAATGAAAGAATCAAATAATTAGTATTATAAATGTAAAAATTAATATAATTTGAATGTTTTTATGACATAAAAGAATTTTATTGGTTAATATGACATGTTCTGATTTCTTAAATTAATTTCTTTCGAATTAATAAATTTTTTAAGACTTTAACAAAAATCAATTATTAAATAGTTTCAAAATTAACATAAAATAGTTTTTAAAAAAATATTATATTATTAATTGATATTATATTCCTAAGAATATATGGTTTGTCCAAATTACTTATATCATTATATATGTATCATTAATGGACCACTTGGGGGGATCTTGGAAATATATAGTTAGTTTATTAAGCATATAATATAAAAATACAAAGTGACCTGGTAAATGTCAAACTAATTAACTACAAGTGAAAACTAACAGATAAAGTTAATAAAGTGATCCAAACCTGTCTAAAACCTATTAGTTGAGTTTTTTGCGACCTATAACCACATTATAATTTGAATAATTCACTTTTGAGCCATTAGAAACCGAATATGAATTTATTATAAAATAAAATTTCTAGGTTTTCCTAAGGTGCCTCTCACCCCTCTTATAAAAGGGCACTCCCCCTTCTCTCTAATTCACACCTTCAAAGCCTTTTGGCTCGGCCAACCCCTGCCCAAATACCCTCTCATATATACTCCCATAATCCTAGAGTCCTTACTTTAGTCATAAATCCAACCTAAGGATCCCATTTGATCAAATCTGTAGGAAGAACCCGAAGAAGAGGTAATGTTTTCACCACCATCTTTCAAAGTTCCATTCTTCTTCCACTTCTTCTTTCTTTGTTATTTCCACTATAAAATAATAAGTCCATTGTATTCTATATAATTTGATTTTATTATAAATATGGTACAACCATATTCAGTATTCTATCCAACCTTTGAATGACATGTCACCATACGTGCGTACGTACGGCTTACCGTCTCCACGTCGTGGTGTAATTGTTATTCAATATATTATTATTTATATGGGTATAATAAAGTTGTGAAATTCATTTAAATAATAAATTTAACATGATAATGATTCTTTATATATGATATACCATCCAATTATATATAATTTTAATATCAAAAGAATTATATTGTCCCTCGTGCGTACGTACGGATTACCATCTCCACGAACGCGATGTGATTCATTCCCCATCATATCCATTCAAGACTAAATTTCATTTGATTATTAATAAATAATGTTTAGAGACATGATATAATTCTGTATATCAATAATATACCTCCCATAAATAATAAATATGGCTCACGTAACAAAGAATATAAATGAAAATGAATCCGTTAACACCAGAAACGACTATAATACTAAGATATTATCAACAAATCAATGTCAGAAAATCATATTTGATATCATATTAATGTATATTATTTATTTATAATTCAATAAAAATTATTTCACCATTATACATGAGGTTAACCTACCCTCGACCAAGGAAAAAGTCCAAAGTAAGGGGTTTCTTATCTCACTTTTAATTCCGTGAGATTTCCATTGTTCACCACTTATTTATTGCATATGGTGTGTGTACTGCCCATGATTTTATTAATTGTTTAATATAGTTTAATTAATGGATATTTATATGATCATTGTATGATCCTTATTTGATGGGTGGATGTTTCTTAAGTTACCAAATCAATAAGGGAATTTGAAATTTCAATTTCCACTCATTCGGCTTTACGCACACTTCATTGATTATTTTACTCCAAGATTATGTGTGGAATCACTATTCATTTGCTTATGTCATAACTTCCACTCACCTTTATGTGGATATAATTTTGATACATATTATCACTCCATTGGTAAATTCTCAAGTCATCGATAAGAACTTGATTAGAGTAATTTTAACTCAATCTACATTTGTTGAGTTAAATATCCAATTCATTGGTGTTGTTTTTACAAGAATACGTGTGAATGTCCTCTGATTGATTTACACTGAATATCCAATCATATTGAGTGTATTTATATTTTTCACACATAAATATGTCGTTGATTTATCCTTAAACTAAGGATACAGTCTTTATAAGAAGTTTCATATCAATTTACATTCCATTGAGACTTCATTGTTGTTATACACCAAATCACTATTATATGGTGTATATAATGTACTTTGAAATAGTATATCATGAATCCATTTATTCTCAAGATATTACAATTTTTTTATTACCTCAATTATTTTTATTCAAGTGTCTCTATTTTGGTTAGAAACTCTAAGTAAAATATAACTTTTAAATGGTTTAAAGATTTATTCTTCTAATTCTTTCTCATTAATGTCCATGTTTTAAAAATGGTTTTAAGGATTTATTTATATGGACATTAATGTTTTAAAATTAAAATTCCTTTTAAAAGTTTCAATGTGGTATGAGAAAATTTGATTCAAAAATATATTTTTAAATGGATTCTTGAAAAATAGTGTGACTTTTAAATGATTTCAAGAAAAAGGGGGATATTTCTCTCTAATAGTTTTGATTATTATTTTTATCTATGTCAATATACTTCATTATTCTCGATTATGGTTAATCTGATACAATAAAATCTTCCATATTGTATCGAATGAGTTATGTTTGATTGTGGATGTGCTATTTTTATACCATTCATGGTTTGTGGATAATGTATTGACATTTCGTATGCTAGTTTTAATACGAATGTTTATGTTGTGTTTTAATCTTTTCATATGAGGAATGCATTGGACTTAGTTAGTGACGAATGAGGCCCTATATTTCTCCTCAATGCATCAGTAGCTATCATGAGACAAACTAGTGTCTTGGCATAAGGCCTTGACAAAATCTTATTTGTAGTCTTGGCACAAGGCCTTGACTATGTGGTTATGATAGTCTGGCATTATGCATTCCATCACTATGAAAGTTGTTATTGATATTACATGTGATTATTCGACTAGTAGAATATCCATGTGAATAAATAAATGGAATTATTTCATTTTATTTTTTCCATATTATACTGAAGTTCAAGTTTAAAAGGCTTTTGTTTTAGTTATACATTGCCTTAAATGTTTATGCTTATTTATGAAAGTTTCCGCGATATTGTTATCCTTACTGAGCATCTGAGCTCACCCCTTTCTATGTTTTATTTTTCCAAGGATGTGAATAATTATTTTATAACTTACCTGCAGGGATAGTTTTAGGGGATATGAGTGTGGTCTATGGAAACAATATTGTTGTAGTTTTTCACTTTATGATGTAATGTAATCATTATGAATGTATCTAGTCATTCCAAGGATACTAAACTAATCGGTCTTTCGAGACTTGATCTTTTGTGATAATGCCAATGTTATGTAATAATGCACCGACTATGGGTAACTAGGGTCAGGGCGTTACATTATATATGTACATATGTATTAATATACTTATAGAAATGGAATTGTAACACCAAGATTGAGACACACAAAGCCTATAAATTTTGGATTATAGTTAAAATATATGGTATTAAATGAATTTCACAACTTCCCCATCAGGCTATGTGTATCACCCAAGAATTTACCATTTTTCCTTTTAGAATAAATTTAATTTTGTTGATAGTTAGCAATGAATGTAACATCGGGTTTAAACAGAACACTATTTAGTCATGTTTTTCATGGTCAATTAAATTATAAAACTTTTAGAGAATTCATATAGTAAATTTATATTTTATATATCCATTCAAATATTATTTCATTCTTATGATATATTTTATACACATAAAATAAGAACGAACATAATTTACACATAAAAACCTATATTTTCATAAAATTTGTGTCACCACTATTTAATGAAGTACCTTAGTATAATATGAATTTTGAAAATTAATAAATTTATTATGGAAAAATAAAGATAATTTTTGAAAGAGAAATTAAAAATTAGGATAGGGTAATTTGTTTTTAATTTCTTGTGAAGTTTTATTTTTTTATAAATAGTAAACAATACTATTTTTTATTTCAAAACAACTTTATTGATTAAATTATTTATAAAGTTAAATTATAATTTTTTTTGGTTTTAAATATTAATTATATATATTTTACATAAATTAATTAAAAGAAGTTCATTGAAACCAATTTCATTTATAAATTGGATATAAAAACATAGAAAACTTTTGATTATTTTTACTTTAAAAATCACTTTGTCATCCCATCAATGAGATTGAATTTAAATTAATTTATGCCACTTCTGTTATTGGAATTTGGAAAAACGGTTTCCATATTTGGAATAAATATAATTTATAAGTTTAAATAATTTTAAAATATTATTTAGTCAAAAAAATTAGTGAATGTAATTAAAATTAATTACAATGATGAAGTGAAAAATTAGCTTAACGAGGGACCAAACCTTAAACATAATAGACAAAATGACCTAGTCACTTATAAAGAATCTTTTGGATGTCAATGTTTTTCCACATCATACATTTTATCTAATTATTTACATTATTATATTAGATGGATATTGAAAAAATGTGGGTGGAATTCCCTTTTCCAAAATTTACAAGAATGTCACTCCTCCTCCACTATAAAAATGCACTCACCCCTTCCACTTATTTGTACCTCTCATGAAATTTGTATGGACAAATATATTCTCAAATAATCTCCCAAAATCTATCCCCTCATACAAAAGGCCTCAATTCAAGAATAAATCCATCTATGGAATCCCTTTGGTGCAAACCAAAAGAAGTTACCCGAAAAAGAGGGAACATCCTTTCTCAAGATATATTTTTTTATTTTCATTATCCAAACAATAAAAAATTATTATTTAAGTAATATATAATAACCAAAATATCCTAAATATACATAAATTTTGTTTTATTATGTTTTATACTTATAAATATACACACTTCCATTTAATGGATAATGAACTTACCATTTGTGTGTACGGAAGACAACCGCCTCGTGAAACGATGATTGGTCATTCATCATTTACCACATATAATTGTGGGAATTATGATGTAAAAATTATTTATATATGATATTTATGATATTTCTAATTTACTTATGCTTATTTATATATTTATATAACACATATCATTATGCTTTTCAGTTTGTGTAAATACGATAACATCATCTGTGGATGTGGAGACTACTGCCTCCTCAAAGCAATGTGATTCATTCACACTATAAATAGAGTGTATAAAGGATGGTTTTAATTAGAAATATGTTACATACATACCATATAAATGATATTAAGGAAATAATTACATTTTTTAAATATAATATATTATTTTCATTATTACCCTTTAACACACTTAAAAAGTTGTAACGTCGTTCGTGGATGTGTGGACTACCGCCTCCTCGACCCGATGTGATTCCTTTTACATAAAAATAATTATATATGTAAGTATATATGATTAAATAATATTTTATTTATGATATAATGATAATTATATAAAGATAAGTTTAACATGCCCTCTTTCTATAATGATCATTGATAATGGGAACATTACTCATGCGTGTGTATGGCTTACCGTCTTCATGATTATAACATTGGTTAATTTTTCATAAGAAACAATCAGGATTGGTTTTAAAATTATAATTAATGTATAAATATGATAATTATTTAATGATTATTATTCATTTTATATTTATATATTGACCCCTTTTACCATGGTTGACAAACCAGTGTCATTTTAACACATTAACTGAATTTGGGCAAAACACCCTATGTAAACCTAATTATTTAATTAGTAGTATAGGAAATTGTAATAAGTGAAAAAAAATTAATAATAAACTTCAAAAAGTGTTTTTAATAATGTAAATAATTAACATAAATTTATTATTCAATAATATATAGACACACATGGATATTCGGACTCAAGGTAAGGAATTTCGTCTCAATTTAGGTTCCGTTGAGACATATTTTTTATTATGAACCAATTCAATTTAATGTGGTGTATATACCCACTTTTTATTTTAATATCATTATTATCTCATAATTTATGGTATTTTAAGTTTCACATTGAATTATCTCACAAAATTGGTTTATCTTGAAAATTACCAATGGGTAAAAGTTATCTTTTCAATCTCAATTTCTTTTTTGATTGTTAACTTTCTCTTGAGACAATCAATTTATTATAATAATTTAAATATCCATGTTATTGGTATATGGATATTATTATTTCCTAACCCATACTCCATTCTACATATGGTTTTCACTTTGATAGTTATTTGATTAAAAATGTAATTATTGATAAATTCGTATATTTTATTTAGTACATACATTTGATAAGTCATGTTGTTTGTTAATTAAACCAATTACATGAAATGAGGAATTATTTGGAAATAAAATGATGCATGGGGAATATAATTTATATATCTCATCTATGCATTTATAGGTTCTCATGATATAAATCAATTGGCAAAAGTAAACAAGTTTATACCAGTAGTTTTAAATTGTTTGGAGGACCAAACTTGAGAGTAGAGGTTTTAATGTTCTTGAGACATGAAATCTAATTATTAATCATTGCCATCATTTTGATTTATTATTTCTTGTCCAAGATACTTTCACTATGAAAAAAATCTATGGATTCATTTCATTATAATTTTATTAATTTAATGTCATGTGAATTTATTTTCTTGCCTTTCCATAATGATTATGCCTTATCCAGTTACATAAATAGAATGTGTTCTCAGTTATTCACCTATCCATGTTGATTTATTATTATTGATTCATTTTTTCTTCCACTTTACTTATCGTTACAAAGAATTTTATTTCACACTTATTTTTATTTCTTTTCCCCATGTTATGAATATTAATCCTTTGAATGAGTTTCAAGGATGTAGTTGATTAGTCTTTATTATGTATTATGTTTTATTTTCTATTCCCCAATATAAAATGGGTATCATGTATGTAATATAATTTTCCAAAACTACTAAACTATTCTGTACCATGGTATTTGAATATTGTATCTATGATAATGTAATAAATCAAGGCACCAGAAACTATAGATTCTAGGGTTAGGGTGTTATACTATGCCTGTATCTAACCACCCCCACATATATATATATAAGCATCTACCTCTTCACTCATTAGAAATCCCCTACCCATGATCCCACATTTCTCTTTGTTTTGCACCTTATTTCCAAGCTTCAGTAGTAGCATTACCTTTCCCATTTTCATTTGAATATCAAATAAGGTGATACATTATTTTCAAAATATAAATTTATTTATCTTGAAAACTTTAAATTTTATAATGGTATTTCTTATTATTTTCAAAATAATGTATTTTATGTAGTATTTCAAGACACTATTTATGTAATAGAGAAATTATTTTCCAAAACAATATTCCAATTTTATTATTTTTTCAAAAACCAATTTTTATAAAAGATGATTTATTATCATAAAAATCATATTTTAAATTTTATTTATAAATTTTTTTAATATATTTTTACGAAAATCCACAATTTTATATTATAATTTTTATGGGATATATGTAAATATATACTATCAAAAATTATTATATGTAAGGGATATTTTATATTCAATAACTACAATATATGTTTATTTTATTTTAAAACCTCTTATTATATAAGGGTAAATCATTTTTAAAAAAAAGTTTTAAAAAAATTATAAATTTATAGAAGGGAATTATTTGTGCAAAAAAATATTTTACGATTTTTGAATCATTTTAAAAAACCATTACCCAATGGAAAAATAGTAATATCAAACTCCCATGTTTCAAAATTTAAAATTTTATGTATAAAAGATTATTTAAGATTATTTTCCAAATTAGTAAGAGAATTATGTTTTCCTATGCCATAATTATTTTTAAAAAAACCGTAATTTTGGATTACATTCTTTATTTAATATTGAAATATCCTTTCTAAAAAAACATTCTTTAAAAAAATATTTTCAAATTATATTTTATAGTTATAATTTTATGCTTCAACTGTTCATTAAAAAATATTAATTTCATTCATGATCATCGTTATGGTTATATACTGTATTTATTTACGATATTATATATATATATATATAAGAGTATGCATAAGATTAATTATTCATTTACATGAATTATTTTCAAAATATTTTTTATAAATTATTGATTTATCTAAATCTTTGAAAAAATGGTGTTTTCTTAAAGAATGTTTTTTCCAAATTATTTTTGATTAAAAATTATTTTCTCTTGAAAATAATTTATTAAATTTTTGAAATAATTTTTTTGTGGAAATAAAATGAGAAAATAAAGACTTATTTAAAAATGGTTTTATAAAACTCAGAAATTGTTTATCAAAATTTATTATGAGGAATGGGGAGTGAACCCACAACCTGAAGTGGACATTTCATAAAAATGGATACAACAAGTAACCACATATATTTATTAAGGGTTTCCTCATATCATTTATTTCCATAAAGAGTTATTATTTTCAAAATAAAGGTTATAAAAAATAAAGGAGACATCCATGTATTATTAAAGGTTATTATATTTTGAAATTAAATTGGGTTTTCATTGAAAATTAGTTTTCCAGTTTTTGAGAAAGTATTTTCTATGGTTATATAATTTGAAAACCCTAGTTGTTTATTTCTGGAAAAATATTTATTATATTATTTTTTTTATAATGGTAAAATGTTTTCAAAATAATTTTTTCAAAGTAATAAAAATTTTCAATGATTTGTGGAATTTTTTTATTGTTATATATTTTGAAAATCATAAAATTATATTTCTTAAAATTATTTATCATGTTTTTGTGATACATATAAAATAAAATTTTTTCAAAATGGTTTTTAAAAAGTATTTATAAAATGGATTTTTGCAAGTTTTTAAAACCCCTTTTTGGGAAATTTTATGCTCACCCTATGTTGTATTTTTTTCACATTCACATTATAAGTTACAAAGGAGTTTTACTTCATTAAGAGGTTATCTTGAGTGAATTGAAATGAATGTTTTTGGATAATTCATATTAATCATTTATATATTGTAATGGTTTTCCATTTTCCTCTGAAACCTAGACAAAAAAGATCATTGTTTTTTTAAATGAATGTATATTTTTTATTTAATTTGTATAAAAATATATATAATATTTTTTTTATCATTGGATTTAAGAGTATGGGTATTTGGATGTTACATGTAGTAACTCCATTTGGATTATATAAAAACTCGACTACACTTATAAATCTAATTAATTAAATATTCAATGAATATCATGATTATTTTTCAGGGTATTTATTGATGATATATTGGGGTATTCAAAAATCTATTAAGACAATCAGAAGAAAAAAGTTATATGGGAAATTTAGCAAGTGAGAATTATGGATAAAGTGAGTTTCATTTCTTGTCCATATTATCATCATGTATGGAATATAATTTGATTCTGTGAGGAAAAAGGTAGTCAATGAATGGTCCACACCAATGAACATAACTGAGGAATGTAGTTTCATCAGTTTGTAAGGTTATTATTAGTGATTTGTTCAAAAAAAATTCTTGATTGGATAACCCATTAACCATGCATACTCATAAAGAGGTTAATTTAATTTAGATAAAGGAATGCTAAGTAGTTTTTGAATAGTTTAATAAGAGATTGGTAAATGCCTCAATCTTGACTGTACTAATAAGAAATGATGGATCTTTGATATATAGTGATTCATAAAAGAAGATACCCGGTTGGGTCCTTATGTATAATGATAAGGTAATTTCCTATACATAAAGGTAGTTAAAGACTAATGAATAGAACTATCTAACCCATTATCTTTATTTGGAAAGTGTAATGTTTTCTTTGAAGATATGGATACATTACCTATATGGTAATTGTTTTGATATATATATATATATATGGTTCTGAAGAGTTTGAAATACATATTTTCATAGAAAGATCTCAAAATACAGCGAACGAGATTCCTTGAGCTACTCAAGGATTATAATTTCTCAATACACTACCACCTAGGGAAGGAAAATAAGGTAGTAGATTCAACGAATCAGAAAGATCACATAGTACAAACCAAAAATTAGGATCGATATAGATCATATTTTTATGGATATACTAATGATGGATATGGAAATTATTAAGTAAGGGGAGATATCACTCATTTTTCAATTGATTTCTAAACCTTATTTTTTGGAAAAGATAAAAAGTTCTCAACCTGATGATTAATATTTTCAAAAAAAATGAAGATGTGAATGATGGGAAATTGGTAGAATTCATTTTTGAGGATGATGTTTTGAAATTTGAAAAGAGAATATGTGTTCCATCTGTACTTGAGTGGAAGAGGGAATTGTTGGATGATTATTATAGCTCAAATTTCTCTATACATCTTAGTAGCACCAACATGTATAGATATTTAAAGGAGCATCTTTAGCGGGATAATATGAATGAAAAAATTTCTTTTTATTTGTAAATATATTTTGTTTTCTAATATGTGAAGGATGAGAGATAATATCCTAAAGGATCTATGAAACCTATAACTATTCCTATATGGAAATGGGATGACATTAATATATAATTTTTCACTATATTACCAAAAAATCCTATAAATAATTATAAGATATTGGTTATTGTTGATTGCCCCGCAACATCTACCTATATTCTCTGTATAAGAGAAGATTTACCTCTAAAAACCCTTGAACAAATCTATATTAATGATGTTTTTAGTATTTGTAGAACACATCTTCTAATTGTGTATGATTATTATTAGTGATTTACATAGAAAATATTGAAATTTCCTTAGAGGGATCTTGATACAGAACTTTATTGGAGCATTTCTAATCACCCTCAAACTGAGGTATAGCCTTAAAATACGACTCAAACAATATAATAAATGTTTAGTACATGCTATATTTACTTTCAAGGTATTTTGGATTAGTATTTATCTTCGTTAGAGATCTTCTATAATAATATCTTCTATTAACGTATTATAATGGTGTTTTATAAATAATTATATGGAAGGATATGTCATAATTCAACTTTTTTAGATGACGTTGGTAAAAGGAATGTTGTAGGCCAAAAACGTGAAGAGGATACAATGGTAACAACAAATAATTTTCAATCCCATATCAAAGTATCTCAAAGAAGTAAAAGGGTATATATCAAAAATTGGAGGAAAGAATTGGAATTTCATGTGCAAAATCATATTTTATTGAAAGTATCTCTTTGGAAGTGTGTTATATGGTTCAGTAAGAAAAGTAAATTAATCCCCAGGTACATTATACCCTTTTAAATCATGGAAAGAATAATTGTTGTGGCATACCATTTAGAAATAAAACCATGTATCTGAAGAGTAAATGACTTTTTCCATATATTATTGTTAATGAGGTACATAATAGACCAAACACATGTTTTTACCTATGAAGAAATAGAAATAGAACCTAACTGATCTTATTGGGTGGATCCTATCCAAATTTTGGGCATTGGAGAATAGGTGTAGTGGAATAAGCAATCTTAGTTAGTAAAGGTACATTGGAGAAATCATAAGATATAAGAGGTGATGTGGAACCAAAATAAATTATGATAAAGGATTACCAAAAAAATTTCATGACTTTAAATTCAGTTAATTTTTAGGATTAATTTTTTTAGATTGAAATATTTAATACCATGATATTTTACAATGTATTTTTTTCTAAATAAATTTAATCTCTTTAACTGTTTGTAGTACACACAAACATTATCCTAAATGAACTATAATATAGTATACAATTATAACCTAGCCATTAAATTTGTGGGAACAAATAAAAATAACTTATTAATAAGAAATATATGGTATAAACATGTATAAATAAATTTATTGACTATTAATTTATTATAAATAAACATAAAAACCAATTGGAAGGAAAAAATGATTATCTAAAAACCTAATTTTATGTGCCTAATGTGTTTATACCATAATAAATTAAATTAATCACTATTGGTGAATTATTTTAATGAAATTTAGATATTATATGTTCAATAAAATTCTTTAACATTCATCTAATATTTTTTTCTAATCATGTTATAATAATAAATCCATTTTTCTGGTTAAAAACTATATCATTCTAAAAAGTGGTTTTGTGTCATTTTACACACTTGTTTTAAAATTAAAATTTTGAACTTTTATAAAATTTATTTTAAAAAATGGACTTAGTTTTTCAAATAAAATTTTCAACATTATCTTTGTGTGAATTTTTGATAATTTTCTAAAAGGATTAATTTCTTAGTGAATAGTTATAATACATATTTTTATTAAAAAAATTAATTTCGTTTGAATCATTTATAAAGATATATTTTGTTTTAATTTTTTTTAAATAGAAAATTACATCAATTCAATTATTTATAATATATATTTTATCATTATTTTAAATTCTATGTTTAAATTTGATATTAAAAATTTTTATACTTAAGAAAACTTTTCTTTGGAAAACCACATTTTTGTAGCACTTGCGGGTTTAATTTTGAATTAAATTATTCCACTTATTTGTATTGAGTTTTTTTAATGGATTAAATATTTTTAATTATAATAATTAATATTATGTAATAACTTTAACTTAATTTTAGGTCATAATGAATAATAAAAAAATGAAAATTAATTATCACGGTTAAGGTTAGAAAAGTGTTTTTCACATTACATACACCTATGTTAGAATTAGTTTTCCACACAAATAGGAATATTATTTAAAATTTTTGTTTTAATATTTAGAATAATTGGGTCAAAATTATCAGGAATCACTCAGTTATCTCTATACTTAATGGATAAATTACCTAGGTAAATAAGAAAACTGGTTACCGAGGTGAAACTAAAATGGTAAAAGTAAGTAACATTAGAGGTTAATGAAATAACATGTTTAAAACATGTTTAATTTATTTTATTAGATGTTTGGATCGACTTTATATTCCCTCCACTATTTTATTTATCAATTTTTGTGGCACATGGGTTGAGAGTGACATCCCATTATTGAATAGTTTTGTGTATTTATATAAATTCCACTCATCCTCAATTATAAAAGAAAACTTACTCTTCTCACTTATTCACACCTATTATTCCATTTATAATGACTAAAACCAACCAAAGTATCTCCCCAAAATCATTACCCATGTTTTAGATCCATTTTTATTCCAAAAATAATAACCCTAGGGTCATTCATAAGAGATCCAAAATAGGTTTTTCTAAGTGAAGGTAATTGTCTTTACTAAACTCTTTTTTAATTTACTCTCTTACCAAATTCATTCATGTTCTAATAATAACAATATAATACCGAATATACCAAAAAATTAATGATATTTTATTATTTTTATGTATTAAATTATTTCAATCTCCTCTTCCATCAAGTGGGAAATAAAACTGTTGATTGTGTGTATGGCGGACTACCACCTCAAAAACAGATGCAATTATTTTTTCCATCACCACCTCTCAAAGATAGACATGATGATAGATTTAATGTATGTATATAATATTTATTACATAATTAGACTTCTTAGATTATTATATCATATCTACCTTATTAACTTGAAATCTGTTGGAAAACTATAATGTTGCTTATTCATATGTGTTGACTATTACCTCCACGATGCCATGCGATGTGATTTATTTTTCATTTAATTTCGACATGATTAGTAATAATGATGGATTTTATAAAATTAATTTACTAATATTACATAATAATGATTATCTAAAGAATATTTATTATTTACCATTCTTTTTTTCCATCTATCAAAAATAAAAATAGTGTCTATGCATATGAACAACATACCGTCTCCATGAACGGTGTAACTCATTTTTTTATGTCTAAATTTATGGACTATTATATAAACATATATTATGAATATATATTATATTTATATCAAGATTAAAATTGTGGATACAGTGAAACCATGATTAAAATTCTAGTACTGAAATTAATAAACTAAAACATACATGAAAAATGAAGTATTCATTACCCAAAAAAGTGATTTTTACAAATATTTAGTAATAAAAAGATGATAAAATACTAAAAGTAAATAATATATACTATTATATATATGATTATAGTTATGTGACAGATTTATAATAAAAATATATTTATTATACATGATTTTCTGACATGTATGAATAAAATCATGCTTGAGGTAAGAGTTTATTTCATGATCTCATCACTATTTGGGGTTGTTTATGTTAAAGTATCCACTAGTGAAATCATTTGAATATTTACATATTAAACTTCAAATATATTCTTATACTATGGTTATTTATGTAAATTAAATGTTTTTCTTCTTTTTCCACTATATAAGAACTCAATATACTTAAACCATATTTATAATAGAATAGAACTTTGTTTTTTCTACACACTTGAGAATATTTTTCCTCTTTATCCATGTTTTATATAAATGATTCCAAATTTTTTTTTACTATTATAATATTATTTTTAAATTTAATTTTAACTCACGTTTTACTTTTAAATTTTTTTTCTAAAAGGAATATTCTTTCCATTTTTCAAATAATGTACTTTTTCACTTTTTATTAAAAATGTGAAAGGAATATTTCTTTTAACGTACTTGGAATAAACATAATTTTATAATATCATAACCTCCCATTAAATTGAAATTTATTTACAATATTCTCCAATTCTTTGAAAAGAAAATTGTATTCCTCATATTCTTGAAATTTTTATTTTTTAAAAAGTGATTTTCAATTTCAAAAGGATATTTTCCTCAAGAATATTTTTATTTATAATTTTATGGTATTTCAATTCATGAATTAAAACAGCCATTATATTAATTATGATCCACTGATGATATATTGTAATGATACCATCCTTATTATTTCTCTATATTTTTTATGATTAATTTGTTTGGGGATATACTATTTTGATACCATTTTTCATATTACTCTATATAGTTTATGATTATGTTTATTTATTGGGGAAATTATAAACATTTCATATGATAGTTTTTCAATATGAATTTTGATACTGATTATTTTTTACCCTTACCATATGAGGAATGAATTGCACTTAGTAAATGAAGGGAGGTCCCCTCTATTTCCCCTTGATGCATTGGTAGGATTTGTGGGACAAACTAGCTTAGGTATTTGGCCAAGGACATACCCATTTACGTAAGATTTCTTGGAATGAGGACATAACGTTATGTTAATGATTTTAGAAATTATGAATTCCATCATTTTGTTATTTTTTATTGATGTCCATATAATTATTTTACTTGTCATGATATCCATGGATAAGTTTCAAGATGATTTGATTATTTACATGACATTATTTTTGCATCAATATTTCTTTCCATATTATTCTTCACACACAAGATATTTATTAAATTGAATGTTTTTATATATTTACCATTAAATATTATTTATAACTTATTTATTCATGATAGATTCTGTTGTGTACATACCATTACTTAGAATCTCATATCACCCCTTTCTAATCATTCTTCTCCTTAGGATTTTAGGAAATGTGTTATGATTGATATAAGGGGATATACCGATTGGAATAGAGGTGTTATCAATGAAAATATTATGAAATATTTTATGTTTGAATATGTATTGTTCAATTTTTGTATGTATCTAAGTTTTCAATACTACCGAACTCCACAATCCTTTGGGATGTGAACACTTGTATCTTGCACCAATGTAATAAGTAACCACAAAATTTGGGAAACTATGGTCTTGGAATTTTCATTTGAAGGTGTTTCTCTCTTGACTGAGGTGTGTATACTAACACCACATTTTAGAGGAGTGGGGTCTTGATATGCATGAGATAGCTTCTATGAGTGTTTATTCTTAAAAATTCGCAAAAATGGAGTAAAAAAATGATATTAAATTGATTTTTGAAATGAATTTAAATAACATAAGAGTGAAATTAAATAATCTATATCACTATTAGGATTATTATCCCATCCCACTAAAATTTGTATCATCTCTTTTTGTTTTATTACATTCTATTTCTCCCCATACACCACACCCCCATTATATATATTTTTAAAATATTAAAAACAAAAAAATATATAAAAAAAGTGATTAGAATAATGGGTAATTGATAACATTATCATTGAGAGATGATCCTATTAAGGCATTGGGATGCAACTATGAATTATATAATGTTATTTTATCAATATCCATGATAGTATTGAACAATCTTTGGAACCATTTAGAGGGATTTGATTTAATCATTCAATGTTCTTTCATATATTGTAAATTTTTGTTTCATTTCTTTTTAATTGATTTTTGATTTTTTTAATATTTTTTAAATATCTCAATGTTTATTTTTTAAAGAGAGTAGTATTTTTCAGGTACTTACTACTCTAGGGTGTAAGGGGATCTTTATTTTTCAAGAAATGAAATTTTACTAGAACTTTAAGAAGGGAAAAAGGAGATAAAGTAATAAAAAAACTAATAACTGAATAACTCTTAGAATAAAATGAATATAAGAAATAAAAATAAGTACTATAAATATTGAAGGAATAATAAGTTTTTCCACTCAACATTTAAGATAAATAACTCGAGGATTATATGAAGTAACTGATAGGAAATTTTCTATTAGAAGATTATCTACCACTATAAAAAGATATCACTAAAGAAGAATTTATAGTTGATGAAAATATAGGAGTTCAAAACTCGTAGATTCATATTGGAGTGAAATTATATGTGGTGACAAGACAAGTGATCCTCCCATATTTAAAAATTAAATACAACCACCAATTTACATTTATTTATCCATAGGAAAAGAATACACCACTAAAGTGGTAACATTTTAAGAAATGGTAGAGGAGATTGAATATATGACTAAAACAATAAAAACACTACACTATAAAGAATTATCAAGAGAAAAATATTTGATAGTTGATTCTATTTATCAAAATAATATTTTCTTAAACTCATTTCAATTAAATTTTATTAAACATTATTTGAGAACTAAATCCCACAATATTAAATTTAATTATTAATACATCCATTGAATTTCTATAGAGAGTAATTATAAAGAAGAAAATGAACCCATTACATAACATATGAATCAATTAGAATGCATTGGAATTTTTTTATAGAGTAAATGAATAATTATTAGTGGAATTATATGAGGAGGAAAAATTATTGGATGATAAAATTAAAGGGTAAAGTTAAAATTAAAAATAATATTTCTTTAATTTTGTTCAAATGTATTTTTTCATATAATTCCCCTGTAATGATAATTTTGATGTAGAACCAATGATGTAGGATTTGGATTTCAAGGAGGAAGATTCCACAAATGTGGTTTCAGAAGCATTCAAGGAAGAGGACATGTACTTTATTACACCCCCATAACCCTTTTTTTCATCACTCTAAAGTGGGTGGACACGAAAAGAAAAAAAAGGATCCTAGACATCCAATACATTTGGATGAGCATCATAAGAACAAAAATATATTAGTTCACATAACAATACAAACACCCCTTAATAATAGGGATAACAGCTGGAAATAACTATCTTGAGGAAATAAAAACACATTACCCACTTCATGGATAAACCTATATTCTCTCTCATTTTCATGTATTTATTTTTATTTGTTTTTCTACATTGAAAAAATTCCCCTGATTTTTTTGTTTTCATTTAATGGTTATAGAGAACTAGTTAGAAAAGGACTTAACTAGAGCCCCCTCAAATAGTAATAATGATTTATTTTTTACATGTACCTAGTGTTTACTATACTATATATTATGTTCATGTGATTCATTAGGGCTAGTAGTACATTATTTTGGAGGGAATATCAAACTTTTTAGTTTTTGTATATATTTTTTTCATTTTTAATTTTTGGTTTTTAAATATTTTATCCATTTTTGGAATTTGAGATAAAATAAATATTGATGTTATTTTTCACACATGAGTTTATTTTGAGATGAATTCCTTGATTTTTGAAAACTCTATTTAAATTAATATTGATATAGTAATATATTAATTGAATTTTACTTTCAAAAATTTTATGATTTTAACAAATTATTGACATATATTCCCATTATAACTAACCCAAATTTTAGTTCTCATCTAGAGAGGAAATATAAAATATTTTTACATCATAAACCTAATACACTAAATTCAGAGAGGGAAATATTGAATCTATTTGAAAATAGAAAGTTGTGATTTTTTCTTCTTCAAACAATTGTTGTTCATGATATCTATTCAGAATGATTGAGGAAATTATTTGGTTAGCCTTCATTTTTTTGAGACCCCAATTTTACACCAAATATTTTAATCCCATATAATATCGTGAATGGTATGTTAGTTTCAAGACACATTTCAAACTTATTTTTCATTACATACTTTCACTCTTAATATATTTTCTTTATTATTTCTTGTTTGAGTGTGGGGGAAATAAATTCCATGTGAGTTATTTGGTAATCAATTTAATGTTGTGGGGATGTGGGGGTGTGTTCATAATTTTGGGCATATTAATATATGGGAATAATTCACATTAATTAAATTAGTAATTTTCATCCCATTCTCCTTTGAAAAAAAACACATCTGAAAGAAGTGATATAGATAAAAAAAGACATATATTAAAATGGATAAAAATGGTGGTTGAAATATATTGTTATGAATCATTATTTGACTGATGTAATTAACCTAAATAAAAGGGGATTTTATGTGATTCACATGTAAGGGAGTTTTTTAATTAATTTTATGAAAAAAACATGAATATTCATGGATTGAATTTAACATTAAAACATCCTAATTATGGTTTTTTAAAGTAAACCCACCAAACCATAGCCACCAAATAACCTTTAAAATAACTCATGATTAATTAAATATCCTTGGTCTCATTTTGTGGAGAAATTGTATGTTTTAAAATATTATAGTGATACATGCATTTTACAAGTATGATCATAACTCTGTATTTAAAAATCACTCGAGTTAAGAGTGGTGTGTATTTCCGTGTGAGGAATGTTGTGATTGGGTCAAATATGTAATATTAATGTTGGACAATTTTAAATTCAACAATTGAGAAAAAAATGGAAATTATTTTCATAAATAGGACATGATAAATTCTATTTTGAAAAATAAATTTGAAATTATCTCAGTTTTTATTCTTTTGTGGGATTTGGTATGGATATATGATAATTTTTTTATAATGAAACGTTTAAGTGTAGGGTAGTGAAAAAACTAGAAAATCATATTTTTTATTATAATTTAATTATTTAATCCACATGATTTTTATAATCAAATAGAAGTTATTATATATTTATTTTTTATGTTTATTTTTTAATTTTTTATGAAATTGGAATAAAATTTGATTTTTAATGGATATATTTCTATTTTTCATTTCAATGTTAATGGAGAGATTATTGAAAATGTGTTCTTAATATTTTTTATGTGGAAAAAGTTATTAATACATATGAAGATGGACTTATGTAATATTTACTTAAAATTTATACTTCCCACATGAGAATAAATTTCAAAAAGGTAATAGTAATATTTATGACAACCTATTAGTAAAATAAACTTATTTTCCAAAATATAGAAATCAGGGACAATATATAAGAGTGAAATTGTGGGGAAATCCATACATATGTAATTTTCCTTTTCCATAATTTGAATTTGGAACGTAACAGTAAAAATGGGTATTCAACCCATTCCTTTTTTCAAACTCTAAGGTTTTCTAATATGTAAGATTATTTTTTGTAATTTCCAAAATTGGCCAAGCCATTACTTGTGAAACCCGAATCACTATAAAGACTATGTCTGAACTCCTCCAAAATTCATAGTGAATTCGAACTAACCTAAACACCTAAAACTCATGATAAAAACCAATTTAAGTTTTAGAACTATTAGATAGTATTTATAGACTCTCAATAAGATCAAATTGATCCCTTATAACATGTCTTAGGAAACTTGAGAACAATGGAAACACCCTCAATGAAAAGTAAAAAAAAATTAGCTTCTGTTTGGAAAAATTATTAAACCCTATAATAGTAACATTAACTTTTCATTCATATATATATAAAATGGGTAAATAATCATAGATAATCGTAGATTTTGTTAAGAAGAATTCCAAAGCTACCTGAGGCATGATACATGTGTTCATCTAGGGTAATTTCACTTTACATATAAAAGCATCCATTCACTATAAGGTTCACTAGAAGGAACATCCATTACTTATAAAAAACGCGTAATATGATAAATTGAAGGTTATTGGGAACTTTTACTTTTTTCTACTTCATAAAATAGAAAATTATTTTAATTTTTAGACTTATTTTCTTTAATTTTAATATAGCTGCTCAGTGTTCTCTATTTCTCATTATTTCAACATGTTTCTCCCCTAGTACGATTTTATAAATCCTTGATAGATGAGTATCAATAGAGATTTTTGATCCTATGATAATTTTTGGATATCTTGAGCACATCTCTTCATTTATATATTATTTTCTCATCATCATATTTGGCGGTGGAATTATGATGGTTTGTGGGGAAATCTTCACCATTATCTCATTCTGGGATCATCTCCTCTCTCTCATTTCCACTATATATTCTACATCCATTCTCCCAGGATAATATTCACATTATTTTTTTGGGTTAGTCAATAGATGAATGATATATAATGGATACATATGATTGAAGGTTTCACACTCTCAATTGAGGTGTGTACACTAACCTTGAATTGTCGTTGAGTTGGGGATTGGTATAAAAGATACAACTTCAATGTGTTATAAGTAATAGAAAATTGGTCTAAAGGGAGTGATAAATGAATCATATTGACTTGATAATTTAAATGAACTTAAACAACTTTATAGTAAATATAATAAATCCACAGCGACCCTAGGATAATTTCCCTTTCCTACTAACAATTTTTTGTTATTTGTTTTAATAAATGGTTGTTCTATACATTCACCAAACCCCCATTAAATTTAATCTTATTTAAAATATTAAAAACAAAACATATATAAATAAAATTATAATAATTATTGGTTATTGATTAAATCCTCCAATATATTGGAACCTAGTTAGCGACTTGGTTGTACTTAAGATTTTAAAAAAATATGTGATTCAACCCCAAGATAAGTCGGTATCACTGATTCTATTCTGTATTTTCATTTAAGTATTCTGGTTCTATTGGGTTTTGGGGAAGAGGTGATGTGAGAAATAATTTTTTTTAATGTGTAGTGTATAATGTCTTGAAAGATATTTATTATTGTCTAACGACACTTTTAGTGTCTAGATATAAAGCCGGATATGAATGGATTTATTTTGAGGTTCCTTACATTTTAGTAGTTAAATGAAAAAAACCATAGGCTAGTAGGTAGGATTTAGTAATTAACCATTATAATTTATATTTGGAATGATGGAAATGTAGATATTTTTACTGATTTTACAAGACCACCAAATTGAGGGTATGTATTCTAGGTGGTTGTTGATCAGTTGAAGAAAGTTTTTTCATTTTATTCTAATCATAGGAACTCAAATAGTTAGTGATATAAGAAAAAATTATATGTAGGATATTATGAGACTTCATGGGTACAAAATAATATTGTATATTCCATTAAATTTTTCCACTAAATTTACTCTTGGTTTGGTTGTGAAACATAGTGTGACACCAGAATCTCACCTCTAATTAGTTATGGGTTGGTGACTAGCACTGAAGGTCAACAACATAATATGTGGGAGTAATTACCCTATTTAACACTATTAAGGATAAAAATATCCATGAATCAACTCCAACCCCATGAATAAAAAAACTAAAAATCCAATAAATGTTAGATAATAATTTATGTAACGTTATACAAAAACAATAACAAAATATATCCACAGACAATACCAAGAAACAAAGAAACTCCTAAAAGATATTAGAACTCCCAAAATTATCTAATTACAACCATAAGATATGTTAAGGGGAAAACATTATTTAATTTTATCATAAATATGTATAAAAATTTTATATAGATATAAGTGTGAGTGTACAAGTATACTAAGTAGGTTCCTCCCCAAAAACTCTCTTGTTAATTTTATAGAAGAATAATAAATCCTCACAGAATAAAAAATGAATCTGACTCATGTCCCCACACAAATCCGCTATAAACCCATCTCACTATATGAACAATCTCTAAATATTTATATAATTTTTGTACATATATAAAATATCATGAAATTATAGTAGAGTAAGTACCTCACACCTTATTCTATACAGATCTAGTCACCCTCGTGTCCCATGTATATACACTTGTATCTCCAATCCCTTCAAATATACATATACCTTAAATAAATTTTATAACATTATACCATATCAACATAAAAAAATAATTCCATATCCACATAACCAAATCCTACCACATCTACTACTTCCACATAACCTCACTTTTTAAATAAGGAAGATTTAGAGAGGGGGAGTAGTCAGTCATTCATATCACTCTCATCCAGAATAGTATGGGTTCACCTAATACCCAAAAACTAATATGGGTATCAATAATGTTATCTGACATTGGTGGTGATGCGTAAAAAATAACAGAACCTATAATCATATATATAATATAACTTACCATCATGATCTGGGTTCCACATCATATCTAACCACTTATAAAACCACCCCATTTTCACATGGTTATCTTCGCACAACAACAACAACAATTATCTACACTACATAAAGGTCTACATAATAACTAGTGAAATTTTTTGACCAAAAAAATGTTCTTACTTATTAAACATTTATGTTTTCACCTAATTCATATGAAAATTTCATAACTAACTCCATAATATTTCCATTTAATTTTGTTCCATATATTTCAACTCATTTAGGAACATTAAACATTAAATTACAAAAACTAGACATTATACATAATTCAATATATGCTTCTAAAAAATCTATTAAACTCATTAATTAATTACACTTCGTATTACTTATCAGATCATATAATTTATTACTACATTAATTTAGCTAATTCAACACTTTATTAGACATTTAAAACAAACACATTTAAACCCATGTTTATTTTAAATTTATTTATTAATTCATTCCATATTTATATCCCAAGAAATATATATTAAAATATTCATACCAGTATCATAACACTACCAAAATAGAAATCAACACCTTTCCCATTACTTTACCTCTTATTTATAACATTAAAAAAAATTTAATTTCATTTCCAGATACTAGAAAAATATATAACATCAAAATTATGTAAAAATAACAGTAAAATACATATATCAGTTATACCAAAACAATAATTAAATAATCCTTCAAATTTTTTTATCTTATATCTTTAGGTTATTCACAAAAATTATTCAAGATATCTTAAGAAATTTAATTCTACCCTTATAATAGTGACATTAAATACTTGTTTATGAACCACTAAACTTGAATTGAGGAATTAATTATCAATACTCTAAACAATGATCTTTTATTACTTAAAATTTTATGTTCTCATGATAATGCTCCAAAAACCTAGTTTTTATAATCCTCACACAAATCCTTTATAATGGAAACACATAACCCACTACACAAAATCCCTCAAGAAGGAAGAACAAGATATAAAGGTATAATATGAGGAAGAAATTTACCTTCGATCATAGGGGTTCAATAACAAATATATTATAAACCCAAGGATCCCCAAAGGTGATAAAAACCACTAAAAGTGGGGATATTAACCTTATAAGGTCACAAGAGGAAGAAATATTGACACTAAACCATGACATGGTTAGCAAAAACATGATATAATTTACTCTTCATGGGGACCAAATAAGATTCCATGACTATTTATTCTAAACCATGAATGCACATTTATATGAGAACCAAGGACATATACTAGAAGAAAACCACAACATAGTGACACTAAATCATGATGTGGTTTAGGTAAGAACCCCAGAAACACAATTTAACTCCCATAATCACCTTTAAACTCACTTCCACCAAATTTTAAACCCAAAATACCACTAATTAAAGGAATAAAAATTTCTCAAACTCTATGTTAGATGCCTCTAAAATTATTCTCATACTTAAGAATCAAAATATAAACAAAAGAAGAAAAAAAAATAAAAACTTAAATATTTTGTGATACACCACTTAAACAGGAATCTTTCCATCTAAAAATAATCAAATATAACATAAACGAGAAGTTTCAATTTCAACCATTTCAAATCATAATCAAATTACACTTCACAGAAAGAATCAATGTTCAAAATAAATCAAGTTAATTAACTTGTATATGTGACTCTTAGTCCCATATATGTTTCTCCAAACCACAAACACATCATAAAAAATACAAAAACCACTTCTAGAAAATGAACATGTACCCACATTTTGGAACCATGGGTATATCCCATAAAATCATGGGTATAGGCTATACCTATAGTTCATAGAACCATGGGTGATTAATCCACCACTATATATCTCAGCTACACTCATAGTTTTAAAAGTATATATCCATGGTTTCAAAACCATGGGAATGGGTTTATTCCAATTGTAATAAACCCTATACATATTGTTTTGAAACTATGGCTATTTGATTTTAGAAATAGCCTGCCATGTATTTCAATCCCTAGATCACCTGTATACAATTAACAAACCTAACCACTACACCACATTGGATTATAGGTACATAATTATATATTTACTTATATATATTTATCTAAACCATGGCTATAGTTGAAAAAATCAGGCAATAGGTTTTCCTGTAGATTTTTTTGTCCTGTGGGATGTTTTTTCCCATCATAACGTGGGAATCCCATACCCATAGTTTTTGAAAAAAACCTAGGTATAGGTCATGATAAAAACCCTATACACATGGTTTTAAAAAACTTATGGGTATGGGTTTCCCACGTTACTGTGGGAAAAAACGTCCCACATGACAAAAAAATCTATGGGAAGTAGGTATTAGGGTAACCTATACCCACAGTTTTTGGAAAACCATGGGTATAGTTCAGAATTTATAACTGATAACCATAGTTTTTTAAAACTGCGGGTATAGGTTCCCATATAATATCTATACCCACAGTTTTTGGATAACCCTGGGTATAGGGGTGATATATACCCATGGTTTTCTACAAAACTATGGGTATATGGTCATTTTCTATTATTAAAAGGAATGAAGCATCCACATAACAACTTCTTCTGAACATCATGAATCTCTACAAGCCAATCTGTGCACATCACATCCTGCAAAATATCCAAATATCCCCAAAAAATAATATGATATTCATCAAGAAAATGCTTATGAATATACGATATGTAAAATATATGATGAATATTATTCATCTAAGGTTATTTTAGAGGTTATATTTTATTATTCTATGATGTTTCCACACCTTAAAATACCTAAAAAATAGATAAATATTTCCACCATTACAAATTGTATGCTATCAACCATGAGGATAAACCTTTTAAAATACACTATTACCAAATTAAAATTGCAAATGTCACCTACTCCAATAAATATAAGACTTATGAAGGTTATAAAAT
Organism: Viscum album; assembly: GCA_963277665.1. Lineage (NCBI taxonomy): Eukaryota > Viridiplantae > Streptophyta > Magnoliopsida > Santalales > Viscaceae > Viscum > Viscum album. The sequence continues at coordinate 563,729,423 of OY728164.1, read as the reverse complement.
GAAATCATCTTCTATAATATCACCTACACTTTTTATTTCATGATTTATACCAAATCTAGTCTAATAATCGCTAAAATAAAATCACCAGTCCAACACAAAAATGATCTTCAGGGCCACCTGTACAATTCCTCGAATTGTTCCGAGCTAATAGATAAGTGATATTGGGTATTTTGATGATCATGGATCATTAGAATTCCCCAATTCCTCAAAAAATGATCTTCACTGGTTGGATTCTCCTGAACTGGGTACTGAATATTGAGAATTTTGATGCTCAATCTTTTCATACTTCCCTTGTTGTCATTTTTCAAAACTAAAACTATTTTATTGATCTAGGTTCATTTAATTCAAACTCATCCAAGTGATAAGATATATACAATATTCTTTCATAATTAATATTCATCTAATCACATTAGCACCCTCCATAAGATAATCTTATAGGTGACACAATTGAATCCATGATGAGCTGAGGAATACATCAATTATCTTTATAGATTCAATAATTGAATAATAATGAAAAAAATTCTTGGAAACAACACCATTAGGTCATTTATTGATCTTGGTCATCATTATTTCACAAACATCGACTTAAAAAAAAACTCACAATGGAAAATCATCGAACATCTTGAGAGCATCATAAACCATTATTACGACCACAACATTCCAAACCAATCAAGGCCTATTCTTCCTTCAAGATTTATTTGTAAAAAAATGAATCCAAAATACATAAAACTTCATCATTTTATTTGGAACTTATCTTGACAAAATCGGTTAATATGGTTCTCATCTTCTTATATGAATTTCACGTGACATCAAAAATTAGAGTTCATCCATGATTTCATTCTTCCTCTCGAGTTTGAATAAGATCTTCAACCACAACTCAATTATAAACTTTTCCTCTTTATCTCCAACCCAATATAATTCCAAGTTCATCATATCTGGAATAGAGTTATCCTTAATATTCTTAGAGAAATTTCATCAATCATGTTGGGTATGTTGTGATTCACTGATCATGAATATAGATGAATAGAGGGGAAAACATTTTCATTAAGAACAAAGGTTTACAATTGATCCCTCCCATGCATCTTTTTTTCACACATGGAACTCTTATGGTTATCTAACAACAATAAGAGATCTCTTGGATTGGAATGATGGGGGCAGAATGATCCCATGAACCTCATTAAATAGGCATTGTGGGAGGAGTATAAATATTAAAACACCTCCAAACAAACCCGTCAACAACCACATGCCTCCCATGGATTCTAAATGATCAGGGGCTGCACAAGTAAAATGTGCAACAACCATGATGGAAGTCTCGAGTTGGAAATGTTGGTGCACTAGACACCTACCATGGTAGCTAGAAAAAAAAAACTCGATCAATTATGACCCTCTAAATATAGTCCACTAGAGTTTCTACAAAGGTATAAATAATCTTGAGTAATGAACTTTGTCAACATATCTTCCAGGTTTTCCTTTGTGTGGGTCTTCACAAGTAACATTAGGTGATCCATCACCTCTTATATCCTATTATATTGAATTTAGATATTCTTATTTATATCCTTTTGGCTCCCCCACATCATTCAATAATAGGTACTTCATCTCTACATATTTTTTCAAGGAATCCTTCCTTATAAAGATATTCAAACACATGAAATGCAGGTTTTGGAAGGAACAACATTACCTAGCTCATGTGATGGGTTTGTAACTTATTGGGGAGAGGATTTAGTCTCCCTCAACTCAATATCTTCCTCCACTGCCTCTTGGTCTACTGTTTATGAGTGTTCTTACACCACCTTATCTTCCATGACCGGTGGTTCTGGTTTAGGTGTTGGATTATGAATTGATTCCTCGACACTTTCTCTTTGAGACATTATGGGATTTTGATTATCCTTTATCATCTGGTTATCATGGAATATTACATCTCTTCTTCTTATTACATTCTTCTATTTTAGGTACCAATGCTGGTCTTCAAACTCATCATCTCCATAGCTGATGAAGATGCTTGGATTAAATCTCTCATATAGTTTCTTTCTAATCTCCTTGGATAGAAGTGCAATACCAATCATCAAAAAACCCATAAATGAGAGTAAGAGGGATTTTTACGAGACCATTTCTTCTATGGGATATCAAAATTTAGTTGGATTGATGGTGATCTATTGATGAGATAGCACACAACCAGAACAGCTTCTCCCCAGAATGGCTTGTCCAGCTTATCCAAACTCATAATGCTTCTAAAATTCTCTAGGAATGTTATTTTAATCCTCTCTACAACTTTTTGGTGTTGTGGGATGAGTGGGACGATCCTCTCATGTCGGATTCCCTAACTTCTATAATAGGGATCAAATTCCCCAGATGTGCACTCTCCTCAATTTTCTGAATGAAGACAATTCATCTTCCTTCTAGTTTCACACTCCACCATAGAATAGAACATATTCAATTAGTCTAGTACTTGGTCCTTTTTCCACAATAAGAACATCCATACCCTTAAATAATCATCATCAATAAAGTATGTGAAATATTTTTTAGCTCCTAGTGAATTCTCCTCCATGAGTCATCACACATCATAGTGCACATGATCCATTAACTCGGATCTCCATGACAAATCAGTATTGAATGAGACTCTAGGTTTTATCCAATGCAATAAGTATTTATAAGGATCAAGTGAATCATCATTGTTAACACTGATGTAATTGTTCTTCTTCATGGTAGATAACCCTATTTCACTCATGTGGTTGAGTCTCATATGCCACATGTTGGATGGAATCCCTCATTCAATAATGTTGATTCTTTTTTCACATATATTCAAAGGATTTTTGAAAAACATACCATATACGTGTCATCAAGCGATGATGATGGATACTTTTGTCATAATGCATGTTCCATTGTTGAATATGTTTTCCCAAACATGTCAGTTAAAGGCTATTCTTAATAATAGGTTGATTTGAGGGATTCAAACATATTGAAAATCCCTCAGGGTGATTGTGTATCCAATGTTTCTCTTGACCTAGAGATCTCCCATGCCAAAAATATCCAATAAACTAGTATTTCCTACATTTATTGTACCAATGTTACCTATTTGATAAATCAATAATACTCATGATTTAGAGGGACATTGTATGATGTTGTACAGTCAACCACATATTCAATGTCCTGGCATGATCTATGAAAGAATTTCACTTATTCGTCTATGGAGACAAGTAAGATTTATATGGAGACTACCATGTGAACATATCCATTTCATATTTATTGGTTTCTAAATTTTCTCTTTTCTTATAATAAATTTTGTTATCCCTTTATCAAGTCTCTATCCATGCTATAATGGTAGCAGTTGTACACTGTTTTCCTTCCATTAGTGGGACTTCCTCAACTTTGGATTTGGCCTCCACAATCAGCCCCTCGACCACATCTCCCGGTTGGTCCCTTCATTGGATTTAAATTTTGTAAAAATGTAGGATAATAATATGAAATGGAGTGTGTCGTTGCATTCAAAATAGTCCAAAATTGTAAAATTGACTCCCAAGTCATTGAAATCAGGTACCGTCTAATCAAGATATGAGAAAATCAGTTTCAATGGTTGAGATCGATCGATGACGTGGAAATGATGTGTTGATGATGTGGTTCACCAGAGAAGCTGTTGGAATCAGTTCAAAAATTTCACCGGTGTTGTAACAATACCCTTTTATCTAGAATGTTGAAACTGTAGCTCCTAAAATTTGACCTAACATGACCGAGCATTAAGATATTTTTTTAGATCTATTTTTCGATGTTGTTTTTTCCATTGGGATCACCTCGACATGAAATTTTAGATTCTTCCTTAAAAAAATGATTACGATAAAATTGAATTTTATGATCATCAAAAAATATCTACCACTCACTCTCATCTTTCCACAAATGGATCTGATACCACCCTTTATGATTCTCATATCACAAAGAGAGATGAATGGAGGGAAAAATGTTTATTCCACTAAGAACAAAAATTTACATGTGATCCCTCCCATGTGTCTTTTTTTCACACATATAACTCTTTAGGTTCTCTACAAGTAACAAGATCTCTCTTAAATTAGAACTGATGACGGCATAATTCTCCCATGGCCCTCCTTGAATAGGCATGGTGGGAGGAGTTCAATTTTGATACACCTCCCACCAAACCCAACAACACCCACCTACATTCCCATGGTTTCCAAAGGAAAAGGGTCTGCACATGTAGAATGTGCATAAACAATGTTGGAAGTATTAGGTTGGTATGGTTGGTGCACCAACCGCTGAAAAAGGTTTCGGAAAAAAATACTCGACCAAGATGTGTTAAGTGGAATCCTTTAAATCATAGTAATAGAGGGAGTGAGGCCCCACCGTATTCACCAATAGAAAACCTACATATATTCAAAAAATTCTTCAAATGAATTTCTTCTCTATGATTGAATAAATATGGTCATTCCCTTTGATGAATAGAAACCTATGTTCAATGGCTCATCTCAGTCAGTGTCAAAATCTCCTTCCTCTTTTCTAATTGAGTCACTGGGTAATCAAAAAAATAGAAGATAGTCTCTATCGATATACCAACCTCAGATTTATGGAGACATGAATCCTCTTTTCAAGTTGGGGAATCTCGGCCTCTCAAACTCCCATTCAAAGATAATCAATGTTAAAGAGATCCCCAACTATGGTCTATGTTCACATCTGGTAAGGACCTGTTTTAGTGTTCTCGATCAGCCTTATTTCACTTTTTTGGTTGTCATCATCCCCTATAAGTTGAGTTTGAAACAGTTTGTTATGGAACTATGATTATTTATCTATTTTAGTTGATTGAGAAGAGGTATAATATTTTTTCAAGGTCAGTTGAATTGGAGGGGTGTCAATAGTTAAATTGCAGTGGTGTGGTTTACCATGGAAGAAGACAGTCACAACAAGTTGAAGGTTATGGATGTGTTCTATTGAAGAGATATTTATATGGTACCTTGAATAGTATTTAGCTTTGGTTTTACAAAACCATCGTGAAAAGAGATCCCATGAAATATTTCACAGAGGTTTTCAAGAACACTCTGAAACATTTAGTGGATGATTTTAATATTTTTTTAATGATTTTAATTTATTTTTAAATATTCTTATTATTTATTTATCCTACCATAAATAAATTCTAAAAATATATGCATTGAGTGATATTTGAACCCAATACCTCTAAGTTATTCTATAAAGTCTTTACCACTTCAAGAAGCTCTTTATGTGTTTAGTAAATAGAATTTCATATGCCTATATATATAAATATATACAGATAAATACATATAAATACATATACGTAAATAATAATATTAAATAGAAATAATAATAATCATAAATAAATAAAATGGTAATAAATAATAAATAATAAATAATAAATAATAGTAAATAAATAATTTCAAAATAAAATATAAATAATTAAATATTAAATAACGAATTAATCACAAATAAATAATGGATAAATAATAAATAAGAAATTATAAATTAATATTAAAAATAAATAATAAAGTTATAATTAATAAATTCAAAATTGATGATTAAAAAATAAATAAATTAATAATAAATTAATAAAGATTCATGTCAAGCATAAATGTTGTCATAATGTTGAATGCCCTATTTTCACATTATAAGGTTATCCAATCACTTATTATAGGAAGAAATTGAGGAGGTAGAAAGTGTAGAAAAATGCAGTTTTTATTGGCAATAAGATATCCCTTCATGACAGGGCATAGAAACATGTTAGTGCTGGACCAACAAGTAATGAATGTGGAAAAGGGAAGAAAATTTACTTGCCTCTGATTGAGATAGTCCCTCGTATTCTAATGGAATAGAAATTCATGGATGAAAATTGAGGATGACACTTATCAAGGTTTAGAGATACAGGAGTATTCAAATGAGGCTCTTATTTGGTGTTATGCACTAGAGGATTCTTCTTCACTTCCTAAAGGGAAACGCTTTATGGTGCAACCACTGAAAATGGGTTTCTTAAGACATGTTCCACATGATGATGGGTCCAAGAAGTTTGATATTCAACATGATATTAATTATCATCCGGAGATTCAGAATGTATTTTTCTCCTCAAGATTTGTTAACTGGGGTAACATTTCGGATGATGGAAGTGATAAAGTACATCAATGGGTTTTATTAGACATCACTCATCTCAATACTTCAGGTAGTGGTGTTTATTTTAAGGATTTCATCATTGGAAAAGAAAAGAGTGATTATCCAAAAAGAATGTCATGGAAGGATTATTCCAATCTACCATGGAATGTGTCTACCAGATCTTATTCAAAGGCTTCAAAGGTCAATCTCATCCTAGAGACAGAAAGGTATAAGGTAGGGATTTCCAGGACTCTCATCCAAGGTAACTCACAATAGGTGTGAGAAATAGCTGATGAATCTGATTATGACCATTGGAACGATCCTTCTTATTATGATTACTAAAATGGATTTTTATATGAGGGAAAGTCTCTAGGTTATACTCCATCCACTTATCTTGTTATCTTTTTCTTTTTTAATAAATGGCTGGGAGCTGTGCTTCTGGATAGATCTTTTCAGCATAATAAATAATAAATAATGTGTAGTAATTTATAATATATTATAAAAAAATATAAAAAAATATAAAAATATAATAATAAATTAATAATAAATATAGAATCAATTTATAATAATTAATTAATAGAAAAACAATAAATTAATAATAAAATATAAATTATAAATAAAAAAATTAAATAATAAATAGTAAATAGTAAATAAATTTATATAATTTCATATGAATTTATTTAAATATAGCTATATATATCTTATAAAAATGTTTGATTATAAATAAATATAAATAAATCTATAAAAATCGAAGTATAGACACACACACACACAAACCAAATTAAATCATATAAATATATATACCAACATCATATTTATAAATATAGAATAACGTTTAAAAAAATACATAAGTGGGTATAAATTTCTATAAATATATATATATACTAATACATTTACATAAATTTATATAAACTGAGATTTATATTACATAATTATATATATATATACAAACACATATATAAAATTGTATATTAATATATATATATACATAAACACAAGTAAATATATATATGTATATACACGCTCAAAACATAAAAAAATATATATAAAAAACGTTTATAAATATTTATAAACGTATATAAATATAAAAAAAATATGAAAAAATACATATAAATATTCATGCATAGATACAATTATATATAATTTTAAATAAATATTAGTGAATATATAAAAATTATAAATAAATATACATAAATTTATAAAAATACAAATATATATATAAAAGATAATAAATCACAAAAAGAGGGAAAACAATAACAATAGACACACCATTAAATAAATATGAATGTAAATCCATAGAATTAAATCACAGACAACCCAATAAGAATATAATTACACACTTAAAGAAATCTAAAATCATATCGAATGTTCAAAAATCATGGTATCCAAATAAAAGCTCCATTTTGGAGGCCTTATACGACTTTTTTAACCTCAAAAAATTGTGATAACGGTTTTCTCAATTTACGTAGTGTAGATTAATTCATAGGATTTTATTAGACATCTTATAGAGATAATAGGAACACCATGATGAAATATTTATGGTAATTTGTAGCTGAAGTTTGATTTTTAACTTCTCATAAAATTGTAATAAACTACATTCTATTAATTATTAACAAATTGTTATCTAATTTCATTGAAATTAATTTCATAATCTTAGATTTGACTAGTTGTAAAGTTAAAATGGACACACGAATCAAAATTTATTGCTATATAATGGTGATGTATGATTTCAACTTTTCCAAGAATTAATTTTAGTTTCAAATAATTAATTACTAATAATTATGAAAAATTAATAATTAACTAAAATTGTAAATAATATATAAAAAAATATCATAAATAATACATAATTACTAATAATTAATTATTAAATATTTAATATTCTTTACATTTATTTATCAATTCTTTTTAAGGTACCACCTCTAAAAATATTTATGAGGTATTTAGCACCGGTTTTGAAAACCTCTGCTAAATGATTGTTTTGGCATAGTGCGTGAGGTTATTTTTGTGGTAGCTTATGGTGATGGTGAAGTCACTTGGAAAGGGAGTTCGAAATAGGTTGAAGGCAGAGGATTCTTCTTGTGGTAGCTTGAGCTACAGTGAGGAGGGGAGACAACATAGATTGGTTGCAGTCACATTAGTGCTACATGTAAAGTAGGATGATGGAAGAGTGACATCATGAATTAAATATATGATATATTGAAGTCTTTTTAAACATTTTTATTTCATACATAGTCACATGATTGATTATGGGGTCTCTTCTATTGTCTCTTCCCTCTCAACATGTATTTTATCATCATGGTCGATCGATTGTCTGCACAACCACTTCATTGCACATTCGATCCAACCATTGATTTTTAGCATCAACTTATACAAATTGAAAAATATACCCAGAGTAGGATTTTTTATTAATTATAATAAAAAACAAATTAAATGATTAAAATAAATATTTAAATCCTTTTATCAATTAAATTCCAACATCATAAAATTAAAGTATGCCTTGTTATAAAATTAAAAAATTGAAAAAAGTGAAAATCAATATCTGATTCATTTCATGATTACAATTTCAAATCCATATTATAAAAAAATTAATTAATTTTTAATGAATTTGAATTCCAAATTTGTGTTTCAATTTAAAAAATATATAATTCAAAATAAATTTATGTTATTTATCAGAAATTTATATATAGATATTAAAAAATTAAATTTTCTAAGAAGATCATCTAAATGAATTTTAATATGAATAATATTGTATTAAAAACTAAATATAATGACCTATTCTTTTTCTTTCCCTATAAACGAATTATGACACAAAAATGTGAATTTTACATAGGGTTTAAAACGAATTAAGGGGATTTTAATAGTGAATTACAAAGAAAATTTTCAATAAATTCTAATTTCATCACTCCACCACACTTAGATTACTGAACTCTTAATAAATACAGTGAATTCAATTATTTGAAGAGATTTTCCTAAATAGACATAAGTACACAAGCTAGAGAATAATAAAATAATATATCCCTCAATTTTCTAAATTATACTTCCTCCATTATGACTTTAATTCACTCTATAACTTCAATTCACACACAAGTTTTGGTTCCAAGTTGTAAATAGAAGATATTCCAATGCAATAAAGATTTTAACAAGTGGACCTTTCCTTAATCTCTCTCCCAAAATATTCTCTTCCAAAGTTCATTTTTTTTAATTTCCTTGATACTTCCCAAATTACAGTCAAATATATCATTTTCCCTTTCTTAATACTACTTCGTAATTCCCAAAAAATATTTGTACCCTTTTTTAATTATCACTTATTACATTTTTCATAGTTATATGTGTATAAAACACTTATTGAATGAGTGAAGCTAGTATCGAGACTAAACCATCCTAGAAATAAAGTTTCCTAAGAGTCCGATTATAATAGTAAATGCATAGAAGAAACCCTAGGGTAGTAAGATCTTTGGTTTATCTTACTCTCATTTGATGGATAACACACACATATTCTCTTCTATTGACTTTGGAAGACATTCAGATCAGATCCCATCATCTTGTTTTACTCCAGCTCATATGCATTATCTGATTTTCTTTTAAGGAGGTTCTAAGAATTTTTATTCAATCACTAATGGTAAGTTACCGAGGGTGATTTCATCTATGCATTTCACGCATGCTATGATCTTGGTTTCACTAAGATCATTTTCATTTAAGACACTATTACTAGTTCAAAACTTGAAACCTACATGAAAACAGCGTCAGGTTCACCCAAAAATCATTTAATTATAATAAATTTCAAAACCAATGAAATACTCCCAATCTAGCATGCTGTTTTTCTTAATTAGGAACGCAATCATATCATATTTTCAGAAACTCTAAAAAGTTGAAAAATGAATATAAGTAGAATTTATGTACAGACATTAAAAGAAGGTTTCTCCATAAACCTTAATTTGATAATAATAATGTTATTATTATTGTTATTAAATATTTTTAAAACAAAAACACAAAAAAGGAAAAAAAGGTATTTAAATTCTAAGATACTTTTTCATATCCCTATAGTTATCTTAAAAAACATTACAATTAAGGCCAATATGATTTTTTTCTAGGGAAAAAAATAAATAATGAATATCCTGACCAATACGAGGGAAAGATACAACCTAGTAATCCCTTATTCAATGGAAATATGGAGGATCTTGAACTCCTACATTGATTTTTCCCAAAATTATCTATATTAATGTATCACTTGTTGTCTATTCACATTAAAATGATACTTTTTATATTTTCATTTGATCTAAAAAATGAAAAATGAGAAATTATTTGTCACAATGTATGGTGTAGTCTACTTAGATTGAAGTTTACCAACCATGAGCTTTATTGTTGAATATAATAGAAACACTTTATCTCTAATCTCAATGATTATTTTTTGGAAGATCTTTTCATTGGAATATTTAGATATATCTTTGAACAATAGTGAATTATCATAAGCTTCCATGAGTTCCTATAGTTTCACATATACAAATTCATCTTCTCTCTAGATTTTCCAAATTCCATGTTTACATTCTTGAGGTTCCAATAATCCTTGTGATACAACTGAATATGAAAGTGAATGTTATTTAAATAAACAATTTTATAAGGGTTTGTACCTAAGGGGGTTTCAAATTCAATTCTTTATTCCCACAATGAATCCATCGATTTAATACTCCCTTCATTCCTTGGGGGTTGTATTTTCTTCTCTAAAAATCCTCTTAATCTCTCTATTGGGTTCATCTTCTTTCCCATTTTTATATTGGTGATATGCATTTGAGATCTTATGATGCACTATATATTTATTCATAAGGGATTCCATGTTAATGTTGCATAATTATGTTCCTTGATTACAGATTATTAGTCGAGTTACTCCAAATCTATAAAAACTATTTTATTTTATAAATTTAATGAAAACCTTGGAATCATAAGTTCTAGTTTCCCTTTCTTCAATTCACTTAAAAATATAGTCAACCTATAATAAGATGTTGGAGAAACCAAATGAGATATGAAATTGACCTATATAATCTAATACATAGACACACAAATATTTCAAATAAAATAAATTGTTTTGGGGAAATCTCATGTGTTTTGGAAATCCAAATTTTAAAGATATAGTTTGGGCATCCATTACAAAATTCATGTGAATGTTTAAAAATTGATGGCCAAAAAAATCCATTTTATAACACTTTTCTAGAAGTTTATTGAGATCTAAAATTTCCTCCAAATGTATGCTGGTGAAAAAATATAAGTATATATTTAATTTCTTCTTCATGGATACAAATTATAATTAATTTCCATGAGCAATATTCCATAAATTAGGATATTTTTAGACCTAATACTTTGACTCAGATTTGAAGTTAGAAGTTTGATTTTTGGTAAATAAGGGAGGTCCCCTTGATGTGACCTGAAATTTGACCGGATCAGTGTATCAATATACACGGTTTTCTTTATATAGTTTCTCACCTAGGAATGAGTCATCCATATTTATTTTAGTTGTTTGTTCTACCTCATCAGTGTCAGTTAATCTACTCACATGGTTTGAAATTGGATTTTCACAACCCCTGTTATCCTTGATCTCCATATTGAATTATTATGTTATAAACATCTATATCACTAGCCTTGAATTTTTATATTCCTTATTAATTAGATATCTCAGTGTTTCATGATCAAAGTATGTAAAAATATTATTTTCTAGAAAATAATACCAAATTTTTTCTAAAAAAACAATAGTAATAAAATATCATTTTTGTTGTGTAATTTATTTTGGATGTTTCCAAGGTATAAGAAGTGTAGAATCTCACTTTCGTTAGACCTTCAAATTTTTGGGAAATTATGAATACGGACAATTTTTTAAAGCATCCCATAGTATATGGGAAATTTCTGTCTGGTGGATAGATTATAACGGATGTGATCAAGCTTTCATTCAGATTGTTATATAACATCCCATTACAATTATATTAAGTATGTTTTTTTACCATTTGTGGTATTAATTTTTTATTTTTTTGGGTAGGATCTAAAATTTATTGATAGAATACCGATAATGGTGAAGTTAGAGATTTTTTGGAAATTTCATCACTAAAAATCTATTTGTTTAGTAGCATGTTGGGGGTTTTGAATAATGTGCAAGGGAGTTACACATTTTATAAATTATAAATAAAATTTAAATCTCTTTTAAGCAATAGGAAAAAGGATTTTTGGAGATTATGTAAATTTTCAATTTCATGACATATAATGGGGTTAAACATTTTGTAATACCCCAAGTGTTGTTTTTTAAATAGTCACATGGATGATTTTTTTGGTTATTACTATATAATTTATTTCTCTCAACCAATAGATTTCCCAAGGTGATATTGGGAGCCTCTAATACCTTTGGACCTTTTAGTTCTATAATTGAATATTGTGATGATAATGGTATGTATTTATAGGTAACTGTTCATTATGCCTCTCAGTATTTTTGTCTATTCCTTCCTTGGGGTTTGATAGATCACCATGAAGTTGATGGATATAAAATCAATGTTTTTGGAACTATTTTCTTTGTTTCCATCCTATATCTGCAATGCATTCGTTCTTATCATCATGTATCATAGCAAGTCTTGTGTTTTTGTGAGGAAGGTAAGTGGTTTCGTGTTTGGTTTCAAATTTAACTAACATTAATTTATTTATTTAAAATAATTTTTATTTAAAAATATATTAATTAAATTGGATAAATGTCTTTCAATATTTCTATTAAAAACCCATTTCTAATGACTTTTGGTTTTGGTTCGCTTTGGCATGAAATTGGGAAAACCCCAAATTCTAGTGAATTGGGGTGTGTTTATGGAATGGATAAACTTTTCTTGAAAAAATTAATTTTTTTAATTTTATTGTGGATGTTGATTTGGAAGAAAATTATGGAAAACCCCAATTCCAATGAATTGGAGGTATGTTATTAAATTGAGGGAATTTGTTTGAAAATTAAATTATTTAATTTAATTGTAAGATGGGATTGTGAAATTTCATAAATTGGATTCAAATCCTTATTTATGAAAAATAGAATAAAAATGTTTTTATGGAGACTATAGTATATTTTATTGGTGAAAAGGAATGTTTTTTTAAAAACCCATTATGATTTGTAAATAGAAAACTGGCTTATTTTAAATGGATGGGGGGATTTAATTGTATTTTGAGCATTCTTGAAATAATTTTTCCATCATTTTTTTCAATGAGCACATGAAATCCTAAGGTAGTTATTATGTTATATCAAAAACAATTTAAAATTTACAATGTATTAAAACATAATATTATAACATCATTATTACTTAGGAAATAGTGATGAGTCCCCTTTTCCTTAGGCCCAAAGGGGCATATATACATACTTTTCATTTCACAGTGTCAGGTCCCTATAGCCTAGAACTATCGTAACTATTGGGAACATGACCATGTTGCTTGATTGGTTATATTTGAAATGTATATTCCATTATTATAGACCATTTTACATGCCTTAAGAATTTATATAAACTGTTTTATATAAATTTTATTATTTAATCCATTTTGTGAAAAGTTCCATTTTTGTAAATCGCCCTTTGATTAAAGGTAAATTAAATATTTTTAAATTTATCCCCATATTATGAAATGTGAATCATGAATTGATAATGAATTTGCATCTTTTAAATTTTAAATCATGATTTGTTTAAATATTCAATAATAAATGTGAAACATGTTTACTTTAAAATTGAATGAACATTCACAGTTAATTTGATATTGGCATCTTTTTATGGAATCTTTGGTTAAATCATACTAGGCTTTGGGTCACTCCCTACTTGTGCCTTTGGTTGTTTTTAGAATATTTCCTTCCAGGTTCGAGCAAGGGAATGGGATACCTTGGATATAGATTTAACTATTGAACCTTGGACTCAGTGAGTTGTGTCCCTTGGGACATGGGATGTTTTCCTTATTTTGGTACTTGGTTGTAGTACTTTGGGTTTTATTGCCTTGTTGACTTATGGTACGTTACTTCCAGTGGAGTTTCCTTGGATATTCATACTATCTTATTTTCTTTACTTCTATAATGCAAGTGAAAAAAACTATTCCCACTTTCAGTTTGTGTGATGTTAGGTGCTAGTCGCTGACCTCTAGGGTTCAGGAACACCATATGGGCTATGTCAAGACTGGCTCAGTTATCATTGTAACTAGGTACCTGGGATGGTTCATGAAAAAATTTTATTAGAGCTCCATGATAAGATTTTTTATTGAATCAAGTATGAATTTGTGATATATTTTTGGGACTTTGGAGGTAGTTGTGATTTAGTGTGTGGCCATTTCTCACCGAAATGAACCTTTAGTCACTAAGGTTGGTTAGGGAAAGATGTATTTAGGAATAATTCTAGTCTTTTCCCTCTTTTTATTTTGATATGTTGAAATATGAATCTTTTTGTTCTATCTATTGGGATTAATTTCCCTTGTCTCTCTATTTGAGCATTTTGTGACGTCTTCCTTATATTTTTCTGATGTTGTGTAACATCATGCCTCTAATAAGATGTGTAAATGGATTCCAGGAAGAAGCTGTTGCTGAACCTTAGTGAGCGAATCCAGTTGTGTATCCAAATATGTTCGGGGTGATCATGTGCACTGCCCAAGCTCAAGGACAGACATCGCATCAAGCTCTTCTTCAGACACCAGCTGTGGAATCATAGATGGGAGTTCTCAGGATTAGTTCACAAGATTTCCTTTGCCAGAATCCATAACCATTCAAAGGATAAAGTGATCCTCAAGAGTATGAAAAATGGTTGAGCTCTATGGAATGCATGTCTGGGTTCTTAGACACACCCAAAAAAATTAAAGCCAAGTGTTCCAGCTTCATGATGGAAAGACCGAGAATGAGATTGTGGGACACTATGGTAACAATGAGGAAACTTGAGGTCTTAGAGTGGAAGGTCTTTAAGGATTTTTTTCACAGACCATTTATATCCATAATCAACATTTCTATCTAATTCTATGGATTTTTTATACTTTATCAGGCTGACAGGACCATAACAAAGTATACAAACCATTTTGCTAATTTCATTCACTTAACACCTAAGATTGTGTCGAATGAGAAGATGAAGGCTCGAAGGTTGGAGTTCAGACTTCATCAGGATACTCATTCTCAGGTTTTATTTATTAATGATTATTTATTATACTAATGTGCTAAATAGAGAACTAATGCTTGATAGGGACCTAGTTAGAAAGTCAAGATTATTAGGATTTTATTTCTCTTATATTGACAGTCTGAGATTCTTCAAGGTAATGTAGAAGCATGATTATTATCATAGAGTTTATCAAGGATAGGGGTTTATTTAAACCTCCTACAGTTCCTAGAATAGGTACCTTAGTTTGTTACTAGTGTGTAAATATGGTTCAATCAAAGAGGGTTTACACTGAGGCACCCAATAACTGTGGTTCTTGTGTAATCTCAAGGAATTTATAGTGATTTTTCATATTTATTCCACTCCGAGTAATGGAACGAGATCATCATATCCTAATAAAACTATGGGAAAATCATATTCTTTACATTAAAAAGAGTTTTAGACATAGACATCGACAATAAAGCTTATTTATGTAGTGGAGGAGTATATAGAAGAAGTGGGTATGAGTCCAGAGATTGTGGGAGACACTATTACTATAGCTTCGTCACTAGTGACTTCTCTATTTGATATTGGTTCATCTCATTAATTTATTTCAACCCACATTGTTAATATACTAAATCTTCCTATGTATATTTTATTTTCTAAAATAGATATTATAACACCCCTTGGAACTAAGTGAGAGTAGGGTCTTTATGGTCCTGCTTGTATTTTATCACTATCAGATGATGATATTTCTTGGAAATTTCTCATACTCGACATGAAATATCTTGATGTCATTTTCAATATAGATTGGATCATTTCCTTTAGTTTCTAGATTGATTTTTATCTTTGACAGGTCTTATTTACTACACCAAGTGGTGTGGGTCATGTCTTTCAAGGGGAATGGGACCCAAGGTTGAGTAGATACAGACCTTCTTATCATGAGTTGGGAAAAGTAATATCAGTGTTTTCCTTTGATCTATAGTGGGAATATATGATCTGTTATATCCCTCTAGTTATGATAATTTTTCTTAACATGATTATTTCTGACTTACCTAGTTTTCCGATGGTGAGGGAGGTTGATTTTTTTTATTGACTTAATTCCTGATACTCAACAAGTTTATATTCCCCCATACCACACGTCACTAGCTAGAATGAAAGAGCTAAAGTCCTAGCTGGATGATCTTCTAGAGAAAGGCATTATACACCCAAGTGTGTCACCTTGGGTGACACTATATCTGTTTATAAAGAAATATTATTGTTCACTTCACTTATGTGTGAACTATTATAAGCTAAATTGAGTGATGATAAAGAATAGGTATATGTTACCATGGATTAAGGATATGTTTTATTAGTTAAAAGTGAATAAGTGGTTTTAAAAGATTTATCTTATCTTTGGTTACCATCAGTTGAGGATAAAATAATATGACATTTATAAATCTACCTTTCAGAGAAGGTATGACCATTATGAGTACCTTGTTATTCCCTTTGGGTTAACCAATTCTAGGATAGTTTTCATGGTATTAATGAACTTGATTTTCCATGAGTTTCTGGATACCTTTGTGGTTATATTTGTGGATGGAATCCTCATTTACTCTAATACTTTGGAGGATCATTTTCATCATATGAGAACATTTCTATGTTCGTTTAGAATTCACCAAATCAAAGATAAAATTTCAAAGTGTGATTTCTTTATTAGGTAAGTGAAATCCATGGGACATGTGGTGTCAAAACATGGTATTTAAGTGACCCTAATGAGATAATATCTGTTATGACATGGGAAAACCACATAATGTTTTCTAGATTTGGAGCTTCTTGGGTTTAGCTGGATATTATCACCAGTTCATTAAGGCCTTCTCAAAGATGGTGTCTCTGATAACTGCTCTCACTCAAAAGGGAGTAATGCTTTCCAGGGATGAAAAATGTTAGAATTATTTTATTGATCTAAAACACCTTTTTATTACTCTGTCAGTGTTGACCCTTCCCGAGGCTAGGCAGGTTTATGTGGTCTTTTGTGACACATCATGTTCAATTTTGGCCAACATTTTTATGTAGGGTGATCATGTTATTTCTTGTGGATTTCATTATATTAGGACACATGAGAAGAATTATCCAACCCATGACCTTGATCTGGAAGCTATGATGCACACTCTTAATAGTTAGTGACATTACAATTATAGATAATGGTTTACCGCATATTCAAGCAACATGATATTGAGTTATATCTTCTCGCAAAAGGATTTAAATATCTGCCAGAGGCATTGGGTGGAACACCTGAAATCTTTCACTTTTTACATCGCCTATACCCCAAGGAAAGGGAATGTCATTGCATATTACTTGAGCAGGAAAATTCTACCCAATGAAATATAAGAATCATAAAAACAGTGGAATTTGATGGATCTTTTTGAATAGTTGAATATTAGAATTTAGGATAAAGCGGTAGAGGTTTCCTTGGTTAGTGTTTAGTTGAAATATTCTCTTCTCTAAATGGTTCTTCAAGAAAAATAGTTTAATGAAGAGTTCCAAAGAATCAGAGTCTCTCTTTATAGTGGGAGGATGGTTTCGTAGTAGTCATTCTCTTATGGGGGAATTCTATTCTACTGGAATTGTTTTGTGGTACCTTCTTCGGTTAAGAAATTTGTGATTGGGGATTATCTTAATTCCCAGTGGGAAGTTTACCCAAGTACAACAAATATGTTCTCTAACATGTGGTGGATGTTTTGGGGGCTAGGTATGAGATGAGTCATTGATGATTTTGTTTCTAATTGTTATAATTTTTAGTAGGTTAATGTTGAGCACCATAAACATGTTGGTTTTCTTCAGACACTTCCAGTCCCTACTTGGAAGTGGGATGAGATCTATACGTACTTTTTTGATGATTTGAAACAATCCTAGATAAATAATAATGTGATATGGTTTTTTATTGATTGGCTTAATAAATCGTCTTATGTTTTTCCGATTTTTGATATAACCAATGTTGAGGAGTTGGTAAATATCTATGTGAAAGAGATCATTCATCTTCAAAGAGTTCCATATGATATAGTCTCTGATAGGGATCCTCAGTTCAGTTATTTTTTTTGGAGAGGCCCTCCAGAGGCATTGGTATCTCTCATACATTAGAGTACAAAAAATCATCCATAGTCAGATTACCAAATAGAAAGATATATACAAATTCTTGAGGATATGATTCGTACTTGTTTTCTCAAGTTTGGTAGATCATGGGATGATCATTTGGAGATGGTTGAGTTTTCTTATAATAATAGTTTCCAATAAGTGATCAGAATATATCCTTTTGAGGCCTTATATGTGTCGCCTTGTAAATTGTTGTTATGTTGGTCAAATATTGGTGAGAGTTCACTGGTGAGATCGAGTGTGGTGGAAGATATGACATCAATGATTCAGCTGATTAATCTTAAGATGTTGATGACACAAAGCTGATATAAATATTATGTTGATCGTCTCCATAAACCTTTGGAGTTATCATTTGATGAATATGTGTTCTTGAAGGTTTCACCCTGGTCGGGTCATCGATGTTTGGGGAGGAAAGTGAAGCTTGCACCTTATTTTGTTAGACTTTTTGAGGTTTTTGAGTACGTGGGGAAAGATGTATATCATTTATAACAACCAACACATCTGACATCAATACATAACGTGTTCCATGTGTCTCATCTCCGGAAGTATCTTTCTGATCCATCTCATGTTTTGAGCTACAATGATCTTGATATTGAACATAATTTATCTTTCACTGAATACCCATTCCAGATAGATGATTCTAAAACCAAGGTACTCCATTGTAGGATTATACATTTGGTTTTTGTGAAATGGAATCATTGTTTTGTTACTCCTGAGATGTGGGAGAGGGAGGCGCTGATCCGAGAGTAGTGGACTCATATTTTTTACATAAGATATTCTTTATAGGCATTCTGGGGATATAAAATTTTTATGGGGGAGAGTTGTGGCATCAAATTAGCATTATATCAAGAATTTTTTAATCCTTTTTTTTGTTTTCTTTTTTTAATTATCTAGGTAGGGTTGAGAAGTTATTGGGAGGATACCTATAATGGTGAAGTCATAGATTTGTTAGAAACATCCAACAGAAAAAATATGCTCCTTTAGGATCCTATTTGGGATTTATTGGACGTTTTAGGGGTTACACATTGTGTAAATGCTAAAAAAATCATATCTGTTTTAAGAAACATGTGACATATTTTTTGTCGATTATGGAAATTCTCAATTTCAGAACGTGTAATGGGTTATACCTCATGTAATACCACAAACCTAGTTTTTGAATAATAATATGACTTATTTATATTTGGTTCTTCTTCCAAACATTCTTGATCTCGACTTATATCCTTCCCCAGACAATTTTGGGGGCCTCCAACCCCTCCAGGCCTTTTCATTTAGCGATTGAATATTCTGACGATCACAATGTTTCTTTTTGGGTAAGTGTTCTTCAAGCTTATCCATCTTTTTATATATTTATTACTTGGGGGTTTGATAGATCATATTTAAATTTATGTATCTAAACTCCATGTTGTTGGATCACATTTTTAGTTCCAGTTCCAATATCTTTTATGCCTTCATTCTTATTGGTGGGTTCCATTTCGTGCTTGTGTTTCAATGAGGAAGGAAAGTGGTTAGGTCTTTGGTTTCCAATTTAGTTCACCATTAATTTCTTGATTTAAATTTAGTATGATTTGGAATGAAATTTATTAAATTGGATAAATTTCATTCCATACTTTTTTATAAACCCAATTACAATGAATTGGGGTTCTGGTTCACTTTGGAATGAAATTTGGAAAACACCAAATTCTAGTGAATTGGGGTGTGTTTGTGGAAAGGGTGGAATTTTTCTGAAAAAAATAAATTATTTATTTTAATTGAGGAAGGATTATTTTATGGAAAAAAATGTGAGAACACCCAAATTCTAGTGTATTGGGGGTTTATTAGGAAATTCATGGAATTTTTTTGAAAATTAAATTGTTTAGTTTAATTGTAAGATGGAATTGTGAAATTTCATAAATTAGATTCAAAAACTTATTTATGAAAAATGGATTAAACCTTTTTGATGGAATACCTAGGGTATCATCTTGGATAAAAGTCATGTTTTTTTATTAAACACTTCTTGTGGGTTTTAAAGAGAAAATCATAATATTTGAAATAGGGGATGTGATTTAATTATATTTCAAACAGTATTGAAAAAAAATACCCATTATTGTTTGTAATTGAGTGCATGAAATCCTTAGGTAGTTATTGTGTTATATTTGACCACACTTTATGACTTACAATTTCATAAAACATCATATCATCACATCATCATTCCTTAGGGAATGGTGATGAGTCCCCTTTTCCTTAGGCCCAAAGGGGCATATTTATATACATTCTATTTCACAGTGTTGGGTCCATATAGCCTGGAACAATCATACCTATTTGGAAAATGACCATGTTGATCATTTTTTTATATTTCAAATGTATATTCCATTGTTATAGACTATTTTAGATTCTTTTAGAATTTATATAAATAATTTTATATAAATGTGGTTATTTAATCCATTTTTTGAAAAGTTTCATTTGTGTAAAGAACCCTTCGATTAAACATAAATTACATATTTTGAAATGTATCTCAATATTTTGAAATGTCAATAATGAATTTCAGATGTATTTCCTTATTTTAAATTTTAGATCATAATTTTTTTTTAAATATGTTTTTTTAAATTCCAAAAATATTTATTTTAAAATTGAATGCACTTTCTTATTTAATTTGATATGGAATATTTTTATGGAATCTTTGGTGAAATACTACTAAGATTTGTATCACACCCTTCTTGTGCCTTTGGGTGTTTGTAGATTATCTCCTTCGAGGTCGAAGTAAGGGAAATAGATCTCCTGAAGGGGGATCTAGCAGTTGATCCTTGGAATTGTTGGGTTGTGTCCCTTGGGACATGGGATTTTTTTTCTATTTTAGTACTTTGGTTATAGTGCATTGGGATTTATTGCCTTTTTGACTTCTAGTACATTAATCCCAGTGGAGTTTCTTTGAATATTCATATTGTTTTGTTTTATTTACTTCTTTAATGGTTGTGGAAATACTATTCCCACATTCAGTTTGTGTGATGCCAGGATCAAACCATCGACCTCTGGGGATTAATAATTCCCATCAGGCTATATCAGGATCGAGTTAGGTACCGAGTTACTAGGGGACTTGTTCTAGTTAATGACATGTCAAAATATTTCTTTCATGCATCATCAAACAAAAAATCAGTTTCATTTTAAAATTTTTTGGTTTGGGGAAAAGTAATTTTATAGGGATCTTTAAAAAAATTCATTTATAACCCAAGATGTCTTTAAAATTAAAAAATGTGCCCCACAGTGGTGGGGTAATGTAGTGCATAAATTGCAAATTTTTTGGCCTTGTCCAATTCAATCCTATCGATAGAAATTATGTGTCCTAACATATTTTCTTTCTCCACTATGGAATATAATTTTTAAAAATTTAAAACTAATATTTTCTCAATTAATTTTCTTAAAGAATTTTTTAAACTATTAAGAAATGTTTCCAAATATGTTCAATAAATAGTGAAATCATCATGGGATACCACCAAACATCTCCTAATTAAATTTTAAAAATTTATGACAATGTATTGCTAAAAAGTACATGGGGAACATCATAGAATAAAGGGAATCCATCAGTAAGAAAAAATATCAATGGGGCATGTGAATGTGGTTTTTCATTGTCTTTTAGAGCTATTAGAACATGATAAGACAACGAAAATCCATTAATGAAATAATAGATACCCTTCCATGCTATCCACTCTAACATTTGGTCTATAAAGGGAATGAGGATGTTGTATTTTTGTTACATGTTTTAATTTTTAGTTGTAAATGAAAACTCTATACCTATACCTATTTTGAATCCTTATGGGAACTAAATAATTATTGTTATTTTGAAAAATTCATATATAGTTTTCTTTGGGGTGATTTTAATGGGACTCACCCATTGGGACCCTAATATGTGGTATGTGATTCTAGCTTCTAAAAGTATTTCAACTTACTTTCTTATAACTTCCATTTAGGTGGAGTTGAGTCATTTTTGAGGTTGTCTCACTATTTTAGATTCAACTTATAAAAAAATTCTTTTACATATTTGTGGTAGGGATAATCAAACTTATATATACTAATTTTCATTCTATTTCAAAAATGGCCTACTTAAAAATATCTAATAATTGGTTCTACTAATTAAGATTTGGATTGTTTGGGATTATCACTGGAAATTTATCATTATCATTTAGATAAACATGTTTTATATTTTAGTTAAGAAAATTCAATTATAGTTTAAGGGGTTTTCTAAGGCTGTTCTCAACATAATGTTATCCATGGTGGTAGCATGCACAAGTAAACCAGATGTTTTAGTTTCCATTTTTAGTAATTCATCAAAATAACTATCATTAAAATAACTTTTATAATTTCACGTCATAGTTTCTAAATTGAGAAAATATTTAAAAATAGACTCATCGTAGGAAATAGGTGATTATCAAGCTTCTCTTAATTAAATAATGTTGTCAAATAATTTAATATCTTCTTTAGAAAAATAAGGTAACTCAAAATAGTTTAAGGTAAATAACAATTTCTCATCATGGAAGTATTTAATTTTACCAAGAATTTTAATATTCACTTTATATTCTATAAAATTCATTTAAAGTGTCCCTTAATTAAAATTTATTATAATTTTAGTTGTCATATGAATTTTCCAACCTAATATAAAAGGGGAATGAACTTTATCTCTCTTTTCCTCAATGTTCAGAATATTAAAGTTAGAAGGGAATAAAAATCCTTTAAAACTAACCATAATATCCAATAGAACTCTAAATGTATATAAAATTGTTTTTTATCATGTTGAAAATCTAGTCGGGTGGTTTTGAGCTCATCTATCTACATGGAAGAATAAACACAGTAAGTAATGAAATTAATTGATGCTCTCAAATCACATAGTGCATTTGAAAAGGTGATTTATCATATTGTGTAAGGGATAATGAATATAATTAGGTCTTGGAATTTAATTTTTATTTATGTGTTAACAAAAAGATACACATTTATACCTAAATATAACTTTCCATATTCTTCAAGTTTCATCTTCTTGATGCACATGTATTTGATAAATTTCACATACCATGGTATTTATAAATTTTTTTCCTAGAAAGGAATATTAATTTATAAATTTTTAAATATCACAAAAATGTATTGATCTAATGTTTATTCACATGTTTACTAGGGTATTATTACTTTATAATAGAATGGAGTTTGGGATTGACATAGGTATTCCATCTTGACTTTTCCCTTATCCTTCTTTATTGGGGGTATCTTCACTAGTGATTCTTCTTAAGGATATTTTTTAGGGTAAGATTCTTTAATTTTTGTGGGACATCCACTTTAATATTTGTCTTGAGATAATTATTCTTCATTTCTTCCCATCACCTTTATAATATTTAATGAAATGTAACTAACATTACCCTTAGAGTGATGAATTTACCTCATGAGACGTTTACTTGAAACATTATTTTTTTAAGTCATTGATGGAAGACATGACATAGATATATTGTCCATTCACCTCATTTAGTGTTAATTAATGGTTTATGAGAGTAGTTTTCAATGTATTTTGACAATTCATATTTTTTTCTAATAAAGTCTTTAAGGATGGTTCTTGATATTTTCCTTTTGGTAACTTGTAGAAGCCTAAGAGTTTCCCCATTATAAGGGTGGTGGTTGGAAAGATGGTTGGAAGTTCTAATAGAAGTGTGGTCTCTGATTCTATGGTTTCCATATCTAAATTAATATTTAGAATATTATCAAAATCTGGGATTTATTGATTATTTCTATTTATAAAGTCTTTAGTATATGGCATCACAACTTTTAGTTTGTTCAACTTGTTGGAATCCATCAGTTTAGTGGTCCTGAGAGTAGCGATGTTGGAAAATCCTTTGAGGTTTGGTTGGTGATGTTTTCTACACCTTTTTAATATATAACTCCCTCATAAGAGAGGTTATTATTTCAATTTTATTTTCATGTAAAGGAAATTAGGAACTTTTTTCCTCATTCACTCCCCTTGTGGTTTTTGTTGTACCAATTTGTTGATAATTTTGTGTGATCCTCTCAATAAATTATCTAACTTTAGTATATTACTTATCAATAAATGATACTCCATGGGAATCATCCTATAGGTTCTAGTTATTTTATATCTACCCTTTGTAAAATAATAATGAGAAATGATGGTCTTTAAAAGGTTGGTGTGGGTAGGAGGTTTTTAATCACATGAATATATCCTAGAATTCATAGAGGATTTCTCTACTATATTTCTTGATTATATAGTTTTATTTTCTCTACTAGGTACTCATCAATACAAGGAAGTATTTATAGAGACCGAAGCCTTTTATACATAGCATTACATGATTTTAAGCATAATTATACATCTGAGTACAAGCCAAGGATCGTAAAGTTTAGTGTCTTGGAAAACTAGGTACAAAATAAAAAATTATAAAAACAACTTTTTATTTAAACTCCAAAATGAGCTCTTATATTCCATTGTTCTCATACATCTTCATAGGACACCATGGGGAACACATGAACAAAGGGATATGCTAAAAACCCCAGTAAGGGCGTATATATAAGAATAAGGCTTTAGCACATGGGTTAGAAAGAATGACATAATGATAAAATAGCATAGAAAATATGGAATAATAACATATGAACATGGGATCATATAAAAATGAAATCATATTAATGTGGAAGAAACATAAAACATGACTTTAGTATAAGTCAAGGCTAATCGCCAAGATCATTTCACATAGTAGAACAAGCCAAGGCTAACAGTCAAGACCGTCGCATATAAGATCTCATGATATTTAACTTTACCTAATGAATTGGAGTGTTATCTGGGTGCACCCATCTTAACATGTTCATGAATATTATTGACACATAAATAATTATACATAATCAATCATATGTAAACATAAGGGAACCCATGGAGGGAAATGAGTATCACATTCATGTCATAAAGCATAATGAATGAGCGTATCATAAAAGTGTCCATGAAAGAAAGTAAATTAAACATAAATGGACATAAATAAGGTAAAATAGACATATAACAATCTAGTTTATGTAAAATAGAAGTTACAACATGTAAGAAGTGTATTTATGAAATTCATAGCATTAAAACATTTTGTTGTTGTTTTAAGGAAAATAATAAAGAGCATTTAAAATAAAAAAGGGAATAATATTTTATATAAAACCATAAGTGAAACAAGAAGGTTTAATAATAACTAGAATTATTTTATAAATACAACGGTGGCTTAAAAAAAGGATAGAGTGCACTTGAAATTGGGTAAGAATTTGTGATGTTCCCTCAAAATAGGTTTTCTTATCAGGAAGAATTAAAGAGGGAATCACTTAAAAAACATATATACCTAAAAGATAATGAGTAATGGATCATGTAACATGATTTTGGAGAATATAAACAGTATTTAGAAGTTGTACATAAAAATAAAGGACAACTTCATTTGGGTAAAAAGAACTTTGGAGCAACCCGAAGGAATAAAAGTGGTTCGGGTAGCATCCATTACCTTAAGTCTGATGGTGTTCTCCACTTGATATTAATGACCCGAATAATCAAATTAGGTTAATTAATTAATAATTCCAGAACCTCTTCTATAAGAAAATTATTTAGTACAACCTTTTTGAGTTTATTCATAATCTTTCTGATTTTTTATGAGGTTCAATTTCATTGTTTGGGACCGTTTTCTTCTTTGGTTCTAATAGTCGGTTCACATGTATACATGTTCGGAGAATCCTGTAAACTGGGGATGGTTTTCCCAAATTGGAGTTATATTATATTATTTAATAACCAAAAGGTTACATGGATGAAAATTTCATTATGTTACTTAGAGTGATGAATAGTCATTCTGTAAAACTTTAGTGATAACCTTTTGGGGTAATTGGCGGTTTTTCCCACAAGGAACATGTTTTATTTTATAAATAAAAAACATGTGTAAAAAAGGATTAAAGAATATTGTATAAGACATAATACATATATTATGGTCTTGTTAAACCATGAAAATAGTTTCATGACTAGAATTAAATATGGTAATAGAAATTGAAAACCCATCATCCATGAATGTGGTAAATTAGTACATCTCATATAGTGTTTTCATTTTAGTATTAAAAAAAGTGAAAGGTGAGATAGTGAAGAATTATTAATTTTTTAATGCCTTGGACCCAGTTACCGAGAATTAGTACATTATTACATAACATTGGCATGACCACAAGGGATCAAATCCTGAAAGATAGATCAATTTAGTAGCCTTGGAAGTACTAGATACCCACATAAGTTTTACATTACATCAAAAAACATCATTGTGTCCCATTTTGAACACTCTAATATCCCTTAAATTATTCCTATATTTTAATTGTAATATACTTCTTCACATCCTGGGAAAAATAAAACATTAAAAGGGGTGAGTTCAGATGCTCAGTAAAGATAACAATATATAAGAAACATTCATAAATGATCATAAATATTTAAGGCAATGTATAAGACTAAAACACAAGGATTTTAAACATAAACATCAACATAATATGGAAAAGATAAATCAAATAATTCCATTAACTTTTTCACATGGATATTATACTAGATGAATAATCACATGTAATATCAATAGCCAATTTCATAATGAAGGAATGCATAATGCCGAATATCATAACCACATAGTCATGGCCTTGTGACAAGACTACAAATAAGATTTTTTCAAGGCCTTATGCCAAGACACTAGATTGTTTCATGGGACCTACCGATGCATAGAGGAGCTATATAGGGTTCCACCCATCACATACTAAATCCAATGCGTTCCTCATTTGAAAAGGTTGAAACATAATATAAACATTCATATTAAAACTATCATACAAAATGCCAATATTTTAACCACAAACCATGAATGGTATCAAAATAGAACATCCCCAGTCAAACATAACTAATTCAATACAATATGGAATATTGGATTATAATAAATCAACCTCAATCAATAATAATGAAGGATATAGTCATAGATGAAAATAATCATCAAAACTATTTGAGATAAATATCCTCCTTTTTCTTGAAAACAATTAAAAGTCTCCCTATTTATCAAGAAACCGTTTAAAATAGATTTTTGAATCAAAGTATCCCATACCACTTTAAAACTTTTAATAGGAATTTTAATTTTAAAACATTAATTTCCATATAAATGAATCCTTAATACCATTTTTAAAACATGGAAATTAATGAGAAAGATTTATACGAATAAATCTTTAAAACATTTAAAATGATATTTTAGTTTGAGTTACTAACCAAATGAGAGACGCTTGAATAAAAATAATTTTGGTAATGAAAACTCTATAATATCATGAGAATAAATGGATTCCTGATATACTATTTTAAAGTACAATATATACACCATATAAAAGTGAATTGGTGCACAACAAAAAATAAGTTTCAATGGAATGTAAGTTGAGATGAAATCCCTTATAAAGACCATACCCTTAGGTTATGGATAACTCAATGAAATAATTATGTGTGAAAAATATAAATACACTCAATATGATTGGATATTCAGTGTAAATCAATCAAAGGACATTCACACATATTCTTGTAACAACAACACCACTAACTTGGATGTTTAAGTCAATGAATGGAAATTGAGTTAAGATTACTCTTATCAAGTTCATATTGATGAATTTTGAATTTATCAATGGAGTGATCATTTGTATAAAAATTATATCCAAACAAAGGGGAGTGTAAATTACTACATAAATAAATATATAGTGATTTCACACAAAATATTGGAGTAAAAT
The DNA here is from genome assembly GCA_963277665.1 of Viscum album. Lineage (NCBI taxonomy): Eukaryota > Viridiplantae > Streptophyta > Magnoliopsida > Santalales > Viscaceae > Viscum > Viscum album. The sequence goes on along the minus strand of OY728164.1, from coordinate 563,701,359 downwards.
AATCAACATAGTTTGCATAAAACTGAATGAGTGGAAATCGAAATTAGCAATTCCCTTACCGATTTGGTATCACACAAAACATACACCCCATGAAATAAGGATCATACAATGAATATTTAAATACACATAAATTAAAGTATATTACACAAGGAATACAATTATGGGAAGTACATTCTCCACACAAAATGAAATAGTGGCGATATAGTATGAATCCCATGAAAATAAGAAGTGAGATAAAACCCCTTATCTTGTGGTAATCAATAGAGTCGTAAGACCAAAAGTTAATAACCACTAAATTAATCACAAAATACCGTGAATATAAATATAATAATTATAATATATATCAAATGTTATTACACAATACACCACATGCAATAAATAAGTGGTGGAAAATGGAAATCTCACTAAATTAAAAGTGAGATAAGAAACCCCTTACCTTGTTGTAATTAATCAATTTGTAAGACTAAAAGGTAAAAACCACCAAATAAATCATATAATACAATAAATATAAATATAATCGTGATAATATATATCAAATGGTAGTATAAAATACACCACATGCAATAAATAAGTGGTGAACAATGGAAATCTCACGAAATTAAATGTTAAATAAGAAACCCCTTACCTTGTTGTAATCAATCAAGTCGTAAGACCAAAAGTTTATAGCCACCAAATTAATCATATAATACCATGAATATAAATAGAATCATGATAATATATATCAAATGGTAGTACATAATACACCACATGCAAAAAATAAGTTGTGAACAATGGAAATCTCACGAAATTAAAGTTAGATAAGAAGCCCCTTACCTTGTTGTAATCAATCGAGTCGTAAGAACAAAAGTTAATAAAAACCAAATTAATCACAGAATACAATGAATATAAATAGACTCATGATAATATATATCAATGTGAAGTACACAATACATCACATGCAATAAATAAGTGGTGAACAATGTAAATCTCACGAAATTAAAAGTGAGATAAGAAACCCCTTACCTTGTACTTTTCCTTAGTATAGGGTAGATTAACCACCTGAATAATGGTGAAATAATTTTTATAAATTATAAAAGAAACAAATACATAAATATTATATCATATATGATCTTATAATATTTATTTGTTAATGATATTTTAGTAGTATCATTGTTTTGGTTGTTAACTAATTTGTTTTCCTTTATATGTTTTGTTACATAAGTCATGTCTGTTATGTATAAGATATTTTTGATTCATATCCATAATGATATTACATTCTTAAAAATTATTTTTAATCATAAAAAAAAAATTATTCTTGAATGATTACGATGGGGAATGAATCTCATCTTGTTTGTGGAGACGGTAATCCATACATATACACGAGCAACAATATCATTATATTGATGGTGAAATCGTATGTAATTGGATAATATATATATATATAAAGAATTACTATCATGTTATATTTATTATTTACATCAGTTATAGTCATTATTATACCAATCCAAATAATTAACTGTTTGAATAATAAACTACACCACGACGTAGAGACAGTAAGCCGTATGTACGCCCGTATGGTGACTTTGTCAATTATAGGATGGATAGAATAATGAATATGGTTGTACCATATTTATAATAAAATCAAATTATGTTGATGGTACTAGATTTATTATTTTGTTATGGAAACAACAATGAAAGAGGAAGTGGAAGAGGAAGAGAACTTCAAAGAGGGTGGTGAAATTATTACCTCTTCTTTGGGTGTTTCCTTTTGAGTTGATCAAAAGGGATTCTTAAGTTGGCTTTCTGATCAAATAAAGAATCTAGGTTGAAGTGAAGATAGTTGGAAAGATATTTTTTAGGGGTTGGCTGAGCCGAATGGCTTTGGAGGTGCGAATTTGAGAGAAGGATAAGTACCCTTTTATATTAGAGGCGAGGGTCACTTTTGGAAAACCTTGAAATATTATTTTATAATAAACTCATTTTCGGTTTCTAATGAATTCAAAATGATTTATTTCAAGGATAAGGTGGGGATGAGACGAAAAAATTTCAACCCATAGGTTTCAGATAGGTTTAGGTTACCATACTAACCTTATCTTTTAGATTTAACTTTTAGTTAAATTGTTTAACTTTTAACATGTATTTTTGTATTATTATTTTTTATAGTTAATAATCTTACTATAAAATGAAAAGCAGAACCAAAGTGGTTCATTAATGATATATATATATATATATATTATTTTATAAGTCCTTTGGATGAACCTAATATTTTTAGGACTATTATATCATTTTATAATATTGTTTTTGTTTTAAAAACTCATTTATGTCAATTTTGACACTATATAGTATTTTGTAATTGTTAAAGTCATAAAAACATGATTAATTCGGAAAAAATTAATTGAATAAACCCTAAAATATCATACTAACCTATAAAATTATTGGAATTTATCAAAAGTCTCAAATTACATTTATTTGGATATTTATAATATCAATTATTTTTATGTTTCATTAATAAGGAAATTACTGCATCATCATTGTGTCATAAATAAATTAAATTATATAATGTCTTAAAATTATAGATAAAGTACCATTATGTAGGAAGTATTTATCGATTTCTAATGAATATTTATAATCGAATTTGTCTTATGTTTAACCCTATATTAGAAATTATTTAGTTATTGAAATTTGAATTTAACACTTTTAACTTTTTTTTAAATAAAATAATAATAAATGTCCTAATCTAATACAAGTGGACCAAAAGGATCATATTTTATTCATAAGGTTTATTTGGTTTGAAATAAACTTATCCAATAGAATTATGTCATGTTTTAGAGTAATAATAATGTCATTTTTACCTTTCATTACCCTATTTACTTTTAATCGTGGTAAATAAAATTTAAAAGTTACTATTCATCAAAAATTATTTTTTTCTTATTAAACCTCATTTTACTTATTGATATCAACTACATCTCTTGGATTATTCAAATTCAATTCACAAAAGCGATAAAATTAAGTTTTATACAAATTTGCAAATGTTCTTAGAAGGTGGGTAAAAGACGATAAAAAGTTCAATAAAATCTTATATATCTAATATTATTATGAAATGACACTAATGAATTACATTGAACATATATATATATATATTATTTATCTATTTTTCAAAAAAATAAATTTAAATAAAATTTCAGTTTTAAATAATAACGCAGTGTTTTTCACTATTTAACAAAAATTTAAAGTCTTCCAAAAATACCAAAAATTCACTCTTAGCTAATTTCAATAATATGAATTCAAAAATGAAGTCCATTTTGAAAGATAAAATTTATAAAATTTCAAAAGTGAATATTACTATTCATAATGGTTATTTTGATTGGTCATGGTGAGTTAAAACTCCAAGTTGCGTACAACACAAGCTTCTGCATTATTCAATGGGAAACATACTGTAGATGTTTGGGATGTTACATTATTGCCTCCTTCAATAAATTGTGTCCTCGCAATTTGAAATTGTTCTTCAGAAAAAAGGTAAAAAATAGGAAATTCCTTTGTAGAAAACCCACATCGGAAATAGGGTTAATAAATGTTAGTCTTAATAAGAGGGAAATGGAAATGAATAAGTCACCACCAAATTAGGATTTCAAATAAGAGAACATTGGTGGAAAATATAATTATAGGAAAACCGTAAATATTTATAAGGATTGATTGAGGTTAGAAATCACAAAAAAGTGAATTGAAAATTGAGGGTCTCAAAGCCATAAATCTATGATGAATAATGTAAGGTATTACGATAACAAATTTTTGGGGTTTAAAATATTTCCCTGAAGTTTAAGAATTAATTTCTTCATTGAATAAGAAAAAAAAACTTGATAAGTATAGTTCAATCCTTTAACTAATTTCTACCACAAACTCATCTTTCACTCCAAACGATGAGTATTCAAGATGAATTAGTCACACATGAATCACTAGAATAAACTTATATAGAATCAAATAATCCACAAAGGATGAACTATATATTTCCCCAGTCTTTAGAGATTAACCGAAACCAAAATGGTTAGTACAAGATCAGATGATCCCCAAAAAAGATAATTATTTAGAGAAATTATTACTAATCATAATTTCTAAAATTAAACAAACAATACCCAAAGTTCAACAAATACCTTTCAATAAACAATTTTCCTTAAAATCCTTCAATATAATCAAGACTATGATTGAAATCCAAAACTAAGAAGAATTTGATTACATAATCTTCCACGTTAAATTATATCTCCAAATAACATTGACTACTCTTAAAGTCACATACATACATGTAATTAACCTAATCCCATATTCTTTGTGATATGTTAATAATTTCCATAAATAACCTAAATCGCTATAATTCCACAATAATAACATAGATAAAAATCCATCATTACTCCTCAAATAAAATCTTATAGTATTCTATTTTCCTTAGGCATATAGTGTTCCCAATATAGCTAACATATACCAAAATAACATTTATCACATAATCACCAAATCATGTTCCTATTCTAGGGATATCCATTTGATAAACATAAGATCCCAAATCAACTTATTATTGATCAATAAAATCATTTAACTAAAAATAATTAGTCACACTACTTAAGGACTTCACGTAGTCCAATGGTATGTGATATATCACAGTCGCACATTGGTTGTGGGTTCGATTCCCACAGCTTTGTCCGACACGACGGGTTGTCACATAGTCTGCACATTGTCCTTTTTCAAAAACTATATTTTATAAAATTACTAAAATGAGATAAATTCTTCAAAATAACCATAACATAATTTCACTACAAATTTATTCTCATACCGCGCATATTCATCCCAAAATTTAATAACATGTAATTTCCTCAAATTCAAGGATCATATAAACCCAAATGTTTATTTACAACTATATAAACAATAGGAAAGATAATTTCTCCAAAAATAGCATTTTCACATAACACACTGCAGGGTTACACATACAAGAGAAAAGTATTCCAATCTAATAACATCTTTCACATGAGCCTTAGCTTAGTTGGTGAGGACTCCTTAAGGGTATCCAAGAGACCCGAGATCAAATCCAGGTGGGGGATAATTTCTGGGTTACTGTAGCAGCACTGTAGCGGGAACTGTAGCAGGTACTGCAGTGGGAACTGTAGCAAGCACTGTTTGGTACTGTAGAAGCCGGGAATATGCCCCCATTTAGGCCTTCAGGCCACCGATTTGGTCCCCAAGTCCTTTAAGGGCTTCAAACCACCTAGACCTTAAGGTTAGTAAGGCTTTCGAGCCAGCTCAAGGCCATCAGGACACCTTAAAGTGTACATGCAACCTAGACAACCTATAAGGAACAAGCTTTAGAAGGAGGAGGATCAAAGAGCTTTCACTATAGTAGAAACTTAATGGATTTCAAGAATGAGAGGGTATGGCATGGGTATGACACCTGCCATCAGGACAAGCCTGTGCATGCATGGGAAAGACTAGCCGAACATCCATGCAAAGGTGGAGAGATGATTTCACGACGAAGATGCTAGGGAGGAGCAGTTCCAAGTAGTTAGACAGGGTTGTATGTAATGTTTGAAACCTACGGGCAATGAATTCTTCTAAGGCCTATGGGCCATGTAATTCTTATGACTACATGCCTTGTAAGGGTTCCACCTCACCCCTTAAAAGGTGTATTATCAAAAATCAATAAAAAATGAAGGTCTTCGGGCCATTGGAGGAAAAGTATTTCAATGTAATACCATAAAATATGATCACTAATACTTTTAAACATTTTACTATACATTTATTTCCACATAGGTTCTTCCTTGACCAAGAGGTTATCCTATAGAATATGGCATTCACTAGGGTAAATCCTAGGTCCCTTAAATTTATGGAAAATGACTATAAAGGGATTCTTGGGATGATTTTTATTTTCTTCCATAATACTCTTCATTTTTTCTCATCAATTCTTTACTTTATGTCCTTATATCCCACACATATAGAAATTCTTTGTTTCCATTGATACACTTTCCTAGGTGTCTCTATCCACATTTCCTACATGATGGAAATTGATCATTCTTTTCTCCATGGTCTCCACTGCTGAAGCTCTTATCATTCACTGCCTTTCTCTTCTTTGTTGAGTCTGGGATTTGGTTAATATATATTTTGTTGATTATATTTTTGGAAAACTAAATCCACATGAACACAATACATTTTACGCTTATCAACATTCCATTTTGTTTCTCATTTACACCACATTTCCCACCTTGTACATCATGTTCAATGTTACTATGACTTCTTTGGAATCCAACCATTGACTAAAACCAGAAGGCATTGTGTGAGTAACAATAGTCATAAAATCATTTAGAGAATTTCATGAAACAATATTTTCAATCTAAAACAACATATGATTAACCAAGGTTACTTATTCTCATCTTATAATAAAATATTTAAAACCATTTTGTAAAGAAAATGTGAATTATCCTAATAATATCCCTCAGTAGTGTCTTAACGAATAGTGCAACAAGGCCCGTTGTCGTGCACTAGTTCCCGTTTGAATCTATCTCAAAGAGGTGTTTTCAGTTTTTACCCCTAGGTACTTGTTTGCCATAGTCACCTCTACCTGCTCGTATCCAGAAAAGGATGTATTGCTTTGAAAACAAACATAATATTTAAATTACCAAAAATTTTTCTTTTTCGTCTATACTAATCCCCAAAGTCGATCTTAGGGTAATGTCCTCTAATCAGAGTTTTTATAAATCAAGTTTCCAAGGTTTGTACTAAATTTCCTCTGATACCAACTGTAACACCCCAACCTCAGTTACCCAGAGTCGATGCATTATAACATAAAATTGGAATGATCACAAGGGATCAAATCCTAAAAGACCGTTCAATTTAGTATAATTGGAAGTACTAGATACATGCATAATTTTTAAATTACATCCAAAAAAATATCATTGTGTTTCCTTTTCAACAATATTATATCCCTTAGCCTATTCCTGCAATTTAATTGTAATATACTTCTTCACATTCTGGAAAAAATAAAATGTAGAAAGGGGTGAGCTCAGATGCTCAATAAGGATAACAATATAGAGGAAACATTCATCAATGATCATAAACATTTAAGGCAATGTAGAAGACTAAAAAACAAGCCTTTTAAACATAAACATTAGCATAATATGGAAAGGATAAATCAAATAATTCCATTTACTTATTCACAGGGATATTCTACTAGTAGAATAATCACATGTAATATCAATATCCAATTTGATAATCCTGGAATGCATAATGTCGGACATCATAACCACATAGTCAAGGCCTCGTGCCAAGACTAAAAATAAGATTTTGTCAAGGCCTTGTTCCAAGACAGTATTTTGTCTCATGAGACCAAAAGATGCATCGAGGAGCTATAGCAGGCTCCCCCTATCACTTATTATGTCCAATTAATTCCTCATATGAAATGTTTGAAACATAATCTAAACATTCATATTAAACCTAGCATACGAAATGTCAATATTTTAACCAGAAACAATGAATGGTATAAAAATAGAACATCCATAGTAAAAAATAACTCAATCAATACAATATGGAATATTTTATTATAATAAATCAACCTCAATCGATAATAATGAAGGATAAAAACATAGATGAAAATAATCATCAAAACTATTTGAGATAAATATCCCCCTTTTTCTTGAAAACATTTAAAAGTCTCGCAATTTTTCAAGATTCCTTTTAATATAGATTTTTGAATAAAAGTGTCCCATACCTATTTGAAACCTTTTATAGTAATTCTAATTTTAAAACATTAATTTCCATATAAAAAAATCCTTAAAACCATTTTTAAAACATGGACATTAATGAGAAATATTTTGAAGAATAAATCTGTTAGACATTTAAAATGATATTTTTGTTCGAGTTACTAACCAAATAAGAGATTCTTGAATAAAAATAAGTGAGGTAATCAAAAAATTATAATATCATGAAAATAAAGGGATTCATGATATACTATGTCAAAGTACAGTATATACAACATATATAAGTGAATTGGCGTATAACAACAAAAAAGTCTCAAAGGAATGTAAGTTGAGATAAAATCCTTTATAAAGACTATATCCTTAGGTTAAGGATAAATCAATGACATAATTATGTGTGAAAAATGTAAATACACTAAATATGATTGGATTTTCAGTGTAAATAAATCGGAGAACATTCACACATATTCTTGTAACAACAACACCAATGACTTGAATGTTTATGTCAATGAATATAAGTTGAGTGAAGATTACTCTTATCAAGTTCATATCGATGACGTTATAATTTATTAATGGAGTGATTATGTGTATCAAAATTATAACCAAACAAAGGAGAGTGGAAATTACTATAGAAATAAATAAATAGTGATTTTAGACATAATCGTGGAGTAAAATAGTCAATGAAGTTTTCATAAAACTCAATGAGTGGAAATTGAAATTAGAAATTCACTTACCGATTTGGTAACATAAGAAACATAGATCCCATGAAAGAAGGATCATACAATGAAGATGTAAACACCCAAAAATTAATGTATATTACACAAGGAATATAATCATGGCCAGTAAATAAACCACACAAAAAGAAATAGTTGCGATATAGCATGAATCTCACTGGAATTAGAAGTGAGATGAAAAACCATTATCTTGTTGTAATCAATCGAGTCATAACACCAAAAGTTAATAACCACCAAATGAATCATAGAATAACATAAATATAAATATAATCATGATAATATATATCAAATGGTAGTACACAATACACCACATGCAATAAATAAGTGGTGAACAATAGAAATCTCATGAAATTAAAAGTGAGATAAGAAACACCATAAATTGTTGTAATGACTCAAGTTGTAATAAAAAAAGTTAATAACCACCAAATGAATCATATAATACCATTAATATAAAAAGAATTATGACAATATATATCAAATGGAAGTATACAATACGCCACAATCAATAAATAAGAGGTGAACACTAGAAATTTCATGAAATTAAAAGTGACATTAGAAACCCCTTACCTTATTGTAATCAACCGAGTCACAAGACAAAAAGTTAATCACAACTAAATGAATCATAGAATAACATGAATTTAAATAGAATCATGAAAATATATATCAAATGGTAGTACCCAATACACCAAATCCAATAAATAAGTGGTGAAAAATGGAAATCTCATGAAATTAAAAATGAGATAAGAAACTCATTACTTTGTACTTTTACTTAGTATAGGGTATGATAACCACCAGTATAATGGTGAAATCATAGTTATTAAATTATTCAAGAACCAAATACATAAATATTATAGCATATATAATCTTTTAATATTTCTTTGTTAATGACATTTCTATAGTATCATTGTTTTGGTTGTTAACTGATTCATTTTCCTTTATATGTTTTGTTACGTAAGTAATGTTTGTTATGTATAGGCTGTATTTTATTCATATCCATAATAATATTAACTTATTAAAAATTATTTTTAATCATAAAATGAAAATTATTCTTGAATGATTACGATGGGGAATGAATCTCATCGCGTTCTGGGAGACGGTAATCCGTACATACGCACGAGCGACAATATCATTATATTGATGGTGAAATCGTATGTAATTGGATGGTATATCATATATAAAGAATAATTAGAATGTTATATTTATTATTTAAATCAGTTCTACTCATTATTATACCCATCCATATAAGGAAGCGTTTTAATAAAAAACTACACCACGATGTGGAGAAGGTAAGTTGTACGTACACACATATGGTGACTTTGTCATTTATGGGATGGATAGAATAACAAATACGGTTGTACCATATTTATAATAAAATCAAATTATGTAGAAGATACTAGAGTTGTTATTTTGGTATGGAAACAATAATTAAAGAGGAAGTGTAAGTGGAAAAGAACATGAAAGAGGGTGGTGAAATTATTACCTCTTCTTCGGGTGTTTCATTTTGAGTTGATCAAAAGGGATCCTTAGGTTGGATTTATACTCAAATTAAGGCCTATAAGTCGAATTGAGGATTGTTGGGGGGATATTTGGGCTGGGTTTGGCTAAGCCAAATGGCTTTGGAGGTGTTACTTTGAGAGAAGGGGAAGCATCCTTTTATAAGAGAGGTGAGGGTCACTTTAGGAAAACCTAGAAATATTATTTTATAATAAACTCATTTACAGTTTCTAATTGATCCAAAATGATTTATTTCAAAGATAAGGTAGGTATGGGTCAAAAAACTCTCAACTAATAGGTTTTATACAGGTTTAAGGCACCATACTTACCTTATCTTTTATATTTGACTCTTAGTTTAATAATTTATCTTTTACCATATATTCTTGTATTATTAAATTATATGGTTACTAATCTTACTATAAAATTACAAGTGAACCCAAAGTGGTTCATTAATGATATATCTATTATTATATAAGTCTTTTGGCTGAACCTTAGGTTTTTAGGAGTGTTATATCATTTTATAATATAGTATTGGTTTTAAAAACTCATTTATGTCATTTTTGACACTATTTAGTATTTTGTTTTTTTAAAATTCATAACAACACGATTACTTTGAAAACAATTAATTGAATCAACTCTAACATGTCATATTAACCTATAAAATTAGTGTAATTCATAAAAATTCTAAAATTACATTTATTTGAATTTTTATACTATCAATTATTTTAATCCTTCATTAATAAGGTAATTACTGCATCATCATTGTGTCATAAATAAATTAAATTATATAATGTCTAAAAATTATGAATAAAATACCTTTATGTAAAAAATATTTTTTTATTTCTAATGTATACTTATAGTCAAATTCATTATATGTGTAACCCTATATTAAAAATTATTTAGTTATTAAACATTGAATTTAACACTTTTAACTCTTCTTTAAATAAAATAATAATAAATGTCCTAATCTAATCCTAGTGGACCAAAAGGATAATATTTTATTCCAATGGTTGATTTAGTCGAAATACACTTATCCAATAGAATTATGACACGTGTTAGGGTAATAATTATATCATTTTTACCATTAATTACCCTATTTATTTTTACCCATGGTAAATAAAAGATAAAAGTTACTATTCAACGAAAAACTATTAACATCTTATTAAACCACATTTTACTTATTGATATCAACTGTATCTATTGATGTTTCTAAATTCAATTCACAGAAGCGGTAAAATTAGGTTTTATGCAAATTTGCTAATGCTCCTAGAAGGTGGGTAAAAGATGGTAAAAAGTTCAATAAAATTTTATATATCTAATATTATTATCAAATGACTCCAATGAATTAAATTGAACATATATAGGTATTATGTATCTATTTTTACCAAAAATAAATTTAAATAAAATAATTAATTATTTAAATAAATAGTCGGTTTTAAACAATAACGCAGTGTTTTTCACTATTCATCAAAAATTGAAAGTTTTCAGAAAAATCCCAAAAATTCACCCTAAGATAATTTCGATATTCTGAATTCAAAAATGAAGTCCATTTTAAAACATAAAATTTATAAAATTTCATAAGTGGGTATTACTATTCATAACGGCTAGTTTGATTGGTCGTGGTGTGGTAAAACACCATGTTGCATACAACGCAAGCTACTGCATTATTCAAAGGGAAACCTACAATAGATTCTTGGGGTATTACAAATTTATCCTGAAAATTTTCCAGTAAATTTAAGGTATTGGAGTCATCAAAAAATTTTGATTAATGGAGGTTAGTAAAGAAAAAGAAAAGAAAAGAATGTGAAAACAAAACAAAAGTTGAGAGATCCCATATGAAAATTCGGAAGCCTAACAGTGTTGCATAAAATTTGAAAAAATGAATTGATGAGAGAAAAAGGGTATCTAATCCTATGGAAATCAAAATGAAATTAATAGGGATACATAATATCAAACCCCAACATATGAAAATAAGAATTCAATGAGAAAACATAAAAGAAGTGTTGACTAAAAGAGGAGGGAAAACGGTTCCCTTACCTTGTGAAGTAGCTTCTAAAACTTGATGGTTGGGACCTTGGGGGATTGAGGAGACCTTTTTAGGGATACTAGTGAGGTAAAAATACCATTTCATATAGTAATATGGATATATAATGCAAGAAAACGAAGGAAAGAGTGAGTATTTATAGTAAAAGAGAAAGAGTTTTTTATTAATTTCAAAGGACACCTCATTAGTGGTTTTTCCCAAACCATGGGGTTTCCCATGGTATTTTCCCATGGTATTATTCACTTGGTACACATAGTATCTTAAATTACTATATAAAATGCTACATGTGTTTTAGTTTAATTATTATATCATTATGATGTCATTAAACATACCAAAAACTCAAAACTATATTTTTACTATTCATGAAAAATTCATGTATTTTAGAAAAATCCCAGAAATTCACCCTAACCATTTTTCAACGTGTAGAATTAAAAAATGAACTCCATTTTTTGAAAATAATTTTCGGAATATTTTTTATTTAATTTTTAAATAAAATCATAATTTATTCAACAAAAACAACATTAAAACTATAACTCGTTTTATAACACATTGAAATTTTAATTAAGGTCCCATAAAATTAAATTATAACCATAAAACAATAAAGTTACCATTTATGATTAAATTTTATGAGAATAAACTTCCATTTTAAATTATTAAATTAATCATTAAATTGTAAATAAAAATATTCTTGACATAAAAATATACTAACTCTTATACTATGATTGTTTTTTCACTTTTAAGATTTATAAATTCTATAAATGCATTCATGGGTGATGTTTGTTTTGGCCGATTACTACTCATCACTATTAATAAAGGTTTGTTACTATTCATTAGGGTATGTTACTATTCATCAAAAAATGAAGTTTGTCTTATCAGACTCAAATAACTTACTAATCACAATTTTAGATGACTGTTTTTCAAAATTCATAACACATAAGTGACAAAATTATGTTTAAAGGTAATATAGTACATAATAGTCCATTGTGTTAGGATTTCATGTGATTATATGACATTTTATAAGAATGGAATTTCCATTGATAAAAAATTGTGTCGTTACATTATTCCCCCTTAATAAATTTCTCCCTTGAAATTCCGTTTTATATTCTAGGAAAAAATAGATGCGGGTAATTTTCCTTCATTGCTTCCTCCAGTTCCCATGTTGCCTCTCCGTACTTATAGTTCTGCCATAGTACCTAGACCAAGTGAGTAGTCTTGTTTTGTATAAATTTATCACTATAAACCAAGATCTTCACTGGCTGCTCCTCATAAGAAATATCACCCTCCAACTGTACCACCTCTAAAGAGAGTACATGTAAAGAGTCTTGTATGTACTTTCTTAAGAGAGATAAATTAAAGACATCATGTACATTACATGGTAGGTGGATGTTCCAGTCGATAGGCCACAAATTCGACTCTATCCAGGATCTCAAACGGGTTGATGTACCATGGACATAGCTTCCCTTTCTTCCCAAACCTCATGACCTTCTTCCATAGAGATATGCGTAGAAATACCAAGTCTTCAACTTTGAACTCAAGGTATCATCGACGATTGTCTGCATAACTATTCTGTCGACTTTGGGATTCCTTGATATGCTGCTAAATGGTTTTCACCTTCTACACCATTTTCGACCATTTCAGGTCCTAACAGCTTATGCTCACTGACTTCATCCCAACATGTTGGTGTTCTGCACCTTTTCCCATAAGGGGCTTCATATGGTTCCATTCAGTTGCTCGAGTGGAAACTATTATTTTTAGAGAATTAGACTAGTTGATTATGTTGGTCTCAAACTCCTTTGAAGTCCAAAGAACATTCTCTTAGAATATCTTCCTTTGTATGAATAGTCTGCTCAGATTGTCCATCAGTTTGAGGATGATAGGTCGTACTGAAGTTCAGTTTACTGCATTTTGGAGACTTATCCAAAGCTTTGAGCTGAATATCAGATCTCGATCAGATACAATAGATAGTGGTACTCTATCCATCCTTACCACTTCTTTAATATATATCTGTGAATGTAGATCCAATAATTAATCCCCTCGAATCGTGATAAAGTGATTTTTCTTTGTAAGATGATTCAAAATGATCCATATAGCATTGTTTCCATTAGATGTCTTTAGAAGTCCACTAACAAAGTCCATGGTGATGTTCTACCACTTCCATGTTGGTATGGGTAGTGGATGCATCATCCCCTTAGAATTCTATCATTAAGCCTTCACTTATTGACATACCACACACTTTGATGTATATTCAACAATATCCCTTTTCATATTGTCCCACTAGATGTTTTCTCGGAGATCTCGATACATCTTTGTGCTCCCTAGGTGACCAGAGAAGGAGGAGATATGTGCATCATTTAAAATATCCTTCTTTAGCTATGGATCAGATGGTGCACATAATTGTGATCCAAATCTTACAACTCCTTCCTCATCAATTTTGAAATTGGAGGATTTCCCATTTCTGATAGCTTCCACCATTTTCTAAATTTCCACATTGTTTCCTTAAGAATCCTATAATTAATCCATGAAAGATGTTTGAGTAATCATTTAAGAAAGGATCGATGATGTTCTACCCTTAATGATTCCCATGCCCATCATCAGTAGGCCTAAGAATATCATATCATTTTCAATTATCATCATTGATAATGATGTATGATTCTTTCTACTTAGAGCATCTTCCACCTTGTTTTCCATACTAGGATGGTAGTGGATTGAGAAGTCATAATCCTTGATGACCTGTATCCATCTTCACTAGTTCATACTAATCTATTTTTGTGTGAATTTATATTTTATATGATTTTGGTCTATATATATCTCACACTTTTTCCCATAGATATAATGTCGCCAGATTTTCAATGCAATAATCACAACCGCCAACTCCAGATCATGTGTGGGATAGTTTTTCTCATGTATTTTCATCTTATTTGCAGCTTAGGTTATCACTTTATCATTTTTCATCATCATACTACCTAATTCCTTCTTATAAGAATCACTATACACCACAAAAAGTTCTCTACTTGCTGGAAGTGTGAGTACTAGCACAACGATTAGCCTAATTTTCAACTTCTTAAAATAGTATTCACATTCCTAAGTCCAGAAAAAATCTACTCCTTTCCGTGTTAGCTTGGTCATTGTGTTTGAAAATTGTGAAAAGTTCTTTACAAATATTTGATAATACCCATCTAGACCAAGAAAGTTATGGATCTCCATTTAGATGTTGGCCTGGGCCACTCTTCAATCACCGTTGTCTTAAAAGGGTCCATAGAAATCCCTTTTTTGGTGCTAACATTCCCCAAGAATGATAATTCCTCCATCCAGAACTCACATTTACTGTAATTTTCATAATTCTTCTCCCTTTGAAATGTTTTTAACACAGTATTCAAATGCTCATCATGTTCCTCCTTTCTCTTGGAGTATATTAGAATATCATCAATAAAGACTACCACAAATTTTTCGAGGTAATATCTAAAGACATTATTAATTAAATCCATGAATATTGTAGGAGAATTAGTGAGTCCGAAGGGAATCACTATGAACTCATAGTGTCCATACCTCGTTTGAAAGGAAGTCTTGAGAATATCTTCCTTCCTCACTTTTAATTGGTGATATACCAATTGAAGGTCCACCTTAGAGAAATAACTGGCCCCAGAAAGATGATCAAACAAGTCATATATCCATGACAGGGGATACTTGTTGTTTATCATGATTTTATGAGCTCATGTTAATCAATTAAAAGGTGCATTGATCCATCCTTCTTTTTGATGAAGAGTATTCGCACACCCCACTATGGAGCACTCGGGAATATAAAACCCTTCTCCATATTCTTCTGTGACTACTTCTTCAGCTCTTCTAGACCTACAATGGAAATTTGATAAGGTGTATTTGATAAAGGTAGAGATACAGGAATAAGTTCAATTGAGAACTCAAACTATTGGTCAGGAGGAAGACCAGGAAACTCTTCAGGGAATACATCAGTGTAATCCCTCACAATGAGCATATCTTCAAGAATGATTATCTCATTTTTCTCAATAATTTGAGCTATAATTGCATTATCTTATGGAATTAATATCCACACATGAGACACATATTCCAAATGAGATTCATCTTCCTCCTTACAATTTTAATGAATTGGTGGATGCTTCGGGAAGTGAAGAGTGATCTCCCTTTCCCAACAGTTGATGTTGGACTTGTATAAAGATAGTCAATCCATGCCTAAGATAGTGTCAAACTCCACTAAAAGAAGTATGACTAGGTCTGTTGGGAGGTTCAGTCCATAAACCTTAACCCGAGATGAGTTTTAGACCATGGACACAATAATATCCCAATTATCTTTTCTCACAGATAACTTTTCCTCCAAATTTTGAGGTGGTGTTTGAATAGTTCTACTAAACTTGCAAGATATGAAAGAATTCATAGAACCAGAATCAAATCGTACATTCTCTATTTTTGAATGAATAAATAGAATATTGTTAACCACATCATTTTCAAGCTCCACCTTAGTAGTAGTGTTAGAATAAGCCCTTCCTTGTTTCCTTGAAAGTTGTTGTTGATTTCCATCGACAACCCTTGGATTAGGGAAATTGTTTGCATAATGTCCATGATCCTTGAAGTTGCAGTAGTGCACCACTGGCTGAGCGTTGATCTGAACCTTACTTTCTTCTTCCACATTAGAGGGATTTTTCATATCACTTCGACAGTTCTTGGCCAAAAGTCCAAACATTCCACATTTGAAGTAATTCCTAGTTCCCTTTAGATAGTTCATAGGATTCTTCTTCACCCAACTTTTACAAGTAGGATATTTGGGCTTCTTTCCATCATGGGATTTGTTTGTTGGACAACCCAGTTTTCTATCCATTTTTGACTTCTTGTCATCGGGCCCACGAGACCACTGAGAGTCTCTAATCTCTATTTCAACCTTGAGGGAACAACATAAAACATCCTCATAAATGTCAAAGTCTTGGATCACCAACACCTTCCGTACACTTGAATTTAGCATGATAATGAAGCGATCCACCTTACTTTTAGTGTTCACTACAAAGCCAGATGCGTAATTTGAATATCTTGTAAAGTTTTCTTCATACGCCCTGATGGACTCATCTTCCTTCTGCTTGAGTCCAAGGAACTCTCTTTCCATCTTGAGATGGAGGGTTTAATGTAAATATTTTTTCAAAAAAATCCTCTTGAATTCCTCCCAATACATGGAATCAAATTCCTCTTGGGACTTTGAATTCTTGATCAGTGTCCACCACTGACCAGCTTCCATATCGAATGATAGAACTCTAGTACAACTTTCTATTCTTCCAAGAACTAGAGGGTAGGGAATATATTTGAAATGGAATTATTTAACTATTCTGCAAGGAGGGGAACTGAAGATCCACTAAACATGGGAGGCCTTTGTCATATGAAGGATTCTACTACAAATTTCTCTTTCCGTAGAGGAGGTTGGAATTCCACATGACTCAAGTTATTATTCATAACTTGATCCAGCCAAGCAAGTATTATCCTGAAATTTTGAGAAACCATTCCCATCATATCAGGAATATGATTAGGGAAATATATAAATTTCCTACCACATTGGTTTTTAGAATGTGTTTGTAATTCCTCGACCCTAGTTACCCAGAGTCGGTGCATTATTACATAACATTGACATGATCACAAGAAAGATCAAATCTCGAAAGACCGATTAGTTTAGTAGCCTTAGAAACACTAGATATATTCATAAGTCTTACATTACATCATAAAATGAAAAACTAGTAAAACAACATATTGTATCCATAATCCACACTCATATCCCCACATAATATCCTTGCAGGTCATTCATAATTTACTTCTTCAATTCTTGGAAAAAATAAAACATAGAAAAGGGGTGAGCTCAAATGCCTAGTAAGGATAACAATATAGCGGAAACTTTCATAAATAAGAATAAACATTTAAGGCAATGTATAACTAAAACAAAAGCCTTTAAAACATGAACTTTTAACATGGTATGGAATAAATAAAATGAAATAATTCCATTTACTTATTCACATGGATATTCTACTAATCGAATAATCATATGCAAAATCAATAACCACTTTCATAATGTTGGAATGCATAATGCCAGACTATCATAACCACATAGCCCAGGCCTCGTGCCAAGACTATAAATAACATTTTTCCAAGGCCTTGTGCCAAGACACTAGTTTGTCTCATGAGACCTACCGATGCATCGAGGAGCTATAGCAGGCTCCACCCGTCACATATTAAGTCCAATGCATTCCAATATGAAAAGTTTTAAACATAACATAAACATTCGTATTAAAACTAGCATAAGAAATGTCAATAATTTCACCATAAACTATGAATGGTATAAAAATAGCACATCCACAGTCAAAAATATCACAAAACCTTCAATACAATATAGAAGTTTTGTATCATAACAAATCAACTTCAAATAAGCGTAAAATTCATCAAAGGATGTTGACATAGATGAAATAAAAAGACTTTTTAGAGAAATATCTCTTTCTATTTTTGAAATCATTTAAGATCCATATAAAATAAAACATTTTATTTGAAACTATTCTTATAAGCTTGTAAGGAAAGATTTGAAGATTTTATAATGGCGGAAAATAACCGCACCCTCCGTATAAGTTAAAAAAAACATTCTTACCTTAATTCGGTCGAAAAGGTTAAAAGGACCTTGTTTTGAAAATGACGGAAATATTCCTCTTATAAAAAGTCAAACAAGGTTATAAATGACTATAACCCATATTCTTGTAAATAATAAAAAAAAATTGAAATAAATTTTTAAGAAATCATGGATGTGGATGATAAAGAGATCCCAGTAGATTATTACATATAAACAACCTCAGATAATGAAGAGATTGTGAAATAACCCTAACCTTGTACTTTTCCTTGGTTGTGGTAGGTTCACCTCCTGTATAATGGTGAAATAATTGTTATTAAATTATACAAGAATCATATACATTAATATGATATCATATATGATCTTTTAATATTGATTTGATAATAATATCTTAGTATTATCGTTGTTTCAGGTGTTAACTTACTTGTTTTCTTTTATATGTTTTGTTACGTAAGACATGTTTATAATGGATAGGTTGTATATTATTCATATCCATAATGATATCAAGTCCTTAAACATCATTTTTAAATCATCAAATGATAATTATACTTGAATGGATACGATGGAAAATGAATCTTATCGCGTTCGTGGAGACGGTAGTCCGTACGTACGCACGAGCGACAATATCATTCATTTAAAATAATATATAAATGGATGGTATATCATATATACAGAATCATTAACATGTTATATTTATTATTTACATGATTTACATATCATTATTATAACCATCCAAATAATAATATATTGAATAACAATTACACCACGACCTGGAGACGGTAAGCCGTACGTACGCACGTATGGTGACATGTTATTCAAAAGGTGGATAGAATACTGAATATGGTTGTACCATATTTATAATAACATCACAGTATATATATGATACTGGAGTTATTATTTTAGAATGGTAAAAACAAAGGAAGAAGAAGTGGAAGAAGAAATGAACTTGTAAAAGGGTGGTGAAATCATTACCTCTTCTTCGGGTTCTTCCTTTTGATTTGATCAAAAGGGCTCCTTAGGTTGGATTTATGATCAAACTAAGGCCTCTAGGTTGTAGTGAGGGAAGTTGGGAGAGTATTTGGGAAGAGTTTGGCTGAACCAAAAGGCTTTGAAGGTGTGAAGAAATGAGAAGGAGGAGTGCCCTTTTATAAGAGGGGTGAGGGGAACCTTTGGAAAAGCTAGAGATATTAGTTTATAATAAATTCATATTCGGTTTACAATGGCTCTAAAGTTGATTATTCAAAGTTTAAGGTGGGTATGGGTCGACAAAAAGTATACCAATAGAATTTATACATGTTTGGGTACTTATATTAACCTTATCTTTAAGTATTAACTCTAAGTTAATTAGTTTCTCTTTTACAATGTCTCTTTGTATTTTTATATAATATGGTTAATAAACATACTATATACATCCAAGAGACCCCCAAGTGGTCCATTAATGATGAACCTATCATTATATAAGTCTCTTGGACGAACCTTAGATTTTTAAGAATTTAATATCAATTAGTAATATAATATCTGTTTTAAGAACTCTTTTATGTAAATTTTGACACTATTCAATAGTTGATTTTTGTGAAACTCATAACAGATTTATTACTTCGCAAAAAGTAAATTACATCAATCCTAATAAATCATATTATCCTAGAAAATTATTTTAATTCATTAAAAGTTTCATATTATATTTATTTGGGTATTTATAATATCAATTATTTTGATTTTTCACTATTATAGAAATTACTGCATCATCATTGTGTCATAAATAAATTAAATCATTTAATGTCTAAAAATTATAAATAAAATATAATTAAGTAGTAAATAATTTTATCTTTCTAATGAATATTTATAATTTAAATTCCAACATATATAACCCTATATAAAAATTGATTTTCTAAAAGATATATGCTTGTGTCATTTTTGTATTCATTTTAACCTAATTAAAATAAAATGACTCTATCACCTTCAAGTGGCACCATGGGGTCCCAAAATCGACCCAAAGATGCCTATGGTCGAAACCCTATCAACCAATAAGTCTAGGACACGTTTTAGGGTAATTTAGTATTATTATAATATTATTTTATAACCCTTATTTACCGGATTTACCCTTAACTATGGTAAATAAAATATTTACCGCAGTAATTATTCAAAATGACTAAAAATAAAAGATAACTATTTACACAATTTGAACATCCTGATTCCAAATATGGAATCCATTTTTCTAAATTCAAAACACAGAAGTGGCAGAAATTAATTTAAAATTAATTCCCGCTGTCAAAACAAAAAGCGTGTTTTTAGGAGATAATAACTATCAAAAGATTGACACTTGTTTATGTTCGGTTTAATTGTAAAATTATGTCAAATGACCAACATTATATTAAATGGTAAAAATATATTCTAAATATACTTTAAAACCACTCAAACTCATAATTTATCACTATTAATTATTTTGATTTAAAAAGTTGTTTTTAATTAAAATTTAGTAATTTTCGCTATTCATCAAAATATTAAAGTTATTCGAAAAGTACCAAAATTTCACCTTAGGATAAATTCGATATTCCGAATCCAAAAATGAAGTCCATTTTGAAATATAAAATATAAATAATTTCAAAAAGTAGGTATTACTATTCATAACAGCTAGTTTGATTGGTTATGGTGTGTTAGAAGTCGGTGTTGCATACAACACACGCTATCACATTATTCAAAGAGAAGCATACCGTAGAAGCTTGGGGTGTTACATTCTCCCCTCCTTCAAATAATTTCGTCCTCGAAATTTCTAGAATACTTATCACATGAAAAGACTCGGGTTCTTCTTCATCATAAGTTTCTCGAGTTCCCACGTTGCCTCTTCCATCTTATGGTTTCTCCACAAAACTTTTACCAGACGCGTCGTCCAGTTTCTCAGCACTTGTTCTCTCGTATCAAGAATCTTGATGGGCTCTTCACAATAAGACAGATCGGGTTCCAGTTCTAATTCTTCATAGGTGAGTACATGCGTTGGGTCCGGCTTGTATTTCCTCAACAGAGATACGTGGAAGACATCGTGAACTTTGGAGAGACTTGGCGGCATTGCCAATCAGTAAGCTACAACCCCAATTCGTTCTAGAATTTCGAAGGGTCCGATGTACCTGGGACTCAATTTACCTTTCTTACCAAAACATATGACTCCCTTCCATGGAGATACCTTCATGAAAACATGATCACCGAATTGAAATTCCAAATCCTTCCTTCGATTATCGGCATAGCTATTCTGCCTACTTTGAGCTGCTTTAATGTGATTTTGGATTACCTTAACCTTTTCCATCGTTTCCTCCACCAGTTCTGGGCCTACAAGTTTTCTTTCACCAACGTCATCCAAACAGGTTGGTGTACGACATCTCTTTCTGTATAACGCTTCATATGGTTCCATTTGAATACTCGAATGGAAGTTATTGTTATAGGAAAATTCTACCAGAGGTAAATATTGATCCCACACACCCTGAAAGTCAAGTAAGCAAGATCTCAACATGTCTTCTAAGGTCTGAATAGTCCGTTCTGATTGTCCGTCTGTCTGAGGGTGGTAAGCAGTGCTCAAATGAAGTTCAGTATCCAGGGATTTCTGAAGACTTTTCCAAAATCTTGAAGTAAAACGGGGATCACGATTAGAAACAATCGATAGGGGTACTCCATGAAGTCTCACAACTTCATTAATATATAGTCTTGCTAGACGTTCCAGGGGTAGATCTTCTCTTATAGCAAGAAAATGTGCTGACTTGGTAAGACGATCAACAATAACCCATATTGCATCATTCCTTCTAGGAGTCTTTGGTAGCTCCATGACAAAGTCCATCGTAATATTGTCCCATTTCCACTCCAGTATGGGAAGAGGTTGCATGACTCTTCCAGGCTGTTGCCTTCCAGCTTTCACTTGTTGACAAACCATACATCTTGATACAAAATCAGCAATCTCCCTCTTCATGTTGTCCCACCAAAAATGTTCCTTCAAATCTCTATACATTTTGGTGCTCCTAGGGTGTATAAGGAAATTGGAACTATGAGCATCATCCATCAATTCCCTTTTTAGATCAGGTAAATCGGGAACACAAAGTCTCTTCCCGAATTTCAAAATTCCATCTTCATACACAAAGTCTCTCAATATACCATCATTCACAGCTTTAATATTCTTTTTAAATTCTTCATCATCGGTCTGAGAACTCTTAATCCTTTCTAGTAAAGATGGTTTGGAAACCATTTGAAAAAGAATTGATGTTTCACCTTCCCTGGTTATTCCCATGTCCATCTTCACTAGATCCATGAAAATTGGATCCCTTTCAATTCTCATATTGTTCAAAACTCCATGGTCTTTTCTGCTCAAAGCATCTCCCACCTTGTTTTCTTTCCCCGGGGGGTAGTGTATTGTACAATCATAATCCCTGGGTAATTCAAGACATCTACTTTGCCTCATGTTGAGTTCTTTTTGTGAGAAAATATACTTCAAACTCTTGTGATCAGTATAAATCTCACATTTTTCACCATAGAGGTAGTGACTCCATATCTTCAAAGCAAAGATCACAGCTGCTAACTCGAGATCATGAGTAGGATAGTTTTTTTCATTAATTTTCAACTACCGTGATGCATAGGCAATAACTCTATCATTCTGCATAAGGACACAACCAAGTCCTTTCTTTGATGCATCCCTATAAATAACGAACCCATCATTCCCCGATGGTAGAGTCAATATAGGATCATTGAATAATCTTCTCTTCAGTTCTTCGAAACATTTTTCACACTCTTTTGTCCAAACAAATTTAACCCCTTTACGTGTGAGCTTCATTAATGGGTTAGCCAATCAGGCAAAATTCTGGACGAAACGTCGATAATAACCTGCCAAACCAATAAAACTACGTACCTCAGTTATACTCGTAGGTTCTGGCCATTCGTGGATTGCCTTGGTCTTAGAAGGATCAACAGAGATTCCATATTTAGAGACAATATGACCAAGAAAAGAAATCTCATGGAGCCAGAATTCACACTTGCTAAACGTTCCATATAATTCATGCCTCCTCAGAGTCTTCAAGATAATGCGCAAGTTATTTTCATGATCTTCGTAGGTTTTGGAGTATACCAAGATATCATCAATACATACCACCACAAATTCATCGAGATATTCCTTAAAAACACTATTCATCAGATCCATGAATACAGAGGGTGCATTAGACAATCCAAAAGGCATTACAGTAAACTCGTAATGCCCATACCTGGTTCGAAATGCAGTCTTTGGAATGTCTTCCTTCTTCACACACAACTGATGGTATCCATATTGAAGGTCAATCTTTGAAAAGTATTGAGCTCCATGAAGTTGGTCAAATGAATCATCAATGCGAGGTAGGGGATACTTGTTCTTTATCGTTATAGCATTGATCTCCCTGTAGTCGATACATAACCTTATAGATCCATCTTTCTTTTTAACAAAAAGAACAGGGGCTCCCCATGGAGAAACACTAGGGAGAATAAATCCTTTATTACTCAACTCCTCTAGTTGTTTATTTAGTTCGACTAACTCTACAGTGGCCATTCTATAAGGGGTCTTTGATATAGTCCTTGATCCAGGAATTAAATCAATGGAAAACTCAACTTCTCGTTCTAGAGGATGTCCAGGTAAATCTTCGGGAAATACATCTACAAATTCTTTCACAATAGGTACATCCTCTATTTGAACATTCCTTTCCTCACCCACGGTCATTTCATTCTCTTCCTCCCCAATAATTGAATTAAGTTGAGCTACTGGGGGTGGATCTAAATAAGAATTAGGTGGTGACGATTTTTCTCTAATGATAAGGTGTTCCTTATCATTATCATCAAGAATCGTAACCTCTTTCTTCTTACAATAAATCTTCACATCATAGTCCAAAAGCCAGTCCATACCGAGGATTATATCAAACTCAATCATAGGTATGACGATGAGATCAGCAGATAAAGAACATTTATGTGCTCTAATGGGGACTAATTCACAAAACTTTGTTGCAATGATACTTCCCTTAGGGGTTTTAACTGACAACTCCCTTATTAAATCAAATTGGAAATATCTAATTTTGTTAGAAAACTGGGAAGATATGAAACAATGCGATGATCCAGAATCAAATAATGAATTTGCTAAACTTGAGGAAACCATTAAATTACCTGCCACCACGTCTTTCAGAGCTTCTACCTCAGCAGTAGTGATAGCATAAGCCTGGCCTTGATCCCTTGGCCTTTTCTGAGGTAAGTTCTCTTGACGCTTAGGACATTCATTTTCATAATGCCCCATCTCCCTGCAATTGTAGCACTGAACATTGGTAGCTTCCTTCTTCCCTTTGCAATCACAAGATTGGTGGACTTTTTCACCACATTTTTAATAGACGCCCATTCCCTTCAAGCAAGTACCAGGGTGTTTATTCCCACAATTACCACAGGATGGATATTCAACCTTTCCCTTCTTCCCCTTATTTCCATTCCCAGATTGATCAGTAGGCCTCTTCTTCTCTTGATTTTCTTTAAAGTCATAAGACTTAGAGAATTCCTTTTCGGTCTTGATAGCACATGAGACAATGTCTTCGTACGATGAAAAGGATTGTGAGACTAATTCTCGACGGAGAAATGGTTTTAACCCATCAAAGAAACGATCAATCTTACTTCTTGGGTTACGTATATAATCTCCAGCATACCTTTCTAACCTTGTAATGTTAGCCTCATACTTTGTGACATTCTCATCCTCCTTCTGTCTCAAACTCAGAAATTGCCTTTCCATATCTGCTCGATGGTCGCGAGGAAAGTATTTTTCTAAAAACAGATCTTTGAACTCCCTCCATTCCATATTTGATACTTCATCATCTTCCTTCGTATTTTGAATCAATGACCACCATTGATCAGAATCTCCAGTGAGGCGGTGGACTACCATGATAACTTTTTCCCTTTCACTACTCCCCAAAGCCTAAAATATTTTCTCTAGGGAATTTATCCATTGCTCAGCTACTAAGGGATTTGTACTCCCATTGAACTTCGGTGGTTGTTTCCTCATGAATCGATCTAACATTGATCCTCCACGCTGTGGATCAGGATGCTCCATACGAGTAAGGTTATTATTCAGAACCTGAGTGAGTTGTCCCAGTACGGTGATTAGCTGATCGGCACCAGTTTAATCAC
Organism: Viscum album; assembly: GCA_963277665.1. Taxonomy (NCBI): domain Eukaryota; kingdom Viridiplantae; phylum Streptophyta; class Magnoliopsida; order Santalales; family Viscaceae; genus Viscum; species Viscum album. The sequence goes on along the minus strand of OY728164.1, from coordinate 563,675,607 downwards.
CAGCTCTACTATAATTATCTTGAGCAGGAGGGCAATCCCTACATGGAGTGCGTGTATTGATACGGTTTCCATTTCTTCCACTAGGTGCCATTTCTATACAATGGCATAAACTAGATCAGTTTATGAATCAAAATACATAATTCCATACTTATAAAACACTTAACATAAATTGAACTATTTAGGGATATAATCCATAATCATAGAAATATTTTCTTTGAAGAATTATATACTCATAAACCCTTCATAATGATTTGTAAAGAAAATGAGAGTTATCCTAAGCATATCCCCTGGGAGTGTCGTAACCAAGAGTGCAGCAAGGCCCGTTGTTGTGCACCAGTTCCTGTTTGAGTCTAGCTCAAAGCAGTGTTTTTGAGTTTTACCTCTAGGTACATCTGTGCCAGAGCCGCCTCTACCTGCTCGTATCCACACAGGGATTTATTGCTCGGAAAACTCACAAAATCTCTACAATACCAAAATTCTAGGAAGTTCTTCTATACTAATCCTCAAAGTTCATCTTAGGTCTACATGCTCTAATCAGAGTTTATCTAAATCTAGCTTCCAAGGTTTGTACTAAACATCCTCTGATACCAACTATAATGCCCCGACCCTAGTTACCCAGAGTCGGTGCATTATTACATAACATTGGCATGATCACAAGAAAGATAAAATCTCAAAAGATCGATTGGTTTAGTAGCCTTGGAAACACTAGATATATTCATAAGTCTTACATTACATCATAAAATGAAAAACTACTACAACAACATATTGTCTCCATAATCCACACTCATATCCCCATATAATATCCCTGCAGGTCATTCATAATTTACTTCTTCACTTCCTGGGAAAAATAAAACATAGAAAAGGGGTGAGCTCAAATGCCCAGTAAGGATAACAATATAGCGGAAAATTTCATAAATAAGAATAAAAATTTAAGGCAATGTATAACTAAAACAAAAGCCTTTCAAACTTGAACATTCAACATGGTATGAAATAAATAAAATGAAATAATGCCATTTACTTATTCACATGGATATTCTAATAATCGAATAATCACATGCAAAATCAATAACCACTTTCATAATGTTGGAATGCATAATTCCAGACTATCATAACCACGTATCCCAGGCCTCGTGCCAAGACTATAAATAAGATTTTTCCAAGGCCTTGTGCCAAGACACTAGTTTGTCTAATGAGACCTACCGATGCGTCGAGGAGCTATAGCGGGCTCCACCTGTCACATATTAAGTCCAATGCATTCCCATATGAAAAGGTTTAAACATAACATAAACATTCGTATTAAAACTAGCATAAGAAATGTAAATAATTTCACCATAAACTATGAATGGTATAAAAATAGCACATCCACAGTCAAACATATCACAAAACCTTCAATACAATATAGAAGTTTTGTATCATAATAAATCAACTTCAAATAAGCGTAAAATCCATCAAAGGATGTTGACATAGATGAAATCAAAACTCTTTTTAGAGAAATATCTCTTTCTATTTTTGAAATCATTTGAGAGCCATATAAAATAAAACATTTTCTTTGAAAATATTCTTATAAGCTTGTAAGGAAAGCTTTGAAGATTTTATAACGTCAGAAAATAACCGCACCCGCCGTATAAGTTAAAAAAACATTCTTACCTTAATTCTGTCGAAAAGGTTAAAAGTACCTTGTTTTGAAAATGACGGAAACATTCCTCTTATAAAAAGTCAAAAAAAGGTATAAATGACTTTAACCCATATTCTTGTAAATAATAAAAATGTTTTGAAATACATTTTTAAGAAAACATGGATGTGGATGATAAAGAGATCCCAGTAGATTATTACATATAAACAACCTCGGATAATGAAGAGATTGTGAAATAACCCTTACCTTGTACTTTTCCTTGGTTGGGGTAGGTTAACCTCCTATATAATGGTGAAATAATTGTTATTAAATTATACAAGAATCATATACATTAATATGATATCATATATGAGCTTTTAATATTGATTTGATAATAATATCTTAGTATTATCGTTGTTTCGGGTGTTAACTTACTTGTTTTCATTTATATGTTTTGTTACGTAAGACATGTTTATAATGGATTGGTTGTATATTATTCATATCCAGAATGATATCAAGTCCTTAAAAATCATTTTTAAATCATCAAATGATAATTATACTTGAATGGATACGATGGAGAATGAATCTTATCGCGTTCGTGGAGACGGTAGTCCGTACCTACGCACGAGCGACAATATCATTCTTTTAAAATAATATATAAATGGATGGTATATCATATATACAGAATCATTAACATGTTATATTTATTATTTACATGAGTTACATATCATTATTATACCCATCCAAATAATAATATATTGAATAACCATTACACCACGACGTGGAGACGGTAAGCCGTACGTACGCACGTATGATGACATGTTATTCAAAGGGTGGATAGAATAATGAATATGGTTGTACCATATTTATAATAAAATCACAGTATATATATGATACTGGAGTTATTATTTTATAATGGTAACAACAAAGGAAGAAGAAGTGGAAGAAGAAATGAACTTGGAAAAGGGTGGTGAAATCATTACCTCTTCTTCGGGTTCTTCCTTTTGATTTGATCAAAAGGGCTCCTTAGGTTGGCTTTCTGATCAAACTAAGGCCGCTAGGTTGTAGTGAGGGAAGTTGGGAGAGTATTTGGGAAGATTTTGGCCGAACCAAAAGGCTTTTAAGGTGTGAAGAAATGAGAAGTAGGGGTTCCCTTTTATAAGAGGGGTGAGGGGCACCTTTGGAAAAGCTAGAGATATTAGTTTATAATAAATTCATATTCGGTTTTCAATGGCTCCAAAGTTGATTATTCAAAGGTTAAGGTGGGGATGGGTCGAAAATAACTAAACCAATATAATTTAGACAGGTTTTGGTACTTACATTAACCTTATCTTTAAGTATTAACTCTAAGTTAATTAGTTTCACTTTTACAATGTCTCTTTGTATTTTTATATAATATGGTTAATAAACTTACTATATACATCCAAGAGACCCCCAAGTGGTCCATTAATGATGAAACTATCATGATATAAGTATCTTGGACGAACCTTAGATTTTTAGGAATTTAATATCAATTAATAATATAATATTTGTTTTAAGAACTCTTTTATGTCAATTTTGACACTATTCAATAGTTGATTTTTGTGAAACTCATAACTGATTGATTACTTCGAAAAAAGTCAATTAAATAAATCCAAATATATCATATTATCCTATAAAATTAGTTTAATTCATTAAATGTTTCATATTATATTTATTTGGGTATTTATAATATCAATTATTTTTATTTTTCACTATTATAGTAATTACTGCATCATCATTGTGTCATAAATAAATTAAATTATATAATGTCTAAAAATTATAAATAAAATATAATTATTTAAGAAATAGTTTTATCTTTCTAATGAATATTTATAATCTAATATCCAACATATATAACCCTATGTAAAAATTGTTTTTCTAAAAGATATATGCTTGTGTCATTTTTGTATTCATTTTAACCTAATTAAAATAAAATGTTCCTATCACCTACAAGTGGCACCATGGGGTCCCAAAATCGACCCAAAGATGCCTATTGTCGAAACCTTATCAACCCTATAATGCTAGAACACGTTTTAGGGTAATATTGTATTATTATAATATTATTTTTTAACCCTTATTTACCGGATTTACCCTTAACCATGGTAAATAAAATATTTACCGCAGTAATTATTCAAAATGCCTAAAAATAAAAGTTACCTATTTACCCAATTTGAACATCCTGATTCCAAATATGGAATCCATTTTTTTAAATTCAAAACACAGAAGTGGCAGAAATTAATTTAAAATTAATTCCCGCTGTCAAAACAAAAAGTGTGTTTTTAAGAGATAATAACTATCAAAAGATTGACACTTGTTTATGTTCGGTTTAATTGTAAAATTATGTCCAATGACCAAAATTATATTAAATGGTAAAAATATATTCTAAATATTTTTTAAAACCACTCAAATTCATAATTTATCACTATTAATTATTTTTATTTAAAAAGTTGTTTTTAATTAAAATTTAGTAATTTTCACTATTCATCAAAATATTAAAGTTATCCGAAAAGTACCAAAATTTCACATTAGGATAAATTCAATATTCCGAATCCAAAAATGAATTCAATTTTGAAATATAAAATATATATAATTTCAAAAAGTAGGTATTACTATACATAACGGCTAGTTTGATTGGTTATGGTGTGTTAGAACTCGGTGTTGCGTACAACACACGCTATCACATTATTCAAAGAGAAGCATACCATAGAAGCTTGGGGTGTTACAGTGTTTTTTTATTTCCCACCATTAACGAGAAAAATAATGTACAATTAGAGGAATTTAATACTTATCTATTGAGAATAGAAAGGAAACATTGAACATAAAAGGATACACTTGGAAAGGAGAAGTATATCCTAACTCGTAATTCCTTGAGTTTAAATATTGGTTATCCTCGATATTAAATTATATTATTATGGGATTTTTTTATTCCCTGAATAATGGTTTTTACTATGCTCATGAATTTACCAAAGCATATCCCCCGAGAGTGTCATACCAATAGTGCGGTAAGGCCAGTTGTTGTGTACCAGGATACCCTAGGTCAAGCTTGAAACTCCCTGTCAGAGTTTTCACTCCTAGGTAAATCTGTTCCAGGGTCGCCTCTAACTATTTTTATCTAGACACAGATATATTTTCTTGATAAAACATTTACTCTAAACTTACCAAAACATGGGGTGTTTTTTTATACTTCGTCTCATCATTAAGGTTCCCACTAAGGTGATTTATTCATAATCTCTAAAAATAACTAGAACATCCTCGGATACTAACTTTAGTGACCCTATCCTTTTAAAAAATCATTACATGAATTTAAGCATAATTATATATCAGAGTGAAATCCAAGGATCGTAAAGTCTAGTGTCTTGGAAAACTAGGTAAAAAATAAAAAATTATAAAAACAAATTTTTATTTAAACTCCAAAATGAGATCTTATCTTCCATTGTGCTTATAAATCATCATAGGATATCCTGGGGAATACATGAACAAAGGGGTGAACTAAAAATCCCAGTAAGGGAGTATACGTAAGAATAAGGATTTAGAACATGGGTTAGAAGGCATGACATAATGATAAAAAAATCATGGAACATATGGAATCATAACATATAAACATGGGATAATATAAACCGGGAATCATAGTAATGTGTAAGTAACATAAAAAATAATTTTAGTATGATTCAAGGATAACTTCCAAGAACATTTCACATAGCAGCATAAGGCAAGGCAAACAACCAAGACTATCGCCCATAACATCTCATGAGATTTAACTTTACCCAATATATTAGAGTGCTATCTGGGAGAACCCATCTTAATATGTTCATGAATATAGTTTATAAATAAATAATCATACATAATAAATCATAATTAAACATATAAGAAAACATGGAGACAAGTTGGAACATGTAATAAGAGATTTTAGGAAATTATTAGCATTAAAACATTTTAGTGTTGTTTTAAGGAAAATACTAAAGAGAATTTAGAGTCAAAAAGGGAATAATATTTGATATAAAACCAGGAGTGAAAAAAGATGGTTTTAATAATAATTATACTGATTTTATAGAAAACGGTGGATTAAAACAGATGATATAGTTCACTTGAAATTGGGTAATAATTTGTGATGTTCCCTCAAAATAGGTTTTCTTATCAGGAATAATTAAGGAGGGAATCAGTTAAAAACATGTATATCCCTGAAAGATAATGAATGATAGATCGTGTAACATGATTTTGGAGCATATAAATAGTATTTAGAAGTTTTACATAAAAATAAAGGACAACTTAATTTGGGTAAAAAGAACTTTGGAGAAACTCGAAGGAATAAAAGTGGATCAGGTAGAATCCATTACCTAAAGTCTGATGGTGTTATCCGCATGATATTAATGATCTAAATAATCAAATTAGGTTCATTAATTAATAATTCCAAAAACTATTCCATATGAAAATTATTTATTATAATTTTTTTAAGTTCATTCATGATCTTTTTGATCAGTTATGAGGTTCAATTTCATTGTTCGGGACCGTTTGTTTCCTTGGTTATAATGGTTGGTTCACTGGTATTCATGTTTGTAAAATCATATAAAATGGGGATGGTTTTACAGAATAGGAGTGATATTCTACTGTTAAATAAATATAAGTTTTCATGGTTTTAAATTAAATTTGGTTACTTGGAGTGATGATTAATCATTATGTAAAACATTAGTGATTACCTTTTGGGTTAATTAGTGGTTTTTTACCACAAGGATCATGTTTGTTTTTATAAATCAAAAACATGTGTAAAAAGGGATTATGATATAATTTATGAGAAATAATACATATAATATGTTCATTTTAAACCATGAAAATGGTTTTATGACCAGAATTGAAGATGGTAACATAAATTGAAAACCCATCTTCCTTGAATGTGGTAAATTAGCACATATCATATGGTGTTTTCATTTTTAGTTTTAAAAGAAGGGAAATGAGAGATGATGAAGAATTATTAATTTATCATGAAAAAATTCCAATACATGTAAGGTAATGTATTAATCACAACATTTTTATGAATAGAGGTGAGTGAATAAAATGAAATGAAATGAACTTGAAAACAAAACAAAAGTTGAGAGATCCCTTATAAAAATTCGGCAGCCTAACGATGTCGCTTAAAATTTCATAAAATGAATTGATGAAAGGAAAAAGGGTATCTCATCATATGGAAATAAAAAATATAGTAATAGGGATATATAATATCAAAAACCGTCATATGAAAATGTAAATTCAAAGAGATAACATAAAAGAAGTGTTGACTAAAAGAGGAGGGTGAAAGGTTCCCTAACATTGTGAAGTAACTCGTAAATGTGATGGTGGGGACCTTAGGGGCTTGAGGAAACATTGGGATGGATACTAGGGATATAGAAACACCAAATATTCAAGGATTATGGATATGGAATGCCACAAAACAAAGGAAAAAGTGGGTATTTATAGAAAACGAGAGAGGTTTTTTATTCATTTCAAATGACACCTCATTAGTGGGTTTTGAAAAACCATGGGCTTGACCATGTTATTTTCCCATGTTATTAGCCACGGGGGACACATAATATATTATTTTACTATAAAAATGTTGACCATTATTTTATTTTACTTATTAAATCATTATGATGTCATTAAACATACTGAAAACTCAAAACTGTATTTTAACTATTCACAAAAAATACTTCTATTTTACTAATATCCCAAAAAACCACCCTAACCATTTTTGAATGTGTATAATCCAAAAATGAACTCCAGTTTTTGAAAATAATTTTCTAAATAATTTTTATTTAATTTTTAAATAAAATCAGAATTTATTCCACAAAAACAACAGTAAAACTATAACTCATTTTATAACACCTTGAAAAATTAATCAAAGTCCCATTAAATTATCTTATAATCATAAGACAATAAATTAACCATTTATGATTACATTTTATGAAAATAAATTTCCATTTTAAATTATTAAATTAATCATAAAATTTTAAATAAAAATATTTTTGACATACAAAAATACTAATTCTTATACTATGATTGTTTTTTACTTTTAAGATGTCTAAATTATATTAATACATTCATGCGTGATTTTTTTTCCATATTACTATTCATAACTATTCATAATGGTATGTTACAATTCATAAAAAAATTTAGTTTGTCTTATCAGACTCCAAATAACTTTCTGATCACAATTGTAGATGAACGTTTTTCGAAATTCAAAACACATAAGTGAAAAACTTATATTTAAATGTCACATAGTAAATATTAATTCATTTTTTTATGATTTCATGTGATTATATGACATTTTATAAGAAAGGAATTTCCATTGATAAAACATTGGTTCATTGCACTATTATTATAGGAACACATTTTGCATCTCATCCTAGGTGGTGAATTATTTGGATTGATGGTTATAGATCCACTCCTTGTTCATTCCTTTAATAGGTAAGGAGACGTAATGTTAGATGATCTAATCCGTGATTAATCCTCTAGTTCCTAGACCATCATTTAATTTTGTAAATTATCTCATGTTTCTTTTATGGTGTTCTCTTAAAAAATTGTGAAATTAAGGTATTAAATTAACCATTAAATTTTAAATCTCATAGTCCTATTGACTTTAAGGTTGTCAAATCCGATTAACATTTCTGAAATTGTGTACGTAATGTTCTCTTATGTTTCTACTCAATTGAGTAATATTTTTCATCCATGTTTTCACTACCAATAGTGACCCTTTTGGAATAAGTGGATGATGAGATTGAATTAACCAATGGAATTCTAAAAAACTCTCTTACCTCTTATTCAATGATTTTTAGAGTCATGAGCCTTGATAGAATTTTTCATTCAACCACTGGATCAAAACCAACAAGGTGATATGAACATGATCTAGTCATATATTTAATAAATTTATAAAAAAAGATAAAAAAATAATCATTTCCATCCCAATAAATGACTCCAATTTGATGAGGAGCCTGTCATGGGGCTATCATGTAATGAATTTTATGATCCAAAATTAATGAAGTAGTAGTGGTACTCAAGTTTCATCTAGAGAGAAGAGTGTTTGGGTAAATTATAATATTATTTAATGGGTTTAGTGTGTGAAAGCTAAAAATAAATTAGATTTTTTCTTAAAATTAATTTTAAATGATGTGGCCTAACCTTGTATATCCACTTAATTCCCTATAGAATCATTATTGTATAAATCACTATAATTGTCTCCCAGATATAATAAAACCTTACTGATCATGCTCCTCTAGTTATTTTTTATTAATTATAGAATTTAACCAATCACTACATCCCCTAACCTTACCTATTCTAGTGATTAGATAACTCTAATTTCTCCAAGTTCATCACACCGGTTACAATAAAAGTATTGGAGAGGCTCTAAATGGTTTGTGTGTGCATATGGGGGAGAAAATAATATTAATTTAATTGCATAAAGAAAAATCTAACCACGTATTATTAAAAATAATAAAATAATTATAGAGAGATTGATAAATAATAATTATCGATTAAGTATTAAATTCATAAATAGGGTAAATGGGAGTCTTATCATCATATCCAATAATGGCTTATTGTGACATCATTGGAGTTATTAAAATGAAAATAAATAATGAAATCGAGGAAAGAAACAACTTGATTACAGAATATCCAACCACCCTTAGGTCAGTGAATAGTTAAACCTCTTATAGAAGAATGATCCCGGATCTTTAATGCAATTCTAGTTTTTTCATGTGAGAATATCATGTTTCTTTAAATTTATTAGATGATTCTAGAAAATCTGGAAGATTCCTCAATTTCAATATCGAGCTCCAGTGAATTATCCATCCAACTATGATCAACATGTGTTTATCTTTAAAGTATTCATAGTTTTATCTAGGATTATTGAATCTTCCACCTTTTTTTAAAAATCTTCTGATGAAAAATATATGTATATCATTTGAGAAGAATCAAAGTGGGAGTGATTCACTGTGTCACAAAAAAAATGGAAATAAAAAATCAGGTCGATGGAGGAAGATGATGAATATGATAAGTGGAGTGGAATTTATACTCTTCAGATTGAGCATATAAGTGTTCGGATTCTATATGTTGTGCCTTGAAATGTGTTTCAATATGTTGAAACTGTCCTAGTATATTGGGCTTCAACATTTTCAGTCTTGGCCTAAACTGAGTGCTGACATGTGGTCATTTCAATGCTCTATCCTTTTTCAACTTCCCATGTTTTCATTTTTCCCAACTAACACTATTTTCTAGATCTAGATTCATTGAATTCACACTCAACCTGTAGAAAATACAGATGAAAACTTCTTTCTCTAATTATATTTATCTGATCACATTGGTACCCTAAATAATATGATCTTTCAACGGACACCAATGAAGCCATGCTGAGCTAAAGAAAACATCAATTATATTTAAATATTTAATCATTGAAAAATATTTATCATCATTACTAGTGGTGGTGTTAATAGGTCCTCGATTGATCTTGATTATCCTTATTGCATAAAATTGGAATGAAAAAACTCACAAAAGTAAATAATCAAACTTATTCTAAGCACCATAAATCATTCCTACATTAAAAATATTTAGAACCAATTGAGGCCCCTTCATCCTTTAGGAATGACCTAAAAACAAAAAATAATCCAGTAAGTATAAAATTCATTCAATTCAAATAGAATTAAAATTTCTTGAATTTGTTAACAAGAATATCATATTTTTCATTTCAATCTCATCATGTATCAATAGTTGGAGTTCATACCCAGTTTTTTTCATCTTCCCAAGACCAGAATCATATCTTCAATTGAAACTTGATTACAACCTTCACCTTTTCATCACCCACCTAGTCTAATTTCTAGTTTATCATACATAGTGAAGACTCAGGATTATTATTCTCATATTAATTTTCACTATATTGTTAGGTTTGTTCAATTGTATCCTTTAAGTCATAGTAATCGAGGACATGGGGCCCCAAACTTTTCTCCAATAAAGTATATACATATATTTAAGAACACTAGTGAGTGTATTTATTTATTATAATTGAATAACTTAGGCTATATCCAGTGATAAATTTAATCTCTCATTCAATGGATCATCTTAGTAGCTGCGAAATCTCCTTCATCTATTATCATTGAGCAAATAGCTAATCATAAAATCATTAGTTCATCTCAATTTTCGTCCAAAACTCATATATATGGTGATACCAATACGCTTTTTTGGTTAGTGAATCTTAGCCTCTCAAATCCCTGTTCAAATTCATTTAATTAATAAGCTATCGTACTTTGGTCTCAGTTCAAAATTAATAAAGACCTACTTCAGTGGTCTTCATCATCCTTGTTTCTATTTTTTTGTAGTAATCATCCATTATAAGTCATGTTTGAAACAATTAATTTCCAACCTATGGTCAGTCAGCTATATCAATTAATTTGGATGAGTCCTAAAAGATTCTGAATGATCAATTGAATTATAGGAGTTTCGGTAGGTTGAATTGTATTGGAGTGGTCGATCACGGAAGAGGATAATGACGACGGGTAGAAGGATTCTAGTGTGGTAGGTTTAAGTGGTATTTATACAATAGTTTGAACAACCATGAGGCTATTCTTTTGATAGCTCATGGTGATGGTTTTGTCACATGGAATTAGAGGGAAAGACAACTTGAATGTGGAAACTTTTTCTTAAATTAGCTTGATCAATCATGACGAGGGGAGGCATCTTGAAGTTGTTTCAGTCACATGGGTGTTACACATGTGATTGCATGAAGGGATAAAAAAATATTGAATTAATATAAAGAATATTTACTTCTTTCTTATTTTTTTTCATTTAACACATAGATTCTTTAGTGAATGTGAAGTATCTTCTTATGGTCACATTCCTTGTCAACATGTGGTCAATTGTTTTAGCCAATGAACTGATTGCATGACCACTTTATCACATTGTCAACAAATCCTTAAATTTTTTTTCCACATCAACTTGTACAATTCAAACTGAAAATAAGAATAGGATTTTGTTTGAATTAGATTAAAAATTTAATTTAATTATAAAAATAAAAAATATAATACTTTTATCTACTAAATTACAACATTAAAAAATTAATGTATGGCTTTTCGTAAAATTAAAATGAGTAATTTTGGATAAGTGTAGAATTGTCTAAGATGTTTTAATTATTTCTCTTTGGATAACTTTATTAGATCATATAAAATTATACTTTACCAAAATACATGTCTTATGTGATATTTTCATTACTCATAGGAAAATTTACTTTCCCAAATTTTAATCCCAAAAGATATTTTTTGAGGTTAATATAAAGTTTTCCAACTCTTATGATGGCTCAAATTGCCAAATTTTCATCTTGATAAGGTTTTCTTGGATATCTCATAAGAATTTAGAGGTCTCATAAGACTTTTATCATCATCTATGGTTATTTACTTCAACAAATATCAACCTATTTTATGACTTTTCCCCATTATATAAGATAATTTAAACTCCCATTAGATATTTCTCTATTCTTATATGTTGGAACCACTTTGTGTATAGGTTTGTATTTGTTGTCAATAGTTGTCAATGAAATATCAAAATGAAAGAGATCAAGAAGTACTCTAATAAAATAGAGGAATGGAAGCTCACAATGAAGTAGATCATGAAGTACTCCGATGAAGTAGAGGAGTAGTGATTGAGACGATTGTTGTGCTGATCGTAAGTTCAAAGAACATGTGTCAAAGATGATACATTGTTTACAACAATGAAGAATGTGAGGAGTAATCCATCCAAGGATGATTAAAGCAGGATGGTGTTTTTGGATGAAGACCACGCAATTCCTCCTTATTTCATAAGAACCATGGGCTTTGTTGAAGACCATACAATTCCTCATTATTGCATGAGAACAATGGGTTTTGGTGAGAACCATGCAATTACTCATGATTGCGTGAGAACCATGCTAGAGAATTCTTGACGGATTGAATCACATGGTTTGCATGAAGTTGATCATGACGGTTGATGAAGGAGGCAATGTGCCAATGAGTTGACTTATGAAATGGCCATGCACATCAAATTTTCATAGAAGATGATGGTACTAATGTTGTTCCTTCAAAGAATACATATCACATTAGTGGAGTTTGTGATGAAAGCAAAAGAGTTGCTAAAGGATACAGATCACCAAGAAGAAGTGCTGTTGATGTGATCGTGCTTGTCAACAAAGAAAACAAACGACATACAAATTTGTTGACAAAGGAGATTCCATGGTGACATGTAGAGTTCAAGATTTGTGGTCAACGATCTATGTTTGATTCAAGAACATCGATAGAGGAATGGATGGTTTGGAGGCGGTACAAAAAGAGAAGATACAAGCTAGTGCCGTTTTCCAGTGTTTGCCAAATTTCAGGGCCTTAAAATCAAAAAATGAAGAAGTGTGATTTTGGCAAAGGGACTTGCGCGCCATACTCTTAGAGGATAGGAAGCTTGCGCGCCATATGTTATTGAAGATCAGAGCATCAAAATATGAAAAAGGGATAAGGGTCGCGCAAGTTTTGATGAGGTCGCACAGGTGAATTATGTGCCGGGAAGAGAGTTGCGCGCCGACGCCTTGAATGCATTATAACTTGCGTGCCTATGGTTTATCGATACCAGAAGATCCAAATTTGGCAAAGGCAAGATATTCACGCAAGTTTGGATGTTGATCGCGCAAGTGCCTAGTAGGGGCCGAGACTTGCGCGCCGATGGATGACTTGCGTGCCACCGCGTAGGGGGTCCAGTTTGCCTATAAATACTATACCACCCCTATTCATTTCTTACGGATCTCAAGACCTTGAGATTGTTTGAGCTCTCGTCGCGCAGGTGGTTGGGCCGCGCAAGTGGTATTTGGGTCGCGCAAGTATAGGTTGCGCGCCAACTGATGGTTGAGCGCCTCAGGTGATTTGGGCAAGGAAGGAAGTGAGTCGCGCAGGTTTGATGTTCAAAAAGACAGAGTCACATAGGTGCTTTGGTGACACTTGCACGCCAGTTTATACTTGCGCGCCGGGGGAGACTTTCATGCCGGGCTTGAAAAGAAGAGCCATATATTGTTGAAGAACGTCCGCCATTCTGGAGCTGCACAAGAGCTGAAATATTGCCTGATACTTATGGTGCAAAGTGAGATTGAAGAAGAAATCTAAATGGTACATGCATGATCTCATACATACATGGAGAACTGATTTTGACAACGCTGAGTAAGCCGAGCTTCATTAAGTAAGCAATCACATCAGTGATTGTGATTCAGGCAAACGAAGACAAGGGGATCTAGTGCATTCATTCATTGCACTAAAGAAGAAGGATTGAACTAAAAGGAGCATCAAATCTGAACCCTGATGCAAGGAATGTCTCATGCTGAACAGGAGACGAAGAACTTCAATACACGTCTATTGAAGAGACCTTCATGTCTATAAACAGAGTGAGACTTCACCAACAACAGTGAGCCAGGGGGAGTCAACGGGAGTGACCCGTGGGACGCAGTGAACTATCCTCGAACAATTGTAAAGGCAGTGAGCCTGGGATAGAGTGTCTGTACCCAAACAATTGTATCCACAGCTAGTGAAGAATAGTGGATTTAGGTATGACCGAAAACCTGTCGGCTTATACTCCTTGGACGTAGCCCTTAGTGGTGAACCAAGTAAAAATAGTTGTGTCATCTGTCTCTTCATGTGAATGTTTAATTGCTGATCATATCTATCATACAGGTTTAAGTAGTTCCTACCAACGTGGGAAAAAGATCCATAACTTAAAGAAGAAAAAGTTTCCACCCTGATTCACCCATCCCCTCTCAGGGTGTCTCGGGGTCCTACAAGTGGTATCAGAGGGAAAGGTTGACGTATGTTGGATATTCTCCAGTAATTCTATTGAGAAGAGGATTTGAGTTTCTTTCCTAAATTCAACAATGAAGAGCAGTCTTGATGATGTTTCTGAGAAGACGTCTACATCTAGAAAGACCATGAAAAACAAGAAAAATAAAGAGAAAAAGCAGCTGAAGAAGTCCCTCATATCCCAAGAAGATGCAATGTCTTGTTCTCCATGCCATTCCAAAAATGAAGAAATTGCAGGTATGGAAAGTATCGAGCAGGTGACTCAGAATTCTTCCACAGGAAAGGATGACACCCCCAATTCACGCTTTCAAGAAAAACTCAAAACAAATCTGCATGATATTCCAGAAGAAAGGGCTGTTATTATCTATAGCCTATTTCAATCTATACAGGTTGAGATCACTAGACTTGAAAGGGAAGCAGACAATATGGAAAAGGGGCTAGAAGGAAAAATTATGGAAAGTATGAAACTCACCAAACAGGTGAAAGCCCTTGAATAAAAAGGTGAAGTCAGCAATACTCTGGAAGAACGGATCCATTCACTTGAAGCTGAGCTGAAGAAGAACAATGAAGTAAAGAATTTTTGTCTGGAAGAAACTTCCATTAAATTCAGGGAACTTGACTCTTTGTTACAAAAAAAAGTTAAGATGCATGAATATGAGGTTGAAAGGTTGAAGAAGAATTGTGAAGAGAAGATGATCACGATTGAAGATCAGAATATCATCCTCAATATTGTGGGTCAAAAATTGGAAGCTCAATTGAATAAGATTGAGAACACACATACTGAGACTTCACAAAAGAATGAAATGAGTGTTGCTTGCACTCAATGTTCGTTGGAGGAGTCTAAAGCTGAAATGCCTCCAACATGTGACAAGAAGATTATGACAACTCTTGATTATCCACATCAAGAATCAGTTGCTGCCGGCACTCAATGGTCAATAGAGGATTATATTGTCAAAAGACATCCAACATGTGATAAGAAGATCATGAATTCGCTCATTGATCTATCACAGGAAACTGAGAAAGTGAAGGTACCATCCAGACCATCTTGCACTCATGTTTCTAAATACACTCCGACAATCAGTGCAGGTGGGAAGAAAATCTCTAAACAAGTATGGATGAGGATCGGTGAGAAGAAGAAACCTACTACCATGACTAGGGTGGATAGGAAGAAAAAGGAGGAAGCTTCTTCCTCAAATAGAGCACAAACGATTAAGCAGATGGACCAACAACTTAATACTGAAGAAACAAAGAAGAAAAGATTTGTGGGCCAATGTTGGTGCTGCAATAGATTTGGGCACTGTGCACTGGATTGTTTTTATAATCCCTTTCATGGAAAAGCACAGGGAAAGCCTATATCAAAGGAGAGGATGCCAGAGATTAAGAAGCAACATCCATAGGTCCAGAAGCATCTGTTTACTGCAAACAGATTTGGAATTCTTGATAACATCTGTGATGTATGCAACGACAGCGGTCACAATGCAGGCACATGTCCACATCAACATGCTTTCACTGTCGAAAAGAAAAGAAGACCTCTGATGCCGTCAAAGAATGAAGCAGCTATCTTGGGGAGAAATCAGAAGAATGTTGTGAACACACACTTCCCCAAGAAGATCTCAAGTAGGGAAGCTGAGAAGACCCAGGATTTTAGATCCATGAAATTTAAGGGCCATTCATCCAAAAGAAACACTAAGTGGGATGAATCTCGGATGAACCCATGTGGAAGACCTAAACCAGCTGCAAAAGTTCCAAATGACATATTGGTCATCTGGCTAGAATATTTGAAAAGAATATGAAAACTTGAAGATGAGAAGGACAAGGCTGGTGACAAAGGAAAAGGAAAAATTTCACATGATGAAGACACAGTGCAGGAGAGATTGCAAACAAAGAGAAACACGCGTGTCAAAGAAGTTCTGAGTGAGATATGCAAGAAGTCTGGTCACATTGCAAAAGGTTGCCTAACCTTAATACCAGAGCAAGAAGAAGTCCTTAAGAGGAGTAAGAATGTATCATTCATGATGGCTGCTAAGCAGAACAATTCTCCACACAAAGTAGAAGAGAATTTGAACAGAGCCATTCCACAACGACAGATTTCAGAACATATGTTCAAATGTGCAGGCATGAAGGCTGGAGTGAACAAAGGAACTTGGTTGAGAAAAGTACCTCAACCAAGCAAGTCTTCTTGATGAAGCAAGAAGGAACCACCTTTTTCCCGTAATCATTTGTGTATTGTATTTGTGCCAATAATGCAGGGAATTGAAGGTGAAGCATGCTCTCAGGGGGAGAACCTGAGAAGTAGTGAATGTTGTCAACTCTTGATATCCAAGCTGAAGAAGTTTCCATCCTTAGTAGATTCTTTAATTGATATTCAAAGATTATGATGATGAAGGATCACTCTTGATGAAGATGATGAGGAGTGTTTCCCTTGAGGGGGATAAGAATGAAGAAGCTTCCATAATCACTATTTCCATCAATATCAACTCCAGGTGGACTCAAAAGCAGTTATTCTATGAATTTCTTGAAGAACACACCAATGGAGAAGGTATTCCATTTCTCAATCTATATCCCTTGGTTACTTAGATCAAAGATTATTCTATAAAGGGGGAGTAACTGAATTGATCAGTGACATAAAGAGAATGGAAGTGCCCCAAGGTCACTTATCCTGCCGATTTCACTTGAATATTTTTGGTCTATTTGCTTATGTGAGTACAGGAGTTTCAGGTTGATTTTTCCCTAAAATGTTTGTTTTTCTACCTGGAATAAAAGTCGTAAACCCTTGAAGACAAGATACATGAGTTATCATATCATGTTGGTATCATGATCTGTGGATAATGGACAGCCTTGTTGACTTAATCAAATCCTCTTGTTTTCTACATCGAGCATTGCTCAAGTAGACTTAGAGTGAAATGATTAATGAAACATTGCTTAAGTGTGGATTGAGACCCTCCCTACCACGTGCTTTGTATTTCTTGTCAATAAGGGGGAGAGAAAGTGAAATGAACGTTTGAAAAGAAAAGTTGATTGAATTGAAGATTCTCATTTTGACATTGACAAATTCATTTCAGATGATGTATAAGGTATTGACAACAAAATACAAAGGGGGAGATTGTTGGAACCACTTTGTGTATAGGTTTGTATTTGTTGTCAATAGTTGTCAATGGAATATAAAAATGAAAGAGATGAAGAAGTACTCCAATAAAATGGAGGAATGGAAGCTCACAATGAAGTAGATCATGAAGTACTCCGATGAAGTAGAGGAGTAGTGATTCAGACGATTGTTGTGCTGATCGTAAGTTCAAAGAACATGTGTCAAAGATGATACATTGTTTACAACAATGAAGAATGTGAGGAGTAATCCATCCAAGGATGATTAAAGAAGGATGGTGTTTTTGGATGAAGACCATGCAATTCCTCCTTATTGCATAAGAACCATGGGCTTTGATGAAGACCATGCAATTCCTCATTATTGCATGAGAACAATGGGTTTTGGTGAGAACCATGCAATTACTCATGATTGCGTGAGAACCATTCTAGAGAATTCTTGACTGATTGAATCACATCGTTTTCTTGAAGTTGATCATGACGGTTGATGAAGGAGGCAATGTGCCAATGAGTTGACTTATGAAATGGCCATGCACATCACATTGTCATAGAAGATGATGGTACTAAATTTGTTCCTTCAAAGAATACATATCACAATAGTGGAGTTTGTGATGAAAGAAAAAGAGTTTCTGAAGGATACAAATCACCAAGAAGAAGTTCTGTTGAGGTGATCATGCTTGTCAACAAAGAAAACGAACGATATACAAATTTGTTGACAAAGGATATTCCATGGTGACATGTCGAGTTCAAGAGTTGTGGTCAACGATCTATGTTTGATTCAAGAACATCGACAGAGGAATGGATGGTCTGGAGGCGGTACAAAAAGAGCAGATACATGGTGGCGCCGTTTTCAAGTGTTTGCCAAATTTCAGGGCCTCAAAATCAACAAATGAAGAATAGTGATTTTGGAAAAGGGACTTGCGCTCCATACTCTTGGAGGGTAGGAATATTGCGTGCCATATGTTATTGAAGATTAGAGCATCAAAATATGACAAAGGGATAAGGGTCGTGCAAGTTTTGGTGAGGTCGCGCAGGTGAATTATGTGCCGGGAAGAGAGCTGTGCGCCGATGCCTTGAATGCATTATAACCTGCACGCCTATGGTTTATCAAGATCAGAAGATCCAAATTTGGCAAAGGCAAGATATTCGCGCAAGTTTGGATGTTGATCGCGCAAGTGCCTAGCAGGGGCTGAGACTTGCACACCGATGGATGACTGCGCACCACCGCGCAGGGGGTCCAGTTTGCCTATAAATACTGGACCACCCCTCCTCATTTCTTACGGAGCTCAAGACATTGAGATTGTTTGATCTCTCGTCGCGCAGGTGGTTGGGCCGCACAAGTGGTAGTTGGGTGGCACAAGTAGAGGTTGCGCACCAACTGATGGTTGAGCGCCTCAGGTGATTTGGGCAAGGATGGAAGTGAGTCGCGCAGGTTTGAAGTTCAAGAAGACAGAGTCGCGCAGGTGCTTTGGTGACACTTGCACGCCAGGTTATACTTGCACGCCGGGGGAGACTTGCGCGCCGGGCTTGAAAAGAAGATCCAGATATTGTTGAATCACGTCCGCCTTTTTGGAGCTACACAAGAGCTAAAATATTGCCTGATACTTCTGGTGCAAAGTGAGATTGAAGAAGAAATCTAAATGATACATGCATGATCACATACATACATGGAGAACTGATTCTGACAACGCCGAGTAAGCTGAGCTTCATTAAGTAAGCAATCACATCAGTGATTGTGATTCAGGCAAACGAAGACAAGGGGATCTAGTGCATTCATTCATTGCACTAAAGAAGAAGGATTGAACTAAAAGGAGCATAAAATCTGAACCCTGATGCAAGCAATGTCTCATGCTGAACAGGAGACGAAGAACTTCAATGCACACCTATTGAAGAGACCTTCACGTCTATAAACTGAGTGAGACTTCACTAACGGCAGTGAGCCAGGGGGAGTCAACGGGAGTGACCGAGGGACGCAGTGAGCTATCCCTGAACAATTGTAAAGGCAGTGAGCCTGGGACAGAGTGTCTGTACCCGAACATTTGTATCCGTAGCTAGTGAAGCATAGTGGATTTAGGTACGACTGACAACCTGTCGGCGTATACTCCTTGGACGTAGCCCTTAGTGGTGAACCAAGTAAAAATATTTGTGTCATCTGTCTCTGCATGTGAATGTTTAATTGCTGATCATATCCATCATACAGGTTTAAGTAGTTCCTACCAACATGGGAACAAGATCCACAACTTAAAGAAGAAAAAGTTTCCACCCTGATTCACCCCTCCCCTCTCAGGGTGTCCCGGGGTCCTATATTATATTCCTTCAAAACTAAATTTTAAGTCATCATGATATTTTCATAAGTAATTTCCTTTCCGAAAATCTTGTTATAATAAGACTTTCATGCGAATACTATGATTTTTACCATATCAGAAGACTCTTCTATATGGATTTGAGTTTATTGGAATTCATTTTTTATGAATTGAATGGATATACTAATTGAAAATTCATATGATGAATTCTTCAAAGACTTGTTATTTTTTACTTGGTGAAATTTCAAGGAACTCTCAGATGGATTATTTATAAAAACACACTTCAAACCAATTATCTTTAAAACCATTATATCATACAATTGATCAATGAAAGGAATCCACATTTATTCCAATCTTAATTGTATATTAATGAATAAAAAAGAAGAATATTTGGATTTTAAATAGATTTAAGGGCTGCAAAGACCTTGTGAGACCAATGTAGGAAATAAAAAATTAACATTTCAAAAGAATGAATATCTAAATAATTTAACTATGCATAATAAAATGGTAAAAAAAGGTCTAAAAATGTAATATGATGCCAAATTTGACAGAGAATCATCTTGCGCAGATTTTTGAAAGAAATTTATACTACTATTGTTTTCTGTTTTCATTTTATTTTAAATTTTCTCATAGTTAGTAATGTAATATTTTCCCCATTCTCCCTATAAACATTTCAATAGAGAGTGGAGGATGATCTTATAATTTATTAGGGAAGGTAATTTTCTACATTTTAATGCTCGAGTCCCTATGATTTAATGAAAAAAAACACTCTTCCATTAAATCATTTTGTTTCTCAGTAGTTTCATGAGACTATTAATGTGTCGGTGTTTTAGATTTCAACATTTTTAACCTTTTATAGTTTAATTCGTTTATTTATAATTTCCCTTAATCAAGTGCATATTTTATTAAATAAAAGGGTTGTATTATGAAGTGAGTGTCTAGAAATCACTAACATGTGTGTGGAGGTACTTATAACTCAATAATTACATAGGAATACCAATACCCGATTAAGAATTTCCATAGTAGAATGAGATTTTATCACTGAATCTTGTGTCACATTATAAGGGAGGCTAAATGAGTGATAATTAATATTAGGTATGTCTTTGAAATAACCTTCAACCAAGGGTTTTTGTTGAATCAACCGATAAGTAGTATAATTTTAAAATAATAAAAAGATAATTAAAACCATTAAATGGACTATGACAACATTGCAACTGGAAATACATAACTAACCCAATCATGAGTATTCTCATATTTCATTAAAATAATTTACATAAATGGTTACATTTTCTTCCAAAATATCAATTTCAAAAAAGAATCAATATTTTTTAACTAATCAATAAGTAAAAATAATTTTTTTCACTCATATATAAAAGATAACTATAGGTTACCACTATAACTACATTAATCCTTGGAAAAAAATTGATTTATCCACACCCCATGTTAAGTGTTTATCAGAACTTAGCACTGATTCTAGGGAGGAAGTTCCAAAAAAATTACCATTTGATTTCATGACCTAATATTCCAATCCCCTTATTTTATTTTGATATATAAATTGAAAATTCCTTGATAAATAGTCGTTGAAATTTTAATTTACAATAATACATTTAGGATATTTTACTTATTGACTAAAATGAAACCTTAAGTGTTCACTCTAAGCCTATCATCATGGCTAGAAATCCCAACCAGAACCTCATAAACTTTTTTAATCCTTAGTTTGTTAATAACGATAACATATTTCTACACAGGTTTTTAAAAATGGTTTTGAATTGAAAACATGATTAATCAAATTTCTTCCTAATTTTAATGGCTTGTTAGGGGTACTTCCTTACAAGAATGTTTAAAAATTAACTATTGTATTCTTTATATTTAATCATGGAGGAGTAGTTGAGGAGAAATTATGGTGGATGGATTTTTCATTTTCACTTAATGGAAAATAAAATGAATGTTTGTATATATTACAACAAAGAAAGATCCATGAATCTGCTAACTTGTAGATATAATTTCATCAAATATTCATCCCTCCCTATCGAAGAACAACCACCCATAAATAATTGTATTTCTTCAGATTATGAAGTACAAAAAATCATTTGGAGTACTTCTAAATATTCAAAAAGATATGTTCTAGTTTCCCATATCAAACAATTAGGGAGAAACCACTCCATGTTTTCTTTGTCAATGCCTAATATAAATATATAAAAACTTTTTGGATGCATTATCTGAAGTATCCTTGAATGAAAAATCTCATGTATAATCTTGGGGCTTGATTGGGAGGATTTCTATTAAATCATAGTAATTTGGAACTAGAGGTAAATGCAAAGAGGTATCCACTAGGTAAGAAATTTTTAATTCATCTCCAATGTTAGAGTACTAACATAAAGAGATAACAATAATTGTGATATGTATGTATTTGAAATAGAAAACTGAACAACATGAACTAGTTATGGAATGTGGGTTTTTCTCATCACATAACCATTTCACTGACCAATGTGCTGAAATTCTGTGCATGGACAATTGTATAGTATCGTTTCAACCATGTAAATTTCACAAAACCATTCAATCATGGAGATTAAGCCCCTAATATTAATATATATTTATAAAAAAATTATATAAAATCAATCCCCATATCAAAACCAATACCAACAACATACACTTTACAAACTGCAAAACTAGTTTTAACAAACTCCACCATATGAACATCCCCACAAGAATTCATATAACAAATATGCTTACCAATAACCTCATCATTTACAAATGAAACCTTATAAAAAACCATTAACCATTGAACCACCACTAGTAAAATAATAATATATTTATTTTGAGAAACGTATGAGTGATGTGGTAATGTTAAGAAACTATATTAGTATTTTAGTGAATATTTTACCCAATACCCAGGATAATTTCCATCTCAAACAATCCCTAAACCTATGGATAATTTGAGAATTATCAACAATAAAAGTAAAAGTAGCAAGTAAATGATACCCATGAACAAACCTAATCCTGATAAATATCAACCTAAAAATGAATAAGGATCTGAATAACATGAATCAAATCAAACACAACCTACTGTTTTAGATCATGTTATAGAATATGAAAAAAAAATCAAGCAGAACCCATAGATGAAAAATCAAGTAAGTGTTCCAAAGAGGCATAAGAAAAATAAAATAGTAGGGGTAGAAATCTAAACCATGAAAATAAATTAAATGAGACATCATGGAAAAGACATAAAAGATATAATAATACTTTCCACTTCCTTTTACATTAGAAATTATTCAGTATAAGAAGATTCAAGTGGAATAAATTCAAAGAGAAATTCTAGAAACATTCAAAAAAGTATAAATTAAATTCCCCTCCAAGAAAACCATAATAAAATATTAATGTATGATAAGTTACTCAATGAACTTTACACTAAAAATATAAGGCTTCAATGGAATATAATAATTAATTTTTGAAGAAGTATCTTAGATTTAACCACACCACAAATTCCCATAATTTTTTAGAACTATGGAAACTTATAATCCCTTTAAATATTGGTTTTATAATGTTTTAGGAACATTATTCGGTGTGGGTGATTTTATAAATGTCATTACCCACTCAATTTTTACATATTTTTAGCTGTGATACTTAAATCCCATAGGAGTGGCTGTGCAGCTTGAAAATATATCTATTATTTTTCCAATACAACAATTCCAATATAACCTTGTGATAGTAAAATATTTGATATTCCTATCATACTTTTTTGTGTTGAAAAAGAAGAATATAGATGCAAAAAATAGTCATGAATCATTTTAGGGTGCCACTTTTTAAAGTCATCAAAAGCAGTAATGAATGTATATGAAGGAAAACTCAAAATGGATTTTGAAGATAGCACAATCCATTTCAATATCTTTGACTCCATGAATAGTCTTTTAGCTGATCATTAACTACTTACACATTTCCACTTATAAGAGACTAACCCCATTGAATTAACTAGTATGTTACATGAATTTGTAGACTTAGTGAAACACTTAATTTTTGAAAATTCTATGTGTAATGAATCTATCTGAAATTTTGAAGAAGCTATTTTTTCTGTGCAGGAAGATGAAAATTTTTCATTCATTAATGGATTTTACTATTTATTTAATGATGAGGTAACATATATGTCATCCCGTATGTAGAAAATAAAAATAGTGGAAGTGAGAAACCCAAATTTGATTTTATCATTAAAAAAACCATGGAATCTAAAATTCAAGAAATAGGATGTTCAAGAAATAGGATGAAGTTTTGGTGAATCTTATATATTAATCCCAAAATTTATGGACATAAAATTTTAATATGGGAGATTCCAAATCTATTTGAAATCCCTAAAGGATGCTAAATCCCCCTATAAAAAAGGTAATGAAAAAGGAAATTGAGAATTTATTGGAATTATAAAATATTTACTCAATCTCTAACTCATAATGGGTTATCCATGTCCATATAGATTCCAAGAGAAACAACATGGACACTGTAAATAATGATAAAAATGTGTTTATCCTTCTCATAATCCAAAATAGTTGGACAATTTGAATTGATTATAGGAAGTTGAACCATGTCACTAGGAAAGATCATTTCCAATTTCATTTTATATACCAGATATTATAAAAGATGGTAGGGGCCACACACTATTGTTTCTTATATGGGGTTTTAGGATATTTTTTGGTATATATTACCTGAGAGGATCAAGAAAAGACAACCTTCACATGTCCTTTTAGCTCCATTTCTAATAACAGGATTCCCTTTGGTCCCTGAATTACCCCAAGTAAATTTTAAAGGTGTATGGTCAGTAAATTTTCATACCACATTGAAAATTACATGCAGGTATTTTTAGATGATTTCACTATCCTTTTTAATTCATTCAGTCATTACCGGCACAGTTTGGAAAATCTATTGAAAATTGTATTTTAAAAGAACATGGTTCTAAATTTTTAAGAAGTGTCATTTCATGGTAAGAAATGAATATCATTAGAGAATTTCAATTCACAAAAAAATCCATTTATGTGGAAAAATAAAAAAAATGAAGCAATAGATTATTTTCCTCACATAAATTATGTGAAACATGTTACGTCATTCTTGGACATGTAGTATTATAGAAGATGTTTATCAGTGAATTTAGTAATATTTACCTTCCACTCACTAGATTAATTTTCAAGGATGATGATTTTGATTTTAATGAGGAGTGAATGGATTATTTTCCAAACTAATGAGTTCAATAATCAGTCCTTGGTAATGAAACTGCCCAACTAGTATAGCCCCTTTGAGTAAATTTGTGATACTTTCAACCATGATATGGGAGTAAGTTCATTCCCAAATAATTTATGACAAGCAACAAGTCAATGAATATGCATCAATAACCATAGATTCTTCCAAAATAATTTATAAAAACTATGAAAAGGATATTTGTGAAGTCCTTTTTTGCTTTAGATAAGTCTATATCATATTTTCATTGTAATAAAGTCACATTATTTTCTAATCATAAAGCTCCAAGATATATTAAAAATAAGTAAGATGTAGATCCTAGGCTAGTATAATGGATGTTACTTCTATATATGTTCAAAATGGAAATAAAATACAAGAGAAAAGGTGAGAACCAAGTGTCCAATCACCTGTGCAGGCTACCTAACATTAATGAAGCTAAAATTCCTAACTAATAGTTATTTAATGATAAAATTTTAGGAGATAAGTTTTACTTGAATAAAGGATATGTGAATTGGTATACCAGTATGGTAAATTATTTAGAAACTTCCCATCAACGATCATATTTAAATACAATAAAAAAAATCATAGGCTTAAATATAAATTAAATTTTATATTTGAGAATATCCATACATGTGGTAAATATATAATGATTAATTCATAATACGATTCCCTCCAAAGAGTGAAATACATTTTTTTAGAATTTTGTTACAAATTATCTTTTATAGGCCATTCTGGATCTCAAATAATTTTAAGGAAATATTTAGAATTCAAAATTTATTGTCCCTCCTTGTAGAGACTCGAAGCTTAACGTACATGAACATTACATTACTTTTGTGGAATACTTAGTACATTAAAAAAACACACACACAAGGATCGTAATAGTTTAGTGTCTTTGGAAACTCGGAACATAATATTCTAATCGTGGTGAAAGATCTTCAATATCTCCCATAAAGGTCTTCCCCTTTTTTTTACCTAAAACCTTTCTTTATATCCTGGGGAAAAGAAAACATAAAAGGGTGAGCTCAAATGCTCAGTAAGGGTAAACAAAAAGAAAAATCAATCACATCATATTCATAAGAACATAACTTTTGGAAATCTTAACCTGCAAAAGAGAGCATAATTTCATAACATGGGATAAATCATAGCAGTGAAATGAAATCCCAATAAGCATAAATTAAAACATGAAACTTTGTGGCAGACACACATAATAATAGAGAATCATTTCTTGTTAGTCATGACTCATTTCCAAGACTATCTTAGTGGACAAAGTCCCTTTTTTGAATCGAGTCACCCTCGTTTCAGTCCTGTTTCACTGAACCGGTATAACCTACCATTCCAGCCATGTCTATCTCATGAGATATGAAATCTTTACCCAATTCATTGGAGGGAGATATAGGTCCCACCCATCTTATAATTAATCCTTTCTTATGTGTGCCACATAATCATAAATCATACATCATCGCATAACACATGTAACAAAAATGGGATTCTTGAAACATCATGATATCATAAAACAAATCATATAAGGTAAATGACTTCATAAAAATAATTCCATCACAACATTATCAAATCAATATAATAATAGGGATAAAAGAAGAACCCTATATTATCTTAGATGGAAAATAATTTTGATAAAACATTTCAACTCCATTCTTGAGGAAAATATCCTTTCTACTTCAAAAACACTTTTCTTTTCTTAACATGTCATACAATTATAAACTAAAAGGAGTTGATTAAAAATAAAAAAGAAATCTTATAAAGGAATATTCTGGGAAATAATGTTTTAAAAAATCCATTCTTGCCGTATAAGTTAAAAAAACATTCTTCTCATACTTTTGTCGGAAAAGTCAAAAAACTACCTCGTACGAAAAAACGACAAAAGATTCCTTTCATATTCTTTACTAAAAACTCACTGAAGGGTACAATTGGATTTAAAATATTGTAAGTGGATGGAAATAACATTAAATATTGAAGAAACATGGATGTGGATGATAAAATACACCCCAGTAAATACCAAAGTATAAACAATCTCGGATAAAAATGAGATTGTGATATTTCCCTTACCTTAGGTCCGACTTGCTGTGTAAGTGTCCGAACCTCCTGTATAATGATTTAAATCTTGTTATTGACTTATTCCAGAATCATATTCATTGTTATTATATCATATATGGTCCACTTATGACTTTATATTACCCGTTCTTTTGTAAATTCATGTTAAAGTAGCGTTTTGGGTAAAATCGTCTCATTTGTCGTTCGTGTATTTAACTTGTAATTATTCATATGATTACTTAGATCATGATTAATTAATTCCAGAATAGAAAACATGATTTATATATATATATTCAGAATATACATATATAATAAATCAGTAAATGGAAAGAAATACACCATTCATGGAGACGGTAGTCCGTACGTACGCATGAACGCTGTTTTCGTTTCTTTATTGAATTGAATGGAATTAAGTAGATGACATACATATTAATATAAATAATTACAGTATCATTATCAGGTCATATATTTCATTAGTACTTATTATATATACTTTATAATCATTCATGAATGGTTAATCATTGAGAATGAATCTCATCGCGTCGTGGAGACGGTAGTCTGTACGTACGCACGAGCGATGATATCGTTACCATGGTCGTGGAATTGTGTTGAAGTGTATGTATACTATTTCAGTATCAATATCACTTTATAATAATCATATATAGTTACTCATTAAACCTTTATACCCATCCAATTAAGGTGGTGGCAGAAAATAGATTACACCACGGCGTGGAGACGATATTCCGTTCGTACGCATGCGTGGTGATTTCATTTTTCCGTAGGATGGATAGAAGGTGAATTAGGGTTGTTTCATATTTATAATAACATATCAGTATGTAAGTAACACTGATGTTATTACTTTATAATGAAACAACTAAAGAAGATGATGTTGAAGAAGAAATAAATTGAAAAGATCGGTAATGGATATTACCTCTTCTTTGAAACGCCTCTTT
The DNA here is from genome assembly GCA_963277665.1 of Viscum album. Taxonomy (NCBI): domain Eukaryota; kingdom Viridiplantae; phylum Streptophyta; class Magnoliopsida; order Santalales; family Viscaceae; genus Viscum; species Viscum album. The sequence goes on along the minus strand of OY728164.1, from coordinate 563,647,541 downwards.
GAATCCTCCACTTAGGGAACTAAGATTGGTATTTGAGGAAGACCAGGACCTCTAGGATTTTTCTAGGGAAGTGGTGAAGGGATTTTTGCAGGGTTTTCCCGAGCTTGAGTGCTCAAATTGGTGTGAGGAGGAGGGGGAGGAGGTGCCCTTTTATAAGGGAGGAGAGGGGCACCTTAGGAATATCTCAAAATATTATTTTATATTAAAGTCAAAATTGGTTTGTAATGGTTCTAAAGGGTCGTATTTCGAAGCTTATGTGGGGATGGGTCGAAATCCTATCAACCAATAGGATTTAGAGAAGTTTAGGTTATTATTTTAACCTTATCAATTAGATTTAACTCTAAGTTAAATAATTTAACTTTTACCGTGTCTTTTTGTTTTCTTACACTATATGGTTAATACACTTACTATAACATGCCAAACGAACACCAAATTGTTTATTATTAATATATATATCCTTATCTAAGTAATTTTTCCGAACCTTAGATTTTTAGGAATAAAATAAAAATTAATAATATAATATTTGATTTAAAAACTATTTTGTGTCAATTTTGACACTATTTGATATATGATTTTTGTGAAAGTCATAACAGAATTATATGTTCGAAAAAAGTTGATTAAATCGAAAATAATATATCATAGTAACCTAGAAAATTAGTGTAATTCATAAAAAGTCTTAAATTACATTTATTTTGGTATTTATAATATCAATTATGTCAATATTTCATTAATAAGATAATTACTGCATCATCTTTGTGTCATAAATAAATTAATTTATTTGATGTCTAAAAATTACAAATAAAATACCATTATGTATGAAATCTTTTTAGCTTTCTAAGGAATATTTACAATCTAATTTAGATTATGTATAACCCTATATTAAAAATGTTTAGGTAAATAAACTTTGATTTTAACTCTTTTAACTCTTTTTTGAATTAAATAATAATAAATGTCCTAATCTAATCCAAGTGGGCCTAAATGATAATATTTTACACTTAAGGTTGTTTTTGGTCGAGATACACTTGTCCAATAGAATTAGGACATGTGTTAGAGTAATATTAATATCATTCTTACCCTTAATTACCCTATTTACTTTTAACCGTGGTAAATACAAGTAAAAAGTTACTATTCACCAAAAATTATTTTAATCTCATTGAACCACATTTTACTTAATGAGATCAACCATGTCTCTCGGACTTTTGAAATTCCATTCACAGAAGCGGTAAAATTAAGTTTTATGAAAAGTTCAGTTTTTTTAACTACCACTTAGTAGTTTCACTATTCATAAAAAATTGATGTTTTTCAGAACAATGCCAAAATTTCATCCTAAGCTATATTTCATATTCCGAATTCAAAAATGAAGTCTATTTTGCCAAATTCATAACATAGAAGTTGCATTAATTAATTTTATAATTAAATCCCACTGTTAAAACAAATAGCGTGTTTTTAAGAAACAATATCTATCTAAATATTGACACTTGTTTATGTCTGGTTTAAATGTGAAATTACATCCAATGACCAACATTGTATTAAATTGTAAAAATATATTCTAAATATACTTTAAAACCACTCAAATTAATAATTTATCACTATTAATTATTTCTATTGAAAAAGTTGTTTTTAACTAAAATTTAGTAATTTTCACTATTCATCAAAATATGAAAGTTATCCGAAAAGTACCAAAATTTCACCTTAGGCTAAATTCGATACTATGAATCAAAAAATGAAGTCCATTTTGAGAGCTAAAATTTCTAAAATTTTAAAAGGTGGTTATTACTATTCATAACGGCTAGTTATAATAATATTTTAATAGCATATCGTTGTTTAGTGAAACTTGGTATTGCGTACTACACACGCTATCGAGGAAGGTCGTGATTGCGTGTAATGCAAGGAAATTCAAGGATGTGTGTTGTGCAAGCTCCTTTTGGTGTAGCGTACAACACAAGACATTAATAAAATTAAAAAGAATATTTTTCATAAAATCTCGGGCTGTTACATTCTACCCCCCTTAAAATGAATTTCACCCTCGAAATTCGTCGGGGTTATAAATGGTTTACTATTCAAAAGTTTCATTAATAGAAACCCACATTGTAAAAAAAAAGAATCACAAAACTTGGCTTTAAAAACTAAAGTATGAAATGTAACGATTACCCAAATAAACTAATCACTGGGTTTCCACATAGGTGAAAATATGGATATGGAAGAGAAATCTAACCATCATGTTCTGATGGAGAGTGGTAGAGAACATGGCTATGGAAAATCCAGTAATCAAAAATCCATAAATTTGTGACGATCTAAGGTACCATCTGATTCATCAGGTATAAGATCACTAGGACAACATTTTTGGGTTTCAAGATCATTTCCCTAAAGTTGAAAATTTGAATTAGAATAAATACTTACTTTATTTTGGTACAATCTCACTGTTGTTCGTGCCTTGAACAATTTCCACTTCATCTCTTAAATAAATGAAGTTGAATTTGTTATTCGTGAAGTGTTAGTAGATCATGTGATAGAATGACGAGTCATTCCATCTGTCTCAAACAAAAAGTTAGAAAAAATTATATACATAAGTCGATCTATAGTGAGATTAATCATATATGGTTCCTAAAATGGACTTATACATCATATATCATACTGCTTAATATAATAAAACTAGTTTCTACTAAACAGGGACTTCCTGTAGGCCAGTGGTAAGAAATAAAGGCCAGTCACACTTCGGTTGTGGGTTCGATTTCCACAGACTTGTCCGACGTGATGGGCTGTCACCCGTCCTGCAGGTTGTCCTTTTTCTAAAACTATATTACTATAAAATCCCATCAATAATATCGAAAAAAACTTCTATCCTTAAACAATACTAACTTATGTCCAACATAATACATTCCAATCTTTAGGCTTATCCATAATACTGCAGTCCACTCTCATAAAATAGTGAAAACGATTACCAGAGATTTAATACCACCAATGATCCCCATATATCATAAGATATGTTTTGTTGGTCACATTCCATAAATTCAAAGTCCTTAATCATGTATTCTCTTGAATACCTTAGTGAAAACATGAATGCAGTTAAAATTTAACACTTTCCACATACCAAAATCCTCAAAATTTTATATACTCAAACCATGATATCACTTAGTCCTTATATCAATCATGAGGTCATGAATACTGTTAAACATTTAATTTTCTCCTTATCCCTTCATTATGCGCATATCATCTACATTCCAAAAATATCTGAAGTACCTTTCATGGATACTGGTAACATTAATCATACACTTTTAAGACTCAAGGAAAGACAACAATGTAACAATCCTTAGATGTCTCTTTATTCCATAGTACCATGAGATTTCTTATACAACATTACACATGATAAACATGTAATCATTTCACTACATTCTTAAACCATTAACCGAGCTTCAACAATTCATTCATCTCACATATCATTTGTAGTCTCTTCATCATCATCCACATAAATACTACCCATACGACCATACTGATTCTCTACATGAGTCTTTCCCTTAGAGCATTGGTTTGCATAATGCCCATACATTCCACATTTAAAACACTTAACCATTTTTGATGTCGTAGCAATACCATTATCCTCATCCATGGTGTTAACTGAACCTTTTCCTTTGCACTTACTTGATTTGTGTCCTTCTTTTCCACACCCAAAGCATCTTCCAGTTCCCTTGAAACATTCTCCTTGATGCCTCTTCCCACATGATTTACATAGGGGAAATTGAACTTTCTTTCCTCTATGATCATCATGAAACTCCATCTTTCTCTTATTAGCCGAGTTAGGAATCTTACCAAATTTTACTTTATTTATCATATTATTAGATTGCTGATTCGGCATAATAATGATGTTTGGACTTCCAAATCCCATTTGATTTGGTTTCTCATAAAGAATATCATTCCATTGTCCATTATATCCTCCATTATCGTGAATAATCTTATTTCCAGCCATTTTCTAAAACCCAAAAAGAATAGTGTGAGAGGAAAAATAATGCTAAGGAAGAAAACATAGTAAAGGGGGAGTAACCTTAATATCTAACATCTTAGGTTAAATTCTAGGATCTTTATCATAGTTCTAGGATTATATCCTATACGTATACTTATCCTTAGGAACATCCCTAGTCATACCTTAGAAATATCTCTAGGGATCTCACTAACATTTTCGCATCCTAGTTTCCAAAGGTTGACTAAACCTTTCCCTTGATACCAACTGTAGATACCCGAATCATAACATACATGAAAATTACATTACTTTTGCGGAATACTTAGTACATTAAAAAAACACACACACAAGGATCTTAATAGTTTAGTGTCTTTGGAAACTCGGAACATAATCTTCTAATCGTGGTGAAAGATCTTCAATATCTCCCATAAAGGTCTTCCCTTTTTTTTACCTAAAACCTTTCTTTATATCCTGGGGAAAAGAAAACATAAAAGGGTGATCTCAAATGCTCAGTAAGGGTAAACAAAAAGAAAAATCAATCACATCATATTCATAAGAACATAACTTTTGGAAATCTTAACCTGCAAAAGAGAGCATAATTTCATAACATGGGATAAATCATAGTAGTGAAATGAAATCTCAATAAGCATAACTTAAAACATGAAACTTTGTGTCATACACACACATAATCATAAAGAATCATTTCTTGTTAGTCATGACTCATTGCCAAGACTATCTTAGTGGACAAAGTCCCTTTCTGAATCGAGTCACCCTCGTTTCAGTCCTGTTTCACTGAACCGGTATAACCTACCATTCCAGCCATGTCTATCTCATGAGATATGAAATCTTTACCCAATGCATTGGAGGGAGATATAGGTCCCACCCATCTTATAATGAATCATTTCTTATGTGTTCCACATAATCATAAATCATACATCATCGCATAACACATGTAACAAAAATGGGATTCTTGAAACATCATGACATCATAAAACAAATCATATAAGGTAAATGAATTCATAAAAATAATTCCATTACAACATAATAAAATCAATGTAATAATAGGGATAAAAGCAGAACCCTATATTATCTTAGATGGAAAATAATTTTGATAAAACATTTGAACTCCATTCTTGAGGAAAATATCCTTTCTACTTCAAAAACACTTTTCTTTTCTTAACATGTCATACAATTATAAACTAAAAGAAGTTGATTAAAAATAAACATGAAAACTTATAAAGGAATATTCTTGGAAATAATGTTTTAAAAAATCCATTCTTGCCGAATAAGTTAAAAAAACATTCTTCTCATACTTTTGTCGGAAAAGTCAAAAAAGTACCTCGTACGAAAAAACGACAAAAGATTCCTCTCGTATTCTTTACTAAAAACTCACTGAAGGGTAAAATTGAATTTAAACTATTGTAAGTGGATGGAAATAACATTTCATATTGAAGAAACATAGATGTGGATGATAAAATACACCCCAGTAAATACCAAAGTATAAACAATCTCGGATAAAAATGAAATTGTGATATTTCCCTTACATTAGGTCCGACTTGCTTTGTAAGTGTCCGAACCTCCTTTATAATGATTTAAATCATGTTATTGACTTATTACAGAATCATATTAATTGTTATTATATCATATATGGTCCACTTATGACTTTATATTACCCGTTCTTTTGTAAATTCATGTTAAAGTAGCGTTTTGGGTAAAATCGTCTCATTTGTCGTTCGTGTATTTAACTTGTAATTATTCATATTATTACATAGATCATGATTAATTAATTACATAATATAAAACATGATTTATATAAATATATTCAGAATATACATATATAATAAATCAGTAAATGGAAAGAAATACACCGTTCATGGAGATGGTAGTCCGTACGTACGCATGAACGCTGTTTTCGTTTCCTTATTGAATTGAATGGAATTAAGTAGATGACATACATATAAATATAAATAATTCCAGTATAATTATAAGGTCATATATTTCATTAGTACTTATTATATATACTTTATAATCATTCATGAATGGTTAATCATTGAGAATGAATCTCATCGCGTCGTGGAGACGGTAGTCCGTACGTAAACACGAGCGATGATATCGTTCCCATGGTCGTGGAATTGTGTTGAAGTGTATGTATACTATTTCAGTATCAATATCACTTTATAATAATCATATATAGTTACTAATTACACCTTTATACCCATCCAATTAAGGTGGTGGCGGAAAATAGATTACACCACGGCGTGGAGATGGTATTCTGTTCGTACGCACACGTGGTGATTTCATTTTTCCGTAGGATGGATAGAAGGTGAATTAGAGTTGTTTAATATTTATAATAACATATCAGTATGTAAGTAATACTTATGTTATTACTTTATCATGAAACAACTAAAGAAGATGAAGTTGAAGAAGAAAGAAATTGAAAAGATCGGTAATGGATATTACCTGTTCTTTGAAACGCCTCTTTGAATCCTCCACTTAGGGAACTAAGATTGGTCTTTGAAGAAGACCAGGACCTCTAGGATTATTCTAGGGAAGTGGAGAAGGTATTTTGGCAGGGGTTCCCCGAGCTTGAGTGCTCAAATTGGTGTGAGGAGGAGGGGGAGGAGGTGCCCTTTTATAAGGGAGGAGAGGGGCACCCTAGGAATATCTCAAAATATTATTTTATATTAAAGTCAAAATCGTTTTATAATGGTTCCAAAGGGTCTTATTTTGAAGCTAAAGTGGGGATGGGTCTAAATCCTATCAACCAATAGGAGTTAGGCAAGTTTAGGTCATTATTTTAACCTTATCAATTAGATTTAACTCTAAGTTAAATAATTTAACTTTTACCGTGTCTTTTTGTTTTCTTACACTATATGGTTAATACACTTACTATAACATGCCAAACGAACACCAAATTGTTTATTATTAATATATAGATCCTTATCTAAGTCATTTGGCCAAACCTTATATTTTTAGGAATAAAATAACAACTAATAATATAATATTTGATTTAAAAACTATTTTGTGTCAATTTTGACACTATTTGATATATGATTTTTGTGAAAGTCATAACAGAATTATATGTTCTAAACAAGTTCATTAAATCAACACTAATATATCATAGTAACCTATAAAATTAGTGGAATTCAAAAAAATTCTTAAATTACATTTATTTTGGTATTTATAATATCAATTATGTCAATATTTCATTAATAAGATAATTACTGCATCATCTTTGTGTCATAAATAAATTAATTTATTTGATGTCTAAAAATTACAAATAAAATACCATTATGTAGGAAATCTTTTTATCTTTCTAAGTAATATTTAAAATAGAATTTATCTTATGTATAACCCTATCTTAAAAATGTTTAGGTAAATAAACTTTGATTTTAACTCTTTTAACTCTTTTTTGAATTAAATAATCATAAATGTCCTAATCTAATCCAAGTGGGCCTAAATGATAATATTTTACACTTAAGGTTGTTTTTGGTCGAGATACACTTGTCCAATAGAATTAGGACATGTGTTAGGGTAATATTAATTTCATTCTTACCCTTAATTACCCTATTTACTTTTAACCGTGGTAAATAAAAGTAAAACGTTACTATTCACCAAAAATTATTTTCATCTCATTGAACCACATTTTACTTACTGACATCAACTGTGTCTCTCGGATTTTTGAAATTCCATTCACAAAAGCGGTAAAATTAAGTTTTATGAAAAGTTCAGTTTTTTTAACTACCACTTTGTTGTTTCACTATTCATCAAAAATTGATGTTTTTCAGAACAATGCCAAAATTTCATCCTAAGCTATATTTCATATTCCGAATTCAAAAATAAAGTCTATTTTACCAAATTCATAACATAGAAGTTGAATTAATTAATTTTATAATTAAATCCCGCCGTTAAAACAAATAGCGTGTTTTTAAGAAATAATATCTATCAAAAGATTGACATTTGTTTATGTCTGGTTTAAATGTGAAATTACATCCAATGACCAACATTGTATTAAATTGTAAAAATATATTCTAAATATACTTTAAAACCACTCAAATTAATAATTTATCACTATTAATTATTTCTATTGAAAAAGTTGTTTTTAACTAAAATTTAGTAATTTTCACTATTCATCAAAATATGAAAGTTATCCGAAAAGTACCAAAATTTCACCATAGGCTAAATTCGATACTACGAATCCAAAAATGAAGTCCATTTTGAGAGCTAAAATTTCTAAAATTTTAAAAGGTGGTTATTTCTATTCATAACCGCTAGTTATAATAATATTTTAATAGCATATCGTTGCTTAGTGAAACTCGGTATTGCGTACTACACACGCTATCGAGGAAGGTCGCGATTGCGTGTAATGCAAGGCAAGTCATGGATGTGTGTTGTGCAAGATCCTTTTTGTGTAGCGTACAACACAAGACATTAATAAATTTAAAAAGAATATTTTTCATAAAATCTCGGGCTGTTACACTCCTTATCTAAATATACAATTTAATTTTATAAAACTTTTGTGAAGTGAAAAATTTTCGTGAAATATTTCAAAATGATTAAAATATACCCAAAATAGAATTAGTTTAATTAAAAATTTATATGTATGGGAATAAAATTTATGGGACATCTTGTAATTTCATTTTAATGTTCTTATATTCTTCTTATTTTGGAAAATATTTCAAAATGGGAGGAATGCAAGGTCACCAAGACTAATGATACTAATTTCATGTGTAATTTTTTAGGACTAACATATTTTGTAGTTTTGGAGTGCTAAGAGACATAATCAATGATCATGAGAGCCATTTTTATAATAGAAACATGGAAGCTTTGCTAAGAAAATATTGAGTGCATCACAAGAAATTCAGGCCTTTATATTCATAAATTAATGGTAAAGCTGATGTATCAAATAGGTAAATCAAATAAATCAAAGAGAAATTGTTAGAACAAATAATAAATAATAGATCCAAAGGTTATAATACACCTTATGTGATTAAAATAAAACTTAAAAGACAACCATATGAATGCGACTATATAGAATTATTCATGTAAAGAGACATCATCAACCTACAGAGTTAGAACACAAATAATATTAGATCATGAGAGAAATGAATCTAGACCAATAAAGAGTTGTAAAAATAAACAAAATTTTATCTATAATATTATTTGGAATTTTTAATATAATATTTTTCAAATTTCATAATTTAAAAAGAAAAAACTCAACTGGCTCATGACAAGTTCATTCAATAAAAGGACTTCCATCCAGGAGACCAAGATCTATTGTACAACTTAGGACTCAATATGATACTAGTTAAGCATCATTCATGATAAAAAGATCCATTTATAGTTACAAATTTATATCCATTTAGTGTTTTTCAGTTTTTTAAAGAAGAAAAGAAGATCCCATTCACTATTAATGAGCACAAGCTAATGAAATTTTATGAAACCCTACCTTAAGAACTACTAGATTTGACCACACTTCTACAATATGTTTATCTGTAATGTCCCATCAAGTAGTAACTCTCCATAATATTTGATTTCATTATTTTATTACATTTAAATTATACTTATATGATAATACAATTGAATACATTAATTATTCTTCATAATTTAAGTCTAGGGGAGGGAACTTTATAGTTTCCTTTTTATTTTTCTTTTATTTTTTACAATTTTTTGTCTATTTCAATGTTTTTCTTTGTTTATAAATTTTAGTGTGTTTTCAAAACCTATTGAGTTTAAATTTAATTCATATGGATAATTTGAATCTATAAAAATATTGGAAAAATAGTTTCATCTATTTAATAACCTATGATTAATGATAAAGTAATCTTATTTTCAAATTCAAGGTGAGGGAAATTCATGCAGGGACTATGTTTTTGAATATCATGCCATGAAATACTATCCTATATTTTTTATTAATCACCTGAGAGGATTATTAACCAAATATGAAAGATAATTTAGAATTCCATTTTTTAAGATAACTAATATATGTTTAATTTACAAGATCTTGTTGATAATTATAGCTAAAACCTTGTAGTATTCATTTACCTTTTGCTATAGATGATTAAAGAATTATTATGAATAAAAAAACCCCTTTTACATTGAACTCTATTTTTCATAAATACATTGACATTTAATCCTTCTATACTTTACCATATATGAATAACTTTTTTATGTAGCCACCTTACATGTCAAATATCCCTATCAACCTTGATCTAGAAGTTGATTCATGATCTAGGTTGAATTTAAGTGTGGGGGTGGGAAGAAAGTGACCTAGAATAACCTGATTTTCAGAATCTATTTGAGATAAAGAATATATGTACTATACCATTTGGGATTCTATTTTGTGAATAAAATTATATTTTAAGGTATGATAATATGGCCTACTTATATTTTAAAAATTGGCATATAAATATACCACATTTATAAAGAGAAAAGATCATCCCTTTACCTAAAAAACTTAATCAGTACAAAAATTATGGATCTAAAAGATATGGAACTTTGGTAATAAAAAATAGATAAAGAGGGAATAAAATTTGATTATATTGATATAGACTATTTAGGAATTTGAGATGGAATTTTCAGCACACCCAGGGTGGTGGTGAATATATAATCTACTATGTTAGTACTGTCTGATATGTGCTGGTTGTGAAGTATTACTAAAGTTGCGAAGAGAATTCATTATAACATTTTAATTAAAATGCAATAATCCTTAGTACAAGGCAAGAAATATATCACACTTATAGGAAGAAAATCTATAGCATCTCTACACATTAAATAGAAAATCAAAAAAAGTTTAGCATGATAAAGGAAATATATAAAAGGACGATTTAAATTGAATAAATGATACATGGCATGGTTTGTCTCATCAAAACTAAAAAGGTTGAAGTATAATCATTATAAGGGGAAGTGAGGGAATAATCCATTCATTATGTAAAATAACAGCATTAATTAAGCTTCAAATTAGATCCAAACCCTCTAAATATACCTAATAATTTCTACACAATAAGAACAAATAACCATAATCCTCATAAAAAATCCAAATATCCCTCATAAAATGCATCGATACATGAATAATTGGGTGGAGATGGATAAATCCAACATGATTTTAGTGAAACAATTATTAACATGAAATGAGGAAACATTTTCTTTAAATTCATGCCTAATTTTTGATTGAAATATTCAAAGAAGGTATGTATAAAAGTATAAGAGAGGATTAGAGAATTGGTAATTAATTGAATGTACTTAAAAATGGAATTATTTTCATTTGAGAGGTATTATAACTTGAGGATCATGGTGTTGAAGAATAGAACCCACAATTACTTAGTAATTTATTTTTTTAATTTTTTAATGTGTACTTATCCAGGATTCCAAGGTTTATGTGTGGTAGAATTGAGAGAGATGAAATTTTCATTACCTTTTAAATGTATTTTATGTAATAAATCCATACAATTTTTCAACATGAGCTTAATTACATCATCTTTTTCAATTATATTTAATAATTATTTTGAAATTGGATCAATTTTTGGTTTTTATGTGGTATTAATCATTTCAAGAATTTATAGATCAATCCATGTTTTTAATATTAATTATGTGAATTCATTGAAAAAATATGTTCAAACATAAAATGGGTAACGCCCTGACCCCAGTTACCCAAAGTCAATGCATTATTACATAACATTGGCATGTTCATAAGGAAATCATGTCCCGAAAGACCGATCAGTTTAGTATAATTGGAATCCATATTCATACATATGTTCAACTTTACTACTTGAATGGAAATTAAACACTAATTTATTCCATTAGAAACATCCAAGCCTCCTAGATTATGCCTAGAAGTCACTCATAACTAACTTATTCATATCCTAGGAAAATTAATCAAAAGAAAGGGTTGAGCTCAAACACTTAGAAAGGGCAAGAAATACAGCGGAAGATAACAAAAATATTAAGAATGGTGAATAATTGAAAACACATGCCTTTAACAATAATAAAAATGAACACTTTTATGACAAGAATATGAGCTGAGTAAATAATTATATAATAAAACATAATCATGGGTATTATACTAGTCTAATGACGACATGAACCATCAATATTATTTTCATAATAAGGGAATGTATAATTCCAAACATTCTGAAAAATTTTGTCAAGGCCTTTTCCAAGACATCCAAAAATGATTAAGGCCTCAGCCAAAACCATATATAAAATTGGGAAAGGCCTTAGCCAATTCCACTTCTATTTGTCTCATGAGACCTACCGATGCATCAAAAAGCTATAGCGGGCTCCACTTTTCACTTACTAAGTCGAATACATTCCTCATATGAAAAGGTTGAAATATAACATAAACATTCGTATTAAAACTAGCATATAAAATGTCAACACTTTAACCATAAACCATGAATGGTATAAAAATAACATATCCACAGTCAAACATATCACAAAACCTTCAATACAATATGGAATATTTGTATCATAATGAATCGACTTCAAACAAGTATAAAATCTATCAAAGGATATTGACATTGATGAAATTAAAACTATTTGAGAGAAATATATCTTTCTTTATTTTAAAACCATTTAATGTTACATAATTATAAAATAAAACATTTATTTTGAAAATATTCTTATAATCTTGTAAGGGAAGTTTTGATGATGTTATAACAGTGGAGAATAACCGCACTCACCGTATAAGTTAAAAAAAGACATTCTTACCTAAATTTTTCTGAAAAGGTCGTAAAGTACCTTGTTTGGAAAACAAATTAAATATTCCTTTAAAAAAATATAAGTTCAAATAAGGGTATAAATTAATTTAACCCATTTTATAGTAAATATTAAAAATGTTTTGAAATACATTTATAATAAACATGGATGTGGATGATAAAGAGGTCTGAGTAAAACAAACAATAGATAATAAATAGATTGTAGAATTAACCCTTACCTTGTACTTTTATTTGGTCAGGGGTAGGTTAAAATATTTTATAATGGTTAAATAATTGTTTTTAAAATATACAATAACCATATACATTAATTTGATTTCATATATGATCTTCTAATATTGCTTTGTTAATAATATTTTAGTATTATTGTCGTTTCCGGTGTTTACTGATTCATTTTCCTTTATATGCTTTGTTATGTAAGTAATGTTTGTTATGGAAAGGATGTATCTTATTAATATTAATAATTATATTAATTATTTAGACATTATTTTTAATCATCAAATGAAAATCATTCTTGAATGGATATGATGGGGAATGAATCTCATCATGTTCGTGGAGATGGTAATCCGTACGTATGCATGAGCGACAATATCATTATTTTGATATTAAAATCGTATATAATTGGATGTTATATCATATATAAAGAATCATTATCATGTTATATTTATTATTTAAATCAATTATACATCATTATTATACCCATCCAAATAATAATGTATTGAATAACAACTACACCACGATATGGAGACAGTAAGCCGTATGTACGGACGTATGGTGACATGTCATTCAAAGGATGGATAGAATAATGAATATAGTTGTACCATATTTATAATAACATCACTGTATATATAATATAATGGAGTTATTATTTTAGAATGGAAACAAAAAAGAAAGAATAAGTGGAAGAAGAAAAAACGTGAAAGAGGTGATGAAATATTTACCTCTTCTTCGTGTTCTTCCTTTTGATTTTATCAAAAGGGATTATTAGGTTGGATTTATGACTAAAGTAAGGCCCCTAGGATTAAGGTAGGATAGTTTAGTGGATATTTGGTCTGGTTTTTGTCAAGTCAAATGGCTTTGAAGGTGTGAATTTGAGAGAAGGGAAGTTCCCTTTTATCAGAGTGGTGAGAGGCACCTTAGGAAAAAATTGAAATATTATTTTATAATAAACTAATTTTCGGTTTATAATGGATAAAAAATGATTTATTTCGAGGATAAGGTGGGGATGGGTCTAAAAACACTCAACTAATTGGTTTTATACTGGTTTGGGTCACTATATTAACCTTATCTTTTAGATTTAACTCTTAGTAAAATAGTTTGACATTTACCTTGTCTCTTTGTATTTTTTATATTATATGGTTAATAAACTTACTATAAAAATCCAAGAGAAATAAAAGTGGTTCATTATTAATATATATAACCTTATATAAGTCATTTATCCAAACCATAGATTTTTAGGAATATTATATCAATTAATAATATAATATTTGTTTTAAAAACTCTTTTATGTCAATTTTGACACTATTTGGTATTTTGTTTTTTCTAAATTCATAACAATATTATTACTTCGAAAAAAGATCACTTAATCAACCCTAAAATGTTATACTAACCTATAAAATTATTTGAATTCATAAAAAATCTCAAATTAAATTTATTTGGGTATTTATAATATAAATTATTTTAATATTTCATTAATATGGTAATTACTGCATCATCATTGTGTCATAAATAAATTTAATTATTTATTGTATAAAAATTATAAATAAAATAAAATTATGTAGAAATATTTTTATCTTTATAATTAATATTTATAGTCGAATTTATCTTATGTATAACCCTATATTAAAAATGGTTTAGTTATAAAACATTGATTTGAACCTTTTTAACTCTTCTTTAAATAAAATAATAATAAATGTCCTAATCTAACCCAAGTAGACCAAAGAGGTTCATATTTTATTTATAAGGTTTTTTTTGGTAGAATTATACTTATCCAATAGAATTAGTACATGTGTTAGGGTAATATTAATGTCATTTTTACCATTAATTACCCTATTTACTTTTAAACGTAGTAAATAAAAGTAAAAAGTTACTATTCACCAAACATTATTTTCATCTTATTGAACCACATTTTATTTTTAGATATCAAATTTTTCCCTTAGATTTTGTAAATTCAACTCACAGAAGCGGTAAAATTATGTTTTATACAAATTTGGAAATTCTCCTAGGAGGTGGGTAAAAGATGGTAAAAAGTTCGATAGAATTTTATATATCTATAATCATTATAATATGACCCCATTGAATTACATTGAATTTATATGGGTATTCTATATCTATTTTTACCTAAAATAAATTTAAATAAAATAAATTTAAATAAAATAAATAATTATTTAAATAAAAAGTTGGTTTTAAACAATAACTCAGTGTTTATGACTATTCATCAAAAATTGAAAGTTTTTTAAAAAATACAAAAAATTCACCCTAATATAATTTCGATATTCCAAATACAAAAATGAAGTCCATTTTGAAAGATAAAATTCATAAAATTTCAAAAAGTGGGTATTACTATTCTTAATGTCTAGTTTGATTGGTCGTGGTGTGTTAGAATCTCAAAGTTGCATACAATGCAAGCAATTGCATTATTCAAAGGGAAACGCACCGTAGAAGATTGGGGTGTTACATTCTACCCTCCTTCAAATAATTTCATCCTCGAAATTTCTAGAATATTACTGTATAAAAGTATTCATGTGGTTCTTCATAATATTCTCTTCAGGTTCCCATATTGCCTATTCAATTTTATGGTTTCTCCATTGAACTTTTACAAGACGAGTCGTCCGGTTTCTCAACACTTGTTCTCTTGTATCAAGAATCATGACAGGATCTTCGCAATAAGACATATCGGGTTCCAGTTCTAATTCTTCATAGGTGATCACATGCATTGGGTCGGGCATGTATTTTCTCAATAGTGATATGTGGAACACATCTTGAACATTGTAGCGACATGGTGGCATTGCCAAACTGTAAGCTACATCCCCAATTCATTCTAGAATTTCTAAAGGTCTGATATACCTGGGACTTAATTTAACCTTCTTACCTAATCATATAACTCCCTTCCATAGAGATACCTTCAAGAAAACATGATCTCCTACTTGAAATTCCAAATCCTTACTTCAGTTATCGGCAAAACTCTTATGCATACATTAACCTACTTTGATGTGGGTTTGGATAACCTTGACCTTCTCTATCATTTCATCCAAAAGTTCTAGGCCTACAAATTTTCTTTCACCAACATCATCCCAACAGGTTGGTGTGTGACATCTTTTTCCATATAATGCTTCACATGGTGCCATCTGAATACTTGAATGGAAGCTATTGTTATAGGAAAATTCTACCATATGTAAATATTTATCCCAAATACCTTGAAAGTCATGTGAGAAAGATCTCAACATGTCTTCGAAGGTTTGAATATCCTGTTCCGATTGTGCATAAGTTTGAGGGTGGTAGGCAGTGCACAAATGAAGTTCAATATCTAGGGCTTTCTGATGACTTTCCCAGAATCTTGATGTAAAATGGGGATCACCATAAAAAACAATCGATATGGGTACTTCATGAAGTATTACAACTTCATTAATATATAGTCTTGTGAGACGTTCAAGTGGTAAATCTTCTCTCATAGCAAGAAATTGCGCTGACTTGGTAAAATGATCAACAATGACCCATATTTCATCGTTCCTTCCAGGAGTCTTTGGTAGTCCCATGAAAAATTCCATTGTAATATTATCCCATTTCCACTCAGGTATGGGAAGAGGTTTCATGACTCCTCTAGGATGTTTCCTTCCATCTTTCACTTGTTGACAAACCATACATCTTGACACAAAATCATCAATCTCCCTCTTCATGTTGTCCAACAAAAAATTTTCTTTCAAATCTCAATACATCTTAGAGCTACGAGAGTGTATAGAGAATATTGAGCTATGAGCATCATCTAACAATTCCCTTTTCAGAGTAGGTATATCAGGAACACAAAGACTCATCCCAAATTTCAATGTCACGTCTTCATATATGATGTCACTCAATCTCCCGTGATTCACAGCTTTAATCTTCTGTTGAAAATCATCATCGGCCTAAGAACTCTTTATCCTTTATAGTAAAGATGGTTTGGAAACCATTTGAAAAAGAATTTATGTTTCACCTTCCATGGTTATTCCCATATACATATTTACTGGATCCATGTATATATGATCCTTTTCAACTCTCATCTTATTCAAAACACCGTGATACTTTTTACTCAAAGCATCTTCTACCTTATTTTCCTTCCTCATGTGGTAGTGTATAGTGAAATCATAATCCTTGAGTAGTTCAAGCCACCGTCTTTGCCTCATATTCAATTCCTTTTGAGAGAAAATATACTTCAAACTCATGTGATTAGTATAAAACTCACATTTTTCACCATAGAGATAGTGTCTCCAAAACTTCAAAAAAAATATTACAATTGCGAACTCAAGATCATGAGTAGGATAGGTTTGCTCATGAATTTTCAGTTGTCATGATGCATATGAAATAACTCTATCATTCTTCATAAGGACACAACCATGTCATTTCTTTGAGGAATCACTATAAATAACAAACCCATCATTCCCCAATGGTAGAGTCAAGATAAAATAATTGACTAATATTTTCTTTAGTTCTTCGAAACATTCTTCACACTCTTTTTTCCAAACAAATTTAACCCATTTACGTGTGATTTTCATTAATGGGTTAGCCAATCGGGAAAAATTCTGAATGAAAAATTGATAATAACCTACTAAACCAATAAAGGTGTGTACCTCAGGTATTCTTGTCGGTGCTGGCCATTCAGGGATTGCCTTTTTGTTAGAAGGGTTAACAGAGATTCCATCCTAAGAGACAATATGGCCAATAAAAGAAATCTCCTGAAACCAAAATTCACACTTTCCAAACATCCCATATAATTTATTTCTTCTTTTGGTTTTCAAAGTGGTGAACAAGTTATTTTCATGATATTCATAGATTTTGGAGTATACCAAGATATCATCAATAAATAACACTACAAAGTCATCAAGATATTCCTTGAAAACTCTGTTTATTAGATCCATAAAAATAGAGGATGCATTAGTCAGCCCAAAAGGCATTACTGTAAACTCGTAATGCCCATACCTAGTTCGAAATGATGTTTTCGGAATGTCTTCCCTCTTGACACACAACTAATGATATCCAGATCAAAGGTTAATCTTTGAAATTTTTTGAGCTCCATGATGTTGGTCGAATAAATCATTAATGCAAGGTAGGGGATACTTGTTCTTTATTTTTATAGCATTGATCTCCCTGTAGTCAATGCACAACTTCATAGATCCATGTTTCTTCTTAACAAAAAGAAGAGGGGATTCCCATGGAGAAACACTAGGGTGAATAAATCATTTACTACTCAATTCCTCTAGTTGTTTCTTTAGTTCCACTAATTCCATAGTGGCCATTCTATAAGGGGTCTTTGATATAGGCCTTGAACCAGGAATTAAATCAACGAAAAACTCAATTTCTTGTTCTGATGGATTTCTAGGTAAATCCTCTAGAAACACATCAACAAATTCGTGCACAATAGGTATGTCCTCTATTTGAACATTCCTTTCCTCACCCATAGTTATTTCATTCTCTTCCTCCCAAATAATTTAATTCAGTTGAGCTATTGGGGGTGGATCAAGATAAGAATCAGGTGGTGACTTTTCTGCTCTAAAGAAAACCTCCTTCTTCTTATAATAAATTTTCGTATCATGGTCCGAAAGCCAATCCATTCAAAGAATTATATCAAATTCAATCATGGGTATGATGATGAGATCAGTAGATAAAGAACATTTATATGCTCTAATGGGAACTGATTCACAAAACATTGTTTCAATGATACATCCCTTAAGAGTTTTGACTGAAAACTCCCTTTTTAAATCAAATTGGAAATATCTAGTTTTCTTAGAAAACTGGGAAGATATGAAACAATGCGATGATCATGAATCAAATAAAGCATTGGCTAAACTTGAGGAAACCATTAAATTACCTACCACCATGTCATTCATAGCTTCAACCTCAGCAGTAGTGATCGCATAAGATTAGCCTTGATCCCTTGGCCTTTTCTGAGGTAAGTTTCCTTTATTCTTAGGACATTAATTTGCATAATGTCATATCTCCCTGTAATTGTAGAATCAAACATTGGTAGTGACTTTATTTCCTTTACAATCACCAGAAATATGGCCTTTATTTCTACATTTTTAGCATACTCCTTTTCCTTTTAGACAGGCAGTTGGGTGCTTCCTTCCACAATTATCACATGGTGGAAATTCAATTCTTCCCTTCTTCCCTATTTCTTTATTTTCTTTCCTAGAGTGTTCAGTAGTTCTCTTCTTCTCTTTATTTTATTTAAAGTTGTAAGACTTAGAGAATTACTTTTATGTTTTGATTACACCCAAGACAATATCTTCGTATGATGAGAAGTATTGTGACACTAATGATCAGTGGAGAAATGGTTTTAACCCATATAATAAATGGGAAATATTACTTTTTGAGATACATATAAAATCTACATTATTCCTTGATAACCTTGTAAAGTTAGCTTCATACTTTTGGACATTCTCATCCACTTTTTTCCACAGACTCAAAAATTGCCTCTCCATATCCGCTCGATGGTCATGAGGAAAATATTTTTCTAAGAAAAGTCCTTTAAACTTATTCCATTACATACTAGACACTTCTTCATCTTCTTTTGTGTTTTGAATCAATGGCTACTATCGATCATCATCTCTAGTGAGGCGATAAACTACCATGGAAACTTTTTCCTTTTCCCTAATCCCCTAAGTGTGAAATATTTTCTCTAAGGAATTTATCCATTGGTCAGCCACTAATGAATTTGTACTCCCATTTAATATTGGTGGTTGTTGCCTTATGAAGCGGTCTAACATTGATCCTCCGTGTTCTTTATCTAGGTGCTCCATATGGTTAAGGTTATTATTCATAACTTGTGTGAGTTATCCCAGTATGGTGATAATCTGATCAACACCAGTTATATCACCATCTCCGCTATAATTATCTTGAGTAGGAGGGAAATCCCTATATGGATTACGTGAATTTATATAGTTTCCATTCCTTCCACAAGGCACTATTTTTGAAAAATGGCATAAATTAGATTAGTTTATGAATCAAAAGAAATAATTCTAAACTTGTAAAACACTTGACAAGAATTGAATAGTTTATGGATATAATCCATAATCATAAAAATGTTTTCTTTGAGGAAGTATATACTCATAAACCCTTCATAATGGATTGTAAAGAAAATGACAATTATACTAAGCATATCCCCCAGGAGTGTCGTAACTAAGAGTGCAGCAATGACCGTTGTCGTGAACCACTTCTCGTTCAAGTCTAGCTCAAAGTGGTGTTTTCGGGCTTTACCCCTAGGAACATATGTGCTAGAGCAGCCTCTACCATCTTGTATCCAGAGAGGGATGTATTTCTTGGAAAACTCAAAAAATATCTATAGTAAAAAAAAATCTTGGAAGTTCTTCTATACTAATCCTCAAAGTCTATCTTAGGGCTATGTGCTCTAATCAGAGTTTATCTAAATCTAGTTTACAAGGTTTGTACTAAACTTCCTCTGATATCAATTGTAATGCCCCGACCATAGTTAACCAAATTCGGTGCATTATTACATAACATTGACATGATCAGAAGGAAATCATGTCCTGAAAGACCAATCAGTTTAGTATTATTGGAATCAAGATTCATACATAAGTTCAATTTTACAACTTGAAAAGAAATACAACACCAATTTATTCCATTAGAATCATCAATGCATCCTAGATTATGCCTGAAATTCACTCATAACTTACTTCTTCATATCCTGAGAAAATGAAACATAAGAAAGGGGTGAGGAAAAATGATCAGTAAGGGTATGCAATACAGTGGAAGATAACATAAATATTAATCATGGTGAATAATTGAAAACACGTGCCTTTAAAAATAATAAACATGAACACTTTTATGGCAGGAATATGAGATGAGTAAATAATGCCATAATAAAACATAATCATTGGTATTCTACTAGTCGAATGACCACATGAACAATTAATTTTATTTTCATAATGAGGGAATGTGTAATACCATACATTCTGAAACATTTTTTCAAGGCCTCATCCAAGAAATCTAAAAATGATTAAGGACTCAACAAAAACCATATATAAAATTTTGAAAGGCCTCTTCCAATTCTACGTCTATTTGTCTCATGAGACCTACTGATGGATCGAGGAGCAATAATGGGCTCCACCCGTCACTTACAAAGTCCATTACATTCCTCATATGAAAAGGTTGAAAAATAACACAAACATTCATATTAAAACTAGTATACGAAATGCCAATAATTTAACCATAAAACATGAATGGTATAAAAATAACACATCCACAGTCAAACATATCACAAAACCATCAATAAAATATGAATGATTTGTATCATAATGAATCGACTTCAAACAAGTATAAAATCCATGAAAGGATGTTGACATAGATGAAATAAAAACTATTTGAGAGAAATATCTATTTGTTTTTTTGAAATCATTTAAAGTTACATATTTATAAAAGAAAACATTTATTTTGTAAATATTATTATAATCCTGTAAGGGAAGCTTTGATGATGTTATAACGACAGAGAATAACTGCACCCATAGTATTAGTTAAAAAAGACATTCTTACCTTAATTTTAACGAAAAGGTTATAAAGTACCTTGTTTTGAAAACAACTGAAAGACTCCTTTAAAAACATATAAGTTCAAATATGGGTATAAATGACATTAACCAATTTTCTATTAAATAGTTAAATGTTTTTGAAATACATTTGTAAGAGACATGGATGTGGATGATAAATAGGTCCCAGTAAAAACAACCTCAGATAATAAATAGATTGTTAAATTAACCCTTACCTTGTACTTTTCCTTGGTCGAGGGTAGTTTAAACTCCTGTATAATGGTGAAATAATTGTTATTAAATTATAAAAGAACCATATACATTAATATGATATCATATATGATCTTCTAATATTGACTTGTTAATAATATTTTAGTATTATCATCGTTTCAGGAGTTAACTGATTCATATTCCTTTATATTATTTGTTAAGTAAGTAAAATTTTTTATGGATAGGATATATCTTATTCATATTAATAATGATATTTATTCTTTAAAAATTATTTTTAATCATAAAATGAAAATTATTCATGAATTGATAAGATGGGGAATGAATCTCATCGTGTTCATGGAGACAGTAATCCGTACGTATGCACGAGCGACAATATCATTCTTTTGATATTAAAATTGTATATAAATGGATGTTACATCATATATAAATAATAATTATCATGTTATATTTATTATTTAAATCAATTATACATCATTATCATACCCATCCAAATAATAATGTATTGAATAACAACTACACCACGACATTGAGACGGTAAGTCGTACGTACGCACGTATGATGACATGTCATTCAAAGAATGGATAGAATAATGAATATGGTTGTACCATATTTATAATAATATCACATTATATAGAATATACTGGGGTTATTATTTTATAATGGAAACAGAAAGTAGAGAACAAGTGGAAGAAGAAAAAACTTGAAAGAAGTGATGAAATATTTACCTCTTCTTCGGGTTCTTCCTTTTGATTTTATCAAAAGTCAATCTTAGGTTGGCTTTAAGACTAAAATGAAGGCCTCTAGGATGAAGGGATGAAATTGGAGAGGATATTTTGGGTAGGGTTTGGCCAAGCCAAATTTCTTTGAAGGTTTGAATTTGAGATAAGGGAAGTTCATTTTTATAAGAGGGGTTAGGGGTACCTTAGAAAAATATTGAAATATTATTTTATAATAAACTCATTTTTGGTTAATAATGGAGAAAAAATGATTTATTTAAATGATAAGGTAGGTATGGGTTGAAAAACACTCAAACAGTAGGTTTTAGTCAGGTTTGGGTCACTATATTAAACTTATCTTTTAGATTTAACTCTTAGTTAAATAGTTTGACATTTACCATGTCTCTCTGTATTTTTATATTATATGGTTAATAAACTTACAATAAAATTTCAAAAGAACCCCAAGTGGTTCATTATCCATATATATAACATTATTTATGAAATTTTTCTGATACTTATATTTTTAGGAATGTTATATCAATTAATAATATAATATTTTTTAAAAAAACTATTTTATGTCAATTTTGACACTATTTGGTATTTTGTTTTTTCTAAATTTATAAAAGTTTTATTACTTCTAAAACAATTAATTTAAAAGACCCTATAATGTCATATTAACCTATAAAATTAGTGTAATTCATAAAAAGTATCAAATTACATTTATTTGGGTATTTTTAATATTAATTATTTTAATATTTCATTAATATGGTAATTACTGCATCATCATTATGTCATAAATAAATTTAATTATTTAATTTATAAAAATTATAAATAAAATATAATTATGTAGGAAAGATTTTTATATTTATAATGAATATTTATAGTCGAATTTATCTTATGTATAACACTATATTTAAAATGTTTTAGTTATTGAAATTTGATTTTAACTCTTTTAACTCTTCTTTAAATAAAATAACAATAAATGTCATAATCTAACCCAAGTGGACCAAAGAGGTTCATATTATATTACAGAGATTTTTTTGGTCGAATTATACTTATCCAATAGAATTAAGACATTTTTTATGTTAATAATAATTTCATTTTTACCCTTAATTACCCTATTTACTTTTAACCGTGGTAAATAAAAAAAGTTACTATTCACCAAAAATTATTTTCATCTTATTGAACCACATATTACTTACTGATATGAACTGTGTCTCTCTTATTTTTAAAATTAATCTCGCAAAAGCGGTAAAATTAAGTTTTATACAAATTTGAAAATGCTCCTAGGAGGTGGGTAAAAGACGATAAAAAGTTCGATAAATTTTTATATATCTAAACTCATTATAAAATGAATCCAATGAATTAAATTGAACTTATATAGGTATTATTTATATATTTTGACCTAATATAAATTTAAATAAAATAAATAATCCTTTAAATAAAAATTCAGTTTTAAACAATAACTCAATGTTTTTCAGTATTTATAAAAAATTAAAAGTTTTCAGAAAAATACCAAAAATTCACCCTAATCTAATTTCAATATTCTGAATCCAAAAATGAAGTCCATTTTGAAAGATAAAATTTATAAAATTTCAAAAAGTGGGTATTACTATTCATAATGGATAGTTTGACTAGTTGAAGAGTTTTAGAATCTCGAAGTTGCGTACAATGCAAGCTATTACATTATTTAAAAGGAAACGTACCGTAGAAGCTTGGCGTGTTACAAAATGTGTAATTTTTTATCAGTCTAAAATTTTATAGGATATTTTCATTCTAGCTCAAAGGATAGTTTCTCAGCCGATTTGAAATTTTACTTTTCAAAAATTCTTGTCTCGTAAGATATCTTAACTTCTTGTTGGATAATTTAATTTTCTATATTTTCATCCTAAAAGATATTTTGTGAGTATCATATATATATATTTTTGTCTTTTATGATGATTCACTTTTCAAAATTTTTATCCTCATAAGACCTTTTGGCTATCTCATAATAATTTTGATGTCTCATGGGAAATTTATCATCTCACGTGATGATCTAATTTTCCAAATCTAAAACCCAAAAATGAATTTATCCCTACCCATATAATAATTCAATCTCCTATAGGATTTTTCCCTATTTTCATATGACATTAAAAATATATTTTACCACTTCATTGGATTTTCATAAGCCTTTTTTCTTAGCTAAAAACCTAATATCATATGAATTTCTTGAGCATCTTATTAACTTGGTTGATCATAACACTTTTTGAATCATTTTTGAGTCTATATGAATTATAATTTTATAATACATAATAATTATTATGAAATTTAAAGTCATAATATCAATTCTCTATATAGTTATGATTTTTAATTTTTCATGTTTTACATAACTCTCAGATAGATTATTTGTAGAAAATAAATTTAAACTAAATATATGAAAAATAACACCATCGTGTTAGTGATCAATACAAGGTACCCACATGGATTATAAAATGAATAATATTTCAAAGAATGACACGGTGAAAGATGAAAATTTCATAGAGATTTGATGATTTTGAATAAAAATGGAGACCTAGGGAGGAAGTGATAGATAAATATTTGAAAATAACAATGTCCTCATAGGTTCGACTATGATAAATAAAATGGAAACTGAGGGTCTACAAAATTAACGTGATTCCAGTATTAGTTATTAGGTATGGGAAGATTATCCCTTTTAATGATTTATTTTTCATTTATTAATGAATAAAAACCATCTTTTATTAAATTAATATGGTTTTCAATAGCTTCTTGATTCTTTTAATGTGTTAGATTTTAAGGTTTTAAATTGGTTCACTATTTATAGGTAAGGTTGATCTTTTACAATCTCCCTCTATATAGAATAGAATGTCTCAAAGGATCTGGTTATACTAGGAGGTGAGTTTCTATAAATCACTATAATGTGTGTGGAGGCATTGGTTACTTCTTAATTTTCATGGAATTTCAATACCTGATTGGGCATTTCCTTGGTAGTTTGGGAGTTGTTTACTGAATCATCACGCAAACAAGATGGGAGGTTAAAAATGAAGTAATTACTACTAGGTATGTATCCACAATAAATTTTAACCAAGGGTGATTGAATAATAAAATAAATATTCTTTTATTTATCAATTAATAAGAATCGTTTTAAAACCATTTTAGGTACTATGATAACACTACATGTGGAAATCCAACCATGAACCAATCACCATTCTCAATATCATTCTTCAAAATAATTTAATTCAATTCTTAATTTTTAATTGAAATTGGAAAATACAAAACAAAACCCATTTTATTTAACTAATAATTAAGTAGAAATAAATTTTTTACACATCTATCTAGGATACAATCTTAGGTTACCACAATAAGTAAATTAATATTAGGAAATAAAATTTCTTTTTCTACACCCCCTGACAGATTATGCTAATGTAAATGTTAACTGAAGATACATAACATCAATTACATGTTACATAAGTGATATATTCAGGATTCCAAGATATTTATTAATAGGTTAAATATGATTTAAGAGAAAATTAAATAAGATGAAATTAGTGATGAATTGAACAAATATTTGAATGAGTATTTTGGAGATTTAAATAAGATACTTTTTTTCCTTGTTTTGAGAAATCTATTTCATTTTTCATAGACGGCACCAATAGTTAATAGGGATTATAAGACCAAATATTTTGGATTTTTTAAAATATTTAAGTATAAAAACTATCCACATTATCATGATGAGTATTCAAAGAGGTAGAATGAGCCAACAAAGAGGTGATGAGGAAATATTAAATGAGTAAGAGCAAATTTTTGTTTTTCCTAACTATTTAATGACCATTGATGTTCTTTTTAAATAAGAAGGTGAAAATTCATGATGAATATTGTATAGACTTAGAGAATATAAACCTATTGATACAGAATAATTATTCAGTTCATTAAATATTTTTCATTTTCTAACACCATTATAAATAGTAGCGATCATATATAAATAACATTCACTATACGTCAACTTTTAGGACAAAATTTTTTGGTTAAGGTCGATACCTTCCCACTATTTATTAACTTTATCATATAAGTAAATCCTATGTTCTGAAAATTTAACCAACAATAGCAAGGAAATAGTCACACACATTGGGGGATAAATTTTAAAAAAATCGATGTGATTTTGTGATTTTATTTATCTATTATATATAAGTAATGGTGAGTTTTAATTTTGAGAGGATCTCGACTTTAACTATTAATTAATTATAATTTAAAAATAAATTATAAAACAAGGTAACACTAATTCAAAACTCTTCTCAAAATTATTTATAATATTACCTAAGAACATTTATTGGTATAATAGGAATCCATGTTTCCAATTAAGGATCCAATATTGGTTGAAGAAAATATTAAGAATAACAATTTTATCAACATTAGAGGTATACCCATTTTTATGATAAGAACTATCATAGCTAAAAGAATAGCATCATACCTTATCCCCTTTCACATAGAATGTGTGGTTTGGATGATTCCACTGTTGGTTTTAAAATTATTGAGGGATTTTATTCTATGAATCATACTGACAATTGAAATATTGGTTTTTATGGAAAATGAAGGAATTTTATTTCAATTTCCTCATTTAAAACGGTTTTTAATAATGTTATGAGATTAAAAATTGCAAAATAAATTTCAAACAATATTGAGAATATCTATGAAGGTAATTTTAAACATAAAGACGACAAATTAAAAATATTGAGGGCTAGGTTATAATATATGAAGTTGGATGATAATGAATTCATTGATTATTTTTTTAAAAATCATTGAAATTTAATGAAATATCAGAAGATATAGAGAAACACTATAGAATTCCACTATGGTTGAAAGCTATTAAAGATTATTTTTGATATATTTTCTTTCAAATTCCCCTCACTGAAAGATATAAAATCAAGATAACTCTCTCGTGATGAGTTATACAATACACTCATTGCATCTGAACTGAGAAAATAAAGAAACCTCAAAATCAGATACATTAATATTAAATAATTTTATATGAATATTCAATACATCTCATAAAAATAAATTCTTGATAACTATAATGGTTTTTTTATTTGAAGGATAGATAAATAATCAACTAATTTTATGAATGATCTTGAACATCTCTTACAAAGTTCTTATCACATCATCCCCTTTTTAGATATTTCCTACTTAAAAGCCTTCTTCATATCCTTGTGAAATGAAATCATATGAAATGGTGAGCTTATATGATCAGTAAGGTTAGAAATGGGAGATATAAATTTTTTATCAAAAGTGATCATAAGATAATTTTAATGGTTTGAGAACATTATCATAGCTTATGATATCATTACCAACAATTCATAAACCCTAAAACACGATTCATGGAATAAGTCATTATTATAATAAAATACATTATTCATAATATTATGGAATCATAAATAATAAATTAGGATCTATAAATGAATATTATAAGTATATGGAATAAGGTTGTGTCATTAAATTGTCCTGTAATGATAAGCATAGAAATCACAGGTCAACTCTTCTCAATGTGGAATTCATATCATAGTTGGCTTGGGAAAACCACACATTTAACTTAATGGGCTTGGGATAATTTCTCATGTCCCCTCTTATTCTTGGAATAACTACCCATGTACCATATTGGGCTTAGAAAATCCTCTCATGTAACCTATTAGGCTTGGGATAACCTATTGTGTACCCTATTGGACTTGGGATTAACACTCATGTACCATTTGAGACATTGAGATATCAAATATTAACCAATTCATTGGAGGGATATATTAGGCCCACCCATTTTATAATAATAAAATATTCATATAAATACCATAATAACATATGAGAATTAATCATTCCTTTATATTTTAATTAACCCATTATAAATAAATATGCTTCATGAAACATCATTAACACATCATCATCATAATACATACATAGATAGGAAGTGATCATACGATCATATCCCTAGTGAAACATATCAATACATAAATTATTTTAACAAATAATAGAAATATTATTATAAAAGAATTTGAAATATTCATAAAAAAGTGAAAAAATAATTTTACCATTGGAATTTTATAAAAAATTAAAAATACAAGAATAATTGGAATAGTATTTTCTTTGAAAACTATAGAAATTGAAAAGGAGGATTGATAATGAGTACTGGTAATCACAATAGAAAAATGTTGTCTAGACATAAATGTTCAAAAAAAATTATTTTCTTACTTTTGTATAATGAAAAGGCGTGAGTCTGGTTGTGCCCAAATTTACCAAATAAATTTGGTATAAGCGGTCACTTGTAGAACAACTTGGGTTATCGAATCCTCAGGGACTGAAAAAGTATCCTTTAGACACTCAAAGAGGTCGATGGAGGATTGATATGTTTGAATTTATTTAATTTTTAAATGGTATTTTTAAATACATAAGTGATTTAAATTTAAAAATAATTAGTTGATCCATGGTTATCGCATGGGGTGGATTGGATGATTTTCTTTTTAAATTATTTCAATGTCATAAATTCAACCATTTCCTTCAACAGAATATGAACTTCCCAAATTACTACAATAATTAATAGTCTTTAATATCATAAGGATAATCACATATACACTTGTAGGATCATATTGATGAGAAATACAAGGTATAGGATCTTTTTATCACTCGAGATGTGTATCAATAAAACCGGTGAGTTCAAAGGAGAAGGTACATCGTTGAATGAAAATATCAATAACAGAATTGATTAATATTTATTAAACAAAGAAATAACATCAAACACATACCATTGATACTCCCTTGGATCAACCCATTAGATAGTTATCCCTCTATTAATTCGGTTATATCAATGTAAGAGGAAAGTAGAATTATGAGGGTGGAATTGAAGAAGAAGAAAAAAACTGAATTATGATCACTCCAGCATTCTGTGATAAAATTCACAAGTGGTACTGTGAATGAGTTCACACCTTGATTCAATGGTATCAATGTGATATTTAATATAATAAAATAATAAATTACTATGAAAATATTTTATTAATAAATCAGGGTGAATGAAAAACTTACATGAGAAAAAATGATGATGCGATTACAAAATGAATGTAGGAAATTACAATTGAAAGTAAAAAAACATTGATAGAAAAGAAAAACATAGATGAGAATTTCCTTCACCAATATCTCTTTATGTCGAAATATTTTGAGCCTTATTTCTACCCACAATCAATAAATTTGTCCCCATTAATTGGTAGAGTCAAAAAAAGGGAGAGAAAATCAAGGGAAATTTTAAGTTTCAAAGTTGACCATAAAATTCATCAAGATTCATCCCACTTTTTGACGTGTGAATTTGTAACTGTGGAAGGTTAAATTCTAAGGGGTCGTAGAAATAAAATATCTTCATCCATGTGTCCTCTATAATATTTCAACATTTTAGGCACATTTAAATAGCCGTTTCGATGTTATGCTCATTCTAGTGAGATGAATTTATGGGCATTCAGATCTTTCCCACCCTTTAAATGCCAAATTTGCCTGCCATTATCTCTATAAAAACTTTAGAATTAGATCTGTCCACATTTTAATGAAATTATACCCATATATTTCTATTTCTATATTAAAAATTTGATCTTCATTGGCCATGGATTACAGGCCCCATATTTGTTTGATGGGCCTTAGGCCCATTATCCTTTGTCTAGAAAATTTCTTCATTAATGCTGAAAAATATCCATATTCCCTTGAGATTTATCCATTGATCATAAAAGAAAAAATGTTCTGAAAAATGTGATCAATAATATCCCAAAATAATAAATGAAAAAAACTAAATAAATGAATTCCAAAAACAGATGATTCATTGGGCCCAAATTTACACTTTAAACATGAATTGCACTTGTGATGAGAAATAAAGTTCAATTTATAAAATGACTTAAAAATTATGTTTATAGACTTTGGAACACATGAATATTAAGATATAATCAATGAATATTATCCTATTTCAGTGGCTAATCACACCCCCAAATTTATTTTTTCTAGTCTAGAAAAAAAATAATCTAAAAAATATGTAATTGAATTTCCTTTTTTGAAAATATTTTATCATACATTTCTCACAAAAAAATCATTCCAAAAAATCATAAAACCCATAAATTTTTTTTCAAACAAGATAGTTCCACATGCATATCCAAAGTCCAATACCATTCCTTTTTTAAAATTCATCATCACATTTCATTCAATTCCAATTAAACATGATGATGTGTTTTGTATCACACAAGGCATGGGACCCGTCTTCTTATTCAAGGGGGAGAATGGAAGTGATATGTGGGAATCACATTAAACCTTAAGATGAGTATCAAAAAAAATTTATTTTTTATTTTTTCTGTTTTTTGTTTTGAACCACAATAGACATGAAAAGACTAAATCAAAGCTAGAAAACTATGGAGTCAAAATCCCCAATTTCCGGACACCACTCATATTGTCAATTATATGATTTACAATAGAGATATAAATCCAAAATCTAGGTAAGAAAACTATGGAGTCACAATCCCCAAGTGACAGATTCCACATAATTGGATAGAACATTACTCTATGTGGTCTTGTTTTTCATTTTTTTATAATCAAATTAAAATAAAAGTGGCCCTGAACCCAATGCTATTTTGAATGGGACCCATAAAATCAAATTTACACCCCATATGTAATGTATTTGTATTGTAAAATATTTATTAAGGGTGTGAACATTTTAACTTGGAAAAATTACATCAGAAAACCACATATTCCAAAAAACCATTACTCACGAAATTAAACATGCATTAAAATCATTATAAAATCATTCAAAAGCGTTCAAAAATCATTTTTCACTTTTCAAAATGTAAATTAATGAATTCAAGGATTTTGAATTGAATTTTTATCATATTTTTTTTTGAAATCCCATATTTAACTCCCTCCCAACATAGAATGAAACTACCCTCAGTTTTGAAAGATAAAATAGATATTATAATTGGGATAAAAGAGGGGGGAAAGTGATTTGAAATGAAATCACTGAAAAACAATCACTTGGTTTTAAGTTTGTGTCCTATATATATTCATTTGATTACTTTGGATTTACATCACATGTTGAATATTCGGATATGTTTGATGGATGGGTTTGATCTTCTAGAGAGAAATGGGGTTATTTTGAAATACAAAAATTCATCAACACCTAAATCTCAAACACAAGAGATATTACATCACATTAGAAACCCAAAGGGGTTCTCTTGAGAAATAAAAAACTCACAAAAAATGTAGAAGTAGGGTTTCCTCCCAAAAAAGGATTAATTTAAAGTTGTTATCTTGACTTGGACCCCCGATAATATCCAATACTAAATGTAAAAATTTTACAGTCACCATCATTCACCAATTCAACTTGACTAAGATTGATTCTTTGTTTTTTTAATGTACAATATCGTGTTCAACAATTAGTGTGAAAGTAAATTAAATATCCCAAAAGTTTGATCTGGTTGCTTCAGTGTTCTTGCCTAAGAAATTAAGGATAAATCCTACTATTTTTGATTTCAAGAGATAAATGGTTGAAAATTAAATGGTACTGGTTATCATATATGGATATATTATTGATTGGGGATGTAATGAAAATAATATTTATTTTGGGTTCATTGAAATTTCCCATAGCAAATTATAAATTTGAATCATAAACAATTTCTTCTCCAAGAGATTTAGAAATAATTCGTTCACTATGAAAGTATGATTCATCTCCAAAATATTCCAATTAAATATCAGTAATGGGTATAGAATTAATGCTTATTATTATCTCAATGATTTAGTTATTGTTGGTCTTGAAAAATCAACATTGGAGACATATTCAAAATATTCAATCCATGATAACACATTTCCCTCTTTTGAATCCAAAAAATCAATTTCCTCTTGATTTAAACACCCTTAAACAATTCCTTGATCTTATTTAGCTATCTCTAATCCAATGGTTGGTTTATTAGTAAATTTATGAGATGGTTTTTGGATAAAATATACTTCACATAAGGTTATGGAAGGGATATTTAGTATAGGGATGGTTTGCTCACAAGTTTTAATTATTTGTAGTTATAATCTCAAACATGATACCTATGAATTAATTTTTTCCATTTTTTCACAAAATTTTTCTAGAATGTTTTTTGGATTGGGATGGATATGAATTTTGACATCATGTAATTCATTATGTTTGAACTCATTAACCATCCTTGAAAGGGATGGAAGTTTATACTTTAAATATTCATCATCCCAAAGATTGTACATCTCATCAGATGTGGCGTATTCATTCAAGGGTTGATAAATGAAATTTTCTATGTGAGGAGATTCCCAATATTGATTTTTAATTTGATTCTAGATTTGTTTTATAAAGTGATATTGATGATGATATTCTATTGGATGTATTTTGAAATGACGATTATAGATTCTTAGGATAGACTCAAACAGAAAGGGTAAGAGAGAAGAGAAATGGGGGTAAGAAAAAAGAATTTGTAATGATAAAATAAAGTGAGTATTTAAGATAAAATAATTGGGTCTCTTGAAACAACACAAAATTATTTTTGTTCCTAAATTTACCCAAGAAATATGGTAAAACTAGTTACTTGTAGTACAACTTAGGTTATCAAATTCATAGGAAATGAAGAAGTAATATTTAGACACTCAAAATGGTTGGTAGAGGATTGGGTTGTTTGAATTGATTTCTATACTAAATGGTATTTTAATGACATAAGTGAATTAAATTTAAAATTAATTATTTAATAATTGTTTACTGCATGGGGTGGATTGGATGAATTTTTTTCTAAATTATTTCAATGTCTTAAATTTGAGTGCTTCCATCAAAGAAATATGAACTTAAAAAATGTATCACATTATTTTGAGTCTTAACTATCCTAAGTCTAATAACATATAAACTTGTGTGGTCATATTGATGATCACTTCAAGTTATAGGATCCTTTTAGCACTCAATATGTGTATTAGTAAAATTGGTGAGTTCAAAGTAGAAGGTAAATCATTGAATGAAAATCTCAAAAATAGAATTGATTAAGTATTATTAAACTAAGAAATACAATTCAATACATCCCCTTTCCACTCCCTTGGATAAAAAAATTATATTATTATCCCTCTATTGATTCTAATATGTCAATATAAGTGGGTAGTTGAATCTTGACAGTGGAATTGAAAAAGAAGAAAAATACTGAATTGCAATCACTCTATTGTTGTGTGATAAAATTAATAAGTGATTGTGTGAATGAGTTTAAACATTGAATCAATGGTATAAATGTGATATTTAAAAGAATAAAATAATAGAATATGAAGAATTAATATTATTATAAATTATGGTGAATGAAAAACCTACATAAGAAAAATTGATGACACAATTACAAAATTAATGATGGAAATTACAACTGAAATTAAAAAACATCGATTGAAAAGAAAAACATGGCAGATAATTACCTTAACCACCAACTCATTATATAGGAATATTTGGATCCTTAGGTCTATTAAACATCAATAAATTCTTCCCCATTAATTTAGAGAGTCAAAAGGAGGGTAAGAAAATCAAGGGAAATTTGACTTTTCAAAATTGACCTGAAAATTCATCCACATTCATCCCCCTTTTTGACCTATGCATTTGTAACTGAAGAGGGACTAATTAGAAGGGGTAATAAATATATAATATCTTCATACATGTGTCCTCTAAGAGCTTAAAAAATATAAGGAAAATTTGAACACCCGTTTGGATTTTATGCTTGATCTAGTGAGATGATTTATGGGCGTTCAGAGCTAGCCCACCATTTTAATGTCAACTTCGTCTCCCTTAATCTCTATAAAAACTTGAGAATTAGCTCCAAACACTATTTAATGAAATTATAGCCATATTTTTATATTTATATATTAAAAATATGAGCTTCATTGGGCTTGTATTGTGGGTACCACTTTTGTTTGACGGGCCTTAGGCCCATTATGCTTTGTGCAAAAAATTTCGTCATTCATCGTAAAAATTCCCATCTTACCTTGGGATTCATACATAAATCTTAAAAGAAAAAATGTTCTAAAAAAAGTGATCAATCATATCCCAAAATATTAAATTAAAAAAATTAAAAAAATAAATTCCACAGATAGATGACTGATTGGGACCAAATTTATACTTTAAAGATGAATTGCACTTATGATGAGAAATGAAGTTCAATTTATAAAATGCACTAAAAATGATGTTTATGGACATTGGAAAACATTAATATTAAGATATAATATTTGAATTCTAGCCTCTTTTAGTGGCTAATTAGATTTATATGGAATGTTTTTGAAAATATCCAATTAAATTGTTTTTAATAAAATTAAAAGGTAGTAGAAGAAAAAAAATTAAACCTTCATCTATAGATAAGAAATTACATAAAACAATTTGAAGAAAATGGGTATATAAGAGAATTATTCCCAACCAAACAGGTAAAATATGGTCTCTTTTTTTCAAAAAATTATTTTAGTCATTTCAGTCCCAAAAAGGTTAAGGATTAAAATAATACATGAAAACCATATAAATAACTAAATAATAATAAAATATATTGTTTTTAAGAGATAAATAATGTACAATTTCCCATAACAAAAATTGAAACATAAATAATCTTGATAAAAAGTTAGATCATAAGATAAACACTTAAATTTTTTTGATATTTGAATCAATATCTCATATAATATATAACCTTAAAATTATTTGGAAATCCACATAATTTTAATTAAAATAATCATAAAATACATTCATGAGATGTATATGAATTATACAAAAGAAAAAGGCAGTGAATATAGAATATATCATAATGAATGGATATTGAGATGAGGAAACCCTTACCACAATTACCAACATGATTCATACACTCTAAAATACAATATAAATAATTTTGAATTATTATAAATATAAAATAAAAACATATTAATAATTACATTTATATATATCATTCATTTATAATTTCCAATAATCAATTAATTAGTAGTTTTTAATTAAAATCAATGCATGGGTGTTAACTATACTATTTTCTATCCATGTTTTAGTTTGAAAGTTCACGTTCATTCCCATTATTTAGGTTAATTTAATATTGATCACGTAATAAATATAATATATCTTTATTATATACAGTTTATAAAATTCCAGGTAATGTGGTTATGAAAAATTAATTACATCACATCATAAAGGTGGTAACCCGCACGTATGCACAGGTTATGCTTTCAACTTTCAAGATAGAAAAGAAAGGAATGTAAGTAATAATTTTGATTTAATGAATAATAATTATATTATAAATATATTATATCTTCTTTAAATATATCTATATAACCATCCCTGAGAGGTGGTGATGAATAGTGAAATACATCTCTTCATTGAGGCGGTAGTCCAGACGCACACATGAGCAACATGTTCATTTTACATTGGATGGAAATGAGATAGAAAATGGTTATAACATTAACATAAAACATATAAGTATAGTTAAGATATTTATTTAATTATATTAATATGGTTATATAATATTTTTTTGGAGGTTTAAGAATAAAGAAACCTGAAAAGGGTTAGTTAAAACATAAAACATTTCCTTGGATAATATTCATTTAAAAAGACCTTAAAGTTTCATAGATAGGTATTTTTGGAATAAAACATCCTATAGTACATGGATAATGGGTTCAGGAAGGTATTTTTATAGATATTGGTTGAGATAAGGTGATAAAATGGTGTGGAGAAGTGAGAATAGAAGGTTCCTATTTATATGTGAGGGGAGTGAAACCATAGTAAATACCATTAACTTTAAAATAATATAATTTAATTTCCATTGTAAATTTAAAAAAAGGGATAAAATATAAATTTTCATAATATAAGGTATATATCCACCCAATAAATCATATTTAGTCAATTTTTAGTGATAATTGAATTCATATCTCCTAGTTTAACCCCCCCCCCCCATTAACCCTTTAACCCTTACAATAGCAATAATGCTTTTACCATGGTAACTATTCATTATTGATAAATATTAAGTTAAACTTATTAAATAATATAAATTACGATGATTAAAAAATTTGAATCTAGTTTATAATATTAAATTCCTCGTGGTGGAAAAGTTCACTTTTAATATATGTATGCAACATGTAATAGAAAAAATTTATTAGAAAATTTTCATTTAAGTATATAAATAAATTTATACCAAAATAATGTTTAATTTTTTAGGATATACATTGGAGTTTTAGGAACCAACATCAAAATATAGTCCTCTTTTGGTGACCCCCTCATGGATATTTTCTTCAACATGGATCACTTACCACCAGCGGGCTCACTGCAAATCCCTCTCTCAAAAGGACATGTAATGTGGAGGGGACTGTATGGGGCTTATAACATTTCCAAAAAACCCTCCATGGCGTGATGTGGGACATGAGTGTAATAACATGGAGAAACCTCAATGGCCACACCACAACATTGGGTGTTACGAAACTACCTCACTAGCTATATTGTGAGGCCCTTAGAGCTTGAAGGCTCTTATTCATAGAGAATCATTTCATTTTTTTGGACTATATCAATATCCTCCTCAATGAATACCCTATAAATATAAGGATACCCACCTCCTATAATTCCAATTTTAAGAATCCTATGGATGATAAAACTCTGAGAGTGGGATGAATAAGGGTATAAGATATTCTTTATCTAAATAGGACCATGTTCTCTAACCTCCAAGAACTCTTTGAATTATATTCCTCTTCTCTAACGAAAATATGAAAATAGTATATGAAATATAGAATTTTACTTGGTTCACCCATAATGGGATAATTCCATGTATAATTCATAACAATGAATCTGTGCACCAAAGTCACTAGAATCTAACTACTTAAAGTAGAATTTTGAGTGATCTTATTATCCCTCATATTTCCCTACAACAAAAAATAGAGAACTTGTTGCTCCATTTTTTGGATCTTCCTTATTAACATAAATAAAATCATTATCATTAAAGTATGAGGGTGTTTTGTATTTTTCAAAACAATGTCAACTTCTAGCGAGAATGAGGCTCTTTGAATTACGCCATCTTCAACCTTCGAACTTGTAGATGAAATCTAGATCAAAACCTCTAGACACTATTTTTTCAAAACTACTCTTCCCTGAAGCCTATTGTCACTTTATAATTTCTATATATTTACCATAATATTTCTCAACCTCTTTGAAATAAATCCAAAGGCTAGGATGAATCTTATATTCCTAGGATCATGCCAAGTGTGCCCCATAATTAATGGGGTCATCATGCACCATGAATTCTGAGTTGACCACCAGGGGTTATAGCTCATAACACCCTATGATTGAATTATTATGTATATTGAAAAACCTCTAGATAATATGTGTTATGAGGTACTATAGTGTAACACCTTACATTCTTCAGTTTTTGTAAAATAACCACCATTGCTACGATATAATTGTAAGAAAATCTATTTTATCTGAGGTGTGGTAGAAAAGATTGTGTTATAGAGAATCATTTTTATAAACATCGCATTCTATCATAGAATTAAATTCTTATTAACTCCACATGATATGTGGTATGGACTCCTCCAAATAGCTTCAAACATTAGTGTTGTTGTGTGACCTGTGAGGCTGTTTCGTAGTACTACACCCATATCCCATATAATGTAATAGAAGGTTCTTGGATATGGTATATAATCCCCAAGGAATACCCTCTCCATTAAAATTCCTTTTATAAAAAAAATTATCGAGACCCCTTGTGGGTAGTGAGTCATGTTTAAGAGAAAATAAATGAGGGAGTGATCCAATGGGGACAATATTATGATGGAGGGTCTTACAACCCCAATGTAGAGAAAATAAAATTTATTTCCATGAAATTTATTGGATTATGTATGAAAAATAAGAGTTTTATTATTTCAAAAGAATACCAAAACTTCATGGATCACTGTGAATACGTAAGTTATGGAAAGGGACTAAAATAGTTTTTTATTAGAATAAAATATTAATTAGGTTCCAAATAGTCAAGAATGATTTTCCAAATTCAATATAATTGTTTTTAATGATCTATTTTTCTCATTAAACACATATTTGTATGATAAATGGTTCCATATATTTTTACTTTATAATTATATCATAATTATTTCATAAAATTTACAGTATTTCTAAAATTGGTATTTTTTATAATTAACCAAAAAATAAATAATTTTAGATTCATCTAGAAAATTTAATCTAAACTAATTTTTACATGATGAATTTACATACCTAGTAAATATTTTCATATTAAAAGTCTTAAATTTATAAATTTATCCTTAAAATAAAAATTATATAATACAAAATAAAAACATTTATTTTAATTTTAACAATTTTTTCACTAAGAATTATTACACTATTATTAATTACCATTAATTAACTATTTCATGGATTATAATAATTGATTTTTTATTTATAAATTTAATTTTATTGAAAAAGTTTTATACCATTCCTCAAAAATACTAAATTAAATAAAAATGCAGAATTAAAGAAAGGAGTTTGAAATAAGAACTTTAGAATCAACTGTATTGTCTTAAGTGAATTCAACCCTTTTAAAAAATTCATTTATTTCATAGATTATTTTAACTATCTAATAATGTGTTTTCGTTTTATATTTTGTTAAATAATTGTTCACTTAATTTTAGTGTTTTTTGAAATATAACATATCAAACACACCAAAATTATTTAAGAGGAAAATATATTTTAAAATATCCATGTGTTATATTCCAACCCCCTCATAAGAAATTTTCAAACAAAATTATATTACTCTAAAGAAATATCATTGAAGATACTTATACCTCATTACATCCTATAGATCCCACATAGCTTCTTCAAATTTATGGTTCATCATAATACTTTGACTATGTGTGTGGTCTTGTTCTAAATCACTTTATATCTTTGATTGAGATTCTCCATCTGTTGTTACTTGTAATAAAGAACATGATCCTATGATTATTCTATGAGTTTAGAACCTAAAAAGGATTATGTATTATCTTCATTATAAGATATAGACAAAACACATCATGAACTTGGTAAAGGTTTGGTGGAAGTTCTATGAAATAAGTTAGAATTGAAATAAGATCATGAATTTGATAGTGACCGATATATTGACGGATCAACATCCTCTTATTTCCTAATCTTATAACCTTTTTCGTAGATGATATTCAAATGAATACATTTTCACTCGCATAAATCTATAGATCACTTTGATAACTATTAATATAAATTCATTTTTGAACTTTGATCCAACCTAATGTGTTTACTAATGGATTTAATATTATCCTTATATTTCGTTTTCTAGCTCAATCCCCAATAGATTATGTTCTCTAAAATAATCCTACCATGTTGGATTGATACAATTTTTTCCATAGTGGGATTCATAAAGAACCATATAAATCCTCTAGTGAAAGCTATTATTTTAATAAAATTCAACTAGAGGAAGGTGTTGATCCCAAACACCTCTAAAATTTATAGATAAATTTCTCAAAATATATTTTCTGGGGTGAAAAGTCATCCCAAGATGACCATCTATTTGAGGATGATGTGCAATTCTAAAACTCAAATATGTATTTAATGCCTAATAAAGACTTATCATGGACATAAAGGTAAATTTCATGTCTCAGTCATATATGAATTATATTAGTAATCTATAAATCCTTACCACTTCTTTAATATATATTCTAGAATGTCTTTCGAGAAATAACTATTTTCTTATAGTAATTAAACACACTGAATTTTTAAGGTGACTGGCTTCATCCCAAACATATTTTTATCCTATAAATGTTTCATGGAGTGCTATGATGAATCTGATGGTCACATTTTACCATATTCATGTATGTATGTGTAATGGTTTCATTATTCCATTTGACATTTAGAGTCTATCCTTAACTAGATGACATTATAGGAATTGAGATGGATACTCTATAAGATATTGTTTCAAGTTTTCCCATGACAAATTATTTTAGATATTCATGTATATATTTTTAATTCTAGGATGGATATATAATGATGAGTTATGTGATTCATCTAATAAATCCTTCTTCAATTATGGTATTGAAGTGACACATATATAGTTCTTAAACCTTTTTTCCATCATGGTCATGGTTAAACTCTCTAATATTTATTACCTTCTTTTTCAGTTCCACACCCTCATTCTATGCCTCTTTAATCTTTATATGGATGGATTATAGAACAATAATTTTTGAAATATAATATTTTACTCTTTCCTTGTAATTTCAAGGTCAATTATTTGATAATACATAAGTATTTAATCTTTTTTAATCCTTATTATGGATAATCTTGCATGATCCTTCTAACTCAGTAGATCATCCTCCTTGTTCAGTTTCCCAGGGTGGCAATGTATTTAACATTAATAATATTTAATCAACTCTAAATACCTCATTTAGAATATATTAAACA
This sequence comes from Viscum album, assembly GCA_963277665.1. Classification (NCBI taxonomy): domain Eukaryota; kingdom Viridiplantae; phylum Streptophyta; class Magnoliopsida; order Santalales; family Viscaceae; genus Viscum; species Viscum album. The sequence goes on along the minus strand of OY728164.1, from coordinate 563,606,775 downwards.
CTTTATATGTGAATATATACTTTATGTTTTTATAATCAATATATTTATCACACATTTCACTATTAGATAATGAACTCATATTTTAAATTAAAAAATTACAACTACCAATTATAAATCTCGAGTGAGGTAATTTTTCTCCTAAAACTTCAATTTTCTTGAGGCATATGATACTTCCATGTCATTATTAATGAGAACACATAAAAATACCACATATGATAGGCCAATATATATTACAAACCCATCTCCACTATAGGTTTGTCTATGAATAAGTTCACTAACCAACCTTCACATCATCTCCTTAAAACTTTCTTCACATTCACTTTATCAATAGAACTTATCTCCCATAAATTTAAAATTGGTTATTGAATATGATATCCTAATAAATTTCTCATAATTCAATGGTAATATATGGCCAATATATAAAAACTATGGATCTCATTCACCACAGTTGTTTTTGTCCACTATTCAAAAACTTATATCCTTGAAAGATCCATCGATATACCATCTCTTTTAATTACATGATGTAATAATGATACATTATGTTGCCAAAATGTACACTTTCTAAATTTGGAATATAGATTATTCTTCTTCCAGGTATTCAAAACAATCCTAAAATTATCTTCATTCTCTTTAATACTATTGTAATATAGGATAATATCCTTTATAAACACTTCTACAAACTAATCTAGGTAATATCTAAATACTCTATTCAATAGATATATAAAGATAACAGGGACATTGGTAAGTATAAATGGCATCACTATAAACTCATAGTGTCTATACCTCAAGCAGAAGGATTTTTTGTGTATATCCTCCCTTTAGAACCTTATTTGGTGATATCCAAATTGAAGATAAATCACGGAAAAGTGTTGATCTCTACTCACCTGATCAAATGAGTCACCCAGAATAGTGATTTAATCAGAAATTAAAAATAAACAGGAGATTAAAGGTTATAATTAATAATATATGTTAATTTATATATGATCGTGGTTCTATAATATGTGTATAATAAATATATATTTACTATACATGAGGTTTGAAAACATATGAAGGAAGTTGGACATGAGGTTGGGTTTTATGTTACAATATCATTATTTATGAGGATTGTTTGTGATTAATTTTTATGATTATGAAATTTCATGTTATACCTCTCAAGACAATGATAAATTTTATTCCCCTATATTTATTTTAGTAGAATATATATTTCTATTTCATTTTCCACTCTTTAATACCCCAATAGAATAAAAGAATGTTTTTAAGGAAAATAGACATTATTTCTCTATTTGATCAAAAATCCTTTCTCTTCAATGTTCATGTCTTCTAAAAATCTTTTGAAGAATGTTTTTACTTTTCTATTATGATTTTTTCAATTCATTTTTATCCATGTTTTGATATTTTTAAAACAATTTAAGACATACAGAATTTAAGGTAATCACAATGGGCTATTTGCGACAGACACCCGTCGCAAAAAGTCATTTGCAACGGGAGTCTGTAAAAAATAACTTGTCGTGGAAGGTGGAATCACAAATGTAAGTATATGTGACTGACCTTCACAAATAATATTTTATTTATGGGTTAGTGATCCATCATAATATCTTATCATATCATTTTTTAAATAAACTTTTGTGACTGTCCATCGCAAATAAAAAATTGTCCAAAAAAAGATCAAAATTAAAAATAATTAAAAAAAATTACTAATAAAATAATAAAATAAGATTAATTATAGTTTTAAAATATATATTTTTAAAAATAATTTAAATATTAAATAAAATAAATGTAATTTAAAAAATTAAGAAATAAATATATGTAACAATAATAAAAATATTTTAAATTATTAAAATTAATTAGTAATCTATTATATTGAAAAATAATTAAAAAAATAAAAAAATAAAATATATTTAATAATAATTAAAAAACATAAAATTAATTAAAAACATTTAAAAACATTAAAAATAATTTTAAAATTACATATATTTAAAAAAAATAAAAAAATTTAAAAATTTTAAAAAAATAGACATAAAATTAATTCATCATTTAAAACATAATATGTTTGTTATACCAAATCAAAAAATATTAATAAAAACATAAAAAATCATCACTTATCGTTAGGTTGAGCGTGATCACTCAAAGGATCAGGGGGAGGAAAATCTATTCCAACATCGTGAACAAGTCACTACATATACTCATCTCTCAGATGATACTACCTTCGCTCCTCCTCCCTCTCCTTCTACATCTACTTTATCATATCATCCTGAGCTCTCAACCTGTCCTTATACTATGGAGTGGATAATGACATCATCGATGACTCTCCACGAGCTCCCTCCCCGCTCACTGATACCATTATAGAAGTACCATAATAAAACATAGGTATTAGTTGAGAACCAATACCGATCACCTGACCTTTCTCGACACCCTACGATGTGGGATGTATCTAAGCCCCCTCATTGAAACCCAAATCAGTAGTGACATCTTGTTCACTCTCGGATTGACTATTTTGTGAATGAGAAGTCACGACCTCATATGTTTCCTTTAAATATAATTACAAATTATATTAACAATAAAATCAATATTCATAATTTTTTTAAAAAACAACTAACCACAATAGGGACCATCATTTGCCTAAAACTTATCCTATACGGGGATCAATATACATCTTCTTCAAAACATCAAACTCTATAATAGATGGGTCAGTAGCGTCATTCATAATATAACAGACATGTAATAGTTAAAATATATACACATTAATAAATAATTTCACTTACTATATGTCATTGATGTATACCAAATGTATAAATTCTGGCCCTATGGGTGTTCTCTTACCTCCCATGAATCTAACATAAAGTAGACGACCTCCTCCTAAAAGTATCTCTTTTCTAGAAGGAGAAAAATATATCCCATACCTGAGCAGAAATATAGCTGGGTTAATGGGAGACTTAAGACTAATAAAAAATGGCAGCACAAGCATTATCCATAGCTCAATTTCTAATGTCGTGTATATACTGATGAAATCTATCATGTATAAAAATATCCCATGCCTCTCGGATAGGACCTCTATAGCTATCATGAGTTTGAAAAAATAAATTATGCAAGGAAAATAAAAAAAATATGTTAGTAATTAAATAATTTTTAAAAGCATATATTATTTAATAATGTAAAATCAACTGGTTGAACATCTGGTCTTGCATGAAAATGTGAACCAGGTCCCATGACACACTTGGCTCGGAAAAATAATTCCATCGAGTTGTACCAGCCTATACTATAGCTAAATGTGAATATTTGTGGAAATAAAACAAATAATTATAAAATTACTGCCTAAATTAATACAAAAAGTTAATATAAAATAAATTTATCAAACAATTAAATATACCTTCATAAACAAGTATTGAAATCAACAGATAGTCGTTTGTCAAGAATAGGATCAAGAATCATCAATCGAGAAAGACCGCACCTCCTCGTAATTGGCACACCAGCCTGAGGATCAGCTGAATCAGTCTCATCACCAGGAAGTCCGACATTAGTTAGAGAGTGAAAAAGATTTTCATGATCATCTCCAACCATATAAAACAAATATTCTCACTTGTAAGATATTGTTAATACAAATACCAATTATAAAAAAGTAATAGATACCTGAATATAAAAATCTTAACTGTAAAAAAGTGTGAATACACATATCAAAAATAAAAAACTAAAAAATATTATAATATAATAATTACTTGTAAATAAAGACCTGAATATAATACATCAATCTCTATCTTCTTCATCATTTTCATCGAGATCAATGTCTTCATCCTCACCTTCAACATTGTCAACTTTCATATGACTTTCAATTTCATCATCCCTTATTACTTCATCAACATTATCTATATCATCATCCTTTAAGTGAGGGGTTTCATCATCGATATTTATATCTCATCAGTTAAGATATATATTTTAGGTTGTCTGTTGAGAATTTTCAATATGTTTGACCTTTCATAAATAATTTTCATTTTCTAAAAATTGATTAACACATGATTTTATTTTTATCACACTCCTCTAGTCCTTTAAATCTCTCAAAAAATCATAGTAATTTTCATATTAAAGTGATGTGGTTGATGTGCCAACATAAATGGTTCATTTTATGTAAGAATAATGTTATATTTAATTTCAATGACTTTATGTCATTGATAAACTCACAACCCTCAATCAATATTAAACCAATGACATTTAATCATTGTTACATAATTTGATCCCAAATAACATAACTCAATTATTTCGTCCAGCATACCATAAAAGTCAACTTCAGTTTCCTTATTATGATATCTTTCAAACAAACACCACTATTCATTGATTTCTATGAGTCACCATATATGTGGGTAGGAAATCAAAATACATTAACCACATACCCATTATAATACTTTAGCAATTTCGATGGAGGGTTTTTAAACACACATAATCAACTATCAATTTTTATTTTCCTATTGTTTTTCCTATAAATACTAAAAATTATTAATAATAGATATAATAGGAAAATTGATTCCTTATTACATTGAAATAAACATAATTTAACTATCCTTGAAACCAATATGAAAAACAGTATCGATGATGTTCTTCAAGAGTAGAAGATGTAATTTTTATAAATTGTTTTCTGATATGGTCATATTTCATCCAACACAAAAGTTAATGTAAATAAAAATATATTTTATTAATTTTTAAAATAATAATAAAAAACTAGTACATACCCATAAATCTTATCATTTCCTCACACATTAGAAGAACATATATATGATCTCTATACAATTATTGATCTGTAATCCACAATTCGTGATAACCAAGCCATCGTTCATGATAACCACGAAAACCATGCTCGAGTTGATTAAAAACTAACAACTGAAGTTCTATGAAATCATAAAAATATTATTTATTCATAACCACGAAATTATGCTTTTAAGGATAATCCAAATTAAAATAATAAGAGCATAAATTTGAAATGTTCTCCTATAAGTATGCTTCTACAATATACCCTTCAAGTAATGCTTTGTTACGTACTTTCTTCATTAATTTTTTTCATACATCTCTCAATTGGATACATCCACCATAATTTTATTGGCCCTCCACAATTTTCTTCACATGTAACATTCAATATTAAGTGTTATAGGGAATCAAAGAAGTTTAATGGGAATATATTATCTAATTTTCATAATATTAAAGTAACATCTTTTTATAGAAAACTTAATTCATCATAATATGATGTTTCCATAAAAATATCTAAGAAAAAAAATATTATATTTTATTCAAAACATCCCATGTTTAAAAATTTAACATCCCTCTAAGAAGAAAAAAGTAATCTTTAAAAAATAACATGTCATTCATGACTTTTTAACCCGGTACTATGATCATTTCTTAAAAAATAGAAAACTTCTAAGAAAAATAATCTTGTAACCTCAAAACTCTAATCTATTGATATAATAATAAATGGTTTTATTTAGTATGTGAATAATCTTTATTTGGATTCATTAGTTTTTGTAATCCTATATCTTCAGATAATTAATGTTTGGAATGTCTGCAAACATGGGAACAATCTAAATATGCCTTTATATTATAATTGGTCTTACCATATGTTTAGAACTTGGTATAAAATATTCCATCAAAAAAATTATTCTCAATATACATTACATATAACATGTGAAGAACCAAAAAATCAGAAAAATATGGAAGATCCAAAAAAATACTCTACTATATCCAATTATGATCTCTCCCAAAACAATTTATTTTTTATACGTTTATGGTTGGGAGAAAAGTAAAATGAGTTAATGCATAGACAATTTATTTTACCTGATTACATGAGAGAACTATTAGAGGTTCGTCTGTTTCAATTTTACCATTCGTAAATTTATTTATGTTCCTTCAAAAGGGTTATCCACAGGAAGAAATCACAGATAAAATTTAAAATAACTAAACTTTCTTCCATTACCAAGAATAAATTCTTTTATATCATCCATGAAATAGATATGATGATATACCATGTGTGCTCCATCCAGATAACATATGATACGTTGGAAATTCACCAATCATCCACAATAATGCAGCCTTCATTATAAAATTCTAATATGCAACTATATCAAATGTTGTGACACTGTTGTCCCATAATGAAATTAAATCATCAATTAGTAGCTTAAAATAATCATCAATATTATTCTTTGGATGTCCTAAAATTAATAGCTACATATATATATATAGTTCTTTCATTAACATCAAAGGAGGTGTGTTTTAAAAAGTAATGAAAATAGGACAATAATAATATTGACTACTATAACCACTAAATGGACAAAAACCATCAGTGGAAAGACACTTTCTTATGTTACGAGGTTTTGGAGTAATATAAGGATATATTTGATCAAAGGGTTTACATTAATCACCATCACATGTATGATTTAAGATTTTGTTGATGGAAATGTTTTATTTATTCCATATCATCAATCTAATTGTGTTGTGAGACAAAAATAAATTCTGTAAACGAGGTGTAAATGGAAAATACCTTAAATATTTCACAGGAACTCTGGAATTTCCTCATTTTACCTCTTTATACCTAGATTTTCCACATGTTGGATAATTAACAAAGGATTAATCATCCGCATAATATAATATTTAATTATTGTAACATGCATGAATTTTCTGAAAACTAAGACCCAAATTATGAACCAACCTATGAATTTCATGGAAACATGTAGGTAATGTATTTCCATCAGGAAAAAATGATTAAACCAATAACATAATATGATCGAAATAAGTATTTGAAATTGAATATTATGATTTAGTATCCATAATTTTTTTAACAGCTTCAGATTTTCTTATATGGAATCCGAGATATAAAGTTTCCTTAGTAGATTTCAAAAAATTCTAAAATTAAGAAGGTTTTGATTTAGTATTTGGAATATTATTCTGAGTAGTTGTTACAGGAATTGGCGGACCAACAACCTTAGGTACTAAAATATGAAATGATGGATCCAGAACAAAAAAATGTATATTTCAAACTAAATTATTTTTACCATGTTGATACCAAAACATATAATCTTTCAAAAAACAAAAAACACAACAGATGAATTCCAACAATCTCAATCATTTCTAATCTCATAAGATCACATTTCTGACATAGAAATTTAATTTTTCCTTTATAAATAAAATTTAAATTAGTGGATGAAAATGATATAATGGTTTCTACACCTTCAATGAAGACAAGATTTATACGATCTCAATTTGGTTTTTTTGCAAGGATTTATCTAATCACAATCGTGTAATAGATATTTTTGTCTACTTCTGAAGCCCATAATTTACTAAAAACAATAGAAATAAGAAAAATTATTATTGATCACTTTTACGAGTTTATAATTATTATTATATATGAACACCTTGAATTATTCTATAGAATATGATCAGAGTGAGGTGATCAGATAGCATTGAATTTTGAGCTCGTAGAAGCTTAGCGCAGATAGAATAAAAATATTAAATATATTATATAAGGCAAACACTATTGTTTTGAAAATAATAGACTATCTCTTGAATGGTGTCTCATATGAGAAATCATAGACCACCATTGGGTTCGAGATTTGGGGTTTACCGTAGGCATGACATAACATTTGTGAGTGTCATATGTATTGTTACAAGAGACATATAGGTAATTTATTTAATATTTTTATTATAATTTCTTATTAAAATTTAAAATATATTTCATACTGTGTATTATATGAAAAATTATAGACCACCCTTGGGTCCAGGATGTGGGGTTTACCCTAGGTGTGACATAACATTTGTGAGCGTCAAGTGTTTGGTTAAATGGCACACATGGGTAATTAATTTAATATTTGTAAATAATTTCTTTTTAAAATTTAAGACATCTCCCAAAATAAATTTTATATGAATAATCAGAGACTACAATTGGGTTCAGGGTGTTGGTTTTACATTAGGCGTGACATAACATTTACAGGTATCGAGTGTTTGGTTACATCGCATACGAGAGTATCATTTTTAATATTTTTTAATATTATAATTATATATTATAGAAATTATAAAAATTATTAATAAAATTTATTTTAATTAAAATAACTTTTACATGAATTATTTTGAAACTATAATTGTAATTAGTTTTTTTATATTTTATTTTAGATTTGATAAAAATTTTAATATTTTTTAGATTCTTTTTTAATTTTAGAAGTTTAAAAAATTTTATGTTAATTAATACTTAATACTTATTATTTATATCTTATTTTTTAATAAATATTACTAATATTTAACTATTACTAGTATTTTATATTTTTATTTTATAGATTTTTACATTTTTTCATTATTTTCTCAAAATTTGAAATTATTAAAAATAATTTGTAACTAACACCAATATTTACTATTTATTAATAATAATGAGAAGTTAACTATTAATTATTATAAATTATGTATTTATTATTATTAATTGTTCAAATTATTATTACATGTTTTATAATTATTATATATATATATATATAAATATAACGATTTCATAATTAATATGAATATATCAAATATATATTCTAACACTTTTTTAAATAAATATACATATATCAAATATATATAAACATATATACCTATATATATATATAATTTATAAGCAATTTTACTAATAGATAATTTTTATTATAAATTAATTTGATTATAATGAATTAATAATTTCTATAAATAATTAATTAACAATTATGTGTTAATATTTTTTTAATAATACTTATTTTGAATTGATATTTTTTTTGAGTTAATAATTTTTACCCTAGAGACATTATAATATTTGTGTGCTCTTGCTATTTTTACAACATTTATATAAAATTAAATAAAATCTTTAATCAGAAATGGAAATCAAATCTTGGAATAGAAATTGACCCCAAAATGAAATCAAATTTTACAAAAAAAATTAAATGACACAAGTGAAACCCAAAAATTGAAATCCAAATGAAATCAGATATTACAACATATATTAACACTAAAATATAATTATACATGTATTATGAAATTAATTTCAAGGTTTGGGGATGAATTAACCCTGAAATCAAATAATTGAACAATTCAGGTTTATATTGTCCTATTTATCCATGACATCTAAAATCCAAAATCAGTAGATCAATTATTTTAGTGATCGATTTTGGAATACATGCATTATAAAACAATTGACACCCAAATATATATATATATATATATATATATATATATATATATTAATCCAAAATAAAATTAAATTAGCTCTTATAAAAACAATGGATATCCAAATACAAACTAATAAATTTTCATTAACCCTAAATATAAAATAAATTAAAAAACTGGGTAAATTGATTAACCTATGTTTTGACTATACCAATATTCAATATATTGAACCTAAATACCCAAAAAAAGAAATAGTACAAAATCAAAGTTTGTACCTAGCAGATCTGAGCGGGGCGACCTAGGGCAGTGTGGCTTCATGGTTTTGCGAGAGAAAAAGTGGTGAAGAAGCATGGAAGAGAATCACAACAGTGTGGCGGTGCGGTAGGGAAACATGGTCGTGTGGGGTGGTGGTGTGGTGTGGAAAAGGGATGAGATAGCGGTGTGTGGGAGGGGAGGAAGGATGTGGAAGAATAAGGGGATCTTGTAGGTTAAATCGATTTATAGTTTGAATTGTATTATTTGTGATATTGTTAATTCATTCACAAATAGTCCATCAATCAAAAATATTTGCGATAAATATTGAATTCTATCAAAAATAATTCTAAGCCGATGAACATTTGCAATGAAATGAGAAATCTGTCTCAAATACCCATCATAATTAGTTTTGGCACCGGGCGGTGGGGAGCCCTGCCAAAACTATTTGAAATGGAACAATTTCTTCTATCATAAATAGTTCAAGTTTGGAGACTATTTGTGATGGGTCATTTGATCATCACATATGACCCATCATAAATCGTGAAATTTCTAGTAGTTTAAATGGATTATTTTGATCATTTTATTATTGAGGTGCTTTTTAACTTTTTACCAAAACTGTGAAAGGAATATTTATTTTAACATATAAGAAATGAACATATTTTCTTACCAAATTGACCACACAATTCTTTGAATATTCCTTTAATGTTTACAAGGTTATTTGAAAAGAAAATTTTTTATTTAATTTTTTGGGAAAATTTAAATAAGTGATTTCTATGTTAAAATGTTATTTTCCTCATGAAATGTCTCAAGTGATATTTAAAAAAATCCATCTAAGATATAATCCTTTGAAATTTCATAATATTTACTAGGGTTATGATACAATTATACCATCCTTAGTCTTTCTTGGGATGGTTTATGATTATGTTAAAAATATGTTTATGAAACCCTTTTTATTTCTACAGTTATGTTATGATGATATGATTCATGATTAATGATCTTTTTGCACACATATATGTAAATTTAATTACATGATGGGTGGTCCTAAAATTATATATAACTCTAATTTATTGGGTAAATATGGATATCTCATGAGATAAACATGACTATAATGAGAAGTGAACCTAGTTTAGTGAGGGACTATGCCCACTATAATAGTCTTGGGATTTATCCTTAACTACTATGATGGTTTGGGGATTAAACCTAATCCACTATAATAGTCCCTATAGTAAATGTTTACTAATAGGTAAATAATTTTTTATGATTATGTGTTTTCCAAAAAATTATGTATTGTTTCAATGTTATGATCTCATGGATCATGTTCATCGATTCATTTATGATTCTTGTATTTTTAACTTCTAAGATTTATTCCATGATTTAATATTTCATATTCATATACCTATATTCTCATTTTATATTCATGTGATCATTAATATCTCCCTTTTCTACCCATAATGAGTATCATAGGTCACCCTTTCTTATGTTTCATTTCCCCTAGTTATAAAGGAAAGCTGAAACACCACGACCCCAAAAGCCCAGAGTCAGGGAATTATTACATATCATTGGCATGATCACAAAAGATAAAGTCCCTAAATATCGTTTAGTTTAGTATACTTGGAAGTACTAGATACATTCATAAGGATTACATTACATCATAAAATGGAAAACCAAAACAAAATTATTTCCATAGACAACAATGAGATCCTATAGATTGTCCCTTAATGTTAGTCATAATATACATATTCACATCTTGGGAAAAATAAAACATAGAAAGGGGTGAGCTCAGATTCTTAGTAAGGATAACAATATAGAGGAAACTTTCAAAAATAAACATAAACATTTAAGGCAATGTATATAATTAAAACAAAAGACATTTAAACTTGAACTTCAACATACTATGGAAAAGATAATATCAAAAGAATGCCATTTACTAACTCACATGGATATTCTACCAGTCGAAAAATCACATGCACTATCAACATCCACTTTCATAAAGATGGAATGCATAATGTGAGACTTTAATTTATGTATCAAGTCCTCCTGCCAGGACCTAGGGGCTAACTGTAACCAGACCCAAACCCGGAGAGCCTATGTAACTGGACTCCATCCCGGAGAGCTTCTGTAATCGGACTCCATCCCAGAGAGCTTCTGTAACCAGACTCCAACCCAGAGAGCCTCTGTAACCGAAATCCTACACAAAGGGTCTGCTGTAATTGGACCCCACCTAGAGGTCTTACTTTCACCGGTCCCCAACCCGGAACATACTAGTCCAATACATTTATCATAAGAAGTGGTTGAAATATAACATAAACATTCATATTAAAACTAGAATACAAAATGTCAATAATTTATCCATAAACCATGAATGGTATGAAATAACACATCTACAATCAAACATATCACAAAACCATCAATACAATATGGAATTTTTTTATCATAATAAATCAACTTCAAATAATCTTACAATCCATCAATGGATGTTGACATAGATGAAATCAAATTTGTTGTTGAGAAATATCTCTTTATATTTTGAAACCATTTAAGAGTCACATAATTATAAAGGAAACATTTATTTTGAAAATATTGTTATAATCTTGTGAGGGATGATTCAATGATTTTATAATGATAGAAAATAGCCACACCCACCGTATAAGTTAAAAAAAGACATTCTTATCGTAATTTTGTTGAAAAGGTTTAAAAGGACCTTCTTTGGAAAATGATGGAAAGATTACATTATAAAAATATTATATAAATTCAAACAGATGTATAAATGACTTTAACCCATATTCTATAAAATAGTAAAAATGTTTTGAAATAATTTTTTTAAGATACATGGATGTGGTCGATAAATAGGTCCTAGTAGATAATTACGTATAAATAATCTCGGATAATGAAGAGATTGTGAAATAAACCCTTAGGTTGTACTTTTCATTGATCGAGGGTAGGATAAACTCCTGTATAATGGTGAAATAATTTTTATTAAATTATACAAGAATCATATACATTAATATTATATCATATATGATCTTTTAACATTTCTTTGTTAATAATCTCTTAGTATTATTATTGTTTCGGGTGTTAACGGCTTCGTTTTCCTTTATATTCTTTGTTATGTGAGTCATATTTGTTATGGATTGGATGTATTTTATTCATACCCAGAATTATATTAGGTATTTAAACATTATTTTTAATAATCAAATGAAAATTATTCTTGAATGGATACGATGTGAAATGAATCTCATCGCGTTCGTGAAGACGGTAATCCGTACGTACGCACGAGTGACAATATCATTATTTTTATATTAAAATAATATATAATTGGAAGGTATATCATATATAAATAATAATTATCATGTTATATTAATTATTTATATTAATTACACATCATTATTATATCCATAGAAATAATAATGTATTGAATAAAAATTACACCACGACATGGAGACAGTAAGCCGTACGTACGCACGTATGCTGACATGACATCCAAGGGATCGATAGAATAATGAATTTGGTTGTACCATAATTATAATAACATCTCATTATATATAATATACTCTAGTTATTATTTTATAATGGAATCAACAAAGAAAAAGGAAGTGGATGAAGAAAATAACTTTAAAGAGGTGATGAAATATTTATCTCTTTTCCGGGTTCTTTCTTTTCATTTGATCAAAAGGGCTCCTTAGGTTAGATTTATGACTAAAATAAGTCATCTAGGTTGAATTTAAGAAAATTTAGAGGGTATTTGGTCTGGTGTTGGCCATGTCAAATGGCTTTTAAGGTGTCAATTAGAGAGAAGGGGGAGTTACCTTTTATAAGAGGGGTGAGTGGAACCTTAGGAAAAACTTAAAATATTATTTTATAATAAATTCATATTCGGCCTATAATGCCTTAAAATTGACTTATTTCGAGGATAGGGTGGGTATGTGTCTAAATCCTAAAATCCAATATGTTTTAGGCAAGTTTAGGTTACCATTTTTGCCTTAATAATTAGATTTTACTCTAAGTGAAATAATTTAACTTTTACTGTGTCTTCTTGTATTCATACACTATATGGTTAATAAACTTACTATAAACTACCAATTGTACCCCAATTGGTTCATTAATGTCATATATATTATAATATAAGTCTTTTTTTCAAACATTAGAATTTTAGGACCATTATATCAATTAATAATATAATATTTTTTTTTAAAAACTATTTTTGTCAGTTTTCACACTATTTGGTATTTGTTATTTTGTTAAAATCATAACAGCATTAATAGTTCGAAAAAAATTTATCTAACCAACCCTAACATGTAATATTAACCTAAAAATTTGTATTATTCATAAAAAGTCGAAAATTATATTAATTTGGATATTTTTAATATAAATTATTTTAATATTTCATTAATTAGGTAATTATTGCATCATCATTGTGTCATAAATAAATTAAATTATTTAATGTCTAAAAAATATAAATAAAATATAATTATGTAGGAAATATTTTTACATTTCTAATGAATATTTATAATTGAATTTATCTTATGTATAAACATATATTAATGTTTTTTTAGTCATTAAACATTGATTTTAAGTATTTTAACTCTCCTTTAAATAAAATAAAAATAATTGTCCTAATCTAATCAAAGTGGACCTAAAGGATAATATTTAATTCAGAAGGTTGTTTTTGGTCGAATTACATTTATCAAATATAATTAAGACATGTTTTAGGGTAATAATAATATCATTTTTGCCCTTAATTACCATATTTACTTTTAATTGTGGTAAATAAATGTAAAAAGTTACTATTCACCAAATTTTATTTATCTTATTGAACCTAATTTTACTCATTGAGATTAACCGTGTCTCTCATATTTTCGAAATTCCATTCACAGAAGTGATAAAATTAAGTTTTATGTAAATTTTTAAATTCTCCTAGGAGGTGGGAAAAAGACGGTGAAAAGTTCTATAAAATATTTATATATCTAAAATTATTATAAATTGACTCCAATGGATTACATTGAACTTGTATTGGTATTATTTATCTATTTTGACCTAAAATAAATTTAAATAAAATAATTAATAAAAATTTGGTTTTTAAACTATAACTCAGTGTTTTTCACTATTAATAAAAAATTGAAAGTTTTCAGAAGAGTACCAAAAGTTCACCCTTGGATAATTTTGATATTCCGAATCAAAAAATGAAGTCCATTTTGAATGATAAAAGTTATAAAATTTCAAAAAGTGGGTATTTTTATCCATAACGGCTAGTTTTCATTTTTTTTGTGGTGTGTTAGAACATGGAGTTGCGTACAACACACACTATTGTATTATTCAAAGACAAGTGTACCATGGAAGCATGGGGTGTTACATTCTCCCCTCCTTCAATAAATTTCTTCCTCACAATTTTAAATTGTTCTTCAAAAATAAATGGTTGAAAATAGAAAATACCTTTATGGAAAACCCACATCAGAAATAGGGTTAATAAAATTTAGTTTTAATAAGAGGGAAAGGGAAATGAAAAAGTCACCATCGAATTAGGGTTTTGAATAGGAGAACATTGGTGGAAATTATAGACACGTAATTACAAGAAAAACATAAATATTTATAGGGATTCCTTGAGGTCATCAATCAAAAACACGTGTAAAATTGAAGGCCTCAAAGCCATGAATCTATGATGATTTAAAATATCATCAGTTCAACAAAATATAAGGTATTAGGATAACACATTTTTGGTTTTAATATCCATTCCCTAATGTTTGAGAATTAATTTATTCATAGAATATATATATATATATATATATATATATATATATATATATATATCTCTGTGTGTGTGTACTTGACAGGTAAAGTTTCATCTTTCACCTAATTTCTACCACAAACTCATATTTCACTCCAAAAGATAATAGAACCCAAAAAAAATTATATTTATCCTAATCGTATAAGGTTCCAAATATTAACACATAATATTTAATTGAAGAAAAATATTTTGTAATAACTAGGGACTACCTGTAGGCTAGTGGTAGGTAATAAAGTCATGTCGCACTATGGTTGTGGGTTTGATTCCTGCAGCTTTGTCTGACGCGATGGGTTATCGCCTGACCTGCAGGTTGTCCTTTTTAAAAAATAATCATTAGACAAGTTTTAACCTTAAAAAATTCTATCCAAAGTTCAACTTAATCCATCCCAACCGTTATAGTTATCTGAAATACCTCTGTCCAGAATCTCTATAAAAGGTATCTAAATTCCAAAATCAATTGTAACATCAGATTCCCCAAAAAAGTAAAGTTTCTTTTATTATCACATACTGAAAATATGATTATCTTAGTTATATTAAAACCTTAATTAAAACAACAAGTACTACAGTACAATCCTTATAAATATCACATTATTATTATTACCAAAATATAATCATTGAGTCCAAAAAAACACAAATACATTAATTATTCCACTTCAACTGTAGTAATATCATAATATTGGCCTTGATCCATTTTCCTTTTCCAAGGAATGTTTCCTTGGATCTTAGGGAATTCATTTTCATAGTGCCCCATTTCTCTACAATTGTAGCATTCAAAATTGATAGCCTCTTTCTTCCCCTTGAAATCACGAGCTTGGTGGCATTTTTACTACACTTGTAACAAACTCCCATTCCTTTTAGGCAAGTACCGGGGTGTTTCTTCCCACAATTATCACATAATGGAAAATCCTTCTTTTCCTTTTTCCCATTATCTATCTCTTTCTCCACCATTATCTTCTTCTCTTACTTTACTTTATTGTCATAAGATTTAGAGAATTCCTTTTCTATCTTGATAGCACACGAGACTATATCTTCGTACGATTATAAAGATTGCGATACTAACGCTTAATGGAGAAATGGTTTTAATCCTTCGAAGAAACATCCAATCTTACTTCTTAGGTTATGTATATAATCTGCATCATGCCTTGATAACCATGTAAAGTTAGCTTCATACTTTGTGACATTCTCATCCTCCTTTTTCTCAGACTCAGAAATTGTCTTTCCATATCCGCTCGATGGTCATGAGAAAAGTATTTTTCTAAGAAATTTTCTTTAAACTCCCTCCATTCTGTATTTGATACTTTCTCATATTCCTTTGTTTTTTGAATCAATGACCACCATTGATCAGCATCTCCAGTGAGGTAGTAAACTTCCATGAAAACTTTTTCCCTTTCGCTACCCCCTAAGGTATGGAACATTTTCTCTGAGTAATTTATCCATTTCTCAGGTACTAGTGGGGTTTTACCCCCATCAAATGTTGGGGGTTGTTTACTCATTAATAAATCTAACATTGATCCTCCACGCTGCGGATCAGGGTGCTCCATACGGGTAAGGTTATTATTCATAACCTGAGTGAGTTGTCCTAATACGGTGATTAGGTGATCAGCATCGGTTGCATCACCAACTCCACTATAATTATCTTGAGTAGGAGGAAAATAACTTCATGGAGTTTGTGTATTAATACGATTTACATTCCTTCCACTAGGCTCCATTTCTAAACAATGGAATAAACTAGATTAGTTTATGAATCGAAACACATAATTCCAAACATGTAAAACACATAAACTAAATAGTTTATGGATATAATCCATAATAATAATAAAAAATTATTTGAGGAATTATATACTCATAAACCCTTCATAATGGTTTTTAAAGAAAATAAAGATTATCCCAAGCATATCTCGCAGGAGTGTCGTAACCAAGAGTGTGGAAAGGCCCGTTGTCATGCACCAGTTCTCGCTCGAGTCTAGCTCAATGCGACGTTTTCGGGTTTTACCCCTAGGAACATCCGTTCTAGAGCCGCCTCTACCTTCTCGTATCCATACATGGATGTATTTCTTGTAAAACTCAAAAAATATCTACAATACCAAAATTCAAGTAAGTTATTCTATACTAATCCTCAAAGTCCATCTTAGGGCTATGTGCTCTAATCAGAGTTTATCTAAATCTAGTTTCCAAGGTTTGTACTAAACTTCCTCTGATACCAACTATAATACCCTGACCCCAGAAGCCCAGAGTTGGTGAATTATTACGTATCATTGGCATGATCAAAAAAGATCATGTCCCAAAAGATCGTTTAGTTTAATATCCTTGAAAGTATTAGATACATTCATAAGTATTACATTACATCAGAAAATGGAAAACTACAACTACATTGTTTCCATATAAAAGACTAAGATCCCATAGATTGTCCCTGAAAGTTAGTCATAATATACTTCTTCACATCCTGGGAAAAATAAAACATAGAAATGGGTGAGCTCAGATGCTCAGTAAGGATAACAATATAGCGGAAACTTTCAAAAATAATCATATACATTTAAGGAAATGTATAGAATTAAAACAGAAGCCTTTTAAACTTGAACATCATCATAATATGGAAAAGATAAAATCAATATAATGCCATTTACTTACTCAGATGGATATTCTACTAGTCGAATAATCACATGAAATATCAATACCCGCTTTTATAAAGATGGAATGCATAATGTCGGACTTTAATTTTTGTGTCAAGGCCTCGTTCCCGGACCTAGGGGCTAACTGTAACCGGAATGAAAACTAGAGAGCCACAATAACCAGACTCCAACCTGGAGAGCCTCTGTAAACGAACTCCAACCCGGAGGGTCTTCTGTAACCGAACCCCAACCCAGAGGGCTTACTTTTACCAGTCCCCAACCAGGAACATACTAGTACAATACATTCATCATAAGAAGAGGTTAAAATATAACATAAACATTCATTTTAAAACTAGCATACAAAATGTCAATACATTATCCATAAACCATGAATGGTAAGAAATAACACATCCATAGTCAAACATATCAAAAAACCTTCTATACAATATGGAAGTTTTGTATCCTAATAAATAAACTTCAAATAATCTTACAATCCATCAAAGGATGTTGAAATAGATGAAACCAACACATTTTTTTTGAGAAATAACTCTTTCTATTTTGAAATAATTTAAGAGTCACATAATTATAAAGGAAAAATTTATATTTAGAATGTTCTTATAAGATTTTAAGGGAAGATTCAACAATTTTATAATGGGTGAAAATAGCCGCACCCACTGTATGAGTTAAAAAAAGACATTCTTACATTAATTTTGTTGAAAAGGTTAAAAAGGACCTTGTTTTGAAAACGACGGAAAGATTAATTTATAAAAATCTTATAAAAATTAAAACAAGGGTATAAATGACTTTAAACAATAGTCTATAAAATAGTAAGAATGTTTTGAAATACTTTTTTTTAAGAAACATGGATGTGGATGATAAAGAGGTCCTAGTAGATAATTACGTATAAAAAACCTCTGATAATGAAAAGATTGTGAAATAAAACATTAACTTGTACTTTTCCTTGATTAAGGGTAGGTTAACCTCCTTTATAATGGTGAAATAATTTTTGTTAAATGATAAAATAATCATGTACATTAATATGATATCATATATGACCTTTTAACATTTTTTGTTAACAATCTCTTAGTATTATCGTTTTTTCAGGTGTTAACAGATTCGTTTTCCTTTATATTATTTTTTATTTGAGTCATATTTTTTATGGATGGGATGTATCTAATTTATATCCATAATTATATCAAGTCTTTAAAAATTATTTTTAATCATCAAATGAAAATTAGTCTTGAATGGATACGATGGGGAATGAATCTCATCGCGTTCGTGGAGATGATAATCCGTACGTACGCATGAGCGAAAATACCATTATTTTGATCTTAAAATAATATATAATTGGATTTTATATCATATATAAAGAATAATTGTAATGTTGTATTTATTATTTACCTTAATTAAACATCATTATTATACCCATCCAAATAATAATGTATTGAATAACAATTACACGACAACGTGGAGCCGGTAAGCCGTACGCACGCACGTATGGTGACATGTCATTCAAGGGATGGATAGAATAATGAATTTGGTTGTAACATAATTATAATAACATCAAAGTATATAGAAGATACTGGATTTATTATTTTAGAATGAAAACAACAAAGAAAAAGGAAGTGGAAGAAGAAAAGAACTTGAAAGAGGTGATGAAATATTTACCTCTTATTCAGGTTCTTCATTTTGATTTGACCAAAAGAGATCTTTAGGTTGGCTTTATGACTAAAGAAATTCCTCTAGGATAAAGGGAAGAAAATTGAGAGGGTATTTGGGTAGTTTTTGGCCGAGCCAAATGGATTTGAAGGTGTGAATTAGAGAGAAGAGGGAGTTTCCTTTTATAAGAGGGGTGAGGGGCACCTTATGAAAAACTTAAAATATTATTTTATAATAAATTAATATTCGGATTATAATGGATAAAAAGTGACTTATTTCTAGTCTAGGGTGGATATGGGTTGAAATACTCTCAACCAATAAGTTTTATACAAGTTTATGTTTATATTTTAACCTTATCATTTATATTTAACTTTAAGTTAAATATTTTAACTTTTACCATGTCTTCTTGTATTCTTACACTATATGGTTAATAAACTTACTATAAACTGCCAATAGAACCCAAATTGGTTCCTTAATGTCATATATATCATAATATAAGTCATTTTGAAGAATTTTAGATTTTTAGGACTATTTTATCAATTAATAATATAATATTAAAAAAAACAATTTTATGTCAATTTTGACACTATTTGGTATTTGTTTTTTGATAAAATTATAACAGCATTATTACTTCAAAAAAAATTAATATAACCCAACCTAACATGTCAAAATAACCTATAAAATTAGTTTAATTCATGAAAAGTCTCAAATTACATTTATTTGTATATTTATAATATCAATTAATTTAATATTCCATTAGTTAGGTAATTACTGCATCATGATTTTGTCGTAAATAAAATAAATTATGTAATGTCTAAAAAATATAAATAAAATACCATCATGTAGGAAATAGTTTTATATTTCTAATGAATATTTATAGTCGAATTTATCTTATATATAACCTTATATTGAAAATGTTTTAGTTATTAAACTTTGATTTTAACTATTTTAACTCTTCTTTAAAAAAATAACAAATGTCCTAATCTAATCCAAGTGGACCTAAAGGATCATAATTTATTCCTAAGGTTGTTTTTGGTTGAATTACAATTATCCAATATAATTAAGATATGTGTTAGTGCAATAATAATATCATTTTTACCCTTAATTACCCTTTTTACTTTTAACCGTGGTAAATAAAAGTGAAAAGTTACTATTCACCAAAAAATATTTTTATCTTATTGAACCATATTTTACTCCTTTATATTTACCATGTCTCTCAGATTTTCGAAATTCCATTCACAGAATCGGTAAAATTATGTTTTATGTGAATTTTAAAATTCTCATAGGAGGTGGTTAAAAGACGGTGAAAAGTTCTATAAAATATTTATATATCTAAAATTATTATAAATTTACTCCAATGGATTACATTGAACTTATATACGTATTATGTATCTATTTTGAACTAAAATAAATTTCAATAAAATAAATAATAAAAATTCGGTTTTTAAAATATAACTTAGTGTTTTTCACTATTCATCAAAAATTGAATGTTCTCTGAAGAATACCAAAAATTTACCCTAGCCTAATTTCGATATTCCAAATCCAACAATGAAGTCCATTTTGAAAGATAAAATTTATTAAATTTCAAAAAGTGGGTATTACTATTCATAATGGCTAGTTTTCTTTTTTTGTGGTGTGTTATGTAAGAACCCGATTCTTATTTTCGAGGTATGAGCTTCTTCTTTTTCCCTTTACTTAGGTGTTTTTGAGAAAATATGGAAAGTGGGGAAAAATCCTAAATTTTGGAACTCCATGCCGTGTACTTTTTCCACACGCCGTGTACTTCTGGCCGTGTGGGGATGAGTACACGGGGTGTGTAGCCATACCGATGAAGAAGGGTGTAGGAACCGACTACACACCGTGTAGTGGTACCTTAAAAGCTGTGTAGTCAGTCGGCATGCCTAAACAGTAAGGCGATGGAGCAGCCGACAGCCGGATGACAGTACATGCCATGTACTTTAGAGTACATGTCGTGTACTCATGTCGACAGTTGAACAGTGTGGCGGTGCCTCCAAATTAACAGTTAAATGAAAGAATTACACACTATGTACTCAGAATTACATGCCGTGTACTTTGTTTTTTTGGCTTAAAACAGGTAGTAGCCTCCTCATTTGGTAGAGGAGACACTTTAGCCAATTTGGATCCAAAGAAGGAGGCCATACCTTTGAATATCCACCAGAAGTTCGTCTGGAATCAGTTTCTTCCTAAGACGATTCCATTGGAACCGCACGGGTGAGGGATTCCACCTCCTTGGATGGTTCTTACCAATTATTCTCCAAACAGGAGTTATTTGCATTTGAATGGTTTTTGTTCTACATCAGATTTACATTGTTCTTAGGCATTTCTAGAGTCGGCGTTCGGGTATAACGTTCGTTCGCATATAAGGTAGGTGGCTTGGTGTTTGTTTTTTCAACTTTCATGTGTTTTGTTCATTTTTGTGCCACAAACCCATGTTGGGGTGTCATGTGGCTGAGGCTGTTGCAATATTTAAACACCTTGAATTGATTAGGTATTTAATTATGATAATAAAATGTTTTTTGGTATCATTTCTTGGATCCAAAACCACCTCGGCAGTGTGTTCCACTGTTTAGCCGTTTGGCTAGGATACCCGAGGGTATACCTTCAAAGTAGTAATTGTAGAATTTCCTTGAGAGGAATTTCAGGTTACTTCTTGTTTACCTGTTGGGCATGGCTCGGTTACCTGTTTAGCCTGAGGGCGTTGTTGAATTTAGCCTGAGGACGTTGTTGTGATTAACCTGAGGGAACTGCACTATTTAGCCCGAGGGATGTAGTATTTCAACTGAGGGAAATCTTTCGTGCCTGAGGGCTTGACTTCTGTGCCTGAGGATGACACTTCCTATTCCTGAGGGAAATTTCTGTTACGCCTAAGGGCTATATCTGCAGTTTGGATTTTGCTTACCTGAGGGTAAAGTTTTGCTTGTCTCAGGACGTGGGTTGTTTACTTAGAAATGCACTGCGGTGATTTCTAATATTTAATGGATTAAATAAATAATAAAATGGAAATATAACTGGTAATTAGTTACTTTTGAGTACTTCTTACTTATTTTCATTTACTATTGCACACTGTTGTCGCATGCTTACATGCAGTTGGGAACAAGCATTTGGTGGGTGCCTACGGAGATATATTTCTCACACCCTGTTTGGGTCTTGCTTTCCAGTCCAAATAGATTATGTTTCTGCAGGTGTGGATAGGGGCAAGAGTCCCTATACAGGTACTTGACTATTGCTGTGGAGTAGGAGGGCATGGGACCGAGCCTAGGACCGCGATGCCCCTGCCAGCTGTTTGTTTTGCTTTGTTGTACTCTGCTTTTGTTGTACTGTATTGATGTATAACATGTTCTGGCTGTTTTCTTAGAACATGAAACATGTAGCATCATTATTTATATACTGTTGGTTATATCCACTACTGTAGTTTATTTCAGTTGTGTATGGTTTACTGCTTCCGCTATCGTTGTATGTTTATTTTGTATTCCGCTGCACTACACTTTGAAAAATGAGGGCATAGTTTCCCCACTATCAGACCTGGGACCTCACTGCTAGTCGGGAGCCTCTGGCATTTGTGGAAATGTGCTTGAGGTCTCGTGGCGAACCGGGATCGGGGCACCCGTTGCGTGGCACCCAGGTCCAGGATGTTACAAAGTGGTATTAGAGGATTTCTTTTCTTTGACTTACTATTTGGAGCCGTAGTCAGGGATATCACGGAATTGTAGTTGGTAATAAGCTGTGCCCGGGCGTAGCTAACCCGTGTATAGGTAAAGGCTAGTCTACCTCGTATTTTTCATTCTTTTGATTTTTCAAATTTTACGGTTGATATGGTTTCACCATTGGGTGACACAATTTGAGATTGTGCAATTTATATTTTATCTATGGGTTCTATTTAGTTGAAACCCTATGAGATGAGGGTATGCCATCTCATGCATCATATAGGCACATGCTAGATATCACATGCCATGCATAGTTTCCATGCCATGTAGGTGCATTAGAATTTGCATGTTGTTGTGACAGTTGTTGTGCTAATAAAGCACGTTGTTGTGATAGTTGCTTGATAAATACCTGCCTTGTGATATGGTATGTTTGTTTGAGCTTGTTTATAGAATGGACGCCAAACGTTGGTTTTTGGGGAGTATGGGCCCCCATTGACTGGAATTTGGTGTATCATTGACTGTTTATTGGTTATAACAAAGATAAGATGTCAAAATTTGATTCGTGTGGAGTATGGTCCCCCACGGGGCGGAATTTGACACTTAGGTGTTAGTTTTAGTATTTTCTGGGTTCCGAGGAATTTTCTGAGGCATACTGTCTGAAAACCCAGTATACACACCGTGTAGTATTTTTATACACGCCGTGTATGATCATTTGTTTGAGAAGAAAAATTAACTTTTTGAGTACATGCCTTGTACCCTGAGTACACGCCGTGTAGTCTCTTCCCGTGTCACAAACTGTGTGGGCGTCGACACAGGGTAGAGAAAGGCTTGGGTAAAACACGCCGTGTACCGAGTGGGCATGCCGTGTAGTGTGACCCGGAGTCCGACCATGTAACTAACAACATAGGTCGGTGAAATCCTTGACAGAACACGCCGTGTCAATTATAGACATGTCGTGTAGTGTGACCTGGGGACTCGGCCATGTAACTAACAACACGGACCGGTGTCACCTTTACTTGAACACGTCGTGTACCTGTGGGACACTCCGTGTAGTTTTTTCCGAGGACAGACTGTGTGGTGTTAGCCATGTGGCTGGGAAATGGGGTGGTGTACACGCTGTGTGCGGGTGTAACACCTCGTGTAGTGTCAAGCCGAGTAGTCGGCCATGTCACAGACGACACGGGCAGTTGGAAAAGAACACCATATATGCCGTGTAGATATTATACATGCCGTGTAGTTTCGTTCGACGGAAGATGTGTGGCTTAGTCGTGTGTAAGGACCCTGGCAGGGGAAGATAAGTCAAGTACACTCCATGTAGTCAGTGTACATGCTGTGTGGTCTTGTTTTGAAACTTTTGAAATGCATTCTTTCTCTTGTTCCTTTGTAGTTCCTTCGTTTCAGTCTTAATAATCTTGAATCTGAGGCGTGCATTTGACCATGTAGTGTCATGCCACCTAGACGACTGCGAGTTGTTCGCCAGGAGAGCAGCGACGATTATACTCTGGAGATGGTGGGCCATGGGCTACCAGTTGATCCACGAGCAGAGCTAGATGGGGCGCCAGCTGTTATACCGGACACAGGCACGGAGGCGCAGTTCTGTGAATGCTTTATGCGGTTCATGCAGACCTTTCAGGGAGCACCGTAGGATGCCACATCTATGACCGAGCTAACACGTATCTTTCAGCAACAGCATCCGCCTACGTTTTCATGGGATAGTGGACCACAGGCTACGGAGTCTTGGCTAGGATCGATACAGACTATTTTCCAGCACTTGGAGACACCTCCAAGGCGGAGGGTCAAGCTCGCGACTTATATGCTGCGTGATTCCGCCAAGAGGTGGTGGGATGTTACCACCCAGACAGAGCATCACAGAGACATGGCATGGGAAGATTTTTAGGCAGTACTCTATGACTTCTTCTTTCCTGATACACTGAGGGCAGATAGATCTTGAGAGTTCGTGAATCTGCAGTAGGGCGCTATGTCGGTGATGGACTATTCTTCTCGTTTCACCTAGCTTCAGTGTTTTTCACCTGCACTAGTGGGTGATGAGACGTTGTGAACCAGAAATTTTGAGGATAGTCTTCGTTATGACATTCGAGCGCTGGTGAATGTTTTCAGGTTACCTTCTGTGCACGCTATCATGAACCAGGCACTGATTACTGAGAGGAACCTGCAGGAATATAGTGGTGTGGGCCAGGGTGGTTCAGCACCAGTTACTGGTACTGCTTCTGTTGGCAAGAGGAAGAGACAGATGGATTTCTCTTAGGGTGGAAGTACCAGCGAAGCAGCTTCGTCAGGTGGTCCAATCAGGTGCTATCAGTGTGGAAGAGAGGGGCACAAGAGACCTTAGTTTCCATGAGACCCAGTGGAGTGCTGAGCTTGCGGGAAGATGGGTTATCTTCAGCGTTTTTTAGGGCATTTCTACCAGTGGCTAGTGAGAGGGGTTCTGTGTAGACTCCGCGTGCGGGAACGGGACCAGTGGCTTCTTAACAGTCGGGGAACTGGAATGCGTCAGGGCGTGCAGGCAGAGATGGTGGTTGTGGCAGAGGTAGCCAGACACCATGATCTCAGAGGCAACAGGGCGGGACAGCTCAAGGTAGCTCGACTGTGTCGTAGGGCCACGACACTGGGCAGGATTATGCAGTGTAATAGACCCAGCAGGAGCAGGATCCCGGACCTTCGACAGTCAGAGGTACTATTTTAGTAACTTCTATCTTTTCTTTAGTACTTATTGATACATGTTCTACACATAGCTTCATATCTGTACCCGTTTTGGAGAGCCTTGGGCTCTGTGTTTCTTCTTCTTCTGATATCATGACGCTAGACACTCCGTTGAGGACTAGAACGGCTGGTGTGCGTCAGTGTAAGGAGATCCCCATTGAGGTTGGAGGGTGTCACTTTCTTTGGGATCTCTATGTCTTAGAGATGAAAAATTATGGTTTCATTCTTGAGATGGACTGGTTGGTTCCATATCGAGCCTTTGTAGACTGCTATTGCCGCACGGTGCGTTTCACATCACCAGAGGGAGGAGATTTTCTATACATGGGCGAGTGGAATGTTTAGGCAAGTCGAGCTGGGCCAGAGCATGATGGGAGAGGTGGAATCACAGCCCAGATTGCGAGTTTATATCTGGATGATCAGGGGACTTGTCAGACAGATTTCCCTCCAGTTGTTGATCATTTTAGGGATGTCTTCCCGAATGACTTTCCGGGTCTACCTCCAGTGCCTGAGGTGGATTTCTCTATTGAGCATGTTCCAGGAGCAACACCGATGTCCATTCCTCCTTATAGGATGCCTACACCTGAGCTGTAGGAGCTCAAGAGGCAGTTGGAGGAGCTGCAGGCAAAGGGATTTATCCGACCCAGTACTTCTCCTTGGGGTTCTCTGGTCCTTTTTGCGAAAAAGGCGGATGGTACCCTCAGACTTTTCCTGGATTATCGGAATTTGAACCAGTTGATGGTTAAGAAACGATATCCCTTCCCGAGGATTGAGGATATTTTTGATCAGATTCATGGAGCACGAGTGTTCTCAAATATTGACTTGAGATCTGGATATCATTAGCTATGAGTTAGACCATCTGATATACCCCTCACAGATTTCAGGAGTAGTTATGGTCTATATGAGTATATGGTTATGCCGTTCGGACTAACGAACGTGCCAACAGTTTTCATGGATCTGATGAATCGAGTGTTTCATCAGTATCTTTATTCTTTTGTGGTTGTATTAGTGGACAACATCTTGGTGTACTCTCACACTTGACACGACCATGCCACCCATCTTGAGATCATACTGAGTACACTGAGAGAGAATTGGCTATATGATATGCTCTCAATATGCCACTTTTGGATAGACCAGATTCACTTCCTGGGTCATATCATCTCAGAGGCAGGAGTTGCAGTAGACCCAGATAAGGTGAGGGCAGTAGTTTCCTGGGATTAGCCTAAGAACGTGTTTGAGATACAGAGTTTATTAGGGATGGATGGTTACTACATACACTTTTATATAGTACTTCTCCCGCATAGCAGCACCGTTGACAGGTCTGACTAAGAAGGGTGTAAAGTTCGTTTGGTCAGAAGCTTGCGAGACAACATTTCAGGACCTGAAGGGAAGGTTGACTTCAGCACTGATCATGATACTCCCAATGCAGGGGAAGAGCTATACAGTTTACTGTGATTCATTAGGGATTGGGCTGGGATCTGTGTTGATGCAGGGCGATCGAGTCGTTGTGCACGGGTCTCAACAGTTGAGGACACATGAGAGGAATTACCCGACACATGATCTCGAGTTGGCTGCAGTTGTTCATGTGTTGCACTGTTGGAGACATTATCTTTTGGTAGAGCATTTTGTGGTTTTCACCGACCAAAAAATACTCAAGTATATCTTTACTCAGCATGACCTGAATCTGAGGCAGAGGAGGTGGGTCGAGTACCTACAGTCCTACGATTTTGATCTTTCCTATACACCTAGTAAAGGTAATGCAGTAGCCGATGCACTGAGAAGGAAGACTCAGATACAGGAGGTGTAGGAGGCCAGTGGTTAGTGGGAGATCATGGCCTTGTTCTCTGAGATGCATCTGGAGGTGCACGACAGTCAGGGGCAGACTTATCTTTCCTCGTTAGATGTGACTTCTACCCTCCTGGACAGAGTGAGGATGAGGCAGCTATTGGATTCAGAAGGCCTAGTTCTACGGGAATCAGTGGAAAGTGAGGACCCTCCTCCCATTTGGATGATAGGCGATGATGAGGTCCTATGTTTCCATGGACGAGTGTGGGTTCCAGAGGATATACACGAGGAGCTGATGCAGGAGTTTCATGCTTCTACTTGGGCAGTTCATCCCGGGGTTACCAAGATGTACCTTGACTTAAAGCGTCAATACTAGTGGCTAGGTATGAAGAGAGAGATAGCGGGTTTTTTTACGAGGTGTTCCACCTATCAGCAGGTGAAGGCGGAGCACCAGAGGCCAGCTGGGCTGTTACAGCAGTTACCCATTCCAGAGTGGAAATGGGATGATGTCGCGATGGATTTCGTGATGGGATTTCCGAGGTCACCTTGTGGTAATGACGCCATGTGGGTTGTTGTGGATAGACTCACAAAGGTAGCTCACTTCTTTCAAATCAAGGAGACATTCGGTGTGGACGAGATCGGAAGACTGTATATCCGAGAGATCGTACGTCTTCATTTGGTCCCTCGTTCTATCGTTTCTGAAAGAGATGCCCGCTTTACGTCTCGTTTCTGGAAGAGTTTTCAAAGGGCAGTGGGTACACAGGTGCTTCTGATCACAACATACCACCCTCAGACAGATGGACAATCAGAGCGTACGATACAGGTGCTTTAGGACATGCTGCGTGCATGCGTCATAGACTATTGGGGCTCTTGGGAGAAGCATATACCCATAGTCGAGTTTTCTTAAAACAATATTTTTCAGGAGACTATTGAGATGGAACCATATGAGGCTTTATATGGTAGGCCATGTCAATCACCTTTGTTCTGGGTAGAGGCAGGTGAGGCAGCTTTACTGGGACCACAGCTCGTGCAAGAGACATCTGAGCAGATCCAGTTGATTCGGAAGCAGATGGCTACTGTGCAGCCTCGTCAGAAATCTTATACTGATCGCCACAGACGACCCTTGGAGTTCATGGTTGGGGATCAGGTTTTTCTTCGTGTTTCACCAAGGCTGGGACACAAACGGATCAGGAGTCAGGGTAAGCTTTCACCGAGGTATGTGGGGCCATTCGATATTCTGGAGAGAGTCGTGCTGGTTGCCTATCGGTTGCAGTTACCGTAATGGTACTGATCCATGCACGACGTCTTCCATGTGTCTCAGTTGCGTCCCTAGAATTCAGACCCATCTCACGTCTTTCAGCTTGAGGAGGTTAAGCTAGAGGCAGATGTGTCTTTTGAGGAGCATCAAATTCGTATCGTTGACTGGAGAAAGAAGGTTCTCTGAGGCCGGTCAGTTCCTCTCGTACGGGTCCTATGGCAGCATGGCCAAGTGCAGGACGAGACCTGGGAGCGGGAGGCCTACATACGTGCTCAGTGGACAGAGCTATTCTGAGCTTTATCTTCACCACCCTGGGAAGGGCAATTCGGGGATAAATTGCTATAAGTGGGGAAGTTTGTAAGAACCCGGTTCTTATTTTCGAGGTACGAGGTTCTTCTTTTTCCTTTTTGATAGGTGTTTTTGAGAAAATATTGAAAGTGGGGAAAAATCCTAAATTTTGGAACTACACACCGTGTACTTTTTGCACACGACGTGTACTTCTGGCCATGTGGGGATGAGTACACGGGGCATGTAGCCATACCGACGACGAAGGGTGTAGGAACTGACTACACACCGTGTAGTGGTACCTTACACGCCATTTAGTCAGTCGGCAGACCAAAACAGTAAGACGGTGGAGCAGCTGATAGCTGGGCGACAGTACACGCCATGTACTTTAGAGTACATGTCGTGTACTCATGTCGATGGTTGAACAGTGTGGCGGTGCCGCCAAATGAACAGTTAAATGAAAGAAGTATACACCGTGTACTCAGAAGTACATGCCATGTAATTTGTTTTTTCGGCTTAAAACGGGCAGTAGCCTTCTCATTTGGTAGAGGAGACATTTCAGCCGATTTGGAGCCAAAGGAGGAGTCCAGACCTTTGAATATCCACCGGGTGTTCGTTTGGAATCGGTTTCCGCCTCGGACGATTCCGTTGGAACCGCACAGGTAAGGGATTCCACCTCCTTGGATGGTTCTTACAAATTCTTCTCCTAACAGGAGTTATTTACATTTGAATGGTTTTTTTCTTCGTCAGATTTACGTCATTCTTGGGAGTTTCTGGAGTTGGCGTTCAGGTATAACGTTCATTGGTGTATAAGGTAGGTGTCTTGGTGTTTGTTTTTCCAACTGTCGTGTGTTTTGTGCGTTTTTGTGCCACGAACCCATGTTGGGGTGTCGTGTGGCTGGGGATATTGCTATATTTAAACATCTATAATTGATTAGGTGTTTAATTATGATAATAAAATGTTGTTTGGGATCATTTCTTAGATCTGGATCCACCCTGGGGTGTGTTCCACTGTTTAGCCGTTTGGCCAGGATACTCGAGGGTATACCTTCAAAGTAGTAATTGTAGAATTTCCTTGAGAGGAATTGCTTGTTAGTACTTGTTTACCTATTGGGCATGGCCTAGTTACCTGTTTAGCCTGAGGAAACTGTTGTATTTCGCCTGAGGGTGTTGTTGTGATTAGCCTGAGGGAACTGTACTATTTAGCCTGAGGGCTGTAGTATTTCGCCTGAGGGCAACCTTTCATGCCTGAGGGCTTGACTTCTATGCCTGAGGGAGACACTTCCTATGCCTGAGGGAAATTTCTGTTACGCTTGAGGGCTATACCTGTGGGTTGGATTCTGCTTACCTAAGGGTAAGGTTTTGCTTGACTGAGGACGTGGACGGTTTACTTAGAAATGTACTGTGGTGATTTCTAATATTTAATGGATTAAATAAATAATAAAACGGAAATATAACTGGTAATTAGTTACTTTAAATTACTGCTTACTTATTTGCATTTTATTATTGCACACTGTTGTCGCATGATTACACGTAGTTGGGAATGAGCCTTTGGTGGGTGCCTACTGAGATATATTTCTCATACCCTGTTTGGGTCATGCTTTTCTGCCCAAAAACATTACATTTCTGCAGGTGTGGATATGGGCAAGAGTCCCTATACAAGTACTTGACTGTTGTTGTGGAGTAGGAGGGCATGGGACCGAGTCTAGGCTTGCGATGTTGCTTCTAGATGTTTGTTTTGCTTTTTTGTACTCTTCTTTTGTTGTACTGTATTGATGTATAACATGTTCTGGTTGTTTTCATATAACTTGAAACATGTAACATCATCTTTTATATATTGTTGTTTATATCCACTGCTGTGGTTTTTTTCAG
Source organism: Viscum album (assembly GCA_963277665.1). Taxonomy (NCBI): domain Eukaryota; kingdom Viridiplantae; phylum Streptophyta; class Magnoliopsida; order Santalales; family Viscaceae; genus Viscum; species Viscum album. The sequence continues at coordinate 563,575,752 of OY728164.1, read as the reverse complement.
TTGTGTATTGTTTACATCTTCCGCTGTCGTTTTATGTTTATTTTGTATTCTGTTGCGCTACACTTTGACAAATGAGGGCATTTTTTCCCCACTATCTGACCTGGGCCCTTGCTGCTAGTCGGTAGCCTCTGGTGTTTGGGGAAATGCGCTTGAGGTGTCGTGGTGAACCGGGCTCGGGGCACCCATTGCGTGGCACTCGGGTCCGGGACGTTACATGTTAGAACTCAGAGTTTCATATAACACACGGTATTTTATTATTCAAAGAGAAGCGTACCATGGAATCTTGGGGTGTTACAAAATTATTATGTATGATATGTCTAAAAAGGGTACTAGTTATAAAGAACATAGTGTTAAATGATGTAGTTAACTTATGAAGTAGTTGTTTATGTACCCATGTTTCTAAAGTAACTGGAACAATATTATTTTGGTGGGAATTGTTATTTTATTTTCATGAATATTCATTTAATAATATGTAATATCTATATATTAAATATATGGTTCATTTTAGGAACATTAATTTTTTTCTCTATATGGGTTTTATTATTTGAATCTCTATGATAATACATTTTTCTCTACTTGTCCCTAAAAACATGAGAATAATTAGAGTATCTACTTGGAATTTACAAATTGAGATCACATAGAATGATTTCTTCACAGCTATAAAATTATCTTATAGTCAATTCCATTCAAATATTTGATTTTAATGCACTATATAAATGATCAATTTTTCTTTCATGATCAATGATAAAACCAAAAGCATACCTTTAAATGTTGATTAAATTTTCTTTATTGGTACCAATGGATTTATCATCCTTTTACTTTAGTTACTATAATTCCATCTCTAATTTAGTGTGAATATTTTGAGAAAAATAATTATTGAAAAATACCTTCATAAAATCTTCCTATTTCATTGAGTCAATTTATTCCTCTTTCCTCGTATTCTTGAAAAGTGTCAACCGTTGATGAGATTTTCCTAAAAAATGATACATATCCAAAAAAACATTGCGTGGTAAGAGAACTGGAGAATGGAAAGTATCTTGTCTATAGAATTGATATATTTTTCAATAATAAATGGACCATAGGACCCATTGAAAAACAGATATTGTTGTATGAAATACTCAATGATGATTTATTCCATCCATTAGAAATTTTAATGTTCAATATGTTTCATGTAACCATTCATAGCTTGATAGAGTTTGGTGATCATAGACACAACATTTTTCATCCCATCTTCTATTCCATTTGGTTTTTTAGGAGGATGGTCATTAAATTATCCATCACAATTTTTCTTCACACAATTCCTTCTAGATCAAGATATTGACTAAAACTAATAAACCCAGTGTAAGTATCAAGAAATAATAACCAGAGTGAGAAATAATATATTAATATAATTCATTCCCTGAATATCCTAATTTATAACACATTATTATCAACCCCAGACATTACATGTTTCAATCTATGTTCTTATAGTCATTTCATATTAGGCTCTCTATCCCAAATATATTCAATCCCATCATAATGGTTCATAAGGATAATTTAAATTAACCAAATCATATCACCTAGAAGTGTCAAACCAAGAGAGTAGTTAAACCTATTTTTTATTCACCATGTGAAGTTTGAGTTAATACCCAACCATCCTTTTTAGGGTTATTACCCCTATGTTTGTCTTCAAAAGGGAATGTATCACCTTTTTTTATCTAGATATAGTTGTAATTACTATTAAACCAAGGAATATCTAATTTAACAAAATTTTAGGATTTTATCCTATAATTAGACTTATACACATGGTTTTCACTAAGGATTTCTAATCCCAATATCCAAAAATAATTAAATCATGCCCTGACACCAACTAAAGAGACCCGACCATAACATAAATAAATATTATATCATTTTAGATGAATATCAAATAAATATTGTTATTTTTGAGTCGAATAGTTTTTGAGTTTTTTGTTGAAGAAGATGATAATCAATAAGTGTAAATGCTTATGGTGTTAACTTTTGGTTTCAATACATAAATATTTTTGTGTTGTTGGATGTTTTGTAGAATAATTCTATAATAAGTTAAGAGATATTCTAAATCATAAATAAAAGTATATATTTTATCATGATTCTTTAAAATAAATTCTTTGTTTAAGATTGAAAGGGTGATTAAGTGAAAAATAAAAAAGAATATTATTTCGGGAAAACAATTAAATAAGTGCAGAACAATGTATTATAATATTAATACATGTTCCATGTAAGGAAATTTCCATATTTGAGTTTTATCATCATAGAATAAATATATATAGGTTGATGAATTTTGGTGCATCTGAATGCTCATAGAACCAAAATTGGATACATGATTGATTACACTAGATAATCTATATTCTTGAATTGCTTGTTTCATATATGAATGGTTTATGTAGGGAAATTTGGTTTGTACACATGTTGGTCATGTATGAAGATGAATCATAATTTGAAAATGGATCATGTATGTGATTTATTAAAAAGATATGATTTTCTTATTTAGGTGAAATTGTTTACATACTTGAACTGACCATGTAATAAAATGGTTTATGTATGTGTTTTTTCTGAATGAAAATTTCGATGAGTTGGAAATAAAGTATATAGATTATGACAATACTTTCACCACAGATGAAGGGTAAAATGGATGACTACAATAATGCATATAATAATTTTATGAGTTTTTTTAGTAATTATCATGGAAATATAGATATACATTTTCAATGGGTTTTTTGGGAAGAATTCCAAGATTTCAGACCGCATGATTATATCATTGTATGATGAATGTATAGATTCATACACTTGGAATGATTGTTTAAGAATATCAACTTTAAAGTGGAAGGAAAAGGTTTTTAAATTATATATATTTCGATACAGTTATAATCATTTATCAAAGCGGTTTCTTATAGAATTTTTTTAAAGGCCAAATTCGAGATTTCGAGAATTTTGAATTTTATATTTTTCATATGGAGTCAAAAATATTTTAGATAAGAATAAAGATAAAATTTAATTATCACAACATAGTTTATATTTTATAGTTTTTATAGATTGGTTTTTTGTTATTGTATAAAAGGGAGAATATGATAGAGAGAAGAAAAAGTGAGAAGGTATTTCTCACTACATTGTAAGAAATCAAAGAGGAAAAATATCTAGCTTATTAGAAGGGAAAGTGTAAAGAATTCAAGAAACAAAGTGAAAATATTTTGAAACATTTTGGTCAAGTTTCATTTCATTGTTGTAAAATATTTTTATCGTATTACTTGTGTGAGGAGCACATGAACTATCAATAGCCAATAGTGAAATGAACGATATATATATTCCCTACATATTTTAAACCATAATGGATTGTTTTCTATTTTATGTGTAATCTTATATTTTTTCTATATCATTAAAAGGACTAAATAATCTTATTAATTTGCGAAACATATAAATTCTTATGATCTTGTCTGTGTGATTTTTTTTCAACATATTCACTTGTATCTAACAGGAGGTGAATGTTTTTTATAGAGGAAAAACATAAAAAAGGCCATTAATTTAACCCCTATCAGTGGTCACATAGATCCTAACTAGTCCTTACAATGGGTATCATTATTTATGTTCCTTTTTCAAAAAATGGGTTTTTAGAGTTTTAAAAAGAATAATTCACCCATATATATTTAGAACTTAGTAAATAGTTAGGGGATTCCTATCTTCAATGGGAAGAACTATCATATTTATAAGGAAAATCTACTACCTTATCTATTATCTATTGGTTATGAAGTTATTAATGAGGTTGGAGATGGTTTTTCTCCTCCTACTAAGGGTAATCCCTTAATAGATGAAGATAAGATAAATCTAGATAATTATGGATGATCCATAAAATTTATTCTTTCCACTCTCTTAGAATGTTAATTTCTATGGGTTAAAGTAAATGTAACCACAAATTGAATATAAGATAAATTCAAAAAACATTTATTAGGGGCACATGAAAGTGAAGAAAAAATACTCTAATTTTGAGATTGAGATATCATGATTTAAAAATGTGAGATTATGAATCTATTGGTGATTTATTCATAATTAATAATTATATTGTATGTACATTATGAAGACATGAGGAAAAAATTGATTTCTCATCAATTATTTAATAGATATTGGGAATTATTCTTGATAATTGGGATGGCAAATATTCATATTTGGAAGATAGGGAGCCTAAAACATTATATTGGAATTATTTCCATAGTATTATCATTACTTAGGGGACAAAAAAATAGAATTATATCAAAATAAATGGAATTTTACTAATTAAATATATTTCAAATCCAATAATAAGGATAATTCAAATAAATTTTTTACTAAAAAATTAGATAATAATTATAATCCAGATAATAGAGTAATAATTTTGATGAATTCTTGTATTTTTTTCAGAAATGTGAAAACATGCACAAGTAAGTATAAAGGAATGTTACCTTTTAAATACTTTAACAATGGATCCATTGGATATTTTTACATAAATTTAACAAGGGAAGATAAAAATTGTGATGAATAATAATAAAGTAAAATAATATCTCTGATGAATAAGGTTAAAAAATAAAATATTTATCCAGTAGAAAATAATAAAAAGCTCTATAGATTTTAAAATATAAAATTAATATCCAAATGGTATGAAGATGGGGATAATGAAGAAGAAGTGGATGTTTAGAATCCTATTGATGAAGAATTATAGAATTTTATTATTAAAAATGTGAATGGTTAGGATTTTATCAGTGTAAGAAGTAGAAATTATGAAGATTAACAATAGGAAATTCATATGGAGTTCATTATTAAAATATAATTGAACGGATGTTTCTTTAAAATTTAAAATCACGAGAAATAGAAAATCAATTTAAAAAAAGGAAGTCCAATCTAAAAGAAATATATAATTAGTTATTTACTAAAATTATAATTTGTTATAAGAGATTGAAAACCTGAAGATGTTTCTTGATAAAGAGTGAACTCTCAACATTAATCTTGATTAAAAAATGGAAAAGGAAAAATAATTTTATCTTTTTCAATAAAAACTGGTTCAATCAAAACAAGGATTATCTATCTTCCAAAATTCAATTTTGGAAGTTGGTGAAATATTTATGGAGTGTAAATCCCATAAAAATTATCAAAAATAATTCTAAAAGGTTTATAAAAATACTAAATATATTGGGAAAGATTCTTATAAGAAAAATTTATCCATGCAGACCATGTATGCTTCCAAAACAAGCGAATTGTATTATTCTAGGATTTCTGAGTAAAAGATCTTTAATGAAAAAACTAGTAAAACTGAAGACTCTATAAAGGATAATAAGAATTCAAATATGAAGAAGGAGATGTTAAGAGTATTAACAAATGTTTCAAAAAATGGATCTAATATTGATGGGGGAAACGATATTGGAATATATTTACATAATTCTGGATAGAATGCTAGTTATAAAAGAAAAAATTATTTTTATGCATATTTCTTGGGTTGTGGAGGATTTGTTCATATAATTAAGATATATTAGTTTAATCATCAACAATATATTTTATTTAGGAGGTATTAATGACAAATTGTGCGGGAGATTCAACCCAATTAAAGAAGAAAAACTCAACAAAATTTTGAAAAATTTAATTTGATGTTTGTGAATAGATACCAACTTTCGGAAACTCCGAATGAGAGGATTTATCAGCCTATACAACTTTAAAAAGTTCATATTTTGGTGATAATTTTCCTACAAAGTTTTAATTAAAGAACTCAATAACATCAAGAGAAAGAACAATAGGAAAAAGTAAAGGATATTTCTGTTTAAACTATAATTAAATCCATAAAATTATAATGACCTTGAATATTGTATAGTGATTGTTTTTAACATATGATATGAGATTTAAAATTGTTGAAGAATGTGAAAGACTTCAAACAAGGAACAATCACCTTCAAAAATGGGGAGGGCATTGGATATATTGTCATTAGAAAATAAAAATTGAAATCCAGAAGTTCATTATTTATTGATAGAATAAAACAAAATATATTGAGAACTTCATGTATTTTTTATGAATAAAATGATGTTATTTTCAAAAGATATGGTTTCATTGCAGGTAGAGAAGTTTTTTTAAGAGTATATAAAACCTAGTTAAACCTGTTTATGGTTAGAGATGGATATAATTATTATTATCTAGGTATAAATAAAGAAAACCAATATGGAATAGATGGAACACCTATATATTCTCAAGAAACATGAATAATTAAACAAAGATAGTATGTTTTTGTGATGTTCCTGAATTGAAAATAATCAGGTATTGGGTTTTTTCCATATATTAAAAGGGGAAAATTTCAAATTCGCCACATAAGAAGGTTTTGATACATACATATCATCTCTTAGATCTTTTTCAAAATGACATATTTACACCCAGGAGTAGGAAATATATAAGTGGATATAAGAATTTTATATCATTTATTGATGATTCCACTAATATTTCATGTATTTTTTTTTAAATACAATTCAAGTCTCTCAAGATGTTCAAATGTTTCAGGAGAAGTGCTGAGAAGGAATATGGATACTCTGTGAATAATATTCTAATAGATAATGGTGATTAAAACACAAATCAAATGTTTTAGTATTATATGGAGAAGAATGGTATTCATCATGGGTTTAGTGTACAATACAAAAAATAATATAATGGTGTGAATGAATGAAATAATAGAAGTTTGGTTGAGATATCTTGAACTATGTTGATTGAACATGACACTTCTAGGTTTTTCTGAGACAAGTTATTAGGGCAATAGTCCACATTAAAAATCACTTCTTTTAAAGACCAAACTAATACGTATACTTATATGGTATTTATTATAATAAATCCCCATTTTTAAAGTACTTAATAGAATTTGGAATCCCTTGTATTATAAAAATAAAAGTTGAATGTCTTGGGAAGTTTGATCAAAGAAGTATTAAAGGCATATTCCTTGGATACACTCCCAATGGTAATGAATATAAATTCTTCAAAAATAATTCTGAATGAATTATTTATTATAATGATGTGAAAGTGATGGAAAATTTAAAATTGAATATTTTAGAATAAAATATAAATTTAAATTATGAACTTAATTCTATAACTATTAAGCAGAATGTTGACCTCATTAAAAAAAATGATAGTTTTGTTTCTATGTAAGTATAATAATAAGACTCAACTATTTCTAGTGAAGAATAACAACCTAATTTATCACATCATAGGATAAGAAAGTAATTAGAGGTCCACAATATCATTAGAGATTAAGAAAAAAATGTTTAAACTATAAGAACATTGAGGAAAAAACATACCAATTTATTTTCTCAAGTTGAGACAAAGTTTGTTGAAGAAGAAATGTAGAATCAAGAGTGGGTTAATGTGATGAATAAATAATTGAATTAGATTGAAATAAATGGGACATGAGAGCTTGTTCTTAAACCTAAAGATAATAATATAATTGTATCAATATGGGATTTCCAAAACATGTTGAATGAAAAGGGTGACATGGTAAGAAATAAATCAAGACATGTTTGGAAAGGATATTCTTAGGTTTAACGAGTTAATTTGGATGATATATTTTCACCATTTTCAATGATTAAAACCATTAGAATATTTATTACTATTGTATCATAAAGGAAATACAAGATATGTTGGAGTGTCTCATTACCACTTTAATTATTTTATGTTTTTATAATTAAAATATATTATATTTCATAATTTTAGTTTTTGGATAATTATAATTTTATTATTTATTTAATTTTATTGAAATAATTTTTTATTCATTATTCATTTATTCTTATTTTTCATATTATTCATTACATTTATTTATTGTTAAATCTTTTGAAAAAAATAAAATTTTAAATTTTTTCATTACCCTTGCGTATATTGTATTAAATTTTTATTTTTCCTTATGTGTGTTTCAAAAATATATTTTTAGCATTAAGTATGTATTATAAGTTTCTTATTACCCTTATATGAGATTAGAAGTACCCTTGTGTGAGCTCCATAATCTTCTCTCTACCTTTACATGAAGCTCCTATCTATGCTTATATAAGATTTATAATTAGTTCCTTACCGTTATGATATCTCCCTTGTACCCTTGTGCATGTATTATAAAATTTTTATTACCTTTACATAAGTTTTTTTTATTACCCTTAAGCAGAGCATGAAATTCCCATCTACCCTTTCACATCGCATATTCTACCATTACACATGCTATTGAATTTTCATGTTAACATTATGAAACCTATCACATTTCAATGTTATCCTTATGTGAGAAATATAAGATCATGGTTAACTTTATGTACATTTCCTTATACCATTACACAACCTATGATTTTAGAGACCAGTAGTGGTAGTGAATCTTCTTTTTTTTGCAGGAATTTGATGAAGCGACCACATGATCTATTTTCTTTCAACTCTGTGTATATTGGTTTTGTAAAAAACATTGAATCTAATGCAACATGAATTTATCGACCATAATATATACCTCATGTTCAGTGTGAGATTGATCAATCAAACATTACGATGGATCAACCATATGTTTTGTACGATTGACCATGCACTCAAATATATCAACCACAAAGTAAAACATACAGATCGACCCACACTCAAATATATTGACCACACAATAAGACATAAATATCAACCACACAATCACATAAATTGAACACATATCATGGAATTTATGGTATGTGGATTGAATGTGAACCACACAGTCACTCTAACATTATTTCTATTTTCTAACTTTTTAGAAATTATATAGCTTACTCTATTTATTTGTTTTTTTGATAAAATGTTTGTCTTAATTTTTGTTCTATGTATTTTTTATGATTTATTTACTGTATAAATTAATATAATTAATATATTTTTTTAAGATTTAAATTTATAGTCATTAACATCTCATTAAAATATATTCTATTTTATGATGGATTTTTATATTTGAATTTACTATAGGTTTATTAAAAATATTTTAATAATTCTATGAACCTGTGAAATACATATATAATATGATGACTATTTTGTAATATAGTTGGTATAAAAATATCATGGAATATATTTTTGGAGACTAATGAGCTATAGATTATTTATTTTTTACCAAATTTTTATAATTTTGTATTTATTGAATTAATCCAATATTGTCACAATATATTTTATTCATTTATTTATTTTAAAAACTAAAATTTATTATAAAGAGAATATTTTATGATTTTTAATGAGTTAAATCCATGAATTATAGTGAGATAAAATTATTATTTGAATACGCGTGACAATTAAATGGGTTTTCACGTGTTTCAATATTTTTAATATTTCTAACTATTGAATGGAAGTGATGTGTTTTGGAAACTCTAATGTAATGAGAAACAAAGTTGCAATATATATTTACATTAGAGATTTTACTATAAATAAATTCCAAGGAAAAGAGTGGAGATATAAAAGTAAATACATCGAGAACTACATTGATTTATTATTGTTGAATTACTGAAGAATTGCTTGTTTCCTGATAATTTCTTGTTTTTCGTCAATTCTAGAAGGGATAAAGATCCATTCTACACACCAAAATTAATTATAGACATCTTCTGATAATCTAGTTAATTTTATTTTTCCTTATAAGTGTATGTAATTTATATTTCAAGCAGTTATACCTCCATTCAAAAGGTTTTGTTTGGTTATGATATCCTCACAAAAAAGTAAGATCACTTAGGTTATTTTTTCATCTTTATAAAATGAATTGATAGGTTTGATATATCATACAAATAGACTATTTTCTTCTTATTCCCATAAAAGTTAAAAAAGTTTAGTTCTATCCTCTAATAGACTAATTTGAGTCTTCACCTACAAAAAACATACTTTTAATTGTTTTAGTGACTACTAGTACTCTCACTGAGTTAGAGGGGATTGGAGAGTAAACATGGGTTCTATTTAAAAAGAACTACTATAAAAAAATTGGTTATCTTATTCATTATTTTTATTCCATTTCTTCTCTATTTTAACAGTGAAATAAAATTTATATTTGGTTTTTTTTAATAAATACTACTCTTATAATTTGGAAATTATGTCTAAATTTTTTAAAGTACTATTGAACTCCTTTAGTTCATATTGTCATTAATAACATTGTCAAATAATTGGTATCCAAGGGAGGTTCCTTAAAATATTGTTTATTCTCTATTTTTTATCCCGATTTAGCAATAATAATATGCATACCGAGAATAATTATTTCACTTTTCATTGCTGAAGTTATGATTTTATCATTTTTGTTATGGTTACACTATATTATACCTAACATTCTATAGAAATAACAATTTTTAGTGAAAATTTAGGAAACTGATTTCGTATATCCTCTCAAACTACCTAACTTCAATAGGAATGATTATTTATATTAGAAGGATCATATATAGGTGTTTTTAATAATATTTTCATATAATATTTGAATATTATGATTAAACCATATAAATTTACTAAATTCAATTTGGATACAATGAATGGAAATGATTCTACAAAGTATGTGCTAAAATTTAAAGTCATCAATTTACTTTATTATTCTTTAATGAGAACATGTATAGTCATATTGCATCGTGAAAAAAATGCTTATAAAATTTAGAGTACTTTAAATGTCACTCATCATGGAACATATAATTTTAATGGAACCAAATTAGGAATACATCTTAAAAAATATTAGGAATTTCTAATGTATGATGATGATGACATCAATGAGATTCAAAATAGATTTACCAAGATCATGAATGTAACATTTTCTCTCAGAGATACAATAAATAATGGATTAATAATTGAGAGAATACTTCAATCATTACCAAATAAATGGAACTCAAAGAAGGTTTTATTTGATAAATTAATGGATTTCACTCAATATGCTATGGATGATCTTATTAGATATATTATTCAATACGAGATGGAGTTAAGGAGGAATGATAATGAAGTTGTTGAAAAAAGAATGGAGTAGAATTTAAATATAAGTATATTTCTTATGAATCTTATAATTAAAGTGAAGGATCCTATAGTGGTGAAAAAGGAAATGATTTAAATCAACTTTACAAATCATTGAAGGATGTAGTGAAGAAGGAAAAAAATTTAAATAAAGGGAGATCAATGAATTATAAGTGTGGATTCAAAAGGAAATATAATGTGAATAATTATAATAATGCACCACAATTATCATTATAAGAATATTGGAATAAAGGAAACATCAAATATTATTATCTAAAATTAAAGAAGGAATATAAAGACAATAAATACATGAAGGAACTGAAGTAATCTTTTCATACTGGTTGGAGTTGCAACAAGGTGTCTGATTTACGAAATGAAGAACCCTAATGTGAAAATAAAATACATAATATTTATTTGATAGCTACACATGTCGAGGTACCATAATTATTATTTATACCATTATCCAAGATTGGTTATTTTACTAAAATTCATATTATGAAATGAATTCTGAGCTAGATTCAGGTCTTTTTTATGAAGAATACTTTAAAAGTGTTGATTATAATGAATTACAAAGGGATAATGTAAGATTACATGAGGATTATTTTTGGTCTATAGATTAGTTTGAAGAATTTAATGAGAAATATATCAAGGTTAAAAAGATAAATACAATTTTTGTTAAGGAGAATAATAATTTTAAAAATTATGCTTCATTTAGTAGTTGTAAAGAGTTGGAAAGTCTTCAAAATGATAATTAGAAGTTAAGAAATGAAAATGAAAGAAATAATGATTTTATGTCTAAGAAAAAAAATATCAATAAATAATATTCAAATTGGTTTTAGATGACATGTCTAATGTTTTGAAAGAATCTATGAATCTAAAGGAGGAAAATTATAAACTAAGGAGTTAATATTTATTCTCAAATAAAAAAAATTGGATAGATTTATAAAATGCTAATAATGAGAATGGAAATTATAAAAAGTAAATTTGAGTTTTGAAATGAACATTGTCATAATTTTTTAAAGTGAGAGAATAGTTTAATAAAAAGATACCCATAAGTAATGTAAATAAATAAAAAATAGTTTTTTGTTATAAAAAGAAGATTCCTAAGATGTATAATTCTATATTTGTTAAGAGTACTAACAGAAAGGGTTCCAAAAATACTTGTTTTTATTGTTGAAATTTTGGACAATATGATTCAGATTTATCGCTATGGAATGTTCAATCAGTGGGACACAAAATGTTTTTTATTTCAAATTCTAATTTTTATTTTCAAAATACAAACACCTGTACAAAATGGATACCCAAAGGATCATATTTAAATCCTACAAAACCAATGTGGGTCAACATGCCTAGGTAAGTATTTTTTCTATTGTACAACATTAATATTCCGTATTTTTATATAAATTGGTTTTTTAGTAGGCATAATATCTTATATCCTTTATCATCATAATTTAATCTCTGGTACATAGTAATGAACCTTAACTTTTTCTAGTTTTTTTTTTCAAGTAAGCATGTGGTCACATATTTATTTTAAAATTCAAGTGTCAAATATAGTGATAATGTGTCTATATTTCATATAAAAAATTAATATATATATATATATATATTTAAAAAATAATGAATTTAGGTTGATTAACCCTTTATTTGTAACATTAATTATTATACTATTAATTATGATTTCAAATATTTTTCAAATAGTTAGTATATAAAAATTTAATTTTTGATAAATATATATGAAATATTTTTCAATAACTAATTTATGTTTTGGGAATGAAATTATGTTTTATTTTTTATTTTCTATCAACTTGATTTTACAAATTATAGTTTGGAATTTTTTATTGTTTAACTAGTTAACAAATTACTGCTTTAACAGTATATTTTTTATAGAGGTTACTTGAAAGAAAATTTTTGAGGACTTTGGATTCAAGGAAGTGATTTTTAACAACTAAATTTTACTCTATTAATTTAAATTTACATTATCTTAGTTTAAAATAATGATGAAACATTGAAAGTTGAAAATCTAAATTAGAACAAATTTTCAATTTATGTTCATATTTAATTGATTATATATATTGGAATTATTTTTTAGTGAATTAATTTAAGAGAAATTTCTAGGATTGAATCATTAATTTAAACCCAGTGTGAAATGTTTAAATATATTTTATACTCTTCATATATTTTGATTTAATTTGACAAGCTTGTTGGTATCCCCAATGTTTTAATGTTAAAATATCTTATTAAATGTGTTAATTTTATTTAGTATGTTAACAATAGAATCATGATTTATTTTGGTCTAAAACATGTTGTTTTCTATCATGATTTATATTTGTTCTATTCAAGAGAAGTTATATCATTAAAATATAGTTCATTAATATTATTTTAAATTCTCTTTATATCATCTAAAATAACTTGAATATCATTTTTATCCTTTTATAATTTTTTAGAAACATTAATTTAGGGGATTTATCTATTTTTTATATTTTAATTTAATTTTGGGGTTTTTTATTTTTTATTATTAATGTATTTTATTTTAGGGATAAAATAAATTTTTAATTATTGGTTTCAAAAATTAGGAGAAATAGTTTTTATTTTTTTAAAATATTTTTTATCAATTACAAAATGGGGAATAAATTTTGAATTTGATATTTAATTTTGTAATTATCAAATAGGGGGATTATATCAGAGTGGATCCTTACAACTTTAATTATTTTATATATTATTAATTAAAATATACTATATTTCACAATTTCATTCTTTTGATAATTAAAAATTTATTGATTATTCATTTTTATTTGAAAAAATATATATATTAATTATTCATTAATTGTTCATCATTTTCTATTATTATTCTTATTATTTTTTATATTTATTTTTGGATAAATATTGTAAATAATTAAATTTCTAAAGTGGTTCTTCTACCATACATATCGGGTGATAATTTAATTTACCATTACGCATGTTTCAAAAATATATTTTTATATTTGTGTAAGTCTTATAAGTTTCTTGTTTCCCTTACATGATATTCAAAGTAACCTTATGTGAGTTTTGTAATCGTTGTTTCACCTTTACCTGATTCTTATATCAACCCTTACGTAAATTTTATAATTTTTTCTATACCTTTATGTTAGTTATCTTGTACCCTTATACATGCCAAAGAAAATTTGTGTTACCTCTATATAGTTTTTTTTATTTCCCTTTCCCAGTATATGAAATTTAGGTCTACCTTTACATTATTCTTGTTTTACCATTATGCATGAAATTAAATTTTCATGTTACTCTTAAACAACCTATTTCATTTCACGTTTTTTCTTATGTGAGCTATATAAGTTCAAGGATAACTTCAAGAAACATACATCTTACCCTTATGCATCCTATGTTTCCATAGAACAATAACGTTAAAATATATTCTATTTTACGGAAAACTTTTGAAGCAACTACATGGTCTATTTTCTTCCTACCATGTGTATATTGGTTTTGTAGAAAACTATTGAATCAAACTCATCAAGAATATATCATCGATAATACATACCTCATGATAATTGAAATATGGATCAAACTTACATTATCATGGATTGACCGCATGTTTTGACAGGTCAACAATATGATTAACTATATCAACAGTGGGGTAAGATATACTGATCTACTATACACTCAAATATATCGATCGTACGAGAAGAAATTCATATTGACGGTACAGTCAAGTATATCTACCACATGGTAATAAAAAAAAATTATGTACACTCAAATATATCAATCACATGTCATGAACCTCATGATAAGTGGATCGACAATGAATCTCATAATCTCTCCAACACGTTTTTCATTTTATAACTTTTTTAGAATAGTACAACTTTATCTTTTTATTCATTATTTTCATAAAATTTTTAACTTAATTTTTTATATGTTTTTTATGATTTATTTAATTAATAAATTCATATAAATTATATAAAAAATAAATTTAGATGATTTACATTTCTAATTAGTAAAATTACATCAAGATATATTTTATGTTATGATTAATTTTTATATATCATGTAACAAATTGTTCATTAATTTTTTTTAATCAGTATATTAATTTTTAAAATTAATATATAACATGAAGACAATTTTTGAGATATTTGGAAGAAAAATATTGGAAAATATTTTTGGAGATCAATGAGTTACATATTATTTATCTTAAACTACGTTTATTTAATTTTTGATTTATCAAATTACAGCTATATTATCATAATGGTTTTTATTATTTTAATTATTATTAAAAACTCTCATTTATTCAAAAAATAAAATTAGATGTTTCTTTATTGAATTAAATACAATAATTAGAGTATAGAAAAATTATTCTTTGAATATTTGAGGTGTTTAAATAGTTAAAGACATGTTTCCATAATTTTAATATTTCAAACCACATAATGATGGTGATTGGTTTAGGAAAATCCCATTGAATGAGGATCAAAGGAGGGACCTATATGTAAAATTTTAATTTGTCTATAAATAAAGTCTAAGGTAAGAAATTGATATATAAGAAGAAAGACATTGAGAACTACATTTATTCTTTTCTATTGAACTAAGAAAGTTCTTTTGGTTTCACAAAATTTCCTTTTTCTTTGTAAATTCTTCAAGGGATGAAGATAATTGTTCTATACCACTCGTCTTCATCAATATCATCCATTTTTCTAGATTTTTTTTATTTTTTCTAGGGAAGTTTCTTTAATTCATAGTTCACATGGTTATACCATATTAAGAAGGTATTGTTGGTTATTCTTACCTGACCAAAAAGTGGGATCACATAGGTCATGATTGGCCATTTTTAAAAGACATTGATAGGGTTGGTTTTCCTTAGAATAGACTATGTTCATTCTATTCTCTAAAAATGTAGAAAAGGTATGGTTTTTCCTGTAATAGACTAGGTTCAACCAATATCTGTAAATGAATTCTTCTTTCTTTATTTTAGTGAGTACTAGTCATATCACTGAGTTAGAGGTGATTTTAGAGTAGACGTAGGTTCTTTAGGGAACTGAACTAATATTAAAAAAAATTTTGTATCCTTTATTTTTATTCTATTTCTTATCTATTAGAACAATATTGTAAGATTAATCTTTTTTTGTGTTTGAATAAGTAATAATCTAATAATTTTACAACTAATTTTAAAATTCTAAAAGGACTTTTCACCCTACTATATTTTATCTTTCCATTGATAACACTATACAATAATACATTTCAAAGGTAAGTAAATTATCTTTTCCTTATTAGTGATTTAGAAGAGGAGGAATATATTGAGAAACCATGTGGTTTCTTCCTTGGTAAAGATGAAAACTATGTTTCCATTTAAATAATGCCTTATATGGGTTGAAATAAGCATATATTTCATGATATTAAAATATTTATACTTATTTGAAGATGTTTTATTTCAAAAAAGGAAGAGTGAACAACAATATCCACATAAAGTATGAAAATGATGTCTGTCTTTTTTTATTGTTTATATATATCACATATTATTTTCCATAAATAATTAGGAAATGTGAGATAAGTTTTCTTAGTAGAGGGAGGATTTATTTGAAATGTCTATGCTGGGAGGGTTGAAATAAATTCTTGGCCTTTAGATATCTCAAAAGAAAATGTAAATTTTCTTTCATTAAGAGAAGTATTCTTAGGAAATTGTATAAAGGGTTTCTATAAATGATTCAATTCCTCTTTCAACACCGATTTTTGTGGGAATTTATTTCTCAAAATATTTGAAATGAAATGATTTTTATTCGAAATATTTTAGGATGTTAACTGAAATCGTATTATATTTCACAGCTTCAAGGCTAAATTTAGTGAATTCTATTACACATTTTTCTAGATATCAAAGTGATAAAAAAGAGTCCCATTATGTGAGTAAAAATATAGTTTTCTGGTATATTAAAGTCATAATTTATTTTTGGTTTACATATGATGAAATATTATAGATATATCTATTTGGTTATACTAATTCTAAATAGGTTGGTTGTGTTGATGATAGAAGATCACTTCAGGTGGAGTTTTCTTCCTTGGTGAAAGGTGAAACAAACTAACCCAAGTCAACTATAAAAGACACCAAATCCATCCAATAATGTTTAGTTACAATAAAGAAAATGAAAATAATTCTTTTATATAACCAAAAAAGACAAGTAATTAGTGTACAATAAAGAAAGAAACGATACAAAAAGATACATACAACCAAAGACAAACCTTCTAAACTAGGTAAATATGAACATATAAAACCAAAAATCCTACCTGTGACTAAATGTCACCTATAGACCATCCCTCTGTGAAGGAAACATTTGAAAAGAGAACCTTTCATACTATATCATTCCCTTCTATTTCCTAGATTCCTTCAAATCAAGGTCAACTATCACTCAAAGGAAACAACGTGGTTTGAGAATATAGACCAGTAAGATACCACAAAAGAATATATAAAAGTTATACTATAAATAATGAATAAGTTGTAGCTTATAAAAAAATTACAATTTTACAAATATTTTTTCATATATATATAAACAAAGTAAAGGAAAATGGTCAAACTAACCTTGTGAACAAATATCCATGAAATAAACCATCATGTGATAAAAAAACCATATATGAAAAACACACAATTTGGGACCTAGCCTATGGGAATACGTAGAAGACATAAAGCATGTTTGATCTAACCAATATCAATCCCCTCTACAGTCCATAGATATCAAAAAATAACCTATAGTGGTGCCATAGACACTAGGGATACCCTTGTCCATTTCTTGATTCACCCAAGGTTCCAAATGTGCTCTGTTTTTCAAAAACCAATTTCAAAACCATTCTCACATTTAGTGAGAAACACTTTTTTCACCAAAGAAAAAACATTTAAACAAGAACATATACCATCCATGAATTAGAAAAACTTTCATAGATCCACCTACCCCAAGAATGTAGGATCTTATCCTTATTTGACCAAAAAGATCAAAAAACAAAGATTTCCCATCGAAAGACAAGGCATGACAATAAATGATAAAGGATCAATAGAAAACCCTAATCAATCAAGAATATAAAACAAAAATGCATCCAATTATGGAGATCTGCCCAAAGGCAATGAAGAAAAAGTATAATTTCACACCCTGGAAGACAATGTAAAATAACTATGACAATCAATCATTGAACGAGAAATCTGAAAAGAGAATAAATCTTCAAAATCACCTAGGAGAGTTCTAGGTTGCAATAGAGAAAATGTACATTCAAATGAAATGAAAATCACTTGTATTGTAAAAAAACCAAAACTCATGAAAATTACATGGTGTGAAATCCATTTTCATATTGTGTAATCCTAGAAATCCAAAATCACTAAAAACACATCACATTTTTATAAAAAAACATATTTTAACTATTTCACGACATGTAAAATTTGCACGGCATGTAATCCTTTCATGTTGTGTAACAAATTCACGACTTTTCTTGGTGGTCATTATATGACGTACAATCCCATTTCAAGACATGTAATCCCATTACATGATGTGTAAATTCCTAGAAGTCAGTAAAAATTTCATATTTTAGTAGAAAACCCCAAACCCAATATTATGGTTCACTAGTCCCAATGATAACCTTTTAATGAAATTTTTCCATTATAAGAAAACACCATTAATTCAAACAAACATAAATCCACTAACTTTTGTTCCTTTTCCCTAAGAAAGTCCCATTATCCATAAGAATCCTAAAAACACACCCAATCCATGATGATAAAAAAATCACAATCAATGAAGCAGCTAAAAAGTGTAACAGGATGTCACAATCTACCACCATACATGATTTTTATCTCCCAAAAGTCTTCAAGATCCTAGATACCTAAAAATTGAAGGCCACTATTCCCTCATCAAAAATTCCATCTCCCATTTCTCAGGGTTTTTCCTCCCACTATCCCATAGTACCCAAACCAGAGGAATCATTTTACCATAGAGTAACTTTTCTCATTGATCTACAATTTGAACTAGATGATTAACTATAGTAGTATTAGTCTCAACATCAATATACTTCCAAATAATCACATGGGAAGGATCCGTTATACACCACCTCAACCGAGAAATAAAAAACATTTCATGGATGGAAGTAAAACATGATGGTAAGTCTAACAGATAGGCCACATTCCTTGGTCATCCAACAATATTAAAAGGGACTCGAAACCTTAGTGAAAACTTCACCATTTTATCAAACTAATGATGTACCAAGCAATGTGAAACTTTTAAAAAGACTCGATCAACAACCTCAAACTCCAATGGCTGATGATGGCTATCTACATATGATTTATGAAAACTTTATATCATGATCATTATCATCTAGATCAAATGAACACTCCCAATCATCTATTGAATACGACTCATCTCAACCAAGGACTGCTTTCTCGACTCTTTCCAGCAAAATAGAGATCTACATGGCCATCCCTATAATGTTTCAAAGTGCGACATCTTTATTGAATCTTGATAACTATTATTATAGGAAAATTGAACCATAGTAAAATTATTTTTTGATGATCCTCCAAATTTTAGAATGCATGCCTGAAGCATATCCTCATGAACCTGAATATTTCTCTTTGTATTTTCATCCATGTGTGGATGATGTTTTGTACTCAAGTTCAATTGGGAACCCATAACCACTTGTAAAGCATTACAAAATATGGATGTAAACCTCAGAACCCTGTCAAAAATAACTTCCTAGGGAACCCCATGAAGCCTCCAAATCTCTCAGACATACAAGTCCCCAATTTTTCCACTTTCAACATCTCCTTCATATGTAGAAAATGAACTGATTTAAAAAGTAGATCAATGATCTACCAAATCGCATTTTTTCCACTTAGAGTCCATGGTAAACCAATGATGAAGTCTAAGGAAATATAATCCCATTCCCACACCTGAATGGTTAAGGGATACATCAAAATAACTGGACTTTATTGTTTCACCTTGATTCTCTGACAATTAGGACATTGCAATACAAAGTATGCAATCAACTGACTCAACCTGAAACAACAATAGAGACTTATCAAATCATTATAAATCTTAGTAGTTCATGGGTGTACAGACCAGCATGAACAATGTCCTCTTTCTATCAACTCCTATCTATGGGAGAAAGGAACGACCAACCTATCATGGAAGCACATAGCTAAATTGGGAGACTGAGACCTCTCACTCGAGGTCTCCCCACTATTAAGGCTTTTACAAAAACCCTGGCACTTGGGGTCAGGTGTCTACTAATGAAGAACCCTCTCATAAAACAATGATTCCACCCATATTGAATCTAAACATACCTAACCACCTTATTTTTCCATTACTAAGATCTTCTCATCAAAAAAATTCATTAGAGACCACTCTTCCATTGATTCCTTCATGGATTACATCGGTAATTTTATGCTCAACACATCAGTAACCATGTGAGTAAAAAAAATATTTCATGCCCTTGTGATATGAATGCACTATAAACCACTCCCTAAAGATATTGTGATGCCACGTTTTGAGTGCATGCATGACTGATGCAAAATCAAGATCATGCGTATGATATTTCTTCACATGTTAGAATAACTAGAAATATACATAGTCTACTACCTATGTTCCCTGCATCAAGACACATCTGAACCTCACACCATTAGCATCACAAAAAACATCATAACCCGAACCTGGTTTGGGAAGAATCAAAAATGGAGTTGAATTAAATATCACCTTCAGTTCCTCAAACATCAATAAAATTTCTCATTCCACTCAAAATTTACAACCTTATTGTTATTGATGCCATCAGAGATGAAACCTTGGAAAATTACCAAACAACCTTCCTGTAATAAACAACCAAACCCAAGAAGCTCCAGCTATCAAACACATTTCTAGGCCACTCCTCGGATATAACTGCATGTACCTTTTTAGGGTCCACTAAGATGCCCCTCTTAGATGTCGAATTCAACCAAAAATTTACCTCTTGAAATCCAAAACTCAAATTTTGAAATCTCACTATACAAATGATATTCCCTCAAAGTTATAAGAATGATATCCATATGGTTCATGTGCTCCAACTCTAAATTGGTGTAAAGAAGTATATCATCCATGAGCACTACAAAACTAAGAGTCAAAGAACCGATGAAAGATCCACTTCATCAATTCCATAAACACTTTAGGAGAGTTAGTCAGTCCAAATGTCATAATTAAAAACTCAAAATGGCCATATCCACTTCTTAATGCTATATTGGGTATATACTATTCTCAGACTCTAAGTTGGTGGTACCTGGAACGTAGGTCAATATTTGAAATCCAAAGATCCCCTCTGAGTTGACCAAATATATCATCAATCCTATGAAATGGATATTTGTTCTTTCCTGATTTAACTTCTGGTAATCAATGAAAAGGATGAGACTTCCATCTGCTTTCTTAGAAAAGAGCATAGGAGAAGCCCACTACTATGGAAAAAATTGATATTTGTGACTGGTTATTTGCGACAGGACCCTCTTTACCGACGCAAATAATTAGTTATTTGCAATGAGGTGATGGTACCCATCGCAAAAGGTTTGGCGTGACTTGCGTTGAAAACAACAGGAAGTGTATTTGAGACAAGTATTTATACCCATCGCAAATACCTGATGGCATTTTTTAGAATTTGTGATGGGATTTACCACTCATCGCAAATAGTAAGTCAGTTGGTTGGTCTTTGCAACATGACTCATCACCAAAACATTTTTTACGATGACCGCTAATTAATATGGGGGGTTAGTATTTGTGATGGGAATTCCGTCGCAAATAAGCCCGTTGCAATTAATCTAACCAATATATACCATCATCTGTTTTTCCTCTCATTCCACAACTTTCTCAACTCCTCTCTCCCTCCCTACTTATATTTTTTCTCTCAAAGTTTTTCTAAGTTAAATTTTTTAAATTAGAGCAATATTCGCTGTGGAAATCCTCCGAAAGATTCAGTTTTATGGTATTCATCTATTTGTTTTATTTTCTAGTTAATTCATTTTATTTGTTATTAGTTATAATTATTATTAATTAGCTGTAATTAAAATTAAATTAGATTTAATTTGTTTTTTTTTTGATTTTTTTACAAATATGTGTGCATAGTATTTATTAGTTTTAATTAATAGTTGTATTAATTTTTATTAGTTAGTAGTCACTAGTATTAATTAGAAAAATTATTAAAAATTATTAATAATTAGTCATAATTACTATAATTAGTAAAAAAATGCGGTGATAAGTATTTAATTGAAATAAATATTAATACATAATAATAAACATTAATAATTTGATGTTAGTAGTAATAATTAGAAGTAAATAGTAATAATTAGTGGTAAATAGTAATAATTTGTAACAATTTGGAATAATTAGTAATAATTAGTAATAATTAGGAATAATGAGTAATAATTAGGAATGATTAATAAAAATTAGCATTCATTAGTAATAATTGGGATTAATTAGTAATAATTAGGATTTATTAGTTATAATTAAGATTAATTAGTAATAATTAGGATTTATTAGTTATAATTAAGATTAATTAGTAATAATTAGGATTAATTGGAGAGAATTAGGAATAATTCGGAACAATTAGTAATAATTAGTAATAATTAGTAATAATTTGGAATAATTAGTAATAATTTCAAATATTTAGGAATAATTTGTAATAATCAGTAATAATTAGAATTAATTAGTAATAAAAATGAATAAATAGTAATAATTAAGAATAATTAAAAATAATTGGTTACAATTAGTAATAACTAGGAATAATTAGATATAATTAGTAATAAATAAGAATAGTTAGTAATAATTATGAATAATTAGTTATAATTATGATTAATTAGAAATAATTAAGAATAATTAGGATTAATTAGTGATAATTAGGAATAAATAGTAATAATTAAAAATAAATAGTAATATATAGTAATAAATAGTAATAAATAGGAAAAATTAGTAATAATTAGTAATAATTAAGAATAATTAGTAAAAATTAGCAATAATTAGTACTAATTAGCATTAATTAGTAATAATTAGTAAAACCTAAAAATAATTAGTAATAATTAAAAGTAATTAGGATTAATTAGTAATAATTAGGACTAATTAGTAATAATTATGATTAACTAGTAATAGTTAGGATTAATTAGTAATAAATAGGATTAATTAGTAATAATTATTATTAATTTGTAATAATAAGTAATAATTATGATTAATTAGTAATAATTAGGGTTAATTATTAATAATTAGGAATAATTAGTAATAATTATGAATAAATAAAAATAGTTAGGAATAATTAAGAGTTAATAGGAATAATTAGTAACAATTATAAGTAAATAGAAATAATTAGAATTAAATTATAGTAATTAGTAATTATTTTGAATAATTATTAATAATTAGAAATAATATGTAATAATTAGTAATAGTTAGTAATAATTATTAATAATTTGTAACAGTTAGTGATAATTAGTAATAATTAGGAATAATTAATAATAATTAGTAATAATTAGGAATAATTATTAATGATTTGGAATAAATTTTAATAATTAGGAATAAATTGTAATGATTTGGAATAATTAGTAATAATTAAAAATAATAATGAATAGTTAAAAATAATTAGTAATAATTTGGATGAATTAGTAATAATTAGTGACAATTAGTACTAATTAAGATTAATTAGTAATCATTAGGATTAATTAGTAATAATTAAGATTAATTAGTAAAAATTAGGATTAATTAGTAATAATTTGGATTACTTAGTAATAATTAGGTTTAATTAGTAATTATTTGGATTAATTAGTAATAATTCGGATTAATTAGTAATAATTAGGATTAATTGGTAATAATTAAAAATATTTAGACGTAAATATGAATAATTAAAATTAATTAGTAATAATAAGAAGTAAATATTAATAATTATAAGTAAATAGTAATAATTTGTAATAATTAGAAATAAATTTGAATAATTAGTAACAAATAAGAATAATTAGTAAAAATTAGTAATAATTTGGATTAATTCATAATAATTTGGAATAAATATTAATAATTGGGAATAATTAGTAATAATTAGTAATATTTCGTAATAACTTGTAATAATTTGGAATAATTTGAAATAACTAGTAATAATTTGTAATAAATATCAATAATAAGTAGTAATTTTAAATAAATAGTTATAATTAGGATCAATTAGTAATAATTATTGTATATTAGTAATAATTAGTAATCATTAGGAATAATTAGCAATTGTTAGAAATAATTTAGAATAATTAGCAATAGTTCTCAATAATTCGAAATAATTATCAATAGTTCACAATAAATTGGAATAATTTCCAATTGATTGGAGGAATTCTTTTTTATCAATGACTAATATGCTTACAACTTTCTCTCCCTGAAATCACTACGAAAAATCTGCTTCAACATACACGGATATCCATTTTCATATTCACGAGAATTGATATGCGTACATCAGAGCATATTTTTCATATAGATTTTAGTGAGAAAATGTTTCAAGTAGATGAGAAGTCAGGAAAAAGAGTCTGTTTTTTAGTCGACTCATATCCTTGCAACATTATTCAATTGAGATCACTATGAAAAATCTGCTCTGACTTTCAAATATCCATTTTTGAATGCCTGAAAATGGAGAGCAGCATAGTGAGGCCTCCATACTCTCCATTCACATGTTTATGAAAATGGATTTTCACACGTCATAGAAAAATTTTCATACTGATTTTTTTCAGATAATGTTGAAAGGAGATGATTTATCGGGCAAAAGAGTTGCTGCCAATCTTCTAGAAATTATTACGCTCATAATTAATTGTAATTTGTATAAATTATCTATAATTATTAATAATTAGAAGTAATTAGTATAAATGAATATAAATTAGAGTATATTAGTTTATATTAGTATAAATTTTTAAATAAATACTATATATAACTATGAAATAATAGAAATTATTATAAATTTCTAAAAAGGTGAATTTTAATTTCTTCTCGTTTTTGGATAGTGTTTATCTTATATCAAATTATTCAAAAAAACTATTTACTTTATATTTTTTAGATAAATATGGAACAAGGAATACAAAAATAGTCATTATTAGATGAGCACGCTTGAATATTTCAATGCATGAATCTAAACAGTTCTGGTTTAAATCCTCTATATATTTAGGGTGTTGAAGCATTCTTATCATTTGCATCATCAAAACCAGAATTTATTTCAAAACAGGTAATTAAATGTCCTTGTAAAAACTGTGCTATGAGGATGTTTGACACATTTGACAATGTTGGAGGACATTTATGATATTTTGATTTTAAACCAGATTATACTTTTTGATATCAACACGCTGAACATAGTTCCAGAGAAGATACTAATAATTTGGTACCAAATCCATCAAAGTTTCAAAATTTAGTACATGATGTGGGATGTCCATCTTTTCAACAATCTAAAACTCGGGTTGATATTAATTTAACTCCTGAGTTGTAACTATCTCAGTTTTATGACTTGTTCAGGTCTATTGAGGAAGACTTATGTCCTGGATGCAATATAAGAATATCTGAAGTAGTTTTAAAATTTATAGCTATTAAATCAGGCAATGGAATGTAATATAGTTGTTTTTATCAGATATTCTCTTTGGTTAAAACACTGTTACCTCAAGAAAATGTGTTGCCTAAAAATTTCTATGAGATCAAGAGGATGGTTTGTAATTCGTGTCTTGATTATTAGAAGATTCATGCATGTTCAAATGATTTCATCATATATTATAGTGAAAATGAATCCTTGGAATGTTTTCCCACATGTGGAAGCTCAAGCTATAAAGAGGATCAATTAGGGAAGTCTAGATTGATTCTAATAAAACAGTTGAGATATTTCCATCTTACACCAATATTGAAATATTTATTTATGTCTTAGAACATAGTGACATTGATGTCTTGGCACAAAAACAATATTTCAATAGTTAAAATATTAAATCATCCATCTGATGGTGATTCATGGAAATATTTTGACAAAGTGCATCCATATTTTTCTTTCGAAACCTAAAATGTATGATTGGGTCTTTCGGCTGAATGTTTCTGTCCATTTGGTTCTTAATGTAGTTAGTCTTCATTTTGGAATGTCTTTATAACTCCATAAAATTTACCTCCTTGGATGTTTATGAAAGATTCATATATCTTTTTAACCTTATTAATTCCAGGATATCCGAAAAAAACATTGATGTTTATTTGAAACCATTGATTGATGAGTTAAATTTGTTATGTAGTATTGGTGTCAGCACATATTATGTTGCTTTGAAAAAAAATTTACTATAGAAAGCTACATTGATCTGGACCATTAATGAATTTCCAACATATTTCTTGTTATCTATCTAGAGTAAACATGGTCCAAAACTATGTTTGTACTATATGAGAAATAGAAAACCATTTATGATCATCAATGGGAAAAAAACTTGTTTTAATGATTGTTATCACAAATTCCTCCCAACTGATCATCTTTTTTGGATAATCAAATATTCTTTCCAGAAAGGTAAAATTAAAAGAGATGAACCTCCAACAATGATCTCATGTACAGAGGTAAAATAAATTTTCTCTTTATTACCTCCCCTTAAATTTAAACCAATAATAAACTAACTGAAAATTGACGGATTTGGAAAAGAACACAATTGGATATAACAGATAATTTTTTGTGATATTCCATATTGCTATGAATTTTTGGTTCATCACATGATGGATGTCATGAATATTGAAAAGAAATGTTTTGATAATTTATTTCATATAGTTTTGGATACACAAGGTAAGACCAAATATAATTTAAAGTCATGATTATATCTTGCCTAAATTTATAGGCGACCTGAACTTGAAATATTTGAAAATAAAAGATCACAGAAGCTAAAGAAGTCAATAAAAGATTATACACTATCCAAATAAAATATATTGTTGTTTTTAGTGGAATTTAGATTTGAAACTTCTATATGTTTATGCTTCCAATTTGGGCAGATGTGTCATAAATGGTCATATTACCAGATTAAAAAGTCATGACTATAATGTTATAATAGAAAGACTTATACTGATTGAATTAAGAGGTTTTTCGAATTCTATTATTTGGGATGTGATAGCAAACATATAATATTTTTTCTAAGATATTTTTTCAGTGACAATATACTAAAATGAACTTAGTAGACTAAAAAAAAGTTGTTTTAATTTTATTTAAACTATAAAAAATCTTCCTGGAGTATTTATTTGAATCAATGGAACATTTGATATTACATTTTTTTCAGGATAAAAAATTTGGAGGTCTGGTACAGTTCTGATGGAAGTACCCATTCGATGGATGCATGTAGAAATTAAAGTAAAAATTACTTAACAAAGCATCATTTTAAGGATCAATTGAATAAGCTTATTTTAAAGAAGAAAATTATTTTTTATGCTCTCATTATTGTAAATCTGAATTTCCCTCAAAACACAAGTGCATGGGCCATAATTAGGGAAATTTTTAAAATGAAATGAGGAATCACTTATCGGTTTTTATTCTTTCTAATATTGGCTTTTGTGGAGTTCATGAATGATGGATTTCTAATAAAGAACATCATAGAGCTCATAAATATGTTCTGCTCAACTACGAAGAAATAAAACCATTTGTACTATGAGAGATCCTAAAAATTATTCTATAATCTCTGTTTCAGTAAATTATTCTTATTTTATTTATAGGTTATATGATAATCATATCATGAAACAAATTCCACAAATTATAGTAGCTTCTTTTGAATAATTTCCACAAAATAATTTTTCCTACCGGTTTCAAAAACTATTAACATTAATTATTTATGGTGTAACATATAAAATAAATTTATTAGTCATTATATTGATAAATGTTTTACAAATTTTTAGGTATCTCAATATGGTGATAAAATTTATTATCTATTGTGTGTCTTTAGTAACCCACTATCCAAAATGGTTAAATCTTATAATGTATATGTCTTTAATGGTTTTCGATTTCATAAAAGTGAATATGGATAAAAAAAGTAATTATGGTGTCTTCTTGAGAGGATTTCATCATTGAGAAACTAAATTTGAATTTTAAGGCATACTATATGAAATTATTGAATTGTGTTATCTAGGAAAAAATTACATAATGATGTTTAAATGATAGTGGTTAGATACTGAGAGAGGCTTTCATGTTCATCCAACCCATGGAATCATTGATATTAAACATAAAATTATTCATTAATTAAATGAATCATTTTTATTGATTCATTAAGAACACCATATTTATTATTCTAATTATTGTGGTACCTCAAAAGAGTTGGGTGATTGGTGGAGTATAATAAAAATTAAATCACGGGAAAATTAGTTTACTCAAAGTGAATGTGGTTCCACTGAAGTGCAAGAAATTGAAATTTTTCAAGAGACCGCTCCAAATACATATTATTTAAGAAGATACATGAATATCGATGATGACACCCCACAGTTAAGGGTTGATGGTGATGATGATGTTAATGATGTTACAAATGAATTTGAAAATGATAAGAGATGATGAAACTGAAAATCATATGCAAATTGATGATGATGAGGAGGAATATGAAGACATTGAATTCATCATATAAGAATATGAGGATGCATATGAAGATTTATGTGGTTAAATTCTTATTATAATCATATATAATATATATCTATATATAATAGCTATTTTTATCTATTTTATAACTACATTTATTTCATATTTTAGATGGACCAGATTCTATTTCGTCAGTTTTAGGAGGCTGATCTACCTTTGGACAAGTAGGATGTTCGATCATATATCCCTCAGAATACTAGAGGTTTAGGGAGGACTTGATGGGGGCGTGGTCTTTCCCAATTGATGATTCCTAACCATATCCCAGAGTGACGTCCAAATCTTGGCTTTGATCCGTGAAAGTAGAGGTATGTTTAACTATGTATTTTTGTTAGTTTTCATTAAATTATTTATATACTATTTTTTTATTTTTCCTTGTTTTCACTTCTTTTTGCATGTAGCTATTGGATAGGGGAGCGCTATATTGTGCAATTATTTTTCTGAAGCATGGGTCACAAGAGATGATATTCCTGATGATATTAAGCACCACATGTATGATCATTGGATGATATGTAAATAAATAATATTTTTTTTGAACATTATTTAACTAATAACATAATATTTTAACTTATTTGTAGGGTTAATGGTATCCCATTGATGAGAGTACGTGTGGCGCTATCTGGAAGGCATGAGAGGGGTTTATGCCTGAGCATTGTCGTCAGTTTTCACACAATTTGAGAAGTAAAGCAATGTAGAAAGAAGTAGTGAATGAGTTTGATGAGACATTTCTTGCCCACCAACGTGATAACATTTCATCTTAGGTTTGGTAAGGATCATTCATATTGGTTGGGTGGATTTTTTCATCGGAGATCATTAGAAGGTCAACAAAACGGGGAGAGACAAGTGGTGACACATCGATCTGGTAGACGTATATTCAGTATTCACATGGAACATATGGTAAGTAATTTTTTTAAATAATTTATATAAGTTTAAATGTAAATTTTTATTTTATATTCAAATAGGCAATCAAACTACTTGATATTATGGAGTTGGACATTTATAGAAGGATGTATAGCAATCTAGTCACTAGAGAGATTAGAGGCAATCTTCAGTGTTAGACTGTGGTTAGTATGATAACTTTTTGAGTTTTAAAATTAATTGAAATTAATATTTGAACTATTTAAATACCAAATTGCAATTGAAGGAGTCATATAAGTCTATGATGTCTCTAACACAGACTGATATTCAGGCCGAGAATAGGGATCAGACCAGTGCACATCGATTTGATGAGGAAACATAGATGCATGTAACCCATTATGCCTTCAAGAAAGAATGAGTTGTTAGTATTGTCTCTCGATCGATGCCTGAGAGTTACTATGGTACTGCTATGATATCAATGTCAAACTCAAGAGGTGCTCATGGAGATTCATCATCATCTACTGCATAGTATCAGGAGAAGATATGAGCTCAGAGTGAGCTTATAAAGTGTATGCGTAAGGAGTAGGAGGAGATGCATCAATGATAGTAGTAAAATTTACATCAATGGCAATAGAAGCAGCAGAAAGAGCTCCGACGACAACATGAACAGGATGCAGAGGAGATACGTCGATGACAACAACATTAGCATGAGTAGATGAAGTACATGTGGTGTCTGACTTGTGCTTTAGGGTTGGGGTTCCCTCCACCATCTCCTCCAACTCCTCTAGAGGACCCCTCTTATTGATATATTTGTTTTTTATGATAAAAAATTTGAATTTATTATTTTAATAATCACTATTTACATTTGTATATAGTGCATTTTCTATATTATTGAAAATACTTAATTATCTATTATTTATTTAATTTTTTATTATTTATTTTCATTTTTATTATTTTATTACTTTATTTAATTTTTTTAGTTTTTTATTTAATTATTTAATTATTATTATTTTATTTATTTTATTTTTTTATAATTTATTATTATTTCATTAAATTAATATTATTATTCCATTAATATTAATAACAATATTATTATTATATAGTTAATATTATTTTATTATTATTTTTATATAAATAGAATTTTTTTAATTTGGTTTTTACTAATTGTAATATTATTATTTTATTAATATTAATAATAATAATATAATTATTATTATATTAATATTATTAATATTTAGAATAATAATATTATTATTATTATTTTACAATATTATTTTGTTATTATTTCTAATATTATATTATTTTTTTATTAATATTATTTTATTTAATTTTATTATTTTTTATTTTTTTAATCTATTTGTGACGAGACCTTATATGATAGAACCACCTGTTGCAAATAGTATTTTTGATAGCCTGTCGAAAATATTATTATTAAAATAATCTAGGGGAAACTATTTGTGACTCGTCCACATCTCGTCGCAAACAAATATTATTCCAACACCCTTTTCTACAATGGTATATTTTGCGATGGTCCCCCATCGCAAATGATCTGTCTCAAATATTACTGTTTCCAATAGTGCATGGTGACATGTTAAGAAATATAAATATATTAGCCTCTAAATCCTCAATCTGGACCTTAAGTTTCACCAACTAAGTAGGTTCTTTTCAATAGAATGTTAAAATTGTCATAATACCAGGTAGTAATTCAATAGTAAACTTGACCACTCTCTATTGTGATAAACTAGAAAAAATCATCCAAAAAGAGCTTAGGGTCCGTACAGACAACCGCAAGTAGTTGACTTCCCATGAAATGGTCGACTGCATCAAGAAACATCTCCAACAAATGGCACGAGATCACCCCAGCAAAAGGAACTACATGCCCTTCCCTTCCCGATCTAAGGTCCCATTCACCCTGAAAAACATGAATGGCCACATCATAATATAAAAAATAAACTCGATGATGGTAATAGTCTATCTATTCCTTAACATTGATCATCCGATCCATTACAATAATCATGTTAAAGATGTCCAGATCAAGTACTAATAAGTCTTACACCACCTTAAAGTCAGCTATCATCACCTGAAACATGTGACATTTAATATTTTGTTCATACCTCTTTCCCAAAGGTGTGAAATGATCCAAAAAAAATGTAATAAGCTATTAAATAAATACATAGACACAAATTAACATTGACGATATAAAAAAATGAGTAGAACATCCTTCAAACAAAGATATCACAATAGAAGAGTAAATAAATATCATACATGTAATAGTAGCTATTCCTAATTCATATTATTATGGTGAATACTCTTCTACATAAAGGTGTTTAATATTAGGTCCTCCCTAAGTTTTCTTGGCCATAAGAACATCCCCCTTATACTAAGGATAAGACTCACCACTCTTGGAATCATCAACACATGCCTACGAACCCTAGGTGAGAGTGGATCCTACCGTACTACCCTAGGATATCCTTTCAATGAAATGCATTAATTGACCATATTCCACATAAAGATGACAAGAATTAGGATCCTCAACATAATTAGGCTTGGTATAGCACCAATTTTCACACTGGTGGAAGAAAACGTGTTATTGTTCTGATGAATCCTCTGAAACAAGTCATGAAGAAAACTGACCACTCCTGCATTTTTTTTTCTGGATAGAAGAGACCCCATGGATAACAACTATACTGAATACCTCTCCACCCAAACCAATCATTCAAGATATATATTCCTCATCCAAAGTTGTTTTGTTAACTACCTCCACAATGGTTCAAAGGAATATGAGGATCAAAATTAACGTAATATCTGGTGTCAATTCCAAGTAAAACCTTTGAGCCATTTGGTACTCATCGGTGACAAGCATTGGTGCTAGATGCACTGGCTTAGAAAAATAGGTAGAATACTCTAGAATGGTATGCTCACCCTGCTGCAAGGTTAGAAACTATCTCGTACTTTCCAAGAATTACCTATCAAGGTTAAAGTAATGATTAAATATCTTCTTGAGGGAGGCATAGGTAAGATCATTGTGTAACTTCTCTTTAAATATAGAGTATCACTATCTCATTCCTTGTTCATCGAGCATATATGTTAAAAAACACGTCTTTGATTCTTTAGGAGTCTTCAAAAAATTAAAGATCCTCTAAGACCAATCAATCCAATCCTTAGATTCCTATGGTCCTTTATCACCCCAAAAGACGCGTGGACGACTGTTGGTGAATTTAGATCCATGATCCAGCACACATCCTTGGTTTCTAACACCCACTTAACCGAATGTTTGAATAGTGTGGATTACAGCTTCAACTAGGGAAGGGTCAACTAATAGATATTTATATAGATCCTATCTTACAGCTTCCTCTCTCAGATTTGTAAGAGATCATCTAGTTTTCATTGCCTAATAATCATAAGAAAAGCAAATCCCCATATATCATGACCAAATTCCAAAATCATAGGACCAAATTCAAGTATGATTGAAAAATCTTTTAAATATTAATAATTTAATGAAATTATAATTTCTAATGATCAAAAGAAACACATTAAAAAGGAATATGTCCATTTAAATAAGATTGTAATATGGTCCATTCTAATGATCTTGAACACCAAGTCTAAAACATAATAATGATTTTCGACCACCCATGATAACCCTACTTTAGATAAGGAAGTGAGATAGCTAAAGAACCCACCCGCACTTACTACTTGAATTTTAATAGACCTAAATCATATCTACTAAAGACACAAAGGAAAACTCTGGTAGTGTTAAGAAACCTTAGTATAATTATACCCTTTTATACTAAATTTTAATAAACCAACTAGATTCAACAAGACAAGCCACTCGAGCTAGCCCATCACAGTGAGGTACATCAAAGATAATAGAAACAAGTCTTGAATATAAACCAAAACCAGACATGAAATCAAATTAAAATGAGGAATAACATGATACAAGAATATATATACAATGAAAACCAATAAATCTAAACCAAGAAAGTATGAATAGATAAAATCAACAAGTCTATATGTGACCAACTGTCACCTCTAGATCATCCCACTATGAAGAGATTAGGAGATAAGCGATCTTGGAATGCTACATTATTCCCTCCCATTTTCCTGTGTCCTAAAAAGAAATGTATAAAATTGTGGAAATAGAAAATTACGGTGTGAGCACAGAGTCTAGTAGGATACCACCAAAATATATATAAAAATTCTAATATTAAGAATTCACAAGTTTTAGTTTCTAAAATAATAATAGTATTACAACGAAATTTTTTATATATATAAATCAAGAAAAATAAAAATAGTGAAATTAATCATGAGATAAAATATCCACGAAACAAACCATCATGCAATAAATAAACCATAAATAACAAAGCACACCATTCGGAACCCAACCTATGGGAATACATTCTAGAAAAAAACTACAGGATACAAATAATATCAAGTCCTACCATATTCCATTTATATCAAAAAATAACTCCTAGTGGTGCCACACACACTAGGGTTACCGATGTTCCTTTCCCAATGCACCCAAGGTTCTTAATGTGCTCATTTTTTCCAAAACCAATATAAAAACCAAGATCCCATTTAGTAAGAAATCCTTGTTTCACCAATACAAAACAATTTCAACAAGATCACATAGTCATTCATAAATTAGTAACACTTTTATATATCAACTTACCTTAAGAACATTGAAACCCTATCCACCTTCGATCTCGAAGATAAAAAACCATGGATCTTCCTTTGAAAGACAAGGCATGAAAATAAACTACAATGTATTGATAGAAAACACCAATCGATCATGAATATAAAAAAAACTCAGACAATGCAACTAATACACTTAAATTAAATGAAGAAATTGAAGGATTTCATACCAGGGAAGATGATGCGCGAAAATCATGTAGGTCAATCACTGAACAAGTGATCCATAAGGAGTAGAGATCACCAGAATTTCTTAGGAGTGGTTTACATCACAAGAGGGAGGTTTTATAGTTGAATGAAATGAAAATCACTTGTACAACACCATAAAAACCACGGCGTGTGATAATTACATGATGTGAAACCCCTTTTCACATCTCATATTCCATAAACCCCAAAATCTCTGAAAATGCAGAAACTTTTTTTTATAAAAAACATTATTTTCACCATTAATGTAAATTCAAACATTACACAGCAAGTAATACATTCATTTTATTCCACAAATTCACGACTACTTACTAGAATAAAAAACACAACATATAATCCCATTACATGATGTGTAATCTCCCAACAGATAATAAAAATTCAATATTTTAGCAGAAAACACCAAACCCAAACGTAAGGTTCTCTAGTCCCAAGGATCCCCTTTTAAATCAATTTAAACCCTTATAAAAAAACTCAATTAATTAAAAAAACATACATCCATGAACATTAGGTTATTTTCCCTAGTAAATTCTCTCTATCCTCGAGAATCCCACAAATGCACCCAACCAAGAATGATAAGGAGTTCCTGAAAAGAAAAACATGATGTTACAAAAGGTGTGTCTTTTGGAACAATAGTAAACAAACTTTAGTGACTTTTAGCACTATTGAGAAAGAGTCTATAATTCATTCTATAATTGATTTAATTTGGATGATAAAACAGTAATAAGACATTAATGTAGGAGTAAAGTTACAAATTATTCTTAGTTGTGGTAATAAATGTGCGATCAATTTATGAAAGAATCATTTTCAACATTCCAATAGAAAGCACATTGATGTTAAATATCACTTTATAAATAATATTTTAGTAAGAAATTAATTAAATATAAAATTTGATCCCAAAAATGAATATATTGCTGATGTTTTTACTAAGCCATTATCAAACGAATCTTCTTAGAATCTAAGGTTCAAGTTGGATATTCATATTCATCCACCTCAAGGCTAAGGTAGGTGTTTTTTATCCTCTCCCTTATTTTATTTGGATATTATTTTTAAAATAGAGAAATATCACAATATAAATATATCCACTGATATGTTCTTTACCTATGAAGTGATATCAAATATTTTTTGGAGTTTTGAAAAGTTGTAAGTTATGATGTCATCATGTGTGAAATGTTTTAATAGTTTTTTGAAGAGGTTGTATGAAATATTAATTAAAGGATTTAGTCTATTTCTATCATAAATTATTGTTAAATAATGGATTTTTTAGATCACTTTTTTATGGGCAGCATAGTACGATTGTTAAATGATTCTTTCTTCTTACACTAGGATTGCTCACAGTCTTAGAATTATTGAATAGTGATGCATTTCTCGAATTTTAGAGCATCAGTGATTTATGTTTCATGGTTGGAAAAAAATAAAAAGGGGGATATTTTTTATGATAATATATCAAGAGTTTTTTTGTGAAGAATTTGATGATCAAGAAGTGGAAATTCATATGGTGTTTTCATTTGTTGTGGAAACATAAATAGTTTTTTGTTGTCTGCAGAATATTAAAATAAGTGCATTCAAAGTAAGGTGAACTCATAAATCGTAAATATCAATATATTTTTTTATCATGATTCTTGTAAATATTTTATTCATTAAATAGTGAATATTGGTAGAATTGAAAATTAGAGAAGATTAAGAAATCTAGAACCCAATGAATGAAGTGTAAAACCATGTATGAAAATTTACATACATGCTCCACATAAGGGAATATCTACTTATGAGTTTTCCCTATATAGACAATATGTCCATATTTGAATGGATTTTTATTTATATGAATTCTTAAAAAATAATAATTTGATATGTGATTAGTTACATTGGATAATTGACATATTTGAAAACCATGGTGCATATAGGAATGGTTTAGATAGGAAAACTAAATACATATAAGAATTTATTATGTATGATAATGATTATTCCTATTAAAATGGACCATGTATGTAATTTTTTCATGTATATTATTTTTTCACATATGTGAAATGTTTTACATATGAGAATGGAGTATG
The DNA here is from genome assembly GCA_963277665.1 of Viscum album. Classification (NCBI taxonomy): domain Eukaryota; kingdom Viridiplantae; phylum Streptophyta; class Magnoliopsida; order Santalales; family Viscaceae; genus Viscum; species Viscum album. The sequence goes on along the minus strand of OY728164.1, from coordinate 563,539,450 downwards.
TAGGAAAAGGTTCACATATTATTTTTTTCTATTGATAATAATTTTGTTGATTTGGCCATGAGGTTCACATATTATGACTAAACTTTCACCATGGATGAAGGGTAACACACCTAACAACATGAATTCATATAATAATTTCATATGGTGATTTTAAAAACTATCATGGAAATAATAAGGTATGGTTTTGAAGGTTTTTTAGGTATAGTGCCATGACTAAGGTTAACATGACTATGTCACTATATGATGAATGTATTTATTCATACATTTGTAATGATTTTTGAAAAATCACAGGTTTGAAGTAAAATGAAGAGGTTTTTATTTTTCATATTATTTCAGTGCAGTTAAAATCATTTATGGAAGTGATTAATTATGTAAGTTATTATGAAGACCATATCTAATATTTAAGGAGATTTGAATTTAAAAATAATTACACTGTGCTGTAAATATTTTAATTATGAATAAAGATTAAACGTTTCCATCACAACATGATTTGTATTTTACTATTGTTATTGATGAGGTTTTTATTTTTGTATAAAAGATAAAATTAGACAGAGATAAGAAAAATTGAGAAGGTATTTCTTTTTTCTAAGTGATAAATTGAAGAAGAAGAAGTTATTAATTAGAAAAGGGAAGTGTGGTGAATTCAAGTAGCATAATGATGACATGTTTAAACATATTTCTAAATTTTCCTTTTGTTTTTGATATTCCTTTTATATCATATTATCTATATGAGGGTAACTTTGAATTTTCATTTACTATACTTAAAGTAAAGTGTTGGATATTCCAAATTCATTGTAAACCAAAATCGATTGTTCTCTAGTGTATGTGTGGTATAAGATTATTTATATATATTTCTAAGCACATACTACTCTTATTTTAGAGTTAACCTTGTAAATTCATGTGTTCTCATGGGTTTATTTTTTTGTTGTTTTTTAGTGGAGATAATTCTATCTAAGCTAAGGAGATTGTTTATTTAAGAGAAAAATTTAAAAAGGTATACAATTGATTCACCCCTCCCCCCCCCCTTAGTGGTCACACAAATTTTGGCTGGTCCATATAATAATAATACATTCTAGATAACTATAAACGTTTAGTAAATTTAGATACTGAATTCATAATCACTATATTTCATGAATGATCTTGAATATCTCCCAGAAAATTCTTTTCAAATAGTACCCTTCTTAAATATTTACTAATTAAAACATTTCATTATAACCTAGGGAAATTAATACCTAAGAAATGGTGAACTTAGATACTTAATAAAGGTAAACATGATAGATACCAATTGGGATTAGAAATTATAATTCGATAATCTTAAGGTTATGAGAATATAATCACAACTTATGAGATCGTACACCAAAATTCATAAAACATGAAACCCGAGTCATGTCATGAAGATTTATAAAAATAAAATAAATGGGTCATAATAATTTAAATTTTCAATAATCAGTAATGATCCAAGAAATAATATCATAAGCATGGTACATAAGTTTTTGAAATAATGATGTGGCATAAGCATAAACATATAAATTGTATATCAAAACCTATCAGCATGACATTCATCACATAGTAGTCATGGAATAACTAATTATTTACCTAAATCATCTTGGTTTAACAGCCTGTGTATCCTATTGGTCGTGGTAAAACCTCTCATTTACTGTCTAGGGTTTGCAAAAAAACTCCCTTGCACCCTCTTGTGCTTGGGAAAACCTATATAAACCCTATTGGGATTAGAAAAACCTATCATATAACCTATTTTTAATGGGATAAAAACCCATTTACCCTTTGATATCATAAGATATAAAACATTAACCAATGAATTATTGGTCTATAGGGATCCACCTATCACATAATAATAACCCATTCATCTAAATTCTACAATAACATAAGAACATGCATCATTCCTTCACAGTTTAATTAAACCTTTTATAAGAAAAGAGTTTCATGAAAAATCATCATCATAAAAAGTATAAAAAAGGATATGGATGTTATCAAAAGATCATATCTCTAGTGAAACATATCAATCCTTAAATTATGTTAACATAGTTGAATAAAATTATAAAATTATTGGAAATATTCTTTGAAAAAAATAGAAAACATTTTTCTCTTTTCATATCATTATAAAATAAAAATTTATAGAAAAATTGGAAAATTATTTTCTATGGAAACCAATATAAACGTGTAATGGAATACTGGTAATAAATAATGGTCATAACAATGAGAAAATAAAATCTAGGCATGAAAATTTAAAAAAACATTTTTAATAATTTTTTATAAAGTTAAAATTGAGTAATACGCAATACATTTAAGAATACTACATTAAATAATTTGTAACTAAAGAAAAGGTAGTAGAAAATATATTAATTAAAAATTTATTAATAGATAAAAACTTCTATGTATAAATTTAAAGAACATGTATATATAAGGGAAATATTCCTAACCAAAAAGTAAAATAAGTAATATTTTTTAAAAAACATTATTTCTATATATTTGAGTACCAAAGAGGGGAAAATGGAATTAATACACAGAATATCATAAATAACTTTTTTAGAATAAAATTTAAAGTGTTTAAGAGATAAATAATATATAATTTCTCATAATGGAAATTGAAACATATATAGTCCCGATAAAATGTGAGATAATAACATAATCCCTTACAATTTTGGTAATCTTTGAATAGAAATCTCATGAATGATAGAACCTTATATGAATCTAAAATACAAATATTTTCTTATGAAAATAATCATAAAATAAATTAATTTTTTATATACACCATATAATATAAATAATATGATGAATATAAAACATATCTTAATGGGGGAGGGAACCACCATCCAGGCAGAGGCCCTTGCCTTCCTCTCTGGTCTCACGCTCAACCACTAGGGGGAATTAACATTACTGAAGCTAAAACGGATTCCCAAATTCTCCCCAACTCACGGCATGGTGCTTCCCTAACCCCATGGTATATCTCGTACTGTATCAGGAGAAGCAGAAACATCCTCTCTAATATCTGAGTGAAGCATACGTAGCGTGAAGGAAATAAGGTGGAAGACTATATGGCATCGATCGTGATTCATGGCCTGGGTACCTTGTGCTTTTACAATATCAATCAGCTGAAACCCGAGGCAGTTGACTTTGTGAGAGGGGATACCCTCGGCTTTTATTTCTTTCATCCTCCCTAGTCACCCCCGTTTTTCCCTTCCCTTGTATTCCCTTTTAAATATATTATTGTGATGATGATGATATGAGGTGTTGAAGTGTTATGGAGAATTTATAATAGGAGGATCCCTTTATAAGTAAGGGGAGTGGAACCCTTGTAAATACCTTTAATGTTAAAATAATATAACGTAATTTTCAAAAGAATGTGAAAAAATGGATATTTTTTAAAATATAAGATTAGGTAATGTAAAAATCTAATTAACCAATTACATTTAGTCAGTTTTAGTGATAATTGATTCCTTATCATTTCTTTTAACCTGCCTATTAACCCTTACTATGCTGATAAGTTTTTTTATCATGGTAACTTTTCGTTATAGGAAAAAATTATGTTGAAATAATTATTTAATATTGATTATAATGATTCAAAATATAGAATCCATTTTTTAATATTAAATTCTTTTAGATTGAATAAATTGCATTTAATATAAGTATGAAATGCACAACAAAATAAATTTTATAGAAAAAAATATCTTTTTAAGTATAAATATTAATTTTCACCAAATTCATGTAAAAATTTGATTTCCGTTGAATTTATTCATTGTTATATATAAAAATTATTTTTATGACTTTAAAAGTAAGCTAAAAAAAGAAAGGATCAGTGTGATGAATTATTTAAAGGAAACAAACTAAAAGAATTTTTTATTAAAATAAAATATTACTTTGTTTCCAGCAAACGAAAACATGAGTTTTCAAATTCAATATAATTGTTTTAAATGTTTTATTTTACTTCTTAAACACATATTTTTTCAAGAAAAATATATCATTTATTTTTAGATCACTCTTATATCATATTTTTTTCATAAAAGTTGTGATATTTGTAAATTCGATATTAGTTACTATTCAACTAAAAAAATAAAAATATAATAAAATCATCCAAAGTTAATTTTCACATAATTAATTCAAATATAAAGTATATTTTTTCATAGTAAAACACTAAAAATTCTAAATTTATCTTTTATATAAAATATATATAATATAAATACATTTAAAAAAATCATTTGTTTTATCAATGTTATTTAACTATCTAATCATGTATTTCATTTTATATTCTAATAAAGAATTATCCACTAAATTTTTGTGTTTCATGCATCATATTCTATCAAAAAAATCCAAGTTATTTAATAGTAAAATATATTTTAAAATATTATACTATTACGTAAAATCTTATGTTTTAAAGAAGAATATAAAAGAGGAGAAGGAAATCTCATGCATGGAAATTTCAAAGCATAATGTCATGGATAAGAAATAAGAGGTTCTTGATGGATCTAAATAGATTTATTAGGAAGATGTGGAGTATGAAAATATCATTTATCTAATTTATTATAATTTTATAAAAGGAAGAGAAAAATAAAAATGTGAACATTTCTTTAAATGTTTTTATTATTATTGAATTTGATATATCATAGTTGATTGGGCACAAAATAAGAATGTTTAGAAATAATACGATGACCAATAAGATTATACCCTAATCAATAAATAAAAAATCTAAAAAAATTATTAATGAGAATATTAAAATTTTATAATATTTTAGATGAATTTTATTAAGCGATGAATAAGATGCAATGTCTCCTAAAATTAGCATGTCAAAAAGATAAATAGATAACTAAAAAACATAGAAAATACATTTAACATTTTTAAAATCCTAAATAATATACAATTAGTGATGTGGATGATGGAGAAATCTATACTAATAATATGTTGGAATCTGAACTTGAGACTTTTCTTGATAGAAAACATGTTAAAAAAAGAGATCATAGTGATAAATAAGTATTCTACTAAATTAAAACAATTTGAAGTTGTGTAACTATATAATTATGCTAAATAAATTGAAAAACTCACGTCTCTCAATAATAAAATAATATAATAAGATTTGTTTTGAGATTATATGATGAAAATTACTTTTCTATGGAAAGTGAGCTGATCAAAGTTCAATAAATGTGTCTTAACAGTGAAAAAATCTTAAGAAATGTGATATTATACTACAAAAATATATTTAATTAATGTAGGAATCATCACAAGATGTTGAGGTTGTTATCCTAAATAAAGATATAAAATCTAGTCATATACATATTAATGCTAGTAAATCTATTTCAACTATTAGTGTTGGTTATGAAACAAATTCTTAACAAGTTTTGGTTGAGAAGAATCAAGAAAAAACCCATTATTATATAAAAAGATGTTAAGGGTAATATTGAGGGGATTTCATACCAAAGAACAAAACCAAAATAACCATAATTTTTCTATTAACAACAACTAATTTATTTTAGATTGAATTACTATTATCATGGAAGATTAATATTTAAAGGTTATTGTAAGTGTTGTGAATATTAAGGAAACAAAGCCTTTGTTTTTATATGTGATATTTATATTAATTTATGGTAAGTCAGGGAGGAATTGTGGGGGTATTGATGTAAGAAATGTGAGAAAAAACATGAAATACATGAAATCTATGATCTAAAGGATTTCAAATTTGAATACCCAAAACAATTTTGAATTATTGGAATAAGTGGATAAAAGATATGACCAAGTAGGTCCCCATGATTAATAATGTATTAGATAATTATAAATTAAATATAGAAATATTTTGGAGTTATTAATGTTTATAAAGGAAGAAAATATGAGTAATCGCTTTTAAATGATGATTCTAGAAAAGATAATAAAAAATATAAATTGATATATTGTTAATAGTAGATTCACATATCAACTGGTTTTATATATAAATATTTTGAAAAATATATAAATTCAAGATGGTCTTTTAGTGGTGTTGGGCGATGATAATACATTCAAAATAAAGGTAGAAGATACTATTGAGATCAATTATTATAAGTGAAATATAATTTAGTGTTACTTATTGATGGGGTAAAAAAGAATCTTTTTAGTATTAGGAACTATTGTGATGATGGGATTTAAGTTATTTTTAGAAGAATGAATTTAATTATTAAAAATTTAAAGGTTGATAATTTCATCACTAAAGGAAGATAAAATAGTTGTAGTCTATTTCAGATTGGAAACATTTGTTATACATTTTATTTCTGTAAGAAGGATGAAAATAATCTATTGTAATGAAAAATTATTCATCTTGTTCAATAAATAATGATATGAATTTCCAAATAATAATATTTAAGAGATATACCTAACCTTAAAATAAAAAGAATCATTTTTTGTGAGACATGTCAAAATCGGAAAATGGTGAAAGGAAGTGACAAGAGAGTGGAGATAATATCCACAACCGTATTTAAACCGATTCATTCTGATTTATGTAGTAAATGGTAAATCATTCAACTATAAATTATAATTATTTCCATATTTTATTGATGGTTTATCTAAAATGGATAAAATTTTGTTTTTGGATAAAAAGTACCAAGTTGGGGAAGTGTTCAAAATTTTCAGAAGAGATATTGAAGTATAGGCAGGATTGTTTATAAAAAATATAAAAATATTTATTAGGAGAGATATACTAGAAATTGGTTTGAATCACATATCTATAGACATTATATTAATAAATAATACCACATTCCTTATAGACCACGAAAAAATAGTGTTATAGAGTAATGGAATAGATATCTTGTTGAGATAGGGAGGCATATATTGGTTAAATTCAAGCTCTACAATTCTATTATAGGGAAACTATTTTAATTTATACTCGAATTAAAAATCAATTTTTTTGAGACTTTGATTTAATATGAATACCTATGAGATTTGGTACAATAAGTAATCATTTTTGGAGAACTTTAATGTTTTTGGTAGTCCATGATTGATAAAAATTAAAAAATGATATATGAGAATGATTGATGGTAATATGTTGAATGAATTTTCAAGTTATTTTTGTCTAATATAATAGGTTACAATTTATGTAACAAGAGAATATATATTATATTAGACTATTTTAATGTGAATATAATTGAAAAGAAATCCAATTTGAGTGAGTTTCATGTTTAAATTATTGAAAATTATAATGAAGAAAAAATGAAGAATTTAGAAAATGTGAGTAAATAAGAAACTAGAAATAAATCAAACAATGATTTTTTGATTTAGTTGTAACTAATTATGATAAAGGTGCCAGTAAAAACTAAAAACAAAAGTATATAATGCTGAAAAAAATGTTCTTCCAATAAATATTTTTGGGAATCCGGAGGATCTAGTATAGACAATAAGAATAATGAGACATGATAACAAAAAAACATATGGTTTCAAAAGTTAATCCACACTATATTAATGAAATTATTTAACATAAAGGTTTTATTAATAATATTAATGAAGATGTAGGTTTTATTAAAAATAATACTACTTTTTAACTCATTCTAAGACGAAAATAATATAATATCATTGGAATTAAGTGTGGGTTTGGAAATAGGATCTATGATAAATGTGAGATTGAATGAAAAAAAATCTAGATTGGTTTGAAAATAATAATTTCAATTTAGGGGAGTTTCTTTTGAAGAAACATTTTTTCATATTTAAATACATGAGGGTATCATAATATTCTTGGCTATGTCACCACACAATCAATACAATGTTTATCAAATAGATGTGAAATATGAATTTTTTAATGGATAACATGAAGAACTGGTTTTTATTAAGAATCTTGAAGGATATTTTTATTGATAATTATGAAACAAATGTTTAAATGTTGAATAAATATATTTAAGAGTTACTATTGTATCATAGATACTAATATTCATGGATATATATGTTATGTTTTTTAGGGATCATTATATGAGCCTTTATCGATGGAAAAATACCCAAAAAACCATAATATATCCTCAAATAAAAAAAGAATGCATAATATATACAAATTTTACAAAAACAGAATACACCCAATTCTTTTCTATAGTGTATTTCTATTTTCTTTGATATAGTTAGAACAGATCATAAAGTGTAGTTGATCTATGTCTATAGTCTCTAAGGGGGAACACCATCTACTAGATCCCGATCACTATTATAGGTAACCTTAAAATCTTGAAGGGGTGTTAGAGACTTCTCAAGAGATATGAATGATGATTCAAGAAGAAGGGGCTTATAGAAAGATTTTCATGAAACTGATTATCAAAATCCCCTTTGAATGAACAAAATCAAAACCACCATTCAATTGGGAGGATAATTTCCATTTATATAGGCAAGGTCTTGACGTTCCTATATTAATCAAGAACACATATGCTATTATGGGTATCATAAAATGATACCCTTGTTGATGAAGCATTCAATGATATTTATGAAAGGGAATTAATGAATTATTAATGTATTAAAGTAAATGGAAACCATTATGGGAGATTTGAATCTATTATACAAGAATAAAATTTGGTCTGACTATATTTTTGGGTTTCAGTACATAAAAATAATCCACATGAATATATGCATCTCATGCATATATGCATCATATCCATAAGAACATACCTGCATCATATGCATGCATAATATGCATACTATATATATATATTAAAAATAATTTGTGTATCATATATATGTATTTAATGTAAATGAATCAAATGCATGAATATTTTAGTGCACAACCAATAATATCACACATTCACTCAAATATCATTGAGACTTATTTCCAAATATCACAACTCTTTTTTAATCCATCCAAACTATTTTGGATATGGTTTCATCAAGAAGACTTCGTTTTAGAATAAATACTTTCTCCAAAATTTTATACTTATCCAAAAACCTAACTATGTGACCCTACATTCCCCAGCAGCATTGAAAACAAATACTAAATCAATATTTTATTGATGTAATGAATGATCGGACTCTAGAAAACAATCAATACTACTCAATATACTAAGAGGTTCAGTGTGATCTCGATCAAACATACTCATATCTCTATATGAACATTTACACCACTATATGTATCATATACATCGTATTTACACCTATATAATCCATTTTCAATGACATTGAGTGGCCACTGGATATGACACATTTCAATATAGTATAGTCAAACTCATTATTTCATGATTCTGTAAAATAGAATGACCAATTTTATGAATATGTAACATGTCATTAATTTAACGAATGAGTATATCACATGACCCTCATCCCAATAGCTCGAAACATCATATGTGAATGAACTAAGAATGACCATGTGTTTCCTATGTATAATTCAATTAAGTTCTATACATCTTTACATTTCATACAAGTGGAAAATCACATATAAATCATGATATATCTAATGACATGATTAGCAATATACCCAACCAACCCTTGATTAGAAAATTTCATATTATGGCCTGAATAAGTTGAGTATCATGGTATGGTGGTTCTCATGGTAGGTATCTTTCTAACCTTTGGTAATAAGGATTGATAATAAGCACACAACCATATGTATATCGATGATTATATGGCACTCTTTGAGATATACTTTAGAGTTTCAGAACAAGTAATAAGACTCAATTTATTACCTCATTAATCTGTTATTCAAATCTTGTATATAACTCATTATAATGAGTGCATGAATCTATCTGGGATAACCTTTATAAATCATCACATCCCATAATGATCATTGGTTAGGGACAAATAAATGGTTTATAGATTAAGAGGGTATTTATTAGTTGACTATTCATGTTAAATATATTGCAACACACATTAATGAATGATAAATAGATAGTTCCTTAATACTAATTCCATGATACATTATCCAACCATTAAATCAACCTCTCAAGAATTTTTTCCAAGAGATTCTACATGAACCTCATGATTCTTTCACCATAATGGTTTCATCAATTTATTGTATCTATAGTTAATTCCAATCAAATATCTATCTGGCCATATGATAATTCTCTCCCACTAAACACTCCATTAAGTTACAGCTAGTTTGAATAATGGTGGTAGTTAAGAATCATATTACAAATGTTCGTCTCTTTTTACATATTCAAAATCTTTAACTTTCTAACATATATATTCTATGATGTCAAGTTCTGTTGTATATTTAGAATTATTTTTAAATGGATCATAATTATTCTAGGAACCATTTCCATCAAACCTTTTATTTGAAATAATTTCATAAATAATGTTAATATTAACATTATTACTTTACCAGAACCTCCTAAACATCTTGTAAGACAAAGTGATATCCACTTTTATAGGGTAAATTTATGTTAAATATTTACATTAATTTTCAATTATATCCTAAAATATTTTTTCGAACATCAACTAAAATTCACATAACCAATTGGTCAGTTTGATCCTTCTCAAAATAGTTATATTCACTAATTTACAATAACAAAATATAAATTCTTATATTTTTCATTATCATAAAATATCTTAAACTCCTTAGAATATTAAGTGAAAAATAATTATAATATTAGACTGGTATAATCCTTTATCTTTTAACATTGAACTACACTAAGTTCAAACATACTCCCTCTAGCCTCTTACGCATTATATTTTTCTTAGTTTATTTTTCTAAGATTCAAAAAAATATTCATTGTGTTCAAAGATAACAAAAATTTCTATTTACATGGAATATTTAATGAATAAACTATTTTCCCTATCTTACTTGGAATTCAATGTGTTTAGATCATTTTACTTGAAAATAAGAATATTATTTAAATATTTCACTAATTCGTAAATAGAAAATTTTCCTAGTATTATAAATTATTAGATAAAATCTTTATTACTGAAAAAATATCATTAACCATATCCCCTTTTAGACATATTATAGCATTTATAAGAATAAAAATATACAATAAAAACATATTCCCATTTATGAAAATAGCTATCGACTTGAAGTCATAAAATTGATCAATGAAATAACCCATTTCTCTACACATCAAGCTCATCTTCTTCAATTATTCACTTCGTCTTCTAAACTCTTATGTAATGCTACGACCCTAGTTACCCAGAGTCGGTGCATTATTACATAACATTGGTATGATCACAATAGATCATGTCCTGAAAGACCAATTAGATTAGAAGCCTTGGAAGTACTAGATACATACATAACTTTTATATTACATTATGAAATAAAAACCAAACCAACATTTTTTCCCCTTTGAACACACTTAAATCCCTTATCATATCCCTGCAGGTCAACCATAAAACACTTCTTCACATCCTGGGGAAAATAAAACATAGAAAGGGGTGAGATTAGATGCTCAGTAATGATAACAATATAGCGGAAACTTTCATAAATAAGCATAAAATTTTAAGGAAAGGTATAAGACTAAATCATAAGACTTTTAAACCTCAAATTTATAATAATATATAAAATATACATCAAATAATTATATTTACTTATTCACATTGATATTCTACTAGTCTAATAATCACATGCAATATCAATAGCCAACATCATAATGATAGAATTTATAATGACGAACATCATAACCACGTAGTCAAGGACTTATTCCAATACTATAAATAGTATTTTGTCAAGGCCTTGTTCCAAGACACTAGTTTGTATCATGAGACCTACCGATGCATCGATGGGCTATATCGGGCACCACCCATCACTTAATTAGTCCAATGCATTGCTTAAATTAAAAGGTTGAAACATAACATAAATATTAGTATTAAAACCAGCATACAAAATGTTAATAATTTAACCATAAACCATGAATGGTATAAAAATAACACATCCATAGTCAAATACATCACAAAACCTTCAATACAATATGGATGATTTGTATCATAATGAATCAACTTCAAACAAGTGGAAAATCCATCAAAGGATGTTGACATAGATGAAATGAAAACTATTTGAGAGAAATATCTCTTTATTTTTTGAAATCATTTAAAACTCACATAACTATAAAATAAAACATTGACTTTGAAAATATTATTATAATATTATAAGGCATTCTTCAATTATGTTATAATGGTGGAAAATAGATGCACCCACCGTATAAGTTAAAAAAACATTCATACCTTAATTTTGTCGAAAAGGTCATGAAGTACCTTGTTTGGAAAACGATGGAAAGATTCCTTTCAAAATATAGAAGGTAATAAACGAGTATAAATTAATTAAACACATATTCTATGAAATAGTAAATATGTTTTGAAATACATTTTTAAGAAACACAAAAGTGGATGATAAATAAGTCCCAGTATATACTTACGTATTAGAAACCCCAGATAATAATGAGATTATAAAATTAACCCTTAACTTGTACTTTTACTTGGTAGAGGGTAATTAAACCTCCTGTAAAATAGTTAAATCATTTTTGTTAAATTTTACAAGAACCACATACATAGATATGATATCATATACGATCTCTTAATACTGCTTTGTTAATAATATTTTAGTAGTATCATCGTTTCAGGTGTTAACTGATTCATTTTCCTTTACATGTTTTGTTACTTAAGTCATGATTGTTATAGATATGATGTATTTGATTCATATAAAAAAGGATATCATGTTCTTAAAAATTATTTTTTAATCATAAAATGAAAATTAGCCTTGAATGGTTACGATGGGGAATGGCAACCCATCGCGTCGTGGAGACGGTAAGCCATACGTACTCAGGAGTGATAGTATCATTATTTTGATAGTTAAATCATATATAATTTCATGGTATATCATATATAAAGAATAATTAAAATGTTATATTTATTACATACATCGATTAATCTAAATATTATATGCATCCAAATATTGAAGTGTTGAGTAACAAACTACACCACGACGTGGAGACGGTAAGCTGTACGTACGCACGTATGGTGACTTTGTCATTAATAGAATGTATAGAATAATGAATATGGTTGTACAATATTTATAATAACATCAAAGTATGTAGAATCTACTGGAGTTATTATTTTGGTATGGAAACAACAAATAAATAGGAAGTGGAAGAATAAAAGAACTTAGAAAGATGTGATTAAATTATTACATCTTCTTCGGGTGCTTCCTTTTGATTTGATCAAAAGGCTCCATAGGATGGATTTATTATCAATTTAAGGCCTATAAAATGAATTTAGGGTAGTTGGGAGGATATTTGGTAAGGTTTTTTCTGATCCAAATGGATTTGGAGGTGCGATTTTGAGAGAAGGGGAAGTACCCATTTATAAGAGATGTTAGGGTCACTTTAAGAAAACCTTGAAATATTATTTTATTATAAAATAATTTGTAGTTTATAATGGGTCCAAATGGATTTATTTCTAGGATAAGGTGGATATGGGTAGAAATCCATTCAACCAATTAGTTTTAGATAGGTTTAGGTCACTATATTAACCTTATATTTTAGATTTATCTCTTGGCTAAATAGTTTAACATTTAACATATCTTCTTGTATTATTATAATAAATGGTTCATAAAATTACTATAATAGGCCAAGAGAACCCCAAGTGGTTCATTATTGAAATATATAACATTAGATAAGTACTTTTTCTGAGCCTTATATTTTTAGTAATATTATATCAATTAATAATATAGTATTTGTTTTATTAATACATTTATGTCAATTTTGACACTATTTGGTTTTTGGTTTTTTTTGAAAGTCATAACATCATGATTACATTGAATAAAATTAATTGAATAAACCCTAAAATTCTATATTAACCTATAAAATTAGTGTAATTCATCATAAGTCTCAATATAAATTTATTTGGACATTTATAAAATTAATTATTTTAATCTTTCATTAATAATGTAATTATTGCATCATCATTGTGTCATAAATAAATTAAATTATTTAATTTCTAAAAATTATAAATAAAATACCACTATGTAGGAAATTTTTTTATCTTTATAATGAATAATTACTATTGAATTTATTTTATGTATAACCCTATATTAAAAATGGTTTACTTATTAAACTTTGAATTTAACACTTTTAACTCTTCTTTAAATAAAATAATAATAAATGTCAATCTAATCCAAGTGGACCAAAAGGATAATATTTTATTACTAAGGTTAATTTTGGTAGAAATACACTTACCCAATAGAATTATGACATGTTTTAGGGTAATAATAATATCACTTTTTCTTTAATTACCCTATTTACTTTTAACAATGGTAAATAAGTCAAAAGTTACTATTTACAAAAAAAATATTTTTATCTTATTGAACCAAATTCTATATACTGATATCAACCATGTCTCTGATATTTTTGAAATTAAATTCACAGAAGCATTTAAATTATGTTTTATGCAAATTTGCAAACGTGCCTTGAAGGTTGGTAAAAGATGGTAAAAAGTTCAATAAAATTTTATACATATAATATTATTAAAAAATAACCTCAATTAATTTAATTGAACTAATATAGGTATTATGTATCTATTTTTACAGAAAATAAATTTAAATAAAATAAATAATTATTTAAATAAGAAGTTGGTTTTAAATAATAATATAGGGTTTTTCACTATTTATTAAAAAATTTAATGTTTTTAGAAAGATACAAAAAATTCACCCTAAACTAATTTTGATATTCCAAATCCAAAAATGAAGTCCATTTTTAAAAATAAAATTTATAAAATTTCAAAAATTGGGTATTACTATTCATAACTGATTTTTAAATGTCTAGTATGGTTTTTTCGTGGTGTGCTAGAACTTGAAGTTTCATATAGCACAAGCTATTGTATTATTCAAAGGGAAACATACCGTGGAAGCTTGGGGTGTCACATTCTCCACTCCAAATAATTTCTTCCTCAACATTTCTAGAATACTACTGCACAAAAATATTCGGGTTGTTCTTCATCATATGTTCCTCAAGTTCCCACATTTCCTCTTCCATCTTATGGTTTCTCCATTGAAATTTAATCAGACAAGTCATTCGGTTTCTCAGCACTTGTTCTCTAGTATCTAGAATCTTGATAAGATTTTCGCAATAAGAAAGGTCAGGTTCTAGTTCTATTTCATCATAGGTGAGTATATGTGTTGGGTCAGGCATGTATTTTCTCAATAGTGATACATAGAACACCTCATGAACTTTGATAGACTTGTACTAATTGCAAAATGGTAAGCTACAAATCCAATTTGTTCTAGAATTCTGAAAGGTCCGATGTACCTGGGACTCAATTTACCCTTCTTACCGAATCGTATAACACCCTTCCATGGAGTTACCTTCAGGAAAACATGATCTCTTACTTGAAATTCAAAATCCTTCCTTCGGTTATCGACATAGCTATTTTTCCTAGTTTGAGCTTCTTTGATGTGGGTTTGTATGATCTTCACCTTTTCCACTGTTTCCTAAACAAGTTCTGGGCCTATGAGTTTTATTTCACCAACATCATCCCAAAATGTTGGTGTGCGACATTTATTTCCATATAACGCTTCATATGGTGCCATCTGAATACTTGAATGAAGATATTATTATAGGAAAATTCTACCAGAGGTAAATATTGATCCCAGATACCTTGAAAGTCATGTCATCAAGACCTCAACTTGTCTTATATGGTTTGAATAGTCTGTTCTGATTGTCTATTAGTTTAAGGGTGGTAGGTAGTGCTCAAATGAAGTTCAGTATCCAGGGATTTCTGAAGACTCTTCTAGAATATTGATGTAAAATGAGGATCACAATCAGAATCAATTGATAGTGGTACACCATAAATTCTTACAACTTCATTAATAAATTGTCTTGATAAACATTCAATTGATAAATCTTCTATTATAGAAAGAAAATGATTTGAATTGGTAAGACGATAAACAATGACCCATATTTCATCATTACTTCTAGGAGTCTTTGATATCCCCATGAAAAATTCCTTTATAGTATCATTCCATTTCCACCCAGGTATGAGAAGAGGTTGCATGACTCTTCTAGGATGTTTTCTTCCAACCTTCACATGTTGAAAAACCATACATATTAACACATAATCAACAATCTCCCTCTTCATGTTATCCCGACAAAAATGTTCCTTCAAATATCTATACATCTTAGTGATACCAGGGTGTATAGAGACATTTGATCTATGAGCATCATCCAACAATTCTCTTTTTAGATATGGAATATCGGGAACACAAATATTTTTCCCATATTTCAAAATTACATCTTCATATACGAAGTAAATCAATATCCCATCATTCCCAACATTAATTTTTTTTTTTGAAACTCCTAATCATCAACTTCAGAAATTTTTATACTTTCTAGTAAAGATGGTTTGGAAATTATTTGAAAAATTATTGATGTTTCATCTTCCATGATTATTCCCATATGCATCTTTACTAGATCCATGAACATTGGATCCCTTTCAACTCTCATCTTGTTCAAAACTTCATGATCCTTTCTACTAAAAGCATCTTCCACCTTATTTTCCTTCCCCAGGTGGTAGTGTATAGTGATATCATAATCCCTGAGTAGTTCAAGCCATCGCCTTTGCCTCATGTTGAGTTGTTTTTGTGAGAAAATATACTTGAAACTCTTGTGATCAGTATAAATCTCACATTTTTCACAATATAGATAGTGTCTCCATATCTTCAAAGAAAAGATTATAGCTGCTAACTCAAGATCATGAGTGAGATAGTTTTGTTCATGAATTTTTAGCTGTCGTGATGCATAGGAAACAACTCTATCATTCTACATAAGGACACAACCAAGTCCTTTGTTTGAAGCATCACTATATATAACAAAACCATAATTCCCTGATAGTATAGTGAAAATAAGAGAATTGAATAATATTCTCTTCAGTTCTTCAAAACATTCTTCACACTCTTTTTTCCAAACCAATTTAACCCCTTTACACGTGATCTCAGTTAATGGGTTAGCCAATAGGGAAAAATTCTGGACGAAACACCGATTATAACCTGCAAAACCAACAAAACTGTATACCTCAGTTATGCTTAGTGGTTATGGACATTCTTGGATTGCATTTGTCTTTGAAAGATCAACAGATATTCCATCTTTACAGACAATTTTTCGAATAAAATAAATCTCTTTATGCCATAATTCACACTTTCTAAACTTCCCATATAATTCATTTCTTCGGAGGTTTTTCAGAATAGTGCGCAAGTGATTTTGTTGACTTTCGTAGATTTTGGAGTATACCAAGATATCATCAATAAATACCACAACAAAGACATCAAGATATTCAATGAAAACACTCTTCATTAGATCCATGAAAATAGAGGGTGCATTAGTCAGTCCAAAAGGCATTATGGTAAACTCGTAATGCTCATACCTAGTTCAAAATGTTGTTTTCAGAATGACTTCCTTTTTGACACTCAACTAATGATATCCAGATCGACGGTCAATTGTTGAAATATATTGTGCTCCATGAATTTGATTGAATAAATCATCAATGCGAGGTAGGGGATACTTTTTCTTTATTGTTATATCATTGATCTCCCTGTAGTTAATGCATAACCTCATAGATCCATATTTCTTCTTAACAAAAAGAATATGGGCTCCCCATGGAGAAACACTAGGGTGAATAAATGATTTATTACTCAATTCATATTTTTGTTTCTTTAGTTCCACTAACTACACAGTTTCCATTGTATAATGGATCTTTGATATGGGCCTTGAAACCGGGATTAAATCAAAGGAAAACTCAATTTCTCATTTTTGAAGATGTCCAGGTAAATCCTCTAGAAAAACATCAACATATTCTTTCCCAATAGGTACATCCTATATTTGAAAATTTCGTTCCTCGCCCATAATTATGTCCTTCTCTTCATCCCCAATAATTAAATTTAGTTGAGCTACTAAGGGTGGATATAGAAAAGAACCCGGTGGCGATGTTTCTTCTCTAAATATAAGGTACTCCTTATCATCATAAAATATTAGAACCTCCTTCTTATTGCAATAAATTTTCACATCATGGTCTGAAAGACAATCCATATCAAGTATTATATCAAATTCAATCATGGGTATGATGATGAGATCAGAAAATAAATCACATTTATATTCCCTAATGGGAACTGGTGCACAAAACTTTGTTCCAATGATACTTCCCTTAAGACTTTTGACTGAAAACTCCCGTGTTAAATCAAATTGGAAATATCTAATTTTCAAATCAAACTAAGAAGATATGAAATAATGTAATGATCCATAATCAAAAAAATAATTGGCTAAATTTGAGGAACCCATTAAATTACCTGCCACCATGTCCTTCAGGGCTTCAACCTCAGTAGTAGTAATCACATAAGCTTGGCCCTTCTCCCTTGGCCTTTTTTGAGGTAAGTTTCCTTAGCACTTAGAACATTAATTTTCATAATTCCCTATTTCTCTACAATTTTAGAATTCAACATTGAAAACCTCTTTCTTTCCCTTGAAATCATGAGCTTGGTGTATTTTTCAACACACTTGTAACAGACTCCCATTCCTTTCAGGCAAGTACCAAGGTGTTTCTTCCCACATTTACTACAAGATGGATATTCATCTTTTCCCCCTTCCCCTTATTTCCATTTCCAAATTATTCATCAAATATCTTATTCTATTTTTTGTCTTTAAATTAGTATGATTTAGATAATTCCTTTTTTCACCTAATAGCACATGAGACAATATCATTGTATGATGATAAGGATTGTGAGACTAATGTTCAACGAAGAAATGGTTTTAACCAATAAAATAATCAATCATTATTACCCCTTCGGTTACATATATAATCAGCAGCATGCCTTGATATCCTTGTAATGTTAGCCTCATACTTTGTGACATTCTCATCCTCTTTCTGCCCCAGACACAGAAATTGTCTTTCCATATCCACTCGATGGTAATGACGAAAGTGTTTTTCTAAGAAAAGATCTTTAAACACCATATATTCTATACATGATACTGCTTCATCCTCCTTTGATTTTTGAATTAACGACCACCATTGATCTGCATCTCCAGTGAGGAGATAAACTGCCATGAAAACGTTTTCTCGTTCACTACTCCACAAAGCATGAAATATTTTCTCTAAGGAACTTATCCATTGCTTAGCTACAAATAGATTTGTTGTCCCATTTAATGTTAGTCATTTTTCCCCAAGAATTGGTCTAATATTGATTCTCTGCATTGTGGATTAGGGTTCTTCATATAGGTAAGGTTATTATTCATAACCTGAGTGAGTTGTCCCAGTACAGTGATAAGATGATCAACACTAGTTGCATCACCACCTCCATTATAATTATGTTAAGTAGGAGGGTAATTGCTACATGGATTATGTGTGTTGATATAGTTTATATTACTTCTACTACACACCATTTCTAAATAATGGCATACAGTAGATTAGTTTATGATTCACAATACATAATTCCAAACTTGTAAAACACTTAACAAAAATTGAACAGTTTATGGATATAATCCATAATCATAAAAAAAATTTCTTTGAGGTGGTATATACTAATAAATTCTTCATAATGGGTTGTAAAGAAAACTTGAATTATCCTACTCATAAGCCCCCTGAGTTTCGTAACCAAGAGTGCAGCAAGGCATGTTGTTGTGTACCGGGACACACCAGGTCTAGCCCGAAACTCCATGTCCGAGTTTTCAATCCTAAGTACATTTGTGCCAGAGCCTCCTCTACCTACTCGTATCTAGATAGGGATATACTGCTTAGAAAATTCAAAAAATCACTACTTTATGAAAATTCATGGATGTTCTTCTATACTAATCCTCAAATTCTATCTTAGGGTAATGTTCTCTAATCAGAGTTTTTCAAAATCTAGTTTCCACTGTTTTTACTGAACTTTATCAGATACCAACTATAATGCCCCGACCCTAGTTACCCATATTCAGTGCATTATTATATAACATTGGCATGATCACAATTGATCAAGCCCCAAAATAGCGATTAGTTTAGTATCATTGTAAGTACTAGATACATACATAAGTTTTACATTACATTACAAAATAAAAACAATAGGAACATTTTGTCCCCTTTCAACACACTTAAATCCCTTATCCTATCCCTACAAGTCAACAATAAAATACTTCTTCACATCCTGGGTAAAATAAAAAAAAAATAGAAAGGGGTGATCTCAGATGCTCAGTAAAAATAACAATATAGCGTTAACATTCATAAATAAGAACAAACATTTAAGGAATTGTATAAGACTAAAAAATAAGTATTTTAAACTAAAACATCAGAATAATATGGAAAATATAAATAATTTTTTCCATTTTCAAATTCACATAGATATTCTACTAGTTAAATAATCACATTCAATATCGATTTCTAATTTCATAACGATAGAATACATAATGCCGAACATCATAACCACATAGTGAAGGCCTCTTTCCAAGACTACAAATAAGATTATGTCAAGGCCTGGTTCCAAAACACTAGTTTGTCTCATGATACCTACCGATGCATCGAGGAGCTATAGCGGGCTCCACCAGTCACTTACTAAGTCCAATTCATTCCTCATATGAAATGGTTGAAACAAAACATAAACATTTGTATTAAGAATAGCATACGAAATGTTAAACATTAACCATAAACCATGAATTGTATAATAATAAAACACCCACAGTAAAACATTTCAAAAAACCTTTAATACAATATGGATGATTTGTATCATAATGAATCAACTTCAAACAAGTGTAAAATCCATCAAAAGATGTTGACATAGATGAAATAAAAACTATTGGGGAGAAATATCTCTTTCTTTATTGAAATCATTTAAATGTCACATAATTATAAAACATAATATTTATTTTGATAATATTCTTATAATCTTGTAAGAGAAGCTTTGATGATGTTATAACCGACGAAAATATCTGCACCTTCCGTATAAGTTAAAAAGACATCCTTACCTTAATTTTGACAAAAAGGTCATAAAGTATATTATTTGGAAAATGACGGAAAGATTCCTTTCAAAACATAGAAGGTCAAACAAGGGTATAAATGACTTTAACCCATAGTCTAGGAAATTTTAAAAATGTTTTGAAATACATTTTTACGAAACATGAATGTGGATGACAAAGAAATCGAAGTAGATACATACGTATTAACAAGATCAGATAATAAAGAGATTATAAAATTAACCATTACGTTGTAATTTTATTTGGTTGAGGTTAAATTATGCTCCTGTATAATATTTTAATCTTTTTTATTAAATTATCAAGAACCAAATACCTAGATATGTTATCATATTTGATCTTCTAATATTTCTTTATTAATAATATTTCAGTAGTATCATTGTTTCATGGGTTTACTGATTCATTTTTTTTATATGTTTTGTAACATAAATCATGTTTGTTATGGATAGGATGTATTTGATTAATATACCAAATGATATTAAGTTCTCAAACATTATTTTTTAATCATAAAATAAAAATTATTCTTGAATGGTCATGATGGGGAATGACATCTCATCGCGTCATGGAGACGGTAAGTCGTACATACACACAAGAGACAGTATCACTCTTTTTATGGTGAAATCATATATAATTGGAAGGTATATCATATATAAAGAATAATTTAAAAGTTATATTTATTACATACATCAATTATACTCATTATTATACCCATCCAAATATTTAAGTATTGAGTAACAAACTACATCCCAACATGGAGATGGTAAGCCGTATGTATGCACGTATGGAGACTTTTTCATTCATAGGAAGGATAGAATAATGAATATGGTTTTACCATATTTATAATAACATCACAGTATGTATCAGGTACATGATTAATTATTTTGGTTTGGAAACAATAAAGAAATAGTAAGTGGAAGATGAAAAGAACTTAGAAAGAGGTGAAAAAATTATTAACTCTTCTTCGGGTGTTTCCTTTTGATTTGATCAAAAGGATCAATATTTTGGCTTTCTGATCAAATTAAGGCCTCTAGGTTGAAGCGAGGGTGGTTGGGAGGATATTGGAGCAGGGTTTGGCCGAGACAAATGGCTTTGGAGGTGTGATTTTGAGAGAAGGAGAAGTACCCTTTTATAAGAGAGGTGAGGGTCACTTTAGGAAAACCATGAAATATTATTTTATTATAAAATCCTTTTTAGGTTTATAATGGCTCCAAATGGATTTATTTATAGGATAAGGTGGAGATGGGTCTAAATCCTTTCAACCAATAGGTTTTAGATAGGTTGATGTCACCATATTAACCTTATCCTTTAGATTTAACTTTTGGTTAAATAGTTTAACATTTACCATGTCTTCTTGTATTATTTTAATAAATGGAAAATAAAATTACTATAATAATCCTAGATAACCCCAAGTGGTTAATTATTGACATATATAACCTTATATAAGTACTTTTTTTGAACCATAGATTTTTAGGAATATGATATCAATTAATAATATAGTATTTTTTTGAAATTCACTTATGCCAATTTTAACACTATTTGGTTTTTGGTTTTTTTTAAAAGACATAACAGCATGCTTACTTCGAAAAAAAATAATTTAATAAACCCTAAAATTCCATACTAACCTATACAATTAGTTTAATTCATCATAAGTCTATGTATATATTTATATGGATATTTATAATATCAATCATTATAATCTTTCATTAATAAGATAATTACTGCATCATCATTATGTCATAAACAAATTAAATTATTTAATCCTTGGAAATTATAAATAAAATACCATTATATAGAAAATATTTTTATCTTTCAAATTAATAATTAAAGTCTAGTTTATATTAAGTATAACCCTATATTAAAAATGGTTTAGTTATTAATCTTTGAATTTAACACTTTTAACTCTTCTTTAAATATAATAATTATAAATTTTGTAATCTAATCCATGTGGAAAAAAGGATCATGTTTTATTCCTAAGGATTATATTGGTCGAAATAAACTTATCCAATATAATTAGTACATGTTTTAGGGTAATAATAATTTCATTTTTACCTTTAATTTTCCTATTTACTTTTAACCGTGGAAAATAAAAGTCAAAAGTTACTATTCACCCACAATTATTTTCATCTTATTGAACCACATTTTATTTACTGATATCAACTATGTATCTAGGATTTTTAAAATTCAATTCACAGAAGTAGTAAAATTACGTTTTATGAAAATTTGCTAATGTGTCTAGAAGGTGGGTAAAAGACGGTAAAAAGTTCAATAAAATCTTATACATCTAATTTTATTATAAAATGACTCCAATTAATTACATTGAATTAATATAGGTATTATGAATCTATTTTGACTTAAATAAAATTTAAATAAAATAAATAATTTTTTAAATAAAATGTTTGTTATAAAAAATAATGCAGTGTTTTCAACTATTCATCAAAAATTGAATGTTTTCAGAAAAATACCAAAAATTCACCCTAAGCTAATTTTAATATTCTAAATCAAAAAATGAAGTCTATTTTGAAAAATAAAATTTATAAAATTTCAAAAAGTGGATATTACAATTCATAACTGCTTTTTAAAATGGTTAGTATGATTTGTCGTGGTGTACTAGAACTCGATGTTACGTACAGTGAAAGCTATTGTATTACTCAAAGGGAAACGTACCATGGAATATTGGGGTGTTAAATCATATATATTTACAACATTTATAAAATATAAAGTGTGTGTCAAATACCCTTTATATTTTATGAATTGGATTCTATAACATTCATGCCTGGATTAATGTCACCAGTGTGATTCTAATTACCTTTGAAGTATTTTTGACAATTTACTCTTCAATGGCCAATCTCTATAGAGATATTTCATTTTATTTAATTCCTTTTCAACTTCACTAGTGGTGTGAGTTCTTTATAAACTATTTTCTTTTTTAAACCATTACCCTTATTCTTTTATAGCATTAAAATGGTACTATAACTACCAATACCTATGTCCTTCATTGGAATCCTTAGTATATTGAGGATATCAAGTATTATTTTACAGAATTAATTAATGTTGTAGTTAATAATAAATCATTAGGGCCTATTTCATAATTACTATAAAATTAAATATGTCAAAATATAAAGTTTTAGAGGTAAAACAATCCATTTTAAAACATTTTATTTCCAAATGATATTTAGTAATTGAGTAGACACTTAAGTTCCTTCTACCATTTTATATCGAATAATAGACTTTGATACTTCATATCTTCCATGTCATACTTGTTCTTTAAATATCCTCTTTAGATTTTCTATCAATTTATAATAACCCCTAGACTCTAGTTGTTTTTATAACTTAGATTCCATGGTAATAAGAATTAATGTTGAAACCTTCTGTGAGGCCTTTATGAAGTTCCCAAGTAAGTATTTCATTTATGGACAATATGTTCAATATGTGTTTAGTGTGGTGATGATGATTCTTGGAGGATTTTTATAGAAACATGCTAGGGAATTAAATTTCATGCTCATTGAAGAATCAATGTAAGTCCACATAATAATGTGGGTGAGGTTCTTTCATGTTATATAGATTAGGAATAGTGAGGCTATATCATGAAGAAATCATGTAGATAAGATCAACAAAATGTTGAAAACTAATTTTGATTATTGATAAACTGATCATCAAAGGAATTAAAAAATGTGTTGGTGGATGAAGGGGAAGATTCCATAAAATATTTGAGAAGTTTTATGATATTTGAGAAGGCTTATAATATAGATGAATAGTTTCTAAGTTTATTAAGGTGAATTATGGATTTCTACAGATCAAGGTATCAATTTTCAGCACATATCTTATTTTTGTTATGTAGGATCATAATTTATCTGCAATATATCCAAGATTTCTATGAAGGTTTCTAAATGATGTTTAAAAAAATCACTAAGACTATTTTAAATACTTATGGTAATTTTACCTAAAATATCTGATTTTCTCATGGATCGAAATTAACATAGGAATTTTGGGATGACATAAGAGGATTATTTGATGCAGTTGATGTGAACCACCTATCCAATGTGAACCTCTTTTCTTATTGTTTAGATATATCCAAAGTTAAAACTTTTTGTGATTTCAATCCATGTATGTGATTATATTGATTTTATATTTTTCACACAGTTATTTTCAACCATCAATCCATGTAAGAGATTTTTTAATGTCATATAATGAAATTATGTTCATTTATAGATGTCCAATATTTTGAGAAGAAAAAATAAGCAGATAATTTATTGAATATGATATTTATGGAATAAATTTAATAAATAATTTGATCTAGATTCAAGAAAATATTATAGGAGAATCGGCAATGGGAGAAGCTAACATGGCCATGATGAGATATTCAAATCGTATGAAATTATTCGATATCATAGTACATGTGACTGAGAATAAGAAGAGATCCATGTCACAAGAATGTGGTCTACATGGAAATTCACATGGTTATTAAGAATTGGTATTGGATAAGTGATTTTTTAGTCAATTAAAACAATATTAAATTCTTAGTTTTCAAGAATTTAAACGAGAAGCTGAGGTTGAAGATATTCATATATTTTGTGAAACATGAAATAGATCTCGAGACTTACAAAGTTTTTAATAAAGATTTGAATATGATTTAATTTTTTTTTGAATTAATTCAAGAAGAATGAAATCTCACTACCAAATTTAAGGTGTGTTATAGACACCCACACCACAAATAATGGTGTTATATATTCTTTTCAATTTTGTTTAATTTTTGACCCATATTTTTTGGAATAAGAATTAATTATTTAATTATTAAGGAAATAAAAACATGAACCAAGATATACTGTGATTTAAAATAGTCTTATTTATAATAAAATTATATAGATGATATATGTGAGTTTAATGTCCAAGTCTATGGTAATTTAAAAAGAAGAACATATATCTCTATCTTTAGAGAAGAATATTAGAGAAATATTCAATTTTGAGACTTCAGGAAATTTAAGAGAGAATAATGTATGAAATTATATTCATATATCACTATGAATATAAATGTTAGAAGTTATAGAAGAAAACCTGTCTGACATTGTGATTTCGGGCGCAGATTCTACAGGCCATATGTAATAAAAACAAGAGGGAGTTCTCATATTTTAAGGCAATGCTATAATTTCTATGATTTCAAAAGTGTTTGATAAATTATGAAAACATTGACACTAATGTTTTTAATGAAACTAAATCCCATGGAATATGTTTAGATCTAAAATAATTCCTGAGATCCTATGCATTTAATAATAATAAAAAGATAGAGAAGGAGAAGAGGCTGATGTTTCTTATAATGTCTCTATAAATGCATCAGTACTCTTGTAAATTTAGATCCAATGTGTTTCTAAATCATAGTGAGATTGATAAAAGAATAAGACCAGCATTAATGAAGTTAAATTTATCATATCCTACTAGTTTAAGTCATGTTCATTGGTATAAGAATGAGTCTTAAAGAATATGTGGTACCGGTCCAAATCACTCCATTAAAGAGCTTGTGATTATAGAACAAGAAACTACATATTTTGGAAGTGTATGATACCTTCTTGAAACTTGTTTATGTCATAGAATTCCCTTTTAATCACTAAAAATTTATAGTGACAATAAAAACATGTACTTGAAAACGTAAGACATAGAGAGTGGGCTTTCACATTGAGGTCAAACCTTATAAAAATACTTGTGTGCTATTTATTTACTTTTTATGCATACTTAGGGAAGTGGTAAACATGCATTAATAAAACCATATCACTTAACTAGGACCATGTTTCTAGTATTAAAGGGGATAATTTATATCAAAATAAAACTTGGTAAAGGGGACACCTGATTCACCCAACATATCAGGTATTTGTGCAGCCTTAATAGGATCTAAAAGTGGTATCAAGTCTATGGTTTACCTATGACTTAATATAAATTCATTCCTTGTATTTTTTATAATTTATATATGTAATTAATATTTTATTAAGTAGTAGACATGAATGACATAGTCGAAACATTAAATAATTTGAATAAGAAAGAGAAAAATAAATTGAGAAAAATATCAAAGAAATTTTAATCACTACCTGAATCCATTCAATGTGAAAGATGCTCATATATCAAATATGTTGATAGTGATACTTTTGAAGACACGTGTTTAATTTATAGAGAGTGTGATGTGTATGAACATATTAAAACTTTTGAAGGCTTCTACTCTCTATTTTAAAGGTGTTTGATGAATTATCTTATTTATGTTATCACAAATACACATGAAATTTAAAATGAACTTCTTGAAGATAATTCGCAACTATTACTGGAAATTGAAATAATGGAGAGTGAACTAGAAAGAAAATTAAAAAGGTATAATTCTCTCACAAACCTCTTAGAAGAAAAGTAAGAATCAGTGACTGTTTGAAATGAAAAGGTTTCATTAATTGAAAAAAATTGAAAAAAAAAATTTATAGAGAAATCAAAAAATGTTATGCTTATAGAAGTGATCCATTAATTTCAAAAGTAAACAAATAGCTATGAATTTCAATGATTTACAATAAGAAGAAATAAATAATAAGGGAAATTATCTTGATAGGTTTCTATAAGAAAATAATACATGACATTACGAATGCATTGAATTGATAAATGAAGATTGGGAAGAAATATTGTGATTGAATGAGGACAAGAAGAAGTTCTTCAAGATGAATAATCTTGAACATGATGTGAAATTAAAAAATCTGGAATTTGTTTTACTTTTTGATAAATGTGTTTTATTAATTGAATAATAATTCCAAATGAATTTTTATAAGAGTTTAGTGAGAAATATTATCTTTGATGAATTAATTGATACACATAAAGCATTATTCAGTGTTTCCATAAATTCCAAAAAATCTCTTCTTGAGGAAAGAACTAACAATGTAAAAAAATAAGACATGTCAGAAGAATAAAATACCAAGATGCATAAAGATATAATTCAGAAGATCCATTATTAATAAGAATTATAAGAATATGTTCTTGGTGAAAAGGAATTCCAACTATAGGTTAAAGGTAAAATAATCATGGAGCTTGATAATTCTTTTAAAAAATTTAATAGTCAACATGAATATAAAATTAAAAGGTTGAAGCATGAGTGGAAAGGTATTATAAAATTAGTTGAAAGTGATACTATTTATCTCATCTTGAAATGTATTAAATTATAATCCAAATATAAAAAATTTATTAAAGATAGATGTTGAAACTTCCAATGCCAACTAATAAAAGAATGTTCTTATAATAACATCTAATGATTTTCATGTCTCTAAAAATAATCATACAAGTCAAAATAAGATCTTTATATCATATGAATATGCATCTATATCAAGTTATTCAAAAAAGATACCCCATTGTCCTAGTAATTTTATTTTCTATAATGTTTTCTTGTGTGATAGTGAAGTTTCATTATCTACAACTTGAAAAATATAGGTGGATAAAAATGTCATGAATCCAACTAAATCATCAAGGGTGTATGATGGTACATCTTAGAAATTTAGTCCCCCCAGAATAACCCAAAAGGGTGGTGTTTATAGCTGAAAAAAACAATAAAAGGATGAAAACAATACCTAGTAAGATTGCAACCAAAATAAAGAGAACAAGAATTATTATCTATTTTTGGTTTTTTGGATGATCAGGAAGAGGGGAATTTATTTTTGGTATAATTCATCAACATTTGAAGATTATATGAGGACCATTTAAAGTTGTAAAATACCTGGTAAGAGAATAAAACATGTTTCACAAAATAAAACTATAAATAGAATGATGGATTAGGATTATAAATACATATATGAATCATTAAATAATCTCTAGGATTTTCGAAACTTATATGGTCATTTTTATCAGAGTTTTATTATATTTTAACATAAAAAACTCATTTGATTATAAGGTAAGAATACATTGGTAGTTAATAAAAATTAAAAGGAAGAATAATAAGACTATATTTGATGATAAGGAAACAAATAAAGATGTTCCACTCAAGGAGAAAATTGAGAATACTACTCCCAAGAAGTCTAATTTGAAGACTGTAGAAGATGTAACAAAAAAATAAAGTGATATTACTATGGAAAAAGAGGCCACACCATATATATCAATGAATAATCCATGAATATTAATTTTAGAAGGGGAAATATAGACTTTATTAAAGCATAAATATAATAAAGATATAACATCATTATTTTAGTATTTGAAAAAATTCCTAAAGAAGAAGTGAAGATTTCATATAAAAGGGGTACAACCAAGGTGAAAAAATATTTTTAAATGTTCTAAAAATATATATTAGTTTGAAAGTTGTTATATAATCATGTTGGGTCATTTTATGTCATTATTGTTGAATAATCCATGTATGACTTAATAATATGGTGGTTGATAAGATTCCATGTTCAACAGAAATGAATAGTAAGGTTACGACTTAAAAAACTATAGTGGATAAGTTCATTATAATGTGGAAAATTATGTGTTATTATTTACAAGATTGTCTTTAAAGAAATCAAATGAATGTGTTTTTTGATGAATGACCAATATATATAACAACTTTGAGATGTGTTGAGGGATTTTAGAAGACCTAAAAGTTACCTGATGAGACGGTGAGTACATTTATGTGAAGTCTAGAGTCATAAAGATCCATGTATCCATTTTTCAACATGTATCTAATTTCTGTTATGTAGGTACGTAGTTGATCTACAATGTAACACCCTATCCTAGATCACAAAAATTGATCCAATATTCTACATGGCCACATTTTTTCCTCCTCATATGCAAGTTTTTTATGACTATCATTGTGGGGTCAAACACTATTAGTGGGGATACTATACCCTTAGTTTAAATAAAGACATGCATAAATAATAACATAGTATAATAAATAATAAATTCTAAAAACTATAGCTTGAAATGTATCTCAATTCATACATAATAATAAAACAAGGACTAAAATATTGGTATGTCAAGAAGAGAGTGTGAAAGATATACAAATATATAAAACACCATGACATCACTTTGGTGTACATCTCTGTACCACCTCTGAACACCATGATCTATCTCTTATATCCTTGTAATAGGGACATTTCCCTTTCCTGTTTCCCTAATCATGAAGTCAAGATGTACATTAAGATAGACATGTAGGGTGTGAGTATAAACCCAGTGGGACACCACCAATGTTTCTTTAACATGAGTTCACATGTATAATAGTGTATTTTATGAAAATAAATAATTATTTAAGAAAAAAAATACAATCATGTACTTAATGGTCACACATTAACCATGCTTCAGAAAACTCCAGACCGTACCAACTTTGGAAACATAATAAAAATATATTCACAAAAGAATTCATGAACTGAGGATGACCACATGGTCACCACATGTATCAGTTAACAGAAAAAAGGCTAAAGAGTCTTTGTTCAGACCACATAAGGCCATCAGGCCCCTTCTATCTCATTAGCAGTACAACCTATATCCCTCTAGGTCAAACCACACCAAGACATCATTCTCTATTGATATATCTCGATTTAGATCACTTAAGTCTATCATGACCCACTATTTCTTCTTGGGTTAGATTCTTAAAGACCACCAATCCCCTAGGTCAGGCCACACAAGAACATCATGCCCTATTTTCTAACTCATCCCTATCATCAAATCACATATAGTATATGAACACGCTCCTCCTATAGGGAAACCAATCCACGAAGGGTCCACCAGTTACTTTGGTTCCATGCATATAACAACTACATATCATATAAAAAATTCACCGCATAGATACAATGTCATTTATAAACCATATATATCCTTAGGCATAACACAACTATCATGATAACAGTACCCAAACACAAACATGACATCAAACTTAAGTATGGTATCATAGGATACACACAGACACATGAAATCAAAAAAAAGAAGAGTCTAAATAATATGACAATACAATGAAATACAATGCTAACAACAATAAACATAGACTCAATATGGTATGTAACTTTCTACCTCATGTTTTTTTATGTTAACGTTAATGTTTTTAAATGGTGTTATCTCCCGAGCCATATATTCACAACAACTGGAAAAATCATGCATGACAAGAAATATTATAAATCACTCCACATAAAAAACATATTTCAAGGGAAATATTAATGGAGGAAAAAGATATGATTTAGAAAAAAACGTACCCAACATCAATTAATGAAAGAAAATTAATCTTCAAGTCTGGTAGATTGAAGGAGAAAGTCATTGCTATTAAATAGTGATAAGTGAATAGATGATCTGGGTCTCCACAAATCTAATTCAACAAGAATGGGCCTCATAACCTGAGTTTTGATCATCTTTAAAGGATAATAAAGTATAATCAAGGAGAATAAAACGTCAATGAACACAACTTTACTAAATATTTCATCTGAAGCCTTACCATAAAAGCACTCAGATGTTTATCTAGAATTTTGAGGAAACATCAAGAGGAAATCCATATCACTTAATAGGGGTTTGAAACTAATGAAACTATATAAAACAAAAAAATTAATCCATACATGTTTCCACTTTCTCGTAATCAAGATCCTAGAATAAGGATGACCATTTTGTATATTTTAAAGCTAGCCCAACTTCCAACATGATCTCCACCATGACCTG
Source organism: Viscum album (assembly GCA_963277665.1). Lineage (NCBI taxonomy): Eukaryota > Viridiplantae > Streptophyta > Magnoliopsida > Santalales > Viscaceae > Viscum > Viscum album. The sequence goes on along the minus strand of OY728164.1, from coordinate 563,507,993 downwards.
GCCATGAATGTCAAATTCTTGAGTGGACTAGACTGACATGGCTATCCCTATAATGTGTCCCCACAGGGTTTCCTATTTTCATTATCATGACCTTCAACAACTTTTTGATGAGGTCAAACTATATATGACTGAAATTTTATTCCCTCTATGATTATATGCACTCCCTCGACATGTTATTTCCCCCATGATATTTTTACCCTGAAGCACAATAGGAACACTACAACTTGAACATGGATGTAGTGTCTCTTATTTTGGATATAAAAAACTCTAAATCCCATTTTAATCTTCCAAAATATAAACCCAAGCACGGATCAACCCAAAACTCAAAGTAATAAAATGGAAACAAGTTTTTTCATATTACGAAAAAATACAAGTATTTACAACAACATGGAAAACCATCCAAAAAATGTTACTAAATCATATATCCAAATGATTTATGTATCCAATTTCAGTTACAATCAAAAATTATGAACAAAAAATTCAATTTTATAATGGATCCAAAATCATTTAGGTATTTCTAGTTGATTTAAGATGATCACACAATGTAACTAATGTGAACCACATAGCCAATGTAAACTATATTGTGGAAATCTACAATGCCTAAGTGAACCACATAGGTTATTTCAATCCATTTATGGGATTCTATGATGTGTTTTGTTTACTTATTCATTTTTCACCAACATTCTACATACGATACTTTACATCATACATACTAAAATTATACATGTTTTATGAATTTAAATATTCCAAGATGTTAAACTAATCAGATGATATTCTTTCTATGATCATCATGGAAAAACATTATGATAAATAATGTGATCACAATTCAAGATAATATGGAAGGATAATTAAACAATGGATAAGATAATATGGATGATATGAAATCTCTACATCACAATAGATGATTCCTCATCATATTACATGTGACCATGATGAATGAAAGATCTATGTCCTGAGAAGGAGGTCCACAGGGAAAATCACATAGATATTTTGAATAGGTATTCAAGAAGCGTTTTTTGTAGAGAATCAAAAGAATTTTAAATTATGAGTGGTTTAGATATTTAAATGAGAAGGATAGTATGCAGATATTTATATATCTCATGAATGATGGAATGGATCCTAAAAATTTTATAGTTTTTAATGAATATTTAAGTAATAATTAAAATAAATTATAGAGTAAATTTAAAAAGGATAATATATCATTGCCAAAGATTTGAGGCAATTTAGACCATAATATCACAAATGATGGTACTATATATATTCTCTATAGATTTATTGAATATTTTATGATCATTATGCAGAAGAAGACTTCATTATCTGGAGAAATTAAAAATTTCACTCAAGGTCTTTTGTGATTTAAAATATTTGTATTTAAAGGAGAAATATATGGCCGATATAGGTGAGATTTAATTTCCAAGTAAACCATAGTTTAAAAAGAGTACAAAAGTTCTTGAGATTTAGAGAATAAGATTACCAAAACATTTAATTATGAGTTTTCATTGAATTTAAGATATAATAATTTGAGAAATTATATTCATGTGTTTCTGTGAATATTAATGTAAGAAGATGTATAATAAAATCAGTGAAACATTATGATATATGGAACACATTCTAAAAGTTACGAAATAAAAAAGGATAGAGTTATTGGTTTTGAAGGTGATTTTGTATTTTTATGAATAAAATTGAGTTATATAAAAAATGTAACCTTTGAAATTGATGTTTCTAAAAAATAAAAACCCATCATATAAGGTAAGATCCAAATAAATTCAGGAGTTACAGTTTGTTGAAGAAGAAGAATAAGATGATAGATAAGTATAATATATTGATGTGTTTTTTATGCCTATCTAATTGAATAAAGACTCTAACAAATTAATGTCCATTGTGTTTCAAAATTATAGTGAGACTATATAAAGAACAATTCCAACATGAATGAAGTTTAATTGATTATATACTAATAGTTAAAGTCTTGTTCAATGGTTCAAGAATGAGTATTGAAGAACATGTTGCACCTATATAAAAATTCCATTAATGATCTTTTAGTTCTTGTATAAACAATTCCATATTTTGGAAGTGGATTTTACCTTCCTCAATCATGTGTACAAATTAAACTACTTTTGTAATCACTGAAAATTTATAGTGATAAGAAAATATGTGCAACAAAAAAAAGGTTGAACATGACAATGAGTGATCTCTCACGTTGATTCCAAGCCTTGTAAAAATACTTGTGTACTATTTAAATCTATATTATTCATACTTAGGTAAGGGTCACATGTGAATTAACTGATCCATATCACTTAATCAAGACAGAGTCTCAATTATAGGAAGTGATAATTTAAAATAAAATAAAACTTGCTAAAGGGGAACACCTGATTCACCACACACTTAGGTGTCTACATGGTCCTACATGTCTCTACATTTTTAATTCACAACATAACCATTTAACTCCTTTTTTTGGAATATTTCCCTCCATCGTTTTCGTTGAAATTAGATCATCAACATATATGTATTTCCTATTTCAGGTTAACAATTTTCATGTTTCTATAGTAATAAATAATGTTTCCTCTATTTCACTTTTCTTTGTCTAGAATGGATCTTATGGTTATGCAAGTTGATGAGGTTTTTATCTATAAAAAAATTATAAGAATTGTGTCATGTTTTATATCTTTTAATTAATTAATTTCATGATTAGATCCAACTAAAACAGAATGCCTCATACATCATATTCATTTCGTTAGCCAAGATCTATATTTCATTAAGCAATGATTCTTCTTTCGTGTTTCTATCACAACTTAATTATTAATGTTTAGAATCATCCCTATAAAAATAAGAGTGACTCTTGGATAATACAGTGGATAAACCTTTATTAAAATCCATTATGTGAATATACACAACTCTATTTCTCTAGTATCCGAATCCAATTAGGGCCTCGTTGATAGTGTAACCCAAAGAAAACACCAAGAATAAGCGAAAACTGATAATTAAGGGGAACCTGACTTTATCCAATCCCACCCAGCAAGATAATATAGAGTTATACATAACTTAATTACCATACACAAGATAATCCATTGGAACCCAACTTTATTATGACCTACCCTATTAAAAAATCTTGGTTTTTACAAGTTTTTATTTAGAAGGAATCTAACTTCTATTATTTAATGGGTTTTCATTTAATGTATCACCAATTTAATGTATATATTATTGAAATTAAACTCATAAATATTTAAAATCATGTAATATTTATCTTCACATATTTTATTTGTTTTGGTAATTAATTCTTCTAATGATTTATTTTCATAATTCATATTTAATAAACCAAATTAACGTGTTTACACCACATTAATGTGTAACTTTTACACAATTTATAGTTTGTGTTACTCACCAAAAAATATAATTCCAACATATTCATACATATCTAAATGCATCATTTTCATAAGGTATATGAACTCTCACGCAATGGTTTAGGACTATATGGGATAGATAATCTCTATATGAGTAATCCTAGGGTGATAGATATCCAACAACTCACCTTTCAAGAATTATGAGTAATCATTTAGGTTAGTGGGAACTTTGAACCTAAGACCCTATACCCATGGATACTTTAATAATAATAAAAATATAATTCATGATAGTTATAAAACCTAATATACACAAACTATGCTCAATAACTAAATTCAATCTAATAACATCAATTAAAAACAAAGGTAATGGGAGATGAAAACAAAAAAATTTGCATTCGTACCAAGAATTAAATGCAAGTATCTACCTTCTGGAAACTATTTATCACATAAATAAATCATAAAATATATTCATAATATAAAAAATATTATATACATTAATAATACAGGTAATAACTTTCAAAATATATCAACATTGCAAAAATTTGAACATGAGAATAATTTAAGAACGATTCATAAAAATTTCTTAATATAAACACTTTATAATAAAGATAAAAAGTATGGATATTCCATAATCATATACATAAAAACTTGTATATCCAACTTCAACATGAAATCATTCATATTTTTCATTATATATAATTAATATATATATATATATATATATTTGAAATTTCATTAATTAATATATAACCAAGTCGCATATATAGATGAATATTATGCATAAAAACATAAACTCATGTAAAATATATGTACAATATATCTATAAAAATAATAAATATATCATACACATTTATTCAATGTACAAGAATCATCTGAATGTTTATTTTTTTCACAACCAACAATATAGATGTTTAAAGTAGGTGAACTTCATCAAATGAATGGTTAACAACAACCTATATGTTAAATAAATGAGAAGATGTTCTTTCATTGTGATTTTATATATTGATAACATATTTTTTTTAAGGTTTTATGGAGTATTCTTAGAAAAAATAATCAACACTAATGAAAATCCATTTTAACATGTCAATGCTGGGAGAACTGAATTTTTGGTAGAATAAAAGTTTCATAGAAAGTGAAATTTATTTTCTTATATTAGGATGAATATTATAAGGAATTTTTGATGAAATTTTTCAAGGAATAATTTAGATAAATATCCTTACATATATTAGGTGGTTTGAATATAATAATGGATGATTCATAACAATGTGGGAATCAAAAATAATTTAAAAAATTAATTGGAAACTTAATGTATCTCACAACATCTAGCCCTAACATATTCTATGCAGTGATTTTTTGTATAATATCTGAAAGTGATTAAAAATAATCATACATGAAGGATAAAAAAAGGATACTTATATATATCAAAGGGACTATGATTCATGGATATCTATATAAAATTGGTAACGATAAGAATTTTCTTAGTTACATTTATTCTGATTTTTCAAGAAACATTATTGATTGAAAATCAACATCAAGTGGAAGATTCTTTTGGAGATAATGTTGTGTGAGTTGGAAATAAAGCGAACAATATATATTAAAATTATGACAAAATAGGTTTAGTATGTTCTTTGTACACAATCAAACACAAATAAGATTTGAATGGGAGAGAAACTAGTAGATATAAAGGTGAACGTTGAAAACCCATTGAGAATAGGATGTGAAAACCAAAGTGCAAAAAATATATCATATAATCCAACAAAACAATATATAACTAATAAAATTGATATGAAATATCATTTTATTAATGGAAAATATAAAAATGGAGATACCGGGTTAGAATATATTTCCACACAAAATCAAATTGAGGATATTTTTACAAAGGCTATTCTAAAGGAAAAATTTCTTAAGCTAAGGTTGAGAATGAATTTTCATCCATTACCTATTACTTAAAAGAAATTAGATAAGCCCCATAATTATTTATATTTTTCTTTCAATGGGTTTAAATATATAGAACTCATATTATGTGTGTTTTTAGTAATTAAAATCTAGTTTTATTAAATAAAGGGGGTTAAATTGTTATGTTTATTTAGGGGGACAATATGAACATCATGAGTTCTAAATTTTGTATCATCAAGGAATAAAATTATCTAGAAAATATTATTTTATCTATTATTTTCATGTAATAATATTTTTCTTTGAGAAAAGGTATTAAATTAATGTTATTTATTGGATATTATAATAAATCCAAAGGGGGATATTTAAGAACCCATTGAATTATTAAAGGTTTTTCGTACTAATAGCCAAAAACAATTGATTAGCATTAAAATAAAATGAAAATGTTTTTTAGTGAATTTGATATGTTTGAAGATTTTTTAGGGAGTTTGGAGATTCTAAGAAACTGAGTTATGGAATCCCATGTGGCCAAGTAAGTGTAAACTAGAATTTTATGTTTCTTTGTATGATTAAACAAAAAAATCCTAAAGACCGTTCAAGAATAATCTAAATATAATTTAAGAGTAACCCAAAAGTTATAAAGGATTCATAAGAGAAATTAAAAATCTATATATGTTTAAATCATAGGTTACAATGTGTACTTAGGTTTTATATGAAATTTAGAAAAGGTAAAGTAGATAGGTAATATTAAGAATAATTCTTATCTGGCTACATATGACTAACTCCATGATTTTAAAAGCTATGTAAGATTTCATTGTATCCTATGTAATATTAATATATGTTTTAAATAAAAATGTGTAGGAAATTTTGAGGATCATGTAATAGTAATATGGTCTGGAATAAGAATAATTTGAGCACACATATATGTTCACTAAAGCTATATAACATTAATTACATGTTACATAAGTTATATTTTCTTGAAGAAATGGGGTTATTTAAGGATTAAAATTAGAATTTTTGGTATAATTAAAAAATAAATACATAATTTATTATTCAAAGATATATTCTAAAGAGTATTGTGGATATTTAAATGAGATTAATTTTTTCCTTATTTTTCAAGAAAATTCAATATTTTTCTTAGAGGTGGTTTTGACTATAAGTGAATAAGGATTATGAGACAGAAGATCATGGAAGTTTCTTAACATTAAAATATAGACTCTATCAACCAGACCATTCATATTATTTTACGATTAAAAATGAACTGATGAAGAGGTGATGATAAAATATTTAGTTAAAAAGACCAATGTTTCACTGTTATTGAATATTTTTATAAAGTAAATTCTCTTTTAAAATAGGAAGAAGGATATTCATATTTAATATTCTTGAGTCATAGATAATATATACATATTGATACCGAAACAATTTTTATTACAATGAAGATATTTTCATTTCAGTTTGGACACCATTCTATATTGGTGGGATTATGTATAAATAATCTATTGATAGATGTCAACAGTTGGGAAACAAGTTTCTTATTAAGGATGCTACCTTAATAATTTATATTTAATTTATCATATTTTTTAATCATCCATGTTTAATATTGTACATAACATATAAATTATGTAATCAACCACATTGGTGGACAACCTTATAAAAATTCACTTTGTTTTTGTGTTTTTCTTTATTTTCTACATACAGAAAGGGGTAAGTCTCGAATTGAGAGGATCTTGACTTGAAATATTCATAAAGGTTAATTTAAAAAGAAAATATAAAAATTTAATAGTTATTCAACATATCATCTATGTTTTAATAAATAGATTACATAGACATCTCAAACGGGGCCAGTCCATGACCTATTTATGAAAAACATCTAGAAACTCTTCCATGAATCTAGAAAACTCTTTTACCTAAACCTTCACCAATAACTATAAAATATACAGTGAATATTGTAACAAATTTTATTTTTAAACGGACTTAATACCACCCAATTTCTATTTTTTTACATGAATTTTGGAATATTTTAGAGTTTTGCTGAATTTGGAGGTGATTATAAAATTTTGAAGATGAAAATAAAAAATAATTTACAATGTATATTATAAAAATGTGGATATTTTAGAATAATTTCTTCTTGAAATTCATAAATAATTATATTGAAATGAAATATTTCTATACTATAATTTCCATGGATGTATGAACTCAGGGAAAATTTGATTAAGTACTATTTTCTTCATGAAGGAAACCCTTTTGAACTATGGATTTCACATGCCATTGAAAGTGAATATTTCATAAGGATATTGTGTTATAACTAAAATGAGAAAATAACAAGAGAAGAATCATATATTTTTCCCATAATGTAACATCATTCCTAATATAAATAGTTTAAAAAAGATATATGAAATTCAAATTATGGTTAAAAAGGTCAGAGTATTGTATCCTAATTTATAGAGATTCAATGATATATTTTGAAGTAACAATAGATTTTTTAATGGTTTTCAATTTTTAATTATAATTTTTAATAATAACTAATAATAATTTAGTTATTATTCGAATATATAAATCATGTTTTTGAGATGTTTTGAGGAGATATGATGTTAATTCATTAAATTTTATGATTTTTACAATGTTTTTGAATTACTATATTGGAAGTTGAATATTTTTATAATTTAACTATCTTATAAGCCTCGTATAATATATTCTATCACTGTGTTACTGAATTGATATATGAATATAAAATTTGTGACATGTGTAAATAAATTGATCTACACAAATGAAATTTGGTGACCCACATAAGTTATTTGAACCGCACATAGGTTATTTTTGCTGGTTGTAAGATATTTCATCTATAAATTGGATAATTGATCCATGAATAAGTAAATTGAGATATAAAAATGAATTTTTAGCATATCATATTTTCCTTTGTGGAAAATAATGTTTCTAGAATTTTTCAACTATTATTAATTTAAACCAGATGATGCCTACATTGATTTTCTTTGGATTAATGAGCACATATAAAATATGATTCAAACTAGTTCATGTGAGTATTCAAAACTAGTGATACTGATGAATATATATTTTAAATTATATGTTATTTTTAATTTAAAAAGTATAAAGTGTATCAAATATGAGTTTTCTCTTGAATAATATCTCGATACTATTTATAGAATATCAATGTGATGATGTTCTTAAAATATTAATTTCAATCAATTACAAGAATAAAATTACACAGTGATCTAAATAATGTTTTTAAGTGTATAAGTTTAGGTTTTTGAGTATCTAGGTTTTTTTGTTAGGAATTTTTCCATGCTACAAGATGGAAGAATATGAGTTTGAGATGAAACAGTGAGAAGAAGATGATGGTTATTATTGGAAATTCACAAATTGATTTATTTGTGAATTATTCATCAATGGTGGTCAAATCCAGATAAGGTTATTTAATTGTTTTTTATAACATACTAAATTTGAATAATGGTAAAAGTAGAAGTATATAAGAGTTAATAATTATATAGAGGTGAGAATATTAAGAGATCATGGTTCATGTTTTAGGAGCCCAATAGAATGAGGAAATATGAAGGATCATGTTATTTGATTCTGTTGAGTGAAACATCAAGTGAGATGAACTTGAAATGATTTTTTTAGCATTTATTTAGTTCTAGGAGTTCCAAAAACACTAAATATAATAAGATGTTGATGAGATATAAAGTTATAAGTGATACTTTTAGAAACATTGAGTATTGAGATATTGAGATAATAAGAGAGCTTGAAGCCTGATGTTTAGAAGTTTTCATCGATATATATTCAAGGTTTTTAATTCAAAAAATTGAATATAAGTGTGATATTAAGAATTAGATATACATTATAATATAAATGAGGCGAGAAATATAATCTGGAATATTATTGAAGGCTTGTAGAGGAAGATCCTTATATTTTTTATTTTTAGAAACCAATTCTTCACAGAGATCTTTCCCATTATAGTTCTACTAACTTGTATATATAGTGTGAAGTTTCACAATGTAGTGTGGATATACAAATTTATAGTATGATTTTATTCTATGACAAGTAATATAAATTCTCTTGTTCCTAGAGTAAATAATAAATTGTTGGGGGAAAGTAGACAACTCTGGAAATGTGTTGGCCTTTCAAGAAGGAATTAATCCTTCTAAAAATCCAAATGTTCATTTATCTAAATTTTCCTGCATGTGAGAGTAAGTCTGAGAATTCATATTTGAGTCGACCTAGATTTGACGGGTTATAAAAGTTGATTTAAAATTAAATAAATTATAAAAATTGGTCTCTATAGATTCACCCCTCCTCTAAAAGGAGTAATCTGATCCTAAGGCACTTATATAGGTACTAGATAAAGGTTTTCTTTATTTATTTCGTTCATATGCTTATGATGGATAATATGAATTTATTAAAATTAGGATTGTACCTATATTTTATGGAAAACATTATCATATCTATAAGAACAAGATGTTTTCATATATAACATCCCATGGATTGGAAGTTAGAGATGTTTCAGTTATTGGTTTTCCAACAATTTCAGGGTATTATTTAATGAACTTTGTAGATAAAATAGATATAGCAGTTGATGGTAAGGAACAAAATTATAATCCACTTCATGTTTCAAAAAAATTACAAAATAATTTTTTGGGACTATAATCAATGAATTAAATCTTGGATAATCTTAAAAGTAGCTATAAAGAAAATTCGAAAGTTAAGAAGTCCAATTTAAATATTCTTATAATCTAATTTAAATACATAAAGATGACTACAAATAATAAAATTCATGATTGTTTTATAAGGTTCAAAGAAATTACATGAAACATCTCAGGGTTTGGTTAAAATCTATAAGATTCTAAAATTGTCAAAAATATCTTGAGAAACTTTATATATTTGTTTAAATCTAATATCTCATCTCTTAATGATATATAAAGACTCTCACTTTATGAATTAGATAATATTATTATAACCTATTAGATGTGAAGATATCTAGTCTTCATAAATAATATTAAATATTATATAGACAATGAGGCTCTTATAAAGTTAAAAAATAAATGAAAATGTTGATGAAGTAGATTCAAGTGAACCAAATGATGAATAGGATTGTTGATACTTTCCAATAATAAGCTCTCTTATTTCGAATAGGTTTAAGAAGGGAAAGATCTATAACAAATTAATGTTTCCATTTATATGTTATGAATTTAATGGAATTAGGAATTTTTCTATTAATTTTTCTAATAATATAGTGGTTAAACATGGATCCAAAAAGATGATAAACCTTACAAAAATAAGTGGGATAAAAGTTGAAAAGAATAATCTAATTAAAAAATTGGAAATATTTTTTTTTGAAGAAGTAGAATACATCTAACTAGAAAATGGAAAAAATTTGATTATACACCTTGAAATGAATCTAAATTAATGTTTTTTGAGAAATTTACTAATTTCATGTCTCATATTGAAATACAATTTGACACTTCATGTAGTGAATAAGATGATTTAAATACAAAAAATATATATCAAATTTTAAATTATTTTCTTGAATATTTTCTTGAGTATAATAACATACTCAAGAAAGAAAAGAAAAATCTAATTAAATAAACAAAATTGAATGAATGGAATGAGGAGTTTAAAAATAAAGAACCATCACTTGTGGATGAGATCAAAAAATTAAGGTTAAAAAATGATGAAAATAAAAGATTATATAAGATCCTGAAGGCATATTTTACATGAAAGATGAAGAACTATAAAAGACACAATATAATTTTCTTATGGATGATAACTAATTGAAGAAGTTGTAGGAGTTTTTTAAAAAAATATTTGAGGTCAAGGATGAATATTCTATGTCACCCAAGAAAAATTCCTCAAAAGACCAGGTCAAAAACGTACTTGATAAATATTCTTGTAATTCTATTTTCACTAATTATATATCATCAAACATAAAATTTAGAAACATTTTCAAAAAAAAAATGAATGGAAACATTATATTATATCAGTAGAGAAAAGTATGAAATATTGAAGCATAATGACTACAAAACAAAATAAAATTCCGACCCAAAGTGTATCGAAAGAACATAATTCTGAATAACATTTCAAGTATAATTTTTATTAACCTAAAATACATAGATTCTAATGATAATCATGGTGTTTTGGAGTGTTTCAAAATAATTTCTACACAATATTGTAAAATATTTCACTACTGTGAATGAGGAATGAAGACAATGTGAGATATTCATAGGAGATAAACATAAGTTATCTGATAAGATATGACATGAAGAGTAATACATCCAATTAGTGTAATCAGAATATATTTGAGTTTCTAGAGGAATCATATGGCATCTTCAAGAAGTATGTTCATAATTCAGTGAAGTGTACATAATAATTTCCAAGATATATTATCTATACTGATAAAGTAAAGGGTATTTAAAAGCCCAAATAAGAAAAGGAATGTCTTGTTGAAATTCATTTGAAGGCTAGCAAGAAAAATTAACTAAGTCTTGTGTTCTTGATAGTTGGTAATCATTCCACATGATAGGTGATATAAAGGTTCTAACATCAATTTTGAAACATGAAGTAGGATCGTTCTCATTTGTTAATGATTTCTCTTTAAAAATTAGATCAACTGAAATTGAAGCCCAAAATATAAAATTACATGATGTTTTGTATGTGGAAGTGTAAAAGCATAGTTTGTTGAGTGTTAGTAGGAATAAGGTATTTTTTCAAAAATGGATTATGTATCATTGAAAGACTATATAATACTAAGATTATTACACAAATAAAAATTACAAATGATAATGTATTTTTAATTATTGATCAAACTAATTTCTATTATGTGGGTGAAAAAGAGAAGAGTATGCTATATCATAAGATGATTGAACATTTATCCAAATATTCCTCATAAAAATTCATAAACATGATGTTTTGAGATATATAACAATTCTAAAAATATAAAATAATGTTGTTTTTTGGAACATGTCAGAAAGGACATGTGACTCATAAATTTTACAAGAAGTTTGAAATTATTCATTCTAGATCAATGGAGCTTATTCACATTGATTTATATTGTACCATATGGAAAAAGTATACAGGATATGATTTATATTTAATCACATTCATTTATGATTATACTCAAATGAATAATATGATGTTCATCAAGAAAAATTTAGAATCCATTGAGATGTTTAAAATTTTCAGGAGACATGTTGAAAAAGTGTTGGGATTATTCTTTAAGAAATTAAGATATGATAATGTAAAGGAATAAAAATGTGTTGTAGTTGAAATATAACTTCTCCAAAATAGAATCAATAATCAATTAAAAGCACCATATACGTCCCAAAAAGGTGTTTTATATTGAATAAATAGAATCATTGATGATATGGGAAGAATAATTCTAGATAAAAATAAAGTATCAAAATATTTTTCAAGAGGAATTGTGTCTAATTATATAAAAATTAGATTATAATTAATTTTGAGACCCAACAATGGTTTTAATACTTATGAGATATGGTACAAGAAGAATCCAAAAGTAAATCACTTAAATGAGTTTGGTATTCCATTCTTTATAAAGATCAAAGGCAACAAGTTGGGATAGTTTTAAGAGAAAGATGATGGAGTGGTCTTTATGGGAAACCAATATAGTAAAAATGGGGATAAGTGAAAGAAAAATATTCTAAAAAACGTTTTTAATGTTCATATGTTAAAATCATTGAAAATAATAATTTATATTAGGTTTTCTAGGATTATAGTGTGTATATACAAGCTGTAATCAAGTTCAATGTTGAAAAACGTATTCCAAAACAAGTAGAATTTGAGTAGAATGTTGTTGATATTGGTTTTTATCTAACTTATAATTATGATACAAATTTTAACTGAGGTTTTATACATAAATTATTGTAAAATAATTTTTATACATAGAATATAATAAAAAACCAATTGGCACTCTTCCAAACTAGAATAAGGATGATAATTGAAAATCATAGAGCTCTTATATTACAGGTTTAACCAAGAATTGTGGTTGGAGCTATTAAAAATAAAGAGTGTGTTGAATACATGAATGATGAGATAAATAAAATTAAAAATAAATCCACTTGGGATTAGTTCCAATACCAAAACAAAAAAAGGTGATTGTCACAATGTGGTTGTATCTAAATAAAATTAATGATAATGGTGGGATGATAAGGAACAGGTGTAACACCCCAATATTTTAAAATATACTTCCTTTTTACAAATAAACATGTTTGATATCTTATGATCCATGAAACCCTATAATTATTTTAATAATTATTATATACTATATAAATTTATGCACATTATATTTCATTTAAATTAAATATAATTGTGAAAACTAATTCCTAATTGACTTAGGAAATATATTGATCCTAAATAACTATTTTGAAATAGATTATTTATTTGTACTTATTTGTCAAATATTTTTTATTTTATAAATTAATTCAGAGAATTAAAATAATGAAAAATTATTTATAACACATGTATAAAATCAATTAATTGGTTATTAATTAGTTAGAAATAAAAATAAAATCATTTAAACGTAAAAAGAGATGTTTTATGAAAAAAATACTTTAATGTGTGCAATGTGTTTGTATATTAATAAATTAATTTAATAACTATTGAGTAATTATTTTAATGAAATATTAATATAATATATTTATTAAAATAATTTAACATTCACATATTAGTTTTTACTAGGCTACGAATTGAATTAAATCGAGTGTTATGTTTAAAATTTATTTTTCTGAAAACTATTTTAATTGAATTTTTCATGATTATATTAAAATTAATTTCCACCTCTTAAAGAAATTGAATTTATAAAAATAGTTTCCATTATGTAATAATTTTTTTTATATTTATTAATGAGACCATATTTATTTTTTCTATTAATGTATGGTAGCTGTGGTAAAACATTATTACCTTGGTTAAGGTTAAAAAGAATTAATGAGGGGGTTAAACTATAAGATAATGTTTAAAATATCACTTAAAAAATTTATAAATTTGATTGGATGAAGATATTTTTTCCCACATTTATCTTATATTATAATTTTTTCCTTGTTTCCACTTTCACTGGATTATGACTTTGTTATATTTTATTGTTTTAAGTATTTACATGTTTTCCACTCACCTCACTTATAAAAGAGACCCACTAATCTTCTCTTCTAAAAACCCATGAAACCCATTATGTCAACCAATATATACCAATATACTCTCATAGAAATAATATACATGACCATTAGGTTCCCTTATTTACAAAGGGCCCATCCAATAAGCCCTAGGATTCTTTTCAGAGGAAGATACCTGAAGAAGAGTTATGTGTTCTTACCAACCTTTTTCAGTTTTTTTCCTTCTTAAACATCATTAAAATGTTATATAACCGTATTAATTTGATGGAATAAGTATGTTTTATATAATAATAATTTTTATATTATTTTTATATCGATTTTATATCTCCTTCCCATTCATTGTAAAATGGAAACATCACTCTTGTGTGTGTGTGGATAACAACCTCCACGAAGTGATATGATTCATTTTTAATTTCATCTTAACATGGATTATGAAAATGGGAGATTTAATTAATATATATATAATATTAGTGATATAATTATGGTTTGATAATGTTAAATTATTATTTACATATATTTCATTTGATCCATTAATAATTGGTCACATTACTCATGCGTACGTATAGACTATTGTCTCCATGATGTTTTGTAACACATTGTTCCTCCCATAATATATGGATGATTATAAAAGTGTATATAATTAATAAATATAATAATTATGACATGATTAATATTTTTGAGATGATGAAACCATGACCAAGATATAATGACTGAAACTGTCAAATTGAAACCAGTTCGGAAAACAATCCTCTTTTCACCTGAATATTCATTTTAATGGAGAATTATTAATAAAAGGATAATTAAAAATTATAAAGGAATGATATATATTATTTTATTATAGAATATATTTTTATAATATATATATAATAAATCTATATTTTTTATACCATAGGTTTAGATGTGTATAAGGAAAGTTGGTACATGAGGTAAGGTTTTATGTAACAAACCCATTTATTTTCTAGATTGTATTTCTTAAATTTATATTATGTGGAATTATATGATACTTATGATATAAAACCAAAACAATTTCTTCCTGTTTGGATTTTTTTAGGATTTAAAAATATTAGTATCACTTTCCTCTCATCTGAAATTACGATGATTGAGAAAAAAATATAAGAAAAGATGACCCAATTTCCTTTTTCTGTTTTGAGAATCTTTGTCTTTCATATCCATGTTCGTAAAATTTTTTTATTGAATTTTGAACCTATGAATGAAATTTTTTTAAAAGTTAATTTTCACTACATCTGAATTTATTTACAAAGGTTTAAATGGAATATTTTTAAACAATTTTATAAATAATTTATATTTGATTTTTTTTCAAAAGTGTGAAAAAATTTTCTCTTTTCACATATACAACATGAAATTTTTTTCCCAACACCATTAATATTATTGATTTGAAACTTAATTTATCAGTTTTTGTGGTTATTTTAAAAGAAGATAATTTTTTCAATATTCTGTGGATTTTTATTTAAAATGTTATAAAAATAAAAGGAAATTTTTTACATGTTTTTGAAGTAAGGTTCAGATGTTATTTTAATGTTATTTTTCAACTATGTCAATTTATTTTTATATTTCTTATGATTTATCGGGGATATGAACTTATGATACTATCTAATTTCATTCTCTATATGACTTATGATGATGAAACCCATTTCTATCCAACAGGTTAATTATATTATGATGAAATATTTATGATACCCATTTATTTTTCATGGATTATGACATGATGAACTGATGGATGTTAATATGAGCTTTTAGAAAACCTATTTATAGTTTTAATTATGAGACAGGTTGTACTAGAGTTATATAGACCTCCAATGAGTTTGTTAAGTATTGATATCTCCTAAGAAAATATTGAAATCAATGTGGAGTTATCTATGTTCAGTAATGAACTATGTCCACTATGATAGTCTTGGGAGTGAATATTCACTAAGGAAATGATGGAATGGGGAGTGAACTCAATCCAATACGAGACTTTTTCCAATATGATATTCATATAAGTGAACATTGAATATGAAAATTATTATATATGCTTATCAATATGATAAAAACTTATTTATTATTCTTGTGATATCTTTTCATGGATAATGAATGATTATTAATGATCCTCACTCTTATGAGTTATGTCTTTTTTATGAAAACTAACATGAATAGAGGTAAGGGAATCACTTGATTTTATCAGTGCTAAGTAGAAAGAACTTATAAAGCCTCATGAATATTATGGCTTGCTAAAAGTGTAGATAAAGGTAACATTTATCATCAATAAAGAAAGCGCTCATAATGGTGTGCCCTTTATCAGCGCTATTCTTAGTGCTAATAAAAGTATTTAAAAATTAATATTATTAATATATATATATATTATTCATATTCATAATTAATGATTATTTATATACATTAATTAAAAATTCATGTTTATAATTAATATATATATGATATACTAATATATATTTTTTAATAGTTCAAATATATATATAATGTTTAAAAAATGTATTTATAAGATTATATATATATATATATAATTATAAAACTGTAATAAAAATTTTAAAATAATAAATATATTTATTATATTTATACTTATATTTTTATAATTATATATAATTTTTTAAATATATTTATTTATAATTATATATATATATATGTCTCAAATGAATTCGGTTAATATATATGTGTGTATATATATATCACATGACATAATGATTATATTCATCGGCATGATTGTCATTATTTATATTCATAGATTGATGTGTGGGTACAATTGACGTTATATGATCATAAATTTATTTTTTGACATGATTGAGGGTTTCTATGTTTTAAATGTTAAGATAAACTATATTATGATGACACATGAATATGTTATATATTCAACACGAAAGTTCATTTATACATCAATGCCCTCATTATTCATTCTTTCTATAAATGTGATGACTCGTTTTTTATTTGATCTATACTTTACTAGGTATATGATTCATTCATGTTATACCCATGAATATATTATGTTACTCAAAGAAGGTCTGAGTACGAGTTGGAAAGCCAACTCACACCCAAAAAAATTATTATAAAAATCATAATGTTTGATAATGAAAGATAGGAAAATCAAGAAAAAATAGCTTTTGAAACATCCAAAAATAGAAAATAAGAAGTCTTCTGCCTCCACTCCCTCTAGAGCCCAAGTTCTAGGGATACCATCCCATGTTCTTTGGGTATCACTGACGCTGCCATGTGTGAGTCAGTTGGGGAAGCAGAAGCTCATCACTTGATGATGAGTCTGATGAATCCTTTGGAATGATGTTGTTCATGTACTTCCATGAGAGATCTTAAATGTCAATCCTTATATGGAACTGAAAACTATCTTTAATGTTTTTTCATAATAATTTTTGTACTAGAAAACAATCCTTGTATCCAAAGAGATCTGGTTCAATCTTGTTGAAGGTAAATCCAAGATGTAAGTCAAACCATTTTTTTATTTCATCTATAAGTCCCTGGGGGTACCTCTTTCCCTCATAATCCATTAGAGGGGTCTTGACATTTTGACCCAAAAATTCACATTTTATAAGCAAGGTATTTACAAATGATTTATATGTAGATTTCATGAGATTAGAAAATTGATCAGGATAATAGCAATCCACATATTCATTCGAGAACTATTGTATGACTCTCATTTCCCAATTTATAACATCCTTTTCACAACCATTGGCATCAGAAGATCCTAACTATTCAATTAATAGAAGTTGAAACACTTAAAAATCTTACTAATCATCAACAACATGAGAGGCTATCTAAATAGAAGACTCCCCACTATCTCTAGGATCCATTCCTACCTGCACATATTTCTTTTCCATATGTGATCGTAGATCAATATCCACAGATGTGAAATCCAGTAGGTCAAGCCTAGGACCCTCTACATCAATATCCATATAAGCATTGACATCAGAAATTAGAGTTAAAACGACCTCTGATATCTGATGATTACCAACAACAAAATCAGTATATGAGATAATGTTTTTCGCCAAAGGTTCTCTTATCTCACTCATGGGATTGGAATATTTGATTTCCTTCAAAACTGATGCGCCTTCTGCCAACCTACCCTATACCTCTTTCGAAGCATTCTTCCTAGCCATGTTTAGAGTATTCCTATCATTTGAAGGTTTCTTCACATAAGGAAAAGGAAACATAAACTTAAAACTATCATTACGGTGTTTATACTTCTTACATTTTTAAAATCTTAGACCCCTATGGAAATATTCACTTACGTGTCAAATGAAAAATAAATTGAAAAAAAATCCATAACATGCTCATATTAAATTGAGAGATCGAATTTAAACTCACCATAAATAAGATAAACCGTTTCAACAAGAGTTGAACTGAGATAAAATACAACTAAAATTAGAGAATAAGGCCCATACTTGGCCATATCAGTCTCCTTATTAGTTTAATTTTTTAAACAACAACCAACTAAATATCCCAAAGGATATTTGGGTTCCAAAAAACCAATTGAAGCCATTAACATGAAATCAAGATTGTGAAACAGAATTTTTGGCTTGAAACGGATCAAACCAAGGATCCCAGTCCTGAAATCTAAGAACACCTCATTTCAAATTGACAAAACAAAAGCACCAAGACTTAAAATTTAGACCATAGGGGGAATATTGATATGAAAATATCCCATACCATTTGAAACAATGTGCCAACTATTAAAAACCCAAATCTTATTGAGTCACTTCTTCAAATCACCAAACTTCCACGTAGAAACCTTTGGTTGAGGGGAGAGCCAGACAATAATGGAGTGATGACAGGCCTCAAAACTCTCAAAAAAAATATGACCTTATTTGAAAAAATGCATTGCGCCATTCATGAAATATGGTTTCATGCAACAGATGAATCACTCCAAAGACCAGAGAAAAATCGATCACCAAAAGAAAAACCCTTAGGGACATCATAATTACTTAGATATATAGGAAATTATGGGAAATAAAACATTATCAAATCCTGATATGCATTATATGAGGGGAGTGGAAGAACGAAGCCAAAAAAACCTGGTCAACCAGAGAAGATGTTGAGTCCACTACTGTAGGTGGTGGTGCAGAAGGCACCGCCCGATCGAGAGAGATGTGATTGGGGTTTTCCAAGTCTACCACTATAGGAAGAGGTGTAAGAGAAGATCTTGGGTTTTCTAGCACTGATCCTTCCAAATGAGGCCGAGCACGAGCCTCCTGATTTATTTCATTATAATCACCGATGATGCCAGATTTTGACTCCATCAAAACTGAAAAATTCACCAGCAAACTCCATTGAGTCACCCAAGATATCCTATAATGAACTCCATCATGAACATATTATGTTCTCCTAAATACTTATACAATTACAATAAATATATTTACATAATAAATATATTTATTATATTTATAATTATAAATTTTTATTTATATATAAATACTTTCCAAATAATTTTTTTCTATAATTATAGTTATAACTATATATATAAAAATAATTATAAAATTGCAATAAATATGTTTATTATAACTTCTTAAAAAAATATTTATATATTAATAAATAATTTTATTTATTTATTTATAATTTTACACACTTATGTATAAATATATCTATTTATAATCATAATTATAAGTAAATATATATATATTAAAACAAATTAAAAAATTATAATAAATTAATTTATTACATTTAAAATTTGATAAATATATATAATTACATAAATATATTTATAAATATGTAAAAATATTTATAAATATATTTATTGTATTACAGTTGGGGTATTACCTGAGTGGTAAAGGCTTCTCATAATCCTGCATCAGACATGGGTTCCAATTTGGGTGGGAGCTAATTTCCACAAGTAGACGGTGGTGCAAACATGATGCATGCCATGGGCAGCGATGCAGATTTGATTTTGGCCAGATGATGCATTCAATATGATATAGGCATGACACTGCACTTGGCCTTCGGGGCAGTTTATGGGCTTTTAGGCTATGTAATGGGCTTCATGCTCACTGGGTATTCGGTCAATATACTAAATAAATAAGGTTTGATGGATTGACTATCCCTTGGAGGGATATGACAAGCCTTTCTATCCTATGTGTGTGGTGTGTTTTTTAATATAATTGTACCCCAAGAACTTAATATATATATTTATTATATTTATAATTATAATTATAAATAAATATAGATATATTTAAATAATTATAAAATTATAATATATTTATTATGTAAGGATCTGGCTTTAAACATAAGTTATTCTGGTATTTTTGAACTAGAATTCACATTTGAGGATCCTTTCAGTTTGGAGTTTTAGAGAATTATACAAAACTCTTAAAAAGTATACCCATACAATACATGTGGACACTTATACTACATATCCATTTTTTCCACCAATGGAAACCCATATAAAATAAATCATGATTTATTTTTGAGACACATGATGAATTCTTCCATAATAAAATCTTCTTTTCCCTAACCAATCTTATGAATAGTGAAAAAACATTAAAACATTGGATGTGAACAAAAATAATCGTAAGGGACACCATGAAAGAAAACCATTAGTCCTGTGAAAACCCATAAAAAATTCTTTAAAACATACCATTTTACCATGAAAAATGAATCATCATTTCAAAAAGATCATTATCTTACCATTTTAAAATCAAACGAATTTCAAGAAAACTCATCAGAAAATATACAATATATAAGTAGGTAACTTGGGACATAATTATAATCAAATGATATAACTATATGGTCGACTCCCCTATATTTCACTCTTACAAATGGAATAACTATACAGTCGACTTCCATACCCAATGAATTAGAGGTTATAATGTACCCAATAGTCCTTGATTTATCAACAGACCACCCATCAAATTTTCAAGTACCAAAATAAAATAATAACACATAAAAGATTTCAATTTTCACCATGTTAGTGATAAAATTTTATTTGCACACATAAGAAAACATTTCATGTTATTCAAAAAACCAATCCATTTTCAAAACTCATTTAAAACATTTAAAAATATATTTTTGTTTTAAAGTGTCTCATACCATTCACAAGAGCCTCAACGAGGTTGGTGAGGACTCAACAAGTTCATCCAAGAGACCTGAGATCAAATTTGGGTGAAGAAATATTTGTGAGGAACTATAGTAATAGTGTATCATGTACTATAAAATATAATATTCATACCTATAGCACCCAAAAATATTCATCTGTTTGGGCTTTCAGACCACCAGTTTGATCCTCAAGTCCTTCAAGGCCTTCTAACCACCCAAGGCCTTCAGTCCACCTAAAGGCCTTCAGGTCAGTAAGGATTTCGGGTCACCTCAAGGCCTTCGGGGAACATGAAATTGTGCTTAAATGGACTAGGTGGACTCTATAAGTATAGGACTCTAGTTGAGGATTAATAGTAGGCCCATTCACCAGAGCAGAGTTAACAGATTTAGAAGAATGAGAGGGTTTGAAAATTTCCATCGGGACCAGCCTGTGCATTTACAAGAGTACTAGCCCAACCACCATGTGAAGTTGGAGATCTGATATCATGATATAGATATTATATAGGGTCGGTTCCAATTAGTTATAGTCTATATGAATTCTTCTAAGACCTTTGGGTCATGTAATATCATATAGCTTATGGGACATGTTAGGGTTCAACTTCAACCCTTAAAAGGGGGATTATATAAAAGGAATAAAAATAGTAGGCCTTAGGGCCATTAAAAGTCAGAAATATAACATTTTAAAACATTTATGACCATATAAATACCTTAATAAAAATCATTTTGAAAACATTTATATGAAATATAATGATTTAAAAGAATAAATATTTAAAACATTTAAAATGATATTTTAGTTAATGGGTGTCTTACCTTGAGTCTGAATCATCTCATATTCTCTTTATCATCCTATATAATAAACTGAAGTTAACTATTTAATTTCTTGTTAACAATTTCAAAGTTTTTTATTCCTTTTACATCACTTATTTACATGTTATAACAATTACATAATTATTCAATTTCATGTTGAATGTTTTGACAATATTCAATACTTGAGTACAAAATATCTTTGGTAAGTAGAATAGGGCCAAATAGGTAATTAGTCCATCATATCCAGAATAATATTAATGAAATAATAATATCTTTTATAAATCAATTATACTTATTAATCCATTCATTAAATATGGATATGGAAAATTAATTTCGTTGCAATCATGGAGACGGTAAGTCTTACGTACGCATGAGTAACATTTCTATTCTTTAATGATCAATATGAAAAGAAGGTAAGTATTATTTTATCTTTACATAAATATAATAATATAATTAATATCATATAAATCATTTAAATAAACTTTTATATATCATCTATATGATGTGGTGATGAAAAATGAATCACATCTTTTCGTGGAGGTGATAGATCACACGTACGCACGAATGGTGTTATCATTTTTATGTGCATAAAAAGTAAGAAACTAATTGATATATTATTCAATTATAATGATAAATATGTTATTAATATCACATATTAACATTAAATATATCATTATAACCAATTTTTAGATATGGTTATGGAAAACTAATTATATCGGTTTGTGGAGGTTATAGTTCACATGTACCCACAAACTGTTAATTCTATTCCCTTTTTATGGAAGTGGATATGGATTTAAGTGATTATATTAAAATAATAACATTTGAATATATTTATTATTCTTAATTTATCATTTCGTCATGTATGAATATGATTTGAATGAAGTGGAATAAGAAGTAAAATAGAAATACTTGATTAAAAATGATACCTCTTCCTCAGATGATCTCATTTGATTAACAACTTAACACCTCTAAGAGGGTTTTATTCCAAAATTAAGGCCTATAAAATGTGGTTAAGGATTATATAATGTTATTTTGGAAGATATTTTCTGAAATTAATTTGTTTTTAAGTGTGAATTAATGTTAATAAGTAGTGCCCTTTTATAAAATAGGGGATGGTCCCTCTTGGAATTCTTCATAATATTAAATTAATATTAACTTATTTTCTCCTAAAAATGGATAAAAACTGATTTATTTAGAATATATTATGATTTTAGGTCTAATAATATTAATAAAATAAAAATTATATAAGTGTTTTAATATTTTTTTAGTCCTTAACTTTTTGTTTTAACCCTTATTAATTCTTCTTGTGATATTATGTAATTTTGAATTTGAGGGTAAGTATAGTTATTATAACATTTAAAAAGACCAAAAAATGAGTCATTTAGGACATTATAAGACTTATCCCAACAATTTAGCCTAATATTATATTTTTTATAAATTATATTTCATTTAATAAAATTTTTTATATTTTAAAATACTATTACTGTCAATTATGACACTATTCAATATATGAATTTTTAAAAATATCATAAAACTTGATATCATTAAAAAATCCATTTACACATCAATAAAATTTAAAAATAATCCCTAAAACTAATTTATGGCATCAATTATCAAATTATATTTTTTTTAAAGTTCATATCATTTATTTGATTCTTCCATTAATGAAGCAATTACTACATCATCATTGTGCCACCATTTAATTTAATTATTTATTCCCTAAAAACTATAAATATATTTCCATGATATAGGTAATAATTTTATCTTTATAAATAATATTTATAGATAAATATATCCCCAGTATAAAACCATATTAATAATACTTTACGTGTTAAAATCAAGGGTGTGACAAAATTTGTCTTCTCTTTGAATATAATTTTATAAATGTCTTACTCACACCCAAGTGGCATCCAAAGGGTAAAAATTTTACCTAAGGATTATTTTATTGAAAAAAACTCATAAAATTATATTATTAAAAGTGTTAGAGTGATTTTATAATGTTTATAATATTCTTTTTACCCCTATATACCCAATTTACACTTAACCACGGTAATAAAAACATTTCTAAAGTTACTATTTATAATTTCCAAAAAATAATTTTATCCTATTAGATAATATATTTAATAATTAATCAAATTGGGAATTTCTGTTATTCAAAATATTAAACATAGAAGTGGCTAAAATTAATTTTAAATTAATCCCATTAATAGATCGAGAAAATGGGTTTTTAAAGTAAAAACGTTCAAAAGTTCCCAAAGATTTTTTATCCAATTTCAATTTGAAATTGATTCCAATAAATTAAATTAGATTAAATTATATGAAAATAATATAATTATAATTCAAAACTATATAAATTTATAATCTAACTATATAAATAAATCAGATAAAAAATATGTTATGAATTAAAATTCAATATTCTTTTACTATTCATAAAAATAATTTTATCTTATCATAAAAATAAAAAAATCAGTACAAAGTAAATATTGATACTCCACATTAAAATAAGATATTTTTTTCAAATAAAACCTATAAATGTGTCAAAACTGGATTTAAAATGAGTTCTCCACCAAAAGGCGTTAAAAATCATTTTTCCTAAAATACTTCTTTAATGTGAAAAAATTGATCTTTTTTTCTTTATATAATGTATATAAAACACATAAAATGATATTAAAACATTAAATTAAATATATTTCATATATATTTTATGAATATAATCAAAACAAATTATTTATTAACTTATTAGAATAAAATATACATTTTCACATTTAAATATTTTTTTTAGAAAAAAATTTCCTTTTAATATGAAAAGGGTTTTATATTCATTTGAAATTAATTTTTCACAAAATAATTAATTATATATACATTTATAAACCATATTTTCATAATTCAATTAATATTGTTCATTCCCTAAATTTTAATAGCTCGGTTTTAATGGTAACATTTAAATATTATTGAGATTTTCGGTTAAGATCAATGTGTAGTATAGTATATGCTATCAAACAATGTGTTTTCTTTTAAATGATTTAGATGTTACATCCCCCAAACCCCTGTAATAAATTGTGTCCTTACAGTTTGAACATGGTATAAAAAAGTTGGGCTTTGAATTTTCAAAATACCTTTACTGAAATACCACATTGGAACAAGGATTAATAAAAAATATAATTTAAAAGAAATAAAGGAATGTATGACAGTCACATAAGATATTACATACCAGGGTTTGATAGAGAACATGTTCAAGAAAAAATTTAACAATCACATAACCATAAATTTGTGATGGGTTAAAAGGTCATTGATTTATTAGTAGGAAAATTAAATTGGTAACATTTTGGTTTCAAAATACCTTTTATAGAGTTAATGAACTATTTTACAACTTAATCCAAAAAACATAAGGAAATATTCTTACTTGAAAAGTAGAGTGTAATCCTTTAATAAATTTCCTCCATAAAATCATCTTTTTTTCTAAACGATGAGTGTTCAAGATAAAAGTTTTCCATGCCTGAAACCCCATAATAAACTTCTAGAGACTCACATAATCCATAAAAGATTTAATATCTATTTCTCTTATCTATATACATTACCCAAAAAAATATTAGTATAGGATGAGATAATTACCTAAAAATAATAAACCTTATATGATGAAAAACTACCTCAATATACAAAATTTAATAGTATTACCCAAAGTTCATATAGAAAAATAACTATAAATAAAATTCATTAAAATATTTATATAATAATACTAATACACAAATATTGTGGCATCCCGCCTTTTTATAAAATAAACTTTTATTACATTACACAAAACTGAGGATCTTTAAGGTTTAGTGTCTTGGAAACCAGGAACATAATACAAGAAAACAACATAAAAATTCTTATTAAACACTTTAAAGGCTTCTCCTTAAGTTCATACTAGGTTAATTACTACATCTCATAACCTAGGGACATACATCAAAAGAAAGGGTGAGCAAAATGCCCAGTAAGGGAAATAAGAGAAACATTTTACATGTGAACTTGAGATACTTCAATAAGGTCATGAAAAGAACATTAATGAATGAGAAATAAATCATGAGGCATATCATAATAAAAATATTGTGTTTCATAACATGAAGATGTAGCTATAACGTTTAATATTGAAAATCATTTCTGTTTCACCAAGGTCCATCCCCAAGGTGTCATTAAAAATTACCAAGTTTATTCACCAAGGCGTCGTTAAAAATAGTCATCTCTAGAGATTAAGTCTTTACCCAATGCATTAGAGCACTATCATGGAGCACCCTTGAAATGTCTTTATTATCATGTGAGCCACATATATCATAATCAATCATTTCATAAACAACCCATATAGCATAAAAGGAATGGGTTTCATTTCATAATCATAACGTTTTAAAAACTGCTTTAAAGACATGATCTTTATGTCACTTTAAAACCCACAGAAAAGGAAAATGGGTATCATGTATGTAAATACAAGAATTTAAAATATAAAATTTTGGTATATATGTGAATAACCATATATAATATTTATAATTTATTATTACCTTAATAAAATAAAATAACTTTAGAAAAAGAGAGCGACATTTTGAGATGAAAATTCTGCAGCATAACAACTATGTTTCGGGGTTTTAGAAAACATTGGAAAGAGATGGGACATCGGTAAAACATTCATAAATGACCCATAAAACAGTATAGGGACAGA
Source organism: Viscum album (assembly GCA_963277665.1). Classification (NCBI taxonomy): domain Eukaryota; kingdom Viridiplantae; phylum Streptophyta; class Magnoliopsida; order Santalales; family Viscaceae; genus Viscum; species Viscum album. The sequence continues at coordinate 563,481,087 of OY728164.1, read as the reverse complement.
ATATGAAGGATATATGAACATGGTAATGAAATTTGAAGGACATGACATTTTAAATTAAAACATGGAAGGAAGACAAAAATTAGATTTCTCTTATGAAAATCTAGTAGCCTAACGGAATCACTTAAACATCAACCAAAAATGAATTGACAAGATCAAAATATGGTCTCTCATCATATGAACATAAAATTTCAGTATGATAGATATATAAGTCATACCCCATAATAATAAAAAGGAACTTTAAAGACTTGACATGAAAGTAGAACTTTGAAAAATGGGAAGGGTGAAAGAATCCCTTAAATATTCGGCAGCCTAACGGCGCCACTTAAACATTCATAAAAAGAATTGATGAGAGAAAGAGGGGGTATCCCATAATATGAACATGAAAATGGCAGTAAGATGAATATAAAAGAACATCCTCTAACATAATAACATGGAGCATAAAGTAAATGACATAAAAGAGATTACTTGAAAAGAAAGAGAGAGTTCGGAACCCTTACCTGAAACGTAACTCTTAAAACTCAATGGTTGGGACCCTGAGAGTCATGAGGGCACCTTGGGAGGACTTATTGGGAGGTAAGGAGACCCGAAATTCTTTGTGGATGGTTTTGGAGTCGAATGGATAAGAGGATGGCTTGGTATTTATAGGGAAATTGAGGGGACAAGGCATTAATGGCCAAGGGACACCTCATTGGCGGTTTTGGAAAAACCATGGGCTTGACCACGGTATTTTCCCATGGTATTGGAAACTTGGGAAAAATCACACAATAATTAAACCCCTTTAGTTGACCATCCCTTAAAATATCTCATGACATCATCATGACCCAATTATGATGTCATTTAACATACCGAAACCCTAAAACTGCATTTTTAGTATTCACTGAAAATTCATCTTTCTCATAAAAATCCCAAAAAATTACCATAACATAATATCAATGATCTGAGTTCAAAAATAAATTCCATTTTATAAAAATAATTTTCTAAATAATTTTAATAAAATTTTTAAATACAAAACACTATTCACCTGAAAAAAACTAATACTTTATTAATAATTTATGAAACCGTTATTTAACCATTTTATTTAATAACATTACTTAATCATGGTGTCTAAATTATATTAAAACTTTCTTTAAGTGAGATCACTAATCCATTTGGTCACATTAATAATCCTAAGCGTAAAATCACTATTCATAATTTACTATTCATCAAAAATTAAGTTGATCTTATTAGACTCCAAATTACTTATTAAACACTTTTGGAGAAGACCATTTTTTGAAAATCATTACACATCATTAATTATTTAAGGTTTACATAAATATTTTAAAATATCTTTTTTTTAAAATTCATCAATAAAATACATCCTAAAATTATCCGGACATTTTAAATTTCACAAACATAACTAAAGGACGAAATCTCAATTTATTCATCCCAAAGGATTACACAGAGAAGCTATGGTCTCGTCACATATCCCCTTATAACACCAGCATATGACCTAAGTGTAAGGTGTGCTATGGTGAGAGAATCTGAGGTAGGCTCAGATAGCATTTCCCTAGTAGTAAACTCTAATAACTTAAACTTCTCCCGCAGGTGTTTCTGTTCAAGGTTGACACGCTGGAGTTCGGCTTGGGTTATGTCCAAAGCGAAGCCCAAAGATGCCACCTCCTTCCCAAGCTCTGATAATTGGGCTTCATAAGGTTCGAGTCTATTGGATGAAGCCATCGAATCCTCTTTCGGCATTAACCATTAACATCTCTATTAAATCATTAAGAGTAAGTTAATATACTATTCAAAAGGTTTGGGTCGTTACATTCTTCCCCCCTTAATAAATTTCATCCCCGAAATTTTATACTTGAGGCCTAGTTGAGAAGGTGAGGGTACTTTTTCTTCATTGTTTCCTTAGGCTCCCATGTCTCTTCTTCATACTTATGATTCTTCCACAACACTTTCACAAGGTGGGTAGTCTTGTTTTGTAGAACATTGTATCTACGGTCTAAGATCTTCACTGGATGCTCCTCATAAGAGAGGTCATGTTCCATTTGTACCACCTCTGGGTTCAGTACATGAGAAGGGTCGGGTATGTACTTCCTCAAGAGAGATACATGGAAGACATCGTGAACGTGAGCTAGGTTCGGTGGAAGTGCTAGACGACAGAACACTTATCTTATGTGATCAAGGATTTTATAGGGTCCAATGTAACTAGGGTTGAGCTTCCCTTTCTTCCCAAATTGCACGACTCTCTTCCATGGAGAAATTCTAAGGAAGAATTTGTTGCCAACACCAAACTCCAAGTCCCTTCGACGGTTGTCATCATAGATCTTCTACCGACTTTGAGTAGCCATTATGTGTTGTTGGATGGAATGAACTTGTTCTATCATCTCTTGCACAAGATTAGGCCCAAGAAGCTTTCTATCACCAGTTTCATCCCAACAAGTAAAAGTTCTACATCGCTTTTCCATACAGAGCTTCATAGGGTTCCATCTGAAAACATGAATGGAATCTGTTGTTATAAGAGAACTCGGCTAATGGGAGGTGTTGCTCCCATCCACCTTTAAATTCCATTGAGCATAATCTCAGAATGTATTCGAGTGTCTGAATAGTTTTTTCATATTGGCCATCATTTTGAGGATGATAGGCCGTACTAAAATTCAATTCAGTAATCAGAGCATGTTTAAGACTTCTCTAGAATTTTTATGTGAATCTTGGATCACGATCAGACACGATGGATAGTGGTACCACATGTAGTCTTACCACTCCCTTTACATTTATCGTGGAAAGTTGATCTAGAGAGAAATCTTCCCGAATAGATATAAAATGGGTGGTCTTGGTGAGACGGTCCACAATAACCCATATCGCATTGTTTCCTTTGGATGTTTTCAGGAGACCAGTTACAATGTCCATAGTGATATTATCCCACTTCCATACTAGTATGGGTAGCGGCTATAATACCCCCTTAGGAAGTTTTCATTCTACCTTTACGTGTTGACACACCAGGCACCTTGTAGTGTAATCAGCAATCTCCCTCTTCATGTTATCCCACCAATAATGATCACAAAGGTCTCTATACATTTTAGTGCTTCTTGGATGTATAGAGAAAGTAGAGCTATGAGCTTCATCCATAAATTCTTTCTTTATCTCCGGAATAGATGGAACACATAGTCTTGTATGAAATTTCAATACACCTTCTTGATCAATATTTAAATCAGGGAACTTCCCATCCTTTACAGCCTCAAACTTCTCCTGCAGCAAAGGATCTTCTTTATGATCCTTCTTGATCTTCTCTAGTAATGAAGGTTGAGAATTCATTTGGGATAAGGTTGATGATGTCCCTTCCCTTACAATTCCCATGCCCAGTTTTACTATATCTTTAATCAAGTGATCTCCTATGATCCTCATTGTTGCCAGAAAAACAGGATCTTTCCTTCTTAACGCATCTGCGACATTGTTTTCTCTTCCAGGGTGATAATGAGTTGAACAATCATAGTCTTTAATAAGCTCTAATCATCTCCTTTGTCTCATGTTCAATTATATCTATGTGAAAATATACTTTAAACTTTGGTGGTTGGTGAATATATCACATTTCTCCCCATAATGATAGTACCTCCATATCTTTAGAGAAAAAAAACTGCCGCTAGCTCTAGATCATGTGTAGGATAATTCTCCTCATGAATCTTCAACTGTCGAGATGCGTAAGAAATTACCTTGCCATTTTGCATGAGGACGCACCCAATCCCTTTCAGAGATGCATTGCTAAAAATAACTAATCCTTCTCTGATAGAGGGTAGTGTTAAAACAAGTGAAGTAACCAATCTCTTCTTCACCTCTTGGACACTTTCCTCGCATTCTTTTTTCCAGATAAACTTAACCCCTTTTCGAGTCAACTTGGTTAGCAGATTTGAAATCCATGAAAAGTTTTTCACAAACCTCCTATAATATCCCACTAAACCAAGGAAACTATAAATCTTAGTTACTATTGTGGGTTAAGGCCACTCCTCTACAACCATTGTCTTTGTAGGGTTAACCGAGATTCCTTCATTGGTTGCGATGTTCCCCAAGAAATCCACTTCTTGTAACCAAAACTCACACTTGCCAAACTTTCCAAAGAGCCTCTCCTTCCGTAGAGTTTTCAAAATAACCCTCAGAAGATCTTCATGCTCCTCATGACTTTTTTAATATATCAAAATATCATCAATAAAAACAACCACAATGTTATAAAGGTAGTCCTTAAAGACTCTATTCATCAAATCCATGAAAATAGAATGAGCATTAGTCAAGACGAAGGGAATAACAATAAAATCATAATGCCCATATCTTGATCGGAAGGCAGTCTTTGGAATATCTTCCTTCTCCACCCTCAGTTGATGATAACCAGATCAAAGATCAATCTTGGAGAAGAATTGAGCCCCATGAAGTAGGTAAAATAAATCATCAATTCTTGGAAGAGGGTATCTGTTCTTCACTGTGATCCCGTTCAGTTCTCTATAATCAATGCATAGCCGCATTGATCCATCCTTCTTCTTCACAAAGATAACTGGTTCTCCCCAAGGAGACACACTCGTTCATATAAACCCATTCTCCAACAAGTCTTGGAGTTGTTTATTTAACTCTTCTAACTCCAAATTTTCCATTCTATACAGGGTCTTTGATATCGGTTGAGATCCAGTTATGAGTTCAATGGATAACTCTACCTCTCTTTCAGGGGGAGGTCCAGGTAACTCCTCAGGAAATAAATCCATGTATTTCTTAACAATCAGAACATCTTTTATTTGTATACTCCATTTTCCTTCTACATCATCACCGATGAACTCCATAAATAAAGCTATATGAGGTGCTTCTAGATAGGGATCAGTTCAGGATATCTCTCCTTGGAAGATAATTGTAGGTCGTTCATTCAAAACAACTAATATTTTCTTACTTCTGTATTTGATCTTAGCATTATACTTTGAGAGCCAGTCTATCCCAAGTATAACGTCGAATTCCAACATGGGAATGACTACTAGATTTTCGATAAGATTGTGCTCACTGAATTAAACAATAGAGTCTCTAAACACTGTTGATGCATGGATAATCCCACTTGGAGTCTTGACTGACAATTCTACCTCAAGCAATTCAGGGATTGATTATATATTCTTTGCAAACTTGGAGGAAATAAAGGAATGCGTAGAACTAGAATCAAAAAAAGTACTTGCTAGTTTTGAGAGGACAACAAGAGTACCTGCTACCACGTCGTTCGGAACTTCAACTTTAGTTGTTGTGATAGCAAAAGCACGACCTTGCTCTCTTGGACTTTGCTGAGGTTGATGGTGATTCCCCTCCAATACCCTCGGATTTGGACAGTGATTAGAAAAGTGCCCAAGCTATCCACACTTGAAGTGTTTGACATTGGGTAGGGCCGGAACCATCTTTCCTCTGTCGTCAGTGTTGGGGAGTTGAGGCTTCACCTCACTACGAAAATTCTGAGAAACATGGCCTCCTCTTCCAAACCTGTAGCACTTTCCACTTCTGATCAAGCAGTGCCCCGGATGCTTCTTCCAACATTTATTGCATGTGGTAAGTTGCATTTGTTTTCCTAATCTTCCTTGATCAAAATTCTTCCCTAAAATGGGCTCCAATGATCTTTTATTTTCATTTGATTTATGAGACCACTGTGTCTCACCAAACTCTAGCTCGACTTTCATTTCCCTCCGCATGATCTCCTTGTAGATATCATAGTCCCGGTTGGCTAGATTATTCTGCAGATGAGGTCCCAGTCCACCGAAAAAATCTATCAACCTTCCCACTTGGATCCATAACAAAGCTAGAGGTATATCGTGAAAGTCGGTTGAAGTTCATCTCATAGCATCTGACAGATTTGTTCTCCTTCTGCTTCAGCTCGAGAAACTCTTTCTCCATTCTCGTTCTCATGGAATGAGGGAAATACTTATTAAAGAATATTCCCTGAGACTCTTCCCACTCTATAGCTTCCATCTCTCCTCTAGGCTTTATGTTTTTGACAAATGACCACCACTGATCAGCTTCTCCCTCTAGGCGGTAAATAACAAGGCTGACTTTTTCTTGTTTCGAACAAAGGAGTACAGAAAAGATATTTTCAATGGAGCCTATCCATTGTTCCTCAACCAATGGGTTAGTAGATCCACTGAATGTTGGTGGCCGTTGAAACATGAAGGACTCAACAGAGTGTTGTTCCCTTCGTGATGAGGTTGGACTCTAAGATTGATTCAAGTTATTACTCATAACATGAATCAGTTGGTTCATCATTCGCATGAATGTTTCCATTCCATCTTCCATCGGAGGGCCTTCATCACAAGGTGCATTGCGGTCACCATCTAAATGGTTCCTCCTATTGCCCACCATTTTCTAAAAGGATAAAACTTAGTGAGAAACTTATTTCATTTATGAATCTTTTAACTAAGACTTCATGATTAGACAATTAAATTTCCTTATAATTCCTTCATAATGATTCATAAAAAGCTTGTGATTAACCAAACATATCCCCCAGGAGTGTCGTAACCAAGATTGAAGCAAGGCCCGTTATCATGCACTAGTTCCTGTTCGAGTCTAGATCAAAGCGGTGTTTTCGAGTTTTAACTCTATGTACATCTGTGCCAGAGCCACCTCTACCTGCTCGTATCCAGACAGGGATGTATTTGTTTGATAAACCACTTACTCAATACTTTCCAAAATACCAGGAAGTTTTCCTATATTTAATCTTTTCTATAGGGTTCTTCCTAAAGTTTTTATATCCTAATTTCCACAAATAAATAAACAATCCTTTGATACAAACTGTGGCATCCTGTCTTTTTATAACATAAACATTAAGTACAATACACAAAACTGAGGATCCTTAAGGTTTAGTGTCTTGGAAACCATGAACATAATACAAGAAAACAACATAAAAAATTCTTCTTAAAAACATGAAAGGCTTCTCCATAAGTTCATCCTATGTTCATTAATGCATCTCATAACCTGGGGACATACATCAAAAGAAAGGGTGAGCAGAAGGCCCAGTAAGGGAAACAAGAGAAACAATTTACATGTGAACTTGAGATACTTCAATAAGGTCATGAAAAGAAGTTTAAGGCATGAGAAAGAAATCATGAGCCATATAATAATAAAAATATTGTATTTAATAACGTCAAGATGTGGCTACAACATTTAATATTGACAATCATTTCTATTTCACTAAGGTCCATCCCCAAGGTGTCAATAAAAATTTCCAAGGTTATTCACCAAGGCGTCATTAAAAATAGTCATCTCTAGAGATTAAGTCTTTACCCAATGCATTGGAGAGAAATCAGGGCGCAACCTTGACATGTATTTATTATCATGTAATCCACATATATCATCATAAATCATTTAATAAACAACCCATATAGCATAAAATGAATGGGTTTCATTTCATAATCATAACGTTTTAAAAACTGCTTTGAAGACATGATCTTTGTGTCACTTTAAAACCCACAAAAAAGGAAGGTGGGTCTCATGTTTGTAAATACTAGAATTTAAAATAGAACATTTTGGTATATATGTGAATACCCATATAGAAGAGAGAGATTTGATTATTTACGTAATAAAATAAAATAACTTCAGAAAAAGATAGAGACATTTTGAGACGAAAATTTTGCAGCATAACGACTATGTTTCGGTGTTTTAGAAAACATTGAAAAAAGAGGGGACATGGGTGAAAAATTCATAAATGACCCATAAAACAGTAGAGGGACAGAATATGAAGGATATATGAACATGGAAATGAAATTTTAAGGACATACCATTTGAAATGACAAACATGGAAGGAAGACAAAAATTAGATTTCTCTTAGGAAAATCCGGCAGCCTAACGGCGTCACTTAAACTTCAACAAAAAATGAATTGACAAGATCAAAATAGGGTCTCTCATAATATGAAAATAAAAGTTCAGTATTATAGATATAGATATCATACCCCAACATAATAAAAATAAACTTTAAAGACTTTACATGAAAGTAGAACTTTGAAAAATGGGAAGGGTGAAAGAATCTCTTAAAAATTCGGCAGCCTAACGGCGCCACTTAAACATTATTAAAACGAATTGATGAGAGAAAGAGGGGGAATACCATAATATGAAAATGAAAAGGGAATTAAGATTAATATAAAATAACATCCTCCAACATAATGACATGGAGCATAAATGAAATGACATAAAAGAGATTACTTGAAAAAAAAAGAGGTCGGATCTCTTACCTTAAACGTAACTATTAAAACTCAATGGTTGGGACCTTGAGAGGCTTGAGGGAACCTTGGGAGGACTACTTGAGAGGTAAGGAGACCAGAAATTCGTTTAGGATGGTTTTGGAGTCGAATGGATGAGAGTATGGCTTGGTATTTATAGGTAAAGTGAGGGGACAAGGCATTAATGGCCAAGGGACACCTCATTGGTGGTTTTAGAAAAACCATGGTCTTGCCCATGGTATTTGCCCATGGTATTGGCCACTTGGGACTCCTCACGCAATAAATCATCCCATTTAGTAGACCATCCCTTAAAATATCTCATGAAATCATCATGACCCATTTATGATGTCATTTAACATACCGAAACCCTAAAACTGCATTTTTACTATTCACTGAAAATTCATCTTTCTCAGAAAAATCCCAAAAAATTACAATAACATAATATCGATGCTATGAGTTCAAAAATAAAGACCATTTTATAAAAATAATTTTCTAAATATTTTTAATTAAAGTTTTAAATAAAAAACTCTATTCACCCAAAAAAACTAATACTTGATTAATAATTTATGAAACTGTTATTTAACCATTTTATTGAATCAAATTAGTTAATCAAGGTGTCTAAATTATATTAAAACTTTCTTTAATTGAGATCACTAATCCATTTGGTCACATTACTACTCTTAAGCGTAAAATCACTATTCATAATTTACTATTCATCAAAAATTAAGTTGATATTATTAGACCTTGAATTCATTACTAAACACTTTTGCAGAAGACCATTTTCTGAAAATAATTACACATCATTAATTATTTAAGGTTTACATAAATATTTTAAAATAAACTTTTTTTTCAAAATTAATCAATAAAATACATCCTAAAATTATCCCTACATTTGAAATTTCACAAACACCACTAAAGGAAAAAATCTCAACTTATTCATCCCAAAGGATTACACAATGAAGCTACGGTCTCGTCACATAGCCCCTTGTAACACCAGCATATGACCTAAGTGTAAGGTGTGCTATAGTGAGAGAATCTGAGGGAGGTTCAGATATCATTACCTTAGTAGTAAACTCTACTAACTTGTACTTCTCCCGTAGGTGTTTCCGTTCAAACTTGACACGCTGGAGTTGATCTTGGGCTTGGTCCAAAGTGAAGCCCAAAGATTCCACCTCCTTCCCAAGCTCTGATAAGTGGGATTTATAAGGTTTGAGTCTACTGGATGAAGCCATCGACTCCTCTTTCTACATTAACCATTACCATCTCTACTAAATCGTTAAGAGTAAGTTAATATACTATTAAAAAGGTTTGGGTCGTTACAAATATGATTTGATCACATAGACTTCCAAGGTGGATTTTAAGAATTATCAACAAATAAAACAATTTACTATTTAAGTATCATGCTCAAAATTAATTTCCCTTGAAATATTTAATATATGATAACCATTTTTATTAATAATATAAATCACCATAAGTCTAAAATTAAATCACATATTTTTTTGAAATATAATTAGACATTTATTCCTAAAAATTAATCTCATTGTTTTTTATTTTCCACAATAATTTATCAAAACTAAATAACTGTCTCCCAAAAAAATTATCTCCTTTTACAACTTTTCAAGGTATCTATTCTATCTTATAATTGTTTCTATAATTTATTAAATTATAACTTACTATAGAAAAAACCATAGGTGTTACATTATTCTGAAAATATTTATAAAACTCTATTATATTATAACTTCTAACATTAAATACATGAATATACCCTACATTCATCGTCCCTCTTAAACCATTAACCATTCTTTGTCGCATTGTTCTTTATTTATTTATCCCTACAATCAAATATTTTAATTATATCCATATGATTCATCAATATCAACCCAAACCTATTGCCTACTTAGAACATAAGAATATAACTCATACCTTAAATCTAGACATCTGGATTTCATTGATATTTCCTTATCTTATGACATTATGCAAAACTTCCAGAAAGTAAAAGACCATTTCGTTTACAGAATTTCTCTTTTTGAGATATTTGTTAATGTTTAGATTTTGAAATCAAATGAAAAAGTAACCTTCACCCATAATTTTTTTTGTCAAAATAATAGGTGTTAAATAAGTCAAATAATTTTTGGAAGGTGATTTGAATACTTAGAAAGCTGTAAAAATAAATTGGACAATATTTTTCAATAAAAGTCATAATAAAAGCATTGTAAATGGATAATAAGTTTTTGAAAGACTTCTTTTCATCCATATTGATAAAAGATCCTTATTCTGTAGAAAAGAACATCATAAAACATGGAATGAATATAACATGATAAAATGAAAATGGTCATTTAAAGATAATATACATAGATAATATATAATAATTTAACCTTAAAATCCTTTATACCTATATATATTACCTTTATAAATTCAATCTACAAAATTAACATTATTCCCCTTAAAATTTCATAACATAAATCCTCAAAATGGGATTCTAAGATGCTGAACTTCTAATCAACCATATGATTATAATTCTATGATTATATCACTAATTTTTAAAAATTCATCCTAATCTCCAATGTTGTCTAAACCATCATCTGATACAAACTATAAGGACCCAGCCTTAAAAATAACTTATTATAGTGTTTTTGAGCTATAATTCATATATGAGTATCTTTTTAGTATAGGGTTTTACATAATTAGGGAAAACTCTTACAACATAAACCCATACATTATATGTGGACACTTCGACTTAGTATCCATTTTTCACCCAAAGGAAAAAAATATAAAATAAAACATGATTTATTTTTGAGACACATCTTCAATTCTTTCATCATGACTTATTATGTTCCATTACCAATCCTGAGACTTGTGAAAAACATTTAAAAAATGAGATGAGAATAAAAATCTCAATAAGGGACATAATGATGGAAAAACATTAATCTAGAAAAAAACCTATAAAACATTTCATTAAAACATACGTTTTTACCCTAAAAAAAGATAACATCATTTCAAAACAATCATTATATTTCCTTTTATAAATAAAATTATTTTAATGAAAACTCATAAGAAAACATATAATATATAATTAGGTAACTTGGGATATAATTATACTAAAATGGAATTACTATACAGTCGACTCCCATACATGTCACTCTTTCAAATGGAATAACTATATGGCCAACTTCCATACATGTCACTCTTACAGATGGAATATCTATATGACCAACTTCCATACCCAATTCATTAGAGGTTATAATAGAACCACCCATCCTTGGTTTATCACATAACCACCCATCAAATTTCTAAGTAGCATTATATAATCATAACACGTAAAATATATTCAATTTTATTAAAGAGTAGAAGACCCTATTTTTATACATCTTATTTTTAAACTAACATGATTGGATTTATTTTTAATGGTAAGGCATAAGGATCTATTCCCTTTTATTATTCATAGAATTTCAATGATAATTTCGATATTACTTATAGTCATTTATTTTAGGTTCTACCTAGCCTTGTTTTTCTCATGGAGTGTCTTCCTACGATAGGTGGTGACCCATGAGGTCACATAGAGTTAATTATAGTTTATTTATTTTTCACTACGAGTTACTGTTTTATTTGATTTGATTTATTAATTTTCATATAGTTCATGGGATAAATAATTTACAATAGAGTTATTCCTGATGTATAACAATAGTTTTCTTCCTCGTAGTATCGATAATGTCTCTCAGAAATTATTTCAGTCTAGATTGGGTGACAAGTTTGCGGCCGACTCGGGTTGGTTAATGAAAAAATGGTATCAGAGAAGGTTGGCCATTATTATTTGGGAATATAAGATATTTTCCGCTAGGATTGTGGGAATTCAAGTGTTCAGTCATAAGTAGGTTATAGATATAAACCTATTTATAAGGACACATGAATTTACAGGGTGGTTTGGGATGGTTTCGCCTCCAAATCCATGCCTGATTCACGGTTGTTTTCATGGTTTTTGATTTTTTTTATTTTCGGATTGGTTTTGAGAATTAGTTGATTGTTTTTAGAAATTAAAAAGGTTGGAGTAGTTTTTAGATGTACTTAGATAGTTCATGGATATTATACATTTCCTTGAAAACCATGTGTGAACCATGCGACTACATATGTTGACCTTCCGTGGGCTCACCCGAATGGTACACGGTCCACCAAGTCGTGCGACCAAGCCGCATGTAGCTGATTTTTTTCTATGTTTTGAAATTTTGACCATTTGAGAGTTGTTATGATTTTCTTTTATTCATGGTGTGTGTCTATTTTTGGTTTTTGGTGTTTCCCTTGGGTTTTAAATGATGTTTTGTTTTCCAAAAATTGGATTATAAAATGAAATATTTACGTTCTTTGAAAATGAAATGGTAATTTTTTTGAAAATGGAAAGGAAATTATTTTAGGTTTTTGAAATGTTTTTCATAATGTTTAATGAATGGAATGTAAAATGTTTTAAAATGTTTTTCTTTGATTATAAAATGGTGGTTTTTAATTTTTTTTGATTTTTTTAGGAATTTTTTAGAATGTTATTTGACCATTTCCAATCTTTATGAACACCCCCATATGTGAATGCAAGTGTATAGGATGATTAGTATGAAGGTCATGAATATGTGGATGCAGGTTGATATATGTATATATATATGTAAGGATTCATATGATACCATTAGTATGTAACCTACATTTTTTGTTTATTCATGTATTATAAAGGTGTTTTCAAAATGAAGATTTTAACATAATAAGGGTGAAGGTTGTTTGTATTTCTTTTTGACTTTTCATATTTCATTTTTGTAATTTTTGTTTTTATTTCATTAATTTTTTTTGTATTGATGTGTTGTGCATTATTTATTAATTTATGTTTGAGATGTGGAGTTTTTATTTATTGGATTTCCTAATATGGTTTTTTGTTTCTTATTTTCATAATATACCCACCCTAAGCTCAATGAAATTATAAAAGGATATTCATGTGTCCCTTCTGCTTCTTTTCTATGGTTGATCGAGACATGACTCAGTAGTTTGGATCATTCTAGATATAGAGTTTAGTGGTCCTCAGTATCAATAATTCATTTAAATATTTTACGTGTGGGACCCTGCTCATTTATTTGGGAAACCTCAGGCTTTGAATGTCTAAGAATTGTTGGGAAATATTAAGGATATTTTGTTTTAGCATGATCTCCCCAAGCCACTTATTCTCAGGTTTGAAAAATTTATGTTGGAATGCCTTGGCTGGAAGTAGGGGAAGTTAGTTCAACAGTATAAACCATAGATGTTCCATTCATGGGAAATCATCAAGGACTTGATCATTTTGTAGTATTTCATTGAATACATTAAGGTAATGAAGGATGAATCCTTGAAGTCTTGATTCTTTGAAATGGGCCTCTAATGAATTTTTTTTAAGTAGTGTCGTTTTTTTCCGACACTTGTGAAAAAATAGTGAGGCAGGATGTTCAGACTGAGTCTAGTATAATCAAATATACTTGATGGGTCATGTATCACCTATCCCAAGGATTAGTGGTCATGACTCCAACAAAGGTAAATGAAAGGGATTTGTGTTTGGCTTTCTAGGAAGTGATATGAATCAACCATTGTGTTTATTCTCACCAAAATCATCTAATATTAAGCTCTACGTATAAAATCATTGTCAAAATATGGGGCATAAGAAGTAATTATGTACATAAGAACCAAATACCTTCTACCTAAGTGGATGCTTGTTTCATATACAAATGTTTTTCCAGGGTGTTTCTAGGAAGTAATGTTGAGCTAGATCTACCCCTTTAAAGGCCCCCCATCCCATTTGGAGAAGCATGGTTCCAATGCATACTTTGTTTAGATTTTTTTTGTTATACATATATTTTTTAATGTTTATCATGGTGAGGTGGTATTTTATTGTTAATGGTAGAATATTTTGTACATATTTTTTAAAGTCATGTTCTTAATGGAGTTGTTTTTGTATAAAATCCATATTCTGTGTTTATGGAATAATGATGATTCTTATTTTGTGTCTCATCACTTGTAGATTTTCTTTCATTGATTTTTTTATCTTGATTTACTTTGAGTAACCAATGTTTAAATAGGGTTTTAAAATGGTGGGGAGAATACCCTTAGTAAGCTCATGGTGAGCCTATCTTTCTAGTCTTGGTTCTTTTCTTCTTTGTAATTTCAAACTCTATTTTCCCATGTGATTCTTTTAAATCACCTTGCCTGACCCTAGAAATAGAAGTTCAGATATCTTGGATAATGGTTCAGTATATGGATGCTTGTGGACATCCTAAAAATTCCCTGATGAGTTTTCTTAGTGATTTCTATGTTAGGGGTTGGAGTGTTCCATGTTTTCAGATTGTGTTTAGAGGTTTGAGTCTCCTATATTGGTTCCATTTTTGGATAGTTCAAGTTCCTTAGACCTTATCATTTTCTTCATTGGTGTAGGTTCATTTATTTAAATTTTACCTATTTTCACTCTTTTAGGTCTTCATGTTCGATAATAAAGGTAAGTTTAAACTCTTGGTCTTTCGGATTTGGGAACCTCACCTCGTGTAGTGGTTTTTCATCAACTAATGTCATAACCAAATGAATCTTTTGGACTTATGGGGGCAAATAATGTGTCATGGTGAGGATAATTGTAACACCCAAACCCAAAAATATTGATAGTTTTAATTATCTTATTATTTTTATCCTCTCTTTTAAGTTTTGGTTCAAACCATGTTTAAATTTTAAAACATTGGTCTTTAATTATAGGCCCATGTTAGGCGCACTATTAGTAGAAACTGTGCACAACCCATGTGAGTTATAGTACCCTCGGTTTCAGGTACGTATCCCTTTTCCCTGCGTTTTTTCATTGGTGTGTCTTTAATTGGGTTTCCATAAAACAGAGAGATTCCATAAAATAAAGAGTTTCCATAAAATAGATAGTTTCCATAAAATAGAGAGTTCCCATAATATAGAGAGTTTCTATAATGTTGGTTTTTTTTCATAAAGTGGGTTGTTTTCATAAAGTTGGGTGTTTCCATATAGTGGGTTGTTTCTATAATGTGGGGTGTTTCCATAAACTGGGTTGTTTCCATAAACTGGGGTGTTTCCGTAAAGTGGAATGATTCCATAATAAATGTGTTTCTATAAAAAGTGTAAAGGAGAATGATGTGAGTGTTTAGGGGTTTTATAAAGAGTGTTGGGACCAAAAGGAAGGTCACACGATCCATACACTGTTGGCCCAAACTGTGTAGTCAAACCTTGCACATAGGTCAAATCTAAATCCTATTTTCTAGGATCTTATTCATTTTTTCTCTATATATTTTTTTAGCTTCAAAACGCCCCTATTATAAGATTAATCTCCCTAAATGGTTGGAGAGCCCTCCCACATGAGTTGGAGCCAACCTAGAGCCTCCCCTTAGTGATTTCGAGTCCGATTCTTGAGGTATGTCACCATTCTTTCATGATTTATCATGTTTTCTTAGATATTCATAGATCTACTTCTCAAAAATACATTTCTTCTCGTATTTTAACCTATAGTGGGTTGATATAATTTTTTTTACTCCAAATAAATCAACGTTGATTCATGATCTGATATGATTAGAGAACTAAGGCCATTCTTGGAGAATCGACCCACTTTCTTGTCTCTTCTTTGTATGTTGTCAAAGTTTCATCAAAACCTTCAAGGTATGAGGATTCTATCCTGACTCATATTGATAGAATTGATTGGTTTAGATTCAAGTTGGTTTATTGATTGTGAAATTCATGGAAAATACTCATTTTGGATGATTTATGGTTTTTGTGAGATTGCATGATCTGGGTAAATAGTTGTGAAAAGGGGGGTTTAATTTAAAATGATTATTTTAAATTATGTATTTTCTAAAATTGATAAATGGTTCATAAAAATGGGGTTTTAAATAGAAATGGATTTCAATAAAAATTGTGTTTTATTCGAATGTTTTGGAGTTGAACTGGTTTGGCATTGAAATGGTTTTGACGAAAATTATTTTCAATAAAAAGGTGTTTTTATTGAAATGTTTGTTTTAGCTTGATTTTTGGGAATATGTGGTGTGTTTTCATGTTACATATAAGGGGCTTGGTTGAAATATGATCTTCTTCATAGTGAAAAATGGTTAATGTCACATGGTAATTGCATGCATGGGGCTTGGTTGAAATATGAACTTGTGCTCGGTGCCAAAGGGTTAATGGAACATGGGAAACAATTATCTTGTGATGACTTGGTAGATCGACCATAAACTTCTAATGAGTATGGAACTGTCATAATGTATCATGCATAGTTGGTTGCATGGGTTTGAGGAATGGTTGGGTATGCCGATAAAAGGATATTTTGAAATGGTTGTAAATATTGTTTCGTTATTTTTCTTGAAAATATATCACTGGGAAAATTGGGTTCAATTTCACTTGTATGATTTTGGTAATAAATGGTTTTGGAAACTTGTTTATATTTTGTTATAAATTATTTTTGATATTTTTTTACATAAACTATTTTATATAATTTTTTCTAACTCTTCTATCCTAGTGGCATGAGTAGGGAAGTCATTGGGGAAAAACTTTTGAGTTTTATACTCACCCCTACATTGGCACATTGGTGCTTTTGCAAATATTATATTCTGGGACAAGGGAAAAGGTAATGTTTTACACATGTTTAGAACTACCTCATAATGTTTGGGTTGTTTAGAGATTGTGGATCCTAGAGATTCTCAAGCATGTAGTCTTGAGGCGTTTTGAGAGTCTTGTGTAGTTTATCCACTGTGTGCTTTGATACTTGGTAATTCTTCCATTGATGTGGTTTTGAGATACATGAAGTTGTTGAGTTGTCTTTCATTCATTCATGCATCATAGAGTGAATGTTTGGTTATGGTTGGATGGTTTATTGGTTTATTTCTTAAAGGTTAAATCGTCCCCGACTTTTTTTTGAAACCTTTCAACATTTATTTCCGGCATTTGTAATCTTGGGGATGTCGCTTAAATCCTAGAAATGACTCATTGCACTCTCAAGCCAATGATAATTGGTGGGTCATCACAAATGGTATCATCTTGTTCGATCATTTCCTAACAAGTAGTCATTGATGTTCATAGTTTTGGAGATGAAATCCCTTCTTGTCTATTACTTGGGAGGGAATATTAGAAAGGAGTAGGATTGTCATAACTTGAAATGTATAGCATAAAAAGATGTAGCTAACCCTTTTATGCGGAACTTCATGTTACCAGGGAATTGGGTAAATAAGTGTTTGGAGACACTTCTAGGATTTTTAAATCTCATTTTCATGGGTTTATCTAATGGGACGAGCATGAAATACATTGTAGAGGAATGAATTACCAGTTGGAGTGCATACTTAATTTCGAGGAATAATTCATGTTGTAAAAAAATTGTTAATTTTTGAAAAGGTAAGTAATTTGTTTTCAAATTAAAGATTTTGAAAAACAGAATTCTTATCATATTTTTAAAATGGTTTAATTTTTAAAATCATGTGAAGTGGTATCAAAAATAGTTGAACATGGGAAAAAGGTTGTTTTGGGAAAAAAATTTTGTGATAGTTGATGTGATATAATTTGAAATGCTATGCCAACAGTTTCTAGAGAGAGAGAGATTAACGATGTTTTTTGTTAGTTTAAAAAATTTCACCTAGTAGACATCATCGAAACCAACCGGAAGAAGCTGTGGAGAATGTGGTTGCACCTAAACCACATGTAAACCAAGAGCTGGTTCAGAGTATTTTCCAAACTTTTCAGGATGTGGACACAGGGAACCGAATTAATGAGGCACGACATGTGGATCATACCATCCAGTTCATGAAGCAGAATCCACCTAATTTCCAGGGTGATTCCGAACCCAAGAAGGCAGAGGTGTGACTATATATGATGAATCATATTTTGACTTCATCGACACAGATATATAGCTAAATGTAACTCCCCGACCCCAGTTGCCCAGATTCGGTGCATTATTACATAACATTGGCATGATCACAAAAGATCAAGTCTCAAAAGACTGATTAGTTTAGTAGTCTTGGAAACCCTATATATATTTATAAGTCTTACATTACATCATAATGTAAAAAAACTACAACAACATCTTTGATTCATATCCCCTCATACTATCCCTGCAGGTCATTCATAAATTACTTCTTCACATCCTGGGAAAAATAAAACATTGAAAGGGGTGATCACAGATTCTCATTAAATATAAAAATATAGTGGAAACATTCATAGATTAGAATAAACATTTAAGAAAATGTATAACTAAAACAAAATCCTATTAAACATGAACTTCAGCATAATATGGCAGAAAGAAAATGAAATAATGCCATTTACTTATTCACATGGATAATCTACTAGTCGAATAATCACATGGAATATCAATAACTATTTTCATAATGATGGAATGTATAATGCTAGACTATCATAACCACATAGTCAAGGCCTCGTGCCAAGACTAAAAATAATAATTTTTCAAGGCCTTATGCCAAGACACTAGTTTGTCTCGTGAGACCTACCGATGCATCGAGGATCTATAGAGGGCTCCACCCATCACTTATTAAGTCCAATGCATTCCTCATATGAATAGGTTTAAACATAACATAAATATTCGTATTAAAACTAGCATAATAAATGTCAATACTTTCTTCATAAACCATGAATGGTATAAAAATAACACATCCATAGTCACACATATCACAAAACCTTCAATAAAATATGGATGTTTTGTATCATAATGAATCAACTTCATATAATCTTAAAATCCATCAAAGGATGTTGACATAGATGAAATGAAAACTATTTGAGAGAAATATCTCTTTTTTTGAAATCATTTAAAATTAACATAATTATAGAAGAAAAGATTTACTTTAAAAATATTATTATAATCCTGTAAGAAAAGCTTCGACGATTTTTTAATGGCGGAAAATAGCTGCACCCGCCGTATAAATTAAAAAAGACATTCTTACCTTAATTCTGTCGAAAAGGTTAAAAAGGACCTTGTTAGGAAAACGAAAAAAAGATTCCTTTATAAATATCTTATAAATAGTCAAAAAAGGGTATAAATGACTTTAACCCATATTCTGTAAAATAGTAAGAATGTTTTGAAATGCATTTTTAAAAACACGAATGTGGATGACAAAGAGGTCCCAATAGATAATTACGTATAAACAACCTCAGATAATGAAGAGATTGTGAAATAAACCCTTACCTGGTACTTTTCCTTGGTTGAGGGTAGTTTAACCTCTAGTATAATGGTGAAATAATTGTTATTAAATTATACAAGAATCATATACATTAATATGATATCATATATGATCTTTTGACATTGATTTGTTAATAATATCATAGTATTATCGTCGTTTCGGGTGTTAACTTACTCGTTTTCCTTTATATGTTATGTTACATAAGTCATGTTTAATATGGATAGGTTGTATCTTATTCATATACAGAATGATATCAAGTCCTTAAACATTATTTTTAATCGTTAAATGAGAATCATACTTGAATGGATATGATGGGGAATGAATCTCATCGCGTTCGTGGAGATGGTAGTCCGTACATACGCACAAGCGACAATATCATTCTTTTGATATTAAAATAATATATAATTGGATGGTATATCATATATAAAGAATCATTATCATGTTTTATTTATTATTTACATGAATTACACAACATTATTATACCCGTCCAAATAATAATGTATGGAATAATAATTACACCATGATGTGGAGACGGTAGGCCGTACGTACGCACGTATGGTGACATGTCATTCAAAGGATGGATAAAATACTGAATATGTTTTTACCATATTTATAATAACATCACAGTATATAGAAGATACTGGAGTTATTATTTTAGAATGTAACAACAAATAATGAAGAAGTTGAAAAAGAAAGGAACTTGAAAAAAGGTAGTGAAAACATTACCTCTTCTTCGGGTTCTTCCTTTTGATTTTATCAAAAGGGATACTTAGGTTGGCTTTATGACTAAAGGAAGGCCTCAAGGATTAATGGATGATAGTTGAGAGAATATTTTGGCAGATTTTGGCTGAACCAAAAGGCTTTGAAGGTATGAAGAATTGGTTAGAAGTGGTGTCCTATTATAAGGGGGAGGAGGGGCTCTCTAGTAAAAACTTAAATTATTATTTTATAATAAATTCATATTAGGTTTATAATGGATCCAAAGTAGATTGTGAAATGTATATGGTGCTTATGGGTCGAAATATATTCAACCAATATATTTTAGACAGGTTTTGGTCATTATATTATCATTATCTTTTAGTTTTAACTCTTAGTTAATTAGTTTGACACTTACCATGTCACTTTGTATTTCTATATTATATAGTTAATAAACATATTATATACATCCAAGAGTCCCCCAAGTGGTCCCTTAATGATATAAATATCATGATATGAGTCCTTTGTCCTATCCTTAGATTTTTAAGAATAGAATATCAATTAAGAATATAATATCTGTTTTAAAAACTCATTTATGTAAATTTTGACAATATTTAATAATTGATTTTTTAAAGTCATAAAAATATTAATAATTATAATCAAAAAACCATTTAAGAAATAGTAACATGTCATATTAACCAATAAAATTATTTTATGGCATCAAAACTTTCAAATTATATTTATTTTAACTTTTATAATACCAATTATTTGATTCGTCCATTAATAAGGAAAATACTTCATCATTATTGTGTCATACATAAATTTAAATATTCAATGTCTACAAATTATAAATAAAATACTATTATTTAGGAAATATTTATATATTTATAATGAATATTTATAGATGAAAATATAACCTGTATAACCCTATGTAAAAATTATTTTTCTAAAAGATATATGCTTATGTCATTTTTTTATTTACTTTAACTTAATTAATATAAAGTGTCCTTATCACCTACAAGTGGTTCTATGGGGTCCCAAAATCGACCCAAAAATTCCCATGGTTGGACATGTATCAAAAAATAGGTTTAGAACACGTTTTATATAAAATTAGTATTATTATAATATTATGTTTTTACACTTATTTACAGGATTTACCCTTTAACCATGTTAAATAAAATATTTACCGAAGTAATTATTAAAAATGTCTAAAAATAAGAGTTACCTATTTACACAATTCGGAAATCATCATTCCAAATATGTAATCAATTTTTCCAAATTCAAAATACATAACTGGTAGAAATTAATTTAAAATTAATTCCCACTGTCAAAACAAAAAACGTGTTTTTAAGAAATAATAACTATCCAAAGATTGACACTTCTTTATGTCTAGTTTAAATGTGAAATTATGTACAATGACCAAAATTATATTAAATGGTAAAAATATATTCTAAATATACATTAAATCATTCAAATTCATAATTTATCTATATTAATTATTTCGATTAAAAATGTTGTTTTTAATAAAGATTTAGTAATTTTCACTATTCATAAAAATATGAAAGTTATCCGAAAAGTACCAAAAATTCACCCTAAGATAATTTCGATATTCAAAATCCAAAAATGAAGTCAATTTTAAAATATAAAATGTATAAAACTTCAAAAAGTTGGTATTACTATTCATAACGGTTAGTTTGATTGGTTGTGGTGTGTGTTAGAACTCGAAGTTGCGTACAACACACGCTACTGCATTATTCAAAGGGAAACGTACCGTGGAAGATTGGGGTGTTAAATTCTACCCTCCTTTAATAATTTTCATCCTCACAATTTTTATGATTGGTCTTAGGAATATAATGGAAAGTCCCACATCGGAAAAAGATTCAATAAAACTATCACTTTAAAAGAAGGAAAGAGAAGTAAAAAGGTCACCTGAGATAACCTATACTAGGATTGCATGTAGAAAAAAAATGGATATGGATGATAAAATAAGTGTCAAGTCCTGATGGAGAGGGATAGAAATCATGATCGGGAGAAAGTTAACAATAAGAAAACCACAAACATGTGATGGAAAAAATGGTCATTAGCTTCCCAGTAGGAAAAGTAAACGGACAACATTTTTTTTTGTTTTAAGTTACATTACATAAATTTGAGGAATTAATTTCTGAGATTGACTAAGAACATAAAGAGATATAAATACTTTTTAAGTAAAGTTTCATTCTTTAAAAAATTCCTACTACTAAGTCATTTTTAAATGTGAGAATTCAAGAATACTTGGTCACACTGGAAGAGCTAGAATAAACTTCTTATAGAATCACATGATCCATGAAGGATAAACCATATGCATACCTTATATTTAGAGATTAATAAAAACCAAAACGTTTATTATAAGATCTGATGATCCCCCAAAAGGATATTCCATTAGATAAAGAAACACTTATCTTAATTTCTAAAATTAAACCAACAATACCCCAAAGATAAATAAATACCATTCAATAAACAATTGACTTTAATATCCTTCAATATAATCAAAACTAATATTGAAACCCAAAACTTTGAAGAATTTGGTTATGTAGTCTTCCACGTTAAATTGTATCTCCAAATGTCATCAACTACTCTTAAAGTCACATACTTAAAAGTAATTAACCTAATCCCATGTTTTCTACTATAGGTTAATCATTTCCATAAATAACACAAATCACTATAAATCCACAATAAAAACACAGATAAAAATCCACCATTACTCCTCAAACAGAATCCCATAGTATTATATTTTCCTTGGGCATATAGTGTTCCCAACAAAGTGAACATCTTCCAAAACAACATTTATCACTTAATCACCAAATAATTTTCCTATACTAAGGGTACTCACTTGATAAGAGATAATATCCCAAATCAACTTATTATTGATCAATAAAATAATTTAACTAAAAATAATTAGTCACACTAACCAGGGACTTCACGCAGTCCTGTGGTAGGAGATAAATCCCAATCATACATTGGGTGTGGGTTCGATTCCCATATCTTTGTCCAACGCGATGGGTTATCACACAGTCTGTGTGTTGTCCTTTTTCAAAAACTATATTTTATAACATTAACAAAATGAGATAAATTCCACAAAATAACCATAACATAATTTAACCTCAAATGTTATCTCATACCTTGCATTTTCATCCCAAAATATAATAACTTGTAATTTCTTCAAACCCAATGATCATATAAAACCAAAATGGTTATTTATAACTATATCCACAAGATAAAGTACAAGTCTTCCTCAAATATCATTCTCACATGGAAAACTGCAGGGTTACAAATACAAGAGAAAATTATTCCAAAGTAATCCCATTAACAAAGAGAAATAATACTTTTAAACATTTCTCCAATCATTTATTTTCACATAGATTCTTCTTTGACCAAGAAAATTTCCTATAGAATAGGGAATTCACTTGGGTAATGGCCAGGTCCCCTACATTTACAGAAAATGACTCTAAATGGATTCTTGGGACAATATTTTTTTTCTACCATAGTACTCATCATTTTTCCTCGATAATTCTTCAATTTATGTCCTTCTTTCCCGCACGTAAATCATTTCTTTGTTCCATTGAGACACTTTCCTGGGTGTCTCCTTCCACATTTCCTGCATGATGGAAATTTTGGATCCTTTTCTCTATGGTCTCCACTGCTGGAGCTCTTATCATTCATCACCTTTCTCTTCTTTGTTGAGTCTGGTAGTTGGTTAATATATATGTTGTTGATCATATTTTTGGAAAACTTATTTGGCATGAACACGATATCTTTTACGCCTATCAACATTAAATTTTTTTCTCATTTCCACCACCATTCCCACCTTTTACATAATTCTCAAAGTTACTATGACTTCCTTGGACTCCAGCCATTGGCTAAAAATAGAAATCATTGTGTGAGTACCAGTAGTCATAAAATCATTTAGAGAATAGAATGACACCATATTCTCAATTTGGAACACATTAGGATTAACCAAGGTCATTTATTCTCAACTTATATTAAAATACATCAAATTGGTTTGTAAAGAAAATGTAAATTATCCTAAGCATATCCCCCAGGAGTGTCGTAACCAAGAGTGAAACAAGGCTCATTATCGTGCACCAGTTCCCATTTGAGTCTATCTCAAAGCGGTGTTTTCGGGTTTTACCCCTAGGTACATCTGTTCCAGAGCCACCTCTACCTGCTTGTATCCAGACCGGGATGTATTTCTTGGAAAACACAAAAAATCTATACAATACCAAAATTCTAGGAAGTTCTTCTATACTAATCCTCAAAGTCTATCTTAGGGCTATGTGCTCTAATCAGAGTTTATCTAAATCTAGTTTCCACTGTTTATACTAAACTTCCTCTGATACCAAATGTAATGCCCCATCCCCAGTTACCCATAGTCGGTTCATTATTACATAACATTAACATGATCACAAAAGACCAAGTCTCGAAAGAACGATTAGTTTTGTAGTCTTGGAAACACTAGATATATTCATAAGACTTACATTACATCATTAAGTAAAAAAAACTACAACAACATATTTTCTTTATATCCCCTCATACCATCCCTACAGGTCATTCATAAATTACTTCTTCTCATCATGGGAAAAATAAAACATTGAAAGGGGTGAGATCAGTTTCTCGGTAAGGATAACAATATTGCGGAAACTTTCTTAGATAATCATAAACATTTAAGGCATTGTATAACTAAAACAACAGTCTTTTAAACATGAAATCCAGCATAATATGGCAGAAATAAAATGAAATAATTCCATTTACTTATTCACATGGATATTCTACTAGTCGAATAATCACATGCAATATCAATAAACACCTTCATTATGATGGAATGCATAATTCCAGACAAATCATAACCGCATAGTCAAGGCCTCGTGCCAAGTCTACAAATATGATTTTGTCAAGGACTTGTGCCAAGACACTAGTTTTTCTCATGAGACCTACCGATACATCGAGGATCTATAGAGGGCTCCACCCGTCACTTATTAAGTCCAATGTATTCATCATATGAACAGTTTTAAACATAACATAAACATTCGTATTAAAACTAACATAAAAAATGTCAATACTTTCTCCATAAACCAGGAATGTTATATAAATAACACATCCACATTCAAACATATCAGAAAACCTTCAATAAAATATTGATGTTTTTTATCATAATTAATCAACTTCAAATAATCATAAAATCTATCAAAGGATGTTGACATAGATGAAATCAAAACTATTTGAGAGAAATATCTCTTTTTTTGAAATCATTTAAAAGTCACATAATTATAAAAGAAAACATTTACATTAAAAATATTCTTATAAGCTTGTAAGGGAAGCTTCGATGATTTTTTAATAGCGGAAAATAGTTGCACCCTCCATATAAGTTAGAAAGACATTCTTACCTTAATTCTATCGAAAAGTTAAAAAGGACCTTGTTTGGAAAACGACGGAAATATTTCTTTATAAAATTTTTATAAAAATTAAAACAAATGTATAAATGACTTTAACCCATATTCTGTAAAATAGTAAGAATGTTTTGATATAAATTTTTACGAAACATGGATGTGGATGACAAAGAGGAAGCAGTAGATAATTACGTATAAACAACCTTGGATAATGAAGAGATTGTGAAATAAACACTTAACTTGTACTTTTCCTTGGTTGAGGGTAGGTTAAACTCCTTTATAATGGTGAAATAATTGTTATCAAATTATACAAGAATCATATACATTAATATGATATCATATATGATCATTTGACATTGATTTGTTAATAATATCTTAGTATTATCATTGTTTCGGGTGTTAACTTAATCATTTTCTTTTATATGTTTTGTTACATAAGTCGTTTTTGGTATAGGTAGGTTGTATATTATTCATATACAGAACGATATCAAGTCCTTAAACATTATTTTTAATCATAAAATGAAAATTAGACTTGAATGGATATGATGGGGATTGAATCTCATCGTGTTTGTGGAGATGGTAGTCCGTACGTATGCACGAGTGACAATATCATTATTTTGATATTAAAATAATATATAATTGGATGGTATATCATATATAAAGAATCATTATCATGTTATATTTATTATTTACATGAATTACACATCATTATTATACCCATCCAAATAATAACGTATTGAATAACAATTACACCACGACGTGGAGACGGTGGGTCGTATGTACACACGTATGGTGACATGTCATTCAAAGGATGGATAGAATACTAAATATGGTTATACCATATTTCCAAGGTGCAAGTAGAATTCATAACCTGACGGCTGGATCAATACACCTTCATCCGCGACCCCAGAGCAAAGCAAGTTGTTTTCAATGTGGTTAGCTTGACCACATAATAAAATATATTATGGAAAAGCCTAGATAATGTCATAATTGCAACAATATGGGACATATTCAATTCTATTGTCATAGTGCTCCAAGGTCAGATGCTCAGGACACTTCTCAGGTGTAGTAATCATCGTATGCTTCGACTGGATGAGGACAGTAGAATTAGTCTCGCTAGTAGAGTAGAGCTAGCCATGGTGATCCTAGAAATACCTTGACTCCTCAACCAGGGAAACCTCATCAAGGAAACAAGGAGGATAATGTAGTGAAGAAAAAATTTAATGGAGCTAAGAAGATGATTTTTGATGATTAGGATGGACCATCTACAGTGAGAGGTACAATTCTTTTGAATTATACCTTTGTGTGTGTGTTGTTTGATACTGGTGTATCACATTCCTTCATTTCTTATCATGCTATTGAATTGCTATGATTATAACTAGAAATGATTCCTTCGGTTTTAAAACTACAGACTTCTCTTGGTGAAAGAGAATGTCAAGCCTTTCTGTGTAGAGCATGTTCTATAATTGTTGATGGAGCTGAGCTAAATGGGAATTCCAGATGTTGGATATAGATGTCTATGATGTATTCATGGGTATTGATTTGCTGACAATGTTAAATGGTGGGAACTATATCTTACTAATTAGAATCATTGACTTTGGAATCAATGGAAGATATCGAGGAAAATAGTTTTCTAACTGTTGTGGATCAATATCCAGATGCCTTTCCCAAGAACATCTCTAGGATACCACCTCTAACGGAAGTAGAGTTTACAATTTATCTTCTTCTGGGGACTAGTCCTATTTCACTTCCATCTTATTGGATGACACCAATAGAGTTATGGGAATTTAATGTGCAATTATATGAGCTGGAAAGAAAAGGTTTCATTTGAAAAAGTACATCTCCATGGGAAGCACCAGTTTTTTCCTTGAAGAAGAAAGATGGAAGTCTTCGGATGTGTGTTGATTGTTGTAAGCTTAACCCAGTTATGATTTAGAATAGATATCCACTTCCACACATTGATTATTTACTTGATCAAATAAAGATATCTCAGTGGTTATCCAAGATTGACTTGAGATTAGAATATCACTATTAGAGTGTTCGAAAAGATGATATTCCAAAGACAACTTTCAGAAGTAGATATGGACACTACGAATATATATTCAAGCCTTTCAATCTAAAAAATGAACCAGTGGTCATCATGGCATTGATGAATCAGATATTTCAATAATATCTGGATTCTTTTTGTTGTGGTGTTTTTGGACGGAATTTTGGTCTATTCGAAGAAAAGGGCTGATCATGAGGTGCACCTGGAAACAATGTTACAAATTTTGAAAGATCATTGTTTGTATGAAAAATTATCAAAGTGTGATATCTGTATATAGGAATTACATTTTCTTTGCCATTTAATTTCTACAAAATTCGTTTTCTATTGATACTGAAAAGATAAAAGTTGTTATCTCTTGGAAACCAACGAACAATGTTTTCGAGATATGAATTTTTCTTGGTCTAGATGGTTACTACCAACGCATTGTGCATGATTTATCACTACTAGCTTCACCAATGAAAACTATGACAAAGAATAATTCTCTATTTTAATGGAAAAAAGAATGTCTGAATTATTTCCACGAACTAAAAGTACGGCTTACATCGGCACCTATATTGATCTTTCTAGATTCAGGACAGGGGTATGTGGTGTATTGTGATGCATCAGGATCGGGGTTGGGATGTGTTCTCATGCAAAGAGATCATGTAATTTCTTATGGTTCAAGGTATTTAAGGGTGCATGAGAAGAATTACCCAACACATTATTTGGAGTTAGCTGCAGTCGTCTAAGCTTTCCAAACATGGAGACATTATCTCTTTGGTGAGAAATTTACTGTGGTTAACGATCACAAAAGCATGAAACACATTTTCTCACAGTGAGATTTGAATCTGAGGCAAAGGATATGGATGGAGTATCTCCAAATGTTTGAATTTAACTTGATTTACACACCAGGGAAAGGAAATTTTGTGGTGGATGCATTCAGTAGAAAGGCATATGCTCAGTTGGAAAAAGAAGCTTCATATGAATGGAAGTTGAATTCAGTCTTAGATGACATGCATGTGTAATGTGAAGATCAAGGTTATTTTGTGGTTTTTGTTTCAGCTACTCTTGTTACTGATTTAGTAAGAATGAACAAAGAGGCACAAACATCTGATGCAAAATTTCTGGTTGTATGTTCAAAAATAAATGGTGGGGAGACCATTGAGGGCTAGAAACTTGACGGGGGTTCAATTTTGTGTTTCGGAGATCATATGGTTGTACCTATAGTTTGACTGAAAAAAATCCTTCATGATTACCACCATTAAATATGGGTTGTACATCCAGGTACACAGAAGATGTATAATACGTTGAAGGTGATGATTTCGTTAGAGCGGTTTGAAAAAGGAAGGTGGTCAAGTTCGTCTTGCGATGCTTAACATGTAATAAGGTTAAAGGAGAGCATTAGTGACTAGATGGAGTGTTATAATCATTGCACATACCAGTTTGGAAATGGGATCAGATAGAAATGGATTTTGTTACAGGTCATCCAAGAACGGTCCAAAAACACGATTCCATTTGGGTAATAGTGGATCGTCTAACCAAGTAGGCCAATTTCTTAGCTATTCGTGAAACTCATACGGTGGAAGATCTTTCAAAAATCAATATCTGAGAAGTGGTAAAGAGGCATGGTGTACCAATGTTAATAGTCTCAGATAGAGATCTGAGGTTCACATCTCAATTCTGGAAATCCTTACAGCAAGACCTTGGGACTCAGTTGACAATGAGCACGACATATCATCCTCAGACGGATGGACAATCCGACCGGATGATACAAACATTGGAAGAGAAGTTGCGGGATTATGTAATGGATTTTTGTGGCTCATGGGAGGCGAATATACCCTTAGTGGATTTCACATACAATAACAGCTATCAAGCCTCGATACACATGGTTGCATTTGAATCATTGTATAGGCATCCTTGTTGTTCTCTACTATGATGAATGGAAATGGAAAAAACATCACTAGTTGGGCTAAGCCTTTTCGAAGAAACAATAGAGAATATCCAGTTGATTAGAAAGAGAATGAATATGTCTCAAAGTTGTTAGATATGTTATTCAGGTCACCGTCTAAGATCATTGTCCTTCGCTGTGGGTGATCATGTCTTCTTGAGGATCTCTTCATGTCTTGGACATCGTTTCTTTGAGAGGCCTAGAAAGTTATCTCCTAGATACATTGGCCCTTTTGAGATACTAGAACGGGTTGGAGAGGTGACATCTTAGTTGGAATTACCACCATGGTTTAGTTCCATGCATAATGAGTTCAATGTATCCCATTTGAAAAAGAATCAACATAATCCTGACCTCATGATCAGCAGGGATCACGTTGACCTAGATCCAGATGCATCATTGGTACATATCCATGTGTGAATTGTGGATAGTCAAGAAAATTTCTTTCATGGTAAAGTCATCGGCCTTGTGTGGGTGTTATGGAAACATGGTTATATTCACAAAGAGACTTGGGAATGAGAGAATGAAATGAAATATTAGTGGTCAGAACTCTTTTTGGACAGTGAGGGGTTTCTACTTTCTAGGGAAGGAAAGACCATTGGTGGGGAGAATGAAGTACCCCTGAATTTGGGTACATAACCCCTTCCATCACATTTTTTAATTGGTGTTTCTTTAATTGTGTTTCCATAAAATATAGAGTTTCTATAAAATAGAGAGTATCCATAAAATAGATAGTTTCCATAAAATAAAATTTTTCCCTAAAATAGAGATTTTTCATAATATAGATATCTTCCATTAAGTTGGGTGTTTCCATAATGTTGTTTGTCTTCATAAAGTGGTTTGTTTCCATAAAGTGGGGTGTTTCCATAAAGTGGGTTGTTTCCATAAAGTGGGTTGTTTCCATAAAGTGGGTTGTTTCCATAAAGTGGGTTGTTTCCATAAAGTGGGGTGTTTCCATAAAGTTGGATATTTCCATGAAAAAAATGTTTCTATAAAAAGGGTAATGGTGAAGGATGTGAGAGTTTAGGGGTTTAATAAAGAGTGTTGGGACCAAATTTATGTGGCACGATCCATACATGGTTGGCCCAAACTGTGTGGTCAAACCTTTCGCAGAGGTAAAATCTAGATCCTATTTTCTAGGAGATTACTCGTTTTTTATCTATATTTTTTTTGTATTTAAAACGAACCTATTTGAATATTACACTCCCTATAAGGCTAGATAACCCTCCCCACATGAGTTGGGCCAAACAAGATCCTTCCCTTGGTTATTTGGAGTCCGATTCTTGAGGTAGGTCACCATTATTTCCTTATTTGTCATGTTTTCTTAGATCTGCTTAGATCTACTTCTCCTATCTCCATTATTTCCCTTATTTGAATCTATAGTGGGTATATCTACATTTATTTAGGCTCAATAATTCAATTTTGAGTCATGATATTGCTAGGATAAGAGAACTATGGTCATTCTTGGAGAATCAACCTACTTTCTAGTGCGTTCTTCGTCTGTTGTCAAAGTTCCGTCAAAACCTTTGAGGTAGGAGGCTTCTCTCTCCACTCCTCTTGCTAGAATGGATTGTATTAGATTAAAATTGGTTTATTTATTGTGAAAAACATGGAAAAGAATTCATTTGTGTTGATTTATGGTTTTTATGAAATTTTGTGATCTTGGTAAATAGTTGTGAAAAATGGGGTTTAATTTAAAATGACGATTTTAAATTATGGACTTTCTGAAATTTATAAATGGTTGATTAAAAGGATGATTTCAATAGAAATGGATTTCAATAAAAATGGAGATTTATTGAAATTGTTTGGAGTTGAAATGGTTTCTCATTGAAATGGTTTTACAGAAATTGTTTTCAATAAAAATGTGTTTTTATTGAAAGGTTTGTTTTGGCTTGATCGTTGGGCATGTGTGATGTGTGTTTATGTTGAATATATAGGGCTTGGTTGATATATGACCTTGTACTTGGTTCCAAAGGGTTAATGATACATGGGAATTTAATACATAGGGCTTGGTTGAAATATGAACTTTTGATCGGTGTGAAAGGGTTAATGGCACATGGGAAACAATTACCTTGTGACGACTTAGTAGATCGATGAGATACCACTCATGAGTATGGAACAGTCATAGTGTAGCACGCATGGTTGGTTGCATGGGTTTGATGAATGTGTGGGTATGCCGATAAAGGGATATTTTGAAATGGTTTTAAATAATGTTTTGTTTTATTTCTGAAAAAACATCTTGCAGGGAAAATTGGTTTTAATTTCACTTGTATGATTTTTGAAATGAATGGTTTTTGAAACTTGTTTATATTTAGTTATAAACTATTTTTGAGAAATTGTTTCATATAAACTATTTAATATAATTTTTCTTAACTCTTCTATCCTAGTGTCATGAGTAGGGAAGTCATTGGGGAAAACCTATTGAGTTTTATACACACCCATGCTTTGGCACTTTGGTGCTTTTGCAGATTCTATCTTCCAGGACAAGGGAGTAGGTAATGTTTCACACGTGTTTAGAACTACCTTGTAATGTTTAGTCTGTTCAGAGATCATGGAGATTAGAGATTGTGGATCATGGATTCTTGAGGTCTTTTGAGAGTCTTGTGTAGTTTATCCCCTGTGTGCTTTTATACTTGGTTATTCTTCTGTTGTTGCTTACTTTGATGTGGTTTTGAGATATATGAAGTTATTGAGTTGTCTTTCATTCATTCATGCATCATATAGTTAATGTTTGGTTATGGTTGGTTGGTTTATTAGTTTACTTCATAAAGGGTAAATAGTCCCCCACTTATGTTTGAAACCCGTCGACATTTATTTTCAGCCTTTGGCATCTTGGGGATGTTTCTTAAGGCCTAGTAATGACTCATTGCACTCTCAAGCCAATGAGAATTGGCGGGTCATTACATGATTCATCTTCAGTTTTTGGAAGATACAATCACACATCCATCACATGGTTTTTTAACTATTATCCTTGACAATGTTGGTTGTTTAGAGGACTAGAGAGGGGCACATGGTTTGCGCACAGTTTGGCCAATCGTGTGGCCAAACCCTACATAGTGTCCAGGCTTTAAAAAAAGAAAAAGAGGAGAACAAAATTTTTTAAATAATAATAATACTTATAATTATAATGGTATTATTATTATTATTTTATTGTTTTATTAACCCCTCTTCCCTACCCCTCATTTCATGTGACCCCCCGATCCCCATTCATTCTCTATGTCGTATGACACCCCTCACCCAAATAGTATTCACAGATGACCCTTCTCCCTTGATCAAGCCCCCCTTCGCTACTGTTCTTACCAAATTGGCCTGAAATCATCTCAGGTTAGGTTCTTCTACTATCTTACTCCTCAATTATACCCTAGTTATTGGTCTCATTTTATTCATGGTGGTGCACATACCATGGTCGAAACCTAGCTCATTTTGGGGATTTCTTTTGGTCGGTTTTTGTAGACTAGGGTTTGTGAGTCCCGATTAAGGTTTGTTCTTACCTAGACCATTATATATGGTGAGTGCACCATATATTTTTACTAATCTGTCTTCTATTATAATTATTTGGACTAATTTTAATTAGGTATTTTTTTGATATTTAGTTTTCTTTTTATTATTTAAGGTGTCTTGAATCTATTTGAAGGTAGCCTATTTGTATATGCAAATAGAGGCATATATATGTATCCTTTTTACATATTGATTCTTGGTAATATGAATATTTACAATGGGGAAAGGTACCCATGTATATATATGGAGGTGTATCTGTGGGTAAGAGAAAAAGGCCGGATTTGAGTGTCTGTTATTATAGGTGACTTACACACATATACATGGGTAAGGCATGCTTATATTGATATCCTATTTTTATATATTCACACATAAAGATGTGAATATAAATATTGCAGCTATGGGTATCTATGTATATGTGTATAGGTGTATATACATGTTGGTGTAAAAGGGGTGTTTTTATCCACTTTTTTGCTTCCTTGGACAACTTTGAGGTGGGTTCGGGTTTCTATAAACAAAAGTAGCATGTTTTGAGCTAGGTTCCCTATGATAAAGCCTTTAATTTTAATTACCAGATTTCTTAAGTATTTTCAAAGTGAGTTTTAATTATTATTTAGTATGTATGTTCAATGAAAATTGATTATGGATATCAAAAATGGGTTTTCCATGGTTTTACATGATTTTCCTAAACATCCAACATAGGTATTCTTTTTCAAGAATTATTTCCATCTCTGATTGAAATGTAAATTATTATAAATTCCCCATTGGTTTTCTAAATGGTTTCAAATGTGTAATAGGTAATTTAAAAGGGGTTTTGGTGTGTGTGAAATGGTTGTGAAATGGATTTCCCCTATGGATTTATTAAAATATAGTGTTTTGACATGTGGAGGTTGAATTTTAATGAAATTGAACTTCTATGTAGTTTGATATAGGGGATATTCCATGAGTTCAAAAATTAGAGAACTTGGGAACCCTAGGTTCCTAGGAAGGTTTCTAAGGACTAGTACACTGGTTGAGTCATCAGGGCGTCGACTCAGGTACTCCAGTAGGATTACTCTGTAACACTAAATAAATAAATGATGATTATTTGGCAGTTGATAGAACAATTGATTTCACTTCTCTAATAGCTCAAGAAAGAGAACATATTATATGGTTCGATCACCGAGGTAAGAGGTTCCTAGGACCCAACTGGCCTTGCTGATTAAAGATTTCCCATGGTGCTTTCATACATTTACTACTATTTTTAATGGTACTGGTTTTAAAATTCACTTCATTGTTATGTTTCCAAACCTTGAAATCTATTTCAGTGCTAATTATATTTTATAAATACCTTTTCTAAAATGTATTTCCGGAATTGAAAATAGTTTTGAATATCTGATGAAGTATAGTTTTCTTAAAAATTGAAGCTTGTTACTTATTTTTATTAAAGAGTAAAAAACCCTGTTTTTTATGTATTATTTTCAAACTAGCATGATTAGATTTCCTTTTAAAGGTAAGGGATATGGGCTTGTAATTTTTTTGAATTCCTATAGGGAATTGTAATGCCCACACTTATATTCCTTGTCATCTTTCAGTTCAGGTTATACCCAATTATGGTTCACTCAAAGAGTGTCGTCACACGGTTGATGGTGAACCGCAAGGTCACATGGAGGTACATCTAATTTATTCCTTTTCAACAATTAGTTACTATTTTATTTTTATTTATTTATTTATTATCCTACTATTATTTAGATAACTTGTTCCCAATGGATTCATAATTGATGGATGGCACTTGTTTCCATCCCGGGAGGATATGGAACACCTCTCAGGCCTTGTTTTGGGTCAGCTCAGGTGACAGGTTTAGGGTTAACTCAGGTTGGCTCGTGACACCCAAGGGAGACATCATGACCCTAGAAATGGAATCTTGTTGAAAATTTAAGGAAGAGTAAATCATTAGAGATTTGAAATAAAATATAGGAAAATTATTGAATTACAGAGTCACCTGAAGGAGTTGAAGAAACATGGGATTCTCATGTGGTCAATTTTTAAGGCAACCAAGAATCTCTATCATTATTCTATAAATGGGGGACCATTAATTATTGAGGGGTCTTCTCTTTGATCATCAGGAGAAATTATAGACTATTGTTTATTAATTTTCTATAATTTCTCATTATTAATTCCCATAGATCATTAGGAGTAATTAGTAATAATTGGGATTCATTACAAATAATAAGGAAAAATTAGTAATAATTATGATTAATTAGTAATAATTAGTAATAATTAGAAATAATTGGGAATAATTATGTATAATTAGTAATAATTAGTAATAATTTGGAATAATTGTTAATAATTATTAATAATTAGAAATATTTAGTAATAATTAGTAATAATTTCGATAAATTATTAATAATTTTGAATAAATAGTAATAATTACGAATAATTAGAAATAATTAGTAACAATTAATAATAATTGGAAATAATTAGAAATAATTGGTAATAAATAGGAATATTTGGTAATAATTATGAATAATTAGTAGTAATTAGTAATAATTAAGAATAATTATTATTATTTAGGAATATTTAATAATAATTAGGAATAAGTAGTGATAAATAGTAATAATTACTAATAATTAGAAATAATCAGTAATAATTAGTAATAATTTGGGATAATTAGTAATAATTTGAAATAATTATTGTTAAATAGTATTAATTTGTATTAATTAGTAATAATTAGTAATAATTAGTAATAATTAGTAATAATTAGTAATAATTAGGATTAATTAGTAATAATTAGTATTAATTAGAAATAATTTTGAATAATTTGGAATGGTTAGTAACAATTGGTAATAATTGGTAATAATTAGTAATAATTAGGAATATTTAGTAATAATTAGTAATAATTAGTAATAATTGACATTAATTAATAATAATTAAGATTAATTAGTATCAATTAGGATTAATTAGTAATAATTATGATTAGCTAGTAATAATTAGGATTAATTAGATATAAATAGGTTTAATTAGTAACAATTATGATTAGTTAGTAATAATTAGTAACAATTAGGATTAATTAAGATTAATTAGTAATAATAAGGATAATTAGTAATAATTAAGATTAATTATTAATAATTGGGAATAATTAGTAATAGTTAGGAATAATTAGAGTAATTAGGAGTAATTAGAAGTAATTATGAATAATTAGTAATAATTAGAAGTAAATCATAATAATTAGAAGTAAATAGTAATATTTAGTAACAATTATAAATAATTAAGAATAATTAGGAATAATTTGTAATAATTAGTAATAATTTGTAATAATTAGTAATAGTTTGTAATAATTAGTAATAATTAGTAATAATTATGACTAAATTGTAATAATTTGGAATAAATTGTAGTAATTAGGAATAATTCATAATAATTAGTAATAATTAGGAATAGTTAGAAATAATTAATAATAATTAGAATTAATTAGTAATAATTAGTAATAATTAGTAATAATTAGTACTGATTAGGATTAATTAGTAATAATTAGGAATAATTAGAAGTAAATATGAATAATTAGAAGTAATTAGTAATAATTAGATGTAAATGGAAATAATTAGAAGTAAATAATAACAATTATTAATAATTAGTAATAATTAGTAACAAATTAGAATAATTATCAATAATTATTAATAATATTTAATAATTAGAAATAATTTGTAATAATTAGTAGTAATTAGGATCAATTAGTAATAATTAGTAATAAATATTAATAATTAGAAATAATTACTAATAATTACTAATAAATAGTAATTATTAGTAATAATTAGTAATAATTAATACTAATGAGTAATAATTAGGAATATTTAATAATAAATAGTAATAATTAGTAATAATAATTAATAATTAATAATAATTGGTAATAATTAGGATTAATTAGTAATAATTAGTATTAATTCTAAATAATTTGGAATAATTAGTAATAATTAGAAATCATTATGAATAATTAGAAATCATTAGAAATCATTCATAATAATTAGAAATAATTCACAATAATTCACTATAGTTTACAATAATTCACAATAAATTGGAATAATTCCCAATTGATTAGTGGAATTCATTTTTCTTAACGAATCATCTCTTTGAAACATTCTATCACTAAAATAACTTTGAAAAATCTACCCCAACATACACGGATATCCATTTTTGTATTCATGAGAATTGATATCTATATGTTAGAGTAGATTTTTCATACTGATTTCAGTGAGAGAAAGTTACAAGGAGATGAGATGTCTAGAAAAAAGGTCTTTTTGCATGAAGGATCATCTTCTTGCTACTTTATCTAACTGAGATCACTATGAAAAATCTTCTCTGACGTTCGAATATCCATTTTCATATGCATGATAATGGAGCACAACAAAATGAGGCCTTCCTTATCTCCATTATCATGCATATGAAAATGAAAATTTGTACATTGGAGAATATTTTTCATAGTGATTTCAGTCAGAGAAAGTTGCAAGGAGATGAGTCATCGAGAAAAAGAGTTTCCGCCAATCCGCTCGATATTATGTTTCTTGTAATTAGAAGTAATTAGTATAAATTATCTATAATTACTAATAATTAGAGGTAATTTGTATAAATTATTACAAATTAGTATAGATTAGTATAAATTTTAAAACAATACAATAAATAACTATGAAATAATATACATTTTTATAAATTTATAGAAAATTGAATTTAAATATATTCTCTTGTTTGGATAGTGTTTATCTTAAATAAAATTATTTAAGAAACTATTTACATTATATTTTTTAGAGAAATATGGATCAAGGAATACAAAAACAATCATTATTACAAAATCTCACTTGGATATTTCAATGCATGAATCCAAACAGTTCTAGTTTAAATCCTTTATTTATTTAGGGTGTTGAAGCTTTCTTATCATTTTCATCATCAAAACCAGAATTTATTTCAGAAGGGGTAATTAAATTTCCTTGTTAAAAATGTTCTATGTGGAAATTTAACACATTTTACAATTTTTGAGGTCATCTATTTGCTTTTGTTTTTCAACTAGAATATGTTTTTTGTATCAACATGGTGAACGCAGTTCCATAGAAGATACTAATAATTGGGTACCAGATCTATCACGGTTTCAAAATTTATTACATGATGTGACATATCCATATTTTCATCAAACTGAAACTCATGATGATATTAATTTAACACCTGATTTGGAGAAATATCAATTTTATTAGTTGTTGAGGTCCGTTGTGGAAGCCTTATATCATGGATGAAAGAGAATAAAATTTAAATTAGTAGAAAAATTTATATCTATTAAATCAGATAATGGAATGTCAAATAGAATTTTTGATCAAATATTCTCTTTGGTTAAAACACTGTTACCTGAAAAAAATGTGTTACCTAAAAATTTCTATGAGATCAAGAGGCTGGTTCATAATTTGGGTCTTGGTTATTAGAATATTCATGCATGTTAAAATAATTTCATATTATATTATGCTGAAAATGAGTCATTAGAATGTTGTCCCTCATGTGAACAGTCAACGTATAAAGAGACTCAACTAGGGAGGTCTGGATTGATTCCTATAAAATAGTTGAGATATTTCCCACTAACACCCAGATTTCCACATTTATTTATGTCTCAGAACATAGTGACATTGATGTCATGGCACAAAAATAATATTTCAACTAGTAAAAGCCTACATCATCTCCCTGACGGTGATTCATGGAATCATTTTGATAAAGTTCATCCATCTTTTTCATTAGAAGACCAAAATGTATGATTAGATCTTTCTACTTACAATTTTTTCCATATGGTTCTTATAGTAGTCAATATTCATGTTGGAATGTCTTTATAACTCTATAAAATTTACTTCCTTGGATGTTGATGAAGGATCCACACATCTTTTTGACCCTATTAATTACGGGATATCCGAAAAAGAGTATTGATGTTTATTTGAAATAATTGATTGATGAGTTAAATTCCCTATAAAGTAATGGTTTCAGTACATATTATGTTACTGCAAGATAGAATTTACTATAGAAAGCTGTATTGATGTGGACTATTAGTGACTTCTCAACATAGGACATGTTATCTAGATAGAGTACACATAGTCCATAATCATTACCATACTATATGATAGATATCAAACCGTTTATTCTCATCAATGGAAAAAAACTTGTTTTTTTACTATCATCACAAATTTATTCCAACTGATTATCCTTTTCGGATGAACCAATATCATTTTTGAAAAGGTACAATTAAAAGAGATGAACCTCCAATAATGACCACAGGTATATAGGTAAAATCAATTGTCGCTTCATT
Source organism: Viscum album (assembly GCA_963277665.1). Classification (NCBI taxonomy): domain Eukaryota; kingdom Viridiplantae; phylum Streptophyta; class Magnoliopsida; order Santalales; family Viscaceae; genus Viscum; species Viscum album. The sequence goes on along the minus strand of OY728164.1, from coordinate 563,441,829 downwards.
ATCTCCCATTATATTTGGACAAATAATAAACCTATATAGATTTGATGGCTTTGGGAAAGAACAAAATTCGGTAAAACATAGAATTTTGGGATCTTATATATTACTCTAAATTGTTGCTTCATTACATGTTATATGTCATGAAATTTCAGAAGAAATTTTTTGATAATTTATTTCATATAGTTTTGGATACACTAGGTTAGACCAAATATAATATAGAGGCATGATTATATCTTGCCCAAATTTATAGGTGACCAGAACATGAACTGTTTATAAATGTCAGATCACAGAATTTTTTGATTCCAAAAGAATCTTATACCATATCCAAAGAAAATCAATTTTTATTTTTTACTGGATTTCATATTTGAGACTTCCATTTAATTATGCTTGCAATTTGGAAAAATGTGTCATAAATGGTCATATTATAGGATTAAAATGTCTTGACTGTCATGTTATAATGGAAATACTTCTACTAATTTATTTATGTGGTTTGTTGAATTCTATGATTTTCGATATGATAACAAATAAATAATATTTTTTCTGAGATATGTTTGCGATGAAAATAGACTTTAATGAACTAAGTTGACACCAAGAAGAAGTTGTTTTAATTTTATGTAAACTAAAAAATTCTTCCGTCCAGCTTTTTTGGACTCAATGGAACATTTGATATTAAATTTTATACATGAAGAAAAATGTGGAGGTATAGTATTGTACTGATGGGTGTACCCATTTGGGAGATGCAAACTGAAATTAAAGAAAAAACTACGTAACAAAGCATCGGTTGAAGGCTCAATTGCATAAGCTTATTTTCAAGATCAATTTTTTTCTTCTCTCATTATTTTGAATCTGAATATACCTAAAAATGAAACTACATTATCCGTAATGAGGGAAATGTTGATGATGAAATGAGAAATCAATTATCATTTTTTAATCTGCCCGAACATTTATTCGGCGAAGTTCATGAACGATGACATTAAGTTAATTAACATCACAGAGCTCATACAAATGCTATGCTCAACTGTGTAGAAATGAAAACATTTTTATTATGAGTGAACCTATCAATTATTCTATAATCATTTTTACTGCAATTTTTTTATGTTATATGATAATCATATATTGAAACAGCTTCCACAAATTATATCTACCACTCTTGAAGAACTTCAGGAAAATAATTTTTTCTATCGGTTTCAAAAACTAGTAACATTAATTATTTATGGTTTAACATAAAATATAAATATATTAATTATTATATTGATAATTATTTTAAAAACATTTATATATCTTAATATGTTGATAAATTTGATAATATATTGTGTGTCTTGAATAACCCGCTATCCAAAATAGATAAATCTCTTAATGTATATGTTGTGAATGTTTTTCGATTTCATAAAAGTTAATATGGGGAATCAAAAAAAATGAATAGTGGTGTGTACTTGAGAGGATTTCATCATTGAGAAACTAAAGTTCAATTTTATGGAATGCTTGAAGAAATTGTTAAATTGTGTTATCTGGGAAATAATTACATAATTATGTTTAAATGTAAGTGTTTGGATACTGAGAGGGGATTTCATGTTCATCTAACCAATAGAATAGTTGATATTAAATATAAAATTCTTCTTATAGGAAATGAACCATTTTTATTATCTCATTATGCACATAAAATTTATTATTCTAATTACTATTCTAATTCAATAGAGTTGGGTGATTGGTGGAGTATAATAAAACCAAAATCTTGGGAAAATCAGTTTACTCAAAGTGAATGTGGTTCCACTGAAGTGCATTGAATTGAAATTTTTCAAGAGACTTCACTAACTCCATTTTTTTACGAAGAGACATGAATATCAATGATGAAACCCCACAAGTTAAGGATCGATGGTGATGATTATGTTAATGGTGTTACAAATGAATTTAAGAAGGATCAGAGATGATTAAACCGAAACTCATATGGAAATTGGTGATACTGAAGAGGAATATGAGGATATTGACATCATTATATATGAAGATGAGGATGCATATGAATATTGATAAGGTTAAATGTTTGTCATAATCATATATAATATATATTTATATATAATAGTTGTTTTTAACTATTTTCTAAAAACTATCATTTTTTATTTCATATGGACCAGAATCAGTTTCTTAATCTCTAAGAGGTCGATCTACCTTTGGACGGGCAGAATGTTCGATCAACTATCCCTCAGACTACTGGAGGTTTATGGAGGACTCAAATGGGGTGTGGCCTTTCCCAATTAATGATTCCTGACCCTATCGTGGAGTGACGTTCACATATTGCTTTCAATCCATGCAATAAGAGGAATGTTTACCTATGTATTTTAGTTAGTTTTCATTTATTTATTTATATAGTAATTTTTTTATTTGTTCTTGTCTTCACATATTTTCACATATAGATATTGGATAGGGGAGCACTATATTGTGCGATTATTTTTCTAAAGCATGGGTCACAAGGGATGACATTCGAGATGATATTTAGCACCAAATGTGCGATCATTCAATGATAAGTAAATAAATAATATTAATTTTGAAATTTTTTATATAATAACCTGATATTATAATTTATTTATAGGGTTCCTGGTATCCCATCGATGAGAGAATGTGTGGCACTATCTGGAAGGCATGGGAGGGGTTTATGCGTGATTATTAATTTGATAAAGAAAGCAATGAAGAAAGAAAGAGTGATATAGTTTGATGAGTATTTTCATGCCCATTGACTTTATTACATTTCATCATAGGTTTGGGAAATATTATGTTCACATTGGTTGGGTGGATGTTTTTAGAAGAGATCATTGGTAGGTCAAAAAAACTATGGGAGACAAGAGGTGACACATTGAGCCGATTGTCGTATATTCAGTACGCTCAAGGAACATATGGTAAGTACTTTTTTAAATAATTTATATAAATTTAAATTTAGTGGTTTATTTTATATTCAATAGTCAGTTGAACAACCTGATATTATGTAGTTCGACAGTTATGGAAGGTTGTACAATGATCCAGCCAGTGGAGAGATTAGAGGTGACAATCAGCATTAGATTGTGGTGAGTATGATTTCTTTATGAGTTTTAAAATTAACTACAAATAATATCTTAAATATTTTAATTTAAAATTGAAATTGATGGAGTCATATGAGTCCATAATGTCTCTCACATAGACTGAGAGTCGTTCTGAGACCAAGGATTAGACTAGTGCCTACTGATTTGATGAGGCAACATGGATGCATGCGACCCAGTATGATTTCGAGAAAGACTGAGTTTTTGGTATTGGATCTCAATTGATTATTGAGAGTTATTATGCTATATAGCATCCCGCATTTTTATAACATAACTTTTCATTACATTTTACAAAACCGAGGATCTTTAAGGTTTAGTGTCTTGGAAACCAGGAACTTAATACATGAAACAAAAAAATGTTCTTCTTAAACACTTGAAAGGCTTCTCCTTATGTTCATCCTCGGTTCATTACTGCATCTCATAACTTAGGGACATACATCAAAATAAAGGGTGAGCAGAAGGACCAGTAAGGGAAACAAGGGAAACATTTAACATGTGAACTTGAGATACATCAACAATGTCATGAAAAAGAACATTAAGGCATGCGAAAGAAATCATGAGGCATATCATAATAAAAATAACATATTTCATAACTTGAATATGTGGCTACAATATTTAACATAGACAATCATTTCTGTTTCACCAAGGTCCATCCCCAAGGCGTCATTAAAAAATTACCAATGTTATTCACCAAGGTATCAGTCTAAATGGTCATCTCTATAGATTATGTCTTTACCCAATGCATTGGAGCGCTATTAGGGTGCACCCTTAAATTTGTCTTTATCATCATGTGAGCCACATATATCATCATCAATCATTTCATAAACAGCCCATATTGCATAAAATAAATGGGTTTCATTTCATAATCATAGCGTTTTAAAAACTACTTTAAAGACATGATCTTGGTGTCACTTTAAAATCCACAGAAAAGGAAGGTGGGTATCATGTATGTAAATATCAGAATTTAAAATATAACAACTTGTTATATATGTGAATACCCCTATAGAAGATAGAGATTTGATTATTCACTTAATAAAATAAAATAACTTTAGAAAAAGAGAGAGACATTTTGAGACGGAAATTCTACAGCGTAACGGCTATGTTATGAGGTTTTAGAAAACATTGAAAAGAGAGGGGACATGGGTTACCCACTCTTAAATGATCCATAAAACAGTAGGGGAACAGAATATAAGGATTTAAGAACATGGTAATTAAATTTGAAAGATATACCATATGAAATGAAGAACATGAAAGGAAGACAAAAATAATATTTCTCTTATGAAAATTCGGTAGCCTAACGACATCACTTAAACTTCAAAAAATGAATTGACGAGATAAAATAGGGTCTCTCATCATATGAACATAATAGTTCAGTATGATATATATAGAGATCACACCCCAACATAATAAATAGGAACTTGAAAGACTTTACATGAAAGTAGAACTTTTTAGAAATGAGAAAGGTGAAAGAATCCCTTAAATATTCGGCAGCCTAACGGCGCCACTTAACTTCAACAAAAATGAAATGACGAGATCAAAATAGGTTCTCTCATCTTATGAAAATAAAAATATCAGTATGATAGATATAGATATCATACCCCAAAATAATAAAAAGTAACTTGAAAGACTTGACATTAAAGTAGAACTTTGAAAAAATGAGAAAGGTGAAAGAATCCCTTAAATATTCGGCAGCCTAACGGCGCCACTTAACTTCAACAAAAAATAATTGATGAGATCAAATAGGGTCTCTCATAATATGAACATAAAATATCAGTATGATATATATAGATATCATACCACAACATAATAAAAAGGAACTTGAAATACTTGACATGAAAGTAGAACTTTGAAAAATGAGAAAGGTGAACGAATCCCTTAAAAATTCGGTAGCCTAACGTCGCCAAATAAAAATTCATAAAATTAATCGATAAGATAAAGAAGGGATCTCTCATCATATGAACATGAAAAGTGAAGTAAAATTAATATAAAATAACATCCTCTGACATAAAATCATGGATCATAAAAGAAATGACATAAAAGAGATTACTTGAAAAGAAAGAGAGAGGTAGGATCCCTTACCTTAAAACGTAACTCTGAAAACTCAAAGGTTGGGACCTTGAGGGATTTGGGGAACCTTGTAAGGACTCCTTGGGAGTTAATGAGACCATAGATTTGTTGGGGGAGAGTTGGGAGTCGAATGGATGAGATGATGGCTTGGTATTTATAGGGAAAGTGAGGGGACAAGGCATTAATGGCCAAGGGACACCTCATTAGTGGTTTCGGAAAAACCATGGGCTTGCCCATGGTATTTGCCCATGGTATTGGACACTTGTGAAACCTAATACCTTATATTACTATTCATAAGTCGACCATATAGATTTCATACTTAAAACATCATTTAATGATGTCATTAAACACCTGTAACTTAAAAACTGTATTTTCACTATTCATCGAAAATTCAACTTTCTCAGAAAAATCCCAAAATTTTACCTTAACCAAATATCAATGCTTTGATTTCAAAAATGAAATCCATTTTATAGAGATAATTTTCTAAATATTTTTAATTAAATTTTTAATTAAAAAACACTATTCACCCAAAAAAACTAATACTTTATTAATAATTTATGAAACCTTTATTTAACAATTTTATTGAATCAAATTACTTAATCAGGGTGCCTAGATTATATTAATGCTTTATTTAAGTGAGATTACTAATCCATTTGGTCACATTACTAATCCTAATCATAAAATCACTATTCATAATTTACTTTTCATCAAAAATTAAGTTAATCTTATTAGACTCTAAATTTCGTACTGAACATAATTGTAGAAGACCATTTTTTTGAAAATCATTACACATTTTTCTTTATTTAAGGTTTAAATAAACATTTTTAAAATATCCTTCCTCTAAAATTCATCAAAAATATGCATACTATATTTATCTGTAAATTTGAAAATTCATAAACTTCATCAAAAGAAGAAATCAACAAATTTTATTTAAAATAAAGGATTACACAAGGCAGTTACGGTATCCTTACATGGACCCTTATCACACCAGAATAAGACCTAAGTGTAAGGTGTCCTAAGGTGAGATAATCCGAGGGCGGCTTGGCCAACATCGCACGAGTAGTAATTTCTATCAGTTTGAACTTCTCGCGAATGCGATTCCGTTCTAGCTTCACACAATGAAGTTCGGCTTGGGTTTGGTCCAGAGCAATGCCCAGTGGGGATACCTCCTTCCCAAGTTCTGTTAGATGGGATTCGATTGGTTCAAGACTACTGGGTGAGGCCATCAAATCTTCTTTCTATATTAATTAACCAGGATCACTTATATTTGGAGACAACTATCGAAATGTTTAGTTTCCAGCGGTCATATTGACCTATGCTCATATAACAGTCAAAACCCAACAGTCTCATTTTAATTATACTCATGTTATCCAATGAAATAGTTTTGTTGAGTATAAAAATAAAATGACACACAAAATTAGGAAACAAGATTTATTCAACATTTTGGATCGTTACAATCTTCCCCCTTATGAAATTGCATCCTCACAATTTTTAAAACTAGGTTTTGAAATTTCATTGAAAGTCCCACGCCGGAAAAGGAGTCAGTAAAACTATTAAATTAAAAGAACTAAAGGGAAGTAAAAGGTCACCCGAGTTAACCCATACTAGGATCCCATGTAGGAAAACATGGGCACGGAGGAAAAAAGAAAAGGGTCACGTTCTAAGGGATAGTGATAGAAAACATGATTAGAAGAAAGTTAACAATAAGAAAATCACAATCTTATGATGTGTATAAACGGTCTTTGATTACCCAGTAGGAAATGTTAACAGAAAAAGTTTTTGTTTTACATTCCTTTTCATAGTTTTGAGGAATTAATTTACAACATATACTAAAATCATAAGGAAATATACCTACCTTCCAGTAGAGTTTCATCCTTTAATAACTTTCTACCAAAACTAATATTTTCTCCAAACGATGAGCATTAAAAACTAATTAGTCTCATCAAAGCACAAGAATCTTGTTATATAGAATCACATAATCCACCATAGATTTACTATCTATTTATTTTATCTTTAAACATTATCCCAAAAACAGAAAGGGTAAGATAAAACAACTCTTCCAAAATAAACATCCCCAGAGGAAGGAAAACTACTTTAAATCTTCAAAGTTCCACGGTACTACCCAAAGTTCATCATAGACCATTCCATAAATAACTATCCTTAATATTCCTCAAAATAAACTAAACTAATATTGAAACCCAAATACAAGAAGGATTTGATAACATAGTCTTCCAAGGTAAACTTTATCATTCATCTCTAAACAACATCAACCACTCCTAACATCTTATAACAAAAGTAACTAACCTAAAAATATTTACCCCAATATAGGTTAATCATTTACATAAGTAAACTAAATTACTATAAGTCCGCCTTAATTCATCGATTCTTCAAAAAATAAGTCAACCTTTACTCCTCAAAGAAAATACCGTAGTAATCTATTTACCTCAATCAAATAGGGTTCCCAAAATAGTGAACGTCTTCTAAAATAATAATCATCATTTAATACCCTAATCATCTCTATCATATTAATACGGAAATCGTCAAATTTCCTATCACATTGGTTGTTGGGACATGTTCATCCATTTCCTGCCATTAACTAAGGAAAGAAAGTACAATTAGGGGCTTAAATACTTAGCCAATAATCATTAAAAGGAAAATTAAAGCATATAAGGATAAACTTATAGAAGAAAAGTATACCCTAACTTGTGATCCCCTAGGTTCTGATCTAGGTTATCCATGATCATATATTTTTATGTGAATCTTTATTTTATTTAATCTTTTTCCCCTTAATAATGGTTTATACTAAGCTTATGAATTTACCAAAGCATATCCCTCGGGAGTGTCGTAACCAAGAGTGTAGCAAGGCCCGTTGTTGTGTACCAGTTCTCGTTCGAGTCTAGCTCAAAGCAGTGTTTTCGGGTTGTACCCCTATGTACATCTGTGCTAGAGCCACCTCTACCTGCTCGTATCCAGATAGGGATGTATTAGCTTAGCAACCCCTTTCTCAATACTCACAAAAATACCATGAAGATATCCTATATTTAAACATTTCTATAGGGTTCTTCCTAGAGTTTTCATATCCCAATTTCCAAAAATAAATAAACCTCCCTTTGATACCAACTATAGCATGCCACCTTTTTATAACATAACGTTTCATTACATTTTACAAAACAGAGGATCTTTAAGGTTTAGTGTCTTGGAAACCAGGAACTTAATACATGAAAAAAAACATTCTTCTTAAACACTTGAAAGGTTTCTCCTTATGTTCATCCTAGTTTCATTACTGCATCTCATAACCTGGGGACATACATCAAAAGAAAGGGTGATCAGAAGGCCCAGTAAGGGAAACAAGGGAAACATTTAACATGTGAACTTGAGATACATCAACAATGTCATGAAAAAGAACTTTAAGTAATGATAAATAAATCATGGGGCATATCATAATAAAAATAATGTATTTCATAACTTGAAGATGTGGGTAAAACATTTAACATAGAAAATCATTTCCGTTTCACCAAGGACCATCCCCAAGGTGTCATTAAAAAATTACCAAGGTTATTCACCAAGGTATCAGTCTAAATGGTCATCTCTAGAGATTATGTCTTTACCCAATGCATTGGAGCACTATCAGGGTGAACCCTTAAATTTTTCTTTATCATAATGTGATCCACATATATCATCATAAATAATTTCATAAAAAACCCATATAGCATAAAATAAATGAGTTTCATTTCATAATCATAACGTTTTAAAAACAACATTAAAGACATGTTCTTTGTGTCACTTTAAAACCCACAGAAAAGGAAGGTGGGTCTCATATATGTAAATCCTAGAATTTAAAATAGAACAACATGGTATATATGTGAATACCCATATAGAAGAGATAGATTTGAGTATTCACTTAATAAAATAAAAGAACTTTAGAAAAAGAGAGAGACATTTTGAGACGGAAATTCTTCAGCATAACGACTATGTTACAAGGTTTTAAAAAACATTGAAAAGAGAGGGGACATGGGTCACCCACTCATAAATGATCCATATAACAGTAGGGGAACAGAATATATGGATTTAAGAACATGGTAATGAAATTTGAAAGATATACCATATGAAATGAAGAACATGAAAGGAAGACAAAAAATAATATTTCTCTTATGAAAATTCGGCAGCCTAACGACATCACTTAAATGTCAAAAAATGAATTGACGAGATCAAATAGGGTCTCTCATCATATGAACATAAAAGATAAGTATGATAGATATAGAGATCATACCCCAACATAATAAAAAGAAACTTGAAAGTCTCGACATGAAAGTAGAACTTTGAAAAAATGAGAAAGGTGAAAGAATCACTTTAATATTCGGCAGCCTAACGACACCACTTAACTTCAACAAAAATGAATTGACGAGATCAAAATAGGGTCTCTCGTCATATAAAAATAAAATATCAGTATGATAGATATATATATCACACCCCAACAATATAAAATGGAACTTTAAAGACCTGACATGAAAGTAGAACTTTGAAAAAATGAGAAAGGTGAAAGAATCCCTCTAATATTCGGCAGCTTAACGGCGCCACTTAACTTCAACAAAAATGAATTGATGAGATAAAAAAGGGTATCTCATCATATGAATATAAAATATCATTATGATAGATATAGAGATCATACCCCAACATAATAAAAAGTAACTTGAAAGACTTGACATGAAAGTAGAACTTTGAAAAATGAGAAAGGTGAATGAATCCCTTAAAAATCTGGCAGCCTAACAGCGCCACTTAAACATTCATAAAATGAATTGATAAGATAAATAAGGTGTCTCTCATCATATTAACCTAAAAAGGAAAGTAAGAGGAATAAAAAATAACATCCTACTACATAATATCATGGAGCATAAAAGAAATTACATAAAAGAGATTACTTGAAAAGAAAGAGAGAGGTAGGATCCCTTACCTTAAAACGTAACTCTTAAAACTCAAAGGTTGGGACCTTGAAGGATTGGGGGCACCATGTAAGGACTCCTTGGGAGGTAATGATACCATATATTCGTTGGGGGAGAGTTTGGAGTCTAATTTATGAGAGGATGGCTTGTTATTTATAGGTAAAGTGAGGGAACAAGGCATTAATGTCCAAGGGATACCTCATTAGTGGTTTTGGCAAAACCATGGGCTTGCCCATGGTATTTTCCCATGGTATTGGCCACTTGGGACACCTCATACCTTATCTTACTATTCATAAGTCGACCAAATTTATTTCATACTTAATACATCATTTAATGATGTCATTAAACACTCATAACTTAAAAACTGTATTTTCACTATTCATCGAAAATTCAACTTTCTCAGAATAATCCCAGAATTTCACCTTAACCAAATATCGATGCTCTGATTTCAAAAATGAAATCCATTTTATAAAAATAATTTTCTAAATATTTTTAATTAAATTTTTAATTAAAAAACACCATTCACTCGAAAAAACTAATACTTGATTATTAATTTATGAAACCGTTATTTAACAATTTTATTGAATCGCATTACTTAATCAAGGTGCCTAGAATATATTAATACTTTATTTAAGTGAGATTACTAATCCATTTGGTCACATTACTAATCCTAATAATAAAATCACTATTCATAATTTACAATTCATCAAAAATTAAGTTGATGTTATTAGACTCTAAATTTCATACTGAACATAATTGTAGAAGACAATTTTTTGAAAATCATTACCCATTTTTCTTTATTTAAGGTTTACATAAACATTTTTAAAATTTCATTTCTCTAAAATTCATCAAAAATATGGATACTATATTTATCCAGACATTTGAAAATTCATAAACTTCATCATAAGAAGAAATCAAAAATTTTATTTAAAACAAAGGATTACACAAGGCAGTTACGGTCTCCTTACATAGCCCCTTATCACACCAGCATAGGACCTAAGTGTAAGGTGTGCTAAGGTGAGAGAATCCGAGGGGGGCTTGGCCAACATTGCATGAGTAGTAATTTCTATCAGTTTGAACTTCTCACGAAGGCGATTCCGTTCTAGCTTCACATGATGAAGTTCGGCTTGGGTTTGGTCTAGAGCAAAGACCAGTGGGGCTACCTCCTTCCCAAGTTCTGTTAGATGGGATTCGATTGGTTCAAGACTACTGGGTGAGGCCATCAAATATTCTTTCTATATTAATTAACCAAGATTACTTTAATTTAGAGAAAAATATTGAAATGTTTAGTTTCCAGCGGTCATATTGACCAATGGTCATATTATAGTCAAAACCCAACAGTCTCATTTTAATTATACTCATATTATCCAATGAAATATTTTTGTTGAGTATAAAAATAAAATGACACACAAAATAAGGAAATAAGATTTATTCAAAATTTCAGGTCGTTACATGGTACCACTATGATATTGATATCCAACTCGAGAGTTGCTCATGGAGATTCATCGTCATCTACTGTAAAGTATCAGGAGAAACTACGAGCTTAGAGTGAGCTTATAGAGATAATGTGTAAGGAGAAGTAGGAGATGCATCAATGGTAGTAGTAGGGGATGCACCAATGGAAGCACCAGCAGCAGGAAGAGCTCCGACGATAGTTGTAATAGGAGGAGGAGATGTGTTGATGGAAGCAGTGGTAGCATGAGCAGATAGAGTACATGTGACATCTGACTTATTTATTAGGGATGGAGTACCTCCACCATCTCTGTCATCTCCTCCAAAGGATTCCCTTAATGATATCTCTATGTTGTTTATGATAAAACATTTGATTGTAATTTTTTTGTAATAATAACTATTTATATTTGTATATAGTGAGTTTTTTATATTATTGAAAATATTTCATTTTTTATTTTTGATTTAATTTATTATTTTCTATTTAGATTTTTGTTATTTTATTTAATTTTTTGGTTTTTTATTATTTTATTTATTATTATTGTTATTATTTATTTTATTTATATTTTCTTTAATTCAGTAAAACTAATAATATTTTTTCATTAATATTAATAACAATATTATCATTATACAATTTATATTATTTTATTATTATTTTTATATTAATAATAATATTTTTTTATATTTTTTTATTTTTCAAATTTATTAATATTTTTATTCTTATTTCATTAATATTAATAATGTTAATATTATTTTATTATTATTAGTCGTATTATATCAATATTAATTATATTAATAACAATATTATTATTATTATTATTTTCCAATATTATTTTATTATTATTTTATAATATTATTTTATTTTTATTAAAAATATTATTTTATTCAATTTTATTAGTTTTTATTTTTTTATTGTATTTTCGAAGAGACCTTTTGTGATGGGGACACTTGTTGCAAATAGTAATTACAACGGCCCATCACAAATTCTATTTTTTAATTAATCTTAGGGAAACTATTTATGATGGGTCCACATCCCATCGCAAAAAATTATTTTTCCGATTCCTTTTTTTGCAGTGGTGCATTTTCGACAGGCCCCCATCACAAATAACCTTTTTGCGACGGGATCCCGTCTCAAATGCTTCATCGCAAATATTAAAATTTTCTATAGAGCGTGGTGACATGCTAGGATAAATAAATATCTTAACCTTCAGGTCCTCAATCTGGACCTTAAGTTTTACCAACTCAGTAGGTGCTATTTTATAGAATGTTAAAATGGTCATAATACCAGGTAGCAAGTTAATAGTAAACTTGACCTTTCTATATAGTGATAAACTATAAAAAATCATCCCGAAAGACCTCAGGTTCCGCATGGAAAACTGCAGGTTGTTGAATTCCCAAGAAATGTTCAACTACATTAAGAAACATCTCCAACAACTGGCATGATATCATTCCATCATAAGGAACAACATGCGCTTCCCTTCCCGATCTAAGGTCCCATTCCTGTAAAAATGTTAATGACCCCATCATAATATAAAAACAAAACTCGATGATGGTAACAGTCTATCTGGTCCTTAACATTGATCATTCAATCCATTATGATAATCAAGTTAAAGATGTCCATATCATGTACTAAAAAGTCTTACACCACCTCAATGTCATCTATCATCACTCGAAATAGGAGACATTTAAATTTTTTTTCATACCTCTTTCCAAAAGGTGTAGAAAGATCCAAAAAAATGTAATATCATATGAAATAAAGACAGACACATAAATTAAAATTGACAATATAAAATAATGAGTTGAACATCTATTAGACAAATATATCACCATAGAAGTGTAAATAAACATTGTACATCTAATAATAGCTATTTTTACATTATATTCTTATATTTAATACTCTTCTGCATAAATAGGTCTTATTTTAGGTCATCCCTGAGATTTATAGGCCACGAGAACACCCCTTAGACTAAGAATCAGACTCACCACCCTTGGAATAATTATCATGTACCTAAGAACCCTATGTGAGATTGTATCCAACCATACCACCAAGGGATATCCATTCAATGAAATGAATTAATTGACCATATTCCCCATAATAAGATAAGAATTTGGAGCCTCAACATAATTAGCATTGGTATGACCACGATTTTCACACTAGTGGAAGATCACCTGCTATTGTTTTAATGAATCCCCTGAAATATGTCTTGATGAAAATTGATCACCCCTTCATTTCTTTTTCTAGATAGAAGAGACACCTTGTATAACAACTATACTAACTGAAGCTCATCCCAGACCAATCATTCAAGCTATGTATTCCTCGGCCAAGGTTGTTTTGTCAACTACCTCCATAAAGGTTCAAAGGAACATGAGGATCAAAATCGACTAAATATCCAGCCTCAATCCCAACTAAAACCTTTGAGCCTTTAGGTAATCATCAGTGACATGTATTAGTGATAGATGCACTAAATCAGAAAAATAGGTAGAATGCTTCAAAATGGTACGCTCAGCTTACTCCAAGGTTTGAAACTATCTGGTCTTTTCCAAACATAATGTCTCAAGGTAAAAGTGATGATTAAATATCTTCTTGAGGTAGGCATAGTTAAGATCTTTGTCTAACTTAGCTTCAACAATAGATTCATGCCATATCATTCCTTGTACCTTGAGCATATAAGTGAAAAGAATCATCTTTGATTCTATAGGAGTCTATAAAAATTTGAAGCTCCACTCAAACCAATCAATCCACTCCTCATATTCCTATGGTCCCTTATCACCATTAAATTTGTATGGAAAGTGCTTAGTGAATTTAGATCCCTGACCCACCTCACATCCTTGGTTTCCAACACCCACTATACCCAATGTTTGAATAGTGTGGATTAAAAAATCAACCAAGGAAGGGTCAACTAAGAGATTTTCCTTTGGTTCTTATCTTGTAGCTTCATTTCTCAAATTTAGAAGAGCTTGTCTATTTTGAATTTCCTAATAATCATAAGACAGAAAACCACATAAATTAGGACCAAATTCCAAAAACATAGGACCAACTTCAAGTATCAATGAAAAATCTTTTAAACATTAATAATTTTAAGAAATTAGAATTTATAATGATCAAAAGACAACACTTTAAGAAGGAATATGACCATTTAAATAAAATTATTATATGGTTCATTATAATGATCTAAAACAGAAAATCTAAAACCTAATAATTATTTTCAACCACCCACAGTAACCCAACTTTAGATAAGGAAGTAAGCGGGCCATGAAACCACCCTCACATACTACATGAATTACGATAGACCTAAATCCTGTCTACCAAAAACACAAAGGAAAACTCAGGTTGTGTTTACACGCTTTAGGATAATTATTTCCTTTTATTCCAAATTTTAATAAACCAACCTGAGTTAACTAGACATGCCACTTGAGCCAGCCCATCACAGTGAGGTACATAGAATATAATAGAAACATGTCTTGAATATAAACCAAAATAATACATGAATGAAGAGTAAAATATAGAATAATATGATAAAACAATATGTATACAATGAAACCTAACCCATAAAACCCAAGAAAGTATGAATAGATAAAACCAGCAAGTCTCCATGTCACCAACCGTCACCTCTATATCATCCCACTATGAAGAAAACAGGTGATAAAAGAACTTGGCATGCTACATGATTCCCTCCCCTTTCCCCGTGTCCTCTAAAACAAGGTCTACAACTGTAGAAATAAAAAATTATGATGTGACCATAGAGCCTAGTAGGATACCACCAAAGAATGTATACAAATTTTAATATTAAGAATGCACAAGTTCTAGGTTTCAAATTAATAGTAGTTTTAGAAAGAATTTTTCTTATATATATATAAATCAAGAAAAAGAAAATAAGAAAATTAAAGATGATAGAAAATATCCATGAAACAAACCTTCATGCGATAAATAAACCATAAATAAAAAATCACACCATTTTGACCTTAAACTATGAGAATACATTCTACAAAAAAAAATTCCAACTGATATCAAGTCTTACCATATTTTTTTATATCAAACAATAACCCATACTGGTTATACACACACTAGGGTTACTAGTGTGCCTTTCCCAATGCACCCAAGGTTCTCAATGTGCTTATTTTTTAAAAATCCAATATCATGACCAAGCTCACATTTAGTATGAAAACCATGTTTCAGTAATACAAAACCATTTCAACAAGAATATATAGTCATTCAAAAATTAGGAACAATTTCATAGATCCACATACCTTAAGAACATAAGAACCTTGTCCACATTTGATCACGAAGATAAAAAAACCATGGATCGTCCCTCAAAAGACAAGGCATGATAAGAAACTGCAAATTATTAATAGAAAATACCAATCGATCAAGAATCTAAAAAAAACTCAGGCAATACTACTACTGCACCCAAATGAAATAATGAAATCTGAGGATTTCATACCAGGGACGATGAAGCATGACAACCATGTAGATAAATCACTGAACATGTGATCCATAAGGAGTGGAGATCACCAAAATTTATTAGGATAGGTTTATATCACAAGAAAGAGGCTGTATAGTTAAATGAAATAAAAATCACTTGTATATAACCCTAAAACCCACAAATCACGAGAATTAAATGATATGAAACACCTGTTCACAACTCGTATTCCATAAAACCCAAAATATCTTAAAATGAACTCCTATTTTTTTTATAAAAACTTATTATCTCTATTAAAGGACTTGTAAACATTACACGACATGTAATATATTCATTACATTCCATAGATTCACGGATTCTTCTTGAAATCTATTACACAACATATAATCCCATTACACGATGTGTAAACGCCCAACAGATAGCGAAAATTTTATATTTTAGAAGAAAACTCCAAACCCAAACATAAGGTTATCGGGTCCCAAGGATCCCCTTATAAAGAAAATTACAGCTTTATAAACAGACTCCAATAATTAAAAATAAATACAACCACGAACTTTAGGTTATTATTTCTAGTAATGTATCTCCATCCTCGAGAAGCCTGCAAATGGACCCAACCAAGGACGATAAACAAATCATGATCAAGGGAGTTCCTAAAAAGAAAAACATGATGTTACAAAAGGTGTGTGTGTTGGAAGAATAATAACCAAAAGTTATTGACCATTAGTACTATTGATCAAGAGGCTATAATTCGTGCTAAAATTGAGTTAATTTGGATGATAACATAGTAATAAGACTAGAAAGTTGGAGTAAAGTTGCAAATTATTCTTACCTGTGGTAATCAATGTGTGATTAATTTATGAAATTATCATTTTTAACATTATAATAGAAAGAAAATTGATATTAAATATCACTTTAAAAAGGACATTTTAGGTTTAAATGAATTAAATATATACTATGTTCCAAAAAATGAACAGATTTTTGATTTCATTACCAAGACATTATCAAACAAATCTTTTCAGAATGTGAGGTTGAAGTTGGATATTCATCTGCATCCACCTCAATGATAAGGTATGTGTTTTACCCTTATACATTATTTTATTTGGAAATTATTTTCAAAATAGATAAAATTCAAAACATAAATCTATCCATTGATATGTTCTTTACATATAAAGGAATATCAAATAATTATATGAGTTTTTAAAAGTTTCATGTTATGATGTTAGTAAGTGTGAATGGTTTTAATCGTTTTTCGAAGTAGTTGTAGGAAATATTAATTAAATTATTACGTCTGATTCTATTGTAAATTATTATTTAAGAATGGATATTTTTAGATCAATTTTTTATATGTATCATATTATGAATATTAAATTATTCTTGTTTCTTACACTGGGATTTCTCACATGCTTAGAATTATTGGATAGTGATCCATTTCTGGAATTTTTAGAGCTTCAGTGATTTGTTTTTCTTGGTTGAAAAAAAATAAATAGCGGATATTTTTAAGGATAATATATTAGGATTTTTTTGGGGAAGAATTTGATGATCAAGAAGTGGAAATTCTTATGGTTTTTTCATTTGTTGTGAACAAATAAATATTTTTTTTTAGGAAGAATATTAAAATAAGTGGGTCCAAAGAAAGGTGATCATATAAATCATAAATATCATGATATTGTTTATCATGATTCATGTAAATATTGTATTTTTCAAATAGTTTATAGTGGAAGGAGTGAAAAATAGAGAAGAATAAGAATTATAGAAACTAGTGAAAGAAGTGTAAAACAATGTATAAAAATTTGCATACATGTTCCACATTAGAGAATATATACTTATGAGTTTTCCCTATGTAGATAATATCTCCATATTTGAATGTATTTTTATTTATATGAATCCTTACAAATTAATAATTGGATATGTGATTAGTTACATAAAAGAATCGACATATATGAAAACCTTGGTGCATAGAAGAATGATTCAGATAGAAAAATTGGATACATACCTGAATTGTTCATGTTTAAGAATGATTATTCCTATGAAAATGGACCGTGTATTTAATTTATTCAAGTATAAAATATATTAATGTATGTGAAATTTTTTATAAATGACAATGGAGTACAACTAAAATGGTTCACATATTAGTTTTTTCTATTGATAATAATTTGGTTGAGTTGGCCATGATGTTCACATATTATGACAAAAATTTCATCGTGGATGAAGGGTAACACACCTAACAACATGCATTTGTATAATAATTTCATATGGTAGTTTTAGAAACTATCATGGAAAGAAGAACGTATGGTTTTGATTTTTTTTAGGAATAGTGCAAAGATTCGTGTAAACATGACTATGTCACTATATGATGAATGTATTTATTCATACATTTGGAATTATTGTTGAAAAATCATTGGTTAAAAGTAAAATGAAGAGGTTTTGATTTTTCTTCATATTTCAATGCAGTTAAAATCAGTTATGTAAGTGATTTATTATGTAAGTAATTATGAAGACCATATCTAATATTTATGGAGTTTTGAATTTAAAAATATATTTACACGGTGTTGTAAATGTTTTAATTAATAATAATGATAAAAGGTTACCATCACTACATGATTTTTATTTTACAATTATTTTTGATCGAGTTTGTATTATTCTATGAAATATAAAATAAGATAGATAGAAGAAAAAATGAAAAGTTATTTCTTGTTTCTATATATGAAATTAAAGAGGAAAGATGATCTTACTTAAAAAGGGATAGTGTGATGAAATAAAGCAGCATAATTATAAGGGGTTTAAACCTATTTGTGAATTTTCCTTTTTTTTAAAAAACCATTTGGATTCTTATTATCTATACGAGGGGCACATGCACTTTTATCTGACTATAGAGAAATAAAAGTAATGGATATACCCTATTCTTTATAAACCAAAATCAATTGTTTTCTAGTGGATATGTGGTCTTAGATTATTTATATATATTTTTATGTACATAATACTCTTATTTTGTAGTGAACCTTGTAAATTTTTGTTTTCAAATGGGTTTATTTGTGTGTTGTTTTTTAGTGGAGTTAATTCTCTCAAAGATGAGGTGAAGGTTTTTTTAAGAAGAAAAAATTAAAAAGGTATAATATTGATTCACTCCCTCCCCCCTCTCAGTGGTAACAAAAAATTTGGCTGGTCCATATAATAATAATACATTCTAGATAACCATAAATATTTTGTAAATTTTGATACTAGATTCATAATCAATATATTTCATGAATAATATTTAATATCTCCCATAAAAGTCTTCTAAAATAGTAACCTTATTAAATATTTACTAATTAAAATCATTCATTATATCCTAGGAAAATTGAGACATAAGAAAGGGTGAACTTAGATACTCAGTAAAGGTAAACATGATAGATGCAAATTGATTATTAGAAGTGATAATAAGACATGCTTAAGTGTATGAGAATATAATCACAACTTATGATATCGTACACCAAAATTCATAAACCATGACACATGCGTCTTTTCATAAATTTTTGTAAAAATAAAACAAATGAGTGATAAGAATTTGAGATTTTCATTAATTTGTCATGATCCATGAAATAATATCATAAGAATAATACATAATTTTTTAAAATAAAATCATGGCATAATCATAAGAATAGAAATTGTATACCAAGACTTCTCACCATGACATTAATCAAATAATAGGCATGGGATAACCACTTATGTACATTCATGGGTTTGGTTCAACTTCTGGTGTATCCTCTTGGTCTCGGTAAAACTACTCATGTATCCTCTTAGGCTTACTAAAACTTCTCTTGTAACCTATTTTTCATAGGAAAACCTCTTGTATACCTTATTGGGATTGGGAAAACATATCGTGTACCCTATGGGGAATGGGATAAAAAACCCATTTACCCATTGATATCATTATATATACAACATTAACCAATGCATTAGAGGTCTATAAAGGCCCCACCGGTCACATAATAATAACCCATTCATCTAAATTCCTTATGAACTTAAGGGAATGCATTATTCCTTCATAGTTTAATTTTATCTGGCCTAAGAAAAGAGTTTCAAGAAAAATAATAATCATAAAAAGTATTAAAAAGGATATGGATTTTATCATAAGATCATATCCCTAATCAAGCATATCAATCCTTAAATTATGTTAACCTAGATGAGTAAAATTATAAAATAATTGGAAATTTTCTTTGAAAAAAATAGAACAAATTATTCTCTTTTAATATCTTTAATAAAATAAAAATTTATTGAAAAATACAAATATGATTTTCTTTGAAAACACATATAAAATTGTAAATGAATCTTGGAAATGAATAATTGTGATGGAAAGGAGAAAATAAAATCTAGCAATAAAAATTAAATAAAATTTTTGACATAATTTTTTAAAATTATAAAGTGATTTGTACAGAAAAAAGTTAAGAATACTAAATTAAATAATTTGTAACAAAAGAAAAGGTAGTGTAAAATAAATTTATTTAAAATTTATGAATAGATAAAAATTTACATGTATTAATTTGATGTATATGGATATAGAAGAGAAATATTCCTGACGAAAAAGGTAAAATAAGGGAGATTTTTTGAAAAACATTATTTCTATCTATTTGAGTACTAAAGAGGTGGAAATGGAAAAAATTCATAAGAATACCATAAATAACTATAGTAGAATAAAATTTAAGTTTTTTAAGAGATAAATAATATATAATTTCTCACAATGGAAATTGAATCACAATTAGTCTTGATAAAAAGTGTGATAGGAACATAAACACTTAAAATTTTGGTAATATTTGAATAAAAACCTCATGAATGATAGAACCTTATATGAATCTAAAATATAGATATTTTTTATGAAAATAATCATAAAATAAATTAATTTTCATATACAATATATAATATAAATACGTTTCTAAATATTTAACATATACAATGAATGGAAATTGAGATGAAGAAACCCTTACATCAAGTCCCGACATGATTCGTGTGAAATATAAAATCCAAAATATAATAAATTTATAATTATTATAAATCTATATTAAAAGCATATTAACACTTATATTACTGTATATAATTCCCTTATAAGTTTCAATAACCCATTTATTAACAAATATTTATTAAAATAAATATTTTGTTGTTAGCTATTTTATTTTCAACGTAGGTTTTCGTTTTACAGTTCTAGTCCATTCCCCTTGTTCATTATTCATGAATATTTAATATTTCATAAATTTTATGACTATTTAATATGTATATATATATATATTTAAAATCCTTTTATGCTAGTGATTAAAATGAATTATACCACTTCACATAAGTAATAGTCTACACGTACGTATAAGTTATGCTTTCATCATTCATTGAATGGAAAGAAAGGAAGGAAGAAAATAATTCTTCTTTATAGAATCATATTTTTTTATAAATATAATATATATTCATTCAATATGTATTTATAACCATACTTTATAGGTGGGTATTAAAAATAAAATACATCACTTCATGTAAGCGGTAGTCGGCACTTACACATAAGGGATTCTTTCATCTTCTATTAGAAGGAAAAGAGATAGAAAATGGTTGTTACATTAAAATAACAACATTTACATATATTAAATATACTGATTTAATTATATTAATATGTTTATAAAATATTTAATGGAGTTATAACAAGAATGAATCTTTAAAAATTTTTGTAAGAATATATACCTCTTCAATGAATAATCTCCTTTGAAAAACAACATAAGTATTATTGGATGGGAATTTTGGGAAGACTATAACCTCGAGGTAATATATTATGTTTTTGATAAGTTATTTGGGACGATATTTTATGATATAATGTTTTTAAGTGTCGTGGAGAACTGATAATAGGAGGTTCCTTTTATAAGTAAGGGGAGGGGCACCCTTGTAAATACATTTAACTTTAAAATAATATTTATTAATTTTCAATAGAAAGTGGAAAAATGAATTTTTTTAAAATATAAGACAAGTTAATGTTAAAATCCAATAAAAAAATTTCTTTTAGACAAGTTTTAGTGATAATTGATTCCTTCTAATTTATTTTAACCCCCTCATTAACCCTTACTGTGGTGATAAGTTCTTTATCATGGTAAAGTTTCGTTTTAGAAAAAAATTAACTTGAAATTAATATCTAATATTGATTACAATGATTCAAAATATGGAATCCATTTTATAATATTAAATTCATATAGTTGGAATAAAGTAATTTTAATATAAGTATGAAAAATACAAAAAAATATAGTTTTTAGAAAAAATATATGTCTATGTATAAAACTTAATTAGCACCAAACACAGGTAAAAACTCGATTCCCATGGAATTTTTTCACTGTTATATATAAAATTTATTTTTATTACTTTAAAAATAAGATAAAACATAAAGGATCATTGTGAATACTTAGTTAAAGGAAACAAACTAAAATAATATTTTATTATAATAAAATATAACTTTTATCCAAGGAACGGCCAACATGAGTTTTCAAATTCAACATAACAGATTTAAATGATTTATTTTACATCTTAACACATATTTTTTCAATAAATATATTTCATATATTTTTAGATAATTCTTATATCATAATTATTTCATAAAAGTTTTGATATTTGTAAAGAAGATATTATTTACTATTAACCTGAATATATTTTTTAAAAAAATATAATATAATAACTTTAAGATAATTTTGAAATAATTAATTCAAATAAAAATTTTATTTTTTCATAGTATAATTATAAAAAATTTAAATTTATCTTTGAAATAATATATATATAATATAAAAACATTTTTCTAAAAAACATTTTTATCAATGTTATTTAACTATCTAATATTGTATTTTATTTTATATTATAATACAGAATTATCCACATATGGTTTCTGTTTCATGCATAATATGGTATCAAAACAATCCAAGTTAATTAAGAGGAATATATATTTTAGAATCTTATAGTGTTACATTAGATCATATGTTTTAAAGAATATGATAAAAGAGGAGAAGGAAATTGTCTTCATGGAAATGTGGAAGATTATCATAAAGGATAATAAAGAAGAGTTTCTTGATGGATATAAAGATAATGAGTAATATTATTTGGATTATGAAAACACCATATATATAATTTCAAATTATTTCAAAAAAGGAAGAGGGAAATACCAATGTGAACTTATCGTAAAATGTTTTTGCTATTGTCGAATTTTATATATCACAGTTGATTATGCATATAATAAGAATGTTTATAAGGAATATGATTACCAAGAGGATGCTACCCCAATTAAAAAAACAAATGAAAAAAATATTAATTAGAAGTATAATATTTTATAATATTTGAGATGAATTTTATTGAGCGATGAATAAGATGAAATCTCTTCAAAAATTAGTGTTTAAAAATATGAATAGGTCACTGAAAAACATATAAAATCCATGGAACATATTGAAAATCGTAAATAATATTCGATTAGTGAGGTCCGCGATGAAGAAATTTATACTACAAATATGTTAGAATCTGAACATGGGACTTTTCTTGATAAAAAACATGTTAAAATAAGATATCATAGTGCTAAATAAGTATTCTAATAAATTAAAACAATTTGAAGTTATTTAACTAAAAATTTGTGATAAATAAATTAAATAACACATGTATCACAAAGATAAAAAAATATAATATGATTTTTTTTCGAGATTCTATGAAGAAAATAGTTTTCTATGGAATGTGAACAGATCAAAGTTCAATAAATGTGTCTTAACGATAAAAAAACCTTGAGAAATATGAGAAAATACAAGAAAAAATCTATTTAATTAATGGAGTAATCATCAAAATCTATTGAGGTTTTTATCCTTAATAATGATATAAAATATACTCATATATTTATTAATGTAGGTAAATATGTTTCAACTAGTAGTGTAGGTTCTTAAACCAATTCTTAACGTGTTTTTGGTGAGAAAAATCAAGAAAACCCCAATTATTATATCAAAATATGTTAAGGGTAATCTTAAGGGGATTTCAAACCCAATACAAAAACAAAAACAAACATAATGTTTCTATTAACAATAAACAAATTATTTTAGATATAATTACTATTGTCATGGATGATTGGAATTTAATATTTATTATTGGTGTTTTGAATCTTAAAGAAGTAATTCCGTTGTTTGTCTATATGATATGTATATTAACTTGAGGTAAGGAAGGAAGGAATTGTGTGGGGATTCATGTATGAAATATTATAAACAATATGAAATACATGAAGACTATGAACTAAATAATTTCAAATTTGAATACCCAAAACAAGTTCGAATTATTGAAATAATTGGATAAATTATATGAACAAGAAGGTCATAATGATGAATAATGTATTATGATAATTCTAAATCAAATATAGAAATATTTAGGAATTATTAATGTTTATAGAAGAAGAAAATATGAGAAATATTTTTTTAATGATGATTCTAGAAAAGATAATAAAAAATATTAATTGATGTATTCTTGATAGTGGATTCACATATAATTTGGTTTTATATATAAATATTTTGAAAAATATATAAATCCATGATGCATTTTTAATAGTGTTGGGCGATTATAGTTCATTGAAAATAAATGGATAAAGAACTATTGATTTTGAATATTATAAGTGAAATATAATTTAGTGTTACTTATTGATGGGATAAAATATAATATTTTTAGTATTAGTAAATATTGTGATAATGGTCTTGAAGTTATTTTTAGAAGAAACAATTTAATTATAAAAAATTTAAAAGTTGAAAATTTCATCACTAAAGGAAGATAGAATGGTGGTAGTCTATTTCAGTTTTGCAACATAAGTTATGCATTTTAATTGTAGGGAATAGGATTAAAATAATCTCTTGAAAAGAAAAATTAGTCATCTTGTTCAATTAATCATGATAGGAATTTTTAAATAATAATATAGAAGAGATATACCTAAGATGAAAATAAAAGGAATCATTTTTTATGAGACTTGTCAAAATGGAAAAATAGTGAAAGGAAGTCACAAGAGAGTGGAGATAATATCCAAAAATTTATTTAAACCGATTCATTTAGATTTATGTAGGAAAACGATAAATAATTCAACTAAAAATTACTGTTATTTCACTATTTTAGTGATGATTTCACTGGAATGGATTTTTTTTAAGAACAAGTCCTGAGTTGTGGATGTTTTCAAAATTTTCAGAAGAGATATTGAAGTAGATGAAGGATTATTTATAAAAAATCTAAAAATATATAATAGGAGAAATATACTAGAAATTGGTTTGAATCATATATTGATACACATTATATTAATAATGAAAACAACCTTCCTTACATACCACAAAAAAATGGTGTCATAGAGTGAAGCAATATATATCTTGTTGAGATAGGGAGGACTATGTTTGATAAATTCAAGATCTACAAATTATTTTATAGGGAAAATATTTTAATTTATATTCAAATTAAAAATTTATTTTTGTTGATACATTGATTAAATATGAATAACTATGAGATGTGGTATAATAAGTAACCATTGGTAATGAAATTTAAAGTGTTTGTTGGTACATTGTTGATAAAAATTAAAAAATGATATATGGGAATGATTGATGAGAAAGATGGTGAATGAATTTTCAAGTGATTTTTTCCAATATAATAGGTTAAACATTATGTAACAAGAGACTATATATTATATTATAATATTGTGATGTGGTGATCATTGAAAAGATATCCAATTTGAGTGAGTTTTATGTCGAAATTATTGAATATTTTGATGAAGAAATCAAAGGGAAATTAGAATATGTGAGTAAATAGGCAACTATAAATAAATCAAACAATGTTGTTTTTGATTTATATCTAACTATTTATGATTAATGTGCTACAAGAAATTAAAAACAAAAGAATACAAGGCTAAAAAATGTTCTTCCTATAAATATTTTTGGGAATCAAGAGGATCTAGTATAGAAAATAAGAATAATGAGACATGATAACAAAACTTGAAGTTCCATAAGTTAATCAACACTCTATTAATGAAATAATTGAACATAAAGAGTGGATAAATTATATGAATGAAGATCTAGGTCGGATTAAAAATAATACTACTTTAAAACTCATTCCAAGAATAAAATGAAATAATATCATTGGAACTAAATGTGGGTTTGGAAATTGGATCCACGATATATGTGACATAGAAAAAAATAAATCATGATTGGTTTGAAAATAATACTCTCAAGTTAGAGGAGTTTATTTTGAATAAACATTTGTTCATATTTAAATACAAGATGGTATCATAATATTCTTGTCTATTTCACCACACAATCAATAAAATGTTTATCAAATAGATGTGGAATCTGGATTCATGAATGGAGAACATGAAGACATGATGTTTATTGAGAATATTGAAGTATTTATTATTGATAATTATGACACCAATGTTTAAAGGTATAAGAAATATATTTATGAGTTAAGATTGTATCCAAGAAACTGATATTCAAGGATGGATATGTTATGTTTTCCATGGATCATTATATGAGCCTTTATGAGTGGAAAAATACCCAAACAACCATAATGTATACTCAAATAGAAGAAACATGCATAATATATACAAAATTTAAAAAAAACTACATCAGGTTATTTTCTATAGTGTATTTCTTTTCTTCCATGATATAGTGAGAACATATCATAAAGTGTAGTTGATCTATGTCTATTGCCTCTAAGGGGGAACACCAGCCACTAGATCCTAATCAGTGTTAGGGGTCACCTAAAAATCTTGAAGGGGTGTTACAATATTCTTAGAAGATATGAATGAGGATTCAGAAATAAGGGACTTATAGAAATATTTTCATGAAATTGATGATCAAAATCCCCTTTGAATGAACAAACTCAAAACCACCTTTCAATTAAGAGAATAATTTCCATTTATATAGGCATGGTCTTGACATTACACTATTAATCAGGAACACATATGCTATTATGGGTATCATCAAATGAAACCCTTTTCGATGAAGCATTCAATGATATTTATGAAAATACATTAATAAATTCTTAAGGGATTAAAGTAAATAAAAACCATTATGGGAGAATTTAAAATATTATACAAGAATAAAAAATAGTCTGGAAATATTTTTAGGTTTCACTACATATAAACAAACCACATGTATATATGCATCTCATTCATATATGCATCATATCCATAAGAACATGCATGAATCATATTCATGTATAATATACACACTATATATATATATATTACAAATAATTTTTGTATCATATATATGTATTCAATGTACATGAATCAAATGCATATATATTTGAGTGCGCAACCAAAAATCTCCCAATTTCACTAAACTCTCATTGAAACTTATTACCAAACATCACTACTATTTTTGAATCCATCCAAACTATTTTAGATATGGTTTCATCAAGAAGAATTCATTTTGGAATAAATAATTTTTCTAGAATATTATCCTTATCCAAAACCCTAACTATGTGCCCCTACAGGCCTTAGAAGCACTAAAAACAAATATGAAATCCATATTTTATTGATTTAATAAATGATCATACTCTATAAAATAATCAATGGTACTCAACATACTAAGGGGTTTAGTGTGATCTCTATCAAACATACTCATATATCTATATGAATTTTTACACCACAAAATGTATCACATACATCATATTTACACCTATATAATCCCTTCTCTAGGAAATTGAGTGGCCACTAAACATGAAACATTTCAATACAGTATAGTGAAACTCATTATTTCATGATTCTATAAAATAGACTGACCAAGTTGATGAATATGTCACATGTCATTAATTTAACGAATGAGTATATAACATCAACCTCATCCCAATAGATGTAAACATCATTTGTGAATAAACTAAGAATGACCATGTATTTCCTAGGTCTAATTCAATTATGGTCCATATGTCTTTATTTTTATACAATTGTAAAAAATTCCATATCAATTATGATCTAACTAATGACATGATTAACAATATACCCAACCAATTTCTGATTAGAAAAGTTCATGTTTTGGCTTGAATAAGTAGAGTATCATGGTATGGTGGTTCTCATGGTAGGTATCTTTACAGCCTTTAGTAATAAGGATTAATAATAATCAGACACCCCTCTGTATATCAATGACTGGATGACTCTCCATGAGATATAATTTATAGTGTCAGACCAAGTAATAAGTCTCTGTTTATTACCTCATGAATCTATTATGCATATCTTGTATATAACTCATTGTAATGACTGCATAAATCTGTCCAGGATAACCTTTATATATCATCACATCCCATAATAATAATTGGTTAGGGAAAAATAAATTTTTTATACTTTAAGATGGTATTTATCAGTTGACCAATCATGTTAAATTTATTGCAACATGCATTAATGAATGATAAATAGAGATTTACTTGATATTAATACCATGATAAATTATACAACCATTAAATCAACCTCTAATTTATTTTTTACCAAGAGATTATACATCACCTTCATGATTCTTTCACAATAATGATTTCATTAATTTATTATATCTATAGGTATTTTCTATCACATCTCTATCTGACCATATGATAAATATCTCCCACTAAACTCTCTAATAAGTTACAACTAGTTTGAGTAATGGTGATATTTTGGAATGATATTCCAAATGTTCAACTCTTTGTACATATTCAAACTATTTAACTTTCTAACATATATATGTTATGATGTCAAATTATATTGTATATTTAGAATTATTTCAAAATGCATCATCATTATTCTAGGAACCATTTCCATCAAACCTTTTCTTTGAAATCATTTCATAAATAATGTTAATTTTTACATTATTACTTTACTGGAACCTCCTAAACATATTCAATGATAAAGTGATATCCAATTTGTTATGATAAATTTAATTTAACTATTTACATTTATTTTTCAATTATATCCTAAAATAACTTTTAGTACATCAAGTGAAATTCACATGTCCAATTTGTTAGTATGCCTCTTCACAAAATAGATATATTCACTTATTTAAAATAACAAAATATAACTCCTTATATTTTTCATTATCATAAATTATGATAAAATCTTTAATATATTATCTAAAAAATAATTATAATATTAGACTGGTATAATCCTTTATTTTTTAACTTTTAACTACACTAAGTTCCAACATACTCCCACTAGCATCTTACACATTATATTTTTTCTTAGAATATTATTCTAAGATTCAACACAATATTCATTGTGTTTATAAATAACAATAATTTATATTTAGTAGGAATATTTAATGAATAAACTATTTTCCCTATCTTAATTGTAATTCAATGTGTTTAGATCATTTTACATGAAAATAAGAATATTATTTATAATATTTCACTCATTCGTAATGGAAAATTTGCCCTAGTATTTTAAATTATTGGATAAAATCCTTATTACATATAAAATATCGTTATCAATATCTCTTTTTAGACATATTACAGAATATATAGGAATCAAAATGTTAATCAACAACATATTCCCATTTATTAAAATAACTAATTTTTTCAAATTAAAATTGGTATAATAAAAAATATATTGAATAAAAAATTCCTCTAAACTTGAAGTTATCCATTTCATTAATGAAAAAACCATTTTATCCACACATCAACCTCATTTTCTACAATTACTCATGTCTTATTTTGAACTCCTATCACACTGGAATTTTCAATTCAATGCTTTATTCAAATCCTCTTTTGGTTCTTAGCATTCTCCTGGTTTTTGGGTGTTCTGGGATTAAATTTTTGTTGTCTTTTGTGTTCTTGAGTTATAACATTGGTCTTTGAGTTATTATATGGTACTTGAACTCCTCTTTTTTCAAAATTATTGCGTGAGGTTGGGGTGTTTTGTAGTGGGATTCGTGACACTCCTAGTGGAACCACTTGTGGGGTAAGTTGTTGAGGTGGTTTGTACCCTTAAGTTGGATGTATTTTGGGGGGAGAATAATACATTAAATTTTGGATTTTTATCCCCTATACTTGTCTAATAGTATCCCATTATATTTCCCCTTAATCCCCCTAAAATTGGAGGCAAAACATTACTTTTTGGGTGGGCAAAACAAGCCACATGGTTTGGCAGCACAGTTTACTAAACCATGCAGCCAAACCGTGTAGGGTGGCAAGCTCATTAAAATATTGAGTATTTAAACCCTTTTTCCATTACATAAATAAAAAAAATTTGCCCCAATATTCTCCATTTAGTTCCCTGACTTCATGGACAACCTTTAAGGTCACTCACCCTCCCTTGGACCTCAACTTTGGAAGGAGATTTGATGGGGAAAACATCAAAATCACGCAAGTAAGTCTTCCTCTTTTTGATTTATTCCCTTTTATTAAAGTTTCTTTCACCCTTTCTTGAAGTAATAATGTTTCCATTAGATAGGGTTTATAAATAGGGTTTAAAAAGTGGTGTTTGTGGTGAAATATTGTTGTTTAGTGTTGGTTTTCACTCCTTGTGGTGCAGCGGTGGTGCGGTCGATGTTTCGCACCACGATTTAAGGGGTTTGACACAAAAGGTGGGTGAATCCATGTGTAAGAAATTATTGATGAGTTATATTTATTGGATTATTAATTTATCATGTTCCTAATCTATTGTGTGTGTTGATAAAACCATTTTTTGTAGCAATAGTGAAGCATTTAGTATTAAGGATACATTTTAGTTTGAAGTGTGTATTTTTAAAATTTAACTCGTGTGATATCTCTTGCAGTTGTTTTATAAAATGTTAAATGGATTTATTTGTTATTAAATTTGTCTTAAAATTTTGTTTTGGTAATGTTTTACTATCATATGGGTCTCAAAATCAAGATTTTAAAGGGTGTTATGTGTAAAACCTTGTTTTACCCCTTTAATGTGTTTTTATGAAAATGGGTGTCTCTCATGTGTATCTTTTGTGGTATTGTTTGAGGTAATTTTATAGAACTTGAGAGTGGTTTAATAAATGATGAAAGGGATGAAAATTGTGTTTTGGAGTGGTATTAGTGTGATTTTGGGCTTGAAATGGGGTTTTGAAATGGGTTTGTGTGCAAAACAGAGTTATACCCCTTGGGGATTGTTTTATGAAAAATGTAAATGTCTTATTTAGTTAAACAATGTGAGAAAAGGGTGTATATGTACTGTTTTGGTGAGTGTATTAACGTAATATGGGGTTTTTAAAACTAAAGTTGTGATATAAGATGTCAACCATCTTTATAATGTTTTATAAATTGCTGAAATGTTTTATCAAATGGGAAGAGAGGTGTGAAACACGTTTGCGGACTGTTTTGTGTGAGTGTGATGTGAAAAATGAATTTTGTTGATTAAAGAAGTATTATTTGATATATTTTTGGGGTTTTATGTGAGTTTCACAATCTTGGAATTCTTTTATAAAATTTTTTAATAGATTTGTTGAAGTGTTAAAGAAATGTGAAAAGTGTTGTGGGCTATTTTGGTGTGAGTGTGATTTCAAAATGAATTTGCATAAAAAGGGGGATTATGTGACTTGTGTGATATAAATGTGGTATTTTTGGTTTATTTATGATGTGTAAGTTTTATTTTCATGTGAAAATTATATTTCATGGCTTGTTGAAATTGTTTGAGCACAATAGGGAAACCCTGGTGTCTAGGTGGGTGGACGTGTACTAGTATTCTAGTGATCTCGTGGGGTTTGGCCTCAGTTTCACATAGCAATATTGAATATGAGAACACAAACTAAACTATAATGATGATGATGATGATTGGGTACCTCTAGATTATGGGTATTTTCCTTACTAGTGGCTCATTCATGAGAACAAATATTATGATGGTTACTCTCACTGAGATACGAGGTACCTGGGACCCACAGCGAGCTAGTGCCTAGGGGTTATTTTCCCAGTTCATGTGCTCATTAGTTATTGTGTTCTTACCGTTGGTATATGGTGTTGTGGTCTGGAAAATTCAGTAGCATTGTAATTATTTTTAAACATTTTTATTCTATAAAATTTGCCACATGAAAATTGTTTTTATTTAAAGTTGCATCTACAAGAAATTGTAACTGGTAATTCATGCTTATGAAAACTTGAGAGATTTTCATCTTTGAATGTTAATCACATGGAATATCTTAGTGGAGGTATTTTTTTGGGATTTTTCTCACATCATACATACACCTTTGGGTGTAAGTAGACTTGGTTATCTTTTCAGCTGGTTTGGGTACAACTTTTGGGCCAATGGTTTGGGTTTTTAGCAGTCCATCTTGATGTAGTGTGGTGAAGATGGATTGAGGGTAGTGAATTTGGCCATGTGGAGGTTCTTGGGTAGTAATTAATGGTTTTATTAATGTGATATAGTCTTTGAGAGGTTTTATAAACCAAGAAATTGAGTTCTGAAATTTTTTAAAAGATGGTTTAGTTTAAAAAATCTAGATTGGTTTTATTGGATTTGTATGTCGTTGTATGTTTATAAACTTAGGTAAATCTTTCCAAATTCTCATTTTATGATACCCGAGAACTTTTTCTAGCCCATGGGGATCGAGAACACGATTCAGGCCTTGTCACGGTCCAGGTTTGGTACCGGTTTTGATGGCGACTAGATTCGGTTTGTGACAACTCCTATATATTTACAACAATTTCTAAAATATAGAGTTTGTGTCAAATTCCATTTATAATTTAAGAATTTGATTCTATGACATTCATACCTAGATTAAAGTCAAAAACATGATTCTTATTACCTTTTAATTATTTTGGATAATTTCTTCTTCAATGGCCAATCTTTCCAAAATTATTTCATTTCCCTTACATCCCTTTTGACTTCACTAGTGGTGTGAAATCTAAATGAACTATTTTATTTCTAAAACTTTTACCCTTATTATTTTATAACATTAAAATGGTACTATAACTACCACTGCCTATGTCATTATTTTTAATCCTCAGTATATTGAGGAGATTAGATATGATTTTATAGAATTCATTAATATTGTATTTAACAATAAATCTTCAGGGCCTCTTTGGTAAATATTGTAAAATGAAATATATAAAAAGATAACGTTTTAGATGTAAACCAATACTTTTAAAATAATTTGATTTCATAATGATATTTAGTAATTGAGTAGAAACTGAAGTTCCATCCACCATTTTATATCAAATAATAACCTTTGATACTTCATACCTTTCATGTCATACATGTTCTAGAAAGATCATCTTTGGATTTTCAATCAAGTTATAATAAACCCTAGATTCAAGTTGTTTTTATAACTTAGATTCCATGGTAATAATAATTAATGTTGAATCCTCTAGTGAGGCTTTTATGTAGTTCCCATGTAAGTATTTAATTTATTGACAATAGGTTCAATATGTGTTTAGTGTGGTGATGGTGATGCTTGGAGGATTTTTATAGAAACATGTCTGGGCATTGGATTTTATGCTCATTGAAGAATCAATGTAAGTCCATAGATTAAGGTGGGTGAGGTGAATTCATGTTATATAGATTATGAATAGTGAGGCTATATCTTGAAGAACTCATGTAGAGAAGTTCAAGAAAATATGGAAAAATAATTTTGATGATTGATAAACTGATCTTCAAAGGAATCAAAAACATGTGTTGGTGGATGAAAGAGAAGAGTCCATAAAATATTTGATAATTGTTAAGATATTTGAGAAGTCTTAAAATTCAGATAAAGAGATTATGAGTTTATTCAGGTGAATTATGGATTTCTACAGATCAACATTTCAATTTTTTAACCCATATCTTATTTTTGTTACATAGGTACATAATCGATCTACAATATATCCAACATTCCTATGATGTTTTCTAAATGATGTTTCCAAAGGATTCACTAAGACTATTTTAGGTATATATGGAGATTTTATCCAACATATCTGATTTTCTCATTGATCCAAATTGACATAGGAATTTTGGGATGACATAAGAGGATAATTGGGTGTAGCTGATATGAACCAAATATCCAATGTGAATCACTAATCTTATTGTTCTAAAAAATCCAAATTTAAAAATGTATGGGATTTCAATTCATGAATGGAATTATATTGCTTGTATATTTTTTACATAGTTATTTTCCACCATCTATCCATGTATAAAAATTTTTTTGTTTGTAAATAATGAAATTATATTCATTTATAGATTTCCAATATTTTTAAAAGAAAACATAATCATATAATTTATTTAATATGATTTTTATGGAAAAAATATAATAAATAAGGCTATCAAGATTCAATATAACACCATAAGAGAATCAGTAACGAGAGAAGATAATATGGCCAAGATAATATTTTCACATCATAAGAGATGATGCCACATCGCAATACATGTGATTGAGAATAACGAGAGATCCATGTCAGAAGAAGGTGGTCTATATAGAAATTTACATGGTTATTCTGAATTGGTATTGGATAAGTGCTTTTTGTAGTGAATTAAAAGAATATTAAATGTTGAGTTTTCAAGAATTTAAATGAGAAGTTGAGTATGAAGATATTCATATATTTTGGGAAACATAGAACATATCTTGAGAATTTTAGATTTTTTAATAAATATTTTAATGAGAATTCAAATGTGTTTTTGAATGAATTCAATAAATAGAAAATCTCACTACCAAGTTTTTATGCATTTTTGACGCCCAAACCAAAAATAATGGTGTTATATATTACCTACAGTTGTGTTTAATGTTTGACTCGTATTTTTTGAAATAGGATTTCATTATTTGAGTATTAAGGAAATAAAAACATTAAATAGATATATATTGGGATTTAAAATAGACTTATTCATAAGAAGATTATATTGCAGGTATATGTGAGTTTAATGTCCAAATCTATGGAAGTTCAAAAAGAATAATGGAGATCTCTAACATTAGGGAAGAATATTATAGAAATATTCAATATTGAAATTTCATGAAATTTATGTGAGAATAATGTAAGAAATTATATTCATATATCACTGTGAATATAAATGTGAGAAGGTGTAGAAGAAAACCTACATGACTTTGTGATTTTGGGCGCACATTCTAGAGGTCATGTAATAAAAAAAGGAGGGAGTTCTCATATTTTAAGGTGATTCTATATATTATAGGAATTAAAAAGTAGGGGATAAATTATGAAGACTATGATACTGATGTTTCTAAAGAAACTAAACCCCATAGAATAGGTTTAGATCTAAAAAAATTCTTCATATCGTATGTGTTGAATAGGAATAAAATGATAGAGAAGGAGAAGAGGCTTATGTTTATGTTAATGTCTCTATAAATGCATCAATACTTGTTTAAATTTAGATCCAATGTGTTTCTAAATCATAGAAAGATTGAGTAATGACAAAGACCAACATTAATGATGTTCAACTGATCATATCATAGTAGTTTAAGTCATGTTCATTGTACTAAGAAGAAGTCTTGAAGAATAGGTGGTACCTATATAAATAACTCCATAAAAAATCTTGTGATTATACATTAAGAAACTACATATTTTCATAGTGTATTATACCTTATAGAAACTTGTTTTTTTCTTAGAACTAATTTTAATCACTAAACATTTATAGTGATAAGAAAATCATGTACTTGAAAAAGTAAAACATAGAGTGTGGGCTCTCACATTGAGATCAAACCTTATAATAATACTTGGCCCCTATTTTCTTACTAATTATGCATACATATAGAAGAGGTAAACATGAATTAATAGACCCATATCACTTAAAGAGGACCATGTATCAAGTATTAAAGAGGATAATTTAAAACAAAATAAAACATGGTAAAAGGGACCCCTGATTCACCCCACATATCAGGTGTTTGTGTGGCTTTAATAGGATCTACAAGTGGTATCAAGGGTATGGTTTACCTATGATTAGATCTAATTTTTCCCTTGTATTTTTTAATGTTATATATGTAATTCATATTTGAATAAGTAGTAGAAATGATTGATTTATCCATAATAATAAAGAATAGTAAGAAGAAAGAGGAAAATAAATTGAGAAAAATCTCAATGTAATTTTAATCACGACTTGAATCCATTCAAAGTGGAAGATAATCGTCTATCAAATATGTTTATAGTGATAATTTTAATGACACATGTTTAATTTATGTTGAGTGTTATGTAGATAAACACATTAAAATTGTGCAAGACTTTTACTCTCTATTTGAATGGGTTTTGATGAATTTTCTTATTGATGTTATCACATATATAGTTGATATTTAAAAAGAACTTCTTAAAGATATTGTGTAACTATAAAAGGAAGTTGAAAAAATGGATATTAGACTAGAAGTAATATTAAAAAGGTACAATTCACTCACAAACCTCTTTGATGTAATGTAAGAATCAGTGACTTGTTGAAATGAAAAGGTTTCATTAATTGAAGAAAAATTGAAAACTAAAATTTTCAAGA
This sequence comes from Viscum album, assembly GCA_963277665.1. Classification (NCBI taxonomy): domain Eukaryota; kingdom Viridiplantae; phylum Streptophyta; class Magnoliopsida; order Santalales; family Viscaceae; genus Viscum; species Viscum album. The sequence continues at coordinate 563,405,546 of OY728164.1, read as the reverse complement.
TGGAAATCAAAAAATAAATTAGGTTTATATAAGTTATCCATTAATTCTAAAAGATTCAAAAAAACATCTATGAGTTTCAAGTATTCAAAATAAAGAGTAAAAATTAATATGGTGAAAGACCTTGATAGGTATCTATAATGGAATATAGTACATGAAATTACGAATGCATTGAAATGATAAAGGAGGATTAGAAAGAAATATTGTGATTGAATGAGGATGAGAATAAGTTCTTCAAGATTAATAATCATGAAAATGAGGTAAAATTGAAAAATCTAGAATTTATTCCGCTTTTCTATAAATGTATTTCATTAATTTAATAAGATTTATAAACTAATATTTATAGGAGTGTAGTGGAAAATATTGTCTTTTATGAAGTAATTCATACACATAAATCATTATTCAATGTTTCCATAAATTTCCAAAATTCTATTCTTGAGGAAAGAAGAAACAATGTAAAAAACATGACATGTTAGAAGAGTAAAATAGAAAGATTCATAATGTTATAATTCAGAATATCCATGCTTTATAATAATTATATAAATAACTTCTTCACTTCAAGGAATCATAACTATAGGCTAAAGGTAAAATAGTCAAAAAGCTTTATAATTCTTTAAATGAATGTAATATTCAACAAAAAGATAAAATTATAAAGTTTAAGAGTGAATGGAAAGGTATTTTAAAAGTAGTTGAAAGTGAGAAGATTTATCTCATCTTGAAATGAATTAAATTAGAATCCAAATATAAAAAATCTAAAAGAGATAGATGCTAAAACATCAAATGATAATTAATAGAATATTTTTTTTTTTAAAAACATATGATGATTTTCATGTCTCTAAAAATAATCATACTAGTGGAAATAGAATATTTATAGCATATAAATACGCATCTACAACAAGATATTAAAAAAATGCTACCTCAATGTCCTAGTAATTTTATTTTCTATAATGTTATCTCATGTTCTAGTGAAGGTCCTTTATCTATAACTTTACTAATACATGTGGATAAAAATTTCCTGAATCCCACTAAATCATCAATAGTGTATGATAGTACATCTAAGAAATGTATTTCCCCTAGATTAACCCAAAAGGGTCGTGTTTATAGCTGAAAAATAATAAAATCATGAAAAAATACCTAGGAAGATTGCGACAAATATAAAGAGAACAAGAATTATTATCGACTATTGGTTTTTTGGATGTTCAGGAAGAGGGGAATTTATTTTTGGTATAATTCGTCAACTTATGAAGATTATATGAGGCACATTTAAAATGGTAGAATACCTAGAAAGAGAAGAAAACCTATTTCACAAAAATAAAACTATAAATATAATTAAGGATGAGGATTATGAATACATATATGAATCATTAAAGAATACCTATGATTTTTGAAACTTATATGGTAATTTTTATCAAATGATTTGGTATAGTTTAACATATAAAAACTCATTTGATTGTAATAAAAGAATACATCTTTAGTTAATGAAAATTAAATGGAATAATGATGAGCCTATCTTGGACAATAAATAAACTAATAAATATATTCAACAAAAGGATAAAATAGAGAATACAACTCCTAAGAAGTCTAATTTAAAGGCTGAAGAAGATGTCTCAAAATAAATAAAGTGATATTACTATGAAAAAAAGGCCACACCATAGATATATATGAATAATCCATGAAGAGAAATTTTATGATGAGAAAGTTGGACTTTAGGAAATCATAAATACTCAGGTAAGTGATAACAAGATTATTTTAGTATTTGAAAAAATTATTGAAGAAGATGTGAAGATTTTATATAAAAGGTTTATATCCATGGTTAAAAAAATCCTTGTAAATAATCTAAAAATATAGAATAGTTTCAAAAGATATTTTGGTTGTTTGGCCATCTAATTTGAAAAAGTAAAAACGGTTAGAGGAAAAATTAGAAATAACTTATGATAAAGTAAAAGATAAAATTTCATAACAAGATCATAAATTTCAAGAGTGGATATCAACCAATGACAACCTGAGTGTTAAAGGAATACTTTATAGGATGTGAAAGTTTGATGGACATTATCTGAACAGGTCATAATATTGTTGACAACATAAGATAAATTTGTAAAATAATATTGGAATATCACTAAGTGAATTATGTGATAACACCTAAAATAATTAAATTATATAAATAATTAAATTCATACTACACAAGTAATCTCAAGCTTTGAAAATTAAAGGGTGAATAATCATGAAGAGGATGATGGAAGAAGTTAGAAGTCCTGATACCTTGACATCTAAGGTGTATAAGCAAACTTATTTACAAGTAGTTCAAGTGAAGAAGTTGAGTGGGAATAATATTAAATATGATTACAAGGAACATGATTAAAATTTAAAGAAGGAGTGTCAAAATTTTAGAGGAATATCTCAACCTCAGTGTTACGTCTGATAAATCAAAAGGTCCCTAATTAATTTATATAATTATTTTATTTATGATAACATTCAAGGAATTGAAGAAGATGTTTATGGTTTTAACTACTAGAAAAAATAAATATATTTCTACTCATAGAGTATACATACTACAATGAAATATAATAATAAGTATTCTTCAATTAAGGTGTAGAAAAAATTATGAGGAAGATATAAAACATCAAAAGGTTTGTGAATTTGAAGACTCTAAAAATCTGGATTGCTGTATAAATACTAGATATAAAGAAATTCCAATAACATTTCCATACCTTATCTTTGTTTATATGCAACATAATTTTTAAGGGGGGGTTCGGTTGATAAAAAATATGAAATAAAAGGGGTCTCTCGATTAATGCACATGAACTTTTTTATAGGTTTCATTAGATATTTTTAAGTTACATATTTCTTTGTGATAAATCTATTTCAAAAAATCCCTCAAATGAGATTCTAAGCATAATATAAAATGTGTTGTAGTGAATGAAAAATATAGATATCCATAGTTTTATTTTCTTGTTTTCTACACTAGGCTATCACATGTATATATTGAATGGACAAATTAAAGTCTCTTTTTTAAGATAACCATATAGAATTATCCTTCTTTTAGAAATAGTGGGAAGTGTACCTGAGTTCTTTTAAAGGAAGAAGATGAGATCCGAATAAACATTCATTGTACTTTGTATTTATTGTCAACAAGGGGTAGAAGAAATAATATATATTGGAAACATATTGATAGTATGTTTTAGAAACATTGAGTATTGGTATTACCAATATATTCAAACGGGACGATTGAAGTGCCCAAATAAGTATTGAATTTTTTGAAAATAGTTTCAATATGTGTTTACTATGGTGATGATGATGCATAGAGGATTTTTATGGAATCATGTTGGGGAATTGGATATAATTCATATTGAATCATCCATGTATGACTTTAAAATATTGTGGTGGATATGATTCCATGTTCTACAGAATGGAATAGTGAGGTTTTAACTTAAGAAACTATGGTGGATAAGTTCATGATAATGTGGAAAATTATGTGTAACTATTTAAAAGATAGTCTTTAAAGAAATCAAATGAATGTGTTTTTTGATGAATGAACACTATCTATAAAAACATTGAGATGTTTTCGGGGTTTTAGAAGACCTGTAAGTTAGCTAAAGAGACTGTGAGTTTATTTAGGTGATGTCTAGAGTCCTATATATCCATGTATCCATTTTAATCATGAATCTAATTTCGGTTACGTAGGTACATAGTTGATCTACACTGTAACACCCTAGTCTAGATCAAAAAAAATTATCCAACGTTCTACATTCCCCCATTAGTGCCTCCCAAAATGAAATTGATTTATAACTGTCATTTGGGGTCAAACACAATTAGTGGGGACATTATACCCTTATTATAAATAAACAAAATCATAAATAATAACATAGTATAATAAATAAAAAATTCTAAAAAATATAGCATGAAATGTATCTCAATTCATACTAAATAAAAAAATTAGGACCCCTAAATTGGTATGTCAAGAAAAGTGTGTGAAATATATATATATATATATAAATAAAACACCATGACTTCACTTTGGAGGGCATCTCGGTACCGCCTCTGAACACCAAGCTCAATTTCCTAGATCTTTGTAATATGGACATTTCCCTTTCCTATTTCTGGGGTCATAACATCAATATGTACATTAAGATGGACATGTAGTGTGTGATTATAAACCCAGTGGGAAACCACCAATGTTTCCTTAACATGAGTTCACATGTATAATACTGTATTTTATGAAAATAAATAAATACGCAATAAAAAACATACAATCCTGTACTGAGTGGTCATGCACTAACCAAGCTTCTAGAAACTCCCAACCATACCTACATTGTCTTTATACTAAAAATATATTCATAAAATAAGTAATGAACTAAGGATGACCACATGGTCACCACATCATTCAGTTAGATGCAAAAATGCTAAAGTGTCTTTGGTTAGAACACATAAGGCCATCATGCCCCATCTATCTTAGAATCAATACAACCCATATACCTCTAGGTCATACCACACAAAGAAATCATACCATGTTGATATATCTGGAATTAGATCACTTAATTCCATCATGCCCCACTATTTCTGCTTGGTTCAAACCCCTAATAACTAACATGCCCCTAGGTCAGGCCATACAAGAACACCATTTCCTATTTTCTAACTCAGTCATGTCATCATATCACATATAGTGTCTGAGCATGCTCCCCCTCTAGGGCCACTAATCCATGAAGGGTCCACATGTTACTTTGGTACCATGAATAGAACAAATACATATCATATAAAAAATGCATCACATAGATACAATTTCATCATATCAATCACATATATCTTGAGGAATAACAAAACAATCATGCTAATAGTATACAATCACACAAATGTCATCAAAATCTAGTATGGTAGCACGGGATACACATAGAAACATGAAATAAAACAAAAGAAGAGTCTAAATCATATGAGAACACAATGAAATACAATTCTCGCAATCATAAACCTAAAATACATATGGTAAGTAGCTTCATACCTCAAGGTATTTGATGTTAACGTCAATGTTTTTCATGGGTTTCATCTTTTGAACCATATATTCACAATAACTAGAACAATATTCCACTCCATGATATATTATAACTCATTCCACATAAAACAAACATCATTCAAGAGAAATATTCATGGAATAATAAGTTATATTTTATAAAAAACATACCCATCGTCAATTACTGAAAAAAGTAATTTTCATGTTTGGTAGAAAAAAGGAGAAATTCATTGCTCTTAAATAGTGATAAGTGAAGAGATGATGTGGGTGTCCAAAAATATAAATCAATAAGAATGGGCCTAATCACCCATGATTTGATCATCTAGAACGGATAATAAATTAGAAACACGGTGAATAAAATGTCTATTAACACATATTCACAAAATATTTCATCTGAAGCCTTACCCTAAAAACACTCATATGTTTAGCTAGAATTCCAAGGAAACTTCAAGAGGAAATCCAAATCAATTAATAGGGGTTTGAAACTAATGAAACTATATAAAACAGACAATTTAATCAATACATGTTTCCACTTTTTCTTAATTATGATCCTAGAAGAAGGATGACCATTATGTCTATTTCAAAGCTGGCCCAACATCCAACATTCCCTCCACCATGACCTGAACATGAATGTGATGTTCTTGTGTAGACTAGACAGACAGGGATATCCCTATAATGTGTCACTAAAAGGTTGTCTATTTTTTGTCAGCACGATCTTCAAAATTTTTGTGGTGAGGTCAAACTATTAATGGAAGATAGTTCATTCCCTCCATGCTCATAGCCACTCCCTCAACATGTAATTTCCATTGTGATATTTTTATACTGAATCATAGTAGGGAAACCACAGCTTGAACCAAGATGTGGTATTGCTCATTTTGGATAGAAAAAAATCTAAATCCCATTTTAATCTTCCAAAAGTTACACCCAAGCGTGGATCAACCCAAAACTTTATGGAGTAAAATGGAAACAATAATTTTTATATTAGTAACAAAAAATAAAAGTAATTAAACAACATGGAAAACCATCTAAAAAATTTTACTAAATCACATAGACAAATGATTCATCTTTCCAATTTCAGTTACATTGAAAACTTATGGAAAAAAAGTGAATTTTATCATGGATCCAAATTCATTTAGGTATTTTGGGTTGATATAAGATGATACTGCAATGTAACTAATGTGAACCACATAGCCAATGTGAACTATATAGCTGATTTCTACGACGCATACGTGAACCACATATGTTATTTCAATCCACATATGGGATAATATGGTGTGATTTTTTTACTTAGTCATTTTTCACCAACCATCCATATAAGATATTTTACAATATAAATACTAAAATTATACATGTTTCTAGAATTTGAATATTCCGAGATGTTAAAAAATCAGATGACATTTTTTCATTGATATTCATGGAAATAACATTATGATAAATAATGTGATCACAATTGAAGATAATATCAAAGGATAATTAAACAAGGGATAAGAAAATATAGATGAGACAACATCTCTGAATTATAATATATGATTCCACATCATATTTCATGTGAACCTGATGAATGAAAGATCTATTTCATGAGAAGGAGGTCCACATGGAAATGCACATCAGTATTTTCAATAGGTATTCAATAAGTAGATTTGGGGGAGAATTAAAAGAATTATAAATTATAAGTCATTTAGAAATTTAAATGAGAAGGTTAGTATGTGGATATTAACATATCTCATGAAAGATAGAATGGATCTTCATCATTCGATAGTTTTTACTGAATATTTGATCAAGAATTAAAATAAATTATTTAATGAATTTAAAAAGGATAAAGTATCACTACCAAATCTTTGAGGCAATGTAGACCATCCTACCACAAATGATGGTGCTATATATTCTCTATTGCTTTGTTTAATGTTTGATGAATATTATGTGAAAGAGGAATTCATTATCTAAGGAAATTCAAAATTTCATTCAACATCTTTTGCGATTTAAAATAATTTTATTTAAAGGAGAAGTATATGGTCGATATATGTGAGATTCATTTCCATGTATACCATAGTTTAAAAATAGTATGAAAAATCTATAGATTTTGAGAATAAGATTACCAAAATCATCAATTATGAGTTTTCATGGAATTTACGATAGAATAACTTGAGAAATTATATTCATGTGTTTCTATGAATATAAATGTGAGAATATTTATAATAAAATCAGTGAAACATTGTGATATATAGAACACATTCTCAAGTCAATAAATAAAAAAAGTTAGATTTATTATCTTCAAAGTTGATTTTGTATTTTCTATGAATCCAAATGAGTGATATAAATTATGGTCCCTTCAAAAAATAAGTTTCAAAAGAAATAAAAACCCATCAATGAAGGTAAGATCTAATGATATTCAGGAGTTTCTATGTGTTAAAGAAGAATAAGAAGATAAATAAGGATAAGATAATGATTTTTATGCTTATCTAACTGATTGAACACTCTATAAAATTGAGTTACATTGTGTTCCAAAATTACAGAGAGACTATGTAAAGAACATGTCCAACATGAATGGAATTTAATTGATTAGATCTTAATATTTGAATCCATGTTCAATGGTTCAAGAATGAGTCTTGAAGAACATGTGGCACCTATCTAAAAATTCCATTAAAGAACTTGTGGTTCCAGTATAAACAATTCCATATTTGGGTAGTGGATGGTACCTACCTAAAACATGTGTACAATTTAGACTACACTTGTAATCACTGCAAATTTGTAGTGATAAGAAAATATGTTCACTCAACAAAGGTTGAACATGACAATGAGTGAGATCTCATATTGATTCCAAACCCTATAAAAATACGTGAGTACTATTTAAATTCTTATTCTGAATACATAGGTACGGGTCACATATGAATTAACAGATCTATATCAATTAACTAGGATAGAGAATCAATTATAAGAAGTTATAATTTAAAATAGAATAAAACTTGGTAAAGGGGGAAACCTGATTCACCACCCACTCAGGTGTCTACATGGTCATGTTGGATTTTACAAATTAAATTCATATCATAAACATTTATCTCCTTTTGTGAAATATTTACCCTAATCGGTTTTTGTGAAAGTAGATCATCAACATATATATATATTTCCTATTTTAGGTGAATAGTTCTCATGTTTCTATACCAATCAAGAATGTTTCTTCCATTCAACTTCTTTTTGTCTATAATGGATCTTATGGTTATTACGGTTTATGATGCTACTATCTATAAAAAAATTGTTTGATTAGTGTCATGTTTTATATCTTTTCATTAATTAATTTTCATGATTAGATCCAAATAAAATTTAATTCCACATTCATTATATTGATTTACTTAGCCAAGATCCATATTTAATTATGTAATTATTCTCCTTTAGTGTTTCTCTAATAAAATAATTTTTTAAGCTGGAAATCATACCATTCAAAATAGGCATGACTCTTGGATAATAGAGTGTATAAACCTTTATTAAAGTACTTTATATGAATACACATAACTCTATTCCTCAAGTAACCTAATCCAATTAGGGCCTTGTTGATATTGTAACCCAAATATAACACCAAGAATAAGCTAAAACATTTAATTAAGGGGAACCCAACATTATCCTAACCCACCCAACAAAATAATATAGAGTTACAAATTACTTCATTTCCATACAGAAGATAATCCATGGGAACCCAAATTTATCCTTAATTAACCAGTTGGATGATCTTGGTTTTTATAGGTTCCTATTTTTAATGAATCTAACTCCTATTATTTAAGGGGTTTTCATTTAAATTATCACCAATTTAATACACACATTATTCAACTTAAATTCTGAATACTGCATCTCATGTAATATTTATCTTTTCATTTTTTATTTATTTTGGGAATTAATTCTTCTAATGATTTATTTTCTTAATTTCTATTGAATACACCAAATTAATGTGTTTACACCACATTAATGTGTAACTTTTACAAAACTCATAGTTTGTGTTACTCACCCAAAAATAGATGTCCAACATATTCATATATATCTAAATGCATCATATTCATAAGTTATATAAACTCTCATGTAATGTTTTAGGACTATATAGGATAGATAATATCTATATGAGTAAGCCTAGAGTGATAGATATCAAACCCCTCACCTATCTAGAATTATGAGTAATCCTCTGGACTGGTGAGTACTATGAACCTAAGACCCTATACCCATGGATACTTTAATCATAAAATAATCCAATTCATGATAATTATAAAACCTAATATACACATACTATGTCCAATTAATAAATTCAAGATAATAAACTCAATTTAAAAAAGAGGTCAATGAAGATGAAAACTAAATTTTATGCATTCGCACCAAGCATTAAATGTAAGGATCTATCTTCTAGAAGCTATTTATCACATAAATAAAGCATAAAAGATATTAAAATATAAAAAATATTATATACATGAAAAAATACAAAGAATAACATTCAAAATAAATCAAAATTTCCCAAATTTAAACATGAGAATAATTTATGGACGATTCATAAAAAAATATTAATATAAACACTTTATAATGAAGTTAAAAAGTATGGATATTCCATAATAATATACCTAAACACTTGTATATCCAACTTGAGCATTCAATATTTCATACTTTTCATTATATATAATTAATATATATATATATATATATATATATGAAATTTCATTAACTAATATATAACAAATTCTCATATATATATATATATGAATATTATGCATAAGAACATAAATTCATGATAAATATATGCACTTTATGTTTATACAAATAATACATATAACATAAACATGTATTAAATTTACATGAAACATATGAATGTGTATTTTTTTTTCACAACCAACAATATAGATGTTTAAAGGAGTCAAACTTCATAAAATGAATGGTTAACAATAGCTTATATGTTAAATAAATGATAATATGTTCTCTCATTGATATTTTATATATTTATAACATAATTTTTATAGGTTGTAGGGATTATTCTTGGGAAAAATAATCAATAAAAATGAAGATCTATTTTGACATGTCAATGCTAGGAGGAATTAATTTTTATTTTATTAAAAGTATCAAAGAAAGAGAAATTTATTTTCTTATATAGGGATGAATATAATAATGATTTTTTGAAGAAATTTTTCATAAAAGAATCTAGATAAGTTTCCATACATACAGTAGTTGGTTTGAAGATAATATTGGATGTTTCAAAATAATGTGTGAATTAAAAATAATTTATAAAATAAATTGGAAACCTAATGTATCTCAAAACATCTTGACCTGACATAGTCTATACAGTGATTTTTTTATAAGATTTAAAAGTGATTCAAAAGAATCATACATGAAGGCGACCAAGATTATAATTAGATATATAAAAGGTACTATGATTCATGGATATTTATATAAAATTGTCCATGATTTTATTTTTTTTAGTTACATTTATTCTAATTTTTCTTGAAACATTATTGATAGAAAACCAACATCTAGTGGATGATTTTTTTAAGATAAAGTTGTGTGAGTTGGAAATAAGATGAAACAAATATATTAAAATTAGTAAACAATAGTTTTAGTATTTTTATACTACACAATCACAAACAAAAAAAATATTTTTATGGGATAAAAACTATATGATATGTCGGTGACGATTCAACCCCCATTGAGAATTGGATGTCAAAACCAAAGTAAAATAAATCTATCAGAAAATCCAAAAAAACAGTCTATATCTCAACAAATTTATATGAAATATCATTTTATTAATGGAATATTTGAAAATGGAGATATGAAGTTAGAATATATATTTCCACAAAGAATCAATTTGATGATATTTTTACAAAGGGTATTCTAAAATAAATATTTCTTGAGCTAAGGTTATAAATGAAATTTCATTCATTACCACATACTTAAAACACATTGGATAAGACCCATAATTATTTAGATTTTTTTTTGAAGGGGGTTTAAATATATATAACTCGTATTATGTGTGTTTTTAGTAATTAAAATATAGTTTTATTAATTAAATGGGTTAAATTACTATGTTTATTTAGGGGGACAATATGGACTTCATGAGTTCTAAATTTATTGTCATCAAGGTATAAAATTATCTAAATAATATTATTTTATATAGTATTGTCATTTAATGATATTTCTCTATAAAAAATGATTTTAAATTAATTTTATTTATTTGATATTATAATAAATACAAAGGGAGAGATTTAAGAACCCAATAAATTATTAAAGCTTTTTTGTACTAATAGTCAAAAAATATTGATAAACATTTAAATTAAATGAAAACATTTTTAGTGCATTTTATATGTTTAAATAGTATTTTGGGAGTTTGGGGATTTTAAGAAACTGATTTCTGGAATCCCGTATGGATAAGTAAGTGTAAAATATAATTTTAGCTATCTAGGTATGATTAAACAAAAAATGTTAAAGACCATGCAACAATAATCTGAATTTAATTTAAGAGTGTCCCAAAAGTTATAAAGGTTTTATAAGAGAAATTAAAAATATATATATGTTTAACCCATAGGTTACAATGTGTACTTAGGTTTTCTATGAATTTAGATAATGTAAAGTAGATAGGTAATATTAAGAATAATTTTCAACTAACTATATATGACTAACTCGATGATTTCAAAGGATATGTAATATTACACAGTATCTTATGTAATATTAATATAGGTTTTAAGTAAAAATATGTACGAACTTTTAAGTCTCATGTAAGAGTAATATGGTCTAGCATAAGAATAATCTGGGCACACATATGTGTTCACTAAAGCTATATAACATTAATTACATGTTACATAAGTTATATTTTCTTGAAGACATGAGATTATTTAATGGGTTAAATTGGATTTTGTGGTATAATTAAATAATAAATACATAATTGATTTTATAAAGAGATATTCTAAAGAGTATTTTGGAGATTTAAATATATTATTTTTTCCATATTTTTTATAAATTGAGTACATTTTTCTTAGGTGTGGTTTTGACTATATGTAAATAAGGATTATTAGACAAACAATCTTAGAAGTTTTTTAATATTAAAATATAGAAACTATCAAACTGATCATGATAATTATTTTAAGATTAAAAATGAGATGATGAAGAGGTGATGAGAAATATTATGTTAGAAAGACCAATATGTCACTACTATTGAATATTTTTTAGTTGTAAACGCTATTTTTAAAAGAGGAGGAGGATATTCATGCTTAATATTATTGATTCATTGATAATATACACCTATTAATACTAAAATAGATTAGATTTTAATGAATATATTTATATTTTATTTTGGACACCATTATATATTAATCGGATTGTGTATAAATAGAATATTGATAGACATCAACTGTTGGGAAATGCGTTTTCTATTAAGGATGATACCTAAATAATTTTTATTTAATTTATCATATTATTGAATAATCTATGTATTATATTATACATAACATTGAAAGGATGTATTCACTCACATTGGGGGATAAAATTATAAAAATCCACCCCATTTTTGTATTTTTCTTTATTTTCTATATATAGGAAAGGGTAAGTCTCAATTTTGAGTGGATCTTGACTCTAAACATCTATAATGGTTAATTTCAAAAGAAACTATAAAAAGGTAATATTTATTTAACATCTCATCTCTATGTTAATTAACAGATTACCTTGGTGGATCAATGGTGGTAGGTCCATGACCTCTTTATGAAAAACATTTAGAAACTCTTCCATGACTCTAGAAAACTCTTTTACCTGAACCTTCACCAATAACAATAAATTATACTGAGAATTTTGAAAAAAAATATTTTTAATTGGACTTAATGCCACATAATTTCTATTTTTTACACTATTTTTGGATGATTTTTTGATTTTGGATGAATTTGGATATGATTTAATGATTTTGAAGATGAAAAAGAATAATCTACAATGTATATTATGACAATGTGGATATTTAAGAATAATTATTGCTAAAAAATTATAAATAAATACTATGAAATGTAATATTATTATACTGTAATTTATATAGATGGATGAACTCATGGAAAATTTGATTAAGTACTAATTTTTCCATGAAGGAAAACCTTTTGAACTATGGATCTCACATTCTATTTAAATTGAATATTTCATTAGTATATTGTGTCATAACTAAAATGGAAAAATAACTAGAGAAAAATCAATCATTTTTTTCATAATGTTACATCTTTTAAAATGTAAAAAGTTTAAGGAAGATATATGAAATTATGATTTTGTTTAAGAACTTTAGATTACTATATCTTGATTTATAGAGATTCAAAGATATATTTTGATGTACCATTAGAGTTTTTAATGGTTTTAATTTCTTATCAATATTCTTTTGAGTAACTAAAAATAATTTAGGTATTGTTTGAGTTTATGAATAATGTTTTTGAGATGTTTTGAGGTGATCTGATGTTAATTAAATATATTTTATGATTTTTTACCATGTTCTTGAATTACTATGCTGGAAGTTGAATATTTTTTATAATTAAATTATCTTACGAGCCTCATATAATATATTTTATCACCATGTAAGTGAATTGATGTATGAATATGAAATTTGTGACCCGTGTATGTAAATTGATCTACATATATGAAATTTGGTGACCCGCATAACATATTTGATCCATACATAGGTTATTTTTTCTGGGTGTAAGATATTTCATCTATGAATTGGATAATTTATCTATGTATAAGTAAATTGGGTGACATGGATGAATTTTTACCATATCATGTTTTTCTTTGTGTAGAATAATTTTTTCTAGAATTTTTTAATTCTAAATAATTTAAACTAGATGATGCCCCTAATGATTTTCATTGGATTAAACATCATATATAAAATATGATTTAAACTGGTTTATGTGATTTTTAAAACTAGTGATACTGATGCATATCTATTTAAACTTATATTTTATTTTTAATTAAAAAAAGTATAATGTGTAACAAAGGTGAGTTTTTTACTGAATAATATCCTAATATTATTTCTAGAATATCAATGTGATGATGTTGTTGAACTATTAATTTCAAACAATCACACGCTTCAAATTATGCATTGATTTAAATATTTTTTTTAAGAGTATAAGTTTAGGTTTTGGATTATCTAGGTATTTTTAATTAGTTTTCCATGCTACAAGATGGAATAATATGAGTTCGATCTGAAACATTGAGAATAAGAAGACGGTTAATAGTGTAAATTCACAAATTTATTTATTTGTGAATTATTCATCAATATTGATCAAATATAGAGAAGGTTATTAATTTTCTTTTATAAGACACTAAATGAAAATAATGGTAAAAGTGGATGTTGTATGAGTTAATAATTTATATAGAGGTGAGAATATTCAGAGGTCATGGTTTATGTTTTAGGAACCTAATATAATGAGGAAATGTGAAGGATCATGTTTTATGATTTTGTTGAGTGAAACTTCAAGTGTGATGAACTAGAAATGATTTTTCTATAATTAATTTAAATCAAGGAGTTCAAAAAACATTAAATATAATGAGATGTTAATGAGATAAAAAGTTATTAGTGATACTTTTAGAAACATCGAGTATTGAAATATCAATAGAATAAGAGATATTGAAGCCTAATGACTAGAATTTATCATATGCAACTATTCAAGCTCAGTAATTCAGCTAATCGAATATAAGTGTGATATTAATAAGTAGATATACATTAGAATATATAAAAAGAGATAATGATAATCTTGAATATTTTTAAAGGATTTTAGAGGAATATACTTATAGTTTCTATTTTTAGAAACAAAATCTTCACATTGATCTTTCTCATTCTAGTTCTATTACATTGTATATATTGTCTGATGTTTCACAATGAAGTGTGGATATAAAAATTGATGGTATGATTTTACTCCATTACATGTAATATAAATTCACTTGTGCCTATAGTAAATAATAAAAGTTTGGGGGTAGTAGTCAATTCTAGAAATGTATAGGCTTTTTAGGAAGGATCTAAACCTTCTAAAAATCGTTACATTCATCGATCATAATTTTCATGCATGTGATATAATGTCTTAGAATTCATATTTGAGTCGATCGAACTTTGACGGGTTATATAGGTGGATTTAAAATTAAATAAATTATAAAAACGGGTCTCTATAGATTCACCCCTCCTCTCAATGGAGTAATCCGATCCTAAGACACTTAAGCAGGTATTGGAGAAAGTTTTTCTTTATTTATTTCATTCATATGCTTATGATAGATAATATAAATTCTCTTAAAATTATGGGTGTACCTACATTTTATAGAAAAAAAAATTCATATCTAGAAGAACAAGATGTTTTCATATATTACATCCCATGGATTGGAGGTTAGCGATGCGGCCATTTTTGGTTTCTAACCATTTTAAGGAATTATTTAATGAAATTTTTAGATAAAATAAATATAGATATTGATGGAAATGAACAAAATTATACTCTACTTCCTTTTTAAAAAAATATAAAAAACATTATGGGGCTATCATCCATGAATTAAATTCAGGATAATCATGAAATTAGCTATAAATGAAAATTGAAAGATAATGGATCCAATTTAAATGTTTTTATAATCCAATTTAAAGGCATCAAGATGAAAAAAGAAAGATAAAGTTCATGATTATGTTACAAGGGTCAACGAAATTTCATGAAACACCCCAGGGTTTGGTTAAAATCTATAAGATCCTATAATTGTCAAAAAGATCATGAGAAACATTATATATTGGTTTAAATATAATATCTCATCTCTTAATTATATATAAAACCTATCACATTATCAATTACATAATGTTATTATAGCCTATTAGATGTGAAAACATCCAATCTTCAAGAATAAGGTTAAATATTATATGGACTCTGAGGCCCTAATAAAGTTAAAAAAATCAATGAAAATGTTTATGAAGTATATTTTAGTGAATCATACAAATATGAGGATTTTTGATACTTTTAAAGAATAATTTCTCTTACTTCAAAGTGGTTCTAGAAGGGAAAGATCAATAATAAATGAATTTTTCCATTTAGATGTTATAAATGTAATGGAATTTGGAGTTTTTCTATTAATTTTCCTATGAATATGGGGGCTAAAATTGGATCTAAAAAAGATGGTAAACCTTACAAAAAAAAGTGGGATAAAAGATTAAAAGAATAATTTAATTATAATAGAGGAAATAATATATATTTTATAATAAAGAGAATAAATCTAACTTGAAATGGAAAAAATTTGATAATACACCTTGTATTGAATATAAATTTAATTTTTGGGAGAAATTTAACAACTTCATGTCTCATGTTGAAACATATTTTGACACTTCATGTAGTGAAGAAGATGATTCAGATCCTAAAAATATGGATCAAATTTTAAAGTATGTTTGTGAATATTTTCTTGAGTATGATAACATACTCAATAAAGAAAATAAAAAACTAATTAAATAAAAAAAATTGAATGAAGGGAATAAATATTTTAAAAATGTATAATCATCTATTGTTTTCGAGATCAAAAAAAATCAGGTTCAATGTTGATGAAAAAGAGAAGATGATAAAAGATATTGAGGACATATTTTCCTTGAAAGAGGAATAACTATCAAAGACACAATATAATTTTCCTAAGGCTGATAATTAATTGAAGAAGTTTAATGTTTATTTTTTTAAAATATTTGATGTCAATGATGAACCTTGTAAGTCACCCAAGAGAAATTTCTCAAAAGACCAGGTTAAAACGTACTTGATAAATCTTCTTGAAATTTTCGTTTCACTAATAATATATGATCAAACATGAAATTTAATATATTTTAAGCCAAAAAAAATATGGGAAACATTATATTATATCATTAGAGAAACGTAAGAAATATTGAAGCCTAATGTCTCCAAAATAAACTAAAAATCCTACTGAAAGTGTATAGAGAGACCAAAATCCTGAATAACATTTCAAGTATAGTTTTTATTATCCTGAAATATACAGATTCTAAGGATACTTCTGGTGTTCTAGAGTGTTATAAAATAATTTCTACACATTGTGGTACAATATTTAACTGTTGTCAGTGAGGAATGAAGACAATGGGGGTCATTCATAAGAGATGATCACAAGTTATCTAATAAGATAATAAATGAAGAGAAATACTTCCAATTAGTCTAATCAGAATATATTTCAGTGTCTTGAGGAATTATATGGCATGTTTAAGAAGTAAATTCATGATTTTTTTGAAGTGTATGAAATAATTTCCAAGATATATTATTTATACTAATAATTTAAAGGGTATTTAGAAGCACAAATAAGAAAAGTAATGTCTTATAGAAATTCTTTTGAAGGCTAGCAAAAAAATTTCTAAGTCTTGTGTTCTTGATAGTGGGTTGTCATTCCACAAGATAGGTGATCTAAAGGTTCTAACACCAATTTATAAACATGAAGTAGTATTAGTCGTATCTGGTAATGATTTCCTTTTAAAAATTTTATCAACTAAAATTGAAGCCCAAAATATAAAATTAAATGATGTTTTGTATGTGGAAGGGTCGAAGCATAATTTCTTGACTTTTAGTCTGTTCTGTGTTAGTGGGAATAAGGTAGTTTTTTCAAAAAGGTATTATGTGTCATTGAATGCCTATATGATGCAATGATTATTACACAATTAAAAATAACAAATGATTATGTATTTTTAATTATTGATCAAACTAATTACTATTATTTAGGTGGAAAAGAGAAGATTATGTTATAGCACAAGATAATTGGTCATCTTAGCCAAAGATGCCTTAGATAAATTTATAAAAATGATGTTGTGAAATATATACCCATTTTAAAAATAGAATGTAGGGTTTTTTCGGAACATTTCAGAAAGTTAATATGACTCTCAAATCTTACAAGAAGTTTGAAATTATTTATTAAAGACCAATGGAGGTCATTCACATTCATTTATATAGTACCATGTGGAAAAAGTCTACAAGGTATTATTTATATTTCATCACATTCATTTATGATTATAATCAAAAGAATAATATCATGTTCATCAAGAACAATTTATAATCCATTGAGATGTTTAAATTTTTCAGGAGAGATGTTGAAAAAGAGTTGGTATTCTTCTTTAAGAAATTAAGATATGATAATATAAAGGTATAAAAATGTGATGTAGTTAATGTATATCTTTCCAAAAATAGAATCAAGAATAAATTAAAATCACAATATACATCCCAAAAAATGGTTTTTTGATTGAATAAATATAATCATTGATGACATGGGATGAATAATCCTAGTTAAAAATATAGTATCAAAATATTTTTGAAGAGACGTTGTGTCTAATGCTATACACATTCGATTATAATTACTTTTGAGACCCAATACATGTCATAATACTTATTAAATTTGGAACAAGAATAATCCAAAAGTAAATCACTTCAATGAATTTGTTATTCCATTCTTTATAAAGATCAAGGGCGACAAGTTTGGAAAGTTTTAAGAGAAATTTTGTGAAGCTGTCTTTATGGGAAACCTATCTAGTAAAAATGGGGATAAGTGTCAAAAGAAAAGTGTAATTTTATTTATGTTCATATGCTAAAATCATTGAAAATAATAATTTGTATTAGTTTTTTAGGCTGAAAGAGAGTATACACAAGATTTAATGAAGTAGAATGTTGAAAAATTTATTCCAAAACAAGCTGAATTTGAGCAGAATGTTGTTGATATTGATTTTGATCTAACTTATAATGATGATATTAATTTTAATCAGGGTTTTATACATAAAATATTTTTTAAATAATTTTGATGCATATAATATAATAAAAACCCAATTATCACTATTCCAAACTAGAATAAGGCTGATAATTGAAAATCAAACAGCTCGTATATTACAGGTTTAACCAAGAATTTTGGTTATAGATATTAAAAATAATGAGTGATTTCAATACATGAACAGTGAGATAAATAAAATTAAAAATAAATACAGTTGGTATTAGTTCCAATACCCAAATAAAAAAATGTGATTGTCACAAAGGGGGTGTGTCTAAATAAAATGAATGAGAATGGTGGGATGATAAGAAACAGGTGTGACACCCAAATATTTTAGAATGTATTTACTTTTTATAAATAAAATTGTTTGATATCATGTGAACCATTAAATCCTATAATTTTTTTGAAAATTCACTATATATTATAAAATTATGCATATTATATTTCATTTAAATTAAATATAATTTTTAAAAATAATTTATAATTCACTTAAGAAATATATTGATCCTAAAGAACTGTTTAGAAAAAGTTTTTATGAGTATTTTTTTGTCAAATATTTTTTATTTTAAAAATTATGAAACATTATTTATTTCACATGTATAAAATTAATTCATTGGTTATTAATTATTTATAAATGAAAATAATGTCATTTTAAGTTTAAAAGTGATTTTTTATGAAAATAAAATACTTTTATGCGTGTAATGTGTTTGTATCTTAATAAATTAAGTTCATCACTATTTAAGAGTTATTTTAAAGAAATATGAATATAATATATTTAATAAAATAATTTAACATTCACATGTTAGTTTTTACTAGGATAGTAATTGAATTAAATCTAGTGTTATGCTTAAAATGCAATTTTCTGAAAACATTTTTTTTTCATTTTGCATGATTATTTTAAAATTAATTTCCACCACCTATTGAATTTGAATTTATTGAAATGGTTTCAAAATTATTAATATTAATTTTTAAATTGATTAATGAGACCTTTTTTATTTTTTCTATTAATTTATGTTAACTGTGGTAAAACATTGTTACCTCGATTAAGGTTAAAAAGTGTTAATGAGGGGGTTAAACTAAAAGATAATGTTTAAAATATCACATAAAATTTTAAAATTTTGACTGGATGAAGATATTTATTCCCACTTTTATGTTATATTAAAAAAATTTCCTTGTTTCCACTTTCACTAGATTAAGAATTTATAATATTCTATTGTTTTAAGTATTTATAGGTTTTCCACTCACCTCACTTATAAAAGAGAAACACGTATCTTCTCTTATAAACACAAATGGAGCCCTTTATGTCAACCAATATCTACCCAGATACTCTCCCCGAAATCCTATCCATGACATTTAGGTTCCCTTATTTCCAAAGGACCCATTGAATAATCCTTATGGTGCTTTTAGAGGAAGATACCCGAAGAAGATGTATGTGTTCTTACCAAGATTTTTCATGGTTTTTTTATTCTTAAACATAATAAAAATATTATATAACCATATTAAAATGATGAAATAAGTATATTTTTATAAAAAAACTTTTAAATTATTTTTATATCCATTTTACATCTGATTCCCATTCATTGGAAAATGACAACATCGCTCTTGTGTGTGTGTAGATAAAAACCTCCATGAAGCGATGTGATTCATTTTTAATTTTATATTCACATAGATTATTAGTAGAAGAGATTTAATGAATATATATATATATATATATATTAATTATATAATTATGGTTATATAATTTTAAATTATTATTTACTGATCTTTCGTTTGATCCATTAAAAATTGGTGACATCACTCATTTGTACGTATAGACTACTGTCTCCATTAAGTGTTGTAACATATTATTTATCCCATCATATATGGATGATTGTAAAAGTGTATATAATTAATAAATATAATAATTATGACATGATTAATATTTTTTAGATGATGAAACCATGACCATGATATAATGACCGAAACTATAAAACTGAAACATGTAAAGAAAACAAACCTATTTTCACCCTAATGTTCATTTTAATGAAGAATTATTAATAAAAGGATAATAGAAAATTTTAAAAGAATGATTTGTAGTATGTTATTCTGGAATACTTTATTATAATATATTTATAATAAATCTATATTTATTATACCATAGGTTTATATGCATACGACAAAAGTTGGGACTTGAGATAAGGGTTTATGTAACAATCCCATTTATTTTCTAGATTGTATATGTTAAATTTATATTGTGTGGAATTATATGATAATTATCCTATAAAACAAAAATATTTTCTTCTTATTTGATTATTTATAGGATTTAACATTATTATTATTACTTTCCTCTCATTTTAAATTAAGATGATTGAGAAAAAATTTAAGAAAAGCTGATTCAATTTTTTTAGGTCCGTGAATCTTTGTCTTTCAGATAGTTGTTCTTAAAATTGTTTTATGGAATTTTTCCCCTATGAAAGAAATGTTTTAAAAATGGAATTTTCACTACATTTGAATTTATTTACAATGTTTTAAATGGAATATTAAAAAAAATTATGAACAATTTATTTTTGATTTTTTTTTCAAATGTGTAAAAAATGTTCTCTTTTAACATATACAACATGAGATTTTTTCCAACACCATTACTATTATTGATTTGAAACTTAATTTATCAGTTTAGATGATTAATTTTAATGAAAATAATTTTCTCAATATTCAGTGAATTTTTATTTAAAATGTTATTAAAATGAAAGGGTATTTTTCTCATGATTTCGAAGAAAGGTTCAAATGTTCTTTTAAAGGCATTTTTCATCTATGCCTATATCCTTTGATATTTATTATTCTTCACTGGGGATATGATCTTATGATACTATCCAATTTATTTCTTTGTATGACTTATTATTATTAAACCCATTTCCTTCCAATGGGTTAATTGTGTTATTATGAAATATTTAGGAAACCCATTTATTATTCATGGATTATGATATAATGAATTGATGAATGATTTATGAGCATGTAGCACACCTATGTATGGTTTTAATTATGAGACTGGTTATCCTAGAGTTATATATCCCACTAATGAATTATTTATGTATTGATATCTCAAGAGATAATATATAATTCAATGGGGAGTTATATATGTTTAGTAAGTAACGCTGTCCACTATGATGTCTTGGGAGTGAATATTATTTAAGGAAATGATTGGATAGGGAGTGAACTCAATCAGATATGAGAATTTTTCAACTATAATATTCATAAAAGGGAACATTATCTATAGAAATGATTATCTATGCTTATGTATATGCAAAAAACTTATATATTATGCTTATAATATCTTATCATGGCTAATGAAAGATTATTGATGATCCTCACTCTTATGAGTTATGACATTTTTATGAACAATACCAAGGCTTGAGGTAAGGTAAGCACTTTATTTTATCAGTGCTAAGGATAAAGAACTGATAAAAGCCTCGCCTTTATTAATGCAAGCTAAAAGCGCAGATAATGGTAACTTTTATCAACAACAAAGAAAGTTCTCATAATGGTTTGTCTATTATCAGTGCTATTCTTAGTGCTGATAAACGTTTTTATTAAAAAAATATTATTAATATCTATATAAATATAATTTATATTAAAAATAGTGTTTATTTATATAAATTAATTAAAAAATTCATTTTTATATTTAATATAAATATGGTATATTAATATATATTTTTTAATAATTCAAATATATATATAATGTTTTAAAAGAAAGTATGTATATGATTATAAATATATATAAATATATATTAATTATTATAAAACAATAATACATTTTTTAATAATAAATATATTTAATATATTTTTAATTATATATTTTTAATTATATATATATATATATTATTTTTATTTATAACTATAATTATATATATATATATGTCTCCAATTAATTTGTTCTATATATATATATCATGACATAATGATGATATTCATGGTCTTTATTATGGGCTTCTATGTTCCAAATGTTAAGATTACTTATATTATGTTAAGACATTAATATGTTATGTATTCGCCGTGAAAGTTCATTTATAAATTGACACCCTCATTATTCATGCTTTCCATATATGTGATGAATAATTTTTTTATATGATCTATACTTTACTAGGTATATGAATCATTCATGTTATACCCATTAACTTATTATGTTACTCAAAAATGGTTCAAGTATGAGTCGGCTAGCTAACTCACACCCACGAAAATTATTATAAAAATTATAATGTGTGACCAAAAGAGAGAGGAAAAGAAAGAAAAAATAGCATTAGAAGTACCGAAAAATAGAAAATATGAAATCATCTTCTGCGACTCTTCTAGAGCCCAAGACCTAGGGATACTATCCTTTGTTTTTGGGGTATCGCTGACTTTGTCATGTGTGAGTCCATTGGGGAAGCACAAGATCATTACTCGACAATGAGTCCAATGAGTCCTCTAGAATGATGTTGCTCATGTACTTAAATGATAGATCATGAAATTCAAGCCTCATATTTTTCTAATAACCATCTTTAATGTTTTTTCATAATAATTTTTTACTAAAAAATAATCCTTGTATCTAAAGACATCTGGTTCAATCTTGTCGAAGGTAACTTTAAGTTGTATGTAAAAACATTTTGTTATTTCATCAGTAAGTCCCTAGGGGTAAATCTCACCCTCATAATTTATTAGAGGGGTCTTGAAATTTTTTCCCTTGTAGATTCATATTCCATAAGCAAGGTCATTCCAAATAATTCAAAAGTAGATTTTATGAGATCTGAAAATTGATTCAGATAAGACCAATCCACGTATTCATTTTAGATCTTTTTTCTGCTTCCCATTTACCACTTTATAAGATCCTTTTCACAACCCTTGGCATCAGAAGATCCTAACTGAGTAATTTCTAGAGGTGGCAACACATATTAATCTTGTTGATAATCAACAAAATGAGAGGCTATCTTAATATAATACTCTATAGAACGTTTAGGATCCATGCCTATCTTTACATCAGTATTGTCCATAGCTGATCGTAGATCAATAGCCACAAATTTCATGTCATGTTGGTCAAGTCTAGGACCCTCTTCATCAATATCCTAATGATCATTGACATTAGAAACTGGAGTTAAACCACCCTATGATATCCAATGAGTACCAAAAACCCCAACAGTATATGAGATAACATTTTTCACCGAAGGTGATCTGATCTCACTCTTGGGATTAGAAGATCTGATGTCTTTCAGAAGTGAAGAACCTTCAACCACCCTACTCTGCACCTCTTTTTGAGCATTCTCCCAAACCATGTTCACAGTATTTCAATAATCTAAAGGATTCTTCACATAAGAAAAAGCAATCTTAAATTTACATCTATCAGCATGATGTTTATACTTCTTACGGTTTAAACATCTCAGACCCCTTTGGAAATATTCACTTACATGTCTAATGAAAAAAATTGAAAAAAAAATCCAGAACATGCTCATATTAAATTGAGAGCTCATATTTAAACTCACCATTAATAAGATAAACTATTTTAACAAGAGTTGAACTGAGATTCAATTCAACTAAAATTTGAGCATAAGGCCCATACTTAGCCATCTCGGTCTCCTTATTAGCTTTATTTTTTTTACTAATAACCAATGAAATATCTAAAAGGATATTTGGGTGCCAAAAAAACAATTCAATACATTAACATGAATCCATGATTGTGAAATAAAATTCATGGCTTGGAACAGATCAAACCAAGAATCCCAGTCTTCAAATCTAAGAACTCTGAATTTCAAATTGAAAACACCAAATATCCAAGCATTCAAATTTACATCCAGAGAAGGAAAATTGATATGAAAATATCCCATACCAATTGAAACTATGTGAAAGATATCAAAACCACAAATCAGATTGAGTCTCTTCCTCAAATCACCAAGCTTCCATGCATCAATCTTTGGTCGAGGGGAAAGCCACGCAATAACGGAGTGGCGACAGGCCTCAATCCTCTCCTCAAAAATTTTAGGATCTTATTTGAAAAAATACAATGCTCCATTTCTTGAAATATGGTTTCATGCATCTGATGAATCACTCTAAAGACCTGAGAAAAATAGATCACTAATAGCAGCAACCTTCGGGACATCCCGATTCTCTAGATCTATAGTAAATGAAGTGAAAGAAAACCTTATCAATTTTCAATCTGCATCAAATGAGGGCAGTGAACCACCCAATCTGAAAGAAATTTGGTCAACCAGAGAAGATTTTGAGTCCACTGCTGTGGGTGGAGGCACATAAGGCACTGCCCGATCGAGAGAGATATGATTGGGGTTTTCCCGGCCTACCATTACAGGAAGAGGTTTAGAAGAAGATCTAGGGTTTTCTATCACTGATCCTTCCAAAGGAGGCCAAGTAAGAGCCAACTGATTTCTGCCATTAAAATCAATGAAGATTCCATGTTTTGACACCATAAAAACCAATAGATTCACCAGTGAACACCATAGAGTCTTCCAAGGTCTCCTGTCCTGAATGCCATCATGAAGTTATCATGTTCTCATAAATACATATAAAATTACAATAAATATATTTAAATAATAAATATATTTATTATATTTATAATTGAAAATTTTTATTTATATATAAATACGTTCTAAATATATTTATTTATAATTATAACTATATATATATATATATATTTAAATAATTATAAAATTAAAATAAATGGCTTTATTACAATTTTTAAATACATATATATTTATATATTAATAAAGAAATAAATAGATTTATTTATAATTATAAATAATTATTTACAAATATATTTATTTATAATTATAATGATAATTAAATAAATATATATATATTAAAACCATTTATAAAATTATACTAAATTCATTTATTATATTTAAAATTTTATAAATATATATAATTAGATAAATATATTTATAAATATATACAAATATTTATAAATTTGTTTTTTGTACTGTAGTTGGGGGCTTACCTGAGTGGTAAAGGCTTCCCGTAATCCTCCATCAGACCTAGGTTCAAATTTCGGTGGGAGAGAATTTCCATAGGTAGATAGTGGTGCAGACATGATGCATAACGTAGACGGTGACGCAGGTATGATGTAGACCTGATGATGCGTGCAATATGATGGAGAAATGACACTGCACTCGGCCTTTGGGCTAGTTTGTGGGCCTTTGGGAAATGTAATAGGCTTCATTCTCACTGGGCCTTCGGTCTATGTATTGAATAAATAAGGCTTGATGGGTGTGTTATCCCTTGGGAGAGGCTACGGAATGCCTTTCCATCCTATGTGTGCAGTATATTTTATTAATATAATTGTACCCCCAAGTTCCTAATATATATATATATATTAATAATTATAATTATAAATAAATATAGATGTATTTAAATAATTATAAAAATATAATAAAAATATTACGTAAGGACTCAGCCTTAAACATAACTTATTCTAGTATTTTTGAACTATAATTCACATTTGAGGATCCTTTCAGTTTAGAGTTTGAGGGAATTTGGAAAAAAACTTACAAAGTAGACCCATACATTTTATGTGGACACTTATACTATGTATCCATTTTTTCCACCAAAGGAAACCAATTTAAAATAAATCATGATTTATTTTCGAGGCACATGATGAATTCTTTCATCATGACATCTTCTTTTCCCTTAATAATCTTATAACCTAGGAATAAAATTTTAGAACATTGGATGGGAAAAAAGAATTGTAAGGTACATAAATAAGGAAATCCATTAGCCTAGTGAAAATCCATAAAATATTTCCATAAAACATAGCTTTTTACCATGAAAAATAGATCATCATTTCAAAAGGATCATTATCTTACACATTAAAATCAAAAAAAACCAATAAAATTCATCAACAAATATATAATATATAAGTAGGTAACATGGGACATAATTATACTAAAATGGAATAACTACATGGTCAACTTCCATACATGTCACTCTTATAAATGGAATAACCATATGATCAACTTCCATACATTTCACTGTTAAAATGTAATATCCATATGGCCAAATTCCATACCTAATTAATTGGAGGTTATAACTTAACCACTTTTCATTGATTTATCACATTTCCACCCATTAAATGTTCAAGTACCATTATATAATAATAACATAAAAGCATTCAATTTTCAACATTTCAAGGATAAAATTTCATTTGAAAACATAATAAATAATTTCATGTTATTTAAATAACCAATCCATTTTGAAAACCCATTTAAAATATTTAAAAATAGATTTTTGATTCAAAGTGTCTCATACCATGCACTAGAGCCTCAACTAGGTTAGTGAGGACTCGACAAGTTCATCCAATAGACCTGAGATCAAATCCATGTGAAGATATATTTCCAGGTTACTATAGAAATAATGTATTAGGTACTGTAGTGGGTAATATTCATACCTATAGCACTTGAAACCATTCCTCCATTTGGGCTTTCAGACCACTAGCTTGATCTTCGAGTCCTTCAAGGCCTTCGGGACACCCAAGACCATCAGTCCAATAAGGCTTTCGGGCCACCTCAAGGCCTTCGAGTCAGTAAGGATTTCTGGTAAACTCAAGTAATTTGGGCCACATGAAATTGTGATTAAATGAACCAAGTTGATGTTACATGGAGCAGACTCTAGATGAGGATTCAGAGTAGCTAAATTCACCAGAGTAGAGCTAATAGATTTGGAAGAATGACAGGGCATGAAAATTGCCATTGGGGCCAACCTGTGCATGCACTGGAGTCCTAGCCGAACTGCAACGGGAAGATGGAGAGATGAAACCATGATATAGACACTAGGGAGGGAAAGTTCCAAATATATAGAGTAGATATGAATTCACATATAAACTTTGGATCAGGTAATATCACGAAGCCTACGGTCAATGTTAGGGTTCCCCTTTAACCCTTAAAAGGGGGATTATATAAAATGAGTAAAAATTGAAGGCCTTAGGGCCATTCAAAGTCATAAAATTAACATTTTAAAACATTCATGCCCATATAAATACCTTAATAAAAACCTTTTTGAAAACTTGTACATGAAATATAAGGATTTATAAGAATAAATCTTCAAAACATTTAAAATGATGTTTTAGTTAAATAGTCTCTTACCTTGAGTATGAATCATCATGTATGCTATTTATCATATTTGATAATAAATATAGGTTAATTATTTACTTTTGTGGTAACCATTTAAATTTTTATTATTCCTTTTAAATCACTTATTGAAATGTTATAACAATTACATAATTATTTAATTTCATGTTGAATGTTTTGATGATATTCGGTACTTGAGTGCAAAATGAATTTCGTAAGTAGAATACAATCAAATTGGTCATTAGTCCATCATATCCATAATAATATTGATGAAATAATAATCACTTGTATACATCAATTATACTTCTAAATCCATTCATTAAATATGTATATGAAAAATGAATTTCGTTGCAATCAAGGAGATGGTAATTCGTACATACGCATGATTACCATTTCCATTTTTCAATGATAAATATGAAAAAAAGGTAATTATTATTTTTTATTTAAAAAATTATAATAATATAATTAATATCATAGAAATTATTTAAATACACTTTTATATATCATTCATATGATGTGGTGATGAAAAATGAATCACATCTCCTCGTGGAGGTGATAGTTCACACGTACACACGAACGACATTATCATTTTTATGTGAATTGAATGTAATAAAATAATTGATATATTATTATATTATAATGATAAATATGTTATTAGTATCACATATTAACATTAAATCCATCATTATAACCAATCCTGAGAGACGGTTATAGAAAATGAATTATATTGGTTCGAGGAGGTTATAGTTCACACGTACACGTGAACAGTTAATTCTCTTCCATTTTGATGGAAGTGGATATGGATTTAGGTGATGATATTAAAATAATAACATCTCATTATATTTAGGATACTGGATATATCATTTCATCGCATATGAATAATATTTGAATTAAGTGGAGGAATAAATAAAATAGAAATACTTGATTAAAAATGATACCTCTTCCTCAGATGATCTCATTTGATTAACACATTAACACCCCTAAAGATGGTTTTATTCCTAAAATAAGGCCTATGAAATATGGTTATGGATTATATAATGTTATTTTGGTCGATATTTTCTGAAATAAATTTGTTTTTAAGTGTGATGAAATGTTAACAAGTAGTTCCCTTTTATAAGATAGGGGAAGGGTACTCGTTGAATTATTCAAAATATTAAATTAATATTAACTAATTATATATTAAAAATGGCTCAAAACTAATTTATTTATAAGATATTGTAATTTTAAGACTAAAATTATTTATATAATTAAAATTAGAAAAGATTTTTATTATTTTTTAGTCTATAAAGTTTTATTTTGACCCTTATTAATTCTTACCATGATATTATGTAATTTAGAATTTAAGGGTATATATAATTACTATAACATTACAAAAGACAAATAAATGAGTTATTTATGAAAATATAAGGCTAATCCTAACTATTTAGCCTAATCTTATATTTTTATAAATTATATTTAATTTAATAACATATATTATATTTAAAAATATAATTAATATCAATTTTGAAACTATTCAATATTTGACTTTATCAAAATATCCTAAAACATTTTACCATAAAAAAATCAATTAACACATCCCTAAAATTTAATATTAATCCATAAAACTCATTTATGGAATCAATTATAACAAATTATATTTATTTAAAAAAAATTATATCATTTATCTGATTCTTCCGTTAATGAAGAAATTACTACATCATCATTGTGTCACCATTTAATTTAATTATTTATTCCCTAAAAACTATAAAAAAAATTAAAATGATGTAGATAATAATTTTATCTTTCTAAATAATGTTTATAGTTGAATATATCCCATGTATTACCACATATTAAAAACACTTTCCTTGTTAAAATCAAGGGTGTGAACAAATTTGTCTTCTCTTAGAATATAATATTATAAATGTCTTACTCACACCCAAGTGGCATAAAAAGGGTATAAATTTTACTCAAGGATTCTTTTTATCGAATAAAACTGATACAATTAAATTAGGAAAAGTGTTAGACTAATTTTATATTTTTTATAATATTTTTTACCATTATACTCCCAATTTACCCTTAACCATGGTAATGATAATAATTACTAAAGTTACTATTAATAATTTCCATAAAATAAATTTTTCCTAATAGATAATAAATTTAATAAAGATTAGAAAATTTTATTTCTATTTTTCAAAATATGAAACATAAAAGTGGCTAAAATTAATTTAGAATTAATCCCATTTAGGGATCGAGAAAATGGGTTTTTAAAGTAAAAACGTTCAAAATTTCACAATATTTTTTATCCAATTTCAATTTTAAATTTATTCCTATGAATTAAATTGAATTAAATGATAAAAACATAATCTAATATTACTTCAAAACTGATTAAATTTATAACCTGACTATATAAATAAATCAGATGAAAAAGATGTTTTGAATTAAAATTCTTTATTTTTTTTACTATTCCTAAAAAATGAATCTTATCAAAAAAATTACAAAAAAATTGATCTAAAGTAAATTTTGATACTATAAATTAAAATAATATTTTCATTTTTTCAAATATAAATTATAAATGTGTAGAAACAATATTTAAAATGGGTTCTTCATCAAAATGTGGTAAAACATCTTTTTTTCTGAAATACTTATTTTATGTGTAAAATGGATTTTATTTTCTTATATAATGTCTTGAAAACACATAAAATGAATTTAAAACATTAAATTAAATATATTTCATATATATTTCATTAATATAATCCAACAAGAGTTATTTATTAACTGATTGGTATAAAATAAACATTTTCACATTTAAATAGATTTTTTCAGAAAAACATTTCCTTTTAATATAAAAAGGGTTTCATATTCATTTGAAATTAATTTTTCATAAAAAAAATTAATTATATATACATTTTTGAAACATATTTTCATAATTCAGTTAATATTGTTCATTCCCTCTATTCTAATAGATAGTTTTTTAATGGTAACGTTTAAATATTATCGAGTTTTCTGTTTAAGATCAATGTGGCGTATCGTATACGCTATCAAATATAGTGTCTCCTTTTCAAAACTCAGAATTTTACATCCCCCATTAATAAATTGTGTCCTTTCATTTTGAACACTGTATCAAAAAATTGGGATTTGAATTTTTAATATACCTTACTTGAAATAGCACATTAGAATAACCATTAATAAAACTCATACTTTAAAATAAATATAGGAAAGTATAAAGGTAACCTATGATAATATATACCAGGGTTCAAAAAAGAACATGTTAAGGACAAAGAAAACAATACCAAAAACATAAATATGTGTTGGGTAAAAATTTCATTTATTTCTTAGCAAGAAAATTAAATGGATAAAGTTTTTATTTCAAAATAATTTTCATAAAGTTGAGGAATTATTTTAATACTTAGACTAAGAACATAAGGAAATATAATTACTTGAGAAGTAGAGTGTCATCCTTTAATAAATTTCGTCCATAAACTCATCTTTTTCTCTAAACTATGAGTATTAAAGATAAACAATTTTCATGCCTGAATCCCGATAATCAACTTTGAAAGACTCACATAATCCAAAAAGGATTGAATATCTATTTCTTATATATTTAGACAGTAACCAAAACAAAAAATTATTAGTTAAATATAATATAATTCCCGAAAAATAATAAACCTTTTATAATGAAAAACTACCTAAATATAGAAAATTTAATAGTATTACCCAAAGTTCACATAGACAGATAACTATACATAAAATTCATCAAAAAAATTATAGACTAAGATTGAAACCAAAAAATGATTTGATCACATAGAATTCCAAGATTTATTTTATGTATTATCAACAAATAAAAAAATTACTCGTGAAGTCTCATGCTAGAAAGTAATTTCCATAGCAATATTCAAGATATTATAACCATCTTTTTAATAACATAAACCACCATAAGTCCACAATTAAATCATAGATTCTTCAAAAATATAATTAAACATTTATTTCTAAAAAATAATCCATTTTTATTCTATTTACCTCAATTATTTATCAAAACTAAATAAATGTATCCTAAAAAAAGTATCATCTTTTACAACTTTTAAAGGTATCGATTCTATCTTATAATTGTTTCAGTATTTTATTAAATCTAAAATTACTATAGAAAAATCATTAGGTGTTCCATGACTCTCATGAAATTTATAAAAATATGTTACATCATAAATTCCAAAATTTAATACATAAACATACCCTTCATTCATCTTCCTTTTTGAAACATTAACCATGCTTCTTCATCTTGTTACTTAATGATTTAACCCTACAATCAATGATTTTAATTATATCCTTATGATTCATCAATATCAACCGAAAACTATTTAATTCATGGAACATAAGAAAATAACACATACCTTAAATCTAGACATAGATATTTATTTGATATTTCCTTTTATATTCTGACATTATGCACATCCTCTAGAGAGTAAATGACCATTTCCTTTATAAAATTTCACTTTTCGAGATATTTGTTAAAGTTTATATTTTTAAATCAAAAGAAAAATAAACCATGTCCCATAATATTTTTGTGAAAATAATAGGTGTTAGATAAGTCAAATAATTGTGGGAGGTGATTTGAATACTCAGAAAGATGTCCAAATCATTTGAACTATATTTTTCAATAATAGCAATAATCAAATCATCCTAAAGGGGAACTAATTTTGTGAAATATCAATTTCCTTCTATATTGATTAATGATCCTTATTCTGTAGAAAATAACATCATTAAAATATGAAATTAATATAACAAGATAAATTGAAAATTGAAATTTAAATATAATATACATAGATAAGAAATAATACTTTAACCTTAAAATTATTTATACCTATATTGATAACCTTTTAAATCTAATCTACAAAATTAAAATTATTCACCTTAAAATTTCATAACATAAACCCTAAAAAAGGTATTCTAAGATGTTGAACTTATGATTAACCATATAATTATAATCCTATGATTATATCCCTAACTCTTAAAAAGTCATCCTAATCTCCAATGTTTTCTAAACCATCATCTGATACTAACTATAAGGACCCATCCTTAAACCCAACTTATTATAGAGTTTTTGAGCTAGAATTCCCATTTGAGTATATTTTTATTATAGAGTTTTATAGAATTAAGACAAACTCTTATTAATTATACCCATAAATTATATGTGGACACTTACACTCAGTATCTATTTTCACCCAAAGGAAACCCATTTAAAATAAAACATGATTTATTTTTTTGACACATCTTCGATTATTTCATCAAGACATATTATTTTCCCTTACCAATCTTAAGACCTATGAAAAAAATTTATAAAAATGGGATGAGAAAAGAAAACTCAGTAAGGGAAATAAATAAAGAAAACCATTAGTCCTGAAAAAACTTGTAAAATATTTCCATAAAACATATATTTTTACCCTGAAAAACTGATCATAATTTCAAATATATCATTATCTTACCTTTTAAAAATAAAAATATTTTAAAGAAAAATCATATGAAAAAATATAATATATACGTTGGTAACTTGGGATATAATTATACTAAAATGGAATAACAAGATGGTGGACTTCCGTACATGTCACTCTTACAAATGGAATAACTATATGGTCAATTTCTATACATGTCACACTTACAAATGGAGTATCCATATGACCAACTTCTATACCCAATTAATTATAGGTTATAATATATCCACTCGTCCTCGTTTTATCACATAACCACCCATCAAATATCCAAGTACCATTATATAATCATAACATATAAAATATATAAATCTTTACCATTTCACTAATAAAATTTCATTTTCACACATAAGAAAACATTTCACGTTATTGAAATAACAAATACATTTTCCAAACCCATTTAAAACATTTAAAAATAGATTTTTGATTCAAATTGTCCCATACCACATTGAGAAAATTGAGTTAAATTCTAAAATTAACATTATAAAACATTAATTTTCATATAAATACAATCATAAAAACCATTTTTAAATAAGGATATGAAATAGAAGGATCTATAAGAATAAATCTTAAAAAAAATTAAAATGATGTTTTAGTTAAAGAGTCATTTACCTTGAGTTGGACTCATAATGTATACTCTTTATCTTCCTAGATAATAATTTTAGGTTCATTATTTACTTGATTGTGGACCCTTTTAAAGTTGATTATTCCTTTTACATAACTTATTATCATGATTTAATAATTACTTAATTATTCAAGTTTATGTGAAATGTTTTGACGATATTCGACACTTGCTTACAAAATCACTTTGGTAAGTCGAATATGGTCAAAGATATCATTAGTCCATCATATCTAGAATATTATTCATAAAATTATAATAAGTTTTATTCATAAATTATACTTTTAAATCCTTTCATTAAATGTCTATCTGAAAAATGAATTATGTTACACTCATAAAGACGGAAAGTCATACATATGCATGTGTAATGTTTCCATTTTTCAATGATCAATATATAAATAATGTAATTATTATTTTATCTTTATATCATTATAATAAAATCATTAATATCATATAAATAATTTAAATATACTTGTATTTATTGTCCATGAGATGTGTTGATGAAAAATGAATCATATCTCTTCGTGAAGGTCATAGTTCACACGTACACACGAATGATGCTATCATTCTTATATGCATGGAAAGTAAGAACATAATGGAAATATTGTTATTTTATAATGATAAATAAATCATCAATATCACATATGAACATTAATTACATCATTATAACCATTCTTGAGATATGGTTCTAGAAAATTAATTATATCGGTTCAAGGAGGTGATAGTTCACCCATACGCATGAACGATTAATTATTTTCCCATTTACTTTAAGTGGATATGAATTTAGGTGATGATATTAACATAAAATATAAATATATTAATAATATTATAGCTATTATTTCATTATGTACAGAGATAATTTGAAGGAACTGTAAGAATAAATAAAATAGAAAAACTTGATTAAAAATGATTTATCTTCCTCAGATGATCTCCATTGATTAACACCATAACACCTCTATGGAGGGTTTTCTACCAAAAATAAGGTCTCTAATTTTTTTAGGGATTATAGATATGTGTTTGGGTAGATCGTGGACAAAAAAAATTGGTTTTTAAGTGTGAATAAATGTTAGGAATTAGTTCTCTTTTGTAAGAAAGTAGAGGGGAACTCTTGGTATTATTCCAAATATTAAATTAATATAAATTAATTGTCTTTTAGAAATGGATTCAAATGATTTATTTATAAGATAAGATGATTTTGTAAAAATTACTTTTCATCCAATAAAAATTAGAGAAGTTTTGACAATTTTTTAATCTTTAATTTTTTGTTTTAACCCTTATTAATTCTTACTGTGATATTATGTAATTTACACATTGAGGGTAGATATAATTACTATAACATTCCAAAACACCTATAAATGAGTAATTTATGACATTATAATACTTGTCTAAACTACTTGGATAAATTTTATATTTTTATAACTTCTAAATCATTTAATAAAAGATTGTATATTTTAAAATATCATTAGTGTCAATTTTGAAACTATTCAATGTTAGAATTTTTAAAGACCTATAATGATTGTATCTCATGGATGGAGATATTATCTCTCATAAATATCGTGGAAAAACTTAGGCATCAATCTCCTAAAGAATATATTATGATATTGTTGGTCATTTTGAGAGGTTCACTGCTTGTGGAAAACCATGTATAAAGACTATTTTTTGTGGAATTGGGAAGGTTGGTCATGAAACCCCTTCTGATATGGGGAAGGGTTCTGAGGAACTGTGTTTTCAACAGTCAGTAATGCCGGAATTTGGTGCATACTAGAGACTATGTGATGATGATGAGGGTGTGGAACCCTAGTAGAAGGTGATGGATCCTGCGGCTTTGGCGCCTCATGGTGGACCTTAGATCGATGGGATCTGGTAATGGCGTGCACACGAAAGACATGTGATCGGTGGGATCTAGATATGGAACCCTGCGGTGGTGGGATTTGGCGACGAGCATGCACAGTGGAAATTAATTTAGGTAATAATTTATTCCCAAAAAAGTATAAATAAATCACCACGGTGTAGGTAATAATTTTATATTTATAAATAATATTTATAGTTCAATATATCCCCTGTATAACCCCATATTAAAAATAAATTATTTGTTAAAAGGAATTGTGTGGGAAAGTTTGTCTTCTCTTTCAATATAATATTATAAATGTCTTACTCACACCCAAGTGGCTTCCAAAGGGTATAAATTCGACAAAAGGACTATTCTGATAGAAATACACTCATCAAATCAAATTAGGACAATTTTACGGGTGGTTTTATATTATTTATAATATATTTTTAACCCTTATATATCTGATTTAACCTTAAATATGGTAATAAAAATAATTACTAAAGATACTATTCATAATTTTTAGAAATTAATTCAATCTTATTAGATAATAAATTTAATACTGATTAAAACCTTGTATGACTATTTTATAAAATTAATAACATATAAGTGGCTAAAATTAATTTAAAATTAATCTCATGGACGGATCAAGAAAATGTGTTTTTAAAGTAAAAAAGTTCAAATGTTCATGAAGTTTTTATATCAAATTTCAATTATAAATTGATTACAATGACCTAAATTAGATTAATTGATAAATAAATAATATAATTATAATTTAAAACCAATTAAAAGTATAAACAAACTATATAAATAAATTACATAAAAAAAATTGAATTAAAATACAATATTTTTTCACTACACATAAAAAATGAATCCTATTACAAAAAACACAAACAATCCATCCAATGTAAATTTTGATACTACTATTTCAAAGAAGAATTTTATTTCCTTAAATGGAACTTATAAAAGTGTCAAAAAATATATTAAAATGGGTTCTCCATTAAAAGTTGGTAAAACCTCCTTATTTGACAAATACTTCTTTTATGTGTAAAATTAGATTTGTTCTTATATAATGTCTAGAAAACATATAAAATGAATTTAAAATTTTAAATTAAATACATTTCATATATATTTCATTAATATAATCCAAAAATAATGATTTATTAACCTATTGGTATAAAATAAACTTTTTTACATTTAAATAGTTATTTAGAAGAAAAACAATTTATTATAAAAAGGGTTTTATATTAATTATAATTAATTTTTCACCAAAAAATTAATTATATATAGATGTGTAAACCATATTTCCATAATCCAGTTACTAATTTTCATTCTTTCTATTCTAATGGTTGGGTATTAATGGTAACATTTAAATATTATTTAGTTGTTCTCTTAAGTTCAATGTGGTGTATCGTGTATGCTATCGGACATTGTGTTTCCTTTTAAAAACATGGGATGTTACATATTAATTATAATTATTTATAAAATTATAATTATATTAAATATATTTATTATAATTTAATAATTATTTAAATAAATATATATATTTTGTAGTTATAATTATAAATAAATATTTATTTATTAAAATAATTATAAGTATGATAAATATATTTATTATAGTTTTATAATTATTTAAATAAATAAGTATTTAATTATAATTATAACTATAAAAAAATATTTATTTATTTATAATTATAAAATTATAATAAATATATTTAATATATTTATAATTTAAAAAATATGTATAATTAATATATTTATTTTAATTTAAATTTAATTAAATATATCTATATTTATTTACAATTATAATTATTAACATAATAGAAAATATTTATAAATATTTATAAATATTTATAAATATATTTATATAATTAATATATTTATTATAATTTAAAAATTATTTAAATATATCTATATCTATTTATAATTATATTTATAAATATAAAAATATATATTATAATTTTATAATTATAAATATATTTTTATTTTCTTATAATATTTATAATTTTATAATTACAAATAATTGTATAAATATAAACTAATATTAATAAATATATTTAGCATATTTATATTTACAAATAAATATATATTTATATGTAGTTATAATTATAAATAAATTAATGTATAGTTATTATAAAAATAATTTTATAAATATATATATTATTATAAATGAATTATTAAGATTATACCTATATCAGCACTGATAAAGAGTCGTTTTATCAACACTTCATATATTATCACTGATAAAAGTACTCTTTATCATCATTTTTTAAAGCGCTGATAAGACCATTACACATTCGTATAAAATGAACCCTAACACAATCATCCTCCTCACACCTTCAAGCTTTCAAGGAACCATAGTGTTGTTACCACCTCTCTTCCTGCCATCGCTCCCTTTCTTCGCATTCAGCATCATCATCGTCATCACTGTCGCTCCCTTCCGTCGTCATCACTCCATGTCATTGTCATTCTAAACCGAACCCACAATTTTCCTCTTCATTCTCTTTAAGGTGTGATATTTTTCTATAATATTGTATTCATTTGGGTAATATATTTTAGCATTCCCTCAACCACTTTCAATTCTTGATGAATTACACGATTTGTTCAACATTTATAAATTGGAAATGGGGTATCAAGAGGAAGACCATGGGTAGAGAGGGGGTGGGGGCTTGGTGTGTCGTGGTCATTGGAATGCACTAGTCAGTGTCTAGGTTATGGATGATTCATGGGGTGATATTGATTTGGTTTTGGTCTGTGATAGTGATTTCAATTTTGATGATGTCATGGGGATGGTAGTGGTGTTCGTGTAGTATATTGTTTCATCAATGATGTGGTTGTTTGTCCTATTTTTTTCTCTTTTTTTCAAATTCCGTGTTGTTTTTTCTTGTGCAAACTAAAGAATGTTTCAGAAATGGTTGTGTTGGCATCGTTTTTTTGGTTTTGGATATTTTTATAATTCCATGTCTGTATGGATAGGTTTTAATTTCCAAGGGAAATTTGATCTTTCATTTATTGGATGGGTTGTTTTGAGATTCAATATTCAAAACGGTTGTCTGAAGGATAGAACACCACAAAAGGGAATATCCTTGAAATAATATGTGGGTGTTAGGATGTGTATTAGTTTACATAGAGTATCAAGGTGACATGAGTACAGTGATCAACATAATGGATCAGACCAAATAGTCATTGATACCAAATTTTGGCAATGTATTTTGGTTAACACAAGAAGTACACACACACAAAGTCCTATAAATTGAAGGAGGAAGAAATAAAATATAATGGATTTTTTATGGGATAAATCTTGGCTATGTTTTCTGTGGACATCATTTTTTATTAATAAAGAATTATTATTATTCAAATCATTTTGAGGGAACTAAAAGGGAATAGTCAAATAGAATTGGAGGAATAAATGGGCATGCAGATTAGTCCTAAATAATTGAAAGAGGAATAAATTAACAACTGTAATATATGTTCTAAATTTATTATAAATTATTTCCCAAGGTGTAATTTATAAAAGAATATATATTTATTAATGGTTCTCATTTCTTCCTACAAACTTTCAATTATTTTTATGGTTGTTTTATCCACTTAGTGAAAATAATTATGGTTAAGTTGGCTAATGTGGATAGGAGAATCATATTATAATATGAACCTTGGTTTCAGTCTAACGATCTATGGTTTTCTATTCTTTCGAAATATAATAAGAAATAAAATTTAAAGAATTTGAAAGAGATATATGAAAAAAAATGAAACTAATAATTATTATATTCTTAATGTTCTTATCTTATGGTTGACTATAATGTTTTAGGAGATTAGTACTTCTATACATAATATTTGACAACACGATACATTCAAGGAAAACTAATGAAGTAGAGGAGATGATGGTTTACCTTGGTTATTTTATAATCATAGGGTAATATTTATTCTAGGTGTGGAAATTAAAATAAGTGATATTTTTAGGTAAACAGTAAAGAATTTTTCTCACATTAAAGATAACATGAGCAATAAATCTATTAAAACAAAAAATTCACATTCAATTACCTATAGAAGGATAAGTTCGGAATGATATAGCGATATATCTAAAATAGTTCCAAATGAAAGATACAATTGGATAAAAAGTTTTTTAATGAAAATATTTCAACTAAAAAATGGATGAAATCATTTTTGGATCTGATGAATTTTGATATATGTATATTTAATATTGGTGTATACTAACTTTACTAATAGGAATAAAAATCATATATTAGAATTTTCAAGGCCATGAAATCCCATAAATGTTTCATATTCTTCATTATTGGAGTGTTAAACATTTCTCATATATATATATAGTCTTCATGTTTCTGACTATGACAACAACCTAGGGCTAAACATTTTTTAAGTTCAATATTCGATTCCCAAATACAATTTTTTAGGACAGTTTCCTATAAAATTGGATTTATAGTTATTTGTTAAAATGATTTCAACAACTCTATTCAAAATTATATCAAACTCTCCTATTAAATTTTCTCACTAGATTCTGATCTTACCACTTCATGAGCCATTTATATTTCCTTCCTTGCTAATAATTTGATATTCCTCCTCATTTTTCCCCTTTCAATGGGGAACCATATACATGATTATTTTTAGAAGGAATACTTGTCTAGAGACATATTTGGGATATATTATTTTTTATTTCACATGATTCATGATTTTACTTTTATTAAGGGCTGGATCTAGGAGAATCCAATATAATAATGGGTGTGATCGAAAATAATGTGACTATACCAATAGAAAATAAAATGGGAAGAGATATGGAGTTAAAAATACCATGATAGTTATTAATCTAAATTCTCATGAAATGAATAATAATATGAACCATTTCAAACTCCCATACATTCTTAGGATGAAACAAATCACCATGGATTAATTCATGCAGTAATTCCCCTTAACCGTTTGGGTTTTCCAAATCAAGTAGTTTTTAAAGAATTGGACAATAATTTAGAATTTAGAATGAGAATTAGATAGACGATTGGAGTTAATTATAAATATGAAGGAAAATGAAGAAGTTTTTAGAATAAAATCAGAGGTGTTTAAAGAAATATTCTTCCCCAAATATTTTCCCTATAATACTAACAATAATATACAGAGATATTTTATTATAAAAAAGTAGTTTGAATCCATTGGTACTTATAAATGAAACCTCATGAGACTCACAAGGTACACATAGTGTTTTTTGTTAACCATAAAATCAAGATTGATCATTTCATCAATGGATTGAAATCAAGTAATTTTATACTTTTATACTTTCATATATTTTACTTTTATATATTATAATTTTATACTTTTATAAATATTTAAAACTATAAACATCAATAAATTATCTATACTTTTATAACATATATGTACTTTAATAGAGTTTTATAAATTTATATACATTTATAAACTATATATATTTCTTTGAAATATATATTATTTTATAAATTATATATAATTTAATACTTATATATATATGTCTATAATTTTATATACTAATATAAATTTATATACATTTTTATTTAATAAATTTATATGATTTTTTTTCAATTTATCAATAGTTTGATACTTTTTATACTTTTATAAATTCAATTTTGGTGTTGAAAATATTTTACAAAATATAATATTTTCTTTTTTTTATTTGTGAAACCATTATTATATTCAATTAATGTATTTCTTATTATGAAAATGGTTTTCAAATAATATTTCTTTTATTTTTTTCATTATTACCTTCAATAGCTGTATTTTATCATTTTTTATAATGTAAATTTGATTTTATATTTAATTAATACTCATACAAAAATGGTTTTGATAATTAAAAATATAAAGTGTAAAATATTTTTTAATGTGAAATATCCTCCACTATATTTATGAATTTCCTTCAATAAGTTTTTATTTTTTTATCATGTGGGATGAAAAACCATTTTTTTATCTATCAACATTCCTTCAAGAAATTCATGAGATCTATCTTCAATTGAACATATTTTTTGTATTTATTTTATTAAATATTAATATTACCAAATTTAATAGGATATTTATTAAAGATAACGGATTGATTCCAATCGTATGACAAAAGAGTTTGAATATGTGGTGAAATAGTTCATCCTGTTTGAAAAAGATCATGCATATGACCCTTCTCAAATCTTTTTTCTTTGTTTAAGATGTTATTATTCAAGAATAATTAGTTCAAAGGAGTTATAAAAATAATTTATCTATCACATAATTGATTGAAGTTATAAAAGTTGGATTAGACATTGGGAAAAAGTTAATGTGGCTAGTGAATGGTATACAACTATGTTTTTTAGATCATCAGAAATGATTACAAGTGTGGAAAATGAAGAAGATTGTATCGAGTATGTGGTTAAAAGTTTGAATGATAATGAATATCATTTTTAGAAAATAAAAATGATAGTTTAATATGAACTTCATGATTGTCAAAAATGGTTTGGGAATATAAAGAGTTGTGCAAAGATGCCATTGTATGCTAGTTAGACTAAATAAATAACATTACCATCCATATTCAAGATCTATAATTTTAAAGTATGAAATGGATGGGGTGATTTCAATTTTAGTGAACTAATTTATCTCTTGAATGACATTATTATGAAAAATAATGATCACCCTAACTTAGAATATTATGAAAGATGAATGTTATGTTAAATGGGTATTGTCTCTAAAAGAATATATGCCGCCCCAAATGATAGTATACTATTTCACATGAATTAAAAATCACTTGAACAATGCCAAAAGTGTGGTGCTTCTTGAAAAGGTAAAGATGAATTGGGTCATAAGAAATTTTTATGTTAATATCCAATCATTCCATGGTTTAAGAACCTATATGGAAGTGAGGATACTCTAAGAAAAATGATGTGGCATACAGATACAACAAAATAAAGATGGGAAACATTATCACCCAATAGACTATCCTTAATGCAAGAGAAATGATTTTGAGTATCTTGAATTTGGAAACAAGTTAAGAAACCTTCATCTTGTGTTATCTACAGATGGAGTAAATCTTTTGGTTTTCAATGTAGAACTCAATGTACATGGATAGTTATGTTGGAAAATTATAACTTACCAATATAGTTTATTTATAAAACAAAAATACATCATGTTATATATGCTTATATTAAGAACAAAATAACTAGGTAATTATATTTATGATTATTTGGCTCCATTAATCAAAGACTTGAAATTATTATGTGATTCGGGTGTTAATTTGTATGATTCTTACAGAAATGAATATTTCACATAGAAATCCATTTTGTTCAGGATGATAAATGGATTTCTTCCTTATGAAAATTTTTCAATATATGGCATTAAAGGATCTCAATGGTGTCCTGTTTATGAATGAGGTACAAAATAAATCAGGTTAAAATATTCATTGAAGACTATTTTTCTAGGACATCACAGACTTCTACCCTGAAGACATAAATACCGATCTCAGATTACATTATTTGATGGAAGTTCAAAATAACAAACAACACCATCTCCACTAACAGGTCATAAATTTCTTGAGAAATTAAAATAGGTGGGCACTGATTTTGGTTAACCATTTTCAAAAAACCTTAGGAAAATTGTTTGAAAAAAAAGATCATTTTTTAAATTACCATATTGGAACTTTTTATACGTCATAAATTTTCCTAATGATATTCATGTTGAAAAAATATATATGTGATAGTGTAATTGGAATATTAATAAATGCACACAGAAAAAAAAATAATGGAATTAATGCTAGTTTGGACATAGTTGACATGGGAATACAAGAAGATTCAGCACCAGTAAATGGTGAAAAACAATCATTTCTTCCACCAACTACTTACACACTTTCCAAGTATGAGAGATATCAGTTTTGTAACTTCTTGAATGACATGAATGTTCTATATGGGTATTCATAGAATACCAAGAATATCAACTCAATGAATGATTTAAAGTTAAAGGGTTTGAAATCACATGACTACCATGTTTTAATGCAAGATTTAATACATGTAGATTTACGTTCATTTTTCTTAATAATGTCTATCATACATTAAAAACAATGATTCTTTTTCAGTGATATATGCCGGAAAGTTATATACCCAAAAAAATTCTGACTATGGGAAATTAAATTTCCATCATATTATATGAATGGAAATGTTCTTATTACCAGCATTTATTGATATAATGGTTTACTTGATGGTTCACTTAGTGAGAGAGATTCAACTATGTGGCCCTATACACTATAGATGGATGGACCCCATTGAACGGCATGTGAAGATTTTGAAAGGGTATGTCAAAAATAAGAGTTAGTAAGAGGGTTTTATTGAGGATCAATATATTTTTAAGGAATCCATTGAATTCTGTACTGACTACCTGCCCAGTGTAGAAATCATTGGTCTACTAAAATATCATCACACTATTTGGATTGTGGGAGAAGGAATTTCTGGATGTGATTTTGTTAAAATCAATAATAAAGATCAGAAGTAGGCCCACCTTTACAATTTTCATAATAGCTTATAGTTTTCTCCATATGTTGAAACCTACAATGAAATTATTAGGAATTTGAATCTATTAAGGGATGAAATATCGATATCAAATACAAATATTCAGTAATTTATAGGATGTTTTCTACACCATATTTATAAGGAGTTAAATAAAAATCTAGATTCAAATTTAGAATAACTTTTATGGAATGTTAGAGGACCAAGTGTATATTCATTATCATAAAATGGTTATGTAATTAATGGTTATCATTTAAATACTAATGAATATGATGAAAAACTACCATTATAAAGTAGTGGAGTTACACTTATGGATAAAGAGATTCATGTTTCCAGTACAAAGGATAGAAATCCAAATTATGTGAATGTTTCATACTTTGGAATCATCAAAAAAATATGAAATTTGGATTATACA
Source organism: Viscum album (assembly GCA_963277665.1). Taxonomy (NCBI): domain Eukaryota; kingdom Viridiplantae; phylum Streptophyta; class Magnoliopsida; order Santalales; family Viscaceae; genus Viscum; species Viscum album. Next base: position 563,360,929 of record OY728164.1, on the reverse strand, counting down.
ACATTCCAATTGCCAATTATTCAATGAATGTGGGTTGATAACAAGAGTGTTATTAAAATAGATTAATTTGGATTCATGAAAGTGGATTTCGGTAAGGAATGGTAAAAGAAGAACTGTTTATAATGGAATCATAAGCAATAAAAGTATGTTATGATCCATATCCCGCAAATTGAAGTGGCCAATTATTCTATTATCGACCAAAACCACTTAAGGTTCAAATGAAAATTCAAATAAAGATGAACCTTTCTTTAGGATGTCCCAATCCTTTCATATTGGCCCCAATATAGATGTGGTTTTGTATATAGTAAGAGACCATAATGAATTTATTTTGATAATCAATAAAGGGGTCAAATATCTTCAACCATTAAAAAATATTTTAAAAACAATGTCATATTTTTTGTTATATACAAGGTGTTATCTCCTATTATAATCTTATCACTATTTCATTTATATAATATTAATTAAATGTTAAACTAATTCTATAGATAATTACTTCTACATGTGTTTATGCTATCAATCTTGAGTAACAATATGTTACTCAACCTATTAATTGTCCTAGTGCAGATGAACAATAGATTTCTCAACCAGATGCTTCTCCCAGCGTAGAAGAAAAATGACCTTATACACATGTCGATGCTACAAATCCATAAGAAGAACATATAGATGATCTTGAATATGAGGAAATGGTTGGCTAAAAATATGATGTTTCAAAAAAATAGTAGTAGCGTAGTGTGATGGTGTTAACAAAAATTATTATGGTGAAAAGAAAAGGCATGAAATATGAGGTTGGATGGAATGCACATGACATTCATGTTAACCCCAACAAGGCCATGTTAAGTAGTTATATTAGGATTAACACTCAAAAAAAGTGTGCTGGTTGATTTAGATTTGTGGAACTATATTGTGACCATTCTTAAGACACTGATTTGGGAAGATAATATGATAACATAATGATATCCCTTTTTTGTTTTACTAAAAAATAAGATAATGAGATATTTTATGACTCTTCATCACCCCTTGTAATGTTCATTTATAGTAGATCAATCCCATAAGAAATATGTATTAATGATATCTGGAATGATTCATAGAGGCTTTCATACAATTATAATGAGATTTCATCTTAAAGTTGCTGAAGGAAAATTAAATAAGAACCCACAACTTATATATGCACACCTAATAAGCCAAGAAGTGTGGGATGCATTTAATGGTCATCATGTGGAGATGTCTTTTCAGGTACATTGTGACCGTTAATATATTATTTTTCAATATATGAATTCATCAATTTGATTGAAATTATTTTATTTATGTAGCAGAAACTGAGTTATGAAAATAAGGAATGGGAAACAAACCCAACGTACCCCTATCATAAAGCAAGGATGGGGTGAACTTCCCTAGTAAAAAAATCAGTACATATTTTAAATCTACCATAATAGTTTAATGTGGCATGAAACAGCAACATAATTATGTTCCTTGGTTTATATGCAGATTGATCAATCCAAATCCAAATCTACTTCCATTATATGTCATGTTCTATATAAGGAGAAAAATGTAAATAAATATGAGATACTAATATATTAAAACACATAAAAAGTGTGATAACCATGTATAATTATGAAATAATTATTATTTTTATTTAAATTGATATTACATAAAAATGAATACATATTTTCCTATATTTTCAATCTGAAATTATCACATGAATAATCAGCACCTATACCAGAGGAACACCTACTATTGGTGGACTTGTAGTGGCAATAATAGTATGTTCACATCAGAGTTGTGGTTTTGGGGTGAATCCCTGAACCTATTTTGAGAAAAAAATAACATGAGGATAATGATAAAGAAATGGAAGTGATGAAAGAATGATTATCTTACCTTGAAAAAAATTAATTAATAGAGTGAGTTTCTAGAAACTATTATGGTGGAGAAAAGGGATGAAATAACTCAATAAAAACTATTACATGAAGAGCCCACCCCACCCCCACCAAATTTGATCTAAGTCATTCCCCTTAAAGAGATATCTTAGTTTAGGTAATAAATATTCTAATAATTTTTTCTAGGAAGTGAAAATAAAATAGAAATTGATAACTTTCTTATACAGATATTCTATAGGGTTAAAATTACTGTGATTTATACTTATAAACACTCACCCATCGCCTTGTTCTGAGGACTACCATGTTCAATATCCAAGATGACAGTCTACACAATAGGCCACTTCCAATAGGTCATGTGAGAGGGGCGATTACCCTAGCTCCTGAGCTGATAACTGTTCTATATGTTCCACTTGATTATGTAGATATTCATATAGCTGACCAAGATATTAGACCATTCCTAGTATGGCCATCAGATCTTTGTAAAAAAAATATTGACAAGGAGGTACCATTTATATTTTATTTTCCATGGTAAACCATTAATAATTAATGATGAAAGTTCTTAACTGAAAAATGTTGTTACAGATGGATATATGTAAGAGGTTAAATGAATGTTTGACTCAAAACCATCTAAAGGACCAACCAACTAATTGAAAAGAAATTATGAAAACACCTTTACCCCACCCATTCAACATTCAAATTTATTATAACTAATGGTTATTACAGATAAAAGTTACAAAATGGTAGTAATCAAATAGTTTTTTTAATAAAAATATATGAAGATAATGTTACAAACTATATTTCTATTGAGAATGTAAATGAAATCCTCAACTATGAATGGCTAGGAGGCTTTCTTGTAAATATATACATGAGGTATTTTTCATTTTTTTCAAAAATCTGATATACTATGTTAATTATGACCAAATACATTTCATATTTTTCTAAGGAGTATATATGAATTCCAATTGAAGGGACTAGCCCATGAATATAAATTTTGACTCATTAGTCCTCATGTCACTTATATAAAACAACCTGAAATAGATTCAATAAAAATTAATGAAATAGTGAAAAAATTCACTAAATCATTTGAAAGAAAACATACAAATGAAAAACAATTATTAATACCAATGATACAAGGGTAAAAATATACAATTTAATCAATTTTTATATTATAAAGATTTATTTACTAAAATAACTGCATAGATATACAACAAACTGACCACACATGATAACATTTATCAATTTTTAATACAGTACATCCAACATTGTAGAACTATAATAATTGTTATATAATTTATATTATGTTTTAATGAGAATTATGTTATGATAGTGTGGTGTTTAAATATCATGAAATTCATGTCATGAAGAAAAACAATAAGAACACAGAGCCTAACAAGTTCTACAAGTGTACAAGTATCATGGTATAAAAAATAAGATTTCACTATCCAAACACATATCAAAACAAATTAATTATTTTTCTCAATATTTTTGTAGAGTATAAAATAAAAAAATAGAGAATATTTTGGTTATTTTTTTTTAAATTTATTATAGATATCATAATCCATCAACAAACTCGAATCCCCAAATAGGTATTTTCAAAGATAATTAATATTTAATTTAAAATAATTATAAATCCTTTTTGTATTTATATTTTCCATCACTACTATGACTATAAAAAATAATCATATTCACAAGGAAATAAATATTTTCTTATAGCTGAATGAGCAGTATACCTGATGAAAAAATATACACAAATGACATGAAGATGTGACTTACTTAGAGGTAATGTATTATTTCATTTTTTTTGTTTAATTTATTTCTTTTTATTATTACTCACATATGAATTTTTTTCATATATAGGTGGATTCCTTTTTTTGAGTTTGGGTGGTCTTTTTGAATATTCTCATCCTCATGAGAGATGGACTTCGAGACTACAACTGAGATAATGACATAAATGAAATGGGTAAAGAATGTATACAAACACCATGAAAAGGTGAACTCCAACTAATTATTTAATTAATTTTCTCATATTTTTATCTACAATATGGAAGTTATTTTCCTTATTTTTTTCTAATACTTATTTTGTATTTTTCATATATCTTTTGGGAAGTCATGTTTTCCTTTCAACTATATGCAACAAGCCACAAAAGAGATAACATGTTCCTTTCTCCCAATGTTACCATGATTTATATTCATTTTCTTTATTGGGATTTCAACACTACATATTGATTCAATGTTATTAGTTGAAAAATATTTCTCATTGTCGAAAAATAGAAGAGTAGAGAAAGGTTTTTTGACTAATAACAACAACTCAATATAAAGTTTTATCGATGAGACAAAGAAATAAAATGGAAATCATGGTATCATTGGGAATTTATATTGTTTTTATACTCAAAGAAAGTTATCTAGAATTCATTTAGAAGGATAAGGAATTTTCATAACCTCAATCTAATATAGGGTGTGACTCGTATGATACCAGGTTCATCTTTTTATTTAAAAATTATATTAATTTTAGTAAAAAAGACAGCCAACACAATCAAAACAAAAAAAAACATTCATATTCTTTTGATACATTATGAAAAATATCCATATGTAATTTAGGATTTATAGGAATCAGATGAACCTCAATCCATTACATGGTGTGACCGGTATGACACCATGTGCATCTTTTTATTTAAAATTGACATTAAATTTAGTAAAAAAGAAAACTAAAAAATTGAAAACTAAAGAAAAAACAATATTATTGTTTTTATAATTTTATTAAATGATCCATAAGTCATTTATTATGTATATGAATCAGCCTCACCTCAGTTTGATGCATGATGTGCTCAGTTTGACTCAAATTGTCCGATTTGAGTTTAAAATTAACATTTTAGTTCAAAAATTTCCACTCATTGAAAGCCAATAAAATGTGCTCATATTATTGGGATAATTAAGGAAAATAATTCCTAAGTCATTTGATACATATAGGAATTAGTTTTTAATCAATCCAACACATGATGTCATTTATATGAACCAAAGTGTGTGTTTCCAGTTTAAAATGACATTTTGGTAAAAAAAATGCATGTGATATATTGAAAACAAAGAAAATGCATTTGGATTTTTTTGATACTTTAATTAAATTATCCACAAGGAATTTAATACATTTATTAATTAGAATCACTTTGATCAAACTTATGTTGTGATTGTTTTGACTCCAAGTGTGTCTTTTTATTTAAAATTGATATTAATATTAAAAAAAGACAACTAACATACTAAAGAACAAGGAAATGCATTCATATTGTTTTTATAAATTATAAAAATGATACACAAATCATTTTTAATTTTTATGAATCATCCTCACCTTAATATAATAAACGATGTTCCCGGTATGACTCAAATTTCATGTCATCAGACTAAAATGAACATTTTAGTTCAAAAAGTGTCATTCACTAAAAACTGAGAAAACATGCTCGGATTGTATTAATAATTTATAAAAATTATCAATAATTTATTTTTAATGTGTATAAATTTTTTTAAGGTCAAACTAAAACACTATGTGATTGGTATGAATCAATGTTCGTGTTTCTAGTATAAAATGACATTTTAGTAAAAAAGACATGTAAAATACTCAAAATAGAAAAAAAAATCAGATTGTTTTGATAATTTTTTAAAGTAATAAATAATCTATATAAGTCATATAGGAATCAGTCTCACATCACTCTAATAGATGGTGTGACCGGTATGACTCCAAGTGAATCTTTTTATTTAAAATTGATATTAATTTTAGTAAAAAAGACAACAAACATACTTAAAACCACAAAAAGACATTCATATTTTTTTGATACTGTAGTTAAATTATACAGAAGTCATTTTTTGTGTACGAATCAGAAACACCTCAATATTATACACGATCTTCCCTATATTAATTAAAGTGTATGTTATCAATTTGAAATTTAAATTTTTGTTCCAAAAGTGTCATACACTAAAAACCTAGAAAATGTTCTTGGATTGTCTTGATAATTTGGTAAAATAGTTCATAAGTAATTTTTGACATATAGGAAGATATATCATGTAAAACTAATACATAATGTAAAAATTATGACTTAATGTGCATGTTTTTATTTTTAAATGAAATTTTAATAAAAAACACAAGTGACATACCGAAATCTAAGAAAATAGATTTGTATTATTTTGATACATTTAAAAATGATTCATAAGTAATTTTTGACATGTATGGATGATACTCACCCTAATTTGATGCATGGTGTGGCTGGTACCATTCCAAGTGTGTCTATTTATTTAAAATTGACATTAAGTTCAGTAAAATAAACAAGTGGCATACTAAAAAATGAGCAAATGCATTCAAATAATTTTGATAATTTTGAAAAATTATTAATATGTCATTTATAATATGTATCAATAAACCCCACCTCAATAAAATTTATAGTGTGACCGATATAACACAAAGTGTGTCTTTTTATTTAAAATTGACATTAATTCTAGTAAAAAGAACAAATGACATAATGAAAACCAAGAAAACACATTAATAATGTTTTTATAATTTCGAAAAATGATATATAAGTCATTTGCGACATTTAAGAATCACCCAAACCTTAGATCAATGCAAGGTGTGACCGGTATGACTCCAAGTGTGTATTTTTATTTAAAATTGACTGTAATTTTAGTAAAAAGAACAAGTTTCATGCTAAAAACCTAGAAAGGACATTTAGATTATTTTGGTAATTAAGGAAAAATGATCCATGAGTAATTTTTGATATGTGGGAATCAACTAAACCTCAATAAAATTCACATTGTGGCCAATATAACACTAGGTGTGTATTTTTATTTCAATTTTACATTAATTTTAATAAAAATAACATGTCATTCTAAAAACTAAAAAATACATTCAGATTGTTTTTATACCTTAGGAATATTATCCATGTGTCATTTTTGATGTGTAGGAATCAACAATACCTTAAATAGACACACAATATTACCTATATGACTCAAAGTGTTTCTTTTTTATTTTAAATTAACATTGATTTTAATTAAAACAACATGTGACATACTAAAAACCGAGAAAACACATTCTGATTATTTTGATAGTTTAGGGAAAAAATCCCCGATTCATTTGTGATGTATATTAATAACCCACAACTTAATCTTCTACATAGTGTAACCGGTATGACTCAATGTGTCTATTATTAGTTTCAAATTGACTTTTTAGTTCAAAATGTGTTTCATTAATTGAAAACAAAGAAAATGTGCTCTTATTCTCTTGATAATTTTGGATAGAAATTCAAAATTAATTATTGATATGTAGGAAGTAGTCTCATGTCAAACTGAAACACTATGTGTCCAGTATGACTCAATGTTCTTGTTTCCATTTTGAAATGAATGTTTAGTAAAAAAACATGTGATATACTAAGAACTTATAAAATGAATCCAAATTTATTTAATACGTTATAAAAATGATCCATAAGTAATTTTTGATGTGTATGAATAAGCTTCACATTAATCCCACCCATGGTGTCACCAGTATAACTCCAAGTGTGTCTTTAGTTAAAATTGACATTAATTTCACTAAAAAGAACAATCGGTGTACTCAAAACTGAGCAAATGAATTCATATTCTTTTGATACTTTAATAAAATGATCCATAACTCATTTATGAAATGTAAGAATTAATAGCACCTCAATATGATACATGGTGTGACCAGTATAACTCCAACTATGTCTTTTTTTAATGTTAATATTTTATTAATATATTCTTTTATAATAATATTTAATTTATTTCTTTATAATGTTACTAACATAAGTTTTTTTCTTATATATTTGGATTATTTTTCTCAGGTTGAGGTTATTTGTTCGGAAAATGATACTATGGATGTAATTTTTTGAGAGGGGATAACGTGTACCAAATATGATGAAACATTGATTTTTTTACATTTTTTTGGATAGTAATTGTAAATATAATTATATAAAACATTGTATGAAATTTATATAGTATGGTTATTTGGTATTCATGATATAAATTTTATTTCAATTAAAATATAAATTTTGTGTACTAGTTACTAGTTGTCGCAATGTACTATTATACAAACAGAACATAGCAACTGGTTTGGCCTTTACCTGTGTTATTTCTAACATTTATAAAGTCCCACCTTTATTATCCATTTCTTAGCACTAGTAATAGGGGCCCCCTAATATCACTGAGGATAACAACACTTTTTAGCACTGTTAAAATCCTTTTTTCATGCTGTTAAAGGGAATATTTATAGTAGTGGACAATTCCTTATGCCATTAATCATGATTAATGATCATTGACTAACTGGGTATGAATTTCATAGTTTTTTATCATGTTCTCATACGATTATACATATATTATACTCACTTATAATCATTGACTAGTATCCTTTATGTTTCCCATTACTGAGTATCTCAGCTTATAATTTATTATGTTTCCTTTTCCCCATGTTATGAAGATATATTTTAAATAGGATTTTTCTAATAAGAGTATTATGTGAGAATAAATTTGTGGGATAAATTTAAGATCATTCTTGAATTAATTTGTTTATGCATCTATTCTACAAAGACACTACACTTTTGCAGTTTTTGAGTTTTTCTTATTTTGATATATAATGAATATTCATCTAAAATGGTGTCACATTTATGTATATAATTCCTAGTTCAACACAATTGGTACCATAGAAGGGTTTAATTATTTTTAGAGATTATGATTTGAAAAACATTGGAAAAAATATTCAGGGTTAATTCTTAGTATATGATAAATCCTGATGATTTGTTAAGATAGATATTGTGTGGTTTTATAGAAACAAAGTTCTAATATGGATAAAAAAAAGTGGGATGTAGAATCTTACACGGATTCTCCAAGGGGAAATAACCCTAAAAAGTCAATTTGGTTATTAACTTAATCTTTACTTATTTCACGTAAAAGAGGCATAACTGTACACCTGGTTCGACTCTCTTAGTAGATATACTTTAAATCATTCGTATTATCATTAAGAACCATTATGAATAATGAGAGGGTATAATAAATGAAAACCTATGATGAAATGAATTCGACATATGATTAACCTAAAGTTTCATAGGTTTATAATGTTTCATAATTTAAGAAATATCTAGAATGATTTTCATTATCATTTAATTTCTCACTTTTATGTTCAATATTCACACACAGATTTTGGTTTTATTAAATAGATAAAACAAGTAGGAACCATGTTAATAGTAATTCTGAATGACAATGTGGTGGTTTCCCAAATGAGCAACCAATCATGATAGAAGATGGAGTTAAAAACTATGTCGTTATTTTAATGTGAGCCCAATTTTTTGATTTTTTTTAACTTGTTAATTGAATTTAACAACCATTATTAATTCAAAACATAGTTATTTAATTAATTTCTGATTATTTTGTGAAATTTGGACTTCATTGATAATTGTATTTAATAGTTATTTTTAATGGATTTTGATTTTTTTTAAACAAATTCAAACATAAATAATTAGATGCTTGAAATTTCATTTTTTAAAAGAAATCCTTTTTATTTAAAAATAGTTTTCACCAATTTTTAATCATATTCTAAATTTCAAATAATTATTTTTTAAATATAATTGTTTTACTCAATTTTAAAATTTATGTGTGATGAATAAGAAGAATTTAGTTGGAACTATAGTTTTTAATGAATCAAATTTCAATTCTGAATTTTAATGTGATTTAAAATGTTGGATTGTTAATTAATTATTTTTGAAAAAATTTATTGGCTAATTGAAAACATATTTGGATTTTATTTTTTGAAATTAACTAATCAAGGGAATTTAATTTTATTTCAAAAAAAAATCAATTTTTCTCAATTTTAAAAAAATTATAAATAAGCCTACACTTAAAAATATTTTGAATTGTAGTGAAGTATAAATAAATATAAAATCTACAATGGTGTGAAAACTTGATTATCGGAGAAAAAAAGGAAAAAATATGCATTTATGAACACCCTCATGCTCTCATGAAGTCACCATTCTACCGTGCAAATAATATCGTGCCACTACATCCATGCCACTATGCGCTACGACCATTCCACTCTTGCCATGTTGGTGTGAAAACTTTGAATGTAAAGAGAAAATTACATGATATTTTACCCAAATTGCTTATATGAGACACAAAAATATCAATTAGTGATGGTGCACTCATCCCGCTGTTGTAAATGGAATTCTATGATCGTGAATCCAACCTGCATTCATGGTAGTTCAATTGTTTCTTTCTGGATGTGAACTGCTAGAATTTTTTTATTTTTAATTTTAATATCGAGGATAGATAAATTTATTAATGGATAGATTTATATCAACATTAATATAGGATTATCTCACAACATTAATGGAGTGTTAATTATAAATATTAATATATCGAAAATTTAATATTGACTATATTAATTGGATATATGGAATTGGTGTATATATAAATGGATGTGGTAACATATTTTGGAATGTGTTCCATCAAAATATAGTTTGTGAGAAAGAATTTTAAAGTGGTTTTCACATATGTGGTAACCAGTGTAAATTGATGACAATGAGAATGAAGAAAAGATGGTTATTATTTCAATGATGGTGTGTTAACAACAATGAATTAAATCTTTGAAGATGGAATGTAATGATATTTGATGAAAGATTCATATATCTAAAGTCTATTTTGTTTTACATATCAAGATAAGTTTCCTAGTTGTGATGATTGGTGGTACATCAAAATGGTACATTCATGGGTGTGATGAAAACTACTTCGTGTGTGTTGAGAGAAAAATATTTTGGGTGTGTTGTAAAAGTCCTTTAGATGATGTGTAAAATCCCTTGAGGTGGCAAAAGTCATTTTGGTGAATCGTATTTCATGTTTTGTAACTACTTCCATGACAACATCGGGATCTACCCCAATAGTGGTGTTAGAGTGATTGGTTGAAGTGTTCGATTGTTGAACATGGTGATAAGCATCCGCTGGAGCATTTTATCAAGGACTCAAATGACGTTACCGAAAGACAACAATGGTACAACAGGTTTTTCTGGGATATCAAAAGTCAGATTGACCATCTGGAGTCATGTGGTGTGTTCCATTGTTGGTGATAGTTAGAGTTTGGTGGAATATGTCATACGTTCCTCAGGTTAGGTGGTTTATCAAGAATCTATAATAATTACACCAGAAGATGATAGTGGTATCTGTGGTGTTGCTAGAATATCTAACGTCTTCTTGGATGTAGGTGTTAAGAAAAGTGTTCCATTTATTGAGTGGGATTTGGAGATTGGTTGAAGGTTTCTGAAATTAATGAAGTTAAGAGAACTGGAAGACCACGACAATAATCACTCAAGGATTATTTATGAAGTTGACATTAGGTGGATGATAAATGTGGAGTATTAAAATTTTAAATCAAGGTGGAGATTTTTGGGATTTTTTATTTAAATTTTGGATATTTAGGAGAGTGAAAATTATTAGTGGAGAGATTTATCTCAATATTAATATAGGATTTTATCCTCATATTAATAGAGAGATAATGCTCAATATTAATGGACATAAATTTTATTGTTGACTGAATTAATTGGAGATATAGACTTTGTGTATATATAAGAGGATGTGGAAATATATTTTGGGATGTGTTCCCGAACAATTTAGCTAACGAGAGAGAACCGGGAAGGGATTTCTGCATTTGTGGTAACCTGTGAAAAGTGATGACTATGATAATGAAGAGAAGTTAGTGATTACATAAAATATGGTCTGTCAATTATTATGATTAAAATTGTCAAAGATAGAATGCAATGAGAGATGATTTTGTTTCCACATATAAAAAGTCCTCTTGGTTTTGAAGATTAAAAAGTGTGTCCTAGTTGTCATGATCAGAGGTACATCAAAATGGTACGTTCATTTTTATGATAAAAATTCCGTTGTGTATGTTGAGAGAAACATCCACCAGGTGCATTATAAAAATCCATTAAGTAATGTTTAAAATTCCATCGGGCGATGAAAGGCATTCAAGTGATAAATGGCCATCTAAATTATATTATTTTGTGCGATGATAACTACCTAAATCCTCGAACCCGATGAATGAGGAGTAGAAGCTTGATACTGAGAGTAAGATTCTAACTAAAGGAAGAAGGAAGCCCAGAATCAATGGTCATTAATTGATTCATGAGGATATCTTACGTGTGGGACCATAAAACATATGGTCATGTTTGAATGAAGAAGATCTACTCACTGATCTTAAATCCCATCAAGACTGTTTTGGATGAATTTTTTTTTAGGAATATAAAGAAGTGACATAAAGGAGGTCACATTTCTCTATTAAGGGAAGTTAGGTAAACCAGATTCCAAAATGAAGGAGACCCAAACTCCATCAAAATTTAATGAATAATTGACACTGAATAATCTTGGGAATTATATTAAGATAAATAACTGGTTCTCTGGTGCGTTTAGTATGTTCCCTATATAGGTATTTGAAAATGGTGGGTCCTAGACTCATTCCCAAGGAATCAAATACAACATGTAAGGTTGTAACATATAAGGTGATTGATAAATTTCCTCAAAGAGATATCTCCTACTAATCTCATCCCAAGACACATGTTCTCACACCCCCAGTATTTTCATTTCACATCATCACAATAGAGCTATATAAGCACCTATAGTGGCACAAATATCTTGTCCCAACACTATCTGAATATAATACTAGGACCAATTTCGAATCCCTCATGCATATTACTTCCCAAACCCATCTTTCCAGACCCAATCCCAAACTAGTCAAACATGTAAGTCATCACATACAAACCCAAGTAGCTAGAATCCATCAGATGACCAACCTCTCTCAATAACATATCACAACACTACAACTATATATCTATATCTAATGAATAATATAGTGCAATTCAGAAGCCTGGTCAAAGAAGATCCATGTTTTTTTGAATACTTTTTAGGACACAAGGTCATTTGAATACAGAAAACTACTTGTTAATCCAAATAATCTAGTGTTCATCGAAGCCAAATAAACATCAATTAAGTGTGAATATTAAACCTAATAAATAATTGAAGTATCCCACCAATTAAAGATTTCAATTTTTTTGTAAGGATATGGCCATATAAGTTATAGTGGAACCGATCCAGTGTAACAACCCAAGATTTTTTGAAAAATATTCTTTTTAATTTCAGTAATGTCTTTTGTTGTATGTTACACCAAAAGAAGCTTGCACAACACGCATCCTTGACTTGCCTTTCATTACATGCAATCGCGACCTTCCTCGATAGCGTGTGTAGTACGCAAATAACGAGTTTCACTAAACAACAATATGCCATTAAAATATTATTAAAACTAGCCGTTATGAATAGTAATAACCACTTTTTTAAATTTTTTAAATTTTATTTTTCAGAATGGAATTAATTTTTGGATTCGTAATATCGAAATTAGCTTAGGGTAAAATTTTGGTGATTTTCGGATAACTTTCATATTTTGATGAATAGTGAAAATTACTAAATTTTAATTAAAAACAACATTTTCAATCGAAATAATTAATAGTGATAAATTATTAATTTGATTGGTTTTAAAGTATATTTAGAATATATTTTTATAATTTAATACAATGATGGTCATTGGATGTAATTTCACATTTAAACTAGACATAAACAAGTGTCAATCATTTGATATTTATTATCTCTTAAGAACACGCTATTTGTTTTGACGACGGGAATTAATTTTTAAATTAATTAATGCAACTGATATGTTTTGAATTTGGTAAAATAGAAATCATTTTTGAGTTCATAATATCAAATATAGGTTAGGCCTAATTTTTGGTATTTTTCTGAAAACTTTCAATTTTTGATAAATACTGAAACCACTAAGTGGTAGTTAAAAAACTGAATTTTTCATAAAACATAATTTCACCGCTTCTGTGAGTGGAATTTCAAAAATCCGAGAGACACAGTTGATGTCAGTAAGTAAAATGTAGTTCAATGAGATGAAAATAATTTTTTTGGTGAATAGAACTTTTTATTTTTTTTACCACGGTTAAAAGTAAATAGGGTAATTAAGGGTAGAAATGATATTATTATTACCCTAAAACATGTCCTAATTCTATTGGACAAGTTTAATTCGACCAAAAACAAACATAGGAATAAAATATGACCATTGAGGCCCACTTGGATTAGATTAGGACATTTATTATTAATTTATTTAAAGAAGGGTTAAAAGAGTTAAAATCAAAGTTTATTTACTAAACCATTTTTAATATAGGTTTATTCATAAGATAAATTATATTATAAATATTCATTAGAAATATAAAACTATTTCCTACATAATGGTATTTTATTTCTAATTTTTAGACATCAAATAATTTAATTTATTTATGACACAAAGATGATGCAGTAATTATCTTATAAATGAAATATTGACATAATTGATGTTATAAATACCAAAATAAATGTAATTTAAGACTTTTTATGAATTCCACTAATTTTCTAGATTAATATGACATGTTATTATTAATTTAATTAACTTTTATCGAACTTATAATTCTGGTATGATTTTCACAAAAATCATTTACTAAATAGTGTCAAAATTGACATAAAATAGTTTTTTAAAACAAATATTATATTATTAATTGTTATTTTATTCCTAAAAATATATGGATCGGCCAAATGACTTATATAAGGTTATATTTATTTATAATAAACAATTTGGGGTTCGTTTGGCTTCTTATAGTAAGTTTATTAACCTTATAGTGTAATAACACAAGAAGACATGGTAAAAGTAAAATTATTTAACTTAATGTTAAATCTAAATGATAAGGTTAAAATAGGAACCTAAACTTGTCTAGATTCTATTGGATGAGAGGATTTTGACCCATACCCACCGTGTCCACGAAATAAATCAATTTGGAGCTATTTAAAACCGAACTTGACTTTATAATAAAATAATATTTTTAGTTATTCCAAAGGTGCCCCTCTCCTCCCTTATAAAAGGGCACCTCTTCCCTCTCCTCCACACACCAATTTGAGAATTCACGCTCAGACAACCCCTGAAAAAATCTCTTCTCCACTTCCATAGTATCATCCTAGATGTTCTTGTCTTCTTCAAAGACCCATTTTAGTGCCCTAAAAGGAGGTCTCAAAGAAGCACTTCAAAGAAGAGGTAATGTCCGTTACCGCTTCTTTCATCTTTATTTCTTATTCCACTTCTTCTTCTTAGGTTGTTTCATTATGAAGTAATAACATCAGTATCACTCATATAATGATATGTTATTATAAGTATGAAACAACTCTATTTCACCATCTATCCATCCTACGGAAAAAGAAATCACCGCGCGTGCGTACGTACGGAATACCGTCTCTACACCGTGGTGTAATCTATTTTCCACCACCACCTTACATGGATGGGTATAATGGTGTAAATAATAACTATAAATAGTTATTATAACATAATATTGATTCTAATATATTGTATCATTCACCCCAATTAAATTCAATAATTATGGAAATGATATCATCGCTCGTGCGTACGTACGGACTACCGTCTCCACGACGTGATGAGATTCATTCTCCATGTTAACCATTTAAGAATGATTATAAAGTATATATAATCAATAATAATTAAATATATGACATTATAAAGCTACTGTATTTATGTGTATATATATGTATGTCATCTACTTAATTCCACTCAATTCAATAACGAAAAGAAAACAGCGTTCATACGTACGTACGGCCTACCATCTCCATGAACGGTGTATTTCATTCCATTTATTGGTCCATTATATATATGTATATTCTGAATATATATTATATATAAATCATGTTTTATATTCTATAATTAAGTAATAATGATCTAAGTAATCATATGAATAATTACAATTTAAAACATGAACGACAAATGAGACGATTTTACACAAAACGCTACTTTAACATGAATTTACAAAAGAACGGGTAATATAAAGTCATAAGTGAACCATATATGATATAATAACAGTGAATATGATTCTGTAATAAGTCAATGACATTATTTAAATCATTATACAGGAGTTTCGGACACTTACGAAGCAAATCGGACCTAAGGGAAGGGAAATATAACAATCTCATTTTTATCCGAGATTGTTTATACTTTAGTATTTACTGGGGTGTATTTTATCATCCACATCCATGTTTCCTAAATATGTAATATTATTTCCATTCTCCTACAATTTTTTAAAACCTATTTTACCCTTCGGTGAGTTTTTAGTAAAAGATATGAAAGGAATCTTTTTTCGTTTATCGTACGAGGTACTTTTTGACTTTTCCGACAAAAGTAAAAAGAATGTTTTTTTTAACTTATACGACATGAATTGATTTTTAAAAAATTATTTCCAAGAAGCTTCCTTTTAAAGTTTTCACGTTTATTTTTAATCAACTTCTTTTAGTTTAAAATTGTATGACATGTTATGAAAGGAAAAGTGTTTTTGAAGAAGAAAGGATATTTTCCTCAAGAATGAAGTTCAATTGTTTTATCAAAATTATTTTCCATCTAAGATAATAAAGGGTTATGTTTTTATCCCTATTATTACATTGATTTGATTATTTTGTGATGAAATTATTTTTATGAATTCCTTTATCTTATATGAATTGTTTTATGATGTCACGATGTTTACGAGTCCCATTTTTATTACATGGGTTATGCAATGATGTATGATTTATGATTTTTGTGGCACACATAAAAATGGATTCATTATGAGATGGGTGGGACCTATATCTCCCTCCAATGCATTGGGTAAATATTTTATATCTCATGAGATAGACATGGCTGGAATGGTAGGTTATACCAGTTCATTGAAACAGGACTGAAACGAGGGTGACTCGATTCAAAAATGGACTTTGTCCACTAAGATAGTCTTGGAAATAAGTCTTGACTAACAAGAAATGATTCTCTATGATTATTTGTGTATGCCACAAAGTTTCATGTTTTAAGTTATGATTATTGTGATTACATTTCACTGCCATGAGTTATCCCAGGTTATGAAATTATGATCTCTTTTACAGGTTAAGATTTCCAAAAGTTATGTGCTTATGTATATGATGTGATTGATATTTCTTTTGTTTACCCTTACTGAGCATTTGATCTCACCCTTTTATGTTTTCTTTTCCCCAGGATATAAAGAAAGGTTTTAGGTATAAAAAAAGGAAGATCTTTATGGGAGATGTTTAAGATCTTTCACCATGATTAGAAGATTATATTCCGAGTTTCCAAGACACTAAACTATTACGATCCTTGTGTGTGTGTTTTTGTTATGTACTAAGTATTCCGCAAAAGTAATGTAATGTCAATGTACGTCAAGATACGGGTCTCTACAGTTGTTATCAGAGGAAAGGTTTAGTCAACCTTTGGAAACTAGGATGTGAAAAACGTTAGTGAGATCCCTAGAGATATTTCTAAGGTATGTCTAGGGATGTCCCTAAGGTTAAGTATACGTATAGGTTATAGTACTAGAATTATGCTAACGATCATGGAATTAAACCTAAGATGTTAGATATTGAAGGTACTCCCCCTTTATTATGTTGTTTTCCCTATCATGATTTTTGCCTCTCACACTATTCTTTTTGGGTTTTAGACGATGGCTGGAACCCGAAGGAACCGTGTTGATCAATGCAATGGACAATGCAATGATTGTCCTCCTGAACAAACAAATGTTACGGGAGATGGAGTGAAAAATCTTATTGCTATACTTACACAAGCTATGAATCATTCTGGACTTCCAAATGAGCAGAGAAGGGAACAATATTCTATTGAGTCCTTCATGAGGCAACGTCCACCTTCTTTCAGTGGGTCTTCTAATCCACTTGTTGCTGAAGAATGTATCAGTACCACTGAAAAGATATTTTCAGTTCTTCAATGTTCTGAACATGATAAAGTCATCTTAGCAGTGTATTGTTTGGAAGGTGATGCTGATCAATGGTGTAATCTTATTAAGAATATGAGGCAAAGGGATGAAATTGAGTCCATGGAATGGGACGAGTTCAAGAACTTATTTTTCAGTAAGTACTTCCCTCGTATTCTTAGAACAAAGATGGAGAAGGAGTTTCTTGAACTAAATCAAAAGGATGATGAATCTATTGGTATATACAAAGAGAATTTTACAAGACTTGCAAGGTATGCATCTGGCATTATCATCCAACCTGAAAGTTAAGTTGATTGATTTTTCAGTGGCTTAAAAAAAGTCTTCGAAGTGCATTAGCTATAAGAGACTTCAGTAGCTATGAAGAAATTGTGCGTTGTGCTATCAAGGTAGAAATGGAAGTTGGTGTTACATATCCATCTCATGGTTTTGACAACAAACGAAAGATGGAGTTCAAGGAGAAATCTCAGAATAATGGTGAAAAGAAGATGAAGGTTTCATTATGCTCAAAGTGTGGAAAGAAGCATGGTGGAGATTGTATTAAAGGGACTAGAAAATGATTTAAGTGTGGAAAAGAAGGTCATCGAGCAGCTGAGTGTCGAGGTAATGGAAAAAGGGTTTCTAATGATGTGAATAAAGCAAAAATTGCAGAGAATGCACCACCAACACTTCAATGCTTCAAGTGCAAGGAAATGGAGAATTATGCTAATAAATGCCCTAATCCAAGGGTTAGTGATGATCAACATGAGAAACCATTTAAGGCAAAGGATAAAGGGAAGTCACATGCGATCACTATTGGCGATGTTGAATATGACAACGATGTGGTGGAATGATTAATTGTTTATGTAATGAGATTCCAAAATAATGTTGTATATAGTATCGTGGAATATTGGAATATTTATGTTTTGGTCTATTGTGGTTTTCAATAATTTTATGATACCGGTAACCATGAAAAGTGATTGAGACATTTTTGGTAAACAGATGATATTAGCATAATGAAGGGATAATAAGATAATGAGATGTTTTATTGTATTCATGAGCTCATGATTGATATAAGGACTAAGTGATATCATGGTTTGATTATATAGAATTTTGAGGATTTTGGAAAGTGGAAAGTGTTAACTTTTAACTGCATTCAAGTTTTCACTAAGGTTCAATGGGTATTCATTCTTCAAGAGAATACATGATTAAGGTATTCACATGTTTGTAATTTGACATATCTTATGATATATGGGGGATAAATGATGGCATTCACGTGATTATTCTGTGACATTCCAAGTAATCATTTTCTTTATACTATGATCTTGAACCGAAGTATTTTAGATAAGCCTAAAGATTAGAATGGATTCTGTTGGACATAAGTTAGGATAAAAAGTTTTTCGATATTATTGATGGGATATTATAGTAATATAGCTTTAGAAAAAGGACAACCTGCAGGACGGGCGACAGCCCATCGCGTCGGACAAGGCTGTGGGAATCGAACCCACAACCGAAGTGCGACTGGCCTTTATCACCTACCACTGGCCTACAGGAAGTCCCTGTTTAGTATAAACTAGTTTTATTATATTAAGAAGTATGATATATGATGTATAAGTCCATTTTAGGTACCATATATGATTAATCTCACTATAGAATGACTTATGTATATTTAATAACTTTTGCTAAACTTTTGTTTGAGACAGATGGAATGACCTGTCATTCTATCACATGATCTGCTAACACTTCACGAAAAACAAATTCAACTTCATTTATTTAAGAGATGAAGTGGAAATTGTTTAAGGATTGAACAACAGTGAGATTGTACCAAAATAAAGTAAGTATTTATTCTAATTCAAATTGATCAACTTTAGGGAAACGATCTTGAAAACCAAAAATGTTGTCCTAGTGCTCTTATATCTGACTAATCAGACGGTACCTTAGATCGTCACAAATTTATGGATTTGGGATTGTTGGCTTTTCCATAGCCATGTTCTCTACCACTCTCCATTAGAACATAATGGTTAGATTTTTCTTCCATATCCATATTTTCACCTATGTGGAAACCCAGTGATTAGTTTTTTTGGGTAACCGTTACGTTTCATACTTTCGTTTTTAAAGATTGGTTTTGGTATTCCTTTTTACTATGTGGGTTTCTATTAAAGAAACTTTTTAATAGTAAACCATTTATAACCCCGACGAATTTCGAGGGCGAAATTCATTTTAAGGGGGGTAGAATGTAACAACCCAAGATTTTTTGAAAAATATTCTTTTTAATTTCATTAATTTCTTGTGTTGTATGCTACACCAAAAGAAGCTAGCACAACACGCATCCTTGACTTGCCTTTCATTACACGTAATCGCAACCTTCCTCGATAGCGTGTGTAGTACGCAATAACGAGTTTCACTAAACAACAATATGCTATTAAAATATTATTAAAACTAGCCGTTATGAATAGTAATAACCAATTTTTGAAATTTTGTAAATTTTATTTTTCAGAATGGAATTCATTTTTGGATTTGTAATATCGAAATTAGCTTAGGGTGAAATTTTGGTGATTTTTGGATAACTTTCATATTTTGATGAATAGTGAAAATTACTAAATTTTAATTAAAAACAACTTTTTCAATCGAAATAATTATTAGTGAAAAATTATTAATTTGAGTGGTTTTAAAGTATATTTAGAATATATTTTTACAATTTAATACAATGATGGTCATTGGATGTAATTTCACATTTAAACCAGACATAAACAAGTGTCAATCTTTTGATAGTTATTATCTCTTAAGAACACGCTATTTGTTTTGACGACGGGAATTAATTTTTAAATTAATTAATGAAACTGATATGTTTTGAATTTGGTAAAATAGAAATCATTTTTGAGTTCATAATATCAACTATATCTTAGGCCTAATTTTTGGTATTTTTCTGAAAACTTTCAATTTTTGATAAATAGTGAAACCACTAAGTGGTAGTTAAAAAAAACTGAATTTTTCATAAAACTTAATTTCACCGCTTCTGTGAGTGAAATTTCAAAAATCCGAGAGACACGGTTGATGTCATTAAGTAAAATGTAGTTCAATGAGATGAAAATAATTTTTTGGTGAATAGTATCTTTTTACTTTTTTTTACCACGGTTAAAAGTAAATATGGTAATTAAGGGTAGAAATGATATTATTATTACCCTAAAACATGTCCTAATTCTATTTGAAAAGTGTAATTCGACCAAAAACAAACTTAGGAATAAAATATGACCATTGATGCCCACTTGGATTAGATTAGGACATTTATTATTAATTTATTTAAAGAAGGGTTAAAAGAGTTAAAATCAAAGTTTATTTACTAAAACATTTTTAATATAGGTTTATTCATAATATAAATTAGATTTTAAATATTCATTAGAAATATAAAAGGATTTCCTACATAATTGTATTTTATTTGTAATTTTTAGACATCAAATAATTTAATTTATTTATGACACAACGATGATGCACTAATTATCTTATTAATGAAATATTGACATAATTGATGTTATAAATACCAAAATAAATGTAATTCAAGACTTTTTATGAATTCCACTAATTTTCTAGGTTAATATGACATGTTATTATTAATTTAATTAACTTTTTCGAACTTATCATTCTGTTATGATTTTCACAATAATTAATTACTAAAAAGTGTCAAAATTGATATAAAATAGTTTTTTAAAAACAATATTATATTATTAATTTTTATTTTATTCCTAAAAATATAAGGATCGGACAAATGACTTATATAAGGTTATATATATTAATAATAAACAATTTGGGGTTCGTTTGGCTTCTTATAGTAAGTTTATTAACCTTATAGTGTAAGAACACAAGAAGACACGGTAAAAGTAAAATTATTTAACTTAATGTTAAATCTAAATGATAAGGTTAAAATAGGAACCTAAACTTGTCTAAATCCTATTGTATGAGAGGATTTAGACCCATCCCCACCTTATCCACGAAATAAATCAATTTGGAGCTATTTAAAACCAAACTTGACTTTATAATAAAATAATATTTTTAGTTATTCCAAAGGTGCCACTCTCCTCCCTTATAAAAGGGCACCTCCTCCCTCTCCTCCACACACCAATTTGAGCATTCAAGGTCGGACAAACCCTGCCAAAATCTCTTCTCCACTTCCCTAGTATCATCCTAGAGGTTCTGTTCTTCTTCAAAGACCCATTTTAGTGCCCTAAAAGGAGGTCTCAAAGAAGCACTTCCAAGAAGAGGTAATGTCCGTTACCGCTTCTTTCATCTTTATTTCTTCTTCCACTTCTTCTTCTTAGGTTGTTTCATTATGAAGTAATAACATCAGTATCACTCATATACTGATATGTTATTATAAGTATGAAACAACCCTATTTCACCATCTATCCATCCTACGGAAAAAGAAATCACCGCGCGTGCATACGTACGGAATACCGTCTCTACGCCGTGGTGTAATCTATTTTCCACCACCACCTTACATGGATGGGTATAATGGTGTAAAGAATAACTATAAATAGTTATTAGAACATCATATTGATTCTAATATATTGTATCATCCACTCCAATTCAATTCAATAATTATGGAAATGATATCATCGCTCGTGTGTACGTACGGACTACCGTCTCCACGACGCGATGAGATTCATTCTCCATTTTAACCATTTAAGAATGATTATAAATTATATATAAGGAATAATAATGAAATATATGACATTATAAAGCTACTGTATTTATTTTTATATATATGAATGTCATCTACTTAATTCCACTCAATTCAATAACGAAAAGAAAACAGCGTTGATGCGTACGTACGGCCTACCGTCTCCATGAACGGTGTATTTCATTCCATTTATCGATCCATTATATATATGTATATTATGAATATATATTATATATAAATAATGTTTTATATTCTATAATTAAGTAATAATGATCTAAGTAATCATATGAATAATTACAAGTTAAAACACGAACGACAAATGAGACGATTTTTCCCAAAATGCTACTTTAACATGAATTTACAAAAGAACGGGTAATATAAAGTCATAAGTGAACTGTATATGATATAATAACAATGAATATGATTCTTTAATAAGTCAATGACATTATCTAAATCATTATACAGGAGGTTCGGACACTTACGAAGCAAATCAGACCTAAGGTAAGGGAAATATCACAATCTCATTTTTATCCGAGATTGTTTATACTTTAGTATTTACTGGGGTGTATTTTATCATCCACATCCATGTTTCCTAAATATGTAATATTATTTCCATTCTCCTACAATTGTTTAAAACCTATTTTACCCTTCGGTGAGTTTTTAGTAAAAGATATGAAATGAATCTTTTTTCATTTTTCGTACGAGGTACTTTTTGACTTTTCCGACAAAAGTACAAAGAATGTTTTTTTTAACTTATATGGCATGAATGGATTTTTAAAACATTATTTCCAAGAATATTCCTTTTAAAGATTTCAAGTTTATTTTTAATCAACTTCTTTTAGTTTAAAATTGTATGACATGTTAAGAAAGGAAAAGTGTTTTTGAAGAAGAAAGGATATTTTCCTCAAGAATGAAGTTCAATTGTTTTATCAAAATTATTTTCCATCTAAGATAATAAAGGGTTCTGTTTTTATCCCTATTATTACATTGATTTGATTATGTTTTGATGGAATTATTTTTATGAATTCCTTTATCTTATATGAATTGTTTTATGATGTCACGATGTTTACGAATCCCATTTTTATTACATGGGTTATGCAATGATGTGTGATTTATGATTTTTGTGGCACACATAATAATGGTTTTATTATGAGATGGGTAGGACCTATATCTCCCTCCAATGCATTGGGTAAAGATTTTATATCTCATGAGATAGACATGGCTGGAACGGTAGGTTATACCGGTTCAGTGAAACAGGACTGAAACGAGGGTGACTCGGTTCAGAAATGGACTTTTTCCACTAAGATAGTCTTGGAAATAAGTCTTGACTAACAAGAAATGATTCTCTATGATTATGTGTGTATGCCACAAAGTTTCATGTTTTAAGTTATGATTATTGTGATTACATTTTACTACCATGAGTTATCCCAGGTTATGAAATTATGATCTCTTTTACAGGTTAAGATTTCCAAAAGTTATGTGCTTATGTATATGATGTGATTGATATTTCTTTTGTTTACCCTTACAGAGCATTTGAGCTCACCCTTTTATGTTTTCTTTTCCCCAGGATATAAAGAAAGGTTTTAGGTATAAAAAAAGGAAGTTCATTATGGGATATTTTGAAGATCTTTCACCAGGATTAGAAGATTATATTTCGAGTTTCCAAAGACACTAAACTATTACGATCCTTATGTGTGTGTTTTTGTTATGTACTAAGTATTCTGCAAAAGTAATGTAATGTCAATGTACGTCAAGATACGGGTCTCTACATCCAGTGCAGGTTTGATCCAGACCTGATCCAAGACACATGACTACTCCACCCGATCCTGCCAATCCCACTTGTTGAAACTTATTTCTACACTACTCAAACATAAGAGTAAAAAAGTTGACCATGTGCATCATCTTCCTCCCTCAAGCTGAACTTGTTTTCTACTATGGTGGTGAATCATTGAAACAATTCCACTCAAATTGTCCTCGAACAAGTACAAATCTCGATCATGGGAAGGGAACGAAATAGTTATGAAAGATTAACGATGTGAATATTGACCCTAAAATATTAATAATTTTAAATTATTTATTTATATTTAGTATCGCTTTTGAGTTTCAGGATGTATTGTGTATAAATTTTAAAATTTTGGATTTTTAGTATAGGTGGATGGTTGGTAAACAGTTAGTAGAAACCTTGTACAACCCATGTGAGTCGTCTATAGGTTTTTTATAGAAAAGAGAACAAAGTCAGTGCATGGTTTTCCTAACCATGCACCTTATCTATGTTAGTTTTCCAGAGTCCTAGAGAGGGGCGTATAGTTGGAAGATGGTTTATCCAAAAGTTCACACAAACCGTGTGTAGTCTACAATGTTAAAAAAAGAAAAATAAAAAACAGAAATAAATTGTTTAAATAATAATAATAATGTTATTATTATTATTAATGTTATTATTTTTTATTTTTTTTGTTGTTAAATTTTTAATTTTTTTCTTAACCCCATCTTCCCCCCTTTCCCATGTTGTCGTGTGACCTCCCCATCCCCCTTTATTCTCGGGGTCGTGTTATAACCCTCTTCTAAACAGCCCTCATGTGTGATAATTCTCCCTCAATTTAGGTCCCCATCATCATTTTTCTTCCCAAATCAGTATGAAATCATCATAAATAATGTTCTCCTTATCTCCCCCTCCTCCCTTTTCCCCTAATTCTTGGTCTCTTTTTCTTCCAGGTGGGGTGTATGCCATGGTTGAACCCTCACTCGTTTTGGCATTTTCTTTTGGTCGGTTTTTTTTGTATAGGGTTCATGAGACCCAATTAAGGCTGGTTCTAGCCTTGGTGTTTGTAGGAAGTGAGTCTGCCATCGATTTCAAGTAATATTTCTTCCATTCTAATTCGTTTTCACATTTTTTATTAGGGATTTTGTGAATTTTAGTTTAATTTTTTATTATTTAAGGTTTCTTGAAGCTTTTGGAAGGAAACATGACCATATATAAAAATATTGGCATATATATAGATTCTATTTACATGTTCATTCATGGTAATACAAATATGTACATTTGGTCTAGGTGTCCTTATATATATCTGAAGGTGTCTATGCTGGTAAGAGAAAAAGGGTGGATTCGAGTAGCCATCATCAAAGGATAATTACACACATATAAATAGGTAAATCATATAGATAAAAATATACTCTTTATACACATTCACACATTATGATATGAATATAAACTTTGGAGGTAGTTTTATGTACAAATATTTTTATATATGTATATGTATGTTATTGTAAAATGGGTGTTTTTCTTCATTTTGGTTCTTCCTTAGACCTCATTCAGGTGGAGTCAGATTTTCATCGTCAATAGCATCATGTTTTGAGGTAGGTTCACTATGTATAAGCCTTTAATTTGAATTCCTTAATATATTGAGTATTTTAATAGTGATTTATTATTATTATTTAGTATGTATGTTCTATGAAAATTGATTGTGGCTCTCATAAATGGGTTTTTCAATTGTTTTACAAGATTTTCATAAACATCCAACATGGGTCTTCATTTGCAATCATTTTTTCCAATTATAAATGAAATGTAAATTATTTTAAATTTTATATCAGTTTTATAAATGGTTTTTAATGTGTAATGGGTAATGTTAAAGTGTTTTGGTGTGGGTGAAATGGATTTCCCTTAAGAATTTATTGAAATATAGAGGCTCGAAACATGGAGGTTGTATTTGAATAAAAGTAAAACATTTTATATATTGAAAAGGGGGAACTTCCATGAGTTGGAGAAATAGAGAACTTGGGAATCTTAGGTACCTATGTGGGTTTGTAAATACTAATACACTGGCTGAGTCAGTAGGGAACTAACTTGGTCTCTCTAGAAATATTATGCTACAAAATGAACTAAATAAAATTATAATGCTTTGGAGACCACTAGAACATTGGCTTTAACCTCTATAGCATCTCATGAATGATAATGAATTATATGGTTCTATCACAAATGTATGGGGATCCTAGGACCCAATTAACCCATCTTCATAGGGATTTCCCATGGTTCTTTCTTACATTTAGTCCTATCTATCAGGGTACTAGTTTTGAAATGCACTTTGTTGTTATGTTTCCATACTGTGACATCTATTTTAACATTAATTATCTTTTATAAAGAACATTTATAAAATGATTTTCAAGATTTGAAAATTATTTTTGAAAATATTATGAATAAAATTTTTCTAAAAAATAAAAGCTTGTTACATTTTTTATTAAAGAGGAGAAAATCCTATTTTTATATGTCTTATTTTTAAACTAATATGATTGGATTTATTTTTAATGGTAAGGTATAAGGTGTTGTTCTCTTTTAGTATTCATATAATTTCAATGATCACACCTATATTCCTTATAATATTTCATTTTAGGTTCTACCTAGCCTTGATTTTCTCATGGAGTGTCTTCCTACGATAGATGGTGACCCATGAGGTCACATATAGGTAAGTATAGTTTATTTATTTTTCACTACGGGTTACAACATTATTTGTTTTGATTTATTTATTTCCATATTATTATTGGGATAAATAATTCCCAATAGAGTTATTCATGATGTATAACATTAGTTGTCTTCCCATGAGGATTGATGATGCCTCTCAGACCTTGTGGAGGTCCAGATTGGGTGATCAGTTTGGAGTCAACTCAGGTTGGTTTATGAAAAAATGGTATCAGAGCAGGTTGGCCCTTATTATTTGGGAATGTAAGGTTGTTTTCAACTAGGATTATTGGAATTCAATTGTTCAGTTTTAGGTAGGTTCTTAGTCAACACCAATTCATATGGAAACATGAATATCTAGGGTGGTCTGGGATGGTTGCGCTTCCAAATCGATGCTTGGTTCACAGTTATTTTCAAGGGTTTTGATTTTTTTTTTGATTTTATGATTGGTTTTTATAATTTGTGTATTCTTTTTAGAAATTCAAAATGTTGGAGTAAATTTTTAGAGTTAATTATATGGTAAATAGATATTTTTCATGTTGTAGAAAATCATGGATAAACCATGTGACTACCTGTGTTGACGATTAGTGGGCTCACACAAATGTCCATGATCCACCAAATCATGCAACCAAGACATGTGTATCTAATTTTTTTCTATGTTTTTGGATTTTTACCTATTGAGTGTTTTTTTTCTATTTTTATTCATGGTGTGAGTCTATTTTTGGTTTTGGGTGTTTCCATTGGGTTAGAAATGATGATTCGTTTTTCAAAAATTGGTTTTATAAAATGAAATATTTGAGTTCCTTGAAAATGAAACGGAAAATATTTTGAAAATGGAAGGGAAATTGTATTAGCGTTTTGAAATGTTTTAAAAAATCTGTAATAAAAAGAGAGTTAAAATATTTAAAATGTTTTTCATTGATAGTAAAATGTTTGTTTTAAATTTGTTTGGATATTTTAAGTAATTATTTTGAATGTTATTTGACAAATGGTAATCACTATGAACACATACATATATGAATGAATGTGTATAGGATCATTAGTATGAACGAGCATTCATATGTGGATGCAAGTTAATATATGTATATATATATATGAGGATTCATAGGATACTATTGATAAGTAACCAACCTTTTTTCTGTTCTTATTTTATAATGGTGTTTTCAAAAGAAGGATTTCAACTTTGGAAGGTGAAGGTTGTTTGGTATTTCTTTTTCAGTTTTCATATTTCATTTTTGTAATTTTTTTTATTTCGTTAATTTTTTTTTTGGATTTTTATGTTGAGCTTGATTTATTGGTTTATGTTTCAGATGTGGAGTTTTGAATTATGTGATATCCTGATATGGTTTTTTTTCTTATCTTCATAATGTGCCCCCACTATGCTCTAAGGACATCTAAAAGGATTTTCAGGTGGATTTTCTACTGAATGTCTACGGTTGATAGAGACTTGACTTAGTAGTTTGGCTCGTTCTGGATATAGAGATCGATGGTCCTCAGTAATAATAATTCATTTGGATGTTCTAGGTGTTTAACCCTCCTCATTTATTTAGGAAACCTAAGGCTAGGAAAGTCGAAGAATGGTTGTGAAGCATTGATTAGATTTTGTTTATATCATGATCTTCCCAATCCACTTAGGATTAGGTTTGAAAAACTTTATGTTGGAATGCCTATGTAGAAAGTAGAGGAAGTTTGTTTAATATTTCAAACCATAGAAGTTCAATTCATGGGAAATATTCAAGGAATTGTTCATTTTTTATAATTTCTTTGAATCCATATAGGTAAAAAAAGAGATGGGGTTTTACCATATCAAGTGAGGATATTTAATGGTTTTGGAGTATGCTAAGAGTGTTACTTATTTTGTGGCATATCTCTCATAACTTTAAAACGATGAAGACTTTAGGTCTTATTTATTTGAAATGGGCCTCTGATGAGAACTTTTTAAAGTAGTTTCATTTTTTCCTAACACTTATTAAGAAACAGTGAGAAAGGATATTCAGAATGAGGATAGTATAATTAGATAGCCATACATGGTTCATGTCTCACCTATCCCTATGAGTAGTAGTGGTGGATCTAATAAATGGAAATGGAATGTATTTGTGTCTGGCTTGTTAGGAAGTGATATGAATCATACGTTGTGTTTATTCTCACCAAAATTGTCTGATATTAAGTTCTAAGTGTGACATCAGTGTAGAAAGATTGGTAATAAGAAGTAATTATGTAAATAATCACTAACTACCTTCTATCCATGTGGATTCTTGGTTCATATACAATAGTTTTTTCAGGGTGTTTCTAAGAAGCGACGTTGAGCTAGATCTACCCTTTCAAAGGCCCCCAGCCCATTTGGAGAAGCATGGTGTTAATACAGACTCTATTTAAAGTTTATTTTTTGTAAATATTTTCTTGTTTTTCAATGTTGATCATGGTGTTTTGGTCTTCTGTTGGGAATGGGGGATGATGTTGTATATATTTTTCAATTTCAAGTTCTTAATGGAGTAATTTTTATAGAAATTCTAAATCTTGTGTTTATGGAATAATGATGATTCTTATTTTGTGTATCATCACTTTTAGCATTTTTTTCATTGATTTTTTAGCTTGATTTACATTGAGGAACCAATGTTTAAACATGGTTTTAAAATGGTGGGGATACCACCCTTAGTAAGATCATGGTGAGCCTAACTATTTAGTCCTTGGCCTTTTCTTCTTTTTAATTTCATAATCTAGTTTCCCATGTGAATCTTTTACATCGCCCTGCCCGACCCTGGCCATAGTAATTCAGATAGCTTAGATAATGGGTCATTAGACGGATACTTGTGGATATCCTAAACAAACCTTGATGAGTTTTATTAGTGATTTCTATGTTAGGGGTTGGAGTGTTGTATGTTTTGAGATTATTTTGGAGGTTTAAGTCTCTTATTTTGGTTCCCTTGTTGGATGGTTCGTGTTCTTTAGTCTTTATCATTTTCTCATCTGGTGTAGGTTTATTTCTTTAAAGATGACTAATTTGGTGTCTTTTATGTCTTAGAGTTCAACAATAAGGGTAAGTGTTAACTCTCAGTCTTCGTGTTTTGGGAACCTCACCTCGTGTAGTGTTTTTTCTTCGTCCAATGTTATAACCAACTGAATCTTTGGGACTTTTGAGGAGAATAATGTGTCATGGTGAGGATACTAGTTTCACCCCAACCCTATAATATTAATTATTTTTATTTATTTATTTTATTTTTTGCCTCTTTTTTAAGATTTTTTTCAAATCAAGATTAAATTTCAAAACTTTGGTTTTTAATTATAGTCATATGGTTGGCACACTATTAGTAGAAACTATGCACAACCCATGTGAGTCATATTCAGTTTTTGGAAGTTTCAATGACACAACCATTGCATGGTTTTCTTAAATATGATCCTTGACCATGTGGGTTGTTCAGAATCCTAGAGAGAGGCACATGGTTGGCGCACAATTTGGATAATCATGTGGTCAAAAACTATGCAATGTCCAGGCTTCAAAAAAGAAAAATAAGATAGTGAAATTTTCTAAGTAATAATAATTATTATTATTGTAATCTGATTATTATTATTATTATTATTATTATGTTTTTATTATTTTATTAACCCCTCTCCCCCTACCCCTCTTTTTATGAGACCCCCCATCACCATTCATTCTCTATGTCATGTGACACCCCTCACCCAGATAGTTCTCACACATGACCCTTCTCCCCCGATCTAGCTCCCCTTTGCTATTGTGCTTCCTGAATTAGAGTGCAATCATATTAGGTTATTTTCATATCCTATAATTCTCTTTAATTATCCCCTTATTTCGTGGTCTCATTTTATTCTAGGTGGTGCACATGCCATGGTCAAAACCTATCTCATTTTGGGGTTTTCTTTTGGTCAGTTTTTGATGTCTAGGGTTTGTGAGACTCAATTATGGATTGTTCTTCCCTCGAATATTATCAGCAGTGTGTGCACCATCGATTTAAACTAATGTTTCTTCTATTATAATTCTTTGTACTAATTTTAATTTGGTATTTTTTGATTTTAAGTTACCTTTCTATTATTTAAGGTTTCTTGCATCTATTTGAAGGCAGCCTATCAGTATATTCAAATATAGGCATATATATATATCCCCTTTACATATTAATTCTTGGTAATATGAATATGTACAATGTTACTAGATTCCCTCGTGTATATTTGAAGGTGTACATGTGGGTAAGTAGAAAGGGGTAGATTCAAGTGTCTCTTATTAAAGGTGACTTACACACAAATGCATGGGTAAGGCATAGTTATATAGACATCCTCTTTATATATATATTCACACATAACAATGTGAATATCAATATTTAAAGTATGGGTATCTATGTATATGTGTATAAGTGTATATACATCTAAGTGTAAAAGGGGTGTTTTGCTTCACTTTTTTTCTTCCTTGGACCTCTTTGAGGTGGGTTCAGGTTTCCATACTCAAATGTAGCATGTTTTGAGGTTGGTTCCCTATGATAAAGCCTTTAATTGGAATTCGCTGATTTCTTGATTATTTTAAAAGTGAGTATTTATTATTATTTAGTATGTATATTCTGTGAAAATTGATTTTGGATCTCAAAAATGGTTTTTAGATGGTTATACATGATTTTCCTAAACATCCAACATGGGTATTCTTTATCAAGAATGTTTTCTAACTCTGAAAGCAATATAAATTATTTTCAATGCCCCATTGGTTTTATAAATGGTTTTAAATGTTTAATGGGTAATTTCAAATGTTCTTGGGTGTGTTTGAAATGGTATTGAAATGGATTTACCCTATGGATTTATTCAAATATAGTTTTTTGACATGTGGAGGTTAGATTTGAATGAAACTGAACTTTTGCGTGGTTTGAAATAGGTAATCTTCTATGAGTTGTAAAATTAGATAACTTGGGAACCCATGGTTCCTAGGAAGGTATCTATAAACTAATACACTGGTTGAGTCAGAAAGGCACTGACTCAAGTACTCTAGTAGGATTACTCTACAATACTAAATAAATAAATGATGATGCTTTGGGGGTTTATAGAGCATTGGATTTGACTTCTCTAATTGCTCATGCATTAGAACATATTATATTGTTCGATCACTAAGGTATGGGGATCCTAGGACCCAATTGACCTATCTGTTTAGGTATTTCCCATGGTATTGTCTTACTTTTACTTCTATTTTCATGGTACTAGTTTTAAAATGCACTTCATTGTTATGTTTCCAATCCTGTAAATATATTTTAGTGTTAATTATCTTTTATAAAAAATTATAATAAAATTTATTTTAGGAATATATTTATTTTTTAATGTCTTATGAAGTGTAGTTTTCTTAAAAATTGATGCGTTCTACTGGTTTTTCCTAAAGAGTAAAACCCCCTATTTTTATGTATTATTTTCAAACCAGTATGATTAAATTTCCTTTTAAATGTAATGGATAGTGCCTTATTATATTGTTAAATTCCATCTATGAATTTTAATTCCCACACCTATATTCCTTATCATATTTTAGTTTAGGTTATACCTAGTTATGGTTCACTCATGGAGTGTTGTTACACGGTTGATGGTGACCCATGAGGTCACATGGAGGTATGACCAGTTTATTCATTTTTCATAGTTAGTTACCATTTTATTTGTATTTATTTATTTATTTTTCTACTATTATTTAGATAACTTGTTTTCAAGGGATTTATTCTTGATGGATGAAACTATTTTTCAGCCCGAGAGGATATGGAACGCCTCTCAGGCCTTATTTTGGGTTATCATGGGTGACTGTTTTAGGTTCAACTCAGGTTGGTTTGTGACACCCAAGGGAGACATCATGACCCTAGAAATGGAATCTTGTTGAAAATTTAAGGAATATTAAATCATTGAGAATTTTAAATAAAATCTGGGAACATTATTGAAGTTTAGAGTCACTTAAATGAGTTGAAGAAACATGGGATTATAATGTAGTCAATTGTGAAGGAAACCAAGAATCTATGTAATTATTCAATAAATAGGGGACTAATAATTATTGAGGGGTATTCTCTTTGATCATCAGGATTGATTATATACTATTGTTTTTTACTTTTCATTAATCTCTAGTTATTAATTCTCTAGTGATGAAACATTAATCCAATCGTGGCTAAGTTAAAGAGATTCTACTTACTTTTCTGTTAACGAATTCAATGTTTTAATTAAAAAAATCTTCTTTTAATCTTGGTATTTATTCAAATTGTTTAATAATATATGATATTTCCTCAATTATATGGATTTTTAATTCTATATCCTTTTTCAATTTGATCTCACACACATGACATATAAAACCTATCTATTGGTTGTGATCATGAGTAATGGGTTGAATTAAGGGTAATTGATGATATTTTATTATAGATATATGGTCTATTGGGGGTTATAGTGGTTATTTCATCCCTATTATTAAACCAAAACTTTTCATTTAGGGTAATAAAATGAGATTTCACTTCACTAGAGAGAAAAAAAGAGAGTAATAAAATGAAATAATGATTTAACTAGAATGGAAAAGAGATATCCAAGGTTATAACAGATAATTTTAATCTGAATTTAAAAACTAATACACTTCAATATCACGCACTAAACTTATCAAACAAAAGATAAAAACACCCATAACACTTTCCTCTATGGATACAAATCGACTCCACTACAACATCATTTTCATTGGGTTCAAAATTTGTTTTGTCAAGGGACCAACAATAGGATCCTCATAATTTTCCTAACCAACTATCTCAATTTATGATTAATAATCTACACATAAGTGAGTTTCCAAGCACACCAAATAATATGAAAATGGATTTTCATGATATTTCATTTGATTAAAACCATAGAGGAAAGAATATTAAATTTTCTACATTATTAGAATGTGGTAATAAAAACCTAAGGAAATATCTAAATAGAATAATAAGATGATTTATGTATAAGGAATTAAGAAAACAATTAAAAAGTGAAAATGAGTATTTCAATGGAGAGAAGTAAATTTCATCATAATTAACAACTTACAGTCTGTTGTATTAAATGTATGGAACATGTGAATTATCTTACTCAATTCCCAAATCTAAGGGATAACCTTTAGACTAAACGATGAAATAAGGGAATATCCTTTTCCATAACACATGTCCTAATTCTATTGGACAAGTGTATCTCAACCAAAAACAACCTTAGGAATAAAATATTATCATTTAGGTCCACTTGGATTAGATTATGAAATTTATTATTATTTAATTCAAAGAAGAGTTAAAAGAGTTAAAATCAAAGTTTATTTACTAAAACATTTTTAATATAAAGATATACATCATATAAATTCGATTTTAAATATTAATTAAAAATATAATAAGA
This sequence comes from Viscum album, assembly GCA_963277665.1. Taxonomy (NCBI): domain Eukaryota; kingdom Viridiplantae; phylum Streptophyta; class Magnoliopsida; order Santalales; family Viscaceae; genus Viscum; species Viscum album. Next base: position 563,326,729 of record OY728164.1, on the reverse strand, counting down.
TTTACTACATAATCATAATTTATTTATAATTTTAGACATTAAATAATTTAATATATTTATGACACAATGATGATGTAGTAATTACCATAATAGTGAAAAATTAAAATAATTGATATTATAAATACCCAAATTAATATAATTTAAGACTTTTAATGAATTTCACTAATTTTATAAGATAATATGACATATTAGGATTGATTTAATGGACTTTTTTGAAGTAATCATTCTGTTATGAGTTTCACAAAAATCAACTATTGAATAGTGTCAAAATGGACATAAAAGAGTTTTTAAAAAAAATATTATATTATTAATTGATATTAAATTCCTAAAAATCTACGGTTCGGCCAATAGACTTATATCATGATAGGTATATAATTAAAGGACCACTTGGGGGGTCTCTTGGATGTATATAGTATGTTTATTAACTATATAATATAAAAATACAAAGTGACATGGTAAATGTCAAACTAATTGACTAATAGTTAAAACTAAACAATAAGGTTAATATAGTGACCCAAACCTATCTAAATTCTATTGGTTTAATTGTGTTAGACCTATCCCCACCTTAATCTTTGAATAATAATCTTTGGATCCATTAGAAACCGAATATGAATTTATTATAAATTAATATTTTTATCTTTTCCAAAGGTGCCCCTCACCCCTCTTATTAAAGGGGACTCCTCCTTCTCATTTCTTCACAACATCAAAGCCTTTTGGTTAGGCCAAACCCTGCCAAAATACTCTCTCAACTTCCCTCACTACAACCTAAAGGCTTTAGTTTGATCATAAAGCAAACCTAGGGATCCCTTTTGATCAAATCAAAGGAAGAACCCGAAGAAGAGGTAATGTTTTCACCACCCCTTTTCAAGTTCCTTTCTTCTTCCACTTATTCTTTCTTTGTTATTACCATTATAAAATATTAACTCCAGTATCTTATATATACTGTGATGTTATTATAAATATTTTACTACCATATTCAGTATTCTATCCACCCTTTGAATAACATGTCACCATATGTGCGTACGTACGGCTTACCGTCTCCACGTCGTGGTGTAATTGTTATTCAATATATTATTATTTGGGTGGGTATAATAATGATGTTTAACTCATGAAAATAATAAATATAACATGATAATGATTCTGTATATATGAAATACCATCCAATTATATATTATTTTAATATCAAAAAAATGATATTGTCGCTCGTGCGTACGTACGGACTACCGTCTCCACGAACACGATGAGATTCATTCTCTATCGTATCCATTCAAGTATAATTATCATTTGATGATTTAAAAATAATTTTTAAGGACTTGATATATTTCTGGATATGAATATGATACAACCTATCCATGAAAAACATGTCTTACGTAACAAAACATATAAAAGAAAACGAGTAAGTTAATACCTGAAACGACGATAATTCTAAGATATTATTAACAAAGCAATGTCAAAATATCATATATGATATCATATTAATGTATATGATTCATGAATAATTTAATAAAAACTATTTAAAAATTATACAGGAGGTTAACCTACCCCCAACCAATGAAAAGTACAAGGTAAGAGATTTTATTATCTCACTTTCAATTCTGTGATATTTCCATTGTTCGCCACTAATTTAGTGAAAGTGGTATATTGTGTACTTCCATTTGATATATATTATCATCATTATATTTATATTCATGTTATTCTGTAAATAATTTGGTGGTTATTAACTTTTGGTCATACGACTCCGTTGATTACAACGTGGTAAGGGGTTTCTTATCTCACTTTTAATTCTGTGAGAATTCCATTGTTCACCACTTATTTATTACATGTGATGTGTGTACTTCCCATGTTTGTATTCATTGTGTAATATACTTTAATTAATTTATATTTACATAATCATTGTATGATCCTTCTTTCATGGGTGTATGTTTTGTATGTTACCAAATCAATAAGGGAATTTGGAATTTCAATTTCTACTCATTCGGCTTTACGCATACTTCATTGATTATTTTACTCCAAGATTATGTGTAGAATAACTATTCATTTGATAATGTCATAATTTCCACTCCCCGTTCTGTGGATATAATTTTTATACACATAATCACTCCATTTATAAATTCTCAAGTCATCGGTATGAACTTTATAAGAGTAATTTTAACTCAATCTCTGTTTGTTGAGTTAAATATCCAATTCATTGGTGTTGTTTTTACAAGAATATGTATGAATGTCCTTTGATTGTTTTACACTAAATATCCAATAATATTTTGTGTATTTATATTTTTCACACATAATTACGTCGTTGATTTATCCTTAACCTAAGGATACGACCTTTATGAGAGATTTAATCTCAATTTACATTCCATTGAGGCTTATTTGTTGTTATACACCAAATCACTTTTATGTGGTGTATATAATATACTTTGACATAGTATATCATGAATTCCTTTAATCTCATGATATTAAAATTTTTTGATTACCTCAATTATTTGTATTAAAGTGTCTCTCTTTTGGTTAGAAACTCTAACTAAAATACCATTTTTAAATGTTTTAAATACTTATTCTTCTAAATCTTTCTCATTAATGTCCTTGTTTTAAAAAATGGTTTTAAGGATTTATTTATAAGGACATAAAAGTTTTAAAATTAAAACTCCTTTTAAATGTTTCAAAGTGGTATGGGACACTTTTATTCAAAAATCTATTTTTAAATGGATTTTTGACAAATAGTGTGACTTTTAAATGATTTCAAGAAAAAGGGGGATATTTCTCTCAAATAGTTTTGATGATTATTTTCATCTATGTCAACATCCTTCATTATTCTTGATTTAGGTTAGTGTGATACAATACAATCTTCCATATTATATCAAATGAGTTATGTTTGACTGTGGATGTGCTATTTTTATACCATTCATGGTTTGTGGTTAAATTATTGGCATTTCGTATGCTAGTTTTAATACGAATGTTTATGTTATGTTTAAACCTGCTCATATGAGGAATGCATTGGACTTAATAAGTGACGGGTGGAGCCCGCTATAGCTCCTAGATGCATCAGTAGGTCTCATGATACAAACTAGTGTCTTGGCACAAGGCCTTTGAAAAATCTTATTTGTAGTCTTGGCACGAGGCCTTGGCTATGTGGTTATGATAGTCTGGCATTATGAATTCCATCATTATGAAAGTGGTAATTGTTATTGAATGTGATTATTCGATTAGTAGAATATCCATGTGAATAAGTAAATGGAATTATTTCATTTTATTTTTGCCATACCATGTTGAAGTTCAAGTTTAAAAGGCTTTTGTTTTAAGTTATACATTTCCTTAAATGCTTATTCTTATTTATGAAAGTTTCCGCTATATTGTTATCATTACTGGGAATTTGAGCTCACCCCTTTTCTATGTTTTATTTTTCCCAGGATGTGAAGAAGTAATTTATGAATGACCTGCAGGGATAGTATGTGGGGATATGAGTGTGGGATATAGAGACTATGTTGTTGTAGTAGTTTTTTACTTTATGATGTAATGTAAAACTTTATGAATATATCTAGTGTTTCCAAGGCTACTAAACCAATCGGTTTTTTGAGATTTGATCTTTCTTGTGATCATGCCAATGTTATGTAATAATGCACCGACTCTAGGTAACCGGGGTCGGGGCGTTACAGTTGGTATCAGAGGAAGTTTAGTACAAACCTTGGAATCTAGATTTAGATAAACTCTGATTAGAGCACGTAGACCTAAGATGAACTTTAAGGATTAGTATAGAAGAACTTCCTAGAATTTTGGTATTGTAGAGATTTTGTGAGTTTTCCGAGCAATACATCCCTGTCTGGATACGAGAAGGTAGAGGCAGCTCTGGCACAGATGTACATAGGGGTAAAACCCGAAAACACCTCTTTGAGCTAGACTCGAACGGGAACTGGTTCACGACAATGGGTCTTGCTGCACTCCTGGTTACGACACTCCCGGGGGATATTCATAGGATAATTTACATTTTCATTACAAACTAATTTAAAGTATTATATATATAAGATTAGAGTAAATGACCTTGGTTAATCCTAATTTGTTTCAAATTGAGAATATGGTGACATGTTAATCTATAAATGATTGTATGACTACTATTACTCACACAATGATTTCTATTTTTAGTCAATGGCTGGATTCCAAGGAATTCATAGTGACTTTGAGAATGATTTACAAGGTGGGAAAGGTGGTGGAAATGAAAAACAAAATGGAATGTTGATATGCATAAAAGATATCATCTTTATGCCAAATTAATTTTCTAAAAATATGATCAAAAATGTATATATTAACCAATTACTGGACTCAACAAAGAAGAAAAAGGTGATGAAAGATAAGAGTTCCAGTAGTGGAGACCATGGAGAAAGAAATCCTCAATTTCCATCATGTAGGAAATGTGGACGGAGACACCCAGGAAAGTGTCTCAATGGGACAAAGAAATGCTTTACGTGCGGGAAGGAAGGACATAATGTGAAGAATTTCCGAAGAAAAATGAAGATTACTATGGAAGAAGATAAAAATGGTCCCAAGAATCCATTTACAGTCATTTGTCGTAAATGTAGGGGACCTGGCAATTACCCGAGTGAATTTCCTATTCTATAGGATATTTTCTTGGTCAGAGAAGAAGCTTTTTGGAAATAAATGGTTGGATAAATGTTTAAAAATTATTAGTGATCCTTGTTGAAGGGTTTACTTTAGAATAATTTTCGCTTGTATTTTTAACCCTAACGTTTTCCATGTGAGAATGATATTTATGGAAGAATTATCTTTTCTCTTGTGGATATAGTTATAAATAACCATTTGGTTTTATTTGATCATTGGGTTTGAGGAAATTACAAATTATTATAATTTGGGATGAAAATGAAAGGTATGAGATAACATTTGTGGTTAAATTATGTTATGGTTATTTTGAGGAATTTATCTCATTTTGGTAATGTTATAAAATATAGTTTTTGAAAAAGTACAACACGTAGACCGTGTGACAACCTGTCGCGTCAGACAAAGTTGTGGGAATCAAACCCACAACCAAAGTGCGATTGGGATTTATCACCTACCACTGGACTACATGAAGTCCCTGGTTAGTGTGACTATTATTTTTAGTTAAATGATTTTATTGATCAATAATAATTTGATTTGGGATCCTATGTCTTATCAAATGAATAACCTTAGTATAGGAAAATGATTTGGTGATTAAGTGATAAATGTTATTTTGGAATTTGTTTGCTTTGGTGTGAACACTATATGCCCAAGGAAAATAGAATAGTATGGGATTTCATTTGAGGAGTAGTGGTGGATTTTTATCTATGTTTTGATTGTGTATTTATAATGATTTGGTTTATTTATGGAAATGATTAGGTTTATTACTTTTAAGTATGTGAATTTAAGAGTAATTAATGTTATTTGGAGATACAATTTAACGTGGAAGACTACATTCTTAATAAGTTTTGGTTTTCAATATTATTTTTGATTATATTGAAGTATTTCAAGGACAATTGATTATTGAATGGTATTTATTTAACTTTGGGGTATTGTTGGTTTAATTTTGTAAATTAAGATTAGTGTTTATTTCTCTCAAGGAATATCCTTTTGGGGGATCATTGGATCTTGTACTAACCATTTTGGTTTTGATTAATCTCTAAATACAATGTAAATATATAGTTCGTCCTGCATGGATCATGTGATTCTATAGAAGTTTATTCTAGCTCTTCCAGTGTGACCAAGTCTTCTTGAATACTCATCGTTTAAATAAAATGAGTTAGTGGTGGAAATTTATTAAAGAATGAAACTCTACTTAAAATTTAAGTATATATCATTATATTCTTAGTCAATATCATAAATTAATTCCTCATCCTTATGTAATGTAACTTAAAACAAAAAAAAATTCCGTTTACTTTTCTACTAGGAGACTAATGGTCATTTTCCCCAACACAAGTTTGTGGTTTTCTTATTGTTAACTTTCTCCTGATCATGATTTCTATACCTCACCATCAGAACTTGAAACATAGTTTATCATCCATATCCATGTTTTCCTACATGGAATCCGAGTATGGGTTATCTTGGTTGATCTTTATACCCCTCTTTTTTTCTTTTAAAGTGATAGTTTTATTGACTCTTTTTCCGATGTGGGACATTCCATTATATTCCCAATCAAAATTTTAAAAATTGCGAGGATGAAATTTATTGAAGGAGGGGAGAATGTAACACCAAAAGCTTCCACGGTACGTTTCCCTTCGAATAATTCAATGGCGTGCATTGTACGCAACTTCGAGATTCTAACACACCACAACCAATCAAACTAGCCATTATGAATAGTAATACCTACTTTTTAAAATTTTAGAAATTTTATCTCTCAAAATGGACTTCATTTTTGGATTTGGAGTATCTAATTTATCCTAAGGTGAAATTTTGGTACATTTCGGATATCTTTAATATTTTGATGAATACTGAAAATTACTAAATTTTAATTAAAAACAACTTTTTTAATCAAAATAATTAATAGTGATAAATTATGAATCTGAGTGGTTTTAAAGTATAATTATAATGTATTTTTACCTTTTTATCCAATGGTGTTCATTATAATTAATTTCACTTCGAAATTGGACATAAACAATTGTCAATCTTTTGATATATATTGTTTCTTAAAACACGCTATTTGTTGTGACAGTGGGAATTAATTATAAAATTAATTAATGAAACTTTTATGTTTGAAATTTTTTAAAATAGACATTATTTTTGAATTTGGAATATCAATTATAGCCTAGGGTAAAATTTTGGCATTGTTCTGAAAAACTTCAATTTTTGATGAATAGTGAAACTACTAAGTGGTAGTTAAAAAACTGAATTTTTCATAAAACGTAATTTTACCGCTTCTGTGATTGCAACTTTAGAAAATCCAAGATATATGGTTAATATCAAGGAGTATAATGTGGTTCAATGAGATGAAAATAATATTTGGTGAATAGTAACCTTTTACTTTTATTTACCACACTTAAAAGTAAATACGGTAATTAAGGGTAAAAATGATATTAATATTACCATAACACATGTCCTAATTCTATTGGACAAGTTTCTCTCGACCAAAAAAAACCTTAGGAATAAAATATTATCATTTAGGTCCACTTGGATTAGATTAGGATATTTATTATTATTTAATTCAAAGAAGAGTTAAAAGAGTTAAAATCAAAGTTTATTTACTAAAACATTTTTAATATAGGGTTATACATAAGATAAATTAGATTGTAAATATTCATTAGAAAAATAATAAGATTTCACACATAATGATAATTTATTTATAATTTTTAGACATTAAATAATTTAATATATCTATGGCACAATGATGATGCAATAATTAACATAATAGTGAAAAATTAAAATAATTAATATTAAAAATAACCAAATAAATATAATTTAAGACTTTTAATGAATTAAACTAATTTTCTAGGATAATATGACATATTAGGATTGATTTAATGGAATTGTTTTTAAGTAATCATTCTATTATGATTTTCACAAAAATCAACTATTGAATAGTGTCAAAATTGACATAAAAGAGTTTTTAAAACAAATATTATATTATTAATTGATATTAAATTCTTAAAAATATAAGGATAGGCCAATAGACTTTTTTCATGATAGGTATATCATTAATGAACCACTTGGGGGTTTCTTGGATGTATATAGTATGTTTATTAACAATATAATATAAAAATACAAAGTGACATGGTAAATGTCAAACTGGTTAACTAAAAGTTAAAACTAAAAGATAAGGTTAATATAGTGACCCAAACCTGTATAAATTCTATTGGTTGAATGGTTTGTGACCTATCCCCACATTAACCTTTGAATAATCAACTTTTTAGCCATTAGAAACCGAATATGAATTTATTATAAATTAATATATTTAGCTTTTCCAAAGGTTCCCCTCACCCCTCTTATAAAAGGGTACTCCTCATTCTCATTTTTCACACCTTAAAATCCTTTTGGTTCGGCCAAACGCTGCCCAAATACTCTCTCAACTTCCCTCACTACAACCTAGAGGCATTAGTTTGATCAGAAAGCCAACCTATGGAGCCCTTGTGATCAAATCCAAAGGAAGAACCCGAAGAAGAGGTAATGTTTTCACCACCCCTTTTCAAGTTCCTTTCTTCTTCCACTTATTCTTTCTTTGTTATTACCATTATAAAATAATAACTCCAGTTTATTATATATACTGTGATGTTATTATAAATATGGTACAACCATATTCAGTATTCTATCCACCCTTTGAATAACATGTCACCATACGTGTGTACGTACGGCTTACCGTCTCCACGTCGTGGTGTAATTGTTATTCAATATATTATTATTTGGGTGGGTATAATAATGATTTGAAACTCATGAAAATAATAAATATAACATGATAATGATTCTGTATATATGATATACCATCCAATTATATATTATTTTAATATCAAAAGAATGATATTGTCGCTCTTACGTACGTACGGACTACCGTCTCCACGAACGCGATGAGATTCATTCTCTATCGTATCCATTCAAGTATAATTATCATTTGATGATTTAAAAATAATTTTTAAGGACTTGATATAATTCTGGATATGAATATGATACAACTTATCCGTGAAAAACATGGCTTACGTAACAAAACATATAAAAGAAAATGAGTAAGTTAACACCTGAAACGACGATAATTCAAAGATATTATTAACAAAGAAATGTTAAAAGATCACATATGATATCATATTAATGTATATGATTCATGAATAATTTAATAAAAATTACTTCAACATTATACAAGAGGTTAACCTACCCCCAACCAAGGAAATGTACAAGTTAAGGGATTTTCTTATCTCACTTTCAATTCCGTGAGATTTCCATTGTTCGCCACTAATTTATTGAAAGTGGTACATTGTGTACTGCCATTTGATATATATTATCATTATTCTCTTTATATTCATGTTATTATGTAAATCATTTGGTGGTTATTAACTTTTTTTCATACAAATCAGTTGATTACAACATGTTAAGGGGTTTCTTATCTCACTTTTAATTCTGTGAGAATTCCATTGTTCACCACTGATTTATTACATGTGGTGTGTGTACTGCCCATGCTTGTACTCATTGTGTAATATATTTTAATTCATGTATATTTACATCATCATTGTATGATCCTTCTTTCATGGGTGTATGTTTTATATGTTACCAAATCAATAAGGGAATTTGGAATTTCAATTTCCACTCATTCGGCATTACGCATACTTCATTTATTATTTTACTCCAAGATTATGTGTAGAATCACTATTCATTTGATCATGTCATAATTTACACTCCCCTTTCTGTGGATATAATTTTTATTCACATAATCACTCCATTGATAAATTCTCAAATCATCGGTATGAACTTGATAAGAGTAATTTTAACTCAATCTCCATTTGTTGAGTTAAATATCCAATTCATTGGTGTTGTTTTTACAAGAATATGTGTGAATGTACTTTGATTGTTTTACACCGAATATCCAATCATATTTATTGTATTTGTATTTTTCACACATAATTACGTGGTTGATTTATCCTTAACCTAAGGATACGGCCTTTATGAGAGATTTCATCTCAATTTACATTCCATTGAGACTTCTTTGTTGTTATACACCAAATCACTTTTATGTGGTGTATATAATGTACTTTGACATAGTATATCATGAATTCCTTTAATCTCATGATATTAAAATGTTTTTATTACCTCAATTATTTGTATTCAAGTGTCTCTCTTTTGGTTAGAAACTCTAACTAAAATACCATTTTTAAATGTTTTAAAGACTTATTCTTCTAAATCATTCACATTAATGTCCATGTTTTAAAAAATGGTTTTAAGGATTTATTTATAAGAACATTAATGTTTTAAAATTAAAACTCCTTTTAAAAGTTTCAAAGTGGTATGGGACACTTTTATTCAAAAATCTATTTTTAAATGGCTTTTTGACAAATAGTGTGACTTTTAAATGATTTCAAGAAAAAGGGGGATATTTCTCTCAAATAGTTTTGATGATTATTTTCATCTATGTCAACATACTTCATTATTATGGATTAAGGTTAATCTGATACAATACAATCTTTTATATTGTATCAAATGAGTTATGTTTGAGTGTGGATGTGCTATTTTTATACCATTCATGGTTTGTGGTTAAATTATTGGCATTTCGTATGCTAGTTTTAATACGAATGTTTATGTTATGTTTAAACCTGTTCATATGAGGAATGCATTGGACTTAATAAGTGACAGGTAGAGCCCGCTATATCTCCTCAATGCATCGGTTGGTCTCATGAGACAAACTAGTGTCTTGTCATAAGGCCTTGGAAAAATCTTATTTGTAGTCTTGGCACGAGGCCTTGGCTATGTGGTTATGATAGTCTAGCATTACGCATTCCATCATTATGAAAGTGGTAATTGATATTTCATGTGATTATTCGATTAGTAGAATATCCATGTGAATAAGTAAATGGAATTATTTCATTTTATTTTTTCCATACTATGTTGAAGTTCAAGTTTAAAAGGCTTTTGTTTTAAGTTATACATTGCCTTAAATGTTTATTCTTATTTATGAAAGTTTCCGCTATATTGTTATCCTTACTGGGCATTTGAGCTCACCCCTTTTCTATGTTTTATTTTTCCTAGGATGTGAAGATGTAATTTAGGAATGACCTGTAGGGACAGTATGTGGGGATATGAGTGTGGGATTTGGAGACTATGTTGTTGTAGTAGTTTTTCACTTTATGATGTAATGTAAAACTTTATGAATATATATAGTGTTTCCAAGGATACTAAACCAATCAGTCTTTCGAGATTTGATCTTTCTTGTGATCATGCCAATGTTATGTAATAATGCACCGACTCTAGGTAACTGGGGTCGGGGCGTTACAGTTGGTATCAGAGGAAGTTTAGTACAAACCTTGGAAGCTAGATTTAAATAAACTCTGATTAGAGCACGTAGAACTAAGATGAACTTTGAGGATTAGTATAGAAGAACTTCCTAGAATTTTGGTATTGTAGAGATTTTGTGAGTTTTCCGAGCAATACATCCCTATCTGGATACGAGCAGGTAGAGGCAGCTCTGGCACAGATGTACCTAGGGGTAAAACCCGAAAACACCGCTTTGAGCTAGACTCGAACGGGAACTAGTGCATGACAACGGGTCTTTCTGTACTCTTGGTTACAACACTCATGGGGGATATTCTTAGGATAATTTACATTTTCTTTACAAACAGATTTAAAGTATTATATATATAAGATGAGAGTAAATGACCTTGGTTAATCCTAATGTGTTTCAAATTGAGAATATGGTGACATTTTAATCTCTAAATGATTGTATGACTAATGTTACTCACACAATGCTTTCTGGTTTTAGTCAATGGCTGGATTCCAAGGAAGTCATAGTGACTTTGAGAATGATGTTCAAGGTGGGAACGGTGGTGGAAATGAGCAACAAAATGGAATGTTGATAGGCGTAAAAGATATCGTCTTTATGCCAAATCAATTTTCCAAAAATATGATCACCAATATATATATTAACCAATTACTGGACTCAACAAAGAAGAGAAAGGTAATGAAAGATAAGAGCTCCAGTAGTGGAGACCATGGAGAAAGAAATCCTCAATTTCCATCATGCAGGAAATGTGGAAGGAGACACCCATAAATGTGTCTCAATGGGACAAAGAAATGCTTTACGTGCGGGAAGGAAGGACATAAAGTGAAGAATTTCTGAAGAAAAATTAAGAGTACTATAGAAGAAGATAAAAATGGTCCCAAGAATCCATTTATAGTCATTTGCCATAAATGTAGGGGACCTAGCAATTACCCGAGTGAGTGTCCTATTCTATAGGATATTTTCTTGGTCAGAGAAGAAGCTATGTGGAAATAAATGGTTGGATAAATGTTTAAAAATTATTAGTGATCCTTGTTGAAGGGTTTACTTTGGAATAATTTTCTCTTGTATTTGTAACCCTAACGTTTTCCATGTCAGAATGATATTTATGGAGGAATTATCTTTTCTCTTGTGGATATATTTATAAATAACTATTTGGTTTTATATGATCATTGGGTTTGAGGCAATTACAAATTATTATAATTTGGGATGAAAATGTAAGGTATGAGATAAAATTTGTGGTTAAATTATGTTATGGTTATTTTGAGGAATTTATCTCATTTTGGTAATGTCATAAAATATAGTTTTTGAAAAAGGACAACACGTAGACTGTGTGACAACCCATCGCATCGGACAAAGCCGTGGGAATCGAACCCACAACCAAAGTGCGATTGGGATTTATCGCCTACCACTGGACTTCATGAAGTCCCTGGTTAGTGTGACTATTATTTTTAGTTAAATGATTTTATTGATCAATAATAATTTGATTTGGGATCTTATGTCTTATCAAATGAATACCCTTAGTATAAGAAAATGATTTGGTGATTAAGTGATAAATGTTATTTTGGAAGTTGTTCGCTTTGGTGTTAACACTATATGCCCAAGGAAAATAGAATAGTATGGGATTTCATTTGAGGAGTAATGGTGGATTTTTATCTATGTTTTTATTGTGGATTTATAATGATTTGGGTTATTTATGGGAATGATTAGGTTAATTACTTTTAAGTATGTAACTTTAAGAGTAATTAATGTTATTTGGAGATACAATTTAACATGGAAGACTACATTCTTAATAAGTTTGGGTTGTCAATATTATTTTTGATTATATTGAAGGATTTTAAGGACAATTGATTATTGAATGGTATTTATTTAACTTTAGGGTATTGTTGGTTTAATTTGGTAAATTAAGATTAGTGTTTATTTCTCTCAAGGAATATCCTTTTGGGGGATCATTAGATCTTGTACTAACCATTTTGGTTTTGATTAATCTCTAGAGAAAATGTAAATATATAGTTCATTCTGCATGGATCATGTGATTCTATAGAAGTTTATTCTAGCTCTTCTAGTGTGACCAAGTCTTCTTGAATACTCATCGTTTAAAAAAATGAGTTAGTGGTGTAAATTTATTAAAGAATGAAACTTTACTTAAAATGTAAGTATATAACTTTATATTCTTAGTCAATATCATAAATTAATTCCTCATCCTTATGTAATGTAACTTAAAACAAAAAAATGTTGTCTGTTTACTTTCCTACTTGGAGACTAATGGTCATTTGTCCCAACGCAAGTTTGTGGTTTTCTTACTGTTAACTTTCTCTTGATCATGATTTCTATCCCTCTCCATCAGAACTTGACACTTATTTTATCATCCATATCCATGTTTTCCTACATGGAATCGGAGTATGGGTTATCTTGGTTGATCTTTATACCTCTCTTTCTTTCTTTTAAAGTGATAGTTTTATTGACTCTTTTTCCAATGTGGGACATTCCCTTATATTCCCAAGAAAAATTTTAAAAATTGTGGGGATGCAATTTATTGAAGGAGGGGAGAATGTAACACCCCAAGCTTCCATGGTACATTTCCTTTCGAATAATTCAATGGCGTGCATTGTACGCAACTTCGAGATTCTAACACACCACAACCAATCAAACTAGCCATTATGAATAGTAATACCTAATTTTTAAAATTTTAGAAATTTTATCTCTCAAAATGGACTTCATTTTTGGATTTGGAGTATCTAATATAGCCTAAGGTGAAATTTTGGTACTTTTCAGATATCTTTAATATTTTGATGAATAGTGAAAATTACTAAATTTTAATTAAAAACAACTTTTTTAATCAAAATAATTAATAGTGATAAATTATGAATCTGAGTGGTTTTAAAGTATAATTAGAATATATTTTTACATTTTTATCCAATGGTGTTCATTAGAATTAATTTCACTTTGAAATTGGACATAAACAACTGTCAATCTTTTGATATATATTGTTTCTTACAAACACGCTATTTGTTGTGACAGCGGGAATTAATTATAAAATTAATTAATGCAACTTTTATGTTTGAAATTTTGTAAAATAGATATCATTTTTGAATTCGGAATATCAATTATAGCCTAGATTAAAATTTTGGCATTGTTCTGAAAAACTTCAATTTTTGATTAATAGTTAAACTACTAAGTGGTAGTTAAAAAACTGAATTTTTTATAAAACTTAATTTTACCGCTTCTGTGATTGGAATTTTGAAAATCCGAGACACACGGTTAATATTAAGGATTAAAATGTGGTTTAATAAGATTAAAATAATTTTTGGTGAATAGTAACTTTTTACTTTTATTTACCACTGTTAAAAGTGAATACGGTAATTAAGGGTAAAAATGATATTAATATTACCATAACACATGTCATAATTCTATTGGACAAGTTTATGTCGACCAAAAACAACCTTAGGAATAAAATATTATCATTTAGGTCCACTTGGATTAGATTAGGACATTTATTATTATTTAATTCAAAGAAGAGTTAAAAGAGTTAAAATCAAAGTTTATTTACTAAAACATTTTTAATATAGGGTTATACATAAGATAAATTCGATTGTAAATATTAATTAGAAATATAATAAGATTTCCTAAATAATTATAATTTATTTATAATTTTTAGACATTAAATAATTTTATATATCTATGACACAATGATGATGTTGTAATTACGAAAATAGTGAAAAATTAAAATAATTAATATTATAAATAACTAAATAAATACAATTTAATACTTTTAATGAATTACACTAATTTTCTAGGATGATATGACATATTAGGATTGATTTACTGGACTTTTTTCGAAGTAATCATTTTTTTATGAGTTTCACAAAAATCAACTATTGAATAGTTTCAAAATTGACATAAAATAGTTTTTAAAACAAATATTATATTTTTAATTGATATTAAATTCCTAAAAATCTAAGTTTCGGCCAAGAGACTTATATCATGATAGGTATATCATTAATGGACCACATGGGGGTCTCTTGGATGTATATAGTATGTTTATTAACTGTATAATATAAAAATAAAAAGTGACATGGTAAATGTCAAACTAATTAACTAAGAGTTAAAACTAAAAGATAAGGTTAATATAGTGACCCAAACCTGTCTAAATTCTATTGGTTGAATGGTTTTCGACCTATCCCCACCTTAAAATTTTAATAATCAACTTTTGAGACATTAGAAACCGAATATGAATTTATTATAAATTAATATTTTTTGCTTTTCCAAAGGTTCCCCCCACCCCTCTTATAAAATGGCACTCCTCCTTCTCATTTATTCACACCTTAAAAGCCTTTTGGTTCGTCCAACCCCTGCCCAAATACTCTCTCAACATCCCTAACTACATCCTAGAGGCCTTATTTTGATCATAAATCCAACCTAAGGAGCCCTTTTGTTCAAATCAAAGGAAGAACCCAAAGAAGAGGTAATGTTTTCACCACCCCTTTTCAAGTTCCTTTCTTCTTACACTTCTTCTTTCTTTGTTATTACCATTCTAAAATAATAAATCCAGTGTCTTATATATACTTTGATGTTATTATAAATATGGTACAACCATATTCAGTATTCTATCAACCCTTTGAATAAGATGTCACCATACATGTGTACGTTCGGCTTACCGTCTCCACGTCGTGGTGTAATTGTTATTCAATATATTATTATTTGGGTGGGTATAATAATGATGTGTAACTCATGAAAATAATAAATATAACATGATAATGATTCTGTATATATGATATACCATCCAATTATATATTATTTTATTATCAAAAGAATGATATTGTCGTTTGTGCGTACGTACGGACTACCGTCTCCACGAACGCGATGAGATTCATTCTCTATCGTATCCATTCAAGTATAATTATAATTTGATGATTTAAAAATAATTTTTAAGGACTTGATATAATTCTGGATATGAATATGATACAACCTATCTATGACAAACATGGCTTACATAACAAAACATATAAAAGAAAACGAGTAAGTTAACACCTGAAACGATGATAATTCTAAGATATTATTAACAAAGCAATGTTAAAAGATCATATATGATATCATATTAATGTATATGATTCATGAATAATTTAATAACAATTATTTCAACATTATACAGGAGGTTAACCTACTCCTAACCAAGGAAAAGTACAAGGTAATGGATTTTCTTATCTCACTTTCAATTCCGTGAGATTTTCATTATTCACCACTAATTTATTGAAAGTGGTATATTGTGTACTGCCATTTGATATATATTATCATTATTCTCTTTATATTCATGTTATTCTGTAAATCATTTGGTGGTTATTAACTTTTGTTCATACGACTTAGTTGATTACAACATGGTAAGGGGTTTCTTATCTCACATTTAATTCTGTGAGAATTCCATTGTTCACCACTTATTTATTACATGTTGTGTGTGTAATGCCCATGTTTGTATTAATTGTGTAATATAATTCAATTCATGTATATTTACATCATCATTGTATGATCAGTCTTTCATGGGTGTATGTTTTTTATGTTACCAAATCAATAAGGGAATTTGGAATTTCAATTTCCACTCATTCGGCTTTACGCATACTTCATTGATTATTTTACTCCAAGATTATGTGTAGAATCACTATTAATTTGATCATGTCATAATTTCCACTCCCCTTTCTGTGGATATAATTTTTATACTCATAATCACTCCATTGATAAATTCTCAAATCATCAGTATGAACTTGATAAGAGTAATTTTAACTCAATCTCCATTTGTTGAGTTAAATATCCAATTCAATGGTGTTGTTTTTACAAGAATATGTGTGAATGTCCTTTGATTGTTTTACACTGAATATCCAATCATACTTTTTGTATTTATATTTTTCACACATAATTACGTCGTTGATTTATCATTAACCTAAGGATACAGCCTTTATGAGAGATTTCATCTCAATTTACATTCCATTGAGACTTCTTTGTTGTTATACACCAAATCACTTTTATGTAGTGTATATAATGTACTTTGACATAGTATATCATGAATTCCTTTAATCTCATGATATTAAAATGTTTTGATTACCTCAATTATTTGTATTCAAGTGTCTCTCTTTTGGTTAAAAACTCTAACTAAAATACCATTTTTAAATTTTTTAAAGACTTATTCTTCTAAATCGTTCTCATTAATGTCCATGTTTTAAAAAATGGTTTTAAGGATTTATTTATAAGGACATTAAATTTTTAAAATTAAAACTCCTTTTAAAAGTTTCAAAGTGGTATGGGACACTTTGATTCAAAAATCTATTTTTAAATGGCTTTTTGACAAATAGTGTGACTTTTAAATGATTTCAAGAAAAAGGGGGATATTTCTCTCAAATAGTTTTGATGATTGTTTTCATCTATGTCAACATCCTTCATTATTATTGATTTAGGTTAATGTGACACAATAAAATCTTCCATATTGTATCAAATGGGTTGTGTTTGATTGTGGATGTGCTATTTTTATACCATTCATGGTTTGTGGTTAAATTATTGGCATTTCTTATGCTATTTTTAATACGAATGTTTATGTTATGTTTAAACCTGTTCATATGAGTAATGCATTTGACTTAATAAGTGATGGGTGGAGCCTGCTATAGCTCCTCAATGCATCAGTAGGTCTCATGAGACAAACTAGTGTCTTGGAAAAAGGCCTTGGCAAAATCTTATTTGTAGTCTTGGCACGAGTCCTTGGATATGTGGTTATGATAGTCTGACATTATGAATTCCATCATTATGAAAGTGGTAATTGATATTGCATGTGATTATTTGATTAGTAGAATATCCATGTGAATAAGTAAATGGAATTATTTCATTTTATTTTTTCCATACTATGTTGAAGTTCAAGTTTAAAAGGCTTTTGTTTTAAGTTATACATTTCCTTAAAGGTTTATTCTTATTTATGAAAGTTTCCGCTATATTGTTATCCTCACTGGGAATTTGAGCTCACCCCTTTTCTATGTTTCATTTTTCCCAGGATGTGAAGAAGTAATTTATGAATGACCTGCAAGGATAGTATCTGGGGATATGAGTGTGGGATATGGACAGTATGTTGTTGTACTAGTTTTTCACTTTATGATGTAATATAAATCTTTATGAATATATCTAGTGTTTCCAAGGCTACTAAACCAATCGGTCTTTCGAGATTTGATCTTTCTTGTGATCATGCCAATGTTATGTAATAATGCACCGACTCTAGGTAACTGGGGTCGGGGCGTTACAGTTGGGGTGTCAAGTTAACATTTGTAAGAATGTTTTCCATCAGTATATTTTTCTTCTAGCATTAATGAAATTTGATGTGATTTTGATCATTGATTAGCTCTATATATATAAAGACTATATATATTACTAAGGAAATGAAGTCAAATTTGATGTTCCAAATCAACCTATGATTTTATTTCTATGCGATGATTAATATGAATTTCTAATGGAAATTTCTTATATTTTATGAATTTCAATACTTATTCATGAGGAGTATTTATCTCAAATGGTTTGGTAGAAACTCAAAATTGATGATACACCCATTGTTTGAGAGTACATCAATGTATTTTTTGTTTAATTTATTTATTATCCTCCAAATCGCGAGGTTTATTTCTCAATATAACTCTTACCTGGTGCTATACCTATTTCAAATAATCCATATAGAAATTGACCCAATTGAGTTTTAGGAATATATGAATTAACTCCATGAAAATATTGATAAGGGATTCATATGACCTAGATTGTCACGATGCGGTGCTCCTATTTTTTTTGTTAAGAAGAAAGGTGGGATAATGCATCTTTGTATTGATTATTGGGAACTTAACAAAATTACTAATAAGAAAAAGTATCCTCTACCCAGAACTGATGATTTTTTTGATCAATTACAATGATCTCAACACTTTTCCAAGATTTGTCTCTAATATAGATAGCATCAAATGGAGGTCAAGAAGGATGATATACCCAACACAATCTTTCATATATGGTGTAGTCATTATGAATTTATAGTGATTCCATTTGAACTTAACAAATACCTAGTTATCTTAATGGATTTAATGAATAGTATATTTAGAGATTACCTTGATCAATTTTTAGTAGTGTTTATTGATGATATTATTATATATTCAAAGTGAATGGTAGAACATGAAGATTATTTCAGGATTGTGTGGGAGAATTGAGGAATTAGAAAATTTATTCCAAAATTAGAATGTGTGAATTATATCTATAGAAAGTTTCTTTTCTTCCTATAATATTAAGTGAGGGAATATTAGTGGATCTTGTAAAGATTAATGTTATTAAATAATGGACAAGACCAACCATGGTGACCAAATTATATACTTATCTTGGGTTGGATGGATATTATCAATTATTTTTTAGTTATTTATCATTACTATATAACCTAATAAAAATGTTTACATAAAAGGTATCTATGTTCCTTAAGATAGTTTAATGTATGTAAAAGCATAGAGAGTTAAATAGAATGGTTTTCAGCGCACTTGTGGTCACATTACTCTATAATGGTGAAGGTTTTGGGATCAATTGTGGTCCCTCAAAAAAGGTACTATGATGAATCCCTATTATGAATGATATGGTGATAGATTATGTCATATTGAATTTGAAAATTCACGACAAAAATTACATAACTCATGATTTAGAGTTGGAATTAGTGATTTGTTCATTAAAAATATAAGGGCATTATATTTTTGATGTAATGTGTAATAATTATAACTATCATAAAAGATATAAGTTTATATTCATAAAAAAATAATTGAATAATCACTAAAGGATATGAATGCATTTGATAAAGGATTTTGACTTATCAATACATTACCACCCGTTAAAGAAGAAAAATGTTTTTGATGTTGTGCTTCGAAGAACCATTCTAGTTTTTCCATGATGAGGATTGAAAATGACAAATACTTATGTATTTATAGAATATTTATATTGAAATAATGAGGAAAAGAGACATATCATATCTTTCTGAGATGAATGTTCAATTATCCTTCCATTTAAGGATTAGAGAGGAGAAGAAAAAAGATATGGAATAGTAAAAGTAGATGAGGAATGTTCCTGAATTCATCTAGGATTATGATGGAATGATAAGGTTCAAGAACCAAATATTTGTCCCATAAATTCTATATTTAAATAAGGTGATATTGGATTAAGATCATAATTTATCATTCTCTATTCAACCTATAAATATGAAGGTGTATAGATATCTGAAAGAGTATTTCAAGTTAGACAATATGAAATGGGATATTTTGGAGTATGAATCACATTTTTTGGTATTTAATCAAGTTAAGGTCGAGAGATTTGAGACTAATGGGATGTTATAAACATTACCCATACTAAAATATAAATGGGAAAACATCACAATGGATTTCATCATCAAACTCCGCAAAAATGTTATATTCCATGCGGCAATTTGGGTTGTAATCGATCAAATTATGAAGTTATCACATTTCAATACTATCAGATAATATTTATCCCATGATCCATTTACCAAGATATAAATTAAGAAATTGGTATGGTTTAATGGGGTACGATATTCTCTTGTATTTAATCAGGATTCAACTTTTACCTTGATGTTCTGGAGAAGTCTTCAATATGTTTTGAATATGGAGATGGAATTTGGTACATCATATCATTATTAGATATATGGTCAGTTTGATAGGACTATCCAATCCCAAGAAGATATGTTGAGATCTTTTTCTATGGATTTCAAAGGTGGTTGGGATAAACACATTAAACTAATAAATTCATTTTAAAAAATAACAGATATCGCTAGAGAATTCAAATGGATCCTTATAAAGAACTATATAGAAGGAAGTGTAGAAATGAAATTTTTTGGGATAACGTTGGATAAAGAAATATATTGAGACCTATGATAGTTGGGGAAATGTAAGAGAAGGTTAAAGTCATTTAGGCATACATCAGGGTAGCTCAGAGTTAAAAAAGTGTTATACTGAAAATCATTATAAATATATGGAGTTAAAATTTAGTGATAAGGTATTCCTATGAGTATCTCCTTAGAAGAATGTTATGATATTTGGATAAAAGGGAAAATCTAACCCTGGATATATTAGTCCATTAGAGATTATTGATCTTATTTGGATGGTAGCATATTGTTTGAACATCTACAAAACCTTAATCATGTTCATGATGTGTAAAATGTAGCTAATTTGAGGAATTAAATATATGATCCTTCATATTTACTAAACATAGTGTTTGTATGAACATAGCATGATCTTTCATATGAGGAACAACTTGTAGGGATTCTAGATCAAATAGATAAAGTGATTCCAAAAAAAATGAGTCACCCAGTTAATGTGTTATGGTGAGACCATAAATTTGATAATGCTAAATCAGAAACTATGGATGTAATTTGGAAGAAGTATCCTCATTTTTTTGTATTAGAGTAATTTAATTTTGAAGGTGAAATTATTATAATAGGGAAAAATATAGAATCCATAGATATTAGAATACATTTATATTTAATAAATAAATGTGTTTTATAGATTTTGAAACACACCGACCTAAAATTATGTTAATAATTATTTTAATTTATATAATTAATCAAATTATATGGTTTTAAATTAAATATAATTATCAAAAAGAATTACAAATTTGCATATGAAATACTATTGATCCAAAATAACTATTTTGAAGTATCTTGTTTAAGGTAATTGATTTATTCATATATGTTTTATTTTAAAAATAATAATAAATATTATTAAACTTTTGAAAAAATAGTTTTTAAAAATGTATATAATGAATTCAATGGTTATCGATTGGTTAGAAATTAATGTAAATGATTTTTATGATAAAAATAGACGATTTTCGATAAAAAACTACTTGTGTGTGTAGAATGTTTTTATCTTAATAAATAAAATTAGTGACTATTAAATATATATTTTTATTAAATATAAAGAAATAATATGTAATAAAATAATTTAACATTCCTCTATTAGTTTTTACTATGAATGTAATTGGATTAAATCTAGTGTAATGATTAAAAAGAAGTTTTTCTAAATAAAATTTTATTGAGTTTTGTGTGATTATTTTAAAATAAATTTTTAAAACCTATAGAAATAGAATTTGATTAAATGGTTTAAATATTTTTATTTATAATGTAATTTTTTTTATTGATTACACCTTCATTTTTTTAGTAATAAATAGTAACTATGATAAAAAATTTCCACATCTGTTAGGGTTAAAAATAGTTACTGAGGGGGTTGAACTAAAAGATAAGATTTAAAAAATAAATTAAACATGTATAGATTTTATTTGAGAAATATATATCCACCCACAATTATATAATATATTAAATTTTCTATCCTTGGTTACACTTTCACTTGAATATTACATTCGTATATTTTAATGATTTAAATAGTTAAAAGTTCATCACTCACCTCACATATAAATGGGCACCTCCTCTTTTATCTTATCCTTACCAGTTGATAACATTATCTCAACCAATATATTCCCAAATACTCTCCAAAAATAATTATAAATAACCTTTAGGTTCCTTTATTTCTGAAAGAGCCATCAAATAATCCTTAATTTTTTTTAGAGGAAGATACCTAAAGAAGAGGTATATATTCTTACCCACCCTTTTCAAGTTTTTTTCTTCTTAAACCCAATAAAATTTTTATATAACCACACTATACTTATGTAATAAATATATTTACTATATATTGATTTTTTTAAGTTAATGGTATCAAAACATTCATTCTCTTTCCCTTTGGAAAAGGAAAGTGCCGCTCATGCATACATGTGAATTACAACCTTCACAAACTGATGTGATTCGTTTTTCATTCACTATTTAAATGGATGATAATACGTATAGATTTAAAATTTAAATTTGATATTAATGATATAATTATAATTATATAAATTTTAATTATTATTTACTTTTAATTTTTTCCACCCATCGAAAATTGGAAACATCAGTCATTTTTACATACAGACTACCGCCTCTATGAAGTGATATAATCCATTTTTCATCACTTTATTATATGGTTGGTCATAAAACTATAAATAATAAAAAAATATTATAATTTTGAAAATTTTAATATTCTATAGATGATGATACCTTGACCAAGGTGAAATTATAAGAATAATCGAACTAAAACATGTATGGAAAACATATCGGTCTTCACTCAAAAGTTCATTTTAATGAATGATTATTAATAAAATGATGATTATAAATTATAATTAAATGATATATGGTAATTATTTTATGATTATATTTATTTAATTTATGTATTATTAACCTATATGTATTATAAAAAATGGGTTAATGCATATAAATAAATTCGAGACTTGAGGTAAGGGTTTATGTTACAATCTCATTTTTTTTTCCGGATTGTCTATGTGAAATTTCCATTGAGATAAATTATATAGTAATTATCATTTAAAACCAAAATATATTATCTTACCATGGTTATATTAATATTTTTAAACTATTATTAAGATTTTACACTCTTTCTTACTAAAAAATATTTCGAAAATATTTTTAAGAAAATATGACCGTGTTTCTTCTTTCTAGGCTGGGAATATTTTTCATCCATATAAATATTCTTAAAATTATTTATGAATTATTTTACCTATACTTGAAAAGTTTTAAAAGGTTCATTTCCAATAAATTTTAATTAATTCATATAGTTTTAAAAGGAATATTTTTTAAATGTATTTCAAAAAAGTAATTTATGATTATTTACATTAGTGTGAAAAGAATTTTTTGTTTTAACATAAAAAACATGAATGACATGTCCCATCATAATTGATATTATTATTTATTATGTTTATTTTAAAATAAAATAATTTTATCAATATTTAATGATTTTTTATATAAAATATTACAAAAAAAGATATTTTTCTCATGTTTTCATAGAAATGTTTGAATTTTTTTTAAAAGTTTTTTTCATCTATGTGAACATCATTTGATATTTATTATTATTCCCAAGGTATGTGATCTTATGATACCATACACCTTATTTCTATGAATTAATTTTTATGACGTGGGTTTAAGGATGATTATATGAAACTGGTTTCACTCCCACAAGTTAAAATATCTATCATTAAATCTTTGTGAAACCTATTTCATTTCCATGTGATTTGTTATAATGAATTGATAAAAAAATTATGATATTATGACAAATTTATTCATGATTTAAATTATGAAATGGGCAGACCAAAATCAAATATCACATCCAATGCATTGGGTAGGGATTCACATATCATGAGATAATATAGACTATATTTTGGAGTGGACCCGATTTAGAAGGGGGATATATCCACTATGATTGGTTTGGGAGTGAACCTTGACTAATGAAATGATGGAATGAGATGTAAACCTAACACAATATGGGAATTTTCCTTCCATGATAATCTTTTAAGTAAAAATTGACTAAGTAATGATAATGTATGCTTATTTATATGCCAAAATAATATGTAGTATGCTTATGATATTTTCTTATGACTCATGATTGATTATTTATTATTTAACACACTTATTAATTATGTCTTTTTTTATGGAAAATTAATTTTCCATAACTCATTATTAAATATCTTTGACTAATTTGGTATGACTTTCATATGAGATGATCAAATTCTCATACCATTATGCTTATCATATTCTCACTTATGATCATTGATTGATATCTCCAATGTTTACCCTAATTAAGAATCTAATCTCTCACATTGTTATGTTTACATTTACCAAGGTTATGAATAAATGTTTTCTATATGAAATATCTAATAAGTGTATTACATGAGAATAAATTTGTAGAAGATATTTAAGACCATTCATGAAATAATTTGATTATATATGTAGTCTCTAAATACACTAAACCGTTACTGTTCAAGGTCATGTATTTTTATGAGATGTATTTAATATTCAAATAAAATGATGTAATATTTATGTGTCCAATTCTTGGGTAACATAAATTGGTATCAAACAAGGGTTTATTTTCATTTAGATATTAGAATTAAAAAAATTGAGAAAACTCTGGGGACAATTATATGTATATAATACCATCCTGTAGTTTTGGTAATATTGAGATTGTGTGGTTTCCTATAAATTAAATCTCTAACTGTATACAAAAAAGTGGATTTAGGCTCTAAAATAAACACACCTAGGGGTAGAAAACATGAAAATGATGGTTGGGTGTTATATCGATCTTCTTCTAGTGTATGATAAAGAGTCTTAATTGTACACTTAGTTTGATACTACTAGGGTATTTTATTTTGTACATTCACATCCCCTGTATGAACCATTATGATAAATTATAGGATAAAATCTTTGACAACTGATTACGAACTAAAATATATATATGATAAACATAAAGTATCGTAGGATGATAACAAGGTTTCATAGATTAAGACACATCAAGAATAATTTTCATTACCATTTGATTGATCAATTTGATATTTTATACTCACACTATGTTTTTTGAATTATTAAATGGTTGAAACTAGGAGGAACCAAGTTTACAATGGGTGTAAAGGACAATGTTGGGGTTTTCTAAATAAAAAACCAAATAGGATAGACATCATAGTGAAAAATATTTTTTTTATACATAACTAACTATCTCAATTTATGATTAACAACCTAAACCTATGAGAGTTTCCTGACATGCCTAATAATAGAAAATTGAAGTTTCATCGGAGTTTAGTTGATGAAGAATATAAAGAATAAAATATTCAATTTTCTATATACTAAGAATATAGCAATAAAAACGCAATAAAATTACTCAAAGGAATGAGAATATATTATATATATAAGAATTGAAAGTCCAATTTCTAAAGAAAAAAATGATTTTGATAGAGAAAAATAAGGTTCATCATAAGAAATATAACTAATTCAATGTATTAAATTTGGGAAACATAGGAATTATACATGTCAAATGCCTAATCCAATGGATAAATCTTATACCAAGGGAAAAAGGAAGGGCCTATGTTATGTCAATTATTGATGTGGAGACAAACTTTTTTTCCACTCCAGATTTGGGGATTTCATGTTGACATTTGATAGAATGTGTTCAATGAAAATATTATTATTATACACTGAGTGGAATTTTATTCGATTATGAGCTTTTATGAGATCCCTATATATAGATCCATTATCAATTTTTAAGGAAACGAAAGTCACATTTGATTCTCTAAATCATCCAATGATCATATTTCATTGTGATGTTGAATTTGAACATTCAATGGAAATTAATTCTATTATATGGATATTGATACATATTCATGAGGGGTACTTATATAAAATTTTTGTGGGGATCTCAACATTGTTGGTACATGTATTGTTTAATTGTACATTGATGTATTTTTATAGTAATTTTTTAGACTTCCTCTAAATAATGAAGTTGAGTTATTAATATAATTCATACCTATTTCTATACATATTTCAAAGAATCCATATATAATGGCCCCAATAGAGTTATAAGAATTGAAAAAAGAAACTTCAAGTGAATATTGGTAATGTAATCATACAACCTAGTGCATAACAATGGGTTTCATCAATTATTATTATTAATAATAAATATGGGTAACTGTGTCTTTGAATTTATCATTAAGAAATTAATAGAATCACTAATAAAAACAAGTATCATATACCCTATATCAAATATTTTTTTGATCAATTATGACAATATCAGTACCTTTCTATGATTAATAATTTATAGGAATATCATTAATTGGGGGTCAAGAAGGAATATATATCCAATAAAAACTTCCATATTTTTTATTTTCATTATAAATTTATAATGATTACATTTAAACTTACCAATTCCCTTGTATCTTCATGGATTTAATGAATAGTGTACTTATAGATTACCTTGATTAGTTTGCGTCATTATTTATGGATGGTGTTCTTATATTTTTTTTATGATAAAGAGAGAGTGTGAAGATCATTTTAAAATTATGTTCCATACATTTAGGAAGAGTAATCTATATTAAAAATTTAAGAAGAGTGAATTATGGCTATATAAAGCTTTATTCTCGAGTCATATAATCCAAATTGATAGTATATCAATGGATCCTTTGGGTATGAAACTTAATGAGTAATGGACTAAACAAACATTAGTGAATAATATCCATAGCTTTTTTGGGTTTTATGGATATTATTAATTACTTTTGAGAGATTTATCACATCTATATAAACCCATAAACATGTTTACATAGAATTTACCTATATTTATTTGGATAGGAGAATATGAGGAGAATTTAAAAGTTCTAAAATAGGTTGATCTGTGTACCTTTTCTCACATTACCCTAAATCAAAGAAGGTTTTGTGATCAATTATGATGTATCAAAGAAGGGATTGGGATATATCCTTATATAGAATGATATGGTGATAGCTTATGCCTTATGCTAACTGAAAATTGATTAGAAAATTACCTAACCTGTAATTTTGTATTGGTAGTGTTTATTTTTTTCATTCAAATTGTAGAGGATTTATATTTTTCATGAATGGTGTGATATATATACTGATTACAAAATACTGAAGTATAAATTCAAAAAATAATAGTTTAATTTGTGCCAAATGATACGGTTGGATTTGATTAAAAATAATAACTTGTCAATAAATTACCACCCTAGGAAGGAGAACAAGGTGGATGATTCTTTGAGTCATAAGGACTATTTTAGTTTTTCTTTGACGATTATTTAAATAGATCCAATAATTATGGATTAAGAGAATATAGATCTTGATAAAATGAGTGAAGGGGAAAATCATATCTCTATCAAAATATTTTTCATCTGTTCAACCATGTGAGTGTTAAGGAGGCACAAAAGGAAGATGTAAAACTAAAAAAGAAGCTGAAGATTGTTACTGAATTCAACCATGATTGTAATATAATGATAATTCCCATGAACCATATATGTGTCTCGTAAATAATATATTTTAAGGTTTTGGGGGATTAATCTCAAAATGTATAAGGGGGTATTACAACCATTAAATGTACCATAATTGAAATGGGAAAACTTCACCAGGGATTTCATCATCAGACTCCCCCAAAACATCTAAAGGTAATAATGTTACTTGGGTTGTAGTAATTTTTCTTATAAAGTTAGAACATTTCATTAAAATTATAGAATTTTTATCTTTTGATCATATTTCTAGGATATAAGTTAAATAATTTTTAAGTTCAAATAGGGTACTACATTCTATTTTATTTGGTTAGAATTCAAGGTCTACCTTAAAGTTATTGAGATGTATGCAGTAATAATTGAATACGGAGTTGATCTTTAGTATTGCATATCATCCTTAAACAGATGGTTAGTCTAATAAGACCATTGTAACCCTAGAAGATATGTTGAGATATTTTTCTATGGATTTTAATGTTTTTTGGGATAAACACATTTATCTAGTAAATGTTTTTCACAACAATAGTTTTTCATCAAGATTTCAATTGCCTCCTTTTGAACTCATCTAAAGAAAGAATTGAATAACTCCAACATGATGGGACAAAGTTGGGGAAATGTAGCTATTGCGACCTCAAATAGTTAAAGAAATGGAATATAAGGTTAGATCCATTCAGCATCACATCAAGGAACCCTAGGTTCAACCAAATGGTTATGTTGATAATCATCTGTGAGATCTAGATATTGAATTTGGTGGTATGGTATTCATATGAATATATCTTTGGAATAAGGTTATGTTATTTAGGAAAAAGGGAATGTTGATCCCTATATATTTTTGTAATAGTAGGTACCTTATACCTAACTTGAGTAGTAATTTTGACTAATATATACTTTGAACAGTCAGATATACATTATATAGTCTTACCATTATAGCATAGACTTTTCTATGTCCACTATTTTAATAGTAATTTCCATTGATTAATTATTGTATCAAAAGGTTATAACAGATCTTATACTATAATGAGAACCTTCAGATACTATGAAATTGATCTTAAATATATGTTTTGTGGTCTAGATACATCTTATTAGATAAGGATAGTAGATATTGGAATATCAGGTGTTGGGGTAATAAGAATTGGGACTTCATCACATTAAGTCCGCACTTGGTGATCTCTAGTAGTGAGATCATGAGGATAGACTCACCAATAGAAACACCACATGTTTTTGGGTGTAATTTATTATTCCTATCTACATACAAGTGTAGTGGTCTCTTGAATTGAGATCATTACCAATGTGTTCAATAAGATCACATGCTTTTTTTCAAGGAAAAAACTGTAATAATGAAATCATTATGAGGATAATTGAGATGGGTGTTTCATTTTTGGTATGAAATTGGTTGAATGGTTAAGAAAAAACTCATCCCTTCCATGTTAAGGAAGTAAAAAATATCAAGTCTCATTGATATAGATGTTAGTAACTCTATAAGACAATGGAGATGGTAGTCAAGGGTAATTGTTTCCAATTAGATCAACAAATAATAAATCAAGAAAAGGGTGATGACTTAGGTATGTGTCCTTTATGATATAATAATGAAAATGTGATTATATTACACAATGTGTGTTTATATGTTTGTTATTATTATTATGAATATCCTTATATCATTATGGGATGTGATGTGTTTCTAGATCACACTCTTGGTCTATAAATTGTATTAATTGTTATAAAGATACGGTACTAGAGGGTCACACACAATAGCATGTTCAATAATCTTCCATATTTAGTTGAATAATTATATATCACATGTTGAGACCCACCACGAGGGTTCGGGGTTTTTTTAAGGATGTACAATCACCAAAGAAATAAATAATTTAATATTATTAAAGTTAGGAATAATTGGTATTGAATTTTTTTATGAAATTTATTTACTTGTTTTAAAGTAAATATAGGGAAACATTTATTTGAAAGAACATTAGATTAAAATATTCAAGGTTTATTTAAAATTTTAGAGAACTAAGATTAGATTTAATGGCTTGGGTATTATTATGTAATATATTTATTATATTATGCTAATGTGATATTAATATAAATGGTATCTATGAACTAGTGAGTAGTCATAATATCGTTAATATTGTGTGTTAATTATTTGGGGGTTAGGGAGGCAATTCCAAGTAATTTCATAACACGCTAGAAATAGAGGATGAGAGGATATTTCCATTCACTATTCACTAAAAAATGGTGAGATCCTCTCTCTTTTCTTTTGTCACCCACATTCTAGATAGAGTAGATCTATATCCAAGTAAATGGATTGAGACCTTTCTTGTTAATCACATGTAAGGTGATGTGGTGATCATTAGAGCATTGAATACATCATCAGATCTCTTTGCTAGCACTCAGAATTTGATGATTGGCCCTCCCATAATTTCTTAAAGCATGTGTGGATGATCTATATGAATTTTGCTTTATATTCTTCAATTAGTGATCAATGATGATGAGAATACATTGAAATTATCTTTATATCTTACAAAATATTTACAGTTTTATTTTTTTTCTTAAAATTCTTTACAAAAATATCATCAGGCTTATACAGAGAATCATTTCACTAATGAAGACATAGTCATGTTGATTTTCAATGGAAAGATTTTAAAATACGAATTTTTAGGGATCCCTTTGCACACCTGGTACCTTTTATTGGTGTCATAGGGACATGTGATGATTTTAATCCAAGAAAGAAAAATATATCTGTATTAAATTTAATAAATGGCATAAATTAAATTAATTAAATATTAATTTTTTATTTAAAACATAGTTTTTTTGGGTAAATTTAATTTAATTTATGTGTTAATTAAATTAATTAACTAAATTAATTTTTTTAAGTTAAATTAATTAACGGGGACAAATAATAAAAAGTATTAAATTACAAATAAAACTGGCTTTTTAATTCAATAAAAATACCCATGTAAAATATTTTTAATGCAAGTTTATTTTTATTTCTATATTTGTTTCTAATATGGGAGTTTAATGTGAAAATAATGATCATGATCCTAAGATTGACTAATTAATTATTGGTGAATGTTTTAATTATTTATTTAATTATTTTAATGTATAGTTTTTAATAATTATTTTATTATATGGTGATTTGTGAGTCATCTATGCCATTATATGTATAAGGGTCAACATGTCCTTTTTCTTAGTTGTATTTTGTACTCCCAATACCCCCTATCATGAATGTGAGTATTGTTGTTTAATAGAAGAGATGAGTTGTCATGCACTTCACACCAAGTTATGGTGACACACTAAACAGGAGTTTGATGCATTGGATGGATAGCCGCTGCAACTCAAGTCGCAAGATACACGGCTCATGGTATTGCCCCTACAGTATAGGTTGGCCAATTATTCACTCAATGGATCAAATATTAGTGTTATCTCATTATCACATCATTGTTTAATTTTTTTTCATGGTTTATTATTTTATAAATGTGTATTTTACAGGTGATCACATAGAATATTATAAATCATGAACAAATAAAATAAACATGTGATGTGATGGATATTTTCTATTTATTTCATAGTGAGTTGTAAGTGAGATCACATAGTACATTCTAATTAGATATAAAATTATTTCTTTTTGCTCATAAAACAATAAAACCCTCAATGAAATGTGAAGTCATAATTGTCTTCCTTCATTCAAATTTGAAAAAAACCAAGGGTTTGGGGTGCTCTTTGGCCAAAGTTGAGGGTGCCTCTTACTACTCAGGATTTCTTATGAGAGTGGTGGGTGGAATTAACTAAATTCATATTAAGGATTATCCAAATATAGCTTTATATCATTTTATACACAATCTTTGAGAAAATCAAGTTATGATATAGGAAGAATGGACTTTACTAAACCGATCAAGTCACTGTGAGTTAATGAAGTTAGGTAGCCAAAAACCTACCTTGAACCCTCAATGTAGTGGTGTATCCAATGCTTATAGACTATGAGGGCAGGTTCAGGGATCCTTGACATTATAATAATCAATAAATAGAGTATTCTGATTCTTGAACATAGGGTTTCTATAATTTGATAATATAGTGGGAGACATTAAATGATTTAATTTATTAATAAAAACATCTAAATTGGTAATAAAGTTAAAAAGTGATAATCTTATCGAATTTATTTTCTTATAGAAAATAGAAATTTATACTACAAGAAATACTAAAATTAATATTGAAAAAATTAAATTTTCAAACTAGAAAAAATATCCAATAGTAGTGAAGGAGCTTGTGTGAAATACTATGATGTTGGAATTTCAAGGTTCTATTGTCCCCATCCCATGTTAAAATACATCAGGATGTGAGGGTGTAACATTTATTATAATAGACTCATGTATAATGAATATGATAGTTATGTAATTATGCTATCATTAATGTCTGGCATCGGTTTTGGTCACTACATCAAGACATTAATGATATAACATGTAGTCTCATCATTGAGTAGTTTTTATGGAGAAAGTGAATCAAGATTAGAATAGGGTGATGATTACTATAACAAATCAGAAATTTATCAATGGAAACTCCCTTCATATAATTACTTTATATAGTATAAACCACATAAATTATCATTGAGAACACAATACAAACTTTATAAATTAATAATGAATAGAAATAAGAAGTATTTCTATAAGTTAAAAACCCTATACTGATGAAATAGTAACTTGAAATTTGGAATAGTAATATACCCCTTACGAATTGAAAAACATACAATTGAATAGTAACAGCACCAATGAAATTATAAATAAAATTTATCCATCTTATAAGTGAAAATATGAGATAATTATATCATAGTATAAGTAAATAAATATTTTTAAAAATTATTAATTAAGTGTTCGTATATTTATAAGTCATAAATATTTAATTACAATTTTAGGATTAATTTAATAAATTAAAAGAAAATTTATTTTCATAAAATTTATTCAAAAGTTAATATTTTAATGTCTTATGGTTACAAGATAATTTTATGAGACCTTATTTAAGTTTTCAAATTGTTATAAAAGTAATTATAATTTTGGAAATCTATATTTCCCAAGTAAATGATGATTTTAATTAAAATTAAAATTTCTCATATTTTAAAAATAGTTTTTCTAAATGTGTTGAATTTTTTAATTATAGAATTCGAAAAAAAATTATTGTGAATTTTTGGGATTTTTTTAAAATAGTTTTTTTTTTGAATAGTAAAATATGATAATTTATGATAAAAACTAAATACATGAATTACTGAGTCCTAACTGATGTATTTATGATGTAATCCCAAAATATCAAAACATAATTCAATATTTAATATATTTAGTTAAAATTTTCATATTATTCATAGTCTTGTGAAAAACATTTAAACTAATGAATAAAATAATGGGAAAACACCCCTCTCCTTCACTATAAATACCACCCCTCACCACATTTTCTCCTAAAACCTCTCAAACTTTGTGCCTTATCTAAATTACTCTCAAATATCTACCCAAGAACCTAAACAATGTCCAGGATAAATTGGTCTCATAAAAATAAAAAAATATTTTCCCTAAGGAGGTTCTCAAGGTGGATAAATTCAAGAGGTAAGATCATCTTTCTTTTCGTTTAATTTCATTTCTTGATCTTTTCTTTTTCTTATTCTCTCCTCAACTGTCCTAATCCAAATGGTATAATTACCCTAGTACCTTACCTATACTATAATTTTATTATTCTAATAGAAGAATTGATCATTAAATACCTTTCTCCTATTACTTTTATTTATATAAATGAAAATTTCTTTCATGAACTGTTAATTTATCAACTTCAAAGACAATAAATTTTAATTTTTCATTAACACATTCAAGGATGGTAATAAAACTATTTTTATTCTTAAACCAAATTATAATATATTTATTATATCTTATATAATTTTCTAGAATTATTTTATGCACATGATTTTAAATTATAAAAGAAAACAAGTTCATTGTGAGCAAAAACCGCCCAAAATAATCCAAACAGTTATCATTAGCTTTGTATCTAATGATTCATCCTAACCCAAAATAACCAAATGATTTATATTATAATTTAACTATATTATTTTAACTTTATTTATTTTAATTTAACTTTATATTATAATTTAACCTTTTTTATTTCTATTTCCATTTTATAAGAACTTTCATACTCTTATGCAAGCAAACCGATCATGAAAACTAAGAAAGTGGTCACTCCTGAATGATGCAATTGAACACTTTAACTCATAATAAATCCAATAAATGAACTTAATAAAATTATAATAAATAAATTAAAGGTATAAAAGGTTATGCAATTAATAATTATGAATTTTAATTTTATTATTTACAACATTAATATCAAATACTGAATTTTTTCGGACAAAATATAAGGGATTCTACCCAAACCTTCATTTCTCTTTTGGGTTACTCTTCCTATATATTTAATCCAATTTAATGATTCTTTATTTTTTGTTTATTTATTATAAATTATATTTATATTTTCTAAATATACATATCCAAATCATATTATCCTTATTTTATGGGGAAATACATGTTTTAGAGAGGTTCTCTTTTCAATTCTCCCCGATAAGTAAGCTCGGTTCAAGGGAACGTCCAGATTTCTTACCCTTTTTCATGTGTACTCCTTAATCTGTTTTAATCAACCATTAATTTATAAAATCAATAATTTTATCATGAAAACCATCTTGTTTTATTTTTTTTCTATACAAAAAAAGATCCTTTTTCCATTTTAAAGAATCATTAAGATTTTCCTTTACATCGTACTAAGGTGGCTCATTTATAAAGTTTCTTAAACACACATTTTTCATGTTTAAACTTTATTTTGACATGAATTATCATTTTATATTCCTATTTTTCCTTATAACGGTCCATGTATGTTTTAAATCCATTATTTAATGGACACCCTTATGATATACTCATTTATATTCCATATGATATGATTGTGATACCAATTTCTTTCCATGGGTAACCCTTACATTTATTATTAATGTGGAACATGTATTCATGAACATGTTATGATGGGTGAACCCAGATAGCACTCCAATTCATTTGGTAATATTTATTCTCGTGAGATTTCATATTAGGATATGAATTTAACTTTATTCCCTTATGGGAATTTTTCCACCATGTTATATAGTCTTGGAAGTTAGCCTTGACTCATGTTTATGTCATGTTATATGTTGTTGCCCCATTCCAATTATTATTTGATTATATTTTCACATGTTATGCATTTTATACTTCCCTATTTTTATTAATGTTACATGCCTTTTTATCTTATCATGTTACATTTTATGACCCATGTGATACCTTACTCGGTTTTTTAGCTCATCCCTTTTGTGATTATTGGATAGAAAATTGAGGATTAATTATGCTTAAAATCATGTAATGATATGTGTAAAAGCATAAGGTTGCTATAATTACACTGGACATGTGTAAATTTAAAGATGGATCATGGTATTTCAAGGGATCCCTTTCTCATATCATTTTCACCAATTTTCTATAGTCACTTTTTATGTTACAAAATGGAAACGATTGAGTAAATGATTTGTTACCTTTTAGGTAAGGTTCTACAAGAAACAAGAATATCAAATATTGGTTAATATTTAGTTCTTACGAAGAACAAGTTTAAAGGAATGTCAAAAAATCCAATGGAAATTAATTCCAAAATCAAATTCTAAATTTTCTTCAATGTAATGAGCTTGGAAATAAATGGGAGGTTATTTTAATTTCATAACATGAAATAATTCTATACAAGTTAAATTAAATGAATTGAATAAAAAAGTCCCATATTCTTCTTCAGCTATATTCAAAAATATAAAATTAATGTTTTGATCTTACTTCCTAGGTTTAAGAAAAAATACTACAATCACATATGTGTATCAAAATACAGTAAACATGTGAGTATAGAAACATTAATATAATTATGTTTTATTATGAAAGTGGATTAGAAATGGTGATTCCTAAGTTAGTGGTGAGAATTACAAGACTTCTATATTTCCAAGTGAATTATTCTTATAAAAATATTATTAATTATAACTAAGACATTTATCTCAGGTGTCATTTGGAAACATAAAGGCATAATTTTCTATTCATGAATAAATTTTTTGTGGGTTAAAATACTCAGTTAATAGTTGACTGATACTTGAATCATAGGTAATACTTGATGAATATAAAATATAAGACTTATTTACCTAGTTGTGGAAAGACAAATATTTTTCATGGAAAAGTAAAAGTAAACGTCCAAGATATACCCAATATGGTATATTGTCTCATCAAAGATAAACACCTTAGGTATTATTGATGTATATACTTAGTTTTGGACAAGGGAATATTTATAAATAATGGTAATCAACAAGGCTTTCAGAATTACTTAAAAAGAGTGTGTGAACTATTCAAAGTGTAAGATAGTGGTAAATATATTTAATTAGATTCATTTAAATATTTAAATAATGGTAAAATAAAGTATGATATATTCATATTAAAAAGATTTGAGTTTTTCTTTGAGCCGACATGAAAAATAATATCTTGACCAACATTCATCGGTCAATATAATGTAGCATGGATTAATTCCTCACCGCATATTAACTTATCTACACCATGACCTTGATGTTAATGAGGTGGATCAATGAATAAATCTTACATGTTAAAATTGATTAAAAAATCAACTTTCTTAAATGAACATTTTATACATAACAGTATGATGTAGGGATAATAAATGTTGAAACTTGCAGGAACATCCATTATATTTCATGATGCGCTTCTTAAATAATGATGATATCCCATAACCATATGGCAACTATAATGAAAATTGGTTGTCATATGAGATATTGTATTATGAAAATCCATTATGCCATAAGACATGTGTCTAGATGAAAATAACTAGTTACGATATAATCAAACTTTCATCAACTAAAAAAATTGTATCAAAACTAATTATCCTAACGGTTGTTTAGGATAATACATAAATACTTAAGATAGAAAAGTGTTAGTCACATGATAGACTACATTTCTATATAAGGGTGCACATATATACTTGAGATAGTGGGAGTAATATTTACTTGGGTTTAGTCAATACCAAATATGCACAAGTAGTTGGTATAGAAACAAGTTCCATAAGAGATGTTAAAAATGAATGTTCCAGAAACTAATATTGCATAGCAAGGATAAAACCATGGGGATGGTTTTGAATTCACCATGGATGGTGAAAAATTATTCATTTTGAATAATAATTCCTTCAAGAAGTATATAGAAATTAGCTAATATTGACAAGAGTAATTAAAATTAACTACTGGATTCCATGTATCAAAGTTAAAAGGGGGATATTATATTGAATAATGTGATGGGTATTCAATTCAAATTAAACTTAGATGGTACAAGAGTACTACCAATAAGGATTTATGTGTTACAACAAGTAATTATTCCAAAATTTATTATAATTTTATATGTCATAGAAAATATCTATGATCATTTTATTGGTAATTTCTTTTCAAGTCCAAATTTATTGGATGGTGTTAATATGACACAACTAGAAAAGATGAAGACATGAAATAATTTTAATAGGGTTCCATGTTACAAAAATACAATTTAAGATTGAAGTATGTAACTTGATCATAGAATATTAATTTTGAATGAATTTTTTCCATGCTTCTACCAGAGGTTAGTGGGAGTTCCAATGTTTTCCAAGTAAAATATGTTTGGAAAAATATGGAAAAGAGATATTGGTATTATAATTATTCAAGACCTGGATGAAAGTAATTATTCCGTGACTGAATTAAAGTATGAAACCTATGTTATAAGAAACTAGATCTAATGAGGTATTTCTAATAGTTTTTTAGTCCTATTCGATCATACATATAGAGACATGGTATTGAAAAAAATCCAATTTGGAACAATTCTAGAGATAATTGTTATGAATGTCACATGGAATAAATCTCTCTAATATGGAATTTTCAGTACATGAGAGGAGATTAACTTGGGGAGTTGAGTTCCATACACTACTGATATGGATCAATAATGTATATTATGGTTTTTATAATAATTGTTATTTCAAATATATACTATATAGGTGGAAATTATCAATTATATCTATAATAAGTGTAAAGGAAGTTGTCATAAGTATCCATTTATACTTGATAAAGCATATCGGATTTGTACCTGGTAAGTAGAGAGGAAAGGATACTATTTTTCAGGGGACACAAACTAGTCTTACTTATACCCATGTAATTTAATATCACAGTTAGGATAAATTTGATGAGTGATACAAGCTCATAAAATCTAGTGGTATCCATACCTATAAATACAGAGTACCTCGAAGCTTCTATGGAAGCTAAGAAGCGTTTTTACACAATGATTTGTTCTAGTTCTTGTAATTTCAAAGAATTATCATAAAGTAAATTCTGATATTCTTACTAGACAATATTTTAAGTTATGATAGTGGAAAAAATGGATATACTCTATATACCATCTCTTGATAAGTCTTACTCTAGTAGTTGAGGTCGTACATAATATAATTACCACGTGGTAGAAACATGGAAGACCTAGAAAGTAAAGTCATGACTCTGCAAAAAACATGATTTTTATCATGTGATTGATAAGAAGGTTGGTTAGTAAGTTGGATATAGTGGAAGTTGGAGTGTTTTAATAGTCGGTTTCCTAAACCTAGCTTGAAGAGTAATTTTTTATTACCATATCATGTGTACAGTAATATATACATGTTGTATTTTTACTATTATAGTGTTGAGTTTTATGCATCCACTATTTTAATGGTAATTTCCATACATTAATCATCATATCAAATGGTTATACTAGATCCCATGCTATAATGATAACCTTGAGATACTATGACATTAATCTTAAATATATATACTATGGTTTCGATACATCTTACTGATTGGGAACAGTAGATGTTTGAATATCAAGTGATGATGGCTCATAATTATTGGGACTTCTTCTCATGATGTTCTCACTAGGGGATCTCTTATAGTGAGATCATGAGGTAATACCTTCCAACTGGAATACAATATGTTTTGGGTGTCATTGGTTGTTTCTATCTATGGATACATGTCATGCAATCCTGAATTGATATCATTACCAATGTATGTCATTTGATAACATACTTTGATGCATGGTAAGCACCATAATAATGAAATTGTGGTGATGTAGCTTGTTTTGGGTACATGATTTGTTGTATGAAATTGGTTGAATGCTCAATAAAGATTTTTCACTTCAAATTTAAGGATGTAATATATCTTGGGCGACATTGATCAAGATGGTAGTACCTTCATAAGACCATGGCCATGGCAGTTGAGGGTAAATCTATCAAGTTAGATCAATAAAAAATAAATCAAGAAAAGGGCGATGAAATGGGTATGTCTCCTACTTTATGAGATATTAAAGACAAAGATATTATATTAAAAAGTGTGTGTTTGTCGCTTGATTTTCATTTCTATAACTATCCTTATCCCTTTAGGGGCTATGATGGGATGATATATACCACTCTTAGTCTATGAATAATATTTATTACTATCAAAATAAGGGCATAGAGGGTCACACACAATAGTGTATTCAAGAATCTTCCCTATTCAGTTGAATATGCATATAGGACATGGTGGGCCCCACCACTTGGGTCTATGTTTTTTCCAAGGATGTACGATCACTAAAGGAATAATTAAATTCATATTATTCAAGTTAAGAATAATTGGTATTGAATTTATTTATTAGAATTATTTATAAGTATTAAAGTAAATATATGGAAAATATTATTTCAAAAAATATAAGTTTAAAATATTCAAGGTTCATTTAATATTCGTGGGAACTAAAAGTTGAGTTAATGGATTGGGTATTATCATGTAATATATTTATTATATTAAAAGTATGTTATAATGATATAAATTATATCTATGACTTAGTGTAGTAGTCATAATATCATATATATAGTGTTTTAATTATTCGAGGTCGGGAGTCAATTCCAGGTAATTTCATAACACACTACAAATAGATGAGTAGAGGCTCTTTCCATTGATTATTCACATAAAAATAGTGAGATCTTATCTCTCTATATTTTTTACTCATCCACATTCAAGAGAGAGGAACTCTCAATCTATGTATATGGATAACACACACACACTCTCTCTCTTTCATCCTAGGAAAGGTGATGTGGTGATCATTGGAGGATCAAAGGTGTCGTCACATCTCCGTGATAGCACTCAGAATTTAACCATCGAAACTCTCTTAGTTTATTGAATCATATGTTTATTAACTAGAGGAATTTGGATTTAGTTTCTTTGAGAAGTATCCACTAATGATGAGTAGACATCGTGCACGACGTCAAATCTAACCAGGTATTTATGGTTTTATTTTTGTTCATAAAATTACTCAAGATTATATTAGGAATAATTTCACAAAAAATGATGTAGTCATGTCAATAATTGGTGATTTTTTTTTAAAATCCCATGTTCTTATGCTTTCTTTGTGTGCTTGGTACCTTTAGATATATCGGTCTCTTTGAGATTCTTGACCATATCGGGATGGAAGCTTATCACATAGCACTCCAACAAAACTAATTCCAAGTTCATGATGTGTTCTATGAATCTATTTTGAGAAAGTATATAACTTACCTTATATATGTTCTATACTTGGGGTTTGTACCATTGTAGCATGGTCAATCCTATGAGGTAGAACTGGTAGAGATTCTAAATCGAAGAGATAATGTTTTTTGGAACAAGACCATTCTCTTTGTCAAAGACCTATGGTGAAAACATAAATATGAGGAAGATATGTGGTAACCTAAGGATTTAATGAGGTATAAGTGTCCTCATTTTTTCAATCAATGTAACCGAATTTTTATGGTCAAATTATTAAAAAGGGTAGAATGTAACACCTCGGGATTTTATAATATATTTTTATTTAATAAATAAATATGTTTGATAGACTCTAAAGCATGAAACTATAAAATTATATAAATAATTACTATATTTTATAAAATTAAAAACATTATATGGTTATTAAATGAAATATAATTTTCCAAAATAATTCATAATTCACTTAGAAAAATTTATTAATCCAAAATAACAGGTTTAAAATATTTTTTATGATCATTGTTTTGGTCATATATTAGTATTTTATTTCAAAACAATATTCAGATTATTAAACATATGAAAATTAATTTTTTTCAGTTGTACAAAATTAATTCATTGGTTGTAATTTTGTTATAAATGGAAATAAAGTCAATTTAATGTAAAAAATAGATGTTTTTATGAAAAATAATTTTTATGCGCCTAATGTATTTTAATTTTAATAAACTTAATAAATAACTATTTAATAATGTTTTTAATTTAATTTTAATATAATATATTCAACATAATAAGTTAAAATTTATTTATTAGTTTTTACTTTATATGGAATTGGATTAAATCTTGTGCAATTCTTAAAAATGTATTTTCCTAAAAACTGTTTTTGTTGCACTTTGTGTTCTTATTTTAAAATTTATTTATATCACTTAAAGAAATTGAATTTTAGAAAAAAAAATTAAATATTTTAAATCAACCTATCTAGTTTTTTTAGTGATTCTACTTTTAGTTTTTTTTCGTAATGAATATTAACTATGGTAGAAAATTATTACCTAGATTAAGGTTTAAAAAGGGTTAACAAGGGGTGCTAAACTAAAATATAAGGTTTAAAATATCAATTAAAAGTGTCTAAAATTTTTTTTTTAAGATATATTGACATAAAATTTTCTTTTATTATAATTTTATTTTCTTTTTTCTAACTTTACTTGATTATGATATTATTATATTTTAATGTTTTAAGTATTTATATGTTTTCTACTCACCTCACTTATAAAAGGGAACCTTCTCTATACTCTTATACACGCCTCTTGAGCCATTTATCTCAAAAAATTCCTACCCAAATAGTATATCAAAATCCTCATTCACTACCTTTTGGTTATGTAATTTCCTAAATTAACATCTAATAATCCCTAATGTTTTTTAAGGAATATATATAAAGAATTAATATTTATTCTTATCTAGATTTTTCAAGTTTCTTTCTTCTTAAACAAATTATAAATGTCATATAACCATTTAAACATGAAGATATACGTTTATTTATTATAATTATATATTTTTATGATAATTTTATATCCATTTTATATCCCATTCCCATTCGTTGGAAAATTATAACACTGCTCATGCAAACATGTGGATTTCCACCTCTATAAAGCATTGTGATTCATTTTTCATTTACTCTGTACACAAATGGTTATAAGGATAGATTTAATGAAAATTTATTATATTTATGATATAATTATTATTATTTAAAGGTTAATTATTATTTACCTTTATTTTTTTCCACTCTTTGAAAAGTGGAAACATCACTCATGAATATGTACGAACTACCACCTCCACAAAGTGATGTAAGTCATTTTTAATCACCATATTATATGGATTTATATAAAAGTTTATAAAATAAATAAGGAATATAAATATAAAATTATTATTATTTTTGATATTTTCATACCATGACCAAGGTGAATGGAATAAAACCGTCATACTGAAATATTCTTGGAAAACAAATCTGTTTTAACTTGAATGTTCATTTTAATGAAAAATTGATAATAAAAAGGTAATTAGAAATTATAAAAGAATGATATTTAATAATTTATGTATAAATATGGTTCTTAATTCGATGTATAATAAATATAAATTTATCATATAGTATGTTTTAATGTGTACGAATCATGTTGGGACTTGAAAGAAAGGTTTATATTATAATCTTTATTTTCAAGATTGTCTAAGTTAAATTTACATTGAGGGAAACTATATGATCCTTATACATTAATCCCCCTATATTTTATTATCTACTTGTAAGTTTTGTAAATTTCATGTATTTGTATTATTTTCCTTTCAATGGTACCTAATATCATTGAAAAAAATGTTTTTAATAAAAACTGACCTAATTCCTTCTTTCTCGGTCAAGAATCATTATCTCCCATATACATGTTCTTCAAATTATTTTTCTGGATGTTTTTACCTATATGTTTAATATAATAAAAATATAATTTTCACTACCTTTGGATTTATATAAAAAAAATTTAAAAGGAATGTTTTTAAAAAGTTTTCTAAATAAGGCGTTATGTACTTTGTATAAATGTGTGAAAAGAATGTTCTCTTTTAAGATTTATGACATGAAAGAATTTTCCTACTAGTTTGACTAATATTTTATTTGAAGCTTCATTTACCAGTTTCCATAGTTATTTTCAAATAAAATAATTTTCTCACCATTTTTGAGTTTTTTTTAAATTATCTGTAAAAATATGTTTTCCCATGTTTTTTTAAAAAAATATTAAAGTTATTTAAAATTAATTTTTCATCTATGTCATCATCATTAATGTTTCTTATGATTTACCAGGGATATGATCTTATGATAAAATAAATTTTAATTATATATATAGATAATGTTAATGATTTTTTATTGATAATTATATTAGAATAATTTATTTCCAATGAGTTAATTAATTTTTGATGAAATATTTATAAACCACTTTATTTCATGCAGGTTATGCTATGATGAATTAATGGATTTTTTATGCTCCACATATATGAGGTTTTAATTATGATATGAATGGTACTATAATTATATATCCCAATAATCCATTGGGAATGGATTTATATCTCATGAGATAATAAGGAGTGGAAGTAGGATTGAACCTAGTTTAGTAAGGAACTCTATCAACTATGATAGTCTTGGGAGTGAACACTAACTAAAGAAATGATGGAATATGGAGCGAACCCATTATACTATGGGGATTTATCTACTATGATAATATTTTAAGTGATCCTTGACTAAGGAGATTATTTTATATTATTATTTGTATTCCAAAAACTTACGTCTTATGCTTATGATATGTTCTTC
This sequence comes from Viscum album, assembly GCA_963277665.1. Lineage (NCBI taxonomy): Eukaryota > Viridiplantae > Streptophyta > Magnoliopsida > Santalales > Viscaceae > Viscum > Viscum album. The sequence continues at coordinate 563,282,980 of OY728164.1, read as the reverse complement.
TAGATCATGATTCATTATTTATGATTCCATAATCTTATGACTTATGTATTTTGTAATGAAAAAGGAATATGTCCTGAATCGTGGTTAATGATAAGTTTCTAATTAGTTATAACATTCAAAATTTATGATCGTGTTCTCATTCCATTATGTTTATCTTTATCCCACTTATGATCATTGATTGATATCTTCTTGGTTTACCCTTATAGAACATCAGAGACCATCCTTTATTATGTTTCATTTCCCCCAAGTTATAAAGAAATTGTTTAAATAAGGAATGGGTAAGAAGGATATTATATGAGAATAAATTTACGAGAGATATTGAAGATAATTCCTAACCTAAGTTTATTATATATCTATTATCTTAAGACTCTAAACCTTTATGATTCTAGGGAGCATATTTTTATTAGATATATTGGATATTCATCTAAAATTATGTAATATTTATGTATGTATTATGTGGGTTATCTCAAAAGGATGGGATGGTAAGAAAAGGATACACACAAAATGGGAGGCATATACTTTGAATAAATTTATTCTACTGTATAAAGACTTTAAATAATCTGGAATTTTTGGTGGTGAATATATAAAAACATGAAAAAGTTTATCAGATAGATGTGAAATCAAGATTTTTGAATAGTGAGATTATGGAATAAGTATTCATTGAGAAATTAAAAGGTTTTATTCTAGATATTTATGGAAATATGGTGTGTTGATTTAGAATAGAATTGTATGCCCAAAAATAGGCTCCAAGATTTTTTCATTCAAAACATGATGGCTTTCATGAACAAATAATGTTTTTAAAAGGTATAGTTAACAAAACAATTATATAAATTATATTTCCATAGGTAAAAAAATTATTATGGTATATTTTTATGATATATTTTTTTACCAGTCTCAGTATGTATCTTTTTGTGGAGTTCTATGATGAAATGAATAAGAAGTTTGAGATTTCTTTGTTGGGATACTTAACATACTTTTTGGGATTATTGGTAGAATAAAATTAGATTACATATTTTTATTCTACGAAAGATAATCTAGTGAGCTATTGAAATGTTTTGGAATAGAAGTGTCAAGAGAAGGTGTGACTCTAATTTCATTTGAAATAAAACTATGTAAGGATGATAATAGAATCATAGTTGATCAAAATGAATTTAGAAGATTCATTAGAACATTTTTCTATTTTATAACTTCAAGACCATACATAGCCTTTGCAGTCTCACATTGTGATATATTTAAGAGTGACCCAAGGGAGTCACACATACATATATAATATAGATTTTTTAGAAAATTGATGGGAATAAAAAACTATAAACTATTATATAGATACAGTTTAGATATGATATTTTATAGATTCATTGAAACTGACTGGGAACATGATTATACATGTAAAAGATCATCTTCAAGTGGGACCTTCTTCATTGGTAAGGTTTGTGTGTGTTAGTACATTAATAATATTAACTCAATGACACTTATCACAACTACGGTGGAGTATTTGGCTGATACTCATGCATATACATAAGTTTTATGGATGTGTGTTTAGTTAATATATATGAAGGTTGCAACTGAGAGTCCATTGGAAATTTTTTATGACAATAAAAGTGAAATAAATATGTTAAAGAACCATATGAATAATTTTAGATCCAAACAAACTGACATCAGGTGTCATTTCATTAAGTAAATAGTGGTTGATGGAGATATCAATCTTGAATATATTTCTACCAAGAATCATATTGTATATAGATTCACAAAGTATATTCCATGAGATAGGTTCTATGAGTTTAAGATGAATCTCCTTGTTAAACCCTCTTCTAACACTTGAAGAATTATATAAATAACCATCATAAGGATTTATATTATGTTGATAATGGTGGAGAAATAGTGACATAACTCTTTTTATAAGAGAAATGAATTTATTTCCAAGAGGGGGAATGTTCAATAATATAGGGATCGAAAGATGTGGATAATTTTTAATGGTGTAAATTTTTGAAATTTTATAATGAATGTGAGAAATTGATATATACATTGAGGGGGAGTTCATTTGAGTTATTTATCCATAATTTATAATCACTGAGGGAAAGAATTATCTAAAAATCATTACCTTACCTAGTAGTGTGGTGAAAGTGAATTATCATCTAAATAAGGTAATGATTTAATAATTCTCAAGATATTTCGCAATTTTTGAAATTGATATGGGTTTATTTTAAATAATTAAATGGATTTTATAATAAATATAAAAGGGGTTATTAAATTAGCCTTATAATTTTTGATGGTTTTAATTTTTTGATAATCATTATTGAGAATCATTAGAAATTATTGAGGTATTTTTTGAAGCTGTGAAGAATGTTTTTGAGATTTCTTGTGATTGTCTAAGGTGAATTCAAGATTTTTTGTGAGTTTTTACCATGTTCTATAAATAGTGTGTTGAATGTTGAATATTTCCCTAAGTAAATTATCTTACGAGCCTCATGTAAGATATTATGTCACTTTGTATATGAATTTATCTACACATATGAAATTTGGTGACCTGACTAAGTGAATTGATCTATGCTTATGAAATTTAGTGACTCATATAAGTGAATTGATCCATTTGTATGAAATTTGGCAAACCACATATGATATTTGGGTCAGCCATAAGATATTTCATCTACTATTTTGAGAATTGATCTAAATCTAAGTAAATTTACCAACATGTATGAAGTTTTTGAAGATTATAGGCATACGGAAAACACCTATCGAGTATATACAACACAATATTTATCATAATAAATGAATAATTTGAGATATACATGAGTAATAATGTCATGAAAAATGGAAATAATTCATATTTTAATTGAATTATGATCACTAGAACCAAGATAGTAGAATCTTTACATATAATTTATAATTAATTTATAGAAAGATTTGGAATTACCTTTTATTGTAATTCTTTATTTGGTGATGTTGTTGTTGACTACTCTCACTGTATCACCATTTCATCATAGTATAAAAGGGTAGAATCTCCCTAGCGGTGATCCACACATGCTCTAGAATCTCATAGCATCATCATAGAATCCCAAGATGATATCATAGTTGTTACTGATCGCTTGCACCATCCATTATTGATCGCACTAAGAATATATACATTGAAAAAGATTTTTTTAGTTATCTCAAAAGCTTAATAGAGTGGATGAAGATTGGAAATATAGTTATTGGGAATGTTCTTGATAGATTTATCTCTTAGGTCTTAAGATAATTCTCACCTATTGTTTTCTTCACAACTAGTGGATCAACCCATAAAGTGGTATAATTGGGTATTTATAGAACTATGCAAGGGTTGTTAATTGCACAAAAACCCTTATCAAATTACTTATTCCTTATAAGACCCCATACCTCATAATATAAATAATAATATTGTTTTCTTAACATTTTCACCTGTGGATAAATACATATCATTTGTTACAAAAATAAACCAACAATTATTTAAATGATATTTAATAAATAATTTCAAACAAACCATTAAAATTGTTCAATTTATCATCTATGGAATTTATAAAACCCTGAATATTGATAATTTATTTAATAAATAAATATTAATAAATTATTCACTGATAAATATAATAAATATTTTTTCAGTAAATATTGGGAATAAATATTTATTATTATTATTTAACTCACATATTTATTCATCTAAATAACTCATGATTAAAACTTGATGATCAACCAATATGAAATAAATATTAAACCATAATGTGGGAATAATATTTATTTTAACTTTTTATATTCAATATATAATTTAACTAACATTCTGAATACACTTAGGGTGTGACCCTCTAGGCCCATTTCATAATGGCATTAAGTGGACCCACCTATAGTTCAAGGTTAGAATCTATCAACAAGCCATGTAACCCATAGAGAAAGAAGTAAATGTGTTAATGAAATACAACCTTATTTTAATATTCACTATGTAATATAACACATTTATCATGATATCTCTAATTAAGCAGGTTTCATACTAGTGTCATCAACCTCTGTGCTCGATGTCGCATTCTTTGAACTTCCAGAAATCATCCTGCCCACAGAAAGCCATGGAAATTGATATAATTAGGTTTCTACATTCACATAAAAGGGCCTAAGATATGAAATTAAATTATATAATAGAATGGGTAAATCCTTTATCACATTGTTCATTAATGTAGTGTCACTCATGTCTCACCCAATGTAACCTCCTTACCCTAAACATATAAGATAAATGTTTTGTTCATTACATAAAAGTACATGACTCATGATATTCTGTAAATAATAATATTAAATTATAAATAAAAATATTCATATTCTCAGATAGGAACATCCAATGACATATATAAATATGGATTTCGGTCTAGTTGGTCATGTTCCTATAATAACCTTCTCGGAAAATTAGAAAGGGCATAGGATATGATATAGTTTCTCAAAGTCCTATGAGTCTCCAACCCTAATAACTTGTATCATTTTCATTTTTTAAAATGATATCATTTTTTCATAGATAATATATTCAATAATACTATCATGAATCTTCTTGTTTATCATCATTGCAGAGAATTGTTATGACCTTCCATTTAGAAAATTACTCTTAGGATATTATCTCATACTATGTTATATAGAAAAACAAACACATTATTATAATGAATTTATTAATATTAAAAATAGTGAATATAGGAAATCATAACTTATATAGAAGTTGGTTCTATGGCACCAACTTCATCATACTCCCACTTGCAATATATCTGACAATTAATAACCTTAACTCCACTAGATCTCACATGATATTCATGTTTCTACTGAGATAAGGATTTATTCAAGAGGGATTCCAATTTATTATCCATTTAAACTCTTCTCACCACAACCTCATCCCTCTATGAATAATACCTCAAAATTTTATACTTCCACAGTTTTTTAATTTTATATTTTTGTAATCTTATCTTCATTGTGAATGTTTCCATATTATTATAATGTAACATGATAAGTGTGAAAACCCTATGTCACTGTGTTGTTATTTTAGGGTTCTTTGGTGAAGTGGAGGTATGGGTTTTTTTTCTAAGGTGTTCTAGTTTAGAACATTTTAATTTTTGAGTATTTCCTATTGTTCACAGTTAAGGTGCACTATTACAGGGAAACTGTGGAAATTCCATTCACAACGATCCTATTTATTTCATTTTAAACTGCGCATGGTTTTTCAACATGGGCAATGCTCATTTAAATCTAATCTATGTGGAACATAATAAAACTGTGCAAATTCCTTTGGTGTGTTAGAGGTGTGGAAAACAAATTATTCATGGTTTGGTAAACCCTACAACAAGTATGTGGTTGGATACATAGATTTTGAAAGATTAATTTTAATGGCTTCTACATGATTTTTCAACCCATGTGGGGTACCATAGGAGGCTATGCGATGACTGGGTAGTCCTAGAGTGAGGCACATGGTTTGTTTAACAACATGAAATCACATAAGAAACTATGAAACATAATATTTTTGTCACGTAGTGGCACCCACATAGTTGGAACAAAGTTTACTAAAATATGTGGCCAAACCATGTGAGTTGTCCAGGTGTTTAAAAATTTGGGTAATTCCAAAATTTTCCTATCATAATAAGAGGGGTTTCATCTGATTTTATCTTCCCCTACATGCATCCTAACCCTTGAATATATAAGAGGAGTTATATTCTCATCCTCTTTGTATTCATACCCTCCTATTGCTATTTTCCTATAGGATTTGAGGTGAATTATTCCTCTCTTTTCCTCCTTCTTCTATGTTGGTTTTAGATTATCCCATGAACCCTAGGTATCATGTGATTTAATTTTAGCATTACAGGTGGATTTATTGATGGGGGGTTTCAGTGTTTAGCAGTTTTATTCACCATTTCTTCTCTTATGAGTGTAGTCATCATAGAAGGAGACTAGTTTTGGGAGTTTTGGCTTGGTTCCAACTTCTTTATAGTAGGTGTTTCTATGAAATTGTTTCCCTTTGTAATTATATTTTTTTATTTCTAAATTATATTTTATTCAAGTATAAAAATATGTGACAACATTATGGTGTTTTTCAACCATTTCATTGAGTTTTGAACCTGTTGTAATTGGGTTTATATATGAATTTCATGTTTTATTACTTAAAATGTAAATTTTTATTGTGATATGCCTCTTTTCAAATGAATTATATATTTTTAAAATCAGTTTCATGAGGTGTAATGGGTTGTAACATGGTTTTAGTTTTCATTTATTGAATACAATGTATAGACCCGAAACTTGACGTACATTGACATTACATTACATTTGCGGAATACTTATTACATACATACAAGGATCTTAATAGTTTAGTGTCTTTGGAAACTCGGAACGTAATCTTCTAATCGTGGTGAAAGATCTTCAACATCTCCTATAAAGATCTTCCCTTTTTTTACCTAAAACCTTTCTTTATATCCTGGGGAAAAGAAAACATAAAAGGGTGAGCTCAAATGCTCAGTAAGGGTAAACAAAAGAAATATCAATCACATCGTATTTATAAGAACATAATATTTTGGAAATCTTAACCTGCAAAAGAGAACATAATTTCATAACATGGGATAAATCATGGCAGTGAAATGTAATCACAATAATCATAACTTAAAACATGAAACTTTGTGGCATTCACACAAAATCATAGAGAATCATTTCTTGTTAGTCAAGACTCATTGCCAAGACTATCTTAGTGGACAAAGTCCCTTTCTGAATCGAGTAACCCTCGTTTCAGTCCTGTGTCACTGAACCGGTATAACCTACCGTTCCAGACCTGTCTATCTCATGAGATATAAAATCTTTACCCAATGCATTGGAGGGAGATATAGGTCCCACCCATCTTATAATTAATCCTTTCTTATGTGTGCCACATAATCATACATCATCGCATAACACATGTAACAAAAATGGGATTCTTGAAAGATCATGACATCATAAATCAATTCATATAAGATAAAAGAATTCATAAAAATAATTCCATCACAACATGATCAAATCAATGTAATAATAGGGATAAAAACAGAACCCTTTATTATCTTAGATGGAAAATAATTTTGATAAAATAATTGAACTCCATTCTTGAGGAAAATATCCTTTTATTTCAAAAACATTTTTCCTTTCATAACATGTCATATGACTTTAAAACAAAATAAGATGATTAAAAATAAACTTGAAAACTTGTAAAGGAAGTTTCTTGGAAATAATGTTTTAAAAATCCATTCATGTCATATAAGTTAAAAAAAACATTCTTCGTTCTTTTGTCGGAAAAGTCAAAAAGTACCTCGTACGAAAAACGACAAAAGATTCCTTTCATACATATTACTAAAAACTCACCGAAGGGTAAAAATGGATTTAAACAATTGTAGGTGGATGTAAATAATATTTCATATTGATGAAACATGTATGTGGATAATAAAATACACCCCAGTAAATACTTACGAATAAACAATCTCGGATAAAAATGAGATTGTGATATTTCCCTTACCTTAGGTCCGATTTGCTTCGTATGTGTCCGAACCTCCTGTATAATTATTTAAATAATTTCATTGACTTATTACAGAATCATATTCATTGTTATGATATCATATATGGTTCACTTATGACATTATATTACCCATTCTTTTGTAAATTCCATGTTAAAGAAGCGTTTTGGGTAAAATCGTTTCATTTATCGTAGTTGTTTTGACTTGTTGTTCTTGACATTATTATTACTTATATCATGATTTACTTACTTCCAGGATATAAAATATGATTTATATATCATATATATTCAGTATATATATATATAATAGATAGATAAATGAAATGAAAAACACCGTTCATGGAGACGGTAGTCCGTACGTATGCATGAACGTTGTTTTCCTTTCCTTATTGTCTTGAATGGAAGTAAGTAGATGACATACATATATATATATATACATAAATCTTGTAGCTTTATAATGTCATATATTTCATTATTATTTCTTATATATACTTTATAATCATTCTTAAATGGTTAACATGGAGAATGAATCTCATCGCGTCGTGGAGACGGTAGTCCGTACGTACGCACGAGCGATGATATCATTTCCATAAATATTGAATTTAATTGGAGTGGATTATACAATATATCAGAATCAATATGATGTTTTAATAACTATGTATAGTTATTCTTTATACCATTATACCCATCCATGTAAGGTGGTGGTGGAAAATAGATTACACCACGGCGTGGAGACGGTATTCCGTACGTACGCACGCGCGGTGATTTCTTTTCCCGTAGGATGGATAGATGGTGAAATAGAGTTGTTTCATACTTAAAATAACATATCATTATATGAGTTATACTGATGTTATTACTTCATAATGAAACAACCTAAGAAGAAGAAGTGGAAGAAGAAATAAAGATGAAAGAATTGGTAACGGTAATTACCTCTTCTTTGAAGCGCCTCTTTGAGACCTCCTCTTAGGGCACTAAAATTGGTCTTTGAGGAAGACCAGAACCTCTAGGATGTTTCTAGGGAAGTGGAGAAGAGATTTTGGCAGGGGTTGGCCGAGCTTGAGTGCTAAAATTGGTGTGAGGAGGAGGGGGAGGAGGTGTCCTTTTATAAGGGAGGAGAGGGGCACCTTAGGAATACCTCAAAATATTATTTTATATTAATGTCAAAATCGGTTTATAATGGTTCCAAAGGGTCTTATTTTGAAACTAAAGTGGGTATGGGTCGAAATCCTATCAACCAATAAGATTTAGACAAGTTTAGGGTATTATTTTAACCTTATCAATTAGATTTAACTCTAAGTTAAATAATTTAACTTTTACCGTGTCTTTTTGTTTTCTTTCCCTATATGGTTAATACACTTACTATAACATGCCAAACGAACCCCAAATTGTTTATTATTAATACATATATCCTTATCAAAGTCATTTGGCCGAACATTAGATTTTTAGGAATAAAATAACAATTAATATTATAATATTTTATTTAAAAACTATTTTGTGTCAATTTTGACACTATTGGATATATTATTTTTGTGAAAGTCATAACAGAATTATATGTTCAAACCAAGTTGATTAAATCAACACTAATATATCATAGTAACCTATAAAATTAGTGCAATTCATAAAAAGTCTCAAATTACATTCATTTGATCATTTATAACATCGATTATGTTAATATTTCCTTAAAAGGGTAATTACTGCATCATCGTTGTGTCATAAATAAACTAATTTATTTAAAATATAAAAATTATAAATAAAATATCATTATTTAGGAAATATTTTTAGCTTTCTAATGAATATTTATAGTCGAATTTATCTTATGTATAACCCCATATTAAAAATGTTTTAGTTATTATACTTGATTTTAACTATTTTAACTATTCATTAAATAAAATAATATTAAATGTCATAATCTAATCCAAGTGGACCTAAATGCTCATATTATATTGATAAGGTTGTTTTTGGTCGAATTACACTTATCCAATAGAATTAGGAAATGTGTTAGGGTAATAGTAATATCATATTTACCCTTAGTTACCCTATTTACTATTAACCGTGGTAAAAAAAAGTAAAAAGTTACTATTCACCAAAAATTATTTTCATCTCATTGAACCACATTTTAGTCCTTGATATTAACCGTGTCTGTCGGAATTTCGAAATTCCATTCACAGAAGCGGTAAAATTAAGTTTTATGTAAAATTCAGTTTTTAACCTACCACTTAGTGGTTTCACTATTCATCAAAAATTTAAAGTTTTCAGAAAAATACCAAAATTTCATCCTAAGCTATATTTCATATTTCGAATTCAAAAATGAAGTCTATTTTACCAAATTCATAACATAGAAGTTGCATTAATTAATTTTATAATTAAATCCCATTGTTAAAACAAATAGCGTGTTTTTAAGAAACAATATCTACCAAAAGATTGACACTTGATTATGTCTGGTTTAAATGTGAAATTACATCCAATGAACAACATCGTATTAAATTGTAAAAATATATTCTAAATATACTTTAAAGCCACTCAATTTAATGATTTATCACTATTAATTATTTCGATTAAAAAAGTTGTTTTTAATTATAATCTAGTAATTTTCACTATTCATCAGAATATGAAAGTTATCCGAAAAGTACCAAAATTTCACCCTAAGCTAATTTCGATATTACGAATCCAGAAATTAATTCCATTTTGAAAAATAAAATATACAAAATTTCAAAAGTTGTTATTACTATTCATAACGGCTAGTTTTAATAATATTTTAATAGCATATTGTTGTTTAATGAAACTCGTTATTGCGTACAACACACGCTATCGAGGAAGATCGTGATTGCGTGTAATGCAAGGCAAGTCAAGGATGTGTGTTGTGCAAGCTCCTTTTGATGTAGCGTAAAACACAAGACATTAATAAAATTAAAAAGAATATTTTTCATAAAATCTCGGGCTGTTACATTCTACCCCCCTTAAAATGAATTTCAGCCTCGAAATTCGTCGGGGTTATAAATGGTTTATTATTCGAAAGTTTCTTTAATAGAAACCCACATCGTAAAAAGAATATCAAAACCAATCTTTAAAAACAGAAGTATGAAACGTAACGATTACCCAAATAAACTAGTCACTGGGTTTCCACATAGGTGAAAATATGGATATGGAAGAGAAATCTATCCATCATGTTCTGATGGAGAGTGGTAGAGAACATGGCTATGGAAAAGCCAGCAATCACAAATCCATAAATTTGTGACGATCTAAGGTACCATCTGATTCATCAGATATAAGATCACTAGGACAACATTTTTGGTTTTTAAGATCGTTTCCCTAATGTTAAAGAATTTGAATTAGAATAAATAATTACTTTATTTTGGTACAATCTCACTGTTGTTCGTGCCTTTAATAATTTCCACTTCATCTCTTAAATAAATGAAGTTGAATTTGTTATTCGTGAAGTGTTAGCAGATCATGTGATAGAATGACGGGTCATTCCATCTGTCTCAAACAAAATGTTAGCAAAAAAAATTATATACATAAGTCGATCTATAGTGAGATTAATCATATATGGTTCCTAAAATGGACATATACATCATATGTCATACAACTTAATATAATAAAACTAGTTTCTACTAAACAGGGACTTCCTGTAGGCCAGTGGTAGGAGATAAAGGCCAGTCGCACTTCGGTTGTGGGTTCGATTCCCACAGCCTTGTCCGACGCGATGGGTTGTCGCCCGTCCTGCAGGTTGTCCTTTTTCTAAGACTATATTACTATAACATCCCATCAGTAATATCGAGAAAAAAACTTCTATCCTTAAACAATACTAACTTATTCCAACATAATCCATCCAATCTTTAGGCTTACCCATAATACTGCAGTTCACTCTCATAATATAGTGAAAACAATTACCAGAGATTTAATACCATCGTTGATCCCCATAAGATATTTCTTGTTGGTCACATTCTAAACATTCAAAGTCCTTAATCATGTATTCTCTTGAATACCTTAGTGAAAACATGAATGCAGTTTAAAGTTATCACTTTCCACATACCAAAATCCTCAAAATTCAATATACTCAAACCATGATATCACTTAGTCCTTATATCAATCATGAGCTCATGAATACTATTAAACATTTCATTTTCTCATTTTCCCTTCATTATGCGCATATCATCTTATTTCCAAAAAATATCTCAATCACTTTGAATACCACGTCAATAAATATTGCAATACTCAATGATACAACATTATTTTGGAATCCCATTACATAAACACGTAATCATTCCACCACATCGTTGTCATATTCAACATTGCCAACAGTGATCGCATGTGACTTCCCTTTTTCCTTTTCCTTCAGTGGTTTCTCATGTTGATCATCACTAACCCTTGGATTAGGGAATTTATTAGCATAATGCCCCATTTCCTTGCACTTGAAGCATTGAAGTGTTGGTGGTGCGTTCTCTGCATTGTTTGCTTTATTCACATCATTAGAAACCCTTTTTCCATTACTTCGACACTCAGCTTCTCGATGACCTTCTTTTCCACACTTAAAACATTTTCTAGTCCCTTTAAGACAATCTCCACCATGCTTCTTTCCACACTTTGTGCATAAGGAAACATTCATCTTCTTTTCACCATTATTCTGAGATTTCTCCTTGAACTCCATCTTTCATTTCTTGTCAAAACCATGAGATGGATATGTAACACCAACTTCCATTTCTACCTTGATAGCACAACGCACAATTTCTTCATAGCTACTGAAGTCTCTTATAGATAATGCCCTTCGAAGACTTGGTTTTAAGCCACTGAAAAATCGATCAACTTTACTTTTAGGTTGGATGATAATGCCAGATGCATACCTTGCAAGTCTTGTAAAATTCGCTTCGTATATACCAACAGATTCATCATCCTTCTGTTTCAGCTCAAGAAACTCCTTTTCCATCTTCGTTCGAAGAATACGAGGGAAGTACTTATTGAAAAATAAGTTCTTGAACTCGTCCCATTCCATGGACTCAATTTCATCTCTTTGCCTTGTATTCTTGATAATATTCCACCATTGATCAGCTTCACCTTCCAAACAATATACTGCTAAGATGACTTTATCATGTTCAGAACATTGAAGAACTGAAAATATCTTTTCAGTGGTACTGATCCATTTTTCAGCAACAAGTGGATCAGAAGACCCACTGAAAGAAGGTGTACGTTGCCTCATGAAGGACTCAATAGAATATTGTTCCCTTCTCTGCTCATTTGGAAGTCCAGAATGATTCATAGCTTGTGTAAGTATAGCAATAAGATTTTGCACTCCATCTCCCATAACATTTGTTTGTTCAGGAGGACAATCATTGCATTGTCCATTGCATTGATCAACACGGTTCCTTCGGGTTCCAGCCATCGTCTAAAACCCAAAAAGAATAGTGTGAGAGGCAAAAATCATGCTAGGGAAAACAACATAATAAAGGGGAAGTTCCTTCAATATCTAACATCTTAGGTTTAATTCTATGGTCGTTAGCGTAGTTCTAGTACTATAACCTATACGTATACTTAACCTTAGGGACATCCCTAGACATACCGTAGAAATATCTCTAGGGATCTCACTAACGTTTTCGCATCCTAGTTTCCAAAGGTTGACTAAACCTTTCCTCTGATACCAACTGTAGAGACCCGAAACTTGACGTACATTGACATTACATTACATTTACGGAATAATTATTACATACACACAAGGATCGTAATAGTTTAGTGTCTTTGGAAACTCGGAACGTAATCTTCTAATCGTGGTGAAAGATCTTCAACATCTCCTATAAAGATCTTCCCTTTTTTTACCTAAAACCTTTCTTTATATCCTAGGGAAAAGAAAACATAAAAGGGTGAGCTCAAATGCTCAGTAAGGGTAAACAAAAGAAATATCAATCACATCGTATTCATAAGAACATAACATTTTGGAAATCTTAACCTGCAAAAGAGAGCATAATTTCATAACATGGGATAAATCATGGCAGTGAAATGTAATCACAATAATCATAACTTAAAACATGAAACTTTGTGGCATTCACACATAATCCTAGAGAATCATTTCTTGTTAGTCAAGACTCATTTCCAAGACTATCTTAGTGGACAAAGTCCCTTTCTGAATCGAGTAACCCTCGTTTCAGTCCTGTGTCACTGAACTGGTATAACCTACCGTTCCAGCCCTGTCTATATCATGAGATATAAAATCATTACCCAATGCATTGGAGGGAGATATAGGTCCCACCCATCTTATAATGAATCCTTTCTTATGTGTGCCACATAATCATACATCATCGCATAACACATGTTACAAAAATGGGATTCTTGAAACATCATGACATCATAAATCAATTCATATAAGATAAAGGAATTCCTAAAAATAATTCCATCACAACATGATCAAATCAATGTAATAATAGGGATAAAAACATAACCCTTTATTATCTTAGATGGAAAATAATTTTGATAAAATACTTGAACTCCATTCTTGAGGAAAATATCATTTTATTTCAAAAACATTTTTCCTTTCATAACATGTCATATGACTTTAAAACAAAAGAAGATGATTAAAAATAAACATGAAAACTTGTAAAGGAAGTTTCTTGGAAATAATGTTTTAAAAATCCATTCATGCCGTATAAGTTAAAAAAACATTCTTCGTTCTTTTGTCGGAAAAGTCAAAAAGTACCTCGTACGAAAAACGACAAAAGATTCCTTTCATACATATTACTAAAAACTCGCCAAAGGGTAAAAATGGATTTAAACAATTATAGGTGGATGTAAATAATATTTCATATTGATGAAACATGGATGTGGATAATAAAATACACCCCAGTAAATACTTACGAATAAACAATCTCGGATAAAAATGAGATTGTGATATTTCCCTTACCTTAGGTCCGATTTGCTTCGTATGTGTCCGAACCTCCTGTATAATGATTTAAATAATGTCATTGACTTATTACAGAATCATATTCATTGTTATGATATCATATATGGTTCACTTATGACATTATATTACCCATTCTTTTGTAAATTCCATGTTAAAGAAGCGTTTTGGGTAAAATCGTTTCATTTACCGTAGGTGTTTTTACTTGTTGTTCTTGACATTATTATTACTTATATCATGATTTACTTACTTCCAGAATATAAAATATGATTTATATATCATATATATATTCAGTATATATATATATAATAGATATATAAATGAAATGAAAAACACCGTTCATGGAGACGGTAGTTCGTACGTACGCATGAACGTTGTTTTCCTTTCCTTATTGTCTTGAATGGAAGTAAGGAGATGACATACATATATATATATATACATAAATCCAGTATCTTTATAATGTCATATATTTCATTATTATTTCTTATATATACTTTATAATCATTCTTAAATGGTTAACATGGAGAATGAATCTCATCGCGTCGTGGAGACGGTAGTCCGTACGTATGCACGAGCGATGATATCATTTCCATAAATATTGAATTGGAGTGGAGTGGATTATACAATATATCAGAATCAATATGATGTTGTAATAACTATGTATAGTTATTCTTTATACCATTATACCCATCCATGTAAGGTGGTGGTGGAAAATAGATTACACCACGGCGTGGAGACGGTATTCCGTACGTACGCACGCGCGGTGACTTCTTTTCCCGTAGGATGGATAGATGGTGAAATAGATTTGTTTCATACTTAAAATAACATATAAGTATACGAGTTATACTGATGTTATTACTTCATAATGAAACAACCTAAGAAGAATTGGAAGAAGAAATAAAGATGAAAGAATTAGTAACGGTAATTACCTCTTCTTTGAAGCGCCTCTTTGAGACCTCCTCTTAGGGCACTAAAATTGGTCTTTGAGGAAGACCAAAACCTCTAGGATGTTTCTAGGGAAGTTGAGAAGAGATTTTGGCAGGGGTTGGACAAGCTTGAGTGATAAAATTGGTGTGAGGAGGAGGGGGAGGAGGTGTCCTTTTATAAGGGAGGAGAGGGGCACCTTAGGAATACCTCAAAATATTATTTTATATTAATGTCAAAATCGGTTTATAATGGTTCCAAAGGGTCTTATTTAGAAGATAAAGTTGGGATGGGTGGAAATCCTATCAACCAATAATATTTAGACAAGTTTAGGGTATTATTTTAACCTTATCAATTAGATTTAACTCTAAGTTAAATAATTTAACTTTTACCGTGTCTTTTTGTTTTCTTTCCCTATATGGTTAATACACTTACTATAACATGCCAAACGAACCCCAAATTGTTTATTATTAATAAATATATCCTTATCTAAGTCATTAGGCCGAACCTTATATTTTTAGGAATACAATAACAATTAATAATATAATATTTGATTTAAAAACTATTTTGTGTCAATTTTGACACTATTTGATATATTATTTTTGTGAAAGTCATAACAGAATTATATGTTCGAACCAAGTTTATTAAATCAACACTAATATATCATAGTAACCTAGAAAATTAGTGGAATTCATAAAAAGTCTCAAATTACATTCATTTTATCATTTATAACATCGATTATGTTAATATTTCCTTAAAAGGGTAATTACTGCATCATCGTTGTGTCATAAATAAATTAATTTATTTAAAGTATAAAAATTATAAATAAAATATCATTATGTAGGAAATATTTTTAGCTTTCTAATGAATATTTATAGTCGAATTTATCTTATGTATAACCCCATATTAAAAATTGTTTAGTTATTAAACTTTGATTTTAACTATTTTAACTATTCATTAAATAAAATAATATTAAATGTCATAATCTAATCCAAGTGGACCTAAATGGTCATATTATATTCATAAGGTTGTTTTTGGTCGAATTAAACTTATCCAATAGAATTAGGACATGTGTTAGGTTAATAGTAATATCATATTTACCTTTAGTTACCCTATTTACTATTAACCGTGGTAAAAAAAAGTAAAAAGTTACTATTCACCAAAAATTATTTTTATCTCATTGAACCACATTTTAGTCCTTCATATTAACCGTGTCTGTCGGATTTTCGAAATTTCATTCACAGAAGCGGTAAAATTAAGTTTTATGCAAAATTCAGTTTTTAACCTACCACTTAGTGGTTTCACTATTCATCAAAAATTGAAAGTTTTCAGAAAAATACCAAAATTTCATCCTAAGCTATATTTCATATTTCGAATTCAAAAATGAAGTCTATTTTACCAAATTCATAACATAGAAGTTGCATTAATTAATTTTATAATTAAATCCCGCTGTTAAAACAAATAGCGTGTTTTTAAGAAACAATATCTACCAAAAGATTGACACTTGATTATGTCTGGTTTAAATGTGAAATTACATCCAATGACCAAAATCGTATTAAATTGTAAAAATATATTCTAAATATACTTTAAAACCACTCAATTTAATGATTTATCACTATTAATTATTTCGATTAAAAAAGTTGTTTTTAATTATAATCTAGTAATTTTCACTATTCATCAGAATGTGAAAGTTATCCGAAAAGTACCAAAATTTCACCCTAAGCTAATTTCGATATTACGAATCCAAAAATTAATTCCATTTTGAAAAATAAAATATACAAAATTTCAAAAGTGGTTATTACTATTCATAACGGCTAGTTTTAATAATATTTTAATAGCATATTGTTGTTTAATGAAACTCATTATTGCGTACTACACACGCTATCGAGGAAGGTCGTGATTGCGTGTAACGCAAGGAAAGTCAAGGATGTGTGTTGTGCAAGCTCCTTTTGATGTAGCGTAAAACACAAGACATTAATAAAATTAAAAAGAATATTTTTCATAAAATCTCGGGCTGTTACATACAATGTTTAAAAGGGAATTTGGTTTGAAATTGAGGTGTGGGCCTCAAAATTTTTATAAAGGGGGGTTTTACTATATATCAAAATTTGATTTAAAATGATTGTGTGGTTAAAAACCATTTTAAAATGCCTTTCTGGCTTATTTTAAATGTTTCAATCAAAAATGGTTGCTCTTTTAACCATTTTTTGGTTTCTAAGAGAAACACCCTTGGTTAAGGGTATCTTTGAACCATTTTAAATGAAATGAGAGATTTATTTGGACATCCTAAATTTATTTGGGTGGTTTTTTATGAAAGGCGTGATCAAAATAAAGGATTATTCCATATTTTATAATTTCAAAGAATATAGCCCCATTTTAAGGTTGACTTTGAAATATTTTAATTTTTTGGTTGATTTCCGTCATTTTACAAATGATGTTTTGAATTTTTTTTTGAAATTCAAAAAGGACTTACATTCCAATCCATGTTTTGATGTTAAAGGATTTTTTAGAAATTTGGATTTAAATTGTGTTTTTGAAAGACACCCATGATTTCCCTTTCTTATGTACCCCTTTTGTGGATTTTTGATCCCTATGTGGTGCTTGTTTCTCCCCGTATATGTGAATGTTCTTATTATGATGTAGGTGTATGTTATGTGTATAGGGATTTCCATTATTGGGTGTTAGGGGTGAGGTTAGTTATAGTTATTCCTTGTGGGTAAACTATTCTTGTTTCATTATTCCTCACTTACTTTATTGGTCATGGGATGTCTGGTACTGAGTGGATGATATAATTTGTTCATCTAGTCATTTCACAAGCCACTAGTATCCCCTTTGCGTAAAATATGGATATGTGGAGTTTTTTATTCGAATAAAGATTATGTGTGATAATTGGATGATAGTATTGACTTAGCATATATAGGTACCTATTTCATATTTTTGTAACCATATACCGTTAGATTCTTTGCATGCTATTTACTTTGAACATGACACATTCATTTTCTCAATGAGTATGTGCCTGAGGGGAGTTTGATGTAGTTCTTGATTGTATCATTTCCACTTCTTTATTTTATATGAATCATTCATTACATAGGATAAAATTTTATATTCCTTGTGATATGTATATGTGGTGGCTTCTTGTTTTTATTAACCCATGTGAGTTGGTTGGTTTCCTTT
Organism: Viscum album; assembly: GCA_963277665.1. Classification (NCBI taxonomy): domain Eukaryota; kingdom Viridiplantae; phylum Streptophyta; class Magnoliopsida; order Santalales; family Viscaceae; genus Viscum; species Viscum album. Next base: position 563,264,510 of record OY728164.1, on the reverse strand, counting down.
GAAATTAGTCTTCAAGGATTTTTGTGAAAAAAAAAATTTGTTTTTAATTACACTTTCATGAGTTATTTATAGAGAGTTTCAAAATGTTAATCTTTTAAAATATGGAACATACTGGAGAAATTTCTTAAAGTAACCATTTTCATTTAGACAATAATAATGAGTTGTTTTTGAAAAATAATAATGGAGTGTGTGATTTAGAAATAGCTTGGGTTGATGGATTTTTTTATCAAAACACATGTGTTCAGTTTTGGGAAACAAAAAAAATGTTTTGAAAGAGGATTTTGAAATTTTGTGATTTTTATTCATTTTATTTATGTAAAACTTAATTTATGGAATTATTTTCAAAGTAGAATTAATAAATTACCTTATAATACAAATTTCATAGTTTCAGTGAGTTGTAGTGACCTAATGGGATTTTTATCTCATGCCTATAAAATTTTATGTTCAAAGTTCTCAGATGGATCCTTCTTGTTAATTGTAGTTGATGTGAGGTGAGTTGGGTGGTTGTAAGAAACCAGTGGTTTCATGGAGTTGGTTTTGGTCTCGGCTCAAGCTATTTGGTTCGCTTTATCATTTTGGGTTAGTTTGTTCATTATTTTCCCTATCTGTCTTTATCTATTTGTTTTTTAATTTTGTTTATGTATATGAAAATTAGTTAGAACATGGAAGTTGGTTATGACCAATTTGGAATGTTGTGTATTTATTTTGTCTCTCGTATTATTTTATTCCACAATCTTATCTCTGAGTTGGGAAAAACCATTCCCAGATGAGTTAATGTGATGCCCTGGTGCATGTCTACTGCCCATGGGGATCAGGAACTTCCTTTTTCTCTTATGGAGAATCATGTTGGGTACAAAGTAGGATATATTTTAGGGATGGTTCATTTAAAAATGGTATCATATATTGGGTTTTAATTTAGTAAGAACATGATATTCTTGTATATACCCTTTTATTTGGTCATGTCCTAATTGAAATGATATTGTGGCTATTGAAGCTTAAGGGGTAAGGGTGGGGAGAGTATAACTAGTGTTTTCACTTCCAAAACCTCAAGATTCCATATCATGAACTGGCCCAAAAACCATGGTACCCTAATACCTAGGAAGATTCTTACATGTCTCAAAGGCTGTTTTCGATCCCCAAAGGTTGTATAATATCACCTATCATCATTCAAGATTAAATTGGGAATAATTGTTTCACATAAATAGCTGAAGAAATAGTTACAAGCCTGTATTCTCAAAATAAAACACCACATGGAGAACTGAACCAAAAGTAAATCAAGTTTTAAGAACCCAAAGTACAACCAAAAAGTACAATAAAATAAGATAAACTACCCAATTCCAAATAGTCATAGCAATCAAAGCTCAAAGGAGTCAACAACAATAGTAACCACTAAGTGTCACATTCCCCTTTCTCGAACCAAGAAGAATGAAATCTACAAACACCTGAAAGAATAGGTAGGGTGTGAGATAAAATACTAGTAGGGCCTCACCAAGGATTCCAAAATAATATTTCACATTAATTAATAAATTAATTCTTCCAATTTTAAATAAACAGGCATGGAAGTAAAAAATAATATTTAAAAAAAATCAGGATTTTTTCTCCAATTGATGGAAGCATTTGTAAACAATGGTACAATAAAAAATTTATATAGAACTATTTATATAAATTCACAAGGAATGTGTAGAATAATTTAAAAAAAATACATATATATCAAATAATCACAAATAGGAAATATGTTCATCTTCCAAGATGTATGATAGTTCTAGTTTAAGGGGTCCTCCCATACTCTAATAGTGATCATGAAAATATGTGTACACATCCATCCAATGGCCCAAAGGCCTTCATTTTTTATTTATTTTTGATAATCCACCTTTCAAGGGGTGAGGTGGAACCCTTAAAATTCCTGTAGGCATAAGAATTACATGGAATTGTAGGCCTTAGAATAATTTATTGCTCGTAGGATTTAAAAATTACATACAACCTAGACTTACTACTTGGAACTGCTCATCCCATCATCTTCATCATCAAATAAGCACTTCACCTTCTAATGGCTGTTCAGCTAGGCTATACCATGCATGTAGAGTCTTATTCGGATGGAAGGTGTCATGACCTCTCATTCTTGCAATCCGTGTAGCTTCTGATGTGGTTAAAGCTCCTTGATCATCCTCTTATAGTGCTTGTTCCTTGTAGGTTGTCTGGTTTTCATCTACACTAAAGGTGGCCTGAAGGCCTTGAGGTGGCCCAAAGGCCTTAATGTCCCGAAGGCTTGGGTGTCCGGAAGGCCTTAATAGACTCGAGGACCAAATAGGTGGCCTAAAGGCCCAAACGGGGGAAAATTCCCGGCTGCTACAGTGAAAAATAGTGCCTATTGTTGTTCCTGCTACAGTACTGCTACAGTACCCCTGGAAATTGTGCCTCCACCTAGATTTGATCCCGGGTCTCCTGGATGCACTTTAGAGTCCTCACCAACTGGGATGAGGCTCATGTGAGACAATATGTGTACACATGTGCCTTAGAAATTGGTCAAAAAGGGTTCATCACCAACCCGTCAAGGATCTAACCTACTACATATGTTTTGTTAGAGTTTTAAAGAGTCAATGGTGTTTTTCACTAAATAAATCACTAAATACCTAAACTTTCATATTCTCTAACAATAATAAATAATGGTCAATTTATCTCAAAACTACTGGAAATACAATTAACCTATTTTTTTCCATTTCAACATGCCAATTTTCATTTTAAAAATTAAAATTGTTTTTTAATCAAATCATTCACTTTTAAGATAAAATAAATGGGTTCTTATGAAAAAAAAATAATCCATTTTTATCCAATACAAATTTCAAATAAATTTTACAATTTAATTCCACAATTAAATTTCACAATTTCCATTCAATTTCCATAATCCTTCCACAATTCAATGGAATTGGGGGTTTTCCCCAATTTTCATACCAAATAAAATTCAATTCCCATTTTACATCAAATTAATTTTTCACAATACAATTAAAATCAATTTAATTAAAATCAAGATGTTTAGGGTCAAATAAATTGGAAAATCTTAAACACAACCACCTACCATAGATCATGGGAACACGAAACATAATGTTCATAATGGGAAACTCCAATTAAGAATTTTAGAAAAGAAGATCCAAGAATTAATCCTAGATTCAATATTAAAAAATAGTTATTAGATCCTATAACAACAAGGAGATTTAACAAACCATAGGGGGAGTAGGATATAGCAGGAGAGAAGGAGTTGGGAAATAATTCTTACCTGGAAAGGATCGAACGATGATCTTCAAACTTTGATCTGTCTTAGAGAGGGTTTTAGAGGATCCAAAATGGGTCCCTGAGAGCTCAAATAACCTAGGAGGACATTAAATACTCATTTAGGGTCAATAGGGGGTCTAAATAGGGTTTCATAAAGTTTTAAAATAATGTTCAGAATAATATATTTTTCCACACATGGTTAGCTCGGAAGGGCTACACAGTTTGTCAAACTGTGTTCCCTAACCTTGTGCCCCTACTACGGGGTTTTGTGGTTTCACCTTCATGGGAAAATCATTTGAAAAACTATATACCCAACATGAAAACCCCCACAGCCTACAAGTAAGGTGCACAGTTTGGGAAAACGATGGGCCAACCATGCACAACCCAAGATCCTTCCACATTTTTGAAAACATCACCCAAAGAACCCTAATTGAAACCCAAACAAGAAGTGCTAAAAAGAGGGTAGAGGAGAACCTAAAAAAATAAATAGGATATTAAAAAATTTCCATCATAGAAACTTTATATCCCTAGAAAGTTGGTCACGAATCTTCCATGTCAAAAAAAGATGAGGCCACTACTCTTTCACCAGTGCCTATGTCTCCCAAGTATCATGAATATTAGAAATGTGCTACCATAGAACTCATACCAAAGTTAGCATCCTCCCAAAAAGTACCTTAGCTTCATAATAAACCATCCTAAACAGATTCTCAGTAATGAATAAATTATGTTTTACCTCATGATCACTCACACTTAGAACATGATATGGATCATAAAGATACTTTTAGAGTTGTGATACATGGAACATGTTATGTATCGATGCCAGTTTTGGTGTAAGTGGTAAATGTTAAGACACTTTTCCCACCTTTGCAACAACCTAAAAAGGTCCCATGAAATTTTTATAAAGCTTCCTTTACCTCTTAAGTGATCGATGACCCAACTGAGTGAATCTTTTAAGAACACCGGATCACCAACTGAAAATTCCAATGGTTTGCAATGACGATATGAATAAGATTTATACTAGATCTGTACTATCAATGTTATCTAATGAATCAATTGAATCTTTTTTTCATCACTTGAACCAAGATTGTTCAAACCATGGAACTTTTTCCAATCTCTAACCAACACAATAGATATTTACAAGGATAGTCATATAAGGATTCAAAAGGATCCATCCTGATCGCAGTCTGGTAACTATTGACATACAAAAACTCAACCAGCTCGAGATGGTCATCCCAAGATACACTAATGTCAAGTACATAGATACAAATCATATCTTCAAGAATCTATATATCTATTTATTTCATTCCATCCTTCTATAGATGGTATGTCATACTCAAATGAACCTAATCCCAGTGCCTTCTGAAGGCCTATTCAAAAGAGATAAGTAGAATATGGATCCTTATCAAAGACTATAGCATATGTGAGTCCATGAAAATGAATAGTATATTTCACAAATATATTTCCCAAATACTCAACTTTGGTTGTATCAGGAATGGGTATAATGTAAGCTGATTTAGTCAGCCTATCAATCAAAGCCCATATCACATTCTTCTTTCTCTAGGTATGTAGTAACCCAACCACAAAGTCCATATATATCTCATCCCACTTCCAAGTCAGTAATAGAAGTGGATGAAGAAAACCCAATGGTATTTAGTGGTCAGCCTTGACCTGTTGTAATGTATAAAAATGGGATAAAAAATAAGGAATCCCACATCTCATACATGGCCATTAGAATCATCGTTTCATGTCATAGAACATATTCGTAGTTCCTAGGTTCACTGCCCACTGAGAATTATGGAAATATCCCCATTAACAGCTTTCCTTATAGAAAAATATAAAATTTACCCATTTTGAAAACATAGAATACCCTCATTGGATAAAGAACAATCATCAAAGGTATCCCAACCATAAATATAGTTCCTAATGTTACGTAACTCATCATCAAGCAATTATTCTTGAGAAACCACTTCAAGAAGAGAGAATGACAACTAAACACTTTTAAAGGAAACCTAAACCCCATATTTACATACTCTAATATGCAACTATTAAAAATTATTTATCAAGTTATACTCTTTTGAATATTCTTTCACAACCTGGGTTAGAATTTTTTACTCAAAGCATTTGCGATGACATTCCCTTTCTCTATGGTATATGTGATGCTGAAATCAAATTGTTTCAGGTATTCTACTCAATTCCTCTAGTGGAGATCTAAATATTTTTTCAAGAATATATAACTCAATATTTTCTGGTCGGAATACATGGTAATAATTTTTTCTAAAATGTAATTCTTCCAAATCTTAAGCAAATTCATTAGAGTTTCAAGTTCAAGGTCATGGGTCAGATAATTTTTCTCATGTGGCCTAAGTTGTTGATATCCATATGAAACAACATGATCACCCTATATAATAATTCGTCCCAAACCCGAACATAATTCATCACAAAGGAACACATATCCTTTTCTGGCCTCTGGACAAGTTAACATTTGTGTACTAAAAAAAAGACATTACATCTCAACAAAATAATTATAACACTTTTAATCCCAATAAAACTTTACTTCATTCCAAGTTAGTGATGCCATTGGATAATCCAAATTTGAGAGTTCCTTTATAAACCAGTGATAATACATAGCTAATCCCATGAAGCTCCAAATCTTGAAAACAGTTTTTGGTTGTTCCCATGTCATAAAAAATTTCACCTTCTCATGATCAAATGAGATACCATGTTCTAAAACCACAAGTCCCAAGAACTTCACATCCCAAAATAATAAATTATATTTTGATATCTTGGTATAAATTTGGTGATTTCTCAACCACACTATAGTTTATCTTAGATGATGCACATGATCCTCCTCAGACATAGAGTAAACAAGGATGTAATCCACAAAGAATACCAAGAGTGTATGAAGATACTAATTGAAAATCTTTTTTATTAAATCCATAAGACTAAAGGAGGATTTCTTAGACCAAAGTGCATGAAAAGGTACGCATAGTATCCATACCTTCCATGGAATGTAGTTTTATGAAAGTTTGATTCTTTTATTCTCAACTGATGGTTACTAGATCAAAGATTAATTTTTGAGAAGCACTTCTCCCTTTACAACTATTCAAAGTGGTCATAAATCTATGGAAATGGATACTTTTCATTACCATGACTCTATTGTGTTTTCAATAATCCACACAAAGGAAAAGTGGCCCATCTACATTCTTAGAAAATAGAATAGGTTCCACCCACGGTGACACAATTGAGTGTATAAATACTTCCTTTAGAAGATTATATAACTCGGTATTCAACTCTTTCATCTCATGTGATTCCCTGTAGAAATAAGGGATAGATACCAGTTGAGTATCAGGTGTTAAATTTATAGAAAACTATACCACCCATACTATTGGAAAACCAGAGAAGTCAAAAAGAAAAATGTCAAAAAACTCGATGAAAACTAGAGGGAGATCATCACAAAAGAAATATAGATCTAGGTTGAAAGGAAACATTGATATTACTTTTACCAACTTTGGATAAGAAGGTATGTCTTTACGTAACCTAGGGTCTCATTCTCCCTGAAATATATGGCTAACCCCATCAGGTGTAGTAAAGTTGAACCGTTGAAGATAACAATAAATCCATCATTTATTGGTAATGATAAAATTAATCCTGAATATAATGTCAAGTGGTTTCATGTCAAGAATAAAAAATACCAAGAAAACATGATATACGATAATGAGAAAACACATGTAGGACAATAGAAACCATGTTATCTCTTCGTATCGAGGGTTGTAGTAATATACATCACATAAGACAAAATAACTATAGAATGATTTATAAAATTCATGTTATGGGTTGAAATGAATGAATGAGATATAACAGTATCAAATAATGTATTCACTAAAGATAAATAAATAGTGATGGTACCTCTTATAGTAAGTAGACTCATATCTTTTTCCTCTGGAGACTCTTCCACTGTGTGAAGAATATTTTTTTAGGATGACTATGGCTAGAACCCCTTTGTTCATGAATAATATGTTTGAACATCATTTTTAATAGGTTTTTGACCCGTGACAATGAATAAATTACAATATACATGGAATAACCTTTTCAAGAGACTTGAGCATCTTCAGGAACCACATACCTTGGGTGCCTCATTACAAACCTGTTTTGAATGCCTTGGCTTTCCAACCTAGTAAAAAATCAAAGGGTCTCTTCCTAGAACTACAAGAGGCCTATAAGAACCCTGTTTTCGATAACCACCATGAGAATCATCACACTCCCTCTTTTATTTAAATAAACTCACAATACCACTGGGAGAAGAAGGAACTAATGTCAACACTGACCTGCCTACCATTTCTATATCAACCATCAAGTATCTATCTAGCACATGAAAATAATAAGTAATATTTAGAAAGAAAACATAGTACTAAATATAAAATAAAATTCTTGTCTAAAAATATTGAGTCTTCGTCTTTTCATTCGATAAAATATCATGCCTAAACTGCACAAACTCAGAAAAATGATTTTCATATTTTGTTAAAGTCCTATCAGTCAGCTCGTGTTTGGAATACTCAATAACCTTATCAAACACAATAGACTCTAGATAGAATTGGTCAGTGAAATAAGCTTTAAATTATTTCCACTCTAATCCCCCATGCTTCTTCTTCATCGCCATTGTGTCCCACCATCTCTTACCAGATCCCTCTAGATTTAAGGTGAAATAGTTAACCTTGACTTCATCCTATTTCTCGAAATACTCAAATAGAAGCTCGATATCTCTCAACCAAACCACATCTAATTTAGTATTATTTGAACCTTGGAACACTGGTGGATTTTGGGGAAGTAAATCCTGATCAGGAATCCTAATGTCATTCTTCTAGGGTTCCATTGCTTGATCCAGAATGAAAATAGGTGTAGGTGTCTGTCCCAGAGCTTGGACAACCCACACATTATCTTTAACCATATTCTGGTCCATGGGACTATTTTCACATTATGCATTATTAAAATATTCCTCTTTGATCATATTCATACAGATTCTTGAATGAATGATGATATAAAACATCATAAAAAAACATTGAAGAATATATAAAGGATACCTAGATAGACACTCAATAACAGAAGCATATAAAATTCATCCCATAAGAATGATAAATAAGATTTGGATTTCAATATGTCCAAATAAAAAGTAAGAAAAAGACTATAAATAAATCTCAAAACATATTTACATAACAACTAATGGAAAGTTAATTTTCATTGTGGTGAGGGTTGTCCAGGAACTCAATCATAACTACCTCCTATGTCCCAATAAGATTTCGAACAATATACTAACATCAAGGTAAGATGATTAACCGACACCTTTGATACAAATTTTACATGAATCGTCCAAGACACCATGTTACCCTGATACCAAGTCTGATCAAAAAATGTACCAAAGGGAATCCCCTATCCCCACAGGTTGTAGACAAGCATATTGAATCATAAATGATAAAACTAAGAATGGTTTTTTCACATAAACATTGGAATAAACAGTTACAATTCAGTATGCTCAAAAAAAACTCCACAGGGAGAAATATACTAGAATTAGTATATATATAAGAATCCTAAATTAAAACCACAAAGTTCTAAAAAATAGGATAAACTTCCCATGTCCTAGAAGATATAGCACTTCTAGTTCAATGGAGTCAACAACAACTGCCCCAACCAAGTGGTGCTCTCCTCTTTCTCAAACCTAGTTGAAGGAAATCTATAAACATCTGAAAGAACTAGTAGGGTGTGATATAAAATCCTTGTAGGGTATAACCAAGGATTAATATTCCACATTAATTAACCAAATAAATCTTTTAATTTAAAATAAATAGACATGGTTGTATAATATCATTATTTAAAACAAATCATGATTTTATTTTAAATTGATTGAAAATTTTCTAAGAAATAGCTCAATAAAAATTTTATATAACAAATTCTATATATAAATCCAAAAGTCATGTTTAATTTTTTTTTAAAGGAAGAAATATAAAATAATCACAAACGAGCAACATGTTCATTTTCTAAGAGGTTCGATAGTTCTAGATTAAATGATCCTCACACACTCGAATAGTGATCATGAAAAAATGTGTGCACATTTCCTTCAAAAATAGGTCAAAGAGGACTCATCACCATCTTATTAAGGATGTGACCTACTTCATATGTTTTTTATATTTTTAATTCATCAATATAGTATTTTACTAAATAACTCACTAATTACCTAGGCATTCATGTTCTCTAACAATAACCAATAATGAGCAATTAATCTCAAAACTATTCAAAATAAAATAAACCCATTTTTTCCATTTCAATATTCCAATTTCCATTTTAAACCAAAAATGGGTGTTGAATAAAATCATTCCTTTTAGGATACAATTAATGGGTTCTTATCAAAAAAAAATTACTCCATTTTTCTAAAATACAAATTTGAAATAAATTTTACAAATCAATTACACAATTTCAATCCAGTTTCAATAATCACACCCCAATTCAATGGAATTGGGATTTTTCCCAAAAAAAAATCCAAAGAAAACTCAAATCAAAATTTACCTAAAATTATGTTCTAACAATACAATTGAAATAAATTTAATTTAAATCAAGAACATTATGGTTAAATAAATTGGACAATCTTAAACCGAATTAGCTACTATAGACTATGGTATCATGAAACACAATTCTTGCAATGGGAAAATCTAATTATGAACATCAAAAAAGGAGATCTGAGAATAAAACCTATATTCAAGATCTAAAAGAATAGATATTAGATCCTCTAATAACATGGATATCTAACAAACCCTAGGGAAAAGCGATAGAGGGAGTGTAAGAGAATGAATTGGGAAAGAATTTTTGCTTGGAAAGGATTGAACAATGATCTTCCAGCTTCAATCAGCCTTATCGCTGGTTTATAAGATCAGAAATGGGTCCTTGAGAGATAAAATAACCTTGTAAGACATATTATCCTTATTTAAGGTCTACCTGGGGTCCAAATATAGATTCAAGAATTTTGAAAAGATTTTTTGGAATAAAATATTTTCACATGCATGTTTATTTAGGAAGGGCCACACAGTTTGTCAAATTTTGTTCCCTAACTATGATCCCCTATTATGGGGTTCCATGTATTCTCCTTGGTGGGTGAACGGTTTGAAAAACCATGATCCAACTATGAAAAATCCCACTACTTGGGGTTTCATAGTTTTCACTAGTAGGGCTCAAATTTTTGGAAAACTTTTCACCTTCCATGAACAACCCAAGAGCCTTCAAAAATTTTCAAAACGTCACCTAAAGTACCCTTAAATGAAACCCAACTAAAAAAATTTCAAAAATAGGGTATATGATTACCTAAAAATAGTAATTGGATGTTACATACCATGGGTTATTGAATTTTTAATTATTAATTTGAGGATTTCATTTAGTTTTTTCTGGTTGTTTTTTCGATGTTTCACATTTTTTGGTACCATTTAATTATTGAGTGATATTGGTGACCACTCTTTGCCTTCATGGTAAAATATAACATGATCTGAATAGTTATCTCGCGTAGCCTGGGAAACCATGTGGTGCCTATGTGGTTGAGTTTTTTCTTTTTCAAGGTGTGTTTCATGGTTGAAACTCAGTCACCCAAACAATGGTTGTCAAGGCATTTATAACACTATTTCTCCCCAACTAGCCTGTTTGGACTCCTATTGATTCTATATTTCTCCAATGTGGTTTTCACTTGTTAGAGGTGGAATGAAGAGTGTTTTTTTGTTCTTTTTGTAATGTAATTATTTGGAGACTTGATTATTTTTTTATAGTTCTTATGTGTGATTTTCTTAACCATGCATTGGATAATAAAGGGGTTATGTGAAAATTTTTATTTTCAAACACAGTTTTTTGAAAAATTGGAAGAGTGAATTCTCATGGTTTTACAAAATACATTAATGAAAATTATGGTTTCTTTTACTGTATTTGAAAAATGAGGTATTTAAAATATGGTTTTGTTTTTGAAATAATGTTGGAAATTTTTTAGAAAAGAGTATTTTTAAATTAATTGTGTGGATTTTCCTTTTTTTGTAAATTTGTGTGTTTTAATAGGAGGTTTTTGTTTAAATCTTGTGTCATCTTTATTTTCAAATGCACACCTTTTTGGAAAGTGGTTTTAAAATCCCTTAGTGAAATGGATTTTTTCAAAAGAAAAGTTTCTTTTTATATGGTTTTTGAATGACTTCTTTGAGGGTTTCTATTGTTCTTTTGATTCTTTCCTTGATAATGAGTCATTTGGTTTCCACTTCAAGACATGACTCGATGTAGTTCATGTTCTTATTGTTGGTGTTTCCTAGAATGGTCAAAATATTTCCTCATGTATTTTGGATACCCAAATATTGGAGGGAGTGGTGGAAGTGGAACTTTATTTATGAGATTTTTTGTGATCATTCTTACATGATTTAAATGAGTTTGGTGGGAATCAGTGGAATTTATTTTGGGGCCACTCTTTTGGAGGTCGTAATCTTAGCTGGGGAAAGTTGGCTAGTTTTGTTGGCTTTTTTGGATTGCTTTCCACTTTTGGGATGTTCCTTGTAAATGGTTACCCTTTGGGATGTTCTAATGGATAGTTTAAAGGATGTTTTATGGAATTTTGTTCTCTATTAATGAATATTCTCCCCTCTCATTCTGTCTTGGTGTTTTTTGGATGGATTGTGAGTGATATTTTGTTGAGCCATATTGTTTGGGAAAACCCTTCTTGGTGATAGTAGGTTATGCATGTTCTTTTATTGAGCCTAGTGGTACTCTTTTCTTATACTTGAGAGATGAATTTGGTGAATTATTGGTAAACCAGGGTGTTTTGTACACTAGTTGAGTATGGTAAACTAATTGGCATTTGGTTGTGGTATTTTTTTGGGATGCACCATGTAAGGGTAATACAGTGTGTGAAACTAGGTTATCCAACTGTTTCATGACCCAAGGTGAGTACTCCTTTTTTTATATTAAGAATATTTTGGTTTTTATTCCTTCCATTAGGTTTGGAATCCTTTTTGGTTGGGGGTGCGTTCCTATTGTGGTTGCTCGGTTGTTCAAGGATATGTTCTTGTTAGTGGTTTCTTATGACACAATATTAGATGAAGTCCAAATGGTGGGAATATCATGTTAGGTATCCCATGCTTCATTGGGATTGTTGTAAGAGGTTCTTGTTTTGGATCTACTTGGAGATTTTTGTTTCTCTTATGGTAGACAAGTTTGGTAATTTTCTAGGACCTCTGTTGTTGTATTTGAGGTTGATCCAATTTTATTAGTTCTTTTGGTTAGGTCCTCTTGGTATCTTTCATTTCAATTATCTTTTTTTTAAATGACATTCTTGGTCCATAAAGTGGAATGGTTGGGAGTTTGTTACACCCTCATGTCATTGTGTTTTTCTTTTTTTGTTATTTGGTGAAGTGGAGTCTGGGATGCATTTCCATGGATTTTCAATTTGGAACATGTAATTTTTTTAGGATTTCCTACTATGAACAGTTAAGGTTCACGGTTAGAGGAAAACCATTTAGCCTCCCTTTTTTAGGATAATATTTAGTTCATTTCTAATTATGGATGATTTTTTAGCATGGGTTGCATATGGGTAATAATAAACTATATGGCCCCTATGTGTAATTTTGTGAGGTACTTGGTGTGTTTGATTAATGGAACATGACTTCTTCATGGTTTGGTAAACTGTGAAACAAAGTGTGTTTGGATCATTATTTTTTTTATAGAGGAATTTGTATTGATTCATCTTGGTTTTTCAAACCGTGTGAGGATACCTAGAAGTTTGTGCAAGGTCATGGTGGTCCTAGGGTGAGGAACACCATTTTTTTAACCATGAAACCTCTCAGAAGTAACCATGAAGCTTAAAATTTTTGGGAAAAAGTGGCACTCACACGGTTGGTACATGATTTACTAAAATGTGCAGCCAAACCATGTGATTTGTCCATATGTTTATAAATGTAGGTAATTCCCAAATATCCCTTTCAAAATAATATGGTTTTTACCCACATTTAACTTTTCCCTTCCGTCTTTCATCCCCTTACAGCTCTATGAAGGGTTTTGTTCACCTTCTCTTTGTATTCTTTCCCTCCCTTTGTTGTTTTCCAGGAATATTTGAGGTACATTCTTTCTTTAATTCCCCCTTTCCTTCCTCCTCCTTTCTCTCTTCATTTTGGATTCTCCCATGAACCCTATGTATAATGTGGTATAATTTTAGGGTTTTTGGTGGATTTATTGATGGTACTTTTTATGAATATGGGTTTTAGACACCGTTTCTTCTCCCATGGGTGATTTCATTATTAGAGGATATATGTTTTAGGATGTTTTTTATTTGTTCCCACTTCATTGAGGTAGGTGTTACTATAAAATCATTTTATTTTGGAATTCAATTTTTCTTTCTCTTTCTAAATTCTTTTTTTATGAAAGTATAAAAATATATGACATCCTTATAGTTTTTTGAAATCATTTCATTAAGATTTATGCTTGTAATAAATGGTTTTATATGTGAGTTCCATGTTTTATTGTTTAAAATTTAATTCTTTATTATTATAAGACTCTTTTTGAAATTACTTATGGCCTTTTTTAAATTGTTTTCTTGAGTTGTAATGGGTTATAACCTGATTTTATTTTTCAATGAGTGAAACAAGGTTTTAAAGGTAATTTGGTTTGAAATTGAGGTGTGGACCACAAAATTATTTTTAAAGGGAGTTTTAATGTATTTAAATTAGTGATTTTAAATTTTTTTTGTGGTTTACCCCCTTTTTAAAATTTCATGGTGGACTGTTTTAAATGTTTTATTGGGAAATGGGTTGCTTTTGTCCTTGTTTTGTTTTCAAAGTAAAATACCCTTGGTGAAGGGTTGATTTGAATCATTTTAAAAGAAATTAGTGATTTATTGGGACCTCCAAAAATTATTTTGGTGGTGTATTATGGAATGTGTGATGGAAAAAAAATATTCAAACTTATATTAGAATTTCAAGGAAGATATCCCTTGTATAAGGGTGAATTTGAATTATATTAAATATTTGGATGACTTCCATAATTTTCCAATTAGTGTTGTGAAGTTATTTTATAAAATACAAATATGATTTGACTTATGAGATGTGTTTTGATGTTAATGACTTGTTTGGAACACTAGTTTTAAATATAGTCTATGAAAGACACCCTTTACTTACCCTTTATTTTGTACCCCTTTTGTGGGTTTGTGATCACATCGTGATTCTTATTTCTCCCCAATGTGTGGGAAAGTTCTTGTTATGTCATATGTTCATGTTATGTGTATGGGGTTTCCATCACTAGTTTTTATGGGTGAGGGAAGTTATGATTATTCCTTGTGGGTAGACATGGATTGTTCACCATGACTCACTTCCATTATTAGTCATCTAATGTTGGGTACTGAGTGGAAGATCTAATTTGTTCCTAAAGTTGGTTCACATGTTTTTAGTGGTCCCATAGCATAAAATTGGGCTAAGTAGGTTATTTCATTCCAGAGAAGGTTATGTGGGATACTTGGATGATGGTATAGACTTGGAATATAATGGTAGATAGCTCAGTTGTTTATAACCATATACAGTTTGATTCCTGCAACATTAGTGACTTTAAGTAGGACCATGACACATTTTTTTCTCAGTGAGTATGTGATTGAGGGGATTTTTGTCTATTTCTTTGTTGTATCATTTCCCACGATTTCTTTGATATAGTTCCTCTATTTATTTTGTTTATATTTTATATTCCACGTGATATATATATATGTGTCTGTGTGTGTGTGTTTGTGTTTGTTTCATGATTTTTTTGATTAACCTATGTGAGTTGGGTGCCTTTAAAATGATTTTTCAAGGAATTTTGTGAAAGCCTGTTTTGAATTTTTAAAGACTCTTGGGTTAGTAATTTAAAGTGAGTTTCAAAATTAGATTTTCATTAATGATGGATTCATATGGTGAAATGTATTAAAAATACCATTTTTATTTAGATAATAAAATTTTTTAGTTGTTTTTGTGAAATGTTAATGGAGTGTGTGATTTGTAAACATCATTCTCTGATGAATTTATTTTCAAAAAATGTGCATTCAGTTTTGGGAAATAATAAGAAATTTTTTTGAAAGTGTATTATTTTTTTAAATTTACATGAATTTTATTTATGTAAATATTACATTCTAGTATTATTTTCAAACTAGAATTAATGAATTTCCTTGTAAAAAAATTCATAGTTCTGGTGGGTTTTGGTGACCTACTGGGATTTTTAGCTCACACCTACAAAATATAAGGTTATAGGTTCTAAGATGGATCTTTATTGTCCATTATAGTCAATGTTGTATGAGTTAGTAAGTGGTGAGAAACTGGAGGTTTCATAGATTTGGTTTCAATCATGGCTTATGTTTTTTGGTTCATTGTAGTTTCATTGGTTATATTGTTCATGTTTTGTCATGTCTTCTTGTATCTCTTTTTTATGAATGTTAGTTATATATATAAATGGATTATATCATGGTAGTTGGTTATGACCTATTTAGTGTGTTTTTTATTTATTTTCACTCATATATTCTTTTATTATATCATTGTATATCTAATTTGTTAAAAACCAATCCCAAATGAGTTCCTATGATTCTAAGGCTCATGTCTCTAGCCCATGGGGATCAAGAACACCCTTTAGGCCTTGTGGTAAATTAGGTTAGGTGTTGGGAAAGATAGAATCATTTGATGGTTTGTTAAAATAGTGTTTTTACTATTAGAAACCTCACCAAGATCTTTTATAATGTAACATATCAAAAAAACTTCTTTGGCTATATATGAATCCATTATGTACATAGAATCCACTGTAGAATCTATGAAAACTAGTTACTTTGAACTCTTCTGGATCGAAACTCCCCTGTTCAGACTAATGAAATATTCTAACAACAAATTCAGATCACATTGATTTATCTTGAGGCTATCATCAGTATAACCCCTGAATACTAGCTCCTCATTACCTCTATATAATAGGAACATATCCTTATTAAACCTTAGATAATTAAGAATAACCCAAACAATAAACCAATTACAATCACTTGGATTATCTTGATACCTTCCTTACATGATTAAATCAAAGCTAACACCAAGGATAGTAAATAACATGGCATTAATTAATGATCCTATCACAAATGTGTATGGTTTCAAACACATTCTATATCTTTCCTATTGATTCTGAGGACACATTTTATTAGAAATATGTATACTATGTGACGGAAAAATATATCCCATATTGGATAGTTCCATACTAAATTTCATTAGTATCTAGTTAATGTATGTACTTTGACATAGTCTAAGAAGCCTCTTGGATCTGTCTTGAAATATATTGATCCCTAGAATGTAGGTTTCTTCACCTCAGTCCTTCATAGAGAAAAACTAGTTCAATAACACCATTACTAAATGATTTGTATTCTTTTTTTCAATAATTAAAATTTCATTAAAATATAATCATATTATAAAAACCACATTTTCACTAAACTACTTGTAACATGTGAATTACATTAATTATTAATGAAACCAAATTATTTAATAGCTTTATTAGACCAAATGATCAATGAATTGTAAGCTTGATTCGATCCATAAATAGATCTCTATAACATTAATATCTTTTTTTCATTACCTATAGTTATAAACCCTTCTGGTTATGTCATATAGACATCTTTCTAAGGTTCATATTAAGGAAATTTATATTGACATCTATATTAAAAATCTCATAGTCTTGGAATGATGATATATAAATTATAATTATAATGTATTTAAAAATGGTTATTGGGAAAAGGTTTCATCATAGTCAATATCATGTGGTTTTTAAACCCTTTAGCCACTATCCAAGCTTTATCGGTTCCCACTTCACGTTCCATGTAAAATTTCCAATTTAATTCCCATTTTCACCTAGTGAGATTTATATCATCTGGTGGTTTGAACAAAACCCAAAAATGGTTCTGATACATGGAATCTTTCACTAAATTCATGTATTCCTTCCATATAACATATTCTATGCTCTTTAATGTCTCTTTGTAGGAAATAAGATCATCATTGTCTACAAATAATAAGCCACCATCCTCAGTGAATAGAAAATCATATCCTTATGGATCTTTAACCTGTCTACTGATCCTACATAGTACTTGTGTTTCATGAAAAACATCTTCCACTGGGTCCTATGGAATTTATTCACCTATAAACTCTTTTTTATCTTGATCATCAAATTCAATGAAGTGAATATTTCTCCCACTATCCTTTTTGAGGATGTGCTCCCTCTAATTAAATGTGGAATGTCTTGTGATTATTACCTTATTGTCTGAAAGATTGTATATATATTATGACCTTATTTTTTGGATATATTATAAAGGTACACTTAATTCCTTAAGTTTATAGTTTTTTTACAGTGGTATCCTTGAAAAACACCTCACATCCCCATATATGTAATGATGACAACACAAATCTCATCACATTCATTAATTCCTATAGTATTCCCTTTTATTCTTTAGTTGGTACACTGTTTAGTGCATATCCTAAAATATGTAATTCATATCCCTAAATGGATAATAGAAGATATTCATAACTCATTATTGAAAATACCATTCCAATAAATGTATAGTTCCCCCTTTCACTATCTACAATACACTATAGTGTATAAGGATGAGCAAGTGAAGATATAATGTCAAACTCACATAAAAAGTTGATAAACTATTGGTTAAGATATCCACCATTTTTATTAGATCAATGCTTCTTTAACATCTTTTCAAGTTAATTATCTAATTAATTATTTAATTATATGAATTTCTCAAAGTATTTATACATATAACTCATCATGTTGACATAACCACATCCTTTTAATTCTTGAGTAAATGTTATAAAGTAAGAATACCCATATCTAGATTCAAATTGAAAAGTTCCTCACACATCAGCGTATAAAAATTCTAAAATTTCAATAGATCTTTCACCATTTCTCCAAAATAATGGTTTTCCATATTTCCTTGTAAACAAGAATGACATTTTCCAAGTGGTTTTAGCACAAAAGAGTCTAAATAACCACCCAGCTAGAGTTTCTTACAATACTTATCATTTACATGAACAAAATGGTGATTCCATAACTATGTGTGAAATCATTCATGAAAATATCAACCATTATCAATATAAAAAACTTGTTTTTGGTAATATAATATATAAATACAATTACTTAAATATACCATACTATAATATATGTTTTCTTTGTAAAATTAACAACTCTTATTTCCAAACAAGAAAATAAAACCATATTTATCTAAGAATGATATAGATATCTTATTCTTAGTATTAGTTGTGACATAATAACAATCATATAAAAATATGATCATTACTTTTGGAAATTAATGTTTTTAGTCTCCTATAACAAAAGAAACAACTCATACTCTATTGGATGCTCGAATATCCTCCTATCCTCTGAAAAAATTCTAGAATCTACTTGGTTCCTATATTGGGATATAGGTGTGAGAACAAAAGTAAATATCTAGTAACCAATTTGTAGATTTATAATTATTTCACCCAATAATAAACACACCTTGATCTTTACCTTGATTCTTTATCTAGGTTATGTTATTCTTTCGGTGGCCTTTCTTTCCAGATGAAAAACATGCCACATTTTGTTCATTTTTTTATTATTGGATCTTCTTATTATTGGAAATACATTTCTTAGAATCCTTAAACTTAGAATTAGTACTGTATCCATTTACCATTTTATTCTTTCTCCTATTCAATATAAGGATTATATATTTTTAATTCCCCATGTCATTGTTAGCTTTTAAAATAAAATTAAGAAGTTCTGAAATATTCTTATCATAATTTATCATATTATAATTCACAATGAAACTAGGGAAGAATTTAAGTAGTGAGGATATAATGATATTTGTGCACAAATCATCAAAGATCATAAATCCCAATATTTATAAGAACTCTTTGTATCCAATCATTTGGACTGCATGGGACCCAAACCATGTCAACTCTCTAATATTGCATGTGAATAGTGAATTAGAGATCTCATATTACTATTATCTCAACATTTTATTGATAATGGTCATAGAGGCGAGACATGATTATATACACATCCATATCCTCATTTGGATATATAATCTCATTGTACAAGGATTATAACATTAAAAATTTGATATATGTGGCATCGTCCACATGTTATCATTAGAGATATACTTATTCCTAATTAGGCTCTTTATAAAATGACTCCAGAACTGGGGTTTCTAGAAAATATAATTTCCATTCATCACATAGTGTAATACATAAGTACCTATAAAATTATTTTAAATGATTTAGTGATAATAATATCCTTCTCCGGTATATATCATAGTGATATAGTTCAAGTTGTATGGATTTCCATTTCTATACTAAATAAGAGCATAATTTTATTACTTAATAAGGATTACAAAATTAGATGATAGATTTTAAATCTATTAATTTCCCACATTTTTATTGAAACCTAATATCTATTTCAATTAGTTTTAAAATATCATATTTATTGGATATTCTTAGTGGAAAGGATCATAATTCCCCTTCTCATAACCCAAGTGAGTGCTCAGTTTGTTACTCGATGGTATTTAGGTATTAATAACTTTACAATTTCATTAATCATAGTTCCATGATCTTTTGAGTGGACTCCCCAATTATAAAATTCAAGATAAAGATTTTCTCAACCCATGCATCCATATTTACAATAAGTTTAGTGAAGTCTCATCCTATTTCTGTAAAATTGTTTAAGTCAACCCCAAACTATCTTTAGAAACCCCCCCCCCCCCATTAAAAGCTATTGTCCCTACGATGGATTTATTATACACTATAATCTATTGGTTCCATTTTAAATTAGTTAATGGATGGATATATTGACTTAATAGTTTAATTTATTGGATTTTTAATATTTACATGTAAATTTATCATTTTATCTTATTACATCTTTTTTAATATTAAGTGAATTTTACTTAAGTGGTTAGTCATATTTAAAAAAAATTACACATTGTCTAATATATTTTAATTCTATATCACATGCTTGTTAATTCAATAATATTTGTGATTATGATAAAGCATCCATAAAGAAAATAACCATGGAACTTGATAGAAATAAAATAATAAAATTGGTTTGATCTTGAGATTTCTAAGTGGTTGGTTTATTTAGCATATGATAAACTAACCCTTTAACCTAGGGGAATAACACATTGAACTATGACTTGGTTTATGTTGTAACATTACAACTTTCATCCTATGTATCTCCTGGACTAATCTCACCTTGCTTCTAAACTTGACCAACCTCCACACACCAATGAGATTTATACCTTATATAAGATTTACTAATATATAGGTGAGGGGAACGAAAGGATTGGTTTAAGGTTTTTACATAAAACAAACAAATGGCATAGAGGCCACTGCATAATGAGAGGAGAGGATGATGCACATACCATCAATTTATTTTAATAATAAAAAAAATTAAAAGGAAACCAATCACATACATTGGTCTGGTCTAAGATCATGACCATTCGCATAAATATAAAAAATATACATTTTCAATATACCAATCAATTACTTTAGTTCATTCTATAATTAAGATAAAACACCACAAATTAATCCAATTAATTATCTAATTAATTTGTTAATTCAATTAATGTTAATTTAATCCAAACCATCTTTTACTTTCCATCATCCATAATTTTAAACAAATTAAATAAATTACTTTTATTATAAATTAATAAAGTACACATATATACTTGGAGGCAAAAACATGAACCCATCAAAACTACTTGGCATGTTCCTTATACTATTTATTTCAATGTAATATACAATACACGTAATGAAATGTAATTAAGAGGAGGTTATTTTTTAATAAATTACACATGGTCATATGAAAAGTACACAACATGTGATTCTATTAACACATGCAGATCAAACTAAAAGTAAATACTATACACAACTTGCATATCATAATTTAACATAGAAATTAATTTAATAACTAATTAATAATCCTATCATATAGTGTTTATTATTAATAAATGATGCACAAACACATGTTGATCTGGTTTAATTATATCATAAACTTTAATTCTTGTATCAAATTAATCAGACAAGGTACAGTAGGTTACATGGTGTATACTTGGGTTACACTCTATGTAATCTATTCATCCCATGTCAACAACACATGCATGGGGATGAGGTGTCTTTTCTATCCATGGAAGTGTATGAGGTATATGACATGTACTCCATATACACACCATGTTGCCTTGATTCATCATTGTTTTTCAGTCCTTGTTTTTTGTAATAAATGCATGACACAGCTTGGACCCCCCATGTTTTCTACCATTGAAACACAAGGACAACATAACATGTATGAAATTTATATGGTCTATTGTCTAGAAAATCCTATAACAACCTGGCCAAGTCAACAAAAGATGTGCATAAAATTAATTTTTGGTGTATCTAATTCATGATGTTTCCAATTAATTCATGATTCATCCTAGTGTATTGAAAATGTGTACATGGAATGTACCTTTAGGATAAATGCTCCTTAGCACCTTCTGATGGATTATTCAAATGTTGTATTTGTAAATTTAACCATTTATTGATTATATGAGTGATAACAAATAAGTTAATAGAAAATTTAAGTTTTTATATTTAAAAAAAGTAATAAACCATGAATGATTAGTAACAACAAATGCATATCAATAATCACTGGTCAATAAATAATTATAAATTAATTATATGACTACTATAATACTACATTAAGGTTCCATGCATAGTGGAAGTTCCTATTGAGCATAACTAACTTGGATATTTATAAAAATAAATTAATAATCTTAGATGTACATGATGAATAATTTCATCACCATTGGAATAAATTCAAAGTTAAATGTATATATGAACACCAAAACCATGATGTTAGGATCAACACATAATATTTATAATTAATCTATAGATATATTTATAATTACCATGTCTTGTAATTATTTCTTTATTTGTGATATTTTTAACTAATCTCATAGTACCTTTTTTTTATTATAGGAAAAAATAGTTGAATCCCGCTAGCGGTGATCTACACATGCTCATAAATCATATAATTTCAACATAGAATCATCGGGTGCTATCAAAATCGATCTTGATCACTTGTATCATATATCATTGATCGCAACAAGAATATCTTCATTGATGAAATATTATTTAGGTTCTATCAATGTCTTGACTGAGTGTAGGGGGTTTGGCACTCTAGTTATTAAGCACATTCCTAGGATATTTTTCTTTTTGAGCATGAGAGAAATCTCTCTCGGATTTGTTGTGAAAAACCAATAGCTCACCCCAAAAATTCATATAACTAGGTATTTATAGAGATATGTTAGGGTTGGTAATCTCACATAGTCCCTTATCCAATTCCTTATTCCTTAGAGTACGCCATGTATAATAATATAATAATAATATAATTTTCTTGACATGCACAATACCTATGGATAAAAACATAACATTTTTTAGATTAGTAAACTAATATTTATTTAAATGATATTTAATATATCATTTCTAACTAGACTATTAAAATCTATCCATTTATCCTCCTCAATATTTACCAAACCTAGAATAATGTCTATTTATTAAATAAATAAATATTACTGCATTATTCACTGATAAATATAATAAATATTATATTCACTAAATATTGAAAATAAATATTAAGGACTATTTAAATCACCTATTTATTCTTCTAACTAACTCATGATTAAATAATTATGATAAACTAACCCAAAAATAATTATTAAAACACATAGTTAGAATCCTATTTATTCTTACTTATTAAATAAAAAATAAAAAATTACTAAGATTTCAGATACACTTTACAAGTGACCCACTAGGTCCCTTTCTCGGTGGCATTAGGAAAACCCACCGAAAGTACTAGATTAGTGTCTAGAAACACACCAAGGTAGAAATAGAGAAATAAGTTAATGTATCAATTATATAAAACCTCATATGAATGATCCTTATTTAATATAATATTTTTATCATGATATCTCTAATCAAGATGGTTTTATGCTGTCGTCATCAACCTATATGATCAATATTTCTTTCTATGACTTTTTGAAAAATGAACATTCCCATTGAAAACCATAGCCACAGATTTAATTATGTTGTTCTATTCCCATCAAATTTCTTAATATATCATATTCCATTAAATAATAAAAGAGATATATCCTTCTTCACTTAATTCATTAATGTAGTATCACTCATGATGCTCCCAATGTAACATAATTCTCAAAAATGTATACCATCATGGATTTGGTCAGTAAAACAAATTACAATATCATGATATATATATTAATAAAATTTTTAAGTCTAAGGATCAATACACACATCTATAGATATAAATACTCAATGATAGGAATAAATTTTCATTTCCTACTGGTGGATAATGTTCTCATAATCACCCACTCTTAAAATTACCAAGGGTGTACACAATGAGATAGTGTCTCAAAGTCCAATTATTATCCATCCTTGATAGAATATATCATTTTAATTGCATTAAATGATATAAGTATCTTAGAGAACATATATTCAAGAATACTGTCATAACACTTCTAGGATCCCATCTTTGTAGGGAACTACTATGACTTTTCAGTGGGATAGTTACTCTTAGAATATTATCACATACAATGTATCAAAGAAGAACAATCATTATATGATATGAACTTTATTAATTTTAAAAAACTGAATATAGGTTATCATTCCGTACATAGAATTTAGTTCTAGGGAACAAAATCCAACAGTTTTTCCATATGATATTTTCCATTGTTAAAAATCATGTTTCCAGAATGTTTATATTCTAAATAATTTAAAATGGATAATTCTTGAATATATCTCCATTATCATAAAAATTATATTAAAAATATTATTTAATCTCATTAAATATTATTCAAATGATTATTCCAAAATGGTGATCATGGTTCATATCTGTTGGAACTTTCAATTTTCATTTAACTGAAAATTCATGAAGTTTATCGAAGCTCGATTTCTTCATAAAAAAATATCTAGAGATTATTTCTGGAATTTCATTTTGATTATGTTGTGTTGTTATTAATTTAAAATTAGAACTAGAATTATATTTTCATTGATTAAACATAATTTTTTTCTATGTGCAATCTCAAGGTGTTGAGTATTTTATTTTTTTTATAGAAAATAATTTCTTCACACCACAATCTGGATGAAGACGAGTTTGATATCAAGCAATGAGAAGAAAAAATGGTTATCATAGGAAATTAATTTTTTTTTTAATTATTATTCAATTTTAATCAATGTAATAGAGGGATGTTAAATTTTATTCTAATATATTGAATGATAATAAGGGTTAAAGTGGAATTATATAGGAGACGAGTAGTTAAATAATGGTGAGAATATTTAATCATCACAATGAATGACTCATGAGCCTAATAAAATGATGAATTGAGAAGGATCATGATGTATTATTATGTTGAGTGAATATTTGATAATTATATATAGGGATTTATTTTTACATAATTATTTTGATTTTTTATTTTTTAAAAATACTGAATATGAGGAGTTTTTAATGGCAGAGAGAGAAAATAATTAGGATTACTAAAAAATAACACATCAAAATATTGAGAGTATAAGAAAGATTAAAACTTAATGCTTATAAGCTATCATATACATATACTTGACCACAAGAATTTACCTGATTGAATCTATGTTTGAGATCAATTATCATGTCTACATAAAAATATACACGAAGTGAGAAAACTATTCTTGAATATTCTCAATGTCATGTTGAGGAATATATTCCTTATTTTTTTTATAGAAACTAAATCATAAAATTGATATTTCTCATAATAGTTCTATTACATTGTGTCTATAGTGTAAAGAAGCACAATATAATATGAATCTGGAAAGGGGAAGTGTGATTCTATGACCAAAATTGTAAAATGAAATCACCTATGCTTATAGAAAAGAATACATGGCTAGGAAGTATAACAACCATGGAAAGGAGTAGTATTTCTAGGAAGGAACTAAATCTTGTAAAAATCTCTATGTTCATTAAACATTATTTTACTACATGTATAATTGTGGTCATGAATTTTTATTTTAGTTGATTTAAATTTATCATGTTATAAACATTATTTTGATGTGCAAAGAAATTTTAAAAACTAGTATCTAGTGATTCATACACTATATTAGTAGATTAATCCAATTTTAGAGAACATTAGTGTTCAATATATCTAAATATTACAGTGTACCAAAAATATATTATGAATTAAAAATATAGTATTTGTAAATTGAATGTGGAAATAAATGAATGTTGGTTCAACAATTATAAAAGGTTTTGAGTAGATTCTATAATTATTATTGAATGAGTAGTGTTATGCAGTGATTACTCAAGTAGTATAAATTTTTATAATTTTTTATTTTTAAAGGTGGAAGAGAAGGAAATATTGAAACTTTTACTTTTTTATAGATATAAAAGACATTTATATATTTATTATAGAATATTGAGTGTAATTATTTTTGAAGATTGGATTTTCCTGGTTTTTATGAGTATTGTTTTTTACTATTTTCTTCCTATATCATGTTTTTAATATTCCTTAAGATGAATTTATCATTAATGGTTTATTATCTATCATAAATGATTGATTAATCTATATATGATGTGTTAATTTAAGAATATAAAAACGTATATATATTGAGGATTGGGTTTTCTTGTGAATATATGGTGTTTTATTTAGTGTTAAATTGAAATTGATTTTCTAATATTATTCTCAATTAATTATTTAAGAAAATATTTTGTTAAAGAAAGAAAAACCAATATAATAAAGATATATTTTATTTTTGAAAATAGTCTTGATACTTATTTTACCTTTAAGATTATATTTTAATATATTCTAGTTTGATTATGTTATTTTAGTTATAAACAGTAGAAAAGATTATGGTAGTACTGACTAATATTAACCCAATATATTCTAATTATAATATAATTTTATAACTAATTAACTAACTCTTATTTAAAAGTAAATGAAATAATATTTTTATTAAAATTTTCCTTTTTAAAATAATGTATTATCTCTGATTTTTCATAGAAATAAATAATTAACCTATTTTTTATTTTATTTTTAATTTAAAACATCAATTATAGATTTAGTGAGTTGATAATTGATGAAGTGACATAGTTTTGGTGTTGTGGATTCCATGTTCCCAATTTATTAATCCTGGACTCTAGGAAATTCTATATTTTTTTTTGTTTTTATGTCTAGTGAATATAATTTTCTGGACTTTAACATCCATCCTTGGTACTTCAAAATTCGATAGGGAGGGTCATGTTTTTCTATCATTCTTACGAATTGTGATTTTTTCAGGGATCTAAAACAAGTGACAATTTTTTCGTTGATTAACTCAGTTATTTTATTATATTTTCAATTATACATTTTAATTCACTTTTATATGCATGATAGTTTTTTCATGTCTCATAAGTGCAAGATCAAAACACTAATCAATCAATCAAGGAGTGATAATATTACGAAACCCATATATTTCAATCAAGGGAATAATATATAATTATCAATCCATTAATGATCATCAATGGAAGATAAAAATTTTTGTTTCATGATTGAGCATGAAATTGGATATGTCATTGAAGATGTTATAAGGATTTAGTGAGATATGACCATAATATATTACAGACGTACATCAATTGAAGGAGAAAATCCTTGTAATATAAGATAAAAAATATAAGATAAAACTTTGAACTAAAAATAAGAATTCTAAAAATGTTCTAAAACACCATGAATTTTAGTGGAATAAAGAATGAGTATCCATACAGACACCTCAAATATGTTTTTAGGGATCTATTCCAAATTTAAAAAGAACCGGTTATCCTATGATTCTATAAGGATAATATCATTTCCCTTTTAATTGAAATATAGTTTCAATGAGTGGTTAAAAACACAACCATGTATATTGATAACTAATTTGGATGATTTTTTAAGGAAATTTTTATAGAATTACTTCCCTTCCTAAAAAAGGTGAAACGCCATAAAAATATTCAAAATTTCACACAAAATAGAGAAAATAATCATTTAAGGAATGGTAACACTTTAATGGGATTAAAAAGAGTTCATATACCGTAACGTAAACCATTTTATACAGTTGGAAATCATTTACAATGGCTTTGTACATAATTTGAGATCCATTTTAAAAGAAACAGGTTGAGAAGGACAAATGAAAAAGGAACCATCTATTATATAATTAATATTTTTTAAAATATTGAGTAATATTTTTTAATGGAAACGTGAGTGAGGACTTACAAGTTGAACGATTCACCAATTAGAAGAGAGTATAAATTTTAAAAATGCAGTGGAATGTATTTACTAACAGTCGTATGTGATACTAGTTATTCAAATTACCATAGCATCACCCGAGTTGAAACAAAATAATTTCATGTGAGTTATGTGATGGATTGTCTTTATTTTAGGTTTTCCATGATAGGAGATATGAGATCCAAATAAGGGAACATAGATTTTTGGGGTTAACTAAATATAAATTTTCTTTCAAAATTGATATGAAAACCCATTGAGGATGGTAATGATCTAGAATTCTAGACCATATAAAACTAATGTTATATTTGATAATATTCATTACAAATTACACCCAAGGTAAAAAAACAAAAAATATTAGAAGAGAGTTATTAATAATTCTATAATAAGTTTGTATGGTAGATCATTAAAAGTAATTAACTATGGAAGATAAATAATTAATATGAGTTAATATTGAAAAGGATTATTTTCAATAAAATTTGTTTTCTTTATATTGTGTAATATATATTAAAATATAAATTAAACAAAATATTGATTTTATAAAATAAAATACCTTTTTAATTCCAATCATTAAAAATGATTTCTTATGAATTTTTTAGTTTTTTCCGAAAGGGTTAGTTTTTTGTCGAAAAATATGTTTTTTTAAATTATAATTCTTATGAATTTATCATTATATAAGCATATTCTAAAAGATTAAAAAAATTAAATAATAAAATATGTATTTAACGAATAAAATAATTCATTTTAAAACATTCCATGAACTCATAAATACTATGTCCAATATTTTTTGAACTAAATGAAAAAATTAAAAATAAAACCCATTTTTCAAAATTTAAGGAAAATTGGAAATTTATCTTTTAAAAAATAATATTTTACTTTAAAAAAGAAAATATTTCATAAATAAAAAAAAATTATTTCGTAATTATTTATTATATATTACTTATTATCATTCGTTAGTTATTTAACAGATATTAAATATTTATTATACATGTTGAATATTTTATTGTTATTTTATTATTAATTTCTATAATATAGATTTATTTTGATTATAAGTATATGAATTTAGGCATAAGATATATTTAATTACTATATTTTCAATGACCACATATCCATAATCCATATATCTAAGACTCTTTAACATGAATATTATTCTTTTTCATTACTATATATAACATTACATACTTATCAAAAATTCATTAACCTTTTTGTTCATTTATATATAAAAATTTCTATCATATTTTTGTTATTTTACATTTGTTTCATTGTTTAAAATATTACATGGTCTTCATGGGAGACCATGAGCATAACCATTTCAATATAATTTTCTTTTTATTTAGTTACGGTTTTTTCTTCTTATAATTTTCATAATTATGATTCATTTATACTTTTATATTATTAATCCTCAATTAATTTCATGATGTAATATTATACCCTAATTAAAAAAAATATTGTTCATTTTAGTTTGATATTTAAAGTGAAACAAGTTATTTTATATATTCCAGAAATATTTATAATTTGGGGTGTTACATTCTACTCCATAAAAAACATAACCATTGAAATACCATTTCTCAAATGAGAATAAATGAGGGTAATTTAGTTTAATTTTATCTTTTGGTTCCTATGTTTTTTCCTCAAGATTTTGATTTCATCAGCAAATTATAACTTGGAGAGTGGTCCTATTTTTTAATAATTTATCTCTATTCACCTATTTTTTCTCATAAGGGGTACCATGTTCTAATTTTATAAACTTTGTGTTAGGTATACATGATGTATCTGGTATGTAATTCTTCAAAAGTGATACATGGACCACATAATGCACTTTTGAAAGGTTTAGTGCAACTGTATAGTGAGAATCTATAGTCTCCTTGTGACTAAGAACCTCATAGGGGATGATTTATACATGTCTCAAAATTACCTTCATTCAAAATCTTACAACTCAATTCCTTGGTGATATTGAAAGGAATACATTTTTTCAAACCTCAAACTTCAAATATCATTGAATATTATTAGTTTAGTTGTTCTATCAATTTTTTGATACTTTTATATAACACTGAATGGTTTAAATAATTTTTGTAATTTCTTGAATAAGATTTGGTCCCAAATATTTCCACTCTCCATATTTATCCTAAAATGACATATTTCTATATCACTTATCATAAAATTCTATATATGATTCAATTTGAATGAAATATTATAAATGATCCCTATACCCATGGTATCAAATTGTCATTATAACACTTAAAATAATTGGTTTATCATATACTAATGTTTTAATGAACTATTTTTATTGAATATAAAAAATATGTTTTATAAAAACTCTTCTCTATAGACATTGGAATTGGAATATATACCATTTTTATTGAAACCATTAATATAGTGAAACACCTACATTTCAAATGAATCATCAATATAAGCCTCTAAATAGTCTAGAACAACATCCAAAATATAAACCTCCCAAAAACACAATTAAAACTATTTGATCACTAACTAACTAGTATATTAGTGTTAGTCACAATGAATTTTCAAAACATGATTAATAAAATTGATTTTATATTTAAACAGTTAATAACTTAAAAATAAAATGGTAATGTACATAAATAATTAGTTTTAGTATGTCAAAAGTCATTAGTCTTAATAAATTTCTTTTAAGAAAAATGAATTCAAAAATAGAGGGGATCATTATATTTGTCCAAGGAAGTTTCATCATGGTCATCACAAACATCATCACTAGGATCATCATCTCCAACAATGTCATCACCATCAACTCCAAGATGTTTATCACCGTAATCATCATTAAAACCATCATCACGAATTTTCAAATCATCATACAATGAGAACATAATCAAAATAAATGTATCAAAAACCAAAAAACTATCAAGTGGAAGTTAAAGAAACATATCAATCATAACATTCACAAACCGCATGAGGATCTTCTAATTTATTTCATGCTTCGAGACTTACAAATTTTTCCACTTCTACTTCAAAATGGGTCTTTTAAAACTATTTCTTGATACAAGAAGGGGTGTTTGAATTACTTGAAGTAGGTCACCATCGAGTGGGAATGATTTTATTTTTGGGTTAATAGTAGACCCTACCATATTTTTTCTCATCTAATACCTATCACAAATTTTTTTCCCATTTGAAGTTGTAATATTTTTTTCATCAAAAGAATTTAGAGAAAGTTCTTGAAAATATAAATTGGATATAAATTGAAGAAAGTGTTATTAAAAAATTAATGGAATAGAAAAATTCTTAAAATATTTTCTTATGTATCAACATTGACATCACTTTAATATTTTATTTTTCTACTAGAAATAATAAAATTTTCTTATGGAACATGTCATTTAATTTTCAACACCACCCATTGTATTAATTAAAATAATGGAGGAAAGAAAATAGTATTATTTCATACTATATTAATTATAGAAACAAAATTATACTCAAGTTTAATTGAATCCTAAAGTTGATTATTCTTTAGAAGTAAATTCCTAAATAATGAAATTAAACTCAACTATACTTAAAAAATAAATTTTTTCTTATGTTCCTACATAATCACTTTATCTAAATGTGTGCACATGCATTATAAAACACTTTTTTATTTCATTATTTTGCAATCATAAATAAAAATTCAACAATAATAATTAATATATCAATAAAAATTATAATCATTATTAATAAAAATAATGAAATTTCAATAATACCTTAAACACGTTATTTTTTCCACAAGAAATCATCTCTTGATACTATGTAACTAGACAATAATTAAGGATCATTATACCCTCTGACAAAATTATAACTACTATGTTCTGACCAATATATAATTCATGCTTACATTCTCTCCACAATTCCCATAATTCCATCAACCTTTTTTCCCTCGAAGTGTGTCCATCAAAAAAATTAAGAAAAATATTAAAATAAATGTTAATTTATATAATATTATAATAATGTGCATTTTAATGTAACAATTTTTTGTACCCATATCTCATCCCATGCATTATCTTTGATTTAATCAATGTATTTTCTCTAAGATATTGGATGCATGAGAATGATATCAATATATTTTATAGGTTTACCCATAAAGTGTTTATATTCCATACAATGTTTTTCAAAAATTTGGTTATCCTCATTATAATCAAACATTACATATGTATAATGGTTCCATAAATCATGCAGGTGAGTATGTCCACACTTCCTATTAGTAGATCCAACATTTAATGATTAACAAAAAAAATAAAATTAATATATATTACAATTTAAATAAAGTTATTATGACAGAATTTAATAGTGTCATAAACATATACCTAATAGAGGTTAATTAGTGGGATCTAATGGATAAGTTGTATATTAATGATGAGTGTCTTGTGAAGGGTCAATATGCTCCAATGCACTCTTGGGATGATTTGTACGCTCTAACTGAATAGAAGGATCAAGAGTAGCAGTTGAATGAATATGAGAATAAAATGTTGAAGATATTTTAGAATGAGCAACTAAATGAAACAATAAATTGGTTGGGAAACGATAATAGAGGTGGGGTAACATCGTTGGATAAGGAATATTTATATAAGAAGCTGAGCCTAGTTGAAATAGTGGTGACAACTTAGGTGGTTTAAAGATCCCCAGTTCCATGAGTGGAGATGTGGGATGAGAAAGTGAAGAAGAAGGGATATGTCACTGCAGGAAAAAACTGATTTAAAAATAGCTTTAAAAACCACAACTAAATATTTTTTATTTTATTTTTTTGAATTTTTTTTAAAATAAATTTTTTAGTGGTTATTTTGTAAAAAATTGAATTCAAGGAAAAAATCTATGAAATAAAATATTTAATTATGATTTATTATTTATTATCATATATAGTTTATTACTATAATTTTAATTAATTATAATTTTTAAATTAATAATAATTTAAAATTTAAAACAGATCTTCAATAATTTGAAAATCAAACTGCAGAATCAATTGACCATAACTTTTGATTCCTAAGTCCATTTTAGCTCTATAACCAGTCAAATAGAAGCTCATGAATTGATATAAATCCAAATTAGATTTAAAGTTTTTTAATAATTAAAATAATAAAATTTATTATACTTTTAATAAAAGTATGAAACCAAATTTGAACTTCAAACGACCATAACTTTTGATCCGGGTGTTTGTTTGAGATCTACAACATATCAAATAGAATATTATGATGAGATATACACCCTGGTAACTCAGTAATCCCTAGTGACTAGGGAAACCCCAATCGTGTTTTTGGAGGCCAAAAAAAGCCCGGAATGCCTCTAAGATCGAGTTTTTAGTTGGGGTATCCCAATATTTTAACATTTGATGAAATTTCAGTCATGTTTAAGGAGTTTTTATTTTACTTTTTTTCTAGGGGACTGAATTTATTCCCATACCTTAAATTCATATTTATATTATAGTTTTTATGTTTATTTATTTTTCACAGTGTAGTTTTATTTATAATTAAATATATGCATATTTACTTATAATAAATCACTTGTAAAAATATATATTTATATAGAAATGTATTTTTAATCATATAAACCAAAAGAAAATAATAATTTTATATTCATTTCATTTAAAAATAATAATTATTTATTTTATTTACATTATAAAGCTTCATTAATTTTTATATATATTATTATTTAAGTCATGTTTATATATAAACATTTTTGTGTTGATAAAAGAATATACATTTTTGTGTATATTATAATATATGTAAATAAATACATATATATATATATATGTAAATATTTATGTTTGTATTTGAGAAATATAAATATTTACTAGTGTGTCAATAATATTGTGTTTATAGAGCATATATTAATGTATTTTTATATAAATATATCATTATTATTAAATTTATTATATAAATGAATTTACAGAAAAACTACATGAATATATATATACACATATATAAATAATGTTAATATATACATATATATATATATTGATAAATATATATATTTATATATTTATTCCGGTTCATGTAAATAAATATTAATATATAATATATTTAAATAAATTTAAGTATATATATATATATATCATACACATTCGATGAGATTTAATCTTCTTTTGAGTATATCTTCATATTCTTTTTATGTCATTTATGATTTTAGTCTGTTTATTTACATTCCTATAGATTTGATGTTGTTGTAATTATTGTGTTTTTCCTCTTTTAGTAATTTATTATAAATTATATACATATGTTTATATGAATTTATTAATATTAGTTTATATTTATATACATTTGTAAATATTTATAAATATTTATGTTTATTTATTTTTATATCATATATATGTAGATATATATAGATATATTTTTATTTATATGGGTTTATATATATTTATATTAACATAAAATTATATATCTATGTGTGTTTATATATATTAATGTAAGATAAATGTGTGTTTATATATATTTATGTGAATTTTTTCATATGTATATATATTTATAGATATTTATATACATTTATTATTTTTTTATTTTCTTATTTTTTATCTACTATCTATTATTTATTATTTATTACTCATTTTTTTTAATTTTTTTATTTATTTTTATTATTTAATTAATGTTAAATAACTATTTAATATTTATTATTTATTATTTATTATTTATTATTTATTATTTATTTATTTATTTATTCATTATTCATTCATTATTCATTTATTATTTATTTATTGTTCATTTCTTTTTCTTTATTTTTATTTATTATTTATTTATTCACTATTTATTATTTATTTTTTCATTATTTATTATTTATTTTTTCATTATTTATTTGTAAATTATTTATTATTTATTTATTTATTTATTTATTTATTTATTATTTATTTATTTATTATTTATTTATTTATTTATTTATTTATTATTTATTAATTATTAATTAATATTTATTATTTATCTATTATTTATTTATTTAACATTTTTATTTTATTATTTATATATTATTTATTTATTTATTCTTTATTATTTATTTATTTATTTATTATTTAGTTGTTGTATATACATTAATTATTATTTCATTATTATATTATTATTATTTTATTATTAAAATGCTATTATTTTATTATTAATTAATTATAAAAGTCTTATTTCTTATTTATTTATTTTTGTTATTATTTATTTCTTAATTATTTGTTTGCTATTTATTTCTTTATTATTTTTTAACATTAATACATTAATTATTATTATTATTATTATTTTATTTTTTAATTAATTTATTGTTAATGGATTATTAATTACTTAGTTATTATATATTCATTATATATTTGTTGTTTACTTATTATTAATTTAATATTTAATATTTATTATTTATTATTTATTATTTATTATGTATTATTAATTAATTGGTTATTTCTTTATCATATATTAATTTATTTTTTAATGAAATTAATATTTATACATTACTTATATGTTATATATTATATCTTATATATTATATTATATATATATAGGTATTTTGGGGTATAATTACATCAAACAAACACACAAACCTCACATATAAGATAGAAAGGCATATCATAGCCCCCCCCCCAAGGGGATGGTCCACCCATCAAACCTTATTTATTTATATATCTATGGACCAAAGGCTCAGTGGGCATGAGACCCATTTTTTACTTGTCCAAATACATAACAACCACCCATCACACCAGGCCTGCATCACATATATGACGCTGCGAAACACATCCCATGATCCATCCCTCCACAACAGTCTTATCGCCTGCTACTCCATCATCAAACATCGTCATACTTGAAACTATAACTCCATAAGGTCACCGCTACACTGATCTCGTCAATCTCTTCCTTCGGTGCATCCTGATTTCAATTCAACTGCCCACCTCTCCATCATCTGTTTCACATAGAAGGCCACTATCGACCATCCCCGATGCACATTGCGATCATTCCCTGGTCACTGCTCCACCGTAGAAGTTCTAATGCACCGACGTCTTTCTTACATAGACGTCTATCATACACAAACATTAGCCATAACCGATCCATGTTATGTATTGCTTGTTTTTTCAAACAATATATATATATATGTATGTATATTATTCACCACATGAAGAGCTTGTTAGAGTGGTAAAGTCATTGGATAATAAGTAAAAGATAAAGGGTTCAAATCTCACCCAACGCAGAATTTCTACATACGACACGTGCATGTGTATAGTAATAAATATTAATTAATTAATTAATTTTGAGATTAATAAATACTAAATAATAAATAATAATAAATTAATTATGAGAATTCAAAAAATAACATCAATAATAATAAAATAATATTCATAATAAAAAATAATAATATTAAAATAATAATAAATTGGTTTGGAGAGTAATAAAATAATAAATAAATAAATCGTGATAATAAATAAATGATAATAATAAATAAATAATAATAAATATATAAATAGAAACCAATAAATAATTAATAGTAAATAATTAATAAATAAATAAATTAGTTATGATAATTATAAATTAATAAGATTATAAAAATATAAAATAAAAATAATTAATTACAAAAATTAAAAAAACGTATATAAAAAAAATAAAAAACTATCATGAAATTATTTAGCGACGGTTTAAACCACTGCAAAAAGATTCCCCCAAATTTAAAAAATATCCACTAAATCATTTAATAGTGGCTTTAAAAAACCTCTGCTAAATGAATGTCAACACATGATTTACGGATGGTTTAAACAACCGCTAAATGAAAAAAACGCCGCTAAACACCTATTTTAGCATACTGTGTGGTGAAGGTTATGGGTGTGATCAGGTATAGAGGGTGCACTGAGTGCCTATATTATCCCCTGGTTGATCATATTGATCACCACTATCACTAGTATTATTAGAGGATAGTGTTCACCTTGATGGTGGTTCTTGATTGAAATTTAAAAATGATTCATAAAATAGAATTTTTTTGTCATGTAATTGATATATAAATTTGAAATTTTATACTCTCATCCGGAACTAGGGGACATGTTCCCAAATATCATATTTGATAATTATTATCATAAAATCGTTTCCTATATACATATTCAAAAACTTTCATATCCGTCATAAGAAAATAAAATATTCATTTTATTAGATATAAAATATTAATGGGAAATCTAAACTAGACATAAGAGGTGGCATAACACAATAAATAAATACTAATTGGAAAGAAAAAAAAGTAATAAGATGTGGCATAACATAATCAATTCATACTAATTGGTAAGGAAAACAAGTCTTAAATTATGGAATAACATAATCAAGGTATACTAATTAACAGAGTAAATAAGGCATAATAGGTGGAAAAACATAATCAATGCATACTTATTTAAAATTATTTCAAGGAATTAGAAGTGGTATAACATAATGAGGTGACCTGAACATTATATACAAAAATATTACATCATTTTATTATAATATTCAAAACGTATAATAATAATACATTCCTGAAAATCAAAAAGGTTTAGTGTATTTAGATACTAGATATAGAATAAACTTTTTTCATGAATGATACTCAACATCTCCCACAAATTTCTTCAAACGTAGTACCTTTTTAAGACATGCTCTACTTAAAACCTTTGTTCATAACTTTTGTAAATGGAAACATAAAAAGGGTGATCTCGTATGCTTAGTAATGGTAAACAGAAGAGATATTAATCAATGATCATAAGTGAGAATAAGATAATAAAAAGGGTATAAGAACATGAATATAAGTTAATAAATTCATATCGAGTCATACAAATATCATTAATCAGGAGTCATTGTTTATGGATTTATCATAAAAAAATATATAATCCATAAGAGGTCAGTATCATCAATAATTAATTGTGAGCTAGAAAAATATATCATAAACGTAAGACATAAGTTTTTGGCATAAAAATAAGCCCAAAAAATCATTTCCTTAATCATGTTTCACTCCCAATACTATCATAGTTTATTAAGTTCACTCACGATTCCATCATTTCCTTAGTTAAGGTTTACTTTAAATACTATCTTAATGGAAAAAATCCCATATTGGATTGGGTTCAATCCACATTTCATCATTTCCTTATTCAAGGTTTACACCCAAGACAATCATATTGGATAAAATCCTTTAATGAGTCAGGTTCACTCCAAATTCTACTCTACATTATCTCAGGAGATATAAATCTTTACCCTATTTATTAGAGGTCTTTAGAATTATGGTCTCACTCATCACATAATGAAAAAGAATACATATGTGTGACACAAGATCATAAAATCATTCAGAATTTCATATAATCATCCTTAAAATGTCATCAATATAAGAAATATACGGAAATAATGTTGATGGTATAATAAGATCATATCCCCAGTGAAGTATAAAAATCATTAATGGATGTTTACATAGATAGAAAATTCCTTCAAAAGAGAATTTGGAAATTTATTTGAAAACAATGAAAATTTATTTTTATTTAGTAACATAAAAAAATAATAAAATTGTAGAATATTTATAAATTTTTTTCTTTAAAAATAACCATGGAAACATATAAAGATATATTTAAAATTACATAATGTTCTTGATGACAAGAAAAGTTGTTCAAGCTATATATGTTAAAATATAACATTTTTTAAACTTTTGTAAAAAGTCAAAAATTAGTTATCCGTAAAACATTCAAAAAGATTCCTTTTGATAATTTGTAAATAAAATAAAAGTTAATCAAAATATACTTTCTTAAAAACTTATGTCTTCAAAAAAACAGTTATAAAACATTTTAAAGAACTTGGACATGGAAAAATATGTGTCGACCAAAGACGAAATAAGGACAGTTTTTCTTAAAAATATTTTTTCAATCATTTAAAGTACCAAAGAGAGGAAAATGGAAATAATAATTTAAAATTAATTGAATAACCATAGTATAATAAAAATATATATTTTTTAAGGGTAAAATATAATATAATTTCTCTTAATGGGAATTTAACATAGATAATCCCAAAAAATGAGATTATTACATAAACCCATACCACTTTGGTTACTTCTGAATCATAATCCCTTAAAAAGAAATAAATTTTATTAAAACTTAAAACAATATAAATATAAATATATTCATGTAATATAATATAAAAGTTTATTTATATGCACCATATAAACATAAACTGGTGCAAAACATGAAACATGTCTCAATGAAACAATATTGAGATGAAGACCCCCTAGAGTTTTAGTACTCTCTGAATCAAGACAACATAAAAGAGATAACCTTATATATATTTTTAAATAAAAATAATTTTCCAGATAATAATTATAAAATATATTAATGTTTGTTATATACACCACACAAAATAAACAAGTGGTTAATATGTAATATGTGTCATGAAAACATAAGTGAGACGAGAAACCTTTACCTCAAGTCTCATTCTACATTGTACAAATTCAAAAATCTTGTATATTAAATATAGATTCATTATACATATATTTATGAAAAATATTAATGTAAATATCTCTATATATCATTTAATTATGATTTCCAATTACATTTTTATAATAAATTATTCATTAAAATGAACATTCAGGTGAAAACTGGTTTGTTTTCCAAGCATGTTTCAGTTTAACAGTTCTAATCCTTACACCTTGGTCATGGTGTCATCATATAAAAATATTAGTCATGTCATGAGTATCATATTTGTTCATTATATAAACTATTATAACCATTAATATATAGTGGTGATGAAAAATTAATTATGTCGCTTTTTTGAGATTGAAGTTCATATATACAAATGGGTGATGTTATCAGTTTTCAAAGAATGGAATAAATGAAAGTAACATTATAATTAAACATTATATAAACATACTTATATCATAAATATGATATATATATTCACTAAATATATCATTATTACACTCCATGTAAATAATAAATGAAAATAAAATCATATCGCTTCATGGAGGTGGTAGTCAGCACATACACACGCGCGACGTTATCATTTCCCAACCGATGGAAAAGAGATAAAAAATTAATATATCATTTACATAAAAACATATTATTAAAGTAAATATACTATTTACATTATTTTAATATGATTTTTTAACATTTTTATGAGGTTTAATAATAAAAAAATATGGAAATTATCAATAAGAATGTATATCTATTCTTTAGGTATCTACCTTTGAAAAGAACCTTAAGTATTCTTGCAAGAATATTTTTGGAAGAAAACCACCTAAAGGTAATCTATAAAGATTTTGGGAGAGTATTTGGGAAAATATTGTTCTAGGTAAAGGGGTAAATTGGTGTCTAGATGAGAGTAGATGAGGTTCCCATTAATAAGTGAGGGTAGTGATGCACTTGTAATTATTAAGAATATTAAAATATCATAAAGTAACTCTCATCATAAAGTGTCTCCAAATTGGATCAAGTTATAATATTAGATAATATAGTATCTAAATAAATTAATAAAATATTATTTATAAAACCTTTTATGTGTTTTTAACCCTTATATCTTTAATTTAACCACTCGTTAAACCTTTTACCCTTTACCATAGTAATGAATTTTTACCTCAGTTACTATTCATAAAGACAAATAATGAAATTGAACACACTAATTAATTTTTACACAATGATTCCAAATATTGAAATAATTTTATCATATTTAATTTTTTATATGTTTTATAAAATCATTTTATAATTAGTTCACAAAATACAAAAAAAATAGTTTTCTGAAAAAATTATTTCTAAGAATAAAACTGAATTTATTCTAATTCATCACCTAAAAAACAAAAAGATGAATTTTAGTAAAATTTATTGAATATATTATATAATTTGATTGTTAAAATAATTCATCAATACTGATTACTTCAATTTATTAAGATTAAATACATTGTGCACAACAACAACAAAAAATTTGAATAATATATATCTTTTTTACCTTTAAGTGCTTTTATCTTCTTTTCAAACCAACTAATAATGAATTTATGAATGATTATTAATTTTTTAACATTAAATATTAAAACATTTCATCATATTCGTAGTTAATTATTGATCAACACACATAATATATATATAAATACAATAATCTTAAAACTCAATCTTCAACATAGAAAAACATTATTTTTCACATTAAAAATTGAGTACTTATTTCATGGAAGTTAATAAATAGATTTTCATTAATTAAAACATCTATACAGTCTTTTTATAATTTAGTTAGTCCTATTCAAACCCTCCAATAAAATTTCTTGGAAATAATAATCACATTTAATAATAATATGTAAGTAGTATAACACGGTTCATTTAAGCTCGACGTTCCATGTA
Organism: Viscum album; assembly: GCA_963277665.1. Classification (NCBI taxonomy): domain Eukaryota; kingdom Viridiplantae; phylum Streptophyta; class Magnoliopsida; order Santalales; family Viscaceae; genus Viscum; species Viscum album. The sequence continues at coordinate 563,223,672 of OY728164.1, read as the reverse complement.
AAGTAATCTATCAAACACATCAAATTCATTTAAAGATAAATATATCATATAATATTTGGGTGTTACACATAATGAAAGAATACTATTTTTCAATTATTATTTATAAAATTTAATTTTTTGTATGAATACCATCCTCATAAAAAACACTTTATCAAATCATAGATATATAATATTTATAAAATTAAAAGTTTTTTTGAAACACACTTCGTACCCAAAATCTTGTAAAAGTAAATACATTGATTATTAATAAAATAAATCTCTTAAATACATAATTTGTCCTAAATCTATTTTTTCAATTAACAATTTAGAAAAAAATTACAATCATCTTTCATTTTATAGTTTTTCTTAAAACTAATTCTTTACTTTATATAGACATATTCATGATAGTGTAAAATCAATTCTTGTTGATAATTTCATTTCTTAACTTAAGCCTTTATAAAAATAATATCTTTTATACTATATTTAATAAAACAAAGAGGAATTACAATTAACATAAATAAAAAACCTACCTTTTATTTGATATATCCACTTAGACATATCATTACAAGTTAAATCATATATCATGTCATCTAATGTTTATTAATAGAATAAAAAGTTATATAACAATAACTCACGTTTTATGAAAAAACAGAGACTTAAATTTTTTTATATTATGGTAAATTTATGGAACAAAATAATAACAAAATTAAATTAATAATCTAAGGATAAATCAATCTTTACGAACTGTTAAAATTCATGGAATTACAAAAATAATTCTATTGTACCAAATACCTAATCAAAATAATCTATGAAAGTAAATTTAACTTTCAAAATAATATTTTTATGTAATAAAATTAATCAATTAAAAAATACCTTTATATTTTTATAAAATATATTTTTTAACCATTATTAAAGTGGGTGGAAATACTATAAGACACCATCTAAGCATAACCCGATTAAAAAATAAAATAGAGTGTTGATATCATATACCACTGCTTTAAAAGATTTCTCACTATTACATTTAGTTTGTATTCAACTCTAAAAATTTCAGTATTTGAAAAATAATATGAAATTTTTTAGTCCAGACTAATAAGATAATTCACAATATCAATTTCTTCCACATCATCATCAAAACTTTTTCTTATGATTACTTTAATAATGACAATGAAATGTGGTTTTAGAGTATATTTTATATAAAACAAGTGTTTCTATATTTATTATAAAATATATCAGTCATTGGTAGATATGAAATGATTATTTCAATATACATAAATCCAATATTATCTATATATGATCCATATCATGTCATTGAATCAAAAAACTTCAATTTCATCCTCTGTGTCCTCAACCATGAGAGTAATAATAAAATATTAGTATTTTTTATACAACTTCATAATAAGATTCATTTTAGTTTTTAGTATGATGATATACACTAGAATAATAGTCCTTTTGTATTTAACATACAACCATTATGTTTTTTCTCATATTCACTACTCAAATAGTCATAAAAAATTTATAACCATTGATGAAAAAAAGTTACATTTTTAAAACACATTATTTATAACAAAATTCAACACTATTATTTCTGTAGAGACATCGTATTCTAGTAAAAAAATACCTAAAAATATAATCATATTAAAATTAAGAATTACTGTTAAATATGTATTGTATAAAGCTATTTTTTACCTTCAATTTCAACAAATAATGAATCCCATTATTATAAAACGCCCCTCCCATTCTCAAATGTAATGAATGATGATTTTTACTAAGTTTTTTACATTCAGTACATAATATGATAGTAAAATATTAACATATATGATCATTTATATAGGAAATAACATATATATTTTTAAATAATGTTATATATTCATAAAAATTCACAGTAAAAATAGACTGTGTGATGTGCTATCTCTCGTTCTTTGAGAATCAAATTACCCAACATATATGATCAAGTTATTACCCTGTTTTGGGGAACTAATCGTAAATTGATATCTATTTGATCATATTTCTCCTATTAATTTCTCATTTATCACTTATGTATCTTGAGCAGATCACCCAAATACATTTAGAAAATTTATAAATATTCCTAGGCTAATTAACCATTCATAACGGAATATTCAGGATGATTCCTATTCCAAACATAACACTACATTGTGAAAATATTTATTTATTTTTGATAAATCGAAATTAAATAAGTTGTACCCTTAATAATAACTTCAGTAAGAGTGTTTAATGTTAAATTCAAATTTTGCGTGAAAAAATATGGGAGATTTTCTCTAACTCACAAAGAAATAATGGTTCCACTTACCATTTTTTTCTTAAGAAAATCATGGTCAATATTTTAGAATAAATAAATCTATAAAAGTGGAATAATAAAATCACCACCATTATAATGTCCTATAATTCATTGGATATATGATTTTTGTTTTTTAGGTTTTGGGGGTGTTTATAAAATGTTTATAGGTAATTCCAAGATAAAATGGGAGTTATCGATTGAAATTTAAGCTAGATAACTTATTTAATCCATGAAGTGTGTCATTTTTTATATGATAAGTCTTTATAGGATAGTTAAAAGAGGAGTTTTTATTGGTTTCACCAAGATTAATTTATTTTCAGCATGAGGGGTTAAGTTACGATGTGAGTCTTCAACCATGATTTATTGGTGTCACTCTATTTTTTTGGGAAGAAACCTATTGGGACATAATGATTATATTGTAGTTATGAAGGGTCTTGAATATTTTTTAGTTTATTCTCATGTATGGGGATTTTACTTTTATAAGGAAAATTAAAGAAAGAAATACTTTATTTATAGTGTGAATATTTGGCTATGATTCTCTAGTTTCTTTCTCGTTAATATTTTTTAAACCAATACGTTTAGTTTTGTGTCATAGTGTAAGTAAAGGGTTTATTAAATTCAAAGGTATGTACAATTATTTCATTATGATCCCTATAGTTTTTAATTTTATGGGTCAAGGGACACCATTTCACTTTTAACTTGTTTTTTTAATATGATTTGTTTGGCCTTCTAAATTTAGGGATGGTTAAATGATGGATTCCACATTGGACCACCAATTATGGAATTATGAGGAATGCTAAATCATAAATCCCTATTTTATAACTACTAATTATAAATTTTTGTGATGTATCAAATGTTCTATTATTCCTTCAAATTATTATTAATCATATGCCTTCTTTGGCTCGTCTCAAGTTCCATTTGTTCATCCATGGTGGATCTTTAATCATTGGTTCAGAATGATCATGATCCTTTGATCTGTGGTGAGTTTCTCTCTCATTTTTCACTCTTTCTCTATTCATTTCTAACCTCTGGTTTTTATGTTTTTGTTTTTGGGTTTTCTTTTTTTGGTGGCTTGTTTATATAGTTTTTATGGGCAGACTAATATAGTTATGTATTATGATGGATCTATTTGAGTTTTATGGGGTTTTATCTCAATTTCTTATCCATTATTTTGTTTTTTCTTCAAATTATTAGTTGAGGTAGAGGATTATGGACTTATCCATTTTATTTATGTGTAACTTTGTAATTATCATGATTTTTTTCATTATCTGCATGAATTAAAATAACTGACAAAAAATAATGAACTGACCAAATAAATTTAAGAGAAATAAGTGTTAAATATATTTTTTACATGATTCCATGTTATTTATTACATGTTTATGCTTATTTATTAACTATTTCTATTATTAAATGCTTACATGATGTTCTTAAAGTATTTGAATCACCTTTCATAATTAAATAACTACTTAAATACAATTAAAAATTAAGTGAATGGAAATATATAATTAATAATGTTTTTATTTATAAATTATATGTCAAATGAATATTAAAACATGTTTAAGGAAGGTTATTAAATGTGGTTTTGTTCTATGATAAACACTTTTTTTTCTGAGTTTTATGTTTATTACTATCATCTTGTTTTGGTAAACCTTACTATAATTATATTGGTTTTTTTATTGATTTATTATGGTTGGTTTGGGAAGATACTATATTATGTCTATTATGGTTGATTATATGGTTGTTGATGTGTTATTATTGTGGTTGGTTTGAAAAGGCCTCTTTGGGGAGAGTCGAGATGATTTTATTATGAAAATAATGGGTTTTTTGAGGAATTTATTGATTGGGATGGGTAGAATATAATTTATTTTTGAGAGTAGGTTTGTGTGTTTATTTCACAGTGGTCTAGAAATATGGTTTTATACAATTGTTAAATGAAATAATGGCTAAATAATTAAATAAGGAATGTCTTGATAAGTTAATGTTATACTATAATTAATAATTGAAGTAATGGGTAAAATATTTATTGTGGAATTGGCTAGTAATAGAGTTGTTTAAATAAATTGAAAATAGTTAGAATATATCATGGAACAATTAAAGTAATGTGGATGAGAAGAGTAAATCTAGAAATTGATAATGATGTAATTAAATGGGATGTCGAAAATTTTTGTTCGGATGTTATGGGGAAGTGGAGTGATTGATTTCTATCATGATTAGTTTTGGTAGTTGTTTTCAAAGTTTGGTGGCTAATATTAAGTTACTTTTACAGATAATGGTAACAAGGAAATCTAATTTTTGAGTTTACTCTTATCTTTGGGTTTGTTTGGTTACTATATCATCAATAATTTCTCATTATTTATTATTCACAATCACCCAAGTGGTATATCCTTAAATATGAATATATTCTTTTCAGTTCCATGTGTTTTCCAAAAAAATCTAGGTTATAAAGGGAATGGATGGATGACTACTTCCTCTTGCATACTCTATCTTTTAGAAGTAGTATAAACTATGAGGTTCTGGGGTTATGACACACAAGATTTAATGACTTTAAGTTAGAGTTCCTTTTATGTGATGTGGTGACGATGATGTGATAGTGGTTTTAATGCATGGTAGGTAATGTGCATGGTAGTTGGGGGGAATGAGGTTGATTTCATTCAAATCTACATTACCATACTATGATATAGATTTTATATACGGTTTTGATGTGGTGATATGGTATATGGCTGTGTTATGTACTGTTATTTGGGTATATAGTAAGTGATGATGATAATGATGATGTAGTTGTAGTTTTTGTATGTGAATATGATGTTGTGGATGGAATCGGATAACCAGGATGTATAGAATTGGGACATAAAGAATGAAAAGATTAGTGGGGAAGTGACTTCAGGGTTTCTTCTTAATATACATATTTTGATATGATGTTGTTATACTTAGATGAAATATTGGGTGAGTGAGCTTTACAGATTTTAGGTGACAGATAACCAAGAATAGGTGAAGAGTTGTTTTAACTATTTTTTTCACTACAGAATTATTATACTTATATCACTTTCTCACAAGAGGTTTTATGGAGGACCCTACTGGGTATTCTTGTATCATCACCCATATATATATATATATCCATTTTATAGGTTTAAGGAGGGGGTTCGTGATTGGGTTTGGGCACACAATCTTGTGAAAATTATGATCGATGACAATATCACTGCCTTAGAATTATTGTTAGAATTTTATTTTAAATAGATTTTTTCTATATAACATTATATACATTCAGTATAAGGTTTTGTTTTATATTTATGGTGTTGATTTGTGGTTTAATTACATTTATCAAGGATTTATAATGAAAAATCCTCCTATATGTGTGTTTTCATATCCTTGGTATTAATCACGAACCCATGGCCTACTGAAAATGGGCTTCAAGGGTCATTCTCATATTTACTGCCTAACAAGGAGGGGCATAATTGGGGGTGGTTAATGGTAGTGTTTTATCAGATATTTGGTTATGAGATAAGATGGATAATGGATTTTGGAACTGGCGAGGAATTATTGGGTTTGGAAGCAAAATAGTATTAGTCAAACTTAGCATGTGGAATAATAAGGGAGATCATCTGGTATACAGATGTTTAGGTCTCTCTATGATATTTTTCAATGAATTTATGCTTACTAAAATTCCTAAGGGAGATTTTATTGATTGTGGGGTATAAACTAGGGATAATTATATGTATAAGGATTTATAATGATTTCATTTTAATTGTTGTTAATTCTATAGAAATTAAAAAGAATATAACTGAAGTGATCTTAAATTAATTCTTTATTCTTGTAATTAGAAGATTCCTTTAAATGTTTTATATAGATTCCTAGTGGGATTCATCCATGTATGGTTCAAATTAGTGATATGAAATAATATTATATAATCGATCATAATAGGGTTGAGCCAATAGAGAAATATTAGTCTTGGATGAAGATATTTCACTAGTTTAACTATCAAATAATGGAAAGGTATGAGGTTACTGTCTCTGATTAGGATACATGGAAGTGGTTATAGGGGATTGATATAACATTCAATCTGATTTTTTCATGGAAGGAGAATTGGATTTTATTAGCTAAGTTTCATTTAAGATTCACTTCTCATCAATGATGGTTTCTATATCTAAAAGATCAAATGATGTCTGATGTTTCATGGGATAATTTATGGAAGTACTTTCATGTAGAGTTTCTTTCTTCAACAATGAAGGTAGTTAGGTGGAAAGAGCTACTATTTCATTTATAGGGGATCTTGTGCATGTGAAATATTAGATTCTATTTCAAGAATATATTTTATTTCTTCCTTATAGATTTTCCTCATTTATTAGGGTATAGAACATTTTTCCTAGAAGGATTTGTATCTTGAGATCCAGTTCTAGGTTACCCCATTTACACTATTAATGTATCATAAGGTCGTGGAGAAGGCCGAGGTGATCAAGAAGAGGCATGTGAAAACTTTATCACCTTGAGAGGGGATTCATAAATATTTAAAAATGAGAAAGTTTGAAAAAGGAGGCTCTTAGATGTATGATAAATCTAGTTTTTGACTATCATGAAGTCGGTATCAAACTTATTTTTCACTCTTCTCTAGAGATGGAAGTTCTCGACATTCTACCATTGGTTCTAATCCAGTGTTTTTTTCTCATGGAGGTAGATTCCATTGGTATTTTCAGTTATTGAACATTCTTAGTGGTCAGTATACATAAAGTGGTCCATTTCTCAGGCATCTTTAGCTTCAATTTTCCTTGAGACCTTATTAGTAGTATAGAGGAGATTGATTTGGTGTGGTCAGTTTTATTCCATGAAGTTTTTGGTTCTGTATAGACTATATATCATGTGAGGTACCATACATTTTTCTATAACCAAGGATTATGTGTTTCTTGATTTGGGATCTCACACTCCTATAATTTGTAGGACCCTTGGGGCACTGTGAGAGGGGAGGGGTGAATCTGGGTGTCAAATTTTTCTTTTAATGGGATAGATCTTGTTCCCGTGTTGGAAGGAAGTTTTTAAACATGTATGATGAATATTATCATCAATAAAATATTCAAATGTGAAGAGATGGCACACATCAATTTTACATAGTTTACCACTAATAGATACGTCAAAGGAGCATATGTCAACAGTGTGTCGGTCATACCTAAATCCTCTAATCTTCACTAGTTTTGGAATAAAAGAGTACGCACATAATCACTTTATTCTAGGAACACTTCCTTTAAAAAATTTCAAAGATAGCTTACTGCATCCTTCAGAACACTTCTGTTAACTCTTCTTAGCTCACTAAAATTTTAGAATTCTTGCTTAGTTTATCAACATAAATGTCTCTTCAAACAATTGAAATTCAATTCTTTGTCTCTGACAATCATGAGACTCAGTTTGCATCGAAGTCCGGTATTGATGCACTTGGAAGCACTAATCAAACAAACTGGATATTAATATATTGATAGAAGATCCACATTTTACATTCATTCAACACCTACTCTTTCACGTAATATTTGGGATTTTTCATGCAAGATGACTTTCATGAAACCCTTATCTTTCACACAACTACTCCAAAGGGTCCACTTTGTCTTTTTGACAAATGGAACACCTTGTGTGCAAGATTAACTCTCTATAATTATTTCATGTGAAAAATTTCACACAACAGAGCAACGACATATTCGTTGGAAAATTCTTAAGTCTTACATGGGGGTATCCACCTATTTATAGGCCTCGATGATCTTGCATGAAAGTTTCCAAAACATCATCATTGGTGTGAATAAGATTCTTTCTGAGCACACAAAAACCCTTTTGACATCGCATTGAGATTCTTTCACGCAACCTCATCTTTTGTGAAAATTTAAATCTTGTGTGTACCTTTTTCTTTTTCCATATTTTGATGTAGTGAACCCAAATCAAGCCTTGTGAACAAGTTTTCAAATGCCCTTCAATCTTACGTACAACAACCTTTTCCAAAAACACTTTTTTCCATATTCCAATTTTTAGTCCCAAAAAATTAGCAAACACTGGGAAATGATGCCACCTTTAATATTGTTGTCTTCTTGAACTATAAGATCTATTTCCTTATAAATTACCTGATCTTCCATTGAGGATTGACAATAAACACAAACCATTCTCCATTTCCCGCACAAAATAGCCTTGATTCCAACATATTTCACCCACATTTTTCTGACCTTTATTTCTCATGGTGGATAGGATAACATAGACTTGGTGTAAACTACACTAGTGGTAGGTCAATCTATGTTTTATGTGGTGTGTCGATATTATGAGATGATGGTGAGGCAACATCAGTCAATAAATTTTTTTCTTTATTTCATATAGATACAACTATATGATGTCATTATCAATATGGATTTTTTATACTACATGTATTATTTTTGGTTTCTCTTAGAAGAAGATTGTAATCATTTATTAGGAATGATATAGTGTTTTTTTCTTTGAAAGTAAGGGAATTAGGTGGGTCGTAAGTGTATGAAGCCCTTGTCTTCTCAATTGTAAGAGTTTGTGTTGTGATCGATGAATGTTTAGCTTGTGATGTTATTGATTTTTGTTGAGGAGTTTCCTAGTTTATTCCTGAAAGAGGTTTTGGTACACCCCCCTTAGTTTGATATTGAGTTTGGGATAAAGTTGTAGCATGGTGTCACTACAATTTCAATAGATACTTTTTAGATATAGCCTTATAATTTGTAGTAGTTGTTGGTTTATATAGATGAAATATTACCAAAGAGTTTTATCTTGACTGGTGTGTCCTTTTTTTGTGGTCCAGTGTCATTAAACTTGAAGGTAGATGGTATTATGTGGTTTTTTATAGGCTACCAATAGTTAAACAAGGTCAGGATGAAGAAATTTTATTCCCTAATTAGGTTCTATTATATTTTTAATTAGTTTAAGGGAGATTGTTGGGTTTTAAAGGTCTATATTTAGTCTGGATATCTTTATACAATGAAAAATGAGGAATATTTATAAAAAAACTACCTGTAAATATTTCAATGGGAACTTTTAGTTTTTTGTTATGTCTTTTGGTTTAAAGAATTTCCTATCTATTTTTATTGTCTTTATGAACTCAATGTTCTGAAAGTACTTTGATTAGTTCATGGTAGTGGTCATTAATGACATCATTATGTATTTGATGTCCGAGGATAATTATTCCAAGAATCTAAGAGTTATTCCAAAAGTTATATGATGAAATATTCTCTATGTAAAGTTATTTGAATTAAATATTTGGATACGTGAGGTGCACTTACATGGACATGTCATTTCTTAGTAGGGAGTAATAATGTAACCTTTGAAGAAAATGGAAGATATGTCTTGTGTGGATCCAATAATATTGTATAATTTCAATGATTCATTTGTCATATAGGCTATTATAGGAGGTTTTGTCTTATTTCTCATGAATTATGTACCCTTTGATAGCATTGACCACGAAGGACCATGCATTTATGTGGACTTGTGAATTATAGGTGGTGTTTGAGTATCTAAATCAGAATCTATTTAGTGATCATATATTTTTCTTTCCATGGGATGAATTTATGTTTCAGGTCTTCTGAGAAACAAATTATGTTGTCTTGGGTTATGTTTTGATGAATAAAATAGCATAAATCTCATATGGGTCTCATAATTCATGTCCCCACAAGCACAATTATGCCATCCAGGATCTCTAGTTTGTGGAAATTATGTTGGTTTTTAAATTTTAGTGGAATTACCTCATCATTGGGAAATTTATTGTGTTCAAAAATTATAATATTTTGAGGTATATTTTCTATGAGTATTATTATAATTTAAATAAGTGTTGTTGGATGATGTTTTAATAGGAATATGACTTTGATATCTCCAATAAACCATGAAAATGTAGTGTAGTGGTGGATGCAATAAGTTGGAGATTATGTAGAGGTATTCTTAATGAGTCTGGAGATTTAAAGATAGTGATGGGGAATTTAAAATAATTTTATATTAATATAGGGAACGTTAGTGGTATAGGATTCCTATATCTGATTATGGTGATATTATCATTGGAACAATAGGTGGAGGAACCATATCTGGGATATTTAAAGTTAGAATTTTTGGATGACCATGTTGTCTGTGGAGATTTTCTTGAGGGTTGTTCTAAGAATGATCTATATCAGTTATTGTTTTATGTGAATATATTTGTTCCATCGATGGTGTGTGAGGTAGTTATTTATGATTTTTGTCATCATTAATATCACATCCTCCCCTATCCAGTATATATCAATCTTTGATGAGTTAGTTTTGGTGTCCTAAGATGACGGTGTATGTGGATGAGTTTGTGTGCAATTGCATAGTTTTTAATCAGTTGAATACTAATAATTGTGTTCTAGGTAGTTTTTTTAGCAATAAGATATTCCCAAGTGGAAGAAAGTTGAAATATCAATGGTATTCATCAAAATTTTACCTTGAGCTTAGAGAAGAAGTGATTCCATCTGGGTGGTTTTTATTTAATTGAAAAAGTTATCTTTTTTTTATGGTGATAAGGGTATCAAATCGGAAACATTATTTAGTGGTGTAGAATATAAAGAATATTTTATAACTTCAAGAGATTTTGGGGATAATAATATCTATATAGGATCCTTAATTTACTTTGTGACTATGAATGGACTTATACATGCTTTTAGATCTTAGTTATTCCTTAGAACTATGTTTTATTTAATAGATAGAAATTTATATAGAGTGGAATATCTATATTTTGGAGTAAATATTGTGTACATGTGTTCTAGATTTTGGGGGTTCATGGCTATAGAATCTACCCTTGGGTAAGTTCTCTTATAAAAATAACTATCAATTATTCATTTTCATGGATCCATTCGAATTATTGCATGTGTGATCTTATAGATTTATGTTATTCTAGATCGAGGGTGGAGACTCAAAAATATTGAATTCATATTTGGTGAAGAGCATGACCAGGAAGGTACAAATTATTTTTGAGTTGATGAAAGTATCTCATAACCATCAAAATACCTATACTAATTGGAGGACACCTCTTGACTTTGAGGTTGACAATTATGTGTTATTGAAAATTTATCCTCACCATGGAAAATGAAATTCTAGTCAAGGAAATAAGATTTATCCATGGTTCATCAGACCTTGTGTGGTTCTAGAGTGTATAAGTAAGGTGACATATTGGTTTGTTATTTCTTCATAGATGAATCAGATCCCTTGAATTTTTTATTTGATATTTCATCATCAACATTATCATGATGAATCCTATATTATTGATTGGGGTGAGTTAGATATTGAGGATGATATGATGCTTATTGGGCATTCGATTGAGATTAAAGATCTCTAGGATAATGTGATGTGTGGGTGTATCATTCCTTTGGTTAGTGTCTTATGGATGCATGGGGGTTTGAAGAGTATATGTGGGAACATTAATCACAAATGAATGCCCAATTTCTTGATTTCTTTGATCCCTAATTATTTTTTTATGCTATTGAGATACAATATTTAATTCTTATATAATTGAAGTTATTATTTTTTATGTGTATTTTTTTGATTAAATTTATGGTGAGATTCCTATTTTAGAGGTATATCATGGGGTGTTTCATTTTAATATTGTTTCTATTTCATACCAAGTATAGTTTTAATTATTGAGGAAAAGAATTGTTTGTGGGGTATTTAATGTAAGGTAATGGACTTACATGGACCTTTAAATTGTATTATCTAGGTGTTAGAGGAAAAGAAGAGTTATAAAATGAAGTTTGAGCTGATAAACTTAGTTTCACTGTCACGGGTTTTGTTTCACCATGAGAAGGGTTTCAAGGAAAGTTGGAAGAGTAGGTTTCCGTGGTTTTATTAATATTTTTTGGTTATGGAATGAGGGGTTAATTTACAGTACGATAATTTGAACATGATTTATTAGAGTCTCTATATTTAATTATAGAAATCGTATTGTGAAAGGATGATCATATTTTAGTGTAACGTTTCTCAAGAAGTTTTTTGGTTTAATATCACATATTTTACTTCACAATGTGATGAGGGAAATTATAGTGTGAAATTATTAGTTTATGGTGTGAGGTTTTGTAAATTATTTTATGGTTCTTTTCTAGTTAATCCTTTTTTACATCAAGATGGTGTTTAGTGAACTAAAGTGTAATTATGGGGTTTATCAGGTTTAAAGAGGGATGCTGAGTGTCAGGAACCAACCTTGGTTGGCCTCGAACAGGTAACCTGAGATGATTTTTAGCAAGTCTTGAGAGGTTTTCTCTGTCCTCAGGGGGTATAAAATGGTGTTAGGGCATCAATAGAGAAATGAGGGAACAATTTCTCCCAATATAAAAAAATAAAAAAAATAAGCAGATCTTCCCAATATAAAAAAAATACATTTCCAATTATCATCATTTATACAAGGCTGAAAATACAACAAACGAAACAAATAAACCAACTAAACCTGACCACCATAACCTCTCCTTGTGACCTTGAGGGTCACTCTCTGATACCAGAACCAACAATCGCCTATGGTGATTCAAACCAAGATGTAACCTACATCAAAATATAAAAACAAGAAATAACTATAAGACTAACTATTAAAACTAAGTATATGTTTTTGAATAAATATATTCTGAATACACATCCTTTAAATAAAGAAACATCTACATTAGGTTAGAAATACAATATATGAAAGTAATCTTTTTCCCCAAAATTTGCACTTTAAAACCAAACACGGTCCATTTTCATTTTTCATTACAAATTTAAATTCATTACTAAGAAATATACATTGGAATTTTAAATATGAATGTTGATGTTCCATTTAAAAAGGAGAGTAATGGTGTGAAAAGAATTTCCAAAAAAATTATAAACATTTTCAAACCAACTCATTACTCTCTAAAGAAAATACCTCACATGAGAGCACCAATAATTGTGACATAATAAAGGTAACAGAAATAATCACATGAGACCAACCAACCAATTTAAATATCAATAATCCATTAAAGATAACTAAGTTCTAGTAGATATGGGAAAACATAGGAACTCATGAATAATCAAGAATATACTATACATGTGGACTCATCCTGGAAATCAAGCCTCACTCAATGACATCAATAACGCATGCACACTCGATCATACACTACCTGTCCTGAACAATGGGCACTATCCCGTATAAATAAAAAAATATCCCCTTGTTATGGGTCACTATCTAGAGAATAATACTAAGCTAGTGCAGCAATCATTCTCAAAAAAATTGCTCCTTATGCCAGGTTCCCATGTCAAAATGTAAAATAAAATGGGGGTTACACAACAATGCCAATAAAGCACTAAATTACATTCACATATATCATATATAATTAACTCACACAAAATATCACCCTCAGGCTACCACAAGAATCAATCTCCAACATTAAAGCCATTATATCTCAAAGGATTCCACACTAAGGATCTCCCATTCCACACAAGTAAATGGGTCACAAGGAGTCCACAATGAGGACATCCCACCCATTCAACATAATGAATCACTCAAATTCCATAGTTAGGAAATCCCATCCATTTAGTATAGACAATGCAAGATAATTATCCAAGGAGAGTTTTCTCGATACAAATCTTCACCAATTTCACAAAAGTGCCAAATGGGCAACACACCATCATCACATTCCAAACCATTTTAAAGATCCAAACACCCTTCATTTTTAAGTCCAAAACCATTTATTAAATACAAAAAACCATTTTTTATACCAAAAATGCATTTAAAAATCCAAAACATGCTTTAGATATCCAAAATAACTCACAAAATCCAACTGGGCATTTTATCAAACATTTGTTGTGAAACATTTAACAAAACAATAAGACATATAAAAAAAGCAATAATTACTTTCAATGCCAAAAAACTATTCCAAAGATCATGCATCATTATTTAACATATAAGGAAGGTGAAAAAAGCATGAAACAAACAAATATTCAATTTATAGGTAAGTTCAAAGGGAACCCTACCTCATTCTTACAACGCTTCAACAAAACGCACCTGAAACAACATCATAAAGGTTCCAAGATCCAAGAAAAATAAATAGGTACCCAAAAAACAAAAAAAACACCCTACATAAAACAAGGGAATACATGAACCCTAGGTCCAAGATACCATAGGACACGAATAAATCAAAATAAAATGGAAGAAATAGGAAGAGGGAGAAGAGAATAGAAGAGAGGAATTCCTTGATAAATTTAGCCAAAATCCTTGAAGAAACCCTAGATCCACACCATGGAAGAGAGTAGGAATCTTGGGGACAGAGTTAAATGACTCATTTAGGTCACATGAACAAAGAGAAGAAAAAAATGGGTGTTTTGGTGTTAAAATCATAAGAGGAAAGAATATGAATTTCACAATTACTAAGATTTGGGTAACTAGAAAAATTTAGCCACACGGTTTGGAAAATCATGTGATAACCGCATGACATGGTTCTACCATAAGACAGAACATCCTCAGATGCTTGCTGTATGGTTTGAATAACTATATGTGATTCATTCACAGTTAACTAGAATCATCCCATTGCTTTCATGATTTCCTATATCATGTTGCACAGTTTCCTCTAACCGTGTGAAAACCATGTTCCACATAATGTAAAGACCCCAAACACAAATTTTCAATAAAAACACCTAGTTGAAACTAATTAATAAACATAAGATCAAAAATAAATGAAATTTAAACTCAAAATTTAAACCCATTGAGCCTGAAACTCGATAGAATAACCAATATCCAAAACTGAACTGGAACGAAGGGTGAAAACAAAAATTTGGGTGTGATAATTCTACCCACCATAATTCTTTCCACCCCTTAGAATCCACAACATTTTCAAGTTTATCTATCAAGGAAAAAATTATTTTTCACAACTACATGATTCAACCTATCAAACTAATAACACCTCAACCACTACCAGGCACAACTCATACCACTTCATAGAAATTAATAGAAAACTCAAACTACAACCCTCACAACCTAGCCAAAAATAAAACCACTTGATTTGATTAAAAATCCCAACATTCCCCCAAAAGGAGAGGAAATAAAATTTAAATAACTTCAAATGAAACCATACATTACCAGTCTAACATCGGAGCTACACCTGATTACCAACACGAGAAGCCTGAATAGAATCCCCGCTATAAGAAACCAACTGACATTGACCAACTATAGAAGAAACCTCAATGAGACCCACGGTGGGTATCCCCACCATTTTAAATTTTCATCTATTTTCCAAAAAACAACCCTTTCTAATAAACCCATAACCAATTTACAAAGGGTGACTACACAAGGACCCTAAATTCAGAGGTTCGTGTCTGAAATGGCAACATCGTTGAAATCTCAAGAAAATGAGACCACAAAGCTTCCTTACATCCCAATAGAAACTTTTAAAATACAAGGGTCTCAATGGGGAAACACATTATTTGAACCCTTTTTATCAAAATGGGACATTTTTATGACAATTAAGATACAACAAGAAACTTAAATTGTCCCCATTCCAACACAAGAGACTGAACACCAGGCCAAGGTCCCTAACACCCCTTGGATTCATGACTACAACCCAGCTTTATTATGAGGCCTATGGATGAATTAATGATGTTTGAATCATCGAATAACTCATAGTACTGAGCTAAAAATTATTTATTGGAACTCTTATATTCCATTAAAATAGGGAATTCGAAAATGAAAAATAGAATGCACCTCTACTCATGAGAGAAAATATTTTAAAACTTCTAAAATATAAACAAACATTCATTAAAAAATAAATTATTATGAGATTCAAAACATCCACTCTTATAATTTATATGAAAAAAACTTCAAAACACCACTCGACATATCAATTACATCATTAATAAACACCAAAACAAAAAGAGAATTTGTACTGAGCCCCAATAAAACTCTACTCCTACAAATTGGATCCATGTCGCTTCCTAGAAACACCTCAACAGAACCGCTTCAAGTGACCTAGGAGTCCATAGGCATGATAGGTCTTTAGATCACTTTAACCTGATGAAGTTTTATAATATTTCTTTTCACACTGATGACACAAAATGATCATATGATTAGAATAATCTAATGAAATATATAAAGGAATTTTAATTATGTGACCAGAACCAACAACTTCAGGCTTCTTTCCAATCTCTAAACTAGAATTTCACTCATCACATCTAGATAATAGGGTAATATTATTTTCCTTAAACACTCCTTCTAACATAACTTCATCCAAAAAAAGTTTCTTCACCACATCAGTAAAGGAGGTTAGATCAAACATTGATACCTTTCACTGAAGATCACGATGAATCCCATACTTGAAACATTGATCCTTCAAGGATTCATCTACAACATACTCCAAAATATAATGAGATAGGTCCAAAAAATATTAAATAACTCCAACATAGTTCCATAGAATTTTTGTAAACAAAAAATCTCCATTCCCTTCCTTACCTTTACCACCTCAAATAAATATCGACTAATAAACAAAACATTGAACAAATCCCATGTAAGATATTCATGAGTCTTGTTCCAAGAGACAGACTTCCCCTACTTCCAGGTCAGACCTTCAAGAATAAAGGTATAAAAATTTACCTTTATCATCTCAGAAAACTCATAGAGACTGAATATCCTTTTAATTTTCTATATCCACTCTTCAGCTGCAAGAGGATTCACTTGACCATAAAAGAGAAGTGGGTTTGACTTTCAAAACTCAATAACGAAATCCTTAGGTTGGTAAACAAGAAAACCAACTTATGAGGAACCACCAATAGCTTCACAACAAATATCCATCAAATAATTGTGTGGAAGAACACTAACTAATAGAAAATCCAAGAGCTCAATCCAAATCAACTCATCAAAAAGTGTTTTAAAACTAAAAGCACCATATAAAAAACACTTACAAAGTTATGGGAAAATAAACCACACAACTACCAGTCATTAAAAACATCAAAATTTCCCCCTTGAAAATACTTTATAAAGAAAACCGACATGGTGGATTTCACATTGACCAATGGTATTCCCAGAAGAATCACACATGCACATTCTCATGCCAAACTGGGCACTCATCAAGTTATACCAATCTGGGCACTCATCCACCCATAACATCATCCATCAATTTTCCCAAACATATTCATGTATTTGACCACCCATGGGTATAAAAAAGGTAAAAAAACAAAATTTTAATTTCCAAAATACGTCTAATCCATGATTTCAACTTCACAATTATCTTCCCATTTCATTTTTCACTAAAAAATTTAAAATACCACCAAATTCTAAATCAAATACATTTTTTAACTCGATACTTCAATTCACATTATCCCATTCAAAAATAAATTTCTCATGAGTTATATCAAAACCCCCAGTTCATACCATTCAAAATATTTCCATCGAGAATCATTTGATAAAGAATCTCATTTCTTATTATTTAAAAAATTTCCAAAACCCTTTTTGAAACAAATATGAAAATTCATTTTCAATATTTACAAAACCAAACCATGACCACCTAAATCATAATATTAATAATTTCTAAATAAGGGTTTTCAATGAAATTTTATGAATCAAGGAATACCAAAAACAACTCACAAGTCAAAATTAGTATCGATGGGTCACTTGGGCATTTGGTTAGAGATTATATCCCAATTACTCCATCATCATGGAGTGTCTTCTATGACTATATCTCTGGATCCCATGGCTTGTTGGGCCCTAAAAATCACGAATACCACTATCCCAACTCCTTTTTTGCATTTCACAAACAACAAACAAACCAAAAGAACCAAAGGAACCAAATAAAACTCGACTTCCCATGGAATCCCAAGGTTTGATATAGAAAGTGTTGTCCAGTAACTATATCATACTTACACCCTAAGGTTATGAAAGTCCTCCTCCATATAACTAGACATACCAAATAACAAAGGGAACATTGAGAGCTATGTACTCTAAGGAAACCACCTCCTCTGATAACATTGTGTCACAGACCAACCCGGGTAGGCCCCGAACTAGTCACCCAAGTTAATATGGGGAAAGTCCTGAGAGGTTTTCCCAACCCTCATGGGATGCAACTAGTGTTGGGGAATCAATATAAAAATAAGGGAATTATTTACCAATATAAAAATAAACAATATAGTAGAAATAAATAGGGCTTCCCAATAAAAAATACATTCACACCTATGATCATTTATACAAGGCTGAAAATACAATAAATTGAAAAATAAAACTAACTTAACCAGAAAACCACATCATCTACTTGTGACCCTAAGGGTCACTCTTGGAAACCATAACCAACCATCTCCCATGAAGATTCAAACCAATATGAAACCTACATAAAAATATAAAAATAATAAAGAACTATAGGCATGATTTTTAAAACTCAGTAGGCTTGCCCAAAAAAATCTACTCCCAATATGCTTCCTTTCAATATAAAAATGTCAACTTCATGTTTGAAATAAAATTTATGATAGTAATATTTTCCACACATTTTTTCACATTAAAACAAAACACATTTAATTTCCCTTTTACATTAAAAATTAAAATTCTTTACTAATAAAAATACATTATAATTTTAAAGAAGAATGACGAAGTTCAATTTAAAATGAAGAGTATTGGTGTGAAAAAAAAATTCTCCCAATACATTTTCATAAAACATTGAAAACCAAATCCTTAATCTCTAGATAAATACACCAAACATGAGATCACCAACAATGATCACATAATAAGGGAAATGGAAATAAGTACATGAGAGAAACCAACCCACAAACATCTCAACTATATTAATAGATAACTATGTTCTAGTAGACATGGTAGAAAACTATGAACTCATAAATAATAAAAAACATTTTATACATGTTGAATCATCCTAGAAAGCATACCTCACTTAATGAAATCAATAAATACAACATGCTTGATTACACCCTACCTGGCCTGACTGAGGGGCACTATCCCATAGAAAAGAAATACATCCCCTACTACAGGCCACGAGACAGAGTGTAATACTAATATATTGCAACAATAATTCTCCAAAAATTCACTTGCTATGCTAGGTTCTCATGTCAAGATGTAAAATAAAATTGGGGTGAGCCACCAACACTAATAAAGAGTTTAATCACATTCACATATATCATATATAATAAACTCTCACAAAAAATCACCAACGGGACACCCCAAGTAACAATATATTTCTTTGAATCCATTAGATATCAAAGGAGTCCTCACTGAGGATCTTCCATTCCACACAAGTAAATGGGTCATGAGGAGTCCACAATGAGTAAATCCCACCTATTCAACATAATGGATCACAAGGATTCCACAACAAGGAAACACCAACCATTAAATATAATCAAGGAAAGAGGATTATCCTAGGAGAGTTTTCTTGAAAAAAAATTCAATAATTTCACAAAATATCCAAACAAGACACACACCATCATCACATGCCAAACCATTTTAAAAAGCCAAAAACCCTTCACTTTCAAGTCCAAAACCATTTAAAATCCATTTAGTAAATCCAAACCACCATTTTTATAGCAAAAATATATTTAAAAATCAAAACCATTCATTAGATATCAAAAATAATTCACAAAATCCAACCGAGCATTTTATCAATCACTTGGTGTGCAACATTTTACAAAAAAAAATACCACTTATCACAAAACAAAGAACAAATCATTACTTTTCACCCCAAAAAAATATTCCAAAGATCATTAATCACTATTTAACATATATGTAAAGTTAGAAAAGAATGAAACAATGAATCTTATGTTTATAGACAAGTGGAAAGGTAAACTTACCGCAATCTTACAATGCATCAACAATGAACACCTGAAACGACCTTGTCAAGGTTCCAAGATCCATGAAAAACCAAGAGGAACCATAAATCCAAAAAACCCCAAACATAAACCAAGTGAATACTTGAAACCTTTTTCTAAGAGACCATAGTATAATAATAACTCTAAATAAAATTGAAGAAATATGAAGATGGATAATAGAACAGAGGAATAGCTTGATAAATCGCACCCAAAACCATGAAAAAACCCTATATCCACACAATGAAATAGAGAACAAATCTTTGATAATGAGGGAGAATCCTTATTTAGGTTGCATGAACCCGGGAATGAAGAAAATGAGTATTTTGGGGTTAAAATATCTAGATGGTATAATATGAATTATAAATTTTTTTTAAGATATGGGTAGCTCGTATGGTTTGTCTGCACCTTTTGGTAAACTATTCACCAACTGAGAGACATGGTTCTTCCACAATAAATATCCTCCTACACACTTATTTCATTGTTTTAATAACCAAATGTGATTCATACACCCTCAAATAGAAGCATCCCAAGTCCCACACAGTTTCATGGAGTACGCTGCATGGTTTCTTCTAACCCTGCACAAACCGTGTGCCACCCACTGTAAAGTCCAAAAACATAATTTTTCAATGAAAACGCCTAATTAAAAATAAGTAATAAACATGAGGTCAAAAAAAACTCACCTCAAATTCAAACTCATCATGTCAAAAACTTGTGAGAAAAACCGATATCCAAAAAATAACTATAATAAAGGGCGAAAACAAAAATCCAGGTGTGACACTGAGGATTGAATTTTAATAAATAGAGTTTAAAATGTTTAAATATAGGGACAAACATTTCATTGTGACCTTCTTTGGTTTATTTTAATCTTATAAATTTTGACTCCTCTAATTTTGGGGATCATCGTACCATGGATTCGAAATCATGATGACAATTATAGACTGAGATATTTTAATGTTTAGAATATAAATTTAGTGGTTGTATCTAATTTTTTTATTCTTATAACTTCTTTAGAACCCTATGAACTCTTTATCTCATCTAGAGTTCCCTTTGGTCATTATTTTGTGTCTCTTTGATCCATGGTTTGGATAAATCAAGGCCCTTTAATCTAAGGTCTGTTTCTCCCCCTCGTTTCCACTATTTTTTTATTCTCTCATTCCATCTTATTTTCAAGAGGATATAACCATAATTTTTCCATGATTTTGTGGTTCCTTGGTAATTTTTTTATGGGATATTAATTTGGAAAAATATTTATGTGGAACCCTTTGGTTTTGGAGGGGTTTGATCAATGGTTCTTCTTTGTTCCAGTTTTGCATTATTTAAATCATCAATTGAGGTATGTGATTTTATAATACAGCTTTTTTTATTCTATAATTAAAATTTTGATTCTTTAAATGGATGTATGGTTTTTATTAATATAAGAAATAAAATGGATAAACTAACAAAATTTAAATGTAAATGAGTGATTGAAATATGTTTTAAATGATTTCATGTGATTTATTATGTGTTTATGCTTCTTGACTGATAATTTCTATTGTAAAAACCTTGTGTGATTTTATTTATATAGTTGAATCAACATTAAAAATTTAAAAACCACTTAAATATGGTGATACATTCAAATAATGAATGTATGTAATTAATGATATTTTTGTTTATGCATAAGAGTTTAAATGAATATAAATACATGTTTAAGGAGGTTGTTTAATATGGTTGTTTCAGTGATAAAATTTATATTATTATGAGTTTATTTTTTCTTTCTTCCATCTTATTGTGGTTACACTTTTTTATATTAGAGAGTTCATGATAGTGAGTTAATGTGGATTTTTTAGGGTGATGGGGTGTTGTGGTTGTTATGGCTAAAGTTGGGGATGATGATCTGTTCCTCCTATGATTGGTTTGGAATGATTTTTATAGTGAGAGATAGTGACTTGATGTTATTGTATCAATATATTTGTTATGGTGGTTGTTGAATGATATTTTTTGTGTAAGATGCGGTTTTGAGGGGATTTTGGTGTGGTTGTGTCTCAATGGCCTGAACATATGGTTTTATAATGAAATTTAATGAAAGAATGAATATAAAATTGAAATTGGAATATATTTATGGGTTAATGGTTTTTTGGAATTAAAATTTGATGTTATGGGTAAAATATGTTTGGTAAAGTAGGTCAGTAATACATGTGCTTATATGAAATTGTAAGGGATGAAATAAACCATGGTATAAATAATTTAATTTCATTAGTAATGGTAGATATATACATTGATAATGATTTGATTAAATTTGATGTTCTGTGGTTGTTATGGGGAAGTGTTAGGATTGATTTGTGTCTTATTTTTGTAGAAACAACTTTTAGTTTGAGTTTAGTGTATCATCTATATTTTAATTTTATTTCTTATACACTACCTCTAGATTTTGGTATCCTTGTTGGGGTGTATATAGTTTTGGGTTTTGAGTGTTTTCTGAAACATATAAGGTGTATAGGGATCATACAGATAACTACTCCATCTTCCCTTATCTCTATCTCACCCAAATATAATATAAGCTATGGTGGCCTGATTTTAGGATTCATCAGATATAATGTCTTGTAGTTAAAGTTCCTTTCATGTGGTGTGGTGATGATGATATGATAGAGGTTGTGATGTGTGGTGGGGGATGTTCATAATATTAGGTGGAGGCGAGGTTGGTGTTTTTCATGTACACAGTACCCTACTGTGATAAGTATTTTATATACAGTTATGACATGGAGATAATATATTTGGTTGTGGTATATAGTGTGATGTGGCTATGTGGTATGTAGTTGTGATGATGATAATTTGGTTCTAATTGTGGTATGTGATGTGATATGAGGATATGTGGATATGGAAGGGATGGGAGCATTAGGGACCTTTTTAGTTAGGAAATGAGAGTAACTACATTAGTGGGGAAGTGGTTGTGAGTTTCCTTATTGATATACTAATTTTGATAATATACTATTATACTTGCATGTGATATTGGGTAAGTGATCCCTGGTGAGGTCAGGTGGTAGATAACCTAGCATAAGTGATGAGTTGGTTTGGCTATTTACTTAATAAGGAATTAGTATACTTCCTCTACTTTTATATGATAGGTTTTTGGGAGGATAAAACTTAGTATACTTATATGGTCACCATATATATACATATCTTATTTTATAAGTTTCTAGGAAGGAGATGGGGATCAAGATTGACCTTAGTAGCTCTTAGAGATCTTGATTAGTGTTAACATCGCTACCTTAGGAGTCTTTTTGGAATTTCTTGATGAGGCCTTTATTCTATATGAGATTTAAATAAATTATCAAAAAAGTTTTATTTTATATTTATGGTGTTTATTGGTCATTTTATTTCATGTTAATGGGATTTTAAAAGGTAATGCCTCCCATATATGTGTTTTCATATTCTCTGTGCTAGTCTCCAAACCATAAACTACTGAAGGTAAGATTTGGGTCACTCTTATCTTTATTACCATCCCATGAAGGGTGCCAATGGGGGAAGATTTTAGTAGATACCCTTACATTATTTTATAGTACATTTTAGATGGATATTGTAATCTACTCATACCGATGGATGTAATAATCATGTGTTTTTAAACATTTTAGTTTCACCTCTATTCTATTTAACTGGTTCTATATGTGTATTGAATTATCATATAGAAATTTTATAGTCTCTATTACTTTTAAAAACCATTTCTTCTCTAAATTTTTCATAAATTAAGAAGTGAAGCGAACTTTCCAATTATTATTGATGATAAACTTGAGATATTGTTAAAGTATGATACCCAAATCCATTAAATCTTTCTGAGATTTTAAATCATCTTTTTTCTTCCCCCTGATATTTAGAAGCAAACAAGTTAAAATTTTAACATACATTTTTTCAATATGCATTATTTCTAATAAATGACCTAAAAATGGGTTAAAAAAAATAATAATAAAAGAATATATATTTTCCATTAATTTTTTTTCCTTTCTATAACTAACATTTGATATTTTTAATTTATTAAATGCATTAGTACCTACCATAAAATGAGGTGGTTTCTCTATCTCAATGGTATTGTTATTTTTTTTGAATATTTTTCCTATATGGATGATTCATTTCCAAGAATCATCAATTGTCCATGAAACTAAAACTATAATCAAATTAAAGTATTTTAGATTATGTCTTCTTTATAAAGACATGATAGGATAGTTTACCATTCGTACTAAACTTTTTATTATTCCATATGTAAGAAAATATATTATAAAAATAAGAAATTTAAATTTTATTGAAGCATAATATACGCACACAGCCCCATTTCAAAGATACTTTGACTCTTTTATTAAATCTTTTAAGTACACATTTATATTATTTTTAGGATTATAAGGCCTAGATATGAGTATATTTAGAATAGGAAAGGTTTTTTACATACACAACCATGAGGAATGTTTATAAATGTTAATGAAAACTATCCATTTATTTTATGAAGAAATAATATAAGCAAGTGGATTAAAACCTTCACAAGATAGACCCAATATGTTATTATATACTTAAAATGCAAAATTAATATGCCAAGTATAAAATTAATACCATGATAATCCATCATATATATAAATCAATTTATAATTATCCTTATATACCTCAACATCATTTCATAACATATATTTTCACAATTTATTAGAAATCAAAAAATATTGAAGCTTAGGAATAAATGGAAAGTACTAAATTATTTTTTTAGTAATGGAGATAGTGTCACATGTTTATTGGGATTCCATCAAGTTATACCAAATTTTTTCACTCATTCTGGCCAATGATTTCTTCCTAAAATAAGAAGTAATATTTTAAGAAAGAATAAATTTTAGTAGTTGAGAATCTAAGTTAATAATTTGAATTAATCTCCATATAATGATTTGTGAGAATATATTAATTATAAGAGAGTTATCCCTTAAAAAATTGAATAATATGATCAATTCCAAAATTATAAATTCTTTATAAAGTTTTCACGTTATTTAATCTTATTAAAAATTCCAACTATATCATTTCACCAAATTCTTGATATACATGACCCCTTGCATCCTCTATTATTTTTTTCACTCCCTCAACATCATAATTCTAATTAGTTGTATAATGTGTACATATACTTATGTATTCTTATATTGGCATACTTTTGTTATCATGTTGATAAATAAATGGAAAATAATCAAATATAAAATTATCCATTACACTCCTTTTATTTATATCATCAGCATTATGCTCTTAATTTTTCTCTCCACTTTGAAACTAGAGTCAATTTTTAGTTTAAAAACTAACTTTTTTATATAATAAATCACTTCTTCAAGAATTAATCTGGGTATTCCAACACAATTATAACAAGGAAAGTGAATAATACCTCTATCTGAAGCATTACTAAATACAAAATCTAAAATAAAATCCAACTCATTCTGAAACATAGTTGAGATATGATCAGTACCATAAATCTAATTTCCATCCATTATGATATACAAAAGTAATTTATTATTGAAATCAATAAGGATGAATATAATTATAAAATAAATAACAATAATGAATCTTTGGAATAAAAACATTAAAAATAAAATATTTCAATAATTTAAAATATATGTTGATTTGTCTTATAACAATGTTTTTATATTTTTAGTTCACTTTATGAATTAGAGACACTACCAAGTCAGGTTATTTTAATTTTATAAAATATATTATATAAAAAAATTGTGAATATGATATTAAAAGAATTTTATTTCTTATATGATATGAAATTTAGTATATTTGATTGATAATATGTTTTTGGAAATAATTTGAAAGTGGAAAAATTGAAACTATAATAATTCAATTATTACTTCATATCTATAATAAACATAAAAAAATGTTTATATTTATAATCAATATCCAAGGGTGATCCACATTAGTATAAAATTATAAAATATACTTATCATTCTATAAAAAATATTTTACTTTAACATTTGTTAAAAACAATAATATTCTTTTTAAAAATAATTAACAACCAACATACATTGAAAAACAATAACCTATATTTTAAAATAAACTTATCTAGCAATTTAATTTTCTATAAGAAACACAATTAACACCCAAATGGGTAAAAACAATAAAAACATTTTAATACATAATTTTATAGATCTTAATATTTTAATCATAGTAAACAACATCTATATTCCATCATTCTCATCTGCAGAATAAAAACAATTATAACATCATGTTCAGTTGAAATTTTATATATATTTTTATATACCTTAAAATAAGATATTCACATCATTATTACAAGGATATAAAAAATAACTATAAAGAAAAAATAAACATACCAAGATACCAAATTTTCAAATCCCCATGTTATTATTTCCTTTAAAATTTAACATTTATAAACCCAATAAACCTAATATTCACTTATACAGTGATTTAAAAAAACAATCACATAAATGTACAAATTAATTATTATAAAAACAAATGAAAATGTATCTATATAAGTTTAACTATTAACACAATCTATAATATTACATTATAACTCTTCCTCGTGTTCAATTTTCTATTTAATTATACTGACTAAAAAATATCATTCAATCAATCAAACTCATTATCATTATGGATGAAAAGAAAATTATGTTCAATAAATATCAAACAAAATATAGAAATATCATTATTTTGAATTTAAATTACTTTAATATAACGTATTAGAATTTATAACAAGCTTATTCAAACTATATACACCACATTTGATTGAAATTTATCATACCTATTTTTTTATCATTTAATAATTAAATTAAAAGTATCAAATGAATAAATTAATAACCCTCAAATAAAGTTAAAAATAATAAATTCATAAAATAAATATTTCCATAACCCTCTTAAATATATTATATTAAAAAATTACATAGGATTCAGTTAGATGTTGTGAATAAAAATGATTAAAAAATACATGGATTATGGTTAAATTTCTGATGCATTGCGATAAAAAATATAATTTAAATGAATCTTGGTAGATAAATAAGGAATAATCATGAACTAAAGAGATAACTAATACCATTTTATGGCTATAAATTAATTAAATTTATGTCTAATAGAATATATAGGGAATCTATAATACGTTGATTTGATGAAAAATATGAATTATATTAAAAAAATAGATGAATTATGTGGGGATTGATGGGTCATTTGGGAGAAGGGAGTTGGTTCTTTGGCTAGAGAGGTAAGTAAATTGAGATCCAAGGAAGATGAAGATTCGTAACTAGAATTTTTTTAAAGGTTATACTAATTGATAAAAAATATATTGGTATAACCATCTTTATATGAAAAGTCTTTTTAAACTATTGGTATAGAGTGGATATTTTAATGTTATACCAATTTTTTTATAAAAACCATTAGCATTACTTTAGCTATACCCATGATTATAAAAAAACATGAGTATAAATGTTTCATTATTGCTTATATTTTTAGTAGTGATTCTAAAGTGTAAACTATTATTGTATGAGAACTCAACTAGTGGAAGATGTAGATTCTAGCCTCCTTTGAAATCCATCATTCAATATCTCAACATTCCTTTAAAATTATAATCATTTCATATATACCATTATTTTAGGAAAGATAAGTTGTGATAAATATCAGTTATCTAGTCATTTACTATTGAATACTCCTCTAGGACTTTGAATTGAAACCTATATATTCATTTTATATGATTTAAAGTGGTGATTCATGTTATATTACCACTTATTTATATATATATTAGTATGTTGGTTGGGAAATAAATCCACTCAAATTTCAATAAAGAGAGAAAAAAATTTAATAATATCATCCACAGGATAAATGGAATTATTTCCTTTATAATTATAGGGATTTCCTGTAATTAAATCCATGGTAATATTCTCTTGTTTTTATATAAGTTTTTTAATGGTTATATTATTCCCTTAGACTCCTGGGGTTCAACCTGAACTTACTGAAAGACCATGTTACGTAATGTATACTCTACAATCTCACCTATAATTTTTAATCACTATGAATTCTCCTTGAGATCCCTAATCATCTTTTTACTTTTGGGGTGAATAAAGAATGATGAGTTTTATGCATAATTCAATAACACCTTATTTAATTCAGGGAAATATAGAAAACATTTTCATTTTCTACATCATTAACTCCATTTTTATCAAGTTTTAAATCTAAAATGTTCATGACCTTTTCTTATAACTTCAAATCATCTATATGTACCTACTTAATCTTAATATATATAAATGTTTGAACAATCACTTGGTAAAGGTTTGAGTTGATTTCCTCCCTTATGATTCAAATGTTTGTATTTTAAAAATCCATTAGAATTTGGTCACGTTCAATCCTCATCATGGATAATGTATCATTATCCTTTCCCTTGAGAGCACCAACCACCTTGTTCACCTTCCCATGTAGGCAATGTAATGAGAAATAATAATACTTGAATAACTCCAACCATAACTTTTAGTGCATGTTTGACTCCTTATATTAAATTATATAATTTAATATTATATGATTAGTATATATATCACACTTCACTTCATAGAGATAATTCATCCAAATATTTAATACAAATATTATTGATACTAGTTATAAATCATGTTTTGGGTAATTTTAATCATGGAACTGATGCAAGGAATAGGCTACTGCCTAGTTATTTTCCATGAGAACACACATGAGTCCATTATTTAAGGAATCACTATATATCACAAACCTTTATCCACTATAGGGTTGTGTGAGTACATGGGTATTGACTAAAATATTCTTAACAACCTTGATCTTTTCTTATTATTCTTTTATAAAAGGTAAATTGATTCCCCTCTGAGTTAACTTGGTTAGTGAATTTGAAAATTGTCAAAACTTTATCACAAATAGTTGATAATATCTAACTGATCTAAGGAAACTAAGGATCTATGATATATTTTTTATAGTGTATTAATTAATCATTTCTATATTTTGAGGATATATAGATATACCTTCATTTTTTATTATATAACCAAATAGTGATACAATATGATTCTAAAATTCATTCTTAATGAATGTTTTTGTATATTTTCACCTTTATTAAAGTCTTTTACATAATATTCGAATGATCTTTATATTATTCCTTACTCTAAGAATATATGAAAATATCATCATTAAATTCAACCAAAAATTTATGAAGTTAATCACTAACAAATCATTTCATAAAATCCATGAAGTTAGTGGGAGAATTTTACATCTGAAAGAAATCATTATGAATTCATAGTTCCCGAATCCTATTTTAAAAGTTTTCTTGGGTATATCTTCCGTTTTTCACATTAACTGATGATATAAGGATATAATATCTATGTTTTATAAATATTAATCCCCAAGAAGTTGATCTAACATGATACAAATACAAGGTAGATGATACGTTTTCTTGATCATAATCTTATTAAACTCACAAAAATCAATATGAAGATTCGTTGATCCATCAATTTTCTTAAAAAAGAGGACTAGTTCACCACTTGGTGGAGAACTTTTCCATATAAAATCCTTGTATAAATTCTATAGTAAGTTCTTCTTTAATCACTCCAATTCAATAGTTTTTATTTAATAACATAAAAATAATTAATGTTATATTGGATAAATTGAAAAAAACTAAAAAAAATTATAATTTAATATAAATCTAAATAATAATAATATAAAATGTTAAATAATATATTATAATAAAATTATAAGGCCCCAGCCTTAAACCTTACTTAATCTTGAGTTATTACAAGATTACACATTGAGGATCTTTCCAGTTTTAGAGTTTTAGAGAATTAGATCATGAACTTGGCATTACATTCCACATTTTAAAAAAGTTGTTACATAAAATACAGTATTCATTATTCCCATCAACGGAAACATATTTAAAATAAAACATGGATTCTTTCATGACACTTCCTTAACACTATCATCACATCATGAACCTTTCCCTTGACCTGTGAAAAACATTTCAAAAAAAACTTGGGATGAGAATAAAAATCCCAGTAAAGGATACACAAAGAAGGAAAACTGTTAGTTTTTCAAAAAGAACAAGTAAACCATGAGTACTTTACCAAAGTAATACTTTTCACCTTTATGAAGTAGTAAAAACTCTTCACTGAATAAAAGATCATTACTTACCCTTTTGTAACCAAATGATTTCCATAAAACCCATATAAAGAACACATAACATATAAAGGTAACTTGGGACATAAACATACTTAAATGGAATAACATACGGTCGACTTCCACACATACTTAATGGAATAGCCATACAGCCGACTTCCATACCCAATGAATTGGAGGTTATAATGTAACCACCCGTCCTGGTATTCACGGCACCACCCGTCATATGGTTTATCACGTAACCACCCGTAAAATGTCCAAGTACCATCATTACAAATAAAATACTGAAAATATAAACATTTCAATAACAACATTTCATTTTCAATCACAATAAGCAATTCCCAGATATTGAATTAATCAATCCATTCTCAAAAACCATTTAAAAGTGATTTTTGAATCAAAGTGTCCCATACCATTTTTAATATTTTAATGGAATTATAATTTTAAAACATTAATGTCCATATAAATAAATACTGAAAAACATTTTGAAAACATGGACATTAAAGATAAAGATTTAGAATAATAGATCTTTAAAACATTTAAAACGATATTTTTGTTAAATAGTTATTAACAAAATGAGAGACTCTTGAATACAAATAATAGCGGAATAACATTTAATCTGAACTTTATAATATCATGATAATAAAGGGATTTATGATATAATTTGTCAAAGGACAGTATACACACCATATAAGAGTAAATTGATGCATAACAACAATGAAGTCTCAAAATAAATGTAAAATGAGATGAAATCCATTATAAAGAAGGTATCCTTAAATTAACGATAAATCAATCTCATAATTATGTGTGAAAAATATAAATACACCCAATATAAGTGGATATTAAGTGTAAAACAATCAAAGGTTATTCGCACATATTCAAAGGATGACATATTCAATAACTACATGTTGGACCCAAAGAAATCGAAATTGGGTTAAGAAGTTCCCTTGGTAAAATTTGACAGCCTAACGGCGTCACATAAAATTTTACAAAAAGGGTTGATGAGAGAGATAAAGGGGATATCATAACTTGGACATAAAATTTACATAAATAAGGATATAGAAGAACATATCCCAACATAATAGTATGTGAATTAAAAGACATAACAAAATAAGTCTTTTAAAAAAAGGAGGGTGAAAGGTCCCCTTACCGAGTTGGGTAACTTTTGAAAAGTACACCCCATGGAAGAAGGGTCATACAATGAAGATTTAAATACCCATAAATGAAATTATACTACAAAAAGTGTATAATAATTGGCAGTACATACACCACTCAAAGGAAATAGTGGCAAACATAGCATAAATTTCACAGGAATAAAAGTGAGATAAAAAATCCCTTACGAAAACTCGGCAGCCTAACGGCGCCACTTAAAACTTTCAAAAATGGATTTATGAGATCAAATAGGGTCTCCCATAATATGAAAATAAAAAGTAAAGTATGAGGAATATAAAATAACATCCCCAAACATAATAAAGATGGGCTTAAAATAAATGACATAAATGAGAGTACTTAAAAAGAAATAGAGAGGTTGGATCCCTTACCTCGGGTCCGACTTGACTCGATCATTCTTTAACGTCCTGAATAACAAACTTGAGTTAATTTATACTTTCTTAAGAACCTTTTTCAAGTTCATTATTACTTTTATATCACTTATTACCGTGTTATAAACATTATGTAATCCTTTAAGTTAATAATGTTTGTTTTGTCAACATTTGGTTCTTAAGTCGAAAGTGGACTTCTTAAAATTACATGTTGTTCATGTGCTCAAAGGTTCATTATATCCAGAATTATATTCATGATTTGGGTATCATATATATCATATATATCCATAATATACACGTATTTATAATATTACATAATCATTTAGGGGTAAGAAATGAAATGCACCGTTCATGGAGACGGTAAGTCGTACGTACGCATGAACGCTACTTTCATTTCTATTTCGTATTTTATAGAATGGAATCATAATGATATAATGGTATATTATAATTACATTATAATATAATATATAATACCATTAATTAAATCCTTTATACGTCCCACATATGGCATTAACAAATCAAATCACTTTGAGGGGGCGGTAGTCCGCACTTCCTAAAATGAAGATATCGCGTTTACTCATAATGGTAACCATAATGGATATGCCATAAATGAAAAATACATAAGCTTAAGTAACACATAAACATATTATATATAATATATAAATATAGTGACATCTTAATGGCTATATTTTAAGGTGTTAAAAGAATATTAAACAATCATCGTTTCGTGAGGCAGAAAATCGCCAATCACAGAAATAGTATGTTCTTTAACCATTAGATGAAGGTGTGTGTAAGTGTAGCTCGAATACTTATTATAAAAACATCTTAGTATATTTAAGATACTGGAGTTGTTACAAAACAAATGAATAAAAAGAGTTTAGGGGGTTGGAGAAGCAAAATAAAACAAAAGGACTCAAGTGAAGACATTACCTTAAAATCGGGTAACACCCTTTGGTTTGATCTCAAAGGCTTCCTTGGGAAGACTTCTGCCCAAAGTTAGGCTTCAAGGAGTTATATAGGGATGTGGAGAGACAAAATTGGCATGGGTTGGATGATCCAAAGGAATTGGAAGTGTGGGTAAGGAGGTAGAGGTGGGGCCTTTTATAAGAGGAGAGGAGGGGCACTCTTGGAAAGTAAATAAATGTTACTTTATTTTAGAATGAGTTTCGGATTTTAATGGTCCTACTTTGATGTGTTTCAAGGATAAGGTGATAATGGTTCTAAATCCACCCATACAATAGGTTTTGGACATGTATAGGTCTTAGATTTTACATTATCTTTCCATTTTATTTAAATCATTAAATAATGAGGTCATTGTTGTATCATCATGATGTCATAAATAATTTATTTTATTTAATGTCTAAAAATTATAAAAAAATACTATAATGTAGGAAATCTTTTTATATTTCTAATTAATATTTATAGTCAAAAATCTGAATTTTATAACCCCATGAAAAAAAATTTAGTAAAACATTTCATGTTTGTGTCATTTTTACTTTAACATTAAATAAAAAGTTATTTATGTCATTTTCCAACCAAAGTGGCTCCATGGGGTCCCCAAGTTGATCCATGGGTTATCTTGGTCGGCCATGACACATCCAATGAGGGTAGGACATGTGTCTCGATCATTTCATTTTATTAAAAAATTATTCTTACCTTAAACTACACAAATTACCTCTAAGCTATATTTGATATTCCGAATTCAAAAATGGTGTCTATTTTTAAAAATTCAAAACATATAAGTCGCATTAATGAATTTAATAATTAATTCCCGCAGTCAAAACAAATAGCGTGTTTTTATGAATCAAAATGTATTAAAAGAATGACACTAGTTTAACACTGATTTTAAAGTGAAATTAATTACAACGACCACTATTGGATTAAATGGTAAAAATATATTCTAATTTCATTTTAAAACCAATTAAAAAGATAATATAATCATATAAATAAATTAGATTAAAAAGAGGTTTTGAATTAAAATACAACATTTTTCACTATTCATTAAAAATTGAACTTTTTCGGAAAAATACCAAAATTTACACAAAGTAAATTTTGATGTCACGATTATAAAGAAAATTTTATTTTGTCAAATATAACACATAAAATTGTCACAAAGTGGATTTAAAAGAGGTTTGCCACCAAAAGGTGGTTAATCGACCTTTTAAAGAATATTAGAATGTTTACGCTTAAAATTGGATTCATTCGCATTTTTAATCCTCTAACATTTATTGTAAAAAGTAAAAATATTTGACAAACATATATAATCATTTTTTAGTAAGTTCTATTCATTCCCTCCATCACAACATCT
The DNA here is from genome assembly GCA_963277665.1 of Viscum album. NCBI lineage: Eukaryota > Viridiplantae > Streptophyta > Magnoliopsida > Santalales > Viscaceae > Viscum > Viscum album. The sequence goes on along the minus strand of OY728164.1, from coordinate 563,189,675 downwards.
AGGCGTTAACTACCATTTAAAATAATATTATTTTATTATTAAAGTGCAACGTAAGATTCCCAAGAAACTCGTTGTTGCGTGTTGGTTACTCCATCGAGCATAGCATCCCCTTTAAAGTTATATTAATATTTTATTCACTAATATGGATAAATGTGAAAATGTCATACTCTTTATTTACCTAGGGTGTTACATCCTTCCCCCCTTTTGGAAATTGTATCCTCGCAATTTTAAAATTGGGCTTGGAAACTTCATTGGAAATCCCACATCAGAACAAGAGTCAGTAAAATAATCACTTTAAAAAATAAAGAAAGATAAGTAAAAAGGTCACCCGAGTTAACCTATACTAGGATTCCAAGTATGAAAATATGGACATGGAAGAAAAAAACAAAGGGTCATGTTCTGATGGAGAGTGATAGTAAACATGTCTAGGAGAAAGTTAACCATAAGAAAATCACAAACTTGTGTTGGGTTAAACGGTATCCGTTTCACCAGTAGGAAAAGTTAATAGACAACATTTTTGTTTTAAGTTACTTTTTATTGAGGAATTTATTCATAAGGAAACATAATCACTTATCATGTTGACTTTCAACTTTTACTAGATTCCTTAATCAAACTCATATTTTCTCCAAAAGACGAGTATTTAAGAAGACTTGTTCGCATTAAGAGTACTATAATCAATTTCTAGAGAATCACCTAATCCAAAATAGAGAACTATATACTTCTCGTGTATTTAGACTCTAACCAAAACCAAAACCAAAAAGGTTAGTACAAGATCAGATAATCAAGAAAAGGATAACCCTTTATAAAAAGAAAATATGTTCTTAATCTCCAAAATTTGTCCAACAAAACCCAAAGTTCAACGAGGACCATTCGATAAACAATTTATCCATAAAAATTCTTCAAAGTAAACCAAACTATGATTGAAACCCAAATATTTGAAGGATTTAGTCACATAGTCTTCCATGTTAAATCGTAACATTTATCTCCAAACAACATCAGTTTCTCTTAATGTCTCGTATTGAAAAGTAATTAACCTAATCACATATCCTCCATGACAGGTTAATAAATTTCCATAGATAACCCAAAATCAACTTACTCTTAATTCATAAAATCATCTAACTAAAAAGAATCAGTCGAACTAACCAGGGAATTCACGTAGTCCAGTGGTAGGCAATAAATACCAGTCGCACTTTGGTTGGGTGTTCGATTCCCGCAACTTTGTCCGACGCGACGGGTTGTCACACGGTCTGCGTTTTGTCCTTTTTCCAAAACTATAAAATTCTCAAATCATTCCCAAAAAGAGATAAAATCATCAAAAATAACCATAACATAATTTAACCTCAATTTAATCTCATGCCTTTCACTTCCATCATAACATATAGTAACCCATAATTACCTCAAAAGTAAAGATCATATAAACCCAAATGGTTCTGTATAACTATGTCTACAAAAGAACAGATAACTATTCCTTGAATAAAATTTTCATATATTAAACATCAGGGTTATTCATACTATAAAAAGTCTTCTAATGTAACCCCATCATCAAAAGAGACTTAATACTCTTAAGAATTTCACCATAACTCTTGAAGCCCTTATATGTTGACTTCGTACTCATTCAACATTATGCATGATCGATTAACCATTCCTTTACAACTTATTCTGAAATACTTCTTTCCTACAAACAAAATCATTAATCATATCCTAAGATTCCAAAATAGGCAAACAAAAGTTATGAAATAATCCATACCTTTGATTGTTCATTGTTAGTTTCTTCATCCTCAATCGGAATGGCATTAGGTATTTGTAAATGAATATTTGTACGATCTTGGTGATCCCATTCACGAAACTTCTTCATAGGACATGTGTTTGCATAATGACCATGCACACCATATTTAAAAAATTCAATTGATCCCTCAGAAAGAAATTCTTTCCCTTTCCTTGAGTCAACTGGATGCTTCCTTTTTCCATGGAAGGTTATTGCTTTATGACCTTCATTTCCACATCTATAGCATATTTCTGTCTCTTTGAAACATTTTCATAGGTGTTTCTTTCCACATCTTTCACACACAGGTTTTTGAACATACTTACCTTTATGATTATTACCCGTAGTTCCGTAGGGATTTGTTTCTCTCATATATGATTCCTTATAGAAATAACTAAGGTTTAGGTGGTCAATCATGACTCTAGAAAGTTGGTTGAGGATAAACACAAGATTTCTCATTGCAGCTCCCATATCATTTAGTTTCTTGCTCAAAAAACTATCATAGTTTCCTTCACATCCACTATTACTTTGGTGCCTGCTAGATCCAGCCATTTACTAAAACCAAAAAGGTCAATGTGAGTATATCAACAAAACCGTCATGTACTAATGAGGAAGATAAACACTAAGATATACTTACTCATTCACTTTATCTAAAACTAGGACTCTTTCTGAATTCATAACCATTATGGTAATGTCACTTATGCGTAAAGAATACCCTAACCTCTAAAGTTATCTATACCGACCTCTAATACCAACTATAAGGCCCCAGCCTTAAACCTTACTTAATCTTGAGTTATTACAAGATTACACATTGAGGATCTTTTCATGTTTAGAGTTTTAGAGAATTAGATCATGAAATTGGCATTACATTCCACATTTTAAAAAAGTGGTTACATAAAAGACAGTATTCATTCTTCCCATCAACGAAAACATATTTAAAATAAAACACAGATTCTTTCTTGACACTTCCTTAACACTATCATCACATCATGAACCTTTCCCTTGAACTGTGAAAAACATTTCAAAAAAAACTTGGGATGAGCATAAAAATCCCAGTAAAGGATACACAAATAAGGAAAACTGTTAGTTTTTCAAAAACAACAAGTAAACCATGAGTACTTTACCAAAGTAATACTTTTCACCTTTATGAAGTAGTAAAATATCTTCACTGAATAAAATATCATTACTTACCCTTTTGAAACCAAACTATTACCATAAAACCCATATAAAGAACACATAACATATAAAGGTAACTTGGGACATAAACATACTTAAATTGAATAACCATATGTTTTACTTCCACACATACTTAATGGAATAGTCATACGGCTGACTTCCATACCCAATGCATTGGAGGTTATAATGTAACCACCCGTCCTGGTATTCACGGCACCACCCGTCATATGGTTTATCACGTAACCACCCATAAAATGTCCAAGTACCATCATTACACATAAAATATTTAAAATATAAACATTTCAATAACAACATTTCATTTTCAATCTCAATAAGTAATTCCCAGATATTGAATTAATCAATCCATTCTCAAAAACCATTTAAAAGAGATTTTTGAATCAAAGTGTCCCATACCACTTTGAAGCTTTTAATGGAATTATAATTTTAAAACATTAATTTCCATATAAATAAATACTGAAACCCATTTTGAAAACATGGACATTAAAGATAAATATTTAGAATAATAAATCTTTAAAACATTTAAAACGATATTTATGTTAAATAGTTTTTAACAAAATGATAGACTCTTGAATACAAATAATAGCGGAATAACATTTAATCCAAACTTTATAATATCATGAAAATAAAGGGATTCATGATATAATATTTCAAAGGACATTATACACACCATATAAGAGTGAATTGGTGCATAACAACAATGAAGTCTCAAAAGAAATGTAAAATGAGATGAAATCCCTTATAAAGAAGGTATCCTTAAATTAAGGATAAATAAATCTCATAATTATGTGTGAAAAATATAAATACACCCAATATAAGTGGATATTAAGTGTAAAAAAATCAAAGTTTATTCACACATATTCAAAGGATGACATATTCAATAACTACATGTTGAACCCAAAGAAATCGAAATTGGGTTAAGAAGTTCCCTTGGTAAAATTCGACAGCCTAACGGCGTCACATAAAATTTTAAAAAAAGGGTTGATGAGAGAGATAAAGGGGATCTCATCACTTGGACATAAAATTTACATAAATAAGGATATATAAGAACATATCCCAACATAATAGTATGTGAATTAAAAGACATAACAAAAGAAGTCTTTTAAAAAAGAGGGCGAAAGGTCCCCTTACCGAGTTGGGTAACTTTCGAAAAGTACACCCCATGGAAGAAGGGTCGTACAATGAAGATGTAAATACCCATAAATGAAATTATAATACACAAAGTGTATAATAATGGGAAGTACATACACCACTCAATGGAAATAGTGGCAAACGTAGCATAAATGTCACGGGAATAAAAGTGAGATGAAAAATCCCTTACGAAAACTCGGCAGCCTAACAGCGCCACTTAAAACATCCAAAAATGGATTTATGAGATCAAATAGGGTCTCCCATAATATTAACATAAAAATTAAAGTATGAGGAATATAAAATAACATCCCCAAACATAATAAATATGGGCTTAAAAGAAATGACATAAATGAGAGTACTTAAAAAGAAATAGAGAGGTTGGATCCCTTACCTCGGGTCCGAATTGACTCGATCGTTCTTTAAAGTCATGAATAATAAACTTGAGTTAATTTCTACTTGCTTAAGAACGTTTTTCAAGTTCATTATTACTTTTATATCACTTATTACCATGTTATAAACATTATGTAATCATTTAAGTTAATAATGTTTGTTTTGTCGACATTTGGTTCTTAAGTCGAAAGTGGACTTCTTACAATTACATGTAGTTCTTGTGGTCAAAGTTTAATTATATACAGAATGATATTCATGATTCTGGTATCATATATATCATATATATCCAGAATATACACGTATTTATAATATTACATAATCATTTAGGGGTAATAAATGAAATGCACCGTTCATGGAGACGGTAAGCCGTACGTACGCATGAACGCTACTTTCATTTCTATTTCGTATTTTATAGAATGTAATCATAATGATATAAAGGTATATTACAATTAAAGTATAATATCATATATAATACCATTAATTACATCCTTTATATGTCCCACATATGGCATTAACGAATCAAATCACTGTGAGGGGGTGGTAGTCCGCACTTCCTAAAATGAAGATATCGTGTTTACTCATAATGGTAACCATAATGGATATGCCATAAATGAAAAATAAATAATCTTAAGTAAAACATAAACATATTATATATAATATATAAATATAGTGAAATCTTAATGGCCACCTTTGAAGGTGTTAAAAGAATATGGAACAATCATCTTTTCGTGAGGCAGAAAATCGCCAATCACAGAAATAGTATGTTCTTTAACCATTAGATGAAGGTGTGTGTAAGTGTAGCTCAATTAATTCTTATAAAAACATCCTAGTATATTTAAGATACTGTAGTTGTTACAAAGGAAATGTATAAAAAGAGTTTAGGGGGTTGGAGAAGCAAAATAAAACAAAAGGACTCAAGTGAAGACATTACCTTAAAATCGGGTAACACCCTTTGGTTTGAGCTCAAAGGCTTCCCTGGGAAGACTTCTACCCAACGTGAGGCTTCAAGGAGTTAGAGAGGGATGTGGAGAGAAAAAATGGGAAGGGTTTGGTTGAGCCAAAGGCTTTGGAAGTGTGGGTAAGGAGGTAGAGGTGGGGGCCTTTTATAAGAGGAGAGGAGGGGCACTCTTGGAAAGTAAATAAATGTTACATTATTTTAGAATGAGTTTCGGATTTTAATGGTCCCACATTGATGTGTTTCTAGGATAAGGTGATAAGGGTTAGAAAGAAACCCATAAAATAGGTTTTGTACACGTGTATGTTTTAGATTTTACATTATCTTTCCATTTTATTTAAATCGTTAAATAATGAGGTCATCGCTGCCTCATCATGATGTCATAAATAATTTAATTTATTTAATGTATAAAAATTATAAAAACAATTACTATGATGTATGAAATATTTTTATCTTTCCAATGAATATTTATAGTAAAAAATATTACTTTTATAACCCCATGTAAAAATTGTTTTAGTAAAACATTTCATGTTTCTGTCATTTTTACTTTAACATTAAATAAAAAGTTATTTATGTCATTTTCCAACCAAAGTGGCTCCATGGGGTCACCAAGTTGACCCATGGATTATCTTGGTCGGCCATGACACATCCAATGAGGGTAGTACATGTTTCTAGGTCATTTAATTTTATTAAAACATTATTCTTACCTTAAACTACACTAATTACCTCTAATCGCGATTAAAAACTTAATAAGTTACTATTCACAAAAAAATTATTTTAATCCCATTCAACCACATTTTAATTCTTAATTACAACCATTTATGTTGTATTTTTGAAATTCAAAACAAAAAGATGGAAATATTTCATTTAAACGGAAAATCAGTTTTTATAAGTACCACTTAGTGGTTTCACTATTCATCAAAAATTGAAGTTTTTCAGAAAATTACCAAAAATTCACCCTAAGCTATATTTGATATTCCGAATTCAAAAATGATGTCTATTTTAAAAAATTCAAAACATATAAGTTGCATTAATTAATTTAATAATTAATTCCCGCTGTCAAAACAAATAGCTTGTTTTTATGAATCAAAACGTATCAAAAGATTAACACTAGTTTAAGACCGATTTCAAAGTGAAATTAATTCCAACGACCACTATTGGATTAAATGGTAAAAATATATTATAATTTTACTTTAAAAACAATTCAAAAGATAATATAATCATATAAATAAATTATATTAAAAAGGGGTTTTGAATTAAAATACAACATTTTTCACTATTCATTAAAAAATGAACTTTTTCGGAAAAATACCAAAAATTTACACAAGGTAAATTTTGATGTCCCGATTCTAAAGAAGAATTTTATTTTGTCAAATATAACACATAAAATTGTCACAAAGTGGATTTAAAAGAGGTTCGTCATCAAAAGGCGGTTAATCGACCTTTTAAAGAATATGATAATGTTTACGCTTAAAATTGGATTCATTCGCATTTTTAATCCTCAAACATTTATTGTAAAAAGTAAAAATATTTGACAAAAATATATAATCATTTTTTAGTTAGTTCTATTCATTCTCGTCATCACAACATCTAGGCGTTAACTACCATTTAAAATAATATTATTTTATTATTAGAGTGCAACGTAAGATTCCCAAGATACGCGTTGTTGCGTGTTGGGTACGCCATCGAGCATAGTGTCCCATTTAAAGTTATATTAATATTTTATTCACAAATATGGATAAATGTGGAAATTTCATACTCTTTATTTACCTGGGGTGTTACAAAAATAAATTATAATTATACTAATTTAATTTAGTAGTTATAATAATAAAAACTAGAGTTAACAAATAATTAAACATAAGTGATAAATATGCTAAAAATATTAAAAAGACAATAAAATAACCTAAAACCCCAAATATAGTTAAAATACATAATTAAAATTGAGTTAAAATTATATAAAAATGTTAGTGAATTCAATGTGAATAATTATTCTATAAGTAATATTTGATATATGAATAGAACCAGGTATGAGTTCAATTAAAAACTCAACCTCATGACCTGGGGGAAGACAGGGTAATTCTTTAGGAAATACATAAATATATTCCTACTTAATTAAAACATCTTCATTAATGAGTTTATCCCAAACAATTTGAACCAAATATACCTCATTATCAGGTATAAATATATATATATATATTAAGGAATTATTTTCCATATAATCTTCATAATCATCATTGCATCGATATATGCTCATGGGATGACTTAGGATATGAAATGAGATTTCCCTATCATAGAAACTATTTTGAGCTTTATATAGATAGGGATAATATATTCCCAGTATTTAACCAAATTTGACCAAATGGAAAATTATTATATTTTCAAGAAGTATCTTCGCAAAAACATCAATCATATAAGAGTTATATACTTTTAAATAAATTATCACACAAATATCTATTTTCACCGATAGTTTAAAATCCAATCTTTGAGGTTTCAATCAATAGTCATGGATAATTATCAATAAGTAATGCATAGAAAAAAATTATTTTCAATTCATGAATGAATAATAGGAATACCTGTTACCACCTCTTTTTCCCAATTATTATTCCAATTATTTACTAAAACTAAAGTGGTTATAATTAATAATAAATAATAATGTCTAATATAATTAGAGTAAAAATCATATTAATATGGGAAATTAATTGTGACATATTGGACCCGACTTCCATGTAACTCGTTCCTCGATCTTGGTTGGTCACATGACCATGTCATGTCTCCCCATAAGATTGGGGCTGGAAACAAGTAGCGGGGGTTTTAAATGATAAATTCAGCAAGGAGACTTTACCCCCATGTCAGAGTGCAGAGTGGATATAGAAATAATAATAAAATAGTGGAAGCATAACTAAAATACATAATAACTAAACAACAGAATATTAAATTAAAGATACCATGGATGACAAACAATATAACCAAAATCCTTATAGTCATTGTCTAATACTAGAATGCAAGCATTTAATGCTAGTACAAAATGGGAACAATACCATTATACATGCATACATGGTACAATACTACAAAAAAATCCAAAAGGTTCTCTAAGCATCTCGAGCCTAAGCCTGGTCCTCTGCTCTTATGCTCCAACCAAGCAAAGAGAGTCAGCATTCAGAAGAGGGGTGTTTTCCACTATCCATACATACAGGTGCACAATCTTATTGGGTGCCAAAGGCGGCTGGAATAGGGTGTGATATAAATATCAATAGGCATCCACCAACGGTGTCTACATGTAATCCGAGTAATAGTCCTAAGTAAATAGTGTATAGGTAATAGAAAAAGTAAACAATGAAGAAATGATAAAAAAAACCTCCCACTCAAATTCATAAAGGACATCTAGAGGGTCTATATGCTCCAGCTCATAGCTAGTAATTCTGATTAAGTCATTATAAGTATGTATATATTATGCTGGGGTTGAGTTTGGAATGCCTCACGCCCCTAAAAAGTTATAAAAACCTGGGGATGACTTCAGTATGGCTCACACCGCTCTAAATGTATAATAATATGGGGATGGTTTTAGTATGCCTCATGCCCCTATAAATGTATAATAATATGTGGATGAGTTCATTATGCCTCACACCAATATAAATATATAATAAGTTAGCCATTTCATTTACCCAATATGATAGTTTCATTTTCAAGGTTCAAGGAAAATAGTCATAGGGTCAATTTGTAAATTCTATGCCTAAAGGATCCAAACACCCATGGGGTGATTCGGGTTAGTCAGAAACACATGGAACAACAACTAATTCAATTTAAAACTAATTCAGAAGCCACAATCCATAATTGACATTTTATTAAAATTGGCCAAAAATGGCCAATTTGGGTGGAACACCCCCTTGGGTGTCCATAACATGAAAGGTTGATAATGAAATCCCTAATCAAGATTCAATAACCCTAATTCAACACACTAGGGTCAATTAGGAATTAATAAACCAAGAAAATATGGGAGCTTAGTAATGTTCGGCCCATGACACAACGTGATTAAATACAAAACAGTCAAAACTCAAAGGGAAAACTATGTGACCACCTACCTTGGGGTTGTAGACGATGACTCACTGATTATCAGACTTAGATTCAGATTAGGATGAAGTACATCTGAGTTTTTTTCCAACACCTTGAAAATAAATTGAATTACCATGAACCTAAATAGTGCAACCCACAACAGGATTTAGTGAGGAAGAAAGGGCACAATATGTTAGCCTTGTCGAGGCCTATCCAATGCCACTGATGGATTGTCGATCAGACACCGGATGGCGGAGCAGTAGGAGATCAAAGGAAAGGATAATTATGGGAGCTCAAGAGGAAGGATGATCTACTATGCATAAATTAATAGATAAAAGAGAAAAAAAGGATTTAAGAGGGTGGAGGGGGGAAATGATAAATTTATCCTTAAAATTGTCCGCGCACAGTTTCTACACACGGTTTGGGAAACCGTACACAAATCATGCACAAGTCACTACTTCTTTATAGTAGGTATGCACAGTCTCTATGTACAATTTTACTAAATTTGAGAAAACTGTTTGAAATGGATCTGTAACATTCTATAACTTCAGCAACATTACACACAACCATGTGCCTAGGCCCGCATGGTTTTTCCTAACAATGCAGCCCAACCATCTATCCCTTTTTCGGTGCTTCGGGTTCTAGAAAAGCCCCAAACACCCCTGTGACATCCTTATAATGATTAGTAGACATTAATAAGACTATTTAAGACATTCAAAAAGAAAAACTAATGATCCATACCTTGGTCAAAGAGTCAAGTAGATTCAAACGCCACTCTTTAAAGAAACTCATCCCTGAGTTATCCTTTGGAGGGTAAAGAAGAATTATCAGCAAAGAGTTCTGGCCATTGGGATTGTACATCATCTTCCCACTCCTAGGTCTCGTTCTGTACCCAGTTTTGCTGCCATAGCACCTGTACAAGAGGGAAAACCCTTCCATAGATTTTCTTCATGCTCCAATAAATTATACGAACTGGACACTCCCCAAATGAAGAATACATATCCAGCTTGACCTCATCAAGATGAAATATATGAGATGGTTCTAGATAATATCATCAAAGCTATGATATATGAAAAACATCATGATTTGACTAATATATCGGAGGAAGTTATAAATGGTAAGCCACTAGTCTGATCTTCTTCATAACCTCAAAGGGACCAATGAATCTTGGTGATAGATTACCTTGCTTCTGAATATTTCTATGCCCTATCATTGGTGATTTTTTCAAGAAAATAAAGTCTCCAGCCTCGAACTCAAGATCTCGCCAACGTCTTTTGGCATAAGACTGCTACTGAGACTAAGCTTTCAATATACACTTCTTAATTAGCTGGACCTTCTCTAAAGTTTCCTACACGAGATGAGGCCCTTGTACACCAGCTTACCCTTCCTCCAACCAACATAAAGGATAGATACAAGGACTACCATACAAGGAATCGTAGGGATCCATCCCAATGGTAGCTTAGATGCTGTTATTATAAGAAAAATCAATGAGGGGAATCTGTTTCCCCCAAGAACCCCCAAATTTTAGAACTCACACACGAAGCATATCTTACAAAACTTGAATCATATGCTCTATATGTTCATTGGTCTATGGGTGATAAGTCATGTTCAACAGTACCTTCGTACCCAAGGCCTTCTGAAAACCCTTCCAGAACAATGACATTGAACTAGCATCTCTATCAGATATGATAGAACACGGTTCTTCTTGAAGACGTACAACCTCTTTGACCAATAGTCATCCTAGTTCATCTACAAAAAGGTCTCTCAAAAAGGTAAGAATTGTCAGACCTTTGTTAGACCATCAAATACAACCCACACTACATCATTTCCATTAGGTGATCTAGGTAAAACAGTTACAAATTCCAAAAAAAATATCATCCCATTTCCACTTGGGAATGGAAAATAGCTGAAGAACCCTTGTCTATCACAGATTCTCTACCTTCACCTACTAACAAGTGGAGTATCATGAAATTAAGATTATTATCTTGTGCTTTATAATGGACCACCAGTATTGATGTCGTAGATCTCGGTACATTTGGGTGACCCTTGGGTGAACCACCCAAACTAAGGCATGTAAATACCTCATAAATTCCTCTCTGATGTCTACTGGGACCCATAAATTCCCATGGAACAAAATAGTATCATCTCTATCAACCGTCCAGCCATAAGATTTATTGTCATAAGATACACTCTCCTAGAGGACAAGGCCTTCATGATCATATAGTTGTATCAAGCTTACCCATTATAGAAGTTTAAATGTCACTACAAAGTATGAGATAATATTCTGACTATGATTCTTCATAACCTCAACGTGCATCTCTGAGAATAAGTCTATAAGATTCTATTCATCACTGGACTCTTGAACCGCATGTTTCTGAGTCTTTTGGCTAAGAGAATCGGCTACTGAATTTTCTTTCCCTAGAGTATAGGAAAGTTCTAAATCAAAATATTGTAGTTACATGACACACCTACACTGCACGATATTCAAATCCCACTGAGTGAAGATATATTTCAGTCTCTTGTGTTCTGTAAACACCATAAAGCACTCTCCCAACATAAAATGTCTCCTACAACGTAAGTCATGAACAAATGCAACAACATATAGGTATAATAATATGGGTATGAGTTCCATATTCCTCACATCCCTATAAATGTATAATAAGCTTGGGATGAGTTCAGTATTCCTCACACCCCTATAAATGTATAATAATTTGGTCATTTCATTTACCCAACATGACAATTTTATTTTCAATCCTCAAAGCAAATAGTCATAGGGTCAATTTTTCAATTTTATGCCTAAAGGATCCAAACACCCATGTGATGCCTTAGTTTATTCAAAACACACATTGAACAATGGCCAATTCAATTCAAAACTAATCCAAAATCCATGTGCCATAATTGACATGTTGGTAAAATTGGCCAAAAGGACTAATTTTGGTGGAACACTCACTTGGGCATCCATAACATGCAAGTGTCATAATGAAATCCCTAATCAAGTGTCAATAAACCGAAGACAACACACTAGGGTCAATTATAAATTAATAAACCAACACAATAAGGGATCTTGGAAAAGTCCTACGCAAGGAACAATTTGATTAAATAAGAAAAGAATGAAACAAAAAGGGAAAAATACATGACCACGTAATTTAGGGTCATAGATGACCACTTGTTGAGTATCGGACTCAGATTCAAAGTAAGTTAAAGTATATATGAGTTTCCATCCAATGGCCTAAAAAGAGGGAGAATTAGCCTGCACCGAAATAGTGCAACCCATGACAAGATTTAGAGATAAAGAAAGGGAACAAGAGGTTCACCTTACAGAGGCCTATCTAATTCCATCAACATATCATCGATCAGACACCGGAAGAAGGAGTATCAGGAGATCAAAGGAGAGGAGAAGCTTGGGAGCTTAAGAGGAAGGAGGAGTTTTTGTACATAAAAGGGAGGAAAAAGAGAAAAAGGGGTTTAAGAGGGTGGAGGGGGAATGGTAAATTTTCCATTAAATTTGGTCACACACTATTTGGGAAACTGTGTGTAAACCATGTTCAATTCACTACCTCCTTACAGTAGGTCTAAACGGTCTATTATCACAATTTCTATAACCATGTGTAAACTGTATGAAATGGATATGGAACATTATGTAACCTTTGCAACATTTCACATGGCCATGAGCCTGGGCCTGTACGGTTTCTCTAAATTGTGTATCCCAGCCTGCCTTCCCTTTCTCGGTGCTTCAAGCTCCATAAAATCCCTGGAAACCTATGTTACCTCCTTATATTTATTAAAGGACTTTAATAAGGCCCTTTAGTTTGTTCAAAAAGAAAAACTAATGATATGTACCTTGTTCAAAACAGTTAGTTTGTTACATTGATCCAAATATATATTATCATGTGACACTTTTTTTTTCAGGATATGACACTTCTAGTTCAAAATATAATACTTTACGTTCAACCTATGACACTTTCAGTTTAACTAATATCACTCCTAGTTAAACCTAGATTTCTTTAAGCTCTATCATATTTTTATTCATAACCTAATCCCCAAAAATAATTAAACCTCACTCTGATACCAACTAAGTTAACCCAATGATAACATAAAAACATTTTACATAATTTTATATGATTATAAATTTCACCTCATAATCAAATAACACTCCATATAACCTCAAGGTTTAGTATATTTGGGTATTATATATATATTACATGTTATTTTAAAATATAATGTAAATTTACTATATAAAATAGACCACACTTGATTCACTTATAAACCTATCATATGTAATATTACTCTTTATTTCTGGGTAACAGAATACATACAAAAATAGTGAGATCAAACACACAGTAAGTGGGAATAAAAAATAGATATCAATAATAAAAACATATATAATCACAATAAGGATCATAATTTAGTGAACATAAATTTAACATATAGGTGTAAAAACAGTCATAAAATCATACCCAAAGAAATAAGAATCATGGAACATAACATGAATTATAACAAAAATATAGTTTCATATGAATCTGTAACATTCATAAGTATATAAAATCATACCAAATGTTAAGTCTCTCTACCAAGACCATCATAACATAATGGAAAAATCTAACTACAACTTTTTATACATAAAATTATGAAAAAAATTTATTACATCATGTATATTCATGACATAATTATCTAAAGAGACATAATTTTTTATCAAATGAATTATAGGGATATATAATTATGAATCCACTTATCTCATAATGATATAACCGTATAATATTTCATAAGAAACATGAAAATAATCATAATTCCCCCATATCATAGTTAACATGTGAAAATGAAATGAGTTACGTGATAAAATTTCTCTAGAAACAAAACTAAATCATTTAAAGAATGAAATAGGATGATTCCACGAAATCATATCCCGAGTGAAAAATAAGAAACTATAGATTATAATATAAAATAAAATTGATATAGATGAAATTATTTTTAAAGGATGATAAGAAATTGTGTAAAAAAATAATAAAAAATAACCATTACATATTAATATTTTTTCTCTTAAGACAAATAAATTTTGAATAAATGTTTAAAAAATAAATATTATTGAAAAATAAATAAATATTCATGGAATAAGAAAATATTATAAAATATATTCATAAATAAAATTGAAGAAAGTGGTGGGATAATGTTACTGATTGAGAAATGTAATAAATGAAAGACAAAGATTCCCTTCCCACCTATATAAGTAAGTCAAATTCAATGGATAGATACCATAATTAATCATTGAAATATAGGGAAGGATATATAGTAAATACATGGTAAAATATAAATAACATGGACATGTAAGAGAATGATTCCAACAAAAAATAGAGATAAATAAATTTTCCCTTACAAAACTCATAATCGGTGAAGTATGAATCAATGAGAGCGGAATGGTAAATGGAAATTTAAATACATTAAAAACCAAAAAGATAAGAAATATGGGGATTTAAATTGAAATTACATTCAAATTACCCAAAGGAATTAATGATATATATAATCTGAAATTAGAATATTGTTATAGAGAGAATCCCCTAACTTTACTCCTAACTTTCTCAAACGCACTCTAACTCTATATATAGTCAACATAGAATTATTGATAATCCATTTTAGATAATAATTTATATTTATAAACTTTTATACTATTCAATTATATCCATTATACACAAACACACACAGACACACACACACACACATATATATATATATTAGTTGTAGTTTATTTTTTCATCAGATGTTATTATTTTGTATTGTTGTATATTAGTTTTGGTTTGGAAATTTTGATCATCCTTGTTTCTTAATATGTAAATAGTTTTCAAAATACTAAAGATGCTATAATAATAATTTTATAATTATTTATAAAGTACCATTTTCATTTTATGAATGGTACAGATATAGTTTATACAATGGGAATTAACAACACACATGTTTCTGGTAACATTACTGATAATAGTATGTTATTTTAAAATGAACATTCATTGGTGTGTCACCAAATAAGAATATTCTATACAAATGAATGGGTGATAATATAAAGTTATATTATTTTAATATCATTTTTACAGAATATAATTATGTTAATAATATATTTTTTGAGTGTAAAATATGATTTAAGAAGAGCGGATATTTTAATATTACTCGAAAAGATAATAGAAAACTCATTACTTTGATATAATCCCTTATTCTCATAATGTATTACTTCATAATGAAGGATTTAGGACTATTACTGAAACTAAAATATCTAAATATGATATATATATTTATAAAATAAAATTTTAGAAAATATTCAAGAGTAAATTGTACAATAGATGTGGTTTGAAATGAGTATATGTGGGGGTCCTTTAATATATTATTTTGAGTGTTATATATGAAAATATCCATCCCTAAATATCAAAGGAAGGTCATTTTGAGTTTAAAAGTTGTCCATAAGTTGAAAAAACCATGGGTTGTATAAATTTTCAAAAATAATAAGATTTATTTTGATTTTTTATCATTTTATATATCGTTTTTACCAAATATAATTTTTTTTACAATTTATTATTGTAATTTTAAATTCTACTCAATAATTTATTTTTTTCAAAAAATAAAATTTAGAATATTGCCTAATTTCAATGTTTTTATTACAAAAATGAAGTCCACTTTTTCAAATTAAATCTCAAAATATATGAAATTTAAATTTTAAATGAAAAAACATAATACTTCATAAAATATTTTCTTGAATAAAAGAAATTCATTATATAATGAATGATTATATTTTACTTATTATCATTCTTTATTTATTTAATAGATAATGAATATTTATTATATATGTTTAATATTTGATTTATAATACATTATTGATTTATATAAAATGGTTAAATTTTGATTATAATAATTTCAATAAACCAATTAGTTGTCGGTAACAATCATATTCCCAACAACAATATATCCATTGACCATATAATGGTCACATCACCCTTTTCCATTAATAAATATTAACTTTCATACTTTTTTAAAATTATTTAATTCCATTAATTCATATATATATATATATATCAGAATTTATTTCATATTTCAAGTGTTTTACCCTCTTTATTTGGTTATGATTGGATATATAATCTTCATGGGAAACCATGAGGATGAAAATTTTAATCTCATGGTCTTTTTATTTACTAATGGTTTTATTCCTTGTATAATTTTTATAATTATGTTTCATATAAATTTATTGTAAAATTATTTTTAATTTAATATTATGTTGTAATATTGTACCCTAATGAAATAAATCATTGTTCGTTTTGGTTAAGTATTGTGTGAAACTAGTTTTTCAACATATTCAAATAATATTGATAAAAATTTTGAGATGTTACAATGAAAGTGTATGGACATACATAAATAAGTGACACGTTATGTGGTTATCTATTTAGATAACGGGAATATCATTTTCTCATCCATATGGATAAGTGAAATTTGATGTGTTCATTTGTATGCTCTATATATACTCAAGGAATCGAAAATGGATGTGTTAGCTGTTGAATTAATTCAAGTCTTGTGTTTATTCATTTTCATAAAAAAATGTATTATTTGATTATGAATATTGTATATGATACAAATAGTGTACACAAGTTTTGAAAATCCCATATTTTATATAGATCATGCTATATAATTTTTTAAATTGAGTAACACTGATATTTTACAAGATAAAATTATGGATTAATGAATTCATAATTGTTTTCAATGATACAAAGGCCTCTATAATCACGGTTTTTTATTGTGTAAAAGGGGATTGAATTTTGTTAAATATTATTTGTAAAAAAATTAATAACTGCTTTAATTTTTTTAGAGGATATCCAAAAATATATTTTTATGTATATTCATAAGTAGTTACATATGGTGTCATATATGGTGAAAAATAATGATAATTTTTTATAATAATATTTAAAGTATGTCCAAAATATTTTTTTGATTGGGGTTTCCAAAGTTATTATATACAATTTTATATAAGGTGAAAAAATATAAAGTATATGAATCTTTAATGAATGTTTAACATTGTTATTAACCTAGAAAATCCATTCCTTGAATGTATAAAATACCTAAAACTCTTCATGCCTATATCCTTCTTATGTTTCTATACTGAAACCTCATTTTTTAGCATGTTCTTCTTCTGGAATTCACCTTTATCCTTAGTTTATATAGTTTTATCAATTTTATAGATAAAATAATGGATTAATTAATTCATTAGTGTTTTCAATGATACAAAGGCATCTATAATCACGGTTTTTTGTTGTGTAAAAGGGGATTTAATTTTATTAAATATTATTTTTAAAAAAATTAATAACTCCTTTAATTTTTTTAAAGGATATCCAAAAATATATTTTTATGTATTTTCATAAGTAGTAACATATGGTGTCATATATGGTGAAAATGAATGATAATTATTTATAATAATATTTATTGTATATCTGAATTATTTTTTTGGTTGGGGTTTCCAAAGTTATTATATATGATTTTATATAAGGTGAAAACATATAAAGTATATGAATCTTTAATGAAAGTTAGACATTGTTATTAACCTAGAAAATTTATTCCTTGAACGTATAAAATACCTAAAACTCTCCATTCATATATCCTTCTTAATTTTCTAGATTAAAACCTCATTTTTTAGCATGTTCTTCTTCTAGAATTCACCTTTATCCTTAGTTTATATAGTTTTATCAATTTTATAAGGTAGAGAATTTTCCTTCTTTTATTATTACTCAATCCGGTGGATTTTTCAAACCAGTTTTCTAATGTGATTAGACAATCTTTTGGTGCATGATCTTTCTTCTTCTTGATTGTATATTCCTTATTTGTAGAAACTATTTCCGAACATGCGATAATTGGTTCTTTCCTTTTATATTACAACAATTATTATTGTTATTGAATCTATGTCATAAATTCTTACCAATTTGAACTACCTGGTTTCCCTTCCACACACACTTTCAATAGCCTTTAGAGTACCCTTTTTATGATACCTTTCAAGATCCACACTAGAATTGTCAAGCACTATCCCACTACAATATCAAATATTGATACTTAACCCAAAAGATTGATCTGAATGACATCTTAGAAATACAAAAGCTCTAAATAGCATATTTACCAATATAAACTCCTCATAATTAACTAAACACACTGACTATATGAACCACTATAGGTAAATCATTAATTTTGGTGTGGTCTTGGAACAAAATATGGTTCGTCCAACATCCATCTCCAGACACTAAATTCATCCATTTATTGTCTATGTTCTTACATTTCCCAACCTTGATAATGATCACCATCCCTTGATATAGATTTCACTCAAAAAAGACAAGTATGAATCTCCCCACTATAGTATTATCGATACCATCATCAATCCTACATACACATGTCTAGTGCATCATATCAAATTATGATCACTATAGAAGATCCTAGCCCAATAATCTCCACAAAATTTCTTTATTTAAAAACTATCATATTTCAAACACACATTATATCCAACAAAAATAATACATTAAAAGATATTAGATAGAGAAATCCAAATTATAGAAAATAATAATAACTTTAGGAATACCTCAAAACTATGGTACTAAAATCCCCTTCACCTAGGATGGCTTATCCCAGTAAAATAATATAGAAACCCACATCTCAACGCATACATGAAACCTATTTTTCCTATCCCAATACTAAGGGAATGAACACACATTCTTGATACATGTAAAATAGAAAAGGGTTCATTTATTTTTCTAATATTGAGTTGAGATATTACTCATTAAATTTACGATGTCACCCTCATACTGAGACTCACCAACCAACATTCATTCCTACCAGGTTTCCATCCTTCTCCATGCACCTTCCTATGCAATGGATGTATCTAAATCGATAGCTTAGTCTTTCTTGAATATCTCTTTGTAGGTGTCCAGATAAAAGGAAGATACTCATGCCTATAAAGAGTACATAAGACTATTTAAAAAATAGAATTCCATTATGAATAAATTTCATTTGAAGGATGGAATGAAATGAATAAACCTTAAAAATTTAGTAGAATACTCCATTACTGATCCCCATAATGATATAGCTCCATGAATCCCCAAAACATGCTCTTATTCTGTAAATCTACCATAGCCTCTCATTGAAGAGGGAATAAAACTCGATCCATAAAACCTCCTCATTCCTTATTTTATGATCAAATGTATTTATCCATTATGATTCATCTCCTTCGAATTTAGAAACTTCTAGTTTCCCCATATATCCACTAGAGTTCCAATCCTTTAAAATAGGAACTAAACTTTCTTCAACATATTCTAAACATCCTATGATCCCATGTCACTACTGAAAATTAGATATTTTTACTCTAGGATCTCATGGATAACATAGAAAACCATTTATTTTTCTTTTTGAAGGCCTTGGTCAATGTATCAAAGTAGTTGTAACATAATATGAGGGAAACAACCACTTGAGAATATTTCCCATGAGGACACAATGTCATCATAATTATATATTTTGTTGATGAATTTTGACTCAACGTCATCTTATAATAACAACATTACTAATTAGAAACCCATCGCACCTCAATCCTAAGTATGCATTATTTCTACAGAATCATGAAACTACCTTTAATCCTTACTTCATAACAAAATATAATTTCCAAAACACCAAACCCTATGGTTTTTCATAATAATCTAAGGGTTAATCTACTACAAAACAAGAATAAAAACCCAACCCCACACATTCACCCCTGATAATAAGAAACCATCCACCTCTTTAACTGATCTAACAAACAAATTCTTAATAAAAATACACAATCAAATCACCCAGAAATCACCAAAATTATTTATATCGAGAGTTTTACATCAAAACATCAAGAAAACTCCCCAAAAATATCCACCAACTTGAGGGATTACCACCAACCCAAACCCCCAAAGACAAATCCAAACCATACCCAATACATAGCCATCATACTCCAAATGCCACCCTAACACCCGAACTCACCTGATCTGAATAACACAAATGTATCTGGTTTTTCTTCCATCATTTGATATTTTAAACCACCTAAAATACCATAAACATATAAATTACAACCATTGGAGAAAATACACGAGTGAAATTTGAGGGTTTAAAACCCTAAATACTGGGTTCTTGTTGAGAACATCATAATATGGTTAAGGAGTTCACTTCCAAGATGACCACCAATTTTGGAGTTGATGAACACCAAAATAGGACAAGTTGGTGTGTTGAAAGCATTTCTGACTATGGATCCAAGTTTAAAAATATAATTAGTAATTCAAAAAAACCTTCAAATTGGTATTGTTTTTAGTTCATCCCATGATAACTTTTCAATTGTTCATTCAAATCAGATCAGTATGGAGCTACAGAATCAAAGGTTTTCAATGTAGTTAATAAAGACATAGAAGAATCTCACCACAGTTTTCATCAGGAAAACACTACATTCTAACTCAATGATAAGAATCAGTATCCACATGCAAAAAAATTTGAACTCCTTCAAATTTGAACCACAATACATGCTAACAATATTATCAATAAAAAAAGTATCATTTAAGAAAATAAATAGAGAAAATCATACGAGGATAAATAAAACTCTACATCCCCAATTACGTGGAACACAAGACAAAGTGGGCTTTCATTTAATGCACCATGCAAGAATAGGTTCTCCAGGAAAAAATATAAGCAAGTGATAAATGGAATAAGCATGGGATGTAAAATTAAAATCGAATAAAAATTAACAAACTAATTATAGCAAGTAACTTCACCCAACAAGAAATAAATCAATAAGGAAAAGCCATAGGTGCAAGGAAATTACAAATAAGACATCGAGTCTACTACCACATGAATAAAAAAACCAGCCCAAGCAGATAAAATTTTTTTGAGAAAACAAATACTAAATGAAACAGCCAATGACTTAATAAATTGAAACGATGAACATAAATTCATAACTATACAGGAATTAAAAACTGAATTCGCTCTTTCTTACTCCTCTAACTCTCCATATTCATCTGGAACATGTGATTATCATTCCATAATGGAAATAAAAAAATTAAAATAGAACACCATAAATGGGAAGAGGATGCTTCGATCGAAAAAACTTAAGAGGTTTATGGTGGGAGGGAAATAGAAGGATAGAGATTCAGAAAGTACATAGAAATTGCAAGCTGAATGGCCAATGGATTCCTACTTCTAAAGGGCCGTTGTGAACAGTGTGAGAGAGTTCTTGAGAGAGGTCGTTAGTTCATAGAGGAGGGTCACGATGATATAGGTCGAAGGTAGCATGAGAGAGCACGTTTATTGGGAGATTTGGGAGGAGGGAACCTCTGTGAGAGCTGTACACGGTTCAGAGAGGAGGGTCATGGATTGGGGGAGGAGGAGAGGAGAGGCTGATGCATATAAAAAAAACACCGATGTTTATCCATGTTTAGCCATGGATGTTTAATTAAAGTGTGGATATAAAAAATATATAGCCACAGACCTATAAAATTGTGGCTATAGGTTCATTGCTATAGCTTAAATTTATAGTAGTTTCTGGGTCAAAAAAACCTCCTGGCTCTAAAATGATATGACACAGAAAGTGAACTTTATCGATCTAGAAGTGGAATTTACTGATCTTAGAATAGATATGATGCACTCTCTGTTTATTTAGAATGATTTAAATATGGGTTTCATGGTCGTGTCTCAAGCAAGAATACACCAAGATATCAGCTACAAAGACAACAACAATTTAATAGAGATACGGGTGGAAGACCTGGTTCATAAGATCCATAAAAATAGTAGGTGTATTCGTGAGTCCAAACAGAATAACTAGGTACTCATAGATACCATACCTACTCTTGAATGTTGTGTAAGGTATTTCTGAAGTCCTGATATGAACCTGATGATAGCTCGACCTCATATCTATTTTTGAAAATACCTTCACTCCTCAGAGCTGATAAAGAGGTCATCTATTCTTGGAAATGGATATCGGTTCGTAATAGTCAACTGATTCAACCGAAGGTATTCCACATAAAGCCTAAGGGTATCATCCGCCTTCTTGTAAAAAAGCACTAGTGAACCCCAAGGAGAAGTGTTGGGGAGAATAAATCCTTTTTCCTCTAAATCCTTCAACCTTCAGTTCCTGAAGTTCCTTTGGGGACATCTTATACAGTGGAATGGTCTTAGGTGTTCCTCCTGGAAAAAGCCCAATGTCAAACTCTACCTACATACTACTGTTAGACTAGATAATTCATCAAGGAAAACATCTATGAATACTCCACTATTAGAGTAAAGATAGTGGGTTGTAACCCATGATCATCAAGATAAAAACTAGTGACATGTGTTGTAACACCACTCAGATGCTGCTTATCAGGTCCTTCTTGTGTTGCAAAAACATACCATTCTCCCTTATGCATGTTCAAAACTCCCTCAGGTGAAGTAAACATATCCTTTGGATTATATAAGTCAATATGGGTTCAATAGGTAACTAACCAGTTCATTATAATGATTACATCAAAACATGTCATATCGAGAACGTACATGCTTCTTTCTAAAAGATAACTGCCTATCTCAAGGGGGAAAGTCTGACGATGTTGAAAGTTCTATGAACGGATTACCTAAGGGTGTATCTAGAATTATAATGATATGATAATAATCAACTTCTAGGTGTAAGATCTTAGTTATTGACTCAAATAAGAATGAGTGAGAAGAAGATGTAACAAATAAATTAGATACTAGAGTAAAGGCTACTAGAATAGTACCCCATAGAGTAGAAGGTTTGTTGCTCTGTTCCTGTGGCATAGGCTGAACTGTATGTAATTGGAATGTACTATGACCCTGAGTCCCTGCCTAACTGTCCTAAGTAGGCCCACTCTACTGGCACTAATAATCATAAGTTATATTACCTCTACCTTGATTTCCACCTCAACCAAATCAACTAGTGGTATTCCAGTTACTTGACTTTCAAGATCCAGCTGGCACAGCTCCTGGCCGAGGAGTAGGTGTTGATCCTTACTCGCTAGGAACTATGAGAAAGGTTCTATAGAAATGCAGAATATGGACCATCTTTCCATAGCCTCTGCACTCAACTGTATTCTGCATACACTCCCACATGAAGTGACTTGGTACCCCGCACTGGTGACAGGTGCGAGAACTAGCAATGAAGGGAGAATGACCATCGCTACCTCCATAAGACTCTTCGAAACATATCTTATTCCCTAAAGAATATAAACTAGAAGCCTTGGGTGTGGAACCACCCTGGAATTCACCCTCATCATATATCAGATTATGCTTTATAATTAGGGCATGGTTGATGATATTACAAATAATCATCAGCCTGAAAACATTGACCTGAGACCGGATAGCATAACACAACCCATCCTCAAATTGCCTAGAATTTATAAGGTCCTCAGTGGCTACTGAAGGATTGAAATGTTGAAACTTAGTGAAATGGTATGACTACTCCTTGACTAAAATAGTCCTCTACTACAGATTCATAAACTCACTAGCTTGATCATCCCTCAGAGTCTTGGAAAATAAGTAGTCATAGAATACTATCTGGAAGTCCACCCGAACCATCTCCCTATGATGGCCTACCTAGGTGATGACATCCCACCACTCCTTGGATGAGTCAAATAGCATATAGGTATCTGGCTTGACCCTATACTCTGATGAAATCTCTAGGTTGTCAAAGATAGATAGGATCACCTTGATCTAGGACTTAACAGCAAAAGTTCCGCCATCCCTTAAGAAAGTGGGAGAATACCTCTAGTGAAACTCATGAGTCAAATATACCATAATTGGGGAAGGTCACACTTTGCCTAGCATATTCTGCATCATATATAAGAATCCCTATTGAAAATAAGTATTATCACCCAATTTAGGTATATGAAGAGGAATCATAGGTGGTTCGTTACTAAGGAAAATTGGTGGCTTATGGCCCACCACTTAACGAACCTGATCGTCGTCTCCTTCAGGGTGTGTGGCACGAAGATGTTGTGGAGGCATAATGCTACAAATCCAAACAATCATCTCAGAAGAGATTCAATAAATTCAAAGGATTTAATTAATAACTATGACTTATACTACAACCTTCCTATAAGAACGAACACATCTCTTTTCCTGCATCTAGGGCCAAGACCTGATGTAAGAACAGAACATAACAGGCCATAAGAATGAAGAACACCCACTACCAACTACTAAGGTTAGGTCCAGGTCAATCTTCTAAGTTAGTCATGTATAATATGTTTTTTCTCAAGTTAAATGTCATTTCAAATAGTTGAAACCAATGATATGTCATTTTCTAGCCCATAAGGGTCCATATACCTTATGATTCAAAAGATGAAACTCACCCAGATGTCATTTCCATGTTAAATTTTTCTTATACATGTGATTATATCATTCCCCAAGTGGATGAGTCAGTTGAAATTCCATTTTCTGGTCTATAAGGGCTCATACACGTTATGATTCAAAGAGTGTTACCCACTAAACTCACACTATAGAATGATTCAAAACCTATAGAGAGATGTCAAAAAAATTGTATATATAACATGGTATACAATATGAAACATGCAATGTTCATTGAAAATTTAAACGCGACATGGAAAAATGCATCGATTGTTAATATTGTGTCTATCGTGATGCATGTTCTAATTCAAAACGCTCATTTCATCAAGGAATAACCAATAAATTAGAATTGCAACAAACTCAATATCAATAAAATCACAACCCATGTGTATCACCCAACGGTGAAACCGTATCAATTGTAAATAGAAGAATAAATAACAATAATAATTAACAAAATTTGGTACTTACCTCATACATGGGTTCGCAACACCCAAACACGGCTTATGACTAATTCCCAAAGCATTCTCAATATCCATCCTATTGTCTCTCAATAGTAAAGAAATAAAATAAAATACCCTTCGATACCACTTTGTGATGTCCCAGACCCGGCTGCCATGTAACTCATTCCCCGAGCCCAGTTGGCCACATGACCCATGGTGCATATCCCCATAAGCCAAGGGTTTCTGACTAGCAGTGGGTTTTAAATGATAAAACCAGTGATGAGACATTACCCCCGTGTCAGAGTATATAGAATATACATAATCAATAGGCAAATAAAGGAATCATAACTAAAAGATAGAATATGTAAATAATGGAAACTAAATTAAAGATACAACAGAAGACTAAAAATATAACCAAAATCCTCATAGGTAGTGTATGATACTAGAATACATGCATGGAATTCTAGTACAAAATGGGAACAAAAGGAAAAGATAGGCATACATGGCATAATAATATAAAAGGAAACATAATCCAAAATTTGTTCCAAGCATCTCGATCCTATGCCCGGTCCTCTGATCCTATGATTCAACCTAGAAAAGAGAGTCAAAATCTATAAGAGGGTTGTTTTCCCCAATCTGTACCTGCAGGTGCACAATATTCTCGGGTTCCAATGGAGGCCTGAATAGAGTGTGAGATAAATCTAATTAGTCCACCACCAATGGTGTCTACGTGTAATCCGAGTGGTTCTCATAAGTAAAAAGTGTGAAGGTAATAGAAAAAGTAAACAATGAAAAAATGATAAACAACCTCCCTCTCAGGTTCATAAAGGAACCCTGGAGGGTTTACCTACTTTATGTCACATATGGTAAGTCTGGTCAAATCATTAGAAGTATGTATATATTAATATGGGTCTGAGTTCAGAATGACACATGCCCCTATAAAGATATAACAAGATTGGATGATTTCAGTATGCCTCATGCCCCTGTAATTTTATAATAATATGGGGATGATTTCAGTATGCCTCACGTACCTATAAATGTATAATAAGCTGAAGATGAGTTCAGTATGCCTCACACCCCTGTAAATGTATAATAAGTTGGCCATTTCATTTACCCAACATGACAGTTTCATTATCAAGGCTCAAAGAAAATAGTCATAGGGTCAATTTTTCAATTCTATGCCTAATGGATCCAAACACCCATGTGCTGCCTTGGTTTATTCAAAACACACATGGAACAATGGCCAATTAAATTCAAAACTAATCTGAAATCCATGATCCATAATTGACATGTTGGTAAAATTGGCCAAAAGGAACAATTTGGGTGGGACACCCACTTGGGCATTCGTAACTTGAAAGTGTTGTAATGAAATCCCTAATCAAGTGTCAATAAATCTAATCCAACACGCTGGGGTCAATTATACAAGAATAAACCAACACAATAGGGCATCTCGGAAAAGTCTGACCCATGGAACAATGTGATTAAATACAAAACAAATGAAACTAAAAGGGAAAACTACATGACAACCTACTTTAGGGTTATAGATAACCACTTGTTGAATATCAGCCTCAGATTCGAAGTAGGTTGAATTATATCTGAGTTTCCATCCAATCTCCTGAAAAGAGGGAGAATTATCCTACACCAAAATAGTGTAACCCACAAAAATATTTATAGAGGAAGAAAGGGAATGAGAGGTTCACCTTACCGAGGCCTATCTAATTCCATTGATAGATAATCGATCAGACACTGGAAGAAGTATTAGTATGAGATCAAAAGAGAGGAGAACCTTGGCACCTCAAGAGGAAGGAATAGTTGTTGTACATATATGGGAGGAGAAAAGAGAAAAAAGGGTTTAAGAGGGTGGATGGGAAAATGGAAAATTTCCCTTAAATTTGGTCACACACTATTTGGGAAACTATGTGCAAACCAAGTTCAATTCACTACCTTTTTACAGTAGGTATGAACGGTCTATTTTTACAATTTCCCTAACCATGTGTAAACTATATGAAATGGCTCTGGAATATTTTGTAACCTCTGCAACATTTCACACGGCCATGACCCTAGGCCCGTACGGTTTCTCATAATTGTTCATCCCAGCCTACCTTCCCTTTTTTGGTGCTTCGGGCTCTATAAAATCCCCAGACACCTTTGTTACCTCTTTATATTGATTATAGGACTTTAATATGGCCCTTTAGTACGTTCAAAAAATAAAAACTAATGATATGTACCTTGGTCAAAGAGTTCAGCCGTTTCATTAATCCAAATATATATTATCTTGTGACACTTTTTTTTCAAGATATGACACTTCTAGTTCAACATATAATACTGTAAGTTCAACCTATGACACTTTCAGTTAAACTAATTCCACTCCTAGTTCAACCTAGATTTCTTTATGTTCTATCCTATTTTTATTCATGTCCTAATCCCCAAAAATAACTAATCCTTACTCTGATACCAACTGAGTTAACCCAATGATAACATAAACACATTTTACATCATTTTATATGGTCATAAATTTCACCTCATAATCAAATCACCCTACATATAACCTCAAGGTTTGGTATATTTGGATATTATATAGATATTCCATGTTTTTATAAAATAAAATGAAAATTTATTATATAAAATACACCACACTTGATTCACTTATAAACCTATCATATGTAATATTACTGTTTATTTCTGGTTAATAGAATACATACAAAAATAGTGAGATCAAACACATAGTAATTGGGAATACAAAATAGATATCAATCATATAAACATATATAATCATAATAAGGATCATAATTTAGTGAACATAAATTGAACATATAGGTGTAAAAACATAGTCATAAAATCATACCCAAATGAATAATAATCAAGGAAAATAACATGAATTATAACAAAAATATTGTTTCATAAGAAGCCATAACATTATTTAGTATATAAAATCATACCAGATGTTAAGTCTCTCTACCAAGACCATCATACCATAATGGAGAAATATAACTACAACTTTTTATACATAACATTCTGAAAAAAAATCTTATTGCGTCATGTATATTCATGACATAATTATCTAAAGATATATAAATATTTATCTAATGAATTATAAGGATATATAATTATGAATACACCTATCTCATAATGATATAACTTTATTATATTTCATAAGAAACATGAAAATAATCATAATTTCACCATATCATAGTTAACATGTGGAAATGATATGAGTTACGTGAAAAATTTTCCCTAGAAACAAAAATAAATCACTTAAAGAAGGAAATAGGATGATTCCACGAAATCATATCCCTAGTGAAACATAAGAAATTATATATTATAATATAAAATAAAATTGATATAAATGAAAATATTTTTCAAGGATGATAAGAAATTGTGTAAAAAATTAAAAAAATAACCATTACATATTAATATTTTTTCATTTAAGAGAAATAAATTTTGAATAAATGTTTAAATAAGAAATATTACTCAAAAATAAATAAATATTCATGGAATAATAAAATATTATAAAATATATTCATAAATAAAATTGACGAAAGTGGTAGGATAATGTTACTGATTGAGAAATGTAATAAATGAAAGACAAAGATTCCCTTCCCACCTGTGTAAGTAAGTCAAATTCAATGGATAGATACCATAAGTAATCATTCAAATATATGGAAGGATATATAGTAAATACAGGATAAAATATAAATAACATGGACATGTAAGAGAATGATTCCAACAAAAATAGAGATAAATAAATTTTTCCTTACAAACATCATAATCGGTGAAGAATGAATCAATGAGAGAGGAATGGTAAATGGAAATTTAAATACATTAAAAATCCAAAATATAAGAAATTTGGGGATTTAAATTAAAATTACATTAAAATTACCCAAAGTAATTAGTGATATATATAATCTGAAATTAGAATAGTGTTCTAGAGAGAATCCCCTAGCTTCACTCCTAACTTTCTCAAATGCACTCTAACTCTATATATAGTCAAAATAGAATTATTGATCATCGATTTTAGATACTAATTTATATTTATAACCTTTTATACTAATCAATTATATCCATTAGACACACACACACACATATATATATATATTAGTTATAGTTTATTTTTTCATCAGATGTTATTAGTTTTTATTGTTGTATATTAGTTTTGGTTTTGAAATTTTGATCATCCTTGTCTGTTAATATGTAAATAGTTTTCAAAATATTAAAGATTCTATAAAAATAATTTTATAATCATTTATAAAGAACCATTTTCATTTTATGAATGGTACAGATATAGTTTATACAATAGGAATTAACAACACACATGTTTCTGGTAACATTACTGATAATAATGTGTTATATTAAAATGAGCATTCATTTGTTTGTCAAAAAATAAGAATATGATATACAAATGAATGGGTTATAATATAAAGTTATATTATTTTAAAATCATTTTTATAGAAAATATTGAAGTTAATAATATATTTTTTGAGTGTAAAATAAGATTTAAGAAGAGTGGATGTTTTAATTTTACTCGAAAAGATAATGGAAAACTCATTACTTTGATATAATCACCTCTTCTCATAATGTATTCCTTCATAATGAAAGATATAGGACTATTTACTGAGAATAAAAGAACTAAAAAATGAGATATATATTTATAAAATAAAATTTTAGAAAATAGTCAAGAGTAAACCAAACAATAGATGTTGTTTGAAATGAGTATATGTGGGGGTCCCTTTACATATTATTTTGAGTGTTATATATGAAAATATCCATCCCTAAATATCCAAGGAAGGTTGTTTTGAGTTTAAAAGTTGTCCATAAGTTTAAAAACCCATTGGAGGTATAAATTTTCAAAAATAATAACATTTATTTTCATTTTTTATCATTTTATATATCATTTTTTCCATATATAATTTTTTTTTGTTTTTACAATTTATTATTGTCATTTTAACTTCTACTCAATAATTTAGTTTTGTAATAAAAATTAAATTTACCATATTACCTAAGTTCAATGTCTTCATTGAAAAAATTAAGTCCACTTTTTCAAATTAAATCTCAAAATATATGAAATTTAATTTTTAAATGAAAAGACATAATACTTCATAAAATATTTTCTTGAATAAAAGAAATTCATTATATAATGAATGATTATATTTTACTTATTATCATTCCTTATTTATTTTACGAATAATGAATATTTATTATATATGTTGAATATTTGATTTATAATACATCATTGATTTATATAAAATGGTTTCATTTTGATTATAATAATTTCAATAAACCAATTTGTTGTTAGTAACAAACATATTCCCAACAACCATATATCCATTGACCATATAATGGTCATATCACCCTTTTCCATTAATAAATATAAACTTTTATACTTTTCTAAAATTATTTCATTCCATTAATTCATATATATATATATATATCAGAATTTATTGCATATTTCAAGTTTTTTAACTTTTTTATTTGGTTATAATTGGATATATAATCTTCATAGGAAACCATGAGGATTAACATTTCAATTTCAATGGTCTTTTTATTTACTAATGGTTTTATTCCTAATATAATTTTCATAACTATGTTTCATATATATTTATTGTAAAATTATTTTTAATTTAATATGATGTTGTAATATAGTACCCTAATGAAATAAATCATTGTTCATTTTGTTAGGGATTGTGTGAAACTAGTTTTTCCACATATTCAAATAATATTGATAAAATTTTTGAGATGTTACAATGAAAGTGTATGGACATACATAAATAAGTTACATGTTATGTGGTTATCTATTTAGATAACAAGAATATTATGTGCTCATCCATATGGGTAAGTAAAATTTGATTTGTTCATTTTATGATCTATATATACTCAATGAATCTAAAATGAATGAGTTAGATGTTGACTTAATTCATGTCTCGTGTTTACTCATTTTCATAAAAAATTTATTATTTGATTATGAAAGTCTGTGGACATACATAAATAAGTGAAATGTTATGTGGTTATCTATTTAGATAATGGGAATATTATGTGCTCATTCATATGGGTAAGTAAAATTTGATGTGTTCATTAATATGATCTATATATACTATATGAATAAAAAATGCATGAGTTAGATATTTACTTAATTCATGTCTCATGTTTACTCATTTTCTTAAAAAATGTATTATTTGATTATGAATATTGTTTATGATACAAATAGTAGACACATGTTTTGAGAATCCTATATTTTATAAAGATCATGCTATATAATTTTTTAAATTGAGTAACTCTGATATTTTTTTAGATAATATTATGGATTAATTAATTCATAATTGTTTTCAATGATACAAAGGCCTCTGGAATCACGGTTTTTTGTTGTGTAAAAGGGGATTGAATTTTGTTAAATATTATTTGTAAAAAAATTAGTAAGACCTTTATTTTTTTGGAGGATATCCAAAAATATATTTTTATGTATTTTCATAAGTAGTTACATATGGTGTCATATATGGTGAAAATGAATGTTAATTTTTTATAATAATATTTAAAGTATATCCAAAATATTTTTTTTTTGATTGGGGCTTCCAAATTTATTATATATGATTTGATATATTTTGAAAACATATTAAGTATATGAATCTTTAATGAAAGTTTGATATTGATAGAAATTTTCACTAAATATAAACTATATAATGGATATATTGACAAAGTAAATGTTTTAATATATGTAATTCTTTTCATAACGAAGCTCTCTATGTCCTGAACCTTTGAATTCTAGTACTTGTATTATATGACAATGCATGTCAACTGTTGGATCATCTTTTACTAATAATATCATGATTGTCTATAAGCTTTATTGGATTATGTTTAAAGTAGTTTTACGTGAAAATTTTTGTGTTAAAGATTTCATTCATGATTCGGATAAACACCAGAGAGTGTATATAACATAAATTTAAAATTTCGTACATTTTTATTTTTGAAATGATAAAACATTAAACATTTCATAAATTTCCAACTTTATTGGGATTTTAATTAAACATACATAAAGCCTATAAATTTAGGAAAATACTATGAGATGATGTAAAAAATTAAATATATAAAAACCCCCTTTAATTAAAGCTCCCATTCCCTATTTAACTCTCGCTAATATTATAGTATACCCTACGTAAATAATGAATCATTCCCAATAATTTATTGATTTATAAAACCCATTTATTTTCCTCAATGGATGAATAGTTTTACTTCTTAGGGATCTTCATCAAATATTTATAAATAATTAGGTAAGGATTTGATAGAGAACCGTGTATATTTTTAAATTTGGTTTTATTCAATTCAAGAAATGGAAGGATTTTATGTTGATAGGGCTGTTAGTAATTTTTTTCTTATATATTTGGGTAGGGGTTTTCCCCACTAAAAAGTAACAGCTTTAAGGGGGATTTTATGGTTAAAAATAGTGAATTTTGAAATAGTCATGGTTAGTGGAATAGTTTCCCAACTATAAGCCTAAATTTTTGAGTGTCACTACCCCCAAAAAAACACACACCACTGGGGTGCATGGTTAACGTAAATAATTTTCCAACCATTAATCACTGTTTTCCCACCCTATTGGGTTTGGGGAAACATTATTTAAACAATTTTTACTTAATATAAATAATACGGTCACTATAAATTTTTAATTAATGAAAATGTTTCATAATTTGACTCATAGAAATATAACTCAGCCTTTTAACATCAATATATACCTATATATGGTGAATGAAAATAATCAAAACCCAATTTGGATAGGTTTATAAAGATTCATTCTAACAAACATCATTTCCTTTATAAGTCAACAAAAATAAAAATAAAAATGTCCATTTCCATAATTCCCACCCAATTCTCATCAAAACAAATCATATTTCTCACCTCCAGAATAAGTGAAAATGATACAACATTCCACTCTGGAAATCTAATCAAATATTCATTCAAACCAAACCATCAACCTAATAAACCACATGTTTTCCTTATAACAACGAAAATATAATTTAACATGATAAATTCTAACATAACTATCTAAACCAATTCAAAACTCAGTAAATTCCATCTAAATCATCCATAAAAATTTTCATAAAAAACTTACCATTTATAAATCAACACAACTCATTCAATTAAATGTAATGAAAATAACATAGAATTTTCTTATAACTTCAATCTAAAAAAGACAATAATTGTACTAAAACGCATTAAAACAACCTTGTTCTTAACATGTTGCAATCAATTATATAAAAAATTAAAAATGTAATACATGAAAAATAAAAAACACAAAATATGACTATAATTTAAAACAATTGAGCCTCAAATAGAAATAATCACTTTAAATTAAAGAAACTATACCAACCAAAACCTTAAAAAATGAAAAATCACATATTAATAAAAAAATCCACAAAAAAACACAACTACTACAAAATAAATCAAAATAGTTTTGTAATAAAATAAAAAAAACCCTCCTCAATAAACCCAGACTAAACCCACCAAACATGTCCTAAACTACCCAAAACAGTAGTTTCTAAATTCACAACTTAAATGAATATACACACTCACTCCCTCAAACACACACACAAATTAGTTTTAAAATTAATTAAAAAAATTAATCTAAATTTATTCAAACCATTTACTAAAATAATTATCCTCTTTAAAAACAAACATAAGGAAAATCATTCCCATCTCCAAAAATATTCCCAGTTATTTTAACATATTCCCACATCCTTCTTTATTTGTCACTAATATAACTTACATCATTTTTTTAAAATAATTTACCCATAAATCATATTTTAATCAATCAATAAAAATAAAACCTTACTATAAATTAACTCCCAAGAAATAAATCTAGTTTAAAACACCCATAAATTTAGAAAAAATAATTACTAAAATGGGAATAAAAATCCATGATATTCAATAATTTAATTTTATAAATATATTAAAATTTCAACTTTTTTTAAAACTAACTTTCCTAAAACCATGTTGAAGAGGATTTATTCAAACATTATGACCTAATAGAAGTAAATTTTTCTAATATAAATATAAAAATAAAAAACATAAAAAAATAAATTTTAAATATAATTTTTAAGAAACATAAAACCAATTTTAAACAAAAAGGAACTTTCATCAATCTCAAAATTTCAGAAATATGACATATTTATTAAAATATTATATTACCAAAAAATTATTTCTACAACTTTTAAACATTAACATAAACAATATGGTCAAAACAAAATTAAGTAATTCATAAAGAATTTTTCATTAATTTAAATAATTAAAATAAACTTCTAAAACACCAAAACCTAATAAAAATCTAAAAAAAAATTCCTAAAATTATTTTTAACCAAGAACAATGTAAATAATATGTTCTTTAAAGTAAAGTGCGTCAATAAAATAACCATGTCAAAATATACTAATTTCAAAAGAAAATCTCAAAAAAATCATCTCACAAAATTTATTAAAATTCAACCATTTCATAAGAATAAAATAACATCTAGTCTTTCAATGAATGTTTGAAAAAAAATTACACACACTATAAAAAAAGGATTTTAATGAATAGGATTTTATGTAGGTAATTTATAACTCACTTAAAATATATTTACAATGTCATTTATTTAATAATGGATATATAATACTACATCATGGATAATTTTCATGTTCGTTAATAAATAACGAACATTGAAAATATATTTTGAACCTTTATTATTTGTATAACAAATTTAAAATTTTCCCACTATTGATTTTTCATGTGGGTTTTTAAAATAATTGGTACTAAATATTTAATAATAAATTCACAATCCTAGTTTGGTCTTTTCATTCATACTTTATGTTACTCTTATACTACTCTATATATAAGATTTCATCTTCAATTTTATTTTCTCCCTGTTTAATTTTAATAATAACACCCTATCAATTATAATCAAAGAAATTTTGATGTATTTTCTATCTCATGGTATACCTAATCATATTCCTCCATTCAACATTGTCATCACACCCATTTTCTCTCATAAATTTCACATGACTTCCTATTTACTCTCTTTATGATATCAGGGTAATGTGAGATAAAATTTTAATTTTTTAATTTTTATTCAGAAAGATATCAGGATCGATTACAAGTAATCCTCTATATTAAATATTTTTATAATGAAGGAGTTTTTAATTTTTTTAATTACATTCTTTTCATAATGGTATGTTTTATAATATTTTATAGTTATTTATTCTATAATTTTTTTTATATTTAGTTTAAGGATTCAAAAATATTAATAATAAGTTTATCGTTTGTGGTTATTACAATTTTAGACCTTTTTTTAGGAGAAGTTATATAGGGAAAATTTAATTTTATATGCTTCCTTTTATTTTAAATAATTTTTTATTTTAAATATACAATTGAAACTTAATTTCATATGTTATTCATTACATGTAGAGCCAAAATATTTCATATTGTTATCTTTTTTTTACATAGATCCATATACATGTTTATTTAATACAGTTTTCCTAAATTAATGTATTTGATATCAAAAATTAGCTAACATTTAGGTTATTCACAAGTCACAATATAGAAGAAAAAAATAAATTTTATAGTGACATTTTCAATGTAACATCTATTAATTTTGAATATCATTTTAATGATATTTTTTAAAAATAAATATCACTCAATATTAGACTAAGGTTGAGTAAATAATAAATATTTTAGTTCAATGTCAAGAAAAAATTTATTTGTTTACCCTTTTATTTTTATCCCTATCTCCAAATATTGGTTATAATATTTCTATTAAATCCCAAAATAATTGGTTATATGTATAAAATCTTTAACCACATGGAACTAGAATCTTGTATTAATAATTCAATAGTCAAATTGTCACACATATTTGGAGATAATATTTTTAAAATGATGGATTTAAAATAAATTTTAAGAAAATAATGACATACATCCAATTTCATGAAAACCTTATACATTATGGAATGTTTGAGTCTACATGGGTATTTATTTTACATTTACTTATACTTGTGTTGATTATTTGAGGTAAATATGACCCTTATATCCAATTTCAATTATTTTTATATATTAAATTTAAAATTTCTATATATAATAATAAAATAATGCATATTTTAAAAAAATGGTTATTTTTATTATATATATTAAACTGGCTGGTAATAGACCATTTCATTACATATAGAGTACATTAGAGTTAAAGAGACGTGTTAATAAGGAATCCATTATTTGGTTATAGCTTGATTAAAAAATCCAATTTTCTATAATGTTCATGATGACATGTTTCCAAGAGGATTAGTTAATGACATAAGTACCACTAAATTCTAATCCTGCATAAGGTGGGATGGAAAAAAATCCACACATGATATTATAGTTCCACCAAAAATTCAAAATCATTTGTGTCTTATATGTGGTATATTTGTAAATTGGCCTTCTCTCTCACCCATGAAGAAACACCTAGAATAGATTCACCCTAAATTTATAGAAAAATGATTTTCAACATCCACTAGATATAGATCAAAATACCATTATACCACCAACACACACACATATCATTTTTGTTTTTTTACTTATATTTTTTTATTGGTTTACAATTTCTTATAGAAATTTTTGTATTCCATTTAGTTGTAAGTATATTTTCAATTCAATGTTTTAATTTTTATTTTTAATTTATTTTATTTTTTATGATATTATCAAGTATAGTAAAGTATTTCTAACTTCATTAATTTTCATAACTAACATTGAAGATAAATTTAAACAATTCTATTTTGTTGGTATGTTGGTGTTAAACCTAGAAGAGGCATCCTAAATACCCTAGTTAACATGAATCAAATCCCATGTAGTTAAAGTTGTATAGTTTAAGGTCATATGTCAGGAACAATCCATTCCATTTAGCTTAATGTGGAAAGGATGAATTCTATACAGTTTAGATTCATTCAGCTATGATTATTCATTCCTTGATTTTAACTATAATGTGTCTTGATAATACTAACATAAGATCAATTAAAGAATATAAGACCATATGAGTTATGATTGATGTGAGAAACAATAGATAATAGAAAATTCATGATATTTCATGGGAGTGCACAACATGGGAATGATTATGGATTATGCATGGGTATCCCTTTTGAGTTTACTCTAGCAGATGAGCCAGGTGAAAGTATTTTTAGGAAACCTAGAGGAGTATCTCAAATCATGGTGTTATAATGGAATCAATATGAGTATATCAAATCGAGGGTCATGTGTGGGGATTACACATGAGTACTTATATTCATGGTAGAGTTGGGTGTTACACCTGGAAGGATGTCTATATATGGTTTATCTATAAAGTATTCTAGGTGAATGTATATCTGGGAAACCAAGAGGGTTTTCTTGATTCAAGGAATATGACAACACCAAGAGAAGTATCTTTGATTAAGGTGGGGGTTATTAATCCATGACCTAATTCATATTTTAGCTAGTCTAAAAATATTGAGGTGAAACTCTATATTTTTATGGTTGTAAATTACTAAAGTAGATAGATTAGAACAAAGGACCAAGGTCGTATATTATCAGTGAAACTAATCGGGTGTATGGGGGAAGATCCCATGTGGTATGGACCATTAGAATGAGTCTAAAAATATATTTATCAAATTCTAATTTTCACATTAAATTAGTGTTCTTAGTGAGTGGGTATAATTCATAGAATTCATTGAGTTTAAGGGTTGTTATTAGTGAACTCGGCTTCTTGAATGGCCCTCTATGAAATATGTTTATAGGAATACAGCATAAAGGAGCCTCACTAGCATAGATTCATAAAGGAGACCTGTGGGAACAACATTAGAAAACAAGCTTCATAGAAACACTTTTCAATAGAGGTTCCACTAGAACAATTCCAAAAAGATTCCTTGTTTCTACACTTCACAAAGGAGGTTTCATGGTTATGCTTTAAAAAGGAGTATAACAGCAATGATTCATAAAGGAGGATTCACAATTTCACTTTATAAAGGATTATTCACTTAGATGATTCATGAAGGTGGATCACAATTTTGGTTTATGAAGGAGGCTTTGTGTTGGTGCTTCACAAAGGAGGCTTTATGACCTCGCTTTGTGAAGGAGGCTCGTAGCCACACTTTACGAAAGATAATTCACATACACACTTCTTGAAAGAGGATAAGTGATCAAGGAAATTAACTCAAAGAATAAATTACTTGAAATATATTCCCTTTGAACTCTTTTACTTGAATTTTAAAGGTTTCTATGAATGGAGAAAGTCCCCCCTTATTTATTTTTATTCCAGGTATTTATAGGTACTAGTTTGTAACTATATTTATGATATATGAGATAACATAACAAGTATGTGGTCGTATAGAATGATCAACACTACGAAGGAGCTACATCATCATAAAAATAATTCTTCTTATTCATAAATAGATAATGATTCCATGATTCATTTCCGTAGTCACACAACAAACTATCACCAACCAAAAAGGAAGTATGTAGTCCATGAAGAAAGTATATGGTTTGTGAAAGAATTTAGTGATCTCATCATAATAAAATTTCAACCATAAAGGAAGTCCAAAATTTAAAAAGGACGTTTACTATTTACTAATTACATGGTCTATGAAGGAAGTAAAAATTCTATGAAGGAATTTTTTGGTCTCACTTTAAAAAAACTTTTGATCCTTCGTGATAATTTTTCTTTCATCAATTTTTCTTTGGGGCAAAATGAAGCCCAACATAAAATGACCATAATTTGGATCCCTAAGTATATTTTTTTTAGGTTGGGGCTAGAGCATCAATTTTTTATATAAATAAAAGACCTCTTTAGTGTGGGTATAGGGTGACCCATTACATATCCTGAAGGCCCAAGGCCAAGTGGCATGAATACAAGGCTTGAAAGCCCATTTTTTGGCGCAAAGGACCCCTCGGTGAACAGTACTGCTACAGTACTTGCGCTGCTACAGTACCCGCCGCCTCTACAGTACCCTGAAATAGTACCAATTTATTTTTTTTTTATTTTTTAAATTATATTTTAATGATTTAAATTCAATATTTAATAATATTGGATCCCTAAGTCTGTCTTGGCTCCATGTGTAGTCAAATAAAATCCTGTGAATGAACTATTCCCCTTGTTATGGGGTTCTACACTATAAAGTTTTTTACAAAGACAAAATATTCCTATAAATTCCAAAAAAATGTGTTTTAAATATTTGACATCCTGTTTGTTTGCAATGGACAAAATCCACAGCCTACTCTGATTCGGAGGATCTAAACACCACTTAAAAATACAAATGAATTTGTTTAATGGAACTCCATCTCTTAGTGTATGAGAAGCCATACTACACATGAAAATGTCATTAATTTATTCTTATATCTTAGAAACATTCATTTAAACTCAAAAAAAACATGTGGTGTCTATGTTAGGACCATATAATGGATTCCACAACAAAGTGCATACCAAAACGTTTTTGGCTCCAACAGACTTATGAATAAAAGTTTACATTTAATTAGGTATCGATTTTCAAAAAATTAATGAATATACTATATTTACCCATAAATAACCTAATCAATGTAAAATCAAATAAAATACATCAAATAGGTATTCTTTATTAAAAAAAGTTTTTATACCCAATTAAATATAAACCACAAAAAACAACCGCATCATAGTAGACACACAGTTTATAAAGTGGACCAAAAATCCCCACAAAATTAGTTTACCACTATATCAGATCATTTAACCTATGTTATGTGGTCATTAGGTGACTTTTAAACAATCTTAATACCCATACCATTTTTTAGAGTCCTACAAACCATTACGGACTTGGAATAATAACAATCACATTACTCAAATGAATAAATTAACCAACACTAAAACTAGTTTTCATTTAAGGAAATTATATACTAATATTTAATTTACCTAAGGTATTAAAGCATAAATGAAATTTTCATGCAATAAAATTAATTTCCACATACAAAAAATGATTTTTATTCATGTCCATGTGATGTATAAGACACAAAATTCATCTTTTTCCTAAATGTGGCTCAAAACGCCTCTCAATGGGCCAGCAAAAAATAAATAGAAAATGGGTGAACCTTCAATGGTCATATAATAATTCAATAATTTTAAAATTTCTTGATAAAACATGGTTTTTAATTAAATATGTTAGATAAACATTTTTATTTAAATACATTTTCCTTTTTTGATGAATCTATTTTAGGTCATAATACTTGTATAGCCACCTATAATGCTATAATTTAATTTTTAATAAACCTATTTAGATTAACCTAAACCCAATTTAATAAACCATAACCTTCAATTCATTCCCCAAAATTATCTAATTTTATCAAAAAATAGAGAGGAGAAAATAAATTCTATATGAGAATTTTTTTCCTCTAACACCATATTTTACAACCACTGACCACAATGGGTCAATTTAAATAATATATTAACTACAACTTGAAATTTATTTCAAAAAACAATTCTAAAAATTGTACACAATTACACATAAAAAATATTAATATAATTTATTTACCACAAAATGACAAATGAAATGAATTAAATGTCTTTAATGGCGAATGGCTAATTCATAGAAGTGGTATTCCAATAGCTCTCACTAGATTGTAAATATATAATGGAAAATTAACACTTAAAATATGAATTTAAAACCCTTATACATTAAAATGAAATATTATACTCAATATCATACAAGATATGCCACATCATTCTTAAACATACAACTAAACATTATTATTTAAATATGATAATTATCACCTAGTCATTGGAATGGGTGGAATGAATAAGATTACATAAATTATAAAAATATAGTTTAAAAATGTTTATAAAATAAATTAATTATTTACCAATTAATGATAAATTATAATAAAAACCCAATAGAATATATATACTGTATTTTTATAAAAAATATTTTTAGGACAATAATGAAATTTTGTCTTCATAAATATGTTAATAAATATTATTGATATATATTAATTAAATTTATATATTTTATATCCAATATAATGTTTTTAAATTCAACCAATATGTTTTACAGGATTAATATAATAATAAATTCAATTTTGAGCATAAAAATATATATTTTTCTTAAAAAAATCCACCTTTTGATGGCGCGCCTATTTTAAATATAAATTATGAATCTTTAATGAATTTTATTTGAAAAAATAATGTTCATTTATTAAATCATAATATAAAAAATTACCTTATGATGAATTTTTGGTGTTTTTCCGACAAGTTTCGATTTTTGATGAATAGTGAAAATATTGCATTTTATTTGAAAACTTCTTTTTTGTCTAATTTAATTATATAATTATATTATATTTTCAATTTTTTTTAAAGTATAATTAGTAAAATTATATATAAATAAATCCAAATAATTAAATTTTAATCAATTTCACAATGAAATTGGATATAAAAACATTTCCAACAATTTAACTTTCCACTTTAAAAACACTCTTTTTCATTGTGTCTAAAAGATTAATTCTAAATATAAATTTTTAAATTATTTAAATTTAAATAGTTAAAATATATTACATATTTTTAATCATAATATAAAAATTATTTTGTATATTATTTTTAATTTTTAGTCATAAACAATTACCATGGTAAAAAAATATTTACTGCAATATATGTAAAAAATGAAATGAGATAAAGATAAAATGGTAAAAGGATTAAAATACCAAAAAATTAAAACATTTAATGGTTGGTTAAGGTATTTATAGACCGTAACCTGAATATAAAATTTTAATTTTCATCCATAGTCTTTGAAATTAATTCTACCTCAATGTGGT
Organism: Viscum album; assembly: GCA_963277665.1. Classification (NCBI taxonomy): domain Eukaryota; kingdom Viridiplantae; phylum Streptophyta; class Magnoliopsida; order Santalales; family Viscaceae; genus Viscum; species Viscum album. The sequence continues at coordinate 563,147,637 of OY728164.1, read as the reverse complement.
TTTCTTTAAATATAAAACAATTATTATTTTAATCGCTTAAACTCATCTCACCTCAAGTATAAATACCACCCCTCACCACCCCATTTCGACAAAAAATAATTTATGCTCTTAAAATTTATACCCAAATCTCCCCAAATAACTCTCCCCATGTCTAAATGATTCTATTATCACCAAAATACCAAATCAAATGTCTTAAAGGGTCTCTCAAGGAGTTGATATTCAAGAGGTAATTTTCTCAAAGTACCTCTCTTAATTTCTTTTTTGTACTTTATCCCCGCCTCATTAATTAATAAATTCCTGATAAATATTGAATAATATATATATTTTAGTGTTATTTTTCTAGTGTAATACCTCATATCCAATTTATTTATCATCTCCTTTTATTTAAATAAATGAAACTATTGTCCAAGTTATTTAAGCTAATCACCATTGTGAATAATGATTTTGTTCATTTTCTATTACCTCATTCATTGAGGATCATAAAACTATAATTATGGTTAAATAATATTTTAATATGTATAATATAATATATTTAATGTTCTGGAACTAATATATACACAAAATTATAAAAAATGAAATTAGTTTGTGATGTTCTGAAAAAACGCCAAAATAAACAAAACATTTATCATTAATGTTTTATCTAATGAATCATACTCATGTATGAAATAAAAATGATATATAGGACCATTAATACTTATGGAAGTTAATTAATACTATTATTTTCCTGTTATATATTTTTAATCCCATTTTTCAAAAACATTCCAAATTATACACAAATTAACTGATCACGAAGCCATGAATCATACACACCCGAAACAATGAAAATCCTAAAATATTATTAATTAATGGGTCATAATATGTTATAAAATCATAAAATAAGGTATTATAAATGTGAATTTAGTTCTCTAATGAGTTGGTAACATTGTTTAAACCATTATACATGAGTTATTAATACTTTTTAAGAATTTCTAATGTGAGGTAAGGGATTCCTTAAATAAATTTCCATTCATTGGGTTATAGGTCTACTTAATTGATTATATTATATCAAGATTATGTGTGGAATACACAATTTATTTCATTATTTTTTATTCATGATTATCTTTTTTGAATTTATTTTTGTTAAAAATAATCACCCCATTGATTAATTCTCACCTCAATGGTACGAACATTATAAGGTATTTCTTAATCCAATTTACATTCTTTGGGTTAAACTTCTACTTAATAATTATGTATTTATAAGATTATATATGAAATAAGTGTTGAATATATTAGGTTTTTTCTACTTATTTTATGTGGATTTATAGTGGATACACATACTATAATCATTTGATTAATTCCCACTTCCATGATGTGATATTTAAATGGTACTTTGTCTTAATATTATTTTATTAAGGCATATTTTGATGTTATACACCCACCTTATTTTATGAGGTGTATATAAAGCCTCATTGATATATCATATCATGAATTTATTTATTTTCATGTTCTTTAATTTTTTTAAAATGTTATTCCTTCATAGGGTTTCGTGATTCAAATAATTCAAAGTGGCATGGGGCACTTTGATTTAAAAATCACTTATTAAATGTTTAAATATTTAATTTAAAAATCATTTACCCTATTTTAATATCATTGAAATTATTTTATATGATAATATAATATAAAGATAAAGTAGATTTATGTCTATTTTTAATTACATTAAATTGTAATAAAAATAAATCTTTTACGTGTTTTATACGGAATGTTTTGACAAATGAAAAAAGGAATGTTCTATTCTTAGCATACATAGGGACAATGACTTTTCAACCACCGTGACTATTATTTAATTTCTAGATTAATTTTCAAGATAAAATTTTATATTAAATGAAAGGTATTCTTTCTATTTTTTGGGTATTTTGTAATTGAATATTGTTTTTCCAAAAAAAATGGTGTTTTGGTATTGAAAATGTTTTTTTTAAGAAAATGGTATTTTTATAAGAAAGTGTTTTTCATATGGGATTAAAAAAATCAAAGGGGATTATGATGAATCTTTTTATTCTTAAAATGGTACATGAGAATTATAAGAGAAATTGGTGATCCCGATACACCTTATACAAAGGGATTAGCCTCGTTATAGGTCACAGGTGATCATGGTACAACTTATACGAAGGTTTGAGACCCAATATAGCTCATGGGTGAGCCTGATATAGCTTATACGTAGGTTTGAGCCCCATTTTAGCTCATGGGTGAGCCCGATATGGTTTATATGAAGGGTGATTTCCATAATAGAGATTAAATGAATTATGTAACAATAATATTTGAATTCGGCCATATGATTATTCCAATTTAAGGGTTTTGAAATGGTTTTAATTATATGATGCTCTAAAACACATAACGGAGTTTTAAAAGATTTATATGGGTTTTAATTATTTTATTTGATAAAAGTGTGTATTTGTTTTTTATGAGAATGTTTTTAATATTCTCAATGAACTTTAAAGATACAGGTAAATATTTAATGATTGTTCAGGTTTTAATAAATTAATGCTTTCCTTTCATTTTATATCCCTTACTGTGGTTCTATGATCATCCCATGTTTTAAAATTTTTTTCACAGGATTTAGAGGAGAATAGAGGCAAGGATGAGAACAAGGGGAAAACTGTGATGATTTTACATGAAGAGAAAAAAAATTATTTTAAAAGGGTTTCATTTGGTGAAAAAAAATAGATACTGAGAATAAGTTTCCACTTGTAATGTATAAATTTACAATGTAGAAGTTCATCATTATTCCATAAAAATATAAACATAAAATATATTTTGGAAAATAAAGTGATTTATTGTTTTAAAATAACTAGAATATGTATTTTTTAAGGTTGGGTCCTTACACTAAAACTCAAAATAAAAAATAAAAATGTATGTATTTCAGAGTATATATATAGTGGTGAGTATATACACATTATTATTTGTTATTTTCATATAGTTATTCTCAAGATACGATTTCAAATGTAGAAAAATCAGTCTAAAAGTAAACAAATAACATAGAGAAAATATTAATTTGAATACATTAAATAAAATGGCCTATAAATTATTACATTATCCACTCATATATTATGTAAAGATAAAACAAATTTGACCATGAAATGTTTTTCCAAAACAACCTATATTTACAATTTTAAAAATAAATATAATATAAATAAAGGGAAAACCTATATGGACCTAAATATTTCAAACATAAATATTATATCATTTCATATGAATATTCAGTATATAACATTACTATCCATGTCAAGATTGTAATGATTTAGTGTCTTTTGAGATTATATATAGGAATATATTATTTTGGAACATTATTCAACATATATCATAAAGTTAATCTCAAATATCCCCTTCTTAAAATATACTACTTAAAACTTTTCTTTATAACATGGGGAAAGGAAACATAAGAAAGAGTGATCATTAATTATTATTAAGGGTAAACATGAGACATATCAATCTATAATCATATGAAATCATAAGAAAAGAATAAGGGCATGAGATCCTGAACATAACTTAAAATTTTCACACTCATTCTTTCAAAGATCATAAACATGAGTCATGTAATAAATCATTACCATTTCAAAAGATAGGAATCATGGGAGTGAGAAAACATCATAAATCAATTATAGACTATAATTTCATATCATAATCATGCCACAAAAGTGTGTCTCCATTATAGGTATATAAACCATTTCATATGTCAAGGTAAACTAATAAGATAGTCAAATCATTATGGATCAGGAATCAAAACCTATTTCTCATATCATAATGGATAAGATATCATAAACTATTTTATATAGTGGATCAAGAATCCCTTTATGCTTCCCATAGTGGATGAAAAACATTGACTTGTTTCCCATAATTTTCCCATGAGATAAAAAATTTACCTAATTCATTAGATGGATTTATAATTTTAGGTTCATCTATCATGTAATGAAAACCATACATGTATGTTTCAACAGACCATAAAACATTCATTATAGTGTCGTATCATAAATCATGTAATAAAAATTGGGTATGTAGACATTTCCTAAATTTATCATAGTATAACCCATGAAAAATAAATGGGCTTCTAAAACATCTCATCATCATAATCATAAAAAATAAAAATAAATAATAAAAATGGTTTCATTAGTTCACATTCTTATAAAATCATAATTAACATCAAAGGATGATATAATAGTTGAAAATTCCTTAAGATCGCTGGAATATTTCTTGAAAAAAATACCCTTTTCTCTTTGAAATAACTTCTTTAAAATCTAAAATTTTCCAAAAAAAATAGAGAAAAATTACTCACTGTAAAGAAATATGGAAACTTGAAATGAAATCCAAAAACAATTGAGTGGTCATGAATGTGGTGTATTATATTCATTTCATCTACGTTAAAACAAAGATTCTTTTCACTTTTTTGGTAAAAATGACAAAATTACCTGATTTATAAAATTAAACTAACATTCCTTTTAAAACCTTTTTTATAATTAAATCATGGGTAAAAATTACATTAAAGAATCATATTATAATATTAAAATATTATTTGAACCATTTTTAGAAAACATGGACATGGAAGAAATAGATTACCTACAGAATAGGAAAACATAGAAGGTTTTACCTAAAAAATATTCATTCTACCACTTGATTATTTAATGTGAGAATTAATGTATTCCCTAAAAATAACCATAGTATAAGAAAAATGAAATGTATTTATCAGATAGGGATCATATAATTTCCTCAATGAAAACTCAAGCATAAAAAAACATGATTAAAATGGGATTTCATTACTTCAAGTCTCATCTTTCTTAATATGTGTTCGAACCTATTATATAATAAATATTGATTTTTTATAAATATATTATAGAACCATGCTAATATATATCAAACTATATATTATTTACAGATATCATATTATCACCTTTCTATTAACAATTTTTTATCAAAATCATTGTTCAGGGTGATAACTACTTTGTTTTTCATGATTGTTTTAGTTCGGAAGACCTATTCCTTATACATTGAACATGTTTACCTAATATCAATAATTTTAATTATGATATAAATAAAATATATATTAATTATATACATATATTTTTTATTTTACAATCATCCATAATATTTATAGATAGAAAAATGGATTGCACTGTTCATGGAGACGATATACTATACGTATGAATGAATGTTGTTTTAAATTTTTCATAAATGGAATAGTAGAAAGGAAAATAATAATTCAAATTTATAGAATAATTATTATATCATATATATTCATTAAATTTTTCATTATTATCATCCTTATAAAGGTTAAATGAAGAATTAATCACATCACTTAGTGGTGGTCGTAATCTACATATACACACATGCGACGTTACCATTTTCCAATGGATGGAAAGAAGGTGGACAATGGTTTTCCCGTCATAATAATAATAATTAATTTTATTTAATATTTATGTTATTATGTTCTAATGGATACCATATATTTCTAATACATATAATAAGAAATAAAATTTAAAATTCTTGGTAAAATGTTAAACATCTTCGTTGAGAAACCTTCTTTGTCTTACACCTTGCGCCTTGAAAGAATGGTCTATTAGAAATAACAGAATATATAGGATGTGTTTAAGGAAGATATTATGAAATTAGGATTTCTCCTCCCACCCCCTCCCTCTTCCTCTCTTTCTCTGGTTCTCCACACTGATTTTCCTTGCAACGGTCATTGCGGCGAGGGGATCTCCGGTCTGGTCTTCTCATTCGTTGGGTTTTTTTTCTTCTTCCGATTTTTGTATTTATTTCCTCTCCTTGCTTTCTATTCTTCTTTCTCTATTATTATATTATGATCTGTTGTTCTTTGTCTATTCGTTTTCCTCAAAGGTCTCTACCATACACTTATCACTGGAACCTTCACGCCAAAACCCCCACTTTGGTTTGACCTGAAGGTGCTCTGGTGGTTTGGGATCTGTTGGTATCGACTCTTGGTGGAATTCATATTGTATCGAATGCCCATATCTACTCTTGATTCATTTCCCGGTGTACTGGACTCCATTTTGGTTTCGTATAAAGGTGTTTGTGGTAGTTTGGGGATGGTGTTGGTGGTAGTGTTTGACGTCAAGGGTGCATATTGGTAGTTTGGATTTGATGCTTTGTATCAGTAGTTACATCTTGTGTTGGTTTTGTTATTTTATTGGGGTTCTTTTACCTTGTTTATTCTTGGTTTTATGATTTTAGTTCAATCCTAGTAGTGCGTTTCGGCCTAGGGTGATGTTTTCCTTGGTGATGTTTCAGATTGGATGCTGGTGGACCCTCTATCGGTTTGCATTTCTTATCAGTTTTTTGTGATGTTCTAGTTTTTTTTCATCCTCACGACATGAAAAATTCTCATAGAAGGTTTTTCTATTTTACTTTTTTGTTTGGGGTTTTTCTGGTTTTTATTTTTCTGGCTCTTTTCCCTCTGGTTCGACAGCTTCTGGCGGTGTTTAGCCTTCATGTGTTGTTTGGGGCAGTGACGACGATGGTGTTGTTTGGGGTGACGGCGAATACCTCTGCTCGATGTTTCTCGAAGGTGTTCTCGTGGAGAAGGTTACGATGTGCACGGTGCATGATAGTGGTGGAATTCGGAGACGTTTTAGGCGGTGATGAGTGAAATTTTGATGTGAAGACAAGGATGGTTGGATGGAAACGTGATGATAGTGTGTCCCGTATAAGACGGGGTGGCTGTTGTGATGGGTGTCTGTCTTGAGGTAGATGCATGAATAATGGGTGATGATTTCGAATTTGAAATTTCAATTTTGTGGTTTTTCTAAAGGTGGTAGTGTTAATACTCTGTTTAGGGAATATAAGGGTTTGAAATTTGCATTCTATGGTTTTTTCTGAAGGCGACAGTGGTGGTACTCGGTTGAGTTGAGGGTATATAAGGGTTTTTCTATAGTAAAGTTGGATTTTGAATTTTGAATTCAGTAAGTTGTATGTTTACTGTCTAAGTCGGGTTTTTCTAAGTGGGGTTTGTGCTGGTGGTTTGTGGAGATTTTTTTATGGTTCTCAGTTAACCAAAAAGTGACTTTCTTATAAAAATAAAAAAATGGATTTTGGAAGGAGAATAGGTTCTCTTTTATAGCTGAGGGGAGGGGCATTGTAGAAATTTCTTAAAGTATTAAAATAAGTTTAATTAATTTTCATGAAACAAAAGGATCCAAATTGATAAAATTAAAATATAATATGAGGATAAGTTTAAATCCTCTCAAAAAATAAAATTTTAAGATATTTTTATATGTTTTTACCCTTATCTATTTGTTTTGACCACCTGTTATCCCTTTGGAAAATTACCGTAATATCAAAGTTTTCTACTCTTTAAGGTTTAAGAATGTCATGATGAAAGGAATATTGACACATAAATGGACCGTGCTTTTTATTTTAAACCACACATAATTAAAATTTCTAAATATATCTTTTTTATTAATTTTAAATAATTTAATAAAATATTATTTATTATAAAATATCAGTAATGTCATTTTTTGGAACTTTTCATTTAATTTGACTTTGGATTCAACACTTAAGAAAATTTATTATAATATAAACCATTAACACATCACTAATATGTAATATTTATCTATAAAATTAATGGTAAACTATAACTCACTCAAAAAATTTACTTTTTAAGTTTTTAAAATCATTTACTTGATTTTTCTATTGCTTTCACAAGCACTACGTCAGTGTTGCGTAAGAATTTAAGGTAATTATTTCATTATTATAAATTAATATTAAAGTACCATGATTGAAAATATTAATTGATATTTTAAATAAACATTTATATTTGAACATATCTTTTATCTCTTTCACAAAATATTATAGATATGAAGAGCAAGAAAAGAAATTTTTTGATTTATATTTTACTTAAAAATTATAAAGTTAAAAATAAAATTCAAAAGGAAAAAAATATTAATTTGATGATTATATACTAAAGAGAATCATAAAATGAAATAATGTAAATTTTTTGATTGAATTTTATGCCTTATCACATTAGTTTTAACCAAAATTAACCCCTTTTAATTTTACAGTGGTAACGAAAATTTTCTATGGTTACTATACATATTGTCCAAAAATTACATGTGAACTATTTATCAAATTTAAAAATATTTATAAAAAATATGGATTCCATATTTTAATATTCGAATTTTATAAATGTCAAAATTTTATTGAAGATAAAAAATAAAAATGTAACAATAAAAATAGTTTTTTAGAAAAATGTTTTTATGTATAAAAATTCTTATATACTAAATTAAACCATAATATAGATTCCAATAAACATAATTATATTATTATTAAGATAATATTATTAATTTTACTTTGAAAAATTTTGAAAATAAAATGTAACTTTGTAAATTCTTGAAATAAAAATATAGTTTTCAATAAAAACATTATTTTCACTATACATTATAAAATAAATCTTTTCAGAAAAATCCCAAAAAATATCCCTTAGATAATTTTGATATGATTATTTAAAAAATGATATTTATTTCATAAAATAAAATTTCTATGATTTTCATAAATTAATTATAATATTCACTCATAAAAATCAATAAAAAAACTTTGAAGAAAAAGTATTTTTAAAAAATAAAATGGATTTTCTAAAAAAATGAGTGTTGATTTCATAAAATTTAATTACAACATTTTTATTGAGTATGAACTTTATATATTTCTCAAAATGTGGTTAATACTATTTATATTCTCTAATTCAATGTGTAGAAGATAATTATTACAATAAAAAATAATATTTCAATAGCATAACACAGGTAGTTTAAAATCAGGGTTGTGTGTAAAGAAATATATAATTGAAATCAAATTTATTTACAGAGAAATATATTATAAAATATCATTGTGTTAAATTTTACCCCACTAAAATTAATTTTCCCTTGAAATTCTATCACTATGATACAAAAAAATGAGGATATCTCTATTTCATCACAACCTCGGGATCCCAAGTATCTTCCTCTAATTTATGGATTATATATAAAACTTTAAACAGGTGACTGGTCATATTTTATAGAACTTTATCTCTATGATACCAAATATCCATCATTTGTTCCTTATAAGAGAGATATTTCTCTCGCAGAATGACCTCTTAGTTCAGTATATGAGAAGGATTAGGTACATACTTCCTCATGAGAGATATATGGAACTTGTTATGTACATGAGAGAGAGTCAACAAAAGGGAAAAATGATAAGACATCATTCCAATATTATCATGGATTTCAAAGGGACTGATATATCTAGTTCTCATCTTTCCATTCTTTCCAAATATCATAATCTTATTCCATGATGATATTCATAGGAATTCCTTTTCACTAACTTTTAACTCAAGATCCTACAAATGATTTTCAGTATAACTTTTCTGTCGACTCCAAACTTCCCTTATGTGTTGCTAAATAACTATAACATTTTCTACCATCTACCTAGCTATCTTAGGCCCCAGTATATTTATTTCTCTAACTTTATCCCAAAATTTTGGAGTTATTAACTTCTTTCCATTGAGATATTCATAAGGAACCATCCAAATAGCCAAGCGAAATCTATTGTTGTAAAAAACTCAACTAGAGGAAGGGGTTAATCCCAGTCACCTTTCAAATCAATAGAAAAAGCTCTCAACATGTCTTTTATAGTTTTAACAGGCCTCTTTGAATGAGCATATATCTAAGGATGATAATTTATACTAAAACACAACATTGAATCCAGATCTTATTGATGAAATTTCAAAAACATCATGGTATAACTCAGATTCCAATCAGATAAAATAGAATGTGGTACTCCATGAAATATCACCACTTCCTTTATATATGACCTAAAAAGACTATCATGTGAGAAATATTCTTAAATGGAAATGAAGTGTGCTTAATTTGTAAGGAAAACTACTATAACCAAAATAGAAGTATTCCCATTAGATGTTTTAGGGAGTCTAATGATGAAATAAAAGGTAATTATTTCCCATTTGTAGTCATGTATGGGTAATGGTTGCAACATCCCCTTAAAATTATTTCTCTTATCCTTAACTTTCTAACATACCATGCATCAAGATACGTAATATAAAATTTCCCTTTTCATGTTGCCCCACTAGAAATATTCTTTTAGATCTCTATACATATTTGTACTTCTAAGATGTATTGATAATAATGAACAATGAGATTCATCAAACAGTTCCTTCCTTCGATTATATTATTCTTAGGACACAAACTCTATTCTTAAACTTTATCATTCCATCACAATAATGATTGAACATAGAAACATTTCTGACTTTCTTCTATAGTTTTAAATCTTCCTTATATGCCTCTTTAATATTTTCATAGATAGATGGTTGAATATTCGTCTGATAAAGATAGGATTTCTCCCCTTCCTTCCATATTTTAAGATCCATACTTTTTGAAATCCAAAAAATTTAGATCTTTTGTGATCCTCATTATAGATAATCTCGCATGATCCTTTCAACCTATATTATCTACCACCTTGTTCACTTTCCTATAGTGGTAATGTATTGATAAATAATTATATTTAATCAAATCCAACCATATTCTTTTGTGTATATTCAACTCTTCATGAGTAAATATATTCTTTAAACACTCATGATTTTTATATATTTCACACCTTTTTTTAAAGATAATGTCTCCATATCTTTATCACAAAAATTACATCTACCAAATCCAAATATTAATTCAATTAACTGTCCTCATGTATTTTCTATTATCTTGGTGAATATTCTATCACCATAACATTATGCATGAGAACAAATATAATTCCCTTCATTTATGTGTCACTATAGATCACAAAACCTTATACACTATAGGGTAGTGTGAGCACAAGTGCACTGACCAACATTTTCTTCAGTTCCTTGAAATTATCTTCACATTCATCAATCCATAAGAAGTTAACCCCCTTTCAAATCAACTTGTATAGTGGATTAGATATTTATAAAAAATCTATCACAAAGCATCAATTATATCTATCCAACCTAATGAAACAACATATTTAATTAACCATGGTTAGTTTAGTATATTGCTCAATAACTTTTATCTTTGGAGGATCCACTGATATACCCACATGTGAGATTATATTACCCAATAATGAAACTTTCTAAATACAAAATGCACACTTGTTAAATTTTTCATACAACTTCTCATTACAGAGGGACTTCACCATAATTCTCAAATGATCATCATGTTCTTCCATTTTCTTTGAATATATAAGAATATAATCTATAAAGACTATGAAAATTGAACAAGGTAGTCTATAAAGACACTATTCAATAAATACATTAAGGTATAATTGGAATTAGTAAGTCAAAATAGTATCACTATAAATTCATAATACCTAAACATAATATGGAAGGCTATATTGGGTATATACTTTTGATTAACCCTCGATTAATGATATCTAGAATAAAGTTCAATCATGGAAAATTTTATATCTCCTTTTATTTGATAAAAAATCATAGATATGGGGTAGATGATACTTTGATAGTGATCTTGTTAAGTTATCAATAATAAATGAAAAGATGTAGTGAACCATCTTTCTTTTTATAAAAAAAAGAACATGTTCTATCCAGGGTGACATACAATCGAATATAAATCCCTTATTTATATTATCTAGAAGTTTATGCTTTAATTATTACAAATCAATTGGATATATTATATAAGAAGTATTTTAAATAGGTCTACCAATTTGTATGCATTCTATTCAAATATCAACTTTAATTCAGAGGAAAACTAGGAAATTATTCTTAAAAGGAATCAAAGAACTCTCATATAATAAGAGTATCCTCAATTCTGAGTTTTTTCTCAACTATATAAGATAAATATCTTTCATGGGTTGGAATTAAAATCCATAATATATAATTAATTTCTATTGGTAGTTCATATTCATCTTCACAGTGATAAGTGATCATAGTTTTATTTAGAATATGAAATATAAATTCTATTTATCATGAATTGATATGGGATTTATATAAAAAAATCCAATAAGTTCCTAGAATCACATCAAATTCATCTAAATGAAGAGTCAAAATATTTCATGAAAATTATTTCTCAAAAACATTAATTAGAGAGGAACTATATACTTGAGATGTGACTATAATACCTTTAGAATATTTCACCACCAACTCAACATTCAATCATTAAGGTGTTAATTCGATACCCTTAGAAAATTCCTTAGATATAAAAGAGTTGGTAGATTTATAATCTAATAAGACATTAACTATTATATAGTGGATGATAAGTGTACCTTTTACCACATCATTCCCATAATTCACATTGGCAGTTGATGTCACCTGAGATTTCCATTTTTCTTTAGGATTAATAGTTTGCTTATGTATATCACCATAAAAATCATGGGATTTATGAACTTGTTGGAATAATTACCATACACCTTGAATTTGAATTATTGTTTCATGGGTGGTGAATTAGTTAGCATCTTCATTTCCTTGATTGTATCAACTGGCCTCTTTATCTCCTTTTCATAATTCATGGGAATTATAAACCACATTTCCACATTAAAATAACCACTCAGTTCCATTCAAACAATTCCCTTGATATTTCTTCCCACATTTCGAGAATATAGATGGTCATTCAACCATGTTATTTATTTGAGTTTTCATGAGACTCCATCTTCCTTTTCTTATCAACACCAAGGGAATTATGGGAATATTCAATTTCCATTTTAATATTGAGTGAACATATAATTATTTCTTTGTATCTACAAAAGACTCTTATAGATAATTCCTTTAATTGGATTGCTTTTAAGTCACCAAATAATTAATCAATTTTTATTTTAGTAAGGATGATTAAACAAGAAGCATGGCCTACAAGTCTTGTAAAATTTTCCTCATAAGTGTTAATGTATTCTTCTTCATTATTTTTAATCTAAAGGAATTCCTTCTCCATTTTTGTACACAGAATACAAGGAAAGTACTTACCGAAAAATATCCTTTTAAACTCAACCCATTATATGAAGTCTATTTATTCCTCTTTTATCGTATTCTTAATAAGATTCATCCATTAATCTGATTCTACTTATAATAAGTTCCCCAATTCTTTTATTTCTCTAGTTTATTTGAGCTATTCAAATTCCATTTAGTTAGGCTCTATAATGTGTTAATCAATAATAATAGGAATTTAACTTAAGTTTCTGTTCAAAATTCAGTTTCCCCTTATTAATTTTTTGATTCCACTTAATTATATTTTATCATAGTCCACTTCCTTGTTATAATGAAAAAAAATTCAGTGGTTCCCACAATAAATTGGTTTTTTATTAATTTTAGTGGAAGGAAATCAATTTCAAAAATATAGTGTATTTTATAATTTTATATTCCAACCACAAACATATAAAAAAATATAATATATTTATATCCTGAATAATTTTTCTTATCCCCCACACTTATCTTTGACACAAATTCAATTAATTACTACATGAAAATTTTAAGGAAGAGTATATTTAAAAAATTGGGGTCTAAACTAGTGTGTAGGTAGGAAACAACATGGCAGTCCTTATTCATATTTAGTAGGAAGGAATTTGGACTCCACCATTAGTTCATTCAAAAAGTATTTATGAAACTAATTCATCTATTATCAATTTAATTTAAATTCTTACTATTATTTTTCTCTGTTAATTTAAATTACACTAGATGAAAAAAAAATTACTTATTATAAATGTTCTAGTCTACTTGGAATGAATCTTACCAGAAATGAGTTTTATCCTGGATGAGAACAATAGAACTTCATCTCCAACTTGAAAGTATCTTTTCTAAATGAATATGTGATGGACAGATATGGACTTTCCTTATATATTAGTATGTTCTAATAACATTCCTTTACCATATTCTCTAGTTATATCATTTATATCTTTCATTGTTATCCACCCTTGCGGAATTCTAGGTTTATTTTCTCCTCAACCCAATAGACCTTTTTCTGCAACTCAATAAGTAAGTAAACACTTTTACCATAAACTATTTAGTAAGGGAACATTCCAAGGGTGTTCTAAAATCAATTTAGTATTCCCCTATTTTATCCTCGATATTTTTGATCTATTATTTTTGGTTTGGTTGTACCGTCTTTTCTAGAATTCTCTTTATCTCTCTATTTGACACCTTGGTCCACCAAAATTTTTGTTGATGGTAAGGAATAGAGGTATTTTTTGGACTCTATATTTTTTTATGATTGAATAAATGATTCAATTATAGAAATTTGTAACACCCATAAATTTTATGAAATATAATTATTTGAAATAAATTTAATTTCTTCGGTATCTTTCATTACAAGCAACACTGAGTTTTATACTATTAATATTATTATTTAAATATAAACGTTATAACCTATTCATTAAATTTTACGGTATTAATAGTAATAAAAAATTAAAATTAAGCATAAGTTTATTAGATAAATAAAATATATTTATAAATAAGTAATTACTTTTTAGTAAAGTCTTTATATGCTCTGAAAATTAATTTTTCTTAACCAAAATTATTTTTATTGCTTATTGTGAATGAATAATAAAATTAATTTTTGATAATTTATAAAATATATTTTAAAAAATTAACTTCATTTTTTGAATCAACATTTAAAAACTTTCTTAGGTTGAATTTTTGAGATTTTTTTGAAAATAATTTTTTTTTGGGAATTGTGGAAAACATTTAATTTTATTTAAAATAGCTATTTTTTAAAGAAATTACAAAGTTATATCTTTTTTAAAATGTTTTAAAAGTATTATTTGTTAAATTATTTTATTATTAAACCAATTTATTCTACTATAATAAAATTTATGTTTAATTTTGATAAAAAAATATTCTATACTTACGAAAATTTTCTATTTAAAAAACCACCTTTTCATTGTGTCTATAGTTTTAATTTTAAATTAAAATTTTCCACTTATAAGAATGGAATTTGGAAAAATGGATTATATATTTATTATCATAATAATTAAAATTGTATAATAAATTTAACTTAATTTTTATTCCAGATTAATATAAGAACATTAATGTTTCCAAAGTTAAGGTTAAAACGTGTTTACCGTGGGTTAAGTTAAAACAAAATGGGGAAAATGACCTAAAAATATCAAAAATTCTATTTTATGGACATGTTTAGACCTTATATAATATAAGGTTCACTATTGATCCAATGTTTATCCTTTTTCATGTTTAAAACAAGGGTAGGCCTTTTATTTTAAAAAAATTCATGTGTGACTTCTCCCTCAATTATAAAAGGGTATCTCCTCTCCTCTTCTCTTCTACTTAAAAACCCTTTAGTTCATAAAATACCTAACCTAATAAATTTTTTAATTCCATAAAAATATCTTATATTACTTATTTTTACTATTAAACTCTCTTAATAAGGCTCTTAGTGCTAGCCTAAGGAGATTTTCCGAAGAAGAGGTATCGCTCTTAACTGAATGTTTTTAATTCATTTCTTCTTCCACATCCTTTAAATATTCTTCTGATATTCTGGAATAAAAATATTATTATCTAAAGTATACTAAGATTTTATTATTTTTAATTCATAACCTACACCCATCTCCTCTTCCATCCAATGGGAAATGAAATGGTTGATCGTGTGTACTGTGGACTACTGCCTCACAAACTGATGTAATTTATTTTCCAACATTTCATCTCACAGCTAGATATAATGATGGATTTATTGTTTATATATTATATTTATGAAATATTTATTCTATTTAAATTATAATATCACATATATTTTATTACCATCCAATCCTTTGAAAACTGATAACATCGCTCGTGCGTACATGTGGACTACTGCCTCCACGAAGTGATGTGGTACATTTTTTATTTTATTTTGATATGTATTGTAATAGGAATACATTAAATTAATATATATGATATAAAAATTATTCTATAATTTTGAATTCATATTTAACATCATTTTATTCCATCCATCTATAAAATAGAGACAACGTTCATGAATATGTATGGCATACCATCTCCATTAACTTCGTAATTCATTTTCTCTCTATAACATTAATGGGTTACTATAAAAAATAATGAATATATATGATATTTATATCATGATTAAAATTATTTTAATGATGGAACCATTATCAAATTAAAAGGATCAAAAATATGATACCAAAACATGCTTGAATAATGAATCAGTTATTATCTGAAATGTGATTTTAACAAAAAGAATTGTCAATAAATAGACAATAAAAGGTTATAAAGAAATAATATATGATATGATGTATATGATTTTGGAACATAAATTTTTTAATAATAAAAAATACTGTTTCCCATATTTTTTATTCCATTTTATCTTTTATGATACTAAATCATTTTATTAAGAAAATTGACTAAGTGTTAAAAAGTGCAACCATTAGTTCAAATTCTGCCACTGATAGCCATGATCCACTGCTAGCTCTTACTATCATTAAACTTTTATAACACCAATATTAGATATATCTATTATTATATACTACTATTATTATCTATATCAAGGAGTATTTACCTACAGGATTAGCTACCACTGGGATTAGCTACCGCCAGACGTGCCACCACCAAGCTTGTGCTACTGTCAGATGAGATAATGCCAGGGGTTCCACCATCATCTTGTTATAATTGATATTTTATTCTATTAGATTTGATCCACCATCAACTTTACCATTGTATCTATTATTCTGAGTTTGAATTAAATTATTTAATGTCTATATTTTGGGATTCAATATTGACGGATTATTTAGTGATTATTCATAACCTTTTTCATGAATGCATTGAAGACAAAGTCATAGTCAGTACGAGGATCCAGAAGATCTTCATGATTATTCATCAATGGGAATTTGAACATGTATATCTAGTTATTTCTAAATTAATTTCTCATGTGATATATGGGAGAGTTTCTGAATTTTGAAAGATATAATCATGAAAGAACTTACATGTTATATACTTACTTTCATTTGACTATGAAAGAGCAGAGTACACTGTATATATTGATCATTTCCAATAGTCATAAAAGAGAACTCTAAAATTCTATATTTTCCTAAAACTTATAAATAAATAGTTCAATATCTTCACTTATCCAAATATAAAGAATTTTATGCATCTGGATCACTTAAAATCGTGCATCAATTCATTTCTTCGTCTCTATTTATTTTCTCCTTTTTTTGTTTTACTTTAAAGTATTTTTTTTATTTCCTCTAATTATTAACACACACTAACTCTTGTGCCTGAATTGGAGAATACATGAAATGTGGTTCTATCTCTTTTTATCTACCCATGGTATTTGTGGAAGAGGTCCTTGAATAGCCTGTGTTGTTTTACTTCCCACATATAACTGGGGAAAAGGCTTTGATTTCAGACAGCTTGGGATCTATTATTTGTATACCCGATCCAAGTAATGGATCATATTATTTGACACAATAATTTTCTTAGTAGTTGGTGATTTCAATTTAGAGGGGACTAATTTGCAGCTTAAGACCGAACCCCTAGTTTATTCAACTATGTGTTTTAGTTTCTTTATTTATTTCAAAGTAATAAGTGCATTTTTTAAAATTTGAACAAAACATGTACTTTTATAATTATTCTTAACTACTGTTTATATAAGGATTATTTTGATTAAATTCATTTAAAAATTTAAAGTAATTTCATATATTTTTTTAACTGATCCCCAATCAATGTTTGAGAAATATTTTACAAGATCAAACATATATCAAACTACTATTTTGATTAATTGGAAAATATTATTTTAATTGGGTTATTTTATCTGAACTTATTTTTCATAGAAATTTTTATTGGGTAATCAATTCACCCCCTCCTGAATTACTCAATCTAACCAACTTTTGGTATTAAAGGATTTTAAATATATTTCGACTAGTACTTTAGTTGTGTTTTAAATATTATAAATTTTGGTTATTTCTAAAGTTAGTTCTTTATAGATAATAGAAAATAGAGATATGGTACTAACAAACCTCCTTTTTTAATGGCACTAATTATGATCAACGGAAAATAAATATGAAAATTCATATGGAGAGAATGGGTTTTTAAATTTGAATGTTATTATAGATAAATATTAAATACCTAAAATTTCTAGAAACACTCGGGATGATTATAATAAGGTTGAATTTATTAATAAATGTAAATACTTGAATGCTTTGTATTGTGATTTATGTGATGAAGATTTTAATAAAATATATTCATGAAAATTGTTTTTTAAATTTTGGAAAATTTAGATATTTATCATGAAGGAACAATTATTTTTAATAAAATGCAGTTCAATAATTCTACTATTAAATATGATACTTTTAAAATGAAACATGATGAGCATATTTATGACATGTATCTTAGGTTTAATGATATCGTGAATGCAATGCTTTCACTCGGAAAACCTATTTTTGATAAAGACCAAGTGATGAGCCTATTGAGGTGCCTACCAGATAGATGGAGAAGAACCTTTGTATCAATCCAAGAATCATGTGATATTATTAATTTACCTTTTAAGGAGCTCATTAAGAAATTGATGATGTATGAGGAATAACTCAACGGAAATAGAGATAATGAATGAAAAATAAAATCTCTAGCATTCAAATCTACTACCTAAAAAAGGAGGAATTTCAAGTTGATAGTTCAAGTGATAAATAATCAGCTACTAACAATGATGAAGAGATAACCCATCTATCCCAAAGATTCAGAAAAAGGTATAAGGAAAACAATTTCTTTTGGAAACCAATCTACAACGAAAAATATGACAATAGAGGAAACTGGAATAAAGATTATAAGAGAGATGATGCTTTAAAAGAAATATTTTTATATGAATTTAAAAGTAAATGGAATGTTAAAGATAACATTCCTAATATTGAATACAAGAATAAATATTATAAAATGGATAAGAGATACAAGAAAAATTAAAGAAGCTTGGAGTGCTTCTGAATACTGTTCAATTCATTTAGACACAACCCAAGAAGGAAATCATAACTAAGCTAATATGTGTTTTATGAAAAACACATATGAGGTATCCAAGGTCTTTCTTTCTTCCCATGAAAAAATTTCTTATCATTATGAATATGAGAAACATGATGATAATATGACTAATGAAGATATATTTGAGTATTGTAACATTTTAGAAGAAAACTTTAATGAATTTATAGACAAATATAAAATTCTAAAGATATATCATGCTTTATCTACTAGTTTTAAATATTATATTAGTATTGAAAAAGAAAAAATACTCAAATTTTAAAGGGTAATAATTAATTAAAATTATTTAATGAGAAATTAAATAAATATTCAGAAATATTCACTAATATGAAAAATAATCTTACTCAAATACATGGAAAATAGATAGGATCGTAGTACATTACTAGTTTAAGGTATCTACCAGGATAGATAAGGACTGTTAAGAATATTTTTATTCCTGATTCTAGTTCTGGTAAATATTCTTCTATATTTTATTCATTTGTAAAAAACAAGTTATTTATTTATAAAATTATAAAATATACTTAAAGTTAATTTATTAAGAGAATGTGGGTTCATAAAGCTTTAATTACTAACATTTCTAGAACCATGAAAATTTGGGTACCAAAATAATTTTTGGTGTAAATTTTTTTTATAGGGAACCTATTTCAAGAGATCTAGTAAAAACCTATAACACATGGAAAATAGTTGTTTCATACACATTATGTGAAATTATTCAAGAATTAAGAATTTAATGAAAGTTGATGGTGGACATGCCACTTTTGATGATAATTCTAAAGGTAAATTCATTAGCATTGGTAAAATCAGTAATTCTGACTATTTTTTAATTTATAAATTACTATTTATAGATTGTTTAATGTATAATATTCTTACCATATCACATCTATGTGATGATGGTTTTCAATTAAAATTTGAAAATAATTCTTGTAATTTTTTTATTTGAAAAATAATTTAGTTTTTACTACTTTAAGGAATTATGTTTTTATGTTGTTAATTTAGATATATTATTTTCTCAAAATGGTTCTTTTCTAAGTGTCTTTCACGATGAATATTATCTTTGGAATTTAATACTAGTCTATTGTAATATTCACTCAAATAGAAACCTCAATATAATTGGGATAGTCATAGATCTTATAAAATTAAAATTCTCCAATGATATATTTTATAACCCATGTCAAAAAGGGAAACATCACAAAATATATTTCAAATCAAATAAAGAGTTTAAAATTCTCAACCCCTAGAATTGTTTCACATGGACTTGTTTTTACCTACTAGATTTTTTAGTATAAATGGGAAGCACTGTGTTTATATCCTTATTGATGAATTTTCTAAGTATACTTGGGAATTATTTCAAGCTCATAAAAATGAATCCCACACTTATTTAACAAAGTATTATAAATATATAGAAAATATTAGCTAACTTAGGATTATGACCTTAAGAAGTGAACGTAGCCATTAATTTGGAAATCAATAATTTGAATCTCTTTTTCTCCAAGAATTTCTATCATCATAAAAAAATGTATACTAGGACCCCATAGCAAAATGGTGTTTTATAAAGAATAATTAGGATACTTCAAGATATTTCCCAAACTATGATTAATGAATATGACCTTCTTATTTATTTTTTGGTAGAGGCTATGAATACAGCTTGTTATATAATTAATATTATTTTAATTGGACCTCTCTTAAAGAAAATCCTTAGGAATTGTGGAATAATATAAATCCAAAGGTTAATTACTTTAGATTTTTTGGTTTAAAAGTTTATATTCATAAAACAGGGGATATTCTTGAAAAAAATTATTCCAAGAGTGATAAGGAAACTTTTCTTGGTTATTCAACTTTCAGTAAATCATATAGTGTTTACAAAAACCAAGACTATAGAAGATTATATTCATGTATTTGAAGATACATATCCAAATGAGCCTAAAACATCTTTATAAAATCTGAGGATTATTTTTCAATTCTAAACATTAATTCCAAGCATTCTAATAGTCCTATGAAATAATCAAAAAAATCATCAAGATTTTAGGAACATCCTAAACTTGAACCTACAGATGACCATTATATAACCATCCCTTATTTTACTAGATCTGTTTGGAATCCTAGATACCATCCTCTAGATATTGTAGTTAGAGACCTATATGGATGTACATAGACTAGAGATTCTATTAGGAACTAGGTTGAACATCAAACATTCATGTCTCGTATTGAACCCCAGAACATTAGTTAGGAAATTAAGGATGAATTCTTTGTGATGGAAATTCAAGAATAACTTAATTAGTATGAAATAAATTTGTCTGATAATGTGTAGTTAGTCCTAAGGACACTCTAAATATTTTCACTAAATGGGTGTTCAGAAAAAAAAAATTGATGGATCAGTAACTATAGTAATAAATTAAGCTATTTTGGTTAGACAATGATATAGTCAAGAAGAGGGTATTGACTATGAGGAATCCTTTTCACCATTAGCTAGACATGAAGCCAAAAAATACTAATTTTCTATATATCACATTTTGATTTAAAATTATATCAAAGTGATGGAAAATTTTTATTCTTAAATGATTTATATAGTTGAGGTTTTTTTAACCCCATAGATTTCAAAACCCTCATTTTCTAAATCATGATTTTAAATTAACTAAATCTTTATATTGCTTAAAAAATATCCTAGAGCTTGGTATGATAGGATATGATTTTTCAAAACTCTAAAGGATTTTTAAAAGTCATATATGATCCTATTATTTTTATAAAAATAATTTCTAAATATTTTTTAGTAGTTAAAACTATGTTGATGATATTATTTTTAGATATTCTATAAATTCTTTGTGTTCTGATTTTTAAATAATTATGTAAAATGAAATTGAAATGATTTTAATGGGTGAAATTAAATTATTTATTGGTTTTAAATTTTTTTAAAATAAATATTAAATTATTTTAAATCAAATTAGGTACACTAAATAAATTCTAAAACGTTTTTGTTTGAATAGCACTAAAACTAGTGATACTCCCATGATTACTACTTGTAAGTTGGATCTTGATGAAGCAGGAAAGTCAATGGATCAAACCTGTTATAGAGGTAAGATTGTAAGTTCTCTATATTTAACTACTACCTGACATGATATTATGTATAGTGTGTGTTTGTGTGATCATTTTCAAGAAAATCCTAAATAGTCTCATTTACTTTATTTTAAAAGGATTTAAAAACACATCAAATATATAACCAATTTAGGACTATTATACCCTTGAGGAAAATTGTTTGACTTAGTGATTTATTCATATGCATATTTTGGTGGTTTCATGTTAGATAGAAACAGCACATTTGGGACATGTTATTTTTTTCGAAATCCATTAGTATCTTTTTGTAGTAAAAAAGAAAAATTTTGTGGCACTGTCTACTACTGAAGTTGAATATATAGCTGTAGGAGGTTAGTGTAAACAAATTTTTTGATTGAAACACATATTAATAGACTATGAATATTAATTCAGACATGTCCTTATAAAATGTTTCAACATAAGCATGATAAATATTTCTAAGAATCATTTTTCTCATTCAAGAATAAATCATATTGAGGTAAGAAATAGGTTTTTCAGAGATCATTTTCTAAAGAGTAATATAAATCTTGAATTAATAGAAACTAAACATTATATTAATGATATTTTTACAAGACCCTTGAATTAAGAGAGATTAAAATACATCAAACATGAATTTAGAATTAAAAGTTTCATCTACTATTTAATCATGGAGGATCCACCATTGGAAAATCCATCATTACACAAGACACCATTGGACAAGCCACTATTGGGATAATCCACCATTGGCATGATCCACTATTGGGATGATCCACTGTTGGGATGATCCATTGTTGGGGTGATCCCACCATTGGGACGATCCACCGTTGGGATTATCCACCATTGGGATGATCCACCTTTGGAATGATCCACCATTGGGATGATCCACTATTGACATAATACATTGTTGGAAAGATCCACCGTTGGGATGATTTAGCATTGGCATGATCCACCGTTGGGATGATCCACCAATGGTGTGATCCCCTATTGGGTTTATCCACTATTGAACCCCTTTTTCTATCATTACTAATTTCCTGTGTTAAAATTTGTATTCGATTTATTCATTTTTATTTTATTATATTTTATAAATTAAAATTCCTAAATGATAAATCGAGCTTAAAATTCTAAAATTGAGTCACTCTCATTCGCACTTGCTCCCTTCGAACTGAACTATTTTGCCTTCCATTTCTCTCATAACCATCATCCTTCTTCACACCCTTGATTAAACCTTCATTTCACTAAAATGGTGAGAGTCAGAAATCCTTCCGAGTCATCTATAAAAGGGTATCAGCCAACTAAATTATCTATAATAGAATCAAGATGATATATTTTCAAGATGAATAATTTGTATCATGTGAATCATATAGTGGTTTCTGAAAAAGATATAGATGATTAGTGGTTATTATCAAGCAGGTATTAAGTGCTAAGGGTGGTCTAGGACCAAGGATGGATATAATTATTCTTTATAAATTATAGGCCTCTCTATCCTAGGTTGGTTCATTAATTTTATCAGTATGTTAGGTTTAGTTTCGGAATGAAGAATGATTTAATTAAGATTATGGTATATGGTAAAGATTTTAACTTTTCTTCAAGGGAATGGTAAATATGAATAATTTTGCATCACTAAGGAGTTTTTGAGGACTATAAAATGGATATTCCTAGTGATAGTGAATCATTTGTTTATAAAAAATGTTTTTTGGAGTCGAATGCAGTTAGAACTTTAACAAGGCCTGCTACTATTGACTTGGATGGTGAATGAAGAATGTTGTTCAAGTTCATATAACATATGTTATGTCCCAAGAAAGAGGACTTTAGTACTATGATATATTAGGATATGTGCCTTATATTACGTATGAAATTAGTGGAAATAATTAACCTTCTTAGATACCTCACAGTGAACATGATGGAAATGTGTAAGTCATCTCCCAGGTCCAACTCATTGGTTTACCCTAAGTTGATTTCATCAATGTTGGAAACCAAGTTTTTGATAGATAAAGAGGAAGGGGAAAAATCAAGTGTGTTGATTTCTGTTTAAGTAAGGCTATTTGTAAAATAATGAATATGAGTTGGAATCTATTGTTATGAATGTGTTTTGAAAATACTTATAAGCTCTATAAGGATTTTAATCCTATAGACTATCCTACTATACACAAAAATATTTTTCATCCTAGATTAGATCCATATGAGATACTGGAATAATCAAGTAAAGAATAAAATGTTGAATATGAAGTGGCTTTTTAAAAAGAGGAAGAAGAAAAATCTATTGAAAAGGGTAGTGACCTTGACATCCACAAATGTTTTCCCATTTCTTTTAGAGATGTTAGTCCTCTTTGTCATTTCCATTCTAAAGATAGTCTCTAATGTGATACAGGTGAAGATGAGGAGACTAAAATTTTAGAGATGAACATATTAGAAGTTATTATTCTAAATATTATAAGGTCATTATAAAGGTATCTGATGATGAAAATGGTAATAATGAGGAAGATGATGAGAATGGGAAGTAAAGATAGACCTGATCGTGATGATGTTAATGAGGTTTAGATAACTCAATCACATCACCCTTGTCCAACTACTTCTATTAGGTCTATAGTGATACCTAGTTTTTCTATTTTTAAAAGTGAGTAGAGACCTATTTATATTCATCAATATATATATGCTACCTCTATTAGAGGTGAGACTATAGTAGCTGCTAAGGGGTACTAATCCCCAGGTTCTATTAGTCATGTTTCTGTTCTTATTGATCCTTCTATTTTGACTCTAGTTGGAGTATATGTGGCTTCTCCTGATGAGTGGGAGAAATTACCAGGATATTTTCATCTTGGATTAGACTATTCAGAGTCCAAGGATGTATAATAAGATGTTGGAGAGTATAGAGATTCTCAGGTTATTTTTTTTTTAGAAAGGATGAGGTATCATCTAAGGGGGCTCCTTCCCCTAGTTATAAACTACTTGGAATACCTTATGTGGACTCAGAAGATGATGAGAGTAGTGATGACCACAGTAGTCCGCTAGAGCATGGTGGTCCTACTATCTCAATTGGAGGTGGGACATATCATAAGGGATCTTTATTTGAGCAGATTGACCATGTTGGTGAGATTCAATCCTTCCCTTCATATTCACCTTTCGTTAGACCAGTTCCCATATAGGATAATATGACTAGTGATGACAGATCTTATACACTTGATTCTAATTATTTTCCGTCAGGTTTTGTATCTATAGTAGATATAGATTCTTTCCAATAGAGGCTTATTTCATATATTAGCATAGTGCGGAGGTCTCAGGTACCTCCTATTATAAGGATTAGTGAAGATGATTCCAGCCACTTTTTTTGAGTTGTTTGTGTGACACATTTATCCTAAGATGCATTTTCATAATAAATAATTTTAGAGTGAAAAAAAGGTTGGAAAGTGAGATGGAAAACATGATATCAGTTATGGAGGAGATTAATAACTCCTTTGCAACCAGTTGGGATTCCTTGTTCGGGATATTATAGACTGTTCCTATTATTTCTTCCACATATTATACTTCACCACTCTAATCCTTAGTTGATACCAATTTGATCAAACCCATTGTTAGAGAGGTGCTCCATGATATTATGGTTGAAATCCATACTTCTCATTAGGAGGGCCTAAGGATGATTTGACAGCATGGTGAGCACATATATAAACTGGTAAGATATTTCTTGAATGAAGCTAAAATTGATATGTAAATCGTCACCAAGTCAATAAAATATTATCTTTCTAAGATAT
Source organism: Viscum album (assembly GCA_963277665.1). Lineage (NCBI taxonomy): Eukaryota > Viridiplantae > Streptophyta > Magnoliopsida > Santalales > Viscaceae > Viscum > Viscum album. The sequence continues at coordinate 563,121,879 of OY728164.1, read as the reverse complement.
AAAAAACATGTTTTGAATTAGAATATCATGTTTTTTTATGAAAACCTAATCATTCCACCTGTTTTTAAGGATTTTAAGGAACATGTAAACCAGCTAAAGGTGATGACCCCTCTTCTCAAGCTATTTATAGAAGAAAATGAATATTTCTTTGGTTCTATGAAGAGGGGAGAAACATTATTATGGATTTTTTCAACTTTATGAAGCCCTTAATATATGTGTTTGGTACTATGGTGGTTTATCCTCATGTGATTCCCATAAAATCCTTCACCTATGTTCCTCATTCTGATCTTTTACCTCCTCAGTATAGGCAATTCAGCATGTCTTAGGTGGAAGCTATCAAGAATATCAAATTTGTTGTGATTTGAGAGATATGTTAGAATACCTTATCCCCATAATCCTCTACCTAAGTTACTTATATCTCTATAAAAGGAAAAGGTACCTACTGATCAAACCTCTCAGAGAGAGAGTGACTCTAATTATTTATAATCTTTGATAGGGATTTTTATTTATTTTTATTTTAAAATGATGAATTTTTTCTTTAATGACATTTCTATCTTATTTTTCATACCTTTTTCTTTACTATTTATTAACTTATCTTTTTTATAATCCCAAAAGGGGGATAATAGTTATGTATTTTTCTATGATAAACACTATTTTGACCTCTTTTTAAAATTATATTTTTTGGATGGAATTTTATATACTTTTAATAGCCTTTAATAGAAAATTTCTCTTTACTCTACTTTTCTTTGTAAACTTTAATTATTTGGATGTCATTCTTTAATACCAAATTATTTTTTTGGATTTTATCTAATAATACTATACTTATTTGGATAAAATTTAAGTACTTTTGTTTGTGAATTGATACCATACCTCTGATGACAAATCTATTTCAATAAGTTCTATTTTTTACATTAGTTTCCAGATCTCACGGTAGCTTTTTGACATGTTAATAATACTAAACTTATCTATTTATTCCTAATTATTTTTTACATATGTTTTATAAAATTTCACAATTTATGATTATAAAAAGGTGGAGATTGTGGAAAACACCATGTTTTAATTCTCACAAATCATGTTTCCCATGTTTCTAATGTCATTTGGTGTTTTATGATAGTATATCATTTTATAAAGAAAAGTTGGCTAAGTGTTGAAAAGTGAAATCATTAGTTCAAATTATTCAACCATCATCCATGATCCACCACTAGATATTGTTATCATCATACTTTGTTACCTCTAGGTTTAGCTACAACTAGGATTAGATGTCTATAGGTGTTGGGACCACTTTGTTTATGAAGATTGTATTTTTTTTGTCAATAGTTGTCAATTATAGTCAAATTGTAGAAGGATATGAAGAATGAATCCGAAGTTAATGGAGATTGTCTGAAATGAGGATTCTTGGAGAATTTTTATGCAATCATAGAGTTGGATTTCATGCTTGGGAAATTCCCTATGAAGTTAAACTGGATGATTGATGCACTAATCTTAATGTTTAATGAACTTTTGTAAAAGGTGAAATGTTTTTTACAACAATGAAGAATGTTTAAGTATCATCCATCTAAATATGACTAAAGAAGAAATGGTGGAAGGTGAAGTTCTAAGTGTGATCATTCTAAAGAGAAGAATTATGTATAAAGAGGAGAAGAGAGAAGAAGAGAAGAGTGTGCATTCAGTTTGGTTGAGAACACATCAAGAATGTACTCAGGTGAATAAATTAAGAACACCCAAACCAAGTGGAAATGAATCATAGATAGGTTTCCATTCATAGGCTTGACATTCAATATATCCATGCATGATATTGGAGTTAAGGTGATTCCAATCATACTCAGTTAATATTCAAAAGAAAGATTCTTCTGAATGATAAATAAGATAGAATAATTTCCTCAGTAAATCTGATGATGCTTCGTTGATATGTATTTCACAAAGATCACAATATGGTTGGAGACCTTTTGATTCATGTTTTATGATGGAAATTGGTAGAAAACTTGTGTTTAATCAGCAAGGTTGGACTTGCAGAAGCAGGTGTCTAAGGTGGTGAAGTTTCCCAGTGTTTTCCAAATTTTCTGTGTCCAAAATTTGGAGTAGGGATAGCATTTCGAAAAGTGGAATTTCTTGAAGATATCATAAAAATATTCCAAAGGAATGAATTTTGTGAAGATGGGCCTCATGAAGTAGATTTCATGAAGACATAAAAAAATTTGATGGTGTTCTTCGCAATTAAGATGAGCTTCACGAATGGCAGAGGTGAATAGATTTGCAAGTGAGAATTGTGAAGGAAAAGAGAATTGTGAGTAAAGAATCATAGTGGTGTAAAGGATTTGAAAAAATGCTTCATGATTTCAATGAGATTTTTGAATTCAGAAAATAGCCATGGTGCTTTTCCAAAACAGAGTGACTTTCAGGATAACTTTCAGAGCTCTGTGATTTGGTGTTGATGTAGCACTGAGGTGGCTAGAAGGTTCTAGAGTTGGTGGGAAATGCCTATAAATAGGCTCTTAATCCCTTAATAAATATAGAGAGACTTAACGAGAATTTTAGATCTCTCAAATTGTAAAGAATCTTCACGAAGTAAGTTGTTCCGCAAAGGAAATGTGCTTTGTGATGACAGGTTTTTCCGCAAAGTCTCAGTAAGCTTTGCGAAGTTGTTATCTCTATGAAGTCAGTTTTCTTTACGGTGGTTGTGGGTTCCTCAAAGGCATCCAAGATCTGTGAAGGATAGAGCTCTGTGAGAGGCTAAGATCTGTGATGCAGGGAGCGTCATAAAGCAGTGAGCTTTGTGAAGTTGTGTATTCTATGAAGGATCTCTACGAAGGAGCTTTACGAAGGAGATTCACAAAGGATCTTTGAAAAAAAATAGTTTTGAATAACTGGTTTAGGTGAACCAGTTCTTGCAAAGACCCGACTACACAATTCCATATCACTGTTTTTCCAAGAAGAATCACGTGTTCCCACTTAGAGACTTATTATTACTAAGGGAAGAATAATAGTGATGATGCTAAGATGATCTGGTCCTCATTGATTTGACAATAATAAAAGGGGTTTTGTGATTCTAGAAAAAATAAAAATAAGTCTCAGTGCTGTTATTTTTTTACTAAATAAGTATGAAAATAATATGGTGCATCTTTTAGGTTTGCTGCTATAAAAGAAGAAGAGGGTTACTTTCATGCTACTATTAAAGTAACAAGTGAATAGTAGAAGATCAAGTAGCAGTGTGGTATCCAACAGGTCGCTATAGGTGGAATAGTCTATTGGTGCTTTAAACCGTATTCAATAGGGAGAATACTAACTTGGGAGGAATTATAATGAACTAGAATGGTTCTACAAGTTGGACCGGATTGTCACCAGTTCAAGGAAGAGGATTTTTTCCCTCCCCCCTCTGAAGTTTAAGGGCCCACACTAACTATAGGATTGTTTTCCTAGTCAACCCATTGTAATAGAATTTTATATTGTAGTGGAGAATCCATGTACTAGTCATTCCCGTGCATGGAAAGGATGTAGCTAATCTTATTGAGTGGTGTACCTTGTAAAAATATCATGTGCATATTTTTAATTCATTAATATTATTACATGCTATAGGGAAAATATAATAATAGAATCAAGATTTAAATAGGTCAAGAGGTATAGGGATAAAAAAGTTGGAATTGGTTTAAAAAATCCCCAACATTTATTCACCCCCACTCAGTGTTAGGTATATCCCAAACTAGTCCTCTCAATTGGTATCAGATCCAGGTTCACCTCTATTGTATTATCTACAGTAAAGTTATTCTATTTTGAAGACATGAGTTTCTTTCTTGAGTTATCAATTAAGTGAACTTTAGGGAAGATTCATTTATATCTCAGAAGAATGATACATCTACCAAGACCATGATGAATAAGAAAAAGAAAGAGAATATAAAGTTGAAGAACAAGTCACTCTTATATAAAGAAGAGAAAGCATCTGGATCCACTAAATATGCTGAAAAAGAGGACATATCAATCATGGAAAGTAATGAGAAGGTGGCTCAAGTTTCCACCAAGAAGATAGATAACCTTCCTACCATAAGTGATCAAGAGGTATGTGTTAGTACATTTGAAAATAATTATGATGATGAAAATTCTATCACAAGTGGTGATGATAAATCTACAAACTCTCTAGAGTTATCAGTTGATTGAAAAAGAATGATTCTGTATAGAATCCCTAAATAAAGTGTCCTTCTTATTTGTGGAGTGTTCCAATGTATGCAAGAAGATATCACCCAACTGGAATAATAAAATGATGTTTTGGAGAAGGGATTATAAGTAAAAATGTGTGACTGTTTAAAGCTCTCTAGACAAGTTTGATCCTTTTATGAAACAAAGATGGAATTTTGAAATGAGTTCCACAAAATGGATCAAAGAAGTTGAAGAAAATGAAGGATTCAACAAATATTTGGAAGATAATATCCATGCACTTGAAGATGAACTAAAGAAGAGCATTTAATTCATGGGTTTATATTTGGAAAAAAATCCAAGAAGATCAATGAACTTTAATCTTTGTTACAAAATAGAGTGAAGTTTCATGAAGAAGGAGCTAAAAGATTAAAGAAGGCTTGTGAAGAGAATATGACTATGATTGAAGACCAGAAAGTTATCCTCAATATGAGATGCCTATAATTGGAAGCTATGTGGAACAATCTTCAGAAGACACATATTGAGTCTCCATAAAAGAAGGAAATACTAGCTCCTGGCACTCAATGTTCACTGGAGGATTATACTATCAAAAGACCTACAACTTGTGATAATAATATCATGTCTTCACTCATTGATCTATCATAATAATTTAAGAATAAGGTACCATCCATACCAACTTATACTAATGTTTCTAAAATTGTTTCTATAAAAAGTGTAGGTTGGAAGAAAAATTATAAACAATTATGGATGAAGAAAAGTGAGGAGGTGCCTATCAGCATGTTAAGGGTGAATAGGAAGAAGATGATGGAAGATATCTCCCCACAAAAAGCACAACATTTCAAAACGATTTATCAGCAGCCTTATAAAGAATATATCGAGAAGTCAAGGTTTGTTGGTCAATGTTGTTACTGCAACAGGTTTGGGAATTGTGCACTGGATTGTTGGTATAATCCCATAAATGTAAAAGCACATAAAAACCCATATTAAGGTGGATAAATCTAAAAAAATAATAAGTAACTTCAATATATCCAGAATCATCTGTATACTTAAAATATATTTATAATGGTAGATAACATCTGTGATGTATGCAATAGGAGTGGTCACAATAATTGTTCATATTCATCTCAACAGGTACCCAAAGATGATAAGAAAATAATATCAAAGATTCTGGGTCAGAATGAACAATCATACTTGGGAAGAAATAAAAAGAATAATGTGAAAACAAATTCTCACAATAAGATTTCAATAAGTAAAGATGAAAAGTCCTTTGATTCTAAATCCAAGAATTTAAAGGTTAGTTCATCCAAAAGAACTACTAAGAAGGATGTCACTTAGAAGAATCCATATAGATGATCAAATCTTGATGCCTCAGTCTCTAATGACATATTGGTGGTTTGGCCAAAATATTTGGATATAATGATAAATATGGAAGATTCACAAGAATAGGCAAGTTCTAAAAGAAAAAGAAGATTATTCATGAAGAAAAATATGTTCTATATGTGAGGTGAAATGAGGTTGTTCATAATATTAGAATGTGATTTGAATTTATTCCATCCCAACAATAATTCCTAAAGAAGATGAAAGTTTCACCAAGAGATTCTGGTGCTTTAAAATCTCTTGAAGAAAGAATGTTCACACACAAAGAGATATAAGAAATATTGAGGTCCACAGAATCATAGTCAGCATTGAAGATCAATAGTGAAAGTGTGAATAATGGAGCATCTGGGTTGATGAAATCATCTCAACCTTGTTGTTCACATTGATGGAGCAAGGATGATCAACCTTATTCCCTTAAATTTTTCTATATTATATTTTTCTTATAATATAGGGAATCGAAGGTGAAATAGTATCTTAGGGGTATAACCAAAGAAACAATGATGAGAAGTATTCCCTTGAGGGAGAGACACAGGAAGAAGCTTCCAGAGTCATTATCTCAATAAGTATCAACTTCAATTGATATTAAATTAAACTACTCTGAATATTTTATGAGGATCATGTCATTGAAAAGGTATGTCATCTCTCAATCTATTATCCTTGGTTACTTAAAATAAAAATCATTTTACAAAGGGGGAGTAATAAAGGTAATTAGTGACATAAGAAGAGTGAAAGTGCCCCAAATCCACTTATCCTGCCAATTTCCCTTGAATGTTTTTGATCCATTTATTTAAGTAAGTTTAGGAATTTTATGTTTATTATTTTATATCACATTTATTATCCAAAAACTGTAATGAAATTGGAAATACCTTTAAGGTAAGTGTATGATTTCTCATCTCATGAGTTATCATGATTCAGTGGATGGTACACTGCGTGAGTATGGAATGATACCCTCTCTACCATGAACTTTGTATTTATTTTCAATAAGGGGGAGATAAAGTGAAATGAAAGTTTGAAAATTAAGGGGGAGAGAAAGAGTGAGGGGTAGGAAAGAAGTAAAAGGGAGATAAATATTCTCATTTTAACATTTACATATTCATATGAAGATAACTTTAATTTATTTACAATAAAATTCAAAGGGGGAGATTTTTTGGACCACTTTGTGTATGAAGATTGTATTTTTATCAATAGTTGTTAATTCTGGTCAGAATATAGAAGGAGATTAAGAATGAATCCAAGGTTAATGGAGATTGGCTGAAATGAGGATGCCTGGAGAATTTTTATGCAATTATAGCATTGGATGTCATTCTAGGGAAATTTCCCATGTAGTTAAATCAGACGATTGATTCACTAATATTAATGTTCCAAGAACTTGCGCCAAAGGTGACACATTGTTTACAATAATGAAGAATGGTGAAGTGTTATCTATATAAGGAAGAAATAAGAATAAGTGGTGGCAGGTGATGTTCTACGTGTGATCATGCAAAAGAGAAGAATTATGTGTGAAGAGGAGAAGAGAGAAGAAGAGAAGAGTGTACATTCGGTTTGGTTGAGAACACATCATGCATGCACAAATGTTCTCATATTAAAAACACCCAAACCAAGTGAAAAAATAAGCATAGATAGGTTTCCATTCATGGTATTGACATTCAAAATAGCCATCCATGAGATTAGAGTTAAGGTGATTCTAATCATATTTAGTTAATATTGGAAAGAAAGATGCTGCTGGAAGATAAGGAAGTTAGAATACTTTCCTTAGTAAATATGATGATTCTTTTATAATCTATATTTCACAAAGATCAAAAGTTGGTTAGAGAAATTGTGATGAAAGCATTGTGAAGGAAATGGGGAGAAAACATGGGGTCAATCAGCACAGTTGGTCTTGGAGAATAAGGTGTCTAAGGTGGCATCGTTTCCTAGTGTTTTCCAAATTTTTGGGGTCCAAAATTTGGAGTTGGGATAGCGTTTATAAAAGTGGATTTCCTTGAAGATCTCACAAAAATATGTAAAAAAGAATGAATTTTGTGAAAATGGGCCTCATGAATTAGATTTCGCGAAGACATAAAGAATGTTGACGGTGTTCTTCGTGATTACGATGAGATTTGGAAATGGTAGAGGTGAAGAGCTTTGCAAGTGAGCATTACAGTGGTGAAGAGAATTGCGAGTAAAGCATCGCAGTGGAACAAATGATTTGATGGAACACATCAGGATTGTGACAAGATTTACGAATCTAGAAAATACACATGGTGCTTCATGAAACATAGTAACTTTCGGTGGAAATTTCAGAGCATTAAGATTTTGTGATGACATGGCACTGAGGTGGCTAGAAGGTTCTAGAGTCGGTGGGAAACACCTATAAATAGGCTCTTACAACATTGAGAAATGTAGAGAGACTTAATGAGAATATTATATCTATTGAATTGTGAATAATCTTCGTGAAGTAAGTTGTTCTGTAAAGGCAATGTGCTTTATGATGACAGGTTTTCCCACAAAGGCTCAGTAAACATTGCAAAGTTGTGATCTTTGGGAAGTTATTTTTCTTTGTAGTGGTTGTGGGTTCTGAAAAGGAATCCAAGCTCTGCAAAGGCCAGAGCTCTATGAGAGGCTGAGCTCTGCGACCTAGTGAGCTCTTCAAAGCAGTGATCTCTACGAAGCTACGTGCTCTACGAAGGAGCTCTGCGAAGGAGTTTTACGAAGAAGCTTTGAAAACAACAGTTTTGAATACCTAGTTTAGGTGAACCAGTGATTGGGAAGACAACACTACACTATTCCATATTATTGGGTGTCTAAGAAGAATCATGTGTCCCCACTTAGAGACTGATTATTACTCAGGGTATAATAACTATGATGATGCTAAGATGAGATGGTCCTCATTGTTTTGACCATCACAAAAGAATTTTTTTTGACTCTAGAAAGAAGAAGAATAAGTTTCAGTGCAGTTGGTTTTTCACCGAATAAGTAAGAAAAGAATATTGTGCATATTTTAGGTTTTCTATTAGGAAAGAAGAAGAGGGTTACTTTCATGTTTCTAAGCATGTAACAAGTGAAAAGTATAGGATCAAGTAGCATTGTGACATCCAACAGGTATGAGTGGGTGGAAGACACTATTGGTGTCACAAAACCTATTCAACAGGGAGAATACTTTCTTGGGAGGAAGTATAAAGAACAATCAAGGAGCTGCAAGTTGGACTAAGCTTTTACCAGTTCAGGGAAGATGATTATTTCTTCCCCCCCACCAAAGTGTAGGGACCCACACTGACTAGAGGATTTTTTCCTAGTCAACCCACTATAACAACATATTACATTATAGTGGATAATCCATGAACTGGTCATTACGATGCATAGAAAGAATGTAGCTACTCTTATTGAGTGGTGAACCTTTTAAAAATATCTTGCACATATTTTTACTGCATTCATATTATTGCATTCTATAAGGAAATATAATAAGATAATCAAGATCCTAACAGGTCAAGAGGTACAGGGATAAAAGGTTGGAATTTGTTTAAAAAATCCCCAACCCTGATTCACCCCCTCTCAGTGTTAGTTATGTCTCATATCGGTCCTCTCAATTGGTATTAGATCTTGGTTCACCTCTATTAGATTATGTACAGTGAAGTTATTCTCTTTTTAAGACCTGAGTTTCATTCCTTTGTTATAAATTAAGTGCACTTTAAGTAAAGATTCAGTTATCTAGGAACAAAATGCTACATCTACCAAGACCATTATGAACAGGAAAAAGAAGGAGAAGAGAAATTTGCAGAACAAGCCTCTCTTATCTAAAGAATAGGAACCATCTAGATATTTGTACATTACTGAAAAAGAAGACATATGTGACCTGGAAATTAATTATAATTTGGATCAAATTTCCACCAAGAATATATATAACCTTCCTACCTCGATTGATCAAGATATATGTGTTAGTACATTTGAAAATAATTCTCATGATTAAAATGCTAGCGCAAGTGGTGATGATGAATCTACAAACTCTCAATATTTATAAGTTGATAGATTAAGAATGATTCTGCATATAATCCCTGAAGAAAGTGTCTCACTTATTTGTGGAGTATTTCCATTTATGAAATAAGATATCACCCAAATGGAAGAAGAAAATGATGTTTTGGAGAAGGGCTTAAAAGAAGAAGAAAAATTGTGAATGTTTAAAGCTCTCTAGACAAGTTGGATCCTTTGAAGAAATAAAGAGGGGATTTTAAATGAGTTTCTCAAAATGGATCAAAGAATTTTAAGAAAAAGAAGGAGTCAATAATACTATGGAAGAGAATATCTATGCACTTGAAGATGAGAATAATAAGAGCATTAGAGTCAAGGGTTTATATTTGTAAGAAAACTCCAATAAAATCAAATAACTTGACTCTTTGTTACAAAAAAAAGTGAAGTTGCATAAAGATGGAGTTAAAAGATTAAAGAAGGCTTGTAAATATTATATGACTATGATTGAAGACCAGAAATTCAGCCTCAATATGAGATGTCTAGAATCGGAATCTCAGTTGGACAATCTTGAGAAGATACATATTGAGTCTCCACAAAATAAGGAAATAGTAGCTGTTGGAACTCAATGTTCATTAGAGAATTATACTATCAAAAAAACTCTGACATGTGATAAGAAGATCATAGATTTACTCATTGATCTATCACAGGTAGCTAAGAAAAAGGTACCATCCATACCAACTTGTACTAATGTTTCTAAAATTGTTTCTATAAAACGTGCAGGTTGGAAGAAAAATTCTAAACTAGTATGGATGAATAAAAGTGAGTAGATACCTATCACCATATAAAGGGTGAATTGGAAGAACAAGATGAAAGATATCTCCCCACATAAAGCGCAACATTTCAAGGAGAATACTTAGTGACCTTATAAAAATACATCAAGAAGTCATGGTTTGTTGGTCAATGTTGGTGATTCAACAGATTTGGGCATTGTGCACTAGATTGCTGGTACATTCCCTTAAATGTAAAATCACAGAAAAAACCCATTTCAAGGGGGATAAATCTAGAAAATAAAAGGCAATAGAAATATATCCAGAAGAATATGTATATTGTAAATAGATTTGGAATGTTAGATAACATCTGTGATGTATGCAATTAGAGTGGTCACAAAAATTGTGCATATTCATCTCAACAGGTACCCAAAGCTGATAAGAAAATAAGACCATAGATGGTGGGTAATAATAAAGAAGCATCCTTGGGAAGAAATCAGAAGACTAATGTGAAACAAAATTCTCCCCAGAAGATTTCAAGAAGGAAAGATGAAAAGTCCTTGAATTCTAAATCGAAGAAGTTGAAGGGTAGTGCATCCAAAATAACTACTAAGAATTATGTCACTTAGAATAATCCATGTAGAAGATCCAATCTTGATGCCTCATTCCCTAATGAAATACTGGTGGTTTTACCAAAAGACTTGGAAATAATGAGAAATATGGAAGATGGACAGGCTAAGGCTAGTGCGAAAAGAAAATGAATATTCTACATGAAGACAAAGAAGTTCTATGTGTGAGGTGCAACAAGGATGGTCATACTTTTAGAATGTTCTTTGAATTTATTCCCTCCCAACAAGAATTCTTGAAGATGATGAAAGTTTTACCATGAGATTCTAGTGATTTGAAAGCTCCGGAAGAAACAAGGTTCATACACAAAGAGATAGAAAGAATATTGAGGTTCACACAATCACAATCAGCATTGAAGATCAATTGTGAAACTGTAAATAATGCAGATTCTAGGTTGAAAAAATAGTCTCAACCATGTTGTACACATTAATGGATCAAGAAGGATCTACCTTACTCCCTTCAATTTTTGTGTATTTTATTTTTTCTTATAATATAGGTAATTGAAGTTGAATCAAGCTCTCAGGGGGAGAACCTTAGAAACAATGATGAGAAGTGTTCCCATGAGGGAGAGACATAGGAAGAAGCTTCCATTGTCATTATCTCAATAAGTATCAACTTCATTTGATATTAAATTCAACTACTCTGAAGATTTTTTGAGGATCATGTCATTGAAAAGGTTCATCATCTCTCAATCTCTCATCTTTGGTTACCCAAAATAAAAATCAGTTTGCAAAGGGGGAGTAACAAAGTTAATCAGTGACATAAGAAGAGTGAAAGTGTCCCAAAGCCATTATCCTATCAATTGAACTTGAATTTTTTTTATCCATTTATTTAAGTAAGTGTAGGAGTTTTAGGTTGATTATTTTATATCACATTTACTATCCTAATCCTTTAATGAAAGTATAAATACCTTGAAGTCAAGTATATGAGTTCTCATCTCATGAGGTATGATGATTCAGTGGATAATGGACAGATCTATTGTCTAAATCAAATCCTCTTGTTTTATACATCGATCACTTCTCAAGTAGACTTAGAGTGAAATTATTCATGGAACACTACTTATGTATGGACTAATATCCTCTCTACGATGAACTTTGTATTTCTTGTCAATAAGGGGGAGATAAAGTGAAATGAAAGTTTGAAAAGTAAGGGGGAGAGAAAGAGTAAGGGGGAGAGAAAGAAGTAAAAGGGAGAGAATGATTCTCATTTTGAAATTGAAACATTCATTTGAGGAGATCATTAATGTATTGACAACAAAATAAAAAGGGGGAGATTTTTTGGACCACTTTGTGTATGAAGATTGTATTTTTTGTCAATAGTTGTCAATGTTGGTCAAAATGTTGAAGGAGAAGAAGAATGACTCCAAAGTTAATGGAGATTGGCTAAAATGTGGATGCCAGGAGAATTTTTATGAGATCATAGCATTGGATGTCCTGCTTGGGCAATTCTCCCTGAAGTTAAATCAAATGATTGATGCACTGATATTAATGTTCAAGGAACTTGTGTTAAAGGTGACACATTGTTTACAACAATGAAGAATGGAGAAGTATCATCCATCTAAGGATGACTGAATAAGAAATGGTGGCTATTGAAGTTGTAAGTGTAATCATGAAAAAAGAAGAATTGTGTGTGAAGAGGAGAAGAGAGAAGAAGAGAAGAGTGTGAATTCATTTTGGTTGAGAACACATCATGCAAGCACTCATGTGAATAAATTAAGAACACCCAAACCAAGTGAAAAATAAGAGATAGGTGGCAATTCATGGTCTTGAAATTCAAAATAGCCATCCATGATATTGGAGTTATGGTGATTCCAATCATACTCAGTTAAGATTGGAAAGAAAGATGTTGTTGGAAGATAAGGAAGTTAGAATACTTTCCTCAGTAAATATGACGATGCTTTGCGGATATGTATTTCACAAAGATCATGAATTGGTTGGAGAACTTCTGATGAAATATTTATCAAGGAAATTGAGATATAATATATAGTCAATCAGCATGTTTTGTCTTGCAGAAGTAGGTGTCTAAGGTGGCATAGTTTCCCAGTGTTTGCTAAATTTTTGTGGTCCAAAATTTGGAGTTGGGATAGCATTGAGAAAAGAGGATTTCCTTGAATATCTCAAAAAAAATATGAAAAAAAAATGAATTTTGTGAATATGGGACTCATGAATTATATTTCGTGAAGACATAAAGAATATTGATGGTGTTCTTCGTGATTACGACAGGCTTCACGAATGGCAGAGGTGAAGAGATTTGTAAGTGACCATTGCGGTGGAGAAGTGCATTATGTGTGAAACATCGCGGGAGTGAAAAGTATTTGATAGAACTCTTGGCGATTATGAAGAGCTTTGTGAATCCAAAAAATAGCCATGGTGATTTATGAAACAGATTTACTTTTAGTCAAAATTTTGGAGCTCTATGATTTGGTACTGAGGTGATTCTGAGGTTGTTGTAAGGTTCTATACTTAGTGGGAAACGCCTATAAATAGGATTCTACCCCCTAGAGAATTGTGGAGAGGCTTAATGAGAATTTTATATCTCTCTAATTGCGAAGAATCTTTTCAAATTAAGTAGTTCCATGAAGTTTAATGAGATTTGCGCTGATAGGTTGTTCCATAAAGCTTTAGTAAGATTTGAAAAGTTGTGAGCTCTGTGAAGTCAGTTTTCTTTGGGCAGTTGTGGGTTCCACAAAGGCATCCAAGCTCTGCAAAGGCCAGAGCTCTGTGAGAGGACGATCCATGCGACACAGTGAGCTTTATAAAGTAGTGATCTATGTGAAGCTTTGTGCTATATGGAGGAGCTATGTGAAGGAGCTTTGTGAAGGATCTTCATAAAGGGGCTTTGCAAACAACAGTTTCGAATACCTAGTTTAGGTGAACCATTGATTGGGAAGACACCACTACACTATTCTATATCACTGTGTGTCCAAGAAGAATCAAGTGTTCTCATTTAGATACTGATTATTACATTGGGTAGAATAACTGTGATGATGCTAAGATGAGCTGGTCCTCATTGTTTTTTCAATCACAATAGGAGGTTTTTGAATCTAGCAGGAATAAAAAGAATTTTAGGTGCAGTTGTTTTTGAACTAAAGAAGTAAGAAAATAATATTGTGTAGCTTTCAAGATTGCTGCTAGGAAAGTAGAAAAGGGTTACTTGCATGCTGCTAAGAAAGTAACAAGTGAAGAGTAGAAGATCGAGCAGTAGTGTGACATCCAAAAATTTCTCTATAGGTGGAAGACTCTATTGGGGTTGAAAACCCTATTCAACTAGGGGAAGACTTTCTTGGGAGGAACTATAATGAACCAACAAGGGCCTTCTGTTAGGTTGGTATGACTCTGAGTATGATATACTCTGTGATACCAAACATAGGATCGCAATAAGAATGAGATTCTCAGATACAAGAGGGGGGGTAAATTGTACCCTTTTAAAAAAATTCCTTAATCAAGGAAAGATCTAGGTTTAACAAAGTCAAACTAAGAAAATTCACAAGACCTCTATGAGTTCTAATCACTTGCTTGAATCTGGAATAGTGATTCCGAAAATAGTGCTCATCAAAAGTTACAAATATTAAGATTCTACCTTAAAGCGTATAGAATCTAACAATATCAGAGTACAAGTAATGAAGTATATGAAAGTTATAATTTCCTTAAAAATACAAAATGCAGCGGAAAAACAAAGTCGTAAAAACTATAAGAAACAAACAATAACACTTTTAACCCAAAGAGAAGGGTATCCAACAACCTTGGATAAAGGTCCCTTGATTTATACTTTCAATAATGTATGTCTTACCCACACCAGGGTAAGCCCTCGATACAAAGATCGGAGTCTTTATTTCTATCCCCGCAAGCCCTCAACTATTAGGTAGTCAGCACCTATGTCTTCCTCAGAAAGAGAGCCCTCAACATCAAGGTGTTGGAACCTTTATCTTCCTATACCTGGAAGCCCTCGATTGTAATCAGTAACAATCGGAGTTGCACGAAGCAATTCTACACAAGGAAAAGTTTGAACAAGCCGTTCAAACTTTCTGCACAAAGCTTTGAGAGTTGATTAGAGCCTCTGTCTAAAAATAACTTTAGAATGTTCTGATCACCAAAATTCCAAAAAATTTTGCTTATTTTCAAATGAGCTCATATTTATAAGTGAAGCTCCAACGGTCGGCTCCCTCCTCCAACGGTCATATTTTTCTGTGAATTTCGAAGGGACCTGTACACGTGTCACTCAACCAACTGTTAGTCAATAACTGAAAGCACGACATCATTTTGTAATGAAACAAGTGTAATCATTAGAAAAACTGAAGTTTGGAATGTAAGCAAATAAAAGGTTCGGAGTCTAACCAAAATGGAATTCGGAGTCTATAAAAAAAAGATATTCGGATTCTATTTTTTAGGAATTCAGAACATGAATTTTGTAGATATCCGAAGTCTGAATTTATAAGGAAATTTGGAGTCATGTTTCAGTAGAATTCAGAATCTGAACTTAAAGATTTCGGAGTCGAACTAGTAGATGTTCAGATTCTAACTCATAGAAGTTCGGAGTCAAACTAGTAGAAGTTTGGAGTCGAACTCATAGAAGTTCAGAGTTGAACTAGTAGAAGTTCGGAGTCGAACTCATAGAAGTTCAGAGTCAAACTAGTAGAAGTTTGGAGTCGAACTCATAGAAGTTCAGAGTTGAAATAGTAGAAGTTCAGAGTCGAACTCATAAAAGTTCAGAGTCCATAATTCATAGTGGAACCTTATGAGAGTTTGTATCCCGAATTCAGAATGGAACTTCATTAGAGTTCATATCCAGGATTCGGAGTGGAACTTCATTAGAGTTCGTATCCAGAATTCGGAGTGGAACTTCATTAGAGTTAGTATCCATAATTTGGAGTGGAACTTTATTAGAGTTCGTATCCAGAATTTGGAGTGGAAATTTATTAGAGTTTGTGACCAGAATTCGGATCCTAAAATAGAATGCTTCATATCTAGGTATTATATGATTCTGAGGTTTTTAGGTATGAATCTTATTTTTATACTTAAGAAAAATATTGATATGGTCAATGAAATTATGGTAGGGGTAAATTCCTTTGGAAATAAATTTTCCTTATAAGAGTAAAATATAATTTTTCTCAAGTATAAGGTGTTTGTGATTTTGAAAACAAGAAGGAATGGAAAATTCATAAGGAAAACCTTATTGAATCAACAATATCACCCTTTTTGGAAAGCACAAACAACCTTTCAAAAAAGAATATAAGGACTTTGAAAATTTTCTTTAGACTTTGAAATTAAAACTTATCTCCCATTGTTGATAGATAGTGGTGAATACAACTAACTCCCCCTTAGGCATAGGAACTCAAAGGATTGTATTCTGGATTTCCAGAATGGAGTTTTCATTATCATAAGAATGAAATACTTCGTAATGAAAAACTCCCCCTTACTTAAGGATAGATCTTCACATATAAATTTTTCTACTCCATTTTAGATTTTTCCTTCTCCCCCTTTTGAGTAGTCATTTTTCCTTATCCCCCTTTGTGATTTTCAAAAAGAATTTAAGGGAATGGAAAAGAATTTTGGTACCTAAAATATTAGTAAAGACATGCAAGTAAAACAAAGAACCATAGTTCTATTATAATTGGAATAATTTTTACAAGGAAGAGCAAATGCAAAAAAAGATCGGATTGAGTCTATTTGTCTTCATTTTCCTTTGGGATTAGCTTATTAAAGAGAGTTTTCAGATTATTTAAATCATTTTGATCCTCCTCATCTTGCTTCTCCAAAGATGTGATCCTTTCTTGTTGAGCTTTCAAGACTTCTACCTGAGCCTTCATGGACACTTTCTGTATCTTCAGCAACTCATCTTGCTTTTGCAGCTTCTCTTGAAACTCAATCCGGAAATCTCTTTCCCCTTTCCAGTTCTGAGCAACCGAGTTAATATTTCCATTCAAATAACTGACCTGTTGATTTCGATAATTTTTCTCAGGGGTCAGATTATCCTGAAGATTCTTAATATTGGAATCCTCGGTGTCAAAAGAATCTTTAACATCATTATGAAAACGATCAAACTCAGCTAAGTCATCATCAACTTTCTTAGACCACAAAGTGATTTTGCTGCATGATTTTCTGTGGAAATCTTAATTGATAAACAAATTTCTATGATCTAGTTCAATCTTCACGCACTTATCCATCACCATAGATAAGGATTCTGACTTCTGATTCAGACTTTGTTAAAGCATCTGGCATCTAGAGTCTATGGTGGGACAGATCGGAATGGTGTCCACCAATTTCATCAAGGATTCAACAACAAAATCATGACCTAGTTCTAATGATTATGAATCATACACCTTGCTTGGGGATTGTTATTCTTCAATCTTCACCAGCTTTCTTCTTGAAGAACCACCAACATCCTTCTTCCTTATAACATCTTTTATTGGGGTGTCCATAAGCACTTGCTTCCCCTTATCAAGTTTCAGAACTATATCATCAGGATATTCTTCATCATTTTCAGATACTTGAACAATCTTATCTTCATCTGGTTTCTACTTCTCTACTCCTTCAAGAAAATGCTTCTCAATGATTTCTTCCTCAGATAACTCATTATCTTTCTCTTCTTTTTTTTCATCTTTCTGGCCTTCTTCCTCACCTCCATTTCCCGGAGTGACCAACTTTGAGGACTCGGCCTCAGAAGTTCAGACTGGTAGTTTTTCTGAAAGGCTTGGATTTTCTTGATAATATTCCACTTGTTTAATCAAGTCATAAAGATCATCACATCCTTCTTATACTTGTTCTTATTCCTCTATTTCCTCTTTTTCTTCTACCTCTTCAAGAACTTCATCCTTTGCCTCTTCACTATCTCCTTTCTCTACTCCTTTAATAATATCTTTCCCTTTGGACTTTTTTGAAGTGAAGTACTTTTTCTCGGGGGTCTCCGGTAATGGTTGAACATCAAAAGATTTCGAAATAGGAATCTTATCAGAAGCTACTTATGTATCTCTCAACAGAGATTGAACAACTTCGGCTTCAGATAACTTCTTCTTCGTCTTCATCTCTTTGGCCTATTTTTCTAACTCATCTGCAGCTTTTTCTCTTAAGGCCTTAGCCTTAGAAGGGTCCAATCCTAACTGTGGATCCCCTTATTCCCTCTTCTCCTCATCTTCTCTCCATTTTGCAGCCACCTCATCTGGATAGGATTTTTGTTTTTTCATCTTGGGAGGTGCAGATTGGGTTTCTTTAGCTTTGGGGTTCTTGTCTTCAGCAACCACTTGCTTTAGCTTCCTCTTCTTACCTGCCTTCTTAGATGGTTCTTCTTTCTCCACATTTTCTGGAACGGCTTCTGCCTCCTCCTCTGGAAAATCGTAAAACTCACCCGATTCTTTTGAAAAACTGACTTTCATACTCTTTAAGGTGTCATCACTTATCAGAATCACCTTACAAATTATCACCTTGGAAGTGCAAGCAACCTTGAACGAATCTAGACACCGAATAATAAGCTTGGATAGAAGAGAAGAGTACATAATGATTTGAGATTTCAGATTTCCATTCTTGATTTTTTGAACTATAATAAGAACATGCCTCCTCAGATTGATCTTTTATAGATTTACCAAGAAATCTAAGATGTAGATGTCACTCTTTTTAGGTTATCCTTATCACCTCTTCTCAGAACAAAAAACCCTTGTACCCACAACTGCAGAATCTGATTGTTGGTTGAGAGATGAGAAATCTTTGTTGTTTTATCATATTTAAGTCTGAGGCATTTCATTGCCTTCACTTTTTTGAAACTACCTTGCACATCCTGTAGCTTATGTGAACAAAACTCTACTTCACCATTATATGATAAACCTACCAAGCTCGCAGCCTTCGTGTAAGAAATCTTGTAAGTCCTACCATAGCTTTGAAAGGAAAACTTTTCTCTGCCATATTCTTCATAGAAAGAAACAGACTCATATAATTCTATAAGAAAATCTATATAAACAACATCCTAATCGCCTGGTTTTGATACACAGAAATCTTTCCATCAATTGATTTTGATATTCTTAGAAATTAGAGAATCATACTTGAAAAAGTTCGGATGGGATAACCTTTCCCTATAGACTAACCATTTTGAGATTGGCTTCATGGAAGACATATCTTGGGAAGTGGCTTTTACAGACATTTGGAATGGAGGAGCACTGAAGGATTTGGAATGGGCTTTAATAACCGAGGCAGAGTTTCAGCACGTGAGAGCTTTAAAACGATGTGGGATAACAGATGGGGGTTCCCTTTATATAGGTGATGGAGCTGACATTTGAACTTCCAAAACAATCTAACGGTTCAAAATCTCTCTGATCTGATCTGACAATTGAAAACATTCCCTCAAGGAAATCTTAAATCCGATCTTTTGATGTTTTAAAAACATTCGGTTTTAAGAATAAACGAATCCGAAAAGTTTTAAAAGAAAAAAAACAACCAGAAACTAAAAATGAGTATTAAAAATTGAGTAAGGAAGTCATACCTTTCCGATTGGCTAGGAAGTTTATTCGTAATAGGTGATATTCTTCTTGAAGAAAATTTGACTATGAAAAAAAACTCATTACGAAAAACTCACTATGAAAAAAAAATATGAGTACGAAAATTCCCATTGCAAAATATATCATTACGAAAATTCTCATTACGAAAATTCTCAGTATGAAAACTTCATTATGAAAATTTCCAGTACGAAAATTTCATTATAAAAATTTCCAGTACGAAAACTTCATTACGCAAATTTTCAGTACGAAAACTTCATTACGAAAATTTCAAGTAAGAAAACTTCATTACGCAAATTTTGAAAGACTCATTACGAAAAATTATGAAAGACTCATTACGAAAATTTTTGAAAGACTTAAAAAAAAATGTACTCCCCCTATGAAAAGGAGTTTATTACTGTAAGGAGAATGGTTCAACAAGAAGTTAATGAAGGAAGACTACCTCATGGTTATCATTGCTAACTTCTGTTTAATGTATTCAAATATATAAGAGGGTAAAGATTTTGTGAAAATTTCAGCAAGTTGATCTTGCGTTCCGATAAATTGAAGAATGATATCTTCTTTTTGTGTGTGATCCCTACGAAAGTGATGCCTAATATCTATAAGCTTTGAACGAGAGTGATGTGCAGGGTTTTTACTAAGTGTAATGGAACTTGTGTTATCACACAAAATTTGAGTCTTAGAAAAACTTAAGCCATAATCATTGAGTGTGTGTTGCATCCACGACACGTGAACACAACAACTTCCAGCTGGTACATATTCAGCTTCAGCAGTGGAGAGTGCTATAGAATGTTGCTTCTTGCAAGACCAAGAAACTAATAAATCTCCTAAGAAATGACAAGTTTTGGATGTAATTTTTTTATCCATTCTACATCCACCAAAGTCATCATCTGAAATGATTTTTAAAACAAAATCATTTCCATAAGTATAAAATAGTCCTAGATCAATGGTTCCCTTTGAGTAGCGAAAAAATCTTTTCACTGCCTTTAAATGAGAGTCCTTATGATTGGATTAATATCTTGCACATAAGCATACTGAAAACATCAAATATGGTCGACTAGCTATCAAGTAAAGTAGACTTCCTATCATACCTCTAAAAGATGTTTGATCTACTGGTTTCCCAGCATCATCAAGATCAAGTGTGTTTGAGGTACTGATAGGAGTAATTATACTCTTAGTTTTGTCATACCCATACTTTTTAAGAAGATATTTAATATACTTATGTTGGGATATGTAGATTCCTTTTGGTTTTTGAGAAATTTGAAAACCAAGGAAAACTGTTAACTCACCCGTCATACTCATTTCAAACTCATATTTCATTAGATCTACAAAAGAGTCAGTTAAGGAATGCTGAGTTGAACCAAATATAATTTCATCAACATAAATTTGAACAATCAAAACATTTTTCTTATCTTTCTTTATAAAAATGGTTGGATCTGCATTTCCCTTAACATAGTTATTTTGAATCAAAAATCCTGTAAGTCTATCATACCAGGACCGTGGGGATTTTTTAAGGCCATAAAAAGCTTTGGTAAGTCTAGAAACATGATCAGGATGTTTTGTATCTTCAAAATCAGGAGGTTGTTCAACAAAAACTTCCTCTTAAACATAACCATTAAGAAAAGAACATTTCACATCCATTTTAAAAAGTTCAAAATTGAAGAATGTTGCAAAGGCAAGTAAAATATGAATAGATTCAAGTCTAGCTACTGGAGTAGAGGTTTCTTCATAGTCTATTCCTTCTTGTTGATTATAGCCTTTAACAAATCTAGCTTTATTTCTTACGATGATTCCATTTTCATCACATTTATTTCTGAAGACCCATTTTACTCCAATAACAGAAGTTTCCTTAGATATTTCAACCAAGGTCCAGACGTTATTCCTTTTGAATTAATTTAGTTCATCTTTCATGGCTTTAATCCAATCATCATTACCCAAATCTTCATCAGTGCTTTTTGGTTCGAATTGGGAAAGTAATGCTAGATGTTCTACTTCATTTCTTAAGGAACTTCTAGTCCTTACAGGTTGATTGACATCACCAATGATACTATCACTGGGATGATTCTTTAGAAATGACTGGTTTGGGTTTTGTAAAACCCGTTCATCAACATAGGGTAGGAAATCTTCTGGGGTAAATGTTTCAGAAGTATCTTCTTGAAAATTTTCCTTATCAAAAGGATTTTCTATCAATGGTTGATAATCATTTTTTTAAAACACATCCGAAGATGTAGGTTGGGGTTGTTTGAAAACAAAATGATCAGTTTCATCAAACTTTACATGTACTGTTTCTTCAATAGTACAAGTGTTTTTGTTAAAAACTATATAATCCTTAGAAGTTGTGGAGTAGCCTATGAAAATTCCTTCATCAGATTTTGGTGCGAATTTGGGTAAGTTCTCTTTAGTATTCAGAATGAATACTTTGCAACCAAAAACCTTAAAGTTGGAAAGTCTAGGTTTTCTACCATTCCATAACTCATAAGAAGTTTTATTAAGAAAAGGTCTAACTAAAACTTGATTTATAGTATAACAAGCAGTACTTACAGCTTCAGCCCAAAAATGTTTGGCAACAAAATACTCACTCAACATGGTTCTGGTTATCTCTTGAAGAATTCTATTTCTTCTTTCAACAACACCATTTTTTTGAGGTGTTCTGGGTGCTGAGAAGTTGTGAGTAATTCATTTTCTACTACAAAAAGTTTCAAAATCAGAATTTTGAAATTCTCCTCCATGATAACTATGAATAGTTTTCAATGGAAGGTTTTTCTCAATTTTAACTTGGGCTCTAAAACTTTTGAAATAATAAAAATCTTCAAACTTATTTTCTAGAAAATAGATCCATGTAACTCAAGTGTAATCATCAACTAGAACAAACACATAGTATTTTCCACCAATGCTTCCAGTTTGTGTTGGTCCAAAAATATCCATGTGCACCAACTGTAACGCATCAGTTGTTGAGACTTCACTGATTGATTTAAAACTAGATTTATTATGCTTGCCATATTGACAAGTATCACAAACTTTAGAAGAATCAAATATAAGCTCTGGTAGATCCTTAACTAAACCTTTATTATAGATCTTACATAAGTTCCTAAGGTTACAGTGACCTAGTCTTCTATGCCATAACCAAGAATGATCTTCCATTGGACTTAGGCAAGGTATATCTTGGCTCCTGCGGTCTTCTTAGTTCAAAGTGTAAACATTCTCTTGCCTATGGGCTGAGAGAATAAACTCTTCCTTCGAATTGTGTACTAAACATTTATCATTCTTAAAATTCACAAGGTAACCTTCATCACATAATTGGATTATGATAATGAGGTTGTGATTAAGACCCTTAAAAAATAAAACATTTGAAATCAAGGTTTTTCCAAGAAGAACAATATTACCTATACCAATAATTTCTCCCTGAGCGTTGTCTCCGAAAGTTACTTTTCCTCCTTTCGCCTTGATAATCTTTTCGAAATAGATTTTGTTACCAGTGATATGTTGGGAACATCCACTATCCATGTACCATGTATTGTTATTGGTACATTCCCTATTTTCCTAAAAATAAGGAAAAAAGATAGGTTTTCAGAATCCATACTTGCTTGGATCCGAAAATTTCAGAATGTAAAATTTTGGGTACCTACATATTCTTAGATAAATAGGCATTATGAAATCCTAAAGACTGGGTTTTGTTTAAGGAAAAATTCTTTTCCCAGTGACCTTCACATTGACACTTTGTGCAAAATGGGGCATTTTGAGGAACAAAGTAGTTGTTACTAAAAATCGGTTTAGAACTAGTGCAACCAAAACCAGAAGTATTCCTTCGAGGTTGGATTTGTGAATACATTTTATCAAAATTTTCTTTACCATGGGTAAATTTTGACAAACACTTCCTCAAATAAAATATTTCAGATTTGTGTTTTACAACTAAGTTCTTGTCTTCAAAAACATTTGAACTAGATCTAGGCTCAAAAACATCTTTCTTAGAAATTACGTTTTCAAGATCTTTTGAAATTTTATTCTTCTCAGAATTTACTTTCTCAATATTTTTTGAAATACTTTCAAAATAAGCATTTTTCTTATCAATATCTTTAGAAAGGTTTGATATTTATTTAGTAAGAATAGTATTCCTATAGTTTTCCTTATCAATATTTTTCATGAGTTTTGATTTCTCAATCTCAAAAGTTCAGCAAACCTAGAAACTTATTCATAGGTAGGTAAAGTATTTTCTTCATCAGAAGGAGATTCTTCATCTGAAGAGTTATAATATTTACTATCATTGGAATTTAAAGAAACATTTTTCAAGGATTCATCATTGTGTACCTTAACTATAAAACAGTGATTATCAATAGGTATCCTAGCTATAAGACCAAGATTCTTCTGTCCAGAAGATTCTTAATCAGAAGATTCATCTGAAGAGTCACCACCACTGACACTCTAGGTTTCATTAGCTTTCATAACTTTCTTAGCTTTGGACATGTAATATTTCTTTGTGTTCCTTTTATAATGCCTCTCTTTTCTTTCTTTTTCTTTTAAGCATAGGGAAATCAGGTCTTATGTGTCCAACTCTTTTGCATTCATAGCATATAACCTCTGAATCTTTCTTTTCTTTCTTTTCTTTCTTCTTATACTTGGATTGGAAATATCTCTTTCCAGCTATCTTGTTCATCCTTCGAGCAAGATTAGCTAACTCATTTGCTGAGACTTCACACTCACTAGATTCGGATTGGATAATAACCTTCTTAGACTTGGATCTAGTTACCCGATCAAGAGTCTTAGCTTTCATATGATTTGAAGTTGTATTAAAAGAAATATTACCACTCCCATTATTCTTTTTTAATTTGTTCAGTATCTCTCTTTATCCTTGTTTCAGGTTAAAGAAGAATTCTAAAAAGTTCATATAAGGAAATTTGACTGACCTTCCTATTCTCATCAATTGTTGTTCTCTTTGATTCCCACTAATTGGGCCTAATATCAATGATCTAGTCAAAAAGAGCTTCATCGTCTAGACCTTTCTCTCCCATAGATTGTAAGTTATTCATGATAGTCATAAACCTTTGTTGTACCTTACAAATGGGTTCTCTATAAGGAAAGTTAAAACCATGATACTTAGCTCTAAGCATGGCTCTTCTGGTCTCAATCACTTTGGATGTACCAAAATGTGTAACTTCAAGTTTCATCCATATATAGTTAGCTGTTTCACAAGAAGAGATTTGGCTATATATATTCCTAGTAATTGAACAAAGTAGAGTATTGCGTACCTTATAGTTAAGTTGGTAATCATTCTTTTCTTTATCAGTAAAAGCACATACTTCCTTATCAGGAGTTTTGTATCCTCCGGTAAGCATGACAAAGTTATCTACCCCATTATTGATAATGAAATTCTTCATACAATCTCTCAAATATTCATAATCATTACCATCAAAAAATTGGTGGTCTAGTAGGATTTAAGTTGTTGATCGAACCAACGGTTAATCCTACCATCCTTAAGAAAAACTTTGGAACACAAACTTGTTAGAAGTAAGTTTTTGTAATCAAGGAAAATATTCTTAAGCAAGAAGAATTGTATCTTTAAGAAAAATTTAATCCCAACTATATGAGTCCAAAAAAAATATTCTGAAAATTATGAATCCAGAAGTATGAATTTGAAAATGTGGATCTGAAAAAGAAATTCTGAGAATTCTCTTCTGAATCTAATCGTGAGATAAATTCAGATTGAACCAAATGCTCTGATACCAATTGTTAGATGGTATGACTCTGAGTATGATATACTTTGTGATACAAAATGTAGCATCAAAATAAGAATGAGATTCTCAGATACAAGAAGGGGGTGAATTGTACCCTTTTAAAAAATTTCCTTAAACAAGGCAAGATCTAAGTTTAACAAAGTTAAACTAAACAAATTCTCAAGACCTGTATGAGTTCTATTCACATAATTGAATTCGGAATAGTGATATTGAAAATAGTAATTATCAAAAGTTACAAAGATTATGATTCTACCTTAAAGCATATAGAATCTAACTATATCAGAGTATAAGTAAGGAAGTATAAGAATGTTATACTTTCCTTAACAATAAAAAATGAAGCAGAAAAACAAAGTAGTAAAAACTACAAGAAAAAAATAACTCTTTTAACACAAAGAGAAGGGTATCAAACAACCTTGGATAAAGGTCCCTTGATTTATACTTTCAAGAAAGTATGTCTTGCCCACACCAGGGTAAGCCCTCGATACGAAGATCGAAGTCTGTCTTGTTATCCCCGCAAGCCCTCAACTATCAGGTAGTCGGCACCTCTGTCTTCCTCAGCAAGGAAGCCCTTAACTTCAAGTTGTTGGAACCTCTGTCTTCATATCCCCAGAAGCCCTTGATTGTAATCAGAAAAACTCGGAGTCGTACAAAGAAATTCTGCACAAGGCAAAGTTTGAACAATCCGTTCAAACTTTCTTCATGAATATTTTAGAGTTGATAAGAGCCTCTCTCTATAGAAATCACTTCAGCAAGTTCTGATCACCAAAATTCCAAAAGTTGTTTCTTCTTTTCAAATGAGCATGTATTTATAGTCGAAGCTCCAACGGTCGGCTCCCTCCTCCAACGGTCATATTTTTACTTGAATTTCGGAGGGACCTATACACGTGTCACTCAACCAACGGTTAGTCAATAACTGAAATCACGACATCGTTTTTTAATGAAACAAGTGTAAGCATAAGAAAAACGGATGTTCGGAAAGTAAGCAAATAAAATTTTCGGGGTCTAAACAAAATGGTATTCGGAGTCTATAATAAAGAGATATTTGGATTTTGTTTTGTAGGAATTCGGAACCTGAATTCTGTAGATATCCGGAGTCTGAATTTCTAAGGAAATTCGGAGTCTGTTTTCACTAGAATTCAGAATCTGAACTTATAGAGTTCGGATTCTAACTAGTAGAAGTTCGGAGTCTAACTCATAGAAGTTCGGAGTCGAACTAGTAGAAGTTCGGAGTAGAACTAATAGAATTTCAGAGTCGAACTAGTAGAAGTTCGCATTTGAACTGATAGAAGTTAGGAGTAGAACTATTAGAAGTTCGGAGTCGAACTCATAGAAGTTTAGAGTCCATAATTCTGAGTGGAACCTTATGAGATTTTGTATCCAGAATTCGGAATGGAACTTCATTAGAGTTCATATCCAGGATTCGGAGTTGAACTTCATTAGAGTTCGTATCCAGAATTCAGAGAAGAAATTCATTATATTTCGTATCCAGAATTCAGAGTGGAACTTTATTAGAGTTCGTATCCAGAATTAAGAGTGGAACTTTATTAATGTTCATGTCTAGAATTTGGATCATAAAACAGAATGCTTTATATCTAAGTATTATATGATTCTGAGGTTTTTAGGTATGAATATGATTTTTATACTTAATAAAAATATTGATATGAGCAATGAAAATATGGTAGGGTTAAAATCCTTTGGAAAAGAAATTTTCCTTATAGAATTAAAATATAGATTTGATCAAGTATAAGGTGTTTGTGATTTTCCAAACAAAAAGGAATGGAAAAGTCATAAGGAAAACCTTATTGACTCAACAGCTGCAAGTTGGACTAGGTTGCCACCAGTTCATGGAAGAGGATTATCCCCCCCTAAAAGTGTAGGGACCCACACGAAATAGAGGTTTTTTTCTCTAGTCAACCCACTGTAACAGCATATTAAATTATGATGGAGAATCCATGCCCTGGTCATTCCCATGCATGGTCAGGATGTAGCTGCTCATATTGAGTGGTGAAACTTGTAAAAATATCGTGTTCATATTTTTACTAATTTCATATTATTTCATACTATAGGGAAAATATAATAATAGAATCAAGATCCTAACAGGTCGAGAGGTTAAGGGATAAAAAGTTGGAATTGGTTAAAAAAATCTCCAACACTGATTCACCCCCCCCCCCCCCTCAGTGTCAGGTATACCCCAAATTGTTTCTCTCAATAGGATTAGCGAACTCTAGGATTATCTACCTCCATGATTAGATACCACCAGACATTCCACCTCCAGTCTTGTGCTACCATAAGATATGCTACCACCATGGGTTCCACTATCAGATTGTTGTCATTGATCTTTGCTACCATCAGAGTTTATTCACCATCATTCTTTCCACTATTTTTTTCCTGTTGAGTTTGAATTATATACTTCAATGGATTTATTATGGGATTAAATGTATAGGGGTTATTTAATTATTATTCCTAACTATTTTCATGGATGAATTGAAGACAATTTCAGATTAAGTACAGGGAACCATAATAATTGTATGGTTATTATTCAATGGGAATTTGAACATGTAGTTCTATATATTTCCAAAGGACTTACTCATGCATGATATGTGATAGATTTAGAATGCTGAAATTGATCATCATGAAAGCACTTTCATGCTACATACTTTCTTGTATTTTACTATGAAAGAGTGGATTATACTGTATATCTAGATCTTTTCCTATAGTCATGAAAAGAGAACTTTGTGACACACTATTTTCATGAAACTTTTAGAGAAATAATTTGAGCACCTATCCAATACAAATATAAGGAATATAAAGCGTTTGTATCATTTAAAACTGAGACTAACTACATTTATTCATATCTATTTATTTTCTATATTTTTTTATACTTTCAATTAGTGTGTTTTTCTCTGATTATTAACACACACTGAACCATGCCCCTGAACTAGAGAATACTTGATATTCTCTTCTATCTCTTTTTATCTATTTACCCAAACTATTTTTTGGAATATTTTCATGCATAAACTATGTTTTTTACTTCCCATGTATAATTAAGGAAGAGTATTTGATCTTGTATAGCTTGTGATATGTTTTTTATACCCAATCCAGGTTGTGGAATAGATTATTTGGCATAATAATATTATTTAAAAAGGTGATTTTAAAGTGGAGGGGATTAAGTATTAGTTTGAGACTGAAACCCTTGTTTATTTCACTATTTCTTTAGTTTTTTTCTTTATTTCAAAGCATTAACTACATTTTTTTTAATTTGAACAAAATTTGTACTTTGATAGCCAGTCTTAATTAGTGTTTATATAAGGATTTGTTTGAGTAAATTGATTTAAAAAGTTAAATTAATTTAACATATTGTATTAACCGATCCTTAATAAATATTTGAGAAATCATTTAAAAGATAAATGTTATATCAAACTACTATTTTGATTAACTGGGAGAATTTATTTTAATTAGGGGATTTTATCTAAACATGTTTTTAACAGAAACATTTATTGGGTAATCAATTCTCCCCTTTATTGAATAAATCACTTTGACTAACATAAGTGTATGGTTATTTAATATATAAATAATAAACCAATATTTATTATACAAGATTTTTGAATGTTTATAAAGAGATTCAATACTTAAGGTAAGGGGATTTTTGTATCAATTTTATTTCTATGAGACGCATTTTATATTCACCACTTGTTTCTTTTGTGTTATGTATATAATTCTCATTAATTTAATTTATAATTATTGTTATGACAATTATTTGGATTTTTATATCCATATAAGGTTATATATTTCATGGTTCTTATGATTCAAACATTACCAAAGTGGTAAAGGTTTTGTGTTACAATCTCATTGCTTAGATACATTGTTTATGATTATGATTCCAATAATGAAATATAATGATCTATCTATAAATAAGCTTAGGAATTTTATTATCATGTGTTTATTTATTGAAAATTTATATTTACTT
The DNA here is from genome assembly GCA_963277665.1 of Viscum album. Taxonomy (NCBI): domain Eukaryota; kingdom Viridiplantae; phylum Streptophyta; class Magnoliopsida; order Santalales; family Viscaceae; genus Viscum; species Viscum album. The sequence continues at coordinate 563,092,842 of OY728164.1, read as the reverse complement.
TTAGGTTACTCTATTTATGTTCTCAACAAATCAAAATATATTTTTTAAAGAAAACAAAATTTATTTCTCTCTTCTGTCGAAAATCGTTTTTTATCCACTTTAATTATTTCTAAAAATGTTTTAAATAATTTTTTTACTAATATCCGATGATTTTATAAAGAAATTTTTATGCATGTTTTTATTTTTAAATAAAATTAAAAGGAATATTCTTATTATTTTCTAAATAAGTCCCTTTAGGATTTTACTCAGAATTCGAAAGGAATATTCATTTTAACATAAACAACATGAAAATTATTTTATGCCATAATAACCACTTAATGATTTAAATATTACATACGATTTTTGAAACTTATTTTCAAATAAATTGTTTATTTAATATTTGGGATGTTTTTAGATTTTAAATAAGTGATTTAAAATATAAAATAATATTTTCCTCAAGAAATCTTCCTAGTGATATTTCAAAATAAATTCCCATTTATGATGGAATCCACTCATGTTACTTAATCTTCATTAGGGATATAATCTATGGATACCATACTTATTATTTATCTAGATGGTTTATGTTTTTTATGAAAAGTTGTTTATGAAATCTTTTACTTTTCCATAGTTTATGTTACAATGAAATTATGAAATTCTTATTGAACCCATTTATTTTCCATGGGTTATGCTATGATAAAATGTTTATAAAACCTATTAATTTCTATGGATTTTAATATGAATAATTTTTTATGATCTTATGGAACACAAATGTATGTATTATGTGATGGGTGGGACCTATATATCCCTCTAATTCAATGGGTAAAGATTGATATCTCATGAGATAAATAGCACTCTAATGGGGAGTGAACCCAATTCAATGAGAGACTTCATCCCCTATAATTTTTTAGGGGAGTGAACCATGAATACTAAGATGGTTTAATGAGTGAACCCAATAAACTATGATATTCTTGGGATTGAACCTTAACTACTATAATGGTTTGGGGAATGAAACCAATCCAATATGCCTCAATTCCATGTCTTATGATAATGTTATGCTTCCATTGATTATTTTCTTTGATCGCTTTATGATTCATGTGTTATGATCTTCAAATATTTATACATTGAATCAAGTTTATGATATATGATATGAAAGTTATAGTTTTTAAATTTTATTTTCATGTTCTCATATTCTTATGCTCATATTATATTGATATCTCCCTTGTTAAGCCTTACTTAGAATCTTAGCTTACCATTGTTTATGTTTCTTTTCTCTAGGTTATTAAGAAAGTTATTATCTATGGTATGTATAAGAAGGGTTTTGGTTATGAAGAACTTAATAGGAGATGATGTTCTTCACTTATAAACTAGTTTTTTATGTATTCATGTTTCTAGAGACAAAAAAACGTTTATAGTACTTAGAAATGTTTATATAAAATTAAATGAATATTCATATGTTAAGAATTAATATCCATTTATGAGAAGTTTGGGACTTTACAGTTAGTATAAAAGGACAAGTTTAGTAAGAATTTGGGAACTAGGATGATAAAAATTTAATGAATACCATAAAAAAAGTCTAAGTATTGGAAAATTACCTATAATTTTGGTGAAGGATACAGTGAGTGGTTTTCAAGAAATTATATCCTTGTCTTGATACTACAAGTTGATGTGGATCTGGAATAGTTATACCTAGGTGTAATAACTATGAAAAATGAAAATTTTCCATTGAATTGATCTTCACATGCTGTATGACAATGGTTCTTACTTCACACATGGTTTGGAACTTCTGGGGATATGTTTTTTAAATTAACAAACACTTAATGAACATTCATGAAGGATTTTGATAGAAGATGGCCATGAATGACCTAGGTCAAATATAAGGTTTCATATATTAAGAAAATGTTTTATGATTTAAACATCATATGGATGGTTTTTCATGATTGATTACTCTAATCAATGATTCTTTATGATCATGCTAACCATTTTGGTTTTAGAAATGGATTGAAAATAGAAGAATGACTTTAAGGTAATGACAAGTACACTAAAATATTAAAGTATATTATTTTAACATAGTTTCATGAATTCCATTATATAATAAATTGTCTCTAGGAATGTAAATTACTATCCTAAATTATTTTATATTGAATTAGCAGTGAAAACCCCTAATGGTATGATGATCACATATCAAGTCTATGATTCTTCTCTTATTTAATTTTTGGGGAATTTTCTTCCTAAAAATCCTACTGTTCTTCCTTTAGTTGAATTTTATGTTAACTTAGGTATATATTGGATTTCTATAACTAAATCCCACTTCCATTTATGAAGAAGGTATGTCATATTTCATATTCCAAATGAAACTATGATCATCTATTTGTTTGATGATAAATGTGAACTTCTGATAGAAACCACATCCATTTTATGGGTCTTGATTCACATTCGAAAGGAGTGTTTATCTCAGATGGTTAGGGAGAAAATAAACATTAATGATGTGCCTATTATGCATGAGTTTTTTTATGTATTTAAAGAAGTGTTTCTTAATATTCCACTAAATCATGAAGTTTATTTTTCAACAGAACTCAAACTTAGTTCCATACCTATTTTAAAGAATCCCTATAGAATGGCCCTGATTTATTTGTAAGAATTAATGAAGCAACTCCAAGAGAATATTGACAAGGGATTTATTTGGCCAAGTGTGTCACATTAGGTTGAACCTATTCTTTTTGTTAAAAAAGAAATAAATATCGATGTGACTCTATATTTATTATCATGAAAAATATAACGATAAGAACAAGTATTACATACCCCATATTAATGACTTATTTTATCAACTATGTAGATATTAATAATTTTCCAAGATTAAACTTCATTATGGGTATCATCAATTGAGGGTAATGAAGAAGGATATACCTAACATAGAATTTTGAAAATTTTATGAACACTATTAATATATAATGATTCCATTTGGTCTTACTAATTCCCCCACAATATTTATGTATTTAATGTACAGAGACTTTAGATTTTACCTTGATCAGTTTGTGGCAGTCTTTATAGATGATATTATTATCTATTAAAAGAGCATGGACAACCTTTAAGTATTACATCAATGTCCCTGAGGAAGCATATATTTTATGAAAACTTTACCAAATTTGAATTTTATCTACAAATGGTTTAATTTTAGGGTTATATAATCTCATGATAGGTTACATCTATGGATCCATAAAAGACTAAAGTTATTGAATGTTTTCTTAGACCAACCACTGTGATTGAGATTTAAGGTTTTCTTGGTTTGGTTGAATATTATCTACAATTTGTGGATATTTTTTTAATAATATCTAATATATTAACGACATTAACTTAGAAGAGAGAAAACCCTTTCTAGATAAATGAATTTGAGGAAAGTTTCAAGGAACTGTAGAGAAGATTAGTTGGCACACCAGTGTTTACATTACCCTACTGTGGATAAGGGTTTTTAATATATATTTACACATCAAAGAAGGGTATGGGATGAATCATCATGAAAAATGAAATGGTTATAGATTATATATCATGATAATTTAAGCTTAATGAGAAAAATTACCCAACTTATGATTTGGAGTTAGCTGCGATAGTTTTTTTATTAAAGATATAGAGGCATTATATTTATATAGAAAGGTGTTATGTATATATTGATTGTAATATTTTAAAGTATATATTCACATATAAATAATTGAACATGTTCAAGAGAATATGGTTGAAGATGATTAAATATCATGACTGCTTAATATATTACCACCCTTATAAAGTAAACAAGGTGGTCAATGCCTTGAGTCAAAAGGATCATGCTAGATTATCTATGATGAGGATAAAAAAATATCCAAATTTTCTATATTATCAAAGTATATATATCTAAATTATATAGAAATTGGTAAAATATTATCTTTATCAAATAATTGTTTAACTATCTGGCCAAGTGATGACTATAGAGGCACATAATATATAGAAATCCAGAAGAAGGTGATAAATGTTCTTGAGTTCAACCTTGATTGTGATTGAATGATAAGGATTAGGAACCATGTATTTTTTCCATCCATACTATATTTAAAGAATTATTTGTTAGAGGAATATCATAGTTCTTCATTCTCTATTAATCTTGGATATACAAAAATGTATAGAGACTTGAAAGAGTATTTTTTGGTGGGATGACATGAAGATAGATATTACAGAGTTTGTATCTTGGTGCTTGGAATGTTAGAAAATAAGGCTAAGAGAAAACATTCAAAGGGGATTTCACAACCATTACCTATACAATAATGAAATAGGACAACATCACCATGTAATTTTTTCATTAGACTCCCCAAAATGTCTAAAAGGTACAATTCTATATGGGGTGTAATCAATCACCTTACAGAGCCAGTACACATCATTGATATCATAGAATAGTTCTATCTGAATAAACATCCTATGATATACATTAAGGTCATGGTAAGGATTCATGTAGTAACATATTCTATTAAATCTGATCAAGATCCAAGTTTTACCGTAATGTTCTGGAGAAGAATTTAGCAATCCCTTGATAGAGAACTGAGTTTTAACACTATGTATCATCCTTATAAATGTGGTAATTTCGAGAAAATCATTCTCACCATAGAGGATATAATGAGATCTTATTCTAGTAATTTCAATGGTGGTTGGGATTATCACCTTCCACTAGTCAAGTTGATATACAACAATAGATTTCATTCAAGCATTCAGATGGATCCTTATGAATCCCTCTATGGAAAAAAGTGTATTAATCTAATGCCATTGGATAAATTTGGATAAAAAAATTATTGGTCCCTGAGAAAGATGAGGAAGTGTCATATAAAGTAATCTATATTTAATAGAACATCTATGTAGTTCAGAGTCGATAGAAAATTTACACTGAAAATTGACAGTGTGATCTAGATTTTGATGTTGGTGAGAAGGTGTTTCTAGAAATTTATCCATGGAAGAAGGTTATGAGATCTAGGAAGAAAGTAATTTATTGTGTAGGTATATTGACCCCTTCAATATTGCTGATCAATTAGGTACAATTTATTATCATCTGGAGCTTCTATAAAACCTCTCTCAAATCTATTATGTGTTCCATGTATCTATACTATGTAAGGACATACCTGATCTATCACATATATTAAAATCAGAGTCTATACCAATGGATCATGATATTTTCTTTGAATAGGAATGATTTTTTTTGAAAATTATGTATATAGGTTTTAAATAAAAAATATATATTTTTATTTAAGTTTTAAATTTTTAAGAAAGTCTTTATATGCATCCAAAATACTTTTTTCACAAAAAAAAGATTTTTATTGACTTTTTTGAAAAAATAGTAAATTTAATTTTTGAAACTCATATAAATTTTATTTTAAAAAATGAACTTCATTTATGTAATAAACATGTCAAATTTATAATATGGTTATTTTTTTAAAATTATTTGAAAATTTAATTTTATTCAGTGAATTGTGAAAGATAATTATTTTTATTAAAAATGAATTTTTATTTAAAGAATTTACAAAGTTTCATTTTGTTTAAAATGTTTTAAAATTAAAATTAAATCAATTATTTTATTATTAAACTAACTTAGTTCATTGGAATAAAATTCATTTTAAATTTTTATATTAAAAATTTCTATACTTATAAAAAGGTTCTCTTTGGAAAACCACTTTTTTATCATGTATTTGGGTTTAATTTCAAAATAAATTTTGGTATTTAAATGAAATGAATTTTGAAATATGGATTCAATATTTGGAAACCACATTCATAAATATGTACGGCCTACTGTCTCTATGAACGGTGTTATTCATTTTATTTATCTATATTTATTGGTATACTCAAAAAAATATTAAATATATTTTATATTTATAACATGATTAAAGTCCTAGATATGATGGAACCATGATAAAATTAAAAGTACTTAAAATACCAAACAAAAACACGCATTAAAATGAAGCAGTTATTACCTGAAACATGATTTTAAAAAGTAATTATTAATAAATATATAATAAAAGTTTATAAATAATTCATATGTGGAATGATATATATGATTATGGTTATTTAATATAATTATAATAAATCTATATTCTTTATACATTAGTTTCAAATGTGTTTGAAGAAAATATAAACTTGCGGTAAGGGTATTTTCATCTCACTTTTATTCACATGGAATAAATGTCATATTCACTAGTTATTTATTTTTATTGAATATATTCTACCTCTGAATGTATTTTATTTTTATTAATATGAAAATTATGGGGATTTAAATATCCATCTATGTTTATTTATTTCATTGGAATTATGATTCAAACATTACCAAAGTGGTAAATATTTTACGTTACAATCTCATTATTTATCCAGACTGATTATGATTATGCTTCTAATGATGAAATATTATGATATATATCTCAAGAAACTCATTAATTTTGATAAACTATGGTTATTTATATAAATTTAATTTTCCCTTTATTTTTCATCTCTTTATGAACTCAATAGATCAAAAAAATGTTTTTAAGAAAAACCGACTTTATTTGTCTCTTCAGTTAAAAATCCTTTTTATTTTATGTCCATGTTTTCTTAAATTATTTTAAATAATGTTTTTAAAATTATCTAATGATTTTATATATAATTTTTTAAACATGTTTTAATTTTTACAAAAGAAAAAAAATTAATGTTCTTGTTTTTTTCGAATAATGCCCTTTTTTATTTTACCATAAATGGGAAAGGAATCTTCATTTCAACATGTAAGGAATGAACAGTGTTTCACGAAGTCATCACCACTCAATTATTTAAGGTTTAATTTATTTTTTTCAAGTTTATTTTAAAATAAAATATTTTATTTAAAATTTTTATGTTTTTTTAATTTAAATAAGTGTTTTCCTAGAGAAAATGATATTTTTCTCAAGAAATGTTCCAAGTGATCTTTCAAAATAATTTTCCATTTAAGATGACATACTTTAATATTAATTATGCTCTCCTAGGGATATGATCCATGGATATCATCCTTGTTGTTTCTATATATGGTTTATATTTACGATGAAAATATTTTTATGAAACTCTTTCCTTTTCCATGGGTTATTTTATGATGAAATGATGAAATGTTTATTGAACCTGTTTCATTTTTATGGGTTATGCTATGATGAAATGTTTATGAACCCCATTTATTTTCATGTGTTATGATTTTATTAATCTTTTATGATCTTGCGGAAGATAGATGTATGAATTATGTGATAGTTTGGATTTTTATCTCTTATATTAAATTTGGAAAATATTGATACCTCATGAGATAAATAGGATTGGAATGGAGAGTGAACTTAGATCAGTAAGGGACATTATCCCCTATGATAATTATGTGAGTGAACCATGAATATTATGATGGTTTTGGGAGTGAACTCAATCCACTATAATAGTCTTGGTATTGAACCTTGACTACTAAAATGGTTTTTTATTGAACCCAGTCCACTATGATAGTCTTGGAAATCATCCTTGACTACTAAAGATATGATTTTCTATACATATGAGTATGCCACAATTCCATGTCGTATTCCAATGTTATACTTCCACAGATTAATATTTTTTATTCCATTATTATTCATGTCTTAAAAACTACCAATATTTATTCAATGACTTAATTTTATGATCTATGATATTCAAGGTATAGTTTTAAAATGTTATTATCATGTTCTCATACCCTTATGCTCATGTTTTTCTTATATCTCACTTGTTAACCCTTTCTGATCATCTGAGATCACTTTTTCTTATGTTTCATTTCCCCAGGTTATGAAGAATGGTATTATTTAGGATATTTATAACAAGGGTTATAGTTATGAATAATTTAGTGGGAGATGATGTGGTTCACTTATGAACCGGATGTTTATGTATCCAAGTTTCTAGAGAAACTAAACCTTTATCATCCCTATCTTTGTTTATATAAAATTATATAAATATTCATTTATTAATATTGAATATTTGTGTATAATTAGTTTGGGACTTTACCAATGGTATCATAGGATAGGTTTAGTAAAACATTGTGAACTATGATGAGAAAACATTAGTGGAACTATAAGGATAGGTCTATATATATAAAAATATCATGGAATTTTGGAGAAGGATTGAGTGAGTGGTTTCCAAGATATTATATCCCTATACTAATACTCCAAGTGGATGTGCCTCTAGAATAGATGTACCTAGGTGTAATAACACTAAAAATAGAACATTTTCCATTGACTTGCTCATCACTAGGTGAACGAAAATGGGCCTTACAATACACTTGGTTTGACACTCCCATGGGATATATTTTGGAAATTAAAAAACTCATTATAAACCATAATAAAGGATTTGAATAGATGATGAACAGGAATAGACTAGGTTAAAACTTGTATTCCACTGATTGAAAAGGATTTTTTAGGATTTAAACATCCTGTGAATGATTTTTCAGGATTGATCACTCTGATCAAATATGCATGATGGTCATGATAACCCTTTTTTAGTAAGGGATTGAATATAGAACAATGATGTTGAGGTGGTGAAAAGTACACTCAAATATTGATGTATCTTATTTAATATTATTTATATAAATTCCATTATATAATAAAATGTATCTAGGAATATTAATTCTTATACTCAATGATTGTATGTTGAATTAACTGTGAAAACCCCTAATGGTTTGATGATCATATCTAAAGTCTATGATTATTATCTAGTTGAATTCAACCAGAATGTACTTCCTAAAAACCTTATTATTCTTCCTCAATTTTAATTTGATATTATCTTAGGCATGAACTAGATTTCTCTAAATAAATCCCACATCATATTCTAAGAGAGTGAATTTAAGTTTTATATTCCAAACCAACTTGTGATGGTACATCAGTGATATGATAAATGTAAACTTCTTATGGAAACAACATCAATTGAATGGGTCTTGATTTCCATTAAAAATGGTTTTTATCTTAAATGGATGGGGAAAAACTCAACATCGATGATATTTTTATTTTTTGGGAGTTTGTTAATTTATTTATAGAACAATTTTCTAGTCTTACACTTAATTTTGAAGTTCAGTTTTCAATAGAACTCATACTTGGTTCCACACATATTTCAATGACTCCCCCCTATAATTTCCACAATTTAGATTCATGAATTAAATAATAAACTCTTATAAAATCTTGGAAAGTGATTTTTTTGTCCATTTTTGTCACATTGGGGTGCAACTATTCATTTTATTAAGAATAAATATGGATTGATACGAATTTTCATTGATTATCCGGAGCTGAACAAGTTCAAAAACAAGAACAGGTATCCCCTACCCCGTATTGATGAATTCTTTGAACAACTACACAGAGCTCAATACTTTTCCAAGATTTACCTTGATTATAGTTAACATTAATTAAGGTTGAATAAGGAGGATATAATAAGAAAACATTCCACACAAGTTATGGACACTAGGAATATATAGTGGTGTCATTTGGTCTTACTAATCCTCCTACTATCTTCATGGATTTAATGAATAGAGTATTTATAGATTACCTTGATCATTTTTTGGTAGTATTTATAGAATATATTCTTATATATTCATAGACTATGTAAGATAATTAATATTATTTGAGGATAGTGCTGAATTCCCTAAGGAATGATAAATTTTTTAGAAAAATTACCAACTATAAATTTCAGGGACAAAATGTTTCATTTTTAAGTTATATAATGTCATGATAGAGTAAATATGTGGATCCATAAAATACTGAAGTTATTGATCATTGGTCCAGACCAACCATTATAACTGACAACCAAATTTCTTTTTTTTTGGTCTAGATATTATTGACGGTTTTTGGAGAATTTCTCTTCACTATCTAATTCACTAACCAATTTAACTCAAAAGGGGGCCATGTTACTCAGGACAGATGAGTGTGAGGAAAATTTCAAGGGATTGAGGATAGAATTATTCAATTCATCTATTCTTATATTAATATGTAGTGTAGAAGGGTTCATAATCTATAGTGTGGAATCGAATAAAGGAATGGGATATGTTTTATTTTTTAATGACATTTTTATAGATTATGTCTCATGAAAATTGAAGGTTCATGATAAAAATTACGCTACTCATGATTTGGAGTTAGCAACGGTAATTTTTTTGCATTAAAGAAATATATGAATTATATTTATAAAAAAATATGTTATGTATATACTGATCATAAGAGTTCAAATTACATGTTCTCATTGAAAGAGTTGAGAATATGTTGGAGAATATGGTTGGATCTAATTAAATATTATGACTACTGAATACATTACCATGCTAGGAAATCGAAAAAGGTGGTAAATTCCATGAGTTGAAAGGATCAAACTAGTTGATCTATGATGAAGATAACAAAATATCCAATATTTATAGATTTTTAAATGATGGATTTAGAAATTGTGAAAGAAGTGGGAAAATATTTTCTTTCTCAAATATTAATTCAACCATCTATACAAGTGAATATTAAAAAGGTGTAGAAGGAAGATGTAGAGTTGCAGAAGAAGGTGAGAAATGTTCCTAAGTTTAAGCTTGATTGTGATAGAATGATAAGGTTCGAGAACTGTATATTTGTTCCATAAAGTCCATATTTAAATAAGGAGGTATTAGATGAATCTCATAGTTCTTTATTCTCTATTCAAACATGAATTACAAATATGTGTAGATATTTGAAAGAGTATTTTTAGAGGGATGACATGAAGAGAAATATTGAATATTTTTTTACCTCGATGCTTGGTATGTTTTCAAGTTATGGTTGAGAGAAAAAATTCCAAGGGGATGTTACAACGATTCCCCATACTATAATGTAAATGAAAAAAACCACCATGAATTTTATTTTTGGACTCCCAATAGCTTATAAAAGGAATAATGCTATATGGGTTGTAGTATATATCCTTAAGAAGTCATCACTCTTCATCACTATCATACAAGAGTTATCTATGAATAAGTATTCCATGATATATATATATATATATTAAGGAGGTGTTAAGGTTTCCTGGAGTAACATATTTTATTGTAGCTTATCAGGATCCAAGGTTTACCTCAAATTTCTGGTGAAGTATTCCACAAGACCTTGATACAGAATTAACATTTAGCACTTTATATCATCTATAGAAAGATATTCATCTAGATAAAAAATTCAAATCATAGAGGATATGTTGATATATTTTTCTATGTATTTAAAATGTGGTTGGGGTTAACAAATTCCATTATTTTAGTTTTCATACAACAATAGCTTTCATTCATGCATTCAGATGGATCCTTATAAATCCCTCTATGGAAAGAAGTGTATAACTACAACATGCTCGTATAATGATGGGTAAATAAAGATATTGGAACTTGAGATAAGTTTATAAATAAAATATAAAGTTAGATAAATTCAACACCACATCATGGAATCTTAGAGATGACAAAAAAGTTATGCTGATAATCATCGGAATGATCTAGATTTTAAAGTTTGTGAGAAGGATTTTCTTTCAATTTCTCCATGGAAGGACGTTATGAGAATTATGAAGAAATGAAATATAATCCATATATATTTTTCCACTTATAGATTATTGATCAAGTTGATATGTCTTATTATTGCTTGTCACTTCCAGTGAACCTCACTCAAGCCTACGATGTGCTCTATGTATCTCTCCTAAGAAAGTATATAATCGATCATTCAGATATAATAGACTCAGATATCATACCACTGGATCATTATCTTACCTATTAAAAATAACCCATTTAGATTATTTATCACAAATATATCATTTTACGAAGCATGACCACTCACCTGGTCAAGGTTTTATGGTGAAAACGTCTACTTGAGGAAACTATATGGGAACTTGATGATATGATGAGGAAGAAGTACCATGGACTATTTTTATTAGCGTAATGGAATATCGAGGTATAAATTCACATTAAGGGGGGGTATAATGTAATACCTTGATATTTTATGAAATATTTTAAAAAAATGAATTTAATTTCTTCAGTAACTTGTGTTACATGCAATACCGAGTTTTAAGGAAACTGTTATATACTATAAATATTATTATTTAAACATGACCATTATAAAATAAAAATTAAATTTGCTGGTATGAATAAGAATAAACACATTTTTAAAATTAAGTATAAATGTTTTAGATAAAGAAAATATATTTATAAATAGATACATAATTTTTATTAAATTATTTATATTCCTCAAACATATTTTGTCTCAAAAAAAAAATTTATTACATTTTGTGATCAAATATTAAAATTAATTTTGAAAATTATAGAAAATTTATATGAAAAATTAACTAAATTTTTTTAATCAACATGTAAAATTTATCTTAGGGTTTTTTTTTATAATTTTATGAAAAGATATATTTTTTATGAATAGTGAAAAATACTGATTTTTATTAAAAGTTGTCTTCTATTTTAAGAATTTAAAAAGTTTTATATTTATTAAAAAATTTATAATTAAAATTAGTTGATTTATGGTATTATTAAACTAATTTAGAACATTTTAATCAACTTCATGTTGATACTTTCTTTTATAACTTACAAAACTTATAAAATTTTATCTTTTAGACCCCGATTTTTCATCTCATCTGCAGGTTTAATTTTAATTAAATATTTCTACTTATGTGAATGGAAATTGGTAAAATAGATTCCATATTTGGAATCAGAATAATTAATACTATATAAAAAATCAACTTAATTTTTTTTCAAAATTAATAGTAAAAATAATAAAAATTAATTACAATGGTTAAGGTTAAAACAAATTTACCAACGGGTAAACTAAAAAGATAAGGGGTAAATGACCTAGATTTTTAAAAAACAATTTCATGGACCTATTTAGACCTTATATCATAAAAATTTTGATAATGAGACATTTTGGATCCTTTTGGCATGCTTAAAATGTTGGTACACCTTTATTTTTTCAAATATTACAAGTGTGTCATCTCCCCACCTTATAAAAGGGAAAATCTTCTCCTCTCCTCTTAACACTTCCAAACCCATTTTTTTTCAAGTACTACCAGTATAAATTACTTAATTATATATCATAATCCTAGATTCCTTATTCTTATTATTAAACCCTAATAATAATGATTTTATTGATAACCTAAGGAGGTTGTCTGAAGAAGAGGTATCATTCTTAACCGAGCATTTTTATTTTATTCCTTCTTCCAACTCCTTAAAATATTATTCAAATTTGATTAAATGATAACATAATTTTACCCCATACAATGATATTTTATTATTCTAATGGAATAAACTAAATATATCTCCTCTTCTATCAAATGGGAAACAAACCCATCAATCGTGTGTATGGAGGACTACGACCTCGCGAAACGATGTAATTTGTTTTTCATCAAAACCTCTCACTAATGAAGATAATTAGGGATTTAAAATTTATATAAGATATTTATGATATATTTATACTACTAGAATTATAATATAACACATACCTTCATACCTTACAATCCTTTGGAAAATGATAGCATCTCTCGTGTCTACGTATGGACAACCACCTCCATAAATGGATGTGATACAATTTTCATTTTATTCTAAAATTTATGGTAATAAGGATAGATTAAATTATTATATTTGATATATATGATATAAAAATTATTATGTAATAGTGAATTAATATTTACCTTTATTTCATTTTGTTCATTAATAAAAGGGAAACAGCGTTCATGTATACGTTCGACCTACCATCTCCATGAACGGTGTAACTCATTTTCTATCTCTAAATTTAATTAAATAATATTAAAACATATATAATAAATATATTTAATATTTATATAATGATTAAAATTATTTATATGATGCAAAAATTATCAATGTAAAAGGACCAAAAATACGAAACCAAAACATTCATGAACATAAAGCAGTTATTACTCAAAACCAGATTTTAAAAATAAAGTTTTAATAAATGGTTAATAAAATATCATAAGTAAATAATTTATGGTATTATATATTAGATTATGGATATATAATAGATTTATAATAAACTTATATTTATTATAAATGAGGATCAAAATTGTATAAAAAAAATCTAGACTTTTTGGTAAATATATTTCCATCTCAATTTTATTTTTCATGGGACACATTCCATATTCACCACTTATTTATTTTGTGTGGTGTATATTCTTCCCATTAATGTATTTTATGATTATTATTATGAAAAATATTGGGATTTATGTATCCATATAAAATTATTTATTTCATGGGGCTTATGATTGAAACATTATCAAAGTGGTAAATATTTTTTGTCATAATCTCATATTTATCACTATTGTTTATCATTATACTTTTTATGGTGAAATATTATGATATATCTCTCTATAAACTCGTGAATTTTCTTATCCAATGATTATTTCTTTAAATTATATGTTTTTATTTCATTTTAATCTCTTTATTTACTAAATTGATCAAAATAATATTTTTAAAGCAAACCAAATTTATTACTCCCTTTTGTCAAAAATAATTTTTCTTTCTAGTCCATTTTTTTTAAAATGTTTTAAAGAAAAATTTTACAATTATTCAATGAATTTTTAAATAATTTTTTACCCATTTTTGAATTTTTTACAAAAAAAATTAAAAGGGATGCTCTTATAATTTTCAAAAAAAGACCTTTTTGGATTTTACCAAAAATGTGAAAGGAATATTTGTTTTAATGTGTATGGAATGAACGTTATCTTATACCATCATGAAAAATGAATGATTTAAAGTTTCATAAAACAAATTAAAAGTTATTTTCAAAAAATCTATTCTATTTTCATGGATTATAATATGATGAATGTTTTGTGGTATTTTAAAACACAAATATACATATTATATAATGTGTGTATCCTATATCTTCTACCAATGCATTGGGTAAATATTAATATCTCATAAAGTAAACAAGACTAGAATGGGGATTAAACCTAATTCAATAATAAAATTTATCCACTATGATAGTCATGGTAGGGGATCTTGACTACTAAAATGTTTTGGGGAGTGAACCCAATACACTATAATATTCTTATGAGTGAACCTTGATTAGTATTATGGTTTCAGGAGTGATCCCAATCCACTATGAAAGTATTAGAAATGAGCCTTGACTACTAAGTAAATGATTTTCTATACTTATGTGCATGCCATAATTCCATGTCTTATGACAATGTTATTCTTCCATGGATTATGTTCTTTGATTACATTATGATTCATTTCTTATGAACATCCAATATTTATTCCATGACTCAAGTTTATGATCTATGATATGCAGGGTATGTTTTTCAAATGTTATTTTCATGTAATCATACCCTTATGCTCATGTTATGTTGATATCTCCCTTTTTAGCACTTAATGAGTATCTGAGAACACTCGTTCTTATGTTTATTTTCCCCAGGTTGAAAATAAAGGGTTTTGTATGATATATCTAAGAAGGGTTCTAGTTATGAATAAATTAGTGGTACATGGTTTGGTTAACTTATATACTAGTTTTTTATGTATCCAATTTTCCATACACACAAAACATTTACATTGATTAGGTTTTATTATGTAAAATGAAATGAATATTCATCTATTAAGATATTATATATATGTATGATATGTTTGGGCCTTCAAAAAATTTGTGCCTTGATCACTAATTATTGAACAAGTTATTCAAAACCTAAAAAAGATATTCAATATTAGAAATTCAATAACAACTTTGGAGTCAATATTTTTAGTTACTTGTGATTCAATACACTTAGAGATATCATATACTACAAACAAAATATAAGTAAACCCAACCGAAACAGTAAATGTGCCGATGAAATATAATCCCTACATATCAAATATTTAAAAAAGACAAAAAAAAATTTGGAATTTCTTATATTTTAGAAATTCCTTTAATAAATTGGATGTTTTTACATGTTTTGAAAAAATTATATTAATTTTGAAAAAATTTCAAAAAAAAAGAGTTTCCAACACTTTTCTAACTATTCTATGAGGTAAACAATTGCCTCCATATGAAAGGGTATGAAAAAAATTGATTAAAAAATTTACCACTTCCTTGGGTACACATCTCTTAACCACTTGATCAAAATATATTTTACAGAAATGAGGATCCTCCGAAAAATATTCTTTAGAATTTAAATTTTTGATTAAAAGTTGTATGCTTATAAAATAAGTATCCTACCATTGATATGACTAATTAGTTTAGTATATCATTATACTAGGTTACTTTTATGAGTTTATACAGTTTATCACTATGGAGAAAATCATTTGGTAATGTTTATATGGGTGCTTCTACCTCAGTAGTGTGGGGTAATATGCTTGTGTGGTCTATAACAAAGTTTTCACAATACTTCTTATCCTTGATCTCCTAGGTGAATTCATTTAGTAGAAACATATATCTCATCACTCTTGGATTTTCATAAATTGTATTGATTAAATACCTAAGGTTTTCATGGTCTGAATAAATGATTATTTTCTTCCTAAAAAATATGATTTATTTTTTTTCAATGAAAAAACAATAGAAAAAACCCCATTATCTATTGTTTTATATTTAATTTGGGTAGTTTATATTGCCTGTGGAGTATAAGATATCACATGGGATTTTTCATTGATCTTTCGGGACAATGATTATCCTACTTATTGGTTAGAGGAACCACATAACACTTTAAATGTGTCTTCCCCACTTGGTCAGTAGATTAAAGTAGGTATGGTAAGGATCTCCTTGAGTTTATTAAAAGTTATTCAGTATTATTCATCAAACACAAAATCATCATCCTTATTAAGAAATTATTCAATGGAAAATTATTTTTGATAAAATCTCTAATAAACAACTTAAAAAATTTATCATGTTCTAAATATGATCCAATATACTTCCCAATAATGGGGTAATGTGGTGTATAAATAATGTCAACCTTAGACTTGTCAACTTCAATTATTTTATTATAAATGATGTTGACGGGGACATTTCCTTTCTCCACTATGAAATGAAATTTTTCAAAGTTTAAAACCAAGTTATTTTCAATGAAACACTTTTAAAAAATTCAATACTATTAATTTAAATTTCAAAACATTCTCCATAAATAGTAAATTATTCAATAAATACCTTCAGGAATCATTTAATACGGTCTGAAAAGATACATATCATATAGTGTTGGAATTTACCTAGGAAATTTCATAACCTAGAAGTAATCCTTTGGTATGAAAATGTGCCAATGGAATGTGTGAATGTGGTTTTTATTAGTCTTCTAGTGCTAAGGGTAATTAGAAATTATGATAAAATATTGCAAGGAATAAATATTGTCAATTTGTAACTAGTCTCTCTAACATTTGATCTATAAAAGGGATGGGGAAGTATTATTTTTGGTCACATGGTTAAATGTTCTATATTCAATATAATCCCTATGATTTTTTTGAATCTTATTGGGAACTAGATCATTATTTTCATTTTGAAAAATGGTGATTCTTTTATTTTTAGAAATAATATCAGTGGTACCCACCCACTGGGAGTCTAAAGTACGGTATATGATTTAAAATCCTTAAATCCTTTCAAATTATTATTTTTAAAACTTATATAAAGTTTATATTGAGTCTTATTTGGGGATATCTCACAAATTTTGATTGATTTTAAATGAGGATCAAATTCACATACATTGTGGGACTAATCATAGATATTTATTTTAATGACCAACCTATAGTATTAATATTTTGTTTTAGGATTTTTTATAATTGGTTTTCTTGATTTAGTTCCAATTTGTTTTATATTTTCATAGGAATTTTCTCATCTTTTTTAAGATATAAAAATTTTAAGATATATGGAATCAATATAAGTTCTAGTTCATATGGGTGTTATAATGATGGTTTCAACTTGGTGTTTACCATGATTTCAACCAAAATATGAAAATAACAAGTGTCAAAAATAGATTTAATCAAATCATCAAAATATTCTTCATCTATTACCTCAAATTGGTCACTTTACAAATCGAATTCCCAATTTAATTCATTTTCAAAAAATAATTTTAACAATATTAATTGAATCTAAGTCTTCTCCTATTTTTATTATTTCATCTAAAATTTAAATTTAATCCTTGTAATATTAGAAAAATTTAGAATTTCAACTTTTGTAAAATAGATTATTCTTCTTAAGTATATTTTAATGGATCCAATGTTGGGAGATGAGAGATATAAATGTAAAATAAATGAATTTAACATTCTGGAAACAAGACCTTCAATCCTATAAATGTTTATCTATTCTATACATCATGCGCAACAGCATGTCACACCCCCTAACTAAGATCTTAAAAACATAGGACTCTTGAATATCACCATATAGAAAGTCTTCTAATAAATAATAATACAAATAAGTAATGAAAACAAATAAGTTAAGAAAATTTTGGTTTTATGTGGTTTATATTTTAATTATACATCCACAAGAGAACACTATAATAGTTTTGTTTTTCTAGTTGTAAAAATATTACAACTGAGTGAATATTCATCAATGTGGACCAATTAAGTAAGTAATCATATTACAACTCATCAAGTGGTAGCTATATATATAGCGGGTTCGAGCTAGGTATCTGGTTGTATTGACCTCCTACTTGAATGATCCTCTATTCATTGGAAATAATGATCATCGATATCATAAATAAATCTTCAACATTATTGGATAAATTTAGTAGACTAGTCTCAACATCATTCATTAAACATCTGACCTTAATGAAAGACCCTACTTCCATAGATCTAACTCTGATATCATAAATTCCTCTTGACTAATTTTTCACTAGTTGAAGTCACACTACCATATCCTTGTTTCAGTGAATTGAAAACACTCCTTCTAATGAACTGAATCTGGTGACTTCAAGATGCTTTACAATCCTAAAAATCACCCACTTGGAAAAGGATTTAAGGATATCTTGGAAACCTTAAACTCTTCTAAAGATTAAAAAACTCTCATCTTCCTTCTATATAAATTCAATTCTCTCCACCACCTTGTAGACACCTCAAACCAATTGAGTCACAGTATTGCCAAAAAAAATCTTGGATCAAAACCTTAGTATACGTATTAGCCCGATTTTGATTTCTGGTAATATTCTATGGCTCTAACTCTCCATCCTCAAGAAACATCCAAATATAGTGAAATTTTAGTTTCATAAGTTTAGTCCTAAAATAAAAAACTATATTTTTTACCAATTAAATCACACTTTGGTTTTTCAATAAATAAAAATAATTTCATGATTCCTATCATGTTAAACCAATAAATGCTTCAACCAAACCAAATCTTTCACTACTTCTATTTCAACTACATAATATAATTTTTTTTCCTAAAATAAGAATCCTCTACAGTCATGAAATACAACTTATCATTTTCCCTCCATAGGTAAACACAAATCTAATCATTCTCTTTTGAGTATCTGAATCTTCATTGAAGTATGCATATACAAAACCTTATAATAGATCTTCCTTTGCAATGTATAGTGCTACATATTTCATTCCATTAAAGTAATAGATGATCCACTTAATAAATTATAATTGTTCCCTTCTAGGGTTTGAAAGAAATTAACTTACAAATACCAAAAAAAATGTATATCCATATATAAATAATTTTATACATTATACTTCCAATAGCTAATGAAAATGGAACTTTATTCATGTAATGGATCTCTTCATCTGTTACTAGTGCATATTTCTAGGAAAATATAAAGTGTTTATAGAAATATAGGTATATATTGTCTTATATCTGATGATTTTAAATTTTTCAATGATATTATGAATATATTATTTATAAGATTACACCAAAGTACAGCTTTTATATCCTTCTCAGTCCTCATCCCCAATATTTTCTTGGTATGTATGATATCCTTCATTTCAAATATTTTGGAAAATTTATTCTTAAACTCCTAAATCCATGAATCCTATAGACCCACCAGTAATATTTCATTTATATATAATAGTGGTATTTTTAATTTCCCATCATTACACTACTTATGGTAACAATAATTGTTTTCATTGTACCTTTTGAATGATTTTTCCCAATAATAATTTTGAACTTCCAATTCCACTATATTTGTACTTTTTTCATCCTAAAAAACTTTTATTCAATAAAAAACCAAATTTTGGTTCCCATATTCCATGAAAACTATTGGTTGCTTCATATAAATTTTCTCCTCCAACTCACCATGAAGGAAATTAGTCTTTATATCCATATATTCCAAGAACAAAAATTTTAATTCCACTATTCTTAGCATTGTCCATATATTTTATAATTCTCAACATAATGATAGAATAATGGGTGGTTGATTATAGTGCATCTTTGAATTAAAAAATAGAAGAACATAGATGCATGTTGAATTATGTATCCTGATGTTTTGGAAAAGTTCATCTAAGGGATGATGAATCCTTGGATTTCTTCATAAAAGGTGGTGTGAATATCCTAATGAAAATTGTGGGTTCATGAGATTCAAAAGAGTATGGAACATCCTAGGTCAATGAAAAAATCAAATTTTTATTAGATAACTTGAGGAATAATACTATGGAACAATATTCTAAAATAGAGTATGGAAAGTGTCTTGAGGATCTAGGGTTTTGTCATGAAGCGTAAATGGTGGGATGTTATATTTTATTAAAAGAATAAATGAGATTAAAATTTTTATAACCGCATTATCGGGACATTATGATGTTTTTAATTAGAGTATCAATCATATTAGTGAGAAGAATATAAAATTTCTAATGACTAAAGTCATACTAAAGTTATATAAAATAGAAATAAGTATTTATTAAAGTTATGTTAAAGGGAAATAGATTAGGGTGTCATTAAATTTTAAAGGATGGAATCCCAAAGAATAGAAGTTGTAAATGGTTCACTAAAATGTTTAGGAAATTTTCCCCTATCTAGTCTAATAGTGATTCTATCTCCTTTGTAACTTTTATTTATGATTACACTAAAAAAATTTAGGTTTAATTTTTTAACAATAAGTCTAGTGTTTTTCAGAAATTAATTAAATGTATAGAAATGGTGGAAACGAAATGTGGTCTAAATTTAAAATCCATTCATTCAGGAAACAATGTAGAATACATTGGACACGAATTCTAGAACTTCTATTGAAATAAAGGGATACATCTTGAGAAACTCGTTCTTAGAACACTACAACATAATGGTGTGGATTAAACAATGAATCAAACCATGACTAAGAAGAATCAAATCATGTGATTAAACATTAGAATTACAACATTATCTCCATAATTTTATGCAAGACAGGTTTATGTTATAAAATTTACCATTCTATTTTAATTATTATCAATTATGGGCTATTTAGATGTTGGTTTTATATGACTAAGGTTCTAGAAATTGGTGGTTAGACATATGAGTAGGGTCATGGTTGTGTGGTGGATGAACGGCTACAACCATCCAGCCAGTGGGGATCTTGTAGGTCTATAGGCTTCTGTAGAACCCACCTGATCACCAGTGGGGTTTCACTGGACAACCAATGGTTTTAGAAATCTCACTACCTAACTGGTGTGTTAAGTCTGAGGGTGGATATAATTCACCCCATGGGATTTTAAATCCAAATGGTTTTTACACTCTTTAACAACAAAATATGTCCCCAATTCACCTATTATAAAATTGAAACTCCCCTATGGTCCTTAGAGATCTCCCATTCATCCCCCTTGATCCTTAAATGTTGGATTGATCTAGTAATGCTATAATGGTATGTTTTATCAATATCTATACCTATTTTTTTATTCCTTCTTATGATTTTATCATGAATATCTGATAGATCAATGTTTTCTATTCTAATTCAATGATAAATTATCCCTCCCTATATATATTGGGGACATATCTATTTTTTATAATGCCTCTTGATATGATCTAGATCTACCATCAAATACATACATTTTACAAGTATTTTCTAATGAATCATATTACTATACCTATTAATAATGGAGGATATATGATATAACTACAATAAAATGATGATCATTGGTAAATTGGTGGTGGAATTGATGTTCCAATGATATCCCTTTAACTAGAGCTTTATTCCTCAGGTATAGTGGTTTTTTCCAACTAAGTTTCTTTATATTAATCATCCTAAGATCTTATCATTCTAGAATATCACCTTGGATCCCTTTTCCATTGATGTAATGTTCATGGATTGATTTTATTTGGATAAAACTAAGGTTATATTCAATATTAAAACAAGAATTCATTATACATTCTTGAATCGACAATGGATCTTGTGAATTGACGACCTCTCCTTTGATATATCTCAGAACTAGTTCCATTGACAGAATATGTGAGGTATGTAATTATAGAATGAGATTCTTTCCATGAAATATTCTTAGGTCTCTATTTATAAACCTCTTTATTTGATGAACTAGACTCGATATTGACATAAATTAAGTGAAATCAAGTTCTCCATGGGTGAGAAACAAGGTTCATAATTCATTCCATGATGAACCTTGGAGTTCTTCATCAAAAACCTTGTAGAAGGAAGTTCTTTACCATGTGGGGATCTTTTATAAACTTTATTCCTTGATATGATTATTATTTTGGATTTCTTATTTTCCATACTTGATTATGATCTCATGTGGTTATGTGTATATCCCATGAGACCCATTTATGATACTTATGACATGAGTATTATTTAGATTATTTTTTCATGATTGATGTTGATCACATGGATTGTATATTGTTATTATTTTCCCCTGATGAAATTTTATTCTATGAATTTGTATTCAATAATCTGTTATATGTGTTACAATGACTTGGGAGGTATTTTCTTAGAACTGAGATAGGATTACCATTGTGTTATGTTTATACCTTATAGGGGGAGTGATCATTACATGGGATGATGACGATGATGTACCTAGACACAGGGTATGGGCTTATAGGTTCCTAAAAAATAATATATATCGTGGTCATTCTATGCCTTGTGAATTTCATGTAGTATGTAAACTCGATGCCTATAGGATTTTAATATTCCTAGTAGATTCCAAGTAGCATGTTAAAATGATGGATAGAGGATACTAAGTAGAATTTCCACATGATGAATTGCTAATATCGAGTATATTGTTCACTTAATGCCTTAAGGATGATGAGAAACATGATCTCTATCCTTGTGATTAGTTCTTGAATACTTCCAATGTTTTGATTTTCCTTTCAAAATGGATCCAAAGTAAGTCTGGTTGGGGCTTATGGTGGCATGGTTAGTACACGGGTTCATGGTATGTGATTGTTTATGATTTATTGTACATTTATTGATATCATTTCATACACCTATTATATATGTGAACACTTGTAAAGGTTTAATTAATAGTTTCCTACTGGGTTTTATTACTCATGCCATGAACAATCATCCCAATTAACTTGAGAAATTCATGTATATGGATATAGGAAATAGAAAGGGGCTCGTGGTAGATAGTTGAGATAAGGAGTATGAAGTTGGTAGTATAACAAAGAAACACTCCAAATGATTTTTCAAGTGTTTCTTATTTACTTATCAACCTACACATTTACACTGGTTTGGATTACAATAGTTGGATCCTGGTTTATTTATTACTTTTAATACATGTATTTCATTTGAAATTATATTATGATTTGTTATCTTCTGAATTGATTAATCTGTGTATTTATATTATTGTTATTATTATTTATGCAAGGGTAAGATACTGAGGGTATAATCTTCCCATTGATGATGTTTAGACCCTTTATATTGGTTAGAAGCCTCTTGCTTATGGGGAGGTGTGCATGAGGTCATATGGATCTCTAGCTCAAACCCTATGGTTCTGGTTGTGGAATTACAAAATGTTATGTGATGAAATTTTTATTCTTTTATTTTTTAGTATCCTAGGATATGGTAGAAATAAGATTGGTTGTGTGGGACTCGAGTAGGGGAGTTTCCATATTCTTTTCTATCTCATGTGTACTAGACCTCCAAGTTACTATTTTTCAAATTGTTGTTATTATTTTATGGGATTTGGGGTGTTTTCATGCATCATGAATAGGTGTGTAGGATCATATTCACTATATATACATGTTTTTTACTGTATATTAGTTCTTTAATTTAATTTATTGACTGTGTTATCTTTTCAGGATAGACACTCAATCTTTTATCGAGTGATATATCTATTTTCTAGGTTGTTTTGATATATTTTTTCTAATTAATTAGTTGAACTTGAGCATATTTTTATTTTTTGTATATATATATATATGACTATGTATAGTGTGTCATGATAAAGTCATTAGTTAGTACAATGAGAGATATACCTTGGGTTATGGATAGACTCCATAGGGAACCTTTGTGTGATCCCATAAACTGATTAATATATGTCCTAATCAAATGATTTTTTCTAAATGTTTTCTTCACATTTCATAATATTCCACCAAGAAGGATACTGATGGGACCACTAATTTATGTGGTTCAAGATGATCTCTCTAGAGAAGATTCCCATATTCCACTACCCACTATGCATGGGGGTGTAGTAGATCATTCTCCCACACCTTCTCCAGTAGTGAAGATAGTGTGACCCCCTCATCCATGAGTTATTATGTGTGTTCCTTCCTAGGGAGGAGGGATATAGGGGTCCATATTAGACTATGCTAGAGACATACAAATATAGAATCCACTATCCTTTCAGGTCACTAGAGGGATGTAGGATGAAGTGGACTTGATAGAAATGATCTAGGATTTCTTTCACCAAGTTGAGACACCAGAGGATAGGAGGGTAAAGCTGGTATCATTCATGCTCTAGGTAACCACTAGAAGACAATGGGCATGATGGGATAGGCTAAAAGATGTAAAGGTATCAACTAGGAGGCCTTTATGGACTTGTTATTTAGTAAATTCTTTCCTAATATGCTAAATCTAGAATGAGAGTAGGATTTAATGGAGCTACAGTAGGGATCTGTAATAGTATCTATATAACCAGATCCTTTTCATAGATACTTCTCTTTTCTTAACTCTTATCCACAGACAAAGTATAGAAGTCTTAGAAGTTTAATATTAGACTTCTCCATAAAATCAGATGATAGGTTCAGAGTTTCGAACTAACAAAAAACCCGAATTATTTTCAAAATTCCATGGCTATTGAGAATATTCTAGAGGAGGATTGAGTAGTTGGTCTTCTTTCACCATTATCATTCAGGAAGTTGGATCTCATACTAAAATGATGATTGTCTCCTATAGTAGCAGGAATAGGAAGATCAAAGATGAATAATATGGTAGTAGTAATCATTTGGATCAAAGTACAACTTCTTCAAGAGGAATTTTATAGTACGTAAATTGTGGAAATATTGAACACTACTATAGGATCTATATTGCACCTCAGAGAAAGTGTCAACAATGTGGAATAATGGGGAATATTCAATGGTTTTTTTCTAAGGATTTGAAGGTATGATTCAATAGTGGTTTGATGAATACAAGTTTAGGGAACCAATAATCTAGTCAAGGTTCTTAGTAGTAGTCTCAAACAATGATGCCTCAGGAAAGTCATGTACCTCGGGGACTGGGTCACAGAGATGAGGCAGGCAATGTTTATACATTGGATTAGACTCTATTAAATAGTTTTGAAAGACCATATACTATTAAAGGTAGATTCGTGATCACTTCAATATTTTCTATTACTTTATTTGATACTAGTTATTCTCATTACATTATATATCTACATGTTTTTGGGTCACAAGACTTACTGGTTAAGTTTTATTCTACATTGCCTTCCCTCGATATATTGTTGGGTATGATAGTGGATTATATTAAGAAATATTTAGAGTATCCTATAGTCATTTAAATTTATGGACATCTGTGAGATTTCATGATTCTAAAGATGATGATATTTGATTTGATTCTTTTCATGGACCAGCTAACCATCTTTTGAGATCACATTGATTGATATCTAATAAGAGTAGCATTTAGATCACATAAGGGATAGAAGTACATGATGACCAGTGAATGGTATTTGGGAGTAGGTAGAGTTTTTATAGACATGATACATCTTGGGATGATCAAGTCATATACTGTTGTCTCGGTTCTCTAAATAGGATCATTGTAAGCCCCCTCATATTTTTCTCTAGTTGAGGATCCTTGTTTAGACAACTTTGTAGATGATTTGGTTGGACTTTCTGCTCATAGAGGAGTTAAATTTGAGATAGATCTTACTCTATAAACATCACCCATGTAGACACCCCCTTATAGTATAGTTATATATTAGTTGAAGGATATCAGGGTATATCTTTAAGAATTAGATCATAAGGGATTTATCATGCCAATACTTCATTATGGGGTGCACCTGTTTTGTTCTCCAATAAGGAGGAAGGTAGTATTTGAATCTTTTTAGATTACAAAAATAATTATCATGTGATGGAAAATAATGTATATAGTTTTCCTAGGATCAATAACTTCTTTTATTGGTTGGGGGATACTGAGGATTCTCTATAATAAATCTTCAATTTGGTTATCACCAGTTATGGGTTAGAGGAGAGAACATTCAGAAGACAGCATTTTGAAGTATGTATGGGATATATGAGTACATGGCGATGTAGTTTTGATGGATGAGTGTTCCTATAGTTTTTATGCATCTCATGAATAAGATCTCTCACCCATGTATTGACTCATACATCATGGTGTTCATTAACAACATCCACATCTACCTACAGACCCTAAGGAATCATACCATACATCTCGAGATAATCCTTAGTATAATTATATCACATCATCTTTATGCCAGGACATTGAAGTGTATATTTGGGATTTAAGAGGTATTGTTCTTAGGTCATGTGGTTTCTTAGACCATTATATTCATGGACCCGGAGAAGGTTGAGGTATTTATGTGCTGGACACAACCCTATAATGTTCTTGAGATCAAAAACATTCTAGGTTTAGGTGGATACTATTGGAATTTTATCCAAGACTTCTACAATTTATTAGAACCCAATATTTCACTAATGAATAATGGAGTAATATTTCTATGGTTAGACACATGTTAGGAGGATTATCAAAAGCCGAAGAGCAAGTTTCCTATAGATCCATTATCGATACTTCCAGAGCCATAGATTTATTATTTGTAATAATGTGATACATCAAGAATTGTTTTGGTAGAATCCTTGATATAGAGAGAGTGTGTAGTATCTTATGTGTCACATCAATTTTGACCACATGATTAGAACTATCCTACCCCTAA
Organism: Viscum album; assembly: GCA_963277665.1. Lineage (NCBI taxonomy): Eukaryota > Viridiplantae > Streptophyta > Magnoliopsida > Santalales > Viscaceae > Viscum > Viscum album. The sequence continues at coordinate 563,065,724 of OY728164.1, read as the reverse complement.
CTTGGATTTTTAAATCATGGTCCACGCTTTGAAGTGCTTTTGTGACTATATATTTTGTGAAAGGTTTATTGTCTACATGGACCACAGTATCCTTTTCTATATCTTCACATTTCAAAACATAAATTTTACAAAAATATGCTAGGGAGAGTATTTACAAATGTTATACTTAGAGATGAACTATGTACTAGGTAAAGTAAAGTCATTGTAAATTCCCTTAACCACAAAAAGTAGGTATGTCATGAGCTTAATAAATGTCCTTTGGAGGAATAGTGGCACCAGATGATCTTGTCTTCCTATAGGTGGATGTATAATTCTAAACAATTCAGTTTTGATTCTGACCATCTCAGGATGTTGATTTGGAATGTTATTTCCCTTTGTATTGCTTCCCATCACAATTACCATGTTTCCTCAGTAGAAAACCATTCTGAACAAACATATCTTAGACAAAGAAACATGGTAATATTCGAATTATATATCATTTAAATTTGATAATAAAGTAAAAAAACATTTATGTATATTCTATTAATAATATTCTAACTCCTAAAGTTATCTAAACCGACCTATGATACCAACTATAAGGCCCCAGCCTTAAACATTACTTAATCTTGAGATAAGTCAATAATTTGACTTTAAATCACATTGAGGATCATTTCAAGTTTATAGATTTAGAAAATTAGGCTATAACTTATATATATAAACTTGATTATTACAAATTAGACACTTCTACTCACTATCCATTTTTTCATAAAACAAAAAACGTTAAAAAAACATGGTTTCATTTCAAACTTAAACATCATAACTTTTCCATGATCACATCCTTGACTCTATTCTCCTTTAAATCCTATGAAAAACACTTCAAAAATTAGTATGAGCACAAAAAACTCAGTAATGCATACACAAAGAAGGAAAGTTGTTGTCTTTTTGAAAACATGTAAACCATGAATACATTATCATAAAGTAATACTTTTCACCTTTACGAAGTAGTAAATACACTTCATTGAATATAACCTCATTAATTATATTTTGTAACAAAAATATTACTATAAAATCCGTATAAAGTGCACATAACATATAAAATTTAACTTGGTACATAATCATACTTAAATGGAATAACTATACGGTCGACTTCCACACATATCATTTCTATAAATGAAATAGGCATACGGACGAATTCCATACCCAATACATTAGAGGTTATAATGTAACCACCCATACATAGTTTATCATAGAACCGCCAATATTTGGTTTATCACATAACCTCCAATATTTGGTTTATCATGTAACCACATGTCAAATGTCCGAGTACTATTTTATAATCATAAAACATAAATGATTGCATTTATCAACATTTCGCTCATTAAATTTATTTTTCAACAAATCATTTCAAAATATTGAAATAGTAAATATAATTTAAAAACCATTTAAAATACAAAAATACACAAAAAGAGAAATAATGGATTTCTTTTTCCTTTTCAAAACATTAAATCTTATAAAGGAATTCAAATATCAAATAACGGTTACAGCGGCGGAGAGGTCGTTGTTACTGCATACGTTAAAAACATTCTTTTTGTCATTTATTAAAATGATTCATAAAAAATATTCATTTTAATGAAATTAAAAGTCAATGTTTTTTATTATACACTATATAAATAAGGTCGTGTTTAAATTAAAATATTCCTCAATGAAAGGAGATTGAGACGAAGTCCCTTACCTTGAGTGTGACTCGCCATGTACAATCATTATGTTCCTAAATAATAAAAATAGGTTAATTTATACTTTAATTAGAACCTTTTTAAAATTTATTATTCATTTTATATCACTTATTACCATTTTATAAAAATTATATAATTATTTAAGTTCATATCGTATGTTTTGTCGATGTTCAATACATGAGTCGAAAATGAAATTGTTGAACTTGTTTTGATGTAAATTGTCAATATGTTCAAAATTGCATCTGTATAATATTATTCATGATTTAAATAATATATATACCCAGTATATATGTGTTTATAATATCCATAATATTTGGATATTAGAAATGAAATGCACCATTCACATAGACGGTAGGTCGTACGTATGCATGAACGCTACTTCCATTTTTTGTCATACTAAAGAAATGAAAATAAAATAATAAATAGGTATATTACAATTACATTATAATATATATGTTTTATATGTTACATATTTTCATTAAATCCATCCTAAATATGTTCCATGTATGGTATGGATGAGTCATATCACTTTGATGGGGCAGTAGTCCACACTTCCTCAAATGAAATTATCATATTTACACGTTATGGAAAGAATAAAAGTACATTATAATAAAAGTAATAGAATAATAGAGAAAGTATAAATAAAATATATATCATATATAAATAAAATTTCATCATAATTTCCACCATGAGAGCTAGTAGGAGAAAATTGAATAATCATCGTTTCGTGAGGCATTAGTTCACCAAACAGTGAAACAGTATGTTCTAAATCCATTAGATGGAGGTGTGTGTAAGTTTAGGTCAAAGTATTACTATAAAAACATCGTATTATATTTAGGATAGTGTTTTTGTTTTAAAATAATGTAATAAAAATGGGTTAGGGGGTTAGATAAGGAAAAAAAATAAATGAAAGGAGCTTGAGAGAATACATTACCTATAAATCGGGTAACTCCTTTTGATTTGGCCAAAATGATTTTCTGAATTGCCTTTTGCCCAAGGTAATGCTTTTAGGAGTAAGGTAGGGATTTTGGGAGATTATTTAAGTTTAATTTGGATGATACAAGGGGATTTAGAGAAGTGATTATGTGGGTAGTGGTGGTGGCCTTTTATAAGAGGGAGACGGGGCACTTTAGGAAAGTCTTGAAATGTTATTTTATTATAAATTGATTTTTTTTAATTATAATAGCTAAAAAGTGATATATTTATAGTATAATAAGATTATGGGTAAAAATAATCTCAACTAATAGTTTTCATACATTTTTAGGTCACAAATTTAACCTTATCTTTTGGATTTAACCCTTAGATTAATAAATTAACTCTTACCATGTCTTCTTGTATTTTTCCACTATATGGTTAATATAGTTTCTATAAAATTCCAAGAGAACCTAAAGTGGATCAGTAATGAAATTTTTAGAATTATCTAATTCACTTTTTCAAATATTATAATTTATAACTATTATATCATTTAATTAAATAGTATTTGTTTTATAAACTCATTTATGTCAATTTTGACATTATTTAGTAATTGATTTTTGTTAAATTCATAATACTTGATTCATTAGAACAAACTACATTAACTCAAATATAAAATTTAATAATAATAAAGATAATTCATTTATGGAATAAAAATTTTCAAATTAAATATATTTTAATATTTATAATATCATTTATTTTAATCTTTCATTAATAAGGTAATCACTGCATCATTATGTCATAAATAAATTTATTTATTTAATGTATAAAAATTATAAATAAAATATCATGATGTAGGAAATATTTTTAGCATTATAATGACTAATTATAGTCAAATATATTAGTTATATAACCCTATATTAAATTTTTTTAGTAAAAAAATAGATGTTTATGTTATATTTCTCTTTACAATGAATTGATTATTATAACATGTCATTATAACACCAAAGTAGGTCCCAAATTCCAAAATTTCAAAATAAGGATTTTTTTTGGTCTCCCATGAATCATCCAGTTAGATTAGGACACGTTTTAGGGTAGTTTTATATTATTATAATATTATTTTTACCCTTATTTACCTAATTTACCCTTTAATCATGCTAAATAAAAATAATTACTAAAGTTACTATTCATAATGTCAAAAAATAAACGGTACCTATTTACATAATTTGAACCTTATGATTACAAATATGGAATCAATTTTTAAAAATTCAAAACAAAGAAGTTTCATTAACTAATTTAAAATTAATTCTCATTGTCAAAACCAGAAAGCGGGGTTTTAAGAAATAAAAACTATCAAAAGATTGATGTGTGTTTATATCCAATTTAAATGTGAAATTACTTCCAATGAAAAAAATTGTATTAAATAATTAAAAAATAATTTAAATAAACTTTAAAACCAATTCAAATGGTAATATATCTATACAAATAAATTATAAGAAAAGGCAGTTTTAAATAAAAAATGAAGTATTTTTTCACTATTCATTAAAATATGAATTTTTATCCGAAAAATACCAAAATTTCAACCAAAGTAAATTTTAATTCCCTGATTCAAAATAATAAGTTTATTTTTACAAATAGAACATATAAAAGTCTCAAAAATATATTTAAAAATGGTTCTCCATCAAAAGGCGGTAAAACAACATTTTAAAAATCTTAGATTGTTTTATGCTTAAAATTGGATTCATTCTCATTTTAAGCCTCTAAAATTTATTGGATAAATATAAAAACATTTAACAAACATGTGTAATAATATTATAGCTATTTTTTTTATTCTCTCCAATAAAACAGTTAGTCATTAAATACTGTTTAAAATATTAATATTAATAATGTATTATTTTTTTGTATAACTCATTCTTGTGTGCAACATAATATTTCGGAGAAACCTGTTGTTGTGTATCGAGTAAGTTATCGAAGATAGCATCCCATTTAATGTAAATTTAATATATTATTCATAAATATTAATATATATTAAAATGTATATTTATATAAATACCTATGATGTTACATTAACCCTCACGGCTACCTTACAATGTAACCCTCACTGCTACCATATAGTATAACCATCACAGTTACACTTGGAGTAACCGTACAATCAACCTCCAAAATAAAAATAACCAATGAATTGGAGGGAGATATAGGTCCCACCATTAATCATAAAAAATTTCCAAGAACCATAACACAATCATCAAACAAGGGTACTTACATAGAAGTATTCACTTTGAATTTTGTAAAACTAGAAGTTTGAAACAAGATTTTATAAGAAATTCCTCTTACAAATAAAATATAATTAATATAATGATAAAATAGAATGGAAGGAATATGTTTATAAACTGTAAATACACATAATATAACATAATATAAACAAAAATAATTACACAAAATAATCTTAGTAACAAATCATTAATGAAGTAGAAGGTTAACCTAATGAATGGAAATTTGGTTAAGAATTACCTTACCTCTGGTTCATCTTACTTAAAACTTGTTTAAACCTACTATATAATGGTTAAAAATTGTTATTAATATCGTAAAGAAACTTATTAATTTTTATAACACCTCATTTGGTCATTTTCTAACATCATTTCACCCATTAATTATTAATATTTTGTTCTTTTCATTGTTTCGGGTGCGTTCTCTACATGATTTCCATGGTTAGTTCGTAAAGGATTTCCTTATCGAATGGAATAAAAATACTGGAAGTGGAATTAAATTTTATTAATATGTTTCCATAATATTAAATGATTCCAAAAATAATTTTGGTTATATGGTATGAGGATGAATCATTAGATAAATCATTAATGATATCCATTTAAATCATTTTGGTGGTTCTTCGATAATAATAAACTAGTTTCATTATATAACATAATATTATGTATATATGATAACTAAAAAACATAAAATAGGATATATAATACAATTTAAAATCCGTTTAAACACTTAAAATGGTTTTATAACACTTTTTTAAAGAAATAAAAGAAATTGAAAACACATCGTTCATGATTTTGATAAATCTGCACATCACGGATGGTGTTTTTAATTTTAGAATAAGAAGAAGAGGAGAGGATGAATGATGATGAATTTTAAATGAGCATGATAACTTCTAGAATATAAAAGATAATATAAATTTCATGCCTCTTGTATAAGGGTATGGTAATAGAGTATAATAAAGGAAAAGGAATTGAAAAGAAAACATAAGAAAATTAAAGAGGATTCTTACCTCTTGATCTCTTCTCCTTGAGATCCTTTTTAAGGCCATTGGTTTTGGCCTTTTGGTGATAATAGAAGGTATTGTATGTGGGTAAGATAATTTGGAAGGTTATTTTATAGAATTTATAAAATTCTCAAATATTGAGTGGTGTGAGAGGAAGAAGAGGGTGAGGGTGGTATTTACAGTGGATGAGAGGAGGAGTTTTCCATTATTTTATTAATTATTTTATTATTTTGCCAGAAGACAAGAAATATTGATGATTCCATGACTAAATATAGTAATATGTGCATGTGAGTTTGAGATAATGGGATTACATCAGCACCACATCATATTTATGACATAATAATTTGAATATTTATCTTATTTTGTAAATTATCATATTTCACTATTCACCAAAAATTCATGTTTTTTCGAAAAATCCCAAAAATTCACCCCAACCATTTTTTGATGTTTATAATTCAAAATTGAACTCTATTTTTCAAAACTAATTTTCTAAATATGATTAATATAATTTTTCAATAAAATCATTATTTATTCAAAAAATAAAAAATTTAAAATTATAACTAATTTTATGTCACCTTAAAAAATTAATCAAGATATCATTATCTTATAACATTAATAAAATAAAATAATAATACAATTTAATATTCATAAGGGTCATATTAATATTCATATTATTATTTTTTAGGGTATGTTACTATTCAACAAATATCAAATTGGTTCTATCTGACTCCAAATAACTTACTAATTGCAACCATAGATGGATATTTTTTGAAATTCAAATCATAGAAGTGGAAAAATTATGTTTAACATATAGTTTATAACTCTCTCCTTAAAAAAATGTTTTTTCACATAGTCTTAGAGTTTCATGCATTTCATTATATTTATTTGTAAAACCTTGGGTTGTTACATTCTCCCCACCTTTTGGAAATTACATCCTGGCAATTTTTATTTACTTATTAAATAAGTGAGGGTACCTTTTCCTCATAGAATTTTTAAATTCCCATGTTTCTTCTTTAACCTAGTGGTTTCTCTACAAAACCTTTACCTGGTAGATTACCTTATTTCTCAAAACCCGTTCCCTTTGATCAAGAACCTAAAAAAATTTCTCTTCATAAGAAAGGTTCTCTTCTAGCCGAACTGCTTTTGGGCTCAGAACATGAGATGAATCTGAAACATAATTTCTCAACATAAAAACATGAAAAACATTTTGTACCTAAGATATAATCACTTTCTTCAGGATTTTATATGGTCCAATGAATTGTGGACTTAGCTTTCCATTCTTACCGAAATGAATAACTATTTTCCATAGTGAGATTCTAAGAAAAACAAGATCACCTACCTCAAAATAAAAGTATTTCCTCCTATTGTCTGCATAACTTTTTTGTCTGCTATGAGTTGTCCTCATGTGTTGTTGGATCATCTTCACTTTCTCATCCACTTCCTTTACTAATTCTGTTCCCATCAACTTCATTTCCCCGACTTCATCCAAAAAAGCTAGAGTTCGACATCACTTCTCATACAATGCCTTAAATGGTTCCATCAATATACTAGATTGAAAACTATTATTATAATAAAACTAAACTAAATAAAGATGTTGATCCCAACTTCCCAAGTAGTTCATTAAAAAAGATCGAATCATATCATCCAATTATCAAATTTTTATCTCGTTTTTTCAATTAGACAGAGGATGAAAAGAATTTCTGAAATTTAATTATGTGCCCAACAAATTTTGAAGGACCTTCCAAAAGTTAGAAGTGAACCTAGGATCTTGATCAGATAAAATAGAATAAAGAACCCCATGTAACCTGACAACCTCTTTAAGGTACAGTCAAAAAAGCTGATCCAAATACACAATATCTCAAATAGGAATAAAATGTGTAGATTTAGTCAGCTGATAAACAATAACCAAAATCTCATTATTACCTAAAAAATTATTTCATAGTCCCACTACGATGTCCATGGATATGTTTTCCCGTTTCCACTCTATCACTAGAAAAGGTTGAAGCATCCCCTTCGGTAATTGTATGTCTTCTTTAAACTATTTACATTTCATGGTAAAATCAGCAATATCACTTTTCATTCCATCTCACCAGTAATACTTTCGAAGGTCTCTGTACATCTTAGTACTGCTAGGATAAACTGAAAATGGAAAACTATGAGCCTCACACCACAATTATTTCTTCAATTGGAAATCACAAGGTACACATAATATTTTTCCAACCCTCAAAACACAATCTTTATCAAGGTTAAATTTTGGAAACATACCAACTTTAACAAATTCTACCTTTTTCTATAACTCACCATCTTCCTTCTGTGCTTTCTTAATTCTGTCTGATAAATATGACTGCACTTAAATCTTAAAAGAATAGAGGAATTTCCTCCACTAACAACATCCAAGCCAAAATTCATCAAATCATTAATAAAGGGGTCATGTTCCAAATGTAATATGGTCAACGATGCATGTTGTTTTCACTTGAAGTCATCCTCCACTTTATTTTATTTTCATGGATGGTAATTGATCATGTAATCATAATCCATTATCAATTCAATTCATCTTCTCTGCCTCATGTTTAATTCCCTCTAAGGGAATATATACTTTAGAATTTTATGGTTGGTATATATTTCACATTTGGATCTGTATAAATGATGCATCAAAATTTTCAAATCATAAATCATAGCTTCTAATTCCAAATCATATGTGGGATAATTTAACTCATGATGTTTCAGTTTTCTTGAATCATAAGAAATTACCTGATCAATCTGCATCAAAACACAACCAATTCACTTTAGTGAAGCATCACTATAGATTACAAACTCACCATTTTTGGAAGGTAGCATCAGAACTGGATTATTCACCAATCTTATTTTCAATTCCCAAAAACAATCATCGCATTATTTTTTATAGATGAATTTAACTCATTTTCAAGTTAACTTAGTCAGTGAACAAGATAACTATGAAAAGCTTTCAAAAAAAACCACTAGTAATTGCCTTCCAAATCAAGAAAACTAGGAATCTTGGTTATATTTTTGGGACTTTTCCATTCTTCAACAACTGTCATTTTAGCAGGATCAATAGTTATTCCATCTTTAGAAACAATGTGACAAGGAAATAAATTTATTGCAACCAAAGTTCCCTCTTGTTAAATTTTTTATACATCCTCTTTTCTTTTAAGGTTTTCAAATCAACCCTTAGATTTTTTTCATGCTCCTATTTAATTCTAGAATATACAAAAATGTCATCAATAAACACAACCAAATACTTATCCAAGAACTCATGAAATATTCTATTCATAAGATACATGAATACAATAGGTACATTATTTAACCGAAACGGCATAACAACAAATTCATATTGACCATATCTAGTTAAAAAAATGTTTTTTAAATATCATCTTTCTTTACCTTCAACTAATGGTACTTGGATCTCAAGTCAATTTTGGAAAAATATTGATCTCACTAGTGCTGATCAAATAAGTCATCAATGTGAGGCAATGGATAGTTATTCTTAACATTAATGTTATTCAAAGCTCTATAATAAATGAAAAGTCGCATGGAACCATCTTTGTTTTTAACAAACAAAATAGGTTCTCCCCATGGTGAAGTACTAGGATGAATGAAGCCTTTATCAAGAAACTCATGAAACTAATTTTTTAATTCAAGAAGTTCCATTGGGGACATTTGATAAGAGTATTTGAAATTATCTTAGAATTATGAACTAAGTCAATTGTGAATTCAACTTCCTGATTGGGTATAACACTCAGTAACTCATTAGGAAAAACATCAAGATATTAATTTACCACTAGCGCATCATAAATATTAATAGTTCCCTTGTTTTCAACAATATAAGAAAGATAACTTTCATTTATATATTTTAAAAGTTTCTTAGATTCCTTATGTGTTATAAATTTTATGGGTTCTTTCTTGTATAAAAACAGAAACTCTATTTGAAAAACAACTTATTTAGCTCTATAATCAATCTAAGCATGATAAACAGAAAGAAAATACATACCCAAAATGAAATTAAAATATAATAAGTGGAAAAAAAATAAGGTTTTTATGTAATGTCTTTCCACAGATAACAATAGGAATATTCATAAAATGTATTTCTTTGTAAAATTTCTCCTAGTGTTTTAACAATAAGTTCTGGTCTCATTTTTTTAGGTGATATTTCTAATTTACCAGAAAATTTGTATCAAATAAGACTTTAGAAAAATATGGGTAAACAAACAAAGTACCTGATACCACTTCATTGGATGGCCTTACATCTGACGATGTACTCTCAAACGATATCAGTTAACATTTTTTCTTATATTCTGGCTGCTTTCCATCACTCAGATCTTTCATTGGGCAGGAATTTTCATAATGATCCATCTCAACACATTTGAAACACTTTATAGTTTTCTTATCAGGATTAACCTTCGTTGGTCAGATTAGATTACTCAAGAGGGGGTGAATTGAGTATCTATAAAAATTTCTATTAAAAAGTTTACTTAAAAATATTCCCCAATAAAAATGAATACAGCATAGTTAATCAGGAAAATATGATTATAATAGTCTAAATATTCGAATAAATTCCTAGAAGATTGATAAATTATTTTTAATATCAATGTGAGTTATTGATACAGCTTTTGAAGCTACTCTAGTAAGGAAAAATAGTTATAAATTCTATCCAATACTAAATATCAAAGTAAAATCTAGTGTTTTCTAAAATATACAGTAAAGTAAAGAAAACCTAAATTAAAATACATAACAGATAAAACAAGTGGTTCAGTCTCAAGCCGATACCTAATCCACTCCACTTGGTCATCACATACCACCAAGTAGTTTATATTAATAAACTTGATCCCCACCCTGGATTGGGGTAAAAAACAATGAACAGGACTGTCCAGGTCTCACAACCTCTCCCACTATTCTTCATGGGTAAGAACAACCAGATCACACAAGGACCTTTTCCATGGTTATCTGTGGTAGTAAAAAGATGTGAAAAGTGATAAGAGAATTGATATCTTTTATCCTTTAGTTTAGTACATAAGTCAATATATGTTTTTAATACAGACACACACACACTGGTCGAAAGCTAAAAACTATTCACAAAAGAGAAAAGATGATGAGAAAGGTTTAGAAGTGATCTGAGTGTTATTCTATGCATCTTTGGACTTGTAGGATGAAGCATATGCAAGTATCAAGTCCTCTTGTGAAAAAAAAGAGTATCGCAAGTCTGGTGCTCTGGTTTTCAGCTTGATGGTGTAAGTTATCTAGCTTGTGTTCTTCTTGGGGGTGGTACTGTGAAGATTTTTTTGGTTCTAATCTATAGTAGTCTATCCTCTTTGAATCGAGAGTTCTTTGTGTGTTCTTCAGTTGTATGTTCTTGCACGTATCAGTTCACTCTTTCAAAATGATCTCTCCTCCACTTCTCTATATTTTTTTGCATCCTGTATTATCTTCCTTTTTAATTGCGAGTGAACGCATTGTAATCGATAGGATGCATGTATTCTACACCTCACACCTTGTACTATTAGGTGACATGTCTATAGAGAAACATTAATTATGTCAGTTCCTTTAAATGATTCAAATGTGACCATTGGAAATTAAATTGAAAATAAAAAAACATATAAAAGAATGGTGTCACAATTTTTCTTGAAATGGTATCACTTGGAAATGGTATCACCACAAAATGGTGTCTTATTCTTTTCCTTTGAGCGGTGAGATATTCATGATGTCACAGTCTCATTGAGATCAGGAACCGGTAGCACAAATACATTTCTTGGATCATGGTGTCTGGTTCTTTGCCAATATTTAAACGGTGTCTTGGTGATGGTAGCAAGGAACCGATGTCATGGACTTCATGAAATCTGAAACCGGTTAAAGCGTCTGGGTCACGGTGTCCAGGTCATGGTGTCTGGGTTATGGTGTCTGGGTCATGGTGTCTGGGTCCTGGTGTCTGGGTCTTTTTCCAGAAAAATAGAACCGTTGGTAGACTCATGGTTTCTCAGACTTAGCCAAATATCTGTAAACAATCTTAAGCATTAATATTCACATAATTAATTAGATTTAATAATTCATAGAATAAAGAATTATAGAATAAAATTAAATATAGTTTATAATAATCAAACCAGATTTATAGAAATCAAGATCTTGTGAAAGTTTATTTAAAGAATATGATAATCCACCATCTCTACATATGAATTGAGATAGATTAAACAGTATTAACAGGATTGGTGATCATTAAAACATGATTAAAACAGGAGGAGACCAATAATCTCCCCCATTTTTATGATCAAAAATCATATGAATTAGATTTATGTTCTTAGTGTGCTCTCTCCCCCTTTTGGGATTATCAAAAAGATTACAGGAAAAAAGAGAAAAGATAGAAAGTAAATAATAGAATAGATGACAACTGTGCACATTGCATTAGATAGAAAGATATGTGTCATCACAAGAAGTAGAAAAAAAGTAAAAAACATCCCTATAAAGACACAGTTTTGAATTTTTTCCACACTAGTTTTCTTCTCTTTTCCCTTATTAGCGGTATTAGAAAGATCCAGAGGAGCATAAGTTTTGGATAAAGAAGGAAGTGAGCCAACTGTCAGAGAAGGAAGAGGGATCCCTTAAAAAACATAAGGTTCTAAAGTAGGTTTGGTTGAAGACCAAGGAAAGGTTTGGTCAAGGATAATAGGTCTAATCTATTTTAAAGCCTGAGATAAAAACATTGAGGCAGAGGAAAAATCATTGGATTAGGAAGGAGTTAAACCAGGTCGCAAAGGTGAAGCTGAAGGAGCCATTATAATAGTGCTTTGCACATAAAGATAAGATTTCAACAACTGAATGAAATCAGTAATGATCTCACCAGTATACCACATTGCCTTCTCTAAATCATCTTTGTTCTCTATGAACTTTTCCAATAGAGGATTGAAATCTTTCATCTTTTGGACTTGATTCTTGAAGTCTTGAGTGATAGGATGAATTTTTAAATTTTACAAGTTATTTGAAATGATTGATCATATCATGCTTATAGAAAATCATATTAAAGTAAAAATCCAATTTATTAGTAATTTCTTCGTGAGTATCATTTTCAATATTTGAATGAATCATCACTAAATCAAGTATTATGTCACTATTCTTTACAATCATAGATAAGAACTTCGTATCAAAGATGCTTAAAATTGATTGAAGTTCCTCCTTAACAACAGTTCTGAGTAGATCTCTGTAAATGGTTTGATATGAATATCTAGAGGAATTAGAGGTTGTAATAGCTAAAGTGAGGGACTTGAGTTGATTGAGAACTTTTTTTAGACATCCCTTGTACTCATTAGTCAGTTTTTTGAGACCAAAAACAAGCTCACACGTCACATTGACTATCTAGATGTTTTTCTCAACCACTTTTTCAAATATTGAAGTCAGGTTCATTTAAAGAAAATATGCAAATTTCTGTGGAATCTAACCACTAAGAAATTCAATAGTATGAGCAACATGATATTGTCCTGATTGAAACACTTTTTTCATATTTTCAACCATAGCTTGGAGAGTCTTTACCTCGTCGCTCAACTGCTTGTTCTTAATTCTAACCTACTGTATTTCATGAATCGTTTTTGGTTGAATTTTCTATATGATTTTCTCTAATAGAAAAGAAGAATCTCTTTCACTAATATTTGTCACAGGAGCAGACTTAGTGTTCATGATATTTTCAAATCCAGCTAATAAAGTAACTCCAAAATCTTTCAAATCACTTTGACTTGCGGAAGTAGAAGGTTCTTGTGAAGGCTCGAGAATAGAAGTTTAGATAGGTTCAAGTTTCTTAACAGAGATTACTTCTAATGTAGAAACTTGTTTCAATTGAAACACAATGGAAAGGTATATGCCTTTAATCTTGGCCTCCTAGGTATTATCCACATCAAAGTATCTAGGGAAATTATACCAGGTATCCATAGTTCTTTGATCAATAGAATTAGGAACTTCAACACTTTCTAGACTGGGGTGTTGCTCCACCTCAATAGGTGCATCTCTCACAGGGCTAAGAGATTCAGTTCCTTGATCAGTTTCTAAAATTTCATCTCTAATAGCCTCACCCATTTCTTTTCTATCCAGTTGGAAGGATTATTCCCTTATTTCCTCAATAAATAGGATAATTTCAGGATTATCATTTTCCTATGAATGTTCCTCAACAGAAGCTTCTTCCTCAATAGTAAATTCTTCTTCTAGATGCTCCTTAGGAACAACATTTTCTTTCACACTAGTAGCATATTCTTTTCCAGAAGCTGGTTCCTCTTCTAGATCAACACTTCTTTCAGTAATAGGTGCTTCCTTTACAATTATATTTTGTGGAATAGGTAGACCATTTTCTTCCTTATCCAAGACAGTTCCTTCTATAGGTGCAACAGTTGGCTCTTCTTCTTCATTATAATAGTCAATAACTTCATCTAGTTCCAAACTAGGATCATATATGTTCTTAGGTCTTGAATGATGCTCAACTGGATTAAACGTTTTATATAACCTTTCATTATCCTCCACCTGAGAATTTTTCCATCGATTACAACTTATTTTCATCCTTTTAACTGTAACCATTAAGATACAAAACATATAGTCTTTGATGACTTCTTCATTCTATCTAACCATTCCTTTATCATAAAGAATTACAGAGATTAACCATGAATAGAACAAGAGGTAGACTTCAAAGTTGTCTTAATCAAATCACACATGTGAAGTATAATATACTTAAACAGATTAATATTGTGCACATTTTTCATAAGATGTATCAAGATTACATCTTGATACTTGAGGGTAGAAAAATCTCCTTTCCTTGGACTAATCAGATTTTGGATAAACTTAAATGGAAACCTCGTTTCACCTTCCAACTCAGCATAAATTGATCTTCTCTTCTTCTTATTTCCAGTCAAATTTCTTAAGGCCTCTTTTAAGACAAAATCATCACTAGGAGGAGGAGGACCTCTCTGTTAGTCCTCAAAAATTCCTTCATGGGTTATCCCTAGGTAGGTAGCCCATAACTCTAAGGAGAAAGTGAATCTGTGGCCTTTAATATAACATATTACACCAAAACCATCTTTAGCATTAAATAAAAACTGGATGAACTGATAAAACAGAGCAACAAGTTTAGGATAAATCGGCCTTGTCTCCTTCGTGAACCAGTTCAGCCATCCCTTCTCTTCAAGTACTTTCAAAACTAAGGACTTACTTGTCAACAACCACTTAGGAAAAATTTCCTTTTCTAGTACTACTACCCTATCAACAAGATTCAGGCTCAAAGGTCCTTCAGTCACTACTTTTAGTGCTATTTTTACATTCTTCTGAGATCTACTCTTCTCTGGAGTTGATAAAGATGGGTGCTTTATTTTAGGAATCCAACAAGGGTTTGAGAGAGAGAGAGAGATTAAGGGATAAAAGAGGACTTATGGTTTGAGAGAAGGGTTTTGTTTTCAAGATAAGAGAGCTCAAGTGAATAAAATAGTGAAAATGTTTCATTTTTATCATTTAGGGATTTTGTGCATCGTAAATTCAAAATCATGGGATAAAAACAATAAAATAATCAATATAGTGATACATGTAATAAAACATAAATAAAATGAAAAGTGTATTTACAGTGAGACTAAAACAGATTGTCATAATAATACTAGAATAGTTTGTCACAGTGTTATCTTTACAGTGTGACTCCATATGATGAAACTGTATCATGTTAGATAGTAAGTACAAGACAGTAACCGAGAGATAGTAACTGTGAGACTATAAACATGAAACAGTAAATTCAAGAAAATAACATGTAGAACAGTGAGAGTGAGATATTAATCTTAAGAGAGTGACTTGTGAAACAGTAAATTATGAAACCATAAACTGTGAAACAGTAAGCTGTGAGACATTAAGTTTTGAAACAGTACACTTTCTACTTGATATTTATAATTCTTAATTCATGTATGATGTAATCTATCCTTTCAGAATTTAATGGTTTGGTGAATATATCAGCAATCTAGCATTAATTTACAATGAATTTCAAAGTTATATCACCTTTTTGATATTGGTTTCTCAAAAATTTATGTCTTATATCAATATGTTTTTTCCTATAGTGTGAAACATGATTTTTTGAGGTTTTAATAGCACTTGTATTGTCACAATTTATAGGTACATTCCTGAATTGATATTTATAATCTAGTATTGTGAGTTTCATCCAAAAAAATTGTGCACAACAACTACCAGTAGCTATGTATTCATCTTCGGTAGTAGATAATGCAACATATTTTTTATCTTACTACACCATGATAATAGAGACTTTCCTCAAAGGTGACAAGTTTTAGAGGTACTTTTTCTATCTAAATTACAACCACCAAAATCAACATCAGAATAGCTAACTAACTAAAATGATTTTCCTCTAGGATAGAACAGCACTAGATTGGGTGTATGTTTGAGGTATTTAAAGATCCTATTAACAGCATTTAAATGATATTCTTTAGGATTTTGTTAAAAATGAGAACACATACATACACTAAACATAATATCAGGTTAGCTAGCAGTTAAGTAGATTAATCTTCCAATCATTCCTCTATAAGTGGTTTGATCAACAGATTTTCCAACTTCATCAAGATCCAACTTACAAGTAGTACTCATTGGAGTATCACTACTTTTATTACTATCCAAGAAAACACTTTTTAAAAGTTATTTAGTATATTTTATTTGATTTAAGATAATACCATGTTTATTTTTGAAAGATTTTAAATCTAATAAATAATTTTATTTCACCCATTAAAATAATTTCAAATTAATTTTTCATCATTCTAGAAAACTCAATACATAATGATGTTTTCTAAGATCTAAAAATAATATCATCTACATAAATCTAAACTATTAAAACATCATTGGAAATTCGTTTTATAAAGAGGTTAGAATCACCTATACCTTTTTTAAAACCTTTGGAAATAAGAAAAGTACTTAATCTATCATACCAAGATCGTAGATATTGTTTTAAACCATAAAAAGCTTTTTATAATTTGAAAACATGATTTGGAGAGTAAGGATTTTTAAAACTAGGGGTTGTTCAAAAAAAACATCCTCAGCTATATACCCATTTAGGAATGCACTCTTAACATCCATTTGATATAGTTTAAAATTCAGATGGGAAGCATAAGCAAGAAAAATTTTGATGGCTTCAAGTCTAGCTACTAGTGCAAAGGTATCCTCATAGTCAATTCCTTTTTCTTGACTATATCCTTGTGAAACCAATCTAGCCTTGTTTCTAACTATTTTACCAGCTTCATCTACCTTATTTCTAAACTCCCATTTAGTGCCTATGGAAATATGTATTTGGGTCTTTCAACAAGTTTCCAAAAAAAATTTCTTTCAAACTGATTATGTTCTTCTTGAAATAGTCATTACCCAAAATTCATCATTGATAGCATCATTAATGTTTCTAGGTTCAATTTGTGACAAGAAAACTTGATGTTCAACTTGATTTCTAAGAGAATCTCTAGTTTGAGTTCCTTTATCTAAATAATTTACAACATTATCTAAAGGATAGTTCTTAAGGGTTCTAATAGCTCTAGAAAAAGAGGGGCTAGAGATTTCAGGTTCTTCAACAGGTTTGGGTTCATTGTGACATTAATCTAGAGAATTTACAAAACTGGAAGTTTTTGCAGATTACTTTACAAGATGGTTAGAGGGTTTAGAATTGGTGTCCTGATTTGACATATCATCCTCAAGATTCTCTAGAGGGGTTTTAGGATCATGTGGACCTGTCTCATCAAAATTAACATGGACATATTCCTCTACACATTTAGTTATTTTGTTAAACACTCTCTAGTATTTACTCAAGATTGAATATCCAAGAAATATTCCTTCATCACTCTTGGATGAAAACTTGTCAAGATTGTCCTTATTATTGAGGATATAGACTTTACAACCAAAGAACATGAAGTAGTTTACTTTGAGTTTTCTATTGTTACACAATTCATATGGAGTTCTTTTAAGAATAGGTCTAATCAATAATCTATTAATAATGTATCATGTTTTATTTACATCTTCAGCCCAAAAGTAAATAAGTAAGTCATATTCACTAAACATGGTTCTTGAAATTTATTTCAGGGTCCTATTTTTTCTTTATACAACTACATTTTTTTGAGGTGTTCTAGGGGTAGATAAATTATGATTATAGTCATTTTGTGAGTAGAATGATTCAAACTCTTGATTCTCAAATTCACATCCATGATCACTTCTTAAAAAAATAATTCTAATTCTACTAAGTTTTTCTATAGTTTTAGCATATTTGGTGAAATGAGAGCAGGCTTCACATTTCTGAGCCAAAAAGAAGGTCCAAGTATACCTAGAAAATTCATCTACAAGAACATAAACATAGTGCTTCCCATTTAAACTAAAAACTCTAGATGGTCCAAAAAAATCCATGTGAACAAACTCAAGAGGTTGAGAAGTTGAAACTTTTTTCTTTGGTTTGAAGGAAATTTTGTATTACTTTCCCTTTTGATAAGGATTACACAATTTATCATTTGTAAACTCTAGTTTGGGTAGATCTTTGACTAAAATTTTTCTAGTTATCTTTCTAAGGGAGTAAATATTGCAGTGTCCTAGTATTCTATGCCAAAGCCAACACTCTTTGTAAAATACACTTAAACCTGAAGCATTTTGAGAAACTAAAGAATCTAAGTTAATAGAATATACATTTTCATTTATTAATGTAGAAAAAACTAATTCATTTTTAGAATTAAAAACATTTCAAGCATCATTTTCAAGTTTTACATGAAATCCATCATCACATAGTTGTGAAATACTAAGTAGATTATATTTCAGTCCATCAACAAAAAGTACTTTGGAAATTAAAAATGAGTTAGAGTTACCAATTTTTCAAAGGCCAATGATTTTTCCTTTTCCATTTTCACCAAAAGTGACATGTCCACTATAAATTTTTATTAGGTTCTCGAAACATGAATAGTATCTTTTCATGTGTCTTGAAAACCCATTGTCCTAGTACTATAAGCTTTTACAGGATCTCTTCAACAAAAATTCCTACAAAGTAGTCAAATAAAAATATACTTTGGTACCCATATTTGTTTGGGTCCAGTAATATTGGTTACTGGTTCTTTAAGAACCCACATATTCCTTATAGGTTTCCTATAAGAATTATGTTGGGTGTTTGAGAAATAAACTCTTTTTGGTCCAAAAAATCTTAAAATAGTGGAGAGTGTATCATAATTTTAACTAACATAATTTTTTCCTGGACTAAGAGTAAAACTGTATATTTTAGATTTAGAAACCAAATTGTTTTTTTCAAAATTTATTTTACCAGGTTGATAGCCAATACCAGTAGTGTATTTAGGGGCAATCTGTTTACCTAGAATTTGTACCAATATATCACTACCATTAGTAAACCTTTCAATATCCTTTCACATTAGATATCTTTAATTCATTGTTTTCTTTGAGTAATTGAAAATTTTTCTCCCTTTCTATAGAAATTTCATATTTAACAGTTGAGGTAAGAGCATATTATTTCTTTAAAAGACTTTTATTTTTCTTTTAGTTCATTACATGCTTCTTCAATCTTATTTCAATACTCAAACATTTATTTTTTGGACATATTTTCATAATCACTTTCATATTTTGAATAAAATTAATTTTTTATAGGATATTATAGGGTTACCTCATATGTGTTTGTCATGAAACACATATTGTCTTTGTTAGCCTTCTCATCATGTGAAGAATCTGAGTCACTTAAACAATCCTTAGAAGCACTCCAAGTTTCTTTCATTTTCTTTTTATACTTTTTATATTTGTCCTCATATTTCTTTTTATACTTGAGCTTCGGACAGTCAGCCTTTACATGTCCCTTTCTCTTACATTCATAATATACTATCTCACCAGACTTGTCATTTCTTTTCCAATATTTCTTCCAGCTTCCCTTTTGATCATATATTTCTTTGAAGTTAGGCTTTCTGAAAAGTTTCTTCCTTTTGTAAAATTCCTTAAACCATCTGTCTAATTGAGCCATCTCCACATCACTTCCAGGTGATGATTGTTCACTACTGGAACTCTCTACAGAGACTTATAGTTTCTCCTCCAATTTGTATTTAGAGGTGGTGGTATTGAATGCCAGAGATTTTCTTTTGGGTCCATCCTCCTCTTCCTTTTTGACTTTCAACTCTTATTCATAATCATTAGTTTCCCAATGAGTTATTTTATAGGTAATTTTCTGATGTCGCGTGACTCTCTAATAGAGACATAGGTTCCACTCCATCTATTAGGTAGGAATCTTAGAATCCTCATGATTTTTTCTTTGGTAGTAACTTCTCTTCTTAGAGAAATCATTGTGCTAACAATTTCATTGAACTTGAGATACATGTCAAAAATAGGCTCATCATGCTTCATTTAAAAGTTATCATATTTAATAGTATAAGTATTGAGTCTCATTTCTTTCACACTAGAAGTCTTTCATGTGAAATAGACAAAGTATCCCAAATTTCATGGGCATTTTTACATGAAGATATTATATTAAATTCTTTATCTTATAAAGAGAAATATAAGTCATTCATGGATTTTCAATTGTTATTGTAAGTAGTCTTGGTTTTTCTATCCCAAGTAATTCTATCAGTAGCAAGAATCCTATACTCATCTATAATTGATGACAACATGTCAAAACCCATACTTTCTAAATGTGTTTTCATTTAAATTTTTGGTTGGGAAAAATTAGTTCCATTAAATAATGGTGGCCTATTTTTTTCATTACCTTAAATTATATTATCCATAATAAATAAATACTTTTAAAGAGCTAGAAATTTAGAATTAACAGAAATTTTCATATCTTTAAAGTACAACTAAAATCACAGTTTAACATCTTTAAAATAGAGACTTAAAGAGAATAAAATTATTTAATACCAAATTTTGGTCAGAGTAGATTACTCAAGAGGTGGTGAATTGAGTATCTATAAAAATTTTATTTAAAATATTTTCTTAAAAATATTCCCCAATAAAAATGAATGCAGCCCAGTTAATCAAGGTAATACGGTTTTAATAGTTTGACCATTCAAATAACTTCTCATAAGACTGATTAATTCTCAGTAATATCAATGTAAGATATTGATACAATATTTGATGTTATTCTAATAAGGAAAAACAATTATAAATTCTATCTAAGACTAACTATAAAGTAAAATCTAGTGTTTTCTGAAATATATAGTAAAGCTGAGAAAAAAAAATAAAAGAAACAGCAGATAAAAAAAGTGGTTTAGTTTCAAGATGAGACCTAATTAACTCCACTTGGAGATCACCTATAACCAAGAATTTTATATTAATAGACTTCATCCACAATTTTTATTGGGTTAAACAACAATGCACAGGACTGTCCAGGTTAAACAACCTATTACACTGTTATTTGTGGGTAAGAACAACCAGGTCACACAAGGACCTCTTCCATGCTTATTCGTGGGAGTAAACGGATATGAGAAGTGATGAGAGTAAGGATATATTTTATCCTTACATTTAGTATAGGAGACAGTATGTTTTTTTAATACATACACACACTGCTCGAAAGATAAAAATTGTTCACAACAGTGAAAAGATGATAAGAAAGGTTTAGAATTTCTCTGAGTGTTATTCTATGAGGCTCTAAACTTATAGTATGAAATCATACGCAGGTATTGAGTCCTCTTGGGAAAAATAGAGTATCTCATGTCTGGTGCTCTGGTTTTCAGTTTGATGGTGTAAGCTGGCTAGATCATGTTCTTCTTGGAGGGGGTACTGCGAAGTTGTTTTTGGTTCCAATCTATGGTAGTCCAGCCTTTTGGAATCGATATTTCGTTATGTTTTATTTAGTTGTATGTTTTTGCACGTATCAGTTTTCTCTTTCAAAATACTCACTCCTCCACATTTCTTTATGTTTTTTCAGCCTGGATTATCTTACTTTTTAATTGTAGGTGCACACATTGGAACCTACAGGATGCATGTACTCTGAACCTCGTACCTTGTACTGTTAGGTGACATGTCTTTAAAGAAAAATTAATTATTTAATTTCCTTTAAATGACTCAAATATATCTGTTGGAAATTAAATTGAAAATGAAAAAACAGATTAAATAATGATGTCACAGCTTGTCTTCAGATGGTATCACTTGGAAACAGTGTCACCACAAAACGATGTCTTATTATTTGCCTTTGAGTGGTGAGATAGTCATGATTCTACAGTTTCATTGAGATTAGGAACTGGTAGCACAGATGCGGTGTTTGGATCATGGTTTCTGGTTCATTGCTAAGCTTTAAACCATGTCATGGTGATGGTAGCAAGGAACCGTTGTCACAGATTTCATGAAATCTGAAACTAGTTACGGTGTTTGGGTCACGGTGTCTGGGTCACAGTGTCTGGGTCACGGTGTCTGGGTCACAGTGTCTGGGTCACAGTGTCTGGGTCATAGAGTCTAGGTCACGATGTCTGGGTCATGGTGTCTGGGTCTTTTTTCTAGAAAAATAGAACTGGTGGTAGACTCACGGTTTCTCAGACTTAACCAAATATCTATAAATAGTTTTAAGCTTTAATATTCACAGAATGAATTAGACTAAATCATTCATAGAAGAAAGCATTATAGAATAATATTAAATATAGTTTACAATAATCAAACATGACTTATAGGAATCAGGATCTTCTCAAAGTTTATTTAAAGAAAAGGGAAACCCACCATCTATACATATGATTTGAGATAGATTAAATAGTATTAATAGTATTTGTGATCATTAAAACATGAGGATTCCAACAACCTTAAGATAATTTTCATAACAATCTCATTCCACATGTTCAAACTTACTACATAAAAAACAAATCCCAATTTTGGTAAGGCATTCCCTAGGGTTCTTTTTACCACACTCTTCAAAAACTAGAAACTGAACTTTCTTACCATCAAATTTCTTTGTTCAATTATTACCCATCACTTTCCATCTGGACCACTTCTTCTCTTAATCTAAAAGAACACATGATCATTAGTTAACTCCATTTCTACCCACTCATCACATCATAAATGTTTATCATAACTTTTTAATTATCGGGAGGCCAATGCCCTTCAATATCTTGGCTTCAATCATGAGTAAAAATAGTTGATTTTTCTATCAAGATCCAGAATAATATTTGGATAATACCTTGACATTCGGGAAAAGTTTGATTCATAAAAATCCAATAAATCATCCCCCTTTTCCTCAATTCAAGGAATTGCTTCTACATCCTAATTTGAACCACCTTTGGAAAATATTTTTCAAGGAAAATTCTTTTAAATTAATCCCACTCTAAGGCATAAATATCCTCTTTTTCCCTCATATTCTTGACCATTGACCACCACTGATCAGTTTCACCTTCAAAATTATAAATGGAAAGACTTAACGTTTTATTATCTGAACATCCCATAATATTTAATATATTTTCAAGGCCTTTAATCCATCATTTAGCCGCTACTGGGTCAGAAGATCCCCTAAAATTAGGAGAGTGTTTCCTCATAAAATGTTCCACTATCGTCATGATCCTTTGTGGTATCTCTGTTTTTTCTCTTCCATGGATGCCACTGCCATTTATTCCCTAAATCAACTAAGCCATTGTCGTCACAAACTGATCAGTTCCAATTTCCACCATTCCTAGTTGTGGATTCGAAAAGATATCAGGCTCTTGGTTCCTTCCAACTTTAGCTTCCCCATTTCCTCTGTAAAAAACCATTCTGAACAGACATATCTTAGATGAAGCAACATGGTAATCTTTAAATTGTTTAAAATTTCAATATAAACATAAGGTAAAATAATTTATGGTATTTTTTTTAACATCATACTAACTCCTAAAGTTATCTAAATCATTCTATGACACCAACTATAAGGACCCGACCTTAAACAATACATAATCTAGTTAATTCAACTAGATTCCACTTCTTTACATTCCTAAATATCTTTTCAATTTAGATTTTTAGAAGGTTAGGACATAAATCATACATATCAACCAACAAGAATAAAAAGTGGGAACAACTAAAGCAGTATCCATTTCTTTCCTAATAATTTTTTTTTAATAAAACATGAAATATTTTCATGAAAATTCTTCACAACATTCATCTTGGCTTCTCATTTTCTCTTACCCATCCTTACTCCCTATGAGAAACATTTTAGAATTTGGGATGAGCACAAAATCACATTAAGGATATAAAAAAGAAGGATATAAACCATTAGTTCTTGAATAGAGCATAAGGGTATCTTGGGCCATTACTTACTTAATTTAGTAACTCTCATGGCTACCTTATGATTTTTAACCCTTACAGCTACCTTACAATGTAACCCTCAACGCTACCTTGTGATGCAACCATCGCAATTACACTTGGAGTAACCATACGGATGACCTCCAACTTACACATACCCAATAAATCGAAGGGATATATAGGTCCCACAATTAATCATAAATAATTCCCAAGAACCATAACATATTAATCAAACAATAGTTCTTCCATGAAAGTATTCACTTTGAATTTTTTAAATCTAGAAGTTTAAAAGAATATTTTATAAGAAAAGTCCCTTAAAAATAACATATAATTGATACGAGAATCAAATAGAATGAATGGAATATGTGAATACACTATAAATACACAAAATATGATATAATATAAACAAAATTCATTACACAAAATAATCTTAGTACCACATAATTAATTAATTCAAAGGTTAGCCCAAATAATGGAAATTTGGTTAAGAATTATCTTACCTTAGGTTCGTCTTACTTAAAACTTGTTTAAACCTCATGTATAATGCTCAAAAAGGTGTTATTAATATCTTAAAAAACATATTAATGTTTATAACACCTTATTTGATCATTTTATAACATCATTTCACACATTAATTGTTAATATTGTGTTCTTTTCATTGTTTCAGGTGTGTTCTTTACATGATTTCCATGGTTAGTTCATAATGGATTTCCTTTTCGAATGGAAGTGAAACAATAGAAGTGGAATGAAATGGTATTAATATGTTTCCATATTATTTAATTATTCTATGAATAATTTTGGTTATATGTTATGAGGATGAATCACTAGATAAATCATCAGTGATATCCGTTTAGATCATTTAGGTGGTTCTTCGATAAAAAATGAACTAGTTTCATTATATAACATAATATTATGTATATATTTAACTCAAAAACATAAAAGATGATATATCATAGAGTTTAAAATCTTTTTAAACCATTACAATGGTTTTATAACTAGTTTTTAAGGAAGTAAAGGAAATTGAAAACACATCATCCATGATTTTAATAAATTAGCACATCACGGATGGTGTTTTTATTTTTATAATAAGAGGAAGAGAAGAGGAATAATGATGATGAATTTTTCAACAGAATGATAACATACATAATATATAAGATTTTGGAGCTTTCATACCTCTTTGATAAGGGAAGGGGAATAGATTATAAGAAAGAAAAATTAATTGAAAAGAAAACACAAGAAAATGAAACAGGGTTCTTACCTCTCAATCACTTCTTATTGAGATCCTGCTTAAGGCCTTTGGTTTTGGCCTTTTGGTGAGACCAATAAGTATTGGGCTTGGGGAAGATCCTTGTAAATTAATGTACAAAATTTTTACAATTCTAAAATCTTGAGAGGTGTGAGAGGAAGAGGGGTGAGGGTGGTATTTATAGTGGAGGAGAGAATGAGTTTGCATTATTTTATTATATTGACACAAGACAGGAAATTGTGATGATTACATGACTAAATATATTAATAATTTCATTTTAGTTTGAGATAATGGGATTACATCAGCACCATATCAGATTTATGACATAATAATTCAAGTATTTATCTTGTTTTGTAAATTATTGTATTTCACTATTCACCAAAAATTCAAGTATTTTAGAAAAATCCCAAAAATTCACCAAAGCCATTTTTCAATATGTAGAATTTAAAAATGAACTCCATTTTTTGAAAATAATTTTCTAAATATGATTGATTTAATTTTTAAATAAAATCATAATTTATTTGAAAAATAACATTTTTAAAACTATAACTCATTTTATATCACCTGGAATAATTAATCAAGATCTAATTATCTTATAACCTTAATAAAATAAAATAATAATATGATTTACTATTCATAATGGTCATATTACTATTCATATTTCTATTCCTATGGATATGTTACTCTTCAACAAAAATCAAGTTGGTTCTATCAGACTCCAAATAACTTATTGATCACAGCCCTAGATATCGATTTTTCAAAATTCAAATTATAGAAGCGGAAAAAATATTTTCAATGAATTTTTTATAACTATCTCCGTAAAACAAAAAAAAATTCACAGAGACTTAGTGTTTTGTGAATTTCATTAAATTTACTTGTAAAACCTTTGGGTGTTACAATTTTGGTGTAACAAAAGATTAAAAGGAATGGGTAGGGCGTTTAGAAGAGACTAGGTAAGATTTTTTGGTGAGCCAAAAATTTTAAAATTTTTGATAAATGGGGAGGAGATGGTCTCCTTCTATAAGTGAACAAAACGGTATTTTGGTAAAAACTCATTATTTCTCAATATTATCACTCCATTATTCAAGGCCAAAGGATCCAAAAAATCCAATAAGGGTGTGGGGAAGAAGATAAGGTCTATAATTCCTCCTCTATCCAATATAAAACAATTTTACCACATTTTTTGACAACTTTCACTATGTTAAACCACTTTTACCCTAATTTACCCTTACCTTGGTAACTACACTTTAACCTTTGGAAACTAATTTTAATGGAAAAAAATAAAATTGAAATTATTGAATAATTTTAAAATTATTATATTCATTAATTAATTAATTTTATAAAATAAAATTTCTAATATTTAAATAAATTAATTTTAGTATTTGTGAACAAAACACATAAAAACCCATTTTCTGAAAAAATGTATTTTTAAGAATAAAGTTTACGTATTGAAAACAATTATCGAAGATATTAGTTATAAATATATTAAGAATATTATTATTTTTCAAATAGGATTTCTATGACATTAAAATAAATCTAAAACCTAATATACCCAAGTAAAATTTCATTTAAAGAAACAGATGAAATAATAGTTTTCATAAAATATTACTTGATTTTCAAAAATGATATTCATGGGTTTTATAAATTTAACATAGTATTTTAAAATTATTTATTTTTAATTTATAAATATATTTTTTGTATAAAAAATGATTGAAAAACTTTAAGTAATATAAAAGATATCATATTAACAAAATTGGTACCTTCTAATATTCACTTAAAAATTGATTATTTTAGGAAAATCTAAAAAAATCCTAAGTTTATTTTTAAATGATGAATCCAAAAATGGAAGTAAATTTATTATATTAAACTTATATACTTGGGAAAAATTAATTTTAAATTACTAAATTCATAATGTAATATAAACATATTTTATTGAAAAATATATCTTATGTTCTAAAATGTCAAATATGGGTGTGTAAATTAAAACAAAAAATTTTAAAATCATAAATTTTATTATAAAATAAATATTTAGTATTACAAACAGGTTTTATTAATTTAATATTCATACTTTTATACTAGTAATGTCATAAAATTCTTGTTATTTACAAAAATATTATTTTTCATTATTCTCCTAAAAATCAATTTTTTTAGAAAAAAACCCAAAAAAATAATCTTAAACTAATATTGAAATTATAAATCCAAAAATTAAGTTTATTAAGGGAAATTTTTTTTCTATAATTTTATATTTTTTCTTTTAATTTAAATTTCAAAATATAATTATAATATGTTTTTAAAGAAAAATTGATTTTAAAAATACTAGTCATTCATATTCATAATTTATATTAAACACTAATAAAGCTACAATTAGTCAATAAATATTAAATATATTTAAAATAACTATTTAAAAATAATATAATTATTTTTATTTAATAAAATTTTCAGCACATAAAAAGATATATTCTTAAACACAGTAATTAATTGATTAAATTTGTGGAAAATAAACATTATGTATAAAAATTATTATATTTAAAAGTTTGTTTACTCCTATTAATACCTATTAATTCAAACATTAGGTTTTAATAGTCTAAACATATCATGATATCATTTTAGTTTGGTGTTCATGTGGATAAAGAAGTTAACATGTATTTATTAATTAGAGGAGAACATATATTAAAATATCGGGTTGTTACAATGATATGGCCCCTAGTATACCATGGGAATGTGGTTAGTACCTTTTCATTAACTTTTTACGGTGATCAAATTTTTATTCCAACAATATCCCCATCAATGTTACCCAAGTGGATCAAATCCATGTCCTGAGCTCTGATACCAACTACATATCCTACCATCTCCCCATGCAAGATATTCCCCTCTTTATATCACTGCTTAATAGCTTTGTTTTCCCTAGGGATCACTATCCATCACCTGAAAAGGACACTTTTATGGGTGAGTATTATAATTTAATATTTATACAGTATATGTAATCTTCCCAATTTCCATGTGGGACTGGAAATTCATATCCACGACATACCAAATAGTGACCATGATGTGGCCACAAGTAGACCATGGGAGGGTAGTTAGTTTAATGTAATAAACCTCAGGTATTTAGTTCCAACAATATCATCCACCTAACTGACTCCTTTACCAATTAATAGGGATACTATGAACTATTATTCCTTTAAAAATATTTTGGAGGATACCACATAGGTCATAGAGATTAATTTCATAGTAGACTTCGACATTCATGCATCATTCCTATCAAAGTCAAAAATTTGGTTGAGACTTGAAGACAAGTTCTCCAATAATCTCACAAGGATAATCAATAAAACCATGACTCTTATAATCCTCATTATATTCTAATAATATTATTAGATCAATTAATAGAAAAATAGTTAACCGGTTAACATCGGTACATGGGAAATTCATCTTATTCTATCCTACAGACAACAAAAGCATCCCTTGATTCTATTCCACAAAGGGGGACATCATTATTCCTAGCTCAATAACCACTATGTGGAAGAAATCATAGTCATGTGTCTCAAAATTACGATGTGTTAGAGAATAAATATATTATTCAAAAATTTATCTCAATATTGGATTACCTTTATCTCTCTAAAGTAATCAAGGATGCACTTATTGAATATATTTTAATCTATTGAGATTTTTAGACTAAAGTGGTTGTTACTAAGATATATCAAGTAAAAAAGGGTTCCCTTAATTTCATATGGTCATACCTTTCATGGAGAAATATCAAAAAGTTTTTATATAGGATAATATCATGCCCTAATATATATATATATGGAATAATTGATGATGTATGCATTCACTAATACCTGGTTGGCAGTGGTTTTAGAAACAACCTCATTCTAATTTGAGCCCTCTATCATATAGGATAAAATGATACTAATTTTTTATTCTTCTAAAATCAAATATATTGGTATCATAATATTCAAGAGATTCCCATTAGTAGTATTGAATGAAGACCCAATTTGGGGAACTCATGTATGACTAAAAATTTATAGTGGCCTATTGGGATACTACCTTTAATGAACTGTTTGGGAGGATGTGAATTAGTTTATATACAACAATACCCTCTACATATCCCCAATGTATAGAATATTTTTAGGATGGATCATTCTAGGTAATCTATGGTGATAAATCTCGTTTTTAATATTATTAGTATTAGTAAATTGATACATGAAATTACAAAAGGGGTAGTAAGAATCCATTAATGAGTTATGCTATAAAAACCCTACTCTTAATGGATTTGTGACTAAAAACATAAATACAGGGAGTGAATTGGGTGAAGAATTTTTATTTCACATCAATTATATTAAAGAAAAAAATCATGAAGTGGGGAGTCATAGAGTTAGGTTATCCACTAATGTAGATCATCTGACTATATTCCTCTCCTATGATCAGAAATAATATGTTTATGCTTAACAAAAACCATCAATAAGGGAATATATTCTTATAAAACATATGAAAATCATTATGGTATTTCAGTTTCTTTACTTGAAATTAGTGAATAATATTCATTCAATGTATCCAAGTATATTTTATTAATTATAAATGAACCATCCGGTAATAACATGAAATTTAAGAACCTTCACCTCCATTTATATGGTTTCAACCATGATTTATGAACCCTCGCACTCCTAAGAGAGATGTGATCTTGGTAGATATAATTTTATTTCTGTATTGACTCAAAAATATTAAATAGTAAGTCCATTTTCCACTTTTAACAATGAATAAGTGGTGTAAATCAAATATTATCACCCAATATTCAAATAATTTATCTCAAACATAAATGATGAACTTTGATAGATAAACTTAGCTATTATAGAAGACCCATTACCCTCATTGATTAATGTATCCATAACCCCTAAATAAAATGATAAATATATTTCATTCCAGAAAAACATTAGGATGTGTTAATGTGTAATTACATATAAATTATTTGTTTAAATCCCCTAGAAGTTGTTCACCACTTTGGTTTACCTAACAACCACCATGGTCATAAATAGTTACCAAAGATAATTCATTTAATCCATTACTCTAAGGTAGAAGCATAAGTTAAACAAATTGTCAAATTCAACTTCATCTATGAAGTTAAATACCTTAATTGGATTTACAATATGGTTCTAATAATTAAAAATAATTGAGAAATCAAAGTACGTATTAAATTTAGGAATTTAAATCACCATTGTCCAAAGTATGATTTCCCAATCCTAATTATAGATCTACTGATTGATTAAACAACTAGTTTCTAATCTCTTCCATTCATGGATGGGGATTCAGATTATAACCAAATATTAATGTATTTTCAAAATGAAGAAACCGCTACTTTTAGGGTACCCTTAGGGGTATGTTTTCATCAGTTGATCCCCATTTTCTTGAAGAATACTTTTATTACTTACCAGTGTGTCTTAAATCATTTTTTTAAGTCCTTCTTGGGGAAAATAGTGGAATTATATATAGATGATTTAGTGGTTAAATATATATATAACCAAAATTATAATATTAATCATTAGGTATTGTTAAAAAACTATATCAACATAATTTGAATAAATATACATTCAGTGCCATGTTAGAGAAATTTCTTGATTTTTTGTTTATCCATCATGGTATAGAAACCAAAATCAAGAAAACTTAGGGGATACATGATATTCCCCCTCTTAAAAAACTTTTTGAGTTGAAAGTTTACTAATGGAGCCACTCATTTATTAGGTTATTAATAGAAAACCTCGATAGTAAATGATTTCCATTCAAAAAACTGTTGAATAAATGGGTATCTTATCGATTGGAAAATTAATGTCAAAAGTATTTTGATGGCCTCAAACAATATATCTTTCACCCTTTTGTTTTTATGCCACTAAAAAAAGAAATCCCCCTATTCTATATGTGTTAATAAAGGAGCGTTCACTTTGGGACTTTCTTTCTCAAAAGAATGATACAAAAAAGTAGAATATCCTCTCATATTTTATTATAATAATGTTGTAATTTGGGACTCAATACGTTGATATTGAGAAGAAATTCCTTTAATAAATCATTTCAATGTAGAAGATTTGACATATTGAATATAATAATGAGTTACACTTGATTTCTTTTGTGGGTCGTCTCAATCATATCCTTGGTCTTACTATGTTAATGGGATTATTATCAAGATGGGTTTTCATTCCACAATAGTTTAACATCCACTTTGTATCCCATAAATAGATCAAGTAAAAACAAATAGAAAATTTACTTGAAATAGATCCTTACCCTACTTAATATCCACTAGATTAATATTTCCCCAATGATGTTGTTTTCTCTACACATAAAACATTCCAAACATAAGAAATTTATTTCTATGGCACTTCTTGAAGTTTCTTTAGTTAAATAATGGAGGACCCAAGACTCTGCTAGTTTTTTATACACTACTATAAAATTTCTGTATGGATAGAATTCTATTTTCATGGTCTATATAACCATGGTCATAGATCAATATATGAACACATGTAGTAATTTCCCATGGACATAGGATAATGAATTAATGGTGAGGATGACATTGAAAGGGATAAAAAAATTCCTACCACCATCGGTATGCTTTCCCATGGAAATAGGGCTCATGGGGACCCCCTACTACTACCAGGAAGACTTACTATGGTAGTAAGTCCCCCAAGGTAACCCATACTACCATGGGATGTCTTTCTCAATAAAATAGGGCCTACAAAGGGATTCCTACTACCATAGTAAATCCCTCTAATAGAAATAGGTCCCATAGGTCCCCTTACCAAATTAATCTAGATATATGATGAAAATAGGTCCCCTAGGGGACACCCTAATACCACAGGTCAGATTTCACATGGAACTAGGTCCAACATGCGACCCCCAATAGCCATGAAAAACATTTCTCATGGAAATATCTCCCACAGGGAGATCCCCTTCCACCAAAGGGAAATTAGTCTAATGGTCATAGATTATGTAATAAATATTTATTTATATATATAATGATATATATATTTATAAAAAAATTCAATTTAGTGTAGTGATAAAAATACTTTTAGTATAAAGAAGAGGTTCTCAAATCAAATCTTGATGCAAAATTTTTAAAAATTTAATAAGTCATATAGCCACAAGCATTTTGAATGGCCATATCCTTGGCTGCAACAATGGGTCTATTTCCACGGGCACTGCCCATGGCTATATCACAACCTATTACCACATGGTACATTTTCATAGGTCATTACCATGTTTATAGTTATGGGATACAATCATGAAAAATTCACTAACAAGTTAAAGGATTGTTTCCAAAGGCAACAATAATTGTTTTATCCTACAACCACAATTTTCAATTGTAGTCATAACCATTTTCTCTATTAGTATTGTGGATTATGTAAATTTTCCCAATAAAGGTATTCATTCCATATTATTTCCTTATCTTGGATGGTTTTACTAACAATGACTCTGAATATTAGGATTTTATTACATGATTGGAACTATATTTTAAAATATTGATTTTATAATTAAACATCAAAGGAAATTGAGAATTTTTAATCTAATAAATCAATGTATACTATTCCATTAGTAAAAATTAATGGATACCCCTCCTAGACAATATATGGGAGTTAATGTCATAGTTTTCTTTATATTCGGTGTTATCTCATATTTTTTTCTCACGGAATGCTTATGTTAATGAATTGGAAAATGAAACTACTGCCTCTGGTGACCCTGATAAAGATGAAATAGTTATACATATTATAAAAAATTGGGTGGTTGTTTTGTTTATAATTAATGATGTGGATAATATCGATGAATTTAATTCTAACTAAATCTAAAGTGAATTTTCATTCCTATTAATTGACATAGAAAATAGTTGGATGTATCCTATAGTGAAATATATTTAGAACGGTGTTCTTCCACCTGACTAATCTAAGAAGAATCAAATATATTGATGAACATAAAATTTCATCCTTTATAGAGGTCAAAATTCTTATAAATCCATCTAAAAATAAGGAATTAATGAGTTCCCTATCATATGCGTTGAAGAAATAGATACCCTCGCCATTATATAGGAGGTCTATATTGGTACTTATGGTGCTCATAAGACATGAAATAATCTCTTCCATTAAGTCAATAGACTTGGATATTTCATGAAATCAATGATTTATGATTTCATGACATGCATCAAGAAGTTTCATTATTTTCAAATACATGCTAAATTTATTATTCAACCCTTGGATTTATTGTGAACTACTAAATGTGCCAGACTATTTTCTATTTGGAGTATAAATATTATGGGCCTATATCCTCCAGTAACAATTAGGGTATTCAAGTTCATTCTTATTACTACTAAATTCTTCTCAAAATAGGTAGAATTTTTACCCCTAAAGGAGGTTAGGAAAATATTTATAATTGATTTTGTAAAATCTAAAATCATTACTTGATTCGGAGTCCCTCATTCAATTTTAGTGGATAATGGCACTAATTTATGTGCCTCCGTGCAAAAAAATTATACCTAAAGTAAAATATTTATCACCATCACGCATCATTATATTAAGAGGTGGTCAATAGAGAAATTGAGTCTATCAATAAAACTCTATGTTATATCCTTTAGAATATTGTAATCAAGGAAAATAAGTCATGGCATGATAAACTTCTATATTATTTATGGGATTATCATAGTACCACCCATAGATTCACATAGGAGACCTCATATTTGATGGTATATATGATGGAAGTATTCTTTCCCTCACTTAAAATTTTTATTTGTGATCAATTGACTAAAGATGAATTGTAAAAAAATCATTCACATTGAATTATAGTGACTCAATGAGAAAAGGTTTCACACACTGAAAAATATTTAATTTCATCAAAATCATATCACACAAGAATTCAATAATATAGTCCACATACACTCATTCATCCAAGGGGAGTTTGTATTATTCTTGATAATGTCAATAGTACCTGTAAAGATTTCCAAGAATCTTAAATATAGGTGAGGATAACCTTATATATTACATAAGGTATACTTTAATGGAGCATATTCCTTGACTATAGTAGATGGAGAGTGTATCATGCCTTCCACCAATGAAAAGTTTCTCAAGATGTACTTTGTATAAATCCATGTGGGTTTGAAATTTCCTCGACATAAGACCCTGAACTTCATAGAACCAAAGTCATTGTTGCATGACATTAAACCTCAATTCACATTTCTATTGTCACAAAACATTAAACTACATAATATAATGGTATATCCTATGTGGCCCTTAAAATGCTTGGAGTGGCTAGTTTCATATTACTTAATCCATGTAAGAGTTATCATCATAGGGTCTTCCCAAAATATAAGTTTTTTCTAGGGTAAAAAAATATTCCCCATATCTATGAACTATATGCGGCTTGATTCTTGTTATTATAGGATATGTAGCAGCTTATGGACCACCTGTCTTGAAACCAGCCAAAATTTTCATCAATTATAATTACTCCACTCTTATAGTATTCAAGAACTATATCGGTTCATGTTGGTCACTTTAAATACACTTTAATATATTAAACCACTACATTTTTTCATGTTATTGAGACTTAACCAATTCATGTTAGATTTTATTCTTCCTTCTCTTACAAGGGAACCTGATCATTCCATTTCTCCCCTCTATATGAGATATATCTTTATAAAGACCATTTTTAAGAACTATGTGTGGATTAATTCTTGTTTTCATGAGATATGTAGTGACACATAAACCACTTGTCTTTGGTATGACAAAATTTCTTCACTTTCAACTATTCTAAATTTAAATTCAATTTTGGTGTTTTGACCATCACCAATTCCTTTTGGGTTTACTCTAAGGGCCTTACACTATGATAAAACTATTAAAAAAAATTCCCTTAGTGAATTATATATATCTAAACAAATACATATTCTTAGAACTACATGTGTTTTGATTATTGTTATTACAACACTCACAGTGATGTCCAAACCATCTGTCCTATACTCAATCATAATCCCTCAACCACTTCCATGCTCATTTAAAATTCAATAATGGAACAATATTAGTTAGTTAAAAGCATGACTGTTATAATTACCTTTGAAACATTCTCTTCCCATATTTAATAATCAATACCATTAGTATTTGAATCCCCACAAACCTTTCATTTATACTTGTAATGAGTATGTTTGATTCCAAAAGGTCCCTTTTATATGGTGATAGTAAATGTGTCACGTATTCACCCCACTCATAACCAACTAGATTCGTGTTTTAATCATGAGTAAAAGATCAAATAACCCCATATTCCTTATGAAATATCACAATGTAACTCTTCATTCTAATTTGGTTAATTATCATCTTCAATATGCTTGTATAATGATATGGTAATGGGCCAGTCATTAGAACATTGTCAGTGGTTTTCTTATCCTATCAATTTTCATTTCATCATTTTCCAATTCAAACAACTCAATTTATGATTTACTCTATTATAATCCTTTTTTCTAATGTGTGGAAATAATTCTATCTTTAAAATCCTCCATTTGGGTTTCCACACTTCCCACCATGGTTGTAGAGACCCGAAACTTGACGTACATTGACATTACATTACATTTGCGGAATACTTATTACATACACACAAGGATCGTAATAGTTTAGTGTCTTTGGAAACTCGGAACGTAATCTTCTAATCATGGTGAAAGATATTCAACATCTCCTATAAAGATCTTCCCTTTTTTTTACCTAAAACCTTTCTTTATATCCTGGGGAAAAAAAACATAAAAGGGTGAGCTCAAATGCTCAGTAATGGTAAACAAAAGAAATATCAATCACATCATATTCATAAGAACATAACATTTTGGAAATCTTAACCTGCAAAAGAGAGCATAATTTCATAACATGGGATAAATCATGGCAGTGAAATGTAATCACAATAATCATAACTTAAAACATGAAACTTTGTGGCATTCACACATAATCATAGAGAATCATTTCTTGTTAGTCAAGACTCATTGCCAAGACTATCTTAGTGGACAAAGTCCCTTTCTGAATCGAGTAACCCTCGTTTCAGTCCTGTGTCACTGAACCGGTATAACCTACTGTTCCAGCCCTGTCTATATCAGGAGATATAAAATCTTTACCCAATGCATTGGAGGGAGATATAGGTCCCACCCATCTTATAATGAATCCTTTCTTATGTGTGCCACATAATCATACATCATCACATAACACATGTAACAAAAATGGGATTCTTGAAACATCATGACATCATAGATCAATTCATATAAGATAAAGAAATTCATAAAAATAATTCCATCACAACATGATCAAATCAATGTAATAATAGGGATAAAAACATAACCCTTTATTATCTTAGATGGAAAATAATTTTGATAAAATACTTGAACTCCATTCTTGAGGAAAATATCCTTTTATTTCAAAAACATTTTTCCTTTCATAACATTTCATATGACTTTAAAACAAAAGAAGATGATTAAAAATAAACTTGAAAACTTTTAAAGGAAGTTTCTTGGAAATAATGTTTTAAAAATCCATTCATGCCGTATAAGTTAAAAAAAACATTCTTCGTTCTTTTGTCGGAAAAGTCAAAAAGTACCTCGTACGAAAAACGACAAAAGATTCCTTTCATACATATTACTAAAAACTCACCGAAGGGTAAAAATGGATTTAAACAATTGTAGGTGGATGTAAATAATATTTCATATTGATTAAACATAGATGTGTATAATAAAATACACCCCAGTAAATACTTATGAATAAACAATCTCGGATGAAAATGAGATTGTGATATTTCCCTTACCTTAGGTCCTATTTTCTTCGTATGTGTCCGAACCTCCTATATAATGATTTAAATAATGTCATTGACTTATTACAGAATCATATTCATTGTTATGATATCATATATGGTTCACTTATGACATTATATTACCCATTCTTTTGTAAATTCCATGTTAAATAAGCGTTTTGGGTAAAATCGTTTCATTTATCGTAGGTGTTTTGACTTGTTGTTCTTGACATTATTATTACTTATATCATGATTTACTTACTTCCAGAATATAAAATATGATTTATATATCATATATATTCAGTATATATATATATAATAGATAGATAAATGAACTGAAAAACACCGTTCATGGAGACGGTAGTCCGTACGTACGCATGAACGTTGTTTTCCTTTCCTTATTGTATTTAATGGAAGTAAGTAGATGACATACATATATATATATATACATAAATCCAGTAGCTTTATAATGTCATATATTTCATTATTATTTCTTATATATACTTTATAATCATTCTTAAATGGTTAACATGGAGAATGAATCTCATCGCGTCGTGGAGACGGTAGTCCGTACGTACGCACGAGCGATGATATCATTTCCATAAATATTGAATTGAATTGGAGTGGATTATAAAATATATCAGAATCAATATGATGTTGTAATAACTATGTATAGTTATTCTTTATACCATTATACCCATCCATGTAAGGTGGTGGTGGAAAATAGATTACACCACGGCGTGGAGACGGTATTCCGTACGTACGCACGCGCGGTGATTTCTTTTCCCGTAGGATGGATAGATGGTGAAATAGAGTTGTTTAATACTTAAAATAACATATCAGTATATGAGTTATACTAATGTTATTACTTCATAATGAAACAACCTAAGAAGAAGAAGTGGAAGAAGAAATAAATATGAAAGAATTGGTAACGGTAATTACCTCTTCTTTGAAGCGCCTCTTTGAGACCTCCTCTTAGGGAACTAAAATTGGTCTTTGAGGAAGACCAGAACCTCTAGGATGTTTCTAGGGAAGTGGAGAAGAGATTTTTGCAGGGGTTGGCCGAGCTTGAGTGCTAAAATTGGTGTGAGGAGGAGGGGGAGGAGGTGTCCTTTTATAAGGGAGGAGAGGGGCACCTTAGGAATACCTCAAAATATTATTTTATATTAATGTCAAAATCGGTTTATAATGGTTACAAAGGGCATTATTTCGAAGCTAAAGTGGGTATGGGTCTAAATCCTATCAACCAATAATATTTAGACAAGTTTAGGGTATTATTTTAACCTTATCAATTAGATTTAACTCTAAGTTAAATAATTTAACTTTTACCGTGTCTTCTTTTTTTCTTTCCCTATATGGTTAATACACTTACTATAACATGCAAAACAAACCCCAAATTGTTTATTATTAATAAATATATCCTTATATAAGTCATTTGGCCGAACCTTAGATTTTTAGGAAAAAATAACAATTAATAATATAATATTTGATTTAAAAACTATTTTGTGTCAATTTTGACACTATTTAATATATTATTTTTGTGAAAGTCATAACAGAATTATATGTTCAAAACAAGTTGATTAAATCAACACTAATATATCATAGTAACCTATAAAATTAGTGTAATTCATAAAAAGTCTCAAATTACATTCATTTGATCATTTATAACATCGATTATGTTAATATTTCCTTAAAAGGGTAATTACTGCATCATCGCTGTGTCATAAATAAATTAATTTATTTAAAGTATAAAAATTATAAATAAACTATAATTATGTAGGAAATATTTTTATCTTTCTAATGAATATTTATAGTCGAATTTATCTTATGTATAACCCCATATTAAAAATGTTTTAGTTATTAAACTTTGATTTTAACTATTTTAACTATTCATTAAATAAAATAATATTAAATGTCATAATCTAATCCAAGTGGACCTAAATGGTCATATTATATTCATAAGGTTGTTTTTGGTCTAATTACACTTATCCAATAGAATTAGGACATGTGTTAGGGTAATAGTAATATCATATTTACCCTTAGTTACCCTATTTACTATTAACCGTGGTAAAAAAAAGTAAAAAGTTACTATTCACCAAAAATTATTTTCATCTCATTGAACCACATTTTAGTCCTTGATATTAACCGTGTCTG
Source organism: Viscum album (assembly GCA_963277665.1). Taxonomy (NCBI): domain Eukaryota; kingdom Viridiplantae; phylum Streptophyta; class Magnoliopsida; order Santalales; family Viscaceae; genus Viscum; species Viscum album. Next base: position 563,026,450 of record OY728164.1, on the reverse strand, counting down.
TCGGATTTTCGAAATTCCATTCACAGAAGCGGTAAAATTAAGTTTTATGCAAAATTCAGTTTTTAACCTACCACTTAGTGGTTGCACTATTCATCAAAAATTGAAAGTTTTCAGAAAAATACCAAAATTTCATCCTAAGCTATATTTCATATTTCGAATTCAAAAATGAAGTCTATTTTATCAAATTCATAACATAGAAGTTGCATTAATTAATTTTATAATTAAATCCCGCTGTTAAAACAAATAGCGTGTTTTTAAGAAACAATATCTACCAAAAGATTGACAGTTGATTATGTCTGGTTTAAATGTGAAATTACATCCAATGACCAACATCGTATTAAATTGTAAAAATATATTCTAAATATACTTTAAAACCACTCAATTTAATGATTTATCACTATTAATTATTTCGATTAAAAAAGTTGTTTTTAATTATAATCTAGTAATTTTCATTATTCATCAGAATATGAAAGTTATCCGAAAAGTACCAAAATTTCACCCTAAGCTAATTTCGATATTACGAATCCAAAAATTAATTCCATTTTGAAAAATAAAATATACAAAATTTCAAAAGTGGTTATTACTATTCATAACGGCTAGTTTTAATAATATTTTAATAGCATATTGTTGTTTAATGAAACTCGTTATTGCATACTACACACGCTATCGAGGAAGGTCGTGATTGCATGTAATGCAAGGCAAGTCAAGGATGTGCGTTGTGCAAGCTCCTTTTGATGTAGCATAAAACACAAGACATTAATAAAATTAAAAAGAATATTTTTCATAAAATCTCGGGCTGTTACATTCTACCCCCCTTAAAATGAATTTCGCCCTCGAAATTCGTCGGGGTTATAAATGGTTTATTATTCGAAAGTTGCTTTAATAGAAACCCACATCGTAAAAAGGAATATCAAAACCAATCTTTAAAAACAAAAGTATGAAACGTAACGGTTACCCAAATAAACTAGTCACTGGGTTTCCACATAGGTGAAAATATGGATAAGGAAGAGAAATCTAACCATCATGTTCTGATGGAGAGTGGTAGAGAACATGGCTATGGAAAATCCAGCAATCACAAAGCCATAAATTTGTGACGATCTAAGGTACCATCTGATTCATCAGATATAAGATCACTAGGACAACATTTTTGGTTTTTAAGATCATTTCCCTAATGTTAAAGAATTTGAATTAGAATAAATACTTACTTTATTTTGGTACAATCTCACTGTTGTTCGTGCCTTTAACAATTTCCACTTCATCTCTTAAATAAATGAAGTTGAATTTGTTATTCATGAAGTGTTAGCAGATCATGTGATAGAATGACGGGTCATTCCATCTGTCTCAAACAAAAGGTTAGCAAAAAAATTATACACATAAGTCGATCTATAGTGAGATTAATCATATATGGTTCCTAAAATGGACATATACATCATATGTCATACAACTTAATATAATAAAACTAGTTTCTACTAAACAGGGACTTCCTGTAGGCCAGTGGTAGGCGATAAAGGCCAGTCGCACTTCGGTTGTGGGTTCGATTCCCACAGCCTTGTCCGACGCGATGGGTTGTCGCCCGTCCTGCAGGTTGTCCTTTTTCTAAGACTATATTACTATAACATCCCATCAATAATATCGAGAGAAAAAACTTCTATCCTTAAACAATACTAACTTATTCCAACATAATCCATTCCAATCTTTAGGCTTACCCATAATACTACAGTTCACTCTCATAATATAGTGAAAACGATTACCAGAGATTTAATACCATCGTTGATCCCCATAAGATATGTCTTGTTGGTCACATTCTAAACATTCAAAGTCCTTAATCATGTATTCTCTTGAATACCTTAGTGAAAACATGAATGCAGTTTAAAGTTAACACTTTCCACATACCAAAATCCTCAAAATTCAATATACTCAAACCATGATATCACTTAGTCCTTATATCAATCATGAGCTCATGAATACTATTAAACATTTCATTTTCTCGTTTTCCCTTCATTATGCGCATATCATCTTATTTCCAAAAAATATCTCAATCACTTTGAATACCACATCAATAAATATTGCAATACTCAATGATACAACATTATTTTGGAATCCCATTACATAAACACTTAATCATTCCACCACATCGTTGTTATATTCAACATTTCCAATAGTGATCACATGTGACTTCCCTTTGTCATTTGCCTTCAGTGGTTGCTCATGTTGATCATCACTAACCCTTGGATTAGGGCATTTATTAGCATAATGCCCCATTTCCTTGCACTTGAAGCATTGAAGTGTTGGTGGTGCGTTCTCTGCATTGTTTGCTTTATTCACATCATTAGAAACCCTTTTTCCATTACTTCGACACTCAGCTGCTCGATGACCTTCTTTTCCACACTTAAAACATTTTCTAGTCCCTTTAAGACAATCTCCACCATGCTTCTTTCCACACTTTGTGCATAAGGAAACATTCATCTTCTTTTCACCATTATTATGAGATTTCTCCTTGAACTCCATCTTTCGTTTCTTGTCAAAACCATGAGATGGATATATAACACCAACTTCCATTTCTACCTTGATAGCACAACGCACAATTTCTTCATAGCTACTGAAGTCTCTTATAGCTAATGCCCTTCGAAGACTTAGTTTTAAGCCACTGAAAAATCGATCAACTTTACTTTCAGGTTGGATGATAATGCCAGATGAATACCTTGCAAGTCTTGTAAAATTTGCTTCGTATATACCAACAGATTCATCATCCTTCTGTTTCAGCTCAAGAAACTCCTTTTCCATCTTCGTTCGAAGAATACGAGGGAAGTACTTATTGAAAAATAAGTTCTTGAACTCGTCCCATTCCATGGACTCAATTTCATCTCTTTGCCTTGTATTCTTGGTAAGATTCCACCATTGATCAGCTTCACCTTCCAAACGATATACTGCTAAGATGACTTTATCATGTTCAGAACATTGAAGAACTGAAAATATCTTTTCAGTGGTACTGATCCATTTTTCAGCAACAAGTGGATCAGAAGACCCACTGAAAGAAGGTGGACGTTGCCTCATGAAGGACTCAATAGAATATTGTTCCCTTCTCTGCTCATTTGGAAGTCCAGAATGATTCATAGCTTGTGTAAGTATAGCAATAAGATTTTTCACTCCATATCCCATAACATTTGTTTGTTCAGGAGGACAATCAGTGCATTGTCCATTGCATTGATCAACACGGTTCCTTCGGGTTCCAGCCATCGTCTAAAACCCAAAAAGAATAGTGTGAGAGGAAAAAATCATGCTAGGGAAAACAACATAATAAAGGGGAAGTTCCTTCAATATCTAACATCTTAGGTTTAATTCTATGATCGTTAGCATAGTTCTAGTACTATAACCTATACGTATACTTAACCTTAGGGACATCCCTAGACATACCGTAGAAATATCTCTAGGGATCTCACTAATGTTTTCGCATCCTAGTTTCCAAAGGTTGACTAAACCTTTCCTCTGATACCAACTATAGAGACCCGAAACTTGACGTACATTGACATTACATTACATTTGTGGAATACTTATTACATACACACAAGGATCATAATAGTTTAGTGTCTTTGGAAACTCGGAACGTAATCTTCTAATCGTGGTGAAAGATCTTCAACATCTCCTATAAAGATCTTCCCTTTTTTACCTAAAACCTTTTTTATATCCTGGGGAAAAGAAAACATAAAAGGGTGAGCTCAAATGCTCAGTAAGGGTAAACAAAAGAAATATCAATCACATCGTATTCATAAGAACATAACATTTTGGAAATCTTAACCTGCAAAAGAGAGCATAATTTCATAACATGGGATAAATCATGGTAGTGAAATGTAATCATAATAATCATAACTTAAAACATGAAACATTGTGGCATTCACACATAATCATAGATAATCATTTCTTGTTAGTCAAGACTCATTGCCAAGACTATCTTAGTGGACAAAGTCCCTTTCTGAATCGAGTAACCCTCGTTTCAGTCCTGTGTCACTGAACCGGTATAACCTACCGTTCCAGCCCTGTCTATCTCATTAGATATAAAATCTTTACCCAATGCATTGGAGGGAGATATAGGTCACACCCATCTTATAATGAATCCTTTCTTATGTGTGCCACATAATCATACATCATCGCATAACACATGTAACAAAAATGGGATTCTTGAAACATCATGACATCATAAATCAATTCATATAAGATAAAGGAATTCATAAAAATAATTCCATCACAACATGATCAAATCAATGTAATAATAGGGATAAAAACAGAACCCTTTATTATCTTAGATGGAAAATAATTTTGATAAAATACTTGAACTCCATTCTTGAGGAAAATATCCTTTTATTTCAAAAACATTTTTCCTTTCATAACATGTCATATGACTTTAAAACAAAAGAAGATGATTAAAAATAAACTTGAAAACTTGTAAAGGAAGTTTCTTGGAAATAATGTTTTAAAAATCCATTCATGCCGTATAAGTTAAAAAAAACATTCTTCGTTCTTTTGTCGTAAAAGTCAAAAAGTACCTCGTACGAAAAACGACAAAAGATTCCTTTCATACATATTACTAAAAACTCACCGAAGGGTAAAAATGGATTTAAACAATTGTAGGTGGATGTAAATAATATTTCATATTGATGAAACATGGATGTGGATAATAAAATACACCCCAGTAAATACTTACGAATAAACAATCTTAGATAAAAATGAGATTGTGATATTTCCCTTACCTTTGGTCCGATTTGCTTCGTATGTGTCCGAACCTCCTGTATAATGATTTAAATAATGTCATTGACTTATTACAGAATCATATTCATTGTTATGATATCATATATGGTTCACTTATGACATTATATTACCCATTCTTTTGTAAATTCCATGTTAAAGAAGCGTTTTGGGTAAAATCGTTTCATTTATCGTAGGTGTTTTGACTTGTTGTTCTTGACATTATTATTACTTATATAATGATTTACTTACTTCCAGAATATAAAATATTATTTATATATCATATATATTCAGTATATATATATAATAGATAGATAAATGAAATGAAAAACACCGTTCATGGAGACGGTAGTCCGTACGTACGCATGAACGTTTTTTTCCTTTCCTTATTGTCTTGAATGGAAGTAAGTAGATGACATACATATATATATATACATAAATCCAGTAGCTTTATAATGTCATATATTTCATTATTATTTCTTATATATACTTTATAATCATTCTTAAATGGTTAACATGGAGAATGAATCTCATCGCGTCGTGGAGACGGTAGTCCGTACGTACGCACGAGCGATGATATCATTTCCATAAATATTGAATTGAATTGGAGTGGATTATACAATATATCAGAATAAATATGATGTTGTAATAACTATGTATAGTTATTCTTTATACCATTATACCCATCCATGTAAGGTGGTGGTGGAAAATAGATTACACCACGGCGTGGAGACGGTATTCCGTACGTACGCACGCGCGGTGATTTCTTTTCCCGTAGGATGGATAGATGGTGAAATAGAGTTGTTTCATACTTAAAATAACATATCAGTATATGAGTTATACTGATGTTATTACTTCATAATGAAACAACCTAAGAAGAAGAAGTGGAAGAAGAAATAAAGATGAAAGAATTGGTAATGGTAATTACCTCTTCTTTGAAGCGCCTCTTTGAGACCTCCTCTTAGGGCACTAAAATTGGTCTTTGAGGAAGACCAGAACCTCTAGGATATTGCTAGGGAAGTGGAGAAGAGATTTTGTCAGGGGTTGGCCGAGATTGAGTGCTAAAATTGGTGTGAGGAGGAGGGGGAGGAGGTGTCGTTTTATAAGGGAGGAGAGGGGCACCTTAGGAATACCTCAAAATATTATTTTATATTAATGTCAAAATCGGTTTATAATGGTTCCAAAGGGTCTTATTTCGAATCTAAAGTGGGTATGGGTCGAAATCCTATCAACCAATAAGATTTAGACAAGTTTAGGGTATTATTTTAACCTTATAAATTAAATTTAACTCTAAGTTAAATAATTTAACTTTTACCGTGTCTTTTTGTTTTCTTTACCTATATGGTTAATACACTTACTATAACATGCCAAACGAACCCCAAATTGTTTATTATTAATACATATATCCTTATCTAAGTCATGTGGCCTAACCTTAGATTTTTAGGAATAAAATAACAATTAATAATATAATATTTGATTTAAAAACTATTTTGTGTCAATTTTGACACTATTTGATATATTATTTTTGTGAAAGTCATAAAAGAATTATATGTTCGAACCAAGTTGATTAAATCAACACTAATATATCATAGTAACCTAGAAAATTAGTGGAATTCATAAAAAGTCTCAAATTACATTCATTTGATCATTTATAACATCGATTATGTTAATATTTCCTTAAAAGGGTAATTACTGCATCATCGTTGTGTCATAAATAAATTAATTTATTTAAAGTATAAAAATTATAAATAAAATATCATTATGTAGGAAATATTTTTAGATTTCTAATGAATATTTATAATCGAATTTATCTTATGTATAACCCCATATTAAAAATGTTTTAGTTATTAAACTTTGATTTTAACTATTTTAACTATTCATTAAATAAAATAATATTAAATGTCATAATCTAATCCAAGTGGACCTAAATGGTCATATTATATTCATAAGGTTTTTTTGGTCGAATTACACTTATCCAATAGAATTAGGACATGTGTTAGCGTAATAGTAATATCATATTTACCCTTAGTTACCCTATTTACTATTAACCGTGGTAAAAAAAAATAAAAAGTTACTATTCACCAAAAATTATTTTCATCTCATTGAACCACATTTTAGTCCTTGATATTAACCGTGTCTGTCGGATTTTCGAAATTCCATTCACAGAAGCGGTAAAATTAAGTTTTATGCAAAATTCAATTTTTAACCTACCACTTAGTGGTTTCACTATTCATCAAAAATTGAATGTTTTCAGAAAAATACCAAAATTTCATCCTAAGCTATATTTCATATTTAGAATTCAAAAATGAAGTCTATTTTACCAAATTCATTACATAGAAGTTGCATTAATTAATTTTATAATTAAATCCCGCTATTAAAACAAATAGCGTGTTTTTAAGAAACAATATCTACCAAAAGATTGACACTTGATTATGTCTGGTTTAAATGTGAAATTACATCCAATGACCAACATCATATTAAATTATAAAAATATATTCTAAATATACTTTAAAACCACTCAATTTAATGATTTATCACTATTAATTATTTCGATTAAAAAAGTTGTTTTTAATTATAATCTAGTAATTTTCACTATTCATCAGAATATGAAAGTTATCCGAAAAGTACCAAAATTTCACCCTAAGCTAATTTCGATATTACGAATCCAGAAATTAATTCCATTTTGAAAAATAAAATATACAAAATTTCAAAAGTGGTTATTACTATTCATAACGGCTAGTTTTAATAATATTTTAATAGCATATTGTTGTTTAATGAAACTCGTTATTGCGTACTACACACGCTATCGAGGAAGGTCGTGATTGCGTGTAATGCAAGGCAAGTCAAGGATGTGTGTTGTGCAAGCTCCTTTTGATGTAGCGTAAAACACAAGACATTAATAAAATTAAAAAGAATATTTTTCATAAAATCTCGGGCTGTTACAATGGTCTAACTGTTATGGCCCAAAAATAAGTGCATATATTCATTTAGGGGTTTCTTATAGTATAATGAGGTATATCTATTAATTTTAGGTTGTTTACCTCTAGTTTCTAGATTGGAAACCTCTATTTGTACAAATATATATGAAAATAAAAATTATCCTTTTCAATTTTTATTTTCACAGCCTTGAACTACCAAAGAAAATATACATGGTACACATCATAGTGAAACCCCACAAAAGGAATCCAAGGAAAAAAATTAAGTCTCCAATCACTGAGAATTTTACTTTTATGGATCATGAAAAATTTATAGCATACAATAATATAAATTAATATAAAACAAGTTAGTTTGAAAACCCATAAAGAGAATCCTAAGAAAAATCCCAGTTTTTTCCTGCTAAAACTTTTCCCTTTCACATCTTATGAAAAATTTAGGGTTAAAAAATCTATAAAACATTATGGGACCTAAATTTTTCTATATAAAAATTCATTATACACTCATTGTATATATGGATATTGGAAAAAAATGGAGTACCCTTTTATTCCCCACCCATGTTGGTTTAGAAAATCTATTCAAAATGCATGAAAATGTAATTTAGGGTACTTATACCCTTCTTGAGAATTTAATCACCCATTCAAAACCCCACTTTAAGATTTAAATTATGCTAATTCATTATCTCTCATATATCTGAATGGAATAGCCTTGGATTATGGTTATGGTACAAGTATTTTGTATCCAGAATACCTACATCCATCCAAGTCTACAATTCTAGGAGAAAATCAAACACCATATATCTATTATTTAACAAGCTCACCTTGGATTATTGTGATAATACTTGTACAACATATCTAGCCAATCAATATCTATTTTAGGTCATATTACTTATATATAATTAATTGATTAAATGTTTTCATCATTGGATCAACTCGTTAAAACTTAATTTTTACTTAAATTCATTCATAATCAATGTTTATGTGGGTATAATTACTTTACTAATTAATCCTTGTATGTTTTTGTAATTTATAAAGAGTCGATAATTGAAAAAAAATCTATAAATATTGATGGTAGATTTGAGGAAATAAATTTTTATATTTATTATCCAAAATATGGTGTAACATCAACAATTTTAAGCCTCTCTTTAGAATTCAAAAAAATAATTTTGAAAATGATTATAGGGGGTTGTACACCAATTATTGAAGTTATTAAATTTTTTTTCTAAATAAGTAAATTCTTTTTTAAAGCCTGAACAACTCCATAGCTTCCACTTCTTTATTAGGGCATAGTATTTTTTCTTATATAGAAGTATCCTCCTCAACTTTACTATAATTTTCATGTATACATTGATATTCTACCATCCTCCCCTCATTTATATCTATCTCTTTATGTTAGTAGTTTTACAAATTGTTTTCTTTATTAGCTAGACACTTGGTTGTTACATCGCCTCTATATGGTAATCTATTTATTAGATCTATTTAACCCATAGTTTAGTAGAATGATATGATGACTCATCCTAGGGGATATTTAATTTTAGCTTCTAATCATACTTTAATTCCTAAATAATCTACCTCAAAATGTCATTAATTGATAGTTAGTCAAACCCACTATACCCCCAGGTGATGAAAATATTGAAAATCCTATGAAATTTCACATGTAGATCATTAAAATGTGTTTTCTTCATCAGTTTCAAAATTTATTTCCACACTTATCATATTTAATTTTTCCAAATATTGGTAAATTCATGATCTAACTCATATTCACTCTTGGATTCTTGAATATACTTTTGGATTTGGTCACTTAGGGAGACTATTTATTTAAAATTCACTAAAATAGATAACTTATGGACATATATACTCTTTATACCCTCCAATAACTAATTCATTTGGGTAGTAGCTTCATCAACATTTTTCTCAATTATGGGTGTAATTACTTTTATATCTGATGTGAAAAGACATATTTTCGCATATTTAAAATCTATAAACAATATAGTGTTGGTATTTTCCTCCAACCTATAAGGTGTTGGCCAATCTTACTATTGTTATCTCAACCATAATTGTAAGGGAATCATATCCTCTTTTAAAGGATATTATTTCATTTAGTTCTATGGATTATACATTTTCTTTGGCTACTGCTACTTGTTCACTCACAATGGAAGGATTTTCATCACTTTTTATTCTTATTTTATTCATTGATACAATAGGGGTGTCTTCTCTCTATAGCATAGTTCAATAAATATGGTTATACATATCCTATCTTATCATATTTTCTTGATCAATCTATAATGTTGTAATTTTACCTCAAGATAAAAACTCCTTAGAATCCTCAAGGATTACTGTGAGGACACCAATTGGATCCACTCTCTCCATCCCCCAAGCCATTAAACGGTCCACTCATAGAGGAATGATAATACGAAGCTACCATTAAAAATTAGATTAGTGAAATTTTATACAAGAAAGTCTATATAATATTGAAATTTTATTCATCATGTAATATAGAATGGAGACCAATAAAACACAAGTAATGAAAACTTATATCCACCCAACTCTTTATTGAAGTCACTAAATTTTTTCAAGGACGATGGGATATATGTTTTCATAATTGACATAATATCCTCCACTATGTTTAATCCTACAGGAATGTTATAAGTCCATTCATAATGAGGAATGATTAATATGATCATAAGATATTTTACTCATGTCAAGTAAATGCACTTGAATGATCATCTTCTTGAAAAATGAGAGAACCCTAATGAACCATTGGAGTTATTCCCTATACTATAATGTAAGACCTCCATTTTACTTCAAGGTATTCCTATTATAAATTGGGAGATCCCATGGTCACACCTAATATTTATACTTTTTCTATTGTGATTTATTTCTCACCAACTTGGATGAACACCCAAGACTCTAGAACATGACCCACAAAAACGTAAGGCTTGGCTCAAGGAATTAAATACATTCTCCCAGTAGTTGAGACTCCCACATCAACATTGGGTATATTTATCTCATGAATATCATCTTCCTCAGAACTAGGTTCAAGAGGAACTTTCTTTGAGAAGTGATATTCTTCAATCATAGAGATTCATTGTATAAAAAATATAAGCAATAATGAAAATGTTAATTTTAAAAATCATTCCCTTCCTCCCATAAGGATATGTGTATCGAATCTAGTAGCACACCTCCAATATCTATGAAAATGTGGTGGGTTGTAAAGTTTTTTCTAAAACTCAGATTGACCAAAATTGGGAAGGTATATAATAGATATCTCTCCTCTACCACCAACATTACTCAATGACTAGGAAATGGATCATCTTCTTCCAAACCTATGGATCCCACCACTACCAAGTAGATCCTCTTCGTCTATTTAAGAATAAGATCATATAATTTCCATCATAGTCTCTATTATCTTTAATAGGAATATAATTAATCATATCAAATACCATGGTAATTATTATTGTGTAGTATATACACAATCATATATATAGGGTCAATATGATGATCCAATTCATAATCAATATATTGGTCGAGTAATCCTATGATAGTGCCTTGATACAGAAAATTTTTCACCCATATTATGATAGAAACCTTGATATCTATTATGTGAATTATCATATCCATCCCCCTAAGATATTTTAAAACCTCTTAGGGGTTACTCTCAATATCAAAATATTTGGTTTCCTTCTATTTTCTAATTTGAGGGATGAAAATTCATCCTTGAAGGGTATCCCATAGACCTATAATGTCTTTATTTTATTTATAATTACAAAATAAATTAATATTCCTCAATATAAAAATAACCTGAAGAGGCATCAGTATACTCCCATCAAGGCCTATAAGAGATCTTTGGCTCTTTCATCTTTAATTTCTTGCCTAGAATTTCATCCTAAAATAGAAAATCGGTTCATTATATCAAATTAGATCATCAAAAATTTAGTTCATGATGTGTTGGATCTTCAATCATGAGTTTTTGGGAATCTTATGAGTGCACTTGAGCTAGGTAATCTAACACTTCATTTTTAGTATCATTTATATGGGAATTCATAGTGATCCACTTTCCCTTATTTGAGATCTATGACTCGGTGACCCGGAGAACAATATTTATGAGAATCTCATAGGGATTTTAATAAATTCAGCCATGTTCATACTCAAGTGGAATAATAATGAAAGTATTTAGAGAGAACACCCCAATTTCAACCTAATAATTATCCTAGGTGATCATCATTCATAGCTTTCATCCCATCATATAAATATACTATATCCTTAAATCTACGGGTTCTTCCTCTACATGTCATTGTATGCACTCAAAATAATTTGTGAACCAATATAGTATGCATGCCTTATAGATGACATCACAATATTCCTAGTCTTATAGAATGTAGTCTCTTACAACCATCTTATATGACCTTGACTTATAGATATCATGACTTTCATCTATAATTTTTTCAATGGGGATCTCTCCATACATGAGGAAAAGTGTCACTAACCATCCCTATAGAAATTAAACAACATCAAGATATAGAATTCGGATTTCCCATTATATATATGTGTGTGAATTACATTGATGGATTTTAGGAAGCAATAATACTAGAAAGTTAGTATGCCTCCCCTCATCCAACCTTATCACCATCATGAAATTTTTTAGCCTCACTCATATGTGTGAATCATATATTGAAAGAAGTTATCAAGTAATCCACAACATAATAAATCCAATGAGTTGGAGCTAGGGGTCTATGTTGGGGTTAACATCATATCCCTATCTATTATGTTAGACCCATTCTAGTTATGGTCAATATTCCCCTATAGTTCCTTTCATTTACATAGTAGGGAACTTTTTCATGTGTTTATTGTTAGCCTTTCATGACATATGATAAATAATATCTCTATCCATGTTTTAAAACTTATTTCCATCCATGTAAGAGGTTATTTACCCATGGACCTTTTAATTTCCTCCATAAATGTGCAGGCCAATGGAGGTGTTCATGTGAAATTTATCTAATTTTATTTTGGGGGAGAAATTAATCATGGATGGATCCAAGGATTGGTTCCATAACATTCTTGTAGACATCCAATAGACTAATTCCCGCTTATCTTTTCATTAACATGAATGTGTTTGTCTGAGGAATCCAATTACTTAAAATTTCAAAAATGAAATTATAACTCTTATATACATATGTTTGTGACACCCATATGGATTCATATATAGTTATCACTTTGATCTAGTCTTAAAATTTTGATCATGTCTATCAGACCTAGTATTCCCATATTCAATCAGTTTTGAATCCACCAAAAGAATGAATATACAAATTTTCATTCCAACCTGAGATTTGATCATTATCCGATAATTGAAATATGGATTTGGGTGTTTTTTAATTCTACAAGAGGTATGTCGGGTTAGTAGTGACATTAATAATATATTTTCCCCTCGAAGAGATTTTGTATCTTCCTAATTGTGTATACCCCATGATCTAGGATCTTGATAAGTTTTCATCAAGTAGTTAGATATTAACATCAATCAATATCCTATAAATATACAAGGGAATAAATATCGATATCAAAAATTTATGGTGATGTCCCAGAATAATTTATGAAAATGAAAATAGACATGACTTACACTAATGTATGTTCCCTACTTATACACTATTAATATGTTGGTCAATTTGGAAATATATTTCTACATCAAGAATGAGGTTCATATATCTATAAAATTCCCTATATAGAAATTTAATAAAGTGTTAAATTAATTAGTATAAAATCAGTGTGGAAAAAAAATTGAGAGTAAATTCATGAAATTAAATGGGAAAAATTTCACAAATTTTTTTTTACCCAGGTCATTATAAAACCATGTCATGGAACCCAAATTCCTGTGCCAAACCCTCCCTATTTAGCATCATTATTCCCAAGATAGTGGCTCAATTGAGTGTTCCCAAAGTAGTTCTTGATCATAGTTCAATAAATCTAGCATGAGTCAGTGGCACCTAGAATTACTAATATTTGGGTGAATGCTAGAAAAAACATAGGTGAGAAGAGAGAGCCATGTATCTTTTGGATCCAATCAGGTGAACATATACACCTTGAATAAGAGGGTACCCCATACTTATAAAGGGGGAACACTTTTACCACATCCCAAATTAGTAAGGAAGTACCCAACAATGCATATCTCGTTTTCTTAGTGTTACAATGGTACATTTTCCCTTGTCACAATCACAACACACCCCACTACCTGTAACCCAATCACATTCTATTATTAAGGTCCTCTAAGAACCTAAGTATCATTTTCCTTAAATTTAATCCTCTTCATCCCAATCAAATCCAATTCTAAGGGTGTGATTTTTTGGTCCTCAAATTTTATAATGATGAAGATTGATTGAGGTTGATAGTTTCTAAAAGTGAAGAAAATATAAATCTTGTGAATTCAAGTTCTAGGAATCCTCTCACACTTCCTAGAACCTAGAATATATTCTCCCTACCTAACACTCGGCCTCTTAGTACCATTCCTAGCGCATAACCTACTCATGCCTAACCTATTTATTCCTTTATTCATTCGCATACCTCCTTGATCCTTTCCTTTCACCCTTCCTCATGTATAGACCTCATCACATATGTGTGGGTTCTTTTATATTCCACTTTCCTCACCAGAGAACTTGAATCAATGATATATGGCTACCACTCCAACCTAGGCCCTTATCCTCCATATTCCTATAAAAAAGTCTCTCAAACCTATAATTTAAATTTTATATTAAAATTTACAAATACTGAAACCAAGTGATATCAAGAGTTCCCAAATCCTAATCATTTATTTTTAAGCACATAATTTCAACTTTTGGATACACTTTAAGTAAAAACATATGGTAAATGATGTTAATTATTGGTATTTGTGTAATATGAAGTTTTAGAAACCCAAAACCTTCATGAAAGACCATTTTTAGCATAATAAACAAAATTTGGGGTGAATGACCCTTATTAAGAGAACCAATAGGGTGAACATTCACTCATCTTATCCCAGGTTATCTATTATTATGCTAATTCACCCAAACTATCCCACGAACTCCATTAGTGCTCCAATTTTCCCCGGATATCTAGGGTGCACCACTAGGGAAACAATATTCCAAGAGTCCCTAGGAAGAGAATATCAAGGCTGTCAATTCACCCAAATATCCTTCATATGGTCTAATATAATGTTACCACTCATGGCCTTTAAATATCCACAAAGAGTAATCATGAACTTCCTTTAGGGCCACACTTTTGCGCCTCATTCACCCATCCTTTGAATGACATGAACCATCTCAAGTACCCCGTTAACTCGATAACTGAGCTGGCCCTAACATATCCTGAAGGGAATTATTTATCCCCATAGGTCGGAAACTAGCACCTGGAATCATAAAATCTGAAAGTGGGAACACTTTTTTAATTAATGGTGTAGAAGAAAAAGAAACAAGACAGTATGCATATCAAAAAGATACTTCACTTTGAGTAATGTACCAGAAGTAAAGAAGGTGTAAACAATCCAAAAGTACTACAACCCAAGTACCAAAATAGAAAAAATAGCCCAAGTCTCGAAGGAAAAAACTCAGAAAACCCAAGGTTCAACAGCTGGATCCCCCACCAAGAGATCCTTCCCCTTTCTTGAATTAGGAAAGAGATAATCTACAAACACCTAAAGGCACAAGTAGGGTGTGATCTAAAAATCCCAATAAGGTCTCACCAAGGATTCCATAACAAATTCCAATAACAGATTAACCAAAGGAATGATTTCAATTTTAAAGAAATAAATAGGTTTGGAATTTTAAATCATAATTAAAAAAAATCATATTATATAGTTCAAATGATGGAAAATACATTAAGAAAAGTCTTTAAAAGTGATGGAATATTTATAAAACAATTTATTAAATAAAAAAATTATAAAAAAAATTATATAAATTTAGAAGGATTGTAAATAAGTTTAACAAAATTTTCATATATTTATATCTCAAATAAAAACAAGACAGAAATCGTGTTTATCTTCCAAATAGGTATGAAAGTTCTAGGCTTCATGACTCCACACTCTCGAAGTGATCACGATAATATGTATACACACATATCCCTTTGACACGGACCAAATATGACTCATCACCATCCCATCGGCGATGTGACCTACTATATTTATGTTTTAGAACATTGTATAGTCCTAGAGTGTGTCCAAATAACTCCCAATCTACCTAAGGCTTTCATTTACTCCTACAAAATCAATGATGGGAAATTTATTTTAAGACTACTTAAAATACAATCAAATCTAATTCCCCTATTTCAATTAAAAATTGTTTTCCATTTAAAACCAAATCATGTTTTAATCAAAAAAATGCATTTTTAACAAGATAAAACCAATGGGTTTCTATCCAAACTTTTTAATCCATTTTTAAAAATTTAATAAATGACATCAATTTTATTTCAAAAATTAAATTCAAAGATCAATTGTAACCATTTCCATCCATTTGCAAACACACCCCAATCAAATTGAATTGGGGAGGGGTTTCTTAATTTTTTCCAAAACCATTTTAAATCTATCAATTCATTCGAATTGGTTTTTAATAAAAACAAATTAAAGGAAAATTTCAAAAAATTGAATTTAAATCAACAACCTAAATAAATCAAGAAATCTAAGGTTAATCAATTTGTCCAAGTGGGAGAGAATCACCTACCTTTTTTCCAAAACTCAACACTCCCGACTGAACCCTTCAATGAGAACGAAGGTGTAGAAGACCTTAAAACTCGTCCTAGAAATAGGATCCAACATCACAAGGCATATATCTATCAATTTAAAGATGATATATTAATCTCAAAGGATGATAAAGAGAGAAAGTGACAAAGAACAGGGATAATGCTTACCCAGGAATCCACTCTACAAGTGAAACAATGATCAAATGTAGAAGGAATGGACCCAAAAGGGTTTTAGGGATACAAAATATCTTAGGTAAGGTTTTGGATTGATAGAAAAGAAACTATAGAGAAGGAAAAGTGGTAATTTTGTTTGGGATGCCCATATATAACCGGTACATGTGGTTTTACATGAAATGTAATCCTATTACACGTCATGAAATAGTTAAAATTTGTAATAGCTGAAAAATGAATCTCTTCAAATTAAAAAATAACCTTTAATTTACTAATGATGTGTAAAAACTCATCATATTGTTTAACCATTCATGGCATAGACCATTCTCATGTTATGTACCTAGAAATAATTGCACAACGTGTAACTTAGTTACATGGCATGTGACCCTCATACATCCTTTCAAAATGATCGGTTAAAGATGAGAGTCCAAAAAATATATGACTTCACCATTATTAGTATCCTCGCAATTCATTCTCAACCCTACCCAGTCAACGAAAAGGAAAACCCACGATAAGGTTAAAGACATACATCTCATATTAGTAACGGGATATTACGTAAAACCTAAGTATCCTAATTTCCTTTGTCCCCTTCCATGGATAAATCCAATTTCTTATCCCTAATACCCCAAAATAACTCTAAAACACCCTCATGCCAAGATTAAAACCCCAAAAAGACAGCTCCACCTAGGCCTTCTCTTAGTCACCCTGATATACATGGTTTAGACCATTTTCTACGTCAAGGTAGTTCTTTCAATCATGTAATCCTTTGATAATAAGAATCATAAATTCTATAAGGGATGAATCACTCATTTTCCTCCCTAACTATTGAGGGCCTTAGGGTATAGTCAATCATGTATTACCTTGATTATGAGGACTCTATCTTTTAGGGGACCGGTAGGAATAATCTTTGTCTTGGCCCTCTTAGATCACCTGAATTAGTCATTCCTAACCTACATCATGTTCAATGGGTTACCTAATAACCATTTAATCAACCTCTAAAGTCAAATAAATTACACATTAACATAAATGGGTTACTAATATAGTTTTTTTTTTCAACCTGCTTTTTCATGATTCGTTTTTCAAGTCGAACCAGAAAGGGTATCTCACACATAAGTCCCATACCATCCATTTTTTGAAATTTTTCATAGTTTTACATTCTAAATAACTTTAAACAAATTATAATCATTCCCTAATGTATGAACTTAAACAGTAATACAAAACGGTTATGTACACATAACCTTAAAATTCACTTCATCATTCTTAGACACATGACCCTAAAAGGAACTTCATTAGTCCCAGATACATGAACCTACAAGGGACTTCATTGGTCATATAATAATGTCCTTCAAAGGAACCACAATGGTCATTTTAAATGGCCTTAAAAGGTATGATGGGTATCATTAAATGGAATTGAACTACATGGACTTTTATTTCCTTCATATGGATACGTAGGAATCCCTTTTCATGGACCTAATCCCAACTCCATAACACCTACCTTTCTTGATGATTATAAGTTCTAGAGTATCTATATGTATGAATTTAAATTATAGTATAACTAACCAATTATGGGAAATATATAGAACCTGTCATACATATAGAGTTCTCATGAATTCATGGAATCAAACAATCACTTTCATGAAGAGGGTATCTAATATTGAAACTATGAAGGATTTCATGAATATTTATAAAATCTATAAGAGATTATTATTCTATGAAATAAGAAAATTCATGGAATGGTATATCCTCCCATACTACAGATTTTGACATGAAATTCAAATCATCGTTAGTTCCTCTTAATGACTGCTTGACTTTTTAAAGTTGTTATGTGATTAAATAAAAAAGAAGATGTAAAAATTAATCGAGGAAAATATACTAATTCATGATGACCATCAATTTTGGATAATTCATGGTCATACATAGAGAGGTAAATCATCATCAAACTTCATGTAATATATGAATTTAGTAGTAATGAGTGATAAAGTTGAGATGTATTTTTTTGTATAAAACAATACAATTTATATATTTATACACTAATTTATTAATATTAACAAATACATACATATAAATTGGTAAAATCATATCTTATAAAATTCAATAATGTATAGGCCTTATATTCACTAAATTTTACGGTCTTGTTAAACTTGTTACTTTAATACGTAACTTCTAACAAATCTTTAGGTGAACATTTAATAAATCCTCTCACTAAAATACCTTAATTTGTTAACATCTATAAATAAATATTGTTTAAATAATGGTTATATTAGGATTCATAGTCCACATGTTCAACTCCTTGACATAATATTTAAAATTATTTACTTAAAAAAATCTAATGTTATTATGTTAACTAATTCTGTTGATTTAAATACCTGTAACTATTTTTATGTTCATCATTATTTTGTAACATTTTTACTAAAACTTTTATTCGAGATCATTTAGAGAAATATAAATTTTTCTTTTTATATTAATTTTAATATTTAAGAATATATATTAAAATAATTTTGAATATAAAGTGGATTAAACTTTTAATTAGAGAGGTATAATCATTTATTTATTACACTTTAAAATTTTCAATGTTCAAAAATAATCCCACAAGCCTATTAGAAACTATATTTTCTCTAAAATATTTTTCTAAAATGAAAAATATTTTCTTGAAGGAATAATAATTATTTCTGTTGGATAAATATTTGAAAAATAAACATTTGATAAAAATATCATATATAGTATTACATATATTGAGATAATTATTTTAAAGATAAAATTTAATTATGTAAAATATGATATTTTTGGGTGGTGGGGACTATTTCCATCATATTAAAAAAATAACTTCGATCAACTCATTTATCATGGACAAAGATCCTTTTTACCCTATCTTTTTTTAAAAAAACATTATATAATTATATGAGTGATAAGTCATGTTTATCAAAACCAAAATATCAAATTATTTATAACAACCATCATTTATGAATAAATTCCCTTTCAATATAAGATAAAATAATATCATAATACCCATTATTTATTTTGATCCACTTTAGATTTGAAGTAATCTATCATATCTTAAAACTTAATATATAAACCCTTTGATTTACCATTTAAATTCATGATTTAAGATACTTATTGAAATTATACTTCAATTTTGATCTCCTATACATATTAAAAAAATTAATGTATAGTTTTTATGATATACCTTTCAAAACATAATAATTGATTTCTATAACCATAATTCTTGATATAGAATTGCTATAAATATTCTTGAAACACTTCAGGTTTTCCAGAAAATTTCATCTCCAATGTCTATGTTTTCCACAATGGAAACACTTTCAATATTTAAAATCTCACATTTTCTATTTTAAATAAGTTTATATAGACTCACTAAAACCATTATTGTTTTTATTTTAGTAAGAAATTTTAATCTTTTATTTGTGTACAATCATCACAAAACATGATCATGGACCACCCATATCCCAATCATTAATCCTAAATATATTATGGATAATGTGTGAACTTTTTGTGGACAAATTTATTTTTTATTTTATAATGAACTATAAAAACCATTCCATTAGTAATTATATAATGAATTCCATGACCATATCAAGCCTGAGTGGTGACCCCACTCATGAAAATTCATTTATGTACCCAATATTATTGATCATATAAGGAGACACCAATGAAAATTCTTCCATTTTGACTAAAGTGTACTTTAGAAACTTTATATATCTCATGTATAGATTATTCTTGAGAGAGACACTTCATATTGTATATTTTCAAAAATCATCCCAATTATCAAATTTCTTTTAACGATTCAAATCCATAGAAATAAGATTCAACATATATACATAAATTGAATAATTATTATTCTTATTATAACAAGCATTCTCTTATTAACTCGTTTTATCAACATGTTCTTTCTCTAGAAGTTTTTTTTCTCCAACACATAGTTTTTTATTTTTTCTTGATAACTATTCTCATGTCCCCCTACCATTCTAGTAAGGTTCTTTTTTTATACTTAACCTTTTTAATAAATGACCCCAAAGTCAAAGTTGATGTTGATTCTATTTTTATCTACAACATAAGTTTTTAAAAGATAATTATGATGTTTTACAATTATTTAAAAATAAAGTTTATTAAATATGATCCAATTAAAATAATGACCCTTTTAATTTATATTATATCAATTAGTGGTCCCAGATCCACATTTTATCATGTATTATCAATATTAATATTATAACATAATCTATGAATATATCCTATAGAAAATCATTTAAAAAATATCATATTTTACTCTTGGATAGTTGAGTGGGAAACTCTTTAACCAAATCCTCCATATGGATTATCAAAACATTATTCCTATGGTATCCTAAATTTAGGGGTTTATTAGTTATGAATAATAAAAATACCATGAATTGAATAATAACTTCACCATTAAGGTCACCTAAATGGTACTTTATTTACACAATATTAACCATGGGTTCCCAGCTCTGTCATAAAACCTACCCATTTGGATGATCATGGTTTTGAAAATTGTTCTCCTTATAAAGTGTCTAATACTTTGAATTATAAGTTTTTTTAGCATCTCACTATCTTATATCATGTATTATATTCATTTATACATTCTTATAATTATTTAGTTTCTATATCACATACTTTCAACCAAATTATTATGTTTAAGATATATTAATATATAGCACTTTATAAAAATCATGCTTTTTATTACCCACCCAAAACTAAAACTCTATTATATTCATTAATATAAAAATATATCCCATTAATAATATACATGAAACCATTTCATGTAAATTTTATCGGTATATGAAACCAAAATCCCCATAATAGTAAGAATGGTGGGATAGGTAGTCAACCACTTTTTTTGGATAGGTCCTAACCCCTAGGCTAGAGAGAAACTTGAATCAAAGTCCCACTATGAATAAATCAATTATATAGAGTGGACATAATTTAAATACAATACTAACACCTAATGTGAATAAATTTATAAAACAAAGTGTTTTTGAGTTGTTGTTGATCCGAGAAATAATCTGCATAAGATGAAGAATATTTTTTTATGTCGATGTGTTTTATCGTTAGTACACAAATCACATGAAAACGTTAATACTTATTTATGATGTTTTTGAATTGATTATTTGTAACAGCCCGAGATTTTATGAAAAATATTCTTTTTAATTTTATTAATGTCTTGTTTTTTACGCTACATCAAAAGGAGCTTGCACAACACACATCCTTGACTTGCCTTGCATTACACGCAGTCACGACATTCCTCTATAGCGTGTGTAGTACGCAATAACGAGTTTCATTAAACAACAATATGCTATTAAAATATTATTAAAACTAGCCGTTATGAATAGTAATAACCACTTTTGAAATTTTTTATATTTTATTTTTCAAAATGGAATTAATTTCTGGATTCGTAATATCGAAATTAGCTTAGGGTGAAATTTTGGTACTTTTCGGATAACTTTCATATTCTGATGAATAGTGAAAATTACTAGATTATAATTAAAAACAACTTTTTTAATCGAAATAATTAATAGTGATAAATCATTAAATTGAGTGGTTTTAAAGTATATTTAGAATATATTTTTGCAATTTAATACGATGTTGGTCATTGGATGTAATTTCACATTTAAACCAGACATAATCAAGTGTCAATCTTTTGGTAGATATTGTTTCTTAAAAACACACTATTTGTTTTAACAGCGGGATTTAATTATAAAAATAATTAATGAAACTTCTATGTTATGAATTTGGTAAAATAGACTTCATTTTTGAATTCGAAATATGAAATATAGCTTAGGATGAAATTTTGGTATTTTTCTGAAAACTTTCAATTTTTGATGAATAGTGAAACCACTAAGTGGTAGGTTAAAAACTGAATTTTGCATAAAACTTAATTTTACCGCTTCTGTGAATGGAATTTCGAAAATCCGACAGACACGGTTAATATCAAGGACTAAAATGTGGTTCAATGAGATGAAAATAATTTTTGGTGAATAGTAACTTTTTACTTTTTTTTTACCACGGTTAATAGTAAATAGGGTAACTAAGGGTAAATATGATATTACTATTACCATAACACATGTCCTAATTCTATTGGATAAGTGTAATTAGACCAAAAACAACCTTATGAATATAATATGACCATTTAGGTCCACTTGGATTAGATTATGACATTTAATATTATTTTATTTAATGAATAGTTAAAATAGTTAAAATCAAAGTTTAATAACTAAAACATTTTTAATATGGGGTTATACATAAGATAAATTCGACTATAAATATTCATTAGAAAGATAAAAATATTTCCTACATAATGATATTTTATTTATAATTTTTATACTTTAAATAAATTAATTTATTTATGACACAACGATGATGCAGTAATTACCCTTTTAAGGAAATATTAACATAATCGATGTTATAAATGATCAAATGAATGTAATTTGAGACTTTTTATGAATTACACTAATTTTCTAGGTTACTATGATATATTAGTGTTTATTTAATCAACTTGGTTCGAACATATAATTCTGTTATGACTTTCACAAAAATAATATATCAAAATAGTGTCAAAATTGACACAAAATAGTTTTTAAATCAAATATTATATTATTAATTGTTATTTTATTCCTAAAAATCTAAGGTTCGGACAAATGACTTAGATAAGTATATATGTATTAATAATAAAAAATTTGGGGTTCGTTTGGCATGTTATAGTAAGTGTATTAACCATATAGGGAAAGAAAACAAAAAGACACGGTAAAAGTTAAATTATTTTACTTAGAGTTAAATCTAATTGATAAGGTTAAAATAATACCCTAAACTTGTCTAAATCTTATTGGTTGATAGGATTTCGACCCATACCCACTTTAGCTTCTAAATAAGACCCTTTGGAACCATTATAAACCGATTTTGACATTAATATAAAATAATATTTTGAGGTATTCCTAAGGTGCCCCTCTCCTCCCTTATAAAAGGACACCTCCTCCCCCTCCTCCTCACACCAATTTTAGCACTCATGCTCGTCCAACACCTGCCAAAATCTCTTATCCACTTCCCTAGCAACATCCTATAGGTTCTGGTCTTCCTCAAAGACCAATTTTAGTGCCCTAAGAGGAGGTCTCAAAGAGGCGCTTCAAAGAAGAGGTAATTACCGTTACCAATTCTTTCATATTTATTTCTTCTTCCACTTCTTCTTCTTAGGTTGTTTCATTATGAAGTAATAACATCAGTATAACTCATATACTGATATGTTATTTTAATTATGAAACAACTCTATTTCACCATCTATCCATCCTACGGGAAAAGAAATCACCGCGCGTGCATACGTACGGAATATCGTCTCCACGCCGTGGTGTAATCTATTTTCCACCACCACCTTACATGGATGGGTATAATGGTATAAAGAATAACAATACATAGTTATTACAACATCATATTGATTCTGATATATTGTATAATCCACTCCAATTCAATTCAATATTTATGGAAATGATATCATTGCTCGTGCGTACGTACGGACTACCGTCTCCACGACGCGATGAGATTCATTCTCCATGTTAACCATTTAAGAATGATTATAATGTATATATAAGAAATAATAATGAAATATATGACATTATAAAGCTACTGGATTTATGTATATATATATATGTATGTCATCTACTTACTTCCATTAAAGAAAATAAGGAAAGGAAAACAACGTTCATGCGTACGTACGGACTACCGTCTCCATGAACGGTGTTTTTGATTTCATTTATCTATCTATTATATATATATATACTGAATATATATGATATATAAATCATATTTTATATTCTGGAAGTAAGTAAATCATGATATAAGTAATAATAATGTCAAGAACAACAAGTCAAAACACCTACGATAAATGAAACGATTTTACCCAAAACGCTTCTTTAACATGGAATTTACAAAAGAATGGGTAATATAATGTCATAAGTGAACCATATATGATATCATAACAATGAATATGATTCTGTAATAAGTCAATGACATTATTTAAATCATTATACAGGAGGTTCGGACACATACGAAGCAAATCGGACCTAAGGTAAGAAAAATATCACAATCTCATTTTTATCCGAGATTGTTTATTCGTAAGTATTTACTGGGGTGTATTTTATTATCCACATCCATGTTTCATCAATATGAAATATTATTTACATCCACCTACAATTGTTTAAATCCATTTTTACCCTTCGGTGAGTTTTTAGTAATATGTATGAAAGGAATCTTTTGTCGTTTTTCATACGAGGTACTTTTTGACTTTTCCGACAAAAGAACGAAGAATGTTTTTTTTAACTTATACGGCATGAATGGATTTTTAAAACATTATTTCCAAGAAACTTCCTTTACAAGTTTTCAAGTTTATTTTTAATCATCTTATTTTGTTTTAAAGTCATATGACATGTTATGAAAGGAAAATTGTTTTTGAAATAAAAGTATATTTTCCTCAAGAATAGAGTTCAAGTATTTTATCAAAATTATTTTACAT
The DNA here is from genome assembly GCA_963277665.1 of Viscum album. Classification (NCBI taxonomy): domain Eukaryota; kingdom Viridiplantae; phylum Streptophyta; class Magnoliopsida; order Santalales; family Viscaceae; genus Viscum; species Viscum album. The sequence continues at coordinate 563,001,385 of OY728164.1, read as the reverse complement.
CTAAGATAATAAAGGGTTCTGTTTTTATCCCTATTATTACATTGATTTGATCATGTTGTGATGGAATTATTTTTATGAATTCCTTTATCTTATATGAATTGATTTATGATGTCATGATGTTTCAAGAATCCCATTTTTGTTACATGTGTTATGTGATGATGTATGATTATGTGGCAGACATAAGAAAGGATTCATTATAAGATGGGTGGGACCTATATCTCCCTCCAATGCATTGGGTAAAGATTTTATATCTCATGAGATAGACAGGGCTGGACGGTAGGTTATACCGGTTCAGTGACACAGGACTGAAACGAGGGTTACTCGATTCAGAAAGGGACTTTGTCCACTAAGATAGTCTTGGCAATGAGTCTTGACTAACAAGAAATGATTCTCTATGATTATGTGTGAATGCCACAAAGTTTCATGTTTTAAGTTATGATTATTGTGATTACATTTCACTGCCATGATTTATCCCATGTTATGAAATTATGCTCTCTTTTGCAGGTTAAGATTTCCAAAATGTTATGTTCTTATGAATACGATGTGATTGATATTTCTTTTGTTTACCCTTACTGAGCATTTGATCTCACCCTTTTATGTTTTCTTTTCCCCAGGATATAAAGAAAGGTTTTAGGTAAAAAAAAAGGGAAGATCTTTATAGGAGATGTTGAAGATCTTTCACCACGATTAGAAGATTGCGTTCTGAGTTTCCAAAGACACTAAACTATTACGATCCTTGTGTGTATGTAATAAGTATTCCTCAAATGTAATGTAATGTCAATGTACGTCAAGTTTTGGGTCTCTATAGTTGGTATCAGAGGCAAAGGAGGTAGGAATGTATCCGATCCTTGGGAACTCTCACATGTGAGCGTTGGACGAAGCATGGCTCTCTGCCCAAGGGCTTCATGAGGAAATGGCTGCCACTGGGGATGGTGGTGTGTCCCGCACAGGGGGTGTAGCCGCCCATGGAGTGCCCTGATAGGTATCAACTATAGTCCACTGGAAGTAATTCCAGACCATTACAGTTGGTATCAGAGGAAAGGTTTAGTCAACCTTTGGAAACTAGGATGCGAAAACGTTAGTGAGATCCCTAGAGATATTTCTACGGTATGTCTAGGGATGTCCCTAAGGTTAAGTATACGTATAGGTTATAGTACTAGAACTACGCTAACGATCATAGAATTAAACCTAAGATGTTAGATATTGAAGGAACTTCCCCTTTATTATGTTGTTTTCCCTAGCATGATTTTTGTCTCTCACACTATTCGTTTTGGGTTTTAGACGATGGCTGGAACCCGAAGGAACCGTGTTGATCAATGCAATGGACAATGCAATGATTTTCCTCCTGAACAAACAAATGTTATGGGAGATGGAGTGCAAAATCTTATTGTTATACTTACACAAGCTATGAATCATTCTGGACTTCCAAATGAGCAGAGAAGGGAACAATATTCTATTGAGTCCTTCATGAGGCAACGTCCACCTTCTTTCAGTGGGTCTTCTGATCCACTTGTTGCTGAACAATGGATCAGTACCACTGAAAAGATATTTTCAGTTCTTCAATGTTCTGAACATGATAAAGTCATCTTAGTAGTATATCGTTTGGAAGGTGAAACTGATAAATGGTGGAATCTTATCAAGAATACAAGGCAAAGAGATGAAATTGAGTCCATGGAATGGGACGAGTTCAAGAACTTATTTTTCAATAAGTACTTCCCTCGTATTCTTCGAACGAATATGGAAAAGGAGTTTCTTGAGCTGAAATAGAAGGATGATGAATCTGTTGGTATATATGAAGCGAATTTTACAAGACTTGCAAGGTATGCATCTGGCATTATCATCCAACCTGAAAGTAAAGTTGATCGATTTTTCAGTGGCTTAAAACCAAGTCTTCGAAGGGCATTAGCTATAAGAGACTTCAGTAGCTATGAAGAAATTGTGCGTTGTGCTATCAAGGTAGAAATGGAAGTTTGTGTTACATATCCATCTCATGGTTTTGACAAGAAACGAAAGATGGAGTTCAAGGAGAAATCTCAGAATAATGGTGAAAAGAAGATGAATGTTTCCTTATGCACAAAGTGTGGAAAGAAGCATGGTGGAGATTGTCTTAAAGGGACTAGAAAATGTTTTAAGTGTGGAAAAGAAGGTCATCAAGCAGCTGAGTGTCGAAGTAATGGAAAAAGGGTTTCTAATGATGTGAATAAAGAAAACAATGCAGAGAACGCACCACCAACACTTTAATGCTTCAAGTGCAAGGCAATGGGGCATTATGCTAATAAATGCCCCAATCCAAGGGTTAGTGATGATCAACATGAGCAACCACTGAATGCAAAGGACAAAGGGAAGTCACATGCGATCACTATTGGAAATGTTGAATATGACAACGATGTGGTGGAATGATTAAGTGTTTATGTAATGGGATTCCAAAATAATGTTGTATCATTGAGTATTGCAATATTTATTGATGTGGTATTCAAAGTGATTGAGATATTTTTTGGAAATAAGATGATATGCGCATAATGAAGGGAAAACAAGAAAATGAAATGTTTAATAGTATTCATGAGCTCATGATTGATATAAGGACTAAGTGATATCATGGTTTGAGTATATTGAATTTTTTAGGATTTTGGTATGTGGAAAGTGTTAACTTTAAACTGCATTCATGTTTTCACTAAGGTATTCAAGAGAGTACATGATTAAGGACTTTGAATGTTTATAATGTGACCAACAAGACATATCTTATGGGGATCAACGATGGTATTAAATCTCTGGTAATTGTTTTCACTATATTATGAGAGTGAACTGCAGTATTATGGGTAAGCCTAAAGATTGGAATGGATTATGTTGGAATAAGTTATTATTTTTTAAGGATAGAAGTTTTTTTTCTCGATATTATTGATGGGATGTTATAGTAATATAGTCTTAGAAAAAGGACAACCTGCAGGATGGGCGACAACCCATCGCGTCGGACAAGCCTGTGGGAATCGAACCCACAACCGAAGTGCGACTGGCCTTTATCGCCTACCACTGGCCTACAGGAAGTCCTTGTTTAGTAGAAACTAGTTTTATTATAGTAAGGTGTATGACATATGATGTATATGTCCATTTTAGGAACCATATATGATTAATATCACTATAGATCGACTTATGTATATAATTCTTTTTGCTAACCTTTTTTTTGAGACAGATGGAATGACCCGTCATTCTATCACATGATCTGCTAACACTTCACGAATAACAAATTCAACTTCATTTATTTAAGAGATGAAGTGGAAATTGTTAAAGGCACGAACAACAGTGAGATTGTACCAAAATAAAGTAAGTATTTATTCTAATTCAAATTCTTTAACATTAGGGAAACAATCTTAAAAACCAAAAATGTTGTCCTAGTGATCTTATATCTGATGAATCAGATGGTACCTTAGATCGTCACAAATTTATGGCTTTGTGATTGCTGGCTTTTCCATAGCCATGTTCTCTACCACTCTCCATCAGAACATGATGGTTAGATTTCTCTTCCATATCAATATTTTCACCTATGTGGAAACCCAGTGACTAGTTTATTTGGGTAACCGTTACGTTTCATACTTTTGTTTTTAAAGATTGGTTTTGATATTCCTTTTTACGATGTGGGTTTCTATTAAAGAAACTTTCGAATAATAAACCATTTATAACCCCGACGAATTTCGAGGGCGAAATTCATTTTAAGGGGGGTAGAATGTAACAGCCCGAGATTTTATGAAAAATATTCTTTTTAATTTTATTAATGTCTTGTGTTTTACGCTACATCAAAAGGAGCTTGCACAACACACATCCTTGACTTGCCTTGCATTACACGCAATCACGACCTTCCTCGATAGCGTGTGTAGTACGCAATAACGAGTTTCATTAAACAACAATATGCTATTAAAATATTATTAAAACTAGCCGTTATGAATAGTAATAACCACTTTTGAAATTTTGTATATTTTATTTTTCAAAATGGAATTAATTTCTGGATTCGTAATATCGAAATTAGCTTAGGGTGAAATTTTGGTACTTTTCGGATAACTTTCATATTCTGATGAATAGTGAAAATTACTAGATTATAATTAAAAACAACTTTTTTAATCGAAATAATTAATAGTGATAAATCATTAAATTGAGTGGTTTTAAAGTATATTTAGAATATATTTTTACAATTTAATACGATGTTGGTCATTGGATGTAATTTCACATTTAAACCAGACATAATCAAGTGTCAATCTTTTGGTAGATATTGTTTCTTAAAAACACGCTATTTGTTTTAACAGCGGGATTTAATTATAAAATTAATTAATGCAACTTCTATGTTATGAATTTGGTAAAATAGACTTCATTTTTGAATTCGAAATATGAAATATAGCTTAGGATGAAATTTTGGTATTTTTCTGAAAACTTTCAATTTTTGATGAATAGTGAAACCACTAAGTGGTAGGTTAAAAACTGAATTTTGCATAAAACTTAATTTTACCGCTTCTGTGAATGGAATTTCGAAAATCCGACAGACACGGTTAATATCAAGGACTAAAATGTGGTTCAATGAGATGAAAATAATTTTTGGTGAATAGTAACTTTTTACTTTTTTTTACCACGGTTAATAGTAAATAGGGTAACTAAGGGTAAATATGATATTACTATTATCCTAACACATGTCCAAATTCTATTGGATAAGTGTAATTCGACCAAAAACAACCTTATGAATATAATATGACCATTTAGGTCCACTTGGATTAGATTATGACATTTAATATTATTTTATTTAATGAATAGTTAAAATAGTTAAAATCAAAGTTTAATAACTAAAACATTTTTAATATGGGGTTATACATAAGATAAATTCGACTATAAATATTCTTTAGAAAGCTAACAATATTTCCTACATAATGATATTTTGTTTATAATTTTTATACTTTAAATAAATTAATCTATTTATGACACAACGATGATGCAGTAATTACCCTTTTAAGGAAATATTAACATAATCGATGTTATAAATGATCAAATGAATATAATTTGAGACTTTTTATGAATTCCACTAATTTTCTAGGTTACTATGATATAGTAGTGTTGATTTAATCAACTTGGTTCGAACATATAATTCTGTTATGACTTTCACAAAAATAATATATCAAATAGTGTCAAAATTGACACAAAATAGTTTTTAAATCAAATATTATATTATTAATTGTTATTTTGTTCCTAAAAATCTAAGGTTTGGCCAAATGACTTAGATAAGGATATATGTATTAATAATAAACAATTTGGGGTTCGTTTGGCATGTTATAGTAAGTGTATTAACCATATAGGGAAAGAAAAAAGAAGACACGGTAAAAGTTAAATTACTTAACTTAGAGTTAAATATAATTGATAAGGTTAAAATAATACCTTAAACTTGTCTAAATCTTATTGGTTGATATTATTTCGACCCATACCCACTTTAGCTTCGAAATAAGACCCTTTGGAACCATTATAAATCGATTTTGACATTAATATAAAATAATATTTTGAGGTATTCCTAAGGTGCCCCTCTCCTCCCTTATAAAAGGACACCTCCTCCCCCTCCTCCTCACACCAATTTTAGCACTCAAGCTCGGCCAACCCCTGCCAAAATCTCTTCTCCACTTCCCTAGCAACATCCTAGAGGTTCTGGTCTTCCTCAAAGACCAATTTTAGTGCCCTAAGAGGAGGTCTCAAAGAGGCGCTTCAAAGAAGAGGTAATTACCGTTACCAATTCTTTCATCTTTATTTCTTCTTCCACTTCTTCTTCTTAGGTTGTTTCATTATGAAGTAATAACATAAGTATAACTCATATACTGATATGTTATTTTAAGTATGAAACAACTCTATTTCACCATCTATCCATCCTACGGGAAAAGAAATCACCGCGCGTGCGTACGTACGGAATACTGTCTCCACGCCGTGGTGTAATCTATTTTCCACCACCACCTTACATGGATGGGTATAATGGTATAAAGAATAACTATACATAGTTATTACAACATCATATTGATTCTGATATATTTTATAATCCACTCCAATTCAATTCAATATTTATGGAAATGATATCATCGCTCGTGCGTACGTACGGACTACCGTCTCCACGACGCGATGAGATTCATTCTCCATGTTAACCATTTAAGAATGATTATAAAGTATATATAAGAAAAAATAATGAAATATATGACATTATAAATCTACTGGATTTATGTATATATATATATGTATGTCATCTACTTACTTCCATTCAAGACAATAAGGAAAGGAAAACAACGTTCATGCGTACGTACGGACTACCGTCTCCTTGAACGGTGTTTTTCATTTCATTTATCTATCTATTATATATATATATACTGAATATATATGATATATAAATCATATTTTATATTCTGGAAGTAATTAAATCATGATATAAGTAATAATAATGTCAAGAACAACAAGTCAAAACACCTACGATAAATGAAACGATTTTACCCAAAACGCTTCTTTAACATGGAATTTACAAAAGAATGGGTAATATAATGTCATAAGTGAACCATATATGATATCATAACAATGAATATGATTCTTTAATAAGTCAATGACATTATTTAAATCATTATACAGGAGGTTCGGACACATACGAAGCAAATCGGACCTAAGGTAGGGGAAATATCACAATCTCATTTTTATCCGAGATTGTTTATTCATAAGTATTTACTGGGGTGTATTTTATTATACACATCCATGTTTCATCAATATGAAATATAATTTACATCCACCTACAATTGTTTAAATCCATTTTTACCCTTCGGTGAGTTTTTAGTAATATGTATGAAAGGAATCTTTTGTCGTTTTTCGTACGAGGTACTTTTTGACTTTTCCGACAAAAGAACGTAGAATGTTTTTTTTAACTTATACGGAAAGAATGGATTTTTAAAACATTATTTCCAAGAAACATCCTTTACATGTTTTCAAGTTTATTTTTAATCATCTTCTTTTGTTTTAAAGTCATATGACATGTTATGAAAGGAAAAATGTTTTTGAAATAAAAGGATATTTTCCTCAAGAATGGAGTTCAAGTATTTTATCAAAATTATTTTCCATCTAGGATAATAAAGGGTTCTGTTTTTATCCCTATTATTACATTGATTTGATCATGTTGTGATGGAATTATTTTTATGAATTCCTTTATCTTATATGAATTGATTTATGATGTCATGATGTTTCAAGAATCCCATTTTTGTTTCATGTGTTATGCGATGATGTATGATTATGTGGCACACATAAGAAAGGATTCATTATAAGATGGGTGGGACCTATATCTCCCTCCAATGCATTGGGTAAAGATTTTATATCTCATGAGATAGACAGGGCTGGAACGGTAGGTTATACCGGTTCAGTGACACAGGACTGAAACGAGGGTTACTCGATTCAGAAAGGGACTTTGTCCACTAAGATAGTCTTGGCAATGAGTCTTGAATAACAAGAAATGATTCTCTATGATTATGTGTGAATGCCACAAAGTTTCATGTTTTAAGTTATGATTATTGTGATTACATTTCACTGCCATGATTTATCCCATGTTATGAAATTATGCTCTCTTTTGCAGGTTAAGATTTCAAAAATGTTATGTTCTTATGAATACGATGTGATTGATATTTCTTTTGTTTACCCTTACTGAGCATTTGACCTCACCCTTTTATGTTTTCTTTTCCCCAGGATATAAAGAAAGGTTTTAGGTAAAAAAAAGGGAAGATCTTTATAGGAGATGTTGAAGATCTTTCACCACGATTAGAAGATTACGTTCCGAGTTTCCAAAGACACTAAACTATTACGATCCTTGTGTGTATGTAATAAGTATTCTGCAAATGTAATGTAATGTCAATGTACGTCAAGTTTCGGGTCTCTACAGTTGGTATCAGAGGCAAAGGAGGTAGGAATGTATCTGATCCTTGGTAACTCTCACATGTGAGCGTTGGACGAAGCATGGCTCTCCGCCCAGGGGCTTCATGAGGAAATGGCTGCCACTGGGGATGGTGGTGTGTCCCGCCCAGGGGGTGTAGCCACCCATGGAGTGCCCTGATAGGTATCAACTATAGTCCACTAGAAGTAATTCCAGACCGTTACATTATTAATTATAGATAAATATGAGACTAGAAGACTGATATGATTAGATATATTGTTCTAGAAAAAATAAAACTTTCTCACATACCAGATAAAGAATAATGACTTTTTCAGACTGGGATATTTAGTCTACGATGTTTTGAAAATTTCAAATTAGTAGATTATTTTTTCTTCTTAAAAGTACCAAAAATCATGATTATTATAAGTTATTCATGATTCAAGTGGAGTTTGTACAATTTAAGGAATTTAATTAACATGAATTTTTTTGAGAGAGGTTTTCATACATAGTTTATCATAAATAGTTCACTAGATAGAGTGCTTTTGTAATTTTTTGGACAAAATAATTATATGAATCCACCATAAAAAGTATCTTTATTGAATTAGAATATAGAGAAAATATTTTGAATCTAATGGTAGAACATTAAAGAGTTCATTGTATATATAATGTTGTATGAATATTTTTGTGTTCATCGAACAAATAACATCGGATGAAAAAACATGATTTCATCAGACAAGAGATATATGGATAGAGGGGAACCATAAAAAATGAACCTTGAGAATAAATTCTATAGATAGAATTAATATATATAATAGTTCCTCTTAAAAAGAATAGGATATAGTTTTAAGGATATTTATAAATATTTTACAGAGTAATACATTGTGATGATGTTAAGTTGTACATTCAACGCCTCAATAATCATAAAAGAAAGATTATGATTCTTATTGGCATTTTAGGATTATTTGAATATCATTAACATTGTGATTTGAGGAATGATCATATGAGGTTTTTTTACTCTAATTTGTTTAAAGGATTTGAATTCAATCAACAAGATAAATACTCGAGCGATAAATTCAAATTTAGAGTGGGAAATTAAAATTTGGATTTCAACCACCCCCCTTATTTTTTGGAGAAACAATGAGTATCTAAAGGGGAGAATATTATTTGTAAAGTGTAAATGAAGAAGTGTGGTTCCAACTGAGAATATTGAGATATCATTTTGTCATATCATAGGTCAAATCGTTTTAGAAAGATAAGTACCAAACATAAGGTACTAGATAGAGAATTATCAAACATAGGGTACCAAACATAGAAGTATCAGACATACGGTATTGAGCGAATAAGGTGCCAGATAGAGAATAAAGGTTCGATATGGACATGTACTAGATAAATAAGTGAGGTTATAGATTAAGTAATACCAGATGGATAGGTACCAGAAGTAGGGGTTCTAGATAAATAGGTTAATACAAAGAAGTTTTATACTAAGGGCTGAGAGCTATTTTTTAAGAAATAGAAGAAGAAGATGAATTAACTTTTAGAAGCACAAGTGTGAAGACATTTCAAGAAACAAAGTGGTGACGTGTTGAAACCTGTTGTTGAATGTGTATTTAATTATTGAAAAAATTATTTTATAATATTATATATGTAAGTAACATAAGTACTGTCAATGGAATATAGTGCAATTCATGTGATGGATATACCCTACTTTATTTAAGAAAAAAATGATTGTTTTCTAATGGATGTATGATCTCAGATTATTTCCAGTTCATGTAAATGAATAGATACTCTTATTTAGTTGTAAACCTTGTAGATTATTATATTACTATGGGTGTTCTTGTGTCTATTTTTTCAGTGGAGTAAATTCTATCTAACTAGAGGTGAAGGTTGTTATTAAAGGGAAAGACATAAAATGACAAAACACTAATTTACCCCCCGCCCCCACAAACCCTCTCAATGGTCACATGGATCCTAAAAAATTCCTTTTAATTGGTATTTGAGGTAGGTTTCTTCATTTTCTCTTAGATATTTAGATTTTGAGGAATAAGAAGGTTGTTATGGATGTTTTTAATTCAGTTGATACTAAATATATTCCCAATTTTTTATTGGAATAACTGTCATATCGAAAGGTAAATATTATTTATTATCTTTTATTCATTGGATATAAAGTTATGGAAGCTTCTACATATAGATTCACTACTCCTGCATAAAGTTCACCCTTAATAGAAACTGATAAGAATAATCTAGAGAATAATGGGTGAACCATAAATGTTATACATTCTTCTTTCATAAAAAGTTAATTTATAAGAGTTAAATGAATTTTAAAAATTGAAGGCATCTGGGACAAGTTGGAAAATATTTATGAATGAAATTAAAAAGTAAAGAAAGATAAGTTATAGATATGTATATTGAAATATAAAGATCATAAAATAGTAGATGATGAATCTATTGATGATTTATTTTCAAGGGTTAATGAAATTGTAAGTTCTATAATATTTTTTGGTGAGAAATTTGAAGATTAATTATTTTGGAAAATATTTTATGAATTATTCCTAATAAACGTGATTCCAAGGTATTATCTTTAGAATATAGAAATCTGGAAACTCTCTATCAAGACTGTTTTCATATTATTCTCATTACATATGAAAGGTGAAGAGAAAAAATATGTCATGAAAAATTAAAAGGTTGATCAAGAAATATATTTCAATGATACTAATAAAGGAAAGGCTAATAAAGTTTTTGAGTAAAAAGTTAGTGAATCTTACATTGAAGATGGAATGAGTAAAAAATTTAATAAATTCATGTATTTTTTCTATAAAATTGAAAATATTCATAGGGAAGTATAAATTAAAGTTATCATTGATGTTCATTAACTGTGGAGACATTGGAAAGTTTGAAGAAATTTTTCCAATGATAAAGGAAGATGAAGATAGTGATAAAGAGGATGGAAATTTAAGAAGACCACTGAATAAGAATATATATAATTCAAATTCCTATTAAAAAGGAAAGTATAATAAGTTCAATAAATATAAAAAGAAATATATATTTTTTTAATATGAGAAAGGTGATGATATTTAAGTGAAATATGAATATTCAATTGATGATGGTTCTGAGAAGTTTCTTATTAAAAAAGTGAATGATAAAAGTTTTATCGATTTTTAATGTAGCGACTCTAAATAATAATAAGTGTAAAATTAGATGGAGTATATGCACAAAATAAAATTTAAATAATGCCTCCAAAAAATTTCTAAACTTAATAAAGAAAACACGAAGTCATAGAAATATATTTAACCTATTAAAAATCAAGAAACAGTGTATGAAGAAGAAACATTTAGAGTAAAAAAAGATATTGACGACTAGAATAACGTTCTTGATGAGAATAAAAACCTAAACCTCAAGCTTGATGAGAATAAAATTTTTAATCCAAAAGTGCCTTATTTTTGTATGGATTGAAACAGAATTTTTGAGTGTCTCATAGCTTTATAATGAAGGAAATGAATTTTTTTTCAAAAATATATTTATTTATTGTTAAAAGGATTGAATATTGTAAATTCATAATAGGAGGGAAATGAACTAAGGAAAATGAATTAAGGAAAATCTATTTCAGGTTGGAGATTCATAGGACTCATGTTATATGAGAAATACAGTTGAAAATTATTTATGTAATAAAAGTCTTGGACATATGTTCTAGAGGAATATAAACAATTTTGAAAAAGAGAAAAAGTGTTTGTGATGTTCCTAACATAATAAGAATAAGATATTGTATTTTTTTCAATACTACAGAAAGGGGATATTTCAAATTCAGAACATAATAGGGCTCAGATACATAAAAATCATCTCTTGGGGATTATTCATTCCGACATTTATGGTTCAATGAGAAATTAAACAATAAATGGAGATAATTATTTTATTTCCTTTTTTAATGATTTAAATACTATTACATGTATTAAATTTTAATAAAAATAGTGTCTCTCAAAAATTTTAATAGTATCATGATAATTGATGAAAAAGAATTTGGATACTACAAGAAGAACACTCAAAATATGTTTGCAAATCTATCTTAGTGGGAGAAAACTATTTAAGTATGAAGTTGGAAGGAATAATGATCCCAAATAATTTTTAAATTGATTTTAATCCTACTATATTTAACATCCTCTAGACCAAAATTGGTTTATTTTGTTATCATGTGTATTATATTTCAAAGTGTACCAAAAATGACACATTTATTGGCTAGAAAATTAGTTCTAAAATAAATTAGAGGTATTATAGGTTTTGGATTAAGGTATAATAGTAAGGGAAGGTTTAATATAAAAGAATATACATATGAAGACTAAGAAAGTTGTTTCAATGAGAAAAGATCTATATCTTGTGGAGTTTGATTTTTAAAATAAAGATGTGTAAATTGGCATACAAAGATTAAGAGTGCAATGACTATCAGCACTACAGAAGCTGATTATGTATATTTCAATCAAGAAATAACATAATTAATTTTTATGAAGACATATTTGGAATATTTTTTGGTTGATATAAAGATTCCCCTCCTCTTGTTTTGTGATAATCAAAGTGTTATCAATATCAGTAATAATATAGTTAAATGTTCATGATCTATGAAAATTAAAATTAAATATTGCAATATAAAAAACATGTGGAATGAAATGAACTAGAAATAGAGTTTGTACCTATAAAATAGAAATTATCTAATATATTCACTAAACCATTGTCAAAGGAAACATTTCAGAAGGTGAGGTTGATTATGGTCATTCAACCTCGCTATCTTCAAGACTAAGCTATGTGATCTTTATCCCCACTATCTTCTTGTATTTGGATATTATTTTAAAAAGGGGTATAAATATGACAACATAAATATATCCATTTATATTTAATTTACCTATTAAGGGAAGGAATATATTTAGTGGGAGTTTTTGAAAGGGTAAAGTTGTGATGTCATCATGTGTGAACTATTTTAGTAGTTTATCAAAGTTAATGAGGGGTCTTTTCCTTATAAGATTATGTTTTCTTTTAGGTTTGTTATAATGAGGTCTTGAGTTCAAGAAGAGGTTTTTAATGATTACTAATTACTAATTTTTAGGTAGTGTGGCATTTTTTCCAATATTCTTATTTCCTATATCGATCTCTCTCACATAAGTATAAAATTTTTGAATGGCGACCTATTTCTTGGGTTTCAGATCTTGAGTGATTTGTGTTCCTTGTTTGAATATAAAATACAAAGGGGGTGTTTTTTATACCAATAGGTTTAAAGATAATATTTGAACTAATAAAGAAGATAGATAAGGGGAATAAAGTTTGTTTTTTTAGTATATAAATAACATGAAAAAATTCACCCATGTTTTTGATGTTTCCATATGTAGTGTTATAGAATGATAATGTAAAGACCCCAAATTTAGTATCTATTATTCAGTGGTTAATTTATTACATTGGAACTATATAAAAGGAATTGCATTTTGAAATACTAAATAGTTTGATTGTCTTGGTAAAATAGATACACACTTGAATTAAACATTACAATAGATATCACAAAATACAACATAGTATTTTCTTTGAGTACATGAATATTCCCTTTAATATATCCCTTTATATCAATCATAATACACTTTCTAGCATCTTAGAGAAAAGAAACATAAAAAAGGGGTGAGATCTAATGCTTAGTAATGGTATGTGTACAGTGGAAGTTCTAATACAAATATAAGGCGTAATTAATATGGAAAGGTAAATAAGTGAAAGAATGTTCCATTTAATCAATAACTTGAACATGAATAATAATATGGAAAGAGTAAAGGATGATCAAATAAACCATATAAACAATCACATGAGTTAGAAATCTATCCATGGATATTTTAAATAATTGAATAATTACATGGACATCAATAAATTATTTCCAAATGATGAAATGAATAATGTTAGACATGTAAAACATACTGTCGAGGCCTCGAATGAGAAATCTAAAAATACCATCAAGGTCTTGTTCTATTACATCTAAATAAATTGGTAATTCCTCGGTCAAAACCCAATAAATTGTTTCTCATGAGACCTGCCAATGCATTCAGAGGCTATAGCACACCCCACTCATCACTTACTAAGTCCAATTAATTCCTCATATGAAATGGGTGAAACATAATAAACATAAACATTCATATTAAAATAACATATGAAATGTTAATAATTTCCCCAATAAATAATCATAATCATAAACCATCAAAAGTAATATGGTGAATGGTATCAAAATAGTACATTCTTAGTCAAACTAATCATAAACCATATAGATAAATTAGGTGGATGGTATAATTAGATCATATTTTTAGGAATATATTCAAAAAAGGATTTTTAAATTGATGAAAATACTTTAAAGATACTTCTAGAATATTTATTGAGGAAAATACCCTTTTTAATTTGAAAATAATTTTTAAAATCTAAAAAACTACACACATAATGAAGAAATAATTTTATTTGAAAATAATATTTTAAAATTTTAAAGGGAAATTAAAATAATTTAATTATAATTATGGTGATAAATTCCATTCATTTCGTATAAGTTAAAAGCAACCCTTTCACACTTTTGTAATAAAAATAAAAAAGTGCCTTGTTTTGAAAATGATAGAAATATTCCTTTAAAAACATTTTTCAAAAAGTAAAACAAGGGTAAAAATGAATTTAAAAAAAAATTGGAGAATATTAAACACATTTTAGAAAACATTTTTATAAAATATGAACATTCAAGAGAAATATTCCTCAATCGATACTTAAAAATTAACAATCCCGAATAATGATGAGATTGTCAAATAAACCCTTACCACTTGGGTTTCTATTGAATCATAATCACCATGAAACAAATAAATTCAAATGAAACATTAAATAACATTACTATAAATAGATTCATGATATAATATATCAAATCATTACTATATAAACTACACAAAATAAATAAGTGGTGAATATGGAATATGTCTCACAAAAGTAAAAGTAAGACGAGAAACCCTTACATTAGGATCGACATCCATCAAATGAATTCAAACCTACTATAAATAAATATATATTTATTATAAATTTATTACATAACAATAATCGTGTATATAATACTATATATAATATTTTATCATCAATTTATTAATAACTCTATTAAAATCATTATTTTGGATGATAATCACTTCATTTTTCATGTATGTCTTGATTCGGTAGATCTAGTCATTATAATTATATTATGGTTAAATAATATCTAGAATATTATTCATTGTATAAATATCATATATATTCAATATAGTGATAATTATACTCATCCATAAAATAATGATATAGAAAAATGAATTACACTATTAATGGAGATGGTAGGTTGTACGTACACATGAACATCATTTTCATTTTTCAATGAAATGAATGAAAGATAGTTATAGACTAATTAAACAACAAATAATAATTATTATATCATATATATCATATATAGTCATTATTTTCATATTTATTACTATACAGGTAAAGTGGTGATGAGAAACAAATTACACCACTATGCGGAGATGGTAAGTCATACGTACGCACGAGCGATGTTTTTTCTTTTTGTTGGATGGTAATGAGATGGAATACGGATTTCTTATAATCATAATAACATATTAGTATATTTAATATACATTATTTATTATTTTTAATATTGTTAAAACATTTTAAGAGGAAGTATAAGAATAAATAAACTTGAAAGAGTTATTAAAGATGATTACCTCTTCTTTGGTGGACTCCGTTTAGATATCTTATTAAGGAACCAAGGATTACTATTTTAGAAGGGTTTTAAGCTCAACAACTTGGATAATAACGGCTATAAGTGAAATTATCATGGTTTTGTCAAGATATATGGATCAATGTGATGTAATTAAGTGAAGGAAGAGTTTCCCTTTTATAATTGAGGGGAGGGGAATTCTTGGAATTTCATAAAATATTAAATTAATATAAATTATTTCTCATGTCCAAATGGCTCTAAAATTGATTTAATTTGAATATAAGGTGAAAATATGTAAAAATAATTTCATAAAATAAAATTTGGATAAGTTTTGGATATGTTTAACCCTTATCATTTAGTTTCAACCCCCCCCCCCCCTGTTAACCCGTTTTACAATTACTATACTATTAAAAAAATTACTCTCTAAGGGTTAATAATGTTACTATAGAAATAAAAAATACACATAAATGGATAATTATATATGTAATTTAATATATACCATTAATTTGGATTAATTTTATATTTTTTTAAATTTTATAACATTTAATAAAATATTATTTATTATAAAATATCGATAATTTCAATTTTTAAAACTATTCATTACTATGACTTTAATAATATAAAGACGACACTTAGAATTCAAAAAAATTATTATATCTATAAAATTTAATTTTAATCTATAAAATTATTTTAACATATTATTTATTTCAAATTATATTAATTTTAATATTTTTAATGTCATTTATTTTATTTTTCTATTAATAGAATAATTATTACGTCAGTGTTGTGTAAGAATTTCATATAAGTATTTATTCAATAAAAATTAAAAATAAATAACAATGATGAATATAAATCTTTTATATTTAAAAATAATATATATATTTAAACATATCTTCTAGATAACCCCATATTAAAAATATTATATTTATTAAAAACAAGAGTGTGACATATTTGACTTTTCATCAAATAAAATATTATAAGGGTCATAATCTCCTCAAAATGACCATGAAATGCTATATAACCAAATATTTTATGATTATGAAAAAAAATTAACTCATAAAATAAGTTTAATTTATGTTTTAAGGTTATTTTATAGTCCTTATCATTTTATTTTTATCTTTAATTACCCAATTTACCCTTTACTATGGTAACAAAAATTACTAAGTTCACTATTCATATTGACAAAAAAATAAAATTGAACTATTTAATAAATTTGAAACCACTAAATAAAAATATTGAATCCATTTTTACAAATTCAAAACATAGAAGTAGAATAATTTAATTTACAATTAAACCGGAAAAACGCAGTGAAAAATAGTTTTTCAGTAAAATGCCATTTTAATACGAAAAATATTTTATACAAAATTAAATAATTAAATTATTTAAAATAAACTTAATTTTATTATTAATAATATAATATAACTAATTTTACTTTGAAACCATTTAAAAAATAAAATGGAATTGTTGGACTCCTCATGTTTTAATGCTCACAAATCATGTTAATCATGTTTAACCTATCACAAATCCTGTTTGAATATTGTTGGACTCATCATGTTTTAACGCTCACAAATCATCTTAATCATGTTTAACATATCACAAATCATGTTTCAAGATTGTTGGTTTCCTTATGTTTTAATGCTTACAACTCATGGTCTAAACTCTCACAAGATCCTAATTCAAAATCTCACAAATTATGTTTGAATATTGTAAAGTATGTTTGATCTTGTTATATTATGTTTTATTATAATAATACTTAAGTATAAACCGTTATATGAGTATTAATAATAATATAGTTTACATATATTTGGCTAAGTCTAAGAAACTGAAAGTCTGCCACCGGTTCTGGATTTTGGCAAAGTCTCGGACACCATAACCCAGACATTGTGACACAGACACCGTAACCCAAACACCGTAACCCAGACACCATAACCCAGACACCGTAATCCAGACAACATGACTCTGACACCCTAACTAGTTCCTGATTTCATAAATCCAGTGACATTGATTCTTTTCTACCATCTCAAAGACATCATAACACGACACCGTTTAGAATTTTGACAAAGGACTAGACACCGTGATCCTGACACTGCATCTGTGATACTGGTTCCAGATCTGAATGCAACTATCTCACCATGACTGTCTCACCGGTCAAAGGAAAATGAGAATACACTATTTCCAGTGACACCATTTCAAGACAAATTGTGACTCTATTCCATACTTAGCCATTTTTCTTTTATTTTCAATTAAATTTAAAAGTTATTTCTAATGGTCATATTTGTGTCATTTAATGACACTAATATATTTAATGTTCTTTTTTAGTCTTATAAGAAGACTGTATGAGGTACTAAGTGTATATATCATACTCCCTGTCAGCTATAATAAAGACACACCGAAGATAAAATATGTGGCGGTGTACGGGCAGCATAGTGAGACAAGAGTTTGAAAAGTTAAATTCATGAAAAATAGAGTAGAACAAATACACTAAAGAACACACAAAGAAATATCTATTCCTAGTGGCTGAACTACTATGAATTAGAACCTCAAAAATCCTCACAACAGAAACACTAAGAAGAATAAGAGCTAAAATAAATATCTCATCAAACTGGAAACTAGAGCATGAGACTCACAATACTCTATTTTCACAAGAGGACTCAGATATCAAATCTGATACATCCTAGAAGTCCAGAGCTATATATAACAACACTCATAGCATTTCTAACCCTTTCTCATCATCTTTTCTCTATTGTTTACTGTCTTTATTACATATCAAGCATCGTGTGTATCTGTATTAAAACACACATTGTCACCTGCATTAAACTGTATGATACAAGATATCCTCACTCAAATATCTTTCTACACTTTGTTTCACCCACATATAACTATGAAAGATTCCTTGTGTGACCTGGTTGTTTGTTTTCCCACATAGAATAGTGGACGAGGTCTTGTGACTTGAAAAGTCTTGTGTAATGTTGTTAACCCCGATACAGGGTGTGGATAAAGGTTATTAATATAAACTTCTTAGTGGTAGGTGATCACCAAGTAGAGTGGATTAGGTATTGTCTTGTGACTGAACCACTTTCTTTATCCTCTGTGTTTTTAAATTTATTCTTTCTCTGTTTTAATTTATTTTTCATAAAACTAAATTTTACTTTGATAGTTATTCTTGGATAGTAGTTATAATTATTTTCCCTTAATATATTAGTTTAAAAAGTTGTATCAATGTCTCATATTGATATTATTAAGAATTAATCAATCTTCTGAGAAGCTATTTTAACAGTCAAGATATTATAATTTTATTACCTTGATTAACTGGCATGTTTTATTTTAAATTGGGGGAATATTTTAAATAAACTTTTTAACATAAATATTTATAGGAACTCAATTCACCACCCTCTTGAGTGTCCTAATTTGACTAAAATTTGGTATTAGAGGAGTTTTTAAAATCCCTATTTTAACATTTTTAAATTATCAATCTGTTTAAAATATTTTTCAAAAATGAATTTAGTTGTGTATTTTAAATATCTTTAAATTTATTTTAGTTTAAAATTTCTAGTTCTTTAAATGTTTATTTCTTTGTCATGGATAATATTTTATAAGGTTCTTCTACCAGCATATCTCTATTCTTTAATGGATCAAATTATGAACAATTAAATATTAAAATGAAAATGCACTTAGAAAGTATAGGTTTTGGGATTTGGACTTAAATTATAGATGAATATAAGATCACTTCTATTGATAGACACACTTGGGATGACCCAACTAAGGCTTCTTATAATATTAACTGCAAATACATGAATTACTTATAATTTTCTTTAGAAGATGAAGACTTTAACAGAATTTCTACATGTAAATAAACCCATAAAATTTGGGATATTTTGTCTGTTTCACATGAAAGAACCTCTAATATTAAGGAAATGAGACATAACATATATACTATTAAATATGATAACTTTAAAATGAATCCTGATGAGCCTATTTTTGACATGTATCTAAGATTTAATGAAATTTTGAATACAGTGATCTCTCTGGGAAGAGATGTTACATCCAAGGAGAAAATTATGAGAATTATTAGATGTTTACCAGATAGATGGAGAGGGAATTCGGTCTCAATTAAATAATCTTATGATATTAGTAAGCTACCAGTCAAGGATTTGATAGGAAAGTTGAGGATGTATGAGAAAGAATTAAAAGTCAACAAGGAAGAGGAAGATGAACTGAAGAGAAATTTAGTGTTCTTCAAAACTACTACTTCCAAAACTAAAGAAAAGTAAAATGAGAGATTACAAGCCCCTATAGAAACTTCTGGCAGTGAATAATCATCACCAGACAGTGATGAGGAAATGGCTCAATTATCTAGATGATATAATAAGTTTTATAGAAGAAATAAATTTTTCCTAAAGCCTAACTTTAAACAAAGATATGATCACAAGGGAAACTGGAAGAATGATTGGAAAATAAGTGATAAATATGATGAAATAGTCTATTATGAATGTAAGAGAAAGGTACATGTAAAGGCTGATTATCCTAAGATAAAATAAAATAAAAGGCATGAGTAAAAAGATATAAATTATAAAAAGTCCATGAAGGAAACTTGTAGTGCTCCTGAGGATAGCTTAAGTGACTCAGAGTCTTCATAATATGAAAAGACAGACAAAGACAATATGTTATTTTATAAACAACCCATCTAAGGTAACCCTTAAGTCTCCTGTACCAAATTCCTATTATTCTGGAGATGAAAGTGATAATGAAAATATGATTAGTGAAGAAGTATTTGAATACTGTAATATGCTTGAAGACACATGAAATGAACTTAAATATAATTACAAATCTTTAAATAAATATATGCCTTAACTACTACTGTTAAATTTGAACATGTTGTAGAGAAATGGAAAAATGTTCAGTTACTTAAATAGAATAATGAACTTAAGTTATCTAATGAGAAATTGAAAAGGGACCTATAGAAATTTAAAAATGGAAAAATACTATTACACATATTCCTGGTAAACAAATTTTCCCTAGATACAATACTGGTATAGGATACCAATCTGGGAAAAGAAATCTCACCAAAAACAAGTTTGTAACAAAATATGGAAAATCTATTTTTCTACCTAAAAGTGAAAATTCTACTGCTAGTTCTATTTCTAGATAATCATATACTACCTCAAGTTTTTCTCAACCAAATAGTGTCTATTCTTCAAATAAGTTACATAATTATTATGGGAACCCCATGAAAAAAATGTGGGTTCCTAAATCACAGATTACTAATGTTACTAGACCCAAAAAAATATGGGTACCAACATCTATTTTTTTGATTATTTTGTAGTAAAGTATTTTGAAGGGATTCTATAAAAGCTTATGGTATTTGGGTAGTGGTTGTTCAAGACACATGACAGGATATTACTCATGTTTCAAGAATTTAATAAAGATTGATGGTGGGAATTTCATTTTTGGTGACAATGCTAAAAGAAAAATAATTGTATTAGGCCAGATTGGTAACTCTAATTGAGTTTTAATTTATAAATTACTTTTTATTGATGGATTGAAATATAATATTCTTAGTATTTCACAACTATGTTATGATGGATTTCATGTTAAATTTGAGAGCGGTTATTGTAATGTTTTTAATTCTAAAAATGAACTAATATTTTATGTTTTTTTAAGTGAAAATGTTTATGTTGATAATTTAGATTCTTTAATTTCTCATAATGATTCATGCTAAAGTGTATTTCACAAAGAGTCTTGAATTTGGAATAGAAAATTAGGACACTGCAATATAAACTCCCTTACAAATTTTACTAGAAAATTTTTATTCAAGGAGCTACCCAAACTTGAGTTTCTAACTGATAAAGTCTTTAATCCTTATCAAAAGGGTAAACAACACAAAATATATTTCAAACCAAAGAAATAAGTTTCAACTTCTCAACCTCTTGAGTTGGTTCACATGAATTTGTTTGGACCATCTAGAGTTTTTAGCTTAAATGGGAAGTATTATGTTTATGTTCTTGTAGATGACTATTCTAGGTATATTTGGACCTTATTCTTGTCTCACAAAAGTGAAGTCTACTCTCATTTTACCATGTATTCTAGGACATTAGAAAATATTAGTGGAATTAGTTTAAAATCTTTAATAAGTGAGCGTGGTTGTGAGTTTGAAAACCAATAGTTTGAATCCTTTTTCTCAGAAAATGACTATTGTCATAACTTCTCTTCCCCTAGGACACCTTAACAAAATGGAGTTTTAGAAAGAGGAAATAGAACCTTATAATAAATTTCAAGAACCATGATTAGTGAGTATGACTTGCCTAATTATTTTTGGGTTGAAGCTGTTAATACAGCATGCTATATTATTAATAGAGTGTTAATCCGACCTATTTTTAATATAACTCCCTCTGAGGTATGGAGCAATAGAAAATCCAAGGTTAACTACTTCAAAGTTTTTGGTTGAAAAGTCTATCTTCTTAACCCTAAGGATAATCTGTAAAAAAAATTCTTCAAGAGTGATGAAGGAATTTTTATAGGATATTCAATCTCTAGTAAAGACAACAGAGACTTTAACAAAAGAACCAAATGTGTGGAAGAATCTGTACATGAAAAATTTTATGAAATAGATCCACATGAACCTAATGCCTCCCTAGATAATCTTGAAGATGGTATGTCAAATTTTGACATTGATGATAAATCTTATGACCATCTTATAAAGCAATCTATTAAAACTTCCAGTTTTGGAAATTCCCTAGATTCAATCCATAATGAACCCAAACCTGTTGAAGAACCTGAAATTATTATCCCTTCTTTTCCTAGAGCAGTTAGAACCCTTAAGAACCATTCTTTATATGATGTTGTAAGAGATTTATATAAAGTATCATAGACTACATCTTCTTGTAGAAATCAAGTTGAACATCAAGCTTTCTTATCACAACTTGAACCTAAAAACATCAATGATGCTATCAGTGATAAATTTTGGGTGATGGCCCTGAAAGAATAACTAAATAAGTTTTAAAGAAATAAAGTTTGGAAAATTTTGGATAGACCCAAAGACACCATGACCATAGGCACTAAATGGGTGTTCAGGATAAAATTAGATGAAGCTGGTAACATAGTTAGAAATAAATCTAGATTGGTTGCACAAGGTTATAATCACGAAGAAGGGATTAACTATGAAAAAACCTTTACACCAGTATCTAGACATGAAGCCATTAGAATATTGCTTTCATATTAATCACATCTAAATTTTAAACTATATCAAATGGATGTCAAGAGTGAATTACAAAATGGTTATATAGTTGAGGATGTTTTTTTAACAACCCCCTGGTTTTAAAAACCCTCACTTTCCAAATCATGTTTTTAAATTAACAAAATATTTATATGGTTTAAAACAAGCTCTGAGAGCTTGGAAATATATATTAAGTAGTTTTATTATTTAAAATGTTTTAAAAAATGTATAGTTGATCCTACACTTTTTATAAAATGAATTTATAAATATATATTAGTTGTTCAAATCTATGTTGATGATATTTTGTTGGATCTTCAAAAAAAATTGTGTATTAATTTTTCAAAGATGGTTCAAAATGAATTTGAAATCAGTTTAATAGGTGAGCTAAAATTCTTTCTTTGATTTAAAATCTTTCAAAATAATAAAGGTATTATCTTAAATAAAAGAAAATATAAAAAATATCTTATAAAATGTTTTGGCTTGGATAGCACTAAAAGTAGTGATAATCCATTGTGTACTACCTGTAAGTTGGATCTTGATGAAAATAGTAAATCTCTTGATCAAACCACTTATAGACTAATAATTGGAATTTTACTCTACTTAACTTCTAGTTGGACTGATATTATGTTTAATGTTTTCATGTTTTCATGTTTTCAAGAAAACCCAAAAGAGTATCATTTAAATGTTTTTAAAAGGATTTTCAAATACCTCAAATATACAACCAATTAAGGATTGTTCTATCGTAGAGGACAATAATTTTATTTAGTTATCTATTATAATGTTGATTTTGGTGTTTGTAAGTTAGATATAAAAATAACTTCTAGAACCTGTCACCTTTTATGAAAGTCTCTAGTATCATGGTGTAGTAAGAAACAAAATTATGTTTCATTATCTACTACAGAAGCCAAATACATAGTTACTGGTAGTTGTTGTGGAAAAATTTTGTGGATGAAACACACATTACTAGACTACGGATATCAATTCAGACATTTACCTATGAATTGTGAAAATAAAAGTGATATTAATATTTCAAAGAATCATATTTCACATTACAGGACCAAACATATTGATATAAGGAATCACTTTTTGAAAGATCATTATCAAAAATGTGATATCACTTTGGAATTAATTGGCACTGAACATCATCTTGCTGATATATTCACTAAACCATTAAATTATTAAAGGATAAATTACATCATACATGAATTGGGAAAGATAATTATTTATTGAAAGGTTTACGATCTCACAGTTATTGTCTCTTAGTTACGATCTCACACTTACTGTCTCAATGATACGGTCTCACTGTTTAGAGTCACACCATAATGTTGACACCATGAAAACCTGTTCTGGTCTCTCCATAATGACTTAGATTTCAATTTTTAGAATTTTCTTTCTCGCATTGTTGTATAGATTATTTTATTGATTTTATACTGTGAATTTGTGTTTGTGACATTTAAAATCCCTAAATGATAAAAACTGATATTTTTCACTCCTCACTTCACTCGATCCATCTACCCTCGAAATAAAAATCGCTTTTTCTCAAACCTATAGCTCTCTTTCATCCCTTCTTGAACCTATGTTTGATTCCCAAAATAAATATTCCTTCTTCATCGACTTAAAAGAAGCGTAGGTCTCAGAATAAATTGAAAAAGGCTTTGAAATTAATTCCTGAGGGACTGCTGAATCCAAGCCTTGGTGATAGAATAGTTGTTCTAGAGAAAAAAGTATGTTCTAAGTGGCTGCTGATAAGTAATTCTATAGTTTTGAAAGTACTAGAAGAATAGGGATGGGTGGATTGGTTTACAAAATATAATATATTAATTTATCTGAATCTTGATTCTCAGTTTTATCAGTATGTTCAGTTTTTGTTCAATACTGAAGATGAATTTGTAGTAAGAAGTGGGGTTAATGAAAAAAGGTATACTTTTTCATAAAGGTTGTGGGATTTCTTTCGAGTAATACCTAATGAAGGGTTATTTTAGGATTACCAAAGAGGTCCTCCTCCTCCTAGTGATGTTTTTATCTTAGAAGAGGCCCTGGAAAGTTTGATAGGAAATAATAAGAAGAGAAGGGAAATTACAACTGAGATTTATGGTGATACTAGGCTTTTATTTAAGTTTATTAAAAATATTATTTGTCCCAAAAAGGAATATTTTTCTTCTTTAAATTATCAATATGTGTTCTTAATACATCTTATAAAGAATGGGAATAAGATCAATCTGTGTAAGTATGTTATACTTCACATGTGTGAAATGATCAAGAAAAATTCGAAATCAACTTCTTTGTTTTATTCAAGATTAATTTCTATAATGTTAATTACCAAAGGATTATTTTGTTCAAATGAAGAATTAATAGAAGATTATGAGTTTTTTATCTCAAAGGATGCAATCAGAAGGACAAAAATTGGTTGGAAATCTTGGAAAAAGTCTTGGGTGGAAGACAATAAAATACTGTATGTAAAGTTTAATCCAATTGAGAATCCTTCAATGTCTAAGGACAAATCAGACCCTAGTTTGGAACCAGATGAATTAGTTGAATATTAATATGTAGAGTTAGAAGATATAGAAGTTATACCTGAAGAAGGAACTATCTTAGATAAAGAATATAGTGGCCAACCTATTCCGCAAAAAGTAATTGCTAAAGAAATCATTGCTGAAAAAGAATTAGTTGTTGGTGAGGAAGAACAAGTTGTCCCAAAGGAACATTTAAAATAACCTATGGAACCTTCTATTTAAGAATATATTTTTATTGAGAAAGGACCTATTGTTGTGGAACAGTCAAAAAATAGAATGAACCTGAAATAATTATATCTATTGAGGAAAGAATGGAATAGGCCTTTCAGTTGACTAGAAAAGCGATGGGTGAGCCTAATAGTGCTGAGAATTTGGAAATTGTTCAAGAGATTGAGTCTCTTAGTCCTAGAATAGATGTACATGTTAAGGGGGAGCAGAACCCTAGTTTAGAAAGTGCTCAAGTTCCCAATCCTATTGACCAAAGCTCTGTGGATAGCTGGTAAAAGTTTCCTAGTTATTTTGATGTGGATAATACCCTAGAGGCCTCAGTAAAATGCATAGATATTTCCATTGTATTTTAATTGAAACCAATTTCTTCCATAGAATTAACCTCTTCTAAGGAATCTGAAACCATTTCAGTTCATGTTCTTGAACCTTCTCGTGAATCTTCTGATGTTTTGAGTCACAGTGATCTAAAATAATTTGGAAACCCTTTGTTAGCTAGATTTGAGAAGATCATGAGTTCACAGCCTACCCTAGTGACTAATATTAGTGAAATAGATGCTACCATGCTATTAGAGAAAAAAATATGGAAGATTCAACCAAAGATACTTCATGAAATTCAAGAAGACTGGATTGAGAAAAAATATTTGAGTGATGAGGTGAAGTCTCTAAAATCTATAATTGAAGATATACAGAAATCCATGAAAACTGGTCAAGCTCCTCTTGCTCATCCTATTAAGGAAGTTGTTGATCA
The DNA here is from genome assembly GCA_963277665.1 of Viscum album. Taxonomy (NCBI): domain Eukaryota; kingdom Viridiplantae; phylum Streptophyta; class Magnoliopsida; order Santalales; family Viscaceae; genus Viscum; species Viscum album. The sequence goes on along the minus strand of OY728164.1, from coordinate 562,975,063 downwards.
ACTCCCATAGAAGGTTTTATCTCTGATTCAACCAACTCTAGCTACATCATATAAAAAATTGGCTGAGAGAAACACCAATATAGTCAATGAGATGCGTCCACTAGTGGTTGGACTTGTCAAGTTGAATGATTATTATAAGGGATGTCTTAAAAAGGTTTTAAATCAACTTAATTATCTCACCTCTACTATTATAGCTTCAACTGCCTCTAGATATTCATATCATCCTATGGATAGTGAACTGATTAGAATAGTTGTTAAAGAGGAACTTCAGTCAGTATTGAGAAGTATTGATAAGGAAGGTTACTCTGATATCATCAGAAATAGTGACTAGGTTCTTGATTTGGTAAGGGTTCATTCAAATATTTCTAATGATGATCAAGAAGAAATTTCTAAGAAAGTGCACTTCTACATCAAAAAAAATTATTCTAAGAATTATCTAACCAATCACTTCAACTATCTTTTAGAAAATTTGAAAATTACTCATATCACTCAAGCCTTCAAGACTCAATTTCAGAAGCTGAAAGACTTCACTCCTCTATTGTACAAGTTTTTTGAGAACAAAGATGAATTTTTAAGGCTATGCAGTATGGAGGTGACATCATTATTGAATTTATTAAGTTATTGAAGCCTTATATCTATGTTAAAAGTACTGCCATTATGGCTCCTGTAGCTTCCCCTTTACGACCTGGTTCTACCCCTTCCTCCTCCACTACCTTTTCTCCTGCTTCTATGTTTGTATCTTAGGCTCTAAGCCAGATCAGACCTATTATCATTGACCAAACCTTACCTAGATCTTTCACCAAACCATCTCTTGATTCTTTTAACTTTAAAGGAGTGCCTCTTCCTTCTCTCACAATTATCTCAATCCCTTCTACCACTTCTACTTCTACTCATGTGGCTCCTCCTGATGTTTCCTTCGAGGTTAAATAGAAGACTGATAGCTCTGAAGAGAAGTAAAGGATCTTTTTTTTGATAGGGATGTTTTGTATTTTTCCTCATGCTTGTAATGAACTTTATCATTCTATCAAATACATTGTGCACTATTTATGTTTATTTTCTTCCTTAACTTCATTCAGTCTTTATTTTATTTTTCATATTCTCTTTTTGATATTCCCAAAAGAGGGAGAAATAAGAAGTCATTTATCGAAGAAGAATCTTATTAGGAGACGAAATTTTTTATAGAGCTGATTACATATATACTCTATATATTTTCATTATTATAATATATAGCTACTAAATGATGTGATTTTTTATCATCAAAAAGAGGGAGATTTATGGACTCCCCATGTTTTAATGCCCATAACTCATGTTAATCGTGTTTAAACTATCACAAATCAAATTTGGATATTTTTGGACTCCTCGTGTTTTAATGCTCACAAATCATGTTAATAATGTTTAACCTATCACAAATCAAGCTTGGATATTGTTGGACTCTTCATGTTGTAATGCTCACAAATCATGTTAATCATGTTTAACCTGTCACAAATCATGATTGGATGTTGTTGGTTTCCTTATGTTTTAATGATTTCAACTCATGGTCAAAACTCTCACAAGATCCTAATTTATAATCTCACAAATCATGTTTGAATCTCACAAATCATGTTTATTATACTAATGCTTAAGTCTAATCCATAGTTTGAGTATTACCTCTTAAGAAAGTTTACAGATATTTGGCTAAGTTCGATAAACCGTAAGTCTTCCACCGGTTCTAGATTTTGGAAAAGTCCCATACACCGTAACCCAGACACAGTGACTGAGACATCGTAACCTAGACACTATAACCTAGACACCATAACCCAAACACTGTAATCCAGACACTATGAATCTAACACCATAACCAATTCCAGATTTCAGAAAGCATGTGACACTGGTTCCTTGCTACCATCTCCAAGGCATCATAACAAGACATTGTTCAAAATTTTGACAAAGGACTAAACACTGTTACCTGAGACACAATGATTATGACACCGCATCTATGCTACTGGTTCCAGATCTCAATGAAACTATGTCATCGTGACTATCTCACCGCTCAAATGCAAAGGAGAAGAAACAGGTTCTAGTGACACCATTTTAAGAAAAACTGTGACATCATTCCATACTTAACAATTTTTCTGTAATTTTCAGTTAAATTTAAATTTTATTTCTAATGGTCATATTTGAGTCATTTAATTACCCTGATATATATTTAATGTTCTTTTACAGTCTTTCCAGCAGACAGTATGAGGTATGAAGTGTGGAGATCTTTCTCCCTATCAGCCATAACAAAGACACACTGAAGATAAAATATGTGGTGATGAAAAAGATGCATAGTGAGAGAAGAGTTCAAGAATTTAAATGCATGAAAAATATATTAGAACACGTACACAGAAGAACACACGAATAAATCTTGATTCCTAGTGGCTAAACTGCTGTGAATCAGAACCTCAAACATCCTCATAGCAGCATCTCTAGGAAGAAAAAGTGCTACAATACACATCTCATTAAACTGGAAACCAGAGCATAAGACTCACAATACTATGTTTTCACAAGAGAATTAGAAAATCACATATGTTGTGTCCTACAAGTAAAGAGTTTCATATAACGAAACTTAGAGCATTTCTAACCCTTTCTCGTCATCTTTTCTCTATTGTGTACTATCTTTACTACTTTTCAAGAAGTGTGTGTATCTGTATTAAAAAACATACTATATCTTGCATTGAACTGAAGGATACAATATATCCTCACCCAAATATCTTTCTACACTTTATTTCACCCATGTATAACTATGGATAAGGTCTTTTGTGACTTGGTTGTTAGTTTTCCCATGTAGAATAGTGGAAGAGGTCTTGTGACCTAGATAGTCCTGTGTACTGTTGTTAACATTGATTCAGGGTTTGGATCATGTTTATTAATATAAACTTCTTAGTGTAATTTGATCACCAAGTGGATTGTATTAGGTCTTATCTTAAGACTTAACCACTTCTTTTATCCACTATGTTTTTAAATTTAGTTTTTCTCTATTTTAATTAATTTTTGAGAAAACTAAATTTTACTTTTATAGTTAGTCTTGAATAGTAGTTATAACTATTTTTTCTTATTAGAGTAGTTTCAAAAGCTGTATCAATGTCTCATATTGATATTACTGAGAATTAATCAATCTTCTTAGAAGCTATTTGAACAGTAAAACTATTATAATTTTTTTACCTTGATTAACTAGCCCATTTTATTTTAAATTGGGGGAATCTTTTAAATAAACTTTTTAATAGAAATTTTTATAGGAACTCAATTCACCCCCCTCTTGGGTGTCTTTCTCCGACTAACATGAACTTTTCAAATTTTTGAAATAAAAATACAGCTTCCAATAAAAATAGGCATTTTCACTATTCACTAGAAAATAAATCCTTTCAGAAAAAAAAATTATACCTAGGATAATTTTATAGGATAATTTAAAAAATGATTTTATTTTTATAAAATAAAATTTATAAACATTCCATAATTCAAATATAATATTTTATCAATAAAAAACATTTTTGAAGAAAATGTATTTCTGAAACATAAAATATAAATTTATAGAAAATTGATAACTTATTTCAAAAGAATTGATCAATATATTTGTACTAAGTAGGTCCTTTAAATATATATTTTCTAATTCATTTAATACTATTAATCTCCTCCAATTTAATGGCTAGGTTGTAACGGTCATGTTTAAATAATATTTCAAAATTCATTGAATATTGGTATTGCGTGTTGTATACGCTATTGAATATAGTGTTATTTTAAAATATCAGGTTTTCATTAACCACAATCTATCAAATAGATTAAATTTATTTAAAAACATACATACCATAAAATAATGTGGTGTTTCATTCTATTATAATCATGGTGTTGTGTTCCATATACACTATTGAATAAGATGTTCTAATTTTAAAATATCATGGTGTTATAGAGAAATATAAGTCTCGTGGGTTGAGATTATTAGACAAAGTGTTACAAACAAAAGAAAAATCTCTCACATACCAGATATAGAACAATGAATTTATCATATTGAGATGTTGGTACTATAATTTTTGGACAAAGTAAAATTAAGAGATTATTTTTATTCTTAAAATTACCAAGAATCATGATTATTTGAAGATATTCATTATTCTAGCTAAGTCTTTTCAAATGAAGGAATTTAAGGGACATGGGTTTTTTAGATAGAGGTCTCTAAAAAGATTTTATCTGAAAGAGCTTACCAAATGGATTTATTTTTTATGTTTATAGAACAAAATAATTCTATTAATCCCCTTGAAGAAGAATATTTATGAAATTATTAGATAGAGAAAAGTTTTAATGTCAATTGGGTGAACATTGGTGAGTTCATTGGATATAGAAAGTCAAATGAAAATTTTTAAGGTCATCAGAGAAAGATCACTAGATGGAAAAACATGAGTTCATTAAATAATAGGTTTCTGGATAGAGGGGAACTGAAAAAATAACTTTGTGAAGGAATTCTGGATAGACCATTACGATATAGAGGAGTTACTACTAAGAAGAATATATAAAGATTTGGAGATCTTTATAGAGACTTTATAAGGTTGTACATTATGATGATGATGAGAAATACATTCAACGCCACAATAATCATAAAGAAAATATCATGATCATATATGAGATTTAATGATTCTTTAAAGATCATTAATACTATTATTTGAGGAATGATCTTAAAAATTTTGTTGACTCTGATTTTTTAGGAGGCCTTGAAAATTTTCAACTGAAGAAATACTCAAGCTAGGAATTCAAATTTGGAGTGGGAAATTCAAATTTAGGGTTTATTCACGTCCCTTAATTTTTGGATAAACTAAGAGTATATAAATGGTATTAGGTTCTTTATGATGCCATATTGAAGAACTGAGGTGCCAACCAAGAAGCTTGAGAGATCCTTTTATTGAAGCACTAGTCATAAGTCACCAAATAGAGAAGTATTGGACACAGAGTAACAAACAGAGAAGTATCAGACAAAGGGTACCAAAAAATAAGTATTAGATACAAGGTACTAAGTGAAGAAGGTATCAAAAGTGAGGTTCCAGATCGATCGGTACTGGATGAATAAGTGAGGTTCCAGATGAAGCAGTTCTGGATGGAAAGGTACTAGATGGAGTAGTTCCCGATGTATAGTTTTAGATAAAGAAGTTCTAGGAAAAGGATTTCTAGAAATTGTGCAATAAATAGTAGAATAATAACTAACTTGTAAGAGTGTGAGTGTGAATATTTTTCAAAAATAATAGTAGAAATTTGTTAAAACCTATTGGTGAAGGTTCATTTCATTATTGAAAAAAATCACCAAATTATCTATGTGAGGGTAACATGCACAATCAATGGACTATAGTACAATGTAAATGATGGATATAATCTTCTTTTTGTGAACAAAATAGGATTGTTTTATAATGGGTGTGTGGTCTCGTATTTATTCCAAATCATTCCAAAGACTAGCCACTCTTACTGAGTAGTAAATATTGTAAATTCATGTGTTCCTATGGGTGTGTTTTTATGTTGTTTTTTATAAGATCTAATTCTCTATAACCGGAGGTGAAGGTTTTTTTAAAAGAGGAACAACATAAAAAGTTATACCACTTATTCACCCCCATTCCCTCTCTATAGTCACATAGATCATGAATGTTCCTTTTATAAATCATAACCAACCATTTCTATTAAATTCATAATCCATGTAAAAATCATAGCATTGGTTAAACATAACTAAATATTATATTCTACTTAGCATGTAGCTCCTTATATTCATGGTATGATGTTTATATGAATGATTTTAGTACTTTAAACTAAAGTATACATTAATCTACAATACCAAAATTTCTATTCATGAATTATACAAATCATGGAATAAATAAAATAAATGAATAATTAAAAATTTATACTTCAGATAAATATTTATGAACATTTCATAAATAAAAAATTATAAACACTTTATAATTAAAACAAGTTCTATATACATTACACAAATAAATAAATATTCCAATTTCACATTTATTTTAATATAAATCCTTTTATCTTATCAGTTTACATGGTATTTATCATGAACTCAATTGTATCATGAACTCCTTAAAAATTAAAATATATTTTATTTATGAAAATATAACCCTTTTATATTTAATGTGAACATTTTAAATTTTTTATAATAATTTTATATAATGTAAATACCATGTATTTCATATTTTTTTAAAGATTTTATTTCATCCACTAAAACTCATTGTGTAATATTTTAAATAAATTTCTAAATAAGGAATTTTAATATGAACAATTCATATTATAATTTATGTATATTTCATAAATTAATATAAGATCCTTTATATTTATTATTATTCTATAATTTTTGAAAAATAAATAAATTAATAAAAGATGTAAATTTGAGGTTTTAAATATAGATCACATCCAATTAAATATTTTTTGAATTTTCTAAATCCCTATTTAACGAAACACGTCAGCGAAGGATTTTGTGAATTTTTTAAAAAATAATATTTATTTATAAAATATAAAACTATGTTTTGTTTTACTATAAACCATGATGTGGTTCATCTCATATGAAAACCATTCACAAATGAACCACAAAATTTTCAGAAGGAAAATCCATTCCATGATGTTGCTTTAAAAGTCTCTATTTTAAAACCAAGACATGGTTTTTTTCAACCATGAAATGACTTCTATTATAAAAATATTATTCATATAAAAACCATAAACATTCTTATAAAACAATGAAATTGAATTCATACTTTTAAAATTCCCTTTCCTATAAAACTATTTTCATGACTCATTTCTCAAATAATGATGTATTTTTAAAATTTTCATAAACAAAAACCATTTTTATTATAACCACATTATAGTTCTAAAAACATTTATGAACCAAGACCATTTCATAAAACACGTCTAGCTTCTAGAAATATTTATTTTTTATATTATATATATTTTTAGAACTTCAACACTAATATAATAGAAGTTTATCTATTAAAGATATTGTGTTTTTCTATGTATGACCCTTTTCAAAATTCAACAAAAACAAAAAACAAAAAACCCTTTAACATAGTATCCAACCATTAACTTTAATTAAATAAAACATAAATGAATAATATACATCTTTCTCTGTCAAATCATTACCATATTCTTTAAAAAAAATGGTGAAGTTTTGTGAGAGATAAAATTATCCCTCCATTAAGGGTAATCCATAGTTTATTTAAATCTACCAAATATTGGGAAGGATCTATTTGGCATCATAATAGAAATGAAAATATACAATAGGGGGGTCATTTTTCTATTTTAAAAAATTAACTTAATTTGTATAATAATACATAATTTGGGGGGTATTAAGAATAAAAAATTTAATCATAAATAATAAGTGAAGTTTATGTGTGACGAATGTAAGCCATATAATAAAGAAAAATATTGATTATAAGGATGTTATATTAGTTCAAATCCATATGATATTATATATACTCTTCACACTCTCAACCCAAGAGTATGGACATGAACTATGATGTATATCACTTTTTCAGGAGATTTAAAACTCATACTATATACCTTTTTCATCCCTAGAGGTAGAAACCAAATAAAAAAATTTACGAGTTCAACTAGAACTCAAAATATTTATAGGATAATACCCAACACAAAATTTCTAAGAGTTTCCCTAACCTATAACATTCCTTTTAAAGTGAAAAAACATCTAATATTGACTTTAATTGAACCAAGACGCAAGTAGTGAACATTATATTTTTTCAAGTTATCATAAACACAACATTTACTTATTATCGAATGTATAACCAGTGTATGAGTTGTGTTATATCTTGATAATAACTTTAGAAAAAAATGTTACAGCACCGTAAATGAATAAAATAGTTAATCCAATGAAATTTCATATATTTTGTTTCTAACCTCAGGCCTTCACAAATTAATGGAATGATGTAGCTTCAAGCATTACAGTACAGTAGTTTTTAAAAAAATTACTTTCAAAATTTTAAGTACTTCAGTATTTAGAATTGAATTTTTTTTTTCATATATTAATGTATGATTTCTTTATCCATTGTATGGATAATTCTTTAATGAATAATTTCTTCAGTTTAAACTCTATAATCATCCTTCTTAATGAACATTGATTACATCACATGGGTTTCTCCTTAAATATATAAATATCCTATAAAATATAATAGTCAATATAATTCAAATCATCATTCAAATCCTCTTTAATAATCAACTTTAAATTCTTTGAATAATCCCTATAATCACAAGATATAATTCCTTTAAAATTCTGAAAATTAAAATTTAAATATGAGAAGTGTTACTCAAATTATCTATCATAGCATATGATTCATAATCTATCATAAAAAGTGATAAATAATTCACTATGATGAATCCTAATAATATGTAACAGTATATTCATATGTAAGTTATTTTCCTTAAAGAAATTATTTAAGAGTAAGTTCATTTTTTCTTAAGAAATGGTTCTTTTTTCAGATATACTCTTCTTCTGTATCTTCTGAAGTAGTTCTAACCTTAAATTTTGAGTCTTTATAAATTTAACTATTGAAAAATTCTGACATAACTTTTAAAACATTATAAAATTAACTTTTGAAACACTCTAAATATAACTTTCAAATCCTTCTAAACTTAACTTTCAAAAGACCATCACTGTAATACATATTATTTATTTATTTATTCAATTTTTCAACTCTAACATCATACATATGGTATTTTATTCTTAAAAAAATCCATATATAAGATTCATTAAATACATAATATATTCCCTTTATTGATATCTCAATATGTAATATAATTCCTTTACCATAAAATCAACACATTATATCCTTATAATCATCCTATGTAATACTCTGAACTTCATGTGTGATTTTTATGACTTATCCAAATTTAAAAATTTCTGATACATAAATATTTCATCCAATACATAAATATTTATTCCATGAATAAAGTTTTTTACTATTCTAAATTCTATAATGTAGGGATTTCCTTAAAATTCTTATAAATAAATAATATAAACCTCTTTATGTATAAGATCATATAGTTTAGAAAAAAATCTCACTAGAAAATATGAGAAACCATTATAATAAATTCCAAATTAAAATTAATTAATAAATTAAGAGTGGTATATTGGAATTATCAAAATAAAAACAAATCAATTCAAGGATTTACTAAACATTCTCTCCATTTTTTTATAATTACAAGAACCAAACTTCTCTCCCCCTTCTTGTGAGGTCAAAAAATTAATGACAATTAAGATTAGATTATATAAAAATTAAAATAATAGTAAATAAAAAAAATAAAAAACAATAGGGGAATGAAATGTACCTAACAACAATATCCTATATATTTAAACAATAAATCACAGTAAACAATAATAATTCCAAGAGTAAACAATCATTCTTAAGTACTAAGAAATATCAATCACTATAAAACACAACATGATCAATACAAATATCAATAGTTAAAATAATAAATATCCTTAAACTAATACATAGTAAAAAGATATGTCAACTACTAAAGAAATTTAAAAATATTAAAAATAGTAAAATTTCCCACATAATCCAAGATTTCTTCCCTTTAATGGATAAAATAATGAATTATCCTCATGAAAAATCCTCCTTTACAAAATAAAATACTATAATGATCCATGAAACTAGTTAATTATATTTAATGAATTATAAAATATGTGTAAATAATTAAATAAAAAATATTTAATCATCTACTGGTAAACCAATAGAAAAAAATACATACATGCTCACTATATAGAAAGAAACACTCAAAAATAAAGTTCAATCCAGTAAACCAAAATATAAGCTATAATAAGTATGTCTGCTAGCTAGAAAAAATAAATCACCTAGGCATGTAAACTAGATTATGTCCAATTGTAATTTAATAAGATCATTTAGGAACCCATGTTATAGAAGGTTTAAACAGTTCAATATTGAAAGTATATTTAGATAGAAAATCCATCTTGTGATCAAGATATTGTACAAAATATAAAGACTAATCAGATACCTAATGTATAAAATTTCCACACATAAAATAATTAACAGCTAAAATACCTATATGTTTTCATTTAACAAATTAGTTTATGTACAACTTTCATTCTCTCCCAGTATATCCAATACAATTTTTTTCTACCTTATTATTTTTATCCTTTATAACCTTTTTAAATATTCTATACTTTCTCTTTCAATAGTTAATTTAGATAAATGTTTATTTAAAATTTATAATTTAGCCTTAATCATTCAATTATATATCATAATATCCTCCAAATCATCACATACCTTTTAATTTTTACTACAATAAGTGTTATTTAACTTCCCATCATCTCCCTTTAACTTCTCATTTTCCTCTCTAAGATACAAAACTTCATAATCAAAACAATTTTTTTACTTAACAAAACCATTTTGATACTTATTTAGTTTTCTGTAAGCATCTCTAATAGTGAATACACTCTAATGTAAGTCATAAACCTTATTTTTCTAAATCTTATACATTTATCTTATTACGTCCAGAATAAATTTTAAAATCATAATCAGAATCAAATCTAGAATTACTGACCTTATCCATGCTATCCATCAAACAAATATTTTTAACCTTATTTTCTAATTCTCCCAATTCAGATGATGAATATGAGTGGGATGGTGAAAATTATATCTTATCATATTCAACCATAAAAGATAGATTACTAGTTTCATTCCTAGTTTTAAATTCACCATTTGAATCTGAGTTTTCAATACTATTCTATGGACCCATAGCTTTATTCTCTTTCTTCTTAACGTTCTTTTATTTTCTTATATCCTTCATCCTTAGATAATTAGGTTTGAGGTTCCCTTTATTCCTACACTCATAACATTAAGATCTATATTGATTAAAATCATATCCAAACTATATTTCTTATTATACCATTTTTCATCCTTATTATACTTATATTTTTATATTCTAGACAATTTCTTCTTAATCTATTTGTATACACTTTTCAAACCCTTAGTTATCCTTTATTTTACATCATTTAGGGAATCATATTCATTATCCAAGGAAATAGAAGAAGTAAAAATATTTTTTAAAGAAATACATTTCTTCTTATCATTAGTTTCAAGATAAATGTCTTTAAACTCAATCTTATATTTTTAGAGTGAAGCAATAATTTCATATAGAATATATTACTTGAAGTTATTTATTTCATCAATTGAAAATCTCTTAGTATGAAACTTCTTGGGTAGTTATTTTTAAACTATTTCTACTATAGAAATATTGTCTAATGATTCACCAAGTGCACTAATTACATTCAAAATTATTGTGAACATATGAAATATTTGATTGAAAATTTCATTTTCTCCCATTTTGAAGTCAGGTTACTCAACTCGCAATATTCCAAGTTTAGTTATTTTCAACTTATCTATACCATAAGGTGTAACTTGTAAAATTCCCCATATATCATGAGTATTCTTACAAATAGAAACATGACTGAAATTTTTTCATATAATAGAAAAATAATATATATTCATGATCATATAATTTATAATATACTTATTCACATTTTTACTAATGATAGAATTAGGGACTTCCTCTATAAGCTTCTATAGTTTTACCGTTAAGGTCCAATTTTCAATGTTTGATTTGTTATAGTACGATCTTATCCTTGTATACCAATAACCATAGTCATTACCTTAAATAAATGGTGGGCTATTTGGATCCCATCCATAATTCTTTCCCCGACATACCATATCAAATGATCGTGTCCTTAAACTATTAAGTCTAGGATAAATCTAGCAACATAATATATTCTGAAAGAGACAATTCCCTAATACCAAGTTTTAGATCCCATAATAGATATGGAAAGAGGAAAGAGGGGGTTAATTTTATATCTTAAAAGAATCAAATTAATCTAAAAAATAATGTGTAATTTAGTAGATAATAATAATAAACAATTTAAGAATAAAAAATAAGTGCAATTAATGCATGAAAAGTATAAGTATAATTATAAAGAATAAGAGAGAGCATTAATATTTTATAGTAGATTGGATCTAAATGATAATACATCTACTCTTTTCACTCTCAACCAAAGATTTTAGATACCCACTATGATTCATATCACTTTTGAAGGAGAGTGAAAACATGTACAATATACCTTTTACACACCTAGTGTAAAAAAGAACAACATATCCTTTTACAGGTAAAGATATAACCTCTCCTTTTCATGGGAGATGGCTAAAAATAAAATTTCAAATAGAATCCTTAATTTATAATTTTCCTTTTAAAGAGGAGTAATAACCAACCTTGACTTTAACTGGACCAAGGATCAATCTGTTAATATGCTTTTTGTTTAGGTTAGCATAACCAAGACATGTACCTTTTATTGGATGTATAACCAGTATTTGAGTTTCTTTATAAATTTATAATAACTTTAAAATATATATGATATAGAAAAATGAATTATTAAAACATTTAAAACCATGAAATTTCATATATGTTGTTGCTTCTGTTAAAATAGTAGATTTATCCCTATACAGATGTAAGGGAATTATATAGTTTTGAGCAATCCGGTACTGTATTATGTAAAAAAATTAACATTAAAACTTTGTAGCACTTTAGTATTTATAAATAATTTATATATATATATATATATAATATCATATCATAATTTATTTTACCTTTATATAAACAATTATTCAATGGATAATTTCCTCAGTTCAAGCACTGTGATCTTTTATCGTCATAGACAATGATTAATTAATTTGGATGTTTCATTAAATATATAAACATATTATAAAATATAATAGTTATAATAATTAAAATCATCATTTAAATTCACCATAATAATGTTCTTCAAATACGATGAATAATCCTTGTAATCATGTGACACAACACCTTTAAATTTTCAAATATTTGAATTTGAATATAGTCATCTTTATTCATATTATTTGTATAGAATATGATTAATAATTCATCATAGATAGTGATAAGTATTTATTCATGTTACATAATAATAATATATAATTATATTTTATATCTAATATTTTTTATTTAGTCAGATTCATGATACATAAGTTTTTTTCTTCTAATGAAATATGTCTTCTTCTAATTATACTCTTCTTATGTATTTTAGAATCAGTTATGAACTTAACCAATGAATCATTATGAATTTATATTTCAAAACATTCTGAAAATAAATTCTTAAAAATTATAATATTAACATTAATGTAAATATGAACTTAACATGTGAATATTTATAAACATAACTTCCAAAACACCTTCAACTTAATATATAATAGTTGTTTCCTTTTCCAGTTTTCCAACACCACCATCATACATGAGGAATTTTCCTTATAAAAAATAATATATAAGAGTCCTTCAATACATAATATATTCCCTTTTATGAATTCTAAATATATAATCTATTTACTTTTCTATAAATTCAATATATAATAACCTTCCAATCTTTATATTCAATATTTTAAACTTGATACGTGAGGTTTTTGACTTAGTCAAATTTATGAACTTCCAATACATAAGTATTTATTCAAATATATTAGGATTTCTTCCATGAGTAATTTTTTTTACTATTATAAATTTCAAAATGTAAATTTTTCTTCCAACTTCTTCTGAATACATAATATATACCTCTTCCTACATAAGATCATATAAATAGTAAAATTTCCTTCACCATAAAATATGAGAAAAAAATATTGAATCCACAAATAATAATAATTAAAAAATTAAGAGAGGGATATTAAAACTATTAAAATACCAATAAAGGTATGGATCCACTCAAAAGGTTTCACTCTTTAATCATAACCAGTTTAAAACTTATTTAAAGATAAATATAAAATGGGATATTTAATTTAAGGAGTTTCATAGCATAAATGTTTTACACCATCTCATCATCTCATCCTAAATATATAATCCTCATGTATTTTATATTAGAAGATCTATAAATCTATATTTTTTATTAATGTTTAATGATTTATCATTCCAAATGTAGAAATATTTGAACTATGAAAACTATGTTACAAATACTTTATAACATTCAACCGAATTAAAAAAAATTAACACTTAAAATTCCCAGTAAAACTCCTTTAATACAATGATTTTTAAAACTGGTCATGATATTTTTAATAGAAATATTTACCCTTTGATATGTGTTGTCGTATAATGCATGTAGTGCCTTAAATAGAATGATGATGTGATGACCTTCACTATAATATGGTTCACTCATGTAAAAACCATGAAATTTTTAATACCTCCATTCCATGGATTATTTTGAGTGAATATTTCTATTAAAATCTATATTTTTTGTGATAGTTGGATCCATATACCAAAATTAAGTATTACTTTTCATTTTCTATATCAGGTATACAATTTTATTTACGCATGATTTTTTCTTACCATTATAGTGTTATTAATTTTATATACATTATTTACATGGTAATTTCCTTAAATTATTTATCATATTTAAAGGTTATACAAATTCTTAACTATAATAATTATTTTGAGACATTATGATAATAATATTAAACATATATATGATCTTATTGATACATAATACTGATAAAACAAAGTTTATGGTTGGTTATCATGTATTGGTGGATCATAAGAATTATGAAATCAACTCATGAAATTCACACTTGGTGATAATAATTAATGGAGATCATGAGTACTGAATCTTCAATAGGAACACCGCTTATTTTGGATTTTATTGGATGTTCCTATCTACAATCATGTATTGTTCCCTCGACATGGGATAATTTTCAATGTATATCATTTATCACATACTTAGATGAATGATAAAAACCATGAAAGTTTATATTTGGGTGGAGGTAGCATTAATAGGTTTGGGTCATTAGTGTCATAATATTGATTGAATAATCAAGATAGGATTTGTCACTTCCAGGTGTAGGAAGACTATTCTCATTGGCTAGGATAGTAGCAACAGAAAAAAATCCATGTCCATGGTAGTGTAAGATTTATTAGGATAGAGTAATACTTATTTAAGTGTAATAATATATAAGAAACAAAAAAAACAATATCATACATGATTTGAAACTAAAACCATGAATAATATAAATGAGGAATGTATAGTAAATTGAATATGGAGAAGCCTCCTAATTAAACCACATGCTTGATAAATATCACTAAGAAGATTCCAAATAACTCTGTTCTCCAAGGTTATCCATGGGTTGATGAATCTCCCAATGATTAGAATAGATCCTCCTTTCAAACAGGTTATTCTAATACCCCTTGAATTAAAGGAAGAAGTATAAGATAGATTTTGAGTCTAGAGAATCAATAAGGATCACACAAGATCAAATATCATTTTCATGGTCTCAACCTTGTCATATAGTCCTTGAGGATACTCTTTGATCCTTTATATAATTTAATCGAACATTGTGAAAAAACCATGTAATTCAATCAGTTATAAATGAATTGTAACCTTGGGCCAACACATTCATGTATTTAATACTTAAAATAATTATTAATTATAACAAATTTTTAATCATATGAAACATAAATGATCAATGATTTACTTCATACAAGAAACCTGAATGTTTGAATTTAACATTTAAATAAACTTTTTATTCATAGAATACAATTAACACATACCAAAACACTTGTGATGTAAACATATCATACAATATGATATCTCTTTCAGGTTTTGTTATGATATCATTATATCATACTCTGTGTATGTCACACCAAGGAAAAAAATTCCTTAGTTTTATGTATGTATTCCAATATGACATAAATATATTGTACTATCTGATATATTCTAACATATATCATATATAAATTAGTCTTTATGGAATATCTCTAATAATATCTCACTTTCACAAAAGCCTCATAAACTTTTTTTGATTTCACCTCCTATTAGATCATATATAATAACTTATGATACCATACCCAAAAATCCCCTCGAATATTTCCAAAACACTTTTTTTAAATCTATTATAAATTTCACCATGTATCACATCATATGAAATACCTTATTCCTAACCATCCAAAATTACTTTTAGATAAACTCTAAAAAAATAGTTCCTCTAAAATTTTCATAAAACAAAATCCTCATTCAATCAACAAAAATGTTTTACCTCATGGGAATTTATAGAATTGAAAAAAATTATGAATTCTGTAATTTATAAATGTAAGTAACGAGAATATTATAAAAGTATAAGTTCTAATTAATCTATAAAGAGATCCAGTATGATCTCTATTAAACATTAGTATCTGTATACCCATGTAAAAAAGTATTATCATATACAATTATTCATAATCATATAATCCCTTTTTCAAAGACATTGAGTAACCATAACACACAGAGTATGTTAATCCTATATCTCTATCATACATTCTCATGGTATAGACTAACCAAAAAAAATAAAACATCATATGTCATTCATCCTGATGGATGATCACATCGCATTCCCCTCACCCAATAGATAAGAACATCACATGTCACTTATCTAGATACAACCATACAATCCTTTAATCTGTCTCAATCAAGGGACCATATGTTATACTCATTATACAAGAAGAAAAATTCCATATTTTATATCCTCAATTATAAGGAATCAATATAAAATATTAAACCTTAGTATAGCAATGATATAAATTATGATACTCCATGTGGTATACTTGGTGAGCCATCTAGTGAAAAAAAATTGTGCCTTGTAAGAATATTCTATATTTGTATACAAAATAATACCCAAGAAAACCATTATAATTTTTTATAATATATGATACTCCATGATGAATGATAAACTAGATACTACCTTTTTATAACATGATACATTTTATATTCTTAAATCCATTAAGGAATATTTAATATAACTATACATAACAACTTGTCTAATCCTATCTTATATGATAGACTACTAAAGAAGCCTTATGTTTGATACATTTTTAGGATTTTGTTAAACTAGTTATATATATATATATAATTTTGGAAACATATGTATGTTAAAAACTGATATTATTTCTCATTAAACTAATTTAATGGGTAATATATATAAAGAAAAATTATTTGAATAATGGAAATACTAGGAATCATATTCCTAAAGTTCAACTATTTTAACATGTATTCAAATTTATTTACTTTATGAAATCCAATGCTATAATGTTGATAAAAAAATTACTAAAAACATTTTCTAATTTCATCACCAAATTTATTCATGGAACTTAAATATTTATTTGAGATCATTTCTTAAAAAAAAGTAACTATTTAAATTAATATCATTACCAACACATCCTAAGATATTTTAAAATATAATTTCACATTTAATTTGAATTTTACTAGTATAGTCATTTATTTGTTACACTCTTAACTTCTCTTAGTCCATACATACTCTCACTAGACTCTTAAAACCCGTATTGTTTCAATAAAAATATCATACTAAGGTACACTGACTCATTTGTGTTAAAAAAAATAATGCTTATTTTCTTTAGATAGAATATTTTACAAATAACATATTAATAACCATATAATATATATTATTTTATGTGTTTTAGTGAAATATTTTTAAAAATAATATTTTATTCTTTAAAATATTCCACTAAAAGGTAATGGGATCTTATCCCTGATATTTAAGAAATATCTTGAATAAATGAATTTTATCCTTGATCAAAATACTTTTGTTCTTATTTTATTTTCTAACATGGTATATAATCATATAAATTGTAAACTATCTATATCAAAAAAAATCTAATTTTATTTATAAATCCTTTTTTATAAATAACTTCTCTTATCATATAATATAAATGAGATAAAATACACATCCTTTATTTATATGCATCCAATATTTGATTTAATCCTTTTATATTGAACTCCTTGATGTAGAAACGTTTTACTTGTCGATTGGATACATACTTCAAGATTTAACCATCATATCTACATCAACTTTGAACTCTACTACATAACTACATTAATTGTTTATTATATTTTTGGTATCATACACCCTTAAAAATATAATAATATATTTATATAGCATTAATACCTTACATGGACTCTCCATAGAGTTTCTTTCACCCCTTTAGGTATTCCACTAAGTTACTATTACAGTGAATTGTCTTTCCATAATGGAAGAAATTCCCCTCATTATATTTCATTCTTTAGGTTTCAATGAATTTTTCTAGCTATTGGAATGATTGACTATTGGATTTTCCAAAAAAAATCTTTTGCCTTATAGTTTTAACTTTTACCCTCTTGCATTTTCAATACACCACTTGAGCCTAAACCACCCATGTCCTACTCTAATATCCTCAATATAATGAGGATATTGGGTAAAATTTTATTTAAATAATTTATGTAGTAGTTCACAATAAACTAATATAACGTTTATGGTAAATACATTAAAATTAAGTCAATAGTATGATCAAGTCTCAAAGGATACCATGGCCTTTCTAATACATTGAATTGAAAATTCATATTCATCACATGAGTTTAAATTGAAATATATTAAGTCATATTGCATATGAATAATTAATTTGAACCCTTATACCTATCATTCAAATATTTTTCTTGATAGAGCCTTCTCAAGTTATTTATCAACATGTTCTTATGTTGATTTTGCAACTTAGATTACATGGAAACAAGAATGAGAGTAGATAGATCAAGTGAAACCTTAAAATCCTTATCATAAAAATATATATTCATTTATTTATTTTATTCACAAGTTATAATTTCAGGATAAGGTTACTATAACACATAGATTTTTTCTTCTTTCTTAAGAACAATTCTTAAGTTTCTATACTAGTCTAGAAAGTTTTTTCTATTTGGATTCTCATTTCATAGAATTTTTCTCAAAATCATGTTTGATGATGACTATGATATATTATCTATAAAAACATATTTCATCACATGAGCATCATGTATTACAATCTTTTAATAAATAATTTTTTTAAATGTGATACTATTAAAATGATGAACCATTTTTAATAAATCGTATCCATTATTGGGACAAGATATTTATTTCATCCTGAATTATCTGAGATAACTCATAAAATAATTTATGACTATATCTAGTGGACAATCATGTAGATTATATTACATATAACTCTTAGATATTTGAGCAGTCAACTCTTTTACTAATACATCGTATATATTTATCCCAACTTTATTATTTTGGTATCCAAACCATTAGGGTTTCCTAGATTAGTTAACCCAAGATCATTCCATGAATATACACTAAATTATTAGGGTAACCAATATTAGTCTTTCTTTACACATGATAATACATGGGCACCCAACTTTAGCATGACCATCCCATTTGGATTATTATGGTCTTGAAAAGTGTTCACATATGGAGGAATCTAGTACTTAGTATTTTAAGTGGATTTAAATATCTCAATATCTTATTTCATGTATTCCCATTACATGTATTTAGGATTATAATGATTTAGTTTGGAATCCCTATTTCTTTTACCCAATCAATATGTTCAACCCATATTGTTGTCTAACTATTTACACTATTCATAGCTTGTGTTAGTAACCCAAATTAAAATCCAACTGTATTTATAAATATCCAAATGTATCACATGCTTAAGTTATGAAATACTTTAATGTAAAGGCTTAGAATCATGTGAAATTAAATATCCCCTTAAGATCAATCATGGTTCGATAAGTATCCAACCCCCACTTTTTATATAAAAGGAATAATTCCCTTGACCAGGGAGAAGTATGACCCAAAGTCCCAATACCAATGGTTTAGAACTTAATATAGACCTAAATTACATCACAATTATAATACCTAATATTTATAAACTATGATTAACCTATAAATTCATGGTCATAACTCATGAATAAGCCAAAATAATTATAGAAAAAAACTAAATCAATTATCATGCTAGTAATGTGACTCATTTAATGTATGTATGATAATTTAAAGAATTATTATAAACAAATTTAATTAAAACATACATCCATTCATGATATAAAAAATTTATATCTATAAATAAAGTATTGAATAAATGTAACACCTAAGGATTTTAAAAGAGGAACGTTGTTGATCACGTATAGGATATAAAACACCAATATTATAAGATAATATAATTCCTAAAGAATTTATGATATATTTATTTTAAAATAAATTCAATTTCTTCAATAGATTATGTAACATTTAACACCTTGTTTAAATAAAACGTGATACTCTATTAAAATATTATCATTTAAACATGACCATTATAACCTAGTCATTAAGTTGGTGGGTATGAATAGGATGAACATAATTATGAAAATTAAATATTTTACACATCTATAAAATAAATTCAATGGTTATATATTTATTATAAATAAAATATGAACCATTTGAAAAGGAAATAAATATTTTCTCAAAAAACTGTATTTTTTCTAAAAGGTGGATTAGTTGTGCTTTGCACGCATAATTTAAAATTAATTTATACCACTTTTAGAAACATTATTTCAAAAAATAAACTTTATTTTTTGAATCTAAAAGTCAAAATTATCTTTGGGTTAATTTTTTATAACTTTCTAAAAATATTAATTTTTTTATGAATAGTGAAAAAAAATGTTTTTTTATTGAAAACTGCATTTTCATTTAATTTTATTTACCAAGTTAAATTATATTTCAAATTGATGTTAAAGTAAAATTAGTTAATTTATATTAAATTTTAACAAATTTATGTCTTTTTAGTCAATTTAATATTTAATTTTGATATTAAAACAATCTATACTTATGAGAATTTTCTCTTTGGAAACCTGCTCTATCATCACGTTTATGGTTTAATATTAAATTGAAATATTCCACTTGTGTGGTTTGAATTTTGAAAAATGGATTCATTATTTGGAATCAGAATAATTTATATTATCTAATATGTTCATCTTAACTTTTACCATAATTAATTGTGAAAACAATAAAAATTCATTATTGTGGTTAAGGTAAAACTAGGTTTATCGGTGGCCAAACTAAGAAGATAAGGGTTATAAATGACATAAAACTTTTATAAACCCAATTTTATGACAATATTTAAGCCATATAATATTTAATTTTCTATAATATTCTATTTTAGAGTATTTTATCATGATAAAAATGATGGTACCACTTTATCTTTTCAAAACTTCCATGTGTGTCGTCTCCCCCACTTATAGAAGGCCACCCCCTATCCTCTTTTAATCACACTTCCAAAACCAATTGGTTCATCCAATATCTTCAAAAATAACTTCCTTAAATCCATCCCCATATCCTAGATTTTATGGTTATATTATAAATCCAATAAATAGAGGCTTTGGGTTAAACCTAAAGAGGTTTTTGGAAGAAGAGGTAATGTTTTTAACTATGCGTTTTCATTTTTCTTATTATTATAAATCCTTATAAAATTATTAAAATAAGATAATATAATTAAAAAAATTCCTTATAGATGTGTTTTATTATTTTAATTTAATATACCATATCCATATCAACTTTCATCAAATGGGAAACAAAACCATCGATCATGTGTATGGTGGACTACCGCATTGTGAACCAATGTAATTCGTTTTTCATAACCACATGTAAAGGATGAATATACTAATGGATTTAATGTATTTATATTATATTTGTGACATTATTATACTTCTGGAGTTATCATATAACATATAACATCATACTTTCCATTCCATGGGGGATTAAATAACATCGCTAGTGTGTACGGAGGAATACCGCCTCGCGATGTGGTGTGCTTCATTTTTATCTTACACTTTACATAAAAGGTATTAAGGATAAAATTAATGAATATATGTGATATTTATGACCTAAACATACTTTTTTAAATATAATAACACATATAACTTCTTAACTTCCAATATTTTGGAAAATAATAACATTTCTTGTGCGTAAGTGTGGACTACCGCCTCTACGTAGCGATGTGAAATGTTTTTCATTTTATATTTACATGGATGTTAATAAGGATGTATTAGATTAATATTAATTATATATATTACATAATAACTATTCTATAAATGTAAATTAATATTTATTTTCATTTTGTCCCATCCATCAAGGAAAAATTGAAACAACATTTATGCGTACATACAGTATACCGTCTCCATGAATGGTGTAATCCATTTTCCGTCTCTAAATTTAATAGATTAATATAAATATATATAAAATGAATATATATTATATTTATATCATGGTTAAAATTATGGATATTTCTTAACCATGATCATATTAAAAGGAACAAAATTACTAAAACATTCATGAAAAACGAAGAAATTATAACACAAAACAGTTGTTTTAACAAATAATTGTTAATAAATTGGGGATTAAATAATATAATTAAATCATATAAGGTATGAGATATATAATTATGGTTATTTAATAGATTTATCACAAACCTAAATTTATTATACATGAGTTACAGACACATATGAATGAATTTTAACCTGAGGTAAGGGTTTCTCATCCCACTTTTAATTTCTTGAGACATACACCATATTCACCACTTATTCCTTTATGTAGTGTGTATACATCCCCTTTTGATATGTTATATCACAAATAAGTTTTATATTCATGATATTTTAAGTTTTGTTTTATGTAATTCCATTTATGGGGCTTATGGTTCAGAATATACCAAATTGGTAATGGTTTATTTCACAATATTATCATTACTCGGGATTGTTTACATTTAAGTCTCCCTTTGGGGAATTATTTGAAATTTATAAAATAAAACCAATATATTTTATTCACCTCTATTAATTCAAAATATTTTTATGTAATGGTAACAATTTTCCACTCTTTGGTACTTAAAATTATTGAGAAAATGTTTTTTTAAGAATATTCAAATTTATTTCACTCTTGGATCAAAAATCATTTTTGTTTTAAAATTATTTTCAATGTGAAAAGGTTATTTTCCTCTAAAAAATTAATTATATTTGTATAGTATTTATATTCATCGATAACATAAAACCTTTATAGTACTTATAATCTAATGGGGATATTTTTTATTGATATCATCCATATTATTTCTTTAGATGGTTTATGATGAATTTGAATGAGGATGTAAAATTTTATTTCCATTCACTATTTTACTTTGGATAATTTATGATTATATTTTTCTGATTAGGGTACGTATTAACATTTCATATGTTATTTTTTCAATATTAATGATTATATTGATTATATCTTACCCCTTTCATATGATAAATTAATTAGACTCAGTGATTAATAAGTGGGGCCTGGTTATATATAGACCATTGATGCATTGATAGGTCTTGTGAGACAAATTAGTTGGCCAAATTAGATGGGTTTCTACCCACAAATTTAATATTTATTGTGAAAGGTCTTGATAGCATTTTTTAGATTTTTAGAATTATAAATTCCCTAATTGTGAGATCAGTTATTTCCATGTGATTATTTGATTAGTTATAATATTCATATATATGTTTCAAGATTATGTGATTATTTATATGACTTTATTTAGTCATCATTTGTTTTTTCTATATTATTCTTAGTTTATTGATTAAATGGAATGTGTTTCGGTTATTTTCCTTTCCATATTGATTGTATTTATTTATTCATGATATCTTATACTATACTCTTACCATTACAGAGCATATAAGTTAACCCCTTTATTATGCTTTATTATCCATGGGATTCCAGGAAGTGTTTTGTGATTGATATGTAAGGATATTTTATGAGGAATAATGGTGTTATGAAAGAAAACACTTTGTGTATTTTATGTTCTGAAATGTAATATTAATTTCATGTATGTATATAGTTTACCAAGACTACTAAAATATTTGGTCCTTCAGTATGTGATTCCTTGTATCTAGTGCCAATCTAATAAAGTAACAACCTCATATGTTCTACTAGAGCTAGCGTATTTATGGTTGGTATCATAGGAAGTTTAATAGAAACCATGGGAACTAGATTTAGTAAAACATATATTAGGGAACATAACACTATAATATAAATTGATTATAAGTATAGAAGAAAATCCTAATTTTTTGGTATGGTAGATATTATATGGATTTTCATAGAAATACATTGTTTTATGGATACTAAAAGTGGATGTGGTTCTTGCACAAATGTATCTAGGGGTAATAACTACAAAAAAATAAGCATATGGATTGACTCAAGTGTTACTTGGTACATGACAATAGGCATTAATATGCACCTGGTTCAATAATCTTGGGTGATATTCTTGAGTTGATTCACAATTTATTTACAAACCATTATGAATGGTTTGAAAATATATTTATGATTTGGAAACTTTCCCAAAGAAACCAATCTTATGATTATGAGATAATAAATTTTAAAAAAAAAATCAATTTATGTTAAGTTTTTTACTAGTTTTAGGATTATACATTATGTTTCATAATATTATGATCTAATATAGTGTATTCCATTATTTATAAATGTTGTCTAGTGAAAGTAATGGAAACTATATCAATGAATATAATCCAAATATTAAAAATTATAATTTATTTGATGGTATTAAGATAATATATTGAAAGGAATTAGTCTCCCAAATATATTCATCGTATAAGGACATAGTATCATGTTCTATCAAAACATGGAATTAATTCTCTAATTATTATGACCTCTAAGGGAATCAAGAGAAGAAGAGGAAGGTAGAGGAAAAAATGGCCATATGGAGTAAGGGAAAGAAGGGTTTCCCTACATATGATAATTGTGGAAATAAAAAATCTGGTGATTTCTTAAAGGGGATGGGAGTTTTCTATAATTTTTTATATAGAGTTAACCATTCTCATTATTTAAATGGAAATACAAAATATTCCAATGTGCAATGCTTCAACTGTGAGAATATAGAGCACTGTGAAAATGAATTCCCCAAGCATCAAGAGAATATACCACAAAAGAATCTAAGGGATAAATTTAAATCTTATTTTATTAATATAGTTGAAGCTTAATGATTAATGTGCTTATTTTTGGATTCAATAATTATGTTATAGGAGTATTTATCAATGACTGGTTATAAGAATTATGAGATGTATAAGGATTATACTACAATAATTTTTATTTAATAATTTGATAGCATATATTGAAAGGTATTGATGACCAAGAAGAGTGATTTATTGGAAAGTTAAAATTCCTAGAAAATATGTGATTTGGATATTATAACCCTTGATATGTGATTAATGTTCAGATAATAATGATAAAGATATATTTAAGGGATAGTATTGGAAACCTTGAAATTGGTACATGATTTGATTTCAACACCCTGAGATTTTAAAATATGAATATCATATTTTATAGCATCTATGAAATGAAAAACAAAGTGTAAGAGGTAATATAATATCCCAATACTTTATGATAAATTTATAAAAATAAATTCAATCTCTTAGATAGCTTGAAATGCACGCAACACCGGGTTTGAACAAAACACGCTACTTTACTAAAATATTATCATTTAAAATTACCATTATAACATAGTCATTAAATTTTAGGGTATTAAAATTACTAAATAAATTTTTATTATTATGGTTATATATCTATTATAAATAAAATAATAATCATTTAAAAGAAAATGAAATGTTTTCTGAAAAAACTGTTTTTTAAGATGGATTAGTTAATCTTTGCACACATAATTTAAAATTAATTTTTACAACTTTTAAAAAATTTATTTGATAAAAAAAATTATTTTTGGAATCATAATATCAAAATTATCTTATGGTTAATTTTTTATTTTTAGGAAATGTTTCATTTTTCAATGAATAGTGAAAAATAATGAATTTTAATTGAAAATTTCATTTTTATTTAAATTATTTTCAAAGTTAAATTATAATTTAATTTGGTATTAGAGAAAATTAGTTCAATTATATATCTATTAATCCAATTTTATTCATTGGAATAATTTTCATGTTGAATTTTAATATAAAAATTTTGTAAACTTTTGAACATTTTCTCTTTGAAAACCTGCTTTCTCATCACGTCTCCAGGATTAATTTTAAATTAAAATTTATTAATTTTGTGAATTTAATTTGAAAAAATGGATTCCATATTTAGTATAAAAATAATTTATATTTTATAATAATATAAAATTAATTTTTTACCAAAATGAATAGCGATAACAATAAAAATTAATTAACATGTGTAAGGTAAAAATGGATTTATCAGGGATTAAACCAAAAATATAAGGGTTAAATTGACATAAAACCTTTTTTAAAATATATTTTATGGCAATATTTAGACCCTATAATTTATAATAATTGATAATAATCCATTTTGTACCCTTTTCTAATGTGAAAAACATGGGTAGACCTTTTTCTTTCCAAAAATTACAAGTGTGCCACTAACCTCACTTATAAAAGGACACCACCTCTCCATTATTCTTAACACATTAAACCCCTTTTGGTTCGGCCAATTAGAAGAAAAAAAACACTTCCAAAATTCCCTCCTGTAATCATATAATACTTATTCTTATCATAAATCCATCCTTGTAATGATTTGGTGAAAACCTAAGGAGGTTACTTGAAGAAGTAATGTTCTCTGATGAGTGTTTTTATTTTATTTTTTCCTCCACTACTTCAATTATTATTAACACATTATGATATAACAAAATAAATATCTTAAATATAATAATACTTTTTATGTTAAGTTAATGAACTAAAACCATCCCCACTTCCATCAAATTGGTTTTCAAATCATCATTCATGTGTATGGTGAACTATCACCTCATGAAGATATGTGATTATTTTTTCACTAATGATTTACATGAAAGGAAATAAGGAAAATTTTAATTAATATATGTGATATAAATGAAATAATTATTAAATTCATGAAATATTTTTCATTATTAAAATTTAATATATCATTTTATTTTTTTACACTGAAAATGGATAACATCATGTGTGTACATGTCGACTACCGCCTTCACGTAGCGATGTGACCTTCTTTCATCACCACACCACATTGATGATATATATAAGTATATTTAATAAAATAATATGGTATATATGATATTGTTATAATTATTCAATGTTAAAATTTTACTTAATTTCTTTCCATAATGATCATTGAAAAATGGAAATGTTACTCATGTGTACGTACGTCATACCGTCTCCATGATTGTAACGTAGTTCATTTTTCAAAACCATATTTCATTATTGGTTTTAAAATTATAATTTATGTATTAATATGATAATTATTCCCTGATTATTATTATGGATATCATGGACCTATAGAATAATTTCAAAAATCATATCTTTCATGAAAAAACACGCATGAGAAAACAAGACAATTAACACCTGAAACAATGAGAATAATGAAATATTATAAATGAATGGGTGATAAGATGTTTTAAAAGGATTATATAATATATTATAAATATTAATATGGGTATTTAATAAGTTAATAACATGTTTAAAACCACTATACATGGTTTTAAATTATGTTCAACTGAAAGTAAGTGTGCGGTGAGGGTTTCTCATCTCAATTTTATTTTCATGAGACATACACCATATTAACCACTTATTTCTTTTTCATGGTGTATTTACTTATCCTTTTTTATTTTATATCATTAATTAATTTATCTTTATGGTATTTAATGTTTCATTCAAAATTATTTCTTTCATGAGGATTATAATTCAAATGTTACCAATGTGGTAAGGGTTTATTTCACAATCTCATCATTATCCAGGATTGTTTTTGTTTAAGTCTACCTTGGGGAAATTACATTATATTTATATTTTAAAATAAATATATTTTCTTTAAATATGGTTTTTCATTAACTTATTCACACAATAGTACCATTTTTATCTCTTTGGTGCTTAAAATGATTAAGAAAATGTTTTTAAGATAATCTCACATTATTTCTCTCTTCGGTCAAAATTATTTTTTCTTCCAAACCCTTGTTTTATAAAAAAATTAAATAATGTTTTAACATTATCCAAATTATTTATTAAATAAATTTATACCCATGTTTTATTTTTCAAAAAAAATTAAATTAATCATCTTTTCTTTTTCTACATGAGGTGATTTCAAACTTTTTTATAGTGGAGAAGGAATGTTCTTTTTAACTTATATAACATGTATGGAATTACCCACCATCATGGCCATTATTTATTTGAAGCTTCCTTTGAAAGTTTAAAGGTTTCTTTTAAAATAAAATTTTTTCATAATATTTTGTATATTCATAGTTTTTAAAATTTATTTTCTAAAAAAATGATTCTGATAATATTTTACAAATTGTCAAGTTTTATAACAAAAAAGGTTTGTTTTCAAGGAAAGGTTATTTTCTTAAGGAAATGATCCAAGTGATCTTTAAAAATAATTTTCCATATAAAAAATAAATTATTTTATATTACTTATGATTTAATGGGGATATAAACCAATGATCCCATCTTTATTATTTCTCTGAATGGTTTATGATTAGTATGATTGGTGATGTACTATGTTTATACCATTCATTTTCCTCCGAATCATTTATGATTATGTTGGTTGATTGGGAAAACTATTAAAAAAATTATGCTAGTTTAAATATGAATTTTTATATTGATTATGTTTTACCCCTTTCATATGAGGAGTGCATTAGACTTTGTAAGTGATGGGAGGGGTCCCTTATATCTCTTTAATGCATCGGTTGGTATCATAATAAAAACTAGATATGGTTTTGGATGAGTAATTTACCATTTATATAGTTGTGTTGGAATAATATTTGGTCGTATTAGATGTATTTTCACACGCCTTGATGGTATTAGATGTCTTGGAAAAAGCCTCAACTATTTTTTAGATGTCCAGCATTATGCATTCCATCATTATGAATTCAGTAATTGATATTCCATGTGATTATTAAATTAGTTAGAATATCAATGGTCAAGTTTCAAACTCATGTTATTATTTATATATAATTATTTAATCATCTTTTATTCCTTCCATATTATTATCAAGTTATTGATTAAATAGAATTTTTTTCGGTTATTCACCTTACCATATTGAGTATGCCTTATTCATTCATTGCTTCCACTATAATCTTACCCTTACCAAGCATCTAAACTCACCCATTTATTGTGTTTTATTTTCCCCAGGATACCAAGAATTATTTTAAAATTGATATTTAAGGATACAATAAGGGGAATAATATAATTTTCAAAGAAAATTCTTTTTTCATTTTATGTTTTAAAATATAATTTAAATTTCAATTATGTATCTATTTTACTAAGACTAATAAACTATTAATTCTTTTGGGATGTGATTACTTGTATCTTATACCAATATATAAGTTATTGGATTTGGGCTACTAGGGTTGGTGTAACTACATTTGGTATCATATAAACTTTAGTATAAACCTTTGGAAATAGATTTAGGGAAAAAAATATTAGGGAACATAACCCTTTGATAGACTTTGAGGATAAGTATATAAGAACATCCTAATGTTTTGGTAAGGAATTGATTATATATATATTTTTCAGTAAATATATCCCTTTCTAGATACTACAAGTGAACATAGATTTGGAATAGATGTACCTAGGGGTAATAACTCTGAAAAGGACACATTAGTATTTACCCGATCATCACATGATGCATGAAAAAGGGTCTTACTACGCACCTAGTTTGAAAATGCTATTTTATATTATTAGAATAATTCAAATTTTATTTCAAACCCATTATGAAATATTTGGAAATAATTATATCCTCAAGGAAACCATGTTTATGAATATGAGATTAGATATGCATAAAATTTTCAATTTATGTTAAGTGTTTCACTAGTTTTGGGATTATGCATTATGTTTCTTAATTTTATGATATAATATAGTGCATTAAATTTTTTAGAATTGCATTCTAATTGAAGTAATTAGAACCATATCAATACACATACTACATATAGGGATTTCCCTCCTCGTAAAGATAATGAAGTCAGAGCTAGAGTTGTAGAAGGTACTAATAAAATTATAACCATATTAGAAAATATGAATTAGTTTATGAGTAATAACCTTTACCATATATAGAATCCAAATAATCCACCACATGGTGTAAAAATTTCAAACCACTTCAGGCATCATAAACCTCTATCATTCAATGGGACTAAAAATCCATTTTTTCTGATCTATGGATAAGTTCCTTAAAGACGATATTTCTTACTCTAGGAATTAGTGAAAGGGATAAAGTTTTCATTCCAATTTATAGTCTCTCAGGAGATACAGATCAATGATTTTTATTGATTCAAAACAATAAAGATAAAGAAGAAATACAAAGCATGGAGTGGAAGGATTCCAAGGTAATGTTCTTGGAAGAATATTTTCCTTGTGATAAATGAGAAAATACGGAAATATGGTTCTCAAGTCTAAGATAGAAAGAAGAGGAAAATTTTGTTAAGTATGAATCTAACTTTACAAGGTTTTCAATACATTTCTTAGACTATATACATAATATAAAGATAAATATAAATCATTTTTTTATGGGATTAAGCCAATCCTCTAAAGGGAACTAGTCTCCCAAAAATTATCAATATATGAGGACATAATATCATGTGATATCAAGACATAGAAAGAATTATACAAGACATTTGGAATAAAATGGAAGAAATAGAAGAAGATTACAGTAGAGAAAAAATATATTAAGGTAATAAGAGAAAGAAGTATTTTCAAACATGTGATACTTGTAGAAGGAAACATCATGGTACATGCTTAAAATTAAAATAATTTTGCTTCAATTGTGTAGAAAAAGGTCACAATGATCATGATTTCAAAGGAAAGAAAGAATATACCAATGTGCAATACTTCCACTGTAAGGATATGGGGAACTATGCAAAAGAATTCATTAAGAATAAAATGAAAATACCTCAAAAGGAGATAAGTGGTCAATGTTAATCTTATGAAATTACTATAGATTAAGTGGTATGATTATTGTTCTTTTGTATTTGGATACAATAAATATTTTTTAAAATTGTTTTATTAATGAAATTATTGAAATATATAATGATTGTACTATTGTAATTTTTCATTAATAATTTCAAATAGTATGTTGAATAGTACCGATGAATAAGAAAAATGTTTCATTGGAATGTTAAACTTCATAGAAAACTCGTGTTTGAGGGAAATATAACCCTTAATATGCTCCTAATTTTGAGATATTGATGGTGGGGTAAAGATATGATTGATATGGATAAAGTAAATTGTATATTATTAAATACCTTGGAACTGATTAATTATAAGTTTATTTTTAAAATTTAGTGACCTTCTTTCTAAAGTTTAGGATATTAATCTTTTGTAAGGTTAATAAGGCTAACCATTTATGAAATTGTTTAAGTATAAATTTGGAAAACGTTTTAGAGATTAATGTATCAATTAACCATATGCATATTTATGTATATTAGATAACTTATGCTATGTATATTGGTTTTGTAAAATATTTAGATATAGAAGTAAAGACTTTTCACCCTTTTATAGATATTATGATCCATTAAAAGTGAATTTTAGTGCTTCATGCATAAAAAAATAATTCTTGGATATTCATTTTTTGGAGTAAGTGATTAATTGGGAATTGATCAAAGCATGACCAATGGAAGAAATTTTTATTTTTAAATAGAAACATATCAAGTAATTATATTTCCTAGTATTCTTAGAGAGTAAAATAATTCCTCAACTTTATAAAAAGAATCTTGAAACAAAAAATTTATCAAATTACCTTCATATTTGAGGAATCAGATTGTATTTTAAATTATTACAGATTTATGGTTTTTAGTTCCTTAACTTTCCATTGATATCTCACTTTCTTGAGATCAATGACCTCTATCACTCTCTATAATTATTTACCTTTTTCTTCCATGTACATATCTTCACCTTCCACGAATGTCCTTCTAATTTGAAACTTGGTTATGTGTTATTCCATATAAATTTTTTATTTTAATTATCTACTATCAAGAGTATGTTTTATTAACCCTTATCATGATGTGGGATTTTAAGAAGGTTATTTTCAAATAACAAACCATTGATTACTGAGATCAAGATTAAATTGTGAGGATGCAATTTATTTAAGGGCATTATAATGTAACACCCGGAGATTTTAAAATATGAATATAATATTTGATATAATGTATTACATGAAATACCAAGTGTCATATGGAATATAACTGTAACACCCAGAGATTTTATGAAAAATATTCTTTTAATTTCATTAATTTTATTTGTTGTATGCTACACCAATATTACCTTGCGCTATACGCAACACCGTATTAGCTTGCAGTATACACAACACTATTCTTGGATCGTGTTACACACAATTTTGATAATAGTTATTCTACGCAACATTGATTATATATATATATATATATATATATATATATATATTCAATGTATAAATGAAATATGGTTGGATTATTATATACTAAACAACGAAGGATTCTTGCACAGCACGCAACCCTGACTTGGCTTGCATTACACGCAATCGCGACCTTCCTCGATAGCGTGTGTTGTACACAATACCGAGTTTTACTAAATAGCGATATATTATTATAATATTATTATGAAATAGACTTTAGGAATAGTATTAACTAAATTTTGAATCTTATAACATTATTATTCGTCTTACACATTTTCTAAAACATGGTATAAGAAAAAAATAAATTTTTCGGGTAAAATAAGTATTTTCCAAAAAAATACAGTTTTGCCGCCTTTTGATGGCGCACCCACTTTAAATATAGTTTTTGACATGTTTATAAGTTCAATTTGACAAAATAAAATTCTTTTTTTGAATTAGGATATAAAAATTTACATTAGATAAAGTTTTGATATTTTTCCGATAACTTTCATATTTTAATGAATAGTAAAAACACGCTATATTTTAATTAAAAAAACTTTTTTCATTGTAATATATTATGTGGTTAAATTATAATATTGAATGGTTTTAAAGTATAAATATAATATATTTTTACCATTTAATATAATGTATGTCATTATCATTGATTTTACCTTGAATTCGTAGGTTAAATCAATTCAATCTTTTGCAATGTTTTAAAGAAAAACCCGTTTTCTTTCGACAACGGGATTAATTTTAATTTAATTTATGCATCTTTTGTGTATTGAATTTGGAAAAATGGATTCCATATTTGGAATCAGTGGGTCCAAATTATTTTAATAAGCTACTTTTTATTTTTGGGCATTGTGAATAGTAACTACGGTAAATTTTATTTACTATAGTTAAAGGTAAATCGGGTAATTAAGGGTAAATATAAGATTATAAAATTACCCTAACACTTGGAAAAATCCTATTGGATGGATAAAAGTAGACCCATATAACCTAAGTTTCAGATTATATTCATTTTATAGACTTTTGTCCATGAAAATAATTTAATTATTATTAAAACCAAAGAATGTGACAACATGTCACTTTCTTAAATCTTATAAGTATAATAATTTTAATTTAGTGATAAACATCCTGAAACTTCAAACATGAATAGTCTCCAGAAATATAATACAATTATATACATCAAAGGAATTTATTTAGAATTTTTAGGTATTAAATAAGTATCATTTATTATGACATAAAGATGATGCAGTAATTGTCTTATTAATGAAATATTGACATAATTGATGTTATAAATGCCCAAATAAATGTAATTTGAGACTTTTTATGACTTAAATTAATTTTATAGGTTAATATGACATGTTATTGTTGATATAAGTAACTTTTTTTGAAATTATCATTCTGTTATGAATTTTATAAAAATCATGTACCAAATAGTGTCAAAATTGACATAAATTAGTTTTTATAACAAATATTATATTATTAGTTGTTATTTAATTCTTAAAAATCTAAGGTTCAGTCAAATGACTTAGATAAGGATATATATATCAATAATAAACAACTTGGGGTTCTTTTGGCTTGTTATGGTAACTTTATTAACCATATAGTTTAAGAAAATAAAAAGACACGGTAAAAGTTAAATTATTTAACTTAAAGTTAAATCTAATTGATAAGGTTAAAATAATAACCTAAACTTGTCTAAATCCTATTTTATGAGAGTATTTAGACCCATTCCCACTTTATCTTCGAAATAAGACCCTTTGGAACCATTATAAACCGAATTTGACCTTAATATAAAATAATATTTTGAGATTTTCCTAAGGTTCCCCTCTCCTCCCTTATAAAAGGACACCTCCTCCCTCTCTTCCTCACACCACATTGAGCCTTCAATCTCGGCCAAACCCGGCCAAATTCTCTTCTCCACTCCCCTAGTATCATCCTAGAGGTCCTGGTCTTCTTCAAATACCATCCTTAGTTCTTTAAGTGGAGTTTAAGAAAAGGCGCATCAAAAAGAGGTAATATCCATTACCGATCTTTTTCAATTTCTTTCTTCTTAAAATTCTTCTTCTTTAGTTGTTTCATGATAAAGTAATAACATCAGTAGTAATTATATACTGATATGTTATTATAAATATGAAACAACTCTAATTAACCTTCTATCCATCCTACAGAAAAAGGAAATCATCGCGCGTGCGTACATACGGAATACCGTCTCCACGCCGTGGTGTAATCTATTTTCTGCCACCACATTAATTGGATGGATATAATGGTGTAATGAGTAACTATATATTATTATTATAAAGTGATATTGATACTTAAATAGTATACACACACTTCAACACAAGTTCAGGATCATGAGATCGATATCATCGCTCGTGCGTACGTACGGACTACCGTCTCCACGACGCGATGAGATTCATTCTCCACATTAACCATTCATGAATGATTATAAAGTATATATAATGAATAATAATGAAATATATGAAATTTTAAATCTACTGGATTTATGTATATATATATATGTATGTCATCTACTTACTTCCATTCAAGACAATAAGGTAAGGAAAATAGCGTTCATGTGTACGTACGGACTACCGTCTCCATGAACGGTGTGTTTCATTTCATTTATATATCTATTATATATATATATATACTGAATATATATGATATATAAATCATGTTTTATATTCTGGAAGTAAGTAAATCATGATATAAGTAATAATAATGTCAATAACAACAAGTCCAAACACCTACGATAAATGAAACGATTTTACCCAAAACGCTTCTTTAACATGGAATTTACAAAAGAACGGGTAATATAAAGTCATAAGTGAACCATATATGATATCATAACAATGAATATGATTCTGTAATAAGTTAATGACATTATTTAAATCATTATACAGGAGGTTCGGATACGTGCAAAGCATATCAGACATAAGGTAAGGGAAATACCACAATCTCATTTTTATCCGAGATTGTTTATATTTTGGCATTTATTGGGGTGTATTTTATCATCCACATCCATGTTTCCTCAATATGTAATATTATTTCCATCCACCTACAATTGTTTAAATCCAATTTTACCCTTCGGTGAGTTTTTAGTAAAGGATATGAAAGGAATCTTTTGTCATTTTTCGTACGAGGTACTTTTTAACTTTTCCGACAAAAGTACGAAGAATGTTTTTTTAACTTATACGTCATGAATGGATTTTTAAAACATTATTTAAAAAAATATTCCTTTACAAGTTTTCAAGTTCATTTTTAATCAACTTCTTTTAGTTTAAAATTGTATGACATGTTAAGAAAGGAAAAGTGTTTTTGAAGTAGAAAGGATATTTTCCTCAAGAATGAAGTTCAATTGTTTTATCAAAATTATTTTCCATCTAAGATAATAAAGGGTTCTGTTTATATCCCTATTATTACATGGATTTGATTATTTTGTGATGGAAATATTTTTATGAATTCTTTTATCTTATATGAATTGTTTTATGATGTCACGATGTTTAAAGATTCCCATTTTTATTACATGGGTTATGCAATGATGTATGCTTTATTATTTTGTGGAACACATAAGAATGGTATCATTATGAGATGGGTGGGACCTATATCTCCCTCCAATGCATTGGGTAAAGATTTTATATCTCATGAGATAGACATGGCTGGAACGGTCGGTTATACTGGTTCAGTGAAACAGGACTGAAACAAGGGTGACTCTGTTCAGAAATGGACTTTGTCCACTAAGATAGTCTTGGAAATGAGTCTTGACTAATAAGATATGATTCTCTATGATTATGTGTTTCTACCACAAAGTTTCATGTTTTAAGTTATGATTATTGAGATTTCATTTCACTACTATGATTTATCCCATGTTATGAAATTATGCTCTCTTTTGCAGGTTAAGATTTCCAAAATGTTATGTTCTTATGAATATGATGTGATTGATATTTCTTTTGCTTACCCTTACTGAGCATTTAAGCTCACCCTTTTATGTTTTCTTTTCCCCAGGATATAAAGAAAGGTTTTAGGTAAAAAAAAGGAAGATCTTTATGGGAGATGTTGAAGATCTTTCACCACGATTAGAAGATTATATCCCGAGTTTCCAAAGACACTAAACTATTACGATCCTTGTGTGTGTGTTTTTGTTATGTACTAAGTATTCCGCAAAAGTAATGTAATGTCCATGTACGTCAGGCTTTGGGTCTCTACAATAAAATCTTGATAATTTTCATATATTTATTTTTTAAATAAATCCAATCTTTTTGATAACTTGCAATGCATGCAACACCGGGTTTGAATGAAACTTAATACTTTATTAAAATGTTATTATTTAAACATTAACATTATAACCTAGCCATTAAATTAGTGGATATGAATATTATTAAATAAATTATGAATATTATGGTTATCTATTTATTAGCAATAAAATAATCATCATATAAAATAAAAAAGAAATTATTTCTAAAAGAATATATTTTTTCTAATAGACAGTTTAGCCGTTCTTTGTGCACATAATTTAAATTTAATTTTTAGCTATTTTATAAAAAAATTATTTGAAAAATAAAATTAATTTTTTTAATCATAATATGAAAATTATATTCGAGTGAATTTTTTGGATTTTTCTGAAAGGATTCATTTTTCAGTGAATAATGAAAAATACTAAATTTTAATTAAAAATTGCATTTTCATTTAAATTATTTGAAATTTTAAATTTTAATTTTAATTGGTTTTAAATTAAAATTATTTAAATTGTATATCTATTAGTAAAATTTTATTCATTTTAACAATATTCATATTGAATTTTTATATAAAAACATTATAAACTTTTGAGAATTTTCTCTTTTAAAACTCTCTTTCTCATCACATCTTCGGGATTAATTTTAAATTACAATATTCAATTTTTTTTAATTGAATTTAGAAAAATAAATTCCATATTTTAAATAATTATAATTTATATTTTATAATAAGTTCAACTTAATTTTTTACCAAAATTAATTGTGAAAATAATAAAATTTAATTATTACGGTTAATGTAAAAATGGATTTACCAGGAGTTAAACTAAAAATATAGGGGTTAAATTAAACTAAAAACATGTATAAAATAAATTTTGTGGTTATATTCAGACCTTATAATGTATACCTCTAGATAATAATCCATTTTGGACCCTTTTGGCATGTGAAAAATTCAGGTACACCTTTTTCTTTCTAAAAATTACAAGTGTGTCACTCACCTCAATTATAAAAGACTACCCCATATCCACTCTTATTCACACCTTAAAATAATTTTTATTTAGATAAGACCAACTAAAATCACTTTAAAAATTACCTCCTATCATACTATAATACTTATTTTTCACATAAATACAACCTTGGAATTATTTGGTACAAACCTAAGGAGGTTACTTGAAGATGAGGTAATGTTCTTTAGTGAGTGATTATATTTAATTTCTTCCTCCATGTAATTAAATTATTATTAAACCATTATGATATAAAACCCTCATTAAATTAAAAATAATGAGTTGTTTTTATTTTAATTTAATGACATACAACCATCTCCACTTTTATCAAATAGGTTGTGAAATCATCATTCGTGTGTATGGAAGACTACCGTCTCACGAAGTGATGTGATTCATTCTTCACAAACACTTTACATGGAAGGTAATAAGGGGAATTTTAATGAATATATATGATATAAATTAAATAAATTTTATATTTTTTATATTTTTTGTCTCAGAGGATACTCAATAGGGGGGTGAATTGAGTTCCTCTTAAAAATTTCTAATTAAAAGATTTCTATTAAAAACCCCCCAATTTAACAAACAAGTTAAACTACAGTGAATTTATAAAAATTGTAATTATTCAATTAGTTTCTCAAATATTGATTATTTATTAGTTAACTTAATCTTGATATTAAGTTATCTTTTGAAACTAACTTACTCTATAGTAATAATTACAAACACTTGCTAGTTAAATTATTAGAGTTACTTAAAAACATATTTGAATTTCAAAGTAATTAGCAGTAGAAAATTGAAAATAGTTTAATTTGAAATAAGATGCACTGCAGTTTTCACCAAGAGGTTCAGCCTCAATCTGAGACATATTCTGCTCAAATAGTTTATATAAAAATTTTATCCACACCCTGGATTAGGGTAAACAATAGTACTAAGACTGTTCAGGTACTAAGACCTCTACCACAGTTCCACATGGGAAAAACTATAACAATAGCACATAGGCTATCCAGGTCACACTTGACCTCTACCACAATTCACAGTGGGATACAAGAAGGTTTAGAAATTTTGATTGAGGATTTTAGATATCCTCCAGCTATTCTTAGGAGACAGTGTGTGTTTAAGATAAACAGAAGCACACACACTGCTTGAATTGTAAATAAAAAAATCAAAATAGAGATAATAATATTGAGATGAGTTTGGAAAGATCTATGTGATGGAAATGCAGATTTGGACTCCTTTTTAATTGAGCAAATTTTGTTTTGAGTCCTTCTCTAGAATTTTTGTTGAAAATAGAGTATCGTGGTTCTGTTTCTTGGCTTCCAAGTATGGGTGTTTTGCTTGAGATTGCAGTAGTCTTTATAGCACAGAAATGTCCTTCAACTCCCAATAAAGTTCTTCTTTGAAGCTCTTGTGTATCGATTCCTTCTCCTACAACATACATCTATTTGTGAATCCTCTCTTCTTTTATGTGCATCTTTGATCTTTATTTTATAGCTCATGCGGTGGTTCTACATAAGGTATGATTACTTCTGCAGGTACGAGGTATGGTTCCCTGACATCCAATAAACATCGTTAATTAATATCTGACATAAGGCATGATTACTTTTGCAGGTACGAGGTACGGTTCCCTGATATCCAACAAACATCATTAATTAATATTAGTTTCATTAAAATCACCAAATATGATTGTTGCTAAATAAACAAATAGAAATGGAGTTTAGAGAATCAGCAGGGCCGGTCTCGATCTCCAGAATCAAGTGATAGTGAGGCAGATTCTCATCATGAGCAATCTCACGGTCACACTTTGGTTGGAGCTGGCTCAAGAAAGGGGAAGCAAGGAAACTCTCTCCTTGGAGATTTCCCGATTAAAAAGGGGGGTAAATTCAAGACCTCTAAAGGACTACTCGAATACCCCCAAAACAATCGTAACCAGATCTTCAGGCAGGACAAAGAATAACGATATTGAAGCCACACCCGGGGGAAAAAAGAAGTGTGTGGACACTCAAAAGGAAAAGCAACAGGTTGAACATGTTGCTTCTAAAGAACCAGAGAAACATCTCAAGCTTTTTCTTCACTAAAATGAAGAAATTCAGGTTGAGACCATGGATCTCAAGGCTTCAGAGAAGGATAAGGAGAAAATATTAGAGAGGGAACTTCATATTAATGCCAATAAAGTTCAAACAGCTTGGATCATCAGTAACTCTTTGTATAAATGAACTTGTAGCGGTGGACTTGTAACGGTAGGTCTTGAATCAGTAGCTGTTACTCTCTAGAATGGTAGCTTTATGTATCAGCGACTCTTTGTAGAGGTAGGTCCTTCTATCAATAGTTGCTTGTGTAGAGGTAGCTCTTTCTATCGGTAGTTTCTTGTGTAGCGGTAGATCCTTCTATCAGTAGATGTTGTACTGGTGACTTTGTATCGACAGACTATGTATTGTTGACTTTTTATATAACAGAAGGCTTGGTCTATCAGTGACCTTTTTTTATCGGTAGCTCTGTCTGTATCAGTGACTCAAAAACTTGAATGCTTATAAAGTATCTTTTCTATGCATATCATTTCCAGATTGAGTTAGTATCAAGATTAATCATTGTTAAACATTTATAATCATAAATAAAGATTGAGTAACATATTCTAATGATATGATATGATCATTTTGATATTCATATCAACTCAGTAGTATGATGTCATAATTTTAATGAATAATTAATCTATAGATAGACATTATTTGGGATTATCAAAGCATATCTAAACATAATTGAGATTATCAAAATATGTGAGTCTAACAATCTTATTCTTTTTGATAATCACAAATTATGGCATTATAATCCAGAATAATTATTAATTTATCAGTATAAAATAAATTTGTTCTCACTTCTCAGTGTGTTCAATGAAATTTTTAAATGATGTCAAAATATCATTCCTTGTAACCATAAATGAAATATTTCAAATGAAATAGAGAATATAGTATAAAAGGTAAATGTATCAGAGGTAGAATTAAAAGAAACACTCATTATTTATCTGAGACTCAATATCCCTATCCTTAGCCATATTATTCTCCCCCACACTTCTCTATATCATGATTTCTCCCCCTTTGTGATTAGAAAAAAAAATATGGATATGAGAAACAATAAAAAGTAAAAGAGAATGAGACCATGTAGGTATTACTTCATGAAAAAATACATAGAAATACAGAAATGATACAAAAAGAATACAAGTGATCCCTATCAAATTTCCTAGCCACTAATCAATCCACCTCCCCAATATGTAATTTGGATTTTCCTTTGGGATCGGAAGTGGATTCAGGAGTGGTAGGTGTATGGGAAGGCTTGAGAATACGAGTGATGATCAAAGGTGGTTGAGCTACTGAAACATTGTCAGGCCTCTAATGGGTACTACTTTGTGTGATCATAGGAGTAAGACTTCTGATAGCTTGAACTGAAGTCAGCTGAGGTGTGGAAGCATACTAACCTGAGACAGCCAGGGCTGGAGGTACAATAATTGGGGTACTTTCCACATGTAGAAAGGGCAGTAACAGGTTCCTAAAATCCTTGATGATTCCTCCTCCTCTCTCCATGGCAGAGATAAAATCATCCTTTTTCTCCATAAACTTTTCCAAATCAAGAGTCAACTCCTTGATCTTACTAACTTGATCTCTGAAATTTTGAGTGACTAGAGGAATTTTAAAGTTTTCTAACATAAGCTTGAAATGATTTTTTAGATGATACTTGGTATACACCTTCTAAAAATAAATATCAATCGTTTCTTTGATTTCCTTTTGGGCAGCAGTAGCATCTCTCATATAGTCCTGAATGATCTTTTTGATATCCCTTTTGGTATATATCACCTAAGAGTCAGATGAGCTACTAGCACTAACTTGACCATGTTCTTCTTTCAGCACAAATCTAAACTGTTCAACATCATCTGAAACTCTGGATGTAACAAGAGGTATTATAGTAAAGGCTACTATTTCTTTGAAAGATTGGGTCAAATTACTTATCAGTTTCTTCACAACCAAATCTTGAGCACTGAAATTCTCTTTTATGGTCTATTTAAAACTCTCAAAAACATCCACAAACTGTTTGACTACACTTTTGATGTAATTGATGTCAGTATCCACTTGATCTTGGGCACTAAAAAGGTATCAAATGAAGCAAAAGATTGCTTCAAAGAATCAATAGCCTCTATCAAACTCCTAATCTGATTTTGACACACATTCACTTCATTCATCATCTCTATCATAGCACTTCACACAGCTCTTTC
Organism: Viscum album; assembly: GCA_963277665.1. Classification (NCBI taxonomy): domain Eukaryota; kingdom Viridiplantae; phylum Streptophyta; class Magnoliopsida; order Santalales; family Viscaceae; genus Viscum; species Viscum album. Next base: position 562,933,371 of record OY728164.1, on the reverse strand, counting down.
AAGAGATAATTCCAAATATTTTTCTATTTTTCTTAGCTTATCAACAAAGAAACTATTCAATTCTGAAACAGATTCAGCCAAAGTCTCTTTTAACTCAGTCTTTAAAGAATCAAGATCATCCTTAGTTACAAGATTTTCAGGAAAAACATCAACTAAAGCTAAAAAATTTCCTTTGGGTTGGACTTCATCATATCCTGAATAATCAATTCCAAGCACCACAAATCCTGTATCCTCTGACTAATCCTCTATCTCATGTAAAAATGAGACAGAACCAAATTTAGAAGATTGATCCCCCTCAAGTGGAGCTTCCTCCTCTCTATCACCAACTTTATCCATCTCCTCTTCAAAGGAGTCATCTATAACCATATTTATATCCAAACCAGGTGGAACAGGCTGGGGTATATTAGCAATAGGTATTGGTCTGTCTACTTCAAGAATCTCCTCAGCAGGCATAATAGAGCTCTCAATCTGAGGACTAAGACTCAAAAAGGTACTTCCATTTTCAAATACTTTTTCCTCTTTATCATTACTACTTATGGAATCTGGAGTAGTCTCCTTATGATCTGATCTAGATAGGTCTTCCTCATCCACTGAGTTTTCTTCAATAATGCTCTCTCCCTGAAAGGCTTCCTTCTAGGTAGGGTCATAGGTGGACTTACCTTTCCATATGATACCTTTTCTGCAGCTGTTCTTGGAGAAAAATTAGGATCCCCTCCATCTTCTATAGAGGTATCCTCCTCAGAATCATCATCATTGTATTGAGGTTCTTCTTCATCAGGTCTTAGACCTATATCTCTCCTATCTCTTTGCTGATTTTGATGCTCAACAGGGTTAAATTTATCATAAACTTTCTCATCATCATTTACCCATTCCCTTTTTCATTGGTTCCATCCAATCTTCATGTACTTACAAACTATTTTTGTAATAAAAAAGTTGTCTCTCACAACCACTGTCTCATTCTGAGACTCAGCCAGACCTTTTACCTTGATTATCAAAGAAATCATCTTTGCAAAGAATAGAGCATTTGTTTTTGACTTTGGCCTAGTCATATCATCAATTTGAATCATCAGAAGCCTACACAGATTTACTTTGACACTATTCCTTAGCAGATACAACAAGAATATATCTTGGAATCTGAGGTTTTCAAAATCCCCTCTTCTTAGACTTAACACATGCCGGATAAATTTGAATAGTAACTGGTTTTCTCCATCAATTTCTGTAGCAACTACTTTTCTTGGTGTTCTATCTCCAGTGAGCTCTTCCAAAGCAGTTTCATACTCAAAAATGTCACTAGTATGAGGTACTAACTTTGAGTAATATCCAAACTCACCCTCGTGTGGGACTTTCAAGCAGTCATCTCATTCAATAGAAGAAAAAGATATTATCTTTCCATTCACTACTGATACTATTCTATTCTCTCCTTCGGATTTCTCAAAACGAACAAACTCATAGAATTCATTTACCAGTTTCAAATAATAAGGACCGTTATTATTCGCAAAAAATTTGATCCACCCTTGTTCCTCCAATATCTATAGAATCAATTATTTTCTAGGCAGGATCCATTCTGCACAGAGTTTTTTCTCGATTACAATATTTCTATTCGGTAAGTGTGGGTTCACTGCACTCTTCTCACAAATTGTTCCACTGCCACTACCTCTAGATCCTTCTTTTTTCCTCTTTTCACTCAGTGCATCACCTTCATCTCTGACTACCGGCCTTTGTACTCTTTCCATTTCCGAATTAAAGAACTTAGGGTTTGCAAGAAATGTGGGGGTTTGAGAAGTAAGGTTTGAAGTGAAGAGAGTTTGAGGTGGATTGAAACATGACATAGACTTAATTTTTATCATTTAGAAATTGAGATGTAATAAAAAAATAAATTAAAATCAATAAAGGTTTTGGCAGAAAACATGAAATCCATACAGCACAAAACATATCGGTGACAACTACCGGTGAGAATCCTAACAGTGAGGTCTCTCTAACGGTGAAGTTTCACTATCGGTGAGTTTTATCTAATGTTGAGGTCTCTCTAACAGTAAGGTTTCTCTAACCGTGAGGTCTCTCTAACGGTGAGGTTTCTCTAATGGTGAGGTTTCTCTAATAGTGAGGTCTCTCTAATGGTGAAGTTTCTCTAATGGTGAGGTTTCTCTAACGGTGAGGTCTCTAACGGTGAGGTTTATCTATTTTTGAGGTTTCACTAACGGTGAGGTTTATGGAAAGCTTATCATTCCTAACTCATGTATAATTTAATTTAACCGTTCTGAACTTAAAGTCTTGGTGAATATGTCAGTTAATTGATGTTCAGTGCCTATAAATTCAAGATTAATATCACCCTTTTGATAATGATCCCTAAAAAAGTGATGTCTTACATCAATGTGTTTAGTCCTTGAGTGAGATATAGGATTCTAAGAGATATCGATCACACTAGTGTTATCACAGTTTATAGATACATGCCTAAATTGATATCCATTGTCTAATAAAGTATGTTTCATCCACATAATTTGTACACAACAACTACCAGCAGCAATATATTCTGCTTCAGCAATAGACAATGCCATAGAATTCTACTTTTTACTACACCAAGATCCTAAGTACTTACCTAGAATATGACATGTACCAGAAGTGCTCTTCCTATCTAACTTGCAACCAGAAAAGTCATCATCTAAATAACTTATTAAATCGAATGATTGTCCTTTTGGAATAAATAATCCTAAATTATTAGTATGTTTAGGATCTTTAAAAATCCTTTTAACATCAAGAAAGTGAGACTCTTTTGTATTAGCTTAAAATCTTTCACACATACACACAATGAACATAATATCCGGTCGAATAGTAGTAAGATAAAGTAAACTCACAATCATACCTCTATAATTGTTTTGATCCACTGGTTTCCCAGTTTCATCTGCATCCAATTTACAAGTGGTACTCATATGTGTATCACTTTCTTTATTACTATCCAAACAAAAATGTTTTAAAATTTCCTTTGTATATTTAGTTTTATTTAAAATAATACCAATTTAATTTTGAAAAACTTGAAAAGCAAGAAAATATTTTAGTTCTCCCATTAAACTCATTTCAAATTCACTTTGCATACTCTTTGAAAAGTCAACACATAAATCATTTTTAGAAGATCCAAAAATAATATCATCAACATAGATTTGTACTATCAAAACATCTTTGGAAATTCTTTTAATAAAAATATTTGGATCAACAATCCCTTTAATAAAACCTTTTGAAATAATAAAATTACTAAGTCTTTCATACCAAGCTCGTGGAGCTTGTTTTAAACCATAAAAAGCTTTAGAAAGTTTAAAAACTCAATTTGGAAAATGAGGATTAGTAAATCCAGTTGGTTATTCAACAAAAACATCTTCAATTATAAAACCATTTAGAAAATCACTTTTAACATCAATTTGATATAACTTGAAATTCAGATGAGTAGCATAAGCAAGTAGAATTCTAATAGCTTCTAACCTAGCTACAGGTGCAAAGGTTTCCTCATAGTCTATTCCTTCTTCTTGATTATATCCTTGTGAAAATAGTCTTTCTTTGTTTCTAATGATATTTCCAGATTCATCAACTTTATTTCTAAAAACCCATTTAGTGCCTATAGTCAAGGTGTCCTTAGGTCTATTTACTTATTCCCAGACTTTCTTTCTTTCAAATTGATTTAATTATTATTGCATAGAAATAACCCAAAATTCATCATTTATAGAATCATTGATACTTTTAGGTTCTAACGATGAAAGAAAGGCTTGATGTTCAACCTGATTTCTTAGAGAATCTCTAGTTTGTGTTCCTCTATATAAATCCCCTACAACAGCATCTAAAGGATGGTTCTTTAGAATCCTAGTTGGTCTGGTCAAGGTAGGATTATGGAATTCAAGTTCTTATATAGGTTCAGTTCCAACAGAATCAGGTTCTGGAAAGATTCCATAATTACTTGTTTTTACAGCAGGTTCACTGGTTTTATCATTAAGGTCCAGAATAGACAGGTCTTCTTCAAGATTTTTAGGAGAAGACTTAGGTTCATGCGGATCAGTTTCATGAAATGTGATATGTACTGATTCTTCCACACATTTGGTTATTTTGTTATAGACTCTATAAGATTTACTGGTTATATAGTAACCTAGAAAGATTCCCTCATCACTTTTAGAAGCAAATTTGTCAAGATTATCTTTAGTATTGAGAATAAAAACTTTGCTACCAAAAACTCTAAAGTAACTAACTTTAGGATTCCTATTATTCCACAGTTCATAAGGGGTATTTTTAAGAACTGGTCTAATCAAGAATCTGTTTATCATATAACAAGATGTATTTATAGCTTCATCCTAAAAGTAAACATGTAAATTTTTACTCATTAAGCATAGTTCTTGCAATTTCTTGAAGGGTTCTATTCCTTCTTTCTACTACACCATTTTTTTGAGGTGTCCTAGGGGCAAAGAAATTGTGATTGTAGCCATTATGTGAGCAATAGGTTTCAAAGTCATGATTTTCAAACTCATGGCCATGATCACTTCTTAGGGTCTTAATCTTAATTACACTAATTTTCTCAATAGACATGGAGTATTTAATGAAATAGGAACAAGCTTCACTTTTGTGAGCAAGAAAGTATACCCAAGTGTATCTAGAAAAGTCATCTACTAGAACATAGACATAGTGATTCCCATTTAACCTAGAAATTCTAGATGGTCCAAATAAATACATGTGAACTAACTCGAGAGGTTGAGAAGTTGAAACTTATTTCTTTAATTTGAACGAAACATTTTGTTTCTTTCCCTTTTGACAGGGATTACAAACTTTGTCTGTTGGGAATTTTTGTTTGGGTAGGTCTCTAACTAAATTTTTCTTAGTTAGTTTCCTAAGTGAATGAACATTGAAGTGTCCTAATCTTCTGTGTCGTAGCCAATATTCTTTATGAAAATAATTTAAACAAGTAACCTTTTGTTTGGATAAAGAATTTAAATCTACAACATATACATTTTCATTTCTTAAAGGAGTAAATACCAAAATATTTTTAGAATCAGATACATTGCAAGAATAATTTTCAAATTTAACACTGAAACCATCATCACACAACTGAGAAATGCTTGACAGGTTGTATTTTAGTCCATCAACAAATAATACTTTAGAAATTAAAATTGAATCATTGTTATCAATCTGGCCAAAGCTGAGGATATTTCCTTCTAAATTATCACCAAAGGTGAAATTCCCTCCATCAACCTTGATTAAACTCTTAAAACATGAGTAGTCTTCAGTCATATGCCATGAATATCCACTATCCAAGTACCATATCTTCTTATATGAACGCTTCAAGTAGGTCTCCTACAAAACATTTTTAAACAGAAAATCATTTTGGTGCCCATATTTTCTTGGGTCCAGACAGGTTAGAAAGTAAAACTTTAGGCACCCATATTTTTCTAACATGTTTCATATAGTTAACAGGTTCAAAAGATTTTAAATAATGTATTCTATTTGGTCTAGTAGAATATGAATATCTAGATGAAGTTACAGAATTTCAAGAACTGAAACTAGCAGAAAACTGTCCAGTTTTTGGAATAAATTTATTTCTAACAAACTGCCTCTGTCCAGGTTGGTATCCTAAACTAGTAGTATACTTTTGTGCAACTTGTTTTCCAATCATTTTAGTTAGAGTATTCTTTCCATTTGTGAACTTCTCTAAGTCTTTTCTAAGTTTCTCATTAGAACATTTAAGTTTAGTATTCTCCTTTAACAGTTGATAATTCTATTCCTTTTTTATACTAAGATCAGATTTAACAGTACTAGTCAAGGAATACTATTTCTTTAATGATTTGTACTTATATTTCATCTCATTACAAGTATCTTCTAACATATTACATTATTCAAATAATTCAGCTTTAGACATATTATCATTATTATTTGAATCACTTTCATTCCCAGAATAGTAATCATTCAGCATAGGGTAAACAGTTTCCTTAGATGTTTCAGTCATGAAACACATGTTGGTATGATTATTTTTAGAATTATAAGCCTCAGACACACTTGTGCTATCTTCTGAATCACTCCATGTTGCCTTCATATCTTTCTTATATTTTTTATCCTTATAATAATATTTCTTCTTAAAATTCAATTTTGGACAGTCAGCCTTAACATTTCATTTCCTTTTACATTCATAACAGACTATCTCATCATCTTTATCATCTTTCTTCCAATCTATCTTCCAATTACCTCGTTGGTCATACTTACCCTTATAATTTGATTTTTTGAAAAAAAAAATCTTCCTATATAATTTCTTGAATCTCCTGGCCATATGAGCCATCTATTCATCACTATCTGAATCTAAACCTTCACTTGTTGAGCTTTCGATAGGTATGTGAACTTTTTCATTATCCTTCTTCTTTGGGGTAGTAGTCTTAAATACCACTGACTTCTTCTTACGGTCATCATATTCCTCTTTGTTTACCTTCAACTCTTCTTCATACATAATAAAATTAACAATCATCTCTTTAACAGGTAGTGAACTTATATCACATGATTCTCTTATTGAAACTGATGTGCCTCTCCATCTTTCTGGGAGACATCTGAGTATTCTCATGATTTTCTCTTTTGCTGGAACAAATTTTCCCAATGAGCTCATAGTGTTAATAATTTCATTGAACCTGAGATACATGTCAGAAATAGGTTCATCAAGCCTCATTTTGAAATTATCATATTTAATAGTGTATGTTTTTAATCACATCTCCTTCACATTGGTTGTTCCTTCATGAGAAATAGCCAAAGTATCCCAGATTTCGTGTGCTATTTTATAACCAGAAATTCTGTTAAACTCTTCATCTCCTAGAGAGCAGTAAAGAGAATTCATTACTTTACAATTATTGTTGTAATCAGATTTTGTAGAATCATTCCAAGTAGTTCTAGCAGTCTTTGGAATCTCATACTCAGACTCTATAGCAATCCAAATGTCAAATCCCATACTTTCTAAATTAATTTTGATTTTGATTTTCCATTGGTCATAATTAACACCATTAAAGAAAGGTGGCATGTTGGTAGCTTAACCTTCAAATCTATTATCCATAATTAGATTTTAGCAAATATATTTAGAGAGATAAAAATTTAGAAATAATAGAAATTTAATATCTTTAAGATACAACTATAATCACAGTTGAAAAACAGATTGTTTTGAAAACTTTTATCAATGAATCTCTGATACCAAATGTTGTCCCATAGGATACTCAAGAGGGGGGTGAATTGAGTTCCTATTAAAAAAATTATTAAAAGTTTTATATTAAAACCCCCAATTTAACAAACAAGTTAAACTGTCGTGAATTTATAAAGATTGTAAGTGTTCAATTAATTTCTCAAAGATTTATTATTTCTCAGTTAACATAATCTGTAGATTAAGTTGGCTTTTGAAACTAACTTACTGGCTAGCAATAATTACAAACACTTGCTAGTTCAACTATCATAATAAATTTAAAATAGATTTTAATTTCAAAGTAATTAGTAGTGGAAAAGTGAAAATAGTTTAAACTAAAATAAGATGCACAACAGTTTTAACCAAGAGGTTCAGTCTCATGTTGAGACTTAGTCCTCTCAAACAGTTTATATAAAACTTTTATCCAAACCATGGATCGGGGTAAACAACAGTACTGAGACTGTCCCGGTACTAAGACCTCTACCACATTTTTACGTGGGAAAAACTATAACAATACCACACTGGATATCCAGGTCACACTTGAACTCTACCACAATTCATAGTGGGATACAAGAAGGTTTATAAAGTTTGAGTGAGGATTTTAGATATCCTCCAGTTATTCTTAGGAGATAGTGTGTTTTTAAGACAAACATGAGCAGACACACTGCTCGAAATGTAAATAAACAAATCACAATAGATCTAAAAATATTGAGATGAGTTTGTAAATCTCTATGTGATGGAAATGTAGCTCTGGACTCCTTTTTAATTGAGCAGATGTTGTTTTGAGTCCTTCTCTGGAATTTTTCTGGAAAACAAAGTATCGTGGTTCTGTTTCTTGACTTCCAAGTATGGGTGTTTTGCTTGAGATTGCAATAGTCTTTTTAGCACAGCAATGTCCTTCAAATCCCAGTAAATTTATTCTTTGAAGCTCTCATGTATCTTTTCCTTTTTCTAAAACATACATCTCCTTGTGCATTCTCTCTTCTTTTATGTGCATCATTGATCTTCCTTTTATAGCTCATGTGGTGGTTCGACATAAGTCATGATTACTTTTTCAGGTACGAGGTACAGTTGCCTGACATCCAACAAACATCATTAATTAATATCCGACATAAGGCGTGATTACTTCTGCAGGTACGAGGTATAGTTCCTTGACATCCAACAAACATCATTAATTAATATCAGTTTCATTAAAAGCACCAAATATGCTCGTTGCTAAATAAACAAATATAAATGGAGTTTAGAGAAATAGTGAATGGTTTCCATCAGTAACTCTTTGTATCAATGAACTTGTAGCAGTGGACTTGTAACGGTAGGTCTTTCATCGGTAGTTTTTACACTCGGTAATGGTAGATTTATGTATCAGTGACTCTGTGTAGCGTAGCTCCTTCTATCGGTAGATACTTATGTAGCGGTAGCTCCTTATATCGGTAGCTGCTTGTGTAGTGTTAGCTTCTTCTATCGGTAGCTACTGTACTGGTGACTTTGTATTGGCAGACTATGTATCGGTGACTTTTTATATAACAGAAGGCTTGGTCAATCAGTGACCTTTGTTTATCGATAGCTCTGTCTATATCAGTGACTCAAAAACTTGAATGCTTATAAAGTATCTGTTCTATGCATATCATTTCGAGATTGAGTTAGTATCAAGATTAATCATTGTTAAACATTTATAATCCGAAATAAACATTGAGTAACATATTCCAATGATATGATATGATCATTTTGATATTCATATCAACTCAGTGTCATGATGTCATAATTTGAAATCATAATTAATCTATAGATAGAAATTATTTGAGATTATCAAAGAATATCTAAACATAATTGAGATTATCAAAACAGGTGAGTCCAACAGATATTAATGAAATATATATCATTCTTAATAGATAATATATCATTTTATTTTTTTACACTAAAAAGGGATAACATTGTTCAGGCATGTGTGGACTACCGCCTTCACGAAGCGATATGAATCTCTTTCATCAACACATCACATGAATGACATATATAAGTATATTTAAATAAATAATATGGTATATATGATATTATTATAATTTTTTAGTGGTAAAATATTACTTAACTTCTTTCCATAATGATCATTGAATAATAAAAACATTACTCGTGTGTATGTATGACATACTTTCTCTATGATTGTAATGTAGTTTATTTTTCATAATGATATTTATTGATTGTTTTTAAAATTATAATTAATGTATAAATATGATAATTATTTCATGATTATCATTCTTGAGATCATATAACTATTTAATATGTGGAAGAACCGTATCTTTCATAGAAAAACATGCATGAGAAAACAAGACAATTAACACATGAAACAATGAGAAAAATGAAATAGTATTAATGAACGAGTGATTAGATGGTGTAAAAGGATCATATATGTTATTATAGATATTAATAAGGTTCTTTAATAAGTTAATAATATGTTTAAAACCACTAAAAATTAGGTTAATTTACAATTAACCAAAAGGAAGTGTGAGGTAAGGGTTTCTCAACTCACTTTTACTTCCATGATACATACACCATATTCACTACTTATTTATTCTTTATGGCATATATAATTCCCATTTTTGTATGTTATATCCTAAATTAAATTATCTTCATAGTATTTAATATTTCGTTTAAAATTATTTCTTTCATAGGTCTTATGATTCAAAATTTACCAAAGTGGTAGGGGTTTGTTTCACAATCTCATCATTATTTGGGATTATTTTTATTTAAGTCTCCCATGGGGTAATTACATGAGATTTATATTTTAAAATCAATCTATTTTCTTATAATATGGTTATTCATGAAAATTTTCAAGTAATAGTACAATTTTTCATCTCTTTTTTACTTAAAATGATTAAAAAAGTTTTTAAGATAATCCAAATTAATTTCTCTCTTCGATCAAAAGAGTAGAATCATATGAGTGTGTGAAACTTTGTCTTTGAATTGATCAACTTAAAACCATAGGTATTTCTATGGGAAGAAAACGTAATGGTGGGGAGAATTTTCACACCCTAATTTTTATTTTCTTATTTTATTTTGGTCTATCATTTTGTCTTTGTCTTTTCTCTTGAGTTTCGAATGTTTCAGATCAATATTTGGAGTTTTGGTCTATTTATTTAATGTTTCATAGTTTGTGAGCATGGTTAAAGGGAAACCAAGCAAGTCCTTGAGTTTTAGTCCCTTTTCAATTCATTTTCTTCTTACATGGTTTGAGTTCCATGGGTAGTGCATGATTAGATCCAAACTATGTGGATCCTTGGTGTAATAATGTTGCTCTTGGGGTGTGCCTAGGTGAGGGAACACGTCTTGAGCATGATTATTCCAAACTGTACCGCGATTGTGTGGATAGTTCTACAATATTTTGACAGAAACAAACCACACAGTTGGTTCATGATTTCCCAAACTATGTGGCCAAACCATGTGGGTGTCCTATGAGTCTACTAAGGGGTGCACGGTTAGTGCATGATTTCCCAAACTATGTGGTCTAATCATGCATAGTACCCAATTTCATTATAATTGAAGAATCGTCTTTTCCCCTTTTTTATTTTTAACCTAAAACCACTCTTCCTCCCATATCTTGGTTGGTGAAACCAAGGGATGTCTCTTCACCTCTTCCTCACCCCCCTTCTCCATCCATGGTTATTATAAGGGATTACTTCAAGGTTTGGGGTGATTTATAAAGGTAATATCACCATCTCTTCCTCCTCTTCTTTCTTCTTTCATTTTCTCTTGAGTTCCTCTTCTCCCTTGATTTCTTTGTTCTAGGGTTCATATTTATTTGGGTTAAAATCATGGTTTTTCCCTTCTAAAGGTTATCCTTGGGTATTATTTCTTCTTTGGGCCATTGCGGAGTTTTCTTGGGTTGTTGTATTTAAAGAATCATGAGTTTGAGGTAGGCTCCCTTGTGATTTGGCCTTTAAATTTAAATAATCATTGATTTCTTTTCCTTATCACCTTTATAATGTACTAATTATTGATTTATAAATATTATAATAAATTTTTAACATGAAAAGAAGTGCAATTATATTTTTATTGAACTATATGAAATAGTATTTCTAAATATGGCATGCCAAGTGTTCGATAAAATGCTCGGATGGCCTTTTTAAATTATTTTTTGATTCTAAATTAATGTTTCAGACTTATAAATGTGTTTTTTGTTTCTAAATGGTGGTTCGATTTTCTCAAATATATTTCTAAATTTTTTTCGTGGATGAATAAATGGTGTGTTTGAGCCTTTGTAAATGGTGTGTCACCTAAAGTTTGTGTGAGTCCCCATTGGAACTTTTGAAATGGGGTTCTTTAAAAAACTCCCTTTAGGGTATTTCTATTTCCTTATTCATATTAAAGGAAATGGGAAGTCCTTGGTGTAGGACCTCCCATATGAATTGATGAATGGAATGTGAGGGATTTCTCCTTGGAGTGATAATTTAAGGGTGATGCATATGTGTGTTTCTTACATCCTTTATTTATACATTTATAGTTTGTATCTTATTGGGAATTTCTTGGCCCAGCCCTACTTTAGATATTACATGGGAACCTAGAATAGATAGATAAATATCCAAGAACACTTTATGCACTATTTTAGGATTACGCTCTGTCTAGTGGCCCCTTAGTATAGACATGCTCTTCTTGGGGATGTTATGCCTCGATTTGGCCATGTAGGGTACGACTTCGTGTTAGGGATGTTTGATTGCATCAGGCACACCAACAGGATGGATCAAGTATAGTATATTCTAGATTTTACTTGGAGCACCTAGTTATTCTCATGTTTCCCTAGAAATTATTTATCTATAGTTTATATTTTAGGTGCCTCAGTTATTTTGGTTACATATGCATTGTCTCCCATTTCTCTCATTTTGTGGTTATTTATTCTAATACCTTTTATTTGGTGCCTCTTTGTAAAAGTGATTAATGTGTTTTAAATGTTTTATAAAAACATCTTGAAAATATTTTACACTCATTTCCCTTTTAAATAAAAACTTCACTCTTCTTACTCCTCTCTCTTTCTCTAAAATTTTAAATCCATATTATTCTAGAAAAAAACGTGTTTTAAATAAAGAGGGAATGGACCTTGATTTGTTTTCAAATAGGAATGTACGAAAACATATTTTTATAAATTGTATTTCAAACTTTCATTTAGTAAATTTTTACTTAAAGGAAATTCATTGGGAATAGATTATTTGGGCACACCTACTGAGTTTTAATACACATGCATATTCTTTCATTCTTGTTTTTAGACTCATGTTCAGGTTCCAATTTTTTATCAATAATCATGGGTGATGTTGGGTTTTGGGATTTTAGAGTGACCCATAGGGTCATATGGAGGTCTAGTATTCATCAGGTTCTATTTTAGTTTTATTTTCATTTTATGTTTAGATATTATGTTTAGTTATTTTAATTTATATTGGGATTCTATATTTATTTACATTACTTTTTCATTTATATTGGGTAAAATTGTTCCCTCTTACTCTCATTGATTCCCTTGGTGATTTTAACCACACCAGGCAGATCAGGAACATGACATGGGGATATCACAGGCCAGATCAAGTGATTAGTTCATGGTCAACCCTAGTTGGTTCATGAAAAAATGGTATCAAAGCCTGGTTAATTAGATAACCTACCTTTATTATTTTTGATGTTAAGTTTTAAGGAGTAGGACTATCCGAACTTGGGGTGTAGGTATCGGGAAGTATCTGGACAACACGTTTTATGTTGATCCTTGGTTTACCATGGGAAGTTGGGGTTTGATTACTCCTTTAATTTTGTTTTTAGTTCTTTCCTTCATGATTCTTAATTTGGGTTGATGATTTTTAGTTAAATTTATTTTAATATATTTTATATGGTTCATTTTGTGCTCAGAAAATGAAATGGGATTTAGGATAGTGGTTTCAGTGAGCTCACAGGGTCTGGTAAGCCATGTAGAGTGGGGAAATGGTCTTGAAAGACTCTCTATGGTTATGGTGTCATTAGCATATGACTAACAACCATACGGTCAAGTCACCCATCAATAATAATTCCCCTCTATGGAATTTATTTTGGGTATTTTCTAATTTTGAAACCATTTTAAAACACTATTTTGAAAACTTGAATTTTAAATGGTGATATTTTGGTTTTTGGAAATGATGAATGAGTTTTCAAATTTATTTGAATAAAGCCTTGTGAAATGGACTTCTCAAAAAATGACTTCCTTTTAAAATGTAACTGGTCTATTGAAATCATATTTCTATGGATAATAATTTGGGATTCTTGAGAATGAAATGGGTATTATTGAAAATGGGATGGTTTTGGGAAATGATTTGGTGGTTTTTAAAGGTCTTGTGAAATGTGAAATTGGAAAATATTATAATTTAGGATTTGGGATCAATGTTTTATTTTATAGAAATTTCTTATTTTTTCTTTGGTATTATCATGAATTATCATATATACGGATGTGTATGTAAAATTGTATGAGTGATTGGACTGGAACGGGAACATATGTGTGTGATTATTCATGGAATAACATTGGTAATCTCTCAATTTATCAAGCTTGATATTTTTTTCAAGGGTATTTTTAAAATAATAATTTTTGTTTTGTTTTGATTAGAAAATGTTGTGTGATTCTTTCTTTTGAAATATGGGGTTTTTATTTTTTGGTATTCTCAGTTTTGAGAGAATTGGAAATATTGTTTAAGTGGTATTTTTTGATCTTGGGTTCTTGGTTTCCTTTTTTATGTTTGGTTTTATTGTGATGAGTTCTCAATGGTGAGTTGGTTTTTATTAGGTTTTTTTCTCCTTGTTATCTAGAGTATTCCCCCACCAATGATTTGATGGATATTCGAGGTGCAGTTTTAGGTGGTTCACCATTAGAGAACCCTCCAGTTGATCAATCTGAATATTTCCAACTTGAGTTCCAAAAGTTGAATTGTCCTATATTTTATGGATAATCAGATCCTTTTGTAATAAAAGAGTGGATTTAAAAAATAAAAAAGTATATTTGGTTTTCTTGAGTTTCCTAAGTCATAAAAATTATGTCTTCTACCTTTATTCTCAAAGGTATGACTTGAAAGTGGTGGAAGTCGTTCATTCAAACTAATCATCAAGAAGACCTTTCTGGGGAATTATTTAAGGATTCATTTGTCTAAATATACTTCTATGAGGCTATGAAGGTGGTAAAGGTGATAGAGATGTGCTTCCTTTGGTAAGTTTATAGGTTGGTGTTGGTTTTTATTCATTTCATTATGAATCTTGTCCCAAATATCTCAGAGTTGGTTGAGGATGATATTCTGAAAGCTTCGAATTTTGAGAATAGATTTCATTGTGGACTATAGAAGAAGGTGTCATTATTTGGTCTAACCTCCTTTTTTGATATAGTGAGGTAATCAGTTTTGGTTAAGGTTCTATTAGTTGGGATTCTTAATGCATGCAATACTTTTTCATCCCCTAGAAGTGGCGAAGGGTGTTCCAATAAATAAATGGTAAAGAGGCCTAAATTTTATAGTTCTATTAGTATAGTTAAGAGCCCTTATGATCTTTCATAATCTTTTTCTAGGCATAGGACCTTGTTGTGTCATCAATGTGAAAATTAGGGTCATAGGAAGCCTTTATTCCCAAGTGTTCAGAAGACTTGTCATGATTGTGGTCATTTGGTCCATCTTTATAAGTTCTGAAAGGGTGTCTCTTGAATGAAAATTGGATCCATATACACTCCCTAGATGAATCATGTGGCTCAATAAGAGGTACGTGGTGATGGTGTGAGTTTTGTTTAAGGTTATTGATATAAATGTTTCTTTCATTATAATGGTAGTGTCTTGGTATTTCCTTTATTAAAATTCAAGAGGGATGTTGTGTATATCTGGTGAAAGGTTTTTTTAATGGAAATAACTCTTGGTAAATTCTGGATCTCATCATCATGAAGTGAAATTGAACTTTTTTGAATGTCTCATTCATATCACTTATTTCTCTAGGGATTTGTGTGTGTTTATTTCAGTTCAAAGGTTTTATGTTGATAGGTGGTGTTGGTTGGGTATCTGAATAGAATACTAATATGGTGGGGAGTCAACCATGGCCTCCGGTTATTGATAAATCGATCCCTTTTTTCTACTCGGTCTTCTAGGGTCATCTATCTTTGACTTTTTCTTTTTCTTGTGGTAAATTTTGGAACCTTGTAGTAGGTCAATGGATTTTTTTATGGTGATGGTAAGGTATGTTTCTTGAGTCTAGGTAATTTCTACTTCATTTGAGAAATTTCTTGAGTTTCATGGGTTGTTATAGGTAGGTTTTTAAGTCTTTTCATGGTATTTGTTGAGGTGTTATTCAGTCTAAAGAGTCGAATTTTTTGAGTTTGTGAACATTTGTCTTTAACTCAATCAATTGGAAACCATGGGAATTTATGTAAATAGAAAACATAATGGTGGGGAGAATTTTCACACCCTAGTTTTTATTTTATTATTTTTTTTGTTCTATCATTTTTTTCTTTGGATTTTCTCTTGAGTTTCATATGTTTCAGATCGAAATTTATAGTTTGGGGATATTTCTCCTATGTTTCATGGTTTGTGAGCACGATTAGGGGAAAACATGCTAGTTCTTGAGGTATAATCTCTTTTCAGTTCATTTTCTTCTTGAAAAGTTTGAGTTTCATAGGTGTTTCATGGTTAGACCCAAACTGTGTGTCTCTTAGGTGTAACTGTGTGGGTCATGGGGTGTCCCTGGGTGAGGGCACATGGCTTGAGAATGGTTTTTCCAAACTATGTTGTGAGCATGTGCATTTTTTCCCAATTTTTTATAGAACCAAACTACATGGTTGGTGCGTGGTTTCCCAAACTATGTGACCAAATAATGTGGGTATATTATGATTCTAGTAATGGTTTCATGATTGGTGCATTTCCCAAACCGTTTAGCCTAACCGTTCACAGTTCCTAAATTCAATAAAATTTGTTGAATTACAGTTTTTCCTATTTGATTTTTAACCCCAAAACCCCTATTTATCCTCTCTCTTGGTTCATAAAACCTAGGGTGACCTCTATGCCTCTTCCTCGCGCCTTCAATGCTCTATACATGGTGATTATAATGAATTTATTAAAGTTTTTGGGTTGATTTCTCAAGGTAATCTCTTCCTCTCTTCCTCCTCTTTACTCTTCTTTTGTTTTCTCTTGAGTTCCTCTACTCCCTTGATTTAATTGGTATAGGTTTCATGTTTATTTGGGTTTAAATTATGGGTTTCCCTTATTAATGTTATCATTGGGTATTATTACTTATTTGGAACTTTTTATAGTTGTCTTAAGTTGTCGTCATCGAAGCATTGTGAGTTTGAGGGATGTTCCCATGTTCATTGGCCAATAAATTTAAATAATAATTGATTTCTTATACTTCAAACCTTTAATATGTATTAATTATTGATTTTTTATTCTTAGAATAAATTTTTTACATGAAATGAAGTGAAATCCTATTTTTATTTAATTATATGAAATGGTCTTTCTAAACATTACATGCAAAGTGTTCAATAAAATTCTTGGTTAGCCTTTATAGATGATTTGTGGATTCCAAATTAATGTTTCATATTTTTTAATGTGTTTTAGTTTCTAAATGGTGGTTAGAGTTTCTCAAATATATTTATAAATAGTTTTCTATAGATGAATAAATGGTTTGTTTTATCCTTTGAAAATTCTTTTTCACCTAAAGGTTGTATGAGGCCTAGTTGGCACTTTCGAAATAGGGTTTCTTTATAAAAATCTCCTTGTTGTATTTCTCTTAACATTTTCATATTAAATAAAATGGGAGGTCCTTAATATGGGACCTCCCTTTTGAATTTATGAATGTAAAGAGAGATATTTTTCTTTGGAGTGATGATCTGAGGGTGATAATTATGTGTGTTTATTGAGTCCTTTATTTATACATTTATAGTTGGTTTCTTATTTGGAATTTATTGGATCACTCCCACTTTAGAAATGACATTAGAACTTAGCATAGATAGAAGAATATTTGAGAACACATTCTATGCTAGTTTAGGATTAATATATAGATAGTGGCCCCTTAGTATATACACACTCTACTTTGGGGATGTTTCCCCTTAGTTAGGCCAGGTAGGGTATGATCGAGCATTGAGGTTGTTTTATTGCATCAGGCACGCTGACAGGATGGATCAGGTACAGAATGTTATAGATTTCCCCCTGATCTCCTAGGTATTCTCATGTTTCCCTGGATATTATTTATCTATGTTTGATAGTATAAATGCCTCATCTATTTTGGTTACATGTGTGATGACTCATATTGCCACAATTGTGTGGTTATTTCTTCTACTTCTTTTTATGGTGTTTCTCTTTGTAAAAGTGAGTTATGGGTTTTAAATTTTTTATGGAAAACATCTTGAGAATATTTTACACTCATTTATCTTTTAAATAAAAACAAAACTCTTCTTAATCCCCTCTCTTTCTCTAAAAGGTTAAAGCCTCCTTTTGGAAAAGAAACCTATTTTAAATAAAGAGGGAAATAGACCATGATTTTTTTAAATAGGATTGTATGAAAATCTATCTTTTTTAATTTCACTTCAAACTTGTAGTAAGTAAATATTTTACTTAAATAAAATTCATAGGGAATAGATTATTTGGACATGCATACTGAGTTTTAATACTCCCAATTATTCTATTATTTCTTTTTTATTATCAGTTGCAGGATCCATCTTTATCTTGATTACTATGGGCGGTGTTGGGTTCCAGGATCAGAGAGTGACCCATGGGGTCACATGGAGTTTTAGTAGTCATCAGGTTCAGTTTGGGTTTTATTTTAAATTTATTTTTAGATTATTTGTTTTGTTATTTTATTTATATTGGTAGTCTCTATTTATTTTTTCTTATTTTTTATTTATATTGGGAAAAGTCGTTCCCTCTGACTCTCGTTGATGTACTTGGCATTTATCACCACCCCGAGGAGATTGGAAGTGCACCTCAAGAATTCCAAGGTCCATCTCGAGTGACTATTTTGGGGTAAACCTGGGTTGGTTTTTGAAACTAGAGGACTTGGTTATATTATAAATCCTATCTATAAAGGATTAAGTTTAAACCTAAATAGGTTTCTAGAATAAAAGGTAAAGTTTTTAAATATAAGTTTTCATTTTACTTATTCTTATAACACATTATAATCTTATTAAATATGATATATAATAACATAATTATCCCATATATAATTAGATGTTATTATATTAATGGAATAACTCATATCCATCTCCACTTTTATAAAATGGGAAATGAAACAGTCAATCGTGTGTACGGTGGACTACCGCATCGTGAAAAAGTGTAATCCATTTTCCATAACCACCTTTAAATGCTAGATATAATGATGTATTTAACATGTTTATATGATATTTATGACATTATTTTACTTCTTTAATTGTCATATCATATATACCTTCTTACTTTCCTTTCCGTGGGGGATATGATAACATCACTCATGTGTATGGAGGACCACAGTCTCGCGAAGTAATGTGATTTGTCTTTCACTTACGCTTTACATAGAAGGTATTATGGTTAAAATTAATGAATATATGTAATATTTATGACCCAAAAATAAAAATTGAAATATAAAATCACATTTATCTTCTTTTATTTGAATCAGTTGGAAAACAATAACATCGCTCGTGTGTACATGTGGACTACCACCTCCACAAATCGATGTGAAATATTTTTCATTTTATTTTTAAATGGATAATAATAAGTATTTATTTGATTAATATAAACGATATATATGACATAATAATGATTTTTTCATGATTAAATAATATTTATTTTGTCATGACCAGTCCCAGTGGGGCCTGCGCCGTGACTCCCCAAGCCCGCCTCTAATAGGCCAGTGGCTGGTGACTAGCATTGAGTAGGCATATTACTAATCATGGGAGGCATTACCTAAGTACATGTACACATGAACATATCTCCAAGCCCACAAATTCTGAAATGTAAAAAATCTAAGGAACAAAATGCATGCATACAACAAAACCCAACTAACAGAGTACGATGAAAGGTAAAGTACAAAAAGTAAACTGGGCCAGAATATAATCCCACCAAAACAAAAGTCTGAAAACTGCAAAGTCCATCCTATAAACACAAAAGGTACTGGGATTTCTGCTCGTAGACGTAGGAACGCCTCAGCCTATAGGGATCTCAGAAAGCTCAGTCCTATCCTGGTCCATCCTGAACTCTATCAAAAGGCTGCTCATCTGCACAATACACGACACGTGCGGGCAAATCCCATACAGGGGTGAGTATAAAAATACTCAGTAGAGGGCCCCGAAAACAACAAAGAAGTACACAACATAAAGGTACAGTCATCTATGAATAGTATATGTCTTCATGACATATAGCACAAACCAGATATACTCAAAACCTAGACCCGTAGTCTAAAGACAAGTCACACCACCGCATACCCCCAAAGAGGGGTTCAGTTCGAAGATTCCACGAAGCACTCGTTCCGAGAGAACACACTCCACGAGTCTTATAGCTCTGATGACATCCGTCTGAGAAGTACTGTTCATCAGGAAACGTCATGAGAGGTAGTTACACTCATTATGGGAGACACACTCCTGAGTGAGAGGGTTATGGTAGATAGATGCACTCATTACGGGAGACACACTCTTGAGTGGGAAAGATCACGATACACAGATGAGGATCACTACCAGGGCCATGGAGGATACCGCGACTCATCTTGAATTCACCTGATAGGTAGAAGATCGATGCTTAGTGGAGTTGGTCACGTCGATGTCGGACTCTACCTGGGGTCAATAATGGATAGAGGATCTCGATCCGGGCCTCTCGGATGGATGCCTGACTCTATCACAGAAAGTCTTGCTGAAGGGATCATACTCATGTAAAAAGAAATGATGCATGACCTTCATGGGAATGAGAAGAAGGGGCACTAAACCAAATTAAAGATTTCCAAGATGCGGTGAACAAGAGGACCATGTCTTTTTCAAAAAAGTACACGGCGTGTAGAAAAGTTACACGCCTTGTTGTCTAACCCCGGGTACTGCCTGTGTACAACGGCTCGTGTCCTAAGGCTAGTCGTGTAGAAAAACTGAGTACACGGCGTGTAGTACGGGGTACACTCCGTGTCCGAGTGACTGGGGTTGGCTCCGTGTATACTAGGCATGTTCTTGTACACGATCATCAACCCATGTACTCCAACCCCTGTAATCGGTACATGGGGTGGCCCGCATTACTGGCCTCCCCTAGTCGTGTGATGGAGTACACAGTCGTGTAATCTATTCTGTGTCTGTATACCCCCTAGATACACACCGAGTTCCGCGTATCTGCCTCTGCCATGCTTCACACGCCGTGTCGCCTGAAGCCGTGTAGTCCAACCTGTGTCCGTGTACTTCCCAAAATACACGTCGAGCTTCGGGGAAAGTCTAACACACTGTGTGACCAGGGTCACATGTTGTGTGATTCTTCTCTAACCCCTGAAACTCTAGCCACCACCACCAGTACTACACGGAATGTTCTTCGGAAGTACACGCCATGTATTCTGGAAATTTCCAGAAACGTGAACCTCCGTCGTTATGCCTCCGGTGATTCCCCGTTCATCGATTCGGCCATCCGATCACCAAGAAACTCCTAGGTTTTGGTCTCCTCGACACCACGAAGCCGATTTCATTGTTTTTTTACCTCTGATAGGCTCTGAAAACATGCAACGATCCTTCCGCGTGAAGAATGCTCGAAGAATGTCCCTTCCTGATCAAGTCTGATTCGTCATCTGCTATCGTTGTTGCACCTCCGCAAGGTCATTGGGGTGTCAATTCTTCAATTTGGGATCGTTGCATCGCATAACGGATGCACAAATATCCGGAATTCGTCGCCCCGCGAAGAACACGAAGAATGTGTGAGAAGAAAATGGGGGAAGAAAAACATATCAAACAAAAAGAGGAATGAACCTCCGTCGTCATTCGTCACAGCGTTGATCCGCTCCCATTAATAGGATTAAACGGAGCAAAAAATCAACAACAAAAACAAATGGATTAATTTCCCCAATAATCATCCCAAAGAAAATCCCTCCTGTAAGAACGTACAAATCTACATATCAACTTGTTCGTGGTTGATCCGCGTTCTTCGTTTAAATAAAAAGCGGGGAAAATAAAATTTAAATAAAAAACCCCTACCTCAAGAAGGGATCGATCGCCAATGAATTGGTCATTCTACCGTTGTCGTTGAGATCCTCCAACCTTGTTGGTGAAGCAATTCGCATCTTAGATCTGTCATTGCTCGTCTCCAAGAGTTTTCTCCAACGTTCCTCTCAATATTTCGCCAACGATCGACGTTCGATTGTCCCAATAAAAAGGGAAACACATTTGAAATTCAAAAATACATTGCGGTATTAATGACTCCAACTTGTCATTCTTGAGTCATTATGACATGCCATTTATTAAGGAAACAGGTTCCCCTTTTCCGCACTGTAGAAGATGTTTACATAAAAGAAATAAAATAAACTTGCGAATTTATTTTATTTTATTTTACTTAAAATGTCCAAAAATCAACTTTTTCCCTCAAACCATGCCAGTCAAGGTTAGGATCGTTCTTAGGTAAAATCATTGCCCCGGACACAATGGTTCCCTCATATTTTTAATCTGGGCATCCGTTTGGAAACTACCACAACCGCGCACAAGTGTCGGCTCACTTAACTTAAAAAAAAGTTCAAACCACCATTTCGGGCTCACTGGGCCTCGGAATGATGTTCCAATTTCGCGCCCGGTCCCAAAATAATTCCATATAATATTTAAAAATAATACACAGAAAATCTGAGACATTACATTATCTCCACCTTGGGTCTTTATGTCCCCGAAAAGAAAAAACAAAGGCTACTCAAAAAGATGTGGGTACTGGGCCCGGATCTGGGCCTCCCGCTCCCACGTGCTCTCCTGAAGATTCCCATGCTGCCATCGGATGTGCACCAAGGGAATCATTCACCCATGAATAATCCTCTCTTGTCGATCCTCAGTCTCCACCAGGTACTCAGCAAAGGTCACTCCATCCTCAATGTCCATCTCACCCTAGTCGATGACGTGCGATGGGTCATGCATGTACCTCCTTAACTACGACATGTGGAAGAAATCATGTACCCAATGCAACTGTGGTAGTATAGCTAGGCAGTACGCTACCTCTCCAACTCTGCACAGTATCTGGAAATCTTCGATGAACCTCAGAGATATCTTGCCGCCTCATCAAAATCTTCGTAACCCTCATCGAGGTGAGACCTGAAGAAAGACGTGGTCTCCCTCTTCGAACTCCAGAGGTCTTCGTTGTTTGTCAGGATAAGACTTATGCCGGATCTGTGCAGTCTTCATCCACTCCCGGACGACCTGCAACTTCTTGGTGGTATCTCACACAAACTCTGGACACATGAGTGCTGACTCTCTGGGGTCGGTCCAGCAAAGCGGTGACCGGCAGGGTCTCCCATACAAGGCCTCGAATGGTGCCATACCAATGGTGGAGTGGTAGCTATTGTTGTACTCAAACTCTACCCATGGTAGGTGGTCCTCCCAACTGCAACCAAACTTCAAGACACAGGATTGAAACATATCCTCCAGAACCTAAATGGTCCTCTCCGTCTAACCATCTGTCTGGGGATGAAATGATGTGCTCAAGCGTAGTTGAGTCCCAAAAGCCTCCTACAACCCCTTCCACATCAGGGATGTGAAACGTGAATCTCGATCCAAGACTATTGTCAAGGAGACTCCATGAATCTGAACTATCTTCTGCATGTAGAGGCGTCCCAATATCTCTACGGAACTCTGCTCCCTGATAGCTAGGAAGTGGGCCGACTTGGTGAGTCATTCAACGATCGCCCAGATGGAATCATGCCCCTTGGACATCCGTGGTAATCCCGTCATGAAGTTCATTGATATTTCATCCCACTTCCACTCTAGAATATCCAGGGGTGAGATAATACTGTTGGAACTTGGTGCTCAGCCTTCATCTACTAGCATTTAAGGCATCAAGAAATGAACTCTGCTACTACCTTCTTCATACCTGACCACCAGAACTATCGTCAGAGATCCTGGTACATTTTTTCCACTCAAGTATGTACCACTAAGGGGGATGTATGAAACTACCTCAGGACCTCCTCCTGCAATGCCACTAGTACAATAGTGCGTCCTCTAAATAGAATTACGTGCTCCCCACCTTGTGAATATCCATCAAGAGCATGTCCTGTGGATAACTG
Organism: Viscum album; assembly: GCA_963277665.1. Classification (NCBI taxonomy): domain Eukaryota; kingdom Viridiplantae; phylum Streptophyta; class Magnoliopsida; order Santalales; family Viscaceae; genus Viscum; species Viscum album. Next base: position 562,910,006 of record OY728164.1, on the reverse strand, counting down.
AGCACATAAAGACACACAGTCGTTATCTCCTAGTGGTGCCTCCCTAACCCGATGTAAGAGTGGAGGGGTGAAAACCATCGACTGTAGGTAGGATGTATCTTCCCTATCCATGAAGGACAACTGTAATGTGGCTAACTGTTCTGTCACCTCACTCAACAGCTGTGAGATCGATCTTCTACTCAGAGAATCTGCCACCTTGTTCCCCTTCCTAAGAGTATAGATGATCTCAAAATCATAGTCTTAGAGGAACTCTAACCAATGCCTCTGTCTCAGATTCATATCTTTCTACAAAAATATGTACCTGAGGCTCTTGTGGTTAGATTTGACGATAAACCGCTCGCCCATAAGGTAGTGTTTCCACATCTTCAATGTAAGGACTACCGCATCCAACTCGAGATCATGGGTCGCATAGTTCAACTCATGTGGCCTAAGCTGGAATAAACCATAAGCAATCACTGCCTTCCTTTGCATTAGGACATAGCCGAGCCTGGTCCCTGATGTGTCGCAGAAAACTATGTACTTGACACCCTCCTCAGGCAATCTCAAGATTGGGGTACTCGTCAAACTCTGTCTCAACTGCTCAAAAGCCTGCTAGCACTTCTCTGTCCATTCAAAGGGTTGCCCCTTCTTAGTCAAGGCTGTCATCGGTGTTGATATCTGGGAGAAGTCAGGAATGAATCTTCGATAATATCCGGCCAATCCAAGGAATCTCTGCACCTCCGTCACGCTCCGAGGTGGCTCCCATGCTAACACAGTCTACACCTTGGTTGGTTCTACAGCTACTCCATCTTCTGAGATGACGTGTCCCATAAAGTGGACCTCCTGAATCCAGAACTAGCGCTTTGAGAGCTTCCCATAAAGATGGTTCTCCCAAAGTACATCTAGAACCATCCGCAGGTGTCTCGCATTCTCCTCTTCTAACACTAAGTACACAAGGATGTCATCGATGACGACCACTACGAACCGGTCCAAGTACGGTTGGAAAATCCGGTTCATCAATCCCATGAACACTACAGGGGAGTTCGTTAGGCCGAAAGGCATCACCAAGTACTCATAGTAATGGTAGCGGTATCTGAAAGTTGTCTTTGGTACATCATCATCCTGTACTCATAACTGGTGACAGCCTGATCGAAGGTCAACCTTCAAGAACCACTATGCCCCACTTAGCTGATCGAAGAGGTCATCGATCCTTGGAAGTGGATACTTGTTCTTCACCGTCACCTGGTTCAGGTGCTGGTAATACATGCACAACCTCAGACTCCTGTCTGCCTTCTTGGAAAACAAGACTGGGTCCGCCCAGGGTGAAACGCCGGGTCTCACGAAACCCTTTCTCTACAAATCCTCCAACTCTACCCTCATGTCACAAATCTCTGTGGGAGCCATCTGATATGTTGATGAGGAAATCAGTGTCGTCTCGGGGTGTAAGTCGATACAGAAGTCGATTTCCCGATGGGGAGGTAATCCTGGTACATCTTCGAGAAAGACGTCCTCATAATCCACCACTACTACTGGGAAGTAGGAGCTCACAACATCCACTGCTCTGAGGGTAAGGCCATCCAACTCATGAGCGATTGGTTGCACCCTCCTATGAATAAGCTCATTCTGCGCTACCTAGGTTTCCCTTTCTCAAACAAAAGAAAACCTTATTCCATCACGGCGGATACAACGCACTCTTCACCTAAAACAGTCAATCTGGGCATGGACCGAAGATAACCAATACATACATAGAATGATGCTGTAAGGCCTCGACGCTACCACCAAGAGGTTCCAACCAAAAATCTCACCTCCAAGGGTAAGATCACACTATCTGTAAAGGTGCTTAATCATCGAGTCTCCTCCTGTAGGTGTCTCCAAGCATAAGGATCGAGTCAATAGTTCTACCAAAATATAGAGGTTTCGTACAAGACACGTGGCTATGAAGGAATGACGGGCACATATGTCTATAAGTACAACAACTAAGGTAGAAAAGACTTAGACCATATCTCGAATCATCACTGGAGCCTCTGGGTCGTATGCCTCAATCGTATGCAGTTGTCCCCGTCCCTGTCCTCCAGCTCCCTGATCTTGGTGCGGGCCTCCTAGGGGTGGTGGTGGAAGTAAGTCAAAACATCTTCCACCACCTACAGCTCTCCCAACTCCTCTGTCACCTCCTCTGCCTGGCGAGTCTGTTTGATCCACTCTCTGCCTCTTCCTCGGTGGTCCATCCACTGCTTCCCTGTCATCATCTCGACGGGTCAGGAAATCTCTAGAGAGATGTCCCCTACCGTCGCACACATAGCATCGCTTCTCCCTAGGATGACTGGATCCAGCCTGAGAGCCCTGGACTGTTGATCCTCTATCCTGTGTCCTCTTATGATGCCTCTTATGTCTAGATCCCTGTGTCTGATGTCGGCTCCCTGCTGTCGATGTCTCCGCACCTGTCTGTCTGCTACTGATTGTCATCAGATGTCACTTCTTCGCCAAGAAGCTCTCGATCACCAAGGCCTTCTCGAGCACTCCAACATAAGTCGATATGTATAGAGGCACAAAACTAGCTCGGATGTCTTATCGTAGACCTCACTCGAAGTTCTGAGCTCTGAAGTACTGATCCCTGACCATATCCATCGAGTATCGGGCGAGGTTGGTGAACCTCAATGAATAGACAACTATTGTCATACTGCCCTGCTAGAGCTGGAGAAGCTCCTGGATGCATACTTCTCTCAGCGTAACCAGAGATAACTTCTCCCTGAAGAGTCGCTTAAACTTCTTCTACGAAAGAGTCCCCTCTTCGTGAGTCTGTGTGGTCAGACTCCACCATCGTCCCACCAAACCCTAAAGAAGGCTCGCTCCTAGGATCACAATCTGGTCTGCTGGTGTCCTTGCTAAAAAAAACTCTGGTCACTGCCTCGAGCCAGTCCTCATCCACCTGAGGATCGGGGTCGCCTCGGAACCTGAGGGTTCTCTGTCTCTAGAACTCATAAAGTGCACAAAGTCTGTGCTCCTCGTCGGTCGGTACCGCAGGTACCATGGGCTTCTCCACTGGTGGTGGCATAGTAGGTGCACCACCTGGTGGAAAAGCCTCGGGTACTAGTCCCTATATTGAAGCCTCATCACTGAGGGGTTCATCCTCGTGATCGAGCTAGTGAATCCTAGCGGGTATGCGTCGCGGAGGCATCTTGTAATGAAACAAGATGTACCATGGTCAATGAGTATATCTGGATAGCTGACACAAAGGATATGGAAATCAAAACCCATTCATATATGATGCATGTACCATTATTTTATTCCCCCTAAACCAGTGTCTTCGTGTACTGAGTTGAAAGCAGGTTATCAGAGTCCTGGTGTATGGATACATCGGCCGCCACACCAACACTGGAGTCTTTGGCCTGAAATCCGAACTCGAAACGCTTAACACTATTTCCCCAAACCAATCTCACAGACTCTTGGTCCTAAGGTAGAACTGACTCCCTCTGATACTACTCTGTCATGACCCATCCCAGTGGGGCCCACGCCATGACTCCCCAAGCCCGCCTTCAATAGGCCAGGGGTTGGTGACTAGCACCGAGTAGGCATATTACTAATCATGGGAGGCATTTCCTAAGTACATGTAAACATGCACACATCTCCAAGCCCACAAATGATGAAATGTAAAAACACTAAGGAACTAAATGCATGCATACAAAAAAACCCAACCAATAGAGTACGATGAAAGGTAAAGTACTAAAAGAAAACTGGGCCAGAATACAAGCCCACTAAAACAAAATTCTAAAAACTGAAAAGTCCAACATGTAAACACAAAAGGTACTGGGACTGCCGCTCGTAGCCGTAGGAATTCCTCAGACTGTAGGGAACTCAAAAAGCTCGGTCATGTCCTGGTCCACCCTAGACTCTGTCAAAAGGCTGCTCGTCTGCACAAGACACGACACGTGCGGGTAAAGCCCGTGCAGGGGTGAGTATTACAATACTCAGTAGAGGACCCCGAAAACCACAAAGTAGTACACAAAGTAAAGGTACAGTTATTTATGCACAATATATGTCTACAGGACATATAGCACAAACTAGATATACTCAAAATCCAGACCCATAGTCTAAAGACAAGTCACACCACTGCATACCCCCAGCTAGGGGTTCAGTTCGAAGATTCCTCAAAGCACTCGTTCTGGGAGAACACACTCCACGAGTCTTATAGCTCTGATGACGTCCGTCTGAGAAGTAATGTTCATCGGGAAACGTCACGAGAGGTAGTTACACTCATTATGTGAGACACACTCTTGAGTGAGAGGCTTACAGTAGATAGATGCACTCATTACAGGAGACACACTTCTGAGTGGGAAAGATCATGATACACAGATGAGGATCACTGCCACGGCCATGGTGGATACCGCGACTCATCCAGAATTCACCTTTTAGGTAGATGATAGATGCCAAGTGGAGTTTTTCACATTGATGGAAGACTCTACCTCGGGTCAATAATGGATAGAGGATCTCGATCTGGGCCTCTCGGATGGATGCCTGACTCTATCATAGAAAGTCCTCCTGAAGGGATCATACTCCTGTAAAAGGAAACGATGCCTGAACATCAGGGGAATGAGAAGAAGGGTCACTAACCCAAAAAAAGTATGTCCAAGATGTGGTGAATAAGAGGACCATGCTGTTTTCCAAAAAATACACAGCTTGTATAAAAGTTACACATCGTGTTGTCTGACCCCGTGTACTGCCCGTGTACAATGGCCTGTGTCGTAAGGCTTGTCGTGTAGAAAAACTAAGAACACGGCATGTAGTATGGGGTACACACCATGTCCGAGTGACTGGGGTTGGCTCTATGTATGCTAGTCATGTGCTCGTACACGGTCATCAACCCGTGTACTCCAACCCGTGTAATCGGTACACGGGGTGGCCCGCGTTACTGGCCTCACCTAGACATGTGATGGAGTACATGGTCATGTACTCCATCCTGTATCCATTTTCCACCTGGATACACACCGAGTTCTGTGTAGCTGCCTCTTCCATGTTGTACATGATGTGTCACCTGAAGCCGTGTAGTCCAAATTGTGTCTGTGTACTTCCCAAAATACATGTCGAGCTTCGGGGAAAGTCTAACACGCCGTGTGACCAGGGTCACACGCCATGTAATTCCTCTCTGACCCCCAAAATCCTATCTTCCACTGCCAGTACTACATGGCGTGTTCTTTGGAAGTACACATCGTGTATTCTGGAAATTTCCAGAAACACGGACCTCCGCCGTCACGCCTCCGGTGATGCTTCGTTCGTCGATTCGGTCATCCGATCACCACGAAACTCCCAGGTTTTGGTCTCCCCAACACTATAAAGCCAATTTCATTGTTTTCGGACCTCTTATTGGCTCCAAAAACATGCAACTATCTATCTATGCAAAGAACACTCGAAGAATGACCCTTCCCGATCCGATCCGATTCGTCGTCCGCTATCATCTTCACACCTCCACAAGGTAGTTCGGGTGTCGATTATTCAATTTGGGATCGTTGCATCACAGAACGGATGCACAATGATCTGTTGTTCATTGCCCTGTGAAGAACGCAAAGAACGCGTGAGAAGAAAATGGGGGAAGGAAAACCAATCAAACAAAAATAGGAATGAACCTCCATCGTTATTCGTCACAGCGTTGATCCGCTCCCATTAATAGGCTTAAATGGAGTAGAAAATCAACAAAAAAAACATGGATTAATTTCCCCCATAATCATCCCAAAGAAAATCCCTCCCGTAAGAACGTACGAATCTGCGGATCAACTTGATTGTGGTTGATCTGCATTCGTCGTTTAAATCAAAAGCGGGGAAAATCAAAATTAAATAACAAACCCCTACCTCAAGAAGGGATCAATCACCGATGAAGAGGTCGTGCTACTGTCATCATCGAGATCCTCTAACCTTGTTGGTGCATCGATTCGCAGCTTCGATTCATCATCGTTCGTCGCCGAGATTTTTCTCCAATGTTCCTCTCACTCTTTCGCCAACGATCGACGTTCGATTGTCCCAATAAAAAGGGAAACATATTTGACATTCAAAAATACTATGCGGTATTAATGAGTCCAACTTTCCATTCTTGAGTAATTATGACGTGCCATTTATTAAGGAAACATCTTCCCCATTGTCGCGCTGCAGCAGATGTTTCCATAAAAGAAATAAAACAAACTTGCGAATTTATTTTATTTTATTTTACTTAAAATGTCTGAAAATTAACTTTTTCCCTCGACCCACGCCAGTCGAGGTTAGGCTCATTATTAGGTAAAATCATCACCCCGGATGCAATGATGCCCTCAGATTTTTAATTTGGGCATCCGTTTGGAAACTGGCACAACCTCGCACAAGTGCCGACTCACTTAACTTAAAAAAAGTTCAAACCACCATTCCGAACTCACTGGTCCTTGGAATGATATATCGTTTTTTCACCTGGTCTCGATATAATTCCATTTAATATTTAAAAATAATACATGAAAAATCTGAGACATTACATATTTTTATTTTTTCTATCCATTGATAAAAATGGAAACAGTGTTCATGCATACGTATAATATACCATCTCCATGAATAGTGTAGCCCATTTTCTATATCTAAAATTAATAGATTACAATAAATAAATATATAATGAATATATATTATATATATATGACATATAACATTATTTAGATTATTTAAATATGATAAAATTAAAAGGTTCAAAATTATCAAACTAAAACATACATGAAAAAAAAGAAATTATCACACAAAACAGTGAATTTAACAAATAATTGTTAATAAAAGGGTGATAAAATAATATAAGTAAATAATATTTGATATGAGATATATGATTATGTTTCTTTATTATATTTATAACAAACTTATATTTATTATATAGGAGTTTTATACATATAAGAAGTAAGTTTAATTAGAGGTAAGGGTATCTCGTCTCACTTTTAATTCCATGAGACATACTCCATATTCACCAATTATTCCTTTATGTGGTGTATATATTTACCATGTTGATATTTTATATCATTAATACCTTTATCTACATAGTATTTAAAGTTTCATTTTATGTTATCTATTTTATGGGGTTTATGATTCATAAGTTACCAAAGTGGTAAGGGTGTATTTCACAATCTCATCCTTATTTGGGATTGTTTACATTTAAGTCTCCCAAATGGGAATTATTTGAAATTTATAAATTAAACCCAATTTATTTTATTAACATCTGGTAATTCATGATCTTTTCAAGTAATGGTATCAATTTTTCACTCTTTGGTATTTAAAATGATTCAGAAAATGTTTTTTTGAAAAAAATAAACTTCATTTTTCTCTTTAGTCAAAAATCATTTTTCTTCCAAAACAATGTTTTCTAAAAATGTTTTCAAATTTTTTTAAAAATTATCTAAATGTTTTATTAAAAAAATTACCCTTTTAAAAAAAATTAAATTTTTTTTAAATAAATATTCATGTCATTTTCCAGACAATTCCCTTTTAGATTTTTTTAAAAATGTGAAAGGAATATTTATTTTAATGTGTACAGAATGAATGGAATTTTGCAACATCATGAACACTCAATGTTTTAAATATTAATTTAAAATTTTTAAAATTTTATATTCAATTAAAATTGCAATGCCCCGAACCCAATTACCCATAGTTGGTGCATTATTTTAATACATTGGCATGATTACAAGGAATCAAGTCCCGAAAGACCGATCAGTTTAGTAGTCTTGGGAAATAGATTACATACAGGAATGGTACATTACACATTAGAAAATAAAACACAAAATAAATGATCATTTGAGAATTTCATTAATACCCTATCTTAACCGTACTTATCCATCATAATACAATTCTTGTAATCCTGAGAAAATTAAAACATATAAAGGGGTGAGCTCAGATGCTCAAGAAAGATAACAATATAGTAGAAACTTTCATAAATAAGCATAAACATTTAAGGAAATGTATAAGACTAAAACAAAAGCCTTTTAAACATAAACTTCAGAATAATATGGAAAATATATAATAAAATAATTCCATTTACTTATTCACATGGATATTCTACTAGTAGAATAATCACATGCAATATCAATAGCCACTTTCATAATGATGGAATGCATCATGCCAGACTTCATAATCACATAGTCAAGGACTTGTGCCAAGACTACAAATAATATTTTGTCAAGTCCTTGTGCCAAGACACTATTTTGTCTCATTAGACCTACCAATGCATCGAGGAGCTATAGCGGGCTCCACCTGTCACATAATAAGTCCAATTCATTCCTCATACGTAAAGTTTTAAACATAACATAAACATTCGTATTAAAACAAGCATACGAAATGTCAATAATTTATCCATAAACCATGAATGGTGTAAAAATAACACATCCATAGTCTAACATATCACAAAACCTTCAATACAATATGGAAGTTTTGTATCATAATATATCAACTTCAAATAAGCTTAAAATCCATCGAAGGGTGTTGACATAGATGAAATCAAAACCTTTTTTAGAGAAATATCTATTTCAATTTTGAAATAATTTAAGAAAAAATTTATTTTGAAAATATTATTATAATCTTGTAAGGGAAGCTTAAACGATTTTATAATGGTAGAAAATAGCCACACCAGCCATATAAGTTAAAAAACATTCTTACCTTAATTTTGTTGAAAAGGTCATAAAGTAGCTTGTTTGGAAAACGATGGAAGGATTCCTTTCAAAAACATATAAAGTCAAATAAGGGTATTAATGAATTTAACCCATTGTCTAGTAAATAGTAAAAATGTTTTGAAATAAATTTTAAGAAACATGGATGTGGATGATAAAGAGGTCCTAGTAGATACTTACGTAAAAATAACCTCAGATAATAAAGAGATTGTAGAATTAACCCTTACCTTGCACTTTCATTTAGACGAGGGTACATTTAACCTCATATATTAAGACCATAGTATTTTATTAAATTATACCAGAACAATATTAATATTTATGATATCATAAATAATTCATTTATGACTTTATACTACCCATTTAATAATAATTTCCATGTTAAATTAACATTTCGGGTAATAATCGCTTTCTTTATTGTGCGTGTTATAACTTGTTACTCTTGATTGTATCACTTAGATAAAGATTGAAATACTTCCAGAATATAAAACATGATTTATATATCATATATATGTAGAATATAAATATTTATAATAGACATATATATGAAATGGAAAACACCGTTTATGGAGACGGTAGTCCGTACGTACGCATAAACATTGTTTCCGTTTTTATATCGTATTGAAAGGAACTAAGTGAATAATATATATGTAAGTACATATATATATATATATACAATAGCATTATTATGTCATATATTACATACTTATTAATGATATATATTTTATAATCATCGTTGAATGGTGAACATGGAAATGAATCTCATCAAGTCGTGGAGACGGTAATCCGTACGTACGCACGAGCGACAATATCATTATACTAATGGAGGAATTGTATGTAATTGGATGTTATATAATATATATAGAATCATTAACATGTTATATTTATTATTTACATCAGTTATATGCATTATTATACCCATCCAAATAATGAAGTGTTTGAATAAAAAACTACACCATGACGTGGAGACGGTAATCCATACGTATGCACATATGGTGACTTTGTCATTTATAGGATGGATAGAATAATTAATATGGTTGTACCATTTCTATAATAACATAAAATTATATAGAAGATACTGGAGTTATTATTTTAGAATGGAAACAACAAAGAAAGAGGAAGTGGAAGAAGAAAAGAACTTGAAAGATGTGATGAAATATTTACCTCTTTTTCTGGTTCGTCCTTTTGATTTGATCAAAATGACTCATTAGGTTGGCTTTCAGACCAAAGGAAGGCCTCTATTATGATGGGATAAATTTTTTATGGATATTTGGGCAGGGTTTGGCTAAGTCAAATGGCTTTGGAGGTGTGAAATTAAGATAAGGGGAAGTTCCCTTTTATAAGAGAGGTAAGGGTCACTTTAGAAAAAGTTTGACATATTATTCTATAATAAAATAATTTTAGGTTTCTAATGGATCCAAAATAAATTATTTAAAGTCTAAGGTGGGTATGAATCTAAAACCTCTCAACCAATAGGTTTTAGACAAGTTTAGGTCACCATTTTAACCATATCTTTTAGATTTAACTCTTACTTAAATAGTTTAACTTTTACCGTGTCTTCTTGTATTGTTACACTATATGGTTAATAAATTTACTCTAAACTTCCAAGATAACCTTAAGTGGTTCATTAATTACATATATAATATTATTTAAGCTCTTTGTAAGAAACTTATATTTTTAAAAATATTATATCAACCAATAATATAGTATTTTTTTTAAAAACTATTTTATGTCAATTTTGACATTATTTGGTATTTGTTTTTTTGTAAAAATCATAACAGGATGATTACTTAGAAAAAAAATTGATAAAATCAACCCTAACATGTCATATTAACCTATAAAATTATGGGAATTCATCAAAAGTCTAAAATTAAATTTATTTGGGTATTTATAATATCAATTATTTTAATCTTTTATTAATAAGGTATTTATTGCATCATCATTGTGTCATAAATAAATTTAATTATTTAATGTATAAAAATTATAAATAAAATACCATTATGTAGGAAATATTTTTAGCTTCTAATAAACATTTATATTCTAATTTATCTTATGTATAACCCTATATTAATAATGTTTTAGTTATGAAAACTTGAATTTTAACACTTTTAACTCTTCTTTAAATTAAATAATAATAAATGTCCTAATCTAATCCATGTAGACCTAAAGTGTCATATTTTATTCCTAAGGTTTTTTTTGTCGAATTACACATATAAAATAGAATTAGGACATGTATTAGGGTAATTATAATATCATTTTTACCCTTAATTATCCTATTTACTTTTAACCGTTGTAAATAAAAGTCAAAAATTACTATTCACCAAAAATTATTTTCTTCTTATTGAACCACGTTTTACTTACTGAGGTTAACCGTGTCTTCAAATTTTTGAAATTAAACTCATAGAAGTGGTAAAATTAAGTTTTATGCAAATTTTCAAATGCTCTTAGGAGGTGGGTAAAAGACAGTAAAAAGTTCGATAAAATTTTATATATCTAAACTTATTATAAAATGAATCCAATGAATTACATTTAACTTATATAGGTATTATATATAGATTTTAACCTAAAATAAATTAAAATAAAATAACTAATTACTTAAATAAAAATTCAGTTTTAAACAATAACGAAGTGTTTTTCACTATTCATCAAAAATTGAATGTCTTGAAAAAAATACCAAAACTTCACCCAAAGTTAATTTTGATATTATGAATTCAAAAATGAATTCTATTATACCAAATTAAAAACATAGAATATGTACTTATTAATTTAAAATTAATTCCCATTGTCAAAACCAAAAGGCGGGTTTTTAAAAAGTGAAAACTATCAAAAGATTGACATGTGTTTATGTCAAATTTAAATGTGAAATTACTTATAATGACCTAAATTGTATTAAATTATAAAAATATAATATAATTATACTTAAAAACCTTTCACATTCATAATTTAAAACTATAAATTATGTCGATAAAAAAAGTTTTTTTCAATTAAAACATAGTATTTTTCACTATTTGTCAAAATATGAAAGTTATCTGAAAAGTACCAAAAATTTATCCAAACTAAATTTTTATGTCCTGCTTCTATAGAAGAATTTAATTTCATTGAATTGAATATATTAAAGTTTCAAATATTGGTTTTGAAAATAGTTCTCCATTAAAAGGCGGTAAAATTGCATTTTTTTAAGAATACTTCGTTTATCTAAAAAAATGAATTTGTTTTTTCATTATGTCTAAGAAACTCATAATATGGATTATAAAATTATAAGGATTATATAAAGTTTAAATTTTAGTTAATACTATTCATAACCTCTTTTGAACGGCTAGTTTGGTAAGTCATGGTGCGCATGAACTCGGTGTTGTGTGTAGTGCAAGTTATTGAATTACTTTGAAGAAATAACGTACTATGAAATCTTGGGGTGTTATATTCTTCCATCCTTTAATAAATTGTTTCCTTGCAATTTGAAATTTCTCTTTGAAAATAAATGGTTAAAAATAGAAAAATACCTTTGTGGGAAACCTACATCGGAAATTGGGTTAATAAAATTTAGTCTTAATAAGAGGGAAAGAAAAATGAAAATGTCACCACCCAATTATGATCTTGATTAGTAGAACATTGGTGGAAATTAGAGAAACATAATTGGAGGAAAAACTTATATATTTATAGGGAGTGATTTAGGTCATCCATCACAAAAAAAGAATACAATTGAGAGCCTCAAAGCCATCAATCTATGATGATTCAAAATATCATCGGTTCAACAAAACATAAGGTATTAGGATAACACATTTTTGGTTTCAAGATACCTTCCCTAAATTTTAAGAATTAATTTATTCAAAGAATAATAGGAAATATATATATATATATATATATATATATATATATATACTTGACTTGACAAGTAGAGTTTCATCCTTCAACTAATTCCTACCACAAACTCATCTTTCACTCCAAAAGATAATAGAATTCAAAATTATTCTATTTATCCTAATCATATAGGGTTCCAAACAAAATGAATTTATAATTTATCTATTAGATCATTAAAAAACTATATTATACAATCCAGAACATTACATAGGCAAGTGGTAGGTGATGCACCCTTTTCGCTCTTCGGTTGCGGGTTCAAGTCTCGCAGCCTTTTCGGATGTAACGGGTTGTCGCCCGACCTTCAGGTTGTCCTTTTTATGACAATCTAAAAATAATCTCGAGAAATTATTTAACCTTAAAAATAGTATCCAATGTCAAACTTAATCAATTATAACCTTTAGACTTATCCAAAATACTTTTTTCCAAACTCACAGTCCAAAATTTATAAGGAAGGTAAACACAATGAATAACCTTCATCATGTATTCTTTTAAAACATAGTAACACCATGAATTACTATAAAACCTTATTGATTACATTCATTATCCCTTATTCCTTATAGAATACTGGATATACTTCTTATACGCAAAAATTTTGTAAACTCCAACAATGATGGAATCTACAAATCATTAATCAGTTTCATGGTATTCAATAATATCCAATATAATTTATCCAAATCAATCATCTCTTATTCCAAAATCAATACCTCAGTATCAAGACCATATTAAAGTTTTGTCTTTCCTTCAACCATGTATTTTCAAAAAAGCTTAACTTTCCATTGCGTCACTTTTCTTGGTTCTACACAATCTCAAGTACTTAATGAAATAGTACTACAGTACAATCCTTATATACTGTATAATTCTTATAACATGTACATCATTAATACTCAAATGACACAATACTTTAATAACAGCATAAGAACTCTTAATCATTTTTCTTTATATTCGATAGTATAATAATTTGATTATTATCCAATAGCATCATTTGAGGTATATTCTAATGATTTGGACATAGATTTTCATAGTGTCCTAACTCCTTGTAGATGAAGCATTGTACATTTGAAACCTTTTTCATACCTTTTCAATCACGTACATGGTGTCCTTTTTATCCGCACTTATAAAAAACTCTCATTCCATTAAATCATTTACCAAGGTTATTCTTTCCATAGTTATCACATATGGGGAAATCCTTCTTTCCCTTATTCCATTTATCCATCTTTCTTTCTACCATCCTTTTCTTCTCTGGCTTCCCTTCATTGCCATAGGACTCAGAGAATTATTTACTTATCTTATTAACACATGATATTATTTCTTCATATGATGATAATATGTGGGAGACTATTTATTTTCTAAATGTTGGATTAATAAAATAAAAGATATGATCCTTCTTACTCTTTGGATCATGTGTATTTCTGGAGGTCTCATTCCTCCTACTAGGCGCCATTTCTAAATAATGGCATACACTAGGCTAGTTTATGAATCAAAATGCATAATTCCAAACATGTAAAATACCTAACATAAATTGAAAAGATTATGCATATAATCTATAATAATAAAATATATTCTTTGAGAAATTATTTACTCTTAAATCCTTCATAATGGATTGTAATGAAAATTTAAATTATCCTAAGAATATCCCCTAGGAGTGTCGTAACCAGGAGTGCAGCAAGGTGTGTTGTCGTGCACCAGTTCCCATTCGAGTTTGGATCAAAGTGGTGTTTTTGGTTTTTACCCCTAGGTACATCTGTGTCAGAGCTTCCTCTACCTGCTCATATCCAGACAGGGATGTATTTCTTGGAAAACTCACAAAATCTCTACAGTACCAAAATTCTAGGAAGTTCTTCTATACTAATCCTCAAAGTCTATCTTAGGGTAATGTACTCTAATCAGAGTTTATCTAAATCTAGTTTCCCAGGTTATTGATAAACTTCCTCTGTTACCAACTATAACACCTCAACCCCAGTTACCTAGAGTTGGCGTATTATTTTAATACATTGGAATGATTATAAGGAATCAAGTCCCGAAATACTGATCAGTTTAGGAGTCTTGTAAAATAGATTACATACATGAATGTTACATTACACATTAGAAAATAAAACACAACATAAATGATCCTTTGATAATTCCATTAATCCCCTAGCTTAACCTTTCTTATCAATCATAATACACTTCTTGTAATCCTGAGAAAATTAAAACATAAAAAGGGGTGAGATCAGATTCTCAATAAGGATAACAATACAATGGAAACTTTTATAAATAATCATAAACATTTAAGGCAATGTATAAGACTAAAACAAGAGCCTTTTAAACATAAACTTTAGAATAATATGGAAAAGATACAATAAAATAATGTCATTTACTTATTCACATAGATATTCTACTAGTCGAATAATCACATGCAATATCAATAGCCACTTTCATAATGATGGAATGCATAATTCCAGACTTCATAACTACATAGTCAAGGCCTTGTGCAAAGACTAAAAATATTAATTTTCAATGCCTTGTTCCAAGACACTAGTTTGTCTCATGAGACCTACCGATGCATCGAGGAGATACAGTGGGCTCCACCTGTCACATACTAAGTCCAATGGATTCCTCATATGAAAAGGTTTAAACATAACATAAACATTCGTATTAAAACTATCATATAAAATGTCAATACTTTATCCATAAACCATGAATGGTGTAAAAATAACACATACATAGTAAAATGTATCACAAAACCTTCAATACAATATGGAATTTTTGTATCATAATAAATCAACTTCAAATAAGTCTAAAATCCATCAAAGGATGTTGACATAGATGAAATCAAAACCTTTTTTAGAGAAATATCTATTTCTATTTTGAAATAATTTAAGAAAACATTTATTTTGAAAATATCCTTATAAGATTGTAAGGGAAGATTCTACGATGTTATAATGGCTGAAAATAGCTGCACCCACTGTATAAGTTAAAAAAACATTATTACCATAATTTTTTCGAAAAGGTCATAAAGTACCTTGTTTGGAAAACGACGGAAATATTCCTTTCAAAAACATATATGGTCAAATAAGGGTATAAATTAATTTAAACCATTGTCTAGTAAATAGTAAAAATGTTTTCAAATGAATTTTAAGAAACATGGATGTGGATGATAAAGAGGTCCCAGTAGATACTTACGTAAAAACAACCTCGGATAATAAAGATATTGTAGAATTAACCTTTACCATGCACTTTCCTTTAGTCGAAGGTACGTTTAACCTCATGTATGAAGACCGTAGTATGTTATTAAATTATTCCAAAACCATATTAATATTTATAATATCATATATGATTCATTTATGACTTTATACTACCCATTTAATAATAATTTCCATGTTAAGTGAACATTTCGGGTAATAATCGTTTTCTTTATTGTACGTGTTATAACTTGTTACTCTTGATTGTATCACTTAGATCAAGATTTAAATACTTACAAAATATAAAACATTATTTATATATCATATATATTTAGAATATAAATATTTATAATAGACATATATATGAAATGGAAAACACCATTTATGGAGATGATAGTTCGTTCGTACGCATAAACGTTGTTTCCGTTTTCATATCGTATTGAACAGAACTAAGTGAAAAAGATATATGTAAGTACATACATATATATATATATATATATATATTTATATATATATATATATCCATTATCATTATTATTTCATATATTTCATTCTTATTAATGATATATATTTTATAATAATCGTTGAATGGTGAACGTAGAAATGAATCTCATCACGTCGTGGAGACGGTGATCCATACGTACGCATGAGCGACAATATCATTATATTGATGGAGAAATCGTATGTAATTGGATGCTATATAATATATACAGAATAATTAACATGTTATATTTATTATTTACATTAGTTATACTCATTATTATACCCATCCAAATAATGAAGTGTTTGAATAACAAACTACACCACGACATGGAGACGGTAATCCGTATGTACGCACGTATGGTGACTTTGTCATTTATAGGATGGATAGAATAATGAATATGGTTGTACCATTTCTATAATAACATCTCAGTATATAGAATATACTAGAGTTATTATTTTATAATGGAAACAACAAAGAAATAGGAAGTGGAAGAAGAAAATAACTTGAAAGATGTGATGAAATATTTACCTCTTTTTCGAGTTATTCCTTTTGATTTGATCAAAAGGGATCATTTGAATGGATTTATGACCAAAAGAAGGCCTCTAGGATGAATGTAGAAATGTTGGGAGGATATTTGAGAAGGTTTTGGCCGATAAAAATGGATTTGGAGTCGTGAAATTAAGAGAAGGTGAAGTGCCCTTTTATAAGAGAGGTGAGGGTCACTTTAGGAAAATTTTGAAATATTATTTTATAATAAAATTATTTTCGGTTTATAATGGCTCCAAAATGAATTATTTAAAGGATAATTTGGGGATGGGTCTAAAAAAACTCAGAAAATAGGTTTTAGAAAAGTCTAGGTTACCATTTTAACCATATCTTTTAGATTTAACTCTTAGTTAAATAGTTTAACTTTTACTTTGTCTTCTTGTATTCTTACACTATATGGTTAATAAACTTACTATAAACTTAAAAGAGAACCTCAAGTGGTTAATTAATGACATATATAATATTATTTAATCTCTTTGGGAAAACCTTAGATTTTAAAGAATATTATATCAACAAAAAATATAGTATTTGTTTTAAAAACTATTTTATGTCAATTTTGACATTATTTGGTATTTTTTTTTGTAAAAATTGTAACAGTGTGATTACTTCAAAAAAATTAATTGAATCAACCCTAAGATTTAATATTAACATATAAAATTATTGCAATTCATCAAAACTCTAAAATTACATTTATTTTGGTATTTATAATGTCAATTATTTTAATCTTTTATTAATAAGGTAATTAATGCATCATCATTGTGTCATAAATAAATTTAATTATTTAATGTCTAAAAATTATAAATAAAATACCGTTATGTAGGAAATCTTTTTATATTTCTAATTAATATTTATAGTCTAATTAATCGTATGTATAACCCTATATTAAAATTGTTTTAGTTATGAAAACTTGAATTTTAATACTTTTAATTCTTCTTTAAATTAAATAATAAAAAATGTACTAATATAATCCATGTGGACGTAAAGGATCATATTTTATTACTAAGGAAGTTTTTGGTCTAATTACACATATCCAATAGAATTAGGACATGTGTTAGGGTAATTATAATATCATTTTTACCCTTAATTACCCTATTTACTTTTAACCATGGTAAATAAAAGTCAAAAGTTACTATTCACAAAAAATTATTTTCATATTGTTAAACCACATTTTACATACAGAGTTTAACCATGTCTCTTGGATTTTTGAAATTCAACTCACATAAGCGGTAAAATTAAGTTTTATACAAATTTGCAAATGCTCTTAGGAGGTGGGTAAAAGACGGTGAAATGTTCGATAAACTTTTATATATCTAAACTTATTATAAAATGACTCCAATGAATTAAATTTAACTTATATAGGTATTATATATCTATTTTGACCTAAAATAAATTAAAATAAAATAACTAATTACTTAAATAAAAATTCAGTTTTAAACAATAACGGAGTGTTTTTCATTATTAATCAAAAATTGAAAGTTTTCAAAAAAAAATACCAAAAAATCACCCAAATCTGATTTTTGATATTTTGAATTCAAAAATGACGTCTATTTTACCAAATTCAAAACATAGAAGATGCATTTATTAATTTAAAATTAATTCCTGTTTTCAAAACCAAAAAGCGAGTTTTTAAAAAGTGAAAACTATCAAAAGATTGACATGTGTTTATGTCAAATTTAAATGTGATATTACTTATAATGACCTAAATTGTATTAAATGATAAAAATATTATCTAATTACACTTCAAAACCTTTCAAATCCATAATTTAACACAATAAATTATTTCAATAAAAAAATTTGTTTTCAATTAAAACATAGTATTTTTCACTATTTGTCAAAATATGAATGTTATCCAAAAAGTACCAAAAATTTATCCAAACAAAATTTTTATGTCCCTATTATATAGAATAATTTAATTTCATTAAATTGAATATATAAAATTTTCAAATATTGGTTTTAAAAAAGGTTTTCCATTAAAAGGCGGTAAAATTTCATTTTTTGAAAAATACTTCTTTTACTTTTTTGAAAAATACTTCTTTTATCTAAAAAAATGAATTTGTTTTTTCATTATGTCTAAGAAACTCATAATATGGATTCTAAAATTATAAGGATTATATAAAGTTCAAAATTTAGTTAATACTATTCATAACCTCTTTTGAACGGCTAGTTTGGTAAGTCATGGTGCGCTTGAACTCGGTGTTGCGTGTAGTGCAAGTTATTGAATTACTTTGAAGAAATAACGTACTATGAAATCTTGGGGTGTTACAAAAATTATTTTCAAAATATTTTGTAAAATTTTTATTTTAAAATTATTTTCAATGTGAAAATAATATTTCTTTAAAAATTGTTTTTAATGACATTTGTATGGTATTTCAATTAATCAATGATATAAAACATTTACTTTACTTTTGATACTCTATGTATATATTGTATTTATATCATCTTTATTATTTATTTGGATGTTTTATAATCAGTTTGACTGAGGATGTACAATTTTATTCTCATTCATCATATTACTCTAGATGGTTTATTATTATTCTTATTTGATTGGGGTAGGTGTTAGCATTTTTTATGTTAGTTTTTCAATATGAATGTTTATGTTGATTATGTTTGACCCATTTAATATGATTAATGAGTTAGACTTTGTAATTAATGGGTGGGGGATGGTTATAAATATTATCTTGATGCATCGACAGGTCTCATGAGACAAATCAGTTGGCCAAATTAGATGGATTTCTACCCATAGATTTAAACTTTCTTGTGAAAGGTATTAATGGTATATTTTAGATGTTTAGTATTATAAATTCCCTCAATATGAGATCAATTATTTTCATGTGGTTATCTGATTAGTTAGAATATTTGTTGGTAATTTTAAAATTAATGTGATTATTTATGTGGATTTATTTGATCATCATTTATTTCTACCATGTTAAGCTCAATTTATGGTTCAAATGGAATCAGTTTCAATTATTTACTTGGTTATAATTATTATGATTATTTATTCATGATATCTTCCAATGTACTCTAACCTTTACTATGCATCTAAGCTAACCCCTTTCTTATGTTTTTTCCCCAAGATACAAGGAATTATTTTGTGATTGATATGCAAGGATACACTATGAGGAATAATGGAATTCTCAAGGAAAACACTTTGTGTATCTAGTGTTTTGAAATGTAATGTGAATTTCAAGTATATATTTAGTTTACCAAGAATACTAAACTATTCGGTCCTTCAGGATGTGATTCATTGTATCTAGTTCAAATGTAATAAACTAACCACTAGCTTCAGACTACTAGAGTCTAAGTCTTTAAAATAAACCAAATAAATTAACATGTCATAAATTCATACACAAGATAAACATTTATAAATAATTCATATATAAATAAGTATAAACACTTTAAAACTAAGGATGATTTATTGGAATTTCATAATTAAATAAATATAAACACTTAAAATTTATTTATTAATATTAAATACTTCATATTACTAATCTATATGGAATTAACTTAAATATATGATATTTTATTAAAATATAAATATTTCATATTTCATATAAACAATTCATATATTATGTAAACATTTTAGATAATAAAAATATAACCTATTTAATATTAATTATACCTTGATCATATTAATTATAAAAAATCCATTTTTAAAAGGTTTAAATAATTTTTAAATATGTCCTTTAATTTAAATTTTTCAAATTAATAATTATGAATAATTCATAATTTAATATAAACACTTTCATATTTTTCTTTATTTTTTAATTTATAAAAGATTTATAAATTACCTTATAGTTTTTATATAAATCTTTTATATCAAAATTATAATTCATTACATATAAATAAAAGGTATTTAATATTGATAATTAATATTAAAGATATTTATTTATTAAATGTTTCATTAAGATTTAATAATTATTTATAAACATTTTATAATTAATTAATTTGTAAAAAAATTATAATTTAAATAAATATTCTAAAATACCATTTTACTATCATATATAAATAATTTATAAATTTTTTAAATCAATTCATATTTGAAAAATGGAAATATTAAAATTTTCTATATATCGTATTTAATGATATACATTGAACCGGGATTCATGGTATAGTTCAAAACCATATTATTTCTTATGATTAGAAGGTGTAGTTCTATGAAACATTATTTAAATATTGACAATAATATTTATTGATATACTCTATATCATAATCCATGGTTTAGTTCAAAAATATTATTGTGCTTAAGGATAGGTGAATGGTAACATATGATATCATTCTTCAGTAGAAGGGAAATGTATTTTATGATATACTTTATATCATATAGAAGAAATGTTTCTTTTTTTGTGAAATGAAAAAAATACACCTTATATTTATCCCTCAAAGCAATTACCTATATCGAACATTATAATGTATTAAAATTAAAAAAATCAATTTGTACCATAAGCGGTGACAAGATATAATAAACTTTATGATCATATTATATCTTATGATACTTCATATCATATTATAAACCCCAGTTAAAAACTTATATCATAAATGATACTGAATATGATATCCATTTATCAAATGAAAATCTAAATCATGCCTTGTGATAACTAATATGATATCCTTTATTTATAAATTTTAAACATGATATCACCATTCAATTCACGTATGAAATTTCCATGATACCACTACAAATCTTAATATGATTAAATAATGCTTATAAAGGCAAAAAAATATATAAGAAACTAAAAACCAATATCTTTCTCTATTTATAACTGAAACCATAATTAATATTGAATGAAAAATCTATCGTTCACTAAAGATGGTTAAACCACTTATCTTTAAACACAAACTTGATGAAGATAGCTAATAGGATACCAAAGTAATCCTTCCTCCTATGGTATCCATTAGTTGATTAATCACCCAGTTATCTGGTAGGATCCTCCATTATACCATGGTATGCTAGTACCTCTCAAAGTAAGGCAGAAGTGGAATAAGGATTTAAATTCAAGAGAATCAACCGAGATTTCAAAAATTAGTTTCCATTTTCATGGCACCATCCTATTTATATAGGACATTGGGATAATTCTCAAGTATTTATGTAATTTTGTCAAATTATATGAAATTTTTGATTAATTTCATTAGTAATAAATTCCTTGTAACCTTTGGCTGACAGATGAATGAATTTGACACTTAAAATCATTCATAGTTATCCTAAACGTTTCATTATAGGAAATGTAAATGATCAATGATAGCTTATGTGGAAGAAACCTTAACGTTAACACTTAATGTTCAAATACCTTTTTTAATCATAGAATATGGTTAATATATATCATAACATATGTAATGACATGACTCTACCTACTGGGACCCCACATAGGCCAGAAGTTAGGATGAGTGTGCCACCCCCAACCCATCTCTAATAGGACAGGAGGTGATTATAGGAATCAAGAAGAAATATCACACATATTAAAGGTATTATCGTAATGATAACCTAAAATAAATCATATATCTACAAATCGATGAATTATTTAAAACATTCCAATGATAATATTAGTACACTACTAATCTATAATATAGTATGCATGCAAGTGATCATGACTAACCAGAACAATGCCACATAGAAAAACTCTAAATGAAAATAAAATATATAGGAATAATATATCAAAGTATGATAGACCTATAACAAAATGTAAAAACATTTCATTTATATAATGGATCATGGTATGATTTATAATAGAAACCTTAACTACCAAAAACAACTAGGCACTAACTCCACCAGATATATGTCCCTCAAAGGCTCCTACAAACTATGTGAAATCTCTATAGACACAAAACATATGGGAACAAAGTCTTGTATAGTAATGAGTATAATAATATCCAATACAATTCCCCAGAAACAAAAATAGAGCACATAAATAATAAGTCAAATCAAAACTCAAGATAGAGGGAGAAATAGAGAATCCTTAAAAAGACCGTAATACACTTTTAAAGATTATAAAACTAAGGCCACAATGAAGTTCTAGGATCATAGACCAATTTAATTTCATATCCTAAAATAAACCATGAATTTGTGATATAATGAAAGAATTAAAAAACCAAAATTACCAAACTTCTATAACTTATATGTCTCCTTTTTTAAAACATAGTTTGTTACTTGCAATAATATGAGTAATTTTGTGTCAAATGAAGTAGTAACTACCCCTATAGAGGAACCATGCATTGTTGTTGTAAAATTTATTGATCTATGGATCACAGACTCCATGGATCAAGGACCTATGGCCCATTCCATGGGTGCGTAGCGACTCTATTTTCTATATGGGGAACCCATATTTTTTCAGCATCATGGGAGTACCAAAACCATTCCTAGAATGGAAGATTTTAACCTCAAGTATAAGGTGGAGTGTCGACTCCAAAAAATCATGTGAGGAACTTGAGCCCTATAATTAGAATATTTCTAGTGGAGTTATAACAACCCTAAACCTGCACTCCTATATTTGGTGCTAAAAACATAATCTTTACATTTATGGATATGAAACCAATAAACATATCCCAATTTTATCCATCCAAAACATTCAACATGAAATATAAATATTATATCATTTAAATACTCAATGACCATTTTTGTTTAGAGTTTTATAGAATTGGTACAAACTCTTACATAACAAAACATATGTCTTTAATTGAAATTTTTTTCCTAATATACCCAACTTTTATTTTTTTCAAAATAAGTATTCAATATCACCCATAAAATTCTTCACACATGAAACCTATCTATAGATAATTCATTTAAAATTATTTTTCATAACCTGGGGAAATGGAATACATATGAAGGGTGAGATCAAACACCCAGTAAGGTTAAACATAAGCATTAATAACTATATGTCATCAATGTGCATAAGATAATCATATGGTTATCATGACATAATTAAAGTGAATGAACATAACATAATAGAATTAATACACATAAAAATTTGGATCATAAATCATGATACATGAAATAAATATTTAACATAAGACTGAAGTCGTAAAATTCAATAATCATGATCCATTTGAAAGAAAACTCCTATAGAAAATCATTCATTAGAACTCATAGAAATTATTTAAAAACTATGTATCTATCTTGGAACATTATCTTTATAGGAACCTTATAGGAACAATTACAAATGAAATAGCATGCTTGGTTAATTCCAAAATAATTCTCCTGAGAAAATAATCATTACCCAACATATTAGAGAGATATATCAATCTCACCACCATTATAAATAATTCCCATGAACCATAACATCAATAGAGTATATATATCTTAAATATCATTATAAAACTGATATAAATAACCATTATTCCTTTTATAATGTGATTAACCCAGGGAAAAGAAATAGGTTTCATGGTAATCTCTTTAAAACAGTCATAATACAGACATAGAAATATTAAGGATGGTATCATTGAAACATATCCCTATTTGATAATAATTAACTATTAAAGGATATTTCTATAGATGAAAAATACATTTAAAACCCCTTTTAATACATTTCATTGAAAATGGATGAAAATATCCTTTTCTTTAGATAATATTAATAAAAATTTCAGAATATTGGGAGAAATATTTTCTTTGAAAATAACTATAGAAACTTATAAAGTAATATTAAAATAAAATAATGGTTATGATGGTGTGGAAATCTATTCATTTCATAAACATTAAAAATAAACATTCTTTTAAAAAAATTAATGAGGGTGAAATTGACCCAAATGGAAAACTTTAGGAACATTCCTTTTAAAAACTTTTAAAATAAGTTCAAACTTTATGGAAAATAAATTTAGTAAATAATTTTTCTTTATTAAATAATATTCTTGAAATATGATTAAGAACATAGAGGAAGAGTTTGATTAAAATACTTTAAAATATTAAAACAATATTTTTATAGAAAATCCATTTATAATATTTTAAAAACAAAAAACATTTGAAATAAATAATATAAGAAGGAATATAAAATACTATGTATATAAAAATTTTCATGATATTATATGTTAAATGTCATTGTATACACCATATAAATGAATATATGTGAATCAATCAAAACAAGTCTTAGAAAAGAAAATTTGAGATGAGAAACCCTTGAAACATGGGTAATGATTGAATCAACAATACATTTAATAAAGGAATGTAATAGCATTCTATAACACCTATAATTTCCATGATATATTATGTGAAAACATGCTCATGGGATAGTCAGTACACCATATAAAATAAAACATGGTTCACAACATTTGAATCAATATCTCATGAAAGATATAACTTAAAATGAACTTCAAATATCATTATAAAGGATTAATTCATTATATAATATCTCAATTAGAATCATATACACCTTATAAAAAGAATTTAGTTCATATTATAATACAATCCTCAAAGAAACAATATTGAGATGAATAATCCTTACAAATATTATATCATTGAAGTTAGAATTAATTAATGAATTGATTATGTTTAATAATTTTAAAGCCACAAAGAACAATTTAAAATAAAATATATTACAATAAAGGGTCATTTCACAGATAATATTGGCATAACAAAGTCAATAAATTATAAGTATAACATAATAAATTGAAATTAAGTTAAGAAACATCTTACCTTGAGTCCCAACTTACTATGTATGTACTTTAACTTCTATATAATAAACTTATAATAATTATTTAATTATTTAAGAAACTTTTCTAGGTTGATTATTTTATTATTAAACTATTTATTTCATTTATTTTTAATGATATATTTAATCACTTAAATGGTTAATTCCACATTGGGTGTTTTGTGAACATTCGATTCATAATTGTAAAATGACTATGGTAGGTTGATCGTGGCCAAAGGGTCTATTTTTCCATCATCTAAAAAATAATAATCTAGAAATAATTTTCATTTTTATACATCAAATATAATGTTATGTCACCCATGAAAATAAAACATGAAAAATGAATTGTATCACTTCGTAGAGGTGATATTCCACACGTACACATGAGTAAAGTTATCATTTTTTAACTAGTAGAAGGGTAACAAGGTAAGAAATATATTAAATATATATAATTAAAATTATTTCATGCATATCAAATATATTTATTAAATCCATAATAATATTGAGACTTTTGAGGTGGTGATGAAGAATAAAACACATCGCTTCATTGAGGTAGTAGTCTATATGTACGCACAAACAATAATTGTGTTCCCAAAAAGATGTAAAGTGAGTTAAATAATGTTATGTCATTAACATAATAACATCTTAATATATGGTATATTCTTATGTTATTATTTTGTAATGGTTAGGAAATAATTGAAGAAGGAAAAAGAATAACTAAAATGAAAGCAATCGGTTAAAACATTTACCTCCTCTTTGAGAGAAAAATTTTGGATTTCTGCTTAATGATCCTAGGTATGGTCTTTTAAAGAGACCCAGGCCTTCAGAACTTGTAAAATGATATTTAAAATAGGTTTTGGTAGGTTTTTTATCTACGTAATAAGGCCCCATCCTTAAATGTTACATAATCTTTAGTTAAATAAATAATTTTACATTCATTCACATTGAGGATCTTTCCAAGTTTAGAGTTTTATAGAATTAAACCATAACTTTTACATAAAAATTTAAATATTACAAAGTAAATAAGTATACTAACTATCCATTTATTTCATAATCTAAACCATTTTAAAAATAAAACTTGATTTCTTTTTCTTGATAAAAATCTTCATATCATTCATCTTTACATCGTCCTTTTTCTTACCCATCCTTATACCCTATGAATAAAATTTTAAAAACTTGGGATGAGCACAAAAATATTAGTAATGGGAATAAAATAAGGAATGAAACCATTAGTCTAGTAATATTTTAAACTCGTGAAAACATTTTTACAAAATCATACTTTTCACCCATAAAATATAAGCTCTTTAACATACCTCATAAAATCATAAGATTTCTAGAAAACTTAAAAAAATCATAAATCATAAAGGTAACCTATGGAATACATGTCATACTTACATTTTATCTTTCACATCTACATAGGGAGTAACCTTCCTGGTTATATTTGGAATACCCATCACAATATATTCCCTAAATCTCATAGGAGAAACCCAATAAGTAAACTTTATCTAATTACCCAATTCATTAGAGAGTTATCATGTGATCAACCACCTTAGATTCATCATGTAACCACCCATATTCATAAGAAATTACCAATAACCATAACATAATCATAACCCATAAAACATCCATAAAGTAAAAAATAACATTTCCACTTTGAAATCAAATTTCATTTTTACAAAGTTGCGCAATCATAAATGAAATCACTTTATTTTAAAATAAAAGTTTAAACTTGTAAAGTAAACATAAAAACATTAAAGTAATATAAAAGTAAGAAATTTGGTTCATGATGTATATGTTAAAAATAAAACATTCCAATTTATTGAAATAATCAATCTATTTTTAAAACACAATTAAAACATTTAAAAAGAATATTTCTGAATCAAAGTGTCCCATACCACTTTGAAACTTTTTAAAGTAACTAAAATTTTAAAATAACCATGTTAATGTAAATAAATACTTAAAACCAGTTTGAAAATTTGTACATTAATGAGAAATATTTAGAAGAATAAATATTTAAAACATTTAAAATAATATTTTAGTTAAAGAGTCCCTTACCACTTGAGAAACACTTGAATAAAAATAACTAAAGAATAAAAAAAACTTTTAATATAATTATAATATGTTAACTCATTATATAACATGTCAAAAGGGTTTTATATACACCTTATAGGATAATAAAGGTATATAAGATCAAGATATTCCTCAATGAAAGGAGATTGAGATGAAGTCCCTTACCTTAAGTCTGAATAGTCGCATACATTCTTTATATTATTAGATAATAAATATAGGTTAATTTTACCTACCTAAGAACATTTTTAAATTTTATTAATCCCTTTATATCATTTAATTATAATTTTATAACTATTACTTAATTATTTAAGTTCACGTCAAACGCATTGTCAATATTTGGTAATTGAGTTCAAAAATGAACTTGGTATGATGTAAATTTATCCATGTGGTCATAAGTCCATCATCTAAAGAATAAAATTTATGAAATAATAATAAATTTTATATATAAATTATACTTTTAAATCAAACCATTAATTATGGTTATCAAAAATGAACAATGTTATAATCATGGAGATGGTAGACTGTACGTACGCATGAGTTGCGTTTTTTATTTTTCAATGATCATTATGGAAAGAAAGTAATTTCCATTTTATATTTTTATAATGATAATAATATCATGAACATAATATTATTAATCTATATGTACTTATATATATCATACAAGTGGTTTAATGAAGAAAAATGAATCACATCGCTTCGTGTAGGTGATAGTTCACACGTACGCACAAACGACGTTATCATTTTTATGTGCATGAAAAGTAAGAATTTAATTGATATATTATTATATTTTAATGATTAATATGTCATTAATATCACACATGAACATTAATTCCATCATTATAACCAGTCATGGTAGACGGTTATGGAAAAAAAATTAAATCGGGTTGTGGAGGTGATAGTTCACACATACGCACGAACGATTAATTCCTTTCTCATTTGATGGAAGTGGAGATGTATTTAGGTGATGATATTAACATAATAAAATATAATTATATTTATTATATGTTATTTATTATCACATCATTTTTAGATAATATTTTAAGATACTGGAAGAAGAAATAAAATAGAAACACTTAAATAAAAATGATACCTCTTCTTCGGTTGATCACCTTTTCTAAACACCTTAACACCTATAAAGAGGGTGTTCTGCATAAAATAAGACATCATTAACGTGGGGAGGGATTCTAGGAAGATTTTTGTTCATTTATTGTCCAAAAAAAGGTTTTTTAAGTGTAAGTAATAGAGAATAATAGTTCCTTTTATAGGATACGGGAGGGTTACTCTTGGAATTATGAAAAATTATTAAATTAATATAAATTCATTTTATATTACAAATGAGTCCAAATTGATTTATTTAAAATATAGGATGATAATGGGTCTAAATAGATTAATCTAATAATATTTATACAATTATTGAATATTATTTAATCCTTATCTTTATGTTTTAACCCTTTAACTCTTATAGTTTTATTAAGTAATTTACAATTTTAGAGTTAAAATAATTACTGTAACATGTTAAAAGACCAATGAATGAATCATTAATAAAAATTTTTATACTTATCTAAACATTTTTTCTGAATATTATATTTTTAGAAATTTTATATCATTTAAATAAATTTTTTATATTGTAAAATATGAATTATGTCAGTTTTGAAACTATTCATTACCTGGCTTTTTAAAAAAATAATAAAAACTCGATTCCTTCAAAAAAATACTTTAACACATCTATAAAATGTAAAATTCATCCATAAAATTTCTCTATGGAATAAAATATTTCAAATTATATTTATTTTAATATTCATAATATCTTTTATTTGATTCTTTTTTTAATAAATCTATTATTACATCATCATTGTGTCACAATTAAATTTCATTATTTATTTCCAAAAAAATATAAAAAAATTACCATGATGAATGTAATATTTTTATATTTATAAGGACTATTTTTAATCAAATATATCACTTATATAATCCAATATTAAATTTTTTTACTTATTAAAAATATGAGTATGACATTTTTAACATATCTTTAAATAAAATATAATAAATGTCATTTTCTTACCCAAGTGTCTTAAAAATGTTATAATTTAGTCCTAAGGTTTATTTTGGTCGAAACGCACCCATCTAGTGAAATTATTATAGGTTTTAGGTTAATTTTATAATATTATAATATTATTTTTACATTTAATTACTCGATTTACCCTTAATTGTGGTAAATAAAATTCAAAAATTACTATTCAACAAAAAAAATTGATGCTATTAGAAAAAAAAATCATAATGATTACAATAATGTATGTCCTTTTTTTGAAAATTCAATTCACATAAGTGGTTAAATTAGGTTTAACACTAATCCCATTAACGGATCGAGAAAACGGCTTTTTTGAAGTAAAACATTCAAAAGTTCACAAAGATTTTATATTCAATTTCAATGTTAAATTAACTCTAATGACCTAAATTGGATTGAATGATAAAAAAAATTATTTAATTATACTTTAAAAAAATAAAATTATAATCTAACTATATAAATAAATTAGACTAAATAGTAGTTTTGAACTAAAATGTTGTATTTTTCACTATTCATTAAAATATGAAATTTAATAGAAAAATAACAAAAATTTATCCAAAGTAAATTTTTATGTCCTTATTTCAAATAAGAATTTTATTTTTTAAAATAGAACATATAAACTTTTCAAAACTAGATTTAAAATGGTTTTTCCATCAAAATGCGGTAAAAATGTTATTTTGAGATATACTTGTTTTATGTATAAAATTCAATTCGGTCTTATACCATGTCTAAAAAACATATAAAATGAATTTTAAACATTATAATGAATATATTATATATATATTTCATTAATAATCCATCAAGTGTTATTTGTTTATTTTATAAACACAATTATTCACATTTAACTAGTTTTTCATAAAAATGCATCCTTTATATTCAATTTGTTTTTAGTTTCATTTTAAGTTAATTTGGTAACTAATGAATCATTGTATAAACATGTGTAAACCATATTTACATAATTCATTTAACACTATTCATTCCCTCCAATTTAACAACTAGGTGATAACTTCCATATTAAAATAATAATATTAATAATATATTATTTTTTGGTATAACTCAGTCTTGTGTGAAACTTAAGATTTCGAAGAAACCCATTGTTGCATGTTGAGTATGCTATCATACATAACATCTCATTAAGGTAATATTAATATCTAACTCATAACTATTAATAAATATTAAAAATTATTATTCTATAATTACTTGGGATGTTACATCCTTACCCTATTTTGGAAATTGTGTCCTTGAAATTTTAAATTTTGGCTTTGTAACTAAGGTTCACTATTTAAAATTACTTCATTGAAATCCCACATCAGAAAATGATTCAATAAAAACTTCACTTTAAAATAAATAAATTGAAATATAAATGTCACCTGAGATAAAAAATACTAGGGTTTAATGTAGGAAAACATGGATATGTAAGAGAAAAATAACCATCAAGTTTTGATGGAGACTGATAGAAAAAAAATTCAAGATAAAGTTAAAAATCACATAACCATAAGTTTTTGATTGGTTAAAAGTTCATTGGTTCTTTAGTAAGAAAAGTAAATGGATAACAATTTTGTTTTTATATCTTTTTCATTGATTTGTGTAATTAATTTACTTACATGACTAAGAACATAAAAAACATACTTACTTGAGAATTAGAGTTTCATAATTTAGTCAATTTCCACCATAAACTCATCTTTTTTCCAAACAATGAGTATTTAAGATGAATTTTTCAAGCCTGAATCAACTTCTAGAGAATCACATGATCCACAAAAGATTAACTATAAGGACCCAACCCCAGTTTCCCAAAGTTGATGCCTTATTTTATAACATTGGAATATAAACAAGGAATATGCATCCTGAAGGACTAATTAGTTTAGTTGATTTGGAAACAAGATACATACATAAGTTTAACATTACAACTTGAAAATAAATACAATATAGAAACTCCATTGACAACATCCATACCTCCTTGGTTATTTCTGCATGTCATTCATAATATACCTTTTTGTGTCTTGGGAAAATGAAACATAAGAAATGGGTGAGATCAAATACTTGGTAAGTGTAATAAATACAGTGTAATATATCATAAACATAAACATTAGGCATGGTAAATAACTTAAAAACACATGCCTTTAAAAAAAATTAACATGAACATAATATGGATGGAGTAAGAGCTAAATAAATAATTCCATAATAAAACATAATCATGGGTATTCTACTTGTTGAATAACCACATGAACTATCAATGATATTTTCATAATGATAGAATGCATAATTCATGGAATCATAATCATACCGTCAAGGCCTCGTGCCAAGACTATAAATATCCATTTTGTTAAGGCCTCATGTCAAGACCATATTTTGTCTCATGAGACCTATCGATGCACTAAGGGGATATAGAGGGCCTCACTTGACACTTTATAATTCTAATGGATTCCTCATATTAATTGGGATAAGCATAATATATACATTCATATTGAAACTAATGTATGAAATGTAAATAACTTTCCCCAAACATTAAGCATAAAAACTAACCATTCAGAGTAAATTGGTGAATGGTTTTAAGATAGCATATCCATAATCAAACTAATCATAAACCATTCAATTAAATATGGTAGATGATATCATAAAATATTAACCCCAATAATACATAATAATCAACAAGAGTGTTGAAATGGATGAAGATACTCTTATAAAATCACCAAGTAATTCTTTAGATAAATACTCTTTTACTTTGAAAAAGAAGAGTTCTTTTGGAAAAATATTTTTATAAAACTAGAATCAAAGTAAGGTAGTATTTTAATAATAAAATGAGTGATTATATAAAGATAATGGTTTCTAAAAATAGATTATATAGTGCCCTTGAAAATAGGTAAGAATTTGAGAAATTCCCTTTAATCGGGCTTGTAATACGGGAAGAATTTTTAAAAGATCCATTTAAACAAATCCACATAAATGAAAGTAGTATTCTGGTTTGTAAACATATATAGAAAATTATCACATAATATATGAGTAAATATGAATAAATAATAATTTAATTGAGGTAACTAAAGAATAAGAGTAACCCGAATGAAAGTGGAGGTTTGGGTAGAAAACCCTTACCTTAGGTTTGAAGGTGTTCCTCACTTGATCTTAATGAATTGAATAGTCAAATTTAGGTTCATAAATTGATGATTCTCAAACATCCTATACATTTAATTGATTTTTTATAACATTATTATGTTCATTTATTCCCTTTTTATGGGTTAAGAGATTCAATTTCATTGTTTGGGAGTGTTTTCGTCATTAGCTTTCATGATCAGTTTACATATATTCATGTATGGATAAACATATATAATGAGAATGGTTTTCCAGAATAGAAGTTTTATGTTATTAGTGAACAAAAAAACGATTACATGTTCATAAAATTCTTTTTTTTATTGGGAGTTAAGATGAATCATTATATAAAACTTTAATGACAATTGTTTGGGTTAATTAGAGGTTCTTGATCACAACAAACTCATTTTAATTTATAAATTAATATCATGTGTACAAAAGGATTATAGAACCTTATATAAGTTACAATAAATATATTATAGTCTGTTTCAATCATCAAAATTTTTTCATGACATGAATTGAAAACGTTAATAGAAATTGAAAATCTGTCATCCTTGAATGTGATAAATTAACACATCTCAGGTGGTGTTTTCATTTCTAGTATAAAAGAATGGGAAAAGAGGATGATAAAGAATTATTAATTTATCATAAAAAAATTCCATTATATGTAAGGTACTGGATTCATGACAACATTTGGATGAAAGGAGGTGAGGAAAGAAAAAGAAAAGAAAGGAACTTAAAATAAAAGAAATGAAAAGAGGAATTTACCTCTTGAAGTAATCTTCATTGAGTGCCTCTTTAGGTGAGAGGTTTTGGTATTTTTATGATACGAAGGGATGCTAGATGTGGGGTAGGATCATGGAAGTATATTTGAGAAGAATTTAGACAAGGCTCAAGTCTTGATAGGAGTGAAGAGAGGAGGCAGTGAGGGGGGTTTTATAGTGGAGGAGAGGAGGGTTTTCCCATTATTGTAATCATTATTTTATTATTTTGTCAAAGATAACCAATAGTGTTTATGATTGTGAACAAAATTATTAATAAGTTCATGTGAGTTAGAACCAATGGTCATTTACATCACCCATGAATCAAGCATGATGCATAAATTAATTTATTTAGCATATTTCGTAAATTATAGAATTTCACTATTCACCAAAAAATCATGTATTTTAGAAAAATCCAAAAAATTCAACCCAACAATTTGTTGATGTGTAGAATTAAAAAATGAAATCCATTTTTTAAAAATAATTTTCTAAGTATTTTTAATTTAATTTTTAAATAATATCATAATTTATTTGAAAAATAACAATTTTAAAACTATAATTTGTTTTATATCACCTTGAAAAATTAATTAAGATCTCATTATCTTATAACCTTAATACAGTAAAATATTAATATGATTTGATATTCATAAGGATCATATTACTATTCATATGGTTATGTTATTATTCACCAAAAATTAAGTTTATCTTATCGGACTCTAAATATCTTACTAAATGCAACCGTGTATGTCAGTTTTTCGAAATTCAAAACACAAAGGGGGAAATTTTATGTTTACTGGCTTGGTTATAACAAAGTGGTTTTTTTATAGAATTAGTGTTTCATGAATTCAATATTTATTTATAAAACCTTGGGGTGTTACATTATCCCCCCCCCCCCTACAAAAATTTCATCCTCGAAATTACCAAAATGTTACCTCACAAAAAGATTTGGGTAGTTCTTCATCATAAGCTCCTCAGGCTCCCATGTTGCCTCTTAGATTTTATGATTTTTTCAAAGTATCTTCACCAGTCGAGTCATCTGATTCCTCAACACATGTTCTTTAGTGTCCATAATCTGGATACACTCTTCACAATATGATAGGTCAGGTTCCAATTCTATACCTTCAGAAGTGAGTACATGCATTGGGTCTGGCATGTACATTCTCAGCAATGAGACATGGAACACATTGTGTACTTTAGACATGCTAAGTGGAATATTAAAATGATATTCAATAGCTCTAGTTTTCTCTATAATTTATAAAGGGCCTATGTACCTAGGGCTCAGTTTCCCTTTCTTCCCAAATCTTATAACACCCTTCCATGGAGATACTTTTAAGAAAACATGATCTACAACTTGAAATTTCAAATCCTTCCTTCGATTATCAGCATGTATTTTTTGTCTTCTTTGAGATACTTTGATATGTCCTTAAATAGTATTTACTTTCACTGTTGTTTCCTCCACAAGATTTGGGCCCACTAGATTCCTTTCACCAAATTCATCCCAACATGTTGGTGTATGACATATATTTCCGTACAATGCTTCAAATGGTTCCATTTGAATACTGGAATGGAAACTATTATTATAAGAAAAATGTACTAAGGGTAAATACTGATCCCACATACCTTCAAAGTTAAGAGAGCATGATCTCAACATGTCTTCTAATGTTTAGATTGTCCTTTCTGATTTCCCATTAGTTTGAGGATGATAAGAAGTACTCAAATGAAGCTCGGTATCCAAATATTTTTAAATACTTTTCTAGAATTTTGATGTAAATCAAGGATAATGATCAGACACTATTGAAATAAGTGCTCCATAAAGTCTTACAACTTCATTGATATAGAGTCTTGCAAGCCTCTCTAGTGGAAAATATTCCTTTATAGCGAGGAAATGTGAGGATTTTGTAAGTCGATCTAGAATTATCCATATTGCGTCATTCTTTCTTGGAGTTTTGGGTAATCCAGTGACAAAATCCATGGTGATTTCATACCATTTCCATTTAGTAATAGGTGTAGGTTTCATGAATTATCTAATATGTTGTCATTCGGCCTTTACTTGTTGAAAAACTAAACATGTTGATCCATAATCATCAATTTTCCACTTCATGTTGTCCCACCAGAAATATTCCTTCAAATATCTATAAATTTTAGTGTTACTAGTGTGGATAGAGAAATTCGAGTTATGGGCGTTATCCAATAACTCCCTTTTCATCTCTGGTATAGATAGAACACATAGCCTCTTCCCAAATTTTAGAATTCCATCTTTACATATGAAGTCATACAACTTTCCATCTTTGACAGCATTAATTTTATTTTGAAGGTTCTCGTCATCAGGATGAGAGATTTTAATCCTTTCTAATAAAAATATTTAGGCAACCAATTGAAAAGGTAATGATTTTTCACCTTCTTTGATAATTTCCCTGTCCATCCTTATTAGATCCATGAACACATGATCTCTTTCAAACCTCATTTTGTTTAAAATCCATGATCCCTTCTACTCAATGCATCATCTACCTTATTTTCCTTTCTTGGTTGGTAGTGTATGGAATAATCATAATCCTTGAGTAGTTCGAGTCATCTTCAATACCTCATGTTGAGTTCTTTCTGTGAGAAGATATACTTCAGACTCTTGTGATCCATATATATCTCCCATATTTCACCATAGAGATAGTGTATCCATGTTTTTTAAGAAAATATCATAGTAGATAACCCAATATCATGAGTAGGATAGTTTTTTCATGAATATTTAACCACCTTGATGTATAGGCAATAACTCTATCATTCTGGATAATGACACAATCAATTATTTTCTTTGATGCATCACTATAGATCACAAACCCATCATTTCCCAATGGTATATTTAGGATCAGAGCATTAACTAATATCCTCTTTAATTCTTCATAATAGCCCTCATTTTCTTTTGTCCATATGAAATTAACCCTTTTATGTGTAAGCTTTGTCATTCGGTTGGCTAAACAGATGAAGTTCTAAACAAAACGCCAATAATAACCTGTTAACCCAATAAAACTACATACCTCAGTTATGTTCATTAGAGTAGGCCATTCTTGAACAGCCTTTGTCTTCATAAGATCAACAGATATTCCATCCTTAGAGATAATGTGACCAAGAAAGAAAACTGATTGAATCCAAAATTCACATTTTTTAAACTTCTCATATAATTCATTTCTTCTAAGAGTCTTCAGAATAGTGCTCAAGTGATTTTTATAATATTCATATATTTTGGAGTATACCAAGATATCATCAATAAATACCACCAAAAAGTCATCAAGATATTCCTTGAAAACTCTATTCATTATATCCATGAAATTAGAGGGTGCATTAGTCAGTCCAAAAGGCAGTATTGTAAACTCATAATGCCCATACCTAGTTTGAAACATTGTCTTTTGAATGTCTTCCTTCATTACTAGAAACTTACGATATCCATATTGAAGGTCAATGTTCAAAAAATATTGGGCTCCATGAAGTTGATCAAATAAATTATCAATGTGAGGTAGGGGATACTTGTTCTTTATTATTATAGAATTGATCTCCGTGGAGGCAATGCACAACCTCATAGAACCATATTTCTTCTTATTAAAAAGGACAGGGGCTCACCATGGAGAAACACAAGGGTGGATGAATCCTTTATCACTCAATTATTCTAATTTTTTCTTCAATTATAATAATTCCACAGTGGTCATTCTATAAGGGGTCTTTGATATGGTATTTGAATTGGGAATTAAGTCAATGGAAAACTCAATTTCCCACTCTCAAGGATGTCCACATAAATCCTATGGAAAGATATCAATATATTCTTACACAGTAGGTACATCCTCTATTTGAAAATTATTTTACTCACTAATATTTATTTCATTCCCTTCCTCCCCAATAATTGAATTCATTAGAGTTATTGGGGTGGATCTAGATAAGAATCAGCTAGTAAGGTTTCTGCTCTATAAATAAGGGATTCAACATTGTTCTCAAAATTCGTAACTCCCCTCTTATTGCAATAGATCTTCTCATTATAACATGAAATCCAACTCATACCAAGTATTATATCAAATTCAATCATGGGTATTATGATAAGGTTAGGAACTAAAGCACATTTATGTGTCATGAGGGGGACTGATCGACACATCTTTATTGCAATGATACATCCCCTAGGAGTTTTGACTGACAACTCCTTTATTAAATCAAATTGAACATGTATAATTCTATTGGAAAACTAGGAAGATATAAAAGAATTTGATTATCCAAAATCAAATAAATCATTGTTTAAGTTCGAGGAAAAGATTAAATTACCTACCACCACATCGTTAGGAACTTCAACCTTAGAAGTTGTGACTGCATAAGCTTGACCTTTCTCCCTTGGCCTTCTTTGGGGAACTTTTCCCTAACACTTAGGACATTTATGTGCATAATGTACCATCTCTTTAAAACTATATCATTCAACATTGGTTGTTTCTTTCTTCCCCTTTAAATCATGAGATTTATGGCCTTTTTCTCCACACTTATAACAGGCTCACATTCCCTTCAAGAAAGTGTCAGGGTGTTTCTTCCCACAATTACTACAGGGTGGAAGTTTAACTCTTTCCTTATTTCCTTTTCTAAAGTTTTAATCAGCCCTCTTCTTCTCTTTAATTCTTTTAATGTCATGAGACTTATAAAATTCTTTTTCTATCTTGATAATGTGGGAGACTATATCTTCATATGATGAGAAATTCTAGGAGACTAGTGCCCTTCGAAGGAATGGTTTTAAACCATAAAACAATTGATCAACCTTTCTCCTTGGATTACGTATGTAGTCTACAAAATGTCTTTCCAACCTTGTAAAGTTGGCTTCATACTTGGCAAAATTTTCATCCTCCTTATTCCTCATATTCAAGAACTGTCTTTCCATATCTTCTCGTTGTTCACGGGGAAAATATTTTTCTAGGAAGATTTCCTTAAAATCCCTCCATTCCATATATTCTATTTATACCTCCTCCTTTGTGTTTTGTATTAATGACCACCATTGATCTGCATCTCCTGGTAGATGGTGAACTTCCCTGACAACCTTCTCTCTTTCGTTACATCCAAAATTGAGAAATATCTTCTCTAGATAACTTATCCACTGCTCAACAACAAATGGGTTTGTAGTCGAATTGAATGGTGGAGTTTGTTTCCACATAAAGCAGTCTAACATATCTCCTCCACGTTGTGGACCCATATGCTCTATACAGGTAAGGTTATTGTTCATAACCTGGGTTAATTTTCCCAGTATAGTTATAAGTTTCCCAGCACCAGTCGTAGCTCCAGAGCCAATATCATTATCTTTCATCAGAGGGAAATCCCTACATGGGATACGCATGTTCATGCAGTTTCCATTTCTTTCACTAGGTTCCATTTCTATATAATGGCGTACACTAGATTAGTTTTTTAATTATAATGTATAATCTCAACTTAGAAAAATACTTAGCATAAATTTAAATCCTATGCATGGATAATCCCATAATCAAAAACATGTTTTCTTTGAAGAGAAATTTATATTTAGACCCTTCATAATGGCTTGTAAAGAAAATGTGAATTATCCTAAGAATATCCCCCATGAGTGTTAAACTAGGTGCACAGAAAGTCACATTGTCGTGTACCAGGATACCACAGGTCAAGCCCGAAATTTCTTGTCAGAGTTTTCACTCCTAGGTACATCTAAACCAGAACCACGTCCACTTGTAGTATCCAGATAGGGATTTATTTTCTAGAAAGATAAACATAATATATTACTTACCAATATTCCAGGATATTCTTATATGTTTATCCTGAAAGTCTATTATAGGGTTTTTTCCCCTAGTCTGTTTTTTCTAAATCTTGTTTCCACATTTTCTACTAAACTTCATTTGATACCAACTGTAAGGACACGACCCCAGTTTCCTGGAGTCAATGCCTTATTTTATTACATTGGAATATAAACAAGGAATATGCATCCTGAAGTATTGAGTAGTTTAGTATATTTGGAAACAAGATACATACATAATTTCAATATTACAACTTGAAAATAAATACAACATAGAAACTCCTTTGACAACATCCATAACTCCTAAGTTATTTCTGCATGTCATTCATAATATTCCTCTTTGTGTCTGGGAAAAATGAAACATAAGAAATGGGTGATCTCAAATTCTCATTAAGGGTCATCAATACATCATAATATATCATAAACATAAACATTAGGCATGGTGAATAACTTAAAAACAGATGCCTTTAAAAAATAAACATGAACATAATATGGAAGGAATAAGAGCTAAATAAATAATGCCATAATAAAACATAATCATGGGTATTATAATAGTCTAATAACCATATGAACTATAAATAATATATTCATAATTAGTTAATGCATAATACGGGACATCATAATCATACTGTCAAGGCCTCGTGCCAAGACCATAAATATCCATTTTGTCAAGGCCTCATGCCATGACCATAGTTTGTTTTATAAGACCTACCGATGCACCGAGGGGCTATAGCGGGCCCCTCCCGAAACTTAATAAGTGTAATTAATTAATAATATGAATGGGGATAAAAATAAACAATATATACATTCATATTTAAAATAATGTATGGAATGTAAATAACTTTCCTCGAACATTAAGCATAAACACTAACCATTCGGAGTAAATTGGTGAATGGTTTTAAAATAGAACATCTATAATAAAACTAATCATAAACAATTCAATTAAATATGGTATATGATATCATAAAATATTAATCCCAATAATATATAATAATCAACAAGAGTGTTGAAATAGATGAAGACACTCTTATAAAATCATTGACTAATACTTGAGATAAATACTCTTTTACTTTGAAAAGAAGAGTTTTTTTGGAAAAATATTTGTATAAAACTATAAGTGAAGTAATATAGTATTTTCATAATAAAATAATTGATTTTATAAAGATAATGGTTTCCAAAAAAATATTATTGAGTTCCCTTGAAAATAGTTAATAATTTGAGAAATTCCCTTGAATCGAGCTTGTATTACGGGAAGAATTTTTGAAAGATCCTTTTAAAAAATATAACTACCCATAAATGAAAATAGGATCCTAGTTTGTACACATATATAGAACATTATCATAGAATATATGAGTATTAAAAATGAATAAATAATAATTTAATTTAGGTGATTAGAGAATAAGAGTAACCCGAATGAAAGTGGTGGTTCGGGTAGAAAACCCTCACCATAAGTCTGAATGTGTTCCTCACTTGATCTTAATGACCTGAATAATAAAATTTAGGTTTATAAATTAATGATTCCAGAACCTCTGCTACATTTAATTGATTTATTATAATCTTATTAGGTTTATCCATGTCCCTTTCATGGGTTAAGATATTCAATTTCATTATTTGGGAGTGTTTTCTTCCTTGGTTTTCATGATCGATTTACTTATATTCATATATGGATAAACATGTAGAATGAGAATGGTTTTCTAGAATATAATTTGTATATTATTATTGAACAACTAGAAGATTAAATGGTTATAAAATTCATTTGTTTATTGGGAGTGCAGATGAATCATTATATTAAACTTTAATGACAATTGTTTGGGTTAATTGGCGGTTCGGGATCACAACGAACTCATTTGAATTTATAAATTAATATCTTGTGTAAAAAAGGATTATAGAACCTTAAATAAGTTATAATACATATATTATAGTCTATTTCAACCATCACAATGGTTTCATGACAAGAATTTATGATGGTAATAAAAATTGAAAACTCGTCGTCCATGAATGTGATAAATTAACACATCTCAGATGGTGTTTTCATTTAGAGTATAAAAGAAGGGTAAAGAAGAGATGATGATGAATTATTCATTTATCATAACAAAATTCCAGTATATGTAAGTTACTAGAGTCATAACAACATGTCACGACCCATCCCACGAGGCTCGTGCCGTGACTACTCCAAGTCTGTCTTCCATAGGCCAGGGGCTGGCGACTAACACTGAA
This sequence comes from Viscum album, assembly GCA_963277665.1. NCBI lineage: Eukaryota > Viridiplantae > Streptophyta > Magnoliopsida > Santalales > Viscaceae > Viscum > Viscum album. The sequence goes on along the minus strand of OY728164.1, from coordinate 562,868,757 downwards.
GAAGTATTCCCTAAAAACAGGAATGCATTTCCTTTAAAACCTATAAGCACACATAACCAAGAACAAATCAAGATAGGAACACAAGTAAACTGAATAGTAAATAGAGTGAGTTCAGTAAGTAAAAGGGTCCAGAATACAAGCCCAACTGGAAAGTATAAGTATAACTGTGATACAATACAACTGAAGAAAAGGGAAAGTCAGCTGCTGGGTCATCCTCTGAGGATACTACCTAATAGGTAGGTATAGATTGCCTCCTCATCACACCACGTCCGTCCTTCTCCTCCACGTATCAATACACCGTATGGTCCACCTCCTGGCACCATCCAGTCTTGGCACTCTAAGCCTCAGTCAGCATTGTATGTCGTCTGCATCCAACACAACAAGGTGCGAGCATAGCCTGTGCAGGGGTGAGTATAACGATTCTCAGTAGGGACCCTGAGATCCTCAAGGTCTCACAAAATCTAATAAGGATAAACAAAAAAGTATGAAATCAACAGAAAACCTTACTTAGGTATATGCCCATACGTATACCTAAGTTATCAAGTAATCCATCTCAATCATGAGGGAAAACATAGAGGTACTAACTCAGCTCACACCAGGATTTATTCTAGGGGTAGTATCAAGTAACATTCCCAGTAAGTACATTGAACACCTCGGTTACTGTAGAACTCCTCCTCTATCGAGTACAGTGGGTCTGCCGCGTCACACAGAGGTGATTCCCACTAACCTTGGACTGTTGAGGTACACCTCCTATCGAGTATTGTAGGTCTTCCGCATCACATAGAGGCACTCCCCACCATGGGTCTGCCGCTTCACACAGAGGTGCTCCTGCTCGTGACTTGCTGAGGTACTCCTCCTGTCGAGTACTGTGGGTCTCTCGCATCACACAGAGGTGCTCCCCCTCTTGTCCTGCTGAGGTACTCCTCCTGTCGAGTACCGTGGGTCTGATGCATCACATAGAGGTGCTCCCCACCGTGGGTCTGCCGTGTCACATAGAGGTGATCCCCACTAGGCCTGTCAATTTAATTCGAGTCGAAATGTCAGCATTCGTCAAGTCCCAGCCAGCTACTGGGTTCCCACACTATGTTCGCTCATCTCTGAGAGGATCCGCTCCACAAGATACTGGTTGATACTCCAACTGACACAAAGTCCCACGAAGAAGTATCTCAAAGGTCTACCACATCATAGGGGTCTCAACGTAATAGACATCACATCAATTGGACGTCCGGTCTGTGAGTTATTATCCTTTCATTCTCGGTGGCCCGGTTGGATTCGGGATCAATCCAACCTGAATGTTCCCCATCTGAGTCCAAAACTCCAGTGGGATATACCCAAAGGGAACGTCTCACTCCATGATTTCTAGCGCTGCTGATGGTTTTTCAAACAGACGTCTGGTGCCAAAGTTATGGCCAAAAGAATGTAATTGGGTCATAGTGGGCCCAGGTCCGGTCCGACCCGGTCGGCCCGACTCGGCCCGACCTGGCTTGGGATGACTCGGTTCGGGTCAACCTGGCCCATTGAGTCCGGCCCGGCAGGCCACGAGGGTTCCGCGAGGGAGGCTCAGCTGAGGGGTACTACAAGGGTGCAGGGCAGCTCAGCCGAGGGCAGGGCGAGATCGTGGGGCGGCGGCCCGGCCGCGAGGCGGCGGTCCCACCGCAGGGTGGCGCCTCAGCCGCGGGGTGGTGCGGAGCCGCGGACGGTGGTGGTGGCCTCAATCGGCACGGAGGTCGTGGGGCAGCAGCGGTGGCTGCGGGGCGGCGCCGTTGTGCTGGCGCCTTCATCGCGGTCGGCAGGGGCGTCGACCGCCGTTCTCGTTCCCCAAACATGGATGGTTGTCGTCCTCCACCTTCGCAAAGAACACCACAAGATTTGCGGAAAGTTCGGGCCATGTTGGTTTGTCCCATACCCTCTGCGTTAGGATGGTAGCATATGGCTCAACAAAAACATGAAATAAGAACGTCAAGCTTTACAACCTCCCACAACATTTCATTCCCAAACCGCAAAAGAAACCAAGGAAAGAAATAGGGAAAATATTAACACACAAATAAACCCATACCTCGTTTTCTTAATGACGAAGAGAGAATTCGAAGTTGTCGATGTTCTTCATGCCCTTCACACACCTCCAATCTCGAGCTTGTTCATCAGATTAACATTCTTCGATGGAGGTGATTCTTCATTGTTGAAGATGTCCACCGATGGAGGATGTCTCGATGAAGAAGTTCGAAGTCGAGGTTGATGTTCTTCGTTCAGAGATGAAGTTCTTCGTTCGAAGAAGAAGTTCTTCATGGGCTTTCTTTCTCTAAGAGCTCCTCCTCTCCCCAATTCCATCAAAATGAAATTATTTCCCCCAAAATAATAGATTACGAGACCTATTATGTTTGTTGGCATAAAATTAAAATTGGGTTAATTAATTACTTAGAATAATTAAGTGGGGGAGGGTTGGCACAATTAATTAAGGAGGGTTGTCACAATTAATTAAGGAGGGTTGGAACAATTGATGTGGAGGAAGTTCAAGAGGCTCCTCCACATTAATGAGGGATTTGAATAGGTTTAGACCTCGGGTGGTCCCCACCACCATAACCTCTCATGGGAGGTTAGGATCGGGTGGTCCCCACCACCATAACCTCTCATGGGAGTTTAAGGTCTGGTGGTCCCCAATTCTCAACTTCCACATGGAGGTTTTAACAAATAAAATAAAATTTGTGTTTATTTTATTTTATTATTTCCATGAAAAACCCAAAAATTAACTTTCAACCTCAACCAACTGTCGTCAAGGTGAAAGTATTCTTAAGAGAATATCGGCCCTGTGAGTTCAACGGTGTCCTCGGATTTCAATTCATAGCACCAGTTCAAAAGTTAGAAAAACTCACTCGCACGTTTACTAAACGTACCCGAACAAAAGTTAAGAAATTCATTTCAGGCACTCCAGATCTCGTAATTATGCGCCTTCAATTTTTTGTGGACTCATAAAATTCCCATATATTTAAAAAAATACATGGAAATTCTGGGTCTTTAGATTCTCCCTACCTCATGGATATACATCCCAATAATCCACAACTCAAACTAGGTAAACAAGTGGGGGTACTGAGTGCGAATCTGAGCATCCCACTCCCATGTGTTTTCTAGGAGGTTCTCATGCTGTCAGAAAATGCACGCCAGAGGTATCGACCGTCCATGAAGGACCCACTCTTTTTGATCCTCAATCTCTATTGGAACCTCCTTAAAAGTCACCCCATCGTCAACGTCCAACTCTCCATGGTCGATGATGTGAGAAGGGTCATGCACGTATCTCCTCAGCTAGGATACGTGGAAGACATTGTGCACCCGGTGAAACTGAGGTGGAAGAGCTAAGCGGTAAGCCACCTCGTCAACTCTTCTGAGGACCTGAAAAGGTCTGATGAAACTTGGAGATAACTTGCCGCCTTATCCAAATCTCCGCAAACCTCATCGAGGTGAGACCCATAAAAAAGACGTGGTCGCCATCCTAGAACTTTAGAGGTCTTCGTCTCCTATCGGCATATGACTTCTTCCTGCTCTGGGCAGTCTTCATCTGCTCCTGGATGATCTGAACCTTCTTTGTGGTAGCCTAAACCATCTCTAGTCCCACGAGTGTTGTCTCTATAGGGTCAATCCAGCACAAATTTGATCTTCAAGGTCGCCCGTATAATGCCTCAAAAGGTGCCATCCTAATGGTGGAGTGATAGATTTTGTTGTATGAAAACTCCACCAAAGGTAAGTAATCCTCCCAACTGTGACTGAAGATGAGGACACAAGCACACAGCATGTCCCCGAGGGTCAGAATGGTCCACTCAGTCTGACCATCCGTCTGAGGATTGAAGGTGGTGCTCAAACGAAGTTGCATCCCAAAAGCCTCCTGCAAACCCTTCCATAGCCGGGAAGTAAAATGTGTGTCATTATCAGATACAATCGTCGAAGTTACTCCATGTAGCTGAAAAATCTCCTACACATAGAGGTGTCCCAAGATCTCTACTTAACTCTGCTCTCTGATCAGTAGGAAGTGGGCCGACTTGGTGAGTCAGTCGACGATCACCCAAATCGATTCATGTCCCCAAGATGTATGTGGAATTCCTATCATGAATTCCATGGATATCCCATCCCACTTCCAGTCTGGGACCTCTAAAGGTTGAACCAATCCTACTAGTACCTGATGCTCCGCCTTCACTTGGTGACAAGTGATGCACCGAGAAACAAACTCTGCTATTGCTTTATTCTTTCCTAGCCACCTGTGTTGTCATCGGAGATCCTGGTACATCTTCTCCACTCCTGGATGTACCGCTAGAGGGGATGTGTGGAACTCCCACAACACTTCCTCCTAAAGTGACACTGGTACCATAGTACGCCATCTGAAGAGGATGACGTGCTCCCCACCTTCAGAAAATCCATCAGGTGCATGTCATGGGGATATCTGAGCACATCATGCCTCGCAGTCAACGTCCCCACGTTGCGCCTCCCTGACTCACTGAAGAAGCGGGGGAGTGACTATAAGAGACTGTATAAAAGCTTATCCTTCTCTATCTACAAAGGATATCTGTAAAGTGGCCAGCTGCTCCGTCGCCTCACCTAGCAGTTGTATACCATACCTCCTGCTAAGTGCATCTACTACAATGTTCCCCTTCCCAGGAGTATAGACAATCTCGAAGTCATAGTCCTGGAGGAACTCAAGCCAACATCTCTATCTCAAGTTCAGGTCCTTCATAGAGAAGATATACCTGAGCCTCTTATGATCTGAGTAGACTATAAAACACTCTCCCATCAGATAGTGCCACCACATCTTCAAGGCGAAGGCCACTACTGCTAACTCCATGTTATGGGTAGCGTAGTTCTTCTCGTGTTATCTTAGCTTTCGAGAACCATATATGATCACTGCTCCCTCCTGTATCAGAACACATCTTAGTCTAGTGCCTGATGTTTCGCAGTAAACTACGTACCCTATGACCTCCTCTGGAAGCCTCAAGATGGGGGCACTAGTCAGCCTCTGCCTCTGCTCCTGAAAACTCCGCAGGCATTTCTCCAACCAAATGAAGGGTTTACCCTTCTTCGCCAAGTTTGATAGTGGTGTTGCAACTCTAGAGAAGTCTAGAACAAAACTCTGTTTGTAATTCTCCAAACCCAAGAAACTTTGTACCTCCGTCACACTCCTGGGTGGCTCCCAAGAAAGTACCACCTCAAACTTTGCTGGATCCACTGAAACTCTAGCCTCCAATATGACATGTCCCAGAAAGTGAACCTCTCGGATCCAGAACTGGAACTTCGAGAGCTAACCATAAATATAGTGCTCTCAGAGTGTGTCCAGTACTACCTGAAAGTGATAGGCATGATCCTCCTCAGTACTCGAGTAAATCAGAATGTTGTCGATGAAGACTACTACAAAGCGATCAAGGTATGGATGAAAGATCCTTTTCATGAGTCCCATGAACACTGTTGGAGTGTTGGTCATGCCGAATGGCATAACCAAATACTCGTAATGGATATACCGACATCTGAAGGCCATCTTATGCACATCCTCATCTCGTAATCTGAGCTGGTGATAGTCTGATCCGAGGTCTATCTTTGAGAACCACCATGCTCCCTTAATCTAATCAATGAGGTCGTCAATCCTCAGGAGTGGGTACATGTTCTTCACGGTCACCTGGTTCAAGAGCTAATAGTCAAAACAAATCCTCAAGCTCCAATCTGCCTTCTTGGTGAACATAATTAGGGCTGCTCAGGGAGAAACACTGGGCCGAATGAATCACTTCCCCTACAATCCCTCTAGTTGTACCCACAGCTCACGAAGATCCGCGGGAGACATCCGATATGCTGGTGTAGATATCAGTACCGTACTGGGGTACAAGTCAATGTAAAAGTCCACATCTCTATGAGGAGGTAGACCTGGGACATAATTAGAGAAAATATATGCGTACTAGTCCACCACTACAGGATAGCTCGGACTCTTCACATCAACAACTCTGAGGGTAAGGCTAGCCAACTGATGAGTGATCGGCTATACTCTCCTCCGGGTAAGTCCATCCTGTTCTACAAAGGCTCCATTCTCACCAGTGAAGGTAAAACTGGTCTCATCCATGCGGACACACCACACCTTGTGCCTAATACAGTCTATCTAAGCATGAAATGTAGATAACCAGTCCATACCCAAGATGATGTCATAAGGCCCCGATGCTGCTACTAGGAGATCTCAACCGAAGCTCTCGCCTCCTAGAGTAATCTCACACTGCCGGTACCAGTGCGTATTCATCGAATTCGCTCCTGTAGAAGTCTCTAGTCATAAGGATCGAGCCAATAAATCTGTCGGAATCTCCGAGCTCCAAACAAGGGCAGTGGAAATGAAATAATGACTGGCACCTGTGTATATAAGTACTATAGCTAAGGTGGAGTAGACACAAATGGTACCTCGTATCATCTTTAGAGCACCATGATCGTAGGCCTCAGCTACTTGGAGCTGAGCTCGCCCCTGTCCACTTGATCTCTGCGGTTAGGGTGGACCTCCTAGTGGTGGTGGCGGTAACATATCAAATTGTCGCCCACCGCCAGCTGCTCGGCCAGCTCCTCTGTCATGTCTGCCTCCTCCCTGTGGTCCTCCTTGGTCGAATCTCTGTCTCTGCCTGGGTGGTCCTTTGACCATATGGTGATCATCTATACGACGGTTCAAACATTCATGAGCCATGTGACCCTGCCCGCCGCATGCGTAACATTGTCCACTCCTGGAATGACTAGCTCCGCCTCAGGTGCTTCGCACAACCGACCCTGATTCATGCGGTCGTCCACCTGTATGTCTAGTCCTCTTGGATATCTACGACATATGTCTGCTGCCAGTTGCAGAAGACTCCTCCATGTGATGACTGGTGGTGGGTCTCACTACTGGTGACTACTCAGCAAGGTAACTCTCCACTAAGAGGGCTCTCTCTAACACCCCCACTTGCATCGGGATGCTGAGTGAGATCATCGAAGCCCTGATCTCCCACCTGAGTTCCTGCTCGAAGGTCCAGGCCTTGAAGAATGGGTATCGAACCATATTTGTGGAGTAGTGTGAGAGCTTAGTGAACCTCACTGAGTACTAATCTACAGTCATGTTGCCCTGCTATAGATGAAGTAGCTCTTGAATGCGCACTGTGCGAAGAGTCGTGGGATCAAACTTTTCCCAAAATAGGCTCTCAAAGTCTACCCAGAGAAATGTCACCTCATCGTGAACCTGGAGCATCAAGATCCACCATCTTCACATTGCTTCCTATAGAAGGATAGCAGCAAGAATAACCATGAGATCGGCTGGTGTCCCTACCAGTCAGAAAACTATCACCACAGCCTCCAGCCAATCCTCAGCCGCCTATGGGTCCGTCTATCCCCTGAACTTGGGTGGCCTATGGCGCTGGAACTCGTGCAATGCGCTCAAGTGGCGTGCACCGTCTGCTGCTGGGGATGGTGTCATTAGTGGAACAATGGGGAATGGTACCATTGTTTCCTCTGCTGGTGTCTCTATTGGAAAAGGTCCCTACACCGAGGCTTCATCAATCAGTGGGATATCAGTGCGTACAACTCTCGGTACCCTAGCTGACTATCTTTGTAGATTCATCCTAAAAATAATTTGGTGTTCCATGGTCAATAATTTATGCTTGGTGAGCTGAAAGTTATACCTGTTGAGATGACTCCAAATATCACAAAGAAAACTTTTGAAAACACACACACAATCAGTGTTTTCATGCACTGAGTCAGAAATCAGAAGTCGGGGTCCTGGTGTATGGATACGTCGGCCGCCGCACCAACACTGGATTCCCTAAATTGATAACCACACTCACTACACTTAACACTATTTATATTAAAAAGAAATATTAGAGTCTTATGTTTTGTACTATAACTGATTCCTCTGATACCAATTTGTCACGACTCATCCCCCAAGGCCCGTGCTGTGACTACCCCAAGCCCACCTTCCATAGGCCAGGGGCTAGTGACTAGCATCGAAGGTGTATCCATATAACTGGTAATGCATTTCCTTTAAAACCTATAAGCACACGTAACCAAGCACACATCAAGATAGGAACACAAGTAAATTGAACAGTAAACAGAGTGAGTGTAGTAAGTAAAAGGGGCCAGAATACAAGCCCAACTAAAAAGTAAAAGTACAACTGTGATACAATACAACTGAAGAAAATGGAAAGTTAGTTGTTGGGTCATCCTCTGAGGATCCTACCTAAAGGGTAGGTACATATTTCCTCCTCAGAACACCATGTCTGTCCGTCTCCTCCACGTATCGATATGCTGTATGGTCCACATCCGGGCACCATCCAGTCCTGGTACTCTCATCCTCAGTCAGTGATGTCTGTCATATACATCCAAAACAACAAGGTGTGGGAACAGCCTGTGCAGGGGTGTGTATAACGATACTTAGTAGGGACCCCGAGACCCTCAAGATCTCACAACATTCACCAAGGATAAACCGCTAAGTATTAAATCAACAGACAACCTTACTTAGGTATATTCTCATACATATACCTAAGTTATCAAGTAATTCATCTCAATCATGAGGAAAAAAATAGATGTACTAACTCATCTCACACCAGGATTTATTTTATGGGTAGTATCAAGTAACATTCCCAATCACTACGTTGAACACCTCGGCTGCTAGAGAACTCCTCCTCTATCAAGTACAGTGGGCCTGCTTCATCACACAGAGGCGCTTCCCGCTAACCTTGGACTACTGAGGTACTCCTCCTGTCAAGTACCGTGGGTCTACCACGTCACACAGAGGCGCTCCCACCATGGGTCTGTCGTGTCACACAGAGGCACTCTCCCTCATTACTTGTTGAGGTACTCATCTTGTCGAGTACTGTGGGTCTCCTGTGTCACACAGAAGTGCTCCCCTTCGTGGCCTGCTAAGGTACTCCTCCTGTCGAGTACCATGGGTCTGTCGCATCACACAGAGGCTCTCCCCACTGTGGGTCTACCGTGTCACACAGAGGTGCTCCCCATTAGGCCTGTTAAGTCACTCTGAGTCAAAATGTCAGCAGTCGTCAAGTCTAAGCCAGCTACTGGGTTCTCACACTATGCTCGCTCATCTCCAGGGGGATCCTCTCTACAAGATAATATTTGATACTCCAACTTCCACTATGCCCCACGAAGAAGTATCTCAAAGGTCCGCCACATCATAGGGGTCTCAACGTAACAGACGGCGCGTCAATCGAACATTCGGTCTGTGAGTTATTAGCCTTTTAGTCTCGGGGGCCCAGTTGGATTCGTGCTCAATCCAACCTGATTGTTCCCCATCTTAATCAAAAACTCCAGTGGGGTATACCCAAAGGTAAAGTCTCACTCCATGATTTCCAGTGCTGCTGATGTTTTTTCAAACAGACGCCTGGTGCCAAAGTTATGGCCAAAAGAATGTAAATGGGTCGTAGTGGGCCAAGGTCGGGTCCGACCCGGTCAGACCGAATCAGCCCAATGGCCTGGGCCAGACCAGTTCAGGTCGACCCGGCCCATTGGGTCTGGCCCAGCAGGTCGTGAGGGTGTCGTGAGAGCAGCTTGGCTGAGGGGTACCGCGAGGGTGAGGGGCGGCTCGGCCGAGGGCGATGTGAGACCGCGGGGCGGCTTGGTCGTAGGGCAGTGGCTCGGTCGCGGGGTGGCGGTCCAGCCGCAAGGTGGCGGCCTGGCCGCAGGGTGGTGCGGAGTCGCGGATGGCAGTAGTGGTCGCGGTCGGTGCGGTGGCCGCAGGGCGGCGGTGGTGGCCGCGGGGCTGCGTCGTTGCCCCGGCACCTTCGTCGCGGTCGGTGGGGGCGTCGACCGCCATTCTCGTGCCCCAACCATGGATGGTTGTCGTCCTCCACCTTCTCGAAGAACACCACAAGATTTACGGAAAGGTCGGTCCATTTTGGTTTGGCTCATACGCTATGGGTTAGGGTGGTAGCATATATCTCAACAAAAACATGAAATAAGAACGTCAAGCTTTGCAACCTCCCACAACGTTTCATTCCCAAACCACAAAAGAATCCAAGGAAATAAATAGAGAAAATATTCACATTCAAATAAACCCCTACCTCATTCTCTTGATGATGATGAGAGAATTTTAATTTGTTGATGTTCTTCATGCCCATCACACGCCTCTGATCCCGAGATCATTCGTCGGATTAACGTTCTTCGATGGAGGTGATTCTTCATTGTTGAAGATGACCACCAATGGAGGATGTCTCGAGGAATAAGGTCAAAGTCGAGGTCGGCATTCTTAGTTTGAAGAATAATTTCTTCATTCGAAGAAGATGTTCTTCATGGTCCTTCTTTCTCCAAGAGCTCCTCCTCTCCCCAATTCCACCAAAATGAAATGATTTCCCCCAAAATAATATATTATGAGATCTATTATGTTTTTTGGCATAAAATTCAAATTGTTTTAATTAATTACTTAGAATAATTAAGTGGGGGAGGGTTGGAAAAATTAATTAAGGATGGTTGGAACAATTAATTAAGGAGGGTTGGCATAATTAATGTGGAGGAAGCTCAAGAGGCTCCTCCACATTAATGAGGGAGTTGAAGAGGTTTAGACCTCGGGTGGTCCCCACCACCATAACCTCTTATGGGAGGTTAGGCTCGGGTGGTCCCTACCACCATAACCTCCCATGGGAGGTTAAGGTATGTTGGTCCTCACTTCTCAACTTCCACATTGAGGTTTTAATAAATAAAATAAAATGTGTGTTTATTTTATTTTATTATTTCCACAAAAAACAAAAAAAAATTACTTTTCACCCTCGACCAACTGTCGTCGAGGTGAAAGACTTCTTAAATGAATAATGGTATTGCGAGTTCAATGGTGTCCTCGGATTTCAATTCTGAGAACTAGTTCAAAAGTTATAAAAACCTACTTGCACGTTTAATGAACGTACTCGAACAAAAGTTCTGAAATTCATTCTGGGCACTCTGGGCCTCAGAATTATGCGCCGCCAATTTTTACGGACTCATAAAATTTCCATATATTTAAAAAAAATTACATGGAAATTCCAGGTATTTACACAACATTTGGATGAAAGGGGTTGAGGAAATAAAAATAAAATAAAGGAACTTGAAATAAAATAAATGAAAAGAGGAATTTACCTCTTGAAGTAATCTTCCTTTAGATCCTCTTTCGGGGAGAGGTTTTGTTCTTTTTATGAAATCAAGGGCATTTGGACGTGGGGGAGGATCTTGGGAGGATATTTGAGAAGAATTTAGAAAAGGTACAAGTCTTAAGAGGAGTAAAGTGAAGAGGGGTGAGGGGGTTTATAGTGGAGGATATGAGGGTTTTTACATTATTTTAATCATTATTTTATTATTTTGTCAAAGACAACCAATAGTGTTGATTTTTGTGACCAAAAATAGTAATAAGTTCTTATGAGTTTGAACCAATGGTCATTTACATTATCCATGACTCAATCATGATGCAGAAACTCTTTTATTTGGTATATTTTGTAAATTATAGAATTTCACTAGTCACCAAAAATTCAAGTATTTCAGAAAAATCCAAAAAATTCACCCCAACCATTTTTTGATCTGTATAATTAAAAAATGAAATGAATTTTTTGAAAATAATTTTCCAAAAAAAATTAATTTAATTTGTAAATAAAATCATAATTTATTCGAAAAATAACAATTTTAAAACTATAATTTGTTTTATATCACCTTGAAAAATTAATCAAGATCTCATTATATTATAACCTTAAGAAAATAAATTAATAATATGATTTATTATTCATAAGGGTCATATTACTATTCATATTACTATTTATAAGGGTATATTACAATTCACCTAAAATTAAGTTTGTCTTATCAGAATCTAAATATCTTATTGAATACAACCGTGTATATCAGTATTTCAAAATTTAAAACACGGAGGTGGAAAATTTATGTTTATTGGCTAGGTTATAAAAAATTGGTGTTTTGTAAAGACTTAGTGTTTCATGAATTCAATATTTATTTTTAAAACCGTGGGTTGTTACCTTAACTATCTATTTATCTTATTATGAAACATTAACCAAAACCAAAATGGTTGGAATAAAATAAGATAATTTCCTGAAAATAATTAAAATTATTTGAAGAAATATTACTTCAAACTCCAAATTTCAACAGTAATACCAGAATTTCAACATAGACCATTCAAAAAATAATTGTTCTTAAAATTCTTCAAAATAATCCAAACTAAGATTGAAACCTAAAATTCAGAAGGATTTGATCACATAGTCTTTCAGGATAAGTTTTAACTTTTACCTCCAAATAACATAAATCGTTATTAATGTATCATACCAAAAATTAATTAACCTAATCACATATTTTTCAAGGGAGGTTAATCATTTCCATCAATAATCCAAAACTCCATAACTCCATAATAAAATCATATATTCAACCACAACTCCTCAAATAAAATCCCATAGTATTTTATTTACCTTAATTATATAAAGTTTCCAAAATAGTAAATGTCGTCCAAAATAACATTTATCACTTGATCAATAAATCATATTCCAATCCCAATATTATCTATTCCATAAAACATGGGTTCCAAAAAATCAACTTATTCTTAATACATAAAATCTATTAACTAAAAAGAATGAATTCATACTAATTGGGGACCTCACATTGGTAAGTGGTAGGTGATAAAGCCTTGTCACTCTTCGGTTGTGGGTTCGATTCCTACAGCCTTGTCCATTGCGATGGGTTTTTCACCCTTCTTGTGGGTTTTCCTTTTTTAAAACTATATAATTCTTATAACATTCCCAAAATGAGATAAAATCCTCAAAAATAACTATAACATGTTTTAACCTCAAACTCTATCTTAGACCTATCATTTTAATACCAACTCATAATTACCTCAAGATATTTATTCATGATGTCTTATATATATGGAAATTTTTTATTTCACCTCCATATGATTTAATAAAACTATTACCAAAAGAAATAACATCATACCTTGATCATGGTGTCCACCAGGCTTCATCATTATTTTGTTCATGTAGATAGAATTTCCATGCATTGTAGAAATTATTTATAGATTCTTAAAAATTACTTACTTCCTCTGTCCAAATACACCTTTTGAAATAGTTTTGGAAAATAATCTTGTATGACATATAATTTCAAAAAATCATATAAAACTTTATTTTTATAAAACATTCGGATCGAGTTTATTTTGAAACTTTCAGTCAAGGGTCCTTTTAAAATACCATAAGTATGTGCTAAAATACTATATGTTAAATGAAATTATAAATAGGAAACACAAGGTTATCCTTCTTCAATATCTTTTTCAAAATCATAATATGCTTCAAAATCTTATGATAAGGTAAAATATCTAAAAATTCCTTGATAATATTTAACTTTTTTGAAAATATGAAAATATTGTGAAAATATGATTTGATTAAAAATAACCCATGATACATGATGGTATCTAGGTATATAAGAGGTTTTTTATATCTCATAAAACTTTTTGAAAGTGAGTTATATGTTAGAAAAGGTTTCAGAATCATCTAGACATGACTTTGTAATAATTATTGCAAGTAAGTCATCAGGAATAGATAGGAATTTTGTTTAAGATCCTTTTACTTCCATTTTTAACCTACTTTCCTTAATCTAAAAAAGTAATAGAACAAGGATTTAACTAAAATAATAGACATAGAAACTTACCATATGTTTAACAAAAATCCCTAATCCCTAAAGTTTTCTAAACCTTTCCTATGATACTAACTATAAGTCACTAACCTTAAACATTACATAATATTTATTTAAGTCAATAATTTTACATTCATTCACATTGAGGATATTTTCAAGTTTAGAGTTTTAGAGAATTAGTCCATAACTTTTACATAACAACTTAAATATTACAAATTATATGATTCTACTCACTATCCATTTGTTTCATAATCCAAAACAAATTAAAATAAAACTTGATTTCTTTTTCTTGAAAGAAATCATCATAACATTCATATTAACATCATCCTTTATCTTACCCATCCTTATACTCTGTGAAAACATTTCAAAAAAATGTTATGAGAAAAAAATCTCAGTAAGGGATATAAAATAAGTAATGAAACCGTTAGTCTAGGAATATTTTAAACTCATGAAAACATTTTCACAAAATCAAACTTATCACCCATAAAACATAAGCACTTTAACATACCTCATGAAATCATAAAATTTTTGAAAAACTTCATTGAAATCAAAAAACATAAAGGTAACTTGTGGCATCCATTTCATACTTACATTTTAGCTTTCACAGCTACATATTGAGTAACCTTCCTGCTACATTTGGAATACCCATCATAGTATATTCCCTAAATCTATTCGGAGAAACCCAACAAGTTAACCCTATCTCATTACCAAAGGAATTGTAGATCTATCATGGGATCACCCCCCATACATTTATCATAGAACCACCTGTATATATAAGAAATTCCCAAGAACCATAACATAATCATAAAACATAAAACAAGTATAAAAGAAAAAAATAACATTTCCACTTTGATATCACATTTCATTATTACAAAGTCACGCAATCATAAATGAAAAAAAATTATTTTAAAATAAAAGTGTAAACTTTTAAAATAAACATCAAAACATTAAAGTGATATAAAATAAAAAAAATGGTTCATGAAGTATATGTTAAAAATAAAACATTCCAAGTTATTTAAATAATCAATCCATTTTTGAAACACAATTAAAACATTTAAAAAGAATATTTTTGAATCAAAGTGCTACATTAAACTTTGAAACTTTTGAAAGGAATTAAAATTTTAAAATATCTATAGTCATATAAATAAATCCTTAAAAAAATTAAAACATGTACATTAATGAGAAAGATTTATAGGAATAAATCTTTAAAACATTTAAAATGATGTTTTAGTTACAGAGTCCTCTGACACTTGGGAAACACTTGAATAAAAATAATTAAATAATAACATTAAATAAAACTATAAATTTCCTGAGAATATATTAATTCATGATATAAATTATCAAAAGGGTTGTATATAAACCTTATAGGATAATAATGGACTGTAACATCAAGATATGCCTCAATGAAAGCAGATTGAGATGAAGTCCCTTATCTTGAGTCTGACTCATCTCGTACATTCATTATATTCTTGAATGATAAACTTATGTTAATTTGTACTTGATTTAGATACTTTTTCAAGTTTATTATTCCCTGTATATCACTTATTTATAATTTTATAACAATTACTTAATTATTTAAGTTTATGTCGGATGTTTTGTCAATATTCGGCACATGAGTTTAAAAATAAACTTGGTATGATGTAAAATTGTCCATGTGGTCATAATTAAATCATATTAAAAATAAAATTCATGAAATAATAATAAATTTTATAAATAAATTATACTTTTAAATTAAACCATTAATTATGGTTATGAAAATTGAACAATGTTATAATCATGGATACGGTAGGTCCTACGTATGCATGAGTTACATTTTTATTTTTGGATGATCATTATAGAAAGAAGGTAATTGTAATTTCATATTTTAATAATTATCATAATATCATTAAACTCATATTATTAATTTATATATACATATATATATCTTACAAGTGATGTAATGAAGAAAAATGAGTCGCATCACTTCATGAAGGTGATAGTTCACACGTATGCACGAACGACGTTATCATTTTTATGTTCATGGAAATTAAGAATGTAATTGATATATTATTATATTATAATAATTAATATTTCATTAATATCACATATTAACATTAATTACATCATTTTAACCATTCATAATAGATGGTTATCGAAAACAAATTAAATCAGTTCGTGGAGGTGATAGTTCACACGTACGCACGAATGATTAATTCCTTTCCCATTTGATGTAAGTAGAGATTTATCTAAGTGATGATATTAATATAATAACATATCAGTATATTGAGGATAATGGAGTTATTATATCATCATGTTTTTAGAATATTTGAATAAATTGGAAGAAGAAATAAAATAGAAACAGTTTAATAAAAACGATACCTCTTCTTCAGTTGATCACCTTTGATAAAAACATTAACACATATAAGGAGGGTGTTCTCCATAAAAAAGGCCCCGAGAATGTGGGTAGGGATTATATGAAGATTTTTTTGTAGGTATTTTCTAAAACAAAATGTTTTTTAAGTTTAATTAATAGATAAGAAGAGTTTCTTTTTATAGGAGAGGGGAGGGGCACTCTTGGAATTATTAAAAGTATTAAATTAATATAAATTTATTTTTTATTCAAAATGGGTCAAAGTTTATTTAGTTTGAATATAATATGAGTATGAGTAGAAATAAATTCATCCAATAAAAATTATACAATTTTTGGATATTCGTTAATCCTTATCTTTATGTTTTAACCCTTTTAACTCTTACAATTTTATTATGTAATTTACAATTTAAGAGTTAAAATATTTACCATAACATGTTAAACAACAAATTAATGAATAATTAATTAAATTTTTAGACTTATATAAAAATTTTGTCTGAATATTATATTTTTATAAATTTTTTATCATTTAATTAAATATTTTATATTTTAAAATATGAATTATATCAATTTTAACACTATTCGTTGACTTTTTAAAAAATCATAACAACTAGATTCCATAAAAAACTAATTTAACACATCTATAACATTTCAAAGTCATCCAAAAAATCCATGTATGGCATAAAATATTTCAAATTATATTTATTTAAATATTATTAATATCTTTTATTTTGATCTTCATTTAATTAATCTATTGATGCGTCATCATTGTGTCACAATTAAATTTAATTATTTATTTTCTAAAAATTTTAAATAAATTACCATGATGTAGGTAATATTTTTATATTTCTAAGTACTATTTATAATCAAATATATCACTTATATAACCTCATATTAAAAAAATTTTACTTATTAAAAAATGAGTATGACATTTTTAACATGTCTTTAAATAAAATATAATAAATTTCATTTTCTTACCTAAGTGGATTAAAAATGTTATAATTTTAGAATAAGGTTGATTTTATTATAAAATCACTCATCCAATTAAATTATGATAAGTTTTAGGGTAATTTTATAATTTTATAATATTATGTTTACCTTTAATTACCTGATTTACCTTTAACCCTGGTAAATAAAATTCCAAAGTTACTGTTTATCGAAAATTATTTTGATCCTATTAGACCAAATTTTTTATACTGATTATAACCATGTATGTAATTTATTAAAAATTCAATTCACAGAAGTGGTTAAATTAGGTTTAACACTAATCTCATTGACAGATCGAGAAAACGGGTTTTTGAAGTAAAACGTTCAAAAGTTCACAACATTTGTATATCCAATTTCAATGTGAAATTGGATCCAATGACCTAAATTAGATTGAATTATAAAATATTTATTTATTTATACTTTAAAACCAATTAAAATTATAACCTAAATATATAAAAATTAGATGAAAAGGTAGTTTTAAACTAAAATGCAGTATTTTACACTATTCATTAAAATATGAAATTTATCAGAAAAATACAAAAAAATTATCCAAAGTAAATTTTGATATCCTAATTCCAAATAAGAATTTTATTTTTTCAAGTAGAACATATAAAATTTTCAAAACTAGATTTAAAATGGGTTCTCCATCAAAAGGTGGTAAAATGCCTTTTTTTTTAAATACTTGTTTTATGTATAAAATTAAATTCAGACTTATATCATGTCTATAAAACATATAAAATGAATGTTAAACATTTTAATTAATATTATATATATATATATATATCTTTAAAAATCCAATAAGAGTTATTTTTTATTTTATAAACACAATTATTCAAATTTAAATAATTTTTCATAAAAATACATCATTTATATTCAATTGGTTTTTAGTTTCATTTAAAGTTAATTTGGTAACCAATGAATAATTATATAAACATTTGTAAACCATATTTTTATAATTCATGTAAAACAATTCATTCTCATCCATTCTGGCAGCTAGGCGATAACTACCATATTAAAATAATAATAATAATAATATATTATTTTTTAGTATAACTCAGTCTTGTGTGCAATATAATATTTCAGAGAAACTCATTATTGTGTGTTGAGTATGAAATTGAACATAGCTTCCCTTTAAGGTAAAATTACTATCAAATTCATAAATATTAATAAATATGAAAAAGTATTATTCTTTAATTTTCTAGGATGTTACATAATTGATTCAATGTGCTGTAAAGAATAGAATAGAGGTGGTAACCTTTTATAGTGAAGGAAAGGACATGCATGGAATTACTTAAAAGATTTAAATATAATAAATTAATTTTCATGTGTAAGTAAAACCATGTTGAAAAATAATCAAAGTTAATATATGTAAAGGTTGAAATCCCTTTATATAATAAAATTTTTATAGGTTTATGTGTAACAACCCCAACCCTAGTAACTCGAAGTCAGTTGTTACTTTATTACATTGGCTCTAGATACAAATAATCACATCCTAAAGGATCAAATATTTTAGTAGTCTAGGAAAACAAGATGCATGATTAAATATCACATTAAATTTGAAAATATAAAATAATACATACTATTTTTTATAACATCATTATTTCCTTTAGAATATCCTTACATATAAATAATATTTAAATTCGTGACATCTTGGGGAAATGAAACAAAAAAAATTGTGATCCAAGATTATAGGTAAGAGAATGTATACAAAAAAATCTATCATAGAATAAATAAGTAATTAATATTATGGTAGGAATAAATGATTATTAAATAATCCCATATAAATAATCATATGATCTTGAAAATTATCCATTAATATCATACCTATTTGAGTATTCACATTGATATCAACAAAAAATTTCAAAATGGTGAAATGCATAATGAAGGACTTTTGAAACTTACAATCGAGGCCTCTTGCCAACACATCTTACATAAATGGGTAAGTCATATGAAAAATACCCAACCTATTTATATCATGGCACCTACTGATTCATCTAGGGGATATGTAATTTTTAGCCCCACTCTTCACTTAATAAGTCCAATGCATTCAACATATGAATAAACAATACAACTTAATCAACATGCCTTAATAATCAATAATTATCTATATTTAAAAATATAAAATATAAAATATCAACAATTTCCTCAGTCAAAATAATCATAAGCCATCCACAGAAATATGGCGGATAGTATCATTAGAGTATATCCTCATTAAATTATAATTTTCATCAAAATATGTTGTCGCAGATGAAAATACCATTAAAATATCATTGGAAATTTTTTTGAGGAAAATACATATTTAATTTTGAAATCACTTATTTAAAATATATAAAAATAAAAAATATAGGGAAAATATTTTATTTGGAAAGATTCATGGCTACTTATAAAGTAATCATAAAAAAGTTTATTCATGATGGTGAGAAATTTTCTTTATACAACGTATGTTAACATAAATATTTTGTTCACACCTTTTATAAAAAGTACCTCATTTGGAAAATGACAAGAAGATTCCTTTTAAACATTTTCCTAGAAATTAAAATATGGGTAAAAAAATATTTAATAAATCATTTTAGAATATTAAAAACATTATTGAAAACATTTTAATGAAAATATGTACATGGAAGGAAAATATTCTTGACCGAATAAAAAAAGTTGTTTTTCCTTAAAAACATTATTTTATTCTTTTAAGTATTTAAAGAGAGGAAAATTAAGGAAAAACTTTTGATTTATAGAAATAACCAAAGGATAATAAAATAGATGGGGTTTAATATAAAAAGATCATATAATTCCTCCAATGGATACTTAAACATAAACAATCCCAAATAAGGATGATATTATGAAATAAACCCTTACCTCAAGTCTCATATTTCCTTATACATGTTCAAAATTCCTATATAATAAATATATATTTATTATACATATATTCCAAAACCATATTTATACACAATATTTTATGTACCATTCCTTTATAATTTTCAATTATCCAATTATTAAAAATTATTTCTTGAAATAGACTTTTGGGTGAAAACTAGTTCATTTCCCATGTATGTTTTAGTTTGATAGTTTGGGTACTCATACCATGGTCATGGTTTATTCATCTCTAGAATCTTAATCATGTAAGTTTAATTTTTATTAATTATCTACACTTTTATAACCATTAACATAAAGCAGTGATGAAAAATGAATTACCATGATAAAAATAATTAATTCATATTTCAAATAACTATTTAGAACTAAACATAACTTATTTTAACTTTATAACAAAATAATAGAGATATTAAAACAGAGTGAAATTTCTAATTATTCATTATATAAAATAATATTAAGGTCATTATCAAAGATACAAGGCACCAAGTTTCCATATCTTTAAATATTAGATGAGTATTGTTGGAAAAAACTCATCCGATAGAAATAAGGCAGGTGTTAGATAGATATTTAAAGCCTTATCACATTATTTTGACCCTTAATTACCTGATTTACCCTTATTGAGGTGAAAAATATCTACCAAGGTTACTATTCATAATGAACAAAAATAAAAGGGGTATATTTAATAAATTTGAACCTCCTAATCCCAAATATAAAATCCATTTTTAAATATTAAATTTTTATAAGTTTCAGAAATCCGTTTTAAAATAAGCGTGAAAAATGAAACGAAATTCATTTTTAGAAAAATATTTTTTTAAGAATAAAACTAAATTTATTCTTATATAATGCCTAGTAAACACCATTATATTAATATTAAAAAAACATTAAATATATAATCAATACATTTCATTAAAATCATTCATAAATGGTAATTACTTTAATTTATTAACATAAAAACACATTGTGCACATAAAAACAATTTTTCAGAAATAACATCACCTTTACTTTTAAATGATTTTATTTTCATTTATAATAAATTGATAAATAATTAATTCATTTTATAAATGTGTAAAAAATAATGTATTATAATTTAGTTAGCTCTATTCATATTTTCCAATCTAAGGGCTAGGCGATAACTATAACATTAATAATAATATTTCAATAGTATATCGCATTTCGTTTAAAATTACTGATGAATGTAATGCAGAATATAAAAGAAATAAAATTTATTTAAAGATAAATGTATCATAAAATATAGTTTTGTTACATTATGTAGAATTTTAAACATTGTCTTTTGGTTTAACCCCTTTGTTAACCAATTTTAACCTTAACTGTGGTAACAACTCTTTCAATACAAAAGGGTTATAAATTTACTTATAAGTTGAAAATTAGCTCAACAATATCCAAGGGATATAATTCTCAATTATATCCCATATCCCTTATCTTATTTAATAATTTTTATAGTTTTTAAATAAATTAATAATATATTATTTAACATAAAATACCATTAAAGTCATTTTTTGGAACTATTCACATATTTTGACTTTAAAGACATCAAGAAAGGTGTGCAATTCGAATATAAACACCTTAACCATAAATTATGAATTATTTAGAACCATAAAATGAGTTTGAAACCATAAGTCATCTAAAAAATATTACTTTTGATGTTTTCCAAATCATTTACTTTGATTTTTCTTTCGTCTTGCACAAGCATTATGCCAGTGTTATGTAAGCATTTAAGATAATTAAACAATTGCCAACAATTTAAAAAATAAATTGACAACATAAGAATAAATTAATTATGTAAAAAATAAACTTTTATATTCATTCAAAACATATTATTATCTCTATGTGAACATATAAGAGAAATTAAAACCAAGAGAGTGACATTTTGGAATTTTCCTTTACTTAAAATAATATAAGGTATTTATCAAATAAAAATGGAATGAAATGAAATATTATAAGATATATGGAGGATTATTTTAAAATAAACTCATAAAATATAAATATTATAGGTTTTGTATATATTTTTAAATCCTTATCATATTATTTTTAACCTTAATTACCCAATTTACCCTTATCAAGGTAACAAATATTAACCACAGTAACTATTCAACACGACCAAAAATAAATTTGGACTATTTAAAAATTTTGAAAATTATGATTGAAAATATGGAATCCATTTTTCCAGATTCAATTTATATAATGAATGGAAATAAATCTTAATATAAATGTGTAAAATTCAAGGAAAACAGGTTTTAGAAAAATGGGTTTTTAAGCCCAAAAATAATCTTATACCAAAATAATGCATTACTATTATTCCTTTATAATTAATTATATTATTTATCAATAAAGGAATATTATATTAATTTAAGATCAAGATACTTTTCAATTAATTGATTTAATTAAAATAAATGGAAGTTTTACAAAAAATCAGTTTTTTCACTATTTACTAAAAAATCACTCTTTTTAGAAAAATCCCAAAATTTCACCATAAAATAATTTTTATATGATGATTTAAATAATTATATTAAATTACTTGGATATAATTTCTAAAAAAATAAAATTAATTATAATATTTTCTCACAAATATCAATAAAAACCATTTATGAATAAAATGTGTTTTGAAGCATAAAATGAATACATTAAAAATTAAGTGCTTATTTTCTAAGAATTTTTCAATAAATATTTATTTAGTAGGACCATTATAAATATATTTCATAATTTTTTTACTCCTATTTATACCCACTAATTCAATGGCTGGGTGTAAGAACCCAGATCTTCATTTCTGGTATGGATCTTGAATTTGGGATGTTTTTTAGGAAAAAGGAAGAGTTAAGAAATTTTCTAAGTACATGTTGTGTACTTTTGAGTACAAGACATGTACCCAGTTTCCGTGTGTATCTGTGCCCTTGCCATGTAACGAGCAAGTACATGGCCATGTAGGTGACCTGGCAGACCGCCTAAAGTGGGATCCAGTTGAGGCTAGTACACGGTGTGTACATTAAATGAACATGTCATGTACTTTTATTTTTAATTGATTAATCAGAGCAGGGTTGTGTATCATCTCCAGAAATACCTTCTTCTAACCTTGGTTCTTCCAATAGTGATTGGGAGTGACAATTAAAGTCTGAGCCACCATTTCTCTATCCGAGCTCTGATTGAGATATTGTTAGCTGCGTTGGATTCCCACCAGTGAGTTCTTTCTTTCTGTGGAGCCTCTCTTCCTAATTCTACTTATCTTGTGGGTTATTCAAGGTTTAACTTTTTTACCCTTTTTATAGATCTACGTCATTCGAGGCTGATTCAAGGGTTGAAGTTCAAGATTGTTATTCGTACAATGTTGAGGTTAGTGGTTTGTTCCTTTCTTTGGTTGTCTTTGGATTATATATTATGAAAGTGTTAAATACCCATGTTTAGGGTATTGCATGTTATGCAATTTAACCCTGTTTAAGACCTGTTTTGGTGTGTTTGATTGAGAAAGGGTTATTGATTATGCATAAGGTTTATTACCTTGATTACGGTTGTGTTTCCCATGTTTGATTGATTATGGCCATTTGGTCTAGAATGTCTGTTTTAGGCTTGCTTTATTTTCCATGCCTCATGTTGTTAATATGGAGTTACTTTTTATATCAGATTCTTGTGTTTCACATTGTGAAAGTATTACCAAGGGGAATTGACCATGAGAGCTTCCTGAGGTAGGGTCATTTATGTATAATTGTTGTTATGTTGACCTAGAGTTATTGACTATGAGAGATACCCAAAGGTTCCTTATTAAATTAATGTTGGAACATAGGTAATTGATTATGAGATCTTATAGGGGTCATTATATATTTTTGTTGATATACAGACCAAGGGGATATTGACTGTAAGAGTTACCCATGTGGTCGTTTGTAAATGATTAGTGTCATGTGGGACCAAATGGGTTAGACTGTGTGAGCTTTCCCAGAGGGTCATTCTTTACTAAATTGATGATATATTAAACTAGAGGGGTTATACTGTAAGAAATTTCATAGAGGGTTGGTTTTCAATAATTGAATGATTTTTATGAGTTTAAAAAGCCAAAGAACAAGGTTGGACGCGGTTCACTTGGTTGTTTAGATGGTCTTCTGAGACATCTGTTGTTACTATTATACAAGGGGATACAGAGCTTAGGCTAGATCCTGATGTTACATGATTCAACAGTTTGAATAATTTATAAATGAAAATTAATGTAATTGAAAACTATAGGATTGTTTACTTTTTAGTACTTCTTAGTTTATTACTTCATTTCTACATATTGCCTGTTATATATATTCACTGACTCTTAGGCATAGGTATTTTGGTGGTTTCTTATTGGGATTCATCTCACACCCTATTGGTTCATGATTTTGGACCTAAATATATTATATGGTTGTAGGTACAGATGAGGGAAAGTTCCCTTCTTCATCAGGTACTTGATTGTTTTTGGAGTTGGAGAGAATGGGACCAAGCTGAGGCTTGTGATGTAGTTGGAGTTTACTGCTTTTCTGTACTTTGGTTTTAGTATTTTATTTCCAGCATTGTGACTTGTTTTCCTACTTTTCTAGATACATGCGACATGAATCATTTATTTATATATGTTATAGTTGTTTACACTATCAGTCTTCCACTGTTTACTTCTATTGTATGGTATTACTACTTCTACTACTATTTTCTGTTTGTTTCTGCTGTGTTACTCTACTAATCATGGCATAGTTTCTCCACTATCACACCCAAGGACCTTGCTTCTAGTCGATAGCCTCTCGAATTCAAGGAAATTCACTTGAGGCCATGTGACTAACCGGGTATGGGGAACCTTTGGGCAGAACCTGGAACCGAGACGTTACACTGGGTTATAATGGTCACATTTAAATAATAATATTTTTATAGTATATCGCAAATTTCTTAAAGATCAGTTTTGTGTGTTAATAAAACTATAGACAATAGTATTATTTTAAACTAAATTTTTGTGGTGTTACATTCTAAAATCCTTAAAGAAATTATGTCCTTTAAATTTTATTTAATTCATTATAAAAAGGGTTTAAACACTTTTTTTAAATTAATTCCAGGGAGTGGAAGATAAAACATATGATCATAAAAGGAAAAATCTTTTTAATATTTAAAAAAATATATTTTTCTTTAAAACAGAAATCATGAAAAGGGATAATAAAATATACATTTGAAAATAGAGATGGGTAAACATGAAGGTCACTTGGAATAATATATAATCAAGTTTCTAGATAAAGAGAACATTTATGAAAAGTGGAAATATAGACATAGAGGAGAAAAATAATACCCAATAAATAATATAGAGTGATAGAGAACATGTTCATGAGAAATATAATGACCATAATACCATAAATCATTAAGGGATAAATAATACCATCAATCCATAAGAAATGAAGATAATGGGATAACATTTTTACCTCAATATAGTTTTCATAGATTTGAGTGATTATTTTACTATCAATATAGAGATCATGAGAAAATATAATTACTTGATTTATTTCCATTTAATAAGAAAAATTTCATACTTTAGTTTTGATTCAATAAATTTACACTTCTATAGAATCTCTTATTCCAAAAAATTAATAGTAAAGATGAATTTTTGATGCCCGAAGCACTAAAATGAACTTCTAATGGATCACATAATCCACAAAAGGATAAAAAGTCATTCCTCTTATCATTAGATATTAACAAAAACTGAAATGTTTATAACAAAGTATGATAATATCCAAAATGAATAAATATTCCTATGAAAAAATGTTTCATTTAACTAAAAAAACACAATAACACCCAAGGTTAAATTTAGATTATTCCATAAATAATTAAGTCTATATGTCAATTAATCTCAATAACCTCAATAATAAAGAAAGTTTTAACTTAAAAGGTTATCAATACCTTTAAATTTATCTCTAAAAAATATAAAATAATTATTCCTCAAATAACATTTTCATTAAAACACATACAAAACCCAAGGTTTATTTTCCATAAATTTCACAAAAAAATATCCTTAATCATCTTAAACTCCCATCACATAAAACATTAAAAGGGGTATTTATTCTTTTAGAATTATGATCAACCTTAGACTTATTTACCCATTATGGTTTATAATACTCATAAAATATCCTCATATAAATCATCTTAACCTATAACGTTATCTAAACCTTTCCTTTGATGCCATTTATAACAACCATGAACCAGCACTCTCGGATTCAGTGCTAAAAATAATCTTTAAATTTTTAGATTTTATATCAATAAACATTACCCAATTTTAGTCATCCAAAACATTAAGCATAAAAATGATATATTTGATCACTTACACACCCAAGGACCTTTTTAGTTTAGATTTTTATAGAATTAGGAAAAACTATAACATAACAATACCCATGTCATCAAGTGATCATTTTTTCTACTATACCTAGATTTTATTATTTCACAATAATTATTCAACATCTCCCATAAATTTATCCATACAATAAACCTTTCTATACATAATTCATTTAACATCATTCTTTATAACCTGGTTACATTGAAAACATAATAAGGGTGAGCTTAAATTTCTGGTAAGAGTAAGTATAATCATTAATAATTGGATATTATCAGTGGTTATAATATGAGAATAATGGTGTGATAACATAATTAAATGTCATGAGTATAGAATAAGATAATTAATACACATAAAAACATGGATCATAAATCATGAGACAAGCCATAAAATTTTGACATAAAACTAGATTCATATAATTCAACAATAATAATCCATGTGAAAACAATCCTTGATAAAATGATCCATTATAAATCATATAAATAATTTAAAAATTGTGCAGTTATCTTGGAACATTATATTCATAAAACTCTTACATGAACCCTACAAATAGAATGAACTACTCAGTGAAATACAACATAATTCTCTAGAGAAATTTATCATTACCCAATTCATTATAGAGATATATAAATCTCACCCTATATCATAAACAATGTCTAAGAATCATAACATGACTATAATAAAAAATTTCTAAAAACTATAACATGAATAAAGTATATTAATATTTCATATCATCATAAATATGATTAAAATATCCATTACTCCTTTCATGACTTGATTAACTCATGGAAAATAAAGGGGTTTCATGAAAATATCTTTAAAATAATCATAAGTAATCTAGTGAAATAATAAATATGGTATCAATGAAACATATCCCCATTTTGGAATAATAAAATAACAAAGGTTATTTCCACATATGAAAAATACATTTGAAATAACATTCAATACATTTGTTTGAAAAAAGTGGAAAATATATTATCCTTTTGATAATATTTTATAAAAATTTCCATCATATTGGGAGAAATATTTTATTTAAAAATACACATGGAACATTATAAAGTATTCCTCAAATCAAATAATAATTATGATGGTAGATAAATATATTCATGTCATCGACGTTAAAAAGAAGCATTCTTTTCAAACATTTGTAAATGGATTCAAAAGTGACTCATGTGGAAAATGCTAAGAAATTTCCTTTTAAAACCATTTAAAATACAGTCAAAGATCAAGGAAAATAACTTTATAAAATTATTTATGTTTATAAAATAACATTATTGAAATAATATTAATAATGTGGAGGAAGATTTTGCTTAAAATTATTTAAAAACATTAAAGCAGCATTTTCAATGAACAACCCTTTACAGCCTTTTAAAACCAAAAAATATTTGAAATAAATAACATAAGAAGGAATATAAAATAACATTATTATAAAAATATTCATTATATTATATTTCAAGAGTCAATGTATACACTATATAAATGAATATAGGTTCATCAATCAAAACATGTCTCAAAGAAAGAAGTTTGAGATGAGAAACCCTTGCAACTTTGGGTAATCCTTAAATAGAAAATTCATTGAATGAAGGAACATAACTTGATTCTTTAAAACCCATAATTTAAAAGAAATAATATTTGAAAAAAAAATCATGGGAAAATAATGACACCATATAAAATAAAACATGGTGTATAACATGAATTATGTCTCAAATAATTTAAATTGAGACCATGAAAACCCTTAAAAATTTTACTATATTTTAATCAATATATAATGAAAGGGAGTTATTAAAAGAAATTTTAAATATCATAGAAAATGATTCAATCATTATATAATATCTCAATATAAATCATTTGCACCTTATAAACTAAATTAGGTGAATATTACAATATATATATCAATGAAATAATATTGAGAAGAATAATCCTTACAATGACCATGTTATTGAAGTTAGAATTAATTAAAGAATTCATTACATGTAACAATTGTAAAACCAAAAAAAACAAATTTAAATAAAACATAATACAATTAGGGTTTATTTAACACATAATATTTTCATAACATATTCAATGAAGTAGAAGTATAACCTAATGAATTGAAATTGAGTTAAGAAACCCCTTACCTTGAGTCTCAACATTCTATGTATGTACTTTAACATATATATAATAAACTTATATTAATAATTTAATTTATTAAGAATATTTTATGGGTTTATTAATTTATCATTAAACCATTTATTTCATTTATTTTATATGAAATTTTTAATTACTTAATCGGTTAAGTCTATATTGGGTGTTTTAAGGATGTTCAGTTCATGGTTGCAAAATGACTATGGTAGGATGACCATGGTCAAAGGGTTCATTTTTTTCATAATATATAGAATAATAATCATGAAATAATTATCATTTTTATACATAAAATAAATTTTTATAATAAATCATAAAAGTTATACATGAAAAAAATCACATCACTTTGTAGAGGTGGTATTCCACATGTACACACGAGCAACATTATCATTTTTAACGGGTTGAAGAGTAAGAAGGTAAGTAATATTTTATATTAACAGAATCATAATTATTTCATGAATATAAAATATATTCATTATATCCTTCATAATAACAATCCTTATGTGTTGGTGAAGAAAAATGAAACACATCGCTTCGTGGAGGTGGTAATCCACACGTACGCACGAACGGTAATTACATTCCCTATGGGAGGGGAAAATAGATGAGTAAGGTTCTTATATTGAAATAATAACATATAATTATATGTTATATTATGATTTTATTATATTGTAATTTTAAATATATAATTTAAGGAGTTAAAAGAAGAAGTAAAATGAAAGTGATCGGTTAAAATGATTACCTTCTCTTTGAGAGACCATCTTTGGATTTCTTCTTAAGAACCATAGGTAAGGTATTTTTGAGAGAATCAATCCTATAGAACTTGTATATATATTTTTAAAAGATTTTTTTTCATGGTTTTTTCAAGATAATTGGCTCAAGGTGGTGTGAATAATAGATGATAGGAGGTCTATTTTTATAGTGAAGGAAATGACACACTTGGAATTACTTAACGAATTTAAATATAATAAATTATTTTTCATGTTAAATTGAAAAGGTGGAAAAAATTTATAATAATTGATAGTTTAAGGTTTAAATCCCTTAAAATAATAAAAATTTTAGAGTTTTATATGGAATTTTAAACCTTAGATTTTGATTTAACCCTTTTGTTAACCAATTTTAACCTTAACTATATTAAAAACATTTTCAATACTAAATGGTTATAAATTTACTTATAAGTTAAAAATTGGATAAAAAATAGTCAATACATGAAATTATAGACCATATAACATCCCCCTTGTACTATTTAAATATTTTTATGATTTTTAAATCATTTAATTTTATATTATTTAACATAAAATACCATTAAAGTTATTTTAAGAACTATTCACATATTTTGACTTTAAATACATCAAGACAGGTATGGAATTAGAATCTAAAAACTTTAATGATAAATTTTAAATTATTATGAAACATAAAACTTATGTGATATAATAATTAATCCAAAAAATATTAATTTTAAATGTTTTCCAAATAATTTACTTTGCTTTTTTTACAGCTTGCACAGGCATTGTGTCAGTGTTGTATAAGCATTTAGGGTAATAATATCATCACTAAAAACTAAAAATAAATTACCATAAAAATAAAAAATTATTTATGTTAAAAATAAAACTGTATATTTATTCATAAAATCTTATTATCTCTATGTTAACACATAAGATAAAATAAAATCAATAGAGTGATATTTTAGAATTTTCCTTTACTTGAAAGAATTTAAAGGTATTTATCAAAGAAAAATGGAACCAAAATGTAATATTATAAAATATATTAAGTGGATGTTTTAAATAAACTCATAAAATATAAATCAGTTAGGTGTTATATATTTTTAAAATCCTTATCACATTATCTTTAACCTTAATTACCTGATTTACCCTTATCGAGGTGACAAATATTTACCACAGTTACTATTCATTATGACCAAAAATAAAAATGAACTATTTAAAAAAAATATGAACCTCCTAATTCCAAATATGTGATTCATTTTTCAATATTCATTTTTTATAATTGTTAGAAGTAACTTTTATTATAAATTCTTATAACACAATGAAAAATAGTTTTTAGAAAAATGTGGTTTAAGCCCAAAAACAAACTTATACCAAAATAATGTATAATGATTATGTCTATGTAATTAATTATATTATTTATAAATATTGTATAATTATGTTAATTTAAGATAAAGGTACTTATAAATTACTTTATTTAATAAAAATAAATGATATTTTTATAAAAAATGGTATTTTACACTATTCAATGAAAAATAAATGTTTTCATAAAAATCTAAAAATTTCACCATAAGATAATTTTAATATGATGATTAAAAAAATTATATTCACTTACTAAAATAAAATTCCTAAAAATGGTAGAAATTAATTATAATATTCACTCACAAAAAGCAATAAAGACTATTTATGAAGAAAATGTATTTCGAAGCATAAAATGACTTCCCTAAAAATTGAGTACTTATTTTTTAAGCATTGATCAATAAATTTTTATTGAGTAGGACTGTTATATATATATATATATCATAATGTGGTTACTCATATTCATACCTTCCAATTAAACTGTTAGGTTATAATGGTCACATTTAAATAATAATATTTTTATTCAATATCTCAAATCACATAAATCTTGGTGTTGTGTGTTATGAAATCTATCAAACATAGTATTAATTTAAACTAGATTTTCTTGGAATTATATGAGTATTGACCTTTTACCCACTCTAAAAGTCTTGTTTGAACCCAATCATTATCTCTATAGATATAAGTACCCAAGTAGTATAAAATTCCTCACAAATAGTCTTTAATGAAAAATTGCATTCCACCAATGTGATCTATGTATAAAAATTCACAGAATATACTATTTTTTGTCTAAACCTGACATCAAGGTGAGAATATATAAAGTACATAAAGAGCAGTAAATTACACAAAATTAAATTAATCATACATTGAATGTGAGCCTCGAGTAGTATCCAATCATGTAGTTATATCATCCATTCATATAGGGTTCAGCCTATATGGCATACCCCTTTAGTTACATGGCATATGGGACTCGCAAGTTAGTAGGGTACATAACATAGATACCTAAAATCATGTCTCTTATAGAAATAACTTGTTCATTAGTATACATGGTGTATGTTTCATGGGAATAGCAAGGTGTTAACTCTAGTAAAGAATGGGTTGTGTCATTAAAATAAATATAATGTATGATTTGAGGCTACACACCATGTGATATTTATCATGACTCTAGAAACCCTAGAAATCACATGACATGAGGAAAAACATGTTCCATGATGGAAACACATTGTGTGATCATTAATTAAATTACTAAAACCCCTAGCCACTGGATTCTTATTTCCCCACATTCACCATGATAACTTCTATTATTTTCACCCATCATTTGTGCCACCCACACCTATTGTCATTCCCACCCTCTGTCGACACCCTAATGGCCACTGTCTCTCCATGTCTGTGTATAGTCAACTTTCTTTTGGATCCCAATACCATCCTATAAACAATTCCACACTCGAAACTAAATACCCCCATCATATCTACACCAAATCTAGTGTCACACTTTCCTTTAGTTGTCCATCTTCCACCTAAGTTAACCTTCATCAAATTCATGGCCATTGTAAAGGCTGACGGTGATTGTTCATCATGAATAAAGGGAAATATGATAGAAATTAAAAAGTATAGAAAATAAAACATCGTCCAAATGGGTTTACATCCATCCAAACTTGAAATAGCATAACCTGAGGGTTATTACACCATGCACACACACCCAAAACCTCAATCGATTGAGGTTTAGGGAGAGAGAAATAGTGGACTATGGTGACTAGTCCAACCATTATTCATTGAATAAGGAGTGAATCCAAAAAAACAATTGATGATATATATTGAAAAAAAATCTCAATATTTGGTATCTCATGGATAATTTAAAATCAAATAATTTAGGTAATTTTTAAATATAACAAGGAAAATAATTGATAAAAGACTCATACCTCGATAGAGGATCATCGAAACTTCATGATTTTCCCCTACTCTATGATCTAATGAAAACTCTTCAAATAATATAGTGTGTATTATCCATTGGTTTTTTTATATAATAAATGGGGGATAAACCTAATAAATTAGATTAACTAAGATATTTATAGGGTTAGGTTTTGGAAACTATGTAAATTTAAAAAAAAATCCATTAAATGGATCAGTCCATGGGCCCAAACCTGAATAAAAAAAGTATAACTCTCCAAGGTAAAACTCGATGTCTTGAGTCAAACTGAACAGATGGATCTTCTATTAGCGGATCCATTTATAATATATTGATTATTTATCTCATTCTTATCTATTTAAGAAAAATATTATATTTATATATACTCATAAAAAATTAATTATTTTTTTGAGGTCCTAGGACACATTAAAACCGAACTAAACACACGGCCATATAATAAATTATTATTATTGATAAAGGAGTTAGAAAAAAATTTGTTTTATAAATATATCTCTATATTCAAGGATTTTCATCCCAAAAATCTCAAATTTCATAAATATTTGATGGTATTGATCTATCATTTGATTCTCATACTTCTACAAGCTCTTATGAGGATTCCCATGTTGCCAAAGAATACACACAAATGGAGCAACCCACCCAAAATAGTATTCTATTTATGTCCTTGATCAACACTAGGTACTCCATAAATGTGGTATCATCTTAAATATCCATCTCTCCCTGGTCGATAATTTTTTATTGTTCATACACATACCAACTTATATATGACATGTGTAAGATATTGTGTGCCCATTCTAACCACAAGGGGAATACTTGGTAATAAGAAACCTCACCTACCCTATGCTATATTTGGAATAGTCTAAAAATTATTAGATATATCTTAATTATGTGTTTGAATATCCTCAAACTATTTCTTGGTGATACCTTTAATAATTCATAATATTATTCTTCAAACTAAAAAGTCCTCCATCTTTGGTTAATGAAATAACTAATGATAACTCTGAGCTATATTCATCCATGCCCGGATCACTTGCACATTCTCCATCATAAATCAAACCAGATCAAGTCACATAATTGATGAATTGTTGATCTCTATCCAAAACAATTGTGACCTAAAGTGTTTCCCAGATATGGTCTCAAAAGTTATAATGTCGATAATGAAGTGGTAGTTGTTTTTATACATAAACATTAATAACATTATGTGATCAACCTAGATATTACTTAAATAAAGCATGTAAGATTACAACATGTCCTTAAGAACCTGAATGGTTATTTCTATCTATACTTCAATATGGGTGGATAATTCCATGCTCAACCATACCTACATTTTGAATTCATTTTTAAATATACTTTATAACTGGGATATAAATCAAGAATCTAGATCAAAAATGAACATATATAGAAATTAATCCAATCATATGATTTAATCTATGTAAAAGTTTCCCAATCTCTCCACCAAACATTTCTATCAAATTAAAAGGATGTGAGACAACTTAGTTGGTCATTCGATGAACACTGATATAGCACCATGAACCCATACTAAATTTTGAATTTAAATTATTAAATCCATCTATATATTGTCCCAATTACACTCTAGATACTAAATGGTTTGGATCAAATTGACTAGGAATTGATGCTTATCCTTCACCTACTAATAGGTAAAGCATCATGATAAAATAACTACAAAAAACTTATTTATGAATGGCCACTAATATTGATTTTTAAGTTATTATTATATCTTCCTCATTCTGTGATGCACCAAAAAATGATAGTTGTAATGCTTACTCAACACCTCCTCATACAGCCCAACCGGAACTATTGTCCACCCTTAGAAGATGATTATGTTCTCCTCTCCATCATAGAATCTAGAAACTATATATTCTGAGAATATATGATCATGAAAGACCTTTTATTCAATATCTCTAAGATGGGTCTCCCTAAATCGATGAAGAAGTGTGGGGGAAACCACCATCAATTTAAGGTAAAAAACAACTCTATCTTCCACCAATACCAATTGCATCAATAATGGATTCTAAAAATCCTACTACACCAGTTGAGAATGAGAGTTACTAATAATAGAATCAGTAACCAAATTTGCATTTATTAGTGTATATATTAATTTTAAGTCTTATTATTATAGTAAATATAGTTATATCCTCTAACTCTAGTTGATATCTTACTAGGAAAAAATATACTTGAAAATATTGTTCTATTTGTAAACCATGAATAGATCACCAATAATTTATTATCTCTAGGACTTCAAGGAAAACACTACTACTGAAATATCCAAATCATGGGTTTCATAAATATTCTCTT
Source organism: Viscum album (assembly GCA_963277665.1). Taxonomy (NCBI): domain Eukaryota; kingdom Viridiplantae; phylum Streptophyta; class Magnoliopsida; order Santalales; family Viscaceae; genus Viscum; species Viscum album. Next base: position 562,834,168 of record OY728164.1, on the reverse strand, counting down.
ATGTTCTTAGGTACCTAGATCCATAAGTAATCACTTCCTTCCTATACATTACAAATATCCAAGCCTATATCTAGAGTAATTGTAAAACACCAAATGATCAATTCCTTCCTCTGGTATTCATAGAATAAGAGAATTGGTCAACCAATACTTTATCTCTTAAAAATATTCCAAATATTTATAAAAACATATGAAAGGATGCTCCATTCAGGTAAGGGTGTTTATTGGATCCACAATATAAGAGAATTATTCTATTAATATCTAGTAATACCTTACTAGTACAAGAAAAATATGCATTACCAGAACAATATTGAGAGGATACCAGGCTATAATAGCCTCAATATTTGTGGGGCGAACTGATACTCCACCCTCAGAGATGAAATTCCCCAAAAAATAAATTTCATGAATCCTAAATTTTTTACTTTAACAGTTTTCTATAGAATTTTTTCTCTTGAAGTAAGTCCAAGGAAAAAATGAAATGATTGACATGATCATCCTAAGATATAGAATAGATAAGGATGTTATCACTAAAGAAAACTAAAAACATTTCTAAGAGTAGCTATATGATATATTTTATGAGTCCTATAAATACTATATGGGAATTAGTTACTCCAAACAACCTCACTATGAATAATGACACCTGAACACCATCTTCAAGGGGTCCGCCTCATGAACATGAAGTTAATGACACCCAGAGATGTAATTGATCTTTGATAACCACTTTTCTCTCATCAACTATTCAAAGAGGTCATCAATCCTCATATGAGGGTATTTATTATTAACATTTACCTAGTTAAAGTGGTGATAGTCGATACAAAGCCTCAAAATCTCATCCAATTTCTTGGAAAACAATGTGGGAGCTTCCTAGGGGGACACACTAGGGCTAATTAAATATTTTTTAAAAGGTATTCTAGAAACACCTTTTTAAAATGAAGTGACTCCATGTATTAAGGAAATGCCTCGTATAATTAATGAAAAAAAAAAGTTACAATAGTTTAAATGATGGAATTTTACATTTATCTCTTTAGAAGATAAAAATCATCTCATTGGGAAGGGTGTTGGAGAATATGAAATCATAGTAGCTCACCACTTTGTTTGAAAAACCATTAGAAAGTGAATTAGCTTCATGATATGCTTGTGTGATGAAGTAGTGTATTAAGGATAGTGTGTCTAAGAATTTTATCCATTTAGAATTTATTTTCCAACAGAAGAGGATGTTACCAGTTCTAAAAGCTTTTATAATCATGGTAGATTCACACTTAATCCATAAGTTGTTCCAGCTCCATTGACTTGACATGTCCATTGTATTGATCAAAAAAAGTATTTTAGCATCTAATGATGTGGAAATTATATAGGTTATATAAATTAAACCTATAAAAATACTTTTATGATCTCTATAAACATCTCCATAACCTATAGGTCTTAGAATCCCTCTGGAAGCTCTATAAAAATTACATTTAACCCATCCAACAAATAGTGAATTCCAAATGTATTAAAAAGTTCCTGAAGGAGGGTAGAAATTACCCATGATTTTAAGTCATGTTAGAACTGATAAATCATAGATAAAAATTTTCAGTGGCCCAACTGTAGAGAATTAAAATTTTTCACTGTCGCAATTATTTTAACAATGAAAGATTTAATTCTAAAAGAGGCATGATCATGCATGATCTTATTCCTACCATGCCATATGATATGGATGAGTTCAGTACTGACCACTTTGAATAGTTTCATGAGTTTTTTGGGACATCATAAGCTGAAATAACTCCTTGATATGGTCAATAATCCAGTCAACACATGGAGGGTATGTCTCAAAAATGTCAAAAACTGCATTCCAGAGGGTAGGCATTGCAGAATCTTAGGAAGAGATGATTCACATCCTCCTTGAGATTTCCTATAGAAAAATATCCATGTAATATTATATAATAGTGGAAATTTGATCCTCTAAATAATCCATATAACATAAATCTATGCTCACAGACTGATGATAAATTAGTTATAACTTTTTAGGGTTGGCCCTCCTCATCCTGCCTGAAGGTCCTACTCACCATTAAAGGTGAACTTGGACCCATATGCTTGTTGGAATATCACTATATAATGATAAAATATACCTAAGACTAGACTTTATACTATAATTTCATACCAAGTATGAAATCATACGTTCGTATTTCTAACATTATGAGATCTCTGTAAAACATCTCTTTCTTGATAAATCTTTCACTGATAATAGTTATGGGTGAGAGGATGATCACCACTTGTAGGAGTCTCTGTCCAAAAAGGTTAGGATATAAGCTCCATTAGTACTCTTTAATCTCATAAAAATGATGTAAAAAGGAAAATATTGGATCATTCTAGTGTCCATAAGTATGAGTTATAGAGTTGAAAAGATACAATTTATACCTTGAACCATTTTTAGCACTTATTGATAAAAACCCTCTATAGCTTGCATCTATCCAAGACCCTGAATTTCAACACCTTATTCCTATTGAGGTACACCTTGAGGTGGCAGAAGTTGTGGATTAAAGATCAACCCACCTACAACTCTTCTTATTACACAACATTATCCTCTATTAAATCCTCCTCTAGGAGGTCCACCCTGAACATAGTGGAGAGGCCCTTGATTCTGACACTACCTTTGACATGGAGGTAAGTCTAATGTATGACCTTGGATTACCTCTATAACTCACCTTCTTGGATAGTCTAAAAAAAGTGTTCTATACCTCTATAAGAAAATAAAATACTATCTCCCTATTGATTGGACCCCCATAAGGATTCCTCTACTATAAATCCCTAAAACCAGGGTCATTTATATGTGTTCCTTCATTGGTTGGATCTTGTTACATGTTGTTAGCTAGTTGCTACTGACTAATCTACCTCAAATAAAATAGTTCCAACTTCAATACATGAATGTGCCTCCTAAAGGAAACTGTCAATCACAATGGATATCTCTATAAATCTAGAATATATGGGGATACATAGAGGTTTAACACCAACTTGAATCTCTCTTTATAGTCCTCACTCAAACTTGGAAGCTAATAGGAATCCATCATAAATCATTTATATGATTTACCTTTGGAGGTCTATAAATCTCAACATATGCTAAATAAACATCATGTTTTCCTAATATATATCTTGTGTATCTTAAACTAGTACCATACTCAGTGTCACCAGATATTACTCATCTCTAAACAATCACTAAAACTCTAACTAAGGTAAAGTGACCTCATCATAAGTCTGAGTAGTCTGAGTATTCAGTGACCACCAATGGCTTGCTACACCCTAAAGATGATTCAATTTAGGAATTAATATATTTTTGATGAATGTATCAACCATATAGAATACAAGGGGCACTGACTCTATCCAACCCTCTACTACTAGAGGATTGGGATCACCTCAAACTCTAATTAGCAACTTGTGCTAAAACTCATGCATTGTACTCTGTCTATAGGTAACCTCGTCCTTCTCAATGATGACTATTTCTACCACATAGTTGGAAGTTTTGTGATCTATAAAATAGGTGAAGTATATTACCTCTACTCATGGGGTTGGGATAACACATAATCAGGTCCCTGAATCAATGCCTCGTTACTCAAATTGTCAATGAAAAGAGGCTAAATCATCGACACAGGATCTTCACAACTCTGCAAAAAAATTATAGATGGATGGATGTGGGGTGGCATATTGAATTCAATAAGATGAACCATACTTATCAAAGAATATTTTTTGAGATGACTTAAAAAATGTGTAAAAAACATAAATAATTTTCTTATGATGAATATATCATCCTTCTTGTATGTTGAAACTTGTTCCTTAGATTTCTGAGTCAACTAATAGATTATTAGAGTCCTATTGAAAGGATACATTGGTCTCCTACACCTGTTTTCTACTCCCTCATTTTTAAACTAAACTCAAGAACCATTAACACCTTTTCCCTAAGTATCCCAAACCAAACCTCATAATAATCCAAAATATATCCCTAATACAAACATGATCTAATATAACTCTGATAGGATTTAACCCACTAGGTCACACCTGGCACATCAATTAAGTTGAGTGTGCCACCCCAATCCCCCCTCCAACTAGATAGGGGCTATTAACTAGAACCAAAACGTTATATTACACATATGGGAGACCTTATCATAATGATAAACTATAAAAACCCACATATCTATAGTGAAATAAAGTATAACCAACAATATAATGATAACATAATTAAATTATCAAATTATATTATAATATGCATGCATAAAACCATGACTAATTAGAACAATTAAAAAGATGAAAACTCTAAATGGAAATGAAATAAATTGGAATGATATACTCTAGTGTGATATAACTATGAAAATATGGGAAACACCTCTTCACTAAAATGGATCTAGGTATGGTATTTAATAACAAACATCACTACTATTCATTAATAACCACTAGCTCTAATAGCTCTATGTCCACCAAAGTCTCTTCCAAACTATATAAAATATGCACTAAGACAATATGTGTGGGAATGAAGGATTTTTAAATGGTGACTATGAAAATACCCATTATGACACCCTAGAAAAAATGGGTGAACCAAAAATATAATTCAACTCAAAACTCAATATAGTGGGAGAAACATATAATCCTTAAGAAGACCCATACAAGATTTTAAGAATTGGACAAACAATGTCACAATGAATTCCTAAGATAATATCCTAGTTATAAGTCATATCTTGAAGGAAACCATGAATTATTGATATATCATAAAACCTATAACACATGAACTAACCAACTTTCATAACTTTTACACCACCTTTTTTTAATCATAGTGGGGAACCCACTAAAGGTTCTAAGTGCAGAAAAAGTGCATATTAGTCAGTTTCCAACTTATATTTTTGCCATATTAAATGATAATTCCAAGATTTTAATGATTAATAATATCATGAACAATGAAATTATATTGAATATTAATTGTAAGAAACCTAAAACAAATAATAGAGGATCTTTTCATATACAATTTATAATTAATTCATTTGAGTAAACAAAAACCTTGTGTTAAATTTATTTTCTCAGTGTTGAATCTGATGAAGACTTTACATTGTACTAACATTGATTTAGAGTATTCAAGTGTATTATCCCTATAGTAGTGATCCACATGTGCACCATTAACATGTGATTAATAGCATAGAAATATCTGGGTTCTATCATTAAAGATCATATCTCATGCATCATTCGACATTGATTTCCACAAGAATTACTTTGAGTGGAAGGACTCCCCTCATTCTATCTAGAATCAAGAGGGTTGGAGTGAAGTATTTCTCTTCATTCCTAGGAGTTATCTAAAAGATGAAATCTATAGGGATTGATAGGATTCTCTATATGTTTTGAGCATAATGATTAAATTGTCTAGGTTTCTTCATAATCAGGTTTAAATAGTGCTAGGGTTAGAGAATAATAATTTCCCATAGGCCCTTATGATTCTCTTAATCCCCATAAAATCCCATGGATAAGTAATATTATTATTATTATTTTATTTACATGCACTAATATTCTGGAAAAATAAATATTATTTCCTTGAATAAATAAAATAGTATTTATTCAAGTAATATTTAATATGAAATTTCTTAACAGACCATTAAATTTGATCCACCAATCCTCATCAATATTTATCGGTCCATGAATAATGAATATTTATTTAAATAAATAAATATCACTGCATTATTCACTAATAAATAAATACTATATTCCTTGAAATAATGAATAAATATTTGTTAAATAATAAACTCACAAATATTCTCTCAAATAACTGGTGACTAAATATAAGTGATCAACCAATTATGAATAACTATTAAACAACATATGGGAAAAATATTTATTCAACATGTTAAATTCATATATAATTCAACTAAGGTTATGGATACACATTATGTGTGACCCTATAGGGTGCTTTCTAAGTGGAATTAGGCTGTATTGCCTAAAGTATAAGGTAAGTATCTAGTAACACATCAAGGAACCCATAGAGAAGGTAGATAATGTTGTAATGGAATACAAAATCATATTAATGTAAACTATTTAATGTAATCCCTTGATCCTAATATCTCTAATTAAGAAGGTTTCATGCTGGTATCATCAACCTATGTGTTCAATGTCTATTTCTTTGACTTTCCATAAATGAACTTACGAATGAAACAACCATGGACAAGGAAGTAATCAGGAAGATATATTCCCATAAAAGGGTGTGAAATATCATCTCTCATTCTTAAATATATGGTACAAATCCTTTATAAAATTATTCATTGATACCATATCAATCATGATGCACCCAACATACCCAGCTTTACCATGAAAATATGTCATCATGGTTTATAGAAATACATCAAATTACACAACTCATGATATTTATTAAAAATAATATTAATGTATAAGGACCATTAAACACATATAAATATAAGAGAATCTAATGACACGTATAAATTTAGATTTCCTACTAGTAGGGAAAGTTCTCATAATCACCTTTCTTAAGACTGGAAGGGGTGAACCTCATGAGAAGAAGTATCAATAACTTATAAGTACCCAAACCTTGATGAACTATATCATTTTTATCCTATAAAATTATATCATCTATCCATAGAATGTATATTTAATAACAATATCATGGTACTTCTAGGTTCTCATCATAGAGGGGAATTTCTATACCCTTTTTAGTATGACACGTACTCTTAGAAAATTATCACATATTATGCCACACATAAGAACAATCATGATGTGATAAAAACATTATTAATTATTAAAAAAACATGAATATAAGTATTCATAAAGTATATAGAAGTTGGTTCTAGGGTACCAACTTCAATAGATACCCACTTTCACTAGAGACAACTTCTAAAAAAATTTAATCCACTGGATCTCACATGATATTCATGCATATTATGAGATAATAATTTAGTCAAGGGGTATAAAAAATTTTACTCCTTAAAAACTCTAATCACTGATACCTCATCCCTCTAAGAAAAATCCTTCAAGAGGTGATATTTTCTAATTATGTGCTTCATCCTTTGATGCGGACTTTCCTCCTTTACAAGAGACATCACTGTAGTATTATCAAAATATAATGTGATAGCTTCTTTACTATTGGGGACCACATTAAGTTCTTAAATGAATTTTCATATCCAAGCTAATTATTTGGATATATTAGAAACTACTATATACTCGGACTCTATTATAGAATTAGCAAAAACTGCCTTTTTTTAACTCTTCCAACTCACAGCACCTCCATTAGGAATTAAGACATGTACTTATTATGATTTCATATTGTTTTAACATATTTCGAAACTAAAATCAATATATCCCCTGATGACTAGATCCTGATATCCTATATATAAAAATAATTTATCCTTATTATTCCTTAGATACCTATGTATATCCTTAACAGTAAACCAATGTTGATCTCAAGGATGTACTTAATATCTGACTACCATGATCAAGTCATAAAAAACATCAATCCTTGAATATAACATGAAATACATGATCAACCATAACGTATAAGTGTATGGGATATTACTCACTCCCACTCTCTATCTATCTCTCTCTCTATTTGTGTATAAGGATAAATTTTATTGGATAGATGTATACGATGTGATACTAAAATCAATCCCCTCTTATATTGTTCCATATTAAATCTCTTTTGTATATGGTCAATATATATACCTTGACTTAGCCCAAGAATACTTTTGTATATATAAAGAGTGATCTTGACTCAAATGATATATGCCACAACACCTAATCCCTTTGTAGAGAATTACTTGTTCAAATAGTCCTTAATTGGATGTAAGACTGGTATATTGTTTCCAATAAGTAATACAACATGAACATATACTACTAGTAATATGACTACTCTCCAACTAAACCTTTTTAAAACATATGGCCCATATTTATTCTTTATGAAACCAAAATATATTATGGATTCATTGATCTAAATGTTTCATGACCTAGATTCTTACTTCAATCTATAAATGGATCTCTGTGACTTGTATATCTTATTTTAATTTGTAGGAGTCACAAACCCTTCAGGTTGTGTCATATAAAAATCTCCATAAAGGTTATAATTAAGGAAATATATTTTGAAATCCATATACTAAATATCATATTCATGTAAATTTGTTATATCAAGAAGAATTATGATGGATCTAAACATTCAAAATAGAAAAAAAAAGTTTCATCATAGTCTATGAACTAATGATTTTTAAACCTTTTATCCACAAAATTTTCTTTATAGGTACTAACATTACCTTACATGTCCATTTTTCTCCTAAATACCCATTTATATCCAAAAGGATTTACTTTAACTATAATATTGACTAAAACCTAGACTTGGTTTAGATATATGGAATCCATCTCAAAATTAATAACTTATTTCCTTATTGGAAATAAGATCATTATTGTTAACCAATAATGATTAAATATCTTTAGTGGAAATAAAACCATATATTTTTTGTTCAATAACCTATCTGGTTCTTTTATGTAGTACTTGTGTTTCTAGAATAGCCTCTTCTATAATGACCTATGGAATCTGTTCCTACAAAAACTCTTGTGTGTCTTGAGAATAAAATTCATCAAAGTCAGTATTTCTCCCACTATCTTTCTTGAGGATGTGTCCCCCTATAAAAAGGTATAATTCTAGTAAAATGAAATTATTTTATCTAAATTTTTTTATTGTTAATATCCAATAGTTTATTTAAGATGTCCTATAAATATTCACTTCAAGCCTCGAGGTGCTAAAGTGTTTCTTATTAAGGCCTTAACGAATTCCTCACATCCCCATGCATTCAAGTTCGAAAATATAAGTTTCTTATTATTACAAAACTGGTATGGGATACCATTTGTCACTTTGGTTGGCACTAATTTTTGTAACGCCCTAAGATTTTAAAATAGCACTATGTTCAATATCATATAAAATATGGAAACATAAGCTTAAATAAATGAAGGGATATTATTATCAAAATATGAACGTTATAACCAAGCCATTGAATTGGAATGTATGAATTGTATTAACCATTTTCTGAATTTTATATGAAACTCCCTCTCAATAAAAATTTTCGGATTAATGATTATTAAATAAGAACTCAATTTTTAGTAAAGTCGTTTTATTCTTCAAAAATATGTTTTCTTCAAAAATGTTTTTATTGATTTTTGTGAGTGAATATTATAATTAATTTCAAGAAATTTTGTAAATTATATTTTATAAAAAAATATATCATTTTTAAAATCATAATACCATAATTATATTAGGGTTAAATTTTTTCATTTTTCTAAAATAATTGATTTTTTAGTAAATAGTGAAAAATACATATTTTTCAAATACTCTTATTTATTTTTATTAAATAAAGTAATTTAAAAGTCTCATTGTATTTTTAATTTGGTATTATTTTTAAATATTATCCATTTTACTAATAATATTCTAATTAATTCCATTTTAATTTTCAATATTCATGATTTTTATATAAATTAATTTTCATGAATTTTTTCTAAAAATAGTTTTCCATTGAGTTTTATGAATTTATATTAAAATTAATTTAAGATACTTATAATAATTTAATTTTATTAAATGGAAATAATTTTTTATTTATAAATTTAAATTTATCCTAGTATGAATTTTTTGATATTTCTCTATGGAAGTTAAATTTTTGGTGGATAATAAAAAATACAGTTTTTATGAAATACGATTTATTTTATGATATCTCCAAGGAATAAATATAATATAAAAAAATTTATAAAATATTAAGTAAATAATTTATGATAATATACTAAAAATATTACAAAAATATAATTCATAGAATAAAAATTATAATTTATTCCATGATAAATTTGAAAATCATTTTCAGTGTCAATATAGTACTTGTGCAGCACTGGAAAAGTCAAATTTGGTGTCCTAATGATAAAAATAGAGAATTAAAAATTATTTTTCACAAATTTTTTTATTAAATATTATTTATAAATAATTTTTTCATGATAGTTTCAAATTTTAGAGTTATATAACAAAAATATTATCCAAATTGTTTTACAATGCTTGCACAAGGCTAGAAAAGTAAAAATAACATATTAAATAAGTTATCATGAAAAATGTGTGATTAAATATAAATACTGAATGAATATAATGTTTTATATTGAAATTAATTTATTTATTTTTATTATGTTAATTCTTAAAAATTTATAAATGAAATAATAATCTTAAATTCTTATTCACCATCGACACAGTGCTTGTGCAAGTAGTAGAAAATCAAGTAAATGATTTTTAAAGCTCTAAAAATAATTTTTTTGTGTGATTTATAGTGTACCGTGAATTTTTTACATAAATATAAAATATTAGGGTTATGTTGAAGGTTTATATTTTAATTCCATTGATATAATGTTTTTTACATAGTTAAATTATGTGGATAGTTCTTAAAATGACATTAATAATATTTTATATTAAATATATTTTATTAAATTATTTAAAAAACATAAAAATATTTAAATTTGGAAATTATGATTATAATTGGTCTAAAATACCATATCTTTCCATTTATGATCCAATTTCTAACTTATAAGTAAAATTATAATCCTGTAAAATTGGGAATTTAATTATCATCGTTAAGGTTAAAATATGTTTAATGAGGTTTAATCTATAAATATAAGTATTAAAATGACCTAAACACTTTATTAAAATAATTTTTTGGGTTTTATTTTTAAATAAACCTTATAAAATTTAATATGAGTCATTTTTAATTCATTTTACCTTTAAATTTTCTTAATAATATTTTAAGACTTTGAAAATTTACAAGTGTGTCACTCACCTCAATTATAAAAGGGCACCTCCTCTCCTCAATTATTTACACCTATTAATACATTTATATCATCCAAACTGTGAAAAAATATCTTACCAAAATACTTAGAAATTTTATATATTTTTTTCCAAAATACCTACTATATGGTCCTTCAGAAGGAATCTAAATAAATTCTATCGAAGAAGAGGTAATCGTCTTTACTAACTCTTTCAAGTGTATTCCTCTTCTAATCCCTTTAAACATATTTTAAAAATATTAAATTAAAAAATAAATTATTATAAATATATGTATATATATATATATATTATTATTATGTTACAACTATTTTCTATATCTTTTACATCCTATAAAAAGTGAAAACATCACTCATGTGTACGTACATCTTACCGCATCCACATAGAAGTGTAATTTTTTATTCATAACCACTTTAATTGTATGGTTATATAGATGGAAATAATGAATATATATGATATTTATGGAATAATTATTCTTATATAATTATAATATCATATCTACCTTCATAAATTCAAATCTGCTATTATAACATCGCTTATGCGTACATGTGGACTACAACCTCCATGAAGTGATGTGATTTGTTTTTTCAATACTATTTTACATGGATGGTAATAAGGATAGATTTAATGTAAATATAAGATATATATTATATAAAAAGTATACTTTAAATTTTAATCATTAGTCAACTTTATTTAATTTTATCCATCAAAAAGTGAAAATTGAATTCTTGCATACGTACGGCCAACCATCTCCATAAATGGTGTAATTCATATTTCTATCTCTATATTTTATGGATGACTCTAAAATATCAAAATATTTAATATATATGATATTTTTATCATGAATAACATTTTATATATGATTAAATCTTGATAAATATGCAAGTACTGAAGCTACCAAATCAAAACATACATGAAAAACATAGTAGTTAACACCCAAAATAATGATAATAATAAAATATTATTAACAAATGGGTGATAAAAAAGTTATAAGTGGATCATATATGATATTATTTATATGTGTATGGTTATTTTATGTAATTATAATAAATCTAAAGTTACTATATATGAGGTTAAAATTACTTATGATGCCAGTCAAACTTGAGGTAAGGGATTTCATAATTAAATTTATTTTCATTGGGTTATATAACTTATTTTTTATCTTTGATATACTAAAATTATGTATGTAATATAATTTAAATATTTAATGTTTTATTTTCAATTGTTTTATGTTTATTTACATTTTTTATGCATAATCACTTCATTGATTAATTCTCACTTCAATGTTATGATCATTATAAGTGGTTTATTAACTTAATTTCCATTCATTGTGTTATACTTATACTATGTTGACTATGATATGCCATGGATATGTGTGAAATTAACTATGATCATATTATATTGTATTTAAAATTATTTTGTTTTTTTATTTACATTTTTCACACATAATCACTTCATTGATTAATTATAACTTCAATGATATGATCTTTGTAAGGTATTTTTTCTCAATTTCCACCCCATTGAGACATATTTGGTATTATGAACCTATTTATTTTAATGTAGTGGATATACTACCCATTTTAGGAATTTAAAATTAATATATATTTATTTATGATGATTATTTTTTCATTTCAAGTTTATTATTTCAAGGGTTACAATTTAAAGGATATCAAAGTGGTATGAATTTATTTTATAATCTCATTTTCTTTGGGGATTGCTTATATTTTCATTGATGGAATATTATAATATTTTCATCATAAAATCCATACATTTTATTATCATCTAGATATTTAAGGAGTTTATATGTTTTCTTATAAATTTTTCTCTCTTTTGAACTTGAATCAATAAATGAAACTTTTAAAAGAAAAATTAGTCTTATTTCTCTTTTTGATAGGGTGTATTTTTCTTCCATGTCCACATTATTCAAAATTATTTTAAAAAATACTTTTTTATTTAGTAAAATGATTTATCTAGGAAATTGTATTTTATATTTGAAATTATAAAAGGTTTAAATTAATCTTATAATGTTTTCCAAAAGGTTTATTTTTTTATTTATTTAAAAAAATTCAAAAGGAATGTTTTATTTTTAACTCATACGTAGTTAAAAAACATTCCCGCCACCATAAATATTTTATTCTCTATAGATTTTTCTAAAATAGTTCAATGAATTTACAAATTAATATACTCATAGAATATTATTTAAAAAAATCACTTATAATTTATATTATTCTTTAAAAGGATTGATTATCCTTAAAAAACTAATATTCTAATGAGTTGATGGTAATATTTTATCTCTTACTAATTTCATAGTCATTAAATTTCTCTTGAAAAATTCACTTACTGGTGATTCTTGGTTATTAAATTTCTATTAAATATCCATATTATTTGTATCATGTATATGATTATTTCCAAAACCGTATACTATTTATAAAAATGGTTTTTACTTTTAAAGTTATTTAATTGACTGGGGAAATATGGATATTTCATATTCTTTACTCAATATAGAAATTTATTGATAAGGAATGTTTTTTATGAATTAAATTTATCATTCAATATATGAGTAATGTATTGTACATGTAGTGATGGGTGATTCCTAGAATTATATTTCCCCTCGATGCATTGAATGGTCTCATGAGACAAACTAATTAGAAAAACTTATTAAATAGGTTTTGGAGTATACCTACCCATCAATTAAACTATCTTGGCAAAAGGATTTGATAGTAAATTTATCATGATTTTTATGATCATGAAGTCCAATATTAAACATTTCCTTCATTTAGAATTCAATTATTACTATCCATGTGTTTTCTATGTTGATATTATCCATGGATACTTATTTAACTTAAGTTTTTATTAATTGGAATTTTTTCAGTTATTTACCTTTCCATATTGATTATTCCTTATTTATTCTATGATAGAATCCTCTTTATGCATTATCTTACTAAAAATTTGAGCTCATCATTATTTTTTTCCTTTCCCCAGGATATGAAGAAGGAATCCTTGAATGAGTTCAAGGATGTAGAATATTTACTTTCCCAATGTTTTCATATTTCATTTCCAATATAAAATGGGAATCATGTATATATATAGTTCTTCAATAATACTAAACTAATCTATACATGGTGATTATATCCCTTATATTTTATATCAATGTAATAAAATATACATTATCTTTGGGTTATTGGAGTTGGGTTCATTACAGTTAGTATCATAGGAAGTTTAATATAAACCTTGGGAATTAGATTTAGAGAAATATGTATTAAGGAAAATAACAGTATAAAATAATTTAAGGATAAGTCTAAGTATAGCATAAAATCTTAAGATTTAAGATTGTGTGGTTTTTCAAGCAATATATACCTTTCTAGATAAAATAAGTGGGCGTGGTTTTGAAATTTATGAATCTAGGGGTAATGACCACAAAAAGAGTTGTTTGAGTATATCTCAACCATGATTATGGTGAATAGTGAGTGTGACCTTAATATGCACATGGTTTGACACTCTCAAGGGATATGTTTGGGTTAATTAAAATTTTCTATATGAACTATTATGATGAATGAGAGAATATAACCTATGGAACCCTATGATATTTTACATTGATATGGGATAAACCTAATGTGTGTTGGGTTGATGGTACTAAGGTCAGTCATTATTTTAAAGGTATAGATACCCCTTTTTAGTTTTTATGTGATGGTAGTTTAACATGATTGGTGATATTTTGGGATACATTTATGGGAATACAACCCTTTGGTTTATTAGATGTTTTAGTGAGAAGGTTATTTGAGGAATAATGATTTTATATTTTTTGTATGTAGTTTTAAATTTATTGATACCCTTTATGGTTAATATGATCATTAATGTTATGGTAATAATAGTCAATTAATAATGTTCGATTTTGTGGAAAAATATGTTATATAGAAAACCTTTGTGGTTAAAAATTGATTTAATGGTTAATGATATTTTTGAGGATGCTCATCATATTTATGAAAACATTATAGGAATTCTATTAATATAGTTATAGAAAATGAAGACTTGCAGGTTGGCGACAACATGTTGCTTCTGAAAAGGTCGTGGGTCTTAAACCCACAACTAAAGGGTGATAAGGTGTAGTGCCTACCACTGGCCTACATGATTTCATGGTTAGTATAATTTATTTCATTTAAATGATTTGAATAATAATGATTAATTTAATTTTTTGAAGAATATTATAGGACAAAATCATTTTTAATTTTTTGGGATTTTTAGGTGATTAATGATATTTTAGGAGATTTTTTATTGGATTGAGATATATATAATATTTAGGTTTAACATAAATTATTATCTAGGAAAAATGTTATTACATTTTTGGATATGAAAGCTGAAGGGTATGAGATAAACATTGATGTTAAAAAATGAGGTTATTATGGTTATTTGGGATATACAGTTATTTATTTATGTAATTATCTATGTTAAACCTTTGGTTTTATTGTTGAATTTTATAGATTAATGTATTATTACATCATATGAATATTTATCCATATTTTATAAAATGTTCTAATAATTTTTTTTAATAAATATCTATAGATAATAGGAATAAATTTTCTTTCTTTTATGAATATTTTGATCCATTAAAATTTAATTTTAATGCTTCATGTATGGAAATTTTATTTTGAATATTCATTTCTTGGAGTAATAGATGAGGTGTTAATTAATAAAATCACAACCAAAGGATGAAATTTTGATTATTGAATATAAATAAATAAACTAATTACATTTTATCATAATCTATATCTTGATAGTAAATTAATCTTTAAAATCTTATCAAATGATCTTTAAATTAAAATGTTATCCTTTTACCTTCATTTCTGATGAATTAATGGTCTTTTCAAACCTCACTAAAATATGGTTTTTTGGTCCTTAACTTTATCATAACCATGATCTATATCACTATTTATTATTCCTTGGATTATATTTTTCCTTCCATGTCTATATTTTAACTTCTCGCCAATTTTATCATTATCTGGGAACCCAAATATGTGATATTTTAGGTAACCTTTATGTTTCCCCCTTTCCCTTTTATGAAGAAGTTTTATTATCCATATGTACGATGTGGGTTTTCAACAAAGGTTGAACCTTTGATAATGGTGATAAAATTGTGAGGGTTTAATTTATTTAAGTGGGGTATAATGTAACACCCTGATATTTTTAAATAACACTATATTCAATAGCATATATAACATACAACACCAAGCTTAAACAAACAATGTAATATTATTATTAAAATATGATCGTTATAATCTATCCACTAAATTGGAATATATAAATAGTATTAAACACATTAATAAATATATATTAAGGTCCTAATCAAAAAAAATTATTGATAAATTCTCAGTCAATAAGCACTCAATTTTTAGTAAAGATGTTTTATTTTTCAAAAATACATTTTCTTAAAATTGATTTTTATTACTTTTTCTGATCGAATATTATAATTCATTTATAAAAAATTTTGAAACTATATTAAATAAAAATATGTAATTTTTTAAATTATAATAACAAAATTATCATAGGGTGAAAGTTTGGTATTTTTCTAAAATAATTGATTTTTTAGGGAAAAGTAAAAGATGCAGATTTTTCAAATACTGTTATTTCTTTTCATTAAATAAATAAATTTAAAAGTATAATTATATTTTAAATTTGGAATTAAATTTAAATAATATCCATTTGAATTATCATAATCAAATTAATTCCATTTTAATTTTAAATATTCATGATTTGGATATAAATTAATTTTCATGCTTAAAATGCATTATTTCTAAAAACCATTTTTCGTTCCATTTTATGAATTTATATTAAAATTAACTTCTGAAACTTATAAAAATTGAATTATATGAAATGAAATACATTTTTATATTCATCAAGTAAAATTTTTCCAAGTATAAATTTTTAATATTTTTTTGAGGAAGTAAACTTTTTGGTGAATAGTAAAACATATAATTTTTTTGAAATACGATCTCTTTTATGATATCTCCAAGACATAAATATGACATAAAATTTTACAAAACTTTTTGATTGAATAATTTAAGATAATATAATACAAATATAAATCAAAACATATAAATTATATTTTATTTCATGATAAATATGAAAATAATTCTCAGTGTTGACACAGTGTCTGTGCAGCACTCAAAAAGTCAAATTTGGTGTCCAAATGTTAAAAATAGATAATTAAGAAGTCTTTTAATGAATTAATTAGTAAATATTATTTATAAATTATTATTTTTATTGATATTTTTAAATTTTGGAGTTATATTACAAGAATATTATCCAAATTTTTGTGCAATGCTTAAGTAAGCCTAGAAAAGTTAAAATAATATATTAAATAAGTTTTCATGAAAAATATGCGAGAAAATATAGATATTTAAAAATTATAAAGTTTTATATTTAACTAAATTTAATTATTTTTATGATGTAAATTTATTTTTAAATTTTATAAATGAAATAACTACCTTAATGTCGACATGGTTCTTGTGAAAGCCGTAGAAAAAACAAGTAAATGGTTTTAAAAACTCTTAAAGTAGTTTTTTTGGATGATTTATAGTTTCAACCAAATTTTGAACATAAATATAAAATATTATGGATTTTTAAAAGGTTTATATTAAAATTAAATTTCTTTCATGGTGTTTTCAAAGTCAAATTATGTGAATAGTTCTTAAAATGACATTAATAATATTTTATGTTAAATATATTTTATTAAATTATTTAAAAATAATAAAAATCATGTAAGAGGAAAATTATGAGGATATTTGGTCTAAAATTTCATCCCTTTTCCACTTATGATACAATTTTTAACTTATAATTAAAATTATAAACATTTAAAATTGAAAATTTCATTACTACGGTTAAGGTTAAAATGGGTTTACCAGGGGTTAATATAAAAAGATAAGGGTTAAAATGACCAAAAAATTATATAAACCTAATTTTTTTGTTTAATTTTGACCGTAAATTTAAAAATTTCTAATATTATTCATTTTCTATCCATTTTACCAAGAAATTAACTTAATAATATTTTAAAACTTTGAAAAATTACAAGTTTTTCACTCACCTCAATTATAAAAGGGAACCTTCTCTCCGCACTTATTCATAACTATTGATCCATTTAGATAAAAAAAACTACCAAAATATGTTCCCAACATAATTATACACATTAAATTCATTTTTTTTTCAAAAATACCAACCCTAGTGTCCTTAAGAAGAGATCTAAAGGAAGTATACCGAAGAAGAGGTAATCGTCTTTATTGACTCTTTCATGTTTATTTCCTCTTATAATTTATATAAACCTATTGTATCCATCATAAAAAAATATATAAATTATTATAAATATACTTATACGTTATTATTATTATTTTATAAACATTTTCCATCTCTTTTAAATTCTATGAAAAGCAGAAACTTCTGTCATGTGTACGTGCGGCTTATTGTCTCCATGAAGCGGTGTGATTCATTTTTTCATCGCAAATTTAATTTGATGGTTATAAATATAGAACTAGTGTATATATATGATATTTATAAAATAATTTTTCTTTTATAATTATAATATCATATCTACCTTATTACCTTTTAATCCAATGGAAAATGATAACGTCGTTTGTGCATATGTGTGGACTACCACCTCCACGAAGCGATGTGATCTGTTTTTAATTTAAATTTTACATGGATAGTAATAAGTATATATTTAATAAATATATAAGATATATATGATAAAAATTATCCTTTAAATTTTAATTATTATTTACCTTTGTTTCATTCCATTAGTATAAAAGTGAAAACAGAGCTCATGCGTATGTACGGTCTACCGTTTCCATGAACAGTGAAATTCATTTTTCTATCTCTATATTTTATGGATTAATATAAAATATATATATATATATATATATATTGAATATATATGATATTTATATCATGAATAACATTATAGATATCATTTAACAATGATAAATATGGAAGTATTGAGACCACTGAATCAACACATACATGAAAAACAAAGTAATTAACACCTGAAATAATGATAATAATAAAATATTGTTAAAAAACGAGTGATAAAAAGTAATAAATGGATTATATATGATAATATAGTTATTTGTATTGTTCTTATATTTAATTATTATATATCTAAATTTATTATACATGATGTTGAAATCACTTAAGAGGAAACTCGTACTTGAGGTAAGAGATTTCAAAACTAAATTTCATTTCATTGGGTTATACTACTTCTTTATTGTAAATGATATGTTAAGATTATGTGTCTATCAACATTTTATTATTTTATTCTATATTTACAAGGGATTTATGTGGATTTAAATTTTATTTACATAATCGCATCATCGATTAATTCTCACTTCAACGTTATGATCATTGTAAAGGGTTTCTTAACTCAATTTCCATTCATTGGGTTATAAAACTAATTCATTGACTATGTTATGCCAAAGATATGTGTGAAATGACCTATGATCGTATTATTTTTTATTTCCACTTATTTTGTGTGGATTTTAATTTTTCACATATAATCACTTCATTAATTAATTTTCACTTCAATGATATGATCTTTGTAATGGATTTCATCTCAATTTTCACTCCATTGAGACATATTTGGTATTATGAACCTATTTATTTTTAGGTGGTGTATATACTAATCATTTATTTATTTAACATAAATATATATTTATTCATGATTATAAATTTTCATTTAAATTTTATTCTTTAAAGGGGTGATAATTTAAAAGTTACCAAAGTGGTAAGAATTTATTTTACAATCTCATTTTCTTTTAGGATTGCTTATATTTTCAAAGGAATTTTATAATATTTCCTTCATAAAATACATATATTTTCTTATATTATAGATATTTAAGGAGTTTACATGTTTTATTACAAATTTTCATCTCTTTGTAACTTTAATTCATCAAAAAAGCTTTTAAAAGGAAAACTGATCCTATTTCTCTTTTTGATCGGATATATTTTTCTTCCATATCCATATTTTTCAAAATTATATTAAAAAATTCCATTTTATTTACTAAAGTGGTTATTCAAGTAAATTTTATGTTATATTTGAATTTTTGAATTTTTTTAAATGAATATTTATAATTTTTTCCAAAAGGGTCATTTTTATTTTTCTTTATAAAAAGTTAAAAGGGATGTTTTCATTTTAATATATACAGTGTTAATATAATTTCCTTCCACCATAACCATTTTATGGTCTTTATATTATTATAAAAGATTTAAATTATTTTAAAAAGAAATATATTTATGAAAACTTATTTTAAATGTTTTAATTCTAATTTCTTAAATTCTTTAAAAACCTTATTTTACTACAAAATCTACTTTTCTGATGAATTGATGGTTATCTTTTATATATTATTAATTTTTTGGTCTTTAACTTTAGCTTGAAACATTAAATTTCATGTGATAATTAGTCATAAAATTTCTATTAAATATCCATATTCTTTTTATCATGGATACTATTATTTCCTAAATCGTATACCATTTCTACATATAGTGTTTTACTTTAAAATTTATTTGATTGAATGGGAAAATATTGATAACCTGTATTATTAACTCAATAGAAAAATTTATTTATAAGAATTAATATTTAAAATTAAATTGATAATTCAATATATGAGGAATGAATTGTACATATAGTTCCATGTGGGGCCCAGAATTATATAACCCTACGATGCATCGACAGGTCGCATGAGACAAACTAATTTTCCAAACTTATTAAATGGGTTTTTAGTGTATACATTCACATTAATTAAATTATCATGACATTAGGATTTGATAGTAAATATATCATGATATATGATATCATGATGTCTAATATTAATAATTTCCTTTATTGATAATTCAGTTATTATTATCTATGTTTTTTCTATATTTATATTATCCATGGATACTCATTGAACTCAATTATTAATTAAATGGAATATGTTTTCAGTTATTTACCATACAATATTAATTATACCTTATTTATTATATGATATATTACATTGTATGCATTCCTAAACTAAGAATATTAACTCTCCCTTATTTTTTTCTTTTCCCAAGGATATGAAAAATTAATCTTTGAATGAGTTCAAGGATATATAATATTTACATTCACTATGTTTTCATATTTTATTTCCAATGTAAAATGAGAAGCACATATGTATCAGGTTCATTAAGACTAATAAAATTATTTATCCTTGGTGATTTTATCCCTTGTATCTTATTCCAATGTAATAAAGTAGACACCAACTCTGGGTTACGAGAGTTGGGTTATTTACAAGTTTAGTGTTTATATTTCAGTTTGTAATGCATATCCCTAAAAGGATAATAGAAGACCTATATGACTCATTATCAACATTACCATTTCAAGAAAGGTATGGATCATCTTTTAAATAACACCATTTTTTTGTGGTCTATAATGAGGAGTGTGTAAAATCCTGATATTTATGGAATATTTATCTTTGAATAAATATAATCTCTTCAATAGATTGTGATACTTGAAACCCTGAGTCTAAATTAACCATGACATAGTATGTCATTATAACCTATCCATTAAATTGATGGGTATTAATAGGAATAACTAAATTGTAAAAATTATATGGTGTGAACATTTATTAAATAAATTTATTGGTTATCAATTTATTATAAATTAAAATAAAAATCATTTTAAAGTAAAAGAAATATATGTCTGAAAAAACCATTTTTATGCATGCAATGTGTTTTTATCTAAATAAATTAAATTAATTCCTATTATTGAATGATTTTAATGGAATTTATATATTATATATATCCAATCAAATATTTTATCATGTATCCAATATTTTTTCTAAGAATGAGATAAGAATAAATCATGTTTTATTCTTAGAAAACTGTAGTTTTCTAAAAAAAAGTTATTTCACGTTTCGTGCACTTATTTTAAAATTACTTTTTTCCAATTTTAGAATATTTATTTGAAAAAAAATCATTTTTTAAATCATAATAAAAAAAATTATATTAGATTTAATTTTTTATAATTTTATGAAAATATTAATTTTTTTAATGAATAGTGAAAAATACTAATTTTTATTGAAAAATGTCTTTTTCATTTAGAGAATTTTAAAAGTTAAATTTTTTTTTAAAATTATTTTTAAATTAAATTAGTTAAATTCTATTATTAATTTAATTTAGTTCATTAGAGTCAATTTTATGTTGAATTTCGATATAAAAACATTTTATATTTGAGAAACCTTTTTCTTTGGAAAACTGCATTTTTATCACACTTGTGGGTTTAATTTTAAATTAAATTCTTCCAACTATATGAATTGAAGTTGAAAAAATGGATTTCATATTTATAATCATCATAATTAATATTATTTAATAAGTTAACCTTTATTTTTTGTCATAATGAATAGTAAAAATAATAATAATTAATTACAACAGTTAAGGTTAAAAAGGGTTTTCTGAGGGATTGAACCAAAAGATAAAGGTTAGTTTACCCATTTAACTTGTCAAAATACTATTTTATGGAAATATTTTTACCTTATAATCTCTCACCATTGAATAAATGGCCATTTTGTAGCATTTTTCTTGCAAATAACTTTATCATTTTGTATTATTTTTGGAAATTTCCAAGAAGGACCCCCCCCCCCACCACCACTTATAAAAGGACACCCCCTCTCCTGTCAACACTTCAAGAATATTTTTTAATAATAATTAACCAAATTTCTTCCTTAAATTAATCACCTAGACCTATATTCCCTAGTTTTATCATAATACCCTCCTAGGAAGGCTCTAGGTATAAACCTAAAGATGTTCTCCGAAGAAGAGGTATAGTTCTCAACCATGTATCATCATTTTATTTCTTCATATACCCCCTTAAAATATTCTCCAAATATGTTAAAATAATAACATAAGTATATTACATATACTTATATTTTATTATGATAATTTAATAACCCATATCTATCCCTTCTTCCATTAAATAGGTCAATCATTTGTACAGCGGACTACTATCTCGCGAACGGATGCAATTCATTTTCCATTACCATCTCTCAAGGATGTATATAATAATTAATTTAATTTATATATATAATATTTATAAAATAATTACACTTATTTAACTATAATATCACATCTACCTTCTTACCTTACAATACGTTGGCAAACGATAACGTTACTCATGTGTACATGTCGACTACCGCCTCCACGAAATGATGTGGTATGTTTTTCATTTTAATTTGAAATGGAAATAAATAAGAATATATTTAATGATTATATATGATATATATGATAAAAAATATTCTATAAGGGTTAATTATTATTTACCTTTCTTTCATTTCATCCTTCGAAAAATAAAAATAGTGTTCAAGCGTATATACGACC
Organism: Viscum album; assembly: GCA_963277665.1. Lineage (NCBI taxonomy): Eukaryota > Viridiplantae > Streptophyta > Magnoliopsida > Santalales > Viscaceae > Viscum > Viscum album. Next base: position 562,810,989 of record OY728164.1, on the reverse strand, counting down.
TACCGTCTCCATGAATGGTGTAACTCATTTTTCAATCTATAAATTTTATGGATGACTCTAAATAAATATGTATTGAATATATATGATACTTATATCATGACTAAAAATATGTATATTATGGAATAATGATAAAATTAAAATTACGGAAACTAACTAACTAAAATATACATGATAAATGAAGCAATTATTTCCCGGAATTGTGATTTTTTAACAAATAATTATTAATAAAGTGTGATAAAATATTATAAGTAAATAATAAAAGGTATGATATATATATGATTATTTTTATATAATATATTTATAATAAATCTCGATTTATTATATAGTAGGTTTAGTCACATTAAAAGGAAGTCACACCTGAGGTAAGGGATTTCATCTCAATTTTCCTTCATTGAGGCATATTTTAATGTTATGCACCTATTTATTTATATGATGTGTATCTACTGACCCTTTGATATTTTATATCATTAATCTATTTATATTCATGGTATTTAATGTTTCATTTTAATTTATTTATTTCATGTGGGTTATGATTAAAACGTTTCCAAAGTCGTATGAATTTATTTCACAACCACCCCATTATTTGGGATTGTTATGTTTAAGTATCCATTGGGAGTATTATTTAACCTTTCTATCTGAAAATCAATATATTTTCTTATCCTATAGTTATTAATGATATTTTTAAGTAATAGTACCAATTTCCTCTCTTTGTTACTTAATATTATTGATAAAATATTTTTAAGAAAAGCTAACTTTATTTCTCTCTTCGGTTAAAAACTCTTATTCTTCCATACCCATGTTTTCTAAAAATATTTTCAAAAACGTTTTTAATATTATACTATGATATTTTAAATTCATTTTTATTCATTATTGGAATTTAAAAAAATAAAAGGAATCTTTCTATATTTTTCTGAACATGGTACTTTTTTACTTTTCTTTAAAAAAATGTGGAAGGAATCTTTATTTTAATATACTAACATAAACACAATTTCCCACCATAATGATCAATCAATGATTTAAATATTCATTTACAAGTTCATTGGTTCTTTTCAAATAAAATTTATTTCCTAATATTTTGGAAATTTTTATTTTTAAAAGTGGATTTCAAAGTGAAAAGGGTATTTTCCTCTAGAATATTTTAAATATTTTTATGGTATTTCGAGTCATCAATGACAAAAACCATTTATTTTACTTATTTTAAACTAGGGATATACTATTTTGATTGCATTATCTATATAAATTTTTATATTTTATGATTATGTTTATTTATTATAGAAATTATTAATATTTCATATGCTGGTTTTTTAATATGAATTTTTACGTTGATTATGTTTCACCCCTTTCATATGAGGAATGAATTGGACTTAGTAAGTGATGGTTGGGGCCAATTATAGTCCCTCAATGCATTGGTAGATCTCATGAGACAAACTATTTTGGGTATTTAATCTAGGCCATATCCATTTATGTAATATGTCTTGGCATGAGGCCTAGATGGTTTGTTTATGATGCCTTGTATTATGAATTCCATAATTATGAGATTAGTTATTGATATCCATATGATTATTTGAATAGTTATGATATCCATGGATAATTTTAAATCTCATGTTATTAGTTATATGGAATTATTTTATTATCATTTATTCTTTCCATATTATTCATCATGATCAAGTTATTAATTAAATGCAAAGTGTTTTCATATATTTACCTTCCCATATTTATTTTGCCTTATTTATTCATGATAGATTCCTTTGTATGCATACCCTTACTGAGTATCTAAGATCACTCATTTCTTATGTTTCCTTTCCCTAGGATGTCAGGAAATGTATTATGATTGATATTAAGGGATATGTTAAAGTTAATAATGGTATTATTGAAGAAAATAATATGTTTTATTTTATATTTTCAAATGTAATGTAAAATTCAAGTATGTTTCTAGTTTTACAATACTACTAAACTATTTGTTTCTTTAGGATGTGATCACTTATATATATTAATAATGTAATAAACTAACCACTCACTTTGGGCTACTAGGGTTGGAATCTTTACAATTGGTATCAAAGAATGTTTAGTAGAAACCTTAAAAACTAGACTTGGGAAAACAAGGATTAGGGAATAAAACACTATGACCAATTTGAGGATAATTCTAGGTATTGGATAGCCGTATAAAGTTTTGATAATGTATATATTATCTGTATTTCCTAAAAATACATCCCTCTATAGATATTAAAAGTGGACGTGGTTTTATAATAGATGCATCTAGGGGTAATAACCCTAAAAGGAATTGGTTTGAGTATATATCAATCGTCATTATGGTTCATGGTGAGTGTTCCCTTATTGCACACCTAGTTTGACACTCCTAGGGGATATTATTGGGTTGATTCGCATTTTCTTTATGAACCATCATAAATGATTTGAAAAAATGGTGACCATAAATTAACTAGGTTAAACATAAGGTGTCATGGGATAAAAGATTGTGTCATGATTTAGAAATAGTCTAAATTTCTTAGGATTATTTGTTTTACCTCTATTTTTATTTTTTCTCACACTGTGAATTTTGGTTTTAGTCAATGAATAGAACTAAGAGGAATGATGTTAACACTGAATGTAATGGTCAATTTAGTGATTCTAAGAAACCAAATGGGATTCTGAATGAATTTAAAGATGTTGTGATTATGCCTAATTAGTTATCCCAATATATTATTGATGATATATACCTTAACTGACTCTCAAAATCACAAAATAAGAGAGTGATAGAGTCATCTAAGAGCTCGAGTGGTGGAGACCAATGAAGAAAAATGGTTCAATTTCCTTCATGTTAAAAATGTAAAAAGAGACACCTAAGATAATATCTTAAAGGAATAGTAAAATATTTTATGTGTGTAAAAGAAGGGTGTAGAGAAATGAATTTCTAAGGAAAATTGAGGAGTTAAATAGAGAGAAATAAATTTAACCCTATAGATCCTTTTATAGTTCATTGTCTTAAATTTGGGGAACCTAGGAATTATCTAAGTCAATACCCTCTTCTAAAGGTAAACTCCTAGACCAAGGAAGGACTATGTTATACCAATTTTTAAGTGATATAATTAAATTATTTATATATTTATATTTTATAAATATATTGTATAATTATTTTTATCAATGGTATTTTGGAACATCTAAGGATTGTTCCACGTTATTTTTTCTTCACGGATTTGAAAACATATGTTGAATGGTGCTAATAATCAAGATAATTGATTTAGTGTTGAGTTTAAATTTTTGGATAAAACATGATTAACTGAATATACCAATAAATATTCACTTGATGTTGAAGTTATAATGTTTAATTGATATAAATAGATGTTTGATTTTGATAAATTAAATGGGATAGTATTGGTGGCCTCAAAAATAATTAGTGATTTTATGAAAATTTAATTTATGATGTAGTTTACTACATTTTCATATTCATGTAATATATTCAATAGACTGTAATTTCATTAAATTTTTATTGTGATTCAGGTTATTAGTGTGTTTTGAGAAAATATATGATCAAGGTATTCACGTGTTTGGTATGTGACATTATGAGAAAAAAATTTTGTATGTTAATAAATGTTTGATTAAATCGTTCAGATTCTAGTATTTGAATTTGGTTAGACATATTTTATAGTAGTTATAAGGTTAAATATTTATGGAATGAATTGAGTTGAACTTTGGTGGTTGTTGTTAAGGTTTTGGATATTAATGTGTTATATTTAGAATAAATGTGATAACCATTTTGGTTTTTGAAAATATTTTGAAATATAAGGAATGACTTGTGGATATTATGATACATTAAAAGTTAATTTTAGTGATTTAGAAATAAAAAAAATCATCTTGGATATTCACTTATTGGAGTAAGAAATGGAGTGAAATTTGATCGAAGCACAACCAAAGGATGAGATTGTGCTAATGAAATAAAAATATATCAAGTAAGTATATTTTTTTGTGTTCTCTATCTTGATAGTAAAATAATCACTCAACTTTAAGAAAATTATCTTGAAATAAAAATGTTATACAATTGCCTTCAACTATGATGAATTGATGGTGTTTTTCATGTCCCTTAGGTGTATGGTTTTTTGGTCATTAACTTTCTCATGATCATTCAATTTCTTATGATAAAAGTTCTTTTTCACTATCCATTATTATTGGGACATTTATTTTCTTATCCATTTCCATATTTTCACTTCCATCTAATGTTACCCTAATTGGAAATCTAATTATTTGACCTTTCTATTTATCTTTCCCTCTTTTAAGAGGAATTTTTATTAACCTTTTTTATGATGAGGGTTTTCAACAAAGGTATATTAAAATATAAAACCCATGATTTTTGAGTGAAATTTAAAATTATAAGAATAAAATTTATTGAAGGTCAGGAGAATGTAACTCCCTGATATTTTATGGTTTATTTCTTTTTGAATAAATTTAATCTCTTCGATATCTTATTATACACACAACCCCAAATCTAAATGAACTGTAATATAGTATATCATTATAACCTAGCCATTAAATTGGAGAGTATGAATAAGACTAACTAAACTATGAAAATTATATGTTTTACACATTTATTAAATAAATTCATTAGTTATAAATTATTTATAAATGAAAATAAAAATCATTTTAAAGTAAAATAAATGTTTTTCTAAAAAACTATTTTTATGTGTGAAATATGTTTTTATATTAATAAATTAAATTAATCACTATTAGTGAATTATTTTAATGAAATTTATATATTATATATTCAATAAAATATTTTATCATTCATCTAATATTTTTTCTAAGCATGATATAGGAATAAATCTAGTTTTATGATTAAAATCTATATTTTTCTAAAAAGAGGTCTCGTCATGTTTTACGCACTTATTTTAAAATTAATTTTTACCCACTTTTATAAAATTTATTTGAAAAAATTAAATGAAACTTTTAAATCATAATCTCAAAATTATGTTAGAGTTAATTTTTGATAATTTTCTGAAAAGGTTAATTTTTTATGAATAATGAAAAATATTGATTTTTATTGACAAATTACTTTTCGTTTATAGAATTTAAAAAGTTCAATTTTGTTTTAAAAATTTTTTAAATGAAAAATTATTTCAATTATATTTTTATTAATCTAATTTAGGTCATTTAAAAAAAATTAGGTTTAATTTTGATATAAAAACCTTTTTTTAGAAATCTTTTTCTTTAGAAAACTTTTTCTTTAGAAAACCTCATTTTCATCACGCTTGTGGGATTAATTTTAAATTAAATTATACCACTTATATAAATTTAATTTAAAAAAATTGATTCCATATTTGGAATCATCATAGTTAATATTTTTTATTAATTTAAACTTAATATTTTTCAAAATTAATTTTAAAAATAATAAAAATTAATTTCCACGGTTAAGGTAAAAATGGGTTTATCAAGGGTTAAACCAAAAGATAAGGGTGAATTTACCAATTTAACATGTAAAAATACTATTTTATGGTCATATTTAGATCTTATAATATATCACCTTGAAATAAATGTCCATTTGGAATCATTTTTCTTGGGAATAACTTTATCATTTTTAATTCTTTTAGGAAATATCGATAAAGTTCCCCTCTGCCACTTATAAAAGGACACCCCCAATCCTATCCTATCCTATAAAAACTTTAATATCCTTTTGTTTAATCTAATACTTTTTTAAATACCTTAATTACATACATCCCCATTACCTTGAGTCTCTTTTTTATCATAATACCATCCTAAGATGGATTTAAGTATAAACTAAAAGATATTCTTAGGAGAAGAGGTATAGTTACCTCTACCATCAAATGGGAAACGAAACCATCGATTGTGTGTACGGCGGACTATCGTCTCACGAATCGATGTAATTCATTATCCATAACCAACTATAAATAATAGATATAATAATTAATTAAATGTATATAAATGATATTTATGATATAATTATACTTCTATAATTATCATATCATGTCTACCTTCTGACCTTCCAATCATTTGATAAACAATAACACCGCTCGTGCGTACTTGTGGACTACAGCCTCCACAAAGTAATGTGATATGTTTTTCATTTTATTTTGAAATTGATGATAATTGTGATATATTTAATGAATATATATGATATATATGATATAAAAATAATTATTTAAAGTTTAATTATTATTTACCTTTATTTTGTTCCATCCTTCAAAAAATGAAAGCAGTGTTCATGCATACGTACAACAAACCATCTCTATGAACGGTGTAACTCATTTTTTAATATATAAATTTTATGTATGACTCTAAATAAATATATAATGAATATAAATTATATTTATATCATGAATAACATTTTTAAAATATGTAACCATGATCAAATTATAAGGATCAAAACTATTAAACCAAAACATACATGAAAAATCAAGCGTTTATTACCTAGAATAATGATTTTTTAACAAAGAATTGTTAATAAATGAGTGATAGAAGATTATAATTAATAAAATATGGTAATATATATATATATATATTATGGTTCTTAATTATATTTATAATAAATATATATTTATTGTATAGTATTTTTAGACACATACAAAGGAAGTCAAACCTGAGGTATGGGATTTCGTCTCAATTTCCCTTCATTGAGACATATTTTAATTTTATAAAACTATTTATTTCTATGAGGTGTGTATAATAACACTTTTATATGATATATAATTAATCTATTTAAATTAATTGTATTTATTTTTTCATTTTAATTTATTTCTTTCATAGGGGTTATTATTCAAAAGTTTTCAAAGTGGTAAGTGTTTATTTCAAAATCACATCATTATTCGGGATTGTTATATTTAAGTCTCAAATGGGATTATTATTGGATATTTATATCTAAACCCCACTATATTTTCTTATCCTTTATTTATTCATTATATTTTTAAGTAATAGTACCACTTTCATCACTTTGGTACTTAAAATTTTTGAGAAAATTATTTTAATAAGAGGTGGATTTATTTCAATCTTCTATCGAAAACCATCGTTATTCTATATCCATGTTTCCTAAAAAATAATGAACATTTTTAAAATTATAATATTATTTTTTAATTAATTTTTACCCATTATTTTATTTTTACAAAAAAAATTAAAATGAATCTTCTTTTCGTTTTCTAAACAAGTTACTTTTTTCTTTTTTTTAAAAAAATGTGAAATGAATCATTGTTTTAACATACTCAACATGAATAACATTTCTAGACATCATAACCACTAAATTATTTTAATATTACTTTAAAATTTTCCATGGCTATTTTCAAAGAAAACTAATTTCCTAATATTCTAAATTTTTTAATTTTAAAATTGTATTTCAAAGTGAAAAGGGTGTTTTTTTAAGAATGTTTTTAATATTTTTATGGTATTTCTAGTCATAAATGACAAAACCCCTTTATTTTTCTTATGATCTATTGGGGATGTAATATTTTGATATCATTCTCCATATTAATCAGGATAGTTTATGATTATGTTTATTTTTTAGAGAAATTATTAACATTTCATATGTTAGTTTTTCAATATGAATGTTTACGTTGATTATGGTTCACCCCTTTCATATGAGGAATGAATTGGACTTAGTAAGTGATGGTAGGGTCCTGATATATACCCTAGATGTATCAATAAGTATCACTAACAAATTAGTTTGGGAATTTGGTTGAATACTTACCCATTTATGTAAGATGTATCAGAATGAGGTGGTGATGGTATGTTTATGATGTCAAACATTATGCATTATGTCATTATGAGATTAGATATTAATGTCTATGTGATTTTTGAATAGTTATGATATCCATGGATAAGTTTCAAGATCATGTGAATAGTTATATAGAATTATTTGACCATTATTTATTCCTACCATATTATTCTTTATGATCAAGTTATTAATTAAATGGAATGTATTTTCAGATATTTACCTTTATATATTAATTATACCTTATTTATTAATGATATATTCCATTGTATACATATCGTTACTAAGTATATGAGCTCACAATTTTCTTATTTTTCATTTCCCTAGGATTCCAGGAAGTGTATTATGATTAATATTCTGGGATATGCTAAAGGGAATAGTAGTGTTCTCAAATAAAATAATTAGTTGTATTTTATGTTTTCAAATGTAATGTGAAATTAAAGTATGTATCTAGTTTTCCAATAGGTACTTAAAGATGAAATAACTTGTATCTAGTACCAATGTAATAAATTAACCACTATATCTAGGCTATTATGGTTGGGTTCTTTACATAGTGAGTTAGGATAATATCTCACACTCTTGAAGAGGGTCATTAAACTATTGGTTAAGATATTCACCACCTTGATTAAATCAAAGTTTCTTTATCTTTTCACTAGATTGATTCTACACATCAATCTTGAATTCTTTGAATTTATAAAAGGACTTAGACTTAAAACACATTAAGTAGACATATCCATATATACATAAATCATCAGTGAAAATAATGAAGTAAGAATACCCATATATGGATTCTACTAGAAAATTATCACACACATCAATGTGTACCAATTCTAAAAGCCCTATATACCTTTCACATTTCCCACTAAATAGTGGCTTAGTCATTTTTTATTATAAAAAAGTATGACATTTTTCAATTGGTTTTAATTCAAAAGAGTCTAAATAACCATATTGATAAATCTTTTTCAATAAATTATTGTTTGCATAGCCAAGACGGTGACGCCATAGGTGGGTGTGAAATGATTCATGAAAACATAATATGTTATTTATTACCAATACTTAGTTTTCATAATTTTATACATAAATATTGTTATTTAGTTGTTTCATACCTAACAAATTCCATTTTTATAAACAATATTTTTTTATTTTCAAACATGAAAATAAATCCATCCAAGTCAATGAAAGAAACAAATATGATGTTCTTAGTAATTCCAGGAACATAATAACAATTATTTAAAACTAATATAAGTCATATTGGAAATGTGAGTTGGTAGTCTCTAATGGATAGAGCATACAACCACATTCCATTGGTAGCCTATAACTCCACCTCTCCTCTTGCAATATTTTGAAATATACTTGGTTCCAATATTTGAATATAGATGTAAGCACTAAAATATATATTTATAACCCAATGTGTATATATATAAAGATTTTACTTGATAATTAACACTCCTGAAGCTTCCCATTTCTTATTTAACTAAGTGTAGTTCATCTTCTGGTGGCTTGGCTTTCTGCATGAAAATCATACCCTTTTTCCTGTATTTATATCTTATTTTCTTAGAATTATAGTTTTGAGTAATTATAAACTTTGAGTGAGTCTTGGGTCCCTTTTCTATGTTCATCCTTTTATTCACCACAAGAACTATGGGATTTTAATACCTCATGTCCCTGTCAACTTAGTGAATCAATGTAATGATTTTTGAGAGAGACTTGTCACTATTTCTTATATTAGACATGATAATGAAAATGGAGAATATCTTAGGTATTGGAGCTAAAATGGGATCTATGTGCATCTCATTGGTATCTTAAAGCCCAATATATTTAAGTATTTAATTTATCCAGCTATCTTGACTACATGAGTTTCAGTTGGCACCAACTCTCCCAAATTGCATATGAATAGTACATTAAAGATCTAATATCTCTCTTAATAAAGATATCAAGGGTGAGACGTGATTATATATGCATTCATATCCTTATGTTACTTTATAATATCACTATACATGGAAGATATCATGAAACATTAGACATATATGGTATCATCCAAATGTTTCATGTAATGAGAGAGTTCCTCCTCACTAGCCTCACTATTAGGTTCTTTAAAACAGGGGTTTCTAGTACATATAATTTCTATTCATGGCATAGTATAATGCGTAAGAACCTATACCATTCCTGGAAAATCAAGACACTGATAAGGTTATCCTTATCTAATATGGATTATAGTGATATTCTCGAATTCATGTGGGCTTCCATTTCAATAATAAAGAAGACTAAAATTTTAGTACTTTATATAGGTTTAAAAATAGATATTAAATTTAATATAATTTATTAATCTCTCACTATTTTATTTAAATCAAATATCTCTCACCATTGGTGTAAAGACCTGGAATTTCTATGGAAATTTTTTTCTTAAATACATGGAAATTTTATAAGTCTGCGAAAATTGACAGCGAATGATTCCGAGGCCCGGTGTGCCCGAAATCAATTTCTGATGTTTTGTTCGGGTACGTTCAGTAAACGTATGAGTGGGATTTTATAACTTTTGAACCGGTGCTCGGAACTGAAATCCAAGGGCACCGTTGAACTCACAGTGCCGGTATTCGCTTAATAAGACTTTCACTTCGACGGCAGTGAGTCGATAAAAATAGATATTTTTTTGGGTTTTTGTGGAAAGTAATAAAATAAAGTGAGCTTCACTTTATTTTATTTGAGCTACCATGTGGATGATTGGTGGTTAAAACCTCCTCATGGAAGTTGGAGGTGGGACCACCACACCTTAACCTCCCATTAGAGGTTATGGTGGTGGGTCCCACCCGAACATAACCTCCCGTGAGAGGTTACGACGTGGGGGCCACACGGGGCTTAACCCCCCTATTGATGGAAGAGAGTAAAACCTCTCAACTCTCCCTCATTAATGAGGGAGAGCCACTTGAACATCCCTTTAATTCAATTGTGTCAACTCCCCTAATTAATTAGTGCCAACCCTTCACATTAATTAGGTGGAACCAAGTAATTAATTCATTCGATTGAATTCTTTCCAATGAATTAATAGATAATCTAATATATTATTTGGCACAACTTTGGCATTTGGGTGGAAGTTTGGGAAGAGGAAAGCTTGGGAGGATTAGAATCCTCCCAAAAAAGAACGAAGAATGAAGAACGTATTCTTCCAATGAAGAACGTCGGTGACGATCCTTCTTCAACTTCTTCCACGGACACTGACTGACGTGGAGCATCTTCCACAGCCGACGCAACTTGGGATTGGAAGCGTGTGGCGGACGCAACGAACGATGAAATCCTTCATCTTCTTCCCATGACTTCAACGTCGACGACCGACAATCAAAGGTAGGTGGTTTTATTTGTGTATTATCCCTTTTCTTTTCTCATCTTCGGTTTGAAAGGAATCGATGTAGAGATTGTAAAATAATTGTTGTTCATCATACTTCTTTGATTAACCAATTGATACCACCCTAAACGCGGAGGGTGCGGGCCAAACCAACATGGCCTGACCCCTCCATCAATCTTGTTTATGATGAACTTTGGAATGGCGATGAGGCGACAGAATGACGAAGGCGGCGACGACAAAGGTCGCGCTACCCGTGGCCTCCACGAACCGTGTCGCCCCCACAGTGCTCCGGTGCTCCCGGTCGAACACTGATGGCCCACGCCGGCCCGAGCCGCACCGAAATGGCATGCCCGGCCGCCAGCCCACCAGGCCAGGCCCTGCCTGACCGAACGCTACTGGCCCGCCTGCCGGCCTCCACGCACACACCGTGCGCCACCCCGAACCAGCCCGCGTCGGCCCGATCCGTGTCGAACCGGCCAGCCCGGCCGCCTCCCGGCAGTCGGCCATCCTGGTCATGCCCTGCCTAGCCGAACGCCGTCATCCTGCATTTCGTCCTCCACATGCGCCTCCCTGAACTGTCCCGCCTTCCGGCCTTCGTGTGCCTCCCCAAGTCATCCCCCTCGCGGCCTCTCAGCCGAGCCGGCGTCCTATCCCCCCTCGCGGAAACCCGGCCGAGCAGGCGTCCCGACCCCCCTCGCGGCCTCCTAGTCAAGCCGGCATCCCATCCCCCTCGTAGTGCCCTGGCCGAACCAGCCCCGGCTGCGCCCTCCAGGCCGAACCATGCTGAGTCGTTCCCTCGTGACACTCTGGGCCAAACCGGCCCTGAGCCCGGGTCGAACAGCCCTCGCGACCTGCTGGGTTGGGCCCAGCAGGTCGGGCTGAACCTAATAGGCTGGCCAGCCCCATAGGCCAGGCCAGACCCAATAGGTCTGATCGGGTTGACCCAGACCGGGTTGGCCCAGACTGGGTGGGGCCGAGTAGGTCCGACCGGGTCGGACCGCACTCAGTCCCACTACTGACCTTTTACGTTTTTTGTCATATCTTTGGCACCGGACGACCCTTTGACGAACCTTCAGCGGCACTGGTTTTCTTAGAGCATGACGGTCCCTTTGAGTATACCCCACTAAAGTTTGGGGTAATGTTGAGATACGGTCAGGTTGAATCGTACACAAATCCAACCAGGCCCCTGGGTCTAAAAGGCTAATAACTCACAAACCGGGCATTCGATTGAGGCGTCATTTGTTGCATTGAGACCTCTATGGCATGGCGGACCTTTGAGATACTTCTTCATGGGACTTTGTGGCAGTTAGAGCATCGACCAGTAGCTCATTGAGCTGATCCTCCCAGAGACGTGCGTGAGTAGTACGGAGACCTAGTAGTTGGCTGAGACCAGATGACTACTGACCGATTTGACTCAGAGTGTTTCGACTAGCCCAATGGGGAGTGCCTTGGTGTCGTGGCGTACCCACGATGGGTAGTACCTCTGTGTGAGCACGGCAGACCCATGGTACTCGACAGGAGGAGTACCTTAGTAGGCTACAAGGGGGAGCGCCTCTGTGTGAGCACGACAGACCCACGGTGGGGAGCGCCTATGTGTGAACACTGAAGACCCACGGTACTCAACAGGAGGAGTACCTCAGTAGTCCAAGGTTAGTGGGAAGCGCCTCTATGTGACGTGGCAGGCCCACTATACTCGATTGAGAAGAATTTCTCCAGTAGTCACGGTTTCGATAATAAAAATCTTGGTTTGAGCTGAGTCAGTAACTTTTTTGTTTACCTCATGATTGAGATGGATTACTTGATAACTTAGGTATATGTATGGGCATATACCTAAGCGGGTTTATCTATTTTTTTTCATACTTTGTGATTTATCCTTTTTGGATTTTGTGATACCTTGAGGGTCCCGGGGTCCCTACTGAGTATCGTTATACTCACCCCTACACGGGCTATGCCCGCACCTCATTGTGTTTGTTGCAGATGATGGATAGTGTTGACTGAGGATCAGAGTAGCAAGACTGGATGGTACCCAGAGGTGGACCTTACGATGAGTTGGTACACGGAGGAGACTGATGGATGTGTAGTGCTGAGGAGGCTATCTGTACCTACCCTTCAGGTATGAATCCCCAGAGGATAACCCAGTAGCTGCTTTACTTATCTTCAGTTGTACTTGTTTTCAGTTGTACTTGTACTTTCCTGTTGGGATTGTATTTTCGGACCCTTTTACTTTTCAGAACTCCTTTGTATACATTTTTTATTAGTGTTTTACTTCCAACTCGTACTCTGTTTTGTGTCTTTAAACTTTATAAAGGCAATGTCTTCCCGGTTTTAGGGATTTACACCTTTGGTGCTAGTCTCCAGCCCCTGGCCTATGGAAGGCGGTCTTGGGGTAGTCACGGCACGGGCCCCAGGGGACGGGTCGTGAAAAATTGGTATCAGAGGATTCGGTTCTACCGTGGAACTTAGGACTCTGATCTTTCTTTTCTGTAAAGCAATAGTGTTAAAGATATTGAGTTTGGTTTTCAATTCATGGAGTCCAATGTTGGTGCGGTGGCCAACGTACCCATACACCAGGACCCTAAATACTGACTTCCGACTCAGTTCATGAAAACACTGATTGCGTTTGTGTTTTCAAAAGTTTTCTTTAAGTCATTTCTACTAGGTCATCTCACCAGGTATAATATTTGACCATGTCGCATATTTTTCTTTCAATATGCCTCCATGCGAACGACCAGTTAGATCCCTGAGAGTTGTACGCACAGATAGCCCACCGAGCGACGAGGCCTCGGTGCAAGGCCCTTTTCCAATAGAGGCACCAGCGGTACCATTACCCATTGGGCCACCGATGCCACCAGCCCCAGCAGTAGACGACGCATGTCGCTTGAGCGTGTTTCATGATTTCCAGTGCTAGAGGCCACCCAGGTTCAGGGGAGAGATGGACCCACAGGCGGCTGATGATTGAATGGAGGCTGTGGTGAGAGTTTTCTGACTGGTAGGGACACCAGCAGACCTTATGGTGATACTTACCGCCAGCCTTCTATAGGCAGCAATGGGTAGATAGTGGATCTTGATTCTCCAGGTTCACGACGAGATGACACTTCTCTGGGAAGACTTTGAGAGCCTGTTTCGAGAAGATTTTGTCCCAGAGACTCTCCGCGTAGTGCGCATACAGGAGCTACTTCATCTGTAGAAAGGTAGCATGACGGTGGCACAGTACTCAACGAGGTTCACTGACCTCTCTCACTACTCCACAGATATGGTACGAGACCCATTCATCAGGGCCCAGACCTTCAATCAAGGGATCAGGTGAGAGATCAGAGCTTCAGTGATCTCACTTAACATCCCGATGCAGGCAGGGGTGTTGGAGAGATCTCTCTTAGTGGAGAGTTTCCTTGCTGAGTAGTCTCTAGCAGCGAGACCCGCCACTAGCTGACATGCAGTAGAGTCTTATGCAGCTGGAAGTATACAGATGTCGCATAGGTCCAAGAGGACTAGACCCACGGGTGGACAACCACATGACTCAGGATCGGTTGTGTGGAGCACCCGGAGTAGAGACATACATGCCAGGAGCGGGCAGTGTTTCTCATGCGGCGGGCAGGGTCACATGGATCGTGACTATCTAACCCACCATTCGGATGATCAGCAGATGGTCGAAGGACCACCCAAGTAGAGACATAGATTCAATCGAGGTGGTCCATAGAGAGCAGGCGGATGTGGCATAGGAACTGGTCGAGCAGCTGGTGGTGGGTGACTTTTTGAGGTGTTACCGCCACCACCACCAGGAGGTCCACCCCAACCTCAGAAAGTAGGTGGACAGGTGAGAGCTCAGCTTTAGGAAGCTGAAGCATACGAACATGGCGCTCCAGAGATGATTCGAGGTACGATTTGTGTCTACTCCACCTTAGCTGTAGTACTTATAGACACAGGTGCCAGTCACTCTTTCATTACCACTGCCCTCGTTCGGAGCTTGGAGATTCCAACAGAGCCTTTGGCTCAATCCTTATGGATAGATACTCCTATGGGATCAAAATCGACAATTACGCACTGTTTTCGGTAGTGTGAGCTTACTCTAGGGGGCGAAAGCTTCGGCTGGGATCTCCTAGTAGCGGTGTCGAGGCCTTACGACGTCATCTTGGGTATGGACTGGTTAACTACAGTACATGCTCAGATCGGCTGTATTATTCATAAAGTGTGGTGTGTCCGCATGGATGGGACTAGTTTTACATTCACCGGTGAGAAGGGAGCCTTTGAAGAACAGGACGGACTTACTCGGAGGAGGGTGTAGCCAATCACTCATTAGTAGGCATGCCTTACCCTCAGAGTAGTTGATGTGGAGAGTCTGAGTTATCTTGTAGTAGTGGACCAGTGCACGGATGTTTTCCCTGATGATGTCCCAGGTCTACCTCTTCGCAGAGAGGTGGACTTCTACATTGACCTATACCCCGGGACGGCACTGATATCTACACCAGTGTATCAGATGGCTCTCATGGAGCTACGCGAGATGAGGGTACAGTTAGAGGACTTGCAGGGGAAGGGATTAATCTGGCCCTGTGTTTCTCCCTGGGCATCCTCGATTCTGTTCGCCAAGAAGGCGGATGGGATCTTGAGTCTTTGTGTCGACTACCGTCACCTAAACCAGGTGACCGTGAAGAAAAAGTAACCACTCCCTAGGATTGAAGACCTCTTTGATCAGCTGAAGGGAGCACGGTGGTTCTCGAAGATGGACCTCAGATCAGGTTATCACCAACTCAGAGTTCGAGACAAGGATGTGCAGAACATGGCCTTCAGATGTCGGTACGACCACTACGAGTTCTTGGTTATGCCATTCGGTGTAACCAATTCTCCAGAAATGTCCATGGGAATCATGAATAGTATCTTCCAGCCATATCTCGATCGCTTTGTCGTAGTCTTCATCGATGACATTCTGATCTACTTGACTACTGAGGAGGAGCATGCCTACCATTTTTGGGTAGTACAGGACACACTCCAAGAGAACCAGATTTATGTTAAGCTCTCTAAGTGCTAGTTCTGGATCCGATAGGTCCACTTTTTGGGACATGTTATCTCAGAGGCTGGAGTTGCGGTGGATCCAGCGAAGATTGAGGCGGTAATTTCTTGGGAGCCACCCAAGAGTGTGAAGGAGGTACGGAGTTTCCTAAGTTTGGCTGGATACTACCAGAGATTCATTCTAGACTTCTCCCGAATTGCAGCACCACTATCATCCTTGATGAAGAATGGGAAACCCTTCGTGTGTTCGGAGAGATGCCAGCAGAGCTTTCAGGAGTTGAGACAGAGGCTGACTAGAGCCCCCATCTTGAGGCTTCCATAGGAAAGCATAGGGTACGTAGTATACTGAGACGCATCAGGGACCAGACTCAGGTGTGTCCTGATGCAGGAGCATGCAGTGATCGCATATGGTTCTTGGTAGCTGAGATAGCACGAGAAAAACTATGTTACCCATAACCCGGAGTTAGCAGTAGTGGTCTTCGCCTTGAATATATGGAGACACTATATGATGGGAGAACGTTTTACCGTGTACTTTGATCACAATAGTCTCAGATATATCTTCTCTCAGAAGGACCTGAACCTGGGGGAACATTGTAGAAGATGCACTCAGTAGGAGATCTGGTATACATCTGCTAGGAGAGGTGAAAGAGCAGCTGGCTGCCTTACAGATATCCTTTGTGGATAGAGACAGAGCAACCTTTCTACAGTCTCTTACAGTCACTCCCCCACTTCTTCAGTAGTTCAGGGAGGCATAGCATGGGGACGCTAACTACGAGACACGACGTGCTCAGATATCCATAGGACAGGCACCTGATGGGTTTTCTGAAGGTGGGGAGTATTCCATCCTCTTTAGAGGACATACTATGGTACCAGTGTCACTTTAGGAGGAAGTGTTGAGGGAGTCCCACACATCCCCTCTAGCAGTACATCCAGGAGTGGTGAATATGTACGAGGACCTTCGACAATAGCACTGGTGTCTAGGTATGAAGAACGAAGTGGCAGTGTTTTTCTCTCGATGCCTCACTTGTTAGTAAGTGAAGGCAGAGCACCAGGTACCAGGAGGCTTGGTTCATCCATTAGAGGTCCCAGAGTGGAAGTGGGATGGGATATCCACGGACTTTGTAATGGATCTTCCATGTATATCTAGAGGTCATGACTCGATTTGGGTGATCGTTGACCGACTCACCAAGTCATCCCATTTCCTACCGATCAAAGAGCAGGGTTCAGTAGAGAGCTTGGGACGCCTCCATGTGCAGGAGATTGTGCAGCTACATAGAGTACCTTCATCTATTGTCTCTGATCGTGATGCATGGTTTACTTCTCGGCTATGGAAGGGGTTGTAGGAGGCTTTCGGGACGCAGCTTCTTTGAGCACTGCCTTCCATCCTCAGAAGGATGGTCAGACTGAGAGGACTATTCAGACTCTTGAGGACATGCTCTGTGCATGTGTCCTCAACTTCGATCAAATCTGGGAGGATTACTTACCATTGGTGGAGTTTGCATACAACAACAGGTACCACTCCACCATAGAGATGGAACATTTTGAGCTGTTATACGGACAACCTTACAGGTCGCCTTTGTGCTGGACTAACCTAGGGGAGTCAACACTAGTGGGACCAGAGATGGTACAAGCTACCACAGAGAAGGTGCAGATCTTCCAGGAGAAGATAAAGACTACACAGAGCAGACAGAAGTCATATGTTGATAGGAGACGAAGGCCTCTGGAGTTCGAGGATGGTGACCACGTCTTTCTATGGGTCTCACCTTGACGAGGACTATTGAGATTTGGTCGAGACTGAAAGTTATCTCCAAGATTCATCGGACCTTTTCAGGTCCTCAGCAGAGTTGGCGAGGTGGATTACCGCTTAGCTCTTTCACCTCAGTTGCACCAGGTGAACGACGTTTTCCACGTATCTTAGCTGAGGAGATACGTTCACGACCCTTCTTACATCATCGACCATGGAGAGCTAGACGTCGACGATGGGGAAACTTTTACGAAGGTTCCAGTGGGGATTTAGGATTGACAGGATCAGGTCCTACGTGGATGGTCGATACCTCTGGCGTGCGTTCGCTGGCAGCACAGGAACCTCCAAAAGAGAACATGGGAGCGGGAGGCTCAGATGCGTGCTCAGTACCCCCACTTGTTCCCTTAGAGTTTTAGCTTACAGGGACGTAAATCCCTGAGGTGGGGAGAATTTAAAGACCTGTAATTCCCATGTAAAATTTTTTGTTGAATACATGGGAATTTTACGAGTCTGTGAAAATTGACAGCACATGATTCCGAGGCCCGGTGTGCCTGAAATCAATTTCTAAAGTTTTGTTCGGGTACGTTCAATAAACGTATGAGTGGGATTTTATAACTTTTGAACCGGTGCTCAGAACTGAAATCTGAGGGCACCGTTGAACTTGCAGCACTGGTATTCACTTAAGAGGACTTTCACTTCGACAATAGTGAGTCAAGAATAAAAGATATTTTTTTGGGGTTTCGTGGAAAGTAATAAAATAAAGTGAACTTCATTTTATTTTATTTGAGTCTCCATGTGGGTGATTGGTGGTTAAAACCTCCTTATGGAAGTTGGAGGTGGGACCACCAAACCTTAACCTCCCATGAGAGGTTATGGTGGTGGGGCCCACCCAAACATAACCTCCCGCGAGAGGTTACGACATGGGGACCACACAGGGCTTAACACCCCTATTGATGGAAGAGAGTAAAACCTCTCAACTCTCCCTCATTAATGAGGGAGATCCACTTGACATTCCCTTTAATTCAATTATGACAAACCCCCTAATTAATTAGTTCCAACCCTTCACATTAATTAAGTGGAGCCAATTAATTCATTCATTCTTTTTGAATTCTTGTCAATGAATTAATAGATACTCTAATCTATTATTTGGCACAACTTTGGCATTTGGGTGGAAGTTTGGAAAGAGGAGAGCTTGGGAGGATTAGAATCATCCCAACGAAGAATGAAGAACGAAGAATGCATTCTTCCAATGAAGAACACCAGCTATGATCCTTCTTCGACTTCTTCCCTGGACACCTACCGACGTGGAGCGTCTTCCACAGCCAACGCAACTTGGTATTGGAAGCGTGTGGCGGACGTAACGAACGACAAACTCATTTGTCTTCTTCCCGCGAATTCAATGTCGATGACCAACAATCAAAGGTAGGGGGTTTTATTTGTGTATTATCCCTTTTCTTTTCTTATCTTCGATTGGAAAGGAATCGATGCGAAGATTGTAAAATAATTGTTGTTCATCGTACTTCTTTGATGAACCAATTGATACCACCCTAAATGGGGAGGGTGCGGCCCAAACCAACATGGACCGACCCCTCTGTCGATCATGTTTATGATGAACTTTAGCATGGCGATGAGGCAACGGAATGACAAAGGCAGTGACGACAAAGACCGCACTACCTGCGGCCTCTGCAAACCACGCCGCCCCCGCGGTGCTCCGATGCTCCCGGACAAACACTGTCGGCCCGCATCGGCCCGAGCCGCGCCAAACCGGCCTGCCCAGCCGCCTCCCGGCCGCTGGCCCGCCTGGTCACGCCCTTCCCAGCCGAACGCTGCCGTCCTCCGCATGCGCCCTGCGTGCCTCCCCGAACCAGCCCGCGTCGGCCCGTGCCATGCCAAACTGGCCAGCCCGGCCGCCTCCCAGCCGAACGTTGTCGGCCCACCTGTCGGCCTCCACGCGCACCCTGTGCGCCTCCCCGAACCGACCCGCCAGTTGGCCTCCGTGCGCCTCGTGCGCCTCCTCAAGCCATCCCCCTCGCGGCCTCCCAGCCGTGCCAGTGTCTCAACCCCCCTTGTGACCACCCGACCGAGTCGGAATCCCGGCCCCCCTCGCGGCCTCCCGGCCAAGCCGGCGTCCCGGCCCCCTCGGGGTGCCCTAGCTAAACTGGCCCCAACCGATCCACACTGGGCCATTCCCTCGTGATGCTCCGGGCCAAACCGGCCCCGAGCCCAGGCCGAACCTAATAGGCTATCCCGCCCAATGGGTTGGGCCAGACCCAACAGGTCTGACCATGTCAACCCAGACCGGGTCGGCCCAGACTGGGTTGGGCCGAGTCGGCCTGGCCGGGTTAAACCGGACCCGAGCCCACTACTAACCCTTTACTTTCTTTGGCGATATCTTTGGCACCGAACGACCGTTTGACGAACCGTTAGCGGCGATGGTTTTCTTAGAGCGGGATGGTCCCTTTGAGTATACCCCACTGGAGTTCGGGGTAATGTTGAGATATGGTCAGGTTGGATCGTACATGAATCCAACTGGGCCCTCGGGACTAAAAGGATAATAACTTACAGATCGGGCATCCGATTGAGGAGTCGTTTATTGCATTGAGACCTCTATGACGTGGAAAACCTTTGAAATACTTCTTCGTGGGACTTCGTGGCAGTTGGACAATCGACCAGTATCTCTTGGAGCCGATCCTCCCAGAGACGAGCATACGTAGTGTGGAGACCTAGTAGCTGGCTGAGACCTGATGACTACTGACCGATTCAACTCGGAGTGTTTCGACTAGCCCAGTGGGGAGCGCCTTGGTATCGCGGCAGACCCACGGTGGGGAGCGCCTCTGTGTGAGGGCGGCAGACCCACAGTACTCGACAGGAGAAGTACCTTAGCAGGCTATGAGGGGGAGTGCCTCTGTGTGAGCATGGAAAACCCACGGTGGGGAGTGCCTCTGTGTGAGCACGGCAGACCCACGGTACTCAATAGGAGGAGTACCTCAGTAGTCCAAAGTTAGTGGGAAGAGCCTCAGTGTGACGTGGCCGGCCCACTTTACTTGATTGAGTAGGAGTTCTACAGCAGCTGTGGTTTCGATAATAAAAATCCTGGTTTGATCTGAGTCAGTAACTTTTGTTTTTACCTCATGATTGAGATAGATTACTTGATAACTTAGTTATATTTATGGGCAAATACCTAAGTGGGGTTATCTATTGTTTTCATACTTTATGATTTATCCTTGTTGGATTTTGTGAGACCTTGAGAGTCTCGGGGTCCCTACTGAGTATAGTTATACTCACCCCTGCATGGGCTATGCCCGCACCTTGTTGTGTTGGTTGCAGATGACAGACAGTGCTGACTGAGGATCAGAGTCGCTGGACTAGATGGTACCCAGAGGTGGACCTTACGACGAGTCGGTACACGGAGGAGATAGACATACATGGAGTGTTGAGGAGGCTATTTGTACCTACCCTTTAGGTAGTAATCCCCAGAGGATGAACTAGTAGCTGCTTTACTTATCTTCAGTTGTACTTGTTTTTCAGTTGTACTTGTACTTTCCTGTTGGGATTGTATTTCCGGACCCTTTTACTTTTCATCACTCCTTTGTATACAGTTTTGCATAGTGTTGTACTTCCAACTCGTACTCTGTTGTGTGTGTTTTCACTTTATAAAGGCAATGTCTTCCCATTTTTAGGGATTTACGCCTTTGGTGCTAGTCACCATCCCCTGGCCTATGGAAGGTGGGCTTGGGGTAGTCAAGGAACGGGCCCCAGGGGACGGGTCGTGAAAATTGGTTTCAAAATATCATGTCACTTGGATATTCTAGTGGTAAGGATCCATCCATTCCTTCTCATAACCCAGAATTTGGCCATGAAAATTACTCAAATAAATTTAGGTAGGATTAACTTTACAATTGCATTAACTCATAGATCCTTGATCTATTCAGAGACTCTCCAATCATAAAATTTTGGACTTTTATTTCTTCAAAACTTTCCTTTAAAATGATATTAGACAGACTATAGACATTACAGCTAATAATGATTTGTTTAAGTTGACAAAATACCATTATAATAATTACATGATAAAAGTAAGTTTCCATAATTTATCCATGAAAACACTTAACTCTATGGTTTTATTCTTATTCAAGTCATATAAAGCCTATTTAACTTAATATTTTATTTGAGGGGTTTTTATCTTTATGTGTAAACTGCTCATTTTTTCTTATTACATCCTTGTTAATATTAAGTGGATTATACTTAAGTGATTAACCATGTCAAGATAAATTTACGCACATTTTTAAATTTTATTTTAATTCCATATTTAATTCTTATTAATTAAATTATTTAATGAATAAATATCTATAAATAATTTACCATGAAACTAAAAAAAATAATGTGGAATGGCCTTCATTTTTTCTAATGGTTGGTTTTTCTAGAGGATGATAAAAAAACCTTGAACCTTGGTAATTAATTCCTAGAACCATGCCTAAATTGAGTTTCAACATTCCTCTTATTCTTCTTTGTACCTCTTGGATTGGTGTTTCCTCACTCCAAACTTGATCCACCTTTACTCACCTAGGAGCTCCATCCATTACATAAAATTTTACACACATGTAGGTGAGGGCAACCAAAAGATTAGTTGAGGGGGTTTATATAAAAGAAACCATGGGCACGTTTTACCTTATATAATAAGTGGAGGGGAATGAAACATGGGCCATTATTTAATTTAAAAAAAAATTACAAAATCATGCAATTATTAAATAATCCAATAATATATTTAGGTCGGTCTAAGTTCATGCTCTTCCACATATATTCAGTTAATATAAAAAATTAATCTATTTATAATTCAAATCAATTCATTCTTTATTATTAAGATAAACATGCTTAAATTAATTCAATTTATTGGTTTATTTATTATTTTATTTATAATATCTATATGAAGAGTCTTGGAGAAAACCATTATATGAAGAATCATGGAAAATAAACAGTCTAACCAAAATTTATATATAATTACATGGAATTAATTAAGTATTTTTTGATTCTAAAAACCTTGATACATAATCAAGAAAGTATCTAACAACAGTTTAATTAGGTTTATAATGATTTAATTAATTATTCTATAGGTGATTTAATTATTTTCATTTATGGGTGACTACATGACGTATACTAATAAGATACATGTTTTTTTTCACTTACCATGTATTGGTGATATATTACTAGGGATTCGTCATGTATCTTAGCTGGCATACATAGATTGTACTGATGAGCTACACATCATGTGTTTTTCTTTCCGAGTATCCATGTAACCCACCCTCTGACTCGGTGTATTCTTTAGATGTGGATATTAATGAGTCACATGACATGTATGTCAGCTACATGTTGTGTATATCATTAATGTTATATCCTTTATATATCATGTAACATGTATCATATATTTGACCACATTATTAGCATGAATTTCACTTCTAAACCGTGTAAACCACACAATATGTACACTAGCTATACTCTGTGAGGTCTGAGAGATTGTGTGCCATGTTGGCCTGGCTAATAAGAAATGTGCATTAATTGTGTCATATGTTATTTACTACTTGGTGTATCATGTATCTTGTGACATGTACAAGTGTAGTGAACTTAGCAACAAGACATGTACTTTCAATCACATTCCATGTAACTATGTCTACCAGATAAAACCCTTAGCACATCCCAATGGAATCTCTGATCAATCTTTATTAGTTCTTAATTTTTTTAAGACCATATTATTCTTGAATTAATCATATTAAAATGTTAAAAACATGTTTATTAAAACCTATATTAAATAAAGAATAAACTTTAAGTGAAAAACTAACAACATTTGTTCATAATCAATCAATATATATTAAATAATTATAAATTATAATGTGACCACTATAATACCACTTGAAGGTTTAGGGTATAGCAGTAGAAACTATTAGAAAATTTCCAACATAGATTTTTGTTGTAATCAATGATAATTCCAACATGTACATGATGAACAAGATCATAACCAATTAAATTGGATCAAATATTAATTGAAAGAAACTTGGAACCAATAATAGAGGATCATTTCACATATAATTTATAATTAATTTATTTGAATAAATAAATACCTTACATTGAATTTCTTTCTTCGTTGTCAAATCTAATGAATATATCATGTTATAACACCATTGAATCAGAATATTCAAGTGTATAATACATCTATCAATGATCCACACATACAACACATACCTTTGATTGATTTCATAGAAATTTCTATGTACGATCACAAAAGATCTTATTGCTTGTATCATTCATTTTTTGTCACCATGAGAATCAATTCGGGTAGAAGGAATCTCATTATTCACTCTAGAATCAAGAGAGTGGTATAGGAGGGTCACCCTCTATTCTTGGGAGTGTTCAATAAGAAGAACTCTATAGGGCATGATATGATTCTCTAGATTTCATTGTGAATAATGATTATATTGGAAAGGTTTTTTCATAATCAAGTTTAAATAGTGCTAGGGTTAGAGAATAATATTTTCCTATAAGCCCTTATGATTCTATTAATCCCCAGTGAACCCCATGTATAAATAATAATATTATTATTATTATTATTTACTTGTAATGCACTAAACTCATGGATTAATAAATATTATTTCCTTGAATAAATAAATTAATATTTATTCAAATAATATTTAATATGACATTTCTCGTCCGACCATTAAACTCAGTCCATCAATCCTTCCCAATATTTATCAGTCCTTTAATAATTACTTTATTAAATAAATAAATATCACTACATTATTTTCTAATAAATAAATAAATATTATTTTCACTATAATAATTAATAAATTTTTATTAATTATTTAACTAACAAACTTTCTCTCAAATAACGGGTGACTGAATATATGTAATCAACCAAAAAAGAATAATTATTAAACCACGTATAAGAATAATATTTTTCAACAAGTTAAATTCTTATAGAATTTAACTGAGGTTCTAGATACACTTAGTGTGTGACCCTCTAGGCCCCTTTCTAAATGGAATTAGGCTATACTACCTTAATTCCAAGGTTAGTGTCAAGATTCACACCAAGTCACCCATAGAGAAAGAAGTTAATATTGTAATGACTTGAAACCTCATATGAATGTACATTGTGTAATATAATCCCTTCATCCTGATATCTCTATCCAAGTAGGTTTCATGCCGGTTTCATCAACATATGTGCTCAATGTATCTTTATTTTACTTTCTAGAATTAAACTTATTGATGAAACTTCCATGAAAATGGACTTAATCAGGCAGTTATATTCCCATCAAAGGGCGTGAGATATAAATTCACATTCTTAAATAGAAAGAAGAAATATTTTCTCACATTATTCATTAATACCATATTAGTCATGACGTAACCAATATACTCAACTTCTCCATGAATATATGTCATCTTGGTTTACATAAATACATAAAATTACATGACTCATGATGTGTATTAATAATAATAATAAAGTTTAAGGACCATTACACACATCCATGGATAGGAACATATAATAACATGTATAAATGTGGATTTCCAAATGACATTTCAAGTTCTCATAATCTAATTTCTTGAGACTTATAGGGATGAACCTCATGAGAAGAAGACTCAATGACTTATGAGCCTCCTAACCCTAATATCTTGTATCATTTTTGTTATAAAAAATGATATCATCTAGCTGTATAATATGTATTTAAGAATACAATCATGGAACTTATAATTTCTCATCGTAGTGGGAACTGTTATGACCATTTTAGTTAGAAACATACCCTTAGGATATTTTCACATACTATTTCATCCAGATGAATAATAATGATGTGATAAAAACTTTATTAATTATTCAAAACCATGAATACATGTAATCATTAATCATATAGAATTTTTTCTAGGGAACTAACTCCAACACCCACACCTCACCATAGAATTCATGTTAGTAAATGGATTACATGACCCTATAGAGGAGCCACACCTTATCACCAGAAAAGGTATCTAGTGAGGAAGTATTAGCTCTATGAATTGAGGAATTATGTCCCATTCTATAGTGGAGTATTGTCTCTGTTTGTTGTATGGGGTACCAAAGACTTATTGGAATCAAAGGAATAACAATTCAATGAACAAAATGGATGATATATAAACTAGTTTCATGGGGGATTAATGACTTTATAAATCATATGGGGGACCCATGACCTACCATTAGAGTGTCTTTAGGGGATTAATGACCCTATTATAACTTCAAACATTTTCTTAATCCCAATCATCATCTTTTTGGAGATAAGGTACCTAAGCTACCCCAAATACCTTGAAAAAATTCTCAAATTAAAAATAGTATTAAACTGTTGTGTTTTCTATAAAATAATGCTCAAAAAAAGAAATGTTTTTTCTGATTCTAACACCTAAGTTAAAATATAATAAATACACCCAGAAGATGAAAGTACATGTAGTGTACTCTGTTATACAAAATGTGTGAGCCTCGGGCAGTAGTGGTTCATAAAATATCATCATCTGGTCATGTATAGTCAACCTATATGGCATGAATCTTAGGTAACATGGTGTATGGGACTTGTGATTTATCCAATCATGTATCATGTAGACCTAGATTAATGTGTCCCATATAACCAATATGTTCTTTATCATATGATGAATTAAAATACAGGTAAATAGTTGGGTGTGTAATACAATATAACCCAAGTCTTATAAAAAATAAATATGGTTTTTATTTTAAGCTACACATCATGTGATATTATCTCAACTTTAAAAACCCTAGACAACACTTGAAATTACACATGGTTTTTGCTTTAGTGGTTAAATTATATGTGATTTATAATTTTATTTCCATATTACCCTATCAATTGAATCTTTCACCATCAAAATTGTAGTGATCTTTTCCTATATCCATCCCCATCATTTGTTTCACCCATTCTACCTCCTTCATCGCCCTCTATTGATGCCCCACTGCCTTCTATCTCTTATCATCCATATAAATCCATGTCACCTCTGAATCCATTCATTATCCTTTGATAAATTTTATTCCCATTATTGAACCCCCTTTTTATAACCACACTATAAAATCCCATGTGTACAGATGAGTTTGAATTTGAAGAGAATTTAGAATTTTCAATTAACGGGTGGGATGTAGTTTGAACATGGGTTCAAAATAGAATTCTGAGATTTGGTACATCTTAAGATGATATTTTTGGACACGGTTAGGGGATTGAGAGATACTTAAGGTTATCAGACAAGTCTCATGATCTTTGTAAAAAAATATAATGTTTTGTAGGTTTCTTTATAGTTTTCATGGTTTGGTGTGCTAGGTTCAGGAGGAACCATTCTACACCCTGAGAATGAAGAGGTTTTAGTTCAATATCTATAGTTCATGGTTTTATGGCATAGTTAGCACACAATTTTGATGAAACCATTTTGATTCCAAGGTGAACCATGTGTATTGGTCTATACTTGTGGTTTGATAAGAATTTTTTACACGGTTGTAGACAAACCATGAAAAATGTTGTAGACTGGGACAAAGCTAATTCGTATAGTTAGAGTATAGTTTGGTAAACTGTGCAGCCCAACCATGAAAGAGGGATGTTCTTGGATAGATCCTAACACACAGTTGGCACATGGTTTGGAAAACTATGTGTAAAAACTTTGTGACTCATTAAAAGTGTATTTTTACCTTTTTACCCATTTGAAAATTAAAATGGAGCCTTTTATCCTCATCACGGATGCACATAGGCCAGCTGACCCCCTCCCCTCCCGCTCATTATCTCTACCTATGTTTGGGACAATTTTATGTTTTATTCTCTAGAGTTGATATAAGATCTAACCTGTGGTTATCTTCTCTCTTCTTCCCCTCACCTTTTCTCTGATTTTGGTTACCTCCCATTAGGGTTTTAATTTGGATTCCACTAGATCATGGTGGAGTCATATAACTAAGTTGGAGATTTAATTCTATCTAGATCATGGTGGATTCATCCAACTGAGTTAGGGATTTCATTCTTCCTAGGAAAAGGACATCTCGATAATCCTTCTGCATATTGTCTCCCATTGATTCGACAAAGGTATTCCAAGTCACCTAATTTATTATATTTTTAATTTAAATTAAATTACTTTGAGGATGGAATTGGAGATGTGTGTGAGTTATTTGGATCTATATAGGTACAAGGATGTGTTAAGGGTAGTTGACACCCTATTTCTCAAAGAAGTGGAAATCATTGGACACCTAGTAATTTAATGGTAATTATGCCTATTTTTGAGTTAATCTGTTTAAATTAAATTTAATTGTGAATTATTGAAAAATTTGTTGAGAAATTAATTATAATTAAATTATAATTAATTTTTTTATTTTTATGGATGGAGATATATACTTTGAATGTTGTATAAGCATGATTGAGCTTAGATTGGCATTGTAAAAGCTTATAACATGTGGTTTATTAGGGAAAAACTTCCAATGAGGTAGGTGATCCTTAGTACTCACCCCATGGTTTCATTCATGTTATTATGATGCATGTGTTTCATATCCACAACACTAAAGGCATTGTGTTTTTTTAATTAATTAATTGAATTGCGTAATTTATTTTAAATGTTGTATTTAAGTGTCATTCCCTAAATGAATTGGACAAATTCTAAGGCCACATTGACCTATGTGTATTGGATTATTGGAATTGATCATTGATGGTTCATCCCATGACTTATATGGGTTTCACTTGATGCTTGTACCCCCTTTAAGAGGTTCCTAAGTTAAAATGAAATGGGTATGACTTGGTGTTCCTTACCTAGGAATCTTTGGATACCTCTAATATGAGGGTGTAATTCAGAGGGATGTCCCTAATAGGCCTTATAAGGACCCTTGAGATGTGTTTATCCTAGGTGGATAGACTATAAGTGAGATGGGATTGGGTATGGATAGTGATAGAAGGTTTAGGAATTTGGATAACCCTTGTTCTTTCTTTCTTTTATGATGGGGATTGATATACTCCTTGGGGCATTTTTGTTATAAAATGAAAAATGACCATAGGGGCGGTCATTATTTATGATTTGTAAAATTTCCATAGGGGATTTATTTTTTTATTTTTTTTTAGAAAAATTTTTAGGGGAGGACTTTTATTTTTGTTTTGAAACACTCCCATAGGTTGGACTTTTTTTGTTTTGGAACACTCCAATAGGGCGGACTTTTATTTTTGTTTTGTAAAATTCCCATACGGGTGGCCCTTTATTTTTATTTTGGAAAAATACCTTGAGGATATCTTTTTTCCTACCTATGAAAACCCACATAATGGAGGCCAATAATACTGTGGTCTTATTCCAATGGATGAGAAAAGTCATGTAAGGGAGGTTTGTTATACTATCGTTGGGGCTTCCATGGATATGGAGCTAGGGTTGATCCAATATACTGGGATGGAGTTTTCTATGAGCATTCAACAGGTTTTTGTTACTAGTGGATGAGAAAACTCCCACAAGGTAGGTCTATGATACTTATGGGATTATGTCCCAGATGAGAAAACTCTCATAGAGGAGGTATGTGATACTTATATATATAGCAGGGAGACCCGAGTCAAATATATTAAGAAGCACAGTCATCACGACATTCTTAGAGACACCCTAGAATGAGATGAAGTAGGTATGGTTGATCAGGGTCACATCACTAAGGATTGACAATGATTAGTACATGGTAAATTGGTTTTCATGGTCTACTAACATACTCAGACACATTCCAGCATTATTCTAAACTATGTATTATTAGTAGTTTTTTTTATTTAATTTTATAATTTTTATTATTTATTCTAATCATGTCACATGAACATACCACTGCATTATTGTTTTAGTGTGGAGAAATGTATATGGTTCCCTATTGAGTTATGTACTTGTACCTTGCTCAGTCTTCCATTTCACTTGGGTATCTAGTATCCCTCACTTATTGAAAGTTTAGGTTGGTAGGAGGCTCAAGATTGTATGATGGAGATAGAGAAGCTCATACATAATTTGGATTTCAGGGTGAGGTGAGGCTATAGAATTGTATTGGAGCCTTCTGTACTTTTATTTTGATCCTTTATTATTTTATTTTTCTTTAATTTGTATACATGATCAGTTTAGTGGGTGATTATTCTTGTATATTTTATAACTATTTGGGGATTTATTATTGCATTTCATTTCATTATAGTATGTACAGTTTATTTATTATTCCTACATAATTTATCTATATTATGTTTGGTTATTTTATATATTATATCACACTCTGATACAAGGGTTATAGTCTTCCCATGGACCATCTTAGACCCTCGTAGCTAGTTGATAGCCTTTGGAATACAGGGAGGCATGTCTGAGGTACGGTAGTGACCATCGGTCTGATAACCAATTAGCATTTTGGGCCAATAGGATATTACAAAGTGGTATTGGAGTGTTTTTATTTTTATTTTTACTATTTTGGATATTGTATCCAAGAGATAGGAATATTTTAGATCCTGTGATGGATATCAGGCCGATGCATCATGAACACCTATTTTGGTAGGAATTCCATGTTACTGAGGGCTCGATATTGAATTTTTTGGTATTTTATATTATGGTTATACATGATTTCCACCCTAAGTGGGTCACATAGATGTGTGATTATCTTATGATTTATATGGGATTTTGACTCTTAGCCTGCATAGGCAAGATAAATCTTCTTCATCATTCTTAGCACATAGGGATTATCATAACATATAGTCTTTTTAGTGTGTGATTTATGTCATTTATGATATAGTATTTATTTTTTAAAGTGTCAAAAACTACTCATATAGATCTTTCCCATATAATTACTTAGTTTCATTCTACTCATCTGGATCGATAGGTATGTACATTTCCTTATGATAATAGGTCATTTGGATTCTATAGCGATATTATCAATGGTGATTATGGAAATGATGTCCCTCCTATGTGGGATATGGAGTGACCCCAGTAGGTTAGTAAGGCACATAGTGACTTAGTGGGAAATTCTTAGTGGGTGGTTAATATTTGGGTCTTAGTTATTTAAAGTGTCAGTAACAACCTATATAGCATTTTTTCATATAGCTTGGAATGACACTCTACTTAACCGAGACACTTAATATGGTTCTTAAAAAAGTATCATCTTAGATGGAATGGATATATTTATATATACCCTGATTGATGAGATTTTATTATCAAGGGATTAATCCCATAGGTTTATTCTCATTGTGAATCGGTTCCTAATAGATGATGGTTTTTTGAATCTAATGGTGGGATATGTTTTGTGAGACCCATGATTGGGTGGTTGGTCATGTTGGATGTTGTGGTTTTTTCAACATAATAGTGTGGATGACATCTTATGAGGTTTGACCTCTTTTGAGACTCGATCTATGTGCATGGGGCTAGGAGGAAGACCTAGTGACCCTTTGATATGGGACTCGACTTTTTGATTAATTTGGTATCTAGTTAGGTTCAAGGGTAACCAATGAGAGGGGTTATCCAAGGTATGTGTTTTATTTAGAGACGATAAGCACAGATAGGTGATTCGGGTATAAGATGAGTGCATGTGAGGTGCGAATGGGTATAAGATATGGGAATAGTGATTCCTTAGAGGATATGGAATGTAGAAACACCTTAGGTTTTAGAATCATGGTATCAAGGTTGGTTTTAAAGTGAAGGACTATTTGGGTTCCTAACCCTATTGTATGGATGTTTTTTAGTATGTGATGAGAGCATGGGTAGACTCTTGTGACTTAGAAAGGCATTGGATGGCTTATAAGTGTTTGGTTGGCCTCATCATGGGAGGGATGTCAGGATTTTTTATGATAGAATCTAGGATATTATTTTTTTGATGATTTGACATGCCATGGAGAATTTCTAACCTAATTTGGTAATATTTAACTCACAGTATTATGGGTTGATTTCCAATGATGGAGTAGTTAGAGAGTGTATGTCCATTGTGCATAAATGAAATTGAGGCAATATGTGATTGTTAAGTGTGGGTCCTACTAAATTTTAATGTCATTTATGGGCATGAATAGGCCAAGGATTGATGGGGTTTAGTTAGTTGGTTATGGGCCTTATAGCTTTAGAAGTTTATGAGCATGTCTTGGGAGGAGAGAATCATGTTCAATTATGATTGAACCTATTTAGGGTGCACTATAAGAGTATTATAAGAAAATTGATATGATGGAGAGTACATATATGATTAGTTGGGGGTGGTTACCCTCATCTTGGATTGAATTTTGGTAGATGTCTTGGAATTGTTCATGTGATATTGGAACAAATGATACAGTAGTGTTTTTTATGGCACTTAGGTTTGAGAGATTTTGTCCACACCCAGACATTGTGTATGGTAACAGACATGATATCCGCTATGGAGATTGTAATTTTGATCTTGTGACATGATAAAAAAGATAAACCTATGGTGGGGAGTGGGATATAATTTATAGTGACACAACCCTCATGTGAGGGTGATCAAGGGTGTGTAAGACTGGTTGTTGGATGATCATTTTGTAATTTTGGTGTCGGTGAGAAAATAGATCTAAATTCATCTAGATTCATTAGTGAATTCCAAGTTTGAATTCATATATGATATCATATGGTGTCCAAGCATCATCCTCAGACTTGGGATGAACTAAGATTATTTGAACATGATCAAATTAGAGATACATTAGTGATAATGGTATGGTAGATCATAATGACCCTTTTTGGTTGATTGAGGATTCAACCATGTATTTTAATTGGAAGTTAGGTTTTCACTTTGGTGGGAATATTTTAATGATAATGTGATGCCTTTGGGGTTAAAGGCATCATGATTGGATAAATTCGAAGTGCAATGATGGTCAAAGTTTTGTGTCTTAGATAGGTCGTTCAGAGGAGGTATGACCGGTGGTTTAGAGTATAGTTGGATATTATGAGCTATAAACCATGTTGAGTATGTCATTTGAGTTATAATGATTATGTTTTGAGGATCATCTAGGACTTTTCAAAAAATATTAAATTCATAGGCTTTGTTCTTGGGTGATTGGAACATGTTGAATTATTTAGAATCATTAATGAGAACTATAATGACTATTATTTTACATGTATTATTTTTGAATATTGTATAGATTATTTTCGAGACCAGTTGCTGAGACGGTGTGCGATTATGAGGCCCGGTGTTCCCAGAATAAATGTTGGAAATATATTACATATATTAAATAGCACATGTGCATAGTTTTCCAGAAAAAGTGGACTAAATTTTAAATGGAGACTCAGATCATAAATATGAGGTCACCATTGAGTTCATAACATGGTTTTTACCCTAGGCGTGATATAACCTTGTTCGGCACGGGTCGTTTGTGGAAAATTAATCTTAGGTGTAGAATGAATAAAATAATTAATTATTTTATTTTATTTCAATTTTTTTTTATGCAGAAATTGACAAGTCTTTAAGTATATTATTGTGAAGAAATATTAGGGTTATCCACATAAACCTGGAGTAATTTTAGATCCATTGGAGAGAGAATTAGCAGATCTCTATCACATGAATGTTGATCAGATCATGGATGGACGATCGATGCGCAATAGAATAGAAGTATCTCACCAACAATCACAGTGCAGCTATGTTCTTCATCAATTATTGATATGAATCGAGGTAGGATATTTGTTTTTATTGGAATATTTCCCTGTTCTTAATTTCTATGATGAATTTTAATCAATCAACCAATGGATTGATTCACATATCGGTCGTCTTGCAGGATGGGTTAGATTAATCAGGTTTGGGAGAATTACTTTCTAATTGTTTGTTCTTCATTGTTATTATCATGGAAACATATAAAGGTTGACATGAACATTAATCAAGGTTCATTACACTTTATTTTTATTATTCTTTTCTCCCTGGATTCTCCATTCATCATGGGTGTTCTTCATTTGGATCGTGGTTCGATATCCACCTTTGAAATCAATATTTATGCACCTGATTCTTGGAATAATGATTTGATATTGTAGATCTTCTATTAGCATGACACAACGGTGGTATGATGACAGAAGTTATAGAGAATCGGACATTTTCATATGATCGATTTAATGTTCTTCAGAACTCAGTTTAGAATAACAGACGATTCCATTTTCCGAATGAATTGAAGTACCAGATTTTGTTGTTCAGTGATAGAATGACTTGGTGAGGCTTGATCTAGGATTTTTCTGCAAAACGACTACCAGATAAAAGGATATAGGAATAAAATATATGTACAAAATAAAATCTATAATTCTATGAAATTACGCACTACACAGTGTGTAATTCAGCCACATGATGTGTGGGACCCCCCTATGTAGCCGATAGGGTTTCATATGAAGTTGAGTATCACATGGCATGTGAACCTTGTCACATGGTGTGTGGTCTCTCCCTAGAGGCTCAGTTTCTACCTCGAAGGAAACATGGACATGGGTTGGAGTACATAGTCTAGAGAATGTCATGCACTCCCCTACACATACATAGCATAGATAAGTACATGGGATAATCCATGTACTAGATCATGAGTATAGTACATGGGAAGTCTACACGTCATGTACTTCTACATGGACACAGACATGGTATGAGTCATGATCCATTTACATGGGCAGGACCCAGGGTCAAGGGACACGGCATGTAACCCTGATACATGTCTTGTACTTCTTAAGTGGTGGATTGGATCTCTTATCCACTGTATCTTGGAAAAGTTTAGTTAGGGTTTGTTCCCCTTATCCATACCCTAATGGTTCACATGGAATCACCTACTACTCCTATGACATCTATATCTTTAGCAAAAATTATTGGATAGATTTGTTGGAATCATTTTTTGAGGCCCTAAGTGAGATACTCTATTCATCTTCATACCCTAACTGGAGTTATTGGTATTTTTGTGACCAACATTATGCGATCATCGATCCTCTACTTAGAGGGTTAATTCAGAATGAGTTGTTGTTATACCCCATGACCTTAGGATTGATCATCATCTGTGTATTGTTTCTCTTCATACCTTCAGCGTATACTTCTTATGGTGAGACCCAATAATTATTACCTCTCGTTTGTACATCATCAGTGTTATAAAACTTAGGAGTGTGTTCTCCTGGATGATTTCTTAGTGGAACCTTCGAGCAAAATCCTGGGCTAGCATACTATAGTTGTGACTTACCTTTAGAATGTGTGTCTTTGTTGGTTATATCTGCATATTCTTGTTATATGTGTTGTGGACATATACCTATGTAGAGATGAATGTATTTAATTTTTTGTGTTCATTGTAGTTTTAGGGTATCCTACTAGGTATTTTTATAATGGGATTTTCTCACATGTGTCGTTTCTTATGTAGGTAATCGACCTTTTGACCAAGTCCTTAATAGACCAGGACCAGAAGATTCTTAGTGAGACCAGACAGACTGAGGTGTGTTCTTGTGATACCTAGATAGAAGTCCCTTTACTTTTAGGTTGGACTTGTTTTCAGACTCTATGTTGGGCTTGTATTTGGCCCTATTTAATTTTCTTTACTTCCTTTCGTACTCTAGTGATGGGATTTAGATGTATGTATGCATGGTTGTTCAGTTGTTTTTACATTTAATCATTGTATACTCTTGGATATGTGTGTGTGTGTGTGTGTGTGTGTGTGTGTATAGGTACTTAGGATAAGGCATCACATGTTAGTGATATTCCTACTCATCGTTGTCACCAACCGCTGACCTGTTAGAGGCAGTCTTTGGTAGTCGCAGTATGGACCCCATTGGGACGGGGCATGACATATTGGTATCAGAGTAGTCAGTTCTAAATTAGGAAAAAGATTATTTGAGATTGGTTTTTAGAAATAGTATTAAGTGTTTTGATTTTCTATTTTAGGATAGGGACTCCAGTGTTGAATCAGTGACTGATGTATCCATACACCAGGACTCTAATCACCTACTTTTCAACTCAGCACATGAGAATGTTGGTTGTAGGGAAAACAATGTTACATGAATCATATAGTAACGGGTTGTGTTTTTTATGTACTTCTTGAGTTGTCTCTCCAGATATACTCATTGATCATGGTATATCTTTTTTACTTTCAGAATGCATCTACAACATATTCTAGATAGGATTCATCACCGTGATCATGAGGATGATCCCCTCAGTGGTGAGGTGTCGATGTAGGGACTAGTTCTATAGGTGTTACCTTCAAGTGGTGCACCAGTTATAACACGGCCTATTGAGTAGAAGATGGTACCCATAGTACCAGTGGATAAGGTGTGCAGGTTGAGCACACTTCATGAGTTTCAGTGACAGAGACCCCTCATGTTCCAAGGTGGGCCCGACCCACAGGTGGATGAGGATTGGCTTGAGGTGGTGACCTGAGTTTTCTATATGGTCAGGACACCATCATATTATATGGTGTTCCTAGAAGTTATCCTCACACATGGATTATCAGGGTGATGGTGGGGTTTAGTGACCTAGAACTATGATGAGGTGACTCTACCATGGTCATAGTTTTAGCATCTTTTTAGAGAGGAGTTCTCTCCAGCTACGCTGAGGTTTGTATGTATCCAATGTCTTTTATAGCTTTAGAAAGTAAGAGTGATCGTAGATGAGTATTCAATGAGGTTTACCAACCTCTCTAGGTACTATATGGATATAATTTAGGATCAGTTCTTCAGGTCTTGGACTTTTGATCGAGGATTGTGTAGAGATATCTGAGCCAGTTTTATCCCTCTATGAATTCATACCTATATAGGGGTTATAGAGAAATATTTTGTGGTTGAGAGTTTCTTGTATGAGTAGATACATCCAGTGGTTTTTGGTATCTGTAATACAGGAGTAAATACCTCAACATTAGGGATTCGACTTCAGTCCCAGGGACTTGGACATGCCATATGTTTCAAGAGGAGTTCTCAAGATATAAGGTATATGATTCAGGTCTCACATGATGGGTCCAATAATCCCATGGAGAGGTGGTTCTACTCATGTGATGTAAGGGTACATATTTTATGAGATTATCTAACTCGCCATATAGTTGATAGAGTGACCATGAATGGGCTACTGAGGTAGAGGTAGGAGCTGGAAGGTTCGCAGGGTGGAGGATGTGGAAGAGGGTCTGGGAGAGTAGCAGGAGGTTATGGACACTTTGAATTGTTACCACCACCACCTTTATGTGGTATATTCTAGTCTTGATAAGCTAAAGGATAGGGGTAGGGAAAGTTGTATGTGGTCAAAGCTTATGACTTAGAGGCTCTGAGAATGATATGAGGTACAATCTTTGTCTTTTCTACCTTAGCTGAAGTACTAATAGAAACATGTGCTATTAATTCATTTCTTTCCACATATCTTGTTCAAGATTATATATTCTAGTTGAGCCATTGTCTTGAACATTAACTTGGATACTCCTATTGGAGAAGACTCAGCAATTTCACACTTATTTCGATGGTGTGACCTGACTCTTGGAGGCAAGAGTTTCTGTTAGGATTTATTTGTCACAGCGATGAGTCCTTATGACATCATATTAGATATGAACTAATTATCCATAGTTGAAGCCCATATTGAATGTTTTAGGTAGAGGATGTGGTGTTTCCATAGTGATGGAACTAGGTTATCATTTTTCAGTGAAAAGGAAACCCAAACAGTGTAGGATGTACTCATGCATAGGAGGGTGCATCCAATTAATCATTAGTTGGATATCCTAACCCTTGGTGTAGTGGATGTTATGAGTTTACAGTCTCATGAAGTGGTTGCAGAGTATGAGGACTTATTCCCTAAGCATGTTCCAGGATTACCTCCCTGCCGAGAGATAGACTTATGCATTAATATACACCCCAAGATGACACTGATATCTACACCATCACATCATATGGATCTTGTATAGATTCATGAGAAGATTGTGCAGTTAGAGGACTTATAGTGAAAGGGATTTATTAGACCCAATGTTTCACCGTGGGAAGCCCTAGTTTTTTTCTCCAATAATTCGGACAGAAGCTTGAGGCTATGTGTGGGATATCGTCACTTAAACCAGGTGACTATGAAGAACAAATATCCACTATCAAGGATTTATGACCTATTTGATCAGTTGGGAGGGGCTCAATGGTTCTTAAAGGTTGATCGTAGGTCAGGTTATCATAAGTTGTGAGTACAGGATGAGGATATACTGAAGATTTCATTCAAATGCCTTTATATTCACTATGAGTACTTGGTGTTTCCCTTTAGCATGAAGAACTCCCCTGTAGTGTTTATGGGACTCCGGAATCGGATATTTCATCTTTTCTTAGATTGATTCATGGTATTCTTCATCGATGATGTCCTAGTTTACTGGGTGTTTGAGGAGGAGCACGAGATACACTTGAGGATGGTTCTAGACATACTTCGAGAGCACCAGCTTTACGGGAATCTCTCAATGTGTCCGTTCTAGATGTAGGTGGTCCACTTTATAGGACATGTTATCTTAGGGGATGGAGTGGCAGTGAACCTGTCCAAGGTTGAGGCAGTGTTAGCTTTGGATCCACCCAAGAGCATGATGGAGGTGTGAATCATCCTTGGGTTAGTAATCTATTACCATAGATTCATACCTTATTTCTTTAGGATATCAGCACCCATAACAAATTTTACTTGAAAGTGGAATCCTTTCATGTGGATAGATAGGTTTTATCCATCTTTTTGGTAGTAGAGGTAGAGTTTGATGAGTGATCCCATATTGAGATTTTCGAAAGAAGTTGTTGAGTATATAGTATTATGTGATGCATCGGGAACTAGTCTTGGTTGTTTTATGATGCATAGGCAGGAAATGATTGTCTATGGTTCATGAAAGTTGATACCACATGAGAATAACTATGCGACCCATGATCTTGAGTTAGCAGTGGTAGTCTTCGCACTAAATATGTGGCGAAACTGCATGATGGATGAGCAGTTTATCATCTATTCTGATCACAAGAGTCTCAAGTATATCTTCTCTAAAAAGAATATTAACTTTATATAGAGGCGGTTTTTATAGTTCCTCCAATATTATGACTTTTAAATATTCTATACTCCTATGAAGGGGAATTTGGTAGAATATTCTCTCAACAGAATATCTTTTTTGCAGTTTCTGAGCAATGCGTCAGGGTAGTTTACCTCATTGCAGTTATCCTTTGTGAATGATGTTGGAGAAGCTTACCTCCAGTCGATGGTTATTTCCCCTCCACTCTTACAGTGAATCATGGAGGCATGGCTTGGGGATGTCGATTGTGAGGCCCTACATACTCAGATATCCACTATATATGCTCCTGGTAGATTTTCAAAAGGTAGGGAGCATCTCGTTTTTTTCAGAGGACACACAATGGTACCAGTGATTTTGTTGGATGAGGCTCTGATAGAGTTTCATAAATTTATTTTTGAGGTACATCCAAGTGTGTAAAATATGTATCAAGACCTATGAAATTAGTTTTGGTGGCTAGAGATGAAGAAAGGAGTTGCATAGTTTGTCTCTCGATGCCTTGTCAGTAAGTGAAGGCTGAGCAGCAAGTTCCAACAGGTCTAGTTAAACCCCTTGAGTTTCCATAGTGGAACTAGTATGGGATATCTATAGAATTCAGGATGGTCTTACAATGTACATCTAAAGTACAAAATTCTATATGGTTGATCATAGACTGACTCACCAATTCATCCCACTTATTACTAATTTAGTAGAACATTTTGATAGAGAGATTGAAATGCCTCTATGTTCAAGAGATAGTCCAACTCCATGGAGTTCCATATATGATCATTTTTTAACATGATTCTCAATTCAAATCCTAGTTTTGGAAGGGATTTCATGAGGCTTATGGGACTCAGTTATTCTTGATCACAGTGTTTCACCCCAAACTAACAGCCAAATAGAGTGGACCAATCAAGTTCTGGAGAAAATATTGAGATCTTGAATGTTGGGCTTTGGCCGTAGTTGGAAGGATCACCTACCACTGGTGGATTTTTCATACAAAAACAGCTACCATTCCACCATTGATATGGCATCATTTAAAGCTTTGTATGGGAAACCCTATAGGTCACCACTTTATTGGAATGTCCAAGAAGAGTTGACACTCATGGGCCTAGAGTTGGTGCAAGATACTAACAAGAAGGTTCATATCATCCAGGAGTGTATTAGGACTGCATAGATCCATCAGAAGTCATATGTGGATAGACAATAGAGGCCTTTGGAGTTCGAGGAAGGAGACCATGTGTTCATATGGGTTTTACCTTGACATGGATTATAGAGATTTGGTTGGGGAAGAAATCTATATATGAGGTTAATTGTCCCTTTATAGACACTGTGTAGAGTTGTTGATGTGGTGTACCACATAGCTCTACCTATATAGATAGATTGGGTACACGATGTCTTCCATGTTTCGTAGCTGAGGAGGTACGTTCATGACCTAACACACATTATCGACTGGGGTAAGATGAACATTGAGGATAGAGCTACCTTTACTGAGTACCTGGTAGAGATTGAGGATTGGCAGGAGAGGATCCTTCATGGGTGATCAATTCCTGTAGTACAATCCTGGTGGTAGCACGAGAATCTCTAGGAGAATACATGGGAGTGGGAGGCTCAGATTCATGCTCAATACCTACATCTCTTTGTGTATCCCTTGTTTTGGATTTTTGAGGATGTAAAACCCCAAGGTGTAGAGAATGTAATGACCCATATTTTTCATATACTATTTTTGGATGTTGTGTGGATTATTTTGGAGACTAGACACTGATACAGCATGTGATTCATAGGGTTAGTGTTTCCAGAATAAATGTTTGAAATATATTAAATATATTAAATAGAACACGTTAACAATTTTACTATAAAAAGTAGAACAACTTTTAAATGGATGCTTGAATCATAAATATGAGAAAAATGAATAGTTAGGAACATGGGTTCTACCCTAGGTGTGACATAACCTTGGTTTGCGTGGGTTTTTTGTGTGGAAAAGTCATCATAAGAACCAAATGAATAAAATAATTAATTAAACTGTTTTATTTCAATTTTTTTAATACATCAACTGAAGAGTCTTTAACTAGACTGTTATGAATTAATCCTATGTTTATATTCATAACCCTAGATCCATTGGAGAGACATTGGAGAGATATTTGTTGGATCTCTCTCAGATGAACGGTGATCAGATCATGGATTGATGATCAACGCCCAACGGAATCGAAGGATCACACCAATGATCATATCATAGCTCTGTTCTTCATCAACGATCAATCTGAATCGAGTTAGTAAGTTTGTTTTGATTGGTTTCTTTTCCCGTTCTTAATATTTATGACGAACATGAATCAATCGACCAATGGATTGATTCACATATCAGTCTTCTTGTGTGAAGGGTTAGATTAATCAGGTTTTGGGAGAATTAATTTGTGATTATTGGTTCTTAATTTTTATTCTCACAAAAATGGATCGAGGTCAACACAAAAACTGATCAAGGTTATCTCCTATTTATTTTTATTATTATTTTCTCCCTTGATTCTTCGTTCATCATAAGAACTCTTTGTTTTGATATCAGTTTGACATCCACCAATGAAATCAATTGTTTCACACCTGATTCTTGGTGCAACAATTTGATATTGTAGACATGGTATTGACATGACATTATGGTGGTGTAAATATGGAAGTGACGATGAATCGGATGGTTTTTTATTACTAATTTCTTGTTCTTTGGCATGCAATTAATAAAAATGAATGATTCAATTTTCCAACTGAATTGAAGGACTATATCTTGCTATTTGATGGTGGAATGACTCGATGAGGCTCGATCTATGATTTTGTGGAAAAACGGCCATCAGATTCAAGGATGAAGGAATGGATAAGATGCATGGAACTAGATCTGAAATTTTGGTAAATTGTGCACTATGAAACATGTAATGTAGAGCCACACGCCATGTGGTCCCCCCCCCCCCCGTGTGGTGGATAGGGTTTCATAGGAAGTTAAGTATCACATGGTGTGTGACCCCTATCACATGGAATGTGTTCTCTCCCTGGAGGCTTGGCGTGTACCTCAGAGGGTACATGGACATGGATTGGAGTACATTGGTTGGATCATGCCATGTACCCCCCTACATGTACAAGACCTAGATAAGTACACATTCTAATCCATGTACTATCACATGGATAGAGTACACAGGTAGTCGACACACCTTGTACTTCTACATGAACATGAACATGGTATGAGACATGGGTCATTTACATAGGGAGTACCCAGGGTCAAGGGATATGGTGTGTAACCCTACTACACACCATTTACTCTTTAAGTGTTATATTAGATATCTTGTCCTATGTATCTTGGAAATTTTTAGTTGAGGTATGTTCCCCTTTTCCTTTCCCTGATGGTTGGTATGGAATTACCTAATACTCCTAGGGCAGTGATCCCTTCAATAGGACTTCTTGGATATAGTTGTTGGAATCCCTCCATGAGGCTCAAAGTGAGATCCTCTATTCATATTCATGCCCTTGGTGGAGTTTTTTGTATCATCAGGACCAACACTACATGGGTGTTGATCCTCTACTTAGCGGGTTAATTCAGATTGAGTTGTTAGTATACCCCATGTCCTTGAGGGTGATCCTCATATATATACCATTTCTATTCAGACCTTTAGTGTGTACTTCTTATGGTGAGACTCGATGAGCATCACCTCTCGGATGGACTTCATCGGTGTTATCATACTCAGAAGTGTGTTCGCTCAGATGAGTGCTTTGTGGAACCTTTAAGCTATAATCCTAGGCTGGCATACTACATTTATAACTTAACATTAGATTGTGTGTCTTTTTTTAGTATATCTAGATATTCTTGTTATATGTGTTAAAGACATATACCTATGTAGATATAATTGTATTTTATTTTTTGTATGGTTTTTGTTTTAGGGGTGTCCTACTGGGTATTATTATACTCACCACTGCATGGGCTTTGCTTGCATGTGTCGTGTATTGTGCAGATGATCAACCTTTTGAAAGAGTCCTTGACAGACCAGGACCAGACGGTTCTTAGTGAGACTGGACAGACCGAGGTGTGTTCCTACAGTACCTAGATAGTAGTCCCATTACTTTCAGGTTGGACTTGTTTTCATACTCTTTGTGGTGGGATTTTACTTGGACCTGTTTAATTTCTTTAATTTCTATCGTACTTTGATGGTGGGATTTAGATATATGCATGCATGGTTGTTCAGTTGTTTTTACATTTTAGTATTGTATAGGCTTGGATATGTGTGAGTGTGTATAGGTACTTATTATAAGGCCTCCCATGTTAGTGATATTCCTACTTAGTGTTGTCTCCAACCCTTGGCCTATTATAGGCGGGCTTGAGGAGTCGTTCCACGGGCCCCACTAGGACAGGTCATGACAAGAATGGGAACCAGTGTTTGAATGGTGTTCTCATGTGTGTTTATATACATTTAGTTATAATTAATTATAAAAACATAATTATAATGATGGTGTAGTGTGTTTATAGGAAATTATAGTGGTAGAGAGCGCCAAGGTAAGCCCTGTGGTGGAGAACACCACAGGCTAGATGATCAATTGGATGATGACACAGGAGTGTCTTGGAATAGGCAGTCATAGGTAATCATCATCTATGTGTTTCAAAAATGAATTTGAGTAATGGATTTAGATGTGGTGTCTAAATAACCTTATGTTAGGAGTTTTACTCTAAATGTGGGTTGATAAATCAAGGATAGAATGTGTCTAAGTGACTATGGTTTGATGACCAATATTTGTTGGGTGATGTAATTGGTTGACCACTGGGTCTACTTAGGGGTGATAAGTATTATGGTGGGGAGGTTTTAACATCTCATGTGTACGTATGAGTTTCAATTTCAATATATTTTTCATTTTTTTAATTAGTGGATAGTCTAGATTTTGAACTGGAGTTCGGAATAGAATTCATAGATTTGGGAAATCATAAGGTGATGTTTTGGAAATGTTTTGGGGCCCGAGATTTACCTTAGGTTCCTAAATGAATCTTAGGTGATTTTTGTAAAAAAATTAGAGGTTTTGAAGGTTTCTTCTCAGGGTGCATACTTTTTTGTTCATAGTTTAGGAGGAAACATGCAGAACCCTATGTGTGAGGAGTTTTTTAGTTCAATACTTGTAGTGTATAGTTATTTGTCATGGTTAGGGAATGGTTTTGAGGAAACATGTGGATTCTATGGGGAATCATGCATCTTGGATTGGACTTGAGGCTTGGTGCATGGTGTGTTCATAGTTGTAGAAAAACCATGTGAAATATTGTAGACTAGGATAGTGTCAATTATCATGGTTGGCACATAGTTTGGTAACTTATGTAGCCCAACTATGAGAGAGGGATATTTTTATACTAATCCTTCTGCATTATTGGCACATAGTTTGGAAAACCATGTGGCCAAACTATGTGGATCATTAAAAGTGGATTTTTAGCTTGTTACCCCAATAAGAATTAAAAGTGGGATACCCATTTATATTCCTCTCACACATGCATGGGCCAACTAACCCCCTCCCCTATCACTTCTCGGTTTCCCCAATGTTTGGGATAATTTTAGGTGTGATAACCTAACATTGAGATAAGATATAACCTCCAGTGATATCTTTTATTCTTCCCCTACAATTTTCTTTAATTTTGGTTTCCTCCCATAAGGGTTTTAATTTTGATTCAATCAGATCGTGGTGGAATCAACTGATAGAGTGGGGAATTTCATTCTTCCTAGGAAAAAGACATCACAAGAATCTGTCTGTGTGTCATTTCCCATTGATTAGACAAAGGTATTGTTAATTAAATAAGGTTTTCCTTATGACTTTTCCATTCCTTCTTGTTTTAAAAATCACAAACACCTTATACTTAAGCAAATCTATATTTTACTTCTCTAAGAAAAATTTCCCTTCTCTAAGGAAAATTTCCTTCCTTAATGAAATTTACCCTAACCTAGATTTCCTTATACATATCAATATTTTTCTTAAGTATAAAAATCATATTCATACAGAAAACCTCAGAATCATATAATGCTTAGATATAAAGCATTCTATTTTAGGATCCGAATTCTGGATATGAACTCTAATGAAGTTCTACT
Source organism: Viscum album (assembly GCA_963277665.1). NCBI lineage: Eukaryota > Viridiplantae > Streptophyta > Magnoliopsida > Santalales > Viscaceae > Viscum > Viscum album. The sequence continues at coordinate 562,766,210 of OY728164.1, read as the reverse complement.
CCGAATTTTGGATATGAACTGTAATAAAGTTCCACTCCGAATTCTGGATATAAACTGTAATGAAGTTCCACTCGAAATTCTGGATATTAACTGTAATGAAGTTCCACTCCGAATTCTGGATACGAACTCTAATAAATTTCCACTCCAAATTCTAGATACGAACTCTAATAAAGTTCCACTCTGAATTATGGACTCCGAACTTTTATGAGTTCGACTCCAAACTTTTATAAGTTTGACTCTGAACATTTACTATTTCGACTTCGAACTTTTACAAGTTTGACTCCGAACTCTGCAAGTTCAGATTCTGAACTCTGGTGAAACCAGACTACGAATTTCCTTATAAATTCAGACTCCGTATTTCTACAAAATTCAGGTTCTGAATTCCTTTAAAACAGAATCCGAATATCTTTTTATTATAGACTCCGAATTCCATTTTGGTTAGACTCTGAACTTTTATTTGCTTACATTCCGAACTTCATTTTTTCTTATGCTTACACTTGTTTCATTACAAAAAAATGTTGTGCATTCAGTTACACATGTTTTTTTATAAAACAATGTCATCCATTCTGTTTCTAACTAACCGTTGGTTAAGTGACACGTATAAAGGTACCTCTAAAATTCAAGGAGAAATATGACTATTGGAGGAGGGAGCCGACCGTTGGAGCTTCACCTATAAATAGGAGATCATTTAAAAATAATTGAAAACTTTGACACAACTTTGACAACTGTGCTTATATGTTGTTGAAGTGATTTATAGAGAGAGAGGCTCTTATCAACTCTCAAAGCTTTGTGAAGAAAGTTTGAACAGCTTGTTCAAACTTTTCCTTGTGCAAAATTTCTTCGTGCGACTCCGAATGTTGGTGATTAAATTCGAGGGCTTATGAGGATAAGAAGAAAGAGGTGCCGACTACCTTGAAGTTTGAGGGCTTCCATGCTGAGAAAGACAGAGGTTCCAACTATCTTGAAGTTGAGGGCTTGCGGGGATAGCAAGACAGAGACTCCGATCTTCGTATCAAGGGCTTACCCGGGTGTGGGTAAGACAGACTTGCTTGAAAGTATAAATCAAGGGACCTTTATCCAAGGTTGTTGGATACCCTTCTCTTTGGGTTAAAAGATTTATATCTTGTTACTTGTAGTTTTACTACGTGTTTTTCTGCTGCAATTTTGTATTGTAAGGAAAGTATAACCTTCTTATATTTCCTTACACTTGTACTCTGATTCATTTAGATTCTATACGCTTTAAGGTAGAATCTCATTTTGTAAACTTTGGTTGAGTTTCAATTTCCAGATCCATATTTCCAGAACCAGTTTTTCAGAATCACTTTCCAGATTTAAGAAATTGTATAGAACTATAAGTTTGTACTCCATAATTTGTCCCAATCTTTCAATTGGTTAGTGGTATTGTGAATTTTTTTAGTTTAACTTTGTTAAACTTAGATCTTTCCTTGTTTAAGGAAATTTTTAAAGTGTAAAATTCACCCCCCCCCCCTCTTGTATATTGAGCAATCTACATCGTTATTTCGATCCTACAATTGGTATCAGAGGAAGTCTCTGAAATACTTATATACACATATAAGTTTTTCTTGCTAATTTTTTCATTGTTCTATATTTTTCCTTGCTTAGGAATATTCTCCTTGAATCTGAACTTTTGTTATTAACAAGTTTTTGTGTAGAATGTTTTTTTAAGATGGTAGGAATCAATGTTGGTTCCATCGACAACCTAAATCCTACAAGACCGCCAATTTTTGATAGTAATGATTATGATTATTGGAGAGATCGAATGAAGACTTTCGTTATCAATACTGGATTAGAAAATTTCGTTATGCTTACTGGAGGTTATCAAATTCCTGATAAGGAAGTTAGTACTTTCACAAATAAATAGAAGCATGATTATCAACTAAACTATAAGGTATGCAATACTTTACTATGTTCAATGACTAGGAACATATATAGCCAAATTTCTTCTTGTGAAACAGCTAACTTTATATGGAAGAAACCTGAAGTTACACATTTTGGTACATCCAAAGTCATAGAGACTAGAAGAGCTATGTTGAGATCTGAGTATCATGGTTTTAACTTTCCTTATAGAGAACCCATTTGTAAGGTGCAACAAAGATTTATGACTATCGTGAATAGCTTACAATCTATGGGAGAGAAAGGTCTGGATGATGAATCTCTAGTTGATAAGATTATAGATATTATTCCCAATGAGTGGGAATCGAAGAGAACAGCTATTGATGAGAACAGTAAGGTTACTCAAATTTCCTTAGATGAACTATTTGGAACTCTTCTCCAACATGAAACAAGAATGAAGAGAGATGCTGACAACATCAAAAAGAAGAATGGGAATGATACTGTTGCTTTTACTACAACATCAAATCACATGAAAGCTAAGACTCCTGATATAGTAACTAGATCCAAGTCTAAGAAGGTTATTATCCAATCTGAATCTAGTGAGAGTGAAGTCTCAGAGAATGAGTTAGCAAATCTTGCTCGAAGAATGAACAAGATAGCTGGACAAAGAAATTTCCAATCCAAGTATAAGAAGAAGGAAAGGAAAGATAAGAAAGATTCAGAGGTCACATGCTATGAATGCAAGAGAAGTGGACACATATGACCTGATTTCCCTATGCTTAAAAAGAAAGAAAGAAAAGAGAGGCATTCTGAAAGGAACAGGAAAAAGTTTTACAAATCCAAAGCTAAGAAAATTATGAAAGCTAATACTACTTGGAGTGCTAGCTGTGGAGACTCTTCAGAAAGTGAATCTTCTGAATATGATTCATCATCTCAGAAGAATATGGGATTCATTTCTAATACTTCTTTCCCACATACATGTTTTATGGATAAGGTACGCTCTGCCAAGGCTTTAACAAATTTATCTCTTGATAAGAATTACTATTTCGAAAATAGTACTTCTAATGAAGATATTTCATCCTCATAAAGTGGAGAACCTTCATATGAATAAGTATCTATATTTTCCAAGTTACTTGAAGCAAAAAATTATAAAATTTCTAAGAAATTAGACAAGGAAAATACTAGGGAAGAAATTCTTACAAAAGAGATTTTAGATCTTTCTACAGATCTTAAAGATAAAGAAGAGTTTTTAAAAAAACTTTCTAAAGACCTTGAGAAAGAAAATTATGATAAGGAAGAACTTTATAAAGATTTGAAGAATGCTATTTTAAAGATGAATGTTTTTGAGAAAAAATCTAACTCTAAGGAAATGATTCCTGAGGATAAGAATTTAGTCATTAGACTAAAATCTGAAATATTTTCTTTAAAGAAACTTCTTGCAAAATTTACTTCTGGGAAAGAAAATTTTGACAATATGTATTCTCAAATTAAACCTCAAGGAAACACTACTAGAGTAGGTTATACTCACCAAAAACCAGTTTTCAAAAACAACTATTTTGTTCCTCCTAAAGCCCCTTTTTTCACTAAGTGTCAAAGTGGTGGGCATTGGAAGAAAAACTGTTCTTTGAATAGAATTCAATCTCTTGGGTTTCATAAAGAATATTTCTCTAAACAAATTTGGATACCCAAAATTTTGTTATCTTAAAATCTCGGATCCAAAAAAGTTTGGATTCCAAAAGTCTAATTCTTTTCTTATTTTCAGGAAGATAAAGGAAGTACCAACAGTAATACATGGTACATAGAGATTGGATGTTCCTGGAATATGACTGGTAACAAAAATACTTGTACTGTTTAAGAAACAGTGCATGTAAAATTTGATGAATATGATCCTTTTGTTTTTAAAACATCCCAATCTACATCCTCGGATGTGTTTTCAAAAACTGATTATCAACCTTTGTTAGAAGATCCTTCTGATAAGGAAAATGTTCAAGAAAATATTTCTGAAACATTTACCCCAGAAGACTTTCTACCCTATGTTGATGAACAAGTTTTAAAAAACCCAAGTCAAGTGTTTCTAAAGAATCATCCCAGTGATAGTATCATTGGTGATGTAAATCAACCTGTAAGGACTAGAAGTTCCTTAAGAAATGAAGTAGAGCATCTAGCATTCCTTTCCCAATTGGAACCAAAAAGCACTGATGAAGCTCTAGGTGATAATGATTGGATAAAAGCCATGCAAGATGAGCTAAATGAATTCAAAAAGAATAAAGTCTGGACCTTGGTTACAATACTTAAGGAAACTTCTGTTATTGGAGTAAAGTGGGTCTTCAGAAATAAGTGTGATGAAAATGGAGTTATCGTTAGAAATAAAGCTAGATTAGTTACTAAAGGCTATAATCGGCAAGAGGGAATAGACTATGAAGAAACCTATGCTCTAGTAGCTAGACTTGAATCTATTCGTATATTACTTGCCTTTGCAGCATTATTTAATTTTAAACTTTTTCAAATGGATGTGAAATGTGATTTTCTTGACGGTTATTTTCAAGAGGATGTTTTTTTAATAACCTCCTAGCTTTGAAGACACAAAATATCCTGATCATGTTTTTAGACTTACCAAAGCTTTGTATGTCCTTAAAAAAGCCCCACAAGCTTGGTATGATAGACTTACAGGATTTTTGCTTCAAAATAACTATTTTAATGGAAATGAAGATCCAACCCTTTTTATAAAGAAAGATAAGAAAAATGTTTTGATTGTTCAAATTTATGTTGATGACATTATATTTGGTTCAACTCAGCAATCTTTAACTGATTCCTTTGCGGATCTAATGAAATCTGAGTTTGAAATGAGTATGATGGGTGAGTTAACATTTTTCCTTGGTTTTTAAATTTCTCAAAAACCATAAGGAATCTACATATCCCAACATAAGTATATTAAATATCTTCTTAAAAAGTATGGGTATGACAACACTAAGAGTATAATTACACCTATTGGTACCTCAAGCACACTTGATCTTGATGAAGCTGAGAAACCATTAGATCAAACATCTTTTAGAGGTATGATAGGAAGTCTACTTTACTTAATAGCTAGTCGACCAGACTTAATGTTTTCAGTATTCTTATGTGCCAGATATCAATCCAATCCTAAGGAATATCATTTAAAGGCAGTGAAAATAATTTTTCACTACTTAAAGTGAACCATTAATCTAGGATTATTTTATACTACTGGAAATGATTTTGTTTTATAAAGATTTTCGGATGCTGACTTTGGTGGATGTAGAATGGATAGAAAAAGTACATCCGGAACTTGTCATCTCTTAGGAGATTCATTAGTTTCTTGGTCCTGCAAGAAGCAACACTCGGTAGCACTCTCCACTACTGAAGCTGAATATGTAGCAGCTGAAAGTTGTTCTGCACAAGTATTGTGGATGCAACACACACTCACAGATTATGGATTGAGTTTTACTAAGACTCAAATTTTTTGTGATAACACAAGTTCCATTGCCCTTATTAAAAACATTTCACATCACTCTCGTGCAAAACACATAGATATTAAGCATCACTTTATTAGGGATCACACACTAAAAGGAGATATTATTCTTCAATTTATCGGAACGCAAGATCAATTTGTTGACATTTTCACAAAATCTTTACCCTCCGATAGATTTAAATACATTAAATAGAAGTTAGGAATGATAACCATGAGGTAATCCTTCTTCATTAACTTCTTGTTGAACAATTATCCTTACAGTAATAAACTCTTTTTCATAGGGGGTACATTTTCTTGTTAGCATAATCAAAAAATTTATCGTCAGTTTTTTTTTTCCAAGATTTTGTAATCAAAATTTTCATAATCAGTTTTTCAAACTTTTGTAAATGGAAATTTTCGTAATGAAGTTTTCAGAACTAGAAATTTTCGTAATGAAGTTTTCGGAACTGGATATTTTCATAATGAAGTTTTCGGAACTGAAATTTTCATAATGAAGTTTTCAGAACTGAAATTTTCGTAATGGAAATTTTTGGAACTGGAACTTTCGTACTGAAATTTTTCGTACTGGGATTTCCGTACTCATACTTTTTGTACTGGAGTTTTGTTACACAAAGTCTTTTCAACTTTAAGATTTTCGTAGTTATTTTTTCATAGTCAATTTTTTTTTCTTCAAGAAGAATATCACCTTTATGAACAAACTTCCTAGCCAATATGAATGGTATGATTTCCTTACTTAAGTTTTCGTAGTCAGATTTTTCTTGTTGGTATTTTCGTATGAGTATTAAAATTTTTCGAATTCTAGTTTTCTTAAATCCGATTGTTTTTCTTAAAACCTCAAAAGATCAGATTCAAGATTTCCTTGCAGATATGATTTCAACCGTCAGATTAGATCAAAGGGTTTTTCAACCGTTAGATGGTTTTTGGAAGTTCAAAGGTCAACTCCATCGGCTATATAAAGGGGACCCCCAATGGTTGTCCCACATCGATCTTCAAGATCTCACGTGTTGAAGTTCTGCCTCTCTTCTTAAGGTCGTTCTGATCTTTTTCAAGGTCGTTCTAAATCCTTCAGAGCTCCTCTATTCCGAATGTCTGTTGAAGCTACTTCCCAAGATATGTCTACCTCAAAGCCAATTTCAAAATGGCAAGTGTACAGAGAAATACTGGTCCATCCTAACTTTTACATGTACGATTCTATCATCTCCAAGAACATCAAGCTGAATGGTTGGGAAGATGCATGTGTATCCAAGACAAGTGATCAAGATGTTGTCTATCTGGAGTTGCTTGTATAATTCTATGAATCAGCAAGATTTTATAAGGAAGAGGGAAGAGAAAAGTTTTCTTTCAAGTCTTAGGGAAAGACTTACAAACTTACTTACACCAAGGCGGCAAGCTTGGTAGGGCTAGCATATGAAGGAGAAGCTGAATTTTGTTCACACAAACTCCCGGATGCTCAAGGTAGTTTTGTTAAGGTTAAGTCCTTACAATGTCTTGGACTTTCTGATGTCAAGACAGCAAAGATTTCTCACTTATCTCCTAATAATCGGATTTTTCAGCTTTGGGTACAAGGTTTCTTGGTTCCGAGAAAGGGTGATAAAGATACCCTGAAGAAAAGTGACATATATTTCTTAGAATTCTTGGTGAATCTAAGAAAAATAAATCTGATTAGGCATGTCCTTGTATTGATCAAGAATATCAAGGAAGGAAACTTGAGAGCTCAAATCATCATATACCCTTCCTTACTATCAAAGATGATAGTTCGGTGCTTAGATTCTTTCAAGATTGCATGTAAGTCTAAAGTTTGGAATTTTAAGCTTATGCTTGTCAGTGATGACACACTGAAAAGAATGAATATGGATTTTTCTAAGGAAACAGGATAGTTTTATAGTTTTCCAGAAGAAGAGGTTGAAATCATTCCAGAAAATGTGGAAAAAGATTATCTAGTGAAGAAAGTCACTAAGAAGAGGAAGCTTAAGGAAGTGGTTGCTGAAAACAAGACCCCCAAATCTAAGGAAACCAAATCTACACCTCCCAAGCGAAAGAAACGAAAAGCATATCCAGATGAGTTAGCTGCTAAGTAGAGAGAAGACAAGGATAAAAGGAAAAAAGGGGATCCACAGTTCGGATTGGACCCTTCTGAGGCTAAGGCCTTAAAAGAGAAAGCTTCTGATGAGTTAGAGAGGCAAGAAAAAGAGAAGAAGATGAAAAAAAATATGTTTGAAGCTGATCTTGTACAATATCTGTTGAGAGATACTGAAGTAGCCTCTGAGAAGATCCAAATTCTAGAAACCTTTGATGTCCAACCTTTACCATATACTCCTAGGAAAAAGTATTTCACTCTGGAAAAGTCTAAATGGAAACAAGTTGTTGAAGAAGTAGAGAAAAAAACTGGTGAAGAACTAGAGGAAGAAGTTGTTGAATAAGAATAAGAAGTGGAAGAAGGAAGTGAGGATCTAGATGCCTTGATTAAACAAGTTGAGTATTATCAAGAAAAGGTTGAATCCTCAAAGTTTATCACTCCAGAAAAGGTAGCTGAGAAAGAAGGAAACAAAGATAATGATATGGAAGAGGAAGAGAAAGAGTATGAATTGTCTGAGGAAGAGATCTCTGAGAAGAATTTTCTTGAAGAAGGAGCAGAGACGGATAAAATAGATGAAGACAATATTGTTCAACTATCAGAGAGTGAGGAAGAATCTCCAGATGATCAACCCATTTCGAAAACTGATAAAGGTAAGCAAGTGCTCATGGATATACCAACAAACGATATCATCAGGAAAAAAGAAGTTGGTGGTTATTCTAAAAGAAAGCTGGTGAAAATTGAAGAAGAACATTCCCCAAGCAAAGTTTCTGATTCGGAATCATCAGCACAAGGTCATGACTTTGTTGTCGAGTCTTTGAAAAATTTGGTGGACACCATTCCGATATTTCCCACTATAGACTCCAGATGTCAAATGCTGCAACATAGCTTGAATCAGAAGTCATAATCCTTATCTATGGTGATGGATAAGTGTGTGAAGATTGAGGCCAATCATAGAAATTTCATTATCAATTATTATGTTCATAGGAAATCATGCATCAAAATCACTTTGTGGTCTAAAAAAGTTGAAGAAGACATGGCTTAGTTTGATCGTTTTCAGAATGATGTGAAAGATGCCTTTGACACCAAGGATAACAAGATTAAGAATCTTCAGGATGAGCTAATCATTGATCAAAGTTCTTGGAATCAACAAGTGAATGACTTAAATGATAAGGTTAACTCTCTTGCTCAAATTTTTAAAAGGGATAGAGATCTCCGGATTGAGCTTCAAGAAAAACTTGTAAAGCAAGATGAGTTAGTGAAGATGCAAGAAGAGGCCATGAAGGATCAAGTAGAGGTGTTGAAAGCTCAAGATGAAAGGATCACAGCTTTGGAGAAACAAGCTGAGGAGGATCAAAAAGATTTGAAGAAGTTGAAAACCTTGTTGAATAAGTTGATCCCAAAGGAAAAAAGAAGACAAATAGACTCAATCCGATCTTTTGTTGCATGTGTATTTCCTTGTAAAAAAAATTTTAACTCTAACGAAATGTTTGGTTGGTCGTATCTTGTATTGTTATATACTAATGTTTCAGGTACCATATTTCTTTTCCATTCCTTTAAATTATTTTTGAAAATCACAAAGGGGGAGAAGGAAAACGAACTACTTAAAAGGGGAGAAGAAAAATTTAAAATGGAGATGGAAAAATTTCTAAGTGAAGATATCCTTAAAGTAAGGGGGAGTTCCTCATTACGAAGTTTTTCATTCCCATGATAATGAAAACTCCATTCCAAAAATCCAGAATACAATCTTTAGAGTTTCAATGCCTAAGGGGGAGTTAGTTGTATTCACTATCATCCATGAACCAAGGGAGATAAGTTTTAATTTCAAAGTCAAATGAAATTTTTCAAATTCCTTATACTCTTTTTTGTAAGGTTGTTTGTGCTTTCCAAAAGGGGGGAGATTGTTGAGTCAATAAGGTTTTCCTTATGACTTTTCCATTCATTCTTGTTTTGAAAATCACAAACACCTTATACTTAAGAAAATCTATATTTTACTTCTCTAAGGAAAATTTCCCTTCTCTAAGGAAAATTTCCTTCCTTAAGGAAATTTACCCTAACCTAGATTTCCTTATACATATCAATATTTTTCTTAAGTATAAAAATCGGATTCATACCCAAAACCTTGGAATCATATAATTCTTAGATATGAAGCATTCTGTTTTAGGATCCGAATTCTAGATACAAACTCTAATGAAGTTCCACTCCGAATTCTGGATATGAATTGTAATGAAGTTCCACTCCGAATTCCAGATATGAACTGTAATGAAGTTCCACTCTGAATTCTGGATATGAACTGTAATGAAGTTCCACTCCAAATTCTGGATACGAACTCTAAAAAATTTCCACTCCGAATTCTGGATACAAACTCTCATAAAGTTCCACTCTGAATTATGGACTCTGAACTTTTATGAGTTTGAATCTGAAATTTTAGAAGTTCAAATCCGAACTTTTACTAGTCCGACTCTGAACTTTTACAAGTTTGACTCTGAACTCTTCAAGTTCAGATTCTAAACTCTGGTGAAACCAGACTCCGAATTTCCTTAGAAATTCAGACTTCATATTTCTACAGAATTCAGGTTCTGAATTCCTTTAAAACAGAATCCGAATATCTTTTTATTATAGACTCTGAATTCCATTTTGGTTAGACTCTGAACTTTTATTTTCTTACATTCCAAACTTCATTTTTGCTTATGCTTACACTTGTTTCATTACAAAATGATTTTGTGCATTTAGTTACACATGTTTTGTTATAAAATGATGTCATCCATTATATTTCTAACTAACCATTGGTTAAGTGACACGTATACAGGTCCCTCTGAAATTCAAGGATAAATATAACTGTTGGAGGAGGGAGCCGACCGTTGGAGCTTAGCCTATAAATAGGAGATCATTTGAAAATAAGCGACAAATTTGACACAACTTTGACAACTGTGCTTATATACTGTTGAAGTGATTTCTAGAGAGAGAGGCTCTTATCAACTCTAAAAGTTTCATGCAGAAAGTTTGAACAGCTTGTTCAAACTTTGCCTTGTGCAGACTTGCTTCGTGCGACTCCGAATGTTGGTGATTACATTTGAGGGCTTCCGGGAATAGGAAGACAGAGGTGCCGACTACCTTGAATTTCGAGGGATTCCTTGCTGAGGAAGACAGAGGTTCCAACTACCTTAAAGTTGAGGTCTTGCGGGGATAGCAAGACAGAGACTCTGATCTTCATATCGAGGGCTTACCTGGTTGTGGGTAAGACAGACTTTCTTGAAAGTATAAATCAAGGGACCTTTATCCAAGGTTGTTGGATACCCTTCTCTTTAGGTTAAAAGATTTATATCTTGTTACTTGTAGTTTTACTACTTGTTTTTCTACTGTAATTTTATATTTTAAGGAAAGTATAACCTTCTTATATTTCCTTACACTTGTACTCTGATTCATTTAGATTCTATACGCTTTAAGGTAGAATCTCATTTTGTAAACTTCGGTTGAGTTTCAATTTCCGGATCCATATTTTCAAAACCAGTTTTTCGGAATCACTTTCCATATTTAAGAAAGTGTATAGAACTAGAAGTTTGTAACTTCATACTTTGTCCCAATCTTTCAATTGGTTAGTGGTATTGTGAATTTTCTTAGTTTAACTTTGTTAAACTTAGATCTTTCCTTGTTTAAGTAAATTTTTAAAGTATACAATTAACCCCCCCCCCCCCTCTTGTATATTGAGAAATCTACATCGTTATTTCGATCCTACAGGTATGTCACTCCAACTAATTTATTAAGGTTTTTACTTTAAATTAAATTAATTTTGTGATGTAATTGAAATTGTGTGTGAGTTGTTTTTCTTTATGTAGATACATGGGTGTGTCGTGGGTAGTTGGAACCCCATTTCTTGAATAAGTGGTGATCATTGGACACCTGGTGAGTTGATGGAAATTATACCTATTTTTAGTTATTTTTTTAAATTAAATTAAATTTTTAATTGTTTAAAATTTGGTTTAAAAAATATTTATAATTCATTTATAATTAATTGCTGGTTTTTCTTGTTGAAGACAGATGCTCAAGATGTTGGAAAAGCCTAAGCAATCTTAGACTAGCCTTAGAAGAGTTATCAGCCTGTGGTTTATAAGGGGGAAATGATTCTAATGAGGTAGGTGTTCCTTGTTACTCTCCCCAAGGTTGAATGCATGTTATTGTAATTTATTTATCGCATAGCATCTCCACTAAAGGTGTTGGCCAATTTTAATAAATTTATTAAATTTTATAATTTAGGTTAAATGTTAGATTTATGTTTCATACCCTAAAATTAATTGGAAAAATTCCAAGGCCATGTTGACCAATGTGTACTGGATTGTTGGAATCAACCATTGATGGTTGATCTTGTGATTAATATGGGTTTCCCTTAATTATCATACCCCCTTGAGGGGTGTTCCTGAGTTAAACCAAAATGGTTATGACTTGGTGGCTCTTTCCTATGAATCTTTGGATACCTGCAAGAGAAGAGTATTTTCTGGATTGAGATAGATAGCCCTAGTAGGAATTTTGAGGACCCTTGAGATGTGTTTAGCCCAAGTGGATGGACCATAAGAAGGATGGTATTGGGTATTGATAGTGATGGTGGGTTTGGGAATTTATCCAACCCTGGTACTTTATTTATTTTATGATATGACTTGGTATATGCCTTAGGGTGGTTTTTTATGAGATGTAAAATATGTGTAGGGGAGATATTTATTTATATCTTCAAAAATTCCTGTAGGTGTGGTATTTTAATTTTTTTTATAATTTTTTTGGAAAATTCTCATTTGGTAAGCCATTAATTTTTGTTTTAGAAAATACTTGTAGGGGTAGTATTTTATTTTATTTTTAGAAAATTCCATTGGGAAGTCTTGTTTCCTAGCTGAGAAAACTCTTATAATGGAGGTCTAGGATACTTTTTGGCTTATACCCCTGGATAAGAAAACTCTCATGGGGGTGTATGTGATACCTGGCTAAGAAAACTCCCATAGTGGAGGGCTTTGATTCTATTAGTGCAGTTTCCATGGATTTGGACCAGAGGTTGATCTAGTAAACTATGATGGAGATTTATAGAAACATTCCTTAGGTCTGTGTTATTATTGGATAATAAAAATATAATATGGGAAGTTACGTATATTTATCTATATACCAGGGAGACTCGAATATGTTATATTGGGAGGCACAGTCATCGATATGTGCTTAGAGAAACCCAAACACTATCCAATATAGATATTTTTAATTTGGGTCATATACCTAAGTATTAAAAAAATTTGGTACAAGTTACATGGGTGGGGATGGTCCAGGAAACATTATCAGAGACATTATGGCATCGAGTCAAAGTAGGTATTATTGGTAGTTTGGTTTATTTATTTTTAGTAGTTTATTTATTTATTCTGATCATGTCACATGCACATATCATTATATTGTAAGTATAGTTAGAAAATTAATTGTTGGTTCCCTATGGAGTAGTATAATTGCACCTTGATCAGGCCTCTATTTAACTTGGGTAACAAAGTTTCCCTCACTTATTACAGGTTCAGGTTGGGTTGAGGCCCAGGATTGCATGATTGAGTTGGAGAAGCTCGGTGGGATTTAAATTTCAGGGTGAGGTGAGGTGAGGGGATTATAGTGGATATACCTTTACTTTTATTTTATTCATTTATTATTTTATTTTTTATTTACCCTCTCTATATTATTGGCCAAGTTGGGAATCATTGTTTTATGTTTTATCACTATTATAGGATTTATTATTGTATTTCATTTCATTATAGCATATCTAGTTTATTTATTATTCATGCATAATCTAATGTGTATGATGTTTTATTATTATATATATTATTTCATACTCTGATACAAGGGGTATAGTCTCCCCATGGTCCCATATTAGAACATTGCTTCTAGTCATTAGCCTCTGGAATATAGGGAGGTTTACCTATGGTACAATAGCAACTACTAGTCTCATACCAATTAGTTTTTTGAGGTGGTGGTACGTTACACACACCCAATATAATGCCACCCAAACCTTTTAAAAGTATTAATGTAACCATATTTCACCTTTTCCAAACCTTTATCCATTTTTAAGGCTATAGATGATCATTTTCCATGAGGAAATGGAAACCAAATAGAAATTATGGAGGAGATAAATTATGGAGGAGAGAAAAAAAAATTCAGTGACTGAGGTTTCCCAGAATTCAAGTCACACATAATCACAACTCAAGGATCATACCATCTCATACACACCCTTAGTGAATTGTCCAAATGGGGTGTGGGGAGATTGAAATGGTGTTCATCAATGACCTGGACAATAGTTCATCGTTGTACAAAAAAGTGAATATAAAAAAATAATAGTTGATGACACATATTATAAAACATAATATCAATTTTTTTAATCTCAATGATAATTAGAATTCATAAAATTAATCTAACTTAGTTATAGTATGAGGTAAAGAATAAAAAAAGAGTTCATGTTGATGAAATATTACCAATTCTTGACAATTTTCCTTAGTTCCAAGATCCGATGTCGACTCCTAAAAGAACATTGCCTCCAATACAATTAGGATTTATTTCACCATAAAAGGTAGATATCCAGAATAAATAGGACTAAATAAGATAGTTATAGTGTTATATTTAGATGACTAGGTAAATTTTTAAACACTTGAAATATCCTGGTCTGGGGGCCCAAACTCAAACAAAAAAAATTATACCTCTCCTTGGTAAAACCTTCCATCCCAAGTCAAACCACGATGCTGAATTTTTCATTTGGGGATCTATTTCAAATATATTAGTTAATTTTATCATTCCCACACATACAGGGTAAAAAAATTATATTTATATTTTCTTATAAAATATTAAATATTTTTTGAGGGCCCACAATGCATTAAAAATGAACCAAACACACGACGACTTGATATAATATTTTTATAGATTTTTTGTAAAGGGATTAATAAAAAACCTAGTAATTACATGAAATATAAATATATAAAAAAATATGATGTCGCCTACAATATCATTATATCATACCTTGTGATATTCTGAACCAATGCATATGAATTTCCCTAGTTTTATATCTGTCATACCATATGACATACCTATATCATACCATATAATATATGTAATGTATAACATATATAATTTTAAATTTATGTTATATATACAATAGGTAGATTAATAAAATTCTATTTCATAGATCCAAACAAAGATAAATTATGAATGATAGGATGATGACACAAAGTATATACTCTGCTTCATAAGATATCCTAAGATAAATAGATTATAAAAAACAGAAAATATTTATAGGAGGTTCTCAAATTTATGAATTATCCTTATATATTTAATTGTAAGAGGGATTTTTAGAAACTTCTCTTGATATGTGAGTAATATTTACTACTATCAAGATAATATCCTAGAAGGTCCCACGCAAAGTGTATCCAAAATATCCACCAATCTGGATGGATTGGAGTTTAAGACAAAGTGTGTCTCGTCTATGTGGGTTGATGAATGTGTGATATCGAATGAGCACAAGTAAATAGTTGAAATAAATTCAATTATATATTATTCAAATTTATAATAATTAGAATTAAATATATTTCTCAAGGTATTCCCAATTATTTTTATATAAAATTTTAATATAGTAAAAAAATCACATGAATATTATTTATTTATTATGTGTTAAACATATTTGGGAGGATTGAGTCCGGTTAATGGTTTTTATTTCATCATGATACATGTTAGAGTGTTATATGATAGTGTTTAAATGTTTGGGAAAATTATAACAAGTTAAATATGTTGAAATGCAATTTTGAGTCAGTTTATGGTTTAAGTTTCTAAAGGTGCTACAGTGAAATAAAAAAATATTAAAAAATAAGTCTAAAAACTAATTTTATGACCAAAATGGGAGAAGGGTATACATAGAAATAATTATATATACTCCCATAATTCTCTAAATTTATATAGAGATAAATAACATCAATGATCAAATCATTATTTATGGAATTCATTCATTTAGTTTTAAAGAATCTATGGGAATTATGAATCACTCATATATTTCTTAATAATTAATGAAGGATGTGTAAATAAAAACCATATGATTTAGTACATACTTAGATGATATTGATGGTTTATTTTTCAGTTACTTTAAGCTATGATGATATGGTGATGAGTGGAGAATTCTAATATCACATCATTCTACTAAAGTATCAATTTATCGTATTTGTTTAACTTCCTCATAAATAAATTATGTTAAACAGATATTAATTTAAAAATATGTGGACTGGGATACATTATTTATTGTTAAAATATAATCTAGTTGAAATATTTTGAAAATATCAGTTATAAACCCTTCTATTATGCCTAGATTCATTAAATTGGTGTCAAAGTGGTCGTACGTAGTTTCAGTCAAGATTTTGAATTAAATTTTATTGAATTCAAGTAGTGGGTGATGATAAGGTCCCAATACCATAGGTTGTTTGAAAATCATAGCCCAAATGGACAAAAATGGATATCTGAAAGATTAAAACCATTTTGAGAGAAGATAAGAGGGTTGATGTGTTCCATGCACATTCCAGGGGGGATAAACACGCATAATTTATTATATTTAAAAAATAAATAGATTAAAAAAATCAAGTAAGAGTTTTCAGCCACCACAGAAACTCCACCAACCCAACTACTCATTAACCTGGTCGGTTGCAAGCTCTCACATCCTATGTGATGCAAGAGATAAAATCAAAAAAAAATATCATTTTTTTCCATTCAAGTGATTTTCACCCTAAATAAATAATTCCATGAGGGCACCACCTCCCCATCATCTCAGGTTTCTAACCAAGTTGAACTAACCTGCTTGGCCTAGCAAGCCTAACCCAACCATATTAAACACTTTAGGGCCCTTTTTAAGCCCAAAAAATTCTAAAAATTCTAAAAAAATATTAATAAATTATTAAAATTAAATATAATATAATTAAATTATTTTAGTGTCCATGAGACATATTCTTAATTATTTAAAAATAATAATGATACTTTAATGCATTAAATATTTCCTAGAATAGTATTTTAGATTATTTAATTATTTTAATACAATGTTGTTGCATGTTGGCTTGTACTGAGCTATGACTAATCCATGTATTTTTTGTTTATTATTTATTTTTAATTGTTCTAATAAGTAATATTTTGGAAAAAAAAATATCATTTTTATGTGATATGAATATCTTCCATCCATATTTAATTATATAAGGGATCATGTGTCCAAATTTGAGTGATAAAAAATTCCTTTATCCCGAGTTAGTTTCACCTACGCATTAGTATATAAATTATAATATGGATACATTCATAATGATATGGTTCAATATTATAGCCATCATGAAACCAAATAAGAAAATTATATGGGAGTAAGATTGGTGATGCAATTTGAGTCATTATACGACTCCAATAATTACCTTTGGGTTTCAATTGATCTATCATTTTTTGATGGATCAATCAGTATTACATAGTTCTCTCTCATAATTAAATTTGTTATTAAAAGAAAATGACATAATAATGGTAGTGGAAACCCATTACAAAATATAAGAAAAAGGAAAAAAGAAACTTAGGAGAAAAACTAATCCATCATAATCACATCTCTATATCCCTTCACTTCATAATAAATTAAATCCTTCATTATCTTCTAGGTTATAGACCACATATGAGAATGTTATATCATGATTCTAAAGTCATCCAACTCCATAAGATGTTTTTTCTTTTAAAATTTTCTCTTCTCTCATTTTGTTGTCTCGTATTCACGATCTTCCTCCACTTAAATATCTTCAAAATAATTATGATTTTAAAATTTAGAATCAAAATTCATGGGGTATGATATAGGTATTAGTTTAAATATCCCATAAATAATTTCTTGAGAATTATAGTAAAAATACACACCCTTATGATCTTATATCATAGTTGGTATGGAAAATTTCTTATTGCTTAAACCATTTTAGACCACAATTTAATATAAATAATTTAATTTTGAACCTAATATACCTTTATTAATCCTGTAAAGGGTGAACTATTCAGATTCTATGTTATGTTTTGAGGTTCCTCTTTTATATTGAGGAACTTGAAAACCTAATTCATAAAATTCACTAAACCCTAATTTATCTCCCTTTATTATGTATTTTTTATAGCCTTTTTTGGATTTTTTTTTCTTACTCTTTTTTGACCCTAAATACTCCTTCAATTAGAAATTAATATTTTTAAAAGAGTGAGTCTACTAATCAAGAACCTTATCTACCCCATTTCTAGAACTAGAGACGCCATATTCCTCCTCCAAATTCCCTTAAGGCAACTCGGTTTCCACCTTCCTAATACCAGTAGAAGTACCGCCCCCATCCACATTAAGTGTCTCCTAAATTTGTAAATAATACACCTTTTATTATATATTCTCCAATCTAGAAATAATATTAACACATTTAACTGGAGAGATTTAAGTAAACTCGATTAGTGATAACCCTTCTTTAAGATCTCTCCTTAGACGTACAAGAATACTAGAAAAAATCAGTTTTGGAAAAAAAATACATGATTTATTCCTCAGTTTATCTTGAATATACCTATAATATTTAATTTATAAATACCCCATGATATCCCCATGATAGGATCCTCAATCTACATTGGGATCACCAAATCATTGGAATTAGGGTGTAACTGGGGGACACCAAGGCATTACTATGCTTGAACTTAAACTGGGGATTATGA
Organism: Viscum album; assembly: GCA_963277665.1. NCBI lineage: Eukaryota > Viridiplantae > Streptophyta > Magnoliopsida > Santalales > Viscaceae > Viscum > Viscum album. Next base: position 562,748,079 of record OY728164.1, on the reverse strand, counting down.
TATCATGATAATTTCTATGATACCCCAAATGTCCTGAAGGCCTTATTTTTATTTATTTTTGGATAATTACCTTTTTAATGGTTGAAGTTAAACCTTTAAATAACCCATAGGCCCAAGGAACAAGGCCCATACACAACCCAATACATGACCTTAAAGGCCCAAGACCTGACACGCTTGAAATAGCCCCTCCCCAGCATCTGCATCTTGAAGGCTCCAAGCTCCCCACCTCTCATGGCTGATCAGCTAGCATTTACCCATGTAGACCTACACGGTGCCTAGTCCTGATAGTATTTACATACCCTCTCATTCTTCTAATCTGGTTAGCTCTGCTCTGGTAGTTGTTATTTTTTTCTCTGAATCCTCATCTAGGTCTACTCCTATGTAGTATGCCTATGCTTTTTGGTTTTTTCTATGGCCCAAAATCCCTATGGTACAAAGGCCATTGGTTCCCCAAAGGCCCTACAGCCTAAAGGCCCTATGGCCTGAAGGCCCAATGGCTCTAAGTCCCTATAGCCCGAAGGCCTTTGGTGGCCTGAAGGCCCTGATACCCGTAAGCCCAAACTAGTGGCCTGAAGGCCCTAATTAGGTGAATAGTGTCATCTGCTACAATATCGAACAATACCTACTACAGTAACTTCTATAGTACTTCTATAGTAACCCATAAATTCACCCTCACCCGGATTTGATCCTAGGTCTCTTAGATGCCAGGCAGGAGCCTCTACCACTTAGGTACAATCTTGTTGGCATAATAATTTCTATGATACAACTATACATATCTTCTTAAATAGAATATTTGTGTTACTTAGTTGAGACCATGAGCCTCATAAAAATAAATTAAGGAGATTATGATTGAGGTGTGGACTAGTGGATATACAATTATGAGTGACCTTTCCACTTATGGTGAGAATAAAAATCCACCATTGATTCATATATGATTAGTTATTTAAAGTGGTACTCACTCAAAACCTTAATCAAAATAAAATTTACAAGGGGATTTTTTAAGTCAATATCCATGTATATTTTTACATGTATAGTATGTGAGATGTATTTTATACAAATATCCAAATAAATAAATATACTACAATAATTTAAAACAAACTGTAAAATAAAAGTATTGATGAATTGGACTAGTAGGACTTATAACTGCACTGACACCTCTAAAGTTAGCAGATCTTATCCCAAACAAAAACTAAACAACCACATTAGGAGAGATAAATAGAAGGAATTGAACATGTGAGAAAACCTAGACCATTTATTAACAATGTATTCTTCTATAAAAAATAATAATATAGAGTTGTAATTTAAGAATCCCAATGGGCACATAGTTCATCAAACCCCAAACACTATCGATCTTTTTGGAAAAATCATGAATTATTTCTCTAGTACATCCAAAATGGGTAACCAATTTGCAATCAAAGAATGAAGAGGCCTCAAAAAAATTCAATGATGATATCTCCACAACCTATCTCCCATCTGAAAGACCTATGGCCTTCAAGTATATGAAATTTATGGGAATCTATGAAGCCTTTGATACGAAATCCAAAGATTAAGGAACTAGTGGATAAGTGGAACCCAAAGAGAAAAGGGTTTTTTACTCCCCCATTAGTAGAGATTGTAAGAATCTACTATTATCTATATCTATTTTATCCATAATTAGTGAATAATAAGCATGAAATAATGGATAAACAACCTAATTTGAGATTTCAACCCTAATACTAGAATACATTTTTTGTAGTATGAAATTTATGATCATGTATTTTTTTATTAATTTTATCATACATGGTTAAGTATTTTATTAATGTTTGGATGATATGTTATCACAAAGGATATTTAATAAGAATTTATAAATAAAATAAATAAATACTTGATGAATAATTTTTATTTATTTATGGTTGAAATTGTGAAGGTGATTACATAGTAACAAGAATGAAATATAGAAATGGATTTCATTCATGAATAAAATTAAAGAACATAAAATCTCTGAAATTAATATTTAATTCACTAAATGTTTTCCATTACTTAAATTTAGAATGAAATTTTTGTTTGGGGATGCCTTTTGACCAAAGTTGAAGGTACCTCCTAATATTGGGGAGTTCTAATTAGAGTGGTGGGTTGACTTGACTGAAATTAAAATAAAATAAGTACCCATAGATAACTTGGAGTAATTTTAGAGGAAATTATTGATTAAATTTCTGTTAGGATTTTTAGAAGATGGGATTCCACTCAATAGATCAAGGAGTTGTGAGTTAATGCAGTTAACCAGCTAAAATCCTACCTTAAAACTCTATAAGTAGTGTCTTATCCATAACTTGGACTATGAAGAGGGGTATTAATGATACTTTTCCTCTAGAATATAGAATTTATTTAATATTCAAAATCTAATGGTTTGGGTTATTGAAATTTGAATAAAATTTGGTATACATTTAAGAATAATAAATTGATAATGTATAAACAATTTATAATAAATATAAAAGTACCAATTTGGTAATTTTCATTTAATAGAAATTTTGATGTAATACCACATAATAATTATGATCAATATATAATAATATATATTTTATCACTGGATCAAATTTATAAGAGTGGTAAAGGTGATTGTGCATAGTAATATAGCATGAAGGTAAATGATATGTGTTATATTCCCCATTGCCTAATGAATGATTATCCTACACCTTTTTTATGGATTTGGTTTTTTATTAAATTTAAAATCTCATGAAGTCATTATAATGGGATGACCATAGTTTTTCCCACAAGTAGCCTTATTATCACCATCCATCCTTACCACATTATTGGTGTTTATATATTTCTTATTTATAAAATCATAAATGGGGGTTTATTTTAAAATTAAAATGAAAAATAAAACAAGATTCAATAAGAAATGGGTGATGATCCTTAAAATCATCCTCAGAATCATCCCTTCATTCTTCCCAATTGATCACTCAAGTTTCATCTACACGTAGTAACCACACTCAATATCAATCATGTGGTCACATTTCACTATTTTTCTTATGTAAGGTACCAATAAATTACAATCACATGTGAATTAGTTCTTCTATATTCATGTTTCATGTGGTTTGATACATCTTTCAAATGAGTGAGTGGGTCCTTGACCCCTATGCCCATCCAACTGAATGAGAGTAAGGGATCCCATTGTACATGGAAAGTAATTTCCAAAACACTCCTACCATGGAAACATAGACTCATTATATGATATATAACCACATTATGGAAATAATTTTCATAAAAGTTAGGGAATAATGGAATTCATTTAATGACTCGCATTGTCATGGGTTGAGAAAATCGGGAGAAATTTGAAAAAATTTTATCAAGTGGTTTTATGTTTAAAAATGGTAATTTCTCCAATCATGTGATCTCTGAATAATTTCCCAACTAATATGTTGGTACTAGAATGTGATTTTTACCCTAGGTATAGAGTTTAGTGTAATTTAAAGTCATTAATATTTTCATAAAATATTTAATATTTAATTAATTGAATATTAATTAATTAAACATATTTGAACAATGATATATTTTGACTGGAATCTCATATTGAAATTCTTACTTCATGGTTGAGTCTAAAATGGGTGTTTTTTCATATGCGATGTGTAAAATCACTTTAAGTTCTGGGGAATGGGTCAGATTGTTTAAGTAGGAGTTTTCCTTTATATTTTTATTTTCTTTTTCTTTTACTTTAATTTATTTTAATTTTTAATTTTTCTTTCCTCTTACTAGTGGATTTCTTCATTTTTGATAGGGGATCCCCCCCTTGTCGCATGATTGATTTAAGGAGAAAAGGGAGAGGGATAGGGGAGATCGTGGTAGGGAGTCTGATCAAACTTAAATCAAGATAAAGTGGGTGTGTGGTATAGATCCAAGTGATAAGATTAAATGTTTTATGCCTATATTTAGGAAGTTTTTTACACTTTTTTCCTTGTAGATTAGTTTTTATTAGTTTTTAAATCGATATATTTGTTTTTGGGAGTGTCATGGGAGACATTATGGGGTTTTTTTGGGATAATCGAGGTTTTAGGTGATTTTAAGGGGTATTCCATTCAGAAAAACCCAATCATGTAGCATGTAGTTCAACAATGTAACACCCCGATCTTCCATGATACGCTTCTCATTCAATAATGTAATATCTTGCATTGTACGCAACTTCGAGTTCTAACACACCGCAACTAATCAAAGTAGCCGTTATGAATAGTAATAACCACTTTTTAAATTTATAGAAATTTTATATTTCAAAATGGACTTCATTTTTGTATTCGTAATATCGAAATTATCCTAAGTTGAATTTTTTGTAACTTTCTGAGAACTTCCAATTTTTTATGAATAGTGAAAAAATACTTAAAACAACTTTTTTTAATCAAAATAATTTATTGTGGTAAATTATACTATTTAGTGGTTTTAAAGTATAATTATAATATATTTTTACCATTTTATCCAATGGTGTTCATTAGAATTAATTTAACATTGAAATTGGACATAAACAATTGTCAATCTTTTGATATAAATTGTTTCTTAAAAACACGCTATTTGTTGTAACAGCGGGAATTAATTATAAAATTAATTAATGAAACTTATATGTTTGAATTTTGTAAAATAGACATCATTTTTGAATTCGGAATATCAATTATATCTTAGGGTGAAATTTTGGCCTTATTCTGAAAAACTTCAATTTTTGATGAATAGTGAAACCACTAAGTGGTACTTATAAAAACGGATTTTTCATTTAAATGAAATATTACCACTTCTGTGATTTGAATTTCAAAAATACGACATACATGGTTGTCATTAAGAAGTAAAATGTGGTTCAATGAGATTAAAATAATTTTTTGGTGAATAGTAACTTTTAAGTTCTTAATCGCGATTAGAGGTAATTAGTGTAGTTTAAGGTAAAAATAATGTTTTAATAATATGAGATGAGCTTGAAACATGTACTACCCTCATTGGATGTGCCATGGCTGACCAAGACAATCCATGGGTCAACTTGGGGACCCCATGGAGCCACTTTAGTTGGAAAATGACATAAATACCTTTTATTTAATGTTAAAGTAAAAAATGACACAAACATGAAATGTTTTACTAAAAAACTTTTTACATGGGGTTATACAAGTCATATTTTTTACTATAAATAGTCATTGGAAAGCTAAAAAGATTTACTACATCATAGTATTTTTTTTATAATTTTTAGACATTAAATAAATTAAATTATTTATGACATCATGATGATGCAGCGATGACCTCATTATTTAACGATTTAAATAAAATGAAAGGATAATGTAAAATCTAAGGCTTACACTTGTCAAAAACCTATTGGATGAGGATATTTAGAACCCTTATCACCTTAGACTCGAATTATATAAGTGTGGGACCTCTAAAATCCGAAACTCATTTTATAATAAAGTGACTTTTCTTTACTTTCCAAGAGTGCCCCTCCTCTCCACTTATAAAAGGCCCCCACCTCTACCACCTCATTCACACTTTCAAGCCATTTGGCTCGGCCAACCTCTGCCCAAATACTCTCCCAACTTCCCACTCTTACTCCTAGAATCCTCACTTTGGGAAGAACTCTTCCCAAGGAAGCCTTTGGCTCAAATCAACAAGAGTTACCTGATTTTAAGGTAACGTCTTCTCTAATGTTGTTTTGTTTTATTTTTCTTCTCCAACCCCCTAAACACTTTTTATTCATTTATTTTGTAACAACACCAGTATCCTCAACATACTAGGATTTTGTTATAAGAATTATTCTAGCTACAATTACACACACCTACATCTAATGGTTAAAGAACATACTGTTTCTGTGGATGGCGAATTTTTGCCTCACAAAACGATGATTGTTCAACACTCATATAACACCTATAATGGTGGCCATTATGATGAAACTATTTTTATATATGATATATATTATGTTTTTGTTTTCCTTATGATTTTTTATTTTTCATTTATGGCATACCTTTATGGTTTCCATTATGGGTAAACGCGATATTTTCATTTTAGGAAGTGCGGACTATCGCCCCCTCAAAGTGATTTGAATCGTTAATACCATATGTGGGATGTATAAAGGATGGAGTAAATGATATTATATGCTATATTATGCTGGAATTATATTATACATTTATATAATTATGATTTCATTCCATTAAATATGAAATAGAAATGAAAGTAGCGTGCATGCGTACGTACGGCTTACCGTCTCCATGAACGGTGCATTTCATTTCTTACCTCTAAATGTTACGTAATATTATGAATGAATGTATATACTGGATATATATGATATATATGATATCTACATCATAAATATAATTCTGGATATAATGGATATTTCACCACATGAACAACTTGTAATTAAAAGAAGTTTATTGTTGACTCAAGTCCCAAAGATCGACAAAACGACCGTTATTAACTTAAATAATTACATAATGTTCATAACATTGTAATAAGTGATATAAAAAGGATAATGAAATTTAAAATGGTTCTTAATAAGGTAGATATTAACTCTATTTTATTATTCAGGAGGTTAAATAACGGTTGAGTCAAGTCGGACACGAGGTAAGGGAACTTCTAAACCCAATTTCCATTCTTTGGGTTAATCTCCTACTTTCAAATTATGTCATGATATTATTATGTCCTATCTTGTATTTGTACTTTCTTTATGTGTAATTATAGTGAATACACATAATATATCTATTTTATTTTAAAAATGATCTTTTTAAGGACTTTGTCTCAATCTCCTTTCATTGAGGCATATTTGGTTTTATACACAACTTTCTTTTATACGGTGTATAAACCCCTTTGACTTTTACGTTTATTCAAAAGGAATATTTTTTATACGAAGAGTTTTACTAAACGACAAAAAGGGAATGTTTTCCTTTCCGTACTTATGCGGCGACAACAACTTCTCCGCCGCCGTGACAATTATTTGAGTTTCAGCTTCCTCTACAAGCCATCACTTTTTTTTTAATGAAAAATAAATACAAAGTTTTAACTTGCTTTTATTTTGGTATTGAAAATGGTTTTGAAATCGTTTTTATTATATCAATGTGTTGTATTGACATCTTGTGATTGAAATGTGGAAATGTTATGTTTCCTTTATGCATGTTTTATGTGATACGATTATGTTATGGTTTATGATATGTTTAAACCTATTCATATGAGGAATGCATTGGACTTAATAAGTGACGGGTGGAGCCCGCTATAGCTCCTCGATGCATCGGCAGGTCTCATGAGACAAACTAGTGTCTTGGCACGATGCCTTGAAAAAATATTATTTGTGGTCTTGGCATGAGGCCTTGGATACATGGTTATGATAGTCTGGCATTATGCATTCCATCATTATGAAAGTGGTTATTGATATTGCATGGGATTATTCGATTAGTAGAATATCCATGTGAGTAAGTAAATGGCATTATTTAATTTTATTTTTGCCATATTATGCTAAAGTTCAAGTTTAAAAAGGCTTTTGTTTTACTTATATGTTGCCTTAAATGTTAATGATTATTTTTGAAAGCTTCTGCAATATTGTTATCCTTACTGAGCATCTGAGCTCACCCCTTTCAATGTTTTAATATTTTCCAGGATGTGAAGAAGTATTTTATGAATGACCTGCAGGGATAGACAGAAGAGGATATGAGTGTGGACTATGAAGACTTCGTTATTAGTTTTTCACTTTATGATGTAATGTAAGACTTATGAATGTATCTAGTGTTTCCTAGGCTACTAAACTAATCAGTCTTTCGAGACTTGATATTTTGTGATCATGCCAATGTTACGAAGAAATGAACCGACTCTGGGTAGCTGGGGTCGGGGCATTACAGTTGGTATCAAAGGCAGTTCAGTACTAACCTTGGAAGCTAGATTTAGATAAACTCTGACTAGAGAAGATAGCACAAAGGTAGATTTTGAGGATTAGTATAGAAGAACTTCCTAGAATTTTGTTGCTGTAGAGATTTTGTGAGTTTTCCGAGCAATACATCCCTGTCTGGTTATGAGAAGGTAGAGGCGTCTCTGGAACAGATGTACCTAGGGATAAAACCCAAAAACACCGCTTTGAGCTAGACTCAAACGGGAACTGGTGCACGACAATGGACCTTGCTGCACTCTTGGTTACGACACTCCCAGGGGATATGCTTAGGATAATTCTCGTTTTCTTTACAAACCAATATGAAGGGTTGTGAGTATGTACTTTCTCAAAGAAAACATTTTTATGATTATGGATTATATCTATAAATAGTTCAAGTAGTGTTAAGTGTTTTACAAGTATGGAATTATGTATTTTAATTCATAAACTAATCTAGTTTATGCCATTGTTTAGAAATGGTGCCTAGTGGAAGGAATGGAAACTGTATCAATGCACGCACTCCGTGTAGGGATTTCCCTCCTTCTCAAGATAATTATTGTGGATCTGGAGATACAACTGGTGCTGATCAACTTATTACCATATTGGGACAACTCACTCAGGTTATGAATAATAATCTTACTCATATGGATCACCCTGATCCACAACGTGGAGGATCAATGTTAGACCGCTTCATGAGGCAACAACCGCCAACATTTAATGGGGGTAAAAATCCATTAGTAGCTGAGCAATGGATAAACTCCTTAGAGAAAATATTCCATGCCTTGGGGAGTAGCGAAAGGTAGAAGGTTGTCATGGCAGTCTACCGCCTCACTGGAGATGCCGATCAATGGTGGTCGCTGATTCAAAACACAAAGTAAGATGAATAAGTATCAATTATGGAATGGAGGGAGTTTAAGGAAATTTTCTTAGAAAAATACTTTCCTCGTGACCATCGAGCAGATATGGAAAGTCAATTTCTGAGTCTGAGTCAAAAGGAGGATGAGAATGTCGCAAAGTATGAGGCTAACTTTACAAGGTTAGCGATGCATGCTGCAGATTATATACATAACCCAAGAAGTAAGATTGATCGTTTCTTTGATGGGTTAAAACTGTTTCTCCGTCGAGCTTTAGTATCACAATCTTTCTCAACATACGAGGATATAGTCTCATGTGCTATCAAGACAGAAAAGGAATTCTCTAAGTCTTATGACAAAAAAGTAAAGCAAGAGAAGAAGAGAACGGTGGAACAAGAGAAAGATAAAGGGAAAAAGGGAAAGAAGGATTTTCCATTATGTGATAATTGTGGGAAGAATCACCCTGGTACTTGCCTAAAAGGAATGGGAGTTTGTTATAAATGTGGGGAAAAAGGTCACCAGGCACGTGATTTCAAGGGAAAGAAAGAGGCTATCAATGTTGAATGCTACAATTGTAGGGAAATGGGGAATTATACAAATGAATGTCCTAAGCATCAGGGAAACTTACCTCAAAAAAGGCCAAGGGATCAAGGAAAATCTTATGATGTTACTACAGTTGAAGCGGAATAATTAATGTATTGGTGCTTTTGGACTCAAGGATTATATTCTGTTTATAAGGATAATTTGATTGTACAGCAGTACTTGTTGTTTTCATTAAGGATTTAATATGATAAAGGTAATAATATTTTTAGTATGTGACAATAAGATAAACTTTACTTTGTTTGGGGAATCTGATGTTATAATTGATTTTGGAATTTAAAGACCTTTTAGAAAAAGTCTGTACAGAGGTATTTTGGATAAATTTGGATAGTATTGTTTAAGTTTAAAACATTTATGAAGATTATTTTTGGAATATTATAGTTTTAGGAAAAGGAAAACCTGCATGGTGGGGCATAACCCGTCGCATGGGACAAAGCTGCAGGAATCGAACCCACAACCATAGTGCGATAGGCCTTTATTACCTACCACTAGCCTAAAGGAAGTCCCTGGTTATTACAAAATAGTTTTACTAATCTAAATGGTATGTGTTAATATTTGGAACCTTATACAATTAGTATAAATAGAATATTTTTGAGTTGTATTACCTTTTAGAGTGAAAGATGGGTTTGTGGTAAAAATTTATTAAAGAATGAAAGTCTACATGACAAGTATGTATATTCCCTTACGTTCTTAGTAAATCTCCTAAATAAATTCCTCAACTTTATAAAAGGTAACTCAAAACAAAAATGTTGTCGGTTAACTTTTCCTACTGGGGAATCAATGATCGTTTAACCAATCACAAGGTTGCGATTTTCTTGTAGTTAAACTTTCTCCTAATTCTGTTTTCTATAACTCTCCATTAGACCTTGATGGTTTGTTTCTCCTCCATATCCATATTTTCATAGAATCCTAGAATGGGCTATCTCGGGTGATCTTTGTACTTATCTTGCTTTCTTTTAATGTTATATATTTATTAACCTTATTTTCGATGTGGGTTTTCCACAAAGGGATTTTCTATTTTCAACCTTTTGTTTTCAAAGAAAATTTTCAAATTGCGAGGACGCAATTTATTGAAGGAGGGGAGAACGTAACACCCCGAGCTTCCATGATACGCTTCTCATTCAACAATGCAATAGCTTGCATTGTACGCAACTTCGAGTTCTAACACACCGCAACTAATCAAAGTAGCCGTTATGAATAGTAATAACCACTTTTTAAATTTATAGAAATTTTATATTTCAAAATGGACTTCATTTTTGTATTCATAATATCGAAATTATCCTAAGTTGAATTTTTTGTAACTTTCTGAGAACTTCCAATTTTTTATGAATAGTGAAAAAATACTTAAAACAACTTTTTTAATCAAATTAATTTATTGTGGTAAATTATACTATTTAGTGGTTTTAAAGTATAATTAGAATATATTTTTACCATTTTATCCAATGGTGGTCATTAGAATTAATTTAACATTGAAATTGGACATAAACAATTGTCAATCTTTTGATATAAATTGTTTCTTAAAAACACGCTATTTGTTGTAACAGCGGGAATTAATTTTAAAATTAATTAATGAAACTTATATGTTTGGAATTTTTTAAAAGAGTCATCATTTTTGAATTCGGAATATCAATTATACCTTAGGGTGAAATTTTGGCCTTATTCTGAAAAACTTCAATTTTTGATGAATAGTGGAACCACTAAGTGGTACTTATAAAAACGGATTTTTCATTTAAATGAAATATTACCACTTATGTGATTTGAATTTCAAAAATCCAACATACATGGTTGTCATTAAGAAGTAAAATGTGGTTCAATGAGATTAGAATAATTTTTTGGTGAATAGTAACTTTTAAGTTCTTAATCGCGATTAGAGGTAATTAGTGTAGTTTAAGGTAAAAATAATGTTTTAATAATATGAGATGAGCTTGACACATTTCATACCCTCATTGGATGTGCCATGGCCGACCAAGAAAATCCATGGGTCAACTTGGGGACCCCATGGAGCCACTTTAGTTGGAAAATGACATAAATACCTTTTATTTAATGTTAAAGTAAAAAATGACACAAACATGAAATGTTTTACTAAAACAATTTTTACATGGGGTTATACAAGTAATATTTTTGACTATAAATAGTCATTGGAAAGATAAAAATATTTCCTACATCATAGTATTTTTTTTATAATTTTTATACATTAAATAAATTAAATTATTTATGACATCATGATGATGCAGCGATGACCTCATTATTTAACGATTTAAATAAAATGAATAGATAATGTAAAATATAAGGCTTACACTTGTCAAAAACTATTGGATGAGGAGATTTCGAACCCTTATCACCTTATCCTCGAATTATATAAGTGTGGGACCTCTAAAATCCGAAACTCATTTTATAATAAAGTGACTTTTCTTTACTTTCCAAGAGTGCCCCTCCTCTCCACTTATAAAAGGCCTCCACCTCTACCGCCTCATTCACACTTTCAAGACATTTGGCTCGGCCAACCTCTGCTCAAATACTCTCCCAAATTCCCCCTCTTACTCCTAGAAGCCTCACTTTGGGCAGAACTCTTCCCAAGGAAGCCTTTGGCTCAAATCAAAAAGAGTTACCCAATTTTAAGGTAATGTCTTCTCTAATGTTGTTTTGTTTTATTTTTCTTCTCCAACCCCCTAAAAACTTTTTATTCATTTCTTTTGTAACAACACCACTATCCTCAACATACTAGGATTTTGTTATAATAAGTATTCTAGCTACACTTACACACACCTACATCTAATGGTTAAAGAACATACTGTTTCTGTGGATGGCGAATTTTTGCCTCACGAAATGATGATTGTTCAACACTCATATAACACCTCTAATGGTGGACATTATGATGAAACTATTTTTATATATGATATATATTATGTTTTTGTTTTCCTTATGATTTTTTATTTTTCATTTATGGCATACCTTTATGGTTTCCATTATGGGTAAACGTGATATTTTCATTTTAGGAAGGGCGGACTACCGCCCGCTCGAAGTGATTTGAATCGTTAATACCATATGTGGGATGTATAAAGGATGGAGTAAATGGTATTATATGATATATTATTCTGGAATTATATTATACATTTATATCATTATGATTTCATTCCATTAAATATGAAATAGAAATGAAAGTAGCGTTCATGCGTACGTACGGCTTACCGTCTCCATGAACGGTGCATTTCATTTCTTACCTCTAAATGTTACATAATATTATGAATGAATGTATATACTGGATATATATGATATATATGATATCTACATAATGAATATAATTCTGGATATAATGGATATTTCACCACATGAACAACTTGTAATTATAAGAAGTTTATTGTTGACTCAAGTCCCAAAGATCGACAAAACAACCGTTATTAACTTAAATAATTACATAATGTTCATAACATTGTAATAAGTGATATAAAAAGGATAATGAAATTGAAAATGGTTCTTAATAAGGTAGATATTAACTCTAGTTTATTATTCAGGAGGTTAAAGAACGGTTGAGTCAAGTCGGACACGAGGTAAGGGAACTTCTTAACCCAATTTCCATTCTTTGGGTTAATCTCCTACTTTCAAATTATGTCATGATATTATTATGTCCTATCTTGTATTTGTACTTTCTTTATGTGTACTTATAGTGAATACACATAATAGATCTATTTTATTTTAAAAATGATCTTTTTAAGGACTTTGTCTCAATCTCCTTTCATTGAGGCATATTTGGTTTTATACACAGCTTTCTTTTATACGGTGTATAAACCCCTTTGACTTTTACGTTTATTCAAAAGGAATCTTTTTTATACGAAGAGTTTTACTAAATGACAAAAAGGGAATGTTTTCCTTTCCGTACTTATGCGGCGACAACGACTTCTCCGCCGCCGTGACAATTATTTGAGTTTCATCTTCCTCTACAAGACATCACTTTTTTTTAATGAAAAATAAATACAAAGTTTTAACTTGCTTTTATTTTGGTATTGAAAATGGTTTTGAAAGCGTTTTTATTATATCAATGTGTTGTATTGACATCTTGTGATTGAAATGTGGAAATGTTATGTTTCCTTTATGCATGTTTTATGTGATACGATTATGTTATGGTTTATGATATGTTTAAACCTATTCATATGAGGAATGCATTGGACTTAATAAGTGACGGGTGGAGCCCGCTATAGCTCCTAGATGCATCGGCAGGTCTCATGATACAAACTAGTGTCTTGGCACGATGCCTTGACAAAATCTTATTTGTGGTCTTGGCACGAGGCCTTGGCTACATGGTTATGATAGTCTGGCATTATGCATTCCATCATTATGAAAGTGGTTATTGATATTGCATGGGATTATTCGATTAGTAGAATATCCATGTGAGTAAGTAAATGGCATTATTTAATTTTATTTTTGCCATATTATGCTAAAGTTCAAGTTTAAAAAGGCTTTTGTTTTAGTTATATGTTTCCTTAAATGTTAATGATTATTTATGAAAGCTTCTGCAATATTGTTATCCTTACTGAGCATCTGAGCTCACCCCTTTCAATGTTTTAATATTTTCCAGGATGTGAAGAAGTATTTTATGAATGACCTGCAGGGATAGACAGAAGAGGATATGAGTGTGGACTATGAAGACTTCGTTATTAGTTTTTCACTTTTTGATGTAATGTAAGACTTATGAATGTATCTAGTGTTTCCAAGGCTACTAAACTAATCGGTCTTTCGAGACTTGATATTTTGTGATCATGCCAATGTTACGAAGCAATGCACCGACTCTGGGTAGCTGGGGTCGGGGCATTACAGTTGGTATCAAAGGCAGTTCAGTACTAACCTTGGAAGCTAGATTTAGATAAACTCTGATTAGAGCACATAGCACAAAGGTAGATTTTGAGGATTAGTATAGAAGAACTTCCTAGAATTTTGTTGTTGTAGAGATTTTGTGAGTTTTCCGAGCAATACATCCCTGTCTAGATATGAGAAGGTAGAGGCGGCTCTGGAACAGATGTACCTAGGGATAAAACCCAAAAACACCGCTTTGAGCTAGACTCAAACAGGAACTGGTGCACGACAACGGACCTTGCTGCACTCTTGGTTACGACACTCCCAGGGGATATGCTTAGGATAATTCTCGTTTTCTTTAAAAACCAATATGAAGGGTTATGAGTATATACTTTCTCAAAGAAAACATTTTTATGATTATGGATTATATCTATAAATAGTTCAATTAGTGTTAAGTGTTTTACAAGTATGGAATTATTTATTTTAATTCATAAACTAATCTAGTTTATGCCATTGTTTAGAAATGGTGCCTAGTGGAAGGAATGGAAACCGTATCAATGCACGCACTCCGTGTAGGGATTTCCCTCCTGCTCAAGATAATTATTGTGGATCTAGAGATACAACTGGTGCTGATCAACTTATTACCATATTGGGACAACTCACTCAGGTTATTAATAATAACCTTACTCATATGGATCACCCTGATCCACAACGTGGAGGATCAATGTTAGACCACTTCATGAGGCAACAACCGCCAACATTTAATGGGGGTACAAATCCATTAGTAGCTGAGCAATGGATAAACTCCTTAGAGAAAATATTTCATGCCTTGGGGAGTAGCGAAAGGGAGAATGTTTTCATGGCAGTCTACCGCCTCACTGGAGATGCCGATTAATGGTGGTCGCTGATTCAAAACACAAAGGAAGATGAATAAGTATCAAGTATGTAATGGAGAGAGTTTAAGGAAATTTTCTTAGAAAAATACTTTCCTCGTGACCATCGAGCAGATATGGAAAGTCAATTTCTAAGTCTGAGTCAAAAGGAGGATGAGAATGTCGCAAAGTATGAGGCTAACTTTACAAGGTTAGCGATGCATGCTGCAGATTATATACATAACCCAAGAAGTAAGATTGATCGTTTCTTTGATGGGTTAAAACCGTTTCTCCGTCAAGTTTTAGTATCACAATCTTTCTCAACATACGAGGATATAGTCTCATGTGCTATCAAGACAGAAAAGGAATTCTCTAAGTCTTATGACAAAAAAGTAAAGCAAGAGAAGAAGAGAACGGTGGAACAAGAGAAAGATAAAGGGAAAAAGGGAAAGAAGGATTTTCCATTATGTGATAATTGTGGGAAGAATCACCCTGGTACTTGCCTAAAAGGAATGGGAGTTTGTTATAAATGTGGGGAAAAAGGTCACCAGGCGCGTGATTGCAAGGGAAAGAAAGAGGCTATCAATGTTGAATGCTACAATTATAGGGAAATGGGGAATTATACAAATGAATGTCCTAAGCATCAGGGAAACTTACCTCAAAAAAGGCCAAGGGATCAAGGACAATCTTATGTTGTTACTATAGTTGAAGCGGAATAATTAATGTATTGGTGCTTTTGGACTCAAGGATTATATTCTGTTTATAAGGATAATTTGATTGTACAGCAGTACTTGTTGTTTTCATTAAGGATTTAATATGATAAAGGTAATCATATTTTTAGTATGTGACAATAAGATAAACTTTACTTTGTTTGGGGAATCTGATTTTATAATTGATTTTGGAATTTAAAGACCTTTTAGAAAAAGTCTGTACAGAGGTATTTTGGATAAATTTGGATAGTATTGTTTAAGTTTAAAACATTTATGAAGATTATTTTTGGAATATTATAGTTTTAGGAAAAGGACAAACTGCATGGTGGGGCATAACCCGTCGCATCGGACAAAGCTGCAGGAATCGAACCCACAACCATAGTGCGACAGGCCTTTATTACCTACCACTAGCCTACAGGAAGTCCCTGGTTATTAAAAAATAGTTTTACTAATCTAAACGGTATGTTTTAATATTTGGAACCCTATACAATTAGTATAAATAGAATATTTTTGAGTTGTATTACCTTTTAGAGTGAAAGATGGGTTTGTGGTAAAAATTTATTAAAGAATGAAAGTCTACATGACAAGTATGTATATTCCCTTACGTTCTTAGTAAATCTCCTAAATAAATTCCTCAACTTTATAAAAGGTAAATCAAAACAAAAATGTTGTCGGTTAACTTTTCCTACTGGGGAATCAATGATCGTTTAACCAATCACAAGGTTGCGATTTTCTTGTAGTTAAACTTTCTCCTAATTCTGTTTTCTATAACTCTCCATTAGACCTTGATGGTTTATTTCTCCTCCATATCCATATTTTCATAGAATCCTAGAATGGGCTATCTCGGGTGACCTTTGTACTTATCTTGCTTTCTTTTAATGTTATATATTTATTAACCTTATTTCTGATGTGGGTTTTCTACAAAGGGATTTTCTATTTTCAACCTTTTGTTTTCAAAGAAAATTTTCAAATTGCGAGGATGCAATTTATTGAAGGAGGGGAGAATGTAACACCCCGAGCTTCCATGATACGCTTCTCATTCAATAATGCAATAGCTTTCATTGTACGCAACTTCGAGTTCTAACACACCGCAACTAATCAAAGTAGCTGTTATGAATAGTAATAACCACTTTTTAAATTTATAGAAATTTTATATTTAAAAATGGACTTCATTTTTGTATTGATAATATCGAAATTATCCTAAGTTGAATTTTTTGTAACTTTCTGAGAACTTCCAATTTTTTATGAATAGTGAAAAAATACTTAAAACAACTTTTTTAATCAAAATAATTTATTTTGGTAAATTATACTATTTATTGGTTTTAAAGTACAATTAGAATATATTTTTACCATTTTATCCAATGGTGGTCATTAGAATTAATTTAACATTGAAATTGGACATAAACAATTGCCAATCTTTTGATATAAATTGTTTCTTAAAAACACGCTATTTGTTGTAACAGCGGGAATTAATTATAAAATTAATTAATAAAACTTATATGTTTGGAATTTTTTAAAATAGACATCATTTTTGAATTCGGAATATCAATTATAGCTTAGGGTGAAATTTTGGTCTTATTCTGAAAAACTTCAATTTTTGATGAATAGTGAAACCACTAAGTGGTACTTATAAAAACGGATTTTTCATTTAAATAAAATATTACCACTTATGTGATTTTAATTTCAAAAATCCGACATACATGGTTGTCATTAAGAAGTAAAATGTGGTTCAATGAGATTAAAATAATTTTTTGGTGAATAGTAACTTTTAAGTTCTTAATCGCGATTAGAGGTAATTAGTGTAGTTTAAGGTAAAAATAATGTTTTAATAATATGAGATGAGCTTGACACATGTCCTACCCTCATTGGATGTGCCATGGCCGACCAAGAAAATCCATGGGTCAACTTGGGGACCCCATGGAGCCACTTTAGTTGGAAAATTACATAAATACCTTTTATTTAATGTTAAAGTAAAAAATGACACAAACATGAAATGTTTTACTAAAACAATTTTTACATGGGGTTATAAAAGTCATATTTTTGACTATAAATATTCATTGGAAAGATAAAAATATTTCCTACATCATAGTATTTTTTTTTTATAATTTTTAGACATTAAATAAATTAAATTATTTATGACATCATGATGATGCACCGATGACATCATTATTTAACGATTTAAATAAAATGAAAGGATAATGTAAAATCTAAGTCTTACACTTGTCAAAAACCTATTGGATGAGGAGATTTCGAACCCTTATCACCTTAGCCTCGAATTATATAAGTGTGGGACCTCTAAAATCCGAAACTCATTTTATAATAAAGTGACTTTTCTTTACTTTCCAAGAGTGCCCCTCCTCTCCACTTATAAAAGGCCTCCACCTCTACCACCTCATTCACACTTTCAAGCCATTTGGCTCGGCCAACCTCTTCTCAAATACTATCCCAACTTCCCCCTATTACTCCTAGAAGCCTCACTTTGGGCAGAACTCTTCCCAAGGAATCCTTTGGCTCAAATCAAAAAGAGTTACCCGATTTTAAGGTAATGTCTTCTCTAATGTTGTTTTGTTTTATTTTTCTTCTCCAACCCCCTAAAAACTTTTTATTCATTTATTTTGTAACAACACCACTATCCTCAATATACTAGGATGTTGTTATAAGAAGTATTCTAGCTACACTTACACACACCTACATCTAATGGTTAAAGAACATACTGTTTCTGTGGATGGTGAATTTTTGCCTCACGAAACGATGATTGTTCAACACTCATATAACACCTCTAATGGTGGCCATTATGATGACACTATTTTTATATATGATATATATTATGTTTTTTTTCCTTATGATTTTTTATTTTTCATTTATGGCATACCTTTATGGTTTCCATTATGGGTAAACGTGATATTTTCATTTTAGGAAGTGCGGACTACCGCCCCCTCAAAGTGATTTGAATCGTTAATACCATATGTGGGATGTATAAAGGATGGATTAAATGGTATTATATGATATATTATTCTGGAATTATATTATACATTTATATCATTATGATTTCATTCCATTAAATACGAAATAGAAATGAAAGTAGCGTTCATGCGTACGTACGGCTTACCGTCTCCATGAACGGTGCATTTCATTTCTTACCTCTAAATGTTACATAATATTATGAATGAATGTATATATTGGATATATATGATATATATGATATCTACATCATCAATATAATTCTGGATATAATGGATATTTCACCACATGAACAACTTGTAATTATAAGAAGTTTATTGTTGACTCAAGTCCCAAAGATCGACAAAACAACCGTTATTAACTTAAATAATTACATAATGTTCATAACATTGTAATAAGTGATATAAAAAGGATAATGAAATTGAAAATGGTTCTTAATAAGGTAGATATTAACTCTATTTTATTATTCAGGAGGTTAAATAACGGTTGAGTCAAGTCGGACACGAGGTAAGGGAACTTCTTAACCCAATTTCCATTCTTTGGGTTAATCTCCTACTTTCAAATTATGTCATGATATTATTATGTCCTATCTTGTATTTGAACTTTATTTATGTGTACTTATAGTGAATACACATAATAGATCTATTTTATTTTAAAAATTATCTTTTTAAGGACTTTGTCTCAATCTCCTTTCATTGAGGCATATTTGGTTTTATACACAACTTTCTTTTATACGGTGTATAAACCCCTTTGACTTTTACGTTTATTCAAAAGGAATATTTTTTATACGAAGCATTTTACTAAACGACAAAAAGGGAATGTTTTCCTTTCCGTACTTATGCGGAGACAACAACTTCTCCGCCGCCGTGACCATTATTTGAGTTTCAGCTTCCTCTACAAGCCATCACTTTTTTTTAATGAAAAATAAATACAAAGTTTTAACTTTCTTTTATTTTGGTATTGAAAATGGTTTTGAAAGCGTTTTTATTATATCAATGTGTTGTATTGACATCTTGTGATTGAAATGTGGAAATGTTATGTTTCCTTTATGCATGTTTTATGTGATACGATTATGTTATGGTTTATGATATGTTTAAACCTATTCATATGAGGAATGCATTGGACTTAATAAGTGACAGGTGGAGCCTGCTATAGCTCCTCGATGCATCGGCAGGTCTCATGAGACAAACTAGTGTCTTGGCACGAGGCCTTGACAAAATCTTATTTGTGGTCTTAGCACGAGGCCTTGGCTACATGGTTATGATAGTCTGGCATTATGCATTCCATCATTATGAAAGTGGTTATTGATATTGCATGGGATTATTCGATTAGTAGAATATCCATGTGAGTAAGTAAATGGCATTATTTAATTTTATTTTTTCCATATTATGCTAAAGTTCAAGTTTAAAAAGGCTTTTGTTTTAGTTATATGTTGTCTTAAATGTTAATGATTATTTATGAAAGCTTCCGCAATATTTTTATCCTTACTAAGCATCTGAGCTCACCCCTTTCAATGTTTTAATATTTTCCAGGATGTGAAGAAGTATTTTATGAATGACCTGCAGGGATAGACAGAAGAGGATATGAGTGTGGACTATGAAGACTTCGTTATTAGTTTTTCACTTTATGATGTAATGTAAGACTTATGAATGTATCTAGTGTTTCCAAGGCTACTAAACTAATCGGTCTTTCGAGACTTGATCTTTTGTGATCATGCCAATGTTACGAAATAATGCACCGATTCTGGGTAGCTGCAGGGATAGACAGAAGAGGATATGAGTGTGGACTATGAAGACTTCGTTATTAGTTTTTCACTTTATGATTTAATGTAAGACTTATGAATGTATCTAGTGTTTCCAAGGCTACTAAACTAATCGGTCTTTCGAGACTTGATCTTTTGTGATCATGCCAATGTTACGAAGTAATGCACCGACTCTGGGTAGCTGGGGTCGGGGCGTTACAAACAACACATGATGTGTGTTCTATTTTTTGGTATAAGGGTATAATATGAGGGTTAAATGGCATGTGTGTTCAGAAAACTCTGTTTAGGGTGGATCAGGGTGTGACCGAGTGCTCGGAAAAACACCTTGTGTAGGGGAACATGGTTGTCTAATATAGATGGCCAAACCCCATGTGTGATACACAGGTAGAGGCCTTGTAGCATTTTTTATCAAAAGCCATGTGGGTTACATGGAAAGGCATATTTCAAGGCACCCCATGTGGATGACATTACATATAGGTTCGGTACATGTTGTTTACTTAGTTTTTATATGCCAAGTATGGCTAAAGTACACATCCATGGATGGTCATTGGGAGTCCATGTCGTGTACATAAGATGTATTTCATGTACTTCCACTTTTGAGATGTTTCACTCTCTTTCTTTCCCAATATTTAAAATTGGAATTTTTAGTTGTTTTTTCAAGGTTCTTTTCCACTTTAGACGTGATGTTGAGTACCTCATGGTGTTTGGAATCCATTGGTGAGATGCTTTGGGATGGGAGAGGTTTGTAAAGAGGTTGATCAAAAGGTTTTGTTTTATGAGTTATCTAGAGGGAGGTGTGGAATGAGACCTAGGTGAGGATCATGATATTTTTAAATTACTTGTCATGTTAGGTGCTAAGGGGTTTAGTTTAAGGTGTTTCAAAAGGTTCTTGGATGGCAAGATTGAGTAGCTATATGTCTTGGGAATGCCTAGGTATTTTGTTTAAGATTATTTGGATGGTCCTTAGATGTCAAGACCAGTTGAACAAGATTTGATTGGTTGATATTTTAGAACAATTTCTTGTGGTTTTGTTTGGTTGGAGCCTTTGGGATGGGTTGACGTTGTGGGGTGTCAGGTATGGTTGGTTTCCACTATATAGAGGTTGATATGGGTCTAAGGGACCCTCAAGGATAACTTTTTAGGCATAGTGATACATGAGGATGATTATTCAGGTGAGGTAATGATCATAGATGGTTTGGGTGTTTAAGTCACTAGTTTAGATTTCCTATGTCAGGATTTGGAAATGGTTTCAGATGAATGTGATCCAGGGGACCATTTTGGGTGCCCTGTGATTTTTAGAACCTTTAGAGGTTCAGTTCTTAATTTTAGTATCGGCAACTTCGGGTGTCACATTAGAACCTAGAGATTAGTTATGATCCAATTATTCTTATGTTTGTGATAGTGGGTTTGAACATTGGTAAAACCTAGTTGGATGGATTAATACAAGGATTTATTAGGAAATTATTTCTTAGGTAATGGGTGATGTGGATGAACACAACCCCTTTTGTTATAATTCCTCTCTAACTAATGGCTTTGTTTCTGCAGTCTCATATGTTGGTAGGGACCAAGGTGTTTGTTGAGATCTATGATGTTTTTGGATCCTAGTTAGTTATGAAGGAATACTAGGATATGGAAACGCTCTCTCTATATTGGAACATAGTTCTTATAACCAATTGAGATCATTATATTGGAGTCCTAGAGCTTGGTAGTGATGTGTGTAGTTGTTTTGGATGCCTATGGTGAGATCATAGTGTCTATAATTTGTGATTTTTGGGGTGTTATAAATCTAGGAGATTCATTATGATCTAGTGAACATGCATGATATATTTTGGAATAGTGATCCATGTGTTTAGATATTTCTAAAACTGGAAAAATAAAAAATGGTTGACCTAATGTGGCTTGTTAGAACCCAAGGATTGGTGGTATTTTATTTTATTTCAATTATTTATCTTCATTACAGTTTTTATTTGACTAGTATGGGAATATCACATGTTTCATGCACTTTTAGTGATAGAAGATGTTAGGATCACCTTTGGGATGGCCTAAAAAGATTCATTCATCACCCCTTATATAGGAACCCTAGTGTGAGTATAGACCTTATGTCTGCTTTAAATTTGAGAATGGGATGCATAGTGGATCAAAATTAGGTCCAGTGTTTCATGATCAGGTGGGACCGATCATGTGGAGTCATTGATCAGGCTGGCGAAGCTTGACATTTTTTGAAGACTGGTTTTGAGGTACATCTTAGGGATAGAATTAGATCCTTATTCATTTTTATTTATTTTTTTATTCTATATATGTAACCACCCCAATGGGAGATCTGTTTATTTCTATTAGCATGAACTTGAGTCTATATGATGAATTTTAATTTGATATATCATTCTTCTATTTCATTTATTATACATACTCTGATGTTTATGGATATTGATAATGTGTTTGTTTATATATATTGTTATTTATTACTCTATAATGAGGTTATAGTCTCTAAATGGTATATTTATAGATCATATCCTCTATTTATAATCCTCTATCATACAGGGAGTCATGATTGAGTCCTTGTGGAAAGTCAAATCAGGTAATGTGTTAAGTTGACCTGGGTCAGTTCATTAAAAAATGGTATCAGAGCCATCTCTCTTTCTGTATTATTATTTGGTGGATGGTAGATATGTGGTTTAGTAATGTTTTAGATAATATGATGGATCTTTTATAGGTGCATCATGAACACCTTTTATGATGGCAATTATTAGTTATCAAGGTGATGGGATTGATGTTATTGGTTTTTTCTTTTCTGGTTTTGTGATTTCACTTGGTATGATGAACATATATTTTTGGATTTATGATTTATTGTGGTTTTTTGGATCTTGGACTGATTTCAAGATTCTTGTGTACATGAAACATACTAAGAATATAGAATCCAGAGTACATGTTCTTGTTTATGTGTAATTTCACTAATGATGGAAGTCCAATTATTTAAATTGTCCTAAATAACCTATATAGTGTAGTCACATATATATTATTGGTGGAATTATACTCAACTAGATCACTATTTTTTTTCCTCTAATGATAATCCATATGGATCTTGTAGTGAAATGTTATCTAGTGATGGAGATGTAGTCCCTTCATTGATGGATGCATGGAGACTCTAGTGGGTCAGAGCAAGATTTGGGTTCCAGGTGCCTAGATTAGGGAAAGGATTATATAGATGTTTTTTGGAATGAGATTGAGTTTACCTAAGGAGGTTTTTTGGTTAGGCATATGGATTCTTTAGGCTTGAGTGGTAGATCATTTGGAGTGATCTTAGTTTTGAATTTGAGTTGAGAGTAAAGTTTTGGTTTTATTTTTATCCCCACTATTTCTACTGGTTCTAGTTGTGCTTATAATGGTGTGTTGGGAGTGTGGTTAGTCATTCATGGTTTTGGATTGATGCTTGTGTGGTGGGTGGTCATGTGGTTAATCATGGTATGAGGAAGATGACATATTTTTTAAGAAGAGATACAAGGGTGCTCTAGCTAAATAAAACTGACATGTAAGAGGATCATGGTCAATGGTTTAGAAATTTTATCCTAGGTTTTTTTTAGCATGATTTGGTTTTTTAATTTGGGTTGTATGGGAGCATGCGACCATGTCTTTTGGGTCATTGGAAAACCCAAGTGGTGTGGCCATGGTGGACCTGTCGAGGTTGGTGCTTAAAAAGTGGTGTGAGTAATCCTTATAGTGGGGAGAATATTATAGGTCATTGGAGGATGTGATCCTCATTACATGTGGTTTTTTGAGTGTGGGGGGTTTCATTTCTGGTGATCCAAAAATGGATAGTGGTTTTTGTTTTTAGGCTGACACAAGGATGTGAGTGAATCGACCACATCCAATCATTAAATTTGGTAGTAGAAAAAACAAGGATTATGGAGGTTTGTGTTTTAGTTGTGGGGAAACAATAAGGATACTCCAATCGTGGGGATCATCTTATTATTCATGGATGAATGACCCTTATGTTGGAAGATTCCTGGGAACTATGAGATTGGTTGATGGACTATGGAGGTACTGTCTAATGTGCTAGTGCTCAGGTTAAAGTTTAAAATATTGTTGATCACAGAGGATTCTTGAGGTAAAGAAGTGTTATATTGGGGAGATTGTGATGACCCACATTATCATAGGTTGAGAAAATCATGGGAAATTTGAAATTTTGTTATTATGTGTTTTTAAGGTGGAAATGGCAATTTTTGCATCCATATGATCTCGAAATAATTTTCCAATTACTTCATTGGTCCCATAATTGAGTGTTTATCCTAGGTCTGGAGTTTGGTGGAATTACAGGCCTATCATATTTTAGCAGAATATTTAATATTTAATATTTAATTAATTAAATATTAATTAATACCATGTATGTGAATGGGTATATATTTTTAATAGATTATTGGATTTAAATTTTGACTTTATTATTGAGTCTAGAATGTTGGGTTCATCCTAGATGAGTTGTAAGCTCACTTTAGGTCTCGAGGCTCAGGTCGAGCTGTTTAAGTGAGTGTTTTCCTTTTTCTTTTTCTTTTCTTTTTATTTTTATTTTCTTTATTTTTATTTTTCCTTTTTCTTCCCACCTCTATATTTCTTATTGTGTATGAAATAGGTTCTCCCCCCTATATAACTCTACTGGTTGATAGAGAAGAGGGAGAGGGAGAGGGGAGATCATGTCAGGGAGTCTAATTAAACCTAGATCGGGATACAGTAGGTGAGTGGTGTGGATTTAAATAAGAGGCTTCAACATTTTACACTCTGAGGTAGAAATTTTATTTTATTTTTTCCATAATTTTCCACATATATTATCTTTTTTTAGTTTTTTAAGACTTATATGTGTTGTTAGGAATTCCATGAGAACCTTTATGGGGTTTGTTTTAGAGAATTGATGGTTTCGATTGATCGAAATGAGTTTTACATTTGGGAAACCCAATAAAATGAAATATATTCCAAGAACATACATCATTTGTTATAATTTTTGGGTGAAGGGTGTAATATGAGGGTTATATGATGTATGTGTTTGGGATATTTCATATGGGGTGGCTCGGGTGTGGTTGAGTGCTTAGTCATACACTCAATGCAAGAGCGCATGGCCATGTAATGTACATGACCAGACCCTATGTGTATTACATAACTAGAGGATGTGTGGAATTTTTTTCCAAACCTCATATGGGTTATATGGTTAGGCATATGTCTAGGAACTTCATTTGGGGGACACTCTATATAGGTTTAGTGCATGTAGTTTACTAGGATTTTACATGCCAAGACCGGATGAGGTACATGACCAGGGAAGGTTACTAGGGGAAAATGCCATGTACAAGATGTGAACATCATGTACTTCCCATTTTTGAGGTGTTTCACTCATTTTCTTTCCCTGAAGATAGAATTAAACATTTAAGTAGTCCTTTATGGGTGTTTTCTACATTATACATGATGGTGAGAACTTCATGGTTTTTATAGGTCGTTGACAAGATTCCTTGAGTTAGTTTTGGTCTAGAGGGAGGTTTCAATTGATTTTTGTTTTATGAGTTCTCTATAAGGAGGTGTTTTGTGAGACCTAGGTGAGGGTCATGAGATTGTTTTATGAATTAGCATGGGAGGTTCCAAGGGGTTTATTTTAAGCTATTTCATATGGTACTCAAAAGGTAGAACTGAGTGTCAAATTAGCTTAGGAATATCTAGGGGTTTTATTTGAGGTTTCTTAGATAGTCATTGGATGTCAGGACCAATTTCTTGAGGTTTGATTAGTTTAGGTTTTATACCAATTTCTCTTGATTTAGTTCGGTTGGGGCCTTTGGGCTGGGTTGACATCATGAGGTGTTAGGTACGGCTGTGTGCCACTGTGTATAATTTTATGGGTTTGAGGGACCCTGTAGGATTCCCTTTTGGGAATATTTCTATATAGTATTCCCTTGTGAGTTAGATAATGTTTTTGTATTGGTTGGGTTCCTAAGTCTCTATATGAGCTTTCTTGTGTTGTTCTTAGCCCATGGTTTAAGATGGATGTGATACAGTAGACCTTTGTGGGTTCCTCATGCCTTATTAACCCTATAAGGGTTCAGTGCTTAGTTTAAATGTTTTAAATTTTATGTGTCACCTTAGAACCAATAGATCAATAGTGATCTCATTGTGGTTGTGTTCGTGATGGTTGTTTTGGGAATTGGTCAACCCTTATTTGATGGCTTAGGCCAAGGATGATTGAATTTATTCCTAATTATGTATTGGATGTGAGAGTATAAATTTGGGATATTTTTTTATTGCTAATTTTCCATGATATTTATTTGATTCTCTCCTTTATTATTCATCTGGTGGTAGGCGGGTTTAGGGATCTAATTATCGATCTCGATTAGTACAGCCCCTCTAGTTATGATTTCACTCTAATTAGGGTTTTGATTTACAAGGTCCTAGATATTGGTAGGGACCATGGTTGTTTTTATATCCCAGATGGTTATAGATCCTGGTTAGTTCTCTGAGACTACCAATATATGGATAGGTTCTCTTCATATCATCATGAATTTTATGTCATTGGTTTAGATCAAGATTTTAGAGTCCTAGAGCCCAGTAGTGGTGTGTTTGATTATTTTTTATGCCTATGGTGAGATCATAGGGTCTGTTATTCATGAATGTTGGGGTTTTATATGTTTGGGATCATCCTTAATATTTGGAGGGCATTTTTTATGTTTTTTGGCATGGTGATCCATGCATTCATAGATTTATAGCACTAGTCAAAGAAGGCTTGGTCAATTTAGGGTGCCTTATTGAAACCCTAGGATTAGTGATGTTTTATTTTATTTTAGTTGTTTATATTTATGCTACTTGTTATTTGAATATTCTAGATATATCAAGTGTTTCATGTACTTTTTATGACAACAGATTTTAGGACCACCATTGGGGGTGGCCTACTGATATTTCTTTCTCACCCATTATACAATAACCTTGGTGTACATTCAATACTTATGTATGCTTTCAATTTGATCACATGATTCACATTAGATTGATTGAAGACCTAGATCTTCATTATCAAGTGGGGCCAATATTGTGGAGTATTAAATTTGGTTATAGTAGCTCAACGGATATTAGATACCGGGTTTGAGGTATAGATCAGATATTGAAGTATATCCTTATACATTTTTTTATTTTTTTTATTCTATAAATTCGTTTTTCCTAGTGGGGAATTAATTTATGTGTATTATAATGTTTATGAGTCTATATTTTTCATTTTCATTTCATATATCATGCTTATATTTCATTTATTATGCATACTCTAATGTTTATAGATGTGTATAATGAGTTTTTTATCTCTGTTGTTAATGATTACTCTAATATGAGAGTATAGTCTCCCCATAGTATCTCTTTAGAACCTTTCTTCTAGTCGATGGTATTTGGAATATGTGGAGGTATTCTTGAGGCCTTATGGGGATCCATATTAGGTGACTTTTTAGGTCAAATGGGGTCATTTCGTTATAGGTTAGTGGATCATTAGAGTGACAATCACCCTCTCTTTCACTCAAACTTCTATTGAGTGGATCATTGCACTTTATTTATATTTTGATAATTATTTTATCCCTCACACTTTATTTTTTATGTTTCATTAATCTGTATCATTGTGCTTTAATGATTTAGAATTCATTATTATCCATTATTATTTTGGAATTTATATTCTTTGATTTCTCATATTTTATGTTGAAAATTTTTCTAAGGACAAAACATTATATATGTTGAATAAGACTTGATGAAATTAAATTATGTATAAATAATATTGTCAATATAACTAAGTAAAAAATATTACATATCTATGGAACTTCAGAAAATATATTGCACATTCTAAAGCACTGATAATTTCACTGTGTAAAATATCATAGGCATGTAAAAAATACTTACATACTAGGAATATGGATATTACGAATTAAGATTATATAATTTACACTAAGTAAAATATCATATGTATGTTATATGTATGCTTTATATTTGAAATTTTAATAATTAAAAAAACATACATAGTTAATAGAGTTGAGAAATATCTTAGGAATTGAAATTTTATTAAAGGAAAATATTTTACACATTGTCTTTGGTTACTGGAGAAATATATTACATATTGAAGGAATTCTGGAAGTTAAATTTTTTTAAAAGTTTTGAAACTATATAGATAAGATTTAATTATACATATTATAATTAAGAAAGAGTTTTAAAAGTTATTAAATTTAGAAAAAAATTGTTTGAAGATTCAAAGAAATTGACTATTAAACATTACAAGGAAGGAGTTTTGGATGATTCGTTTCCTTTATCATTTGATATAAAGAGTTTTTCACAAATATAGAGAATATTTTTATGTATTAATGAGATAAAGATATATTTTAGTTATTCTTTTGACATGGAGACTCATATTTTGTGAAGAATAAACCACACCATGATCAAACAAACCATGAATATAAGAAAAGAAGGGTTATTCCATGAATAGAATTGTCATGTCATGTAGAACTAAAAGTGTGATAAGTTAACTATAAAATTTCATGAATAATTATTTATCTATGATTATAATTAAATTATTTATTATCTTCTATTAATTATAGTTTTTATAAATTTTCTTATCTTGAAATTCAAATTTTTATATTTTTTAAGTTATATCATGATATTTTAGGGATGATTCAAATATTAAATATTTATTCACTTGGATGAATTTATGGAAATTTTTTGAATAGGTTATTCTAAATTAATTATAGAATATAGATAATCCAATAATGACTATTCTAAAATCATGTAGGAAATTATTTATTTTCTAGGGTGATTTTTTTAAGGAATTATGAACTGTAATGGTCATATTATTTCAATATTAAATATATGTTTTCTAGAAGATCGAGGAGAGTTAAAAGAGTGACAAAAATACCAATTGATATACGCTAAAAGGTATAACCATAAGAGAATAAAAATATTCTATTTACTAAATTATTCTCTTGTTTTTTCTATTACTCAACGAAAAGAAAGAAAATAATAAAAGAGGGAAAGAGTAGATAGAGAAGAAGCCTAAAATTGTGCTAACTTGAAGCATATTTGGGATGTTTTTTTCATTAAAGATCAATTATAATTAAGTATTTATTCAAAAATAAAAAAAATATTTAATACTTATTTCCTAGAGGAAAATTCATCCACTATAATTTTTTAGAGGAAACAATGTGTTGAATCTATTTTTTATTTCTATATTTCATTTGTTTTTATAATGTTTCAACTACTTATAATCATCTATGGGTGAAGTGTTAGCTACTTGTATATAGTTTTAGAGTGGAGTTTTAAATTATAATACTCAATTTTTAGGTCCCTAGTAAAAGTATTTCAAGATTGATAAAATAATTTTACTATGTTTTAATTACTTTCACTCAATTGTGAGATCCCAGAAAAAGGATATGAATAAAATCATCAAGCCTTTATTGGGTGTTGGTGCAGTGGACTAGGGGATTTTAATTATTTCTCCAAACCACTATAAAATTATTATGTTTTGTTCTATTTACATTGATTTACATTTGTTCTACATATTTTAATTAAAATAAAATCATAGATCTAACCACTTTAATAGGGAAGTTTAAATTTTAAGAAATTATTTAAATGACTCAATTCTCCCTCCCTATTTAGTCTTTGTATTCAAACTAGATGGGGAAATATTAGGTATCAAAGCTAGGTTCTCTTAAAAGATGTCATCTCTAAACTGATGCAAAAAAGTGGTATCAAAAACTACTCTTCAAAGAGATTATCTTTTTATAATTAACAATCTAGAGAGAAAAATCAAACCAAAAAAATAGATAGATTATCTTAGAGGAGGTATATTGATGATTTGTGATCGTTGTTTTAATTGTAATAATAAATGTTGATTTAAATATAGAATGTTTATCTATTTGATGAATATTGGTTTTAAATTTTATATGAAGGTGGTGAAACCCTATAAGATTCCTACTAGTGAACCTAGGATATGGAATGCTACTTAAGAATCTGATTATGATCTAAATTCAAAACCTGTGAATTCTATCATTTATGGATTAGTAAATAATGAATTTAATAGAGTTTCTCAATGTGATACTACCCATGATATATGTGATATTATTATTTTTTCTTATAAATGAACTAATAATATAATACAATTAAGATGCAATACTGAAAATATGATGTATGATACTTTTAGGATATATGATGTAGAATGTGTCACCCAAATGAATGGAAGAATCACAAAGATAGTGAAATATGTTGCTTCTTTAGGAACTACTATTCCATAATCAGATAAATCATTAAAAATTATATGATTTCCATATTCTAAATAAGGTAGAATATATGCTACTATTAGACATACAACACTAGTTAATGGTATAAAAATGAAGAATTTAATTATAAAATTCATGATGTGAGAAGCTAAGATAAAAGAATAAACTGATGATCATAACTTATTCAAGAAATAAAATATTTCACATAAGGTTTCTACATCAATGGATGATAGAAAGACAAAATAAATATATTTTGACTCATCATATAAGGATTATAACCATTATAATTCTAGTTATGAACTCACAAAAACTTATAGAAGATTCAATAAACTCTATAATATGTGAAAATTAAAATTCAATAAGGATGATATAAATTCAAAATATTTTAAATTTTATGAATGGAAAAAAATGTACATTTCTAACCTAACTATCCTCTACTAAAATATGAAAAGAAATCTTGAATATTATATTACAATAATAAAGGAATGAAAGATATTTAATCCACTTGGAGTGATTCTAAGGATTCTAGTGATTAATCTCATTTTAAATCTAAAGTCAAGTATTTGAATAAAAAATAAAATATATGTCTTATGGATCAAATTTAAGAGGTAAAATCATTTTTCTCTCCTACTTCTGAATCTAAAAATTATTTTTTTGATGGGATTAATGAGTATTATTTTATGATTAAATGTGAATTTGATAATTTAAAGAAAATTATAAATATCTAAATAAATATTATTGATTTTTTTCTACTAAAAAGAAATATTTTTCTAATCAAATTTTTAAATTGAATTCTAAACTCGATAAAGATGAAACTACTTGTGCCTTGAAGAATACTAAAATTAATGATTTATTAGCTGAAGTTGATTATTTAAAATTGGTTTCTATTTTTTTACTAAAGGGTATGATTAACTTAAAAAAATATTTGGTAATGTTAAATGAAATAAAGTTAAAGTTTGAATTAGAAACAATGGTGAAAATAAAAGATTTATTAGAATTATTTTTTAGCTGGTCAAATAGTAAAAGAATGTATAATGTTACTTGTTTTAACTATGGTATTATTGGATATTATGATAATGATTACTTATTTAAAATTTCTTAATTTTTTTGTATTAAGCATGCCTAAATTTCAAAATATTTATCTAATTTTAAGGTTTGTATTCTTATTCAAAATAAGTAGATTTGGTTGCCTAAATCTCTTATTATTGACACTACTATACTCAAATGTATATGGGTACCAAAAAATATTTGTGTTTGATATTTTTTAATGAATGAGCCACAATACAAAAAATTTAAAATATAAATATGGTGGATATTCAAAATATATGAATAGATACTTCTTAAATTTCTTATTAAAATTGATGAAAGTCATGGAGATAATGTTAAAGGAAGGATCATTGATGTACTATGTGATGGGGTTCACTAGAATTTTACATATATATTTATAGGGAATATTTCTTTTATTTATATTATATTTATAATAAATTCTTGATGTAATATAACTATTTTATATAGGGGGAGATATCTTCATAACTATTTTATCATTTTACCTTATATATTATATATTACTGTTTCAGTATTTATGTCTTTATAACTGATTCATATGTTATAATTTTTTTGAGGGAAATGCGTATTAACTACTATATTATTATTCTAATGTTTAATAATAACAAGTGTCTAGTTGAATTATCCTTCTCTTCAATGATTTCAAACATGATATCATCATATGATATCATATTTTTAATGTATTTTTCATATGGATAGTGCGTGTTCTTAATTTTTTATCTATTTCACCAACTAACCTATTGTTTTTTAAGATCCCAATTGTATTATTATGAATAGATTAATTGGTTTTATTTATTGTTAATATATCAATTAGGAATAAATTAAATATATTCTAAAGATTGAGTGATATAGAATATCCTAATAAATGGAGATGTTGTCTATACATAGATGAAAAAAGTTGTATTACTACTTAAAATACTTATATGACCAAATTCAAGGAAGAATACATTAAAATGTAATAATTTTAGAATTAGTTTGAAATGAATCAATGTATAGTGATGATGGAATATGAATGCACTGACTACAATGGTTTCCAAGTAAGTTTGGATAAGTTGGATACTAAAACATCTTGACAGCTATTATTAAAGGAAAGCAAAGCTAGATGGAAGTTTTGAGAAAACATTCATAGAACATTGACCTTGTAGAATACTATATCAAGTTAATTAGATCTGTTTAATGATGTTTTGAGTTGATTTGGAGTTATTGATAATGATTTAAGAAGTCTATGAGTTAAATTAAAGAATCTATAAATTTATGTAATGATTTATACAAATTATGTGATACAACTAAAAAATTTATAAGTCATAAAGATTCCAAAAGGGTCAGATTTAGTTTCATAAGAGTGAACTATATTTATTAACTTTCACTCACTTTTTTAAATGGTGAATTCCACTTCTATAAGGGTCATTAATTTACTTTAATCTGAAAAAGTTAGAAGACTCACTGAGCTACATAACAGTCATCAGGACTATGTGTAAGAGTGACCTTGGAAGCACCCTATAGTGTGTAAGAGTCATTCTGACTCTATATAAATAAATTTGAAAAAAAATACTTAGTATGTATGAGTTATTTGTCTCAAAAATAAGATTAATTTTAGAACTCTAGAATATGATTAAGTTTGTTCATAAATTATATAAGGTTCATTTAACCTGAAGAAGAGACTGCTAAATAAAATATGGAAAAGGGAAGGGAACTACCAGTTTCATAAGGGTGGTCTATTATAACATAAGATTCATTTACTCTTACATAATTACTATAGTGTGGAAATTTGGGAAATTCCTAAATCATAAGGGTCATTTTCAAAATCACTAACTTAGCCTAATTATTAAGGAATTCAAGAATGAAATATTTTAAAGGTAAATTTAAACCAGATGATGAACAAGTTATTATTCAAAATAATAAAAATCATAATAATTCATAAGTTTTTTAATCAAGCTTATAATGAAGAATCAATCCAAATATGATTCTATAAATTTAGATGTAGCCATGTTGTGGGTATTTAACCATGTTGTGAAGAAGTTCATGAATGATAGTGTGGAAATAATTTAAACACTAATGAATTTCATATAATATGTGAAGAAGTATTATACTATGTCTTTTGGAATATTAAATGATGATATATTTGACTTGGGTTTTGTGATATTTAAATTGAAAATATTTACCTATTTGAATGAGAATATCAAAATATGTAAATCAATGGGATTTTCTATTTTTGAATATGTAAATAATATATATGTCATTATTTGAAAGATAAATATATCTAGAAATAAGGAAAGTAATAATGATTGATAATTGATATTGAACTCCAATAGTGAATACTTTCTATGTATCAAAGAAAAAAAGTCCAATAACATCTGTGAATAAGGATCATTGGAATTTCTCACTATCCTTCCCTAACTTCTCTATCATATCCTATGATATTAGATTATCATAGATCATGGATTCTCCTTGTTCTCACTAATTCATGAGCCTCGATAGAACAACGTCGGTATTATCGACCTTATGAATTATCATCCTCCTTATATGATATAGACATATCATAAGTTCATGGGTTTATCGGAAGGATCCATTAAAAATCAGTAGGGTCCAATATAAAGAAACAGTCAAGATACAGAGAGATCTTTTCAAGGGATAACTCACACTAATGGGATCTAGTGTAAATAACTCATCAAGAGATGGCCAAATATTTTTAGAATATATCCCTACACTATATTTTTCATTTTTCAGGATTTTTAGGAGAAGGTATATAATTTTCCTCACTCTTGTTTACTAGTAGAAATCCAGGTCTTGAGATAATAATCAAACCAAACAATGATTAGGTACCAACATTGATACCAAACCTCAAAAATCATCATTTTGTTTTTTTATTATTTCGTATAATTACATATGTGAAATAGTGATAAATTATCAAAAGAGAGGATCAAGAATTTAATCAATAACAGTGTTTTATTTAGAAGAATAAATAAAAAAATACTATCATTAATTCACCCCTCCCCCTCTCAGTGATATAACCAAACTTTGACAATTGTGTTAATTTTAAATATTTTATTAACTTATGGACATCATGAATACCCTTTATGGTTATATTTATGGGTATATTGGTTGTTATTTTTTCTATTAATCATGTGTCTATTGACTTATCATTTGTTTGACTCACATGTGATATTACTTCTTTATTATTTTATGTACTTAAATGATAATTTGATTATATTTTATTTATGTATCAAGTTTTATTGTCTATATTTATTATACATGACATGTGTTGAAATTTTTATACTTAATTATTTGAATAATTTTTACTTGGTTCATGGATCCTTGTAGATATTTTCTTTTATATAAGAGGAGTTCACTTTTATAAGCTTTCAATTCCATATTTTTTTAATAATTATAAAGCATACTAGAAATATTAATAAGTTAAAAATATTATATATCTATGCTCCTATATAAAATATCTTACATGTTCTAAAACTCTAATAATTTTGATAAGTATAACATCTTATGCATGAAATAAATCCTTATGTACTAGGAAAAAGGATGTTACATATGAGTATTCTGGAATTTTCACTAATTAAAATATCTTATTTATGATATCTAATAGAAATTTTCATAAGTATAAAAACTTACATATTTAGTAGATTTGATAAATATCTTAAGCGTTGAAATTTTTCTGAAGGAAAATATAATACACATTGTCTTTGGCTGCTGAAGAAAGATATTATTTATTGATGTAATTTCAAAAGTTGGATTTTTTAAAAGTATTTAACCTATACATAGAAGATTTATTTATACATAATATAGTGAATAAAGAGTTATATAAGTTATAAAATTTATAAAAATATTTGAAGACTCAAAGAAATTTACTCTTACATGTTACAGGGAAGAAGTTTCATATGATTTTTTCCTTTTATTGTTTGAGATAAATAGTTTTTCATGACCATGGATAAGATTTTAATGCTGCAATGTGACAATGATAGATTTTAGTGGTTCTTTTAATATTGATATTCTCATACCATGAATAATAAATAACTCCATCATCATACAAACCATGAAGAGAAGAAAACAAGGGTTATGTGGTCAAGATAATTTTCACACCATGAAGACCTGAATGAGGAAGAATTTATGTATAAAGATGTATAGAGAATTTCTAATCATTTATTATGATTTAATTATATATTGTTTGTTATTACTGATATTTTTGGATATATTTATCAATTAAAATTAAAAAAATACATTTTTTAAGGAAGTTATATCATGATATTTTAGGTATAATTTAAATATTAAATATTAATGGACTTGGAGGAATTTATGGAATGATATTGACTTGGTTAATATAAATTAATTATATAATAAATAGAATTATAAAATTTTTATGCTAAAATAATGAAGAAAAATATAGATTTTTGGGATAGATTTATTATGAAGGATGAACTAAAATAGTTGTATTATTTATGTATTATTTTTTTATGGGAGTTCAAGGAGAGTTATAAGAGTGAAAAAATTATAAAGTGATCCACACAGAAATATATAACTAAAATAGAATAAAAATATTTTATATACTCAATTATTATCTTGTTTCATCTATCGCTCAACTGAATGAAATAAAATAATAAAATAGAGAAAGATAATAAGGAGAAGAATGAAGCATGTTGTTATGCCAAATTGACGAATATTTGTTGTTGTTATTGTGTTCATGGAATATAAATTATAGAAAATAATCTCTACAGAACTACTACACCTTGAATAATTGTTTTATATAGAAATATTCAACTACTATTAGTTGTTGGAGAAAACTATTGGTTGAATCTATTTTTAATTTTTATATCTCATTTATTTCTACTAAATTCTAGTTGTATATACTTAGCTGTGAGGGAAGTTTCAACTTCTTGTACTCAGTTGTGAGTTCCATAGTAAAAGGATATGAAGGCTTGGTAAAATAATTATGCTAAGTTTCAACTACTTACACTTTAGTTTTGAGATCCCCAAAAGAATGATTTGAATAAAATCATCAATCCTAAATTGGGTATTGGTGAATTAGCCTATGGAGTGTTCATTATTTCCCTAAACCACTATAAAAATATTGTGTTTCCTACTCTATACTTTACATTTTTCTACATATTCTAATTCAAATATAAGTACATGTCTAAATAATTTAATAGGGAAGTTTAAATTTAGTGAAATTATTTAAAAGAATCAATTCACCCCCCCCCCCACCCCGAGTCTTTGTCTTCATCCTAGTTGGTAAAACAACTTCCCACTAAAAATAATCAAAGTGGACAAGGAATAAGAATGTAAATGTTTATTACACAAACTCGAGGATTATATAATAGTTCTCAACCCCACCCCACCCCCCACCCCTGAATCAACATAGATGTTTAGGAATCTATATAGGAGTATTTATAGAGGAAGAATATGTGAGAACATAGATAAGAATAAAAACAATAAAATATAAAAAGTAAAACTACAAAAAAAATCCATATATTTCGAATTCCAAAATCCAATTCCCTAAGGGATGGTTCTATATTTAATAGCTCATTCTTATGCCTCAATTTTATGAGATTTTTCCATGTGAATTATTTACATCATCCCCAAGATTTTGCTAGCATGGATTTTAGTGTTCTTTATCATTCTTCTCCCTCTCTCCTAGATTTTGTTCCACGTGGCTTTTTTATTAGAAAATTTCCAAATTTTGTTGGATAATTTGGAAATAGGATCCCAAATGGTCCCCTTAGGTCCTACATGTTATCCATGTGGATCCCCTTATTCATCAATGGATGAGGTGAGTATGGAATTCATCTATATTGAGAATAAATTATGGTGGATTCTTGAGGTAGTGGGGAAGAATTACCATCAGCTTAAAAATGTATTTTTTCACTAGTCAATAGGGTTACATTGAGGAAAGAACACAATCTCAAGCAAGGTATTGAGACTATATTGATAGGTGAATGAATTATGCATTGTTAGGTAGTGTTTCCTTGCATGGATATTGAAGGTTGTATTGGAGGATCGATATAGTGTCAATAGATAAAGGATATTGTGTTGTGTACATCACTTTACATACTCCATAATAGACCATCACAATGCTAGTTATAAAGGTTATGGGGCACAACAGAAGTGATTTTCTATTTTCCGAAATAAATTTTCATTAATTTAAATTGATAATATATAAATAAATTAATATTGTAAACCCCAAAATCTCTTAGAGAGGATATTTTACATTTAATTTATAGTTAATTCAAATTGGAAATTACCTTAAATGTGATAATTATATTGATCAATACTAAAGTTTCTCTTTTCTATTTATTGTTACAGTGGAAAATCCAAGAGATTATTCCTCTAGTTATATCTACACATGCTCTATGGATCTCTAGAAAACACTCTTGGTATTTCAGGTTCTAACATGAAGGAGCCTAGTGCTTTGTAGTATTCATAATTGATCACAAAAAAAATTCTCCTTTTATCTCTTGTTAATGAGAGGTTGGGGGGAGGATATTCTATCTAGGTATTGAGATAATTTCTTAAGAGGTTCTGATATACACAAAAACTCTCAAATCCTCCAAAATTATATAAATTGTAATATATACTTCATATTAATATTTTATAATTACACTAAGGCCCTTTATCAAATATTCTCTCTAAGTTATTCCCCATTTATAATATTGTTATTATTATTATATTTATTGATAATTGAATATTTAAATATCATTTTTTAAATAAATAAATCGGTATTTATTAAAATTATATTAAATAAAATATATCATTTCCATCAAGCCCTTAACTTAGCCCGTCAATCCTCCTTGATATTTATCAAACCTTGAATAATAAAATATTTATTCAAATAAATATTATTTTTTATAAATAAATATTATATTCACTAAACTCGTGAATAAATATTAATTTTAATATTTACATAACTAAATAAATATTTATATTAATCTATTTACTAAACCGATGAATAAATATTTATTTATTTAATACTTTTTGGATAATAAACAAGAGATAAAATCCAACTCACATATTCTAAACTTGAATATCTGGTGATTAAATTTTTGTGTCCAACTTAACTTGAATATTAATTATTCCAAAAAATGAGAAAAATATTTATTCTTAATATGAAATTCAATATAATTTAATTATATTTTGGATACACTTGGTATATGACCCTCTAGACATCTTTCTCAATGGCATTTGATGAACTTACCAGAAGTCCAGGATAAGCACCTAACAACACGTTAAGGAACCCATAAAGAAATAAGTTAATATTGAAATGGATAAAATAAAAATATTAATGTTATTGTGTAATATAATCCCCTTCTCTCGATATCTCATCAAGAAGGATTCATACTTGTTTTATTACCATATATGCTTGATTTATCTTTCTTTGAATTTCCAAAATTATCTCATCAATGAACTAACATGGTCACAAATTTAATCATATAGTTTCATTTCAATCAAAGAGACAA
Source organism: Viscum album (assembly GCA_963277665.1). NCBI lineage: Eukaryota > Viridiplantae > Streptophyta > Magnoliopsida > Santalales > Viscaceae > Viscum > Viscum album. The sequence continues at coordinate 562,708,914 of OY728164.1, read as the reverse complement.
AGGTATCTTATTCCATTAACTTATAAGTGATAAATCCTTTAGTGAATTATTCAATTAATTTCATATCACTTATGACTCACCCAACATATGCTACCTTTCTGTGAGCATATATTGTCATGGTTTTCATCCATACATCAATGTGTGTGATTCATGATATACATTAATAATAATCTCAAGTCTAAGGAATAATAAAACCATCCATGGATAAGAATATACAATGAAATATTTAACATGTCGAATTCTTATTGGAGGGTTTTTTCTCATAACCTCCATTCTTATAAATTTACAAGTGTGAACTTAATGAGAAGAAGTATCAATGTATTATGAGACTTCAACACCTAGTAATCAAACATCATATATGTACCATCAGATATATGTTATCTAAATAATGGGATATATTTTTAAGGATATTTTCATATAATTTCTAGGTTTTCATTATAATAAGGAAGTGTTATAACCTTTTGATATGACAAATACTCAGAGTACATTATCACATTAATGTTACACAGAAGAAAAATCATCATGTGATAAGATATTTATTAATATTATGGTAATTTAAATTACAAATTCATTTGGTTATAGGGAACCAACTCCATTATACTCCCACTTACACTATATCTAAGTTCTGATAACTTTTAGTCTACTAACTCTCACATGATATTCATGATTCTGCTAAGATAAGGCTTTAGTCAATGTATTTATCACATTCAATTATGTGGCTACATTACTTATTATGAATTTACTCCTTTAAGAAAAATTCATCAATATGTGATACTTTTTAAGTATATTCTTTTTCTATTGATGTGACCTTGGCTTCTTAGATAGAAAAAATACTATATTAGTATCATAATACATAGTGATAGAATATTTACAACTAAGTAAAACACCAATCTTCTGGGTGAAGTTGTGTATTCACACTAATTATTTGGTTGAATTATAATTCATAATATAATCATACTCTATTATTGAATCATAGATCACTAGCTCCTAATATATTTTCCATCTTAAAGATTATCCATTAAGGAGAAACCCATATCCCGACTATAATTTCATATAATTTTGATTTGATTGGAAACTAGAATCAATGTATCCCTACAAAAATAGTTCCTTATATCCTTTATAAATTATGAAAAATTTCTTTTTAAAACTCAGGTACTTAAAGATAGATCTTATATTTGACCAATGTGGATCTCAAAGGTCGGACTGATATCTTTATAATATGCTCAAGGAATGTATAAAATCAAGCCTAGTATATAGCATGGTATACATGATAGATCCTATCATAGATCTGTAAGGTAATATACTCATTATCTCTCTCTACTCTTATGTATGAGGACATAATTTCATAGAGGGATGTATTCCATGTGAAATTGGTAACAATTTTCTCTTGGATTTTTCCCTATTGAATCTATTCAATATTGTGTCAATGTATGTTCCCTAACTTAGTCCAAGAATACTTTTAGATCTATCATGGTTTATCTTGATCCCTATAATATAGGATGAATCACCTAATTATTTCATGGAGAAGAATTTGTTTAACCATGTATTAACTAACTATAAGACTGGTATCTCATTTCTCATTAGTAATATATAATTAACATATACTACTAGGAAAACTACTACACTCCTACTAAACCTCTTGTAGACACATGACTCACATTTATTCCTTATGAAAAAAATATCTTATATCTTCATAAAAACAAATATTCTATGATTTTATTGCTTTCTTCAACACATAAATGGATCAATATAACTTTCACACCTTATTAGAATACTTTTGTGTCACAAACCCTTCTATTTGTGTCATATAAACATCTTACACAAGGTTTAAATTAAGTAAATTGGTCTTGGAATCCATTTTATAAATCTCATAATCATGGTAAGCTTTTTTGGAAAGTATAATTCTAATGGATTTCATCATAGAGATAGGTAAAAAGTTTTTATCATGGTCTATGCCTTAACATTGCTTGAACTGTTTAGATACTATTCATACTTTATAGGTATTTAATTTAATATTCATGTCCAATTTCTTCTTCAATACCCATTTTTAACCAATATGATTTACATTAACTAGAAGATCTTCCAAAACCCAAACTTGGTTCTGATATATAGAATCCATTTCAAAATTCATATCTTCTCACTATATTGAAGATTATAATTTTTTTTCTACTTCCTTATAGGACAAAGGTTATTCTTTTTAAACTAATAATTTTTTACTTTCCTCAGTGACTAAACCATATATTTATGGTTCTCTAACAACTATGGTGCTCTTACACAATATTGTGTCTCTGAAATAACTTTTTATACTAGGACTTTTGGAATTTGTTCCTATGAAAACTCTTGTATATCTTAAGACTCAACTTCATCAAATTTGATCTTTCTCCCACTATTTACTTTGTAAATGTTCTCCCTTTTATAAATATAGATTCTCTTACCAAAATTAATTTTCTATATGAGGGATAAAATAGTTAATTTCCTCTTATTTCTTTGAGATATCTTATAAAGAAACACTTAGTGTCGTGAGATGCTAGTTTGTTGCTAGTAATAGCCTTAAAATTTATTTTCAACCTCACACATGTATATATAACCAAAATTATTTCTTCACATACCATAACACTAATATAATTCCACTTTCCACTTTAGTTTTCACTCAATTTAGTGTGTATATTGTTTTCTATAATTCATATCCCTAAAAAAATAATGTAAGATCTACATAAATCATCATTTATCTCACCATGTCTAACAGGGTATGGTTCATCCTTTTACTAAAACCATTCCACTATGGTGTATAAGGAGGTTTAATTTTTTATTTTACCTCACACTATTTTATATAATCAATGAAATATTAGTTAAGATACTCCCCACCTCAATCTGGGTAGAGTTTCCTTATATTCTTACCAAGTTTATTCTCTACATTAATATTTTATTCCTTAAATTTCTTAAAGTAATTAGAATCATACCACATTAATTAGATATATCCATATCTACTAAATTCATAGCTAAAATTTATGAATTAAGAGTATCCACCACTTACTTCTATTGAAAAATGTCCACACACATCTATATAAACTAATTCTAGAATCTATACATCTCTTTTCCCTTTCCCATAAAATAGAGTTTGATCATTTTTATTTGAAAACAAGCATGAAATATATCCAAGTATTTGAGTTTAAAAGAATCAAAATACTATTCTTGATATAATTTTTTCAAAAACTTCTCATTTACATGACCTATATGGTTATTTAACAACTAGGTGTGATATGAGTTTTTTGAAATTGATTCATTATCTATTTCCAAGAATTTATTTTCATGTTCTAGTACTTAATGACTATTATTTAGATATTGAATCCCATAACATATGTCATCCTTATAAAAATAAAATTCTTTAATTATGAACTTGAAAATAAAACCATCAATGTAAAAATTAAACAAAGATATTATGTTCTTGATTACACTGGGAATATAATAACAATTATTTAAAACTGTAATAAATTTGTTCAACAATGTGAGATGGTATTCTCCAATAGTTATCCCATCTATTCTTTCTCTATTGGAATATCAAGGTTCCACTTCACCTTTAGAAATATTATAAAATATACTTGGTTCCTATATTTTGATACATAAGAAAGAACCACAATATATATCTAAAACTAAATTTTTTGAAATGGAAATATTACACTAGATAAATAATATACCTGAATCTTCTCCTTACTTATTTACTGAGGCACAATTCTTAATACAGTGGCCTTTTTTTACATAAGTAAAACATATTACATCATATTCCTTAGCCTATTTCTGGATATTTCTCCTTTTGTAAGGGTGTCCTGAAGGTACCATAGACTTGTAACTTGTTATGGATATTTTTCCCTTACCTTTACTCTTTTTCACTATAAGTATGGAATTTTTTTCATGCTTTATGTTTTTATCCACTTGGTAAATTTTATTCAAGATATCTTATAGAGTCTTCTCTATATTTTTCATGTTAAAATTCATAATTAAACATGAGAATCTTAGAGGAAGTGAGGTGGGTATAAGGTATGTATACAATTATTTATCTATCTTGAATCCTAGAATTTTCAAATACTCAATGTATCCAATCATCTTAACTATATGAGATCTAGCTATAACTCATTGTCCTAGATTTCATGTGAAGAGTTCCTTAGAGATTTTATACCTCTCTGGTCTTGTTTTCTCCTGATAAAGATCATAGAGATGATATAGCATGGAGTATACATCCATGTCTTTATAATGATTTTGGATTTCACTAATCAGGGATGATAACATTTGGCATTGGACATCCAATACAACATCTATATGTTTCTATAAGACATTTTTTACCTCATCACTTTCCTCTTTAGAGGGATTAGTATGAAATCTAGACTCTAGTACAAAAAACTTTAACTCATGGTGTAGAAAAAAACTCAAGCACCTTTACTATTATTGGAAGTTAACAATGGTTAGAAGATTATCTTTTTACAAGATGGATCATAGAGATAGTGACGTGGTTGAATGTATTTCCATTTTATATAAAAAATTAAAATAGATATTTTATAACTTTATCTTAATTATCTATTATAACGTAATAAATTTATTTTATTATTCTCCCACTATTTTATAAAATCATAATGTGCCTCACTGTTGGATTCATAATATCTTATTTCTTAGATATTCTAGTGGTAAGGATCCATATTTCCCTACAAATAATCTATATGGGGTCCTTAAAAGTTATTCAAAGGTATTTATGTATACTTTACTTTCCAACTTCATTAACTCATAGTTCCTTGATATGTTGAGAGGACTCGACAATCCTAAAATCCTATACTCATATTTTTTCAATGCTTCCCTCCAAGTCACACCAAGCCTTGATAATGTAATCGACCCTTGATTCCAACTAGTTTAATTCAATCCAAAACTTTCATTATAACTCCCCAATAACTAAAATCACCCTGACAAGGGCCATACAAGTACTTTAAACTTGTATTCTAACTCAAGTGATGAAAGGAGTTTACTTAATATTTTATTTAAGGGTTTATTTTTAAATTATGTATAAATATTATTTATTTTATTCTTGACATTCTTGTTAATATTATATGGATTTTTCATAATTAATTAACTATTTATGATAAAATAATTTATATATGATTTAATTTTATTTCATCATAGTATGCTCGTTAATTTATATACTTTATGTGATCATGTCTAATCATCCAAAAAACCCTAAATCCCATAAATAAATAAATAAATAACCATTCACTGATAAAAATAAAATAAACATGTGATATGATCATGATATTTTAACTAAAAGTTAGTTTATTGATAAGAGATAAACCAACTTTGACACTAGGGGAAATAACTCCATGAGCTGATACCTGGATCAGTTGTATCATTCCTCCATTAACATGTGTATCTCCTTAGTTGGTTTCACCTCAACTCTAGACCTGAATTGTATCCTCTTATTGGGAGCTCCATCCTTCACAAATTTTTACTCACTCACTGGTGAGGGGTATAAGGGGTTTAGGGTAACATAAAATAAACCTTGGACACACATGGCCGTATATAATAAATGATGAAGGGATGATACATATACCATCATATTTAATTTAATCATAAATTATCACATAAAAACTCATCCAATAAATAAGTATATTAAATAAATTCAATACATACACAGGTTTTTCAAGATCATGATCAATCACAACATACAATAACTATACATTTAAACTTTATTTCATTTATTCCAATTATTTATTATTAATATAAATATGATAAAATTAATCTATTAATCTATTAATTAATTAATTAACTATTTTATCTTAATATCTTGTCCAATAATTCCTTGAGATACTACAAGATTCTCATCCTGTATAATTTTAAATAAATTTGTTTTTTTAATTAAAGTTAATTAAGTACATGACATTTACTGATGAGGGAACACGACATGTACCCACCTAGCCAATTTAAATTATTTATTATAATTTAATATATACATGGTATTTACTCTAGTGGTGACACATAATGTGCCTTTTGGCTGCATGGAGTGTATTATCACTCGACATGTCATGTGACTCATGATGTTTAGAGTCTCTACCATGTATTATGTACTTATATTAAATGTGTTCCCACATGGTGTGTCATGATATACATGATGTGTTATTCCATGGGTCAAGTTATGTAGCCTACACGACATTTATAACCACACAATCTGCCTTAAATGTATGTGGCATTTACCACAGACAATGCACATGAAGTAAACAATGTGTAAGACTTCTATTACATGTTGTGTAGTTGAAAAATTTACATGGATCATAATTATTAAGAATTTATATCCACATGACACACCAAAAATTACTCAATATGTACCTGGTGTGGAATTTCACTTATTACCTAGCGTGTACAACCATATACATGTCTTATAGTTAGGTCACTCTTAAAATATTCATGTTTTAAACCACATGAAATGATTTTCTTTGTATGTACCTTTCATAAGTTGTCATGTGTTAAATGGTTTTTACACCCAGCTACACACTATATAATCCATTTCTAGCCACTCTTAATACATGCCTAAAATATCAGTGTGTGCCTTGTGAGAGTTGTCATGTGTTACATGGCATGTCAGACAGCTACACATTGTATAATTTACATTTGGTTTTGTCACTCAGCTGGTAGTCAATACACATTTTGTAATTATGTAGTATAGTTTACCACATAAAATTTCATGATTTATATGTAGTAAAACTATGTGGGGTTACATGGAATGTATTCCAGATACAGTTTTGTAATCTCTTAAAAACCATGTGATGTGTTGGTGGTCAATATGTGATGTGTAATGGCACAGAATCCCAACCCACATAGCGTGATGTAATTGTCACAACAGGTGCCTTGTATGGGTTGAACTAGGGTACACATCATGTAATTTACCATTACACTCTATGTATATGTGTCATGCATCCACCAACATTGGTATGTTAGGATGGGATCTTCAAATTTTATTCATGTGTTCTTGGCCTATTCTTGGTGATATGAATTTGAACGAACATGTTATCTCGAATTTTGGATTCTAATTAAAATTATCTAAATGGAAAGAAAGAAAAATAACAAGAAAATAGATCAAACAACTAATAAATAATTATAAATTATAATGTGATTGTTATGATACCACTTATAGATTCTTGGGAATAGCCTAAGTGATGGGTTGGTGGATAATAATGGGTTTCCAGATTTCAATGGATAATATTCAAAGAAAATGATGATAGAAACCCTGGAATCTCCTAAGGATTATCTTTTACATTTAGTTTATAATTAATTTATATCAATAATTACCTCAAATTTGATTATTCTCTTGATCAATTTTGAAACCGATCTTGTCATTTCATCATTTCAATGGATAATCCAAGTGAGGATTTCTCTAGTTATACCCACATGTGCTCCACAAATCTCTAAAAATGATCTTGGTGTTCTAAGTTCTAGTATAGAGGAACCTGGTGCTTCAAATTGTTCATCATTGATCATAATAAATAATTTATATTATTTTCACTTATTCTTGAGAAATATGAAGTAGGAGATTCTCTCTAGCACTTCAGATAATTTCTGGAGAGTTTCTGTTGTTCAAAATAACTCTCACATCCTCTGAAATGATGTAAATTGGAATATATACTTATGGTTAATATTCAATAATTTCACTAAGTCCCTTTATCATATATTTTACCTAATTTATTCTCTATGTATAATAATAATAATAATAATTTTTTTATTATATCGTATGACATACGCATATTTAAATTTCATTTTTTAAATAAATAAACTAACATCTATTTAAATGATATTAAATAAAATATATCATTTTTTTCAGGTTATTCACTCAACCTATCAATACTCCTCGATATTTATCATACCTTGAATAATAAAATATTTATTAAAATAAATATTATTTAATCAATAAATAAATATTATATTCACTAAACTCATAAATAAATTTTTATTTTAATATTCACATAACTAAATAAATATGTATATTAATTTATTCACTAATTTGGTGAATAAATATTTATTTATTTGTTACCTTGTGAATAATAAACAAGAGATAAAATCAAACTCACATATTCTAAACTCAAATATCTAGTGATTGAATTTATGTGTTTAACTTAACTCGAATAATTATTATTCCACAAGATGAGAATAGTATTTGATCTTAATATTAAATTCAATGGAATTTAATGAGATTATGGATATACTTTATGTGTGACTCTCTAGGCCTTTTTCTCAGTGGAATTTAGGTTAACTTAGGATTAGTGTCTAGTGACAATCAATATACCCATATAGAAATATTTTAATGTCATAATTATAGAAACTTACCTACAAATTCTACTATGTAATATATTCACTTTTTATCGATATCTCATTAAGTAAGATTCATACTTGTGTCATCATCCAATATGCTTGATTTATCTTTCTTTTATTTTCTCAAATGAATGTGTTAATAAACTACCATGTCCATTGATTTAATCAAATGGTTCCATTTTAATCAAAGGGATATAAATATTTTATTCCATTAACTCAAAAGGGACAAATAATTTCTTTTATTATTCAATTAAATTCATATCACTTATGACCCACCCAATATATTCTACCTCATTGTAATCATGTGGAATTATGGTTTTCATCTATACATCAATTTACATGATTCCTGATATACATTAATAATAACCTCAATTTTAAGGACCAATAAACACATCTATGGAAAGGAATATCCAATTACAAATATAACATGTGGAATTATTATTGGTGTGTCTATCCACATAACCTTTCTTCTTTGAGATTACTAAGTTTGAACTTCATGAGAAGAAGTCTCAGTGTATTATGAGCCACCAGCACCTAATTTTTAAATATCATATGTGTCTAGTTGGATAGTTGTTATCTACACTATAGTAGAAGAATATTTTCATAACATTTATAGGTTATCATTACACTGAGGAACTACTATAACATTTTGATGTAAAAAATACACTAATAACATTATCACATTAATTATATATAGAAGAATAATCATCATGTGATAAGATATTTATTAATATTTTTTTACTCAAAAGTATAATGTCATTTTGTTCTAGGGAACCAACTCCAATAGGTTATGTCGGGACATGTTTATAACTTGGTGTTTTCCCTTGAGTGTGCATTGGGATAGTTACATAATTTTAATTGGGAATTTGCGGTTCCATTGGTGTTGGAAAACCATATAAGGGATTGTTGTGAGGTATCATTGGTATGAAAAAACTTCCTAGAGGTGTTTTTATAGGATATGTTGAGGTTTAGCATAATATATTCTAGTCTAATTATCATTTGTTGAATGTTATTATACTCTAATGTGTGATCATGGAATATAATTAGTGATTTTTTACCTTGTAGAGGGATAACATGAGAGTATGTTGGTATCATAGTATAGTCTTGGGAACTTTCTCTAGGTGTCATTGAAAATGTAATTCCTTCTAAGGTTGTTTTGTGAGACTACATTGGGAACTTAATGTAATGTGGGGATCTGATGTGGAAAACATTGGGTTTCTAATGTTTTCTACATTGGTCAAAAAAATCTTATACATCCCTTCAAAACATTGATCTACTAATTTCTATTATCATTTTCTTCACCTAAAAATCATCAAAAACTCAAAAAATCAATTTGATCATGACATTAAAATTTAAAATATTTATTTAACCATTAAAATCATGATTTTAGGTCATTTACACATTAATATCCAAATTCTTCCAATGTAATGAAAATTATGTAAATTATCATATATTATCAAAATGGAGGGGATATAAAAAATGAGTTACAAAATAAAAAAAATGGGAAATTTTGTTGCATCACTCCCTTAAATTATCTATTTTCACTCAAGGGAAAATAAATTATACCAAGGTTTAATAAAACTTATCAAGGAATAAATAAAAACACATTTTAGTTGTTACATCCTTAGATCTATCATGTTTACTTTTTGAAACCCATCTCCCCAATTCATTTCTATTCATAAAATTCCATTCAATATTCTATTCCACCCATGAACTTTTTATACCTACCTTCCTAGAAATTTATCTCTCCTCACTCTAGGAACTTGTACAATGTGTTATACTTATAAAAGGGACTTAATGTGAGATTACCCTAAGAGGGGGGTGAATCGAGGTATGCACTATCAAAGATAATTAAAAATATTTCTGCTTTTAAGTCTCACTTTTCCTTAAGTATATTGACCTCTCAACCTTGAGGGTCACTTGTTATGATTTTTAATCTGATGTTATTTATATTGGATGATCCATTTCAATGTGCATGCATAAAGTAAATATGAGACAAGTATTTACTTAGTTCACCTTCATTGGGATACGTCCAAGGATCATGTACCGGTATTGATCCATGAACCAAAATCCATTATAAAGCTCATTGCTTACATAGATTTGGGAAAGGCCACTCATGTTCCCAATCTTACTGCCTTACAACAATTAGGAAAAGCTCACTACTTTCCAAGGGTAAATCCCTCAAACCTTCTATAAATGGCTCACTACTAGTGGAAAGGAACACCTTGTTCCTCTTCCTTTTCTCACTACTTCAGAAAGGATCCGCACATAGTTTATGGACATGTAGGACCCTTCATCAGAAATACTGAATACATCTTCAAATAAAGTACATTCTCTATTTAATTGTTTATTGGTATGTTACTTCACTCTTTTGAAAACACCATGGTGCAGCACCTCTACTTTACAAAACCAATTTAGAATTATTCTTAACTTTTTTGCAGACTCGACAATTACAGCCTCCACTTGGAAAGATCTTAAATGGTTTCCAAACCTTCAAGATTTCATCACCTAACTATAGAAACACCTTAAAGATGTATCAGGATATATATATGAATTTTCAATATTTATCACTTGGAATCTTCATTACCTTCATACACAATTTATTCATAAAAAATAATAATTTTTCATGTGTTAGTTAATAATTTAATTCCATGATTTAAATTTTTTATAAATAACACATTTAATCTCCCTCACTTAAATGAGAATACCCACTGATTGTTTTGTATTTATTTACTCACTCTTTAATACCCAAAAATACCATGGGTATTATTATTCCCCATTTATTTTTTATGTCTACTATAGTGTATCCATATCATCCATGGTAAAATATATAAACCATTAAAGTGTAGTATTTATTCCATGGTGTAGCACACTATATTTAAAGAACCATAAATCTCAAACAATTTCCTTATGGTGAAACTTCTTGAAATATGTCACAGGCCACAAAATCTCAAAATCACTTCTTTAGTTTTAGAAGCCATCACAATGTAGTGGAAATCACCATGATGTAACTACATGTATCAAAAAACCCTTTACATTACTAATTTCTACCTATCCATAGTGTAAGACAATACACTATGGCGTAATAATACTATAACTCAAGATTTATTCTATAAATTCATAATCTTACATGGTGAAACACCAAGGATACAGCATTTACATATCTTCACTCGGTACATAAAAATAAATTCCCAAATACACAGGCTTCTCTATTTAAATATTCATGTGCATAGGATCTTTGAACACAACAAATCTTAATTTAATCATTCAAATTTATTACATGTATGTGTTACTACATGGAAATATTATTTCATTCAACCAATGAATTAAATACAAGCATTTACTTCATCCAAAAGGCTTGGGTTCATCTAGGGATATCACTGCTCAGGGGTTGAATCATATGTAATGAGTGATTGAATCTAACCTTGATCCCAGGATATCAATCTTCCCTTGATAATGGGATAAAAATTCAAATGTTTTTTATGGAATGATCACCATGTCTCGATAATAGAGTAAGAACCTGCATATTGTAACGCCCTCAAACAAAGTAGGAGGAAGACGATGTCAGCCATGATGGGACAGCTCATATCAGACACATCATGTGGGCCATGTTATATACATGGCATTTTGAGAAGACTAATAGTACCACATACAATTCCATCCCACATCAATTCTCAGCATTGTCTCATGGAACTTGATAAGTGATTCTGTGTTGGTCACTTTTCATGTCAAGGTAGTGAGGGATATTCACCCACAATACCCACACACACCTCACATGGGCCACACCATGCACTTGTGCAGTCCCTTGGGAACCTCTACATATTTCATGAACACACCTATATATGCTACCAATGGGCATAATACAAGACTAAAATGTCATATTCCACCTGTGGATTTCCATTCTAACCTTCCTCTCAATTTCTTAACCCATGGTCCCATAGGTGGCCAAGGTGGCTCCCTGGTTGTCCAAGGGATGACCAATTTTTTTGAATAAGGCCCACAAAAAATGCATAGATTGTTTTCTAAGTATATAAAATAAAAGCAATACATTCATTATCAAATACCAAAACCATTAAATACCTTCACATATAATATTTTTCTTGGTCTTAGTTAATTACACTTCTTCATCAAGATGAAAATAATGTGTCTTTATTGAAATAGGTCTTGGAACTTAAGACCGATTCAAAAATCATCACATCATGGAGAATTGTTCAATAATTATATCCAATTCCATCAAGTGATTTCATAAAAATTCTCCAAGAATAACTACTTCACCATCAATCATGGAAACCAATTCCATCAATTGAATCCAACATCACATATTTTTTCAAAAAATCTATTCCATGCTCTTAGGATTCTAACAATCTCCCCCTTAGATTTAGTTGACAATATTCCTTTGATAATATCACTTTGTTCTTGAGGAGAAGTGAACCAAACTTTATTTACACTTCTCCCCCTTATAGTAAACAAAATACAAGGGGTTATTCCATTTCTCTCCCTATAAAAAATAGCTTCTCCCCTTTTAATTTTGAAAATTTTATCCCCTTTGGTGTATGGGAATAATCAAATAAATCTCATCTCCCCCTCTAGGGATTTTTCCTACACCTATTTAAAACTAACATTATTTTTTCTATCAACCACATGTTACACAAGTAAATATCATTTCCTACTGAATTTTCACAAGAGATTCATTAAGTGAATTTACCACTTGGAACTTGAGATGTTATATAAATTCTCTAATCCTATTAATCCAAATCTCATCAAAGGAAATAATAGTTTCTATAGAAAATCAACAAGTCTTTCAATGTCACTTGTGAATTACAAGAAACACATTACAGCTTCAGCTTATCATTCTCAAAAGATAACATGTGATGTCTATAACTTCACACCAAACCATCAGTACATAAAAAAGTACAAGTTTGTGATAAAAATACCACATGATGGGGTAGTTGATACCACTTGATAAACATTCACCAATAGATGAGTATTAATATCCTATGATGTTAAATATAACTCCCCATTATACTTTTTCTCTTAAAACGGTTTAAAGATGCCACTTTTTAGTTTACAATATTGGGGGAATCACTTGTTTGGGGAGTAAACTATTTTAGTAGCTTTTGGTATCCTATAAAAAAAATTGATACAAAAATCCAAACCACTTATTATAGAAACAAATATACGAAAATAAAATTAATTTTTATGGATTCTTCTATTTCCCATTAAATCCTTTCAATGGGACTGAAACTGCTTGAATTGTGGCCTAATTCAAGGACATATCTAGATACTAAGTTTTTTTAACATAATCCAAGACTTCTTTCTATGTAATTTCAGAATATAAATTTTACACAAGAATGAATCTTTAGTTTTGATTATAATTAATGTAAGCAATTATTAATTGGGTTTTGAAACTCAGCTGGGTTCTCTATTTTCATACAATAATCTACTTTTCCAAATTTTAACTCAACTTCATCCATAATAAACCATGTTATTTTCAAGCACAATCACCCCATGGATCATTTATCCCACTTAATTCTTCACCTCTTCAAAAAAATTAGAAATAATAAAACATATGGGGAGAGGGGTACCTCAAAGTTACTCAAGTTGAGGATGATGGTGAGTCACAATGGACCACCATTTTTCCTTTGTATTTCACTTTATACTTCATCTTTATATATGAACTTGATTTGATGGAATCCAACCATTTTCATAATCATCAATTTTGTTTTTGTTCACACAATCTATTCTTTCATAGGAATATTTAAAATAAGTGGCTTATTTTTATAAGAATAGTAAGATTTTTATTTCTCCAAACCTTTTTTCTACCTTGACTATCCCTTTAATAATTATCATTCTTTACAATTCTTTCCTTTCTTTGGGATGTCTCTTTCTCATGGGCCTTCTTAATTTCATCATTAAGTGATCTATTTTCTTCCCTCTAATCCATTTTCTTATCTCTATAGGATGTATGAGGTTTATAGATATATTTTGGGATTTCTTTTACCTTAGTTTCAATAATGGATTCTTCATCATATAGTCATTGAAATTTTTTCTCAAGGAAACAATTTTCCCCTTACAAACATCTTGAAATATTCCTTTAACCCTTGATGAATTTATAATGAAACTTCCATTTTGGACATGGTTAGAGAGGTAATTATTATTGAGATAAGACCTATACCTCCTTTGTTGTTCATTTTGACTTGGTATTTTTGGTTTTCCACCATATTCATAGTATTTTATGTATCCCCATTCCTAAACACAAAAACAGAAGGTGTTTCCACGTATCCCAAAAAATTAACACATGTTACCATGTCTTTATTGAGTCTTCATCTAGTTGTTTTTACCTCTTGTGGTATAACTTTTATGTCCATTTATATTAAATTCACAACTTTCCATTTTCTTGGGAGTATTCATAGTTCTCTTATTCTTATGCCTTGGTGGAGTTTCTTCATAGCCAAGACCAGATTTATCCATGAAGCATGATCTTTGTGACATGAGAATATTTTCTTATTTCTCCTTTGAGATGGCATAATTCTTATTTTATTAATCATCACCTAATGAAGGGTGATCAAATAAAAAATGTAAAACATTCTTGAGATTAGGCTTACCCTTGAAATCTACCTAGTTCTTGGATGAAACTAATTCTTCTTCAAACTACTAGATCTTCTTGCTCTTTGATTCAAGTTGAGCACTAAATTATACCTTGAGCGTCTTTCCATTATACATCTCCTTTTCCAAGGCATGGTTAATATTATCTAGCTTGTTCTCCTACTCATTTATTTTATATTTAATTTGAAAAATATAGTATTTGAAGCGTACCTTTTCTTATTGTATCCTTCTATTCTCATTAACCATTTTGGAAAAATGACTAGCCATCTCATCCTTATTTACCTTTAGATTATGGAATTCATTTGAGTTTAGATTATTTTCACTTAAATATTCTTTGAGTTGTTCTACCTTGGTTGATATACTCTTTAACTCTTATTTTTCAGAATCATTATTATCCCTAAGGTTATTTTCCCCCACAAAAATCTTTTTTTCTATGCCTTCCATTTTTTCTACCTCATTCCCCAACACTTGAATCAAGATATTTTGAGACGTGTTCTTCTCCTTAAAATTTGAATTCTCATTTCTTGATTGTTGATCCATATCCTGTGATAAGTGGAAAACATTCACTTTTATCTTTCTCATGATATCCACATCATCAATAGATCTATCATCACTTGGAATATCAATTTCGTCATTCCTTCCTATAGTATCATTTTAAAGAGATATACAATATGAATTATCAATACCTTCCTTTTGGAAGTTTTTGTATTCATATAATTGAAACTCAATTTTACCAAAAATAGTTCTACGCAAATGGATTCCACTTGATTTGGGCTTTTTCTTTGAAGTTCTTCTTTTTTTCATGTCACTTCATAATAAAGGGTCAATAATAAACTCCAACTTCAATAAATATAAGAATAATATCATAATAAAAAAATACAGAAGGCAACCTACCCTTTGATATCACTACTTAGACTTATACAAGGGACTTAATGTGATATTAACCTAAGAGGGTGGGTGAATCATAGTATGCACTATTATAGATAATTAAAACTCTTTCTTCTTTAAAGTCTCAATTTTCCTTAAGGATATTGAAATATTAAACTTGAGGTTCAATTTTTATGATTTTAATTTTATGTTCTCTATATTTTTTGATCTATTTTGGTGTGTATACATAAAGTAAATATGAAATTAGTATTTACTTAGTTCAACCTCATTGGGATAGATCTAAGGTGTATACACTAGTATTGATCTTTGCACTAAAATCCACTATGAAGATCATTGTTCACACAGGTTCAAGCTTGGTCACTCTTATTCTTATTCTCACTATCTTACAAGGTTTGGAGACAACTCATTACTTCCCAAGGGTCACTACCTCAAACCTTCCATCAATGGTGCACTGCTAGTGGAAAGGATTGCCTTCTTCCTCTTCTTTTTCTCACTGCTTTGGAAAGGATCCACACATAGTTTATGGAATTATAAGTCCCTTCATCAGAAATACTAAATGAATCTTAAAATAAGGTAGATCCTATTTTGAATTATTTATTGGTATGTTACTTCACTCTTGTTAAAACACCATGGTGTTGCACCTCTACTTTCCAAAACCAGTTTGGAATAATTCTTCTCTTTTCTGTAGACTCTACAATTATAGCCTCCAATTGAAAATATCTTTAATGGTTTCCAAAACTTCAAGATTTTATCCCCTCACTGGAACAACAACTTCAATATGTATCAGGATGTCTATATGTTTTTTCAATATTTCTTTCTTGGAATCTTCATTACCTGCATGCACAATTTATTCAAAGTAGAACAATAATTGATCATGTGTTAATGACTCACTTAAATGAGAATACCCACTAACTTTTGGGTATTTATTTACTCACTATTTAATACCCAAAAATATCATGGGTATTATTATTCCTCATTTATTTTCTATGGATACTATGGTGTAACCATATATTCCATAGTGAAATGCATAACCCATTGTGGTATAGTATTTTTTTCTATTGTGCATCACCCTCTAGATTTCTAGAACCACAAAACTCAAACATTTTCCTTATGGTGAAACTTTATGTATTATATCATGGCTCATTGAATCTCAAAATCACTTCTGTAATTTTATAAGCTACCATGGTGTAGGGAAAATTACCATGACTAGCTCTCTATAGCTACAAACCCTTGACACTGCCAATTTTGACCCATCCATGATGTAAGGAATACACTATGGAATAGTAAGGCTGTATATCAAGATTGATTTTGTAAATTTAGAAGCCTCCATGGTGTAACTCCAAGTATTTGGATTTTCTAACTCTTCAAATAGAAAAGACAAATAAATTTATGAAGACTCGAGCTTCTTCATTTAAGAATCATGTGCAAAAGATCTTTAGACGTAGAAAATATTTAATTAATCATTAAAATTTATTGCATGAAAGTCTAACTGAATGTAGTTATTATTTCATTAAACTTGTTAATTAAATTCAAGAATTTACTTCATCCAAAAGTCTCGGGTTCATTCAGTAATATCACCACTTAAGGATTCTTTGTTCATGCATGGAAGTGCATGAATATTATATATAATGAGTTCTCTAATCTTTCCTTGATCCCATGATATCAATGTGACCTTGATCATGGGATAAAAACTCAAACCTTTATGATGTAATTATCACCATGTCTCAAAAATGGTAGAATGACCTATGTACTATAACACCCTATAATGAAGGAGGAGGAAGACGATGTCATCCTTAATTGGATGGCTCAGATCATCCACATCCCGAGGACCATGTTATATGCATAAAATTTTAAATGGAGTAATAGTTCCCTTTGTTCTTACATACCATTTTTATTATCATATTGGTCTCATAGTTATTAATAAGTGACTTCATGCTAATTATTGTTCATAAAAAGGTAGTGGGGGTCGGCATTTGAAACTCCCACACATGCCTCACATGGGTCTGACCATACACTTGTGCGGTCCCTTGGGAACCCCTGCGTGCACATATGCATACTACTGGTGGGAACTATGCAAGACCAAAACATCTTCTTCTAACCATGGTTATCCATGCTAACCTACCTCCCATGTGTTCGACCCCTGGTCCCATAGGTGGTTGATTTGGGTCCTTGGTTGGACAAGGACTCAATAATTTTTTTGAATAGGGACCATAAAAAATAATTAGATTACTTTATAAGTATAGAATCTATTAATTTTCAAATTATAAACCCCTTAAATACCTTCACATATAATATTTTTCATGGAATTTGTTAATTTCTCTTCTCCAGAAAGATGTAAAAAATGTGTTTTCATTACCATGGGTCTTGGAACTTAAGACGAGCTCAAAAATCATCACAATATAAAGATTTGTTCAACCATGTCATCCAATGTAATCAAGTGAATCTATAACAATTCTCCAAGAATCACCACTTCACCATCAAGCATGGAATCCAATTACATCAAGTTAATCCAGCATCACGCATATTTTCAACAAATCCATTCCATGATCTTAGGAGTCTAACATAATGATTTCATCAATATCAAGTAAATGAAATATTTTCATAGGCTTTTTAATATTTTATATTTTCCACTAAGAAGAGTCGCACAAGTATGTCAATAATAAGGGCTTGACAAGGGTCATTTGGTGGTTAAAGTTGGGTATTTCAGATGAGAAACAATGGAAGAAATATGAGTTTTGACTCTTTAAATCATTATGTAGGATGTGAATGTGTGACACTCAATGTAATTTTACTCACTAGATCCACTTCATATGATTTTTCCATCCCAACACTTATCCTTTATGGAGGTCCACATATAAAGAGACAACAATAAATGATCCTTCCACTATTCAATTTTTTTATAATTTTTTTAAATTATTTTTATAGAATTATTTTTAGATAATTGAGGGAAATTTTATTCCATATAATATAATGAAATATCCTACTTAATATGTGATGGAATACCTCAAACATCATTCTAGTAAACAATATTTCTTCCATGAAATCCAAGAAACTACCCTTCCCCCACACTTTATTTTAATGGAATCATACAGATTTATCAAGAGTAGGGTAGTTAGGGATGATAGGAATTAAATATGGATACCTAATATATTATACATGGATTATAAGGGCTCATAAAAGGGTATTATGTAAGGGTGGGATCAAAAGAGTGTGAAGGTTCAAAAGGATATTTCAAAAAGTGGCGTCTCATTCATTTTTTCATAACCCATAGTCTCTAATAGATTTAAAAAGATTACAATAGAAAGTTATAGATTACATGTTGGGGATTAAGACTCAAGAAAATGAGAAATGAAAAATGATGTCTAAAAATTTTAAAACCTCTTGGGATGGTAAGATTATGGATTACACTTGTTCACATAAGTTTCATATTTGTTGAAAGTTCATTAAATGTCCAAATTTGAATCTAGTAATAAAAATCCATTTTAAAAATCATTTCAACCTTCAGATTATCAATTCAAGTAGTTTTTATAGTGATAAAAAGATAATTCAACTCTAACAAGGTATTTTTTCAGATCAAGGAATCCCAAAAAAACTCTAAAATGGAAAACAAAAACAACCATCCAAGTCCTATAACAGGTTGAAATCATACCCCCACACCTAGGTTTCACTACCCACATTGAATTTTAGTCACAAATGTAAAAAAAATACTCAAAATATGAGTTTGTCAGTAATACAACCAAGGATAATGATAGATATAACTTATTGGTTATTTCTAGTTGTAATTTTGAGTTAATCTCATGTCCACACTGGTTATTTTGTATCCTACAAGAAAAAAACATAAGAAATTTATTTAAAAAGAAAGAAAATGAAAGATGAAGGGAATTAAATCTTGGTTTTAACCCCTAAGTGGGTGTTGTGTTTTTGACTATCCATAGTTGGTAAGTCCTTAAATATTCCTCAATCCATGGGTTGATGAAGTTTCTTGATTTAAACTACCACATTTTTGTGGTTCTAGGAATCTTTATACCCATTTCTTTCTAGAGGTCCCCATGTGTCGATAAATTCATGGTATCCCTATTCATGTTTCCTGATAGGGGTGAAAAATGTATGGAATATTCTTCATCTATTGGAGCAGTTGTGTAGTCCATTGAATATATATTGACTATCACAGGAATTTGATTTTATTCTGGTTTAGATTGAGTAATTTTTTCTTCTTTTGGTTCTAATTATTTTGGTTTAACTCTAAAACACTTTTGGATTAGCTCTCTAATTTAAACTCAATCCTTATTTAGTCAACTACAAAGTGTGACCCCATGGGACTTAGTATAATTGACTAAAAAAATATAAATCTTTGAATCCATAAATGTAAGAAAATAGTGTCCTTTGGAAAAGCACCAATATTACTCAAGCTATAAAGGGATCTCGCATGATCTCCATCAAACACATGTACCTATATAACTATGTACACCAGTTACATCAAATTTTAGAATGAATTCTCATACATCCCATTTTTTCAAGACATCGAGCTAACACAACACATGGTGTATGTCAATACCATATAGAAAAATCATATATTCTTGAATCTCTAATTATACACGGACATGGTTGATGAATACATCATATGTCATTCACATTTATAGATGATCACATCACATGCCCCATATACGAATAGATAAGCACGTCTTATATATAATCTAGGTGTACACAAACACTTCCCAGTCTATCACAATCAAGAACCTGAATTCCATACTCATTATATGAGAGGATAAAACTCATTTTGGTTGATCTCCAACTGACTTCGTGATTAGAAACATACCCAACCACCCCATTATTAGATAATTTTAAATGGATTATATAAGGAATGTATCAAATTATAAAGGTTCTCATGCTGGGTATCTTGACAAACTTGGGTAATAGGGACTCATATATGATCTATGCATCTACAATAAACCAAATATATAGTGTATGAAACTCCATGTGGTATACTTAGTGGGTCATCTAGCTCACCAAAACAATTTTTGTGCCTCATAAGAATATTCCCTATCTCATACAAGAATCTTACTCATTCTAACCTTAACATTTCATTTTGACCAATAATATTCCATGAAGAACATTGATTAGGGATAAGTCAAAGTCATACTTTGAGAGCTCAATTATCATCACATTTAATGAAATGTATATCTATATTTACATGTGTATAGCTAACATGAAAGTATGATAAAATGGTGATTGTCTTTTATATGATACATTTTATATTCTTAAAACCCTTTTAATAATATTTTGAAAACCACAACATAAGAACCAATATATCATATCATATATGATAAACTACCAAATTAGCCTTATGTTTATTGCACTTTATGGGGTCTTGTTAGCTCATTAAATCTATATATAATTCATGGAACATCTTTATATGACCATCTAATAAAACACTCCCATTAAATTATTTAGTGAGTAATATCTATGAAGAAGAAAATATTGAATAATGGTGAGATTTTTGAATCATATCTTCAATGCTCAACTTCTTGAACATATTTTTAACTCCTTAACTTCACAAAATCAAATGTTACAACATTAACGTTTTTTATACTTAGAAATATTTTTAAGTTTAACATTATCATCCTTGGAACCCTACTCTATCAAGATTTTTCCTTGAAATGATGTAACTAGTTACATTATTATTTACCATTATACCCTAAACTCCTTTAAGATAAAGTGAAATTCACTTTTACTAGAATAATCCTTTAGAAAAAAGTGATATTCACACTTCATGATAACCAAATGTAACTCTTTTCTTTTTTCCTTACTGTTTTATGCACTAAACTCTTTAGGATATTATTGGAAATCAAAAACTCTAGACTAGTATAAGTTTATTTTTTTAAACTTTGAACTTCTCTTAGTTCAAACATACTCCTAATAGCTTCTTATACTTTATATTCTAATTATAATATTATTCTAAGATACAGTAACTATTTATATTATAAAATAACACTTGTCTCATTTTAGTAGGAATATTTGAAAAATAAACTACTGGATCTATATAAAATATGTATTTTTATGTGTTCGTAGCATTTATCTCTAAAAAGAAGACTATTTATAATAATATGCCATTAAAGGGTGGTGGGACCACCTTCCCTCATATTTTAAAAAATATTTGGATAGAAAATGTGTCCTAGATAAAACATTTTTACCCATGTCTCCTTTTTAAAACATGTTATAGAGACAAATGAATCATAAATCATGTGTATATAATTAATCATCCCATTTTTATTCATAAAAACACTTTGTTAGGAAAAAATATCTTATCATATAAGAGAACTAAGATAATGATACAAATCCTTTTAAGATTCATCTGAGATTGATATAATCCTTTACATTCAAATATTTTATGTAGAAATTCTTGCTTTATCTTTTGAAATAAAACTATGAGCTCTAATAATTATTTCCCTAATTTTGAATTATTATATATTTACAACACTTGTAAAGTATACATTTGGTATAATATACCATTCAAAACCTAGAGAATAAATTTATATAGCACTAACACATGATATAGATATTCCATGGATTTTCTTAAACCCCTTCAGGTATCTCAAACATTTCCATCATATGGAATCATTACCCCTCCTTTTTAATAACACTTTTAGGTTTCTATGATCTTGACTGGATACTTGGAGAAACATTTTTGGACTCTCCAAATAACTATTATTCTCCTTGTTTGAACTTTTACCCATTTTTACTATCTACACATCACCTAAACTTAGATATCACATTCCCATTTCATCTCTTCTCACCATTTATGAATATTAGATAACCTTTTCTTAGATATATTCATCTTGTTAGAACATTTCCATAGATAAAAATAGAATAAATTCCTTAACCATAATAATCCTTAAGGAAACCTATAAGATTATCAAGTCATTTAAATATCCAATCATATTTAATATATTAGTGGAGATTAAAATTACTAAAATCATTTTGCATATAATGCCTGTGAAACCCCAATTGAATCTAAATTCACCTATTAAACAATTTCAACACTTGGTTACTCAAGAAGGTGTTTCTTTAATACAAATAATTTTTCCTAAATTAAGAACCCTTATTAAGAGACATGCTTTAATATTTTCTTACATTAATCTTATCCTTAATAATAATTAATCTCAAATTTAATTTTGGTGATGATTCTATTATCTACAACATAATCCTTTATTAATTTAATATCATGTTTTATTACCATTTAATAACTGATTTTTATTAAATGTTCTCCCACAAAAATTATGACCCTTTTTTAATACATCATATCCATTAGTAGGCCAATATCTATATTTTATTATGACTTACATCAGGTTTAGCATGTAAATAATCCATGACTGTATCTAGTAGATAACACTTATCAATCATATAATATATGACTCTTGGATAGTTAAGTGGGTAAAATCTTTATCCAAATCCACCATGTGGATTCACTTAAATCTATTCCTATAATATTTCAATGGTTAGAGTTTCCTAACTAGTGTAACATAAATAAAATGTTCACCTAATGGTTATAGTCACCATATTACATGTTTTTTTTATATAAGATAACTCACAGGAACCTAATGGTTAGGGTCACTTGTGATGAATGATAGAGGTATTTAAAATTTATTCTTTGGAAGGAATATAAAATTTAGTATTTGAAGGTAATTTAATCTCACTATCTTATCTCATGTTATTCTCTTTATGTATGCATGGTTATAATGATTTAGTTTGGAATCATATTCCCTACACCAAATCAATATGTTCAAAGCATATTGATGTGTAACTCTTTACACAACCCAAAATTTGTTTTACTCACCTATAAAATAGAATCCAAACATATTCATACATAACCAAATTCATCTCATTCATAAGGTACATTAAATCTTCATGTGAAGGCTCAAAATAATATAAGATTTACAATCTACACATAAGTAATTCCAAAGCGATAGATAATATAACCCAATATTTCTATAACAATGTATAATAATAAAATTAAGTGGGAATATTAGCCTTAAGTCCCTCTCCCTAGGGAGACTTTAATCAAAATAGAATTAAATTCATGGAAAATATAAAACCTAATATGAAAAACGTTATTCAAAAAATATTTTCAAGATCATAACTTCAATATCAAATTAAGGATGAGGTGGATGAAACCTAAACCTTATGTGATCATACCTATCATGTAATACAAAGATTTATAATTCATAAGAATAATTTTAAACAATTTAAACTAAAGAATACACATATTCATAATAAAAAAAATTATCCTATGAATAAATTAGGGAATGATATTTAAATAAATGAACACTTAAATTATTTAAATATGAGATAAATAACTTATGAACAATTCCTAAATAAAATATTAATAAAGTAACCATTTGAATTTTTTATGGTTTTAATTTGTTGAAAATAATGGTTGAGAATCATTTGAGGTTGTTGATATATTGTTGGAGCAGATTGAATTTTTTTTGAGATGTTTTGAGAGGCCCTGAGTATAAATGAAGAGGTTATGTGAACATTTTATAAAGACTAGAATTATGAAATATGGATAAATCTTATCCTATAAAACCTTTTGGAGGCTCATATGAATTTAGTTTTTTGTGCCAAAACCTGACCCACTAGGGACTTCCTGGTTGGCAGTAAGTTGAGTGAGACACCCCAATCCCACCTCCAATAGGGCAGGGGCTGATGATAGGTGTTGAGTAGTAAATGATGAAATGGGAGTCCTTAGACTATATACCTATATGTATGCACACAACCAACTTCATGAAGTAGTGTATAGGTATAAAATTAAACTAAACATATAGAGTGTAAACATGTAAGAAACAATCTCTAAGAAAATATCAGAGAACAATAGTATAAAGGGAAAAAATACACAGCCAACCAGAAATACAGATGGAAACCCAAATTGAAAAAAAAAATGGAAAAGGGGAAAGACTAGAGATCTCGAATCACAATCTCCAAGGATGACCATCGAACATGGGTAGTACTAATAGTTGTTATTCTCCCCTGGATCTAGGTCTACAAATATCACCTTTGATCCTCTTGTCATATGTATAAGACAAAACATATGTGGGAAAATCCCATGCAGGGGTGAGTATATACATATCCAGTAGGTGTCCTAAAATCACCAAACACATTGCATCAAGGAGAGAGTAGTTTCTCAATGCCACAAAGGCATGTCAATTAGTATATGATACAAAACCATAATAGCCTAGATATTCTAAAAAATAAACATAACCAAAGAGAGAAAGTGGATCTCTATCTCCATAACCTATCTAAGAATGATGATTTATGTTTTAGCTTTATAGGTTAATCTATAATGTCTGGTATCACATGAAACCTCACCATAATCTGTTTGGAGGGCCCGAACCTTAACATTGCTCTCAACAGCCAAGGAGAAGCTACCTCAATTGGTGAATCCATGTAACCACATAAGATATAGAGTGGAGGTTATGCTTCTCACCACTATGTTTTCTAGCTAAGAGAGATATAACTCTTGTCATGCATCTCAAGTAATCTCAACAATCAAAGTGGAGGGGTCTGCTCCTTACTAATATTCTCCACAATTGAGGGAACACTAACTCATGTGAAGAACCTACTCCCCACTGGATATCGATGATAGGGGAGCACCAATGCATAAATAGTGGTCCCACAACCACTTTGGGGGGAGTTTAATCTGTACCTGTATGAAATATATGGGGGACCCATTCCCTAGAGAGAGGCAGGGGAGTACCAACCCCGGTAACACTCCGATGATCACACCCGATCACTATCACTATATAAGAATCAATGAAAGAATAACCCTAGTATAATCACCTCATGTTGTATCTATGATGTCAAAATGAAGTCTACCATCACGTTCTACATAGAAAACTACTTAGGATAGGCTTCTCATGAGCCTAAATATGAGTCTCAAAGAGGGAAATTTGCATAGAAAAGACTCTGAGGGGAGTACACGACATGTCCTCCTAGGGTACATGGAATGTATCGTGAAGATGAACCCTATCCATGTCCCCTAGTGTCACTCGGTATGTATGAGTAAAGTACACAACATGTAATTAGGGTCACATAGTGTGTGACTTTTCCTGGACATCTGGGAAAGTCCTGGACTGCACATGGCTTGGTTGGCCATGTGAATATACAAAGAGTATATATTGAGTACACATTGTGTCGTAGCAGTATGGGGTATGTATGTGTCCTACCATCCCATTCCCATGTACATCATCTCGTTCCCATGTACCCAGTTGTGTTTGGGTACCCTAGTTGTGTCTAAGTACATGGTGATGCTTGTGTTCTCCTGGGGTCTAGTCTTGTGCTACTACACAGCCATGTCCCCTATACATGGGGTGTCTTTCCATGTATCTATCCATATTTCTATGTCCCACTACACTGTGTGTACTCAGTGTACATGGAATGTAGTCACCAAAACACTTTCTTCTTCAGTGAAAAGAACACACGGTGTGTGATCTGGTACTATACACCGTGTGATCAGGATTTTTGAATAGGAAATCCCTGTAAACCTCCCAAAACCCCTGTTTTTCCCCGACTAAGAACATATCAACCCCCATGGGATCCTAAGGAGTCATAAAAGGGATTTAAAACCTTTAAAAACATATATATGGGTATTGGTACATTAAAAACATTAAAAAACCTACCTTGTGGTGAAAACACTAAAGCTTAAGGTCCAAAACCATGCCTAAAATCCACTACACCTAGATCTAGTTTCGATCACCATTAAGGGTGAAGTCCAAAATTACCTCCTTCTCTCAATTTGTCTATCACGTGAGGGAGAAAAATCCTCCATTAATCTCGTTCATCTGAAGTAAAATGGGAGGTGAGGTTTATTTAATTATTTAAATAACCTTCATTATTTATCATGCCTTCCAATGATCGTCTTCCACCAAAATCCCAACACCTTCCAACTTTATATCGTTCCTAGGGTAAACCCGACATTTTGGAAACAACCATGTTCTTGAATTTCTCATCTAATATATTGAGCACTAGGAAAACCATTTATACCAAAAATATGTGTGATTTTATTTAATATATATTAATTTTTAAAATATATTAATTTCGGGGTCCTGTGATACTCAAACGCAATGATGGCTTTGAGGGAAAATCTAGAGATATATTTAGAAATATCCAAAGGACTAAACTGATAAAACTAAAGTCATTATATTCTCCCCTATTTCATGGATTTCCACCATGACAATAAAAAGATATACAAAAATGTGGGATTACTAAGCCTGCATCTAGATCTCACACTCTCATGAGATCTCATGCATACTTTCAGTCTATTAAATGACACAAACCAAAATAATGATCTGTCAGCACAGGATCCGCTCCTACCAAACCTTAATTACCATTGGGTACTCCATGAAAGTGTCTCCATCCTCATTGTATTTATTTCTCAGTTTATAATGTGATACTGTTCATGAACATATCTACTTGGATGTGATACATGGAATACATCATGCACTCAATCCAACATCAGGGGAAAGGCCAAGTGGTAAGAAACCTCTCTAACCTCTTGCAAAAACTCACATGGACCAAGGAAACTCAGGGAAAATCTCACTCCCTGGCCATAACTCTTTAATACTCATTATGGGGAGACTATTAGGAAGACATCATCTCCCTACATCAAC
Source organism: Viscum album (assembly GCA_963277665.1). Classification (NCBI taxonomy): domain Eukaryota; kingdom Viridiplantae; phylum Streptophyta; class Magnoliopsida; order Santalales; family Viscaceae; genus Viscum; species Viscum album. The sequence goes on along the minus strand of OY728164.1, from coordinate 562,681,417 downwards.
TCAAAATTCCTAGGACGTCAATCCTCATAAGATTTATGTCATATCTGGGCTATCCTCGCGCTCTCAAATCACCTGAATTTACTCTTTCGTTGCCTATACTAGATTTTTCTTAACAAGAGATGCCCCACCAATATTTTTCTAGTACAATGGTAACCTGTAGGGTCTCTCATACATGTAATTGAATGTTTAAACCAATATTATAGTGAAAAATTCTATTATAAGAGAAATCTACCAATGGTAAGTGATCCTCCCAACTCCAGCTGAAGTCCAACACACAGGATCTCAGTATAACCTCTAAAACCTAGATAGTGCACTTGTTTCATCCATTCGTCTAGGGATGAAATTTTTTTCTCATCAATAATGAAGGCCTCCTTCAGTCCCTTACACAATCATGATATAAATCGAGCATCATGGTCAAATATGATCATTGTGGCTACCCTTGGAAGTCAGATGATCTCTTGCACATACAACTACCCCAAACTCTCAACCAAACTCTACTCCCTAATGGAAATAAAGTGTTTTTATTGGGTGAATTAGTCAACAATCACCCATATAGAATCAAGGACTCTCAGTTTCCATATAATCCATATCATAAAATTCATTGATGTACCATCCCACTTACATTTTGGGATCTCAAGTGGTTCGGTCAAACCTGTTGGAACCTAATTTTCTGTTGTTACCTACTGACATGTGAGAAATTGAGATACAAACTAAGAAATTATATGCCTCATGTCATCCCTCCAAAACTACCCCTAGAGGAACTTGTAAATATTCTAACACTATGATGTACATCCAAGGGGAAAGTATGAAACTCCCTCAACACCTATTCATGCAACATGACTGGAACCACCATCCATCTCTGGAAAAAGATGATATGCTCCCCTCCTTCAGAAAATCTATCTGGTGCATCTCTTGAGGATATCTATTCATGTATAACCTCATAGTATATGTCTCCCAACTAAGCCTATCACACATGCTAAAAGTTTGGTGGAGTCACCACCATCGATTAAAGATATATTTCACCCCCTCTCCTCCATAAGGTTTAGCTACAATAAAGCCAACTGCTCAAACACCTCCTCTACCAAGAAGGAACATGCCATCCAACTAAGGGAATATATGAACACATTACCCTTCCCTAGAATATGGGCTATCTCAAAGTCATAATCCAGTAATAACCTCAACCAATTCCTCTATCTTAGTTCTAGATCTATCTGGGAGAAGATTTATCTAGGACTCTAGTTTTCTGAGTAAACATTGAAATGCTCTCCTGAAAGATACCATATCCACATCTCATAGGTGAAGACTGCTGATTCCAAAACTGATTCGGTCATGTAATCCTACTCATGGTGTCTTAATTACCTCAACCCATAAGTTAATGTTACCTACCTCTGAATCAACACATATTTGAGCTTAGCTTCGGAATCATTGCAAAACACTATGCACTTGACTCCCTCTTATTGTAGTTTAAATACCATATCACTGGTCAATCTCAGCCTCAACTCCTCAAAGGCTCTCTGACATGCTCTTGCGTGGTTCCCAAGGAAGAACTAAATCAAGATTTTTCAGGTCCACTATCACACCCAATCCTGAAAAGACATATCCCAAGGAGTGGACTACCAGAAACTTGAACCAATGCTTCAAGAGATTACCAAAAAGTCAGTACTCTCGACGCATGTCCAGAACCATCCATAAGTGTCTCACATACTCAACCTCTAAATTCAAGTACATAAGGATTTCATTGAAGAAGACTACTATGAAATGATCCAAGAAGGGTTGAAGGGCCCAGTTCATAAGTATCACTACCACCACTAGGGCGTTTGACATTCCTAGAGGTGTCACCATGAAAATGAAACCATAGTGGCTTTAAGAATACACCCTTGGTATATCCTCCTCTCACACACAGAGCTAGTGATAACTCGACCTGAGGTCAAACTCCAAGAACTGCCTCATCCCAAACCATACATCAACAAATTCATCGATTCTTAGTGGTGTACACTCCTCCCCAAGTCACGTGGTTTGGGAAATGTTAGTCCATGAATAACCTTAAGATATAATCCAACTTCAAGGTGAAAAACATAAGGTTTCAATGAATAACACATTGGGTCTAATAAAGCACCTACTCTATAGATTCTTCAAGATCACCTTTAACACTCACAGCTACATAGGGTCATCTGATATTCTAGCATAGATATCGTATCATAATTGTGTGTAGGTATATTCAGAAAAAAAAACTTTTTATGGGAGTTAAACCTTTAACTACATAGGAAATATGTCCTCATAATCCCCCAACATCATAGGAAACTGAAATATCATAGCATCTATTGCTACAAGGGTCATACTACCCAACTGATAAAATTGGTTATATCCTCCTATACATGAGCTCATCCTTCTTTTCCTAAGATTCCTTCTCATACAACAAGAAAAATTACATACCACTGACTCTAGTACACTAAAACCCCCATTGATAATATTCAAGCTTGGAATGGATAGTAGGTAATTGGTCCACACCAAGGAAAACATCATAGGGTCTCACTGCCTACTATGGAAAGATTCCATGGGAGGTGTTATCTCCTCTAAATGTCATGTCACATTATCGGTAGAAGTGTGTGATCACTAATAATCCTTTGCATGAGCCTTCAAACATAAGGTTCAATCAAAAAGGGATCTGTTGGAACCACTAGGTCTCGAAAAGGGGTGCATTTAGGTCCAAGGCTTGTTTTTGTTTACTAAAACTATAACTGGGGGTAGATAAGACATAGGTTATACCTCAAACACACCCAAAGCCTTCAGGTCATAATTCCCTACTACTTGAATCTATACTTCCCTATGTACACTTATTCTCCACAACCAAGTCTTTCTTCAACACCTTATTTCATCAAAACGACCCTAAACATACAATTCAAATGAAATAACCTACCAAACCTTGACATTATCCTCTTTGGGTGACTCTAACTCACCTTCATGGTTTTAAATCATGTCACATGAATACTTCTTGGTGGGGGGAGTGTACCTATTTCTTATATGTCCAAATCCACATAAAATTTCACCAACCCTGAGCTCTGTTGGAACCTTGCATCACCTTGGAGAAGTCTCACTGCCGAAACCACCATCAAGAGGGGTCCTAAACAAGAAAGACACTCATACCAAGGCTCAAGTCAGAGAATGGGGTCTAACCTACCATGAAACCTAGGTGATATCTATCTTTGAAACTCATGATGTGCACTTAGCATAGGTGCGACATCAGTCAGTACCACAGTAACCAACTGCTTCTCCACAAATAAGATTGGTCTCTAGCGCAACCATTAGATCAGTTAGGGTCTGAACACTAGAAAACCCAAACCAATGCCTCGATCTACTCCTCCACTGCTTGAGGATTTTTATTTTTGTAAAACCTCATATGTCTCTATCACTGGAACTCATGGAATGAACTAAACCTTCACATATCATCACCCTAACTTAATAGAGGTATCGGCAGCTCAGCATGTCGTTGATCAACTACCTAGTCCAATAGAGGAGGATCTATGTGCTGCTTAGCAAGTGGTAGAACTTCTCTATGGCCACCAAGAGGAAACGCCTCATGAATAAGTACCTGAAATGAGGCCCCATTACTCAAATTATTTCCATCATGACACTATTTCAGAATCCTGGATGGCTGTTTTTGCGAAGAAATCATGAAATTTATCAAGACATAAAATGGTACAAGAGAATATCTGGGGAGATAAATCAATAAGGAAATTAAATTCAAGAGACATGATCATATATGATGATTGTTTCACTAGTTACCTATAACTTATGCCTTAGTATTCCAAGTTTAAAAGAAGGTTTTTAGAGTCCTGGTGTATGGATATGTTAGTTGTTGCACCAACACTAGGTTCCCTACCCCGAGTTCCAAACTCGAGACACTCTAACACTATTTCCTTGAGTTCCTAAACTAATCCTCACAACAAGTTCCAACTTAAAAAATAAACCTGGGGGGAAGAATACCTCTGATAGCACTCTTTCACAGATCAATCCACCGGGGTCACCTAGTTGATGATAAGCTTAGTGAGACACCCCAATCCCACCTATAATAGACCAGGGGATGGAAATAGGTTCTGAGTAGGCAATGCTAAAATGGGAGGTCTCAGCCTAAGTATCTATACGCACACACACAACCAGCTCCATGAAACAATTCATATGTATAAAATAAAAATGGACATCTAGAGTATAAATATGCATGCAATAACCTCTAGGAAAACATCAAAGTACAGCAATATAAAGGGTCAAAATGCATTCCCAAACAAGAATACAGGGAAAACCCAAACTAACAAAAACAGGAAATGGGGAGAGATTGGAGAGATCCCAGCTCACAATCTCTAAGTTAGACCATCGAACACGGTCAGAACCAAGAGTTGTTATACTCTCATGAAAATAGGTCCACTAATATCACCACTGATCTTCCTGTCATCTGCATAAGACATAACATGTGAGGGAAAATTATATATAGGGGTGATTATAAACATACCCAGTAGGTTACCTGAAAGAACCAAACAAAAAATAATCAAGGAGAGAGTATTTAGATCAACACCATGAAGGTATGTCAATCATTACATGAGATAAAACCATAATAACCTAAATATACTTAAAAAGAAACCCAGTAGAATAGAGAAAGGGGGTCTCCATCTCCACAGCCCAACTAAGAATGATGAGTCATCTTAAAACTCCAAAGCTCAATCTCTGATTCCTAGCACCACATGAAACCTCACCAAAATCTATGTGGAGGTCTCATACTTCTCCATTGATCTTAATAGTTAAGGGGGCACTATCTCCAGTGGTGGATTTATGTAACCACATAATATACAGATTTTAAGGCACACTTCTTTCCATTATGTGTCCCATACAAAGGATCAATAACTCCTCCATGCATATCATGTACTCTCAAGAATAAAAGTGGAGAGGATCACTCCTTGCTGATGTGCTACATAGATAAGGGGGCACTAAATCCCATGGAGGAATTATTCCCTATCAAAGCTCGATGATGGGGGAGTACCACTCAGTAGATAGAGGAACTACACCTGTTATAGGGGAGTTTGTCTCTACCTGTATGAAAGATATGGAGGATCATTCCCTAAAGAGAGACATGGGAGTACTGACCCTGGTAAAACTCCGATGATCACACTTGATCACTGTCACCAGCTAAGCATCACTAAAAGAAGTTCTCCACTATCATTGCATCACATTGTATCTCAGATGCCAAAAAAATGCTACCATTGTGTTCTACATGGAAAACCACTCAAGATAGGCTGATCATGGGCCCAAATACGAGTCTCAAAGAGGGAGATACGCATTATAGAATACTCTTAGGGAAGTACACAATGTGTCCTCATAGGGTAAACATTGAGTCTCACAAATCCAAACCCTAGACGTATCCTCTCATTACAATCGTCATGTAGGAGTAAAGTACAGGGCATGTACTTAAGGTCACATGGTGTGTTAACTCACCTGGACACCTAGGTATGTCCTTGTTAGCACACGTCTTGGCTAGTTGTGTGAATATACATGGTGTGTGTATAAACTAAACAACATTTCATAGTAGCTCGAGGTAATTTTGTGTCCTCCTGACCTGTGTTTGTGTACATCATCATATGATCATGTACCTGGTCATGTTTAGGTACCTTGGTCATGTCTGAGTGCATGGTCATTCCCATGTGCTCCTAGGGTTTGGTTGTTTGTTACTAAATGTCTATATTCCCCATGCCTAGGGTGTCTTCCCATGTATATATCTGCATGGACATGTCCCACTACAAGGTGTGTACTTGGTGTACATTATGAGTATTCCCCGAAACACTTTCTTCCCCAATGGGAAGAACACATGATGAGCGATCCTATATTGTATGACATGAGATTGGGATTTATAAATGGGAAATCCCAATGAACCTCTCAAAACCCTCGTTTTCCCTCGATTATGCATAGATCGACCCCTATAGTGTCCTTATTAGTCATAAAAGGGCTGAAATCCCTTTAAAACACATCTATAGGGACCAGGATATAAAACTCATAAAACCACCTACCTCATGGAAAAAATTGAAGCTTTGGGTCCAAAACCATACCCATAAGTCATTGAACCTCAATATATTTTTTATCACCATCAAGGATGAATTCTAGTGGAACCTCCTCTCAGTTTATTCATCACACAAGGTAGGATCCCTCTCCCTTCCTCCCGTGTGTGGGAAGGAAAATGGGAGTGGAGGTTTATTTAATTAATTAAATACCCTAACTTATTTATCATGCCCTCAAATGGTCATATTCCATCAAACATCATATTCCAACCCAGATTATGATTCTCTTAGGGTAAAAATTGTATTCTGGAAACAACCACGGTCTCATATTTTCCATCTGAGGTCCCGATAAATGGGGAAACCATTTATATCAAAAAATTCATGTGTGTGCTTAATATATTTTAATATTTTTAATATATTAATTCCAAATTCATGCGACACCCAAACATAGTACTGAATCCAAGGGAAACTCCAAATATATATTTAGAAATGTTAAAAAGAATAAACTAAAAAAATTAGAGTCATTACAGGTTTTTAGCAAGTATTTTCATCATCATGTATGACATTGGGCCAAGATCATAAGTCTTTTTGAAATATCATATGACTTTCTGTCTACCTTCATACTTTATAAAGTATCCTATAAGATTTTTTTTCATGTATGACATTATATATGATTTATTAAGGTTTTCTTAGTGTAATGCTTTGGATCGTATTCCTTTTATGGTGAATACATCATGATTTATATTAAATGTAAAACCTTGAGTTGAGTCAAAAATTAATTATGTGTTGATTGTGAATGAATTTGAGGCCTTTTGAGACTTTTTACCTTTTAAAAAAGTTATAATTATACTATGTAAAAATTATAGGTTTCTAGAATTTAAAATTCTAAAAGAAATAAAATATAATGATGATATATTTGATATTAAATGATTCAAACATAAAATTTAAAATATAATTCAAGATAATTCATGAGTGATATTGAAATGGGTGATCGCTGCTCAGGATGTCTTAACTTTCAAGGGATCTTTACCAGGAAAATTTTTGTGGTGATCAAAGTTAACTATGTTCTTGAATAATATCCAAAAATTGTTTCTAGAATGTTATTGTGATAATGTTATACTGATTTGGAGTTCTAATAATCACTTTAAATTAATTATTAAGTGATTCTAGATGGTTTTTAAAGTGTATAAATGTTTAATCTATTGATTTATTGAGTGTCGTTTCATGATGTATCACTCTATGTCATGAGCTATTTGAAGGAGATGAGTTAAAAACTATTTGAATGAAGAAGATGGGTGTATCTGGAATTTGTAAATTCATTATTTGTGAATTGTTTTCTAATGTTATGAGGAGTAGGGGTTTTCTTGAAGAATTTTTATTTCCTATTAATCATGAAGGAAGAAAGAAAGTGTAGTTGTGGTATTTTACTAGTGACATGTATTTATTTGAAAGAGAGAATAAGTCTGAGATTGTGGTTCATGTTTGTGAGACTAACCGAATGAGGAAATGAAAAGGATCATGTGGTACAATTCTATTGAGATAAGGAAATGAATTTGTGGAATTAAATTAATTATAGAATTTTTAGTTAGCATGGCTATAGGAAGAAGTATTATAACTGAGGTGGATATGTATTTTGAGAGATTTGAAGTTGTGTATCAAAATATTGAGAGAGAAATGGATCTTGATACTAGTGCTTGAAGAAGAATAAGAAACTTGTTGAATCTTGAGTATTCAGTGAATTGATATTGTGAAGTTCATTTAGAATCATATCTACATCAGATTCTATGTGAATTGAGCAAACTATATTTTAATTTCCTCTAGGCTTGCGGAGTAATATCTATACCAATTGTTATTGAAACAAAAAAAGATTTGAATATATCTTTCTCATTATAATTCTATATCATTGTATCTATAGTGTGAAGTTGTATAGTCCAATGTGAATCTAGAAAGGTATATTTTGATGATATTCTCATTAATGTAATCTAAATTCACTTGTGATTATAGTGAAGAATACATGGTTGGGGTGACTAACCAGCCATGGAAAGGAGTAGGCCTTCCAATAAGGAGTTGAGCCTTATAAAAAAATTGTTCCTTGTTCTTTTATTTCTACATGTGAAAGTGATGTTGAGTTTTTAAATCTGATTTTACTAGATCCTATTAGGTTTTATAGGTTGATTTAAAAGAAAACAAAATCATAAAAATAGATCTCAACTGATTCACCCCCCCCCCATTAGTGGATCATCTCCTTCCTAGGTACTTTAACTGGTATCAAATCCATGTCCCTATATTAGATCCAATTTGGTGATGAGTATGGATAATTTGAATTAAGTTAATATAAGGGTAGTTCCCATGATTTATGGAAAGAACTATCATATTTAGAATAATAGGATGTTGTGTTATCTTCTGTCTCTTGGCCTTGAAGTGAGATATGCAGCTATTGTGGGGTTTTCACCCATTATAGGGAATTCTCCAATGTCCTTTTCAAATAAAATAAATATGTAGGTTTATGGTAAAGAAAAAAAATTATACTCATGACCTTTTTAGAAAAGGTTTACACCAAAGTCATGGGAATTCAGACTACCAAGGAGATATGGGATAAATTGGAAAGCAGCTATGAAAGAAATGTGAAAGTCGGGGAGGCCAAATTATAGATTTGGAGAAGCTAATTTGAAGATATAAAGATGTATGAGGAAGAAAACATTGATGATTACTTTACTCAATTGAATGAAATTGTTATAAATATTCAAGAGTCTGGTGAAAATCAAGATAACGCAATAATTTCCAAGAAGCTAATGAGAGATTTTCTGAATATGTTTGATTCTAAATTTTCAACTCTTAAAGACCAAGAAGATATTTCCCTCAATGAATTACATAATATTATCATTGTCTATGAAATGAGAAAAATCTCAGTCTTCAAGAAAAATATCAAAGATAAAATGAAATTTGAGACCATGAGGAAGATAAAAATCAAAGAAGTTGTTGATCTGAATCCAAGTGAATATGAGGATGAATAAGAGGATAAATACAATAAAAGAATCATTTCTCTTGTATAAAAGAAGTTCTATGAGTGAAGGAGAAATAATAAAAACAAACTTTCACTTAGATGTTACAAATTAAATGGAATTAAACATTTTTCTATAAATTTTCCAAAGAATAAAGGTGAAGATTATGAATCTGAAAATGTTGAGAAACCTAAAAGAAAGAAGTGGGGTAAATTCCTAAAAGAATTATCCAACTTTGGAGGAAGCAATAAGATATTTTCTAGAATTAAGAGAATAAATATAAAGAGTAAAGAGGAGGAATTTGATCATTCATCAATTCGTGAATAAGAAAATGATTCTTGTGAGAAATTTACCAATTTCATGATTCATGTTGAAAAAGGTTTTGATACCTCAAGTAGTGAGGAAGAATAATCAGAACCAAATGAGCTAGAACACATGTTGAAAGATGAACTTGAATCTTGTCTTGAGAAAAATACCAAACTTAAGAAAAAATAGTTGATGAAAGAAAATTAGAAGTTAACTAAAGTGGAGAATGAGTTTTTCAAGAAATAATAAGTCTACACTGATGAAATAAATAATTTCAAGTTAAAAGCTATTGAACATGAAAAAATGGTGAAGGGTCTTAGATCCAAAATCTATCTAAAATAAGAGAAGTTATCTAAGTTAAAATATAAATATTTTATATCTAAGAATAAGTAGAATAAGATTATAGAGGGCTTAAAAAATTATGTTGAGTTCAAGGTTGAATCCTCTAAAGTGGATGAGGGAACTTTCATAAGTAATCAGGTTAAATTTGTACCTAATAAAACTACATGTAATTCTGATTTTACTAATAGTGCATGTTGAATTTATAAATATAGTCAGGTGTGGACCAAGAAAAATGGAGGAAAACATAATCCTATATAAATATAATAAGGGAGTAAATTGGGAAGTTCTTAAGCTCCCAAACAGAAGAAAATTCAGACTCAGATAGCATAGTAAGAACAAAAATCTGGATAGTATTTCAGGTATAATTTTTTTGATCCTATAAGATTCATATTCCAAGGCTATTACTAGTGTTTTTTAATGTTTGGGAATAAATCCTACACATATTTATGCAATATATCACTACCTAAAAAGAGTAATGAAGTCAAGGGAAGTTATTCATAGTAGATGAAACTGAATTCTCAAAGAAGGTAAGTAGTAAAGAGAAATATTTCCAATTTTCCAACTCAAAACAGAATTGAGTGTCTTGAAGAGATATATGGAAGGTGTGAATATGATGGTAATTTCATATAAAATTGCATGAGAAACTTTCTAGTACATATTACCAATGTTTATAAAGGAAAGTGAATTCAAAATACAAAGGAAGAAAAATCTTGTTTGGATGAAGTTGCATTGAAGGATAACAAAAGAACAAAGTCATGGGTTCTTGATGGTGGGTGCTCTTATCAAATGAAAAGTGATCTGAAGAGTATGAAAAATATTTAGAAACATGAAGGAGTATCAACCACTTCTAATAATTATGTGTCTCTAAAAACAATGGGATTGGATCGACTGAAATTAAAGCTCAAAATCTAAAATTAAAAGATGTTTTATAAGTTAAAGAGTTGAACCAAAATATTTTGAGAGTTAGTCAGCTCTGTGATGGTGGGAAAGATTTTTTTTCAAGAAATACTCATATATCATTAAAATCCTAAAGGATGTAAGGATCATATCTCAATGAAAAATAAAAAATGGAATTTTTTTTAATTGGTGATCCAACTAATTCCTATTAGATGGGTGTAAAAGAAGAGAATATGTTATGTCATTTAAGGATTGGATATATTGGCCAAAGAAGCATGATAAAAATTTAGAAGTATAAGGTTTCAAGAGATATTCCCAAGATAAAAATATAATGTGATAATGTTTATGGAACCTGTTAAAAGGTAAAGACGACTCAAAAATCACATAAAAAGGTAGACATTCATTCTACCAGACCACTGTAAATCATTCACACTAATTTATGTGGTACCATGAGACAAAATTACACCATAAGTAATAAGTATTCTATGTAATTTAAAGATTATTACACTCAAATGACCAATTTTATGTTCATCAATAACAATTCAAAAGTTATTGATAAGTTTAAAATTTTCAGTTTACAAAGTGAAAAATAGTTGGGACTCTAGATAAAGAAATTGATATCTAATGATGGAAAGAAGTGTATGATTGTGGAATTTGAAAGTTATCTTATTAAACATGGAATAAAACGTTAATTTTTCACACCATATACTCCCCAAAAGAATGGTATTGTTGATATAAATAAAAAAACATTATTGAGGTGGGAAGGACAATGCTAGTTGAAAACAAAATATCAAAATATTTTTGGAGAGAAGTTGTGTGTACTGTTGTACACATTTAGAATAGATGACTTTTGAGACCCGAGAATCATTTCACTTCTTAAGATATGTGGTATAATAAGAATACAATTTTCAATTACTTCAAGTTATTTAGTAGTCCATGCTTTATAAAGAAGAAAAATAGAAAGCTATGAAAGTTTGTAGAGAAATAAAATGAGGGATTCTTTATGGGATACTTATCTTATGTTAGTTGGTATAGGTGTTGGAACAAGAGGTTTCATAAGTTAGTGAACTATTCTAATGTTAAAATTATTGAAAACCAGTGCACATTAGGTAAAATAGTTGAAGCAGGTTTTGAAATATCTAGAGATGACAATAAGAATATTTTAGACTAGCATGTTGAAAAGGAAGCTAAAATTGAACCAAATATTATTGATTTTAATTCATAACATACCAGTACTAAAGATGGGGTTGTTGTAAGTGATATAAAATAATTTCAAAGGTTGAAGAAACATATTGAAATAAAAAAATATCATTGGAAGTCAAAATATCGTATACAAACAAAAAGAATGTTGATAATAGAAAATCAAACTACTCTTATATCATAGGTAGAATCATGAACAATGACTGAAGTTGTTTAACATATAGAATTGATACAAGCTATGAATGATTAACTAGACCAAATTGATAAAAACTTCACTTGGGAGTTTGTGACTAGGCCCAAATATAAAAATGGGATTGGCACAAAATGGACTTTAGAAACAAGTTAAATGAGAAATGTGATTTTACAAGAAACATGGTTAGGCCAATATGAAAGGGGTACTCTCAAATGGAGGGAATTGATTTTGAAAAAACCTCTGTACCAATAGCAATGTTGGAAACTATATGTATGTTTTTTTTAGTGGTTTCACACAAGAACTATAAAGTATATTAAATGGATGTGAAATTATTTTTTCTAAATAGTGACCTTGATAAAGTATTCATTGAGAAACATGATGGTTTCCTTATTGATTTTTATGGAAGCATGGTGTATAAACTCAAAATATCCTTGTGTGGCTTGAAATAGGCCCCCAGAGCCTGGTACTCATAATTAGATGGTTTCCTTAAACAGATGGAGTCCAGAAAAGGGAAAATTAAAGGTAATTTATATGTAAATTAGATGTCTATAGGTACATTTATTTCCATAGTACATATAGATGATATAATATTTTCTAGTGACAAAGCATATCTTTGTGATGAGTTCTTTTAGTAGATAAAAAGATGTTTTAGATGTATTTGTTAGAAGTATTAACATACTTTTTGGGATTATAGGTTGAGTAAAAATTTGATTATATATTCTTATCCCATGATAAATATTCTAGATATTTGTTGAAAATTTTTGACATATAAAAGTCAAGAGAAGTTTTGAATACCATTTCAGTTAGAAAAAAGTTGTGAAAAGATGAGGATGATAACATGGTTGTTCAAATGGATTTTAGAAGAGTCTTTGGAAGCTTGTTGTATTTAACAGATTCAAGGCATGGAATTACCTATATAGAAACTCTATGTTCTAGATTTCAGAGTGATCCAAGGGAGTCACATATTCTTGTATCAAAAAGGATACTGAGATATGTGAAAGTCACATCAAACTATGGGTTTTTGTACAAAAACTGTGTAGATTTACATTTGTTGGGCTTTATAGGTTTGGATCTGCGAGGTGATTACACTTATAAGAGATCCAATTTAGGTTTAACTTTATTTCTTAGTGAGGATTATGTGAGCTGGTATAGAAAAAGAAAAAGAAAAATCCAGTGACACTTAGCACATCTGAGGAAGAATATGTGGAGGCTACACATGCATATACACATGTTTTATTGATACATGTACAACTAGAAAATTTGAATATTGATACTGAGAGGACATTTATTTATTTTTGTGATAATTAGTGTGGAATAGACTTTTCAAATAACCCTTTACAACATTCTAGATCCAAACACATAGACATCATGTATCACTTCATTAAGGAGAGAGTAGTCAATGGAGATATAAAGTTGTAATATGTTTCTACCTAGAATCATATTATAGATATCTTCACAAAATTTATGCCAAGAGAGAGGTTTTATGAGTTATGGTTGAAATTATATGTTAAACTCTCTCCTCTCACTTGAAAATGTGTGAAATACACCCTCATAAGGCTTTGGATTTGGTTGATAAGGGGGGGAATAGTGACACAACTCTTTTTCAAAGGGGGAGAGAATCGTTGTCAAGAGGGAGAGTGTTCACTATTTTTTTGAATTTTAAGTTGTGGTTCATGCTAAATGGGGGAGACATATGAAATAAAAGTGAGAAATGGATGAATGCATTGAGGGAGAAATCATATTTTTCACTTGAACAAAATTGTTTGACACCGAAGGATGAAATTCTCTCAAAAATGTTACATTTTTTGGTAGTGTGGTGCAAGACACTTATTTTTAGTGAAAGGATGCGATTTGATCATTCTCATAATTTTTTATAAAGTTATGGATAGATTTGAGTTTGTTTAGAAGATTTGAATGGAGTTTCCAACAAATCCAAAGGAGGAGATTGAAGTGCCTCTTGGAGTTGTTGATGGTTTGTATTTGTTAACAATCATGGTTGAGAATAATTGGAGGTTGTTGAGATATTATTGGAGCTAATTGAAATTTTTGTAAGATGTGTTGAGAGGCCCTGATTTTAAATGAAGGTGTTCTATGAACATTTGCTAAAGTTGAGAATTATGAAATATAGCTAAGTCTTATCCCATAAGACTTTCTAGAGGCTCGTATGACTTTATTTGTTTGTTTGTAAGACTTTTCATCAACATGTATGACTTTGATTCAAGACCATAATACTTTGTGGAATCATGTATGACTTTTTGTTCGGTGTCAAACTTTGTAAAGTATCTCATAATACTTTGCGTTATGTGTGACTTTGCAGCTTATTTCGTAAAACTTTGTGGGTGTAAGACTTTGAATCGTATGACTTTGAGGGTGCCTATGTTAGACTTTATGTTGCGTGTATGACTTTGAGTTGAGTCATGTATTACTTCTATAGCGACCACGTATGAATTTGAAATCTCATAAGACTTCTTGCCTTTGCAAAAAGTAAGAATTCTACTGTGTGAAAATTATAGATTTCCAGAATTAAATACTATGAAGTAAATAAAATCCGATGATTCTAAAATCAATCTTAAATTCTTCAAACATCACATTTGAAATTTGATTCAAGCTTATACATGAGTGATATTGAAATGGGTGATCACTACTCAAGTTGTCTAAAGTTTTAAGGGCTCTTTACCTGGAAAATTATTGTGGTGGTCGAAGATGAGTTTGTTCTTGAAGAATCTCGAGATATGAAATGGGTGATCACTACTCAAGTTGTGACAATGTTGTGCTAGTTTGGATTTATAATAATCAGTTGTAGTTAATCATGTAGTGATTATAGATGAGTTTTAAATCTTCTGAATGTTCAAGCTATTGAGTTATTGAGTATTATATCATGATGCAGTATTCCATGTTGCGAGATGATTGAAGAAGATGAGTTTGAAGCTGTTTGAATGAAATAAAAAAGATGGGTATATCTTGAATTCACAAATTCATTATTTTTTAATTATTTTTTAATTATTTTTTAATTATTTTTTAATTATTTTTTTAAGTTTCGAGATGTAAGATTTTTCATGAAGGATTGTTATTTCCAATTAATTATGAAAGAAGAAAGAAAGGGAAGTTGTGGTATTTTACTAGAATTGTGCATTTATTTGAAAGATATAATATTTATGAGATTGTGATTCATGTTTGTTAGTCTAACTGAATGAGGAAATGAAAATGATCGTGCATGGTACAATTCTATTAAGAGAATACTTGAGAAGGCTGATTTGGAAATGATTTTATAGAATTAAATTAATTATATAATTCAAAGTTAGATTGACTATTGAGAGAAGTCTATGAACTAAGGTGGATATCGATAGTGAGATAGTTGAAGTTGTGTATAGAAATATTGAGAGAGAAATAGAGCCTGAACCCATTTCTTGAAGAAGAATAGAAAACTTGTTAAAGTATGAGTATTCAGTGAATCAAGATTAAGAAGTTCATTAAGAAGAAGATCTACATAAGATTCTATATGAACTGAGCTAGATATATTTGAATATCCTCTAGGATCACAGAGGAATATCTATATGATGTGTTGCTGAAGCAACTAAATCTTTGAAGAGATCTTTCTCATTCTGATTCTATAGTACTGTATATGTAGTGTGATTTTATGTTTGTGCAAGTAATTTGAATCCACTCATGCTTATAATAAAGAATTCATGGTTGGGGAGACTAACCAACCATGGTAAGGAGTAGGCCTTCCAAGAAGGAGATAAACCTTGTAAAAATTATGTGTTCCTTGTTCTTTTATTTTTAGCATGTGCGAGTGAGGCTGGGTTTTTAAATCTAAGTGGATCGGATCCTAATAGGGAATAGAGGTTGATTTAAAAGAAAGAAATCATAAAAATAGGTCTTCATTGATTCATACCCACCTTCTTGGTGGAATATTACCTTCTTAGACACTTCACTTAACTATAAACATTTTATAATTCTAGCTTGTTCATTATGGACATTCCATAATTTTGAATATAAACATTTTTATATTCATAATATGATTAGTTAATATTATTCATTTTATGGAATATTATTTTAAGTATATGATATATCTATGAATTATAAACATTTTGTATTTAAATTATAAAAACTATTTACATAGTCTTAAATATCGCATTTTAAAATATTATTTAAACCTTTGATAATATCAATCATCAAAACAATTTTGATGTGATTCAAATAATTTCCAACTAGGGCTCTTTTAATTTGAACATTTAAAATTCATCATTGTGATCGTTTCATAATTTTCTTAAATATAAACACTTTATATTTTGCTTTATTTTTTAATTTATTCTATATTAAGTAGAGGGGATTGAAAACCGTAAATACACACGCACTCAGGAACCCCTGTGGATCAAGCCTCATCCCTCCCCACAAGAAATGACAATCACTCACTGGACCTATTTTATTACATAAAGTGGCCTGAAGTCCCAAGTTTTGTACGGCCCTAAGGCCAAAAATAATTTATAAAACACTTATAAATAAATAAATATCTCCAAATATCTTTTTCATTATTTATAAACAACTTATAAATAATTAACTAAATGTATAATTAAATATGAAGGAATATCAATTTTTTCTTATTAATCGTATTATATGATTCATATGGAATCGTAGACTACAATTGAAAGAGCGCAGCTCTATATGCTATCAACCATACCGTACAATTGATAACCATGTCTTCAAATACAATAAACTCGTGGAAACCTTCCAATTATATTATACGATTGAATCTCCCAATTGCTCACTATGATGTAGTATATTGTTTTTTATAATAGACATAGATATTGTATTTGTAGTGCAACGCTCTGTTTTTCAAAAATAGGCGCAAACAATCGTAATTTATGATGAGCTAGAATTGTATGCTCAACGAGTAGAAAATCCGTGATGTTAAACTATATCGCAGCTTACAATATCTTTTATTGTATGTCGCGATATGGTACACATAGAACAAATTATCGAATTTATTTAACAACTTCTATTATGACATGTAATACGATTGGGATTTCTTCATTTCAACACATTATTTCATAAATCTAAAGTCATGGAATTCTCTGATACCACTGATGGGATTTCTAGGGGTTTATTAAATCTTAATATAACCAGCGAAAGCTACTAAATATCACGACCAATATCACCCATGCATAGATAAATGAAATACAAGAAACGAAGAATTGTTGTAAAGCACATACCTTGCATCGTCGGGCCACAACATCATCTCAGACATCTTTTTTAAGTGTTTGATAATGATCACAAAGGGCATCCAAATGACATCCTCTTTGGATAACGTATCCACAGGTTAAGATAAATCGCATGTCGTGCAAGTGGGGTCCTCCTTCCTTTAGGGTGTGTTGGTGCCTTAAGCGTAAAGAAGGAAGAAGTAGAGAGCATACGAGTTTGGGGAAATTTGGTCGAACATCCACACCCATTGTTATCACATGGAAGTGGCTTTATATAGCTCTTGAGGACGCTCTTTGGTGATGCATGCATTAACTCATGTGTTATAATGCACGAGCTAATGTCTCGGCTAGATCCTGTAACATATGCATGAATGCAATTCCACTCCTGTGTTACAACTCTTGTAACATTTCTTAAATGATAACATATGTGGGATATATCATTTGAACGTTAACTCTTAACGTTCGACCATTCATGCAATCAAAGGTAGGACCAAGTAGCATCCATACGTTATGGCGTATGGTTCCTTGTGATTGCAAGATAATGGCTGCTTACGACTAGGACAATCATACTCTGCAATTGGTAAGTCATAGAAGGCAGTAGCATGAAATCTTATTTCATGCCATGCCTTACGACTACCCCAATCATACATTACGATTGTGAGGGCAGTAAGCACGAAAACACTTTTCATGCCCTTTTGCAATATGCCTTTATCATTGGCTATGACTTCCATGCATCTCATACGTGCTAAGTCTTTATATGGACTTATGATTGCTTTCCAATCATAAAATACGGATGGCTTTAGAGAATATGTTTCCTTCAAATATGTGATGGGATAGTGTAGTGGTCGAGAAAGTGAGTTGGTTATACAGTATGAAATGGAAGAGGGTGGTTAATTTGCTCTTTAGAGATGTTTGTAGGTTGATTGTTTTGTTTTATTTATTTCATACATGAATGCATTAGTATGCATCATTCACATGGACAAATGGGAGTTTCGTGAAGGAACATATGGAGCATATTTATACGTCCACCCCTACTTTATAAAACTTTTTTTCAGATTATCTAGATAGAGTTTGTGACGGTGATGGACAACCTTAGCTCTGGACACAGGAAACTTGTTGGTGGAGGTGGATTACACCATGCCTTGCCTAAGGTGTAGATGAGATAATAGACTTGTAGTTATTTTGACATTGTGGTTTGGCTTGTATGATATGACATGTGTTGAATCACTTTATTCACATATCGGGGATGAGTTTTTGCATTCATATTGATCCAGTGTTGTAAAGTTTTTTATTATAAAGGGTAATGGCTTTCATATATCTATGATATTATACCTTTCATGTTATTCGTCAACCTGTGATCCATTGAAAACGAGTTTCGGGGGTCACACTCTAACTCATTACCGGCTTAGGTGGAGTCCTAGCGAGTTAGAGTGTGACACATCAAAGCCTCATGACATGAACATTGAGTTTTAGGTGACGAGATGTTGCTTGATCCCGATGATTGCAAGATTTGAGATAAGTGCATCCCAATCTCAATGTGCCAAATGATTCCCATTGGGCACCCACTTTCATGCCTCTTAGTTCCCCTGTTTTTGCAGTTTTATGTTGCTGGCTTCTTTTGGGTATTCATGCATGGGTCCTTTGTATGGTGTGTTGGGTTTCGATTGTTTTAAGTTCTCACTTAACCCATAAAAATGGATTTTATATTTTTTTTTAAATGAGAGATAGATTTAATAATGCCGATTAAATTTATATTTGCACACAAGGGTTTTAGAATTTTGTGAATATCTCGGCTTGGTCTCATTCATAGACTCACAATACTCCGGATTTATTAAAATAACTATGATAATTGCTTATTAGTAGAATAGTTCCACAACGACCATTCTTACCTTCATTAACTCGTGTTTAGGTTTTAAGTAATTTTTTGTTAATAAAATTAAAAATCTATTCTTAGATTATGCTAATAAACTATCACCAAGTTACAATCCTCCAATAGGGCCCATGCAAACTCAGCCATTATCGAACGTCACATGTTTTTGTATGGGTTTAAGTAGGGTCCTGTATCATTTTGGATTTCTTTTTTAACTTCATGATTTAATTTCACAATGAGCATTTTTTGCAACTTATTTTTGAACATGTTTATTTATTTATTGTTTCAAGCTTAATGTCATGGAAAGTTGATAGATAAATCTGCACGTTGTATAAAGACCATAGATTAAACTATTGGAAGTTTTGGACATGAAATATAAGACACAATTGATCTCATGTACAAATATGATAAAATCACAAATTTGATATTCAAAACCAGGAGCTTCACATTCAAAAATATTTAAAATCAGAAAATTGATATGAGAATTAAAAACTTCATACTAAAGATTTTGAAAACTTGATATTCCAAATCGAGAAATAGATATTTATAATCAAAAACTTGATATCAAAATCGAGAACCCTAATACACAAGATTTCAAAAACTTGATATTCAAAACCTGCAACTTGACACTAACAAAACTGAGGACTAGCTGTACATCTCTGCTACTGCATGGACTGGAAGAGTTTCATGAGGTGCAAGCTGAGGTCCATCTCATTCACCATTGCCTTTTCCTTCTCTTCCTGCGCCACAACACAAGCTTTACAAATGGCGAACAAGAGTGAAAGGTATACAGATCAATGGGTTCCTCTTACAGCCACACAAGGTTGGTAAATTAATAGGTTTCACAAAAAGGATCCCCACAGAACAATTGTTACATACCTAGGAGAAGGGAACGCAGATTTCAGGAACTCCTTATCTTCCTTGTAGACTTGTAGATTCTTGCTCCTCATCAAAAAACCCAAGGCTTCTCTGTTGAATTCCACCAGGGATGCCACCTTGATCAGCTCGCAGAGAACCCCCATAAGATCCTCCTCATCCCACAGCAATGCTGAGGATATAGTTTCGGAAAAATGGGTTGCGAATTCCATGGCACTCCTCTTCCTCCCCATATCGATCTTCTGCACGAAGAGCTTCGAACTCTCCTTGTCCAACCGCAGTGGCTGACTATCCTTCAACCTGATGACCATCCCAGAAGACAAGGTCAAGCTATAGCTCACTGGAATTGGTTCTGCCGTCTCCGAAACAGTGATCCCGAGTAAGCGTCTCACGATTTCATGCCTTCGCTCTGCTTGCATCCCCACAGAAGGATTGGAGAGGAAGCCCAGAATGAGTGAGAAGAGCTCCTTATTCAACAGACCCTTCGTCTGCTTCAACTCAACATTAGGAAGCAGGGACAAGTCTTCAACTCGAACAGCATCAGAAATACAGCGCACGCCGATCTGGCTATACACGTCCAGCAGTTTGGAGTGGCTGAGGGAGGGGAGGTCTGCCAGAGGTTGCCAGACAAACATGGGGCGCGGATAAGAGCTAGCAAAGAGCTCTTTCAGATGAAGATCATCCGCAAGGAATACATCTTTCTTGTCACCCAGCCAAATTTTCTGTCTCGACACAGAATCGGTAGGCAGTTTTGTCAATGTTTCAACGACAGATTTCTTCTGGGTTGAACTCAGACTCTCCCAGCTCCCAGCAACACGAATCCAAAAGGCATGACATTGGGCCACTGACAGCTGTTGGTCACCTGAACCTTCCCACTCCTTCCACAGGCTGAGGTAATCACCGAGTGAAGGCTTGGATGGAACTTCAAATGCACGGGTAAAGAAGCCACGTAATTTATTATCATAGTGTGCATCTAAAATGTTCAAATGTGTAGAGAAGAGACCATCCTCGTCATGGACAACGCAGTCATCAGGGCCAACCCATTCCCCATTGTCCCTCCCTTTTGGGATCCAAATATTCTTTTCAGCCTTTTGGTCAGGTTTCCACTTGAATTCATTGAGATAATTATAGATTCGTTCTATAGTCGTGAAATCCCGATGAGCATTGAGGGAGTTAGTGAGCAACTGGCAACCTTTCTCCACATCAACAGTCACTCCGATTGCATGGAGTTCCAATCTGTATGAGGAAATGGATGACCCATAAAAATCTTCATCAATGAAAGGACCATCCGTTTGCTGCAAAAACCCTGTCCACTCCTCGCTGAACAGTAAGGCTTTGTTTGGGGTCACATAACCAAATTGGGTTTTCACCCATTCCTTGGATACCCTGGCTAAGAAATCATCGGGTGTGGAGGTTGCCCACCTTGGTCGCAACATTCGGATGCATTCCAGCAATGACAAAACACTTACAGGAGCTATGGAGGTGGGGTCTGGCGGGAAACAAAGGCTCTTGGCCACAAAATCAAGGCCATCTTTCAAATCAATGGTAACTCCAAAACTCTCCAGCTGTTCCCTGTATTCATGAATGTCTTCGCCATAGTATTTATCATCTATGAAGGGAAGCACTGTGAACGGGGAAATGAATCCCCAGTCTGGCCCAGACAGTATGCAGCCCTCGGGGCAGCGATATTGGCCATTCCGGGTCCTCAGCCATTGTACAGCGTTAATGCATTTCATAACATCTTCTGGGAAGGCATACTTTCCCTTCAACTTTCTGCAACAAGCCAGAAATGAAAGAACATGTTGTTTTCCGATGGAAGAGGAAGATGCCTGCTGCTTGAAACAGGAAGCTAATCGTAAGGATGCATCCTCAAAATCTATAACCACGCCGATTTTCTTCAACTCATTTTTGAAAGAGACTATGTGGCTCCCATAGAAGCCCTCGTCAACCAAGGGGAAACCATCAAACACCTGCAGAAGGCAGCCCCATTCAGGATTGAACAGAAAACATTCACCTGGGAACATGTAGCCATCGTTTGTCTTCAAGCATTTCTTCTTTTGAAGCACTTCAACAATGTTGTTAGATGACCCAGAATGACAGATGCATTGTAGAAGCAAAAGAAAAACATCAGCTGAAAAAGGGTTTAAGCAAGATGGAGATTTTAGGTTGTCAATAACTAGCTGGTAATTTTCATTGAACCCGACCACCACCCCAAGCAACTTGAGTTCATCTTTGTATGAATGGATCTCTTCGCCATAGTAATCCTCGTTGATGAATGGTATGTCGCTGATCTGTTTTGCAACACTCCAGCCTTGATCAAACAAAACTGCTGCTTTGGGGACTTTGTCACCCTTGGGAGTTCTTAGCCATTGTCCTTCCTTGATACTATTAATGAAATCATCAGCAGGAATCATCTTGGATCTTGAGAATCTGATGAAATTGAGTATTGAAAAAACACTGCTCTTGCTTAAGGAAGAGGAAGCTGCCATTTTCATAAGACACTTTCCAATATACTGACAAGCTTCTCCAAATTCAAACCTCACCCCAATTTTATGCAGTTCCGCCCTGTATTGAAAGATTTGAAAATCATAAAATTCCTCATCGATCAAAGGAATGTCAACAAGGACAGACCCATCCAGAAGAAGATTTCCCCATTGTGAAGAACTCACAAATGTTTGAGATGGTGGCTTGTATGCAGGGCTTTTGTTCAAAGAAACCCTCAACCAGCTTCCCTGCTTTACACACAATAGAAACTTCTCTGGAATTTTGTCATGCCCCTGGGTATAAATCCACCCCAAAAGCTCCAGAGCATTTTGCTTGGTAAGGTGAGATGAGAAGGTAGGGATTACGGCATCAGGAAGAGGGAGTCTAGGAATATCCAATGCCACAACAAACCTTGAGATGAAATGTATCAGTTCCCCACCAGATGTGCACATTCCTCCAAAATTTCCAGGCTGGAGATAATCCACGTTAAGTTCCACATAGCCTTGTACCTTCCATGGATTAAAGTCAAACAGTTCAGCCCATTTGCTTCCTTTACGGGGAAGTACAACCCCATTCCTTTGAATATGCACATTACCATGGACATCTACAATCGGCATTTTGCAAGACAAACCACTAACCTCATGTTCACCCAAATACCCCTTAACGTAAGAATGATACAAAAAGTGTGAGTACGCAATAGCAAGCTTCCAATCCATGCTGACTGCAAAACTGATGTCAGTAGCATACCCAAGCACCGTATAAAAAGTAACTTTCACTGTATATGAGAGCCACCAATGGAGCGTCTGCCTTTGAGAACAGGAAGAAATAGCCTCTTGTGTTGCCTTGGGTAAGCAAAAGCAAGCTGATACATGTTTGAATTCTCGGGACCAGTCAATGAGCCATGACATTGAAGAGGGATGCCCACACATAAATAGTCTAGTTCGTCCTCCTACAGCCACAGCTTCATTTATGCTACAAAAAGAGACTTTCGAGTTGAGATCGACATACTTCATTAAGGGCATGCGTGTCACACTGGTTTTCTGAAATTTTGATATCCAATTCACTGCAAGAAATGCCAGAAGCTCCACATAAACATCTTCTGACAAACGACACACCAGGTTTGAGCTTCTAATGCACGTTGCATACCACTCGCTACTGACAAATTGAATTCCTAAAAAAATAAGAACGTCATCAGATACTCTTATGTCAAATGACCTACTCATGATTTTAGTTTCATGAGAAAACAGATTGTGCAAATATATTCCTTGCTTTTGAGCTTTGATCAGAATATTCCAAAAGGAAGGCATCAATCTTTTAACTTTAGAAGGGCTGCCAAAAAACCTTTGATCCTTGTATAGCTTGCAAGGAATGATGTCTTCCACAAGCAGCATTGCTTTAATTGTATCCCTGACAACATTCAGCTGTGAATAACAAGACTTATTAATCGGTAAAAACCTGAACATATTGGGGAGGTTAAATACGGGAGCATTTTTTGTCTCGAGCACCAATGATTTGAATGCATTGATAAATGCAACAGGGACACAACCAAGAATCCCTTTGTTCCATTTGTTATCAAAGAGGATAGTTTCCCTCGATGACGCCAAAAGGAAATCCGCTTGGATGATGAAAGGGAAATTTGTAAACATCTCTGTAGGAAGATATGCATAGAGACCAGGTGATGTGGCTCCCCGTTTAAGGCGCTCATCAAAGGGGAAAGCAAGAGTGATGGACAACTCCCCCACCTCAGTTCGCTTTTCATCTGTGTGCTCTGGCTTTACAGGAAACTTTTGCCTCCACATGTGATATCGGCATTCACTGTCAAAATCACCGACCTTCTTACCAGCTGAGAGGTGGACAGTGTAAGATTCAGCATCAATATTTTTCCGGGTAATGAAGTTGGTTTCACTTGCAATGGCAATAGCACTCACAGTGCTGGCCCTTGGCTCCTTGTTGTCCTCCCTAACTGATAATCGCTTGATCTTCGAGAGAAATAGCAGGGCCTCAGATTGAATAGATGATAGCTGTTGCTTCACTGGAGCAACTTTCTCAGGTTTCAGGGGGAGGACCAATGCTGTGGCTGGAAGCCTAGATGCAGAGCCATAAACAAGTTGTAAATTGGACAGAATGGAAGCATCATCAACCCATTCAGGAACAATGTATCCGATCTTGCAGTGAGGACATGGCTCATCACTGAATCGTATATGATAGCCATTACTGAATATGTAAGGTTTTGATGAGATGAGAAATACGCTTTTGAAACCAATACCTGAAAGAGTGAGAAGGCTAAAGGTAATTAAAAATTAGCTCTGAAAGCAGCTTAAGTAATTCTACATGAGAAGGCTAAATGTGATTAAAAGATTAGGTTTGAAAGCATCTTTAGTAGTTATACATGATTCAAAAAATAAACCACAGAAGAAGAAAAAACACAGCAACTGCTTGTTGTGACTGCAGCAACTGCTTGTTGTGACTGCATATTTGGGACTGAATTGATGCAAATATTAAAAGTGTTTTCTTTTAATAACAGTAGAATTAGTAGTTTACCATACCTTTCTCGCCGATGTAACCACTTTTCCTGTTGCCTTTCTTTGTCGAACTCCCAACGCTGCAGATTGAGCTTATGTTTTTGGGAGAAAAACCCTTCTCGTTGTTGAAAACCAGCAAAGTAGAGGAAGCTCCGGTGCCTGTTATGTCACGAGATGTCACAACGAACTCAAGGGATGGGTCAACCTCTTCAGGGTACTCGTTATCTTCAGCATTCTGCAAAAAAAAGGAAGAAAAAAAAAATACAAAACAAAAAACAATTCTTAGTAATGATCATTGTCCTTTTGAAGAAGGGAGAGGACGTCATTGTGAATTAAAAACCTGGATGAGTTCCATTAGAAAGTGAACATCTTTAGCATAAAGTTCAGCCGAAAAAATCTTAACAGAGTGGTGCAAATCGTTCCTTAGCGGATTAAGAGTCTCTGCTCCGATGGAGAACTTCTCTTTTCTAATCTCCCTGATGTGCTCCCTCGGCGTCGCCATTGCCGCGGGTCCCTTTGGTGACAAACCTCCTCAGGCCTCCAGACAAAGGCAGCGAGGCGATAAATGACGGAAGGATATTAATGTTCGGGTATTCCAAAACCCAGACCTAATTAAATAATTTATTATTTATATATTTATAAATAATTTATTATTTATATATTTATAAATAATAATAATATGATAAAAATATATTTGTATATTTTGATTTTGTCTAGATTTATAAATGAATCTTATGCCGAAATATAATTAAATTAATCTGAAATACTCTTGGAGTTGTTGATATAGTTGTTTTTGAGGTGTCTGAATTGTATTTGAGAATTGTCTGAGATAGTTTGAAGAAGTTCAGAAGTTTTAAAAATCAGAAGATTATGTCCAACCTGATAATTTTGACAAAGCACTAAGCGTATGGATTTGTCGTTGAGCGTAGGGTTTTGTCGTTGAGCGTAAAGCTTTAAAGTGTTGAGCGAAGTCTTTGATGAGCCAAATGTAAGTCTTCTGAGTGTTGGTCTTTGTGAAGTTCGGCATCCAAATTTTGTCCAAGGCATGAACATTTGACTCATCGTAAGTCTATGAGTTTTTTTTTTACAAAGGAAAATAATATATTAATCATGGAGATCAGCAGTCACAAAGTCATACAACCATGAAAAAAAAAGATCAATCCAGATATGATTCGCGTCAGAAAGGTCACAAGAGGTCAGATGGTGGGCTGCTTCATTTCCTTCCCTTTTGATGAAAGAGGAGCAGGTTGTGAAGTTTTGACTAAGAGACTGAATTTTTGAGGAAGCCAAAAGTTTGGAGGTCACCATCATTAAACCTGATCGCATTGATGACGGTGAGACAATCTGATTCAATGTGGATAGCTTCTCATCCAAAATCTTTTGCAAATTTCAGCCCGACAAGGATAACGAAGGCTTCAGCAACGACGGACTCCCAGAGAGCGTGGTTTGATTCATGTTTGGAAGCTATAATTTGGTCATGATGGCCCTAGGCCAAGAGTTCCATTCCAATAAATTCATCCTTAGAGAGAGACGCATCAACATTGATCTTAAGGATCCCTTTCGGGGGAGGGCACCATCGTGAGGCAGTTGTGTGAGTGTCAAATGACCCATGCTGATTAGAGTCCTGATTCCACCCCTTGATCCAGGAGGTAGCCCGTTCGGTCCAGAACCCGGAAGGCATTGTTGTGTGATTAAAGATGAAGTCATTTCGTCGAACCCAGATGATCCAAGCCACGATGCACCATGAGACAACTTTATCAGTAGTGAAAGAAGAAGACCACAATATCAGCAGTGTTGGAAGGTCGGCACCTTATCCAGCATAAGATTCATAACAGAGCCCCAAGAAGTCCAGATCTCCTCCACCCCCGGGCACTGGACGATCGCATGTAGAGAAGATTCCAGGATACTCGAGCAAAGGGGACATTCCTTGTCATTCGTAACATGACGAAATGCGAGGAAGTCCATGGTGGGGAGAATACCATTGCAAACCATCCACCAAAAGTATCGGATTTTCGGGGGGCATTCAGATGCCAAAGAGTTATCCAAAATCCCTCCCTTTTCTCGGACTGAGCATCAAGAGCAAGCCTATATCCTGACTTCACCGTATAGGATCCAGAAAAGTCGTTGCTCCAAAATAAATAGTCTTGCCCCGCATCATTCACACGGAGGATGCTAAGAATAATCCTCTTGTCCCTATCGTTGAACCATGAATTGATTTTATCCATACACCACCCAGTCCCATGATCATCAAACAAGCAACGAACATAGACATTCTCATAGCCAAGAAAGGCTGGGGAAGTATCCCACATACCATATTTATTGATCAACTAGGATTCATTCCAAATGTTAACTTTCATACCATCCCCAATCCTCCAACCTAGCTCTTTATTAAGTAAATATCTTGATCCCCAAATACTTCTCCATAGAAGGCTGGGGCGAGATCCAGGAGAGGAGTTCTGGAAATCCGAGTGGGGAAAATATTTTTCACAAAGAATCCACACACAGAGAGAAGATGGATGAATCATAAGGTGTCGACCTTGTTTGGTCAAAAGGGCATCATTAAAGAGTCGAAGATCCCGAAATCCCATTTCACCGCCTATTTTAGGGGTGCATAGCGACTTCCAAGCAATCTGGTGTATTTTCTTTCTTCCATTATTGTGACCCCACCAGAAGTTAGCAATGCGGGAGTGAATTTGGTCAACAATCGCTCTAGAAAGATTAAACAAGGACATGATATAGCTGGGGATAGACTACAGAGCGACTTTGATGAGTGTTTCCTTACCCACTTTAGAAATTCTTTTTGACGTGTAGCCTTGGATTTTTTTTCTCTATTCTATCCATCGTAGATGAGAAAAATTCTTTTTTTGATTGGATGAAAAGTGTGGGAAGCCCAAGGTATTTTTTGTGCTTATCAACCATTTGAATACCAGCAGTGAGACAAACTCTGCTCTCTTGGTCGGTGGGACTGTAGTACTGAAAGATATTTATGACTTTCCCTGATTGATTGCTTGTCCAGAGGCCCTCTCGTAAAGGCGGATCACACGGAAGATAGTGAGACATTCATTATAGGTAACTCTAGAGAATAACAGGCAGTCATCCACAAAGAAAAGATGCGAAACAGGTGGGTTGGCCCGACAAACCTTTGCCCCATGAATCAAATTTGAGGAAGTTGTCAAGGAAATGAGGTTAGAAAAAACATCAGCCACCAAGATGAAGAGAAACGGGGAGAGGGGATCTCCCTGACGAAGGCCTCAGGTGGGTGAGAAGCCTTGGGTGAGACCACCATTGACATTAATCTGAAAAGAGACAGACGAAACACAATGCATGATCATATCTGTCCATTTTGATCAGAAACCCATTTTTGTCATAATGAACCGGAGAAAGTGTCATTCCACTCTGTTGTAAGCTTTGGTCATATCCGGTTTCTAGGCCATAATACCTCTTTTCTCGGTAGATCTTGTTTTCATAGAATGAAAAACTTCACGGGCCACAATAGCATTATCTGTGATAAGCCTATTTGCTACAAAAACACTTTAATTTTCAAAGATAATGACAGGTAACCACATGCGCAAAAGATTGACCAAAATCTTTGAGAAGATCTTGTAGGAGACATTGCAAAGGCTAATTGGCCCAAATTCCGAAGCCAAGATGGGTTTCTTAATCTTTGGGATGAGGTTAATAATTTTCTCGTTAATAGAGAAGAGGTTGATTTCTCCAAACCAAATACCTTTCATTAGAGAGCAAATGTTGGGGATGAGAGTGTGCCGGTATTTCTTGAAGAAAAGAGCATGGAAGCCATCAGGACCCGGGGCTTTTGTGGAATGAATATGTTTAAGATCTTGAAGAATCACATCATCCAAAGAGTCTTTTGTGAGCTGGTGATTCATCTCATCAGTGATCACATGTTTGATGCACGACTCAACATCAGAAGAAATGGTGGAATTTCCTATAGTATAGAGATTTTGAAAATAATATGAAATAATATCATGGATACCTTCAAGATTGGTCACAGTTCCACCATTAGGGTGAGATAGGCACAAAATATTGTTTTTGTGACACCTAGAAGAAACCTTCTGATGAAAGTATTGGGTGTTTGCATCCCCTTCTTTAATGTGGGTTTCACGCACGCGCATTGCCCAGAAGCTTTCCTTCATGCAAAGAGCCACATCCAATTCTCTTTGGATAACACCAATTCTGGAGAGGATACCATCAGTTGGAGATCAGGCAAGTAGGGCATTAAGCTGTCTTTCTAAAGAGTCACAATGCTTGTCAGGTTGACGAAATTTTTTATTTCTCCAAGACCTCAGATTAGTAGTCACCTGCTTGAGGTTAAGACCAATTTTTGTGTTACCACCCTTCCAACAAGATCAGATGACTTCTTCACATTCATAGTCTTTTTTCCCAAAAGCTTTCAAACCAGAAGGGTTTCCCATATCTTGGGGTGCATCTATTTTGAGAGAAATCAATAACAATAGTGAAGTGGTCCGAACAATTCGGTGTTGGGTGGGCGATATGGAACATCTTGAATATGTTGGTTCATTCTATCAATCCCAAAAATCTATCTAGACACTCTTCAATGTGTGTGCATTCCGTGTTCCCCCAAAACTAGGTGAAGGGATTACCTGCATAGCCTAGATCAGCCAAATCCGCCCTGGAGATGGCATCCCTGAAGCCTGACATTGAGGCAGAGGACCGACATGCACCTCCACGTTTTTCATTATGGAACATAATCTCATTGAAATCACCACCAAAGAGGATAGGTCTAGGCCTTCCTCTTCATAGTGAACAAAGAAGATCCCATGATTTCTATTTATCATTTTATGATGGCCATCCATAGAAACCCACAAATGTCCATGGTGGAGAGAGGTCATCATGGATGGATGCAGCCACATGGTTCAAAAAGTACGAGATTATTCTGACATCAATGTTATCTTTCCAAAAGAGACACAATCCCACTGAGTGGCCTTGGCAGGGGATTGGGAAGCTGCATTTGTATGAAATACCAGTATTGTCCTTGTTTTCCAGTATGGTTTTGGACAAAAAAACCATATCGGGGTGACTTTGTGCGCAATGCCGCTGGAGAATCCGAACCGTTCGTGGGTTTCCAAGCCCCCGACAGTTTCAAAATAGGATTTTCATTACTCTAGGTGGGGCTAAGACATGCCCGCCTTTGCCTCTGTAACTTTAAAGAACTATCCATCACCTATTTCTTTCCACCTTTTTGGAAGGCTTTCAGTCAACTCACGAGTCTCTAATCGCCGTTTATGCTCATCGGGTTTCGCATTAATATGATCACCACCTCTATCTCCGCGATTCATCCTTTTCCACATTTGATGGTTTAAAGGACCCGATGATGTTATTTGGACCATATCAGTTTCAACTTATGACTCTTCATAGTAAGCGTTTGATTGCAAGACTTGGTGAACGTAATGCTTCATGACTTAGACTAATTTCTGAGTTTCTATTGTGTGAAAAATCAAGTTTCCAGAATTTAAATATTTCAAAGTAACAAAAACCTGACGATGTTAAAGTTAATCCTCAATAGTTAAAACATCACATCTAAAATGTGATTCAAGTTGTTGCATGTGACAATTCAATAATGGTGATTTATGTTGGTACTTGTTTGATGTCTCAAGCTAGTTTATTTGAAAAATTACAGTTGTGATTGAAGTTTTGTCTATTCATGAAGAGTCGCCGAATATTAAATCTGGAAAGTAATTATGATGATGTTGTGTTTTCCTCCATATCAAATAATCATTGGGATTAGATTATGCAATGATTATAGGTAAGTTCTTAAAGAAGGTATAGTAAAGCCAATGAGTAATTTTTTGTTATGCTGAGATACGATTCTTGTTGTGAACTGTTTGAAGAAGACAGAGTTTGAGATTGATTTAGTAAGGAAGAAGACATATATTCATGTAATTCACAAATTCATATTTTGTGAATTATTTTCATTATTGAATGAGTATGGAGCAGATTATGGAATTATTTTTCATTGAGCTACCAAGAAACAAGAGGGGTAGAAGTGGTATTTCATTGTATACATGTATTTATTAAGAGTGGAGAATATCCAGGTGATCATGGTGCATGTTTGAGAGCCTAATCAAATGAGGAAATAGAGGAGGATCATCCTATACAATTTTGTTTGAGAAGAATCAGGAATGTTGAGTTGGAAATTAAATTATCGAAATTAAATTAATTCCAGCATGTTGAGTTGCCCTAATATAATGGTTTTCAAAGCAAGAAAAGAGAAATTTCTAAAGACTGTAGAAATTGAGAAAAAAAAAGAGAGATGGATAGAGTGCTTGAAGCTGAAGTTCAGAGATAACCATATGCATTTAATTGAGCTTGAGCTATCAGTGAGATCATCTAAGGCTGAGATTGAGGTGCAGTTCTACATTGTATTTGCATGAAGTGACTAGTTGTTCTTGAATATTTCTTAAAGGCCCATCAAGGGTGATCTCATTTATCATTACTAAAATAACCAAACTACCAAGAATATCTTTTTCATCTTGTTTACACATTCTGTATGAAGTCCACGTGAAACTTCAAAACCCGGTGCGACTCTATACTAGAATTGTGTGACTATGTGCCAACATTAT
Source organism: Viscum album (assembly GCA_963277665.1). Lineage (NCBI taxonomy): Eukaryota > Viridiplantae > Streptophyta > Magnoliopsida > Santalales > Viscaceae > Viscum > Viscum album. Next base: position 562,649,884 of record OY728164.1, on the reverse strand, counting down.
AAGCTTGTTATATATTTTTTACTTATAGTGAAGAATATATAGTTGTGGATACTAACCAACCATGATTAGAAGTAGTTTAACTACAAAGGGTCAGAACCTTGTAAAAATCCCCATGTTCATTGTCTTTTTATTTTCTGTATACATGAGTGAGGTTGAAACTCTATACTTGAGTGAATTGAACCTTAACAGGTTGCAGGGGTTGATTTAATTAAGAAGAAATTATAAAAACTGATCTTCATTAATTAATTCCCTCTTCTTAGTGGATTAATTAATTTTTAGGTTCTCCAACTAGGATCAAATCCTAGTCCCTCTATTTAATTCAGTAAAGTGCTTAGAATGGAGAATCTGAATACTGTGAACAATTAGGGTGTGCCTACTTTTGATGGAAAAAATTATCATAGTTGAAAGAATAGAATGTTTCCATATCTTATATCCCTTGACTTTGTAGTTAAAGATGTTGTTATATTTGGGTTTCCACCCATTAAAAAGAATTATCTAATGAACCTAGCTTACAAAAGAAAAATAGAGAATAATGGAAAATCAAAAAATTCTATCCTTATATCCTCATCAGCAGAAGTCTACACAAAATCGATGGAAGTTCAATCAGTGAAAGAAATATGAGATAAGTTTAAAAGTATCTATAACATCCCAATATTTTCATACTCAAATATTAAATCTATTTAGATGAATATTTAATAAATAACAATACTATCCACGCTAGAACCGTAAAGGTTTAGAGTATTTAGAGATTAAATGTACAATCTTCTTGTTTTATGAAAGACCTTCAACATGTCCCATAGAGATATTCCCACTTAGTACTCTTCATAGGGATACCTACTAAAAACTTTCTTTATATCATGGGGAAAAGAAATATAAGAAAAAAAGTGAGATCATATGCTTAGTAAGGGTAAACAAGGTAGATAACAAACAAAACATGGACATAGGGGTATAAAGACATGAACATAATAATTTAAAATTATACCCTGTATATCAAAACCATAATAATGAGTCAAGGAATAAATCTTGGAAGTTCATAAAACATGAATCATAAAAGAGTCAAAGAACACAAACCATGAGAGCATAACATAAGACATGGAATTGCGGCACACATAAGCATAAATAATCATTTACATATTAGTCAAGGATCATTTCCAAGACCATCATAGTAGAAAAAGTCCTTACAAAACCAAGTTCTCTCCTTGTTCCAGCTCTGTATTACTGAACTGGTTCCACTCCCATTATAGCCATGTATTACTAAACCAAGTTCACTCCCCATTCCAGTCTTGTCTATCTCATGAGATATAAATCTCCCAATGCATTGGAGGAAGATATAGGTCCCACCCATCACATAATTAAAATCATACATATGTGTGCCCCATGAACATAAATCATTCATCATATCATAACCCTGTGAAAATAAATGGGTTTATAAACATTTCATCATTGCATAACCTATGGAAAAGTAGAAGAATTCATAAACATCGTGTCATCATAAACATAAAACATCTAGATAAAGAATAAGGATGATATACTTTGATCATATTCCCAATAAATCATAAATAACATCAAATAATATTTTCTCATATGGAAAATGATTTTGAAAGATCACTTGAAATAATTCTTAAGGAAAATATCCTTTACATTTTGAAAACATTTTTTTAAGTTGCACAATTACAAAGTAAAATATTTTATTTGAAAAGAACCTTGTAAGATTATATAGAAAACTTTAAAATATTAATGCTTCATGAAATCTGAAAAATCATCTCATGTCGTATAAGTTAAAAAAATTCCTTCCATATTTTTGTCAGAAAAGTCAAAAAGTACTTTATTTGGAAAATGATAAAAATATTCCTTTTAAATCATTTTGTAAAAAGTAAAACATTAGTAAAAAGGAATTTAAACATTAATAGTATAACAGTAAAAACATTTTTGAAAATATTTATTAGGATCAAAAGGGGCCTAAATACCCTGATAGGGTGGGTGAATCAGGGTATGGATATTCTATTTTAAAATTCTTCCTTCCCCACTGGATCTTGAACTCAATATTATAAGGGTAAATTTGTTTGCACTTATATGTTACTATTGATATTATTCATCCCTTATTTATCTAATGATGATGATGCTTTTAATGTGATGCAGGAATAAAAATAGACAAACACAAATATTTTTACTTGGTTCACCCTCATTGGGCTACATCCAAAGAGCATACAATGATAATGTGCCAATGTATCAAATTAACTAAATATAACTACCAATAATATTTTGGGTAGATCAATTCTATTCCCATGCTCACTGCCTTTACAATGTTTAGGGTCAGGTCACTACTTTCCCAAGGGTCACTCCCTATTTCTCTATCACTGTATCACTGCCAGTAGAAAGGATAACCTTCTTCCTCTTCTTTTTCTCACTACAATGGGAAGAGATCCACTCACAGTTTATAGACCTGTAGGTCTCTTCATTTTCATTAATACATGCATTCTCAACTGTTGATAGATGCTCTGTTAAAGTCCAACTTTCATCCATAGATGAATACCACTTTGCCTATGAAACACTAGACAATTCCTTTTGAAACTCTTTTTCTAAGCACTATGCCTTCGCGAATCTCCCGCTTTTTCAAAGCTCAAACAAGCCGTTTCAATGATCCAACCTCTTCACGAAGCTCATAGGTTCGCAGAGCTCACAATTTATCAAATCTCACTAGATCATAGGGCTCTCTAGAGCGTAGATCTCACTGCTTCGCAAAGATCACATTGGTCTTTGTGATTTCACAAATCTAAACAAGCCTTTGCAAAATGCACATCCTCTATGACACCAAAATGGCCTTTGCGGAATGCCTTCCTTTCGTAGAGCTCAACTGCCTCTGCGAATTCCATTTTCTTTTACGAAGCTCCCTACTCCATGAATCTTCTTTGCAATTCAAGAGCTTAAAGTTTTTTGTTTGACCTCTTTGCTTCTCTCAAGGGGGTTGAGGTATATTTATAGGTGATTCCACCGACCCTCAAACCTTCCACACATAGTTAGCACCATGTCATCTCAAATCGTAGAGCTCCAAATTTTCTGAGGAAATTCACTCTGTTTCGCAAAGCACCATGACAATTTTTGGATCATAGAGCTCGTCATAATCATGAATCGTTCCATCAAAACCTTTGCACCGCAGTGATGCTCTACTCACAATGCTCTTCGCCACTACAATGATCTCTTATAAAGATCTTCTCTTCTTCCATTCACGAAGCTCATCGTAATCATTAAGAACACCATAAACATTCCTCATGTCTTCATGAAATCTACTTCATGAAGCCCATATTCATGAAATTCATGCCTTTTCCATATTTTGATGAGATCTTCAAGGAAATCCACTTTTAGCAATGCTCACCAAATCCCAAATTTTGGACCCCCAAAAATTTGGTAAACACTAGAAAATGGTGCCACCTTGTATCTATTCTTTTGTACCACCTCCAAATCATCCATTCCTTTGTCATGATTCTATGTCAACATGAATCTCCTTCCATCATATACCATTATTCACCTCTTGTGATTTAGTTAGTGACCAAAGATTCACTCACCACATACTATGTCACATACATGACATATTTTAAAGGTATTTTTCATTTAATTTACATCCTTGCTTTGTTTTGTGGGTTTCCCTAGGTTTTATGGAGGAATAGATGAGTTTTCATGAATTGGGCCAAATCGTGAGCCCAATTCCAGATTGAAAAATAAATTTTGATGCTTTTATAACTTTTTCATTTTTCAACATTTTTCATCCATTCAAATTCCTACTTGGCCTTAACTAACTTATTAACACCACCAAGTCAATTTGGAGCCTTTAGAAATCTATAACCAAGGTTTATTTGGGTTTTTATCTAAGGGGTTGGGCCTGCCCGAAATCCCAATTCCTGTTTTAAAAATAATTTTTTTATGTTATAAATTATTCAATTTTTTGGATTTTTCGGTGATTACAAGTCTCACCCAAGACCATTGAACCCAGAAGCGTGTCTGAACTCTCTCCCCCCTCTTTGGAGATCTGGTTAATCGTTATTTGGTGTCTAACTTCATAGGATTCCTCAAATCGTCCATATTTGAAGAGGTAAAGTCTTTCTTCCATAACTATCTCAATTCTTAATATTTTTCCTCCATTCCAGTTCCTAAATGACCTAATAAATCTTTTTCGAACGAAACCTGAATTTTGGATGTTTTAAATTTCAGATACTGGTGTTTTGGAGTGATTACTTCAAGATACTTCAAGTAAATGAGTCCCTTTCTTTCCTCTTTCAAATTACTTTGGGTTTTATTCACTGTTCTTAGGGTTTCTTCGCTTATCATTGAGTTTACTAATGTAAAGAAACTAGGTTTTCGAACCTAGGGTTTAACTTTGGACTTTTGGACAATTATTGTGGTTTTAGGTTTGATCTAGGTCTCTCTTGGTGCGGAGGGGGTGCGATTTGATTTTCGCACGGAGATTCAAGGGTTTTTGTTACTTTGGTCGGTGATTCCATTGTGCATGAAAATTTTGTGAATTAGATTGCTGTTTTCATGGTATTTTAATGTTTATTTCATTTTAATGTTTTTGTAAAAATTGGTTTTAGTTTCATTTATAATGCAAATGAATTTTAAGTTCCAATTTTTGGTGAAATTGGGGGTTTTTCATACAAATCTTTTATTGGTTCATTTTAGGCTGACCTATAATTACTTAGTTGATTTTATTGAACTGTATTAGGACTGAAAATCATGTTTTGAATGTTTATTCTTTTTGTTTGTTGCTGCAAAAGTTTGTTTAAATGGTGTTTGGGGAGCAAATGGGCTTTAAGTGCGATGTTTGTGTGAAAATGGTGGTTTTTAAAAGATATAACTTATTGGTTCACATTGGGCTGCCCCACAACTGAATTTTTGGTTTCATTAAAGGGTATTGAACTGAAATTTTGTTTTTATGACTCACAAGTGTTCACATAGTGTGCAAAGTGTATATTTTAAAGAGCCTTGGGTGCAAAACAACGTGATATTTTGAGAGGTTGTTTTAATGAAAATCAAAATATTTTATTGTGTGTTTTAAATGGTAAAAAATGTGTGTAGATACTATACTGTTTGTTTGTGACCAGAAGTGATATTTTATATACAAAAATATGTGTTTTTTTACTGAAATTTTTTGAGCACAAAAGTAGAATCTCGGGTACTTAGGTGAGCGAATATGTACTAGTACGACTAGTGGATCGGATGGGTTGTGTCCCTGTTTCACTGAGAAAATGGATAACGACAACTCTAACTAAACTATGTCAATGATATTTGGGGACAACTAGGTTATGGGTATGTTCCCTACTAGTGGATCATGCACAGGAAAGGATTGTGACTTGGATACTTTACACTGAGGTACGAGGTACATAGGGCCCGAGACTATCTAGTTGCCTAGGGGTGTTCCCGGTTTTGGTGCTCATCGGATTTGTGGTATTTAACCTTGTTGTGGGGTGTTTTTGGAATTAATTTACAATATCTCACATGTCTATTTAAATGTGTGAACATTCTGAAAATTTTAGCTTGAAAACTGTTATCAATTGAAAGTTGCATTTCTTAGATTTTATCACTGCTTTTCTTTGCGTATTAAAACTGCTTGATTTTTCACATTGTATTGCATTATATTTGGAATAATTGGGTGGTATCCTATTGGGATTAGGCTCACACCCTACTTACACCCCTTGTGTGTAAGTAGACCTTATTATGCTTGACTCAGGTAAATGGAAGGCTAAGGGTGATGGCTGTTCAGGGTGTTAGTCCCCATCGCTGGGGTGGAGTTGTGGAGAAGGCTTGCGGGTGATGACCCCCCTTGTCATGTGGAGTCCTTGAAGATGTCTTTATATTGTAATTATTTGTATTTGAAACTCTTTTAGTGTCTTTAAATAAATGTATTCAAATCTGGTTTTGTTATGAATTGTTTAGCATGGAAATTTCAGATTCTAATTATTGATTGTTTTTTTTATGTTTTATGCTTTCATACTCGGGTAAATCATTCCCAAACCAGATTTTTTTGATACCCGGGCACTTGTGCCAGCCCTTGGGGATAGGGAACGCCCTTCGGAACTTTCCATGGGCCGGGTTTGGTGTCGTTAATGGTGGCGACCAGATCCGGTTCATGACAAAATGGTATCAAAGGAGGTTAAAGTTTTTGGGTTATATTGCTATTTTGGGATGAGTCGGGATAGACAGGAGCTAGGAATATCGGGGCTCAGGGTTTTGGTTGTGAGTAGGGTGCCTGGTCCGCACCTCTCATGGTAGACCCTGAGTCACCAGGGGATGTTGGAATTTATGGATTGACTTCACTTCCAGGTGAGACATGTGGGCTGCATACCACATGTGGACATCAGGAGGATGTAGATTAGTTGTTTCTTTTATTACTGGAATGTGTTTAGTTTATTTATATTTGATGTATTTGATTATAATTTTCAGAATTGTGGTATTGACTATTGTTTTGTGACTGTTGCATTTTGTAGCAACATGCCTCCCCGCAAAGCTCCCACGCGCCCACAGGAGGAAGCTGGAGAGAGTTCTCCCACACCGATTGATTAGAGGCTCTTGGAGGCTGTGGTTAGGGATATCCAAGCTTTGGGACAAGGACCATCTCCTACTCCTATTCCTTTTAGGGAAGAAGAGACAGGTCCTAGAGAAGATAAAGGACAAGAGTTTCTGAAAAACAAGCCTCCTACCTTCCGAGGTAGCTCAGAACCCCAGGAAGCAGAAGAATGGATCGAGAAGATCGAGTATATGTTTGAGTTCCTGGAAACCCCGAGGAACTCAGGGTGAAGTGTGCCTTATTTATGTTGGAGGGTCCTAGCCGTAAGTGGTGGGAGTCAGTGCTTCAGGCTGGGAAGAATGAGCAGATGCGCTGGGGAGATTTCAAGGATGTCTTCAATGAACATTACTTCCCTGAGGTATTGTCTTATGCTAGGTCTATAGAGTTTATGGAACATGTTCAGGGGAATCTATCTGTGATGGAGTATGCCAACCGTTTCATTGAGTTGGTTCGGTATGCTCCAGAAATTGTCTCTAATGAGCAGGCGAAGGCCCAGAGGTCTGAGAAAGGCTTGCGACCAGAGATATACTCCCAGGTGTTCTTGTTTAAGCTGAGGACCTATGCTGAGGTCATTGATCGGGAGTGCATGGTGGAGATTGATAGGAAAGGCAGGGCTGGTTTCTATGGTTCAGTATCAGCAGTGGGTAGTGGCAGCTCCTCAGAGAAGAAAAGGAAGTGGGAGGATCATGTGAAGAAAGGAGGGGGCAGTTCAGGCCACTCTTCCAGGCAGCTTTCTTCTGCGGCTTCTGATGTGAGATCGGTTATGTGACACTAATGTGGGAGGTCTGGGAATATCCGACCAGCATGTCCACTTCCTCCAAAGCCTTGTTACTAGTGTGTAGGTATGGGGTATTTGCAGCACTTCTGCGGTGTGGCATGTCCACTCCCAAGTGGGGCAGGGTCGGTGGCTTCAAGAGGAGTTCCAACACAGTCCGAGCCGTCAAGGATTGGGGGATCTCCATTTGGAGGTCGTGGTGGTAGGGCTGGATCATCTTCTAGGCAGAGCCAGTTCAGGGTACAACCACAGACCATCGGTCATCCTCAGGTAGATACTGGACATCTCCATGTAGTGGATCAGGCACCAGTAAGATCATAGGTGGGACCGTCGACAGTTTGAGGTACCGTTCTGATCACACCTTCTATAGATAATGCTCTTTTTGATAATAGTGCCTCTGTTTCATTCATTTCTTCCCATTTTGTGGACATTCTGAATTTTCCAACTGAGTTGATGTCTTTCGCGATGGAGTTGGTGACACCGCTGGGAAAGAAAAAGGAGCAGGGCCTCAGGTGCCCCTCATGTGCACTTTCCGTGTCAGGGGTTGAGATGGAGTGGGACCTCCTGGTTCTAGATATGGAACTGTTTGACATAATACTTGGCATGGATTTTCTAGTACACTTCCAAGCACACATCGATTGCTACAAACGGCGTGTGAGTTTCACGGAACCTGATGAGAGTCGTCAGGTTTTTCATGGAGAATGGGATCCTCGGTCAGGTCGCGCAGGGCCTCCACTCCCAGAGTTGGGAAGTGTTATCTTCCAGTTATCTTCGCTCGTGCTAGAGGATGGTCTTTCCCCTGAAGGTGTACTACCTCATGTAGTGAATGAGTTTCCAGAGGTATTCCCGGATGATTTTTCAGGTTTTCCCCCAGAGCGGGATGTGGAGTTTTCGATTGATCTGGCGTCGGGAACACAACCGATATCTCTTACCTCTTATTGTAAGGCCCCCACTGAGCTTAGGGAATTAAAGATACAACTGGAAGACTTATAATCCAAAGGATTCATTCGCCTGAGCATCTCTCCTTGGGCCGCTCATGTGTTGTTCGCAAAAAAGGCTGATGGATCCCTCCGGTTGTGCATTGAATACCAGAAGATGAATAAGGTAACAATTAAAAACAAATACCCTTTTCCCAGAATAGATGATTTTTTTGATCAGTTGAAGGGGGAAAAGTGATTCTCAAAGATAGACCTGCGTTCAGGGTATCATAAACTCAGGGTGAAGGAGTCAGATATCCCAAAGACAGCCTTCCGAAGTAGGTACGACCACTTTGAGTATTTGGTCATTCCCTTCGGATTTACCAATGCTCTAGTGGTCTTTATGGCACTTATGAATAGTGTGTTCCATCATTATCTTGATTCCTTTGTTGTGGTGTTCATGGATGACATTCTGGTATACTCTAGATTTGAGGAGTAACACAAACATCACTTGAGGATCGTTTTGGGTACATTACGAGATCACCGCCTCTATGCAAAGTTTTCAAAGTGAATTTTTTGGATAAGGGAAGTGATATTTCTGGGGAATGTGATCTCTGAGCAGGGGGTTTCAGTGGACCCCGAGAAGATTAGTGCGGTTATTTCATGGGAGCAGCCGAAGAATGTGTTCGAGATCAGGACTTTCCTTGGCCTGGCTGTTTATTACAGGCGATTCGTAAGGGATTTCTCTCGGCTTGCATCACCGATGACTGCGCTCACCCGGAAAGGGGTTAAGTTTTTATGGGGTCCATAATGTCAGGCATCATTCGATGAGCTGAAGAGGTGGTTGACTACCGCCCTCATGCTAATTTTTCATGAGGCTAGGAAGGGGTATGTGGTTTATTGTGATGCTTCAGGTATGGGTCTTGGGTGCGTGCTTATGTAGGATGATCACGTGGTGGCTTATGGCTCTCGCCAACTCTGACCACACGAAAAGAACTACCCTACCCATGACTTGGAGTTGGCAGTGGTGATGCATGATTTTAAGACTTGGCATCACTACCTCTTTGGGGAGAAGTTTGTGGTCTACTCTGATCACAAAATCTTAGCCTATATCTTATCACAGAAGGACCTCAACTTGAGGCAGCATCGCTGGATCGAGTACTTATAGGGGTTCGACTTTGACATTGTCTATACCCCAAAAAAGGGTAATGTGGTGGCCGACGCTTTGAGCAGAAGAGTTCCGGTGCAGGCTTTGAGGAAGTCTAGTGATGGGTGGACATTGATGGGGCTCTTTTCACAGATGCATGTGGAGACCAGGGAACACAGTGGAGGGGCATTCTTGGCGAGCGTCCTGTTGAATCCTTCTCTATTGGAGTTGATTCAGCAGGAACAACCTATTGATGATCTTTGTTAGTGGTCGAAGTAGTTTCTTCATGGTGGGGATACATCCTCTGATTGGTCGTCGTCTCCCGAGGGAATCTTGTGCTTCAAGGGCCATTCAGTAGTGCCATTATCTCTGTGGAAGGTGGTGATGCAGGATAGCCACCAGTCTCAGTGGTATGTCCATCCGGGTGCCACTAAGATGTATTATGATGTCCGTCGGCAGTTTTGGTGGCCTAGTATGAGAAGAGACATAGAGGAATTTGTTTCGAGATGCTACACATGTCAGGAGGTGAAAGCAGAGAACTAAAGGCCTTCTGGTTTGCTCCAACCACTACCCATTCCTACCTGGAAGTGGGACAAGGTCACCATGGACTTCATTGTTGGATTACCTCATACACCTCGGGGTAATAATGCCATTTGGGTGGTGATTGATCGTCTAACCAAATCAGCCCACTTCATTCCGATAAAAGATACAACTAAAGTGGATGAGTTGGGCCATTTTTATCTTCAGGAAGTGGCGAGACTACATGGTGTACCATCATCTGTTGTCTTAGATAGAGACCCCCGCTTCACTTCTCGATGTTGGGAAGGCCTTCAAAAGGCCTTAGGGTCTCAGATTAAGATGAGCACGACATACCACCCTCAGACGGATGGTCAGACAGAGCGGGAAAATTAGATTTTGGAGGACATTCTTCGTGCATGTGTCCTGGACTTTGGAGGTTCTTGGGATAGCCATTTGGGATTGGTTGAGTTTTTTTATAATAATAGTTACCAATCCTCGATTAGAATGTCCCCTTTTTAGGTGCTCTATAGTCGGCCATGTCGGTCCCCCTATCTTGGGCTGAGGTAGGAGAGACTTCACTGTTGGGGCCGAGCCTTGTGCATGAGACTTCTGAGAAGGTCAAGTTGATCAGGTAGCGCTTATTGATAGCTCAGAGTCGTCATAAATCTTATGCTAACCGAAGGCGTCGAGACCTAGAGTTTTCTGTGGGTGACAGGGTATTCTTAAAAGTGGCCCCTCATCTGGGCCATCGTCAATTGGGGAAGCAAGGTAAGATGATGTCATGGTATGTTGGGCCCTTTGAGATCACCGTGCGTATTGGAAAGGTGGCATACAGGTTGGCCTTACCTTCTCAGTTGACGTCCATCCATGACGTCTTCCACATATCTCAGTTGAAGAAATACAACCCGGATCCATCCCATGTGTTGAGTTGGGAAGAACTGGAGATAGAGCCTAACTTGTCTATTGTTGAGAGGCCAGTGAAAATAGTGGACTCCCAAGAGAAGATACTTTGAGGGAATTCTATTCCATTAGTCTGGGTTCTATGACAGCATGGGAATGATACACATGAGACATGGGAGCGAAATTCATGGGTCGAGGAAGAGTACCCATTCTTGTTTTCCAACCAAGCTTCATGTTGACTTTCTGGGGCGAAAAGTGCTTCATGGTGGGGAGAATTTTCACATACATGACATATTTTAAAGGTAGTTTTCATTTAATTTACATCCTTGCTTTGTTTTTGGGGTTTCCCTAGGTTTTATAGAGGAATAGATGAGTTTTCATGAATTGGGCCAAACCGTGAGCCCAATTCCAGATTGAAAAATAAATTTTGATTCTTTTATAACTTTTTCATTTTTCAACATTTTTCATCCATTCAAATTCCTACTTGGTATTCCCTAACCTATTAACACCACCAAGTCCATTTGGAGCCTTTAGAAATCCATAACCAAGGTTTATTTGGGTTTTTATCTAAGGGGTTGGGCCTGCCCGAAAGCCCAATTCCTGTTTTAAAAATGAATTTTTTTTATGTTATAACTTATTAAATTTTTGGGATTTTTCGGTGATTCTAAGTCTCACCCAAGACCATTGAACCTAGACGCGCGTCTGAACTCTCCCCCCATCTTTGGAGCTCTGGTTAATCACGATTTGGTGTTGAACTTCATAGGCTTTCTCAAATCATCCAGATTTGAAGAGGTAAAGTATTTCTTCCATAAATCTCTCAATTCTAAATATTTTTCCTCCATTCTAGTTCCTAAATGAACTAATAAATCTTTTTCGAATGAACCCTGAATTTTTGATGTTTTAAATTTCAGATATTGGTGTTTTGGAGTGATTACTTCAAGATACTTCAAGTAAATGAGTCCCTTTCTTTCCTCTTTCAAATTACTTTGGGTTTTATTCATTGTTCTTAGGGTTTCTTTGCTCATCATTGAGTTTACTAATGTCCAGAAACTAGGTTTTTGAACCTAGGGTTTAAATTTGGGCTTTTTTGGCAAATTCTTGTGGTTTTAGGATTGATCTAGGTCTCTCTTGGTGCGGCGGGGGTGCGATTTGATTTTCGCATGGAGATTCAAGGGTTTTTGTTACTTTGGTAGGTGATTCCATTGTGCATGAAATTTTTGTGAATTATCTTGATTTATTCATGGTATTTTAATATTTATTGCATTTTAATGTTTCTGTAAAAATTGGTTTTAGTTTCATTTATAATGCAAATGAATTTTAAGTTCCAATTTTTGGTGAAATTGGGGGTTTTTCATACAAATCTTTTATTGGTTAATTTTAGGCTGACCTATAATTACTTAGTTGATTTTATTGAACTGTATTAGGACTTAAAATATTTTTTTTAATGTTTATTCTTTTTTTTGTTGCTGAATTTTTTTTTTTAAATGGTGTTTGGGGAGCAAATGGGATTTAAGTGTGATGTTTGTGTGAAAATGGTGGTTTTTAAAAGATATAACTTCTTGGTTCACATTGGGCTACCCCATAACTGAATTTTTGGTTTCATTAAAGGGTATTGAACTGAAATTTTGTTTTGATGACTTACAAGTGTTCACATAGTGTTCAAAGTGGATATTTTAAAGAGCCTTGGGTGCAAAACAATGTGATATTTTGAGAGGTTATTTTATTGAAAATCAAAATATTTTATTGTGTGTTTTAAATGGTATAAAATGTGTGTAGATTTTGTACTGTTTGTTTGTGACCAGTAGTGATATTTTATAGGCAAAAGTATGTGTGTTGTTTTCTGAAATTGTTTGAGCACAAAAGGGGAATCCCGGGTACTTAGGTGGGCGGATATGTACTAGTACGGCTAGTGGACCGGATGGGTTGTGTCCCTATTTCACTGAGCAAATGGATAACAACAACTATAACTAAACTTTGTGAATGATATTTGGGGACCAATAGGTTATGGGTATGTTCCCTACCAGTGGATCGTGCATGGGAAAGGATTGTGACTTGGATACTTTACACCGAGGTATGAGGTACATAGGGCCCGAGACTATCTAGTTGCCTAGGGGTGTTCCCAGTTTTGGTGCTCATTGGATTTGTTGTATTTACCCTTGTTGTGGGGTGTTTTTGGAATTACTTTACATTAGATCACATGTCTATTTAAATGTGTGAACATTCTGAAAATTTTAGCTTGAAAACTGTTATCAATTGAAATTTTCATTTCTTAGATTTTATCACTGCTTTTCTTTGCGTATTAAAACTGATTGATTTTTCACATTGTATTGCATTTTATTTGGAATAATTGGGTGGTATCCTATTGGGATTAGGCTCACACCCTACTTACACCCCTTGGGTGTAAGTAGACCTTCTTATGCTTGACTCAGGTAAAGGAAAGGCTAAGGGTGATGGCGGTTCAGGGTGTTAGTCCCCATCACTGGGGTGGAGTTGTGGAGAAGGCTTGTGGGTGATGACCCCCCTTGTTGTGTGGAGTCCTTGGGGATGTCTTGCTATTGTCATTATTTGTATTTGGACATCTTTTAGTGTCTTTAAACAAATGTATTCAGATCTGGTTTTGTTATGAATTGTTTAGCATGGAAATTTCAGATTCTAATTATTGATTGTTTTTTTATGTTTTATGATTTCATACTTGGGTAAATCATTCCCAAACCAGATTTTTTTGATACCCAGGCACTTGTGCCAGCCCGTGGGGATAGAGAACACCCTTCAGGACTTGCCATGGGCTAGGTTTTGTGCCATTAATGGTGGCTACCAGATCCGGTTTGTGATATACTCTAAGACCTCATGAGCAATGCTCGACATGAGAAACAAGAGTAGTATGAAAAGTTCATCAATGAATCACTTCATTTATAACACCAATTGTTGATACCATACTGATACCAATAAACTGATTTCATCATGAACATCAGTTGTCGTGATATCTAATCTTTGATCGATCACTTCAAGTATCATCAGATTTAAAACTCATACTCCCCTATCTTGTTGCGCTCTTCCTATCTTAATGCTCCACTTGTCAGCTTCTCCCCATGTCTTTGACTAATAAATTCTCTCCTTTCATTATCCACTGTTTCTCCCCCTTTAGGAGTCACTATTTCTCCCCCTTTGTCAACAAACCCAAAGGTCACTCTTTTTTGGTCTGCAATAGAGTAGAGAACATAGATCAACACATTAGGGAAAAATAAACCATACCTTAGGGAGATGGGGGTCCCAAATCCACACTTGTTCAAGTACGAGGAGTTGACTAAACTCCCAGATCTAGTCAATGCCTATCAAAATCTTCCTTTATCAAGGCCTTTGTCAGAATGTCTACAACCTGTAGTTCTGTAGTCACATACTTCAACTTCACAATTACATGCTCAACTTTATCATTAATAAAATGATACTTTATATCAATGTGATTTGTATTTAAATCATGGACGATATTTTTGATGAGATTTATAGTACTTGAGTTATCACACTGGATTCCAATTGGAGACTTCACTTCAACTCCTATATCATCAAGATGTTGCTTCATCCACAATAACTGTGTGCATACTTGAGTGGAAACAATATACTCAGCCTCTATGGTTCTCAATGAAATGAAATCTTTCTTCTTTCTTAGCCATTAAATACACAATCCAATAAGATATAAAGCACCTCCTGATGATGATTTCCTATCATCCGTTGAACCAGACCAATCTACATCTGTATATCCCAACAACTTCAGCTGGGATTTTCCATTTTTTATCAAACTGAAATCCATAGTACCCTCAATATACCAAAATATTCTTTTCAATGCAAGCATCTGGCTTTCCTTGGGATTTTTTTGATATCTCGCTCTATCATCTTTCGACAATTTCATCTAGGTATCATCCAGAGTCTTCATCTCCTTGGAATTTTCCATTCCAAATCTCATCAGAACCTTCTTAGAATATTTGGGTAGAAAAATATATGTGCCATTATTTCATTGTGTCACAAATGATATTCTTCCTACAAATTTTAGCTTGAATCTTTGGATTATTCATAGATATAGACATTATTTCCTCATGCTAATTATCTCTATCTGCTTCTAAATCAGCATTTTTAATGCCTACTCCCCTTGAGTCTCTTACTACATCATCACTTTCAACAATCATCTTATCACTGTGTCATTGTAATGTGACATCATTTATTTCAACTTATTTTCTCGGTTTTTTTTTCAAAAAATTGTTGATATTCTCTAGTAGCTTCTTGGTATCATGAAAACAATCAGTTGATACCACATTGTTAGAATAAAATTAATAATCATGAAATACACGATTGTTGCTGCTTCACTGTAATCCTTATTCTCTCAGATAATAACTAACACCTGAACTGGGGAATGATATCAATGGATATATATTCAATGCACCTCAGAACCACTAGATCACCCATGTATAGATTTGACAGCTCTCCATTTTCAATATAGACTCTTCATCATATCATATCTTCTTTCCGTATCACACAAACTTCTGATACATATTTTAATAATAGAACCATTGTATAACAACACTTGTTGAATCTGATATCATATCCGAACTTCAACTATTCTGGTTATTCTCTTCTCACGTAATTTCATCTAACTATTATATAGAATAATCCCCCTATGATATCCAACTCTTCTTATTATCGATCCCACTGTTTAGACCCATAAACATTCTTCTCCTCCTGCATCATTTATTATCATCTTGCACTTGGAATTGAGCCATCAACAAAATCTCCAAGCCTTTTGAGTTGCAACTCGGTGTAGGAAACAAGAGATAAAGTTAACAACACAATAAATTTATATTGTTCTCAATTGATCCCTTTCTTCTTCAATTATGGTACTTGATTTTAATCAATTGAAACACTAAAGCATATCACTTCGTCACTTTGCATCTTTAGATGCCACTTCCCCTTGGATCGTAGCTCCCCTTGAACTTAAAACACATGAACATCAGCTAATAGGTTTTATTCACATAGGGAGAGGGGACCTTCTTGAATCCTTATAATGAGGATTGTGGTTGATCCTAATGGGTCAAACCTTTGATTATTTCTTATAGAGCATCACACTCCTTCCTTGCCTTCTCCAACTGCCTAGACAACTTCAACTGTTCTGGCCATATGAATAAGCATTCATTTTCCACATGTTGAGTATTTTTCTAATATGTAGATTCCATAGGCTTGGTCTTTCTCACACTTTGGGGTTTAAACCCACTGGTATACATTTCTTTTTTTGATGTTACACCAATATGCCACTTCCCTTGATTCTTTCTACGAGCATGAATCTCTCCACTGATCATCTGCTCTTGCTTCTTCCTCTATTAATGATCTATTTCTATTGCCTTCACTTTCCACTATGTGGCATGACATGAAAAATTTCCAAGACATTTTTTAGTAATATTTATTTTATCAATTGTTCGAGTCACACCACCTTTTCTTGTTGGGGATGATTCTTCCAATTAATTTACATTATTCTTAATTACACTTGAGTAATCTCCTCCCTTTTTATTCAAAGATTGTCCATATCCATTCCAAAGAAGTTTTTGTGAGTGTAATAGAGGAGGTGATTGATACACCTTTCGTTGAGCTCCTTGTGATTCTTCGAAGGCTATATACCTATTTTTCATCTCACCATGTTTTCTTCCAGTATAATCTTTTTCATTATACATTTTCTATGCTAAGGATATCATTATAGGTTCCTTTTCCTTCCCCACTTTCTTCTTGATGCATTGTCTTTCTACATTCCCACAATTAGAACATATAAAACATCTTGCATTGAAGGCATAACTCATTTCATTATTTCACATTTGTGGTGTTGATGCAGTTTGAGTTGTTCTTATAACATTGAGATCCTGAGATTCCTAACACATACTCATGGTGTGTCTCATTCTCCCACAATACAAGCACTTCATGGATACTCTCTTCTGAGAGACCCTTCTTCCATATTTCTCATGATTCTTCTTATTATTATCAGATTTAGAAAAATTTCTATCTTCATAGTACGAAATGTATTACTGAGCCTCTGAAAAAAATCTTGATGTATGACCATGAATCCCATAGAAATAGAACACGATATCATTACTTCATGTAAAAGACTTTTTAGGTTTGTCTTTAGAAACTGCATGACTTTTTCTATTTTTGGAACTGTTCACAACTCTCTTCTTTTCATGCATGGGAGGGGATTCATCAAATCCAATGCCAGTTTTTCTCAGACTATATGGACTTTGAGATGAGAAAATATGTTCTTGTTTCTCTTCATAAATATCATATTTTCTTTTAATTTCACCATCAAAATCCAAAGGATAATAAAATTGTAAGTGCAAGGCATCCTTTAGCTTGGGCTTTCCTTTGGAAACAGATTTCTCTACTTCTTTATTTGATAATTCAATCTCTTCTACTAGTTGTTGGATCTTCATACCCCTTTCTTAAAGTTGATAATTGAGTTCTATATCGAGATTCTTCCTTCTAATCATCACATACTATAACTCATTTGTGAGCTTATCCACCATGTCACATTGCTCCTTTAATTTCAATTTTTCTTGAGCAATAGAATCAACATAGTATGCACTCTCCTATTGTAGTCTTTGATTCCCCTGAACTAGTTCAGATAGATTTATATTAAGATCATCATTTCTAGATTTTAGATTTTGAATTTAATCTGAGTTTAGATTCTTTCCCTTGGCATCAGCTTTGATATTTTCTCTCTTTCTTGAAAACTTTTGCAGTTCTTCAACTTGAGAATAATTATTCTCCCTTAGATCAGTGGCCACATCAATAATCCTTTGATTTAATCCTCTTAGCTTGTTAACCTCAATTTTCATTGCTTGGATCTGGATATCATTAGATTTAATCTCTTCATCCAACTTATGATCCAATTCCTTTGTTTCATGGACAAATTCCACTTTTTGCCTTCTGGGAGTTTCATCATCATCAGTAGTTCCAACATCACTTGAAATATCAGGTTCTTCGCTCATTCCTTATAAATCATTGAATGAGTAAGAATTTTCACTATATGATTTATCCAAATCATTATTCTATTCACTACTTGATTCCTTCAGCTGAATCACACTCTTTCTATAGACACTTCCACTCTGAGTAATTTCACCAGACTTCTGCTTCTTCTTTGAAGTTCTACACTTTTCCATGGAACACCAATGTATAACCAAACTAAAATGTTAATTTCACTAATAAATTGAACCAAGCCAGAGCAAACAAATATGATAAAAGAAACCTTCCCTCTGATACCAATTGTTAGGACCAAATAGGGTCTAAATACCCTAATGGGGGGGGGGGTGAATCAGGGTATGAATATTCTATTTCAAAATTCTTCCTTCCCCACTGGATCTTGACCTCAATATTATAAGGCTCACTTTGTTTGCACTTATGTGTTACTATTGATCTTATTCATACCTTATTTATCTGATGATGATGATTCTTTTAATGCGATGTAGGAATGAAAACAAACAAACACATAGATTTTTACTTGGTTCACCCTTACTGGGCTACGTCAAAGGAGCATACAACGGAAATGTGCTGATGTACCAAATAAACTAAAGATCACTATCAATAATGTTCAGGCTAGATCACTTCTATGACCAAGCTCACTGTCTTTAAAATGTTTAGGGTCATCTCATTTCTTTCCCAAGGGTCACTTCCTATTTCTCTCTCACTAGCTCACTACCGGTAGAAAGGATAACCTTATTCCTCTTCCTTTACTCACTACACTAGGAAGGGATCCACTCATAGTTTATAGACCTGTAGGTCTCTTCATTTGCATGAATAAATGCATCCTCAACTATTTATAGATGCTCTGTTAAAGTCCAACTTTCATCCATATATGAATACCATTTTGCCTCCGAAACACTAGGAAATTCCTTTTGAAACTCTTTCGCTAAGCACTCTGCCTTTGTGAATCTCCCACTTTTGCAAAGCTCAAACAAGTTGTTGTAATGATCCAACCTCTTCACAAATATCACATGTTTGCAGAGCTCAAAATTTCACAAAGCTCACTAGATTTCAAAGCTCTCTAGATCACAGGGATCACTACTTCGAAAATCTCACACCAGTCTTTGCGATTTCGCAAAGATAAACAAGCATTTTCAAAGCAAACATCCTCTACGACGCCAAACTGGCCTTCATGGAATGCCTCCCTTTCACAGAGCTCAACTGCCTCTATGAATTCCCTTTTCTTTCGTGAAGCTCCCTACTCTATGAATCTCCTTCGCAATTCAAGAGTTTAAAGTTTTTTGTTTTATCTCTCTGCTTCTCTTGAGGGGGTCAAGGTCTTTTTATAGGCGATTCCATGGACCCTCGAACCTTCTGCGCATAGTCAGGGCCACATCAGCTCAAATCACAGAGCTCCAAAATTTCAGAGGAAATTCACTTTGTTTCGCAAAGCACCACGAAAATTTTCAAATAGCGGAGCTCGTCGTAATCATGAAGCGTTCCGTCAAAACCTTTACGCCGTCGCGATGCTCCACTCGCAATGCTCTTCGCCACCACAATGATCTCTTACAAACCTCTTCTCTTCTTCCATTCGTAAAGATCATCATAATCGCGAAGAACACCATAAAAATTCTTCATGTCTTCATGAAATATAATTCATGAAGCCCATATTCACAAAATTCATGCATTTTCCATATTTTAATGAGATTTTCAAGGAAATCCACATTTCGCAATGCTCGCCAAATCCCAAATTTTGGACCCCAATTTTTTTTGAAAACACTGGAAAATGGAGCCACCTTATATCTGTTCTTTTGTACCACCTCTAGATCATCCATTCCTTTATCATGGTTCTGTGTCAACATAGATTGTCAACAACATCTCTGGAACTCAATAATTTACCATGGAAACCTGCATTTTCAACAAACACAACCAACCCAAAAATGATGCAATGTTACCTTGAGATATTTTTGCCCAAAAATATTCCCCTTTGGGTTTGTTGACAAATCTTCTCATAAAAATTCTATTCACTTTGATACCCCAATGAATCTTCTTCCATAATATACCATCATTCGCCTCTTGCAATTTAGTTAGTAACCAAAGATTCACTCACCACATACTCTAAGACCACATGAGCAATGCTCGACATGAGAAAAAAGAGTAGTATGAAATTTTCATCAATGAATCAATTCATTTCTGACACCAATTTTTGATACCATACTGATACCAATAAACTACTTTCATCATGAACCTCAACTGTCGTGATATCTAATCTTTGATCGATCACTTCAAGCATCATCAGATTTAAAACTCATACTCATCCTATATTGTTGCTCTCCCCCTATCTCGATACTCCACCTATCAGATTATCCCCGTGTCTTTGACTAAGAAATTTTCTCCTTTAATTAACCACAGTTTATCCCCCTTTAGGATTCACTCTTTCTCCCCCTTTGTCAATGAACCCAAAGGTCACTCCTTTGTGGTCTGAAATAGAGTAGAGAACATAGATCAACGCATTAGAAAAAATAAACCATACCTCAAGGATTGGGGGGTCCCACATCCACACTTGTTCAAGTGAAGGGAGTAAACTAAACTCCCAGAGACAGTCAATGCCTCTCAAAAGCTTCCTTGGGAAAGGCCTTTGTCAGAATGTCTGTAACCTGTAGTTCTGTAGGCACATACTCTAATATCACGATTCCTTACTCAACCTTATCCTCGATAAAATGATACTTTATATCAATGTTATTTGTTTTTTAATGATGTAAAATATTTTTGATGATATTTATAGCACTTTAGTTATCACGCTGGATTCTAATTGGAGACTTCACTTCAACTCCCATATCATCAAGCTGATGCTTCATCCACAATAAATGTCTGCATACTTGAGTGGCGACAGTATACTCAGCCTCTGCGGTGATCAATGAAATGCAATCTTTCTTCTTTCTTAGCCATGAAATACACAATCCACCAAGATAGAAAGCAACTCCTGACGATGATTTCCTATCATTCGCTGAACCGGCCCAATCTGCATCTGTATATCCCAACAACTTCTGTTGGGATTTTCCATTATTTATCAAACTGAAATCTACAATGCCCTTAATATACCTAAGTATTCTTTTTCACTGCAATAATGTGGCTTTCCTTGGTATTTCTTTGATATCTCGTTTCATCATATTTCAACAGTTTCATTTGTGTATCAACCAGAGTCTTCACCTCCTTGGAGTTTTCCATTCCAAATCTCCCTAGAACCTTCTTAGCATATTTGGATTGAAAAATATATGTGCCATTATTTCCTTGTGTCACAAATGATATTATTCCTTCCAATTTTAGCTCAAAACTTTGGATTCTTCACAGATATATACATGATTTCCTCATGCTCATTATCTATATCTGCTTCTGAATCAGAATTTTTAACTTCTACTCCACCTGAGTCTCTTACCACAACATCACATTCAACAATCATCTTATCACTATGTCGTTGTACTGTGAAATCATTTCTTTGAACTTATTTTATTGGTTTCTTTTCAAAACATTATTGATATTCTCTAGCATCTTCTTGGTATCCTGAAAATGTTCAGCTGATATCACATTGTTAGAACAAAATAGATAATCATGAAATGCATGATTGTTACTGCTTCACCGCAATCCATCTTCTCTCAGTGAACAAATAACAATAGAAGTGGGGCATGATATCAATGGATATATATTCAATGCACCTCATAACCACTATATCACCCACATATATCTTTGACAGCTCTATATTTTTAATGTAGACTCTTCATCATATCGTCTCTTTTTTCCATAGCACACAGCCTTCTGATACATATTTGAATAATAAAAATATTGTGCAACAACACTTGTTGAATCTGATATCATATCTGAACTTCAACTATTTTGATTATTCTATTCTCACGTAATTTCATCTGATTAGTATATATAATTCTCCCCCTATGATATCCAACTCTTATTATTATCAAGCCCACTTTTTAGATCCATAAACATTCTTCTCCTCTTGCATAATTTATTCTTATCTTGCACTTGGCATTGAGCTATCAAAAAAATCTCCAAGCCTACTAAGTTGCAACTCGGTGTAGGAAATAATAGATAAAGTTAATAACAAAATCAATTTCTATTTTACTCAATTGATCCATTTCTTCTTCAACTCTAGTACCTGATTTTAATCAATTGAAACACTGAAGCATATCACTTCGTCACTTTGCATCTTTAGACACCAATTCCCCTTAGATCGTATCTCCCCTTGAACCTAAAACACTTGAACATCATCTAATAGGATTTATACACATAGGGAGAGGGTAACTTCTAGAATCCTCAATATGAGGATTGTAGTTGATCCCAATGGGCCAACCCTTTGATTATTTCTTGTAGAGCATCACACTCCTTCCTTGCCTTCTCCAACTATTTGGACAACTTCAAATATTCTGGACATATGACTAAGCATTCATTTCCCACATGCTGAATCTTTTTATGATATGAAGATTCTGTAGGCTTGGTCTTTCTCACACTTTGAAGTTTAAACCCATTGATAGACATTTCCTTCTTTGATGTTCCACCAATATGCCACTTCCCTTGATTCCTTCTACGAGAAAGAATCTATCCACTGATCATATACTCTTACTTATTCCTCCATTGATGAGATATTTCTATTTCCTTCACTTTCCACTATGTGGAATGACATGAAAATTTTCCAAGACATTATTTAGTAATATTTCTTTTATCAATTGTTCGAGTCACACCACCTTTTCTTGTTGGTACTGAGTCTTCCACTGACTTTACATTCTTCTTAATTACACTTGGGGAATATCCTCCCTTTTTCTTCAAAGATTTTCCACATCCATTCCAGGGAAGTTTTTGTGAGTGTAACCGAGGAGGTGATTGCTACACCTTTCATTGTGATCCCTGTGATTCTCCTGAGGCTATATACCTATTTCCAGCTCACCATGTTGTCTTCCAGTACAAGCTTTTTCATTATACATTTCCTATGCTGAGGATATCCTTCTAGGTTCCTTTTCCTTCTCCACTTTCTTCTTACTTCATTGTCTTTCCAAATTCCCATGATTATAACAAATAAAACATCTTGCATTGAAGGCATACCTCATTTCATTATTTCTCAGTTGTGATGTTGAAGAGGTTTGAGTTGTTCTTCTTACATTGAGCTCATGAGATTCCTGACACATACTCATGGTGTGTCCCATTCTCCCACAATAGAAGCACTTCATGGATACTCTCTTCTGAGAGACACTTCTTTCATATTTCACATGATGCTTCTTCTTATTCTCAAATTTAGAAAAATTTCTATCTTCATAGTACAAAGTGTATTCCTAAGCCTCTGAAAAAAATGTTGATGTATGAACATGAATCCCATAGAAATAGAACATGATATCATTACTTCCTGTAAAATAATTTTTAGGTATATCTTTAGAAACTGTAGGACTTTTTCTATTTCTAGAACAATTCACATCTCTCTTCTTCTCATGCATGGGAGGGGATTCATCAAATCCAATGCCAGTTTTTTCCAGAATGCATAGCATTTGAGATGAGAAAACATGTTCTTGTTTCTCTTCATAAATGGAATATTTTCTTTTCATTTCATCATCAATAGCTGAAGGATAATCAGATAGTAAGTTCAAGTCATCCTTTAGCTTGGTCTTTCCTTTGGCAACAGATTTCTCTACTTATTTCTTTGATAATTCAAGCTCTTCTCCCAGTTGTTCGATCTTCATGTCCCTTGCTTCAAGTTGAGAATTGAGTTCTATCTTGAGATTATTCCTTCTACTCATCACATCCTATAAATCATTTGTGAGATTATCCATCATGTCACATTGCTCATTTACTTTCAATTTTTCTTGAGAAATAGAATCAATATAACATGTAATCTCTTGTTGTAGTCTTTGATTCCCTTGAACTAGTTCGGATATTTGTGTAGCATGATCATTATTTCAGGCTTTCAGATTCTAAATTTCATATAAGTTCAGATTCTTTCCCTTGACATCATCTTTGATATTTTCTCTCTTTCTTGACAAATTTTGTAGTTCTTCAGCTTGAGAATCATTCTTCTCCCTCAGATCAGTGGACACTTCAATAAGACTTTGATTTAATCCCCTTATCTTTTTAACCTCAATTTTCATTGCTTGGATCTATATATCTTTATATTTAATATCTTCATCCAACTTTTGATCCAATTCCATTGTTTCATGGACAACTTCCACTTTTTGTCTTCTGGGAGTTTCTTCATCATCAGTAGTTCCAACATCACTTGGAATATCGAGTTCTTCGCTCATTCCTTCTACATCATTTAATGAGTAAGAATTTTCACTATATGATTTATCCAAATAATTATTTTTTTCACTACTTGATTCCTTCAGATGAATCACACTCTTTCCATGGACACTTCTACTCTGATTAATTTCACCAGACTTCTGCTTCTTCTTTGAAGTTCTACCCTTTTCCATGGCACACCAATGTATGATCAAACTAAAATTTTAATTTCACCAATAAATTGAACCAATTCAAAGCAAAAAAATCAGATAAAAGAAACCTTCCCTCTGATATCAATTGTTAGGACCAAAAGGGGCCTAAATACCCTGATGGGGGGGGGGGGTGAATCAGGGTATGGATATTCTATTTCAAAATTCTTCCTTCCCCATTGGATCTTGACCTCGATATTATAAGGTTCACTTTGTGTGAACTTATGTGTTACTATTAATCTTATTCATCCCTTATTTATCTGATGATGATGATGCTTTTAATGTGATACATTAATGCAAATAGGCAGACACAAATATTTTTATTTGTTTCACCCTCATTGGGCTACGTCCAAGGAGCATACAACAGAAATGTGCCGATGTACCAAATCCACTAAAGATCACTACCAATAATATTCAGGATAGATCACTTATATGCATAGGCTCACTACCTTTACAATGTTTAGGGTCAGCTCACTGCTTTCCCAAGGGTCACTCCTTATTTCTCTCTCACTGACTCACTGTCGGTATAAAGGATAACCTTCTTCCTATTACTTTGCTCACTACACTGGGAAGGGATCAACTCATAGTTTATAGACCCGAAGATCTCTTCATTTTAATGAATACATGCATCCTCAACTGTTGATATATGCTCTATTAAAATCCAACTTTCATCCACATATGAATACAAATTTTCCTTTGAAACACTAGGCAGTTCCTTATGAAACTCATTCTCTAATAACTCTCCCTTCACAAATCTCCCACTTTTGAAAAACTCAAATAATACTTTACAAAGAGACAACCTCTTCAAAAAGATCACAGGTTCGCAGAGCTCACAATTTCAAAAAGCTCACTAGATCGCATAACTCTCTAGATCACAGAGCACACTGCTTCGCAAATCTCACAATGGTCTTTGTGATTTCACAAAGCTAAACAAGCCTTTGTGAAGTGCACATCCTCCATGACACCAAACTGGCCTTCACGGCATGCCTTCCTTTTTTTGAGCTCAATCGCCTCTATGAATTCCCTTTTCTTTCGCAAAGCACCCTGCTCCATGAATCTCCTTCATAATTTAAGAGCTTAAAGTTTTTCATTTGATCTATATGCTTCTATCAAGGAGGTCTAGGTCTATTTATTGGTCATTACATCGACCCTCAAACCTTCCACGCATAGTCAGTGCCACATCAGCTCAAATCACAGAGCTCCGAAATTTCTGAGGAAATTTACTATGTTTTGTGAAGCACCACAGTAATTTTTGGACCATAGAGCTTGTTGTAATCATGAAGCATTCCATCAAAACCTTTGCGTTGCCACAATTCTCCACTCACAGTGCTCTTTGCCACCATAATTCTATCTTGTAAATCTCTTATCTTCTTCCATTCACGAAGCTCATTGTAATTGCGAAGAACATCGTCAACATTCTTCATGTCTTCATGAAATCTACTTCATGAAGCCCATCTTCGTGAAATTAATGCCTTTTCCATATTTTGATGAGATCTTCAAGAAAATCCACTTTTTGCGATGCTCACCAAATCCCAAATTTTGGACCCCCAAAAATTTGGAAAGCACTAGAAAACAATGCCACCTTGTATCTATTATTTTTTACCACCTCTAGATCATCCATTAATTTTTCATGGTTTTGTGTCAACGTAGATTGTCAACAACATCTCAGGAACTTAAAAATTCACCATGTAAACCTTCATTTTCAACAAACACAACCAACCGAAAAATTCTGCAATGTTACCTTGAGGGATTTTTCCCAACATCATTTTTGGAAAACATTGAAGAGAAATATTCCTCATCAAATATTTAAACATAAATAATCTTTAATAATAATAATATTATAAAATAAACCCTTACCACTTTGTAATTAGTCGAATTGTATTCCCCATGAAAGAAAGAAAATAATATGGATATGTAAATACCATAATATTCAAGATAAGACTCATAAAATATATCAATGATCAGTATATACACCCCATAAAATAAAAAAGTAGTGTATAAGGCATAATTCCCACAAAAATAAAAGTGAGAAAAAAATCCCTCACCTTAAGTCTTGAATTTTCTTTGTTCATGTTGAAACCTACTGTATAATAAATATAAACTTATTATACATGTATTCCATAACCATATATATATATCATATCATGTATAATTTTTTTATAACATCTTATTATCTGTTTATTAATAATTTATTATTAAAATCATTGCTCTGTGTGATAACTGCTTCATTTTCCAAGCATATTTTGGTTCGACAATATTGATCCTTATACTTTGATCTTGGTATCATAATTTATAGAATTTTAATCATGGTATAAATATAATATATATTAATTATATAAATATTTATAATCATTCATAAAAATTAGAGATAGAAAAATAAATTACACCATTCATGGAGATGGTAGGTTGTACGTACGCATGAACGTTGTTTCCATTTTTCATTTAATGGAATAAAAGAAAGGTAAATAATAGTACACATCTATATAATAATTATCATGTTATATATATCATATATATTCATAAAAATTATACTAATTACCATCCATGTGAAATATAAGTGAAAACAAATCACATCTCATTGTGGAGATGATAGTCCATACGTACGTACGAGTGACATTATCGTTTCTCAAAAGATTGGATGATGATAAGGTAAAAATAATATTATAATTACAAAGGTATATTTATATTATATATATCATATATAATCAATAATAACATAATAATACCCATCCATATAATATGGTGATGAAAAATGAATTGTATCACTACATGGAGATGGCAAGCCGTACGTACTCACGAGCGATACTTTCACTTATTATTTGATAGGAAAGAGGGTATATAATGGTGTTTTAATAATAATAATAACATTTAATAATATTTAGGATACTTAAGTTATTATTTTATGATAAAAATAATAGATTTATAGGAGGTAAGGAAGAGTAGAAAAAGAAAGTGATCAGTTAGAGCGATTACCTCTTCTTCGAAACATCTACTTCAGATCTCCTCTAAAGGGATCTAGGGATGGTATTTTGAGAAGAAAAACACCTCTATAAAGTGTATATGGATGTTTATAATAGAAATTTATAGGATATGTTTGAACTATAATACTCAAGGTGGTGAAATGAAGTAAAATAAAGGGTTCCCTTTTATAATTGAGGTGAGGGACACATTAGGAATTTCTCAAAATATTAAAATATAATATGACTATTCTAGAGTAAAAAGCTTCCAAATATCCTATAAATGTAAATGGGGTGATATTTAAGACCATATATTATCCCATTTTTCCTTATTTAATATTTTTATTATTTTAAAATAATTTAATAAAATATTATATTCATGAAATATCATTATTGTCAAATTTTCTACTATTGATTACCATGAATTTAAAAACATCAAAACAAAGAGTAAAATTTAAACAATATGTTTTATAATATACTAGAAATGTCATAGTTATCTATATAATTTATGGATCATTTTAATTATCTCAAATAAAATTTATTTTAATATTTTTAATATAATTTATTTGCTTTTCCTTTAATTTAATAATTACAACATCATCATTGTGTAAGTATTTAAGGTATTTATTTCTTTAATAAAAATTACAAATAAATTAATATTATGTAGATAAATATTTTATCTTTAAAAATTATATTTATAGTTAGATATATCTTCTGGATAACACCATATTAAAAATTATATAGTTATTAATAATATGAATGTGACATTATTGACATTTCATTAATTAATATATTATAAACATCATAATATCATCCAAGTGGATTCAAAAGTAATAAATAAATTTATATCATGAAAATAAGTTTATTAATTTAAAAATGGATACTTATATTTTTTCATAAACTACCTTTTTCCCATGCGGACACATAAGAGATATTTAAGACAAAGAAAGTGACATTTTGTGATTTTCTTTGACTCAAATAACATATAAGCCATTTTCATAGACAAGTGTCCATTAAATAACTAAATTTAGATCCTTATGTGTTAAGGGTAGAATTAAATTCATCCAATAAAATTTGGTCTAGTGTTAGGGTCATTTTATAGTCCTTATCATTTTATTTTTACCCTAAATTACCCAATTTACCCTTTACTGCGGTAACAAAAATTACCAAGGTTACTATTCATATTAGTAAAAAATAAAAGAGAAATATTTAATAAATTTGGATCTTATAAATATAAATATGGAATCTATTTTTAAAAATTAAAAACACAAAAGTTGCAGAATTTAATTTAAAATAAAACTGGAAAAACACTATAAAAAACAGTTTTTCAGAAAAATGTGCTATTTAAACATAAAATGTTTTTATAATAAATTCATGTATAAAGTACTTTAAAAAATAATAATTGGATTATTTTCATTAAAAATGAACTAATGAAAAATTAAAAGTAATATAAAACATAATTTGACCTTGTAAAGTCTTTAAAAGAAAATATAATTTTCAATAAAAATCAATATTTTCACCATTCCTTGAAAAATAAATGTTTGGAAATTATAAAAAAATAATTTTAAGATAATTTTTAAATTATGAATTCAAAAATAAAATTAATTTTGTTAAATAAATTTTCTAGAACTTAAAAAAATAATAAAAACTCATTTTTGAAGAATAAAGCGACTTACTAAAAATTGTGTGATCATTTTTCTAAGCACTTACCAATACATTCATATTGAGTTGGAACTTTATATTTATTTCATAATTTAGTTATTAATATTTATTCCCTCTAATTTAAAGGCTAGGGTATAATAGATATATAATATTTTATAGTTTTTCTAAACTTGTTATTGCGCGCAACACAAGTTATCAAAGAAATCAAATTATTTAAAAATTTATTTCATAAAAATCTTGGGGTGTTACATTCTAACCCCCTTAAAATTAATTCCACCCTAAAAAATAATCTTGGTAATCAAAGGTTTAATATTTTATAATTTATTTATAGTAACCCATATCATAAAAATGAATAATAAAACTTACCTTAAAAAGTGAAAGTTGGAAACATAAAGGTTACCTAAAACAACACATAACTAAGTTTCCACATAGGGAAAAAAATAAAAAATTGTTTTTAAGGAAAAAAATACCTAAGAACTAATTAAGAGTGATAGATAACATGATCAAGATAAGGTTAATGACCACAAAACAATAGACCAATCGATCTAAAAAAGGTTATTGATATCATAAAAAATGTTGATAATAGAATAACATTTTATTTCAAAATCTTTTTAGTATATATACTTACTTAATTTCATTTCAAAAGTAAAATATCAATCTTTGGTTGTACCTTTATCAATTTCCGCTTCATCTCTTACTCCAATAAATGAAGTTGAAATTGTAATGCCCGAATAACTAGTAGATCATAAGATCCATAATGGGATGAAACGTCATTCAATCTGTCTATATTTATCATTATAGTAAGATGGTTAGCATAGGTTATCCAATACACATAAATCTTCATATGGTGAAGTAATATATTAATCTCTAAAACCTTATCCAAAATTCAAATTAAACAATTTTATAAATGGTTACCCTTATGAACCTTTCAAAAGATTAAAATACAAAACTTTCGAAAGAAGTTCACTAAATTTCCAAAATAAAATTATCATTTATCCCCCAAATATCTTGACGTAGATCTTAATTCTCACATACCAAACATGTGAATACCATTATCATGTATTCTTTTGAAACATGGAAATAGCTTGAATTACCATAAAACCTTAGTGAAAACATGCATGCTTTCAAAAATTAACTCTTTCCTCATACCATAAATCCAAAAATTCTATAAACTCAATCCATGATATCGTAAACCACATTTTCATCATATTACTAATCAGTTCCATAGTCACCTATATTATACAATTTATTTTATCACAAAAAAACATCTCTTTATCTCATTATCCCATCATCATGCACATATTAAGGGTTATCCTTCCCTTAATCATGTGTTCTCCAAAAATACCAGCTCAATCACTTTTCATGATTACCAGTACCATTCAATACATGCTTTCAAATCCTTAAGGAAAAACAATAGTGGACCAATCCTTATATATTTCATTATTCTATAATACCATAAAATTACTTCTACAATATTATTCTTAAATTTCAATACGTAAACACTCAATCATTCCAAAAATTCATTGTTGTACTCCTATCACCAACAGTGACCACATGATATTTCCCTTTGTCTTTGGATTTAAGGGGTTGTTGACTTCAATCATCATCGTCAACCCTTGGATTAGGGCACTAATTAGCATAATGCCCATTTTACTTACACTTGACACATATTAAATGCAACCTTCTCTATATTTGCATCATTAGCTAACTTTTCCCATCACTTCGATATTTGTTTTCCAGATGAACTACCTTTCCACACTTGAAACACTTACCAATCCCCTTAAGAAAATTCCTACCACGCTTCTTCCCACACTTTAAACATAAAGAAAAACTCATATTATTTTATCCATGGTTTTTATATTTTCATTTAAACCCCAACTTAATTTTATTATCAAAACCTTGTGATTGATATGAAACTCCAACCTCTATTTCCACCTTAATTTCACATCATACGATTTCTTCATAGCTACTGAAGTCCCTTATGGATAACACCCTTTAGAGACCTAGTTTTAATCCACTGAAAAATCAATCAACCTTAATTTTTGGTTGGATGATAATACTAAAATCATACCTTGAAAGTCTTGAAAAAAATTTCTTCATAGGTTCCAAAATATTCATCTTCCTTTTCTTTAACACAAGGAACTTCTTCTCTATTTTCGTATGAATAATACAAGCAATTAAATTATTAAAAAATAAGTTATTGAAATCGTCCTATTACATGGATTAAATTTCATATTGTTGCTTTGTATTCTTGATAATATTACACCATTGATATGTTTCACCTTACAAATGATAGACAACCAAAATTATTTTCTCATGTTCTGAACATTTGAGATCTGAAAATATATTTTCGGTGGTACTGATCCATTTCTTAGCCACTAGTGGATCAGAAGACCCACTGAAAGAAGGTGGATGCTTCCTCATAAAGGATTAAAAATATATTTTTCCTTACATCATTAATTTAGAAGTGGATAACGATTCATATATTGAGAAATATGTACAATAATAACAACAAGTATTTTCATTCCTACTCCCATAACATTCAGTTACTCAAGAGGATAATCATTTCATTTATTGTCGCATATAGTACTAACACAGTTCCTTCAGGTTCCATCCATTGAATAAAACAAAAAAAATATAGTGTGAGAAAAACTAATCATAGTGGTTAAACCACAAAATCATGAGATATGATGTCTAAATCATGTCACCTTATTTTTAATAAATAACACATTAGGTTTAACTTAATTCATTCATGATCATTATCAAAACTTTAGGATTTTATCCTATACTTATTCCTATCCCCAGGGTTTTTGAATAGACACTAAATGAGGCTAATATTAATTGGTAATATATATAATATTCATGTTCTTTATTATTCATAAACACCATTTTAGTGCATTTTACACTTTGAACATCATTTCACATTATGATTGTAATACCTTCTTAAAATGCACTATTATATGGTACATTTTTGGACATCATTTGAAGTACCCAATGATTCATCTGATTATAAATATTTTAATTTGATATTTTTGGAAATTGATCTACACTCCGATATGAACATGTTTCATTCAGGTATCAATGGAGAATTCATGGAAGAAGATGGAGATATGTTTTGATGAAATGAAGCAATTCTAGAGAAGGCAGATTGGACACCAGCCCACTGATGAGACGGTGGGGACCAACATACAGGCCCAATGAATCCTAAATTTCGTGGGATGATATAATACATGTAGCGAAACAAATAACTCTTCAG
Organism: Viscum album; assembly: GCA_963277665.1. Classification (NCBI taxonomy): domain Eukaryota; kingdom Viridiplantae; phylum Streptophyta; class Magnoliopsida; order Santalales; family Viscaceae; genus Viscum; species Viscum album. Next base: position 562,617,723 of record OY728164.1, on the reverse strand, counting down.
GATACAATGCTAATTAGGCCTACATGGTGTCAATTTAGGCGGCCTAAGTTAGAGATAAAATTCTGGGCCAGATTCTGCGGCCCAGAAAAACAGCCCACCAATTAAACCATATATAGAAAACCATAACTCCTTTTGGGCTGAGACTTTACAGAAAGTTAGGGGACATCCGGAGATTAATTTAAGTCTTCTATGGACTACCAAAATTCGGTCATCTAAAATGTTTTTAATGCGCCTCTGTTTGGTGGATGCAAGCTGGATGCCTTTTCGGGTCAAGGGTGGAAAGTCTTCTCTCCCTTACTTTCCACCCACCTATGGCCTACCACAATTAATTGAGAAGACTTGGACTGTTGGAGGATCTACCCAAGGGATCAAAAATGACTATTTAAGGCAGTGGTGTTTGAGGATTAAAGAATCTTTTGGTGCTTTGTTCAATTGTAATGTTATGCTGCAATTTTGTTGTCTCAAATTTGTCTTTCACATGTAAGCTGTTAAATTCACTTTAGTTTCTTAATAAAAGTTCTTCTTATACTCTTATTCTGTTTTTATTAATATCACTTTGATACCGTTGGATAAAGGTGTGAATTTATTCACACCAAACCTTGTGAAATTATTCACACAACGGTGGAGTGATCATTTTATTTTTGTTGTTCTCTTCACTTCTCTATTTCCTCCCTCATGAGTCTACTTTCCGCTTCCATTGAAACCATGAGATCAATGGAGGGATAACCCACTTATGGGTTGATCTAAGGGAGTAGAAAGGGGCTGGATTGGATGTTATTTATCACCCCATTAATGTATAATCACTTCTTAAATTGAGATTTTTATTTGATGATTTTTAAAATCCATCGTCCTTGTTGAATTTAAGGCCACACACTTCATGTGCTAATACGAACCTTTACCTTGAAGTGCTCAAAAATTTTATCCTTCAAGTGTATAGGATATTAGTATTAAAGGGTGTAGGCATTGAACCAGTAAGTGATGATGTTGTTTTATCTTCTTAAATGAACACATCTCAAATATAAGAAATTGAAATATTTGAAAAGGAAGTACGTCCAATCCACCCCGAGCAATAACCTAGGATCAACTCATTCTTTTAAATTGAATTCACTTAAATCTGTTAGATATCCTCTAAAATCATCTAAAATCAATCCAAGTTGGCCACTTCATAGCTGAAAAAAGTCCATAGAATGTACGTGTCTATAGTTTTCTTCTTAGGTCTCTGAGGATTCGATAACCCAAGCTAAACTACAAGGACCGTCCTACCTTCATCTCTTGGGTAAATTTGAGCGAGAATCAGTTTTCATAAAAGTTTTCTAACCCTAATATCTAAATATTGTCTAAATCCTACTCTGATACCAACTATAACAACCCAATCTTTTTCATACTCAAATATTACATATATTTAGATGAATATTCAATACATAACAATACTATCCATTCCAGAACTGTAAAGGTTTAGAGTCTTTGAATATTATATATACAAGCTTATTATTTTATGAAAGATATTCAACATCTCCCATATAGATATTCCCACTTAATACTCTTCATAGGGATACCTATTAAAAAATTTATTTATATCATGGGGAAAAATAATAATAAAAGAGTGAGGTTAGATTCTCTATAAGGGTAAACAAGGTAGATATCAAACAAAACATGGGAATAGGGGTATAAATACATGAACATAACATTTGAAAATTATACCATGTTTATCAAAACCATAATAATGAGTTAATGAATAAATATTAAAAGTTCATAAAACATGAATCATAAAAGAATCAATGAACATAAACCATGAGAGCATAAAATAAGAAATAAAATTGTGGCATACACATAAGTATAGAGAAATCATTTACATATTAGTTAAGGATCATTTCCAAGACCATCATAGTGGATAAAGTCCTTACTTAATTGAGTTTTATTCCCATTCCAGCCCTGTATTACTAAACCAGGTTCACTCCTGTTCCTGCCTTGTATTACTGAACTGAGTTCACTCTTCATTTGAGTCATGTCTATATCATGAGATATAAATCTTTACCGAATGCATTGGAGGGAGATATATGTCCCACCCATAAAATAATTAATACTATACATATGTGTTCCACATGAACATAAATCATTCATCATATCATAACCCATGAAATGAAATGAGTTTCATAAACATTTCATCATTGCATAACCCATGTAAAATTAGTATAATTCATAAACATCATGTCATCATAAACATAAAAAATTTATAGAAATAATTAATATGGAATCCTTAGATCATATCCTCAGTAAAACATAAATAATATCAAATAATATTGTCTCAGATGGAAAATTATTTTGAAATATCACTTGAAATAATTCTTGAGGAAAATATCCTTTCTATTTTGAAAACATTTTTTTTAAATCCACACAATTAAAAAGGAAAAAATTTTCTTTGAAAATAACCTTGTAAGATTATATATAAAGATTCAAAACATTAATGCATCGTGAAAGTGTGAAAAAACTCTCATCTCGTATAAGTTAAAAAAGTATTCCTTCAATATTTTTATCAAAAAATTCACAAAGTACCTTGCTTGGAAAATGATAAAAATATTCCTTTCAAACCATTTTGTAAAAAGTAAAAAATTAGTAAAAATGAATTTAAAAATTCATAGGAAAATATTAAAAAAAAATTTAAAACATTTTTAGAAAACATTGAATAGAAATATTCCCCAACATATATTTAAATATAAACAATCTCAAATAATATTGATATTGTGAAATAAACCCTTACAACTTGGTAATTAGTATAATAGTATGCCCCATGAAAGAAATAAAATTATATAGATATTTAAATACCGTTATATTTAGTATAATAATCATAAAATATATTCATGGACAATATATATACCCCATAAAATAAATAATTAGTGTATAAGACACGTGTCCCACAAAAATAAAATTGAGACAAAAATCCCTTACCTCAAGTCTTGAATTTTCTTTGTTCATGTTGAAACCTACTGTATAATAAATATGAATTTATTATACATTTATTTAATAACCATATATCTATAATATCATGTATTATTTTTTTATGACAAATTATCTTCCATTTATTAATAATTTGTTATGAAAATCACCATTTGGGTGATAACTACTTCATTTTCCAAGCATATTTTGGTTCGACAGTCTTGATCCTTATACTTTGATCTTGGTATCATCATTTAAAAAATGTTAATAATTCTATAAAAATCATATATATTCATTGTATACATATTTATAATCATTCATAAAAATTATATATATAAAAATAAATTACACTATTCATGGAGACGGTAGACCGTACGTAGGCATGAACACTGTTTTTATTTTTCATCTAATGGAATGAAAGAAAGGTAAATAATAATAAAAATTTATAGAATAATTATTATGTTATATATACATATATAATATGTTCATAAAAATCATCCTTATTACCATCCATGTGAAATATAAGTGAAAACGAAACACATCGCATCGTGGAGATGGTAGTCCATACGTACGCACGCGTGACGTTATCATTTCTCAAAAGATTAGATGATGATAAGGTATACATACTATTATCATTACAGATGTATAATTATATTATAAATATCATATATAATCACTGATATCATCATAATACCCATCCATATAATATGTTGATGAAAAATGAATTGTATCGCTATGTGGAGACGGTGAGTCGTACGTACTCACGAGCGATAATTTCACTTCTTGTTTGATGGGAAAGAGGGTGTATAATGGTATTTTAATAATCATAATAATATTTAATCATATTTAGTATAATGAAGTTATTATTTTATGATAAAAATAATATATTTAGAGGAGGTAAGGAATATTATAAAAATAAAGTGATCAGTCAGAGCGATTACCTATTCTTCGAAATGTCTACTTTGGATCTCCTATAAAGGGATCTAGGGATGGTCTTTTGAGAAGAAAAAAACCTCTAGAATGTGTATAAGAAAGTTTAAAAGATATTTTTTTTGGAAATGGTTAATTAATAAGTCTCAATCTAGTGAAATGAAGTGAAATAAAGGGTGCCCTTTATAATTGAGGTGAGGGGCACTTTAGGAATTTCTCAAAATATTAAAATATAATAAGACTATTCTAGTGTCAAAAGCTTCCAAATAGACTCTAAATGTATAGGGTATTAAATTTTAGACCATATATTATCCCATTTTTCCTTATTTAATATTTTTATGATTTTAAAATAATTTAATAAAATATCATATTCATGAAATATAATTAGTGTCAAATTTACTACTATTCATTACTATGACTTTAAAAACATCAAAACAAAGAGTCAAATTCAAAAAAAAAATACTTTATTATATCCCATAAATGTCATAGTTATCTATATAATTCATGGATCTATTTAATTATTTCAAATTATATTTATTTTAATATTTTTAATATCATTTATTTTATTTTTCCATTAATTTAATAATTATTGCATCATTGTTGTATAAGTATTTAAGGTATTTATTTATTCACTAAAAATTAAAAATAAATTACTATGATGTATATAAATATTTTATCCTTCAAAATAATATTTATAGTTGAAGATATATTTTGGATAACACCATATTAAAAATGATATTGTTATTAATAACATGGATGTGACATCATTGAATTTTCATTAAATAAAATATTATAAACATCGTAATCTAATACAAGAGGCCCAAAAAGTAATAAATAAATTTATATCATGAAAATAATTTTATTAATTTAAAAATGGACACATATATTCGTTCATAACCTACCTTTGTCCCCATGTGGACATATAATAGATATTTAAAACAAAGAAAGTGACATTTTGTGACTTTCTTTGATTCAAATAACATATAAGTCATTTTCATAGAAAAGTGTCCATTAAACAACTCAATTTTTATCCTTATGTGTTAAGGGTTGAATTAAATTCATGCAATAAAATTTGGGCAAGTTTGTCCTTATCATTTTATTTTTAACCTAAATTACCCAATTTACCCTTTACCGTGATAACCAAAATTACTAAGCTTACAATTCATATTGGAAAAAAAATAAAAGGTTAAAATTTAATAAATTTAGATCTTATAAATATAAATTTTTTATCCTTTTTTCAAAATTAAAAACATAGAAGTTTCAAATTTTAATTTAAAATAAAATCAGCAAAACACCATGATTTTTTTTTGAAAAAATGCCCCCTTTAAACATAAAATGTTTTTATACTAAATTAATTTATAAAATTATTTTCAAAACCATAATTGGATTATTTTAATTCAAAATTAATTAATTAAAATTTAAAACTAATCCAAAACATAATTTGACTTTGTAAAGACTTTAAAATAAAATACAGTTTTCAATAAAAATCACTATTCTCACTATTTCTTGAAAAATAAATGTTTTCAGAAAATTATAAAAAATTAATTTTAAGATAATTTTTACATATTGAATTTAAAAATGAAATTAATTTTGTTAAATAAATTTTCTAGAACTTAAAAAAATAATAAAAACTCATTTTTTAAGAAAACATATTTTTTTGAAGAATAAAGTGACTTATGAAAAATTGTGTGATCATTTTTATAAGTACTTACCAATAAATTAATATTGAGTTGGAAATTTATATTTATTTAATAATTTATTTATTCATATTCATTCTTACTAATTTAAAGTCTATGTTATAATAGACATATAATATTTCATGGTTCGTTTAAACTTCTGATTGTGTGTAACACAATTTATCAAAGAAATAAAATTATTTAAAAATTTATTTCGTAAAAATACCAGGGTGTTACAGTTGATACAAAGGAAATTTGAAAATAAAAGAGGCTAAATTAAAAATATGAAGAAGCAAGTTTGAAGACATCAATATGGTTAAGTAAGGGAATATCTATGATTATTTCACTTGGGTAAATAAAGTTGTTAGTAATATATTGGGATTTGGTGAAAAAGTTAAAGACTCTCAATTATCAAGAAGCTCGTGAGGAACTTTTTGGACTTGTTTAATCATAATATCTCAACTCTTGAAGATAGAGAAGATCATTCCTTTGATTAATTTCATAACATCATCATAACTTATAAAATAAGAAAAATTCTAGCCTTTAAGAAAAAGGTGAAAGATGAAATGACTCTTGAGGCCATGAGAAAGTTAAAAATTAAAGCACATGTTGTCAATACAGATTCAAGTGACTTAGAAAATGAAGAGGATCATGGAGACTATCAAATAATCATTGTTATTATTTCCAAGAGATTCAAGAAGGGAAATAAAAAGGGAAAATGCAAGTATCCTCTAAGATTCTACAAATACAATGTCATTGGGAAGTTTTCAATTAACCATCCTAAGAAAAGGGAACCAAGATCTAAATATAAAGATGATGAAAAACATAACAAAAATATGTGGAACAAAAATTTCAAAGAATCATCCATATTTATAATAAGTAAGAAGAAATTTTTTATAGGTGAGAGAAGAAATTTGATGAGCAAATAAGAAGAAACTGACCACTTTTATATTAGTGAATCTGAAAGTGAGTTTGGTGAGAAATTTACTAATTTTATGGATCATGTTGAAAAAGTATTTTACACTTAAATAAGTGAATAATATTACCTAGAACCAACCAATCTGTAACACATATTGAAGGATAAAGTTGAATCATGTATTGAGAATAATAATATGATTAATAAATAAAAGAAAAATATGGTGAAAGATAACTAGAATATCATTGGAGAGAAGAATGAGTTTTAAAAGAAATAATAAACCCTTGTTGAAGAGATTAAAATTTTAGATTAAAATCTATTAAACATGAGGATATGATAAAAGACCTTGAAGAATATTTTTCTTTGGAAGAAGAAAAACTATATAAGATACAGTCTAAGTGTATTAAAGTTAGAAATGAGATGAAGCTAAATAAGGAATTTAAACTTTCAGTTGAAGTCAAAATTTAATCCTCTTAATCATCTGAGAAAACTTGCACAAAATATTAGGTTAAATATTCACTAGAAAAATATATTTTTAATTATGTTTACACTAACAATGTAGGTTCTAACTCAAAACCTGGTTAATATTGGGTCAAGAAAAGTGGGGAGAATCATTATCTAAATTAATTTAAATAAAATAGGTTCATTGGAAGCTCTTCATCTCCCAAATAGAAGAAAATAAAAATTAAACATGTACAACAATAATGGAATTCTAAACAGCGCTGCAGGTAGAATTTTTATGAACCAAGAAGATTCATATTCCAAGGGTAATTTTGATGTTGTGAAGTGTTTGGCCACAAATCCTACACATTATAGTATAACATTTCATTACCTGGGATGTGACATTAAGTTAGGGGAAGTGATACAAGGGAGATGAAATCATATTTTTAAAGAATATAGGATATAAAATCAAATGTTTCAAGTATGCAGACTCAAAAAAAATTTGAATGCCTAGAGGCACTATTGAAAATTGAGGCTTTTGCGATGAGATCCCATGGAAAATGACCCATTACAGAAAATAGCATCACAAAAAGAGTTTTTTGTGACGGTCAGTCGTAAAAAGAGTTTTTTGCGATGGTCCATCAAAAAAAGTAAATATTTGCGATGAGATGCACAACCATCACAAATAACTTCATTTTGGTTTTTAAATGCCTTATTGTGATGACCCATCGTAAATATTTTTTGCGACAGGACCCACCACAAATACTATTAGCGACAGACCCATCGCAAATAGTGAAAATAATAATAATAATAAATAATAAAATAATATTAATATTAATAAAATAATAATAATAATAATAAATTAAATTAAATTATAAAATAAGAATTTTTTATATATAATAATAATAAAAAAAATATTGATAATATGATAATAATAGTATTATTAATATTAATATTACTAATATAATAAAAAATTATAAAATAATGAAAACTTCAATATTTGTGAAAAACATAATAAAATAAAAAAAATAATTTTTTTAATAAAGTAATAAAATAATAAAAAATTAAATAAATAATAAAATTGTAATATTCACAAAAATATAAAAAACACACTATATAAAAATGTAGATAGTTAATATTACAAAAAAAATTTACATTCAAATGCTTGATCATGAAAAATAAATAAATCACTAAGGGGGAGGGTTGTCTGGAGAAGATGGTAGAGAGAACTTCATCCCTAAACCACGAGTCAGATGTTGCATGTACTCCAACTACTCATACTACTACCACCATTGACACATCTCCTCCTCCTCCTTCTGCTATTATTGTCATATGAACTATTCATGCTGCTACTGCTGCCATTGACGCATCTGCTCCTGGTCTCTACGCATACTTTCTATAAGCTCATCTGAGCTCACAGTTTCTCCTGATACTGTGCAGTAGATGATGATGAATCTCCATGATCTCCTCTCAAGCTGGATGCTGACATCGCAACAGTGTCATAATAATCCACATGCATCAATCGAGAGCCGATACTAAGAACTCGACCTTTCTCAAAGGCATACTGGGTCGCCTGCATCCATATTGTCTCATCAAATCAATGGACACTGGTCTGAGAAACGGTCTCTGCCTGACTCTCAGTCTGTGTTTGAGATGTCGCGACCTCATATGACTCTTTTAATTTCAATTTAAAAGTAAAATAGTTAAAATATTATTTATAGTTAAATTTTAAACTCAAAAAGAAAATATAATGACCACAATATGATGCTGGCGAGCACCTATAATCTCTCCAGTGGTTGGATCACTATACATCCTCCTATAAACGTTGAACTTCAAAATATCGAGCTATTCAACTGTTTATATGAATATAAAATAAATCATTTACATTTAAAGTTGTATAAAATATTTAAAAATAATATTTAACATATGGTCCATATGCTTATTGAATGTACGACTACCAGCTCGATGTGTAACCTCCTATCTCCCCCGGTTTTGTCGACCTACTGATGATCTCCTCTGAAAACGATCACCCAACCAGTGTGAACATAATCCATCCCAAACATGAGATGAAATGTAATCAGGTCAATGCACATGACAAGACTCATCAAACTCTGTCACTCCTTCTTTCTCCATTACTTTCCTTCTAAAATTGTGCAAAAATTGAATGCAACGCTAATGCATAGTCCCCTACCATGCCTTCCAGATAGCCCCATTTATGATCTTATCAATGGAATACCATAAACCCTACAAATAATTTATAACATCAAATTATTAATTAAATTAATTTCAAAATAAATATTATTTATTTATGTACCAACCAATGATCGAACATGCAGTGCTGCACATCAATAAGAATCTGATCCCATGAGAACCATGCTTCAGAAAAATAATTGTGTAGTATAGTGCTCCCATTTCTAGTAGCTATATGTGTAAAGCTGTGAAAAAAAGAACAAATACTCAAATAATTAGTATATAAATAAATTACTGAAAACTAACTAAAATACATAGGTAAACATACCTCTGCACGCATGAATTGAAGCCAAGACGTGGACATCTCTCGGGGATTGGTTCATTAATCATCAATCATGCAAGACCACACCCCCTCCGAGTCCCTCCTGAACTGCTAGTAGTCTGATGGTCAGATGAGCTAACATCCTTCTCATCCAAAGGTAGCTTAGCTTCCTGCAACAGACGATACAAATCCTCATCCATCTGAAACATGAAATGATTATTGTTAGAAAACAATTAAAAATATATTATATATAGATATATATTATATATGATTATAACCATTATTTAACTATGTCAATGTTCATCTTCATTCTCATATTCATATCTGACGATGTCAATATCTTCATATTCCTCCTCAACATCATCAATGTCTATATGAATTTTAGTTTCATCATCTCTTGTCATTTCAAATTCATTTGTAACATAACTAACATCATTGTCACTATAGACCCTTAACTGTGGGGTTTCACCATCGATATCTATGTCTCTTTATAAAAAAGATGGATTTGGATCAGTCTCTTGAAAAATTTCAATTCCTTCCACTTCAGCAGAACTACATTCACTTTGATTAAACTGATTTTCCAAAGATTTAATTTTTATTATGCTCCACCAATCACTCAACTCTCTTGAAGTAACAAAATATTTTGAATAATAAATTTTATGTGACTTATGATCCAATAAAAATGGTTCATTTACTCCATGAATACTTTTATATTTAATATCAATGGTTCCATGGGTCATATGAACACACAAACCTCTCTCAGTATCCAACCAATGAAATTTAAACATCGTTATGTAATGTTTTCCCAGATAACAAAGTTCAATAATTTCTTCCATAATGCCATAAAAGTCAACTTTAGTTTCTCTATGATGATATCCTTTCAAGAAAACACCACTATTTATTATTTTTTTGATTCCCCATATGCATGTGTATGAAATTGAAAACCATTCACCATATATGAATTATAAGATTTAACCATTGTTGATAGTGGGTTACTCAATACATGAAATCAATTATAAATTTTATCAGCATGTTGAGATACTTTAAAATTTGTAAAACAATTATCAATATAATAGATAATAAATTTATTTTATCTGTTAAACAAAAAATAATTTATGTTACTAGTTTTTTTGAAACCAGTAGTAAAAGTTTTTTTGCCGACATTCTTCAAGAGCAGATACTGTAATTTGTGGAAGTTGTTTATTGATATTATTATCATATAAACTACAAATAAAATAATATTAATTTACTGTAACAAATATTATAGAATAAGTGATAGAAGCACTCACTATATAAATGGTGTCATTTCTTAACAGTTGAGTAGAACATATGTATGAGCTTTGTGATGTTCATCAATTGAAATCCATCGTTTATGAACTCCACCGAATCCAAGTTCAGGATAATTGAAAAATTATAATTGATTTCTCATTTCATTGTAAACAATTCCCTTGTTACATACCATACATTTGTGTTTTTGAGTTATATTCAGATTGAAAGTAACGAGATCAGAAAAAAGAAATTTCCTCTTGCATATAAGCTTAAGCAATTGAACCTTCAATCGATGCTTTGTTACGTACTGTTTTCTTTAATTTCTGTATGCATCTCTCAAATGGTACATATATTGGAACTGTACTGGACCTCTACATTTTACTTCATATAGAAAATTTAATATCAAATGGTCTATTGAGTCAAACAAAGTCGGCGATAATATTTTTTTCCAGTTTATATAAAATTAAAATAACATCTTTTTACAGTTTGATTAATGCATCGTAGTCACTTGTCACCACACAAATGTCTCATAAAAAATATGAAATATCTATTAGAACATCCCAAATCATAGAATTCAACATACCTCTTAATCCAATCAGCATAATTCTTTCCATTATAGCATAACAGTCATGAACTTTTAATCCTGTAATATGACTATTTCTGACACATCTGCCCAAATTAGAATCATAACCATATGAAAGTCTCAAATAAGCAATCCATTAACCAAATAATAATTGATTCTCTTTGGAGACTGTATAAGCTTATTTTTTCTTCATTAACTTATGCGATCTAACATTTTCAAGCAGTTCAAGTTTTGGTTGCCTGTAAATTTGGGCAAGATCTAATCGTGACTTTACATTATATTTGGTCTTACCTGGTGTGTCCAAAATTGTATGAAATAAATTATCAAAATAGTTATTCTCAATATTCATGACATCTAAAATGTGACAGACCAAAAAAAATCAAACCAATATGGCATATCTCAAAAAATGATCCCTTTTATCCAATTGTGTTCTTTCCCAAAACCATCAATTTTCTATTGGTTTATTGTTGTTCCAAATTTGATGAAAGGTAATGAAGAGACAATTGATTTTAAATCTATACCTATGATCATTTTTGGAGGTCCATCTCTTTCAACTATGGTTTTTCTAAAATGATATTTGTTCCTCCTAAAATGATGATCAGTTGAAAGGAATTTGCAATGACATTCAAAAAAATAAGGTTTTTTTCTTCATTGAAGAGCATAAATGATTTACTATCTCTCATATAGTATGAACATGATTGTAGACCATGGTACTCTAGCAAGATAACATGCCATATGCTGGGAAGTTGCTAATTGTCCAAATCAATGCAGCTTTCATCAAAATTTTTTATTTCGCAACAACATCAAATGTATTGACACCATTACTCCACAATGAATTTAACTCATCAATCAATGGTTTCAAAAAAAAATATTATTTTTTGGATGTCCTATAATTAATAAGGTCAAAAAGATATATAGTTACTTCATCAACATTCAAAGAGGTAAATTTTACGGAGTAATAAAGACAGACCAACATGAATACTGACTACTGTAAGAACCAAATGGAAAGAAACCATCAATATAAAGACCCAATCACACGTTTCAGGCTTCTAAAGAAAAAGAAGGATGCACTTAGTCAAAATGTTTCCATGAATCACCATTAGAGGGATAATTTAAGTTTTTACCAGTTAAAATATCGGTTTTGTTCCATGACATCAATGCCGTTATGTTCTGAGACATAAATAAACACTACAATCTAGGTGTAAGTAGAAAATATCTCAATTATTTTATAAGAATCATTCCAGACTTACCTTGTTGAGCCTCTTTATACCTCGATTTTCCACATGTGGGGAAACTATGCAACGAATCATTTTCACCATAATATAACATGCAATTATTTAAATATGCATGAATATTCTGATAACCAAGACCTAGATTACGAACCAACCTCTTGCTCTCATAAAAATTTTTAGGCAACACCTTTCCTTTAGGAAGTAGTGTTTTTACCAAAGATAATATCTGATCAAAATAGCTATTTGATATTCCATTATCTGATTTAATATCCATAAATTTAGAAACTTCTTAAAATTTGTTTATCTTGCAACCAGGATATAAGGTATCCTCAACAGACCTCAATAACTCATAAAAATGAGACGTTTCCAACTGAGGAGTTAAATTAATATCATCCTGAGTTTCATCTTGTTGAAAAGACGGACCTGCCACATCATGTACTAAATTTTGAAACCATGCTGGATTCGGAACCAAATTATTAGTATCTTCTCTGGAACTGCGTTCACCATATTGATACCAAAAAACATAATCTGGTTGAAAAACAAAACCCAATAAATGACCTCCAACATTGTCAAATGTGTCAAACTCCCTCAGAGCACATATTTTACAAGGACACTTAATTGTCTCTTCTGAAACAAATTATGGTTTTGATGGTTCAAATGATAAGAAAGATTCAACACCCTCAATATATATAGGATTTAAACCAGAACTATTTGGATTATTTTGTTGATTTATCCAAGCACGATCATCTAATAATGTTTATTTTCCACTTGTTCCATATTTCTCTAAAAAATATAAAATAATTAGTTTTTTGTATAATTTGATATAAGAAAAACACAATCCAAAAAAGAGAAGATAATTAAATTCCATTTTCTATAAAATTATAATAATTTCTATTATTTCATAATTTTTATAGTATTTTTTAAACTTTTATACTAATATACACTAACTTATAAAAATTTATATTAATTACCACTAATTATTATTAATTACAACTAATTTATACTAATAATTGTTAATTACCAACGATACAATTTCCAATGGAATAGAGACAACTCTTTTTCCTGACGAATCATCTCCATTGTCCCTGACCGAAATCACTATGAAAAATCTACTTAGACATACGAATATCCATTTCTATATGCATGAATATAGAGAGAAGCATGGTGATCCCTCCCTGCTCTCCATCTTTGTGCATACAGAAATGGATATATGTACGTCTAAGCATATTTTTCCTAGTGATTTTAGTTGAAGATAGTGGAGACGAGTCATCAGGAAAAAGAGCCTCTTTTGCTTGATGACTCATCTCCTTGTAACTTTCTATGACTGAAATCAGTATAAAAAATTTTCTCTGATGTACGCATATCCATTTTTGTATGCATGATAATGGAGAGCAGAAAGGCCTCACCACACTGCTCTCCATTATCGTGCATACGAAAATGAATATTTGTATATGAGGATTAATTTTTCATAATGGGTTGAGTGGGAGAAAATTGTAAGGAGATAAGGTGTCGGGCAAAAGGGAGCTGCCAATCTGCTGGAAATTATGTCAATTTATTACAATTTGTGCCAATTTATTACAATTTCTTCGTAATTCTTTCTAATTATTTCTAATTATTTTTAATTATTACTAATTATTATAATTTGTTACTAATTATTAGAATTTTTTAAAATTTATTACTAATTATTACTAATTGTTGAAATTTATTACAAATTGTTGCAATTTATTGCTAATTGTTGCAATTTTTTTACCAATTGTTGCAATTTGCTACCAATTATTTCAATTTTTTACCAATTGTTGCAATTTATTACCAATTATTACAATTTATTACTAATTGTTGCAATTTATTACTAATTGTTGCAATTTATTACTAATTATTGTAATTTATTACTAATTTTTACAAATTATAACATTTTTTTCTAAATCATTATAACGTATTAAAAATTATTATAATTTATTACAAATTATTACAATTTATTACAAATTATTACAATTTGTATCAATTTATTACAATTTATTGCAAATTATTACCATTTATTGCTAATTATTACAATTTATTGCTAATTATTACAATTTATTACAATTTATTACTAATTAGTACAATTTATTACTAATTATTACAATTTATTACTAATTATTACAAATTATTACAAATTATTCGAAATTATTACTAATTATTCGAAATTATTACAATTTATTCAAAATTATCACAATTTATTGCTAATTATTGAAATTTATTACTAATTATTGCAATTTATTACTAATTATTGCAATTTATTATAAATTATTCGAATTTATTAATAATTATTCAAATTTATTACTAATTATTTGAATTTATTACTAATTATTTGAATTTATTACTAATTATTTGAATTTATTACTAATTATTCAAATTTATTACTAATTACTCGAATTTATTACTAATTATTCAAAATTATTACTAATTATTACTAATTATTGTAATTTATTACTAATTATTATAATTTATTACTAATTATTGCAATTTATTAATAATTATTGCAATTTATTACTAATTATTGCAATTTATTACTAATTATTACAATTTATTACTAATTATTGCAATTTAACACTAATTATTTCAATTTATTACAAATTATTGCAATTTATCACTAATTATTCAAATTTATTACTAATTATTCGAATTTATTACTTCTTATTTGAATTTATTACTAATTATTTGAATTTATTACTAATTATTCAAATTTATTACAAATTATTAGAATTTATTACTAATTAAATTATGACTAATTATTATAATTTATTACTAACTATTGCAATTTATTACTAACTATTTCAATTTATTACTAACTATTGCAATTTATTACTAACTATTGCAATTTATTACTAACTATTGCAATCCATTACTAAGTATTAGAATTTATTACTAATTATTCGAATTTATTACTAATTATTCGAATTTATTACTAATTATTGCAATTTATTACTAATTATTGAAATTTATTACTAATTATTGCAATTTATTACTAATTATTACTATTTATTACTAATTATTACTATTTATTACCAATTATTACAATTTATTACTAATTCTTACAATTTATTACTAATTGTTCAAATTTGTTACTAATTGTTTGAATTTATTACTAATTGTTCAAATTTATTACTAATTGTTCGAATTTATTACTAATTGATGCAATTTATTACTAATTTTTGAAATTTATTACTAATTGTTGCAATTTATTACTAATTGTTGCAATTTATTACTAATTATTGAAATTTATTACTAATTATTCGAATTTATTACTAATTATTCAAATTTATTACTAATTATTACTAATTAATAGAATTTATTACTAGTTATTACTAATTATTACTAATTATTACTAATTATTAGAATTTATTACTAATTATTGCAATTTATTACTAATTATTGCAATTTATTACTAATTATTGCAATTTATTACTAATTATTGCAATTTATTTCAAATTATTCCAATTTTTTACTAAGTGTTTCAATTTATTACTAAGTGTTGCAATTTATTACTTAGTGTTGCAATTTATTACCAAGTGTTGTAATTTATTACCAAGTGTTGCAATTTATTACTAACTCTTACAATTTATTACTAATTGTTGCAATTTGTTACTAATTATTTCAATTTAATACTAATTATTGCAATTTAATACTAATTATTATAATTTAATACTAATTATTACAATTTAATACTAATTATTACAATTTAATATTAATTATTACTAATTAATATAATTAATTAATACTAATTCATACTAATCACACATAATTATTTGTAAAAATAAACATAAACAATGATAAATAAAACTATTTAATTCTAATTTAATTTAACTACAATTAATTAATAATAACTATAATTAAAATAAAATAAATTAAGTAAAAAATAAAAAAATAGATAAATACCTTAAAACTGAAACTTTTGAAGGATATAAGTTGTGAAATATACCCCAAATTAAAACTTTAAACTATGAAATTTTTTGAGAGATTTTTTTTCACTAGAGAGAGAGGAGTCGAGAATGGAATGGAATGAAGGAAAAAATGGGTTGAAGTATATATAGATTGGATTAGTTGCGACAGGGTTATTTATGACGAGACCCGTTGCAAATACCCTCTAAATAAAAAAGTCTTTTGCAACGGAACCCGTTGTAAAAGACCACCTACTGACATACTATTTGCGACGAGATGTATATCCCATTACAAATACTTAAAACGCCGCTGGGTATTTGCGACAGGCTACTATAGCCCATTGCAAATACCCTCTCTCACGTTTTGGCGCGCAACGCGCGCCAAAGATTTTGCGATGGGAACCATCTACCCATCGCAAAAGCCTTATTATTTATGATGGGCAGGTTCTCCCACCACATTTTTTTTTCCAAAAGACTATTTGCGATGAGATACTATCCCGTCGCAAATAACCCATCGCAATAGCCTGGTTTTCCCGTAGTGAGGATTTATGTGGCAGGTGTGAGAAACAAGGCCAATATGTAAAAAAATTATGACAAACTTACCTGTATAGAAAAATTATCATGAGAAGGGAAACGAAATTCAAAAACCCAAGTAAGAGATAACATGCCTTGTTGAGGTCACATTGAAGGCCAATGTAAATAAAATCATAGATTCTTTATGGTGGGTTATCCTCTCACACAACTGGTGATAAAAGGATTTTGATGATTATTGAAAACCATGATGATGGAGTAGTTACTTTTGGTAATGATTTCTCCTTAAAAATCAAGGGCATTAGCTCAACTAAGATTGAACCTCAAAACTCAAAATCAAGTGATGCATTGTATGTGTAAGGGTTGAAGTATATTCTCATGAGTATTAGTCATCTCTGTGATGATGGTCATAAGATTAACTTTAAGAAGGATACTTGTGTCATTTAAATCTTGGAGGATGGAAGGGTCATTTCTCAAGGATGAAGAACCAATGGAAATCTATTTTTGATTGGTGATCCTACAAAATCCTTTTATACGAGTGAAAAAGATGAAATTCTATTGTGGAATAGAAGTCTTGTTCATCTAGGCTAAATGGGTCTGAGTAAAATTGTGAAGTATTAAGTAGTGAAAGATATTCCCAATCTGAATAGAGAATAATATTATGTGCATGACACATTCTGAAAAGGAAATATGGCTTAGAAAACTCATATGAAGGAGGAAATTCTATCTATTGGGCCTCTAAAACTTTTGAACACTGATTTATGTGGTCTCATGGTACAGAAGTCAATAAAAGGTGATCTATATTTCATCAAATTCATTGATTATTTCACTCAAATTACCAATGCGACATTCCTCAAACACAAATCAGATATAGTTGATATGTTCAATGCTTTCAGATGATAAGTAAAAAAATAATTGGGGCTTCACATTAAGAAATTGAGATTTGTTCATGGGAAGAAGCTTATAGGTTATGCTTTTGAAATTCGACTTTCTAAACATGGAATCAAGAGTCAGTTCCACAAACCATATAGTCCATAAAAAATGGAGTTGCAAAGAGAAAGAATAAGAGTGTTGTAGATATGGGAAGGATAATGTTTTATGAAAATAAATTTTCATTTTTTTTGGAGATAGGTCATGTGTGATTATGTACACATACATAACATTTTTCTTTTGAGACCCAAGACACATTCCACTCCTTATAAAATGTGGTGCAAAAATAAACCAACTATCAAGTACTTTAAAGTGTTTAAAAGTCCATGCTTTATAAAGATCAAATGTAGCAATTTGGAAAAGTTTAAAGAATGAGTAGATGAAAATATCTTTATAGGGTAATTATCAGATAGAAGTGAGTATAAATGCTAGAAAAACATTTACATAAGATTTTGGACTACTCATATGACAATATTTTTTAAAACCAATACACATTAAACCAGTCTGTTGAGATTTCATATGAAAGCAGCATACAGATTCCAGATCAACAGGTGGAAAAATAAGGTGAGAACAAAACTAATGTTAGTGATATTGATTTAGAATATACTGATGATAAAGAAGAGGCCTCATTCATTGAAAATGAAATGATGAAGTTTTAGAGGCTACAAATACATCTTGATGGTGAGAATATTATTAGATAATAAGGATCTCTTGTTTCGACAAAATGTAGGAAGATTATGGGAAATCACATAGCACTAATATCACATGTTGAACCATGAATAGTAGCTGAAAATGTTGAGAATGTTGAATGGGTACAATATATAAATGATGAATTATATTAGATTGAGAATAATTCAACTTGGGAGCTTGTCTTAAGACCAAAAGATAATAATTTCATTGGCACCAAATGGGTGTCTTGAAATAAATTTAATGAGAAATGGGTTGTAACAAGGAACAAAGATAGGACTGTATACAAAGGATATACTCAAATGTAAGACATTGGATTTAAATATTTTTTTATTATGTAGAATGGATTTAAATAATTAGGATGTTTTTAGTTATGTCTACACACACACACACACTGTAGAGTGTATTAAATGGATGTGAAATCAATATTTTTATAATGGTGATCTCAAGGAAGAAGTATTTATTGAACAACCAGATGGTTTTATTCATGACGTTGAAGGTAAAATGGTGTATAAATTGAGAAAATATTTGTATGGATTGAAATAGGATCCTAGAGTTTGGTACTCAAAATTCAATGGGTGCTTGAAGGAAATGGGTCCTGCTAAAGGCAGAGTTGACAACAATTTGTATGTAAGAGAGTTGTCCATAGGTACACTACTTTTCATAGTGTATATTGATGATATAATTTTTTCTAGTGACTAATAGTACCTTTATAGGCAATTTTCTAAGAAAATGAAAGAATAGTTTGATATGTTCATGCTAGGTAAATTGAATTATTTTTTGGGATTACAGATTGAGTAAAAATCTAATTTCATTTTTTTCTCACAAAAAAATATTCCAAATATTTTCTAAAAAGTTTGGAAAAGAAGAATCAATAAAAGTTTCAACACCAATTTTGGTTGGAGCCAAACCATGTAAAGATGAGAACAACAATAAAGATGATCAAATGAATTTAGAAGACTCTGTAAATCTATTGTATTTGACAACTTCAAGATTAGACATAGCCTTTATTTCAACACTTTTTCCTCAATTTCAGAGTGACCTAAGAGAGTCATGCATGCTTTCAGCAAAAAGGATTATAAGATATATAAAGGGAGTAATGAATTATAGCCTAGTTTTTAAATGAAATATAGATTTATAGTTTCTTGGATGCACTAATATAGACCATATTAGATGTTGTTCAGATAAAAAATACATATTAGGTGGGACTTTAATCATTGGTAAGGGTTGTGTAAGCTAGTACAGTAAGAAGTAGAACTCGATGGCACTCAACATAGTTAAGGTAGAATATTGGGTAGCCACTCATTCCTGTAAACATGTATTATATATGGTTGTGCAACTATCATATTTTAGAGTCACTACTAAGAAAAAATTAAGGATTTTTTGTGACAATTAGAATGTAATAAATCTATCACACTACTACAAAAAAGGCCTTCAACAACGCTTGAATAGGCCTTTATTAGTGCTAAAAAGCACTGATAATCAAAGCGTGGTTAAAAGCACAAAACTTTTAATAGTATTAAAAAATCACTATTAAAGGGGGCCTTTAACAACGTTTTTTTAACACTGTTAAAGGGTCCGTTTAACAGTGATGATAAAAGCAACACTATTAAAGGGGTATTTTTTTTTGAAACGTCCATGAGCGCCTGAACAGGTGCTTCCACAATCCCTTTATCAGTGCTTTACCCCCCTTTATCATCTCTTTTCACCCCACCACCCCTTTTATCAGCACTTTGATAATTTACAGCCTCATGTGCACCCACCTAGATTCAAACCCAACACATCTCCTTCAAATATGGAATGCCTTTACCACTACACCGTGTTTTTTGCTATATATTTAATGATATTTTTGTTTATATATATATATATATTTACATATATATATTTATATAATTATTTTTAAATACATTTATACAATACATGTGTGTGTGATATATATATATACTTATATTTATTTAAATATATTATATATTATTTTCATTTACATATACTATAATATAATATAAATATATATATATGTTTATTAATACACACATATATGTATATATAAACATTATAAATATATTTATATAATTTAAAAAATGGTTAGATATTATTTTAAATACATTTTTAGAATATTTATTTATTTAGATATATTGAAATATACATTTTTATGTAAATATTTTAATATATGTATTTATATGAGTGATTTATTATAAGTAAATATAATAAAACTTGGATATATTAAATTATAAATAAAATTACATTATAAAAAATGATAAAATTTAAAAACCATAATATCAATATAAATGTAATACATGGTAATAATTTTAGTCCCCATAGAAAAAGGGAAAAAAGACCCCTTAAATGAGGCTGAAAATCCATCGAATGTTAAAAAATCAGGGTACCTCGACTAAAAACTCAGTTTTGAGGCCTTTTAGGCCTTTTTTGGACTAAAAAAAAATATTATATAGGTTTATTTGTGTCACTAAGGGTGTAGATCTCATCACAGGTTTTGATTTGATATGTGGTACAGCCCAAATAGACACTGGGATCAAAAGTTACTTGTGTTTAAAGTTTGAGTAACATTTTCAAATTATTTTAGATCTTTTATTAATTTTTTGATTTCAGTTATCTTCAAATTGATATTAAATGACTATTACTCAATAATAATATGCAAATTATTAATTAAAAATATATTTTTTAATTATTTTATAAGCCATTTTCACTAAATATTTTATATATTAAGTGTAAATGTCTATTTACCTTATCTAAAACATATTTTAAAAAATATATATTAAATTTATCTCAATATAAATATATTTATATATTATTTGTAATGAAATATAATTTTTTAAAAGTATAATTTTATCAGAGCTTGTAAAAAATCACTGATAGGGGGGGGGGTCCTTAACAGTGCTTCTAAAAAAGCGCTGATAACCCCCCTATCATCATTTATAAAAAAACATTGATAAAAGTCCCCCTTTAATAGAACTTTTTTTGTTCTATTAAATACCCCCTTTAACAGCACTAAAAAAGCACTGTTAAACACCCCCTTTAACAACAATTTTTTTAGCACTGACAAAGGAGGTCTTTAACAGCATTTTTAGCTAGCGCTGTTAAATCCCTACCACACGATAAACCTAGTTTTTATTGTAGTGTCAAAGAACCTTATACAAAACTCTAGATCCAAACATTTAAACATCAGGTATCATTTCATTAAAGAAAATTTGATCAATGGAGATATCAAGCTTGAATAGATTTATACTCAAAGTCAAATCATAAATATATTCACAAAATCCATGCCAAGAGATAGGTTCTACGAGTTGTGGCTGGAAATCTATGTTCATCCCTATCCTCTTTCTTGAATAAATATGGAACTAAATCTCCCACTATTATTTGAATTGTGTTGAAAAAGGGAGAGAAATAGTGTTAAAACTCTATGTTAAAGGGGAATAAAATTCTTTATAATTGGTAGATTGATAAATATCATGTCATTAAAATACATGATTAATGATGAGTGGGGAAGATTATTAAAAGTGGAATTTAATGTATGAATTAAGGGGGTTATCTATGCCACCTAGCCAATTTTTCTTGACACTGAGGGATAAAATTCTCTAAAAAATATAACCTTATCTGGTTGTGGGGTGTGAGATTCTTCTCATAAGAGGTATGATGTGATGTGATAATTCCCATGCACCTAGTGGAAGTGTGGATAGATCCAAGGTTTTTTAAGGTGTTGAGATATGTTGATAACAAATCCAAAATAGGGAGATTGAAGTACCCTTGGAGTTGTTGATGGAGTTTTTTGTTGGTTTTAATTTGTTTCCAATGTCGAATGAGAATTAGTAAAAGTGTTTGAGATGTTTTTTTGGTGTTTAAAATGTGTTTGAGAATGGATTGAGGTAGTTTGAAAAATTCTTAAAGTTGCTCTAAAAATCAAAAGATTATGTCCAACCTGATAAAATTGAAAAAGTACTAAGTGTAAGGATTTTTTTCTAAGAATAACTCTTTATCACTGAGCATAAGGATTTTTCACTAAGTGTAAAGCTTTGAAGGTCTAAGTATAAGTCCTTGACGAGCCAAATGTAAGTCTTCTAAGTGCTAGCCTTTGTGAAGCCCAACAATTAAATTTTGGAAATGACATGAATTTTTGACTTCACCATGAGTCTTTAAGTTGATCATAAGTATTTTTTGGATCATAAATATTTATCTTATAACTCTATATAGTAATCCTTTGATTGTAAAAATTGGTGAATGTAGGGCTTCACGACTTAGATTTTTTTTGAGTTTCTGTTGTGTGAAAAATTGAGTTTCTGGAATTTAAATTTTCTGAAGAAAAAAAACATGACAATACTAAAGTTGATCCTCAATGGTTAAAATGTAACGCACCTATTTTTCCTTTTAATAATTTAAAATATTTTAATGAATATTTTTGGAGTTATACGTTGATATAGTGTGAGATTCTGTTTCCCGATGAGCCTCAGTTTTGATATAATAAAATGTTAAATATATTATATCACACGCGTATAGTTTATAAAAAATAACAGAATGACTCTGGAATGGATTCTCGAATTGGAAATTTAAGACCACTGTTGAATATGGAATGTGGGTTTTACCATACACGTGACATAATATTTATCTTCATCGGGTGTTTGAATTGAACCCTATCATGGGTGAAATAATTAAATAAATTAATAGTATTTATTTAATTATTTAATTAAAAGTCTAAAAAATAATAATATATATAAACACAATTATTTCAAATATCTAGGGTTTCCGCATAAACCTAGGATTGAGAGAGGAGCCATTGGAGGAGTGTTTGTAAAATTAAAACATATTGAGGATCTTTATTGATTGTTTGAGGATCATTTTTTCTAAGGGAATTTGAGGATCTCACTAATGATGACAACAAAAATTTGTTATTATTCAGTGATCAATCCTAACTAGTAATGGGGAGTTTTTTTTGTTGGTTTATCTCTCCATTTGATTATCTCATGATGAATGTGAATTAAATCCACTAACAGATTGATACATGGGCCATTCATACTTGCAGGTTTAGGTTATCTTCATGGGGGTATTGGGTAATTGATTTTATTGGTTTATTATTAGTTATTCATTTTTCATTCTAACAAAAAAAATCAAGATCAACCCAGAAAATAACTGAGTTTAGTTCCTCTTTTGTGGTTTATGAATTTCTTCCCTGTATCCTTGCATAATCATCACCGACAACCCCTTTGGTTGGTAGTTTGACAAGTACCCAGTATTTGATCAGTGCGTGACTATTATTCAGTGCAATAGACCGATACTGAGGATTTAGATTCATGATTGACAGAGCAATCCAGGTGCAACAATAATGATAGACGATCAAAGGTAGATCAGTGTTCCTCGATTACGGTTTGGCAAGAAGTTGGTGGCGTGGTGTGATGCGAGCCAATTCTCGAGTGGATCCAATGGCTAGAATCTAGCCACTAGTGACAGAAAGGCTCAGATGACCTTAGATCTGTAATTATTGGTGGATAAGGTAGAAAAATGGATGAAGGAAGCACTGTGAGTGAGTGTTTGGAACAATCTTAAATTTTTGGAAAATTCCTAACTACATATCATGTAGTCCAATAAACACACATCTTATAGTCCCCCTTCTATAGTGACAGGGTTTTCACAAATAGAAAAGTATCACATGCCATGTGACATGTGGCACACACCATGTGTCTTGATGCTTGCGACTTGGTGTGTATCGATGCACACATATTTTCAGTCAAAAATTTAAACAATTTTAAATTATTTTAAAAGGATTTTAATGAATATTTCAAAGTAATTAAATGTTTTATTTAAATATGAGAAATTCCAATTGATGAATTAATTTGGGTTTAAATGAATAAAAAGTTGCAATTTGGGTAATTGAATTTATATAGAGAAATTATTTTTTGAAAAATTACTAATAGTTTAATAATTTTTAGTTAAAAAAATAGGCCAACTTAGATGACCCTCAACCAACAAGGATTCAATCCATTTAGCTAGCCCTAAAGAGGGTTATCCAGCCAAGGAGGCCCTGTGGGAAGGCTTTCCAAGTGGTAGGGGTGTGAGGATGCATGGGTAAGAGACCATACAACGTTTGGGAAAAGGCCTGAGCAGGCCACGCGTGCAGACTCAACCCATGTGGTGTGTGCAAGTGTACTAGGAACCCATCCATGGAGCAAGCATCTTAGCCAACGATTCCATACCTTGTAATATATGCAAGTTCCCATCCATATGAATTTCTGTTATGGGACAAACACAATGAGGGGAACTATTCATCATTTAATTGAACAACACCATCTCACTTCGCTCACAATCCCCTACACCCAAGACATACATCGCCACCACCTTTCACCCATGCTTCACCATGACCACTACTCAATAATAGATTGCTTCCACCTGTACTCACCAGAAAACACCATGGAATATTCTATGGAAGTTTGAAATTGATCGTATATCCACTACCAACACCAGTAACCACTATGAAACACCTCTGGCAGCTTAGATGACCACCATACTACCTCTTTGTAACGACCCAAACTTTTATTAATGAAAATTATTCTTGATCTAATTAAATATTATAAAAAATGGTTATATAAAACATATGAACTTCCTTGGTTTTATGTTTTTTTTTGGATTTCAAAATACCATTAACAATTATTATTGTTGCTAATATAGTCATTGAATAGTGATCACATAATTAGTATAAATATAGGTCTTTAACAAATCTAATTTACTCAGACAAAGGAATAGATGAACTCATCCAATAGAATTTCTCTGTACAAAGCTCATTTCTTGGAGCTCAGAAAGGAGGTGGTGTCACTGGGATTCACTCTTGACCAATCCCAAGCCTATCTTCAGCACGTTAAGCTTGAACAGAACAGCCTATGGGATAAGTGAAAGTTAATAGATATTACCACCCAAACGATGTTATTCGTGCCAACCCAAGAGTCTGTCACCATCACACACCTTACCCTTAGGTCTTATGCAGGTGTTATAAGAGGTTATGTAACAATACACTATTACTATGATTATTTTCATTATTTTTGTATAGAATAAATAATATACATTTATTTTATTATTGTTACTTTTTAAATAGTTTTTAAAGTGAAAATATAATTTTTAGTTAATATTAAATTAAGAAATCTATTTTGATGAATTAATGGATTTTTGAATTAAATAATATTTTAATAAAATTTTATTACTAAATTAATTTTTATTAAATATAAATAATTTTATAATTTTTAGGAATACAATTGTAATTTTTATTAAGGTTTGAAAGCTATTTTTGTCAAAACCCATGAATTTTTGATAAATGTCAGTTTTTATTTTAAAAGTAAAAATTCAGATATTTAGAAAATTATTTAGATAAAATAAATATTATTTTTAGAATTAGGATGTCAAAATTATCCAACAGTGAATTTTTCATAATTTTCTGAGAGTTGAATTTTTGGGTAAAAATTAAATACCGTTTAAATATATAATATGTTTTATGACATCATAATGACCAAATTATGATGTAATAAAATACTATAAATGTTATTTTCGTAAAATATATGTTTTAACGTTAAAATAAGTTGATTTTAGATTTTTTTGATTTATGTTACAAAGCCTTAGTGGACCCTCCAAGACTTATAAAACATTTTAACTTTAAAATGATTTACTTGAGAGTGTGACTCACCTCCACATAAGAAAGCCTAATATTTTAATAAGTTCGGCCATTGGAATTATAAAATAATTTTTTCCACTCTCCTTTTTAAAAAACCATGGAAAAAAACCATGATATGGTTTGTGTCTTTGATTAGTTTAATGTGTAGTGTCCAAAACCTAAATAATAAAGAATTCCCTCTCCTTTCCTATATAAACCCACCCAAACTCCCACTGCCACTTCACTAAAAATTTTTGTAGATCGACCGACATATTCCCTCCTCTCTCTATAATCCTACCAAGGTTCCCCATGCTCCCAATAATCCTCTCTCAATCCTCTCCCAAGACTTTAGGATCACACTTCCAAGTAAGGGATTTCTTCCTCTCTCATTTTTGTCCAAGTTTCTTTATATTTCTATACCCTTGTATTTTCAATTAAAAATATTGGGGTATGATTTCACACCACCCATATAATTCTCTCATTATGTTTTAATGATTATAGACCCCTTTCTATCTCATTAATTCCTCTCATGTACACCCGTTACCATACCGAAATTCCATTAGGGATTTCTCTCTCCTCATTTACATTCAAGAAATTATTTTATATTATGAATATAAATTCCATTACATATGTTGGGACATGTATATATATGAACCCCTTAATATACATTTATTATACATATGATGAGATACCTATTTATCTCTCATCAACCCATTTTATGATTTCTATTTGACGTCGTTATGCTATCGAAGTTACACCAAAATTTCCATGCCAAAATCATCGTGTAAGTGAATACCATACCCATTTATCTATCAAGGGTATTCACCTTTATACACATGTACTTGTTAATTTAGAACATAAATTTATGTATTCCACATCTCTTATTCATGGAATAAATTATGATGTTTAATGAATCCATGTTGTATGATCTATGTGGCACATTTATGCATGGAATGAAATGATTAAGAAGGGTGCACCCTGATGGCACTTCAATGCATTGGGTAAAGATTAGTATCATGATATGTCAAGTGAAATGAGGGTTTAATCATTCTAATTCAAGTTAAATGAGGGTTTAATCATTCTCCATGTGAAATGATCCTTGGATCATGCTAATATCATGTTAAATGTTGTTGCCAAATTTCCATATTATGATAATCATGCTATATCATGCCTTTATGTTCATGTTTCTCTTGTGCTTCATTGATATGAATATTTCCTAAAATTTACTATATTATTCATGTTATACCTTTTTTACTACCTTACTGGGATTTATATCTCACCTTTTTCTTATGCATGTCCTCAGTTTATCCCATGCAATGCTAAGTACGAAGGAATATTGTGGTCATGTAAAATAAGTTTTCAATAAAGATGTTGGGTTTTATGTTCAAAGTTGTTATGTAATGTTCCTAATTTCCCAATACATTAGACCTCTCAATTATTAGAGTCATATTAAGTGAAAGTTTATGTAATGAATCATGTTTATGCATGTAATAAATAGTAGGGTTGTTATAGTTGGTATTAGAGGATAGGTTTAGTTATTTTTGGGATTAGGATTAGAAAACCCTTGTGAAAGCCATAGGGATAATACTAAGTATAATAAAAACATCCCTAGATTTTGGTGAGTATTGGGTATGTGTTTTATCAAGAAAATACATTCATGTCTGGATACGAGCAGGTAGAGGTGGCTCTAGCACAGATGTATCTAGGGGTAAAACCTGAAAACACCTCTTTAAGCTAGACTCGAACGGGAACTGGTGCACGAGAACAAGCCTTACTACACTCTTGGTTATGAAACTTCCGAGGGATATACTTTTGTAAATTCATAATCTTATTATGAAACATTATTAAGGAATTAAAAAAATGCCCCTAAGAATATATGTTGGTAAGTAGATCATGAATAACATAGATAGGTTAAGGAAATAAATTTAATTTATAAGTTATCCATTTTTTTCATTGGATTAACCTTTATGTGTTACCCCTAACTTTCATTTTATTCCAGCCAATGGCTGGTAATAGGAGGACTCAGGCTAAAAACCGATGTGAAGATCAATGTGATGAATGTTCTAATGAGATGACCAATCCAATGTGAGTGGGAATTGCAAAATTTTTCATGATACTCTCCCAGTTAACTCAAGTTTTGAATAGAAACATGGGTCAAGAGGAACGTTCAAACCCACTAAGAAAGAACAAGCTAAAATTAAGAGATTCATGAGACAAAGTCCTCCTACTTTTAATGGATCATATGATCCCTCAATCACCGAAAAATGGATCAACTCCATTGAGAAGATCTTATCCATCCTTCAATGTTCTGAACAAGAGAAGGTACTTCTGGATGCTTATTATATGGAGGGTGAAGCTAATAAGTGGTGGAAATTGATCAAAAATAAGAAGCCTAAAGAGGAGATAGAGGTGTTGTAATGGAAGGATTTCTAGAAAATGTTTTTTGATAAATATTTTCCTCGCACCCTCTGACTTAATATGGAAAGGGACTTCCTTTCCCTCAAGCAAAAAGACGATGAATCTATTAGAGCGTACAAGGAAAACTTCACAAAGCTTGCACGATATGCCTCTGAATTTGTCGTTACCCCCAAATACAAGGTTGACCGCTTCTTTGGTGGGATAAAACCTAGCCTATAGAAATTCATAGTGATCCGTGACTTCAAGATCTATGAGTAAATTGTTCGATGTGCCCTGAAAGTCGAAATGTAGACCAGAGAATCTCAGGGGTATAATGGGGATACGAAGCATAAGGTGGAATTTAATTCTGGTGGTCCGATGGATAAATCCAATGGTGCTAAGAAATTCTATCATCCCACTTTCCAAAGGTGTGGAAAGAAGCACCCTGGAAATTGTATGAAGGGGATGAGAAAATGATTTAGGTGTGGAAGAGAAGGGAACTTATCCATTAACTATCGATAAGAAAAACCCGCTACTGTGACAGAGGAGAGGAGCGATCCGTTCGAACCTCAATGCACTGTTCATTGATTCAATTACAAAGAACCAGGGCACTTTTCAAACTAGTACCCTAATCCAAGGGTTTTCGGAGGCAACTAAAAACCTCCAAGGTAGCAAGGGTGATATTTTTTCCATCACTACCACCGAAGCGAACCCTGAAAATGAAGTGGTGACAGGTATGCTAGTTATTAATTCAAGAATAAAAAACATAATTTTTTGATTATGGTTCTATACCTTCTTTTATATTCTGAAAGTTTAGTAGAACAATCCCAACACCACCACAAATCATGGAAGTAAAGATTTCAGTGAGAATGGTAAATGGGGACATCATTGAATCCCATGAATACATCTCCTCCTCTGTCATAATTGGTGGATTGAAATTCCTAGAGAACCTCATCATACTCCCTTTGGTAAAATTTTATGCAATTATTGGCATGGATTGACTTTCCTTATATAGATCCAATATAAATTTCCGTGAGAGTGAAATCACTCTCCATATGGAGAATCGACCCTTGATTTTGTACAAGTTCAAGGAGGAGAATGAATCTTCTTTAGCACCATCATCTCAAGCATGGATATTACTACCCTATGAGCATGCATATCTTACTCATATTATTGATTCTAAGGAAGAAACCATCCTTAAAGACATGTCTATTGTGAGGGAATTTTCTAAAGTGTTTCCCGAGGAATTGTCTAGTCTTCCTCCTAGAAGAGATGTTGAATTCTCAATTGATCTTATACCTGGGGTGATACCAATATACAAGAATCCATATAGAATGGATATTTTGGAGCTTGAGGAGCTAAATAAACAACTACAAAATAATCTGGATAAAGGGTTTATACACCCAAATGCTTCACCATGGGGTGCACCAGTCCGCTTCATCAAGAAGAAGGATGAGTCAATGCACCTTTTCATTGATTATCACGAGCTCAAAAAAATCACGATAAAGAACAATTATCCTTTGCCTCAAATTGATGAATTGTTTGATCAGCTATGTGGAGCACAATAATTCTACAAGGTGAATATGTGGTTGGGATATTACCAAGTAATGGTGAAGAAGGAGGATATCCCCAATACTGCTTTTTTGTACAAGATAAAGGAACTATGAATTCATAGTAATTCCATTTGGACTTACTAATGATCCAGAAATCTTCATGGACTTGATGAATAGAGTCTTTAGAGATTACCTCGACAAATTTTTGGTAGTCTTTATAGATGATATTATAATATACTCCAAAACTAAGTAGGATCATGAGGAGTATCTAAGCACTGTAATAGAGACCTTGTGAAAGGAGAAGATCTATGAAAAGTACTACAAGTGTGAGTTCTGGTTAAAGGAGGTCACATTCTTGGGTCATATCATCACAAGAAATAGGATATCTATGGATCCCTCCAAGAAAAATTCAATTGAGGGATGACCAAGGCCAACATTTGTGATGGATATCCGTAGATTCCTTGGGTTAGATGGATATTATCGACGATTTGTGAGAAATTTCTCAAAATTGTACAACCCTATTACCAAGCTAACTCAGAAGGGAGTAATATTTTCTTGGAGTGATGAATGTGAAGATAGATTCAAGGAGATGAAAAGAAGGATTATCACTACACCCGTGATCACACTACCCCCAAGTGGAGAACTTTTTGTGGTATTCAATGATGCTTCAAATAAGGGCTTAGGCTGTGTGTTGATGAAAAATGAAAAAGCCATTGCCTATGCTTCAAGGCAATTGAAATTTCATGAGAAAAACTATCCAACACATGATATGGAGTTGGTTGTAGTAATCTTCGCTTTGAAAATTTGGTGGCATTACATTTTTGGGTAGAAGTGTGAAATATATATGAATCACAAAAGCCTCAAGTATATATTCACACAGAAAGAGTTGAACATGCACCAAAAAAGATGGATAAAGCTGATCAAAGACTATGACTTCTCAATCCATTACCACTCTGGGAAAGTGAACAAAGTGGAAGATGCTCTAAGTAGAAAAGACCAAAAATTCTATCATTGATGATAATTTAAAAGGATCTAATCTTCTTAGATTTTATGAACATGTACACGGGAATCATAAAGAAGGGAAAATCATCAATCCTTTTATAAATGATTGCTCAACCATCTCTTTTGGAAAGGTTAAAGGATGCTCAAAAGGATGATATGGGAATTCAGAAGAAAGTGGAAACTATTTGAAAATGGAGATCCTCGGAGTTCAATGTTAATGAAGAGGGAATTGTGAGATTTGGGACAAGACCATGTGTTCCATCAATTCTAGAGTTAAAGAATGAACTTTTGGATAATGCACATAGTTTGAATTTCTCTATTCACCCAGGAAACAAAAAGATGTATCAAGATCTCCAAGAGAATTATTGGTGGGATAACATGAAGAAAGATATTACTGAGTATACATCAAAGTGCCTAGTATGTCAGCAAGTGAAGGCTGAGAGGAATAATTCTAAGGGGATGATGCAACCATTACCCATACCAGTATGGAAATGGAAGAACATCACCATGGACTTTGTC
Source organism: Viscum album (assembly GCA_963277665.1). Classification (NCBI taxonomy): domain Eukaryota; kingdom Viridiplantae; phylum Streptophyta; class Magnoliopsida; order Santalales; family Viscaceae; genus Viscum; species Viscum album. The sequence goes on along the minus strand of OY728164.1, from coordinate 562,586,049 downwards.
ACCAAACTTCCGAAGACATCCAAAAGAAATAATTCTATCTGGGTTGTTATGGATCATATTACAAAGACTAAACACTTCATTATAATTAGAGAGTATTTCTCATTGGATCAACTGGCACAAATATATATTAGAGAAGTGGTAAGTCTGCACGGATTACCACTATCTATTGTATCTGATTGAGACCCAAGATTCACCTCTAAGTTCTGGAAGAGTCTTCAACATTCTCTGAATACTGAACTGAACATAAGTATGACTTATCATCCTCAAACCGATGGAAAATATGAGCAGACTATCCAAACACTTAAGGACATGTTGAGAGCATGCTCAATAGACTTCAAAGGAGGATGAGATCAACATATTCCTCTGGTTGAGTTATCTTATAATAACAATTTACACTATATCATCCAAATGGATCCTTATGAATCCCTATATGGGAAGAGATGCATAACACTGGCATGTTGGGATGAAGTTGGGGAGCAAAAACTCCTAGGTCCAGAAATGGTCGAAGAAATGGTGGAGAAGGTTAAGACCAACCAACAATACATTAAAGCTGCTCAGAGTCGATAAAAGAGCTATGCTGATAATCATCGATGAGACCAAGAGTTTGATTTTAGAGACATGGTATTCCTCCATATATAACCGTGGAAGAGAGTTATGATATTTGGGAAGAAGGGAAAGCTTATTCCAATGTACATCGGCCCTTTTGAGATCCTTGATTGCATTGTAGCAGTGGCCTATCAACTAGCAGTCCCACCAAACCTCTCTCAAGTACATGATGTATTCCATGTATCACTCTTGAGGAAGTACATATGTGACCCATCACATGTACTCAATCCATAGGTGGCACCATTGGAAAATGGCCTCTCTTATAAAGAGATGCTGGTGAAGATCTTAGATCATAGGGAAAAAGTTCTACGAAATAAGACAATGCCCCTTGTCAAGGTGTTGTGGCGCAACCACAAGTTTGAAGAAGAAATGTGGGAATCAGAGGAAGTGTTTAAGAAGAATTACCCTCATATTTTTTAGTGTGGGAAAAGGAAATTTCAAGGGCAAAATTTCTTATGGGGGGAAGATTGTAACGACCCAAACTTTTATTAATGAAAATTCCTCTTGAACTAATTAAATATTATGAAAAATGGTTATATAAAACATATGCACTTCTTTGGTTTTATGTTTTTTTTGGATTTCAAAATACCATTAATAATTGTTACCATTTCTAATATAGCCATTAAATAATGATTACATGATTAGTATAAATATAGGGCTTTAAAAAATCCAATTTATTCAGACAAAGGAAGTGATGACCTCATCCAGTAGAATTACTTCATACAAAGCTCATTTTTCAGAGCTCGAAAAAGAGGTGGTGTCACTAGGATTCTCTCTTTACCAAGCCCAATCTGAGCTTCAATACTTTAATCTTGAATGGAACCACCTATAGGATTTGTGAATGTTAATAGAGATTACCACCCGGGCGATGTTATCTGAGCCACCCCAAGAGTCTGTCACCATCACACACCTTACCCTTAGGTCTTATACGGGTGTTATAAGGAGTTATGTAATAAGACTCTAGAACTATTATTATGTGAATTATTTTTGTATAGAATAAATAATATACATTCATCTTATTATTGTTACTTTGTAAATAGTTTTTAAATCACAAATAGTATTTTTAGTTAATATTCAATTAAGAAATATATTGTGACGAATTAATGGATTTTTGAATTAAATAATATTTTAATAAAATATTATTACTAAATTAATTTTTATTAAATATAAACAATCATATAATTTTTATGAATACAATTGTAATTTTTATTAAGGTTTGGAAGCTGTTTTTATCAAAACCCATGAATTTTTTATAAATGTTGGTTTTTATTTTAAAATTAAAAATTCAGATATTTAGAAAATTATTTAGATAAAATGAATATTATTTTTATAATCCGGATTTCAAAATTATCCAATGGTGAAATTTTCATAATTTTCCGAGACAATTGAATTTTTGGGTAAAAATTAAATACCGTTTAAATATATAATGTGTTCTATGACATCATAATGACCCAATAGTGATGTAATAAAATACTATAAATGGGATTTTCGGAAAATATATGTTTTAAATTTAAAATAATTTGATTTTAGGTTTGTTTTATTTATTTTACAAAGCCTTAGAGGACCCTTCGAGACTTATAAAACATTTTAACTTTTAAAGTGATTTCCTTGAGAGTGTGACTCACCTCCACATAAGAAAGCCTAATATTTTAATAATTTCGGACATTGGACTTAAAAAATAATTTTTTATATTCCCATTTGGTATAAATCATGGGAAAAAACCATGGTATGACGTGTGTTTGGATTAGTTTAATGTGTAGTGTCCAAAACCTAAACAATAAAGAATTCCTTCTCTTTTCCTATATAAACCCACCCAATATCCCACTTACTCTTTACTTAAAACGTTTGGAGCTCTAAAATCCTCTATGATACTCTATCTATAATCCTTAAAAGGCTCCCTAATCTCCCAATAATCCTCTCTCAAGCCTCTCCCAAGCCTTTGGGATCACACTTCCAAGTAAGGGATTTCTTCCACTCTCATTTTTGTCCAAGTTTCTTTATGTTGCTATACCATTTTATTTTCAATTAAAAATTCTGAGGTATGATTTAGAACTTCCCTTATACTTACCTAATTATATGTTAATGATTATATACCCCTTTATCTCTCATTAACGTCTCTCATGTACACCCATTACCATGCCAAAATTCTGTAATGGATTTCTCTCTCCTCATTTACATTCAAGCAATTCTTTTATATTATGAATCTAAATTCTATTACACATATTGGGACATGTATATATATGAACAAATTAATTTCCATTTAATTTAAATATGATTATATACCCCTTTCTCTCTCATCAACCCATTTTACGATTTCTATTTGATGTCGTTATGCTGCCGAAGTTACACCAAAATTTCTCTGCCAAAATCATTATGCAAGTGAATACCATACCCATTTCTCTATTAAGGGTATTAACCTTTATGCACATGTACTTTTTGATTGAGGGAATACATTTATTTATTCCACATCTATTATTCATGGAATAAATTATGATGTTTAATGAATCCATGTTGTATGATCTATGTGGCACATTTATGCATGAAATGAAATGATTAAGAAGGGTGTGCCCTGATAGTGCTCCAATGAATTGGGTAAATATTAGTATCATGATACGTCAAGTGAAATGAGGGTTTACTCATTATAATTAAAGTTAAATGAGGGTTTACTCATTCTCCATGCGCAATGAGGCTTGGATCATGCTAATATCATGTTAAATTTTGTTGCCACATTTCCATGTTATGATAATCATGCTATCATGCCTTTATATGTTCATATTTCTCTTGTGCTTCATTGATATGCCTATTTACTAACATGTACTATATTATTTATGTTATGCCTTTTTTACTCCCTTAACAGGATTTATAGCTTACCCTTTTCTTATGCATGTGCTCAGGTTATCCCATGCAATGCTAAGTATGAAGAAATGTTGTGGTCATGTAAAAGAAGTTTTCAATAAAGATGTTGGGTTTTATGTTCTAATTTGTTATATAATGTTCCTAATTTTCCAAAATACTAGACCTATCGATACTCAAAGTTGTATTAAGTTCAATTTTATGTAATGAATCATTTTTATGTGTGTAATAAAGAGAATGGTTGCTATACTCCTCCCAATGCCACTATTAACCACTGTATCTCACCAAGAACCGCCAACCTCTTCCATGAAGCTCGAACTCGATGAAAAATAACCATGCCTAAAACTGAAATCACTATGTATGACCTCCTAAACCTCAGTCAATGACCATGAATCATAGTTCAAATAGAGGCAATCCATTCATGTTAATGATAGTGCTCATCCATCCACTTTGAAGGCTGGATGGTAGAGGGTGAAGATACTACCGCTACAAGTACTACCATGATGATTTACCATTAAGGAATGCTAGATGATGATACCATGAGGAATAGTAATACCAAAGGTGGATGGTGTTATGGTGGATGGTGAAATGGTATAAGTGAGCTATGTTACTAGAAGAGAACAATAAAACTATCACCGAGACGGTAGACATGCTACCATTAAGAACTAATGGTGGAAGATATGAATGATAGTATGGTTGAATTCACGATGGTTAAAGTGAAATGGTAGTATTGTGGAGGGTGATGGTAGATGATACGATGGTCGATATTTCTACCATTGAGGAGTTTCCATCATTAAAGGATAAATCACACGATAATGGAGGTTGTTTCTTTGTCCATTGAATCTGCCATAATCATGAAGGAGAAGAAAATTTGAATAGTAGATGTGACCTACCATTGAGGAGTGACGATAAATGATGCTAATGTTGTTTTCTACCATTTTCTAGTGGATATACCACCGATACAAGGATATAACATTGAAGGAATAATCATTTACTATTGTAGTAAACAAGCATAACTTCCATTGAGGGATCTACCATTCAAGATATCGTCAAGCAGTAGATGAATCCACCATTCTATGGTGATCTATCATGCATGTGCTACCATTATGAATTCCGAGGATGAGGTGGTGTCGAGTGTGGAAGAGGATAAATCACCTATGTAATCCATGGATAAATCACCTATGTGAACCCGAGTGATAAATCAGCTACATGAAACTATGTGAGATCAACTACATGGGGAGAAGAAGAAATATGATATATAGATCAAATATGAAAATTCACTGCTACATATAAACAAAAAATCTACGTGAAAAAATAAAGGTATCCATGAATAATTTTTACTCATAGTAGGGATATATAGATTGAGGGAGATAAATTCCATGAGTTGCTACACCAAAAAGATAATTCTCCACATGGAAGCGTGAATCAACATTGAATTGGAAATACCCGATATCTATGTAGATTAATGCTACAATTTAAAATAAAGATAATTTGAGAATAAAATAAAAGAAAACTTTGACTATATATGAAGGAGAAGTTATGGGAGATTCAAATGAAAATAAAGAGGGGATAACTACCTTTATAAATAATAGGGAATCCTAATATGAAAAAGGTTTGGATAATCAGAGGACAACTGCTTTTGCTACTCTAGAGGATTTTTCTACCACTTTATTCCTCTGTTTTTATCTAATCATTCCTTCTACCCCTTTCACCTTCCTTTTTTCTTATTTAATGGACGGGTAGAAACCTTGAGTGGTTGGGTGAAGGGAAGAAAACCCGATTTTATTACTTGAGTCTAGAAACATAATTGAATTCATGAATTTGTTTTCTTTATTAAATTATTTTCAATTATTAATTTCATAATTTAATATGAATGTGATTTTGTTTGTGTTCAATTATGAATTTTAATTATTTTCTTGATTAATAAATATTTTATCCCTATAATTGGTTTTAGATCACATCAATTGATTGGTCTATAGATAAGTGTAGAGTGTTTAGTGATTTCTATACACATGAGGATGAAGTAGTGATGTCACTTGGTTACTTGGAAATTTTAGTACCTGATCAGATATTGCCCAGGTAATTCAAAGGGAGTATCACTGAAGATTTCACACAATGTTAGGAGAATAATCCAAGAAAGGAAATTATTAGTATTATTTTCATCATCATTAAACTTGATAAAGGCTGAAAATAGGGAAGCGATGGTGGAACCAACCATTTAGTTAGTCAATGAATATTGGATATTTATCTTAAAAATACCACGATAACATTATAAAAGGGAGGCTAAACCCAAACCCCAACCACTTTTCTATCATATTGAATTTTCAAAGTATTTGTTTATTTTATTAAGAGTCTTATTGATATTTTTATTTTCTTTTTCACTGTGAAAAAAATATTAAAGAACTACTCCTTAAAGACAACATAAGTTACTACTAATACTATATTACTTAGGGAAAATAAATAACTTTTTCTACACCCCATGATTAGTGCATGTAAAAAATTGGCATAGTTGCTGGGGAGCTAGTGGTAATTTTACCCATCACTTGCATGATTAGGAACTCCAATGAAGGATTATTTCCTTTTTATCCCAAGATAGAGAGAACCTTTCTTAATAGGCTTATAAACCTAAAAAAATTTGAAGAAATCAATTTATAATACCCGAGTTAAACTTCACATGATCACTCTGAGCCTACCATAATGGAAATTAACCCAAAACAAACTCTAAGGGACCTTTGTGACCCACAATTTTCCCATAAAAAAAATCAGTTAGCTATTCATTATAAAAAAATTACTTTGAATTACATGTTAACATGATTCTCATAATACCTAAATTTCATGGCATTGTATGAGAAGATCTAAAATAACACATTCAAGAGTTTATATTTGTATACTCAAGCTTCAAGTCAAGAGGAGTATCCTAGGAGAAAGTAAAGTGGAGGGAATTCCCCTTTCACTTGAGGTAACTTACAAATAGTAGTTGTGCAACCTACAACCTAGATAGATCCATTTTTTGGATGAACATAAATACGTTTCATGTAAATATTATTTGTAACCTCTCAGAGCACAAAAATAAGGAAGGAAATCTATGCCATCTGACATGATACGAGAGACACTCTACGAGTATCAGGAATGATTAAAAAATCTTTTTACAATATATACTCATAAAGAGATATAAGAACACCAATTTCTAGTATTTTTATAATAACTTTTGACTCAACACCTTTACTTGAAACCAAACTTAAAGAATTAAAAATCCTAGCAAGACATATGGTTATGAAATAAGTTAATGAACAACCTAACCCACCTTAGGTATGTGGTTTGTGTTCATCACCACATCACTTCACTAATCAATGTACTAATATAAAAGGTTTTAAGAGTTGTGAATCCACATTCCAACCAAGTAAAATTAAATAAAATCATCCATGGAGAGAAGGGAAATCCCAACAAGGGGTTTAGAGGTCAACAAAACCAGTCTAGGCCTCCCTTTCACCCCCCTTTACAGCTAAAATTCTAGAATCCACACCCTTTCTAACAACCATACAAAAAACCTTATGATTCACGCTCAAATTTACCCAAGAGATGAAGGTAGAATGGTCCTTATAGTTTAGCTTGGGTTATCGAATCCTCAAAGACCTAAGAAGTAACCTACAGACACGTACATTATATGGATTGTTTTTGGCTATGAAGTGGCCAAATTGGGTTGATTTTAGATGGGTTTAAAGGATAACAAATAGATTTGAGTAAATTCAATTTAAAAGAATGAGTTGATCTAAGGTTATCGCTCGGGGTGGATTGGATGAATTTTTTTTTTCAACTATTTCAATTTCTTATATTTGAGATGGGCTCATTTAATAAGATCAAAAAACATCTTCACTTACTAGTTTAATACCTAAACACTTTAATAATAATCACCTATACACTTGAAGGATCAAAGTTTTAAGCACTTCAAGGTAAATGTTCGTATTAGCAGTTGAAGTGTGTGACCTTAAATTCAACAAGGACGATGGAGTTTAAAAATCATCAAATAAAAATATGAATTAAAAGAAGTGATTAGAAATTAATGGGGTGATAAATAACATACAATCCATCCCCTTTATACTCCCTTGTATCAACCCATAAGTGGGTTATACCTCCATTGATTCTATGGTTTCAATGGAAGTAGAAAGTAGACTCATGAGGGAGCAAATGGAGAAGTAAAAAAAAATGAAATAACGATCACTCTACCGTTGTGTGATAATTTCACAAGGTTTGGTGTGAATAAATTCACACCTTGAAACAATGGTATCAAAGTGATGTAAAGAAAAATAGAATAAGAGGATAATAAGAACTTTTATTAAGAAACTAAAGTGAATTAAACAACTTACATGTGAAAGACAAACTTGAGACAACGAAATCGCAACATAACATTACAATTGAACAAAGCATCCAAGATCCTCAAATCCTCCACCACCACTGCCTTAAATATAATTTTTTTAATCCTTGGGTCGGTCCTTAAATATTAAAAGTCTCCTAAATTAATTTTGGTAGGCCATCGGTGGGTGGAAAGTTGAGGGAGAGTTGATTTTTCCACCCTTGACCTGAGGTGACATCCAGCTTTCATCCATCGAACATACGTGCTTCTAATACCTTCTAGATGACCGAATTAGAGTGGACCATAGAAGAAGAAAATGGATTAACAGATGTCTGATAACCTCCTATAAAATTTGGGCCCATTTTAAGTTGTTTATTCGTAGATATGATTAGATTAGTGAGATGTTTTTCTGGGCCGTAGAATCTGGCCCAGAATTTTATCTCTAACTTAGGCCGCCTAAATAACCACAACGGAGGCCGAATTATCACTGGATCATAAAGATTTATTTGTTCCTATATATTTCTTCTATAATTCCACTAAATTTGGGCTTCATTGGGTTTGTAATGTGGGTCTCACATTCTCATCAGTGGGATGATGTCCAATCTTCCTTCTCTAGAATTGCTTCCATTCATCTCCAAATATCTCCATCATCCTTTATGAATCTTCCATTGATACCTAAATGAAAAATGTTAATATTTAAGTGTAGATGAATTTAACAAAATATAAAATTAAAATATGGATAATTAAATTCCTTAAAATCAGATGAATCATTGGGTACTTTAAATGATGTTAAAAAATGTACCACATAATAGTGCATTTTAAGAAGGAATTACAATCATAATGTGAAATGATGTTCAAAGTGTAAAATTCACTAAAATGGTGTTTATGAATAATAAATAACATTAATATTATATATATTAAAAATGAATATTATCCTCATTTAGTGGCTAATCACACCCCCCCAACTTGAGTTTTGCTAGTCCCGAGCAAAATGTATCTCAACAATATGAAATTCAAATTCCCTTTTCCAAAAACATTTTAATACACAATGATCACCAAAAACCCTTATGAAAAAAAATTATGAAACCCATCAAAATATTTTAATACAAGATAGTTTCATAAGCAAATTACAATCCCATGCCTATTCCTTTGTTCAAATTCATTGCCACATTTCATCCAATATCAATTAAGTATGAGGATGTGTTGTGTATCACAATAGACATGGGGGTTCATCTTTATTCAAGGGGGAAATGACAGAAGTGATAGGTGGAATCACATTTCAATATTAATATGAGTATTCAATTTTTTTTATATTGTATTTTTTTTGTTTTTTTTTTCAATTTTTCCATGGTAATTGAAATTGCACTCAAAAGAGTCAACCCCTGTAGCGAGACTTTGCCGATGACTCCCAGGCTCAAAGACCTTAGGGCACCAAGTAAATCCCACATACTCGAGCATCATCTCAAGTTAACTCAGTCAAAAACAAATTCAAATTACCAAAAATAGAGATAAAATTACTAACTTTGGGCCAGACAACTATGGAGTCACGATCCCCAAGTGCCGAAAGCCACACATTAGGTCATTTCATTGCTCTACATGCAAATTTATTATTATTATTTTTAATTTTTTTGAATACTCATATTAAAACTAAAATGATCACTAAACCTATGCTATTTATTTGGGGGACCCCATGAACTCAAACTAATACCCCACTATCCAAAGGATGTGCGTTGTGATTTTATTTTTATTTGGATGAAAATATAAACAATGAAATATCACATTGGACAACCACACTTTCCAAAATCAACGCTCATGAAATTATACAAGGATTAAAATCAGAATCGGGGCATACTGAATTATTTTATATTCAGTTTCAAAGTGTGCAATGTGTATTACCATGTTCAAAGTTAAAGGAATTTTTCCTTCCATTTACACACATTTTCTTTCAAATCATTTTTTTTGACACAAAATCATTTTTTTTATTTTATCTCCTCCCCAGCATAAAATAACACTGTCACCAATGTTTGAAGAAAAGAAAATTTAGAATGGGTTAGAGGCATATAAGGGGAGTTCAAAAGGGAAATTGAAAATAAGGATCATGGAATGAAGTCACCTGGTAGTTGAAGTTGAAATTCTTGTTGCTCCTTTTAATCCCTTGATCTTAATGTCACTCTGAGAATTCCCTAGTGGAAAAAAAGAAAAACAAACAAACAAAACAAACAAGAAAACTATATATATATATAATAAAGAAAGTAAAATATAAGTATATATATAAAAATTATAGAATAATGAAGCACAAAAAGGCTTAGTTTAGTGGTAAGCATGCACCCTGTCTCCCTTCGGTCCCGGGTTCGAATCCCCGCGGCTTCGCCGGTTGTGACGGGGTTTGCCCCACGACCTATGATGTGGACCTTTATTATTATTATATATATATATATTGTATTTTTATTTTAACCTACAAACACATAAAAATAAAATAAAATAAACTGATGATACATTTTCTTCTTTTTAAATTTCTAGGTAAGGTATTACTCAAGGATCGCACCATGTGACATGGATGAATATGGTGCTCCCCTTTCATACCCTTCCATACTCATAATAGAAGAACAAGTCAAAAATATTTATTTTTTATTAAATATCAAAATTATTAATTAATCCTATTTAAAATATAAAGTTGATTAAAACAAAAAAATGATAGGAAACTTGAAAACCATGGGTTGGCTCCCATGCAGCGCTTTGTTTAACATCATTATCTCAACTTGGACCCCTAATTGATTAATTATTTTCACCATCTAAGGTAGGTTCACACAATTCTTCATCAACTTCATGTTTTTGGAATGATTCTATGAATGGTTTGACTTTATGACCATTAACTTTAAAGGTTTGACCATTGGTGGGATCTTGAATTTCTATAGTCCCATGGGGGTACACCTTATGCACTATGTATGGACCTGACCATCTAGACCTTAACTTTATTGGGTGTAAATGAAGTTTTGAACTATACAAGAGAAAAAATTTTCCCGATTCAAAATGTTTGACTTTGATATTCCTAGATTGGTAGGATTGAACTCTAGATTTATTGATCTTTGAATTTTCATAAGCCTCCATCCTTAGTTCCTCCAATTCATTGAGATCTAATTTCATTTTTGTTCCGGCCAATGAGAGGTCATAATCCATTTTATTAATTTCCCAAAAGGCCTTATGCTCAATTTAAACAGGTAAATGGAATGATTTTTCATAAACCAACCTATATGGTGACATTCCTAGGATGGTTTTGTATGCTGTACGATATGCCCAAAGAGCATCCAAGAGTTTCTCGGACCAATATTTCCTAGAAGTATTGACAGTTTTCTCAAGAATTTGTTTGATTTCTCAATTGGCTAACTCAGCTTGACCATTGGTCTGTGGGTGGTAAGCAGTGGATACTTTGTGAGAAATTCCATACTTTTACATGAGTGATGAGAATGGACAATTGCAAAAATGAGTTCCACGATCACTAATGATAGCTCTAGGAATTCCAAATCTAGAGAATATGTTTTCTTTTAGGAATCTAATCACAGTTTGATGATCATTGGATTTTGTGGGAATGGCCTCAACCCATTTTGAGACATAATCAATAGCTAAAATAATGTAGAGGTATCCCCTAGAGTTTGGGAAAGGACCCATGAAATCGATTCCCCAATAGTTAAAGATTTCAATCACTAAGATGAAAGTGAGTGGAATTTGATTTATTTTTGTGATGGACCCTACTTGTTGACACCTTGGTTAGCTTTGACAAAATGTATAGGAGAGTGGGGCAGAAGAGACCACACTGAAGAATCTTAGCAGATGTTTTCTTAGAGGAAAAGTGACCTCCACATGCCTCACTATGACAAAATTTAAGGATGGACTCTTGTTTAGATTCTGGGACACACCTCCTAATGACTTGGTCAGGGAAGAACTTATAGAGGTATGGATCCTCAAACACATAGTTCCTAACATCAAAAAGGAATTTCCTTCGAGCTCGAGTCCCTAAGAATTTTGGGATGACTCTTGTAACTAAGAAATTGGCTATGTCATAATACCAAGGGCAGTCACTCACAGAGTATAGGTGTTCATCAGGGAATGAATCAGACAAATAAAGGTGATTTGAGTTGTCTTTGAATTCCATCCTAGAGAGGTGATCAGCTAAAAAATTTTCAATGCCCTTTTTATCCTTTATTGTGAGGTCAAATTCTTGTAATATAAGGACCCACCTAATCAGTCTAGCCTTAGAATATTGTTTTTGGAAGAGGTATTTTAGTGTAGAATGATCAGTGAACACAGTGATGGGGGATCATAAGAGGTAGGACCTAAAATTATCTAAGGTAAACACAATAACAAGTAACTCCTTTTTAGTGGTGGTGTAGTTGATTTGGGCATCATTTAAGGATTTTCTTGTATAAGCAATGATATAAGGAGTTTTATCACAACTTTGTCCTAACACAGATCCAACAACAAAGTCACTGGCATCACACATAAGTTTGAAAGGAAGGTTCCAATTTGGAGATTTCATAATGGGAGGAGAGGTGAGAGAGGATTTGAGGGTTGAGAATGAACCCTCACAACTTTCTGTCCAAACAAATGGAGCATCCTTTACTAGTAGAGCACAAAGGGGACGAGATATTGAAATAAATTCCTTAATGAATCTTCTATAGAAACCAGCATGTACTAAGAAATACCTCACTTCCTTGATAGTTTTGGGTGATAGAAGGTGAAAAATGATGTCAACCTTGGATTTATCAACTTCAATCCCCCTACCTGAGACTAGATGGCCTAGAACTAGTCCCTCTTTAACCATGAAATGGCATTTTTCCCATTTTAGGACTAGATTCTTTTCTTCACATCTTTACAAGACTCTCTCTACATTCCTCATACATACCTTGAATTTATCCCCAAACACAGATAAGTCACCCATTAATACCTCTATAAAATCCCCTACCATGTCTGAGAATATTCCCATCATGCACCGATGGAAGGTTCCGGGGGCATTTCATAACCCGAAGGGCATGCGTTTGAAAGAAAAGGTGCCAAATGGACATGTGAATGTAGTCTTCCCTTGATCCTCTAGGGAGACATCAATTTGATTATACCCCGAGTACCCATCTAAGAAACAGTAGAAGGCATGACCTACCACTCTCTCAAGGACTTGGTCAACGAATGGTAAGGGGAAATGGTCCTTCTTAGTGAATGAGTTCTGCTTCCTATAGTCAATGTAGACCCTCCATCCACTACTCACCCTAGTTGGAAGAATCTCTCCATCCTTATTGGTTGTCACTATGATTCCTACCTTCTTGGGAACCACTTGGATTGGGCTGACCCACTCACTCTCAGCTATGGGATATATGATACCAGATTTTAACAATTTTAGAAGTTACTTCCTTACTACCTCCATGATATTAGGATTGAGTCTCCGTTGAGGTTGACGACATGGATTTGAATCAGATTATATAAAAATCCTATGAGTCCCGATAAGTGGGATAATCCTAGGAATATCAGACAGGGTCTAACCAATGGATTTCTTATGTTTCCTAAGGAAATCTAGAATCTTCCTCTCATGATTGGATCTAAGAGAAGAAGAAATGAAAATAGGATGTGTTTTATTGTCCCTTAGGAAGGCATACTTGAGTGCAGTGGGAAGTTCCTTCAATTCAAGATCAGGTTGGTTTAGAATTTCAGTAGAATATTGGGACATTGGATCGATATCAATTTATTTTTTTAGAGTTTCAGATAGGATTGATTCCCCACATATAGAAGTTTTAGATACTATATTAGATTGATCAGATTTAGGTAAGGAAGTTTGATTGGTCTCCATGAAATTGGTTTCCTGAAAGGTTTCACTGATTTTTGCACCTAAGAATTCATCATAAGAGTGATTTGAAAACGATTCAATCCAAGGAGATAGACTTCCTTCATGTGAACAAAGGAAATCAATATCATCCTGACTTAAACATCCATCAAATATTCCTTGATGTTATATGGATTCATTATCAATGTTTTCTATCGTGTTTACATCATTAATGTCCTCGTCATCCCCTATTTTAGAGATTTAATTATAGATGTTCAAGTCTAGACTCATGTTCCCAAAGGTGATGTTCATGTTCCCATTTCAAACTCGGATAATAGAGTTGATTGTAGCAAGCAAGGGACGACCAAGGATAATTGGGGTTTGTTCCTTATTTCCTAAGTTTGGATGGTTTTCAAGGACAATGAAGTGAACAGGGTAGATGAAGTTTTCAAGATTTATCAGAATGTCCTTTAAAATACCCTTTGGAACCCTAATGCTACGATCAACAAGTTGAAGAGTGACAAATGTGGGTTGGAGTTCTTCTAGGCCTAACTGGAAGTACACAGTATAGGTAATGAGATTGAAACTAGCACCTAGGTCACACAAGGCCATGGAAAATTTTCTCTCTCCAAGTTCAACATTGATGTAAGGTCAACCCGGGTCTTTCAACTTAGGAGGAATGGTCCCTTGAATGGTGGTACTCACATTAGCATCCAAAAGGACTTGGTTTTTATGTAAAAATTTTCTTTTAAAAGTGCACAAGTCCTTAAGGTACTTTGATTAGGTAGGTATGCTTTGGATTTTATCGAGAAGGGGAATGTTCAACTTGAATTGTGAGAAGATTTCCCTCAATGTTTCACTCAATTCAGGCTTGGTTTCCCCCCGCATGTGTTGAGGAAATGGTGCAGATTGTGGGGTTGTTTATTGAAGAGTTGTTGATTAGTCACTGAAAGTGTCTAATATTCATTGTTAAGATCTTAATATTAATGTGTTTAAAAGTTCATAAACATCAATTTTAGTCCAATTCAGAAATTGAACTTCATTTCCCATCATTGTGCAATTCATGCTTAAAATGTCAATTTGGGACCACTCAATAATTTGCTTGTGGAAATTACAATATTCATCATTTTAATTTGAAATTTTGGGATATTATTTATCACTTTGTTTGGAACATTTTATATTTTAGGTCCGATGGATGAATTCTAAAGGAAGATGGAGAATTTTGCACCTGAAGGCAGAAACTTTCTAGAAAAATCATAATGGGCCTAAGGCCCATCAAACAAATGTGGGGCCCAGAAACCAATCCCAATGAATCTCAAATTTATACATTAGAAAGATAAAAATATGAGGATCATTTTATTCAACTGTGGCCGGAGCTAATTCTGATGTTTTCATGATGATAAAGGGATATGAAGTTAAGATTTAAATGGTGGACTCGTCATTAATGCACAGAAATCCGTCCCACCATTTCGACCATAAATTCAAAAAGGCTGAGCCAAATTTCCTGAGATTTTGAGAGCTTATAGAAGACACATGCAAGAAGATATTTTATATTTATGACACCTTCGGATTCGGCCATATGAAGTGTAAAACTCACACGTAAAAATGGAGGATGAATCTGGACAGTTTTCCGGGTCAACTTCGAAACGTCAATTTCCTTTTGATTCTTCACCCTCCTTTTGACTCTCTTAATTGTTGGGGGGTGAATTTAATGTTTGTGGTGGACATAAGGCCCCTAATATGCCTATATAAGGAGATGGTGGTGAATGAAATTATCATATAACATTTTCCTTTGAATCCATGTTTTTCTTTCAATTGTAATTTCCTGCTTTCGTTTTGTAATGGCATCGTCAATTTCTCTAATGTAAGTTTTTCATTCACATTTAGTATTTTAATAAAATTTCTTCTTCTTCTTCAATTTTTATTTTCCTCTTCTTCACACTTTGATACTGTTGAATCGTAGTGTGAATTTATTCACACCCGCACTTGTGAGTTCATCACACAATGGTGGAGTGTTCATTTTGATTAATGTTTTTTTTTCTTTCTTCTTCAATCCCGCTTCATTAAGTCAATTACCCGCTTCCATTGATAGAATAACATCAATGGAGGGCTAAACTTTTATGGGTTGATCCTAGGGAGTTGCATAAGTTGTATTGAATGTTATTTGATGTTATTAAATTCATAAATTTGTTCTTTATTTTAAGAGTTCATTTCTTTGATTTATCTTCTTCTTTGTCTTCACCGAATTTAACGACGACACATTTTGAGTGCTAGTACGATCCAATTCCTTGCAGTGCTCATTTAATTAATCCTCTAAGTGAATTGGTGATTAGCCTTGAAATTGTGTATGGATTAAATCGGAGAATGATATTGAGTAATTATTTCATTTAATGGATACCTCTTGAACCGATTAACAGAAAATCAAATGAAAAACAAATAAATCCAATAAAGCCCAAGAGACAACCTAGGATCGGCTCACCTTAATTAGTTGTTTTAATTCAAGTAATTTTATTTGTTTTGTTATTTAAATTAAATCAATATTTCTTCAAATCAATTCAATCCAATGTTGGCCACTGCATAGCCAATCCCGCATCTAATCAAAGTGTCTCAAGGTTTCTTCTTCGGTCCCTGTGGATTCGATCCCTACTTGTACATCAATGACCGCTTTTACCGGTAGGGTAAATTTGGGCGCAACCAAATTTTGGCGCCGTTGCCGGGGACCCAAGTAAGTTTTCTTAGACACTAATCTTCTTTTCTCACCCCAAATTCTCTATTCTCACCCTAATTTCTCTTCTCTTTTCCCCTTTCTGTTTCTGTGTGTCCAATGAATCCCAAAAATAACTTTCAATAAACTACAATGGATTGTCTTCAACAATACCCATTAATATACCAAGGCTATAATGAACTGGAAAATCAATATTTTGAATCACCTCAGATAGAAAATTTCATTGACCAAACCAGGATTGAATACACCACACCAGATGAGATGTACAATCAATGGGATGCTGATTGTTTAAAGGATCAATTTCCATACCTCTCGAGGATGATTGAAGAGATCAAACATAATGATGTTCATGATGTCCAAACATCTATCAATCCTAATTCTGAAAAAATTCTTGAACATTTGTGTGAAAAAATGGATAAAATTAATTCAGAGGTTTCATCTTTAAGAGTAGAACTACAAAGCATTGAAATGGTTGTGGAACCCTTTCCCACTCAGTTTGTCTCTTCCTCGTCACTAATACAAGAATCTTGTCTCTCACAAACCTCAAATGAATTTATTGAAGAACCAACCATTGGATTTGGTATAGTTGAAGATAATCAAGGAATTGTTGATGGGTGCTTAAATCAAGAGGAAACTGATGTTTTGTATTCACAAGAGGGAAACTTGACATTATGGATGGAGAGTCCTGAATATTTGTCCATTGATGATTTTTCAAAAACACAAATCATTGAACAATTGGGAGAAATACCAAACATTGAGCCCATACCCACACCTCAGATTCAACTAGACACTTTTGGGGATGAATCATATTTTAAAATGGAACCAATTCTTTCTAAATTTTTTGGAGAAGAAACTGACTTTCATTCAAATTTCCAATCTTTATTAGGAAATTTCAATCGACCAGAACTCAAAATCATTATCCTTTCTTCCCCAGACAAGAATTCCATCATAGGTGATAAAGAAGACCTTGCAGTTTTAGTTCATTCATCTAAACAAGCAAATAATTTTGTAATGGTCATTGATGTCTTAGGAAAGAATAAAAGTTCAAATCGATCAACCATTTCAGATATTCCTTGGATTTTACCAATCATTGTGGAAAATAGGATTTTACATGAAACAAATTTCAAAAAAATAATCAATCTCAATCTTATTGAAGTGGAAAAAGATGGATTAATTAAAATTCTGAAAGTTGGAATTGGATAAGTTGGGGGGTAAAAGTCGAGCCAACGACGTTAAACAAAAGCGCTACATGGGAGGCAACCCATGGTTTTCTTGTTTCTAGTCATTTTGAATCATTTTATTTTTCATATAATAAATTACCATAAGCTGTTGACCTGTTCTTCTTTTATGAGTAAGGATGGGTATGAAAGGGGAGCGCCATATTCATTCGTGTCACGTGGTGTGATCTCTGAGTAATACCTTACCCAGAAAATATAAAGAAGACAATGTATCACCAGTTTATTTTGTTTTGTTTTATTTTTTTTATAGGTTAAAAAAAATATAAATAAAAGGACATGTTGAAATCCATAAGGAAAATCCATTCACCACCATCCAAGCCGCTGAGACTCAAATCCAGGATTGAAGGGAGACTATGGCATGCACTATTATCATCAACCACCAGGTGACTTCATTCCATGATTTTCATTTTAAATTTCTTCATTGAACTCCTCTCCTACCCCCTTCTAACTTTTCTTTTCTTTAAACACTGGGGACAGTGTTATTCTAAGTGGGGGGGGGGGATAAAAAATGATTTTTTTTTGAATAAAAACATGCATGAAAAGAAAAATTCCATTAACCTTGAACATGATAACACACATTGCAAAATCTAAAATTGGATATCAAATAAATTTTTCATGCCTTGATTCTGATTTTAATGCAAGATTAAGTTCATGAGCATAGTTTTTGGAAAGTGCAGTTGTCCGATGTGATTTTTCAAAGTTTACATTTTCATCCTCCTAATAAAAATGCCACAATACACGTCTACTAGATCGTGGGTGTAAATTTGAGTTATTGGGTCCCTTTCATTATAGCATAGGGTTCTGGGGTCACTTTTAGTTTAATTTGAGTATCAAAAAAAAAAAAACAAAAAAAAAAACAAAAAAAAAAAACACAAAAAAATTGAAAATAATAATAATGACCACATAGAGCAATGTTTTGTCCAAATGCGTGGTGTCCGACACTTGGGGATCATGACTCCATAGTTGTCTTGCCCAGAGTTAGGCTTTATATCTCTATTTTATAGCATGAAATTGACAAAATGCGTGGCATCCGGCACTTGGGGATCGTGACTCCATAGTTGTCTTGCCCAGAGTTAGTCTTTTTATATCTATTGTGGTTAAAAAAAAATCAAAAAAAAAATCAAAAAAAATTAAAAAAAAATGGATACTCATCTTAAGGTTTAATGTGATTCCCACCTAGCGCTTCCATTTTTTCCCCTTGAACAATAAAATGGGCCCCATATCTTTTATGATGCACAACGCTTTATCATGCTTAATTGGAATTGGATGAAATGTGGCGATGAATTTGAACAAAGGAATGGGCTTGGGCTTGAGATATGCTTATGGACCTAGCTTGTTTTAAATGATTTTGATGGGTTTTCATAATTTTTTTTTGGTATTAGATATTTGGGTGAGTAATGTGTATTTAAATGTTTTTGGAAAAGGGGATTTGGATTTCATATTTGTAATTTATTTTGCTCGGGACTAGCAAAACTCAAGTTGGGGGGGTGTGATTAGTCACTGAAAGTGGCTAATATTCATTGTTAAGATCTTAATATTAATGTTTTTAAAAGTTCATAAACATCAATTTTAGTCCAATTCAGAAATTGAACTTCATTTCCCATCATTGTGCAATTCATGCTTAAAATGTCAATTTGGGCCCACTCAATAATTTACTTGTGTAAATTAAAATATTCATAATTTTAATTTTAAATTTTGGGATATGATTGATCACTTTGTTTGGAACATTTTATCTTTTAGGTCTGATGGATGAATCCCAAAGGAAGATGGATAATTTTGCACCTGAAGGCAGAAACTTGCTAGAAAAAGCATAATGGGCCTAAGGCCCATCAAACAAATGTGGGGCCCAGAAACAAATCCCAATGAAGCTCAAATTTATACAGTAGAAAGATAAAAATATGAGTATCATTTTATTCAACTGTGGCCGGAGCTAATTCTGATGTTTTCATGATGATAAAGGGATATTAAGTTAAGATTTAAATGGTGGACTCGTCATTAATACACAGAAATCCTTCCCACCATTTCGACCATAACTTCCAAACTGCTGAGCCAAATTTCCTGAGATTTTGAGAGCTTCTAGAAGACACATGTACGAAGATATTGTATATTTATGACACCTTCGGATTCGGCCATATGAAGTGTCAAACTCACACGTCAAAATGGAGGACGAATCTGGACAGTTTTCCGGGTCAACTTCAAAACGTCAATTTCCTTTTGATTCTTCACCCTCATTTTGACTCTCTTAATTGTTGGGGAGTGAATTTAATGTTGAGGGTGGACCTAAGGCTCCTAATATGCCTATATAAGGAGATGGTGGTGAATGAAATTATCATCTAACATTTTCCTTTGAATCCATGTTTTTCTTTCAATTGTAATTTCCCGCTTTCGTTTTGTAATGGCATCGTCAATTTCTCTAATGTAAGTTTTTCATTCACATTTAGTATTTTAATAAAATTTCTTCTTCTTCTTCACTTTTTATTTTCCTTTTATTCACACTTTGATACCGTTGAATCGTAGTGTGAATTTATTCACACCCGCACTTGTGAGTTCATCACACAACGGTGGAGTGTTCATTTTGATTAATGTTTTTTTTCTTTCTTCTTCAATCCCGCTTCATTAAGTCAATTACCCACTTCCATTGATAGAATAACATCAATGGAGGGCTAACCTTTTATGGGTTGATCCTAGGGAGTTGCATAAGTTGGATTGAATGTTATTTGATGTTCTTAAATTCATAAATTTGTTCTTTATTTTAAGAGTTCATTTCTTTGATTTATCTTCTTCTTTGTCTTCACCGAATTTAACGACGACACATTTTGAGTGCTAGTACGATCCAATTACTTGCTGTGCTCATTTAATTGATCCTCTAAGTGAATTGGTGATTAGCCTTGAAATTGTGTATGGATTAAATCGGAGAATGATATTGAGGAATTATTTCATTTAATGGATACCTCTTGAACCGATGAACAGAAAATCAAATGAAAAACAAATACATCCAATAAAGCCCAAGAGACAACCTAGGATCGGCTCACCTTAATTAGTTGTTTTAATTCAAGTAATTTTATTTGTTTTGTTATTTAAATTAAATAAATATTTCTTCAAATCAATTCAATCCAATGTTGGCCACTGCATAGCCAATCCCGCATCTAATCAAAGTGTCTCAAGGTTTCTTCTTCGGTCCCTGTGGATTCGATCCCTACTTGTACACCAACGATCGCTTTTACCGGTAGGGTAAATTTGGGCGCAACCAGTTGTTTCTTTGACAATGTTATTGTGCTTTTCAGTTTGATCATTTGGTTCATTTGAATTTTCATCCAAGTTTGAATCTTCAGGTGGGTTCTGAATTAGCTGTTCAGGTTTCTCAATTGATTTCCCACTTCTTAAAACAGTCATATACTTTAGTTGTTCATGAGTTGTTTGAGTGAAACTTGAATATCCCCTTGATGTTGAGGATGGTACCGCCTGAGTAGGCATGGGTGCCTTTCTAGTTTTGATGGTTTTAAGTTCTTGTTTTAGGTAAGTGACTTCTGAGTTCATCCTCTCCATTTGTTTTCACAGTTGTTCTAGTAGGTTTTGTGGAACAGTTTGGGTTGGTGCTTGGGAAGATTGGTTTATCCCAGGGGGATATTTTGGAGGTGGTATGGTTTGTTGAAAATGGACCAGTGGCTGTTGGTATTGGATAGGTTGGGTTTGGAACTTATTATGGGTTTGGTAGTTCTGTTGGGGGTAAGTATTTTGTCCCTGTGGTTGGCTAGGTTGCTGGTTATCTTTCCAGAGGAAGCCTGGGTGGCCATTATACCTTGGGTTGAAGTTGTTTTGGTATTGAGGCTTTTGAAAGTTCAAGTAATTTACTTCCACTGGGGGTCCTCCTAAAAGAACATCCTTGATGGATGGAATGGTTGGGAATTTGTCTGTATTATGGTCATGTTTGTCACAAATTGTGCAAACAGGGTCTACAGTTTGGATTTTATGGACTTTCCTAAGGTCTATCTCTTCAACCTTCCTAGAGAGTGCTGCGAGTTTAGCCCTAAGGCTTTCCTCTTCTCTAAGTGTATGAATTATAGTATTTCTTTGTGTCTTTTCAGAATAAGGTGAAGTTCCCCATGTTTGGTTTTGTTCAGAAAGGCTTTCTAGATTCTCGTAAGCATCATTGGGGGCTTTGTTTTTAAAGGTTCCATTACACATCATGTCAATGAATTGTTTGTTCCCCAGACCCAACCCTTCATAGAAAATTCTCACTTATTCTGGAATAGAAAAACCATGATGTGGAACCATGTTTAGAGTGTCCTTGAACCTCTCCCATGTTTCATAGAACGACTCTCCCTCTTTTTCATAAAAGTTTTGGATGCTCTTTTTAAGTGCAATTATTTTGTGGTGGGGAAAGTATTTTTTATAGAATTCTATTTGTAGTTGGTCTCAAGAGTTTATGGATGATGGTCTCAAATTTTTTAGCCAATTTTTTATCTTGATCCTTTAAAGAAAAAGGAAATAGCCTCATATTAGATGATTCTAGTTGATGTGGGGGACACATGGTTTCTACAATGTCATTGAACTCCTTAATGTGAAGGTAGGACATCCCGGACTCCATTCCATGGAATGTGGGAAGGTGTTTTAGGACATGGGGTTTAAAGATGTAGTTGGAATATCCTAGGGAATTATGTCTAATGCATGAGGGGGCATTGGTCCAGGAAGTTGTGAGGTAGTCATCCATGGTTTGATCAATTGCATTCCCCAAGTTTGGGGCTTCCTCATTTGGGTTTCCATTTTGGTTCCCACCCGGGTTTATGAGTTGGTTTCTTTGAAGACCTTCTATTGAAATAGGATCAAATTTTGAATTTGGAGTATTAGGAAGATTAGGATCTAATGGAAAGAGTTCCCTTGGTGTACTTGACTCCCAAACCCCAGGACTATCCACCCTAACTAGACGGTTTGATTGATCGCGGGTGTAGGCGAACATGAGCCAAAGTGAAAAAAATGATAAAGGGACAAGATAAGAGAATTTGGATGAGAAAATAATAAATAGGGGAGAATAGAATGGGTGTTTAGATGACTTACTTGGGTCCCGAAAAACAGTGCCAGAATTTGATTCATGCTCAAATTTACCCAAGAGATGAAGGTAGAACGGTCCTTATAGTTTAGCTTGGGTTATCGAATCCTCAGAGACCTAAGAAGTAACATATAGACACATACATTCTATAGATTGTTTTTGATTATGAAGTGGCCAACTTGGGTTGATTTTATATGGGTTTAAAGGATAATTAACAGATTTGAGTAAATTCAATTTAAAATAATGAGTTGATCCTAGGTTATCGCTCGGGGTGGATTGAATGAAATTCTTTTTCAACTATTTCAATTTCTTATATTTGAGATGGGTTCATTTAATAAGATCAAAAAAAATATTAAATTACTGGTTTAATACCTAAAAAATTTAATACTAATCACCTATACACTTGAAGGATCAAAGTTTTGAGCACTTCAAGGTAAAGGTTCGTATTAACACTTGAAGTGTGTTGCCTTAAATTCAACAATGACGATGGAGTTTAAAAATCATCAAATAAAAATATCAATTAAAATAAGTGATTAGACATTAATGGGGTGATAAATAACATCCAATCAATCCCCTTTATACTCCCTTGGATCAAACCATAAGTAGGTTATCCCTCCATTTATTCTATTGTTTCAATGGAAGTGGAAAGTAGACTCATTAGGGAGGAAATGGAGAAGTAAAAAAAACAATGAAATAACAATCACTCCACCGTTGTGTGATAATTTCATAAGTTTTGGTGTGAATAAATTCAAACCGTGAACCAACGGTATCAAATTTATATAAATAAAAACAGAATAAGAGGATAATAATAACTTTTATTAAGAAACTAAAGTGAATTGAACAACTTACATGTGAAAGACAAACTTGAGACAACAAAATCGCAGCATAACATTACAATTGAACAAAGCATCCAAGATCCTCAACTCCTCCACCACCACTGCCTTAAATAGGAATTTTTGAAGCCTTGGGTATATCCTTAAATAGTCCAAGTCTCCTCAATTAATTTTGGTAGGCCATAGGTGGGTGTAAAGTTTAGGGAGAGTTGATTTTTTCACCCTTAACCCGAGGTGGCATCCGACTTTCATCCACCGAACAGAATTGCTTGTAAAATCTTCTAGATGGACAAATTAGAGTGGGATATAGAAAAATAAAATAGATCCCCAGATGTTTACTAAACTCCTGTAAAATTTTGGCCTATTTGGAGTTGTGTATTTGGAGATATAATTAGATTAGTGGGATGTTTTTTTGGGCCGTAAAATCTGGATCAGAATTTTATCTCTAACATGGGCCACCTAAATAACCATAATGGAGGCCTAATTAGAATTGTATCCTGAAGAATGATTTGTTCCTATATATTTATTATATAAGACCACAAAATTTGGGATTTATTGGGTTTGTAATGTGGGACCCACATTCTCATCAGTGGGCTTGTGTCCAATCTTCCTTCTCTAGAATTGCTTTCATTCATCTCCAAATATCCCCATCATCCTTTATGAATCCTCCATTGATCCATGAATGAAACATGTTCATATTTAAGTGTAGATCAATTTACCAAAATATCAAATTAAAATATGGATAATTACATTCCTTAAAATCATATGAATCATTGGGTACTTCAAATGATGTTAAAAAATGTACCACATAATAGTGCATTTTAAGAAAGAATTACAATCATAATGTAAAATGATGTTCAAAGTGTAAAATGCACTAAAATGGTGTTTATGAATAATAAAGAAAATTAATATTATATATATTAACAAAGAATATTATATATATTAACAAAGAATATTAGCCTCATTTTGTGGCTAATCACCTTACTAAAAATAATCTTATCAAACACCTCATTTTCAATAAAAATCCTATGGATAATCCTCTTCTAGTGAACCACCATCTGAATGAAGACAAGAAATAGAGATTGAGGAGTTGGAAAATACAATAAAGGATTTATCAAATAAATTTTAGAGTCTCATGTACATGATATACAAAAAACATAGAAAGCTACCAGCTCAAAAAATCTTGAACCTGAAG
Source organism: Viscum album (assembly GCA_963277665.1). Classification (NCBI taxonomy): domain Eukaryota; kingdom Viridiplantae; phylum Streptophyta; class Magnoliopsida; order Santalales; family Viscaceae; genus Viscum; species Viscum album. Next base: position 562,561,395 of record OY728164.1, on the reverse strand, counting down.
GAGATTGTAAGTATGATCATCACCAGGAGTGGAAAAAAGATTAAAACACTATAACCTAATGAAATTCAAGCTGAACTGGAAGAAGGTAAGTCTAAAAATTATGAAAGTACCCTAGAATAACAATATACTCCACCAAAATAAGAATACAAAAAGAAGGAATAATAACCCATGAAAATATTTAGAAAGGAGAGACCTGAAACTGCATTACAAAGGAAGAAAATGGAGAATAAGTATATTCCCCTTCCATTACCTTCCAGGTTTACCGAATCAAAGAAAATAGATGAAGATAAAATCCAAAGAGAGATATAAGAGACATTTCAAAAGGTTAAAATTAATATACCTCTCTTGAAATCCATATGAAAAATTACCAAATATTCTAATTTATCAAGGAGATTTGTACCAAAAGAAATAGGTTTTATGGGAATGAGAGGATTATCCTAGAAAGGAGTTTCTCAACCATGATCACACCACCATTTACCAAAAAATGTTAAGATTTAAGGACATTTTCTATTCCCTGAACCATTTATTCTTTGAAATTTTCTAATTATTTTTGTGATCTTGGTGCTTCCATTAAAGTGAAAACTCATTCAATTTTTATATATTTGAAAATTGGTGAACTAAATCCCACAAGAGTGGTGTTCCAACTAGAAAATAGATCCATTATTTTTCCAGTAGGAGTTTTAGAGGGTGTTCTTGTAGGAGTAGAAGGACTAATTTTTCTAGCAGACTTTTATGTTCTCATCATGGAGGAAGATAAAGCACCAAACCATTCACCCATCATATTGGACATACCATTCCTAAAAACATCCAAGTCGATCATCAATGTACATGACACTTTCAATAGATCTTGGAGGTAGTAAGGTGAAATTCAACATCCTTGACTCCAAGATGAATCCTTCAAAAAACCATTCCCTCTTTACAATCACTCATGAAGAAGGTATTGAGAAAATTGAAGACTCATGTATTATCTGAAAATTATTATCCCTAGGAGATATAATTTCTATTGAAAATACTGAGGAAAAAGTGAATACTCAAAAATAAGAAAATTTTATTTGATTTTTTTTAAAAAAATCCTCTGATTTATTTGATAATTTATTGGAATAGAATGACATTATTCCCTTTACATAGGAAAATAAAATTTGTAAGTGGGTATTTTGAATTCAATCTCATCCTTATAGAAACCCCTTAACTTGGAATTAAAACTCCTCCAATGTGATTTAAAGTACGTGTATCTTACGGAAGGAGAAAAATTTCTAATAATCATAGCTAACAACATGTCCAAATTCTAAGAGAAAACTTTGGAATATATTTTAAAAAGAAATATGCATGTTATAGGGTGAATCCTAGGATATATCCCTAAAATTAACCCAAAAGTTTTCTCTCATGGAATATTGCTAGAGGGGGATTCCCAACCAATTAGATAGCCCTAAAGGAGGATAAACCCCACCATTATGGAAGTAGTTAAAAAAGAAACTGAGAATTTTATGGAATACAACATCATATACTGAGTTTTTGAATCACAATGGGCCATCCCTATCCATGTGGTTCCCAAGAAAATTAGTTTGACCATTTTGGAAAATGAAAATAATGAATTAATCCCCATGAGAGTTTAGAATAGTTGGAAAGTATGAATTGACTATAGAAATCCTAATCAAGTAACCAAAAAAATCACTTCACCATACCATTCATTGAAAAAAGTCTATAAAGGTTAGCATGAATGAAACATTATTGTTTCTTGGATAGATTTTCTGGTTTTTTAGGTATCAATTTCCCTAGAAGACCAATAGAAGAGCACATTCACCTATCCTTTTCAAACATTTTCTTATAAGAGGATGATTTTTGAGTTATGAAATACCTAGGGTATATTTAAAAGATGTATGGTAAGAATATTTTAAGATAATATTGAGGATTTTCTAGAGGAATTTTTTTATGGCTTCACTATTTTTGGAAATTCCTTTAATCATTTCATGGTAAATCTGGAAAAAGTATTGAGAACATGCATTGAGAAAAATATTTTTTTGAACTTTGAGAAGTGACTCTTTATGATTGAAAAATGAATAGTTCTATGTCATATTGGTTTACAAAAAAGAATTTATGTTGATAAATCTAAGGTTTAAGTGATCAATTAAACACCATATACCACTTGTGTTAAACATATTAGATCATTCTTGGGCCATATGAGATTATATAGAAGGTTCATGTAGGAATTCAATAATATTTATCTCCCTCTTTCATAATTTATTTTAAAAGAAGTTAAATTTGATTTTATTTATAACAATAGGAAGGAATTTAATGAGATGAAGTAGAAGCTGATTACCCCACCAATTACGCAACCCCCAAATTGGGGGCACCCATTTGAATTGTTTTGTGATGTATCAAACCAATTTGTGGGAGTAGTACTTTCCTAAATGATTGATGGAAGGCAAAAATTCATAAAATATTCTTCAAGAACATTTAATTCTACTTAGATCAATTAAAAAAACCACTAAAAAATAATTCCTTGCTGTTTTTTTTCATTAGATAAATTTAGATCTTATTTACTTGGAACTAAAGTGGTTGTATTTTCTGATCATGCAACACTTAAGTAGTTAATAAAGAAGGATGATTCCAAGAAAATTTTTGTAATATGTATAATAATATTGAAATAATTCAACCTATAGATCAAGGATAGTAAGGGAGATGAAAATCAGGTGGAATATTACCTTATCATACTTCCAAACATTGTTGAAATAGAAATTTCAAAACTGAACCCACTTAGCAATCACATACTTGGAAAAAATATATATCATGGAAGGTGAATTACCATGGTATGATGACATAGTAAATTATTTTTCCACATATTAGGTACCATATCACCTTAATTCTCATCAAAAGCACAAACTCAAGGCTGAATCTAGATTCTATATTTGGGAGTATCCATTTTTTTGTGGAAAATTTGCAATGATCAATTCATAAGGAGGTGATTATTAGAAATTAAAATAGAATATATATTTTAATTTTTTCATAAACATTCTTGTGGAGGACACTTTGGTTTTATGGTACCCTTTCCCATGTCTTTTGATAATTATTACATTTTACTTATTATTGAGTATGTCTCTAAATGGGTGGTATCCAAGGCCACTAAGAAATATGATTCCAAAGTTGTATGTGGTTTTTTCAGGTCCAATATATTTTGTAGGTTTGGAATTATAAGGGAAATCATCAGTGACCAAGGGAATCATTTTTAAAATATAAAGATAGAGGCTATGCTTAAAAATATGGGGTGAATCACAAGACATCTACACCCTGCCATCCTCAAACAAATGAAAAAACTAAGGTGTTTAACTAGGAGATTAAAGGTATCTTAGAGAAAATAGTTAAATAAATCTATAAGTATTGGAGACTAAGGCTTGAAGACACCTTATGGGTATAACATAAAACCTACAAGACACCCATAAGTACGATCCCCTATCAGTTTATTTATAGAAAAAGTTCTCATCTTTTGGTGGAGTTAGAGCACCAAGCATATTGGGCAGTTAAAAAGATAAATTTTGATTTTTTAAGTGTTGAAAAAGAGAGGAAACTTTAGTTATAAGAGTTGGAAGAAATAATAAGATATTATTTTTAAAACTCTACAATTTAAAAATATAGAACCTAAGCGTCACATGGAAAACTTATTTAGTAGAATACCTTTCAACTAAGAGATCAAGTTATTTTCTATGATTCCAGATTGAAGTTAATGCTGGGTAAGATTCATTCTATGTGTGAAGGAACTTTTATTATTACTCATGTTTATCCCTTTGGTTCCATTAAAACCAAGAAAGAAGAAGAATTAAATCCATTTACTGTCAATGGGAAAAGGATTAAAAAAATCTATGGAAATCTACCTCAAAAACTGATGGACGAGCTTAAAATTATCCACCTCATATACTGATTTCTTCTCATGAGGTTTGGTTGAGATAATGACATTAACCAAAGGTTCTTTTAGAGTAAACCCAAGTTTATTATTTTCTTAAGATTTATGAGTTTAGGATAAATTTACATCTTTCCTTCACCCCTTTTGATATTTAATGATATGGTCTTATATTGGTATGAGTTGTTTGTTTCTACAGGACCACCATGGAAGGAAGTCATCAAAAAGACCCAAATAATGAGATGGTAGTGGAGAAAAAATATGCATGTGAATAGAGAGTTAAATATTTAATTCTTTATGTTTAAAACTCTATACATTTTTTTCTTCTAAAAATTGAGTTTTAACTTTAAAATTATAGTATTTATGTAAAATTGGAGATTTCATGCCCACATTAGAATTATTGCTTTACTTGTGTTATCTAGGAGACACAAGTTTCTTAAAAACCCTTGATTTCATGTTTTATATTTCAATTATAATGAGATTAAATTATTAATATATATAATTGAATTATTATAGTGAAGCTTGGATATTGAAATAATGACTTTTGATTTGGGGGAATTTTTTGATTCATGTAAATTAAATTTCCCTATCATTTTTCATACTTTTAATTTCTGAAATTTAAGTGAATTTATTTTTTATTATTATTCATTCCATGAGTGATTGTCTAATTTTATATATCCCATTCCCGAGAGGACTTATTGACCAAATACATTATATTATATATTGAGAATATTTATTGAGTGATTTTGGGACATGTCACCTTCTAGAAATTTCATTAGAACTTGTCAAATCTATGACCATGTAAAACCACACTTAAAATGATTGAGGTATTTTTATTGATAATAACTTATCCTTGATACCAAATTTTACATTGATCCTTGTTTATCCCATAGAGACCATTAATGAAATTTGTAGTTATGATCTATATTTCAAGCCATTTTTATCCATTCTTAATCTCCTCTTACTATTTTTCATGATATTTTAAGGTTGAAGTGTAGGGGTGAGGGAATTCATGGTGGAAGGGTACAATACATTGTAAGGAAAAAGTGTGGGGGTGCTACTTTGGGTATTTAGAAAGGTTTATGATTCATCCATTTTACTTAATTATTTTCCATTCTTGAAATAAAAAAATAAAAAAATAGGAATGGGTTGTGACTTGGGAAAATTGAAATCACCATTACTAGACTGATGATTTTATCATATGTGATTAGGTGATGTATTTGAGGTTTATTTCAAGCATGAATTTTGAAAAAGTAAAACAAAAAATGTGAAAAAGTAGTTTGAAAAAAAGTAAAAAATGTAAATATAAAATTCAAGAAGGATAAATTCATTCATTATGATTTCATTAATCATGACCTTTACTTTGAGCTTGGGAAGTGGTAGTTGGAAATTTAAAAGGGATATTATTCATTACAATTTTACTTTAGATATCATGATTTATACTTAAGAGATAAACCTCCTCCTTCGAGTCTTAATTTTTAACATAAATTCCTAACAACCATAAGCCTCAGATTAATTAGAACCATAATTATAAATACCTATTAATTTCATGTGATTTTTGTCTTTAAAAATTGGTGAAAGTAGTTCCTCTACAAGCCTCTGGATAATGATCAATTCTCATGATATGATAATAACTCCACTTGAATTTGTATCATGATTTATGAGAGTATATGATTCAAATAGAGGTCGATCATGACTTGGAATTCTTGATAATAATAAATTAAGAAGCTTGAATGAATGAAAGAAGAAGTCCCACCATTTTCAAAAGGGAGAAAGTAAAATGTATGGATTGATTTTTTCTTTGAAAAGTGGGAAATCGAATTGATGTTTTATGTGGAACTTGAAAATTTGGTTTTACATTGATAGAAATTATGTTTTATTACTTTGATATTTGAATAATGGTAACATTTGTTACCTATTGAATTCAATGTTCAGATTTTATGAATGAGGGAGAGAATAGTTTAAGTGTCACACCCGTCATCTTTAAATAATTTTTTTATTAATTTGATGGATATTAGGTAGTCTAGGTTGAAGCCTAACTTAATTTTTTTGGGTTCATATTTAAAAACATGTGGTTTGGCCTTGACTGTGTCCAGTGCACCACGGTCGAAGCCACGCGACCTCACCCGAGTCACTACGCAGCCTCGCCTGGGTCACTACGCGACCTCACCCGGTTCACCGCACACCCTACATGATGGTCAACTAATTAAATAAAAATGAGAAGAGTAATAAAATTTAAGGGACTATTTAATTATAATAATATTGTTTGAGAATATTATTATTATTAATAGTGTTAAGAATAAAAAAAATAATTAAGTCGTTATTTGTATTGTAATGATAATAATTGTTGTTATTATTAAAATAAGTTAATGCATTTTATTTTATTTTATTTGGATTTGAAATGTTCTGTCGAGATACAGGATGAGTCCCGATTGAATTTGATGTTTTTTTGGTAAATGAGTTTTTTCGAGGCGTGACGGCATGCGATGCACAAGCGATGCATAATTACGAAGCCGTGCGGCTTCGCCAGCACCGCCGTGTGACTCACCCATTGTTCAAATAACCAAATAAAATGAATTAATCATAACAATGAAATAAAATTAAATGCATGGAAGAATAAAAATAAATAAAATGAGAAAAATGTGTTAATAATTTAATAAGTTATGTTTTAATGTTAATAATAATATTATTGTTATGGTTTTAGTTTAAGAATATTTTTAATAATAATAATAATAATAATAATATTTGTTTTGTTTTAGTTTTTTTAGGTTTCTTTTATTATTTTCTCTCTCTTTTTTTTTTCTTCCCTCTCCTTTCCTTCCCCCTATTCCTGTCGGATCCCCCCCTTTGCTTGTGCGCAAAATCCTAGCGCACTCCTGATTGCGATGCACCTGCGGATTCCTCCCTGTCCTGCGCGCTAAAGGCCGCTACCCACCTCCCCTTGAACACCCCTCCATGCTGCCTTGTTCCCCGAACACACCCCCCGTCACACCGTTTCCTTGCTCCCAACTAGCACCGCCATCGTGCGCCCCGCTCACCGCAGCTCCCCGACCAGCCTCCTCCTCGCACCGACACCCCGAACCCCAGACATGCCGTCGCGCCATCACCCTGGAACCCCCCAGCCCACTCACCCAGATCCCTCCTACCCAGCCTATCCGGTGTGCCCCCTCTCGGCCAGTTCCCTCATTTCTCCCTTCCAACTGGTTTTTCCAGCATGACACACCTCCGATGGCCTCCTCTAATCTCCATCCAGCCTCCCACAACCTCGCCACTGGTGAGTTTACCCTCGTCTAGTTGTTTCTTCAATTTTGGGGGTTGTCAGGTTAGGTTTTTAGGTTGCATCTGGTTTAATTTTGATGCAAAGGGTTTCATATTCTATGTTTAGGACATACCCATGTTTTTTGAGCTGCGCTTGATGTGCAATGGCCTTTGTGCACCAATTTTGCAGAGTTTCTACACACCAGTAGGTGGTTCCATGCCGTTGTATTTTTTGATAGTTTAATTTGTTTGTTTAGTTAATTTTAACATGTTCTATGCTTTAATTGTATGCTGAGAACTTTGTTTTAGAATTTTTTTTGGCATACTTGTTTGATGAAATTAGATTTCTTAAATAATATAGTCTTGTTGCATATGTGTGTTATTGTATAAATTCTTGGAAGTGTTTAATGAATTGTTTGAGAGATGAAAAATAAATTTTCATGTGCACTTTATTTTAAAATGGTTTTTGCATGTAAAAATTGTCATGTTTTTAAGTGAGACCTTGTGATACATCTTGTTGGGCCTTTTGGGTGTTTTATAAATTGTGTAAATGATTTTTTTAACTAATTTTGTAATGAGAAACATGGTTAGAAAGGTTTTTGGGTTTATTTGTTTGGTGTGAAAGGTGTTTTCAAGGCACTTTAGGCGCGTATGTATTTAAATGATATTTTTGTTGGAAAATGGATTATTTTGATGTGTTGAGATTGTTGTGCACCATTGAAATTGTTTGGAAAAATTTTTAAGTGGTTTATTGAATTGTGAATGTGATGCGAACCCAGTTTGAAAGATGTTGTAATGTGAGTTTGATCTTAAGGAGCTGATTTTGAGTGTTTTTTTGGTGTAAAGTCAGGTTTCACTTCTTTCAAGTGTTTCAAAAATTGTGTATATGGTTTATTAAGTTGAGTGAGGAATGAGAAATACATTTTTGAAGGGTTTGGCATGTTATATGTTTTATGTGTGGGGTGCAGGTGAGTTTTTGTCTGTGCAAAGCCATGTGGGATTTCTTGAAATTATTTTATAATTTTTCTTAGTGCCTTATTTAGTGGTGAAAATGGTTGTTTAATTCTGCAAATGGTTTATTGAATTTTTAAGTGCTGTCACTGGGGAACAATTGTTACATTTGGTATCAGAGGTAGTACTCAGCCTTATGTGTGGTGGACTGCCTGGGTTGAGATGTAGTGCCCACAATGAGGACGTTGTGCTCTAAAGGGGGGTGATTGTAACACCCCAAAATGATAAAGGGTTAAATGACTAAATGATATGACTCATGTCAACAAGATGCACCTTCATTTTTGGGATCCTACCTGATTAGAACTCCACAGTTAAGCGTTCTTGGCCTAGAGTAGTGATCATGATGGGTGAGTGTGAGTGTGAGTGAGGACAAAGCACACTGGAAGGGTTTTGAGTGTGTTTTTTGTGTAAATTCATGTTGTGCTTCTTACAAGTGTTTCAAAAATTGTGTATATGGTTTATTAAGTTGAGTGAGTAATGCGAAATACATTTTTGAAGGGTTTGGCATGTTATATGTTTTATGTGTGGGGTGCGGGTGAGTTTTTGTGTGTGCAAAGCCATGTGGGGTTTCTTGAAATTATTTTATAATTTTTGTAGTGCCTTATTTAATAGTGAAAATTGTTGTTTAATTGTACAAATGGTTTATTGAATTTTTAAGTGCTATCACTGGGGCTCAATTGTTACATTTGGTATCAGAGGTGGTACTCAACCTTATGTGCGGTGTACTTCCTAGGTTGAGATGTAGTTCCCACAACGAGGATGTTGTGCTCTAAAGGGGGGGGGGGGGTGATTGTAACACCCCAAAATGATAAAGGGTTAAATGAATAAATGATATGACTCATGTCAATAAGGTGCATATTTCTTTTTGGGAGTCTACCTGATTAGAACTCCAAAGTTAAGAGTGCTTGGCCTAGAGTAGTGATCATGATGGGTGACCTTTTGGGAAGTTTCCTAAGGTGAGTGTGAGTGAGGAAAAAGCACACTGGAAAGGACATGTGTTAGCCTGTGGGGATAGTCATTAGTCAAATGACCCATTCGGGCACCTGGGTGGGCCCCAGGGTGGGGACCACGTGTCTGCAGGGCAACTGGTGGTACCTGGCGGGCCATGACCAAATGACCATATTAAAGGCAGGGTGTCTGTGCTGTCACCGGGACCCAGTTTTAACTTTCCAGAAGGTTACCCATCCCGATCACTACTCCAGGCCAATCACGCTTAACTATGGAGTTCTAATCAGGTAGGCTCCCGAAAAGGAAGGTGCACCTTGTTGACATGAGTCATATCATTTAGTCATTTAACCCTTTATCATTTTGGGGTGTATCAGATATTAAAAAGAATTGATTCCAAAAATTTATTATGTACCCTTCAGTGCTATTATAGATTTGAATCATCAGATTTCAGATTAAGATATATGGATTGACTATCTCCATTATGTTGTTGCTAGCAAATACCACTCTTTTTGGTTTTGGATCTTCCAAATTCCCACTGGAGATCCTTACCCATTTTTTTCCGATCCTTTGATCAAAAGATTCATTATCTTCATAAAAAAGAATAAGAAGTATCACCCATAAAGATTTATTTTTTGATTCATACTTATAGAATACCTCATTCAAGAATTTTTTATCCAATCTATAGGAATCAATCGAGAAGGAAAATTCCTTATGATACACTAGATTTGGCTCGATTATTAATAGAGTGAATATATCTACCATTTGAAATATCTATTCGAATTCAAAATCATGGCGGTATGTGTATCCCCCATTTTATGGTCATGAAATAGATGAAATAAATCCAAAAATGGATTGTTGTTCAAGAATGAAATCTAATCACCTTCCATATCCGGTTCATCCTTTGGAACCATATCACATCCCGGATCTGATGAAATAGGATGCATTGAGATGGTATTTTGGTTATACGTAATGATCTTGATACTCTTGTTAATATTTTTTTTATCAAATGATATAATTGATTTATTAATCGAGTATTTTTTTCAATATTTTAAAAATATTTCTCGGTAATTCAAGTATTATTTTAATCGTACTTTTTTTAGAATTTTTTATATATTTTTTATGAACGTTTTTGTAATTAATTATTTTTTATTTTGTATTTTTTTGTTTGATTTATAATTTTTTTATTTTATGTTTGGGAAATAAATTATTTTCCAAATTTATCCATCTTGAAGAAATAGAGGATTCATGAATCATACAATTTATTTTTGAATATTTTTTGCATTTTATTTGCCTTATTGTATCTTTTTTCAATCCAAATGTATTATCTTTAAATATCTTTTTAATTATTTTGAATAAAATATTTTTTAAAAACCATTTTTTTTTGTTTTTTGGAGATCTTTAGAATTAATTTTCTTTGAAAATTTTTTGAACTAGAAAAAATTTATGTTTGATAAATTTTATAATTTTTTTTTGAAAATAGGCACAAAAAAGAAGGTTTTTTATGGGGAGGACCAAAAGGAAGTTCAGTTTCCATTCCCCGAACTGTTAAAAAACAATATATATATATATATATATATATATATTTATCATTAGATCTTTAGAATAAGATTGTGATATTTTCCAAGGTTTCAAACAGAATGGAAATAATATCTTTATTTGAAGACCTTCGGTTAACCAGTTTTTTGGAAATTCATTTTCTGATAATTGAACACCATTATAGGTACATTTAACATGAATCTCTCTTTTCCATTCTTTAAAATTGCATGACCAATCGGTAGATTGGAATAATAACATGCGAGTGAAATTTTTAAATATTATCACAGAAGGTAGAAAAATACATTTTCTAATAGTTGATTGTATTATTAACATACAACTTCATATTCCTTGAGAAAATAAAATGGTATCCCAAATATTAAATTCATATTAAATAAAATATTGATGAAGTTGGAACATTATAGATTTAAACTAACCCTAAATATTGAACCCCGCTAAAATGAATACTTTATACTCAAGCTCCACTATTTACTGGTATATTCTAATTATATATAATAGACTGAATTATAAAATACAAAAAGGGAGTAATATAACATAATAATATTCATGAACAGAATAAAAAAAGATATCGAGCTAAGAGCACTTCTAGTCCTACAGAAATGGTGGATGTATAAAAAATACACAGTTCATATGTCCTTCGTTCAATTCGCACGTTGCTTTCTACCACATTGTTCCAAATGAAGTTTTACCATAACATAATATAATAATATGATAAAGCGATATAAAATTGATTCAATTAGGGAATCATGAATAGTAATTTTTTTATTCTTAAATAGCCCCATTATGAGTTTCATTGAAAGAAATGAATTGAAAGAAAACAGTTCAATAAGTATATAACAAAACAATTTCAGTAAGTATATAAAAAAACAATATATATATATATTTATAATTTATAATAATATTATAGTTATGTAATAATGAAAAAAAATAAAGTATTATTTAAAGTAGTATTTAAGTAAACAAAATGTAGAATAAAACCCTGTATAAATGGTTTCTAACAAGATACATTGGAACCAAAATGATTAGATTAACAAGTAATGATACATCTCAGAACATATTTATTTATTTATTTTATTTCATATATAATATTCATATATAATATATTTCATATAAATGATATAAGAAAACATGGATTAAAATAAAAACCTAATCTATGTATACCATATATATTCCTTTCGATCAAATCCCTAAATGAAACTATTTGTATGAGTAATAAATTAGAATATAAAATATCAATTTATAGGTTAGGTAAAAAACAGGTATAGAGAAAGGACTTTCTCGATACCTATTTTTTATTTTTTATGACCTATTTTTTAGTTGATTGAATCCTTGATTCAATTCTTAGGAATACCAGTTATCTTATATTGTTTAGATTTATTGGATCCACACAGAATAAAAAAATTGAAGCACCATTGAAAATGGACAAGTGTGAAAAGGATAATAAAAAATAGAGTATAAAAATAAGAATGGTTCTCGGACAGAAGGATTCGAACCTCTGAAAAATAGGACCAAAACCCACTGCCTTACCACTTGGTCACACCCCATTCTTGGCCATTCTTGGATGGATTACTATAAAAGATAAAGTGATCAGTTTTTTGTAACTTCTAGTCCAAAGATGTTTGGAACAATTATATACATAATTGTATGTATATAATTCAATTATATTATATGTATAATGTATTCCCATTCTATTTTATTTTTCATTTTTAAAATTGAAAAATAAATAAAAAAATATAAATCTATTTTCAATAATTATACAGTTTTTTATGCAACATATCAATTTTTTTATCCGTATTCAATATTACACATTTTCAATTGATTCAATTCATTTTTTCTTTGCCAATTTTCCTGAGTCCTATGCTTTTTTAAATCAAATTGTAGATGTTATACCATTTATACCTTTACTATTTTTTCTATTAGAATTTGTGTGGAAAGCTACAACAAGTTTTTGATGATATCTATTCTATATTTCTGTCCTAAAATACTATCCTAAAAAAATTCTAAAAAATAAATAAATTGCAGTTTCTTATGGATTCACACATTTTATTTTTATTGGAAATCATGCAATCCATCTGGATAAGACCTTTAACCATTTTGATTTTAACCATATGATATATTTTTCATTTAAGGATTCCTCTTTCAATACTATAGTTATATGGTAAAGGGTTCTTTTGATTAGAGAACAACGTCCTTGAGCTCGATGTTTTAATTTTTTCATGGTAGTGCCTTTGTTGAATTCTTCTTTAATAATGACTAAATATCATTTTTTGAAACCCATTTTGACTAGAATTTGATTCAGAATAAACCAATTTAAAAATGGGATCACACGCTTGATAAGGAACGAGTTTCAACATTTGAAGTGTTTCTTTGTAAGAACGTCCACGAATCTGATCCATGACTCTTCGTGCATAATAACAAAAGATATATATATATTGACTTAAATCATATGTTTCTATATTTGGGTTCCCTTATTTCTTCTTTATCATAGAAGCACCTCCTAATAATTATAAACATTTCAAATAATATTATTAACGATGAGAACTATTATCATTTTTCGCATGGCCCTGGAATTTTAGAGTCAGTGAAAATTCTCCCAATTTGTGGCCTACCATACGATCTGTTATAAATATAGGTAAATTTTACTATCCGTCATGGATAGAAATAGTATGACCGATCATTGTAAATATTATTGTAGATGCTCGGGACCAAGTTATGATTATTTTTTCTTTTTCTACCTTTGTGTTAAGATTTTTTATTTTTCTTAATAAATGATTCGCTATAAAAGGATTTTTTAGTGAATGTGTCACACATGACTCCTTTGTTTTTGAATAAAGATGAAGAAACAAATTTGATTTTCTCTCCTTACTTACTACGGTGATGAAGAATCAAATGATCACTATATTGATTCCTTTTTCTACTTCTTTTTCCAAGTGCAGGATAACCCTAGGGGGTTGTTGGTTTTTTTCTACCAATAGGGGCCTTTCCTTCACCACCCCATGGGGATGGTCTACAGGGTTCATAACAACCCCTCTTACTATAGGGAGATTCCCTAGCCAACACTTAGATCCAACTCTACCCAAACTTTTCTGGTTCACCCCAATATTCCCCACTTGTCCAACTGTTGCTGAGCAGTTTTTGGATATCAAACGTACCTCCCCAGAAGGTAATTTTAATGTGGATGATTTCCCCTCTTTTGAAATCAGTTTCACTACAGTGCCTGCTGCTCTAGCTAATTGTCGACCCTTTCCCAGTGTTATTTATATGTTATGTATGTCCGTGCCTAAGGGCATATTAGTTGAAGTGGATTCTTTTTTTTGGGATCAAAACCCCTTCCCAAACTATACAAGATTCTTCCAAAGCATACGACTTTCTGGATTTAGATGGGTTCTATACAGATGGATCTAATCTATCATACAATGAAGTACCACATGATGATATATTGGAATCCAAATCTTCTGACACTCATGTAAAGATATCTTCATCCTAGGTCTTCCCATTCCATCATCTGGCTTATGTTCTTCATGTAGCATTCAGACCTAATGAATCTATGAAATTATGTCGATACTTCCATATTATGTATAAGTAATATAGGATAAATGTTAAATGTACCTATAATGGTGTTCAATTATACCACCAGGTGGAGAAATGGGAAAAAATTACAAGGAATTCAAAAAACTGAAAAATAGGATCTATGTCCAATGGATTACACCAACAAAAAAAGTTTTTTTTGTTCGGCCCATAGTCACATATGGAATAGTGGACGATATCAATTTATCAACACATTTTCCACATGATATTTTACGAGAAAGGGATCATGTGAAACTTCAAGGTTTTAACTATATCTTAAGTAAAAAACAAACCATAACAGGGGAAATTTATGGCACAAGTATTCCATTCATTCGGATGTGTTTAGTGTTGAACCAAGAAAAAAAAGCTCCTCGAAAGAGGCTTATGCTTCTTTTTCTGAAGTAAGGACTAATGGTTTGATTTGGGATTTATTAAGAATTGAATTTGTGAAAGACCCATTTTTTTCATATACCAGAAAAAGGAATCATCCATCAGGATGGATCTCTAAGAATGTATCAAATAGCACCAATATCAATCCATTTGATTCTAAGACAACAATGAGGATTAAAGAATCCCTTAGCCAAAAAAATAAAGGAACCATTCATACGTTATTGAATAGAAAGAAAGAATGTCAATCTTTGATCATTTCGTCATCAGCCAATTTTTTTCAAATGGGTCCATTTTGTCGATGTCAAAAAATATCACAATTCAATAAAAGAATCATCAACAAAAACAATTTCATTATTCCAATTAGGGATTCATTAGGCCCGTTTGTAATTGAACTTCTCGTTGTTCATTTGTATTCATTTGACTATTCTTTAATAACTCATAATCAGACCTTGGTAACTCACTATTTTCACCTTGACAATTTTAAACAGAGTTTTCAAGGACTAAAAAAATATTTTTTTATGGATGAAAATGGGATAATTTATAATCTCAATCCATGCAGTCACACCATTTTGAATCCATTCCATTTTAATTGGTATTTTCCCTATCAAAATTCTTTTGAAGAGATATCCATCTATCGACTTGATCAGTTTATTTGTAAAAATGAATGGATAACTAAAAACAGAAAAATCAAATCGGGTCACCCGATATATCATAGATCCCTTTTAGGGTGATGAAACATGATAGAACATCCATTTTGGAGGTCCTCTATAAAAAATATAAGTCAAAAAGGTAATTATTTTGATTCAAACATCTCTTTCTCAATTTTCTTTTATGCTTATTTGATGAATCATCGTGATGTAAATAACACTATGAATGAGGTTTCCAATAAAAAAAGAAACAATATCATCCTCAAATATTTCTTAAGCTAATATGATCCTTAATTATTGAAAATAAAATTTTTTTAAGAACAAATTAGATTGAATCTATAGCGTCATCATTTGTCAGAATAGAAATATCCGCAAGGACAGGGTCACCATTTGTATTGATAAAAAAAATTGTTGGAATTCCCAATGCCATACATTCTCTAAGGGCCGTATATTTTTCTTGTTGATCAACGATAATTACAATATCGAAAAACTGCATCATATATTGAATCCCACCGAGATATGTTTGCAACTGATTGAATTGTCTCTTTAACATAGCTGCATATCATTTTGGGTAAATCCTTAACCTTTCCCCTGCTTACCAAGACTAAAGAATTTTCTTGTAAATTATGTCCAATACCAGGTATATAAGTAGTGATTTCAAATATGGAGGTTAATCATACTCTGTCAACTTTACATAGGGCATAGTTTTGTTTTTTGGGGGTGATAGTGGAAAAGTTGACAGATAGGTCACCCTGACTGCTACTCTACAGAACCTTACATGATATTTTCACCTCATACGGCTCCTCATTCAATTATTTCGAAGTCATATGATCCTTTTTTGCGTTTGGGAATCTCCCTTACTCTTTCCTGAGTAAGTATAGGACCCATTCAGTCACATTTTCATGTTCCAATGGAACACTTTCCATTTTTGATTCTCAAAGGATAAGATTATTCTTTTTACCAAACATATGCGGATCCAATCATGATCTTATAAATAATAATAAAAAGAGATATTTCTTGATCACTTTCCCCAATTCTTCGAGAATCATCCTTTGAAAGTTTTAATTTTTTCATTTTGAATTTGGGTTATTCTACTACTATTTTATTTCCATATCTTTCTATCTTTTCCCTTCCATAATTCTTGAAGTCCCATAGTGATTTACATGACCCATTTTCTTATCAAAATGAAAAAATTAAAACTTATGTAAAATCAGATTGATTTTTCGATCAAAATACTATATCTTTTATGTAAAATCCTCAGTTTTTTTTCTCTTCATATTCTATATACCTATCCCATAGGTACAACATTTGAAAATAAATAGAGAACCTTATTCTGTATGAATTGATATGTTTACATTCCGATTTCTTCCTTGAGTACCTCCCAAGGAAAAAACTGAATAGGATCCCATGGACAGGTTAGTGTGAGCTTATCCATGCGGTTATGCATCATTCTTCAAATAGGAATCCATTTTATGAAAGATCCTGGATTTCGTGCCTTGGTGGGTCTCCAAGATCCTTTGAGGACCTATGTTGTGTTGAAGCGAACTCTATAGCCCAATTGGTAGAGCAGAGGACTGAAAATCCTCGTGTCACTAATTCAAATCTGGTTCCTGGAACATGAAGTATTTGTATTAGTATCATCGACTACTTGTATATAAAAGGTTAAGATTTATTTTCAATAGAATGGTTCTGAACTTTAAGTATTAATTATAAATAATATTTATTCTATTTATAATCTGTTATGGGTTTGTTTTGATGATACATTAACTACTTAACTCAGTGGTTAGAGTACTGCTTTCATATGGCAGGAGTCATTGGTTCAAATCCAAAAGTAGGTATCACTTCTTATTTCTATAGAGAAATAGAATAGAAATAAAAATATGGTATATAAATATTGTATAGAAATAATAATTGAATGAATTTTTTTTGTTATATCGTTTAGAATAGAATCTGTCTTATATATTTTTTATTATTTATTATGATTTTTGATTTTGTATTCAATCAGAAAAAAAGATAGGGGGTATATAAACAAACCTTATTGATTATTCAGACGAATCCACTAGTTTAGTTATAATAAATTACATTATATCCTCAACTTGTATCCTCAATCGTCTTAGAGATAAATTTTCCCTGACAATTTATCTCTTCCCCTCGACTTTTTTCAATTTTTCTTTTGCTATTTTGAGAGTTTGCTGAGCTTCTTGTGGGTCAATATCACTACTCTTCTCTGCATTATTTACTAAAATAGTAATATCATTATTTCCTACTCTAGAAAAACCACTCATAAGATCCATCTTTAACCATTGGTCATTAAGTCATATTCTCAAAATGCATATATCTACAACTATGTCAATAGGGGAATGGTTTGGTAATATGCTAATTTTCCCACTATTGGTAGATAAAATGATTTCTTTCACTTTTGAATCCCAAACTCTTCAATTATGAGTCAATACACAAAGATGTAAGGTAATAATTGATTCAATTTTCTATCCATTTCATTTTATTTTATAACCTTCGTTATAGCTTCATCTATGTTACCCACTAAATAAAAGTCTTATTCAGGAAGACTATCTAATTCTCCAGAAATGATCAATTGAAACCCTCTAATTGTTTCTATTAAACCAAAATATTTTCCTGGGGAACTATTAAATACTTCTGCTATGAAAAAGGGTTGTGATAAGAAACGTTCAATTTTTCATACTCCATATAATGTCTTTTTTGGGAGTTAGAGGAAATGCATCTCAGGTACACCAATTAGTAGGTATGAGAGGATTAATGTCGGATCCACAAGGACAAATGATTGATTTACCCATTCAAAGCAATTTACGTGAAGGACTTTCTATAACAAAATATATAATTTCTTGCTATGGAGCTTGAAAAGGAGTTGTGGATATAGCTGTATGAACATCAGATGATGGATATCTCATGTGAAGACTTGCGGAAGTATTTCAACACATGGTAGTACATAGAATAGATTGTGGTACCATACAAGGTATTTCTTTGAGTCCCTAAAAAGGGATGTATGGATTCTCAAGAAGAGAGGATCTGTGGTCCTCCCGAACCTCCCAGATCACATGAGTGAATAGAAAGTTGGATCTACATTATTAGATCTCACCTGAATAATCTATCCTCTTGAGGAAAAGTTTGGTTTCAAACCTCATAAGGAATACGTCATGCTAATATATGCTAGATTCCACCAAGTATACAAATGAAACCTAACTATACATGTTCTCCGATTATATTATTTACCCTTCAGTGCTATTATAGATTTGAATCATCAGATTTTAGATCAAGATATATGGATTGAATATCTCCATTATATTGTTGTAAGAAAATACCACTCTTTTTGGTTTTGGATCTTCCAAATTCCCACTGGAGATCCTTACTTATTTTTTGATCCTTCGATCAAAATATTCATTCTCTTCATAAAAAAGAATAGGAAGTATCACCCATAAAGATTTATTTTTTGATTAATACCTGTATAATGCCTCATTCAAGAAATTTTGATCCAATCCTTAGGAATCAATCGAAAAGGAAAATTCCTCATGATACACTAGATCCAGCTTGGTTATTGATATAGTGAATAGATCTGATATTTGAAATATATATTCTGATTCAAAATCATAGTGGTATGTGTATCCCCCCTTTTCTGGTCCTGAAATAGATGAAATAAATCCAAAAATGGATTGTTGTTCAGGAATGAAATCTGATCACTTTCCATATTAGGTTCATCCTTCAGAACCATATCACATCCCGAATCTTATGAAATAAGATGCATTGAGATGATATTTTGGTTATACGTAATAATCTTGATACTCATTGTACAGATATGGTAGTAGGGGTGAGTTTAACCATCCTTGTTTGTCCATTAGTTTCTAGTTATTAAGAGCGGGGTATAGCATCTTGGTAGCTCGTAAGGCTCATAACCTTGAGGTCACGGTTTCAAATCTCGTCTCCGAAAAAATGACCCAATCAAAAAATTTAGGTTTTCCTTTGTCTTTGTTGCGTGGTAATAAAAAAGTTGAGAGAACTACTACACTATTCCATTCAAATACCACCCATATGGAGGTGAATATATTTGAATATCATTTCTCTCACTCTGGGTGGATAATGGGAATTGAACCCACATATTCTCCTTGGAAAAGAGATATTTTACCATTCGACCATATCTGATTTTTATTTTTATTTTTTTCATTATTTATCTTGATATAAAGTAACTAAATGAAATATTTTTGGATTTACTTCCACATACATCAATATGAATTTTCAATTTCAATAATAAGTTTGACTCCCTTTAATTTTTTAGTTGTACTTTGGGGACTTATATAGAATTTTAATATATCTCACAACATGTAAGGTGATTTGGTCTTAGAAAAAATAGATTAAGAGATGATATAATTTAGGATACCTACCAAAAATACTAATCCAATCCATAAATAAGTGCAGGAAAATACAACATTTTTTACTTGACCAACCTTCAGGAGAAGAAAATAGAAAGGGTACACTAATTAATAAGATTGACGGAGTAGCAATTAATGAAAAAATATCCAATTGGAAAGCAATAGTCATTATCCTCCAACGTGATCAAAAAATAATTTGACCCCCAATTTTGACTCAAATGAATAACTCAAGTAATAAAATGCATCGTGTCAGGATTGTATTGGGAATCCATTGACTCTAAGTTCCATAACTTCTTCTTCAAAATTTTGATTGATTCATGGACTCAAGAGGAATTTTTTGTACTTAAAAAAACACATAGACATGCTGGATCATCCTCTATTCCTTTAAATTTCTATATTATCCTTTATTTATTGCTTATATATTATCCTTTATTTATTTATTTTTCTATATAGTTATATATATATATATATATTTCATTGATTTATATATCTTTAATTGACTAAAGATATTCTAACTATACTCGACTCTATTTTATCACACCTGATCTATTTTCTTCTACAAATAATGATGGTATTCACTCAGGTATTTACTCATAGGAAAAACAAGAATATTTCATGGAGAGATGGCTGAGTGGTTGATAGCTCTGGTCTTGAAAACGGGTATAGTTCTAAACAACGAACTATCGAGGTTTCAAATCCCTCTCTCTCCTTATTTTATTTCTTATTTTATTGATTGTTGAATAGATTTTCGTATTGATATTGATATATTGATTATAGTAGTCTTTTTTCTGGTAAGAAAAGCTCGGCTATATCACTAACCTAGCTGAGCAAAAACTAGACTTGATCTAATCAAAATGAGTTAAAAATGAAAAATGAAAATAAAAAAATAAAGTATTAATAATAAAAAAATAAAGTATTAATAAAGTATTA